>CM068493.1:2287874-7722874 GCA_034769265.1 Remorina albescens
ATAGCAATAAGGACGCGTATGAATTACAGCCGTTGTGATGCTTTTGGCCTCCGCAACGGGGAGGAAATTAGCACCGGTGCCTTAGCACATGCATCATTGACAACAGGCGTATCAATAATGCATCGGGCTCTGCTGTCGCTTCACTGCTATTTTTAAAAAGGGGGAGATGACAGGAAAGAAATTAAGCGGCGTGGAGCTCACGCGGGGCTTGTAGAGCCGAGGTTAACATGTGTGCAACACCTCCCCGAGGGACCGGCGTGAGTGTGGCCCCCGACGCCGTCCGCCACGCTCAACCTGCTGCGGCCTCGTTACCGCGATCACACAAATCTCAGCCACGCAAAGCGATAACGCACGTTGAAGGAAAATCCACCAACAGGTGTCGGCCATTCACGGGGCAGGACAGGTAGGAGAAAATGGTACGACCCAAAACGGGACGCTCTCTTAGCTCAGAGATGGAGGTAAACAAAAGCTGCCACCAGCCGTGACCTCTGACCCTCCACTTGATTTGGCAGATTGACGAACGAGGCCGAGGAAGTTCTGCTGAGAGGAGTCCCCAAAACAGACGGAGCTGGTTTAAACTGGGGATTAAAATGGAGGTCTGACCCCCCCCCCCCCCCTTTACACAACCTAGCTGGTGTAAGACCCACACACACGCACACACACACACACACGCACACACTGAGCAGTAATGCATCAACAGTGGTGTAACATCTTTTGCTATAAACATGAACAGCTTCAGATGCCCTGATTTCTTTGCTTTATCCAACAGTACAACTGGCATTTTAGTGTCACACATTCACACATTCACACAGACACACAAAGACACGCGCACACACACACACACAGGCATTTTTCACCTATTCCCCAAATGGGTGAACGAGCGGGTCGCTTCCTGCACAGTCAACACAGCATTTCCATTAGAGTGTTGGGAGTGTGTTCGGCGCTCTGTGACTCAGACGCTGCAGCAGCACCGTGACTGCCAGTCTCCGGCTCAGCCGCCACCACCGCCGCCACCACCGCCACCACCGCCACCATCACCCTCTCTAACAACCAACCTCCAAAAACATGGCCACTTCACAGGAGCTACAGGGGGGCTACACGGCGCTTTCCAAAAGTGATGAGCTACTACAGGGAGGGCACGCTGCATCGGAGGAATTAGGGGTAAAATAGCTTTTGTAACAGTCCTTTGCTTTCAGCCACTGATGTACACAACGCTGACACACACACACACACAAACATACTCTACGATTATTCCCACAAGCACGCCCACATGATAATTCATCCGTCATTTGCACACAGAGGCAGATGAATATGTAAATATATTGTGAGGGGAATATGGATCCCCTCGTGCTGGGAAGGGAATATGTTAATGACTGATGCAGGCTACGAGTGGAGGGTGTATAAATGTGTTTGGCGATGGTGAGGGGTCTATGCAAATTAAACACATAGGGGACAAACGGCATGATTCGCTGACACAGAGTCAGCAGAGGTGAGAAATATGGCTGTTGGTGTAAACAAATCAGACACATTAACAAGGAACATTATGGGGCGAATCACCTGGCGAAAAAGGAGGGGGGGGGGGGGGGGGGTTCTGTTGGCTGCTCATGCACACGGTAAAAAAACACTCCCATACCTTCTGCTCTCGTCTGTTTAACATTCGAAACCCAAATCAAGACACTGTGATAAGAGCTGTTGCAGCGGCAACAGTTGCTAGGGAAACCTGATGGCAGGATGCCGAGGGTTGGGGTAATGGAGGCGAGGAGTGGAGGGGTAAGGGGGCGGGGGGCAGGGGGGGGTTTATGCAAGGACATGGGGACAATGTTCAGGTGGATCTGTTGAGATATGGCTCCTCACCGGAACATGACTGACAGGGATGGGGTGGCAAACTTGGGGGAGGGGGGGGCTTATACGAGGCGCCGATAATGACACCGTTTTTTGGGTTTTTTTGGCGCATTAGTCTAAGCGTGTTGTCATGGCAACGAGGTGGTGACACAACGCAATCGCGCTGCGATGGCGATGACATTCAGGAAAGAGTGTGAGAGAGCTTGTACACCCGAGCAGGGTCTTTCCTGCCGCCCCCCCCCCCACACCGTGTGGGAATAAAAAAAATGAAAAACAAAACTCACTTCACATTCACTGTCTCATCTCATGCAGAGCCGAAGGGATACAAAGAGAGACACTACAGTTAAAGGTGATTAGAACGAAAAGAAAACAAAGAAAAAACTGAAATAAAACAAAAATTAGCTTCACAGACTTCAACTGCCATTTTATGTGCCAGGTTTTTTTAATTTTCAAAGTGACCTCTGCTAACAGAACATCGCTCATAATTATAACCAGTGTAATTAGCTAATTATAATAACAATAACAATATTACAATAAAGATAACACTTGATTTAAAAAAAAAACTGAAAATGATCAAACTAGGTAAAAACCCAAAATGAGAAACACTTATCATAATAGTTTTGTTTTTTTTTTTCTTCAAAAGAGATCTATAAGGTTCTATGTTTTTTTTTTTTCATTTAATTGTCCTTTTTCTTTAGAAAAAATTCACCCACCACTGTATACTGAACTGTTTGTCACCTGCTCCTTCACCGAACGGGCTTCGCTTACCTTTGAAAAACGCCTGTCGTCCATTTAGCTCCCTGCTGCCATGAAATCCACTCACACACGAGAACATTGAGTTACAGTCGTGAAATAATCCTCTGCAAAGGAGCAGTCTTCATCGAAAGGTTCATGTCCTGTCTATTAATGCGGGATTACACGAGAAGGTCGGGGAGGGGGAGTTTGTGTGTGTGGAGAGTTGCGGGAGGGGGGTCCTGACAGCTCGAGACATCAGAGCGCTCCGAGTCATTGGATGATGGACCAAGGGAGCCATTTTTGTAGGGGAGGCTGGTTATTTCCTGTCGAGTTCGTCCCATCAGAAGTCCAACAGGATCATGAAACAACCTCAGTGTCACATACAAATGAAAAAAAAAAGGAACTTCCCAGCTCTCTGCGGGCACAGGTAGTAATAATAACTGTCATGTGACTGATAATAATGATGTCGCATCACCACGGCGACAGAAACCGAAATCGAGAATTAGCTTCTGAGGAGCAGGTGGAACTTTTTTTTTTAGAAACAAGTCATCGATCAAGAGTGCGTTATCATTATTACCGTCACCACGGTTATTATTAACACCGTACGACGAAGAGCTGGAGTCGAGTTCGCCGTGGAGCGTTAAAGGTCAGGTCAGCCCCCCCCCCCTCCACCCTTTGCTCCAGTGACCCTGTTTATGTCAATGCGACAGCGGGGAAACATTTCAAAAGACTACAAAAAAACAAAAAAAAACAAAAAAAAGAAAGTTGAGACCAAAATAAATTCACTCAAATTCACTTTTGCCAGGTTTTTCATTTTAGCGCCTTCTGGATGGACGCCGCTCGCCCACGTGTGTCCTCTCGCGGCACAGTTGGGGCGGGGGGGCCACTACAACATCTCTGTGTTTGTGTGTGTGTGTTTTTTAATATATTCATCAGATGTTGTAGTTTTCAGTCAGAAGCTCGATAAAGATTCTTTATAATTTATTTCTTTGAATGAAAATATATTTACGGTATATATAATATGTACTTTCCGTCCCTTTATTCTAAGTCTCTTATCTCTCGTTGTCCTTCATGAGATGGGATTGTTCTTCTCCCATGATGGCCCACTCTGTTTCTCTCCTCCTCTCAAAGAAGCCAGCCAGCGAAGGTGTGAAACGGAAAAGGAGTGAGAAAGTGAGAAAGTGAGAGTGAAACTACTCCAGAAAACACAATAGTTGTTGTCTTGTCGCTCCACAAAGCACGAGTCTGATACGCGGCGTCCTGGACAGATTCGCCGTGCTGCTAATTTTGCTTCGTCTGTTCTGTTTTAGTGCTTCCTGGAAACCTAGAACTGTACCGCTCACCCAAAACCATTGTTTGTCATTCAGCGTCTCTGCCAAACACTAATCTGACAACGTGTTCGATGGCCAATATTATGTCTCCCGCCAAATATATACACTGAATGCGTCTGGAAATATACAACGCAATCTGTATAAAACCTAAAGAGGCCCACCGCCGCACACGTATGTATTTCATAAGCTTTCCGCCATTTGTGATTGTGGACGCAAATGGGAGGAGTCGGCTTCATCTTGGACTTTGGCAAAGACTAAAGCAGGTTGCACACGAAACTGAACGATTGTGGCTTTTGTGGTTTGCATCCAATGTGTTTGTGCCTGATTTAGTTGAAGAGTAAGGGCAGATGCTATTGTGGGAACTAGTGCTGATCAGATATCGTGCTCTGTCTCCTTCAGTCCTCCTATCTGCTTCTCTCTGTCAACAGACTGACAACACAAAGCAGTGACTATGTGAAATTTCATCTTTTCTGGAATCCGTCCACGAGGACAGTAGGCTACAGTCAGTCTCATACACTCCCCGGCGCCCTCTGTGTCTAGCATACCTTTCTCTTTACCTCATACTTACACTCTCACTTTCACTCAGATTTGAGTCTCTTGCACATTTTCTTTGGAGCCGCTCTTAAAGAGCAGCGGCTCGTTCTGGCCTTTCCCCATTAGGCCTTTCAAAGAACTGTGGAGGCCCAACTGGGGGAGGGGCACGGGGGAGGGCAGGGTGCCGCCCGTGGGCGTCCCCCCGCCGGTGGAGGGCGGAACCTGGGAACAGGATATGGATGTGTTCTGAGACTGAGAACAGGGCGAGGGGTTGTTGTTGTTGTTGAGCCCGGAGCCCAAGCCCAGGCCCATCATGTTGTTGTTGAAGTGATGGGCTTTGTAGTAGTGGTTCAGGTGGTCTGATCGCGCCAGGTTTGGCAGGTTGACCATCTCCGGGTGGTGCAGCCTGAGGCTCTGGCCCCCTCCTATTCCACTGGTTCCGCTCTGGCTGATGGTGGATCCTCCTGAGATGCCGCTGCCTCGACCGCTGGCCCCGGCCCCCAGCTCGTCCTCCACGTTGATGATCTCGATGGCGCGAGCGGGGCCGTGGTGTTTGTGCAGCTGGTGCTGCTTCCTCAGCTTGTAGAAGACCACCAGCATCACCGCTGCCATGAAGGTAATGGCTACAAAGCAGCCGATGATGATTTTGGTGGTCTTCATCACGTCATCCAGGCCTGAGAAGCCCGGCTGAGTGATGGGTACAGTGAAGGTGGGGCGGGTGGCCCGAGGAGATGAAGAGGACCAGCCTGTCGACAGGGAGGAGGCTGTGGTGGGGACGCCTTCTGGCCACAAGTGGCCCGAGGGAGTGGGGCCGGGGTGAACCCGGATGAAGGTCTCATTGATGGAAATCAGTGCAGATTCTTCTTCTCCCGGAGGCTCCACCGTTTCCACGGTGACGGTTGTAAAGTAGGTGTAGTTGACACTTGCGTCGGCAGCAGTGACGTTGAGGACGGCGGTTGCCGTGGTGTTGCCTGCGGCGTTGGTGACCATGCAGGTGTACTGGCCCGTGTCTCGCAGGGTGACGTTGGTGAAGTTGAGCGTGCCGTCGTGAAGAACAGATATCCGGACCCGGTAAGAGCCGTGAGTCATCAGGGTGCCGTTAGGGGTGATCCAGTTGACGGAAGTCGTCGAGGTGCTCGTGCGGCACTTCAGCTCAGCTGCCATGCCTTCAGTGACGTTGAGGTCTGTAGGCGGCTCCACAATGACGGGCGCATAGCAGGTGAAGTGCGTCTGGTCAAGCTCTCCGATGTACTTGCCCTTAAGGAACGGGGGTGCGTGGCATCGGGCACAGCAGGTAGTGTTGCTGGGCACTGTCTCTTTCAACCACCAGCTAAGCCAAAGGACATCACAGTTGCAGACCCAGGGGTTGTGGTTGAGGTGTACCCTCTCCAGCTGATGAAGGGGTGTGAAGAGGTCATGTGGCAAGGAGTGCAGGGAGTTATGGGAAAGGTTGAGCTCTTCCAGGTTTTTGAGGTCGTCGAATGCGTTGCGCTCAATAACGGACACCTGTGAGTGCATGAGCCACAGCTTGCGGAGAGACACCAAACCCTGGAAGGATCCGGGTCGGATGATCTCCAGCCGGTTTCCTGACAACTCGAGCTCCTCCAAACGCAAGAGGGCTGTCAGTTTGGGAATGTCCTTCAGTCCACACATGCCCAAGTTCAGGTACCGTAGGTTGATGAGGCCCACGAAGGCTGCGTCGGAGATGAAATCCAGCTTCTTGAGCTCACCCAGGTCCAGGCGTCGTAGCGAGGGCACGCGGTGGAAGGCATAGCCCGGCAGGGTCTCAATGGGGTTGTTGCGCAGCCACAGCTCCCGCAGCTTGCTGAGGTACTCAAAGGCATGTGATGGCACCAGCGTGAGGCGGTTGTCGAAGAGCTCCAGCGTGTTGAGGTTGGGCAGGCCATTGAACGCACCGACTTCAATCTGACGGATTTGATTTTTGGAGAGTTGGAGGATCTCGAGGTGCCTCAAGTGCTTGAAGGTGTCGGACTTGATAACCTGGAAGGACAGATAGAGATAAGGTCACTGTCTGACACGTGGAATGACTTCAAACAGACATTTGACAAGGAATGGTTTTGGATAAAGTGGAAAAGTTGAGTTCTACAGAAACCCTCCGTGCCATGAATGTTAGTCCCCGCCTAATTTATCTCCTGCTTTATGGTCTATTTTCCTCTAAATGGGACATCGTAAAAATTAACATCATGTTGTATTGACTTGAAAGACTAGAGACTGGTTTAAAGCCTGGTGTCTACATCCAGCACAGCCTGTGAAAAATAACCAAAAACAGATCACGCTTAATTTCTAGTAAAAAGCTTTATAAAGCATTTCTATGAAAAGCTCCAGTATTTTGGTAAAGCCGCCGTAAACGCCGTCCTCCTCCTGACCTTATTTCCCTGCCTCCTCCAGACACTCAAGTGCTTTTCACTCTGCTGTTTCCATGAGACTGAGGGGGGGGGTTTAATAATAAACTGAATATTGATGTTGGATTATTCACATGAAGCGTCACCACAAACTATAAAAGTTTAAGAAAAATTGTCAAAACAAAACAAAACACCCCCATACTTTAATCCAAGTTATAGAGGAACAAATAAAAAGATGGCGGCTGCGCAGGAGGACGTGGGCGCCACAGGCCCTGGTCCAACAAGAGCTCATTTGGCGAGAGGTGAAAGACGGACAGCTAGAGAGCGCGACTAAAAGCCCCTTAAATCCCTGACTGTTTGAGTTCTGTGTGGCCAAAGCCCCGAGTGAGGCGCAGACTCCTGGAGTTAGGCCATCGCCTCTTCTGTATGTAGAGCAGGAAGGGGGAGGGGGGGCATCGAGGCAACGAGGGGGGAGAGAGCGGGAGATAGCAAGAGGGGTGGGGATGTTTAGAGGGGGTGGGAGCTGTCAAGGCTTTACTCTCAGGGTACTCAGTGAAGGAAAAAATAAGCCTGAGAATCTAGGATGCCTTCAGGTGTTAAAACATTTTTAGATTTTTAATCATTTCAAGTGGGGCTGCAGGATACTGCGAACCGAGTCCAAATTTGTAGGCTAAAAACGAAACATGGCGACTATTGTTAATGTTATTTCTTTTTTTTTTTTTTTTCTTCCTCGTGTGAGCGGCATCGCTTAAAACGCCAGCGCGCCAAATCACGAGGCCCGATGTCCTGTTTACGCTCCTTTAATGTCACACAACGTTTGATAATAAGATGTTTTCCTCCGAGGAGATCACATTGGCCTCTGACACGATAAGAGAAGCGCCGGACAACTTTGTTCGGGATGCTCGTTAATTTTCATTAATGGAGATAAAAATGTGGTGGAAATGATTATTAAAAAGAAAAAAGAAAAAGAAAATCACAAAAGAACAAAGCGCTGTCAGCGACACGAAGGGGAAAACAATTACTTCAAATGCTGCTGCGAAGAGTAAAATTAGCCCACTCTGTTTAGAAATGTAGTGCTTCCTGTGCTTTGTATCGATGGTCTGTGGTTAAATGATCTTTCCTTGCAGCTGTAAAGCCACAAAACGCTGTCAAGGGACTCTAGATAAATTGGTAATGCATACAAGAGGCAGCACGGTGTCAATTCATAAAATATTCCCTCAGTTCAGCCGAGGCTTAAGTGCCCCTTTTCCTACTATTACCACAGCCTTTACTCCTTTGTCTTCTCCTACAACTTCAGTTTCTCTGAGAAAACCTGTATCAACAAGTTCATCCCAACAACCAAACGTTCCCTTTGTGTATTAACAACAAAAAAAAGAAACAAACATATTGTAGTTAAGTGTAAGTAAATATATTAATGTCTGTGTGTGGAGACAATCGTCAGTCTGTCAACATGGGATTAGTCTCTTGTATCAATAACTATATAAATAGCTACACTTATCACAAATGAGATCAATAACTGTATTGACTTGTGTCAATACCTGTGTGTTGAAAATGACGCTGACATGTGAGCTTTCTGTGTGGTTGTAGATAAAAGAGAGCGAACTCTGACCTCCGGTCGTTCATCGTTATATGAGAGACAACCAACAACTGAAGGGAATCAATAATAAAAGCCCTAAATTACATTTCTTGATGCGAGTTCATACAAGAAACAACGTGAATTTATTTGAAATTAAAGGGCCAACATTTCACATTTTTCTGCCGTTTTATTTGAACCGAAAACCGTCCAATGAGAGCCAATCAATTGGCTGTATGATCAGATAAAATGCCAGATTTCAGGTAAACACTGACAGAAGGTAAATCCCTAAAGGTTGGCTGGGTCTCCACTACATCTAAGGCCGGTTACTGCTTAGTTGTGACATCACAAAGTCCCAGAATTCCCAACGGCTGGTTTTAAGGCTCAGTTTCTGAGTCCAGGCTGTGAGCAGGTCTCTGTGGTCTGAGACCTTTGATACCTTCACCGGCTTAATATAGAACCTGACTTCTGACCAAAGACCACACTAAGGTCTACCTTTCGACCGTACAGACCTTTAACTGTATGGACCTTTAAAGATGTGTTTGCACATTCTCTATATGTAAAGCACAACACAAATCAGGAACTCACCTGTATGGAGTTCTCCTGCAGGTTGAGGTATCGCGTGTTGACTGATATGCTTTCGGGCACCTGGTCCAGGTTCTGCCTGGTGCAGATGACTCGGCTGGCCTGGTTGGAGCAGGTGCAGAGGGAGGGGCAGGAGGAGGCGGCTCCCACCAACTCCGGCCCAGGGAGGAGGAGCCGCAGTAGCAGCTGGGCCAATAGAAAGAGGAAGGGGGAAGGGCCGGGAAGGCAGGTCAGCGTGGCGATGCGCATGGCAACTGGGACATGACCCTGCTCTTTAATCCGGAGGTGCAGGTGAGGTGACTCCACTCTGGTGGTTCTGCAAGAAAAGCTCCGCTCTTCCTTCGGTTCTCCAGAGGCAATTTGTTCTTTCTAATTCCACATCCTCCGAGATGTTTCCTGTCCGCCGTCGATCGCTCTTGTTTTTTGAACATAGAAATATGCAGATATACAGATGTTATTCCCGCCTCTGCGCCGTCTGCGGATTTGATCGAGGCTCTTTGTGAAGTGAGAAGAACCCAGGAGTTACTGTGGAAGAACAAACGAGAGGGAGCGAGACAATGAGAGAGCAGATATTAAAGGCAGAACACACACGGCGCTTTGTGTTTTCACCAACAGAGAATGAACAGAACAAATAACAAGTAGACAACTACAGTATGGCTTATCATGGGACAGCCTGTCAAAAAATCTTTCAGAAGCATTAGAACTTCTGTGTCACTGCTCAACTCAAAATCCCACATAATCCCCGAGCAGACATTTTGTCAGAAATCAAATCCTTGTAGCCGGGGCAGGTGGAAGCCGATCCCCGTAATTAACGGTCCACGGTGTTGATACAGAAACGCAAATAAAACACGCAACCTGGAGGAGACAGTCGTGTCTTTACTGGGCCGCATTTAATGCGTAAACATGAATAAATCAGTGAGACATTCATTTTTGAAACACTGGGATAATTGTGAGCTGATGAGCACCGTCACTTAAAATCATGGATTGTCGATGGAAATTTAAGGTGTTACGCCCCACATTTGTTTTATTAACAATTTATCAACATCAATTGATTTATTCAGTAAAATGCCAACAAGACAAGTGACCTTTGCTCATCTACAGGTATATTCAGATAGTATAACAAGACGAGTCCTGCATATTGTGGAAACTTCAGGTATTTTAGTCATTTTTTAACGGCAGCTTCTGACGTAGCTCTGGAAGTAAATTATTTATTACTTGAATGCAATAAAATTAAATTAATTGATCTTAATCAATTCTGAAAAATGTCGTCGATTAAATTAATCCGCAACTTACTTCAGCATCAGTTTGTTTTTTTAAAAGAGAGAGGGAACAAGGATTTGTTTAGGATAATAAAAACAGCACCCGCTTTGTTCAGCTGAATAATCTCCACATAGAAATCAATATAAAACAATAAAAGTCGTGTTGGCTGTTATATTAACAGGTGCCATTTATAATCTGTGGAACAAAAATGTGAAACACGTATAAACAGGGTCGATTAGAGACTCGGTGGTGTTTCCTGTTTACATCGAGCGAAACTATTTTGGCGTTTAGATGAAATCTGCTGAAATGGGCTTCTCATGAGTCACAGATGGAGGAAAGAAAAAAAAAACGGTTCCCAACAACCAGCATCCACATTGAGAAAGGAAGCAACAGGGATTATGGGACATGTGGTCTTACAACCTGGGAACCATTAATAACAGCACCGGTGTGAGATTGGGGCTTTGCAGTCAACTCAGCCGCCGTCTCATTTGTTAACGCTAATTATACCGAGGTATAACAATTAATACAACGGTGATATAGTGATGTTTGAACACGCCGCCCTCGCCAACTTTAATTAAACTCGTACATATCAAAGCCGTTCCAGTCCTTAAAAAGAGGAGACTGAATCCGGTAAGAAGTGTCACTTCTTGCAGCAGCAGAGACGCAGCGGTGGGGCTGAAATGCTAATTCCACTCCTGCATGAGCGCAGCATCGCCTGCTGAAGGGGCTCGAGGATGGAGGCGAATGGTGCAGCCCACATTAACAGCTAAAGTCCGACCTCACCAGCCTGGAGAGGCACCCTAAATCTACCCCACCCAACCCTCTGCAGGTTATATAGACCCAGATAACCTTAAATAAAGGCTACCTACAATGGAGATAAAGCTATTAACGATGATGGCTGTAATGATGAGACTTTGACACAAAAACTCATTTGACACGCTGAGCATCCTCACTTGGAAATGTAAGAAAAGGAGATGTGAGCGAGAGAGAGAGAGAATGAGAAGGAAAGAAGGATTATTAATCTGATAGATGACTGTATGGCTGCAGGCTGAGACGGGAATTATCAACACTACAGTAATAGATGAATACCGAACAGCTGCAGAGAGCAGGCCGGAGAAAGAAAGAGAGAGAGGGAGATGGAGACGGAGACAGATGGAGCGAATGGTGAGTGAAAGGGATGATGAGGGATAAAGACCCAGAGAGAGGTATAAATAGTGGGAAGAGCAGAAAAAAGATCAGTAGTAAAAGAAAGATATATATAAAAAAAAAAAGTACAGATGAGAAAATAGGGAGAGAAGAGGAACATTAATATTAATAATCGCTCACTCAGTGAGAGAGAGAGGGGGGGGCAGGCTCAATAGAGAGATGAATATAAAACAGAGAGATGGAGGCGAGAGACAATACAAGGAGATGAATATGAAACGGGGGGGGGGGGGGGGCATGGGATGGATCAATAATGGGAACCTGCTAGTTCAGTGACATTAAAACACACAAGGACAGGATGATGAATCATAACAGCAGCAACAGCTCTGACCAGAGTCATGGCAACATCTGCAACATCTGCAGCAGCCGTGCAACCTGAACCTGCCGTCCGCCTGCAAGCCGACTCCCAGCCGACGGATAAACAGCCAGTCAGTGTTATTTCTGTGTGTGTGTCTGTGTGTGTGTGTGTGTGTGTACACACACATCTATATATACATTTCCAGCCACCTTTATTCTTTATTCTCTCCCTTTTCTTATTTTTCTCTTCTTGCCAGTGAGGAGTCAGTGTCAGAGCTATTTCAGGTAGACAACGTCTGAGCAGAGTGGAAAGAAAAAAAAAAGAGATTCAGTGGAGGATGAGGTTAAGGTGGGGGCTCTGAGGTTGGGTGGTGGTGGTGGTGGTGGGGGGGCTGAGACTAGTTGGAGCTGACAGCTGGTTAGAGGCCAGTTGACTGTGTTCTGCCTCAGTGCTGTCACTGCTCACACAGTACAACAGTCCCCTACCTGTAACTCTCCCTCCTGTCCCCCCCGTCCTCCCCCCAACCTCCCTCAGTATCTCCTCCTATAGAAGTAGCTGCACTCTCTTCTTCTCTGCGAACTCTTTTGCTAACTCATTCAACCCCCCCCACCCCTTCTCCTCCCGTCCACTCCCTCTGAGCTGCCTTCCTTCCTTCCTTACACTTCCTTCCCACTATTACCTATTTCCTGCCCCCCCCCTCACCTCTTCTCTCCTCTCTCTGCATTCAAATCTTAGCCAACAGAGTTACCATGGTTACCTATTCACCACAGTCTCCCACTCTGTCCAGCTGTATCCCACCGATTCCACATCCAAACCCCCCCCCCCGCCCCACGCCAACCCTCCTCCTCCTCGCTCATTAGCAGCCTATACACATTTGTACACAAATGGCACGGAGCGAACATGAGAGTGAATGACGAAAACAACGCGGCTGCATCAACAGCGTTTCTTTTTTGTTTCGGTTGGTTTTTTCTTTTTTTCTCTTCGGCGGTGATTCACTCGAATTGGCTCCGCCGCGTCGCTTCCACATGACAAACAACCATAAATCACAAGTGTAAAGGTCAGGGTCATCGCTCCCATGAGTAATGACGCAGCGGCAGATTAAAAAGGTAAAGCAAAGTGGCATTCTGCTGACTAAAAAGAGATTAAACAGAAGTTAAAAATAAATGAAAGGTTGAGTTTTAACGCCGCAGTCAGGTTCTTCATTTGGGCTTCAGCAGGAAGACACATATTCTGTTTTGAATGAACACGGGAGATTTCGTCCTTGTTTTAGGAGAGATTATGTCACAAATTTTCACAGACCGATTTGTTTTGAGCGTCACCTGACGGCTCCATGTGGCTCCAGAAACAGGTGACAGCAGTTCGAATCCCAGTCGGTAAAACTTTTGAATAAAGGAGTAAAAAATTGTCCAAAAAAATCTGATTTCAGCATAATCTGAATCCAAACATGACTTTTTAATATTTTTTTTATGAAATGACATTACATGTAATTATGACTGTTTCTTTTTTATCACAAATATTTTATTAAAGCGTCTATAATCCAGTCAAAGTAAGATTGAAATCATTATATGGCCAATTTCAATATCCAACTGAGGAGCTGCATTTTCTTTGATAAAAGTCAAACATATCACAACACTGTTGTGCGTCGTTTGCAGCATTACCATTGTGTTGCTACAGAGATGCCCCAACCTGCATTTTGTATTCTGTAGAAGTAAAAGGAAGTTCACATCCTCTTTTGTTCAACAGAAATATCTGCCGATATAAATTATTTTATATATGTTCATGTGGAAGAGGTTGTTTTTAAAGACAAACCTGCAATCTGCAGACACACAAAGTTGCAGAGGCAGCTGGTGAACACAGTGGAGCAGCGTTTGGGAGCATTTAGAAGCTAAAGAGCCAGATACGTCCCTCAGGAGCGAGCAGAGCCAAAAACAGAGCTAAAAGCAGAGTAAATACTGGACTTACATTCAGAGGAACTTTAACTAAACTGTTTGTACTTTACATTTTTTGCAAACTCTTTTCCAGTGAAAGGTGTGTGTGTGTGTGTGTGTGTGTGTGTGTGTGGTCAAAAACTTTTTTTTTTTTTAAAGACACTTCCAGGCAGCCGCTGTTTCCATTAATTGATTCAGTTGAAGAACGACAACAACGAGGAAATGATGTTCGGTGTTCGGTGTGGTGGACTACAGTTGTTGCACACGCAGGTTTTTAGGTGCGCTGATAGATTTTACTATGATGGGGAGATGAACGGAGGCCAGTGGCGTATTTGGCAAAAAGGTCAGCAGGAGAACTGAGTATAAATGAAACATGCAAAACCTACCGAGCATTTAAATATAATGACAAAAACAACAGAATTCATTACTGTCCTCCTGATGTTTCTCTTAAATCTTCCCTTGAGCTTCAAAGAGCACCTTCAGAGTTAAATATTTTCATGTTCACTCTTACATACACTGCAGCAGCTTATTCTACAGACACAAAACTGCCCTGTGATTTATTTATCTGTAGGATCCAAACTGGACTTTATAATAAAAATTTTATCAACAAAAAAAAAAAAAGGTCTATCTTTGGGTTTTTTGCCTCAATAATGTATCCTGCACATTTTATTCCATAAAGATTTATGTTGACCTCCAGCGGCTGGGTAATTGAATTTGGATAATTTTACCCTCCACTACATCTCTGCCAGTGACCACAGGGCCATAATGTCAGCAGGGAATAGGGTGGGATTAGGAGGAGTTTGCTTCTTCTATCTCCACCTGAAGCGAATGATTCTGACCAGGAATGGAAACTTTTCTTCCGCATACAAACAGAGAGAGACGAGGGAGACAGCATCCTGCCTGCACATCAGCATGAAGGTCCATCTCTAATGATCTGCCGCACGCCAAGATGGCAGCTCATGCAGCCACAAGCAGCCAAACGGAAAAAAAAAAAGGCTAATAATGTTGGTTTATGAGATGGTAATACAGCCATGACCTTTTCCCTCCCCGATGGCGACGACATCGTCCTAATCGAGGATTTATCTCTGAGGCTTTTAGAAAATCTGTCCTTTAATTTAAAATAATTAAAAACAGATTCTAGCTGCTGAAGCAAAGCTGTGGATGTTTCAGAGCAGCTGATGAATCAGTCAATCTGCTCAATCAATTTCCCTTTTATTAAATTCAGTTAGTGGCGCTCGATGGCTGATATGACTTTTTTTTCTAATTAGCAATATTGATCGCCGACTGATCACTGACACCGACCGACACCCAGCTGCTGTTCCTCAGGCTTCGCTGCCCAGAGAAGAATAAAATTCAAACGGAAATTGGCTCCTTCGACCTGAACAGCCCCACATAACCGATACCAATAAAAAACCAATCAGAAACAATCTGGCAGAATGTGCAGCATACATGATGTCTGTAAACAGCAACAATGCTCGTGGTGGTGGGGAGTTGGTGTAACAGGGTGATGGGGAGGGCAACACAGATCCACCTCCTGCCTCGTTCCCTCCAACCCTCCGTCCCCTTTTCAGTATGAATGCCGACAGCGATGGGGGGGACGTCCTCCAGCTCCTGCTGGCATCACTTGGGGTCTCAGGGGGACGGTGAACAGAGGACAGTCTGCCATGTTTGTGGAGAATCCTTTGAACTACATTTTTAAGATGACGACATATTTAAGGTGCTAAAGCCCGACTGAGACCATAAACTCATCAAGAAAACATTTCTGAGCTAATAAATCAAGACAGAAGTAGGGCCATTTTTCCATAGACTTCAATACAATCTGACTTCTTTATACAACCAGTGGAGTCGCCCTCTGAATGCAGGTTTAAGGCTCTTCGGCGGTGGTTCTCTTTATATACAATCTGTGGTCACAGCTCATTTCCAATAAAAATCAGTTTGTCTAAAGTCTTTTATGAAACAAAATAAAAACGGCCTTTATTCCAGAGCAGACATCAGTTTTTGTTTTTTTAAAGATACAAACACTAATTTCTACCAGATTCCTAAAACAAGTTTATTTCTGTTCTCTTCTGTTCTGTTCCAAACTACAGGGCTGATGTTTTTAAAAACTAATTTGAAGAAAAATGAGGTTTTATATGAACTAATGGAAGAAAAATACAAATGCTGTATTGTTTTTTTTTTCCACTTTTTTACTTGTCAGACTTGTCAAACTCTGGATACCTCGACATTTTAAGCCTCTGAAAATCCTTCAGATGGAATAATTTAAATCCCCACTGAGGCCCGAACTTCTCAGATAGACATCTCTTCATTTTAAGGCCTACTGGATGTTTTTGGCCACCTGGGGGGGATTTATTATCACCCTTTAAGCTGATACAACGAACATTTTAGCAGCAGTGATGCTAACATACACACACACACACTCCTGCAGTCACATTAAGGCCTTTTCGCTCCGTTTTTGGTCTCTTTCAGCAGCAGCAGCTAATCACTAATAACTGTCTGTGTTCCAAATACAATGAATGCCAGCAGAGCAGAAACAGCTCTGCATCTAAATCTACTCACTAAATTTAGCATCGAGCTACAACGCCAAGCTGTTGTGAGGAGGGATTTAGCTGACTAAACATTTAGCCAAAGTTAGCTAACATCAGCTATCATAAAAACCAAGCGACACTGCAGCAGTTAAAGCCCAAAGTGTACTGAATGGAGCAATGGTGCATTTTATTACTAATGAATTTAACTTCTTATTTGTAAGAAGAATGGTATTTTATGAAGCCACAGTGTGGCCCAAATCAGGGCAGATTCTGGTTTCGGGTTACATCCTGTCACACATGGGATCAATCTGTTTCACATACAAGACTAGTATAAAAGTATAGTAGTATAAAGGTACTGATCATCAATAAAAGCATTTGGAGCTACTCGTACAATGTCAAGCCTGATGTCCAACCGGAGCTGTGGCGTTTTTCTCTTCGTCCTTTAAATAGCAGATCGTATTTAAACAAAGTGTATCAGATTTCTACAAAGGCCGGCCCCCTCCAGTGAACACAGAGCGCCAAACCGGATCAGTCTCATCTCACTGCGTCTTATTAGAAGGGAATGTGACGGTCCACAACACAATCAAGCCGGCTGCAGCGAGGTCTTTCACTTTCCCAGACGTTCATTTCTCCAGGCCTTCCCGGGCCGAGGCTGAGCTGCTCTATCACAAGTGTGATCTCGCCGCTGCACAGCTCATAAGAAGCAGACAAATTTAGGATATGATAAATCAGCGCTAATATGATTACCCTCAGTGTCTGCTGGTTAACATAAAACAACCACTAAATTTTCACTTAGCAGGCGCTCCTCGCTCAGCCTGCAATATCTTGTTTGTCCCAGCCAGAGAAAGGCGGGGAAAAAAAAGCAGCTCATGCAGAACAACACACAGTAAGCAATGGCCGGACTAAATATAAACTGAGCCACTGGAGATAAGATGTGCATTCAGAAGTTTAAAATGAAGATATGCCGTATAACAAACTGCATCTCACTAGTTCCACGTCGGGTGATAATCCCGCCACGGAGACAGTTTCACTATAACGGGCCTATTAGTCCATAATCCCATCCAGACCGTCCACAGTCTGCTGCTAACCAGCATTAATTCTGAGCTCCGGCTGCTCTCACACTCAGCCCCCTCCTGGTCCCAGGGTAGTCTATCACACTTAAAGCTCACACTCTTCACAGGCCCTTATAAACATTTAAAGCATTTGACTAACTGCCAGGGAAAATTGACTTTGGGATAAAAGACTGAGGGCGGGGGGGGGGCTTTTAAAAAAATGAAAAGAGGAATTCTGCATCAGGACACAGAAGCTCTGATTTGATGGAAAACAACAGTGACAGAGAAAAGAAGTAGCCGAGTCATGCAGAGGGTTTTCTCCTTTTAATGATGGGGGGCACCGGGATGTGACAGAAGGTACTTGTGAATAGTTTCTAAATGGGGGGGGGGCTGTCCCTGGGTCCTATTGTGCTGGATGGGAAAGAGGAAGCCCCACACTTCCCCCACTTCCTTCCCTCAGTCTCCTCCACTTTGTTTACCCTCTCACCCCCCCACAACACTGAAAGGAAGCTGGACAAGCGCTGGCCTTGCTGGTGAATGAGGCCCTGGCATCATTTGCCCCCCCCCCACACACACACCCTGTAAGCAGTGTGACTAATAGTGTATCAGTGTCATTTGTGTTGCCTCAGTTATACCTGATTCATGTCTGGCTCTCAGGGGAAGAAGCCCCCCCCCAGGTTATTGAAATATTCAGATGTAAGCCCAGATGACTCATTGATACCAGTGGATAAATATGAAATGGTCTTTAAATGCAGCCTCTGAAATCTCCAAACTCATGGATGGAAAAAAACAAAAACAAAACATAATCCCAATTTTTGGTCACAAAAGTAAAAATCTCACGTTTGAACAATTTTTTTTTTTTGACCTAGATGGAAAAACTTCAGGAGGTCGAAGAAGGACGAAAAAAAAAAAAACTTAGAGTGTAATTACACCATTTATAAATAATTTATAACACACGGACGATCAGTGCTTCTACTTAACCATCAAGGAGGCAATAACAGGTTAAATATCTTTAAAAGAAAAAAATGGAATACATCCAAATAATATGATAACATGCAACTAGAGCTGAGCCGTTAAACAAACCTGAACAAAGAGCGAGAGTAAATTACCTTCAGACACAAATAAATAAAGTTCTGTTTTTGACCTTTTTTAAGTGTATATAAATAAATATATTTATAAATGTATACAAATTCAATATTCTTGTTGTTCAGGGCGACTCTGACCTGGACAAACTTATTTATGGATTTGGAGCTCAGCCAGTCACACAAAAGGATTTCCATAAGTTTCTGATGGTGTCAGAGAAAAAAACAAAACAAAAAGAAAAAACAGCTCCTGTGCTGTTTCTACAATCACAAGGGTCAACCGTGGTGAAACTACAAAGGTGCTATTATTTAAAAACCCACTGCTGCAAGGAATTGTGGGATGTCACACCTCCGTTCCTTACTTAAAGGGAGCTAAAGAGGAGAAGACAGGAAGCGTTGAAGCTTCTTTCTCTCATCGTGGCTGATACCTTCAGGTCATTTCACTCCTTTTGCACATTTCACTCTGCGACGCACCTCGAATGCACCGAGGACAGCCTGGACTTACAGCTACTGCGTGCACTTTTAATGCTACGGCAGGCAGGAGTTCAGACAGCATATAGTGATGGGAAGGGAACATGATGGCAGCAAAACGGGTTGACATTTGGACCCACTTTGGCCATAATGCAGGAGGAGAGCAGATTGTCCAGAGAGAAGCCCTGCAGCTGCAAAAACCACCAAACTGAAGACGCCTCAGAGAAACAGAGCTATCGTTCAGCTAAATAAGCTACGGCAGATAATGAAGGACAGTGGAATAACATCTTTTATTTGTGTCTCTAAACAACAACAAGGCCGGGCCACGTTGTCTGCAGCTCAAACGTGACAAATGTGGGATTTATAACAATTGTTTGGATCGTATCGGGTTTTCTCTCCGGGATGAAACTGAGATTTAATGTCATAACAACGACTGGCTCATATTACAAGAGCTGGATTTCATTGGATTTAATAGTGTTGCATCTTTCCAGACTTCATTGTTTTCCCAATTTCATCTGTTTGTTTCATGTGAGGATTGTTGAAATTAATGGCTGTCTGCTACAGGCACTCCGCTTAATCATACAACCTGTTATTTTCTAGCTCCCTTTCATTTTCTTTCAACATCAAATCAATTGGATGAAGTCTCTTTTGAAATCGTTCCTGGACTTGGACTCTACTTTGACCAAAACATTCATAGATTTCGGAGATTAAAATTAAATTTATGCGATTAAAAGCTAAATAAGGATGAAAAGGAGACGCTTGATGTTCCGTTTAATACTGCTGACAAACTTAAGAGCACTAATTCACGTCAAAGGATTCAAACACAATCATTTTCCAACTTCTTGGACAATCAGTCGCTCGACTTGTTGCAGGTATCTAACGTCACTACAAAGAAACAGGCAAAAAAAAACAAAACATGTTTACTACATTTATGCCTCGCAAGGTTTTTTGTTCAGTGTCACCACGGACTAACTGTAGGAAAAAGGAAATGTTCCACTTTGGATTTGGAATTTTTAGGCTTTGGACAAAACATGATGTGACTGTTAACAACACAAAGACCCCCCCCCCCCCCAAAAAAAAACAAAACAATAAACAGCAATTCTTAAACTTTATGATTTTACTTTTTATCTTATTTTTGGTGCAGTGGAAAAAGAAACAAAATAAAATGATTCCAATGAAATTTTTTAGAAAGAGCAAATTGCCAAGGAACGAGTGATTAAATCTGGATCCAGCGATTTGTCACATTTTGTGCAGGAACATTTCGTCTGTGAATCCAGATGCAGCTAACTGATTTCTGCACATCCTCCGTTAGCGGAGTGATAAACAAAAGACTGTGCAGCCTTGAGGTGTTGGGTCCTACTTGTACGTTACGCTCTCTACTTCATCTCCTTCATCCATCACTTTGGATCACACGACTTCGCCAACAAACAATTTCAGCTGCGTTGAGTCAGAGATTACAAAAATGAAGACGCTCTGATTTAACCGGGAATTCTCCTCAACACCTGCATTAAACTGCATTATACTGGATTACAAGGAGATTATACGCTCATCAATATTTTCTTAAACTCACACTGTCACCAGTTGAACTGGTTTCCAGTTGGCTGTAACTGCTGCAACATATTTAAAATGTAGTAAACACACTTTTGATGTCTTCTATAATGCCTCGTTAGCACTTGAGCTAATGTGTTGTTTTGTTCTCTGTGCAGAAGGTCAATTGAGCTTATGATTGTATGATAAACTATTAATTAGACAGACACTCCTTCTCATTTCCTTCTTGTTTCCTTTTTAAGCTTCTTAGCGTGATCTCACGACAGGACGTGCGGCCTCTGATGCCACCGTCCTCCCTTTTCACGTGGGATTTTTTTTTTTTTTTTTTTTTTTTTAAATTGGAGCAAGATTAAGACAAAAAGTGCTTATTTTTAGCGAACAGCTCAGCAGCATGAAGAGGTTTCTTAAACTGGAGCATTCCACGCTTTATTCAACGCTCATCCCTGTCAAATGGGATCTGTCCCCCCCCCCCCGCAACGTCTCCCACCTTTGGCCTCCCACTCAAAGCATCCAAAGACGTGCCATTTGCCCTCATTAAGATGCAGGATGTGGAGAGAAGGCCTGATCTATTCAGAGCTGCTCCTACAGGAGCGAGGACTTCTTCCTCCTCGGGGGGGGGGGGGGACAAGAGCTGCAGATTAAAAGTCACTGTGCTAAAATGCCCCCATTAACAGACATTCCTCACGTTCACACTCCTGACTGGGGGGGCTCCGTACCACTTGTCATGACATGCTGGGATAAAAGTCTTTTTAATGTTAACATTTTCAGATTCACTCCGGCAGCTCTAGACTTCAAATAAAATCCAGTTCTTTCTGTCCTGCCCGGTCCTGCCTGGTCGGGACGCCCGTTTGGCAAACAATTAATCCGTATTTAAGGTTGTTAAGTGTGTTGATACACTAAATTCCAGCGCGCTGAGACGGAGAAGCCAAAGCCAGCAGCTAATCAAAATGTCTCTCAGCCATTTACAGAGCAATGTAAACTGCACTTTTTTTTGGGCGGGGGTTGAGTTGGTCTAAAACCTCTCCCCAGTGTTTCTCAGTTGAGAGTTTGTTGCTCGCAGCTGTTTTGGAGAGAGGATGACTTGGTTCAACGTTGCTGTGTTTCATGCTGCCCCTCGCTTTCCTTTTTCTTTCCCTTTTCTTTTTTTGGGGGGGCTCAGGAGAAAACACACGAGTGTGCACGAGATTTCAAACTGTTGTGAGTCCACTCTGACTCCATGTGACTGTGTGCGAGTGTGTTTAATGACATTTCTGTGATGGGGGTCGGCCTTTGCTGTTTTCAGGAAAAAAGGAGGTTTGTGGAACACGTCAGAGTGAAAGCTACAAGATTGTTTTGAGTCGGCATGAGCAGAGGGAGCAGTTCACCTTTTGAGAACTTGTTCCTATATACTTTCACTTCATTGGGGGTCAAAGCTCAAGGCAGTCCAACTTAAAAAACAAACTACAAAAAAAAAAAAAAATACTAAAACAAACGAATAAAAAAACAAAACAAAAAGAGAAAGTATCCATCATAAGGATTTTGATGCTGATGGTATTGTGTTTTATAACTCTTCATAATGTTTTATATTTCAGTTTGTAATTTATCTGTCGGCCATCTTGGTTTTTGGAAACCATATTTGAAGGGGCTGACCTGCTTTGGACTCTATCCTGATTGGATGATACAGTCTGTCAATCACATAATAGTCCCGCCCCCCCAGTTCATCCCCTCATCTATTTCGCTCTAAATGGGAGCAACACCTAAAAATTTACATCGTGTTGTGTTGAAGACTTTAAATTAGAGACTGACACCATAAACTGCCTCCGTCTTTTTTCACTGTATCTCTATCTAATTAAAGGCAAAAATGCCCCAAAACAAATAAACATGAAATTGCATCATTTTCTAAAATAACATTAGTTTCTCATGTTTGAGTTTCTAGTAAACTTCTTTTTATTTGGGTTAAACTGGAGGTGAGTGGATCTTTTCCTTTCACTAACACACTGTGGATTATTGATGCATTAAAGTGATTGTCCCACAATCACTTTTAATAATACAGTAAGTGTCTGCTGTCTGGATGATGTCTGAATTTTCTAATCAGTTTACGGTCTCATCTCAGATTTCAGAGCGTTTCACTGGCATGTGAATGCATCGTCAAGTCAGTGGCAGACGCTTTAAAAAAAAGGAAAGAAAAAGAAAAAGCCTACGCTCACAACAATGAGGTGACTTTTACATGAAACAAGATTAACTGTAGTAGATGGAAGATGAAGGAAATCTGCTCACTGAGAGCACGTGGGTTGGCATTTACAGCAAGTGCAAACACTCGCGTGCAAAAGCATTCTGAAGCACATTGTGCGATTTAATATCAATCATTTCTGCAGTTACATTTTGGAGACTCTGTGGATCAGCATGTGTTGTAAGTGCCACACTCTGCATTCCTATTCATATATTTGTGTATAATGCAACTCTAACATTTGCGGGGGATTTATGGTTCACACTCTTTAGGTGGTTCAGAGCCAAAGAGTGTGCACTCTTATTATTAAGTATAAATCTAGCAGTTGGAAGCTGTTGTGCTGCACATCCACAGATCAAACGCAGAGGGGTCGGGGGTGGGGCAGTTTCAACAGAGCTGCACTCTGGAGTTCATTGTTTTGAGCACCTTTAAAGTGCAAACGCATTTGTCTATAATTAGAATAAGTAATGGCATAAAAACTAATTCTGTACTACTCAAGGTCAAGGTCATCGCTACAGGACAAACAGCAGCCGAAGACACGTGTCCAAAAATAAAGGAATAAACGTCATAAATGTTGAAAACAGCAACAATTAGAAATAAGAATAGCACAATATTCTGTAAACTAAAATAAGAAAACAGGTAACCAGCAATGGTCAAGACGTGCAAGATAATACAACAAATTCACAAGGTCCTACTGATGCCCACTCAGTTAATACCATAGTGAATAATAATAAGAAATTAGGAGGGGGGTGACTACAGCAGGACTCTGCAGTACAGAGCTCCAGCTTTTACAGTGTGGTGGGGGCTCAGTGTTTAATTAGGATTTCGGGGTTGGAAAGAGGCAAACAAACATGGAGACGGTGCAGAGCAACACGTGGAGCAGAGGTGGAGACGCTTTAATTATGTGTCCATCTGTCAGTGCAGCTCACACCACAGCATAGAGATGGCTGATGTTTTTTTTTTTTTTTACAAAAACAAACAAAAGCATACGTAATAAGCTGCACTCTCTTCACCCCCCCACATACACAAATCCATCCATTCAGGCCTCGCCCCAGCCTCCTCTATGACTGACACACTGACTAATACACAGACAGATATACTCTCACACTGACAAACACGATAAGCCTTTCCCCACGAAAGACTGACACGGACTGACTGATGGACGTCTCCATGGAGACCAGTCACAGAGACTGACACAATGTCTCTCGCAGCCGAAGCACCTCGCCAACCGAATCAGAGAGAGGTGAGCGGGAAGAAAGGAAGGTGAAGGAGAGATAAAGAGTGGAAACACACCATGCAGCAGCCGAGTGATCACAATGCAGTGCTGATATATTCCTGTGTGCGTCTATGTGTCTGCGTGTGTGTGTGTGTGTGTGTGTGTGTCTGTGGTGCAGATCTGGTCTAACACAGTCCATGTGATCCGTCCTCGCTGCCCTCCGATCTGCTCCTCTCACACCTTTCAGTCTCACCCCGTCACCTTTTCTCCTTTACGCTTCTCTCCTCCTTCCCGCTGCATCCATTCCATTCCTCACCATTTCCTTCCCCTTTCCCCTTCCTGCCACCTCAGGCATGTTTATTTCCACACATCACCTCCTCTGCTCATTTCTCCACCCTTCTCCTCTCTGCAGGTTCGTCTCTCCACACCCCCCTCTCTCCCTCTTTCTCTCTCTCTCTCTCCCACGCTGTGCGAAATGGAAGCTCTCACAGAGACCTGAGGTTGCCATAGTAACCTGCCATAGTAACCACTCACCATCTTGCGTGTCTCCGTCATGTTTGGCAGGGGCTCGGGGCGTCCGCGGCCCCGCTCTGCAGCCCCCAAAGTGGGGCGTCACTTCGGTAAGCCCCTGCAGCGAGATGGAAAAGTGTTTTTTCTTTTTCTTTTCCTTTTTTTTTGCAGTCTCGCTGAACTTCCACATTAGCACATTTCTGAGGAGTGCAGTAAACTGATAATTGACTGATAACAATAGTTACCTGGCAGCCAGTTTGCTATATTATTAGACGTAGGTCACCAGAGGAACATGGCTAAGAGGAAAATTGGCTCTGACTTCTCCTGACAGGCTCCAACTTTCTCCACTTTAATGATATGACCAAATTAGGACTAGCTGGGCCTTTAGGTGCCCATCAATATCAATTAACGGCCAACGTTTCAATTGTCCCACACAGTGAAATATGAGCCTGAACGTCTCACCGCTGCACCACCTGATCCGAAAGCCGCCACATGAGAAAAGTGCAAGGGGGGCAATATGTATAAATAAACTGGTACAACTGAGTCAACACTGCACAAATGTCACAGAGAAAACAAATAGTGGAGATGTGAACGGGTTCACGCCAGAGTAACCGTCCCAACCACGAGGCCTGATCCACGATTAATCACAGCCCTGCTAACTACCTCCTCTGTGCTCTTGGTGGGGCCTCGGGGGACCACGTGTCTCTCCAGTTACCATCTCGCCGTGACATCAGCGCCTTGCCCCTGAAAAAATACCATGACCTCCATCGATCACAAAAAAAGACAACAACGTTTGATTACATGTCATCTCTGTGCAACAGCGCGCCTACTCTTCTCTCCAGGCATCTCCTCATGATGGAAGCCAAACCTGTCTCTGTCAGGCTTGAATCACAAGGACACGAGAAAACAACAACAAGGTGATGAAGAGGAGGAGGAGGAGGCAAAGGAAAAAACTGTTAAGCATCACACTTTGGTCATCAGGGTTATAATTTCATGTATACTGCTTGCATGCTGTCATCTGTTTTGTTTTTGTTTTTTTGCCATCTACATCATCAATATTTATACAGCCATCATCATCATCATCATCATCATCATCAGTATGCCACGACTGTGGAGCCTCCAGCCAACGCAGCCAGTCACCGAGGCAGACAGAGGAAAGGCCCCAGCCTGACTCTGCAATGCTGTACTGAGCTCTTATGCTATCACTGACCCGAGACAAACTCCCTTAAGACTCCGTGCCTGGATGTGGCCGAGCCGACGGTGGCCACAGAGCGTGGTGGTCACTGAAGCCTGACCGCCTTCATTACCAGACCGCATTCATGACTACTTAATCTAACCAGGAGGAGATAATATCGCTTCTTCTTTTCTAAACTCAATATTGGGACACACAGCTCTTTTCAAACTGGGATGAACCCAATCTGCGTCAACCCGCCAGCTGCTCTCCGCCATCTTTACTTAGCCAGACAGATCTGCCTTAAACTCGGGGGGGCAAGAAAAAAAACAACTGTTTTCCAGGCATCCCTCTCCACTTTAGGTCTGGATGAGAAGATATTCCTCATTTCTAATTATGACAATTCATTGGATTAGAGCATTAACCATCGTCATTCCTCCAACTATTACTCAATAATTAATGCCCAGACAGTCATCATGATTCCTGAAGGGCCGACATCCAGGCTCGGACAGGGGACTGAATCAAACCAATCAGGGCTAATTATATCCATTCCTGCTGTGAATGGGTCAGTGCCCATGTATCTCCCCCCCCCCCGGTCACCAAGACCCAAATTGTGTCATATCACAGAAAAAAAAACAGAATCTCAGATCTCGGTCTCTTGGGTTCAAGCATGGTGCGAGCACGAGGCGGCGAGCAGCGACATCTGTGATATGATCCCAGTGTCTCAGATGAGGAGTGTGTGTGTGTGTGTGTGTGTGTGTGTCGTCGTGCTGCACAGCCTGAGGTTAGTTCCCACAATTTTCAGCCTCTCATGGCTGATCAGTGACTCTTTCCTCTTCAACCTGTGCACATCAGCAAGTCGAAGAGCCATCAGTCACTGCTGCCCTCGCCCTATGAAGAGATCAGTGACCAGCTTGCCCTGATTAGAGCAGTTTTAGTGTCATCTATAATCCCCGTCGCCCCTTTCCACCCGCCTCCTGCCGCTCACGCACAGATCGGTGCGTGTGCATCAACACACACTGGCAAAGACTCCAAATTTAGGGCAACAGTTACACTCTTTGCATCATAATGTAACAGCAGAGAGGTCCCTCTGAATCAATGCAGTCCTTTGTGCTTTCAGGTACAGTAAAGGGAGGAGGAAAGGCGAGCTACGCTGGCCAGGTCCAAAGCATCCTGGCTTCATTCGGAAGAGGCACAGGCGGCTGACAATGGATGATGTTTTTGGGGTCATTGATATGCTGGACTCCTCTCGTGCCCTTTCCCACCTCATGAGTTTGTTTTGAGCGGATTTGGGCCCAGCCTCTCTGCATTTCCTCTGGAAATGATTTGTGCAATGGCTTCCCAATTCCAGTGGAGCAGTATCAAGGCGGGGAGGCGGGGGGGGGGGGGGGGCAGGGAGGTGGCCAAGCATTATTATCTCAAAGTCACACCTTCCCTCTCGGCCAGGTGTGCAGGTTTAATTTACCATGTCCCTGTTAACCCACTTGCTGGTTTTCATCAAGCTCATCGGCCATGCATAAATGGTGCACCTCGGAAATTAAAGCGCAGCCTGGCCCGATTCCTCAAACGGCGCTTAAGCTGGCGCTTAATTTGTGACACGAGAAGGATTCAGCACCCGGTTTTGTGGGACACGTGCACCCTTGTGTTAAAATTAACAGTTGGCCACATGGAGTCATAAGGATAGTAGAAAAGTTCAACTTTTTCATCCACAGATGCTGAGGAATCAAAAAAAATTGTATCTGCTAAGAGGATCTTTGAATATGTTAGCATTTACTGTGATAAACATGAGGCAGCAGAAAATTCCAATGTCCTATAAACTCATCTTTCCAGCTGCTGAGTTTTAATAAACTGCACGTTGGGTCAAGAGGTGTCGTGACTCTGCACCTTCAGGACTTTACAGGAGGTTCAGTCAGAGTTGTGCTCTGGAATCCCTCTGCTGCCAGGCCTTTATTAATTCATCAAGCTCTTGCTCGTCTCTGCCACCAAATTCCCCAGAATGAAGCTTGTAGGAGTTCACCTCTGTCCGTCCATAAAACCACACCGAGGACGTTTAAGTAAAACTTCTTCTCCTGTTTTCCTTGGAGCCGCCTCCTTCTCGTAAATGGCTGCCTTTTAGCAAACTGGCCCACTTTGAATTCATTCCAGCTTAGGTAACGCTCCAGAGTTGGTGTTGGAAGGAGGGGGGGGGCAATGACAAAGTTCAGAACTAACAAATTCCACTGACATTTTGGCCTCGCTTTTGCAGCAGTGACATGCCTTGATATTTGAAGCGGAGCCCCGAGCTGGAAGACCTTGGCTTTTTAAATGTGATACCATGTGACAAGCCTCTCATGAAGAGGGGGTGGGGGGGCGACCAGTGCTGATGCACATGGCTCATGATGAGCTGAAAAAGGATAAAAGCCCCCCTTCCTGACTGTTGAAAGTAAACGGTCACAATAGCAAGTGGATAAAACACATGTGCGTACTTTACAGGTAACATAAAGATAAAATTAAATTAAAATAAAAAAGCTCATGCCAGCCTCTTAAAGTTTTATATTTGTAGGCCTATTTTAGATGTAACGAGAAAGAAGCTGCGTCTCGTAAATGGTATACGTCATGGTGTTTCATTGGACACCTGAGCTGCTGATGGTGAAGAAGTTTACAGGTACTGTAACCAG
Organism: Remorina albescens; assembly: GCA_034769265.1. Classification (NCBI taxonomy): domain Eukaryota; kingdom Metazoa; phylum Chordata; class Actinopteri; order Carangiformes; family Echeneidae; genus Remorina; species Remorina albescens. Next base: position 2,315,965 of record CM068493.1, read on the forward strand.
CGTTAAACCTCATATGGGAGCATGAATAAAAATCACAGGAGGTAAAATGCAAGCAGCAGAACTGGAGCCTTTAATAAGCCCGGGGGGGGGGGGGTAAAAAAAAAAAAAAAAGATGGTGTATCTAATCGTATGTTGAACAAAAATGCCTTAAAGCTCCAGAGTTTCCCTTCAATCCTTCCTCTCAGATGCAAATCTGCAAAACTTAAAGGGAGCTCTTAATGCAAGTCCCCCCCCCCCCCCATGTCCCTCGTTGTTAGAGCCCCAACCCTTCTCTTGTCTAATCCTGCCCCAGTGCCCCACTTCACCTTCCAACACCCCATTAATGACTTATTCTCTCTATCACAAAACTCAGGAGATCATCCAGCTGGTCCACACACGCACACGCACACACACGCACAGCCTGCAATCTCCTCCCAGTCCGTGCGGATTTCTCAGAAACACCGCACATTAGCATTTAAATCCTCTCATAACCGAATCATTGTGTTGCAGATAGCGGCAGTAGATCTTCATTCATCGGTCCGGATCCATCTGCCCCCCCCCCCCCGGGGGGGGTTTCTCTGACTCACAGTTTAACCCGCCGCGACACAATCCGCAAGATGCCTGCGCATTTTTTTGTCTCCAATAAAAAATAATAAAAAATAAAATTATATATACACACACACACACATCCAGTGGGGGGTGGGGGTGGAGGGAGGGGTCCACACAGGGGACTCGCAGACGGGCATCACGCAAATGAACACCCCCAAACTGCCCCCGGTCGGTGCAGTTTGATGAGTGAGTGAAAGCTGCGCGTTCACCGGATCAAAGACTCAGCCGTCAACAGCGCGCTCAGAGGAAGCTGCTTTACCGCCAAGGTTAGATGAACTTGTACTGACAACACACACACACACACACAAAACACGAAAAACACACAACACCACCAAACTAAAGCTGACGACGTCGGAAAAGTTCAAATCTTTGATGTAGATTAAAGCAGATGTTGGAGATTTGGTTTATTTCCCATCTTTTTTTTTCAATTAGTCTATCATGGGGAACACACAAACACAAACACACACACACACACGCCTTGTCTCGTCATACGTGTGAATCCCGGATAGTCCAGTGAGGAGGCCTCGGACCGGATCTCTCACACAAACACACACATCACATCAGGTCCATGAATAAAGATTTCCATCAGTAGTTTGTTGCGCGCAAAGCAAACGCACAAACTGTCTGGACACACAAACACACACACACACTGCACTGACAGACACCAGACCATCAACACAACCACAATCTGATGAATCTGCATCCTCCAGACTGTGTGAATGTCATCGGGACTCACCTCTGTCCTGATCCCGGTCCAGAATCCGGCTCGCTCCGCTCGGTACTCCAGCGCTCACCTTCCCTCAAATCAGAGCGTATTCCACTGCAGAGCCGCCGCCGACGCTGTCTTCTTCTCCTCCTCCTCCTCCTCCTCTTCCTCTCTCTCCTCTTCCTCTCTCTCTCTCTCTCTCTCTCTCTCTGATTGATTCAGCGCGCTGTAATGAGAACCGTCTCAGAGATCTTCAGGTGGACGGACCCGCTGGAGGTCTGAGGGGAGCTGGACTTCAGCTGCTGCTGCTGCTGCTGGAACACCGGATCAAATATTTATCTGCTCCATATTTATCCATCTTATTATACATCTATCCAAAAAAAAAAACAAAAAAACAAACAAACAAAAAATAAATAAATTCCAATGCCTTCTGTTGCTCTCTGCAGACCCAGACAGTTTTAAATATCAATAAAAAATGAGATCATATAATAAACAGGGATCTGCTGTGATAATAACAATAATCCTCATTAATATTATAACTTATATGGACCAACTGAAGTTGCATTTTACTACTAAGCTGCACGTTTTCTCAAGTTCTCCTTTATTATTATTATTATTGTTATTGTGATTGTTGTTATATTTGCATGTCTTTGCAGACATGTGTCCATATGGTCATATAATCTCTGTAATATGATGATGGTGCTGTTTACAGCTTGTTACAAGGAACATTTGCTGCTTGGCTGGTTCCCTTGGCAACGCTCAAGCACACACACACACACACACACACACATATATATATATTTAGTGGTGAGCCCCACCTGTACAGCACTGCCTCATTGGAAGTGAGAGCTGCGGCTCCCCTCGCATGTGTAAGTGCATGAAGGTTGCACAAGTGTGTGTTGATTGACCTGAGTGTTTGGCAAAAGGTCCCCTTGGGGATGTGTGTTGGAAGGGAGGGTGGGGAGGTGGGGGTGACATAATTAAAAGGCGGGGAGAGACGGGTGAGGTTTAAGGTCACGTTAAGGTCACAGGTGTGGTCAACTGTCAATCACCCCAACAGGAAATTAACATGAGGAGCTGAGAGAGAGAGAGAGAGAGAGAGAGGGAGGGAGGGAGAGAGAGAGGGAGAGAGAGAGGGAGGGAGGGAGGGAGGGAGAGAGAGAGGGAGGGAGGGTGGGTGGGCGGCTATCGGATAGCTGAGGGAAGGAGTGATGGGTGAGTACTGAGGGTGTGTGCGGAGGGGGCAGGCGGGGGGCTAAGACGGGTGATTAGTGCTGGATTGATAATGTTCTATATTGAGAATCGGAGGATCACTCTTTCTCACATCCTTCCACCTCAAAGCCAGCTCTCCATCACGTGTTCACACACACGTCTTCCCTCCACCACTGCTCCGTCTCACACACAGACAGACACACACACATATACATCCAGAAGAGCGTGGCGATTTAGATGGAGAACAAGCTAATGACGGAGCCTCACATATTCAGTGTGGAAGCAGCAACAGGGTGGTCAACCTGTTTCTCTTATTAAACTCTGCACAGCCTTGGTCGCTCTTTTATGCACAATATGTTCTCACTCACTTGACCCCCCCCCCCTCCACAGCTCCCCGCTCTGCAGTGAGGGTCTAGCGGCGTCCACAGCCTGTCCCAGTCCTCTGTAATCTCAACAACGGCTCTTGCTCAGTGCTTTTTGCACTGCATCGCTCCTTCCTCTCTCCCTCCTCCTCCTCCTCCTCCTCCTCCTCCCCTGCTGCCTTCCTGCCTCCCTCCCTCCCTCTCTCTCTCTATTAAATTTCCAGTCACACAACAGTGCAGTGGATATCCCTCCCTCTCCCCAACTCTCTCACACACTCTCTCCCCCTCCCTTCCCCCCCTCCCTCACACACACACATACCTCAGTAGACCGTGGAGGTGTTGTCCTGGATCTCTCCCTAACGTTCGCTCTTGATATCGACTGCTCTCTCCCTCTTTTACTTTGAACCTCTCAATCTTGCTCACACTTGATACAGGGCTGCTCTCTTTTCACCTCCAGTCGCCCCCTCCCCCCCTTGCCACGTTATTTAAAAGAGCCCCTTCACATTTCCTTCTTTTCCTCCCTAACCCTCTCGGTTTGTATCTCTGTGCTGCAGTGTCTGCTCAGGCTATACAGCGTGGAGCGTAACCCCCTCTCCCTCTCTCCCTGCCTCCCTCCCTCCCTCCGGTGGGTGTGCAGGGCTCGCTCCATCAGGCCAGCCTTTAACTGACTGATTGAGTGGACACCACAGGCCGATAAATGAATAAAGATGGGAGGCGCTGTGAGGATTAACGTGCCTCATATGAAGACAGAGCGCTTGCCATCCAGTATTTCTGCCTCTGCCCTGTCGACGAAGCCACTCTCTCCTCCTGCACCGGCATATTACTTCAGAGATGAGCAGGCCCTTTCTTTGCTTCGTTGTGTTCAGGTCCCGGGACTTCGGCAGCGGACGCAGGCCCAGGGTGAAACCTCTGCCATCGTTGTGCTGTGGCTTGAGGAATTCAGGTCAGATACGGCGGTGGGGGGGGTTGAGAACAGGCTGCCTGTCATTCCCGCCTCTTCCGTCACACCCCCCCCCCAACACGCTATCTCAAGACCAAACTCTCCACAGCCTCCGAGGCACAAACTGAGCCCTGATCCGTATCTGATGGTGAAACAGCACGCCACTGGCTGCAGAGAGTCCAACCCATGTGATACCAAATTGAACACTCAGGCTGTCGTGACTAGCAAGCGAGGGTTGAACGCTCTGACGCTCGTGCTTGTGTACACCCTGAAACACTGTTTTCACCCACAGAGACAGAAGGAGCTCTTTTAAACACAGAGTTAACCAAGCTTGCATCTCCACCACTAAAGCCAATACTCCTCCCTTATCAGAAACAGCCCTATCTAGCAACCGCATCCATTAGGGCCGATAGTGTCATTGATCTTCTGACAGTCAGGCCAAGTGGACCTCAACAACCAGGCCTGGAAAACAAATCCAATTTTAGGTGTTATATGCTCCTCCAATCCCCCTCCTTCCCGCTTCCCTCCCTCTTCTTCATCTCTTGCATGTGCAAACTAAACTCATCCACCGGCACGGCCGTCACAACACATTCGCCCTCCGCATGGTGAGGCCTAATAATAAGACCGTCTCTTCTGCTCCTCCATCGCTCGCTCCTGTCATCACGACTCCGGCAGGCCGTAAAACAAACTCTGCCCACGGGCCTATAAACCCCATTATGCTGAGCAGCACTCCTGCCACCAGGCTGTATAATCTTCATCTCTAGCCCATAGCTTCCGCTAACCGGCTCTTAAACTGGTCCGCTGACTTCCCACACGGTGACAACGGGGACGACCAAAATGCCACACGGTGCCTGACACGTAGCGGGAACATTTAATATCAGGCCACTGGTGTTCTGACCCGAACCACTCTGCAGCAAAGAGCAGTCAAACAGCTCAGGCTTGGTCACATGTAAAGATCTGGTCAGAGATATAATGAGTGAGGTTAAGTGCCCTTAATGTGTTTAATTCCACTTTTGTAATGGGAATGTTATAAATATAATCAGGAATAATAAAGGAAACGTTCACTCTCTCTCAGGCACTGGAAGGTATCAGCTGGTCAGGAAACGGATCAAACAGGTTCATCGCCAACAGGAGCCTCCATCTACACAACCACTGTATTATATCCACTGTAATCATATCTAACAAGGTCATTAGTGCACTGTCACATTTTTAAATGCTCAGTATATACGTGGAAATATATATGTATATACGAGGCACTGGGTTTTATTTCAAGAACCTAAGAGTCAGCTGTGCTCGAGAACATTAGCCACAGAAATTACATTGCAGCTGGAGAGAGAATGTCACATTCAAATCAAATTTATTTATATAGCACCAAAACATACAGATGTAAACAGCGACTGAAGGCTGGTCCCTGCTAATGTGCACTAGTAAATATTAGCAGTAGGTGAAAACAGGGTTGTTTGCAGAAGATGCAACAATGAAATGAGTAGAAGTGTGTAATGATAAATAATGATGGTACTGAGATGATTCAGCAGCTGAAGGACGGGACAGGAGGCACAAACAGACTACAGGAAGAAATAAAGTTGGAGGCATGATGGAGTGATATATATAAAGGGGGGGGGGGGGGCAGAGAGAGACAGAGTTAGTTAGTTACTCAGTTAAAATTAAAATAATCAATAATAATAAAAAATCTTCCAGCCTCCTCTAAGAATGATGGAAAACTTTCTCTGAGAGCTGGAGCTCCCCTCCACAGAGGGTTCAGTCAGGTGCGTGACCTCCTCTCTGACTAAACATCAGGGTGTACCAGGTCTGCACAGCAAACCTCACGCTGGTTCAATTATTTCCAAACAGCTGCCCTCTCCGGTTAACAACAGTCAAAGGCTTCCACTCAGTGACAGATGCAGCTCTTTCTCGTTATCTGAGGAAAACTGGAGCAAGTATTTCCACACTTGGTGGCTCCAAGTGTTCTAGAAGATGCTTGAGTGTCCTTAAAGTGAAGGAACCTGACTATGACAGAGTTTGGTGTGTGACAGATAGAAATGGGAGTTTAATGGAGGCTGAAATCCAGATTACACACCCAAGCAATTCAGGGAAATGTAGCTCCACCAGGGGTATCTGGAGACACTAATTTATTCTTACTTCCTGTTTGTATTTTTAAGAGTTCGGTACAAGGTCCCTCAGATTGGAGTTCCCTCTGGTTATAAACCCTGTGGGGGTGAAAACTTGCTCGGACTGATAAGGCAGATAGTTCTCCCTGATGTTGTGATATTGTCGTCCCTTCAGGGCCTTGAAGGGGCAACAGCAACTGTCTGTCTGTCTGTCTGTCTGTCAGGGCACATGATTCCTCGTCTAGTCTATATTTTACTGTGTCACACTTTTTAATGTGGGTTTTTTTGTTGTTTTTTTTCATCATTTTTCCAGAGTCATGAATCCGTTTTGATCCATTTGTTTCTCTTCTCCATCCATATTTCTAGAAGCTGCCAGCCACCGCTAGGAAACAATCTGAATGCCTGTATGTCGACATGAGGAAACTACAACTGGGTGAAGTTTTAATGATTTTGAGACACTACCATCATCATGATCCATGAGACCAGACCCCCTTCTTTCATTGCTCTTAGACCAGATCTGATGGGTTTGGGTGATGGACAGGGCACAGTGTGGACACCCTGACTGTTCCACAGCTGCAGGCCGTTCTGCTGTTTGTTCTGACACCTTTTTAGCAATTTCAGCCTCTGTATCTTTTCTGTTAAACAGCTTTGATTCCTCATGTGCATCAATGACCCTGTGGGCCAGTGGTTTTCCTCCCTTGCAACCCCTCTGGTAGGTCCTGCCTCCCACAGACCGGGAACATCCCACAGAGCTGCAGCGGTGGAGACACTCTGACTCCGGTCCATGTCAAAGTCACTCGCAGCTTCACACTTGGAACATTTTTCCTCCTTCCAGCGGCTGTGTGTTAATATATCCCACCCACTGACAGGTGCCATGGTAACCAGATAATCAATGTTATCCACTTCACCTGTCAGATCAGTGTACATCCATGGTACATACTTTAGGAAGTTACTAAAAAGTAGAGAAACTGTTCAGCCCTACAGAATTACAACAGAATGTCACCATGCATCACAGTGAGGACCTTTAATGGAACCGACTGGAGGAGTGCCACGTACAGTAAATACCATCAGGCTGACGGGGCTAAAAGAAAAACATAAATTAATGCTTTTCTTAAAGTAAAGTCCAATGACCGTCATAACTGGAGGCCAGATGAGCCACCATTTTATTTACCACCACTGTTCATCATATGGACCTGTGAACATTTCTGCTGTTAATAAAAGAGACACTGAAAAACTTATGAGCTCAGACAGGCGCTAATAGCTTGATAGTGAGATGGAGGCAGATAGATGGAAAGAGAGGGAGCAGAGCGGGAGGGGAAGATAAAGTGAGGCTAAGTCCGGCTCCATGGGCCAGCCAGTGATTAAGGGATGGGAGGGATGAACAGCAGCCACTGAGGGACTAGTGTCTATCTGTGAGAGTCCATGTGAAAGCAGGGCTGAGGAAAAGCTCAGAAACAAGAACCCACTGTCATGGTATCTTAGCAACCGTCTCTGTCTCCCAGGTGACAGGGACTGACATCACTTCCTGTTGGTGAGCATGCATGTGTATACACAGTGTCCAAGTGTGAATGGAGGAGAAAAAAAAAAAAAGAAAAACAAAAAACTGTGCAAACTGATGCACGGCTGTAACATGACCGCGTCATGTGTGAGGCTGAGCGAAGTTCACGTGCACAGCCCGTCCGCCGTGCACGCACGATTCGGCAGCTTCAGCACCCGCGTCGCCACCTGCTACGTGATGTGCCTGCGTTTTGCTGGTACGCCAAGTTTAACTTACATGCGCCGCGTGTTCAAGCGATGATCCATTTGGGAAGCAGACTGTGGGCATATATGTGCCATGTGTGCATGCAGTCAGCCTGATTGTATGTTATGCCAAAGGAAACGTGGCCAACTGATGCCATCTGGTAGGACTACTTGGCACAAGGGGGATGAGGGTGGAGTGTGTGGGGGGGCTCTCTATGGTTCCATGACATATTGGAGTAGTTAAAATTAACACTGTGACACTATTTGGCAGAAAAAGAACACTGAACTATCTATTACCCTGTCTATTCCAGTCTCTCTCTCACCTTAAGGGTCCATGCTGCGTTCACTCAAAGCTGGAAGGAGGGGGGCGAGGGTGGTGAGGGAGGAGGGGGGGCAATGGAGACTCAGGCTGGATATCTAAAGCAAAACATCACCACGTATGAACATTAAAACCTCTTCACAACCACAAAAAACTTCCTTCAGTTATCTATGCTCCTTAATTTTATTTAATCCTCATAAAACAACTTTAGCAATCATAAAAAAAAAAGTCCAAACTGAAAAAGTGAGATTTTAATTAAAAAGGAAAAAAAGTCCTATTTTCAGATTTCAGGGGAAAAAAAGGAAAAAATTATAGCAGAGTAGATTTTCCAGAAGCATAACATAACAGTGTTTCAGTGGCTGGTGTAACAAGGGGGATTAGCATCCTGCCGGTTTGACCGTTTACATGAAAAACTAATGCTTGCATTGTCTGCCCCTAATTAACTTCAGCTGCCGAGTCCCATAAAAACAACCCCACCCCCAAAAAAAGAAAAAACTACTCATGCTTCTCTCCTTAATTGTGTTGAACATTTGTAGCAGTAAAGCAACCGAGGGGATATATGTGTCCGAACTGGCAAATGGCTGCAGAGACTCAACTAAAAACCCTGTTCCTGAGTCCACGACGCTCTTTCAGATAAGGTCCATGAGGATTTCATCCTCCATGACACTGGAGACCTGGGGCATCCCGGGCTGGGGCACAGCTCCTCTCTGACCTCCAGACATCAGCATCTGACCTGCACACAGGTTTGGAAGGAGGCTGGGTTAAAAAGAAAAGGAGCGTTTCATAAGAGGGACTGTCTTTATGATTTCAGTGATAAAATTAATGCTAAGAGCCAAAGAGCCTTGAAGCAGGTAAAAACTGATAAATAGAACTACATAGAGGAAAACAAGGTGGAAGAAGCTTCTTATATAAAACGTATTTAGTAGTACAACTAACTGACGAAGGCCCAGAGAGGACTGGTCAGCCCTGATGCTGCATCTTCAGAGCACCTTGTGTTCGTCCAATTGGGACTAAAGTTTGGCAATGAGAAGGGAACATGTTTTTCATTGGCGGAAATCTTCAAAGCCGGAGCCTCAAAAATCAATATATAAATGTACCAGAAGTTCTGCAGGCTCTTCAAATCAATGTGCACTAAAATTATTTACAATTTGATTAGAAACAGACACACGTGTGTTATTAAGGAAAAGTGACTTAATAAATGAACAGTGCTTTATTCTTGGGAAAATATTCAGCAGTAATATGAAGTTGATATAGTGCTATAAAAGAAAAATGTCCACATTTAACATCGGATGTTTGATGCTGTGGATTCATCCTGAGACAAAATAATCTTTTTGGGTTTGAATCTGCTTCGACATCAACCTCATTATCCTTCAGGCACATTTTCAGACCTCTATTCTGAAATTTCATGTCTGTTTGAGTGTCAGCTCTTTGCACTTCTTGCTGACCTCCCAGGGGCTGCCTCCACTGGCCCTGCATTTGAGCCCCCCCTCCTGGTGCTGGGTGGACCAACTGCTGCCCGAGCCCCTGATGAGACATCATGCCTGTCATGTGAGACACCCCACCCTGCTGCGAGGACAGAGAGGACCAAAAAAAATACCAGAGCAATTACAGTCACTTGATAGTCAATGAGACATTTAGCGCAGCGTGAGTCACTCAAATAGACGTTTGCTGCTTCCTTACCGGCTGCTGCTGGCTGAGGAGGAGGCTGCGGAGCTGGGGATTGGCTACCGGGTTTGACAGGCGCAGTATGGGACCCTGAGGCGGGGCTTGTCCGCTCTGTGCGACTTGGTTGGGCGGCGCACCGGAGACAGGCGGCTGTTGGTTGGACGGTCCAGCTGCTCTCATTGTCATCTAAGTAGGTCGGGGGGAGTTTAACAGCATATCAGGGCTGGTCACGTTACACTTTATTGATTTGAGCGTTCACCAACTATACAGTGTGACTGACTACACGAGTGCTGTTTCAGGTTCGTCATCTCATAGCTTGCATGAACATATATTGAATATGGCCATTAAACACTGCGTTTTTCTCTCAGCTGCCCAATGAACTCTGACCTCTGTACCCAACGACATCAGGTGGGAAACACGCTTCGTGTTCGACAGTATCTTTCCAGAAGTGTCACATGAGAAAAATACTGGAGGTCAAGAGTCAGCAGGTTCTGGTTAATTATTATTATTTATTAAATGGTCAGGGTGAAGCGAAGTGGGACGCACCTGCTCTCACACATTCGTGTCCAAACCCTCTCAGCTGGTCATGTCACACTGACAGAAATGTTAATGTTGCTGCTAAATTAAAAAGGTAGTTGCATCAGTTGAGACACTGAAGGTGAAATGATGAGAGCCAATTCTCTTGAGAGGATACCCTATACATCCAAACATCTGATATAGTTGCCTTGGAAAGTGTCGTCCTGAAAGACAGAGTATCCTTCAAACTGCTCTTGCTCAGAATCACAATTTATTGGTCATTATCATCTGTAGAGCTTCAATAGGAGTAAGGGGCTACTTCTGTAGAAGATCTAAAGAGAGTGTAAAGAAGGTCTAGCGACACCAAAACATTATAATGACCAATAATTCGAAACAGCAGTGTGTGGGATTTTCTCTCTTTCGAATCTGGCTCCCATGTTGAAAAAAAAAAAAAAAAAAGTAGCATTTACTTGCATAAATTTGATGATGAAACTAACGTAAACTAATCTCTACCACCTTTAAGGCGGCAGAAAAAAAAGCCTTTCAGAAAAAAACAAACAAAAAACAACCTGTCATCGATCCCTGTTGTTTTTCAGGTGCTTGTCTCCTCATGCTCAACACAAACACTTCCCAATCAATAGAATACAAACTCATGCATGTATGTCATCAATGAGTTGTTTTTTACCTGCACTAATGGCATGCTACAAGAGGAGCATTCAACAGGGACCAGTAGAGTCAACACATGCTGACAGGAAATTAGCTGTGGACCCGCTCGATGCCAGAGACACACTGGATGTGCGGTGTGTGTGCGCGTTGCGGCTGCTGTTGCGGATCTTCTGTTGAAAAGACGCACGTGTACTCCCACCGACTGCATCACTGTTTCTGCAGCTTCATTCGTTTCGTTGCTGGATACCTCAATGTCCAATTTCTCTTCAGTTTAAATAGATTTTGGATTTATTATTGACAATTAACGTCTCAACTGCTGAATATTCTTTCATCTCTCACATCAGCAATAGAAACTATAGTTTACTGAACTTTTGGGTAATATTGCAGGAATGATGTCAAAATAGTTAATAGGTTCTTTTTGTGCATCTTTCCTGCAAAATGCACATCATGTTAAAAAAAAAAATGGGCAAGACGCAGAATTTCTAGAGCTTGTGAGGCAGCCACAACACTGATGCAGTGTGTAGGCAGCGTGCTAGTTCTGATCTGTTAACATGGATGCCAAAATGAAAAGATGAAAAGACATTCTGCGACCGCCACCAAAACACGCCACACATACAGTGTGTCACCGGCAGGATGTTTAACGGTGGGATAAAAGACAGACCATTTCTGTTTTTATGTGTTGGGAGTTTTTGGATATATGACAAAGTAATCTCTACAATATGTCAGCATGATCTCCAGAAGGATTGAAAATGATGTTATCATCAAATAAATATGATTATTGTGGTGCTAAAGCAGTATACTTCAGTGAAACCTGTCAGGCAATAATAGAATAAAAACACAGGCTGAAATTTTAGGCCTATGACTGTGGACGCTCTGGTGCTACTGTGGGTCTCACCATGTTGTTCTGCCTCTGTTGCTCCTCCATCATAGAAACCTGACTAACAGGGGGCATGCCCACCACCACAGACTGGAAAAAGGAAAGATCAGAGAGAGAGGAGGGAGGAGAAGGAGGAGGAGGAAAGAAAAGGAAGAGTGGTGGAGTGTGGAAAACAAAAAACAAAAAAAAAAAAAAAAAAAGGAGCACAGTGGAGCAGAGTGTTACCAGTAAGGCATGCAGAAGTCAGCAAGCACTGGGGCAGTAAAGGCAACGTGAGAGGGAAACTGATGTGGAAACACAAGCAGACATGCCAGCACTGAACGGGGGTCCTTTACCTGCTGCTGGACGTTACCGTGGGAGACAGGAATGGGACCGGGGGCCCTGTTAAGGAAGTTCTGGTTGGGGGGGACCTGACCTGGTTGCATCGGACCCCCTGCACCGCCCAGCTGCTGCATCGAAACAAGAGAGAAAGTGAAACAGCAGTGAGTACGCAACATTTCATCGCCTTCCTTTATCAACTCAGTCTGCACACTCAACACTCAGTATCATCTTCAGGTTTTATTTATTTATATTCAGGTTTACACTGAAGGTGAGGGTGGCAGAACACTTTGCTCTTAATGCTCCAGAACTATCAAAATCAAAAATAGGTCACGTCACAGAAGTTTTTTTTTTTCCAAGAATAGAAATATAGCAACAAAGAATAGAGAATGAACACATAAGATTATTTACAGATACACATTAATATAAGACAACGGCAGAATAGTTGCACAGTCCAGTGCAACCAATGGACTTTGAAGGGTCAGGTTGTATGTTTTAATAACCAAAGGCAGAAGTGACTTCCTGCTGTGCACCTTGATGGACCCATTGGTCCAGCACAAAGCAGAAAACAGGATCAAGCTGGCCACCATAAAACATGCTGAACGTTTTCCTCCAGATATTAACAAACCTCAGCCGTGTTAAAAAGGAAAGACACTCCACAACACGAGTCAAAGGAAGGGGAGGCTTTCACACATCCATAAACATTCAACTACACTGAGATGCTCTGTAAAAAAACGCACCATAAAATAAATGAAGCATCATTGAAACGGAGCAACATCAACGGTTTTGAAGCCACAGTCTTTTAAAACAGCGAGCCTCAACATAGAGGTGGGGAGGCAAAGGCACTGAATGAGGAGGATGAAATGTGCAAAAAGCAAGGGTTTTCAAAATAAGAAAAAATGAAGTTGCTTTGGTTTGAGCTGCTCAACAACGCAGCCAACAGTTAGAAATTGTTCTCTTTCTTGAGGCCTTAGTCATTTTTGGATTTAGTGCAAATTGCACAAGACATTTTTGACTCAAGATCTATAAATCTGCTCAGATATCAAAGAAAGAAGCTGCAGCTTTTTACAGAGGGCATATAATTCAGTGTGAAAGTAATCTGAGTTTCTGTACATCCATGTGTAAAGTGTCAACAAGAACCCCTAGTAGCAAATTTGGCAAAATGGAAATAAATGTAGACAGAAGAAAAAAAAGTTGCAGCTGTCAGCTAATTCACTGACAGCAGCGACTTCACTCCCCAAATAACACAAACTGCTTTCAAAACTACTAAATGATTATAGCACAAACAGAAATAAAACAAAGTAATCAAAAGTCTCTTCTAAAGTCCCGCTTTCTGTTGCTGTCCCTCTGCTCTGGCTCAGAGCTAAAACACAGTGGAAGTGTAATCGACTATGATAAAAGATTTGAGAGAGCACACGGCAAATTTGAGCGGGGCTCAGTCTGCGAGCCAACATCCGAGAGACAGGTACAGATTTGTAAGAGCAGAATTAGATTTGAGCACGGGGAAGGTGCAGAGTCCTGAGCGTGACAGATGATCTGAACATGCATGAAGAAATGTTCAAGTGCATTTTGAACCAGCTACACACTTGCAATGAGGAAAGATGCCTAGGCTTGATTTTGGCGGTCCAAACACACCCCCCAAGTATCATGAGGGGTGATCCTGTTTGACACCATTCTACTGTCAAAACTAAATCTTCGCTCAAGCTCCAGAAGGAGACAAACAATTAAGATCATTTGAAACTAAACTATTAAAATAACATTAATAATATATATTATTATTATATAACAACATGGCAAATGATCTAGTTTTGAAGCCACCAGGGTAGAGTTGCTCAAAAAGTTGAATTCATTTAAAAGTATTTAACTGCATATCATAGCAATTGTTCAAATATCTAAATGAAAATGAAATGATGAAAAGACATCTTTGGTCTCCAATGGCTCCTTAAGAAGGACCAATATATTCCAAAGCCTGATGTGTCCCTGATGTCCGGATGTATTCAGTTGTGCATGTATGCTCGGGAATGTACACTTAAATCTAATTCTGCTCTCACAAACTGCAGGCTCTAAGCTCTCCAATGTTGACTGACCAACAGGCTGAGTATAATTCACAATTTCTTTTGTGTTCTCTCAAATCTTTTGTTGTCAGTCTGCCACCAAAATACAGCAGAAGACAAGTGGTGTGGTACCCCAGAGATACCCATCGGAAGTCTCTCACACTCGCGTTAACTTCAACTGAACTTTAGGCACAACATCAAGCCGACTCCTTCCATCACTTAAGAGACTAGCAGCTTCAAGTCAACCTCTGAAGGCAGCAGGTTTCCAGGGAACATCACGACCGGGTGAGAACATCAAAGTCTATAAAACAAGCAGTCCTTCCAAAGTGGACTATCCCACAGGAGGATCGGCTTAGAGAATCCAACAAAAGGGCTAAATACTTTACCAACTTGAGGACGGATGCTGGGGATTCGATGAACGTTCACTGGAACGAATGCATTAACTTCCCGGAGCAAAAGGCTGCCGCAAAGAAAGGCCACTAGTGATGTCCCAGAGGCTTCTGAAAAAGCCTTGTGGTGGCCAAAGAAGTGGCTGATCACCATCACTGAGGATGTGTTCAAGCAGCACCTGGAAGTGCAGTACAAGCCCACTTTAATAAAAGCTGGAGCAATAAAGCTGTGACCAGCACTTTAGTCCAAATCAAAGAGTTAATTCTACACATTCAGATGTTAATACTGCATCCATAATCTGTGTTTACACTCAACATATTTGCAGCATGTAATTGATGTTTACTGTATTAACAGCACTGAGTGTCAGGCTGCGTCTGCACATCCACTTCCTTTTGTTTGATATTGTGGCCAAGGAAAGCAAAAACAAACATGGAGGATGACGATACACCAGTAGAGATTTAACTTCAAACACCTCCTGCTGAGGTGTTTGCTATTCTGGATTTCACAATTTAAAACAGACTGATGATTGAGGACTTAAGCCCTCAAGGCAGTCTGGCGTGTACAAAGTCACACACATTATCAGTCCACAGTTAAAGGCCAGGTGAGTAAGAAAGGAGGTGGCCTGTTGCTTTGGCTGACAACAGACCCTAGAAACACGTGTAAGGATGTCTGATTATTAATATTTATAGCCTGACACCTTACACTCGGAAAATGTAGAGACAAATTTGACAATCATTTGCACAGTCCTGTACTTGACAGGAAAGGAAGGAATCAGAGAAGGCAGAAAATCGCAATAGACAACAGCTTAAAAAGGCAGAATGTGACACTGTTGAGCTCCTGAGTTAGCTCTACAGGTGCTGTGGGATAAAGATATCAACATTTGAGTGCATTATTATTTGTAGAGGCTTCTGATTGCTGCTTTTTAACCATTATTTTGTGCCTTTTTCACTAGAAAGGAACGTGTAAAAAGAAAATCGGCCTACTTCTCTCTTATTAGCCTGGTAAATGTTTTCCTAATAAGTATAAGGTCTCAGTCTGTAGTTTTAAGTCCTATTCAATAAAGCATGATGTTCACATTTAAAATAATGGCTCCACTGAGAAGAAAATAGAAAGAATGCATAATGTTCTTCTTTCACGTTACATGTGATTAGGAATGAGGGGAGATTGAGGTTTGTTTTTTTGACGAGGTGTCTATTGTTTACAAAACGTTCTTCATCAACAGAGACACTTTTATGGATTTTATTAAAGTATATATATATATATATAAGGGTTAGTTTTTTTTTTTGACAGTCATAAAACAGACACAGCTGCTGTATTCAGATACCATGGGATACCTATTAGTACCAAACCCTGCTGTGGTGGTTTGTATTTCTACACTGAGGAAGAGACCAGGAGGAATACAATGCGTTTTCATCCCTCATCTAAAGCCAGAAAAACGTGACAAAGGGGAAAAAAAAAAAGATGGATGAAGTAACAGCTTCATCCATCTTCTTGAGTCTGAACAAATCACCCACATATTGCACTAATGCGTGGCGTGTTTTCTGACCAACCATAACAGCGCAACACGCGGCTTTAGGTCTTTTGAGGGAACTAACGAAACAGCTGCCTCTTTCTCTCCTCTACCGTTGATGATTTATCGCCTGTCTTTAACCCAATAACAAGTAAAAACCTGGATCAACCAACCTGGCTATTTCAGGGGGAAATATTCAATTCTGTCTTGCCATGAACAAAACAAACTATTCTGTTCCCGAAAAATGCCACTCTGGGGCTTTGCACAGAAAAACCTTAACTACTGGTCCAAATTGAAATTATAATTACGTTAAGATTGCTGTAGCGCGTCTCTATTAGCAATGCAGCACTGAATATGTGATGATACACAAGAGGTAAAATTAAAAAAAAGGAAAAAAAACCCAAAACCCTTCATTATAATTTCATGTCTTCTTCCTTCTCTAAATGCCCTGATGCTCATACATACACACACGAGTCCAAGTTACATATAGTGCTGACGCGCTTTTGCAGAGGCATAAAATTAGCAGGGTGAGTAAACAAGAGCTATCACCGCTGATGAGAACAGGCTGCGAGGAGAAATGTAATTTAAGTCATGTAAACGTAACTACAGTCATTTTCAAACTGAGAAATGATGCTGCATTGTTACACGGCTGTGTAGAACATCTCCTCCACAAATGGAGCCCTGAGATGGAACCTAAAGTTTATCCAGGGGACACATTTTAAATCAGCCCGAGTCCGAAGAGGATGAAGATGAGCAGCTAGGGAGAGTGAAATTTCCATGTCATGTGTACAAGGCAGCAGCATTTGTAACCTGTACTGAACTAGGCAGCTAGAACTGGTGTGCTTGGTGCATGAGGGGCTGGAGGGAGGCCCCCCGTCCACAGATTCCCGGATCCTGTCCCCAAAGACTAGCACCGACCGCAGCCGCTCCATCTCTAATGTTATGTTAACATCTGGAAAGCCTGAATACTAAGATAATTGAATTACATTTTGCATATTGTGCAGCCCTAATAATAACATTCAATTTTGTTGACACTATATACAGAGCTGTCTCATGATTAGTCAAATTAATAAAAAAACTAATGTAAACCTTAATTTTTGTCTGTGTCTTCGAATCTGTTATTGGCAATCAATTTATAAAAGAAAATATCAAAAACAGTTAACAAAGAAACAACAAGAAGACAGCAGTACACCGTGTTAGTTGTGAATTTAGTTGATAATGAAACAAATAAATAATGTATGTATATTGCACATATATTTCCCTCATTTAAACAGAGATAATGAGGTGGAAGTGCAACAGCCAGCTAATGTTCCAGTAGGTGTTTAGCTAATGCTAGCCCCATTAGCCTCTGCTGGAGTGAGAGACATTAGTGGCTGCTGTGAAGATACCGGGCCCACTAAATGGAATGTCAATAACAATGCACCTCAATTCCCCGGTGCTGCTGTATAATGCCTCCTCATTATCACCCCCATTTGGTAGCCCCACTCCACATATTTTCTCCCACACTGAAACCTTCCTATTGCCCCACCAACTGCTCCTCCTCCTCTTCTTCATCACCACTCACCGCTCTGTGCTGCTGGACCTGCTTGTGGTTGGTGATGACTTGCCGGATGCCGTTGACGAAGCCGCTCTGGTCGTTGGGAATCAGCCCCATGAATATCCTTTTCTTGGATGAGTAGAGCAGCATCAGCACGCGTACTTCGCACGGCGAGGTGGTGTGTGGGAAGTGGACGCAGCCGGCCTGCAGGGAGGGTCACAGGGTAGATTAAGACCTTGAAATGGGACACAGGCGTAATTATGGAATGGCCTCTCCTGAGCTCCTTCTGCACAATCAAACATACCGGTTTTATAAATTGCATGCAAATGGTATTAACTTAATTCATACTGTGCTTTCTCTGCACCGCAAATCAAATTCGGGCAAAGTGGCAGAGCTCAACTGGACTAAATACTATTAATGCCTCTGCTATTTCTCAATGGTATTTCCTTTTTTTTTTGTCTGAACTGATGGCAAAGTATGTTTCAAACCTAATTATGTAGCTTGAGAGTGACTAAATGCGTGGCCTGGAGCCCCCTCCAGAGTCTTTACTACGACACTGCAACACAGCGCCATTTTCAGTCCATCTACTGGACAGAGGTGGGACTTGCACTCAGGTGCACACTGAGTGGAAAAGGTATTGAGTCACACTGAAAAATGAATAAGATGAGGGACGTGGTGGGAACACACATTTGAGGTTCAGATAGAGGCAGAAAAGTATGAAAACTTACAAAACCGTTGGCCATGATGCGATACAGGCCTTTCAGCGACTCCATGTCCTTGTCAGTGAATAGAAACTGAACCATTCGGGAGTTTCTGAAGAGGTGGCCTAAGGTTGTCTACACAGGGAGTGAGCAAGACGAGAGAGGATCATCACTCAAACATCAAACAAAAGATAAAAACTAAAAAATAAATCACCGCTGCAAACATTTTTACTCCCTAAAAGAAAAAGAAAGGGTCTCACCAGTAACTGCTGTGGAATCAGCTGCATGATGAGCTTCTGTGGCCACTGGTCTGTGTTTCTGTGTGGAGACACAAATAACACGGCAATGTCAGAGTGTGTGGTAACACAATATAACAAATCCTTTTCCTCAGAGAAGGGTGTTTGACTGGCTACTCACAGATTCTCTCCCTGGTTCACATGGACCTGGCACGGCAGGGAACGTGTCAGTTTGGTGGTTGAATCCATAGATGAGGCTTTGGGCTTCTGCAAGGAATTAAAATCGAGGGGACATTTTGGGGTTGGGTGGGAGCAGGGGTGAAATAAAAACAGAAATTAGAGTCTGAAAAACATCTGGGGGAGCACATAGCTAACATTAATAAGTAACTTTCTTATTAAAGTAAAAAAAATAAATAAATAAAATCAAAACACACACACACAAAGCTCTGTGAACTAACAGACTATAATCCTACCTAATTGGATTTAAATTGGATTATAAATCTTCCCATCGGCAGTTTAAGCATAAAGACAAAAACTAAAGTAAATGGTACATACATTAAGTTCTATTATGCTCAGAGAAAAAAAAAAGTTCTAATAGCATAAAATGCTTTTGCTATTTGGTATTCAAAGAATAATAATAATAATTTAACATGCAACCTCATGTTCAATATATAAACAATAAAGAAATGATCAGGTCAGATCTTTAATAAACAAAGTTCCTAACACCAATAATATTTGAATTTTTAAAAGGTAATCCAATTTCTGAGATTTATCATCAGCAGTTTAAGCACAAAGGCAAAAGCAACCTTTTTTTATATATTAAATATTAAAATACCCAGTAAAGGTTTTTGCTATTGTTTCACTGAACCTCTTTTATATCAATGTCAGAGAAGAAATGCAGCTTAAAGAAGCAAATCACTGAAAGGAAAATGGGCCATTCTATCATATCATATCATACATCATCATGTCATGTCATTTATCATAGTGAAAAACAACCGCCTCACAATTTCCTATCAAAGAGACTAGCAGGTCAAAATTTTCTTCTCTTTTAATGATGGTAAAAGAGGAAGATGCTGTCATCGCTGACAGTCGGAACTGTTGGGCAGAGGAAACATGCGTGGAGCCTCTAAAACGGCTATCCTTCCTTTGATTGGGGACAAACGTGTAGTCTGTGATTTCTCATGGCCAAGTCACGACAAGAATTTATGACTGTATCAGTCGTGTACCAGCTCTCTCTAAAGCAGAGCACTCACAGTCCCCAGGAAAAGTCTTTGCTGAGGTGCCAGAGAGGAAACAAATTTAAAACCTCAAATTCAGGCAGCACCGTCACTCTCAAAGGGTCAGAGAGTTTTTTTTTTTCCTATCTTCATCTATAAGTTTTTTATAAATCTGAAAAAGTTTATGACTGCAGAGTTGCTGCCAGATTGTGGAGTGCGTTGGTTGGTGCCATGATCCACGAGTACCCATTATATTCCTGGCAAGAGCGTTCTTCACACTTACAGGGCTTTTACATTCAAAAGTCCAACATTTCAAATGAAGAGCGGGACATGAGAGTGAGAGTGAGTGCATCTCTGCGTTCTTTGAGTTATTTACTCTAACTATATTCTTTGATCCTGCCAAACACTTAAAAGAAAAGAAAAAAAAAAAGCAAAGCGGTTTGTAGCTATCTGCTTTGTAGGATTAACTACTGCTCTTTATGCTGCACATAAAAAATGTGCTCTGTCACCTCTGTTGTTTGCAGTATTTATAGGCATGACGTGGAGGTTCTGCGAAGGACGAGTGACATTAGAGTGGTACCTCTGCTATTTGTGGATGTTGTTGCTGTTTTGGGCATTTGACCATGATATTCAATCAGTCGTAACAAGGAAGAGCACCTGCAAGTTTTCACAACATTTTTGATTGTGCAATCGAGGGGAAGGAAGTGCAGCTTTCTCAAGTGAGGAAAGCTAAGGAAGCCTTCAAACTGTCCCTTTCTGGATGTGCTCTGGGACTAAAAAACTGGTACAGCACAGCAGGATGTCTGAGGGATTATATCCTCCGACTAGCCTGGGAAGTGTTACTAAAAAAAAAAAATAAAACAAGCCCTCTTCACTCTCCTGGCACTGTGACCCCGATCAGGACAAGCAATTAAAAGCTGGATGGATTGATGGACTTTTAAAGACGTGCAGCCAAACTGGTCTTTAGCCAAATGTCAAGAATCAAAGAAAAGAAAAGCAGCACGATGCAGAAAACCTGCTGGGAAAACTGCCAGCAGTCTTCAACTTCAGAGCATCAATGAAGGCTCAATGATCAATCAATCAGAAATTGGTCAGGCCTATTGTAGCCCCGGTGCTGCCCATTGTAAATGTATCGTAATGGGCGTTCTCTGCAGACAAATGGGTTATTTATTTCCTGAGCTTGTTAAAGCGAGAGAGACGAGTGGACAGTGAGAAAACAATCCTGTTTACACTCATCTACCTTAAATTAGAAGTGGGGAAAAAAATGTTGGCAAACCCATTCTGGAAAGTTACCCCACATTTTAGACGACAAAAGCTTTTCAGAATTAACAGATTGAGATTCTGCCAAAACAAAACGAACCATATTGATAAGACTTTACACAAAACGAGCTCCGGCCAACCGAGCTGGCATCCTTTGTGAGAATTTAACACATATTTCTTTCTCAACATTACAGTTTACACCAGAGAGAAATTGGAGCCGAAGGCCTGATGGGTGAACTACAAGAGGAAACAGCTGAACAACATTTCCACAGGTTGTTTGCAAGTTTGCCGAGCTTGTCGTTGTTATTTCTGTACGTTTAACTGACTTTAATCACTTCTAACAAACAGGAGAGGGAAGATGAGATTATAGTCAATAGGAGAGATTGATCGGAGTCTGTTCACCAAACACTTGAAGGCCTCGTGAGTGTTGCTCAAAAGCCATTAACATCCATTTTCCTGCCTCAGCACTGGAACTGTAAAGTAAATCGATTTGACCTTGAGCTACACCGATAACAGCAGGATGGTAAAATTATGTGTAATTAATCACAGTGTAATCAATGACAGGTGGTTATTAAGATGTAGCACAGTGAGATGTCCTATACAGTGGTGATCATCACAATATGTTGGCAGGCCAGTGCTTTCCAAGTCCAGTTCTCAGCTAGTTTTTATTCCAGCTGTTCACCATAGGCAAGCTCCGAGTTAGGACTTAGAGTAAACCAAAACAATAGTGCAATTTTTGCGAAATTTTCGGTTTAGTGTTGAGATGAAGATGCGAAGATCCATTCCAAATGCCTAGCTGCTGCCAGCAGCTACTTAACTAAGGACAAAGACTGATAACAGTCCCGAGGTAACAAACTCAAACAAACAGCATAGATGCTGATTAGGACAGGGGAAAAAAAAAAACTCTGATAGTTCCATCTTTTTAAAGTAAACGTCACAAGCTGCCTGTTCAACCAGTCCTGAATACTGTGAGTGATGTGGAGGATACAGGTTATGCAAACCAGCTGCCCTTTACAGGACTTGTTGTGACTCAGATGGCTTTTAGTTTGCTGACTCTCTGAACTCCAGTCCAATCACACTGATTTCACACACTCTTTTTTCTTTTTTATATGGACAACTACAGAGCTTCATTCTTGGCTCTTTGCTTTTCTTTACATATCTCACATCTTGGCCAAATGATTGAGTCGGCGATTAAGTTTCCACGTCTACACTGATTATACTCAGGTTATGTGCCAATAACGGCTGACAGCTCTGAAATGATGTAGCCGTCAATTTCCTGTTCCTCCATTGACATAAAACAGAGATGGCTAGTGTTGGCCTGGCTCCACGCAGTCACCTGTCTGACCAAATAATAGTAACTGTAATGATCAATGTGGTGATGTCACACTCCCCACATTAAATTGGCAAAGAGAAAAAAAAACTAAATGGTGCCCAAAGTTGTCCTTGAACAGTCTAAAAGTATTTGCATAATTTTATGTTTACCCAAATCAACAACCTGTGCCCCCTTAACTTGAGTAGAGTACAAATCTAATAAACGGGTCCTGCAGAATTTCTAGACGACTGTGATTTCAGTCTGACAATCAAAAATCAGTGTCACATTTGATCCAACATGCTCCTTCAATCAGCATATATAGGAGACATCATCAAGGCCACATTTTTTTAAAAACCCGACATATCACAGCTAAATTTCTTCTCTGCCTTTGTTTCATGCAGACTTGATTACTGTCTTTTTTGAGAGCAGCCAACTAAATCCAGAAAATCCAACCACATTACACCACATTTTATCTTCCTTCATTGGCTCCCTGTCCCCGAAACTTCAGACATGAAGGTGCTTTTAATGACACGTCATTCGTAATGGGCTTGCTCCTTCAAACCTGTCTGATCTCCTTAAACCTTATATTCCATCCTTTGCCGTGTTCTCTCAGAATTTAAGGCTCCTGTCTGTCCTCAGAGTCAAAAAGATGTCTGCTGGCTGCAGAGCCTTTTCCTATCGTGCCCCCTCCCTCTGAAACAACCTCCCTGCTGACATCAGACTGCCTGAAACTTTTGATGTTTTGAAATCCCAGCTTAAAACTTATCTTTGTACCTTAACTAGCAGCTGGCATCTTATTCTTTTACTATTTCAGACTTTGTATATCCGTCACCATTTTACCAGTGTCAGTGAATTAATTAAATCCAGTATATAGTATAGTCCAGGTTGTCCTGCTCATAATTTTACTGTTAACTTCCTAAAAATCAACCGTATCTCAAATAGTTTATTGCTCGTTAAAGCACAGGAATGCTGCTGCTATATTTCCCGCTATCTTTCTTTCTTCTTCCTGTTGCTCTCTGCAGGTTTTTCTTTCTCAAAAACAACATCAGTTCTGAAATCAGACTTTTTACCTCTTGCCACTCCAGAACTCCAGTCCATGCAACAACCTTATTGGCCACGCCTTGTTGCTGTCCAATTGGATTTGCGTTGCTTTGAGGTCCAGACACACCAGGCTGTCACCAAACAGAAAAGCAGAATTAACACAACAGAACCTTCACCTGACATTCCCTATTTAATTGCTGATATAAAACATTTAACTGATTAAATTAGAAGAGCATTAAATATAAGTTTTGGCTAAATTTAAACAGTTTGGTCGATATTAAAGTAAGATTCAAGTACGCTGTACTACTAGAAGGAAGAATAAATGAATGAATTTGAAAACAGAAAAACAATGAATGCACTCAGAGTGATTTTCCAGGGAAAAGGGAACATCTTCTGGTTGGATCTGATCGTAGCACTAGCATTTCAAATTCATTTTGATATTAGACTTCACACACTGTGTTAGTCTGCTAGTCACTGTGTTAGTACGCTCTAGGCTGCGGGTGAGACAGCATCACAGATTAAAGTCTTGGTTCTCTGATTCCTAAATTGACCAGATGCAAATATATTTGAAATTACCAATATAGTTTAAACATTTATATTGTTTACAAGCAGCTGAAATATCAAGTCTTCAGCTGAGCGTTGTGAGACAGTTATATCTTGGCTGAATGTTGGCCATTGATGAAATATTTAGTTTAGTAAAGCGTGCCTCGTACTGCGCTAATACAAACGGCCCTGGTGCAGCCCACAACTCAGGCTGATGTTAAAAATGTACAGAGATTTTTTTTTAGATAACGCAGGTACCTATTCTAGGATAACTGAATGGGATAAAAAGGTTTTTTAAATCAATTTGATGTGAGCTAATGGACCTGGAAGTGAATATGTAGATTTAAGACGAACAATTTCTAGTTACTGAATTTGTTCCTCCTTTTCATACCAGGATTAAATAATTTCCTGTCTTAAATTTCAGGGCATGAAATCAGAATCTTTGTGTTCTACTTCCACCACAACTCAACTAGGAAACACGGTCTATGGCGCTTTGAAATTCCTCTAGTGAACGTTTTTCATTTAGAACAATGGCCTAGTTATTAGTTTTCTATTGATTATTGCCAACTTACCATGTTGGGTTGCGCTGAAGGTGCTGTGGGCTGATTCGCTGTGGGCTGCGGCTGAGGTGGCTGCTGTGGTTGCTGATTGGGTGGAGGCTGTCCTGGGGGCGGGACCGGCTGCTGCTGATTTGGAGGAACTTGTTGCTGTGGCATCAGTGGCTGTGTTGATGTGGTAACTGTCGATATGCTGGGCTGATTGAGCTTCACCCCGGAAACTGATGGAAGGTTTGGCTGATTGGTGAATGGGGGACCTTGACTGACCATTCCTGGGACTGGAGGAGAAAGAACACGATTACTGCTGATATTCTAAGTCATAAATTCTGACAGTACATTTCTTCTGTCATCATCACAGCAAGTGAGAGCTACAGTGAAATTGTCTCAGAAAATCTTCTTGCTGTAAAACTGAGGACCAGGTCACTGCAACTAAAATCTTGGCGAACATAAATTGTTCACAATGGCCCCCACTGGTAACTCACAGCGACTCTTCTGGACGTTGGCTGCTTCCACGGCCATCTGTGCAGCCACCTGAGCGGCAGTCATGGAGGCTGGATTCTGTCAGCGAGCAGATTAAAAGACAATGCTCGGTAAAAACATTTTACAGAAGGAACATAAATGCTGCTGTCTGAAACTGAGCCAAAAGCAGGAGGCGGGAATTATTCTCCAGGCAGTCTTATGCTGTATGGCTGCTTGCCCATTACCTGATAAGGGTGGGTTGGGTTAATGGGTGGAGGGGGTTGTGAAGCTCCAGGGAGAGGCTGAGTGACAGGCAAAGACTGAGGAGGGAGGACAGGTTTGAGCGGCCCAGGTCCACCACCTGAGGAAACTGGAGACAGACAACGGAAGAAGCTTAGAGTTTTTACAGTCCTGCAACGTAAACTTGAGGCGGCTCTAAATCCCTGCTGTAGGAGGACAACAGTGCCTCCTTTTAGGTGAAAAATGAGACATATTTATGGAGAAATTTTCTCCTGCTCGCTAAAAAAAATAGGAATGGCTCAAAAACGTTTTTATGGGCAACTACGGAAACTACTAAAAACTAAATACTGACTTCTCACAATTAATCACATCATTTTACAGCAGAACTTTGACATTTTTAATATCTCTGGCAGCAATTAACGCATGTGAAAATAGCAACTAGTATCTTGCAACCATATTAGCGGGGACATAATTATAGGAAACTGGCCAAGTTGAAATAAAAACAAAACTAGGGTAGAGCTTAGAGGAGAGTCTGGTGCTGATAGCGGGAGTACAGGAGAAAATAAATAAATGAGATAAACAACATTAATGCCAGCTTCACTCTAGTCATTCGCAGCCTGAAGGAATGCAGAAAAGTACTGTAACATCCTATCAAAAGTGTGTCTGGAGATAAGAAGCTTACAAAAATGCAGATACTACAACTGAAACTATAAGATTACACTATTTTGCAGAGATAATTCACTGTTCGTCCTGAAGAAATAATACACTTTTATCGTTGGGAAAATACTCTTTCTGTCTTAGAAAGTGTTTGTTGCCTCTGTCTATATACTGTAAATGTATTTACACAATAAAAATTACAAAGTTCAAACTTCCCCTTATTTTTTTACTGACTGTATATATAAGACTATAACCAACATAATAAACACAAAAATGCTACATCACTTAAAAAGAATTAGACCAGAAGTCACGTGATAAGTTGTGTGCACATTAAAGCTGCACTTATTAACTTCTAATTCTCTTCATTTGTTAAATTGATTTCCCTTTGTTATTTCAAATGTGTGCAGTCAAACCACAGTTTAATCAGGAGTGTTTAGGTGGATTATTATAAGGCTGAGTAATGGTCATATGACTACTAGCAGTTTTTCCACTGCATAAGTTGAAGACTGAAACAAATGTTGATGCCCACTTGCAGGCTTTCACAATTGTGTTGATCCTTAATGGCCATAATGATGGAAAAGACAACTCTCCCCGCAAATCACAATTATACTGCTTATTCATAGATTGTGAGGCCAAAAGCACAACACCAATCAGACAATAAATACTGCGTAATGCAATTCTATCCCTTTCAGAGATCATTTATACTAAAGAAGAAACACTGCTCAAGGCCCAGAAGCAGCACAAACTAACTATATTTTAAGCAAAATTTCTCACCAGGGAGTGAAATGCCTCGGACTAGGACCATGTGGAAGGGGTCCTGACTGTAGTCTGGATGGGGTTCAACCACCCCTCCTACAGGAGATGCCCGCTCAAACAATGCCCTGAGAGCAGGCAATTTACGGGGAGCCACCACTGAGAAGTGAATTCCTCTCTAAAGAACAAAGAAATTAAAATAAAACATCAATGAAGAACAATAACATTAATAGTTGAATCATACAGTGGCCCAAAGGAGATCATAAAACACAAAACTCACATCTCTGATGATTTTCACCAAATTGTCTGCAGTGCAGCCGGTGTAGCTGACACTCTCAACAGCAGGAAGCAGATACGGTGGCGAATTACACAGCAGCACACACACCTTGTGGGTTTGACCTCTGGCAGTGGCAAAAAGGGATAAATTTAAACACTTTTATCAGCACGCTATCTCTCAGTAAATTATCTATATAGTCACAAATTACTAATTTAAAAAATTTAACAAAATCAAAAAAATTGGAGAGTGAATACAGTGAATTTACTGGAGTCAGCTTATGCAGGAACTACAGGTGAAACACTTTCTGGGTGCATTGCTCAGTTGTACTGCTTGCCAAATAGAGTAAAGTACAGTCTGTAGGTGTTTACATTTGATTCAATAAAGACTCTCAATAAGTCAATATCAATGAATCAGTACTTTGGCTTTATCAAACAGAGATGACAATTTTGTTCATAAACAAGGTTCTCTATAGTGACCACAGAGGACATATTATATATGCAAGGTGTAATGGACTCAATTCTAGAGGAGGTATACATCATTTAATAATGATCCCTCCGCTGCCTTACATTTGTTCTCTCATCTTCTTAAAGTCATCAAAGAGCTGCAAGGCCACAGACAGTCCTTCTGCAATTAGACTACAACTTTCTGCTCCACCTCCCATGAACCTGTGTGGGGAAAACAGGAGATAATTTAATATGTAAAGAAAGAATGAAATCAAAAGAAATGTCCCAAAATTTAGAATAACCAAGTGGATCATATATAACAAGTTACTGAATGCTGTCGATCCACGAGACAAACTCAAAGGCAGAGCTGGTCGGTGCATGGCACTGGACATATGATTCAGGAGCACAGTCAACTGTGTTGAACACCACTAGACCATACTGTGTTCCTCCATACTGGAAAGACAAGAACACAGGAATATTTTTATTAACAATTGTGATGGAAATCAAATTATCAGAGGAGTATAACAAAGGCCTGAGTTAGTCTGCAGAGTAACTAAAAAAAAGAGAGTCAAGTGTGGATTCTTTCCTTTGGCAATAACAAGCATTTACAATAAACTGAATCACATACAGGTACATACAAAGTGTTACTGCTAATGAGTATATGGAAAATTCCTCCTTCCAATATTTGCAAGGGTTTTACACTGGAGCAGGAGGAAAACACTCACATCTCCACCAAAATCCGTTTCTGCTGGGGGGCCTCCATTGAAATACCTATGATAAACAGAAACACATATAACAAAAGTATGCAGGCAGAACTACATGAATGACGAAAGAGTAACTTCATTTCCTTACTCGATAGCTGGTAGGATGTAATTTTTCCTCAGCGATTCAAAGTAAGGGCCAAGGTTTGCTGTCCCTTCAATGACAAACACCACATCAGCCACCTGGTTGGGTCCAGGCTTGGTGGACGGCTCCATGAGCGCCGAACCGGTCACCATGGGAGCAGACGTGTAGAAGGGGCAGATCTTACAGCTGATGAGACACCTCCCTGAAAAAATTCATCAGTTCATTAATGACAGCAAATCCAAAGTCATAAAACAAACAGGAGAACAAAGTAAGATCATTAAAAGCTTCTCAGTTCACATTAATACTAACTGCTTCTCTGGGATTCAACTGAGGTAGCAGCTTGTCTTTTGGTACATTTTATGCCTTCCTGTCAATACCGTTAGTGCTTTAATTAAGTGTGCAGTATTTCATTTTCTGCTGAATCCAAAATACAAAATAAAAACAATGGAAAGCTAAAGTTAATGACTGCTAAAGCTGGCGTGCTATTAAACTGTAAATTAACTCACCAGCTACAACAGATTATCAAATCCAGGCTAACAGAATTAGTTTATTTCAATGTCAAGTATAACTACAAACAAAGAAAAGGAAAATCTTCCTACACGTCCAAAACAGACAGCATGATTGATGCGTAGCTATCCTTAAATGACCAATTTAAGCTAACGCGGTTCAAAATTCCCGGTTCAGATCCAGTTAGAAAGTCTTGTGGGCTGACCTGATGTTTCCCGACCGCCTGTGGAGTCGTGGGATCAGTTAAACACAAAAAAAAAAAAAAAAAGAAAAAAACGAGCTCGTAATGACATTAGCTACACATTGGAGCCAGCTAGCCAAAACCGTTTGTTGTATTTTCGACGGAAGTGACAAAACGACTTTCTTCTTCGTCTGTTTGTTTCTCGCGCAGACTAGGCCGACTTCCGCCTCCGGCTTCCCGCCTCCCGTCGTTTGAATCCTGGAATGAGGGCGAATGCAGGTATTTTTTGTTTACTTATTTTGTTTATTCGTTCGGGGTTGAGCTTGTGGTAAAAATGTTTTGTTGCCGCTTTGTGTTACCAGAAATGAAATATAACTGTTAAAATCTAAGAAACTGAAAAATAACTGCAGGGCAGAGATTTTTTTATTCATTGCACAGTTATTTGATGTGGATTTTATTTTGCATGGAAGCTGATCACAAAGGACTAACCTGAATCAATACAGGAGTTTCAGTCATTGTGGTCAATTACTAACTGCAACTAAACAGTGGGCAGTTACCTTCCTCAAACATGACAAAACATAAGTAACATAAAACAAAACAACATTAACAACATTTATGACGCACAGGAAGAAAAATGCACTGGTGTGAGAAGTGTGATGTTTTCCCCTTTCTAGTCTTGTAGTTTCAGTTGTTGTCTGATTGACTTTATCTTTTTTAATATAATTTGGTTAGAAAACAAATGAAACTGCAAATCCCAGTTGTGCAGCCCTACCGTAGCTAAATGAAATGCATTTATTCTTGTCTATCCAATGAAGTTCTGTTTGTTTCCTTTGAGCTAACTACCTCGTGTAAGAGATATGCACTTAGTGGGCGCCAGCACTGAGGGCAAATGAAGCTGTGAGGCGCAAGGTCATCGCTGAATATTATCTCGGATTGAATCTCGGAACATCACTCTTTGCAAGACCTGGCAATCGTCATCAGGAAGGTCATCGGTTATTGTATCTGCCTGAAATCCATCTAATGGGTGTACACAGGTGGATATGGCCGGGGGCCAACAGAGGACTTTCATCAAGGAAAAAAACTTGGAATCTATAAAAGACTTTCAAAATCCTAACAGACTGTGAAAAGACAATTAGTTGCTGACTTTTTACAGACTGCACTGACGGAAAAATTATGTTCAGTTTTTTCTTTACTAACCAAGCTCCAAATCATCTAGTGCTTTTTTAACGTTCTCTGTATAAAAGTCAAATGATGGCCAGTCTGATGGTTTGCCTGGAGGGGAGATAAAACTTCAACATGTTCCTGACATTATGTGAACAGCAGCAGAAGTGATGCAGCTACATGACCAGCTAAATCCCAGCCGCTTGCTGAGAGATGACCTTGAGTGTGTTTGTTGCAGAAAGCTCACCGAAATTTGAGGTGGACTGTTAAAGCACCAGCTTGTTCAGCGTACATTCCCTGGAACAATTCACGAGCTTTGGCCTAATACATGTGCATTTGTTAGCGGCTAAAGTATGCTTAAGATAAGATCAGAGAAATGGAGCAATTTAAAAGTGACACAACAAAAATTACTTAATTACCTAATTGTGTTTATTGTAATCACAGATCACCAAGAAGAGATCTCAGCAAGAACACAGGAAATTTACAAGTGCTGTTGAGCCAAATCTCCAGGAGATGTCAGCAAACATCTACAGTAAGTACAGTAAACATTCTTCTTTTCTAACTGTTCCTCTTCAATACACCAGAGCCTAACCTGCGGTTGACAAACTGTTTTTGTTGGTCCGACAATACCATCTACTCCCCTGTGGCACAACTAGCCAGTCTGCTCAACAAATAGCTTCTGAGCTATCAAAACTCAAAACTTCCCACAGAAACAATGCAACATATCCATTTAACCCCAAATTCTAGGAAGGGCAACAAGCTGTGGACTCAAGCAGCTTTTCAATTTGGGTGTCAGCGTGGCAGCCTGAGCAAAGTTCATCCGGGGAAGGGTTTTACGCCCAGGGCTAGCCTGTGGACGCAAACATTAAACCCCCCGCAGAGCTTTTTATTCCAACAGAGCTACACAGCCACATTAAACTAACGGAATGGATCATGAATGTTTGTGTGCGAATGTTTAAGCGTAGGCTACGCTTTACTCTGCAACTCTGATACTCTCAGCTGCTCAGAGGGATACACACTGTGTGTCACGCTCCTTTGAACTTCAACACAAACAGTGCCAGCAGTTGCAGAGCAATTACAGAAAACCTACTCTGTGAGTCTGCCATTTTCCTTTTTTTTTTTTATTGCTTAGCGTTTTGTTTTGAGTTTGGTCCGAGGATGACATAATAAAATATGAATGAGGAATACAGTTGGTGCCGTGACGTTTCATGTCTGCGAGGTCCAGGTGGTGGGGTAAAGACAATCCGTCTCCTGACCGTGGTACCCAGCTGGGATGCTGAGGGCCAGATGGCCCGTTCACAGCAGGTAATCACAGCCAACATGCTGATACACTGACATCCACACAAATGGGTTACCAGAACTACCCAGAGCATTTGGGATGCTGTGATAGTACCATGCCCCGCTGGTCTCTGGGGCTTTCTCTGTTGAGTCCAGCACTGGTTGTGCGTTGTTTGCGTAGTGAGTAATGAACTCAGCTTAAATAGCGATGCTGTACTTTTATTTCTCAATTAAGGCCATTCATTTATTCGTTTTATTATAAAGCACCCCACATTAATAAATTCTCCTTTCACGTTCCTCTTTGGAAGCCGAGGTGCCAGAGATGTCATATCAAAAGGTGTTCCACATAAGTTACTGCTTGTAAGGTGAATATCATTTCAGATTCAAGGTGCTCTACTGCTCCTGCTGGGTGACGTTTCCACTTGCGTGGTTTCATTGAATTAATTATTTTTGAGGGTTTTTTAGTGATGGAATAAAATGTTAAAAACTGTGTATGTGGCATAATAATGGAAGTTTGTTGGAAGTGCGTGCCGACAACAATGAGACTTTGGAGTCGCAGTCAGGAAAAGGTGGTGCAGGTTCTAATGCTGCTTCATGAAGTGAATTTGGTCAAGTTTCTTAAGGGTGTAGGTCCGCATTCATGCAGATGATCCTGCCAAGAAAATTTCAAGGCCAAAGTATCACCCAAAGCTACGGCATCCATCTTTAATGATGCGAGTTCTTTATCTTTATGTGTAATATTCAGATATATTAGCGATGAGAGCTAATGGCTTGTCAGTGTTCTTCAGATAAATCCCTCCAGTGTAATACAGACAGCTCTATATTGTATATTGCACACACACACATCCCACCCCCCAGTCTCTAACTTACCCCCCAACACACACACACACACACTCGTCCTCCCTCCCTCTTTGCCTCTTTCAGCTCACTGAACTGAGTGAAATGTCTTTCCGACTAAATGATTTTTTTTTTTTTTGCACGGTGGGAACGTTGCCATGGAGACAACATCCCCTCCTGCCCCGCCCCCCAACACCTCCATCACACACACACACACACACACACACACACACACAACACAACACACATACTTTCCTCTCTTAACAGTCAAGAGCATTACAGCCGTACTAACTGGTGCACTGTGATGGGTGTGTGTGCACGTGTGACTGGTGCTGTGTGTGTGTGTGTGTGTGTGTGTGTGTGTGTGTGTGTGTGTGTGTGTGTGTGTGTGTGTGTGTGTGTGTATGTGTAGTGTGTGTGTGTTTCCCTCCTCTTGAACTGTGAACACTGTCAGTATGCTGCAGGTGCCCCATGATGGGAGAGTCTATATACAGAGCCGTCCTCCTCCACCTCTTCACTGGCATTCTCCCGCTCTTCATCCTCCTTCGTTTGTTTAATCCTCTCCTACTCCTCCTCTTGTGTCATCCCCCCCACCCCTCCCGCACATCTGAGCATCATTCTCCTCTCTCAGCTTTCTGCTGAGGCGCTGGGGTTTGCAGATTGCTACTGGTGGGCATCTTCGCTCTAACGGGAGATAATAACCACATGACAAATAATATAAGTGTGTTAAAAATAAAGGGAGGTGAAACACAAGCAGGGGTGCAACTACATAAGGCAGTCAAGCCTTGCTCCAGTTTTTGCATTTAGGCAAAATGCAGCCACAATAAAGAATTCATGACAAAGTGGCTGAATAATTACACAGGACTTAATGCACAGCAGAAAGTCAGAAAGCTTGGCTATGAAAAAAAATAAAGTTGGGTTCAGGCTCCGTCTGTCCAGGTAGAGGGTCTTTACCGTCCATGTCGGAGTCAAATATAGACTATGCATATGTGAAATGCCCAGGGCTTTACATTTTATATATAGTGCATGGCCTGGTGCATGTGACAGAAGCTCCAGCACTCCTTCTGCCTCCACAAGGTTAAAGTAGAAGACACAGATGCAAAGCTGGATGATACATATCCTTTATTTCCTTTATCATTGCTTCAGTCACACTGTTACTTACACATTCACCAACATCCTGCGACCGAGCTGCCCCGACTGAACCCCTCACTCAACAATTCTCAGCATTAACCAATAAAAAAGTAAACCTCTTGAATAAATTATATATAAAAAACAACTGAAGGTCAAAAAGAATACCAATTCAGGAAAGATAAATACAGCATAAACAATGTTATTTCATCATTGTTGTTTCTGACCACAGAGATAAACAATTGCTAGGTCTCCATTGAGTCGTCATTAGTAGTATTAGTATCAAGTTCATTGTCAGATTTTGCTTAAAGCATCACTTATATAATTTTTCATTGCATCAAGTTGACATCATTCATGTTAATATAAGCATGCAAACATGTTTCCCCATGACCATTCAGAACTGCACTAACACGAGAAGACAGCGAGAAAGAGAATAAAGAGGAGGGGGGGGGGGTGATACACGGAAAGAGGGCAAGATGGAGGGATGGGATGGGAAGTGGGGAGTGAAAAAAGTGGAGCAAGACACAGATATAGGTGAGGGGCTGGTGGGGGGGGGGGCAGCAGGTGAGGGCTGCTGGAGGAGAGAATGAGTAATCAGACAAACAGAAACAGAAGTGGGGGAGGGAGGGGGGTGTAGCACACAGAATAAAGGGATGTGCCTGTTCCACTATGAGTTCTGTAATCTATCACCAGGCAGTAACACAAGGGCTAAATAGGGACGACACGAGTTGGGGGGGGGGGGTGGCAGAGAGAATTATGGGACCTTGACACCAATGGATCACTAACATATCTACTTATACAAGCCAATCAATACCCCCCCCCCAGCTGACAAACCACACGGGATACCTGGAGGGGTAACCTCCAAATCGTGCACGATCCAGAGGTAAAGAGACATAAACTAGACCCCTCCCTGGAAACACAAACACACGCCGTCCTCGACAAAAGCATGTGAGTGTGTGTGCGGTTTGTGTGCGTGAGGATGAGAGGGAAAATGGCAACGGTAGCAAACACAAGTAGCTGTAGTGATAGGCTTTATAAGTCTATCGGTTTACACAGGAAGTAGAGAAAATCCAGGCGCTTGTTTTCTCACAACACCTCTTCCCTGTTGTCTTGCTTGAAGGGGATCTAAGTTTGTCACGATCTGTAGGCCGGAACGAACGAACTGATGTTTTTTCTTCTCTCGTTTTTTTGTTTGTTTTTGTTTTCCTTTGTGTAAATGTAATCAAAACACACCCGACAATTCAATTTTCAATCACTGAGCCATCTGGTTGCTGTTTTTTTTTTTTTTTTTTTTTTTTTCCCCCTCGGACATACAGTACACAAATTACTGAAAGAAGTTCACAATCAACACAGTTACTTACATCAGGCAAAGGGTCAGACAGGAGAGGAGGGTGGAATGATTGGCAGCTGATTTCATCGACAACATAGACAATACAAACTAATGTCTATGAAAGACAGTGTTTCCCCAGGCACCTATAGTACACACACACACACACACACACACACACACCTGTTCCCTCAACCAAACACACACACAAAATGCTCCCTGTAAAGACACAAGACAGAAGACACGTTTGGCTTCGAGACGGAGGCCGGATTCTGGGGCTGAGGAAGGGAGGGAGATGGAAAAGGACGAGGGAGGTGGTGGCGTACACACAAATGTGTCTCGCACGCACACGCACAGACACACAAACACACAGACGCCCACAAATACAAAACAAACACAGATACACACACTAATAAAAGCAACACGGACATATGTGTCCAGTGAAAAGTCTCGTCCGGGACATGATGAGGACTCAAATGTTTTTTTCTCGGGTGAAGTTTGGACGATGACGCCTTGAGAGAAGGAACCAGAAGCTCCTGGAATGATAGAAAAATAAAACAGAGCGGTGATTTCCTTCACCGTGGGTTACGTCCTCCTGAGAGAGCACTCCGATCATGAACGCAGGTTTCACCCGACCCCCGCTTTGAGTCCTACAGTAGGAAAAGTCCGCCGCTTAGGCCAAGAGATCCTGGGCTAGTCCACGTCTCTCAGAGGCTTAAACCATCGCATCCTTAGTGGACTGTAAAAAAAAATGGCATGAATGATCTCCTATAACAAGACACAAAAGACAGAGTGAAACAATTAGAAAAAAAAAAGAAGAAATGAACCGTTGATATTGGATGACCACCATGAGGACGGTGACGAAGAGCATGAGGAAGAGGGACACATTTCAAGGGTGTGTAACATGCTTAGACCAAATGAGTCTGTCGCTCCTCTGACATCAATAAAGACCGCAGGATGCTTCGCCGCCGTTCCTCTGGCGATAATTGGCCCGAGATAAGGCGAGGGGGAAGAATCCTCCATAGATGTTTTTGTCCTGCCAGGTACTCTGTGAGATGGTTTCTTATACAGCAGGGCTTTTACTGTACACCAGTGTTGCAAAAGAAAAAATATCCACATGGTAATTTTCCCCTTTTTGAAGTCCACACAAGCACATGAACCTTTGGTCCTGGTTGAAATTAGTCAATCTGTGATGGCTTTCTTTTTTTTTTTGTTATAAGGAGAGAAAAGTTTGTCACATCACACTCCTCTTAGATGAAATACTACACTAATCTGAAGCACACACGAACTACGCACATACTACAAACTCTGTATATGTGTGTGTGTGTGTGTGTGTGTGTGTGTGTGTGTGTGTTATGTGTGTGAGCTCCGGCGTTATATCCCAAATTTACACCTGACGTCAGCCCGACTAAACTGTTTAACATCTGCATGTGTAGTCTGATGGTCAAAGTGTAGCTTGTGGTTGACAGTTAGTTTTTTTGTTGTTGTTGTTGTTGTTGATGTTTTGTTTTTGTTTTTTGCTTTTTTTACTTCCCCCGCTTTGGCAAAGACAGCACAGGATTCGGAGGATTCATTAGCAGGAGCAAAACAGCACTAGCAGCTGGACACCAGCGGTGTCTCTGCGTCTTTCGTTCTTTGATGGAGAGAAATATTCACAGATGAGAAGAAAGGAAAGTCTGGAACTGGAGAGATGATAATGACCTGAGGAAAGAGAGAGCAAGGGAGTGAAGGCAGATTAAGCAAGAGAGAGACAGCGGGGGGGCTAGAGAATATATAAACAGTGTACAGTACAGTAAGATTTGGGGGGAAGGGACGCATTACATAACCCATAACATCTAGATTATACAGATGCTTCTGCCTTAGAGGTCCCACATCTGACAGCTCCACAGCCTCCACTTTATCACACATTCACAGTCAGGCCACGCTTTTAAAGCCTCCACCAGCTTCCTTCTGTAAATCTGACTGGGGAGCATCTGCTGCTCAGTATGTGGACACACACCATACTTAAAGATCCAGAGCAGAGGCAAATCAAGGAGCTGCTCAGGGGACGACGACAGGAAAAAAATAATCCAATATGTTAAAAACAAAAACAAAGAAAAAGCTCACAGTTTTAATCGGAGTGAGGACTGTCCACCACGATGTGAGGCTTCGGGGAGGATGCAGGCTTTGACACAAATGTACCAATTGCTTTTTCCTGCAGGAAAAAAAAAAAAACAAACATTTTATGAATGCCATGAAATTTATTCATTCAATTGATTTACTCTTACCGCGCCATCATTACCACCAGACTGTATATAAAGAGAGACCTTGTCCAAAGATCTCTGTGATCTGCTGTTGGCACCTTAGCAGGGCCGGACAGAATACAATAACGGGCCCAGGACTTCATGGCTAATTTATTTAAAAAATCTTCCTACGTACATTTGTCAACAAACTAGCTTCAGAGGCTCCAAAAACTTTTGGTCCCAGGATGTAAAAATCTTTTTTTCTGCTGTGAAGTCGGATTCTTCAACATGGAGGTCAAAGCAGATCGACTCCAACCTCAAGTGGAGCCATAAAAGGAACTGCACTTTTTGGCACTCTGATGTTCACAAACAAACTACGTGCTGAAATGGCACCAAATTCATTTAATCAATAATTCTTCGTAAATACAGTCTTGATGAAGCTGTTGTGTATTTAAGGTAGGGTTAGGTTTTTTTTCTATATACAAACATTTCAAGGGGAAATTTTGTTCGTACTTCCAAACTATATTTATTTGTGGTTAGCAGTTACTGATTACATTTTTATGTCAAAAACATTTCAGCTTCTAAAATATGATACATTAATTACCCAACTGTATATAAAGTAATTAAAATGTGCCATACAGTCTGTTTAGCAAATTAACTGTTTAATTTCATGATTAGCTGGATTTTGCTCTTATTTATGATCTTACATTAACACATGACTTTAATTTGTAATGGATTTCCGAAAATTTTCCCATTAATTCTTCCAAGTTAAATACAGTTAATCAGTGATACTGCGGCCGCGTCACTGCTGCTGCTTCCATGTGATAAAAATAATTTTTGTCATTATGTCCAGCACCAACCGAAGGACAGAACCTAACATATGTGGTATGAGATCATACTTGTGACACATGGATGCACACGTACGCACACACGGTCATGCTCACGCACACGTGAACACTCACAATGATGTGCTCATTACCTCCACAAGCTGATGCCAGTGCTCTATTGGTTTGCGTGGATTGGCCAGCATGGCCGCCCAGTGCTCTCTCCCCGGACCGTCGGCTTCGCTGCCCACACGGCACATCCCTATAACCTCGTTATGACCGATACTGACACGCAGCGAAGGGATGAGGGATGGAAGCAAGGAGAGGAGAGACAGTGAGAGCAGAGAGGGGAGTAGGAAGGAAAGGAGGGGGGTGGAGAGCGACAGGAAGAGAGAGTGAGTATATAAAAAAGCAGGGAGAGAGAGAGCAGCCAAAGAGGGTCTCATTTATCAACCTTGAGTATCAGGAAGAGCACAGCAGCAGAGGAAGGATATTGAACAGCATCTCACATATACGCACAGCCCTGTATAATAAAAGCTGGTATGTGAGCGCACGGCAGGCACGAGCACAAACATACATACAAAAGGACACACCTATGGAGACGCCAAATGGAGGACAGACTACACAACACGGAGGTGGCGCATCTATACACAAACACATCGAGCGGCCAAGTGTTGCTGTGAGCAGCAAACAAACGCTGGCAAGGTTACGCTTCCTCTTTCACCATTAGCATAAACCATGCCTATTCATGAGGTGCACGTCTTTGTACGACAGGGAACGTCCACCAGGCGGCTGACTCATGAGGGAGGGGGCGGTGGCTGGGGGCACGCAGTGATCAACGCTGCTTCAAAACCATCAGAAATGTGACAACTGCAAGGGAGCAGCAAGCATTGCTCTGTATGTGCTAACTCTGTAATCAGCACGCTTCACAGGAATGAACAGTTTTATCTTAAAGCCCCCGGAGCATGCAGCAATGTAACAGCGACAAAGGCAGCAACGGCGGCGCTCGCTCACCAGTCATAGTCCATCACTGCAATGATGATGGATACACTTTCTATGTTTTCATTGGGAATGTCAAACACCAGCGCCTCGTTGTACGTGGGGTTCAGCGTGTTCTTCTTAATGGAGGTCTTCCTCTTTTTTAGCCTCCGTCCGTCACAGATCAGAGAGGCTTTCACGTACGGATCTGAAGGAGAGACAAAGACGGAGAAGGAGGCGGGAGGAGAGCGGAGGGAGAGAGGGAGGCAGGACAGGAAGCAGCGAGGTATAAGGAGGAAGAAAAAGACAGGGAGACGGGGAGAGAGGGGCAGGAAGCAGAGAGAATGAGATAAGGGGGGGGGTCTCCTTCAAACTCTGTTCGGTATTATGCTCACAGGTATCTGCGTCTGTAACACATAAAAGGCATGAAAATCAAGTCACCTTGGCAAAGCTGGATTAAGAACACAAAGGGAGACAAGGAGCCCAGGTTGAATCACTTCACTTATCCGTTCAACACGTGCAGCTCAGTGACAGCAGCCAAGGAAAACACAAACACACACACACACACACGACTCCATTTTTATGCTGCAATTTCTGAGCATCTTTCTGTTGCTGTAATCATCTCAGGTTCACCGTGGCTATAATAACGGCCTGTGGTCATTATCATCGGAGATGTCATTTAATCTGAGAGTGCGCCGCTGTGGCAATCACTTCTTTAATTAAAGGGTAAATAAAGATATAACCTGCATACATATATATATATATATATACCTGCCTTTGGTAATTCAATATAAGCATTAGCCATTCTTGACATCAGTCTGGTGGGTGAAACTCTGCAGACGTACAGTAATGGAAACTTTTTTTCAATGTTGTTTCTGAAACTTTCCCCCCTCAGGTTATATTTCATAATTTATAAACTCCTGGAAAAAAAAAACAAAACAACCTCCCTCCACATTTTCTTACATGGTTGGAAAGAATCAATCTTGTGAGGCTCATATTCATTCTGAGATTTATTTAGGGAACATTTATAGTCATTTATGTCAGCACGCTTCGTTTGCTTCTACCTCAGGTGGTGATTTATTAGATTTCCAGAAATCGGTTTCTGCAAAACTTGTTGGTTTTACTTGTTACTTATTGCATCCGGGAGCCGCGTCGCCCTCCATCTTATCAAGGGAAGATTTTTTATTTTAGTGCTAAATGTTGTATAAGTTCCTGTTTTTATTTCAGGGAGCTGGCTCCGTGTTTACTGGTGATGTTTATATAGAAGAAAAATGTCCCTATCCGGCTTCATGCCAGATCAGGAAAGCAATGAGCAACACCAGTAGCTGTTATTTTTAGACACTGTTAAAGCCGCTTTCTGTCACATTTATTTTTGTTTTTGTTGTTGTTGTTGCTTTAAACAAGTTCCCAGTCAGGCAGCTTGCTGGAGGCCTCATAGCGGCAGTGATGTGAGTGTGAGTGTGTAAATCCTTTACCTGAGAAGCCGGTCAGGTCCATGGCTTTGAGGTTGGTGGCCTTGATGATTGTGGCGGTGAGCCTGCCTGCAGTGGGCAAGTAACACAGCGAGAAATTAAGCTCCCCGAGGTCAGCCTTCTCCTGTGGGTCAACACAGACACACACACACACAGGAAAGGGATCAGTAACGAAGCAGCGACTAACAGATGTAGTTAGAAATCTTTTTATCTTATATATATATATATATATATATATTATGCTTGTCTTTTGCCTGAAAAGAGCTACAGTAAATCTGACAGGCGGCGTTGAAAGCGGCGTCACTGTAAATGAATCATACGCCAATCTGCTGATGGCCCCCCTGAGCCGAGGAAGGTGCTAAGCGGAGGTGACGATTCTCCTGGCCTTTTTATATCGCTCCCTCCAGTCCCATCCACTGATCTCCTCGCTGCCTGTGGCGGCGCGGTAATGACACCGGTGGTATTCAGGTCACACTGTGGCGTGATGACTCCTCACAGGTTTTGAGCCCCACAAATCAATACTGCCCCGAGTGAGGCAGTGAAATCCACCAAGAGGCCAATGTTTTAAACTTACCCAATAGATGAAACAGCCATGCCAATTTTTTTTTTTACTTTGCTCTATCTAATTTGCTAATAGCCGTCTATGAATACTACATATAAATCTGCTTGGACAGTGCTTGATATAAAGTTTGGAAGTGGCCAGCAGTGAATTTCCAGTCATCCATCTGAGCTGATTTGTTTTTTTGTTTTTTACATTAACAGCCTCTGAATTAATCTACACTGCAGGTTATTTCCAGTCTGCATCCGTTCTGCACAGTCAGAGTGTTCATTCAAAGACAATCTGCAATATTTAGGATGAAACTTCACTTTGAAACTTTGCTGCAGTTTTGGGATATTTGTGGCTTGAATGCTGAAAGTTTCCGATTATTTTTATATTGAGGTGTGTTTTGAATCCTAGCGACTCACAGACTGTTAATAAAAACAGAGTTTTATAAACTGAAGAGCCTTAAATCTGCAGTCTATCTAATGACCATCAGGGGGAAACTCGACTGGTTGTGAAAAGAAGCCAGATTGTGCTGAAGTCTATGGGAAAATGTCCCTCCTTCTCCCTGATTTATTAGCTCAGTAAACTTTTTCTTTATGAGTTTCTGGTGTCAGTCTCTAGTTTCAAGTCTTCAAAAACAACATGACGTTCATTTTTAAACGATGAAGAAAATAGACCATGAACCCAATTAGGATAGAGTACAGAGCAGGTCAGATCGGTCCTCGTTTCAAGACAGCAGCTCAAAAAGAGACAGACCACGTCACGGTGAGTTGACACCTATTGTTAACGGACTGGGGGGGGTGCCAGTAACTCGGTGGTTCGGGTGGATGCCACATGGGAGCAAATACTTAAAGTGGAGTCTCCTCTTCTCTGCATGTCATTTCCCATTCCTGCCTCTCATCCTGTCCTGTTGAATAATTCAGGTGTGAAATATCCAGAAATGAAGGAACCGAGCAAAGTCGGGTTTTTGAATATTGAATGCTTCCATTTCCAAATTTGTGCTTTTGCACAAATCAAAATGGCCGTCAGTTAATGAGTAATAACAGGAAGAGGTGAGCAGAACATTTAGTGCAATCGATAATCTGGGGCATAAACGTGTCTCTTTTTCCAGCTGTCAACAAGAACACGTCCTCATGTTGTCTTCATACTCAAACATACTCCTGTGTGTTTTATTTTCCATTTGTCTTCATCCATTCCTGGATCTATTTAGTTCTCAAAGCTTTGCAGACGTGACCTCCCTCCCCACCTGCAAGGCTGATTCAGGTTTCTGGGGCAGGGCGTTCGTTCTTACCGCGGTGCCCTCCACGATGTCCCTCCACACGGGCTTGTCCCCGCTGCCCTCGCTGAAGTCGAGCAGGTTGTCCACCACCACCTGGCCGATCAGGTCATGTCTGGAGAAGCGGTCGAAGTCGTACACAGAGAAATGAAGCTTTCTGGAATGTAGCTCATTCAGCGGCACGCCGAACTGAAATGTCTCGTTGAACACGGGGTTTAAGGTCTTTCTGTGAACCTGACGGAGAAAAGGCAACACATCACATAATGGGGAACAGCAGCGTCACACTCAGGGGGTATCTACTGGTAGGTGTGGGGGGGTGTTACGGCATTTTGGGGTCAGTTGTTGATGATAAGACTCTATATAATTGTCCAACCTACGCGCCAAATCTTTATCTCAGCTGACATTAACCAGAAGGTTTAATGGTCTGAGGGATTTTCACATTATCACGTTCCCTCCAGGTTCTCCTTTTCTTTAGGTTAATTAGTGGCTCTAATTATCATGATGTGAATGATGATGTGAATATAAATGGCGGATTCACCCGGGGGTTGGGGGGCGGGGGGCTTGCCCTCCCTACTATCGACCGGGATTGGCTCCTTTAGTGGCAGCACAACGCAACCAGATAAATATCTTTCTTCACTATTTCTTTTCCGCTGAACTTTAACTTGAGGATGATGTCAAGATGTTCCACGAAACTTTTTGTTCCATAACAATTTTTAAAGCCAAAACTTAGCCCAGCACTTTCCATGATTATAATAATAATGTGAGAAAGTTTTCCCCTTTCTTCTAAGTAAATGATATCATGACTTTTGTCACTGCAATATCAACATCGTCAACATGTTTCCTGTCTTATTGTACAGTCATATTGTTTTTTATCATTTAAATTTTTCCTTTTATTCCTCTCAGCCTCTGTTGTTATATTGATACTGAATAACGAGACATTCATGTTTCCTTTATGGTCAGGCCCCGGTTTGTTTCTACGTGTGAGTTTTTTGTTTGTTTGTTTTTATTTTGCCTCGACAGCTCTGAGCTGAGCTTTCCTCAAAACCCAAGAAGCGGCACTCGCTGTTTGACAAGACTTGATGATATTTCTGAGACGCATCTGCAATCCTCAAAGACTCTTGTAATTTGCTGGTTTTCTGTCC
The DNA here is from genome assembly GCA_034769265.1 of Remorina albescens. Lineage (NCBI taxonomy): Eukaryota > Metazoa > Chordata > Actinopteri > Carangiformes > Echeneidae > Remorina > Remorina albescens. The sequence goes on from CM068493.1 coordinate 2,358,892, forward strand.
ACCGCCACGGCCAAGTAGATTTCCAAACCTGTTTAATGTGCCTTTTTATTTCCTCCACAAAACACAGAGGAATGACAAACTGTGTCAAACGAGGAGTTTTCCAAAGTTTGTCATGTCGCTTTAATCTGCGACTCACATTTAGTTTCGAGGGGTTAAAGTCTGACTCCTGAAAACAGCACAGAGACGCAGCCGGCCATGACACTTTCCTGTGTCGAATCTTATTTTGCTGTCTTTGAGCTTGGGTTTTACGGTGAGCGTTGTTTCTTTTATTCGAAATAAAATGAAAACATTAAAGGCGTCGCTTTGTGAAACACGTTGTTTTTTTTGTTTTTTTTTTTGAATATAAGAGCTTTGATTAACTGCCTGTGGAATGAATCATGTTGTGCTGGAAGGAGCAAAACAACCTTTACTATTACGAGTAAATGTCATGAATCAGTATTTCAAATTGAGTGATCTATATTCATTTAAAAAAAAGGAAAGAAAAACAAGACAGCCAGATACAGAGTAATCCAAATGGGGCTTTGATTAATAGCGCGGCCGAAGCAGCCCAAATGTCCTTGGGCGACATAATTAACCTCGATGACACCGGCCGACCTTGTTCCTCAGCCGGGGGGAGAAAAAGTACATTAAACCTTTTCTTGCAGGCTCAAATCAGATCTGTTCAAATGAAATAACTGAATTTCAAAGCTGTTCCCAGACATTCCTGAGGTCTGCAGCAACATCTCCTGTGTTGACTTCCAAAATGAGTCCACCTTCTCTGTGACTCAGTGTTGTTTCCTGCCTCCTCCATCTGCTCCCCCCCTCCTTCCCTGCAAGTCAAGCCAACCGGATCACTTTAGACAGGAGGATACGGCCTTGATGGGAAGGGAGCTGCTGTAATTTCCCATTCATCGCATCATCGCGGCGCGAGCAACATTTTCTGTATTTGCCTTCAATCCTCACCATAAAATATTTCATTTTTGGTCGATGGATCTTGTCGCCGTCAAATCATTTGAAGTAAATACCTTTATGCAATAAATCCTGTGATAATTAAAATGTGACACACGCTAGATTTTTCCAAAACCAGCTTCTTCTACTGCATAAATCCTGTCTGTCACTCCGGCTTATTAGCGCTTGATGATTACTTGTTAGTTTTGGATTAAACGGCAGCTGACGGAGACGGCGAGCGTTTGGAGACCATGAACACAGAACACCCAGCATGTCCTCGTAGGTGACGTCTGCCTCTCTCTTTAGAAATCAGCTGGACGGATAAAAGTGGTGTAAAAACTCCATGTTAGTGAGGATGTGATTGAAATTAAAAAAAAACCATCTACTCTCTAAATAAAAGATGAGCCTGTATTATGCAAATGACTGGAGCATTCACACTCTTCAATGCCTGAAAGGGCTTTTGTGATATACAGGAGACAGTTACACAAAGACAATGATGAGGGAGGGGGGGGGGGCACCAAAAGGGAGCGATTTCAAACTCCGGTAGCGTTGCTCACACTTTTTTTTTTTATTTTTTTTTTTTTTTTTATGGGGCTCTACTATCAGTTCTGGCCCTTTTTAGCTTCAGAGTTTTCCCCTGTTTTATTCCGTCTGTAGAAAACTACTGGTGGTATTTATGGGTATACAACAGAGCACAAATTCACATTTGTGAGGCCACTGAGCTCGTAAGTCTTCAGCTTCTCTGCAGAGAAAATAAATTAGAGCAGAGGAGGTTTCTTTTCTTTTCTTTTTTTTTTTTTTTTTGAGATCTAATGGTAGACTTCCTGGTACAGAACATCCTGAGACCTCCTCAAATATTGACTGGACTGTCCTCAAATGGCCAGAATAACACAAACGAGTTGAGTAGCAGCTGCTTACAATAGTCCGAGGCACATTATCTTGAATAAATTATGTCCCAGATTAGATTAGATTACATTAGTGAACCTGTAATGATTCCCCATGAGGAGGAGGAGGGTGGGTCATTAGAGCAGCAGGGATCAGGCGGGGGGGGGGTGAGTCAGCGCTGAAGATGCTGAAAATAAATGAATGTCCGGTGTTTTGTTTTTTAGTGAAGATACAGGTGAGTGTTTGGGAGCGGGAGGCACCTTGGTCTGGAATTTCTTCTTCCTGTCTGGCAGTAGGTAGATCTTCACGTACGGGTCGGAGAAGCCGTTGGCGTCCTTCGCTGGCAGGTCCAAAGCTTTCAGGATCTTCACCACCAGCTGCTCCGTGCTGAGACACAAACACACACACATATATATATATATAGATATAAATCTGTATTTATAGCACACTCTTATGGACACATGCTCATAAAAAGGTCCAGACAGGATCAGCCCACACTCCCAAACACCTGAGCAGGCTTTAATGGTGCGGGCGGCTCTGCGTCTCTGGAGCTCAGAGGAACCAAAATAGTATGTGTGTGTGTGTGTGTCATCAGTGCAGCTGTTCCACTGCTGCACTATAAGCGATCTTATATGTAAGCACAGATGTGCAGCCAGTGAGTCAGAGTCTGGCCGAAGCTGAGCTCATTAATAATCCTTAACATGCGACCCAGCAGATCTGTAAACGCAGGAACAGAGCAGAGCAGAGCGGCCGACCAACTGCAGTCAATCAACAGAAACTTTAATCTACTTCACCATCAATTTATCACTCCGCTCACTTTAAAGCCACAAATGTTTAAAACTGGGCAACTTCTTCTCTAATGTGTGTTTGTGTCTTTCTCTATCTGGGTTTTAAGTAATCAGGACAGAAAAAATAGGAATAACAAGATTAAGGGTGATAACGGGATTAATCAATAACAGAAATAATCAGCAGTTGCAGCCTCACATAAAATGCACAAATGAACGCAAATGCCTCAGCATCTGGCTGATATTGTTTGTGGGGTTTAATCAATACTGTGTGAATCCGTGGCTGTTAATCTGAGAGTCTGGGATCACCAGTGAAAATAAAAGACTGCAGTACAAAATGCAGTACATTTTTAATTTGGAGGATTTTTTCTAAATCCTATAAAAGTCTTAAACAATCTACGAGCTGAGGGTCACAGGTTCAACATAAACATCAGGTCATGAACTGATCTGATTTGTTTTATTTTACCAAAAGGCAAAGTCAGTGATGGTCGACAATAACTGGAGCTAAATAATAAAAAAAATAAGAATTCCTCCATTATCCTCCATTATTCAGAATTAAGATGATCATTTTCTTCATCATTTGGTCCTTAAAATGTAAATTTTCCTTTAATGCAAAGTGACTTTGAATGTCCTGTTTTGTCCAAAATCCAAAATTTACTATTGTGAAAGAAAAAAAGTTGAGATTTTGCAGATTTTCTTTTTGTATCTTTGGTACTCAGTCATGTAAACAGTGAATAAGCTAACTGATGTATGAATATTGTATATTTTATCAACACTTCTCTAGTCTTAACCATTTCGAAATGAAACCATTCATGACGTAACTGTTTTGTGCTGTGAGATGACTCAACACAGATATAATATGGGGATAATCAGGAGCATTGTTGACCTTGGAGGCAGACACACACTCACAGATGCACATGCATCAACTGCAGCCGGGCTTTGTCACGCACACAGGCGGACACACACATCTTTACATCCGAACACTCCATCCACAGTCGTGGCTGCGTCTCATGCCCCGTTTATTATGGATTTAATTAGCAGATGAAGATGAAAACGGCTCGGAGGCCTTTAATCAGCCCTTGTTAGACTGTGTCTCCCCGTGTTAACCAGCGTGTCAGCACTTCATTAGCTGCTTTGGTGGAGCTGCATGAACTAGGGGGCTAAGGAGGGACCAGCAGGGCAAACACCAGCACTGACCCCACCAGTCCTGATGTCCTCCATCCACGTGATGTGTGTCCCAATCACAAATAAGACAGGCGGCTCGGCTGCACGGCCGCGTCCAATCAGGACATATGTTTACCTCTGTATCATGTCCAATTAAGGCAATTGGGTAAACGTGCCCTCTCTCTGCAATCACATCGAATCAGGGAAATGATATACACAGCAGGCCGTGGTAGGAAATTACATTTCCAGCTCTGCCAGATACATTTTTTTAATGAGAAAACCCTGACCAATTCAAATATGCATCTAATGATCATTTAATCCAGTGTGATTTTGTGACATGCTGCTGGTAGAGTCTGCAGTCAGTGATGAACCAGTGCGCTTCATGGCAGAGCTGAGATGTACAATGATTGGAAACAACAGGAAGCGAAAAAAACAAACAAACAAATAAAAACAAAAATAAAAAAAAATACTGATAAGCAGCACTCCCCTCATCTTTTTCCTGTGTCGCTTGTTTGTTGCACAGATACGGTTACAGAGTCTCCTGCGCTCACGTGTCTTATTACAGAACAAGACATGAGCCTGAACCGACACCAAGGTTTTTACACAATCCCCGGGGCATGCTGCAGAGAATATACCTATTACTGCTCGGGAAGAGAGCAAAATTCACAGCCTTACTCCTGGCAGACAAAGCCCTGAAAGCTAGCTGCTACTCCCATGGTGGGAAAGTGTTGGCTTTTAATGGGACTGTCAATAGAAAGGCTGTTCCCGGAGGATCTGAGGAAGATTGACATTGTTGTTCTGACTGTTACTCTTCGAACAGCAGGGGTGTAACACATTAACATACCAATCTTATCTCAGCTGCAGCGCTAACACACTTCTCCGCACAAATGCCCACACACTCGCCTCGCAGCTACATTTCCAACCTCTCATCTTTACTCCTCAGTCACTCCCTCCATCCTACTCCGGCTTCCCTCCGGTGTAATGACAGACGACTACATAAATTATCCTATGACTTTATAAATCGGGGCAAAAGGGGCACATCCAACTCCCCTGCTAATTCCCTGTATCTGTAACTCTCCAGCTGCAGCGCGGTCTGGCGTTATTATGTGGTGACAGGGGCTGCTGTTTAAAGTGGCTCAGCATATATAATTCATGACTGAAACGGCCCCTCGCTCCCTTTCTTTTCTGACCATCAGCACTTTCGGCTGTTGTAATGTTTCTACATGTCAGGCAGAAACAGGAGGCGGTGGGGTCGTGGGTGGGGGGGGGTGAGGTGATTCTCTGCCGGCTGAGACATGTAGCGAGAAACGCAAAATTTGCTACCCACCCAAAATAAACTTACGGTACCTCCACAAATCAAATCAAATTTATAAATATGGTGCCAGGTCATAACAAAGTTACATCAAGGCACTTTACGCATAGAGCACATCTCAACCAAACTATTTATGGAGTTGTTAAAGAGACCCAACGTGTCCCTCAGAGAGCAAACACATGGAGAAGGCAGAAACCTCGGGCAGAACCGGGCTCAGGGGGGGCAGAGAGAAGCAGAGGCGGTCAGAGACACAGCAGAGCATCCTTTGCAGCCTGACACCCACCAATTACACACTTAGACCCAAATTCTCTGGCTGAGAACATTCAAAGGAACCAAATGAAACTAAATACAGCAATCTGTGCCACACTGCTTAATCACTTACATTTAATGGAACCACCTTCTAATATTGAAACATTCATATTTCAGCATTATCATAAACAAACAAGACCACCATTGAGCCACATCCGCAGCTTAAACTGGTGCTTTTCACAATTTTAAGTAAATTTGATGCTCTGTGAATTTTCTACTCTGAGTTTCCTTTTCTTTTTGGATCTACCGAGGAGGATGAACTTGTTGAGAGACATTTTCCCACCGAGCACCTTTATAAGGACAGGCTGGATCTGCTCGAAGCTTTCTGACTTTGTGCTTGCAGAACTTTTCACCCACCACCGCGATCAAAGCGGTGCAGAGACAGACGTCGACATTCACCAGAGACATGCAAAAACTGTAGTAGAGCGGATGCACCCGGTGTTGAATTCATCAAATAGAGTTCAGATTTAAATTCTCCGTACGCTGCGCTGCCATCGAAGAAGCCTCCGAGTGAAGAGCGCTTTTTTGGACACAATACAACTTTATGGACGGCGATGTCGGTGAAAAAATATCTGGCTCTTTAATGAGAAGTTGAAAGTACATAAAAACTCAGAGGTACACGCTCACTACGTCTCCCAGGGTCCATTTCAGCAAGGAGAATGCAATGACAGGGCCTAAAGCTTCCTCCTTCAGCTGTGAAAGTGTTCTGAGGAGGCAGGAAAAGGCGACCATCGTGGTCACATTTCATATGAGCATTGTGATGCCGCTCAAATCACAGAAGGAAGTCATTCAAACAGCTGGACTGATAAACTGGATGAACCGATAAAGGTTCCTACGTTATCTGTGAGAATTGACTTCAGTGATATTGAGGAGAAAACATGCTGGCTTACCTAACGTTAGCATTTAGCTCAAAGTACAACCTCGTAAAGCTGCTAGCATGGCTGTGGACTCGGTTTTAGCTTCCAGTTAAAGTTAATGTTAGTTTTAACTGAACTAAATTAAACTAATATGACATCCAGCGCGTGGCTTTGACACTGTGTGTTAAAATAATTTATGTGTTTGTGCAGAGAAGTTAGCAAGTTTTCCTCAGCACTTCACTCTCTCCTGCTTTTTGTGTTTTTTAGTATTTTAGTATTTAAGTTAAGTTTTCATATTTTTTCTACTTTTATATTTGTATGTCTAAAAAGACAGCAAAGCTCAACCGGAGTCAAATTCTTTGTTTGCTCATGAATACTTGCTCATAAAACAAATCTGGAACCAATTAGCCTGTTAGCCTGCTAATTTAGCTCCAGAAAGCTGGACAGAGCAGCTAGCTTGGCTGTGGACTGGTGCTTCATGTGTAACTATGTTTTGTGAGTCCACCTCCACATAAAATAGGCTCGGCCTGTTAGATCACCTGCTGACGGCGTAACGGCCTCATTCTTCTCCGGTGAACTTTATATCTCCAAATTATTTCTGGTGATGATTTATTAATGTTGACATTCAACGGTTTTTTACATTAGAGGGCAATGGGCAGGTAGTTTGTGTGTGAACCTACTTGAAGGCGTAGCGTAGGAGGAAGCTGATCTTGCCGCAGTGTTCTCCCTGTTTGCCTTCGCCCTGGTCGCCTTTGGGTCTGTACAGCTCCGGTTTGATCTGCCCGATGCAGGTCACCTGCTCCTTCTCCTCGCCGTGGAAATCAGGGCTGGAGAGCTGGTGAGTCATCGGCTTCGGCCTAAACAGACACACAAGAGCTCATATACAGTCTGCTGTCCAACAGCTTAAACCAGCAGCAGGTAAACCACCGCTGCACCTGCATGCACTGAAGTGTTGTCTAATTAAGGCTGGTTGTGTAGTGAGCATGCAACTGAAAACCAAACCACAAAAACACAGCATTAAATCTGCTGCATGAAAACAATAATATGGTGAGGAGAGATGATAGAGACTAAACTAACACAGAAAGGTTCAAAAAGTGCTCATTCGGGGGAAACAAGATGAAAGCTAACATTGTTTTTATCAGCAGGTTCACTGAAACGGCTTCTTTTATATAATCTTCAATCACACCGTTTCACTTTAATTATCACTCGCTGGAGGTCAAAATTAACATATCTAGGTTTACCCAACCAGAACGAAAACCGTTGCCAGCTCGGTACTGACCGTGGGGTGACCTGCTGCTGGGAATGAGCGTTGGGCAGGTCTTTATGTGGCTGAGCTCCACCCTCCGAGTTGGGGACGTCCGGGGACGTCTGGCTGAGCTTCAGAGTCCCTAACAGAGACAGAAAGCGTTATTCATGCTGCTGGAGTCCTGCAGCTCTAAAAGTGTGTGTGTGTCTTTCTGCAGAGCATTGATCCCATTGATTGGATCTTATTGATCAAACAGACAGTGATTTAACAGCAGAGAGGAGGGAAGAGTTGATCAGACAGTTTCACAACGGCGGAACATGAGCCAGCATGAAAGACCAACAGCACAGAGATGTGAAAACAACACAAATCCAGCTGCAATAAAGACGGCCAGCAAACATTTAATGAATTATGACAAACAACCTGCATCGGAGTTGACAGCCAGCGTAAATACACAACACAATGAACTGACGTCAGCTTAAAAAGTCATTTTATTGTCCTAATCGCTTGTTGTTGAGCTTTCTCATTTTCCAGTGTAAAACAGCAAAAAAGAATAGAAATTGTCAGTTATTTTATGAAGCATCCTTTTTTTTGGTCCAAACAGTCGCACAAAGCCCAAATAGCACTGTTGATGATGCTGATTCTACAATTTAGAAGCCCCGCTGGTCAAAGGTTTGGCTTTTAGTCTCAAAAAATAATTTAAAACGGTGAACTGATGATAAAAAAAATAGCTATCATCTCATGCAAGTCTGAATCTATGATGTAATTGTTTTGTAGTAAAAAACCCACACAGAATTACGCGCCAGCTTTGCAGCTTTCGAGCAGATTTTCATGGCACATTTAGTGTTTGGTTCGGTTTCACTGCTCACATCAACGTTGTTTCCAGCAGCAGCAGCAGCAGCAGGCACCCGCTTTCTGCTAACAAGCTCTGATACAACTGACCGCTGAAGAAAGCCGAACGTTTACCAGCGAACGTTTTTCTCAGAGACCAAAAACAAAGCAAAAAAAGAAATCGAACATGTGGGAGGGGGGGGTTATTCATCAGGTGGCCAGAAAGATGACTCTGAAGCTCTGCTGGTTTCAAACACGTTATCCCAAACAGCCTTATAAGGCGATTATACAACAGTCTGAGAGTGTTCACCGCAACATGCTGACAAAAATTGATTTATGTAGCTTTGAGGGAATAAACAGATTAATCCTTTAATGAAATGTAGGCAATATGTGTTGTAATTAAAACTTCCACTCAAAGAGCAGTCTAACTTTTTTTTAATACTGTATAACTAAGTGTCTGAAATAAGAGACCAGGACGGTAAAATGAAAAGGTAATATTCTTTGAACGTAGCTCTACTGAAAGAAATCCCATTTATATGTAGAATAATGGTCAGCATTCATCAAACTGGTGCAGCACAGATGAATTACTTTCACTGTCTGCAGGTAAATGTATTAAATTCAGTTTATTAACCGAGACGTTGCGTTGCTTTTACAGTTAGAGTTGGATTAAGAGTGTCCAATGTCTTCTCTCACCAGCGTTGTTGGGGTAGGAGTCCATGTCCAGGTAGGAGTGCTCCTGAGTTTCGTGCGGCCCCCCTACCACCCCTCCTACGTCGCCCCTCTCGAGCCCCACCAGGTCAGAGAAATGGGGCTGGCCCTGCTGGCCCAGCGTGGGGTAAAGCGAGGACGATGACTGGCCCTCCTTCCTCTGCAGCAGGGGGGGCAGGAGCGACGAGCCCCCGGCGCCTCCCAGGTTTCCGACGCCGGCGCTTCCTGGCAGCAGCCCCAACGTCAGACCCAGGCCTCCGCCCTCCTTGTCCCGCCATGGCAGCCAGCAGAGCTTCCACGAGACGAAGAGGGAGACGGAGAGGAGGACGATGCCGCAGAACGTCACGATGACCGACAGCAGGCTGACGGAGATCTCTACGGTGAGGAAGGTAAGGACAGGAAACACATGAGAGCTTCATCACCACAGTGCCACATTTACTCAGGGAGTCATTGGACTCACAGTTAATCCTGAAGAGGGCATGAATGTGTGCTCCAAATGTCAAGGCAACCCACTAAAACAGCACAAACCCAAACCTTGAGTTGGTGCAACAGGAAAAAGTCAACAGACCACCAAAGGGAGTCGGGTTCATCCTCCTGCTGATAACAAATGACGACTCTATAAATACCAAAAATAAGACCGTCACAGCGATGCTAGCAAAGTGTGCTGGAAAACAACTAGCTAATAACAATAAGATGTGATGAATGCACCCGACAAATCAACCATAAACACACAATCCACACAGCCTCAGCAGCACGAAGCACAGAGCCGGAGAGAGAGAGAGGAGCCGCCGGAGGCATCAATTGATATGCAACCGTCCCCTGAAGCTCATTTCCTCCGTTCGATTCCTGAGCTTAAAAAACGGGGGCAAACATTGGTGGGAGGAGTGGAGAGGGTGGGTTGGGGTGGGATTGAGGAAGGAGGGGGGGATTCGACAAACAATTAAAAGAAAAAAGAAGAACCCCCTCCCACTGCAATACCTAAGCAATGTCATCCCGCATTCCCTCCGTTTTAATCTGTAACGGCTCAGCGATTGTGTCTGATGGTTGGCGGCGGGGTGGGTGTGAAGGTGGAGATGTGGGTGTGTTAGCGAGGGTGACTCATCCGTTTGAAGAGAAGAAGAAGAAGAAGAAAAAAAATAAAAAAGCAGAGTAAAGAAAAGCGCCGTTTCAGCACCCAGACTGCTGGGCAGCTTCAGCGGGAAAGAACAGAACGTCGACGGCGGCGCTTTTGTAGTTTTGAAGGCCATAAACTGCACGTGTCGGAGCCCATTATACGTTAATTCATGTTGAATTTTTAAACGTGCAAGTACACTATAAATATTCAATGAATGCTTATAAATAAATAGACTAAATATACTATGAATATTTATAGTTATCTTGAACCATTTGAAGTCTCTTTTTTTTTTTTTTTTTTTTAGAAATAGCATCTTTTGGTCTGATAACCGTCCTCACAAAGGAGCCAATCAGAGCGCTCGATGGCCCACAGCCCTGAACATGAATATTCATCATTTGTAAGTAGACCAAGAAGACTCATTAGGAGACAACGTGTTCAGTTTCATATATGCTTTTGTGTACGCTCTGGACCTGGGGGGGGCACCAATTAACAAGTTGTCATAACTGGGGGCGGGGCGAGTCATCACCTCAACCCAACTTCTTTTTCTTTACCCCACTTTTTGGTTGAATTTGGTCCGATTCGTTTCTGCAGGCGTGACGGAGACAGACGGATGTTAAATCTCACAAAGACAGAATGAAATTTTATCTGCAACAGGCCAACAAGACTGAGAGCAAATGAGCGAAAACAACACACAAGCAACCAATCCTCCAGTCCGGGGGTGGGGTGGGGGGGGGCATCCTCAGGAATTCAACTTGTTTCTGTCTTCCCCCCCCACCCATCGCTTTCTCTTTCACTCTCTCTTCTATATAATCCCTTCAAACACCCTTCATTCCTCGCTGTCATCTCCTCTCCCATGGTGTCTGCCTCAGCACGCTCTGACTTTATTCCTCTCCTCAGCAACTGTCTCTTTGTTCATCACCCCCCCCCACACACACACGCACACACACACACACACACACCCCACCCATCTCCATACCTACTCGTCGTCTGCCCCCACCTCTCGTGCCTCCCTCCTCCTCTCTCTCTCTTTCGTAAATTATTCATCAGCCTGTGTATGTCATTAATCAGCACTTGTTCAAAAGATATGATTTGGGGGAGGAAAGATGGGGCTTGGGGGTGTGTGTGTGTGTGGGGGGGGGGGGTTAGCATTGATGAAGGGAAAGAAAAACGGATCGAAACCGTCGAAGAGCCATCAGGGGCCAAGATAGACCAGGGGAGAGGCCTGAAAACAGATTGGTGCCCATGTTGGAACAGACACACCAGCTGACTGGGTTCATTCCCTCCTTTGGTTTCATAAGAGGAGGAGGAGGAGGGGCGGGGGAGGGGGGGGGCAGGGGGAAGGAGGGTTGATAAAGTCGATGCAACTACAACGGTATGTGTGAAAGAGTTGACAGTGATTTAGAGCGAAACCTAAAGCAGGGAGGGGTTCACGGATGAGAAAGGTTAATGTATTGATCTTGAGGGGGAAAAACAAAGCGAGCAGGCTGAGGAGTCGGGAGGGGGGGTGCTGTGTGTGGCTGGCTGATCAGGGCGCGCTGATAAGACGAGGCTGTGATCAAATGTACCTGGGGGGGGGGGCGCTGTCAGAGGCCAAACTGCTCACTTCCATTTGTCTCTCTTTAGGGGAGTCGCCGTGCCTAGCCGGGCGCTGATCCTTTCAGAGATCCGTCGCTAATCCACAGCGTAAGGAGCGAGTCCGCAGGTGGGGAGATGAGAAGGTGAGTGGTGGTTGGGGGGTGGGGGGTGGAGGTGGGTGGCTCAAAGTGCACCGTGAAGAGCGACCAAGACTCCTGCCAGTCAGCAGCCGATGAAGGCCAACCGGGAGTCGTACATCGCTCCACATCAAACACATCTCTGCTACTTACACAAGCCGCTCCCTGACAGTCTTTGGTGGCCGCGGCCCTCCGAGGGCTCAGAGACTTCCGTCAGCAAACACTGAAAAATCGCAGCTGGTGAACAAAGGGGCAGGGAGGAGGAGGAGGAGGAGGAGGAGGTGGGGGGGCGGGGTAACACCTAAAACCACGGCGTGAAATTTCTTCACATAACCATCCAAATCTCCAGAGGCAACACGCAGCCAATCCAGGCTAATCTACACAGAGACACAGATATCCGTGCTCATCTGCATAACAGCACATCGCACTTCCAAACGCTTCAATGAAAACCCACACAAATTACAAACACACAATGAGTTCCACCGGGCAACACAATGCACCTACTCATTTTGGTTAAAAAAAAACAAAAAAAAAAAAAACATTTTTTTTTGGGAAAATACTCCACTATGAGATAACAATTGCAAATTTCCACCAAGACTCTTTTGGGGCTCGTAAAAGTAATGGGATGGACTTATACCGAAGCCATTTCAAACTAGCGGATGAATATTTCATGGTTTGTTGTTCTGAGTGCACGGAGCATCTAACCTGCTTTAAACATGAGCTCTCCTCCTGACGGTTAAAGACTAACACGCAGAACGCCGCGTTCCTGCCTGACGACTCCACGAGCGAAGCAGCGACACTGAAAAAACTCTCATCTGAAGCTTACGATGGAAGACATGCTGGTATTAAAGTAAAAAGCTGATCCAGATCATCATGGCATCTAAGAAGACTTCAGTGGAACCAAGTTCAGATTCAGACCTGAACTGTGTCTGTGAAGCTCACAGTTTCCTCTCTCGCAGAGTGAAGAAGATTTTGTACGGCGGAAAATAAACATCAAAACATAAAGAGCTGCTACGTACAGAGTGTTTACCAATATTTTGTCAAAATCGTGAGCGTGTGGATGAGTGAATGCACCGTGTGAATACAGAGCAGAGCCCTTTATTTCTGTGGACGCTCTGACACTATTATTCAAATGCATGATGTGTCTGCAGGACTGGTAGTTAGAAAACACCCTCTGATACCTCCGATTTCAGGCTTTGATGAGTCGCTGTTGGAAAGCAACGAGATGAGACAGAGGCTAAGTGGTTAGCATGCTAGCTCCAGTAGAAGAAAATTTTAGTTACCGACGAAGACATTTCTTCTGGAAAACGGCTGCTAATAAACAGCAAGAATAACAACTATCTGCGTTAAAGAGGCTGGAAGCAGGTTAGCGTGGGCTTTTAGTAACCAGCAGAAGCTCCAGATGTGGCGGTTACCTGTGTCCAGATGTCTGTTGCGGCCTCTCAGCAGGTAGCTGAACTCCTCGCAGCGCTCGCTCTGGCTGTAACCTCTCGGGGAGTTGAAGCACAGCTCCTCCACCAGCACCAGCGCCTTCTTACACAGGTCTTCATCCCAGTCCCCCGACATCCTCCAATCCGCATCGCACTCTCACCAGCAGCGGTCAGCCAATGACAGCGCAGCCCTCGCCGCCCTCGCCTATCGGACGGCGCTCGGGGAAGCAGAGTGTTGGCCCGTCCACCTTTTACAAGGCGTGGACTGAAAGGGAGCGAGGAAGGAGGAACACGACGGGGGCGTCTTGGTCCTGATCGCAGTGACTAGATTGACGCGCCCATGTGTGACTGAGCGACACCCGCCCCTCTCACTCTCCCTGAAAGAGGTAAAGTGACAAAAATTGGCAGCGTGAGTGTGAGGACATAAAAGTGTACAAATCAAGTTTTTGGCAGATTGGTCACCTTCCCCATTAAAGGCAACACTGATGCCAAAACCATCAGTGTGTACCTGATGGATCATTGGTCCAGAGGTACACAACATCGCTTTAGCATTAGTGACAAAAGGCAACTGGCATCGAGTGAGGACCGACAACATTTGATCTTGTTGGTGGGAGAAAGTCTACAGGAAGAACCTGTGAGTCTGTGGCCCTTCAGTCGTTACCACAACATTCATATTTACACCTACTTATATTTCCTGGAAGGCCCCTGCTGATAGAAACCAGCAGGATCTGTGGATTATCTACAACAACGGGACGTTACTTCAGACAGTCTTTGCATTTTTCAAACCACAAATTAATTTCCATTTGTCTTCATCCAGTGGTGGCAGCGGAAGGCTCGTGGGTAAGCCAAGGCTCCGTATAGTCTTTGTGTGTACTGAGGAACCAAACCCACGAGTTAATGAGCCGTAAATGACCCCTGGAGGTCAAAACAAAGCTCTCTGCCCTGAATTTAAAAGGAGCTGCATGGAGCAGCACAGCTGGGCAGAGTTGGGTGTTGATCCGTATTGGGTTTAGTTCAGTGAGAAACCACGAGCTCAACGCACTTTTGAAGACGAGCTGCTGCAGATGACGGGGAGCCGTAGGGCAGTTGCTAAAACAATCGGACTGAGTTTATTTTCAGAATGCATCAATGTGCAGACTAAATAAAAAAAGCCACAGTTAACTTTCTATTATTTAAATGTCAACCCTCTTAATTTGAATAATGCCCAATGACTCACGCAAAATGGTGCATACTTAAGAGCTTTATTGTCACTTCTCTCCAGGGGATATAAATATGAGTCTGGTTTCTAAAACTGAGCAATAGGTCAATCATCCTGAGACGTCATATATTATGTAACATGTATTACAACTTATTGAGGAAATCCAAAATCACCAGTGTCCTCAGACTGGAAGAAAAACTCCAGTATCTTTAATAATGTAGTTTGTGTGTTTTACCTTTACTGGGCTTCACTGTCGAGGTTCTGGTGAATCATGGCGAATTTGCAAGTCAGAGCGGAGACACTCCACTTGTTGTTGTTTTCCTTGCAAATGGATTTGGCTAAAGAGTTATGCCTGCAGTGCATGCATAACCTTTAGCTTGTTATTTTCCGAATTTGTCCAAGACCAAGGGAGTTGAGCTCTTAGTCATCTACTTCCAAGAGGAAACGGAGGAACACGTCGGTATCTGTGATCTCTGCAGCACATCAGCGTGGATTGGAAGTGACTGTCGGATTTGTAGAGACTCTTTTTATAAAGTTCTCCAACATCACCTGAAAAACGGAAAAATCAATACAACACATGAACACAAGTGCAGCAGAGACAAACGACAGCAAGTGCAAATCTTCGGAGAGCCACAAAGTCTCAAAAAACATAATACTCAGGTTTAATTATCTGAATTAAGTCTGACTGCTTATGTCTCTACTCGTCCTTTCATCCAAGAGAAACTAGACTTCTTTAGCATACTGTCTTTATTTTTGAACTCATTCTGTCTAAATAAAAGAAGGTCAATGCCAAAACTCCAGTTTCTCACAGTCTGCGAGGCTCCAGAGACTCCGACTGAGGGGAATGTATGCAAAGTTGTGTCTAATAATACCGATCCATTGCAAAAAAACAAACCCTGGTGTCAAGTACGTCTCGCAAAAATGCCCTTTCTCTGCACAGGCCCCGGTCCAATATGTTGGGGGGGGTAAAACAAGAAGAGAGGGGTCAGCTCACTTTTCTAGCGGGATGTTTTGTCCTTGTGAGGCAGCAGACCCGTTTCTTGTTGCGGGCAACTATTGATCATTTGATGTATGTTGTTCTGCGAAATGTCAAGTTTCAGTCTTTGTGCGTTGAATGGCACCATCCGACGTATCCAGCCGACTCCCGGCCATCAGTCAATCACACATTTGGAAAAGATGTATATGACTAGACCAGACCATGAACAAGACCAGAGAAACGGGAAATGTTTCCGCTCGGTATGGAGGTTTCTGTTTCTTCTCTTCAAGACAGAAACACAGTCTCTCTGTTGCCCTCTGTGTTGTCTCAGAGGCCAGTTGTCACATTAGGATTGGGTGTCACTCCAAAAGAGGACTCTGACAACGTGGAGTCTATTAAGCTGTCCGTCCAATTACAGAAACGAATCTGAAATTAGCGAATCAAAATGCCTTCCTGACCCAAAGTCCCCCAGGAGCCCCCCGCCACATTCACTCTCTCCCATTAAGATAGTAAATCTGTCTGAGTGACTTTAAAACCCAGGATATCTCAATCTGAGGAATGGCCGTCTGGCACAAAACTGGCCGCCTCAAATGCCAGTGAGCGCATCAGAAGGAAGGGAGAGGCGAAGAAGAAATGGAGGAGACCGACAGAACGAAAGAACGATTGTGTGGCAAGAGACAGAAGAGGAGGCAGAGAGAGAGGGGGATAAGAGATATGCTGACATTAAATTGGAGACGAGACAGATAAAGAGGGAGGGAAAAAAATGGAGCAGAGAAGGGCAGAAAAAAAAACACCTAGCTGGCGGCGAGGGTGACACAGCAACAATGGTAATCAAGGGTTTGAGGACGCAATTTACTACAAGCTAAATATTTACAGAGGCTGGTTATTCACAGAAAAATATGACTTCAGAAGCGTGTTGACGAAGTGTTCCACTCAGAGAGCGTCATGCCCAGAAACACACATTTCCTACTATACTGTGAAGAGCAACACTGAACCTCCCACAGATGCTCCACTGACTGCCGCTCTGCCTGGGATCGATACTCTCAGGGAACGAGTACGCCACAACGCAGACCGGGCGACCAGTGAGGTCACCGTCCGATTGGACGGGGGAGGGAGACAGGACGGCTCGCAAGGTCACCATCTAATCACACCGGAGAGGTGCACACGGGTCCCGATCCAATCAGACGGCAGAAAGAAAAGTCTGCGCTCAATTATGAAGGAGGCCGCTCAGCTAAGTCCTGGCAGGAGGGGGGCCAGGTGTACCAAATTCAACTCAGAAAGAGGCTGCAAGTTCAGCCTCAGCAATGGGGCCCTTGAGCAAGACACTGACCCCCCCGTCGGATGCCCCTCCTGTTCATCACCTGGGATAAGAGCGTGAGCTAAACGGCTCTGTCCAGCCATTCCATCCTCAATCTAGTTTATAGGCGATAAAGCAGCTGAGGCGTTTATGTTTGTATCCCTTCATAATGAAGGGATCATTATTGGATTTTCACAGGGAGGACTTGGAGACGCCTTCAGGTGCACGGACAGTGGAGAGAAAAAAAAAACACAGTACTCCTTGTTCTCATTGGCCGAGCGTAGACCAATACATATTAATGTAATATTGAAGGTACTCCCTGTATTAGTTGTATTAGCTTTCCTATTTTATTTCAGCTCAGTACCAGAATTCGTCTGGTGTTCTCCCACCTCGCTGGGAAATTCCACCAAAAACAAGCATCAACATGTGAAAAATCCTCCAGCAGGTCAAGCGAGGGTTTGAAAAAATAAAATGAATTCATAAATAAAAAACCCCGGGTGGGGGGGTGGGGTTTCAGTAACAAGGATCATGTTAGAGAGTGTGACTGAAATCTGAAATCTTTGTGGGGAATCTGTCTCCGAGGGATGAATCACACCTCAGATGGGTTTGGGAATTACACTGATAAGGCCTTTGAAAAGCTGAATGAGAGGAAGACATTCAGACACTCCCCAAAAACATGCGATCTGCTGTGATCACTGCCGTTTCATTTTCTGGTCAAATGATACATTCTGCCTTAATATCGAATAAAATACATCAGATGCAAATAGATAAAAACAAGCAAGTGTCAGTTTCAGATTTCTGCCTTTTGGGAATTAAAACTTAGTGCTAAAATGTGTAATCGTTTATAAGGGGAGAAACTGAACACCTTCATATTTACAGATTTGAACAGAAGAGTCAGATCCCTTGTGTGTGAGAAGGTGATATTGCTGTAGAGGCAAACTAATCCGTTAGATGTCTCTAATAGGATGTTTCAGTGAAGTCGTCCGATCTGCTGCTGTGCGCCTTTCCTTTTGTTTTCATCTGCACCCGGAAGTCATCTTTAATTGAACCTTTCATTCCTGCCCTCAATGCATCTGTTGTTTGTCTTTTGTCTCACAGCCTGTGCCAAAGTGTTTAAGTACATTTCCCTGCGTCCTCCGGTTTCCACTTTGAGCGGCGTTCCCTATAAAGACATGCCGCTTCCTGCCGGCTGTGCTCCACAGTCTGGTGACTTGGCCCCGTGACCTGCCGCTCTCTGTTCCAGACTCTGAAGCTGTCTGCTCTGCCGTATCCTGCTGGGCCATATCATGTTGTGTATCACCTCAGATCGATGTACTCATGTACGCTCAGATCGTTCTGCCGTTCGCCGGCACCATCCCTGATTCATGGAGGTCGTGACCTCGCTCCACCGGCGCCGGCATATCCTCCTTGCATCACTTCCTTTCGAGGCCGCGGATGTGTCTGCCCGAGACGGCGCTATCACCACTCCTCTCTGCTCGTTCGGCCATGACGGATTGATGCCGGGGGGGGGGTGAGAGATAGGGCTACTACAACTCATCTTTTTGGTTACTCCAGTGGAGCAGCGCCGTGTTCCTCCGGGCCGGAGACGGCGCCGTATGAGGCCAAGATTGAGCGTGGGGATATTAATGTGTATTGACTAGAGGTAATAGCTTTGCAGAGCCTAAGCCTCGAGGTTGTCCCAATTTAGCCGGTCCTATAATAGCTCCTGCACATCCATTCAGCAAATAAATACCACAAGGGGGGAGTTAGCAGATTTTAATATCTGCTTCAGACCACACGTCTCTATAAACATGCAATCAAACGCTCACTCACATCCGAGCAGAAACCGTCTCCTTGTGTTTCCGCCTATTTCTGTCCCACATTCACACGTATCAAAGGTTGCCGTTCAGGCTTTCACAGCTCTCCAGCACTCTGGGGCCTGTCGGAGCTGCAAGTGTCTAAATTATCTATAACCAGACGAGGGGACAGGAGAGCGAGTGGCCAGCCAGGAACCCTGGGAAACCAGTGCTGCCGCTCTTCCTGCCTCCTTCACAGCCAGTGGGGCTGCAGAGTGGGACCTATTTACAGACAGGGAATGCAATCAAACACACACAGACACACACAAACAACAGGCCGCCCTCACTTCATTTTTCACCTACTGCTATGTCAGAGTCGGTGAGTCAGTCTGTCTCAGTGGGTTTTCTTTTTCTTTTTTCTTTTTTTTTTTGTGATTTCTTTCCTCCTCTTTGACCATTTCCATAAATACAACTCCTCTGTGGTGGGAAACCAGAGTCACTGATGGCACCGGGGGAGACTGGGGTAGGGTGGGGTGGGGTGGGTGGAGGGGAATTACGCACATCTTACGCAAGTCAACCTGTCTTCTAGGTGTTTTCTGCGAACCCCGCTGTCTATAATTAATAACATTTGCCTGGATGAGGAGGAAGAGGAGGAAGAGGATGAAGAAGAGGGGAGGGAAAAAAATAAATAAAAAAGTTCAACCATGGCCATCAGTGAGAAAAGCTGCCATTGATACAGTTGTAATCCAGCTCGGAGCCTCATATATCTGCCTACATGCCCCCCACTACAGGCTCCAAGCATCATCCCTGTTAATGCAGGAATGCAATATGGAAGCATGCACAAATAATATACATGAAATATTCATGGAAAACGGACACATGCTGCTGGATTTAGGGCACATTCAGCGGGATCAAAGCAGATATGATGATGAGAATAACGCAGAGATCTCACGTTGGGCTGCAGGAGCCACCAAAGGGAAATCTCCTCCTACCTTGGCGCTGCAGGAGTTCCTGTCTCCCCCTCTCTGTCCTGGTACCCGATTTCCGAGCCCTGTCCGCTGTCTTAGTCAGATGCGACGCTTGTAAAGGGGCATTCCGCTCTGTCCAGCCTGCCTCCCCCCCCCTCTTCTAACAGCAGCCTCCGTCCTCCTCACCGAGACGCACCGAGCGAGAAGCTCCGCAAACCAGGACGGCAGACTGAGAGGGAGAAATGAACAATATGATAGCTCTCCCCTCCCCTCTATTCCCTCCCGTTTCCTGTGTTCTTCTCCTCTATTTTCCCCCCTCCCTGTGTTTTTCCTCCTCTCCGGTTCTCTCTCCCCTCCCTCGGCTGCTCCCTCCTCTGTTTTTCCTCGCTGTGCTCTGAATACTAATACTCTCCTCTCTGCCTCCACAGCCGGCCGCTGCTAAACACATACTGATGTATGTGGAGGGAGGGAGGGAGGGAGGGAGGGGGGAGGGGCGTGCGTGAGTGCGCGTGTGTGCGTGTTATTGGGAAACCGGGGGGTTAGTCCGAGGATGGTGTGGTGGGTAATGGCCACTGTGAGCCTGGAGGATTGGTGGGGGGGTTAGAAGTGCCCAGAATCCTGTTTGGTCCTATTACACCTGTGATTAGATAATAACACTCCTGCAGATGACCCTGGAGATGTGGTGGAGGGATTTGGGATACCAAATCTTTTTTTTGTTCAATGGTAGCATTCCAGGATTAAGCGGAAAATGAGGAGGTGGGGATGGGGATGGGGGAGCGTGAAAATGAGGAGGAGGATGAGGTGTTGCTTGGATATCAGAGCGGGGAGGGAACCGAGGGCCAATGTTGTTTCGGCTCTGAGCCAAAAAAAAAAAGCAACATGGCTCTTGGCCTGTTTGTACTGTATGTGTGTTGATGATGTACATTTCTGTGTTTGTGTGTGTGTGCACCATGGAAACCTGAATGAGAGGATGGTGGAGGTACATGGAGGCCATTATCTAGTTAGAATGAAACACGGTTTTATTGGAGTCTGGATTAGATTACGATATTCCTGCCATCTTTTTTTTAAAACATAAAAAATGTTATACAGAAAATCTAAATGTCGCCAAAATGATAACAGAAACAAACAGGTTCAGACATTGGATCAAAGTCGTCGTTTTTTTGAAAGTGGCGTCCCTCAGGGCGCCCTTTTTTGGGGGCCCTTTTTTGGGGGCCCTTGTATTTTTCCCCGAGGAGATTCATCCAACAAAATGAGAAACAGTGTAATCCAATTAGAGCTGAATTAGAGGATGTAAAGGGGGTGCAATGTTGATATCCTGATGTCAAATTACGAGTCGCATCACATCTGCCAACAGGAATCTCATCAGATGTATCAGAGAGACCCAATCAGATGGTCCGAGGCCTAACGAGGAAGTAATCCTGCAGGTCAACGAATGGAGGGTGTGTGAAACCGTCCATCAGGGTTTCTGCTCCGCCTGCTGCTGAGACGCTGCAAGTTTTAGTCGTTATGTAAGGCAAGTCATCCCTCTGCCCCTCAGATTTTCATTGCATATGGGCCCGCTGCCGTGATAAATTTACGTTCTCTGCGTGATGTATGGCCGAGATGTTCGAGATCACCAATCAAGGTTGGCGTTTCCCTCATTTCTTACTGTCACCACAGATGTTTCCCCTTAAAACCACTTCATGTCCCGGACGCTTTCGCTGCGCAGGGAAAACAAGTCATTGGTCATGTTTGTGGTGAAAGAGGAAGCCGGTGCATATTTCACTTTCAGTGGAACTGAGATTTGTAGGAAGGCTCCTTCAAATTTAAAGACGGCACGCTGATGAATTAATCATTTTCCCAGACTGTGCCCGAAAAGCTAATGGGCCATGCAACACACAGAACATCCAGGTCTCATTAAGACCTTTGGTGTGGAAATTCAACATGTGTTTGACTCAGAAACTATTAGAAACGCATGTTGTTATTTCTGTTTTGTTTTGTTTTTTTATTCATATAAATGCTAATTCCAGGTATCAGATGAGTTTGGCAAATGGTGAGAAGAACGTGCAAAGACTGTTAAATAATTATTGCCTGCTTTTTAATGAACAAAAATCAAGAAATGCATGATGAAACAGGTTCAAATTCAAAATCAAGACCGAGAGTTTAGTGATTCACACCAAAAGTTTTATCTCACTGACAAAGTAATGCAATCTTAGCACTCCTGATACTTAACAATTTATCAAATGGACAAATTAATACATCAAGAGACTCACTTTGTCTCATGATTTATAGCACTGACAACATAATAATACATTACATACACACAATACATCTTGTCGGTCGTTGCACATCTTCTCTGAGAAATTACAAAAGATTGGCCTTATGGCAGGAAACTACATTAAAAGGAGAACTCCTCCAAAGTGGTTTAATGAAGTAATACGTCATAATTATACGTCACCGTCTTTGCCATTGTTCTGGAAACAGCGATGGCAGAAGGAAGGATGGAAAAGTTGCTGTGTTTGGAGCCCTGCGGCGAGCGATGATTGACTGATAAATGAGAGTAAACAGTGACCTCTGTTAGCTGTCACAGCGGAGCACGGCGAGCGGCGGAGACGTGCAAGAGAGGAGGGCAGGGATGCGTAGAGAGGAAGTCAGGAAGCAGACAGAAGAAAGGAGAGGGAAAGTTAAACAAAAGGGATGGAGAGAAGAGAAAGTAAAAGCTCGGCCGGCGGCGGCAGCTTCTGTCAGCCCACAGACCTTGTTTCATCCAAAAGACGTTCTGGCGTGACAGCTTCTCTCATATATGTGGCAAATTAATCAACCCTGACAAGTGCACACAAAACACACAAAACACGCTCAGGCACTTGTTTTCATACATACACACAACAAAGCACTGAGAGTCCATGAATCCAGCCGTCACATGTTACAGGAAGCAGGCTAAAAGATGTTGGAGGGAAAAGAGCGCATGACGCAGACCAAAGACCGCCGCTGTTGATTCCATAAACCAAAATATGTCCGAACACAAAAATGTGTTAGAAGTTTATTTGTAAAACCTACGAGAATATATTACGCCCGAGGCAGAATTCAGGCCCACTGGCCCCATAATAAGATATTTTTTTACAACTTTTTCCTAAAAAAGCAGGCTGGTGACAAAAGACATGAGATATTTTGCTGCAGCTTTATTTCCATGGCATCGTGCTGATGTCAGTGAAGAATCTCACCATGACAGTCTCTCATGACTTTGCGAAGGCTGAATAAGCTAAAATCCAGGCTTCCCATTGGGGTTAATAGAAGCACCAACATTTGTGAGACACTTCAATTTATATTACATCTCTATTCCCTCAGCATGAGCCCATTCATTTCCAGAATAATATCAATAAAAGGGGATTTAGTTTCCTTATTTTATCCTGAAGGTAGCACTTCTCCGACTCTCCACAGATGGGTCCTTGACTGATCAATGTGACGCCCGTTGTTATCTCAATGCAGTGAAATTACAATGAATAATGCATTGTTGCTGACAAAGGTTAGATGATGTAACACACTAAATTCAGGGCAGCTAAAACGAACACCCACATACATCATGTGTCTCGGGCGACATCGGGCCAGGGACTCTGTTTTTTATTGCCCCATTACCTCAGATGCTCAGCGGAGATGATGTTCTGTTAGGTGGCTAAAATGGCACAATATTAAGCCCTGAATCTTTCAAAGGGGTTTGTTTTTCTTCCTACTCGTCCTCGTAAGCTGCCCCCCCCCCGATCCTGCAGTTTAGCAGGTAGCATTTCAGAAAGATCTTCATGTTTAAGACTTCGTTATTTGGCGGCTTCCGACACGTTGAGGCACATTGGAAAACGCTCAGCTCGCCGTTTACCGGTTTGGGTAGATGTCCACACTTCTTCATTTCAGTTCTCACCATGTGCCGTCAGCCATCTTTAAACCAAAGGAAATCCTACTTGGGGGAGAAGGAAGAGCTGAGGAGGAGGACTGTCAGGCAGCTTTATGGTCCAATTTCCTCTAAATCCTTTAAAAAAATGAACCTCAATTTGTGTTGAAGACTTGAAACACTAAACTCATCAGGAAAACATTCGCTGAGCGAAAAAATCCAGTGAGAAGTAGGAACATTTTCACATAGACTTCAATTCTTTTGACAACCAGGTATAAGGTTCTTCAGCATTGGCTTCGCTTTACAGCCGTTTTCATTCAGGCTATGATTCTCACCTTGAAATCAGCCATGTTCTCATGACATAACTCATGACTCCACCAGAGGAAGACGGAGCAGGGGGTTGTCCCTCTTAGCGAGGCAAGACGGAGGGGAGAGGCACAGACATCATTCTCAAAGCGCTGCTTTTGTCCTTCTTGTCTTGCCGAAGGGGACGGACGGTCAAAGTTGACCATAGCTCACTAAGTTTTACTGTTTCAGCAGCATCAACAAAACAGAACATCGGTTAGATTAAAGTTTTGCTCCTTTGGCGAAACAAAAGAGCAGGCAGCCGCCCAACAAGGAGCTGAAGGTAAACTACGGTTAACTCTGACCCCTGATTGTAGCAGTTACAGACACACCGTTCACACCAAAGCTATCGATCAGATCTCCCAGCCAGATAGTCCAAAAAAGAAAAAAAAAAAAAGGCAGAGAAAAACAACTATAGGACGATAATTCGGCCAGATTATCACCAGACGTCTGCAGAGTTTTCCTCATTAAAGGCCAAAAGTAGGTCTGTGGGAGAGGAACACCTGCTGCTGAAGCTCAATCTGCAACTGCGTGGGACAGAAAACGTGTTAATTTGTCAAGAAGAAGAAATCTTAAATAGCAATCACAAAATATGTACAAATTGTAGTGCAACAAGTTCACCAACTAGTTAGATAGAAAAAAAAATCTATCCATATTTTTAAGTGAATGAGCTATTACTAACGAAGCAGTAGCAGATGTGATGTTTCACAGTTCTTATGACTTTTCTTCGTCAGCTCTCAGACTTCAGAAAACTGAAAATCTTCCACAGTTCACATGTAGAAACAGAAAAGACAACGTTTGTGAAAGAAAGTGGGAGAAACAGAAGTGATGCAACAGGACGGGGATTTGGTTTTCTCTTATCGGTGGGCCAAAAGGATTCCTCGACATGGCAGAGCGTTCAGGCTTGAAGGAAAGGCTCGCAGAGTGGCGAGGACCGGGATCGAAGACTGAGCAGGTGAGATGAGAACCAGCCAATCTGGAGAACAAGAGCAAACAGAGAGGGGAAGTGAGTGTACGAGGGATCTGGTCCCGGCGTTTACAACTGGAGCGTCCAACAAACTGGCAAAGACGGGGGAGGAAGAGTGAACCCGTGGTTATCAATGTGATGAGCAGCAGGTGGGAGAGGAAACATGGCTCAGCCACGCCCGTCTGCAGACGCACACAGTAACACACACCGACCGCACAGGACGCAGAACAACACAACAGGGAGCTGGAAGACAAAGAGACACAGGAAAAAGACTAGCACAGTTGATATTCTCACCAAACTGACCTCGAACGTCCGTCAAACGGCCTGTAAGACCGTAAAGGAGCCGACCACACGTCAAAATAACTGACAGTTTCTGGGATTAGCGACTGCCATCGTTTGTCCTTCGTCAAGGTTGAGACCAGTAATTCTGACTGACGGCATGAAACACAACAACCGCGCTCTGACCCGTATACTTTCACATCTGGGCAGAGACGGCACTCATACTCTGACATTCACTGACAACTGGAAAACCTTCTGTGTGCCACGATGCATACAAGCCAGATCCGGGCCCTGCAAACAGATATTATACAGCAGCAGAAGAAAAGGAGCTGGGTTTAATTTGTTATCTGGGCCTCCTCGCTCGAACTCAGCCGTTATGAATGATAATTACTACAACCTCAGTGGAACGTGAACAAATATTTTGGGCAACTGATCTTGTTGTTTGTCTCTTCGGCAAACGGGAAATTAGCAAAGTCTCTGTTACATATTCGATCAAACGGTCGAGTGAGTTTTTAAAGAAGAAGAAATTCTGTATCTGTGGAGCCTCTCATGCAGTCAGTCTGCAGCAATGAGACGAAGGAGTTCGTGCATCTGTCTCCTTTTGTGTGATTTTTAGACCATAAATTTGGGGGTGTGGCTGCTTTGTGATTGACAGGCTGTGAGTCCAGATCCACCCTCTCCTCCTAATATGGCTCCATCTGCTTCCAAAATGGCCAATTAACAAATTGGAGGCTTCGAAATGCCAGCTCACGATCTGAAAGGTGATGTCGCTGCAGCTCGACATCTGAGAATTACTCGTAGAATTGTATCTGATGGCGAATGCAGCCGTTAGCACAAACAGGCTTCTTAATTGATGAAACAGCCTTTGATTTTTAAATTAAACAATATTTTCCCCTCAGAGTTGATTTGATGGAGTTCACATTAATCCAGTTCGAATTAGGTGGGGGTTTTTTTTGTTGTTTTTTTTTTTTCCTGTTAAAGTTTGAAACTTTACTTCAAATGTGAACTTTGGAATTAGCTCCCATCGCACGTCGCCTGCTCTGATCTCTCTCCTTCCTGTATTGGCATTTCATGTCTAATGTGATTATATATCTTCTGTACATATTTGCACTTTCTTTCCAAAAGTCTTCTTTGATCAATTTCAACCTCATCATGATCACTTGTTACCATGACAACTCTCTCACAGGACCGATCGCCCACCTCTCGTCCTCTTTCCCTTTTCCACGAGCTGTCTCTTTCTTCCTCTATTGCTATTTATTTTCTTTGTCGTGACTCCCCCACCCCTCGCCCATCAGCTGGTGCCGGCACTCACTTAAATTTCTCATCAGGTCTCTTTTTACCTCAGATATTAGTTTTTCTTTCATCTGATGGCTTCGATGGAGGAGAACTCAGCAGCTTTTCCTTTTTCTTTTTCGGTGGCGTCTCCGGCCAGCGCAGTCACATCTTGCAGAGAAACCCTCCGGTCCCTCAGCCGGGCTCTTTGGGGGTTTTTCCGACCTCGCTGCCCTTCGCCTGAGGCAGCTTGGACAGGCATTGTATGCACTGTGTGTCAAGTTCAAACTCAAAGTGCTCTGCTGAACCCCTGTGGCAGCAGCTAGCGGCGGAGGGTTTATGAAAAGTCTTATACAAGCTGTTACTTCTGAGGTCAAAGGAGGGGGGGCTGCAGACTGGAAGAAAATCTACGAAGCTGTGGACACCAACTGTTCTCCAGCAACAGAGAACTGTCATAAATATGTTGTCTGTTTAATTTTAGCGTTATTTTTGAGCACGAGGTGTCCTGACGGATAGAGACGAGCTTTTATTGTGTAACCATGAATCCTCAAGGGGAATATTTGGTGAGGATTCGAATGAACTAATAATTAGTTTTTATCCTGATATGTTGAGCATTGACATCACCTGCTGTTTTATTTCTGATAAAACTTTTATCTTGACGTCTTCGTAGCAGCAATAATTGATAATGGATCACACTGCAGCACGTATCAAAATTAGATTGTCTAGAACGATGAACTTACAAAGAATCGTCCCAAACTTTTGCTGTTTTGGTTCAAACACAGCAGGCAAATATTCTTTCAATGAAAAAGCTCTTTGGTTAACATAGTGAAGCACTTAGCAGCTCCAAAGACAGATATTTCCCTCGGGAGTTCGAGAAGAGAAAATGGCAGCTAAGGGGAGAGTGAAAGTTGCATTTGCATTTATCAGGTGGCCCGATGTGCGATGCCGGATGAATGGTAATGTTGCTTTGAATCTGCAGGATGTGTAAATAAACTCAATTGCCACCAAATTTCTTTGGCAGCTGAAAGTCCAAACAAGCAGTCACAAAACAACACTCTTTTTTGTTATTTTGGTTTTTTTTTTTGTTTTACTTTACTTTGACGTTTTGCTTTTTTTTTTTTTATAAAATGAATTTTATCGCAAACCTGCAATATCTGCTCTGTTAACTAATATGTTGTAACACAGCGTTTCATTTCAGGTTCACACAAATGTCAGTGAGCAATAAAATTATATAAACATCTAAATTATTCAGATTCTACACAAATCCCCGAGCTGAATGTTGTCGGGTGAAGTCTTTTTACATATCTACTGATTCCCTCTTCCTGGCTGCCTGGCAGTGGGCATGTTTGTTTTCCTGCTCTGGTCCAGTTTGTGAAGGTGGATCTTCTTGTGGAAGACCAGTTTCTGACTGTTAGCTGCTCTATGAGAGGTCAGCTTGGCTGGCTGGTGCTCAGACTGAGACCGAGGGAGGCGGGAAGGCGCTCTCAGTCCAACTGGTCTGGCTAGCTGCTGAATATTGAAACAGGAGATGAGGAGCAGCGTATCATTAAAGAATAGATCTCTTCATTCGTTGTGCTCACCAGCTGGCTGCTGTTTGGTGTTGAGCAGGTAATGTGGGGTGGATTTAAGACCCGTTTTATTGACAGTCGCTGCCCAATGTGGCTCAAAATGGCACCGCGTGATCGGTGAGAGCGAACCAAAACAGTAAAGCTGCAGCGGTGAAACGATAAATCTCCGCAGAGCCGAGGCGAGCTGGAGGTTCAGGTGATAACTCTATCCAGGTTTGTGGCTCTGCAGGCCCCATTTTTTGATTTTGAAACATTATTCTAATATTTTTTTTCTATATTAACGCTATAATAAATGATCGCTGCTTTAAACACAGCACATCAGCTTCTCTCTGGTTTAAAAGCATTCAACTTGCATTTCTTTGTAAGCTGTTGGACGATCAGTTTGGCCGACCTGCTGGAGCGCAGAGATCTCCACGAGCCTCCGATGCTCCAGCTGATGTGTATTTCTGTCTCAGTTCTGAATGTTTGGGGGCTGCAAACGTCACTTTGTGTGTGGTGGGAGAATAAAGCCTGACTCACTTCAGGCTGTAAAGTCGGGGGGGTGGTAAAGTAGATTTTTAGTGCTACTTCGATGCACACACTTGTTCCTTTTTTCTTTCTTTTTTGTGTTACCTTATTTTACCTTATTTTCAGTAATTCAAAGTGCTGTATCTCCAACGTTAGTAGCATCTCATCCCATCTGTCTCTCGGCTCTACAGGAGCCACAAAGCCAGGAGACTAATCTAATCATTTAGGGCCCACTCTTGAGTAGTAGATAATTTTCTTGGCATATCACAAGAGTTGTGTGTGTGTGTGTGTGTCTGTATGAGTATTGTGTTTTCCACCACTCTTGTTGCAGTTTCTCAGCACAGCCCCCCCCCCCGAGAACAGCGGTAGACCAATTTTTGTTCTCAATTTTTTCCCCTTTTCTCTACAGTGACACACGACAGACTATACATCATGTCACTCTGACTAAACTGCTCCGCTGTGGAGATGTCCACTTTAAAGCTTGATGCACTCCTTGTGTATGGATTTGGCTGCCATGCCAGCAAAGCACTTTGCCTTGAGAGAGGAATTAAACCCCCAAGGTTTTTCGAAGATAGATTAAAGAGGGAGGGGAGCTGAGAACGGCGGGCTCCTGGGAGGGGCTCTGCCCAAATATAGAGGACCTGCCAAATGCCAACAGGGTGTGGGCGAAGACGCTGGCCTTTGTGATGTGTGTCTGTACATGTGGGTGGGTGTTTGCATGCATCACAAGGATTTCTAGGATGTGTGTACAACAAAACATATGAATGTGGAGCAGAAGAAAAAAAACACACATTGGCAGAAGATTAGAAAGCAAAGATTTTAACATTGAATAGATCAGAAAGACTTTATTGATCTGCGCAGGGAAGTAACGTAGGAGTTGGAATTACAGAGTGGAGAAATGATGCAAAAATGACAGATTAACTGTAATTTTACAGAAAATTAACTGTAATGTGAAATGATAAAGTTAATGAAAAGCATAATGTGGTCAGCCGTTAATTAACGGCTCAGTACTGATGGAAAACACACCAGTTCAACGCATAAAAAAGGAATGAGCTTTTATTCCCACACCACGCTATCACAGTTTGGTGTTTGTTTGGTTTTGGCCCTGAGCTTACTCGTCCCCATCTTTCAGATGTTTTCCAGTTCAGGGCGAACGGAGCGTCAAACCAAAAGAGGAACAGAGAACCGAGAAGCAGGTGATGTTCAGGACGAGGACGGCCTGGAATGGGAATTACAAAAAAAAAACAAAACGACGCAGGGAGAGCCAGAAGAAGCGTGTTGTTTGTGATGTCTCACATGTTTGGTTACTCAAGTTAATGAGCAGCAATTAGACAGCAGCCAATTAACTCTGGCCATCAGACTGAGACCGAAGGAAATGAAAAGAGGAGGTACGAGGAAGTGGAGGTGGTGGGTGGGGGGGTAAATGACGTGGGAATCACAAGTTCTGTTATCTGCCAGAGTTGTTCATGTGTGCATTTGTATGCAAATGAGTTGTGTGTGTACATGTGTGTGGTGTGTGTGTTCCAGCAGGGGGAGCTCTGTAGGCCCGTGTCACTGTAAGTGCTCTACATGACCATCTGGCTCTCGCTGTCAGACTAGAAGCTGAACTTAAGGTTAACCGTGTCGCTGCCGGCGGCTCCTTCACAGTGGAACACACAATGAAGACACAATTGTGTCGCCAAGGACAGTTGGAGATAAGCACATCCTTGGCCAGTATTACAGTAGAAACTGGAAAAAAAAACCACTTGGGAGCGCAGAATCAGAGATAGAAATGATGGATGACACATCGACGGAGACGCTGGGCGACTCTCCGGCTGCCAGATTGGGTATCTTGTATATTCAGGCTGCAGATAAGAGAGCAAATGGTTAATTCCTCTTTCTGACTGCTGATGCAGTGTTCCAGCTGAACCCCTTGGAGAGTCTCCCACTCTGTCTCTTTCACACACTGCACTGTACTTGCCATTCTTCCGAGTAGCCCGCTGCCTTCTCTTTAATTAGGCTAATTGAAATGCGAGAATAACCATTTTCTTGATTGCACATTATTTTTGGGCAGTTTGAAATGAAAAGCTTGCTGATGCAGGCAGACACCAGGAGGGCCGGGCTCCAGTCGTCAGACAGATGCGTGGCCCCCGCAGGCCTGGGGGGGGCCTTGACCTAAAGCCTAACTGCCACCTCTGAATTTCTAGGGAGAGCAGCAGAACCTACCCCCCTTCCTCCTCCTCCTCCTCCTCCTCTTCCCGCTGATGGCCTCAGTGTTGTTTAAGCAAGAGAGTCAAGTGGGATTCTCCAGACGTCCTTGAGACAAATTGTGAGAGACGGTTTGTGTATAAGTGCTCTTGGCAGTTCTACAGGTGGGTGGGTGGCTTCTCCTGCACTCTTGGTCACACTCTAAAACCCCCGAGCAGGCTGTGAAAGGAGCTCAGCCCCCCGAACCCACCCCCCCTCCACCTCCCCGGGCCTCCTGAGCCAGAGATAAAGAGAGGGAAAAAAACGTCTGGAGAAAAAAGCTGCAGGTTGGAGCAATTTCAAATAGATTTCTGGGGGTTCAGTCTTGGTCTCTGGATCAGGACTAGATTCTGGGTCCATTTGTGATGGTTAAGCATCCTCACAGTGAAGCAGAGACAAGTGTGTCTGTGACAGTCTGAAGGGACGTTCATATGTCTTGTCTATGACAAGGAGGCGAGTCATTTCCACAACACACGAGCAGACTGCAAGGGGGCAGATCACATGCTCATCATTAGCCCCGCAGTGGCGCGCGGTAATGCTCACCTCGTGATGTTGCCTGAAACATTTATTATATGTACACATTATATACAGAGTCATTTGCCTCGGAGCAGCTATGTGATTTCCTCATTAACTTCTCCGAACGTAATGAGTCATAGAGCCAAGTTCTGTGGCTCCGTTAATTATCACCCCGTCTCACCAGCGCTCTCCATGGCAACCTAAAGTTCTCCCTGTCAACGTGTGAGAGATGAGGGAATAAAGACGTTTCCCATTATGTTTCCACCACGGCATGCATACATGTTTTTCACATCCAGACAGGCGGGCCGGCGTCGTGCTGCTGATCTTTTAGCTCCCTCTGCTGGTAAAAGCACCACAAAATACATCAAACCTGTTGTCAGGAGGCGACAAATGTAGATTTGATGTTATAATAGATAACATTTCCACATTAAAACACATTTATACAGTCGTGTACTTAAACTATCCCAAATGCTTCCAGAAATTCATATGTCGTTTTAATGATTTCATTAAAGAGCCGCGTCTGATTGAAAGCTGACTTCCTCCTCGGAAACATTTGCCAGACAACCGAGGATTGTGTTTTCTGAGTTTCAGGTTAAAACTGCGTTTTGTGGAAACAAAAGTGAAAATGCTCTGTCGACCAGACCGTCTCATTTCTGTTCGGCCTTCACGCCTTCATAGATCACCTGAATTTGGTATCTGTCAATCAGTCTACGGCAACAGCCTGTTTAATCGGTCGCCCCTCAGTGACCTGGTTGTCCACGGCAGACACACAAAATCGACTTTTATCCAGTTCGAAGAAGCATTTTCTACCCCCGTGGTTGTTTTCAACTCGATTGTCTAACTGGATGAAGATCTTAACTTTTCGGAGAAAAGAGATGAGTAAATATTTGACAGCTCAGCATCCAGTCCTTCATCCTCTGGGTGTGTTTGCACCTACAGTTCATGGATGGATTCCTGGTGAAAACGGTGGGACCGTTCAGAGTTTCCTGCCAGGACTGAGGAGAGCTGAAAAAAGTCTCTTTCTTTGAGCAAAATTAAAAACAACTCAGCTCTGCCTGGATGCCGTTCAGATTTGTGCACCACCCGTTCCAACCCTCCATGTTGTGTCTTAAGTGGCCCACAGGTGAAGCTGCCAAACTCCGAATCCAACACGAACTCGTAACTTCTGCATGATGTGTTCCCCAGTTTGTGGCGTTCACATTATTTTTACATTCATCAGAGAGTCGCTGGGGGTCAGTTTCATCCTGAGAGCCTCTGAGATGCAAAGACACACTCCTTTGAAGATTAATGCAATCAATCCTGACTGCAGTGAATTTTCTGGTAATAACCTTTTTCTTTAAAGGGGTCTGTGGACCAAGGCCAAGTCAGAATAAAGTCTACTCCATAACGGGGCTGGCAGAACACTTCACTGCAGGAAACAAGCACTCAGGTCATGGACTCGGTTTGTCATCCCACATAAATGTACTGTTCGTTGGGTCGAAAACAAGATGAAGGATGACTCATGACAAAGTGACTTTTCCACTCACCATCCAGCGGCGCCTGCGGCCTTTGAGCCTCTTATCCAGATAAAGTGCGTTTTTAGGTGTCGCGAGCAGTTTATTCATCGGTGGATTTCATTTGGACGGATCGCTGTGTGTTAAACGGCCTCTTCATTCCTCAAGTTTCACTCAGGGTGTGTGGAACGTTTTAGATGATCGGCCGATTGTAGGTCGAAATTCAATGTCAAGATTTCTGATGTCAACGACAATTTGATTTGAACCAAAATCTGACAAAATCCAAGTGCCAAAGCCGTCCTGCCACTGTGACGCTGGGACATCCCACAAGTTTAAAGGTTGTAATTTGGATGTCAACGTCTTTTGAAACCATATTTGGAGGAGAAAGTGGAGCTGATCTGCTTAAACCCGTGGTGGCCACGCCCTAATTTTCTTTATCGTTTAAAGGATGAACATCATGTTGTATCAAAGACTTGACCCTAAAAACTGAGGGCATAAACTCATCAGGAAAACGTTTACTGAGCAAACAAATCAAGAAGAAGCAAAAGAAGTCCCCATAGACTTCAATGCAATGTAACTTTTTAATGGTTAATTAGATAGAAAGCTGGTTTAAGGCTCTTCAGCGGTCTTCACTTTCAGCGCTGGCATCTTCTGGAACTGACTAAGAATCCAGTCTATCCGAAGCTGACAAGCCACCCAACGAAAGAGCCGAGCGTCTTTGTCTTCAGCGTTGTTTGTGTATTTTGTTGTGTGAAGGTTTTTGTCAGAAATGTGCGCCTCACTGTTGAAAGCGTCTCTCAGATAAGTCTGGATCTGCTACGAGCAACAAAACTGTCATCAGGTGAGGAAATTCCTTCCAGCCTGACTTCATTATCTCCACAACTGCAGGAGGAAACACACATTCCTGCGTCCTCCTGTCGGCCTGTCCTTACACACTCTGTTTGTGTAACGATATACCAAGATTTATCATTGGAGTTGTTCAAACATTATGTTGTGTGTGTGTGTGTGTGTGTGTGTGTGTGGTGTTTATGTCAGGCTGTCTGACTCCGTCGTGGTGTTATCAAGATAAAGAGCAGCGTTTGAACTGCACTTGCTTCTACTGACATGGACAAAAGTGACTGTCTGTGTGTGTCTGTGTGTGTGTGTGTGTGTGTAGCAGCAGACAGCTCATTACATGTATTAGCATCCACAGGCAGAACTCAAAAGGATGATGGCATCGTGACTCACAAGCTTGACACACATATGACAACAACTCCCATCTTCTGACATCCCAAAACACACAAACACACACTTTCGCTTTTTCCATCATACAAGTCCTCTTTTTGTTTGTGTAATAGTTTTTATTTCAAAAAGAGACAGTTTGCAAAAGACACCAACAACAACAACAACAAAACAAGGAAGTTCTTTGGGAATATGCATTGTTTGTACAAATAGACAAAGACAGTGAAGGTCAAGGTTCGTTACTTTGGTACAGATTGTCTCCGTGATCGGAGTCGAACACACAACAAAGCCACAGCTGATTAGATATTACAGGAAACGACGCGTTCCCCCCGTTCTTATCTCAAAGGAACAGCCCGACACGTTGAGAAATGTGAAAACTGAGAATCTGATGAGGAAGAGTCCCGATCCGTCTCCAAACATTCAGATAGCAGCACGTCCAGGAAACGTTCAGACCTGGAGCCTCGTTCATGGTGACCGAACGAGCCGAAGATCCAAATACGTCTTCCAGGAACTCCAGAGTTGTCTTATCTACACATGATGTGAGTAATAATGCAAAAGACACACAAAGTGTCCAAATCCAGGAAACAATGAATTGAGAGGACGCCAAGACGACTGAGTGTGTCGCTGTCCATTATTGTCTGTATCATGATGATACAACCAGTAAGGAGTCGTTGTTTCTGTCTCTGTCTGTTCCGTCACTCACTGATCTGACTCTATGGACATTGTCGTTACCGTGACAACAAAAGGTCCACTAAGTCTGCCAGCGGTCCAAATAATCAGGTCGCTGATTTCACCAAATGTGACAGATTTAGATTTGCAGGGAGTTACTTTAATATTTCACCATCCAACAGACATGGATTAACTTGAGCATTCGTTTTTTTTTTTGCTGCGTTACCTTCCACAATCTCATTGTGTGTGTGTGTGTGTGTGTGTGTGTGTGTGTGTCTGTGTGTTCGGCAGGTATTGTGCTCTGGGTTTATTTTTATGCTTTATGATGAAAACAGCCGTCTGCTGCAGCCGAGATGGAGGCGAAATGAGAGCAGGGAGGGTGAACCCAAACAAAGGCTGCAGGGCTGAGAGGAAAACGAGTTCACGTGTCCCATAAAGGCCCAGAGATGTGAAAGGAGCTGCAGAGCTGGGGGGGGGGGGGGGGGGGGGGGGGGTTACTGCTCTGTTTGACCCCCCTTTTTTTACGTCTATAAAGACACACACAAAAAAAAAGCTTCAACCAAAACAAAATACAAACTAAGACAACTCCGGAGTTCCTGGAATGCGTGCTGCTGCGTCTCGGCCGCTTTCTTCCTGTACCTGACACTCACACAGATAAAATCGACGTCCATCTTTTTTTTTTTTTTTTTTTTGGCGGAGGGTTCGAAAGCACAACAACCACATTCCTAAAATTTCAGGCTGTTCCTTTGAAGCACAAAACAACAGAGAGCTAAACTACATCCATCAGGCTGCTTCAGATTAATTATAATCACAGTATCAGCATCACTTTCTTCGTATGTTGTGAGGCCTTGTGAGCATTTTAATAGCGAGTTGAGGTGCAGGCGCAAAAAGAAAATAAAATGGCAGTCCTCTAAAGTAATTTCAGCACCAAATGTTAAGATACATATAATCTACTTTAAGAGTCCAGCATACTCGTTTCTTTACATTAAAGCATGGCATATCGTATGGCTTCAATACAAGTGGTCTGTGTGTGCCGTATATATTAAAACTTCTGAGAGAATCCTTCGAGGTTACACAACCTGGGAAGTGTTTTTTAGAATCTTTGGCTAACAGCTACGTGGTGTGGCCTCGTTTTTCTGACACTTGTGACCAGGCTGTGAGCTCCGCGGTGAAATCAAGTGTGTCACCTCCGACAGCTACACCACCTCCACGTAGTTGGCCGGGTAAAGCCCCTCCCATCCTCCGTCCTTCATCCCCCGACACCAGCCCTGATCGTCCTCGTCCTCAATCTTCAGAAATTCTTCGCCTGCAGCGACAAACAGACATTCGATTCGTCTGCTTAATCAAAACTTTTCTAAAATTAAGTTTGAATCTGAATTTTATTCTTCCTTTCTGGTAACAGGGCCCCAAATATATTATCACTTATTGATAACATTAAATTAATTATCAATGAGACTTAAAAAAAAAACTGCTGATATTCTTATTGTCACTTATTGATTTTAATAAAATCATCCCGGATTAGATCTTCTAACCAACTGAAAACACAGACAACTGTTTTCAGTTCTCCAAATGACATCAATATATAATACGCTGCATCTCCATATATTCATTTATAATTCATGTATGTATATATAGTTTACCTGCTTTAAAAGACAGCTCATCTGTCTCTTGGCCAACATAATCATATAGAGCTCTGACTCTGACTCCTCCAATCATCACACTGCAGAAAGAAAAAAAACCCCATAAAGTTAAAAGATAATTTCTTCCAGATAACTTCCTCTTGGCTAAATCTACATTACAAATCTTGGTTCACCTTCTCTCTATTGTTCCTTTCTTTTCCATGTCTTTCTTCCCTTTTTTGGTTTTCTTTTCTGGTGCCCATTCCTAAAAAAAAAAAAAAAACAGGACGGCAGCAAACAGACAGGTGACTTATTTTTCCTTCTGTCACTTTCAATTATAGAAGATGAAATAAAGAATAAATACCTGGAAGTGAGGCCAGTCGGTGGGCATGCCGGGGCCGTGAGTGTTTTTCCACCAGCGCAGGTCTTCCTGCTCATCGATGGCCATCAGCGTGTTGTGGAGCTCGTTGTAAACGGCTCTCACACTAAACACAACCCCAAATTACAACATAATCTGTTATCTGACACTCCTCTGGGTGGGAAGCTTTTTTTTTCTACCATACATTTCTACCTTCAGTCTGAGTGTTTGTAATCTCAACAAATCTAAACAATCAGCCTCCGACTGATGAAGTGGCGCTGGTTTAATTGAATTCACATTTTATAACACATCATCATCAGCACAACATTAAACACACAATGAGCAGGAATGTATGTTGTGCACTTAATGTACCATCTGGATAGTTAATGGAGTGATATTTGTTTAAAGTCACTGATGTTTCTTTGATGGTTATGCAGGAATGAAACCTTATTTAAACATCTAATTGCCACACAATCAGCCTGTGGTACCATCCCAAGCATTTTAAATATCAGACTAAAATTAAGAAGATTAGTAGCGTATGTAATTCCTCTCATCTGCCTGATATCTCCCAGCGATTCCTGCAGATTTTTTTATATAGTAATTGAGTTGCTGTCTTTGTTGTTATTTTCTTTATTAGAGTTGAAATGAGCCACTGATAAAACACTCATGTGCTAATAAGTAGTGGAAGGGCGTTTAATCACAGCCAAATTGAGTCAAATTATTGATTTGAATGCAGTTAGCTCGAAGGTGACGGCCACACACAAGCTGGAGGAACCAGAGAGAGTCGTCCAAAGCCGTGCCGGGTCGTCAGCCGCTTCCAGATCTTTATCTGTCACACACGCAGCGTTTTAACAGAGATGTTCATGTTCTTTTTTTTGTTTGTTTGTTTGTTTGTTTCAGCTGCCAGACAACGTGACAAGTATGAGCACACTGACACTATGTGTTAACCAGCTGTCACTTCCAAGCTGCTGCTACAATCCTGATTTTAGAACCACAACGCACAACGGCTGTATTTACTCTCACATCATCAGAGAGACAGAAGGTTGTCGTCAGCGTAGAAGAAAAAGGTCAACCTTGTGTTTGTGGAGCAAAAGTCGTGGAAGTGCTTCTTTAAAAATGCTGTAAATCGCCGCTTGTTCTCGCCAAATCTTCAAACTGCAACCCGACCGATGGTGTAACGCCGCCGGTCGGTCAGCCAGCAGGTATCACACCATCATCAACACTCACCTCTCGTTGTTGGTGATGTCCAGATGTTTGTGGATGGACAGGAGAGCCTGTTTGAGGAAGACAATCCTCTTCCGCTCCTCCTCCTGTGATTGGTCGAAGATGGACTCCATCTCCTCCATGTATCGAGGAGCGTAGCGGTTTACTTCCTCCAGGACTTTCTCATAGCGGGAACGAACCTGTAAACATGAATACGTCAACAAAACAGCCACAAACAACGAAAGGTTCAGGTTCGGGTTTAAAGAGATGGAACGAACCCTAACCCAAAAATATCTGATTTATTATTACTTTCTCGGCCTCCTGCTGCACCAGCTCTCTCTCCTCCTGGATCTTCTTCTGCTTGTCGATGGCGACGTCCGGGTTTCCCTGAGCGTGGGCCTCCCGCTCCCGGGCCACCTGCTCCTTCCGGCTGGCCTTGTGGTACGCCCTCCTGGCTTTATCCAGCTGAGGACCAGAGAGCACGCACTTTCAGAAGGAGCATCTTACCGATGCCCCGAATAAACTCGTTCCTAAATAGCGATGCATTAGAGCCCCGTGGTATAAATATAGACCTCGAATTGGAGCCATTCACTTAATGAGCAGCCGTTTGTGATGTTTCAGTCACTGTTAGTATTGATTCCCTGAGGGGCTGGTGCACATTTTTGATGCAGATGTGTAAGACTTCGTGTCCTCGGCTGCTCTCAGAGCTCAGATTTAAAGCAAACTCAGAGCTTCTGAATGTGTAAGACAAACAAAGAAGAGAGTTTCTGGCTGAAAGCTCTCAGATCAGCGAAGTTCAGGGAAAATGGGAAACAGAAAAGCTCCAAACATGAATGACAGAAAGCCCAAAAATGTGTGGCTGAAAAGTGAATG
The DNA here is from genome assembly GCA_034769265.1 of Remorina albescens. NCBI lineage: Eukaryota > Metazoa > Chordata > Actinopteri > Carangiformes > Echeneidae > Remorina > Remorina albescens. Next base: position 2,397,358 of record CM068493.1, read on the forward strand.
TCAAATTTCTCCAACAGGTTGGAAACAGCTTTTGTTAACCAACTCCTAGTTTTTATTTCCAACCTTTAGTGGAGTTCTTGACGAGAAATGAGACAAAATCAAATTCAAGGTTATTCCAAGGAAACATTCAAGAATACATGAAAATATAAAATAAAACAGACCTTCTTCAGCCTTTTGGCCCAGGGCTTCTGAGCACGTGTGAAGCCCATTTCAGTGTCCTGGGACTCCTTGAAGCCTCCGAAGAGCTTCTTGTGGAAGGAGTCCTTCTGCCAGGTCCGGACCTGGTCTCCATCCTCCGACACCAGGGAGCGGCAGATGGAGGCGTGTAAGGATGCTAGCCGGTCAGCGGAGGACAAAAAACACTGCCAGGCCTTCTTTAGAGATCCATACAGAGGACCTGAGAGAGGAGGAGGAGGAGATTACACACTTCTGTCCTAATCCAACAGCTATACAACAAAGCTTCACGATCGGGCCTTACTGGAGTCCACCACCGGCTTCCACTTGTTGCTCCACTCGCTGAGCTGCTGGGCATACTGCCGCTCCACCCGAGCTCGCTCCTGGAAACACGCCACGAGGTCGTTGCAGGCCTGGAAAGAGTCTTCTGTTCGCTTCACCGTGCGCTGATAGTTCCCCGGCTGCCAGCACACAAAGAGAGAGGACGCTCTGCTGTTCACACCAGATAAACAGCCGAAGGAGGACGGAGGGGGGGTCCAGACCACTTTGTCCGGTAAACCTTCAGAGTAACTCCCAGGAAACATTTATTATTGCCCCAAAAATGACTATCCTAGTTTCTTTTCTTTTTGCTGTCACAGTTTTCTTGGCAGAGATCAGGCAACATCTGCTCAGCGCTGATTCCCAGAACCAGAACCTGATTTAGGACAAACTAACCCTGAACATTAAAATAGTTCCTCCACTCTCACTACTACTGTTACTGTGACCAGACATCCCGTGGACAGATGAAAACAAGCTGTCACACCAAGACATTTGACTTTTTTATGTGATTTATCCTTTTATGAAACATTATTGTCGAGATCTTATGTTGACATTTTGTTTCAGCTACGAAGCTGCAGCTTTATGCTAAGCTAAGCTAAGCTAAGCTGCTGGTCTATCTTACACATTCATTTCCTTTCACACCCCCCCCCCACGTGCCACAAACGACACTTTACTTTTCTTGTGGTGAGCGGCGGCTCAGGGTGTGGTCGGCGGGACAAAAAGGCCCGGCCGTAAAAAAAAGAAAAAAAAGAAAAAGAAAGGCCAGACGGAGACAGGAGGGCAGCTGAGTGGAGCGCTGAGCGTAATAACATATCTGAAGCAAGTGTGTTGTTTGTGGATGTGGAATCTGGAAATCTCTCTGCAATTTTCCTGGCAGCTGCCATCAGCTCCGACTCAGCACTCACTCCCACTCTGTAATTCGCTCTCTGTCAGAGTCTGTGTGCGACTGAGTGAGTGACACACCGAGACAGCTGGGTGAAGGTTTGTGGACAGGATGCGTTGTCATGTTGTGTTAAATCATTCCAGGGAATTCTCTTATTGTAAATACCATAAAATGAGAAAACAGAGCGGGACTTGGAGTGATGGAGCTCCACATGCTGCTTCGTCTGCTCCATACTGGATCACAAAAAAACTGAAGCCCATAATAATAATATTTCTTCCACCTGCATGAGTAAACTGACTTTCAGTCTTGCGGCTGATGCTCTCCTTGTCGCTACATTGCTCATACTACTCTTTTTTTCATTCCCCAGATTAACAACAACTGCTCTCTGTGACCTGAATCTTTGTATTTCACTACTAATGGAGAGCTCCTCCATCCTAATGGGACTCTTAATTAGTGGTTAATGAAATGCAATTGCACTGGAGAGGTCGGTCAATTAAATCTTTAAATGCTAAAACTTGTTTGTGGTCTGAGAAGAAAGTCAGAGAAGATGAATATTCAGTACGTTTTCAGCTGCAGGTAGATTAAAGGTACAAACTCAGAGCTCCAACAGGAGACAAATTTCAACTAAATCCATCTTATAAATATTCATTTTTTGTGATTGTCGGCGTTTAGCTCACTGTTAATGGGATGTTTAAAGGTCCCACGCAAGTGTTGATATACATGTAAGGCTGGAAGAAAGGTCCGAGTGGGCGGGGCTTGGGGGGGCGGGGTGAGTGACTGGCTTGTTGTGACATCACAAAGTTGCAGAAGTCCCGGCTGTGCACTCTGTTTACAGTATTAATATAGAACACATAAACGCCGACCTTTGGGCATGAAATTCTCACATCGTTGTGCTCTCACACATCTTTAAACATGTTTCGTTTCTTCGTTAGAGAAGCTTAAAGTGTCACCTGGTCATCACATATTTTCAGGTCTACAGAAAGCAGCAGAGATTTATGTTCACAGTGACGACCTTGAAAGGAAGTCATCAGGCCACTCAATGTGCCTTTAATGAAACACTTCAGTTTTTCTTTTTGCCTTAATCAAAATCTACTGGGTGGGGGCGGTGATTTTCATCAGTGCCGCCCCCCATTGATTCTCTCCGTCTCCTCCTCTCCTTCTTTTCCTTCTTTCTCTCTCTGTTGTGGTTTGCTCTGAATCTTTTCGCTCCCGTCTGAGAATTAATCAGAAACAGCTGAGGAATCCAGTTTGAGGCCAGAGGCAGCGCTGCAGAGACGCAGTTGGCCGATCTCTGGGGCCAATGAGGATTCAGCCCGGGCGACAAAATGCAGCATCGAAGATAAAAAAAAAAAAGGCCCCAGTAAACTCTACTGAGAGTGAAAGAGAGAAAAAAATCATATTTCATGGATATAACTGATCATATCCAGACTATAATGCACGTCACCGCAGAGAGAGAAAATCACTTCTTTTATATCTTGTGCCGTGAAGCTGGTAAATCGGCAGGATGAGTCAGCTCATCAGTTTTCCATATTAAAGCGGTGGGCAATCTTGATCAGGGGCAGGGTGACGACAGCTGCATGCTCTATAGATTTGATCTTTTACAGTCTGTGAGAGCTTCAGCTTTTATTCATATTTGACTGTACGTTGCAAAAAAGATAAAGTATGAGCAGAAGCTCAGACAGTGCACGGCAGCTGTGCTGTTACTATCAGCAGCAGCAGCAGTGGCTGTTAAAGTCAGAATCGGAGCTGCAGCAGTTGTAGTATTAAAAGAAATAGCAGAAATAATACATTTTTACTTAAAACTCCTCGTGTTAACAAAACATGTCCATTTTATTTGTCTCTGCTCAGCAAAACACAGCAGGATCAGCTGAGATCACAGCTGACAATATACTGAGCCTGCTGCAGGTTTTAAAACACAATCATCTTTTGTTTTATGGAACAGAGAAAGCAAAAAGCAGAAGATACAACACATGAGCCCGAGCATGCAGCAGCGGCAGCATGTGTCCGTCATGAATGGCCCACTTGTATACGCTACACAATCTGCTGTAATTGCAAACCTCCTGACTGACTTTACAAATACACAACAGAAGAGCCAAAATTTGCAGCATAATGACAGACAGCCCCTGAGCACGGCGGCAGGATGACACAGGCCTGGAAACACAGCCAGCACTGCAGGACGCTGGCAAAATTACAGGAGGGGGGAGATGAAAGTGGGGCAGCACATCGAGGCCAACGGGACACAAAGCCAATATTAAAGTGGTAGCACACTCAAATTAGGCAGTGGGGCCCTTTGGACTGTCCAAGTGTTTAAAATGTGGTGGCAAACACACAGCGGTGTAAACAATGCTGCACACAATGGAAAGTCTGATGTGGTGGGGGGGGGGGGGGGGGGGGTCCGTCCCTGCTGAAGTTTAAATCCATTTAATTTAAAACAAAAAATATCATAAAAATCAAAGAAATGTGTGCTGGTTAATCTCAAACTGTCCGGATTAGAGCTGCACTCGTGGTCTGAACCTGGTCCTGCTCTTTTTTTACCGTCGTTATTATCATTTTATGCAACATTAAGTTTGAAAGGGACTCGTCAACATTTTTGGAAAATTGCTGCTTTATGTTTTGGTATAAAGCTGCAGCCGGTTAGCTTAGCATAACATAAAGACAAGCAGCAGTTACAAAATCCAAAAAAACAACTAAGCCAACATAACTTTTTATTTAAACTTTTTCTTAGCAGTCTTGATTTAATGGACATGACGATGTGAAGCCACGTGATCAACCTGGTCCAGGTTTGGTCCAGATCTTGGACCTACACTTGTCCTCACCCAACCTCATCTGGGATTTAACCTTTAACCTTTAAAGGACAAGCAGTATCACTGATGGTTGTTTCCAAATTATGTCAAATTATTCCTTGAAGTCATTTTGGACAAATCCATCTGCCAAAATCAAATATAGAAGAAGCTAAAGCTAAATGTTATCCAGCAGAACAGTAACGTCTCACTGAAATAGGAAAAAAAAAAGAAAGTCTCTGTTTCCTTCGAGACGTGACCCCGAGAAGTTTGCTTTGTCGGGCACACACAGAAAATCAGATGCCTAATGAGCTGAACAGTGTAACACAGTGAAACCCAAACGGGGCAGCTTCAAAATAAAAGCACGGCCTCGTTTACACAGATACAGAGTCTGACCTGAAGCGGCTGCATGTCTGCTTTGACTGGAAGGACACTGAGGCGGTGTGTATCCACACACACACACACACACACACACTCTTACCATCCAGAAGCTGCGATTGTTGGCATCTTCAGGGCTGTTTTCTGAAGGCAGCGTCGACATCTTGTTCTCTGAGAGAGTAAAGACAAGATTTGAATCGAATTGAATTAAAAAAGTTCATTTTGAGCAAGAGGCAAAACAAGCAACAGACAACGGACAAAAAAATTTAAAGTTATAAAAGCTCAAAAAGGAAAGGCAACATAATGAGTTCAGACTGAACCTCCTGTCATTTAGATGGATTTATAGATTTCTGTAGATTTGTATTTAAAAAAAAATCAACCTCCTAAAACGTGGTTTATTAATCGCTTAGAGAAAATATGACTACAAACTTTGTTCTCACATGATTGTCCCTCCAACTAGACTGTGGACTATTATCAAATCAGGACCACAACCAGCACCAAGAACCACATATCCATTAGGAAACCATTTCCCCTAACAGTGTCTTATTTTTTGGCAGATGTTCCCACAGTCCTGTCAGATGAACTCAAGTAACCCTTCATCGACTGACTAATGGAACGAGTGGATATAGAAGAAGGACTTCATGGTATTTTTACAGACAACTGAACAGTGAGTGCCGAAGTGGGTTTGGTTTGTGAGCCACCATCAATGTTTGATGACCTACAGTCACTGAGTTAGTCACAACGTTCACTGTTTGAGAGTCACAGCTTTTTAAATCGAATCACTGACATCTATTTTTTTTTGTAAAAATGACTCAGTCTTTCCCAGGCGGTCCTGTCAGGCCTGATGTGAAGGTACAGAGCAGATGTGAAACAGTAATAAACAGTGTTTAACAGGTGGCGTGTACAGTATATTTGACCCAGGCCGTGTACAGTACATGGAGGCAAGCCATCGTGACAACATCGGCAAGGAGGGACGCTCCTCCAGCTTTGAAACATGAGCTGTCCTAAAATAAACGGGGGCTAAAGGTCATCGGCACTCAGCTTCTTCCCATGCTCGTGGCCCGGACTGATTCTTTTCAAAACAGCAGAATTGACCATAGAGATCCTTTAAAAAGCTCTGATTCGCTCCAAAATGAAAGAGAAAGTTATTTGTGTTGAATTTGGTTTCGTTCTCGGAGAAAGAAACTTTTCCAGTTTAATATTTAACCGCCTTCTGCTGTGTTGGAGCCTGAACTCCACGCAGACTCAGCCTTCGTGTTTTGCAGGTTTTCCTCCCTGCAGTCATCTCTCCTCACGGCTCTGTTAGACACACTATTAGATTCTGTGATTTCCCTCAACATCGTGCTGTTCACGGGCATCACATGCTCCGCTCAGAGTCCAACAGCAGGCCTCTCCCCGCCTCAGTCCTCCTCCTCGCTCCACGGCCCCAAAACGTGCAGGAGGTCGCACAAATAATAAATCTCCTCCCCTTTTTAACCTTTGACCTTCACTTCCTGTCTGACCCCTGCTGAGCGGTTTTCCTCTGTCTCAGGACAGAGGACCGTTGGGGGGGTTGGGGAGCATCAAATAACATCTGCAAGTTTAATCTGTAGCCTCCAAACTTTGTGCATTTAACGAGTTTTTCTCTGACAGACTCACCACATGAAGGAAATAATAACTCCATTCTTTTACGTTGCATGACTCTCAAATATGGTTTCATACTCTCTGTTTGGTGCACAGCTCCGTATCCGTGGGAATCGGTTTGATGGCGCCACAGGACTCTCAAAAAGCATTTTATAACTTTTAAAATCAATTTAAATGTCTGCCAAGAGGATCCAGGTGTTTAAACTTAAGTCTGTCATTTTGAACAGGTCTGGCGTCCTCTTTAGATATTTGTTAGGCATAGCCTGATATTCCTAACTCACTTTGACGGAGCTACAGAAGTTTGAGGGAAGCGATAAAATATGCACCATGTAACTGAACTTGCTGCCTCAGTGTCCTTTCAGGCGCCGCAGTGTAAACTTACCACCTACAAGCGCGGCTCTAATTCCACCATGTGTCCTCCAGAATTTTTCAAATCTCCTACGTCAGGCAGGAAACGTGTCCCCCAGTGTTTCCAGTAACTTCCATTAATCCGGACTTTCCCCACTATTTACATAAAAAAACCAGATGAACCTGAAGTTCATTTGGTTTGATAAGATCCAACCAACCCAACTCTTTCACCCCCCCCCCCCCCCCGCGTCCTGCATGGAGTCTGGCACACTCAGTCATTCACTCCTCCCCCCGTCCCCGTTTCATCTGTCACACATTGCATGGAGGAGATATTTAGCACCGAATGAACACACTGGGCAGAAATAGGAACTCGATGGCTCCATCAGATCTCTCTGAAATGCAGCCGCTCAGCCGTGGCCTTACCTTTCTGAAAACTTGGGGCCCTCTCTGCTTCAACACCCCCTTTTTTCCTCCTTTTTGTTTTAGCTGCTTTAAACTTCTTCTTTTTTTTTGCCCCCCCCTCGTCTGTCCAGTTTCAGTGCAGACTCTCCGGCTCTTCTCCTCCCTGATTTCTCCTCTTCGACCTCTCCAGCTTTGCTTTTTCCACCCGTTCAGGACAGTGCTGCTCCTGCTCTTCCCCTTTCTTTGGCCCACTGTTTGTGTCAGATGAGTTGGCTTCTTTTTTTTTTTTTTCCCTTCTCCTCCCTCCTTCCCTCCCTCCTCCCTCCTACTCCCGCTCTCTCCAGAACAGCTGCAGGAAATTTACTCTCTTGTTCTTTGTGCGTCACACGTCAGAAATCGCCTCATTTGCTTTCATTCAATCATTTCAGCTCCCTCACAGTTAATGAAGTGTTTTGCATCGTTGTTTAGCTGTTGTTGTTTTTCGGGGTGTTTGTTTCTTTGTTTATTTGTGCATGTCTAGGTGAATCAGACTACACCTCAGACACCCATCCAGACTGTATGTGTGTGCGTTAACAGGCCCATTAACTCTGTTTTACTATTTTACCAAACAGCATGACCAGATAAAGGAAACTTCACCCCTCTGTGGGCATCTTCAAACCTTCAACATTCCCCGGGGGTAGTTTGTTGGCCTCCCTCCACAGCTGGAGGACACATACGGTGTGTGTGTGTGTTTAAAACAGAGCTGCTTTGAAGTCAGAGGCCCCAGAAGAAGAACAAGAAGAAGAAGAAGAATACTTGTACACAGTCACAAACTCAGTCTCTCTCCTGGTGACATCACGCTTCGTGTTATGCTGAAGTGGCGATAACTCATCGTGCCAGGACATGCCATGTAAATAACTAGACAGCTGGTAAATGTTGCAGCGCTCACACCCCAACTGAAACCTGCTCTTAGGAAACTCTAACAGTACGTTGGGATCCCTATAATCAAATCTGAGAGGACAAACATCCATCATGTCACAAAGTGATCCCATAATTAAAATTGTGACAGCTGCGGGTCAAGTAGTGGAACCAGGTCCCCGTTCAGTGATGTTAAAAATAACGTTAACACAGGAGTCACAGAAACACACAGGCCCTCCCCTCTAAAACAAAGAATCCTGAAACAGGTCTATGAGTTCAAATGTATAAATCAGGTTTAAAAACACACTGCTGATAAGAATGGCACCGACTCCACAAGAAGTCGGATTGTATTGAAGTCTATGTGAAAATGGCCCTACTCCTCACTTCATCTATTATCTCTGTAAACATTTTCCTCTTGAGTTTATTTATTCAGTCTGTAGTTTCACGTCTGCTTCAATAAAACGTGATGTTCATTTTTTTTTTTAAATGATTGCTCCATTTAGAGGAGGGGGTGGACGAGAGGGGGCCAGCTAATGTGTGATTGACAGACTGCGTTACACAATCAGGATGGGGTATTTAGCAGCTTAATTTTCTCCTCCAAATATGGTTTTGAAAAAAATCAAGATGGCTGATGGCCAAGTTGTAAACTTGAGGCTTCAAAATGATGGGTGACATCACCGCTTTGCTTTCATGTATGAGCAAATTGCTTCGGTGTTTTGGCACAAAGCTGGAAGATAATAAGAAGAAGACAGGTAGTACATGTTTAAAATCTAAAACAACAAATTGGACCTTAGAAGAAACAATTACAAATGTTTTTCTGGGAGCATCTGGTTTGCTTTGATGTGGAAAAAAATGTGGCCAACAAATTCATGTTGAACAGACTAAACCAGACCAGACTCTGAGGATTTCTAATCTTCATTACACACTTCCCCCTGGTGGTCAGGGTGTCCAACTACTCCTGGGACTTATGTGAAAATATTGGGGGTTTTTTTTTCAAGGTCACAAAACCAAAACCATTACTCAGTCAGTCTGCCTTCTAAAAGGCAGAAATGTGACATGGAGGTGTGTTGAAAAACTGAATGTGTGTGTTGTCAACGTTATTAGTGTGAAAAAAAAAAGGTCCGACTTCCTCTGAAGAAACTTTAAATGTGTTAAAATAAACCTACTGTGTCTTTTGCTTCTGCTACTTGAAAGTCAGCACGTTCATTCATAATCCTGTGTTGTGCCATCTAGTCGACACAGTTAGTAACTACAAAACCTCAAATACAGCTATGAATTTCTACCACTAAAGGGCAGTGTGACTAATGGAGATATCTGTTTGTGACATCTACATGTTAAACTTTAACTTTTTGGGGAATTAATTGGGACTGATGAATCAATTAGATATTAGTCTAACTTAAAAACAACAACAACAACAAAAGAAAACTATAAATGTCACCAAGGCTCCAGTTATATAAGGCAAAAAAACCAAAAAACACCAAAGCTGATGTCTTTGTAAACTTTTAAAATGTAAATATATGAATTCTTCACCCACCCAATAATACAATCTAATGGCAACGTTTTAATTTGAAGGTTCTTTGTTTGGTGTTTCTTATTAAATTGGTGGCTATTTTATTGGCTACAGAGAGAACTAATGTCACGTATGATCACAGAAGAAGAAGAAGGACAAACTTCATAGGACTTATTTGCTTTTTGAAGATTTGCGCCGATCAAACCACCAAAAACGGAAAATTTTGGGTCGAAAACTTTAATTATCTCTCTTTAATGTTTCCTGGTTAATTATTTCAACCTCTGGGTTTAACATTGAGGCAAAAGTTTGTGTTCATGAAAAAGCAATCAAACACATCATTTTAATTTTCCATTTAAATAAAACTACAAAAGAATGTAAAATAAGAATTTGAACAGATTTTAACATGTACTTCCGCTCCGGTCCGACAGATGGCGGTAAATTAAAAGAAAACTGTTAGCATCCAAGATGGCCGCCATCCGCTGATACACATGACCGGAAGCGGAAGTCTTCCGTCAGTTGGTCGCTGTCGCGCTGCAGAGCGGCGTCGTCTCTGAAATGGTAAGATAATCTCTAAACTTTTACTCGTATGAGGTGTGTTTTTGTGATAAAATGTATTTAGAGTATTAAAGATTAATCCAGTTAGACTTTTGTTAGCTAAGCGGACGTTAACTATCGTGCTAACAGCTAACATAACTCATTTATTTATTCAGAATGTGCGTTAAACTTTGATCCGGTTTAATTAACGATGACACAAACAGACCTTTAATGTAACTGACTTAATGGTGACATTTTTATTGTCATTATTTTGGACATAAAGCCGTCTGAGGTTAACACGGTAACATGTGGCTCTGACTTTAGGCCCCTCTTAGTCCGGCTGTCCGGTATCTGACATTAAAATGGCAGATTCCTGAACGGGATTTGTTTCTATTTATTTGTTTGTTTGTTAAATTTTATCCCACATTACGGCACTTTTTTCTGGGTTTGTGTTGTGGGTGTTTTGTGCCGTCGGCCTCTCCACGTGGTTAGCAACATTAGCACCTTTAGCTAACAGCGTGAACTACGGAAAGGCAGCAGTCATCGATTTAAGGCGCAGAAAAACGTCAATAAATGGCCAGAAAACACTAAAACTACCGTGTTACTGTGCAGATGGGATGATTAATTTATCGATTTAAACCAATCAGGGTCTGCTTAATCAAACTTTAAAACTACGGGGAGCAGGAGGTGCCAAATGTGGTCATTCATTGTGCGTTATTCGGTTTTTAGGAAATAACAGCTGTTATAGAGCTATCTATATCATCTGTATGCCGAATTTCTCCCAACGTGAGTCGAATCAAATCAAATGTATCCATAAATCATAACAAAACAAAAATTTTCCTTTTGTACGTTTCATAGACCAAATTTATGATGCACAGAATAATCAGCAGTGAAAACATTGTTTGTCTTTTTACCCTTTAATGGCTGACCCAAGAGATAGTGGACAGAAAATTCACATTTTCTGAACCTGAAGTCTTTATTAGGCCTTTTTAGTGTATATCATATTTCTTACATCGGGCATTACACCAAACACCCAAGAACTTTTCTCTTTGGCCATCTGTAATATCTGCATCTTTATTTTTGTCAAGCAGCTGCCTTTTTCTTTTATTTGGCCCAGAGGATGGTCTGATTAATGCAGTGTGTATCAAATCAAATCAGATTTATTTGTATAGCGCCAAATCATAACAAAGTTACATCAAGGCACTTTACATATAGAGCAGGTCTAGACCAAACTCTTTATAAAAGTGTGTATCAGATTGGATACACACTGCATTAGAGGGTTAAAGCCTTTATAATTATCCGGTCAGTGGGCGACGCTCTCCCCTGATGACTTGCACTGGGCTCTGAATCTGGATGGAGACGAAGTGCATCTTTGGTCCTGACAAGCCAAAGTTTCTGAGGAGAAAACTGTCCGATGCAAATGAAAAGTTGTGATGATGAGAACACAGCAGTAATCTGCGTCCTGTCTTTTTAGTTTTACGTTCAACACCGCCTCAAGACCAGAGCAGGCTTGGATCTGAAGAGGTAAGTTAAAGCCCAGATTATAACTGCATCATTTCTTACGTTAATTCAAAGCAGACACATTTTTTTTTAAACAAGCAAACTACAGTGTTGTGAGTAACTGTGACCACTGGAGGGCAGTCAACACGTGATTTTACACTCATGATATCCATGAAGTATTAACAACATCCACGGATGGAAGGGCACTAAGCAGCCGTGTTGCTTTGACTATAGTAACAGATGTTGTCCTCGAAGCACACAGTGTTTGTTGTGGTCATGGGGTTTTGGTTTTTGTGTTAAATCGATGCACAAAATGGCTCAATTGCACATAAAGTAGTCTGCTGCGAGTGCAACGACACTTACTGCTTACTGGAAGTTACATTTATTGCTTTAAAAGAGTTTTAGGACTCTGCTCGGCATATTAAAGTGCAGCTGAGTGTTCTCATGTTAACCTGAGTGGATAACTTTCATCCCTGCAAGATGTTTTTAGTCAGAAACGCTGATTTGCTCCCCTGATGACTTGCACTGGGCTCTGAGTCTGTATGGAGACAAAGTGCATCTTTGGCCCTGACAAGCCAGAGTTTCTGAGGAGATGACAAACAAATGATGGTCACACTATTGTGCGATATGTACCAAGATGTTAAAACTGGGCTTTTGTCTTCTTCAGGTCCTTGGAACCAGTGAAGCTCCTCCCCGACTGGACTTGAATAAGGTTTGTGTTGTAAATGTACCTCATTAGCTGATGTTGTTTATGTGCTTCCCTCTGATGTTTTGCACTGGGCTCAGAAACTCTGTGGTGACAGAAGTGCAGCTCTGCCCTTGACAAGGCGGAGTCTGAGGAGATGTTGGCTAAAGCGTGTGTTTAAAGCTTGTGGTGTTGAATTGAGACCTCACTGCTGTTTTCTCTAATTTCAGGTACTGGTCCCACAGACTGAACCTGCTTCATGGCCACGAATTAATGTCTGTTTTTGATTCAGTTTGATTTTCTATGCTACTCTGTATTTTTTCCTGACTGATGAAATAAAACCCTTCATCTTAATCTCTCGTCTCTTCAGTTTTTGTGAGTGAGGAGCAGAAAAAACAAAACATCAAGCACAACTTGTTTCTTTATCTTTATTATAATTCTAACAATTTATTATCTCTTAAAACATTTGAAATTCATATATGATTATATGAATGTGTGTATATGCGTTATCACATATACATATATATTCTGTAAGTAACCTTTCATCAGTTCATGTTCTCATTTTTTAAAAGATATCTTAAAGGAAAAGAAATGCTTTCTATAGAGTCGGACCGTTTCCCTCAGATCTGAACTTCGAGCCGTCGCTCTTCACCAGGATCACCAAACGCAAAGAAAGTGTCAAAAACGACTCTCCAAAAGAAAAACAAAACACCAGTGTCTCACCAGTCACTTAACAAGAACATCATCAAACGTCTTATCCAAAGTCATTATTGGGCCCCGTTTCCATGGCAAACTGGCGATGACACCTGATGGAAACGAGGAGAATCTGGAGGAAGGCACCACATTCTGCTTATTTCCCAACCTGGAAATTATTCACCCCTCCGTTTGGCCCTGAAAATGACTTCAAATCCTGCAAAAGGGGTTAATGAAGAAAAAAAAAAAAGCAATAAAAACAAAATAAAGTCAGAGTTGCTAATGGAAACGGGGCCTTTGCATAATATGCTGGTAATAAACAATGAGCAGTGAGCAGACTGGCACGTGTCAGCGGCTGCAGAAGGTGCTTTTTACAAACAAGAGGATGCAGACGACGAACAGAGGCCGAGTCTGGACGCCATCGGTGGAAGGATGGAGGGAGGAGGCGGGGGGCAAATGCAGAGAACAGGTCAAACTGTATAGAAAGCAGACAGTTAAATAAACACATGGTACCTTTTCATGTTAAACATTATCTGGAAGACAGAGATTCTTTAGAACTTTTGAGACTTCTTTTTTTTTAACATCTTAAACCATAATTAGATGACCATTATTTTCATCGTCCTTATTGCTATTTCCCTTTTTAATCTTTTACTCTTTACCACCAGCACAATAATTACACAAACGACCACCTTTGCTCATTCACATTTGTAACCTCTGTGTGTTTGCGTGTGCACTTAGCGCGACATGATCTATGAAAACTTTTTCTCTTTTTGCAAAAATAGACCGAGGATGGAGAGGGGAGGAGGACGGCGCGGCCTCCCCTCCCCCTCCATGATGTTCGATATGTGTTCGAGGACTCAAAAAGCAGCAGGCGAGGTGACGTGTTGTTCAAGGTAGAGTTCAGAGGTCATGAGAGAGCCCTTTGATTTGATCTCAGCGACGGCGAGAAAAAGCAGGACTGATGTTAGAATGGGATGGAAATGAAGGCTGATGGGAAAAAAGGAAAACAAAAGAAGTGGTCAATGGGGGGGGGGGGGGGGGGGGGCATGGCAATAATAACTGATATGACATGTTTAAACAAAGTTAGACATAATTTTCCACCGGCGTGTGTCGTGGGCATCCCCAGAGTAACAGCTGCTACATTTTCAGCATCTGATCATATTAAGTGGCGGCTCATTGTTTCAAAAAGCGTGACAGAAAATCTGATTAAAGCTTCACACTGATGACGGCCAGGAGAAAAAGAAGGGATTCAAAATGTGCTTCACGTTAAGTCGCAATGTTAAACTTACAGTGCACCAAATAATATGCATCTTTCAATTCAAAAATACCTACATTATCTATCTATATATATTTTTATATCTATATTTAAATATATAACCTACAGGATTATCTTCCAAAGGCAGAAACTGTAATAACAGTAAGGACGATGATAGTAATGATGAGTAGTAACAATAAATCTCTTCATATCAGTATTCCCATTTAAAGTTTAAAAATTGTAAGAACAATCATAGTATTAAAATTCGATATAAGCGTTACTCTCAGATCCCCATCGAGCCGGGCGGCTGCTCGTCTCCTCCTGGATTTTAGTCGAGAGGTTTGGTTGGGGCGGGGGCAGGTGGGTCCACTTCTGGAAGGAGGGGCAAAGGGGGGGAGGGCGTTGGGTGGGAAAGAGCAAGAAAAATGGCAGTTTTTTTCTCTTCCCCTCCCCTCTCCTTTCCAGTCTTCCTCCCACAGAAGGTCTGAACGGGCGTCCCAACACCCACTAAAATAAAATCGTCGGGGGGAGGTTTCTCCTCAGGACGACACGTGTCCACCGTCACAGTCCGTCTCCTTTTGTGTGAGTATATCTCAGATCCAGACACATAGTGTGTGTCGATATATAATGTGTCCCATAAACTCTAACACAAACACAGGGAAGTGCTTGTGTGTGTGTGTGTGTGTGTGTGTCTACATGTTGGTGTATGCATGCAGGCATGTATAGTAGTAACTTGTGTGTGTCTTTACTCCTTTTTTTATGTTGTTGGTCTGGGCACTTATTATTTTTGCTACAAATGTGTGATACAGTGACCAGTCTGTATATACGTCATTATAAGACTTAAGAGGATAAAGAGCTAAAGAGAAACACCAGATCCTGACGATAGGACCTACAGTGAGGACAGAGCCCTACCAGAGTGGTGAGGTTAAAAAAACAAACAAAAAAAAAACAAACAACAAAAAAAAACAATCACAGCGAGCCACCCGGCTGTCACCGAAAAGCGCGGCTACATCCCGCGTTCGCCGTAAAGACAAAAACGTGGCCTCGCTCCTGCAGGCGTTTTGGGCCCGTTCGCTCATCTATGATTTTTAAAACCAGCATCCTCTCACCCAGGAAGGGGCTCCACTTTGATTGCACTACATATTCTTGATGGCTTCCCGCTATTTTAACTGATCTAACCGACTTTTCGCCAACATGGCTGCTCAACCACGGTCCGTTTGTTCCTGTCTAGGATTTGGCTCTTCCCTCCTCATATCTGCTGCGGCCATCGTGCTTTCATCTGCATTTTGGTTGGTTTGTGTTTGTCGATCATTGTGGCCGCGCACGCATGGGGAATGTGTATTTGTGTAAATCAGCCCGCCACAACTGGGGAGCGCCAGCCGGTGTCTTTATGGATCGTCAGCCCTTTTTTTTTTTTTTTCTCCTCCCTCCGTCTCCCTTTGGGACTCGACTCTGTGTGAAATCTGTTCCCCCCTCATTTGTTGTGTGAATTCACCATGGACAGCAGCAGTTGTGTCTTCCTCCCTCATTGACTCCAACCCCTCCTTCCTTCCTTCCATCCATCCTTCCTTCCTTCCTTCCTTCCCTCCTTCTTTCGCTCTTCCTGTTTCTGCGTTTGCAAGCTCAGCTCCGGCTCCCGTCGTCCCTCCTCCTCTCCGTCTGTCCCTCCCGAGGAGAGAGGAACAGAAATGGGGAACGGGCTGCTGGACAGCCTGAGGACAGAGGACAGAAGAACAGACACAGGACATGAGTGAAGCTCGGCGTTTTTCCTTTGATGATCTCTTTTCCGATTCAAACACTACGGTGGCTGATCGGGACTTGGAATTCCAACTCTTTTTGATTTTGGATCCACGTCTGAGTTGATAAAATAGCTTCAGCTCTGAAGCCAACAAATCCTTCACTGAATCCTTTATTCAAGTTTGCTGTCTGTCTCTGATACTGAAGGCTTCTTTGATTAAATATCTTCCATCCTGAATGTCGAACTAAGAACCTGGAACTTGGACCAACTAAAGGCTCCACAATATTTTCTTCACTTTCAGCCCGCACAACTCTGGAGTTTTGTGAACACTGCTTGGCCCTGTTTGAATTGGAAAAATCCAGAGTTGGGTTGTAATCTGACTCTAAAGCGCCTGCCAAACATGACCAATTTATTTGGTAACTCTTTGCTGGATGAATTAAAGTGAGCGAGGAGCGGGTTCATGAATGTCACAGAGCGGCAGTTAAAGCAGCACATGGTCTGGATGATAGTTAATTACTTCACACTCTCTCAGTGTCAGTGTCGGGCTTGTCTGGTAATTGGTCCCTAAATAACAATGAAAATTACCAGTCGTTTTCTTTTCGTCAAATCAAATTTCACTGCATAAAAAAGGCAAAATTTGTTTCAATGACGAAACCAAATCCAGACGTTAAGTTGTAACACGGAGATTTAAAAATAATAATAAGAAGCAGCTAATAAATGTCATTAGCGTGTCTGTACTAGGGAGTGAAGAAGATGATGGAGCTGAAGCTTTATGAGTCTGAGATAAAGACTGAAGGTGAAAAGAGTAAAAGGCACAAAGGCAATTTATTCCTGGCATGTTTGTCCTGAATAACAATCTCAGTTATGGTCTTATTTGTTTAAAGTAATTAATTTTACTTGTATAATGGGGCAGATTTCACTTTCTTATTCGTATATTAGCAGTGTGATAGGATTTCTGTCATTTTAATTTTCACTGAAAAGATTTTAAAAAGGCTGATAATGTCATTTTAGTTGGATCTTGGGCCAAATAAAGTGGTTTCTTGGTGTCCGGAGAATCTCATTCGTCTGTAGCTGCACAACAACCTTCTAACACATTTCATCTCAATCAAAAACTTGCAGCTCTCACGGTTTGTTAATGCACTCGGTCATGTTGTGATTTCTACTGTGTAGTCTTAAAGTAAATATTTTAAGGCGATTGTTTTGCAGATTTCTCAAGTTCACTTTCATAAAACTCTTCACAGTGTCAGTGAAAGCAAAGTCAATGTTGACGTAACTGTAAACAAGTTTTTATGTACTCACAACTTCCCGATGTCATCAACTTGTGTGTTCTCACACTCACATACCATTTGATGTCTAATATTATCACGAACATTAGAACTCACGTTTTTACTATTATTGTTTGATCCAAGAATAAAAAGGATCTCAAAAAATAATAACAAAAATGAGATGAAAAAAAATTAAATGACATTAAATTCGCTACAAAAACTTGTTTCCGTCTGCTGCAGACCTGATACAGCAACCAGAGAGGCCACATCTGTAGCTGCAGTGAGTACATGTGTATACGTTAGTGAATGAGCTGCAGAGGCGGACTGTGGACGTACCTGTCCATCACGCTCCTCAGGGCCCGTTCTATGTTCATGCGGTGGCCCACTCGTGTCACGCCCAAGTCCAGATAATCGTCCTTGGTCAGGGAGGGCAGGTGGGTGCCGTCGATCTCGTTGTCCAGGAAACGCTCTCTGTGCTCACCCAGATTCAGGTATCCGAGCCAGTCTGCAACGTCGTACTTGGTCCAGTAGGGCAGCGGCTTGGAGGCAAAAGGCTTCGTAGGGGAAGGGGGCGGTAGATGGGGGTAACTCAGGCAGGGAGGCGGGGGAAGAGGGTGCAGAGGCGGCGAAGAGGTCCCGGACAGGAAGTGTGTCGGAGAGAGAGATCGTGAAACAACTAAAGTGGAGTTTGGAGGGGGAGGGGCACCGGAAGGGGCAAACAGGGGAGGAGAGGGCGAGAAGTACGGATCGCCAAGAGGGTTCCCAGGTGACGGCGGCGTGATTGAACCTCTGAGGTCGTAGATGGCACTGTATAGGGGCGTGGTGGGAAGGAGTGGAAGGGACGATGGACGCGGTGGGCCCATCTTTGGCCTCTCTGACGGGGAGATGAGGGGGCTGGGGGCTCGTCGCCTCTGGAGCAAGTGGGATTCTGCTTTACGGGATTCGCGACTGGGGATGAACTGGAATTCCAGGGCTTTGGTCCGGTAGACAGGTCTGTGTTTGGGGGAGGTGGGATAAGGTGAATAAGATGTGGGGGACAGCGGGGAATGTGAACGTGGAGGCTGAGGTGCAGCCGACGGCTGAGGAGACGAGGGCCGTCCCCAGTTGGGGTAGTGGGATGGCGGCGTGGGGGACGGGGACAGGGACGGCTGTGACAACGAGATCGGGGATGGCGACTGGGATCGAGCCGACGGCGGGCTCAGAGCTGAGGCGGAGTCCTCTGAAAATCTGTGGTCAGACAGAGAAAAAGACGGTCATCAGAGGAAAAGCACAGACAAACAAGAAAACGGGACGAAACACATGCACTAACGCTCAAAGGTTGTTGTTTTTTACTGTCAATTTGAAATTGTATTATTGTGGTTTTCCCTCCTTCCTCATAACAGGTATGGAGGTTTAATGTTCTCCCAATAAGAAAAAAAACCTTTACCTGTGTCTGCTTCTGAGAGAAACATGGGAAAAGCCAGAGAAATAAGAGAGTTTTACACAGTATACACACAACATGGACACAGGACATGAACAGTTTGTCAGTCATGGCAGGCCAAGAGGTCAGACAGGTGAAACACGAATGGGATGGAGTTCATGCTGCCACGCTGGACGTGAAGATGAAGCACCGGTTCCTGCTGGTTCGTACCTGTGTCTGCTCAGCGGTCTCTGGCTGCTCCAGCTGTCTTTGCTCCTTTGCTGCAGTTTGCTGCTCAGCTCGTTAATGATGCTGGGCTTCATACTGGATGCAGGCGGGTAGATCTTCTTCCCCTCTAAGAGCGCCCCGGACTGGCTGCCTCCATCGCCGCTCATTTGCCCCTCACCCCAGAGAGGCTTCATCTCGGGAGTGCGGGGCCGATCGAAGTACGGCGAGGTGGGCCGTCCCAAATTCTGCATGTCCCTCACCCTGTACCCGTCCTGGCCGCTCTCGTCCTCCGCCACCCCCTCCTCGATGTCGTCGTCTTCCTGCTCCTCCCTTCGCCTGTGGGAGTGGAAGGATGCGGGAGCGGTGCTGGTCTGCCGGTGGAGATCCCCCGTACGACTTCCCTCTCTGAACCTGTTGGCTTTCGGGTAGGTGGAGGCCACCGCTGTGGCGTTCTGCATCTCAAAAGTTTGTCCATCCAAGTAGCTCATGTAAGACTCCAGAAAATCTCCTCCCCTTTCTGATTCCCCTGCCCCGCCTCCCCCTCCCATACGTCCACCTGCTCCTACTCCTCTGTCGCCTCGCTCCAGCCTGTCGCCTCGAACGCCAGCTCCGCTCAGAGCGAGGATGCTGTCCAGGTGATGGTCACTGCTGCTGCGGCTGTCCAGCTCTTCAATCCCAGAGTCCACCACTGTCTCCTGGGATTCCCCTTTCTTTGTAGCAGGGGGGGGACGGTGATGTTCCCCTGTCCTGCGACTGCCCGAGATGGCGGTGGAGGATGTTGTGTGTGTAGCATGCGTTCGCTCCTGGTAGAGCTGAGTGGAGGTGCTTGTTGTGGTGGCAGCAGTGGTAGTTGTAGCAGCACAGCTAGCGGTCGTGGCTTGGGAGGCAGTGCCCCGATGTGGAGCAGAGGTGGCAGCAGTGGAGGTGGGCGCTGGGGGGCCACGGTAGGCCGGGGGAGGCGCGACTGTGTGCGGGGGAGGCGTGGGAGAGGAGCGCCCAGTGTGAGTGCTGTTGTAAAGATGGTGGGGGTGGGACATTGAGAAGGGTCTGTGGTAGGATCCGGGAGGCGGCGGCGGTGAGACTGACGGGGGAGGAGGAGGTCCCGCTATTGAGGTGGGCTGCAGGGTGGAGGGCGAGGAGGCGGGCGGAGGGTTGGGTGACGTTTGGGAGGGGGAGGGAGCCGACTGAGTCAGGTTAGCCACTTCACTGTCGTAAGACGTGAGGCTGGAGGCGGTGGAGTCCCCTGCCTGAGGCGAGGGCAGAGGTGTATGAGCAGGGAACCCGCTTACAAATGGTTCTTTTTGGGGGGGTGGAGGGGGGTGGCGGCGGCGGGGGAGGAGGCGGAGGGGGTGGTGGGGGAGGTACCTGCTGCTGGCGGGAGGCCAGGCTGTTCGGATGTATCCCGCGCTGTGCGTACCCTGATATGCCCCCTACTCCCCTGTCGAAGCTGTTCGCAAACTCTAGTGGCGGTGGGAGGGGGTCCGCGTAGACAAACTCATCGTCTGCATCGACCGAGGGGGCCGGTGGAGGGAGAACCATCAGGCCACTCCCAGAGCTCCCCGTGGAGCTCACTGTCTGCTGAGAACTGGTCGGCGGAGGAGAGGGAGGGGTGAGCGACAAGATGTAGGCGTCGGCCTGACTTTCCATCCTGAGAAACGACGGCCTGCGAGGCGGCTGAGACTGCGACGCCTGCTGAGCAGAGCTATCGGCCACCTGCTCCGCCCTCCTCATGTAACCCTCTCTCTCTTTGTCTCTCTCTCTCTCCCTCGACCGCTCCCTCGACCTCTCCCGCTCTCTCTCCTTGTAGGTGGGTTGATACGGCTGCGACTGGTAGTGGTGCGTGTGGACCGTTTTGTCCTCGGAGAAGCGAACTCTTAGTCCCTCACGAGCCCCGCCTCCTTCCCGCTCCCTCTCTCCTCCACCGCCTTCCTCACCCCAGCCGCTCCCGACTCCTCTGAGGATTCTGGGCGAAGGTGGACGGCCAACCGTGGGCGTAGTGGCAGCCAGAGAAGACGAGGTGACCAGATAGGATGAGCTGGAGGACTGAGCGGCAGACGACACCGGCTGAGAGGTGACAGCAGATGAAGGAAACACCACACTCGACATCTGGCGGGTGAAATGGTGCTCTGCTCCACGTCTTAACCTGGTATCATCCCGCAGAGCACGCTCTCTGGCTGCCAGGGCCAGGCCTAGCGGTGATGTGGGGTCAAGAGCCTTTCCTGTGAGGGGGTGAATAAAAGTGGTGGTGGTGGAGGGAGCCACCTGCCGGCCTGCTGCTGTGTACAAATCAGTCGGCACAGACTTGGGCTGGTAGTCCAGAGCAGGTGAGGAGTACTCCGGCAGACCGAAGGCTGGAGGCATGCTGCGGGTGTGATGGATAAAGGTGTCCCCAGAGAACATGCCCTCGTCAATAGACTTGGACGGGCGCAGTCGTGTTGAAGACGGTTCAGCCTGCGTGCTAAGCTGCTGCTGTGACACCTGAGTCCGTGTTACTCCCCCTACTCCGTCGCTCACACCCCCAAGACACACGTCCTCCTCAGCAGACATAAACAAGGAGGCACTCTTTCTGCGGGCTTCGTGAAACCGCTCCCTGTCTCGTCGAGCTGCACCCACAATGGCAGCCCCAAACTGGCTGGTGAAGTCCAGGTTTTCCTGGGCTCGGATAGAAGGCAAGGACGGAGGCGGGGGTGCGGGGATGGAAGGTGGGGCAGGGGGCTGCGGAGCAGGGGTGGAGGGAGGAGGGCCGTGCGGCATTTTGGCTTCGTCGGCGTCCCCTGATGCAGGAGCATCGGCCTCCACGCTGCTGCCCTGGCTGCTGCGTCCACTGCTGCTGGTTGACGGGGCCTTGACTATTATGGTGGGAATGGGGATGGAGCTTTTCTCCACTGAGCCTTTGCCCCCCAGAGTGCCTTGGCCCATACGTAGATCCTCCACCTTGGACTGCTTAACCAGGGGGCCCTTTCCTCTCCGAGCCCCTAGTTTAGGACCCCCTGCTCCAGCCGCAGCCGTGCTGCGGTCTGCTCGCTGGGGTTGACTCTGGGTAGTCTGTTGTTGCTGGGGCATTACAGTGGCAATGCTGGAAGGGGGGACAGCGGTGCTGTAGCCTCTCCGGAGACCTGCTGCCTTTGCCCCTCCGCCAGTTCCAACAGCCTCCCCAGTGTAGGCAACCTTCCGCGAAGCAGTCCTGCTTTGGGCCGTGTGGGCAGCTGCGTGTGCATACGTGGTTGTGTGGTCGACCCCACCGGGCCCGGCGGCGGTACCGCCTGCCCTCTCCCTGCCCCCGTGGGTGAAGTGCACTGCCTGGGAGTAGGGCTGGTAGTGCGCTGAGGTGGCTGTGGACTGGGACACAGAAACAGAAGGCTGCTGCGACGACTTTGCTCTCCAACCTAGCGGCGGGGCGGAGGAGAACGGCGGGTCTGGTGGCGCAGTAGTGGGAGGAGGCGGGATGTCGTCCGGGCCGGGCACCGACAGGCTGCGTGCAAACTTCATGGTCGGAGGATGCAGGAACTGCTTCTCCTCCTCAGGCACTCCTGCAGTAGAGCATTCAGAAATGGAGAAGAGAGAGAGAAAAAAAAAAACACAAGTAGGGATGAAACAACGGCCGAGCCCGTCCAAGTACAGATGGTGCCGATGGAGGAGACTGAGAGGCTGATGAACAAGGGAATAAGAGTGCAGACGAAATGGAGCCAGAAAAAAGGAAAGCTGAGGGTAATCTATGAGAGTGTCTGTCTAAATCTGCCTGCCCATCGACCTGCCAGCAAGTCTGTCCTCAGTTCTTGTTGTCTGTTAGTATTCAGAGTTAGTGCTTTATATTCCACAAACAAGTAGCAACTGGACAGCAGCGCACAGCAGCATTTGTTTTATTGGTCACCAGAGGGCGAGGAACTATTTAAAGGGAGAGTTAGCAAAGCCTTAATAAGCAACACACCAGAAAATGAGCCATCAGAATAAAAGAAGGAGATTAGTGGCACTTCTGCCCACCGGAGATACAGTAGAGGGGTGAGTATAAAACAAACTTATTTCTACAGCACAGGTATATTACGCATACGTCCAGCTTAACAAGACAAACAGGCCAGCACAGTGTGGACCTCCACCGGTCCAGAGGACAGACAGACAGGCGGACAGAGGGGGGGGGCAGACGGAAAAAACAGACAGCCTCACCGATGGACTTCTGCCGCAGCATACCGTGCTGTGGGGCGTGACCTGAGGTGTACTGTCCGCGGTCATAGCCGAGGCCCAACCCCGATGACATCATCCCCATCCCGGACTGATCCCCATAATTTGGCTGAAATGGTAAAACATGAAGAGCACGTGAAAGAGAGTACAACATACAGCGGTGAGCGCTATGAGACGCAGTTAAACAGTACGGACGTCGGACAGGGATCCAGTTCCAAACCAGTGAATCCCTCATCAAACCCAAAGACGTGACCGAGATGACAAAATTAAACTTCTGACCAGGTGAACTCCTGAATCGGGCCCTGATGTTTCCACATCTGGTGCTGGCCGAGTTTCTGTCTTGGATATAAACGGTCCAGATGTAGAAGCAGCATCTGACTGTCATTCTGGATCTGGGCCAGACTTGGGCCTTGAAACCGGAGAGTAAACCGGACCGAATGAAGGCCAGATGGAGAGCCCTGATCACTGTGGTAAGGACACAGCAGTGGAGGACCAAGTTTCCATCCATCCATTATCTATACTGCTTATCCATCAGCTTTGTGGGTGGGGCTAATCCCAGTTGACATTGGGTGGGGGTCGGGGTTCACCTGGAAGAGGTGGAGAGTCTATCACAGGGCGGATTTATCAAAACAAACAACCATTCATGCTCACCTTCGGGGCTACGGCCAATTAAGAGTCATCAATTAACATTCAAACATTCACTCTCCTCGTAAAAGGCTTCTGCCTGGAGTTTGAACCCGGGGCAGTAATAACCACTGCTCCACCGTGCCATAACGGACCAAGTTTAAATGTTCCAGATACCTGAAGGAGGAAAATGATACACTGACAGATGTCTTCATTCTCCACCAAACAATTTAGAGTGATTCGAAAAGGGAGCTTAAAGGATTCAGAGTCAGAACTGGATTCATGTTAATGACCACCCCCCCCCCCGTCCCTCCACGTAGACCAGACTGAACACCGGTTATAATTATTGATTTAACATTAAAGCCAAATAAAATGTTGATTCAGGTTCAAGTAAGAGCTTGAAGACTCGATATAAATATATTTCTAAAATAAAAAATAAAAGATATACACAACATACACATTGCACACCTCATTTCCATAGATACTTCGTCCCCTGTCCCTTTTGGGCCCCTGTCCTCGAGTCCCCGGCGCCTCGTTCGTGCTGATTGTCTGTTGAGCTGCTGCAAGAATTTCATCTAGTTTATCTGAGAGGAAAAAAAGGGGGTAGAGAAAGAGACAGAAAGGAAGGAAGGAAGGAAGGAAGGAAGGAAAGAAGGAGGCAGGGAGGGAGAGAGCGACATACGGCAATGAAACAGAAAAACAGACAGCTACAAAGTGTGGAAAGGGACACGCAGGACGAGGGCAGACAACAACGAGAAGGAGAGACATCCACCGACAAACATGAGCCGTCTTACTCAGAGCCATCTGATAGACCGTCCTCTTCTTCTCCGTAACCTGCGAGGATTCGAACTCTGCGGGAGCAGAAACACAAGAGGAGGCCGGCTTAGTGCCAAGTCACTCCGGACAGACATAAACACAACGCCTTGAGCAACAGTGTGCCGGAGCATACCTGATTTTTTTTTCCAAGGCGTAGCAGCTGGAAGGAGGACAAAAGGAGACTTAAGTTTTGGCAGGACTGAAAAGTGCGATAGCGTCGTTACAGTGAATACTAATCATATTCCCCCGGAGCCTGACAAACTGAGTCACCTCGGCAGGCTTTTCGGTCTTCGATGTAAAAAAGAACGCACATCACACCCACGCTCTGAGACAGCTGAGGCGTGCACATTTGTGATACAGTAAATATGCTGCACACATATACAGTTTAACTCTATCAGACACACTTGAAAACACACCAACAGAGACACACACACACACACGTAAATGTGGAATTAGTACTCCCACCTCTCTCCACTGTTAGAGGGTTACGATCCCGTCAGCGGCGACGAGCGGACGAAGGAGACAAAGAAAGGACAGAGTTAGTGGTTAAACCTGTGAACTGGGGAGGGACAAGGGAGTAAAGAGGAGGAATCAAAGGTGACCCTTCAGGGTTTGCATCCACTGGTGTGAGTGAGTCTGTTTGTGTGTGGACTGGATTATGTGCTATGTGTGTTTCATTGACTTTAACTGGACCAAAGTTTCTCTTTTGTTCTTATTAGTATGTAAACTGCAGGTTTCCTTTCAAAAATAACCCACAGTTCTGTCAAAACATGCACCACCACTTTCATTTTAATGTCCTTGTCATCTTGCAGCATGACTTCTAGGTGAACCGGGACACTGCGCCAATTACAAGGGTGAGGCGGCTTTAATGGGCGTCACAGCTAAATGAATTCTAATGCATTTGAATAAGCATAAAGGCTTCGACACACATTGTGATCCTCTCACCTTGATCCCCGA
Organism: Remorina albescens; assembly: GCA_034769265.1. Taxonomy (NCBI): domain Eukaryota; kingdom Metazoa; phylum Chordata; class Actinopteri; order Carangiformes; family Echeneidae; genus Remorina; species Remorina albescens. Next base: position 2,422,541 of record CM068493.1, read on the forward strand.
AGGAGGCTCAGGCAACGAGGGTCTAACTTAGAAGGTGTCAGAGTGCAAATGAAGCTGCTACTCATCAGGAAAACGTGGGGGAATTATTTGTGAAACGCTTTTTTTTAATTCTAATTCTTTAACTGAAATACGTTGAGCACGAAGCGATGAACATCACTCAGTATGCTGATATTGACCGATCTGTTTCTGAAATGCCGTAAATCCAGTTTAGCATCTCTGTGCTTCAGTCCGCCCCCCCCCCCCCCCCCCCCCCCCCCCCAGCACACAGGCCAGACTCGGGCCAAGGCTGCAGGCGTTTATAAAACATTTAGGTTTAATTTTGCTATCAGAGTAAAAAACGAATTGTTACTTATCCGCCAACATGTAAACTGACATAAGCTTTTATTTTTGTCTCCCATAAATTAACGGCAGACGCTCCTGCCAATGTGGACGTTGCGCCAAGTATTTGTTATATTAATGCGTCGGAGTTGATGTGGAAGTTGTGGTGACTGTTGTCGATCACGGGGTTTGTACTGAGCACTGGGTTGTGTGTTTTATTGAGATGTGGGTTGGGGGTCTGTTTTTCAGACCGGGTGCTCATGCTTTGTGCTGGTCAGGTGAGGTCACACCACAGAGATAAGGCAGGTGAGGAGAGGAGACTGGGGAGGGATGAAGCGAAGGGCCGATCTCTGAGCTCAGATCCCGACTTCTGTTTGCCAGAAACAGATCTGAGACCAGCTGACGGAAGATTCAACTCCGGCAGGTCGCCACTTTTCATACGCTCAGAGCAGCGACGGCGAACACCGTAGGTGTTTTAGACGATCACCAATTATATTATTAAAAAAAAAAAAAAACTAACATTGGCCGACGTTCTGCTGTGCAAACGGGGCGTTGACCCTCACTCTGCACTCTCCTCCCACTATTTTGCCTCAAATAGAGATGGCACAAGCGTAGCCACACATAATGCTGTTCCCATAGCAACACACCTAGAACAAAGTTGTTGTTTGCTTTTTCTTTTTTTTCTTTTTTTTCTCTTCCTCAAAAATTACTCATCTCAATAATTTTATCCTGAGTGTGAGTTTTTCTTCGACGTTCAGTCGAAGAGGAGAACAAAAGAGGGGCTTGAATTTCTCCGACCTGCTCCCTGATACGTTAAAACCTTAAATTATTTGTGGCGCCTTGAAAACTCTTGTCATTCCACAAAATGTGTGTGTGTGTTTTATTGGGAGGTGGGGGCTGCTCTGTGGACACCGGGGGGGGGGGGGGGGGGGGGGGGGTCAAAGCTGTGGAGCCAGGGCAGGAAGGGAGGGAAGTGCAGGGGGGTTGGTTGGAGGGGCGAGGGGAGGGGAGGGGGGTCACAGGGTTGGATGCTGGCGACACTTTTTCTGGGGGGGGGGTTACCTGTAGTGGGGGTGCTGGTAGTGACAGTGTGGAACCTCTGAAAGAAGTGAAACGCATTGAGAGCGTCATCCACGGCGGCAGCCAGTCGTCTTCTCTCTGTCGCTGAGTAAGTACACCATCCTCCTCTCCGCTGTCTAAATTTAGCCCATTCTCACTTTCAGCATCCTTAACTCCCCCCCCCCCCCTCCCAATACCCCCCCTCTCCCCCAACACTGGTTTCACACTGTATCTATCACTCCTCATCACCTCAATCTATTTCTACACACAAACTCTCTTCTTCAGCTTTAAAGCATCCTCCATTTACATCTGTGTCCCCCCCCCCCCCCCCCCATAACCCAAACCCCAATCTCCTCCCCCCAATGTTCAGCCTGTGTCTTACCCATCTCCTCCAGCTCTGAGGTCATGGATTTGGATCGCAGGGCGATGGCCGGCGTGCTCAGCCTCTTACTCTGCTGGGGAACTGGACGGAGGCGGGAAACGACATCGGCGGTCAGTCAGACTGTTTTAGGAGCAACAAGAAGGCTGCGGCGGTCACACTCACTCTTCTTCCTCGAACCCTCCTCCATGTCGGGGTTGCGGGTCACCATGACGACCTTGACCATGAGGCTGTTCCCACCTTGCCGGATCATGTTGACGACCTGCCGGTGTCCGACTTTCACCACGTTCTGGCCGTTGACCTGCGACGGAGAGACGGAAAAAGATCAGTAATTTATATTTCTGAGAGAGGAAAGGAAAGATTTTAGTTTGACTCAAAATGTAACTGGCCCAGAGTACGCTTCCACATCTGGGTAGATTCCAGCGTAGAATAGACTTCAATACAATCTGATTTCATTTTACAACATATGGAGTCGCTTTGGTATTGGCTTCACTTTTCAGCCTCAGAGTCATCGTCCATTTTTTTTTTTTTTTTATATATAAACGGTCTGTGTTTCCAGCCTGAAGGTGGCCAGACGGTCACCTCTATCAGGAAATCCCCCATCCTGAGTCCGGCTCTCCAGGCCACGCCTCCCTCATCCACTGACTCCAGGTACTGCAGGGCAGGGAAGGCCGGGGTGGGGGTGAACTCCTCGATGGGAGTCTGAGCTGGGTGGAGACACCGAGAAAATACGGTCCGTCGTGTGATCAGAGATAAATCAGCTGCTGGATGTTTACGCCACGTCGTCTTACCTTTGGCTCCTCGCAGCACGAAGCCGAATCCCTCGCTGTCTTTCTTCTGCAGAAGCACCGTCTTCTCCTTGATAATGTAGTCACTAGGAGGGAGGAGACAGAGGACAGAGACAGAAACAGAGACGTCAAACACATGCTGCACATCCTCAGCCTCCGCCTTTATCAGCGGCGACAATCTATTTCAAAATCCATAAATCACAACTTTTATCTTCCGACTACACCGACCACGTCCTCTGTGTCCCCTTCTGATGACATCACCAGCAGCGCAAGGAAGAAACTCACTCAGACATTAAATTATAAATTAATCGAGAGGCCTGATGTGCAATTTAGGTTTGGTTCTATTTTATCTAAATACCTTGCTCTTCGTTTTATTTATATTCCTCATGTAGATATAACACCAGGTTAAGGTTATAGTGTGAAAACACAATTTGGCTGTAAAATAATGTAAAGTTTCCCATGATGCTACTGTCTCTATCTCTGTTTTTAAATTCAGCCTAAAGACACATTTTCATTTTCTGCTCTTTTAACTGGCTCACCTCTAGTAGACTGTTTGACCCTTTTATGGTGGTTTTGTTCCTTGTTTTTGTTGTATGTTTATAACAACCTTTGTGTTCTCTTACTTTATATTTCAGCTTTACTTGTTTTATTGTTTTATTTTGAATGTTCTTAATGAAGCACTTCTGTCAGCTCACTGCTGTGTTTGGGAAATAAAGATATAAAGCCAATATAAAAAAAAAAAAAAAAAAAAAGCAAATAATTCAATTTCACTTCAACTCCAGTAACAAAATGACAGACAGTGTGACTATTTTGGTCACAGATTTAAACATTCTCTGTAATAAAAGCATCCAAGAGCAAAAATCATATTAGATCAGGTAAATTAGGACAAAACCTTATCAGATTAGGTTGTAATTTCTGAATTGTTAGAGGCCTTTCATGTGGAAAAGCTTAAGAACCAGTGACCTAAACAGATAAAATATAAAAACTGGCCATTGATATAAAAAAAAATATTGCAGCTTCCAAACATATACCCCCCATCACGGTGGTGACATAAAACTGTGTTTTGCTTATGCTTCACTTTGGTGCATGTTTCTGACAGCGAGCCCAGAGCCAGTTTCTACCAGAACCTCAGTCAGAGGTGCTATATACAGTCATGACGGCGCTGCCCGTTGCCTCAGCAACAGCGAGAACTGGACGCAGGGAAAGTTGCTCGAGTAGGTCCACGCCGGAGCCGAGCCGTGTGATGGTTCGCTATTAGTCAGTGACAGCAGAGAGCAGCTCGCAGGCAGAGCCAAGTTCACGATATGCAGGGCGGTGGAAAATAAACGGGACTGAGCTCCTGCACTTCACTACGTCCTGATTTGGCTTCTTTATGTTTCAGGACATGTTGTGCTTTTTTTACGCTCAGAGATTTATTATATTACTTTAAGTAAAAGATTCCTGACAGTTGAAAGAATTGGAATTTACATTTAGACGCATAATAACTGTATAGTAGTATAGCATACAGCATAGTTCCACATCTGGACAGTTTCCAGGTCTTATATTCAGTGTTGTCAGTCAGATTTTCTGTGTCTATGTGTGTCTTTGTACTCATCTCTGATCATTGTGTATCTTTACACTTGTTTCGATTTGTAGTCGACTCTCTACAGTCAAGAAACCGGAGGGATCAAATCCAGCAGAGACTCTAACTCAGACTTTTGCTAAACATAAGACCTCTGACACGTCCCACGTGGAGACTCGGCCACTTCAGTTGGTCAGGTTGGGTGTTGGGGGTGTGAGGGGGCTGTTATGAACGGAGAGGCCATCAGTCAGTCACGGGGGGGTAACATACTGTAACTACATGCTGATAATCCCATCGTGCATCAAAATAGACCCAGCCCACTCCATCTGTTCATCCCTCCCTCGTCCTCTCTTCACCAGCTTCATCTTCCCATCCTCATGGCTCCGCCCACTCTGTACTTCTCCCTACATTAACTCTCCCCCCTCTTGTTCTCCAAACTTCTCATCATTCACCCATTTTTCTTCCGCATCTAATCACATTTCCCCTTCTGATCGTCTTCATTCAGTCTACCGAGTGCATCACACCCTCCACAGGCTGTGAGAGCCTCTCTGTCTCTGCCAAGGCTCGCTCTCTCTCTTTGTTATTCTTGTCCTCTTCTGTTCGTTTCTGCTGCCCAGTCCAGACCTCCAGCGCTCTGGAGAGCCAAGTGAATAAATGAACATACGCTTTACTGTACACATCCACACAAACGTGATGCTCAGGGTGAGTTGTGAATATAAATTTGCCTTCATGTATGAAAACTGGAGTGGATGTTTCAGATGTTTAAATTCAATAATGTGTGCTGGAAAAAAAAAACAAAAAAAACAAAGCTGCAATCACACACTTGAAGCAGCAGCTACTTTTGCTGAAATCTGAATGATCAGATTTGGATTAGTTTAATCAGATGACGGTAAACACAGACGCACACTCATCATGTTCACCCCATAGGCTCGCTCCATCCCTGCAGGCAACACCAGCAACAGGTCACTGCAATTCACTCAATTATTTAACAGAGCAAACGTGGAAATTCAGCCTGCATGTGCCTGCAACTTAACACCAACAGCAAATCATATTTCTGCGTTTGCTTCCCAGCTGGCAGGATTCAGTTTTATCAGCAGAAGTTGCGCACAGTGGACTACATGTGGAGATGACAAACTGAGGTCAATAATAAGCTCTGATGTAAAGAGTTTGATGATTTATCTTTAAAGATCGTGTAGTGTTGAGAAATGTGAAGCAGAAAATGCAGGAGTTGCAGGATGGACCACTGCATAGATGCACTATGTGTGCGTGACAAAAAAGTTGCTGCAGCGTGAACACAATGTGTTAAATGTAGGTCACGCCGCTCGTCCCGTGCTCACCCAGCGTGTCTGCTTGCATTTGTGTGACGGGTTGCATCTCGTGCAACAAGCGTCAGCCACTAACTGCTTCTGCTGTCATTGGAGGACGTCGTCCATTCTAAGTGACATTAGCTGTGTCCCAGACCCGTGACTGAGTACCAGACCTGTCCCTGTTCAAGGCCTCTTCAAGAGGCTGCTCCAGCTTATTCCTGGAAGACCCCCCCCCCCAGAGTCCCCTGATGCCCCCAGAGCTGCAGGTCTGTGCATTCAGATCCTGATCAGTATAAACTGTGCAGAGCCGACTGTACATCATGTAAGTTAGATTGTTAGCAGGCCAGTTAGCACTGTCTGTTCGGAGGCTATCAAATGCTTGTTAGACTTGTCGTGTAACTTTGGGTATCCTTAAATCTCCCTTAGTTCATCACTAATAGTTTTTAATTCTGAGTGGACATCAGTACAGACTGTCAGTTCTGGTCTCTGACCACACTGACGCTCAGTATCGGTCACCCAGTGTTGTCATCAGTGTCTCAGATCCAGCACAACATGCAGTGTGGGGTTAGGGTTAGTACTGCTAGTGTACTACACAGGGAAGGAGCCAAGGCCTGATCCAGCTTTGGTCCAGCAGGCTCTCACAGAGGGTTCAGAAAGAAGATGGAACTAATCATGCATGCTGCATCATTAAAACTCCTTCACCGTCTACTGTTTCCTTTCTGGTGGCTGTCTCTCTCTCTCTCTCTCTCTCTCTCTCTTTCTCTCTCTCTCACACCCACACCCACACACACACACACACGCGTAAACATGCCACGCTTCACACAGGACTCAAGAACACATGCAATCAACAGAAGAGGAGACATCTGTTATGATCAGCAGCAGCAAACACACAATCCATGCACATAAAACACACACACACACACACACACACACACACACACACACACACACACGCGCGCACACATACATAGGCATGCATGCACATGAACAAACATGCCATCAATCTTTACATCAGTGACAGCAGTGAGCGTCAGTCCTGCCGGTGTAGCAGAGGACTTGAGGATGCTCGCTCAGCGAGCGATTCAAAGCAGAGAGAAATAAAACGACACACACACACACACATGTTCACACAGTGAAACGCAGAACGGCTGCACTGCTCAGACGCCGGGCTGTGCAGCAGCAGCAGCAGCAGCAGCAGCAGCTCTCGTCCGTCCTCGCTCTCATATATCACACAGTCAGACACACTGAATCAAACACGTCCGTCTGCGAGCAGGCGCCGCAACATCTGTCAATCCCTCTGATCGATCCTGCCCTGCCAGCCATGATGTCCACATGCATCCCATCCCTCCCTCCTCCACCAACCCCCCCCAAACAACGTCTCCCCCGGCAACTGGAGGGAGAGAGAGGGAGAGAGAGAGAGAGAGAGAAGAGAGGGAGGAGGGGGGTATAAAAAGCCATGGCAGGTACCTGTAAATGAACCAGACGCTCCTATTCACAGGGCCGAGCGACGGCCAGGAAGAAGAGAGGGAGAGGGAGAGGGAGAGATCCTCCTCGCCGCATGCCCCCATCGCCATTTCCTCCCCTCCCTCTCCTCCTCCTCCTTCTCCTGCTCCTTCTCGTCTTCCAGCGAGACAGCAGCGAGTGCGAGCCGCGAGAGAGGAGGAGGAGGAGGAGGAGAGGAGGAAGAGGAGCCAGAGGAGGAGAGAGAGATGTAAGAAGAAGAAGAAGAAGAAGAAGAAGGAGAAGGGAACGGGAGAGGGAGAGGGAGAGGGCCGAGCTCTCCCAGCCCCTTCATACTTAAGACAGAGAGGAGGGATGGGAGAGAGAGAGAGAGAGAGAGAGAGAAAAAGAGAGAGAAAGAGAGAGAGAGATGCTTTGCTGTGACTGCGACATAAAGAGAGAGAGAGAGAGAGAGCAGAGAAAAAGGGAGGGGGGGTGAGGTGGCTTTGAAAAAAGAGAGAGAGAGAGAGAGAGAGGGGTGATTGGGTTTCTTCACAGGGGGGCGACATGCACAAACACACATGTAAGGACACACAAACACACACTCCAAACACGCATGCTTTCACACAAACTAAATTAAACCCACACTTCCTATAGTTCATATGTATAGTATTCACTCTGTATCTGTCACTGTCATGATTCCATTCATAAAAAAAAGATGCCACTGAGATAAATGTGTGCTGTACAGTACAATCATTCATTCACTGGAGGTGTGTGTGTGTGTGTGTGCGTGTGTGTGTGTGTGTGAGAGAGAGAAGGAGGTGGTGGGGGGGTCATGAAGTTTACAAATACTGAAAATATTTAATTATCATAACAATAAAAGACAATTCAGATTATTATTATGTAACATCACACAACGACAACATCAGCTGCTTTTACTGACCTGGTGTGCCTTTAAATCACACTTAACCTCAACCCCCCCCCCCCCCCGACCCCTCCCCTCACTCTTTTATTTATTTTTTTCTTTTCACACACACACACAAATACACACACGCACACGCGCACACACACACACACACACACACACACACACACAGCTCCTCCTCACATTTGCTGTAAACAAAGCATGAATGAGAGGGCAGAGCAACGGAAAGGAGGGTTGGTGATGGTGAAGGTGGAGGTGGTGGTGGTGGTGGTGGTGGGGGGGCTCGACGCAGACAGGAAGAGGAGAGAGGACAGAGAAACAGCTGGCGGATGAGTGGCGGAAGGAGGAAGAGGAGGAGGAGGAGGAGAAGAGGAAGAGGAGAGAGGTACAGATTCTCTCAAATAGGCACTCACATCATCTCTTAGCCAGAGCCTCCTTCCCCCGAATGTCGAAGAGCTTTCCTCCGCCGACTTACCCTCCCTTCCCTTCCCTCCTTCCTTCCCTCCTTCCCTCTCTCCCTCCCTCCCTCCCTCTCTTTCTTTCTTTCTTTCTTTCTTTCCTTCCTTCCCCCCTTCTCTCTTCTTCTCTTTCCTCCCTCCTGCATTCGAGGACTATCACAGCTCTGGTCCTCTCTCATCTCTGCCTTTTTGTTTCTCTCCCTGCATGTCAGGCTACACCGCTGTGATTCCGTGTGTACACTGTGTGTGTGTGTGTGTGTGTGTGTGTGTGCATGCATGTGTGATGAGTGAGAGAGTGACAGAGAGAGAAAGGGAGAGAGAAAGAGAGAGAGAGAGGGGGGAGGGAGCAGAAGAGCAAACATACACAAGGTCCACATGACTGCATGTTTGTGTTTCACATGCTGTATTACTGTATGTGTGTGTCTGTTGTAGTACAGCCAAACCTCTTACACACACACACACTTTGATGCAGATTTCTATCTCTTGTTGCAGATTCAACCCCCCCCCCCCAAAAAAAGGCAAGTCAAGTCAGGTAAAGTCAAAAAAAGCATGTCAACCGACAACAACGTGCATCTGTGTTTTTGTGCGTTTTTGTGTGGACCACAGCAGCTTTTTGTCGGTGCACTCTGCCTCTTCTCTCCTGCAAAAAACAAACCAAAAACCTGCTCGCTCATCCTCATTTGACCTGCCGTTGGCCCAAAAGCAGTCTCTTGTGGGCCAGCAGAGGAGCAGCAGCGTGTACAGATTGTGTGCAGCCGCTCGGTGCATCTGTGGCGAGGACACGGCGAGCAGATGAACTGTCGCTTTACAGCTTTCATCTGCTTTTATTGAGCAAAAACAACGTTCAAAGTCTTTCAGCCGCCAGTTCAAAGCTGCACTTCAAGTCAATGCAGCAAAAAAAAACAAACAAAAGAGAAACTGCAGAGAAACAAAAACATTTGCATGTTTAAATGTAGTTACACTTATTTTAATAACACACTGTAATTCAGCACGTGTACTCGGGTTTATCAGGAGGTGAGTCAGCTCCACATAATGTGGAAGATTATGCAAATTAATACACAAGGTTCTTACTCCAATGAAAAATTATTTAAATGTATTTTTTTTTGCTTTTAATTTTGTGACAGTAACAACGAAGTAGCTGTTAAAAACCCACAAGAAAACAGACAAAACACAAAAACAGCGTCTGCACAGATTTGACAAAACACAAGCAGCAAAAAAGAAACGAGTAAATTATGAAACACAAAACAGCATGTCAGTATCTACCTGGACCTGTTTCTGTATTTATAATCACTTTATATGTTGTCTTTTTATTTGCTGTTTTTTTTGGGGGGGGGGCCTTAAATATTCTGATGTTTTATGAAACGCGACGTTTGAGATTTAAAATGGATAAAGCTGAGGTGAATTTGAAGGTTAGCAGCTAAACTGTGGCTGCAGGTCAACGTTTCCTTCTTTCATTTACTGAACGCTCAGCCCGAACGGAGAGGACGGCCTGAGTTTGACCTTTGCTGACCTTGGTAGAAAAGATGGAGGACAAATAACACAAAGGCATCCACTCAAGGAGAAAAATGGAATAAGAGGATGAGCAGATGGGAAAGTACGTTGAGGACAAACCGGCGACACGTGAAGGGTGTGGGGGGGCAAAAGACGTACACAAAATCTCGCTTTTTTCTCGTCATTTGTCAGTCATTGTATCCCTCGGTCCTCACGCTCCTGTTAATGTAATCACCGCGCAGCGTTATCGAGTTTCAGCAGTTCATCCCGCTGACGGGCGGATTCAGTAATCACGCCTCATTAGGACTGTCACAGCGGGCGGAGACAGGCGACGGGACGAACAGGACGCCTGTCTGTTACAGGTTAACCAATATGGTGGGAAAACATCAGGTGAGCAAACCTGAGGGAGGCCGCACAAAACGTTCCATAAGTTCACTTTCACCAGGTGGAAAGACGCACAAAACTCTGTAGATTCATGGCTAAACTAAAACTGGGTGGACACACACAACAGGAAATGTGACAAAACACTGATAACTGCATAAAATCCGTCTCATAGAGACGTTCGGAGCGCGTGCTAATCCATCAGCCGGCAAACAGGAAGACGTCCTGTATCACAATCACAAAAAAGGAACACAAGTTCACCGATTGAAACCCTGTTTAGTCTCATTTTCTTTTGTCGGATGAAACTATCTGATATCGGCTGATATTGGCAATTTCAGCTAAAATGTGAGCAGAGACTGAGAAGCTGACGAGCTAAATGCTAACATGCTAATGTTTATTTAGTAGATTTTTGACTTTAATTTCAATGGTCTGTGTTCGAACCCTGGGAATGGGGAAACTCTGGCCTCCTTCATTTCTTCCCTCTTCTCCTGATTTATATGGTTGTTAGTCTCTACATATCAGCCCTGTGATAGACTGGTGTCCTTGTCCAAAGTCATTTTAACCCCATAGTGATAATATTCTATGTTTTGAACTGTATGAAGGTACTGAGGTATTTAGTTAGCGTTTATTTTTGAACCTCAGTGTTGGAGAAATAGATTTTTGGGCCTGATGGGACCGGATTCATCCAACAACTAATTTTTTTACTTTTGTTTTTGTCCGGACCAAAGTGGTGGATGAACCAGCCGATCAACCGGCAAACGTTTTCCATCACTACTAATAATTAGAAAGACAGGGGATGTCTTTCTTCCTTCACCCTGCCCCCCCCAAAGCCCTGCTCTCCCTTTGGAGTGCCCTTCACTGTCTGACCTCCAGATGGAGACACCACAGGGGAGAGTGGGTGATAGAAGGAAAATTAAAAAGTACAGGGGGGGTTAGTGATAGCGGTGATGAATAGAAAGCGAGGGACGGATGCAGAGCTGGTCAGGAGACACGGCCAAATATAGAGGGATGAAAGGGAGGATAGGTGAGATATTACATGTAGAGATAAAGGCTGCAAAAGTAGGCCCGTGTGAGGGCGGCTCTGAGTCAGCTGTGCCTGCTCGGCCAAACAAACAGTCTCGGGCTCTGGTCTACGCTGCAGAACACACCGCTTTAATTATCCATGATGTGTGCATTTTGCAAAAACATATGTGTGTGTGTGTGTGTGTGTGTGTGTGTGTGATTTTGCATGGCCGAGCGCGTCACTTGCATGAAATGTCACATTATGATGAAAAGCATGTTAATAATAAATGCTGCAATGTGCATGAGCGAAAGAGAGAAACTGTAAGCGGGAAGGATAAAGAAAAAAAATAAAACATGAACAGGAAAAGAAAGAAAAGAAAATTGGGGAGGGAGCCGAGGAATCACGAGGAGGGGTGGGGGGGGGGGGGGGGGGGGGGGCAGAGATTTCACATAAATAATACATGTGATTGATAATGGCTTTATTTCTATGTAAATAATTCTGTTCCGTCCAAGTTCTGGACACTGAAATGAGTTTGCCTCAAAGCGATCGGCAGCTGCCATGATGCAGATACAAAGCATTAAAGGGAATGACATGAAATTAGTCAACTTTAGTGAGATAAAGTCACGTGGTTGGAGTGGATAGAGGAGAGTTTTCCACAGGCCTGAAAATTAAAGATCTCAGCTGTTATTCTAAGACATGATGATAGAGTGGCCATCAAGGGCAGGGTCGATCATCTGGCCATTTCATAACAACGGACGACACCAAGAAATTTCAGACTTAGTCACCAGAGTGGCTCGAAAGCACCTTAGAAAAGTCCATCCTACCTAAAAACTGCAGCCTGGCAACACAGATCTGAGGCAGACACACAAAGGAAGGAACATCCTGATATGTTTGCAGTCCTCCCAGCTTATATTCAGCAAAAACACCGCTGGGAAAGCTCTGCCTCCAGGATGAGACCAAAAGTGAGAGCAGGCGGATCGGCCTCGAAGACCCGAAGCGGTCAGCGCTCGCATGCCGTCAGGCAACACCGCAGGAATCAGCAGCAACACCACATATCGCACAAATCAAAGTACCCAGTGAATCACTCTGTGAATCATCTTATCTGGATGGATGTGTGTAGAATGTTTCCATACAAACGGAGTCCCCCGCAGGCTTGTGCTGCGTGTCTGAGCCGCGAAGCAGTCAGGTCGTAATGAAGAGGGTGTCAGTTTGAATTCCAGCTCAGCGGGAGGAGAGGCGAGTTGCATCATGCTCTTTAGCAGAGTGCTTAACCCCTCGGCCCCTCGCTTCAAGCAGCTCAGTAAACAGCAGCGGGCGTGTGCAGCTTGACACAATATCACACAATAACACAATATCAGATACCCCCGTGGTGGGTCAAGTACCACTCTGATGGGGCTACACCTCAAACCCGGCGCCCGTTATCCATCTACACACCCGCTTCTTCAATAAACACCTCAGAGTGACGGCGAGCGGCGAGGCCTCTCTTACCTGGGAGCGTCGAAGCTGTCGTAGGATCCCACCGTGTAGTGGCGGAACAGCCTTTTGGCTCGTTCTCCGCGGCTCTCTGGAAATGAAATAAAAAAATACTTATATATCAAAGGGACATCACGAGAGCTTACTTCCATTTGATCTATTTGATCTCCGACCCCTTCACTGCCATCACTGTCAAAGTGATTGGAGCATCTCTTTAGCTTCTCTTCAAGGTTACCAGACCTCCAACCTACAGCTGAAGCTACAACAAATTCCTGTTTTAGTACAGCTAAACATTTTTATTAACTCACCAGCTTCCTAAACGTGATGATTTTCTGTAGCTTGACAAGCTGTGAGAAGTTTAAGTGGAGCCTATTGTTTAGCCACATTAGCATGGTAAGTTTTTACAATGTGCGATGTTCACGTTGTTTATTTTCATGTTGCTCGAAGCATTTAGCTCGAAGCCTCATAGGACTGCTCATGTGGCTGAAAAGTCTTAGTCTTGTTTAGTTATTTTTGAATTACAACATATCAAAATTAATATTGTTGGTAGCAAAGCTAATGCTGATAATTACAGATTAACTCCACAATTTAATCAGCAACAACAACAGAGAAGCTCTTTTATTTCATCTACAAAATTTGCATCTTAATGCTAAACTGGTTATCACAATGTTCACCAGGAGGCCAGGACCTTTCTGTGTGCGTGTGTGTGTGTGTGTGTGTGTGTGTGAGATCACCTGATCTGTTGTCTTGGCTCCGAAGCATCACTTCCTCCACGCAGTCGGAGGGGAACCAGCCCGTGCGACCCCTGACCGTCCCCTCCCAGTATCCTCCTTCGCCAACACTCAACACTGAGGGAGGACACCAAACGTGTCAGGAAGAAACACAACTCAACACACACAGACACAGACACGCACATTGTTTACTATGAGAAATGAACACACACCAAAAGACGACTCTATCCAGACAGAAAGGAAATAATGTAAATACACACACGGACATGCAAACCTCCAACATACTCACCAAGACGTACATACCTGGCGACACCTTAGACTCACTCACAAACACACACATATTCATACCTGCAGACATTGAATACAAACATATACAGACCTTACACACATGTTAGGAAATGACTATTTGACAAACTTATCTGAGGACTTTGTGGGGGTTTTTTTTGTAATAATATTATTGTAATATTTTTAAGTAATAATATTATTGTTGCTTTTGAATTGGTTAGTGAGAAAGACAGGTTAGCCTAGCTTAGCTTAGCTTAGCACAACAACTGAAAGCAAACAAAACAGTTTTTATTAGCCTGGTTCTGTCTGAAGGCAACAAAATCAATCTCCCACCTCCTCCAAAGTTCAACGATCGTTTAATTTCTTCTTCCCAAACGAAATGAGCGTTGTAGTTTTATAGTGAATGCTCTTTAGTTCGACAATTTGCAGTCTTTAGCCTTTTAATTTATTTCACTTGTGGATGTTTTTGGTTTTCTGGTCTGAAATGTGAGTAACTACAGGATCTACAGTTTTCGGGGAACACATTAACAATGACAAAGCTCTAACTCTGCTGTTTTTCCTTGGGTGATAGCATTAGCTGCATTAGCTGCGTCGTTGCAGTCGCTGCTTATTTTCCATTAGCATTAGCTAATGCTAGGCAGATAACTAAATGTGCTTGTGATGCAGCATGTGGCTTAGAGTCTTTGTCAGTGAGCTAAACGGTGTTCGCTTCAAACCTTTTAAATAAATTTGACCGCTGCTACAGTTGAAGCCCTGCAGTCAGCAGCTCACATCCCATAAGGAACAATCTGAGGCGACGCCAAAGCTCAAAACAGAGACAAGTGTTTACTGCACATGTAAGATCATGTTACTTTAAATCTGTCATGTAGCTTCTCATGTTTCCACCGGCTTTACAAGCGGAGATTAATTTCATCTACGTGTTGTTTTTAAAGGAGCAAAAGCCCCCAAGGACGTTTGTCGGAGGGTTTAACAGTCCGGTCAGGTCGGTACCAGCTGTTAACGACATTACAAAACATCGACTCCTCAACAGGAAGACACTTTGAGCTCATGTGGAGGACAAAACACAGTGTTACTCTCCAGCACACACACACACAGACACACACACACACACACACACACACACACACAGAGATGTGAAAACTGACTCCAAGTGTGAAAAGAACAGATGCTGACCTTTGACCCTGTCGCCCTTATTAAAGCTGATCTCTCGCTCTCCCTGTGCGGAGTGCGCCCGAGTGGCCACAAAGACTCGTCCCGGGACGGCGCTGTAGAGGCGTCTTCGCTGCCCCGCCATCTGCACGGTGGTGGTGGCAGTGGAGGCGGGCCTGGAGGTGAGAAACAAGAACTAAAATCTATACATAAAAGTAGAAATACAAAACTCTCAATCAGTGAAAAGAACTGCAAATACTTAAGATATCAAAAGTACATTTTAATCACAGGATTTTTTAAAACTATTAATAAAACTGATACAGGTGAGGCAAATTTGAACTAATCAACTGTCGCATAGTTATATTTTTATTATTGTGTACGCAAAATAAGAACGAGAATAGCTTCATTTAAAATGTGGTGGCAAATTAGCTGGAAGTTCAATCTGTTATAAATAATCTTACGTCTCTGGAAATGATGCCACTAAATTGTGTTTACCAAATCAAACACAAATGGATGAATGTAGTTACTGAATTTCCAGCACTGGTGGATACTTCGACTGTTTAAAACTGAAAACAGGAAATGATTCAACCTTATTTTGATTTATATTCTTATATTCTTCTCGGTAAAGGGTGAACACAAAAAAGTGGCCAACTGAAGTCGATCATGAGCTACGATGAACCAAAATATAAAAAAGAAAACATTCAAAGCTCTCAGACTGGAGACGGAAGAACATTGAACCGCTTTTAAACCCTCGACTGAGACGAGACTCACTAAAACATCCGACACAAGGTCTCAACCTCCGACACTCACCCCTGTCTCCGACTCTGCCGGCTCCGGTCCTCCTTGTCTCCGATCCTGCCCCGGGACGGGGAGCGTGTCCTCGCCCCTCTGGGGCTGCTGGAGCTCCGCAGGGTGCCGGTGTGTTTATATCCCTGAAGGACAACACAGCGAGGGATGTTTTTATTGGAAAGGACTTTTTGTGTTGGACATTGTTTTGTCAGCTTTGCGTTTTTGCACACACCTGCACGGAGACGATGTTGGTCCCCGGCGCATTGGGGACGGCCATCCAGTCCGGCAGGTTCATGCTGCTGTCACTGTTGGCCCGAAGGAAAGGGTGAGGGTGGGGGATCGTCAGCGTCCGGCTGCTCTCCCGCCTCTGGGGGGCGTACTTCGGAGACTCCACGAAAGGAACTGGGACGGACAGCGAGCAGATTTTTTTTTTTTTTTTCCTTCATTGTTGTGTTGCCATTCTCTCCCTGCTCCTACTTCCTTCTATTTGTTCATAAAAGTCTGAACTACCTCATGAAGACGCTGCAGGTTAAATGTCTAAACTTCAGATCAGGCCTCCGTTACTCACCAACATCCGTGTCCCGGTGATTTTTGATGATTTCTCCCAGCTCAAAATGTCCGGACATGACGGCCACCTGACAACACAAACACAAACACGCAATGCAAGAACAGGAAGGGCAGGCAATATTTCTATTTATGTGATCTCATGACGCGTTACGATGCTGTATATTTTAAATCTCATTGATGAAGGTTGCCTGATTTGAACCCTGCACAGGAAAGAGTCTCGTGGCTGTTTAGATCATAATTCCTACGAACCTGAACATCCTGCAACGTCACTGGTGAAAGGACATCTGGAGCTACAGAGTCAAAGTTAAAAGGATAATACAACAAAAACACATGCACACTCTCACACGAAAAGACATTTCAATGTTCTTTCCACTCCTCAGAGAAATATATTTATATGCATATTGTGCAGCTCAGCTTTCTCTGTCGTCTTCTCTCTTGTTTTCTGTCTTTTAGACAAACAAACACACAACAGAGCTGTCTCAGCTGTTTTTTTCTGCACCAACAGAGTTAATGCATCCAGATTAAAGGGTCACACACACACACTCCTGCCACCTGGGACCTGTGTGTGCATCATGGCACAGTAATGGTTTAAAGTGAAATTAGGTCCTGGCACTTTCTGCTACGTTAACTTAATAAAACAGTAAACCATGCAACCAGCCAGCACACATAATTATGCAGCCAGTGCACTCAGTGATTACCTGAAAGGGGGTCTGCCCGCTGTTATTCTTCGTATCTTTATTTGCTCCCCGGTAGAGCAGGATTCGTGCACAGCTTTCCTGCAACAAACAACACATATTAACGTGCATTCACAGTAAAATATAAATTCTGTAACTACATCTTATTGTAGTAAAGCATGTGATTTGTCCGAGAGGCTTTAGAGAGAGTGCTCCCATCTTTTTCCTCTTCACTGCAGATGTGTTTAACACGGCAGGAACGTGTCGGTTCTCAGACTGTCTGTTGTTGTTTAGTGCTAATAGCTGCAGGTGAAAATGTAAATTAATTTGAAACTGACTTGTTCAGGTTTGAGATTTATCTCCAAGCTGCCTGTTGTGTATCCTCACAGACATAGAGGGGAAGCGTCTGGGGTTTTTTTGTGTGGCTTTAACCTTCTCGTCCATAGAAACTGCTCAACCAGAACATCTCCCCTCGCTCTGTAGAAGCTGTACCTTGTTGTATAAAGCACAGATGTGCAAGGCAGTGTTTCCAGAGGCATTCTGGGAGGAGGAGTCCGCCCCGTAGAAGAGGAGGTGCTCCAGATGCTGCGAGTTACCGTTCTGACAGGCCTGAAGATCACAGCGACGAGACGGAAGAGAAAAACAGCAAGACGAGCGGGAGAGTTAAAAAGTGGAAGGATTCATGTGATTCTTAGATAGAGAGAATGATGGAGATGAAGAAAAAGAAGAAGAAGAGTCAGTGTCGAGTCATAAAGTGACGCCATCTCACCTGTGAACTCAGAGTGGCAGGAAACAGTGTAACAACAATCATCACACAGACACACACACATATTCAGGTGGAAACGCGCTACTTCTGTTTGTATTTTATGTTTTAATCTTTTATGCTTTAATCTCTGCCTTAAATGCTCGTTTCCCATCGGCTGGCTGTATGACTCATATGTGTGTATTTCACATTAGGTAACCTAAAACTACAAGTAACATGACAACAAATCAGCTGTTTTATGCGAAAAGGAGCCGACTCCTTCGGGACACGTGGTCTACGAGGCCTGAGGCCTTTAAATCCTCAACGAAGCACAACTTTTTCTTCAGAAAAATCTTGAGCTTTTACAGATATTTAAAAGTGCAGACATATTTTCTGTGATGGAGCCACGTTTGCTTTCCAGGAAAACATGGACACATTTGCTGGCCGCACATGAAGGAGCCTTTGAAACGGGACGGCCTAGTCGGTCTTCAAGTACAGCCCCTAAATTAAGACACAACTTTATATCAGCTAAAATAAAACACACACTTCCTTTTCATCCTTTGGTACCAGAGGATAATAATAAAAAGCTTCCCCATATGAGAAAAATAACAGAAATGTTGACCTAAATTAGCTCAGCTGGTCGCATCATTATTACTGTGTGAAAGTGAATTAAATCTTCACTTCAGTTCAGTGGGATTTTACTTTTAAGGCCTGAAGGCAATAAAATCTGGTTGCCCACGTCGCTGAAGGAGTTTTATTTGTATGAATTTCAGTTTGGGGAGTTTTGGTGGGGATGAGAATATCCTTTATTTATATATTGAAGTATGAAAGGATTCAACTCCGAATGAAAACACCAAACTCTCAGTGAGATGGAGGCTGACGTAAAGATGAAGAGGCCGGTACCTTTATTCTATCTGTCCTGGCCTCACCCATCCACTTCACCGCTGCAGGGTGGGGCTGGGTGGGACGGAGGGTGGAGGGGGTCCAGTATGAAGAATGAGAGGTGGTGTTTCATGGCAATGAGTGGAGACAGACGCTGCGCACACACAACACAGAGTAAACTGGAACATTACAACAAAAAATAAACCAAATAAAAAAGAAGAAAAAAACGATGCAAAGATGCAAGAACACTGGAGTGACTCTAAAAAACCTAAAGAACCCTGGGGGGGGGGCTTTTTTTCCCTTAACTTAAATGACGAATTGTATCACTTGTTCTGTAATATTTTCTTGTCTTTTAAGGGAATCGAACTACGCGGGCGCACACATGTACCTGATGCGTCTCATCCCAGCCGTTCTCGTCCCTGATGCCAAGCTTGGCGCGGTGGTAGAGCAGTGTTTCGCAGCAGGAGGTGTCGCCCCCCGTCAGCACAGTGTGGTAGAGCGGCGTCAGCCCTCGCCGGTCCTTGTAGTCCGGCGACGCACCCAGAGACAGCAGGACCTGCGAGACGGCACGGAGGAAACGGGTAATGATGATGGAATTTATGACCCAGAAACACAACGATAGAAAGAAAAAAAAAAAAAAAAAACAGGAAGTGAAAATATCTGAAGGTGGTTTCCGAGTCTCTAGGTTAAGGAATATTCATGGAGTTTGAAATCAGGACGGGAATACAGAGCCACAGGGTTCAGAGAGGTCGTGCAACACCTCGGGCTAAAGAGAATAATGTTTCTTCTGCAAATCTTGATGCTGTTTAGCAGCTGTTTCTTTCCTTCTGCCAATGTAACACATGCAATTATCTACCCCTGAATGAGCCCCCCCCAACGTCTACAGGTGCCTGCACTCCTGTTGGTTTGGGAGCTGAAATCTGGACAAATGCCTGAAATGTAAATGTGCCGCACGCCTTCCAAAACAGGCTATTTGAATTTTAATATCCTTCTTTTCTTTCTCTGCTCTGCTTGAATGGTAGAATAGTTTTTGTATTCCTTTTTTTTTCATGTGCATTTTGTGCGTTGGCTGGTGTGGATGGCTGAATGGGAGGGGGGGGTCTGTTCTTCACTGTTACAGTACCACAAACCAGGATGATGTTGTATCTGTGGATATAAACGCTGGTGTGCGTTCAGACAACAATGAAAACTCATTACCAGTTTGTGTAGATAACAGTCTTTCTGTAAAAGGGAAAACGGCGTGGGCGGGGGCGTTTACCAGCAGGGCGGTATGGCGGTGGCCTCGAACGGCCTTGTGTAGTGGCGTGAGTCCATCTTTGGCGCGAAAGTCAATATGAGCCCCTCCATCCACCAGGACCCGGATGGGCTCGCCTCCACCCGGCTCGCACTGGACCGCCAGGGAGAGAGGAGTCTCTGGAGGAAGCACACAGACATGAAATAATATTAACGGATACAACATGATGTTTGTCTTTTTTAATTATGCTCCCATTTAGAGGAAGAGCAGGGGATGGATTGGGGGGCGGGGCTACTTTGTGAGTGACAGACTGAACAACCCAATCAGGATAGAGTCCAGAGCAGGTCAGACAGAACCAGGGCTCCTTTGGTTTAAAAAAGACAAAAGGTGGCTGATGGCCAAATCAGCTGGTCACCGACCAGCAGGTGAGATCAGGATGAGCTTCAGACTAACAGCTGTTTCTCCCGAAGAGCCAAAAAAGCTTTTCAAGTCACGCTGACATCAAATCAAACGATGAAGAAACTCAAAAATTAAAGCAACAACAAAGTTCAATGGCATCGAGGAGAATAAAAGCATTCAAGCATTTCCAGTTAAAAAAATAAAAAATAAAAATGGATGCAGCGATTTGGCTGCCATGGCGACGGGAGAGTTATTGGCGAAGGGGAAAACAACAGAGGTTTTCTTTTATCTCCGAGCAGTTTCTGTGGATCTTCAGTACAATGTAATTTGGAGACATGTTTTGACGGCACTTCCTCTGAAGTTACTGTGTGATGATAAAGCCGGGGAAGCCCGTTCAGCAGTCGGCAGAAATGGAGGCTAAATATGGCAGAATTATTTCATGTTTTATTAAAGGAACTCAGTGTGAGCCCTCCAGAGAGGCAGACAGACGGGGCAGGTGTAACAAAACAGTGTTGACATTGTTGGGGGGAAGGACAGGAAACCATCTAAGGCCAAGGTTGACATGTTTAGGTCTTAATTGTGCTTCAGTTGATTTTACATGAACATGAAGCCTCAGCTCTTCCCTCACATACAGTCAATAACAAATACAACAGCTACTTGCAGTTTCTTATTTAATCTTAAATGTGTTTTGTCGATTACCTTTTAAGATATTAATTTTTGCAACACCTACAATGAACATAAAATAAATAAATAGGAGATAAACTCTCACATCCTAAAGGATTGTGGGACCTGTAGTTTAAAAAATGTGAAGCCTGATCATCTTCCAAATGGGGTTAAATATGAAGCAGAAATAAATCCAGTGCATGAGGATTCAGGGTCCAGAGTAAAGTCCTGATGACTTCCTGGTTTTGGTTTCCCCTCGGTGTGATTGGAGGACGGTGCGTCGGTGCTTCATCTCTGCTGCCCCCCAGTGCTCAGCCGCCGAGCTGAGTTTCACACCCGTGATGTCAGGCTGTGTTTAGTGTGTTTTGACACTTGCTCCCAGAGTGGCTGGAGCGGCACAGTGCAGCACAACCAAACTGTGAATGAGCAGTCTGCTGAACACCGCCCCCCCCCCTCAGAGTCACCCCCACCCCGCCACAAGCAATAACAGGATTCAAGAACAGCCACCAAATTGTGAACAACGCTGGCTCAGATCCTTGATAGAGTGTCGGGCCAATGTATACTGTGAAGCCAGAGGGGCAGTTGGGGGGGGGGGGGTCTGTTAGCAGAGAGTTTAAAGGCCGAGTTTACACAACAGAGCCACAAGTGCAAGCCACAGAGAAAACACACATTTAGTCTGCAAACTTGATGCCTCAGTATGAGTCTGGTTATGTGAGATCAGACCAGACAATAAAAAAATTAAATACAAACTTGACGGCGAGGACAAGGACGGACCCATCATGTTACGTTAAACAACAACATGGAGGACACATTTCCTCGGCCTTCTGGGCCTTTTCTTACCGCCGGTGTCAGCGTCCTGGTAGTTGGGGTCCAGGCCTTTGTCTATGAACTTGGCCATCTTGTCCACAGCGCTGGTTTGAATATAATCCATGAATTTCTTCAGGCTGGCCTGCAGGTGGAGAAAAGAGGAGTATCCGTCATTAACTCTGTGTGGAGGTTGAAGTCCTCGTATTTTTTATTCACTTATAATTTTTATTTTTCTTGCTTCATTTTCCCACCACAGATTGGGATGTAAATCATTATTAGTACTAGTCGTATTGTATTTGTTTATTTTATACCATTGGTCTGTTTGTCATGCAGTTGTGATGTGTGATATTACTATAAAAAGCATCAACACGGAGCTATAATATGTTATATAACACACTGTGCTTCAGTGTGATCAGATAAATTCATCCTGACTCAGCTAAACACCCACACGAGCATGCAGCCTGTGTGGATTTTCAGTGCCTGACGTTCAGGTCACCTCATCGGGAAGGTGTGTTCATACCTTTGTGTGCAGTTTGGCCAGCTGCTTCTCATCCAGATTGGTCTGTTTGTAAACTCTGGTCTTGTACCGAAACTGAGAGGAAGAGAAAGAGAGAGGAGGAGACCGGAGAGTTAATCCGAACACAGAGGCCTTCTCTCAGCTTTCGGCCTAGATCCACCAAAACAGGGCCTGCAGACTGATTCTCGTTGGCCTGATCTGGTTTGCTTCTACTTCACTGAGGTGAAGAAGCGTTCTGGCTTTACAGCTGTTAAAAGACAGTTTGGAGACGTAATGTAGCTCGGACAGAAGCTGACTGTAGAGCTGAATATGGAGATTGGAGGCTGCAAAATGAAAACAGATTAAATCCAACTAGGAAGCACCAGAACTGCAGTTTTCAGATTAAACCCAGTTAAAGCCCTTATATGTCAGACCAAAGAGGGAGTGCATCATATCACTGGAACACGGAGGAGTAACAGTGACATCTTGAGGCTATGTCGCCACCCTTTCCTGTTAAAACTGTGTCAAAAGTACCTCCAGATACGGCACGCCTTTCTCGAAGGACTGTGGGTACTCCCTGAGCAGCCTCTCCTCCTCCAGGAACTTGGCGTCGTGGCCGTCGGTGGCCGGCTGGAACAGCCCGTAGTTCAGGACGTCCCGCAGAGACTCGGTGAGGGAGCACAGGACCTGCTGCTTGGCCTTCCACACAGTGGCGTCCGGATTGAAGCGCAAACATTTCTGCAGGAGACAGAAGAAGAAAGTGAGGAAAAGACACAAATATTCTGAAACTAGACTCATAAAGTTTTAAACATGAGTCTGCCTCAGGACCTAAAGCTGCAGTCTGCCACATATGGGGTAAATGATCTGTAATATACCGGGGGGCAGACCATCTGTGACTTAACTTGAGAATTTCCACCATATTTCAGATGGAAATACATTTAAATGTGCGTCCTGTGATACAGTTTCATTCGCTGTTTAAACTTAAACAGGTCTGTTTTTAATATTTTGGGCTTGTGACAAAGTGAAGCCCCATTAAAGTGAAATTATTAAATATTTTACACACAAAAATATCCAAATCATGAACCTGATGCATGTGTGAAAATCAGGGCTTTGTTTTTTGTTTTCTCCACTCAGATTTAGTACATGAGCCCTTGAAGGGGACCGACGATTACAGAGTTCAATTAAAATAAGTCCAGAACTTTAAAGTCTGTCAGGTCAGTATGATCTTAGGTCAGCAGTAGTAAAGTGTTTGAATGTCATCGTCTGGTGTTAAATCTGAATTCTTCAGGAGGTGAAACTAACGCTGATCTTTTCTTTGGTGGAATAAAAGAAATCATGAAGTTTCTGTTCTCATCAGGGGTTTGATCTGGATCTGGATCCTGGGGTCTGTTCCTGAGGCAGTGGAGTCGGACTGCATCCCACTGAGGCTGTTCCCCATCTGAGCCAGCAGGGGGAGGCAGAGTAGAATGGGGGGGGGGGGTGATTCCCGGAGGCCTCGGCGGCAGGCGGGAAGTGAATGGCGGGATGCTGCAGCTCCGAGTGTTTCCGGTGGACTCGGGAGGCTCCGTCAGCAAAGTGGAGGAGCAGAGCTCAGCGCAGATGGCTGACATAAGGTTTTTGGCTCTGCTCTCTCTCCTCTCTGTCAGTCTCTGCCTCGCTCGCCCCCTTCCCGCCCTGGATGATGGGATGTTCTGTGACCTTGAGGCGGCAGCCGGCTGATTGGTCCGTACAGAGAGCAGCCAGCTGCAGGCATCCCTGCCTCCTACTGCATCAGTGAACCTGCCAACACGAAGCCAACAGCTCTGCCATTGTCACTCATCTTAATCTCCACACACACATGCATTGACACACATTTCTGTGTGTGTGTGTGTGTGTATGTGTGTGTCCCACAAAGGAGGAGATAAAACCCTGCACGGCGGGTTTTTTTGTTGTTGCAGAGGAATAACATGTAACATTTTTCTCCCTCTGTTTTATTCAACGTCTCCGCACGAGCACAGCCAACCCCGTCACCATGGCAACCGGTTCATTAGTGGAGCAAGCTGCTGCTTGTTGCCATAGAGACATCCCTGTGTTCCCTAGGAGATGGAGTATCGGGAGGGCGTGCATGTGACTGTGATAGTGCGCATCGTCGGTGCATGGGTTTCTCTTTCTCATGTGTGCAGCGAATGTTTGTGTGTGTGTGTGTGTGCGTGTGTGTGTGTGTGCGTGTGTGTGTGTGTGTGTGTGTGTGCATGTGTGTGTGTTACAGCAGCCTGGGAAAAAGAGAACTGAGTAAAGGGGAGGGGGATGTCTAAGATTTTCAGAGTGAAAGAGGATGAAGAGGTGTGTCTGTTTTTATTAGATTAGGTTTCAGAAAACACACACACACAGACACAAAGACACACACAGACAGACAGGCGCACACACAACACTTACACTCCCATCAAAGGATGCAAGCAAAGACTCTAAAGCGATTCAAATTCACAACAGAAAATGAACGTGAAGAATTCAGTCGGCACAAAGGAGCAACAATCCCACAGTCAACCTCCACAATTAAAGTACGCACACATTCAACACAAACTAACAAAGTGAAACTGGTTCAGGGTGCTCATCGATCTGCAGACCTCCAAGAATGTGATCGATCCTGCAGACAGTTAGAGTTCAGATTCACTGATTCCCCAGCCGGAGTAAACTCGACCTTTTTGTCAGAGCAGACGGTTTTCAGCTCACATCACAACATTTTCCTCATCAGCTCAACAACACGCACACTTAAAAAGCCGTTACACTGCAGCTTCACCTCCAGTAGAGTGTGCTCGGTGTGAAAATCCCTGATGGGATCACTGGATTGTATAAAATCTACTTCAACGACAACATTGTTCCAGCGTCAGATTAGCGTGTTTTTGTGTGTTTCTCTTAAATTAAAGTGCGTCCATGAAACATCCTGAAGCTACACAACGCACCAGCACTCTGCAGTGTCCAGAGAAATATTTTTACAAATACTCTGTGGACTGTGTGTTGTTGACTGGGTGGGGGGGAATCTCTGTCTCCTTCCTGCAGGTAGTAGTAGTGCGACATGTGTGAGCTGTTTGTGTTGCTGTTGTGTTGCTGCACTCACACATTTTGGTCCCGGAGCGGTAGCTCCTTTTAAATCACTTCTAAAAAAAAATCATTTTTATAGATTTGCTTTTGTTTTGCTCTTTTAAACTTTTACAATGGTATTATTTTGTCACGATTAATGTTTGATTTTGTTTTATCGTTTGTTTATTTCCTGCTCTGATTTAAGTCAAAGCACTTTATTCATGTAGCACCTTTGAAAACAAACTTTATAAAGTTATTATTATTATTATTATTATTATTTTCATTGTGCACTCAGATTTTATATCCTACACATGCCGGTGTTAGCTGAGATTTATCATTGTTTTTCTTTTTCTTTTTAGAAAACATGCTGATTGTGTGTGTCTCCCTATTTTTTTATTTTTTTTTTTCACGGCTGTGTTTAGCAGCATTAAATTTAATATTTAATGTAATTTAAAGAAAAGTTTTGTCAGCTACTTTAAAGACTTGGAGGAAACTTTCAAGTCAAGTTGATTTTTTTCAAACAAAAAGTTACCTCAAGGACCAAACCTGCTCAATATCAGCTGATTATAAACTTCTTTTCTTTCTTTTCCTTGTTATTTGCAGAGTTGCCCAGTTATTTGTATTAACTCAGATGGATCATTTTGTTTGGCCTCGGCTGGCTGCATCTTCAGGGGTTTGTGGCCTTTAAATAATCTGTTCCTGGTCCTGCTGCTTGTTTTGTGTTCATCAGTAGAAGTCGGTCCTACCGTCTTTGGTTTGTTGTGCTACTGACCTACATGTTCATACATTTATATGATCCTATCCCTTCCATTAATATATAAACTAATTATTCCTTATTTCCAGTCCAACTCTGCGTTTTTCTCTCCTTAAAGGTTCGCAATTCCAGAATCTAACTATGTTAGACACAGTGGAGTGTAAAATAAAACGTCTCCCTCTGAAATGTGATGAAGAGGTGAAGAGTGAAGTCCAGCTAACATCGTCTGAAATGAGATAAATCAGAATTAACACCCAGACAAACTGTTTCTCCTTCTTCTCCGCTGGAAATCACACAGACTAAATAATTCATGTGATACCAGACAGGTGGACTTGCTGCCTGCTGCTCTTCACCTTCTATTTTAACGTGATGTGCACCGAACGTCCAGCTGTTGCAGCAGTTTCATTTAGAGGAAACATAACAATTTACGCTCATAAAAAAAACCCAAAAACTCCCTTTAGTCTTGAATCAGGCACATGAGTGTGTTTTTTAGAGCAGCGTCGGGTTTGTGATCACTCTCTCTGTCTGGAGGTGAGAACACTTTGGTTTACTCTGCTGCATTTACCAGCCCAGCAGGATTCAGCTGCTCCGTCTCATCGACTCAAATGGAAAACGAGCAACGAGACAATTTCCTCCCTTCATTTCAGTTCGTTGAGCATCATTACATCATTTGCCACATTTCTGTTTAACCGGCTGTTCGGAAGAGCGACTGGATGATCCACCTGCACATATACGAGGCACAAGTATAAATACATATATACATCCACAAAAAAAATCTGCCATTACTGCATTTTTAGATTTATGCTTTTATTTATTTCCTACGTTTTGTAAAATTAATTATTCCGAAGCCGATCTGCTCAGAGCAGTTTTAGAGGAAATGTTTTGTTGCTTCATGAAGAAAAACATTAAATCATTAAAACGCTTCAGACTGCCAATCTTTTTAACATTCGGATACAGAAATGAATAAAGCAAAAATGCATAAAGTGCATTATTTTTTTTCAGGGCCAGACCAATGGGTGGTGTAGCGGTGGCCTTGTGGCCACTGGGTGGAAACAGAGGCCTCCATGATGGAAGTTCAGCTAATTTGCGTAATTAGCTTGTTTTCGACTGTTTCTCTTTGTTGAGCCTGTGAATTGCTGCGTGCGTCTATATGGCAAGAATTATTATTGCTGCCACGCTGAAGAGTTTTATTTTATTTTAAAAATGTGTTATTTATGATGTAAAAATGTTATAAAAGTCTTGCGGTTTCGCAGATTGAGGTTTATCAGATTAATGCATCAGTAACGATAATCGTGTGATAGAATATGGACGAATAATACCGCTGTTACTTCTTACTGCAAAAACCTCGACACATAAAAAAGATACTGGAGTCTGTAAATGATTCCGAGCTTTTAAAAATAACCCGTAACTTTCATACGATGTGGAGTTTTTACATGATGGCAGCTTTAATTCCTCCCGTTTCTCTCTTTTCTATTATTATTCAGACCCAAAATTCAGTCTTGCTTCCTGAAGCTGTGATCACACCTTCCCACTCACTGACGCCCACTCACTCTGTCCGTGCTGCTCTTTATCTCCACCTTCCTCCTCCTCCTCTTCCTCCATCTCTATAGCAGCTCTGTCACTTATCTATACAGGAGTCTCTCTCTCCATTCTCTGTCCCTCTGGCCTTATTCTGCAGGGCCAAGTGCTCGGGGACTAGAAGCTTTAATGAGATCTACAGGGAAATACCCCCCTCCACCCACAATCATCCTCCTACCACCAAACTAACATACCAGACATGTCGCCATTTAAGTCAACTTCTCTCTCTTCCCGTTTCTCTCTCAGTTGATGAGAAGGGTGAATTAAACTCATTCGAACAATCCCATAATCCCCTTCCTGGCCTCCCTCTATTACCTCAGTCCTCCTGCTCACCTTTGGGGCCCCCCCCTTTCATTAACATACAACTTTGACACCTGATGTAAAGGGCTGTGGTGGGCTGCAGCTCTTAGTCTGAGCAGCTAACTGAAGGAACTGGAGTAGAAGAGTGTGAGTCTCAGTACTCGAGTGTGTCGGTGAGGCCATAATCTGCCTCGGGGGGCTGCTGCTGCTTATACTTTTCAATTTCAAGCGCAAGTCAAACGACAGAGAAAAAAACTCATTTGTTTCACGCTGCTTAATGTGCTCGGCAGGCAAATGCCAACTTGTCTGCATGTGCACGAGTCTGACGATCTAATAAACCTGCCTCAGCCACCTGCTGCTCGCCGCAGACACAAGTCTGATTGTCGCTGCGCACACGAGTGACTTAATGGGCCGGTTTTTATTTTCCACCAACCACGGGAGCTCCAAGAAAGAGCAGTGCAGAGCGTCAGCGTCCAGGACAAGTAAAGACCAGCGTCCCATCCCTCAGTGTCACCAAGATGAGGTTGGGGAATTAGGCGTTCTTATACCCAGGATGGTGATGGCTGACCAATTTTTGCTCTCGACAATTGAAACACGCAGCCAGAAATCATTCACATTTGTGCATATCTGAATTTTCTTGTTTTGTTTTTTTTAGGCACAACTGTTCTAATCAATGAAAGGAACTCTGCCATAATTCTCTGCAGAGAAAAAATTTGTAATTTGTCCCCCCCCCACATACAAACATAGTACGTTCATGTCTCCCCCAGCGGAGGGAAGTAGGAGAGTCGGAAAATTGATTTCTCTGAGAGCTGTAATGATTACACAAAGGTGAGTCTGTCCGCTCAATATGTGTGAAAATAAAGGCACTTCATGGCGGGGGGGGGGGGGGGGCTTTTATCTGCACATATTGAAATGATTTCAACACTTTCAGCTCTCAGCAGCTCGTCGTCTTTATTCTTAGGGGTATCTTAGGTTTTACTTTCCACACACACACACAAATGTGGAGTGATCTGCACACTGGAAGATGAAGAGGACTGTCTCTGTTATCATCCACAGAACAACTGTGCACTGTGCCCCGTGGCCCCATTATAAAAAAGGAACGATGGATCAATAATTTCTATATCAGGCCACCACCGGACATCCAGAGACAAGACTAAAAGAGAAATACCATTATAAATATCCTTTTCCCCTCAAAATCTAAATACACTAACATGTTGGGAATCAGGAAAACAACCTGTATCTCTCACAGTTTCAGACGGACTGTAAAGCAGCATAGAGGAGAGACTGAAGACTGAAATGAGATTTCCATGACAGCCATCTGTGAGCTTCTCCAACGCCTGGAGAAGGAACCATTTCATCACTTCCTACTGGAGCACCGTGGGAAAGGTTTACGTAAAGCCAGACTGGGATGCTGTCAGTGTCCTGAGCCCGCAAACGAGCCCCTGACTGTCCTGATTGTTCATTCGGCCTTGACTCTGGTTCTCAGTAAAAAGCTTCTCCTGC
Organism: Remorina albescens; assembly: GCA_034769265.1. Taxonomy (NCBI): domain Eukaryota; kingdom Metazoa; phylum Chordata; class Actinopteri; order Carangiformes; family Echeneidae; genus Remorina; species Remorina albescens. The sequence continues at coordinate 2,451,734 of CM068493.1, forward strand.
CGCAGCGGTTCCTTCAGTTCATCTCGGCATTTAAGACGACCGAAAGCCTGAACCTTCCGCCTGATGATTTTTTTTCCTCCATCACGGCTTTCACAGAAGAAAATGTCAAAAAGCTCAAGTCACCCCCCCAAGTTACCTTCCTATCTCTCTCACTGTGTCTGTCTGAAAGGTCATTTAATAAAGGAAAAAAAATGTGTGAACTTGTCCTTTATCCACCTCTAGTTATTAAAATATGTTCAAAAAAAATCAAAAAAACTGAGGCATTATTATCAGATTTGAAATCACAAAAATATAGATCTCAGCCGATAAACAGCAGGTGTCATTTGCTGAGGTTTAAATTCAGCCTCCTATGTGTCAGGAGAAACTAAATCTGACGGCTGTCAATCTGTAATCACACAGAAGGAAACGCAGCATTTCAGAGATGTGCAACGCTGTTTTGTGAATATAAACCATTCCTGTCAGAAAACAAAGGTGGACATGACACTGATTGTTTGTGTGTGTGGTGATGCATCCCCCTGCATCCCTGAACGTGGGCGCTCTGTCGTCACACTCCTCCCTCAATTCATAACGTTTGCATTTGCGTGCTTCAGTCACTCCCTCATCTCATTACAACACAATTAACCAATAATTAGAGTTTATTGAGGGTGAATTAGCTGATGTGTAAAACAGACCCAATGTACTGGGAGTGTAAAGGGATATTAGAGAGAGGGACGGAGGTGGAGGAGAGAGGGCAGGACAAGAAGCCGGAGAGAAATGAGAAAAGGAGAAAGATCAGAGGGCTTTTATTCTGAATGAGCAGGGCGAGAAAGGGCCTGAAGAGGGTCAGCGAGAGCGAGAGAGGCAGAAGAAAGGTCATGTTTTATCAGTGTTTCACAGTCAGTCAGTGTGTGAGTGTAATAAAATCAGACCTGCGAAGCAAAGCAGAGAAAAGAGGAAAAAGGTGAGAGCCCTCGTGAGGGATGGAAGCTGCTAGTTTTCCTTTCTAAACTGCACATTAGTGTCGTCGCCGCCTGTCAATCGAAGCTAATTAATGTGATCATACTGTACTTGTCAATCATGAGTCCACAAATAGAGACGCTGTGACGACGATGACGACTTAGAGATTCTCAGATCTTAGTTATAAAAAGGATGAAAATACAGTTAATGAATATTGGCATCTGAGTCATAAAGCCACAGCTTTAAAGAAACAGCATGTTTTTATTTGCGCCTCCCGGCTACTCAGTAAAAAGTGTACAAACGCCTGAACATCCACAGAAACTTTGTCCAGAAGAAAAAACCCATCTGGCCAACCTAAAACCTTCAAGGAGGGGAATCATAAAAATCTCTCTTCATCTACATTTTGTCTCTCATGTTCTTCTGCATTATTTTGTTTCATGCCCATAAAAGAAGTGAAGACTTTTATCTGTTAGGAGATAAAGTTGAAATTGTCCTTCCACAATAACAACAAACTTGTTTTCTGGTAAATTTGGGGGCTAAGAACATTGAATCAGGCCGCAGCAGTGTGCGTGAGTGTGTGTGTGCGTGTCTGCTGAGAACACCCATGCACAGATCAATAATAAATCACACAGCAGCAAGAGGGAGGAGGAAGTGTTGAGCCAGGCATTTATAGTGCACTGGAATTGCAAATATGAAATATGGACACACACACGCACACACTGTCGCAAACGCATTTCTTTCATTTGCAGTTTTATTCTTGCCGATGATTTATAAACCTGGCATGTCGCACAAGCCGTGATTAGGAAGGAGAGACGAGGACGGGCGGCTGATGTCTGAGGAGCTCGGCTTTCTGAGTGTCATGCACAAAGCCGGTGTGGGTCGGCTTTAATCTGGCAAAGATGCTTCTCCTCCTGTTCAAACTTCTGGATAAAGCCTGGGCCCCCATGAATCATCTCCGCTTCTCATGATTCAACTTTCTATTCACTCCTCAGACAAACACAAAAAGAGAAGGGCTCCTGCAGGTGGAGACTGATGGAAGCTTTCTTTCTGATGTGATGTAAGAACGGATGTGGGGAAAATGGAGGTCGATGGCGGCTTGAGCCGACCGTGATTCTGGACGGCCCTCTTCAAACGAGTCACGGCGAACAAAAGGAGCTTTTCTCGGCGCCACTATAAAAGCTCTTTTGCAACATTAAGCCAGAGGCAGCGTTTTCCCCCCACTGTTACCGTCTCCTCTTCAACTTCCCTCTCTCTGAGCCCTTTCATGCTTGCAGCGTGTTTTTCCTTTTGAATTCTCGCCCATATATTCGACGTGAATGTTCTTGTGTGAGGGCAGCACGGCGGCGTAGGGGTTTGTGCCTTTGCAACATTAAGAAAGTTGCTGGTTCAGTTCCCCGCCTGGGGCCTTTCTGTGCATGTTCTCCTCGTGCTTGCGTGGATTTCCTCCGGTTACTCCGGTTTCCTCCCACCGTCCAAAGACATCACGTTCAGGTTTACTTGGTGACTCTAAATTGTCTGTAGGTCTGAGTGTGAGTGTGAGTGGTTGTTGGTCTCTGTCTGTCGGCCCTGCGATGGACTGGTGACCTGTCCAGCGTGACCCTCGCCCAATGTGAGCTGGGATTGACTCCAGCACGCCCTGCGACCCGGAAATGGATAAGATGAATGAATGAATGAATGAATATTCTCGTGTGCAATTAGTCTCTCCCCTCTTTCTCTCGGGAGCCGGGTCACCTTGAAAGTCTGTCTCGCCATCACTTTGCCGACAAGTGCTCGCGCTCCTCCTCTCAGATTTGCCTTTGTGATGGAGAGAAATAAAAAGAGAGAGCGAAGGGGAGAATCTGATCGATGTAATGTTCCCGCTCCTCTGTTTCTGGTGCGTGGCTCTTTACAGCTTCAGACTGAGTTGACCATACACACCGTGGACGCTGTTAGGAACCGATGGAGATCATCGGCGCCCCCTCCCACCTTACATCTTACGTCTTCACAGCCCCACAGCTCAAACTATACGACAATATAAAGGTTGTGCAGAAAACCAGAGGGGACAAACTCGTCTTTTGAAGGAACCCTGATGGATCTGCTGATGTGAAATCTTCAAAGTGAGACTCAAAGCTTCTTCTGCACTGTTTCATTTCAACTTTTAGTTTTGTTTTTTTTTTGACCCACCAAAACCTCTGCAGGGTCACCTGCACCTCCGGGTTAGATTAGTTCAGCACAGAGACTGTTAATAGGGGGAAACAGTACATCTCTGTTTCCAGGTTTGTGCCAAGCTAAGTTAACCAGGTGCTAAACTTTGAAGTTATTTTGGCAGGAGAGCAGAAGTGGTGAGGCCAATGAGGCTGGAGGTCTTTAGTGTTGTGGCTGGTTTTATATAGTTTTCAGTGTGTGTGTGTGTGTGTGTGTGTGTGTGTGTGTGTGTGTGCAGACAGCACTGACCGTTTGCTTGATGTCTGGGATTCCAATGCGAAACACCATCATGGCGATGTGGGCGTCCTCAGATGGCACCGAGCTGGCACTGCGCTCCTTCAGCCTCCGCTGCTGCTGCTGCTGTATCTGATTGGCTGGCTGTTGGTGCGTGGGGGCGGGGTTGGATGAGTAGGGATTAGCGGCGTGGCCCAGGTTCCCAGGCCGCATCTGCCTGTCCCCGCCGGGTCGTCCGCCCAGTTTACCCGACTGCCTGTGTCCCTCGCCCCGCCCCCCCCCTCGTCAGGCCTCCCAGCCTGACCTCCTCCACCATCTCCTCCTCCTCGTCCTCCTCCTCCCCCTCCAGCTCGCCGTTCTCCTCCTCCTCTCTGTCCTCGTCGCGTTCGTCTTCCTCCATCTCTTCCTCCTCTTCCTCCTCCTCGTCCTCTTCGTCCTCAGCCCCTGGATAGAGGTGTCGATTGTTTCCCAGCATCCTTTGTTGCTCCTCGTCGCTGGACAGGGGGCTGAATGGCATCGTCATGGCGACAGAGAGGGGGGCACCAGTGTAAACACCATCATTCCCAGAGAGACACTGCAATGGGGGAGGAACGAGAAGAAGACACAATCAGCCGAACAACAGAAGAAGAAGTTTGTAAGTCTTTCTCCTGAGTGTGCGCCAACAAACTCCAGTCTCCATGGAAACAGACTCCTTCAGCTCCAGACATGCACTACTTCTAACACTCACATAGTATTCACACCTCATGTATAAACGAACCCACTCGAGCTGTTAAACAGAATCTCGTCAGACGTTTAGCCTTCCTGCCTGCGCCGTTAACGCCGCCTGAAACCTCAGACGCATTAAACATTTTCGACTCTGAAAAACAGCACCATGACAGGTAGTACGAAGATGTTTGGGAATAAGTACGACTGCTCCGAGAAGACTACGCAGAGTTGTACGTTAGCGCCGTGAAGAGCTGAAATACCGACGTCCTGAATGTGATCATGGTATCAACTGGTCTTTCTCTCCAACACTTGGTTCAAACACTGAACCACCACAGCACCACGTGAGGATTTCTGACCACATTCAGGAGCCGTACAAAATAAACTTTCCATCGTGGACGGTCTGAAAGCTATCTCAATATTTGTGAGTTTAGCAGATTGAAGCATGCAAAATTAAAAAGCCCAACAGTGCGTTTTTTTTGTTGGGTCACTTAAAATAAACAAGGCAGCCTGATATTCAGTCAGTATCCTTCCCTCTTCATGTGACAAACTAGACGCTCAGCCGACGGCCCCCGAGAGAGTCCAGAGGAGCCACTTCAGAGCATCAGTGATTCCACACCGTATTCAAATACAAGCCGAGTAAGATTATAGATCTGCCCCCGGTGGATCCGGGCTGACTTCAGGACTCTCTCAGCACCAGTACACTCTGGACAGCTCAGAACCAGATAACAAAGCTCAAATCCACATGAAGTGGGATCAGATAGACCAGACAGACAGAAAGGACCAACAAGACTGATAGGACTGATCGGATGGACCGAAGAGAGCAGACTGATAGGACGGACTGGACTGACAGACCAGACCAGACCAACAAAACCTGCTTTAAAGACCCTAATGGAGGTTTTATTTTGTTCCTGATTACAGTGATGTTGACTCTTTGCTCAAACTGCACTCAGAGTATATTTTAACGTCCAGACATGAACACACTGAGGATGAGGATTTGATCTGATCACTCCAGTCCTGGTCAACACTGAAGGACCGCCTCCTCTGTTGACTTCACAGTCTGACACAGTCTGATTGGTCGAAACACAGTTTCATATCAAAGTGTTTCATTACTTCAAATGGATTAAACCTGATCTCACTGTAGAGCTGAGCAATGACTCACTCAACCGCTCCACACACGCACACACAGACAACAGACTGGTCTGTCTGATGGCTCAAAGCTACAGCAAATGGAGGAAATAAGATATGAAGACTGAAGACTTGTGTTAAAGCAGCCATGTTGTTTCTGGACTTGAGGGAACCGAAGGTTCAGGTCATCCTCTGCACGAGCTGCATAAAACCTTTGGAATCAAAATTCCTCATTTCGCTGGAGGATTGTAAAAGAAAAATTGAAATAAACGCAATTTCACTCATAATAGCTTTACTTAATGTGAAACTGCTGCAGTTATTCTGGTAAACTGGTCTCTGAAATCATTATTAGGCCATTATCATCAGATAGGACGGCGCAGAGAGAGAGAGAGAGAGAGAGAGAGAGGAGGGGATAACACACAGGAAAGAATCTGGTTAGGAATCGATCTGAGCGTTTACACCCACATGGTCAGTGCCAGAGGACGAGGACGTGGCCCAACTCAAAAAACCAGTCACACTCATTTACACTGTGAGTCACAAAGAAATGAAGGACTAAATAAAATCAGCCAATCAGCATAGAGGAAGCTACCTGACTTAAATACAATTATTCAAGTGCTTCTTTTACTTTAGCTGACCCTTTATTCTTCTCACCCTGGATTCAGACAGGATTATCCCCCCTTTTACTTCCCTCAGTTAGCTCCTTTGCAGATTTTCAACATCTTTTGGAAGGCTGATCTGAACACGATGCACAGACAAAACTAGTTGGCCGTTCAACATTTGAACGGTTTAAATCTTCTGTTTCATTTCATTTAGCCTGAATATGAAGTGCAGAAACCGTAAACGGACTCGGTCGGTGTCAGTATCTATACGAGGCAGCTGGGAAACACGAGGGGCTTGCAGGATTCATGTTGTACGGGAAGAAATATGTGTCACACATATAACATCAAGGTTTTCCTCATGGGACACCGAGAGAGAGCTGAATCCAGCAGCTGTCAAGAATGACAAGAGAAGACGAGGAGGATGAAAAGTGAAGATGTGCCTGAAGGAAAGTGAAAAAGGAAAGGCACAGTGTGCAACAGAACTGATCTTGTGACAAAAAAAAAAATCTTGTTTCTTTGCATTTGGTCTTAAAATCTTTTTTTTCCTTTTTGAAGAATAAAAACATGGCAGCACAGGCAGACTGAGAAAACCTGAAGAGGAGACTAAAAGACTTGCTACGCTGGACATCTTTTTCTGTCTGGGCATTGAATATCTATTTTATTTTTAAAACACAGAGTTGTGTTGGTCGGGACAAACTGGACTCTAACGGAGCTTCAGCTTCACAACTTCTGACAAGGCTGTTAGTGAAAGAAGTTGTGTAACCCTTCATGAGACTAAGAATACATTTATCACTATTATAACTTTGTATTTATTCATGCCTTTACCCAAAAATCATTGAGAGTAACTCCACACAACTCCACAATGTGCATAATCTCCCCAGACGTATCCATTGTTGTTAAAAGAAGTGAGATTGTATTGAAGTCTATTGGAAAACGTCCCTAGTTCTCACTTGATTTATTAGCTCAGTAAATGTTTTCTAGTCTCTGGTTTCAAGTCTTCTGTTGAGTATTGGAGTATAGGGTTGCATGAAATGTACCTAAAAAAACAGACTTAATGACTTCAGCTTCAATTACTGCATTCTTAAAGCGTTGGGAAAAGGTTAAAAAGCATTCCCTTAAATGTCTAATGTAAATGAAAATTAATGAGGCCTCTTATATGAAGCTGTTTCTGACAATTTAGAGGGCTGCTGGAGGAATGAAAGAAAACCGATAAAATCAGAGCGAGCCCGTGAAACCAACCAGAGAGAGAGGACGACGGGGGAGGAGACGAGGGCCGGGATCCAAATTAATGAATAAAACAGACAAGGGCACGGAGAGGAAGGTGGGAGGAGGTGGTGGAAGGTGGGGGGGCAAGAGAGAGAGACAACGGAGCGGCTGTCAGAAAGCTGACCAAACAAAGACATGCACCGACAGAAGATAGGATAAATGAAAAGCGAACAACCTGTGTTTTTGCACAAGTGCTGAATAATCAAAGATAGGGAGAGCGAGGGAGGAAGGAGACGGAAGAGGACAAAAGGGGGAGGCAGGGAGGTAAGGAAGAGAGAGAAGGGGAGCTGGAGAAACAATAGCAATAGTGAATAAAGCAGTACTAAAAGCTTTACGGCCGTTCTGGAGGCTCTATAATGTTCCTGGGAGCTGAACGCTAACAAATCTGAAGGGCAGCTCATTTTACACATAAGGTCTGTGCCACATTCACTTTGTCTGCAAAGGTCACCCCATACTAAGTGACAGTGGAATCTGGACTGCTGATTGGCCCAAATCACAAATGAACACTGAGGGGTTTGATTCGAAACATAAGAATTAGCAAATGCAACTGAAATATTTCCCTGTAAACTACCAAATGTTAATCGTGATGGTGACATTAAAGTGTTAATAGCACATTACAAGAAGAAAAGAAGAAGAAGGAAGCAGAGGAAAATGAGAGGAGAGAAAAAAAAAAAAAAAAAAACAATAACAGAGATATTGTGTTGGAATAGAGACACAGAAAGGCCGAAGGAGGAGCTGCTTGTATGTGAGATGCTGTGAAACCAGAGGTGTGACCCCCCCAGGCCTCCAACACCCACAGCCCCGGATGTTTGAGAACAGAAGACAGAAAGACAAAGGTGAGGTCGAAGCTCCAAACCGCTGCCAACACGCTTTGGTTCGCGTTGCCAAGAACGAAAACAGCAAATACCGATGTAAGATTTGGACTTCTTCCACATTTTGCACGACAAAATATATTTTTATCTTTAAGCAGGTTTTCATCCACATCCTGCTGGAGCCTGATGGGATGAAGGAAAAAAAAAAGCTACAATGAAATGCATTGTGGGTCAAGGAGGCAGAGGCAGATTTCACCGCAGGTTTGTACTGACTGACACCTGGAAGCTGCTGAGTAAAGTCCGCCCACGCGGCGCCGTCATCATCACCTCGCTAAAATATAATGGAAAGTGGATGGTGTGACAGATCTGTTTGTTATGTATTCTCTGGTTATTTATCCAGAAATGTTGTTATGGTTGAGTTTTATATTAGCTGACGCTGAGGGACGCAGCGGAGAAATTTAAGGTAGAGCGAAAGACAAACCAAAAAAAAAAAGGCTGAATTCAAACTTTGGAGACAATCCTTCATCATCAATTATGCTGGAACGGGTCAGGACAGAGAAAATTATGAGAGAGAAAGTGATAATAAGTTCCCGAGAGGAAAGTCATGACTCACATATAGAAAACCCTCATGATGACGGTTGTGTGTGCGCGATCTAATGAGCGTCTATCAGGGTGAAGATGAAGAGGGCGATGGAGCGATTAGATATTACCTAATGCCAACAAGTGATAATCATCTCCTCCGCTTCACATTTCATTGTCATGAGACTTAATCTCTCGGCGCTCTCCTCTGAGAGCTGTTTCAGTTTCAGGTCATTATCATTAACACTTTCAGTCACCTCGGCTACTTAAAAAACTATCCTCGCCCCGCTGACCGTCACCTCGCTCAGCCATCAGGGATGTTAGCTCCACCAGGGAGGTACAAAAAGAACAGCCTGGTACGAGCGGGAAACTTTACACAGGAAATATGAAGGCGATAGAAGATGAAGTGTTGTAATTACATTTGTTAAATTCCTTCAGAAAGGTTAAAGGACATTAAAGGACCTTAAAGACATCGCTGGATTTAGCCAGGCGTCATAAGTAAAAACATATTGAGGCAGATTAAGTGTTAAAAAAAAAAAAAAAAAAAAAGGGAAACCAAACGACTGCAACCAAAATCTCCTCTAAAGAAAATCTGTTATAACTTCACACTCTGCTGCGTTATGTTCTGCTAAACTATACTACGTTATGTCACTTTATTTGTCTTCATCAAATGAATAAAAAAAAAAAAAAACATATCCCACACACTGTCCGTCGCTTGAACTCACCATTACATAACATTCTGGCCCTTCATCAGGCAAAATTCATCCATACAAACTATTCCGATGAAGGCAGTCAGCGTTCACTCAGGAATAAGAGTTAGAGGACACCAACAACACAGTAAACACAATACTGAGCTCTTAAGCTTGTGAGCGCACATAATAAATATCCCAACGTACAAATACATCTGCTCACATTGTGACACAGGGACATCTCTTTATTACGCCATGTAGACTAGAAAAAGGTGCTCACAGCTAAACTGTCTGCTGCAGCAAAACTCCACCAGCTGAATCTATTTTCTAAAACAACCTCTAATATATCTTGTTCCTTTTTGTCATTTGTGGGGAGTTAGATGTTTCTATATAAAATTTTTGGGCCGGGAACAGTTATTTCCTAAAACTATTAGCGTATCTTAATTACTATGACTTATAAAGTATATTTAGTTGTTTTCATTTTACCAATTCATTAATTCATTTATTTATTCTGTGATCATAAACGCTGATTTGATGGTGGAAGGAGTTGTTACCTGTTCAGTCAGTGCCAGGCTAACAGTCTCAATATTCTTATTTAACACTTGAAAGCTGAATAAACATAATTCCTAAAATGTCACACTCTTCATTTCAATGCAAACATTTAACCGATCGGTGGCTGATGAATGTCGTTGAGCTGTGCAAGCTGAGTGTGCTGGAAACAATTTACTCCACCGCTGTCAGTGTTTGATTATGAGCTTCTGACTTGGCACATTTACTGCAGTCATTTGTTCATTCACAGACATCTGACAGCTTTCATATTTACCTGCTCCTTCGACACTGTCACTTTCAATAGTATTTGTTTTTGAGTCTCAGCTTTGAGACACAGCAGAGTGTGAGACACTCAGTCTCACTTTTTTGTGATGTGCTGATATTAAACTGTGTTCTGTGATGTTATTTCTTAATTTCAAACACTAATGGCCTTAAAAAGTCCGAAACTGTACATCAGTTGTTCTCTGACACTCTGAGAGAAGAAATCTACAACTCTCAAATTTAATTTATCTCATATATTCAATAAACTGAAGTTATCTGCAGTTATCAGTTCTAACTAAAAGACTAACATAAGTGAATATTATGTCACCACCAAAAAACCTGATGTTTACTGATGATGAGTCCGAGCTGGAAGAACCTCAGGCGGACATCGATTTGTTTTTATTTGGTCAGCCATCTGCAGCAATGAGTAAACAGATCCAGATGAAAAAGACACATCATCCCTTGCTGCTTTTTTCTTTCAGCGTGCGCTCAGCGTGGCTGTATTCGCCGTCACACCCGACGTCTGAACAAACGGCACATATCCCAGCGGTTCGTTGCATCGGCGCCCGTAATTCAGGGTGCGCATGACTGCCAGGGGGTCCGACCACAATAAGGCTTTTAGTCGGCTCTGCAAACTGAAAACTATATTAACCCTGTGAACTCTCAGCTCCCTCAGCAGTCAGAGATGTTAGCTCCACTACCGAGGTGAGAACTGAACGATTTTCAAACTAAAGATGGTGCACAAAGGAGGGCAGCTGGTTAATGTGTGACGTTCTGCCCATTCTGCAGTTATATTTTCAGCATTCCTTCAGAAAAGTTTCATATCATTTCATTGTACAGTATATAAGGGAAACCCAAGCTGCTGTGTTATGATGCTAAATCATCTGATCTCCAGCTGTAAATGCTTCAGCTCACCTAAGCTCAGGTGGAAGCACACTAATCACGATCCTGTTAAAACATTCACGGAGGGGAGAACAAGCGTGATGAGCCATTTAACAACAAAGCTCACAGGAGGAGGTGGCACGTTTGTGTTTTGGCAAAGGAGAGCTGGAACGGATCTGCATCTGTTGACTCGAGAAACAGTCGCCAGGTGTAAAACGAAATCCACCTAAATCCCATCTCATAAACTCACAAGCGCACGATCACAGAGGACGATGAGAAGAGGGAAACGGAGCTGTGAAGAAGCATTTCTGCTACACGTCTATGTGGCAGAAGTGGGGGGGGGTGGGGGGGTAACTTTACTTGGTGACCTGCTGGAGTCTTGACCTGGTTCTACTGAGCTTCATCCTCTGAGCGGTCGCTACGATGCCGTCAGAAAACTGATATCCCACCAGCACAGTGACATTTAACCTCCCTCTTTCTCTCTCTCTTTTTTAAACACCTTCATGTGCTCTCTCTCTCTCTCTCTCTCTCTCTCTCTGCTTCACCCTCTCTTCTATGTAGGACATAGTGTGTATATAGATAGATATTTTCAGTGTCTTAGTCCCCAGGAAATTTCACTGGGAAACTTCCAAAGAACAGATCGCCCCACTTTCCTGCCACTTAACTGGAACGGCCAATTTCCCTCCCTCCTTGTTTGACATCTACACACAAAGTGGCACTGAGATGAACACAAATGGACACATATCATCCTGTACAGGATTGTGTTTGTATGTGTGCAACAACAAGGACCTATGCACCCATCCATCGCCTCGGGCCCTCCTCTCCTTGTGATGATGTGAGTGTAGATGGATAAAGGTTAATAATGTGCGTAAACCCTGACCCTCCGGTCAATTGAGCACACATGTAATCATCCTCCATGTGGGAGCCGTACGTCACGGGAAACGTCAATCTGAGCGGCGAGCACCCGCGGGAGCTTCGACAAAGGAGAATGAAGCCACATGCTCTACGCTGGCTCTGATGTAACCGTCCCCTGTGTTATTAAACTAGGGTGAGTGCCGGTGGAGGAAACTGGTTTGAGTTTCAGAGGAAAGGGCAGCGTGTACGACGGCGGCGGCAGGCGCTCGCCTTCTCATCATGGAAATTAGGTCCAGGACACCTCCAGAAAGAACACCAGCACATCCGGTGTCCCAGAATCTAAGTTCACCCATCTCACGTCTTTGCCCTCACTGACACATACTTTACACCTGTCAGGTGCTTAAATCAGAAACTCCCTCCTCGTCTCACCTTCCTGACGTCAGATAAGTCAGTCTGCCCATTTGCGTTTCCCTCCCAATCCGACAATCACAACATTCACACCCCGTTGGAGATAAGAGCCGATGATCAATATTCATTTTCTATTCTACTATCAGTGACACTCTTCACGTGAGCAACAAGTGGAAGATCTTACCATCAGCTTCTGAACAATATCACAGCCCCTCACCCGTTCTGCTGATGGGAATGTTGTTCCTTTTGCTAATAATTTGGTCGCAAACCAAAAGTATTTGATGCTGACAATAAAAATCACTCAAGTTATTTCCATTCATCCAGAGGAGGGCATGAATGAAGCACAGTCAAGCCAAATTCATTCAACATTTCAACAAAAGTCAAGAGGGTTCACTCAGTACACAACATGAATGACTGCAAGCCTTTGAGACATTTCAGTCGTCAAATATAACAAACCAGCTAACAGAACTGTCCGATCCGCGGAGCTACAAGGTTAAAAAACTAAATGTGCAACAAACGCCGGCGTTTATGTTTTCAAGCGAGCTGCTCTGAAACTATTCTGCTACTTTAACCCATCTTGTAATGAAAACCAGGGCCAAAACACTCCAACACGAAACGAGAAGCCGAAGCATTTACGCTTATGAGAAATCAAAAAACCTTTCACGCCGACAATAAGCCCGCAGACATCCATCCAATTCTGCCTCTCTGATTGTGCAGCATCAAAAGAAACAGCACTGGAGTACAGGAAGAGGATTTAGAGACATGTTGGGGGGAAAGTAATAAGACAAACCCCCCCAGGGGGAGCTCCCCATATATAGACCAGAGTGGTTTATACTGAGGATGTGAGTGGGTGTATGAAGCTTTCCTGAGCGGTAAGAAGAGGGAGGAATGACCTCATGGTCCGTTTTTCTGTCGTTCAAAAAGGCTATCTGACCTCATCTCCCCGAACGGTGACTTTTAAGTGTGATTAAACTCAAATTAACGAAATGGTGGCTGCAGGCCACCATAAAAAAAACAAAACAAGCAGCCTACTTTCTAAATAGTTTCCTCTTAGTATACAAATATTATCACAAACTTGCCGCTGTCCCCCGAGCCACATGTTTGCTCATTTGCTAACCTATCGATCAAATGGGGGGGGGGGGGGGGGTGTTTACATGCACTTGTCAAATCTCAACAGCTAATGAATGTCAGAACAGCGGAGGAAGCAAAGCTCCCGTCTGACTGAGCAACTCGTGGAGACTCGGGCTGTTATTTATATTTACATTTGTGGAATAGATGGTACAATATAAAAGCTTTGTGATTATATTCAGAGCCATCTATAAAATTTCACTTTGCAGGCGTAACTGGGATATAAAGGGACTCCTGAAGAGGCTTAATTGGCTCCTATTTCTGATATAAGGAATATTTTTATTTCAGTTGAAGGAACCTGATCTGTTTTGGTTGTCACATGCTGATATGTGGAGATTTGTTTTGGCGACATTCGAAGGAAAAGCTCGATTTGGTCCTTATAAACAACATGATGATTTATCGGGTTGCCATCGAGTTTCACATTTTAGCTTTTTTCATTTTAAGGCTGCATTATGTGCAAATTAAAAAGAGAAATCATATTGAAATTATTTTGGCAGATATTGTGACACGCAATTTTATTTTCTACAGAGAGAAATATCTCTTTGTTGTTGCTACCAACATAACAATTTGTGATTCTCCTGTTATTTGGATATTGCAATTTAGTTTATTCTGAAGTCGCAGTGGTGTCGATTCAGCCGAGCATGAGAGACTTTACACATTAAAATCCTGAAAAATTCTGTGATTCAAATAGCAGTGATTCATGTGTGCATTTCCCCGAGATCGCTTCTTCCATCCTTTGACTTTTAACTTCATTCTTCAGTTCAAACACTGAGCAGTCGGTTATCTTTCTCTGTGTTGACTCATCGCTGCCTCTGCTTCTGTTTATTCCAAACAAGCTGAAATGGAAACACTTCACTTCCTGTTTCTCACAGTTTTGTCATTTAAATAAATGACCTATCTGTATCTGGATGTTTGCACACTAAGCAGTTGTTTATATCTCAGTGTATTCGGCTTGTATGGAAATTAAACAGAAATATTAACATGAAAATGTCACATGAATCCTTATCTTGGATGGAAAAATATATGATCAAGTGATTATGAAAACACTGTTAGTTTGAATGAGCTGATGTAAAACAGTCATTGAATTAGTGGTGCAATTTGGCAAATTGTGTGTTTATTTATGATTAAAAGAGCACACATTAGGTTTAATAAGTTAGGAAGATTTTTTTTAATTAACTAAAGAATTATTTTCCTCATAAAACAGCCAAATGTCATGTCCTTAAATGTCCTGAAAAGCAGCAAATCCTCACAAATGAGAAGCAGGAACTAGAGCAGTTAAGTCTAAAACATAACTGAAGAAATGTTCTGATCGCCAGTAATGGACCTTCAGCTCCTGCCGTCCTTTGCAGAGGTCTGTTTGTTAAAGCATCTCTGCTCTCCACTAAAGAGATGGAGGAAAGCCAATCAGCTGGGGAACCGGAGAGCTGAGATCACATTCAAATAGCCTCCTAATTAATTTGCTCTATTCGTCATCGACACTAAATCTCTGTGGACCGGAGAAGGAGGAACTCTTAGCTCTCAGCTCTCAGCTCCTCAGTTTATGTGGCCTGTTTCAGAGAACTGAGTAATATCCTAAATCACACTGACTCATCGCTCTCTCTCGTCTGGACGAGGAGCTGAAGTGGCGGCTCGGCTCAGAGTTGCGGGGCCCACTTGCTGCTATCTGGGGCCTCGCTGAGGGCCAAGTCGAGGCCGTTAGCTGGCAAGCGGCGAGGCATGGAGAGCTCATGAATAAATGAGTCTCAGTGGGAATAGCTGCAGGGGAGGAGGCCGATCGAACATACGAGGAGCTGTGAAATATTCAAAGGTGGATGCTGCTTCATGGCTGCCGGCGCCAAACGGGAGCCCGACCATGTGGCAAACTCCAGGCCACCCCCACCCCTCTGCAGGAAAACAGAAACAGCAACTATCACCAATGTCTCACTGTTGGTCACTCAGAAGAGCTGCCGCCTCTCAGTTTTCTTTCAGCCCTGTCAGAAACTGCCAGCCGTCAGCACAGCGAGAGCAGTGACGGGAGTTTGACCTCAACCAAAGCGAAGATAAAAAAAAAAAAAAGAAATAAATGAAACACCTCGAAACGAGCTGAGTTGCGGTAAACATTTCTCCCTCACAACGAGCAGGAAGCCGGATGAGGCTTCACGAAGGCTTATTTGACCGAGTGAAGGGAGATTTTTTTGTTTTTTATCTCCCCCGCTGTGCAGCAGAGGCTGAATCAGTTCTTTTTCCAGCAGCGTCTGTAGTTTCACGTTTCAGGGACTTTAAATGGGAAATCTATTTCCTCAGTACGGTAAAGAACACACAGTCAACGCAGCTTCAGCGGCTGAGTCACACCGGCGGGGGTTTTGGGTGTTATGGCGTCCGCACTGTCACAGAAACACGATTCTACTCTGAGGTCACCACATATCCAACCAACCAGAGCGGAGATTACAGGAAACATGAAAATTATTTGGTCAAACTAGAATGAACGAACAACCATCCAGCCATTTCATCAACACTGAACAGCTTCAGAAAAGTCCATACAGGGATTCTGTTGTCACAGCCTTAGACCCCAAAGATTGTATTGAAGTCTATGGGAAAATGTCCCTCCTTCTCCCTGGTTTATTAGCTCGGTAAATGTTTTCATGGTCTCAGTCTCTAGTTTCAAATCTTCAATACAACATGATGTTTATTTTTTAAATGATGGTCCTGTTTGATCGGGTCAGATCCACCTTCTCTTCCAAACATGGTTTCAAAATTCAGAGATGGCCGACAGACAACTTACAGCAGCTCTGAAACTGATGGCTGACGTCTCGCTGCTGTCCGTGAGCAGATATAAACATAACTAATCCTGAGTTATTGCAGAAGAAATCCATCAAACTTCATGTAAGATAGTTATTGAGAGAGGATTAAGATACAACTGCACATGTTAGGTTTGTCCTCGTCTTATCAGTCTTTGTTAAAGTTACTCCAGCACAAGGAAAAATAAAGATAGAATATGACGGGCATTAACACAAGAGTTAAATGTTACTGCAGGATTCACAGATAAGTACATTTACATTGATAAAACTTTAGGGTGCCTGCATTTCTTTTTTATGCATTTAATATTTCATCTTTTCCTCCACGTTCATGTGGCTGCTTTGGCTCCAGGTTAGATTTTTCAAGCGAAATCTGTATGATCGTCCACTGGAGCAGAGCACATTCATCAGTGCACAACATCTCTTCTAACCACTTCTTTTGTTTTTGTTTTTTATCTATAATTGGATCCTTAAAGTCTTATTTTCTGGCAGTGTAGTAAGATTGTTCCAACATTGTTTTGGTGTCAACCACTTCTTTCAAGTATGTAAAAGAAACTAAGATTTTGAAAAAAATAATATCCAGAGAGCTTCACAGTTAGCTCTACGTCACCCAACTAAACAAGTCATAATAATTCAATATATATGTAAAATATAAGACTAGGAAAGAGGTCACTTTCTCCAACATCACTTCTTTACATTTAGTTGATAATGCTCCTCCGTCACAGTCAGATCAGCTGATCTTTACACAGATACGTCAGGGTCACTAATCTGTCACAGGGGCGTTGCTATCACTGCACTTTATTTCCTCACATCCCTGCTGTCTTGTACCAAAAAACACCCATCAGGGTTTCACCTCACGTCAACAGTCCACAGGGACGTGTCATCTGTGTTTCTTGTTATCTCGCCTGAAAGCAATCAGTAACAAAAGGAAGACGAGCAGAAAAAGATTCAATCAAACTCCAACTACAGAGAACGTGGAGAGCCGTCCAATGTTGGCCGTTTTAATCTGCGCTATGTAGGCCAATCAATATGGCTTCACTTCAAACGGATCCCATGGCCTCCAACCATGTATTCCTCTCCCTCTCTGTTCCACTCATCCTCAGCCTATAGACTGAACTGAGAATCTCAACCACGGCCTGATCATCAGCAGCAAATCCTCTGATGAAACGCCTCAAAGTGCAGAAATCAGGGACCCACTTTTGCTGTCTTGCATGCAAATTTATGTCCACCATAAAGCGCCCTTCCTGGCTAAAATAAGACGAGCTGACATCAGCAGAAGACAAGATACGATCAAAGTTCAGGCGGGGGTCAAATCACTCAGGTGAACACACTGATTTTTACCTCTTTACTAGCTGTGTTGTCTTTCAGAGGTGAAACGCTGAATGTCTGAATGTCATTTGTGCTGTTAAACCAAACACACTGCGACTTCACCGCACTCGGGGGTGAAATTGTGACCTGCACACCTTCACGGTTTGCACCTCCTCTGGTGGGCACTTTCACATCCAGCACTACCGAGAGTGAGGAAACTCTCATCGCTGCCTGATGGCCTGCGAGCTGGCAGGACATACTGTATCTCATATATCACCTCCCATTCATGCTGCCTCCCCTCCCCTCCCCTCCCTCCCCCTTCCACTGTTACTATAAATACTGCCAGCTGTGCTTCTATTATTAATGCAGCAAGACGCCCAAGCCTTCCCTGGCCCGCACATCGCCAATTCATCATCTCCCATAAACTTTAAAAACACCCACTGCTGCCTACTGCTGGTGCAAACTGACACATAGAAACCAGGCAGATAACGTGCACGCACGCGCGCACGCATATACACACCAGCACACATTTGTGTCTATGGCGAGTTCATTGGTGGAGGAGGAGGCAGGTAGGGAGGGAGGGAGAGAGAATCTGCATGAAAACCAAAAATAATCCTGAGCATCTTGACAACAGATCAGTTACTGTTGGAGGGAAAAGGGCTGTTATGATTAAGGAAGCATCGAGCCTGTGGAGGTGAACTGAATCAGACTCTGTTCTGGCCCAGACACAGAAACAAACTGAGACATAATCCTGATCTTTAAAGTTGGACAGAGTGGGAGCTGTTGTTGGGATGTCAGAGCCGACCGTTGCGTTGCAAAACCAGAACCACACAAACCGGATTTTACATCAGCGGTAGCTGACGACAACACAGCGACGCAGCTTGACTCTTCGCAGTCACAAACGGGAAACACGTTAGTGACTCAAGTCTCAACAACGCACCCAAAGGTCAAAGACCGGAGCGTTGACCGATTGAAACTTCAGAAAACAGGTGAAAAGCTTAAATGTTTTTTGTTAGATGCGCAGCGACGTGCGCTGACAAACAAAATTACCTGATAGTCAGAAAGAGTTCAGTGTTGTCACACAGATAAAAGAGTGTTAAGAACTGGCTGCGGTTGGAAGGCGTTTGAACGCAGCTCACGATCCGATCAGGCTGTATTGCTGAACTCAAGGCTTAGGGGAATATCTGTGAGAACAAATTTAGGATTTCCAACAAACAACACTGACATGTTTGTGTGTTTGATGTCATTTGAGGTTAAAAGGGGAATCCAGATTGGGTTTTTTTGTTTTTTCCTGGTCAAACTGTATGATCCTCAACAGGTTTGTTCAGAATATTAACCACTGAATTGTCATTTACTCGTAGAAAAAAAACACACAAAACTCTAAATCATAAACAAACGCTTAAATTATTTACTGTGGAAAGAATTGACCGTGTTGTTGTGAGCTGTTAACTAATAAGCTGATACCAGCAGTGCTTTTAAGTAAGTAAGTTTATATTCACTGTTTTTCCCCACAGGACCTGAATGCAGCTTTGGAGCTTGCAGCTGACATGAATGCACAAGCACACACACACACACACACACACACACACACACACACACACTCACATACACAAAACACACCCAACCCTAAACACAGATCATCATCCTGCTCCGCTGCTGCTAGCACCGCCACCACCACCACGCATCTGCTGCTGCTAAAAATAGCAAACCCACTTTGATGATGCAGCGGTGACTGCTGGGAGAACTCACCCCCCCTCAAAGGCACAATTACCCCTAATAAACTGAGGGTGTATTGATGATGCATGGAACAGTCTGGCCAAAGTCCTCCAAACCCCCCCGCCCACCACCGCCGCCGCCGCCGCCGCCGCTCTCCCAGCTCATTACCAAGAGTGGAGCTTTTGCAGCTGGACAGATGTGATCAATTTGTGAGAGAGCAACAGGACATTACAGGCAAATTATAAAGAGTGTGTGTGTGTGTGTGTGTGTGTGTGTGTGTGCTGGGGAGGCAGGGGGGCGGGGGGGTTGCCCATTGGGTACCAAAGTCTGGCTCTGCATTGTTTCCATAGGGACCAATACACACACATTCAAATCAGACATGCTCAACAAACACACACCCATTATATCACGAAACCAGAGCTTTTCAAATGAAGACTCAGAGTCTCCCTTTGAACAATCTCATGTATTTGTCATAATATTATACAACAGTGTGTTGTTGTGTATATTTGCAGCAGAAGTGTTGAGGGACACAGACTGTGGTGTGTTTTTGTGTTATTTTTGAGAAACATTCAGAGCTGATATTGAGGTTGATGTAAATATGTGTGACCTATTTATCAGATATATTAAGATTCATGGACATTTCAGAGTAAAATACCAAAAACAACTGTTCAAGGTCCAAAGAGGATGACCTCTAATAGCTTGACTTTCTGAGCACCATCATCCGATCAAAGTGTTTATTAATGATATTTATGTCCAGCTCTTTGTTTAAATTCAATACTAATCCCATTAGCATCAGCTACACTTTCCTCTTAGTGCTAATGAGCAAATATTAGCATGCTAACATGCGAAACAGATCAGCAAAACCAGACCCAGCGTTGAGCGGCTGCCACCATTGGAGGTAAAAATTGAATTTCAGACGTGAGTTAAATTCACAGATTAGCACAGCTGATGGGTGATTTTCTCCTCAGCTTGAACACTCACACAAAACCCCTTACACTACGCTTGACTCCAAATTATCACCTCCCGTCACATCAGAGAAGAGGGCGCTTCGAGGCAGATGGGCATCAATTTTCCACATCACGCCAGGTAGAGAAAAAAGTACAGTTGGAGATGATGGCCCCTCTGACAGCCTATTAACAGCAGACAGAAGCATCACTCCGGTACGATGAGTAATAAACACCGAGACAGAGCGACTTTCTCTGAGAAAGGTGGACGCAGGTGAAGAAATAAGGAGAGACAAGAGAGAGGACAAGGCTGAAGTAGGACAGAGCGCAGGGGAGGCCCGTCTGTCCCAGATCAGTCGTTCACCGCCGGCAAGAGAAGGAATGAGTGAGAAAGGAGGGAAAAAAAAAAAGAAAAAAAAAAAGAGGAAGACGTAAAAGAGTAAGTGAGGTGGCTAAATCTGGAGTTATGAACTACATCCCCCCCTGAGCAGCGTGGCAAATATTGAAAAGAGACTTAAGCTCCCCTCCCTGCAGTTGGGCAAATAAACCGAAAGAGAGAGGCCGGAAACGACAACGGCAGTTTGACAAGTTGTCAGCACAACAGCACCTGAACAGAAGGATTATCAGCCTAAAAGTCTCAGCTTTTACCCCCTTTTCTCTCCTTCCCTCCCACGCCCCCCCCCCCCCCCCCCGGAAGAGGTTTCTGAATAAATATGATGCTTCAAATAATCCAATTAATTCCAATTAACCAACACTTATTTACATGAAGGCCTGTTTTCTTCCTCTCCCCTCTGTGAGTCAGGTAAGCTCTGCCCTCGTCTGCTGATAAATCCTCTTTTTGTCGAGCTTTGTTTTAATGGAATGAGTGGCGGGGACAGATTTCGGTCCCCTGATGCCCAAAGAGGAACTGCACGGTCGGAAATGTCAACTGTGCGCTGCGTCCTCTGCGTCTGTGGTGGAACTTAAGTGTGGCATTTCTTCTGACTTTCCAGCCAGGGAAAGGAAATTAATGGTATTTTCCCGCTCTGACGTGGGCTGAATGTTAATTCGTACATTCTGGTTGTGAATCGTGGATCTCTGCTGGACCTTGACACGCTTGTACCAAACAACACCTGAGGTGCGAAAGACATGACACGAAGTTAATTAATATGCGAGCGCGGCTGCAATGGCCTGTTGAACCAGGTCGAGTCGGCTTACAAATTAAGTGAGCTCCCCAGGAATCCAAATGAATCGATCTGGACTGGACCGGGCTGACAGACCTCACACTGGCTGAGGTTATTTCTGTGTTTTCTCATCCTTTAGAGCCTCAAGCTTAATGTCCATGTGGCCAATTTGAGCACAAGATGCTCAGAACTTCAGATTTAACCCTTCTGAATGAGTCAACGTGGTGGGATGGAATTAGACGGTAGAAGTGAAGAGGAAGTTAAAAAAATTATGTTCCACTTTGGGCTCATTATGTCAGACTGGTACATTGCTCATGGCCACGAGCGAGGCAGCAATAACTAAACATATCTGAAACAATGAAGGTTATCTGATGTTGAGTTAGTGGAGCGTTTTTAAGCAGGAGTTGAACCATATGCGACGTCAAGACTTTGAATCTCGATGCTGTATGACGAAGCTTTTTGGGCATTTTCTCACTGGCTTGTTTTATGAAGTAAAATAAAATCTCAGATGAACCAAACTTCATGTCACGTAGACATTTAATTGAGCAGTATCTTCATCACAAATGATCAGCACTTTATCATCTTTTAAGCTTAAACACGATCACCAGAAGTACAAAGCCGATGCCAGGCTCTCTCTCCCTCTCAGAAAGTCAGTGATAGTTTAATAAAACGACAAAGCTGTAAAGGGGGACTTGTTCCACCACATTATGCATCAGCTTGAAGAAAACACAGCTGGTATATTTATACATCTTATTTTGCAGAATAAAAACTGAAAATGTTTTTATCTTCTGTTTACTACTGACCTGATTTCAGTCATCTAACGAAAAGGTAATTCAAAGAACCGAAGACTTCAGCACGACGGAACAGGAGTGAAAAAACTGTGACAATATCTACAAGTAACACGAACTACTGACACTCGTTGACCTCCATTTCAAAGTAGACCTAGTTTTGTATTAATTAGCCAAATGAACGATAACCAAACCAAACCAAACCAAACCCTTAAATCTGCCAAAGAAAGAAGAAAATGATTGAGCTAAATGTGACGCTGCTTTGGGTATGATGTTCACTGTTAGCAGCAAGGAGCTCGTATACATCAGTATACGATGAGAGCGTTTAAACTTAGAGCACCACTCTGAGCCAACACTGGGCCATGTATCTGTTCCCCAACACTCAACACAACCATCACTACACACCGACAAAAGCACTTCACAGTCAAACGTCAACGTGGACCGAAGCTTCTCCAAATCCACCATTAATACCCCGACAGATTCCTCACTGTTGCCAATTTTTTTTTTTTTGGCTCACGCTCTACGATGGAGGCCGCCTCTTCGGATGATCCGCTCTGCCGTGCTCTACCTCCCTGAGGCGAAACATCGCACACACAGCCTCAACACCATGTGCATGTGTGACCTACTATGACCATGCGTTGGTGGTGTGCTCGCCGTGTGCCATTGTCAGTCACTCAAACTGTCGCTCACGCTTCAGCACCTCCAGCAGCAGGTTTTTAATTTCCCGTCGAGCGACATAATGTTGAAATCCCTCCTGCTTTTGTGCAACACTTCTGCAACACAGAAGTAGCTTGGGTGTATTTATTTAAAGTGACCTGCCATCACCTTCCTGTGGGCTGCCTTCAATAGAAACAAAGGCATCTATAGATAGACTGAACTCAGGTGGAGTGATAATGATGGGGGGCGGACCAGACACTTGTTCCCTCACTGGCAGGGTGACCCTTTTTTCCTCGTAGAGGCAGCCCCTCAAGTGAGAACACAACAGTTTTGAACACGAGCTATCAAATTCATCTGCTGTTTAATGCATGACCAAACAGCTACTGCACCCCCCCCAGAGGGGCAGACTCTTCAGTGCTGAAGGTGCATGTGTGTCCACGTTCAGCTGTGTGTGCCCTGCTACAGCCGATCTGTCACAGTGAGCCCAAGTGTGATTTACTGGGGCACTTTATGCACCGCTTAGCCCTTAATGTAAATGCTGAGCAGCCAGCAGCGGATCATTAGCAGTCCTTGCCGTGCATACAACTGTATGTGGGAGGGATTCTCAGTTTGACACAACGAATAAATCCAAGAACTGACCAGAGGCTTCGCTCACACAGCTACCCATCTGTGGGGCGTTTTTTTTTTCCTTCTTCTTCTTCTTCTTTTTGTGTGTTTTTTTTTTTGTTTTTTTTTGTTTTTTTGGGAACGGAACCACATAAAATGTCAAATTCCTTCGTTTTAAAAATCTGTGTCCCTACTCTTCTTCTCTCTCTCTGGCTCTCTGTAAAGATGGGATACTCTATTCATCTGCTGGCATCAAGGAGTAATCCTCCACCAAACACTGCTCAGTTCGCCTTCTGTGAGTCTGTGCAGCTCTCGGCAGATCCTCCCAAATGCTGCTCTGCTTCTCTTGTCTTTCATTCCAGGTTTCGATTTTAAAATGTATGTATTATTTTTCTTTCTTGTGCAAACTGCTGCACATTGTCATCTAAAAGCAGGATGTTGCAAACGGTAACATGCGAGGGAGGAATTCATGCTTCACGTCGATGCAGCAAACTTGAACATGGAAAAACCCCCAACTGCTGCACACACACACACACACACATCCCTGTGACTCCACCACTGGCCCTCCACAAACATAAAATTACACTCTCCTCTGCTTTGCGATGTACCCCCCCCACCCCTCCCTCCATCATCTCCATGCATTGAGAGAAAGATGCAGAGAAATAAAACCAGAAAAGACAGAAAACATTCTTACTGTCTTCTACAATCCCTGATGAAATACAGAAATCCCTCCTCTGGAAAAAAGGGACAGAAGTAAAAAGAGAGGAAAAGAGAGGAGGAGGAAGAGGAGGAGGGTGGTGGTGGTGAGGGTTTGGTGGTGTGGTGGTGGGGGGGCCGCTGGCTGCCAGTTGCAGAGGAATCAGGAGTGAGGAGGGGCGAGCAGGAAGATAGATGATGAAGAAAAAAAAAGAAAAAAGAAAAAGAAAAGAAAAGACAATCACTGCTGTAATGATGAAGAGCCTCCTCCGCCGCCGCCACGAGAAATTACAAGGTGTCCGGCGTGCTGCTGTACTCTGAGGGATGGAGCATTATCCTCGGCTCCCAGCCCGTCCTCCTCCAGCAGCAGCAGCTCTGTAGTAACACTTCTATCCGCTCAGTCCGGCGATCTCCCCATTCCTCGCTCGCTATGCTATCCTCCCCTCCTCTCTCCCTCCTCCCTCCCTCCCTCCTCCTCCAGCATGTTCAATCTCTCTCTCTCTCTCTCTCTGGTTGGCTGCTTTCTCTCCCTCACCCCCCTCCACATCTCTTTCTTTCTCTCTCTCTTTTGCCCCCCCTTCATCGCTCCATCTCTCTCTCCTCCATCATTACCCGGGTACAGGGTATGCCCCCCCGCTTCGTCTCTGTATCTTTGATGTTGGGGAGTTTGACTCTTAGAAACAGTGAAAAGAAACAGTTGGGGGGGGGTTTCCTCCTTCTCATAGGACTGAAAGCAGCACAGAACAGTGGGATCCACCCAACAGTGCAGAGAGACACACACCAACACACACACACATACATGCACACACAAATCCATTAAAAATTATCCAATAATTACCATGCAACATCAACAACAAAACCATGCACATCAATTAGTGCAAAAAAATGTTTTATCATTTTTAATGTATTCCCTCCATAATCCAACAATCATATACATATCAAAGATACAAAACAACACAATCCGCAGCAATGCAGCCAACATGTGCATTCACACACACACACACACACACACACAGAGAAATATGAATTAGGAATGAAAGCAATGTGTATAAGAGGATGAAGGAAGCCACTGCTGCAATGCTTATTACCATACATAGAGGTGGGAGAGGGAGGAGAGTGCTGTGGGAGGAGAGGGAGCTTCTACACTGACGAGCTGAATTGAATGGTAAGTAGAAATCAACTCCATTATGCCAATCAGCAGAGAGTGAAGCTTGTCAAATTCGCCTCTCACGCTTTGATGAGCAAACACCCCTTTAATAGTTGGGAATGAGGAGGAGGAGGAGGAAGAGAGGGGCCACGATGGTTGTGTATAATAACAATGATCACAGAGAGAAACAGATGTTTTTCAGCGGTCGCATCCCGTTGCTAAGGGTGATCAATACAAAGCCTATGCCAGATTCCTTGGCACCTGGTAAGGAGGAGGCTCCTGTGGAGATGCCGGTGAGATCCAAGAGCCCCCCCCAAAAAAGGAAAGAAAACCAAGAAATAAAACACCATCTTCTGGAGAAATCCCCCAGCCGTACGACTGTTTGCTTACATTTGATGTTGACAATTTTCAGGCTGAACGTCAAATATTGACAAAATTTCACCGGTTCAGATTCCACAGATGACGAACCAGAGAGGACGAGCTCCGGAGCATCAGATAATTCAGGAAATATTATTTTTAAAACACCAAAAACGGCTCCTCTCGGAGGAATCAGGGAGAGTTTGAGCAGCCTTTTTTCTCCGATGTGCTCTAAATCCAGTTTTTTTTTTTTGTTTTGGATGTTGTGGACTTTCTTGTGCGTGATAAAAAGTGGCATTTGTTCCATTTTTCACTTTAATGGATTCACTTGCTTCTAGAGAAAAAATATTTTAAAAGCCTTGGTGATCTTATAAATTTATATTGTTGTTTTATTTTCATCACTGGCACATTTAGTCCAATAAACTTCCATAAGCTGTGACTTTTTTTTATTTATTAGAATTTATTGTGTTATACTTGTGCACATATGCCTTGAAATAGAAATATCACCGTCAAGAGTCTGGAAAATTCAAATATTTCACTTATTTTGGCTGAAAAATGACCAAAATTGTTGATTTATCATGAAAACAGCTGATTCCTCAGTCAACTGTTGCAGCTGTGGGTTTATGTTTTATTCTTGCCATTCTGTACCTGCATAAAAAAAGCACCAGATGTAGAATACACAAGTATTGTGCGGTTTGTTTGGTGCTATTATTACCAAGTCACGCCTCATCTCAGGTACAACTCGAAGGTTTCCCTGACAGACTGCCGGCTCTTCAGGCTGATTTTAAACACCAAAACAATCAGCATCCTTCATTAACGTCCATCCATCAGCACTAACCTGTGTTTTTAACAACGGCTGTGAATGAAACGAACCGACCACACAGCGGGGGCTGTCCACCTCTTCACTCAGCTGGTGACTCACACCGAGGTAAACACTCAAACCATGTCAGAAATATTACACCATCTCCATCTAACGGTCTCCTTAACTTAGATTTGCATTGATTTGTCGGCCCGCATCTGCTCGTCCTGCCTCAGCGGGAGGAGAGTGTGTGAAACAGGTTTTGCTCTTCAGATGGGATTAATTGGATGGGTGTTAAGTGAACGGCGTCAGGGTGCTGGAAGGGATCGCCGTGTTCATCAGAACATCACACGTGACTGCAACTCGCATGAGGAGAAAAGGGAGTCGCCTTAATGGCAGAAAGTCAGACTTAATAAAGAAAGATGGCCACAATAATGATAAGAGCAATATCCCTGCTCGTGCAGCTGACATATTTATTCAGCCCCCTCTGTTAGACACAAAGGCTTTTGTTGTGGTCATAATTTACACTAATGCACTGACATCTCAGATAGTAGCGAGTCATTTAGAGCCTCTACCTCACCTGGGAAATAATCTGCGATGGCGGCGCACCTTTCTACAGCTCTCTCCTCTAAATGCGTTTATTTTCCCTCTCTGCTCTTGTTTTTGGAAATTTTGCTGCTTCAATTAAACGGTGATTGCGCCACCGCTGACGGTTCGAGCACACAATCCAACAGCAGCCCAACAAGGTCAGCCATTATAATCCCCCGAGTCCTGAACTCACGGGGTACATGGAGTCGTGTAGCTACATACGTGTAAGCAGTTTGGGTTTAATGGAAATATGTTGTACATGACAGTGAAATGAAGAGCAGGTGAGGCGACGTCTCAATGAATTATTAACACATGGAGACTTTTGATACATTAAATTGGTTGAAATAGATTTAATCTGGTGTAAAATAGGATCCCACTGTATATTGTATGACATTGTGCTTAATACAGCAAGTCTGGTCTATTTACATTCTCGTGTTTCTCTGACCTGGTTTGGCTCTACAACATTAAAATCAGGCCTTACCTGACTCAGAAGAACATCCAGCTCCTGGTCCAGACTTCGGGTGTCTCCTGGCAGGCCTCCCATCATGCCCAGCGAAACTCTCACAGATGGTCCAGCCTGATCCTGGTCCTGTTCCTGGTCCATGCTCTGCCAAAAAGGGTCCATGTCACTCTGCTGACCATCAAACTACACTGGCTGCTCAGGGACACAC
Source organism: Remorina albescens (assembly GCA_034769265.1). Taxonomy (NCBI): domain Eukaryota; kingdom Metazoa; phylum Chordata; class Actinopteri; order Carangiformes; family Echeneidae; genus Remorina; species Remorina albescens. The sequence continues at coordinate 2,479,160 of CM068493.1, forward strand.
AATTCAAACACAATTCTCTAATGCTTTGTATGGCATCACAATCATCAATCAGGTTCATTACCTAGTACGTTTTTTAACATACAATGACTTTGTTTTGGTGTTTTAGTGTTTTGGTACAAGAAAAACAGTGAAAATGGAGGAGGAAGTGAGAAGGAAAGGAAGTTATCAAGGTATCTGCTTCAATATAAATGTTGAGATGAATTTATCTTCTGTATCAAACTTTATCTGAGACACTGGAAAAGTATAAAAAAGGGGAATTGATAAATCAAAGCGTTATAATTAGCTGTAAACTGGAACCACTGTTGAATTAAGGTGCATAAATGAAGCTTGATCTGCTTTGTTTACTCTATTCTTAATATTAATATTTACCCCACACCTTCCCCTTTTTCTTTCCCTTTAAATTAGCTGTCCTGAGGGTTCCCATTCATTAACTGCTTTAATGGATAAACTCGCTTCTTCATCGCATCTTCATTATGACAAACTGTTACACTTGGCATCAGAATCAACTTATCAGCTGCTGCTGAGAGTTGGAGGGGGAAAAAAAATAAGTGGGTCATTTGGTGGAGGAAGGGAGAGGATGGAGAGGAAGGAGGGGAAAGGGGGAAGAGGAACAAAAATACTGGTCGGGTAAATGATGAAAAAACACAGGTAAGGAGGGAGGCGGCAAAAGTTTGAGCACTAAATCAGGATGGAACCATATGGAGAAAATGACTGAAATCAGCTGGTGGAAAATAACTTTTCCTGCACGCCTAACTCTGTCTTTATGATACTGATTAAAGGATTAAAACTGATTCTTCTGATTATTTCATACAAAAACAGCTAAAATCTGAAACTGCATTTCATGTCATTATCTTAGTATCAGCAGATATACTACAGATCATGTATTCAAATAAAATAAAGGAACATACTATGAACATGGTGCCATTTCAGACTGCCCTTAAATGTACTTACAACCTTTTCATATTTATATAAACTAATATAAGACCAACCAGATGAGATTAAATTGAAGACTTGAAGAATCTGAATCTGTATTAGAGCTGAAACAGAGCAAACAAACTTAACACAAGGTTAATTATTTCATTAAAATCCAAATGCACACCTTTAACCTTCTGGCTCTATATTGTCAAGTGAGGACTGAAAATTTCATATAAATATTATTTTACAATTGCATGAAGTTACTTACACAGGGAGAAGAAAGGCGTCATTGAGCTGGAGTCCGTTGATTCCTGGTCTCGGTAAAACCGGACTGGGACTGGCCTTACTATCCTGTTCACCTGCACGTCTATAAAGGTGATGAGGTTTAAAAAGCAGGACTAAACATATTCATTAATTGTTCAAACTCTTTCTAGAGAACATCAAGATTTTTCTTTTTTTAATTAAAGAGTCAAAGAGAAGAAGTACAAAAAAAGAATTAAGTGACTTTAATGATATAGGCTACATTTATACATTTCTACAGCAGACTTTCAGTAAGACTAATTGCCAATTAGAAAAAAAAGAACATTTTCTCTGAAACAGCTGAGAGCAAAACTGAATAAGATGTGAAAGGATTTGAAATTAAATACTTGTAAATATTCAGTTCAGTATTTTGTCCCATTAAATAATAAAAAACATTTAATAGTATGAACAATCAATGTGAAATATAAATTACATTAAAGCACCATTTCAAGAATGAGGATATTAAAATAAATAATTGGCCTTTCCATATCAAGACAGTACATTTTCATGGTATTAATGTAAGGCTGTGCAGTTACACTGAACACTCCTGCCCAGATCATCATTACATGAAGGAAAAGCTCCCACAATGGACAGCAAATAACTCTGGTTACACTATAAACACCTATACATGTGTGGCTCTCTCATCAGTAACTACTGTAAGTGACGCACAACTAATCCTTCAGTCCATTCCTCGAGAGAGGGAAAAAACAAACAAACAAAAAAACCAAAAACAAACAACACAAGTGAGTTAATCTGTGAAACGATTGTCACTTTTTGTGAAACATACTAATATCTGTTGGGAAGACTCTCCCAATACAAAGATGTCATGTTGAACTATCCTCAAATTTATTTTCCAAAAAAAAAAAAAAAAAACAACCCAAACAAACCGTATTGCAGTTTCTCCAGCTCACTCATCCACGTTTCTCATCACACGTCTTCACTCTGAATATATATATATTGTTAAAGATCTGGAAATCCTTTCAATGTACTCTGTTCATGCATGGGTCTTTTGTATATGCACTAATGACCTTACTTGGATCTGGCAGAGCAACAGTCACACCATCGCGTACGACAGCACGACTTTCTTTGATCCCTCAAGACCTGCATGCACACGCACACACAGTCATACACACGGACACACAAAAAGTGAGAAAAGATCTTATTGTGAGTTCTTTAAAAAAAAAAAAAAAAAAAAAAAAACAAGGGTAGACCGTTTTCAACAGGTGCTTCCAAAAAGTCAAGAGAACATATCAAAGACCGAGGCACAAAGCTGCCTTTTGTTAAAACCCACCAATACAAGTATCCGCAACCAGGGATGGTGCTCCCGCCTCCGCCGCCAAACACGGGATAGAAAAATTCATACAGCTATGTTAAAGTACAGTGAGAGGGCTGTCAGTGTTTACAGGGACTCTAGGTTCAAACTTCTAGTCACAAATATATTTAACGCTTTGTTTTTTCAAATTTGGTATTCTCAGCAAATCTGTAGTGGCTGTTTCATTCTTTAAAAACTCATACAGTAGCTAAAAACACACCGACACGCCCGCTTTACAGAAAACCCTGTACAAGTTATTCATATTCAATAATCTTACAGTAACGGTCCATTAAAGTTATGTTTAAAAAAAAAAAAAAAAAAAAAAGTAAATCAGTCAACGGGCTTCAATAACTGGTAGACAATGAATGATCATGTTTACAAAAACATTTTGTGGCAGATTCTGTCCAGATGTTTGCAGTGACTCCGGCAGGTACAAATCAATCCGAGTACTGGAGATCTAAGTCTACTGTGCCGTCCGTCACCACCAGCCTCACCCTCTTGGGTTTGGTGGCTCCCATGGAGTGAGACGTAGGGACGGGTCCATAATGTGGTGCGCCCGGGTGCTCCCCAGGCTGGCACTGTTGCTGCATTTCTTTCCTGCAGTGCTCGTCCTGACCCCTCAGGCCCGAAAACCCGCCCAGGGAAAAGGATGCAGGGTTTGAGAGCTGGGGCCCGCAGGGCTCAAGAACCAGCCGCCCTTGTGTGCCTGAAGGTTCCATCAGGCAATGGTAGGTGTAGTTTGTCGAGCCGAGTCCCGAGTAACCATCGCTCCCGTCCCTGAGACCCAAAGTCAACGAATGGTCTCCGCTGAAGTTAAGTACGTAAGGGGGACCTTGACAGCCGTAGGGGAAAGAGGCAGAGGACTGGCTCTTATTTGCTGGTGTTGGCGTACCAGGAGGGGTACTGTGGGCCACCTGGGGGCTGTTGTGCTGGGATATAGGCGAAAGAGACGAGCCAAAGCTGAAATCAAAAGGGTCATGGTGAGTATAACATGGCTGGTGTTTCTCCGCGGTTGACAGAGTAGGCTTGTCATGTTTCAGGCTTCCGTCCTCTGGTGACGTGTAACTGTCAGACACTTTGCTGGGAAAGAAAAAAGGTCTGGGCAGCGCAGAAAAGTTCTTGTACATCAAGTTGGGTTGTCCACTTTCAGGTTTTTCAGATGACATCTTGCTTTTGATAAAAGTTTGAGGGAAACTGAGTTTATTGAAGTGAGGGCTGGATTTGTTGGGGTTGCTGGACGACCCGAGATGGCCGACATCTTTTCCAAACCCCTGAACAGTCATGTTGTTGGCTTTATGATGAACATCTGTACTGTGTTTGAGACCCTGCTGTGTCTTCTCAGTAGCATCAGGTTTTGTACCGAGTGCAGGCGCTGCGGTCGGGCTGCCAGCAGCCAAGGTGTTTTTACAAGGTGCACTGTACAAGTTCTGACTCTGGTTCCCCCCCTGAAACTTCAGCACCCTGTGAATCACTGTAGAGGTTTTCTCAGGGAAGGTGAATGGATTGTTTGAAGGATTTGGGTTTTTCACAGTGAAGAGCTGGGGAGAGAGGAATTTGTTAGACATCTGAGGTGGGGGGGCGGACTTTGTCGAGCTACTCTGGGGGGGTCCTTTTACTGCATTTGGCTGACTACTGTTGGAAAAAGACTGTGATTTACAAGGAATGGTCATACGATGGAAGGGCCCTTGGGTTTTAAGGTTATTCTGGACTTTTGGCTGGCTGGTGCCTGGCTTGACGTTAATGGGGGGCTGGGTTAGGGTCACAGGATTTTGAGATATTACAGGAGACGACGACGTTTGACCAAACAACCGAGGCTTGCTGGCTATAGGTGAAGACTGAGCTTTGAGTTCTTCTCTGGACACCCTCACGCCCGTATTTCTATTCATGCTTCGATCCTTTGAAATAAAGTCAGAGCTGCTGCTGAGAGCTGAAAAACTGAAACTGGGGTTGTGAGGGTTTCTGTCTTTGGACGTATCCTTCGCTTCACATTCCAGAGGAACAGGATCACTTTTGGAAGAAATAAGACCTGGGAAAAACTGCAACTCCTCACTAGTAAAGTTATTTCCTGGACTGGGAGGGCCAAGGTACGGCGTCTCTGTGGTCCATGTATCAGACGGGCTGTGAGACAGCGGGCTGCTGAAAGGATCTGTGGGCGGATCCAGCGAGCACAGGTCCGATGGAGAGGATGGGAGTATGTTCTGGGGCTGATAATACCCCTCAAAGTTAAGACACTGAAAGTCCAGGATGTCGTCGCAGCAGTTTGTGAAACTGGGCTCGCCGGAGAGCATGTTATCTGAGGTTGTGAATGGAGGGAACTGGGATGGGGGCTGGATGACAGAATTAGAAGTGATGGCGCTGGTTGTTGGCCTTTCCAAAGTCTGAGAAGAACACAAGCCCTCGGAGAGCCTGGAGAGGCTGTTGTCAATTTGCTGGAGTGTGTGACTAAGACAAGGGGTGGGTGTTTCTGCAAGCCCACACTTTCGCGATCTCTCCATTTTGTGCCTATGTTTCCTTCCTGCGTTGTTCATCTCAGGCCTTTCGGTGAATCTTTCCGTGGCCGAGGATATAACTTCCGTTTTATTGTCGTTCAGAGGGGAAGACAGAGACAACGGTGACAGAGACAGGGAAAACGGTGGCGGCTCCGTTTTCAAAGAAGCTGAGTTGTCGCTCCCTCTCTGAGAGGACGGACACTCTTCTTTCTTTTGTTTGCCTAAAATGAGACCCTTCATCTCGGTCTTAACTATGGGCTCTAGTTTAAACTCGGTCTGTATCAGGTCCTCTTTGCTGTCCACCTCCCATATGTCCTCCGTCTTCCTGCGTAGTTTAATTACTGGTAAGGGAAAACCGTTTGAATCCAAGTCCTGCTCCTGCTTCTGTTGCGACCCGCTTCCAGACAAGCAACAATTATTTGCAAAACGATCTTCGATTTTCGTTTCTTGGCCGACAACAGCTGACAGCGGATCCTTGTCATTTTTCTGAAGCTCAGGCAGCTGTCTGACTCCAACCAGAGGCTTCCTATCGAGCCTCTCCTTATCTTCCACTTTGCCACTGGAGGATTCACTGGTTTCGTGTTCATTTTCACCATTTTTACAGTCTTCGTCTTTTGTGTCCGAGACATTTACAGCTTGCCTTTCACCTACCCTCTCGCCTCTTTTTTTCAAACGATGCAATCTGCTCTTTGACCTCTTACTGGCCTGCACATGAGCCTGCGCTGCCTCCATCTCCATGTTTAAAATGGATACCGAATCCATGATGGCCTTAAAAGGGTCACATGACACCGAATTGTCTCCCTTTTCTGTTTTTAATGCCGTATTTTCTATTCCTGCATTTTGCATCTCCCACACTCTCCCTCTCCGCCTTTTGAAAAGAATCTTAAAGTTAAGACTCGGCTTTGTCTCATGCAAATCACTTTCTTGGCTTAATGTTTCCACCTCGTCTTTATTTTCAGTTTTACTTGGACTTGAGTCATTACAGCTACGCTCTTGGACTACAGCAGGATCCTCAGCCAGTTTGTCTTCTGCAGGCACATCATTATCTGGTGGCTGAGCTTTGTCCTCATCTTGCCTGTCTGCTGTACTACTTTGGACTTTCCTCGATAAGGAGCATCGCTGAATTTCATTAGCTCTGGGCCGAAGCACCCTGCTAACGGAGTTTTTTTTTTTTGTCCTTTTTGGAGTTAACTTCTGGAGTTCTGTTGCTCTAAATCTGCCTTTCCCGTCTCTTTTCACTTTGCTACTCTCCCCTGAACACTGGATGAGGTCCTGTCTCGCCTCTGCGGACAAATTTAAGTCCGTAGCTTCTTTAGACGCCTGATCCGAAGCAGTGTTCGGAACGAGTGTTTCCACCGAACTGCGAAATGTACGTTTCTTCAGAGGTATGTTGGATTGTGTGTGTGCCTGCGCGTTTGTGTCTGGACGCACATTACTCACAGCTTTTGCTGAAAGGAGTGACTTGTGAGGTAGTGGGCTGAGGCCGGCGGCTGGGGGGTCGCCGCGCCTCTCTGCTGACTGAAGCTGCAAGCTAACTTCGCTCTGTTTGCTCGCCGCTGTAGCTGCAACTTCTTTGTTCAAGTTCCCCTTAGTGCTTTGCTTCTCTTCTGCTATTTTTTTCGCCGCTCTGGGCCTTAGCTTTCGCCTCGCCGTGCCATTTATTTCATTCTGTTCTGCTTCCTCCTCGCCACTCTTCATTTCTGCACATGCTAAGGTAGAAAGCCCTTTTCCAACAATATCTTCCTGCAATCTTTTACCTATTAAGGGTTTATCTTTTCTTAAGATATCAGACAGCAGAACCTTTGCCTGCTTTAAGACTAAATCTTCTCCATTCCGACTTACTGCCTGTTTATTTATCATTTCTTCTGATACAACTCCCTCCTTGTTACATGCTCCTTTGACTTTATTTTTAACACACTGGGTGTTACTTTGTCCTGTTTTCTCATTGGACACCATTATACAATTGGACTCTTTCACTTTTTCCAGGTCTATATTACTTATACAGTCGGTAACTGTAGCTGGAGCCTTTCCCTTTTCTTTCTCCCCCTCAATTCTGTCTTTCTCAGCGTCCTGCTGTGCCTTTTCTACACAAACCATTTCTTCCTCCGACACTGTTTTTATCTCAATAACCTTGTCATTCTCACTTTTCTCGCTCTGGCATAAATCACCCACAGTCTCATCTGCCTTTCGCTTCCTTAAATTGACTTTATCGACAGCTTTGAAAAACATTTCCCTTACCCCTCTGTTACCTTCAGCTGTGCAGCTCTCTGATCCCGGTCCCTGCCTCTGCTGAGATCTGGCCGCTCTCCTTTCTGACTGTACTCTCAGTGGTGCCGGTCTCAGACAATGACTTTGCCTGCTCCTGCCTTTTATTTCCACTCTCGCCTTTCCTGCTTCTATACCTTGTGGCAATGACAACCTAGTTAGGCTGACTGTTAGGTATTGCTTTAGCGATATCAACTGATTGTCCTTGTCTTTCTTGGACCCATCCGTAACACTCTGACACACTTGTAACAGCGACAGAGGCTTGATGGTATTATGTGCTGTTTGCTCGGCGGCTGGATTTTTGGCCATACTGACGGGGCCTCCAGCGATTGCTTTCTCGTTCTTCTCTTCGCTGGTTTCATCTTTTTCAACAGGACGAGACTCTGTTGTAGTGTTGGACCCTGTTTCGTGTGCATGCACGAGCAGGCCCATGCTCCTTGTCCTCGACGAGGTCCTCATTTGGACCGTCTGCTTATCCACCACTTTGACGGACTTTCCGTTCACCCCGACACCGTTCACCGCGAGTCTATTTCTCTGACGAGCCGACCTGGAGGAATTCAGTGTGAAGGGTTTCAAGTTGACCTTACCACTGGTATCTTTTTCATCCATCACGTTCACTCGGCCCAGCCTGTTTTCTTTTGCCTGCACCTCCTCCAGCTCTTGCAGCAAGGCCCTTTCTTTGCTTTTTGGATCCTTACAGTTGAGCAGGAAATCCACCGAGTGGCGCCGTACTCTGATTGTGACGCTCCTCAGCGTGACTTGTGACAAAAGCGGAAGTGTCCTCTGCTGTATGGCTGAGGAGGATTTCAATCCCGACCGCCTGTGCTTCTCTCGCCTCCACTTCTTCGTCTGATTCAGTTTTCTGTTCTTCAATGCATTTCTCCTCATCTGCTGGGTGAAGGAGTTCCTTGAGGGGATGGCTACGAACGAAAGACAACAACAAACAACATTAGTAAGTTGAGTATGAAGCTGCTCCAGAGAAAGGCATCGCCTCATCTCCCGAGCCGAAGCTTTCAATACAAAGCAGCAACAGTGACACCTGACATTAAAGTGACTGAGCCCTCCACTCTGTGGAGACACATCAGCATGATTTCAAGTATCCACTTCTTTTAAGTACTTTATTTCCTATTCTGTGAAGAATTTATATGGTAAGAGATGCTAAGGAAATTTGTAGTGCTAAAAAAGATGTGGGATAAAAAAAAAAATAAAAAAAAAATTCCCCAAGTGCTCCACTTGTCTTTATTCTGTCACTACAATACACAGACCAACTTCTCCTCACTCTGAGACATGAAGAATACAGGACTGATCCCAGAGGCTTTGGAAATACAAACAGAGGGCAGCGATGCCTCTGAATGAGAGACTCTGATTGGCTGTGACATCACCCACCGGAGCCAACAGGAGCGTCCGATGTAGAGACCAGACTCTGGACATCACTATCGAAGATGGAGGGTGAGATGGATAAACACACCAAAGTAAAGCAGCAAAGCTCTGGTAAAAGGGCAGTACAGCAGAATAGTGACATAATACAAATGGTGTGATTCTCTCATATCAGTTTATTACACACTTTATACTCATTTAAGAAACTCCCTCAAACTGAACTAGTATTATAATCCCTGCTGTTAAGTTAAGTTATTACCAGTAACTTTAAATAAACCTAATTAAGAGCTTGGAGCTGATATTTGTGTTGTTAATGTTTATGGTGCTCCTTGTCTGTTTCCAAGGAGTAAGTCATCTCATTATTTTAAATCCTACACGGTAAATGTTTTGTTTTTGCTGTGGTTATATAAGGCAATGCAGGCTAATTATATCCAAAAATAAAAACAAAAAATAAAACACAAATGTTTGAGCATTTCGATCTTTTATACGAGGTTCAAAGGTTCACCTGTGGGTGATCATTCTCTCTGGCTCCGTTAAGATCATGTTTCATGTTTGAAACGTGTATTTTGACTGCGTCTACAATAATTACAGAGCTATTACACGCGCCCATCTGTCTCCCAGGACTGAGACAGAGTTGTTCATTAACAGCTAACAGGCTGCACTAGCTGATCTTGGTGCTGTAGCTCTGACATTGTGCAGAGATTTCCACTGGACTCCAGTCATTTTTCAATGTGGAGATAATGCAATTCTTATCTTCCAACCTCCGTTCTCGAATGTAAAAGTTCCCTACGTCTTTCTCCATCATGACAGCAAAGCAATTTTAAGTTTGAGTGAGGAAACATTTTCGTCAGCAATACAAAGTTGACAAAATTATAATAATGTGCCAACGTGTTGTCTCTGTAGTAATCAGCAAATCTTTTAGAAAAATTTGTTGAATCAATTTGTTTGAGGCGACAAAAAAAAAACAAAAAACTGTGAAATCTATTTTCTTAATTATTTGAGGTAATAAAACAAGGAGTGATATCTACTTTAAGTTATTTTTTTGTGCCTTCATTTGACAATGTACAAAGAAAAGACAGAGTCTGCCCCATCTGGGAATTATTAATCTCTTGTAAATCTGCTGTTTAACAGGGTTCATGTCAGATTGCTCAGATGCTTTCAGGAGGCTGAAAAACACAAACCTTCTGTTTAAATCAGCCGAGAGCCAAAATTAAGTTTAAGTGTTTTTTTTTTTTTTTTTCATTAGAGATCATTTCAGAGAAAATCTGGAACTCGTTACCTTTAAAGATACCTGAGTGTATTCCTGGTACAATCGGCCTTGTGGGTAAGTGACCCTTCTCTCTGTGGTGACGGAGATATCGCTCTCTCAGGCGATACTTCTGGCCCACAGCATCCTTTGTTTCTTCACATTCAGGCTGCTTCCCTCTGTGTCTGAAGTGACCCTCTCCATTCCTTAAAAAAAAAAAAAAAAAAAAAGGAAAATGTTCAAATGGGGAAAAAGGAAGAATAAAAAAATTTAAAAAAAAAGAAATTTAAGAATTGAAGTTCATCTGTGCCTTCAGTTGTGAACTAAAAGTGAGCTGTAATAAAAACAACGTCTGATCAGATGATGGACACACCTCTCACAGGTGCAGCATTCACACATTTCATTGCCTTCGCCAAAAAAGCTGGCACCATAGTAACATGTGATCTCCTCCCCCGGAGAGATGGGTCGAATCACTTCAACACAAGCGATGTTCTTCTCACCAGGGAGGAACTGGGCAGGTGTAAAAGAAAAAAATAAATAAATCCAGAGAAAAACAGAGCAGACAAAGACAAAAGGTGGGTTGATACCCATGAGACACAACACAGCAGTTAGGAAAGATGAGGGGGGTTCTAAATATATAAGGTTTAAAATGCTGAATTGCAAAATAAATCTTATTACATGCAGGAAGAATTGGTCTGGAACTTGTGCTAAATGAATGACTCTCATTACCTTACAGTTTGGTTTACAGTCTTCAGGCCGGAGCACAAACAAAGAGACAAACACAGAGATAAAAAGGTTTAAAATGTAATTTTTTTACAACCAAAGTCCAAATTCCACAAATATTATCATCGTTATCACATTCTAGACGCTGGCATCAGCGGATTTTTGCTTAAACAGTCAAATAATTTTACGGTAAAAAAAACTACTCTATTCATCAACAGGACATTTATTTCATACGTAACTAAATTTATGAATCTAATTTAAAAAGAAAAAAGAAAAACATCCTCTACTGCAAGTCACTACACTCTTGTTTAGAATTCTTTTTGCAACAAAATGTCAAACATTCAAAATAGGCAAAGTAAGAAGCAAATCATGGAGCAACACGTCAGATAGTTTTGCCATTGCACATACGGATATTTTGTCACACACTCAAATAATAACTGTTTGTTTTGCCCAGTGTGTCTATAACATGAAGAAGCTATAACTTGAAGACCAGAAAATGTATCTTGTATAAATTAAAAAATATTTTGCATATGCAACTAAAAAGTTCGAATTTGCATTAATGGAATAAAATTTTGTGAAGCCTTGTGACTGAAATCAGAATCCTTTCTAAGTCAGTAATCATCTGGCATTAAAAAATTATTTACTAGGACTAAATTGTTGTGTAGTATGAGTGCATTCAATAAAACAACTGTCAATCAATTTTCAAGCAATAACAACTTCTTGTTGTGCATTCTGACTGTTGGTATGAGCATTCCCGTTTGTTGACGTTGGGATTAGAGGCTGTAAATTTAAAAATGTAATCCCGCTGCTGATGAAACTGACGGATGAGAGCTCCTATCAGGAACATTTGGTGTTGTTACATTTGTGTGTGCCCTCTGGGAAAGAGTGAGTCACGACTGAAAACAAACTCACCGTGGTTAATGAAAGCTGCAGGCCCGAGCCAGAGCTGGGCGCAGCGTTTGCGTGTGGAATACATCACGCTGAAGTCGTTGACACCGGCCCTCAGCACGGCACTGTCAGACGGGCTCAGCTCAGCTATGCAGCCTAGCAGGACCTCCACCCGCTCCCCTGCAAACCTGCACAGGAAAATTTCAAGTTTTGTGTATTTAAATTCCAAAGAAGTGCAATCCAGCAGTTGTCAATCAAAGCATGCTGCTTTGACAGATACAGTGATGAATGTGTTTGATTACCAGTGTCTTGTTGAGGTTATCTTCGCTCCATTTGTCTCTGATGAGTATCTGTCACAGGACTCAATCTTGACACCGCTATCCAACAGGAAGGCACTGAGGTACCGATACACCTGCAGGCGTCATAGATGGGGCAGATTGTGTTCACAGGCAGGAATGAAACACAGCTTCCTATGAACCTCACACACATGCTAAGAGACTCACAAACACAAATGTAATGATATTATGGTTTTACGTGACATCATTTTATATTTATTCTGAATTTAAACATGACCCTACATGTTGTCTCAGCAGCTCCTGTCGATGGCTTCCCAGAGCGTTGAAGTAGTCACCAGCCAGTTCGCCCACCGTCAACGCCTCAAACGTAGCGTTGAAGTCGTGTGTGCGCTGAAATCGCAACAGGGTCTCCTTGAGGTTACCCCATCGCCGGATCTCTGGTGGGGGGCTAAAGCATAAGGGGGGGGGGGGGGGGGCATAACAACACATAAGAAGAGGAAAAAAGAAAATTCACATAGTAAAATACAAAAACCTACAACTTTAGATATCAGCCTCATTTCAGGAGACATCAACAACATGTTCATTGCCCAGGGTTGTCACAGTATTCCAGAAATAATAACTCCATCAAATAAACAAATGTTTTAAAATACACTATATTTTTCTTTCCACAGAAAAATCCCACTTATAGATGGCCAGAACACACCAAAAACAGAAAACATCAATGACAGGAAACTTGTCAAGGAAGACTTCAGGAAGGAGAATTTAGTTCACTTGTGAATGGAGACTTGCATGAGAATCTTTATTTCCCCTGAAGTCAAAGTTTGTATAAATATAAGTGTGTGTATTTAAATAATAGCCCTTATAAATGGGCCTGAATATTAAAGACCTTAAAGGTCCAGTTAATGTTAACAAGTAGGAAGTTTATTATTAGGTCTAGGAAACAGCGCTGTGTAATGCAACAGACCTGGAATGAAGTTTATAATATTTGGATTCAACTTACAATCATTTTAGAGGACTGGGTTTGAGTTGCTGTCCAGTAATTGTAACACATAAAATTGCAAACTAACAACAACCAGTTTGAACACAACGAGGAGGATCTGCATTCTCACTGAAACCAAACAGCGGGGATTAACACACAGGTATTTAAAAAGTGGATGTGATCCAGAGTTAATTAGGCTTCGGGACTGTCAGGTAGTCTGCTGATTGGACATCTTACCTGATGTTCATTTTGTGGGTGCTGAAGCCCAGCAGAGGGTCCAGCACCAAACCGGTGGCCAAGTCATCGGTCTCACACAGCTCCTTCACACTCATTCTAGTGCATCCGTCCATTGCCTCCCACCATCAGCATGCTGCAAACACAGGCTCAAAGTAAACGCTATGACGACAACGACAACAACAACAAACCACAATCACCCCTGAACCGACACATTCCTGCAAAACCAGCATGCAAATGTGAAAACCTGGAGGTGGAGGTCCACCGAGGCTGCAGCCAGCAGTGAAACACGACGGTGTGCGTGAGCCAGGAATGTGTCTGGGTTTTGCATTAGCGTGTTCGCTTGCATGGAGGAGAAATGCGGTTTATCCTCTGAGGCTAACATGCTAGCGCCAGCTGTCCGCGGCTAACTGACCGAACGACCGACCGACCGACTGACTTGACTGTCCGGCCGGCCGGCTGGCTGCAACCGACCGCTAATGAAATCCGTGCGCTGGGAGCGGACCTGCCGCAGCGGTGCACCCTCCCTGCGGTGCCCGGCGCCGGTCTGAACATACCTGGGAGTCTTTTGGAGTCAGCGAAAGTATCAGTCGGCGGGCGATTTGTCGCAAGCTGCTCGCTTGCTCGGTTTCCCGAAAGCCTTAGCTGGGAAAGTTAGCCTAGCAGCTAGCTCTCCGCTAGCCCACCCCGCCGCATACGAAGATGGAGCCTCCCCGTCACTTCTAGAGTTTTGCTGGCTGGAGGACGGTGACGAGGCCCCGTCCGGACCAACAAAGGCCGGAAAACACTCAATCGGCGGCGGCTAATGAGCTCAGGGTGTCCGTTATGAAGCCGGTTAACTAGCTTCGCTTTTGGTTCGTCTAGTAGCAAAAGTTGATGAGCGACGTCCGCTGCAACCGAACTACGATGGCCGACCACGCCCCCGCGGCGCGCTCATTGGCTGATGTCAAAGTCAATTTTAAAAACCACAACGTAATGGACGCGAACGCGGCCCCGTGATTGGTTGGATTTTCTCAGTGGGCGGGACCCGCCTTTCGGTCAGGTTTATGTTGTTGATAAGAGAGCAGGAGGTGAATATTGTTTTCAGGGAGACTTCAGAAAATCTGAGTTCACATCAGGACCAAGACCAGGACCAGGACTAAGACCTGGACCAGGACCAGGACAGGGAGACTGCACATGTTTAACATCTGCAAGGATCATTACATCAAAGGTCGCCTTAACAGCTGTTATTTGCATTAACTCCATCAATATAATGGTTTAGTGGAAATGCAATTTAAGTATGTATAAATAAAAAAAAAATGCTGTGTTTAAAGTTTAAACAGTGGTATTTTATTAAAGGCCACTTCTGGTGACGAATTTCAGATGCACAGATGACGTTAAAGGTCAGATGTTGACAGTCCGAGTTTCACTTGATCATTTGAAATGTGTTTGCACACACATGAATTAAAACCATTAACACCAGGGTTAGTCTCTGCATTCAAAGGGCCACCAATCCCATGGAGCAGCTCACAATTTTGTTGTGTTTGCATTCAGATTACTGACTTTAAAGGACTCTGTTATCTGAAACAGTTTGAAACGTACATAGTTCACACCCTCCTGCGGCTGAGTGAGAAATGTACTTTTAGAATTGATGTTGTCACAGTCCACTGATAGATCCCTTCACCACTGATTCATTGCTTTTGGTAAATATACACATATATTAGTATATATTGTGTAATATATTTACGAAAGGTTATCTAAGAGTTTGTGTAAATCTATTGCAATAGAAAACAAATGAACAAAAATATTCATTTAACAATCAAAAGGAAATTTCTCTTTAGAGCTGCTCGGAAAAAGGAAATTGAAAATTTGTATATTGACCAACAACTCTGTGAGGTGAGTGAGGAAATCAATCACCCCCCCCCAGGTTTTAACTGGTAACAAGCCCCTGTAGAGCTACTGCATATTTTACAGGGCATCAGTGCATTCAAGCTCCCAGCAACTGCCATCTCAAAGGATTTAAAGGGGAAAGGACCCGCCTGTCTGTCACCACAGAGGCAACACTGTTTTAACTGGCTGAATAAATTCACCAGTTAATAGAGGTCCAGTTTTACACAAGTACTAATGAGCCTTTCACCACAGAGGAGCAAAAAGTTATCAGCTGCTCCCTGAGGGACCTTAAACCACAGCAAACACATCATCACTGCCTGGTTATTTACCTGTTTACTGCTCCACTCCAGCTCTTTATTTCCTCCTGTTGGTGATTAGTGCTCAGAGCACAGTGCAGGATTTCAGGCTGCTGTCTGAAAACTGCTACCTGAGTCAGATTCATGGAGCAGCAGGTTGATGTACAAGCCGACAGTACAGGAACGTCTGGCTGCATCGTCATAAATCTGCAGGAGCAGCAGACAGCACAGAGCAGCCTGATTGTGACAGATCCAGCAGGTGTTTCATCACAAACTATAGCTCTTTGAACACATAAAGGACCACACAACACCAGGTCAATATTTTCTCTTATTGCCTAATCCCAAACTTCAATTTATAACTATATTTATAATGCTCTTGTTACATGAGCACATAAAACTGGTGAGGGTCTGCCTAAAATGAAATGGCTCTAAGAGTTTCACCTCACATTAATGCTTTTAATACCAACAAGTGACAGAAGGCCACAAAAGACAAGCAAAAGGAAAGAGATAAAAAAAAAACAAAAAAAAAAACAGAAGCACACACAGCCCTGTCATATCAGAAGGGGAAGGAAGAGGCCGCCAGCACGGATGGAGAAAGACCTGTGTCATCTGTTCCTGTTCACTTCTTTCCCTCACAAACAGATTCACACTGTTTACTGAGAATCAGCTGACAGACTGAGCCATGTGGCCCCTAATAAACAAATAAGACACACAATTTTCCGGAGGCTGCAGAAGAAAACAAGGGAGAGGGATCTTTAAGCAAAAATAGAAACTACACTGAGGTTGTGCCCAAACAGGTGATTGTGGCTTTCCTTTTCTGTAGGGAAAGTGAAATGTCTCATTTACCATTTATACTCACACACAAAAGAAAACCCAGACACAAATATACAAATTCTATGTTTTATTTCTACCTTATAACAGAGACAATTTGCGATCGATTTGAAAACAAATAAAAAATATTGTTAATTTCTTCTTGTTTGTGGTGACTTTTTTTTTTTCTTCTTAATTGTAATAATCTAATAAATTCAGATCTACCCAGCGACCCAGTGCATGGTGCAAAATATCCCTGATTGGTTAAAAACACTAAGAAGCTCGCAGTGTCTAGCATTAAATCTGTCAGTAAAAATAATATGAACCAAAAATGGATTGAAGAAAAAGATTCTTAGAGGTAAAGCAGTAAATATAGAGTAACAATTAAAAGAAAAAAGATTAAGCAGAGGTTTGTACAGCTATGGGAGTGGGAATGGAAGAGGCCTTTATAGGACCATTTATTCAGGTGACAGATCTACAAGCGCCATGTTTTTTTGTTTGTTTTGTTTTTTTCATTTACTGCTATATTAGTCTCTTAAATGGAGCTCATCGCCAACATGACACTCAAGTCTTTAATGAACCTGTTAGGCTTTAATAACATACATTTCTGTACATTTGCAGCTCTCACTCAACATGTCAGCTTCATCCACAAAGAGGAGGATGTGGATCATTTAAATAACGGACTCTCTGATGGACCTTCCAAAGTTTGGACTGAGCTCAGGTAAATTTAGCCACCGTGAGTCATGTGACACCAAGAACGCATCCTGGAATAATGGTGTCGACAGATTATGTGTTTCTCTCAGTTTATGAGTCACACCGTTTATTTGAATATCACTTCCTGAGTTGATCTTACTGGATGTGAATTAAGCATAAGTGCACCCTTTACGTCACCCCCTCCAACACACACATACACACACACAAATACCTGATGCAATTATGAGTTGCACTATATGCATTTTAGCTTTAGCGTAGCAGGATTCTTTACAGTTTTATTAGTTACACCAAAAAGAAGAAAAAATAATATTTATTTTCTGAGGTATTGAGTTGAAAACCTCTGGCTGAAAATGGAGGGAGAAAGGTGGGACAGATTCCAGCTCCCCCACCACCCCACCAACACCAACTGGACCAATGAGTTCTGGCTGTGCAGTTTGGAGAGCTGCAGCTGTGTGTGTTCATACTGGGACAGGGGCTGAGGGCTGAACACGGACGACAGACAAACGACAACCGGACACATTAGTTATTTAATGTAGGAGGGGGTGAGTGAGTGTGTGTGTGTGTGAGAGAGAGGATATTTAGATGTTTGGTGAGTGACCTTGAAACACTATAAATAAATGTCTTTATCACCAGTTGCAAGAGCCGGAGCTGAACTATGGACTGTTTTCACTGGAGACACCCTGTAAGCCAGCTGAACTTAATACTCAATAAAAGGGGGTGAAAAATGGCCAATGTGACATAAAATGAAAAAAAAAAAAAAAAAAAAAAAGTGTTTAATCAGAAATCAATTCTGACACCTTACGCCTAAATGACCTGATTCTATCTATGGCTTAAAGTTTTATTTTCCAAAAGCGAGTTGTTGAAAGAAGACAGACAAAGCAAGCACGCTACACGAGCAGCATCAAAATGATTAGCTAGTTGCTAAACAGCAGTTTAGCTGCTCATCAGGGAAGTGCAAGTTATTTTTTACATTTCACACACATGATTATCTTCAGTATGTTCTCATGTTTTGTGCTCAGATTGGATTTAAATGTCAGTTCTTACTGTCCCAGTTTTAACTTGCACACAACCCCATCTGTGTGGGTTTACACACTCTCTGCTGCCTGATTTGTTTTGGGTTTTTTTTTTCCCCAGAGTCCCATGAAGTGGACTTGGCTGGAGCACTTCCAACTAGAAAGGGCAGAGCAGTGATTCACCATCTCATCTCCTGCTGACAGTTTTTTGTTTTTTGATTACAACAAAATATACAGAAACCCTCCACGGCACTTCCTCATCAGTAGGCGCCGTCGAGTATAAAGTGCTGCGTTTAAAGTTCCGTGTGGAATAAATGCTAGTTAAAATGTGGCACCTGCTTCCTGGAGCGTTTTCACCACACAAGGTGATGTTGGGATAATGCTGAGTGGTGACAGCTTCCAGATCTTATAACATACATGAGCAACAGAAGCTCTAATTCTGACAAAAAGACAAATATTTGGTGTTGAAGAGCTCCCCCGGGGAAAAGCTGAATTTTTGTGATCGAACGGGTAAAGACTGGCAGGTTAAACTGGGCCAAAATGTTTTGTGAGCCTCATCGACGGGACGACATCTCCAAAGAGGAGCCAGTGAGCACAGCGAAGGTCGCTGACAGACAGGACAAAGCAATGGCAAACACAAAGTGATCAGCATGATGGTATAATTCAAATAAATGGTTATTTTTATTCGTCTTAACTTTCAGTGAAACTAAAAACCAAAAGGAAAAAAAAAAAGAAAAAAGATTCAAACCATGTTGGTTTCGTTTATCTACAAAAGAAGAACTATTTCACATCCATGAACTGTTCTCAGAATCATTGGTTTTAAAAAGGGAAAGGGAGAAAAAATAAAAAAACGTCTTATTGTGATTCCATTCAACGTTTCACCTGCAGGTGTCCACCTGTGCACCCAGTGTGTGGTTAATGTGCCCCCCCCAAGCCAGCACGCAGCGAACAGTCGTGTTTAGCATTAAACAGTGCAGGGCCTTAACAAAAACAGCTAAGGCTCCTCTCTTTCTTTCTTTCTGTGTCTGCCCCCCCCCAATTTGAATTTCCAGCATGGATACGCTTGAACCCATCTGAAGAACATGACAGGAAAACAGAACAGAGCAGAAGGAAAAATAAAAGAAACAAACATACAGAACACAGCAGGTCCCTCTGCATCAGTCTCACTTTTTATACACATTCACACACAAAAAAATATTACACTCAAACAGTTAAAAATAGTTTCAGAGAGAAAAAACATGATTGAACCCTGGACACTTGTTTGCTTTGCTGCCGTTTGGTGACGAGGGAGAAACAAGTTTGGGAGGTAGAGGAAAAAAGACTGTTGGGCCGACAGAGGGTGGTTGGGGGGTGGGGGGTGGCAGGTTGTTGGAGGGGGACCCAGTGGGTGTTATTTCTTGGCCTTGGCGGACTTGGCTGAATTTCGCGGCGGGGTAACCGGTCTCCCAGATCCCATTCCTCCCCCTCCACCACCATAAGGATACAATTTCTTATCTGCTGGTTTCAGAATCTGTGAGGGGGGGGGACAGAGAAGTTACATGTACAGAAATAACCTCGTGACCATTTACAGCAGAGACACAATGGAATTTGAGTCTTTGTGTTGCACTATAAAAAGGTACACAAAATTAAAAAAAACTAATTTGCAGATTGGTTCTGAGAAAAGCTGAAGTTTTGTTTTCACAGCCGCACGAGAAAACAGACATTTCCACAACAACACGGCCACCCAGCGTTCATGTGCCAACCCATGTACCTGTATATACACAAACACACATGTACCTGGAAAGAGCACATGAGCGTCTCATCCACACTCATCATGGCACCAGCGTTGTCAAACTCTCCGCAGTAGTTTGGAGCTGAGAATAAGGTGACGAGCTGCCTCTTTGCAAAAAACTCATAACCGTCTTCTACCACCTGAGGACAGAGGGGAGGAAAGGCACTATTATAAAATACAATATTAAAACACACAAGCAAAGAGGAGGAAATAACAAACAAAGGGACTGCTGTGGAACAGGTGGTTGTTCCGTTTCTGATACGGTCATAGATGTTAGTTCAACTTTTAGTGGAGTCATATTTGTATTGATTCTATTATTGTTCTCCTAAAGCTTTAACGTGATCGTGTCCTGTTTAAGGCAACAATCTGATGAATACATTTATGGCTAAATTAATACCTTTCTGACAGTGTCCACACTGACTGGATGTTTTCTATTATATGAAGGCAGATTTTCATGAACCTCACTTCAGTTGAGGACAAATGGGTTCATTTAAGTGGAACACCAAAGCTGGAGGCCTTTAACCTGCAAACAGGATTTAGTAAACATTACCTGATGCGCCCTGCATATTAGGTCCATGTCGTGTTTGTGCAAAAATTTGGCCACCACATCGGCCCCGAATGTGAAGGAGACACCGCGGTCGTTCTCTCCCCAACCAAGCACGTCTTTGTCTGGGTCGGCCCACAGCAGGTCACACAACAAGCCCTGGTCTGGCACGTCTGTGGGTCGCATTACTCTGCGGATCTGCTCCATCGACTGGAGATCAGGGGAAAGGCCTGGAGGGAGGGCAAACACTTAGCCTGGTTCTTTCGATCCAACATGGCAGCAGTGGAATGTTTAACATAAAATGGCCGACTTACCTCCATGACAGCAGAAGATTTTCTCATCTACAATGGCCGCCACCGGTAAACAGTTGAAACAATCTGTGAAGGTCTTCCACAGTTTAATGTTATACCGTCGTTTACCTTCAGGGAGCGGAGGAGAAATAAGAATTTAGTAAACAGGGAAGAACGTTAATGAATGTGTTTGTATCTCCTAAATAGGATCTGTGCACTTACACTCATCATAGAAGCCGTAGATTCGATTAATAGAGGCGCATTCATGGTTGCCACGCAGCAGGAAAAAGTTCTCTGGATATTTAATCTTGTAGGCAAGAAGCAGGCATATAGTCTCCAGTGACTGCTTCCCCCTGTCCACATAGTCACCCAGGAACAGGTAGTTGCTTTCTGGGGGGAAGCCTCCATATTCAAAGAGCCGGAGCAGATCATAGTACTGACCGTGGACATCTCCTGCAGAGGGCAGCAGAGAAGTATGAATTTATACACTCCCGCTGGGTGAAGCTGCTTTTGCATGCAGAGTCCTGCACTTAAATTGTGATACAAGTGGTTTCAGATGAGTGCAGACCATTTCGAGGAAATTCTAAGCAAAACCATCTTCTCTTGGATCAAAGTCAGCCTACGGTACAGCCTGTTACACTTGATTCTTTAATAAAATAAACCCACAGGGGGGTCCATCCTTTAAAACTCACCACAGATTTTCAGTGGGGCCTCGAGTTCAAGCAGGATTGGCTGACTCAGGAAGATTTCACGGGACTTGAGGCAAAGGCCACGGATCTCGCCTTCTGTCAGCTGGACATTCTTCCCTGGCCGAGAGCCCTTGACTGCAAACAGACGTTTTATGTGAGACACAATCACACACCTATGGCTCAGATACACAAGAGAAACTGACATAAAGCAAATAAAACACAGATGAAAAAATGAAGTGTGATTCTGGGATTTTAATTTCCACCAGACTGGAAAGTAAACACCTCCCACCAGCCAAATGCTGGCAAATTGCATCCACGCCAACAGCTCCTTCAGCAGGTAACCAAGTCATGTAGCAGCAATGCTGTGCTCTAAACGCTGAAGTTAATGAGATATGAGAGCTATTCACTTTCAATCTTCAACATTCGAGGAAAGCTGACCAATGAAAGCGAGTCCTGACGTCAGCCCAAAAAGCAAGTGGCAGTTCAAAACCTGAGCGAGGGGAGAGAAGAGAAACCCACTTTCCCCTTCTAGCTCACATAGCTGCAGCAACGACACCGCAAAAAAAGCACAGTCTAAATGTGTACTGTTAAGAAACAAAGAGGGTCACACCACGCGTTGTAACAGCACTGTTTCACACTGATATCATATTTCGACCATATTCGTCGTGTAACTCAGAGGAAAACATTCTGTTGCTGTCATCCAGCTACTTCCAGTGATAACATCTGAAGTATTCAGCAGGTATATCTTGTTTCTCCTTGCCCAGTGAAAGGAACCAAATACAAGTCATTATGAAGTTTTAAACAAGAAACTAATTATTTCCATGACAGATTATTTGTTTTTTGGGGGTTTTTTTGTTTGTTTGTTTTTTAAAAAAAAGGTGGCATATTTACAAATATGCAGTTTCAGATGCCAGAAAAAATAGGAAGTGACATCAATGAAAAGCAAAAGTTGGCAGTCCTTAACAACGCATGTCAAATTGTGACTGTTGCTCACGAATCAAATCAAAACTTTTCCCATTGACACGCCAGCCTCAGGGTTTGGACGTGATGCCTTGGCGCAATCTGTATTCACACTGTGGCTTTATGCAACACTGTTCAGGATCTGGTTGTGTTTGTATCACTAACAGAATCAATGACGCACCCAAGCAGCTCCCAACACAAACAAACTATATACAGGCTGATTCATTCATTCATTCACATGGAGTGGAGACATAATTGAATCATTGATTAATATTTTCAATCTGGGTGTGAACAGAGCTGTAATGTGAAGAAAGTGAATTCAACAATAGTAGGGAGACACACACACAAACACTTTTACCTTTAAAAACGCCAAACAAGCAAATGAATGGATCATTACGGCGACAACTGTAGCTCCTGTCAAAAATCTGAGTCTGGAATTAAGCTTCTGCTGCTGACAAAAGCTAAAGCTAATTATGTCTGAAGTTATTATTATTTCAAGATAACAAGAAGATCCAGTTGAACTGCCATTTTTCTTACACTGTAACTGGGCAGTTAACTAATACTTGTTTCATGTCTGTGAATGTCAGTTTAAAAGTATTCACTACTCATAAAAAAAAAAATCGTATCGCAATTATTTAAGTAGACAGTCCTTATGACTATGTCTATGAACAATTCGATTTTTTACTGAAACAAATATTAAAATTCTAATGTGATTCCTCTTGAGTCTAGCACCAAACAAACATCTCCCTGTGTCTGGATAACATGATAAATATTGTCGGAGCGTCTCGGTAGCATCATAGCGCTTCGTGGTGACGGTGCCAATGATGATGTGACTCATTTTACTTTTATTAAAAAAATAAAACAAACAAACAAAAAAGGAGCAATTTGAATAACATTTGGATTCAATCTGCATCCTTATTCACAATCAAAACAAATTTCATTAAAGTGTTTCAGTGACAGGGGGCCGTCAAAGTCACAAAGTTTTCCTGTGAATACAGAGCACTTCAGTTAACGTTTCAGAGCAGATACCTTGAACAAAATCTAATTTGAGGTAACTTTGTTTATTAAATAAACATAAGAGGGATGATTAAAAACTTGGTTTACTCTGCAGATCAACACCAGAGCTATGAGTGAAGAATCGCTGCTATGAACATTTGCTTGTGTAGACATACAGCGACAAAGGAACAGATGGTGCTTTTTGACCAAGTGATGAGTTGTAGGAGAAGAAAATCACAAATCACTGCACTTCCTCTGAGCAGTTGTAACATACAGCACCCTTAGTGATGGACCACCTCTCAGTAAAACCTCTCAAACTGCTTTGCAAAGCACTTTGAGAGGGAGAGCGGATGTAGAATAATGGCTCTACCCTGATGTGACAAGTAAAAGCAACGTCCCAAACAGCGAAAGCAGGTATAAATACTGCAGGGCTGCATGTCACTTTAAACCTGGATTACAGAAGGCTAAGCCCTGTCAGAGCTTACTCCAAAGTTAGCCACATAGCCAGTGGGAAAGAGTGAGCTTATCATCAGGGGTACAGACAAAAAGGCTTTCCAGCACACTGATCAGGGAGAGGCAGGAAACAAAGAGCTGGACCAGCTCGACAGAAACTGGAATCCAGTACGCCTGACTAAATGCTGACTGATCTGCTGAGGTTTATGTGATGTCACGCTCTCCAGACATGCCATCAACAACACACAGTCTCAGAGTTCACTCCAGATCTACACAAGTAATCCAATAGAAACGTCTCATTATCCAAACACATTTAATTGGTTTGGTCTAGAAACACAGTCGGGAGGGCTACCTTGGTATCAACACTGATGACTCGACCTGCTGTGGGATAATTTGATGCAGCTGCAATGGGTGGATCTAATCATAAATTGACTGCAGTCCTAAACAGAGAGGATAAACACAGCAGCACTGTTAACCAGCGAGTGGTTATTCTCAGCAATAAAACCACAAATACTGATAAAAAAAGGGTCAAGTGAGTTACATAAGAGGATATAAATACCGCCACTATCAGGCTTGTTTGTCCCCTTCTGTGGTTGGCAGACAACCTTATCACAGCCCGACTATAACAATCCATGTACAAAACATTGGAGCGGAGTTCACAGTCAAAGTCAAACTCCAGGGAGGCACAATAGCTGCATGTGCATATTTGTGTATAATCCCAATCACCTCCACCAGCTCAGCTTGGGCCAATCATATAGCATTTAAGAAGCTAAACGAACAGAGGGTTAAATAAAGCCTTGGAACAATTTGTGCATGCCACACTTCTCATTGAGTCATCATAAAAAATACTCTTATACTGACATTAAAGTCGCAGTTTTGACCCTTAAGCAACACACATGATGTTGCTCCTTGTCAACATGAAAACAAAGATGTTTCCGTACGACAGCTCAACAGCGTGAACACAAAAGTGTGCGTGTGAAACCGGTGTTATTTACACACCCGGTGTACCTGCCCCCAAAGGACAACTACAGAGGTCACGACCTGACTCCCTGTGCTCTTCAGAAGAACTGCGCAGTTAGATCTGAAGAGATTTCTGCTTGTTTGACGTCCTCAGGGCTGCTGTCACACAGTCACCATGTGGCTGTAGTGATAAAACGGCCTTATTTTCCCCTCATATACACACCCGACTCAACGCATAACAAATCTGACTCCGCACACTGTTTACAGCGGGCATTCAGACACTTAAAATTTGGTGTGTGTTGGACTTCTAGAGGCAACACAGATTACCATCCAGTATATATCTGCTTTAAGAAAGCTTCTCATCACAATAATTCTAGATCATTTGGTTTCCACTTGATTCATTCACACAAAATATGGTTTAAAGTCACAACGTAAAAGCGAAACTCATCTACGTATTGAGGAGTTTATATTTAGGGCCATCTGACCACCAGAACTGTTGTAAGCAGTTTGTATCTTGCTTCAAAAATCAGAGAACACCAGCCAGCAGTTTCACAGGATCATGTACCAATCAAAGCATTTTTGTCTGTACACCTCATTAACAAGCCACTCTGGGGAAGGCTGTGGCAGCAAATTGTAATCAGATCCTTCACAGTGTAAGTGCAAAGCAGTAAGCACAACAGAGGGCAGTCCACCAAGTAAACCAAGAAGCCCTCCTGAGGAATGGGCAACAAATGGTAAAAGAAAAAAACCAACAACAACAAAGACTTCAAGAATGATGTCCCGCCGCTACGCTCAGATCCAACTAATAACACAACTTATTTAAATCTGGGATGTCTCTTTTTCAGAACTGATCTAGACACTAGAAATCTCAGCATCATCCGCCCTGTGGAAAAAGATTATTATGAAAAAACAAAAAAACAAAAACAAAAACAAAAAAAAAACAATGTAATGTAGGTCTAATTTGCATGAAATGTTTGTGGGATTTAATGTCACCCACGACCATCTCCTCTGAACACAAAAACAAATGACTCAAAATTGAACACATGTCCAAAAGAATAACATTTTAAAATATATAAAGACTGTTTTGTTTTGGGGGGTTTTTTTTCCTATCATTATTTATTCAAATCAAACCACAGAGCCTGAAGTCGGCTACTACAACACAACCTGCCCCACTTTCAACTTCAGCCAACTCAACATAGTCTGTACAAACACACACACACACACACAAACATCACTAGCAGCACCAGTGAAGAGCATCAGGCAGCTCTGGTCGTCCTCACCTTCCAGGAGACGCTGAATTATGGAGTCGATGTTTAATTTGTCCGGCTCCGCCATTTTCTTTATTTTCTGACGTTCTCGAGCAGAGGAGCTCCTTCGGTTTTCCGCGTCGCACCTTCAATTCCGGGACCAGAACGGAGACAGAGAAGGGACTGTTACTGAGAACAATCGGGGTTAATACCTTTGGATAACAAACGAGCAGCTCGCAAAGCTGAAGGAGCGACGTTAAAGACAATCAATGAGCCCGAGCTAACCGAGCTAGCTGGCTTTAGCTAACGACTTAGCAGCGGTGCAACTGAACGGCGGCTAACGTTAGCTCGGGCCGAAGAAACCCACTCAAAATCGGATTAAAATGTGTCCGAACCTCGGTCTAACTTTGACGCCGCTCCTCCCAGGATGGACGGTGGGTAAATACTGGTCCTGTGAGCTCAAGCGCGGTCCGGGTCCCGTCGATCTTTCCCCAGGAAGTTTAACGGGAGGGCCGTCTCTTCTCCGGGGAGGCTCCGCTCAGCGCAGGAGGCCGGACCAAGCCCCCCTGCGTCACGGATTTCTCAAAACCCGATTGGTCCGCCGGAGTGCTCCGAGCGCAAATCTGATTGGACGCGCGCCGTGTCTGTCTTAGACCGCACCCACAAAAAACAAAAAACGACGTCATAGAGTTTAAATTGGAGCTCAAATTACGTCCTCTAGTGTTTTTAATGAGAAATGTAATTAAAAAAATATATAAAATAAAACACACTAAACCGAAATTAAACGAGTTAATTGTTTTATTTAACTGTCCAATAGTTAATAAGCTACATGTATGTCTGAGCCTTTTACATTGTAAAAATCAAGAGCTTTCATGTCTTCAAGCACCTTTTTTCTGTTTAGTACAAGTTACAACTGTAAATAAGCCTAAATTATTAATTATTATTTATTTCATCTTTTCCCTTCCATCTACCTTTAATCCTTTTTATACACTATTTAATATCTTTGCCTTTTTTTTTTTAACTCTGTGCTGCCAGAGCAATTCTAATTTCCTGGCCCCAAAGGAATTTGACTTTAGTAGCAGTTAGAATATATAGAATTGAATATGTAATAAATTAAACACATCTTTAAAGAGAAACTCTCCTCTGCAGCATAAAACAACATTAACATTAACCAAACAACACAAACCCACAAAATAAAACTATGAGCAGACTGTGTTACTGCACTGTCTGTGCTTTTGCTTAAGATTTTATTTTGTGACTAGATAAGTGGGATATTATTTAAAATGGACTGTATTTGGTGTGCTGTTTCATTTCCTAAAAGACATTTTACCATTAGACAAAATACTTATAATAATAATAATCAAATAATGTTCAGCATCTGTTAAAATACAGCTGTTATCATCTGAGTTTGTGTTGAGTGAAGGATTTGGTCATCTCTCACTGAACCCTCCTGAAAACTAAGGTCTAATTTGTGTTGTCATATATTGTCATGTATATTACATTCACACAAAACTGTGTGTGAATGTAGTGAATGATACTACGCATATATTATTTGGTTTCCCAACATGCCTTCTTCTTATTTTTTCCCTCCTGATGATTCATGAAAACTTGCTCATAGTCTTACGCAAAATCCCAAACCCACTCAGTCTCGGTTTCCTAAATCGGTCTCCTTACATTTGTCATCACAGTTTCGTCACAGGTAGGTGTAGTGAGGAGGGGGGTTGCTCCAGGGGCAGGTACAGAAGCAGAGCTGCTATTTATTTATTCATACTGTACTTGGAGGCATAGATGGAAAAACTGGCAGTCATCCAGTCAGCTGAGTCATTTTTCATTTAAAGTGTACGTATGATGAATAGAACCAAAAGCATTCACTCAGCATCATCTCCATCATTACCATCAGTGTAATCACAACAGCAATTCTACAGACCAGTGTTCATTTTGACCAGAAGTCACAGATTTTTGGATATTGTAGCTTCTTTGTTCCTAAAACCTCTGAAGTTTTTCTGCTGCAGCTTGTTTGAGGTGGGAAAAAAGGGGGGGGGGGGGACATATGTGACATACATGCAGGGGACAAGTCCAATCTGGTTCTGAGGTCTTCCCTCCTTCGTACTGCCCTTTTGGAGATCAGCCCCACCCAACACCTCACATTCCTCTACAAATACCCACTCTTTACCTGCAACACATCAGAAAACAGCATCTCCAAAACAGGAAGAACCTCGAGAAACACTACTAAAAGGTAAGCATCCGACATCAGCTTCTCTTTTCTGACTTCGAATCTGAAATAATAATAAGAATCATTCAAGTGGAAATAAAATCCAGTATTATCAAAATGTAAAAAAAATAAAATAAAATCAGATAAATGGAGAAAAGACCTTTTTTAGATGCACTGTTGGGTCGTATTTTATAACTGTCTTTATAACTTGTCTTAACATCTTTGATATTTTTATATATATTGATGTATATTTACTGTCAAGGTAAGCATCCTCTGTTTTTTATCCACTTTTAATTCACATCACCAGCCTGAGCTCTGACAGGAGATATTTTTCTACAAAAGCTTGAAATGACAGCGGATGAAAGGATTGGTGGAGGATTATCTGAATGCCTTTTATGTAAAAAAAAAAAAGCACCAATAAACATCTGTGAAGGGGGAAATGGAAAATGACTTTGATAGGACTTAACATCAGCAAAATTTTAAAAAGGACACATGGACACATATTTAAGATAAAACGATCAGTGATGTTGAGGAGAAAATGATCAAATCTGATTTTAAATCCAGTGACCCAAATCAGGTTAGATTTTAGTGTTTAATCTGATCTGGAAGTTTGAGATCTGGGGCGGGTCACATATGCTTAAAACTAAGATATTTTTATCCCGGTCTGAATCCAGTACAAGTTAACTCTGCTGATCCAACCTCGTCTGCGTTATTACCTCTTCTTCTTTGTTCATTCATGAGATGAGAACTGTAAAAGGTTGGGATTAATTGTTTTGTTTTGTTTATTTGGGTGACACATACAAAAGAAAACGGTGCTTAATTGGATTTTTTCGGGTAAAGGATCATTTGGATTGTTTGCATGTTTGAAGAACAAAATAAGGGACAAAATTTGCACATTTAATCTGTTTAATGGGAAAAGTTCTTGCATTCTTTTTTTCTTGGTATATGATGATGTTTTTTCATCTTCTTTGCAAATTTTCTCTGAAGACTTTTGATTTTATATTCTTATCTCCATTAAAGATTCACTCAGCGTTTCAAAAAGGAAGCTTTCACGCTTTCAATTTTTTTCGTTAAAACTTACATTTTTGAAGATGAAGCATTTAGTGTTCCTAAAATGCGATACAGAACTGCAGGTTTTACAAAATAAGATGTGAGAAACCGGTTGAGCCAGTCCTGGGTGGAGATGTAGGAGTCCAGGGCCTGTTGGGACAGGCGTTTGTCTAAATCTGTAGCCTGAAGAGATACAACTCTGTGAAGGCCTGTCAGAGGGAACGGGCGTTTGCAACACTAACGCCAGAAAAATTTGTTTTTTATTTCACAATAGAAAAGATTCAAAAAGTCCTCCTACACAGAATAAAAAACATCGTACATGAGCAGTGAAGCAAAAAGCACAAATAAACATTTTTGGATCTAGGGAGAAGCAATTAAAAAGGGATCCGCCCTCCTCAAAAGGGGGGGCCTGAGGCGGAAGGGGAAGACGTTGAAAGAATTTAAAAAAGGAGCCAGATAATTTATCTGCAAAAACAACAGAACAGACTCCATCACACTATAATAACCTCCTTCTTACCTCCTTTTTCTCTCCCTCCTATCTCTTCCAGAATGGGATCTTCTGGAATCCAGATTACATGTGTGGCCCTCGGGGTCATCGGCCTGATCGGGGTCATCGTGTGCTGTGCTGTCCCCCGCTGGAAGGTTTCCTCCTTCGTCGGATCCAACATTGTGACCGCACAGGTAAAGAAAGAGAAACACATCTTTATATTTTTCCTCACAGCACAGAACAGCAATCTATATTCTCTGATGCATCGAAAGAAATAACAAAAAACACCTCGAGCTAAATAATCAGACAGGGCCTTAAATTAAAGCTCATCAATCACAGTCTGTTCATTTGGTGGTTTTCTGTGACACAAGAATTGAATAGCGAATCTATCAATATAACACGGAAGCATTCAAAAGAACTATAAACTATCAAAATACTCCTTTATTGTGTTGTCCATCCACAGTAAAAGCTCACAGCCTCCCTGTGAGTCTCATTGTGTATCATTTCAGTAGGTTGTTGTCACTAATCCTTAATTGTGAAAGAGTTTTTTTTTGTTTTTGTTTTTTTTTCTGTTGTGGTTGTTTGAGGTGGAATCAGATTTTGTTATCTAATTGAAGGCGTCAGATAAAACTGGAGTGGAGCAGAAATATAAAGTAGCTTTAAATAGAAAGTGGAGGGCACTTTGCACTGCTGGGTGTCGATGATGTTTGAGCTGACGGACTTCCTCACTGTGTGTTTGTGAGTAGAGTAACCTGGACGGCCTGTGGATGTCCTGTGTGGAGCAGAGCACCGGGCAGCAGCAGTGCAAGAAGTACGACTCCCTGCTGGTGCTGCCCTCCGAGCTGCAGGCCGCCCGCGCCTTGATCATCATCAGCGCCATGTTGGCCGGCCTCAGCCTCCTCATCCTGTTCTGCGGCTCCGACTTCACCACCTGCGTGCAGAACGAAGACGCCAAGCCCAAGATCAGCCTGGTGGCCGGGGTGGGCCTGCTGCTGGCCGGCCTCCTGACCATCATCCCCGTCAGCTGGTCCGCTCACATCACCGTGAGAGATTTCCACAACCCCCTGGTGACCAGCGGGAACAAGAGGGAGCTCGGGCCCTGCATCTTCATCGGCTGGGCCGCCGGCACGCTGCTCATCCTGGCTGGAGGCCTGCTGTGCTGCTTCAGCAAGGTCAGCTCCGGAGGCTCAGGAGGAACCGCCAAGTACTACAACAACGGCCCCTCGGCTCCCAACAGGAACTATGTCTAGTTCCATCATGAGAGGGACCTGGGTGTGATTTAAAAGGATGGGGGGGGGGTTTCTAGTTGGTGATAGACTGCCAACGAAAGAGTCGACAACACCAAGAAAAAGAAAAAAGTCTCTGTAAATATAAAATCCTCATGATAACCTTCTTTCATAAACAGTTAAACAAAGCTACTTTACTCTCAGGTTCGGGCTCTACTGGCTGTAAATTACATTCATTCTTAGAATATTTTGCTCTCTTGAATTAATTTGGGTTTCTGCTTTAACATATCCGACATCAGCTTCTCTTTTCTCACTTCGAATCTGAAATAATAATAAGAATCATTCAAGTGGAAATAAAATCCAATATTATCAAAATGTAAAAAAAATAAAATAAAATCAGATAAATGGAGAAAAAGACCTTTTTTAGATGCACTGTTGGGTCGTATTTTATAACTGTCTTTATAACTTGTCTTAACATCTTTGATATTTTTATATATATTGATGTATATTTACTGTCAAGAAAAGCTATCAAACGGCCTCAGGGAGATTCTCCGTGCACTTCTCTGATGACTAATGTCCACATAACATTTCACTTAGCGTTTTATTGATGTTTGTTATTGCTCATTTTAATGTTTCTCATTTTGTAAGACGATGAGTACATATGATTAAAATTTGGTCTGAATCGTACGTCAGTTTTGTGTGTGTTGTGCTTAAATAAAGTCAAAAATGTGTTTCCAACATATTGAAGGCTTTATTTCAAACTAAATGAATATATTAAAACAGGATTTTTTTAAAAATCAATCAAACCAAATAAAGAAATTCAGCCTTAAGCCCCCTCCCCCCCAAACGGATGTTGCCCTTTGTGTCACCACAGTCAGAGTTTCAACAGTTTCCTCCTTCTGCTCATCGTCGGCGACTTCTGCTCTTCGTTTGTTTTTCTTGTTAATCGATCTTGTGTGGTTTAATTCTTGCTCTCCAGCTCACTCACACGCTTGGTCAGCTCCTCTAATGCTGCTTTGAGGTCTTTCACCTCCTTCCTCAAGGACTGAACCTCCTGAGAGACAGAGAGAGACTCAGACTTAG
Source organism: Remorina albescens (assembly GCA_034769265.1). NCBI lineage: Eukaryota > Metazoa > Chordata > Actinopteri > Carangiformes > Echeneidae > Remorina > Remorina albescens. The sequence goes on from CM068493.1 coordinate 2,510,854, forward strand.
GATGCCTTTGTTTTAATGTCGCTCAGTACTTAAATTTCAAAGTTACAGCAACGACGAAAATTATAATTGTTGGACTAAATTTAAAGGAACTTCAGCTACAGCTACTCTGTTGTGGACAAAGTTTTCAGGATTTGTTGTGACGTCACAAAGTACCAGAATTCCTGACGGCTGGTTTTAAGGCTCAGTCTCTGAATACAGGCCGTGAACATTTCTTTGGACTCAGACCTTTGATACTTTGACTATTAATATAGAACGTTTCTATCCAAAGATATGGAAATCAGGTTTTTTATGATATGGGATTTTTAATTTTTATTCCTTACACTTACGATGAAATTGATCAAATTCAGTAAGTAACGGTTTAAATGGTAAATGTCTCACCCCAGTGTTGTCCTGTTGACTACCAGCAGAAGCAGTCGTGGTCTTCAGGAGACTCTTGTGAACTTTGAACTCCTTGGCCTTGGTGGTTGCTACGAACCCGTCCTTTAGAGATATCAGAACAGGCTTAGCTTCCTTTCCTTCGAACCACTCGTCGGCTTCGACCGAGGGCTCAGGCCCGATGGTGTCCGGGTACAGATCCTCCTGGAACAGATCAGACTGCACAGGAGAAGGGGAGGTTTGGTTCATTACAGGCACTCCAACAATAGTGAAATAGAAAAAGAAAGAGGAGTTTGTACATTTTCATATAGATAAAAGGCAAAAATAGAATAAAATAGAAATTATTTTAATATGAAAGTATAAACACTGCAATATATAGAAACTCGGCTGTTTTTGTTCCAGCTTTACCTTGCGTGGCACCGTCATGACAATCGGCTCACATTTCCTCTCGTGGAGTTTATAGAACCTGAAAGAACCAGAACAATTTACCATCAAAACAGTAAACAACAGCTCCGTGAGGATGCAGTGCTTTGAGATAACTGCTAATGTAGTGATATCAACCTGCCACCAGATGATGGCGCTAGAAGGGTTTAAAATAAAGTCATGGCTTTCAGACTCATTCTGATCCTTCCTCTGGGGACCACGACTGACATGCTTATCCTGGTATTCCGGTTTGGATCAAAATGGAGCTCCGTGTGCTTCCTGTTCTACACCCACGCTGCCAGTTTGCCTAAAAACTCTGAGCTACTTCTTGTTTCGTGAGAGATGGGAATGTGGCTACCTGGCGATTTCACATTTGTTGACCTCCAGGCCTCTCTTGGGCATGTATCCCATTCCCTTCTGGCTCTCCTTGCTGCTGTACATGGACAGGTAGTGGACATAAGGAGCCTCGTCTGTCACCTCAAAGTAACGGATACTGCTGTCTCCCTGAAGACCAAGATGTGACAAATGAGTGAGCTGAGCATCAGACGGACACGGAGAGGGCGTTAATTCGACACACTCGGGCTAACCTTGCCGCAGAGGTAGACGACGCCTGTGTCTGGGTCGAAAAATGGCAGAAGGACGCCACTGCTGGTGTCCAGTTCCTGCAGGGTCAGAGGCTCGGCAAAGTTCTTCTGTTGAAACAGATTCAGATACACAGAAACAGACATTTGAGGAGATTGAATGATCATGAGTTAAAAACAGACCGCAGGTGAGTCAAGAGCTTGAAATGGGATTCTGCAGAGGAACGCCGCCCTCGGTGCTGTAACAGGACTGTTGGGAAACAGTCCGGTTGTAAACAAACACTGGTAACTAACGACTAACACCTTGAGTGCATCACAAAGTACAACTGTCACTGTAATCTGTAATTTAGATTCTCACTTCTGATTTAAAGGAAGTACTTTAGGTAGAAGAACTCTGGTGTTCAGCACTAACGAAAATTAGCTTTCATTTTCTTTATTCATAAATTCTGAGTGTTTCAACAGAAGACTAGATGTGCTTTTACAAATATTAAAAAGGTCACTGGAGTTTTTTTGACACAGAAACTAAAAATAATTCCTAGAAGTGAGTTTCACATGAACAGACTTTTATGCCATGGTTGAGGTTTTTCAGCAGAGCTAAACTTCAGTCGGTGCAGGTCGCTGACTCTCACCGGGTCCCACAGCGCCACCTGCCGCTCACTCATGCGGCTGAATCCGGTGCTGAGGATCTTCCCGTCGGACACGAACACCGCCCTGACGGGCCTGGAGCCTTCGTGAGGTTTCTCCTTCTCCTGATGGTGAGACAGCAGAGACAGAGGTGTCAGACACAGAGTCACATCTCAGTCCTGACGATGTTATTCAGCAGTAATCAATTTATTTTTCTATGGTGGAGAAAGATATTATTCATTATGAGTAGTAAAAAAAAAAAAATTGTAATAATAACACAACCATAACACACGATAATATGAATAATACACTATACATTATGAATATTATCATCATTCTTAAGAATACGTTAAATGTGTACTACATTACTAGTTACTAGTTACTAGTATTAAAAATATTATCTAACACATTATAAAAACATTTATTGACAGAGAATGAATCAGGAAACAAATTTTTGTAGCAGAGGTCAGAGGTCAGAGGTCAGGGGTCAGGAGTCAAGTGAAGGGACGATGAGAGTGTTGAACCTACGTAAATGACGGTGCCCTTCCGCGGGTCCAGCACTCGCATGGTCTTGTCCTTGCAGGAGGTGAGAATCCTGGAGCCGTCCCTGTTCCAGCAGGCGCTGTAGATGAGGTCAGTGTGCAGAGTGTCCATCCTCACCATCGCCTCGCCACGAGCCACGTTCCACAGGATCAGGACGTTATCACAGCCTGCGGGGACACGACAGCAGCAAGAGTGGGCGACCAGAAGGAGGGAAGACAAGTGGACTGAAAGGAGCTGGATATAAAGAGTTTGGTCTATGTGTAAAGTGCCTTGATGTAACTTTGTTATGATCTGGTGCCACATAAATAAATCTGATTTGATATAACGTAGAGACAAAGTACGATTTATCACAGATTTAATGAATCAAATTTTTGCATCTTGAATCAGCATCAATCGCAGAGAGATTACTGAATATTTCAGTGGCAAAGAGTCAAGATGAAGTTTTGTTGTATTTTTATATATATATTTTATCTAGTTAAGCCCCACAGGCAGATTTAGTGGTTGATGTTGTGTTGTGGAAAGTGATGAAAGGTGAGGCGGAGGCTCTGAGAACTTCCTGTTCAGTGAAGGCGTAAATGTCATCCAACAAAACATCTGTGACGTGTCGCTCGTTCCTCTAAAACACAAACCACATGTCTGCACAGGAGCAGGTTGGGCAGGTGGGGGGGGGGGGGGGGGGGGGATGTGTGTGGTACCTGCACTCATCAGCACATTGTGGGCGGTGGGGTGCCAGCTCAGGATGCCGACACGTTTGGAGTGGCCTTCCAGTTTGACTACAGGATCTGTGAGCGAGGTGGTCAGACCGCCGTCCGGGATCTCCCAGATCTGTTTACCAAAAGATATTTATACATATTTAACTTCAGGACATCGTGCTTCACGTAGAAGTGAAGGCTCAGTTGTGTTTGCTGTTGTAATACGTCACCATGATGCTGCAGTCCTCAGAGCTGCTCGCAATGATGTTGTCATTGTGAGGACAGAACTCGATGTCCAAGACCGGGGCCGTGTGGCCGCACACGGTGGGGTAGGACATGTCGATACGCCCCGTCTGCAAACACACACACACACAAAAAAAAAGATTTTGAGCATGACACGACACCTGCAGGAGGGAAGGACGAACACACTGACAGACGGATGATGGATGATCTTGTGTAGGTGGGAGGACAAAGCTGACAGTCAGCTGATAGGAATTCCACAGCTATGCCTCCAATTACTGCTCATTTTTAGTAGCCTGGTTAGAGAAAACCCTCTGGTCTTTTGACTCATTGTTTCCTCTGACAGTAATATAATACCTGACAGGTAGGACTATGAATAATGGGCTTCCTGCAGGATTCAGCAGGTTTACCTTTAAATCCCACCTGAGACACAGTCATAATGTGAGCGAATGACAAAAATCAGAAAGGCCTAAAATTATTTGTAACTATTTCACATATTCAATGAGTTTGTGATGAATTCTCACATTAAAACATAGATCTAATGAATGTGACCAGAAAAACCGGAATAAAAGGGACAGATGAGGTGTCCAATGATTTCAAAAAAGAAGCCTGAAATCAAACTTTATCCCTGAATTACTGCCTAAGGCAGAAAGGGGGGAAATATTTAAGTCTGTTGTAAATGAAATTTAAGATTTTGAAAAACCTCAAGGCCTCATTTGAGCGAAATAAATACCAAGCTTTAAAGGACATTTGCTGACCTGTAGATGCCTTAAGTATATTAAATTCACACGGATACGCACTAAGCCTGTTTTAGGTCACATATATGTTTGTTAAGAAGGTACAACATTTGCCCATTTCCACTTTTTCTGGACCATAAAATGCGATAAAGTAGTTGCAGATCACCTAACGTGCTCTGTGAGTGACGGGTTGAGGCCACATCCTGCCCAGACTGAGCTGACAACAAACTCCTAATATGGTGAAAACTTTTCAGCAGCAGAGCCGGTGACGTGTAAAAAGACTCAAAGTCGACATCAAACTTCCTTATTCAGCTCAATTTGTGATGGTGATGGGCAGGATTCAAATTTTGAAGTGTGAGTGTGGTGTAAAAAAAAAAAAAAAAAAAAAAGTATCAAACCAACTTTCATCAGAAATGATTAACACATTCGAATGAAATTTCAGGAGGAGTCGAAGGAGGATCAAACAGCTTAGGGATTTTTCTGCTAACGCTGCCACCAAGGTGCGACCCACCTTGTTCAGGGGCAGCACCATGAAGGCGCCCCCTCCGCTGGCGTCCACTATCATGGCCACAAACTTGGGGTTGACGGAGCAGAAGTTGCTGTCCCAGGTCATCTGGGAGATCCTGATGTCGTCGTAGCATTGGTCCGCTTTTGCAGCCTGGCCAAAGACGTGACGGAACTTGCTGGTCCTCACAACCTTCCTGGACATGGTGAACTGAGAAATACGGCAAAAAGAGAAGTGTGTGCGTTTCAGACCGGCCTGAAATGATCACAAACGTTCATCAAGAAGACATGACTGTAACGATTTGAATCTGAATGTGCATAAGAAGACTCCTAATGTCAGAAAGAGTGACCTGATATATATCCAGTGTCCTTTCTGTTGGTGCTTTTTAGTTTCATGTGGAAATAAACGGACAGAAATGAAGCTGACGACATGGCTGAAATACACAACAGAGAAAGCCTTAAAAAAAAGAAAAAGAAAAAGAGGAAGCTAACACAATCACAACTGCTTCCTCTAGTCTGTCTGCAACCGGTCCTGTTTGCCCTTCTCTGTCTTTAACTTGGGATTCTGTGTGACACTGAAATAAATATAAGTGCACAACACAACAGGAGAAATTAAATAACACAAAACACCAATGCTGTTTATCATCAGTCGGCTGCTCACGCTGCCATGTGATACAAGAGGTTGATAAATTGCACGAAGCAGCAGTTACACCACATCCTTTAGAGTGAGCAACAAACACACCAACCTTCTCTCAGGCCCAATTTGTCATTCACACACTCGTGCTGTCACAGATTTTCTCCACAGACTTTAAAATGAAGTTAAAACACATTCAACGGACGCAGCATCACTTGAATTCCAACCCGAATTAGTTTAATTTATTCAGTCCAGTCGGCAGCGGCTCTGAAATTAACGAACCCTCCACCGATTAGCAACAGTGCCACGTATCCATTAAAAACACTAAACCACTCACACTGATCATGTTTTACTTTACCTCCATTTGTAGATTTGACTTCCTGAAACCTGCAGCCGCGCCTTAGCTCAGACTCAGAAGCCCACAACAGTTTTCCTGCATGAGCATCACAAGACCTCTCTGGCTGCTCTGCACCTAATTTAATTTTCCTTCATAGAGTGAGCTTTAATTTTATCAGGAGCCTAAATGCATGTTAATAATCTCTCCCCATCACTGTGACTCTGTTGTGATGGAAAACACTGCCGTGTACGAAGTAGGAAACAATTCACGAAGTAGAAACAGTTTTCGGGGGTAAACTCAGGTCATGTGAAACAAAAGGAACGAAGATGCTGAAATCAAACCAATCAATGTCTCTCATCTTTACCTGTCACAGGCCTGTTATATAATAAACTCATTATAAAATGAACGCTTCAGAGATGTTCTGCAGGTGTAAATGCGCTGTGGGACGAGCCACAGACAGATGTTGTAGGCCTACCTGGGAGTCGAGTGGGGGGGGGTGAGGAGATGTGGTGGTGAACCAAACGCTCTGCTTTCCACCAGAGTGAGGACTTTAGAGAAGACAGAAGGTTAAAAGATATCACACACAAAACGGCATGGAGGAAGTGAAAATCTCAAATGAAGGTGGAAGTGGGAGGTGTCTCCTGTGACATTTGGGGGAGTTGAAAAACCGCTTGAAAAGAGAGACTGAGTGAGCTCGATGAGATCCTCTGTGAGATTACACATCAGCGTCGGTTCTGTGTGCAGCTCAGTGTGCTGAGAGCAGCTTGTTGTTCCACAGTCAGCTCATTTCTGAGGAGCACAGTGAACGTGAAAAGGGTTAAAAAATAAAATAAAACAAAAACACAAGAGGTGTTGATGGCGGAGGTGAAGCTCATACTGAGAGCTCTGAATCCGGCCGTCTGGTGCTGCGACATGTCGAGACTCCGCTGAAATCCCTACGCTGCAGTTTACGACATCAGATTAATCCACATGAAGCTGATTCTCAGTGTCTGTGAGAACCTTTAGTCCTCCCAATCTAAAACAAACCTGACACTGACCCATTTGAAACTTTTTATACTTTTAACAGAAGAGGAAAAGGGAAAGAACAAGAAAGACAAAACAGAAGGAGAAATAAATAACTAATAAGTGAATAATAAGTCTGTTTGTGTGAGTGAGCTTAATACTCATCTGTCACTTGCGAGTTTTCCATCTTTTCCAACTTCTGAGCTGGATTTGAAGTGACGTGCTGAGGACAAGCACTGTGCAGGTTTACATGTTGCCAGATCAACTGATCCCAACACGAGCATCGAACCTGCAAAAGGTGACAAACAAAACCACATTAGAGGAGCTATCTGCAAATGTTCTTCATGCTGCACAGCCAACATTAGCATTAACAGCTGTTTACTCACCGATCTGGAAGAAACCCAGTGAGGTCAGCCTCAAACTTCAATCCTTTTCTCACCAACATCCACCTCCGGCGGTGTCCATCTTGTCTTCTCCTCTGCTGACGTTAGCATGCTAACTGGCTTTCTGATAGCAACTCAATGTAGCCTCCTGATGAAGTATCACTGTTTTCATCAAAAACTACATTTACCAGCAGAGAAAGATGATTTTTTTATTTTATTTTTTTTAAAAAGGCACTTCAATGAAAAATAATCTTTTTAGTCATTTTTCATTAAACATAAAAAGGATCTAATTCTGATGCCAGCATTTACAGGCCTGTAATTACTTTGCTGATTAAATCTTTTTTTTAAACCTTGCTGTAATGTTATTTGGCCTCTGGTTACAGAGGGACTCGTTGGAATATGGCCAAAGTACCAAATTAATAAAAGCTGCCAAAACCACTTTGCCTTTTCAAACAGACAAGTTGAGCTCAGTTTGGTGGTAAACCTGCCCAAACTGGCAACATCGGCCCAGCTCAACGTTTCCACTCCAGTCCAAACACTCAAAACAGTTCTAACTCAACAGAAGAACACATTCATACACACCCAGACGACCACAGAGACCCGAATCAAATAAAAAATAGGTCATTGTTTTAAAAATATAGACTTCAGTTTATTGCACAATCGTTGCTGGAGACTGAGGAGTGTGAGAGCCTGTCTGTTGCACAGGAAGCTAACGTTGGACAAACGTGTGAACTATAGCACAAGAACAAATAGTGCGTCTGCGTCCGTGCACGAAGTCTGCACCCAGTCAGTGCAACAGGGAGAACCTAAAGTGGACAACATGGAGAGTTCATGCTCGCATGGGTTCTGCAGGAGAGCTCATACGCACATGTGCACATAGACGGCGGCGTGGAAATGTAAAAAACAACAACAAACCCGGAGAGAGACTGCAAAACCGCCAAGGATCAGTCAGACTGGCTTTGGCTGCAGTATGGCTACAATAACGCCTGCATCAGTGCACGACAGCTTCCACCAGATGGAGTCACACGCACTCATTTGTCACTTTTAAAAAATGAGAATGGCATTGCAGATATGGATAAACAGACAGACCCTCCAGCCTAAAGGAAAGGGCTTGTCTCATTATCTGTACATATAGACCAGTGTCATTATTGGGATCCACAGAATAACAGTAATCATAATAATCAGTATATAACAATACAGGTAATCCATTATAAACAGGTCATTGACAGGCTATCCGGCACCTGTTATATAAAAAAACAAACAAACAAACGGAATTTAGTTTTTGTTAGTAATGTTTTCATACATCATGTCTTTTTTTGTTTTTTGTTTGTTTTTTCCTTTGACATACAGACAAAAAGGAAAAAAGACAACTTTTTTTTTTTTTTTTTTCTGGCCAGGTTCCACACCTATAACATGGTTTTCAGAGAAATCCTCCCTCTGCCCCTTCACAGAGAGGTGGCAGGTGGAGGTGGGCTGAGGTCTCTGGGCCATGTTTCAGACGGCGGAGGGTCAGGCCTCGGATGTTACAGCTACTGTTATGGCACCCTGAGAAGAGGGGAGACCCAGGATGATGGAGAGAGGCCCTCCAGGTTACAGCGGATCAGGGAGCAGGTTTGGGTTTGGTTTTTTTTTTCGTTTTTTTGCAGTAAAAAAAAAACAAAAACAAAAACACAAAATGGACTTCAGTGTTACGTATCCTTCGGCTGATAATGCATAGATAGACCAGTGGTAGTCACGAGAGGTATTCACATGCCCGCAAAATGTTCCACTGCCAAAACGTCTTTATCCCACATGTCTTTTTTAAAATAATAAAAAATAAAGAAATAAAGAAAACAAAAAAGTGGTTACAAATAAATGATCAAACGCATTCTTAGGGTCACAAAAAGTCAAACAACTCTACATTAGACTTCAGTTATGTGTTTCTGTTGTTCACATACATGTTGACAAACATACGTCTTTGATAATCTGAAGGTGCCCCCCCCCCCCTCCTGAGACCGAGAGAGGCAGCTTATATATGGCAACCCGCTGATGTCACATCTTCTTACTTTTCTTTCCTTAACATATCGTGTTTATGTATCAAAAATGAATATGGGTATATTTTCTGCACTGCATGTATATATAACCTACATACATGTATTTACATTATTTATATGGACTTTAAATGTGAGCCAGAATTGTGGTTTACTTTGATTCGAAGCCCTTTTGAGAATTATGGGCAGTGCAGTTGACTTGATAGTGATGTATCGCCTCTGATCTGATCTGCTATTAGAGGTGATTTTAATAACCCCCCCCTAAAATACTCCCTGACCACCGAGAAGGTCGGTTTCTGTTTCTCAGCTACTTTCATGCATTTTTCTCAGTTTCATTCAGTGCCAAGAACATACTGATTTCAGCTTTTACATGGTACCACAGTCATAGTAGGTAGTAATCAGTGAGGGCGGGGCCAGGGGACACACAGTTTCTGACTCCTTATCAAGGCAAGGGGCGGGTGGTGTACATGTGGGGAAATCCTTCTTCACCTATGAAGCAGTGGATGAGCTACAACTCAGACACGGCTAATTTGGCAAGATGAGGAGTGGCGGCGACGGAATTGGCAACTAGTCTGCTGTGACTGTCGGCGTGGGAAACAAATGCAACGCCATTAATAAAGTAATCTGTCCTCAGCCACTAATCCTGAGTGAGAAGGAACAGAGCATTGCTTACTTTCTACCCAAGATTAGTAACTGAAACGCGACAGCGCAGCCAAAAACAACCACAAACATTTACACAAATAAAAGTTAACTTGTACATGAAGAGAAGGCGTGAAGGGTTCATTCCTGCTCAGTCTGGTCAGATTCATAAAATACTCCAAATAAACGTTTGGGGGTTAAAAGAGTGCAAGTCAGGCTTGTGCTCCGCCACAGATCACAGAAACCAGCTGCAGAGCACGTAGCAGTGCATTCAGACAAGAAAGCATAAAGTGGGAATAACAGCCGACCCCGACGTCCCATAAATAATCAGAGGCAACGCCAAAGTAAACAAACACATATACAGCAGAGTCGTGTCCATTCAAGCCTCAGGGAAATTGACATAAATAACATTTTTTCACTTTTAAAAGTCACATAACAATGTTTTTCCTTGCTGATTGTTGTGTATGGTGGCAGGTTGTTCTCTGAATATATTACTGGGAGATTGAGGAGTCGAAAAAAGAGAAAAAAAAAAATCGATTAAAAAGTGAGAAGCTAATCCTCAGGGTTTGCACAAAGATATTCTCTGACCTCCAACTTCATCTGTCTGCCACTGAGCCTGCACAGCACCGACGTCGACTGCTTAACAGCTGACAGACGTTATGTTATCTGTATCAGCAAAGTATGAGTGAATAGAGAACGTGTCGATTCCAATATTTCAGTTGTTGCTGTTTATTTGGAGCTCCAGTGTAAAAACATTCCTAAAAATTAAAGTTCCTGTAACCTGTGAACTTTCGGTGCATCCTGCTGTGTTGTGTGGGTCAGTGGTAAATATCTCTGCATACTGTTGTCATCTCACTTCCTTAGTAAACACACAAATAGGACATGGGCTTTGGTGAGCTGTAATGCCACTTCACCACACACTCTGTAAACATGTGCAACTTCCCTTCCAGTTATAAATATCTGAGTTTCATTGGCACTGAGCTCGGGTGCAAACAAAGCCGATAACACTGCTGGATTGATTCCACCTAAAGGAAGTAACCTCCGCGCCAACTGCTAACACTGTCAGGAATAAACCCCCACCCCCACGCCCCCAGTCTTCATCTCCTCATCATCCGTGCAACGGCAAGGACGCACAGAGGATGAGGGAGTGGCAGGAAACGAAGGACCAACACAAACTAAACAGCCGGTCCAGTGAAACTCAAAAATCTAACGAGTGCTTTGCGCAGCACTGACAGTTTGTACATGTAGTATAAAAATATAAGTGTGAGGAAGTCTGTGGCGTGTATGTGATGGGTGTCAGCTGAAGGATGGATGTGCTGCATAGGTAGCAACAGTGACATCTCCGAAGACTTGAGCGTGTGAGAGCATTGAGCTGCAGAAGGTCGTGATGCTCAAGTAAAACTTCTAATATCAAGTAAGAGTGTTAGAACGCAGCAGTAACCCTTTACTGGAGCCTTCCTCACGTTCAACACTCAGTTAATAAATGTACCGTTTAAAATATTTCCATTTTATTGTGTATATGAGTGTGTGTGTGTGTGTGTGTGTCCGTATACCCCTGTGTGTCCATGTTTGTGGCGAGTGAGAGAGTCTAAATGCTTGTGCGTGTTACTGTTGCCTGCACTCGCACACAAAACTGAGATAGACAAAGATATGAACATTCTGAGTTTGAGCGCTTGAGGTGAATGCATGCACAGACGACACCTCACCTCACAGCGTCAGCGTCACCCCCCACCCCCACCACCACCACCACCACCCTCCTCCAGCATGTCCTTTAATCTTACATCCCAGCGCTGCTTGCGAGGGGGGTGGCGGCCACGGGCGGGGTCAGTCTGAGGGACAGTTGTAGCTGTTGATCCACAGCAGGTCATCCAGCACGCCCCAGTGCAGGTAGAGGATGGAGCCCACCACCAGCACGTGCATGATCTGGTGGCTGTTGCACCAGTAGTCAAAGAGGCCCGGGCGGAAGCGCTCCGGGATGCGTGTGATGTTGATGACCCCGCCCAGCATGGCCAGCGCGTCCATCATGAGGAAGTGGCGTAGCGAGGTGGGGCTGCCTCCGCCCACCCCCACCCAGCGGAGCAGGAAGAAGGAGAAGCGGAAAAGCGCCTGCCAGGTGAAGGAGCGAAGCCGGCGAACGCTGCTCCGGGCAGTCACGGCGCAGTAGATGGCGTGGCTGGACAGCAGGATGTAGACTAACAGGGCGACAGTTCGGATGAACGGGTAGCACAGCAGGGTGCTGTAGACGATGGGCAGCGCCCCTGACACAAGGAAACACACACAGGGGAGTCAGCACAAAGACAAAGTGTTCAACTTACAACACAAGCTGATCGGAGGAGTTTCCCTCCTCTGGCGCCTGACTGGGTGTTAGATGCTCGCTGAAAGATGTCACACATTTGTTTGTGAGTTAAAGCTTTGAGGCCTCTAGCTTTTGATTTGGCCGTTGCCATCTTGGTTTTTTTTAAAACAAAAAAATCTATTTGGATGAGAGAGTAGAGTTTAGTGGAGCAGGAGGCAGACCTGACCAGCTGTGTGGCCACGCCCCCGAATCCACACACCTTTTTATGGTCTATTTTCCTCTAAATGGGAGCATCATTTAAAAACATGAACATCATGTTGTATTGAAGACTTGAAGCTAGAGACTGACACTTTACGCTTATCGGGAAAAACATTTTACTGAGCTGATAAATCGGGGAGAAGTAGGGACATTTCCCATCGACTTCATTCCAATCTGACCTGTTTTTACAGCCGGTGTGGTTACGCCCTGATGGTAATCAGATAGGATGCAGGTTTAAGGCTCTTCACTTTACAGCCTACGTCTGCATCCATCGGTCTGTTTGAAAAGGGTAAAGTCTTATTTCTTTGTTGAGCTCTCTCTCCTGAATCTGAAGTGAAGAGCTGAGTAAATGTCTGGTTATTGATTTGTCACAGACTATTTGTCCATTCAAATGTTATCAGTCAAGCGACTCATGCTTTGTATTACACATGGCTACTTTAAGAAAGCCACCACAAACAGACTCTGTGGGAGACACTTCAAAAGAACATAGATTAATGATCAAATTTAAGATGATGCACTTGTCATTTTTTCTAATATTACAGTAATGCAGGCAGAACCAATCAATAATCATTTCCTATCTTGGATCACGGGCCACCTGACTTAGCAAAGTGCTCAGCAGTGAAATCTGTTCCGACAAATCAATCGCACACCTCTGAGCACAAATACATCCCCCAGTAAATCATTGATGATCAATGAAGAAAAATTCCAGCCATAAAGCAAACAGACGGGCGGCAGCAGAGGGGTTTGCTGACAGTGAGTCACAAATGATGAAGGGCGGAGGAATTGTGCTGAGCTTTCAGGAAGGTCGCTCACCCAGCGTGTTGATCATGCAGATTCCGCACACGTCGAGCTTGAGGAGGGTGTGGTAGACGGGCTCCCCCCCCTCGTGGTTCATGAAGAGGTGATAGAGCACAGATCCCAGCTGTGGCGACAGACAAGCCAGAAAGTGGACCACGCCCAACCATGTGACGCTGATCTGAGACCAGGGGATGTTGAGAGGCAGCAGCACCAGGAAGCAAACCAGAGGAATGCCTGAAGAGCAACAAGGCAAAGAAAGCAGTTATTAGCCCGCGCCACACCTCCTGTCGGCATGCACAGGCAAAAACTGTTCCTAACAAATCTAATTACATGACTAGGACTTTACATTTTGAAAAGCAACATCTTCTGATTTGATCATTGCTGATGGGGTGTTTCTTCTCGCAGGCATCTGACCGACTGACGTGAAACAAACGACCTGGCCGTGACGCTGGTTTTGCTATGAAAACCATCCGCTCGAGCGCAACAACACAACAGGGAAACTTTGAAGAAACCAAATGAAGCTGTCATGTGTATTTTGATGGATTATCTGGCTCACGACTTTCGAGGCCGTGGACATTGTTTTTTCTTTTTTTGGCTGGCTGCAAGACTGCCCTGAAACTCTGCTGAGTTTGAGTCTGCTGGCAAGAATAACCATGGAGGGGGCAGGCGGTGAGGGGGGGGGGGGCTTATATGATTGGCAAGAACTTCTCTGTGTCAGAGAGAAAAGACAATGCTTACACTAAGCTCTTGTTTTGATGCAGCAAAGGCCCCACAGCGCTAATGCCGACACAGATCCAATTTAAGTTTCTTTATTTGGCACAAGCAGGCTTGGGGGTTTAGGTTGGGTGGGGTGGGGGTGGGCTTGGTGCTATGCAAGCAAAATCCAGACCTTGAAATTTGATCCACATACAGTTGCTACAATCATTTATCACTCCATGGAAAACAAATCCCGCTTGCCTCCTCCTGCCTCCGCTCACTCTGCCTTTCCCAATGTCAAGGCATTTTGTCCCAGCCAGGTGATACAGGCAGTGCCATCCACTGTAACACAGCTATTTTTAAGTGTGTTATCTGCCCCCCCTCCCCGCACCAAACCACTCTCCTCCTTCCTTCCCTCCACTCTCCACCCCCTCCCGTCCGGCTGGAGAGGACCTCCTCTGTTGGCCCTGCAGCAGGAAAACCAACCAATAAAACTGAAATGCTTCCACACAACACCCATAATAATGATAATAAAAATAATAATCACAATAAAATCCCACAAATATGTTCTTCTCTTCTCAGTTTCAGAGAATGACACAAAAGCTCAGTGGATTAAACCTCCCTGCCTTATATAGGCAATGATGTTAATGGTGCATTTGAGGCCACGTGCTCAGCTGACGTCACCGGAGTGAAATAAAGACTTCCAGGGCCACTTCCCTGATGATCACTACTGCAGCTCACTCTGTCAGCTGCTGGCAGCCCGAGAGCCGCCGAGCAATGACCTTCACACCCAGGAAGTTGTCAGATTGTCAGAAGTCACCGAGCACAGATGATGTGCAGCACCCTCTGCCACCCTGGGGGGTAGGGGGGGCGTAAAGAAGCGCTGCGTGCCGGGCTATTGGCAGTTTAATGGCATCAATCTGAACAGAGAACGACCCCATGCAGATTTGTTAACAAGCTGGCACGTCGGTCTCACCTCTGGCTGCACAGATTAACACATTACAGCAATTAATTTTGTCTTGGCCCAACCTATTAAAAGGATGACACGTTGTGTAACCACATTTTGGACCAGATGGAAAAGGCCACTCCTGACAATTTATGTCATGTATGGTTCAACTCTTCTTCTATTATAGTCAATTAAATCAATAATCCAAACTGACACTATGGCATGAAGGCAGTTTAAATGTTTGAAAAGAAAAATCCACCGTGTTGCAGCTTTTAAAGCGACTTGATGACAAACCGGATATTTTACTTTACAAAAGAAGTAACACAGCAGCAAAAGAAAATAATCCAGTGTCAGTAAAAGCCCTGCTTTTAAAATAAGAGTGTCAGTTTAATGCAAACAGGCTCTTTGGTTGTTGTTGTGTATTGTGATGATGGAAACATATTTTCTGATGCATTAAAGTGGAAGAATCATTTTAATGATTTTCTGTCCCAGGTTAAGTTGCACCATATTGTTGAGCTGGAACACTTATTCGCCCAGTCGATTAAGTTTAATGATCGGTTCATGACACCAGTTTTTGTCAAAAATATTAGCCTTTTACATGAGATGAGCTGCTGCCTTTTTGTCACATAGTCACTGGACAGTGAATAAGTTTGAGGTGTAGGAAGGAAAAAGAGATTTTAACACAACATGCTGAGCTCTGGGATGCTGATTGTTATTTTCTACTGTTTCATATGATAAATTACATTTTTTAAATCGAATAACAATCTGCAGATCAACGGTTCATCAACATATTAACTGGTTTATCTTTGAGAGGATCTTATTTCTGTGAGAAGAGAAGTCATGATCAACAGCTACAACTGTCGGATAAATATGGCACAGCGATGATTTGAATATAAATGTTATATTTAAGCAACTTACAAATAAATGTTTTGTTAATTTGGTGATCGTTTATGCAATTTAATCAATCCCAACCTTGAGAAAAATACAGATTGTAAATTTTGATGAAACACTTTCGAATTACGAAACAATTTAAAAGAAATTGAGTTTTGGTTTGTTTTTGTTTTTTTTTTTACATTTTGTGTCATTTATTTGTGTTTTCTGATGCTTGTGCACATGTGTAAAAAGTGAGTGGTGAGACACACAGATATGAAATGTTTCCATGATTAAGGTGTGTGTGTGTGTGTGTGTGGAGTTGGGTGGGGGGTGCAGACTCTCAGACTGTGTGTGACTTTGGCTCAAGCTCTTGCAGGACTTCATGTCCAGGACCTGAGTGCAGATCCCGGTTTGGCATCAGTCCACCTTTGTGCATCATCAGATCGGACACAAATCTCAGCTGCTGGCTGTTGTATGTATTTATTCACACCCCACAAACACACACACACACACACACACACTTTTAATTGCTCTCTGTACTCACCGTGTGTGTAAATATTGCCCAGCTCGTTGTGCAGGTAGAACAGGCTCCGGACGCAGTCCTGCACGGAGGAGATGGGCCGGTATCCCGTCAGGACGTACTTGTTAAACTGGAGGTGTGGGGGGGAGCTGGCCCAGTCCAGCAGCCGGGGTCCGCTCAGGAAAGCCATGACAAACAGGACCGACAATAAGACTCCGCCGAATAAGTAAAAAACGGACTGTACACCTATATACGCGTTTATTAGGATTATTGCCACTAAAACCTTGTGGGACACCATTAGTGTCTTTGTGTGTGTGTGTGTGTGTGTGTGTTTGGGGGGGGGGGGGTTATATTTGTGCTGTTAGCCGCCTAGCTTAGCGCTTAGTGGGCTTCCCGGTGAGTCTGTCAGGCGCTACCCGGCGACGCAGTATCCGCGCCGGCGTGGTGGGCTTTCAACTGCCGGTCCGGGTGTCATCCGCGGGGCTGGAGGCAGACACGGCCGGCCACGTACATGGGTCAACCTCGGGACGGGCATTGCGGACGGAGGGCGGAAGGTGGAGACAAAATGTTCCCGGTCATGTTAAAAGTCGGTTCTCGGGGTTAGCTCTCCCCCCGCAGCGGCGCGAGCTCCGTCCCTCCCCGGGCAGGGATGCTGCGGGAGCCGCTGGTCCATCCAGCTCCGGTCTCCGGTCAGAAGGGGACGAGCAGGTCACGGCTGTATTCCCATGAATGAACCGGGAGATCCGCTTGGTTTCTGAGTGATGCTGGTCAGCTTTCTTAACGCTATTAAAAATTTTTAAATTAAATTAAATTAAAATAAAAATAAAGATTTTCGGGAACGAATGAGAGCTAGCAAAGCCGGGCAGCCGGCGGCTACCGACGCCCCGCAACGGAGGATGAAGGAGCCGGTATCCGCCTCCCGACAAAGAGCAGCCGGTCCGAAGGGATTAAATCAAGCTTCTCCGACACCCGCTCGGTCCGGCCGCGGTCCACCATCGCTTCTCGCCGGCGTTTTTCCTCGAAATGCGGGTCTCTCCCGGTGGCCTCCTCCGGTCCTCCCGCATCGCCTCCGATCAACGGTCAAGTTCTCCGGAGCAGCGGCCGGGCCCCTTCCGGTGCGGGTTTTCAAATTAAAACCGACATCCAACAGGCAGGAGATTTAAAAAAAAACAACATTTTCCTTTTTTTGTTTTTGTTTTATTTATCCCCCAAACATTTTAATAAAGAGGCTCAACCCCCACTTTAGATCTGTGTGATCTTTATTTAACTTGTAAAAAAATATATATATATTCAAGATACAAAGTGTTTATTGTCATAAGTACAGTAAACAAATACATTTCCCTGTACAATAAAATTATGTTTGCTCTCCACAGTGAAGGCCAAACAAATATAGAAAATATATATATATATAAAACACACGCACAATATCTGGAATGTAAATTTAAAAAAGTGGATTTCATTCCCTGACATACACAAATTGAGATTAGTCTTTACTGTTTCAGACCAGACTTGAATCAAAACTGCTGCAATAAGATTCGATAAATCCGAGTTATATTCAATAGAAATACTTTCAAAGAGAGTTTTAGATTTTTTTGTATTTATAAAAAGTCCACAGCGAGATAGAAGAAAGGTGGTGCAAATATGGAAGTGGTTTTTACACCAAGAGAAATGTTTACTTCAGTGATGACAAAGGAGCTTCACACGGCGTTCACCTTGTCTGAAAGTGGATATGTATTTTCAGCAACGTCTACCGAACCTCAGTCCAAACAGGGTTAAACTCAAGAGTCTAAAAGTCTTTTCCTTTTTCCTACTCGGCTGACAGATATCAACAACTAGATCGTCCACATTTGTTCTTTCTTTCTCTCGACTCATCTCTAAGACTTTGGATTGTCTCAGCCATGGAGGACAGAAGTGTCTCCAGTCAGACTCTATCAGACATAAGGATGTTGTTTCAGCTAAACTCAGGTCCTCCAGTAAACCTAAAACCTGGCACCCGTTCCTTTTGGTCCTTTTACGAGAGCAGATTTTATTTTGTAAGTGCCGTCCTCTCACTTCTGGTCTTATTTTGGTCAGCTGAGTGTGTTTGCTGCTGTTGGCTGCACTTGGAGGTTTAAATGCCAACACTGACTGAGACTCAGGTGCCTTCAAATACAGCAGACAACAGAAATATGGCAGTTATCAGCTTCGCTCGCTGCAAAAACAAAACTATAATTCACAAGAAGCACTTAATAAGAAAGTATAGAAACTACATGTCCCTGTTCTTATGTTGTGGGAGTGAAGCTTCCTGAGGAAAAATATATTAGGTCAGACATTCAAGGATGTTTCCCAAGGCCTGGATAAGGAATAATCTGTCAGCTATTATACTGCAAAAATAAAAACAACATTTTGAAATTGTGAGACATGAAAAGAAAAAAAAGCCCAATCTCTGATTCATGATAAATTCACCGGTGTATTCACACTAAATAAGTGGACTCTCAGAACAGAGATCAGAGCTGACGGACGTCACATGAGGCTTGATTTCTGATTTTAACTAATTTCACCCAGAATAAGCAGCCAAAGGTAACAGATGCACTTGGAGTTGGAGTTTTCCCAGGAGCCTTTGAAGGCAGCAGATGATGTGCAGGGTGTCTCTGATGGGAGAGGACTGAGGCCGAGGATGAATCTGACCACCTCCACCTCCACCTCCACCCCTCCTCTGCTCGGACTGCCACATGCAGCCAACTACAACTGCACTGCTGCTCCACATTAACCGCACATCATGTCAGTCAGCTGCGGTTCAGGTTTACAGGAAGTGGAGTTGTGAAAAGCTCAGAACAAATATAATACCACCCTAGATTAACTGCTCCTCTCCCTCTCCCCACCTTCATGTCGATCTAAAAGGGCTTTAAATATCTGAATCAACGCATTTATCACTTAACTTGATGCTTTTTTTTTTTTATCTACTGAAGGTGCATTTTTGTTAGTTGAAATAATCAGACGTGGCTCTGTTTTCTTTGGGCATTTTAATTTCTCATCCATGTCAGTGTTTTCTCACTAAAACTGAATGTCATGGCTGTTAAACTGAGACTTCCTTTTCAGATGGGTCTTATTTCAGAGAAACGTTTCTTCAACTTCAGTCACGCTGACAAACCACTTTGTTGCGACCTCTCTGTGTGTCACAGTGTAACACAGTCATTATGTCCTCAGGTCCGGCCTCTACTTCTTCTCCTATATAGACACAACGTACTGATATTGATGTTCAAACTCAGGATCAGGCTGCATAAGCACACAGACGGAGATGAGTGTTTGCCAATTTGTTCTTTTTTGAAATAAGTAATTAGGATTAAGGTTTGGCTTCTTCCACTTTATGAAGTAAATAAAATCAAGAATGTGAAATCTAAAAGATAAAATACCCAAAACAATTCTAATGAATTATATTAGTTTGGAAACAGACACAATATTGAACTTTATAAAGAGAGTTAGAGGGATTTCCATCTGATTTCCATTCGTTTCTCTGGCAGCATTGATTTGTATAATTTGTATAAATTGTATTCTTGGTTGTGCCGTCACAATTAAATAAACTTTGGTAATCAAGTCAGGATTGGATGAGCCTTTTCAGATCTGTGAAGCTGTGATACAAATCTTCCATCAGCTGAAAAAGGGGATGTATGGAAGAAGAGTTAAAACAATAGAAATCATGTTTATGAGAAAAAGGTATGTGACATTAAACAGGTCCAAAGAAGGAGCCTGAAATATTATCATTCATGCTGTAAGTTAAACCCATTCATTTATGAATTAAAACAATTAACATTAAAACTGAATGCTTTTGTTGGAAGATTGAGACTTTAAACTTAAACTCTTAATCTCATATACAAAGACGTTTGGCCGACTTGATTTGAGGTAACTGAGACGAAACCTAAAGGAGCTCTGACTCCAGTTCTCATCTCATATGACTCAAACTGTAAACCCAACTAAGTCATAAGAATAAAAAAAAAAAAAAAAAGTTTTAAAGGTGGACAGGAAGTCTGAGTGTTACCGTATATTTCCTTAAAAAGGACATTCAGTGAGAAACATGCAGAAGCGTTAAACGTTCTCATTTTTGCAATGAAAAACGAATTCAGCAGGAGCTGAAGAGCTGGCTTATTATCTGACAGATCTTATGTGATATAATAAGAGCGTTCCACGGTCTAAAGTGAGCTGTTGCTTTTATTAAACGGTTACCAAGTAAGGTGTTAAAAAAAAGTAAAAGCAAAACACACAAATATGTTTCTTTTTTATCAATACGCATTTTTTTTTTTTATTCCAAATAAATGTTTTGCCTTTTGTCAACCTGCTCTCTCTTTTATTTTCATTTTTTTTAATGTTTCATTTTTTAAGTTTTGTTAATCAGCTGGTCGGCCTTTCATTTTGGTTTCTGTTACTGTTGCTTGTCAGTAGCAGAGCGATTCAGGTCTGTGAAAAGTAATTTGATATATATAAGCCGTAAATTGTGCTCATTATACAACACCAGTGAACCAATCAGACGCTTGATTTGAGCTCCCTGTTTTATGAATATATATAAACATAGATGTACATATATCTCTCTGTGTTTATGGATATATAGAGATACTACACACATTCATACAGAGAGACGATATCTCTGGTTTTTACGTTCTATCCCCTCAATGCTGATACATTTTTAAAGTTATGAATCATTTGTTTCATTTACCGTACGCTCTTATGTTGCCTGTAATTTCAATAGTTCAGTTTTTTATGAATACTCAGATATTTCAGCCGTTGTTTCTTGGCTGCTGGCTCTTCTGCAGCATATTTATTTATTTATAGTGTACAGCTACGAGGGCACTCTGTGAAATTCTCTGGAAAATTGATAAGGGGTCTCTTCTCACTGTCTGGTTGCAGCCCACCACCACTTCAGAGAAATGATAGGTTTGTGGTCTCTGGTTCCTTTTTGACTGGAACGCCAGTTTAACTTTAATGTTGTCATCGTATGTTTGAGTTCAGCAGCTCAGCGCACAAAACCACCTTTTTTTTCCTCCTCTGCTCTGTGAAAGACCACTGTCACCTCACCCCTTCACCACCTCCCGCCCCGCTGCCATTCTCATTTAAACTTTGAAAGACAAAGAACTGATATTCAGGCTCACACTAAGTTTCGTATGCGCAGCATTAAGAGGCGAGACAAAGGTGAGTTTGTTTTTCTTGTAGTCTTTCCAGTTGATATAAACTGATCTTTGCTGTATCTGCTGGGATTTATATGGTAGAATTTATAATTTGGTCCTGTAACTTTTGTGTCAATCTGATTTAGGCAGTTAACATTTTTGGCCTTGAGGAGATTCAAAGGTCCCCTGACACGTTTTCTTGTAAACAAACAAAAAGGTTCCTTCATTCATATTCAGCATTTCTGATCAGGAGAAATCATCACAGTGTACAGAAAACACTTTGAATGCATTTCCTTCATCAAGACACACACAAGAGAAATCATGTTTTAGAAAATCGAGTTTGACATTAAAGAGGTCCTAAGACGGAGCTTTGAGGTACAACATGAGAAAAAGTTATCATTCAAAAGTGAAACTGATTTATAGACTGAAACTATAAGCAGCTGTGTAGTTTTAAGAAAACCTGAATGCTTTTATTGAAAGATTGAGACTTTTAGACTCACAAGAGAGTCCTCGGTCCTCCAGTATTTCACACCCTTGGGGCAACTGAGTAGAGACCTGAAGGAGCCCTGATACCCGTCCTCTTCTCGTACAACATGATTCACCAATTTATTGGGCAGATAGGACTAAAACACTGAAGTTTCACCCTGAGGGAAACGTTCAGAGGGAGTAAAACAGGGAACCTCATCAAAGGCAGCAGAAAGATCCATTCAGAGAGCAAAATAATGTGTTTCAACAAACTCTGTCGACGCAACTAATAAAAAATAAGTTTTAAAGGTGGACAGGAAGTGTGACTATCCTTAAAAAGGACATTCAGCAGTGTTGTACTCTCTCTTATTCGTCTCTTTTTCAGCCATCAGTTTGAATCCGTCACCCAAATCAGCAGCATGCTCCTGTCTCATATTTGCATCTGTGTCGGCCTCCTGCTGTCGCTCCCTCAGTGCTCGTATCAGCTGTGCAGCGACGGGACGCCCAAACAGTGCATGGAGGCCGAGTTCGCTCCGGGCACCAACTTGGCGGGCGAAGGCTTCGACATCACCAAAATGGAGCGCAAGGGGGCCTTCGTGCTCGAGGTGAATCAGTGGAAACGCAAAGACAAAACCTGCGTCCTGTGCAGCAACCCCTACATGGAGAACAGAAAACAAAAGCTGCCCCTGTCAGTGGTGGACTGGAGGGCAAAACAGTATTGCAGCATGAAAGTGGCCAGTAAACTCCACCGATCCAGCGAGTCTCTGGTCACTTCCTGCAGCTCTTCTGTGGAAAACAACTGGGGAGCCAACCTGGATGTAAACATTGAGGGAAAAGGCGGATCATTCATGCTGGCAGGTTCCAACTCTAAACTGGCTGATTATTCCATGGAAAAGACCAAGAACGACAAGTTCAGCTTCTCCAGCCAAAGCATGTCCTGCGAGTACTACAGGTAAGAAGACGAGCGCCAAACCCGAACCCTCAGGAAAAGAAATCCACCTGCTTCATACTTCTCTGTCTTTGTATTTACGTGAACAGCTATCGAGTGTCGGGCAAACCCAGACTGCACAGAGAATTTCTCCTCGCAGTAAAAAAGCTCCCCAAAACCTACAGCCCCGAACACAAGCAACGATTTTACAAACTGATTGACGACTTCGGCACCCATTACATCACCAAGGTGAGCTAGAAACAAAAAGTCCAAAAAACAGGGAAGATATTGAACAAATTAGAAATAACGCATTTGATGAAATGTTTCCAGGTGAAGTTGGGGGGAAGCATTCACTCTGTGACCAGCATCAGGCAGTGCCAGGCCAGACTGCAGGGCCTCAGCGTGGAGGAGGTGGAGATGTGCCTGGAGGTCGAGGCCTCCGCCAGCATCCACGTCAAAGCAAGCACTCGAGCTAAACACTGCAAGAAGGACGTGGAGAAGATGGAAAGTAAAACGTCCTTCTCCAGCCTCTTCAACGACAGGTAGAGAACATTATCCCACACCTTCAGTCAGATGTTTTCATGTTTTCACTAGCAGAAACACCAAACTGGATCAAATCTGGTCTGACTCTGCTGAACTCTGCAGGTTCACAGAAATAAAGGGGGGTCACACCACGGAGCCAGATTTGCTCTTCTCTGCTGACAAAAACCCGGAGGCCTACAAGGAGTGGCTCAACTCCCTGCCACAGAATCCAGACATCGTCTCCTACTCCCTGGACTCACTGCACGAGGTCCTGCCTGCGAACTTACCTGCCCGGAAGAACCTGCGCTCAGCCATCAGCCACTACATCCTGGAGAAAGGCCTGCTGAGGAACTGCAGCGAACGCTGTCAGGCCGGCATCAAGAGCGACTCGAGGGATTCCTGCGTCTGCCAATGCCACAATGATCCTGGGGTAACTCCAGACTGCTGCCCGACC
Organism: Remorina albescens; assembly: GCA_034769265.1. NCBI lineage: Eukaryota > Metazoa > Chordata > Actinopteri > Carangiformes > Echeneidae > Remorina > Remorina albescens. Next base: position 2,534,489 of record CM068493.1, read on the forward strand.
CGTCGGGGCATGGCCCGGGTCATCATCACCGTTCAACGGGCCTCCGGGCTTTGGGGCGACCACTCAACATCAACAGATGGCTACGTGAAGGTGTCCTTCAATGGCAAGTTGGTCCGGCGCTCTCCTGTCATTTACAACAACAACAACCCCCACTGGGCCATGGTTGTCGATCTGGGACCTGTGGTTTTGTCCTCAGGCCAGAAATTGAGATTTGAAGTGTGGGATGAGGACAACAAGTGGGACGACGACCTACTGGGAGAATGTGAGCCTAATCTGTCTGCAGGCGTGAAGAAGGATCTCTGCAACCTGCAACACGGCCAGCTCTTCTACAAAACTGAGGTGACGTGCGCTCCCAGTCTGAGCGGGAGTTTGTGCATGGACTACAAATCCTCACCCATGAATCCGAGTCTGAAGAAGCTGTTTGTGTCCCGTCACGCCCATCCCGTTCCAAAAGACATGCTGTTAAAGATGGGCGTGTTTGTGGACGGATCCACTTCCCACAGAAACCAGTCTAACGTGGCCTAATATATAATCAGTGTTTGTTTTCACAGAGGCCCCCAAACGGCTCTTACACCACTCCTCTGATTAGGTTCATTGATCACCTAAATCTAAGCAAAGGCAAAGATAAAACTTCTGCAGAGATTACGTGTTTGACAGATTTTTGGAGCTCAGAAATCGAATTAAATTAACATCCATGAATGTATAAAACAACAGCTATGAATCGGACCTTATATCCTGTATTTGTCTTCACACAGCAGCAGAGCCAACGCAGTAAATCAACAAAATGATATATTTTCATCCATCCAGATAATAACAGAATAGGTGAATAATTTGGTCACGGGGTTTTAAAATCTTTCAGATGGGGTCTTTGATCTAATTCATGTCCGTTTAGGGTCTTTAAAAGTCGCTTAAATGTTTGATGTTGTGTAGCTTTTACTTATAAAATTATTTATGCCTTATATTTTACATATAACCAAATTCTGTGTATTGTATAATCATAATCATTTTACTATCTATATACAAACACAATATCTGCAAATGTGTTTCGTGCATTTCTTATTGTTGTGTATTTACAATAAAAGCATATTATCTGAGCTGCTTGTAGTTTGATTTTTGGTCAGATTCGTGTGTTGACGTTGTGCTCTTCACAGGCTGCGTTGCCCAACATGAGAGAGGAAGTGGTAAAGCTTCCTGTACACACACAAGACTTAGCTGATGCTATTAAAGAGAACAATGTTTTCAGGTGAACGATACACAACAACGCTCTGACGCACAAAGTTCAGTTCAGCATCAACTTTATATAATTTATTGGATTAGAACAGTAAATAATTCATTTTAACATTCATTATAAAAACAAAGGCACAGTCTTTTCTTGCACTTATTGTCATGTTTATGTTGACAGAGAGAGACGGGGAGGGGGTTGGTTATGACTAGCGAGACCGTCTGACACGAGGAACGTCCACTTAAAAGGAAGACAAGGAGGAGGGGGGCCGAGAAAAATCAAACATAACACAAATAGATAAAACAGCAGGACAAAGTGGAGTGAAACGCACCCAAAAAAGACACATTACAGTGAAAACATGATGGAAAATGATCCACTTGAAGAAGCTCACGTTGTGTGATTTAGCCTAGTTTGAGAGAAGGGAACACAAAGATACACAATAAGGAAGATTGTTTTGTCGAGTATGTTTGCTCCAAAAATGAATGAACCTGCTTCAGCCACTTTCTTTTGATAGTTTTATGATGTTCAACCTTCACGCGTCAGTCGTAAACCTTCCTTCACTCTCACCTTTGTACCCGCGTCCGAGGGCGCCGTTCGCTCCACCGAATTTACCGGCCTGATCTCCTGTGAGAAGATCAACAGGAGCAGTGAGACAAAGACGTTGGACAGCTTGCCCAAAAATCAGATTCTGACTTTGATTGTGCTGTAAAATAATCTATAATGCATGCAGCTGTAGTTATGTGTATAAAAGTACGTGTTCTTTTTCCAAAAGTAGCTGCATTTCTTTCTGTGTCCAGAAACACACGAGAAGTCACGTAACAAATAATTATGAGAGTGTTTCAGTTTTACACAAGAAAGTCACAAGAAACCACAAAGAGAGCGGTGGGATTTCTGTCTTACCCAAAGCGTCTTGAGTCGCTCCCAGCTGTGCACCATAACCTTACCAAAGAAGAGACCGTAGATAATGTTACGATACAGAATCGTTTGGCAAAAAGACACACAACAGGGGTTTTGTGTGTGTGCATGAAAAGTCACCTGTTTGCTGCGTTCCGTATCCAGCAGCAGGTCCTGAAACAAAACAAAATACGTCTAAGCTTCGACAGGAGGAGTTAAATAGTGAGATAAAACACAACACTGTGTGAGTCTGTGGCTCGGCGATCAACCTCACACATCTTTATCTCAGATCCATCTCAGGTGAAGGTTACCGTTAATTTGATGTTGATTGCGTTTTTAGACGTTTGGCGGTGCCACCAGTTTTCACCTCAGTGGGTTGGTGAAAACTACACAATGCCATGCAGTGCTTTTTCCATCAGGCAGTTTGTCACACTTTACACACAGTCACTCATTCTCACCATATTTGTTGGAGGTTTTGGCGCCTTCAGCGCCGAGGCCGAGCTGTTGAGCGGTGTAAGGGTAGCCCCCCTCGCCTACAGGATTAACAGATCAGGTTAATTTATGAGACACAATGAGAACATTTTCATTTTGTGAAAAGTTGTTTTTACTTTAAATCAGCGTTAGGCCCTGAAAACTGTGTCTACACAAATCTCATGTTCACAACACATTCTGAAGCTTCCTGATGCATGAAATTAACACTGAGAGCGAGCTCGTAGCGCCTCTTTGTGTAAGAGGTAAAGTTGCTATGGTTACCTCAGTTTCCCTTCATTTTGAGACACGTGCTTGTTCTAAATTTTGGCTCAGAGTCGACGAGACGTGGTCGACCCACCACTCATTTAGCTCAGCTTAGCACAGGAGCAACATCCACCGAAGGCTAACGGTTATGTTTTGGTTAATCCGTGCTACGTTCAAAAACGGTGATTTCTTCTCATCCAACTCTCAGCAAGAAAGCAAAGAAGTGTTTTTCCAAAAAATTGTATAAAAGAGACAGACAAAAATAAGTGGGCTTATTCCTTGAACATTGACTTCTGTCAAACACAGATGTAGCACAGCGGTTGTGATGTTCTCAGATTTCATTGGACACCTGGCCTTAAATAAGGAAGTCGGTCTGTCGGTGTTCATGATGTGCACACGTTCGAGTTCTGATGAGGTGCGACACAAATCTGCTCCTACCTTCCATTCCGGCTGGAATCATCGGAGCATTTGCGTAAGGAACCTGAGCGGCTCCTCCTCCTGAGGAAAAACAAAATCAGTCTGTGAAACTGACTCACATCTCTGGTCCGTCTTCCCCCTTTTCATCTGGTACGAAGCAGCTCTGCTCTGTCCCCTGGTTCGAGTCTGACTCATGCATGGAAAGCCACTCAGATAGAAGCCTGACTAAGAATGTGACAGCAGAGGGATGAGGTCATGTCAGCCCCACTCACCATATTTCCCACCAGTTGATTCCAGTCCTGCACCAAGAGCTCCTGAAAGATAACAGGGGGGGCATTGGTGACAATCACTGTGAGAAATATACTCATACACATATTATTTTCACTCCAACAAACACATTTGGCCGTGAAATATTAACAAAGAAAGTTAATTTCGTTTGTTTGTCACAGTGTCTCTGATGCTGCTCTCACCATATGTGCCCTGGACGTGTCCATTGTAGCTTCCTGCACTGAGGGCTGCAGAAGGCAAAAGCATAAATGAGTCACACACTCTTGAATCATCAACAGTTTCACATGTGAGCTGCCAAAAAGTGTGTGAGAAGCATCTACAGGGGCAGGAAGTCAGAAACCACCAGTTTAAACTGGTCAGCTTCCATAAATAAGAGACAATAGCTACACCCAGTGGATAAGAGAAGACCACACTGGACATGCTCATCAGAGGAGAGCTTCTTCTCCTCGCGGCCTCTTATTTTTTTCTCGTTCAGCTGCAGCAGATTAAGCGTTGAGGGGTTAATGTCGCAACATCTGTTAGCGCTTTCAGCTGCTTATGACTCCTGGAGAACGTTACCTTTACTCTTCCCTGCTTTGTTCTCTGCACCATCAGCTAACTCTGCAGGGTAACCAAGCCCTGAAACATAATTCTAATTAGCATTATAATTATGTCTGTCAACGTCTTGTCTGACACTTAAAGTCCCCACTTTCTTCTTTTAGTTATTAATATTTCTTTAAGGCCACACTCACCGGCTCCGTAGCTGTCGCTGTAACCGTTTCCGTACCCTGCCGAAAGGAAGGGCTGCATTTTAAAGTCACGTTTATCTTTAGAAGTTTCATTTCTAAGCCAAACTTTTTAATTCACTGAGCCAAAAAAAAAAAAAAAACCAAACAAACAAGGGGATGTCGAAGGAAGTCATTTTGGACACATGCTCAATACCTGCACCCAAAGCTTTTGCACCAGCATCTCCACCTACAGAACGAAGAAAGACATAAACACAAAAGATCAGCTGAACGCCGTCACAGCGTTTGATGCAGATTTTTCATGACACCAAAGAGAATTAAGAATCATCCTCGGTCACTGAAGGCAGAGGGTTCACATTTCAAGGTGGAACTTTTGTTTCTTCAATTTAAATCGTCTCGTAGGATCTGAATTTCTCACTACACACGACGACGATGATCTTACCGTAGCCATTTCCTGTTACAGCTCCCAGGTATCCTGCTGCTCCTTCACCGTAGCCTGCAACAACACAAACAAACTGCATCAGCGTGAACATCAAACAGTGCACAAAGGGTTACAAAGACAAAGACAAAGGGAGGAAACTATGAAAAATCCTTCTAGTGTTTAAAAGCTGCGTTACTTATTCGACGGAAAGGGAAGGAGCTGCTGCTCGTGTGACCTTTAAATCAAGGTGATGTTTTTACCACTGAGACCAACAAGCAAATGACTGGTTTACAAGGCAAAGCAGAGCTGCTGCCTGACACATGATCTGCTGCGCGTGTGTGCCTTTATATTCACAATCTGAAGGTTAAAGTCAGTGTCTTTAGACAGAGGCCTGAAAGGAACAGTCTGGGAAATGGATTCGTTGATAAGGAGATGCATGTCGGCACCTCGGACTGTGAAAAAATATCAAACTGACGTCAAGGAGGAAATTAGCTAATTAGTTTGTGGCCAAACTTTTCACAGTCGGACAGTAAACATGTTTAATTCTGACATTTTTATTCAGGAGTCTCTGGAGGCCGACTCGTTTATGGGAAGCACTTCCTGTTGGTTTAATCAACCAGGCAGCTCAGCCTACAGACTGATAACAGGGGAAACAGCCAGTCCAGCTCAATATGAAGGACGCATCAGTTTTCTAATTTATCTGTAAAGCAAATGAGCGCATTTCTCAAAATGTGAGACTGTTCCTGAAGAGCAAAGACAGAAGGAGGAAAAACAACAGGATATAAGTCTGGACAGATGAAGGATTCATCCTCATCCTCACCGTTTGTCTTTCCTGCAGCACCGTGAGGATACCCGCCCTGTCTGAGCCCAGCCGCAGCTGAGATTTATTTCACAGACAGTTAGGAGTTAGTAGACAGTAAAAAAGGAAAAATGATCCCAACAGAGGAAACGACAGTGAGGTGCTCACCTCCAAGTTTGCCAGCAGCACCTCCCAGATACGCTCCCTGTCCCAGACCTGCAGAGAGAGAACGGCAAAAGTTAACCACAGGGAGCGCAAACACACACCGACATCTCCATCTGCTAAGAACCGACAGCATCACCTGGGCCATAACCTCCGGCCGCCAGGCCCGCGCCCAGATAGTTTCCCGCTCCGCCGAGGTAACCTGTGGAGGACAAATCAGCACAAGCTCAGAAACAAACACAAATCCCAACATTTGTAGAGCAACACGCAATATTGATCACACACTGTGGCCTTTGGTGGCAAGTCCATTCAGATCTGACAGATTCACCGAGAATCACAGATTCCATTTTTAGTGCCGTCTTTCCAGGACTGAAAAACAACCTGGAACAAGATCCACCAATCATGTAAACTGAGATTCAAATATTTCAGTAAGATATTAGTGTCGTCGGTTTCCTGGATTCACACTAATGATCCGTCTGCTCACATCAGTCCTGTGATGTAAGCAGTTTGACTTTCATACACGTTTTAACACACACTCAGGGACACGCAGGCCAGTTTTAAATCGATTCCTTCCTCTATTCAGGGTGTCATTTCCTCCAGAAAACTGATCATTGCTCACATAAAAAGATCTGATGGACGCCTAAAGCTCTTCACAATCAAAGCTGGATAATTACTGCGGTTCTCCATCTGTGCAGATGTGAAATTACACAAAGACACCGTTTCATCTCAGTGCAGAGCTACAAACGCGTCCAGTTTTAGCATTTCCAGTTTCACTGATCGCTCCAGCTGGTGCTCTGTGATCCTATTCAGGATGAACACGCGTTTAAACATTTCTACTCCAGTATTGTTCTCACCTTCAGCCCCACAGCCTCATCTAGAATCGTTTCCTGCCTCACACACAGTGATTGTGTTTGTTGTGTGTCACTGATCACGATTTACAAACCCTCCAAACCACAAACGATAGATAAACGACGAAGATAATCGTCACACGTCAGCTTCAAGCAGTGCTCTCCACGTGTGTTGTTGTTGTTCTCACCAAGGCCCAATGCAACAGCAGCAGAACAATCTCAACAACAAAAAAACAAAGACGCAAACAGAAATTAAGCCACCACATGTGCAACAAGACAAAAGCTGTCTAACTAAAGCTCGAAAATACAGCAGCGTCTTCCTGGCGGGCTGTGTAATATTTAATACGCCCAGTGCTTTGGTTCTGTAAATCCAGAGTCATCAGAAATATAGACTACATTCTTCTTTCTACAGTGGCCCAGAATGGACAAACTCCAGACAGGCCACAGTAGGATTAACCTTTAGTTTGTGTTTACTGTGTGCTTTACATCCAGATAAACATCATTTCCATTCCGTGTATCAGCTGAAGAAGATGTAACCGCTTTGATTCTGGACACAAACTGAAAGAAACCCAAAAGGCTCCAGAAGTTTTTTAGCTTTCTGGCGTAAATGCCAAATCAAGAGGAGACCAAACATTTCTATATGATGACGACGATTTACTGAGTGAGTAATATTAGTTAAATGTTATTTAAAAATAAGGCCGACGCTTCAGAAATCTCATCTGGTAACAAAAGAGAAAAGAAGGTGAGATGGTGGAAGAAGGGACGAAGCTTTACTCTTACGTGCTGCCTGGTTATTTCTCCCAGCATGCCTTGGGACATTCAGAAGTTTTGGCTCTTTGCCCTCCTGACCTCCCAGGTCTACCCTTTGGGTTCCACGTGGATTTGGGATTACAGGTCTGGGACTCTCCCTTTCTTGTACTTGAAGGTTTAGAGAACCACGACCGTGATTTTCTACAGCAAAACTCCCTCGGATGCTGAATCCGTTTGTGTCTTTATTCAGGATGCCCAGGTCTCTGACACCCTGCCGGGCTGCTGCAGCAGGTAAGAAGCTTCTGGTTCCCTGACCCGTCAGAGGAGGGAACCTTCCCGCCTGTCCCAGATCTTTGCTGTGTGGACCAAGACGAGGCAGAAACTCACGGTGCTCCACCTCCACTCTGGTGGATCCAAAGTTTGGAGCTTGTGGATTTTGGTGAATAGGTGATAGAAAGTCTGTGGAGGAAGGAGAGCTCGGGCTTCTGGCGTTCAGAAGAGGCAGCTGCTGTCTCACCTCTCCGAGGCTCGTGGTACTCTTTCTTTTCAAGACCACAGGCTCAGAACTTCCTCCAGCCGGGCCAAGATTTTTGTTCGGTTTATCAAGAGTCATCGTCGATCCAAGACTGGAGGACTTAACCGCCGGATCGAGGATTTTGATGCCTCCTCCTGCCTGTAATTCAGGCGCAGCAGGACCGGGTGACACCTCAGGTCTGTAATGTTCCCCAAACAAGGGAGCAAACGCTCTGCTCTTTTTTCTCCTCAGATCTTGAAGATCTTGGCCCAGACCGGCCAGCTCAGGTCCACCCAAGTCTGCTGCAGACACACCTGGCAGAGAAATATGATGCATTCATGACCTCTTTGTGGCTCCGTTCTTTACTGATGTGTGTATCAGAGCATTCGATGCAATATAACACATCATCCACAGAGCAAGGTGGAGGAAATTCAAGACCAAATGGAGACAAGATAAAAATCCATTATGGCCCAAAATTAGTCCAGTTTAAAAAAAAAAAAAAAAGGAGACTGTCACCACGGTGACAGACGGAGATGACACACAACTGAGGCCACATATTGGAAGGACACACGTCTCTTTGCATCAACGCAATAATGTGACGACAAAACCGGCAGCATCAGTGTGTGACAAAGACGGAGCTTAGTACGACACAGACGGGAGGAAAAGCAGCATCATTTTGTCGATACACTGAAATTATTCACCGCACAGTTTCAGTTTCAATCACTGCCATCCAGGTTGAAACAAAAACAAATGGGGTGTGAGAATAATTTGTTTTTGTGCAGAAATAAATCAAATGACATATTTGAGTGAAGTGAAGTTCCTGCAAACATCGATTACAGGCTTAAAGCAGCAAAATAAAAAGGTTGACAATAACCTCATTTCTCCGTCATCTAGCTGTTAGTGTGTGTTTTCATTTCACAGTCACTCCTCAGCTGCACAACTCATGCAACAAGCAACAAACTGAGACACACAAACACTGCTGGGGGGGGGGGGGGGTTACCGGGTACGTGGTCCTCAGTCCTGTGTCCGCTGGGAAGCCCAAGTCCATGTCCTGATGACAGCAGATAAAAACAGTCACTGAGGCTGAGGCCGACTTCAGGGCCAAACAGGTTTCTTTAATAAGACGAGCATCAGTGATAAGATAAGAGGCCTTCAGCTGGGGGGGGGGGGGGGGGGGGGCAGGAGGTGGATTTTGTTAAAGAAAGAGTTTGAATTTGGATATTTTAAATCAAACAGATAATCAAACTGCCTTCAGATGTGACATGAAATAAATTACATTTTCTCTGTCTCTTTTGTTTGACCTGATAAACTTCAGCATGAGTTTGTGTGAGTGATGGAGACTTGGGACTTTAGGAAACCCCCCCCCCCTCGCTTCTACACCCCCACCTCCTCCTCCTCAGCATACAAATCTGGACTAAGACGCAGCAGACGCTCTGAAGTAAGACCTGATTCATCACTCACCTGGCCGGGCTCCAGGGTAGCCGTTGCCAGCGAGCACTCCGTATCCTGCAGAGAAGAAGAGTGAACCTTTAAATCAGGCAGCCACAGAGCGTGACATCACCGGTGCACCGGGTTTCTTCTACGGGGCTGCAAGGACGGACATCATGTTCTCAGGCAGCGACTGAGATTTTAGGAAAACACTTGAGAGGAAATCATGCAACTAATTGAAGAAGGACTTACCTGGCAGAGTGCCGAGGCCAGCACCGTAAGCTGTAAAGTCACAAAAGCACACTTAATTATTATATACAAAGATTTCTACAGCTTAGAGAAAAAATACTTTGGTGCAATGAAAAGAAACACGATAAATCCCTAAAGAAATTAAATGAAGGACATGTTGTTTCAGTGGCAAAGCACTTTTCATAAATCTGACGGCTCTCAGGTCATCGAGTAAAGGCTGCCAAAGTTTCTGCTGCTGTTTCGACCCATAAATCATCTGTAATGTGTTACATTATACGCCTTGAAATGCCTCACAACGTTTTCCTGCCGGGCTCAAGCCGTGTCCCAGTCCCAGTCCGTTTACGGGGCCGGCCCCCAGAGGGATTCCTGTGCCCAGACTGGCACCTGGAGTCCGGAGGAGGGAGCGCGTTAGTAATCCACAACAGAAGAAGAAATCTAACACAAACCAACAGGAAATGAGGTGCTGATGTACCGTAGGGGCCGTGGGCTCCATATGCGCCTTGCCTCAGGCCTGCTCCTGCTCCTGCTCCCAAACCCAGAGATCTGTAACCACCTGTGGGAATAAAGAACAGAATCTGTCACCACTCAGATTTTAGACCGCTTTTATAACTGCTGATCGTTGAGTTCTATGAGAATGAATCTATAAAGTAATATTATAAATATCGTCATCATGTTTGCATCATTTATTTTATATTAATGCTGGAGAACTCACCATTGCCGAGCTGAGCGCCAGGATAACGTCCAACTGATGTTAAAATAAGACAAAATAAGAGCATCAGATTTGTCTGATGTGGTTAAATAGATAAAACCTTTAAGTCTGCAGAAGGCAGAAGAAGAACGTACTTCCTGTCTTCATTGCTTTGCTGGGATATCGGCTCCCCAGTGCTCCAAGAGTGCCTCCAACTGCAAAAACAATTCAACCAAAGGAAAAAACTAAAAAAAAATCCTTCCCTAACATTTACATTGTGTTGAATCTTTATTAAATCTAAAAATAATGTCTGAATCATATAAATAAACATAAAAATTGTAAAATTTAATTACAAAATCAAACATTAAACCCATTTTATTTCAATATTAATTTTCTTGACAACAGAGTGTGTTTTTCTTTTAAATCATAACTCAGTTAATGAAATTATAACTGAACACGTTCATTAAATACCAGGAGGTGACATTTTTAAAAGAAAAAATAAAATGTTGTCCATCGTTAACATGATAGGAAACCACTGACCTCCAGGTTTTACTCCAATACCGACACCTGATGAACAAACACAAAGCAGACACAAAAAGGACACACACACACACACATTTAAGGAAACAGTTTGAGTTTGAGTTTACAGAATATGAACCAGAATAAAACAAACGCACACTTTTGACATTTTAAACCGCACAAAACTTCAGCCAGTGAGAAGCAATCGTGAATTTTTCTTTGATTTTCAACACACTTTAAGATATATAGATATAATTCATGTTAAAAGATTTGAAATTAAACAGGTGACCCACCTCGGGCTGGCAGCACTCTGCCCCACGACACACTCTGAGGTTTGACCCCTGAAAAAAAAACAGTTTCATTTGTTACAGTCGAAATTTGGATTGAATTCAACCGAACAGAAAGAAGCGTGAAATATTTTCATTTTATTTTTTTAAGACTAACATGTAATTTGAAGGATAAGATCGTATTGTCTTTTGTTTTACGTGATATCAGACATTTTTCTGACCTGACATCTTCGTGAATGACAGATAAGGTCGTTAATCAAATCAAATCAAATCAAATCAGATTTATTTGTATAGCGCCAAATCATAACAAAGTTACATCAAGGCACTTTACATATAGAGCAGGTCTAGACCAAACTCTTTATAAAATTATTTAAAGAGACCCAACAGATCCCCCGATGAGCAAGCACTTGGCGACAGTGGCAAGGAAAAACTTCCTTTAAGAGGCAGAAACCTCGGGCAGAACCAGGCTCAGGGGGGGCGGCCATCTGCCTCGACCGGTTGGGTTGAGAGAGAGAGAGAGAGAGAGGCACGGGGGAGGGGGGGGGCAAAGTTGGGTAGAGTAGGGAGAGAAAGAGAGCAGGAGGAGGGGATATTCAAACAGGTGTAGGCAGGAACATGATGCTGTTAATCTCTAAAAGTTGAGGCCTCTGGCAGACGTCTACATGAACGACCTCAAACTTGTGACTAAAACAAAAGCCACTGAAGTGGGTTTTTTTTTTTTTTTTTTAGAGAGAGAGAGAGAGAGACAGAAATCCATTGATGGAAACGGAGGATGGGAGAAAATCAGAGCGACCGTCTGGAGCCTCTCGGCTCTTCTCGCGACTGCTCGTCAAATTTGGCCGAGCTCTGCCACCTTTTGATCCGCAGAGATCAGGCGGCGCAGACCGCGGAGACTTGGCAGCATCGCCGAGGACTCCGCGAGCTCGTCCCTCCCTCAGTCTCACACACACGATATCTAACAAGTGAGTGAGAGGGAGTCACCGAAGACACCGATCCGTCATGAAATCACCCTCCTGCTGTGTGACAACTACAGCCGGAGCTTGATAGACAGACAGGTGACAAATAACACGGAGGCTCTCAGGGAGGTGTTTGACCTCCACCAGCTGCCAGAACAGCTCCAGGACCTCCACCCCCCCCTCCCCCAAAAGATATTCCCTCATTTTGGGTTTTGGGGAATCGCAGCCCGACATGTCAGATCTAAAACGTATTTCGACCCCTCATGTCCTTTAGATGGAGGCTCATTTATCAGTTTCTATCTTTAACTGTGACTAAATTATCACATTATTTGTAACATTATAATATTCTTTTAAAAAAAACCCCCATCAAGTTATAAAAACTGCACTAATATGAGTAATAATTTTAATGTCTAACTAATTTGTAAGTTGCCATAGTTGAAGTGACGGATATCTAGTCAATAATCCATAAAAAATAATAAAGTATTATGGTTTGGTGCATCGTCAGCACTAGTATAAGTATTATTTATTCCATTAATATTTTAAAATATCGATCTTTTTAATCCGATGATTGTTTTAAATTTAATTTCTTCACCTTAGCTTGGAGAGTGTATCCTCCTTAAATCTTCTCACTTCTTCATTTATTATACGTGTGAGTGTTAAAACACGAACTGATGTTTTGACGATATCTGAATGAATTTAAACTAACTCTTAAGAGAAGCTGCGATTTGCTGAATCAGCGCTCTGGTCTTTTCTTACCGCCTTGGAGAGTCTGCTGAGCCAACCAGAGGACCAGTGAGGTCTGGAAGAGAGCTCGAACCAGCATGATGGAGGAGACCGGGAGTGAAGACCACGGGGAGCAGAGAGACCAGCTGACGGGGTGGTAGGCACACAGAGGGAGGGGTATTAAGAAGCACAACTGCCCCTCATGTCTTTTATATGATTTTCTCCTTCATACACTCCCACCGAGCGGACCTGCCCTCTGAACACACACACCGGTCTGATTGGACAGGACTATAAACCCGTCCTGGTCCACGTCCATCAGATGAAAACACATCTGAAAACTGTGCCAGAACTCACCTCCTGAAAGGATAAATCAGACATTCATGTCATCTTTCCACACAAACTTTCCGTGAATGGATCAGTAGTTGATGTATGATGCTCTCAGCAGAAGATCTCAGCGTTTTCTCCGTAATTTTGCCCCATTCAGGATGGAAAAACATCAGGACCAGCAGTTTTCTGTGAAACACACTGACCTCCTGTACATAAACACAGACAGAAAACTATAACATGACTTTGGCAGATGTTGAACTCAAAACAAAAACATCTGCGTCAGTACCTGAAATAAACAGCAGCATACCTGTTCCTGCTGGGTTTAGTTAACAGAGTAAATATTACACCTCCTGTAAACAAGAAGGGGAACAGAATGAGAGCAAAAAGAATCTGTTGAAGGAGCCTAAATATCCTGCTGGAAAAAAAAGGTACTCTGGAAATTACAGAGTAAATATTACATCAGATTAGTGTGAAAAACATGCAACAATAAATGTTTAAAGTGAAAACAAACGCACATCCTCAATTAAAGCTTCATTTTGAAGAGGTTTCCATCATTTTGTGTAGACGAGTGTTGTAATGTGACTACACGGGGTCTTTTGTGTTGCCACAGTCTGTTGAGAGTGTGTATCAGAAGCATCAGGCCGTGGTGGCATCAGCTCCGAGCTCCAGCATCGCCACATTGTATAGCGTGGGAGGTCCCTTGTTTTTAATGTAATGTTTAAGTTTACGTCTTAACTTGCAGCCGGGAGAACCGCATACGACGTCTGTTCTGGGGTTGGGGTTTTTTTTTTTGTTTTTTTTTTTTGGGTGTTTTTTATGCCACCTGAGGAAAAACTGAAGTCACGTGTGAAGACCACCGCATCGTCTCCCCTGGTGGTACCGAGGAGAAGACAATAACATCTGACTCAGCACTCCTTCACCCATGATTCACCTCTAAACATTTATCCGTCCGCATGTTCGAGGACGCTCCCTTATGGAAAACAAAAACAACAGATCCATAAGGAGAGAGCGGACTTTTCTCGGCCAGCTGATGGTCTTCAGTGTTGGATTATTTAGACAGAGGACCGGCACATCTGGATGGCAGTCTGACATCCCTGATGTATATATATATATATATATATATTTAATACATATAAATAGATTATATGTGTTCTGCTGTTTCTTTGAAGAATAATAAAGAATAAAAAAAAAAACAAATGTTGATATTTTATTTGTTTTATCTATATTGTCGCTGACGGAACAGAGACTCAATAAAAATGGCTGTAAAGTGAAGCCGGTGTTAAAGAGCCGTCATCGGGGGGGCAACGTCACCGGTTAGTGAAGTCTATGGGAAAATGTAGCCACTTCACAGTTGATTTATTAGCTCAGTAAACGTTTTCCTGATGAGTTTATGGTCTCAGTCTGAAAACATGATGCTCATTTTTTAAATGGTGGTCCCATTTACAGGAAAATAGATTGGGGGGGGGCGTGGCTACTGTGTGATTGAGAGATGGTACCATCCAATCAGGATAGAGTATGGAGCAGGTCAGATCATGTGGCGTACCCGTTTTTGTACACTTACAGCTTCAGGATTTGACAGAATGACAGTAGAAGGAAACTAATTGAACCATAAATTCTCTATTACAGCTGTATTCTCACAAACGAAGGGCCAGGAAGAACTTAAAGAATTCATTTAAAAAAAAAAAAAAGAAAAAGAAAAAGAGAACAATGCTGTGAAACTCCAATTCAAAGTCAAAATTCAAATAGTTTATGATGAAGCTGATTTAAGTGCTAAGGCAGACAGGTCGGAGGGTTTGGGGTTTGGGCTCAGCTCCTATTTAAAAGCCAACAAAAAACTGTTTCAGTATAAACTCATTTGAATACTAAAATGTCAACGCGGAGCCAAACTGTCAGTTTACACTAAACCTCCAAACCTGAACAGCTTTATGAGCTGATTCATCCTGGTAAAATGAGCACACGGTGATTTTTTTTTATTCACAGTCTGGAAGCTGGTGTCGGTGTTTATCGGAGGTTTTACGCTCCTCTTCTTCTCTAACCAGTCAGACCCTGCAGGCCTCCAGGGGACTAATGTTAACGTTCAACTCCATGTAGCGTAACCAAATTGGGGAAAGAACACAAAGACCTACAGAGCGATCGTGCTGTAACAAATCTTCAGGTGGCAGCAATAAATCATATCCAGACTCAGGCCTCGTGTATTTTCACCACTGGGGGGCGCCGTGCAGGAAAAACAACGTTCACCTGATTGAAGTTAGGTGTGACAGAGGAGTTCAAGGTGGAGGTGGGACTGCATCAGGGATCAGCTCTGAGCCCCTTCTCGTTTGCTATGGTGATGGACAGGCTGACAGACGAGGTTAGACAGGAATCTCCATGGACTATGATGTTTGCAGATGACATTGTGATCTGTAGTGAGAGCAGAGAACAGGTGGAGGAGAAGCTAGAGTGGTGGAGGTTTGCCCTGGAAAGGAGAGGAATGAAGGTTAGCCGCAGCAAGACGGAGTATATGTGTGTGAATGAGAGGGACCCAAGTGGAAGAGTGAGGTTACAGGGAGAAGAGATAAAGAAGGTGCAAGATTTTAAGTACTTAGGGTCAACAGTCCAGAGCAATGGAGAGTGTGGAAAAGAGGTGAAGAAGCGTGTGCAGGCAGGCTGGAACGGGTGGAGAAAAGTGTCAGGTGTGATGTGTGATAGGAGAGTTTCAGCTAAGATGAAAGGAAAGGTGTACAAAACTGTGGTGAGACCAGCGATGTTGTTTGGTCTAGAGACAGTGTCACTGAGGAAAAGACAGGAGGCAGAGCTGGAGGTAGCAGAGATGAAGATGCTGAGGTTCTCTTTGGGAGTGACCAGGTTGGATAGGGTCAGGAATGAGTACATCAGAGGGACAGCACATGTTAGAGGTTTTGGAGATAAAGTCAGAGAGGCCAGACTGAGATGGTTCGGACATGTCCAGAGGAGAGATAGTGAATATATTGGTAGAAGGATGCTGAGTTTTGAACAGGAGGCCTAGAGGAAGACCTAAGAGGAGGTTTATAGATGTAGTGAAAGAGGACATGAAGGTGGTTGGCGTGAGAGAAGAGGATGCAGAAGACAGGCTTAGATGGAGGCAACTGATTCGCTGTGGCGACCCCTGAAGGGAAAAGCCGAAAGGAGAAGAAGACCTGATTGAAATTCAGACTCTTCCAAGACAATGATGGCTGACAACATGGTGTCACTTTTAAAAGCTCGAGGAAAAGTAAGCTTACAATCAGCTGGTTGGTGCCTCAAACCGTAAGAGCTGCAGAGCTGAGACTGTGTGTGAAAAACAGCGCCACCATCTGGACGCTTCTGGTGTTTGGAGATATTCAGCGGCTGCCAGCTTCTGCAGGTGCAGTTTAGATTTCAGAGCTGAGGGCCAACAATCACGCAGATTTTCTGTGCACATCTAAATTGCGCTTCTGAACTTAATACTATAATTTTCTGTCATTGCGTGCAATCAGGGTATAATATCCATGCCGTCTGTTGAGATGAACAATTTACGACATTTTAATATTAAATGTTTAAACTGCATTGTAACAAAAATTTAGGTTTTAAGATCAGACAAGATTATTCTTCTCAGAGTGGATATTTGTATTGTTACAGCTGCAGAAGGACGTAGTGGAATAGTTAGGAGATATTTCTATAAGGAGATTAAAGAACTTTTGAAAGTGAGGAGAACATATAGAGAATGCTTTGTCAGCAGCTCCACCCAATAAAGCGTTGAGATGTGAGCTCCTCTGAAGTGAATGATAAATGCCCAGAAAAGCCTGAGTCACACAGTTTTAGCAGCGAGAAGACGGGACAGACTGTTACAGCTGGCACCGTCTGTTTTCACCCCAGTCCAACATCACACACTCTTACTGCGCTGCACAGACTCCACAGTTGTCTTTGTGTTGGCATCACGTATATACAGACGGGCCTGTGTGGGCGTTGAGGGATGCTGTGGAGGTTAAACCCATACGAACTCAGTTTACACACCTTTATTAATTCCAAAACACAGTTTGGCACGATTCGAATCCCTTATTGTGCCAACTGAAGGGATGT
This sequence comes from Remorina albescens, assembly GCA_034769265.1. NCBI lineage: Eukaryota > Metazoa > Chordata > Actinopteri > Carangiformes > Echeneidae > Remorina > Remorina albescens. The sequence continues at coordinate 2,551,497 of CM068493.1, forward strand.
TGAAATGGATATTGTCAGGAAAAGCGAACATATAAATGTGTATTTAGTTTATGATCACGCACCTTTTCATTTACACGTCACTCGTGTCTGTCCTGAGCTTTGCTGTGTTGAGTCTGGAGCGTTTCCTCCAGCTGTTGTGTGCGAAGTCCAAACCCGCTGATGGAGTTGCAGCTCTTCGTCCGGCTCAGGTGGAAAACCTTGTTGAATTGAGTTCATTCTGTACGAAGCTGCCCGTCATCCTGGAGACAACAGAGCTGCTGTGTTACCGAGAGAAATAAGAGAAAAAACACACCTCATCATTTTACATCAAATGTATACACAAACAGCACAAACAGGCCTCATCAGCTCCAGCCAGCAATTCAAATTTATAGAGCTGTGCATGTCTCAAATCAGTCAGAACATATCTGAGCAACTGAGAAACTGGTGTTTCACATCTGCCCACAATAACACAAGCACTAGACACTCAGACTGACCGACGTCACTGTTGGCTGCTGCTGCTGTTTGCCCAGTCTGAGACAGGCAGTGTGTAAAACACTCCCCACGCTGCCTTTTGTGAAGATATCTATGTGATAATAGTTTGAAAATATACTTTTGCCCAACTATTAATGCTTAATATTACGTATTTTCTCACCTCTTAAAGGAAAATGCACTACAAGGATCAGCCAAACACCAAAGAGTACAACACAAGTGAGATTTAAAGGTTAATCTGAACCCGACAGCAGGAGTTAACCTGTATAATACAAAAATGACTGCAGAACAGCTCACCCATCTGGTGGAGACATCATATTAAATTATATTTTTCATTTTTCGAGTTCATACTTTCATTTAGGTGACATCCATCTTTGTTCAGAGCTTCTCATCATCATCATGTCCTTCTCCTCCGTGGTCCAGAGGAGGTCAGATCTCGGTCACTCATTGTTTCCGTCTTCTTTTGAAAAGATTAAATTGACAGATAATGCGAAAGATAATTCATGAGGAGTCAATATTAAGGATTCACTACAAAACAGCTGGAACACAGAACATGAAGTTCATACCTCCACCTGCTGAAGACCAGATAGCTGATCTGGATCTCAGGCGCTCTGACAGTCGAAGGAAACCAGATCACCTCGGCCAGACAAACAAACACACAGATGAGGAGAGAAGCTGGGGACAAAAGGTGTGGTTTTTTTTTTTTGGCACTAATAGAGTCAAAAAATGGCAGAAAAACTGATATCATTTTGCGTACGTGACCCAAAACTGAGCAACAGGTGCTTGGATGGAAACAACACACTGACAAGGCCCCTTCCATTAACGTAGGATTTATCAGCTCTCTGTTCCTTCTTCAGTCTTTGTTGTGCAGGCTCCAGTGCACCAACATCCCCCCCCCCACCACCACCACCACCATCCTCTTCGTCACACATCAGCCCGCCTTTGCACTTGCCCAAATATAAACTATGTTTCTTGGCACGAGGTCAGAATGAAATGAGGAGGAGCCTGAAACAGCGAGTTCAGCTCAGGACAGACTGAAGGACAAACCAGCCCTGAGGAGAGCTACAGGGGACAAATAAGAAGATAATAAGAGCTGGTTGAGTTCTGTCTGACTTGAGAAAAGTAAGTTCTCACCCAGTTTTCTTGGATTTCAGCTGGAAGAGCGTTGATAAACTGTCCGGTCACAGGCCAGGCCTCAGCCCTGCGTATTTATATTGTGGAATAAGTGTGTCGTCTGTGCAGTGATTTATCTGTTTGTATGTCTGAATGTGTAAATGTGTATTGAGCTTTAACTCTCCCTCTGCAGATGTCTCTATCTCCAGCCACCTCGGCCGCTCGCCGGGCTTTGGCTGCTGCTGCGGCACATTCAGGCGAAGAGAGCAAAGGTCAGTGTGTCTTTACTGACCCCCCCCCCCCAATAACAAACACAACCAGAATGTATGAAACCTCCAGATTCAGAGCAGCACATGAAGGCAGCACCATGTAGTTTGAGCCTTTTGACCAGCTGACACTTCTACAGAGCTGGCAGCCGGCCTGCACGTTCACGCCTCTGATGTTTCTAATGGCTGATACGAGCTATCCGGGTTTCACCAGCCTCTACTCAGCGGTTGTTGTTATTCCACAGCCAGGACCTGGAAGATGCTGAGCTTCGTGTTGGCCCTGCCTGGCCTCAGCGTCTGCTGGCTCAACGCTTACATGAAGGGCAAGCAGCATTCACACGAGCAGCCAGAGTTCGTGCCGTATCATCACCTGCGTCTGCGCACCAAGGTGAGACTCAACTTTAAAAAAAAGAAAGAAAGAAAATGATCCGGACGGACTGGGTTAGGGTGTCACGTTTACTTTACTCAAAACACTAACATATCTCCTTCCAGAAGTTTCCCTGGGGCGATGGAAACCACTCTCTGTTCCACAACCCTCACACCAACGCCCTGCCTGATGGTTACGAGACCACTGACCACTGAGGGGACCGGTCAACTCCAGTCTGCTGTGAACGCTGCTTAACCGTACAGAACGGGGGGGCCGAGCAGTACTACCATGACGGGAATAAAACCACTTTGTGCCGACTTATAACGAATCCCTTTTCGTTATTTCAGTTCACCTCATACCAGAATGTGGTTTATCGATCATTACAAACGACCACCATTGGCCGGTGAGAGAAAAACGATCACATGGTGCATTCAAGAGCTTTAAATAATTAGTCTAGTAATAGTCTATATTTTTCTCTTTGCCAACACAGACCAAAACTAAAAAAAGTGTTACAACTCTAATGTTGCAAATTGACAGTGTTGGTCTTTGACACTATTGGCAGAAATCTGAAAAGTAGAGACCCTCCACAATGTTAACGTCTTTTAACTCCATTAGCTCGGCAAACCCACAAGACAACAACACAACAAGAAACTGAAGGCAAAGTGACGCTCTGGTGATATATCCAGTGGCATAAATTTATATTGAGCAGGTGAAACCTATACACTGTAAATTTGCTATTCCATATTATCTCTATGTACAAAATAAACAACTGGCTCGCTTACCAACCCTGATAATTCCAGTACTTCCAGTTTAATGACATTTATCTAATGCAATGTAGACATTTCATTAGACGCGTTTCCCCCAAAATAAAAAAAAAGAGAAAGTTAAATTAATAATAACGGCAATACAAATGTCATTGGGAGTCACTCAAGGGAAAAAAAAAAAAAAAAGGAAACCATAATAAAATGATGTCATGCTGGGACAGGCTACAGTTCATATCGATTTACAGTAAAACTCAACAGAAATGCATGTTTCAATCGATGGTCAGTTCAGTTAGAGCTGAAGAAATTCAGCATGTTTCTCAGATTATCATGCTAATTATATCCTGCATTTGTACTATCCTATTATTTGATAACATTAATACAATGACACCTTTTCTAGGAGCTTATATCAAGCCCTCATGTCGACCTCTGAACTCTGAACACGCCTCGCAGCTCAACTCAGAGCTACTGTGCTCAGGCTGAGCAGATCCTGTTTCAGAGTCTCCACACAGTCGGCCTCCCTGGCTAGCCTGCGAAGGGAGTCCCCAGCCAGCGCGGAGGACGAGAAGGACCGCGGACAGTCCTGACAGCCCAGCAGCAGAGACAGACAGGCCCGGCCCAGAGCTGGATAACTGTAGCGCTGGGAAAACCAGTAAACCTGCGGCAGAAGTTCAGCCAAAAACCCACCGCCGACATCTTCCTCTGAGGAAGAGGAGGAGTCCTGAGCTGCTGATGTCAGCGGCTGTGCTGAACTTTTGGTCTGGTTCTTTGGTCTTAACCTCGATTCTTCTGGATCGAGGCATTTGGAAAAGGAAGTGACTCCTTTGACTGTCTTCTTCTCTGAAGTTGGAGTGAGTCCTCTGTGGACTTTCTCGACTCCAGTGACGGAGGATTTCTTACTGTGCATCTTATGTGGTGAACTGTTCGGTTTCTTTTTCTGTCCTGGTAAGGAGCTGGTGAGCTCCAGCTCAGACGTCCGACTGGCCAGGTTCTCCTCGGCAGACTCCGGACTTTCCTGGTCCATTTTACACACGGCCTTTTCAGTGTTGTCTCCTGCCGGAGCTGATGCAGCTCTGTTTGCAGCTTTAGGGGAGGAGGACAGAAGAAGAGACACGCAGAGATCCTCCAATTCTCTCTGCAGCTCAGTCACCAAAAACCGGCACGCTCCGATCATCATCTCCCCTAGAGGTGTTCTCTGGAAAGACAGGTCTTCTGTTGTGAGCTCCTCCTCTGTCTCCCTTTGGCAGATACTCAGTCCTTCAAGGACCAGTGAGTCCAGAATCTGACAGTGCCCCCCTCTGTCCCCTTCATCCCTTTCCCTTGTTTCTGTGTCCTTGCTGAGGCGACACCCATGCAGGTAATGCAGCACCGGCAGTAACATACCCGTGCTGACATCTTTGATGTGGATGGCTTCGTCTGCACTACCCTGAGCTTCTCCAAATCCACCTTTCAACAGAGCCCTGAAGTATTCAGAGGTGACCCCGTCTGTCCTCTCCGCCCCAGCCACAGCCTCCCTGTTGGCTGGGACCCGAGTCCCGTCATCTAGCAGCAAGTGGAGGTCAAAGTTTGAGAGGCCATAGGGACAAACGTCTGCCAGTCGAGGCTTTTTTGACGGCGGAGGCAAAACTTGGCCAGTTTTACTGACCGACTCTTTCAGGACTGCATGCGTGTGTTTTTTGTTCAGCTCTGTTTTAATGTTTCCTGTCAGGGAAGACAGGCATCCAATCAGGAGAGAGAAGTACAGCGAGGGGAGCTGAGAAATCGGTCCTGAATGTGGCGAGTTAAACAGGTCAGAAAGCATCCTTCCGCATTCAGTGGGGTTGTCCTCGTCACCGTCATCATCATCACAGCCGAGAGGCTGCAGAGCCAAGAGCAGCCCACCGCTGTCCAGAAGAAGCTTCTTCAGCAGCGACTTGTTGCTGTTGAGGAAAAACTGGGTTTGAAAAACTGTTTGCAAAGACACGATTTCATCTAAAAACATTCACTCAATAATATAAAAGGAGGTTGAGTTGATTTTATGGGGGTGACTGATTACGTTCATATTTATACACCTCCCTGACTCACCTGCTGATTAAAGGCAGTGACAGCGCACAGTTCATCTTGTCTGACTCGGAGCCCGAGAGCATCACGTGTGCAAGAACCCCGGCACCGAACCCGGACTCACACTGTACCCGCAGATTATTGAGAAGAGCGACACCTATGCAGAGAGTCAACATATGATTAGAAACTGGTGTCAGCTGTGAAGCTGGCCTTTTTTAGAGAATCAGCCAGAGATGACTGATCCACATTAAATACAGTTTATTTGTTAATTTCACACAAAATTAGTCAGAAGATTCAAGATAATGAAAATGATGACATGAAAAATAATACAAAAATTTGAATTGTCTATAACTTTCAGAGGGAAAAAGGCAACAGCAGACACTCTTACTTAAATGCAATTAAGTTACTCATCTTACCAAGTTGTCTCACTTTGGCTTTGACTCGTTCCGTCTGCCTCTCCTCTCCCTCAAGCCCTCCCTCTCGCTGACAGAGATGGTGGCGAATCAACGCCACAGAGCCGGTTCGGACGAGCGCCTGCAGACAGTTTGGGTTGCAGCTCAGCCGGCACAGCATACGGAAGCACCTACTGCTGGGGTCTTTGTGCTGGGTGAGGTAATAGAGCAAGCCAGACATGACACCTGAGCTGACCAGAGCGGCGCTGGGGTCAGTGGCGTGGGAGAAGCGCGACAGCAGCAGCAAGACGGGCGATTCGGGTGTCCAAGGTTCAGGGTGGTAAGGGTGGTGGTAAGCCATCTGACGGGGCACAGAGGGAGGGGTGTCAAGAGTGACCTTCGTCAGAGAAGCTGCTGAATGAACCCGCTGCCTCCTTTTGTGAGGGGATGAGAACTTGGAGGGAGACACAGGTGTTTGGCTTGTTTTAGTGGGCGAGGAGACGGTGGAGGAACTGGGCTGATTTTGGGGTGTGAGTGTCCCAGGAGTCTGAGTACTAGAGGGAGGCGGATCTGTGGCTTTCCCCAGGGATGAAAGTTGAAGCTGGGCTGGACAACACACAGGAGAAGGTTGAGCTGCCTTTTTGGAGGCAGATGAGGAAGCGGAGATGGATGAAGAGGGGTTTTTAAGAGAACTTGAATAGGGGTTTGGGGAAGATGTTTGAGGGGATGAAGATGGTGGAATCTGAAGACTCCCCCATTCTCCCTCAACACCAGAGGAATCCAGCAGGTCCCCTTCTGAAGAAATCAATCCCTCAGACACCAACCAGGACCTGCGAAGACAGAGAGAGAAAGAAAGCATGTATATAAATAATCATATCACTCACAAAGAAAGTTGTGGATTTCATTTTCCCATACCTGAGACTTTGAAAGCTTGATGAACACAGACTCTGCTCCCGACCACCTTCTTCCTTCTTTTGGCCCTCAGGTGGAGGAAAGTCAAAAGATTCAAAACATGATGAGGGCATGAGCTCAGTGGGAGACATGTTTGAAATGATGTTCACATCCATCTTCTCAGCAGACTGATCCTCTCCTCTGGTGAGCTCCACCAGCCGTTCGACAAGCAGAGGGACCAGCCCTAACTCTTGCAACTGCTCCATGGCAGATTCATCAAAAACAAAGTCCACACAGGCCAGGATAGCTAGCCGGGAAAGTGGGTGGCTCTGATGGGCGGACAAAAAGCCAGTGAGCACCTCCAGTCCACCGCTCTCCTTCACCTTGGCCCGGTTGACCGCCTCCTTGCAGCACAAGCACAGTGCCTTGAGGAAGACTCCAGACTTCAGCAGGTCCCTTTTGACTTCTTCTGTGAACTTCTGAATGACTCCCAGCGACCCCACCAGAGGACGGAGGCAGCCTTGGGAGCACATGTTGGCCAGAGTTTTTAATGCCAGCTCTTCAAAAGGTCTCCCGGACTCCCCCGACGCCATGACACCGAGTTGAGCTAGGACTCCAGAACGAGACACCTCCCTGGCGCATTCAACCCCGCACCCCCGCGTCAGTTCGTGGAGAGTCCTGAGTGCTGCCCGCCTCAGGCCCTGCGGATATTCTGGAGCAATGAGGGGGGCGAGGGCAGATAAGGTCCCTTGGGTGAGCAGTGACAGGCGGTTAGAGGGAGTATCCGAGAGGTAGAGGAGGGCACGGGCAGCGGACTGAGCGCATTCCATTTTAGGACAGGGTTCAATGGGTGTGGCAGCAGTGGGGGAGGATGGGGCAGAGGAAAGGGAAACACAGAGGAGGAGGAGGGGAACACCACCTGTATGGGAAAATAATAATAATAATAATAATAATAAAAAAAAGAAGAGGCATGAAGTTGGTCAACTAGGACACTAACTACGAAAAACACACAGGCATTTAAGACTCACCAGCAGAGTGGATGAGGGCAGAGCTCTCTGGATCCATGGCCAGATTCCCCAAAGCACGGGCCGCCCGGTTCTGGACAGTTTCCATGGCCACATTTCTCTTCAGGATCCCCACTAAGACAGAACAGAAGTGTTATAAGATCAGATGCAATGAGATGTTTTTTTTTTATGTATCAGATGAATATTATTATATAAAATCCCTTACCAACAATATTTATTCCATCGAGCTTTCGAACCTAAAGTCGAAAACATTTAATATGTGAGTAAATCAAATTGAATTTAATCAGTCTTGAGTGCCTTCGTATTTTTTAAACTTTTTTTTTTCCCCCACCTCTATACGTGTCTCCGGCTCAGTGCAGCAGTTCGCCAAGATGCTCAGCGCCAGGTCCAAGGTTTTCCTGGAGCACTCTGGGTGTTTGATCAGGTCCAGCAGGGGCCTAAGTCCACCTTGGGTCCTGAATCTCGCAATACCAGCCTTGTCCCCCTTGATGTGCTGTGTACGGATAGCAACCAGTGCTCGCCACTGGGAGACTCTGGACCTCTTGTCCATTTCTCTGCTTCCACCTGAGTCTGCCCTGCCAGGGCCGAGATGTTCGGCCCCTGGTGCAGGTTTGGAAAGATGGGCCAGGCACCAGGTCAAAGAGGTCTCTGGTGATGATGGGTGTCCTTCCCTGGAGGCGGCTCGAGTTTGTTTCCAGTCACCTTGCACAGGTGCTGCAGCCATGATCTCTGCGTCAGGAAACGGCTTCACTTGTTGTCAATGATAAGTTCACATATTAATCACTCTGTGGAGCATCACTGGACGCTTCCAGCGAGAGACAGAAATCTGCAACAACATGTCCGTTCACTTTAAATTGTTAGCCAATTCCTCAACTGGTGGGAAAAAAGTGCTCTTAATGAGTTCATTATTTTTTTTCCAAAGTCCCCCCCCCCCCCCCGAAAAAAAAATCACATCCTGGTTCGGTCAGAAAACTACAGATACCATCACATTTAAAAAAAAAAAGAATGTTGTACCACCTGATGCCGCCGTCGCTGATGGGATATGAAGTTCCAGCAGCTCCGGTCGACTCCCAGTAAAACAGGCCTACATCGCAGAAGAAGGCCCGAACAAGCGTTATTCTACGTGATGGACGTGTATTTTCTCAATGTGGCGTATTTTTCACACATCAAATGACGAATCAAAGCTCTTTTTGGTCGATGTTTTGTTACCACTGGCCGAATGGGTTTTTGGGTGAAGCAAAATGCAAACGCCTGTGTTAGCCGCTAACGCCATCTTTAGCCAAACAACAACACAGGGGCGGATGAAGGCGGGAGCAGGGAGTGAAGGGGCGTGGCGGTCGGCTGCGTCACGGGATTTGTAGTTCTAAACTCGCCGCCCCGTACGTTCTCTCATACGGTTCCTCCCTTTAAAAAGAACCACATTTCCCGTGATGGTGAAAAATAGCGGCTTGGCCTTGACGGCTCGCAGCGTTTAGGGATTGTAGTCCAGCTGGCGGACAGGAACGGCCATCAGCCTGCATGCACCGACGGAAACGGACTACAACTCCCAAGCGGTTTAGGTGACGTTGTTTTAGTCATCGTTTTGCTCGATGCGAAATATCGCATCGGTGCCACCGAGAGGTTGTTAAACTCCACGATAGATAGACAAATAACTTTAACTGTCAATGTTTGCGGTTTTAACGTCATGGAGGTGATCGAAACGATTGTGATTCAGAGCGGTGAGGCGGAGGGGAAGGAAACGGTGGTGTCCAGCGCGGAGTCCGATAAAACCAAAGCAGGTGAGCCAAAAACATCGGGTTAGTTAAACAGGTTTCATCCAGTCATCGAGGGAGGCCCCGATGAGTGCGCAGTTATCTTTTTAGTCAAACCGTGTTTGTAGGATGTCACTTCATCAGAAACACTGTGCTCACGTATGGCTTTAAATAGACGTTTCCGTTAAAAGACACCAAGTTAAATTAAAATATCAAACTTTCAAAATAAAGCGAAATATTTGGTGGAGGTCCGTTAATAGGCAAAACAATGATATGATGCACTTTTGTTTTCCTGTCTAGAATTTATTTGGACACTGCAGGCTACATGGCACCTCATCAACACCCGGCTGGAGATGGATCAGGCCTTTGACCAGCCAGTTTGCAAGAAAAAGAAACTTTGGGAGATGGTGGCGGAGAAGGTGAACACCAAGCTGAGGGAGTCAGAGGTCACCGACGTCACCGTGAAGGCCTACGAGTGCGACCTCAAGTGGAGGAACATGCTGGCCACCTACAGGAAGAACGCTGAGCGGGCCAAGAGGCTGGGGGCAGCCAGCGTCCACTGGGAGTTCTTCAAGGCCATGCACGAGGTCCTGGGCAAGAGCAGAGAGGAGATCGAAGCCCAGCGCAGAGCCAAGCTGAGCGGGACCAAAGTGGGCAAGGCCATAGCCAGCAAGAGGTTTACTCCCATCCTCCCCACGCCTCCTGCGACGGCCGCCCCCTGCCCTGCCCGGCCACCGCAGGACATCCTGCAGCTGTACATGGAGCTGCAGGAGAGGAAGATGAACATGTGGGCCCAGCAGAAAGCCCTGGAGGAGAGGAAGATAGAGGCCATCAACAACCTGGCCCAGGCCATCCACAACCTGGCTCAGAAGAACAGCACACAGGTGTCAAAGGATGCACATTAGGCCGGAAGAGACGTGATCTGCACTTCGTACCAAAGCTTAAATAGTTCCAGCTGTTAGCTGGGCCAGTTTGTATTGTGTAGGGATGAACATAACACATTTCACAACAGCTCAGAGATGGTGGCGTAAGACACAAAGATGCACTCGCGTATTATGTCCGGAGCAATTTCTGCTGATATAGTTCGTTAGTTTACTGCCTGTTTGTCTGTTGTTTTTTCTCTTTCTGATGGTATCCCAACAGATGTAATCCTCACTTATTTTTATACTAAAATAGAAAAGTTAATGAGGGTTGTTTAAGGAAAAACGTTTCGATATTTGTACCTATGCACAAATAGAAAATAGTATTTTTTTATGATAAGTGCACAAACTTAAATAATCAGAAACAAGCTGACAGTTGACCGATGATATGGTCTCGATCATGAGCGGTCAGACTAAAACTTAATATTTTTCATTTAAATCCATACAGGTATTTATACTGATCATTATTGTTCTTATGAAGTATCACTAACTGGATCCACAGGCTTGCTGGTGCTATGTTAATGTACTAATAAAATACTTTGTTTATTAGGTATCGATATCAAAATGTAATGTGTTCAACTAAGCAACCCTAAAATAAAGACAGACTGCCTTTGTTCATTTTTTCAGTGCTTCATTTACTTCCTTTTGGCCCCTTCAGAGTTTTTATCATCATTCCATTCATTTTTTCTATCACTTATCTGTGCAGGGTAAGCGACAAGCCACTGATTTATGAACTGTTGTTTTGAAACTTGACATTTGTAATGCCCTTGTCTTGGTTTTTTGAAACCAGAAGCAACATTTGGATGAGAAGGTGGATCTGACCTGGATCCCCTGCTTTCTGATTTATTTTCCTCTAAATGGGAGTATCATTTAAAAAAATTAAACTCATGTTTCATCAACACCATAAACTCTGAGAGGGAAAAGTTAACTGAAGAAATATATCAAGTGAGAAGAAGACACAAGGCTGCTTCGGTTCAAGCAATCTAAATTCTTCAGAAGAAAATCTAAAAATATTTTGTTTGTGTGTGTTTGCCCAAATAGGCCAGAGAGTTAGAAACTTTTGTCAAAATCAAACTTTATCTTACAAAATTAGAAACACAACTTCCCTAACAGACATCATCACATCGTATCCTTCCAGTCTCAAAGCTTTTCAACAAGAGATCTGAGATGGCGTTGCGAGTTCGTATTCCCTCTTCCTCCTCCTCTTCCCCCTCCCAGGCGATGGTTTCCTCTTTTTTGACTTCTCCTTGAACCACTTGTCCCAAATCCAGAAACACATTGTGCAACACACACGCAGTCAACACAACCGCTCTGGCTCGATCGTAGTTCCCAATATCCAGATACCTCAGCCTTTGAAACCTGGCCTTCAGGTCGGCGACAGCCTGATCCAGGATCTGAAAATGCTCCTCCAGCGTTGCGTTGAAAAGCTCCTCCCTCTGTCCAAGACTCTCTGTGTATGGAGTTAAAATCTGAGCAGTGAGCGGGTAGCCGGCTCTGGCTAAGAGGTAGGATCCAGGAGGCATCAGTTTGGGCTGCTGTTTGAGTTTGTCTCTGAGAGCGCTGCCTCTGTCTGTGTCTGAGCCTTTACTGATTCTGCAGTGCAGCAACTGACCTCTCTGGTTGCACAAAAGCTCCAAGTTTAACCAAGAGTCAGGATGGGCCTCCTTCTTCATCCTCTTCACCTCAGGCACTGGGCTCTCCACATCATGCTTCCCTATAGGCAGGCGGATCGGGATCCGGGTCTGTCCCAACACCCCCAGGACTTGGGGGAGACTTTGCCCGTCATCGTCCTGCCACTTCTCTGGACTGTAAAGTGGGAAAAGAGCATCGACCGCCTCGTCCTCTGGAGAACAGAGAAAATACCACCATCATTAACAACATCAAACCGATCATCCAACAAATCAAACCCCTGTAACCAACCCACCGACGGGCCATCGGATCAGCTTCTCCTCCAGGGAGTTGATGCGTTCGCAGAAGGAAAAGAAGATCCTGTGGATGTTTCCTTTCTCCAGGCGGAAGCGGCGGGACACAGAGCGGTAGCTGATGCGCTCGGAGAGCAGGGTGAGGGACAGCAGGATGGTGTGGGGCAGAGACAAGCGAGCTCGTCCGGCCATCCGAACCTGAGATTTGGAGTTCTGAAGAAGATCTGTGATGTGCTGATGACACAAAAAATTATGAAATCAGAATCAGAGTAAGCTTTAATGTCACTATACCAAGTACAATGAATTTTTCTCCTAAATAAAGTCATGTATATAAATATTTAAAAATGTAAAGTACTAAAACAAACAAACAGACCCTTAGACTTTAATATTAATTCCTACAGCAAATTCATTTGCTATGTGCGTAATCTTAGTGGAAGTGTCTCCTTAAAGAAGACGAGGTACTCGGTTGTGTAAAATAAAAATAAAAATAAATCTTATGCTTTTAAATTATTTTTTAGAAATTTGATACAATTCATATTCACTGTTAAACATCCATCCTCCAGGTGAATCTCACAGGTTATAAAAAACTCTCCACTGAATGTGAATAATTCAGTATTCAACAAGCGATGATGCTTCAGACTTGAGTTAGAAATAAATGACTTCTTCCCTGTGACAGACCGATGTTGTGATACTTTAGAGAATCTCTAAACTGATCTGGTTTAATCTGGTCTGATCTGGTCTGTCTGATCTGTTCAGGTCTGATCAGTTCTGATCTGATCTGATCCGGTCTGTCCTGGTCTGATCTGTTCAGGTCTGATCAGGTCTGATCTGATCCGGTCTATCCTGGTCTGATCTGTTCAGGTCTGATCAGGTCTGATTTAATCTGATCTGATCTGATGTGTCTGATCTGTTCAGGTCTGATCAGGTCTGATCTGATCTGATCCGGTCTGTCCTGGTCTGATCTGTTCAGGTCTGATCAGGTCTGTCCTGGTCTGATCTGATGTGTCTGATCTGATGTGTCTGATCTGTTCAGGTCTGATTTAATCTGATCTGTTCAGGTCTGATCAGGTCTGATTTGATCCGGTCTGTCCTGGTCTGATCTGATGTGTCTGATCTGATCTGATCTGGTCTGTCAGGTCTGATTTAATCTGATCTGATCTGATGTGTCTGATCTGTTCAGGTCTGATTTAATCTGATCTGATCTGATGTGTCTGATCTGTTCAGGTCTGATTTAATCTGATCTGATCTGATGTGTCTGATCTGTTCAGGTCTGATCAGGTCTGATCTGATCCGATCCGGTCTGTTCAGGTCTGGTCTGTGTTGGGGGTCCAGAGGATCATAGTCCACCTTCACTGCCGTCAGGTCCACAGAGTCCAGCTGCTCCAGCTGTTCCAGGGCCTCTGCGGCCTTCTCCTCAGCGGGGCCACAGGCTGCGGTGTTGGGCCCCCAGGGCCCCAGACCGCGCCCCCCCTGCAGCAGCTGGAGGTATACAGCCGGCTGAGGTCGGTGTTTGAGGCCGGCCAGCAGCTCGGCCTCCAGGATCTCCTCCACCGCCTGATCCAGCCGCTGCTCCAGCTCCCCGGCGGACAGAGGCTGCCACTCCCGCTCCACCGCCTCCAGCACGGCTCTCCCGGCGGACACAACGAACTCCCGGACGTCCATTCGAGCCGGCGGGCTTTCACTCACTTCCCCCCGGCGGTCGAGGCTCCGTGGCCCGGCTCTGACCGGAACACGAACCGCTCCAGGACCGGAACTTCTGACGGACCGCTAAGCTAACCGGCTAGCTAAGGTGTGGTGCGTTTACTGCCGTCGGAATGTTATGAGAAGCAGTGATGCGTTTAGGAACTGTCAGCGCTTGTTGCGACGTTTATTTGCATTAAACGATCAGCAGCATTTCGCAGAGTTTAAACTTATAACATTTTATTTTTAGTTTATAACAGAACCGACGGTACATTAGTAATATAAGTCACTGTTTATCTTTACACTCTCAGCTTTAGGTTGGATAAAACAGCACATTTTAACCTGGACTCTGCCTTTTGAGAAAACTTGCTTCACTCTTTCTTTAATCACATTTTATGAACCAAACAATTAATTAACTAAACAAACAACAAACTAATTATCTTTAGCTGCAGCCCCAAGTAAGTTACTTTTCACGTCTTTGTACAGATTTATGCTTTTTCTAGTTATGAATTAATCTGCTTTTTAAAAATGTTTATTATTGTGAAGTAGGATTGTGATGTGATGTTTCAGAATGTGTACAGGACTGAATGAATTAGTTGATATATAAAGTTGATTTTCAGTAAGATTTTACAGTAACTACGGTGAAAGACTATAAAAATTTCTAATCATAAGATCCAATAGAAGAATCTTTTATTGTCATTGTACACACACTGAAGTCAACGCACACACAACAAATTACAATATGACTAATAGTTCAAATAATTAAAAAAAAAACAACTTTGTTTCCAATAGAACTGAAAAGAAATTTCCAATCAGAATCCAATAGGATTTGCAAAAAATTACAGGGATCCCAAAACATTTTGATGAGGCAACATAAGACTTTACAAACGTAAAGATCTATACTCTTTAATAGTTAAGTATGTTTTTAAAAATATGAAATACATTACTGCTTTATAAAAAAATTAATGTAAAAATCAATGATTGTATTCCTGTGCACAAAATGACACTATACACTCATTATTGTATTTACTACTGACTACACAATCATACAAAAACACCAGAGTGCACAAGGGTGAAAAACAGTTGCTTTAATGTTAAATCAGTTACAAGTGCAACTTTGATCATGTTCCACTGTTTAACAGCTGCGATTTGCAAGCGCTTTTTGTTTTGCTGTTTCATTCAAAACCCCCCAAGTCAGAATATTCTGTCCTGCGGAAACTTTTGCTTTTAATTATAGCCTCCTTGATCATTACATGTCATTTTAATACACTTGAATTTGATGATTTGTTGTGCAGAAGAAGAGTTTGTTTTTATTCCTCCATAGGAAAACAATGCATGTTAAGGTATTAATGGTGTGTAACACAATATAGGTTGCAGCATGAAGGAAAACTTAATGGGCAGTGATTTTGGTGACAATGGAGGGTCAAGTGTGCAGCCCACTATTCACAGACACAGTTCCATAACTCATTACACAAACTTTCTGTTCAACTTAAATTGCTTTGTGTTTACTATTAACAATCGGGCCCGATGATTAACGTCAGCAAGACCTCACCAACATCTCAATGATTTCATCGGCTCCAATCAAACATTGGGGAGTTAAGTTGGTTAGTTCCCACCTTTGTTAGTAATATAAATTAATCAATAATCACTGTTTTTGCTATTTGTCACTCATTTTCATCACCAGGCCCGGGCCAGCATTGTAGAAACCCACAACAGAGTGCACTCAGTCTCAGTAACTCCTGTGAGCAGCTACAGTATGAGAACTACTGAGAGATAAAGTACCAGGAAATATTTGGTTCATCTCATTGCCAGCAAGTGAATCTTCCTTTTATTTCAGATTCATATTGTTCAGAAGTTTTTTTGAAATACAGAGTAACTTAGAAATTCACAAACTCCTAGCTATTGTTGCAACACATATCCGAAGACCAAAAACATGTTAAGTCCTAGTAATAGTTTAATAAAGAAACACACAAAAATAAAAGCCTAAAAATGTCACACCTTATCAACTCCCACGTTTAAGCCAGCAAAATAAAAAACACGAGTAAGACTGCATTAGCCTCACCTCAAATAAAGACTAGAATTCATTAAATACGAGGTACAATTCTTCATGTTCAGCCTTTACCAATCCCATGGATGACTGACAGTGTCATGACAAGTCCATCAGGTATCTCTGAAGGGTCTTGTGTGAAAGTATCAATTTAGCATGCGTTCTCCGATTTCAGGACATATGAACCCCTTTGAAGCAGCCCCCGACATTTACAATAAGGGGACTCCGTGTTTGTAATTGTTTATGCCCAGCTGAAGATAAGTGAGCTGAAACTCACTCACTGAGGCATCACTTTTCAAAATCAGCCCATCCCTCCCCCCCATGCGTCCACCCTCAGTCCCCCTGTGCGTCCCTCTCCTTTTCCCGCCCCATCCCTCACTGTACGGCCTGCTCATTGGCTGTGCTGCCCGAGTCCTGGGGCTTCATGACGTCAGGGAGCTCTGGAGGAGTGGAGAAGGGCTCAATCCTCAGCTGCTCAAATGAATCATCTGGGCAGAAAGAGACGGGAAGTTATGACAGCGAAAAGAGAGACAGGATTAGACACATGACAGAAAGTAAATCAGAGCAGAGCAGGAAATCAGAGCTGCTGAAACTGTGGCCTGAAATAAAAGGAGAATCAACACAAAGGGAAACTAGTTTGATCAAAAGGGTCAACTACTCACCACCCAGACGGAAAGCTAATCCCACCGTGGCTGGAGCCTGAGGTCGAGCTGTTTGATTTGTGAAGCCACAATTGCCAAGAGTTTGACTGTCGATAAGCAACACATCATCCTGGTGAAGAAAATTAACAAACTAGTGTAAAGCCAGTCGTTCACTCACCACATTTATGAGGTTCGCACTACAAAGTGAGCTCATTATCAGTGTGTACCTTTCAGAATTAATGTTCAAGGCGCCTGAAGAGATTTAGGAGAGTTGCTTGTTATGAAGACGACTGTGTTTGTTCTAACACACACAGTGTATTCACTGAAGTTGTTTTTAAAGTCCTCTAAAGTGTTAAACGAGAAGATTCCAGTGCGATGCAGTGCAAGCTTTGCATTCAGCTTCTCTATATGTGGGTCACGTGATACGTTTATGGATATACCTCTATCAAGGCATTTGTCATTTTGAATTGGTTGTCCTGGTTACCGTCAGCAGTCAATAGGTTGACCTCGGAACTGATGCAACTTTTTGATTAGAATTTACCGTCTTTATTTTGTCTTTGTGTGGACTTCTAGTGACGTTCAGTGAGCAAATCTGTGACAAAACGCATTATGATACAAACTTCAACAATAATTTAAGATAATTTGTTAAAGAAAGTAATGACAATCATGTAGGTAATTGATCCTATCTAACAAATCATTAAAATCTGTACTTCCAGAAGGTTTACAGGCTGAAACAGCCCAGTAAACAGAGACGATTCCTCCATGATGCTCCAGGTAATTTAATTCACCTTATAGAGCCTCTGGTCTTCAGGTGGCCTCTTTAAAATGCCTTCCACGATGCGCTTGAGTTCATAGACTGTGGTGGACTCTTTGGCATCTGTGAAGATGGTCGTCTTGTGACGTCGGATCATTAGAAACACATCCTGAGGAGAGATCAAGTGACACAGGAAAGAGTGGAAATGAGATACTGACTCGTTCAGGGAAGGAAAAAAAAAAACAACAAAAACTTCATAGTTGACCTTGTAAATGTTGTTTTGTCATATGTGATACTGGAAACCTCTGGAGCCACATTTCCCTAAAACAACTCATTCACCAGGGTTTAACTAGATAATATCAAAAGGTAGAAAAACCACTAAGATACAAAGTGTGTAAGATGATCTCCCCTTTAGTTTGTCCAACACTCACAAATGATTTCTACCTAAATCTGCCATCATCACACAGAAGTTTCACCATTTAGTCCAACATACTTATTATCAAATGACATGGTAAAAGTACACAGACACAGCATTGATGCAGCCGGAGTTTCAGGCTGGATTAATAACATTAAGGTCACTGGGAGAAAACACACAGCTCTGTTTTCATGGACTTCACCGAGCAGCAGCTGCTAGCTAGCGTCACGCCAAGTTAGCTTAGCTGTCCGTGGCAGCTAGCCAGAGGCAGCTCAGCCAACTGTTAGCCTTTTGCAATCAGTAAGGTCCGGAAAATACCCCCCTCCTGCCCCAGTCACCAAGCAGTTTAAAATTTTACTTCATCAGCAAATGATTTTAACCTCAGTTGTTGCTCGGACTAAAACGTTAGCCGGGCTTTGGTAGCTACTGACAACTTGAGCTAACTAGCTTGCACACGGCTAGCTTTCGATTCGCTTAAAAAAAAAAAAAAAGACAAAGTTTGTTGAATAAACGGACACTTTTCAAAACTAATTCAACATTCACGTGCCCCCCCCCCTCGTTTCTTTTTTTTTTTAATCTAAACTTGTCCTCGTTGAGCCATCTTGAGTTGTTTAATAGCACACCCAGGCTGTGCTGACGCTGGGAAGCTAACCGGAGTTAGCATCGGTTAGCTAAACAAAGACAGAGGAGTCCGGCTGCTTTCTGGAGCTCCGCTCAGCTGAGCGACCCGATTTCTAATCCTCCAACCGGGATTTAATCTGATTCATGTGAAGGTGGTCCGGTCCGCAGGCCGGTACCGTACGAGCAGAGTCTGTTTTTTCCTCACTCACCATTTCCTGCGGTTGTCTGAGCTCCGTAAATAAAAAAAAAAAAACCAAAAACAAAACCGCCTCCACCGCACAGCGACAGCAGTGAGATCACAGAGCGGGCCAGCTGCGGCTCCGCGCCCGGCCGGAAGGGGCCGCTGCTCGGCTACACCCGGCCCCGACCGGCCGCTGATGCTGAACATCATTATTTATTTAATAATAATAATAATAATAATAATAAAATAAGGTGTAGTCCGTACAACAAAATGGCTATACTGTTAACAAGAATTGTTTAAGTTTTTTAATATATATATTTATTATAAGTTCTATGATAACCAGCAGATATTCATGTAAATGATATAGTTCATATAGGAACATACAGATCTAAATGTACATACACATCCCTTACTTGTTTTTTCTTGTTGTCTACTGTATTTATGTTTGTACTCTGAGTCAAGTTCCTTGTGTGTGTGAACAAAGCTGATTCTATTTGTAAATCTGGAAATGGTGGATAGTCTATTTATTTTTGTTTTTTTTTTTATAAACTTTGGCTTAAATCGCCTTTTTTTTTTGTTCATACGTATATTGTTCTGATACACTTTCACTTTAAAATTACTCTGATGTTGGTGTTACATGAAGGATTTTCTTTTTTTTTTAAACTAAACCAAACTTGAAACTCCACCATGAGCACGGTTGCTGAATTAGGAAACATCCTGCTCAGAATAGTGTGTTTCAGAATATTACACATTCATACTTAAAAAAAATAATTTTATTCAACTTTTAGTAAGCCACAAAGTTTCTTAAGACACATTAGTTTTACCACAGACGTTTGTGTAACATAGTGACGTGTAACAGTTACATATACACAACAAAACTGGACCTGAGAGATGACTGCCATCCAAAATGTTTTTGTTTTGTTTTGAATGGGATGCTCAAATGCTTTCATTCATTTTAAGAAAATGCAGTCCATCCAGTTTCCTTGCACAAAATACACAATGAGTTCATGTTCCCTCATCGAAGTCATCCAGAAGAGAGAACCACAATATCTTCCTCTAAAGCATTGTGTTCTTTGTGGAGCTTCATTTCTCCTTTAATTAGGATCAAAGCCCTTTAAACCAAAGAGAAGTGAACTGAGCTGAGCTTCAGTAACCCTCATCGTGGCCTTCCTCTCCCTCTTCGGTGAAACAAACAGCTGCGTTTCTTTTCACTGTGAGTGTTCTTGTGTTCGGGCTTTATCTCGTCCTCTCGGATTCACACCAGCTGTGACCACAGCGAATTTGACAGGTGAAGACACGTGTGTGGCGTCACAAGATGTTTGGGATCATCATTTGGTTTTTATCTCATGATGTTTTCTGGTTTTGTGGTTTAGCTACAGAGACATGACGCTGGTAAACATGACTTTCAAACAGGAAGAAAGGATAAAAAACTCCTCAAAAATAAATAAATAAAAAAGGAAATTGAATAGTCATCTCCAAAATCCACACAGTCAGCGAAGTCTTCCTGTGTTCTCTGACGAGCACCGTTTGTTAAATAAAACCAATCTCTGTGCGGTTTCTGCTTTCATTGACCTGCAAAATAATAAACCAGAATAAGACACAAGGTTTACTGTGATGTAATTTTATTAACGCATGCGCACACAAAACCTTAACATGTATTTAACTTGCCTGATGCAGTTCAAACATCTATCTGACCACGAAGGCGCTCTCTCGGATCTTGGAGTAAGCATACTGTGGGACAAAGACGCGTGAGCACAAGATTAATTTCACAGTTTCCAGATAAAGACTCAGCAGGACTCAGGGTGTTCAGAAGCTTCACTCACATTCAAGCCTCTGGGGGACTGAACAGGCTCCAGCCCTTGACAGCACAGCAGTGAAAAAGGCCTCTCCTTGGTGTGTGAATGCTCTTTAAAGCACAGACTGAAAACCTTGGCAGGCAGGTAGACGTCCCAGTCAGCCGCATGCTCTTGGATTAGATTGCTTACCATCCTGCAGTTAGAGATTACAGAATTATTTTGAAGGTGAAGGTGATTGTGGTCTCAGTCTCCAGTTTTGCGAGAGAGGTGAACTCAGTTTTGTCATACAGTCTAAATACACACCTGTCAATCAGCTGCTGTGTGATCAGATCTGCAGTGCCGGTCTGCTGATGATGGACAACGAGTGCGATGGTGACCTTCAGCTGATCTTTTAGCTCTCTGTTGATCTTACATGGGGTGAGATGATGAGGACACAATGTTAACACACTTTGTTGTTCAATCACGTTTACTTTCATAATTAGAGATAATGCAGGTCAAAGGCTCTTCAACCTCACGTTGCAGTCCCACAGTCTGTGCTCACATTTATATTCAGTCTATGTTTGGGACACAGAGTTCAGCTGTCACTCACTTTGTGGACGATGTCATGGGGCAGCCTGGACAGGATCCTGAACGGGTATCCAAAGTGGGCGATGATGTCCGTGATGTGTTTCGCCACATCAGGAGGGAAGCACGACTGCATCGGTAACGCCTCCACCCACTTGGAGTAATAATCTGTCACAGTGAGTATGTATTTGTGTCCATTCAGTGTCTGGGGCAGAGGCCCTCTGACGTCAAGACCGAGCCACTGCCACGGCTCCTTCACCTGTAGGCACAATGAACTCTGATAAAATATCTTCTCATCACACAATTTCACCTGATTACTATCCAAATTGTTGCTTCAAGCTAGTTAAAATGCTGCACTTTCATGCTGACACCCACCTCGATTGTGTTTTCAGGATCTTTACACTCTGACTGTGAAAATGACAGCAGACAATTTGATTAAAATGAACCACAGCATTGAGTATGAAAGAGAAGATATTTAAAATTATGTCAATGACTTACAGTGAAATCACCATCTGGAGCCCACTGAATATCCTGTTAGTACAGAAATAAATGAAATCACACGTAATGATGCATCTAACAACGAAAGGCACTTTAATTCACCAGGTCATACCATAATTGGCATAATTATTACATACCACTTACCTGTGGTACACAGTAATCTCCATGAAAGAAGTGAGGAAATGACTCAATCTTCAGCAGCCCTTCATCCACAATAATCCTCCATTTGTCCAACCTTTTTGAGTCTTTGTCTCTGAGCAGAGAAACAGAACATTTTGACACATATTGTGGCTGTGGAAAGTTTGTGTCATGGACAGCTGTGTCACACTGATAGCCAGCGTAGCATAGCAACCACCCAGTGGACATGTTGTCATTATAAACAGCACTTAGTAGGTATTTACTGATATCTCATTACTTCTTTGAATAATAATCCAGGTCAAAAATCAGAGTCTCACTGACATCAGGATCATTAAATATACAAACTGGAAATGATTTGAAAGTTATGAGGGATGTGATGCTGGTCAGGTAAAAACTGTGTAACGGCTAATAAAATAACATACCCTGCAGCCTCTTGCTCTGTCTGGCTGGTGTCTTTCTTCTGGATGTTTTGCTTTGCCGGGGCAGGCGAGCTGGTCGCAGACTGAGTTGGACTCAACGCAGAGGTTTTCTCCTGTGGCTGGACCCAGAGACCATAGAAACAACACAATGAATGTTTGAAAAAGGGGTCCAACATGTTGAATAATGCATATAAGAATTAACTGTTAAATGTCAGTTCTCACCTTGTGTCTCTTACTTCTTGGTTTGGTGGAAGCCTGCATCAACGAGAAATTGACAGACATTCATTTTCATGAGTTATCACAAACAGATGCTTTGTAAAAGGGCAGCTACTCAATTCAAGAGTTTAGGACTCTACTGTCAAAATCTGAAGACCTGGAAATGGTCTCATTCCTGGACATTTTTGTAACCACAAAGCAGCTGATTGTTTTATTCTTTAAGGGTTCACTTAATACAAACCTTCTTTTTCTGTGCGTCCTCAGGGGAAGAAAATATGGTGGGAACTGCACCTTCTGTGAGCTTCACACATTTGCCCGTCCTGTCGATGTATTGCTCCTCAAAGTGATTGATGCACAGCACAGAGAAGCGGGACGGAGTCCAGTCCTTCCACTTCATGTTGACCAGCCATTTTTTAAGTTTTCGGGGATTATAAAGCGGAAACCTGTAATAACATACAACTCCTAAAACTAAAGCTTGAGTCCTAAATCCCATTCTGTCTATTTCTTACAAATGTTGCCAATTTGTTCTCAGCATAAGTAAAAACAGTAAAAAAGGACTAAAGGTTTCTTTTAACCTTTTTAGACGTAAAACACATTTAACAAATGGATCGAAGTTATAATAATAATAAAATTGATTTTTCAGTGTGATATTAACTCATTCAAACCATCTAGTAAAATAGTTTCTGCAGAGGGATAAACTTTCCTAGGCTTAAATCTGAGTCAATTTGATATTATTGTTCAAATCAGATGTATTTTTCTTTAATTTGCAGACACATAAATCGCTGAGAAGAACTGAAAACACGTTGACGTTGATTGTTGTTGTTAGCTTCATGACTGGCTCACACATCTGCTAGCTAGCATCTCCCCGATTTTAGGTGACAAAGAGTTACTAATTTAGAAAACTTACTTAAAAAACTTCACATCTGAGTCGCCGGGGTTCTCACAGTGATATGCACATTTGTATCTTCCCATTTTAAAACACAGTTTCGGCCTTTTTACGAACAAACAAAAAAGGGATTATGTTGTCAATTGTTTGGACGTTGCTAGTTAAGCTAGCAACGAGACAGTAGACACACATCCGGTTGGAAGTTACAGAATAATAGCGTAACGTTTAAAAAGTCTCTGTTAACGCGTGTGAAAAAGCTGCAAACATTTTCCATTCAAAAACACAAATCTAATTCATTATTTCAGCTTTAAAACAGCACAATGAAACCACGTTCAACGACTATTATTACTCGAATTCTCCAATTCGAGTCACATACTTCCGGTATTTCTACAAAGAATATATCAAACTTGACGGAACCAAGTGCCTTTACTTCTTCTTCGTGGTACATTAATTGGTTCGACGTTCATGAGCAGCCCAGTCCTCCAGGAAACACAAGAACTAAAGAAGTCTGTAAAATAATTAAAATTATGAGATATATATATATATTTCAATTTCTGATAGTTTATAAAAATGAGTGTATCTCAGAAATGAAAGAAATAAACACACACAAAATAAATTTTCTGTGTTTGAACGGATTTCATGCAAGTTTTTTTTGTTAACAAAAATCCAAATATTCCTGTACAAATAACTGTATTACATCATCCCTACTGATATTTAAACACAAACAATGATTAAAAAAATATTTCATAAACAATTTGACGTAAACAATTAGTATTTGCTCAGTTGCTTTTTAATTTCCACTCGACCCTCCACTCATCCCAGTCCAGCAGAGCTCGTTTTGTGTCCCATCCTGCAGCTTCCACACCTGGAGGTGATGTAAGCACAATAATGGTTTCATTGATAAAAAACAAACTAACACAAGGTTCAGCTGCTTATTTATACACTAGAAAAGGTTTGTTGAAGCCCACCTTTGAGAAAATGATTAAAAATAGTGTCCATCAGCCTGTGACTCTCGTGCACCATTGCCCAGGAGCCTTGAAAAAAAAAAAAAAAAAAAAATCACATAAATTTACAGCATTTAGGAAAGTGAATAATTAAAGTGCTGCCATTAGTGTAATATGAATGAAGGGCAATGCTCACTTTGCTGCTGTTGCGCAGAAGGTTCTGTGGAAGCTGCTGGACTCATCGTGCTGCTGATCCAGACAGCCTGGCACATCGCTCTGATTTCATCATGTACTGATGCTGCTGGTCCCAGACAAACACATACGCACCCTGGGAGGAAAGACAGCCTAGTTAAAAACACCCAAAGTACTTGAGGTGGCTCCTGAACACACCGTTATTATGTGGAGGGAGAAATCTTTTCAGTCTGACATACCGTTTCGCACTCCTAAGAGGTAAGGCGTGCTGTTCTTCTGCAGAGCCAACTCAAATTCCTCTGGGCTACAAAACAGAAAGGAAATCAAAATGAACTGTTCTGAAGTTTATTGTGTATTTCTTCATTATACAAACAAAAATGGAAATGCCATTACCTTTGCACAACCTCCTGTAGCCTCAATCCGAGTTTAATTGGCAGCACCTTCCTAAACTCTGGACAAAAATAGAAGATTTAATCATCTGCAATTTAAGGAATCAACATCTTACCAGTGTATCTCAGTATCACTCCAATATGATAAATGGAACAGCCAAGAAGGTAAATAAATGTCTGTTTTTTTCTTTTTTTCTATTTTACCAAAGAAAACTGGTTCTCTCTTATTGGCCTCTAGGGGACTCAGGATTTGTTTGTCTCTCAGGTATTGCTGTAACACGATGGAAAGTCGTGCCTCATTGAAGGTTTCCATCACAACTGAACGTACAGCCTTGTAGTTGGCAAAGAGGTGGAGGATGGTGAAGAGGAAGAAGAGACTGAGAGTCAGTCTGACGGAAGACAGAGAGAAGTGGATTTTGTTAAATCACTAAAAGTTTAGGTGATCTCGTGTTTATTGTTTTTTATTTGAATATAAAAATATAATGAATGAAATTGTAGTGCAGTTGTAAAAAGTATAAAATAAAAAAATACAAGATATGGTTAATATATAGTCTGTAGACCACACAGGTCAGCAGACGGTAGAATAGTACAGTTTTAAGTAGTATCTCCCACTTTCAGAGTGGGATATACTCACAGTTACATTAATCTATAATGTACATTAATTTAGTTAACACACAGCTCCCATATAAAAACACTTACACCGGGTTATCAGTGACGAGGGGGATGAGAATCAAACTGACCAGCAGTCCGGCCAAATTCACTAAAGTCTCCTGTGGAAAATAAAATACACATTTTGGTGCTTTTCATCTTTTAATTTTCCGTACCATGACTGCGCTATCCCATTAGAAACATAACAGGTTTTTTTTTTCCAAGTACCTGACTGCCATCTTTAGCAGAGATATCAGCCATGTTGTCTCTGCGGGCCTGATGAACAGTGAGAGCAGCTCTGGTCGCCCCGCCCGCCACTCCAACAATACACTGAAGAAGATGAGCACAGTGACAGACCAGCGGGCGTTAGGCATTATCCAGTTATTCACAAGGGAAGAAAAGCAGAAAAAGACATGTCATAGTGCAGAAAGTATTCCAGTTGTTTATTCCTGACAGTTCAGATTTAAGGACAGCTGACATGAGTCATGCCTGAAGGGTCATTGTCTAAATGATGAAGCTTCAGTCACTTCATTATTTGCTCTTCTTTTAGCTTTGTGAATATCAGCTGGCTTAAATAATTTTTAGCACGTTTTACCTTGAATAGACCTGCAGTGCACACAATCATGGTAAAGAAAGCAGGAAAGTATGGGGCCAATATCTCCATGAACATGGCCATATCGTTGAGAACGTCAGCAAAAAGCCTGGGAGGTAAAATTTTAAAAAAGGTTTTTAATAGTTTAATATATTGTTTAGACTGATTTAGTCTTTTGTGCCTGTATGTCAAGCGTACCTCCATTTTTTGGCCTCGGAGTCCAGTTTCCTCCTGTTAGAGAGACACAAAATGTAATAAATAATGAAACAAGGAGTAAATAACTTCTGTCTGACTAGATGAAGACACTGATATGGGCCTACCCTTTCTGCCAGGCAAACAGGATCCTTCCCAACATGCCTGTCCCATCTACAGGGGAGAACATTGTTTGACAAGTTGTACTATCGGATTGTAATTTTCTTGTATGTTCTTGAGGGATCACCTCTTAATAACCAGGTGACTGTGGCTGCGGCCACCGTCGCCTCTTGGTTTCCAACGCCGACTCCTCTCAGGGAGGCCTGAGTGGCCAAAGTCCCGGAGAGAGAGCTGGAGAAGGCCTGGGGGAGACAGAGGAGTGAGCGGAGGGTGTCAGTCTGATGGGACTGAAGATGAGCTCCGTCACTTTGTTTGTTTTTTCTCTACTCCACCTGCACAGTGTCCCAGAGCTGGTACTGCAGGTAGTCCTCACTGACACTGTCTGGATATCCTTGAGGCAGAAACACACTCTGAAATTAAAAAAAGTTCAAATGTCACATCGGTGCAGGGTCGATGCTGGAAACAAGCAGCAGTAAATTCTTACTTTAAAAAACTGAACAATGGAGTTTCTCCCTGACTGGCTCCGGCTGCCATCTCTCCTCCGCTCCAGCTGCCCGTCCTTTGCAGAATACTTCCAGGACTCTGCACTTCCGTAGCTCTCTGTGGCTAAAAGCTCCCGACTGTCGTCCTCCATGGAGAGAACAGATAGGAGGACACTAAACCAACAGAGGGAACGACGGCCTGCTGTGAAATCCACCGGTTTGTATTTAATAACACTCCTTTTTTTGGCTGCATTCACGTGCTGTTCGCTCCGGCCGACGTGTCGTGTTTTGCTTCGCAGCGCTTCCGTGTTGTTTTCCGCCTTCCCGCTTTGGCGAGTTCTGATTGGTGGATTGAGAGTCGGGGGCGGAGCTACGTCAGGGTGACGCACACGCCTCAGATTCCCGGTTTTAAACTTTATTATTATTATTATTATTTATTATTATCTGAGTCCCTTTGTGGCAATCTGTAAAAATACGACTTAAAAAATTTATATAAATATTTAACAAAAACAAATAAAAAATACATCTGATGTGTACCATCTCATTCTTGATTTCCTCAGTTTCTCTCAGGATAAATAATGAATCTATAAATTTTAATAGCCTGCTAAAATTTACTACTAAGGCTTGATTGTCCATATAATACAGGTTTGTGTTCTTAAATCATATTGCTGGTGGCGCTTCATGAAATTTAAAGGATCACAAAAATGATTATAACTCTTCCTCTAATCTGCTCTTTACTATAGCGTGACTGTCTGTCAGTCACATGGTGGCCACGCCCCCAAAGCATCCTCTCCTTTGTGGTCTGGATTCCCCCTGAATGGGACCATCATTTTAATAAAAAGATGATCAGCAATAAAGACCATATTTGTATTGCTTTGAAAGAGGGCCAGCAGCTTAGTGTTGTGAGATAAGGCTGTGACTATATTCATATATTTATATGATCAATGTTTTCAGTTTAAAAACTGTCGAAACTTACAATCAATGTCTGATTCAGAAACCGGGTCAATTGAGCAACAGTGATTGAATGAAAACACAACACGTTCCCTCCGACACTGTTACTCACCGTGCGTAAATCTGGTTGGCCATGAGGTAATATAATGAAGGAAGAGCGGCGTCAGTCACTATTTATCAGTCACTGGGCCAAGGGGCAGATAATACCGCCCCTCTTATCTCGGGATGATAGAGCAGAAACTAGAAATGCTCAGGCACATGAAGAGACCTGGTCTCAGTCTCTGGTCCAGTTCCACCTGTGTTTCAAAGGGATTTGAGGAGTGGGGGACTGTTTGTGTTGCTGTGTATAAAAAAAGACAACGAGCTGAGTTCTGTTATATCCTCTGAGATGACTTTAAAAAATAACGAGATGGACAGGAATCTGTAACTGTTTCACCTCAAGGCGAGGCAAGTGCTGGCATGCCTTTCCCAGCCCAGAAGTAATGTGGCAAGGGAAACACACAATTTGACACACAGCCCAAAAAGGAGTGGGAGTGAGAGAGAGAGAGAGAGGCAGCTGGGATTACAGACTGAAGAATATAACCCGGTGAACAAATGTGGGAGGGCAAGACAGAAGCAAATAAAAAAAGAAAAGAAAAGAAAGAAATG
Organism: Remorina albescens; assembly: GCA_034769265.1. Lineage (NCBI taxonomy): Eukaryota > Metazoa > Chordata > Actinopteri > Carangiformes > Echeneidae > Remorina > Remorina albescens. Next base: position 2,579,427 of record CM068493.1, read on the forward strand.
TCTGCACTGTAAAATGGGTGTGGAGGTTCACACAGTTTCACTCCCAGCCTACAAATCCTGTCACTCAACAACTCGTATCTCGGTGGGGCTTCGGCTGGGACAGACTGTGGCGTTTGGACCGACTCATACAGAACGTCTCAGCTGAAACTGGAAGGAAACACAACACAGCTGAGACTGAGAGCATTTAAGAAACACACTGAGGATTCACTGAGATTCAAACCAGCGCCTTTGAGATCTGATCAGGTTTGTATTTTAAAGGATTGATTGTCTATAAATGAGTTTTAAATCCATGACAGTCAAATCATGTTTTATTTTCTCTTTTGCTTTCATCCGGTCAGATTTTTCTTTTTAGTTTGAGTGAAATCAAAGAACAGAAACTGTCCGAATCAGTCGGCTCTCTCTCTTCCAGTTTCTCAGGTACAAATGATTCACAAGGAGTCCGTCCAACTCCCTGCTGACAGACATGAGAAGAAAGCCAGTATGCACTTCAACAGAAACTGAGATTAGATCAAACACATTTTATGTTTGCATTTCTTGCATGACAGCCCTAAGCTGCAAGATTTCTGTACTTCTTTTGTTTTGTTTGTGATCCCACAAGTTTTTCAGGATTTTATTGTTGTTGTCTGTCTGAAAGAGAACACTCTGATCTGTGCCCCGGTTTACATCATTCACAGGAAACGTTCTGTCTTTGCCGTGCTGGAAATACCCCCTAAGAGTTTTAGAGGGGATGTTAGGATTTAAAAGTCTTTAAACTGGGAGGGTTTTTTTTTTTTTTTTTCAGTTTCTCTACAACTCAAGCAGCAGCAGTGACCTCCCCTGCCCTCCTCTGAGAAGTCAGGAGGAAGGAAATAAGGCCATTTTTTCATATAGAGCATCAGAGATTATTTATAAACCTTCAAACCTTTGGTGTTTTCCCGTAAAACAAAGGAACCTGCAGCAGTATTCAGGAGTAAAAACGAAAGGACACATCAGCGTGTTCATCACTGAACAGAGCTGAAGTCAGTTTTCAGCAGAAAAATCAAGAGCAGAATAGATTTAACACAACATGTGACTCTTCAGTCTTATTGCCCTCAGAAGACCCGGAGCACTGAATTTATTTAAAGTGTGATTAAATGAACGCAGACCCAGACAGGTTTGACTCAAAAGGGAAACCTTAAAAAGGAAACAATCCTATCAAGCTGAACCTCAGACTAACTGAGAGCTCATCTGAACCTGTGGTGTTTTGCAGAGATGTCTAACTCACCTCACACGTCTGTACATGTGGGGGAGGACGTGCTGCTGACCGCCATCACAGAATCAGGTGACTCCTCCATCCAAGAGTGCAGCAGCCGTGGATGGGCCGCCGCGTCCTGCTGCAACGACAAGCATCACAGGAAACTGGCCATCAGCAGCATCATCTGCGGCTTCTCCTGCATCGGCATCAACGCTCTGATTAATTCAGTCAAGGTATTTATGATCTCTCTCCTACCTGTCGTTAGAAGTGTCACAGCTTCAGTGTGCACCAGCCAAAGTCCGGATGCTGACTCTGGACTTCTCAGGCAGACTTTTACCTGCAGTGTTTCATCACAGAAGAAATAGTTCACATCTGTGACTTCTCTGCTGTTTCATTAAACGACAGTTTGGTGTTAAACTTATTTACATATTGCTGCAGCATCCTGAGTGCAAAAAACAAAAACAGAACAACTAAACAGAAAGAAAGTTCTGGTTTTTTTTTTTGTCCGTCTCTTTGTGTCCAATATGAACAAAATAAACAATCAGAGCAGATTAGCACAGATTAAAAACTGATATTATTATTTACACAGATCACATCAAGTGGAGTTCAGTTAGGCAGATGAAATACAGTCACTGTACAATTTATTTACTTCATTTAAACAAAGTTTAAATTTGAAAACAAGGTTAAAGGATGTTGGTTCAAACGCCTTTAACTTATTTAATGCTGCTCCTGTTCGACAGCTTCAAAAAGCAGGTTTCATTTTACATTTACTTCGAAACATAATTTTTTAAAGTGATTTCATGCTTCTGCTGCAGAGCAACAATATATTATGGTTTATAATCAGTTTTTCACTCTATTATTATACTATGTTGGGTTGTAATGAGATCAGAAAGAAATATTTAAAGAGGGAAACTGATGATTTTGTAGTTTTTTTTCCCCACACTGGCCACAGAGGAAGTAAAAGGACAGAACATCAGTGATGTTATTTCTGTCATGGATCCATGTTTTATTTCTTCAGATTTTTTTATGTCTTCACTTCCAACAGGCGGAGACGGCGACAGATCAAGAGACAAGGTCAAAGTTTTCACTGCGAGCCAGAAAGTTTGGCATCATCTCCATCGTGGCCTGGGTTTCCTTCCTGGCCATGTGCCCCGTGTTATTGGCGCTCTTCTCATATCTGGCTACTCTGAAAAACTGACGGACTTTGAGGAAGCTCCAGAGAGAACTAACGGAGCGGACAGCGGACAGTTCAAAGCTGCCCGTCGGCCACGAAGAAACGGAGGAACTGGTCGTTACACGAAAACAGAGACAACAAACTGGAACCTTTCCTGCACCAGTTTACACTTTTCTATTTCCTCTGAGGCGTGAACATAAATATAAATATATATTTTTACACGGAGAACCACTCCCCATGTTTTCTTATACACTATATTTATTTAACAATATATGAACATATGGACGAGTCTAAGGACAATAGAAAATCGAAAAGGAAAAGCCAGCAACACCTACAGTTTGAGACGTCACACTGCATTACATTTATACGTTTTATATATATATTAAAGATTAAAGTCATCATTCCTGTTGTGATCCAATCTTTCATATTTGTGGACCTTACATCTTAACACTCATTTATAGACACTGTATATATTTTTTAGATACCACCAAAGTGAATAAATTAGTCTGTGAATCTTGAACATGAAAGATTGGGTCTGTAGCAGGATTCTGCCATCATCCTCTTATTGCATTGTTACTGTGTTAACTTTTATTAACGTCAAATATGTCCATTCAGTGTACTTTTATACAAACATGTAAGAAACGATTTTATAATAAAAATGACAGAAATGTTTGTGCTTTGAGTTGATTGCGAAAAAAAAGGGGGGGCAGGGGGCGTACAAATATCTATTTAAATCTTACAGTTAAGGCAACATCATTAAAATTTGGCAAAAAACAAAAGCGCACATTTTTAGGCAGTTTATCGAGAAGTCACAAATATAGACACCACAAAGAAACCAACAGAGGTCCACAGGTGATACACAGTCAGGACACTTTCACTCTTCATTAGAAACTTTCTCTGGAGTGCTGCATTGTTTCCACGTTACATTTTATACAACAGAAATAAAATTAAAAACACAAACAGTTGGTGAATTGAACAGGGTCCGCCCTGAGCTGGATAAAATGATTCATTGTGTTTGTGTTGTGTGCAGACACACCTGCCTGCACAAAGACTTTATGGACAGAGACTTGATTGGCGCAAACACAAATCTCTTGCTGGCACGTTTTTAAAGTTAGAATCAGAATTTCATAAAAAATAGCTGCCTTTATAAATAACTTACAATGATGCTGCGAGGTCACCTTCCTTATTTAATACAGCGCTTTCTGTCAAATCTGATGCAGCCAAAGAAACAAGAGGAAATCTGACAAACTTGATACAGTTTCAGCTTCGGCGGACAGGATGGAGCGCTGCGATCATAAGAACGACTTTACGGACGATGCTTTTAAACAGTGTCTTTAACAGGCGCGGTGGACAAAATGCATCTATAGTTCTATGATGAATTGTTCTTGAACTTACAGGCTAAAAATGCAACAGACGGAATAGCTAATTCTTCAGTAACAACTCGTCACCACAATATTTCTACAATGATTGTGTTGACTAAAGGAAAAGCCGCAGATTGTGCTCAGTGGGTCATACGATCAGCATTGCGGTGTTTAATGATTTAAAAGACGTTTGTCAGCTGTCCTTTTGATCGTGTATCAGCCAAAGGTTCAGCTGATCCAGCTTGGCACAGAGCAGAGAGTCCACGTCCTGCACGCTGAGGGACGCTTCATCTTTAGCGAAGCCCCCTCGTCTCGTCCTGGAGGATGAAAGACCGGCCTTCCCGACTCCGACGAGGGGCTTCTTTGGTTTTCTGGCCTCGCCGACCTCCAGGAACTCTAAAAAGCGCTTCATGCGTTTTTGGCCAAACCAGGACTCGGACCCATTCCGGCGATTGAGCGGCACCTCGAATATGGTCTCCAGTCGGCTGAAAGACGTGGAGAGTTATGGGATGTCAGTTATGATAAAGATGACCAGAACACAAACACCTAAATTTCAGCTGATCGCGGCTTTGGTGCCACCTCCTGGTCAAACTACCAACTGTCAACACACCGTGACGCCGCCCACTGCTTTAAAGCTTCTACTTTAATATTTGTCTCCAGAAAATAAAACATTTCTAAAGGAATAGGTGGAGCTGAGCAGGACTGAGGGGAGGAGCTGACCTGCTTTCTACTGTGTCCTGATTGGGTAGTGCAGTCTGTGAATCAGACAGTAGCCACACCCCCTGATCCATCCCCTGCTCTTCCCCGAAACGGGACCATCATTTAAAAAATTAACATTTTGAAACTAGAGACTGAGACCATAAACTCATCAGGAAAACATTTACTGAGCTGATAAATCAGGGAGAAAGAAGGACATTTTCCCATAGACTTCAATACAATCTTATTTTTACAACCAGTGGAGTCAGTTTTAATTTTGGAATTCATTGAAATTTAATCAAAATCCCAATATGAACAAGTGCAATGAACAATATTTTTTGTGTGCATTGTAAGCAACCATAACTTTTTTTTTTTCTTGTGGTTACAAACTACAAAATGATCATTTCAAGTGAATCTGCCGACATCATGATGCAATAAATTTTTTAATTCTAACATTTTTTATTCTTTTAGTATTATGTTTTTAATATCTAAGCCTTTAATGTGAAAACATTTTGTGTCACACATTTGAATTAATGTATAGATTTAACTTTAAGTCCAGACACACAACACAGTTCAATTTTTTCACTTGTCTGTTGTGAACCTACCTTTCAGGAGGTTTGCTGAAATTCTTATTGGTGTAAATTTCTTCCAAACTGAAGTCCTTCTTTTTCAGCCTGCAGTGAGACATAAAGAGAAGAAAACAGTGTTGGAGTCAGTCTGAATATTATTCACAAAAATATTAAAAGGAAAAGAGGATTGAACGATCCAAAATGATTTGTTGCACTTTGATGAGCATGCTGCATGTTTGATTTGTGTTTTTGAATTCACTGGCAATAAGCTGCAGCTGCGTGTGAATTATGTTAAGGAGGAATTATGTAATGCGTGCATTAGCCATGTTCAGTTTGTTTACACAGCTTCTACCTGATCCTGTTTTTTGTATTCATTTTGGAGGGAAGTCAGACAGGAGCAGACATTTACTTTATATGTTGACTTGTTGATTTTTTATGTCAACGGATTTCTAAGTAAAAGTGACAGGTGTCTTTGTTGTAATAGATAAACCGTCCTGGGAACACACAAAGGACGTGTCCCGTGTGCATCACCGTCCCAGAGTGAAGCCCAAGAAAAAGATAAATTAACAGTCTGTTTGAAAGTCAAAGAGTGAATTCGGATGAATGCTGTAATCAGACTATATCAGAACGTACCTGATGGGTTTGGGCAGGCCCATCGGTGTCAGGTTGTTCTGAGGTTTGGGTAGAGTTTTCCGAATTCTGATGGACGACACCTTCCCTCGTTCCTCGTGCTTTTGAACTACCTGTGAAGACGAACAGGAAAGTTAGAGGCCACAACTGTCATGACAGGAGAAATAAAACAAAAACATCACTGTTGACAATGGAACAAGTCGGATATGTTCTGTATATCAGGGCAAATATAACCATGTGACTGTTGAACAAAATTATGTGTGTGATAGAAACCTGCGTCCATCTCTGAATAAATCTACTTTTAATGGCGGATCAGTAAACGACTCTTCAACAACAATGACGTATCACAAAAGGGATATTCTTAATGAGCCACCGGCTCTCTGCATCAGAGATATTTCAGACACATGAGTGTGAGATGTCACATAATGTTTACCTTGATCTCAGAATCAGAGAGAGCTTTTTCCTCTCTCAGTGCAGCATCTTCATACTCCTGACTGGATGAACTTGTGTCTTCGCCGTCGTCCTCCTCCTCGCTCTGTTGCTGTCTCTCAATCTCACACTCCAGGGGATTCCCGCTGCAAATAATACCAGAATTAATATGAGTATGACTCTGGTATTTTTTTTTATTTTTTTTTTTCCTAACAGATTAAACCCAGTGTGTTACCTGCCACTAGACTCTGATGTAGCATGAGAGGAGTCACTTCTGTGCAGGAATCCTGGAAGTTGCCACGTGGAGGAGCTCAAAGGTGATGTTGAGGACGAGGAGGAGCAAGTGGGACTGGAAGTGCTGGGGCTGACTGCAGCTCCTCCTCTGTTGTCAACCTTCTTGGAGAGGAAAGCCAGGCGGCTTGAGAGGAAAAAGGACGCCAGAGCCGAGAGGGAAGTGCTGGGAGAAAGTGTGAGAGTGGGGGACAGGTATTGGGTGACGCCGTCGTACAGGGCGGATCTTCTGGACGGGTAAACCTCTTTACGAAGACACAGAGGAGCGATCTCCCTCTCCACCTCCACACTGCACACCGTGTGTCGACGAGCACGTCGCAGGAATTTGTGGGCATGAGGGATGAGGGGAGTGTGGGAATATCTGTGCTGGTGTGAAGTGTGAGTCCTGCTGTGTTGTGGAGAGTACAGAGGAGACGGAGCCCACGCTGTGTCATGCGAAAAGAGGGAGGGGATCTCCGGGCACGAGTAGCTGCGTAACAAGCGCCTTGAAAAAACATTTTCTGAGTGAGTACTCGTCGTTGTCAGATCTGCATCTTCCATAGTGACTGAGTTTGTTTCTTCACGGTTATGACTCCTGCTATGCAGAGCTACGCACCTCCTCCTTTGTTTGTCTCCTCTCCTTGATTTGACGTTCACTCTTCTCGCACTAGACCTTAGTGTGGAGCCGCTGACGGTGCTGGGATTGACTGCCTCAGCATCAGCATCAGGACCAGGACTCTGCTCTACCTCATTATTGCCTTGCTTATATAAATTTACACAAAACTCTAAATGGGGCTGAGAGGGGGGAGGAACAAGTTGCTGATTGCTTTCAAAAGGTGTCATTTCAAAATATACAGGGTCCATGGAGATTTTACCTTTGTCTCCATTAGTCTGGCTCTCTTTGGTTCTTAAATGAAAGTTATTGATACACTTCTTGTCTCCCGTATCCTGGATCACGGCAGATTCAGAAGACTTAACAGCACCCCTACAACCCCTTTTGGATTTCTTGGACGGCTGGCTTGGCTCGGTTTTCAAGCTCTCCTCTCTCTGAAGAGGTGGAGAGGGGTTAAAATCTGGGGGCAAGAGTTCTAATGGCTCCCTTGATAGAGCTAATGTGGTAGAAACCAAAGTGCTGTCTGAGTCCGTTACTGAACTCGCATGGATTGGCGACTTACGTTTTAACGGTTTCTTGTTTATATTCCTGCACTTGATCTTGAGCTGCTTTATATCAGGACGGACAAGAACCTCTGATAACGGCTCCTGTTGGATTTGGGTGGAAGTGATTGCCACAGTGGTCTCTAGATCCATACTGTCAATATTTACATCGCTTTTACACAGACCCATTCTTGTTTTCAGTCTTTTACATGAACCACTAGGTTTCGTCTTGCTGCTGCCCTTTTGGTTGTTCTCCAACGCAACGCTGTCTTTATCTAGCGAACAAATCAACATCGCATCGGGGGAACTTTCAGTCTGTGTGTTTATAACTACTTCATTTATTTCTTGTCCACCTTTCCCTTTCCTATTTGCTCTTGTTGAAACAGTCTGTCTTTTTCTAGAAGGTTTGAGTGTTTCTACCCCGTCCACATTTGTCAAAGCTGCTTTCTTTTTTGGTGGTCTTAGCCCTCTGACTGTGCCACCATCTGAAGCCATACTCAATAACTCATCCTTTGTGCAGATATTTCCCGTTTGTCTTTTCCTCTTCGCCGCTTCTTGGGAATGACCAGGCAGCTTCAGCCCCCTTTTTGATCGCCCAAAACCTGCAGACGAGTAAGTGTCAGGGTTCAGCTGCTCCAGGTTCACTGTCATTCCATCAACACTGTTGTTTAACTTATTCTGGAGAGTTTGTCTGACCAAGCTCTCAATTTCCTCGCCACCTATATCACCACCATCAGCCCGAAAACAGTGTTCATAACATAACAACTGAGTTTTGTCAGCATCACCAGAGTTAGCCTTCTTAGATTCGACTGAGCTCCTCTGAAAAAGCCGCTCCTTGCTCAGCTCTTCCTTTTTGACTTCAGGCATAAGAGGCTCAGAGATAACACTCTTTAATTCAGATCTTTTTACAGTTCGTTTTGGAGGCAGCGGTTTCAGCCGGACGTTCTGCTTGTCCTGCTCCTCCACTGCACTGGAAACCTTCAACTTAGATTCTTGTGAGGCACTTACAGGGCTGTAACAGGCGCAGGGCTGTAACAGCATCGGGGAGGTAACTGAAAGTTGTTTTGAGTTGATGCAGGGTGTCGGCCAGTCTCCTGAAGGCACAGAATCAGGTAAGTTTTTTTCCATCTGAGTTATTCCACAATCATCCGTCTGCTCAGAGCTGTTTGGTGTTGACAACTCCCCATCGATCGAAAGTTTTTTAGAATATTGAGCAACAACAGTTTTTGAGTTTTGCGCAGCGTCGACATCACTGACCCTCTGCTCGTCCATTTCAGCCTCTTCACTCTCATCACTTTGTCCCACAGGCTGAAACATATTGCTTGGCTCAACATCAGATCCTCCGTCGTCCTGTAGTTCAAATTCAGAGAGTTTGTCTGGATGGTCCATGGACAGTGGAGGACTATTCGCCCTGAAGAGCTTAACGGGACTCATGACGATCTCTGTGAAGCTGGCCATCTTCGACTTGAACGACTGAAACAACGGCCCGATGACCCATCCCTTTGGGGCGGATGCATTTTCAACAGCGTGTCCCATAGCCAAGCCCCCGCATGCATCCACGTCAGAATTAGTAACGTCAAGATCCTGCGTAGTGCTGTCAGCCACCTGCTCAACTACGTTTTCTGCAGCACACACATTTTGTTTCTTGTGGGGGGATTTCTGGTCCTTTTGCCTGCAATAACAACAGACGAGGAAGATTAAATTTTTCAAGAACATATCACACCGCAGAAAAATTCCTATTATATCAAATAAAAACATTCACTCAAAACAGGATTCTCCATCTGGCATCCCTTCACTTAGTGCCCTGTTCATAAAAATATGAGCATCTCTGTCCCATTTCTACTTAGTCAGATAGAAAACAATTCACATCATGCATGCAAAGTTGCTCAAAATCATGACTTAAAATAAAGTTTCTTATTAATTTTTATTGAAAAGATGTGAAATACACAAATTTAGACCTTTATGGATAATATAATAAAACCTGCACACACACAAGACGTTTTGTGATTGTGTGAGCACTTCTTCTAGATAAACAAACTAAACACCTCCATAATGGTGAAATGGTTATCAAAAAAATTGTTTTAACTTACTTATTTTCCCTCTCTGCTGAAAAACAAAACTCAAATCCATCCTGCAAAATAAAGAAACATTTAGCATGTTAGAACAAATGAGAACAGGACGCAGTTGACTGTCATAGTGTGATGGTCCTATCTCCAACAGAACAGAAAATATTTAAAATATGATCAAGGATCTTTTGTTCTTTGTCTCTGGTGTCACAGTTTGGAGATTTGTCTTAAAGAGAGCAGAATTTCTCTCAATCAAACAGTTAAATGGTCCAGTCAGTGAGTCACAGCTCAACCAAGCATCCCTGAACACCAGACGGTTACACCAGATAGCTGGCTCCATTTTAATCGATGACTCATCCACTTGAAAAAGGGAATTTCGCTTCTTCGTTCCAAACTACAGCACTAAATGGAGAGTTTTGTTTAAATGACGAATAAATTGTAGCCAGACTGCTTTGAATAAATGTTTGATTAATTTATCAATTTGATTATTTATTTCATGTGTTTGTGTTTTTTTGTGTCCATGTTAAATGTGCATATCTCAGACAGATGACTCTTAATTCTGACGAAATAATGAGGGAGGGGAGAAATCGTCTGTTCAAGTGAGTGATCCTCAGGTTGGGAATCAAACATCTAATTTACTTAATGAACTATTCAGTAATTTGTGTCAGTTCTGGTGCTAGTTCTGTGCCGTTCTGTCTCCTGTCTGGGAAAGCAGTGACAGCAAATATACATTAAATTCTGCAGCATTGTCAGTCTGGGCGCTAGTGGGTCACATTAAGACACTCCATTGCCTGTCTGTGTCAGATGCAGCAGACCGTGAAGGAGGATTAAATCACTCAATTAACCCCCAAACCCTCTTCACTGTACTGATCCCCAATGTTGCCATACATAACTGTACAGTACAGCTGCTGCACAAAGAAATTAAACACAGACAGCTTTATTACAAGAAAAACAACACCAAGGGCATGCAGGCAGACTGAGGAGGCTGACAAAAACAGGGAGGTTTGAGTGAGACCACATCTAGAGCAAAGAAAGATAAATCTGACCTCGTTCTGTTTCTCATGAGTGTTTTCAACTCTCGGCTGCTTGGTCTGGGAAACTTGCACCTACATACATAAGAGAGATGCACAAGTTTAAGCAGGCATTCCTTTTTTTTTTATTCAAGAAATTGAAAATGAGATTTTTCTCATTTTTACCATGATTCCACTTTCTCTTTGTCTCTTGGTGGGGGACAGTTTGTGTCTGGACGGTTTCTGAGGCGCGCTGCTGTGTGTGCTGCTCTGCTTTTTCGGTATTTGAGCTCTGATCCCTTGAATGCGACCGCTCCTTCTGTGTCCAGATATTCCATCATTTGCACAGCTGTGAAAGTTGACAAAAATCAGTTTCGCCAACCTCCAGCATATTTTGTTTCCGACAAAGTGGGAAAAACAGAGGTGTGCTTGGATGCACAATCCATCAGCACCAGAAAAAGCTATTGACTGCATGTATATGATTGCAAGATCAGGAGAAAATAGGATTTATAACCCACGCTGCCTATATTTGCTAATTACAACCTGATTGTTTGCATTTTAAACAAAATCAAAGACCTCTGCTTGAATATTCACATTTCTGTCTTCAGGTAAAGGGGGGCCTGTCTCCATGCAAATGTTACAGGCTTTTTACATTTCAGCTTAGACCGTTTGTCCTACTGGAAAATTTTAATCCTTTTGAAAATATGAGGCCAGGATCTAAGCAGGGATGGCAATCTGGAGCCAGTTCCATATGGTCTCAACTATCCGAGTTGTATGACTCTGGGTTTATCAGTCCCACTTATCGACACCAGTATGTTCTGACGTGCACATTTCAGAACAGTGACAGCAAAGTCAAGTGTTTTCCCCTGTTGGAAACTTCAGTCAGGGTGGAGAGGAGTTAACAGTCCAAATCCTAGATTCCTTTTACAAGTAAAGATTGCAGCATTTCCCTGAATAATGAGTGTAAAATGGTCCAGTAAGGATGTAAACACCTTCAACATGCTGAAACATTTTTCAATGGGATGTGGATGTAAATTCCAGGAATGCCGTATATCTGGTGCATGCTTGCAACTGCTTCTGAAGCAGGCCTGTTACAGAAGGCAATGCTAGAATAACAATAATGCCAGAATAACATTAATGCCACACAGTCTCTTACTATTCTGTTTCCACACTGCATTCAGATTCAGAAAATAATGCTGCTCACATGTCCAGGCTTCACGCACTGCCTCCCTCTCAAACACACAGCAAATTGATCAGAAATGCTTAAAGGAGTCAATAAAGAATCGCACAATGGATAATGACGGCAGCATCAATCAAATCCTTTCAATTCCCATCTCTAGTTCTGAGACCGAACTGTTCTGTAGGCAACTAGATCTGATCCACAGCAAGCATACTCTAAACTAAACTTGAAAGGAAAAAATTAGGCACACGTAACTTCTGCTATGAAATAAATTTTCCTAATCTCTGTGCTGCTTTGGCCAGACCTGATTGTATAATGTTATTGGATACGGAGAAATTTTCCGCGGTATGTGCTCCGTGTCCTAAGCCATTCTGCCAAGAGAGAAAGAAAAGGGACAAAAAGCGAGGAAAGGGAAAATACAGAAAGAGCAAACGAAATCAAAAGGTGCTAGGACAACTATACCTGGGAGTGATGGAGGAAAAGGGGAGGAGAGGTGCACTACAGAAAGGGTTTGGGGGAATAGCATCTTCATCCATTGGACAAATTATCTGAGGGAGTGAGTCAGAGGGATAAGTCAACATCCCCTTTCTCTCTCTCTCTCTCTCTCTTCTTGTCTGGACTTTTCTGTGAATAACAACAATGAAAAAACACAAACATGCGGGGTATCATATCAACATAAAAGCACTTCAAAAGAGGTCTTAAAAAGCAAAGCTTCACTTACTTTTATAAGTTCTACGACGGAGGTTTATTCTGCAACGAAAAATAGGAACAGTGTTACCCAGAACAATCAACTAATGAAGATCTTTTCCCCCAATTAATCAGTGGACTAAAACATGGTGACACAACCAAATGTCTTTTCTTGTCCAACCAACAGCTCAGAAACAAAAGATGTTCAGTGTGCTATCGCAAAAAAAGAAGGAAAGGAAAATCTTCTAGATATATTATCAAAATAGTAGTCAGTTAAATGTTATGTCTGTCATCTAAATGGTTACCTGACTTATCAATTAATCTCTCAAAGCAATAAGACACATTGAGGATACTGAAAAGTTAGTTCAAACAAACAAACAAACAAAAAAAAAACCCAAACCTCTCAGAACGAGCCGGTAAAGATCATTAGTGGAGATAATTAATTAAAGACATCAAAACCCATTCCAGTTGTTTACAATCAAACGGAGGCGGCAGTCAAGAGAGAAACCGAGCGGAGTCTATTTGCTGGAATAGGCACTGCCTCGTATTCAAACTTTTATAAATGAGCCAACGTCGAAGTATAAAAATCGAACGACGTGTTGTAAATATAAATACATATATCTAAATTAAACTACAGCCCCAGGTATTATTTATCTAGCGGGGCTTCAGTGTAACACCGTCAACGTTTTTGTTTTTTTGTTGGTTTTTTTTTTTGGCTAACAGCAACATTCACGATGTGTGTGTGTGAGAGCCGAGCTCTGATCCAGGTAGTAGTCGGAGCCCGGAGCTGTCACATCTACTAACGGTCAGAAAACGGTCTTTTCCGGGACCGACTGAGAACATCAGCCGGGGCGGGGTGGGGGAGGACGCTTCGGTTCGGCAGCTGGGAGCTTCCTCTTGGATCTTGACTCTGGATTAAAAACAAACTTACCCGAAATAAAAGGTGAAGTCGGACGGAGGGAGGGTTGGTGTTTCTGAGCTCACCGTAAACAAGACATGTCGGACGGAGCCGACGCTTTTTTTTTTTTTTTTTTTTTTACAAACTGACGAGAGGACGGACGGATCGGCTCGGCCAATCACAGCCCGGAGATGTAGTTCCGCCTGTTGAAATCTGACCAATGAGAGAGCAGCTCTTTGGATGTCGTAGTTGGAGATTAGCCAATAAGGACCGCGAAATCAAATGCGCTCTGCTCGGGCTGCCTTCATGTCCCCGAGTGACTCTGAGAGAGACCTGCGTCTAACCAGGAGGATTAAATCTGGTTAAATATGGGGTTAATAATTCAAATAAAACTAAAACGAGCCGCCGGTTTACTCCTGCTGCTGTGAAACTTCAGTCTCAGCAGTGTCAAAAATATTTTTATTTAAAATCAGCAGCACTATATCAACTACAAAGTCCGCCCACCCTCCATTTTGAAACCTGTCTTCAGTCTTAATTTTACGACTTAAAAGTGTTTTTTTTAATTGTTTGTTTTGATTTTTTAAATGAATGTCAACACCCATAGAAAATCTAAAGCAAAGTTTTAATAAAATCAAATACAAGGAATCAGATATTTGGCTGTATTGCTTGAAAATTTATTTAAATGATTAATAATTATTTCACAGCATCTGATATTGTCATTTCTGAATATTTTTTTTTGCATGATGGATGTTGATAATATATTCTTAAAACTCAACATTGACTCATAACTGTGATTACCTGGTAATGCCAGAAATGTTATCTCAACCTCTCCATATTTTTCTCTAAACTTTTACACCAAAAGATAGCTGACCCAGCAGATTTATATTTTATATCTTTTCATTAAAGTTTGAGAATGAAATCAATACATCATAAAATGAACCTGAGGGAAAAAAAACCCCAGAAGGACTGACAGCAGCACCACATATATGATCAATTTATTTTAAAACAATATACAGAAAACAAAGCCGCTGTTAAAATGACAGATCTGACACCACAGTGACTGTGATGGTTGAGATGGACGAAAATCACGTGTAGAGCTCGAAATCTAATCTCTTGGAGTTGTAGAACTGAGATCCCCCCTGGTCCACCCTCCTGCAGTAAACCCCACTGCTGAAGTAGCCTTCATCCACCCAATCCTGAAAAAAAGACAATAAGAAGATTAAACCCGCCTGGTCATATGGAGATTAAAGGTAGAACCCACCAGCTCCCCAATAATCTAGTAATCTAACAAAATGGGATTACACAATATGTTTGAAGGCACATTAGGCTAGCTGAGATAAAAAAAAACAAACAAAACAAAACAACTAAATATATACTAAATTAAAAGTTTATATTAAATATACCAGTACTAGTTGAGTAGTTTAAAATAGACACGTGCTTGATCTGTCTAAAGATGTAAAACCTGTAACACAACAGTAAATCAATAGGGTTCCTAAGAATTTATCTTTTTACCAATTTTATATGTGAGCGCTTATCAGAAATAAATCTGACATAAGCAAGAGTCTATTTTCAAGTCTTGCGTCACATCAATTGTCTTTAAAATGGGGCCACTGTTTAAAATATTTATTCAATTTTTGATATTGGTGAAGACTTGAAACTGGAGGCTGAGTCCATAAACACATTAGGGAAATATTCATCGAGTAAAATCGAGTGAGCAGTAGGGACGTTCTCCCATAGATTTCAATACAATCTGACTTCAGTATAGGCTTTACTGTCAGCCGTTGGACTTTATGATCGCTTTTATATACTGTTTATCACTATGCAAATTCTAGATTTGGTGCATTGGTACATATAAATATAACAAACATAAAATTCATTGATATAAAACTGATCCCAAAATCAGTATTTCTTTTTGCATGATGCAGTTGCACATTTCTCTTTATCCTTAGCAGCCCAACATCTCAAAAGAAAAACAAACATTCCCAGAAAAAACTTCCAACCTTTCGAGAGTTTTCTATACATTGGTTCAATATATCACCTCCAGGTGTAACATTGGCATATTAAAAAGTAATCTTTGCTGGAGTATGACACTTTTTTATTCCTTACTAAACATTCAAAGTAATATAAGACATTACCTGCATCTGCTGACTGGTGAAGGGGCCATAGATTTCTGAATTATCCTTATTTTCCCATTTGTACTCCCACATCACTTCATCACTCACTGAGGAGACAAAAATTGGATTAAACTAAACATAATTATGCATATCAAAAGGTAAGCATACAGACAGAAAACCAGCACACCTCTGTTTTCTTTCTCCTCTTTATCTTCTGATTTGTTGGCATGCTTCTCGTCAAATTTATCTGCAAACATGTCAAGTTCGTCCTCTTCTTCGTCATCACCGTCACCACTGGATTTCTTCTCTACAGCTGATTTCTTGCCGCTCTTCATGAAATAAGCCAGTTTTTCATATGTTTGCTGATAGATTTCAAACATCCCAGATCCAACCAGTCTGTCAGCTAGTGCTGTGAGCCTATCAAGCTTTTCTGTATCCCGTTTGACTTCCTCTGTGGGCTCGCTCTCTTCCCTCAGCTTTCCCTTCTTTCGCTGTCCAAGGCCTCCTAGTCGACGGAGTGCTGTGGCCACTGTCTCCCCGGGTAGCATCAGTTCAATCACAGCTTCTGTGAGCTGGTTCTGTGTGTAGGATGCCAGAGGGTCCTCAGCAGGCTCCGTCTCCTCCTCCTCCTCTTCTTCAATTTCTTGGTCTGCCTGCTTCTCTTCTCTTTGTTTCTCCTCCTCAGCCTCATCTTCATCGCCGACTCTGCGTGTCCGCTTGGCTCCAAGACCTTTCTTCTTTTTTTTGAAAGGCTGTTCTTTAATTCTCACCTGGAAGAAGATATTTATATCATTGTATATTGTTTGAAAAGTTTTCAAATATGGAGCAAAAGCACCTAAAATGTCCATTACCCAGTCAATGTTGTCAAGCCAATTATCTCTAATTTGTTGTTCCTTTTTGATGAAATAGTTTCCCTCTGAGTCAAAGTGTCCCTCCTCCATCTCCTCATCCAGGTTGAAAGGTGTGATAGAAACTCCCTCATCGTAGTCAATTGTTGCTCCTTCTTGTCCTGAAAATAAAATTTGCTGATTGTCTCTTTATATGAAACAGGCATTGCATAATGTTTTCAAGTGGTAGAGACGGAAAAGCTTGCTACCTTACAGCTTTTGTTGATTCAGAAAAAAAAAAAATTTCAGCCGTACGCTTTTCAGGGACAAATCTCAGAAATTGTTTGAGCAAAAACAAGGAAAAAGTTACAACTCAAACAAATGAAATATCATACCATCCACATCATCGCTGGCCAGAATGTCATATTTGCTGGTTTTTGAGTCTTCTCCATCATCCTCTTCATCACTATCAAGGGAGTGTTTACCCTTGAACCTGGAGCCTGGACCGCTGGCCACCTCACAACTCTGATTCCACAAGAAAGAGAAGTAGAAAAATATTACACAACATATAACACTAATTTTACCGGACCAAAGAGAATATTTGACATTTCCAACCTGAAAATGGTATAGGGCAATTTAATGTTGCTTGTGTGTGAAGCCCAAACTGACAATCCAAACATCTAGGTTTACTGATCAGGAGATCTTATTAAGAATTGGCATTTTAGATGATCATCTCTCTATTTTTATATATATAAATGTGTGTAAATATATGACAGTAACCTAAAAATAAACTAGCTGTCAATCCAGTTCCCCACCAACCTCCTTATAGGGAGTATTTTCTGTGTGTTATAAATAGATCTGTTTACCTTTTTTTTTGACAGTTAAAATGATTCTGCTTGACATTTCAAATGAAGTCTGTGTCTCTTAAGTTTGTGATTGAAACATTATTGAATCCAGTCTGATGTTTTCTGTCCCGGACGGAGAGCTGATCGGGACGATGTTACCTTTTTGTTCGGGAGCTCCTCGTCCAGATCGTACTCTCCGATCCCGTCCTCAAATGTGACTTTCCTTTTCGGCATGGCGCTACAAGAGGCAAAAGAGCGGCTATTTTATTCCCCTGAAGCAGCTTAACAGCATCGGTGAGTGTCTTTATTTTTTAAGAAACTGCCCTCGTAACGTCGTTAAAATGAGCGGCTACCCCGCGACTTAGCTCAGATGCTAAAAATGTTAGCCGACAGCAGCGCATGCAGTGAAACATTAAGACATGTATCGATCCGGTGATCGACTACAGCCGAGAAAACGTTTAGCTAAATAATAAAGTCTAACTTCGGCACAACACAAGTGGGAAAACACACAAACGAGGCCGCGAAACGGCTTTTTAGTGGCGAAATGGGACAAAACCTGCTGAAAATAATTCAAGCGACGTTCGTTTTCGTTTCTTCTTCGCTTGTTTTTCTTCTTCGTCCCTTTTTAAAAAAAACGGCGGAAATGGTGGACAGAAAAAGGAAATGACGTTTTAGCGCCACCAGCTGGTGAGAAATAATAACAATAACAACAAAAACAATAATAATGGGAAGAGGAAGAACAGTAATTATAACATTATTATTATTATTTATGTTGTTGTTGTATTAACATAATTAATTACAATTGAGTTCTCAGTTCCTTAAAAACATTTCAATGAACATATCTAAATTACAATTAATATTTAATGTATATTTGTTGTTTTAAGACCATAAAACATCTGTAAAATCTCTGATAACTGTAGATTATTAAACCTAATTCTTACTGTGACTGTGATGGAACATGTTGTGTGGGTTTTTTTTGTTTCTTTGTTTGTTTTTTAACACAAATATCTAAATTAAATGAAACACACCTGCCAGATAGACACATAGGAACACAAAATAAAATAAAGCAAATTCTTGTACTTAATTCTCAACCTCTTCGACTGGTTACTTTATAATTAATCTTATTTTAAAGTGTTTGTAATAAATGTAATGACTGTGAAGGAATTCAAAACTTTAGGGTTTAGGGATTTGATTCAGACTGTGGTGATGTGATGGAGTCTTAACACTTTGGACTCTTTTAGATTCAGAATTCCTTGAGGTCCATTAGGATAAAAAGGAAAGTGGCTGCCAAGAATAGATACAAGTTTAGAAATGGAGGAGTACATTTCTAAGAGGTCATTTTCAATACTGTTTTTATCTGTTATTGATTCCTACATTTTTCTTGGTTAAAAATGATACTGTCACTAACAAACAATCCAAAAACAAAGCTTTCTACTTTTCCTCAGAGAATCGACCGATTACCAAAGGACATCACATCCACGCATCATCAGAGATTGAAAAAAAAAAAGTGATGCAAGATGTAAAAAGACAGAAGTATCAAACCTCAAACGGCTCTTCAACATCCAACATGTGACCTCAAGGTAGCGGCTCCTGTCAGGGAGGTTTATTTCAGCTGCTGTGTGTCAGCCTGCAGCTCAACGGTGGCTCAGACACAGAGGAGGGAGAATATAATGTGTCGGGGTTTTGTTACCAGGAAGTGGGTCGAGTTATTTATATTTCAACGCTCGTCCTCTCGTACCCGTGGCTGAACCGGTGGTAGTAACCTGAAACTATATATATTCAAGCATTGTCTGGATCTGGGTGAGTCGAACTGACTGAAAACAACTGACTCCACATTCAGGGACGACGAGGAAACTGAAGAAAATTACTGAGAATGATGTAAGGAAGTGACCCTGCGAGGTATTCAGCATACATCAGAGGTAAGTCCATCTATCTATCTATCTATTTATTTATTTACTACTTCTGGTAACAGCTGTTTTAAACCTTACACATAGTGAGGATAACTTGGAGGTGAATATTAATGTCAGCATTCTCTTATATCTTCTGCTTTATCATATTAATCACCACTGAAGTGACCTCAATAAATACAAACATTTCTAAAAGTAAAAATATTCAGATGACTCAGTTAAGTACAAAGTATGGATGTTATAAGAATATAATTTTATTGTAGATAATCTGTTACCAGTAAAATTACTGCAATAAAAAGACACAGAAATAATTATTAGCTAAAATTTCTTTCAGTGAAAAGTTCCTGTTGTTGATTATAATATATTTAAATATACTCAGTCTGTATGAGTCTGTAAGTAGAATTTTACTGTCGTAACTAATGAAGTTGCATCAGTGTCGGGGCCCTTCCCAGGGGTCACCAGATAAATCTGAGAGGTCATGAGATGATTAATTAATAGAGAAAAGTTTTGTATTTCGTATAAAAATCCAGAGGATAATTTAATTTAATTCAAGAATAGCAACAACCACTCAGAGGCATTAAATAGAAAAAAGCTTATTTTGTGAACGATCACAAACTAAAAAGGTTGAATATATTTAACATTTAGAAGTTATTGTATTGTTCCTGTATTTCACAAGTTAAATATCTTATAAATGTCAAAGCAGTGTCTCATCTTCAGGTGTTGGGATGAAGCTCCATGAGAAGATTCTGACCCATTACCTGTCGTGCACCTCTCCGGTAGATAAAGAGGGATATCTCTACAAAAAGGTGCGAGAAGCAACGACAGACAGCAAGAAAGTACTGAATCTTCCCTTATCGATGCAGAAAAGAGCCCTAATCCTGCTTCACTGTGCCGTGTGTCTGTGCAGAAGGAGAGAAATGCCACCTACCATCGGCGGTGGTTCGTCCTGAAAGCAAACCTGCTCTTCTACCAGGAGCGCCCAGCCGACCGTCACCTGCTGGGCGTCATTGTGTTGGAGGGCTGCGCGGTGAGACGCTTGGAGTCTGACAGACGCTTTGCATTTTCCCTGGTGTTTGAAGGGCCCGGACTGAAGACCTACAGGTTTGCGGCGGTGGACGTTCAGACTCAGGAGAGCTGGGTGAAGGCTCTGCTGTCGGCCAGTCACTGCTACCTCTCCCTGCTGGTCCGAGACCTGGGGAGGCAGTACGAAGGTGTGTTAGGCCTGACGTCTGAGTGACCCTTCATTACAGTTTCCGAATGTCTTTTGCTCCTTTTAATAAGTTTTTCCTTTGCAGAGGTCAAACAGCAGCAAAGTTTGGGCCAACCCCACCACTGCTCCTCCGTCGGGGCCCTCAAAGAGACCACGACCGGCCTCCTCCCCCTTCCAATGGACGTGGTGAGGGAGGGCAGGAACTTCAGTGCCAGCACGGTTCTACCAGCAAATTCAGCACCCACCAGAGCCAAAAAGTCCCCGAAACTGTGGCCCAGGAGGAATGCTCTGGTCACCCCGCTCAACAGGCCGGCACCTCAGTACAGTGAGTGGCCTCTGGTGGGTTTTGATCCGCTGGAGGACTTCAGAAAAATTCACGACTATTATGGCCAGGAGGTGAAGAAGGCGAGAGAGGAGTGGCTGAGGAGCCGACGGGCAGGAGAGGAGCACAGGATGACGGAGCCCTCATCGAGCTGGGGTGACTAAAAAAAAAAAAAACAGAGACAAGAAACTTTAAAGAGGAACTGAGACGAAGCAATTCTTGTGTGTCAAAGAGGAACTGACTCCGAGGTGTTTTGAGACTTCCTGTGTTGTAGCGTTTGAGCTCAGAAATCTGTAAATGACCTAAAAGAATCTCTGCTCATCAACTATTTATAGATGTGATCGATGTGACAGAGCCAAGGCGGCCTCAGTGTCCCTGCCGTCTGCACAGACACACTTTTTGAACATCAAACGGTGCAGATAGAAGTCACTGCAGCACTTTAACCTAAACAGCAGGAAAACACCGGCCTTAAAGTAAAACTGTCGATCTGTTCCATCCCAGCAGGATCAACATCCTGAAACAAGGAACTCAGCCACGACTCATCTTCAGTTACATCTGTGCGTATGCACAACAAAAACCTCTGCTCCATTCATTACCCATCAGGCTATGGGGGGGTTGGGGTTGCTGGAGCCAATCCCAGCTGACACAGAGTGGACCCCGGACTGGTCAAGAATCTGTCACGTGTTTGGAGGACATGCAAACAGAACCTCCTCGCTGTGAGACGACTCACATCAAATCCCTCCTCTGCATGAAACAGTATTAAACAAAGAGTATTATTTATTTTCATTGCATGAAGAAATGAAAATGATTCTGTCAGTTTGGCTTGTCGACACACTGATATGATACAAACATAACTTTATTTAAAATTGTAGTCCACATCAGGAAGTTGTCAAACGTGTAAATGTTTTCAGTAAAGTTACACCGAAACATGTGAAAATGGACACAGTGATTCTGTTCAGTGCCACAGTGGGTATGAAAACGGGTCCCTGAATTTCAAGGCAGCTGAATTATTTATGATCTTCTCTCAGAATTAATGTCCAGCATGAGATCTGCAATGGAAGACAAAGATACTGATGCAAAAAATGCACAGCAGCATCTTGGTCTCTGTTTCAGATTCTAAAACTTTAAAACATCAAAATATTTCTATTAAAATGAACAGGAAGCATCAGGGGCAAAATAAGTCTGAGTTACAGTTATAATAAATTTTTAGTTAGAATAATTATCTCAGTCAAAGGTTTGACAGACTGTGGTTGGTGTGTGTGTGTGTGTGTGTGTGGGGACAGTTGTTTTAGGTTACATTAAAATCAATTCAATAAAACTGAATTCGATAAAACTAAAGTCAGGTGATCTAATAAAACTTAAATCTTTAATGTATTTCACTTCCACCCCTCTGATAGGAGGACGACTTCATGTCTATCTCATTATTACATTATTTGACTCTTTTTGATGGCAGACACAGAAAACAAAGAAGGATAAGTAACTTCAGGCAGTGCAGGTCGGTGAACAGCAGATGGAGCTGCAGCCTCAGTCTGGAGGGACGGTACATCATGTTTTAATTTCTGACAGCATACTTAACGTAAAAAATGTGCTGTCGTTCTCTAATTGACCATTTTAACAAAGCCACCGTTTCTCTCTCAGGAAAACAAACAGCGAAGTTCAGTTCAATCTACAATTGACGATATGGTGATTGGTGTAACACAATCTGACATGGAATCAGATGACAAAACAAGAAAACCTGAGTTTGGCGGCTGATCAAACACATCAGAGTATCTCATTACAAACTCTGACATCCTCCTACATAAGTCAAGCTGGGAGCTTCTCCACATTCCCAGACCTACAGACAGACATACCAATCATCCAAAAAATGATAGATGGCTTCCGAGGAGCGTGGCGAGAGGTTTCACGTGTCAAACGGAGTGTCCCTGAAATGCACACACACATCTGTATACAAACACCTCCTCAGAATGGATGCCGGCATTGTAAAGGGGGACCCTGTTGTTATTGTTATTGTGCTGCAGCAGCTGACAGAAACTGTGAAGAGTCTGCCATGTTGCAGCTCGTTCTCACAGTTTCAGGATGGACGATGCAGAAATGAGCAGAGAAAATGCAGATTCTTAATGTGACGCATGAAAAGTTTGGTCTAAAACTGAGGCCATTGGTTCAGCAAGATGAACGTCCGTCTGAACCTGAACCTGCTCTTTAAAAGTCCGGGAGAAAGTCACATCACATGGCGACACATTTATTTCCTAAACAAGGTGGTGATAATCAAGTGAACCAGAGGTCAAAGGTCAACGGGGACAGAAGAGCGCGGTGACAGCCAGTGTCGGGCCCCTGGATGTCCTGAAAGCAGCTCAAACAAATGTCCACCTAATCCAAATTATGGTAAAAGCCGAGACTGGAACGGAGCAGAGACGTGACTCATCGGGCCGAGATCAGTGGAAACACAAACAGATCACCGCCGGTGGGGGCAAAAATAAATTCGACCAGCAGACAAGATTAATATCGATGTCGCTGAAATGAAAACTGATTATCTCTGAGGTAAATTTGGACATAAAACCTGATAAAACAAACCAAGGAAAGCATTTTGCCCGGAGGGCCCGACACGGTTGGCAGCCGCTTAAGTTTATTTAGCTATTTTAGTCGACCCCAGCTGTCGCTTCCCTGTTCTCCTGCGTATGTCTGCTGCCATCACCCTGCCAAGTAATCCCCTTATATTTAAGAGAGGGAAGGGGGGTAGGAAGGGTGAAGGGGGTGGGCAGGAGGGACAGGAGGGAAAGGACTCATGGCTGAGGCCAATCGGCGGGAACGTACCTAGGCATGATGGGGAAACAGCGTGTTTGCTGCTCAGGCATGCCGTTGTTAATTTCACGCTGACGACGCGGCTCAGCCGTGAAAAAACGGACAGGCGTTTTTCAGAGGGCCCAGAACCTTCAATTGGGAACCACCAGACTAAACTACTGGCTCCATCTTAGCCAGCGAAGAAGAATCACCTAATGATACATAATGATTTTTACTGCAGATCATCTCATTTTTCTTCTTATATTTTCAGTTCATGGAACATAATTTCATTTGATATGACTTCAGGACTTTACATAATTGACCAACTGAAGTTCTTCCACCTTCAATGTTTCAATGTACTTGTTTATATTTTTGAATCTTATTCATATGGCATAATTAGTTTTTCAGCTTTTATTTTTTACATCTAATTTCTTTCATTTAATTTTACTTCATGTGTAAAAGATGAAAAATAACAAAAAAGATGTATAATAGTTTTATTTACAGTATTTTCATTGTCTTATAAAGAATATTTTCTTCATTTGACATAGATAGTTAAAAGCTTAAAGATCAATAATCATAGTTTCTTTAAAAGCTCTGATTGTTGGGGGGAAAAAAAATTAAATAAATCTCATATAAAATTATTATTTTCAAACAGTCTCAAACTACATTTTCTTAATAATAATTAACTTTGTCCACATTTGTATATCAACCTCACATTGACTATGTGACAGTAAAAAAAGGAAAAAGAAATATTTTAATAAATGAAGAAGCATCCTAATTGAATTGAAGCCCAGTAAATGTGTATATTAATACATCTGGAAAGACATGAGAGACATATGTGTGTGTGTGTGTATATATGAACTGATATAGATATACATACATCTACATAAATATTTTCTATTTTTATCCCAGTAATTCCTTGTACAGCTTTAGATCAAAAAAACGTTCCTCTTCCATGTTGTTTGTTGTGTGAGAAGATATTTTAATGAATTAAAAGAACAAGTGTGACACGTCCGTTAATGCAGATCGGCGTGCGTCAACACGTCTTTGGGAAAATCCCACATTTGACTTCGGCATCATCACTTTGTCTCGATTTAAGATGAGAAAGCCGAGCCGTGCACATACAGGGTAAAAAAGCTGCATCGGGCGCTGAGGGTATAGAATGGTCTTATCGTAGTCGGTAATATTGCAATGAACATCAGAAACCAAAAATAAAGCGGCCAATGTGTCTCTCTGCAGGCAGATGGAGGTGGACAGAAGGAGGGTGGAGAGCCAGTGTCCAGCGGTCCAACAAGCATCCATGTCCCAAATGTCCTTATTAGTCCACGTGGGACTGCAGACCTGCAGCCGGGTCCCTCAGCTATCAGGTTTACTTAATTCCAAGACTCCTGGGTCTATTTCTGATCTCCTGTAAGGTGATACACCGTCCTGCCATTCTGTCTCCTTTACTTTTCATCCTTGACCATCCTCTCTCTCTCTCTCTCTCTCTCTCTCTCTCTCTCTCTTTTTTATCCCCATCCAAACTTGAGTGTGTGGCTAAAGTTAGATTGGTCCGTGCAGGGGTATATAAGCCCCCCAGGATATACGTATAACGCGGCTTCACACTGTCTTCTCTTTCTTGATCTTCCAAACCTCCACTCATACCGTCTCAAGATGGTGAGTACCAGCGTTCGCTCATCTGTGCACGCTGCTGCTGGAAACATCTACAGGGAGGAAATCAAACCAGCCCGACGGATTAACTCTACTTTTATTTTTCATGTTTTTCTGTCTGGGCTTGAAGTCATCTTAAAATGTCGTCACTTTTAGCTCATCGAGCTTTGGTGGATGTCATTATAATGCTGCTGCCGCTGCTGCAGCCATGAGGATGCTTGTGTTGCTGAATTAGTTTTACGTAGTGAAAGTCTTCTCACACTAAAGATGCTCAGACACCAGATGCATGTCATATGAACAGTCAGGTCAGAAATTTCTTTACTAACCAGCTTGGTTGATGTTTCTCAACCTGGGGTCCAGACCTTTCCATGGGGTCACAGGTTAAAACCAAAGTGGCCATGAGACGCTCACTGGGAAGGAAATAAGAAAACATTACATTTGCTGCACAAAATATTCAAAACCTTAAACATTTTTGTTTGTTTGTTTGTTTTTAGCCATCCAACAATCCTAAAGTCGTAAAATAACTGATTTTTACAAAAGGAACTTACTCTTTGTGCAGTAGATGCTAGTATACAAGTAGATGCTGCTAAACTTTAATTGCTTTCAAGCCAGAAAGGACTAATGGGCTTCATTGGGGTGCTGATGAAAGTTTCACCCGTGTGTTTGTCCTCCAGGCACCAAAGAAGGCCAAGAGGAGGCAGGCAGCAGGAGATGGCGGCTCCTCCAATGTGTTCTCCATGTTTGAGCAGAGCCAGATTCAGGAGTACAAGGAGGTGAGCTTTGGTCTGACTCTCCATCCCGAGAGGAGGCTCCTCCCGTGGTTCTTAGATCTTTCAGGGCCAGCTGGTTCAATTTCAGTTTAATTTCTCCGTGAAGCTGTAAACTGAAATTAGAGTTTGGTTAAAAGAGCTTTCTTGGATCCATTTTCACACCAGTTGCTATTTTGCGTGCCAACTGCCCCCCCCCCCCCCCCGGGCTCAGAAATTTCTGACACCATTCAAAGCTCTCCATATTTTGCTCCCCTTTGACCCCCACCGTCACTCAGATGTCTTCTTAAGATCAAACAGATTTGTTTTGTAGATAGAAAAAGAAGAAGAGCGTAAGAGCTGTAGGTGAAAAGTCTGGGTGAAGAAGCGAGGTGTAAAGGGAGGTAGTGTGTGTGTGTGTGTGTGTGTTTCAGTTCAGAGAGGTCAGGAATCTGGGATTTTATCAGGACGTCCCGTCAAGAGATCGGATAATGACGGCGTCTGCGTTTAAATGATGCGAGCTCCGTATAGAGGAAACATTCCTGCGGAGATAAGTGATACAGGCATCTTGAGTGCCACTTAGGGAATGTATGACATGATGATTAGGGACGATCTTGCACTGATGGAAAAAATAACAGCCGGGAGTGTGTGTGTGTGTGTGTGTGTCTGTGTGTGTGTGAGAAGGTGTCTGAGTTCAAGTCCAAGTCCAAGAGGTCATCTTAAGTTTCATGGACCAAGTTTGCAGAGAGTGAGCAGATCAGACAGCTGTTCCCTTATGATACTTTCCCAATTTAACATGTAAGGAAAAACTGGGGGGGGCCACTTCAAGCAACCCCCGACCCCTCCCCTCCCCACCTTTCCCCTCCAATCAGCCACCACACATCGCACCCCTCAAGGCAACAACTGCCCTGGTCTGTTTTTCCTGCAGACATCCTCTAAGGGGGGGGGGGCAGACATTCGCCAGCTGCCACTTTAATGAACAAACTGTTGATGGAGGAGCCCTGAAAGTGTGAAGAGGCCTCGGCTCTTCACACTTTCCTCATCTCATCTGTCTATTTCATGCCCCCCCCCCCCTCTTTTTTTCCCCCCCAGGCTTTCACAATCATTGACCAGAACAGAGACGGTATCATCAGCAAAGATGATCTGAGGGACGTGCTGGCCTCAATGGGTGAGTCCAGTCGGGACAAATGTGCACCATAGGGGCTCATCTGGGGGGGTATGTGTGTGTTTCAGTGGCGCCCCCTCCCTCCTCCCTGATTCTCTGTCAATGTCTGTGCACTTCAGGTCAGCTGAACGTGAAGAATGAGGAGCTGGAGGCCATGATCAAGGAGGCCAGCGGCCCCATCAACTTCACCGTCTTCCTCACCATGTTTGGAGAGAAGCTGAAGGGTGGGAATCACTTTTGTTACCCCCCCCCCCCCCTCTCAAAAATAACCCATTAGACATACACATCCTGTCATTGTAGACAAACAGAAAGGCCCTGATCCAGTTTATAGCAGAATGAACTTTCTCCATAACATTGACTGGGGGAATTTCGTTTTGAGTATTTGACCTCTGTCTTGAATTTAAGACGTTCCTCCTCTTCCACTTCCTCCTCACCAGGTGCTGATCCCGAAGACGTCATCCTTAGCGCCTTCAAGGTCCTGGACCCCGAAGGAACCGGAAGCATCAAGAAGGAATTGTGAGCGCTCGTAGTTGACGTTAAATCCGAATGTTGAGCTTGAATGCGTCCACTCGGGACGGGTTTGATCCTGAGCCACTAAAATCTGCCTGTTTGCCTCTTGCAGCCTTGAGGAGCTCCTGACCACTCAGTGCGACAGGTTCAGCAAAGAGGAGGTAAATTCACCAATCTGAGTCTCGTCAGCTTTCTAACTAGCTGTCTGGTCTTCACGAATCCAGCTGGATTTTTGACTTATTTCTAACAATAAGTAGGACATACACGTCCTGATCTGCTGTCTTTACAACATGGGACACCAGCACAGGTTCAGTTCTGTGCATCTGTTAAATAAATGAAGGAGATCAGATGAGAAAGTTAGATATTTTGGGGGGTTTTAGGAGAAGCAATCTGTGTGGAGATGAGTTTAAGGACAGAGAGGGATGTCAAGAGCTGGTTCCAGCATCAGGGACCCCCAGACCAGAACAGTCTAGTTTCCCAGGTCAGACCAAGTTCATGGAGGAACACAGTGGGGGCGAATGATTGACATCAAGAAGCTTCCTGATTCAGGCCACATGGACAGAAAACAGCATCCGCGTTATATTTAATGAACATGATCAGTTTCTCCATGTTAACCTTTCAGACTCCATCGTTTAATTAATATTACCCCCCCCAGATCAAGAACATGTGGGCCGCCTTCCCCCCAGATGTTGCTGGCAACGTAGACTACAAGAACATCTGCTACGTCATCACACACGGAGAGGAGAAGGAGGAGTAAAGAGAAACCCGAAGACAAGAAAGACAGCAATCCCTTTTGCTATTCTGCCCCCCCCCCCCCCCCCTTCCCTTCCCTTTTCTCTTTCCTCCTCTTCCTTCCTGATCACCCTCTGTGTTAAACCCATGTGATCGAGCCGCTCATGCTCAAACCAAAGACTTGTCACAATGACTCATGAGCGGGCCGCTGTCCGTGGGGCGTCTATGTTTGCTTATGGGGAATAGGGATGATTTCTAATAAAAGTTATCCTGTAAGATCATTTCCATCTGGAAAAACAAAAACAAACTTTTCTCTAACATCTGTCTTTCTTCTGGCCTCTACATCTCTGTCTGCCCTGTCGCTTCGGCCTCTGAGGTGTTTGTACGAATGAGGTGTGTGAACACGTGACAAGGACTTCATTCCAAATTTTGAAGATGTCCTCTCGGAGAAGGGGGGTGAGGGCGGTTGGAGGAGGCGAGGGGAGGGACGGTGTTAGGGGGTTTCAGAGCGGGAAAAAGTTGCCTCCTTAAGGTGACGACAACAAAACTTTCCCTCCGTATTCCTCAAAAAGTTTCTTTTTTTTTTTTTCTTGAAATGTCAGAAGGAGAGGAGAGAAAGGGCCGAAAGAAAACATTCAAGTCTTCGGTTTCTTTCTCTCCGCTCCTTCCTGCCAACGTTAAAAACCATAAGCTGTCTCCACTCCAGTGATGGACTCTTCCTTTCCTTTTCCTCTGTAATGAATAAAAAAAAAAAAAAGGGACAAACTGTGAATAAAACCCGTTTGCTTTTTGTACAATAGTGTCTCTGTTCAGTGTCTCTGTGGGACACGGGTCTGAGGGAGGAGACGAAACAAATGGAAGCAGCTCTGGCAGCATCTAGAGGCGTCTCTCTGCACCTGCATATAACAGGAGCCTTAAATTTAGACCAAAGAATCCAAAATACAATCAGAAGCCTCGAGGCTGAAGTGCATCATCATCATCATCACCTAACCCAGAAGATAAATAAATAAAAACAGCCTGAAAGCTTAATATATTACGGTTTATTACTCATCACAAATGTCATTATCATCATCAATTAAATACATCAGTTGTAGATCTGAAGGAATGAATTCAATTAGCTATGATTTTTATTTTCACTTTCGCCAGAGAGAGACTGACATGTAAACTTAAAAACACAAGACGTTAACAGGGGGGCAAAAAAAAACAGATGAAATGTTCTGTGGATGGGGGGGGGGGGGGGGGGTCGCTCCCAATTAACTGTAACCAAGAACGGAGAGTTCAGGATCAACGTGGATATTCTGGATTCGTCCTCGAGTGAGAGAAAGGATGTGATCACCAAGACGTATTGCTCCGAAAGTATTTTAAAGTCCACGGTCCTGAAAGTGTGCGCAAATTTTCTTTTCTTGTTTTTCTTTTTCTTCCCAGAATCAGAAGTGTTGCTGTCACCGAACACACAACCACACACACACACTTTATCAACAGTCATGACGAAGGAGGAAGGTTTGCATAGAAGTGTTCAGAGCTCCCTCACTAACGTCCACATAAACGGGGAGTGTTCAAACGACAGCCACGTGAAGACCTGAAGTTACTCAGATGGTCAAAACGGGAGGACACGTTGGCTACAATTACACGCAAGTCCCTCTAGTCCTTTAACTACAGAAACAGTACAGTGAAAGAGCATCAACTATCTTTTTTTTTTTCCGTCAAATGTTTTTTTTTTTTTTAAATGCTATCTACCTAGCACTATTGATCGTATACTGATGGGGTTCAGTGCTGTTTAATTATGCATAAATATGTTACAGTACAAGACACTGAGTGTAAATAGGTTAGGGAATTAGTCCATAAATCTTTATGAATGTTATAACACAACCCGGTGAGACAGACATACTTAAGATCTTTGAATCGAAGAACTATTCAAAGCTCAAAACCAAAAAATAAAAAATAAAAAATAAAATAATCACCTCCTAGTATATCATACAGTACGATTAAGACCTTCAACTCCCAAGTGTTCTGTCTGTGTCACCCGTCTCACTGTTTGCTCTGCTGGAGGCCCAGTTTTTTTTTTACCCCCACTCAAGTCGGTTTAATACTGCGCTTCAGTAAACAGAACCAACGATGACAGTAAACTTAAAACAATAGCAAAGACATGCATCGAGTTCGTTTGTGTAAAAGCAGAGGACCAAACGTGCAGAAGAAGAAGGAAAAAAAAAAAAAAAAAAAAAAAGAGAGAGAGATAAATCAAAAATAAAACTTTTTAAATGATCCCCCTGCAACTACACGATGTAGTCGGCCATCGTTCCAGTCAGCCAGGTGTCTCTTTACTCACATAGAAAAATACTCAGATTCAAAATAATAATAATAATAATTCATAATATACTATATTTGATTAAATTAACCACTTTATACATAAATACATCAGAGCCCGATGGGTCAAAGATTAGAGGTTAATGCTACATTGGCACACCTGGCACCTCCTGTCAAGTGGCTTCCTACAGGTCCTCGTGACGCTCGTGGTCTACGCCGCTACGCTAACGGAGTGGGCAACTTCAGTGGTGCTTCGTGACGAAACCACAAGTGCAAAGAAAAACCCCAATAATGGTAATAATCATTATAACAAAAATCATCCTTCATTCTTTTTAAGATTCTTGAGATCACATTCTCGTGGAAATAATACTCGTTATCCTAATCGTATAGATGGGCATATAGTCTGCAGGACTCGGGTACAGTCATGTCTGCATGTTTTCACACGACTAGTTTAACCGATAATGTCGCGCCTGCTTTTCTTTTTTTGTTTTACATATTAAAAAAACTACTTCAGAGACCAGAGATTCAAACTGGGGCTTGAAATAAAAACAACTCCTCTCCCCTGTGTGAAAAAAAAAAAACCACATAAATTAAATATTAAAAATCATAATACACGGTGTCTGGGTGTATTTTAAATGTTCCCCCTCGTTGCTATCTAGTAGATTTATTCCAATGACAGGAGAGAGAGAGTTTGGGATGAACCAAAGAAAGAGTTCAACGCTCGGAAGCAGGCAAAAGGAGACCACACATAAAACAATAACACGTTTCACTACACTACTAAGGCACACACTCACTCACAACATTTAACATGACAATAAATACATCCTCAACAACATCGCTAGCATTTCTGCCTTCAGTGCCTGCGTTCGAGACGACATCCAACAAGGTTTTTTTTTTTTGTTTGTTTGTTTAGTTTTTTTTCCAGTCATCCAGATAACCTGTGAGAGCTGACAAGCAGAGTGCCAACAACTTCCTGTATGGACTTCTTTTAATTTTTTTTTTTTATTTACATCCTCTATGGCACCATAACCATTTCTGAAAACGTTCGGTTCAACAGTCCCTTGAGTCGACACGTCTCTAACCTCTGCCATCAATCAGATTAAGAATAATCAAATTTAAAAAAATAAACTAAAAAGAGATAATGACCGTGGACGTCACAGCCCGTGCTCCAGTTGAAAAGAAAAAAGGAAAATTTGTCCTGTCTTAGTAAAACTTGGTGAAAAAAGAAAGCAGAGAGTGAGGGGCAAAAAAGCTCCCCGAGGTGCTATTAAAACCACGATCCAGTTTTTTCACCACAGTTTGAAATGATGATGTGTTACACAGGAGGCCATCCCATTTTTCATATTAATCACTATCTCTGTTGCTGGGGGTCTTTTTGTTCCCCTGACCTCTTTCTTTCTTTCTTTTCTTTTTTTTTTTGTTCAGCGTCCCTTTTCATTATCCTGGAATGATGGGGTGGAAATCTAGGCCGAATCTCTCGCCGCCGCAGCTCCGTTTTTGTCTTCGGCCTCTCCTCCCCCTTTGTCCTTCTTCTTCCCTGCTTTCTTCTTGTCTTTTTCTAGTCTCTCCTTCTCTTTCTTCAGCCTCTCTTTTTCAGCCTTATCCTTTTCCTTCTTTTCCTTCAGTTTCTTCTTCTCGTCTTCCTTCTCCTTCTTCTTGTCCTCTTTGCTCCTCTTCTTCTTCTTTCCCTCTTCCTCTCCAGTTGTGGCGTCAGCCGCCGGCGCCGCTTCTTTTTTTGAGTCGGGTAACGGAGGCAGAGGGGCGTTGTTCGCAGTGGGAGAGGGGATAGTCGGCGTGATTTGCTCAGAGACGATTTTAGGTGAGGGGGACAGAGCGCTGGGTGGGGGCGGTGTGTTTTGTGCTGGGGGCAAAGCGGCAGGCTGTCCCCGTGTCGAAACGCCTTCTGAGGGCTGAGCGGCCTCACGCGTTGAAACGGCCACACTTGCGACTAAGGGGCTCTGAACGTGAGGTGCTGGTGACCTCTGACCTGCCCCTGGGGGAATGGGGGGCTTATGGCTGGGGCCGCGGCCCGGGCTTGATGTCACTGTGGGTGGCGACTGAGGAGGCAGGCTCTCTATTCCCGACGGCCCTGAAAAGGAGCCTTTCTTGGTTTGGGAGCGGAAAGGGACCTTAGATTTACGGAAACCAGGAAGTGACAAGAGGCTGGAAGAGGCCCTGAGTGGTCCCGGTGGGGGCACCGGGCTTCCCAGGAAAGAGAAGCTGCCACCGGAGCTGATGGCGGCGGCGCGTCGCTTGTACTCATAGATGGCTCTCGTACCGTGGAGCCGGCGGCCCGGCTGGTGCGTCAGCTCCCCTCTGGACTCTCTCCACTTCCTCACCTGGATGCCGCACTCCCTCTCTATGAGTGCCTCCGTCACAGGGAGCGTAGTAATCTGGACATCAGATGGGGGGGGGGGGGGGGGGGGGGGTGCAGACAGAGGAAGTGAAGATTACTAGACCGGTCAGAGCAGAACAAGTGACTCATAACTCGTGTCCATGAGTCAAAACAGAAGCAGATTTTACTTGTGTACATGTTTGAGGAAGAAATACCAACCTCCTGTACCAGTAAGTCCTCCCTGATGGTGTCAGGGGAAATGTTTCTCAGACGCTCCATGGTTTCATACATGCCCTGCAGCTCTCGAAGTTTGTCCACAGAGCCAAGCATTTGTTTCAGCAGCACCAGGCCCACACGAAACACGATTTTCACTCCTGCAACCAAAGATTCAGACACTCAAAAAACAAACCTGTAAAAAGGAGAGCTGGCAGGAAAACGTGTGGATTTGAACGAACCTTCACAGAAGAACATGTCCCACACACGAAGCACACAGGCCCACGGTAAGGTGCGCGAGAAGATGCACATGAACCACTCGGTCATATAGAGAATTGGGTCAATCTTGAACTTCTTAAGGTGACGGTACGCCATCGGACACGTGCGCCGCAACAGGGAGAAGAAGATCTCTCCATCCAGCTGGATCGCTTCCTAAAACACAGAAAAGACGCATCAATAAAAGCCGAGAAAACAGACATGAAGAGGCAGGAGTTCAGTATTTCACTCACCAGCCCGGCGCTGTAGTATCCAGGGAGATACTTCTCACAAATCTGCACGAGGCACCAAAAAGCTTGCTGCGAAACAGAAACAAAAGCAAACAGTTAAGTTATGTGAGCGAGAGCAAATGGAGTTTAAAAGTAAATGACTCCAATCCAAAACACTCAGTGAATATCTTCCCACCGTCTGCTTGCTGTTCCTACTGTGTGGGGAGGTAAACAATTCCACTGCTGTTAAACTTTATTGAATGGATTTAATTGGGACTCTATCGTACACACTCCCGATAAATGGTTCACATTAGGCCTGACCTGAAAGCTCAAGTTTGCTGGCACAGTACAAATATTTGGTTGCATACACGACTCCACATGCTACGCCAAAGTCACATTACCTTCCTTGTTAGCCTCGCTATGAACCTTCATCTCTTCTGTCTCACACTGTCGTTTTGTAAAAACAACCGTTATTCATTTTTATCCTGTTGTGTTTATTAAGTTTGTTGTGCTTCAGTTAAGACAAAGCCTTAATTTCCACTCAGTTTAGAGGGGGGACGCTGTGAAGGAGCACAGAAGGGAGGGGTGTTATTGTTTTGCTGTTGAGTTCAGAAATCAACAGTCTTTCTCCAACGTGACTTGCTCTTCCTTTAATGTTGTCACAAAGTAGCAGGATGAAGCAGAGCTGTACTGTCAATTCCTGCTTTTATTTCCTGCTCTTTTAAAAATAGAAACAATATGCACATTCACCCTGAAGTAAATCTTCTCACTCCTTCCTGTGTTTGTCTGGAGCGACTGACAGTTAGGTCACTTCATGACGCGATGATTTCTCAACCTTATGGGCGGCCGGTTCTAAGCCGACCCATTAAACATCATGACCAACAGCCTGGGGAATAAAGGCCAGTAAAATGAACTGGACTGATCCCAAATCATTTCATACACTTGGTTTAAAAAAAAAGTTCACAGGCAACAATAGGAAGTACTTTTACAAGCCATTTGGTGAATATTAACTTCTTCAGCCCACGACAGAGCTAACACACATGTCCTGTCCTTTTGAACAGGAAATCAACGCAGGTGAAACTTTGAGACACAACATCCATTAATACACACAAGCTGTTTTAGTTTATGTCTGGTAGCAGCCAACTGTCAGTCTTAGTATAAATAACACACCAACAACTAGAAGCACAAACACATTTAAATATTAGAGTGAATTTAGTCTGATTTGAAGCTGCCAGATAAGGAAAGCCTGCGTGGTCATTATCAGTGAACATTTTTACATCAGCGAACTATGTAAGAGACTGATTGATGACGTGTTGGCTATGGCTGCTACCTGCTGTTATTTTTAATTTGGTAAGTAACCTGAATGAAAGCTATAACTGAATAAAGTGGAGCTTTATTTTCAGCTGAGGAAGGATCAAGGCATCACTTCTTTTTTTAAGCCAAAAATCATAAGGGTCCTATTTTAAAGGCTTGTGTGATGCATGATGACATAAAGCATGCAATATTTTTGGCTTCAGAAGAAGCCAAAAATATTGCTCACCATGGGTGGTAACAGAATTTCAACACAAGTGTCATCCCACCATGACATCACCCATCAGTTTGTGAGCTGCCATTTTGATGACTTAAGTTTGTAATTTGTCATTCAGCCATCTTGGTTTTTTTTTTTTAACCAGAAGAAACCATATTTGGAGGAGAGAGTGGTACCGAGGAACGGTGAGGGCTGCATCTGTACAGGTAGGATGCTGCAGGTCGCTAATCTGGGAGAATAAATCAGGGAGAAGGAGGGACATTTTCCAACTGACACAGGTTTCAGGCATTTCAGCCTTGGCTTCACTTTCTAAACCCAGAGTCTACCTTTACTTTTCTACATAGATTTTAACGCTCTGAAAAACGATCAGTATGTTCAGGAATCATTAAAGCATTGAGACAGACAAAAAGCCTCGCTCAGCCGCTCACCTCAGCAGGCATATGCATGAGCAGCACTGCAGCCACGGGAGCCTGGGCCTGGCAGTATCCCTCGTCAGGCCGGTAGATGGTGTAGGCTTTCAGGATCCGGTACAGATCCTGTTGCCTGCAGGAACAAAAGCCAAATTATCCGGTGGACAAATCCACTAAAATACTTAAGCAGTTCATGCACCTGCCTTTGGAAACAAAGGGAACAATGGAACACACAAGCTCTCAGCAACATAAAAAAAGATATTACATCTCAACCACTTGTCCTATACAAGTATATTTTTATGGGTTTTATGATTTCATTTTTTAATTCCTCATTGGTCAGATAATATTTGTGGCTTTTATGCAGGTGGGTGGATGTGTTTTTTTGTAAAATTGCCTGTTGTGTGTGTGTATTTATTCTTTTTTTTTTTTTTTTTACCCGTGGCCACCACGAGCAGCAAACATCTCATGGAAGGGGAACTGTCTGTGGAGATCCTTCTCTATAATGTCCAGCCACTTGGCCTCTCCCTGCTCTCTCTCCAGCTCCTGCAGAGACAAAATTAGCCACGAGTTTCAGACAGTTTCTCAGTAACATGTGGAATTGATTTCTAAATAAGAGATAAAAGCAAATTGTGCTGCAAAGTCCTTTATGAAGCCACATTAAGGAGAGTAAACAATGAAATGCAAGTGAAAAGGTCGGACAGAAATTCCTGCTAAGACAATAGAAACAGCACTAAGCTGACTACTTGGACCTGGACCCTGCTGACGCCAGACCCCCCTCCAGTGTGGACATGGGGGCAGTGCTTTGACAGGCAGGATTACTGGTTCTGATAAGAGGCTTATAGATCACCAGGGCTGCGCCTGCGCCCCTTTAGCACCCCCGGAGCTGAAATTGCCCTACTCAGTCACAACTTCCCTGAACAATAGACCCCAAATTGATTGGTCAGTCAAATTACTGTAGCTTCTTCACAACTCCCTAAAACTCTCAGAACAGCTACAACCAACTTTACATGGAGAAAACTAAATGTTCATGTTTTCATGTCAGTGCATTTGGGCTGAAGTATTTCCATGGCTGAGAATCTAAAAAAAATAAATAAATAAACAAAATGTCAAGAGTTTGAGCAATATTATAGCAAACTCCTGCAAGTAAGAGTCTCCTGAGAGACTCCCCCACTGCAGCCCGTCACATAAACACTGTGCACCATTTGAACTCCATATGAAGGTGAATTATCTCCTTTGTGGGAATGAGACAGTGATCCATTCATTCTTCATTTTTCCTTATGTGCCAGGAAGCAACTGAGTCTGAATCCACAAGTAATCCTCTGTTTGAATTGATGATCACATCCTAAATCTTTTTTTTCGTGTTATTATATGATTCAGTCGCTTTCAGGGGGAAATTTAAGCAGAACAATGGTCACAGTGATACCTCGAATTTCCCCTTGTTGGCTTCTAGGAGCTCTTGGCTGTTGGACAGCAGCTGCCAGGCTTTGGCTCTGAGAGAAGATGGAATACCCTTCCTGCAGCGCAACTTCACCTGGAATGCACAAACAGGCACACAGGGTATTGGCTATAGCATTAAATCAAGTTTAAATAATTTAAGTACATCTAAAACTCATTGAAAGACTTCCTAAACACAATTTTCTAATCATCACAAACATCAGTTTTTACCTTCTGGAAGCGATGTTTGACCCATTTATCCCAGTTGTTGAACATGTCAATCCACTTAATCTCCCTCTGTCTGGCAACTTCAACCCGAATATCCTTCTCACTGAAACAGTGGGCAACAAAAAAAGACACCATCGTTTACAGAACTGAGAGGTTTTCATCTTCCTAAATATAGCACTACAGAGTGTTTATGGAATGACACAAGTGAATTACCTCATTTATGCTTTTACATTCATTTGCACAACATTAAGTTGAATCGCTCAGACAGACACAGAACATTCTTCACTTTGACCAGAATGCCAACGCTGATGGCAAATCAATAAAATCTTAATTATTCAGCAGCGGAAGTGCAATTAGCTTGTCAGAGAAGTAGAAGCAAGTCTGACCTAAATAAATAAATAAATACAGGAAGAGAGCTGACGGGTGTGGGGGGTGATACTACAGCGACAGACAGTCAGTACATATTGAGTCACAAAAAACGCTCTCAGCATTATCTGAGTCAGACAAAGGGGAGATAAGGGATAGACAGAGTTGTTTAGAGTGGTGGAGAGGAAGACAAAAAAAGAGATGGGGTGACCAAGAAGACATGAGGATATCTCTGGATGACAGAGTGAATAAAATGTGAGGGGAATGTGAAGTGAGCGATTAAACAGTTAGATAATCAGACGGGATTTACATCAAGTCTGTGTAAAACCAATTCTGTGGTCATGATCTGTTTTTTTTTTATATTTTAAGTGAATAGTCTGCATAAAAAGCAAGAAGAAAAAAAAAGACGTGCTTGTTTTTCCCTCCATCATACAGCCATGCTACATATCTCTAATTTCAGGCTATCTTAGACGTTGCTGTAGAAACATAATGAAATCAAACATTGGATATGAGCAATATTCTGCACATTGGCCCGGAGTGTAAGTGACAAATTAATGCTCTAATGCTTACCATCCTTCACTGTACTGACTCCCACCGAGGAAGCCATATTTATCAGTGCGTCTGATGGTCAGGCCGTTGATCTCGGAGTCTGAGCCCACGGAGCTCCCATCCTCTCCCAGGCCAGACAGAGATTCCAGGGTTCCTGACATAAGACTGGCTGACTCCAGGTAGCTGAGGGTATCAGGGGCCGGACGGGGGTTGGGGTTGTGCAGCGGGAGGGCACAGGCCGGCTCGTGGATGAATGGGACAGTAGGGCTGGGGTGTTCTGCTCTGGTGGGGGTGCTGGGCGGTTCTTTCCCTGGTTCACTGGGAGCATGAGGCTTTGGGGACAGAGGAGGAGGCAGACTTTGAGGATGTTGTGCTTGTTGAGTTGGCTCCGGTTTCTCCTCTTCCACTGTTGCTAATGCTGCCGCATCTGTGGATGCTGGAGGAGCAAGCGTGGGACTGAAATCTGCAGCGGTTTGGGGTTCACCTGCTGTAAACTGACTGCCATCCATGACAGGATTTGGACTGTGGGTGACGTGTACATTGGGGTAGAGATTAGGACCAGGATTGAGATCAGGAGAGGGGGATGCCTCCTGCACTTCACTCTGAGCAGGCGGTTCAACTGGTGCTGGGACTTGTGGGAGATCTGCAGCCGCTGGTTCATTGGCCATCGTTTCCTGCTTCACAATACCTCCACCTTCTACATCTTTCCCTGTTGATTCCTCTTTCTGTTGAGTAACTTCATGTCCCGATGATGGGAGGTGGATCTCAGCAGTGATTTTGGGAGGACTCAAAAGTGGTTGGGGAGTCACGGCTGAATACCCTGACTGAGCTGTAGAAGCATTTCCAGTCAAAGCTCTATCATTATACAGGGCAGACTTGGGCATAGACTCTGAAGCAGAGAGCGATGGTGAGGACGAAGGGATGGAGGGAGCTGCATGAGGATCACCTAGTGTAGGTGGTGATGGGGATAAGGTGGAGAGTTCGGCCATTGCTCCTCTCTGATCTCTCCTTCACAAACAGAGCAAACATTAAGGGAGGTGAGTTTTCTATTTCTAGCATCATTACACAAAATAGAATTGAACTTCTTGGATCATTAACAACCTCTTAAACTCATCTAAAGTGTGTAGGAAGACAAATCATCTCAGCAACAAGTCATTACCCTGGAAACCAAGCATTTTAGAAGCAGCAAAAGAAAATTATTTCTCATCCAATAATGAAATCAGAACAGTAGATTAAAGAAGTGTACTCACGTAAACAAACCTGAATACAATTTTCTTCATCCCCAAACTCTTCTACACTTCTTTTAATGTGTAAAGTCAAACGTGGAGCTCTGAGACATTTAAAGACCAATAAAAGTACTGACAACAATGTCATTTGACAGTTCCCCTTTTCACCTCACACAGGAGCCTATTGGGAGCAATTACAGGACTTCACAATGACAAATGTCAGCATCCTTTTTTTTTTTTTTTTTTTTTTTACTTTTTCTATAAGTCACATTACCAAAAAAAAAAAAAAAAAGTTTTCACCAATGTTAACAGGCCTTTAAGGGTTAGTCATCCCGAATGATGAAAGAATTAGTATAATCTTTAACCCACTAACCACAGAGTGCCATTTAACGCCCACAGTGATCCGGTGTTTTGCTGATGAAGCAGGTGGATGTGTTGGAGCTAGCGGTCGGATGCTAACGCTAACAACAGCAGCCACTTTGTTGTCACAGCTTCTCCGGAGGCCTCGACTCAACTTCCCCTTTCAGCCCACAGGAGAAATGCATCACCGACAGCTAATAGTCAACACCCTCCCAGTCTGCCAGGCCCCGGAACGAGCACAGTCCACCCTGCTGCTCCCTAACACGGCCAACCTCAACTCCAAACTCCGCTTTTCCACCCCCCAAAAAAACTCACCAACGACCGGCGTGTCACTGTGATCCGTCCGCCTGGGGAGCCAGGGGGTTCCCGTCCACTCGTCCCCCCGCCACAGCTCCGGTCCCGCAGCCTCCTCCGTTAAACTGGAAACACGATAGGCCGATCCCCGGGTCCCTGTATGGGGGTGGGGGTGGGGGTGGGGGGGGGCTGGACCGTGTGAGGACCGGGAAGAGCTAAAGTCCTGGAATCAGCGAGCTAGCTAGCAGGCTAAGTTAGCAGCTAGCTAGGTTAGCTTGTTTTAGCCTAACAGTAGCCGATGGTGTTCTGTTTCTCTTAGCTTAGCCAGCTAGCTGGAGGTCTCCGTTACCTCCGCCGGACATT
Source organism: Remorina albescens (assembly GCA_034769265.1). Taxonomy (NCBI): domain Eukaryota; kingdom Metazoa; phylum Chordata; class Actinopteri; order Carangiformes; family Echeneidae; genus Remorina; species Remorina albescens. The sequence continues at coordinate 2,619,666 of CM068493.1, forward strand.
CGGAGTCGTTCCGCCCGCCGGATTCACCCAATCTCCCACAGGACAGTCTTTCCGTATTAAAAATAAAAAGGACTTTCTTTGTTTAATTTATCCAAGCAAAGCGGCGGCACTACATCCAACACCAGCAGCGCTGCATTTCCTACTGACAGCTGCGTGTGTGGGCACGTCGGCGTCGTCGGCCGCGCGTACGCACGGACCGTCACCGGAGCCTCCCTTCCGCGGCCGGAGAAAGATTTTAGTTAGAAATAAACAACAACATGATGTTACAGTCAGATCCTGCTTTATTAAAGTAAAAATAATAATAATAAATCTAAAAATTGAAAGAAATAAAAATAAAAAATAGGTTCGGGTTTTTTTTTTGTTTTTTTGTTTTTCAACAGTAGGTGGCACAATGTAGCCGCAAGGGGGTACAAGCCAGTGCCTTATTGTGCCGGGTCCCAAGCCCGGATAAATACAGAGGGTTGTGTCAGGAAGGGCATCCGACGTAAAACTTTTGCCAAGCTAGAAATCGAAGGTGTAATGTTCAATGTTGTTAGTGGGTATGCTCCACAGGTAGGATGTGAGCTGGAGGAGAAGGAGAAATTCTGGTTGGACCTTGATGAAGTGATGCAGAGCATCCCTAGAAGTGAGAGAGTTGTCATTGGTGCAGACTTCAATGGACACGTTGGTGCAGGAAACAGAGATGATGAGGAGGTGATGGGCAGGTTTGGTATCCAGGAGAGGAACGCAGAAGGACAGATGGTGGTCGACTTTGCAAAAAGGATGGAAATGGCTGTAGTGAATACTTTCTTCCAGAAGAGGCAGGAACATAGGGTGACTTATAAGAGTGGAGGTAGGAGTACACAGGTAGACTACATCTTGTGTAGACGGTGTAATCTGAAGGAGATCAGTGACTGCAAAGTAGTGGTAGGTGAGGGTGTAGCCAGACAGCATAGGATGGTGGTGTGTAGGATGACTCTGTTGGTGAGTAAGATGAAGAGGGCAAAGACAGAGCAGAGGACTAAATGGTGGAAGCTGAAAAAGGAAGAGTGTTGTATGATTTTTAGGAAGGAGTTGAGACAGGCTCTGGATGGCCAGGAAGTGCTTCCAGTTGACTGGACAACTACAGCTAATGTGATCAGGGAGACAGGTAGGAGAGTATTTGGTGTGTCATCTGGAAGGAAAGTGGATAAGGAGACTTGGTGGTGGAATGAGGAGGTGCAGGAGTGTATACAGAGAAAGAGGTTAGCTAAGAAGAAGTGGGACACTGAGAGGACTGAAGAGAGTAGACAGGAATACAGGGAGATGCAGCGTAAGGTGAAAGTAGAGGTGGCAAAGGCCAAACAAAGGGCTTACGATGACTTGTATGCTAGGCTGGACAGTAAGGAGGGAGAGACTGATCTATACAGGTTGGCAAGGCAGAGAGACAGAGATGGGAAGGACGTGCAGGCGGTTAGGGTGATTAAGGATAGAGATGAAAGTGTATTGACAGATGCCAATAGTGTGATGGGAAGATGGAAAGAGTACTTTGAAGAACTAATGAATGAGGAAAATGAGAGAGAACGAAGAGTAGAAGAGGTGACTGTTGTGGACCAGGAAGTAGCAAAGATTAGTAAGGATGAAGTGAGGAGGGCACTGAAGAGGATGAAGAGTGGAAAAGCACTCGGTCCTGATGATATACCTGTGGAGGTCTGGAAGTGTCTAGGAGAGGTAGCAGTAGAGTTTCTGACTGGGTTGTTCAACAGGATCTTAGATAGTGAGAAGATGCCTGAGGAATGGAGGAGAAGTGTGCTGGTGCCCATTTTTAAGAACAAGGGAGATGTACAGAGTTGTAGCAACTACAGAGGAATAAAGCTGATGAGCCATACAATGAAGTTATGGGAAAGAGTAGTTGAAGCTAGACTAAGGGCAGAAGTGAGCATTTGTGAGCAGCAGTATGGTTTCATGCCAAAAAAGAGTACTACAGATGCAGTATTTGCTTTGAGGATGTTGATAGAGAAGTACAGAGAAGGTCAGAGGGAGCTGCATTGTATTTTTGTAGATCTGGAGAAAGCTTATGACAGGGTGCCCAGAGAAGAACTGTGGTATTGTATGAGGAAGTCTGGAGTGGCAGAGAAGTATGTTAGAGCGGTGCAGGACATGTATGAGGACTGTAAGACAGTGGTGAGGTGTGCTGTAGGTGTGACAGAGGAGTTCAAGGTGGAGGTGGGACTGCATCAGGGATCAGCTCTGAGCCCCTTCTCGTTTGCTATGGTGATGGACAGGCTGACAGACGAGGTTAGACAGGAATCTCCATGGACTATGATGTTTGCAGATGACATTGTGATCTGTAGTGAGAGCAGGGAACAGGTGGAGGAGAAGCTAGAGTGGTGGAGGTTTGCCCTGGAAAGGAGAGGAATGAAGGTTAGCCGCAGCAAGACGGAGTATATGTGTGTGAATGAGAGGGACCCAAGCGGAAGAGTGAGGTTACTGGGAGAAGAGATAAAGAAGGTGCAAGATTTTAAGTACTTAGGGTCAACAGTCCAGAGCAATGGAGAGTGTGGAAAAGAGGTGAAGAAGCGTGTGCAGGCAGGATGGAACGGGTGGAGAAAAGTGTCAGGTGTGATGTGTGATAGGAGAGTTTCAGCTAAGATGAAAGGAAAGGTGTACAAAACTGTGGTGAGACCAGCGATGTTGTTTGGTCTAGAGACAGTGTCACTGAGGAAAAGACAGGAGGCAGAGCTGGAGGTAGCAGAGATGAAGATGCTGAGGTTCTCTTTGGGAGTGACCAGGTTGGATAGGGTCAGGAATGAGTACATCAGAGGGACAGCACATGTTAGAGGTTTTGGAGATAAAGTCAGAGAGGCCAGACTGAGATGGTTCGGACATGTCCAGAGGAGAGATAGTGAATATATTGGTAGAAGGATGCTGAGTTTTGAACTGCCAGGCAGGAGGCCTAGAGGAAGACCAAAGAGGAGGTTTATAGATGTAGTGAAAGAGGACATGAAGGTGGTTGGTGTGAGAGAAGAGGATGCAGAAGACAGGCTTAGATGGAGGCAACTGATTCGCTGTGGCGACCCCTGAAGGGAAAAGCCGAAAGGAGAAGAAGAAGAACAGTAGGTGGCACAATTTCCTTTAATTTAAAACCGTTTTATTCTCCCTAGTCAGACTGAGGGATGTGGTGACCCACTAAGACACATCTGTTCAACAGACCCACACAGGCACGAAAACAACAGAACACATATACACTTATATCTTTGCGAGGACACTAACACTGATAGACGATTAAAAAAAAAATCCATCATTCACTCACAGAATGTGTGATGGATTTTTTATCATCCTCCTCAGCTGGACTTTGCCTGAACCCTGTTCTACTCCTGGCCTTGTCCCTGAAATACCTCTGTGAACACGTCACACACACACTCCTTCCCTTAGATGCACACTGAGGCATGTTTTTCAAGTGATATGTGATATAGTGAGTCAAACCAAACATCTCTAATCCATGTTAATCTATCAATCCTTAGCAGCAGTATATTGTAAGCCTGTGTTAGAAGACTAGTTAGTCACAGAAAAGGCATTGTTACAAGCCCTCAGTTTCAGTTTGTTTTGTTTTGGTTACTGGGAGTATAAAAGATTTCATCTGTGATGCTTTTGTTTGTATGCTGGTGTGAGTCAAAATGTTATTAGGTTCACCATGGAAAACCACAGAAATGGGGATACCCCAGCAGGTTGGAATGTCATCAAGTTACTACATAAGGGAACTCCCAAATACTTTGGAAATCCATGTTATCCAGTGGGTTGTCATGGAGCTATACAGAGAAGTTTCCAAAAGACGGCTTGTGCTGATTGGAGGTTCTCTAAATTTCCATGGAGTCGCATGTTGTTTAATCACAATGCTATGGGCCGTGTCCCCCTTCTGCAAACACTTAAAACACACGTACGTGTAAAATTTTCGCCACGCTGCAGAAACTTTCATTTTGACATGTATGACCGTAATAAAAAGGCACTCATCCCTGGAAAAAGGGTGAGAAAGAGAGGGAAACTAGAACCAAATGCAACAACACGACAACAAAGCCATGTAGATTATAATACATTTTTATTAAGAATTACAAAAGGATATATTTATATGAAATAACTATTGACTTTGTTTAAGTTATTTGAATATTATTAAACAAGTAAAATAAAGATATAACATTGCACAGAATTTATAAATATTAAAACTGTAATGCTTTGACTGTTGTGCCAACAGCAAAAAAGGCCAATGAGTACATTACTGAATCATATCCATTAGATAGGAGTAAGATTATATACTGTATTTTTTGTCTCATCCTTAAGAGGGTTAGTTTTAGTGCTATATGACACCTTATTAAGAGTTGGCAAACAAAAAAGACTGAAGGAATGCGCACCAATAGAAAGCATCAAAGTGCATCTTTATCTGCAACTTAATAATTCTTTGAAATATTTCTACATGGTTCATTAACAGCGGGGCTCTCCCTTTTTATATAAAAGCTGGAGTCCTGCAAGTCCTAGCAGCATGTGATGCGTGAATCAGTAGTTGAGGTCCCACTAAGAGTCTTTGGGGTTATTTTGGGGGAATGTGTCGACCCACTTCTGCGTGCGAGCTCGACACTGGTCCCAGTCGTACAGCGGATGGTACTGGAAGTAACGCTGGGCTTTGTCTGTGCGTACCGTGAAGGAGGTACAGCCCACAGCCAACGTGTAGCTGTTCAGCAACGGCGTGTAGTTATATACGGGGCTCAGTAGCCATCGGATTAGGTCGTTGACCATGGCCAGACACCGGAGCGCCAGTAAGGGGATGCGGACCCTTCGGAAGTTAAACGTGGAGAGGAACTGCATGTTGAAATCCTCGTAACTCTTGTAGGGTGAGTCATCGTAGCAGAAGAACACCTCGCCTCCGACTGTTTGTGGGCGATCCCTCAAGGCTCGAGCTGCAAGCACATGCATCCAGGCAACATTGCCTGGCACACAAACAAACGAATAACAGAATGAGTGACCGAGGAAGCACTGGTTGACTTATGCAATAGTGCTTGCTAGAAAATTACAGTCTAAAGAGAGATTATTTGTTTCTTTTTATAGACCTTTCTCTGGTATTAGGGACAATCTGATTGCAAAGTGGTTGGGAGGAGAATTCTTTAATCACTGGCTGTTAAATCTCTTTCCTGTTTTCCCCTTCTCTCAACCAAATTCCCCATCACTCTCCACGATCCCACCCCCCCAAAAAAAAAAAAAGAAAGAAAAAAAAAGAGACTATAACAAGGATGAGAGTTATTTCTGTGAGTGCCAAATAAAAAAGTAAGCTTTTCTCCCTGACATTTCTAACTGTCTAATTACAGATAGTGAACCTGCATCCTCAATAATCATCAGCTGGTATCATCAATGAACATGTTAATTAGGTGAAAAACAGCAACAATCTGGATGTGACCTCACTTCCCCCATTTTGCATCCTCTCATCCTCTGTCTTTTAATCTCACAGAATTATTACTATTATGGTCTACACTGGTAGCATTTATACTTCTTGTGAATAGCAGAGAAAGTGTAAGCATGACATCTGTGCTTCTACTTTTTGTCCTGCTATGAACAGAGTCCTTACGCTGAGCTTTTATCTTCCTCTCTACAGTATAATCACATTTAGACTTCAAAGTAGAACAGCAGCCGGTCTGGACTCCCAGACTGTGTTTAGATATTCTCTAAAGTCGTGGTTATATTAGTGGAATATCAGTAATTGTGGACTCACCTGCATAGACTCGCCCGTGTTCAGTGTTGTCTGGGATGCCTCCAATAAAAAAGCCTCCCTTTTGAACACTCTGATTGTAGAAGTCCCTAATCAGCTCGTGGCCCTCGCCGTAGATCCCCGTTGGCCTCAGAGAGCACGTGTATAAGCACTTTCCGTCTCTCAGCTGGTCAGAAGTAGAAAAAAAAAAAGAATAAACACATATTCAGATTAGTTACGATTTAAAATTTAAAACAGCACAACAGGGAATGGTCTGGTGAGACAAAGTTACACAAGAAATTCCTTCCATGCTGGAATCCAACCAGAGATACACATGTCAGAAAACAAATACCAAGAGCTTTCTGGATCTCCTTCTCTGTCTGAAAGGTTAAATCATTTACAAATCTCATTTCAACCTTTTACTTATCAAATATATTCATTAACATTTCTTGGCTGCTTTTCTGTACGTGGATGTTCTATTTTTCACACTTCAGTGTGTCATGTGAAGAAAAGAAGGCCACAAATGTAAAAAAAATAAAATTGTGCACTTATAGAGTTTGACAACAAAAGCAGCAGACACCATTTATCAGTGAAATACGTTTTGTAAAAAGTGATATACCGTTTTGCCATTGGCCTCCAGCACGATTTTCTCTGCCTTTGACTTGCTCTTTGGGTAGGGTATGGTGTGCCTCACTTTGTAAGGCGTGTCTTCGTTGCCCCTGGAAGATTCAAAAACAAGGCACAGGAAGAATTTAGCTTGTTTTGCCGACCTTACCAGATGTTAAAGAGGAATATGTACACACCAGATTAAATCAGCCGCAGAAGAAGACGGGGATAAAAGGTGAGGAAGGGGAACAATAAAATGACTCAAAGTGACTGTTCCACGTCTTAAATGCAGCTTTTATTTCCACATTTCCACTTGAAGTGGGCCAAGGCAGAGCCAGTTTTTCTACTCAGAGCAGACAACGGTTCATTCTTTCATCATGACTCTATCTGGTGGTGTCAACAGATTTGGGGGGGGGGGCGTGCCAAATACTCTTCTGAAATCTACATGTCACGATGAAGACACATACATGATGTGGTGGCAACTTTAAAGTAATCAGAGTGACTGAAGGATCAGCGAAGTTGATTCTTACAAAACATTCGCTATCACTCACACAGCTTTGAGAAATGGGAGCGGTAACTCCATGTTCTGTCTAAACTTAAATAAATGACTGGAGAACTTGAGATTGTGACTGTACCAAGCAGGCAATATTTTCTCTGTCACAGTGTGTGAGAGTGAATGTTGTGATCCCTGCTCATGTTAACAAACACGCACTAAACACTTTGATGCTGCGACGCTCAGAAATCTTTCTCATAACATGAACAGTCAATGGTCTCCTTTTACTTTCATGCAGTTTTTATACAAACTGCTTTTCGGCAAACTTGGAACTTTTATGATAAACAGAATCTTTTCTTGTAAAAACATCCGTGACTAGAAATGGTTGAATTTGAGTGGAAGGCGCACACACAGGGCAAACCTAAACCAAGGTGGAATTTTTTTTAAAGAAGTAGAAAGTGGAAATGGTGGTAGATGGTTTTGGTTTCAAAAATCCAGACCTGGGGCCTTTCTGTATGGAGCTTCCAGACATTTAGCAGATTGGTGAGCCTAAACTCGGCTGTTTGACTCTATATGTGATCCCTGTCTGCCTGTTTGCAGTGTGCTATCTTCACGCCTGCATCCCCTTTACTGAGAAAGTTATCAAACTTATCAGTGTATTCCACAACTAAAAGATCAGGACAAGAAATGAAGAGACCAGATGAGACACCAATCAGGTGGACAAATCAATGAGGTATGAGCATCAGGACGATAAAACTATGAGGAAAGGCCTCAGTCATTTGCACACACAGATCTTCTCTCCTCTTCCAGCCTCTCACCGAACTGTGACATGCCTGCGTTGATTAATGTCAGTACTCAGACGGAGACATTCCTCCACTATGAACAGACTTTCAGAGGTTTTAGTATCATTTTATTGAATCTTTTGTTTGTGCCTCTCCTGAAAACAGAGACTGCAAACAGAACGCCTAGAAAAAATAATCCTGCCATCTGATTTTATCTTTGCACAGATGTCTGTATTGCTTCTGTGCACCAAAATATTATCCAGGAAATAGCAATGCAGACAATTAGCAGCGCAGATATGCACTTTTAACGCAGCAGTGGGCAGCTGGTGGCGCAGTTGCCGCCTTTCACAGGTGGAGAGAAAAAAATAAAATAAAAAAAATAAAAATCAGGCCATTGTGTAGCTTTGTTCATCTGATAATACAGCACCAAATTAAGACTTCCAAGTATGAGGGAAAATCAGGCAGGTCATAACTGATATCCAGCAGTAAATAGCCTCCTTAAAACATGTTGTTTAAGTCGACGTGTCATGAACTGTGCCTACTGGACTATTACATAACATACCAAACTCTCTCATGCAATAAACCAGTGGAGGTATTGACATTTCCTCAGTTCAGCTTGACTGTGCACAGCAGTTCCGGCTCAAAGACCCCCCTTAACTACACCGATGACCTACTGGGACTTGGTCATTTTGTGTCTTTGTCTCCACCTGATCATATCTCCTCTGTACTCGTGTTTTCAAGAGCAGAAAAGGAAAGAATTCAAGACTGAAGGGACCTTCATTGGAATATTTGTTGGCTCAGTGATGTAAATACTTGCAGATTAGATCACTTGGCTGGCAGAGGAAAGCAGAGCTGAGCTCATAAACATAACACAGAAGATTTAACCCCCCCCCCCCCCACCTGATGAAGGGATCTCCGTCTGTGTTGGGGCCGATGACTTCCATGCTGCTGGTGTAGACCAGGTACTGGATACCACACTCCACACAGGCACTGATCACATTCTCTGTTCCTAATGGGAGAGAAAATGGCGTACTTTAAGAACCTGGGGATTGGAGGGGGGGAATAAATGAGACTGAATATTACCAGCTAACACAAACATCTTAATCTTCCAATAACAACATGGCTGATCTTTGTCACAGGTGGAGTCCGGTTTGTACACTTTCAGATGAAAATAAGAGAATTCAGATGTTCTTCTGTTATAAAACGGACACATAAGGAGATGATCAACATGAAATGCTCTTCAAAGAGTCAACACACCCATCTGTTGACTGTTTAGCTGTGCCTGCGATGTATTTGTGGACATGGTCCTCGCATTGTGAGGAAACACATTCTCTAATTATTTATACCAAAAGGAATTCGGCCCTTGCCTTTTGCTCGATTACACTTTTCGGATTCAGGTTACGTTTGATACTCGTGTTGACAGAGGAGAAAAAGACACCGTGGTGAGAGCGTCCTGGAACCAGTTTGAAAGTAAATTATTTATGCTTTACGCTTAAAATTTCTTGCCTGACAGACTTGTCAGCAGCAGCAGTGGGAACCTTACATACTCCACATAGCTAGGAAATACATTAATGTCTATCAACTAAGTGTTATTTAAAGAGAGCGACATTTATTCCAGATAAATACATTTTAAATGGCTGTTTTAAAGCACTTGGGCTTTTGAGCCATTAGACTGAGTAAGTAAAAAGATTGAGCTGCTGGTATTTCTGGAGAGGAATCTGGAAAATAAACTCTCTGTCAGCCATGACTGCCGTACCACCCCCACCTACCACCCCACCCAAAATCTGACATATTTCAGTCTGGATTGGAATTGTGGGAAAGATGTTTTTGGTTTCTTTGTTTTGTTTTGTTTTTAACTGTTGCCTGAATTGCAGTTTAGTGAAGCCCGGAGTCCTTTTCCTGTCACGTCTCTCTTCAAATGCAAAACAAATCTGCCAACAGGTATTAATAAAGTAACCTGAGCTGAACTGACCAGCTCTGCCATCCCTGGAGACATGAGGATAAAAAGGAAAAGGAAATTGCAGCGATGAAAACATCAAGTGAACCTAATTAAATCAGATCAACATGAATGCATTGCAGTGGAAAAAAGCCCCACTGAAGAGGCTTTTAATGCTGCTGAAATGTTTGAAATTGCTCTTGCAAATCCACCTAAGTGCTCAGGGAAGCTGGCAGCGAGGACTGTGCCGCTCTCTGTCTTCTGGATTCATTTTTTTTATTTTTTTGATGCTGTAGAGGTCGGGTATGGGTTATTTAACTCATGGCCAAAGAGATTTCAGGAATTTGAACAAAATAAGATCCACAAATCTGTGAATATTTTCTATTTATCTGGTAAAATCCCCAAACTAACTCAGTCAATATCCAAAGCCAGATGTACCTTTGTCCTTTGGGCCATTGAGGTCCATTGTTCACAAGCTTCTTTGTTGTCATGAAAATGGTCATCAAGTCATTTGTCTCAAACAAATGACCGTTTCTTCCTTTTTGAATAACATTTGTTAACACAGCAAGACTATTAAAGGAAATATGGAGCTCTCTAAATCAAGAGAACAGTTGGTGATGGATTTTTAAAGACTTGCGTCTGGACTTAGTGCTTTACATGTCGAGTTTTATTTATCTCACTTACTTTCAAACTCTTAAAAGCCACTCTTAAGGCTGCATGTTCAGTTTGACTTTATTGTATATCTAAATTCTTTCACAATCCTAAAATGATGCAAGAGCCCTGCAGTGTCACTATAATATGATTTTTTTAAAGTACAAAAACTAATGACTCATTTTCAGGATGTTATTCTGGTTTGCAACACTATGAAGTGTTTATGTTGTGTTGTTAAGGGCTCTGCTCATGATACCATTTAGGCAGCTGAGTCAGTATTCACAAAGTCAGACGACAGACATCCAGACATCACCGAGTCTGTTCGGCATTTCATGCCATGATAACCCAACTTAGTGATTGTGTATGCCCACACACTCTTTGTCACCCTGACTCAGCTACCTAAGTCAATCTACAATTCAACTCAGCTGACATTTCAAACAGCTCTACAGACTACTATACTGAGCTGTAGTTGCTCCTACAGTAAATCCCACCGTTAACACCACAATCCGACAGAGAAATTAATGGAATTTGGATCAGCTTTTGACTCATATCCAAGACAGGGCCAATCCTGATGTCAGAGATGGGCTGAGGCTGCCTTTACCTCATAATCCTCCTTCAATTTGAGCTTTTTCTCTGATGCCAAAATGAAACATCATCTTAATATAAAGCCGCCGACATTAAATATGCCGGCGGCTTTATTATCCACTCGTTTATTGAGAGCCCTTGAGAGGCATCCAAAATAGAGAAGGCATGGATTTCCTTTCTATCTGTGATTTCCTGCAGCACAACATTCCCAAATCTAAAGAGAACAGCTGATGTTCCACCCCTCTTCCTGGTTATCATCTCCATCCATCACCACACCCAGCCGATGACTGACCTGTGACGTTGACCGAGTAGATGAGGCTTTCCGGGACTCTGTACCAAACATCCACCAAGCTGGCTGTGTGGATGACGACGTCGGCGCCGCGGGACGCCTCCAACACACTGCTGTAGTCTGTGATATCCCCCTGAATGACCACCACCTTTTTCCGGTCTGAGGGGAAATAGCACGGAAAGAAACTGAATGTTTTACTGTTTTCCTGTAACAAAAGGCAGTTGGGGATTCATTCATTCATGTGTAAAGCAGTAGAACAGGTTGTACAACTTCATCATGTGTATTATTTGGAAACCTCAGCCCATTTAGTTTATACAAAGACAAAATCATTTGGAAAAGTGGCCTCAATGGCCTAAAGCAACAAGACACATTACATTGGCAGGCCAAAACATCTTGATACATGTCAGCATCATGCCCAACCATCCGTCATATTTGACATTTTATTTGTGGGAATTCATGTTGAGGTCAAGGTCTCGTACTTATGTCTTATCTCCCATCAAACGTCCTTGAAATGCTGAGAGATAAGAAAAGCTTGGACTGGACTTTTGAACGCACGCTGTCTGTATGGTTTGCATTTCCACTGGCAAGGTAAATGATATAGTTACAATTTCATAGCAGGTGATGCATTTCATCCAAATGAAGAGAAATGTGGAAATGTGGGTCGGATTACTCTTGTTCAATATAATTTATTGTATTTACACAACATGAAAAGTACTTAAGTTTTAATTAATTTAAATAGTATGTATTCTTCTTTCTCAGCAATTGAAGCATAAATGGCCCAACCACAAACAAACAGCATGTGAACCCCCAGAGGTAACATCTGTGATCACGAAGGAAACTCAAACACATTTTTGCCCCAAGTCAAAGTCATCCCAGGATGATAAAAATCAATGGCAAAATACAAAATGACGAGTTGCAACATCTTTTTCCTGCCACAGGAAAAGATCTCTGCAGGTTGACACTATGAAGTATGCAGGGAATCCACTGCCTGACCATGATGGCTTTAACACCCAGTAACTCTCTGACACACCACATTTTTTCTGGTTAGCACAAACAAACTTGTTTTCATCAGTTGGGCCATTTTCAGAAGAGAGATGAGTGACTTTGGAATAACAAACTGAATCTGAGGCACATTGTAAATCGATATTATACAGATAAAAACATAAGTAAATTGTCTTAGAAAGAGACTTTATTTAAATTCATCATCCCCAATTCATTATTGTGTTGTTTGTTTGTTTTTTTTTTTTTAAGTGAATATAAAAAAGGAAAAAATTTGCTCATGCTTTTAAAAACAACATAACACAAACGATGATCTATTTTTAAAAAGGTAGAGATGTGTTCTAACCCTCCAGCGGGGCCCTTGGCTCCTCTTACCCGTGCTCAGGTCCTCTAAACTCGGGTCGACCCGCTTGTCAAACACCCGGACCTCCACCAGCTGGTCCTCCTTCTCCAGTAGAACCGTGAGCAGGTGCCGGCCGAGGAAGCCGCAGCCCCCGGTGACCAGATAGACGACGCCCCGCTGAGAGTCCGACATGCCGGCAGTCTGCGGACTACCTCTTCTCCCTGAACGCAGCATCGAGCGGTGTGCCCTTAAAAGGAGGATCGTCCTGCTCTCTGATTGGCTGGAGTCAATGTTAATCATTGTTTTGATTTTTTTTTTTTTTTTTTGGTTGTCTTTTACACAGCAAAGACTTTCCGAGTTCTTCTGTCCATAAAAACTCTCATTTTCTTTTATTTATGAATTCCTTTTTTATTCTGCGGGGTGAGAAGGTGACTGTAAGCTTTTATTGTAAATAACAATAAACGATTGATTGATTCTTAGAAAAATAATATGTATATATGTATATATGAACAGAATTTGAGGGATTCTTTGAAAGTGGACAGTGATGGGGAGTTTCTGGTGGTTTTCCAGAGGACGGCAGTGGGCTGACTGTTCAGAACAGGAGCTCCAGACTGTTTCGTGCTGCTGGTTTGAGAATGACTTTATAATAATCTTTGGACTTTTTGTATTTAATTTTGACATGAAGCTGCTGCAGATGGATGTCAAAATGGAACGCAGCTATGTTGGGTGAGCAGCTGTCATTGGCATGAATTCAGGGTTGCATATGGATTTATTAATACACTCCCTGTGCAAGGGTGTAAGGACAGCTGGGGCACCTTGGAAATGTGTCCTATTAACACTATCTGTGAATTGTCCAACAGGACTCAGTGAGCTGAATCTTTTTATGGGATTGTTGAAGTCTAACTAAGATTTAAAATTGAGTTTTTTCATGAATGATTGTAGATGAATGTTCTATTATTGACACTAACAATGCAGTGATGTAGCTTCAGACGGAGTCCTGTTGAGCTCATTTTTTCTGACTCCACATCCTCAAACTTGTGGACTTGAGCCCAAAACTGAGAGACACAAGTGACATCACTGGAGGTCTTTCACATCTCCATCTATACAACGCCTCTCAAACAGGGAGGGATATTCCAGTAAAGACCTGGATGTGAAAAATTCTTTGGTGGAGTTTCCCTTTAAAATCAAAGCTGTCAAACTTGAAAACGTTTCCTTCTAATTTCAGGAATTTAATCGGCATTAAAATCGAAAACGTGTCTAAAGGGAACAATATTGTGCCACACAAGGTCGGAGCGGTTGTGGAATTGTGACGTGACGAGCCGTCACTCCTTCCAGCAATAAAGCAACTTCTGGTTGACTTGTGTTGGCCCAGCCCAGCAGATTGTCATAGTTTGTCACGACAAGAAACATCCTGCCATTCACAGTTCCTGCCTGACTTTTGGTAACTCAGGAAAATAAGAAGTGGCATTTCCTACAAACAGGTTGTCATTTCTGGCAAAAGAGCAGTTTGATTCTGAGAGGAAGTTCATTTCAGCACCAGCCAGGCTGTTTTTTTGTTGTTGTTGTTTTTGAGAATGACATGTTACAAGACAAAAAGGTCTGTGAGGCAGACCGGCCAAGAGCCCGTCACGTCAGGCTACCGCCAGCCTTCCTTGGTTGTCGCTGGATGAATTGAGAATTTTTTATTTTTTCTTTTAAGGTCAGATATCAAGTACTTCCTCTCACACTTCAACAGAAAAAGACAAAGTTGCAGGTGCATTGATTTCCGCTACACAACTTCCTGTCAGCTAGTCAGTCATGTGGTGTCTGTGAAGCCAGCAGTCTGCATCCCTCAGACAGAAAACCGTGTTTATTTACATAAAGCTAAACCTCAGAGGACACTGAAAGCTACGGAAGGAAAACAAGGGCTTATTTATTTAAAAAATATTTTAATGCACCATTAATAAAGGGTCCAACGCATTAATACAAGAGAAATATTGCAAATAATATTAAAATAATCATCAAATTAAAAGGAAAAACAATAAAAAATAAATGAATGGAAGGTATGTACATGTTTCCTCCTCATGGAGAGAGGAAGAAGGAACAACATATTTACAGCTTGGAATCAGTGTGTTTCTACGAGAAACAAACACCTCTACAATATTTACATGTACTTTGATTTTTTTTTTTTTTTTCTCCTTTCATCTTTTTGTCCCGTAGTAAAGAAGGTTGGTTTGTACTGAAAGGCTTTTTCCATTACAACAAGAAATATCTTACACGTTTTCCTGTTCAGGAGGGAACCAAATAAAAAGAGTCGTCTGAATTTAAAAGCTCCAAATGAAAGTTAAACTTTGGACGGCCAGAGCCACACAAAAAAAAAACAAAAAAAAAAAAAACAAAAAACAGAGACACAACACAATGGCCATCAACTGTCCGTCTGTCAGCAGCGTACAGCAAACCTACTGAGGCTCATTTCTCTAACAGGCACAGTCAGATAGCTGGACATTTTTGTTTGTCTGAAGGTCATTTGGTTTACAGAGAGGGATGCTTCGTTTGCTCTCAAATAAACATGTTGTAATGCGTTCTGGAAAGGAAAATAATAAAAGAAACAAATCCCTTAAAGAGATTTAATAAAATATCTGTATAACACACGAGCGCACACAGTGACGTAGTTAAACGGTGACCACACATTCTTTCTATGAGGACCAGAAAAAACATTTTCCCTCCTCTTGAAGCAGGAATCTGACATCTGCCAGGTCAAACAAAACACGAGGACGCCGATGAAGAAACGACTCAACGCAGACAGACAGAGAAAGATCCTCACAACCAAACGCTCAACGACTCTGTTCACTGGACCTTTTGTTGACTTTGTTAGCTTAAAGTCAGGGAACAGCCGAAAAAGAAATTAAATTTCAGTTGTGCTGATCCTGCAGACAAAATTCAGCAGCTGTGTAAAAAGAACACTTTTTTTTTTTTTTTTTTTTAGCTTGAACTCAACTGATGTGATTAAACGATTCAAAAAAACAAAAAACCAGCAGTTCAGAGGACTTTAGTCTAATAAAGACAGGAGGTTTGTGGCAAATCAGGAAAGTAACGCACAGTGCAGAAGGGAAACAGTTTTATAGGGCTGGTGAACCACTGAAGCTTGTTTCACTGTAAGAGACTTACAGATAAAGCACCTAAATAACAAGACCGTTAATAACAGCAATAATAATATCATAATACTATGAAATGAAAAAAAAAAAAAAAAAAAATCGTCACACTTGGAAATCTTGCATAACTGAAGACCAAATTGACTGAAGTTTGCCATCTGAAAAATGCGCCTTTAACAAGCGCGTTTAAAAACCCTGAATTTGTCTGATATTCCTGTGCGTCTGTGTGCGGATCTGTGGACTGGGAGGGATTTGGTGTGACCCCAGGCTGCAGGTTTCGTGAGCTGTTACCGGTGTTCTCTTTTTTTTAATCTTCAGTTTTCTGTGATCCTTCAAACGGATATTGGCATGGACAAAGAGCTTTCATGCCAGGCTGCACGGGACAACTTGGCAGGAAATTATGACCCAATGAAGTCTAACAATACTGCCACAGAAGAGCGAATGAAGGAGAGGCCCCCCCTTAAACTATTCAAAAGCCAGATTTCACAACCCCCCCCCCCCCCCCCCCCCCCCCCCCCCCCCCAACAATGGCTTGTGAAACGGACAAATGAATGAAAAGTGTGCGTGAAAAGTGCAATTGCGTGCATCTCTGTTTCCTGGGTATTGCACGGACAGCGGTGAGGCCATCCGGGGGAGAGGCTCAGGAGGGGGTTACTGGACTCAATGTACACTCTGAGGAGGCCAAACCGGAGGGGAGCGGGGGGTGTGTGGCCAGGTCTGGCTGGCCATTGGCAAGTGAGGGAGGGAATTGTGTCAACTAGTTCAGTGTCCCTCGGCAGTTCTCTGTTCCACAAAGGCAAGGGATCTTATTGTCCTCCAGGGGGAATTTGTAGTCGTAGGTGATTTCTTCGTTGACGGCGATGGCCTGCTTCGAGTAGATCACTATCTTTTTCTGGGACTCTATGGTGATGACCTTGGCGTAGCAGTTTGGCTAAAAGACAAAGAGAAACAAAAAAGGAACAAATCAGAAACATTTTTAGAAACAAATCATAATCGAAACAGTGTTAGCTGTGAGGAGAAACAGGGCGAGGATGTTCAGACTCACAGTGCAGCAGTGGTTGATGAATCGGGCCAGGTTGCCGCACTTGGTGGCGTCTATAATCGTGTCGTGGTCCACTCTAAACAAGTAGCTGCTCCCGATGCCCTGCTGTGCGTACCGCTTCTCTCGATTGTCAGCCACCATCTGAACGAATAAAATCTCTCTTTAATGGACCGCTTACAGATGTTTTATGAGGAGCTTATTGATTTTGCAGACATAAATGAATGTAACATTTTCCCCGATCGTACCTGTCTGATGTTTTGACCCACATACTCAATAACCATCTCATCAGCAGCGATGGGCTCCATGGCGAACAGGCCCCACTCGTGGATCCTGCTGCGTCCAAAACGAAGCTTCTTCTTACGGAACTGCAGGAGAACGAAAAAGACCCACCGTAACGACGGTCTTAGTAGATTCAGAGCCCCGAGACAATTAATAGGTTCAATTCTTCCACATTCAAGGTTCCTCACTGAGGTTTAATAAACAGGTCAGTCAGTTAGAAAAAAAAATACCCCTTCCACAACACATTAAATAATCATTTAAGTACATGTATTTTCAGCTAGCCACAGTTTGCAGCTGATTGTCACTCACTATTTATCACAGTTCCAGAGGAAAAAGGCCCCTGCCCTTCAACTTGAGCACCACCCTTCTTCAGGGAGGTGCTGGTTAGAAGATAGATCTGTTCTTTTATTTGGTGTTAAACCAGCTTAGAACTTTGAGCCAACATTTCACAAAACAGCTGGTTTGGATCTCCTCCCACTGTGTTCTAAGAATTACACAGTGGGCCATGCTACTGAGAAATGTGCTTTCTCTGGGATGTAAATGGAATATATTATGCATAAATCTAATAAATATTAATAAAGGCTTTGTAGGGACTTCATTTTTCTTTAAAAGAGATTATCAGGGAGGAAAAAAACAAACAAAAAATAACCCAGGTGCATGTAACGCACAGCTGTTATTGGCTGTACCTTAAGCTGGTTGAGCTTCAGCAGGTCAGAGTCCATGACGGCGGTGGTGCCGATGACCGTGAGGAGTCGCCGCTGCTCTGAGCGTCTCTCTGATAGCACCCGGTTCACACCCTGGCATGAGACAGACAAAGAGGTCAATTGCACAATATCATCTGGCCTTCAACCAACGAGGGGAGGCTGACATAGAAAAGTACTTTAACCCAAAACATGGGTGGGAGTGGGCAAATATTATTGTGAAGTCAATGGCTGACTAATGGAGTTAACTGAAATGCATCAGAGTGTTTTTTCATCTGCTTCTTCAGTTTAAACTAAATTAAACTTTGCATGGTTTGGTTTTGTGACTTTGCAAAAGAATGAATGATGTAAACTATGATTTAAGTTTCCGTTTCTACATAATTACTGCGGCCTTCAATTAAACAACCCTCAAATATCCCAAAACAAACTCTGAACAAGTTGGAAAAAACAAAGAGACACTTTAGGCCAAGCTTTCAAAAAAAGCATGAGTATAATCCAAATAAATAAAACAGAATAACTGAAGAGATCTGTCTCCTTTTATCATGTTTTCAAGACACCGTAAGTTCCTGTTGTTTTATTGTTAATGATTATTTATTTAAACCTCACTTTACTGTTCCTAAAAGAAAAAGAACACTTAATCCCTAATACTTTTTATAAACTTTGTTCAAGCCTGTACAGTCTGCTTGCTTTTTGCATGGATGTAGTAAAAACCTCCGTGCTGCCTGACAACAGATTTATTTTTTGCCTCAGTCAAACCTCCAATTTGCAGAAGTATCATGATTGCACTTTCTGGAGTTACAGTGTTGAAAAAGGACGAGAAGTATTTCTGCTGAACATTATGATATTGCAATGAAGTTGACCTTTGTTCATCATTTTATTCATTTTCTGAAATACTGCTGTTATTAATGAGTTACAGATCAAGGCCTGTTTTATGGAGCCGCAAAACCAAACAAGTTCATTCCAGAGTCCAAATCAACGATTCATATCTGATTAGATTTACAAGAACAAAATCTGAGAAAACATGACAGCATGTAGCGTCCAACAGTCAGAGTTTCAACACATAATAATTACATGGATTTCACAATACAAATTAAACATTATCAGCAAATAAAGAAAGACGAATCTGGATATGGCTGTCAGGCCCCATCAGAGTCACACAAAGCAACAGGCTCAGACTCAGCAGACAAAACAGTGAAAACACCACAAACCAAAGCTATTGTTTTCCTTTTTTTAATGGTTCAGCACTCCTGTAAACCAAATGCTGCCACATCAGCCTGACTGGAAGCTGCTGAGAATCAACCTTAAGAACACTTAATGCTCAAAATCCATGAACTCCTCTGCACTTAGACCACCAAGGAGACTAAAGCACATCAGTGTATCCTTGATAAAAGGTGCAGACTATGGTGGCGCCTCAAAGATGCTGGTTTGCTTTGTTCGCACCTGCCCACTAAAGACTGATATGGTGTCCAGTTAACTCATATTTTCTGCCTAATCTGAACTATAAATACACCAAAGTTTCCTTAAAACAATGAGCTCAAGTGGGTTCACCCAGAAGTTAACAAAATAAGCTTTTTCTCCATGGTGATACTGAAACACCAAGAAGACCGAGAATGGAAAACACATAAGCACAGAGCAAAGAAAAGCCAAGTGTGCTGATTTTCCATTGAAGACCCATTAAGACCAACTATTCAAATGTTGATTGCAGATGTAGTTGGTATCCAAGTGTTCCTAATCTTTCCAAAGCAAACTCCAAGCTGTGTATGTGAGTAGTCTGAGAGATTACTGACAGTGGATCATATCCAAAGTCATAAAATGTACATGTACAATCACATGGAGGCTGCAACTCCTGCTCTGACCAAATGAACCTCAACTTCCAAAGTTATAAAAGAGGAACAAATATTTTCTTTGACAAGCAAGGAACAAATGAAGGCTGCAAATAGTAAAATGAAGAAAAAAAAAAAGACACGTGAGATGAAGTGTGTGTTCAAGTCACTGAGGCTATTTATACACTGAATTATGCCAGAAGACGCACATACACAGCAGTTGGTTTGGCGTCTAAGAAGAAGGAACCAGAAGGTTTTTTTTTTTTTTTGCTGGGTAGATGTAAAACATTTTTCCCTCCAGCAACTTTCCCAGGAAGTTTGAGGTCAGCACTGTTTTGTTTCCATGTTTCAAAATGTAAATGAAGTCCAGCGGGCGAGAGGGAACTGAATATTTGTAACCGTTGTCTCGGACCTTGGGCAAAAATCAACACCCAAAAAAATTGATGAAGATAGATAAAGTTAATGCCCATGTGGGAGACATTCAGCAGATTTTTGTGTGCACCAGAGTTTCTAAATAGACTTTAAACAGTAAACAGCTGTCCACCATCTCTACGTCACATCCCTAAAGGCTCAGGCCAACTTCAACAACTTATAATAACTTTTTTCAGTACTTACCTTACTCCTCATTTTATCTTGTCTCTTGAGACGCTTCCTGGTCCAACCAAGCACATCAGCCCATTCCAGTGTTATCATGATTAATGCTTAAACATTATTTCAATAATTTGAGTACAAACACCTTTTGCTGTTGCTCACTGACCCAACTTCAACCCCTGCTGTGTGAAATCATCAGTGTACCACAGTATTTGGCTTTGGGAAACAGAAACTCCCCTGACAGGTACATGATATGGAGATGAAGATTAATGTTTTAATATTTCAATACAAGCCGGTTAGTAAACTCAAGAGTTTGCCTACCGAGCTGTCGACATTCTCCACTTCCCGTATGACCTGCTCTGGCAGATCCAGGTCCAAGTAGACGTCCTTCTCCTTGCGACTGATTGCATAGTAGCCTTCACTCCTGGCACAACCAGTCACATGCTCGCGCAGCTGCCCATCTGTGTTTTTCTTCTTGCGCCGAGGGTTTGGCAAATTGGTGAGTGCAGCTCAAAGGTCAAGGACAATAACAGGAAAGTAGACATGAAGACATAAACTGTACATTTGAAATATTGTTAACAATAATTATGCTAACTGTTAACAGTCTGCTTGGAAAACGAAGGAGGCGGCCACTGATAAGGATATTAGTGTGGTTGACCCAGTGAGTGTCGTTGAGCCAGTCAGAGCTGTGGTCGTCCTGCAGCAGCTTTTCGTAAGTCTTCTTCAGTAACATCAGGTCCTCACCATCCAGACCAGAGTTCCAGATGTCATACAGGATGGTCATCTGCTCAAACTCGCTACGATTATCAAACTTGATGGCTGGAGGCTCGGGTGCAGGGATGGGTTTCGGCCACCGTTGGGACGACGTTAGCCCCGCCTCCTGAAGGAAGAGGCGCTCACTCTTCCTCACCTCTTCAACCACCTCATCCTCAGTGTCTGAGCTCGACAGCTCCCCGGACTCCAGCTCCTCCACGTCCACATCTTCCTCAAAGTCTGAGTCCTGTGCAGAGGAAGAGGAATGTTACTGTGAAATCGCTTTGAAGGTCTATGCATAAATATCACCTGTAATCATTAAAGAACACGTTCACATGACAGATACACCTATTGGACAGTTTAGGTCAACAAGAAATATTAGTCTGTTCTTTGAGTCAGGACCAGACATTAAGTGAGGCATACAATCGTGAATTAAACTGACAGCTCTGCATCTGTCTGTCTGAGCTCAACAGATGAGTGGAAGCTCAATAACACACATTTGGTGCAGTAAATATTTCCAGACAAACAACTCAATCAATCAAAGTCATTCTGGCATGTGATGAAAAACTACAGAAGCAAGGGACCGGGTTTCTGTCTCTTTTGGAATCTCTGAAGAGAGTTTAATGTTTCATTTCATAAACTTTAACTAAATGCATGGTTTACATTTAAAGACAGTTCTGTGCTGGTTTGTGTTATTCTAAAGGGCCATTAAAATCAACATTTCTGCCCTTTTGTCTGCTTCTCCCAAAACTTCCTGTCCTTTTGACCTCACATCATAGTGTGGTCACAGGTAGACCACGAATCCTTTCACTTCCCTATATTGAGACAAACTGGATGACTTATTGACATAAAGGAGAATGAAAATTATAACCTACGGATTAGTCATAGTTTATACACGTCAGGTGCTATTGTGACACACTGTTGCATTTTCAAATGGGACATCTACAAGCATTTACAGGAACAAACTTGAGCAAAGTCCCACGCACCTCTAGTTTCCGCTTCTTCTGTTTCTTGCCCGGCTGCTCCGGTTTTTTCATGTGATGAACCTCAAGGTTTTCTTTGTCTTTTCTTCTCCTCTTTTTGTTCTCGTCCTTTTCGAGTTCAAGACCTTTGGGAATCACGCTCTTTTTCTTTGATGACAGAGGCGCAGATGCAGTCTGGCCCACCTCCTCAGACTCACAAGGCACTCCAATTGCAGACAGATATTCACCTGTGTCTGCCCTAGATGGCAGCGCCTCTCCAATGACCTCCTCTGGTGCTTCAAGCACCCCGGAAATAGTGTTGAGGTCTGCGGGCAGCAAGACAGACGAGTCTTGTCTGGAGGAAGTCCTTTTGGTACTGGGTGGGGTTGAGAGAACAGGGGGTTTGCAGTAGTTGTGCTCCATTAGGACAATTACACCCTCAGGGGTCATAACCAGGGCCAGTGACTCTGGGGAGAAGAGATCTTCCTCCATCTTCTGCTCCTCCGCCTCGTCAGATGTCTCCGTCTCCTCCGAGTCTCCTGTGTCAGGGTCCATTTTCAAGGCCACGTCGGCCAACACAGACAGGTCAGTGGTTGAAGCTGAGGCCAGCTGCAGGAGGCTGGATGCCCCCAGCTGCTCTCTGAGTCTCAACCTCTGCTCACTTTCTTCCTCATCCTCGTCTTCCTCTCTGAGAGAGTGACAGGACGAAGCAGACAAGCTGGTGGTTCGAGGTCTGCCTCTGGACCGTTTATTAGCAGGAGCTGGAGGGGCCTCCTCAAAGGCCATCCTACACATGGAGGCATGATCCAACGGCAGGTTCTGCACAGTGCGGCAAACCATAACAGGAGGGGCGGGAGATTTGGGGGATTCTTTGCCTGCACCCCTTTTGCCTGGGGATTTGACCGGGGTGGTCTGAGGAGAAACAGGGGGTCCCTTTTTGGATGATTCAGAATCTGAATCCTGAGTCCGTCCAGGTGGAGGCACAATGAGTGCGTTGCCTTCACCCGGTTTTGAGGCAAAGGGGAGCAGCTGGATGCCCTGAGTGGGACGAGACGAGGGGGTTGTGGCGGCAGTGATGGGGTAGTCCTGTGGCCTCCCCGGAGACAGGAGGGGAGATTCACCTGTTGCTTGTGAGGGAGATGGAGACAGCGGCGCATTCGGAAGCTGCATTTTGATTTCGTTCTCATCTGTGGAGAATGACACTGTTTTCCTGCGTTTCTTGAGAGGGGGCAAGAGAACAATGGGGGACGAAGGACGTGGGTACGGTGGCGACGGAGGTCGCTTGCTAGGTACTGTTGTTGAATCTGCATTGCTGTCTTTCACTTCCCCTGAGAGAAATATGAAAGGTTTAGAGAGAACACTAAACTTGACGGGCTCCATGAAAAAGGGGAAGTTAACTCCCTCAGTTATTTCAACAACCAAAAAAAAAAAACAAGAAACCCTTCCTCCGTGTTGTGAGTTTGGACTTACCTGATTTTATCTCTGCCTTTGAAGCAGCATTTGCAGCATTTCCCCTAAGCAGAAAAGGTGAATAAATTGAAGCCGAACATAAAAACACAATGCAAATTACAACATTTAATTATGTAATACTGGGAAAATGCATTTCTGAGGTCAGCGCTTTGACGGGACGTTTTACCTCTCATCCTCTTTCTCTGTTGTGCTGTCCATGGTGGACTCATCCATGGTATCTAGTCCTTCACTCTCAGCCCTCTCTCCTTCCTCTTCATCCTCAGAGGAAGATGATGATGAGGACGCTGAAGAGGAAGAGCCCTCAGAGGATGAGGAGAGACTCTCATCATCACTATCAGCACTAAGGGCGTCATCTTAAAAGGAAAAAAGAATAAAGATATTTGGTATGAAAACTGCCTTAACTGAAGGTAAACATAAAAACACAATGATGAGTTTACAGTTTGTCATTTACCATCAGACTCCTTTTCACTTTCTTCCTCATCCTCCTACACAAAAAGGGAAAGAAAGGGTTGTAATTAAAACACTAAAACACAGTGAAATGCTGCCATCTAGCTAATATGTGGGAGAACAACATAAGGCCCATCACACAAAGAACATAAAAATATTTAAGTACTTGTATCTAATTTGGAGAACACATTGATTGTAACTGATCTGATGATGAAAACCTTTTCAGTAGAGGATCCGTCTGATGTTTCCTCTCCTTCACTGTCAAGCTCCCAGGGTTTACGGTTCCTTGGCTTCTTTTTCCTCCTCTTGTTATCCCTTTCAGCTCCGTGTCGATCCACCTCTGACATTTGTCCATCAGCAGCTGGAAACAAGACAACAGTTTCAGAGTTATATGGACTTGGGCTATTTGTCTGAGCTTTATTTGAAAAAGCTTTCAACACCAACTCAACAGACCTTCGTCATCCTCATCAGGCGGTGTTGAAGGCCGTGGTCTTTTCATGTCTCCCTCTTCAAGTTCCTGAGGTTCTTTTCTCTTCACCTTCACAATCAGACCCACACATTTTTTTCCAGAAATTTTGGCTTTTTTGACAATTACAAACACAATGCATCTTTTTCAATATTTTGGTGCTTCTAATAAAAAGACTATAACACGAGATTAATGAAACTATAGTGCTGGCTGGCCCAGATATCAAGGAATGTGTTATTTTTAATTAAAATTAAAAAATGGCAGTTCAAAGATGGCGCACTTTGTGGTACCACAGCTCTAACATTCAACAGTGTGTCTATGTAACCAGATGCAACTGTAACAATTCAAACACATATGATCCTACGTTTGTTGTGCTCTACCTTGAATGAAGGCAGTCGTAATGCTCCTCGCAGACTGAAGCCTTCCATGCCACCACTCTTTGCCCAGTCCACAAGAGACGTGAGAGGTTCCCGTGGACGATTGACCTTTTCCTCCTTTTTCTCGTCATCCCGTAAAGCCGACACTCCCCTAACCATCGTCTGGAAAGGCTGGAACATTACAACATGTAAAATAATAAACGACAGACTTCAGATTTTGTTTTTAGCCCAAATTTCAAAATGCTTACGGTGACCCATCAATATATTTGATGGCAGCAAGGTGAAAATCACAGATGAGAAAGAGCAAGGAATGTTAAAACGACTATTATTAGAAAACAAAACATTCCTGAGGTAGCTGGAAGATCTGAAGGACTAGTAAAGAGTTGAAGCCGATTTTTCCTTTAATCATAAATAAATCAAGACCAGTTTTAATATAACTACTCTTCCTTACCTTGGCCTTGGTCTCTTTCCTCTCCCACCACTCATCAAAGGTGGCAAAGGCGACGTTCTCTACCATCTTGCGGTTCAGGTCCCTCTGCATAATGTTTTTCATTTCCTGTATCAGAGTGGCCAGGACCATCTGCACTGTGGCCTCATGTGGATTCTCAGCCAGCATGGGCATCTGCTCGCCTGAGGTCCTGTACTCATCTCCCTCCCCAGGCAGCATGGTGCTGTAGCCAGGTGGAGGCATGTAAGAGGGGTAGTGTGGCTGTAGGACGTGAGGTGGCCAGCCTGTATGGGGAGGGGGGATGCCGTGGTGTGGATGGGGTGCTATCTGAGTGCTGTGTGGGTCGGCGTAGGAGTAGGCCATGTGAGTGGGCATGTAGCGGTGGTCCTGGTCGTAATGAGCACCTGCCCCGCTCCCCTCTTGGTCCATGTAGGGGTGGTGTGTGTGGGGTGGCATAGAGTGTAGATGGTAGGAGGTGTAGTCAGCAGTGGCTGCCTCGCCTGGACCTGGGGTGCCATTAGACGACGACATACGCAGCTGGTGTAGGCGACTTAGCATGTGGGTCTGCATTTGGAAGGACATGGGAGCCCCACCACTGTACTGGTTCATCAGCTCCATGGAGGTGGCATAGTCATACATGTGGTGGGGCATGGGTGGAGGATACTCAGGGTGCAGCTCCATGTGGGGAAGGGGAGGGATCCCCGGAGGAGGTGGTGGTTGGAGGGAATAACCAGGGGGAGGAGGAGGGGGCAAATGAGGAGGGTAGGAAGGAATGGGAGGGTGCAGGGAGGTGCCAAAGTGCTGTGCAGAGTCAGAGATAGGCGGGGGTGAAGATGATGGGTCAGCTGTTTGTGAAGGCATGGCAGCCTGGGATGAAGAGGGGGAGGAACCTGAAGTGACTGAGGGCTGGTGGGTGGTCACCGTTGTTATGGTGGTCTCCTCCTCCTCGTCCGATATCTCCATGTCTTCCCCCGAGGAATGAGGGGAGGACTGAAAGAGGGCAGAGAGTTTGCTGTCTGAGTTGGGAAATCACCAAAGTGCTGAAGCAGCATACAACAGTGCTTTTATGCCATAACTACAAAAACATATCTCTCTCTCTCTCTCTATACATATATATATTTATATATATAAAACAACAACACAACAACAAAACGGGATGTTTGCATTTTCTTGTCTGTGTGGACTTCAATAGATCAATGATAATAAAAACCTTGGAAATGTACAACAATGTCATTAGCATATTTAACATACGGCATACTGTTCTATAGTTTGCTCATTTTTTAGTTCCTCGCAGCAGTGAGCTTCACACCCCACCGAAAACAAATCTATTAAGCTTGAGGTGTGCTATAGTTCATTCATTCATTCATCTTCTACTGCTTATCCGTTTCCGGGTCGCGGGGGGAGCTGGAGCCAATCCCAGCTCACATTGGGCGAGGGTGGGGTCACCCTGGACAGGTCGCCAGTCCATCACAGGGCAACACACAGAGACAGACAGAGACCAACAACCACTCACACTCACACCTTTGGACTTTTTTGAGTCAACAATCAACCTAAACATGATGTCTTTGGAAAAGTGTGAGGAAACTGGAGTACCCGGAGGAAATCCACGCAAGCACCGGGAGAAGATGCATGGAAAAGCCCCAGGCCAGGTAACTGAACCCATTACCTTCTTGTTGTGAGGCAACTGCACTAACCACTACGGACTTTGGTCTTAGTGGTTTTATTCAAAGTAAAAAGTAAAAGACAGCTTGGCAACAATATGAGAAACAACATTGAATTTTTTAGCACACCCAGATGAAACCCAGTAGTTTGATGTTACCTGACTCTGCCCATTATAAGGTGGTGTGTGTGCTCCTGTCCTGCGCTGGGTATCAGCAGAGCAGACTTGTGACGGTTCCTCCTGCAAAGCTCCAGGCCCGGCAAGGCCAACCTGCGGCTGGGGTTCCTCAGGTGGTGGGATGTGCGGTGAGTAGGTGGAAGATGATGGTGTGTTTGCATTAAGTACAGGAGGACTCTTCCTACCCTCTCCTCCCTTGCCCCGTTTCCTTCCTCTGTGCCCGTCTCTGTCTCTTTCACCCTTCCTCCTGTGGTCCTTTTCCCCGTTGTCTCCCACCTGATTACCATCTGTGTGCTCCGCTGTCGGATCGCCTGACACACCTCGCCGGTCTCCTCGCTCCCCTCGGGTGCCCCTCTGCTTGTCGTCTTTCCTATCTTCCTCATCTTCCTCATCAGAAGCAAGGAAAGAAAATTTAGCTTTCTGCTCCTTCAAGAGCATCTCGATACGAGAGTCGAGGCTGCTGCTATGGTAGACAAATGGTAAACTCTCATTGGTGGAATCTGGCTCTGGAGAAGAAGAATCACGCTGGGAAGGAGGTGGGGAGCTGGAGGAAGAGGGGAGATGATGGGGAAGTGAAGTGGAAGAAGGTGAGGTAGAGGAGGAAGTGATGGAAGGGTGAGGAGGGGAGGAAGGTGGGGGCGTTTTCGGGGGTACAGGTGGAGTGCTGGGACGGCGTTTGGGCTTTGTCCACTGCTCTTCGCGGGCCGGACTATCCTGGCTGAAATCCATTGTTCCGAGTGTCTCGGCTACAGCTGCTGCAATAACTGAGGCTGGCGGGAGGGGTGGTGGTGGCGGCGGTGGAGGTGGAGGCAGAGCACTGTGGTGACCAGCATGATAGTCTTTGTCAGCACCTACTGAAGGCAGAGGGCCTCTCTCTGCGAGGTTTGTGCCCCCTTGACGGGTGGAGGTGTCCAATCCCTGAGGAGGGGCTGGGGCAGGATCTTTGGAAGTGGAGTATGCAGAGTAAGAGGAGGGTGGGGGAGACATGCTGTTTGAGGAAGAGCGGTAGGAGTTGGAATTGTATCTGGGGTCAGAACTGGTGGAGTAGTCACTGTCTCTGTCTCTATCTCGGTCTCTGTCCCGATCTCTGTCTCTTTCCCGGTCGTGGCTGCTCCTCCTGCGGCTGCCGCTGCCGTGGTGGTTATGAGAATGGTGGTGGTTGCGGTGTCTCTGGTGGCTGTGGTCACCTGAGCGGGAGCCCAGGCTGTCTCGCCGGTAGCCCCTGTCGTCCCTGCGATCTGAGTGGTGATGAGAGTGATGGGAATGGTACTTAGAGGAAGAGTTTGTGTCCTGCTGGTGGTGGTAAGATGACCTCCTGGAGCCAATCCCCGCCAGCCCATAGCGCCCCCCCGAGTCTCTGTCACGGTCCCGGTCCCTGTCTGACATTGCAGGTTGTTCAAATGGGTTGGCAAGGGGTGGTGGAGGCATTGAGGAATGGTGAGCCATGTGTGGCCCAGGCCCCCCAACATTTGGGTATGGGGGATAGCATGGGGGCTCGTTGGGACGGTATGATGTGGTTGGCGGGTACATAGGACGACCTCGATGATATACTGAAGGTTCCTGTGCATCCTCAGAGTAGCGAGAGACTTTGTATCCTCCAACTGTAGATGAGACTGCAGAAGAAGAGGAGGAGGAAGGTAACATGTCCTGGGGAGGGTAGCCACTGCCCAAAGTGCCAGTGTTGTAGCCAGTATGTCTGCAAGAGACAAACAACAATTTTTAACTTCATCTTCTTGATCCAAGAAAGATTATCAGTGATAAACATGATAATGAAGACCTTAACTCACACTTTTCCACCAACTGCCTTTGCAAACAAAAAACCAAATGCACAAACCCCATATTACTAAATAATCTATGTTTATCTAGCAAGATGCTCCAAGTTGTTTTAACAGAATGTTCTATGCAGGACATTATAATTATGATTTAATGTAATAACAATAAAAACAGATCCACTGTTCAAACATAAATAGTCGATCCAACCAAACCCCGGAGCAATTCCTCTCATTATGTGACTGCATTCAAATACTATCTGCCCACAATACAAATATTAATAGAATACAAAGTTTCATAACATATGATTTGATAATGTCGAGCTGATGCAGT
Source organism: Remorina albescens (assembly GCA_034769265.1). Taxonomy (NCBI): domain Eukaryota; kingdom Metazoa; phylum Chordata; class Actinopteri; order Carangiformes; family Echeneidae; genus Remorina; species Remorina albescens. The sequence continues at coordinate 2,648,469 of CM068493.1, forward strand.
GTCTAATGACATCAGCAATACTGAAGCAATGTTATATCTTGATGTGTAACTTATCAATAACCATCAATACCAATCAATCATCAAACTAACCTGCCGCTGGTGTAACTCGAATCTTGTGAGAAAGGAGTCCCAGATCTGGAGCTATAAGGTGTTCCTCCACCACCCTGAGATGAAGAAGAGGAGCCTGGGGTGAAGGGGCCTGCCATGGAGGAGGGGGGAGGCGTGTCCAGACGCTGATCACTGAAGCCAGTGTCCACTGAACAAGGCGTAATGCTTCCTGATGTAAGGGCCTGGACCCCTGCTGCCAAAACCGCAAGCTCACTGGAGAGCCTCCGCCTGATTTCTGATGACTGTGCACATAGAAGCAAAATAAATTACAATCTACAGTGCAGCTGTGTCTGTTCATCTTATAACTACAATTAATCTGACCTACAAAGGGTGCAATGTTAATAAGTTGCTTAAATGAATGTCATTATCTATTCCAATATCAATTTCAGATGATAATTGAATAGCTGAAATGAGAATTATAAAATACCGTGTCAGGGTGTGGTTGTGTTGGAGTTTGAGGCTGGAGCCTGTCTGTCAAAGCTTTGCCTCCTAGGGGCACTGTCTGAGGAGTGTAGGACCCATTAACTATCAGGTCATAATACTTCTGCCTCTGCTGGCCTGGATAAGAAACAAAGTCACAGAAAAATTAATACAGGCTGTGAAAAGAGCTCCACATAGATGTAAATGCATGTATTTGTAAGGTATACAACATAAAACTCCATTAAGCTCCAGTCCCACCAAAAGACCGACTGTAGCATTCCTCATCATATTTGCTTGTTGGTTTGTTCAATAATGAGCAGGACATCTCAACTCGTGCACAGACTTCAATTTAAGTTAACGGGGAGTTGTGGGACAGTTAAAGCGTTTCAGTTCTATTGCAAATTTAGACAAAGGATATTTAATGGTATTATTATACATTATCAGTATCTTCTCACAATCCCCATCCTCATCTAACTTCATCTAACCTAAGCCTAATCAAACATGGAAAATTAGACATTATCCGATATTGTCTAAGGCTTCGATGTAATAACTGGTGACACACAACCCACTCATATCTTAAAGATGACTCAAATTAGGCAAATTGGCTTACCCTTTATATCCAGCTGAGCGTGAATGATGTTGCCCATGACAGAGGTGTTGTGCAGATGCTTGACTGTGTCCTTGGCTCCTCTCGTGCTGGTAAACAAGACCCTAGCCAAGCCCAAGTGCTTCCTGGTCTTTGGGTGAAACAGGATTTCCATCTCCTCCACCTCACCAAACTTGGCACACATTTCTGCTAAGAATGGCTCCTTGATGTTGTCATTGAGTCTAGCAAAGGTCACCTCTTTGAGGGGTATGGGACCCACATAAAACTCATCAAGCTGTAATGACAAACAAATGACACAATCAGGAGGGTGAACCAATCAGTTTATCTAAAAAAAAAAAAGAAAAAAAAGAAGCAACTTCAATATGTGAGACGAACGTTGGCTATTTATTCTCACCTTGAACTTCGGCACTGGCAGGGACAGTTCTGTATACCTGGACCACAGCCTCCGGGGTCTAGGGTCCCGCAATTCACCCACGGGAGGAAATCCAGAGTCCTGGAAAAAAAATTCATACAGGTTGCAGTTTTAAGCCACAGATGTAAGAATGCACACAACATTATAGATAAACATTTTGAGATCAACTCACTGGCACACTGAAATGCACTCCATCATATCTGTAGATTTTCTGTGCAACCCGCCTTATAGCAGGATCCTGGACGAGTTTGTAGCTCTTCCACTGCAAACTGACAGCTTTTTGTGTTTCTGCCCCACTGTCTGGATCCATCCTAAAGCTGAGTGTCAATGGAAAAAAAAACAAGATTTTAGACAATGCAGTGGTTACAGCTTGGCCAAAAATAAGTCGGGGGGGGAAAGCTCTAACAAATCAGATGCGTAATGAAGCTGCACTGATCCGAAACGCTGCAGTAATAACTGAGAAAGTATGATTTGGTGCTAGCAGGAGCCACTTTGTGTGCTACCGTCACCGAAAGAGGAGCTGCGTCACGTCGGTTAGCTAAAAAATCAGCTTCTACGACTATTATCTGGCCACAGTCATTTTCCAGGGGGGGAGATATTTTTAATTTAACAGGATAATAGTCCTCGGCTGGGATGCTGCGTGCTGTCAAAACAATGAGCAGCGTTACGTCACTGGCCAGTTAGTTCAGCTAGCAACCTGCTGTTAGCAACGGCTAATGAGCACCAACAAAATGCAAAGAAACCGTTTTACTTTTTAAACGCTCATTGATCCGGGTTCATATTTACACCCCGACAGAAGCATTACCGGCAACTCCGGGGTTAGATAACGTTAACTACTCTTATCTCGGTTTAGCCACAGCAAGTTAACGCTACCGTTGGCTAATGCTAGCTAGCAAGAACACCAAGTTAGGCGTCAAAACTCTGATCGTGCCGATCCTTCGTCCACATTCGTGATGTTTTAAAGGCGGCATTGGTGGTTTGCACTTCTCTTCGCGGCTCGACTGACTTGTTTCTGTGCCCCTTAATGTCCGCCCACCTCTTCCGAGAGCTACTGCCCGCTCATCCAAAAGTAGCAACCCGCCGCTCCGGTGTAGGCAGCGCCAGGCCCGGGAGACGAACAAGAAAAACACTGAGTCCTCAACAGAAACGGGACACCTCCGACCTTGAGTTAAAGCAAAACCGTCCAGCTAAAACGAAGCCGCTATCATTCCGGTGGTCAGTAGACGCGGCAACACGCCTCTCCGGGCGACGACGCCATTGTTTTCGCCTTAAAAGCCCAATATTGATGAAAGAGCGGCCATCGAGTAACCAACCTGAAAGCCTCGCCTGTTCTCCATCAGTACGCGCGAATGCTGCCTTCGATTTCCGACCGGCACTTTCTTCAACAGTGACTTAAAAAAAAAAAAAAAAAAAGAAAGATCGAAATCCACTAAAAACGGCATAAAAAATTAAGGGAATATTTTAGGTGAATAAATAGCTGATTTATTTTGGTGTGGTGATTTTTTTCTTTAAAGATGAATAATGATGTTGGAATCTGTTCATGCAACACCACAGTAATGAAAGCGTCCCCTAAAGACTGATTCGTGAGAGCTTCGCTTTTTATTTAGTTAATAAACCAAACTGTTTTAATATTTATTAATATTTATTATTAATTTATACTTTATTGTTTTTAATATTTTTCTAAATAAAACACAGACATATATAATGACCTGTGTAATCATAGTTATTGATTATTACAATGAAGTATTCAGATTTTTCAGGAAAAAGTGGAATAAAAAAATTTAAACATAGCAATAATACACCTGTTATCAACAAAATACTATAAAAATAATTAATATATAATATGTTATAACAAAATAAAATTCAAAGTATCAAAATCAAGTGGTCATTACACAAAATATGGCCCATCTGTATTTTATTACTGATTATTTGTTGTATTAATGTTACTGATGCATCAACATGTAACTAGTGCTGCTAATTTTAGCAACTGCTTATACTGTTGGACATTTTAATAATAATTTTTTAATTGTATCCATTTTGCATGTACAGTCTGCAGAGCATCATAAAATATAGAGGTGCCAAACATATTTTACAATATTTGCCTCTTAAATCCTTAGAGGTTAAGGTCTGAAGTCGGAAAATACTGGAATACTGGTATTTGAGATTTTTATGTTGATATGTGCTAATCTATTGATGGTAATTACTCCTTACCATGAATAATAAACACTTCTTAATTTGTCATACATTGACATACAGGCCAAATTAGCCCAATTTATCAGTTTATTTGGTACAGCAAAATAGAATAAGAGACGTTTCTGTTATTGCATCCAGCCCATATTTATTAGTGAGGTTTGGTTAAAAAGAGGCAAACATGAGTTCCATTCTTGCTGAGTGTATTTATTAAACTCTTTAGAAATTTCTAAAATTTAATGGTTTCCATAGTCTATTTTTGACAAAACTATTTTGTTTATTTTCATATTTCCTATTGAGATTACACATTGATACTATAAAAGGCTTTTGACCACACACGGTTACCTATTTCATCTTGTCAAGCACACCGATGTAACCAAATCTAGTTGAAATGCTGCTGACACAATCTGTAAGTTAAATTTAGCATTTACCCTCACCCATTCTGGTGCCCATTATAGACCCTTGCTCTTCAATGACTGATACCAGGAGGTTGTTATATCAGTTTCTGTTTTCCACGTGGTATTTTTGACCTCCTTTCCATATTTTTTCCACCCATAAATCAATTACTGGAAATCTACAATTAAAACAAACAGCAGACACAGTTTTTCCAACAGACTTCAGTGCGTTTTATTATGTTTGCCCAGACACTCATCAGAAACAGCCTGCAAGAACTCGTAGCAGATATAAAATAAAATTTCCCCAACAGTATCATTTAAGATTATATTAATGCTAATACATTTCCAATGACAGCAATATTTTCTTTTAAAATGTGGATCAATACCACTTCATAGTGTTCTCTCTCAGCAGATTAAGTTTAAAAAGCTCACCAAACTGCACAGCTTTGATTAATTTAAAGAGATAGTTTTAGAGAGACAGAAAGAGAAAATATGTCTTGGCATGAATTGTGGTGACAGAGTTGATGGTGAAAAGGTCCCTCTCCTTTCACACAGTCATTAGGATTTTAGCCACACCTAAAGGAGCAGGTGGTGACACAAACAGTTAAGCTCGACAAGCCCAGAGACACAGGATGTCAGTTGGAAGCTGGAGCAACTGTGAGCCAGAGCTGTGGTGGAGAGAAGCTGGAGAAAACTGAGCTGAACACTGCTTGCACATGTGCTTGTATCACTATCTCTGTGGTGGTATTTCACATGGCTTTCACTTTGATCTGCTTCATCTTCATCTGCTTCTTCTCAATCTTCTTTTGCTCACGTCGTTGAGCTGCTTCCTGAAAGAGAAAATCAAGTATATGAGACATTAACCCTTATAATGAGGATGAGACTGGTGTGAGTGTGGTTTTCTTTATCAGGAAAAGTTCCACAGTTTTGCCTATTTCCTTACTGCCGAGGGTTAAATGAGTACATAAACTGTTGTTTATACACTAAACGTGCAGCCAGCACCAGATTATTTCTTTAAATGCCTCTGTGTGTTTTATTTGTGAAATTCTCCAATTCAGACCTCAAGACGACGTTGTCTCTCAGGGTCCTCCTCATTCATGATCCTCTCCTTCTCAGCTCTCTTCTTCTCCTCCCGCCGAGTCTGGGCCGCCTCCTGGCGCTGAGCGTGAGTCTGCTTCAGGAAGTTCTCCTCAACTCGTGCCCGGTTTCTGTCAGCTTTCTGCTTGCCCTAATTTTTTAGAGATAGACAAAATGACTCATGGTGGGACTTTACTTTAACCTCCAAATACAATAGACAAGTGGGTGATCACAATATGAACCAATATGAGCACTGGAATCCTGCTCACCTCTCTGTTGAGGCGAAGTTTCTTGACTTTATCAATGCTGTAGATCACCATGTTCATGAGAGGAAGCAGAGTGTCCATGTCTTTGGGAGAGGTGTTGCCCATGCCAGGCACTACATGCAAACATAAAAATATCAAGTCAACATAAAATACATCACTTAGATCAAATCATACATCATAGCCAAGATTTTAAGGGTAACAATAGAAACAAAATGCTCACCATTAAATGTAAACAGCAGCGTCTTCTTGGTCTCAGGCAGCTTTAAAGGCTGACCCTCCCTGAGCAGGAGACAGGACACATTAGTACAGCATAAAAAAGTAATTATTAACTTGAATGTGAAAGATTAAAAAGATAAAGTAAATACTCACTCTTGCATAACTTTTGGACCAGAAAATTGGTCCGAGAAATGGATGGACTCGATCTTGTCAGCATGGTTAGTGATATAATGTACCATCTATAGATATATAAAAATAAGTTATTTCAGGGTGAAAAGCAAATGTACTCAGGACTATGCAGTTACTTATAATGAATAAATAAATAATTATAATAATCATCATCATCGTCATCATCTGTGTGTGTGTGAAATAAGAGGAAAAACCCAGACTTCACCTTGTTGTCCATCACCCCATCTGAGACCTCACCCATCTCACTAAGAATAGCCAGGGAGTCTGGGAGCCCATACTTGGCCCCAGACTTTGGCTTGTCACCGCAGAACTCACTCTGTGAAAAAATAACACAAATCATGGCCATTAATTAAGAATTTATGAAAATTTGATATAAGAATAAAAGAGTCATCAAAATTATGTATGGGTAATACTATAATAGATAAATAAAACTTAATAGACATGGTTCTATATCAAACATAGCTTTAACTTGTCAAATTATAAATTAAAATATTTAATTATATTAAAATATTTACCAGGTCCTGCATCTCCTTCTGAAGTCTGGCCATGGCCTTCTTGGTGCCCACAGCAAACACAAAAGTGTCCATGTCCTCATCATTAAGAGTCACTTTGATTTGCTAGAAACAAACAGATGCTGCGGGTTAGAAAAAAACTATACATGTAATGCTACTTATAAAATCCTGACTGAGTAAAACTGTTACTGGTACACACCACTTGGTCACAGGCGGGCCTCATCATCCTGGCCAGAACATTGAGCAGGTCCTGCCTTTTAAGAAACTAGTGTAAAACACAAAATATATCATGTGACACTTCAACACACTACGCTGACAACATCGAACAAACATGTCAGACCACACTGCAGATACCTTGAGTTGGATTAGCATGCCTTCACAGCACACCCGTCCAGAACACCACAGGTTGTAGATGTGTTCATTTTCCTGATTCAGCTTCCCGGTGCTCACTGCTTCTTTACTGGTGCCGTCATCACCTTCACATACAAATTACTGATAATTAACACAACAATCTACACACAACAGGGCGTTATAATTCAACCGGATTGATTATGACGGGGAAAAAATAAACAAACGCATTAACTGTGTTTACAGACACAATGGACAACATGAAGGTGAAAAGACTCACCCACTAGTGCAAAGTTACTCTCTAGGAGTTCTCTATGGGAGTTGAACCAGGCCTGCGCCAGGCGGCTGTTTTTGTTCTTGCCAATGATATAGTTCATGATGTAAGCTAACAGGCCAGTCACCATCAGGATCTCCATGTAGTAACTCTCCCAGCTGTTCTGCAGATGTGCAGGAACCTGCAGAGCAACAGGAGGTGGTCATCAGTGTCAGTCAGGTGCCAAATAGTTTCAGCTTCAGTGTTTCCACCATTGAGTTTTCATGGCAACATCTAAGACAGGTTATACGAATCCTATTTAACCAGCAAATTTCAAAAGCAGGTATAAAAAGCAATGCAATATGCATTTCCTCTGCTGTCATTTTGCTTACAGTTGCATTTCCACTACAACACACTCTTACTATTGATTCAATTTTATATCCAAAGAGAGTTTCACCTCTCATCCAAAGGGCTTCCTCAGTTCTTGCCTTCTGACTAGGGAAAGCTAGCGTGACTCTTTTTGGATAACTATGACCTGGATGAATGAGAACCTTCACAGCCATATTCAATTTTACAATGTAGCATGACCTATGTGTGCCCAAAAATATATTTACAGGAGAATAAAAATTGCAGGCAGCAGAAACCCCGCACACATTCAGAGTGTAGCCTACTTCTGGGAAGGTTTTAGCAGTAAAACCGCCTTACTGTGTGGATTATGAGGGGGTCCTTCATGGAGTGACTTGTCTTCTCCATGTCACCAATCCCTTCAAACTCCTCCTGATCGTATTTGCTGTACATGTCTTGATCCTGTGGAAACATGAAATTGAAATATGTTTACTACAGACTCTGTATAAATCGAATACTGACAATGGAAATTGTTCAAAATGAAGGCATAAGCAGTGACGTAATGAAATGTACCTGTGTGTCTGAGTCTTCAAAACCATCTTGGCCATCTTCCAGTTCCACAGTGGCCTCATCTTCATCTTCATCCTCTTCAGGCTGCAGGGACGCAGAGACACGAGGCGGAGGGGGAGTTTCTGCCTCAGCTGCCATATCGTCATTCATATCCTCAAACTCAGCAAAGTCATTGTCATCAAAGTCTGCCAGGTCCTCGCCATCATCAAAGTCATCATTGTAACGCCCGCGGGAGACAGGAAAGGCGAGGAGGAGCAGCAGTGCAGGTATCAGAAGGAAATGCACACTACGCATGGTGGGACCTGCACAAATGCTGGAAAACAGATTGAAAATAAGGGTGACTTTAAAAGTGACAGGGAAGGTAAAACAGAACTTTAATACAAAATACAAACAGTAGACAGTCAAAGGTGAAAAAGTCAAATCAGAAATTTGTCATCTTGTGGATTTTGTAACTTGCAGGACTGCCTTAACATGCGAGTGATTTTGAGGAACTTGGAAGGTTTTCATGATGCAAGCCTTTAAAATGTAGTTCTAATTTCAACTTCATACAAGTTATGAAATTAATGTCAAGCTAAACACACAATGCATCTAGTAAAATATTTAACAACCTGGGCACCTGGCAGTAAGAGTTAATTCAGTGAGTGCAGGCTGAATTGGTCTGTTAAATCGTCACCAAACAATCTGTGCCCGCACGATTATAAACCCTAAAGACAGGAAGATCTCAGCGGACCAAGACTAACTAGAAAACAATGACTAAGGAACAAAAGCAGCTGTAGTGTGCCTGCACAGTGCCACCTCTTAACAACACTGTCACTTTATCATTGTAGTTAAATAGGATGGAGCCCCATCAAAGACAAATGCAGCATTAGCTGACACAGTGTGGCAGTGCTGTGGAAACATATGGGCTAAAATCGGGTTTAATAATCCGGAGGGTGTTTGGCTGAAGCCAGTAAATGTTCAATTAGCTAGCCGTAATAACTTTAGCCGATGAGCTAATCATTGCGACATGTTTGAGTTACTGTTTTGTTTTTTTTTTTGTGGCAGTTGAGTTAAAACTTGTATTGTGTACTTACCTAATGACACAGACAGGATTTAAACAGAAGCTGTAATAATGTGACACTGTCCGACCCTTCCCCCTCCCCCAGCCCTCACTCAGTCAGTCACTCAGTCACATTATTAGCTGTTTAGCAAATCTGGCATTAGCATGCTAATGGTGGCTAACTAGCATGGCACCTTGCTAACTGGAGACCAACGTACGATCCCGACCGGAAAGCGGAGTTTCTTTGGCAGAGCCGGGACAACGGGGCATTTTTAAGAACACACAAATAAAAACAAATCAATATACCGGCTCACCTGGAGACACGCTGACGGTAAACGTAGCGTCTGATGGGGGGAGAAGTGACCTGAACTGTCCTTAAACCGAAATACGGCTCGACTCGGGGTTGACCTATCAAAGTAAAAGCACGGCTGTCAGGTGAAGCAGATCACGTGACCGCAGTTCGGTTTGACTGGAGTTTTATTTTGTTTTGTAAGTTTTTCACCGGAAGAAACAAAAGCCTTAAATTGAGCTTCAGTTCTCTGCAGTTTCCACATTAATCTGATTTAAATAACCTTATAAACTGTATGTAATATTAGTAATACAGCATTTAAATGTGTATTTATTCTTTTTTTTGTTGTAGTTTGAACATTTAAACGAGCTCAATGTGTATTACAGTTGAAATACACATCTTGGAAAGTGATCGGACTTAATTAAAATCCAACTGTGAATATGACCAGAAGAAAACTGTTTAGTATTAATCTTATTTTAAAAGGAAAACCGAAGTAACTGTAGTGCGTATAGACAAATTACATTATGTAATGATGCTGTTGCATATTGCAATGATAGATTATGATAAACTTTGAATTTTTTCTCTATGTATTGGAACTATATTATAAGAAATTATTAATATAGTTTTACTTTTGTATTTAGGGTGCCTTTGTCTTTAATTTCATGCGTTTGTATTTAGGAGCAATCGTTGCAGTTGTTACAGTATTCTGCGTGCTTTACATATTTTTTACCTTTTTTTTATAAAGGTAAAATTGAATATGTCATTTAGTATTTTTGCATCAGTTTGTCAAACCTATCCCGAAAGTACATATCAATGTATATATACATCTAGTCAAAAGGTTAAATCAACACTTAATCTTGAAATTAAAAAAAAGTTTAGTGGCTCCAAAATTGGATGATTTATTCAAGACTAATTAGTAGTAAAACGTATAATAATTCATGAATATTCATAAATGGTGTTTACTGAGTGTTTATTATGCATCTGCGCATTCACTGATTTGCATTGATGCAATTTTTTTCTCATTATCCGACATTATAAAGACAGAAATAAATTTCTGCTTCTGTGAAATAATGGAGTTCAACAGAAAGTTTCCAACTTTCAGTCAAAATGTAGTTTCACTGCAGAAACATGCGGATTCATTTTGTCCGGCGGCCACAGTCAGTAACTACAAGTGTTGGTCAAATTGGACATGTTGACAAAGTTACATTTCCGATTCTACAATTCAAAATAAAAATTTAAACCAGTCAAAACTTTACAGTTGGCTTCACTTCATGTCCTGGTTAGAATAAAAACCAGAAAAATATTAATTATTACATTTATCTCGTCAGGGTTAGAGTTAGAAACAAGAGAGGCCATGACTGAAAATATCGAAGCGAATGAGCGTCTTGTGATTTACTATCTGTGTGTGGTTTTTTTTTTTTTGGTCTTTTAGGAGAAAAATTAGTACCACTATAGTTTTGGCCAGCTATTATTATTATTATTATTATTATTATTATTATTAAATAAGCGCTTTAACCTAAACTTGTTGGTGTTTGGTAGAACTGGAGATAACCTGGTTTTGAAGATGTCAATACAGGTACGATCTAATTTTGTTTATTAATTTATTCTTTAGACTGCACAGACTTTAATGTCATAAAATATTTTCGAGGAAATCTTTTATTTTATTTTTTTTAGACGTCAACCGGAAGTAGATTGGATTCCATTCACCTTGACGCTTCTTCTGCTCGTAACGGAGCAATGCCATTCTTTGTTAAGTGAGGTGGCGTGAAAATCTCGCTCTAAAACAAGATTTGCCGATTTAGATGGTCTCCGTCTGCACCTCTGCCCACAGCCGTCCTCGGAAAGTTAAAAGGAAGCCGGAACTGTTCGCCGTTAAGTCCACTTATTCGGTAGTTAGCCGACGCTAGCGCGCTAGCTGCAGCTTCGGGAGGATGTCGCTTCACGGCAAAAGAAAAGAAATCTACAAATACGAGGCGCCATGGACGGTGTATGCCATGAACTGGAGCGTCCGTCCAGACAAACGCTTTCGGCTGGCACTGGGCAGCTTTGTGGAGGAATACAACAATAAGGTCGGTGCTGTGTGTTGACTGTGGCTATTTATTAGCCAAAGGCTAAAAATGTGGTAACGTTAGCCGGCTAATGCTAATGCTAGTCGCCCTGCGCAGCATCGAGGCGTTAAAAGAGAAAAAAAAAAAAAAAAAATCACAGTTTTGCTTTTAATTACACAAAAAGTGCAGAAGTGTTCGCTTACACATGTGCAGCGGGGATGTTTGGTTAACATCGTGTTGTGTTTAATGATGTGTCTGCTCCTGGCTGCTCTGTAAACATTCACCTGGCCGGATTGGAAATAAACAGGTGATGTGTTTTGTGTCGCTCAGGTTCAGCTGGTCGGTCTGGAGGAGGAGAGCTCAGAGTTCGTCTGCAGGAACACGTTCGATCACCCCTACCCCACCACCAAAATCATGTGGATCCCGGACACCAAGGGGGTTTACCCGGACCTGCTGGCCACCAGCGGAGACTACCTGCGCATCTGGAGGGTAGGAGATCTGAAGATGATGATGATGATGAAGATGATATGTTCTTCAGATCAGCAGGAAAAACCCAAACTGACACCCAAAGCTGCCTGTGCCACAAACGATTCATTAAATTTATTCCTCTCTGCAACCGTTTTGAATCATCCAGTTTTCCATCCGTCTGTTGGAAGATGGAGTAAAATCAGCTCCTTCACCAATGTGTTGTGTTCCCTAGATAAGAAAGTAAACTAAATGCTAAATGCCTTTTTAAAGAAACAAATAACGCTCAACCTACATGTTTGTGACTTTCTGTAGATTGGTGTCTTAAGAGTACATAAGAGTTGGAAAGTCAGAATGAAATGCTCCTTGTTTTCAGTCATCCAGTCATCAGCCATACTCAGTAAACAGAAAGAAGTCAGTGTTTTGGGGATGAGTTTGTTTACTGCTTCAGTCTTGCCAGCTGGCCGCAGTGACATGGTCACATTGGTTTGAGTATGGAGGTTTGCTCACTGCCAAACTCCTTTTCGTTTGTGTTGCAGGTCAGTGACACAGAAACGCGTCTTGAATGTTTGCTGAATAACAACAAGAACTCAGACTTCTGCGCGCCCCTCACCTCCTTTGACTGGAACGAAGTTGATCCCAATCTGCTGGGTGAGGAATCCACTACATGTTTACATATGAAAGAAAGTGATGAATTTGACTCAGTTGTTCCTTTTAGTGTGAAGCTTGACTTGAATCTGTTGGTTCTTTCTGTAGGAACCTCCAGCATCGACACCACCTGCACTATCTGGGGTTTGGAGACTGGGCAGGTGTTAGGACGAGTGAACCTGGTCTCTGGACATGTGAAGACTCAGCTGATCGCTCATGACAAAGAGGTCTGTTTGTGTCTGCACTGCAGAATGACATGCTGTGTGGTTGTACACAGATAGAAAGAATATGTAATCTAATGTATTAATGTGTCTGTACAGGTTTATGACATTGCATTCAGCCGTGCAGGAGGCGGCAGAGACATGTTTGCCTCAGTGGGAGCTGACGGCTCCGTTCGCATGTTTGACCTCCGACACCTGGAACACAGCACCATCATCTATGAAGACCCCCAGCACCACCCGCTGCTCCGTCTCTGCTGGAACAAACAGGACCCCAACTACCTGGCCACAATGGCCATGGACGGCATGGAGGTCAGTTTACTGTGGATTCAGCCAATAGAAACATCTCAGAGGAGTGTTTCATTAGAAGCATGAAACATTGAATTTCATGGAGCCAGTTTAATATTTTATACAAACCCGTTTTATTTTTTTAAAAGGAGTATCAACACAAGTAGCTGTTCTGGAGCTTTTGATTAAATTATTTTCCCCCATATGGTCAAGAACTGGTAGATGTTAAAATTGCGATCATCCAAGTCAGTCTTAATTGATACGTATGTACAAAACGTGTCTGTGTCAGGTTGTTATCCTGGATGTGCGTGTGCCTTGCACGCCAGTGGCTCGGCTGAACAACCATCGCGCCTGCGTTAACGGCATCGCCTGGGCCCCCCACTCCTCATGTCACATCTGCACTGCAGGTAAGAGAACGTGTAGATCCCAAACAAATGGCTGCAATCCAGGATGTCCAGTTGGAGTATCAGATTAGTGACCAACTAAAATAAAACGACCAGATGCCAGACCACGATGTGACAGTTCATAACAGGAACCATGATTTGAAAGACCATGAAATAATCAACTTGCAATGTGGACCTGTTTGTGTTTACTTGATCAACGCAGCACAAATCTATAACCTGATGATTATTACCTAATTTATGTCATATGATAAAATGACAGTGGCACTGAGTCACACTGAGCATTTTTTTCCAGACAAGCCTTTTTTTTTTTTTTGCCATCTGCATGGCCGCCCCCTCATCAGTTTGGCCTCTTCGAAACAACAAGAAAGCTGTTCTCCGTCTCTGATGAGCTGACGTTCACACACTCTTTCAACGGTCATTCTGTTTTCCCTCCCTCCAGCCGACGACCACCAGGCCCTGATCTGGGACATCCAACAGATGCCACGGGCCATCGAGGATCCCATCCTAGCTTACACTGCTGAAGGGGAGATTAACAACGTGCAGTGGGCGTCCACGCAGCCGGACTGGATCGCCATCTGCTACAACAACTGCCTGGAGATCCTGCGTGTCTAAAGCTCCGGACACTGATGTGAAGGGGAAATGGAGTGCTGTTTCAAATTTAGACTTGATATTTTTTTGTTTTTGTCCTCATCCCGCTGCTTTCCAGGCGAGGATGAGGTAACACGTGAACTGTCTGACGGAGTATCACACACCTACTCCATAATAACCTGGTTTACATTTCCTTCTATGTCTTTTACTCCATTCTCCTTCTATTAAACGTGTTCAGCTCTTATTTATTTTTGCTCACATGGTAGAGTTCTGCATCCGCGCAGCAGCTGTAAGAAGTTTTGAACTCTGAGCTGTTGTCTTCAAAAATCAGATTTTTATAGTTCTTGGAGAGATTATCAGCAAGGGTGTCGATGTTTCACTCGTTGGATTTGTAAAGCTCGATAGAAACTGCTGTATGTGGCAGAAGATGGCCTCTCTGATGCAAAAGGATTTGTTGTACCATATGATTGCTGATTCAAACATCAGCATATTATAGTCTTGTTTACGCCTGTGGCAATTTGAATTTTCAAATGGGTGTGTGTCCAGTATCCTCTCTCCAAACAATTGTATTCAGGCTCAAAATTGTGGCTCGTACAACTTTTAAAAATTGTAAAAATAACCTGAGAGGGCTTCATGTTGTCACTGCAGTGGTATCCGTGTAGTGTTGGCTGCTGATGCTGTGAGGCGGCCGTGTACAGCAACACTGAACCTACCAGAGCAATGTTGTTCAGCCTTTTAGCTCCTGAATTATTCTCCTTCTTCTTCTTCTTCTTCTTCTTCTTTGTAGAAGTTGTGCTTGGAAAGATGCTTTTTTTTTTGTGTGTGTGTTAGAGTGAGTTGTGAAATGAGAGGAGAGTGAAACATCTTTCTGACTGCGTCTGTGTCCGCCTCTCTTTTACTTGTTTTCCAATAATTAAAGGGTGATGTCCTTGTAGCATGCCATTTACAAGGCAATCTGTACATACATATAAATATATCAACTTACGATGTTGGTAAGCCAAGTGTTCATGTTGTAGCTTTTTTCATAAAGTTTATTATTGAATTTGCTCTAATAAATTGTATTCCTCCATGTCTTAGGAACAAACTTGTCTTTGCTTCATTTTCTGATGATCTGAGTAGAGTAAAAATCCCACCAGTTAACAGTATCAGCATTGACCTGCTGCCACACAATTGGCTGTTGGGATTAATGTATGAATGAAGTATGTAGTTTCTTTCATTGCACCATGTGATTCTGAGCGTCATTCATCACCATGACAGTGTTACGGGTGATATAATTTCACCCGTCCTCCACCGTGACATCAGGAAACAAGGATGACCTACCTGAATGAAAGCCGGTTGCTTCCTGCAGGTCCACACTGCAGCTCTGGTACTTCATACAGGATAAGGTAAGCTCTACCTGATTGTTTCCTGCCCCGTCATGTGACAGTAAGCGTCTTGAATCAGGTCAACATCTGAAAAAGAAAACCAGCTTGGACTCCTGGTGTAAGTCTGCAGTGTCTTTAATCTAAAAAAAGATGAATAATGGGAATTTGTGATGTGCTTAAAGGGCGTTACAATCACCTTGGGATCGGACCTGTGAAATATCTCAACAAAGGACATTGTCTTTGTGTTGGTGTGTGACTGACGGTTGCTGTCCAGTTTGAAAACACAGAGCGCTGACACATTGGAGTTGAACAGAAAATGAAACAGGGAAGGGGGGGGGGGGGACATCTGTGATTAGAAAAAACCTCTAACAGCTATGTTGTGAAAAACATACAAGAGACGAGGATATTTTTCTGCGTACGACGTGACGTCATAACCTTCTTGTGATCCAGTGTCACACTTAAACAAGCTCTGCTGATTCATGTCAAAATGGCAGCACATGAAAGATGAGATGAAAATAACACCTCGCTTGTGGTTTGAACTTTGACCTTTCCCCTCACAGTGAGCCAGATGCCTTTTGATATTTTCAGGGAATCCCTTTCTACAGTCACGGTTCTGAATTTTCCTTTGACGTGTGGCCAAAACAGAATACAATGTCAGTTCCAAATAAACGATTTAAATTCTAAATGTGCAGTTCTTATACAAAGTGAATTTAGATAATTCTTCACACGTGAAACTTAGTAGTTGCTGACACTTCTCTTCTCTTGGAGGAAGCCTCGGACTACAGTCGACTGCTTCATGCAGGTAAATGTCTGTGTCCTTGCTCTCAAATCACGTTTCCCAGTTTGTGAATCTCTTCATGGCACGGGGCTTCGGGACGGGAGGGACGCTGGAACGCAACACCTCAGCAGCCTGTGAGGGCCCCGTTGAATCTGTGAGAAGACGGGAGGCGCTCTGGACCCTCAGTGGCGTGGAAGGCGGAGCCTCACACGCTAGTCAGCAGCATCTGAATGGGACAGAGGAGTTTTTAAAGGGAGGGGGGAGGAGGCAGCAGTCTGAGGAACATGAATTTGACCGTCCCGTCTGAAGGACCGTGCTTCTGGGGGGCGGGGACCGGTGTCCTAGCTGCCCGGAAGGACGGGGTCGGAGACATGCCTTTGGATCTCCTGCATCTCTGTGGGCGTCTCCAGGTGCTCGGGGAGGGAGGGGAAACGCTGGCTGCCACATAACAGTCCAGGAGGCTCATGGAGCCCTGACAGCAGCGGGGGGGTGAGGTTCACTGAGGCCGGATGTGGTGGATCCACTTCTGGCGACAGCGACATGGTGTCGTCTGAGGCCACGGTGAGATGGATCCCGCTGGACAGGGAGTCCTTAGATTTGTGCTTGAAGTCCGAGTCCGGACTCTGGAGAGAAAGAAGAATCAATTCAGACAGGAGCAGATCTGGAGGAACCTGACCAATCGCCCCCCCCCCCCCCCCCCCCCCCCACAGGCTTGGTGCATCAGGAAATAAATTGTATCTGATCCTGTTCTAAATTACAGGAAATATAAATCGCCGTTTATGATGAATTCGTTGAGGAATTTGAGAAAGATAAAACTAAATAAGTTATTTTTTGGACTGAAAAATACTCTGATTTCTGATTTTATTCCTCAATGAACCATCACAATTTTTAACCTTTAATGAATTAAGACAGTCCAGCTAATGTTTTCCAGGCCTGTTGGATGAGAATGGAAGATCTGATATGAACTGGATTGATTTGATTATTTATTTCTACATCTAATTCTGAGACGAAACACAAAAACAAGAACGCATTTGAATGCATTAAAATCGACAGCTGCAGCTTGAATTAGTCCCACCAAGCTCTGAAAAGCAGCACAATACCTGTAGCAGCGAGGCGGTGCTGTCGATCTGTACTGGGGGGACGGTGTGAAGTGTGGGTGCTCCTGTGCTGTACAGGGTGGTGGGGTGAGGCGGGTGAGGGCTGGGGGACACGGCGCTGTAGGCCGGAGGCACTGGGGCCATCTGCCTCTGGAGGAGCTGCAGGATCACGTTGATGTCGGCCGTCATTCGGGTCTCCAGCCTGTAGAGGACGAAGGGGAGAACGCACAACTTTTGACTTTACAGATAGTTTTCATACATTATTCAGCCTCCTCTCTCTCCTTCCTCTTTCTCATGCACATGCAAGTCATGCAGTTCACCTCCCCTCCGCTCAGCTGGGAGCTGATACACAAACGCCACAAAGGAGGGAGGGAGCTTAGAAACAGAAAATAAAACATTAACTCATGAATCATAAGACTGCCTGTCAGCTGTGTAGCAGCAGATGGGGGTATAGCTCAGTGGTAGAGCATTTGACTGCAGATCAAGAGGTCCCCGGTTCAAATCCGGGTGCCCCCTCATTATGTTTTTCCTTTATGATCCGGACTCACCGGTTCAACTGGGACTGCAGCAGCTCCAGCCTGGACTCCAGCTCGCTGGGCCGGTCCTCGGCACACGGCAGCGGGTGGAAACTGGCCCTCACTGACGACGGCCGCCTCTGCCTCTCTGAGAACTGGCTGGCTCTGCGGCCCGGCCAGTAACCGTACAGGCCTGACATGCTGATGGGAGCTGCTGCTGTTAAAAAAAAAAAAAAAAAAGGCCAGCAGGTCTTATTAAACTGTGAACTTCACTTAATCAAATAGACCATGCAACATATTGGACAGGAGCAGTTTCCGGTTCGTTCCTGTTCTATTCTTTTTCGGTTAAGTTTCACTTCTAGTTCCATTAGTATTGGCAGAGGAGGGACTTTTTAAAGGTATAATCACAGAGCAGGCGTTTATACACAGGAAGTCAGAATTTGTTACAAACTTAGTGTATATATTATTTATATTTCATAATTTCAGGTACACGTCACCCAAATTTGCACACATTTAAATATGAACATGGAAAATGCATTAATAATTTTAACCATAAGTACGAACTATCTTTTCTTTGTGTTTATAACTGTCCAGTGGCCTCGTTTTGGTACTGAGGTTTGATGACTCAACTAAAACTCCACCCATCGTAAATCAAACCTGACACTCATCTATAATTTAAAGAGAGAAGTTATTCACTCCCTCATATAATGATATACTCAGAAGTTCAAACTGGAGGAAGATGGTGGCGTCTGACGTTGTCGTGAGAGCAGAGAAAGACGGAGAGTCTTTACCTGGGAATGGCGGCCCTCCGAGGTCGACGGGCGGCCCCATCCCAGCCGAGGGTCCACTGTGAGGCAGGATGTTGACCACTGCTGGGGGGTAGTCTCTGGTGTCCCCTCCGGGGGGGTAGAGCTCACCCTTGCTGTGTCCCATGGGCTTCAACTCCTCATCACTAGACTGGGAACAGATACTGGCGCTGCTGCAGAGGTCTTCCCAGTGGGATCCTGCCGTCGTGGCCTGGTGGTGGTTCGCCATGGGACAGGACGGATCAGGGTACGAGTCTTCATGATCCGTCCCATCTGCACAGACAGAGAAAAGGAAATGTCATCAAACAGAAACACGTGGAAATGTGTCAACCTGCATATCCCCTCACTCACCTGGGCGGTTTCGGCGTCGCAGGTAGCTCCTCCGATGTCTCGTCCGGCGGTAACCACACTCAGAGTCCCTCCCCGGGCTATGCTGGTTTAATCTGTCTGCCTGATACAGATCAGTGTCAGTAATTCAGAAATACAAACACACATCATGTCTCAAGCTTGGACGACAAATCATAAATCTATTATATTAGATCGACTGAGGGGAAACGTGTCAATGTAAAAATGTCACTCAAACAGGACTATTTAGGTCATAAGCATGAAAAATATAGTTTTTTGACAGCAAGACAACTTATCATTTAAAATTTGTATATTTTTTGAAGCTGTGGGCCAAAGAAGAAGAGCAGAATATGTGTGTGCAGAATATTAGGTGTATGCAGACAAACTAACACTAACAACTGAAGAGTCCATCACTGTTTGGATGATGTTCTTAAATACTCTGTACAACATCTCCCCCTGGTGGCACTCACATCTCTCAGGACGAAGGTGATCTCCAAGTTGTGCCAGAACATTTCTGAAAAGTCGGGATACATGTCCAACACCTCCAGAAGGTCGTCTCTCAGGATCTTGTGAAGGTCGCAGTAGGTCAAAGCTCGGACGTCCGCGCTGGACTTCCCCGGTCTTCTGTAGAGGCTGATGGGTTCACCAAAGATGTCATTCTTCCCTAGAGGAACAACAGACAAGAAGAAGAAGAAGAAGAAGAAGAAAAAGAATGAAATCAGTGGATGAAAACAGTTAACTGACAACAATGTGATGGATGAATCTCATCCAAAAAAAAAAAAAAAAAAGAAAAACAAAGCACAGCAGTGACACAGATCCTCAACAGTAATGGTCCCCTCAAACACAGCTGAAAAAAAAAAAAAATGACCTATGCAGCCTGGATCTGAGCACCGGCCCTATTGATGATCAATGCAACTGTGGAATGGAAGTGGAGCTGTGCCCAAACACCTCTGGCAACGCAACACATGGAGAAGTGTGTGTGTGTGTGTGTGTGTGTGTGTGTGTGGGCAGTACGAGTGGCTTTGTGTGAAAGAGATGAGACAACCAGACAGAAAAGGTTACAAAAGAAAAAAAATCCCAAAATGTCAGTGTGACATTATGATTTTAGTTGCTATCATTTAGAAACTGCGTGGCAACTTTTAGTGCTTTCAGCTTCACCTCATCATCTGCTTTGTAAAGATTTCAGAATTTTTCAATTTTATAGTTTTTTTTTTATGTTAAATGCTCAAATAAATGTAATTAATCCTACACGAATATTCAGTGTGGATCAAAAGCGCCCTTCACAGCGGCCTGTAGCTCACCCAGGATGGCCACCACCACGTCGTCCCTCAGGATCTCTATGGAGCCTCTGGAAATGAAGTAGAGGGCGGTGAGGATGTCCCCGCTGTGCACCAGAGTGTCTCCTGGTGGAGCGTGGGTGGTCTTGAACCGCATGGCTAGAGCCCGCAGGCAGCCTTTGTTGGCACCTCGAAAGGCTTTGCAGTTCTGCAGCAGACTGCGGTTCAGATGGAGGCAGATGTCGGCCTGCAGACACTCGGGGAAGCCCTTCAGGACCTGCAGGGCAGAGGGTCAATTCATATAAAATCAGCCTAGCGATCTAAAAATGTAAAATGGCCAAAACAAAAAAAGAACCTGAGGGTGAGAGAAGGAGAGCAATTTGTCAGATTGATTCAGATGGAGAGCAAAGGACAGCAGCACAAACTGATGATCTATTCTCACATTGAATTGGCAGGCGCTAATACTGCTCCCTGGCTACGTCATTGTCCAGCGCTGACAGCAGGCCGGGCTCATGCAGCAATGTGACGCATATCGTCCCTAAAAACTGGGTTTCTAAACGGAACATCCTGGGTTGACGCGTTCATTCGTATAAACGGAGGGCACCCAGGGTGGAACTGGGGCCCCCTTGGTCTTGCTGCACCCTCTACATCCTATCTTTATTGTCAGCTCCTCTCAATATTGGATATTAAATCAACAAAAGAAGCTCTTTCAGGAGGGGGCACCCAGATTTGAACTGAGGACCTCTTGATCTGCAGTCAAATGCTCTACCACTGAGCTATACCCCCCCACGGAGGTCAGGCTTCACACCCAAAATAGTTTTTTACATTTGAACATTTTTGCGCAGCTGTTTCTAAACTGTCTAATCATCCAATTTCCAGCAAAAAAAAAAAGACAAAAAACAAAAAACAAAACACTCCAGCCTTTACCCACAATCCACCCACACTTCTTCGTGACTCACGGCGTTCATGTCGATGCCGTTGGTGTAGGACCAGGCGTGTTGGAAATACTCCTCCAGCCGCTGTCTCAGGCCTCCGGGGATCTGGTGGAAACGTATGAACTCTTTGACCCGCAGCATCTGGGTGTGGTAGCGGGCGGTGCCTGAGTAGAGCCTCTGAATGATGGCCGACACGTTACCGAAGATGCTGGCGTACATCAGAGCTGCACAGGACAGAAACAGTGGCCGTTAGCGGTGGCCATAGAAGATGAGCGGTCCCTGGTTTTACTCTAATGTTCCATCTCACTTTCTTTTTGTCCAATAAAGGTAAAAATCAATCTATTTGGATGAACTGATGATTCAGGAAAAAGATGTATGTATGTCATTAAATGAAAATTGAAGGACTTTCTTGAAGTTCTTCAACAGACAGAATCATGACACATGAATCAGTCACCAGTAAAATGAAGAGAGAACAAATTAAACAGGCTTGTTTGGATTGGGGCAGCCAACATTTTTGGGAATTTTGAGTGAGCTGTGAGTTGGAAAAAGGGCGTCAGATTCCAGGCCTACTCCCAGTCTACTCACAGCCGATGAGCATGACGCAGATGGAAAAGATCTTCTCTGGGTTGGTGTTGGGCGAGACGTTCCCGAAGCCCACGCTGGTCAGGCTGCTGAAGGTGAAATAAAGGGCCGTCACGTACTTGTCCTTGATGGAGGGGCCCGAGGTGACGTCGCTGTCGTTGTACTGTTTACCGATCTGGTCGGCCAGGTTGTCCAGCCAGCCGATCTTCATGCCTCTGATGCGCGCGGAGCCGGTGCGCTCCACGTTGCCGATGGCGTACCAGATGCAGGCCAGCCAGTGGGCGATGAGGGCGAAGGTGCACATGAGGAGGAAGAGGACAGCGGCGCCGTATTCTGAGTAACGGTCCAGCTTCCTGGCCACTCGCACCAACCTCAGCAGTCTGGCCGTCTTCAATAATCCAATCAGAGTTGTCGTCTGAGGCTGGTGGAGCGAGAGATCAGAACAAATATTTACATTTTATCATTATTATTCTGGATATTACTGCAAAACAGAAGAAAGGTGGAGCTGAAGAGGACTGAGGGCTGAATCTGACCTGCCCTGATTCAAACCTGCTTCATGGTCTAGTTTCCTCTAAATGGGACCATCATTTATTTAAAAAAAAACAAACAAACCCAAAAACATCATGTGGTATTTAAGACTTAAAACTTAACATTCAAATTCACCTTCAAACTCATTTACAGCATCATTTCATAACCCTGAAAATGTCCATTAAGGTGTTATAACATGTCTTTTCTCGTCCGTGCAGACAAAGAAACCTTCTTGTCATTCAAAATAAAGCCATTATTGATTTGTTATGATTCACCAACTGCAGTATCGGCTCACTGACATGACTTCAAATGAACTGAACCATCACTGATGTGAGTTTGTTCTCTGCCCTTTTAACTGCTGTGAAAAAAAATCTTCTTGTCACTTCATCAGAAAACACAAGGAGAAGTCAAACGTCTGTCCTCACCTCCTCCGACCCGGAGCGGAAGATGAGCAGGTCGAAGGGGATGGCGGCCACGATGTCGATGAGGAACCAGCCCTTGAAGTAGTGCTGCGCGATGCGTCCCGGGTGGCTGACCACTTCGTCGTTCTGGTTGACGTAGGTGGTCCTGAAGTTGATGAGGATGTCCACGATGAACATGACGTCCACCACCAGGTCCACCACGTTGAGCGGGTTGCAGGTGTAGCCGCAGGTCCTCCTCCGCTCGTCCTCCACCTCGTTGAGAAGGAAGGCGGCCGAGTACGGCGTGAAGATGGCGGTGTAGATGACCAGCAGCAGGATGACCCAGTCCCACACCGCCTTGAAGGGGCTGTAGTGCAGGATGGTCCATTTGTGGATGCGCGGGGCCTGGAGCTTGTACTCTGGCAGCACGTCAGCACCGAGGGACAACACCTGAGGACACGGGGGGGGGGGGATATTATTAATCCTGAAGAGACAATGAAGATGGCAATATATGCTAATATGTGTATATGACTGAGTAAATCAATTTAAAATCATAATTAGTGTTCTTCATTAAAGTCACAGCTAATACAAAAAAGGTTGTGTTCTAGCAATTGGCCTGAAGATCAATAACTTCTATTCACCATTATCATTTTAATATCATTAATTAATTTCAGGATGAAGTTTATTATTCATGACCTGCAGCAGAATTCACTTTGTGTGTAAATATCACAATTTACTGGAAAATGGGGCGTTGTTGATGTTTTGTGTTTAGAAAATGTCCAGTGCAAAACAAACAGCAGCCAAATGTCATTTCTTAGTATTCACTGAAACTCTCTGCAGGTAAACTGACTGCAACTTTCAATGTCTGACTGTTTTGAGGTTTTCTTTTCTCATCTTCTCTGGATTGCTGTTATTGTTGATTTTATTTGTTCTGTATGTTTTTTTTTTTTATTGACTTTTTCTCATAAAGCATTTGTGAACATTTTTAAAAGCGCTCTATAAATTAAATTTATTATTATTATTGTTATCATTGTATACTCTTATTATCACTTTATTTTACCTATACCAGCATGATTCCAGCTGTCAGGGCAGATGGCTGCCCTCTGTGAAGTTTCTGTCTCTCCAAAGATAATTTTTCCTCATTACTGTCACTGTCAAGTGCTTGTTGAGTAAATAAAGAGAAGGTCTAGACTTGCTCTGTGAGGACAGTATCTTGGGATCTCTTCTGCTGTGTGTGGGAGAAATACGAACAAAAATGGACTTGAATTTGCATTTATAATGTTGGTATGTTCTTCATGCAAATTGCACTCATTCTGCAGCTGCAGCAGGATAAAAGACCCGCAGCAAAAACACATAAAAGCTAAAAACGTTGACTTATTGTAACCGGCTATAGCTTCTCTTTGGTTCACGACCAACTTGTAGATAAAGATTCAAATGTGAATGTTTGTCTTTTGATGCAAACATCTAAAAACAGAAGAGAAAAGCTCCAGGCTACATCGAACCAGGGATTAAAAAGACCTTTTCTATCACTTTGACAACAAAAATATCCTGATTAAATCCAGATTAAAATAGCTGTTAATTTAAAGTGTATGAATAAATCAGTAGCTGCAGCTCACACGGTGTATCGTCGTACACTGTATGTCACAGCCAATCAGACTTTCATTTATAAACAGCCTTGTGCCTAAAGGGAAGTAACGACATCCTTAATATAAATTCCCACCAAGTCTGGCAGGAGACGATGTTACCGCTCTTAAACAACAACAAGCTCGTCTGTCTTTAACGAAGAGAAGAAGGTCCGGTGTCGCCACCGTCACAAACTGCATTAACAGGCACATAAATATGAGACAGTAAGATCTCACTGACCGGTACAACAGTAAGAGCCTCCATGTTCAGGTTCTGATCCTCGTGTGGACCACCACAGCAGAGAGGGAGGCTCCTCTAAAGCCCCCGCAGCCCTACCTGCCTCCTGCTGTGCGGCAGCCACCTCATCTCCTGCATCACCACCAAAAAAAAAAAAAAAAAACTAACTAAAAACTTCAAAACCAGCTCCAACAGCGTCCCTGTGCACCCCCGTCCTCCCGATGAGCCAAAGTGGTCTTTTTAAAGAGCCGACTGCTGCTTCACCTGCTGCTGACTCCCCATGTGACCCCCAGTTCTGGTCAACTGTGGACCAGAATAAGTGCTACCATTGATTTCACACCACTCAGGAATGATTTTGGTTCATTCTTGTTAATTAAAAGCTCAGAACTTAATGGGGCTGATTTAACTGTGATGACTCTCCACTAACAGGCTCCTGTCACGCATAAAGGAAGGCTCTCAGTGCTTTGTTGTCCCTCCATGTTGTCAAAAGTCCTGCAGTAGTTAGACCACCATTTGCATTTTAGTTTGCATAATCATGGTCATAGTCAGCACATCAAAAAAAAAAAAAAAAAGCTGGACTTGTATGACAAACGGCTGCAGAAGCTCTACAACCAAACAGTCACATGGGAAGCACAAAGTATTGACTATTTAGACTGCTTCATCCCTCCAATGAGAAAAAAAATACTATTTCTTTCCCCTTTCCCAGATGAGATGAAGCCAGTGGACAGAAATAGTCAAAGTCAGTTGCTTCCAGAGGACGAAATACAACATTAAAATAAGCTCCTAGTCCATATTTGGCTAAAAAAAGAAAGTTAAGACAGCTGTTCACTTGGGATAATAACTCAAGCTTGTATCCAATGCCCTTAACTGACAGAGGATTGTTGGCAGCTGCTCTGGCTCCACAAATCAGTTTTTTTCTGCTGCACAAAGTTGGTAAATGAGGATTAAGGTGGAAAACTGGGTAAAATTTATTGAATCGCTCTGGCACAACAACCCCGGGCTCTCTGCTGCAGATCGGCCACTGAACAGATGCAAAAAGAAAACACAGTAACGAGAATATAAACACATGCGCGAGGTTCACTCATCCAAAAAACGTTCAGGTATCGATGTTGTCCGCTGCTCGGTTTCGTAACGAACCTGTAATGAACCTCCTGTTTGCACGCAAACGCTCTCTGTTGCCAATGACTTTATAATTATGAGAGCAAGCATTCACTGTTTGGGCATTTTATTAGTTTCAAAGGACAGAGGAGATGTGACGATTTAAATAATCATGATAGAGTGAGAAAGGACACAAATGAGCAGCTTTTCCGGGACCAGGACTTCGAAGGTTAATAATCACAATCATAAAAAATACTTTATTATTAATCGTAGCTGAAAAGTCACAATGAAAGTGCAAAATCCTTCATACTCAAACCGTCTCTGCTCGTTGTATTTGCTTTTCTATCTTTGGATGATGGCAGGAAACCCAACAGGGAACATTTCAGTCAGTGCGACTTTATCTTTTCTTATTTCACTCTAAACAAAACAACAGCAGCTGTTTCTGGACTGAAACACATCAGGCAAAGTGCTACGACATGACATGAACTGATGCTGCTCACCTCTGGAGCATCAGTGAGTCAACGGGACCGGTGAGGACAGACATGATGGGGGGGGGGGGGGGGGGGTAAAAAGGTAACATGAGGACGTGAGAGACAGAGTAAGACTGAAACACTCACAGGCTGAAGTTTCTGCTTGAAGCTCATGCTGAAGCGACCCACGGGGGAAAGAACCAACAGGAGACTAAGACTATGAGACAGCCAAAGGGAGAGAGAGAGAGAGAGAGAGAGAGAAGGGGGGAGAAGGCAACCTCCATCCATACGTCTATAACCCCCCCCCCCCCCTCGCTCGCTCATCCTCCTGCCTTTGGCCCAGCCCTCGCTGCAGGATCCATGACTGACTGTATGAATGGAGGCCCCTCCCATGTCTGCAGGTTCTCAACAAACAACAACCCCCCCCCCCCATTTGAGTTCACTTATCAGAAAAACGATGCTCTGACTTCTAAGACGGAGAAAAATAAAGGTTTTAATTTAACGTTAAAGCTTCCTGATTTCTGCTCAGCTAGAACAGAACAAGTATTTACATATTTACTTTGTCACTTATCCGCTTTGAGTTTGTGAATTATGTCATAATAATTAATTTACATGTTTGATACTGTTTTTTAAGTCATGAATCAAATGTGATTAAAAGGTTTAATCTTGTGTGTATATATATATATATATATATATATATATATATATATATATATATATATATATATATATAGATTATATACTTTTTTGTCCCATCATTTCACAGAAACCACTGAAACACACGTCATTAAAGAATAATGACTTTTATCGACTGTAATGAGAATCCTATAGTTTTAAATATGAACCTGCTTAAAATGAACACTTATATTTTTAAAGTTGAGGGAAAAATACTGTAAATGGAAAATGCAGATTCTTTCCACATTCCTCCTGTTATGAGCTGATTCAAAGCCAGGGGGCACCACAGAAACACACTACTGCGTTTCCACACACACACACACTCTCTCTCTCTCTCTCTCTCTCTCTCTCTCTCTCTCTCTCTCTCTCTCTCTCTCTCTGAGTTACAGTGTGCTTTTCTACAATTATCTGTCTTTTACAAGCTGCAGTCTGGTCAATCACACTGTGTGCTTCATGTTCGGCAGACGAATCAATGAGAACAACGATCAATGACAACCTTCATTTCCCTTTTTGTAAGGTGCCAATCGAAATCCAATTAGAAGGGCGGGAGAACGAAAGAATTTTTTATTGTATAACGGACCACAACCAAAAGAAAAAGGCGCCGTTCACTTAAAGATTTAAGTCAACAACATGATTATCGTGTAGAAAAGTCACTGCTGGTGCTGCTGATTGATCGGCTGTGACCTGTGAGGCCTGAAGTTCATTGGCCCTGATCCTGCCGAGAGTCCATCGGAGCTGATCTAACGGGACGAAAGCTAAAACTGGCAACAGTATGAAGACGACCACGATGGGAGGGTCAAAGGGGGGGGGGGGGGGGGGGGGGGGGGTGGCTGTAGCAGAGAGGATGCCCTCCACTTCCATTATCCACAGAGGCCAAGGTCACAGGCAGCGTCCGGCCAACGGGCACCGCTCAATAGCCTCACGGCTGCTGCGCCCCCCCCTTTTTTCTTTTTTTAAATTCGCTTTCATAACTACATCTCACCAGGACCCCTCTGCACTCCCACAGACAGTCTGTGATCCCCCCCACACACACACACACACACACACACACACACAATCTCCATATGCATCCTCTCACTCTCTGCTGAGACCCCCCCCCCCCCCAAACACACACACACACACACACACACACACACACAATCCCTCTGTGCTGCCAAACCACCATCCAGACTGACGTTACACACAGCAGATACAACTCCGGCTGTTACAGACCACATAAATAATTTTAAACACATTTCTATTCCATTACTTCTCACTACATTTAATTTCTGGTGATTTAAAGAGCCACAAGTTTGTTTTGTGTTTATCTTTTACTGCAATTGGGTGTTTGAGCTTCGCTGGGCAAAAAAAAAAAAATAAATAAAAAAATTACTATATTTTTATATTTTCACTGAGCTTGACACTAGAAGCATTAAAGCGGTATTTAACAACTAGTTTGCTTGAATATATATAACTTACTCATGTGATGTGGAAACTTGAATCCTCAGACACCCATTGTTGTTCAAAGCAGATTATTTTAAAGCGGCTAACTGCTTCAATTTTAAATGACAAGTGAAACCGAGCCTCTTCCTTCAGGATGAAGCTTCATGGTATGAAAATACAGAACCAAACAGCAAAAAGGGTTTTGATCCAGCTGATATCACTCTCTGACTGAGCTGCATAGAAGCTACAGAAGAGTTTTTAGTTTAGAGGGTTGTTTTTTGTTTAGTTTTTTTTTTCCTCGTTGTCTGTGTTTTGTGTTGAATATGTATGTGTACAACTGATGACTCATGCAAACCAATTCAAAACAAAATATCTGTAAGAGTCGTCACGTGAAAACACTCAAATCAAAATCGATTTCAGCTGGCGTCAAGTGAAAACGTGTCAGACCTTTGATCTCTATTTAAAACCAGATTTAAAGACAGATGTAGAGGTCCTGGGGAGGAACGTGTGCGGTCTGTCAACAGGGAACATACCAGAGACAGATAGCGCTAAGACAAAAACACACTTTTCATTTCCCACCAAATGTGCACATGTGATGTCGACGGAGTCAAGATAACTTCAAGGAGCTGTTTCTATCCGTCCAGACATTTTGTTTTTTTTTACCCGGACCACAGAGGACACGCTGCCTCCACATTGTGGGCCAAGTCCCAGCCGGCTGTCAATACCACTCTCCCTCCCGGTGTGAACAAGTGAGATCTCACCGCCACAGTTGAGGCAGAAGCAGAAACACACACGAGGTGAGAGTGCGGTGATAATAATCACGCAATTGGAGGAGAATAAACAGCCCACGGTTAGGATTAAAAAAGAAACTGGAAAGCCTGTTCCAAACTATTACCGGGGAAAAAAAATATCCAGTTTAAAAAAAAACAAAAAAACAAATAGAAACATGTTGTGGTTTATTTACCAATGATAGATTCTCCTTTAACCAAGAAATAGAAGGAAATTAGCCGCCCCTGCACCACAAAACATGACCTCCTCAGCTCCGGCGAGTCGGAGGGAGAGTCCGGCTTTCATGGAAGCCCCGCGGACTAAAAACTGGGTTAATGTGATGCACTGAGGGAGCCCCCACAGTGATGGACTTCCGGCTCTGTCTCAAAACTCCACAGCTGGTTGTTTAGATGTATAAAGTAAAACATTAATTCTAGTACAGTGTATGCAATATTAAAGTTCTTCTATAACACAGAATATTAAGTAATAATAATAATAATAATAATAATAATATTATTGGGTTGATTCTAAATTTATTATTAATTCAACATCAACAAAATCTCCAAAATGCCACTTTTTAAGGAATTTATATATCAATATCATCATCTGACCTGAAAAATCTCTAACTAACCTTTAATATATTTTCATATCTGAGAACATTATAATAAAATGGCAGATTTCATTTGTTCAATAAGGGATGTATTAATCTGGATTTAAATGTATTCCCTCCTCAGTGGTCATCCATAATTTAATCAGACTCAAGTTTGATTATAATTATTCAGCCAAGTCTGGGAAAGAAGACAGACGTGTATATTCAGTTTTCAAAGATCAGATCAAACTTCTGGAAGCATAATTGTCTTCAGTTTTTGAATAAAAAAAAAAAAAAAAAAAAAAAAGTCTGAGATGAGGAAAGGCAAATTTAGGATGAATGAATGAATGATGGACCAGAAGCACAAAGAGAGAAATAAAATGTCATCTTCTCACCTGTGTGACCTGAGTGACCTTCTCCGTGACGTTCTGGGTGCGGTCTTTGATCTTGCTGGGCGCGATGATTTCGATCTCTGTGGGCGAAGGAGGCCTCATCCGGTCTGAGCTGAAGGTGAGGGTGACCTGAGGGATTCCGCCAATGGTCCGGTGTCTCATCAAATCCGAGTCCGAGGTGGAGTTCAGCGCGCTGGGCTTCAAGTCTGCAGCAGAAAGGTGGAAATGATGAGGCGTATAAATAGAATATATACTAATACATTAAATTTATATGAACAGAGAGTTTCTTTTATTCTCCTATCCATGAAGGTCCAGGTGTGAGGGACAAATCATGATGACACTAATATGACTGTATTTCCCCTCAGCTTCAAAGACATATGGACATACATTTATGGTGAAAGTACACGAGTCAGACGGAGCGTGATGGGAACCTGCATCCTGTCAGAAAAAAAGAAAGACTATCTCCACAAAAATATTTCCCCTGAGAAAAGACGAGTTGGGGGGGACAGATGTGCAAAGATGAGCCAGTTTCACACAAATGGACCACAAAAACCACCCCCACACACACAAACACTGACGGAGGGTTTGATCAGTGCATCAACTACGAGGCAGCTGCACACGCTCACGTGTCACGAAGAAACGAGCTGAGATCTGAGATCTGTCTTTTTCCGCGTGATGTAACAGTTCAGATGACTTCAGCGAGTCGTGGCGGCTAATCTGACTGACTATAATGAAACAGACATTCTGAATATAGTTCAGCATTATGATAATTAAGTTGGGTTTTTTTTTTTTTTTTTTTATAAAAAACGACCATCTGAGGTGAGATGGTTCCTCTCAGACTCACTGCTGTAGGTTCGGGGGTCTCCGGGCCGGCTGCTCCACTCCCCTCTCATGCCGTCGATGTCGTCCAGCGACGAGGCACGTCGGAGGCTGTGCACGCTGTCCCGGGAACAGCTCAGGGGTAAAGCCCCCCGGGGGAAGGCGATCCCGGGGTCCAGCCGTTCCGTCAGCAGGGAGCGTCGCTTTGTGGACGCCTGAGCTGCAGGAGAGGGAGGATCCAGGTCCTGCTCAATGAGGGCCTCGGTCTCGGACTGCATGCAGCTCTCCTTGGACGGGATCCTGAACTCTTTCAGGGGGACGTCCTCACTGGTTGGCTGTAAAAGAAAGAAAACAAATAGAAAAATTGTATTTGTATCCATCCATATATTATCTGTACAGCGTATAGGGTCCATGTCCTCCGTCCAGAGGGTGAGTCCCCCAAATTCAGAGCCACCAGTTAAGCTGATGTGTATGTCTTTGGACTGGGGGAGGGAGCCCAGAACCGTCTTGCTTTGAAACACCGGCCTGTAAAGATTTTGAGTAAAAATCTAAAAATATCATCTGCTTGAAAAAAAAAAACAAAGGGGGGGTCTGCAGCAGAGAGGAATGTATCATTCCTGCCAAAGAATTTCGACATGTAAATCGGGGGCCTGGCTTGGCCCAGCACAGCTCAGTGTCAGGTATGAATACATTTAGGAAATTGTTTCTCTAAAACTGTGATTCATCAAAACACAAGAGACGTTAAACAGAAGTGAAGGAAGATTCTGGGAGCAGAAAGACAAATTTTTTTGTCCCTCGTTCTTCCGTTCGGTCAAATCATCCAATCCTTTAAATCCAAACAGTTCCCTCAGTGAGGCTCACACCGCGGCACCAAGAGAGTCTGAGTGCAGCATGTTTTTTTGTTGTACGCTCTACGTGCAAATGTACAGTGGAGGAAATTTAATTTGATCGCTCGCTGATTTTGTAAGTCTGCCTACTGACAAAGAAATGAACGGTCTATAATTTTAATGGCAGGTTTATTTTAACAGTGACAGACAGAATATCAAGAAGAAAATCAAAACATGACTTAGTCTTTGGTGGAGAAACCCTTGTTGGCAAGCACAGAGGTCAGACGTTTCTTGCGGTTCATTACCAGGTTTGCGTACATCTCAGGAGGAATTTTGGTCCACTCCTCTTTGCAGATCCTCTCCGGATCCTTGAGGTTTTAAGGCTGTCGCTTGGCAGCTCAGAGCTTCAGCTCCCTCCACAGATTTTTTTATGGAGTTAAGGTTCAGAGACTGGCTAGGCCACTCCATGTTGCCTTGGCCGTATGTTTTGGGTCATTGTCGTGCGTGAAGACCTATCCACGACCCATTTTCAGCGCCCTGGCTGAGGGAAGGAGGTTGTCTTCCAGTTTGGGTCATAGTCGGCATTACTCTCCCTCCAAACACAGCAAGTCTCATCCGACCACATCCCCTTCTCCCAAGCATCCTCTTCAGATGGGCCCGTACGTGAGCCTTCTTGAGCAGGGGGACATTTTAATCCATTGTCCCTGATGTCCTTAGACAGCTCTTTGGTCTTGCCCATGGTGGAGAGGTTGGAGTCTGATTGCTTGATTCTGTGGACAGGTGTCTTTTATACAGGTAACGAGTTGAGATTAGGAGTACTTTCTTAAGGCGAGAGGACTTTATGGTTGGTCAGGGATCAAATACTTATTTCACTCAATGAAATGCAAATCAGTTTATATCTTTTATTTAATGAGATTTTCTAGATTTTCTTCTTGGTATTCTGTCTCTCACTGTTAAAATAAACCTACCATTAAAATGACAGACCCTTAATTTCTTTGTCAGTAGGCAGACTTACAAAATCAGCGAAATCAGCTAACCCTAACCCTTTAATCAGTGAGTTTAAAGTTTCACTCAGATAAAAATGTCAGGTTCATTCATGTGTGTATCTGTGTTTGTCACCTCACCTGCAGGTAGTCCACCACGACTCCTTCAAACTGATCTTTGGAAAGTGAAGGTCTCCTCATGGAGCGCAGCACTGGCAGCCTCATCTTCAGCCGGCGATTCTGGCCTGAGGAGGAAACTCTGTTCAGAAATCCAACTTAATCAATAAAAAAATATTACTTTTACTGAAATACATTGTGAGGCTTTGACTGCTTTACTGTTGTAAAAAAGGCTGACCGCAGTGACACTGGTGTGATGTGATTGATATAAAGTGTTTACAGTAAATCAATCCTTGGGTGACTCGCTGTCTGAGGCTGGACTTCTTGAGCGAAGCATCGATCATCTCCTGGAAGTCGAGGATGAACATGATGACGACACCTTCCTCGCTTTTCACTGGGACAATGTCCACCAGGCAGGGCCGGCAGGTCCCTGTGGACAGAGACGCAGGCGTCAAGAGACTAAAGAGGGGGCACCCGGATTTGAACCGGGGACCTCTTGATCTGCAGTCAAATGCTCTACCACTGAGCTATACCCCCTACATGTCAGGACCTGAACCACCATCTGATCCAACTTTCCCTCAAAACTATGAAACGCAACACTCCTGCCAGGTCGAGCTTCACACTGCAATCAGTGTGATGTAAAAATAGACACGGGGGCAAGGGCAGATCAGACACACACATCTCACACATCTACACACACTTAGTGCCTACATTCAGACCGACTCGCACAAACTCTGACAGAAATTTAATCAGGAGGTAAGGCTCGAAGCGACTTGTTCTGAATCACTGTGTCCACTTGTTCAGAAATTCTCTCTGCCTGTTCAGATCGGGAGCGCAGCAGGAAGCAGGAGAAAAAACAAATAGATGCTTGGTGGATCCGAGCCGGCGTGCTGATCTCATTTCCATGACAACAACTCTCCAGACTGCACTCTTCATGCCCAAATGGCCAAAGTAACAAAAGACACACACGTGAACGCAACTGTCATATATGCATGCGTGTGGAGGGAGGGAGTTGATGTGTGTGTTTGCCTTTTTTATGCCTCAGCTGCATATAAACAGGTAAAGGACACGAAGGAGGCGAGGACTCCAGCAGCAATTAAGAGAAAGTCAGAGTTGACAGGAAGCGAAGCTCTGAGAGGAGAGAGCGCTCAATTAAATGTCACCACGCGAGTTTCAGATCAAAAGTTTGTGTGTCAGCGTTGCTGTGTTATGTTTTTGTCTTTCCTTATTTAGCTTTCTCATCACACCCTCTCCAAGACTTCTCATTCCCTGGTGTTTTCTCATCTGCGATCATCAACGCTGCTCCTTATTTGCACACGAGTTCAGTCGAAGTTCTACAGCGAAGACGAATACGAGGATGCGAAACAAAGAAAGAAAACAGATTGTAACGGCGAGGTGGGACGGGGATTTAGGTTGTACCAAGAAAACAATATGTCAGAAGGGCAGAGGAGGAGCAGGTTTTAAAAACAGATTAGGAATACGATGCTGAGTCCGCCAGGCTGGTCTCACCGGGGAGGTGACTCACAGCCAAGAACACAATACGTGATTTAAAGCCTGATTACAAAACCCTGATTTGACCACGATGACTGATTTTCAAGACTGTAAGGGAGGAGGGAGTGGACTATAAATGGCTGCCACACATGATTCTTATTCTTTTTATTATCAGAACATTTTTCTGCAGTTTGAAAGAGAATTATGAGGAAAGAGGAGTTTTTTCAGGACCAGCTCAGGCTTCTGGATGTTCCTGGATTAATGAGGATTCCTTGTTGGATTATTTACACTAAAATCATCCAGCTCAACCTGAGAGAGCTCGATGCTACAATAATTCACAGGGCGAAATAGCGGAACGCGCAGACTTCTGACGGACAGAAGGCGCCCGGTCAGAGATCTTTTAGCTTTTAATTACTCTCATCCCTCCTACCTTCCTTGGCGTAGTACAGGATCTCCACCTTGCGCTCCTCAGACCCGAGCAGGGCCTGGGCCAGCTGGGCCAGGGCGCTCTTCATGGTGCCGGGCCCCACCAGGAACTGGCAGGTGCAGGGCTGTTGCATGATCTCGGCCCGGCTGAAACCAAACATCTGGCAGAAGCCTTCGTTGCAGTAGATGATGCCGCAGTTCTTCATCTGGGCGTTGGCGATTAGAAACTTGCGATCTGAAAAAAAACAACAACAAACAAACAAACAAAAAGAAATTTGATTTAAAAATGCATTAATTCACTGAAGCTACTTGACACTTGAATATTTCAGAAAAGGGTAATATATAATCTTCTGTCCAAACAAAACATATTCAAGGAAATAATACAATAAACTAAAGACTGTTCTCTATAAAAAGATAACTGACGATGATAAATAATGTTCACATTCATTCATTTTACAAACAAACATATTTTTGTGAAGACATCTGATTTTACTGCTAATAGTTGGCTGGCTCACCGGTTAGCTTAGCTTTATAGTTATAGTTGTTTGTCAGTTTTCTGGGCTGCTGTTTGTGGTTTCCTGTCATCACGGAGTGCTGCTGATTAATTTTACCTCCCAAAAGCTTCAAATTTAGATGTCTTTTTGTCTTCATCCTGTCAAGATAACCTGAGCGCAGCAATGAGATGGGCCTCGGCCAGCAGGTTAGCATGCTACCTTCATTAGAATAAAATTAAATTATTCAAACTAGAAAAAAAAAAAAAAAAAGTCAAAAATTTTGTTGATTTCCATAAACAGGAAATAAAAAGGAAAAGTTTCCATGCTTAAGTCACAAAAATTTTAAACAGCTTTTGTTGCTAACGTCGACGCTGTTAGCGATAGCAAAAACTTACATATAGCGCCATAAAATGAAGAAGGTGGATTTATTTTTAACTCTAAAAACTTTTAACATAATTGTTGAATTATTATGCTAAAACAAACATGAAGAAGTCTAAATTTGTCGGCTACGTATTGCTGTTTGGCTTTTCTGGGGACCTTCAGGTAAATCCATCATTTTCTTAATCCGCGATAATCTGCTCCTAAATTGAATCCCCTCATTTAAACGTCTTTGTAATACAGTTAAATTTATGTTTAATCAAAGCCATTGAAGGGCAGGAAAACCTTCAGCCTGTCTTTGTAACTGATGAGGTCTCACATTATAATGAAGCTTCCTCCACAATCAGCTGAAGTGGAACTAATGAAGTCCACCTTTCCATGGCACTAATGCATTTACAGGCCTAATGCCCCCCCCAAGCCCAAACCTCTAACCCCCCCAGGGACTGAGCAGGGGCAGGTGGGCGCTTTGGCGTCACACATGCTCTTTTTGCAGCTTGTGGGAATTCACAGGTGGTTGACGTCCGTCTGGATTAGGCTGGGGTCATTCTGTCATCACAGTGGAATTACCCGCATGTTTGCAGAAGGGTTTAATTATTTACCTGAACTGTTATGGATATCATTTATTCTTTTGAGGTTGTGGGCTTTTTATGTAGTTATTCATATTGTGTCGATTTCCTTTTTTGTGCATTACAAGTGGTTTAGTAGTTGCTGTCACATGTTAAGCGGCCAATTATTGATCGATGATCTCTGGGTTTTATTTAAAGTCGTGTTTTGTCCTTATATTGTCTAAACTTACTAGTAGAAGATTTACTTTTTAGAATAAGTTATGTAAAAAGGGAAGGTATAATAAGATAAAGCTTCAGCCTACACCTTTTTGATCAACATGTGTATACATAGAATTATTGTTAGATAGTTATTTAGATTTATTTTAGAAAAATTGATAATCAAGATCCAAAATAAACTCCTACTCCTTTAATGTAGAGTTTGTTTATTTACACTAATCTCCCTACAGCCAAATTAAATTTTTTATCCCTTCAGCAGTCTATTAGGGCTGTGTATTTCTGCAGAAGTGTTGTATGGATTGGATGACACACACTGGGTTGTGATGTTAGCTCATGAGAGTAAACCTGTCTGTGGGGAACAGCTCTGGTTCTTCCCGGTCTGTCGAACTTTTCATGGTGAGGATCTCAGGGTTACTCTGTGCTCAGAAAAAAAAAAAAAAAAAAAACGAACTAAAAGAAAAACTGTATAGGCTGGTATGCCGTACTGTTCCTGTTATTGATGATTGTAATGTACGTGGCGCAGGCCACCAAAAAAAAAAAAAAAAAAACCACAGTGATGGTGAATTAGGACGGTTTTGTTCGAAGGCCGCTAATGGAGGAGTTCAATGAGGTAAATAAAAAGTAGATAAATAACCTCTGCAGCCTCTGAGCGGCCCTCTTATGATGCTGCGGTGGAAGTGGGTTAAACAGCTCTGCCTGTTTGCTGCCCACACACGAGAGGACGGGACTCTTGTCCCTGTGTGTCTCTCTCTTTAAAGTAAATGGGTGAGCTCCTCTGGTGGAAAGCACATCCTGTCCAAAGTCATTATCTGGGGCTCACAGCAGTGAAAACACTGATCGTCACACCGTTGCTAAGCAGCGCCACTGTGGCACGTGCACTCACCTGGTTGTGCACACGTGGCTGTGCGTGTTCACACGCGCACACACACATTTGGGGGACATACAGTTGAGGCATTGTATAATCAGATCTTCCTCAAAGGGAAGGCCCACAGATTAAAGCGCTGGCCTCAGAAACAGATAGAAAGTTGTCACCAAATCAATTATTTCTCCACATTTGTTCAGTATCTGATCAGGACCAGCTGGTTATTTCCTGTCCCACACATCCAGTCCGCACTGCGAGCGATCCTCAGCGAGATTAAACGGGCTGTCAAAGGGAGGGCATGTGCCAAAAAGAAGGAGACAGACTGTGTATTGATTACAATCCACTCGATCTACAGGGTTCACTGTGTGGCTTCTTCAGTCCAGAACCGTTTCAGAAACCAGAACCAGGTCTAGTGATGGATGGTACAGACGGCAGGCCTCACAGGCTGCAGGAGGATGGGGGGCTTTTTTTTTAATCAGCGGGTGTCCTTCTCTGCAGCCCGAGGGCTGATGGAGCATAATGTAAGGCATCAGGTGAGCTCTGCAGGTGCAATAACAGTCAAACATA
Organism: Remorina albescens; assembly: GCA_034769265.1. Lineage (NCBI taxonomy): Eukaryota > Metazoa > Chordata > Actinopteri > Carangiformes > Echeneidae > Remorina > Remorina albescens. The sequence goes on from CM068493.1 coordinate 2,686,012, forward strand.
AAAGGAGGAAGCAACAGCAGGAGTGAGAGGAAGGGGGGGGGGGGGGGGGGGGGGGGGGGCTGTCAGCATCACTGATTAAAATCAGCTAGGATAGTTCAATGTAAAATAGAGAGCCTGTCAGTCCGCCACCTGCTCAGACCAGATAATATTCAACACAAACAAAAAAAAACAGCTGAAGAAAAAATGATCACGAATTCAACTATACAAAAAACAAAACAAAACTAAATAACCAAATGAAACCTGCTTGTGTATGTAAATACAACCACCTCCACAGTGTGATGATCACAACCCCGGTTTAACACCAGAAACTAACCCGAAGTCATTTTGTTCACTTTCTTTATATCCTCTATCATTTAAAGCCTATTATGTCATTTAAAGGAGAACATATTGCAGGTTGTTTTTCTGCTTTGACAGCACATGGCCATAACTTGGGTCATTTTCATGTGCACTTACTTTGCTCGTCGAATTTCCTGATGATGGTGTCCAGGTAGGTGTTCTGGAGAGCAACATGACCGCGTCTCACAGGCATTTTGGAGCTGAGAGGACCGAGCTCTCCGACTCATCAATCTGACTCTTCTTTCCCCCTCAAAAAAAAAAACAAGCCCAAAACTAAATAAAAAAAACTAATAAATTAAAAAAAAACTAAGAATAAAAACTAAGAAAAAAAAAACAACAACAGGCTTTTCAGGGTAAGAAAAACAAATCCACTTGGATGAGGAGGGATTTTTTGGGGGGGTTTTTTTGGTTTTTCTCTGAGCTGATGCGCTGGAGGAAGGATGACAGGATCAGGTCTGGTTGCCAAGGCGATGGCAGATGCAGGATGATGCTGGCTGATAATAACGAAGAGGAGAAAAAAAAAAAAAGTGGACTAAAATGCTGCAAAAAGATCAGACCAGATCCAAGAAGATTCAGCCTTTAAAAAAAAAAGAGAGGAGAAAAAAAACCCAAAATGGTCACTCCGATGTGAGGTCCAGACCGGGACCAGGTCTTTGGCAGGTGGGGGGTCTTGGTGGTGGTGGTGGTGGTGGGGGGGGGAGTTGTGCGGCAGCCGGATCTCTGTGTGCTTTATAATCGCTTCTTTCTCCCTCAAGTTTGGACACTGAGCGATAAGGATGTCGGAGGAGAAGCTCCTGGATCCTCCCCCCTAACACCGCCCCCCCCCCCCTCCACCCCCCGGAACCACAAAGTCAGCCGGATTTAAACAGGGACAAGGCGGAAATGAGCTCTAATTAGTCCTTCAAAATAAAGTTCGCTTCCTTTCCCTCATGGTGAAAGTTTGTTTCTGGATCATCTTACTGGACAAGGTTAGAAAGATTTCATTTCAGGAACTCCTCTAAGATCCCTTATGAAATTAATTTTAATATGCTTTACAGACAAATATTTATATTTTCAGTCAGTGTTTTATTTGTGAACCTGAAATCCACAGATTTTCACTTTAGACTGATGTGAAGCATGAACATAATGATATTATCTGGTCCAGTAATCAGTTCATTAACTAGTTAGAATTTCACATTCACGGGTTAAATATTTGACCCATAAATGCTTTATTTTCTTTTTTAAACTTGAACAAGAGATTTAAAATCTGTCTGGTTTTTGTTGTAGCTTCTCAAAATGTCTCAAATTTGTCCCCCAAACTCCAGACGTGTCAGGACGGCACAGGATGGTATTTAAAGGATTATAGAATAAGAAAAAACACAATTCAGGGCCAAAGGTTCATTAACATTACATTATATTTGTATTCGCAGGCTTTTTGTTTGGAAACACTCACTCTGTGAAATATTTCTTGTTTTATTTTGGAATCCGTGTCCTGAAGTTGTGTTGACATTTTGTTAGACTTGACAGTGGTCTGACACTGACAGAGTGCAGACCCTCAGAGCTTCACTCTGCTTATTCCACATCACAAGTCTCTGAGCTCAAAATAGCAGCATCCCCTCTCTCTGACTGCCATCACACTATAGGCACGATAAGCCCTCCAATCACACTTTTGTGTTGTATGGTTGTGTGTGTTGTCGCCTTTCAGAGTAAACATTTTAGATGTGTATGTTTTGGGAGCTTTTGTTTTTGTGTGGGTGTATATTTTTATTTTTATTTTTTTTTTCCTTCCATTGGAAGGAATTTTCAAATTGATTTTCTGTAATTTTCCTAATTTATTTCTAATATTTTGCTCGTGAATCACGACTCACTGATGAGCTGGAAAAATGCCACTGAAGGATAAACGAATCCAAAAAAGGGTCTAGAATGTAAAAGGAAGTGAAGTCCTGGTTAAAACTGGGACAGACACGTAGACTGGACTGGACCGGACTTTATGCCCACATTTGATGATTTTGTGGTGAAACTTTGATTAATTGGAGTTTCAGCTTGATTCTCGTCTCCCTGAGCCCAAACAGGCATTCAAAGACTCAAAGGGGTGAATCATGTTTGGATCGACGTTGACATCAATGATTTGGTGAAGATCCACCGGACCCTGACCGAGTTTTACCTGGATTCAGGTCTGGGCTCCACTATTGCAGGTCCATAGAGGAGGCTATCTGACTTACAGGCTCTAAATGTGACCGATTATTGATTAAATCAATAAAAAAGAGATGATTAGGTCGTTAGAGGCTCAGTCTGTGAAGGAGCTCAGAGCGAAGGCTGCTTCACGGTCCAGCAGAAGGACCAGGGTGGTTGGTCTGTGTTTTGTCTCGATGGCCTCGATGAAATGAAGGCTAAAATTAACCGAGGAGCACGCATGCCTTCCCTTGACCTCTTGGTGTGAGACCCAACCAACACGTGAAAGTTTGCAGGAACTGCTGCAGCATCCAAACTGTTGTGTGGTTGTCTAGACTGAATCTCGGTCCAGGAATACTAAGAAACTAATGAGTTAAGACACAAATCTTCCTCCCGAAGAGCTTCTTTAATCTCAGAGTTTGCACCTTTGGAACATCCTGTAATAATCTTTCATGCTGAGTGTCACTGCCCAAAGAGAGCTGTGGAAAAGGGAGCCAGAGATATTTTAAAAGACAGAATGGGTGTCATTCAATGGGAACACATAACGATTTTTTAATGCTCACAAATGAAAAATGAAAGTTTGAGCTCCGATGACTCCAGAGAACGAGTCAGACTCAGACAAATAACTAAGAACAGCCAGTCATGCCTTCAAATTGCACCAAACTGAGGAGCTCTTCGCACAAAAAATGACTTATAGTTGACGTTAAAGTGTCATGGGATTCATCAGTTTGTTGCTTCTCAGATGAGCTGTGATGTTTTTGGTGAAGCCTCAGCTAAGATGCAGATTTTAAGCATTTAGTTTTTTTCCCAATCGACTTTTCATCCATGAAGGTACACCAGCGTTCAATAGTGAGGAAGATGTGAACATCTGCTGGATGTCCGCGCTCGTGCATTTCAAAGAAAAGTGTTGTCTTTTGTAGCAATACCGATCGCTCTCGCGAGTGTGTGTTCATCTTTTCTAGAGCTTACATGACAACTGTGGAGAGATAATGAACTGAAAGTGCCCATCTCTGTCACCTTCCACCTCTTCCCTGCCACATGGAACAGGACTGGATGTGAAAATGTTTCAGGGCCAGGCGTCAGAGAGTTTTATCTGCCTGGAAATTCCTTCAGCTCAGGGTCACCTTCAGTCCAGATCTGAGAACCTCCACTTCCCGATAAGAGCCGGGCCAGAGAGATACATACTGTACTTCACACACACACACACACACACACAGAGCAACACAAAACTCACACACATCAAGCCGTAAGATAATGTTGTTAACGATGTGAAAATGAGAAAACTAAAATATCTCAGGAGAAAAATAATGTTCCAGTTATAAGTCCAGTTTAGTTAAACTATTTAGCCACATTTAAGCCAAATATTTAAGTTTGAATTAACCAAGAAGCTCCGTTTGTAGTTTAATTTATTATTATTTTTTATTCTTTAGGTGATAAGTTTGGAGATTTGCTGAGCTCACCTGAGGAACAGGTGAACAAACCATAAACAAACCATCATGCCAAGACTGGAGTGAAGATCCGGTCCTTGTAGACTGCAGGTCAGGAGCAGGTTCCAAAGGTCAAAGGGCGAGGAAGGACCCTGAAGGACACGCCAACCACATCCACACTGACAGAGAGAAACAAACTGAGGACACACAACAAATGAGGGAAAACCTTTAAAATGTCTTAATTTACACAGATATTTATTTTGGAAAGAAAGTAAACTGAAGAGCAGACAGCATCTAATATCAGCAGCCTTCAAGAAGTTTGTGATTTTTAGCGAGTTAGACGATAACTGCACTTATTTTTATCAGTTTAACAGAGCAGGCATCATTCTGGAGTTGGACTTCACCTTCACCTCCGCCGGAGTCTGTTTCTTTGAGCTTTTTGCTAATTGGGAGGAATCCTAATCACGGAGCAGATCCGAGATGATTCTGAGGCTGAAACAGCTTTTTAAAAAGACCTGATTATCAAACTGGGGGATGCATAAAGTAAAACAACTGCTTTGCATTCATCAGCTCAGCACTCACACATGAACAGTGAGGCAGTTTTTAGTTGCTGTAATCCATCTGATACAGATTATTTGAACTTTAGCAAGGAAATAAAATAATGTGGAACCTTATTCAAATATTTCAAATCTTTTTGGACAAAAGTTGCTCATAAATGTGATGTTTAATGTCTTTCCCCCGAGGACAGGATAAATCGAATTCCTAAATCCAGGTTCCCTAAAATATTCCCCTGACATTGTTTTCTGTTCAGAACTGGCATCGTAGGAAATAGACTTTTTGTAAATCTAAGTGAGGTGGGAGGTGTTTATCTGCGTCTCAGGCGAAAGTATTTTTGACTGCAATTATATCTCCAGGCCGGACCTGCAGTAACACTCATAATGAGCCGTGATATTATAGGAAGTCGACCCATCTGCTCAGCCTGATGGGTGTGAACGATCAGTCCGTCTGTCAGCCCTCTGACGTTAAATGTCAGCTAACGTCTCTCATCTGTCAGCGTGGCGTCAAAGCAAACAAGACACAACGAGTCTATCAAACAAAAGTGTTTTATTTCTGTTAAGTCAACATGATGTCAGAGCTCGTAGCGTCGGTTTAAAACTAATGTTAAGTTCACATCTGAAGACATTTCTTCAGATTCATGATACTGCATCTTTGCTACAAGACTCAGGAGTCAGAATTTCTACTAAAAAGAAATCAGGATACAAGAAGGGGCTGTATGTTATTGGGAGGAACATGAGAAGGTGTTGTGTGTGGTGGATGCTGTGGAGGCGACAAGGAGGGAGGAACAAGGGAACAGAATCACTGTGTGCTCCGACACGAGCAGCCACTCATTAGCGGTCGGGCCTGCCGTCACGTCTACAGCAGGCAGGCCCTCCAAAAAAAAAAAACGAAACAAAACAAAAAAATATCCCAGTGTCTGAGGTGTGACGTCTGTCCATCCATCCTTAAATGCAGCCTCGTTTCTTCTCCTTCATCGGACAAAAACTTGGCTTGTGAGTCTGACGCTAAAGGGCAAAGGTCAAGTGAAGCTTCCAAGCACCTCCTCCGACCTGACGCTGTCCTTATCGCCTCTGCTCGACAAGTGGACAAGACCTGACGCGCTCTGGTGTGAAAGAATAAAAAATAAAAAAACAAAAATGGCGTCTTTTATCAGGTTGTGTCCAGGAGACAAACAACTCTACTGCCGGCTGAGTGTTTGGTGAGTGAAGAGGATGCAGGAGAGTAGAGGTCACTTTTAAAGGTCCTGCATGCTCAGTTGTTGATCAGCCCCCCCCAGACGCCGTAGATTCAGGACTAAAACTGAAATGACTACACGGCTGATTCTCAAAGAAATTCAGAAAAAATTGAGGCAAACGTTGTAACAGACAGGATAAAAGCTTTTCTGCAGTTGGAGTCTAGACGCTGAAACTGGGATATGTGGGTTTGTTTTTGTGTTAAAAGCGTACTTTAGTGTCATTTTGGACTTGCAGTGTTTTCCTCCTGAATGCCTTTTCCTGCCTTTGTATGCCTGATTATACTAATTAATCCCTCTCTATGTTCTTGCAGGCTTTCAGGCTCGACGTGAAGCACTTTCTCCCCGTCAGACTGAGGTACAACGTCTGTCTGCAAACTCACTTCCTGTCCACAGCGTCTTCGGACAAACCCAAGAACGAGTCAAATCAGGGAGAAGAGAGACTGACTGACTGCGTGATGTAGGACATTTAAAAACACGAGGCAACACGTGAGCAGAGATGGCAGGAACGAAATGTGACGCAGCACCAGTCAAGGTTTAAAAACGAGCCCAGACTGATCTGTCATTCTGCCAGAAGCTACTCTAAACATACACAAATCTCTCTAAATCCAACTCTGACATCTGCAAACATCCGACTCCTTCTCGTACTTCCCTTCCCAAAACTTCACATACACAATAACCACACGTCAACCTCCACCACGCTACATGTTAGCTGAACACACCAGCTACATTTCATGGCCTTTTCTATGGCAACTAATCTGAAACAGTGCTAACAAAACAAACAAACAACAACAACAACAAAAAACTTGTAGAGTTAAAATTTAACAAATAGCCAGGAGGCCTAGTTCCAACTCACACAATCGGTGGAGCTGTAGAAAAGGCTAAACGTGGATGTTTTTGGTTTATGTTTATTCTAGCAATGAATTCTCAGTATCTGATGGTTATAATATGGTTGTAGGGCGGTCAGCAGATTAGTCTAAGGATGATGATGATGATGATGATGATGAAGGTGAAGTAAAATATACTTTGAGGGCAGCTTTGGGGTTTGGAAATGAGAAAAGAAAAGAAAAAATCCTCCAAATCCTTAAGGAAGATCTTTGTGTTCGGTGGTTGATTCTTTAATGATCTGTGAAGAAAAAGAAAACAGAAAGAAGAGAGAGACACATCAGAATCAGAAAGTAGAAAAAAATCCTACAAATCTCTGGTGAGTTTTCGGATTAGTCGCAGAAGGCATCAGGTGCAGTGAGCGCCTGTGAGTGATTGTGAAAACCTGCAGAAGGGTTCAACATTGCCCCCCAGAGGGGTCGGATAAGATGTGCAACGTGCAGATTGGCCTGCTTCACTACAGACGGACTGAAAGCTGTTCTGTGGAAGCACGAACCTCCCCGTCCCTGGTCTCCACAGTTCGAACCAGGATGCTCCTCTTCACGTGGGCCTCTGGGGTTTTGGTGTCCAGATTAGTTTCTGGAGTGTGAACAGGAGGAGAGAGAGGGAACGTTTATTTCACACAAAATGTAAGCATTAGGACACAGAATAAATTCAATTCAATGAGTACGTAAGAGTGAAAATAAAAATAGTGACTTCAATAAGAAAACACAAAGTCAAAGTGAAGTCAGAGAGAAGTCGTTCAGATGTTGAATTTTGGTTAGAAATAAAACTTAAATTGGGTTTTACTCTACTAGACTAGAATGTCAATATTTTCTTAACATGTCGGATTTTGGTTACAACTTAAAACCAGCAAGAAGTCAACATCAGTGGTCGTCTGTAGTTTACAGGCCACCATGACGTCACTCAGAGTTTTGAATCCTCTGGTTTGGAATTTGGACATCAGCCATGTTGGTTCTTTGAAAACCAGAAGAAACAATATTTGTAGAAGAAGGTGAAGCTGAGTAGGAGTACTGCTGCTGTGTTTCCTCCAGCAGTTATGGGGTAGCCACACCCCCGAACACATCCCCTGGTTTATGGTCCATTTTCCTCTAAATGGGACCATAATTTAAAAAAATACATCCTGTTGTTTTCAAGAAGACTTGAAACTAGAGACTGAGACCAAAAACTCGTTCGGGAAAATTTTTACTGAGCTCATAAATTAAGGGAGAAACAGAGACATATTCCCATACATTTCAACAAAATCTGACTTCCTTTTGCACTAATAGAGTTGCCCCCCTTGGAGATAAACCACGTTAAGATTCGACTGACCTCTAAACTGCAGGTTGGAGAAGCTCTGAACTGGGATGGTGATCCTGGAAGAAACAGGTAAGAAGCTTCATCATATAATCATGCTTCTGTTCGGCGGCGCCGTCAGATCCTCGTGGCTCACCTGCTCTCCTCTCCCTCCAGCAGCTTCCTGTAGGTGGCGATCTCAATATCCAGGGCCAGCTTGACGTTGAGGAGGTCCTGGTACTCCTGCAGGTGTCTGGCCATCTCCTCCTTCAGGGCGTGGATCTCGTCCTCCAGACGGCTCACCGTGTCCTGGTAACTGGCCGTGTCCATGGCGAAGCGGTCCTCCATCTCCCGGAGCTGACGTTCAAGAGACTCGTTCTGACCGAGGGGACACAAGACCATTACAGCTGTTCCTCTACTATTTACAGCACAGAGGATTTGAAACGAAACTGTGTGAGGTTGTTCACACGACACACATTTTTATTACCAAGTCTCCAAAGTTTTGAACAGTGTGATTGCAAAATGACCCCAAAAATGCCAGACGGCATTAAACTTCTACTGGTACGCATTAAACTAGAGGTGATAGTACAATTTATTTAGCTTCGCAGCAAGTTGGAGTTTAATCATCAGATTCTAAAGTTTCTTTTCTGTGTTTTAGAGGACTTACTGTCCCGCGGAGAGCCTCCAGGTCACAGGTCACCACTTGGATCTGGCGGCGATACTCGTTGGCCTCCTGCTTGGCCTGACGCAAGGCTTCAGCGTTTCGATTGGCTGCATCTGTCAGGTCGGCAAACTGTGTGCAAAGACAAACGGTCCAACGGCGTCCGATTCCTCATCTAAGTGTTACGATTACATCTAATGTTGTTTGACTTTGTGTAAAAGGCAGATCTGCTGTGTCTGACCTTGGACCGGTACCAGTCCTCCGTCTCCTGCATGTTGGACGAGGCCATGGTCTCATACTGGACCCTGATGTCTCTCAGAGCAGCAGTCAGGTCCGGTTTGGACACATCCAGGTCAACGTGCACCTGATGGGCCAAAATCTGCTCCTGTAGCTCACGCATCTCCTGAGAAAACAAAAATTTTACGTTGGGAAAATTTTGGGCTACTGTTTAAATTCTTAGTTCACTCGTTATCAGCCTTCGTTCTTACCTCCTCATGAGTCTTCTTCAGGAAGTCTATCTCTTCCTGCAGGGCATCGATCTTCCTCTCCAACTGCACACGGTTCAGAGAGGCCTCATCCACGTCCTATTTATAAACAATTAGCCCGGACCGTCAGGTGCTGAAGGCGTGCCGTGTTAAGATCCTGACTACAGGAAACAGGGTTACCTGTCTGAAGGTGTTCAGGCTGTTCTCTGCATCCTGTCGGAGGGCGATCTCGTCCTGCAACCTGAGTGAGTCGGGAGGAATAAAAACTTAACTCAATCAGCCTTAACTTAACCTAAACCAACCTTAACGTCATCTAAACTAAACATTATTACAAATATTTTATCTTTTAAGTCTTGTCACCCTTATTATAACCTAAACCAAAACTAAACCAAATCTTAACCTTTAAAATGAATTCTGGGGTATTTGTCCCCATAAAGCAGATAACCTGGACCACACAAACACACACCAACAATTTATCTCCAGTCTTCTCAACTGTTTTTCATATTTGTAGTTTATATTTATGACTAGAACACATAAATACATTTATAATGTAGAGTTTTTGAAATAAGATCCATTTTCACATTTAAGTCACTAAAACAATATTCTTTTTCGCACAGCCTCACAGAGAGAGAGAGCGAGTTCCAAACAAGCGTTCACTATTCTGAAATTCAAACGAGACTTTTCTGTCAAACTGTGACGACCGAAAACATACTCGAAGCATTTCGATCAGATTTTTACTGCGAGCTTCAGCGCTGCTGCTCCACGTGCTGCAGGGTGACGACGGGGGCTCAGCTGAAAGGGCAGCTTACGCATCATTACACATTCACTCCAATGTAACAGCCAGAGGCCTTTCCCACGGGATGAAGTCCACACACACAGACACATGGAAACATAAATGCTCTGACTTGGAGCAACATCTGTACGGCGTCACGCAAGCGTTTGCTAAATGGAGCAGTCCGAGGAGAGAGAAGTGGGAATCACAAAAGAGGCGACCTTTGACCTCCTCAGCCACGACCGTCACTATTCAGTCTGCAGTCTTTCAGGGGGACTGGCAGCTGCCTGGTAATCAGAGGCTGGACTTTTCTACCCTTCAATCATTCACACTCCTGACAAAAATTAAATTATAGATTCGAGCCACGTGTGGACGTTAAGTGAAAAAAGCTGGACGTGCTGCTGGAGGGAATCCAGCGTTTTGGAGTAAAAGCAGACAAGAGAACATCTGCCAGGTTGCCTGCTTTCCTTTGTGAGGGGGCGGCCATTGTGTGAGCCTCATTCCTCCACGCTCGCTCAATGGCGACGAGGGGTTCAGTCAGGATCAAGTTTGTAAAGAGGGATCGAGGAGTAAAGCCGGGGCAGAGCAGAGCACTCTGCATTCCAACCAATCAGAGAAAAACCAAATCTGCATATAAATACAAAACAAAACAAAAACAACATTCATTCAACTGTGCAAACCAAACAAACCCGTCTTATTTATTTACTCTGAGATTCCTCAAAGCTCGTCCAAATGAATTAATCTTTCTCAGAACATATGTCCGTTTTTTTCAACATTTACATTTTACAGGTGGGTCCACTTTGCTAAGATGCATGGAAATAATAATGCAGCAAAACTACAGCACAAAAATTCTTGCATGAGAGTCGAAGCTAAAACTAAAAACGAGTTCATAAAACTCATTTATGCACAAACACCAAAGGCAGCTTTTTGTTAGTTTATCTTTACTATTTTGTCTTTTTCCCTGTTGTATCTTTACAAATGCAAATTGATCAGATTTAAGTAGTTTTTACTTTTTATTGTTTTTTTTATTATTTAGTGCTTAACTTTAATCCTGCAATGAACTTTGTGTTACACTCTACGAAAAGTGTTTAAGAAATAAAGTTTGATTGAAAGATTGAGTTAATGCTCCACCTCTCTGTTTTGATTGCTTAAGAAGTTCTTAGATCGTAGTTTGAATGAGGAATTGCTCCATTAAATCTCTATTTTCAACACTATGATAAAGTTTGATGAATGTTATCTGTATTTGTAATCTCTCGTTAACACCACTGCAGTGGTGAGGTGGATGGCTGACTCGAGTCCTGCCCAGTTTCCTCCCACCTCTGCCTCAGCGTTCCCACATCCGCAGCCAGATTGTCCCTCTCTATCTCCAGCCGAGCTTTTCCGGCGGTGAGTCCGTCCACCTGCCGCCGCAGCTCTCTCAGCTCCTCCTGGTAGATGTCCCCCAGGCGGCTGGGCTCCCTCCCCTTCAGCTGGTTCAGCTCAGCCACCAGGAGCTTGTTCTGCTGCTCCAGCAGTCGGACCTTCTCGATGTAGCTGGCGAAGCGGTCGTTCAGGCCCATCATCTCCACCTTCTCGTTGGTGCGGTTCTCCTTGTACTGGGCCTTCAGAAGGGAGTCCGCCGAGAAGTCCAGCCGGTCCCCGGGGCTCCCCAGGAGGAGGGCCGCGTTGACTGAGCCCAGGGAGATCCTGGACACGGGGCTGGAGTGGGTGAGGTTGCGGGGGGTGCCATGCCAGGAGAGGCGGCTGGAGGAAAGACTCCCGATTCTGAGGCCGCTGCTGCTGGAGGCCTGAGGCCCGAAACGCCTCCTGTACGAGGACTGGAGTCTCTGAGTTTCCATTATGGGGACTGAAACTCGCTCTGGGCACAAACAGAGCTTTTATAGATCCAAGTGAACCCCCCCCCCGAGTCCAAAGCAGAGAGGCCACAGGGTGGGGCAGAGAGGAGGGAGGGTGGCAGGCGATGAATGGGACAGAAAGGCAGAGCGAAGGGGAGGTTTACACCACTCTCAAAAAGCTGTGGGCCAGGGATTGTCTGTGCTCGTCCACTCAACTACAAATGTTTCTTGGCTTCCTCCCTCCCTCCCTCCCTCCTCCCGGGGCTCTGACTCACTCCCTGTCTCACTCTCACTTTCACCCCTTTTTTGTCTTCCTCTCTTTCTTTCTCTTCCAGCTGAATGAAAAGGAATTTGTGTGACAGGGTCTGGCCGCCAATTCAACCTGACCACACATGCACTCTCACAAAAAACACAATCGGAGCTGGATGGAACAAAAATCTTCACTCTCTAATCGGACAAAGTATCAGAAGATTGAGAGAGATCGGACTTTTTGTCTAAATGTATCTCTATGTGGCACATTAACAAATAAACCTGCAGGACAAAACCTCAGAGCTGCTGTTGCTGCTCTTGTTTGGCAAAGTTTAGTTAAAACAGACAAAATCTCATGGTGGCACAGTCGCCTCACTTTTAGATTTCTGCCTTATTTCATGCTTTTATATTAAATAAAATATGTTAAAACAATCAACATCTGATATCACCCTGTAGAAAGAGCTGATGCTCATCTGAAGGTTTTATATCCTGGTGACAAAATATCATCTTGTTGTCATCTTGGAAGCAGAAGAAAATATCATCACACACTTCTCTGAAAGGACTCACCATGTTCGGTCATCAGACTTCTCATCGGCTCCAAAGACAGATGATGGTAAAGCCCTGGCCGGGGTAGGGGGGGGTAGACCTGATCTGAACTCCAGGAGGACCAACAGAGGCTGCGTTACAAAACCATTTTCATCCATTACCTTGACAACCGCGGGGCCCGTCGACGTCACTTCAGGTGGCCTTTTTGAAGAGGAGCTGATTTTATGGAGATCAGATTGTGACCGATCGTCAGTTCAGCTTCTGCAAGAAGTCTTTAACTTCCTTTGGCACGACTGAGGCAACAGCAGTTTAAGAACAATACGTGTTCACAACACTATTCCAAAAAAACCAAAACAAAAACAAAACAAAACAGAGAAACTTTAATGTTGTCTGTTAAATACTAAAAACTAAATACACCTTCATACTTCTGGCTCAGCCCTGAGGAGTGTTGGGATATTAATGATAGCTTTGATTTTGCCTCAATATGCACGTTAAAACATCTTAAACACCTCTGACACCTTAAAACAGCTAAAAGATTTTATTTTATATTCACATTAATCAATAGAATATGATTGTTGTGCTCAATAAACTTAAAGTTACAACTTAATAATTTCGTAAAACACGCTTTTGTGTTCTTTTTTTCTATTTATTTAACTACAAAAGAAAAAAAAAAACCTGATCATGTTATTCAGAAGCAAGTTTTCTCTGCAGCTGCAGAGACGTTCGAAACATTTCCAGCAAAAAAATGTGCATGTTTAGTTCCTGCATATGAATTAAGATTAAAAAAAAAAAACCACTGGTGTGGTTATTTAGCTGTTGTGTTTCTGCAGGTAGTGAAACCACAACAGCGGAGGGAAACAAGGCTCCCCTTTGTTATTTAGTCATCAGATCAACGGGGGGGGGGGAAGACCAGCGGCACCAGGAGACGGTGGACGAGGCCCAGTTTGACTCCACTACCTGGCTTCTAAAGAAGAGCTACAACAACACAGTGTCTTGAATTCCAATTGGTGTCCGTTAATAGAGGTTAAACAACACGGCTCACTGTAAGTCTGGCACAGATCTGTTGATTTAAAACAGTTCCATCTCTAAGGATGGATGGCACCGTTGCATCATTAAAGCGACACCGGTTGTTTCGGCCTTCTGGATTTTTCAGACAATCACGGCCGTTGCCTCAGATCTGGTCTCTGAGGTAATATGTCCCGAAGATTAAACATCCACTCGGAGGGAGAGGGAGGAGAGGGGCGGCGCTCTTCATCCTTCCCGGCTGCTGGACTCAGAGGAGGGCCAAGTCAAACAGCTGATTCATGTGTCCAACATGAGGAGAGCCCCTATTTCGCGGGACCTACAAGGGGAAGAGGTGCAGGGGCAGAATCTTAATGCTGTTGGACCCAGACTGATGTCAGGCCAAGGCAACATGGCTGCCAGCTCCAGTCTGACTGAGCAATACACAACTTCTCGCTTTGTGCTCTGGCATTTCACACCCAGAATCCCCGGCGTGAAGCTCCCAGCCCCCCAATCACTCACCCCAGCTGATGGCTCAATGTACACGGGCACATACCAAAGTAAATCCTGACCGACGAGCTGGAAACACAGCATTGGCCTCCGTCACTACATCAAGGACGTCTTTCCTGGACAGGGTGTAAATTAAGTGGGGGGGGGGGGGGGGGGGCTTTAATCAAGAACAGTAACTCTTGTTTTCAATATTGGCTCACTGAGGGACCTCCTGCAATAAATTAAAAACAGGATTAATTTAAAAACCACAAGAATCCTCCTTTCAAAAACAGACATGCCAAAAAAACGCTTGACGTTTTCAACATTTGGAGAGAAAACGCTGCAGGTTTTTGTCTTGAAGAGTCGGATGACATCTGGTATCCAGCATCCTGACTTCTTTGACTGCGCGATTTCACAACAAACAGTGAAGTTTTGGAAGTGATTTCTAGTTTGACTGATGGTGCTCTTTAGTCATCACAGAAGTAATCCAAATAATCCACATGACTGTAAAACAAAACAAACAAAAAACAAAAACAAACAAAAAAAAAAACATTTGTCAAAAGTCCTCCTCAAAAATTTCATCCAAAAGCCCGACGCAGTCGTTTGGAAGAAACTGTTTGTTTCTTTTGTCAAAATCTGAAGAATTAAAGAGCAGAAATCTGTAAACATAATGTAATATAATATAAAACAATGCTAAAAGCATCTGGAGCAGACAAGAGACCTAAACCGTAAATATTAAAGGTCATTACTGGTTTGTATTGGTACTTAATTAAAATGATCCTGCAGTGAATGGAAATGTAATAAATGTTTCTTGGATTAAACTGGATGTGACTTCATGGAAATAATCAGAGATGGAGAATCAGTCAGTCTTTTTATTTCAGATATGACTGAATATATTTTTTCATTTAAGTGAACGAAGGAACCTTTTTTCATTTTGTTCCTTTTGAGGGGGAAGTTTGGTGACCTGACCTGATTGTAGTTCAGCCCAAATCTACTTCTATTCAAACCCCTTTAAGTACAGTTTCCAGATAATATTTACACATTCTTTACAATAATAACTAAATTCTGTTTTTTTTAGTTTAGTTTGTTTTTTTTTACAGTGCACAATAAATCTGGTTTTACTGACTAAAGGATCTGAATACTTCCTATCACAGGTTCTGACTTTCTGCAGATCCTGGTACCGAAGCAGCGAGGCCTCATGGGAATGGGCCTGTGATGAAAATCGGGGCTTAACTGGAACAGACGGACCGGTGATATGACTCAGCACCAGCAGGTCCAAACAGAGCGCAGCCACAAAGAGGGCCAGCAGAGAGCCGGTTCAGGCCCGAAGCCGGAGTCTGCCTGTCAGCAGGAATGTTGTGGACACAAACGAATCTGCAGACCACACAAATACATCCCATAATGAGCCCGGCACTGACAGACAAACCCAGGGAGGAAACCACGTTCAAACCATGCAGCTGTTTGAATAATGATATTTATACTGTTTCAAAATACAGCCAAGGTCTTTATAATGTACGCCTCCAACAGGAAATACGGCCCTTTGCTCCCGACTTACAGCGCAGAGTCACGACCAGACGAAGACGGTGAAGTCAGAGGGAAGTTTCACCTTTTGACCTTCGACCCTTCGATGTTAAGTGTCATCACTTCATCATTCGATCTAATCAGATGCTGCTAAATTAGCTGCGTCCTTCAGAGGACGCCAGCTGTTACCGCTGCGTCGCAAAGTGCCACTCTGGTTGCCGAGCAACTGTGACCAAAAGGCTCAGTTTTAAACACCGTCAAATGAGACCCGACACAAAAAGTCTCATGAATTGGTGAGCTGAGCTTGACCTTTGACCTTTAACCACTCACATTCATTTGTCTTTGAGTCCAAATAAAGTGGTGAGAAATCCCCCCGAGGTGGCTTTGAAACATCACACTCAAGAGGCAGAAAACATGTTTTGTGAGGTCAACGTCTTCTCCGACCTTTGACCTTTGGACACCAAAATCTTATCAGTTTTTTCTCAAATCCAATTTCCCTGAAGGCCTCGCGGACATGTCGCGCTCTCTGACGTGGACGCACCAGAAAACGTGATGCCTCCGGCGTGGAGTCGTAAAAAGACACCCGGGTAAAGTGAGTTAGTTCATTTAGGCAACAAAAACAAAACACAAAGGCAGTTTATCTCTGTGTCAAGAAAAAAAAAGGCCTTTGTTCCACACAAACTGCTCTCGCCTCTCACAGCCAGACACGGCAGCAGAAATCTCCTCTTTCCTGCGTCTGCCTCCTGTTTTTCATCACGAGAGGAACGAAACAAGAGGAAGAAACAAAACGAGGGGGGGGGGGGGGAGCGTTAATCAAGTAGCTTCCTCCTGCCAACAATGAGTTCAGTCTCCTTTGGGCTTTCATCATTTACTGGACTCACTGAGTCAGAACTGTCGTCCTACACATGTAAACAAATTAACAAGAAAACAACCTGAAGTTATTCTTAAAAACAATTTATTTGTTCTGAGGAGAGGCCATGCCATGTGCATAGATATAGTTATATATACACACACACACACACACTGTCAATTAACATACTATTCTTTTCTTGCTGTAAAATAAATCTGTTACATCAGACTTTGCACTGCAAGTCCTGTCACGATACATAATTATACATTTACATATAGAGATTTCTACCAACTAAAATGTTATTGTTTGCTCGTCTCAGGGTCCTTTTCCTAAAAACGGCCGTCTCTTTCCAACACTGGACATCGTATATCAAATATATCAGATATCCTTCAGTGCTGCACTCGTTGTCTGAACCCTGGGATAAACAAAGTCGTCATGTGGGTTGAAGAGCGAACTCCGACTCCCAGCGCCGGCTCCAACGTCCTGATCTCTCTAAACGATGATTTAATATCGCTGAGATCAGGTGTAGAAAAATACTTCCAGAAGTTTCTCTTGTAAATGAACGCTCTCATTCATTTCCACGACCTGTCGGGTTAATGCTGTCATCTGAAGGTACAGGTTTTTTTTTTCCTGCTTCTCTTTTTCTCTGAGCTGGAACGAGAACGAGGTCGCCAGAGTTCGTTTTCCACCCATTTCTCTTTTACATAAACCCCAATTCTGTAATGTCTGCAAAACCAGCTGCTTTCAACATTTCACTTTTAACGACACAATGTCCTGAAAGTATCATTCGATTTGACACCGTCTAGATATAAAAAATATATTTTCACATATATATTTGCTTATAAAATCTAATTGGAATGGACGAGGGGGACATAAATAAAAGTGAAACGATTTCTTTGTTCACATTTAAAGTAAAAAAAAAAAAAAAAAATCTAATTTGGGAAAAAGAACAAACCCCCCCAACAACATTCATTTATATAAAAGTGCATCTGATTTCAAATTGATCTGTAAGCTATGATTTTCACAATTTAAGGCGTTGAGGTTTGTATTTTTTCTAACTGACACCATCCTCCATATCCATCCTTTATGGCACTTAATAAAGTCAGCCACTAACTCTCTCCTAATTCTCCTCACCATCGATTTGATTTAAATTCCCGATCTGTGCTGAAACGCACCGATTCTCTTAATGTCCATGAATGCATTAATGCAGCTCCAGACTCGTATTTAGAAAAACTGCGTTGACAGAGACAGCGGAGAGGCATCGACATTCAAGTCACAGAGCAAAGCATCAGTTTCACCGAAAAAGAAATGAAAGAGAGAGAGAAACTCGAAGGTCAACGGCTCTGAAGGTATTTCCACAAACCTCAAAAACTCTCTAACCAGCTCAGCCAAAAATATTCTCCAAGTTACGACTGTTTCTTGGTCAAACTTAATTTTGTATTTTTCCTTTTTATATGGCTCACATACAAACTGCATCAGTATTTTTTTACTGTATATATTATTTCTATTTAAATCTTATTCAGTTCCTTTCTTATTATAGCTGCTGCGTCAATTTACATTTCCTTTAACTCTCAAAGGTTCATTATTTTATCTTTACATCATACATTATATTCACCAGTTATGTTTGTCCATAATTAATTTATATTATTGAGTATTATCCTTGAAAATGATATGGAGGATGTGTCCCCTCTGACCACTTAATGAGGAAATACAGTCGTAACTTATGAAACTTGAGAAATGGAATATTTCTTCATCTGGGTGGTTAAAATTTTAGGTCTTTGGAGATTTTTGAAAAACCTTGAATTATTCTTCAGAGAACAGTGCATCATGGTCTATTGAGTCCTCTGACAGGGCAGAGGTTTGTGTGTCTGCTGTGAATGTCTGATTGTTAAACTGTGTCCTCCAGTGCAGCTACTCTACACAACACTTTATCAAATGAGCCAGAAATGCAAAGTGCATCACAAACAGCTTTTGCTGACTCACAACAACTGAGGGTGGAGTTTTTCTTTTGTTCCAGAGCGGGAAGAGAAACAGGAAGTGGTTGAAAAAAAGAAGAAGAAGAAGGGAACAAATTGTCTAATTAACACTGTAGTGCACCAGCGGAGATCAACGTCCACTGAGGGAATTTGAGCTTGAGGCCCGCTGCAGCTTTAAAAAGCTCAGCTAAATATTTCAAAGTCAAACACTTGGAGCTTCTCTGACACAGGAGAGGAGGTTTTCTAACTGAGCTCTGACTCAGTGATGCTGCATTTGAGGAGAAACACTTCTGTGTATTTGTGTCTGAAGATCAACACCCCCCCCCCGCCAGACGCTTCATCTGTGTTTTGTTTCCCTCTGGTGGCGACTGTTGGCTTTCAAAGCGTTGCATTGAGTGCATTTGTCAGACTGAGGCTTCTTTGGATTTGTCTGAGTGGAGTCCGACTGCGACTCTGTCGACATCCAGACCAGTGTGGCGGCAGTGCGGTCTCCTGTCGTGGACGTGTTTCAGGGAAGCTACAGATACTGCTGAGGCTGCGGCGCCGCTCTGCGGTTCGAGTTCAGAAACCGGGGTGGTTTCAGCACAGAATCTGGGAGAAGGGGTTCCTGAGCAGCTCCTCGGCACTCGGCCTGTGCTTGGCCTCCACGAAGATGCAGCGGATAAAGTCCCGCGCCTGGTCGGAGGTGTGTGAGGGGAGCAGTGGGTTTGTGGGCTGGGTGGCGATCTTGAAAATGGCCGCCATGGCCTCATATTCGGCCCACGGAGGCTTTTCTGTCAGCATCTCAACCACCGTGCAACCCAGGCTCCTGTAAAATTCACGCACGATTAGTCTGGTTTCACTTTAATCCAACATTCTGACAAAAAAAAAAAAAGCCACATATTTTTTCTCGTCTGCTCGACAGTAAAGCTTCGAAGGAATGTTTCGAATGGAAACTTTCATTCTTATTGTCTGCAGAGGGCCTCATCCACCTGTTTGGAAGGTACCAGCCGGGAGCGTTACTCCCCCTGGAACATACCAGCCTCTGTTACGACCTGTCTGACTGGCCTTCAGCCAATCACATCGCTCGCCTGGGGTCACCACCCAATCAGAGGGAATGCAGTGTGATCTGTGTGGGAGCTGAGATACAGCAGACTAAAACACATTCTCTTTTCAAGAACCCCGAGCTTCTGTCTGGACTAATTAGTTGGCATTTTTCTTTTTTTTTTTTTTATGTGTGTTGTCCCATCAGTCACCGGGACCCTGCTCACAGTGATTATTGACGAGAGTCAATTCTTAAACCTAAACTGAGCGGTTAGCTGGTGAAAACACTTCCCACCAATGTGTTGATTGGTTCCAGTGTAAAAAGCCATAAAATCTGATAAAAACAGATTAGATCTGCCTAAAATAGAAATTTGGCCTCAACAGGCTGGCAACACCATAAATCTGTAAACATATAAATACACAAAATAATGAACATTTTTGCGGCAGATCATCAGATTTTAAATCCCATTAAATAATATCTGCCTCTCCTGAACTTCATCTCCACTCCCTTCTGTTTTCCATTTTAAAAAGACAAATATTGCCTCAGTTTATTTACATATTTACTTATTTTGCATTTGGGTCAACAGGAGCATTTTTTTGTGTAGTTATCACTAAAACGATGCAATAACCAGATATTTAAAAATAACACATTTATGTTCTTGTACATGTTGTAGTCGATAATTTTGTGAAATCTGCGCCACAGCTTTTCCCAAAATCTTTTCCAGTCACTACAACTATGTGTCAGCTTATTATTGTCAAAAAACAGCTTGCTAAAAAGCTCAAAAACATTATATTTTCATAATTTTTGTAAATCAATTCAGTTGTAATTAACGACTGCAAATGAAGAAACCACTGATACTAATGAAGCTCGGGCAGCGAACCGATGAACCGGGATCGAGCTGGTTCTGGTCTTACCAGACGTCGGCCTTCCTGCCGTAGCCTTCTCCGCTGATCACCTCGGGGCTCATCCAGTAAGGGGTGCCGGTCACGGAGCGGATGCCGGTGCCAGACATGCAGATGGTCTGGAGCCTCTTGCTGGCGCCGAAATCTCCCAGCTTCACGTTTCCCACCGAATCCCGCAGGATGTTGGCACCTGAGAGCCCGAGTGAAGGAGCGGAACTTGTAAATATTTTTATCAGATTGAAGAGAAGTTTATCTTTGGTTTAGGCTGGATAACGCTCAGGCCTCGGACTACCTTTGATGTCTCTGTGGACGATCATGTTGCTGTGCAGGTAGGACATCCCCTCCAGGATCTGTCTCGTGTACTTCCGTGTCACGTTTTCCGTCAGGGCACCGTAGGCCTTCAGCTGGTCTTTGACGGATCCCTGATATAAAGGAAGGACGTGTGTTATATTCTGCAAACTGCGAACACATGCAGGTGTAAAAACCACCAAGTGCAGACAGGAAGTAACAGACCCGACATGAAACCTGGCACCAGGATAGAAGACCGAGAACTCAAAGGCTAAATCAGCAAGTACAACTTGTCTTAACACATCTGTGTTTGTGTTTCCACAACATCTGGAGAGCTGCAATCATTTCTCAGCACATTTGCTTGAGACCAAGTGTTGAAGATCTGCTTTGTGATTTGTTCTACGTGGAAGTCCAGAAAAAGGAGCTTACTACAGCTATGACAAAATGCTCAGCCTTTTTTTTCCTGGCTGTTTTTCTCTGTAATGGTTTCTTTAATCAGCCATTTATGGGCAGCTGCAGAAGTTGAATTCACGCTGTAACGAGAAAAATGAATTAAAAATGGGCTCATGTGAAGTTCATCAGTTCCTAAACTTGTTCCTGTTGCTGGAAAGAGTCACGAGTCTTTGTCCTTTTTGAAACTGAAAAATTATTTCAAGCACCTTTCATCAAAATCTTGGTTTTATTTCTTGTTTTTAACTGCAAGACTTTATTTGATACACATGTATATGACTTTGTTTTGTACTTTTTTTATAAGGAGTGTAGATCATGTACTTTTATTTTTTTTCAACATGCTGTATATAAATAAAGTTTTATTTGAGTTTACAAAACCTTGCTGATTGCTGTCCATTGTTTGGTTTGCTGCTGTTTTTTTTTTTTTTCTTCAAGCTTTTTGTGACATACAACAAAGTAAAGTTTCTGGAACGACTTTATCAACTTCCAATTTGGCAGAAGGAGGAGAAAATTTCCCACTGACGTGTGTTGGCTCGTTGCCCTGGTCATGGTCATCACAAAACACTTCAAGAGTAACTTTTATCACATTTTTTTGGGGCATTATTCAGACAGCCGCAGTGTGAGTAAGAGAAGGAAAGTCAGGCAGAGACATGCTGGGTGAAGAAATAATATAAACCAGCCATTTGATCACAAACTTGTGTGTCTATGGAGCTTCTTCTAATGTTGTGGTGCGTGACCTCTGAGAGCTGCTGGGACTCACCCCCGGCATGTACTCCATGAAGATAGTCAGGGTCTTCTCGTTGTGATCCCTCAGACAGCCGTAGTACTGAACGATGCGTTCGTGATGCAGATTTTTCAGCAACTGGATTTCGCACTCCAGAGCACTGACCTCCTGCACAGACAGACGAGATGTAGGTTGGGGAAGGGGGGACCAGACACTGAGGACTCAAGCAGAGCAGCTCAGGAATTAAATAAGAAAGTATCATGTCTGCACGGTGCATCTGTTTTTACTTGCAAAGAAAATACATTTTCTTGGGATGCGTCTCCTCCCTGCAGACTCTCATTTCGGTGACCACGTAAACAACAGCACTTTATGACTCTCTGTGCGGATTCTGCCAAAAGTGAAACTTAAAGCTGAGTAAATAAAAGCCAAACACTCAGTTCCCCAAAAGAAGTTCCTGTGTTTACATCAGAGCGCGAGGCCACAACAGAGAGAGAGAGAGAGAGAGGAGGGGAAGTCAAAACACAAAGTAATCCCAAAGTCCCAAAACAGAAGCTAGTTTAAAAGGAGCAACTGTTTCACATGTCGTTGGGGAGGAGGGTGAGGAGGTGATGGAAGGGCACGCCGACACATGACCCGTCACCCGCCGCTGCGACGGTGACACTTGGCTCAGATACAGATACAGGAAGTAGCAGTGCATGTTTCCTCTGAGGCAGAAAGGAAGAGACATCAAATTGGGGACATTTTTTTTTTTTTTTTTTTTAAATCATGACTCTGTCAGTCATGATAACTAACTGTATTCCAGCTTACCAGAACTTATTATCCTGTACAGTACACAACTCAGTGTTTGGAGACATGGCTGTTTAAATTCAACCCTTTTACCGCCTAAATCAGCAGAAACACCAGGTGAACCCGCTAATAATCGCCCCTTCCTGACAGTGAAACGGGACACATCTGTGTTTCTGATGTGTCATCTAAGCAACATGGAGGCTGGCGAAGCTCCCTCACTTCTTCGGCTTCAAGAAAAAGATCAAAAAGACAAGAAGGAACAAAATAACAGCTTGTGTCTTCCCCACAATCTTAGAGACCGTAACTCATTCTTGTGTCATACTCTTTGACTTGAGCTGAAGCCGACAGTCTCCTGCTGAGTCAATGACCTGCGTCTGAACTGAGAAAAGCCGCTGATTCTTTTTTAATTAGCAAGTGAAAAGGGGATACCAGGACCTGCACATGCTGTCTCTGTGAAAACAAGAGTAACTGAACCATCAGTGTAACCGGGGCGGCTCTGACCTTGCTGGTTTCGGGACTGTCGGGATCAAACTGGACTTGCTTAGCAGCCAGCTCTCTGCCTGTATCCACATCGTAGCAAAGGTAGACCCGTCCAAACGCGCCCTGGCCCAGAAGCTTCCCCTGCCGCCACGTCACCGGAGCGCTGGGAGCTGAGAAGAACAAACGTACATCAACTATACAGCATGCTTTACATGTCAGAGAGGTGGACACCAAACAGCCAAGCATGCAGCATTCTCACTTTAAATAAGCAAACAGTTTCCAAGATGTGTGGTAAGCTAAATGTTAAACATGTGCCAGGATGCATCAGGACTAAAAAGATGTTTAGCCTTTCATCAAACATTTAACTTTAATTCATGAAACATTTTAACGAGACATAGCGGCTCTTTGATTGGAACATTTTAGATTCTCAAAAAGGTCAAAGTGTAAAAGTTAAATGTGAATTTCTACTGCTCTGGGATTCATTAAATAATTTAAATAGTCATTTCAATCGCGCTAAGTTAGGGTTAACTAACACTTGTGGGGGACAGAACGATCTTGGGGGCGGAGCCTGCCCTGAGCGTCGACCAGCTGCCAGCTGCCCAGACTCTCCTCGCTGCCGTTGAGCGACCGGCGTGAAGGCACGAGGGTGAACAGGTTCCCCTGGGGGCGACGGATCCGCGGAAATGTCCGACGACCTTGGGGAGATGGAGGGGGAGGAGGGCGGCGGTTAATGTCACATTAAGGGGAAGAGGGGGAGAAGATAATTGGAGACGTCTTACCCTCGCTGTGGTCCTTATGATGCAGAGAGACGTGGTACCGACGAGGATAGGTGCCTCCCTTTCCCACCACCCGGTCATACACATGATTCTCCCTGTCTGGAAGCACCAGAACACCCAGAGGTCAAAGGTCACCAGAGTTTAGCTCATGTACACAGCGAGTCATACAGCGTTCATGTGAGAGATTTCTCGAGCTCATACTTGGGCTTAACTTACTAATACATAAGCTCCCAGGTCAACACGGTTTAAATAAATCTCTATGGTTGTCACTGCTCTCACCTGAGCACTCCTGACGGTTGTCGGGATAACTTTTGGCTCTGTGCATGCGTGACTTCCTCAGTGAGGGGCTGAGAGAGAAGACCAGGAAGGAAGAAGAGTGAGACATATCTTCCAAAATATCACTGACGTATTTTAACGAGTTTTCCAGGTTCTGATTTGACTTGGTTTGTTTATCTGCATTTGTAAAATGTTGTAGAGGGTTTTTTATGTGCAGGTCTGCAGGTGAGGTAAGAAAACCATCAAGGCTTTTGTTAGATGTCATCTCAATGTAAAAGAAAGAGCATACAAAGGAAGAAAAAAGAAAATAATAATAGAATGAAAGAAAAAAGTCAAAGAAAACTCAAAAGAAGCTATTTTTATATTTTTATAAACAAGAAATAAACAAAGAAAGCAACCACAGACTGTAAAGATAACTTGTGTAATAATAATGAATTCCTGTGCAGAGGGTGTGAAATTATTAATGTCAGGGTTTGTTCTTCACCTGTCTGAGTTACTGTCCAAAGACTGACAACTTCCAGAGATCGAGTTCTCCGCGCTGCTCCAGGGATCCAGCACCTGTGGAGGGCAACGGGGTGAAAATGAAGGCGGTGTGTGTGCACATGTGCTTTTTGTAACTTTAGGGAATGTGAAGCTGATGAGATGATCTATTTATTTTTCTTTTTTAATCCAGCTTTGACTTCATAACTTTAAACATTTATTAATCTAAAAATGTGTCCAAAATCCCTTGAAGAAACTTTATTTAATGAGCTGCAAAAATAACAAAAGCTGTTGAGATTGAGTTGTTTATGTGAACAAATCTGAGATCGCAAAAACAGCACGAGAGCTGGAGTCCCCCCCTCCTCCCCCCAAAATAAGTGTGAAGCAGTGACTCACACACTGATCGCTGGTCTCAGGGATGAACTCCCCCTCACTGTTTATGCTGGTGTACGAGCCTTGGCGGGCGATCCTCTGCTGGCGCTCGGGCACGTAGCCGGGAGGTGGTGAGCTACGCCCCGTGTTCTGAGAACCTGGGATTAGACAGCAGTTGTGAGTGTGAAGGAAAAGATTTGGTATACGAAAAATAAGAATTTAGAACAATATTTGGACGTTACCAGCCGAGGACAAAGTCAGCAAAAAGGCGCTGAGAGAGCATCAGCTGATTATATGGCAACGTGGGAAATCTGTTTTTCTGCATCCTTTTGGAAACTAATAGAGCCGGTTTGTCTGCGTTCAGACTTCAGGGAGCGTCGGTAGCAGAAGTTGAGACCACACTCGACAACTCAAACTAACTGTTGTGACACATCTGGTGTAACAGCTGAGAGCTGGTTTTAGTTTGATGGCCTGCTGCTGTCAAAGTCCAGATCCCAAACTGCCCCCTTTCCTCCCTGCAGCTACTTTGACTCCCCCGCCCCAGAGAGTGCAACAGCAACAACAAAAAGGAAAAAGGATCCAGGCCAATGGTCCACCAAACTAATAGAACTCCATAATCTGATTGGCTGCTGTCCAGCAGGCATCGTCGAGTGATGGTGAACAGGAAAAGGAAGAGGACCCGTCGCTACAAGGGGAAGCCAAAGAAAGAACAGCCAGAGAGAGCGAAGGCGACAGAAAGGGAAACTTAAGTAGTAAAAAGCCAAAAAGCTTCTGGAGGAACTTTAACTTTCCCTCCTCTGACGGCCACGTAGTTGCAGATAAGATTAGACGGGACTGAGGATACGTACCGGTCGACAGGTGACGCCCTCTGGGCTCAGTGGCCTGGAACGCCATGTTGACATCTCCGGTGGACTGGGATGGCTTGATCCTCACCTGTTTACAAGGTGCATGATGGGAGGGGGAGGAGGCCTGCAGTTAGAGACGGGGGGGGGGGACATTTGTACGCAACATCAACATGTGTTGAAACTATGACTGTGTGTCAGAAAGACAGTTAGTGTGATGGAACTGAATAAGGAACCTCGATTTTACACAACGTGGCTCCAGGATGAAGAAATACAATACACTGTGTGTGTGTTTCTCACATTGCTGTGCTCCTGAGTGAGGAGCAGTATCCTGATGCTCTTCATGTTGGAGCTTCGGTCCAGAAGGTCGATGGCCTTGTCCAGATCGTCCTGATCTCGCAGGGGGATTGACAACTGCCCGGGCGCAGAAGACAAACACATTAATGCTCGCGCAAAATCAACAACACACGCAGACAAACGCTGACCAAGACCAGTTGCAAACAAAAGCCGCAGAGCACACAGAGGCTCCACTTCGACCAATAAGTTAAACACACAAACATGTATGCTTCTCAGCGAGGCAGAAAAATCTGGCAACAGATAGATCCAACTTTTGGTCAGAAGTAGGTGGAGCCATGATCCTGTCCAGGTGAGCCGTCCATCAACTCACACAAAAATAATCCAAGCTTCTGAAATGAGGATTTTCTACTTGTCTTTATCTCATGTGATAGAAAACATCTTGCCTTTAGTTTAAATTCTATATTATCTCACACAGGATAAACTGTTAAATGCTTATTTTAGAATATGAATACACAATCGCAGGCGTGTTCGCACACACGCACAGTTTCTAAGCCGCAGAAGGAGACTTCACTTTACCTCGTTGTTCATATAATGCAGATCTAACTGCTGCCCAAAGACGGCTTTCACTTTCTGCTGGATTTCCTCGAACTGAACAGGCCGTCCAAACATCAGGATCCTGCACATCAGAAAGAGAAATCACAAAAATACACAGATTATCGGAGATTTGTACCGACTGCTTCCCAGTTACATGCACATGTGCAGTGAAAATACGCACGAGCTGCTGTGTTTAGCGAGTGCAGATTCCTCTAAGTACACCTTGCATATTTGTGGTTTACACTGGCAGCCGCGAGCTAACCACAGTCCTTTCCTCCACATTATCCAGCTCACATACCAGTCTGATCTGAGTTCGACTTGGAGATGTTCTGTTTCTCATGAGCTCAAACATGTGACCAGAGCAGCTTGAGTGTTTATGTCTCACTCTCACTCGCATATCTGTGTAAGCATGAATGTGAATAAAGCAGAAGACAAAGTCACCTTCTCTCCCCGGAGAACTCAAACTTCATCCTGACGTTGTCCTGGTGGCAGAACAGGAACAGGAAGGTCAGCAGGTGGATAAAAAGAGGTCACCAGAGGTCATGACATTAAAACAAACTGCGCTGACATTTCAAGTTTTGTTCCATAAACTGTGAATGATGCTCACCCGAAAATTCAACCGGCACATTTTGGCAAAAGAAAACAACTCAGACAGTTTAGTTTGACTTTCAGGACTGATGTCTTCACCTGCGAGTCTTTCACAAAGGTTGGTTGCTGGGAAGATGAGTCACTTTGTACTTTTTTCGTTGCCTCATCATTTATGAAAAGCAACTTCTGCTAATAACAAGCACAAACTGAGTTCAGACTGGTTTTAACCTGATCCTGTGCACTGTTATTCTCTGCTTTGATTAAAATCTGAGGGGGCGGGGGGCAACTGGCAACCAGCCACTTTTCCAAACATGCAGAATATATTTTTGGACCACAGTATTTCTGAAATTCATTGTGTTAAATGAGCAAACATGGGCTGGAGGAAATACTGTGGATACCTGAGCTGCTACCTGAGGTGACAGGGAGTTTTATTTAAACTTTAATACCAACTATATGACCAACACATCCGTAGTTGTGAAGATAAAGAAAGACAAGTCTGCTATTAAAGGTCCTCCTGACCTCTGAGTCATGCTTTTCTCTGCACACCTGCCCGATTTAGGGCTTTTATTTTGACAGTCCTGTATTGCCTCTACAAAACTGACGGCTCCAGGAGGCTCATCTGTGGGATTGAATCTGAGAGCCTCTGGGTTTCTGGAGCTTTGTCCCAATTCAGGGATCCAATAGATGGATCCTTTGCAGCCTAACGTATCCCAGGAATCATTGCAGATCTTTACTTGGAATAATATGGAAGCAAAAAAAAAACAAAAAACCACTAACCGAGAGCCAGAGGATTTCACTTTTAAATGCAAAGTATTGGTTTGAGCTAACAGTACAAGTATTGAAATCTGGAGTTTTAAAGCCTTAGGAAAAAAAAACAAAACCCCAACATATTTTCAGGGTTGCCAGACAAACGGAGCCACGCTTTGTGGTACAAAAGAAAAGATGAAAGCAGCTGATGCAAAACAAAAAACCTCCATAAAGCAGACTGTCTCATTCCAGCTCAGCCTTCAAGGACGGCACAGTCTACAGAGGTCATGTTCTCACTCCTCCTGGCTTCTTTACCTCCTCAGATCTACATCACTGAAAACACTTAACTCTCACATCACCATACAGGATGGTAGAGGATCAATCAGCACCATCCCCATTATTCCTGCGTCCGATTGTGATGCTCCGGTTCTGTACCTGTCTGTTGGTCTGAGCAGGCGTTTTGGGTTTTATGTTGTCGTATGTCAACACAGGCTGGCGCCGCGTCATCTGGAGGGCAACCAGGTCCTTCATTATGGAGTGGAGAGCCTGTCTCTCATCTGGGGACGATGGGAAAAAGAAAAACCCTTTAGCTCTTAGCTCTGTACTAAAAAGGTGTCAGACAATTAGTCCTCTTTAACTGCAGCCGTATTAAGGTCAAGACAGGACGGCGATGTTTTTTGAAGTGCCTATTCCCACGTTTGATTTCGAGGCGGGCTCTGCCTCGGCTGGACTAAGTCACGGAGAGAAAATACTATCCTTGTGTAGCTTGGACAGACATCACACGGCCCCAAGGCAACAGAGAGAACCAGACCCCCATCTCCACAAGAATGAAAGCCAATCCTTCACCCGACAGCGTCTGGAGCAGCAGCAGCAGCAGCAGCAGCTCACGCAGGCTTTTGGCCTCGGGGACAGTGTTTGGTGTGAGTTTGGGTGTCTGTTTTTATCTCCCTGCTGCAAGGAAACATCAGGACTGAATAGGACTCACTCATTGTGGGCGTACGTGGTCTAGAAACCAGTCTTCAGAAACCTTGTCTCTGGTGTGCCGCGACCTGTGGTGACGAAAACAGAAACCAGTTAGTGAAAAGCCCGTGATAGCCGATTTTAATATTTACCTGATGGGTCAGATGAGGTTTTCAGCCAACACTCAGACGTACCAGCAGTGACGCTGCTCAAACTGCTGTTTTGAGGCCTCCAGTTCTTCATTTTTTTTAAATATTTTTTTTTTTAAACCAGAAGAAATCATATTTGGAGTCTGCTCTACTCTGGTTGTTTCTGATAGAGCTCTACTTTGAAGAAGACTTGAAACTAGAGACTGAGGCCTTAAACTCATTAGAAAAACATCTACAGAGTCGGCCTTTTTTCCCATCGACTTCAATACAGTATGACGGCAGTTAAACAGGATGCAGGGTTGAAGCTCTGCAGCGACTTTGATGCACAGTCAGTAGAGAGACGTGGCTGACATGACAAAACGTTATTATGACGGTATTTCAGTGATTAAATTACACGACAGAATGTTTTCATGTGACTTGTTGTCATTTGCAGCACGTGTGATTCCTCGCAGACACACAGAGCTTTCTGACTGAAGGCCTGAGTGTGTGTGTGTGTGTGCGTGTGCGTGTGCGTTTTTTGCCCAGGAGGAAGAATGACAATTGGAAACGGCTGAAACTGCAGCTACGCTGGCAGAGCTCGGTCTGGCACCGTCCATACGGGAAGAATGTTTCTCTCTCTTTTTTTTTTCCCTGCCATTTTAAATATCAACCAGCTTTAAACTTCTCCGATTGCACGAGCTGCAGAAACCTGACTCAGCCGTGTTGCAGCTTCATTGTTGACGTTAACCGGGGGCAACATTATCTGCCCCGTTTGAGGCATCAACAGCGTTATAAACTGAGGCATTTCCTTCAATGCGCAGGGTTTCCCTCAAGTTTGTACCATAAAACCGAGGAATTCAAACTAACTCGACAAAGACGCACACGACGGGGCTCTGAGATCCTTAAACACTAAAATTAGTTTTCACAAATAAAGCAGTTGACGGACAAATAGTGTTTTTAGAGGAGACAAAACCAAAGACAATCACTCAGTCATCACATCTCAGACTTTTTCGTTCTTATTTCAGCTCCTCAACCCAAAACCAGCACATGAACCTCTTTTATACACAGCAAGTTTAAGACAGATTGCTGTGATGCCAAAAGACGATTTGTGCCTGAATGAATGTACCTGAAATTGAAAAAAAAAACAAACAAACAAAAAACAGTTAAAAACTTGGATGTGTGATATTTGTCAGATACTTGGTGCTTAATAAGATCAGTATCGCTCTGGTTGTGTTTCTACATATTCAATCTGAACATAAAAACTGGTAAATCTATATGTTTGTCTGTTTGAGGTGAATTATGTCATTTTCAAACAAGACGAGCCTCTTGAAGGAGTCACTGCTCTGTTATTTCTGGTCCAAAAAGTTGCTTGACTATTGTTGTTGTTGTTGTTGTTGTCGTCGTCGTTGTTAGGGATTCAGCGATGAGTTTGTGAAAATAGGACAAAAAAGTACCAGAGGGTGGTGTGAAAACTGCCCAAGGATGGAGGAGGTTTAGATAAGAGTTGTCTGAGCTCTGAGGTTTTGACTGTTCACAGGAGAAGAGCGAGGCCGCCGGAGGAGGAAACTACTTTCCGTGCACGAAGCGGGCACCTGAGGCAACTCACTGACCCAGTGGATTTCTGGGTAATAATCACCCACAGGAATGTTGGGCATGTCCGTCTGCGGTCGGCAGAGCGTTGCCACGTTGCTTTCAAGCTTCCGCCGCCAGCGGAGCGGATGCCAAAGACTTCTGTCCTTCAACCCCGTGAACTTTGTGCTCGTGGCGTTTTCGGGGTTTATGAGGTGTTCCATCGGCCTCCGTTACATACGGTCATCCTCTACATCTGCAGCGACTGTGGTGCTGCCTGCAGCATCCTGTTAACTCAAACGGTCTCTCTCAGGGAGTCCCTGTAGTAAACAACACAAACAATTACCCCCCACCCCCCCCCAGCTGCCCCTCTCCTCTCTCCTGATTTTAATTACCTCCCAAGTGGAATGTGGGGAATTCGATGGAGAAGAACTGTACTCTACCGGTCCAGTCAGCTGTGCCCACTTTATTTTCCTTGTATCACTTTTCCAGGACTAGCAGGATTTACATGGATTTTTTCCCCCCTCCCTCCCTGTCTCCCTCCCTCCCTCTCTCCTTCCCTCCCTCTCTCTTGTCTCTGTCTGCTTTGAGAGGTGTTTAGTCTGAGGCTGTTTTTCCCAGCCACAGTCCTCAGTCTGTCTCTGGCCAGTGATGCATCTGGCCTGAGGGCTTGACTGCAAACCCCCCCCCCCCCCCCCCCCACCTCCTCACCCCCGGCCCGGCCTGGCCCAGCCCGAGGTCTCTCTCCTATTTCAGGTGCACATGTGCTTTGGACTCAGGACAAAAACCACCACATTTGAATTTTTACTGCTATCTGGCCTCGGCTCAAGTTTCAGATGTTCTTTGTAGTGTTTAAAACACATACAGATTATACTTCCAAAGATAAGTTCGTCCACAATCCCAACATCGACGCACAGCGGGGGTTTGAGAAACGTTCCCAAAATGTAAAAGGTCAAAGAAAAGTCAGCGCAGATGAAAGAGAACCAGGACCTAAAACCTCAGTCCGCTCCGTCCAAACCTGAGCGGTTTGAGGTCAGTGATAAAATAACTGAAGGATGTGGTGTTTCTCTTCCTTTTCATATTTCAATTAAACAGCAGTTGGCAGTTTTTTTAGACACAAAGCTGAAATGAATGCAGACAGATAGACATAAATCCAACTGCCATGATTTGATTTTGATTTGACTTAATGGTGATTTTGGAGCTATTGAAGAGAGCATTGATAATATAAGACATCATCCAACATCATCACCAAACAGCAGCAGCAACATCTCATGATGATAAATTATTCACTGCAGGACAAAAACTGTTGCTTTGGAGGGAAAATTAATACTTTAACAGACTAAAAGTACTTTTTTTTAGTTTATATTGTTTTAAAAATAAACAATAAATAAATAAATGAGCCCTGACTCCAGCTCAAATTACATGCACAAAGCTTGTTTTTCCCAAATGACATGAATGCACCAAAGGTTACACTTCAGTCACGTGCTCAGGTAACACCTCACCTGTCGTCTTGACCAGGCCGGGCTTGTCCCTCTGATGGGGGGGGGGGGTCCAGTCACCGGGGAGTGTGTGTGTCTGCGGGCGTCATGGCGGGGCTGACCCCCCCAGGTCACTGGGGGCTCGTCTCCTTCAAAGTAAAAGTCGGAGCAAACACACAATCGGATAGTTCCAGGTTGAAAAAATAAATACAAAAAATAAAAAATAAACCAGCAGCGGAGTTTTCCAACACTGACAATGTTCCGATGGAAAAGCTACATCACACACGGACACACACTCCTGCTCCTCTGAGGCCTCGGCTCTTTGGAAAACTCACATTTCCAAAACATTGTCCCAAAGTCACACTAAACGTCAGCGCTCCTAAATATGAGACAAATACATAAAAATAAACTACCGATGGAGGTGTAACAGCCCCCGTGTGTCCTGCATGAAATCCATCTGGGAGCTGCAGGTCAGCAGAGGAAAAGTCCGGACGGTTTCCGGGATTTTTACTGCCTCGTTTCCTGCTAAATCTGCAGATTTTCCTCCTCTGTGTTGCCAGGTTTGAATCCCAAAACGCTCAAGACTGGGAAGAGCCGTGCAGTCGGGAATGCACCGGGAATAAATGCATGTCTCTGCAGCGGGAATCCAAATTATGGAAGAAAACATAAAGGCCTGTGTGTCCGAGCTGGAGGTAAGTAAGTGAAGAGGAATTTAATTCACACCGTCACATAATGTGAGTTTAGACTTTTCAGCCCCCACCTAAAAAAAAAAAACTAACAAAAAAAGTCATTTGCAGAAAAAAAAACCTTCCTGTGTGTATTTAATACACAAATAAAGTGGATTAGTGAACAGAGTTGTGTAAAGTCCTAAAAAAAAAAAAAAAAGTGGCGTTCAAGTGAAAAGCAAAGTGACTGTGATGTGAAGAAAACGGATTCTTTTATATGATCGTCTGCAGCCAAACACGGTCACTTCTCACCCCCCTCCAAAAAACAAAACAACAACAACAACTAAAACAAAAATAATCTGCAGATGAATACGTCAAACTTCCTGACAGAAAAATATCGCCACCGGAACCCGTTTTTAATCCTCCGGCGGGTCGTGAAGACTGCAGCCCGACGCTGCCTCCGTGTTTCCCGGACGCTGGACGGTCCGGCGGCCAGACGGACGGACGGAGGATCCGGATTTTATTCCCGGCGGGACTCCCGATTTTCCAAACTGTCCGGATTAGCGCCGTGCAGCCGCGGGGACGCGCTGTTACTCGGTCGAAGTCTTTTCCGCGAGAGCGCGCCCGATGTTGTCAAAAGGGGCGGGGCCGCTGTGACGTCGGCAGGCTCGAGATGCCTTCGCCGGCCGCCGTAGAATCGGAATTTCAACACTTCGTCGAACCTTTCTTTTTTGTCTGCATTTGTGCTCACAGTTTAACACCACAGACTGTCAACTTTTTATGAGATAGATGCTCTTATAGTCTTGCAGCTAAATATTTCATTATATCAGTGCACGTGTGGGACCATCAACAGCCCTCCCGGAAGCTAGTTTGTTGATCTTTATTGAGTGAAGTGACATTTGACATTCGTCTGACTTTTCTACTGCTTCATTTAGAGAGATATAAGAATTAGTGCAAAATGCAAAATGTTATAAATAGTGAAAGGAAAGGCACAACAGAAAAATAATTGGCTTATAAGTAATTAAAGTAATTAAGTATACTGTATACATGTACTTTAATTATAGCTACTAATAAGCCATTATTATTATAATTACTCAAATTAATGTGTAAATAGAACTTTTAAATGGTGTCTCTAAGTTATTACACTTCTCAAATACATAAAGTAATTAATTCTTGGTGAATCAAAGTATAAAGTAACTTTAAATTATCTGAGAAAATACAAGGGCCTAAAATTTGTGCTGTGTTTGAGCACATGTACTGATTTCGTGACATTTTTACACTCAGCGGCATTTATTTTACAGCTGTGAGTTCGTTCACAGCTGAAGATTCTGCACACGATCAGTTTGTAAGAAGGAAAGCTTTGGTATAAATGACACTACAAAATTTTAAACATCAAAACGCCGCTCTCATGTTAACTGGCTCAGAGGTGCAGTATTATATAATGTATATAATGTGACGTTTTGAATGAGGGCTATTTGTAAAGGGAGCTTTTAATAACAGTTATGATGATGACTGATAATTGCTAAATTCAAACCATTTTAATTACTTTTAAATTGTATCTGATTTCATTTGAGAGCCAATAAAATAAGAATTGGTGTAAATTGTTTGACTTCCCTTTTTAAATTTACCTTATTTTTGTTTCACTGTGATGTTTGAGACAGAGAACTTTAAAGGCGGTATATAGATATGCTTATTATTATTATCTTCAAATCCTCTTCGTTGGTTCACACTGTGGTATTTAAATTTTAATCTGAATAATACTGGTACATGAACAATATTCAGTCATTTACCTCCTGGGGATTTAAGGATTTTCTCAACATAAATAAACACACTGAAGTTGGCACATTAAATCAACACCAGCATTTTATTTTTTTTCTCCAAAAGCATGTAAAAAACAAAAAAAAAAATGAGAGAAATGCACAAAATGATTGTGTATATTGGCGCAGAAAGGGGGCGCTTACATTTCAAAATGTTCTATACCACAACCAAGCAATAGAGAGACGGGATAATTGAGGGGAGAGACTGCAAGCACAGTCCAAGCATCCTTTTGCTGTAAGGCCACCTCAATCCACAGGTCAAGTCTGTAATACAGAATACATTTAAAATGTCTCGACGACTACAGCATTGAAAAATAAGTCCACATCAAGTATAGCACAAAAATGAAATGACTCACAGATTTAACATTTAAAACGTTACACTGCAATCATTCACCTGAGCCTCTTGGCACCAGTGTAAAGTGTACCTTGTCTGCTCTTTTATACTTAGAAAGTTGCAATTCACAGATTTTGCAGCTGTACCTTGGCGAACTGCTAACGGAGAATGACGAAGACAGCATTTCTAGATACAATACTCTTGATTTTAAAGCATTCTCAGGGATCCAGAGGACCGTTTTAAAATGAGAAGAAGAAGAAGAAAAAAAAAAAAAAAGAAGAGAAAAATATAAAATATACAGTCACACACAGTAGAATTTGAATAATTGTACATTACAGGTGGATAAAAAGTGGTTAGATAGGAAAAACAGCTGCTGGTTGAGTGAAGTATTTCTATGTTAACGAGTGGGATTCGAGTAAGCAGGTCTGCTTTTGAAAAGGCATGATCAGGAGATATCTTTGTGTACTCAAAAGGTCTTGTTTGAAAAAGCAATTAGTTCAGCTATTTATTTCTAAGGCTTCTCTTAAAAAAAAAAAAAAAAAAAAAAAAAGAAGTAGCAAATATCAATCTGTAAAGTTTAGCTTTCTATTCTGCACAGCATGCTTAAATTCACAGTAAACCCTCAGTCACAAAACGTACTTTGTGTCATTCAAGTGTCAGTCAAGTCTCAGTGGTGTTCAGACATTTTCTTTGAATGGCTTTAAAATCATTCTTTGTATGCAGAATGAAATGTGGTTGTGGAAATCTGGTCTAAGTGGGTTTATTTCTCTTCAGTGCTGCAATTAAATAACTTTGAAAGTGTCTGGAGTGCAGCAGCTGCACGGCAGGCTGAGGCAACGCATTTGAAAATGTCAAATAAAGGCTTTGTTGAGAAGTTTTAGGGCAAAGTTATTTTTCCTCTTTTCACACTAGACACTACTGTCACGTTTCCCCCAGCAGGGGGTGCTCCGCACTGGGTTTTGCATGCAGCATGCAGGAGCACATGGGGGGGACAAACACAGTGACAAACCCTCCGTCAGACACTGATGGTAACATCGGTATTAAGAAATAGGTCCAGGCGCTAAGATGTGTTTAGCTAACAAGACATGAAATGAGAAGAGGAAGGCATTTGTTTGAGAAAGGAAACCTGCCCACACTTATTAGGAGGGACTTGGAGGGGAAGTGGGGTGCGGAGTGTGGGTGGGTGGGCAATTAACAATGGATGCTCAAGACACTATGATTTGATTGGATCTGTCCACGTCCCCATTAAAAACTAGGAAGTTATAAGAACACACTCAAATACAGCAGGGAGGAAAATCACCACAAGACGCCAAGAACTGACAAGTGTGAAGTGACGAAAGGACAAAGGTTTGTGGTCGCCTGCGAGGCTCCAGCTCTGTCCATCAACATCTCCACAGAGCTGTAATTGGACTAATGGATTTAGCCAAACATTTACAGCTCGTCCTAAAATGTTTCATACGTCAGAGAGGGCGGGATGTTTACGAGACGAAGCCTCCATTTCCCTGCGATTATCAACATCTTGTTTGGCGATAATGAGCGGTGGTGTGTGCAAGACAAGAGTACAGTATGAGAAGAGGAGGGAGGGGTGTTCACTAACCACAGACGATACCTTTATGTACAGATAGTATACAAAACACAACTTGAGATTTCCATTAAAATTTCAACCATAAAAGCTCAGAGAGGATCAACTCATGCCGTGACATCGATCAAATCCAAACTCAAGTGCTTCTGAAAAAACTTTAAAAAGTGATTCGCATCATTGAGACAAACAAAACCAGTCACAACACAAAAGATCGATACAGTCATAAGATAAGGCAGTAAAGACCCAGTCATACCAACATGCGACGATAAGACTCAAACTGGTCGTTGAAATAAGAAAAAAAACCATGGGATGATGCCAACAATGAGAGAACTAAAAATTAAAAACACGAGAGGTGAGCTGTTGCTGATGTGTGCGGTTGCTTTACAGTACTCTGTACCCTGTTTGTTCCTCAAATATATGAAACCTGACAAACTGACAAAATTGTCTCTGACAGCAAAGTCACAATACTGAGGACTATTATTTTTGATTTGTGTCTTGCTAAAGTGAGGAAACGTGTCACATCTCTAAGAATCCTCGGGTGAAAATTGA
Source organism: Remorina albescens (assembly GCA_034769265.1). Lineage (NCBI taxonomy): Eukaryota > Metazoa > Chordata > Actinopteri > Carangiformes > Echeneidae > Remorina > Remorina albescens. The sequence goes on from CM068493.1 coordinate 2,722,969, forward strand.
CCTGAGTGTATGCTCGACTGCAAAACATGGATGCTGTAACTCCTCTGATATGTTTGCCTGAGCATACAGTTCACATATTCCAAAAAGAAAGGGTGCAAATTTTCATAAAAGAATAATAAAGAAAAATAAAACTAATTATTACTATTATCGTACTCCCCATACTGGAGAAGGTTTTTGGTCACAATCAACTACCAATTCCAAACAGGAAACTGGGTCAAATAAAATTAGGAAAACACGGATATCAATAAAAATCAAACCCAAAAAATAATATCTCTAAAATTAGTTTGTAAGTGGTATGGATTAAAACTGGCCAGTCACTTCCTAGCTGTTTGTGCATGTATCTGTTCTGATGACTTCTAATAAGCGAGTGAATGTGTGGGTGATTTAACAGAACCCCAGCATATGAGGCATGTCTTCATTGTGATGTATTGGAGGTGTTAGGAGGAGGCGAAGGAAGAGGCAGGGCTGGGAGTGGGACACGGGGAGAGAGACATAAGAGACATTATGCCGTCTTTGTAATATTGTCTGTCTCCTTGGAGGCCCAGAGCTCTTTGTGCTGTTTGCGTCCGAAGCCCTCGTCGTAGTTGCCTTTGCTTTTGAACAGCTGTTGGAAATGGGGTTTGCAGTAAAATTCGCCTTGAAGAGCTGCGAAGGAGCCAAGGCTGCAGGGAAGGGAGGGACATATCAGTTATGTACAAACAACAACAAAAAAATAGGGGGTGAGGAGAAGAAATGTAACAAAAAGTCACGTTAAAATATGTAGTCACCTGAGTTTGGCGTTGCAGTGCTTGCAGCAGAAGCACGCCGAGTGGAAGACCTGGTTGTTGGCAACCAATCTCTCCATTGGGTAGACCGTCTTCTCACATGATGAGCACACTTCCTTTTGGGTCTTAAAGCTGAAGGACTGAGAAGAATAAACATACAGATTTAATATCAGACTCACAAACAGGAGGTGATGTAGACCCTGATCTTAGAGGAGGCACAAAATGCAGGAAAGACTTCCTCTGCTCTCATCTGCGATCAGAGGCTGATGAAAGTGAAGCAGGGAAAGAATAACACACAGAGACAAACAGAGGAGGGCGAGGGCGGTATGAAGAAGGGAGAGTCGATGTATATTTACTTTAGATCGCTGGACAGGTTTCTCTTCGGTGCTTCTGGTGTCCTGGGAACACAAAGAAAAACAGATTGAACACATAAGCAAATGTATTTAAATGCGGGTGGACACAGCTGTTCTGCTCTGAAGTGGAACAACAAACATTTGGTGAAGTCAGATGTAGAGATCCATCCAGCTCTCCTGCTTCATGTATATGTATACTTAGTGCCGTCTTATTACCTTCAGCAGTGTGTCAGTATTGTCAATCTGACCTCTCTCTCTCTCCCCCGCTCTGTCTATTGGTTCCATCTGCCTATTTGCACCCCTGGGAGAGGATCAGGTGCCTTCTGTCTGGTCATGTGAGCCGAGCTGTGGGACGCTCTGCACGGGGCTGCCCTCAACGTTGCACAACAACCCTGAACCAGCTTTTCCAAATTTCAAATCTCTTACAAAACGGTAGGAGAGCTCAAAGTGACTGACACCTATTCCAGCCTTCAAGTTGGAAACTACTGCATGTTTTGGCAGCTTTGTTATCCAAATTTCCCTCAACTCAAGCCCTCAATCTTGCACATTTGCAGTTTTAAGTCTTACATTTTCTGGCTACTATTTAACGCAGGTCTTCAGATTTCTCTGCACGCTGTAGGTGTGGATGGTTTTTGTGCCATGTAATTGCAGGTTGGTTTTGCGAATTGAATGACTTCTCTAAAGCTAGCATGAGCTCAAGAAGGAGGAAGCTGCAGAGGAATACTGACTGTATCTGGACTCTGAGAATTGCAGCCGGTCCCTGGCAGCAACAAGCACGGCCTCATCTTCAGGCAGGGCCAACAGGTAGTTCAAGCGAATAATAAACAGACAGAGACATTCAGCCGTGTCCACACTGACTGCCATGGAAAAACCAGTGTTCAGGGAAGAAGGGCAGCCTCTGTTTGGGCAGGGGGAAAGGGGGGAGTTAGTCCACTGCAGACTCTGCTAAAACCCTGTTATGTAAGGACATTTGGCTGGAGCTGGAGGAAGGGGGATTGTGGGGCTGCGACCACACTTGCAAAAAGAGCGAGGGCTTTGGCTTCAGAGACAACTACAGCATACTCTGACTTTCAAAATGTCTTGTTTTGCAGGAATAAAAATAACGGAGCTGGGCTGGAAACTACAACATAAAGCATGTGCATCCAACTACCTCAGAAAATCTCCAGCTGTCTGATGTGAGCTGCGACTGACGGCTGTTAAACTGACCAGTAAAGCCTGTATGTCGCGCGCTTACAAAAACTGCTTGAAGGAAACTATTAAAGGGTCAAAGTTCCTTTATCACAGTATAGGCAGTCTTCTAACGTGAAATCTGTGCGTGCCATAAAAAGTGGAGAGGAAAAATAACTTCTCCTGACCTAAATGTGGGTAATAAAAACTAAAGTATGCAGCCAGTTCTTCTTCAAAAAGACGCCACGACAAGCACAAAACTTTTAGTGTGCATCACTAACTTTCGGACAACACACGTCCTACAACAACGGGGATTAAATCTGTCTGAAAATATATCTGTTGGTTTATTAGTCAGTCTCATGGTGTATCTGTTGTCATTTCATCTTTCCCTATGTGCATCACTAATGAATTCTTTTACAATTAGCAATTAGAGTGGCACGCTCCAATAAGCCATCCAAACCAGCACAGATGCTGCCTCTTGTTGTGATTTGCATACTATTTCCGACCTTGGTTAAGTGCTGCATTAAGGAAATAGAAGGGGGGGGGGGGGGGTCGAACATCATGGGTGTTCTCTAAACTTACGGGAAGCGGATGACATGCTTTAGAAATAATTGTCTCATTAAGTGAGGCCATGCAGCTTCCTGTAGATGCAATCATATCTGCGTCCTCCTCACTCATCCTTGGATCCTCTTGAGTTCCGCTGATGTTGCTACAAGCAGCTCGCGCTGTGCTGCTGGTAACTAACAGGCAGCATGTGGAAACCACTTCCTGTTGCTGCGAAACATGACTGATCTTCTCAAAATCTATTTAACGCAGTGGAAAACTCAAGGTTTGGATATGTGAAGTTCATCTGTAGGGAAGAGTTTTGCTCAGCGGGAGGCATGAAAATTAGGTCAGTAGCGGGGCTTCGTGTGTCGAGATGAAATCATCAAATTAAAGTGGCCAAAAAAGGAAAAACTGATCTGCCAATGTTGTTCTTAATTTTAAAAAAAAGAAGAAAGAAACAACACAGCGAGATTAGTTACCATGTTAGGGGGTCGGCATGCATCCCAAACACACACACATACACAGAGGCATCCTGGAGGACTTCACATGAGCTTGTGCCATCTTGTCTTCTTTTGCCTTATATGTACATGAGTCTCTATTGCTACCAAAGAGCAGAAATGTGGCAGGAAGTCGTTATGACACGTCTGGTTTCCTCAATCTTATCCTGACAGATGACTGAACTTCTGACTGACTTCCATCCAAATACCTGACTGCTAATGTCCACTTATTGTGTATAAAGGCCGAGTGACTATAAACTACATGACTCAGAAATGTGGACCTCATAAATCAGAATCCACCTGCTGGATCGGTGGGAAATGAAAAGGCCCTGGTGAACACAGAACAAGGTGTTCAATGTACACACAAATAAAGGAGGTTTGTTGTGTGAGTATTTGGCCCAGCTACGCCCAACACTGTTTTAACTGTGAAGCGATTGGACATACCAGTGTGAGAGAAGCTAGAGCCAGCTGGAGAGTTGTATCTTACTCAACAAAGACCACTTTCACACGGGTGGTGAAATCTCATTGCAACAGACCTTCAGCTCTTACCTCACAGCATCAAACCCTCACTTCAGTTTGTAACACACCTGCCTCTGTGTGCGTCTCCATGTTGCAACCGCCCCGGAGCCTTTTTGTATAGATTTGAGTATATTTCTCTTTCTTAAAGGAATAGTTTTACTAATTGCACTCATCTGCTGTCTTGCTGGGAGTTGGGCGGGAGGATTGAAACCAGTTTCATGTCATTAGGGCAAGTGTGATGTTAACTTAGCTTAGCATGGAAACAGCCACCTCCTTAAGAGCAGGTCTGGCACATTTTTAAACTTTGGCTTTTACACAGATGAGGCAATAAATAGTTAATTAGTTATATTTCAATGTGCTTGGCAGGCGGCTTTAGTTAACCCTCAACAACGCTAAGTTTCTTATTACATTTTTCATGTTAAGCCAAGTTAACTGGCTGCTATAGAGCTGCTCTTCTTAAAAAAAAAAAAAAAAAAAAAAAAAAAAAAAATCAGTAAAGCATGTAAGAGTGGCCAAATTTGAGGACTGAAAACTTGCAATCTCAAAATAATGCATCACTCATTGTTATAGAAGACGCTGAAATGAAAAACCACTGCCTTTTTGTCAAAATTACAGTGTTTAAGAGAGATTTCAGCTGCAGTGAAAAGCAGATACAGAAGTATCTCCTCTTTGTCTGACTGCATTGTTCACCCTCCCAGATGAAATACACAATGTGGTGCACGGTTCACTGCATTAGGCCCCTAGAAGGGAAGGCAGGCGAAATGTTAACAAATGTCTTATGTCATTAATCCAAAACTGAGCTCACGCTCTCCATCATTCTTTATATTTAATCGTTTGCGGCAGCGAGGTGGAGAAGAAGTTTAAAGAAAAAAAAAAAGTAAAGGAGCAAATGTGAAACACCTCCTTATTTAAACACAACACAATATTAATGGGCCCATCTTTGAACTGTCAAGCAGTTTGACGTTCAATTAATCAGAATGAACGACATTTTGTAGTCCAGCACTAGCAATACAAACCAGGAAAGGTTCCCCCCCCCCATCTTACTGTAGATTTCATTTTCTAGATCTGTAAGGCATGGCAGTGATCCAACTACTAAAACTGATGCTTCGGGAAGGATATATCTCGTAAAACATAACAAGGCCAAGCTGGTTTTGTGGACTGAATGACTGAGGAACAAAAACAGAACAACTAAAGCCGGGGGGGGGGGGGTATAAGAAAAAAAAAATCCTATGGGATGAAAAGTGAACATTAGCAGAATATGAGGTTTGGGGATCTGATGACAGAATGAAACAGTCTTTTCCTTCAGATGGAACATGGAGGTTCACCACAGCCGTCTGCAGAGTCAGCACATTCGGGGGAGTGGTGATGCGTTTGGTCAGAAACTACTTCTCTTCCCGTTTTGAACAAAACTTCCTGCAGACAATGGGAACATGACAGGGCATTCTATTGCAAGCCAAGCTCAAGGCCACTGACTGTCTACGTCTCATTAGTAAACTGATGGATGCTTGTCTTTTCACTTCCTGCCTGCGGAGGCTGTTGAGGTACCAAACATGCAGCTATATGAATGTAAGAGTGCTGCAACTATCAATTATTTGAATTTTCTCAATTAACCAGCAAATTATTTCATTAAAAACAAGAAAAAAGAATAATTTCCAAAAGCACAAGATGGCCATTAAATATTTTCTCCTATATCACTAAGACCAGATGTCATTCACTGATAATTAAAAGATAAAAAAAAAAGCTGCTGATAATTTTCTGGTTATGACAGGCTTCATCTCTAGAAACTGTATTAATGAGGCTTTCTTTGTGGTGTTGATTAAAAGAAGAACTGAGGCTTTTTGTCGTGCAATTTATCATTTGCATGAATCTTTTCCCAGAAACAAGCTGCCCTGTCCTGATAGAAAAAGTGAAACCAATCTTCCACTTGTCATTTGCAGTCAGCAACTTCTGCTCAGATGACCTGAAGCTCTGCACTGTAATGTGATGTCTGTCTAAAAAAAATTAAATAAATAATTAAAACCTCAGTGTTTACCAGAAGTACTTGTCTCAGGCCACAAATAGAACCACTTGAATTCAAATAAAAAAGTTAAAACTTAAACAACAAAGTTCAATTCTTTCATAATAATAAAATAGATAGTAACAATGAAGTCATAAATCAAAGCCAACAACAAAGTACAGTGTCTATTCTGTTAACAAAACAACATCTCTCATTTTTGTCCATGACCCTGAACCTAGTGGGGCTCGACTCTTGACGCTCATGATAACCATCATTTAGTTCTGGAAGCAGCTGGTCTGTTTGTTTTCTCCTCTAAATTGCAGAGGATAAAGCGAGTGACAGCCTGTTCAAGAATGTGTGGAGGGCCTGGAATCTGTGGTGACTTGGCAAAGTGAGCGGCCACTCGCTGCCGTGTGCATCCTTTCCAAAGAAACAGCCTCAGGTGAATCCATCGATCAGATGTTATCATGGACCAGGGAAAAAGGAACATTTCACAACCCCCTTCAGGACAGGAATTTAAGCTAACATGCCCCTTCCTGTCTTAGAAAAATAAAAATAAAAATCTTACATACAAATATCTGACCTCAAAATGTGACTTGTTGGATGCGTGCAAGAAAGAGAAAACTATTTCATAAAAGTCTGCAACCTATATTAGAGTTATCAGAGGGGAAAAAGCCCACAAAAAAAAAAAACAAAAACATACATTAATCCCTGAAAAGAGTTAAATAGAGCTTTAAATGGCTCACAGGGAATTTGGAGGAGGATTAAAAAGAGATATGATCATGTAGGATGATGCAGAGATTCTTATCTTAATCTGCAGGAATTAATCAAAAATTGGCTTTTGTCATCTCACTGACACTGATTTACTGTTGTAATGGCACAACTTCTGTTACAAATAATCACACTGAGATCAAATTTTCCTGTAGCCTGCGGGGAATCATGGCAGTAAATTAAAATAAATGAAACAAATGAAGGGGAAAGGAATGTGTTAAGTCAAAGCCATAATGCTTCATGTGAGATCTGTACTCCCAGGAGGAGAAGGAAATACCCTTTTTAAACCAACGGTTGCATGCATGTAGTACGTGTAGCCAACTGTAAATGAAAAATATTGACCTCCTCTCCCAATGACTGCTTTGATTTTCAAATGTGACAGCCATGTGCAGCACACATCCTAAAATATTCAGATAAAGTGAGGAGAAAAATAGGAATCACTGAAGATAGAATCATACTTACTGTTGCTTAAAAGCATTAAATCACACTGACAAACTGTACTGACTTTTTAAAGGGCTGAGAAGAAGCTGTAAGTTTCTTTTTCATACAAACGCCCTGACTTTATCTGTAATTTTAAAACAAACTATGACTGGAGCACACTAACTGAGTGGAATGGGATTGGACAGGTATGTTACTGTCTGACCACTTTTGCCTGCAGCTCTAAAGCTTGGATCTGCTGGCGACCCATTTAATACTGTTCTGCAAATCTGACAGCAGGCAAACACCCCCATCCCTTTCCAACATATGGCACTTCTGTCATGCCCCCCCCCCCCAAAAAAAAATCAGGTTTTTGTGCACTTAATGGTAATTGTTTGACTCACAAGGACATGGTTCAAGAAAATAACTGTTATTAGTCCTCAACGTGCAGCTTTGAGTAATGTGCTTTACCTAAATCCGCATTATTCATTTATTTTTTTTGACAAACAAGTCAGTCAAATTGCAACAACAGCCACTCAAATACACCTGCATGCTGACGTAAATCAGCCAGAGGAACCGGGTGTCAATCTGGACTGTCAACCCCGACTGAAATTACAGTCAAACAGTCCACTGACGGGCAGGAAATGAAAATGATCATACACTTACTTAAGCTTTGCCGCCATATGCCAGGGCTGTAATGACAGACTGCTGTGGATGTGGTGGCCTGGATGGTTTTACCAGACCACAGAGCAGCTTTTAAACTACTTGACAAAACAAACATGGGGGAAGAAATTTGTAGAGACCAGTGAAATGCATGTTTTCACCCACCTGGCTCAGACCTTTTTAAATCTACTCCAGGAATGACTCATCTAGCAATCACAGCGGCAGTAAGTGAGTCGATAAAGTGGAGTGGAGATTTAATGGAGCATTTAGTATCATATTTAGACGAGTGTGGTTGCATGCACGGGAATATTAGACAGCGTGACGGCACTTAATCCAAGTTTTGATCTTTCTCTATTGATGCCCAAACAACTGAGTCAGATGTCGAGGAATCATGACACACTTCCACAAACACGACCAAAGACGTGGACTGTTGTGATCATGAGCACAAACATGTGTGAAACCAGGTTTTTCATGGAGATCCCCCAAAACACAGCACCAAGACTAACTAGGACATGGAGTTGCATGCAAACACATTCAATGAGATCAATGTGGGAGCATCTTTAAATCAGACTGTGTAAATTTCCCACATGTCAAATATAATAGTGGTTCTACTGACGACCAGCATTTTAGTGACAGGATCTACTTTCATCCCCGTGTTTGTTGAAGATTTGTAGAGTTAAATCCTTCATTTCCTGATTCACTACATCTGCCAACAGACACATTTATTTCCCCCGATGCTGAAACAAAAACAAAGAAAGGCACATTGGAAATTTAAATCGGCTCATTTAAAAAAAATAAAAAATAAATAACATAAAAAAAGAAATGTGGGATACTGTGGGTGAAATTGATCATTTGAAACGTTTTCCCATCACGGTGCTTGTTAATATTAATTAGCCACCGAGCTAGCTTGAGTAACAGCCGTTAGAGGAGTGTTAGCATCCAGAGACACGACGGCGGCGGCGGCGGCCGGTTAAATATCCTCTAAATCAGCCAAAAACTGTCCCTTCATCTGCCTTTAAATGTTAGATTAATGCACAGCAAACCGAGATAAACCTTTTTTTTTTTTTGTTTGTTTGTTTTTTGTATAGGGGGTTTGGGGAGGGGGGCATCATCACCTCATCTGACAACAACAATAATTAAAAAAAAAAAAAAGAGCCCGGAGGAGAGAAGCGGCGGGAGGGGAGGCTGCAGACACACAACAGCCGAGCCGGACCACTCACCATCTGGGCTTCTTGTCTGCGACGCGCCGGCGTTGGGAAAAAAAAAAAACCGGGTCTGTTTTTAAACTCAGCGGCTGGAGGTGGAGGTGGATGTCGGCTCTCTCATGCAGCTTTTCTCCCCCTCTCTCTGGGTGTATCGGTGTCGGATGCTGGCCCCCCGGATGCCGGCTGTGGAGTCCTCCGCTCCGGCTCTCCGTTTTCAACACAACGGTCCTTTTTTTTTCTTCTTCTTCTTCTTCTTCTTCTTCTACGTCAACAGGAAGTCGAACCTGATTGGCTCGCAGCTGCTCCGCGACGCCTTCACGGCCTGTCGGATACATCACCGCGACACCTGGAAGACGTTCAAGCTCTCGCGGAAATATCAGTACTTTAATTAAAACAGCTTTACAGGATCGTTTCCCCGAAAATAATGTTTGTATGTTGGATGTTGGATACATGGAGCAGACGAAAATACTGTTTTGTTTGCGTTTTTTTTTCCTTTATAATCACATGCATTGAAATGTGCTTACATTACGAAACAGAAGAAATCATTTAGAAGGGAAAGAAATAATCTACATAATTTAAGAGGAAAAGTTCAATCTAAAACAAATAGAGCATATTTAAATCAGACGGTGTAAACTTCCCACATGTCAAATAAAACAAATAGAGTCCTCTATTTTTTTTCTTCCTCCTCCACAAATAGGAAACCCTTTTTGTGGAGGAGTTAAAGAGTAACACAACGTTTAGGCACTTTAAAAGATATGAATCTTGTGAATTGTAGTTTACTACAATATTGTCTTATATCACTGATTCAGGAATTTTCATTCGTTTTTTTCTGCATCACAATAAAAACATAGCCAGATTTTTGGCTTCCTTCAACAGGGAATATATAAATCTAACCAGAGATTCCATTAATGTTTAGTCAAAGTTCTTAGCTTTTTATAAATACCTTTTTACTTAAAACCTCAGACTCAGATTTTGAGCTCTGCCTTTGGAACCTTGTCCTGATGTAAACAACAGCTATGTGACAGTTTCATTCATGTATCCAGAGTTTTGTTGACTTTCAGTAGAATCAGTCTTTCCACATCCACACTTCTTGTACAACTGGCTGCCACACAGTATATATCAACCCCATGTTTTAACAGTTGCATAGGAAGTCAATCTTATCTGTCTTCACTGCCCTCAACTGGACACGAACTAGAACACTGTTTTCTTTGTAGTTCAGACATTCATAACTAATTTATAGCTCATTATCAGTGTATTCATTAGAGGACGGGGACAGCTATTGTTCACTTGAATTGCGTAATATATTTTGTTAAAACCTTTAATGACAAATTAATTATTCATTAATTTGAATCAGCGAAGGCAACTCAAAGCCCTGGTATAATTTTAAAGCATCATCTGTTCCTTTGTTTCATGTATTGTACATAACAGGCCAAAAAATGCCACATTAACTATAAAAATATAGAAAGTAAAATGTAACAGAGTAAGAAAAAGCATTACAAATGTGTTTACAGAAAACCATTCATTTGAGTTCAAAGCCATAGTGAGCATAAAGCCTGACAAACATTGATCACAATAGAAAATACAAACAAAAATAGATGCCAAAGGAATCTTTTTAATCAAAACTTCACATTTTCCATTTGTGGATGAACACTTGAAATCCTTCTCTCATACAAACAAATGCATCTCCCTGAAAAAAAAAAAACAAAAAACAAAAAAACACTTTGAAAGCATAAGACGGTCTAAATGCCAAGTGCCAAGGCACTTCACTAAAACTTGAGTACAAGACACAAAAAGAGCTATACAGTTTTTGACATGTAGTTGTGTGATTCTGAATCACCATCTTCAGAAATTCGGCTTTAAGAGTTAGCTTTGTTGATGAATAAATGGCGAACACACAAACACACCTGGCAAAGATCCATTAGGAAAAGAGAAATGCATCATATTTGCAAGCACAAAAGCATGTTAGGAGCTCAGTGAGTATAAACACGACAACGACCAACACACCCTAACTTTGAATTGTTTACTGACAGCAAGATTCATTACAGCTCTATTGCTTGATCCTATTGACTTACAATTACAACAGTCTTCATGGTGTATGTACAGTGACTGACTGTGAGCTGCTTGTGTGGATCTTTCTGAGACTCTGTGGTGCTCTGGCCAATTCATGAGGTCTGAGCCAAGATCACAGCAGTGTCAGGACACTTTCCATCTATTTAGAGTCCACAAAATCCCTCTGTGCTTGTATCACCCTCTGATATGCTCTGCTTTCTGCCTACACAGACAAGCTTGCCATGGAGCAGTTGGTTGCACATATTATTCTACTGATGTGTGTGTTGTTGTTGTTTTTTTTCCTTTAGTTGTCCCACCTGCTCTTTCTACGTTTTGGTGGTTCAGGAACAGCAAAGCTATCATCTCCTCGATCCCTCCCCTCCCCACTCCCCCTGTCTCCCCCCTCCCTGTCACCCCTACGATCTTCTCTGTCTCTCCTGCTTCCGTCTCCGTTGCGACTGTCGCTGTGGCGGCTGCTGCTGTGGCGATCACGATCCCCGTAGCGGTCACGGTCTCTGTCTCCATGGCGATCCCGGTCACTGTGGCGGTCATCGCTGCCGTGCCGGTCACTCCTGTCACTGTGGCGGTGGTAACTATCCCCGTGGCGCCCCCGGTCTTCACCATGCCTGTCCCGTGAGCTGTCTCTCTGTGAGGGAGGTGCAGGCTGTGGGTAACTGTGCTGTGAACTGGTTTGACTTGTGGGCACTGAGCTGAGGGCGCCGGCACTGGTGAAGCCAGACAATGACAACATGGTGGTGTGTGACCTCTCTGAGCCATTGGCAGCCTCTGTCGGCACCGAGCTCAGGCTGCCGGCACTGGTCCAGCCCGATGAGCTGTTTGACTTGGTGCTGAGTTTTGGAGGGCCGCTGGATGCAGCAACAAAGTGGCTCTTATACTGAGCCTAGATGAAGAGGGAACATTGAGAGATTAACTGCTTGGAGGCAAAATAAGGTGTGCTGACATTTCAACGTCAGGATTTTACTGTTGCGTAACATAAAATGACCAAAACATATCTGCAGGGTACTGATAGGAACGCTAATCTTCTTTCCCTCTGAAAAGACACTTTGCTACTACTGCTGCTGAAATTTCAAAACATTTTGTTTCTATAATAATCAGGATTTATAATGGACTACAAGAAGTTGAGGTATGAATTAATGGTTTACATCTCATATGCTTAAAATCTGTAGAATGTAACAGAGCAAGACTAAAAATAAAAACTTTAAAAGAAAAATGAAATTGCTTGAAATCACAGCTAAATAAACTTGGTGGCAAAGACAGAATTCTACCTGGAAGGCTTGTTTCATTGCAGACATGCGGTCTCCCATCGCCCCAGTTGCTGGTTTGGTGTAGCCCTCAAGGCTACTTGTAGAAGACAACAAGCTGCTGCTGCTGCTGCTGCTGCTGCTGCGATCCTGCTCAACACAACAGAGCCTTACTCCGGTTTCTTCAAATATTAACCATCAACCTCCTCAACCTAAAAAAAATATCTTAAGAACACAAAAAATTTTATTCCAGTAATCAGCAACTCACAGAGGTTTCAGCCCCTAGGCCCGGCCTCTCTCTGTAACCAAGACCACCTCCACCAATATTTAGCCGCTTGCCTTTACCACCCTTGAATCTGGATTTCCTGAACCATGGATTCTGAGAAAAAACAAAACATAAGAGGACAAAATTAAATTAAAAAACAAAACCCAAAAACAACAAATGTGAAGAGGAGTTTCTATAAACCCTTCTTGATTCTCACCTGCATGGCTAAATCCATCAGTTCTTTAGAAACACCCTGATTTGCTCCCTCCAGATTTCTGACAAGGTCTCCAGCGAATGTGGTGTCTTTGCTGGTGAGCAGAGTGTAAGCTACTCCTTTCTCTCCAGCACGGCCAGTTCGACCAATCCTGTGAGTGTGTGTGTCGATGTCTCGAGCCACGTCATAGTTCACCACTGTGCGAATGGATGGGATGTCCAGACCACGAGCTGGAGAGGAATAAAAACAGAGAGGCAAATGTGAATTTGTCTCAAAATTGCATCTACAACGAAGAAAGGAAATGTGACAAGGAAAAATTCTCCCATCAGTGCCTTGTCTTGTACTCACCTGCTACATCAGTGGCCACCAGAATGGGCAAATTCTTCTTCTTAAAGTCGCTGATGACCTTGTTCCTCTCACTCTGGTCCATGTCTCCATGCAGGAGGCCAAGGCTGTAGCCCTCCTGCATCAGGTTAGTGGCCAGTTCTTCACAGTTTGCCTTCTTGGTGACGAAGATGAGGACAGAGCCAGTGGAAGTGAACTCTACCAGCCGCCGGGTCAGCCAGGACCATTTGTCTGTCGCACTAAGCAGCAACTCCACTACCTGGGTCACATCCTCATTGGCCTAGACAGAAAGAAAAAACAGGACACTTTAACATTCTTTGTTCTTTTCATACTTTGGAACTTTGACAATGTACAGACCAAATGTGTTTCTTTGTGTAGTTATCAGCTGACAAAGATAGATTTTGTTTTCACAGATGATGTGTGGTGCCACGTACCTCTCCGATGTCTCCCTGCACCACACGGATGGGATCTATCAAGATGTCTCTGGCCAGCCTCTCAATCTTCTTTCGAAAAGTGGCACTGAACAGAAGAGCTATTGAGGAAATCATATTAACAGTTATTAAAGGCGCTCTTCCTATAAATAGAAAGAAAACTTGTTTGATATTTAAGGAAACCCACTCACTCTGTCTGTCTGGGCGGACATGGCTAGCAATAGATCTAACCTGATACTCTGAAAGGAAAAGAGAAATAAGCTGCAGTGCTCAACACGTATTTAGCAGCATCTTCGCAACAGAACTGATAATTCCAACACACCAAAGCCCATATCAAACATGCGATCTGCCTCATCAAAGACCAGGTATGTCACTCTCTGTAGGGATGTGGCCTTCTTTTTCACATGGTCAATGAGACGCCCCTGTGCAAACGTACATTAGCAGTTAAACCTCTTCTTCATTGCAGTGGTGAGGGTGTGAATTTTTTCATAGCGTCAACATTAAGTTGGGAGTCTCTTCTCTTACCGGAGTACACACCACGATCTCTGCCCCTTCCTGCAGAGCCTTGGCCTGCTCCCACATGCTACCTCCTCCATAAACTGCCACTGAACGCAATGAGTAGGCTTTCCCAAAGCGTTTGCATTCTGCATGAATCTGGTAGGCATTAAACATGACACACATTAATGCACTGCAAGTATTTTTCAAAGCACTGTGATAAAAATGATCTAATAATAAACCTCTCAATTCTCTTCAATTTCTTACCTGCTGACAAAGCTCTCTGGTGGGACACACGATAACTGCGATGGGTCCCTCGCCCGCTTCCAGCTCCTTTTGGTCCATGATATGAACCAGCATTGGCCAGATAAAAGCTGCAGTTTTGCCACTGCCAGTTTTTGCAATACCAATCATGTCACGTCCAGACAGAGCTATGGGCACACCCTAGACCCAGAATCAGCACAAAAACGATTAGAACTCTTCATTATCAGTTTAAAAATTACAATTCAGTTATCTTGCAACCTCATGATGAATGTGCACTATACCTGGCACTGAATCGGTGTGGGCTGTGTGTACTCAGACTTGCGGATTTGGTGCATTAACTGCTCATCAAAGGTGAAGTGGGCAAAACTAGTACAAGGTTTTGGAGGTGCAGCACCAGATACCTGATTAGAGAGAAAAAAAAAAGAGAGATGCTGTTTATTTTCTTTTGCCTGTACTGGCTGTGGTGGTATAATACAGACAAAATAAATTGTTTGTATTATATAGGGACTTGCTAATGTGCACAAGGTCAATTATTGACTAACCCGCAAGTTCAGTTTCTGCCTCAACTCCAACACTTGAGTTCCAGTCAGGCTGCTGAGCTCCTCATGCTCATTGTAGAAGTTTTTTTCAAAGGCTGGATAATCAATCTGTGAAAGAGAACAACACAGGGAAGACAATTGGTCATTTAAAAAATGAAAAGACATCAAATACAGATCTCGCTTACACTTATAATGTCTGTGTTTAGTTTGAATTTTCAGCTCGACCTCAGAGTGGTCAATAGGAGGAAGTGGCATGATGATTTTCTTAGTGGTAGAGGCAATTGGGTTCCCGTCACTGTCATAGTCAATGTTCTCCTCCTCTTCCTCCTGTGTCAGCCCGGCTGTGGGATTCTCTGCCATGTAGCGGAAGTAGGCTTCCTGCAGAGAGCATAGCACTACATGTAAAGGACTGAGCTGGACAGCCGCGTACCACTGCATCCAGACATCCAGGCACCAAGAACAAAAAGAATCACTGTCTACCTGAATTGACATTCAGTTTTGTAACAAAGAGATAAATAACTGAAATAGATTAACAGTTAAACATGCATTTTCCCCCACACTTTCTAAAACAACAAAAATAATCCATCTCCATTATGATGATCCTAAATATGCAACCTGCATGTTAACATAGAAGGAAAGGCAGGGGACTTTATAAGAATAAAGAGGGGAGACAAATGTTTGCTTTGGAGATCTCGCTGATCAGCAATGTAGAGGATTAAAAACTTGGAGGGCTCACTCACTTGTTCATCTTCTTCTTCAATGTCATCACGAATACCCCTGAAATGACAAGCGGAGAAAAAAAAACTTCCCTGCGGCTCGTTCATACACCCAAGACAGCCCACATCCCACTGTGACTAAGGTCTTACCTGATGGTATCTATTCATGTTACATGTGTGATGACATTTTTTGTCTCAATAATTGAAGAAACTCAAAAGCTAAATTGACATAAGTAATTAATTACCTTTTAAAAAGCAATGACTGATACAGGAGATAAATAAAAATTAGCAGTGTGAAGATCCCAAGTTAGTGGGCTTATATTTATGCTCACATGTCGGTTGAAACTCTGTTGTGGGCATTTCATTTTATTTGCTGGTCAAATATGATTTTAAATATTTAAGTAAGGACACTAACTGGAACTAAAAAAAAAATAAAAAAAACAAAAAATAAAAATTAAACACACTTACTTAGCTGACTTTTTCTCCTTTTCCTTTTCCTCTAGTTTCCGCATATCTTTAGCTGCTTGATTCTGAAAGCAAAAACCGGGATGCATTATTGAAAACGACAGCTTAGGCATTTGAGAATATACATTAGTACAGCTATAATACTACTATTTTGTGCTATTCTCTTCTCACCTCAACCTCTGCCATGAAGGCATCCAGTGGGTCATCCTCACTGTCCGAGCCACCACCTGACTGCATATGCTGCCGCGTGGGTGAATTCTCTGCAGGAATGTATGGCAGATCCACATTGCTGCTGGACTCTTCCTCATCATCTTCAAAATAGCTTGTTGAAAATAACAAAAACACAGTTTGCGATTCATGCAGCGCCGCATATGAATAAATGAATGTACATGTACGGGAGAGGTGTGACACTCACGCATTTTCTTCATCAAAGTTAGCTCTTTTCGTCCCAATTTTGTAGAATGATGGGAGCTGCTGGTTTTTCCCATATCCCCCACCTGACCCTGTGGCTCCAAATGATGTGTGAGATTTTTGAGGAAGGCGAGGTTCCTCTTTTTTCCCTGCAAGAGAAAATCCTCCAAACCCAAACCCTCGCTTCACTCCTGGACCTCCTTTGCTCCAGTTCATGGCTATGTTCTGCAAACAAGGAAAAGGACAATTCATACAGATAAAGTATTACAATCCTTCTTCAGTCAGCCCAAAATCTCATTAAAATGTGCTGCGTTATGACAGGACTGTTAGTCGTGAG
The DNA here is from genome assembly GCA_034769265.1 of Remorina albescens. Lineage (NCBI taxonomy): Eukaryota > Metazoa > Chordata > Actinopteri > Carangiformes > Echeneidae > Remorina > Remorina albescens. Next base: position 2,739,660 of record CM068493.1, read on the forward strand.
GCCAGGTGGTGAATTCATAGCCTTGTGCTGGGGAAATAAATTTTTTTTGTTGTTTTTTATTGCGTTTAATTAAGCCAATTACCTTTTAGATACCCTAACCCTGTACAACAGCGACGTCATGCTGACCAACATTAGCTAAAAAAAAATACAAGATACTCATAATGTATCTCGATTAGATGTAAGACGAATGTTGCATTTAAAAGCCATCATTGATAAAAAAAATACTTTCATTACTATCCATTCAGAGACGCGTGTCTGCCAAAGACGCTGTACTATAATTATTACACATAAATTACATGGGCTTTCGTTAGAAACCAAATTTCAAGCCGTTGGCATTAAACCAGTCGGTGATTTACTGAATTCGTCGATATAAAGGAGGTTTTTAGTATTTAGCTGCTGGCCCGTGCAGTTACTTTGCATTACAGCGATCCTATAACAGATTAAGATTATTGTTTTGTGTCTTCTTAACGCTAACGTTAGCTCAAGGCCGCAAAATGAGGCCGAGCTAGCACCGAGGCAGCGATCGACTCTTGGCCGTGAATGTGTCGCAGTCAGGCGGCCTTTCATTTCCCGATGGAGCCCGCGGGAACACTATTATCTCACTAACTGCACCGGTAACTTTGTAAAAGTGGCCCATTTTTTCGTGATAAATTACCTTTTCAGTCGCGACGATTCAACCTCTGTTGTCATTAGAAGAAGCTGCGGCGCCTGCGTCATAAGCCCGCGCAAAGTTTCTCCGTGGGCGTGTCGTCATCCGTGCGCGACGCGTCGGTTGAGCCGAGGAAGCGAAGCGAAGAGCTGTCAACAATATGGGCGGCCAAATAAAGCGGCCTGGAATATAATATAACCAGCAAACTGCGACTTCTGCCCTCGACATTATCTCGGTAAGTGGTGAAGAAATAAAAAAATAATAATAACTCAGTTTCTTGTTAGAAATAAGTCCCGGTAGCTGCCTTAGCTAACGGTAATTCACCACTGCTAGCCTGCGCCCTCCATCAAGGCTACATTAGCGAGCAACTAGCAAGACCTGAGCTCTGCAAGAGACGAATTTGGATTTTTTTATATTATTATTACTTTATTGTTGCGTCTTTTTTTTTTCGTTCAAACTATTGAGTTTTACATTGCCGGATGTTGTACGTGTTGGAGTAATAAGCGGTAATATTAAAGCCTGAATGTTGGTTAGTTTCAGTCTCAAAAATCAGTGAGAATGAAGATAGCATCATTCAAAGCAGCAATAAACTGCTAAAAGTTCATTGGCTGCTCTAATTTACTCTGTTATATAAGTTATAACTGAGTTAGGGTCGTTTGCATGAGGCGACTTGGCTCTGTTATGTGTCAACATATTTCCTCTCATATAATATACTTTTTCTATTATTTGTCTTCTGCAGAAAGTTGCTATTTCTCAGGGTATAGTAAATATTCAGTGACAAACTTCTTAAGGATATTGATCGAGGGCATTATAGACTAACTACATGTGTGTTTTGTTTATCTATATTTTATCTCTCCCTTTAATGGTTAATTTAAGAGGGATATGAAATATTAACAAAGATGGCTGACACTGCTTCTAAACATGCAGAAAAGAGAAGAGAAAATTTATGTAAATTAAAAAGTAATGTTCTTATTTAAGGTATTGTTTAAGGCAATCAACATAGAGGTACATAATAAATTGGGCTTATTAACACAAATATGGGATAAAAAGACAACATTTAACAGCATTCTTGAACCCAGCATGGCAGATGCATTGATATAAAATACATAAATCATTCCTTCACAATATTATGATCATCTTCAGAATCAGAATCATCTTCTCTCTCACAGTTTTGTTGTTGTTGTTGTTTTCTTGTTTTTCTTCACAGATATTTCCTACCTGTGTTTTCAGCATCATATGTAACCCACTCAAGAGGATCCATGTCTTTTCTTGTAAGTGCCAAGCAGGCTACACGCTAATTTAGACACAAGGTTACTGGGCCACTTTTCCAGACAAGGATTAAATCTATTCTGAGACCTTGAGTGAAATCTACAGTACTCATGTGCTTTTAATTGATATGTCTGGTGCAGAAGCAGGCTTAATCCTTGTAAAGGAAATTGGTATGTAAACACATCTGTTATTGCTTTCAATTCATGCAGGCAGATATACACTATTGTTATAGTAGATAATTTTGTCCAATTTTATTTCTAAGTTCTCTCAGAGGCCACTTTCTTTATTAACATACCTCTGCTTACAGGAAGAAGCTGTGCATGAAATGTCAGACTTTTGTAAAATTGTGCTTTCTTTTTTCTCTATCACAAGCATCAGAAAACTTTTCTGCCTGTAAATTAGGCTATAAGCATGAACTGTACTTTTTTCAAATGTATTCATATTTCTGTGGAACCTTCCCTTATTCTTCCTTGCATTTTCTCTTCTTTTCTTCCATGTCTTTTATAACTCTCTGTGTCTGTCAGCGTTGGGTATCTGAGAAATTGAGTGTGGAGAGCCTGCGGGATTTGGAGTTATTTGGAGGTGAGGTTCAAGGCAAACCAGCTTGCAACAAAAGGGTTCGACTTTCCCAAGCCACTGCTTACACACTGTTCTAGATGAAGTGTTACTTGAAGTGAGTAGTTGCTTTGCACTGCTTTCAGAATTCATCCCTTGAACTACAAGTCATCCTCTTTTACCTTTGTTGAGTTCCGATGACATAGTTTCTGTTTGCTATGATAATTTATCCAGGGGCACATGAAAAATTTTATTAAAGTGTCATGTAGATTTTTCCCAGAAACCATCTGTGCCACTTTATTTAAGGCTTCTTGCTTGTTTTATTTAGTTGAGTCTGACTTACATTGTGGCTGAAAAAAATTGTGTACTTGTTTTTGACTGTGAAATATTTTTTATTTGCGTTAATACTTAAACTTGAGTTTTCCCTCTTGTGAATATTGTTTTATTGGGGGGTTAATTGTGATTTTAATTAGAACTTTTGGCATTGTCAGTCTACAACAAAGCTGCTGTCTGAGGTTTTGAGTTGACATTTAGGTGTCAGTCAGGGATTTGCTCATTTTCAGGCTTAACTGTTGGACTTGTTCTATAATGAAATGACTGTAAATTTACATTGCTATCTGAGAAAGCAAATAACATATGCATGTTTCTGCATTGGCTGGTGTAGCTCATGGTGTCAGGGTTTGCAGAACAGCAGTACAAAATAAATCCCCCAAAAAATGAATAATAATAATTCCACATCATTTTGTGTACAGTCACAATAAAACAACATATTATACAAACACAAAATCTATAAAGCGACCACTGCAGAATAAGAACAAGGTTAAGAAGAATGTTAAGAGTTGTACTCATTAGAAACAGCAAATGGACTCAACTATTTGAGTCTCTGTTTGTAGATTTTTTTTTTTTTTTTTTTTTGCCGAGATCACTCATTAGCCAGAAGCTATATTTATTTCTGGAGTTGGGTTCCCACAATGACTCGTGGCTCTGGTTGTATTTTCTCTGATATTTATACTGGACAGAGATGGCAGTTTTAAAACAAATGTGAAAGACGAAGACTATAGTTTGTGAGTTCTATATGACAGCTTTCCAGGTGGTTTGTTGATCTTTTCAAATGCCATATCTCTCCACAAGTTTCTTTATTTTTGTATCATGGAAAGATTCAGGAGTGGAGTGTCTTTTTTTCCCCCTCATATTAACTCATTTCATTTTCTTGCCAGCTGATCATTGCTCAATGTTGCATGTTTGTGCAAGTGTATGATTTCTGTTCTGCCTGTACTGTGTTTCCATTGTCTTACATAATGTTTGGAAAGAACCTGGAGGGTTTAGCTAGATTATTGGGGGGGGTGGGGGAGGAATGTAATGCTTTGATGGGAAAATATTTTATTTTTATTTTTTTTCTGCAGCGGCTGGGTAAGAATTTATTTTTGTGGTTGCTATGCAGATTCAGTTTAATCACGTTCCCACAAGTTATCATGACTGAACTGATAACGGTACATCATTTTGTTTCCTGAAAGACAAAGTTGCAGTTTTTAGAAAAATCCTTTTGGCAACAGAGAAACCAGCAAAGGTCACCAATGCAATTCTGCAGCATGCATCAAACTCCCACTACCGGAGGCTGCTTCCCAGATCAAGAGCTGCTCTAAACTCAGATCCTTCTCTTGTTGTGTCTTATATGTCTTTATGTCATTGACGTGGTCTTTCTACCCCAGAGCAAGCTCAGGGACTCTCTCACAGGAAAGTAAGTGTGGTATTCCTGTCACTGCATCACCCCCCTGCCCCCACCCAAATTGCCCTTTGTATATGTGCGTGCAGCATGTGTATGTGCGCATACAGATTTAATTATAGAGGGATCCACAAACCTGGAGGCTGTGCACATCCATGTATGCATGAGTGTTCAGTGGCTGTACATGCTGGTAGCTCAGAGAGCCGTTTCATCTCACTCAGCAGGGCTCCTGATAGAGCCGAGACAGAAACAGCAGAGCACCAGAGGTCAAATCACCCTCTCTAAATCCAAACGCTCCTGTCTGAGTCTGTGGTTTGCTGCTAACATGCTGCTCCTGGGGCAACGGCTGTGTTTTGACTTTGTGTGTTTTTTAGTTGCCTCTCTAAATTTTCTGTCTAAGAATTTGTTGTGTTGTGAGTACTCTGTTTCTGCGTTAATTATTATTAATTTTTTTTTGGACACTGCCTCTGTGTGTTGACAGCTTGTTAAATTGATGGTGACAGTGATGGTGCTGTAGCGTTTCAGCCATTGTTTGTCCCTGCAGGCTGGAGACAGGTGGAGTACCACATGTTCAGCTTTAGCAATGCACGGCGAACCCCCCACCCCCCCCATCCCATTTCTGAATCTGATCCCATCGGCGGTGTCATGTGCACCCCATGTGATCAGATCAACTTTTACTGATGTTCCCCTAACTGAGGGCTGTTGAGACATGTTTGCCTTTGGTTTGAGCTGAAAGTCCATTAAGCTTCCATGTGACTGAAGACACATTTAGGAGCGCCTGGTTTTATCTCTGTGTGTGTGTGTGTGTGTTTCTGATATTGACTTTTGACACATAAGAACCAGTTAGGGCAGAAGAAAGTGCACAATTATATTCTGACTGCACATCTCCACTCTAGCTCTAGTCACCATGGAGACAGCCTCATGTATTCATGCAGTTTGTTTTCGTCTCCACAGCTACATCAGTCTGTCCATCTTCATTATCTGAATGTCAAAAACTGATGGAATTCAGGAGTCCTCACTCCCAAGAATAAAAACTTTGTTATATCTTGTTTTTGTCAAACATACAGAATGTGTAGACCACATTATGAAAATATCATGTCAGGAGTATCCTTACCAAAATGAGGTTTATTCATGATAATGATGCAATAATAATGAAAACATTTGTGGAACACTTATATTGCATCAGTTAGGACAGATCTTTTTTTGACAAACTTTTGAATGAAACTTTTGTAAAAATATAGGAAAATAAATAATAAGAGAAACTTTCTTTTCACAGATTTCCTGTAGTTTTTATTTGAATCAGCCTCTATTTTACCACTCACTGGAACAAAAATAAAGTCTGACTGTAACTGTGGTCCAGAGTCGAGCTGAACTACTTTAGACTTCAACAGTGCAGCCTTGTGTAAAACAGTGTGGAAGCTCGGTCCTTGGTTGCCGACAACATTTTCATGTCACCCATATAAGGATGTTAAATTATTACCCCCGTTCACGACTATCCTGGTGATGGAAATTCACCACGATCACTTATTTGAGTAATTTGACACAAGATTCAAACTGTATTTTATCCCAACCTTAGATCACATTTCGCAATTCTGTATTTATTCCAATATTATATAATAATTTAAAAACACTTCCTCCTCAAGCAGAAACTGCATTATTGTTTCACAGTTACTGTTATACTGTAACTGTCTGAAGCCATTAAACCGACCTGCTCTGCTTTATATTTACTCATACTTATATTTTAATGAGTAGACATAGTTGATAAATGTGTTTAAATATTTTGCCGGCGCTATTATTATTGTAAGTTGTAGTGTTATTAATGTCTTTCAATTTTCTAGTTTCTGTTGTGTTTTGTTGGGATTAGTACCATGGGGGTCATACTAACACACTTGGGGATCTTTTTTTTAACACACCAAGTCTCTGGTGGCCGCCTACGGCACAGTCCTTTAATGTCACATATTTACATATTCTCCTCCAACTTCAGGCCCATGAGGACAGTCAGGAGAGTCTGACCTCCCTCCCTTGTCGGGACACCATGGGCAGTTTCCTGCCTGACAGCAGCTTATACGAGCTCCTCACCATTATTGGTACGTGAAGGCAAAGACACCTTGGCCCGACTGCTCACAGCATAAAAAAAAAAAAACAAGTGCTAACATATAAGTTGTTTGTGTTTTAGGCCGGGGCTTGGATGACCTGATGACTGTAAATCTGGCTCGATATCGACCAACAGGGGAACACGTAGCCATCCGGCGTATTGACTTAGAGTCGTGCACGAATGACATGGTTACCTACCTGCAGGTGTGCATCAGTCAGCATGATTCAGCTCTACTGTAGATTTGGCCTTTTTCTCCTTTTAAGTGAATAAACCAACATTTCTTTCATCTTAATGCTTCTTATGTAACACTTATTTTTGTGTGGTCTAATTAACCTCCCCATCTTTCATACTTGTCCATCTGTGTAAAATCAGACTGAGAATCATCTTTCCTGTCTGTTGTCGTGACATAATAAGATTGAATTTCCTCTCTCTTCCTCTCAGGGTGAACTTCATGTGTCAAAGTTGTTTCACCATCCCAGTATTCTCCCCTACAAGAGTGTCTTTATAGCTGAAAATGAACTGTGGGTCATCACCCCCTTCATGGCTTATGGTGAGAAACTGTTTTCTGTATCCTATTAAAAGAATTTTAAGCAGTGTGTAATGATGAAGGGCAGCTTCCTCATCACAGTGACGTGTGTGATCATTTTTCAGGGTCGGCCAGAGATCTGATCTGCACTAATTTCACTGATGGTATGAGCGAGCTGACGATCTCCTACATCTTACTGGGCATGCTCAAAGCTCTTCAATACATCCACCACATGGGATACGTGCACCGGTAAGACAGGCAGTTATATTGGGGGTGTGTCTCACAAATAAATTATAATCCCAGCTCAAAGAAGAAAACAACACATTTGGTAACTGTTCAGAGAACTTTGAATGCTCCTTGCTGGATTAGAAAGAAATATTTCTGGGCCTGTTGTCTTATGTTTAAATAGATTGTCACTAAGGTGGGCGACTGATGGTCTTGAATTTTTGTGGTTCTGTGTAGGAGTGTGAAGGCCAGCCACGTGCTGATCTCAGCAGATGGACAGGTCTGCATGTCTGGTCTGCGGAGTATCTTTAGTTTGATCCGTCACGGGCAGAGGGCCAGGGTTGTTCATGACTTTCCTCAGTACAGCGTCAAGGTGCTGCCCTGGCTCAGCCCCGAAGTTCTGCAACAGGTACTGGATTTCTGTGGCAGTGTGTGATGTTGAGGTGACACCGTCTCTCATCATGAGAATATATTTTTTTGCCTCTTCACTCTTTATAAAGCTACAGACAATGTTGTTCTGCAACATTCTTCGATCCCATGTGCACGAGTAAAGGCAGCATAATGAAACGCAGCACATCTGTGTCAAAAGGTTGAAGCATGACCTTTCTTCATACTGTGAGATTAGGAATTAGAACTAAAGTCTGGATGAAATGTGTGCCACTGTTCAATGTCATGTGTGAATGTTTCCCTCAGAATCTGCAGGGCTACGACTCTCGGTCGGACATCTATAGCCTCGGCATCACAGCCTGTGAACTTGCAAATGGACACGTCCCGTTCAAAGACATGCCGGCTACACAGGTGATCAGTTTTCACAGGAACAGTTTCATTTACAGTGACGAGTGGGTTCACTCACACCCACCCCCTTGTTTCCACAGATGCTTTTGGAGAAGCTAAATGGGACGGTGCCATGCTTGCTGGACACCACCACCATCCCACCAGACGAGCTGTCCATGAAACCGTCACGGTCCGGAGCTGACTCTGGGATCTGTGAGGGTCCGGGAGCCGGAGGGGTCAGACACTCCAACGGGGAGCCCTCCTCGTCATCAGCAGGACACCCCTACAACCGAACGTTTTCCCCACACTTCCACGCCTTTGTTGAGCTTTGTCTACAGCGAGACCCAGAAAAGAGGTTGGCGGGGTTTTTCCTAGAATTGTACAGGACGTTTTACAAGTAGCACTAATATTTCTCCTGTTGTTTTCCATTAGACCATCAGCAGCGGCTCTTGTAGGTCACCCCTTCTTTAAACAGGTGTGTAAAATACCCAAGTAACAGATATTATTACTTATGAAAACATTTTTTTTTATTATTATTATTATATGAATAAGACATGTTATTCAAAGAACAACTGCTTTAAAATAACAAAAATCCAATAGTACAATAAAATCAGGGTGGATTGAAGTGGAATGAAAATAGAAATGAAATTAACATCTTTTTAGTTCAGTAGCTAAAGAAAGTTTCTGTATTTAATCTCAGTGACCTTTTGAAGTTTAATCCTGTCGTATTTTTTGTCTCTCAGATTAAACGTCAGCCATCAGAAGCTCTCCCTGAGCTGCTGCAGCCTGTGACACCAATCACCAGCTTCGACAGCTCCCAGCCGCAGGACTCCCCCTCTGGACTGGCCAGTTTGGAGTCCGGGCTCAGCCACCTGGAGGTGGACGACTGGGACTTCTGACAGTTCAGGACTTGGCAAGGAGACACTTGGGGAAACCTTCTGAGCAGACAGGACGAAGTTAGTTGCTTTTGTAACTGTCCCAATGTAAATAACACAAACTGTCGAACTGAAAGGAGTTGCTGTTATCAGATGGAGGTTAAAAGCCAGGAGCCACCTTTCCTCTCTTTGGTGTCTCTTGCACGCTTGGTCTCTAGATCTGCACAGACTTTATTTTGCACTGCACTGATGGCCTCTCTCTTAAACTCACACACACCTGTTTACAGATTGTACTCACACATCAGCCCTCTGGAGCCAAAATACAACAGCACTACTCACTTCCTCATGCTGAGAGGTCAGGATGTCTTCATCTACATGGATGTAGATGAAGCCTAAACCTTAATGATCCCTGTGAAACGGATCAGTGGGAAGCCGCTACTAGATATTCAGAGGGGACTCTCTACCTCTTGTTGGAACATGGCTACTGTACGTGGCCCATCTGCTCATTGAGACTACCATGAGGAAACACACCAGGCCTCACAGCTGACTTGCTCAGCCCCTCACACCAGATGAAGGGCTTCAACCTGGTCGGCAAAACCTACAGCATGTAAATGCATTCCTTAACTCTCTGCCTGCATTACAGTGAACACAACATCTCATGCTTTACACACCACTTTCTTTCGTTGCACAGAGGTTTGACACAAACGCTTGTTTAATTTAACCTGCAGAGCGTTAGAAGTACGCATTTCCTCCAATTTACTCTGGGCGTGATGTTACTTGTCTCAAAAGTGAATGTTACATTGGTGCTTGTTTTGTCTGCATGTATTTGAAAGTGGGGACAAAGCAAAGTGTTGAAAATGTCAAACTTGACCTTTAAAAATAAACATTGTCCATTTTAATGTTTTAACTTGATGTTACCACACAATGGGTCATTAAACTTTCTAAAAAAAATTATTTTATTCCAAATTCACATGGACAAACACATAAGGGGAGGAGGGTTGAAAAGGTTCAGATGTTAGCTAATCTTCCTCATCGGATGGTGGTTGGTCTGTGGCGGCCTGACGTTTCTCTATCTTGGCCATAAGCTCTGGAATAAAGGAGAAATAATAGAAATCATGACTGCTGGCCATCATTAATCTACACTCATTACATCAAATCCTCAGAAGAAATCCATTTGCTGCTTTCTTAAAGCTCCTGCTCACCTTTAGCAGGGTTGAAGACACCATTGGTTTGTGTGTTGCACACATAGCAGCGCTTGGACTTGCGGTAATGCTGAAGAGCACAGGTCTCACAAAAATAGTGCTTGCACCTGGGAGACATAAGACAAGTCAAAACATCAGGACTGGAAATAAACAAAGATCCGCACGGTGAAGACGCAGCAGGAAAACATGCACTTACTTCGTGACAATGGGATTCTTGAAGGACTCCCTGCAGATGAAGCACTTAAAGGGCAAATCCTCGTCGTCGCTGCTCACCTCGTAGTTCTCATCGTCTGGATGGAAGCGTACAGTTTTTCAGGAAATGCTGAATCAAACAGAAATCAAACAAACACAAAACCTCCTTTCCAATCTCACCATTGGCTCCGTATCTGCCCTCCTCCAGCTCCCTCTCAATCTGCCATCCATGTTTGTAATCGGATCTGTCGTGAAGGAACTTACAGCTGTCTAAAAGCAGGAGAGAAGATGAAAACTAATGTTAATGGCTAAGACAGTGGGAAAATGTTATTTATTAAACAGTTGACTGATATTTTTATGCTATAAATCCAGTATCCACCTCCAAAGCCACAGAATCCAGTCTCCTTGTAATCTTTGCAGATGTCAGGCTGGTAATCCCACCTGACTGTGGCTCTCAGGTGCTCGGGGGCTCGGATCGGTCCTTTTCTGTAAAATGTTGAAGAAAATTATGTGGATACATGACGATTGATCTCAGCACTCACCAGGAATGACAGTTCTTGACCTTAGTCCTCACCTGACCATGCCAGAGGAAGCATTGCCCATGGTGGTATCTTTGGGCTTGATGAATTTTTGGTAATTATTAATGCCACGGTAGATTTTATCATCCTCTTTACCCGTCAGCTCCTGCGGTGGCAGAAAAATAGAAAAAAAAAAAACTTAAATATTTTGCATTACAGATTACAGCTGCACAATTAATCAAATTTGCAATTTCTTTGTTTGATACAAGTCCCAACAAAAATCACATCATGATTTTTAGATTTTCTGAAGTGAGAACTGAAACGAAACATCAGCATGGCAATATCTGCCCATAAAATATGAATATAATTTTGTATTTAAGATGTGACTTGATGCAACGCTACAGCATTTAGAATTTATGTTTTTTGATAATATTAATGAATTACATGGACTGAATGTGCATTTATCAGAAAAAAATACTAGCATTTCACTCTTTGTATGTTAAATGTTAACATTAAGATAAACATCATCTCATACCTCTTGGATTTTCTGACTCCTCTCAAAAATGGCCTGAGCATCCTTGTCTCTCTCTGTGTCAAGCTGATACGTAGCAGTTGCTCCCATGTCCTCAGGCCCCTCTGGTTTCTGTTTCAGACAAAATCATCAGCACAGTGCCGAGAGGAAGATTGTGACCTCATCACACCGAAACCTCAACAGATTGTCATATAAAAGAAATCAAGTCTCCACTCACTGCTGATCGTGTTGACTTGTAGGCAACAGTGATTTTCTTGTCTTCTTTCTCATCCTCACTTTCACTGGAGGACACAGCATCTCTCTCCACTTTCTTTGTCTGAACAGAGACAAATGTCACAGTTATCTCACTACTAAATTTAAAAATACTTTCGAAATGTATGCCATTATTATTATTATTATTATTATTATACCCTCTGAATCATGGGGTTGACTCGAGAGTCTTTCTTTTCTCTTCTGACCACAGAGCTCTGGTCCTCGTCACTGTCTCCGTCTAAAAAAAACAAAGCTGCGTTTACCACTTTTTACTCTGATGCTTTGAAATATGATAAATCCACTATGTATTTGACAATCTCTGTATTTTCTAAACATTTATACCCTTCTTTACTCATGCAATTATCCAGTCCTGTGGTAGTCATTCATTAAATCATGTATATATATATAGCTCAGACTGGTGGTGTAATGATATCACAATTTTTGGCACAATTTGGTCTCTTTAATACCAGAGAATCATAATTTTGTATCACTATTATTGTCATCTCTAATCAGCAATTTGCTATCTTTTAATGGCTGCTTACAACAGAATGCTGTAAGTCAATACGTTTTAACACTACATTTCAGCATGTTAGTTAGAGTGAATGGTAGTTTTTCTTTTTAATATGAATAAATTAATATAAATAAAGGGAGAAATCAAACTGGAAGGAGATACAGACCACCCAAAAAAGACTGAGCCAATAATATAATCATTTTTCATCTGCTTAGATGATATTATTTATTATATAAATGACACTCACGTCCATTCAACGTTTTTATATATTGATTTCTATTTTTACATTATTTTTTATATATTATTATTTTATTTATTATTCTTGTATATGTATTTTTCAAAAATGTCAATAAAGTTCTATTCAAACGGTCACAAACACCAAATTCCGTGCAACCGCAAACGCAGCACCAACGAGGAAACAGGCTTAAATAGAATAAATATCAAAAATAAAGATAAAAATAAAAACTACCGACAGTTTTTAGAGTTTATCTCTTAAATGAGGCAACTGTCGGCATCTTTATTAAAAAAAAAAAAACACAAGAAAAAACAAGAACTCAGAACTCCTCGGTCAGTTTAGCCGTTTGGTGTCAGTTAGCGGTTTTTGGTCATTTTGACGGTAAAATGTTGGACTGAAGGAGAAACACCGACCTTTGTCGCTGCCGCTGGCTTTTCTTTTTCGTCCGGAGAATTTTTTGGTGGATTTTTTGAACAGAAAAGTGCAGGAGCCCGTTTTGGGCTCTCCAGACTCCGCCATCTTGGAACGAAGATTCAGCTAAACGTCGTCCTCACCGGCGCCATCTACAGTCCCGGAGCCGGACCAGGCCCAGAGCAAGACCAGGACCAGGACCAGAGCCAGGACCGGACCAGGACCAGAGCAAGACCAGGACCAGAGCAAGACCAGGACCAGGACCAGGACCAGAGCCAGGACCAGAGCCAGGACCAGAGCAAGACCAGGACCAGGACCAAAGCCAGGACCGGACCAGGCCCAGAGCAAGACCAGGACCAGGACCAGAGCCAGGACCGGACCAGGACCAGAGCAAGACCAGGACCAGGACCAGGACCAGAGCAAGACCAGGACCATGACCAGGACCAGGACCAGGACCAGAGCCAGGACCAGAGCCAGGACCAGAGCAAGACCAGGACCAGGACCAGGACCAGAGCCAGGACCAGAGCCAGGACCAGAGCAAGACCAGGACCAGGACCAGAGCCAGGACCGGACCAGGACCAGAGCAAGACCAGGACCAGGACCAGGACCAGGACCAGAGCCAGGACCAGAGCCAGGACCAGAGCAAGACCAGGACCAGGACCCGGACCAGAGCCAAGACCGGACCAGGACCAGGACCAGGACCAGAGCCAGGACCGGACCAGGACCAGAGCAAGACCAGGACCAGGACCAGGACCAGGACCAGAGCAAGACCAGGACCAGGACCAGGACCAGAGCCAGGACCAGGACCAGAGCAAGACCAGGACCAGGACCAGAGCCGGACCAGGACCAAGACCAGGACCAGAGCCGGACCAGAGCCAGGACACGACCAGACCAGGACCAGAGCAAGACAATGACCAGGACCAGGACCAGGACCGGACCAGGAACAGGACCAGGACCAGACCCGGACCGGAGCCGGTCGGTCCCTGGGTGTCCTGCCCCGAACATCACGGGAACCGCACAAATAATTGATTTTAGAGGTAAAACCATTTTTTCACGAAGATCTCTGAGTATTTTAGTTTGTATAAAATAAAAACTTATTTCTTTAAAACCCAAAAAACTCAAACGTGCGTAATTTTTTTTTTTTTTTTTTTTTGTAAACAAAAATAATAAATCCAGAACCATCCAGAAACTTTTCTTACGTTTACACTTTTTAGCAAAAGTATTATAGCCAACATTCATCCCAGCTTTGTTTGTAATTATGTTTACGAAAAAATAACGAATAAAATACAACAACTGGCAGCTGATAAAGAAATATTGAATAGTGTTTTAAAGTTGTATTTACATTATAAAAGCCTTTTATTTTGGTCGCTCAGCCGTGCCAAGTGCATGACGCCAGCTGAACAAAACCGGAAGTAATGATGGAAATTAAAATTATTATTATTCGACAGGAAGGGCGATGGTTTTATTTTAAAAGGTTAGGACCGGAAGTTGTGCGTGTAGTCATGTCTAACTTGCCGGCCGCCGGTTTGCCTCCCGTCCTCCTCCAGCAGCAGAGGCAGCATCCGTGGCTCCCCGCAGAGGACAGCGGCTGTTTGGAGGACACAGGGCCCACCGAGGGAGGGGTCCTGGCCTGGGCACGGATCCCGAAGAGGCCCCGGGGCCGCCGCTGGATGGAGTCGGGCTGCATTCACACAGCAATGGCTATGGGTCTGACATCGAAAAAGGCGTCTGCTCGCAGCGTCGGCGTGGAGAGAAAAAACCTCATCACGGTTTGCAGGTATACATCACATCACATCACGACGCCGACGACGTGCAGCATTTCTCCGCAAATGTCAGCTCCTGCATGCTGCTGTTAACATAATGGGAGCTATAGATCAACCCGGCACTGATTCCGGGCCTGAAGCAATAAAACAATTGATAAATAACGCAGAATAATGGACATAGAAAGCTTAAGGGTGAAGGGGGAGGCAGGTGCGTTCATAAATCCCTGCCAGATCACACCCGTTTGTGTAGATGAGGAAAGAAAAAATTTACCTATTCCTTTAAAAATGATCTTATGTCAACATTTGCTTCTCATGGATGCACTTTTCAGTGACATTCCTCCACACATCAAACATTTGCTGTGATATATGTACATGCACACATTTATGTGTGTGTATATATATATATTCAGCAGGAATCTGTCACAGGAAAGTCTCTTTTGTGTTTAGCAGGTGAAGACACCTGCTTGATTCCTGTCCTCCTGGTAAATACAGCTTCAAAGGGTAAAAAATAAGATTAAGGGGATATTATTGTCCATTCTAGAAAAGAGATGGAGAGAACGGTACTCAGTAAACTCAACAGTGAACAGCAGCTTTTTTTCTGCCATTGTATCTGCCAGCTTGAGTGTCTTTGTGGGACAAGGGCACTGGAAACAGTGCAAGGATTCCTCCCCCCATCGGTGGTCCTCCGCCCACAGCACACACCGAGTGCTGATGGACTGTGATGTTCAGTCTTTATATGGCTCCACTAAGTCGCTGTCCTCTTGCACATTGCTCAGAGAGGTTGTGAGTTAGAATTCACCATCCACATTCATTGTCTGGGAATGTGATTAGAGGCGTTTAACTATTCAACGTGTCCAGTTTTATATAAAATGTCCACACCGTTCGGATGTCCATCCGCCTCGGATCCAGTTTTTGAATGTTACAGGGTCATGCAAGAGGCCAGTAATATATCAATGAATGTATTGTGACCCCAAATCACAGCTTAAACTTTGAGGCAGTTCGCATTGTACTAGATGCACTATTTTTGTCCAATAGTATTCCTATACATATAGAAATAATATAAGAGTTTCACAGATTAAGAAGGACTTTGATTTTATCTGCAGGATTACTGTAGTTACAAATAAAACATTAATGGTCTTCTAGAATATATATTGATCACGTGTCGTGCTGTATATTATAATTTCAGAAATTGATAACATTACAATTTATTGGCAAAATGCCTTAAGATTATAATTTGAGATTGTTACCAATTAATCTTCTGGCTATTTTCTTTATTAAATCATCAAGAAATGTTTCAATAAAATATCATAAAATACTGAACTATATCAATCCCAGTTTGCACAGTTGGAGGTGACATCATTTCTTTGGTCCTGTACCAATACATTCAATTCAAATTATTATTACAGAAGACTAATATGAAACATGAGACCCGATATTGCTTTTTGCACATTTCTTAAAAATCACAGTCAATAAGAAAAAAATCTATGCATATTATTAGATTTGCATATAAATAATAATATATTCATATTACTGTCTTTGGTCTAGCCATGACAGCTCTACATAGCTGATTTATAGTGACCTTATCCTGCTTTATATATTCATTGATATCAGCAGAAATTTACTGAATAATTAGATCTTTAATTTGATACTTTTGATAGTTTTATATTTCTCTTGTGAAATTTATTATAACATTACTACAGAGTTGAATTGCAAATTGACTATAGTAATAAATGGTTCTGCAGATAGGCACATAATTATTGTGCAGAGTGTGCAGGAGCTCTATAAAAGTGACATCATGCACTCACATCTCGCTCTTATCTGTTTTCTCTCTCTCTTCATTGTGTTCTCAATGGCTTCGTGTTTGGCCTTAATCATCATGAATGTCCCCACTTCCAAAAAAAACGATGAAATTGACTCTGAAGTTGACACACAATCAAGCATTTTTATTCCAGTACCTTTCTGTTCAAGGTTCTTTTTGCATTTTAGTGACACGTACAGTGAACACACAACCTCACAAAGAGCATACCTGCAAAGAAAGAAAAGTTCTCACAGTGGACTTACAACACACAGAGAGATTAATGAGGGCACAACAACACTGTCGTTTTCAGTCGGGCCTGACTGCACTAAGTCCGATTTAATCATGTAAGCGTTTTAATGACACACACAGGACAAGACAGAACTAAATCTCAAACAGCTTTCCATCAGTAATGCTTACTACGCAGTTTCTTTCCATTTTCTAATGAACAACACAACAATGATTAGGTTCACTTCGAGGGCTATATCTCCCAGGCTTTTCTGTGTCCGTGCCCGGCCTGCAGCTTCTAATTTATGACTTTTCTGACCCTTCTGATGTTGCTGTTCTCGGTGGCGATCTAGTCAGAGGTTGATTCAAGTAGTCACAGCTTGTCGAACAGGAGGGAGCTTCTGAGTCAGCTGTACGTTAAAGCGTGCTAGTCATCAGGATCCGGGATCCAGGCGCCGTCGTGCTGACTGGGGCACAGCTACTTCCACAGCTTGAACTGCTGCCTGGCTACAGTGGCTAAGCTGACGTTAGTGCTCGATTAGTAAAACAAGCCAAGCGTTTATTTTCCTCTAATACGTGTGTACATGTATAAAATCTGACCTCTTCGTCCCTCGTACATGTTTAACATAAAACCAGCACACACAGAGATTAACATTTTCAATTACCATACAGTTCATCTGACAAAGTTAACATCATTTTGTGGGGTGGTTTCTGGTCTTTTTTTTTGGGGGGGGGGGTTCACATGCCGTTGTCTAATGTTACTGTCTATCAACAACAGACAGAAACTGTCATCAAAGTCCTTTTTATAAGTGTGTTTTACTTGAACTGGCGCCCTGTGGGTCACCAGTGTCAGGCACGGGAACTTGCCTACTGTCGACTCAGCGTTTCAGTACCTTGTTCACAGAGTCGTACTGGACAGAATGAAACCATTTCAATTAGAGACACATATTTACAGCAATGGACAAGTGTGGATATTAAAGGAAAACCTGATCAAACATTTGCATCATCACAGAGAACAGTTTGAGCACGAGGCCTGTGTAAGGGGCTGAGGAGTTACAGTAACATCATCTGTAAATAAACCCAATTCATCACAGATTAAAGTAATGATAAAATTAAATAGAAATAAAGTAATAAAGTGATTGAACATGATTTTACAGGCCCCAAATCTGTAAAATCTTATAATCAGATTTCATACTATAGGGAATATAAAAAAAAAGTTTTCTTTTTGTTTTTACAGAGAACATAAAAAAAAAAGAACCCAAAGGGATTTAGTTTTATTGGCTCTCTTGAGACTTGGTGATATTTATCATGTCCACAGTGACAGCAGTCATCACGATCGACTGTATCTCTGTGCCGTTGCCACTAGCAACAGGTTTTTATCTCAACATGGCAGGGCTGAGCCTGTCTGCAGTAAGAGGGAATTTTTTTTCATGCAACCGTGGGTTAACTTTGTTTATTCAAGCTGAACTGAAAAAAAATGGTAGAGATGAGAAGTTGCAAGAAGGTTTGTTTACAGGCCTCATGCTTCTGCTTGAATGTTTTACAAAAATGTTTTGTTGCTTCAGTCTGGCTAAGAGCTGTCACGCTGCTGTCATCCGTGACTGGAGGAATGTGCTGATGTGGACTCAGTGGACCTAAGAAAACATAGATAAAATGAGTGAGACTTTGATGAGGTCTGAGGGAAGGTACTAGCCTTTGAGCTGCTTCTTGTAAACGAGAGGAGGGACGCTGATGTGCTGCGTCTTGGCTGAGATTTGAGCTCTTCCGGGGCGTGGCCCTCAAGAGGAGAGAATGTAATGTTCTGTACTCAAGTAAACACAAATACATATTCACATCGGTTGGACATGCTTCTGCAAGTGGGCAGCTCTTTGTTTTATTCTGAGAAATAGTTGCATCATTTTGTGCCGCTTTTCGACCTCTCGGGCCACAAATCTTGGAGCCTGCGTGTTTGGACTGACCCTTCAGTTTCTGTGCAGAAGTGTTTTGCATTTTCCAAGATTTTTTAAGCTGCTTCTATGTTTTCCTCATCAAAAATCAAATACTTGAAATTACAGCAGACGTTTCTATAGGTTTGAGTAAACATTTAGGCATCTGTCATCAGCGGATCAGCCTACTCTCTCACCACCAATGCTAAAGTGCCTTGTTATTTCTCTTTTCACACCCCTCTGTCATGCTCCGACATTTGATTTACGCTCTCGCTTCTTCTCAAACCAACACCCTTACGGTCCCTCTGTCCCCCTGATCCCTCCACACCTCCTCTGACCATAACACACTTAGCCTGGATCCGCGTTCACAGAGGGGAATGGGTGAGAGAGAGACACACCCTGCTGCTTTTTTTTTTTTCTTCTCTTTTAGTCTATTTGGATTTTGCCCAAATTATGATTCTTATATGAATATTCATCTGAGCACGAGGTATTCTTTCTCTGGGCTGCATGTGCTGATCCAGGACAGGACAGGACGTCTCCCCCAACAGTGCAGGATGATAAACACAGTACTGGCTGGAGTTACACAATGCTGCAGCCAGTGAGGAGTCCGCCTGTGTCATCTGATCCTGATGGTTATGCCAGGACTAAAGAGGGAGACAGAAATAAGAAGAGAGAGAAAAAGAAAGAAGTCAGGGAAACGTTTGTGAGGCAGTGAGGATAAAAGAAAAAGCGAAAGCTGAGAGAGTTAGTGTGCAGCTTTGCGTGTTTTTGTTGGGCCCATAAATGAAGTTTTGGTTATGCTAGGTGGTGCTGCAGATCAAACACTCTTGTGTAAGTACAGTAGAGGGGTGAGAGAGGAGAACAAGAGGGCATTTAAAGAGAGCCGAGAGTGGGTTTGGCGGAGATCCAGGCTGAGTGAGAGGGGGCAACAAAAGAAGCTTGTCAGAAGGCCCTGCAGTTGTTTTTCAGTGTCAAATCGTACCAAGAGCATGTGCCATTCCACTCCATCCATTTGCATTTAAGGCGCGCCAGTGGTTCCCCTTCAGATCAAAGGACTTCAGTTAATTTACCATCATCTGCTGCAATGTTGCCTTTGAGATAAAGCTGTCACGTTTATCAGGTCAGAGAGGCCTTTTGAGACGTTAGACTCCCTCCTGCTATGATTTTCACTGCTCTCACATCAACAAATGGGAAGCTAAGCCATTAATCATGTGTCCCACACTGGGACCACAAGGAGCATTTGCTGGTTTTCCATGCATTCTGCAGGCTATGTATTGAAAACCTCTTTAATGTTGGAGGAAGTCTGCACAAACAGGAGATCTAATCTTTGACCAGTTTTGACCCTGAGAGAGCACCAGTTCATTTCTCTACAAAGTTATTTCTAACAAAACTTGTTTCCTGGGATCCCTTGAAAAAACATCATGTGGATTTTGCACCTGTGGTCCTATTTAGACTTTCAGTCCCTGCCCAAACAAGCAATATTTGTTCTTGTTAGCAAACTCGTATCATCTGCCAAGTGGATTTCTTCTGAACATGATTTGCAGGAAGCTGACCTAACACCCTGGGGCTCCATTACAGACTGACTGAGCTACTTTGCCTTTGCAGTAAACATCAGTTAAATGTCACTGACCTGTCTTCTTGATAAATCCGGCATTGCCATAACAAGTCAAAGCTCCAAAAGTAAATTTAATCCAGTTTTCGCTCTCAGTTGGAAAAGACCCTGTGCAGACGCTGTGGTGGTCTCCGTATGTTCTCTGTGATGCTGCTGTTTTCTTGTGACATTTTCCGCCAGTCCCCCCACCCCGCGACGTGGTCGCTTCTCATCTAGAGCGTCTTGCGCTTGGGGAAGATGGCTTTTCGAAAAGAGGTGGTGGTGGTGCCTCTGCTGAACGAGGCACCCCCCAGGGAGATCTTGGTCTTCCCACTGGTGATGGTGGAGGAGCCCAGAGATGTCGTGCTCCTGCCCCTGCTGATGGAGGAGTTCCCCACGGCAAGCTTGGTCTTCCCCCTCTTTATGCTGGTGTTGCCCAGGGTTAAGGCCGTCTTCCCCTCGGTGAAGCTGGTGTTGCCCATTGAGGAGCGGCTCGTCTTCCTGACCCAGATTCAACAGCGGGGTTCGGGGCTCACTCGACACAAAGCATCGCACACTCATGCAGCACGCCCTGCTCTGGAAGACCTCAGGGGTAATAGTAACATCAGCTACAATCCAGAGCAGACCAGAATGCTAAGCGTGGATAGCGCGACCCCCGTGTCGCATAATGCCCTCGTTGAGCTGGTCAACGTGGGCTCTGGAAGGCCACATACCACCCATGTGTCCCTGTGAATGGACAGAGGCAGCCGTAGGTGGCCACAGCCTATCTGGGGAGACCGGGACAGTGGAGCGATTGTCCCACCGCCACGACGACACCAGACGGTTGAAGGACACATTGTTGCAAAGGGGACAATCTGCAGTGACATCACTTTCTTCTGAGCCATTGTTCCCTGTAGCCTCTGATTGTAAGACATTCCCTCTGTGTACGACTGTAAATACCATATGTGAGATGGGATGTGTGGTTTCAGATTTGATAAGAAAAAGGATGAATGTCTTCATGTTCTCCACATGGGCTTTTGGCTTTGATTGAACCCATCCTGCATTATTCTTCTGCCTCCATTTGAAATATAGGTGCGGTCACCTTCTGATAGTCTTTATTGTCCACCTGTGTCCATATTAAAACTCACTCAAGCTATTGAGTCTTCATTGTTTTTCTACTTTTTGAGTATAAGTATTTTTTATAAGTCAGCTCTCATACAAATCAATGAAGCCAAGCAGTGTTTAGACAGGTTACTTTTATAAGCATCAGTCAGCCCATACAGTTTTTGAGTGAACATATGGCAGAATAGTTATGGCAGTGCAGATAAACTTCATACCACAGATGTAGACTATACAGGCAACAATATACAGGAGAATGCTGCTTTTGTTCCTCCACATACATCACACATGCCTGTTTCACACTCGCCCTTCCTGCCAAGTAGACACACCATAAACCATCGTATCATTGCAGTTGCATTTGCATAACACACTCAGCACGCCTCTTGATTGCAAACCCGTTAGATCTGCACGTCACTTGGACTTGGAGAATTGGTTGTTGTGCTGTGTTGTGTTAATCACAACCTCCTGACACACAATGATTACAAACAGAGCAGCTCTTTTTCTGTTGACTAGGATATTACTGACCTGCTAAAACTGACCGGATAGACATATCCTTGGGTTTTTAAGTGTGTGAAGGATTCATGTGCGGAAATCCCAGTAGATGTTGCTGTGCCTTTCTTTGCCCCTGATGAGGGTGGTTTTGACCACGGACACAGACTTAGTCCCATGAGTGAATGTCACAGTGGTGAGAGAGCTCGTGGTCTCCCCTCTTGTTACAGATGTTTTGCCCACCGCTATGCTGATGTTGCCCAAAGATATGGTGGTTCTGCTCCAGGATATCGAGAATTTGCCCCAGGAGATGGCGTACTTAGTCCTTAGGATCTTAACCCTGCCTTTGGTGAAGGAGGTCTTGCTTGATGCGAATGTGGTTTTCCACTCATTGTTAGAGTCTTTTTTGGGCTGCTTAGATGCTTTGGGTGTCTTAGCCCTGGCCTCGGGGGTCTCTTCCATCTAGGTGTTCCTGCGTTTGGACGTCAAGGCTTTGCGGAAGGAGGTGGTTGTGGTTCCCCGGCTGAAGCTGGCCCGCCCCAGAGCCACTGTTGTCTTTTGCCTTTGGATGGTAGAATCTCCCATGGAGGTGGTGGTCACTCCCCTGAAGATGGAAGACTTGCCCACGGAGACTGTAGTTTTTCCCCTGGCGATGGAGGTGCTTCCCAGCGCCAGGGCAGTCTTGCCCTCGGTGATGCTAGTGTTGCCCATTGAAGCAGAGGCAGTCAGCCTGAGCTCGTGCCTGAGTGCCAGCTCCTAACATGCAAGCTGCGTAGCTTCTTCCCTGTGGTGCAGCAGGGTGAGCGAGTGAGGTCAAAAGCCAAACAAAAAGCTGCAGCAGCAGCTTCTGCCCTAAATAGGTCAGACCACCATGTATAGATGAGGGGGAGGGAATTATTTGATCATTCTTTGATACTGGCCGGTGCCCCAGAGGGACAAGACCGAAAAGGACCTGGAAGCACAGCATGCACAAAGGCTGCAAAGACAGGGGATTAATTGTATTGTTTTCATGATAACACTGCCAAAGCACTGAGGGCTACATTGTGCAGTACACAAGACAATCGGGGTGACCTCAGTATGATAAGATGGCGTTGTTCCAGAAAAGAGAAAAAACCCTCCTCCCGCTTTTGTTGCAGGATTCAAATACAGTAGTACATTTGTCTGCTTGGATACAGCGCGCCGCTGCATTTTAGTGGCTAGTTCCACAGGCGACAGCTGAAAGTTCAAATCCTTCACATTTGTGCTGTAGATTTTCTTTTTTATCGAACTTTGTGTCCTAGTGTCTTTCTAACTCCACTTTCTCTGTATGCTTCTATTTCAGATTCTCTGTAAAGACTCTCCTAGAAAAGTACACAGCAGAGCCTATAGATGACTCATCCGAGGAATTTATTAACTTTGCCGCCATTTTAGAGCACATCCTCAGCCATCGCTTCAAAGGTAACACTGCAGGTAACATATAGCACAGAAAAGATGGACACATCAGAAGTGAGACAGTTAAAGGCTATTTAATATAAACGTGGAATAGTCTACTGTATATATTACAGACACCAATGAAAGTCATATGATTGTCAAAAAGTCAGAAGCAGGTATCGGTCAGCTGTAGTGTTTTCTGTGTGGTGTGGTCACAGTGTGAGCTGCTGTCAGAGCAGAAGTGATTCCCTGTTGTGTTTAAATCTTGGACCAGGTTCAGGAAGCTGGTTCAGCTCAGATGGACAGCGCAGTTTCTGGGAATATATCCGGCTGGCGTGCAGCAAGGTGCAGAACAACTGCATCGCCAGCATCGAAAACATAGAGAACATCAGCACATCACGAGCCAAGGCAAGGCAATGTGTGCATGACTTTATGACGATGTGTGTACGTGTGTGTATGAGAGCGCTCCAAAGAAACTCCTCTGTTCATATTCATTTCTTGTTTTGTGCGACAGGGCCGGGCGTGGATTCGGGTGGCCCTGATGGAGAAGCGTCTGTCTGAATATGTATCCACTGCTCTGAGAGACACAAGAACAACCAGGTCAGACACAATCCACACATTTCATTGTGTGTTTATTTTGGAGTCCTGCTTCTCCATGTTGGCTACATGTGTTCACCCACACAACTAGAGCACCACACGCCTGCTTATATAGAGATGTTTAGATCTTCAGCTGTGACATAAAACCAATCGGTTGTCTTTAAAGTTCAATTGTAACAACAACGTTTTCTCCTGACAGGAGGTTCTATGACGATGGAGCCATCATGCTGAGGGAGGAGGCCACAGTTCTGACCGGCATGCTGATTGGACTGAGTGCCATCGATTTCAGGTGAAGGTTTCCACTGCAAATATGTGCAGATATGTGGTATCATGTGGATTAAGCTTCAATGCAATTTTAAGTTAGTGTCATCATCATTTTTAGGCCTAATATTTAGTAATTAAAGAGTCTTCAAGGTCTAATATAAATATGAAACCACAATTTGACTTTGTAGATTACAAGAAAAAACTGCTAATTGATCATCTTTTGCAACCTCGTGTGGTGTCTCAGCTGCTCTCTGTTAAATAAATCTGTTGAAATGTCAGCACACGGTTTGTATTCATGAATGAATGCAATTGACTGTATAAAAGTGAAAGTGTGACTGAAAAATATCCACTCCACTGGAGCAGAACAGCAGAATAACACCCCCCCCACACACACACACACACACACACACACACACTGACTCTCGTTGTGTCTTTGTTTTTCTGCAGTTTTTGTTTGAAGGGGGAAACTTTGGATGGGAAATCTGCAGCTGTGATTGACTACACACCCTACCTGAAGTTCACTCAGAGGTGAGACTCACCTCCTCCGTTGCTCGATTGTGTGTGTGAGTGTGTGTGAGTGCAGCACTTTCTCCTTCCACCTTTCTCCGCCGTGTAGTTACGACTACCTGAGTGATGAGGAGGACCGCCGCAGTGTCGACAGCAGCAACAGCGAAGAGAGTGTCCCCGAGCATCCCTACATCCCCCTGGTGACTGACGAGGAGAGCTGGAGCAACAAGTGTCGCAAAATGGAGCAGAGGTTTAAGATCGTCTATGCTCAGAAGGTGACGCTCAGCGGCCTTTAAAACCAAACGAACGCCATGTAAGTCCATCGACACATTAATTAACGTTTCCTCTCTATGCGTGGTGTGCAGGGTTACCTGGAGGAGCTGGTGCGTCTGCGGGAGTCACAGCTGAAGAACGTGGAGACGGAGAACAAACGTCTGAGGGCCAAGGTGGAGGAGCTGACGGTGCAGGGACAGCAGGAGAAGAAGGAACTGGAGGCCATCGTGCTGGAGCTGCAGGCACAACTGTGAGGAGGCAAAGGGGCAAATTCTCAATATCCATGTGTAAACTCAACTGTGAATGAAATCTTTGGGGATTCAGATTTTCAGATGCTGGAACAGCAACGAAAAAAGTCCTAATAAAATATAAAAAACTTCATTGACTTGAATTGGAGATACATAATTCTTTACACCCTGCTTTGGTGCTCAGAGTAGATTTTTGCTAAAAAAAAAAAAGATGATTCCATTAAATCTGTGTGTTTTCTCTGTGAATGATCCAGCTCTGCCCTCATGCCCTGTGATTCCTCCCATCTGGTTAAAGACCTCTCCATCCCGCTGGTCAACCAGTGGTCCACCATCACAAACAACCAAGGCGATGTCAAACTGTTCCGCAGGTAACCTTTGGACCCCCCAGAGGAAATAAACACACATCCTGTAACAACGACACCTTGTGCTCAGTATTTATTTGAGCCACAATGATATTGTTGTCCATCCAGGAGGAGTTTCCACAGTTTGGAGCAACTTTCTGCCGAAGTCAGCCTGAACTCCGACTCCCAAAAAACTGAGGGCCGACAGAACGGAGATGCTGTCTGGACTTCAGCAGGTGATGCTGAAACACAACACATTCACGGAGCAGACGGGTCGCTGGTTCAACCCCTGACTGGCCAGACTCTTTGCTGCATGTCATCTCTCTACTCTCTTCTCCCTTCTACTTTTTCCCAAAGAATAACAATAAACCATTTTTTTTCTGACAGTGAATAAGTGACATTTTGTTGTAACTACAGAGTTGTCGGTCCTCGTGTCAGTTCTGCTGCAGCAGGAATGTATTTGTGCTCCTCCCAGCTGCATAAAAGCCTTTTGGAGGGCAGCCTCCCATGCACATGTACACATTCATACAAAGACAAGCCTGATGTCTGTTTAGGGTGTTTCAGTGTGGGCAGCTGGAGCTATGCGTGATCATAAACCAATTTATATTGTGTTTGGTGTCCTTGTAGGAAAAGACAACACTCCCTCCATGCTGGGTCTGTGCGGCTCCCTGGCCTCTTTACCCAGCTCCAAGTCTCTGGCCAGCCTCAAATCCAGCGAGTGTTTGGTCAACATCAGCACTGAGCCCAGCCCTGCCCTCTCTCCCAGCTAGGAGCTCCCGACCAACCACAATGGAGATTTAACCCCCACCGGCCCCCCGCCACCCCAGCCTGTCTGCCTGTTGATGCTGCATTGACCGTGTCCAAACAACAAGTTCCCTCCATCCGTCCGGCTCCATGAGAAGACAACAGGAACGTCATGGATTTTCTTTTTGTTCTTCGTTAAGCTGGTTCGGTTCTTTTCCCGTCTCCTCGCCTTATTCCGCTCTCACACTCACCCACCTCCACTTTGTTATCTGTGAATCTCTTTAAAACAATTCAGTCATCGGCTTTCTCATCCTGATCTTTCAGTGTCAGTTCTCTCCTCGTGGCATTGACCTGTACTCCTTGTTGCTATTTTCTTGTAACCCAAAAAGCGCTAGCAGCTCTTTGGATGCAGCCACTTACAAAGAGAGGTGTGATGATCATTGTAAAGAGATAAAAATGGTCCATATGAAGTCAAAGACACTGTTTTTGTTTGTTTTGTTTTTTTTTAGTCTGTCCAAACTTAGCCGTTCCTGCTTGAGTCATCAAACACAACAAACTGTTACAGTATGTCTGAATCTGTGCAGCTATTTATTCATTCTATCAAATCTTCAGCTAAAATGTTAATTTATCTTCAGCTGTTTGTTCTTTTCACACACGGATCACTGGGTTGTCCTGTTTTTTTTTGTTTTTTTTTTGGTTGCAATAAACTGCCTTTTTCCATTAACAACTGTCTGTTTGTGTATCTCAGCAGAAGTGTTCACTTTTCTGGAGGCAAAAAAACAAAAACAGTGATTTTAAAAATGCCTCCTGAGCAGGAGGTTAATGGAGATAGCTCCATCTTGTGGTTGGACCTTGTAACAGCATGAACCAGCCTGAAGGTCTGCTGGGGAAAATCATGTGTAGCTGATTATGACACAAAATAAATCTTCTTATTGTAATTGTTATTTCTTAATGTTTAACCTCTGATGAGCGGCGGCACTAACTGATTCAGACTGACAAACCTCAGTGAAGATATCTGACTCAATCACACTGTTGACTCATTTCTACCCCACCACACCCAAAACCCCAGCAGGGAGTGTGCGAAAACTTCATTCATGCCGCCCAAATGGCTGTTAAATATAGAATTTATGAAACATTTACACACTGAAATCCTGAAGACGGTTGTACCAACACAACCAGCTCTCTGCAGACTTCTGACTTCTTTATGCTCCTTCAGAGTCAGGGCTGATAAGTAAACGGAAAAATTTTCAAGGTATATAATTATAGATGATTTAATATTTACATCAATGACAACAAGTCTGAGCAAAAGGTGCCATTGGTACATAATTTAAAAAAAACCTCACAGTGAACACACACACATTTAAGAAGGAGGGGGAATTGTGTCATTTACTTTTATTGTGGTATAAAAAGCTTCCGATTACAGATGTGGGTAAAGTACAAAACTCGTCCGAGTCAAAGTGCAGATATGACTCAGGGACAAAAAATAGAAGTGAAAGTTGTTCATTCAAATTTAGTAGTTTAGTAGTATTTTTAGAAATACTGAAGTATTACTACTAATAAAAAAAATAGCAATACTAATCACACCCACAAAGGAAGCTCTGGTTATTTTTATTCTTATTTATTTTACGTAGGAATGAAGTTTGGTGAACTTCAGATCAGGTCAATGAGCCAATTCACCTTTTTCAAAATAAAAGCTTTGCTTCAAAATAAAGAATACTTAAGAAATGTAGTAATATTAAAACACAAGTTTCTTTAAAACAATAAAAAATTAGCAAAACACATACAGAGCTAAATACAACTTATATAGATGGTCGATCGCGTGATGTAATATTTATTAGTAATTAAAGCTGGACCACTTCAGGTTCGTCGGTGACCTTTGAAGGTCCCTGAACCTCATTTTGACGACCACACACACACACTCTGATGTGTGTTTGAGGGGGGAGGACAAAATGTGAACAAAGTGGGTGGGAGCTTTAAGGGTTTTTTTTATGGGGGGGGGGGGGGGGGCATTCAGGAGACAGACAGATGTGAAGACCAATCAGAGCTCAGTAGTATTCTGCAACAACCAATCAGATCGCCCTAAAAGTTCGCCCCGCACGAGATAGTTGCCCAGGTTGAGCTGTTGTGTTGTCATTTCTCACACAACAGACACACAAGCAGGAGTGTGTGAGGACCAAGTGTGTGTCTGTTTCTCTGTGTGTGTGTCCTCCATCTATGCAACATGAGGGAAGATCCGCGCTGAGCTGCTGAGCTTCAACTCGGAAAAACGGCAAAAAAAAAACCCAACAACACAACAACAGGCAGCAGGAACCATGAACATCTTCCTCATCATCTTCATCAGCACCGGACGGAGCTCCAGCTGCAGGGTGACCCCCCCTCCACAGAGCCGGACCCTGAATGCGTCCTGAGCCGCAGAGCTGCAGTGGAAGACGGGAAAGAAGAAAAGCAAGAGCCGAGGGTTGTGTGTCTGTCTCAGTGTGTGTGCGTGTGTGTGTGTGTGTGTGGAGTTTGTGTTTTCATAAGGCCGTGGGAGCAGAGTGGGGGGATGTCGGCCAGAAGTGGAGCAGCGCCTCGGGGGTGCAGCAGCCTCAGCCTGCAGCCCCTCAAAGCCACAGTCCCATTCCAGCTCCAGAGGGGCTCTGCTGTGCTCTGCAGGGAGGTCAAGACGGGTAAATACACTCAGGAGGGGGGGGCAGCTCTGCATTCACTCCCATGTGGTCCAAAGTTTGGTGTCACAAACTGTTAGCCTGCAGAAATGAATCTTAACTCTGGTCCAGGTTTCAAAATGTGGTGCAACCAAAGTGGACTTTCTCTTTGCTGCATCGCCGTGGAAACACAATTCTGACAGTCAATCAATAATTGGAGTCTTTTTTTTTTTTTTTTTTTCCAAGCTAAGCCTCCAAATGTTTCCTCCTCCAGCTCTTGTATTGGTGGAGTTAAATGTTTGTAAGTTTTAGGCAAAGACAGAAAATTATTTTATGTGATGTTTGATTGACCCAAAAAAAAAATAAAACAGAGAATGAATAGATAATGGAAAATAATGATGAATTGATGAGCTCCTAAATGCTGATTAAAAACACAAATTAATAACAAATCGCTTCATTTCTAAACAACTGAATGAACCAGATGTGATGACTCTAATTAAAATCCTCCACACCGATTCTGATGCCAACTGGGACAATAAACTGACTCGCTGCATCACATCTTTGCTTGATTTGAGGTTGAAAAAGAACGATTCTAACGTGCTGTGGGAAAGTTAAGTCAACAGCTGAAACGTAACACTGTTCTCATAATGTTATTTGGAAACCCAGTTGGCCTTCTGCACTCTGACCTGCAGGCTCTGCTGCTGACACAGCAGCAGATTTAAAGGCCTCTTTGTTTCACTCTGGTTGTGTTGTTTTTTTACTTGTGACACATCTGCATGTAGAGGTTGTTTATTTATACGTCCTGTCTGCAACACAACCTGAGCTGATGACAACATACCAAGTGTGTGTGTGTGTTGAGTCGCATGGCTTCACTCGGGGTCAAAGGCACAATTCACACCTGCCAGAGATTACAATGAGCTGCCAACAAACACACTCTCACACTTACACAACTCTACACACTGTGGGCGTATTTTTGCTGTTACAATCCAGTTAAGGCCCCATTTGCAGCGTTACACACGAATGATCTGCTGATGAATGTGTTTTATGTGTTTTCCCAAAAAGCAGACAGGAACGCGGCTCGTCCCCCAAAGCCCACCATCCGCAGGACGCTCTCTTTGGACGCCATCGTGGGACCGTATCTGCAGGGACAGTGGCCCAAAGAGGGGGAGAGTCCGGCCGTGACCTGCGTCAACGACAAAGCCACACAGGTGAGTGTCAGCAAGCCAAGCGGCCACGGCGCTCCGGGGTAATTACTGTAATCTAACGCAGACATGGTCTTAGATAAATGGCGGTCTACGAGGCCATTGATTGCAACTGGTGGTTTAGGAACATATTTCCCGTAAAACCTGTTGCTTCATGTTGCAGCAAAGAAAAGGAAAAGGAGACACCAAGTCTTTCTCTTGTGTTACCGAGTCTTTCTCTTGTGTTACGGATTTCTGCACAGCACAACATATCTGATGTCGGCACTGCAGGTGTCTGGTGGTTCCAGTTCGCTCGACGCTGCGAGTGGAAAGCAGCCAACTGGAAATAGTCGTTTTTGTTCTTCTTTAGACTCTGCTGTTCTTGCGTCCCCCCCCCCCCACTCCTTCGACTGTATCTGCTCCAAACTAGTGCACAAAGCCCCCAGCAAACATCACCAAGCTCCGCGGCTTCGGCTTCGCTCCTGACACAGTTTAAGCCCAAACTAACCCCCTTTTTTCCTCCATTGTGAGGAACAGACCCGCCTGACCTCATTATACAGGCACCCCATCCCCCAGCTTCTCTCAGCCACACACACACACACACCAGCCAGCAGCCCCTGCCATGGTTCCTCTGGGTTACCTCAGATGATATAACTGATTGTTCTGCTCAATCTTGCTGAAAACCCACTAATGTGGATCAGAATTTCTAAACGATGTAACGTCATGAAATAACAATAATATTCCTTTATGTAGACTGTAATTCTGTAGATTTATGTGCGTTTGGACCGAATACTGTGATAACAACTATAATAACTATTATAACACAAAGCACGACCGCACAGTCGTTATTCATTTTAGTCAATTAAAATTTAGATAATCAGGTCGTTGTTTAATGCATTTAAGTGTTGCTCAGATGAAGAGAAGCGGCTCTGCAGATATTTAGTCTCTCTCTCTCTGTAACTAAATTAGAGTAACACAGGAACTTCCTTCAAAAGGGGCAGAACCAGAAATTTTCCTTTTGAGAAACAGATGGATTTTATTTTTTTTTTTTTTAGAATAAATTTAGCAGCAGCAGCAACTTTAGGTTTTGATGTTGGTGTCCAGTTTCGTGGCATTTCGTTGAAAAGTTGTTGAGATAAACTGAAATCTGCAACTTCCAGCTTCTTACAGATGAGGATTTCTTTTTATTTTGAAAAGGTTAAAACTTGAATATCAAAGAATTTAAAGATTTGACCTCAAGCTTTGGAACATTTTGTTAAAAAACTGATCTTAAGCTTCTGTTATTGCATCCCAGCAGGACTTAAGTAAACGTCAATGAATCGCTCCTGCTGGAAACATTAGCCACCCAGACCAAATGTTCTACTGACTCTGAGTCTTTTTATAGGTTTGTGTCCCATGATCCCCCTGGTCGTGTTTTGGGCAGGGTGGGGTTGTTGGTGTTGGATGATGGGATTGGGGCAGCTGTAACTCTACACCGGGGTCGCCGTCTGACTGACTCATGCTGCGTCCTGACTTTTTTAGCCTGAGGATGGAGCGCACAGAGTGGACCTGAAAGGGAAGGAGGTGGTGTTTCTCTGATTTAGGTTGGATAGGCAGACGCTTAGAGAACAGGTCGTGAATGTCATGGACACCAGTGAGCAGATCAGACTGTCTGCAGGCGTGTGAAGCAGTCCAGTCCGAGGACGCACCGGCTGACGATGAATTGCCGGCCGGCTGCACCCAACCAGACTCAGACCGGGAGAAGATCCAGAGTCCATGTGAAGAAATCGGTACAGAGCTGGTGGTGATGGGGACGGTGTGGAGGTGTGACTGACTGAAGGAGGGGAAACACAAAAAAAAACACCTTCCTGTTGGCTGTTTGTGTTGCTGGTGTGACTGAATAACAGCCTGTGTGTGTGTGTGTAAGTGCACTGATGTGTTGAATGCTGATAGCAGAGCTGTATTTATAGTCTTTACACTGATGTGGTTTGGATGTTTGTGGAAGCGGGGGCTGTTTTGCTGTTCTGCAGCTCGGGGTGGTTTTCTCTTCGCCTTCTTCTGTACAGCTGTTGTGCGGCAGGTGTGACAGCTGTGGGGGCTCTACGGCTCTGCTGTAGTGTCGATTCACTGTTTTTAACAGAAAGTTGTGTTTGCTTTTGCTCACCGTGTTGTTTTTCCCAGACGCCGTGTTGCTGGGCTGAGGAGACCCAGGGGAGGAGAGGCGTCGGCGCACACAAGCGCTCGGCATCGTGGGGCAGCGCAGAGCACCTGAGGGAGGTCAGAGTTTCAGTCATAAGTTGTTCTGTTTAGCCTCTTTAGTCGAGGGGGGGGCAGCTTCTCCCTTTCAGAATGAATTATAGTGACACCTAAATAACCTCCCCCCCACTCTGCCCTCAGGTGGCCAAGCTGAGGCACCAGTTGCAGAAGCGCTCCCGCCATGTCCCCCCCCTCGCAGGGTACGAGTTCCCCCACCACCCGCTGCCAGCAGGTCAGGCTGCAGGCATCACCCAGGTATCCCCCCCCACCCGTCACTCTTTATCTGTCTTTCCTCTGACGGTTGTGAGTTGGAGTCCCTGCCGGGCAGAGCTCAGTAACAGAGATATAAAAAACACCGGAGCTTTTCTGAGGAGCGGCTGTCACACAAAGACTATTTGAAACCAGGAATCTCATATCGGATTCACACACAGTGCACCAGACACCAACAGCGCGTAATGACGCACAGACTGAATCTTTTATTATCTCACTCCTTCTCTCTCAGACATTACCCATGGTGCCTCTGAACAGGCTGGCCCCCCGGCTGAGGCGCAGCGTCGAGGGCCTCAACCTGGAGCTGGAGGAGGTGTTTGTGTCGGAGAAACCCGACGATCAGGTCAGAAATTAAAACACAAAGAGGTCGGATATTTTACTCTTCTGTTTGAACAAACTGGACTTGTGAATCTATTGCGCAATCCATGAACGTCTACCTCACTCACACGTTTTACCTTAAAAGCCATTTTGCTGAGTCACTAATTTTGTTCCCATCTCATGTAAATGGACTGGAATGACAATAAGAGCTCCCTAAATCCTTGAAGTTATATTTATGATTTTAAGAACCAGAAGTCATCTCAGCATACTTTTACTTCTCCTCTGTCAGGCTTCTTTCTGGAGCTCAGCGTGTGCGTTATTCTTTAAATACCTTCACTGTATTAATAAAAAACTTAAAGAAGACACAAATTTACGTTTAGATAATATGGGACCTTTAAAATTTCCAAATGCATTAGCTGAATTGTTTGGACGCAGCAAGTCCCTGTTTGACTTCCTCTTTGCTGTTTACCTCCATTTCCTGTGTTGTCTCCTCTTCTTCACTTTAATTAATACAATGGCCCAAAAAAAAGAAAACTTTTCATGAAGCCTCTTTATCTGTATTTTCAGATATGTGCTGCTTCATCGTTTCCTCCTCTGAGCTTTATCTGCTTCACGTTTCTTTGCCTTTGTCGTCTGATGTCTCCACTTGTCTCCGGCTGATTCTTACAGATTTTGGACATCCCAGACGGACACAGGGCTCCTGTCCCGGCCCAGAGATGCAGCAGCGGCTCCCAGAGTGAGCCCTCCCCGGGGCCCCTGGATCCTTCCCTCCTGTCTCCGTCTCAGTCCCCCTGTCCTCTGGATCCATCCCTTCTGTCGCCTTCAAACTCCCCTTGTGCCTTGAACCCGCTGCTACTGTCTCCATCACAGTCCCCCTGCCCAATGGGAGAGCCAGGTCAGAGAAGTCTGGGATCTGCTTCATTATATGTGATGAAGAGTGTTGTTAAAAAAGTTGTGTTGATAAATTACTGACCTTTCGTACAGAGCCGGTGGACTGCGAGGCCTTGTGTCCTTCTCCGTCTACACTGCTTCCTTCATTTGCACTGGATCCTCCTCTGCTGCAGGCCTGCTCCTCGTCCCCTCGTCCAAACAAATCCTACTCCTTCCAGCGCGAACCTCCGGAGGGCTGCGAGCGAGTTCGAGTGTGCGAGGACACAATGTGGGTATCACCTCATAGACAACAGCATGTGTAGATCCTTTTATCGCGGCTGCTGGAGGTAAAAACGTCACTTTGGCTCCCTGAGCAAAGCTCCAAATCACATAAAACCAAAATGGCAAACAAAGTTTGAGCTAATATACCAAACTAGAAGGAAGAAAGTAGTATAGTGAAGATCAGGTTTCAGGAGGTGGATGGAAAGACAAGTAGCTAAAACAAAATATGTCCACACTGTTCAGGGTCACAGATGATCAGAGATCCTCCAGTGAATCGTTTTTATCACAGGTATTTCAGTTGTTTACACAAACAGCCGTGTGACAGAAAAAGAAGGAAAAAGGAAGCTCAGTCTTAATCTGACAAAATCTTTTCTCTAAAAAAAAAAAAAATCAGACTAACCTCATTTCTTTCTGCGCCTCTTCACCTGCAGGTCTGCTTGCCAGGACGAGTCTCTCCTGCAGCCATCCTGCCCCGACCCCAATAAAGTCAACTTCACCCCCCACGGAGGCTCCGCTTTCTGCCCCGTCAGTCTGCTGAAGCCCCTCCTGCCCTCCATGGACCTCCTCTTCCGCGGCCTGTCGGTGTCTCCCGTCACCGGCTGCCCGGGCCAGGCCTCCCCCACCAGGCACCTGGGCATGCAGTAGGTGGATACCTGAGCCCGGCCCCCCCCAGGACTGAACCACACTGCACTGCCGGGACCTGGCGAGGCCGGATTTGTTTTCGTAAGCTCACCTGGCTCCTCACTGCTGTAACATGCCACGATGACTAAAAAACAGAGACTTTTTTAAGATGTCGTCATCATACCTGGCTGCTTTACTGATGATTCAGCTCATCTTTACTTCAACAGCACTTGATTTGTCCCAGTATTCCCCCTTTATGGGGCCTTAGGGATTTAACTACAGGAATGAAGATTTGGAAATGTTGGCAACTGCTGGAAAAAGTTTTTTTTTTTTTTTTTGTTTTTTTTTACGAATGACTTAGACTTTTACATTTTTAATGTTTTAGACGAAGGCCGCAGTCTGCTTGAGTTTGATTTTAATGTCAAAATACGTGAATTCAGAGTCACAATCCAAACGTGTGGATGAAGTTTCAGCTTCATTTGAGAGACTTGACTTGTGAAAAAGTACTTGACGCATTTCGTACAAAGAGAAATATTTTTGGCCTAAAGTTTACGGTGGCTTACTTTTTTACAAATGTATTTCTAGGAAGATATATATTTTTGTATCTTTGTAAGGACGTTATGAAGCCAGCTGTTTTTGTATTCACTTAAGAAGTATTTCTGTGTATACTTTGGTGGGTTATAAGCTGGAATGGGTGTGTTTATTAGCTTTACTTGCCTACAGTGGGCATTGTTCAAACCAAATTGGTGTAATTTTGTTGACCTTTTTAACATTTCGAGTTTTTGTTGAATCTGAGCCTCTTTGGAGCCCGTTCATGTTTCCAAATTCACGTTGATGTGGAAGAAGTTGATTCTCTCCGTTCTGAGTTGATGTTCAAATTCATAAAATATTTTCTTTGTCAGCATATGAAACACTGATTTAAAAAAAACAAAAACATGACTGACTGTAAAATATCAGAATAATCAAATTAGTGTTATTTCACAGCTCTGTGTTTTCTCAGACCTGATTAAAGCCCTTTTCTTAAAGGGAATAACAGCTAAGGATGTTTAGAGTGCTGTTGTTATTTTAAAGAAAATAAAATTAACAATTTTTCTGGATGTTCAAATATTTTTTGCGACACTTTAAAGTCCTGTGTTTGTTTGTTTGTTTGTTTGTTAGTTTTCTTGTTGTTTTTCCCGCATTTGACACGTGGATCTGTGGTTTTTAAACCTAGGCACCGCCCACTCTGCTCTCTGATTGGCCGAGAGCGGTTCACTACAGCCTGACATAGACCAATCAGCTTCATCCACATCCTAGGACGACAAAAAGACCCGCGACTTTTTCAAGGAAGGACCCCGGATTTTTTATTATGGTTGTCTTTGCAGCTGCCGCGTCAAAAAACAAACTTAAAAAGCTCAAATTTTACTAAAAACTATCACATTTTTAATTTCGTTTTTTCACGATGAGCCGACGCGGTTACAGCGAACGCACTGTGATGCTTTTAAATTCGCGGCTGAAGTCGCGTAATTACATCTAACGGCTCAGGCCCGGCTGATGAAACCACTCGGGTCCTTTTTCGCACAAAAAAACTAAATTTTCTGACGCGACCGGTTTTTGTTTTAAGAACAGATTTTGATTTCCGAATGAAAACACCGACTGGGCTCACCTGTGCAGGCTGGAAGCAGATGCCGCCGTTGCTTCATCTGTACCGGAGCAGGTAGCTCGGAGTAACCGGGGAGTCCGGAGACACCTGAAGGCATCAAAAATAAATAAAACAAACAATGAGTTGAAATCTGCCGATAATTCAGAATAAACAAACAGCGTGGACCAAAAAAAAAAAAGGTTTGGTTAAAGTAAAAATATAAAAATAAAACAAAAACTCCAGCGGCTCGTCAAGCGGCTATAGTGGAGCGGGACGTCGGTGCGAGGGGGCCGGGCAGCGGAGCGGCGTCGGGGTCGGTGTCTGTCGGCATACCGGGGCCGCTGGAGGACGGCATGGCTGCGGGGAAGGGAGCGGGGAAATCCGCCTCTCTGTGGGACAACATGCGGATACGGTTCACCGTCTGCTTCATCGGAGTCTTTGTGTGTTATTTTTATTACGGGATACTCCAAGAAACGATGTAAGTAACCGTTTATCTGCTGCAAAAATGAGAATTATGCATTTATTTTTATGCATCTCGCCACATAAAGCAGACTTTAAATTTAATAATAAACAGTTCTGTTTTATTTTAATGGAGTAGATCAAACACATTCATGTGTCATAAACAGAATAATCCTTCTAATTGATGGTTTTGCAGAAAGGGTTATTATAGTAGGAGAGCTCGGTGTGCTGTCTCACACGGAGCCCTGACACAGACGGTATGTGCTGCTGTGGATGGATCATCTCTGGTTTCAAAATGTCTCCAGGGAATCAACCTTTTTCCACCCTGATGATTTAAATATAGAGCTAACACAGTAATCAGTGTAAATCAAGTTCATCTACATGTAATGTTTGACTTGTTTATTACACTATCCTATATTATGTATATACATACGGATTTTTCTTTCATCGTGTTTAATATTCTTATAATAACTTTCTTTTATTCTCTCCGTCTGTGTTTTTTTTTCATATAAATCCCTTTTAATCTCTTTGTGTGTATACTACTAAAATTTGTTTCTGAAGACACTTTATTTTTGTCATTGCTCCTGTAAGTTGGATCACCCTGGCAGCACAAGGACTTCTTTTGGGATTAATAAACTTTGATCTTCTCTTAGTTCTCTAGAAAGTATTGGAGCCCAAACAAAAGTACACCACAGCCTGTCAGTTAGTATTTAATCTGCTGAGGCCTCTTCTTTATGAACGGCCTTTTCAGAAACTGCCCTGCGTCAGTTTCTGAGTCACTGTCTTCGATCTGACTCGCTGTTGTCTCGTACTTCTTCAGCACTCGGGGGGATTATGGTCAAGGAGACAAGAAGGAGAAGTTCAGCTTTGCCCGGACGTTGGTCTTCGTCCAGTGTATTATCAACGCTCTGTTTGCTAAGATCTGTGAGTGTGGCAGGAAAATAATCCAACATATAATAAGTTTACAACTTCACAACCTCAGAAATATATGTAAAAAACAAACACCTTTCTCCTTTATATCATCAGTGATCCAGTTTTTTGAGTCCTCAAAACTGGATCACACAAATAGCTGGCTCTATGGCCTGTGTTCCCTCTCTTACCTTGGAGCCATGGTGTCCAGTAACTCTGCCCTCCAGTATGTCAACTACCCCACACAGGTGAGGTGGGGCAGTCAGATGGCTGGTTTGTGTCATTATTTACTGCTGCTTGCTCTTGTATCATTAAACTGATCTTTTTCTGTTTTAGGTGTTGGGAAAATCCTGCAAGCCCATACCAGGTAAATGTGATAATGTTGTCTTATCCTGCTCAGGATACGATCTTCTATCAGCTACACACCTACGCTGTTTGCTGTTTGTAGAAAATAAAATAATCTCCATGTTTTTTATGGAAGTCCAGAGATAAAGATCGTCTTGTGTTGTACTAAACTACTTCACATTTCTGGCTGTACTGATGAAATTCATTTGCCATCAATGAATGTTTATGACTAAGTGGGAAGTTTCAAGCTTCTCTGCTGTGCTGCGTCACTCACAAGCTACCACGTCACGTGTTGTGTGATTTTTACATTGTCTATATATTTACATATATATTTGTATGTTCCCGTGTGTATTTTGTATTTGAGAAACAGAGTGTGTGTTATCTTTACAAGCTGATCTGGAACAAACTGACTCTTTTGAGACGTGTGGCGTTCAGGGCAGAGTTGTGGCAGGTTTTGTTTGTACGTGAAGGTTGTGCGCCACCGTTCACAGCTTGTTATCTTTACACACACATTTTTTTACATCATCCATATGTTCCACTCTCAGGTGTGAAGGTCTGATACTGGATCCTATCTAAAATGTTACAGTGGTATGTGTGGTCTAAAGGGATCCATCGTCATGTTGTTGTGTCCTCCCAGTGATGATACTCGGCGTGACAATACTGAAGAAGAGGTACCCGATGGCTAAGTACCTGTGTGTCCTGCTGATTGTGAGCGGTGTCGCTTTGTTCCTCTACAAACCCAACAAGAGCTCCTCTGTTGCTGATGATCACATTTTCGGCTTTGGGGAGATTCTCCTGGTGAGATCGATAACAAATCTTCCCCTCCCTGTTCTCATATGTTGATCTATCCGTGTCTCCTCACTGTTTCCATGGTTACTGTGGCTATTTCCATATTTTTCTCATGGCCCGGTGGTGTGTCTCGTTGTAGCTGGTCTCCCTGACGTTGGACGGTTTGACCGGCGTGGCCCAGGACCACATGAGGGCCCGCTTCCAGACCAGCGCCAACCACATGATGCTGAACATCAACATGTGGTCCACTCTGGTGCTGGGATCAGGTGAGTCAACCCTGCATTGTGCCGTTAAGTTGATGGAGTGTTATTTTACTACGACATGAGGATGTTTCAGTGGCTGGTCAGACAGAAGAGGCTGATGATCTGGATAGCTTTGGTGTGTTCAGTACAGCAAAGTGAACCAAAACTGCTGCAATGATTATTTAAAGGAGGCTGAAAACAAACATGACCTTTTTACTGATGGCCTCTCTAATACTGATGTGTTTATAAGTGAAGTCAAAATGGCATTACGATCTTATTCAGGTAGAATAATATCGATGAGGGCACGGTACAGATCGCCAGTCTGTCACAGAAATATCGAAACATTTGGCCATTCAGACACACACAGACACACTATGGGCACTTTGCCAGTTAATCTAATGTGCACTACTTTGGACTTTTGGAGGAAGCCAGTGTACCTGCAGGCACAGAAAGGCCCGGGGTTTGAACCGAGGTCCGAGGGGGTTCCAATATTCACATCTTAATTAAAATGTGTTTTCAGGGTTTGCCGGACAAATAACTTGATGACAAACCTAATAAATCAAGAACCGAAACAAAAACCAATAACTTGGTGTTTAAGGCTCTCTGAGAAACGATGAACTCAGTTTTCTGTGGTCTCTCTCTATATAAGGTGGTCTGCACCTCGAAGCTCCTTTGTTTCCATCTTTTCACACGTTCACAGGCCACACTATAATAAGAAATGCAATATTTGTTCTGGGCTCCATTAAAATGACTTCCGATGTCTTCAGTTTACACACAACGTGGTGCACTGCTGCTCCCTGTAGTAGAAATCTGCCTCCTCTGTCTTTTGAAGAGCTGCTGTCTCCCGACATACAAAAGTATTCTTATTCCTCCTCTCCACGGATCGGTGACACCCTCACGCCACGCCACGGCTTCAGCTGACCCGTTGTTCCTGCTGTAAACCACTTGGTGGTGCCACATGTCCACGTTGTGAACACTGATCTTTTTTGTCAGTGACAAGGGCGAAGTGACTAAAGCAGCAAATGTAACTTCCATATCAAACAGTGAGGTTTGTTTGTTTTGGTTTTCTGTCGCTGTTTCCTCCCTCTCTGCTCTCAGCCGTGTTGTGGACAGGGGAGGTGTGGGAGTTTGTGAGCTTTACTGAACGCCATCCCAGCATCTTGTACAACATCCTTCTGTTTGGACTGACCAGCGCTTTAGGCCAGGTGGGTGTACATTTATGAAACAGTGGGGAGTGTATTGTTGTGTCGCATTGTGAGAGGAAATACAGTCCAGTACTTCAACTGTATCTGTTCATGCTACAATCTTCGTTTTATTAACTGTCCATCAGACCTTCATCTTCATGACGGTTGTGTACTTTGGGCCTCTGACCTGCTCCATCGTCACCACCACCAGGAAGTTCTTCACAATCCTCGGCTCTGTTATTCTGTTTGGTAACAGCATGAGCTCAATGCAGTGGGTTGGCACCATCCTGGTTTTCGTTGGTGAGAATGAACTCTTTCTTCTTGCCTTCACTCGGAGGCGTCACATTTTTCTCGTGAATGGGTCGTGTCGCTGTAAAATTGGTAACAGATTATCAGGCTATCAAACGCTTGCCAGAACACAGATAAAACATCAACAGCTGCAGCATGAGACAGTAACTGCATGTGTTTCCTCGAACAAACAATTATGTCTAACTTGGGAATACTTAAGCTTCCCACGCAAGCCATACAGTTGACTTGTAAATTATGCAGTGAGAGTAAAGGCATTAGGGAGCCAGTAAATTAAAACTGTTAGACTGTTCCTATTTTTTTATGGTTCATCGTGTTTGTTTAGCAGCTGGAGATTTTTGTTGCTCAATGTTTAAATGTGTACATTCTTTGGTTTTCCCTTTGTAGGTCTTGGACTGGATGCTAAATTTGGCAAAAGCCCCAAGAAGACCACACACTAAAACATCGGGAGCCCAGAGACAGAATGAAACACTGCAAAACAAATGCAAACACTTTCTAGCCAGTATCTAATTTTCATAAGACATTCTGTCCAAGCATACTGTACGTGCCTACGATTTGTTCAAATACAGTCAGAAGGCACCGTAGTTCAAGTCCAGCTTCTGTTGTGTACTGTTGATAAACTGGAGAGAAAACTTTTACCAGGGATCAAACTTGAAACAACTGAATGGCGTATGTAGAAAAATCTGTATTGTTTCTGAACTTAAGACGCACATTTGACTCATGAACATACCAACAAGCACAGCCTAGTTTACAAAATGTGGCTTGAATATGTTTTATGGTCAAATATGTACTGTATGTCTTGGCAAACATAGAGCCGAGTATCATGTCAGTTATAAAATATAAACCGTTGTGAGTAGCCTGTTGTGTTATGTCCAATCCTCCAATTAAATTGTTTTTAATTTTATTTTGTACAAGTTGAAAAATAACTTGCCATAAAAGGGAAATTGCGATATTTCATGGCGATTTTCTTTTTATTTCACAGACTTCAGGAAAAATAAAAAAGTAGCTTATACAATGTTTTAAATGTGTTGGTTTTAAAAGTTCCATCTTTGCTGGCCAGTGGTGGAAAGTAACCATGTACACTTATTCTAATACTGAACTTAAGCGCAATTTTGAGTCCCACGTCCTTAAGCTGAACTTCATTCTTCACACTTCACACTTCGCCACATTTGTTTGACACTGTGAGGTGCTGGTTACAATACAGATGCAGACTCTAATCATAATATAATTATGAAAACATTTGGCACCTGGCTGCATATTAAGTAATTAAAATATGCCCAACTTTGGCACAAAAATACTGTAATATATGCATAATGACTATAAATAATAGGTAATATTTTGATGCCACTTGCAAGTGTATTAATTTTAATGGAATATTTCTACACTGTGGCAATGATGCTTTCACTGAAGTAGGAGACTTGCTTTATAGTAACAGTTTTAAATGCACCAAAGCACATCAGTTTTCTAAAAGACAATTATCTGGCTAAGTATCACAATTGTGGGAAATTTGCACCATTTAAAAAGTCTAATGTTGACCTTCCTTATTTAGAGAGAAACAAATTACAAAGTGAACACATCCTCCAATCTGAGGCATGAAACATTTTGGATTTCTTAAAAAAAGAAATGCTGTTTTCTTCCTTTTCTGTAGTAAGTGGCGCCATCTGCTGCCACATTCACACTCAGACGGTCCAGTTTGTTTACATTCATCATGTCACTCACATTTCATCAGCTAAAATTACACTAAAGCAGTGCTGCTTACTCAAAAGGACCACCTGACACAATCATCCAGAGTAGAAACAGGATACACACACTATGCCTCAACATTATGACCACCTGATTAATAAAGCGTATGCAGAGGTGCTGCTAGGCAGGCAAATGTTTGGGACCCCAGGCCAGAAGAAGGCCCCCGAGGCCTGACCAACTTTGAATCATTACAGAGCAGTGACAATGTGGAGTTTGCAATGACAGTGGTTGGCCAGTGTAGAACTCCCTAAAGCCCCCCCCCCTCCTCCAGTGCACCTGATGTAAACAAACAAATAAGAGCGAGTCTATCAGACTGGCAGTGACAAATAAAAGAAGAAAAAACAGTCAGAACAAAAAAAGACACCAAGATAAAGTGCAGATAATACAGAAGCTCCTTTAGCTCAGAGCAGCTCGGTCCTGCTCCTGTTGAGTACCTCTGTGTCCTGCTATCAACCTCTCTACTCAGTTAGCAGGCTGAAAATTAAAACAGCTAACTTGGACAATACTCAAATTAAAGCTGTGTCCAGCCACACTTAACTGTCAGGCTAGGATTGATAAGTTACAGAATTTATAGGCAAGATATTTGGATAATGTACTTCTAAGGTGCAAGCGGTGTATATTTTATTCTATTTTCCATACCTGCCAAATGCTTTATGCTTCTGAAAACTGCTTCAGCACATCATTTAATCATCTGTATTAGAGCCATGTTAAATCACATTGCCCCTT
This sequence comes from Remorina albescens, assembly GCA_034769265.1. Lineage (NCBI taxonomy): Eukaryota > Metazoa > Chordata > Actinopteri > Carangiformes > Echeneidae > Remorina > Remorina albescens. The sequence goes on from CM068493.1 coordinate 2,782,223, forward strand.
ATAATGAAATAAAAACTGTAAATAAGGAAGTAGAAGTAGGAGCATCGTGAAAGCTGTGTCCAAAACAATCCAAAAGTGCATTTGAGGAATGTAATGCTATATTTAACATCGAGGCCTTTTAGGTTTACACTATTAGTGTTTTACTGTTATAATAAATTTTGGGATATCTTTCCTCCACATTTTTAAAGTTTGTGTTTTTATTTTTGAAAGGATACTGGTGTGCACCATTGAAAAGAAAAGTTTCCATTTTGCGCTTTTTGTTAGTGTCAGATTATTCACTATCTAAGGGCGATGGAGGCTGGTTGGTGAGGGGCCCTGTGAGTTTTTGCCTCGGGCCCCAAGAGACTCTAGAATCGCCTCGTCCACCTTTGGCCTCCAGAACAGCATTGACCCTTTGAGGCATGGACTCCACCAGGCCCCTGAAGGTCTCCTGGGGTATCTGGTACCAAAAGGTGAGCAGCAGATCCTTTAAGTCCTGCAGGCTTCGAGGTGGAGCTTCCATGGAGCGGACCTGCTTGTCCAGCACATTCCACAGATCCTCCATCGGATTCAGATCTGGGGAATTTGGGGGCCAAGTCAACACCTCCAGCTCGTTGCTGTGCTCCTCAAACCATTCCTGAACTATTTTTGCGGTGTGGCAGGGAGCGTTATCCTGCTGGAACAGGCCGCTGTCATTAGGAAAGACCGTTTCCATGAAGGAGTGTACGTGGTCCGCCACGATGGACAGGTAGGTGTTGGGGGTCAAGGTGCCGTCCACATGGAGGGCAGGACCGAGGGATTCCCAGCAGAACATCGCCCACAGCATCATGCTGCCTGCACCAGTCTTCCTCCTTCCCACGGCACAGCCGGAGGCCATGTCCTCCTCCCAGTAGGACTCGTTGGACCAGACCACCTTCTTCCACCTCTCCTCGGTCCAGCCCCGGTGCTCCGCCGCCCACTGCAGCCGCTTGTGCCGCTGCTCCGGGGTCAGCTTCAGCGCCTTCACCGGCCTCCGGCAGCGCAGCCCCATCCGCAGCAGGCTCCGGTGCACCGTGTACAGCGACACCTTCTTATCGGAGCCGGCGTTCACCTTTTCGGCGATTTCAGCCACCGTGGCCTTCCTGTTGGACTCCACCATGCGGGCCAGTCGCCGCTCCCCGCGGGCGTCGATGAGCCTCGGCCGGCCGTGACCCTGCCGCCGGTTCACCGGGTCTCCTTCCTTGGACCACTTCTGGTAGATGCTGACCACCGCGGCCCGGGAACAGCCGACCAGAGCCGCCGTCTTGGTGATGCTGTGCCCCAGCCGCCTCGACATCACTATCCGGCCTTTATCGAAGTCGCTCACATCTTTCCCTTTTCCCATTTTCCCTGCTCCGGATAAACATGGAGCACAAAATGGCTACTTTCTGTTTGGCAGATATTTCAGCCCCTCTATAGCTGTCTTTGATTTTTCCTGAATAAAATACCGCGTGGAAGTAAAATAACACAGTCACTTATTAACAAGAACGACTAAAATCCTGCATTTACATGAAGTTATAATATCACTAATGCTTCATATGTTACAATAACAATTAATAACGATATCTTCCACCTACTCTAAATCAGGCAGTATGTGTAGCAGCCTCTTCGTGCTCTCTCGGCCTTTCTTCCGCCCGGATCGCGCAGAATAAATTCAGAACCGTTTTGGCAAGACTGTCGGTAATCCGTTTATTTCTGTACAATCTGCGTTAAATCTGCTCTCATAGACGTTGAAAAAAATGCTCGCCACAGTCCGCAAACAGCTTAGGAGCCACCCGGCTGTAAGTATAACCTGGTTAAGCCCAATAAAGGTTCAGTTTAGAGGGATTTTTTGAGGCTAACTCGGGACTTTTTGGGAATATTTATGGTGGCTAACCCGTTAGCCATGCTAACAGCAATTAGCTCAAGCTGTGACTGTTGACCGCGCTGACTTTGAGAAACTCTTTGCAAACTACACGGAGATGCTTCACCGTTACTTCAAATCAGAACCAAGTTTTAATTACAGTGCATTTATGGATTTATACGAGTGGTTTAACTTTTTGGGGAGTTGAATGTCTGGAGTCGGATCAGGTCACCGTTTGACAGCTGGAGATCATGTGAGCTGCAAATAGTAGTTACGAGCTACTAGTTAGCGTTAGCAAGCAGTCGTAGAGTCATAATGAAGCCACTCGTGAAGTCTGTAAACCGGATTAAAGTGGTTGAAGGTGCTGAAAGGAACAAAAATGTAAATACAGCCACAGCTGACTTTGGGAATGTAACCCATTTGGTTTCTGTTCGCAGTCAGGGCTGTTCATGTTAAATGTGCAGCGTTGTGTTTTAAGGATAAACATTGTGACCCAGCTGACTGGGTGTGTTTACTAGTACAGTCCTACTTCGAGCTGTAATAGTTGTATTTCTCACTCCCCTGTCTGTCATTTCCAGCTGATCCCTCTCTTCGTCTTTATCGGTGGAGGAGTAACGATGTCCATGATGTACCTCGGTCGTCTGGCCTTGAAAAACCCTGATGTTTGGTAATTTTCCAGCTTCGTTTTTCCCAATTTAAGTAATTTCAATATGAGGAAAGTTGAAGGGTTTTTAACAGTTCAAGTGATGTATGTAAATATTTCCCTATGAAAGTCTCTGTCTATGCGGTCTCTAATAATATTCTCTAACTACTTTCTCCTCTACAGCTGGGATCGCAAGAACAACCCAGAGCCTTGGAACAAACTGGGCCCGAATGATCAGTACAAGGTGTGTGTCTTTCTGTGTAAAATATGTCGTGTCACAGCTTTAATTGCACTGTTTTCTGTGCTGAAGTTGTCACTGAAGGCGTGTAAGTGGTTATGTTAAGGGATTATCGTATGGATCTCTGCCAGGCTTCACCGTCGCTGAGCCATGGATTGTCCATTCACTTGGATTAATCAAATTACTTAATCTGGTTAATGCTGTTTTGTAGTAACAAATCTGATGAAGTCATTAACTTGTCAGACTTGATCAAAAGAAGATTAGCAGCTGCATTCAGAGAAAAGTATTTTTACTGTATCACAAGAAGATTTGAATAAGTCATCTTTTGAAAATGAATAAGTTTTGCACAGAGAGGAAACTGCAGCATTGAGCTGTGCTAAATCACCTTAACTCGCTCTTTACTGTTAAGGCATTCTGTGTTTGCACAGGAGATAAAATTTATTTCTATTCTCAGCTTTTCACAGTCAACATGGACTACAGCAAACTGGAGAAGAATCGTCCCGACTTCTAAAGATCTAATCTGCTGGACCAAAAGCGCAAAGACGAGATCCACGCAGCACTGTGTTAAGATTTTCATCAGAAAAATGAGGAATACAGAGGCTAAACCCGCACAATGAGTCATATTTAAGTTCCTCATTACATCTCATTGGCTTGATGAGACCTTGTTTCTTATGTCTCATTTTCTGTTTCTGAATAAAATGATTGGTTGTCTTTGTGTTGGGAGAAAAAACTCAGATTCATTTGTTGTGCTTTTATCTTTGAGCGCTTTGTCTTCCATCTCCGTGAGGGTGAGTTATGTTTTGGTTTATGTTGCCACTTTCAGAAGCGTATCGTATTTGCATTACCACTCAGACCACCTTCCATAGTCTGTTTACAGTTGTGTTGATATTTCACCTTTGCTTTCACCTCATTTCACCTTCCTCCTGCTGTAACACACAGCTGCTGGTGAATTATGTGCCACACTACTCCTGGCTGTTTTCCAGAGCTTTATGAGTACAGCGGGAGCAGACTTTAACCTGGTCACATTCGAACAGTGAGCTCCCTCTGGTGGATGCTGTGACAGTCCAGAAGTTGCAGAGATAAGACCTGAGTATTTAGTCCAGGTGAGGAGCTGCGCCAGCTGCCCAGAGCTACTTCTCCAAACTTACTGAAAGTACTATATTCATAGGCTCTAAAGAGAAAAGTGAGACAAACAATATCTCTCCATGCAAAGGTGTACTTTGTTTAAAGCAATAAGATGTTCCTGCGCAACATGGAGCGGCAGAAACGGGACTGATGGGACATTCGGAGGTGTTTCTCCTTATAGAATGCCATCGCTCTCAGCCAGATGAATTTGTAAATGTCAACAGGTCGCGCTTTTCCATCTGCAGCTTGGAGAAATGCGACAAGGATGAGCAGCCAACGCAAAGAAGAAAATGTCAAGGAGACCTTCATATTTGAATAGAAGCCCACGTCGATCCTCACCCAACCTCCTCATGGCTCGAACGCGTCTGTTTCTTTTTTTTCCTCACCTGGGGAAAATGAAAATCAACTCCTGGCACGGCATGTAACTGCGCTTAATTTTGGAACATTTCAGTTGTTCACCTTGTTGACTCTGAGCACTGCCGCCCCCCCCCCCCCCCGAATAATCACTATCATCTCAAATAAGTCCCTGAAAATGAAAATAACACAGAATGCTTTCATTTTCTTGAGCGCCTTCATTTGTTTATGTAACCTGTGAACTTCAGTTTGATGGAAGCAAAATGAAAGCAAGTGGCTTCCTGTGGCTGGAGAGAAATACTGGTTGATTAAACAGTCTTATGCTGACAGCAGTCTTTTTTTTTTTTTTATTCCAGTGCTGAATAAATTATTTCTACCTAGTAAATGAATTTTGCCATTTCCAAAATGATCAGTTGATCATCAGCTTTTGATATTTTCTCAAATATGTTTACAATTTCTTGCCTTAATGAATAAATACTTTTACATTTTTTGTCTCGTTTATGATCATTCTTAGGCAACCATGATTGTCTTCAATGTATTTGATGGCATGTAGTCATTCCAATAGCTTTAAAAATAGAGAAAAAATACCTTCAAAACCAGCTTTATTCTGTTTTACAGTTGAAGATGTTGACTCGGGATCATTGTTATGACAAAATAAGGAGAAAGTTGATATTCTGTCCCTGTTTGATGTTTTGTTGCTTGACATTAAAGCTCTGGGGCTTCTGTAAAGTCCATTATCACCGACTGCAACGCTTCCTAACTGTCGCATCAGATAACTGAGTCGACACTGAGGGTCGGTTTGACGGACAGCTACAGAGTTCAGAGTTCAAACGGCTTCATGGAAGCGAGTTCTCCCATGGGCCCGTCTGAACACAACTGTAGAGCCAACCTGACCTCCTCCTCCCGACCCCTGACGCCTCTGTTGAACCCGGCTCTTTTTCTGCCACGCAGTAAAGGTAATATTGAAAAAGTAATGAGTGGAAAATATTGTGGGCCGAAGGCACAAGGTGATTGCTGCTGCATCAAATTGTCTTCTAAAGGTCATGCCAAAGGTCGGGGAGTCCAGAGAGGGAGGCGGGTGAATTCAGACTAACAAAGCATCTTCATTGTATCTGTGTGAGAGAGAGTGATGATGAAAACACCTGATACACCTGTGTCATCCCAATTACTAAGTTGTATTGTTTAGTATGGCTGGTGTGATTTCATATTCACATGTAACGAGGAGGAAATGCAAATAAAGCTTATTATGCGACACTGTCAGCGGCTTGATGATTATCCAGAACGTACCGAAGAACATTTTGTAATTTACAAAACCGTCTGTGATTAGATGTTACGTTTTTGGAATTTTAACCACAATTGGATAGTTTCATGTTTTTAAAGTCTTCTTCTTGATATCATTCATGTTTTTTTTTAGATGTTTGGTGTTTAAGAACACAGAATTAAAACATTCCATGTAATAGTTTTGATGTGATTATTTCCATAAGATGTGTTTTAAGAACTATAAACCATCTAAAGGTACATTTAAATCTCCACTCTGGTCCTTCTCATTGACACTCAGAGAGACAAAATCATGGTGGGCGTGGCTTAGGGTGGTGACTGCTTCGCTGTGACATCACCAAGTTAGAGAAGTCCCGATGGATCATTTTAAGGATCAGCTTTTGAATAGAGGCTGTGAGCATTTCTCTGTGGATTGAGCACTTTGAGACTTTCACAGTATGAGTATAAAACCTGGATCTGATTTATATTATAAGAAAGACATGGACATATCCTTTTATACCACAAGGGACCTTTAAGTTTTTTAACAAACATACTGAAATAGATGCCACAACTCTAACCTAAACAGAAACAAAGCTTCTTATCGTGTTATCACCTTTCCTGGGCTGTTTGTCAGTTTTTTCTCCGTCATTTCACCACAATGCCTCGTATCACCAGACATTACAACACTGTGTCACCTTATCAGATCATTAACACACTTTAATATTAAATCTTTCAACTGAACTCAACAAACAGGAAAATGGAACATGCCCGCCGCACGTAAATACAGATATCCTTCATCCACATTTATCTGTGTCAGTATTGACCCTGCAATGCCTCAGTTAACTCTGAATTACCTCCATATTTTCAGAATGCTCTGTATTCTCAGTCCAGCACAAAAACAGACACACATATACAGGCCCATTACCGGCGAAATAAACTGCTTTCCCTCGCCTGCTGTGAACTTTGTTGAGTAATGAGTGAAAGCCCCTTTTCCCTCTGATTCTCACAGAGAGAGCGCCTCTTATTTCTCACCATTTGCTGTTCGACTTTGAGCCGCTCTCGTCTCTTCGTGCTGTGTTTGTCCTTTGTTTTTCCTCCTTCCTCCTCTTTCAAGAGTTTTACTTCCATGCAGCCCAGATATATGGACACACACACACACACACACACACACACACACACGCAGCCAGCAGCAGAGGAGGCTTGTGGAGGAAGTTTTATTCCAGCCAGACCACATTGATCCTTGAGCTTGCTCACTCAGGATGACAAAGTGCCATTTTCAGCAGATGCACAAAAAGGTCAGGGTTGTCGATGTATTTTTGCATGAGGGATTGAGTGAGAAAGCTGCAATTTAACAGCCGGTACAACAAGAATTAATCATGGCTGATATCTCAGGGACAGAGCCGGTGCCAGCTCTGCTGTTTCAAAGAATGCATCACTCACTTTGGGAGCCAATTCAGAGCCGGACGGTTACAGACTGCCTCATAAAGGTTTCATCCCTGAAACAAGCAGTGTGCCCTTGAGCAAGACAGTGCCCCCCCCCCCCCCCCAGGACAGACTGTCAGCCTGTAAAGAGCAACATTAGTGTGATAACTGTCTGCATTGTTTGACATGAAGACTGTGAAGTAACATCACATCCAAGTTCCCAGAATCCATCTGTGTTTTCTTTTTTTACCTTTCTGCATCCACGGCAACACTACACAGCCAGAGATACTACACAAACACAGACACACAAACACAGAAGTAACATCACATCCAAGTTACCATCATCCATCTGTGTTTTCATTACATTTTTTTTTTTTTTTTTTTGCCTTTCTGCATCCACTGCAGGAAAGCAGGTCAAAATTTAAATAGCTGAAAATAGAACATCTGGCTGGGCCTTGTCAGTCAGCTCTGTGTAATGAAATATGGAAATTGGGGCGCTCTTCAAAGAGATCCGGGCCTCTCGGAGCCGTCCTGGGTCTCCGGCAGGCCCCCCGGAGCCCCCCCCGGAGTCCCGCCCCCGCCCCCCCCCCTCACCGGGTCGGGCCGTCCGCCGCTGCCAGCTCGTTAGTGCTCCGGCCCGGTGGAGCCGGCAGCTGGCGTCCTCACTTCAAACCGGATCCAGACCCGGAGAGACCCGGACCGACCCGCCCGGTGGACCGCCTGCCAGCAGCTGATCACCGGCACGGTGAGTCCGTCCGCTACACGACCACAGACACACAAACACAGGTAGGCTACTACACAACAACAGGTACTACACAACCACAGGTAACATTCAACTAGAGGCAACACTACACAACTACAGACACACAACCACAGCTAGTACACAACAACAGGTACTACACAAACAAAGGTAACATTCAACCAGAGGCAACACTACACGACCACAGACACACAAACACAGGTAGGCTACTACACAACAACAGGTACTACACAAACAAAGGTAACATTCAACCAGAGGCAACACTACACGACCACAGACACACAAACACAGGTAGGCTACTACACAACAACAGGTACTACACAAACAAAGGTAACATTCAACCAGAGGCAACACTACACAACTACAGACACACAAACACAGGTAGGCCACTACACAACAACAGGTACTACACAAACACAGGTAACATTCAACTAGAGGCAACACTACACAACTACAGACACACAACCACAGCTAGTACACAACAACAGGTACTACACAAACACAGGTAACATTCAACCGGAGGCAACGCTACACGACCATAGACACACAAACACAGGTAGGCTACTACACAACCACAGGCACTACACAACAACAGGTACTACACAACCACAGGTAACATTCAACTAGAGGCAACACTACACAACTACAGACACACAACCACAGCTAGTACACAACAACAGGTACTACACAAACACAGGTAACATTCAACCGGAGGCAACACTACACGACCACAGACACACAAACACAGGTAAGCTACTACACAACCACATGTACTACACAACAACAGGTAACATTCAACCAGAGGCACTACACAAACACAGGTAGGCTACTACACAACAACAGGTACTACACAAACACAGGTAATACTCAACCAGAGGCACTACACAACCACTGGCACCACTGCAGAACCACAGACTACACAACACCATTCAACCACAAGCGACAAAACACAACCAAGAAGTATTTTTTACACAAACAGTCTTCTCTCACGCAGACATTTTGGAAAGACTGAGTTCTTCGGTTCCTGAAGGTTGAGCTGGAAAAGAAGATGAAGGATCGTCGTCCGGTTGCCGTCACCTTGATGTCCCTCACCAGGTCAGACAGACACACTGTCACACACACTGATGACAAAAAATTCCACCGGAGTTCAATAAATCAGAGTAGATTTTCTTAACATGTAAATGTTTAACCAGGAGTGTCGTTGATAAACTGAGCTTGTTATTTTAACATCCAGTGTTTACAGTGCAAAGAACATTTTGATTTCTCTGCATTATGTTTTTCAAAAAATCGACCACAACAACAAACATCAGCTTCCAGAAGTTTCTGTCACTCTTAAGCAAAACATCCAGATTTACTCTTATCAACCTTAATGCTTTGGAGACAAAGCGGAGCCAAAAACGACGAGATGCTGCTTTTTGTTTGTCATTATCATAAAATATTAGATGTAACACAGCGAACGGTCTCAGCTCGGAGGGGACGAGGTGCCTGAATGCTCTCCTGATATGATTTTCTTTTGCAGATATTGCCTCCAAATAGATTGCTGGGCATTTCTGCTCTTTCTTTGCTACCATTCAAAAGATGAAACAAGATTTAATTTGCACTCAATCAGGCTCAGGTATGGCAGAGCGCCCACAAGCTACCAAACTACAGCGACACACATGAACAGCGATCCCATCGGAGCCACAAACTGGTTTGAGCTCCATTATCGTCCCTTTGTTTCCTCGCATGTCTGTTCTTTTTTTCTTCTCTGCTGCCGGGCACAAGCGGAGACTTGGTAATTGCCACTGTGATTGAGTCATGAATGATAATGGCTTGATTATTTGGTGAAAATTGGTCTCTTTAGATTCATTTCATGTTCGGTGATAATTGGGAAGCTTCGTTGGTCCAGATAATACCAAACTGGTCGACTGACTGGTTTTTTTTACACCCCCCCCAGTCTTCACAGCTGAATTCTTTGGACTGTTGGAAAACTCTTTTCAGTTTTTGTGTGATAATTTCTATTAAATCAGTGTATCAGCGTAACTGAAGGCCTTTTAAAGAACCCGAATGTCAATGCAGGAAACCTTCAGGTCCTTCCCCTCCTGCGGTGATTCTCCATGATAACCTGCAGTCCATCAGAGAGCTGCGAGGGGAATTTTGGCTATCCCTTTGGGTGGCTGTTAGTATTTGAAAGTCTGGCCAGTGTTGCTGGAGCCAATCCCAGCTCACACTGGGCAAGGGCGGGGTCACCCTGGACAAGTCGCCAGTCCATCACAACACATAAAGGCAGACAGAGATGAACAACCACTCACACTCAGACCTACGGACAATTTAGAGTCACCAGTTAACCCAAACATGATGTCTTTGTACGGTGGCAAGCACGTGGAGAGCATGCAAACTCCACACAGAAAGGCCCCAGGCTGGGAAGCAAACCCATGACCTTCTTGTTGTGGGGCTACAGCGCTAACCACTACGCCGCCGTGCTGCCCCTCCACTAAAACACCACATCTAAAAAGCCTATTAGTTAAATATTGATAAATACCCTGGGATTTGGTCCCATTTCTTTATCGCTGAGAGGATGGATTTTGCTACAACCATAACTTTCTTCCTGAATAGAAGGGAATCCATTAATGTGCTCTAAAGGCACCTCTGGGAGCAACGTGGGCTACTGGGAGGAGAAACAGCCCAGTTATGCTGCTGCATTTGAAGAGAAGACCTTAGTCATAATTCAGCTCAGCCGCTAATGAACACAGACACCCACAAATATCAAGGCTGATTCCAGTAAAACACAAGCAGGCAAGAATTTATTAATCTACAGAGATAATAGAGATAGATCTGAGGTCTGGAGGAGCTTATATAACAACAACAGTTTGAATTTTCAACCTCTTTCTTCCATCTGGACGAGTTCCTTTTAACAAGCACCATGTGTATCGTTGCAAACAAACAGTGGCAGGTTAATGGGAGGTCCGGTGGAAAAAATGGTCCTGGTGGCTCAGTCCTTTAAAGGATCTCTAATGAGCTCACTGCGGGTTTTTAGAGAGCTCATGCATTGATTTATCACAAACTTAGAGACATAAAGGTCACCGAGTCGCCCTGTGATGGACTTCGGCGCTTTGGAGCTTTGACACAACCCTTTAACCTGCACCTTGCAACACAATCATCTCCTCATCGGGCTGTCACACGCTCCTCATGCATCACCGTGCAGGCACAGCACTCCTTGGGGAGAGTATATAGCCACATCAATATGTACAACACATTCAATTTGGCACCTCTCCCTTTCCCCTCCCTCCCAATCTCACAGTGAAAAATGAGCTTACATGAATCTTCCAGGCTTGATGATTTCAGAGCTGACGCTGCTGAGAGACCTTGAGAGGACATGTTTTGTCTGAGTGAAGAAACGCCTCCCATCTGCCAGGACTTCATGTGGGAGCTGCAGCAGCCGCCTGCAGCCACAGGGAGGCAGCAGTGTGTTTGTAGGAGCGAGGGGGGTAGGCAGCAGGGCGACCCCAGCTCTGTAAGCAGTTGACCCTTGCAGCGGCAGAGGGCCAGGGGCCGGCCGCCGCCCCACGTGTTCCCCTGGCATGGTGCCCTCCTCGGTGCCGGGCGAGGGAAGGAGAACCGGGAGAAATGGCGCAGAACCTTCGGACTCCATCTGTCGCTTCCTCCACGGCAGAGAGGAGGGAGACAGGGAGAGCCAGAGACAGGTGGACCCACCCCCCACCAGCTGGCACCACAACCAGCATCTGCCCACAGCCAAGGCAACTTTCCTTTCTCCTCGTCATCACAGCTCAGACTCTTCCTGTCATCCCTTTTCGGCACCCATCCCTCCACACTCTAAACTCCTTTTCACTCTGTTCTTTTTACGCAGCCACTTTCTACTTCAGAGGTTCTCCAGCTAAATCAGGAACACTCAGGTTTCAGCGCGTTTGAGTAAACTACACTGTGCTGATCAAAGATCTGACTCTGCTGCCTGCTCGCTTTCACCACGGCGGCTGTCTGCAGTCTACTGTTGCATGATTCAATAACAAATCAATGACAGCAAAAATGAAGAGCGTGGTGTCAACAGAACGGTGCAAACAAAAGACAAATTAGGTTTAAGGATTTTTATGCTTTGAGGCAACTGAAATGTGAGCTGAGCTGCAAGTTAACTTACCCAAACTCATGCGGTGACATTCAGAGAGCAGATGCAGGGAGACATCGGACAACAGGATGAGTTTTAGAGTTGATCCGGATTGTGAAAGACACCTGAAGCATTTTTTTTTCCCACATTTCATTAAAAAGGCAAAAACAGAGAGGTGGCAGGAAATGAGGAGAAAAAAAAAATGCAGAACAATGTCACAAGAAAAAATTTCACCGGAGCTGCAGCAAATGGTCAACGCCTCGGGCCGTCCGGGCGCTTGTTTCTGAGCTTGTCTTCTTTGTTCCACTGGCTCTTATCCGTGGTTGTTTTTTCAAATTTTGTTAAAACAAACACGTTAATAAATAATGCAGAAGTGTTTTTACCTATTACTCATTGCAATGAATTCATTTATTTATTTATTTTTATTTTTGGGCTCGAAGGAAACTGTCTAAAAAAAAAAATGATTCAACACATTCTACCTGTCTCATTTTGGACATGTTTGGGAAGTTTTCCCCAGCCGGTCTGAGCTAAAGGTGAACTATCAGAACGAGAGATGAAGACAAAACATTTCAAATATTTTTGATGCTTTGGCATGAATTATTTGAAAAGGTCAACAGAGCTTTGGTAACATGAACTGTCTTAACTCTGTTGTCATTCATGTTTCATTGGATCTATTTTAAAGTGCACTCGATGAGGATCTTCTCCCTTGGGGCTTATTTTTCTGGTTTTTGCACACAAAGCAATTTTAAAAATGTCATTCCTCCCTTCACCGCGGAGCTCAGTAAAGCTCTGCAGTGGTCTCCCACGCACTCAAGATGTGGAGAGGGACCCTGCAGGAGGAGATATCAGCCCCGGGCTTCTAACAGCCTCCACCCGGACCAGGAAGGTCCTTTATGTGGGCCTGGGTCTGGTCTATAGGGGGCGGTGTAACCTCTCCGAACATGTCAGCAGACTGATACAGGACCTCAGAGCACCTTTGACACATGCAGGGAAGGTTCAGCATCACAGGTCTGGGTGTTGACTGTCCTGCCTCTGATAGTGTGTGCAGTCTTCCCTGTGGCAGAATATGAAAACTGTGATGGTGAAGTGAGGTGTGACAACAGCAACCCCCCGCCTTTCTCCCCTCCCTCCCCTTCCCTTCGGCTAATTCTACTATATCTCTGGTGGAGCAGGCTAATTTAGTTGAAAATTGATACAAGGATGGGGATAAAATGTTAAGCAAGACAATCCAGCAAGTCTGATTAGGCTGCATGCAGCCAATTAGGCCTACTGGCTCCCATCTGAAGTCAAGTGGGCAGCAACTGCAGGCACATTAGCCTACTGGAGGGCTTTTTGTCTGTCCCACAACATAATTATACCTTTGCTGTTACATTTAATCAGATCCGTGTCAGATTTAACGTTCTTTTAAAGTGCAGGCAAACAATAAAACCAAAAGAGCAAAGTGCAGTTTGCAGACCTTTATCATAGCGGGGGTGTTTGGTGGGTGCAGCTTGACGTCTCACTCACCGAGCGCATTAGAAATGTGGCTAAAACTTAAATGTAATATTGATGCAGCTGCTGTTTTATGAAGTGACGTGCTATCTGTGCCAGGGAGAGACTTAACTGCACCTTCATCTTTTTTTACCGTTAAAGTTCAGCCATAAACAGAGAAACGGAGCTGATTTATTGAATAATTTTGATTGGCCATTTAATGCCGCCATCATTTAATAGGACAGCGTAGCGTGACAGGGAACAAAGGGATGACGTGTCTGGTGCTGATTTCTATTATATTTAAAGGTCCAAAGTTATATATTATATATATTTATTATAATTAAACAGTACATGCTTATTGTTACTAACCTTCCACAGCAGTCAAACATGTTTTTTTTCCGGTTTTTACCCATACTTTGTTTACGAATAACATCCCTTGAGCTTTAGTCTCTTCAAAAGAAGAGTCCTATTTATAAAAAAGAAGAAGCTTGCTCCATATATCCTGTAATCTTTGAATGAGTTTTATAGAGAACAGTTGGTGGTAGGCGTTAAGCAAAATAACATGCAAATGAGGTCCTATATATTTCTGTCATAACAGCATGTGAAGTGCAAACGTGCTTTAACATCACAAATATAAGTTAAAAAAAAAAAAAGAAAAAAAGGAAGAGGTGCTTAACTTCTATATTTGAAGTCAAGACGTTATGTGTCTTTCTCGCCTTGGACAGAGTTATAAACAGGTTGTCTGTGCAAATGTGAACTCATCATCCAAAACCCTCAGCAGTCACGTAACATGATCAGTGCAAAAATAATGTTGCTTCTGATTTGTTTTTGTTTGTGTATTAGCTCCGGTTCTTCGTCTTGTTTGTCCGCACTTCCTGCTGGGTTTAATCTCAGCTCTCCGTGGACCCCGATGTCCATCTATTCATGATGATTATCCTTGATAGATGTGCAGTTGGGTTGAGTTCGATGACCCTGGTTGTTTGTTTGTCAAAGCCTAGATGTGTTATCTTATGAGCTCCAAACTGGAAAAAATTTCTTCTGCAAGGACTCAAAGGCCATGATGTAATGTGTTTTGGTATGTATTCTTCATATGTGTATTGTGTTTATTAATTCCTCATTGCTTATTACAAGGCCTGTTATTGCTGGTTGCTACAATAACACGTTATAAACCAGATTCTTAGCTAGATAAGGAAAATAAACAATTTATATGAAAGAAAGTGAAAAAGTGGAAATCAAATGCACAGCATGAGTAATACAAGGCTTTAAACTGGATGCAAATTAATGGTTTGAAAACACTGTGATTATTTTGTTCATTCTCCCAATTAATCATAAGGGCTTCAGAAACCTTGAACAATATTCACAGTGGTAATAAATGATACATGACAGGCTCTCACAATCAGAAATCAGCTGAACTCAAATGAGGTGGAAATATGTATTTCAAGGTGTGATAACACACCTCCGTGAGCACACGGTCTTATTATAAATGCTCCGTAGCTTCTGATTTCTCCTGCAGGTAAATAGGTTCACTGCTGGAGAGGAAAGTTTGCCTCAGAAACCTGAGAGCGTCTCAGATGTGACAGATGTGTAATCTGACTGTGGCCACTTAGAGATAATAAGCGAATGTTGCCAACCATGCCAACTGCATAACCACTCAGGTAGAGATTAGTTCCTGTTGACATTGGTTTCCATAAAAAAGCCATAATTAAGTGTGCATGTAGGTCAAAAAAAGGGTGATAGTTGTGATCGATTGGTGATTGGAAAAACATTAAGTGGACAGTATAGATTGCACAGCAAGCGACTCTATTAGGATAATGATCCAGATTTTTATTGTAAATCAAAAGGCTGACCATTTCATGTCTCAAAGATTGGCCCGCTTTTAGTTTTCTAAATATACATTTAACAGACATAAATGCCAAAAAGGCACCACAGTAGTTTAGCAGTTAAATGTGGCCCATTAAAAGCTGCCCCACACTGTCGTCACTGTTCTACGCTACGCTGCTGTATTTTCACTGTAGTGGAGGAGATAAATGTCCCAAATTTCCCTCTTTCACACTTTTATAAGGGGTCTAATCCCATTTCTGGTTATTGCCTTCATTTGTCTCCGGTATTATCGTTACAGGAGGTGATTGGCAGTCCCTTGAGATGCTTTTTGGCAGGTCCTCTCTTTACTTGAAATGTGTGAGCCAGGCGTGATGGAGACACCTCTTGGCACCACGTAGTACCTATCTTCTGATCATCTGTTATCTCTGACTGAACATATTGGATTATTGATTCAGAGAGGGAATGTGTTTTTGTAGGTGTTCAAATACCCACATTTGTCTGTGGAAGCTTAACATGCTCATTGTAGCCCAACTGTGACCCGATGAAATTCTGGAAAGGAAAAAACAAAACAAAACAAAGCAAAACAAAAGAACTCCATATTTTCTTCACTGGAGCTGTACGCGGTACTGAATATGTTTTTTTCCCCATTTCGGAAAACAGCAAGGTGAACATGTGCCTCGATTTTATCCTTAAAAGAACATTAAGTTTTGCACTTCTACAGTTAACATCAAGTTATACTGGACAGATAAAAAAAAAAAAAAAAAAAAGAATCAAATTTAATTCAGCAGAACCAAAGACATCATCTGTGTCCCATCCTGACACCTTCACAGTAGCGTCACTGAGCTTTCCCATTTTGTAGACTGCTGAGAAACGCCTTTTGCTTTTTCTGGGCGATCAAGGCTCTAATGTCTGGATCCTCTGAGGCCCAATTGATCCTGAGAGTCACTGTTAATGAAGATTATTTTATTTTATTAATGAAAATAAGATCAGGGTTTACACTTACAAATGTAAACGTCTGGTATTTGGCTTGACAGCAAACCTGTCGGACTATCATCTCTTCAATCTACCTGGCCCCCTGCATTACCCACAATGCAGTTGAACTGCTGCGAGTTTGCATGTGTTATGCCAGTTACAGCTAACGCAGCTGACGTCAGGCAGAGATGAGCAGTGACCTGGAGATTTTTTTTCGTTTCCGGATTTATAATCCTCAAATACAAACGACATCACTTGAGCCACTTTTTCAGATGTTGTGCAGCTCACAAAAGGCTTTATAAACAGACAGTAACATGTAAAACTGGAGCTCCTCTTCAGTGTGTTTCAGCTTTAACACACTCCTGTGTAACCAACTCATGGTTACATTTTCCAGGACAGAGGTCCAGAGGTCTAGATTGAGGATACGAGGCGTTGTGATATTAATAAAGAATGTGCAAAGACACACATTCACAAACACACACACACTATAAGCTCGACCACCTGGGAGCAGGATTAATTTGTGGACTGTTACTCCACCTCCACCATAATGGGCATTCCTCACATGCGTAAATGTGTACGAGTACACAAAGTCATGAAACGAACGGGTTGGGTATAATACAGTAGGTCGCACTTTGATGGTTCCTCAGGAGGATCCATGAATTAGGACAGCCTGAAGATCAGCAGCGGGAGAGAGGAGGAGTCTTTCAACAGGGGGAGAGCAAACAGGGAATACTTGGAGACATGGCAATGAATTTTATTGAATTTTCTCCCTGCCTTTTGTCTGTGTGTATGTTTGCGCACAGTGTGTGTGTGAAAAGCAGCAAAGAGTGGGAGTGAGAGAGATCAGACCAGAGACACCAGACTGCTCTGCTGCCAAGTCACATTAATTGTATATCAGTAACTGGCTTCCATTCCTCCGACCTGCAGCGTATCTGGACGCTGCTTCAAGAAACAACACGATTCTTTTACAAACAGCGCTGAGAGATGTCCAGTAGCGTCTGTCTTCGCTCTTCAGCGCCTCGTATTTACTAGCTTTGACTTTATTTGAACACGCATCTTTGATATTTAAAACAGAGACGTGCAAGAACATTTATTTTGGTCTTGGTCAGTCATATGCAGAAATAGACCCAGTTCTTCAATTATATTCAGTCAAACCGTACAGTAAATGTAAAATGCATAAATTCCCACACAACAGCAGAACACCCCCCTTCCCTTCTAAACAGACTCTGGATGACTGGAAGAGTTGATGTATATTCATGGACTGGGAACGGGCTGACTCACTTTCGTGTTATATCATCTCCTGCTGATTGATATAATCAGGCAGAGAAATTGATACCCATAATCATGGATGGAGAAAACAAAGAAATTATTTATTTCCGCAACAATGTTCCTTTAAACAAACCTTGTATCCCCTCAGCCTGCTCTCTGCTTCTTTCAGGTGAGTTTCAACTTTTTTCTTTCTGCGCATTCCCGCTTTGGTTTGTTCTGGCTTATTACCGACGTCTCGCCGGGACAATGTGGATCAAAGTGTGTCTGGCTGCTAAAATCTCTGCTCTGTCATTTATAGGCTGTGAGACAAGTGCCTCTCTTCCTCAGCTCTGCCATTAGCCGGCTCTATATTCTCCTCTGTTCTCATGTGCACGCGTGCACGGTGCGATATTAGCTGATGGCATGCTGTCTGCAAGCGGGTAATGCACCGGGGACCTGCTCCTACTGTCCCCGGCTGTCTATATGAATTAGTAACACACTCTGCCTCTAATGCTAGCGGATCTCAATCCCAGGCGCAGCAACATCTGTGCACATCTGCGTGCATCGGCGTGAGTCTGAGTCTCCTGGAACTTGAAGCAGGGAGTTTTGGGGCTTGCAACTGTCAGACAACCTGTGGGGGCGCTCTCAGGTGAACCTGCGTGTCCTTCAGTTTACTTGTCCTGATTGCTGCTGTACATAAGTGGGGGGGGAGGGGAGACAAAGCCCTCTACCCGCCACCTCAACCCTGAGAGCTCTGCCTCAATTTCTGCTCATCACTTCTTAAACGATCACTTCCATCTCCGTTTCCCATTTTAGTTTCCATCTGTTTGTTTGTCTCGCTCCCTCTTTCTCTCGCTGCAGTGCCCCTTTTTTCTCCTCGCGGGCAAACACAAGCACTGCCAAGCCAGCTCTGCTTAGAATTTACATATGTAAATGAGAGCCAGAGTTGCTTGTAGATCTGCAATTAAGCAAACAGCTGAAGCTTACAAACAACGTCGGTCCCATTACTTTACCAATAATAGAGTTTCTCGTGCGCTGATTTATGTTTGCTAACCCCATTACCTTCTTCCTCCTTCCTTCATGCAGTTGGTTGAGGATAATGTTCTGGACTCGACTTAAGGTCTTTGATTAGTGGAGCTGCACAATGTGTTCGGGGAGGAGAGAAGCTCTGTACTCTGTCCACAAAACACAAAACACAAGCTTGACTTCCCTTTAATGCAATAAGGTTAAAAGAGTTTATCAGCATGTGTTCATCAAAGTGCTGGAAGTCTATTTACATGCTGTGCTCTAAAAAGGAAACATCACTTTTAATGAGTTTTCAAAGGTCAAAAGTCACGACCAAGATTTCGATTTTACACCATCAAACATTACGTCCTTTATACATCCAAGCTAGATTTGCACCAGCAGAATTTAACGCCTCAGAACAAGCCCGTGGTCTCTGTCCATCATGCTACATTCAGGGCTCCAGTTAAGTTTACATTGTCACAGTTAAGATGTGAGCTAATTGCAGCATTGCTTGGACACTGTGTTACATCCTACTGGAGAGTTCTTTCTCGCCATCTGTCGAATGTAAGTCCAGTTTTTGTTTGGATTTCGGCCCAGGTTTGGTTGGCAAACTCCAAAGGAAAGTAAGTGCAACTCTTTGGCCTGCCAGCTTTCTTCTCCAGCGATTCGTGTAGGTTCCTCAACAAGTTCTCCCCACCCAGGTAGTTTAGAGCCGTCCAAAATGGATGTGCAGAAAACCACACTGAAGCCTGTAAAAATCCAGAATACAATTCACCTCAGTGCTTTCCTCCATGTCACGCCCTTTACCTGTCTGTTTCCTTTTTATATATTAAATTGTCAAATAAAGCTGAACACAATCAAGAGCAATCCAACGCAGTTTCTTAATTAAATCAACCAATGAAGAAGACAAAAGGAGTAATAAGAATAATAAGAATAATAATAATAATGATGATGATGATGATCCTCACTAAGTGGAATGCCTCAGTCAATAATTTGTTCATATCCTTCTAAGATAGATAACATCCTATTTCTGCTTGTGGAGCAACAATAAAAACCCATAGATCAACAATGACTGCATCAATCTTAAAGTTTACGGAGGTTCCTTTAATAAACGCGGCTCAGAAGAAGGTCCAGATGAGAAACTGTCTCAACCTCAGACACACAGACCTGAGACATTAAAATGAGACCCTGCTAAAACTGAATTCAGACCTACTCTAATTTTAGAGGCTGATTGTGTTCAGCAGCACTTTATTATCACAGTTGCTAAGACCCACATTTATCGACACAAGCTGGATTGATAGCAACATTAACAAGTCTCTAACACACAGGAATTTTCTGCCTAATAATAAAACACAAGGCAAATACATATGTCAAGAATAAAAATCATATTAAGACTTTAAAGGTGAATACTCTATCCAGCTGACATGGTATCACATCAATCTCGCAGCGAATTCAACCCAATTCCTGACTTGGATTTCTTTGCTGCTCCACAACACAGAAAGTTTAGGAGTGCTGAAGATTTCCTGGACGTACAGCAGATATGGCATCTTATGCCAACTGGAGATAAGGAGGTCGATCTTGTTATCACGCCCTGATAGATTCATCGCCGCTCAGAAGTTTGTGTGTGGTGGAGATTTGAGGTCACGATGAGCCGCCCCGTGTGTGTGAGGTGAGTGAAGGTTCTCCAGCATCACCTCCCTCCCTCCCTCTGGAAGATTCCTCTACAGAGGGAATCAAAGTCCGTTTGGTGGTGGTTGGAATCTGAAGGCGTCAATCCAGGCTTTTTTTATTTTTTTATTTTTATCCTGATCTTTTTTCTTTTCTTTTTTTCACCCCGTCATTCATATTTCTCTGAAACAAATACTGTGTACTTTTATTTTTTGCAAGAGTAGATTTGATTTATCAGCTGCACCATGTTGTGAAACTAATTACACTAAAATAAATAAATAAATACAGAAAACAAGAAAACAAGTTAAAACCTTGAATAATGGACCAGAACCAGAAATTTCACAAGCGTGAAAGTAAATTACCACCTAAATAAAACGCAAATTGAAGGATTTATGTCCGAGTTATACTAGAGTAGACACAGGTCTCCTCGAAAACTGAGTCACACCAAGAAAGCAAAGCACTGAAGCTCTCAGGTCTTTCCAGGCTACCTGAGTGTCAAAGGGCTGATGTCAAAATGCCATAACCTTTGCTTGTTTGAAAAAATGTTGAAATATTTAAAACCAAAATACACCAGCGACCCTGCAGACCTCCAAACTCTCAAAAACCTCTGACCCAGGTCTTGTTAGCTTATTGTTACACGCCGACACGACACGTCTGGAATGAAACCTCTGCTGACGAGATCGTTTTTAAAATTCTTTTCTTTTCTTTGTGGTTGCTTTCAATTCAATTTTTTAGGATTTCATTAACTTCACGCTCTTTGTCTTTTAGTGCCGACCGAACGCCTTTTCACACCTCACATTACCTTTGTGTTGGAGAGATGCAGCGTGAGTAAACTTTTCTTCCTGAGAAAAGAGAGGAAAAGGTCGTATGAAATGGTGGAATTGGATTATGGCACATGATGAGAAATTAGGCCTGGGACTGCTGAGATGTTAAGTGTTACAGTCCCAGACCTTCTCTAATAGCGTGAAATGAGAACAGATCTGTTAAAGCCTCAAAGAACACAGAAATGGGATGGGATTGGCTTTACGCCGTTGTACATTGCCGCCTTCACACTGATAGGCCCTTTATGAGACTTAATTAAAAAGTCGATGGCATCTTTAATGGCCACAGCGCTGGTTGTTTTTCTGTGTTTTTAAAATGCTGGCTCCCTAATGACCAGAGGCAGCCTCATTTGGGTAAGGTGGAGGACAGAAAAAATGTTTCGACCTGTGGCACGAGGTCATTATGCCCCAGCTGTGTTAGGAAAAACAGCATACTGTTTTGTGCGATTCCGCTGTGCTTTTGGCTGCTGGAAAATTGCGCCTAACAGGTGGACACGCTCACAAATTACACCGGCAAGATGGAGATGAAGTGGTTCAATGAAATGACAAATGGAGAGAGTCTGTTGACGAGAACGCAGCTCAGTTTGTTCCTCGTGCCGCAACTTTCCCTGTTCTCATGTCTCGTGTCCTTGTTTATCTCCCGAATTAGAAGCAGAGTAATGCCGCAACATGTTTGAGGTGGAGCCAAGCGTGCCGAAGCCTTGAAAGACAGCCAGGGTCCTCTCCGTCTCCAAAACTACTTCAGCTGAAGTTAATGGCTGCAGATGGAGAGACACAGACGAAGGCCTCTGCAGAGGCAATGTACTGAATCATATTTTACACATTACATTGCTTTTTATCATCAGTCGTAGCTCGAAAAGAGTGGGCTGTCGATTCTCTTCAGTTTAGTTTGGTGCAGTTCAATTCAATCAATTCAATTATTTGGTGATTTATTGGCAGGAAAAATGAATTCTTCTGAAAAGCACCAACATATGATTTCCAAAATGTAACATAACAGCACCAAGATCGATATGTGTGTGTATGTTCACTATATATCAACAGTATGTGTGTATATCTATCCTTCCTCAGCTTTCAGGTTGTGTCATGTAACCTCCTCTGCGTCTCTTTCAGTATTTTCAATTTCTCACGTCGCTCATTGAACTTTGGAATTGCAGAACTGAAATGTTGAAATAGATGCTTCTTATGTCTTCGAACGCCGTGAGAAGTTTCCCCTGTGTCCAACGGCGACCGCGCGTTCAGATGGTTTATCTGTGTCGCCCCCGTTTGTCTGCCAGTTGGTGGTCACTGAGCCCGGACTTGGTTGGGATCGGCCTCTGACAGTAAACACATCGTCTGCCAACTCGTTGCCTCTGTTCTAATCTGATTTGGCTTTTAGTTTCTTGTTTCCAGAGGGTGATCAGCGTGTGTGTGAGGGGGCAGTTAGTCTCTGCACCAAGTGACAGAGGGGGGGCTCATCTCTGGACTCAGCTCCTGGGTTTGGAGGGCTTTGGAACGAGGGCATCTCGCAGGGGGCAGCGCCGGATTTAAGGTGCTTCAAAAATGCGAGTGTTGCCATCTGAATGTTAATCATCAGTGTGCTGGTGCTTTTTCTTTCTCTGTAAAACGTTTCTGCGTGTAAAGATTATAACTGAGTGGACCTGAATTATAATCAGAACAGCTGCACTTTTTGAGTCTCTGCCTCTTCACAGCCACATCTTTCATACAATAGCAATCAGAGGCTTCAGAGTCTCTACCTAAGGACACTTCCACATACACACTGTAGGAGCAGGGGATCGAACTGTTGACCTTCACATCATTGAATGTCTCGCTCTTCCTCCTGAGCTTCAGCTGCCACCACTTCACAGTGTAATGGGAGGATAAGACTGTATCTTTTGATTGCTTTAAAAGCTCTCTGGGCTTTTTCTTTTGCCGCACGATGAACCTTCCTTGTGTTGTTACATTCGTACTGAAGCAGCTCAAGCCCATAATGTGTTGAGCGGTTTGATTATTTGTGTGTTTAACTTCCTCATTACGTCTGAAAAATCGTGATATTAATTTAATCCATGTTTACTGCCAGAAGCTGAACTCTGGCAGTATTTTTCTGCTACGTCCAGCTGCTGCTGTCGTCCTGATTCAGAAAGAGACAGAAAAACAAGGTCACCAGCACCAAACAGAGACCTCACCTCTCTACCTCTGTTACATCTCTATCCAGCAGCAGTTTATTTTCATGTGTAATTCAGACACATTTACTGAATCAGGTCATGACCATAAATTGGAATCTAATCTAATAATTTGTCACTATACCACACTATACAGTCCTTTGTGTCAGCTGAGTCCATAGCTGCCATTCTTAAAGGGTGTTTTTTTTTTTTTTTCGTTTGTTTTGTTTTCCTGGATGTATTTAATTATTACTGCAGTAGACAATGGGCTCAGTTTGTTAAACCAGTAATTCAGTGAGTCATGCCAACGATTTTTCTAAAGAAGAGAAGTTCACTCATCACAAGGACAAACAGACCTGAATTGTGGCGTACGGTTTTTGTTTTTACCTCTGTAGTGAATCATCACTGTCGTCTCAGAGTGCGCTTTAAAGTTTAATTAAAATGTTTAAATTTCGAGGTTCGATTAAAAGAGGCCATGAGTTGCATGTTGGGAAATGAAGGAATTAAAATTTTCCGGCCGTGACCATGGACTGGATACAAGAATGGACAAAGACTCAAGGCTGAAAAGCCCTAATGAATGATTCCACCAAGGAAAGTCAGATTGTCAAAAAGAAAAGTCAAATAGACCAAAAAATGGGGTGTGCAGTTTGGGGGGTGTGGCTACTGTGTGATTGACAGGCTGTACCAGAAACGGTGTCCTGCCTGAGGATGAGGAGAGAGTAGAGAGCAGGTCAGATACACCCTGACGCCTCCTCAGCTCCACCTTCTCCTCCAACTGTGGTTTCTTCTGGTTTCAGAAACATCCAGGTCACGTCGGTTACGGTTCACTGAACTAACCGGTAATGTTGACACTTGGACGTGACCCAAACTGGGGAATAATCAAACACCACCCAAAGTAATGACCTTCCTCTTGCCTTATCGTGACTGGTCTGCTGTCATAACAAAGCGCCGCCTTGGTTTGTTTTATATCTTCTGGACTGGGAGAGGCTCACCACGTTCGTCTGGAACCAAAACAAACCTGATTGGTGCGTCGCCCACAAGCATCTGAGGAAGTGTGCGTGAAGTCCTCATGTTGTTCTGCAGCAGAACTTTTGATTTGCTGTACAGTTCAAGGTTAAGAAGGCCAACTCACAATGAACAATAAAATGTTCCTCCTCTGTTTTCTGGGTCCACATATGTGACCGACCTTCATTTAAATCCTTCAGTTAATCTTTCTCTTTTGATTCTGCCAAAAACATTCAAGACCTTGTTCTTTAGTGCGTTTTCACATGTAGATTTTCACAGTTCTTTCTGAAAACCTTTCAGCTTCTATATCTAACCGTTTGCAAGCCAAATGTTGCTGAGTGAGTCAGTGCTGGAGGGGAATTAGCTTTTGGAGTCAGTCAAATTGAGTTGCACAGCTCAGCCCCTGACAGCCTGAGAAAAACAAGCATCTTTCATTCCGCTTATGTCTCATACTTTTCATATTGTAGTTGTTAATTAAGTTATTAATAATTTGGTTCACTGAGGCAAACTATGCTCCCGGCAAGGATGTACTACTTTCAACATCACATTTTGCCTAATTCACAGGAGCACATGTGCAAGTGTGCAGTTTTTTACTGCAGTATTTACTGCTGACATCCAGACATCATTAACCCGTCACCGTTAACCCTCGTTGTAACCAAAAGGCCAAACAGGAAAGTTGACCAAAAACAAAAGAAGTGGAGAGCAAAGGGAAGATACCATTAAACACATTATGAGTCTCATCTGACAGATCCATTTAACTCTCTTTAGAAGCTATCTGCTCCCAGGGGGCTTCAGCTTCTGTCTGCCATTGTTAGATATATTTTCCCACTTTTTTTTTTTTTTTTGCTTTTCAAATTCATTTCCAGCCTGCTGGAGTCTGACATTAGCAGGGGACTAAGCATCAACAGCTCCCCTCTTTTCCATCTTTGAAAAAAGAAAGAAAGGAAGAAAGAAAGATCCTCGGCGAGCCTGTCTTCCAAAGGATGCCTCTAATTGGAGTAGAAAAGGCTTTTTTTCTCTCTCTCTCTCTCTCTCTGATGGCGCTGGAGATTTCCAATAAAGCCCATTTGCCAATGTAAGGAGTCATTAAACATGTCATTAAATCCAGCTTCTTTGATATGAGTAGATGAATCTCTGGATCACATTTGGTCTTTGGAAAGGATGACAGAATTTAAACCGGGCTTATGGGAATCAAAGAGTCATGCTTGACCTGCCACGCGCACACACACACACTAATGGATGCATATGAATGCATGTACTTCCTGTTCAAACACAACGCGTGGGTGTGTACTGTGTCCTTGTAGAGACCCCTGGAGTCTATCATTTTCATACAGGAGTGCACCAAATCATCCCGTTACTGAAGGAGGACAGTATGACACACAGCCGCAGGAAGACAAGTCCTTGATGTTCCCAGAACGGCCATGCTCTTCTGTCTGACTTGCACTTCTTTGTTTCAGTATTGCAGTAGTTTTTTTTTTTGTTTTTTTTTAACTCAGTGGTCTGATTTGGCCTGTAGCAAGCGGCTAGTAAGTCCCAGCGGAGATGTCGGCCTAAACAGCCGGGTCTGAAGTGATTATGTGAGTGTAGTGCGAGAGATTCCTTTAGGGCCTGTGGGAAGCCTGCACATTCTTTGTTGACAGTAGCAATGAGAGAGAAGGAGAGCGAGAGAGAGAAGGAGGGAGCGTGAGGGAGAGAAAGGTAGAGGGAAAGGAGATGATCCACAGACAGCAAAAGCTCTAGAGTCTGGGCGATTAAAGGGTCGTGCTGATATAAAATCCCTTTTTGCAGGAAGCTATTAGGGTTTCCTTTATTTGTTCACCCATGTATCCAAATAGCACCAGCTCTGCCTGCATGTACCTGTCAGTTACATCTTACAGCAATGTCAAATTAAATTCAGGTAACATCCTCATAAATGTCTTACCGTACTGCTGTGCTACGTTTGTGCAGCTTCCTCCTGTGGAAGATAGTAAAAGACTCCTTTTCTCCCGTGATTCTGCTTTCCACATTTTCACTTTAAAATCTTTAGAATCTCGCTGCGCCTCAGGCAAATATCAAAACCAGTAATTAAACACCAAGAGCTCTCTATAAAGGTCTATAACAATTAATTATTCATGTTGATAACATCTCACTATGTCTTTATAAGTTTAGCCATGCAATCAAATAGAAGTGTTCCTTTTTTTTTTCCTTCACTGCCATTGGCCTGTTTACTGTAAAAGCATGTCCTTCAAGCATCTCCTTCTCAGAATCAAGGAGCTAAGCCGTAGAAAGGCGAGCTGTCGTTTATCGCTGCCTCACAGACAAATCCACTATAAATGGCTGGTGATTTTCACTCATTGGCTCAATAATCCATTTGAGAATTTACTCAGGGACTCAGGCACATTGTTGAAGTTGGTTTTTTATTTATTTATTTTTTGCTTCCTTTTTGAACGGATTCCTCAGTAAGGCCCCTTCTTCAACTTGAGGGAGACATGTCTGAACAACACAGAAAATGGAAATGAATGCACACTTACAGGCATTTCAAAGCAGGGCAGTTGCTACGCCACATGGCGCTGGGATATTTTAATAACTCAAAATGGCTACATGTTTTCAGACATCCTTGTTGAATCCAAGGCCAGAACTTGGGCAGGGAGACTTGAATCACATAGATGGATCTCTCTCCAGTCGTTTCTCCTCATTTTAATCTTTTCTCCTGCCCTTGACTTTGCATGTATCTGCACTGATTAAAGACTCGACTGAGGCCGCACGAATATCTGATTTCTCTTATGCCACCCCCCCCGTCTTCTGCTGCCACCTTGCTCCTTTACACCGATGCCTTTGCTGTCCATCCCTCCTGCATAGGCTACTGTCCCTCCTCCCATAGTCCACTGTGGTAATTGAGTGAGAGCTGTGGCCCTGGAGTCCTTCTGTAATCCACACTTTATAAGCACTCTAATTGAAGTGCAAATTCAATACTCCCTCATCAGCCTTTTTACTAGCTGTGGCTTTGCCTGCCCCCCTTAGGTAATTACGAGGAGACTGGCAGTTCAATCATTTTGCACAAAATAATGTAACAAAAACATAGTGGCACACCCCAAATCATTTCACCGTGCAGTGGTTGAGATAATCAGGTTACTGGAAGTTAAAATACCAGAAGAGGCAGAAAACCTTCAGCACCAAAAACTGTGTAATGGATATTTATTACAACCAACCATATCTGACCACGACAGTGGGATTACACTACACTCACGTTTGCCTCCTCTTGTATTGGTCGGACTGGATGCACATAAACAAGCATGTGCTCATGGATGCTGGCACAGTGCATGCACACTTGCATAATATTTCCTCTTTTGTATAGCTGCATAGTGCCAAATTAGGTGCATGCACACACATAAGCACTCATAAGTGTATTAGTTTTCCTACATTATTGTATGTATGTATATGTGTGTGTGTGTGTTTGTGTGTGTGAGACACTGTATGTGGGAGTGCGGTTTGCAGCTTTAATTAAACTTCCTCTATTTTCTCCCGGCTTGTCCCCATAGGGCCCTGTCTTCTTCCCGTCCACATGCTTATTTATTTATAATTGCATAGAAACTCTGAGGAGCGGCACCACGGCTGAACACTGTGCCAGACCAGTGGAGTAAGCTGGGATTGTCACACACTAATACAATTTCATGTCCTGAAACATCCCACCACCTGGGAAAATTCCACATTATGAATCATCTGGGGATGCACTGTACATTAGACGACAACAAACAGGAAGAAACAGTTTGGATTATTATTTACAATGGTAGAGAAACAATACAGAATGTCAACACAGGATGCATATAATTCAAAGCTGCAGGGACACGGACTGTTTCACAGCAGATGAGAAAATTCCACCTGTGAAAAGAGCTTATGAATATTATCACTGCAGCATTGTTCTCCTGGAGAGATCAAACATTCCTGAGAGGAAAACAATCCAGGTGTCATAACAACTTTTCTCCTCTCTCCTTTATTCAATTGCCAAAGATTCTCTTCATTTTTAGATACTTTTTTTTGGTTTATCTTTCTAATTTGCTTTGCCTTAACTGGAGGATCCCACCAGACAACCTTTTGGATGAGCATCACAGCAAAATCATACAGCATCCCAAGTGCCTTTGTTGAAGTTGGATGAATGTGATTTAAATCTTCAAAAGAGAAAATCATATTACAGTATACTATAACACTGCGAAATTGCCAAGCTACCCTTCATGGGCAGCTACCCACGTGTGGTGACTTAATATCTGCAACACTGCCTACTCACATCTGCAACATAAACAAGCCTGCACACCATTTTATTTCAGAGCCGATTTTGACGCTGGCATCAGAAAGGTAATCATATTATAGCACATCTTTTCCTGTCATGGCATCAGCCCAGTAAAGCTGCAAATCTATACAAAGACTGTACACTAATTTATATTTGGCATTATTATCAGTGCGTTTTTTTTTTTTTTTGTTGGAAGTATTATATCCTGTATAACAGCTAATCTTGCTTGAATCTATTTCCTGCTGTGATGACCCACTTTCCAAAGGACAATAATTCATGAACACCACACACGTGGCAAAGTTCCTGCTTTGAAAAGGTTTTGAAAATCTTGAATGATCCCGGGAGAACAGGTGAAAAATGCTGGCAACATTGATGTCTGGATGTGTAATTTATACATGCTAATGCGCATGTCTCAATGTCAAGATCATCCCAGTTTTATTACAACTAATGAATAGTTATGTCTAATATATAGTAAATATTTTTCATGGGAGGTTCTTTTGTTTTACTGTGAAACATTAGGCATAGCCGGGTAATCTTTTTTAGCCAAGGGGGGCATTGTATATGTCACACATTTAAGACAGTAAACTATGCAACATGGA
The DNA here is from genome assembly GCA_034769265.1 of Remorina albescens. Lineage (NCBI taxonomy): Eukaryota > Metazoa > Chordata > Actinopteri > Carangiformes > Echeneidae > Remorina > Remorina albescens. The sequence continues at coordinate 2,810,972 of CM068493.1, forward strand.
GTTTATAGCTCTCCGTGACCTCGATACGAGAAAAAGACCTCCTCATTTTCATTTAACACGCTGGAAGTTGTCAGTTTTATTACATTTACTCACCTGTCATTGCCTCCTCCCTCTTGATCATCCTCACCTGGCTCACAACTACTCTCTTTCCTCAGATCTAACCTGATTAAACCTTTTTTGCCTTTGATCTCTGCTAGTTTGTATTTGAAGTGCCTCATATTTGCCCTCATTGTTTGTTACTTTGCTTTTTTTGGATTTCCTATCCTTCTCGGAGCCAGCAACTCCTTGTATAGACCACCTGTGGATGACACTGCTACTGTGATCTGAACAGAGAAAATTGCCTCTCATTCTGTTATTTCCAGATTTGTTACAGTATGTTTAATATGGCTAAGATTATTATTTTTGTTCCAACAGTAACAGCCTGTGTTGTTTACATGCCTGTGTTCAGGGGCCCATTGTCTGATAATCCTTTGATTAATAGTTGTTGCTTTTTTGTCTCTTTCTGTAATATATCAGAGATAAACCAGACCTCTCAGGCCCTGCTGCTGGCACAAAAACTGATTTAATCAAATGTTGATGCAGCGTCAGTACGCTGTGCAAAAACTTGATTGGATTTGGTTGGCAGATGTTAGATATTAAGAGTCTCTGATTAGAATCCGGGGAAGGAAAAAAAAATAAATCCTTACCCAGTAACAGTGGGCTTACATGTGATCATCTTAAGTACAGTGCAATATTATTTACTTTAATACTATAATTTTTTGTTGATTCTGCATGGATAATATAAATGATATAAAGACAATAAATGATACTGCTATGGAATGATCCTTTTAATACTTCTCTGATAAAGTTTTAACTGCACTCTGCTCTGTTTCTTGATGTAACCCTTTGTTTTTCCTCCTGGGGGTCAGTTGATTTATCTTAATCAGCACCAGAACGACCCATCTTCAATTTACACGAATGCAAACCAACCGCAGCGACTTTATCGGTGACAGTGCGCGTCCCGGTCGATAGGAGGGCCAATTAAAGTACCGCATTTATTAGTTTTTCCGCAGAAACTTTGGGAGACCAAAAACCAAAACAATCCCAGCATGGCCAGACGCTGATGACGCGCCCGCACACGTCACAGCCTCACCCGGAAGTGGTGTGACAGCTCTTGTCAAAAATCCCTCATCCCTTCTGTGGAACCGCGAAACAAAGGTGAGTTTTGAGGCCATAAAATCAGCCCCCTTCTTGTTTTCATCGCTTGAATATTATAGTACTTCTCGGGTTATTAAGCCGGGTTTGAAGTTTGGACGCGATCTAACGCCGGTAGGACTTCCCCGCAGCTTCAGCGTTAGCCGCTAGCTGGCTAATGTTAGCGGCTCGGTAACGGCTCCGGGTTCGTGTGTTTGTGCGATGTCCAGGCAGTTTGTGGGACTTTTTAAGCTGATTTTGGTCATTTTCTGTGCCGTTCCGATGTCCGCCGGTTGAACGCGGACGTCACGGCAAAAATTGCAAGCCTTGGTGGGGGGGTGGGGGGGGGAATTTCCAAGGACGCATGCCAAATAATGAGACTGCCGTAGGAAGACGTGGTTTGTCGTCTCTCTCCCGGCTCAGCCTGGGTATCCTGCCAAATAGTGAGCAGCACACTGGTTTGCCCCCCCCCCCCCCCCCCCCCCCCCCTCTGTGGAGGCTCCATGCGCAGTGCAGGACAGCTGCAGGTTGGACTCTGCCAGGAAGAGTCCAGCAGAAAGGCCCCTGCAATGCAGACCAGAGTGTGATAATGTCACCTCTGCCTCATGTTTGGAGATGAAGTGGTCTTCAGAGACAGACAGGAAGAAACAGTGACTCCTTCCATTTGGTCTCACCGGGATCTTTATCTCATTTTATTCACTGTTATTGCTTTTACACTCCGTCTCGCTCTAAATGAATAAATTAACAGAGAAGACAAGGGGGGGTGTGCTTTGATTAATCATTTGGTCTATAAGATGTCAACCTATGGCACAAAATCCCTCTGATGAAGTTATGATGGACAAAACTTTGTCCCCTCAGGATCTTTTAAAGTAAGGCCGATACTTTCAATTTATTTTTCTTGATGGGTAAAACAAACCTCTTTACACTGAACTTTACTTGCCTTGTTTTGTCTGGTCTACCAGTTAAAACAGATAAATATGTAAAATTTATGATGGTGCCACAAAAACTAATTATGCTGATAAGTTACTTATAATGAGAATAATATATAATAATTGATAAATTGTCTAATTTTTGCAGTTCTCTTGTTCAACTCAAACCACGGTTGTTAGCAGAGATGCTGGCGGCCTTGAAAAGTACATTGGGCTGCTTGGACAAGATTAGATTAGATTACAGAACTGGTGGAAATGAACAAAAGTCAGTGAGAGAAAATATTTGTGGGGACAAATAGACATGCACCTCTTGGACAGAGTATATACACTTTATTTCATAAATATCAGTCTTAAATACTTCAAATAAAAATAGAAAAAGAGTAAACAAAAACATCAAAGGTTGTTCAGTTGAACTGAAAAAGATTACTTTACAATGGAGTGTGGTGAAACTGTGTGGATGGCTTTTTCACTCTTTTGTTGACATTGTATGCACAAAAAAAACCTGTTGATTAATTAGATAAATAATCCTGATCATTAATCAAAATGAAAATAATCATTTGCTGCAGCCTAAGTTTATATAAAAATGCAAAATGTCTAAACAAGCTACAGAGTTAACTGTCACAACACATAAAACTATTTAAATATAAAAAAAACTTTCACAAAGCAAATCAGCTGGTCATCTGAAAGGGCCAAACAAAAACGATTCTCAAAGTAATGAAGAGGAAGTTGGTGGAATAGCAGAATGTTTACCTGTTAAGTTGTATTTATAGCTGTGAGCTCGCTCAAACACATGACAGAAATTCAACTGATTTGTCCCACTCTGTTTTTCCGCTCGTGTTGAAGTTGTGTGTGGGAGTTCAGAAATGCTCTCAATGGGAGTCTTGTTTGATTCAAAATGGGAGAAAATATTTGAATCTCAGAGATAACTTGTTGACTGGCTTTGCATTTTTCTCATTTCGCTGTCAGACGCGTTCTTCACCGGGCTCTTGGTGAAGAGGCATTTTTGATGTGCAACTTCATGACTTGTACTGGTCTGAAGGTTTCTGAAAATATTGGAAATTTGGTCAAACTGCTGCCTCATCTGCAAAACAAAATACTTTTATGTTTACAAGGAGGATTTTATTTCCTTATGGAGTTTTGTTCAACAGCTGTCACTCCTGAGGTTGAATCATTCTCTTCCTATTCACTATCCAGGCACTTCTGTGTAAAATTTATTTTGATAATTGTCCCTGCAAGTGCAATGCATGATGGTCTATCTTGCTTAGCTGGTGAGCATTAGCTGCACACTACTTTTCATGATGCACTGTGCAAGTCCCCTATATCCATCAGGGTTGCGGGGGCTTGAGTCAATCCCAGCTGACTTTGAGCGAAGGCGTGAGTCTATCGCAGAGCCGACATGCAGATTCAAACAACCACTCATGCTCACACTTACGCCTACGGGCAATATAGAGTCACCACTCAACCTTAACATGTATATGTCTGGACTTTGGGAAGAAGCTGGAAGAAGCCGGAGAGAACACACACATAACGCATAATGCACGCATAAGGGGAACATCAGAAAAGCCCCAGGCCTGAGTTTTAAACCCAGAACCTTATTGCAGTACTAAGCCCTGACCCACTGTTCCACCTAGTCCACTATATAGGGCATAATATTCTCACTATATATATATATGCACATCACAATAAAATGACAAACTCCCTACATAGTGGACTAAGTTACCATATTTACTATATTCTACAGTGTTGTCTTTATAGTACAATATGTCTATTCTGTAAATAGTCTGCACTGTTTTTGTCTTAATGCTGATGACTGGCTGCTGTAACATAAGAATTTCCCAGCTTGGGATAAATAAAATAAATCAGTCAGTCTATCTATCTAAATAGGGAGCAGTGGGGGATTTTGGATGCAGCCTCATAATAATAAGTAAATAATAAATAATAACCAAAATAGTAAAGAAATATTAACCAGAGCAATTATAAATGGTAATGACCACAATAATAAAAATAATAATATTAAAAATGACACAATGTTGACAAAATGTTCAAGTTGAAATGAAAGTGTTTAAGCGACTATGCGCAGCATTCAGTCACCTTTATATAACGCTCTGTGGTTTCTACTGTTGAGCATGACGCTGATAACAGAGTAGAGTTTTTGTTAATTCATTTGATATCATGTGTGCTTTACCTGGGATGGCCCGGTCACAATGTTTGCTGTGAAAAAAGGAACAAATACAGATACAAGCCTGTGGCAGTCTATTAACATGTACCACTTATTCTATTATTCTGGTGTTGGTTATGGATGAGAAAGACTTATTTTTCTGTACTTCTGTATAGTTTCTCCTCTTCAAAAATTCAAAGTAATTTCATTGTGCGAGCAGCCCTGCTAGCGTTTCCTCTCTCAGCATGCTTAGCTCCAGTCCAGTGATTTTATCTGTACAAGGAAATGTATTGTTTTCCACAGTTTTTCAAAGGCCATTTCAAAGACATAAAAAAAAACCTAATTTAGCTGCACTCTGTCAGGCATTACATTTTTAATAATTTTTCACCAGAATTTACAAATCCAGTATGTTTTGATCGAGGGACATTGGGTTTATAAAAAACCAGCGACTTGGTTTTGAAGTACTTCTCTTTGTCACTGTTTTTATGTGATGATGTGAACTACTTTAAAGACCGAGGGATTCTTTTCGCTCCTCGAAAAAATGTCTTGCTGGTTGGAGTCGGTGGTAAAAGCTAGATCGCAATCCTAAGCTCTAATTGGTTGAATTAATAGACACAAATTTCAGGTTTTATTTCATTTTATTTATTTGTTTATTTGTTGATTTTGTTGGAGGGAAAACCTATTTAGGGGAGCCGCTCCAGATTAATTGTATATGGGAACCGCAGATACCGGTGCTGTTAACGAGATCAGTTTGGAGGGGACAGGCCAGATGCTCAGTTTCATATTGCTGAGCTGTACGCATCAAAAACGGTTATTAGACAGGTGGCCTTTCCTTAGACTTGCACCTGGCAGCTGGCAGACAGACACACTTTTTCTTTTGTTTATGTGTGTGTGTGTGTGTGTGTGTGCGTGTGTGGAGGGGAATGAAACCACTTGTCTTGATTTACCAAGGTTTTCTTCACCTGGCTGCTTGTATTCTCCTTAAACACTAGTCAAATTTAAACTCTTACACTGATGTGTGCTGAGCTCTCCCTCTAGTCAACTGTGTCCATTTGGCTTGCTGCTGTATATTAAACTATTCAACCGCCCTGTCAGATGTTCTTTACACATAAGTGCCCAGCTGCCCAAACCCTCCCCCACCTCCACACTCTCCCCTCTCCCTTCGTACACTACAAGGTGCAGCCATTTGGTTTATTTACGGAGGTGCTTCTGTAACTGCTGGGAATAGGCCAAGAGCCAATCGAAACGCACGGTGGAGGCCAAGCTAATAGAATCTGACAGGAATGGAGTCATAGTGGCCGCACAGGAATCGTAAAGCTGTCGCCGTTTAAGCCCCTATATTTGTCGCTATTACCTGCTTGCTGCTCCCTTTACGTGGGTGAAGAGTTGTGAGGTAAAGTGCAGCCAACTGCTGGGCTTGGCTAATTCTTGTCACTCATCTTTACCTGTTTCAGCCTGTTTTGTGGGTATGTTGGTTTACACATTGAGTCCAAGCATTTCTGCACTCCACCGTTCCTCAGTCTGACTCTGCTGCACCCAGCTAACCACATGCTGCATCTGTTTACACAAATTTTCTTATTTGTGAGTGTGCAATAGGGAAAATGTTTTGTCGATGGTGCCACAGGAGGGAGATGTCAAGATGTGTGAGCCTGTTTTCTCTGGTGTCAGAGTGGAAAATGCTACAGCAGAGTTGTCATATCAAAGACTAGATAGAGGGCCCAGAGTGTTTGGAAATAGTTCACTCTTCAGAAATCCATTGTAGAATTTCTAAGATAGTTTTTCTACCGCCGATGAGCCTTATTAACAGCATATACGTAAATCACTCCCCCAAACTTGGCTTGTTGTCACTGTGGTCAGTTTGTCTTCTGAGCTGTGCTCGTGGATTCATTCCAGAAAGTGTTGGCCAATGGCATCGCAGCCTACGGCTTTGGCATTTCTGTTTCTGGCTTTGTGCAAGTTCACAAAACTGCCCTGATTTAGTAATTTTGCTGAAAATAAAATTGGTATCCAATCTTTGTCTTGAGATAAATTCTACTTTAAGAGTTGATTTAAAATAGTTCAAAATGTAGCTAATCCAGACTGGATCCATTCCAGTGCATATTTTTTTATCCTTTTTGTACACTTAAATATTACTTCCAAAGATCTGCCGTGTGCAGGCCTACTAAAACATAATTGATATAGGCAGAGGCTCGCTCAAAAATCTTTCTGATTGGGCCTTTTATAGATGCGACACGAGAAGAAGCTCATTTCTCACATTGCTGATTGCTTGTGAGGGAAGGCAACAAGTATTGAATTAGTTTACATGAGAGAAGGGAAATTGAAATATGGATTGGGGTCGCAACTGTCTGCCAGTGCTATTGGCTGTTTTGGATATGGAGGATGAAACGTATTTTCTGTGTGTGTCAGCGTGTGACTGATGCAGACAGTCAAATGGTCCTCCAACGTTCCTGCACAGACCTATTTTCCAATAACAAGTTGGACGCAGTAGTGACACAGATGAAGTGAATGTTTTAAGAGGGAAAGTAATCTTAAAGACAAGCCAAGCCATTCCTCAGTTTAGTACACAGCCTCATCCTCTGCTTCCCCCTACATCCCTGCTTCTGCCTTAGAGCCAGACACAAGCCAGCTCTCTTGCCATCTGCCATTTAGATGTATTTAAATCATGCATGCATGAGTTTGGACCTGTGATTTGAACTGGTCAGGTCCCTGGTCTCTGCCAGGCTGCACAGCACAACTTGTGACCCAGGGAAGCCATCTGAATACGAATTAGTGACAACACAGTTGGTTAAAAGTGTTGTTGCCCAAAAGCCAGATCCAATTTTGCTGATATTATTTGACATTTAAGCCCGGAAAACAGTGACCCATCCAAATGGTTTGATTACCAGATCCAGCTCTACCGTGGCTGAAATATTGTTTGATTTGGCATTTGAGAAGGAAGTAATTTTTACTTACAATGTTGTAAGCAGGGGGACTTTTCAGTCACACCCGGGGTTGGAGTGTAGAAACACTGATGTAAACTCCAATGTGCCCAGGAGCTAAAGCCAAGAAGCCAAAAAATGGAGTTTAGATGTTAAATGAGAGTTAAAAATAACGATATCAGCCCGGTTTTGGATCTAACAACTGAATTACTCACATACTGAATGTGGACAGTCGTTGGATGTATATTATATATTTACAAATTCCAAATGGAACATTTCCTTCAGCAGCTATCTGTATCATTTTCACACACAACCATTCCTCCTGAATTATTCATGTAACATTTACTGTCATAATTATATCGAACAACAGTGCTGAGTAATATATTTTTTGTCAGGTAATTGACAAGCTGATTAACAATAAACAACTCCATCTAACTCAGCTTATTGGATAGTTGGTAAGGTTAATTTCAAAGCTCTGCTCCGTTTTCCCACATTTCAGATAATCAGACGGCTTTATAGTTCATTATAGTTGAATGAAAACAGTCACACGAAGACCTGTTTCAGTATTGGTCCTTGATTTACTGAGATCCAGAAGAATAAAACAGCCTAAACCAGCTTCAGGAAAAACATCTGCTAACGTTCTGCAAGGAAACAAGCTTATTAGCATTCAAACTGTTTTAATGGGCTATTCAAATTTTTCCTCATTGCAGCCTCACATGTGTCTGTAGTTGCTTGTTTTCTCAGTTTTTGTGCAACTGGTCTTGCACAAAGAAAAAAAAGAATATGTATATGAATTTGTCAGGTTGGACTTGTTATAGGCATTTTTTAGCATTTTCTTTTTCATATTTCTGAAAAATAATATTTTTTTTAAATTAAAAACATAACAAAATGAATAAAGCCATTGTTGTTGTTTGTTGCAGCTGTAAATATTGATTATAAATTTTAAACATGCAGTGCTAACTGAAATCAAATTAAAAATAGAGATATTAACCAAAGAATTTTTTAAAATGCATCTAAACAGAGTTGCAACTTGAGGAGTTCCATTCAAAACCCTGCTGCAGCTGAATCACGTTTGCAGTAAGTGAAACTCATAAGAAGGACCTCGTCCAATGCTGTTGGACATAACGACACAGAAACCTCTTGTAAAAGGTTTGAGTGGTCCAGGTTCATAAAGTTTTCAGATAAGGATCAGTCCATCTCCTGTTTCCCTTTAATTTAGACTGGAAAAGTAGCTGTGTCAAGGGTATGGGACTGGGGAGGAGGTGGAGGCGGGGGGGGGCATGAATCGTGCCTGTGAAATCAATAGTTCATACCTTTCCGAAATTAAATGATTTTTTTGTTGTAGGCACAAACCACGTGTTGAGGTGGAATGTGAAAAAGCTTTGGTGTAGGTCCCTCCCGTAAACAGCGGTATTGATTTCCAGAGACCTGGTCCCAATTATGGTACCGTGGGTTTCCTTAGCACCCCCTTTAAAGGACCAGAGCAACTCTGGCAGGGGACAGAAACGTGGGCCTTGCTCAACTTTACCTCGTGTCCTGCTCTTTCTGCCACCGTGTTTCCACCGAGAGTAAGTCAAGGAAATAGAGTTTGCTGTTTCCAGAGCCTCTCAGAGGACACAGCTGCAGGACGGGAGATTTCCCCTGTTGGCAGTTCCTGTTAAGAGATTCACTGGCATTAGAACATAAAGAGAAAATAATCCTCTCTCAATGTGTGGTAGTATTTGTCTGCATGTGCCTGTTGGCAAGTGGCTCAGAGAGAGTCTGACTGAGTGGACTGACAGACTGGGTGTCTGTGTGCGAGACAGTCTGGCTTTGTGCGTTTGTGTGTGCCGATGTGTTTTGTTAACGAACAAAGATGAGGGTTGCTTGAATTGAATGTCTGCACAGCTTCAGCTTGCATTGAGGTGTATTCACACATATCCCCTACAGTTCAGCAGTTATTGTGAACAGCCAGACATTAAGCAGAGAAATTGCAGCTGTTTTAAAGCTTTTATTGCCTGAGCCTTCGCAGGGTAAAATGGTCTGTAATTCCCAGCCTGCGCTCCCGCTGTGCTATCTCTGCTGCTGACGCTGCTTTCATACTGACCATCTCTGGTTTCGGAAGGGAAAGCGAAAGGAGGGTTTCAACTCCCGCAACAATATGGGAAATTTTAGCCCCTCCACTCTTGAGACTCCCCCCTCCAAAAAAAAAAAAACAAAAGTTTACTGGCAAAGAAAAGAAGGCTCTGCCTCTTACTCTGTTTCTCTTCCCCTTTGTTTCCTCTACAGTCACCATGTGTCCCATCTCTTCTTCCCTTTCCCTCTCCCTCCCTCAACTCCCATTCTCAATCCAAGTAACGGGAGCCTCATGCAATATGCTGTGTTTCCCCACTTGAGTGCTAATGAGACAGATGAATATTCATGAAGAAGAGGCTGACATCGCTGGATGGCGATTGCGTGGAGGGGTGTTTGTGTGCACAGGGACTGTGGTGGCCACATTTCTGAGGGATCTGTTTTGCAGTGAGGACACATCACATCAGGAGACTCTGGCTCCTCTGCTAATGATGCAGATGTGCATCCCTCAGTTTTGTTTTTGTTGGTGACCCCTTCCCAAGGCCTCTCCTTGCTCCCCAGTGGCTGCTGGCACTGCTTAAGTCTAGCCTCCAGCTTCTGTGGAGGATGGCCAGGGAGCAAAAGGCTGAGAAGAGGAGCCTGTACGCCTCCTCCTCCTCTTCCTCCTCTTCCTCCTCTTCCTCCCTGTGGTCCTGGCTCGTGACAAACAGATGCCACGGGCCGCCTCTGTGGTGACCATCTCTGTCCTTTTTTATTATACTTCTCTCTCTTTCTTGCCGCCTCTCCTCGTCTTTTCATACCTCTTTCTTAGAACATATTGTGCTGTGATGTCTGGAACTGTCAGCACTATGCTGTGAAGGACGTACGAGAAAGCACACAGGCTCATTTTAACACCGAAAGGCTGCTCGATGTGTGCATCATGTCTCATGTGTTGCCATTTCCTCCTGTGCTCTCGATTCCCCTTCTCACCACACTTTTTTTTTTTTTTGCCATTGTCAGCTTTGTTCTGCTCCTCAGATTCTCTTCCAGCAGTTCCTATAGTAATCTCTCACACGCTCTCTCCTCTTTTGCTCAGCAGCCTCTCATTTGCATTTTCTCACTCACTCATCATTCCAGTCGTCCTCTGCTTCTCCCCACTGTCTTAAGCCTGCAGCTTTCACTGCTCCTCTTATTTGCCATTACTCCTCTTTTTTTCCCGTCTCTTTCCTCCCTCGCTCGTCTATAACATATCCGACCCCCGTAGTCTACCTGAAGGGGCTCCTATGGTTCGATAAAATCTTTGATCTCCCACCAGCCATCTCCAACATGAGGTGATGTGTGTTTACGTCTGCGGCACAAGGTGGAAATATGTGTTTGTCTGTCTGTCTCATGCTGCTTGTGCTCGGCAACCTTTAATTTAGGAAAGGTGAATCTGTTGGTGCTGCAGAGGGAGGACACAAAGTTTTACTGCCTCCTTTTTATGCCTCCTATTCTGTGACATAATAGAGGCCTTCCTGCTCCTCGGTGCTCTCTGCCTCCCTGTTTTCATGAAGCCGGTTGCGCTACCACTTAATATTGTCAGTTCCAGTCTAGCGGGCGTCCATGCTGATTCTCATGCACACACATCCTTTCTGCAGTGGGGAGAAAAGGGTGGAGGCTGGCCAATTTATCAGCGCTCTGACTGTAAGGCTACAGGGAACCCTCCGTCTTCATCAATTCACTCAGCAGATAGGCACACTCCAGTCACCGCTACTACACTTACCTCATGTGTCTCCATTACACGTTAATAACAAAGCCGTGTGGACGGCTTGAATTGGTGCTTCATGTTATGCTATGGGAAGTGACGGGGATCGGCTGAAAGTACAGGTGAGACAGGTTAACATGTATTTATTACCTCACCTCAGAATTATTAGTGTTTCCCACAGGAAGGTAATTTATGATACTAAACAGCTGGCAGATTACTGTAGTGAAACAGGCATTTTTTAATAAGCTAATGAGAACAACATTAGCTGATTTGGAGCTGCAGTATTCGCTGCCTGTTTTACTCCATTTTGATTATTGCAAGTATGAAGCAGATCCAGATAATGACGAATAGATTAACTGCTGAGCAACCTGAATTTGTTTTAGTCGGCTGCCACTTTGAATATTTCTTTAATTATAGTGTGTGTTTCACCAAACAATAGACCATGTGTATATTTAGCCACTGGAAATTAAGTGTGGATGCTTTTAAAAAAAAAAATGATTCCAGGAATAGATTTTATTTAATTTGTTTGTTTTTATCATTTACCTGGTGCAGAAAATCAAATGGTTTGACCACTCACTGTCTTTGAAACAGCAACACTTGTCTTGGATTCAGTTTTTCCAGGTAGCTTTTAGATAGGCTGTTCGAGACATATTCAACTTGCTGCTGTTCTTCCTCTGTGAATTTGGAGGGTCTTTGTTGCTTCTTTTTTTTGTGTGTAGTGGTTTAATTGCAGTTTGCTAGTTCACTGTGATTGTTTTCATGATTTAATAATGTGTATATGAGAAAATAGTAATTTTTCTAAAGCCCGAGGCGCAGTTTTCAAATGTCTTGTTTTGTCAACAGCCCCAAAACTAAACACACTCAATATTCAGAGATATAAACAGAAAAGGAATCAACAATCAAACAATTTGAGAGGCAGCTTGATAAATGAGATCAAATTAACAAATCCTCATAAGTGTTTCACTGTATCCAGTCTTTGCATTTGAAAGCTACATTAGCTAAAAACAAGCAAAGGCTGTGAGTGTATGCGTGAGCTATACGTGGAATTAGAATTTAATCACATACCAGCAGAATTCCTGCCGCCTGTATTTATCTCGGTTCAACGTACTGTGACTTCTCCTCCCAATATGGTGTCAAACAGACCAAGACGCCGACAGCCAAATTACAAACTGGAGGCTTCAAATGGCGGTTCACAAACCGATGGGTGGCATCAGTTTTTCATTTTCTTCATTATAAAAGATGCTCGACATGCTGAAGTTTTGTGCAGTATCCCCAAAGTAACCCCCCGCGCACTGAAATTCCAGCCTTGCTCGTGCACCCCGTTGTTTCTTTCCCGTCACGTCTCAGGGCTATCCTGCATCAGCGAAGGACGCCTGTCCTCTTCGTCTGTCCTCACGCTCCGTCTCTCTGCCGTCCTTGGCCTGTGGGCGCCCTCGCTTTCCTTGGTCCGCTGCTGATCAAAGCCCCTTTGAGAATGCCATCAACTCTGGTGCCGATCGTGATTTCATGATATGTTTACGTTTTGGGATTCATCTCTTCATGTGTGATCAGATGGCGTTTGACAGGCGGCGCTGGCCCCATCATCTCCCATTAAACCTCAGCGCTGCGCCTCCGCCGTCGCCGCTGTTTTTATCCTTTAATGTAACACCTTCCTCACCAGCAGAATCAATTATCAGTGATTATGTTCGTGTCAAAGTCTTTACGGGGTGGTCTGAGACCCATCGCAGCTCCCTCCTCCTCCTCCTCTTCCACTTTGTCATTGTGTTGCCCAGAGGCCCAACAGAGGCTGCACTCCGCCAATCCCCAGCCGGACAGCTTTACGGACAGCTCTAAGTTTAACCTTCCTCCTCAACAGAGCTGTGACAATGCAAGGAGAGCTTATTATGCCTGAAAATACTCTCCCAAGAAGGTTCTCCTCTGTGGGAAAGCTGCATAGCGATTAGCCCTATCATGCTCAATTGTGGATATAACTGTCATCGCTGGCCTGGTGGTCTTGTTGTGTCCTTGGATTAAACACGATGCACATTGCTTGAGAAGATGTATGTTGTATAAGTAATGGGAGATCACAGAGCCTTTGCTCCATCACACTTCTGTCAGCTGCTAATGGGAGAATTTTCTATGCAAAATCTCTCCTTCACGTTTTCCCACGTAGCCCAACTCTTTCTCTCACAGGCTTCCCTCAGAATTACACACTTTGCCTTGGATTTGGTGGTGAAACACAATTTGTGTGTGTGTGGATTATTGCCACTACAACACGCGGGCAGTGAGGCGGCTTGTTAAAAACCGCTCTCGGCTGTGTGGTCACAGCTGTGGCTTTTCCACCTTTGTGATTGTCAATGCTCTGTCAGTCTCACATTCGCACACAGTTTTGAAATATCATGAAGCTACAAATTTAGGTTTTAACACTTTCAGACACATCCACATATGCACTGCCACCTGTTTGCTTAAGGTTTTTTCTCCATCATGTCTCATCATGCTCCCTCACATACATGATACTCCTGAAACAGTAAGGTTGGCATCTGCTACGGATTCGACTCCATTACAGCTAAAATAACTGAATTCACGAAGCAGCAACACCAACGTCAGGTCTCTGGAAACCTTCTCACCCTTCGTGAGCTTCTCATTTTTCTACAGAGCTGACAGATGCTGAGTTGTTAAAATGTCAAACATGCAGATTATATCAGATGTAGCTATTCAACATTAATACTGTAACCACAGTCCCAATTAAATTTTTATTTGTTTTATTTTTTCTGGCCTCGATCATGATTTGAGTCTTTTAATACTGGGAGTCTCCTGTTGCCGAGTCTGAGCCAACACTTATGTCTATGCAGTTTGGCACATGGAGAGAGCCGGTGGAGCCAACTAAATCTGGCACACCTTATTTTTCACAAGCTCCTTGATCCAAAATATTGTGGGTTCATTTTCATTTCACTCTCACCCATGTTCATAAATTAAGCAACACGCAATAAACAACTTTCGGTGTTGTAAGTAGCTTCTGAGCTCAATAAATTAATACATTTTTCTGCCAAAATGTAGCTACACAGCAAAGGTGAATAGGCACAAAAACATTTATTTTGAGGCATTTTTGAAGCCTCACCAGGCTGTCAGTGAAATCAGCATTTGTTTGTGTGTTTCACCTCTATCAGAGTGACGTATTTAAACTCATTCTGGTCAGAAGTGATGGTCACATTGTGGTTTACCGCTACACCTCTCAGACAACAGCATCGTTTCTGTTTGAAAAAGACTTTTTTGACATTTTACAGATCGATGTGATCAAGAATTTCAAAAATACTAATTATATTTATGGATTTAATAAGAGCGGTGTGTAAAAATAAATGCCAGTTGGTTATAGGAGTTGTAAAGTGCACTTCGACTCTCTGTAGAAAGAAAGAAACGGTCAGATTTGAAGTTGGTATTTAGGATTAGTGATTTTTAAATGCGGCTGCGGTATGTCTTTTACTTGAAGAGCCTCTGCTGTTGACAGGGGTGGATGTTTGTTTGAGGCTTTTAAGATCTAATGCGTCCGTCAGCTATCTCAAGCTGTTTCTTTGACTTGCTCTCGACCCCCCCAGCCTGTCCCGTCTGCCCATCCTCTCCTGATAGATGTTATCTGTGTTGAGTGGAGGTAAGGAGAGATAGTAATCTGCCGTAGCCTTGGCACTCCCACGCACTCCAGTCTCATTGAGGAAGATTGATGGCCCTCTTTCTGCAATGGCTGTTGTTTTGGATGGAGAGGGGCGGAAATAAAAAAAGGTCGAGGCAGAGAAGTGGATTTTGAGCAAAAAAGCTGAGTGGGGGAGGGCAGGCGGCGGTGGGGGAAAAGAGAAATGGAGGGTGGTTGAATGTTAACGGTAAAAGATGGTGAAATGGAAGAGGAAATGTCACAGTGGTGGAGCTCTAGTGCTCCTTATTAAATTGGGGTCTGTATTTTATTGAGTCAGAGTATGCATTCGCCTGTGATTGGTTTCATATCTGCATTTCATACTGTTTTTTGATACGCATGTGGGCCACGGAATTGGCTGCACTTAGTTTGCATGTCAGCAGGATTATTTTTAAATGTCAGCTTCCCTCTCAGGATGCAAATGAGGCAGGGACGTGTTGTGATGGAACGGTTTTATACATGTGTCTCTTGTTTTCTGCTGCATTACGCTGCCGCAGCCTTTAAGCCTCTGAAGGTATCTGGTAGTCACTGTTATCAGTCCATGCTGAAACGCTGGGGGGAATTAGCCGCCCTTCATCCCTCCTCATGACTGGGCTGCTGCTCAGCACCCCTGTGTGTGGGCAGCCCTGGGCTGATTGGCTGTGATGACAGTTATGCTCTTAATTGTGTCAGTTATTCTTCCTCGGTGGGTCTTTTTCAATGCAGTCAAGTTCTCGCTGTAACCCCCCCTGTCATTTTGTTCCTTTCTACATATTGGTCTTTTTAAGTCTGTGCAGGTTTTAGGAGCAGTGAGACGGGGAGGAATGACCCTGTCATCTTCGTCTGTAATTCTCTCCTTGTTGTCAGAGAAGAATGGGGTCTGACATCTTTTTATTTTTGTGTCCCTCTCTGTCCTGTGTTTTCCTTAATTTCTCTTCCATCCCTTTAGGGTGTCCCCTTTTTTTCGTTCCTCAGTTTCTTGACTACAGTTTGAGCTGCTGTTCCACACTTCTCTCTCAGTCTGTGTTTCATCAGGCTGTTGTACATTGACCAATCTCTCATCCTGCCTCCCCCCTCTTTATGTCTTGTCGGCTCTTCATTTTTCTGCATTTTGCTTTCCCCGCTCTTGTATTTTTATTTCCCACTTTCTTGTGTTGGAGACCTACCATCCCTTTTCTGTTTTGACCGCTGCCACGTGATGCTGGGGTCAACTGGCTGGGCCTTGGTGGCATCTATCCCCGTCTCAACTGACCACCTGAGACTGCTGGAGTCATGGGGGGGCCAAAATGACTAAGGACGGATGAGACAGGAAGGGCGCGAGTTAATGGGGTTTTTAGAAGCTCCAGGTCAAATCTCATTTCCTGTGGTCAAAACGTGGTGTCACACCTCTGACCAGCGTGAATATTGGACACAGAAAGTAAGGAGCACAAAAACAGCAGCCATTTTGAGTCTTTAAGAGTACCATTAGAGCAGAAAGAACATGACACCTCTAAACAAGAACACAACGCTATCATCTGGTGAGCTGTTATATCAAACTGTCATTCATTATAATCCCGTGTCTGTCCTCCCAGTAGCTGATGTCTAATATTCAATATTCTTTTAGCCCTTACTTTGGTCTCCACCATCTCAAAGAAGGTTGTGTTCATCAGCTTGCAACTAAATTTGTCTGTCCCCTCACAGCAAAGGGCCTTTTGCTGTGAGGGGACATTTCTAAGTGACATTTGGGAGTTTGTGTCTTTAATTTGAATGATACAGCAAGAGAGTGACAGGAAAGAGGCAGCGAAGAGTGTTTGATAGGTAGTTTTACCTTCCATCTGCTGTTCGTTAGCACCCAGTATCTGGGAGTACACGAGCTGGTAACAAGCTTTCGTTCTGTACCACTCCGCTGAGGAATGATGAGGTGTTTAAGTAGCGCCCGGACCGCAAGCATTTCAACACTGTTATGTCCCTATATCCTGGGTTTATCTAGACATTTATACCGACTCTCTGAAGTATGTAGGTTTTTTGTGCTGCAAAAGCACAGGGTATCCTTTTTACTCCTTGACACATGCGGAAAATCCTCTTCCTATAATGCCTTGAGGATTACACATCATCCACAAGGCTACTGCCCTTAAAAGGGGAAAGCTGAGCTGGTAACACTAGATTAATGTTTTACTCAATGAAATGTAAAATACGGAGAGAAAAGTAATCAGTCTTTCTGAAAGCATCACCAAAGAAAGTGTAACCAAACGATAAAGAATTTACAATAATATGAATGAGAGAAAAACACTGAATACCCCTTTGACTCAAAAACACATTAAACAATTAACTCATTATTGAAGCAGTTAGCAATTAATTTTCACTTGCTTTTTCACTTTGCTTAATAACTACTGGGGATTAATAGACCAGTCGTTTTAGCTGTAGCTTCCCCAACTCCTCTCACTGTTGGAGCTGTAAACTGAAGCTTGCTTGACAGCTATTAATGTCGAGCAGTGATGAGGTTTCACCGCCAAAGCTGTGAAATTTTCTGAAAATAACCAGTATCCTCTGTAACCATGGTATAATGAGTTGCTGTCTGCATTTTAAAACCTGTGAGGGTGAAAACTGGAAGACCAGGAGAAACAGTGATCACCAACGTTACCTGGTCGCAAGTTTGACCTTTAAATTACACAAACGGGGAGCAGCAGAAATCCCAATTTGACTTTTGACTGATGAGGCCTGTTGGTCCGGGCTGTGTCTTTTTTTTTTGTTGGCAGGTTTGGAGGGCCTGTCCGCTTCGAGTCGACGGGGAATGATCTCATTCATTTCAGGTGAGCTATTGATCAAGCGTTGCCAGGCACATCCACACATCACAGAAGTCGGGTTAGCTTTTTGACATTTCTTTCAGAGCTCAACAGCTGCATTTTGCATCTGATTGACATTTCCTTGGTATGTATGTGTAAACATGCCGATCTTAAGATATTTCATTCATTCATGTAGATCATCTCTTCTCTCTCTGAGGTAAAAGCCCACAGGCAGTTTAGATACTGGGGATGAATACAAAGAACCTCGGGGTAAAAAGTGTCCCATTCTTTGCACAGTACATCTGGGCCAAATGTGCGTCAGTCTTTAGTGTTAGTGTCAAAATTTATTTCACGTCTGGGGCAAATTGTGGCTAACATTTCTGTAGCTTTCGCCACAGTTTCAGGTCATTCCCTGCCTGTTTTAAGACTTTCTACTTTATGAGTGGGTTATAAAAGATAATTGACTCAAATCACTCTTTTTTTTTGTTTGTTTAAATGTCTTAAATATCAGGTGCCTTTATGGATTGGCTGTGTTACGAGTCCAAAGAGGATCACTGTGGCTGTTTCTCTTTAGACATTTTGACTTTCCCGAACAACCATCTGGCTGTCTGTGAAATCCTACTCATCTGTGTTTGTGCAGTAGTAGTGACATGTGCAGTAGGATTGAGTGTATTTGGTTATATTTATTTAGATAGAGGTGGTATTTGAAGAGGAAATGAACTCCCAGGATTTTAATGAGACTGCCGGACCAAACCTTCAGGTCGGAGTTGAGAACCATCGTGGGTCTTTTCTGTTAAATACTTTTACTGTTATTGGTGTCTCTGTGAGTCGATATTAACCACATTAACGTACAATTCCTGCTTTAAATTTATTTATATAATAAAGATTGGCTGTCTTGTTTACACCAAAAAGTCATTTAACCTTTTGGAATCATTTGAATTTATGTACAAATTTGCCAAAAAGTTTTGCAAATTTTTAGCAAACAATCTGTTTTAACTAAACACACACAAATAACTGTGTTGCTCTGGTCCATATTGAATTTACTGAAGCTAAAAGCTGAAGAGTCTGGAGTTCTTGGCTCAAAGCAACGATGCCAGACTGGAGTGTTGGTCAAAGATACTTTGATTTAATTACAAGAAGCAGCTGCTGGTGCCTCACAAGAAGAGCTATGGTCAAGAAAAGTTGATAATGAGGTTATATCGAAGATTTATGATACTCATCAGTCCACAGTGAAACAAGCTCTTTATAAATGAAATGAATCAGTACTGTGGCTACTGTTTCCAGTTAAGGTGACACTCAAATGAGGTAAAAATTTACCCCAGTGACGCAGCTAAAAGCTTAAAGGAATCATTGCAGCTGGTACGTGACAGGACACAGTGCAGAAACCTGCTCCTATCCAAATAAAAACATCACAGCACCTGAAGTTTGACACTGCACACCTCTTCGGGGAAAATCTTTTGTGGCCTGATGAAACTAAGGTGAAGTTGTTTGGGAACAACAGGCAGCACAATGTGTGGCATTAAAAGTGCGCTGCATCCCAGCGTGAACACATCACCCCGAAGGTGAAGGAGGGTGAAGGGGGTCTTCGTGACCCGGGGCGTTGCTGCTTCTGATACCGGACAGCATGATGCTGTGAAGGGGGAAATAAATTCCACAACTAATAAAGGTATCGTATGGGGAAATGTCAGGTTGGTGGTCCACCTGCTGAAGCGAGACAGTGACCCCAACCATCACATTTTACCACACAGTGACTCAAGTGGAGAAAACACTGTGGAAGGACCTGAGGAGATATCTGATCTGACTCTGCTGCTGCTGGACCAGTTGTTTGAGGACTTTAAATCCAAATCCTTCTTTTTCCCCATCAGCACAGCCAATGTTTAATAAGAAGTTAGAATTTTTTGTGTGTTAGTATTATTGGCTTCAGCACATTGTGTTTGCCTCCACTTGTGACGTTGATGATCAGATCACATTTAATTGCTGGTTTAATGCAGAAAAGCATTTCTCTCCAAAGGCTTCACAGACGTTTTCTTTCCACTGTGCAGTTTGCGTTTCGATTAGTGTTTTAATGTCGGGTGTAATTACAAAAGGAGGGCCGTCGTCCCACTCTGTTCCGCCTCTTTCTGTAAACTTCACTTACACTGTTTGTAAAACATGCGTCTTTGCAATATCTTGTCACACAGACACACAAACACAATCAAGTCCATGCACACCATCTCAAAAAAGGGAAAAAAAAATCAGCATTCAAGTCTCCTACATAACAGATGTGCATACAAACAGTCAACTTGACAAGGAGTCTCTTGCAAGAATATGATAAGGCGCTGGCTCACTCCTACGCTTGCTCTCACAACTATAGTGTTGTTGATTCTTTCTGCTGTTTGCGTTTGCAGCTTGCCAAGAAGCCCAGGCTTCGGATAGACACGCAGCACTGACACACCTACAGACAGAAGGACCTGACGGACGGAGTCCAGCTGGCTAGTCATGGCAGCAGCAAGCGGAACAGATGTGCGAGGGACTTTGATCTAGGTGAGTACCAAATAGGGTGAGGATCTTTGGGGGAGGGAGAGAGGGGCAGTGGTCTGTTCTAATACTGGGAAGTGGCAAGTATACTGAAGGCTGAGGGGTGTTGGAAGCAGCCTTATCTCGTGATGTGTTTGCTGACTTTTACTAACAAACATTTAGATATATAACTTCGTATTTTCTGTAGAAAAATGTCTGAATCACATTATCTGAACTTAAGGCCTCAAATCCAATTAAGCACAGTTCTGTTTTAATTTTGCAGCTATCCATAAATATTGCAGTCTGTCTGCTGCCATGTGTTCTGCACTGATTTGACATAGGTCTTTGTTTAAAATGTATATCCGGCGTGAAAAATCTGTATTCTTTTCTGAAACTAGTTTGCTTTAGTTACAGGTTGTGCTTTGGAAGACACAACGCTGAGGCCACGTCCGTACTTCTACCTTTTAGTTTTAAGAGGCATCATTTCTGCTTTTTTGCACCTAAAACTGAAACTTTTGGAAAAGCTGCTGAACCCGATTTAATTTGAAAACTCAGGTTTGGCCAGCCGTCAAAGCCACATGAATAACAAAGGGAAGTCGATGCTGACCTAGTTGTCTTTGCTAGCTGTTGTTGTGCACTGAAAATCTGCATTTTAATGCTACGGCTGCCTTTTGCTGTTCTTTGTTTGCAGTATCTTCTGGAACTAATCAACAGCAGAGTATAAATGTGCTTTCCCACACACGCGCTCAGTGTATATGAACGGTTATGCATGTGTGTGTTAAGATGGATGTAACTGTCGTCTGGGTGGAGACTTTTTGGCAGTGGATGCAGCTTCATAGAAATGAGTCAGTATGTTACAGTTTTAGTCATTTGCTCTCGAGCCCAAGCTACATTTTGTTTTGCTTTTTGACATGACAGCAGCACCTGAGGTATTTCCAGATGGCCAGCATGGAATCAAGGAGTGGGTTAGAGGAACTGGATGGTGCAGAATGAGAAATAAAGTAGATCGTTTGAATAGGAAACACAAACCTTCAAAAAGAATGAAGGTGACAGATGATGTAGAGGCTACCGGTGGAGGAATACCAAGTAGCAGGAGAACAGAGGATGCACCAAACACTTGATCATATAAATTGCAGTTGTGTCAAAAGTTTCAGGCGGTATCCAGCCATCATTTAAAGGTAGAAATTGCACACAGTTATAATAATGAAAAAACAAAACAAAAAATTTAGAAGAGGAAGGTGATTTTTAGAAGGGGCAACGAGGATGGAGGCTCAAATTAAGGGCTAACATGAAAGGCCAAAGAAAGAAAAAAGCAATACAGCGGTAAGATCCATCCTTCAGGTGAAATTACTTGGGCCTGTGTGTTTTATGTCTCAACCCAAAACTCCCCCCTGTTAATTAGACAATGTAAAACTAGCAAGAACAGCAAGAACAGCCATAAAGCAAGAGCAAATAGAGTGTAAAACAGCACACTCTTCAGTTAGAGGCCATAAGACACGCATTATTGTGTGTGCCGAGATGAGAAAAATAGTACATGATAGATGCATTATTGATGGGACATAATAACCTGCTGGTGTGTACAGGGTTGTTTGTTTGCCGTTGGTTTGCTTTAAACCCGAAGCACGACGTTGGTGCAAATGTGGAGCTGTGAGAAATTTCAGGACGCTGTTCAAGTCTCTTCTCCATGTTCCCACGTGTTTTGAGTGTGATTGACCTTCATGCATTCAAAGTGAAACTAACATTTCACTTTGGCAGTGTCCTCTCACGTCAGTGTTGCTGGATATACCCATGAAAATTAAATCTGTGTGTACGATTTGTTGAGAAATGCTGAAATATTTTAATCACCCCCCTTTCTATATTATCACGCAGTCGGCTCATCAGTGTGAAAATGGTTCTGTAGATGTACGTGTGTGTGTGTGTGTGTGTGTTTGTGTGTGATATTGGATTTTCTGGTAGTGACTTAATTTCTGTTCTCCTGGGAAACTCAAAATAGTTTCCGTATTGAAAATTGATGAAAACTGGTGTGACTTTTGTTCTTGTGCAAAGACGAGATGTGCGTATCTTGTGTGTATGTGTATGCATGTGTGCCTGTGTATGCGAGTGAAAGACAGTCTCTCTGACCCTGCAGTTACAGCCAATTTGCTGTGATCACGGTGACAAGTGTCTCTGTGTAGATGCTAAGTAATTAGCTACGAGGAGATCGAGAAAGGTTGAAGTTAGTGGGGCATTAGAGGGGCTGTCAGAAGGCCCCACTCATCTTTCCCCCTTCCAAAATCTGTCAGAAGGCTGTCTGGGGCCTGCCCCTCCACCCCCCACACCTCGTCCCCTCCCTCACACTTGGCTGCTCCACTTAATTGAAGCCACTTCAGATCAGTCAGAGGAGCTGGATCTGTACGCCTCAGCAGGCCACGCAGTTCACCTGAACTGTCAGTCAACGCCACCACACACCTCCACGTGCCATCACACCGCCTGCTTACGCAGCAGGGAGGTGCACGACCAATCCCCCCTCCCCCCGCCCAACCCATGTCACGAGCTCTCTTCCATTTGTGCCCTGAGCCCGGGTGAATTGGCTCCAGTCAGTTTTAATGAATCGTGGTTAAACTCTTGCACTTCTTCACTTCTCTTTTTCATTTAGCCTGGTGAGAGTTGTGACTTCTACGCTTCCAATAAGAACTCTGCCATGATGCATGAAAATCTTGACCTGAAGTCAACTGCAAAGCTATTGCTTAGGTGTTAGGTCTACAAGAACTGACCCTGCACTAGTTTTATGGCTATAAGGAGATGGATGTTGTCATCACAAAGCTGGAACTTACTCGTGCTTGTAAAGCCCAACATAACAAAAATGAACTAAGGGTAAAAAATGCACTCCAGATACAGTGAAATGCCTTCTCAGTATACGGCAAATTTAAAAACTCCAAAGCTCAGCGCAAACAGAACCCCAAGACTGCAAGTTCACAAAGCTCAGCTGAGGGGACACGGACTGCAATTGGATTTGTTTGGTCTAATTTGCCTCTCACATGGCTTTTGTTGATAAATTATAGCTAAATTGAAAGTTGTCCATGGTTTTATCATAAAAGCAGCAAAGAAGCAACTTGTTCCTTCGTTTGGAGCAAAACAAGCTGACTAAGGTTTGCAGAGTCCGTAACGGTCATTCATTTGTTATCCCTGCAGAAAAAAGCACTTGTGTTAGATGCACAGCTTTCTACCTAATTGACAAAAAATGTTGTTTATCACAAACAGAGCTTCCACGCTCCTCCGTTTTCAATTTCCTCTCTGCACTACTTCAAAGTTTTTAAGCCCAAAATCTAACACCTGTTTCGCCTTAACCTGGTTTTGAGATTTCTCAGGCAGGTCACTGTTTTTGGTGCCGTCTGCCAGTCATAGGTTAGACTCACCCTGATACATCCCCTGCTTTATGGTCTATATTCCCCTAAATGGGACCATCATTTAAAAAAAATAACATCATGGCCTACTGAAGACTTGAAACTAGAAATTTAGACCTTTACTGAGCTAATAAATTAAGGGATTTGGGCCAGTTTCTGATCCACATCCAGACAATCTGACTTCTTTTTTCTGACAGTAGAGTCATCCCCTGATGGTCATAGAGTCAACGTCCATTTTACAGTCTACAGTAACAGTCTACGGTCACATAATAATTGATTCATATTCATATTAATTCGTTCAATAAATAATTAAAAACATAACTATTCATTCTTCATGTTCTCATGTACAGTATTTTCTCCAGCTGATCAGTTTAAAATCAGAGATTGTTTTCATTTTAAAACCATTTCTGACATTGGTTAGGGTTCGGGTTAGAACATATTTAGATAGTTTTAGAACAAGAACTCAAGTTTTTGGGTGAGGAAAATATGGAAATCGCAAGGGCCACATCAGCGGAGAAGATGTTGACACTTGTATTACGGGTTCACCAGTGTGAGGGATTATCGCCGCAACATGTCGGTCTGACATCCTGCAGGAATTCTGCTGAGTTAAATAGTTTACTCTTAAACACTGTTCTCTCTTTCTGCAGCGCTTCCTCCCGGAACACCGAACACTGGGAATATGTGATGGAGAACCACTGGGAATAGATCTTTTCGAGAGAAGCCACTTGGGAGTGAACGTCTAAAATGAGAAGTGGGGCTGGCGTAATGTTTGAAATGCCAGGCTTCTCCTCATTCAGAACGCATTCTTGTGCGAGCCTTTAGTTGTAGCTCAGTCAGCTGACATTTCATGCTCAGCCATTAAATACTCTGCTGCTGGTGCTTTAGTATAGCTCTGGTTGTTACTGGCATGAATATAAACAGACAGATGTGACAGCTGGCCGACCATATGTGACAAGCCTTTTAGATCTTCATGCCTTAATTATTCTCTTCCCTGGGACCAATATTGACATTTTAGGTCTTAACACTCAGACCTTATAAATTGCTAGCCTCCAGTTGGCATTATCTGTCTCTTGGCAACTTCCAAGCAGACAGCAGAGGTGCTTGATAACCACTCACAGCTAAATTTGTCAGCTGCAGTGAAATGGGTGCTTTCAAATTTATAACAGCATTGTAAAAATCATTATCTGTATATCACGTCTGTTGTTTACTGATAAGTAGCTCTGTCACAGGTCCCTTCTGTTTTTTTCCTAATGACGTTTTTATGGGAGTTTTTCACAGATTTTCTGAGGTCCTGAGGTTGGAAGGCATCATGTTAATTTCTTTTCATGGCGTGGGCGTCGAGAAAACCTCAGAGACTCGCTGTGATTAGAGGCTATACAAATAAAATTGACTTAATTAATAACTGGAAGTGGGAACTCTATCACGAACACTGATCATACAAGTGTGCGTGTGTGCGTCTGTGTTGTTGTTTATTATAGTATTCATTGTTTCTTCAGATGTCACATCACGGGAGAACACCATTGTTATTACTGGACGTGGTACATTGTCTGAACTGTTGCCTTTCACTTTTTTTAAAGATTTGAAAAGAAAACAAACTGACGTGTTTTATTTATCACAGTGTTGTGTTAGTGACGTTCACATGAGTGTGGTACTCTCTCTTGTCCGTCTCACCTGGCTCGTCCCACACATTCTCGCTTCTCGTTTTATCCCAGGTCCCGATTTCAGTTGCTGCGGCAACCCTTCTTAAGTGCGGTGAAGATGGTTAATGATTGTGTTTTATTTATACTTTTTCCTCTGCGTGGCTTCCCTTTGATGGGCCTCACATGTCTCGACTCTCCACTGAGTTGTTTTCCCCCTTTCTTCTCACTGTATTTTATTTCTTTCTTCCTTGTTTGCTCTCTCTTCCCACCACCTCCTTCCTTTTATTTTTCCCTCCAGTTCTTGTTGTGTTGCAGTCCGTCTCTGTGTTTTCTTGTTTCTCTGCAGCCGACTCTGCAGACCGCTGCTGTTTGCCGCCACTCGTGCAGTAAATGGTCATTCAAGGACACTCGGTGGACCGTCACCACTTGTCCATCGACGTACTTGGATATAAATTAGTTTGCTCAGTGTGCCTTGGCTGATTTTTATTAATAGAATTATAGTCAAGACAAACTCAACTGCAGTTGTAGCTACCTTGACCTTGTTTGATATGTACATGTTTTTTCTAAATGTGCAGTAACTTACTATATCCATATTTTATTACAAAACCACCACAGACAGGTACATTTAAAAAAATAGGAATATCCTGGGAAATGTTTCTTCTCCAGGCTGCAGTCATCACATTTTCCTGTTACACTTTTCCCTTCCAGTGAGCGATGACCCTCCTCATGAAGGGCGTTGGTGATCATCTTCTGGAAACTGTCAAGTCATTCGTTCCCCAAGATTGTGGTTGTCTGACATGTACTAGACCGAGAGAGACCTGATATTTAAACTGTACGAATGGTCATTTAAAGAAACTCTTTGATTTTTCCATGTGCTTGATTATTTCACTCTTTACTTCTGCAACCCTGATGAGTAAACAGTTATGGATAAAAGATAATGGATGGATATTTCACCTTCTGAGTTAAATTAAACTCCAAAAACAAAACTATCCCCTGACATTCAGGAGATGCTGTTCCAACTGATTCCACAGGATCTGAAAAAGAGTCTCGGTGAGACGCTTCCATCAGTGGTTTTGTGCTTTTCAGAGTTTTAGTTTGCTATCAGAGGAAGGGTTAGGGTTAGCCGCCGTGTTACTGGTTAAATAGAACTGTGCTGGACAGGTGACAGGTGTGCGTCTCTGCTTTGGGAGATATTGCTGCAGGAGAAGGAACAAAAATTAGCAGGTTCACCCACGTGTTCTGTTTACATCAATGCTTTTCAGCCAGAGCCGATAAATTCCTGTGTTTACTGCAGTTATTTGACCTTAGTCTTAGTGCCGATTGTATACTTTTCCAATGACAGAAAGACCCGATCCCACCAGGTCCTAGCAGGGTTTTTCAGCCGGCGGAAAATGTGCTTTATACAAATTGGCAGTTTAAGCATTGCATGCTGTTGCTGGTAATGCTGAGTGCTACTCTTAGTTTCTGTGTGAACTCATCATTCGAAAATAAATTTCCCCAGTGTTTGTGTGTTCACTGATAACAAATGAGCACATTACTTTAACTCACATGAAGTAGATTTTTATGCAGCAGGTGCTGAAAAGGTGTTTTGTAGATAATAGAAGGAAATCTCCACCTGCTGTTGATCATGTTCAGCTTTTAGACACACGCAGACAGGTACCAAGTGGTGCTGGTTCGGTACAGATGAAACTCCCGACGCAACTGTTTCATACCTTGTTTCCTTTCTTTCGGTCTCTGTTTGCCTCCCACCTCTAACATCATGAAGCTGTAGATATCCTAATGGCATCAAGTGACCACTCCTGCATGTCACAGTTAGTAATTCACAATTTTATTTGTGTTTGGAGATTCTGTGAGCGACTGAAGAAAACGGCTTCAGTGAGACAAGTCCAGCTTGCTTTTGTAAAGTTAGAGACACTGGACTTTGTTTTGACATCTGTCTTCCCTTGTTTACTTTGCATTTTCAGTTTCCATCTGTCAGGATATTCCTTTCTTTCTCTCCTATTCTTTTTTTATCCATTTGTCTTTTTATTATTCTGTGAACAAAACCTGTTTTTTCTTTCTCTTTGGAAGAGAGGTGAGAAAAAAAGAGTCCCATCACCATGTCCTTTTGTGCTTGTTTGTCTCCCTACTTTTCTGCATTCCCTCTTATTGTACCACTATTTTATGACCCACTCATACTATCTTTATGTGTTTATGGTGTATTTATGTTTTCAACACGGCCCAAGATTAATGCTGTCTGGCTCCCCGTTGTTGTGTTTATCTGCCTCTGTCCCCTTTGCCCATTAGAGCCTGTTTTTGCCACCATCTTGGCATCTGCCAGAGCACGGAGAGTCTATCTGGTACATTTGGCTGCTCATTCAGAGACTAAAATGTTTTGGACAACTTAAATGACTTCATTAGGGTAATAATCTCATTCAGCGTTTCTACCGACGGTAGCCTGATGTAACTGATTTGTCGGCGCCATGTAGAAAAAAAAAAAAAATAGACAAAAAGTGTGGAGTAGTTAACACGAGTCATTTCAAACGGCAGAGTGGGTGCAGACGACGAGTTCTGGGGCTGGAAGTCTGATAGTGGCAGGAGCGCCCTCAGAAATAGTGAAGGAGAGAGATGAATTAGAAAAAGCTTGGATTCAGAGCGGAACTGTTGGTTATGGTCCCAGATTTGCTGTGGCGATCTGAAATGTCACTGTGTGTGTGTGCTTGTGTTTGTGTTGGTGGTGCTGTAGCAGCTTTATCTGCCTGGCATTTCCTGCTTTCAGAGGTGACTATGGCAGCAAACACCATCTGATGACCCTCCAAAAGGCTGTGCACTGCAAAGAATATTGAGGGGAAAACATGTAACCTTAACATGAATTAGGACGGCTCGGATTTGTGGGATGACAGAAGCGGTTTTGTAACCTTCACTAACACCAGAAGTTATTTTCTGGGTGTTATCTTAATGGTGTTGCAAGAGTTTGGGTGTGATTCCGCCATGCCGGCTTTATCTCTGCAAGCCCCCAATGAACTGATCTCAAATCAGACTGCTGGCTGATTAGTACAGATGATATGACGCAGTCATAGTTGTCTGGCTTTGGCTTGTGGCTGCGACTTTGCAGTCTTTTCCACTTCACTCCTGCTAGGATTGAGGTTGGCATTTAGTTGCCAGCAGCCAAACAGAAATGTACGACTGCAGGCACTCAACGTTCACCACTATCTCAACCGGGACTCCTCTGGGAGTGAATATTGAAAATGTCAACTGGAAATTATATGTAAATATTGAAACTATCACAATTTTAGCATATTTAATGCTGGCTAGCTCCTAAAATGGAAACAGCATTCAGCTTTAACACGATAAATAACTGTCCTATACTGGAGCTTTTAATTTATGCATGATTAACTAACAATGTGAGAAGACACTCTGAGCAGCGGGTGCTGGAAAAAATTCAATCAGCACCACTTGAGCCAAGTTTTACAGATGATTCTCTTTTTCAAGTAGTTTTTATTTATTTTATTTTAAATTTTTTGTAGTGTTTTGTGACAAGCAGTTTTTTTTCCCGTGCTTTTTCTAACTGCAGTTCCTTTTTTAATTGTTGTTTTTGTTACTATCAAAACTCTAGTTTGACACTTCTCACAGTGAGATGGCTAATTTTCAGGCTTTGCTGTATAAAGTGCGCGTGCTTTAATGTGTAGCTTACAGTGTATAAGAGGTGAACAGACCACTTTTGGTTTTAAAAGACGATCTATCCTTTATGAATTTAATGGAGAGCATTTAAATTTCTCCCTGAATATCCATGAGTGCGCGCATAAGAGTGTGTATGTGTGTAAATGCGGTAATTGGGAGGCAGAGTGACGTTGGGGCACACACAGGGGTAACCCTTGTCGTACCGAGTGCAACCGATGGATAGAGTTGAACTTATTAGCGCGGCTACCTTTCCTCTCCCTTCCTTCCACTGAAAAGAGCAACAGCAAAGCAATAAGACAGAGAGCTCTGTGCACCTGTCTCCCTGTCTGCACACCTCCTCAGTGGTCTGTGAGACTCTCCCACACACTAAAAGTATATTTATGTGGTTTCTGTTTCTGGAGCGAACAAGAGAAACTGAATAGGAATGAAAAGCCCTCTGATAAAATGTATTCCCTGCTTGACGAATTATGTAATAAATAGTTTGATGGATGCATCCGCTCATTAAATTGAATCCAGAACGGCAACGGGTTTGTAACCATTAGCTAGCGCGATACATTATTGCTAAGTGCATGTCTTTGTTTTTGTCTGCAGGCATTATGAAATGTGGCCTCACGTCAGTAGACACCAAAGGAGAAAAACATCTCGCCTCGCATTGATGTGTTTCTGACGACTTCACACTTCTCTCGGTGACGTGTACTCTTTTGAACTCCTGCATTTAGAAAGTTAATTTATACACCTCAGAAGAGCAGATGGGAACACACCTAATTGCATCTTACATTCTGCACATTTCAAACATCAATTTGGAATCTACTTGATGCTTGAGATCCTGTTAGTGTGATATTTCACACACAGTTTGATGCACATCCGTTTGGGTCACTCGAAGGGACACACCATCAACTATGCAGAACTTTAATCCTTAATAAAATTTTAATAGATGCATTGAATAACAATTCAAGCCCATGCAGTTATCATTAAAGAGGAAATGATTTATAGGGAGCAAAATAATTACTAACATGTTGTCCATGTGGTTTGGGTCCAGGGCGGCTTCTCTTTGATAACACGATATGATTCCCCATTTTTTTTTATCACAGAAGAACAACCAATCATAATTCTTCTGGTTGTTTGGGACTTAAATGTAAAAAACACATATGTCATTGGGTTTTAAAATAACACACGATAACCCCGTGCGAAGGCTCTTCTGTCTCCTACTGAATGGTCTCAGATGTAATTGGTTCCCGGAAGAGGGACATCGAATGTGACGTCTGATATATTGTCTGCTGACGGGAAGATATCCTTTTGAGTGGAACAGTGGCAGTTTTGACTCCATCACTCCCCACCATGGCAGTAGACTACTTTTGATCCCCATGTGTCAGCGCGGTGATATGACAGTATGACAAGTTAAGTGAACAGCTGATCTTAATTGGCTCCTCTTCAGTCTGTGTGTTAGTCTCCATTTGGGTTTTGAGTACTTTATGCTAATGGGCAGACGAAGCTACTTCACAGAGATATTTTTGCTTTTCATTGATATGTGTTCCACTGATGTTTTTCTCAGTTAGCTCATGTTGTCTCCACAGACAGATGCTCACTGCGTATGTGAGAGGACATCACATGGCCGCTCCGCTACACCTCCTTGTCAGTCATCTTTCCCATATTTGAAGACACACATGAAACTTATCACTGGTTATTTTCTGGACTTTGCTGGAAATGATCCACACCCAACTTTCCCTCATCATCGCTCCTTTTTCACCTCCTCTTCCCCCACATGGCTCCCTCCACCTCTGTCTAAGATGACATCTCACAAATTCAGTGACTTGCACCGCTGCCGGCACTGTTCATCATTATAATTGTCGGAGCGAAGTAAGGATATGGCGAGGAGAAAATGGATAAAAGGGGGAGGGGAGGGAGGAAAAACTCAGTGGGTTTGAAATTGCTCCCTTATTTACTCATCCACTCCTCTCTACATATTAAACATATTAAAAATGCAGTGGCTTACTCCATTATGAGATTTCTGTACACTAATAATGCAGACTTATTTTGTGTTACAATTGTCATCTTAAGAACAACAGGGAGCAATTGAATTATATATATTTTATTTCATCGGGGGGATTCTTTTTATGGCTTTATAGTACATAAATGCTAAAATAGAATTCAGGCTCTAAACTACAATGGCTGAATGTACGTATTGTACTCTTGGTAGCAAGTAGGGAGTGTGTTTTATATTTATTTGTTGATAAAGCCTGATTGTCCCTTGCTGAAATAAACCTTTGTGGGTAACTGAAGATAGACGGAAAACGGTTTTACCTGAGGCTACACTTTAGTTGCCAAAACAAGTTGACATGATTTTCAAACTATATTAAAATGGAAAACACCACGAGGACGAAGAAGAGGAGGAGGAAGAGGCTGGTGGCCAATGTCTGACATGGTCTTAACCTTTATGTGTTGAATTTTAATAATGTCATGATGTACTTTGGACATTAGATTGATTTTTTTCCTCCCCCTTTTTGGGTCGAAATGTTGTATTTCTGTGTTAAATGTCAACACAAGTGTTGGGGTCTCGGTGGGAAAATATTAAATGGGCTTATGCTGTAGTTACTGATATTCTATCAGCCTTTGTATCAATAGCAAAGCTTGTGTGCCTCATTAAAGATTCATTAGTCCTTGTGGTTCACAGTGCAGCTTTAGGTGGTTGGTAAAGGTTGTTATCTCTTTCCTTATCTTGTCACACACTGAAATCTGATTGTGGTGCCCTTTTATTCTACTCTATAAAGAACATCCCATGAGTATACATACTTATTTCTATGTTTGCACACACAGAAACAATTCTGTACTGTTTGTGGAGTCAGTGATATTTAGTTATCATTAAAAGTAAGCCACAGTCAGATTTTCTTATTTTCTAAGCCTGTTCTGATGGATCGGATGTAGCTGTTTTGCTTCTTGCTTTGATGCATAAAAGCATAAACCTGTTGATATATAAGTGGTATTGACTGAGTGCATATGATGTTCAGCACCTTCTGTGAAAAGAGAAGGATCAGAGGAGATTTGACAAGTCGAGGGGATAAAGATAGAGCTAAAGACAGGCTTTGTTTTCTGGACCCCTTATGAGCCGGGGCTCCTGCTAATTACCAAGCTCGCTGGTCCTCGCTAAATGTGTTTGAAATCCACTGGAGGCAGATAATTGAGCTGGAAATGTGTTACATGACAAAGTCACACTGAAGGACAATCACTAAAAAGGCCTCATCTCCTTCTCCTCGTCGTCTCCGTCAAAGCACACTTTGGAAACAAAACTCCCCAAAAAGATTCATTCGACGTCTTTGTTGTTTTTTGTTTTGGGTTTTTTTTTTTTTTTAGATTGAAGCTCAGGGGATTTTTGAGGCACCTATTGTGATAAGCCATAGTCAAAACAGACACAGGCCAATGGTGGATGTGTCAGACAGGCCTGTGTTTTCTTGTTGTAGAAATAATTGCTTTTAGTCTTCAGCGCGGGAGATGTGAGCTTCTAAAAATCCTTCACACATCATCAAGTAGACAAATGTTTTCTAGCCACAAGCTGGATGTTTCTGTCCATGCATCACAGTTTTTCTCTCAGTGGCTTGCACTTAAAATTTTGTATAGCCTAAATCTCAAATTGATTTCAGGGCTTCATATTAAAGAATTGATTTACTGGCTAGGACACATAGATCCTGGGCAGAGATGGGCCTCCCCTGAGAACGTCGGAGTAAAGAGAAAACAAGGTGAAGAGAGACTCCCTGTCAGTCTATTTGCATTTTAATTATAAATTGCATCATTGCACCGAGAGCGGTAACAAAACAGAACCCACCCCTGTTCACTCCCCCCTTTTGCTTCAAGCTCAGCTGACTTCATGAGAATGAAACCTCACGCAGAGAGCCTCTGCAGGGCGGGAAATAAACAGCGAGGATAATACGTAAGAGCACAGCCAATACAGCCATGTGGATGAAAGTGAAAAAAGCGAGTATGCAAAAAAGATTCTCTGTCATCTTGGTTCAGGGACAGGAAGAGATGTATTGTAAAAAAATATATTTATATAAAAAGAAGTTTTTTATTTTGACATTCAGACTGTCTTTCCTGTGTCATAGTGTATTTGTGTGCAGGAAGAGATGACAGACTGAGACAGAGCTGTGGGCTCGGTGCAGCCACTATCATTTTGTCATTTAAAAAGCACCTCTCTGTTGTTATCTTAGCTACAAGGGCTCACTGTGGTTTGATGTCTGCTTTAGAGTATATAATTTTATTTCTCATTTTTATTTTCACTGTGGATTTGGCTCGCTCTGCTGAGCGTGTGTCTGTCTGCACTTGTGTAGAAGAGAAGGAGTATACATGTTTAATTGATCACATTGGAGCAGAGTGCAAGGTTAGACTGAAGGAGCGCAGACTGAAGATCTTTAGACGTGGGATTTTAAGATCTTCACCTGGTGGGAATGTTTATGTGTGCATATGCACATGCTGGGCCTTATTTAGGTTTGTGTGTATAAAATACATGCAAAACTGTTCACGCTGCCAATATAAATACACCAGCAGTGCAGGGTTGTTTTTTGTCCCCCTCACCGGCTCCTCTTATTGAATAAGTAATATCTGATGTTTGTAGCTGAGTGTGCAAAATATTAGGATAGAAGTATGCAAATAAATTGATTTACAGCAGCTGAAGGTCATTGTAGGGGAAAAAGTATTTGCTTGTTGGAAAGAAACAGACTGGACCACGTATTTATCAGACAGTCATTCAGAAATGCCAGCGTTGTGGCAAACTTGTGGAAGTTCAGAGAGAGCAAGTGTTAGCACTCAGGCAGCAGCTGGTCAGCTCTGCAACACTACAGCAAAGCAGAGATTTGAGGGATGGTCTGGAAGGATGAGGTGATGGAGAAAGGTAGAAGAAAGGATGACGCTGAGGGCCAAATGCTGATAAAGTATTCCCTTCTCCTGTGCATTGTGGTGGCTTTGCATTGGGCTAAAATAGCTTCAAGCCTCTGTCGGCAATTGATTGTGTTAAAGGATGAATGATGATGTAGAAATGCCATGTTTTTCTCTCACACCACCTTGACTTGACTGTTTTACTGTCACTGTATGGCAGGTCTGAGTAAATGTGCGATTAAGGCATAATCACTCTGTTAATATTTGCAGTAAATCTTCATCCTTATTTATTTTACATGTTTTGTTTTGTTTTTTTACTGAAGCTGCTTCACTAATCTCAGTCCATTTATTCAGTCTATTCTTGTGTCAATCCAACAACAGTGCTCTCACTGCTTATTGCAAAAAAAAAAAAAGATAATGGATAATAGCACTCATACGCACTTCACTCTGAAATGAAGCTAGCATATTAGCCTTATTAATTTGGGCTAAGTGATCTCACTATGAGGTGTTTTGGTGTTATCTTCACTGCAAAAATTTGTACTTTCCTCAATTTGAATATCTCAAAGGGGGAAATGAGATCATGGCAAGTGTGGCATCGGGAGGGGTCGCCTGGTTTTCCAGCAATTTTGTGTATGTTTAAGAGGGGGAGAGAAAACGGGACATTTAGATGAAGAAATAAGAAGATAGAGGGGGAGAAAAAGGGAGCTGGCATCAGAGATATGCAGAGGGATGGTAACATTACTTCACTGGGGTAAGCTCCACGGTTCAGGGAGGGCCTCTGTCTCTGCCAGCGCCTCTTAATCCATCACACCTCCTGCAGCCCCGGATCCGGCAACACTCCAGTGTCTCCCCAACCAGCCGTCGGGTTTGCGCTCAGCCCTGTCACGCATGTGTGGCGGCCTCTCCCTGCTTCTTCTCAACCTCGTTTTCACCCTCCTTTTCTCTGTCTCTCTGTGAGTGTCTGGACCTTTGGCAGTGCCTAAGGCAGCATGAACGCACACTGTTCTGTGTCTTCAATCATGCTCCACATCCAGCCTTGTACACGTCTGTGTCACTCACTCACACCTGAGAGACATCTCCTATTCTCTTTCAGTATTTTACCTGGATTTTCTTGCTGCTAATGGCAGACACTTCCCGGTGCTGTATGACCAACTGCTTGTCTGCTGCCAAAAATCTTGAATCTCAGATAACAGACAGTTGGAAACACTTCCTACATATTATTCCTCGGCATGTGGGGTTTCTTCTTTTGACAGGAAGTGCACCTCCGCCCAGCTGTGTATGAATTTATTATTATTATTTTTTTAAGAAATGGGGAATTTGCTATTTCGCTCGATCAGTCTGGCTGATCCCACTGATGCATCTGCACATGCTCCCTGTAAGCTTTCATCAGTGCTGCTGTCTGCTTTTAATGAAATCTGACCTTATAATGAACAGGCTTCATTAACCCGCTGTCAGATTTCGCACCAGAGCTGAAGAGGGGACGGGTGGTGGTGGTGGGGTTGTTAGAAGAGCTCAGGGTTGAGTCTGAGCTGTGGAAAAGTGAGCTAGCATGTGGGCATTTGATTTACGTTCAGAAATGCGTCATGCATACGCTCAAAGCTGCAGCCTTCTGTCACTTAGCCTCAGTTTTTTGGCATGTTTTCAGTCTTTGTGGTGCACCTGTCTAAACTCTGCAGCCCGCCTCTGTACCTCACTGTTTCGCTCGCCGCCTATTGTCGCACAAGGTGACCCTTTAAACTCTCCAGGATCGCGGCTGTGATCGCGGCTTTCCCCGCAGCAGCCAAATCATGCAGCTCCACCCCGTGTCCACCTGGTGGTGGTGTCTCAGCACCACGCCACCCATTTCCTTCCCCTCCCAGCAGGAGGTGCGGCCCTGAGGGACAGGCTTGTGGGTGGTTCTGTGTATTTGATATTTCCCTTTCACTTTGCAAGTTAAAGGGGATTTAGATGGAAACACGTCGTTTCTGTGTGAGTGTGTGTGCATGCATGTAGAGTGGGGTTTTCATTTTTTCTTTTTTTTTTTTTTCATAATTTATTTCTGTTTCTAAGAGCCAGAGCAATAGCTGTAATGAATTCCACAAGGCTTTCCATCCTTCTGTTTTGTCAGTCTTTACCTCCTCTCTCACAGCAGGCCTGGTTGCCTCAAGTCCTTGTCATATGGCCTTTCCAGAGCATTTTTAGGTTACACTTGAGTATTTCATACCAACACATTGATGTAATCGACTCACCACAACATTTCCACAACAGAGTCTCTTCATCTCTATATACATCTTTTCTGCCTTTGGAATCAATCCTTGTATCAATGAAATCAAATCTTCTACAGCAGAGCCAAAACATCAAATGCATTTGCAGAGGAGAATGGACCATTTTGACAATGACTATTTATTCTGAATGATTCAGATCAGACATGAAACATTGGGAGAGAGATGAGGAATAACATACAAAAAAGGTCCCGGGCTGGAGCTGAGCTGGAAACACCTCATTCATTCATCTTATCCACCAGGCTGCTGCAGAGGAAATGCTGTTATATTACAGTGAATTAGCCCTGTGCAGCAGCAGAAATATTGCTCTGTGTACAAATGATATCCGCGTACGGTGAAACAATATGCAAATTTCTGTGTTGCTGCTGTCTTCATACATGAAATTCCTCATGCTGTGAAAGGAATCACTGGAAACATGCTAATTGCATGGCTTCATGGATGGCAGCATAGAGCCAGAACATTCAGAGCAGCATGGCTCCAGCTAGTTTATATGAATTATTACCTTTCATAGTTGTTGAATGTGCGCTAGAGAAGAAAATGGCAAATAATGACAAATGCATATTAAGAATAATAAATTCCAGCATGATGGCATCTGCTACAAGAAGCTCTTTGTGAACTATGATTGCCGTTGAGGTTTTTCTGTGGTTGTCCCTGAAGGAAACATCCGAGTGGTTTATTCTCATCAAAAGACAAATATACACGGAGGGCTCTCAGCCTAACAGCAGGTCATTCTCCTTTAGACTCATCTCCTCCAAGTGCCCCTCCTCAGCTAGCACCTCTAACACCCCAACATGCTTAATCAGCACTTAGTACGTGGTCTCGGTGCACTTCTTTACCTGATATCCTGCAGTTATTGAATGGATGTAGCACTTAGTGCTCATATCAGGGTCTCCTATTGCACCAAGGCTTCAGTGGTGTCCCTCAGTTTGCAGGTTGCTTCAGGTGGAAGTGTCTGCCATATGAGTCCATTTAAATTTAATGTGAATTAATACATTAATATAAAATAAAGTGTAAAAAAGGAGAGATGGTGTTCGGTTTAGCTTTCCTTAACAAGCATCGCAAATGAGTCCACTCTGCTTCACATGAGTGCAATTAGCCGGCCGATAGAGAGAAGGAAGGTGATAATGTGACGTAATTGAATGATTGTGTAATTGTATTTAGTATGTGACATTTTGATATTAGCTAATCGGAAGGTACAGTTGAGACTAAGTGCTTATTAAAGATATTAAACATTGCACTGAAAATAAACCAGCTAAACGTGTATTGATAGACCTGCAGTTCAGGGCGGCTGTGCAGGCAACGTGCATCAGCAGCTATTCAGATTGTCACGAGCACAGATGGAAACACAAATGAACAGAAACGTGTCCTCCGGTATAAATATGCATTGTAAGCTGTTCATGTCATCGGATTTGCAGATGGAGACGACATATGTGCAGAAATATATGCTACCACCATGTTAAAATTTACAGATGGAATTAATATCACAGCACAGGCCTTGTTATACCACGAGCCGGTGCTCTGACTCAGACTGCTGCACCGGCTTGTGGTGTGTTAGCTATACATTGTGCGTCAGGAGCCGTTGTGATTGGCCGGAGGCCCCCCAGCTCATCTCCTGACGTGGGGGGGGGGGGGGACAGATGCGCGATCACCTCGCTTAGCTTTTGTTTATACAGAAGAAGTTGAATCTGTCTTCCAGTTGGTTGGTTGGACCCCCCCCCCCGGTGGGGCTGAGGTGTGTGAGATGGAGGCTGGACTGGCAGAGTGAGAGCAGACTGTCTCCCTGTAATGAATATAAATGGGCTCCAGGCCTCACTCTCCTCATCTTGGCTCTCCCGCCTCTGAACACTGCAATGGGACCAAAGATGTGTGGATGCAGGTGGCCCATCCTCCTCCCTCCCCTTCCTCTTTCAGGTACTTGCACACTTGCTGCATCGTATAGATAAACAACACACACACCACACACAAGTATACAAATGTGTTTCTTTTGTGGTGACTCCTCGGAGGTTTTCAAGGTCCCAGTTCAGCTGACAGTGAGACTCTGAGCGCCATGAAACTTTATCACATTGTCAAAGTAACTGGGTTTAAATCATCTCTTTTATATTTTTTATGAAGGAGAATGTGTGACATCATAAAAAATTTTGTAATTTTTCAGTTTTAATAGCGAAGGTGCGAGCCGTGATTGAAGACATCCCATGACACTTTGGTGCTTTTCATCGGTGATGAACAAGCTTTGCTTGCTGTGAAAAAGTGACAATATGAGATGCTTTTAGATTATTTTATTGCTGAAACCATTATGAATCATATGACAGAGAATTAATCAGCGGCAAGTTCAAACTTAATTTTTAGAGAAAAATGCAAAGACATTCTCTGTAAGTTTGATTTTACAAGTAAAAATCCCCATATTTGTGTTTGGAGCTGGTTGTTGGACAAAATAAGATTAAAAAAATCATGGGCTCCCTTTCATACTGTGATTTTTTTTTTGTTTGTTTCTTTTTTATGGACGATGAAGTCAGGTATTTCATAGACTAAACATGCAAAAGTAATAAAAAGAAAATGCCAGCGGATAATTTTCAACAAAAGCTGCACAAGTTTACAGCCTGATGTTTCAAATTACATCACAATATTGTATCAGTTGTTCTTTGTAAAAAAATTGGACTCAGTCTTGAACATTTACATAATTACATACATTTGATGCTATTAAATTAAAAAAAGCATGTCGTAAATATCTTTTTCAGACCTGAAGAAAACTCCACAACCGCTTTGATGGTTCAGACTTCAGTTCAGCAACAACTGTCAAAACTGTTGTTAATAATATTACAGACCAAAAACTCTTATAATTACAATGATTTTTTTTTATAGAATTATAAGAAATATTTTTATTTACATGATTCTAAAATGTTATTTTGACAAGTAATTATAATGACTAAACTCAATGACTTCTTAAAACACCACACAATTTTCTTAACTTAAAAACGTAATACAAGTCAATAAAAAAAGACAAAAAACATAAATGAATTAAATATATAGTATCTAAATATGATATCAAAATAAGTATACATACATCAGTAATCATAATAATCAATTATGTTCTGACGCACAGTCATTGGACATGTAATTTGAAGTGTTTTGTTTGTGTATTGTTTAGCTGTGCAAGGGATAAAATTTGTTGCAGCACAATATATATTTTATCTTGATTACCTTGTTTTCATTATCGTTGGAAACAAAAAGTCAATAAAACTAATTGTCCGGCCCTGTTTGATGCTTCACGGTGACGTATTTGCAGGAGATGAAGATGTAGACCAAGTAGAAGCTGAACTTTTATGCTCTCCTTCTGTGTTGTACTCACTCTGCGCCCTCATTGTAATTACCACTTCCTGTTATCCAACTTACGACATGCTGATGTAGCCGAAGTAGCAGCAACAGACGCCGAAGCAGAGCGTCTCTGTTACCGTCCTTACTTCATCTTTCAAATGCTTTGGAGAGGGAACACAGTCCCTGTAAATCTCTGCTAGGCACTGAAAATATTTATTCTTCTCTGTGCTGCGCAAATGATCACCTATTAGACATTCATTCATTTTACGTTGTCATCGTATGATTTCCCATGACAAATGAACTGTCTGAAGACATTTCTGCCGAGGGAGTCCGATGATTAGCACACATCTCCTCAGTGTCTCATGCTTGTTATTGCTGCGGTTGATGTTTGTCATGAAAAAGATCAGAGAGAAAAAAACAAAACCAAAACCTTTCTTTGGCTTTATTCTGGTTAGGTGTCATCTTTGTCTATCTAAGAAGCTGTGAAGCGGTTAGCAGTGCTGCCACTGTTGTCATGTTTTCTTAAATTGATTGCCTGTGATTACTTGGCATTCATTGGGCTCTTTAAGGGACAGGATAGAAGAAAAGCACTTGGTTAAATTGTGCTACGGATAAGCTGTGAAATAAAGCCTGAATGATGAAAACAACGCACGCAACACACTGGTGGAGAGGAACACACACGTGCGTACACGCCCCTCACTCACTCATATAAACTATAATTAATTGCCAGGAAGTCTCAGGTAATTTAAATTGCAAATCAGGGCACCCTTGTTCTCTCAACTTTTGTGATTAATATTTTATTGTTTTACTGAGTGAAAATGCCACCAGTGTTTTTCATCAGATACAAATAGCACAAAAGAAGAAAAAGGGGGGCGCTGGATTGGGGAAGAGCAGATGCATGCGTTATCTCTAAACATTAATTAAGCCGTGTCTCGGTCTGGGTGTCGCTTCTCCTGTCTCCGATCCACTTGCTCAGACAGAGGTCTCTCCCTCTCTCTTTATATCTTTCTTTCTCTCTCTCTCTCTCTTTTTTTTTTTTTTTTTTTACCTTTCTCTCATTTCTCGCTCGGTGTGTCTGCGCTCTCAGTCTGATACTCCAGTTTCTGCCAAGTTTTCTCAGGTCCTGAACTTCTCTTTCAATCAGCCACTAATTAAGCAGCGGAGTGGAAGGGTTTCTTTGGCAGGAGATAAGGGGGTGTGTGTGTGTGTGTCTGTGTGTGGGTGACTGGGAAAAGCCAGATCCTGAAACTGTAACGACTCAGGTATGACGTGTGTAGAGGAACTGGAGAGGAACAGGGGATGTGAAACCAGCAAAATGTACACAGCGGAGAAGTGTAACTTTGAAACCAAACTGTCACTTGTGCCTTTTTTTTTTTTTTTTTTTCCAAAAAAGATTTTTCCCATGAGGCTGCTCGTGTAGCAAAGGAACAGAAATGAGACAGAAATAATGAGGATGTTTCCCTTAGCTACAAACTCAAACTGAGAGCTAATGTGGCCACCACAGTGTAAATCTTCATTGTCTGGATTCAGGTTCTTACAAGAAAGGAGAGTTTTAACCTTTCCAAGCCATCGCTGCCTTTTGAAAATACCGCACAACTTTGTGTGCTGCGTTGTGCGAGTACAGCCTGGCAGCTCGAGATCAAAGTCTGAAGTCTCGGCCTTCCCTCAGGGCCGCGGTGGACGAGCGCTGCCCGGCTGGAATCAGATGGCTGGCGCAGCACTCTGATCCTCTCAAAGCGAAACACAGATCGAACCACGTGCCGATAAAAGAAGGCCAGCCTCACACTGCCGCTGTGCCGTGAATGCTGAGGTCTGTTTTGAAACAAATAAAGTCAGAGCCCCGGCTAAAAGGGAAATCACCGTTTACTTTGGTGTCGCCTTGACAAGCACTCACACGCAAGGTCGCAGCTTTTCATAGTAAAGCACCTCACTCGTATGAAGTCGGAGTTGATTCACTTACTCACTTACTTTCACTTTGCTTGTCCCTTTAGGAGTTTGGACGTCCTGCAGCTTTGACTTCATCCCTCTCCGCAGCCCGCCTTTCCAGCAGGTGTCATTTAAGAGCCTGCCAACTCGCCGTATCGTTGGCCGCCCCCCGCACAACCTGCACCACCTCACCTCACCGACGCCCGGCTGGTGCTCTGGCCCCATTCGGCTTCCCTCTGCATCAAGGGAGGCAATGTCCAGAGTCTCGAGCCCCCCGTCCCCGACGGAAATGTCCAGCGGGCCCGTGGCTGAGAGCTGGTGTTACACTCAGGTGAGCAGGGACGCACGACTCCTGGTTGTGTGTTGGGGTGTTTATGGGTCTGTGAATTAGTCATAGCACTTGAATTGAAGTGACCTCATTTTATTATTTGCTATTAAGGACATAACTATTACAAGATGTCTGACTTAATACAGCACCAGGTGGCTACTTGAACCCTGAGATATGATTTTTATTTGTCATTTTTTGCTGCGTTGATAAGATAAAGCTGATGCGCCACGTTTTTGTGTCATGTCAGCTGACTCTGATAAAGGCTTAGAAATGTTTGAGTAAAAATCAAGTGTATTGGTTCGTACTCTCCCATTATCAACATGGACGTTGTATGTGACAACCAAGACACCAAAGTTTCACTGCAGATTAATGGAACAAGCTTTTGGATTTTTTGTGACAGCCAGCAGCTGAATGGATACGAGCGTCTTCCTGCCTGATCCACAATTACAAACATAATTTGTTTCTAACCAAAATTGGTGTCATTTTTGTTGTTGTCTTTGTTTAAAAGGTTACCTATTCAGCGTAGTCCTCGCTACTTCAGATATCACTCTCTTAAGAACCAAGGTGGATAAAGTCTGTCATTGATGATGTCTGTTTTTTCATCTTCTCTCCGTCCTTGCAAACTTGTTTTGTTTTTTTCTGCTGCTGCTTTTACAATATCCTTTTTTCTTCCTCTTCGTTTGTTGTCAGTGTTTATGAAGATGAAAGGCAGTTTTGATGTATGGTTTTGAAGTCCAGGCTGACCAAACACCACTTACCCATATAGAATAGATAAATATATAAATAAAGCGATGCTGGTTTTAGTGCGTCCTGTGTTTTTTCTTTGCAGATCAAAGTGGTGAAATTCTCCTACATGTGGACCATCAACAACTTCAGCTTCTGTCGTGAGGAGATGGGAGAGGTCATCAAAAGCTCCACGTTCTCCTCGGGAGCCAACGACAAACTGAAATGGTTAGTAAAAGGCTGCTGTCACACGTTGAGAACATTTTCTCAAACAGCTCTCCCAAGGTTTGTCCTCTTGAGAAGAGGAGCCTTGTCTTCTGCAGATTAAATCTTGTCAGCATCAGTTGTCAGATGTTTTGGCTTTAGGGTCTTTAGTCTTCATCTAGTCTGCATTGTCACTGATGTTTGTTTGCATGTGTGCTGGGAATGATTGTTCACGCAGCACTTGGTCGTGCTTCAACTGAGTCAAATCTGGCTGTATCTCACATTGTAACAGGCTCAGAGTGAGAAAATACCAATATAAATGAGTTCAACATAAATTAAACACACTGATGTGTTCATAGTCAGCGCACCATTCAGACTGCCTGTAATTCTTAATTAAATACACCTCTGTAGAGGAAGCAGTTAGAAAACTTTGGGGAAGCCTTGACCGTGTCTTGAGTGGAGGTCACCGAAGCAGTCTGAACAGCAGTATGTCGTGGCGAGGTGCCAGAGGTGTGTGAGATTTGCCCCTGAAATGGAAAAAAAAGTCTTGGAGTCCCCTCCTGAGCAACATTGTGCTGCTCCTTGACGTGGAAAGCAGTCAGTTGAGGTAGTTTGAGCATCTGATGGATGCCTCTGTAACATAGCCTTGAAACACCTTGAGGTCCCCTAAGGAGAGAGTGACAACATGGCAGGGTAGAAGGAAATGCATGTTACTTTGCTTCATATACGGGACCCAGATAAGCAGCAGGAGATGGATGAATGAACCTTAAAGGCCATGGGTATTTGTTGTCCTGGGTGATGCATCTCTTCGGTGTCACGTACAGGTCTGGGACCGCCTGACTCCTCGTATGGTGGAGGCTTCATGCATCCATTATCTACATTGATTACCCATACAGGGAGCCAATCCCTGTTGACACAAGTGCCCTGGACAGGTTTCCAGAGTGTCCACACAGACAAACACACCTTCAAGCTCACAGTCATGGCCGCGAGCAATTTGTAGTCAATTAACCTGCATGTCTTTGGACTGTGGGAGGATACTTGAGCATCTGAAGGGAATTTACACAAGCACAGGGAGGACATGCAAACTTAAGACAGAGAGGCCGCCCATGTTGCCTCCAGATGTGAAAACAATAGTGAGAAGCTTCTCTGCAGAGCTTCCTCATCATGGACGTCTCTTAACTTTGTCCAACACATAACAGGCCACAAAGCTCTGACCTCGTATGAGCTGTATTATAATGCTCCGTTTTACTTACATCGTCGTACGCAGGTTTTGTTGGTGACAGAGCCCTTCATGTGATGCACATAGGTGATCACCATGGAATGGAAAAGGAGCTTACTTTTGTTACAGTACATTTGTAACTTGTCTGTCACCATTTTGAGTTTTTTTGAAACAAAAGAAACTCAAATTTAATCAAATTATTTATATGGTGCCAAATCATAACGGAGGAACGTCAGAAGGACCTGACCTGCTCTGTACTTTATCAAAATCTAAAAAACTGTAAAGTCATGTTGTATTGCAGAAGACTTGAACCTGGAGACTGAGACAGACTGAGACTGACATAAACTCATTAGGAAAATATTTACTAAGCTAATAAATCAAGTGAGAAGAAGCGTCATTTTCCCATATCCAGCAATACAATCTGCCCCCTGATGATAATTTGCTAGAAAGCAGATTAAAGACGTATCAGCATTGGCTCAGACCTTGAGTCTTCATCCACTTTAATAGACAGTCTGACTAAAAACTGCTGGAGGAGGTCTGGCACCATCACAGGATCTCTCCGGAGGAACTTGAGGAGGGTCCTTAGGATAAGGACTTTTACCAGGATTGATGGATGGAGGATTGAAGAACTCTTTCAAAGGTTCTGTGTTCTGTGTCAAGCAGGATCTTCAGCTCCCAGATGCTTTGCATGTTAAGTAATTGTCCATATGGGCGTGTGTTTCTTTTCACCATTCTAAAACCGTTACACAGCGTGCGCAACAAACAAACCATATGTGACTTGTACGTTTTGCAAAGCTATCGTTCTTCTGTGAGGCTGCTCTGTACAAACATAAAAGGACTGTAGCCTTGATGCATTGAACACAGCAGATCTTAGTTGAATAGCTTGGTTAATATATATTGTTGACGTTCCCAACACACTCTGTTTTTGTGTTGAAAGAGAGCGGCTGTGTTCAGAAAATCCCTCCTTTTCCTTTCTTTTGAAGTTCAT
Organism: Remorina albescens; assembly: GCA_034769265.1. Lineage (NCBI taxonomy): Eukaryota > Metazoa > Chordata > Actinopteri > Carangiformes > Echeneidae > Remorina > Remorina albescens. The sequence goes on from CM068493.1 coordinate 2,855,330, forward strand.
CTTAGGTTAGCTGGAAAAGCTGCAGCTCCTAGTCAGAGGCAGAGGTGGGTCAAATAATCAGTGTTGTGTTACAGTCTTGTTTTTGATACCATGCTGATACTTCAGCGCTCCAGTGTTTAGGTTCTTTCTGTTGCCTTTCTGAAGCAGAAGCGTTTCGGAGCTGTGAAACATTTTGCTTTTCATCCGTTTGCCAGTTTATTGCAGTTTGACAATGAAATATTTGCTCGTATTTGTGTTGAAAAGACTCTTTGCTTTTTGCTCTCTAGTGCGACATATCAGCTGTTTGTGAAACTCTGTTAGATTGAAAGGTTTTCATTACAGAATGAAGAAATTCCTGATTTGTGAAAACAGCTTCTTAAAGAGGGGTGTCATATTTCCCACTTATCTCAAATAAATACTGCACGATATCTCAGATGATTTTGCTCAATATCGAGTAGTGTTTCAGAGTCACTACGGTTCCATTTGACTCACAGGCTGAGCTAGAAACCGTCTCTTTGGTGCAGGAGTGAAAGGTCTGAGTGTTCACAAAGAGCCTGGAATTCATTCATACTCAGAAAGAGCCCAGGTTTTAGACTCACAAGCATCACATTATCCTTTAGCTCTACCTGTCTCACGTATGTGTTTCCTCCCTTTCTTTCCCTCCAGGTGTTTGCGTGTGAATCCTAAAGGTCTGGATGAGGAGAGCAAAGACTATCTGTCACTTTACTTGCTCTTAGTGAGCTGCCCAAAGAGCGAGGTGCGCGCCAAGTTTAAGTTTTCTATCCTCAATGCCAAGGGAGAGGAGACCAAGGCCATGGGTAAGTCAGAGCCACGGGGCCCCAAACTACGCCCAGCTGATGCTAACCAGCACCCTCATTTTCATTTTCCATTCCCACTGTTTCAATAATTGCCTCAATTTGTCGCAACCTGCGTGTTCAGTCGAAAACTGAAGATATCTTAAGGTTGGAAAAGTTTCCAAATTAAAAACTTCTGTCACACCTGTGTCTCTGGGGCACTGGAATTTGTAAATGTTGGAGGTGGTGAGTGTGTCTAATACACCAAGTGTGTCTAATAATGTGAAGTATTGATAGCCATATGGGCTTGTGTAATCACTGCCGGTTGGATTCATTTCTAGTAAATATATAATTCAGAATAGCGTGGGGCAATTTTGATTTTAATTAAAAAAAGACCCAACCTTTTTAGGAGTCTTCCTCTGCCTCGCTCCTGTTGATGAATTGGAAATGAATGCGCCTCCTATTCCTGCTTTTTTTTAATTAGGTTATGTTATGGGAAGGAAAAGCAAACTTGTGTGGAATTGAATTAGTGAGGGCCAGATGTGACCGCTTCCTGGTTATCAGGCTTTCTGGCTGCCTCCTCCTTCCTAGTGCCCTACAGCACAGTTTACAGGAAGTGAGAAGTTAGAGGAGGAGGAGGGAAGACGGAGAGAGGAGAGGTGCGAGACGGAAGTGTTTAAATCAAAGGCGTGTGTGTGTGCTGAAACTGTGGACGACCGCATGCGGTGCAAGTTGTGTAGAAAGGGAAATCATTTCCCTCCAGTGTGAGCCTGACACCCCCCCCCATCTCCCTGGGTGTGTTTCCAGGCCCTCATTTGCCCGCTCAGACCTTTTTCTTCTGCCTTTCACCATCAAAATGCCACTTTCCTTTTATCCTTTTTTTACTCCATCTATGTCCTGTAATGTTGGGATTCCACCTTTTTAATTCTCAGCTGCCAACTCAAGAAAACTGAACTTCACTGCGGTCAATGTCCTCAAAGCTTTCTCTTTTGGGTATTAGACTTTACGCTGGTGGCTGTGTCGTGTGGTGAAACACATTTTCCGGCGGTTTAAGTGATAAACAGACCTTTGACGTGTAATGACTTCACTGCTTGGACATTTCGTGAGCAGCACTTCCCCTAAATGACCTGCGAAAAGCCAGAATATGGGGAATACCAAGTGAAGTGAAGAGCCTCTCATTTTCCTGTCCTCCATTTTTGTGTCTCGAAGGGCTTTCAGCTATAAATGGTGTGCTCTGCGGTGCACACCCCTTCCCGTTCTCGCCATATGCCCTCCTCCAATCTTCCCGCAATCCCCCCGGGGAGACCTGGGCCCTCTCCTTTGCTCACCCTGTCACAGGAGAAAATTACCCAACTGCCAGCATATTTGTGACAGTTTAGTGAGCACTCTGTCTAAGAATATGGCAGTAAAGATTGCTCTATTGGTTCTGGATCATTTAAAATCCAATTTAATCCAGGCCTCTAGGAAAAAAGGCCAAATAAAAACAAAGTGCCTTAATTAACAAAGCTGGGTGGCTGTGGACTGTTTATGTGGCAGGTCAGCGGTCGGCCTGCTGATACACTCCGTCCCTGTGGGGACAATTTTTTATAGCGCGTTCAGTCTGAATCCTTTAAGCCAGAAGTTTGTTGGAAAAATTAGTAAATAATCAGTAAGTTGTGGGCAAATTGTGCTGAGATGTCCAAATCTAACTGATGAAAAACCCCTTAGTGCCAAGCTGAACCGCTCAAGCACTGAAGTTTGTCTTTTGTGGTCTTTGAATTTCCGTCTTTTGTCGCTGTTGAACGAAGTAGACTTTCACTCTGTCACCAGCAGACAAGCGCAGGCCGTCTACTGCCTGTTAAACTCCACCCACGCTGAGAAGGCATACATTTTCCTTTATCCTCCTAAGACCCGGACTCTTGCATGGCATGCATTTTTAATTTCTCTTTTGTGAGTTGTTGGTCATCTTGAATCTAACCTGTAATGTATTATACTCTTCTGCCACCACTAAGTGGAAGTATAATGGCCTCATGTGTGGACACCAGGTCCTTGTAGAGAAAAATTTAGTATTGTATTAGTATTATGTGATGTCCTCATATTTGGACGCCAGGTCCTAGGAGGTTAAGGGGAGGTGTGGACTGACGCATGCATATTGAGAATTAAAGCATCCCTGCAGCACTTAAAAGAGGAGGCGTAAATACAGCCTGAGATATGAAGGCTCTGCCACAACGGCAGATTTTCACTGGAAAGCTCGATGTTATCTGATGAAACTCCCCGCATACATCAGTCAGCCTCTGAGCCCCCCCTCCCCACCACCAACACCACCGGAGTGTGTGTCCGCATCCTCTGATGGTCCATATTTGCTAATGGAGATAGATTCAGCCAGCGGTGGCGGTGCCTCCCCCCCACCGCCCCTCCACCCTTACTCCGATACTCTCGGCTCGGCCACATCATTTCTCTCCCTGGTTTAATGTGCTCCTAGGCTGTTGGGTGGGTTGTAACTTGTCTCCTGACACCCCAGCACCCCACCCACTCCTTTTTTGCCATAGAAAACAGCCCCCCCGCCCCAACTACAGTCTTTTGGTCTGACAGCTTTGGAGAGAAGAGATGGAAAGTTCTCATCCTATGCCGCAAGCTGTTTTGTATTCAAATAGCCTCCTTGTTAAGTCTCCCCTCCAGGCAATAGTTTTTCCTGTGTTGTAGCCAACAGCTAAGTGAGCTTATGTGTGTATCAGTTGGCCTTACAGTTGGCCTTACTCGTTACAGTCAGATTTCAGTGTGGGTTCCTTCTATATTTCCTAGTTTTTTTTTGTTTCAGTTAATTGAAGCTCTTTGTGTGAGCTTGACAGAGTCTGTTGCCCTCAGTAACTGATGGAGGTGATCAGGCATTCTGTGTGGGTAAGTGGAGCACGGCTAATAGACTAGAAGCTATTGGTCAGTCTTTACATAATCAGATGGTATTGACATTGGTAGAAAGAATGTCAATAGGCATGTTTGTGCGAAGACTATCTTAAAGAGCTCAGTCTTCGATAGAGATTAGATTTTCTTCTGTAAAAGGCTGTGTCATGTTTTTATGTGCATCTGTCTGCTTTATGCCAGCCATGGGAATCAGTGAGTAGATGGGAATATTTTTAAACTCTGATACAAGTGAGATAATAGTGGATGTGAGTAGTCTGAGGTTTTGAGAGTTTGGGAGATGGATTTGAGTATGGTCTGCTAGCGGTGAGTTATGGTGGTCAGTGCAAGGAGCGATTCTGCTAAACTTGAATGTGTGAAAGAGAGAGAGAGAAAGAAGAGTGACAGACAGGAAGGGAGATATTGACTCTGGCTGCTGTGTCGGCTGTTATTTTTCTTCATGCCAGCTCGTCTTCTGGCGACATTCTCGTTCTGTGTGCCGGCCGTGCCCCTGAGCCCTCCGCCTGAATATGGATGCCTTGCTCACTTAAACAGCCTGGCATCGCTCTTCCTTTCCTCTGTCTTCAGCTCAGGCCTCATTTTTTCCTCACCCTCCACATCACCTTCAGTCTTCTGTTTTCACAAAGTTAGAAACATCCCTCTTTAATGCCTATGAAAGTGCGTCACATCGTCAGCATGGTACCTGTACATGCCTTTATTGTAACTGTGATTTCTCACACAAAAAAAATGTAATTTTATTCTGTTAATGAGATCTGTATGTCCTCCCCACAAGTGCGACATGACGTCTCCGTCCTATGCTTTCTCTTCACACTTTCCAATTTATTTTTTTTTCATCATGTACATCTTTCTCAGTGGATAGCTCAGTGGCACTGACCCCCTCCACCACTGTCCAGCTCTTGTTGGTATTCCAGCAGAGCAGTTGCACCCCACCACCCCTCCTTCACCCCGGCCTGCCCGCCAAAAGAGCGAGCGCCAGAGATCTGACCTGCAGTTGATTCTATGCCAGTGCAGGTTTTCTGATGCCCCACTGGAGATGGCAGCATGATATTAGCTGAGCTCAGCACACACACACACACACACACACTTTCATCATCTGTGCCTTTTACGCATGTGCACACTCACGCGCACACAAAGGCACCTCACAGTCAAGGGTGAGGACATAAAAAGTCACACCTCTCCCTCTTTTCTACTCGTCTTCTGGCGATTCTTTCAGCAATCCAACACACCTCTCTTCACCGCTTCTTCCCCAAAACCTGGAGTTTAACTCTGGATGCCGCCACCGGGGAAATACTCAGCCACCATTCGGCGCACTGCTTGTACTGCTTTTAACTAAACAACACAACTTGACAACTTCACAATTCTGCCTTTTGCTAACAAACGTTTAAAAGATATGAGTGAAAGTCAGCGGAGCGAGAGAGACAGTTTCTTTAGACTCTTGAGAGAGAAATCCAGGCACTAAGTCTCCAAAACCACAAACACCAAAGTGTACCAAGGCCACAGGAGTGTGACTGTCTTTTCAGACTTACCCAAGTTTAGCTGAGAGATCTGTGGTCTTCAAAAAAAAAAAAAAAAACTGAACGAAACAAAATTTACTTTCCTTTTCTGTTACATATTGTGGAAGAACAATGAATAAAATAGAAAACTGTCAAAAGTAGAGTGCATAGATTTGTAATTTGTGTGCAATGGTTTGCATGCATGCTGATGTGTGTGTGTGTGTGTGTGTTTGCATAGTGATGCCTCTCAGCTTCTTTGGGTACACAGTCTGTAGACTCAAGGGATTACAGCGAAGGACCCCCGCATGAGCAGCAATGGGAATAACTGCATATGCACTACACTCCTCCACCAGTCCCCTCTTTGGCTGCCTGCTCCCTCAGATCCAAACAGGGGATTTGACACGGGATCTTACATCAGCATTGACACTTCATCTTAGTGCTTCCCGTTGTGATCTGTCAGCAGATCTTCTGTTGGGATCTCTGCGCAAGAACAGGCTGAAGAGAAATCAGTTTGAACTGAGGGACAGAACACACAGAGCGATCACAGACTGGCTCACGTAACAGTGCCAGAAGTGATGACCTCCTGGTATATGATGAGATGGTGCAGCTTCAGCCGGCACTGTCGTTTTTAAACTGGAGTCTTCTCCTACTTTGTGCCCTTTAGCCATGTTTTACAGGAGAGTTAAAGGTTGTCTTGATCACATTTCTTTGTCTGAAGAGGAATAAATTTAATCTGGATTGCGGATGGATATAGGTTGTCTGCAGAAGTCTTAAATGTCATAAATGATGAACTGGAAGCATTAAAAAGGGCTGAATGGAGTCACTTTCTGTAGTGTCTCGATGAACACTCAGGACACACGTCCTTTGCAGTTTTTTCATACTTTCATGCCTCCTCTAGCTATTGCTGTTATAGCTACTATTGGCCCTATTTTCCATTTTAACAGTCTCAAATAATTGCACATCTCACCTCACAACATTTCATGGCTCTAGGAATACGATAACATGTACATTAAAATAATCCTTATGTATAGGCTGGAATTAGACGTCTTGCAGATCACAGTTTACAGCGCACATCAGCACCCCTCTTAATACGTATATCCCTGTCAATGAGCTGCCTGTTGCTCTTTGCTTGGATCCATGCACGATTGCTCATTTACATATATAGAGTTGTTTTACTTCACATAGGCTGGATACCGTGCAGTCACAAGCGATTCTGATTCTGCTGAGTGGATCTTCTCCGTGTTATTAGTGAATTTGCTCCTGGATTGTGTTTCAGCTCAATGTCAACAAAAGACAGATCGCTCAGATATACGTGTTGTTTGTATAAGAAGTTCCTGACGACGCCTGCGAGAGAGATAAAAGGATCTGAAATGTAAATTAGTGCTAGTGTCATGTCCCAGCCTAGTGGGAAACCAGGGTAAAACATAAACGTGTGACTCCTCTCTTTCCAAACTCCCAAGGAAGACCCACGTCAGTCACCAAAGTGCATTTATTCACAATGAGTGACCAGGTAGAAAAGGCGTCAGAGAGGCCACAGCAATAACAATAACAAACATAATAGACTAAGGTTTGGAATCTAACCTGACAAAAAGGAAAAAATAAAGACAACCAGTTTACCTCATTAACCCCCCCCCCCCCCTCAGAGGGTCCAGTGTTGGGAGTAGGAAGGTGCACTTCCTTTTTAAAGGGGCAACCAGCCGTCCTCAGCTAATCCCACCTCTCCACCTGGAAAAGGAATTACACACACATACACAGGGAGGACTCAAGGCAAACAGCGATATATGTAAATGACCAAACTCTAGTTGTTTTTCACTTCTGGGTTTCATTTTCCTGTTTGACCATTTAACCCTTTGCTGGACACGGCATGTCAGATATAAAACAGGATTGGAGTCTGTCGCTGACGCTCGGCTCGGCTGAACACACTCAGAGCAGCGTCCCGGCGGGCGCTTCCTTCTCATTAACAAAATGGCGAGTGATGTAATTTCTTCAAAGAATGGCGTTACATGCCTCCGAGAGAGCTCCGGCTACTCGCTGAATTTATGTCGGTGCTCCGTTTCCTTCCTATTGGTAATTCGCTTTAATTCGCTGTGACCTCTGCAGCAGTCGTGGTCTGCTGGCCGCTGTCTTTTGACCCCATATGAGAGTATTTGTGAGTGTAGAAAGCTGTGACCGCCCCCACAGTGTGACTGTGCTACACACAGGAACTCCGGCACCTTTCCTGTGTCTTTGTATTGCAACTGAATCCTTCCTGCCACTGTCAGAGATAATTGGCACTCCATAAACACATGATAATTGGACTGCTTTGATCCCTGCAATTTCTCACTTCTTGGCCAAAGAGGCACAGCAGTTCTGTCTCGTGTTTACCACTCGTCTTTATGTGGCAGCGAGAGGATAGAGAGCGGGAGAGAGATTTGGTTTTCTTCTGAAGTGTTAAAAGCTCCCTGCAGGCAATACTTCCCGCACGCAGCCTCTTTCGCCATTGTTCCTCTGCTGCTTATGGCCATGACTCATAATAAACTTTCTCTTTCGCACACACATTCACACATGCAGAGCTTAATCACATTGTAAAAGTCTCCAAATAATATTGTTTCACCTTGTTTGTGTGTTTTCTTTTTCTAGAGAGCCAGAGGGCGTACCGATTTGTCCAGGGGAAGGACTGGGGTTTCAAAAAGTTCATCAGGAGGGACTTCCTGCTAGATGAGGCCAACGGTCTCCTGCCCGACGACAAACTGACGCTTTTCTGTGAAGTAAGTCTGAAGTCAGTTTAATTCTAAAGCAGATCCATCTATCTTCACGTTTAAGCTCAGAGCTTCATAGTAAAGGACCATGCTGGTTGTATTGCCAGATGAAAATTAAGATATTTTAACATTTCAGACAATTACAGACATCTCTGATGATGAACCCCCAAAACCAGAATTGTAACGTTGGATTGTATTTGTGTTAGTAGAACCACTTAAGATAAAAAAAAAAGAAAGTCTGAGTTTCTTTGAACATAATCTGAAAATAATGAATACTGTTGGACTACGTCTATTTCTCGTTAGTATTGGTGGTTTCCCCTCATCCTTTTATTCAACTCTACTCCTCATCGTATGTATGTCCCTGTTAGTGAATAATATCTGTTTTTATTGGTACTACATAGCCCCTGGGTTTAGATCTCTCCCTCTCTCTCTCTCTCTCTCTCTCTCTCTCTCTCTCTCTCTCTCTCATCGCTAACACACAAGCTGATTGTCATTCAGTCTGCATGGTGGCTTGGCTCCGATTCCTCTGATCCAAAGCTGGCTGCTTCGCCTCATCGAAAATTCCCTTGTTGTTTTTCAGCTGTAACACAGGGGGCAGCAGAGGTCAACTGTCCTCTGTCTCGCTCTCCCTCCCTCCCTCTCTCCTCCGCATGCTCCTCATAATGGAGTCAGGGTGCAGAGAGGAGGTTAAACTTTCTGGATATGTTAATGCCTTAGTTGTAATGCATGCACCCATAAATGTTTAAAAAGCATGGCAGTGGCTGTTTAAAACAATTCTAATTAACCCTGCGGGTATAGAGGAGAGCATGTCTTGAAGTTTTCCCTTTTTGTAGTGGAGCAATGTGCAAGTCTGTTTAAAGTGTTTCCAAAACTGGGTTTATTGACAGAGGGGTAGGAGGGGCAGTGCGGCTTCTCCAGAGCCATGTGGGATGGGGAGGGGGTAGAGTTGTGCGTGTGTGTGTGTAGGAGTTAACTTATGCATATACTGTGTGTGTTGGTGCAGGCGTGTCTCATTGGGACGTAATTTTGAGGATGACACTGTTTGCTGGAGAGAATGAGTTCGAGCAGAGACGGATGATTGTACCTTTGTAAAAATCCTGTGATCCACCCTCCTGTTGGGGTGCGTGGGGGGGTTGTCTGCGTGTGTGTGTGTGTGTGGGGGGGGGGCTGGTTCAGCTCCTTGGTGGCCACTTCCTCCCCTGAAAATATCTGCTGTACTGTGGTAATTAGCCAGCTCTGCTGATGAACAAGCGAAGCAGAGCTGAATTATATAGAGCATTTTACACTTGACCGAAAATCAATGTGCTTAATATAAAAACTGTGTACAACAGAAAAAAAGATTAAATGAAAGTAAAAAGTAGATAAATAAAAAGAGACAGAGAACATTTTCTGTAATTTTTGAGATTTAAAAGTAGTCTTAGTTTACACCAGCTGTGTGTGTGTGTGTGTGTTATTAAACTAAACTTCACTAGTTTTTCTACTCTGGAAACATTTGACCTGAGAGAGCCAGCAGAGTTCATATTAGTTAATGAAGTCAGATGTGTGAAGTATAGTATATCATATATATACAGTCAGGCAGCAGCACTTTCAAATCAATTCTAAAACATACTGGAAGCAAAAAAAAAAACTTCTCTGAAGAGGGCTTGTTTTCTGCAGAAAATGATGATATTGCCAGTGGGGAGGTCTGGTAGCGTACTCCACAAACACGTTGGCTGGAATCGGTGACTGGTGGGGGTAAGAAAAGTGTGGAGTGGTCGATTGAATCTTTTTTTCCTGGTCTTTTTCCATATGAAAGTGGAGCCCAGTGTTTACCGTCAGAGACCTGGCTCCGCTTTCGTCCAGATGGTCCTGTCCAGCATCTGAGAGAACCCCATTGCCCCCGAGCCCAGCTCTCTCCCTTTTCTCTCCTCTCTCATCTCCACCACTTCCTCTTTTTCCCCTCCATCTTATCTCTCATTCAGGCCCAATCTCCTCCCTCTCTTTTCGCTTTTCCTTTAATCTCTTGCTGACTCCCACTTTGAGCATCACAGTTTCCTACCCCCCCTTACTACTTTCAACTCTCCCCTATGTCCCTTGTCTCCCCCCTTGCTCAGCCTCTTTACTTTTACGTCTTCCTCCTTCATCCGTCTTTCTTCCCCTGTGTAGTAGAGTGTCAAAGAGGCAAAAGGGCTATGAGGAGAAGCCAGATCACTGTGGGAGGGGGGTGGCTCAACCTCTCCTCCTGACCCTTGGTCTCTGCGCTCGGTTCGGTTGCCTCTGGAGACATTAGTAATTCAAATTTAGCACAGGGAATCTGGCTATATGTCATGTCGGAGAGGGTCTGAACAACACCAGCTGCCACTCTCTCTCTCTCTTTGTCTCTCTTTGTCTCCATCTCTCTTTCCCTCTCCGTCGCTGCCAAAGCGCTGTAGACACCTGCAGATATTTAATGAGGAGGTAGCCCCCATTAAAGGTGCTGCGCTGGCTGTCAATAGAGAGCATGAAGGACAGGGAGAGGGAGATGGACCGAGGTTCGGTGAGAAGAGAGGCCTTTTCAGGGAAAAAATGGACAAGCTGGGTGGCAATGAGCCGAAGGAACAGAAATATAAAGATTATACCGGATGAGAAAAAGAACCAAAAGAGATTTGATGTTGCTAGAGAGGAAATGTTTTCATGCAGATGAGACTTGTTTTTACCTTCTCTGCTTTAATGAGACACAGAGGTAAAGGAGGTTAAATCCTCTCTGCCTTTACCTCACATGTATCTGTCAGCACTGCAGGTAACGTCTTGCTCTGGGGTCAGGCCGCCGCTAAGTAGCTGTTCATGCTAATTCGTAGGCGCTGAAGACTCGTATTCAACACCACACCTATGGATCCTATGGGTCCTGGAAAAATCTCAACAACACCCCGCTGTCAGGGTCTGTTTGCAGGTAGAGTTGTGTGTTGACTGGCGCCGGAATGGCTTACTGCTCGGGAAGTCTTGTTTTTGATTGACTAAAGGGGAAAAAAAGGGGGGTTGCTCTGGAGGGGAGAAGTTTATGGTGAAATTTATCCGTCAGTCATGTTAAATTGGCTGCTGAAAATCAGCAGCAGCACAGTGGTCCACCTTTAGTAGACCTGGAGTCAGAGAGCTGCTGCTGGACCCGACTGGTTCAATTCACAGAGGAGGCCATCTCTTCCTCTCTGGGCTGCCGTGGCTTCAGGAGCATGACAGAGTCTGATATCTCCTCCTGCAGACACAAAGAGCAACGAACAGACCACACTTTATCTGTCTTTATCTCAGCTAAGGACGTACTGATGTGTTGATGTCCAAAAAAAAAAAGAAAATTTCACCCTGAGCGAGGAGAGCAGCTGGTCGATATCTGCTGGTTTTGCTTTTAAAAATTTAGCTCCTGTAATAAAAGCTTTTGAACTCTACTGTTTCGACTTTTTCCTCCCGTTTTGTGGACATTGATTGCCGACATGTGCATCAAGAGCTCTGTGTACTGATTATTTACCAATAGGGATTTACATTGGTCTGTAATAATTGCTGACTGATGATAAGAGTTGGCCTTCCAGCAGCAGGACATCACAAGATGACCGCTTAGAGCGGTTACCTTCGACATTTTTATGGCAGAGAAGAATTGGCTTCAAATTTTGCTCTCTCATAAATTTATTAAATCCGTCACATCCTGAAAAGAAAAATATAATTTTGAAAGGCTAAAATCTGTCATTTGGAATAGGAACAGAATTAATCAAATATCTGTTTGATTAGCAGCATTCAAATGTGAGAGCCAAATTGGAAACTGCAGATTTTTTTTATTTTATTTTTTTTTGCTACAATTAGGCCAAATTTTCCTTCCAGACAACAACTACTGCTCTTCACTCCAGAGTACACAGTGGAAGAATAACCACTGATGATCACTGGATTGGCATTGATTATACTGTCCTTTGAGAAGTGCCGCATATTTGCCAACTATCTCATTCACACATAGACGAAGTAATGGAGGGTGGTGGGTGTTATCTGGTGATTTGTTTTTTCAGGTTCTGTACGCATGACTGAAGTGCTACACGGAAAAAAAATGTTCTGCCTCAGACATTATATCTTCTCATTAAGCAGCACAGCAGTTGTTCATTAAAGAAGTTAGCGCGTGTTTATCTTCAGTAACATGACGTGTATCCCACTGAAACAGAATACATTGGTGAAGGAGGGGCTGTTTTTGTGATCCCGGTGTCTTCATAAGGACCAATTCAATTTTTCTTGAAGCCAAAAGGCAACGTGACTCGCAGCTTCAGCACATCTAAGGCTCAGATCAGCATGTAACTCCCTCAGTTTAGTCATGAGTCAAATTATTATTAACAATACATGTAATTTGGATCTTTGAAATAAAAGTAAAAGGGACAAGCTTGTGATGTATCATCGTCCCTGTAATAGTGAGATCTGTGCAAAATAATCATTAGTCGCTCCAGCTTAAAGATATATGATTGTCAAATCACATAGACCTGTGTAATAGACTCCTGACCTCAGTCCAAGGTGTACAAGCTAATGTCAGCTTGGATTGGCTCCAGCCAACCCTGAGATAATATCATTTAAACCAGAAGAATAATAATTCAGTATTTGTAGGAGAAGGTGGAGCTGAGGAGGAGTGAAGGAGGAATCTGAACTGCTCTGGGCTTTATTGTCTCTTTTCCTCTAAGTGAGACCGTAATTCAAAATGTGAATAAGATGAACATCCTGTTGAAGGGAAGAAGACTTCAAATGAGAGCCTGAGAACATAAATTCATTAGGAAATGTTTACTGAGCTAATAACGTCAAAGAGAAGTGGGGACAGTTCCTCATAGACGTCCATAAAACTTTTTTTTTCTTTTTTTGCAACAAGTGGAGTCGCCTCTGATGGTCATTAGATAGAATGAAGGTTAACGGCTCTTCACTCACCTTCACTTTACAGCCTCTGGAGTCCAAATCCACTTTTATATACAGTCCGCTGTTTAGAGATGAGACAGGTTTACAGCTACGTGTTTGTAATCGGATGTGATAGTCAAACACAATACAAACTGTAGATTAACAGGGAACTGCGGAGGACTGTTGACAATACATGAATAAAATAATGAATATCCACTCTTTGGAAGTGTAAACAACAACATTTTTGCCAACTTGCATCGAGAGCCACGCACACCTCCTACTGGTATCAGTATAACAAAATCCAACGGTCAAATGGGGTCATGTGTGGTTTAATGCAATGAGCAAGGTTTGCTGGTCGGCCCAAATCAGACTTGATTGCATAAATGTATGTATACACCCCCGAGTTAAAGATGAGTCACCGCAAATATTGAAATGTTTTTACCGGAAGAGGGAGGGATATTAATAGAAATGCTCCAAAATTGTATAAACTTGCATACAACTAACTGAGCAGATAAATCTAAACCTTGAATGTTTTTTTTTTCTCTCTCACTGTGTCTTAAGATGAAATTACATCAAAAATAAAGATTTGTTCCTCTACAGGGCTTCAATGTGCAAGTATTTCCTCATGCACCGTGGTGATTGTAATGTGTGGGGCATAATAAGAGGCAAAATACCGTGCCTTTGCATTTTCAGATATTATTAATGGAGTGTGTGGTGCACCTCTGTGTGAGACATTGAAAGGGCGATAAGTGCATGTGTGAGGATCAGTGCTTCCATCTGTAAATTGGCAGATGAACCGGTGTTTTCCTCCTGATTGGTTTACCCTCTGCACTCAGACCAACTCTGGCGTGATTTACGGCGAAGTGTAACGACTGTTTGCCGCGTCGGCCAGTTGGAGGTTTTTCCTTTAAGGCTCCTCCACCGTGTCCCTCCCTGGGCAAGGCGGCGGTGGGAGAATAAATGAGTGGGGTAGTGATGTTTAGCTGTTTCCTCCGCTTCGTCATGGTGTTAGTGCGGCTTTGCCTCTCCTGTCGGTGGGTAAGCACTTTGCCGTGTGACAGCACCCATCCTTCACAGGGCCCTGCCATATGCTGTGTTTCTGTCAGAGGAGACGGCTGCAGATGCTCCAGCTGCTCCCTCCCTGCACACTGAACAACACACACACACACACATATACAGCTCAGAACAGGATAAAGAGACAGAGGTGGGAACATTCAGGACTGGGTGAGGGAGAAAGGATGCACATGGAAGTTTGGGTTTATGTAGTGAAACAGCAGAAACAATCCTTCATTTGTGGAAAGAGGTGAAATACTTTTCACAAACAGAGTGCAAGCTTGCTCTTTCTCCTGAAGTGGGATTTTCACTCACACTATTGCTTGTTGGCACCCATTTTTCAGTAATGACGGATTATTTTCAATTGATTGTACCTTTGTAACATTTTTGTTCCAGAACCGCATCAACAGGTCTTTTATATCCCATCAAAAGGCCTCTGCTTCTCCCAGAGTCAAGACATCAGAAATTGAACGAGGCAACCTTTCCTGCTTATTTATTCTTTTTGTTTCTCTAAGCATCTCCTTCAGGCACTTTAGCTAAGGCCTCAGAGTCTCAAAGCAGTCACTTTAGCGCCTGTGATCCACCAGCAGAGAAAACAAAACTACTCATAAAGAGAGCCAAATGGCTGCCACACGCAGACGGCATACAGAGTTTCGCGCTCACTGCCAGTGTAAATACAGTGTGTGTGAACAGACCCCCCACCCCCATGTATGTGTAAGAGCAAAGTTGCCTGGACACGGCGCGGTCGGCTTTGAGGCGGGGTGGGGGCACAGACCACAGCGCTCATGCAGCAGCTTGACTTCAAATCATGCATGAAAAATGCCTGCGTCTGTACAGATTCCCCCCAAACACCTCTGTGTCAATAGTGAGCTGACTGCTTGTCTGCGGCCTGTACCATCCAGATGCAAACAGCAGGGACCCCCCCACCCAACCATCCACCCACTGTGACACATGAACAGGCACGTACAGCAGCCCTGCTGCCTAAAGGTGCCATATTTAAGAATGTGAGGCAATTTGCCTGTTTTCTTTTGCAGAAGTGTGCTAACTGGTGAGTTTCTGAATAAAGGAGCATCTTGTGTGGCTACAGCAGCTGCTGTAAAGTTATGGTACTTGACAAAATAAAGGCTGTATTGAAGGCCTATTTAAATGAAGTATGGCAATAATAGTCCACTATTTTTGTCCGACACACGTGCAGGTAACAGGATGCTGACTGTAATTCACTGCTGTCATCGATAACAACGGTTTTCTGAGCGTCGCATAAATAGACTGCCTTCAAAAAGAGATTCAGCTTGAGTAAAGAAATGTGACAGTTATATCCTTTAGGCCTCAGAAAAAATGTACTGAGCATCAGAAAGTTATAATCCTGAAGATTTCAGACCTGGATGATTTGATGGCACCTGCGGTCCGTAAACTTTCTTGTCCATAATGAAGCTTTTTATGTCCTGTCGCCATGCTACATGGGATGTGGGACATTGTTTCATTAGTCTGCCGCCTCTGACTTTTCAGACATACTTCTGTTTTGTTTTGATACGGGTTTAAAACATCATTAGATGAATCCCAGAATTCCCTGTGATTTCTTCACAATAAAAGCCTTCCCAGCTTTTAACGTGGTGCAGCAGAATTAGTGAAAGTTCAGTTTGCACTAATTGAATACAGCTCTGACACCGTGTGTAGAGAACAAACAGTCAACAGTGAGGCTGATATCAATGGGATAAAACTACAAACAGTAATGCGCTACTACATGCGTGCATCGCTCCATAGATCTCTCCTTGTGTGTTAGTTTGAGTCCAACGTGGGAATGGAAGACTCCACCACCGACAAGGAAACTGCAGTGCGGAGCCGTAAAGCCAAAACGGGGTCAGGCAGGATTTGATGTGATGCTAATGTAAAGTATATATTTCATAGCCTCCGGTGCTGCTGCCCACCAGGTTTCCCTTCTGTTTGTCTGTCGGCTGTCATGGTTTTATTCGTGATGTTTTTGTGGCGAGGACTCTTTACTTGTTGATTTGTTGTGAGCTTATAAGGTTGTACTGTTGTTTGTCTGCTTGGCCTACTGTCTGCAGCTGCACAGAAGAACCACCCGGTTGTTAGCGGTTAGTTTTGTTTTGTTTTGTTTTGTGTGTGTGTGTGTGTGTGTGTGTGTGTGCGCGCGTGTGCGTGTGTGTTATTGTTTTTTTTTTCATTTTCCCAAACAATCCAAAAACTTAAATTAAATTACCTTCTGTGCACAAAACAAAAGACTGGCCAAACACTGTGCTGTCAGGACAGCAACAAAGGAGAGCTCCCATTTACCCCTTAAGGTTTGAATAATGAGGCCGAAAAACAATAATCGTTAACTTGCATGAAATGAATAGCCTGCGATTAAAGAAGGTGAGATACCAGCTATTATCGTCCTGTGAATGAAGTGTTTATTTTTGACTTTTGTTTAATAGCTCAGAGATTTACGGCTGTGTTTGTTTAATGGTGTCAGGACCACATCAGATTCAGTTATTAATCTCAGTTTTAATCAGTTCAGCGACTTGCTGGAGCTGCTAACTGTGACGCATGCATCAGGCTCCGTCTCCCAAACTGAAATATTCCTATCCCAGCTCCGAATCTGTTTAATTTCTCCGTTCAATAACATCCAAAAGTGGGTGGAGAGGATGAATAAGAAAGGCAGAGGGAGAAGGAGAGCTGCAGAGTGTGTCTGTGACATCAGGCCTGTTTACTCTGGCTGGCTGGAGAGTGGAGGGCGAGTCATGCATTATAAAAAGCCGATGATGAGTTCTGTGTTCAGGGCTTTAGATGACAAGTTTAAAGATCACAGATCTTTTAAGCCATCACAGATGAGATGTGTTTATGTGCTTGTTCTGTTTGTATCTGTGTGGTTTTAATGAAAAATTGGTCACACACTCCCTCCATTCCTTAGCTGAGACACATCCGTTGTGTTAAGGATTGCTCTGATTTACAGAATTGCCTTCTACGTTTACAGTCTAGCGTTCGATTGGGAGTTAAATTGCTATCAATAATAATTTCCATTCATAACTCTTAAGGAAATCTGATGATACATTGAGCTGCTGCTCCCTTTCTGTAATTTAATAAAGCTGTAATCTATTTTTTTTTAATTATTATTATTATTAAGTTATTTTGTTCCTGTAAAGCAACATCACAACTCGTAGTGACTCCACAGGCTGATGTGGCACTTGATTTGAAACACACAGCAGAATAATGCAGATTGTGTAAATGATTGATAGTTGCCTCCACAGAGCGGTTTTCAAGATTTTGGATAACTGTCGGCGATGTGTACAATCTTCGCTGAGGCAGGCCGGAGTGCTACTGAATGAAAGATAAGTTGTAATTTCACCAAAAGACTTGGAGCAGTGTAGCGCAAATTACAGCAGAGGGTGGATTAAAAAATAAGAAATCAAACGGGGAGGTGTGCTGCAGCAGGAGTAAAATATATCAAGTTGTGTTTTCGAAGCCATTTTTTTCCAAGTGAATGCTGTTGTGAATCATTCCTCAGCTGCTCCAGCTGACCTGACTTCACAGAAGCATGTGTTGGCACTTGAAAATGCTTCACATGAGAGACCAAGAAATATTGAAAAATAAAAATAAAAATTGAAGTTAAGGTTAATGTTAGGGACGAATTTATCCACAAAGATGGAGGCAGTTCATTAGTTTCGTTAGTTAGTCAGTTGTTTATTCCTTACAAGGATGTTTAAAAAATGAATTAGTGTGCACACAGGTCTGTGGAGAAACAGAACAAACACATAACTAAAAAATAGATTTTGTTATTCTGTTAGCAGACAAAGATGGAAACTGTTATTTCTACTTTATCCACGATATACAACATAAATTCATATTGCAGTTATTCTGGCAGATATTGTGATATAGGAGGTAGAAGACTTTAGTTCCCTGTTGTGTGTTGAATGTGATTTGTAGAGTAACAAATGGTGCTAACAAGGTGTGACACATTATCTTTAACTTAAAAAAAAAACAGAGCCTGTGATTTTCTTTTTCTTTTTTTCCTCAGGTGCTTAAATGTGAGTTTAATTATATTTCCTCAGTGCAGTCCTATTTATATCCACAGTGTGTGAACCATAACACTTCTGATCTAAAATTGATTCAGTGGGTTTTTAAGTTGCTCACATTTGCCTATTAGGTGCATTTAACAACAAGACACAAGGTTTCTTTTTAAAAGTCGTGTGTGTCCATGTCCGTGTGTCCAGTCTGTGCGTTTGTCTGTTGTTTGTCCCTGCCATGTTTATGTGTGTAGGACTGACTGAAAACTGAGACTGTGGAGTTAAAATAACAAGTGTTCCATAACTTAATGAATTTCATTAGATTTGGGTTTTTTTTTTTCTTTTTCAAACTATTTCACGCATGGCAAAACACTGTAAATCCATAAACAAACACATAAACAGGCAGAAAAAGATTGATGCATTATGAATAAATCATCTGGGTACTGAAACTCAATATTAACTCTGCGTTGCCTGGAGGGTAGAGAGGGAGCTTACGACAGATCCATCTTGAGTCTGAGGAACTAACTGGGAGGCGAGCGCATTAGTAAGCACTTATCTTGGGAACTTAATTACCAAAACAAATGATGATTGTCAGCGGCAATGATTCTTCATTACAGTTATTCTTTACCTAAGGTTGTGTAACAGTATCTCTGTCATTAACACCCAGAGCTACTAAGTCTGTGATTCAGGTAGTCAGTCGGTCCGTTCAGCGCTGCGTTGGGAGCGATATGTTCACCATTGCTGGCTGGATTACCATGAAAACTGTAATTAAAAGTCCTCAGTGGGTGATTCACAGTGATCTTAAAGGACCAGTGCGTAACATTTATGAGGCTTGATTGGCAGATTTTGATATAACATCCATAATGATGTATTCATTGGTGAGTAATCTCACCTGAAACGAGTCCTCGTCCAGCCTGCCGTTTTCCAACACCATAATTCCAAAGTATCTTAATAATAGACCAAAAATAAAGCAAAACAAAACAAAACACTGTTAGAGAGGCAGTTTTTTGCCTTTTAATGTTACCTGGCGGCCACCGAACATTCTCCTGCACACTTGGAGAGGGAGGGGTAGTTAGTTTAGGTAGATGCCCACAAATCCTAAAAGCAGGGTCAGAAAAAGTAAATCTTTTGTTTTTTGGTCACTTCGTCTCCGTACTGTTGTACCAACGTTAAGTTACCCGAGAGTTATCCATCCATCCATGACTGCACTGCTGTTACTCTGAGGGTCCCAGGGGCACTGCTGGGGTCTACCCTAGGGCAACATATGGAGACCAGCAGCCATTCACACCCACATTCACACCAATGGGCCATTTAGAGTCAGTTCAGCCAAACGTGTTTGTCTTCGGACTTTGGGAGGAAGCCAGAGAATCAGGAGGCTTCATACAGGGTCGAGGACAACATGCCGGAATAAGAATTACCAACCTCAAATCACCAGATTGCTTCTAAATTGGCTGCTGTGCACCAGCGTGGTATCAGAAGGAGGACAAATTGTTTTTCCTTTTGGACAAAACGCCAATTTTGGATAAAAACTCAGCCAAAAGGTACATCAACAGAAATATTCATACCCCTAAAGAAAAATACCCTTTGAATTTCAACTAGCCCGTGACCTTTCCTGTAGCACCACCAGCAGGTGAAACTTTCAAATTTAGCCTCATTAGTAAGAATAATAAAATATAACTAACCCTCAACACTTCTGTACTGAGGGTTATAATTAAAATTTTATTATCTAGCAGCCGTTTGCTGCAATTTCGAGTTTAAATGATGATTTTACATCGTAAACTTTAAATTCAATGATAAAACATGCCATCTGCCCGTCCCCTGGAGAATGATGTATCCCAACCAACAGGACAACATCATTGGTTTGTTTGGGTTTATGCAAAAAAAAAAGAAAAACACAGCAACAACCAACTGTAATCAAGGTTTTACACTTAATTTACACTTTCCATTTTTTTCATATCGTTTCATATTATTGTGGATATTTACCTGGTCATCATCAGAGAGCTACCAATTAGTACTGAAAACAGGTGAATAGCTTTATTTGACAGTATGAAATCAACACACATGATAAATTCGGGTGATGTTTGTGTCCAATATGAGTGTGAGGAGAAAGAGGAGAAGGTTGACCATGACTGATGATGACAGCTGATGGCGAGAAGGCTGTCAAGGCAGCTGGCGTGTCTTAATAACCAGGTGCTGCAGTTCAGTTTCTGCCTGGTTAAACAGTGGAATAATTGGTCAAGTTATCCAGTAATTAGACCGGCTCCACCACGCTGCCTTTGAGAGCCCAGCGACTGCTCCGCCATGCTAATTGGGCTATTTATACCATTGACCAGGCTCTCTGGCTTCCTTTCCAATTCGCTTTTCAGCACTTGTTTATTTTTTCGGTGTGTGCTCAGGACACAGGGCTGGACTCACCAGCCTCCTCCTCCTCCTCTCCTAAAGCCATTTTTCATTCCAACTTGAGCTGACTGAACTTTTGTCCTCTGCACTCTGTCTCTTTGTCAGTCTCTCTGTCTGCCTCCTCTGTTTTTCCTCTCACTGTTGATTTTACCCCCCCCCTCCCTACCAAATCTGCAGCAGCTCCTTTTTCTCCCAGGCTTTCTGTATTGCTAATCAGTGTTTTATGAATGCCAGAGTCTGTGCATGCTGTCTCATCCTCGGGCGAATGTGTGTGTGTGTGATATCATTCCTCTGTGAGTGTGTGGAGATGGATGCACGTCAGTCAGTCAGACCAGCACCCTCCTGGAGTGTGATTAATAGAGCCAGCTGTGGAAACCACACCGGCACACATGAATGCATCCCCCGTGCACAAACACACACACACACACACATACAGGAATACCTTGAATGCTCCTTTCTGTAGAACAAACATTTTTGGCTCATTGTGTGTCTGTAATTTTGGTCCCAAAAATGAGTCGCTGCTCATGAGAGACCATCTCCTACTGTAGATCCCGGCAGTAGCTCGTTCACACCTCAGTCCCTCTTTGTGTGTGATGGCCTCTCTCTATTCTGCCCGTCCGTCGCTTGTTATCTCTGCATCTGTATTCTCTCTGTCTTTTATTATTCCCATATCTTCCGCTCTCCTCCTTTTTCTGCCTCTCCTCCTCTGTTTTATTATCTTTCCTCCGCCCCCCCCCCCCCTTCTCTCCGTCGTTCTCTCCCCTTCAGGCTAACCCTCAAACCTCCATCAGGAGCAAACAAGGCTCCTTGACATTCAATTTCCTGCTTGCCGCGCAGTTTCTCTATTCAGTGTGCTTCTCCTCCTTTTCTAGGACTCTTTTTGTGCGAGCTGAATGGGTGGATGGATGTGGCATTGGGCGAATGAGTAGGCAGAGGGATGGACAGGATGGATGAGCAGAGAACATGGCTGTTTTTTTAAATTTATTTTTTTCCGGGTGCATTGGGTGTTAGCTTACCTGGCTGAAGCTTTGCTGGGATTTTGTTGAGATTTTCAGCCCCTCTTTTTTTGTTGTTGTTGTTGGCGGTACCACACCAAATGTGTTTAGAAGCTGTCAGCAATGAAAACAGGGAACAAAGATTAGCAGCAAGTTTTTCTGTTTTATCTCCAGCAAAATTCATCATTGCGTAAAATGTGCTGCAATGTAAAAAAAAAAAAAAACCCAAATGTCTTTCAGTTTAATTGCTTTTATATTGGAAGACTTGGGCAGAACATTAAAAAGTCATTCTCAGTAGATAGAATAAATAAAAACAAAATAAACAAGAATCTATAAAAGTTTTCAAGTTTATTAAAAAAGTTTTTCTTGATATTTTTGCATTGTCACAAGTAAAGAAAATGCAGCTTATTAAAAGTTTTTATCATTACGGTGTTCTGTAATTACATACTACATTGACAGGGAAGTAAATAATACATGATCAACGCCAAGCCTTCAATATTTCAGTCTTTGCTTTGGCATTTAAAAATCCTTTTCAGTTACTGAATCGTTGACAGCTGCAGAAACAGCTTCATCATCTGAACGAGTTCTTATTTAGGCTGAATGACTTTCACAGAGAAGTCAACCCTACGGATGCAAATGACTGTCAGCGACTGACCGATGAAGTAAAAGTAAAATTAAATACAGCAGAAATGATGCGATTGTGAAATCAGGATTTTCTGAGCAGTGAACATCGTTTTAGTCAGTATTTCACACTTTCATTCTACATCATCTAAGTTAGGAGCCGAAATAAAAAACAGCTTCGTTGGGAAGTTTTCTGTGTTTAAAAACTGAATATTTGAGTTCAGAGAGGAAGAAAAGAGCAGACTGTTAATTAAAGTGGTCATCGAGTCTGAGGCTGAAAATTGATGCCAACGCTGAAGAGCCTTGAATCTGCAGTCTATCTAATGACCATCAGGCTGAAAAAGAAGTCCGATTGTATTGAAGTCAATGGGAAAGTGGTCCTCCTTCTCCCTGATTTATTAGCTCAGTAAATGTTTTCTTAATGAGTTTATGGTCTCAGTCTGTAGTTTCAAGTCATCGTCTGGTAAATAGACAAAATAGACTATAAGGCAGGGGACGGACCGGGGGGGCGTGGCTACTGTGATTCCCAGACCATACCACCCAATCAGGATAGAGTACGGAGCAGAAATAAAGAAATGTGGTGTATTTGATTGCGTTGGTAAATTTACAAACAGTAAATTGAGTGTAATTATTATCTTCACTGTTACCGGGCTGGAGCTGACAGCCGGCTGGTCAGGACAGGTAGCCATCATCAGACTTAACACAACATAAACATTCACACAGAAGACTCAGAGTTTGAAACCACAACCTTTTTGCTGTGAGGGCCACCGTGTTGCCCCCAGAAAACTAATCTAAGTCAATCTAAGAAACAGAAATATTTCCACAGAACATCATCAAACATCTGTACTTCTGATCTTAATTGATAGTAACAAACTGACTAATCAGTTAACTCACCAGCCTGTAGCTCAGTAAGAAATCCTTTGATTAGATCGCACGGTGAGCAGGTAAAAAACTGCAAGTCAGTCCATCCAGGCTTTCAGATATGACTTGATAATTAGTGTATGTGTGCATGTGTGTCGGTGTGTTTGTGCCCATTAGCCTGCGCCTGTGTGTGTGTGTGTGTGTGTGTGTGTGTGTGTTTGCAATGATTCCTGTTGAGAGATAAATGAGTCTGGTTGACATTGTCTGGAACAGGTGGTGAAGTCAGCAGGGAAGACCCACAGACAACACTCATGCGTGCACACAAACAGAGACACACACCCAATTTGACTTCAATGCCGATTTTCTGGCTTGTTTGAGAGTGTAGGCAGCCTGCCTGGATGGAGAAGGAAGAATCGGTTGCCTTTGAATTGCCCCTGCATCGAGTGGCTGATGTATTGATTACACAGTCAGAGAAACCGCATTAATCATTCGCAGCATGTTTGATTGACTGATTTATTGCTTTTTTATGAACATTTCATGCTATTTATTAGCCTCCGTGTGAAGCAGCGGGTGTGTTAAAAGAACAATTCACCTTTTAATTATAGCTCTGTGTATTTAAATACTCCTGTTTCAACTACAGCATGCAGACCAGCTGGTAACACAAATGAATTAATGACTTTAATGTGTGTGTGTGTGTGTTTCCAGGTGAGTGTGGTGCAGGACTCTGTGAACATCTCAGGCCAGAACACAATGAACATGGTGAAGGTTCCTGACTGCAGGCTGGCTGAGGAGCTCGGAGACTTGTGGGAAAACTCCAGATTCACCGACTGCTCCCTTTGTGTCGCCGGACAGAAGTTCCAGGCGCACAAAGCCATCCTGGCAGGTGAGAGTATCCGTCCTGTCACCGCACCTAAAAAAAGAGACGGATAAAATCTTAATATCGGTGCTAAAAAATTTCATATGAGCGCAATGAGCTTCCTCAGGAATAATCTGTGTGTTTTAATGTCTCATTTTTCAGTCGAACATCAACTTAAAAGTGCAGCGAATTTCCGTTGTCATGTCTCAGTAAATTCAAAGGACTTTAAACACACGAACGCTTCCAAGATGCTGCTTGTAACTGTCATGTTCTGCTGAATCATTAATGGAGCAGTATACACTGTAATAGAGATGTTTACTGCCGCGCTGGAGCACTGTACAGTTTACACTAGGGCTGTAACTCACTTAATTATTCCGTTGATCATTTTCTGTTTTTGTCAAATGTCAGAACGTAGTGAAAAAGGCCCGGTCCCATTAACCAGAGCCACCGGATGAGGAAAATGTTCAATATACGAAGGTAAAAACATCATGAAGCGGACGTTATTGAAGATAAATCAAAAAAACCACTATTGATTATTGGTGTTAGTGACGCTGCTGATTGGTGAGGATGATTTTCTTATTGATTTATTACCTGACCTGACTGAGCAGGCATCATTAGATGTTGATCTTCTGTTGATCCCAGGTACCAACGTTCAACGTCAGGAAAAACGTCTGATGTCTTCTTCAATTCTTATGACAGCTGATGTTGATGTCTTTTTGGTTTTAAGTCGTGTTGTGAAATAACCAAAATCCAACGTCATGTAATCATCATATAAATACAATGTCTGTTTGCCGGCGTTCAGCGGTTCAAAGTCAATCCGATTTTAATTTCAGGGTTTCGTTGTGAATTATACAGAAACAGTATGTGTAGAGAAACAGGAGTAAAGTGTAGTGTAATGACGAGGAGAATACGATTAAAATAAAAATGAAGAAGAAACTATTATCAGGAATATAAAAGATAGAAGAGGAAAAGTCTAAAAATATGTAGAGCAGGTCCTGTTTACTGTAAATGTCATTTAGATGTCACAGTTTTACAGTACATAATAACAGTGCTCATAGTTTTGGAACAAAGTGACTGCCAAAGTAATATAAGTGGTTTGGTTTATGTTATTATTCATGGTGGAGTTTGTCATTTTCATCCGGGGTTTCATTTTTGTTTTAGTTTCGGTACAAATACAATTTCAAGCGCTTTTCCACTGTGACAAGAATTAAATTCCGGGGGAAATACTAAATCAAATTTTCAATTTTAATGAATAATTTTCACTTGCTACAGGGATGGTTAAATTTGAATATATTTGATGCCCGTGCAGGAATCAGCTATTGACACCTGCAGCACATGTGTGTCTTCTTTGGCCATCAGGAATCCATAATGCTCAGACTTTGTTGTGCAGACGGTCACACAAAGAAACACGATGCACTTTTGAACAACTTGTTGCCGATATTGACACTTTGATGACAGTCGGCGTCAGGCAGTGAAAAGTTTGAAGGAGCCGGTGAACTGTGTGTCTCTGTGGAGACGGGAAGAGGCTGTTCATTATTGGATTTGTTGAAATGTGTGTGTGAGGAGCCATTTTAATTATGTGCTGCTGTGGTTTGGGGTCTTCCCCTCTCTCTCTCTTTATCTCTCTCTCTCTCTCCCTCTCTGCTCTCCTCGGTCCAGATGACGTCCCTTCCCTCCTCCTCGTTATTCCTCCTCTCGGCCGTTCCCGTGACAACTCTCCCGGCCGTTAATCGCCGTGGAGACGGACAGAGAGGGATCAAACGAAGGAGGGAGAGTAACTCAAATTGGCTCCACACTGGCCGTGTGATCTTTCTGCCACCCGGTGTTCTTCCCCTCTTTCTATCTCTCACCTCCTCTTTATTCCCTCTTTTCAAGCTCTCCCACCGTTTCTCAATATCCCGTCTTCCTCTTTCATGTTACCCCCCCCTTTCATTTTTTTCCTTCCCCCCTTTCTTGCTTCCTGTCTTGAGTTTTCTCCACACATCTGCCTGTTGTTTGTCTTCCCGTCAGTCTTTTCGTCTCTTTCCTCTCACATTTCGCTCGGTTCCTTTCACTCCCCGTCTCCGTCTGCTGCTCTCTTCCTCCCTCCTCTCCTCTCTCTCTGTCTGTCTCCGTCACTCTCTCCGTCTGTCTCTCGTCCACCCCTTCCCTTTGTTGCTGCAGTATGAGCTCACCGATGCTGAGCTGCACCAGACAGATTTATTGTAGGTTTGTCTCTACAGTCCTACCTGAGCTAAGTTTGGTGTAACTGCTGGTATCGCTCAGCAAGCTTTGGGATCAAAGCGATATTAAATAACATTACAAAGCGACTTTGCCGGCTTGGCTGAAGGATTCGTACCGACACCTGTTTCTGATGTATAATATTTTTTTGGCAATGCTCCGTAACTGCATCCAATGAGAATGAACCAAGAACAAGACAAGACCGGTTGTTGTTGTCTTCCAGATTTCCTCTCATCTTGACATCAGGATCTTCCAAAAAAAATAAATAAATTCTCTGTTAAGTCGATTTTTATTTTCTTGGAGCAAAAACTGTTGAACTGTTTTCACACATCACCTGGCCAACTTTCCTCGCCTCCCGTGTAAACAAAACAGCTTTACCTTTTCAGAGGATGAAGATTTTTTCAAGTTATTTCGTAACGTCCATTTCACTGACTCCTTTAAACAGACAAACCTGACAGTCAAATGGGGGCCGGGCTCAGACATTTTGGGTGGGCAGGTGCTCAAGTAAAAAAAAAAAACAAACCATCCCTCTCAAAATTATTACATAACTTTCACTTATTTACATCTTTATTCATTTCAATAGCTGTAAACTTTAATTTCTTTAATACTGAACAGTTTCCAACAAAATCATCAATTTAAGCAAAGAGAAAAGTCTTTAGCATTTACTGCTTCTGCATTTATCACAAGGACAGGCAACAACAAGGAAAACAAGCCACACTCGGCTGTTGGAGGACAAAATGGAAGCTGCTTTTAAGTGATAACCAAACGGGCTAAATTTAAAAACATTAGTATAAAATTAGAGGGAGAGAGTTAGAGTGTAAGTTCATTGGTTGATGGATGGAGAGAAGGTTAAAACCACAGAAGGTCCGTCTGTTCGTTGTTCAACACTGTCAGTCATCAGTGTTTGAACCTCTGCAGAACGTGAACAGGTCAGACCGGAGACCAGATCATACACCAGATCCACAGAAGGTTGGTGGTTGGATCGCCGGAGCAGCTCTGATGGCTGTTTATGGCAGAAGCACGATATGATTGGTGCTGCTCGCAGAGAGTGCTCCATAAATGTGTGCGAATCGGTGAAAGTGGCTTCTATTGCAAATGGCTTTGAGAGGTCGATAAGACGGACAGAATGCTATTCAACTGCAGTTCTTTTACAACTTCTCACTGCCGTCACCATGTAGAATCAGACGGTTAACGGAATTAAAGAAAACTAATCTGGACAGCTGATTTAATTTACCCAAAATCATCAATTTAAAGTGTTTTCTCTTTTTTTTTTTTTTTTTGGCCTGAAAACAGTGAAGCTTTTCTGATTATCAAAGGTTCAACTTGTGGCCTTTTTGTTTCTGACTCCAGAGACACAACATTTCTCGAACACACTCACTAAGACCTGATCTTCAACACTGTCTTGTGTATTTTGCTCTTTATTGTTACAACTTGAGCAACAGCTGTTGACATTTCACCCACTATGTGCCACTATTAATGTGCTCATTCACTTAATGACTCATGGCCACATTTTGCCTTTGTTATCAGTTTAATACTTATTCGTGGCTTGTGCTGAGTTGATTGATAAGACTGCGTTTCAGAATGAGTAATTTAATGGGTAGCTAGCTCTGCACTTAATAACTGAGTATAAAGCAGCTAAATTAATTAGCATATCACTGACTTCGACACATACTTTATAATGTGTTAAACATTTGTTAAATTTTAATCACTAGTTAATTAAGCATTTATTAGTGAACAGAAAAGTAAAGTGAGCACGTCATTAAACAAAGTGAAGCGTATCAAAAGAAGATACTGGTTGATTTGGGATTCTGCATAAAAGCCCGAGCTTGAACCGACTGGTGACCGAGTTTAGTTTACGCTCAGCTCCATCTGTGAGGTTCAACCTCAGCTGATACCGAAACTAACCACTGTGATAACCGGAGGGGAAACGCACACCATTGTTGCGTTACGCACCACTACAGAGATAAGATGTGTGGATTTATTTTCAAGCACCCAGAATTACCATTCAGCCGTGATTTCAAGCAACAGAAACAGGACCGATTTGTGTAATTTGAAACGCTGTGGTTGGATCAGATACAGAGCGCCGTCGGTTTAAACATGACCTCCCCAGCTCTGGTCACACTGGTGATAATAAGAGAGAAAACATCCTGTGTTTAGCCTTCAAAGCAGCGCAGCCAGTTCACAACACAAACTCTAAACTCATCCACGTGTCCCTGTTGGAATTAATGGCTGCGAAACTTTGCAGCACTGAAATGAATTTATGTGTTTACTTTGCCTGTAGAAAATCAATACTGTGAAATCTGGGTGAAAATTTGATCATAAAAATGCCATTTGCATTGCAAAGTCTCTTTTTAACCGTTATCTTTTACGTGTAGGGACTTTCGTGCATAATCAGCAGCTTGTCTGCATTTCTTATCCACATTTACTCCTTTTACAGCCTGAGCTGTCCTTCCCTCAGAAGGATTTGTGAACGGTGGGGAACAGTTTTTGATTTGTATAGGTATAAAAGCTGAGATAACATAACATATGTTCCCATCTTAAAAAATGTGTGTGTTAATTGGTGAAAATAAGCCTCATCAGCTCCGCGCTGCCGTTTTAAAATAGTCTATGCTGAGTGGCAGCAGGTGACCGTGTTGTCAAAACAGGAAGACTGATTTTAATTAAAGAATAATGTGCCAAATAAGCTCCAGTCAAGTTGGTCTGTCAGCATTAAATGCAGCCTGAACACACCTCAGAGGTCGTCATGAGTCTGTCAGCAGGAAGGAGCTGCGGTCGGCTCTCTCCACATGATGCTTCTACTGCTGTCACAGCTGTCAATCATCTGTTCTGGCCCTGTGGCAGCCTGTTAACGGATATCAGAGACCTCACTGTGTATCAACATTACACACAATAACAACTAACCCCCCCCCCCCCCCCCCCCCTCTCTGTCCTTTGTTCCTCTCTCTGTCTCAGCTCGCTCGCCGGTGTTCAGTGCCATGTTTGAACACGAGATGGAGGAGAGCAAGAAGGTGAGTCGAGCTCTTGACTCTGTTGTTCCAGTTCTCTCTGTGGCGACTTGAATGTCTAAATTCTAATCTTTCTCTCTGTTGCGTCAGGAGGCCCCTCACCTCTCAGAAAGCCAGTCTGCTCGTGTTCCTTCATGTCATGTTGACCGCAACTCTATTATCTGGTGTCCTTAGAAGTGTGTGCAGAATTTCTGCGTGATTATTGCGGCTTTGAAATAATACCGAAGGCAGAAGGTGTTTGCAGACAAAAATGAAACAATACCGCTGAAAATTAGTCCAGGCTGCGTCGCTTTCGGCTCCGTCTTCTCCCTGTTAAAGGATTAAATTGTGGCAGGGGAGGAAGGAATCCATTTCTGCAGTGGTGCCATTTTTTTGGGGCCAGCTATCCCCAGGGGGTGCACAAGTTTTCATCTGCATAATGCCGGATATTTGATTCAATACTATCAATATCTGAGAGAAAGAAAAAAAAAAAAAAAAAAGAATTACGTATAAGACAAAAAATGCCTTTTATCATTAGCACATAGCCTGTTAGCGGTTAGCTCAGCAGCTGTGGCCACAATTTCAAACACCTGAAACAAACAACATGGGGAAGATTTTTGCTGAGATACTTCCCGATCTACTTATTTTGTGTTGTACATTGTTGTACTGATATGAGTGCAGGTCTGAAAAGCATATTAACATGTCCATTGTACAGTTCAACAGTATTTTTTATGCAAAAATGAAGGGAAGCAAACAACTTTGCTAAAAATAGTAAATTGTACAAGCTTAGATCAAAGATAATTATCTCTGCACTCACTGATTCTCACTTTGTGTTTACTTTAATTCTTCATAGGATTTATAAAAATATACAGAATGACAGAACGGTAAACATTTCATCTATTATCTGAGTTTCACTCACATATAATATAAGTGAGTTCATAGCTCAAGTTGTTTTTTTAACCTTAGTGTTAAGTACTTTAGTAATAAACCAGTTTTATTGTAGTTTAAATTAATCTCTTTGAAACCTCTATTTACAGCCTGCAAGTTCATTTTTACTTGGCCTCTGTGCATTAAATAGGCTTTGTGCATCTGTGTGTGTCTCACCACTGCATTCACTTGTGGCTTTTCTTTGTGTGGTGTTTGTGTGTTTTTATTTCCACGTGTGCGTGAGATGCAGAAAGCCTTCGTCGCCACGTTCAGTTGTGCTCGTATGATGGGATGGTGGTGAGCCTGAACCTTGGTGATTTAGCCGTCATGTCAGCAGAATATTGATGCCTGCATAGCTCGAATGGGGAAATTATAAAGCACAGAGCAAGGAAATGCATCTTAATTGCTGTTTAAGTGGGCGTCTTCATCAGAAAGAGGGAAAGAGGGGTGGGCCACGTCCCTATACGACTCGGGAGAAACAGATAGATGGGTTAACACTCCTCTGCAGCACTCTATAGAGGAGAGACAAATGAGCTCATAAAGAAACACTCTAATAGAGGACCGCTCTGTGAATACATGGCAGCTCCAGATACTGTAACTACACGACTGTTGTCTATTTATGAGATATTGTTTAAAGCTCATCTTCGCAGTACTGAGAGAAGTCTTGTTAGTTTTTCTCATGTGACCTCCAATGCGGTTATGCGATGCTGCTTTTTTTCTTTTCTTTTTTTTTGTTGTTAAATTTCATTAACACTCCAGCACTCTTTGCTGTCAAAATTTAACAGCAAGTTTTTCATTGTGTGTATTTAACACCGTCCCTCGTTCTTCCCGGATCACGAACAGGTTTAGAAAAGTAAGAGAGCCCAAGCTGTGAGGAGGAATATTTTAATATGTACATGCAGATCCTGTGAGCTGTAGCAGCAGTTCAGAGTCCTGTTGGTTTTGCTCACTTACCTTCACATGTTACCTGAAGGGCACTACAGCTGTAAAGCCCCTGCCATTAATTCTTGGTGTGTTTATGTTGCTGTTGAGCGGTCAGAATGGACACAAATGTACTAAGCTGTTGGTATACGCAGCCTGACCCTGCTAAAACGCCGCTGGTCACCATGGTGACAATAAAGCAGCGTTATAATTGGTTTACTACTTTGTTCTGCCTCTCAGTGTGGAGGGAAAGGTTCAGGTTACCCTCGCTGTGCCGGCGAGCGATAAAGCCGACTTTCGCTGGCTGCAGGCGCTGTCAAGGAATGAATGCTCAGGATTAATTTTCAGGAATCAGCTGGAAAGAATGAAATAAATGTACTAGAGTGTAGTTTTGCTGAAACGTGTTCAGACTGTTCAGATGATCCTTTAAGTGTTTGGCACTTGGAACATTTTGCATCAGCGCGTTGCCTGACTGTCCCTGCGTGTATGCTAAACAAGGTGAGTGAGTTTAATTCAGGTAAAATTTGGGATATTCAAAAAAAAACAAAAAAAACCCTCCACTCTGCTGCTGTGTGCTGTTTTGATGAATCGTCAAAGCATCTGTCTGTTAAAGTCTCTGTGTTCTCTCTCCTGTCCTCTCCTCCCGCTCAGAACCGTGTGGAGATAAATGACGTGGAGCCAGATGTCTTCAAAGAAATGATGTGCTTCATCTACACGGGCAAAGCCCCCAACCTGGACAAGATGGCTGATGACCTGCTGGCTGCAGCTGACAAGGTGTGCTGGTGCTGTGTACTCTGACATGAAAACATTGTGCATAACAATATCCCCCTCAAAAATACACCTGAGAAACACTAAATGCTTCCCAACTCCTGAACACATACGCACAACGTATTGTACAATCCCACCCAAACAGACTTTTGTTGGAACAGGTGTGTACTCACTGTTTCCTGTCTGCTCGACTGAACTTACGCTTTACTCCTCTGCTTCTTTTTTTAAGTTTTGTTCTCATCATTCTCCAGTATTCTGGGGATGTTTTTGTGCTGCTCATTGTAGAGTTTAATTTGTGTTTTAATTGCTCACAGTAGGTTTAGACCAGTGAGTTACGACTGAAGCAACCAGTCTTTCACTTTTTAAGTAAACCTATTAGTCTTTTTTTTTTTTTTTTTTTTTTTTTACATGTTTATAGCAGAATTTGAAGGATTTAATAACAACAATGTCTTATAAAAATTCCAGGGGGCCTATTCAGCTCTGTCACTAATAAAGGGCTGTCACACAGGAGGTGAAGAATTAAGCCAATGTGCAAGTGAAGTGCTAAAACCTGCAGTTTGTCAATTGGCCTCATGGGACTGCTTTTTAAAAGGCAAGTCAGTTTTCATAGACTCTCATGTTTTGCAGCAGAAATAAATATGTTCACAGCCGGGAATAAAAGCTAATTTACTCCCTCAGGACAACAGGTTCTCTAAAAGTTTGAGCTTTATCAAGCCTTAAATTTCTGTTATGCATCATTGTGGGCGTGGCCTCTTTGAGTGACAGGTGTGTGAACGCAGATTAGCCAAAAACCAGCATGCACCAAAGTCTCAGCTCAGACGGGAGCTACGCTGAGTCAGGCACTGTCAAGAAGGCGTTGGCGTGCCAACCCACGAACCCGCTGTGATGTCACAGCGCGGGGCGGCATCAGTTTGTGATGGGATGAGGTGTAGTTTTTTCAGACGTCAGAAAGCTGCAAAAAATGGGCCTTTAATCTTGTCCTTCTTTTCTCCTTTTGGACTATTTGTTTGAACGCCTCAGACTACTTATATTATCATTTTATACACACACACACACACACACACACACACACATATATACATATATATATATATGTGTGTGTGTGTGTGTGTGTGTGTGTGTGTGTGTGTGTAGCAGTGTGCAGTGTAGCAGTTTAGTTAGTTCAATGTCTGAAACAGCCCAGCGTGATATCGGTTCCTTTACATCATTAGTGTAGGAAAATGACTGCCAGGTTGAGAAATTGTGGGGAGGAAAAATTCCTCCATTGCCTCTGCTTATCCCCGACACAGGAGATAATATTATTGTTCCTTGCAATTTTGTAATCACTTGTGGTGGAAATAATTTTTTACCTCCCAAGCGATCCCCTTTTCCATCATCACCCCCCTCCGTCTGTGTAACTGTCACTTTCCCTTCTCTTGGCCATATATTTCCTTATTCAATTTAGGCTTTTTGCCGCCGCTGTGGAGTAATGCTGTTTTTCTGTATCATTAAACAGTGCAACAACTGTTGTTGGTGGCAGCATTGTTTAAGTAATTTAGTTTACCTGTTGTTTCTGCTCCCCCTCGCTCACTCTCTGTCACCGGCAGTACGCTCTGGAGAGGCTGAAGGTGATGTGTGAGGACGCTCTGTGCACGGGTCTGTCCGTGGACAACGCCGCCGAGATCCTCATCCTGGCCGACCTGCACAGTGCTGACCAGCTGAAGACGCAGGCCGTGGACTTCATCAACTAGTGAGCGCCGTCATCCATCCCCAGAGCATTAACGCAAACATTTTTTGCCTTACGCTCAGCTTTCGGACAAAGGGAGTCATTTTAATCCTCAGATCAGATTTTTTTGCTGGCGTATCATATCGGGCCATTTAGCCAAAAATTTAACTGCGTTGTTAATCATGTTGCCGGCAGCCTGTTTAGGTAAGATGGAGCCTATTAGCATCAATGACTGCTATTTATGTCCACGGAGAGGTGATTGATCCGCTGTTTGAAAACAAAAAGCTCTGTTGTCTCACAGCCAGAAACATTTTCATCCCTTTGTTCAATCCTCTGCCCTCCATTTGCAGCTTTACTTCATTTCCTGGTCTTGTTCCCAAGCAGGAGCAGCGACCCCCCCCCCCCCCCCCCGTTATTCCTCCCTTTCTCCCTCTGCCACTCTGTGCTTAAGAGCTCATGTGAGCCTGAAGGTGTTCAGTAATGCAGATTTTTGCCCCTAATCCCTGTCATTAATTGTGGTTATGGGCATTATGACAGTTTAATTTGCGACTGCGTTGTTGTGGTGGTTAGAAAATTGGCCACGGGAGACTCCTGGCCAGCAAAGCGTTATCAACCTTCCTCCTGCGGACGCAATCGACAGCAACAAGAGCAACAAAACAAAAATCAATTTAGAGGACAAATATTGAAAAAAGACAACATGGAGGAACCAATAATCCTCCTCCCAGTAGCACCTCCACCTCCTTCCAGACCGGTCTTCACATGCAGCTTACAGTCATTTAGTTGAGACAATAGGAGTCCTCTTTATCCTGCCTCTTTCTCATTTATTCATCCTCTCCAGGGATGTAGCAGAGTAAAGCCACGCAAACTCTCTTTATCCAATTTGTTTACATATATATATTTTTATATATAAAAAAATAGTTTCTTCACTTTTCACTGGGATAAATTCATAGAATAAATCACAGTAAATAGTACAAATGCAACGTGAGTAATTTAAGTAAGGCTGTTTTTAAAGCAGCTTTTCTGAAACTAGTTGATTTGGTAAAAGTGGTGGGGTTCCTCATTATGACTGCTGGCTGCTGGTCATAGCTGGGCTCTTTTTAATTTACCTCCACACCACTGCTCCTCAGCCTCCCTCGCTCTGCACTTTCATTACTCTCCCCCACATCCCCAGTTATTTATTTATTTATTTATTTGTTTGTTTGTTTATTTGTTTGTCACTGCTGCCGTCTCACTCCACCCGTCCTCCTCCTGCTGTGACTTCTCTCCTCGCGCTCTTTCACTGCCCTCTTACCGGCCTCAGCGCCTTGGCCATTACTGTACGCAGGGGTGCACTTCCTCCACAGAGGACGGGGTCGGAGGTCGGCTGGAGGTCTGCAGCTGCTGCTGTTGTTGATTTACACACAATGAAACATGAAAAATGTCATTAAAGGCCACGCAGCGGTGTGCGTGATAGTGCAGCCCAGCACCCTGAGGGTCTCAGGATGCTGCCACAGGGTGTGTTGGTGCAGAGACACATCTAATGATCGGCACCAGGAATTAATTTCAAGATTTATCCAACTTTTTTTTCGGTCTTTCTGGCTTCCATCGGTTCATTATCACCCTCGCACAGACACAGGGAATCCAAATAATTATATAGTTTGAAAATTACCATACATTTTTTCTCGTGGTGTAACATTTGAAGCCAAACAAAAAGATAAATTATTTTTGATGTGTAGTTTCTCCCAAAATAATCAGACTTCAGTTCTCTCTGTACATTACATCACCTCAAATTAGGTACAGTACTTCAGATCTGTAGGTTTAATCTCCACTTAGAAAAAGTAAAGTCATTTGTGAACACAGCTCATGAATGTATGATATGAAGATAAAACTTGGACTCAACAGACTTTGTCATCACTTGCCCACATATTTATATTTATGGTCTTGAATTAATTCTTTTTGGTCGCATGATGTTTTTTTTCTCCCAGAAGCGACCTTTGAAGTTAAATATATAAAAATATAAAGTAAATAGCCGCTCTGCCAGCTGGTATGACAAATCCTGAATGTGTCCGTGCTGCTCTCCACAGATTGAGTCATATAATCCCAAACTCTACAGAAACTGCTTTATTTGTGCACTTACTTTATTTTGCTTGTTGTTCTTTTAACGTTCTGCATCTCCTGTCGCTGCCTTCTTTCTCATAGTCACGCTGCTGATGTGATGGAGACGTCGGGCTGGAAGTCCATGGTGATCTCCCACCCCCACCTGGTAGCAGAGGCCTACCACTCCCTGGCCTCAGCCCAGTGCCCCTTCCTGGGTCCCCCGAGGAAACGGCTCAAACAGTCTTAATGCCCCAGAGGTCAACTCTTCAGTCCTGACCCTGCTGTGTCCTCCTGTACCAGCGACCTCACTGCTCCCCTCTCCCGGTCCTCCTCTCACTCCCACAGCATCCAGAGATGCCCAAGACTTGGCTAGATACGTCTAAGGGAGCTGCTCAGCTGGGCAGAACAGAGACTGGTGCCGCAGAGGAGGTGCTACACATCTCTGTCGGTGGGGACAGGGTAAACTCTGTAAGACCTGGACCTGGATATGTATGGATTGCAAGCTCAAAGCCTCACAAACTCCATCTATCCTCAGTCTACGCTCTCGGAAAAGCCAGAGCTTTAGTCTGCAAGATGGTCACATAAAGAAATGATCCGGCTTTGAACAGAAATGTCAACGCCGAGTCTCTGTAAATACAATCTTGTGGCATATTGTCTTGAATGTTAGAGCCCAAAATGTGCTAGATGAAGGACAAGTGAAGAGGATCAACCAACCAGAAAGTGAAAGACTTTTCTATTTGTACAAAGTGTTATTTTTCTAGAACATGAACAATTCAGAGTTTGAATGAATCTGAACATGTTTTAATGTTCCCTTTTTAACATATGTCTTAAAATGGGCAGACACTGGGCAGAGTTTAACCTCTGACTGATTTTTTTATTGGATCTGGTTGATTTTCTACCACATTGGCTGCTGCTGGCGTGTGTTTTGAGGGCAGTAATGACACCTGACTAATGGCCCGAACGATCAATGATCCGTCTCTCAGGTGATTCCTGGCAGGTCAGAAATTCAGCAGCGGATCCGCAGGCTGACCTCCTACATAGCTGCTATCAAAAGAGCAGCAGGCTTGTTTTTATGTTGTTGGAGTAAGATTTTACAAGTCTTGGCTAACGCTGTAGTGACACATTATTCTGTCTGCATCTGTCAGCCATCCTTTTTTCCATTAGAGCTGAACAGATATTGGAAAACTGATCGAAATTGCAACATTGCCAAGTGTCAAATGGCAGGAGCTGAAATCTCTACTAAAGGTAAAATGTGTCCATAAATGACATAATCATATTCTGCAGTTCCCTAAAAGCTCCGACAAAAATCTAATCATAATTTTAAAACATTTAATGCAGTCACGGACATTCCCGTTGAAATCCTGACTTCTAATCCAGTTTTTTTAATCAATCAAGTGTCAAACCAGTGCGATGCACCCACTGGATTGTGGGCCGCCATTTTAAAGCCTCAAGAAAACTTGAAACTGAGAACATAAACTCGTTAGCGAACCCTTTACTGACTGGAATGGATCAAGGCAGAATTATGTAACTTTTCCCATAGACTTCAATACAATCTGGTCATTAGATAGAACGCAGGTTAAAGAATCTGCAGCCACTTTAACATCCAGTTTCGTGGATTTGAGCTCCGTGATGAATCAATCTGTGAAGTGAGTCAAAGCAGGAAGACGGATTCAGACGTGTTATCAGTCAGTGCGCTCGGTGTCTGCCCAGGTTTAAGGTTTAAGGAGCACATTAAGGAAATCAAACACAGTTTACTCAGCTGTTAATCACAGAACATTCCCGATAACTGAAACTATGTGTCAACCTCCGAACCTATAAAATACAGACGTTTTGAGTTTCTCTGGTATGACGGTGTCCTTTTAATCCCCGCTCTCATCGTTATGCAGTTTGGTCAGTTACTGACTCATTAGTGCATGGCGTCTTTTAACTAGCTGCCAGAAAAAACACATTTCACTTTCAGGATCAAAGTGCGAACCGCAGCACACATGGCGCTCCCCCCGCCCCAGGCTGATCACCAGAGCTCATATCCAGCTGTGTCGTACATAGACTTGTCTCCCGCTCGTGGCCGCACGCCTGTTTGAGTCGTGGGCTCGCTCGGAGAAGACGCGTCCTAATCACCTCTAACAGAGCTGGACTTTTCTCCTGCACCGTGTCACTCTGTTGGCCCAAGCGGAGGCCTAACAGGCTTTAAGGAAGCTCCTTCCTGAGCCCCACAAATCGCTCCACATCAAACAGTCGGCTCCGGACAGACACCTTTGGGGATCATCTGCTGTTGTCCTGACATCCATCAAACTGACGGAAGGCTGTGATTCTTCATACAGGGAGCACACGCATGGTTCAATTAAGTTAGCATGATATTTTCAGGGGAGCGTGACAGTCATTTATATTTTTGAGAACATTTTAAGCCTTATAATCCATCATAGGTAAGACTTTACCACCAATAATAATAAAGAAATAAAGCCGGACAGCAACATATATGAAACAGAAAGTTATCTGTGGGACAATGTTCTGAATCTTGTACACACTCTCAGTGTGTATTTGATGTGTGTCCAACAACCATCTGAGGTAAAACAAGGTCCTCCCTCAGATATATTGGATATTAAATCACATTTAATCTGAATATAATCAAAGGTGCAACATGGCCAATATGTGTGTTTTGGAGGTGATGCAGAAGCTCCAAAAATCGCAGGAGCTGCCATTTTCTTCTTAAATGCGTCAGAACGTAGTCGTAGTCGTAAGTGTTGTGCCGCTACGGAGACATCCCATCCTACAAATCATTTTCCAGATACGGAGAATGTTTGTTTAGCACAAGACAAAACAAAAATCACATCATTATTCCCTTTTTCAGTGAAAATGAAACAAATTAATCCAATTTAATCCAATCTCAATGTGATTTTTGTTGTTATGCATCTCTCACTCTTGCTGCACATTAATGTGTGTATTTGTGGACATTTCTCTCCGGGAAACTGCTCCTATCATAATGTAGCAAAAAATGTTAAAGCTGATTAGCTTGAACTGATTAATTGGGATGTGATGTCACACCGAGCCACACAGTCGATCTGACGCCAGAAACAGGAGAAGGCAGATTGATAGCTCATCCTTCATAATGCTTGATAACTCTCAAGTAAGCCTCTCAGCCAGTATTTCAGAGTTAGAGAATTTCCCTGTAAAGGTCAGTGTGTGTGCATGTGCGTCTGGCTGAAAGGGAAAAAAAAAAAGTGTGAACATGGCAGGCATATGGTGGCAGCTGAGTGCGCACACATGTCAGCACAACGTGCTGTTTTTAGGAATGTCCCTGAGACGGGAGGAGGCTTTGTTGACTGCAGCCGGTGTGACCCGACTCATATGAGCTGGAATTTGAGGCACAAGGTTGTAATTTTTTTTTCTTCCCCCAGCTTTGATAGTCAGCTTGTGCAGCAGCTTGCAGCCAACCTTCTGTATCTTTGTAAAGATGCGTGTTTGTGTTTGGGTGTCTCTGACAGTCAGGGGGAGATGGATGTAGCGATGCATGTGGAGAGGCATACTCGGTTGTTATGCATGCTCTATGAGTCTGTCACCGCCTCCCTCCTCCGCCTCACCTTCTCATCATTCACTCCCCCCTTCATGGGGGAGAGGAGAGCGAGGTGTGGCAGGTCAATGCTGAGAGAGTCTCTGACGAGCTCTGGCCTCAGTCGGCCCGCCTTCACTAAAGAGGAAAAAGAGCCGGGTGGAGATTGATGCCTGGCAGGATGAAGACGAGGAGGTGGAAGGACAACATTGAATAAACATTGATGGATTTCAACATTGAGCTGGAAATGTAAACCTCAGCTGTTCTGTTGTCGGCACCACCCACCGACTCAACTGCAGCACGAATGTGGTTGTAATTTCTCTTGAATGACACGAGGAGACTCACTGTGACCGAGAATGGACTCTGTTAAACTTCACTTCAGTATTTTCCAACATTTCTGGAATATTTAGCCTTTTCCCAAATTTTTTTTTTCAGTCAGAGCGGTTAGGGTTAGTGAGTCAGTGAGTAATCTTAGTGAGACAGAACTTAAAAAGATGAACTACAACTTGATAAGTTGGAACTGATGTCGTCGTAAAATGTAACTAAGGCAGCATTTATGAATCATCAGTAACTAAGTGGGTTGCCAGGTTAGGAAAACTTTGCATGCAATCTTTGTATTTCAAAGTTGTTTGCCTCGAAGGAACCGGACAAAAATTGTATGTTTACATTACATGTGTTTGGCCACTTGGGGACAGCACAACAAAACGCAAACACAACAGTGATTTATTTTAAGTTTTTGTAGTGAACTTGTTTGCCAAGTTGCCCTTCTAGTGAACACAGAGCAGCATTAGCATTAGCATTAGCATTCATTTATGTTGTTTGTGGCCATTCTTCTTCTTTTGTTGCTTCTGTTTTGGTCTCCTCCTGCTTCACTATGTGAGTGAGTTGTGTAACGCTGATCAGCTTCTTCACTTCTGTGCACTGACCACCAACAAACGGTCCCATGATCACTTCTTCAATATGCTGTTTACAGCTGCTTCGTATATAACAGAATTAAACGTGTTGCATCATTTAAAGAGAAGTTTTTAGAAAGATTCGTAGTAAGACGTCCAAAGTGAAACATCCATTCCAACATAACCCAGTTGATCTAAAGGTTTGGCCTCTTTACTGACATGCTAATATTAATAAAGTCAGCCCTAATGGATGAATCTATGAAATACTTACTATCATTTTGAGTCACTGTCAGCAAGAAAGCCATTTTTATTTTATTCGTGATGAATTCATGAAGTGATTTGGAAACATTAATAAGCCAATTATCTGCCAGTTCTAATATATTGCTGGACCGTCAGTCACCGTGTGGAGGCACCGACACAGAACGCAGCATAAAGATATTCCAACCTCTGAGAGGAGATATTTGACCGTACTGTACATCCCTCATGATATCCAGAGTAATCCACTCAGATGGTATCATCTGTGACAGCTGAGGGGGGCTCAGGCCTTGGGGCAGAGAAATGGAGGGATGGAGCGACAGGCCTAATGGATGGATGGAGGGATGAAGAGTGATCGGGTGTCATACAGGTGGGACTGGGCCAGACAGATGGCGAATGAAGGCGTGATGGAGGATGGATTGCCGGAGCGGCTCAGACATCGACGGCGCTGAGAGATTTGTCTTCTTTGTGCTCCATTTGTCTTATTTCTCCTTCTCCGCTGTGTCCGAGAGAGTTAAAGCTCATAAAACTATTTACTCTGACAATACAGCAACAGCAGAGGCGCTCTCTCTTTCTCTGTTACTGTAGCTTCTTGGGAATCTTTGGAGTCGCCACATCAGGACAATCCTCCATTCTGTTTGGATTGTTTTAATGATTAACCAGCAAACTGAAACCCAAAATGAACTGATCACTAATAACGCCGGATGTCGACAGAGGAGAAAAAAGTGGCGGACATCTGAGTCACAGACACAATTACGCACATATATATGAGCTGCTAATTGCTTTGTGTGCAGCAGTCTGTGCTGTGACTGTATTGCGGTGCTGTGGGTGTTTGCCCAGCTCATAACCTCAGACCGATGTGGCAGAGACAAGCTCATATA
The DNA here is from genome assembly GCA_034769265.1 of Remorina albescens. Classification (NCBI taxonomy): domain Eukaryota; kingdom Metazoa; phylum Chordata; class Actinopteri; order Carangiformes; family Echeneidae; genus Remorina; species Remorina albescens. The sequence continues at coordinate 2,896,053 of CM068493.1, forward strand.
TTAAGATAACCCCGAAACGGAATGGAATTGTATTTCCCCGGCGGTTCAAACGACTTCTGTGGTTGTAAACTGATAGTGGATGAGATTTGGCTTTAATGAAGCAAGACTTATTGTGCACAGTACAACAGAAGAAGGTGCACGGCTGTGTGTGTGTGTTTTCCATTATTCAAGGGTGCATGGTGAATGTGCCCCCGCCCCTTAACAAGCAGCGCTCTTATCTGCAGCTGCATGTTTGCTCTCGTTCTCACGGCGGATGTTGTTGTATCACCATTTTTCTTGCTCTGAGGCCTGAGCTTGTCTGAGGGCCGTGATTTATTGTCCCAGAAATAATCAAGTGAAAGGTTTTTATTTTGTACTCGCCCCGGTGTAATCTTTCCCAAGGTTGTGTGTGTGTGTGCATGTGGGTTTAGTTTTTTTTTGTGCTTTTCTTCATCTGTGTAATAGAGCGTCCCCACACCAGCCTGCTGTAATGAGACAGATGGAAACAGGTGCTGAAGCTGAAGCCATGAGAGAAGGAGAAGAAGCAGCAGGCAAAGGTAGAAACTAAAGATGGATGTTTAATGTTGTAAAAAAACAAAACAAAAAAAAAAAAAAACAAGAGCAAATAAGTGGTGTTTAATATTTTCTCAATTCCTTATTATTGTTGTCTGAACTGTTGAAGCTGATGTTCTTAGAAACCGTCGACCTGCCGTCCCTCAGCAATAGCTGAAATTACATCTGGCAATATTAGCTCAGTTACAAAGTAGAAGTGGAAATATTTTACTGCCCACCTCCCTCTGGGGTATTAATCCTGTCCAAATAGGACTGAAGATATATAATGGAAGGAGGGATGAATGAAAAATAAATGGGGGCCTGAGTGTAGTGGAGCATGCATTAGGCTGAGGAAAGGAGGGACATGTAAAGTAGAGCAGAGCTTTTATGTCCCCGAGGCACAATTCTGCTCACAGACGGTAGTCAAATGAGCAGTAAATATAAAAATAAAGTAATAAACAAAACAGCACAATATATACAAACAAGGCTGGGAGTCTGCTGCCCTGCTAGCAGCTCTGTGAGGCTTTATTTAGGAAGCCGGGGGATCACCGGGGTTATAAGGATTCATTGTCTGGGCGCCGTAGATATCTGACAGCTTCAGTCCGCTCCGTCCAATAGTTTCAGCCTCCACCTGAAGCTTTTCAGTGCAGTCTAACCAAACCAGCATCACCACTGACTGACATTTACATTCCAGGTTGATGTTTTGTTCGGCCGGACTATGAATCAAATTAACCTAAATAATAATAATTCAAAAAAACTGAATATACAGTCTTTTTCCAGATAAATATTTCCATTTGCAGCAACTGAAGTGATTCGATGAGGTGGATGAGTGAGGTGGAGGAGAGACACACATCAGGACGTGGCGGGAGAAAAGGGGAAGTAGAGTTGTCTTCTGAACACTGTGGTCGATTTGTTACGTGTGCTCTGGTAAATGAAAGCCCTCTCTTAGCCTCGTTAAGCATGATGCACGGCCGCAGCCATCGGCACGGCGCTGATTAAAATTCGCCCTCCGGAGTTTTCGGGGAGCAGCTAGCTGAGGCTGCACTCCTGCACTCCAGGAGCAAATGGGCTGAAAGGTCATGGCTGAGCGACCCTCGCAGCCATGCCTTATTTATTTAGCCTTTTACCTGCTGCTGGGAGGGGGGGGGGGGGGGGGGGGGGGGCAGGGTAAGAGATCTTCATCTGAGATCGGCAGCAAAGCACAGGCCTAACAATACAAAAGGTAATCCTGCTGCTGCCGAATGATCGATGTCATTCCGCAGATTTTAGACCTGAATTCGTTGCACAACGACTCTGTGTGTAAATAAATGGACGTATCTTTGTGGTGTCATTTGTATGTTGGCACCATCTTCATATTGTCCGACTTTGCCAAACAAGCATAAGCTCACCCACCTGTTCCTCAGAGCGCCAAGCTGAACTTTAACCCTTTATTAAATTTACATGAGTGACTCCTTTTGTTTGAGAGTTTATGGGGATTTACTCTTTTTTTTTTTTTTTTTTTGTCACATTGGCTTCATTTTCCAGCTTTGCAGGTTGCCGTTTGGTTTTAACACATAAAGAGGTCGTAGCAGACTCAAGGCCGTTACATTTGGTGACTGTGAAAGCTGTTATCACACTCAGTCGAGATCAGCAGAACGGGTCAACGGTTCACCACTAACTCTCTTAAAACTTGATGTGAAAAAAAAAATAGTGAAATGCTGCTCTTGTGGTAACTCTTTTTAATCCCTGCTGTGGGGAGCCGATTGATTCACCGCTGAAATCCAGATTGAAGAATAATGAACTCCCGGATTGTGTGCATGATGCTCAGGTACGCTGAATATCTCAACATGTGCTTGATGGATCGGCATTAAAACATTCATACTCCTCGGAGGATTCACTCTTATGACCTGTGCAAATCCTGTGAATCTACATCTGTCGACACAAAGTTAAAATGTGCAGCTTCTTTTCAATTATTACCATCAGGCTCACTGTTTTGGTTTTTTTGGTTTCCAACTGATGAGAACCTGCAAGTACTCTTTGTTTGTGTTGTAGAAGGAGACATATTAGTCTACAAACACATTTACGGATATGATTGAAGTGATGTGGGTGTTGTAGGATTGAACCGCAGTTCACAGGACGGATTCTTGTGTGGAAACAAAACAAACACGAGTGCAGACTCGAGTATCTTGGCCAAGTATTAAAAAATGTCCTCAGTGTCCCGGGAGCTAAATGTTCGTCCAGATCATTCTGCTTCCTGCCAAGAACAAAATTCACCAGCGTTGACAAGCGTGCAACTTTTTGGATGAATCTTTTTCAGCTTCCAAAAAACCAACATCATCAGTCACCCACAGCAGACCTGATCAGCTCAGCACCGTCTGTGTAAAGTGAGCATCTGCTACCTGAAGGAGGGAAAGCTGAGACTTTAAATCTCTTCTTCTTCTTCTCTGCCTCTTTAGGTTTGACGCATCTAACTTTTATTCTCTTATAGGTTGAAACACCAGCCGTGTAATTACTATGATCTGTCTGCTCAGTTTGCAGGATGCACAAGGATTTCCTGTTTGGTCGCTGAAACATCGTCGATCGGTGTGAAGACCAAATATCCATAATGCAATATTTAGGATCCGCTCTTTTTTTTTTTTTTCGGATGCCATGTCTTAATTGATCCTGGTATTTGATCTGTTTTCCTTCCCTCTAACCCTAACTGTTTGTTTACTTCTTGTGCAATCAGTGATTTTCATCACTTTCCAGAATGCCTTTTGACAAGCGGAGGGATCAGAACTTGTTTTCTTCAGCCGGGCAGATGCAGCCATGAGCAGAATGAGAAATAGACATTTAGCCACAAGAGTGTGAGGTAGTTTAACCAAGGTTTGATTTCCTCCCATCAATTATGTCTTCTGCCTGAGCTGTTGGAAGTAATTTGCGCTCTGCTTTTGACCGACGTTTTGCCTTATTAACAAGAAAAATGCAAAGTTAAAGAACAAAATTATTCCACACATTCAAAGCCGGGCATTTTTTGGTCTGGATTGAAATGTTTAGCAAGGCTAAGTGGGATGTAAAAATGCTTCAAATTACCATCAGGGGTGTAAAACTGTTTCATTCCAATTTTGGAACCCGCAGTGTGAATTTTATTAATCTCCATCAGTCTGGTCTGTGATAGATTGGTTTGTAATTTGGCTGTTGCATCTTGATTTTTAGAAACAAAAAGAAAAAGTATTTAAAGGAGAACGTGGACTCAAAGGTTCTTTATCCATCTGTCTATAGCTGGTGACATATTAAAGTGTGGATCAGGCTAAGTCATCTTTTTGGTGTCTTGAGGTTTGATTCTTTTTTCTTCTTTTTTTTTTAACTACCGTGAGTTTCAGTTAACTCTTTCCGCCATTTGCAGTTACACCTTTCAGCCGAGCTCAGTATTTAATCCCCTGAGGAAATGTCTGACATTGCTTTCCTCTCGCCTCTGATATTCTCAATCCAACCCCCCCCCCCCCCACTTTTCTCTTCTTCACACCTCGCTTTGCATTGCACTCATCTTTCCAACTTGCTTTTCTCTCACACGCTTCCTCTCACCCATCTTTAAGGATGATCTCTCCTTCGCTGTCCTTTCCCCCCATGTAGTCGGCTTACTTTTCCTCCCATCGACTTCCCTCGTCTTCGCTCTCTCTTGTCTCTCTTCGTCTTTCTTCTCTCTCGGTTCGTGGTGCAGGTCTGGCGAGGTGTAATTGGGTTGTGCTCTGTTAGAGAGCTGCTGGGAGAAGAGCTTTAATCTTTAGTCTCGCTCAAAATGTAAAGCAAAGGCTGGAGGCTTCTGGCCACTGCAGAGACCCCCCCCCCCAATCACACACATGTTCACCTTCCTTCATAAAAAAACACACAATACGGTAAATTAATACATATAGGGGATTATTCACACACCTTGCTCATGCATTTATTCACACAGACACACACGTATTTGCTGGTATGCTCAAGTGAGTGTCAGTGCTTTCAGAAGACAAGTGTATATGCTGATACTGCCCACAGCAAGTAAAGCGCATTAGTGCTCTCCAGGTGGTGTGTTGACTTGATAATGAGTGTTGAGGTAATTGATTGGGAGTTCTAATTAGTGGTTAGCTGTCACTGATTAATCACAGTCTGCTACTTCCAGCGTTATCTCCTGGCCTCACGTTGTTTTCGACGCATTTGTTCGCTTCGCCGATCAGCTATTGTGCCTTTATTCTGATCGTCCCGGGCGCTTAGCTCTAACCTGACAAACACACACACACTCACACAAAAACCAACCCAATCTTACTTTGTTTGCTTCTTAAAGATATTTCTTCGTATATTGTGTCCTTCATTCTCTTAATCATCGCAGTTTCAGCTGTTTGTGTTATCTCGTTTCTCCTCTGATGCCCTTCTGTCCCTTCAGCCACTCTTATTATAAATATAAAAATAAACCGAGCTCAGGCCTCCAGAATGTACTATTGTCATTTGTGATTAGTGCTGGTTTGTTAAATTAGCCCACTTTAATCTCACGATTAAATGATTTAATAAGTTTCACTCTTAGTATCAGATGAAGCTTTTGTAAGTGACTCATTTATATGCTGAATCTTGTGAAATCATTCCTGTTAATAAGATAATTCCAGCACTAATCAGCAGGATTCTGCTCAGATGAGGGACTGCTGAGCTTCCTGCTACGTCTCCAGATTACTGACAGATAGCTGCACGACACGCTGATACAACGGACAGAGAAGACACTCAGCTCTGACTGTCACTGCAGGAGTGTGTGTCTGCCTACCTGCACATTGGCCTGGTCCTGTAAATGGAACCTGGTCCTGAGTCTGGTCCTGTATACAGAGCCCAGTCCTCAGTCTGGTCCTGTATATGGAGCCTGGTCCTGTATCTGGGGTCTAGTTCTGTGTCTGGAGTCTGGTCCTGTATCTGGAGTCTGGTCCTGTTTCTGGAGTCTGGTCCTGTATCTGGAGTCTGGTCCTGTATCTGGAGTCTAGTTCTGTGTCTGGAGTCTGGTCCTGTATCTGGAGTCTGGTCCTGTTTCTGGAGTCTGGTCCTGTATCTGGAGCCTGGTCCTGTATCTGGGGTCTAGTTCTGTTTCTGGAGTCTGGTCCTGTATCTGGAGTCTGGTCCTGTATCTGGAGTCTGGTCCTGTATCTGGAGTCTAGTTCTGTGTCTGGAGTCTGGTCCTGTATCTGGAGTCTGGTCCTGTATCTGGAGTCTGGTTCTGTGTCTGGTCCTGTTTTTGGTTTGTCTGCTGATTGATAGTCAGGTTGAGTGCCGTGTCATGGAAACGGACAAACTCACTGTAGTCTGACCTTCTGAGGTTAAGGGAGGTATATTTACCTGCCTGAATATGTGTGTGTCTGTGTCTGTGTGTCTGTGTGTGTGTACGTGTGTCTCTCTCTCTGTGTGTTTGTGTGTCTTTGTACTTCCATTTGACATTTTTAAGAAGTGCAGACACTCTGAGCTGCTGCTCAGTGATATGAGACGCTGTGTTAAGGTGGAAATGGTTGATGGTTGTGCAGACTTGGACACGTGACGCCCCTGAATGAGGGCGCGGCTCTTCTGTCCGGTCCACCCAGTCCAGCAAAAAATAAACATTATCACACAAAACTGGGAGCTATTTTTGATCTTTAGCTTGTTTCAGTCAGCTCAGGCTAACAATGTGGGAGCTGATACATAACATTTCAGAGGTCTACCTGACATTAGCTCCGCTTTGGTCTCCACCAACTTGTGGGGGAAATATTTAGGTCTGGGTAGCTGAAGAGAAGAAGCCAGCAGCACTGATACAGAAGCTGGCAGATGTGCTGCTGTGAACTGGCAGAAAAACACCACGACACAATCCAATATCTGCTGAAAAGTGCACATGAATTTGGAATATTTCAGCGTTTTATCTTCCTGTCAGAACAAAAGCAGGTTTATTATGATTCACTCAGCCGACCTCCGGCTGCAAAGTAACACAGAGCAGGGATGTCAAATAATAATAAAAATAACCCCGTGTCAAATAACCTTAATTAAAAAAAAAAAAAAAAACAACCATTCAGGAACAGATCGTTGCCGTCATGACGAACTCTGAACCTTCATGTGAACATTATGAGCAGTTCAGCTTTAAGGCTTCAGGGTCGAGGTCAGATACAGGCCACCGCTGGGCCAAAGAGTTTCTGTCCTTGGGAATACATGATATCAGTGAGGGTCCCAACAAGTATAGAGATACAAATATGTGTGTGTGTGTGTGTGTGTGTGTGTGTGTTGTTGTGTGTGTGCAGACATGAGGACAGAAGGGAGTGGGACAGAAAATCCCTCATTTCAGCAGTGCAGAGGAACGCCAGCATGATCTATGAGGTCAGTCGTCCTTCAAGAAGCTTTGCTCGATCCACTTTTATCAGGCTTCCTGCCCCCCACTCACAAACACACACACACAGTCACAGCGTAACAACGTGTACACCTGAAAGGTCACTGTGAGGAATGTTGGCCCATCACTTTGCCGATTACCCTTCATTAGTTGTAAAATATCTCCATCCAGCCAACTCTGTCAGAACGTGGCTGCTGATGAGACGTCGTCCCCGTCGGGACCTCATGAATTCTTCAAACAGCCGATTTCCCTCCTTCACCCTGCCACACCTCCCCACCCCCACCTGCCCGATGCTCAGGTGAGCTAATGGGTGCCGGCCAAAGTCATCGTCCATTCTCCTCACACCTGAGTGAGATGAGTTGGTCTGTCAGTCCTATTCATCCAGACTGTGAAACAAACACACACACACACAAACTCCTGTCTGGTTCCCCCAAAACTGGCGCTCCTTTGTTTGTTTTTTGTTGTTTTGTTTATGTACCACTGTATTCCTTATTTTATTTACGTTCAATTCAAATTTTCATTAAAATGCAAAGGTTTTTTGTTTCCCTAACTCCCCCCCCCATCAATGCACTTGAGAATTATCTCGACATGTAAGCTTTTGTGAGTTTGTCTTTCTCTGTTTCTCGTTCATTCTCCCCGCGGCAGGTCGTCCTGGGGTGCAGTTATTTGTCTGAGGGGGGAAAAACAAATACCTCTGCTGCACTGGGACACTTTCTCACCCCGACTGTCTGTGTGAACTTTATGTTTTTACACATCGATGTAAAAAAGTAGGCCTTTTTTTTTTGGATTGCAGGACTCCTTTTAATGGACTCCAACAGGACGGTCTGATCTCACAGCTGATGCTTCATTCTTCATCCTGAGTTCATGTTTAAGACAAAATGACTGCAATTAAATCGCAACGAAAAAGAAACCAGATCAGTCAGGAGGGACGTGCTGTGGCTGATTTCCGATTTTGGTTGATTTGATGTGAAAATAATTTGAATGCATGCTTGAGTTTTTCCTTTTACGTGCAAAAAAACCTGAAGTGGTAATTTACATAAAAACACCTTAATTTGAAAAAAATCACTCCTCAAATGCATCACAATAAACAATCGAGCATGTAAAATCATTCCTAACTCATTCTGATGAATGAAGCCTTCTCTGCCTCGAAGGTGTGTTTATAAATTCATGATGCATTTATGCTCAGTAATTTTGCAGTATTTGTTTTATTTTTACTTTTTTATTTTTTCAAAAGTGATTCAGGATGATGAGAGTTGTGTTAATGGGCCACATCCTCAAGAGACTCAAAGGGAATAGATGAATGAATTGCAGTAGCTGCACAAAGGTGTGTGTGCAATGATGTGAGCAATAATCATCATTGCACTGTCACTCCGGCTAATGACTGCATGCTTGATGCCTTGTGCAATATGTAGAAACGCTCCTTTGCTGCATTGCTCCTTTGCTCCATATATTAAAGCAGGAAGCCATAACTTCTCATGACTCTTAATTTTGGAGTTATTGCTGAAGTTTATTTTAGTGCATCTCTCTCTTTTTTTTGGTCTGTTGGGAAACTTCATAATTTCTCTTCTTCCCCAGCACAATGTAACTTACAAAATTGGCTGTGCATGTAAGAATTGTCCCCAGAAAAGATTAAACAGAGGCGTGAAAGCTTTCATAAACTGGCCACGCAGTAAGTAGGTTGAATTGCTCCTGTGCTGCTGCCATCAGTGGTGAGAATCCATTAATAAACAGCTGACGCCATGATGCACGGTATAAATCAGGAGCAGTGGAAGAGAGGCTGTCCTCAATGAAAATAACAAAGGACTGTACAAAAAAAGGTAGACGTGCTTTTCAAAAACGAAGATATTTTTGCTCACACTGTTCAGGCTTGTTGACGGACTGTTTAAAACAACTGACTTGGATCCTGACGGGGATTCTTTACTTTGTTCCAGCTCCTCTCTCCTTTATTTCCCCTCCATGCTGAGGAAAAGCTGCAGCTCAGATCTCTGTTGGACAAAACATCTGTTCAGCCTCTGAGGAGGTTCAGCAGCAGTGTGAAGTAAAGCTTGTGTGTGGATGTGTGTCCAGCTCTTTACACACAGGGGTCAGTTATTGATGTCTATATTTACACTGTACCTCTGAACAGATGTGTCGTGGTATCTGCATTATGGGTCACTCTGTTTCTCAATGTCATGTCTTTAAACCATCGGTTCATCCTTGCAGGTCGGGTTTGATTAGATTTTATCAGTGAGACGATCCTTCCTGCTTCCATCTCAGTCACCTGACTTATGCTGTTTACACTTGTTTTGTTTTTTTTCCTTCAACTCTGTGCTCAGTTAATTTTCCACATCACGCCAATCCAAATCTTCTACAGAGCTTCTTCTTCACTCACCATATCTGCTGTGTAGATATCAGGAATGCCACAGAAATATCAGGGGAATAACCCTGAATAAAGGATCATATCATGATGTGGTCTAATTACCAGTGTCGTCTTAGATACCCCCTTTTTAAAATTGTTATTTGTTAATAACCCTTAACAATTTACTCCCCCAGTTTCTTTTCACTGAAGTAGTGATGGGAGTCTAATATGTGCTTTTGATGGATTATAAAAGGGTTTATAATGTATCCATTGTTAAATTGAAAAATTCAATTATGTACCTCAAATAAAAGACTCCAACTATAACTGGAAGCAAATCTTTGTTCGTTTATGGGTCATTGACTGCACCTTCACAACTCTTCGTCCAAATTTGCATCTCATTCACAAATTAACTCGACAGGCTGCCGTGCAGGCAGAGACCCAAACATCTGGAGTGAAGGGTTAAGTGTTTTGCAGAAGAAAACTTAAATACTTTCTGTCGAGCTAGGAATCGAACTGCCAACTCTGAAATTAATAGAGGACTCGCTCCAGCTGCTGGGCCACAACTCCCTGACATCCATCCACACAAGAAACTATCCAATCCATCTACCCAGAGATGAAAGATGAGAAATTCTCACAGCTCTGTGCTTGAACAGACGCCTGAGCAGAACTCAGCTCCTCTGTAATTGTTTTTTATGAACTGTTCAAATACAAAGATAAAGGAAAAAAAAACAAAGGATTTTCTTTAACAATTCAATCATAGAGGTCTTCAAATTATAATTGCACATCATTCCAAATCCATTATAACATTCCTATCATTTTATTAATTCCAACAGGGCTTCATAATGCTTTTTTCACAGATAATTACATTATTCTAAGTAACTTATTGTTGTAATATTGGACTAACTGTTGCTTTGGGTTTAACGCCTGACAGAAAAGTCCTGTGTGTTTCACATGATTCACTTTGTGCAAGGCCAGAGTGGATCATATGAGAGCAGCGTCGGCTGACCCTCCAGCCTAAACGATATTGGTCCACACTGAGGGTCTTTAGTGATAGAGGTGGTAATAAAATAAAGATGAGACTGGGCCCATGATATTTACAGAGGGACAATGCCATTTTGAGAGGACTGTTAGTTTTGCCGTGAAGCTATTGGGTTGTGATGAAAAGCAAGAGGAAGATATTAAACCTGAACCATTTTGTAAAAGCCTGCCTTTTGCCATCGGCAGCTGCCTGAGAGAGAGAACCTCGATGTCATGTAAATAAAGAGAGAAAGGAAGAGGGATGATTGCTTTAGTGGGAGAGGGACAGCAAAGGGATGGAAGGGGGCGGGAGGGGCACGATAAGAAAAAGAAGTGAGAAGGACTGAAAAATATGTCACTGAAATATATAGAGAAGGTAAATGGAATCTTCTTAGAAATGAAGGATGAAGGACAGCATATTGAAACCTGGGAGGGAGGATGTTGGGGCTGAGGTAAAGATGAAAAGTGAGTGGGTGTGAGAATGACAGTCAGCGGCTGAGACTCTGCTCAGTATTCGGGGCAGAGCAGAGGTTTGGATCTGGCCATTCAGACGGCTGATTCAATACCTTCTCCACACAGCTCGGCTTGATCAAACCCACAGAGCATCCTAATGAAAATTCATAAACATCAATGTGGGTTGGTAATGAAAACATAAAAGATGATATTTTTAATATTTCAGAATGTAATATCTGTTATTGTTCAAGGTCTGATTATATTTTACAGCTGCAGTGTTTCTGTGGTGTAAATGGATATGTTAAAGTGACTGGAGATGAAATATATTAGGAATTGGGATGAGACCATTGGTAATATGTTTAATTCCAGTGTCGATTTTCATGCTAAATAGATGAACCCATGCGTTTCTATATTATCTTCCCTTTCATATAATTTAAAAAAAGGCCCTATTATGAAAATTCAACTCACTCACCATAAATGCATACCCTTTATTAACAGGATATATTTGATGAACACAGTTATAATCTAACTTTGAGTGGTCAGTGGTTGATTTCAGACCAAAATAAAGTTCAGTGGAACTGCTGCAATCACTTCCTTCTCCCATCTCTGCTTCATGACAGTGCTGACCTTAATGATGGTGTGTGAAACTGAGAGTTCAAAGCTGAAGAAAAGTCATAACATTGAACGAAACTGGCAAATGAAAACCAACACCAGTACATAATTCTTTTTGTTTTTTTCTGTCCATTTTTCCTCGCGCAAATCTAGCATTAACCAATTTTCAATACTTTTTACAATTTAATAAATTTTTTTTTGTTGTTGTTTTTGTTTTAGTCTTTATTTATTTATTTATTTATTACTGTCATCTTGATTTCTTCTTTTGTTTTGTTTCCCTCCTTGTCTGTTTTATTTATATTTTTATTTATTTTCTGGCTTTGTTTGAAATTATATCTTGTGGAAATTACTTTATGGTAATTTTATATTGATTGTCTGAGACGGTCGAGCCTCTTTTGTACACCCACTAACTGATAATCACTGTGTTTGTGTATTCATGCCTTTGGCCCATTGCATATTTTCATGATCCTGATGAAGGGCTGAGTGAAACACAATAAGTCATCAATGTAAATCAAACATCCTTGGTGCATTTGCACTTTTTTATCACAACTTGCGAAGCCAGTGACAGTTAATCGGATCAGACTTTCTTATTCATGCATTTGATTTTACATCATGTTTCGTGTTATAATGTTAATGTCAGTGTTACGAATTTATATGTATTTACATTTTTTCTTATATTTTATAACCCAACGTCACCCTCGGAGACCTCCGTCAGGGGAGTGTGGAGCCGGAAGCCGAGTTTGGACAAAATGGCCGCCGAGTGCCGTTATTACCTCCAGCGAAGAAGAAGAGGATCCGTCGTCGGTCAGAGCTGGAGGAAGTAAATTTGGAAAACAGGCAAGATTTCCTTTTTTTTTTTGATAACGATTCAGTTTTTGCTGTGCGTTAGAAGAATGTGTGAAAACCCAGAGGGAGATGTTTGTGGCAGACTGTGTTCGTGTCTTGCGGGTTAATGAAGTTAATTTTGGCGACGGTTGAGCTAGCAAGCTAGCTAGCTACCTACCTACCTACCCGGTTGCTTTGCTAACACCCCCGCTTCCACGTCGGAACGTCGTCGCCGTGGAAACAGTTTTGTGTTGTAGTCTGCTTCCTGTTTTGTGGTTGTGTCGCTGAGATGTCTTGTGTACAGTAGTGTTACTCTTTTATGGCTTTGTTTGAAGCTATATCCCATGGAAATTACTTTATGGTAATTTATGATTTGTTGTTGCTGTTGTTGTTGTTGTGTGTCAGCGCTGTGGATGTTTGGAGGGATCGCTGACTTGTGTGTTTGCTGCATTGTTGTATTTCTTTCAGGCATCACAAACAAGCTGAGGAAAGTTGGTGTCCATCATCTGCCAAACAAATATCCCCCTGACATCCATGCGACTGATTCATGCATGTTTCTGGTGAGTCTGGACTTGTCATGCAAATGTTGTGCGATCTTTGTTGTATTTTATTGGACCATGTGCTAATGTTTGTAATAACAAGTCAAAATGTCCATTGTGAGACAAGTTGACTTGAATCCAGTGCCTACAGCAGCTTCTATTGTTGCTAATGAGGAAACATCACACTGACAATTAACACACTGACATCAGATGGTTTACACAAATACATTTTCAGCTTGATCGTGCTTTTTGTGAAACACAAGCAAGGGCGGTGACCTGATTTGAACCTCCAAAATTGTGAAAACAAAACACGAGAGCCAGATCATTTGGGTCCCTTGTCGCACCTTACTTTAAGGAAGTCTAAACTGATGTGTCCGGGGTCACTGAAAGTGTCTTGTAGTAGGGTGGGGGTCTTAGGATCGGGCCACTTCCAGGGGCTTGAAGGTCACAGCGCTCTACCAGTGCTAAAAGCTATGCGGTCATTTTTGCCCTGCTAATAGAATTAGCAGACCATCTGTTTTTGTGCGGTGTGCCAGCCTGGAACCCCTGCTAATTATGTTATAATATCCTGTTCAACGGCAGTCATCTCTTTAATATTCCCCCAGCAAACACTCCGGGGGCAGGCTCCAATAAAAGCAGGTGGCTGGAGACAGAGATGCAGAAACACAAACCCACATGCTCTATTCTAATGAAATAACACTGTAGCTGAAAGTGTATATCTTACCAGAACTGGGAAATATGTTCAGAGGCTGAGCCATGTTGCCAGGCGACTGCTGCCTGGAATGGCGTTTGTATCTGTGGTGACAGACAGATGGAGGGAGGAAGGACGTGGTGAAGCCAAGAGATGGGAGTTGTGGTCTCTCCAAGTCTGTCTGTGTTTGTGTCCATGGGTGTGTTTTGGAGGAAGTCGTCGTCGTGGCTTTTTTCTCGTCACTGCGACTATGTTTGCAGTGTCGCACTTCAGCACATCAGGGGGGAGGTCGGCAACACCATTAATAATCTGGCCGAGTCCTCTCCTCAGTAAAATGCTATTACCACTCTCTGCACAGCAAACATTGTTTACAGCGTGTCTGCTGTTACAGTTTAATTATTGCAATATTCTGGGCTGCCAGGGGCCCTCACTTGTTTGCACTGTTGGTGGTTTGTAATCCAACTTAAAATTTTTTTTTTTATTTCCAAGGCCTGGCTTTGTTTTGCTGTTGTTTCCCGCTCGTGCTCCTGTGTTTGCAGATTGACCTTGCTCCAGACAAAGTGAGACAAAGACTCGCCTGAGCGCTCACAGTGTGTTTCATTAAATTAGAGTATTGTGAGAGGGGAGTTGAAATAACGCAGCTACACCCATTGTCTGTCCCCACTTTGTCATCTGAATGAAGCCGATGATATGTTGCCTCCACTCTTTCACAGATGTAACTACTGATGCTGTTCATGGGGGAGATCACACATTCCCTGTTCAGTGTGACTCTGCTTATGAGTATCTCAGCAGTCTGCACAGCTTACCTGGCACTCATCTTACAGGTGGATGTTCATGTCATTTTATTATTTTTATCATGCAGCCATCTGGGTGCGGGTGAGGCTGCTGAGGGGACACAATCAACACGTTAAATTAAATTAAGATTTATACAGGATTCAATATAGTGCGCGTAAATAGGTTTGCCACTGGTAACGTGCATTAGGCATTATAATATAGCATTACGGTTATAAAAACCAAGAGGGAGGTGTTTGCAGGATGCACAATATTAAGTAATAACACACAAGCATTTTCTCGAATACTCCAGAAAATGCTTAAATTTAAAAAAACAAACAAAAAAAAAAAAGCCATTCTTCTGTGTTTTATGTACGTTTTCTTCACTGTCTACTTGTATTAATCCAGTTGCAATAGTTGGATGAAACTTCCTGCTGCATCTCAATAGTTGTCTTGTGTTGAGTCAGGTCACCATGATAAAAAGTCACTTTAAAGGAGGATGATTAGCAGTGGCATCCCTCTGATCTCAGAATATTCAGATGCACCTCCTCATTAACTCTAAATCTTAAGGAATCGCTTTGAGAGGATGGAGGCATTTTATCTTCTCAAACATCTCCCTTGTTAAATGTGAACAAATTGCCCGCTGATTATCATGTCAAGAAACTGGCCATGGCGTGGGCCTACTGTGGCTGCTCCACAGCGATGCTACAAGAACAGAGAGATAAGGAAAAGAGAAAAGGGAAAATTAATATCCCTTTGAAACTGACAGTGGATGTGGCAAATTACTATGCTGCTGTCGTATCTGTGTGTCTGACCAGTTGTGTTGATTGGGATTTCTCCCCTGAGGTAAAAGACCCTCTGACAGGATTCAAGGCTTTAGCCTACTGTCAGACGCATGTCTGTAATTTGTGATTACAGCACAAGCAGAAGGGGTGGCAGGGATTAATTCAATCCAACATACAAATCTGATTCCCCACATTTGCATATTAATGAGAAAAAATGTTGAGTGTTTTTGGCAGGTGGCAAAGCAGAAGATGGTTAAAACTTGGAAATCTGGATATTTACTGCTCTTGAGTCTGGCCAGTTGAGGTCAGTAGCTGGTTTTGCATGCATTTGCATAGATTTACATCTCAATGACATATACTTGTAGATATTTCAGTGGCTTTGTGTCTCTTTCGCTGCCACTGTCTCCTCCTCAGTTATTACAGATAATAAATTGATCAGTCATTTGTAAAACTCCTGTGCTGAGGTTGTCTGCAGTACCAGAAGTTGAGTGTATGTTGGATAAAGGCTGGTGACCCTGGCCAAGGTAACCGAGGAAGTCAACAATCTCCCCACTCATTTGATTGCTGTAATTAACCTTGAATAAATGGCTATACATGACTAATGAAGCTGGTGTTACAGTTGCTTACACAAATGCTTACATGATGCCATGGTTCTCCTGGTATTCTCATGGTATTAAGGATGTTGCATTCATTAGTAAATGGAAGATTATCAACCTCTGTAGCAACAATGTCTTCACCACAACATGGTCTTACATGTAGGACAACATGACAAGACAAGGAAACTGATTGTTCATCAAACCAAATGAGCAATGTTCTCTTTCATAGTACTGCATTGCTCATGATTCAGTATTCTCATACACAAAAATAATAATAAAGGAGGAGTCAAGGTGCCATGATGCTTTGGTTTCTTTATTGAGATATGTTAAAAAGTTTTATCTTTGCTATTTAGCACAGGCAGAAAAAACCCCAAAACAACTAAAATTCATTTAATCAGACCTAGTTTTGTTTTGCTTCTATATCATTAGCCAATACATTAATAGATGAATGGATCAATAGACATGTTTTAGCCACTTAGAGCTTGCTAACCTGCTGCTGATCGAGCCATTACAGTCTCCTGCTACATGTGGCTGGTCCAGGCGAAGCTAATTTCCTAATTTTAACTCTCACATGCTGTCAGGTAGTGTTTGCCAGCGAAATGTAAATCTGCAGTAATTGTACAAATGCAGTGAAGCAAACCTATGTAAAGATTAAACACCTGAAAAGTAAAAAAGAAGTAATGAATTGCTAAAAGTGCCTTTTGATACTGATAAAACATTAACACTGTGCGTTTGCTAATCTCTGTGTTATTGTCTTTATCAGCTGCAGTTAACACATCAGTACACACTTCATACATCATTTATTCAACTTGGCTAATTACTCTGCATGTAAGGTCAAAATTCTGTGATTTCTTGGGGTTGTGACTGCCTCATAGAAAAACACCTGGTGTCGTGTCCATAGAGGCACCGTTCCTCTGCAGCAGCCTTGAGCAAAGCTGTCTTCTGGTCTCTGTTGCAGTCTGATGCGGTTGTGGTTTATGAGCCACGTTGCCTGCGCATTAAACCCGTCGCTCTTTTGTAAAGGTTGTTTGCCTCTTAAACAGTGTCATCTTTATTGATGTGTTTTTCTCCTAGCCCCCCTCCTCTCATGTACAAAAATGGCCCTGGTTTAAATTCAGTCCTCCAACACGAGCTGTTTATTATGGCAGACAGGCCAGCTATAGACATGTAGTGTTTGAGCTCAAAGGGTGAGTGTGGAGGGAAGGGGGGTTGACTGTCCCAGCATGAAATGATACAGCAAATTAATGTCTTCCTTTCACAGATACCTACACGTTCACACACACACACACACACACACACAGAAATACACACAGCAGTGTCTCGACATGCCACATCCTGCTTAGCCCTGACAATATAGCAGCTGTAAAAGTGGCGCCTCTGTGATCGGATGCACAAATCACAGCGGGAGAGATGAGATGGTGTCGTCCCACCGCTCAGAGAGCCGGGGAGGGCCACGGCAGAGGACAAGCTGCCTGTCTCCTGCCACAGAAAAAAGAGAAGTCATTCCTCTTGTGCTGCTTCCCTCTATGCATCAATGTCATTTTTAGACTCACTTTGCTGTACTCGGCCATGCAGCCAGTCTTTATCTGTAAGAACAGCAATCTGAGTTCGCTCTACTGTATTTATGATGCTAACCTGCTGTCTGGATTCCTCTCTTATTTGGTTTTGCTTCCACATTATCTTTTATGCTCCTTTTGTGCAGAGTCACCTTTGACATCAATTTCACGTGGTTCATCTCGGGTGGCTTTTCAGAGCTGCAGTGCCAATATAAATGTAATACGCTGAGTAATAACTCTGGCTAAGTATTTATCCTCTGGGATTCTCGACTGTGTTAAGTACTCCATCTCACCGGCTTCAATCTTTACATGACAGACTGTGTGAGCATGTCTGGTAATTTTTTACGGTGCCGCACGCTCCTAAGCGCACACTCGTGACCACAAATACATACAAAAACAGAATGATTGTTTGTTGTGGTCATGTGGATGAGGAGACTCAAGGGATGGAGAATCAAACCTTATTAACACTGTAGGCTCTTTCCATGCTGCTGTTGTCCCCCACCTCAGCTCTCCCCAACCCCTCGTAACCCCCTCTGTTCCCCAGAGCTGCTAATGACTGCTAATTGTGGCACGGCAGGGGAGCGACGCTAAAAACCGGCTATCACCAGCCATGCCTGACAGTGCCACTGGCCACCGGCTGTGAGGCTGGTGGCCCCTCATCTGTCAACTCCATCTATCAGGAAGTTGATACAACTTCTGTGTATTTGGGGAAGAACATTACAGGGATCAGCAGGAGCAGCTGCAGTTCCCCTTTAATGACTAATTACCAATTCACTGGTAGGATCCATCTGTGTAACATTAACAAACAATTGTATTTAGTGTATTTTCTTTCCGTTGGGACATTAGCTGATTTATGACCTGCACTTGTCCCGGTCGGTGTCCAGCAGGAATTGCAACATTGATAAATCACAGACCCACAAATCCCGTCTTCATCACCCCGAATTTTAGTCACACAGAAACTGACGGACAACAATATCTCATTTACATATTAGAGAATAAAGCGCAGAGAATGTCAGGTAAAGAAATAATTATGTAAATCCCATCATTTTCGTTTTTCTTTCAATTGGCAGTTGCTGGGTCTTTTCAGTTGTGTAACTGAGCTGCTGAAAATGCCAAGTGGTTTGAGCCCATCCACCAGCTTGTGTGGCTCTTTGAAGAGATGCAACTTTTGAGGCCATTTTCTGTGACAAGCAAGTCACACTAACTCTGTTTACAGCCATTTACACCTGAAGAATTTCTTGTTTTTTCTGCAGTGCACCGATGCTGCTGCCGGCAGATACAATGCATCAGTATTTCCATGAAACAACTATCAGCCGCTGAGTGTTTAGAAAAGTAAATACAAGAACTATTGAGATGTGGTTATTGACTAGTGGCTTTTTAGAAGTGGCTGTTTTATCTACAGTTGTCTTTGTGCTACTATGATGGACGTTGATATTATGATACAATGTCTGTACATTTCTCAGAGAAACTGGTGGAAATGGTGCCTGTGCTTATCGTCCGGTGAGTGAAAGTCTTGTCATTCTCCACGCTGTCAGGGCCGGGGATGCTGCACACACCCCAGCAGCTTCCAGCTACCTGATAAATTTTGATGCTGTCTGCAGTCAAGATGTGATGAATCATTGTACAGTAATTCAGTGCTTGCATTTGAAATGCTGTTGAAGATGAAAGTAATTTAGATTGCCTCTGTTGTTATGAAGATAGTCAACCTCGGTTGGCCACGCTACGCTTGGTGTTAAGATTTTAGAAGTCACCTGTGATGTTTTTGTTTCACTGGTGGATCATAGATCTTCATTAAATCCAAATCCTGAAAGGAAAGTGTTAAAAAGTGGGAAGGGAAAGGTGTATCTCAGAGTCTGGGGACAGCAGCTAATGCCTTAGTAAATTTCAACTCATTCAGTGTTTGATGAGCAAGTTACCCTCTGTGTAAATCCAGTGTTAAGCTCTGTCCATCCTCGAGTCCCTGCACTACCTCGCCTACTGAATCTCTTCCGCTCACCTTCACCGGAGTCCTTATAGTCTGTTTCCTCGTGCTTGGCTTGGAGGAACCTGAGCAGGACAAAAGGAGGACATTTCTGGGACAGAAAAGCAGGGATATACATTTTCTATATCCTTGGGCATCCTGGCTGCATTTTCTTCAAGTGTCAATTATAATGCCAGTGGATGAGAGATCAAAAGTGCTGTATGTAATGCTGTGATACATTTCTACTGTCAAGGCTGTGGCATATTTCATTTGGAAAGGGATTTACAATAGGAAAGAAGGTAACGTTGAGATGAAGTGCCTGACCTGTTTCTTTGTCCTGTGTTAGCTCTTCCATATCGCTCCATCTCTCATTTCTGGGAGGAAATTTCCCTATTGTTTCACACCCAATTTTTCCAAAACTCCCTGCGTCAGCAGCAGCCCCTGCATCTGCCCAGTTGAAGGCACAGTGTCCAATTAAACTCGCATATCCATGCAGAAAAGAGTCATTTGTTTCTCTCTCTCCCTCACTTCTTCACCCACTCAATCTACTATTAATAATATTTCCTCCCATTCTCAATTACCTTTCTCTTTCTCAATTACTCTGCCTTGTTACAATAACAGACATGTCTGAGAATATATGAAATACTAATTAAAACCTGACTACAGAGCGCAGATTTCGATCTCACGTTAGAGCCTTTTTTCCACCTTTTTGCCAGTTCCTCTCTCAGCGTCTGCTCCCTGCCCTCCCACTCTTTCTCCCTCTCCTTGCAGCAGATGGCTTCGGTCAGAGGTGGACAGGTAACAGACGACCCCGTACCTCCCCCTAGGGCATCCAAGCCCTGCCCCTCCTGTCCCTCCTTCGTCATGCTCCCTGTGCTGCCACAACCTCCTCCACCTTTTTCACCCAGTCCTTTGAACACCTCCAGCCCTTCCTGCTCCTCCGTCAGCCTCGGCACAATCAACACCCTCCAACTGCTCCCTCCTCCTCTTCCTCCTCCGTGCTGTCCTCCCCCTCCCTTCCTCTTCCTCTCCCTCTCCCTCTCCTCTGGGCTGTATCTGGTGGGCCAGCCCCTCCCTCCTCCCCCCAGTGGTGCAGGCCTTCTGGATGGAGCAGATGGTAAGAGAGGGCCAGGAGGAGACGTCCTCTAACCTGGGAGCCCAGCCAGGCCTGGCCCACAGCGAATGGCTGATACCTGCCTAATAGACCTGGACTGGGCTTGGAAGAAACTGGCTCACTGTGTGTGTGTGTGCGCAAATAGTAATATGTGTCTTCACATGTCCAGCGTTATTGTTATTCTGTTGTTGCAATTAACAGTGTTGTTGGATTGTGTGTTATTTAAAACTGACTGTGTGTGTGTTTGGCACTGAGGTTTACTGATCCTTAGAAAGGTCAAAAGACTTTGTGGCTCAAAAACGGTGAATCCCAGTCAGGGTCAGTTGTATCTTTGGAGCAGCAGCTAAAACCACTCACTCAAGTACTGCACCTCAGTACAGTTGTGAAGTAATTGAAGTTTTTGTCCTTGTATATTTATTTTGACCGTTACCAGCTCAATATGCATCTTAAGTATACCCCTTACAAACAGTTGCCAGTGAAAGCCTGCAAGTTAGCTCTGATGTGAATGAGCTTTTAACTTTTTTTGTTGTCAAAATCACAGCAAAGCCTCATGTATCATTAACTTTTGGGTTTGGGGATTTTGTCGAATTACGTTGTAACAGGCTACGTTCCAGTCAGATTGTCTTTTGTTTCTGTTTTCATTTTGTTTTATAGCTGCAGAAACAGACAGAAAAAAGGGCAGCTTCATTGGGAAAATGTTGTATATGTGAGTACAGAGAGGAGGACGAAGGTCTGAAAGTGGCTGACAGCAGGCAGAATGTAAATAGGAGGCGCTCCAGCCTTATAATGGGTTCTGACTCCGTCTGGATATTGTGAAGTGACTTATTAAAAGCTGCAAAGTTTTAATTTAAAAAATATTTAAAGTTATGGCGTTTGGGCTTTTGTTTTGTTGAGTCATGTGTGTGTTGGATTGCACTTAATTAAACAATATTTTAGTGTTTATATGGTAATATGCACATCCCTGGATGAAGGGACACTGAGTTTGTATGTGGGCGGTGTTTGTGATGTTTTAATACGTGAGCAGAACTCACCTGAACTCAAAACTCTGCCAGTCCAAAACTATTATTATTTTTTTGACAAACCTAATCTACATGTGTTTGATCCTTGTAAATGCGCAATGTGATGGATGTTTTGAATTGAGAAATATATTGAGTTCAAAATATATATGTCCCGGGGGAGAGGAGTTTCCTGCCGTAGCTGGTGGAGAATAAATGTCTCTATCAAATGTACCTCGGAGAGTTTTCCCATCCTGATAAGTCTTACATCTGTCTGTCTGGTCCCTAATACCCAAAGCTATGGTTTTAGGGCACTTTCATTGTAAAGACGGATTTTCTGTCTCCCATATGAAGCAGAGAAACACTCCCTGCTCACTGTTTTCAAAGTGTATTTATGGCTATTCCCTAAAATTCATTTAAAATTCATTAATACCACAGGGACAAACTCAATGAGCTCAGCCTAGTTTTCCTCATTTGCCCAGCGAGTCCAAACGGATTGTTGTTTTCCCCAGACGCTGCTCCTCTCCAATCTCTTCCTGTTATTAAATATTCAAATCTCCGCTGCAATCACTCTGTTTAGTAAACACTCAGGGGACCTCACCAAGACTATTAAAGTAGAGATGATTGCAATAGCTTGTTTTTGTTTAGTTTTGTTCCTTGATATAGCTGACATGCTAATTGCTAAAGGATTACTAGCTAATTGTTTGACTGTCGTGGAAATGTTCCCATCACCTGGATGTATATTGTCTTGTTCTGCAAGTTCTTCCTCCTCCTCCTCCTGTGTTTTTTTTTCCCATTCCCAACACCCACCAAATAGGCACAAACACACTGTCAAAATGATTTCACACTCCCACACGCTGCCGTCTTTGATCTTTCATTCTCGGGTCCTCACCCGCCATCAGATGTTAAGGAGGAACACTAAATTTATCTCCTATTTTCCTATTTTACACAATTTATCATTCCTGTTCATTTTAAGGGTTCCTCTTCTCTCTTGTTGCCGGTTGTTTGTCATCCGTTCTCCAGTGTCATGCTGTTTTCTAATAAGCACCGCAGTAATTTCTGCATGTTATTAATGGTGGCACGCACCATGAGCCGGAGGAACTCCAGCTGTGCAGAAGCGAGCAAGGCCAACTTGCGGCCCCCCGTGCCACCGCACGTCGACCGCCCCGCCAGCTCACCGCCGCCATCGCCTGGGGAGCGGGTATGCTTGCCCTGGAGGTGATGCTAATGGGAGTTTTTAACTACATTTCCCTCCTTCTTCCATTCCTCGCCTCCTCTCCCACTGGTGCTGTGGATATGAGCCTAGAGCAAACACAGTGCACTCTCATTAAGGGACTAGTGCTGGTATTAAATTCGCTGTTATTAGAGAGGCCTGCTTTCATTTCACTGGCACAGCAAACCACAGACACCCACAGGAGACCCGGTGAGGACTAGATTACACTCATACATTGAGATGCGTTGGTATGTTTTGGGCCTGAGCCATAAAAGGTGTTGTAAAAAATGGGAGTTGCTGGAGCCACATCCCTTTTTTTTTTCTTCTTTAAGTGCCAATTGCATCAAGAGGCTGCAGATTAAAAATAATAGACTGTAATGTGGCTGGGAAGAGAACATCGCGTTAACGGCAGAGTTCCCTGCTGTGTGTTGGCTTTGCCTCATTGGCTCTCTGGCAGAGAGGGTCGTCATTTTTCACATTACAGCTCACACCCTGCCTGACATGCCAAAGATGGACAAAATCAATATACATACGGCAACAAAGACTCAGGCTCCGCTTATTTGATCAAAGACTGTTTCCACATGCCAGGGCAGAATGT
The DNA here is from genome assembly GCA_034769265.1 of Remorina albescens. Classification (NCBI taxonomy): domain Eukaryota; kingdom Metazoa; phylum Chordata; class Actinopteri; order Carangiformes; family Echeneidae; genus Remorina; species Remorina albescens. Next base: position 2,918,963 of record CM068493.1, read on the forward strand.
GTGTGCAGATGCCTTTCCAACGCGAGCTGGCAGGTTTACATACCACACTGATGTATCTGGACTAAATGCCCTCTTGGACATCCTTGCCGCCGTTCCCCCTGCCTGCCGATCCCTCTCCTGTCAGCAGCCCCTGAGGGCACAGCCGGCTGAGTGAAAGGACTGAGCCAAAGTGACTGTGACAAGGGAACTCGCATCAAATTCCCTGACAGTTACCTCAACAACCTCCTCTAATACTGCCATGTCACACGCATAAGGAGATTACTGAATGGATTTAGTGAATATGAAATGTGAGAGAACGGTCCATGATAAAAAAACATTTTCCCCCTCCCTGGAGCCAAAGGACCATGCCTATGTGATATGCCGTTATCAGGCGTAGGCACTCGGCTGGCTCTACTCTGGAACACAGAACAGGTGGCAAAGAGGCAGAAGCAAGGCAGCGAGAGTGCATGCTGTGAAAACGCTGCAGGTGTCCTGGTCGCCTACTATGGCAAGAGGCTTAAAGGACAGTCCTTACGTAGCACCATAGACACAAACAAACATAATTATATTGGAGATTTACTGCAGGAGGACCTAATTTGACTCTGCGTTTGTTGTGCTGTTTGTGACTGTAGCAGGCAGTCAGTTTTTCATGGTGGCAGGCCCTTCTGTTGGTGCTGTAAAACACAGCGGTGTGTTCAGCTGTGACTGGGACTCATTAGATGAGGAGAGTGTCCGTCATGGTGCCTGGCTGTCTGTGTGCTGGTCATCTAGCAGGGGACTGGGGGAGGAGGCGGCCAGACCCCAGCTGAAAGTCCCTTTTCATTCAGCCCCACTCCATCCTTTTTTCTTTCTTTCCGTTCTCCCTTATCTACCTTCTGCTCTCTCCTTCATCCTCTTCTCCTCCTCTTCCATCTCTCAACGGGGGGTCATCTCCTGTGATTCACTGAAGCCCATTATCAGTTCCCTGCCAACCTCCATCCCCAGCCAGCCTCTCAACAACACACAACCACTCGATCAAAGCCCCAGGAGGGCCGACAGCTTGATTGATGCTTATCAAAGAATCCATTGTTGTTGGCCTGTGTTGGCAATCCCAGTCATCATCTGTGCTGCTGTTATTGCAAGTCTCTCATTGCATTGTGTGGGTGTGTTGTTCGCCAGGTATTGTTTCTGGTCCATCTCAAACAGTGTTCAATAATAAAAGATGGTGCCAGACAACCAAGACGGGCCTAGTGGACTTTTCTTCGTTTATACCACAATAATCAAGTTACAGTCCTCCGTGACAGACCCTAGAGCTGACAAACCAACTGAAGCCACAGAGAGTGGAAATTAAAAACTGCATCAGAATGAAAACAGACTGAACGCATTATGTAACAGTTTGTTGAACTTGCACACAGTAGCAGCCGATGAATAACATGTTTAGGTCAATAACTGCACATGAGACTTTAAGTGATTCAGAGCAGAAAAGTGTGAAATGTAATCGTAAGCAATTTGAGTCCACAGTCCAGTCAGAGGATTGTCCTTTGTCGCTGTCAGTGGATCAACCTTCACCTTTACAAACAGTCCATGGTAATGAATCAGAAGATGATGATATATAAATTTGCTTGTTATAAATATAGACCATTTTAACATTCACCCTATAAAATATCAGCCACCAATCCAGCCAGAGGAATACACATGAGAGAATATGGCATTTTGTGGGAAGATTAAGGAGAATTTTTCACCCTCTTTGTTCTTTGTCATGCTGACCTGGTGCAAATGCAAGGAGACGTTGAGAACCAACATAGACGCATGAATGTGAAATTAAATCTTCAGCACAGCTGTGTTTGATCCAGAAACATTATTTATGTACCTGCGTAGCTTTGTGACAGAGGAAAGGATGGCTAGAGGCGTTTTATGTTTAGCTTTTAAAGGGCTCTGACCTTTGTCATTGTCTGCTCTGCAACAAATCTCTCAATTTTCATTATCATTTACATTTCACCGTCTATGTTGAGTTGAATTATATCTCCAGAAATGTGTCCTCTCTCTATCCATCTTCCATCCATGGGGATCTGAGAGCTGCCCTCAGAGGAGCTGGTCTCAGTGCAGTTCTCAGACCAGCAGGACCAGCACTGTGTCAGTGTCAGATCTTCATTCGTGTGTGGAGCAGCTCAGATACAAGCTCCAATTCTCCCAGCACCCCAATACATTCTCCTTCACTGTTTTGGTCTTCCCTTCCTCTTTCTGCCTCCCCCTCTTTTCCCAACCAAGCTTTTATTTTCATTTTCTGTCTCTTACTCTAAAGGGAGATTACCTCCTCTTCACAGGACAGGCTTGATATTTCATTTCCAAATCACTGTGGCTCACAGTTGTTTTATCACTCCTCTCTCCTCCGTGGTCACTCTTTCTTCAATGTACTGAGAGACAAACACAACAAAGGGGAAGCTGTAGCAAAGTGGGCATGTTGACATATAAGAGGAGGTGGCGTGTGAGAGGCTTGGCCTCTGCGGCACTCAAATGAGAAAGGACATCGCTCATTTCCAACCTCAAATTGCCTTGCTCTCATCTCTGACCCACACTTAACAGCCTCATGCAGGCATTTCATCGCCCATTCTCACACACAAAAAAACAAGTATGTTTACACAGCAACATGTGTAAACCCATAGACACATGGACGGAAAGAGAGAAATGTGATTTAAACATTAAAACACTCATAGAGTCATAGAGCTGACACAACAGACTTAAATGTGTTTTTAATTCTGTTCACACAGCTCTGACCGATGTGTGAGTATGTTACTGACGCAAATCTGTTAACGCACACATTAAAAAAAGACCAGGAAACCATTTATATCCCGTGCCTTCTGGGCAAGACCCTGTCTCCATGGCTACAAGATCATGTTGACCAGTTAAAGCGCTAAAAAATAATGGCTGCCTAGGAGGCAGAGTGATTGATTGTGGTTTGCCACATGGGAGAATCAGCTGAATTGTGGATTTTCCTGCTGCAGAATCATCTAGTTGACATTTCACTTCATGGGCAGGGATGAGCAGGTTCCTCCACCAGCTTCAGTGATTTCCTTCCTCTCTCCACCTTCTGTCAGATTGCCCTGTGGAAACAGCACCGCTCATATAACTTCATTACTTTTTAATGTAGCCGTAATTACTCCAGCATGTTGTAATTGGACAGAGATATGAGAACAATAAAGGATGTCAGGACAGAGAACAGGATTTTAATTGTAGGTTAATGATATTTATTTTGTGCCGTGCTCTTTTTTTTTTTTTCTTCTTCTGAGTCATGGCTCAGTTGTGTGGGCTAAGTGTTGGATCTCCAGGGAGAGCAGGAGGGTGCTTATTTCTTTCCCTGTGAGATGAGGAGATGCTTTCTGATCTCCCGCGCTGCTTTTGTCATGGAGAGGTAGCACATTAACCTTGGATCTGATTAAAGCTTGTAACAGAGCCAGGTCGCACAGTGGCCAAGTGGCCAAGCTCCTCTGGGCTCAGATTAGGCCTGACCTCTGACTGATGTCAGTACAAGATAATGAACTTAACTTTATCAGCCCCATTTGTCTCCCCCCAGGGCCCACACAGGAGCCTCGCCCTGCTACGTCTAGCGGGTGTAAACTCAGGTAGCAAGTACAGGGGTTAATGCTCTGATAAGATTCATGCGGCATTATCGAGCGTCACTGGAAGCTCTTCAGCTTGGAGCTGCTCTGGGGAAAGAGCTTCTAAGGCACCCAAGGGGCAGATACTGTGTGGAGATGCACTTGGGAATGATAGGAACTGTATTGATATGTAGAAAATTCAACAATAGTGAAAGTCCCATCATTTTACAACTACAAATGTAATTGTTATTTTCTTTTATTTATTTATTTACCTTTTTTATGTGTGTTTGTTTTGTGATATCTGACTCACTGTTTATCTTTATCTCATAGTTTGTTTGTTTTTTGAGATCCACGGTGGCCATTAAGCAACTATAGTGGTATAATGACAGAGGTTTGCACACGGTTATTAATTGTGAATATCGTTTAGTCTAATAATAAAAATAATTTCAAAGTTGTTTGAACAACTGATGCTGAACTGCAGGTTGAAACTTGGCCACGTTCAATCCCTAAACTGATCTCCCCTCTGAAAACAACTACATAAAAAGACACATCAATAACTTGTTATAACTGATGCAGGATTGACGGGTATATTATACACCTGCAACAGTGAGCGGAGGGACTGATAATAGAAAAAAGGGAGGAGAGGTGCGAGGGGAGTTTCGCATCCTAAATCAATTACCCTCCTCGTCCACCTGTGGTTTGCATATGCTGTTGATGAGGAGGGGATTATCAGGCAAAGAGAGAAGAGATGAAGAGATGAGTGAAACTGCGAGATTAATATCCTGCCACAGCAGCCCAGGGAGAGATTCATTTCCTCTTTACCACCATTTAAAAGGAGTCACATGCGCCCAGGTTGGCGGCTGCTTTAATGGTGGCGGGTGGGGGGGGGTGTTCTGTTGTATGTCACGCTAACACCCACAGGGGTTGATGGGTAAGACGATGGATATCATTGGTCAGGTAGTGAACTCAGAGCAACTGCCTTTTCACCCTGTGTGTATATTTGTGTGTGTGTTCGTGTATTTGAGAAAAGCTCTGATTGATTGGATCCCTGAGTGATTGTGTCACTGGGAAGCAAAAGAAAGAAACTACGACCATGCAGGCATGTGAGATGATTGAAATGTGTGTGTGTGTGTTTGTCGGGGTTGTGTGGCATGCCACGCTTCTCCAGATTTAATTTGATTAAATAAGAGTGCTGTCACTAACCAATGAGAAAGATGATCTTACACCCATTTCCGCAATATTAGGCTGATGAAAATGATGGCATTTTTAGATCTTATGCTCTGCGTCGTGTAATATTTGGTGGAGTTAGAGCAGGAGGTCTGACTTACTGGGGGCCTAATTGGACATGTAGGAAGCAGAGAACTAATTTGAAAATATAGGAGGGTTTTCTCGTGCAGTTTGTTTTAAATGACGGAGAAACAGCGAGGCCTTCATAGTCGGTTATTAGACAGAAAAATATAAAGGCTTGACTTTCATTAATGTGATATTTAAATTGAAAAACACAAAAGAAAGACACCCTTAGTCCTCCTATTTAGCAGTTCATAAACATTTAAAGCGTCCTTATTTAATGTTCACAGTGTGTTATGGACAATTTATTCAATATTTTGTATATTCCTATGAACGACATGACTGAAATGTACTGAAAATCTTTAATATTAACATGGGTAGAGCTTCAAATTAGTGTTTGTGAATTGTTGAAATTCTTCCCAGCTCAAGTTTCACTCCAGTGTATATCAGATGTCAGATCACCATTTGGACACTCAGTCATTACCCTGCTGCCATTATAAATCTTCCCCCTTATTAGAAACGCAGAAAGCTCAATAGGTTGAAATGCAGCCACTCAAACACTCAGTCAAACCATGGCCTCATTGATCGGCGTCTCTCCTCTCTCATATTCACCTGGGTCAGATGGATGGACTTCAGGGTGTCAGTCCGTCCTGTGAGTCAGCTGCGTCTGTTTCTGCCTCCTTACAGCCACTTCCTGTGGTGATAGCGCTGCTCAAATGTCAAAGTAAATGAGCTGGCCAGGCTGTGTGGCCGTATGTGCTCATCAGGCCACTTTCTCCTGCTTGTTTGTAACTGTAATCATCCATCCCCCCCCCCACACACACACACACACACACACACCAACACCCCCCACACCCATATATTTATACACACCCTGACCCTCCTTTCCAATTCCTCTCCCACAAATCCCCCACCGCTCTCAGGAGGCCCAGGGTCATTTGCTCGCTTATAGGTGTAATTAAAGGCCTGTTAATTATTTAGTCTGCTCCGGGGGGTGAGCCCATCCTTGGTCTCCAGTTTGATCAGTGTGTGTGACTTGAGTGTAGGAGAAGGCCCATAGCTGAACATCAGTTTCTCACTGAGCCAAGCCCTCCCCAGAGTGAACACACGCAGGAAGAGCAATGTCTCTCATAGTTAAGTCTGTGTTGCTGCCTGGCAACTTTATTTTTCTGACTAATAAATTAATCATTGCTCGTAGAGCTGATAGCTGTTCAGACCTGGAACTCGGCCCCTTTGCTACAACAAAAGGTTGAGTCATTTCACTTTGTGCCTTTTATATTTCTCTCCAACTAACCTTATCTAGCGTGAGAAACAAAAAAGTCTTTGGGTTTGTCTTGTAAATCTGGGCCAGTCTGACTCCTTTTTGTCTGACTTCTCAAGATTACTGCAACTAATTTGTGGAGTACAATGGCGCCAATACAGATAGAAATCAGGCACAAGTACAGAAAATACTCTGGTTGCATGAAAACCGGTGTTTTCTCCATGCAATTATGCTTCTCAACTGTTAAAAAACACAATTCGAGCTAAATTGTAACAGCTAGAAAACTGTCGTACATTTTTTCATGTACAATGATCATCCAAATGAGCAAACCAAACAAAGAAAAGCTGACTTGAGCAGCTGGAAAAAATGATGTTTGTTGGTTTTGTTTCATTAATGACTTTAAAATTTAATTTAGTCTATTTTCTAATTGATTCATTCATTGATTAATTGTCCCAGCAGGAATATTAAGTCTAAAATATCAGGACTTTCAGTCAATGCTGTATTTTTATGAATACAATTTGAAGAAGTGGTTTTGTGGCTCAGTCATTTTGATCAGTGTCTTGGAGTCTTGTCCTTTTCAGTCTTGGCAGTAACCTTAAGAACAGCTTATGCAGGACTAAGCAGAGACTGAGGCTGAGATGTATGGAATGTGTCTCTCCAGACTGTGAAGTGTTTTGATAGCTGCTGTCCTGACCTGCTCAGACCCCTGACCAGCTACTCACCTCCTTCCCCAGAGGGGATAATGGCGTTAATACCTGTAAACGGTGTTCTGTCTTGATGCCATCCTGGGAAGAGGGAGGGTGGAGGAGCAGGAGGGGGGTTGGGGGGTCGGGGGGGGGTACCAGGCCTCTTAAACCAATTTCAAGCCCGTCAATTAAGCTGGTGATTTGTGTTAGACAGAAATCACTATGGCACTGCCACTTCAGTGGCCCCCTCTCTGCGCACACACACATCGCTCCTCCTGTATCCCACAATCCTTGGGGAACTCAAAGAGCCATTGATTGGTTGAGCTGTTCGGGCCTCAGACGGATCGATAATCACTGTGTTCTCCCAGCCCTGCGCTGGAGGGGTGAAGCTGGGTAGACGCTCATTTGCCAGTTCCCATGGGAACTGCTCCAAGTCCCGCCGGATGTGGGGCTTTGAAGACCTCCTTGGTTTTTCTCTCAAAGTTTCTGTTTTGGAAGTTTTACTCCATCAACCTTTGGGAACAGTTAATTTGGTGTCAAACAATAAACGCTTCAATTGCCAATAAAAGTGGAACAAAAAAAAAATTGGTGTCTGTGTTATAGGGTATCTTAGTTATAGGTCGTTTTTTCTTAAGACAGATTATAGCAGTGTGTGCAGTAGGGTAAAATAATGAATTTCTCTTTATTAAACATTCTCTTGGAGAACGAGTGCTGAAACTCTATTGATTTCCATTAAAAGTAATCAAACTTTTCATGCCGCTAGATTGGTGTGGGATTTTTTAAAATTAATTAATTAATTATTTTTTATTGTGAAGAACTATAAGTTCTGCTTTTAAGATGACCACCAATCTACTCAAAAGAGTTTGAATCATTAAATTCATCAATCAGCTCTCCCACGCCTCGCTCCAGTATCAGCTGTTAATGGTCTGAACCCTGAACTCTGAAAGTATTGGCAGGGAATCGCTGAAGCCCTGAAATGCCTGGAAAGTTTAGGGCTGTATCCTCTGATTTATCAATCTCCAAACCAATAGCTCGGAGTTGTCTGGGGCGTGAATCTCCCCTCAGTACCAGCCCTGAATCATTCGAACCATCAATCTCCCTTCTATTAGACTCGCACTGTCTGCTCCATGGCCATGTCTTCTCATTGGAGTTATGGGTTGAAGGGAGATCGGGAAGGTGGGGGGGGGCTTTAGACGGATGATAGAGACATGCAGGGGAGGAGCAGTATGGGCAGAGAGTAGATCAGGTAGAGATATGCTTGGTATTTAGGCTGGGATACATGAGAAATGGCTGTATCTGTCATTCCCTGGCCCCCCCTTGTCTCCGCCCGGTGGTCTCCGCCACTCTGTCCCTCCGTCCCGGCTGCTAATAAAGAGTCCTGCACGGCCCTATGTTCAGGTCATAAAACCGAATTAAAATATTAAATCTGTCAGGGCCTGTCCTCGTAAATAAAGCCATATATTACTCCTCCATCTATAAAAGTGAAAAAGGGTCGATGCATTTTACGAGGGGGAGAGGAGCAGGCCTATTTCAGGTTGGATTGCTAAAAGCCACTGCATCACTGCCCCCACCTGTGGACTGAGCTAATTATTCACTGTGCAAAGTGATGGAGAGTAAAGAGGGATCGATGGAGAGTGCAAGGTTGAGCTGTGAAGACAGAATTTTAAATCTGTATCAATGAGCGGATAATGTAGGAAAAAATGGTCTCCATGAAATCCTGGCATGCCTGTAGAAGATATTTCCTTAGTAATAATCCCAGATTAATTTTTCTCCTGTCTATCCTGACTGATGTAACAATGTATCCTCAGTTTATTGAAGGGTTTACATTTTAGTGGCCATTGTTCTTGAAGAATAGCCTGATCTTTTACTCCACAGAAAGTGAAACAAAGAAAGAATTACAATTATTATAATATAAACATATTCATTTTTAGCATTATTAACTTGAATTCCTCAGAGTGTAGAGTTCCATATTTTTCTTGAAACTACTAAAAGCATATATTTAATCAGTCTTGTTAATCTGTGACCCCACATTCACTGTCTTCGGTGATCACACCAGCGTGTGCCTGTAATAATTATCTGCAACTGAAAGCATCCCCTAATAAATCCTGTCGTGTTGGAGTAATATTTAGTAAAATCTTCCTGTTACCTGTGTCCTGTTGCCTTTATTATACTGAAGTTTTCTTAGAAGGAATGAAAGTATCTTACTGTGACTTGTTTTTAAAAAATCACCTGTAGAGATAAATCTTCATGGGGTTCGTTTGCAATAAAAATGATAAATGAAACTCACATCCTTGGGGCTTTAGAGCAATATACAAACAATAAAGTTTGATAAAGTAGTTTTTTTTTTCTTATTGTAAGGGACTATACTTTTGTCTACTGAGTGTAGGTAAAAGTTCTTGTTTGGTCACCTGTGCTCATCCTCTTTGGCTAAAACTCTTGCAACCAAATCTGCAGCAGGTGCTTTTTTTAAAGAGACGGACAGGATCTATTTTTAAGGTGACTCTAACTGGTCCCATCATCAAACTTTACCCAGGTGTTCTGTCAAAAGCTTTCCACCAGTCCAGTAGTTGCACTAGATTAATAGTAGACACTACTTTTTGAATTTGCCCACAAGAGGCTCGTGCCAAGCTTCAGCTTCGGCTCAGCTTCAGTGATTTCTATCCACAGTTGACCTGCCTCCTCTGGCGGCCCAGTCCAGTGGTCCCTGAGATCAGAGCCATTAGCATTAGCAGGTGGTGGGGATGTTGGGATGGACATCCACCTGGTGCAGGGCAGCTGCTTCTGCCCGCTCAGCTAATTGGCTGGCAGGTGGCCGGGACAACACAAGTGTGTCTCGGCCAGGAGGAGGAAGAGGGAGGACATCAAGTCTCCTGGTATCCTGGACCAAAGATGAAAAGGCTTCAGTGGAATGAAAACAGGTCATACACACACAGTCCCTACATGTAATTACATACAGCAAATGCATGCACTCACACATCATCATCTATTCACACACACACACACACACACACACACTTTCCTTGTGTCTATTTTACTATGTCAGACTCACGCACACACACACACACGCAGTCACACATGTGCAGACTCAGTCTTTGAGCTTTGTGGAATAACCTTGGCGCCAGCGTGGTTCCTGCTTCGCCAGTCTGGTAGATAGATGGTCCTCGACACAGGCTGGCACAGGCTTTTCATTATGTTCACTACCAGTCCATAGAATCTGGCCTTGAGACTTGGACTTCTTCCCTTTGCCTTCATTTTCGTTTGCTGCTGGCTTTCAGTCTACTGTATCGGTTTTTGTTTTTTTTTGCATTGTCAGTGGCCATCCTTTCTCTTTATCTATTGTCCTTCAGTTGCTGTTTTTGCTTCCTCTCTTCTCATCTCCTTTCCTCTCCTTTCCTCTCCTCTCCTCTCCTCTCCTGACTTAATTAGGATGTGGGGGTAGCTGGTTGTCGGTTGAGTAAGCTCACTATCAGATGATTAATTGTTAGAGGGGGGTACAGCAGTCCAGGGGTAGTATGGCTGGGGGAACACAAGGTTACAAGATGGTATCACCCCCCTCTTTCCATCCAACCCCTCCTTCCTCCATTCTTTCCTCTTTCTGTCTCCTTCAGCATCTCTCTTTCTCTTTCCCACCTCTCTCCATCTCTGTCTCATTTGCCCTCTCACTCTCCACTCTCTCCTTGTTGATCTGTTGTACAGCTAATTCACCACAGTTCCTATCCTGACCGTTGCGAGTTGGCGGCGAGCGCTGGCTGGGGCTGCCTCAGAGCGGGAACATCGCTGCACATATGTGTGCCGTTGATTAAGATAAAAGGCCGAAGGCAGATGAGACAGTAACGCAAACCAGCTGTTCATCACTGCAATGATCATTAGCTCCATGTACTCATTAGTGAGCCTGATTTTATGCGTTTCAGGTGGTCAGAGTTTTCAGTGTCCCGCCGACTCCTGCCACAATCTGCAGCAATTTTCTACCTCAAATAAGTGTTGTGGTGGTCATCGGTCAGCCGACCTTGGCTGCCAGCAGGTTGAGAGTGTCAGACTGTGGCTATGATTAGTTTGCAGATAGTGGACCTTGTCTTCGGTCGGCCAGAGGGCAGAAAATCTATTATGTGATTGGTTGGCTGGCACAGCGCTCTGTAGCGGCAGCATCAAGCTGGAGTTTAGTCTAGACTCTAAATTTAGATTAATGGAAGGGTAGCTGGCTATGTTTGTAATTAATAGCTGTGACCTGCAGGGGTTACACATATTACTAAACCCTGAACAAGGCTAGACACCTCTCTGACCCACACGCATCTCGCACACTCTGCCACAGAGAGTGGCGATCTCATCTATTTTGTTAGGGTCTCTTTTTATTTACGGCTTGGATGACTTCACCACTCCTCGCAAAATGTTGTCGGGCAGACGGCGTGTGTTTCATTGTGTAGTCACAAAATCATCTGGCGTTTCAGACTGCGCCTGCAAAGGGAAAGCAGCCCACCTTGAACAAAACATATTCTGGGACAAAATGCAGCTTCATCTCTTTATGCGGAACTCATCTTCAGCTGTTTTGTTTATAACCGAAAGGAACTCCCCTTCGTTGCCAATCTCAGGCTGCAACTGTATTTTCTGCTGTGTTCCACTCGTGACCCATCCCCATCCTCTTCCTCCTTCATTTCTTGGTATTTTCACTTTCTCTCCCGCCCTTGCCTGATGCTGACTTTCTCTCCCTCCATCATATCGAGCTGTCTGTCAGCGTGGGGCCTCGTGTCTCTCTGTCTTTGATGGATGGGGAACACGTAGGAGGAGCAGCCGTCCTTAATAGACACGCCGGATTGAAACGCTGGGGAAGTAAATGTTAAGGGCCTCATAAAACATCCACTTCCCCTCCCTCGTCCTGCGCTGCCCTCCCCCACATCACCCACACATGTCCCTCCCACAGTCGCCCCCCTTCCCTCCCTTAATCTCCACCCACACACCACCACACCAGTGCCTTATTTTTTTGTCGTTTGTGATTGCCTTTCTTAAGCCTCACATTCTGAGACATAAAGGAAGTCGTATTTGTGTGCGTGCAATTGCAATTATCTGTATAAGATGTGACCTGCTGCTTCCCTCCTGCAGTCTGATGATAGTGATGGATGGAGTCACAGGAAAGACAAAGACCCCAATTTGATATGTGTTCGCTGGATATCAGTCTGAATGGCAGTTTCCTGGAGTGACATGTCACAGCGTGTATATACAGTGACTGTGGCGGCCCCTTTGCCCCTGACCCTGGGGTACCATCAGCTCTTACCAGGATGTCAAGATGTAGGACACCGATTAAGAAGGGATTGGTAAAGTTGATTTATTTCCTCATGCCCAAGGCAGAGACAGGGGAACCATGTTAAGGAGCCTCCATCAATAAGCCAGCACCGCGGCTATCGTGTTTGCAAGAGGCAGGAAGGTCAGCTTTTAAAGTTATAGCCGCGGGCTGATGGCTATAGCACTGAATAACCCAATTCCCCCCAAGGTGAAGGGATCAAGAGGGGTCAAGGACAGTGGTGAGGTGGAGGCAGGTGGAAAGTGAATTTAACAGGAGGGGGAAGGCCCACTGTTTCATCTGGAGCGTTGACCCTGGTCATAATTCCATTTGCCTGACTTGTTTGATGCAGAAAGAAATCCTTCAGTGTGAAAGGAACTGCCTTCCCAGTGTAGCTCAATTTGTGTAGCATGTGTGCGTGTGTGTGTGTGTGTGTGTGTGTGTGTATGTGTGTGTGTGTAATGGAGGAGTTCAGACCATGATTTAGATCTTCAAAAACTGACTCTGAATTGAAAATTTCACCGTGGAAAATATATGAAGTGTGTGTGTGTGTATGCGGCTGAAAAGACAACCTGAAGCCAATGAGAGGGCTCTGCACATCCAGCCATTAATCATCATAATACAGCAGGCATCCAGCGGTGAATTAGAATCTGCTGGCCAGTGCAACCTCAATAATCCAATTATTTAAAAGCCAAAACAGAAGTTAGAGTAGTATGTTAAAATCCTTAAGGTGAAGGTCGACACATTACAGCGTTGTCAGGCTAAAGGTATCGGCTCCCCGGAGACTCATGCTCCCCGGCAGCAGTATTTTATAGCTAACGTCAAGATTTGTAAAAGGAGCTTCTTGCTGAGGTCACGCTGGGAGCTCAGGACAAAACACGGAGTAGAGTCATGTTTGATTGCAGTACTTTATAAAACCGAGAGCCATTCAGAAGATTTTAGGACTTGCATGATGATTTTCAGTTGGAGCTGTAATTCAGCTCTAAGCAGGAGTCTAAGAGGGTACAAGCGTTGGAAATGGCGTTATCCTACAGGTAATGAGCGGGAAAATATTTGCTGAATAGAGATATCTATCACTGAAATGAGCAGAGCGTCAGCACATTGTACAGAGCAGTCTGAGAATAGGGACGACGGCAGAACTACCGCAGTTGTAAATACTTAAATAATAAAAGTGAACAACAAGCATGTTGAGCTACTAACTGTAGCATATGTGCTGGAAAGCAATTATGTCTTTTCTCTGCTCATCGTGGTCGTATAGAAGATTCACAGCAACTTCTTCCAAAGTTCTGTATTTCAGAACATTTTCAGATAATGTGCTGAAGGTGGAACAAATGAAGGGAGACCACAAGTGCTGTGATGGATAATGGACATAAATTTTCATCCCTGAAGGAGCTTCTTTTAGTTTCTGTTTGCATCTAATTGCCCCTTCACACTCCACTACATTTCAAAGGAAGATACTAAACGTTAAGCGTTCTTAGTATTTTTAGTCCTTGTTTTGGGTCAGATTGGAACCAGCATTTCTCATAATGCAGCCGAAGGCATTCCAATCATGGAATCAATGGCATTAAATTCTGCACACAAGACCCCTACTTGTATTTTTTCCACGTCTTTATTTCAGGATCTAAATAATTCTCCCACCACCTTTTTTTTTTTTTTTTACATAATTTACATTTATCGCTTCTGCAGAAAAGGTGCAACTGAGTTTTTATCCCTCTTCGGTCACCTTTTTAAACATTTCAGCTCTGTATGTGAAATAATTAATCAACATCAGGCTGCCGACCTCTTATAACTTGCTAAAATGTCAGACTGCAGTTACATGACCATCCATTGTCAGCAAGAGGTCACATTGATGTCTAGTCTTCCAATTATCCTCCCGCAATGATCCCGCTCTCCATCGTGGCTTCCACCTTTTACAGACTTGTAAATGGAAAAGCCTCAGCACTGATTTCACCTCATTCAAAGCAATAAAAAGAAGGTCCCTGCAGCAAGAGGTTTATTCAGACATTTTACAGAAGGGCCGTAGCCAAACTTTCCCATTTCATATAAAGAAAGTCTGATAACTCATTTGTCCATGAACTGGATTTTAGTGTTCAGTGAATCCGGCTTTATTTTTTTCCTGGTGCCTATATTGGCATGCTGCTGAGGTGATTGTTGAAAGCCTGCAACTCAGCCCTGCTGTTTTGAAACCTCTGGGCACTTCGAAACACAGGCCTCAGCCTTTTGAGGGAGTTTAAGTGTTGGAAAAAATAAAAATCTCTTTACAAACAGAAGGAAATAAATTCTCAGTTGAGCGACCACTGTTCCCTCTTCTGCCAATAAGATTGAAAGTGGCAAAATATGACAAGGAAGAAGAGGCAAATGAGGAGCGATTGAGGTGTTGTGTGCTGTCTGCAGCTGAGTCTGCAGATTTGTCAGGATGGCGATGAGCTTGTGCAGGAGTGGCGATAACGATGTGATTGCAACACACTCCCATGGCAGTCCCGGGAAAGGGTGGAGGGTGCGGGTTTGTGTGAACAGCCCCAAAAATAACAAGAACCATCCGGGCCCCCAACCATGTCTTTGACTTATCAAGCAACAGCCCCCGCAGTCCTCAGGACTCGACTGTCAGCAGAAACAAACCTGCAGAATTGTGTGTGTGTGTGTGTGTGTGTGTGTGTGTGTGTGTTTTGGGACTGCTTGATAACTGAGGGGGCTTGAGGGAGATGGAGTGCTGCGGAAAGCTACGAAGTTGTGCTGGGAAAGATAGCAGTAACACCGCGGACCAAAAATCCGTGAAGCTGCAGTTTTTTAAGGAAAGTTTCCCGATGAGAGTCTCATCCCATCAACCTCTGTGCTGGGGCGGCTGTCCAGCCGCAGTGGGGGGGTGAAAGCTGCTCTTCCTCCTCTTGCTTCTGGCTGAAGGTTATAAAGAAAATGAAAAAAAAATAAAAAAAAATAGAGTGAATAAGCTGGCAAGACAGTGATGGAAAGGAAGAAAGCTAACCTTTACCGGCTCATGTTTTGTGTCTCCCTCTCTCTTCCTTCTCACGTTTACCACCTGATAGGAGACCTCAGCTGAACAGCCTCTCCCTTCTCTGAAGAGCTTGGCATAAACACTTCTCAGTTACATGAAAATAGGAGAAACTGTAACATTTCACACCTCCCTCATTCTCTCCCCGTTCACCCAAACACACACACACACACACACACACACACTCACACACATACTAACACTTGCTGAAAGCAAGTGCACGCACACTACCACATAACCACACATCCACACCTGATCGTCTTCTAAGAGAGTGAATAATTACTTTGCCAAAGGGCACAACTGTGATCCCTGGCTGGTATTTAAAGCCTTGTCACTGAATTTAAATCACCCATCCTCCCCTCCGCTTCCTTTAGTTTAGTGGAAATGTCCTCTTTTCGGGCTAATACAGAGATCACGGCCTTTGTGTCTTCATCCTGGCCTCCGGCTAATCTTGCCACGTTCCAAGACACAGACACCACAGCCTGAATTTCCACACTGGCATCGGCGTGCAAAGCAATTTTGTTGTCACCCACTACAACTGCACTTCTTGATTCTTGTGTTACAAGAAGCAGTGAAGCATTAACAAAAAAAAAAAAAGCTTTTATATCAGTGTTTCCATCCCAGACTCTTGTTTTGTCAGAGTAGGAATGATATATGGATGAAACATATTTTTCTAGCTGAGGTAGTGAATGTTGTCTTGTGTGTGAATTCCTGCTATTGTAATTAGGGCATTCTGTTATTTGTTCCCTCTTACCACCATGCTGTAGCCCCAGGCCATCTGTGCTTTCTCTTTGCAACAAACTCTTACATCCCCCCCTGTTGTTTCCTCAACCCCTTGACTCCTTCACTCTTCCATAATTTTTAATGGCCTCCATGGAGCATGTCAGTCCTGAAGTCCTGGGTCCACTCTGTGAGGAAATACATTGCAATCGTCCTTACAGAGCTCATGGAAGGAGACGACAGGCTGATCTGGTATCTGTTCTTGTCCTCCTCGCCTGATGCTCTACGGTCACGTCTTGCCCTGGCTGCTTGTCCACTCAGTGCCGGGCTCCGTGATTGGCGTGGCAGTAGCAGAGAAACTATTAGGATGCTGGAGCATGAAGCCACTTAAAGCGAAGGTGTACTTGTTTATGCTTGTGTTTGTGTGGGCGCCAAGTGCATGTGTACATTTGCATTTACACATTTGTGCCCGGAGAAGGAGTGTGCCCATGACCACCCAGACGCACAAGACTGAATATCAAAGAATATCAAATGTATTTGAATTCAGCGAGTGCAACCGGGTAAGGTACATTAATAAATTGCATGTGGATGGAGTTGGTATCCTGGTAACAAAAACCTTAATCAATTTCCATAAGATCTACAGTCCATGATGTGGAAACAGATTACAGAGACACTAATGATGGACTAGGTTTGTTATATAAAAAGATGTGTTGGTGTTGTGGCCGACTTGCATCTGGTGTTCATGCTTCCTCTCGGGGAGAAAAAAGCCTCCGATACAACATTTACACCATAACGAGACACCAAAATCTCTAAAACCCCACTCTAATGAAATTTTCAGATGGGTTAGTAGGCTGACTCAACACACCTCTTCAGTAACAGCACAGGTTTGGGGATAAATTAGTCCTTTTAAATGAGGTAGAGAAAAAAATCTCAAAAATAGATTAAAAAAACAAAATTATGCCTGGAAGATTATCCTCATCGCAAGATTCACAGACTGATTTAATGTGGCTGTTGTCAAGGAGAAGCCTGCACCCTATTAGTAACAGACGACTGATGAAATCCCATTTTTTTAATAAAACCTCAGCTTTCACTCTGGTTCTGTGCATCAAACTGGTACACCGGCCTAATCCTCCTCAATGATTTCACTCCTCAAGTATGAAGAAATGAGAGCGTCGTGGTTGAGCGTCGACTTTTTCAACACTGGTAGTGAGCGGATGATGTTGCAAAGTGCAATATCTACCGGCAGAGCAATACTCCACTTTGTGGTGTAATATGTCACAGATGAAAATGACTCATAATTATTACCTTGCAGGATTAAATTGCAGACCTGATAGCCTTGTTTTTCAAAACAAAGTGCTAACAAGGAGTCTCTATCTTTCTCATCTTGTTACATATATTGTCTAGTCTTCATTCCAGACGCACATTTTCATACCTCAAGGTTATTTTTCCAAATATCTATTTATCATTTTAAGCTTTGCACGCCTTCTCCCGCCTCTTCGTGCCATGACTAGTTATTTTCTCAAATGACTGTCGTCCAGCTCCCCATTACTCATGCTGAAATGCCCTTTTGCGTTCTGAAAAACTCAAACTCCTCAATTGTTTTCTCTTCTTGGACAACCGGAAGCCGCCGCACTTGTTGTACACACTTGAGCCCATTATCAATGAGGGTTACCTGCAGTTTCAAACATCTGTATGTATGTGTTTGCGTGTCTTTCTGCGCATGTGTTGAGGTATGTGTGTGTTTGACCCAGAATGGTGCTCTCACAGATTTCACATTAACCTCAATCCTGCTTTCCTCCAAATTAGATTTCTATCCTTCTTTCTCCGTGTTGACTTATTTGCTTCCCTTTCATCATCTCCAGCAAGGTTATCCTGAGGCAGGCAGCACTTTTATGGGAACGAGGGGGCGTGGAGGGAGGGGAGAGGAGAGAAGGGGGGGGGGCTGGCTTTGCCGCCAGCCATGCCTTAATCGATCTTGTTTAAAGGGATGTTGTGAGCTGAATGTTTCAACCCATCCCCTCGTTAACAGTTGTCTGGGATTTAATTAAGAAGTAGAATGAATTTAATGTCAATTGCATCTTAAAATGAACGGGGAGAGCATGAGGATGCACAACAAAGAAAACAGAGAGTGAGTCAGAGGAGGTAGAGAAGAGGAGGCTAATTAGAGGATGGAGTTGTGTTCATGCATCTTCCCAGCTGAAACATTTCCTTCCTTTTGCTCACAAGCCCATTTGCCCCCTCTGCTCCTTTCCCCCTTCTTGTTTCTTTCTTTGCATATATATCTGCAAGAGCCCTTCAGCAAAGAGGGGAAAAAAGTGTCACATCTTCCTCTTAGTCGTTGGCTCACAGTATGGCTATGCCAATAGGAGAAAATAGAGACTTCAGCACTGTTGACACACTCTTCCTACACATGAAGCACAACCAGATATAAGAGCGGAGTCTGTTTTCTCTACAACTGGAGTGGCTCAAGTACTTGTGTGTACTTTATTGATTTTTAGAATTTCGAAAACCACAGTAAATCATATCATATCACCATCATATCATCCATAACGTGTATATCATCCACATGACATAGGAACAAAATCATGAGGAACCAAAAGGATAAAACAGACGACCTCCACTGCAAGACCCACATTTAAATACAACTTTATTCAGATCTGAGGGCTCGTAGCTTTTTATATATATATATATATATATATATATATATATATATTTATTTATTTATTTATATATATGTATATTTATGTTTTTGACAGTTTTGTAACTATTCTTCGCTGAGTGGACCAGTGTTGTCTTGCAGTCTCTAAGGCCAAAGTATCCACATGTCTGTTGGCACTAGATGGTTCAACAGTAAGGCTGCTGCCGTAACAACACTGTCCATCCTGCAGCAACACGACTGTCTCTGAAACTTAGTCCAGCAGCTTTATTTTATTTTATTTTTTTCATTTGAACTCGCACCAGAGAGGCAGAGAGGGTGGAGTCTCAGTGGGAGTATTGCTGTAAATCTCAGAGGATTGGTGAGGAGCAGAGAAACGGGTTTCTTCTCCGCGGGCACCCCACCATGGTGTCGGTGGGGTTTCTTTTATTTCTACATGAGTTCGATGCTGTGGGCTCGTGTTGCCCGGTTTGATTCCAACTTCTCTCTGGACATCCTGCAGGAGGGCGAGAGGAGTATTGAGGTTACTGGGGCGTATCTGTGTCGGGCACTCTGTTGGCATGCTCTTGAGGAGATTTCATGTCTTCATAATCCAAGGGCTTATGCAAGATGCTTTGAACAGGAGGGAGGAAAATACCTAAACCAGCACATCTTAAGACTTGTCTGCGCACGCATTTGTTTGATGGGATATATATATAGAGCGAAATAGATAGATAGACAAGGAGAGCGGGGAGTTCTCACTGCTGATGTTCACTTGGCTCGGCGTTAAACTCAAAGAGATTAGCCAGCTCAGCTCGGCGCTGTGTGCAAGGAGGGCGGGCGGGGCAGCAATGAGGAACTACCCACTTTAAGGTTCAACGCCAGGGTAAGGAAGGTAGAGAGCGTATGGAGGCTGAGGAGAGAAGAGCATGTGTGAGTGGGGCATATTGGTGAGTAGCATGCAGACGTCTGCACGAGGAAGATGAAGGAAATACCTGGAAATGGATGAACAGAGATGGAGGCAATGGTTCAGTCGTGTTGGCTGATGAATTTTACACACATGAAACCAGAGGTACAGGAAAAAGGACCGCCAGACAAATGTCAGGCATTCAGTTGTGCTGCCAAAACAACATCTATATTATATTTTCCTCAGGGACAGCTACACATTCAGATAAATTTTGCATTAACTGAAATCCGAATGTGACCGACAGCTCATACATCTCAGAGTTGGCACTGTGATTGATTGTGGACTGTTTCCTGTGAGGGTTCTTGACTGGGAGACACTTAGACACACAGCAAGAGATGAGCCAGATAGCTACAGACCATTTGACCACATTACGTTTGTGTACATGTTGTCAGCAAGCGAGGCAGGTGAGCTTTATTTGTATGAAGTATCTCACATGTGAGAGGAGACAGGTTTGACTCAGCCGGGTAAGCAGACGTTAGATGGCTATGGTCGGCGTAGCTGTCCGTCCCCTGCTGACTTTTTTGTTCACCGCTGCCATTGGTTGCCATGATTTGATTTGGTTGCATATGGAGAGAGGAGGCCCCCCTCTTCCCTCTTTTAAGAATAAATGAAAAAACTCTGAGCTTTGATATGCAGATTTACAGGTCTGTTACTATCTTTAGCCTCGTGACTCCGTTTCCCCTCCTACTGCTGCTCTCCTGGCTGACACAGAGCAGCCCAGGCGATGCATTTATGTCTGTCCTTATGCAATTCCCCCTACCCAAACAGACACACACACATACACAAGAGGAGGGCTTGATGGTGACCGCTCGCTGCTGCAGGAGTCCACCTGGGACGTCGCTGCACAGTTTCAGCCAAGCGTGCACATGCACAGATCTTGGCCATATCCCTGATATCGCAGTATATTAGCATCAAAATGCTTATCTGGTCTCACTGGCGAATGCCTCTTCACACGTGTGACCGCTCACCGTTAATGAACCGAGAAGTCATTGTGTCCTTACGAGCAGGACGGCGCACAAAATGTCAGGTTACGTAATTCATGGCTCCGTTGCGCGCCACTCTCCTCTGATATTGTTTGTGAGTGCAACACAAGATGGCCAGCCACTGGCCATTTATCTTAATGAGAGCAGTTAACTCTGAGCTGAGCAAAAACACAACAATCCCTGCGAACGTCCTCTTATCCTGCTACCCGCTGACTTGATTTTTAGGAATATATTTCGCTCTCTCGTTGAAACCCTAATTAGTTCTAAAGGAGATTAAATTATTTGTAATTATTATGATAATATTTTCATTTATTCAAGATAACAGGCTGAGTTTAGTGAACACAGAATTTGTCGGGAGAGAGCAATCTCTCTCATACAGTTAAAGTTATCAAGGCGTGAAATCAGGAATCCTGACGGTAACAAAATGTAATCTTTTTCATACAGGGGGGACAATAGATGGAGCTGCATACTCTACTTCTCCTTCCCCAGTTTAATTAAAAGAGCCCACTGAATCTCTCCCAATCTCACTCCCCTACCTCTCTCTTTCTTAAGTGTGAAGGGCCGATCTTGTCTCTACGAATCTAGTTATTTCCCTCACGCTAAACTTATCTTAAGCCCTTATCTTGAAACTTTTTTTGTGGAACTGTTGCTTTTTTTTTTTGCAAATTCTCCTCCTGCTTATTTTTCCCCCTCTTTCATTGATATGGGTGTGACATAGCTGAAAGATATAAAGTCAGAAAATATTGAAGGTAAACAGAGTGACAATGCGGTGGTGGAATGTGAGGATGAGAGGACATGGGCTGGGTGTAAGAAAATGAGTAAGAAAGAGGAGTGTTGTTCTGGGATTGAACTGGATTCACGTAAAAAAAAGATGCCCTTTAAAAAGACAGCGAGAGTAACCTCAGTGATCCTGTTGTTGGTTACACTTTACATTCATCCGTTCCCTTCGAGAAAAACTCTGTTCCCCGTTCCCTCAGGTAATTTTAAAATCATGTTTTTATTTCTGTTATGGCGTGCAATGTTAAACACTATGATATTTGTAATAAGGTCTGAATCCTAAGACAGCTCTCCAGTGAATCATATCACAGCCTTTAAAGTCGCACTGTCATGGAAAAGACTTCTGCTGTGACTTTGCAAAAGAGCAATACTGTAAAGGGTGATTAAAAGGACATTCAGACAACTTTCACTAATGACTTAATGGAGGAGAGAAATAGCTGGCGACACGTTGGCATTTAGAAACTGGATTGAGGTAAGAATGTGCATGTTGGCGGTATTTGATTTTCATTTCCAGTGCAGTTAAGCATTCCCAGTGCCTCGTTATCTGCATACTGTAGTTTTTGTTTTGCATAAATATTTTTACAACTGGCAATAGTCAGGCTACAGAGAGGGTTATTTATTTATTTATTTTTTAAGTTGTCTCGCTGCCACACTGGCATTAAGGACGATTGACAGCCCTGGCTTTCTCCTCATGACGCCTAGTCATCCCCCTTATCCTCTCCCCTCCCACCTCTCCTCCCCACCTTTAGCCCGAGGGCAAGTAGGGCATCTCATTATGGTAGTTGTAGTCCGGGCAAACCTTCTGCACCAGGCGGTAGTCCGTGCTGTAGAAGGATATGTAGATGCAAATGACTTTGAAAGGCTTGGAGCAAATCCAGGACACGTGGCTCTGAATCTGCTCCTGGAAGCAGGTCTTGGACGGGTCGTAGTTGCACAGCGAGGTGCGCTTGCTGCGATCCACCTTCTCATAGTCCACACGGCAATTGAAGATCTTGGAGTCCTTTGGGTAGACCACGCTCTGGCGCTCCAGGTCAAACTCCACCGCCTTGACGGGCGGTACCAGGCTGACCGAGATGTTGCCCTGCCCCGTGGAGTTGTGGCGGAAGTAGACGCTGAACGTGCCGTTACCGTGATCCACAATCTTGCCGGTGATCAGCAGGTTAAGCCTCACCGTCTTGATATTGGAATAGAAGTCTCCCCAGCCAAACATCTTCTTGAACTTGCCGGTCTTAACAATGGGCCGGCGTTTGACCCTGGAGCTGGACGCATCGGGCTTGAGCAGGTCGCTGCCCAACATCTCCCAGAATTCCTGTTTAGAGAACTCCTGCTTGGAAAAAGGGACTGGCGAGCGGTAGGGCAGCTCCACGGAGGTGGCATTAGCGGCCCTGCTCTTGCTGTGAAGCATCCAGCGGCTCAGGGGCGAGAGGGGAGTCTGCCCACCCAGGAGGCCCACCGTCTTGGAGGAGTCGTCTGAAGAGCTCTTGGGGTTTGGGGAGTCATCTTCTTGACCCAGGGCCACCTGGAGGGAGGGTGTGAGATGTGGGGATCGAAGAAGAAAATAGAGAAAGAAAGTAGCTATTAGCAAGGTAGAAAGAAACGTGGACAGAAAACAAATTAAAGATTTAATCGATACTTAATTTACAGTTCATAGCTCTCGTGGTTGTAACCGTGGCATTTTATCAATGTTATATATATAAATAAATGGTTGGAATTTTGGAGCTATTGGAATTATTATATTCTTTTGTTTACTTTGGCCGTGACAGAAAATACTCCTTTATGTTGAGTTTTCACAGAGCAGACATAATTCCCTAAGCTCACATGTAATGGGCTCATATGCCTCCTCTGAGCTACTGGTGAGGCCGGAGAGATCAGGAAAGAAATCCAAACAGAAAATCCACACCAGAACTGAATTCATAAAATGTGCGTCGCAGCTGTGGTCTTGGGCAGTTTAATCAATATTTGTGAGGGTGGACAATTTTCTACATTAAGAAAGGATTTCTGGAGTGGTTTCTTTGACATCAGGGTTGGAGGTTGATTTTTGCACTTAAAATGTCTGGGTGCATCAAAAGAAGCGAGATTCTCATAGGCAGTTACAAAACACACTTGCAAAACTTCATATAGTATAAAACCTAAAGTATAAAGTAGACCAAGGTTTGCTTTCTGTGTTAAAGTGAGCTTTTTGCTTCTTAAGCGCTGCAGTGTGAGCCTGAGTACAAGGGAATTTATTATTGCTTCTGAAGACCTGGTCGGTGGATCAAAGCGTTTGAGGAAGGGAAGGTGAGGAGGTGGTGGGTGGGGGGGCAAAGGATCCAGTGTAATGTCCAATTAAGTCTTTCCAGTGTTTTAATTAAAGACAAAAATCTGTATAGGCACACACACACACACACACACACACACAGACACACACAAAGCTGTCAAATGTTAACATCAACTGAGTGGATCGAGGATGCAAAAGGGGGGAGGGAGATAAGATGGCGCTGCTGTGCTCAGCAGTAGCTTTGTAAAGCGTGTGTTAATGTGAGAGTGATAGTAACGGGTAATTATTCAACAGTAATGATCTATTAACAGGTAGCATTTGTGTAATGTGCCATGGAAGTATCCAGCATTATTACATCCTTTTGGTTTGGCAGTGACAAACACACACACACACACACACACACACACATACATGTACCTTGATGGTGAATTCTGAGTTTTGGTAAACAAGAACAATAAGCGGTGCAAATGTGAACGGTGGGGTAAGTTTTTGTCTGTGTGTGCTCCACCCAGGGAGATTTTACAGTGATGCATAATGCATGCATTCCAGTCTGTGCTCTGATCCATCTACTGTCTTGACTGCCAGGGCTTCCTTATACCAGCTTAGTCAGGATTATTAAACCGGACTCATTCTCATTCAATTTTATGCAGGTTTTTCAACCTCACTCAGATTTGTTCAGTTGTGCTGCAGTCAGTCAGCAATATTGATTTCCTGTCCCCCTAAAAACATGTATTTCCTTTCATAACAACGTGGATTGCATTTCAACCGCCTTGTGAGGATTCCCACTGATGTGGTTGTGGTCTGGTGTTTGGACTCAGATGAGAGGACTTCCCTCTCCGCTTAATCTAGCCTTATACCCATGGGGGCGTTAGAGGCCAGACACCATCTCCTCTAGTTACCTGTCTGCTGCTACGCTACACTGCTGCTCAGATCCTTCAGCCTCCCCACAGGGGCCCCATAACAGCCCTGACAAGGACTCCTTCCTCTTGAAGCGGATAGTTCTGATAGCTTCTTTGAGAATCCCGAACTCATTAATAATGAACAAAAATTTAGGAGAGCTGAAGACATATTGATTTAATCTTTTGGTGTCCTTTTTTTTTTCAGAGGTGGGAGCTGGGGCCAGGCAAAATGACTTTGATGACAAATACACCGTTCCCCATGGCTCCTGTTGAAGGACTAGTTTGTGTTTGATTTCTCTTCTCCAATGAGCCAGTGACCGCTGAGCACAGAGGGTAGCACTCTGCTTGCCTCCCCAGATAGCACTTAAGAGCCCCTGCAGTGTCCTACAAAAAGCGCTTTAGGGTATCTTGGAAAAAAAAAAAGTCATGCTTTAATTCTCTGAAACTGGTTCTTGCTTTCAAGACTATGATCATTTTCGCAAGTTTGGTTGCTTTGTCTAAAACGTCTCTCACACGGTGCCAACACTTGTATCCGAGCAAAAACACATCGCAGAACGCTTGGTTGTAGTGTACACATTGAGCAAGGCATCCTCTCTCTCTTCAATAGTATTCATTAGAGAGCCTGAGAGCCTGGGCTGCAGGAGGAGAGATGAAGTGAGCATGCTGCTGTTGTTGAGCAGAAGATTTAAGTGTCTTGCAAAGCTAAAGGTTTCAGGTTCAGCATGCAGCATCATTGTCAAAGACAAATGAGCTGTGAATGAGCTTAATATGGCGCCGGGGGGAGAAAAAATAAAACAGAAAAATGGAGAAAAAGCCGAGTCAGAGCTGTAATGATTACTGCAGAGACAGAACACATACTGTGCAGTTGTTCAAACCACCATGATGCCGTTGTGATTTCACTTTATGCAGGGAAATCTGGACCTTACTCGCTATTTAGGAGAGCTGGTCAATGGTGCAGCACTGAGGCCACCAAGGTCGCGCATTACACAGCAGCACATAACATTTTTTATCATTAAATATTATAACAAGCACCACTTTTCCACTCCATTATGAGAAAGTGCACACTGATACAACTCTCGCTGCATTTAACTAGGGGGATTATATGATGTGTAAGATTTTAACCATCAGCACACTTCCAACTTTCCACTTGTGCAATGTAAGCAAGTTGAAATGTTGTAAAATAACCCCAGAGTTCAGTGTTTCCACACTGCCAGAGGATGCATGCATGGCTTCATTTTATTAGGGTTTTTTTTTTTTTTGTTTGGACACCGAGACTTTGCTTTGTTAGCAGTTGATCACTGATGCTCTCTGCTTTAGGTAGTTGCATCACTCACTGTCTTTCATATTCAAAGCGCAGTCAAAGAAGTCATCCTTTTATGATGCACAATAAATGCTGTTTATTTTTTCCAGTGATTAGTGTCAAAGCATTAAAGAAGAGTTTTGATGAGTTATAAAATGCCACAGAGTGTTTCCAGGGTAAAATCAAAGGTCTGTTGTTCAGGAGCTCATATTATATGCATGTGAAACCATCTACATGGTGTAATACAGTAAAACACTGCTTTGAGAGGCTAGAACAAGTTTCTGCCAGACTAAGTTTGTTTTGTTTCATGAAGCTTGGCAAGAAATATCCCAGCTTTAAGTACTGAAGGCAAAGTGTGGGCGATGGGCAATCAGGTCTTATGGAGGGGGCGGAGGTTCAGGGTGATTTTGTCATTTGTCATGTGCGCTAAGTGAGTCAGTGAAACGGCTGGAGAGGATGGGAGGTGGCTGCAGGCTCTGTCGCTGTGGTAATTGTGAGTCATTCAGCCTCAGTGAGCACAGGCCCCAGGACTCTCTCCCAGCAGGGAGAATGGGGAGGGGAGCGATCCTCACAAGCCTGCCTGCTCCACAGACAATAATCAGCCTGTTACTGTGACAGGTACGCCTTTTTTAACCCTTTTCTCCCATTGACGGAAGCACACCCAGCTCGTCAACATGTGCTGGAGAAAACCAAATTATTGGGATAATCTGACTTTTAAAATGCATGTCAACATCTTAATCCCAATGAAATAGGATTTCTCTTAATCGTACTAACACACCAAGATAATGTGATTCATAGTCGGATAACTCCCGGGGACATAATAAGTAAAGCTAAGGTCTAATTTGTGTGATTGGCATGTTCAGCATGTACTAAATGTACAAAACTGCACCTCTATCGATCTCTTTGTTCACCACCTTTGTTTATTTGCCACCAGCTAGTTTGTCTGGCCTAACACGATTTTCTCCTCGGCATGTAGACTTGGACACAGACAGCTGTCCAATTGACTGACAAAGTCGAACTCTGGCTGTAATTCAAATAATCCTGTGCATGTAAGCGTACTTCCTGCTTCCAGCTGCAGAACCCTGCTTCCCACAAAACCCTTTAGCTTTCAATTTTCTGTTCATTTCATCTCAAAGCAGCTGGATGAGGTTCAAGTCTGGAGACTGTGCTTCCGTGCTAGTTCTTTTCTTTGTGTCACAGTCCCACTTCCTGCAGCACCGCACTATCCTATCAGAGACGGTTTGTAAGTGACCAGCCTGTTTCTACGCCTGTAGAAACTGTTTGCTTCATTTACTTTCACTGCTGCAGGAAAATTGGAGGTGAACCATTTTCTTTTTCCATAAAAAAAAACAAACTAAAACAACAACCCAGTTTTCTAAACATTTATATGGTTTTTCACTCTTTCACTTTACTGCTGGCCTTTGCACCATGTAAGTTCCTTCGGTGGGCTGGTTTTCAATATCACCAGGAAGAATGGGGCTGTTCTCATGGAGGTGTGATCTGGAATGAAATAAATTGATTGATTGATTGATTGGTACAGAGAGTCTGCCTGTTGAGCCACCCAGCAGGGCTGAAAGCATGCGCTCCTCCGAGGGAGCTGACAAGTTCAATAACCACTCCGTTTTCTTCTGGCTGTTTGGTTGAAATCTTCATCTCTAATATGACATCAATTTTTAATTACACACCCAGGCAGCTCAGATTCCTTAAGTGTTCGTCAATGCTTTATTCTCTTTTTTCTCTGTCTGTTTTCCCCATCTGCAGATCTAATATGTTCACTGCAGGAGACTTTTCTGTTACATGATTAAAGTCTGAAAATGGCTGCGCCCTTATAACTAATTATTCTTCTGGCGAGTGTAGATCCAGGAAGAGGTGAGGGGGAGAAAGGTAATTTCACAAGAAACAAGCCATTTGACTCTTAATGAATAATTTACTCCAGCTTCTTGGGGGTCATTGGAGCTTAGATCTCCAGTGGGTGAACAAACTCACCAAACTGAATCTTTTTTCTTTCTCTTTTCTTTTTATCACTCTGCACTCTTTTCCAGAGTGTTTCTTTCTTTCCTTATCCTTCCCCCACTTTCCCCATCTCATTTTGGACAGTTTCAGTTGTGTGGTCCCAGTGGATTTGAGCTCCTTTGGTATGCTCAGAGAGAAGCCGGGATCCGAAGTGGCTATCAAATTTTTACATTATAAGATATCGACATGTTGGCGGTGCAAGGAGAGGGGAGAGAAAAAGCGGGAGCAGTGTCTTCCCAGCCCCCCGCTCCCCCTTCCCCAGGGAGCTGGGAGCAACGCATGGGCTGTTTAACACTGCTGCTACCCTACAATCATTTCATTAAGTTTTGGGGATAAAAACATTCATCCTAATGCCAGTTTGACATCACACCTCCGTCCTTCTGTGGGATTTTCAACAGCGGTCCCCGTGCCTAACAAGACTAATAATGCCTGAACTCAATTGTTCATTCATTCTTCCTTGTTCATTCAAACTGGAGCGTCAGTGGAGGTGCTAAGTGGCCAAATCAGACTGGTCTAACTCTGCTGCTCCCAGCTGAGACGGTGTGAACAGCCTCCGTTCACACTTACAGTAGCACTAAAAGGCAACGAGTCTGGTGCTCTGATCATTAGTGGACGGCCTTAACTGCAGCTGCGGTGGCAACCCAAAATTCACTTGGTGAATTTAGCAACATTTAGTGTTTTGCAAGATGTGTCCGAGCCCCTGATGGCTCTGAAGCTTTGCCCAGCTTTGCAGATTGCACGCATAAGCATAATTGAGTTTACTGCATGTGCCACAATTCTCAATGAAGCAGCAAACCGCCTGAATATTGAGGTCCAATTTACTCCGTGTCTAGCAGCAGTCTCAACTTATTGTGAGTGGGCAAGTGAAATCTGACCGCAAGTGCTTAGTTGTGAGACATTTGATGCCCATTTTGTAAACCCATGTGGACTGAGCCCATCTGATCTGGATTAGACACAATCCTAAAATGCCACCAGGGAAACAACACCCTTCAAACTGCTATTGTCGCAGCCAGAGTTGGTTATTTTTAACCGTGGAACAAATTCTCTTTACCCTTAACCTCCAACAGTGTAAATCTCATCAGGAGCAGCTTAGAAGAAGATGCTTGTATATATCATATTTCACCTTGTAATGTGCCAAAGACAGGCAGCAAACCTTCGCCAAACAGGAAACACTACAGCTCCTGAAACACAGCAACTGTGTAATGCGGCACGTGAAAGTGAATCACTGCTCAAATTGTCGTTTTCTGCAGAAATAAAAGTTCAAATGATTGCTCGTCATTGCTGCCCTCCATTCAACAACAGTACATCCTCAGTTGAATTCAGAAACCACTTTGGTCTCAAATAAATGTTCCTATTGTCTGTTAATTGTACTTAAAATGGCCTTCTTTCAGACTCAGACAAATTCCCTGATCCTTGTGACTTTGGTCCTCACTTTAATTGGAAGCCCCTGTTAAGACCCTCAGCGGGCCTTGTCTGGACATGTCTGCCTCTGACCCTGAAAATCACTGTACCGTCACGGGGGTGTCATGCTGGTAAACAGCACACTGGATGTCCATTCGGGCAGAACAGACTGTTTACAGATTGCCAGAGAATGGAGAATATAAATGGGCTCTTTTGCCTTGCGGCCCCGTACTAGTGTGGCGTCCAGCTGATCCAGTCACACCATGATGAGGTCAGTGTGAACCTCAAAGCCCTCGGTATCAGAAAAGCTCAAGTCTCCTCCGACCTCAACTATACTGCCGGCCTGGTTTTTCGCTCTTCAAGCGATCTTGCCTTTGTAACGTTGTTTGCATTCTGACACATCTTGAAGCAATGGATTTTTTTTTACTCTATATTGACACTTTGCATAACAGTTTGCATTTTCACTATGCCGCAAAGCCACTTTTGCAAGCAGAAGCTCTCTGAAATTAAAATGTTTCATGGATTTTCCCCTCCTTAGTTATTCCTCCGTGTGCAAGTCAAATGCATCGTTATGTGGATCCCCTGGGAGTTCCACCTACTCATTATTCCCAAGGCTACGAGTCATTTTTCTTTAAGCTGTTCACTGTAATCCAGCCTTCACTATCCGAACATGCAGACAAACCCACAGATATTTTTCCAGGGTCTTCCTCTGTCTCCCCAGCAGTCCTCCCAGAGAGCCATGCCACAATAAATTGTGCTGGTTTTCAGCAGACAGAGCACTGTGTCTCAGGACAGCTCAGCGCTTCACTATGAAGGGCTGTCAGTGTGTCAGAGAACATGCTTCCCCTCTGTCTCTTCCTCTCTTTCTCTGTCTTTCTGGCTGTCTGTGCTGTGGGGCTGCTGGGAGCCTGAAGAGGTGAAGCGAGGGAAGGAGGGCCGGGGGTATTTAGCCAGGCTCCTTTGCGGGTGGTCAGGGGAGGTAGAGGTGCACACTGTAGCTGTGTACAACTCAAGCTGCTTTGCACAACAGGCAGAAAGCTACAGAGGTTATCCATTATAACAACAGCAGCTCTGCCCTTTTCATCCCATCTTCCTGTTTATATATTGTGTTTGTGATTGCTCAGTGTTGGACTGTGTGTTTGAGGAACCCAAAACTAGAAACTAGAAAATAGTTAGAGGGAAAAAGCAAAATAAATTAAAACACAGTGAAGGATCACACAGTTCTGGCTGACCTTAAAAAAAGTTCAGATTAAGACTGCATGCAATTATCTGATTTAACTCATGAAAGGAGACTAGCGTGTGGCATAGCAACAACATTTCAGATTCTAACATTTAATCTGGTATTTGGAGTTCATGAAAATGTAGGCTGAAGCCATGAGGGGGTAAAAAAATAAATAAATTCAGTGACAGCAAAATTGTTCATCCTTAGATGAAAGGCTAACAATGGAAGGGCATATTATTGTGCTACTGATGAAAATGCTGTGACCCGATAATGTCCCTCCTCCTGAAATCATCCTTTTACAATGCTTCAAGCACTCGAACGGATGAGGGTGGGCTGCAGGAAGTTCTGGACAGATATCACCGGCACAATAAACTGCTCTGTCTGCTTCCACTCTGGTTTTGTATCCAAACCCTCACTTATGATTTGACAGTTACGAATGAGTTTTGTGTTTCGGCGCCTGTATCGGATCTGAGGAGGAGGAGGAGGAGGAGGAGGAGGAGGACGATATAATCTTGTGAGCTCTGACATGCAGATTGCAACAATGATGGCAAAGAGGAAGACTCAAGAGCAAGCAAAAAAAAAAAAAAAAAGATGTATATATAAAAAAAATGTAATTCACTCTCCCGCTGCTGCTGTCTCCCATTTGTGCCTACGTGCACTATATGCTGCATCAGATAGTGAGGTTTATTTTCTCAGGATTAAGATGGTATTTCTGCTTAGCTGGGGATGTATCCGGCAGGACAAGGTCTGACCCCTGCGTGGAGGACAGGTATCTACGAAACAAGAACCTAAGACTTTATGGCAGGTCAAAATGGAGGGGGGGGGGTGTTTGATGTTAGAATTAGTGGACAGCCACTGGCCTTTATCCCTTACACAAATCTTCAGGTTTGCACAGCAGGTGTTTTACCTCTTTGCCGTCTCATGGCATTCCAACCGAACAGGCAAGTTTTTTGCAATGATACAATGCCTTTTATGGTCTCTGTTGCTGCGTGCCATGTTGTGATTCAAGTGTGCACTCGGCGGTGAGCAGCCTAATCACAACCCCTTTTTTGTTATGAACGGGATTTTGGGCTTTCAGTGGAAGAACGTAATTTGTTTTTAATGGATGTGCCATGTTAGATAAGTAAGTGTTTCCTTGCTGATGGGAAAGTCAAATGAAGGTTGACACCAAAAGTTTAGCAGCAGGAGGTTTTAATTTGTGGATATTAAATTCATGGAAGTGTCATATTTTGTTTCTATTTCAAAATTAGCTACAACACACAAAAAACGGCATGTATTGGAAAACTTGGAATACGCACGAATGCCCCTCCTTGAAATTCCCTCAGCGGGTTCTGTGGTCGGCCGCAGAGGTGAAATTCATTTAAAGAGCCTGACAGCCGGTGTCTGCGTCTGAACTGAAATCAGAGTGGAGTATGATGTGTCTCTGATAATCGCCCTGAGGCCCATCCCTCCCAGAAAAACCTTGTGATTTGGAGCATCTGTGTGTTAACGTGATCAGCTGCATCAAGAGATCTTTAACACGTTACAGCACATGCAAGAAAAAACATGTTGAGGCTCTGCAAATAGATCCAAGAGCAATTATTTACACCTTCTTGTTGAGTAGAATTATAGATTTGCTCAAAATTACTCCTCAACTTGGCATGTTGATTCAGAGGAACATCTCTTTTCTAGAAAAAGTGGAGGGGGATGTTTGAATAATTGCAGCAGCTAGAGAGGCTGCAGTTCACTGGAGCAGTGGAGTTCAATGCACTTCATTCTCCAACTGGTAGTTCTGCAGATTGTTGCAGGAGGGGAGAGGGATGGAGAAAGAGGGAGGGAGAGAGCTGTCTGCTCACCTCAGCTCTCCCAGATTTTGTCTGGGGATTCACACCGCTAACCTTGTGTAGTGCACTGTTGAAGCACGTTGCTGCAGTTGTAATTATGTATGGATTAACGTGTGTTTTCTGGGATGTTTTTCCACAAAAGAAAAAAAGGAGCTGTGATGACTGTCAATGAGGTGTATAATACTCTTAGGCACCATATCTACACCTCCTCTCACTTTCTCTCCTTTCCTCTGTATTTACACCACCTTGTCCCGGATCTGTCTATTTCCAGTGTGTCAACTTATCTCCTATAGACACCTGTCTTTCCTTTACTTACTGGGCAAGCTCAGATCACCTTGTATGTGCCGCTTCTGCTTAGCCACGGATTATGTCCGGACAATGTCTGACTTTCACAGCAGCTACTCAGTTAATCAGCTACTTTATTCACATCAAAATAATCAAAAACTAATTTGTTAATGATCAATCAATAATAGTAAATCAGGAAAAAAAAAAACAACCCCAGAACATTTGATTGTCACAGCTTCCTGATTGTGACATTTCCTCATGAATATCTCGGACCGTCTGGTAAACAGTAAAAACATTTAAAGTGCATCGCCTTGGATTTTTATGACATGTTTTTAGGGATTTAAAAGAGACAAAGCGTTTTAGTGAGAAAAAATAAACCAACGACAAAAATAATCATCAGGTTTGGTGCAGCTTGGTTTCATACCGCGCATCTGCTCAAGCAACTACTGCCTGCCATCACAGCTAATCACAAGGACAGCGAGAGGACAGCAAATATCAAACCATCCTCTTAAAAACACCACCGCAGATTATTCTCTTGATCCAGACACATTAGCAGTTTAGCTGACTGAAACAAACCACGGTCGTTTGATGAAAAATAACTCCAACTGCCGCCAAAAATAAACATCATCTCTCAAGCAGTCAATTATACAACTGAGATGGTTTATATTATTCGTCACCCTCCATTCAAACAGAGAATAATTATCATTTGAAACACATCATTCATCACACAAACAAAGACAGGAGTGGTACCTTGTGTTAATAGTCATCTGTATCTGTAGCCATTTGCAAAAAGATCCCTTGAGACCAAAACCCCAGTCTGAGAATTGCGAAGCCATTACAATAGAAAATCATCCAAATCCAATTTTTAATTCACCGTAGGCTTATATGATTATTAATCACAGCTCTGTTGCATTGTAAGAAAAGTTACTTCATTTATTAATTGCTCCATAATTTATCAATGTCACAGGGGCTAATGAATTACCCAAGATCTCCTGCTGAGGGATGTCATGTACGTTTTTCAATGATACATGGTCTGGAGAGGGAGGTGGGGGGAGAAAAAGCCACAACTAATTTCATTATCGTTAGCCACAGACCATCCGGGTTACAAAAGGCTGCAGCCCTGCAGCTCTCAAATTGCTCCCAGAACCAAGACAACACAGAAGTGAGTGTTAAGCCTATTATCCCACACTCTTGTATCTCGGCTGAAAAGGCGCTCATCCCCCATATTTTAAGTCAGCGTGTGGTCTCCCCCTTTTCCTCAGAAACAGCTCTTTCTCAACCAAAATGGTCTGCTTGTGCATCCAGTCATTCAAATCACCAAAAGGGACCATTACTTTACTTCACCTTACTCTGAACACTTTAATAATACCTGAATATGAGAAGCACAAGGTCATCCTCGAGGAGCAGCCGACAGAGACGGTTAAGCAAACGGCAACACTCGAATATTTTCACTGCACTTATTTCTGCGTGTGTGGAGCTCTGTTTTTTTTTTGGGGGGGGGGGGCTTTCTTCTTTCTTTCTGTGGAGCGTGCTCATTTCCTGGGCCCTGTGATGAGCTAGCTCCTCTCAGCCCAGGGCTTTCCGAGCAGAAGGATGTTTTCAAGTTCCCTCATGTGAATCAGGAGCTGATTTTTCATTAATGGCTGTTTTTTAATAAATCTGCAAGCCTGCCCAGTCCAGATTTAACTGGAAGGTTGGACCAAAAACACTTCAGGCCAGTGGGGGGTCTATAGGAAGGTTTGATTTGATTTTGATTTAGGTCAATTATAAGCAGGGAACGTTTAGCATAACCAGATGTTTTTGGATGAGTTAGCTCACTTACAGAACAGAAGATGAATTCAAGCTGCAGCTTCCACTTCAAAATAATCTCCCTCTAAATTCTGTATTTAATCATATCAGACTCTGCTCACAATCTCATGGCTCACCTGCACCAATCAGTCAGTATAAAATCAGCCTTTTTAATATTATTTTTAAATCGGATTAAATAAGAAATGAGCCTCTTCACAGAGTTTAACAGTCTTGCAGCGTTTGTGTTTGTCTTTAAAAGTGGGGCTTCCACCTGTCTGCAGTTAAGGAGGTTTATAACATGTATGCTCCTTTTTTTAGGGGTGATATTAGATTTTACTTCCTTGTGCAGTTACAGTCGCTAATGTGCGGCGGGTGGCGGCGTAAACGCGCTAATTTGGCTCCAAAGCGCGCAGAGTTAAAGCGGCGGCTCGGCGCGCTTCACACAGCCGGCAGGAGTGTCCGCTAGGACCGGAGCCCAGCCGGGTCAAAGCCGATACTACAGGCTTAGAAATAATAAAATGATGACAGAAATCAGCAGAACAGCCCGTAAAGGCGATACGCCGAGAAATATCTCTGCAAACAGGCTTAAATGACCCGAGAGGAGGATTTGTCTGCTCAGACCTGCTGTCTGTCCACAACACGACTTCAATCAGCCAGTTTGGTTTTTTGTTTGTTTGTTATTGTTGTTGTTTTTTTTTTTTTAGATGAGATAATGTGGATGTGGAGAGAACACTGACTTTCCCCCCACTCCCACTCTGCTCTTACCAAACAAGCGGTTCCGTTGAGGAGGAGCAGGATGAATCCGCGGTTGGGACGCATCATTCCGGCGCGTTAAAAAAAAAAAAAAAAACTCCCAAAAAAACCCACAGCTCCCCCCTCCCCGGTGGCAAAAACAAAAAAATAAAACAAAATAAAATAAAAAAAAACCCAACTCCCTCACACGGGCTTTTCCTGCTTCAGGAAGATGCTCTTCCTCCGGCACCGGATCCCTCTCCGCTGACGCACGGTCCCATGTCCAAGGCAGACCGGACTGCTCCTTCCCCGGAGCCTCCCTCCCCCTTTTTCTTTCTTCTCTTTTTTGTCTTTTTCTGTGTTTTCTTTACACCAATCCCGGTGGATTGCGCCCTTATGTTTTTTTTTTTTGTGTGTGTGTGTGTGTTTTTTCAGTCAAATTAGTTGGTGTATGAGAAATCCATTAAATCTGCGGTAGGCTGTTATCATCCATGCAAAAACAGAATAGAGCCATCCCAGATCAGGCTGAACTGGGCAGTCTGGGCAGCTGGTGGATGATCTGTGGTCATCGGTGCCGGTGAAGATCCTGATTGAGATGGAGCCGCCGCTTCCTGCACAAACTGAGCGATGCTGAGGCTGGCAAGAGCAAACACACACGTTTAACACTTCTACTCTCTCTCTCTCTCTCTGTCTCTCTCTGTGGCTCTTTCCTTTTCTCTCACCACGAATCTCCTTCCTCTTTCTACTCTTCTCTCTCTGCCTCCCCCTCCTCCCTTATCTCTATCTCTCCCCACCTATCCAGCATCTGCCATTCTCTCTTTCTTTCAGCCACTTTCTCACATCCCATCCACCCAAATTCATCCTGCATACAATTAGAATAAATAACCAATATTAAAAAAAAAAAAAAAAAAAAAAAGCAGTAAACATCTGTTCCACTTGTATGAGTGTCTCTGTCACTCCCTTAAAATCCCTCACTAATATTTGTGGCATCGGTTTCTCAAAGCAGTAACAACCTGCCTTTGACTTTGGGGCCGTTTCTCATTGGCGAGTTTGTCATTAACTCTAATCATCCTAAGTGTGTGGGTGAAGATCATTGATTGGGAAAGGCTGGCTCTGTTTTCCCGCCGTGCTTGTCACAACAGAGCCAGCTCCTGCGTCATGAGGCAACCAGTGAAGAGCCCCAGGAATTTGTCATCAGGCCTTCTCCTCATGCGTGCTTTCACATCATGCGTGTCTGTGGTCAGATTGTTTGCCCCCCCCCCCCCCCCCCCCCCCTTCATTTCCTCACTCCCACAGGCCCAGCAAGTGATCTGGAGCCCTGCTGCAAAATATTGACGCCCACGGAGAGCAGCGACGCACTGGTGACCATCACCCCAGTGGGGTGTGATTAATCAAGAGTTTTCCCAATAACACACAGTTCATTAGGAGCAGCGTAATGGACTGAAATGCGACGTATCACTGTGCAGGTCCCCTGACTCCCAACAGCTCCATTTCTGCTTAATTAGACCCAGAGATGAGCTTTACTTGCTCTGCCCATCTTTGTCCATCTTTGTTCGTCCCTCTGCCCACTGTCAGATGGGCAGCACAGCAGAAGAAGACCCGGTGGTCAGGTCACTATCTTTTCTATCAGTGTTGATCTGCTTGGATCAACATCTCTAAAACCTTTTTGATCTGCTGCCTTTTCTGCACCTGCTTGTAATGCATGTGGTGTTATCAGCCTGTGCTGCTGTAAAGGGGTTAATTGATCCCAGTTCAGGGGTTAATTGGCTCGACAGGCCCGACACTGAGGGACCCGACCCCTGGAGGTGCAAGGTCAGCGCCCAGCCGGGGTCACGGGGGGTGGAGCGAAGGAGACCCTGTCAACCCTGAGTGACTGAATCTTCAAAGAGTGTCAGAGCCGACTGCTCTCCTTCCACCCATCTGACTCTATGCATACATACAGATTCATTGCTCATTATGATGCAGGAGATGCTGATGAAAGTGAGCTCATCGACTTAGGCGGTTGCTTGATCTCTCTCCCTGTTTCTATTTATTAGATTATTTCAAACGCTAAACGTGTCTCTGTATAATTCGAGCCAGCCTCTTCAGTTGCCCAGGGTATCTGGGAGCTCTCTGGGCGAGGAAACAGCAGCCTATAAAGGGGGATCCGCTCCCCAGCCCACAATCTGAAGAAACATCAACCCTAATAAAGCCGCTTTTAAAACGGCGCACGTTCATTCATACACACACATTTTCACTCTTGCACATAATCATAGGGCCATAACTCAGCCTGTATACTCTCTTGGGAGCAGCCAGACAAACGGCTGCTATTTTTTACTTACAAAAAAAAAAACGTTTTAAAAATAAAGAAAAATAAAAGGGAAAGTATTGTAGATGCTTAGATACCCATCATTTGACACACAGGATCGCCTTATCTTAATGTTGTTTCACAGACGACTCACATCAGCATGACAAATAGGAATGCGTGTTTGTATATTTGCTTTTTATTCCATTCTGCTGCCAAACTCCAACAATTGTGCTCAATCATTGCATTGCTTGACACGTAATCCCATTTCACAGTATAATTCGGTTTGAATGAGGAGCTGCAGGCGACAGACAGCCTAGTGAAATGTCAAGAGACCTCAACATCAAGGTTCATCAGTGAATGTTGGCCGCCCTCTAGTGTCTCTGGGCCCTTTTGCACCATCAGGATGCAGCCAGTCAGTAAGTGAGAGCACAAATTGGTGATGAAAGTCATCGCTGGGTCACTTCAGCCAGATGTTGAAGCTATTTTCTCACATCGAGCATTATACAGATATTATTGGTTTTATTTATTTATGATAAACTCTTCTGTCAGTCATAGCAAAGGAAGTGAAGTTGAGGTTGTGGTGCATTAAACTGTAATAGCTGCATCCTTCTCCAGAATCAGTGCCCTAGTTGTTCTGCATTATCCACAGACTGCAAGTCCACCTTTTCTTAGTCAGACTTTGACATGTTCTCTGTCTGAAGTAGGCTTAACATCGTCATGGTGCACAATTTCACTAAGTCAGTCGCTCTGCAGATTTAAATTGAACAGATTAGCCTGCTATCCAAAGTTTTGTTCATAAATTTACTCTGAAAACAAGAAATAAATCATGGAAAATAGCAAAAAAGAATATTTTTCTTTTTAAAATAAATATGTGACCCGTTTGTCCTGTCATAACATTAACATAATAACATTAATAATAACTTTATTTACAAAGCATTTTTTTGAACAGAGTTACAAACTGAATGTAAAAAGATGAACACGGAAAAAACCAACATGGATCAATCTGATTTTTAATGGTATGTCCTTCGAAATGGGTGAACTGGCCCTTTAAACCTCCTGTAGCTCCCTCCATAGTGGGGTCCTGTTGTTTGTTCTGGTCTGTTTTGCTTTGAGCAGGTGACGTAATAGACAAACAGTCCTGCTGTAAATTTGGCTAAAATACATCAAAGAAACTGACTGAGCATGATGTTAAGGACACACACCGTGTTTTGGTGGGAAATTGGAAATGCAAACATAATTTAAGGACATAGTCTGAATGCTCAGCCTCACCCTCAACTGGAGCCATCCCATCATCATCGATCAAAGTCAGTGACCATGAATAAATCTCACTTTAATGTAACTTCTTAGTCATTTGGGTGAGCTCACCCTCTCTAAGTAAAACCAAATTAACACATTTCATGGAGATGAGTTTTTGATTTCAGTTTGTTGCAGATTGCATTTCTATTTGAACGCTAATCTCGGTGCCAGCTCATTTGTGGTACAGATGTGCGAGTTCAGCTGCAAACATTGCATGTCTCCAGATTCCAGATGTGATTCTGAGCCCCCCAGCTGACCATTTGGGGGCGCTGTAATCAAAGGAAACACCGCAGCGTCAGTTCCTCTGGCTGTGTTCAGACTGCATGGATTTCCAGGGCCGTCTATCAGCGCCGTGGACGGATGTCTGACCTGAGCTGGCTGTTTTTTGTTCACTGCAACAGTTTTTGCTATTGCGAGACGCAAATCAGCTGAAGGAAGAACATTTCTTTCTGACTGCTGTTTTCTGCTTCAGGACATGCAGATAGTATCAAGCTTCGGGTCACATATTGAAGCTTCTATCTTATTTCAGTGTGACTCAATCTCATGTTCCATCTGTATTTGGAAGAACAGAATACCGCAGTAACAGTAGGAGAGGGGAACTTTACTGTCAAGATATTTATCCTCCGGCATTTTCCCACCGCTCCCCTCCTCTGTCTCAACCTTGAATCTTCAAAGATATAAATGAATGAGGCACTTCAACCTAACAATGGACTGATTCAATCTCCATGGGCCACTCTGTGACAGTGCTGTCAGTCATCATCTCCTCTGCTAATCACTGTCTTTCTTGAGACGGGGGGGACAGCTGCACAATAAAGAGAACAAGTCAGGAGGGAAGCAGGAGTGATGACAGATGCTGGCATGAGAAATATAGGGGTCGGTGGGATGAAGGAAGGTTTAAACGTGGATTGAAGGATGAAAATAGGTCAAGATGGATGAAGGTGAATCAAATCTCCAGCTCCAGGGAGGTCTACACACTCAGAATCCATTAATCCTGCGCTGATCCCCCTTTTTTTGTCTAATTTTCTCCTTTTTCTCAAAAGGAAGCAGATAGTTTTACATTTAAATGCCAATCTTTTCATATCAGCTGTTCAATCATTCAGTTTTTTAATCTAGCGTCAGGACATCAAATATAGGATAGATTTTCTCTCGTCACATGGGAAACATTCCCACAAGTCAAATATTCTGTCAGATCCTCAGATCTGGTGTAACCTTTAAATGCACCACAGAGGGTTAATTGAATTGCAGGAGGGAAGGGATTCACATTTGGGACTTGTCAGCTTTATAATTTTCCTCCCTTTTTTTCTGGTATTGAGGAGGAGTGGATTACTTCCAGACCTTGACAAGAAGACTCAGACACAGAGGCTGGTTCCATCCGAGTGTTAGTCCAAATCTTTTTAGCCACGCTCGCGGTGTGGGTGTCGGGGAGGATTGTTGGACAGAGTTTAAGTACAACACTTTGGTCGGGCCAAAAATTAAAAGAAAAAAATGAGCAAAGAAATTTGATAAATGCAGATGCTCTATATTGGCACTATGCACTGTACAATTGTATAAAAGGAAACAATCTCAGTGACTTTCAAAGGGCGTTTATTGTTGGTTTGTATGACAGGAGCTTCACTTACAACAGCCAACTGGCTGCTGTCTCAGTAGGAACGCAAACTATAGTGACATCTGCATCTCGTGGAAATGCGTCAGTAAATACAGACAGACAGCACAGATTTGATGAACAAGAGGAAAAACTATGAATATGTCAATGCAGGATGTGAACAGGCTGTGGACATTCACACTGAGAGACATGTCGTAGTAGGTTTACAACAAATAAACCCCCATTATAAAGACAAATATATGTTTGGGGAAAAAGAGACACGGTCAAATGAATCACATTCTCAAGGAGGCCTATGATTATGCCCCCATCCATCGGGTTCACTGTGAATCAGGTGCCACTGCTATTAAATTCAGCTTTCAGTTTAGCTGAGCCTACTAAATTCCACATGGACTAAAGAGTCAGTTGGAAAAATCAGCTGTCTAATGTTTCTGTCTACATTTGATGTATAGATGTGAAGCATCTTCATGTCTGTGAAGAAAGATAGAACAGGATTTCCTCACAGTCTGGACTCTGCTTCTGGTGAACTAAAGCCAGCAGGTGGACTCTCTTAAATCTCCCAGAACAACCTGGAGGTCGTGGCGGCTGCTGGGAAGAAAGAATGAACGAATTGAAATAATTAAAGAGCAGCACTGTCGCCTCCATCATTGGTCAGATGCGTTGACGTCGACATGGACGACAAAGTGGAAAAGTTTAGAGCAGGAAGGAGTAGCACAAATGCACCAACAGAGGAAAAAGGAGAGCTCTTCCTCATGTAGCTTTAGTCAGAACTTCATATAATTGTGCGAAATGTGAGAGTGAGAGTGTGTCGTAAACTGTTGACAATGCTGATTTAGATGATGAATGGCCTGGTCTGGAAAAAACCTCAGGACAAAAGGTTTTCTCTTTACTCTAAAATCTAAAGCAGCATATCTGTCCCAGATTCACCCGTCAGTGGTGAGCGTACCAGCTGCTCCAGTAACTGTTAGTCTGGTTTGATTTATACGAAGCATCAGAGTTAATGAATTTATTACTCCAAATGTTTTTTTATTTGTCTTTGTCGTCAGTGCTTTTTTCACACGGTGAAGATAAATTATAGTTGTCTCTGGGGGACTGGCAGAAAAGAAAGTGTTAATAGTTGTATGTCTCTCTTTGGCCTGAGAAAATTTCCGGAGATCTTTCAGCCTCATAAAACTCTTCGAAACCCCGTCGGAAAGTGTCAAAAACACTTTCTCATCAAGACTAAAACCGCACAGTGGTGGCTCGTTGGCAAAGTATTATGAAAAGAAATCAAAATGGCGGAGAGATGGTTTTAATTCAAGGAGACAGGACAGTCGGCCTCCACTTACACTGGACGACACCTGATCTGTGTAATAATCCATGAGCCATTTTCACAGTTTCAGTCCAGATAAATCGCCATCTGCTCGTGCGCCTCTGATCGGTCGTGAGTCCCTGCCCGCTGCCCTCTCCCCTCCGAGGCTCGTGCTTTGGGTCCAGGTGTTTCTGAAGGTGTTAGTGACTCAGCGCTGCGTTGCTGTTTGCATTGGTTTTGAGATTTTTGCCTGATTTTTAGCTCCGGCTGATTCCCGCTGCATGTACTGTTTAACCTCCCTCTGATACTAAAAATAAACATCTCAGTGAGCCGGCTAAGGATTTCCCACTGAGAGACATGTTGATTCATTCAAAATCTCTCAAGCATCTATCTAGTGGCACAGTTTAAACCAATCTGGCGTTTTATATAACCTTTGACCTCAAACCAGCCACTTCACCCGCTCGTAAAGCTTTCCTGGACCCGTGCTGGAGCCATGCATCATAGATGGAGCGCCTCGGGGGCCCAGCCTGAATACATTTGTGCTTTTGTCAGAAGATTTTTCTGTAGAAAATCTATTAACACTGGGGTTTACTTAATGTGCATGAGTGATGGCCGTCAGTATCGGTTAAACAGCGGAGGAAAAATAGAAGCTGTGCCAAAAGGTCACACTCCAGTGTTCCCTAATGAAGGAGCCTCTCGGTTTGTGCGGCCTTTAACCATAAGCTGAAAGGTGTGAGGTTAAAGGAGAGTATGAGTGAGATTAAAAGTTAAAGCCCATTAACCTTTACGTCTGGTCTATATTCTGCCAGTCTGCAGTCTGCTGCTGGATGCAGAAAAAAAAAAGTTGAAACATATACACTTAAAGACATAAAAAAAACCCCATTACAATTACATGTCGTCACATGATGGAGGTCTTTCATCTCACTTTTTAAAGGTTCATCAGTCACCAGACCCCCCCACATGTATAATCAGAGAACAGATGAGGCTTTGTTGCGGTCATTGCACTCTCTTTTCTTACTCCACCCTGATAACCGAGAGGCTGTAATGTAGTTAAATGTATATCACGCAAGAGGATCCTTTTAAGGATAATGTAGCCACAGCAGGTTCCTCCATATGGTCTATATGGTTCTATCAGAGGGAGTCTTGTGGTCCTGATGTGGAGTCCTCAGGTTACACCTTTTTTAAGGGTCAGATCAAAGTGGAGCCACCATCAGCTGGGATGCTCTCATCATTGCTGATGGTGCGGGGCTGCTGGGTAGGTGTCTGACTTCAAGGCCTTTGCGTCATGGGCCATTGTGAGGTGGGCCAGCAGGTTGGGGGGTGCCGTGGAAGGAAAGCAGTGGGGCGCCCTCAGGGATATGAAGGACAGGGTCCCTTTGAAGTGGGTTGGGTTGCAACTCTATGGGCTGTGTGACCCTTGTTAGAACCCCACCCTTTCTCCCTACACATCACATATGGACACCTCTGAAAACCGGCCCCTGGGAGCACTGGGGGGGCGGTGTAACCTGAGAGCGGCTGTAGCAGCCTGTCAGACCTCTGATGGAGGCTCCCCATTGGTCCAAACAGGAAATGTGTGTGACTCCGCGAAGCCCTGGGGTCAAATACGTCTCTTAGAAAAGTGACAATTGGATTAGTGTCTTATATAGTCCAGATGACCCTGGGATCCTGCAAACACAGACACATTCACACAGGTAGAGCCGATCGGGGAGCACCTAAACTTACACTTGTACATCAAACGGACAAATACATCTTTTTTCGGCTGTCTGGCTTTCTGACATTGAAGCCAAACTAGGTTTCCCTCATTGTGCTCAGGCTGCAGCAGTGCAGCCCGTCAAGTGCATGATGTCACCATTTTCATTTTTGTTTTATGACGGCAGATTGGTAATTGAAAGTGTACTTATCTGTTTTCAGAGTATGAGTCATCGGGTCCTCCACGCTGCCCTTTCTATCTTTAGCCCAACATTTATTTTTTAGCACAGTTTTTTATGTGAACAATCCAGCAGCAGACTCACATCCACACTTTAGGCAGACTCATGGAAACGGTGTTTTATGGCTTTGCTCTCTGCTCCCTTTTCCCTCTTCTGACTTCCCCTCTCTTCGTCTTGAGCTCTCCTGCTCTTCTGCAGCTGTCCTTTCCTTCTCTCTGGGGAGGAGATGAAGGTTTGCCATCATCACTTGTGCAGACTTAAAAAAAAAAAAAAAAAAGATGATTAGACAGATTTAATGGCACTGGAGCCAGTTTGGTTGTCTGGTCGTTGATGCATGTGGACGTCTGTATTAAGCACCATACATGTATACATCTGTGGTCATATATAAGTGCATCGAAGCTGTGGTTGGCTCAGAGGAGCAATGCTGCCATCAGTCAGAGTACAGAGCCAGCTGTGCTTTAATGGCCGCCATAATTAACAAAGCTTTTAGAGGAGGGTGTGCCACTAAAGGGGGCAAGTTGGGGGTGGTGCTGAGCTGGTTGGAGCAGCAGAGCGAGGGCACGACAGCCGACTGCCAAAAAAAAGGGTTGTTTTGCATGGGCATACTTTAAAAATGCCAGAAAATAAAATTTATTTTGACTGTAAGCCCGAGTCAGACTCGCTCTGAGGCGTGGAGTTGCATTTGTGTCCCTGTGAATATGAGTCCAACACTGACTCTCCGCTATGTTCATCTGCTGCTCTCTAACTGTGTTTGTCTGCTGCTTGGTGCTGAGCAGGACATGGACCGCAGGCTTTTGGAGCATTTTCTCTGAAAACAGCTGGTTGCTGCAGCTGAAAAAGAGGCCACGAGTGATGCAGAGCAGTAAAGTTGTGTGACAGATCTTGAATGATGAACTCTGCAAAGCTGCAAGTTGCAGCTGCAGACTCCAGTAAAAAATCATCAATTCAGTACTGGGACCTCGTTTTTTAATGTTATTATCAATGTGAAAATAGCTGTAAAAGTAAATCTAACAATCTAACTTAAAGAACCTGTTTGTACCTTTATCTGTAGGAAATATGTCAATATGATCCTATTTTACAAGACTTATAAATATATATATATATAAAACCCACAGATCTACAGACCTCTGACCAAAAAGGAAAAATATTGTTTCTGAGAGAATGGTGTAAATACTTAATACATTTAATCGATTCACATCATATATGTGGTCATCATATGTTTTGTATATAAAGCCAAAACATGATTACAGCTGTCAGGCAAACAATGGAGTGAGTACAACATCGTCCTCTTAGATGTGGTGGTGTATTAACACAACATGCAAGCTGAGTTCAATTACTTCATGCATGCAAAT
This sequence comes from Remorina albescens, assembly GCA_034769265.1. Classification (NCBI taxonomy): domain Eukaryota; kingdom Metazoa; phylum Chordata; class Actinopteri; order Carangiformes; family Echeneidae; genus Remorina; species Remorina albescens. Next base: position 2,963,589 of record CM068493.1, read on the forward strand.
GTAAATTCTCCACACATCTTCTAATGTGCTGTAACAGTAAAAACGTAGGCAGATGTCTGCACATGTGAATTGTCCATTTAGCTGCAACATTGTCCTGCAGAGTCAGGAAACTCCTGCTGATGTAAATAGGAAGATGGAAGAGCCTCCGGCTGCAGCACAGACTATGCCCACAGATCCAGTAGTTAATCCTGTAAAAGACATTAGAGGTCGGGGGGGGGTCTAAATGTCTGCCTTTACATTAACTGTCCAAATGATGATAATGCTGTATGACTACGTTGTGTAATTACTCCACTGGAGGGACTCTCTTGTTGCCATTAGCAGCCATGTTTACATGTCGAGACAACATTTATTTTGTTGGCGAAGCTCTGGAACCTAAACGCAGAGAACCTGGATGGAAACAATTACGGGCCGTGGACATGCCCCCAGTGATAACGGCGTACAGCTCTAATCTAAACACACAGGAACGCATAAATATTCACGAGAGGCCGGATTAGATGCTAGTAGAAATTGGATTCTGGGTAATTTGAGGAGGAAATGTATGTAACGTTGTGATGCTGGTCTGGATACTGTACAGGAGTTCATGAACTGATCAGATTAGTGAATGTAAAAGTTTTCCTTTTTTTTTTACTATATAGCATTTATAAAAACTGCTATTTACAATATGGCTTATCTCTAAGTCTCTATCTATTAGATGTGAGGGATAAGTTTTGGAAGTATGGTTGTGATTAGCAAAGTCAACCCCCCCACCCAAAACCTCTGAACTTGTGAAAACATTTGAAAACACTTTTCATTTCCTTCACTTGAACCCTAGACCACTCTTGCTCTCTTTAGCTCTCTCTCTCTCACACACATGTTAATATACAATCCTAACTCACCAACAATGATCAACCTGGTCGATCAAGTGTGGACCACAGCTGAAAAAAAAAAAAAAAGAGGGGGGGATGGGGGACTCGATGTCACTGTGTCGCAGAGTCAGTCTTTATGGTGAACACAGTTTGGGATAAAAGGGATTTCTTGTGTCTTTCAAAGAAATCTGAAAATCTGACTAACATTTGTGCATCTTGTCTTGACAAATCCTCACAGAGTTTTTCAGTCTGTTAGCTCCACAGTAACACAACTATCCCTAACATTAAAGTATACAGCTTGCACCAATATATTGTGGACCGTAATATAAAAACGGTCTAATATAATAGTAGCTAATAAAATAAAATGGCGTTCAGTTTTGATGTCCAACACCCAAACTAACATTCAGAGGTTGGAGGCAATGAGGTTCTGTTTGTTGGACCAAAGAGGTTTTGGTGTGAGACAAATATGAAACCTGAGGTTTTGAGCCACCCGGGCTTCAGTGAGAATTGGATAGCATGCAGAGAAAAGGGGACTTGGTGAATCTGCAGTGGGGATACAAGTGTGTAGTTCAAACCCTGCCTGTAGTGCAGTCCAGCTTCCCCTCCGGTCTCTAGACTGATGGGACCGGCAGGTCATGGAAAACTCACTTTTTCAAAATTGGTTCAGGTGGTTTTGTTGGGAATCCTGCTGGCTCATTGGTCCACTCATAGATACAGACACAAAGACACACACAGAGTCTTTTACAGGAGTCCAGACCTACCATGCAGCAGCCTCTGGGGTCAAAGAGAAGAGGTCAAAGAGTTAAACAGCTCTGAGCCCAACTGTTGCGGCCCACAGCGCGTCTCCACTGGACCCATTGAATGTCACTGGGGAGGGTAAACTTCCACCCAGAGGTAAAGGCAACAATGTGGAGGCAGAAGGTGTGAGTTTTGGGTTCAGACGCAGGTCAGCGTCAAAAGAAATCCACATCAAAGGTCTAAATCACCTCTGACTGCTTTAACTTTCACTTTATTTACATTAAGCTGAAACAGACAAACTCTAAATCCATGCTAACCTGCATATTCTGCATAAATAAATGATATGTACCTGTAAAGTATGTGCTGTGCTGCATCTCTGTGGGGATTATTAAAATTTCATTTAAACTGCCATTGAACCTTGTTTTACACGTAGTTGGTGGAGTGCGTGGTGGAACTGGACCCCCTTGTCTTGCTCTGGAAATGGGAAATGGGTGGAGGTGTTAAAGTGCTTGGGACAGACGGGGTGTCCTATCCTTGGGCCCAGGTGGGGGCCGGTTCTCATGTTCAGGAAGAGAACGGGCAGGGGCGCAGGATTTGAGCAATTACACTATTTGGGTTACAGGGGAGCTATTTATTTGCGTGGTCTGACATGTTTCTGTCGACCTGGGGAGCTGTGCTATATGGAAAACCGATAGTACTGAAGTGTATTTATTTATTCTGCAGGCGAAGCAGCCAAACAGAACAGGGCTGGGAGAGAGGAGCTGGAAATTAAAAAAGTTCAAGAACACACAGCTTATCCAAATAGTTGGGACTTTAAACTTTGTCCCAGCATGCACTGCACCGAGTCCTGGGGAGTTGTGGGTGGTTAAGAGGACACGTCCTCTATCTGCCTGTACGACTTCCCGTACCACAACAGGACGTTGGACGGTGATGATGCCGCTGCTTGAGCACACAATCAAAACAACTCTCCTTTCTGGACAAAGCTGCACTAGCAGAGACCTGAATTATAAATAATCATAATATTAATCCGGTCCTCACATTTATTGCTCCCAATGCTAAACTCCTTCAGCTTTCCATTCTCAAATGATGCCAGTAATAGCTGTAATTAATTAACTTTCCACTTTAAATTTCCAAATTCTTAAACAAAACTCTTTTTAATGAAAAATGGAGACAAAAAAAGCTTCTAAAGTATTGTTAGTGAGTGTTCATGTTATTGCAGCCAACCAGCTGAGTAATAAAGCCAAAGTTGCATTCTTAATATTTCCAGCTTTAAAAAACTTTCAAAACTTCTTTGTCTTGTTAAATATGCACTCAGTGTCCACATGAATAATGCCACGCTGAGAGTCCGTGGCCACAGATGAATATTGTTTGGATTTATTTAGACCTTGTGCTGTTAAATATCATAAGGAAAACACATTCAATGCTTTATTCTACAAATATATGTAAATATGCTAATGTGTGAATGTGCTACCATAATAAGAAACCACAGAGCTATGGGTTCACAGTTTTACTTCTGCGGGCAGTAAACTAGTTATTCGGGGCACAATGGAGCTGTTGGTGACAGACGGAAATCTGTGGAACATGACTGAGTGAATGATTTGGTCCAAATAAAGCTGTTCTTCTTCTTCTTAGCGTTGGATATTTTTGCTTCTGTGAACACTCGTCCAAAGCACACAAACCGTAATGGGAAACATGTTAGCGCACTGGTGGGAGTTTACTGACATAACATTGCAAAATTTTCTTGGGAAATTCAAACCTCACTTCCTCGTGTAGCTGCTGATGTGAAAATTTGCCTATTTAGAAATGTTAAGTATCAAACAGTTGATTTTACTGTCAGCACAACATCTTCTGTGTCGGGGTTTGTATATATTCATGGTTTTTGTAGTGTATGCACAGATTACTGCGTTTCACTATAGTACAACCGCAGAGACAAAAGAATAATGCATGCTGGGAAAAAGTCCGATTAACTTTTATTCATCGTTGTCTCAGTTTTTCCGTTTTCAGCCCCAGTCTTCTTTATTTGACTCTCTCTAAATCGCACACAGACACATACTTCTCCCAGAGCGCTAATGTTGACCATGTGTATTCTATATCTGGCAGCTATTTTAAACTCCAAACCTTTGCCCTTGGACTGTACGCAGACCTTTCCTGGGTAAATGCAGCTAATCCCGCGCTCACACAGCAACAGAAGATCGATGCACAAAAGGGCAGACATGATTTGACAATTTCATTAGCTTTTTATATTCATGATTCAAACTATTTTCAGCCTTTTCTGCTGTTTAGGAGAGCAGGTCATGGCTCTGAGGGTGGAAACAAAGGCCCTCCAGAGTGTAAAAGGTATAGAAGTGTCTCAGAAGGTAAAGTTGAGCATGACGCCGCAGAGACGCCCCCCTGATGGTTCTCTGTGTGAGATTACAGGTGGATTACCTGCTAAGAAACTTGTGTGTTATTCCTTCTCCTCATGATGGAGGAGACCCGACTTTAAGGAACAGCAGAGGTCCAGCTTTCTGAATGAGAGCTTATTTGTGTGTATGTGTGTGTGTGTGTGTGTGTGTGTGTGTGTGTTTAAATACAGGCCTGCAGTGCTGCTGATTAAACCGGCTCTACTTGTTGATTAATGGAAAAATCATTTGTGACTAGCCGTTTGATTGAAGTTGAAGTTGTTTGAGATTCACCTCGGGAGTCATTAGGAGCTTACAATGCTGATGGTGACTCACAGGAACGAATGTTTATTCCTGGTGCTGAAAATGGGTTGGAGTCTGGCCTTGTTTAAAGAATATGAAGTGGCTTTGGAGTCGTTTGATTGCGTTTAAGGCAGGGGACCGGTTCACTGCTGCAGTCCGAGCTTATCGCCACAGATCTTTGTTGGCTTTGGCAGGATATGCATCACACAGACCTCAGTCCACCTGCCTCTGTCACGACCTTGTCGAATCCTTCTCATCTAGATTGATTTACCCTAAATTGTTGTTTGGTTTGCTCGGTCACAACAGAATGCGTAGCCTGCCCTGCGGCAAACTCAATCTGCTGATCCAGTGTTTTTCACATCTTCTGCAACAAATCTGGACTCACTGGTCCACACAAGTCCACCTTTGTTAACCATGGCTCATTCCATTCTGGCTCTCACTGGGCTGATATTGGCTAATACTTCTAAAAAAAAAATGTCTGCAATTATATAACAATGCTCACCAAGTGTAATATCTAATAGTCTGAGCAGAATTATTGTTGCATTGTGATTTTTGTTGGTGAGTAAGAAAGTCAGGATATGAACATACATTCATATCAGGACAAGTATTGAAACTGTAGGAAAGTTGTCCGTCTCATTTTAAACCATCAACACCAATTTGCGGCGAGCTGCCGTCAGATATGAGAGATTTGTGAGGTAGGAGATGTGACCGTCTACCAAGGTGACACAGACTTTATGTTTTCTAATCAAAAAAAGTGACATTCAGTCTCATAGGCTTCAAATTGAAATTTGTCAACGGTGTCATTAGATTTTGTGAATTTGAGTACAACTTTTCACTTCAGGCAGTGCTGTCTGAGAGGAGTCGTTGAATAACTGCAGAGGCAGCGTGGGAGGATGAAAGATATGGAAAATACCGTATTTTGATACGAGGAGAAGTTTGAGTTTTGTGACAACTGAAGCTCATTAATAACATGGGTTATGATGCACATCTGCCATATTGGCTGTTCGGGGTGTACCCCGCCTTCACCCAATGTGAACTGGGATTGGCTCCAGCATCCCCCGCCACCCAGAAATGGATAGAAGATGAATGAATGAATACATGAACTATTTGGAAGTGAATTGTGCAGTGTGAATATAAACCAAACATTTGTGAGAGGGAGCAGTGACCAGGTCAGAGGACGCCCTGTGTTTACAATAACCAGTCACTGAAATGTACTCATAGTCACTATTTGAGATAAATGGGCTGATGAATGGATCAGGATCAGGATCAGGATCACGTCAGACAGCAGCACCGACTCTCTCTTCACCTCCTGAAGCTGGAGAGGAATATTTTCATCTGGGTGATTCATCACCTCTGAGACTTCCTATACTTCCTTATCTGGTGTTTCTTGGGTCGAGGCCTCTGCCCCGCTCTGGCAGCCCTGATGCCCGGCCTCGTGATGGATAGTGCAGAGGTGCTGCGGCTTGTGATCCGCAGTAACACAACCTCTCTGAAACAAACCTGCTGTTCCTCCTCCGGGTGCCAGAAATCCACTGTGGCAGATCCTGGAGTTGTGGCATTAGCTGTGTTCTCTGATACGTGGTGTAACACAAGCCCTCTTTAGTTACGTTGACATTTTATTCGGATTTAAACGAGAATGGCCCTGAGCGTTAAATTTATCAATGTCACATCTGTGAAGGATTTTTAAACTTTCCCCGATAAAGCAAATAATACTGAGAGAAAATGAAGCAGTGCCCCGCTGAGGCGTGCTGTGTCTCTTGTTGTTGTTTGTTTTCACACCCATTTTTGCTCAGTGCTCTTGCGCTCACCTGTTTGTTTTTCCATCACTTGTAATAGGCGAACTTGACCTTGACACCACCGCGCTGAGCCAGCAGGACCAGGCTGACCATGGGTGGCCTCAAAAAGTGACTGCAGTTAGAATAACAACTTGAGATTTGTTTATGAACATCAGGGAGAGAGCTTCACTCTCTGGTTTTGTGAAGACGCAGAGCCCATAATTTGTCTGGTTAGTGCTGCTAATCCTGCTCCTGCAGATCGTCCGGGGTGTTGCCCGCTGTAATGCCTTCCAGGCTGCTGTCAGAGGGAGGAACAAAATAATTTTTATTAATCTGTTTTTAAAGGCTCACAAGGTTCTGCTGTAGAGAGCCATCAGAGTGAACAATGATCAGGCCAAGACAATAGGTTTAGGACGTGCATTAGAGCTCCTAATGGTCCACTCCATCTTCCACAGACACACCAATACACACATGCACAAATGCACTTTTAATACCACCAGGGTGGTAGAAGTTTTCTATCAGTATTTGATCACAAATGCTAAAAACCCCTGAGTGAAAAACGAAAAAAGAAAAACACATCAGACTATTTTCATTTCACGCCTTTGTTTAGGCAGAAAGCAGCCAGTTTCCATTACTGTCTTCTGTTTCTGTTTAGACTGAGTCAGGCGGCCATCCAAGACTCAACAGAGCAAAGAAAAAAAAAGAACAAGAAAGAAAACAAAGCCCCGGGCTGGCAGCGCCGTCTATTGTGTAGCCATTTGTCTTTGAGGAAAATCATCTGCTCTGTAATCCGTATAATAAACTCACTCTGAGTATAAATACCTGATGCTGCACAATGGTACAGGTCTGCGTGGGACGGCTGCAATTGTCAAAATTGTGGTGGCCCTCTGCATCAGAGCTCAGATTGTAATCCGTCCAAGTTTGCAGCAAACATTATAGATATAATGACATTTGCATTGCATTGTTTAATTTCTGGGTCCCTGCGCTGATTGAAAGTTGCTGCCGTCGGGGCTGTGGGTGGATTGGCAGTGTTATGGCTCAGGTAGCAGTTTGATGGATGTACTTACAAAGGATTGCTGCTCAACAGTGATTACAGCTAATTATCTCCATTTAAGCTCCTGTATCATCCCGATCACCGCCGTTGTACTGGCTTTGCAGCACAGAGGACCATTTTATATTTGTCAATTGAAGTAATCAAAAGATGTTTCTGATTTGCTCTGGTACCGCCTCCCCTCCCAGCTGTCTCCTCTCTCCCCTCCGAACCCCTCGTGCTTTCACTTTCCCCCTCACAGGAAGTGATTTACTGTCAAATACATTCCAGCAGCCCACCCGACCTTCGAACACTGATCTACCCAAACAGACAGACACGCTTTTAATTTTCCTCCGTTCTCTTACCTGCTTCCTCCTGACGTGATGGAAGCTGATGGCTCCAACTTCTGTGTTTTCAGGCTTGTCTCGACGCGGTGGCGTCTGTGATTGTCTATCTGAGAAGATTTATCTGTTCTGACCTACAATCTCCTGCTGTTGCGTCATGCGTTTGTGTACTCAGACTGTATCGGATGTTTTTGTTTGTTTGTGCATCATCAATTTCATTTTTGAACATTTATGGCCCAAACGGCGCAGTTTGTTGGGGGTTTTACTGCAAATGTCCAACAGTGATCTCACAAAAACATCACCTATTTGATTTTATGGTGTTTTTAAAAAAAATCTTTACAAACTGTTCTATTTTAGATAAGCTTCCTCCTCTCTCTCTCAGTAACTGCATCATGAGTTGGAAACATCCTGTTCACAGCTCCATATTGACAAAGACACAGCTGGTCTGGGTCTGCATGTGGGCCGGCGGCTCCAGCTTTATTTACGCCTCTCTCCTGGTTGGGCAGCCGAGCCCCGGAGCAGATGGCTGCACCGTTCAGTTGGACTCCGCTGTTGAACCCCTGTAATTGGTACTTTGAACCAAGTGCCTCATTAATTATGCTGAAGGGACTGTTTTAATGCACGGTGAGCCGCTCATACTGAAGTGTAATACTAATCAAGTGAGTGCTTCACTGCATAATGCATTAGAGAATTTGACTTATTTTAATTGTGGGCATCTAAGTTGATGGTTTCAGGTCTGAACCTCTGGACTCATATAGGTTGGGAAAGATGAATGAATCTGCTTCCAACTATTAGGAGCTGTAGGTCTGTTGGACACTCTAATGTGAAATGCGGTTTGGTCTGCAGGCATTAAAGTGAGTCAACCCGATCTCGTAAATATTCCCCCTGTCGTTGCATACTGTTCCACAGAGCTGCAGAGTTTCAAAAGTTGCATGTGCATCACGTAATGAAAAGATATTCTATCTGACTGCAGCTGTTTTTGGAGAAGTTCACCTCCAAAGTGAATGCACGGAGAGCAAAGCGTAAAGCTGGGAGCAGCTTCAGGGGACTCCAAATACACCTCAGTGTAATTGATGCTCGACAAGAAATCAACTGGTAATAATACGAAGCGGAGGTTTTCTCCATGCTTCGCTTTGTGTTTAGAAGTTGAAATTTAGGGAAAAGCTGTTGATACAGAGTGATATACAAAAAAACCCACTGTGGTTGGGAGAAATGTTCTTGTGTATGGAAGCAATTTACGGGGGAGGAAACCACCTCCGAAACGATCCTGTTGAGTTGAGGGGAAGCTGATCAAGTCGAGTGTGAAAACACCTCTGAACCTCGAGCTGCTCCGGTTGATCTGGTGAATGATCAGCTGAAGTCTAAAGGTGTGTTTCTGGATGAACGTAAATCAGCCAGTTGTTCAAATACGGTGGGTCGTGGGATTTAACCTTCTCCTGCAAGAGTGAGGAAGGAAGAAAATAAATAAATAATAAAGTCAAACGCACGGAGGCAGAAGTCAAACCCTGTTTTCTATTTCAACCTAAATCCACAGTCTTACCTACAGCCATTTTCCTATACAACACATGTGCTGGTTGTCACAACAGCGGCCCGTCCATGTCGGACATGTGCGTTTGATATGGCAGCCAATGCGGTCGGTATGTAAACGGCTGTCACTGGTGGTTTGAAGAGGGGAAGCCCACGGTCCTGACCTCTGCTGCCGGAGGCCGAAACGTTAAACCCCAGAGCCTGCAGCTTCCAGCGCCCCCAAAGGCGGACCCTGTTGTGAGGTGGTCTCCTGAGGTTCGGCCTTGTGTGTTAATCAACAGTAATTAGACAAATCCACCTGGGCTGCAGTGTGCCACACACATGTTCATGCATGAAGTGCTCTGCTCGCTGACTGCTGGATGTCATCATGGCTTTATAATCACATCAGGAGAACCCAGTTGCAAAGTTTGTGGTGTAGAGTGGCACCAAAGCAATAAGGCTGCTCCTAAATTCATCAAGTGAAATCAGTGTTGAACAGTTTGTGTACAAATTGATATCATCTGCACTTCAATTTCAGTTCATAATGTGGTAGGTTTTCTTAATTTCTAATAATCTTATTGATTGTATTTTACACTATAATATATTATGGTATAACATTCTTCGAATACGATGTCCGAGGAATTAATCTCAAATATACTTAAAGCACTGATTTGATTAGCTGATGCAATCCAGATCCTCTCAGACGCTGCGGTGCTCTTCGGCCTCCGGCATCACGTAGCAGTCCAGGTCAACTTCTGTTAGTCAAGAAAACGTCAACATAACTGCATAATCCATCATATGATACGAACATATCAAAGTAATGTTTTACTGTAACGTTACACTCTGATCGATTCCCACCAGAGCTCGATAGCTCTTTTGGTCTGCGTCTGTCCTTCACAGTATAAGTGTATCCGTATGTGCAGAGGCGTGGGCGAGCTTTAGTCGATGTCAGCGTGTACGGTGGCGAGGGGCGGACTGTGAGGGTGAGATCCGTCGGAGTGTGACCTTGTTAAGGTGTGTGTGTGTGTGTGTGTGTGTGCCAGTGTTCACCTCATGTGTTTAATGTAACGTCTGAGGTCCAATTAGATCTTTGCAGGCGCTAATGTGAGAGGCAGAGCTTTAGTGCTGCTCAGCCTCAAGGAAAAGAAACTGTTAACTTTAAAAGGCGTAATGTAACTTTTCCTCATAAAGTGTCTAAAATGTTGTATATTTTGCTGAGCTGTGTACCAACATTATCCCAGATGGCTTCAGCCATTTTCAAATCTAGAAAAAGTGCGTAATTTCAATCAAGCTAATGGCCCGTTTCACTTGTTGGCCAGTCAGTGGTTTCTGATTGTCGGTGTTCATGCATCTGCCAAAAGTGATCAAAATGAACTTTTTATTTTGTTTTAAAGTACATTTTAGACTTAGGTCACTTTTAACTGTATATGCTCAACAGGATGGATTTTTAGTCCTCAGACATTTTATCAGTGAAAAAAAATTGAGTTAACCTTGCGGCTAAATTCACAGCTTCAACCAGCTGTATCGTAAAGAAGAAATCAATTTAAAGTTATTTCTTTACTTTTGTATCTTTATTATAGCAAGAGTGAGGGAGACAGGAATGGGTGGGTGGGAGAGAGAGGACATGACACCCACCAAAGAACTGTCGGTCGGACTCAGACACCAGCTCCAGTGAAATCCCGGCTTTAACGGTTTGCGTTCCACCAGCTGAGTTTTGCTTCATTTAGTATTGTTACTTGATTTAATCACTGAGTTTATTTGTTCTGTAGTGATTTACACTTAGTGCTTGATTATAAATGACGTGGTGGTGAAGGCAGAAACACACATGATCTCACACTACTGACTTACGCCAACAAAGTCTGTCCCCTGCTGTTGTTTTGATTGAAGGAACGACAGAAAGCTAAATGTTCACGCTGGACTGGATTTACAGTCACGGTGGCTCCTCTGTAGCTGGTTCTTTAGCTCTCTTAGCTTCTTTCACGCCGGTTGCTGATCCACTTAGAGTCATTTTCATACAAGCTACTTACACAGCAATTGAACAAACAAGCATTGACTGACACCCTGTAAGCCAATTACACAAAATTACACAATAAAAAATCGAAATCGTCAACGTATCAGATGACTTAAACAATAATCCAATAGTGAGGATTAAAACAAACAGACACCGTGGCAGTTGGTATCATGCCTGCTGTGTGGTCTTTGTTAAAAAGTTATTTGATTTGTTTAATATCAGAAAAGGAGTTTTTATGTTGATTTGATTTTGGCATTGGCCGGCTGACCTGCTGGTGATCCGTGTTCAAGACTTGTTTCTGGTTTTCTGACTGCAGCTGCATCAGAACACTAGACGTTATTTAGTTTTGACAGAAAAACCATGACAGACTGCCGTGCATCTTAGCAACTTTTGTTTTAATTGGTGGTTCGGAAATGTCTTCAAAAGCTTCCACAGGCTTCACAACTCAAATCAAGTTAATATCTTTCAATTTCAAGGTCTTTTGGTACAAATTCTCTCTCTGTCTTACATCACACCATTAAGTCTCAGCACGGAGATCGTCTCACTGAAACAGTGTGAAATCAGCAAATACCCCCTTCTCCATCTCAGCCTTTGTTGGGCGTTATTTATGCTGGCAGCTTCATAAATGAACAGGAGGAATGTTCATACAGCCATTTAAGGCAGGCCATCACTAAACTGCAGTCAGTCGTTAAGTGTTTAATTAACCTCAGGTGTGATCACAATGACGAAGCAACATGTTAACATTTAGATCTGATGGTGAAGTTCACTTCAAGTGCAGCAACAGTACGTCTGTCATTTGTCTCAGTCACGGTGAATTGATATTTTACAGATGTCAGCTGCTCCAAAGCCAATTTTTTTAACTGATTTCCATCAAAAAACAATTTGTTGGGTTGATTGTGCTCAATCTCCATTAAATAGTAAGTATTTATTCATAATTCCTTAGGCCATAAAAGGAAAACATTATCTGCATCATTTACTTTTTTGTTTTCACCATGTTATTTATCATTTACTGGTCTCATTGAGTTTGTTCACTTCACTGTCTTCATTTACATAAAAACACAAAGGTTGGCAGCTCGGCTGTCTCTGGCTGTTATTGCAGGTAGTGACTCATCGCTGTCATACTCCACACTACACACACAAAAATGGGACATTGTGATAGTTCTTTCTTCTTCTTCTGCTCCCTTGCGGCACTCACAAACATGCCCATCTCTCCTGGTCCCAAGCTGTGTTAATAGTCAGGTTTGTCATCCGTAGTCAGATGAAACACAAAAATCTGTAATTATGATTACTGTAATTGCTGCTCAATTTGTCTGCCTCCTCTTCCCCTATCACCTCCAGCCACCCTCCCCCTCCATCAACAGACTTTTCCTCAGTTTTCTCATGCAATTAAGGAGAGCTGTGTGTTATTGGTTTCCATGGCGACTTCCTAAGATAAACATCAAAGTATGTGATAGGAGAGTCTTATTGATTCAGGCGATCTCAGGGGTCGTTCTGGTAATGTGTCTAAGTTTGACCTGTGACCTTTCTTTATGTTCTGTGACAACACAGCAGACTGAGGCTGTGAGTGCAGGGGAACGGGGGGGGACTCTCCCCTGCCTCCCTCCTCTCCCTCCCCCCATTGCTTACAGATCATCCTGTCGTCCCCCCTCGGTTCGCCGTCTCCTGATGACCTCAGACCTTGCGGACACAGGACGCGGCCCCAGAGTGCACCGATGCTGACGCCACATACGTCTTTCTGCACTTGAGCTGAGATTTTGGCAGATGTTTGAAAATTCACAGCTCAGGTTGAAAGATTTATGGTTCCATGTTTGCTGCACGGCTCCTGCATTATTTGACTCTGTTGTATAATGAAGCACAGGCACACCTCGTTAAAATGGTCCAGTTGCTGTAAGAAAGTGGAGATTTATTCAGTCTTGTCAGCTTTTCCAAACTGAACCCACAAAGTGCTTTGCCTCACATTCAAATCCTGCTCATCACGTCTTGGGTCACTGTCAGTTCTCTTAGTCATGAAAACAGTGACTTAACTAGAGTAATTACTGGGATCTGGAAGAAAGATTTGGAAGTAAACACAAGAGTGCGTGCACCTGAAATGTTCCCTGTAGATCTTGTCAGTGAGGACGATCGAGAGGTCAGGCTTCAGTTTCAAATCTGAGAGAGAAGCAGCTGCAGTTTTGATATTGACAAGAGATAAATGACCTCCGGAAAAAAAAAAAGGCCTGACAAAGTGTGTGACCCCAACATGCTCCTGTGCCTTCCATACAATAACCCACGTACAGCCCTGTAATCTACAGAAAACCTCCCAGAGTCCACATCTCTACGCTCATTTGTCACAGTGAAAAATCCCCTTCTGTTGTTCGCCCACAACAGAAGCCGCAGTCCAGATTTCTCGGACAAACCGGCCTCTTCACGCTGCGTCTCCCGCTCTCTCACGCTTTCACTGTGCCTTTTCATCACTTTGTGTTTGTGATCAGAGTGGTGCTCACCACCACTCTGTGGCGGGGTTATGTGGTTTCAGCGCCCCCAGACATCCATTCAGGCAGTGAGAGGCCTGTTGTGTCATGTGATTTCCAGGCGTCGTCTGGAGGCGAGCGTGGGCGAGGCGCAGACGGGGTTAACTCGTGCAGCCCGTGGGCTGGCTGTGGCGCAGACTTGGTGGTTGTTAAATTGGCTGCTTCAACTGACTTTTCTGCACTTGTCTGTCAAATCCCACCGACTTGAGGCTGACCTCCACTCCCTCGTTCTATAGGTTTTGCTCTGATGGCGGGGGGAGGAACACGACCTTTAGTGTAATTACCCCGGCTGCATCTCCCTCATTAGACTCCTGTGGTGGAGCCCATAAACAGCTGCAGTCTGTAGCCCCCCAGTATTCTGTGTGGACCTCACCCACGCGTAACCTAAATACACATCACATAGCTATTAGCCGAACCTACTGCCAGCCTGTTATGAGAGCAGGTTTGCAACAAAAAAAAAAGAAAAAAGAAAACTGCTTTCACATCACATTCAGAGCAGGCAATGAACCATGCTCTCGTTATTACACCCAACAATTTTGGCAGGGTGACAGTAAGAATCTTATTTCTTTCACATCGACTGCCAACAGTACCTCCATCCTGAAGTTACACTCACAATGTGTGGAGATCTGCGCCGGTAAACACACATACAATTGTCTTTGAAACACCACAGCCAGAAGACAATGGAGACACACCACGAAGCATTTGTGTGTGTGTTGTTGATGTACTGACGTTGATGTATGGTTTGTTTACTCCAGATCTCATAGCAGCTTGTGCCGGGTCACCTGCAGGCCTAGTCGGCTCCTGCAGGTTGAACCCATCCCTTGTTTTCATAATCGCTTGATGTTTCGATTGTGGAGAGTCTGTATTTTTGGTCATAAGTGCAACAGACTGAATCCATTAATAAGAAGCCGATGAACATGGTCAATAAGGCAATTTAGCCAAATACATGAATCAACAATAGCATTTTAAAGCTCTTGCCAGTAAGTGGGTCCAAAGGGATGGCGTTTTGCAGCGTGCTGTGAAAAATCTAATGCAATTATGATCAGAATAATGCCTGGTATTGACCGGTGTGAGGGGCCACGAGGGGCACGGGTGGGACTGCTCCGGGGATGACCCCTTCCCTCCTCATGATTGATTGGGTGTGTCGGAGCAATTCCAGCCCAAATGAGTCATTGCAGGCCTGTGTGTCGAGCCGCGTCCAGGCCGGGCTCACATTATTAACTTACCCAGGAAGAGGGCACCGTAAATAGCCTACAGTGGAGCCTCACTGGGGGACACTGCAGAAATAAAGAGGGGAAAAGCAGCCCCGCTAAACTCAATTTGTAATTTAATCCAGGGTGCTGCCATCGATTGAGAACCACTCCGGCAATAGCAGCCAACCTGCAGCCAGGCGATGGATTACCGCGTGCACCGACTTATCTTCCTCACTCCGCTGACGCTCTCTCTGTTTTCCAAATTGTCATGAAATTGACTCAGTGAGCTCACTGTGCATTTTCTCCGAGTTCGTCAATGTCCTATAAACAATGACCTTTCCCAGACACACACACACATTAGTCCTACAAGATGTTCCATGAGTCCTCATCAGTGAAACAGAGAGACCTGTGTGACGTATGGGTGTCATCCACCAGGCTTAAACTTTTAGCAAACACGCAAGACGGGGCTGAACTTGACGTGAACGCAAACAAGGAAAGAAATCCGTTTTATGATACAATGTCATGGTAAAAAATCTTATTAAACAACAACAAAAAAAAAAGGATCACTTCAACCGCATCTTAAAAAAAAGAGCACGTTTTTCTACTTAGCCTCAGTGAAAACTTCATGAAAAGCCACACAGATCGTTTAGGTTCTGTTTGCCAAGTTTTTAAGATATTCATCTCGGTGCCTCCAGTCACCAACCAAATGCATAAAGAGTTGGTGGATTATCATTTCTGGTGCTGTAGAAGTGGGAATAGATTTTAAAAACACTTCCTGTTGAAAGAATAACCTCTTTCAAAACCATTGACAGTGAAATTCTGCACATAAAACCAAAAGCAAAAGTTGTGTGTTTTTTCTTCAATAGGAAAAGTGGGTCTTTTTTATGCTCTATGTAAAATGATGATTGGGCTCCGTGTGACCCCCCGCCCCCCAGGGCTTTGTTCCTCTATGAAGCCCTCGGGGCTGAGGTTAAGTGTGGTCCTTTTGTTGGCTGTATAATACGATGTCACAGCGGGATGGCGTTTCCCATTCACCTCCGCTGCGTTTGATCTGAGCTCAGCGTCTGAGAGACGATACCTGTGTTAACTACCAGCTGTCAGGCCGGACCGGTAGCTCCCTCCAGTCCAGGGAGCAGGTTCACATCAGTCATGGATAAAGTTCGTTGGCTCAGCTCCCTTCGCCACCTTCTGCCCTTTCACACATCAATATGACTCCAGAAAAAAAAAAACTTTGAGTTCACTGTCTCAAATCAGCGTGGGAGGCAGGTTTGATGGATGCCTCTGCCATGTCAGATGGGTGGTACTAACAACTCCCTGTAAAATAAACTTTATGTCTCCCTGCTCTTGACTTGACGGCATTAGGACACCAGTTGTGACCAAAGCAGGATCCTTCCAAGCGGCTACACATCAGCTTGATTACACTCTACAAAACGTAACCTGGTTGATCTGTTTGCCATATGGACCAGTGAAAGGCTTTTATATTTATATGTTCTACCACGGTTGTAAGGGGTTGAGGGGGGAAGGAGAAAACGCATGGCAGCTTTTCTGTGAAGTGATATGGTGAATTCCCCGACAGAACTTTTATTAGCTGCGTGTTTTGCCTGCTACACCTATTTAATGCTTGAGGTACATTGTGCTTTTAGTTTTATTATTCCTCCCTTTAATCAGCTACTTAGATTTTTTTTTCGTTTCGGTCTCATAAATTCAGACTTTTTAGGGGTTTCATTGGCTGATTCTGTGTAAAATGTGAAGCATTATTGTCTGAACTTATGGAAGCTGCTGTGCTCTCACTGACTCCACACGAGGTCCCTCATGTTATTTCCCTCGATAGATAAGGAGAATAAACCGGATTGTTGCTGTGAGATATTACTGAAAGACAATCCTACCATTTTGCAAGTAAGGTAATGGATTTCTTTCCCTCCCTCGTGATTTCTCTTCTCTGTTTCTCTTTTCCTGCATGTAGTCCATGTATTTAGTTCAGCTTTTATCGCTTCCATGTGTTCCATGCCCAGTCAGGAACGAGGAGGGAAAGAACTGATCCCTAAAGAAACAGCCTGATTTGATTCCCTGCACCGGTTTAGCCGGTAAGCACCTCTGCTGTTCCCACTCGTTCTCATGACTGCCTCACTGAAGTTTCAGTAATATCTTCAGGAATGATCCAAAGCACCCACACACAAACACCAGCTATCGCTCAATCTCTCTGTCTCTCATTTACAATTTTAACTCGTGCAACATCGCCCGAGTGACAGGAAACTGTCCCAGTATGTGGAAGATCACTCACTTCACACAGGCAATAAGATTTGCGACCCAATAACTTTGCAACCTCTCTCTGAAGTGTGTGAATGAGCGACCGATGTTGACTTGCAGTTTTGACATCTCAGCGCTCGACAGGATGCGACGCTGTGGGTCCTCCAGTGGTCCTGTGGGCTTTATGAAAATGGGCCAGTGAATCCCTGCATGACTTTGATGATGCAATTCTGACCTTTGTCCTGGATGTGTATCTCATTTTTATGATTGTGACCATGAGGCATTAGCTGGCTGCCTGAGGTGCTGGTGGGGGGGGGATCCATTTTAAAGATTGGGTTGAATCTTTGGAGGTAATTTATAGCGAGTCTGTAATTTCCTCTGAAATTGAAAAAGCGCTCATTTTCATCAGGGGCTTTGGGTCAACAGTTGAAGCACGCACCGTCCTTCTCACCCGTACTTTTTTCTTTCCTTTTGTTGTATGATTAATGCACCAACTAATCCCTCAGAATCACAACCTGGGAAAGATGTTTTCAGCACCATTGCATGCTGTCAAGGACAAAAGTCGTGATTTAAGTTAGATCTACTGCCGCTGTGAAGGGAGAGAGGTTTGAACCGAGCCCGGCGTTCTCTGATATGGGTCAGTGGAGAATGCGAAGGCCCGGGAGGAAGTGGAAGAAGGATTATCGTGTATTTCAAGGTTTATTTTCCTTCATGTCGGCGGACGGAGGGGAGCTGTTGTGCAGCTTCTCGATTGAACATGATGGATCAAACATCTTGAAAAATAAACACATACTCACAGTGAGACGCTCACTTGGTCATTTGGTTTTATTGTGCATGGAGTAATTCATTCCATCAGTTGAGCAGGAACGCACACTCGCCCACAAAGACACGTACACAATTACCACCTCTGCTCACCATGCAGTAACACTCCAGCTCCCCTGACACTGACTACACTCTAAACAAACAGCCAGATGAAAGCTCGGGTCCACGTCAGAGTTAGCTCCACTCTAATGAGCTGACCAAAGGTAATGGATTGCTCATTACTGGGACTTTAGCGAGTTTTGCCTGGCTTCTTTAAAAAGGAGTAACCTAACGTTGCGTCCGTCTGGCTGTCAACTTCACTAGGACTCTGCTGTTTTTAAATTATTGTTTGTTTTTTGAGTGATTGTTTTTATTTTTGGAAGCAGAAAGTCTTGAATTGGGTGTTAATGTGTGGGAGTAATGCTGTGGAATGGGTCTTACCATGTGAGATGATTGATGATGGGATTAGGTGTTCAATAGCCAAGACACATGTGTGATGCAGAAAAAATATCAGATATCAGATAAAATATGACAGGAGATATGGATCCAGATGTAAGAGGTGAGGAATGAAAGATGAATTAGGGGAGATGTGATATGAAAGTTTAGCCATGGAGACACGAGGAAGTAGATATGAAGCATTAGAGACGGGCCATTACATTAGATGTGGCCTGTGAGATAAAACACAAAATATATAAATGAGACATTACATTTGAGATGAAAATTTAGGAATAGTAACTGATGCATGAGCAATACAACGTGGACTCGAGAGGGGAGGTAGGAATAGAGACACAGTAAATGGAACATTGTAATGAGATTAGACACTGGGGAAATTAGAGGTAACAACACAGAGATAATGTCGAGAACACACAAGATTTGGGAGCTAATATTCTAGATTAAATAAGAAAAAGAAGATGTAGGAGATCAGATATGTGAGAATAAAATCTGAAAGATTCAAAAGATGAGACGTTAGATATGGGATTTAACAGATGTGACATGAGAAACTAGATAAGAAGAGATATAAATTATATTAGACATAAGACATCAGGTCTAACATGAAATTAGAGTTGAGATGAGTCGGAATATATTTGAAAAAAGACTTTCATTAGACACATAAAATATGAGAAAGCTATGAACAAAAAAGAATGAGATTAGATTCGGCGTAGAGATGCAGAGTTGAGATATGGGAAGTGAAATGTGATGTGGCAAATATTGACACAGCTCTACAAGTTCATACACAATGCAGCAGATATTTAATGGAAAACAGGGAACTGAAACTATGGCAACGCATCGCAGCAAGAGATATGAGCAGAAGTCCCAGTTTGAAAATAAGCAGAGATATAACGTAAAATATAAAACGCAGAGATGTATGAGGTTTTTACCTCTACGATGTGATGTAATCCAACAGGACATCCTGTCCCCTTCATGTACCTCCATGTAAAAGTCGGAGGGCAAAACATTAGAACCATCTTTCAGTTTGGTCCTTAATCGTATTCAACTGTACAGATGTCCCTAATAAACTGATGAATCACTTCATAAGAGTTTTAAAGAAATGGCTGATTGGCATACCACTTAATGAGACCCAACCGGTTTGCAGTATTAGTGGTTGGATTTTTACTACTGAAAAGCCTTTGCCCTTTACTTCTTTATTTATATCGCTTTGTTTATGTGTGGAAAAATGTTTATGGTCGGTGGACGTGGATGTAATGACCCGAATTCTGTTGTTTTCCTCGACAGATATGTTTTCCTTTTTAGAGTCGGCAGAGCTGCTCTACCTTTTTCTGTGCGGGTGCGTCCTCAGTGTGTCACAGAGAGGACAGCTCTGTCCTTCAGTCAACACCAGCAAAATGAGAAATTCCTCATTGTGACCCCGACTGTGTGCAGGCCGCGATCTAACACCTGTTCAGTAGTGAGAGACGCAGCAAAGACCGAGGTCACAAAGCAAACCGCAAGCTGGTAACACACTTTGATGTGTGTGTCTGAGCCAGGTGGACGTGTGTGTGTGTGTCTGTGGAGATTTGTGAATAGAGCAGACAACTTCACTGATGTTGGTCTGTTTTGAATAGTTGTCAGGTGTTCGACATTACAGCCCCATCCCCCCCGTCTCACATGGTTTATAACACTTTCTGACACACATTCAGTCCGTTTCCCGAAGCTCAGAAGACGAGCCGGTGCCTGCTACCCTTCCTTCCTCCTCCAAAGCGAGGCCATCGCGGCTGACACCTGCCCAGGAAGCGCTTAAACCAATTACAACTCCCTGGAAAGCTCAAAAATGGCACCTGTTCGAAGAGAGAAAGAGATATAAAAGCAGAGCCCTCCTTAGATTAAAATCCCTAAATTAAATCAACTGTGCCATCAGTGCGTGCCGAGAAGGGTCCCTAATGGCAGGCTTCTCACTCCTTTTTCTTTCTTTTTTTTTTTTTTTAAATTCTCATTATTATTAATTCCCTCTCCTTGCTCAGCCATCTCCTACTGTAACAGCCTGTCTGACTCATCTGCTGCAGGAGAGGAGAAGCACCCAGGAGTGGAAGCGTGGGTGTGGGCACTCTGCCCGCCTGAGGCAGAGTGAGTCACGATACGCCGCAGGACTCATTCAAAACAGTGTGGCGCTGGCATGGCGTGCACCTCGGCACCGTCCGTCACGGTGGTGAAATTAGGCCGCTTTATCTTTGGGCTCTTATGTTGTTGTTGTTGTTGTTGCCTCTCAGCTCCCCCTGCCTGTGGTCCCATGGGTGAGGATGAAAGGACAAAAGTGCAGGGACCGTGAACAGCTGACTGTTTAATATCAGGACGCCAGTTTTGCTCTGCACTCTCAGCACCTTGAAAGGATGTTTTCTCATAACCCAAATTAGCCTCATCGGTCTAAATTACTTGCTTGGTACAGAAAAGATCTTGCCGTCTCCCCCTACAGCTCCTCCGACCTAATACAGTTCATATGGGCCACGCTGTGCACATTAATGCTTGACCTATGTGACCAACCAGAGAGACGTTCTCAGTGTGCTCCTTCACATACTTTTCTGTATAATTACACATTTCATGTCTTTTCATATCTTTTGTTCTTTCTACTTCAGAACAGAGCACAATAAATAAAAGATCCCATCATACACTGACGGCCAATCGGGTGCCAAGAATGAATATAACGCTTCAGGATTCGTCTGTGAGAATGGTGCCTTTTGTCTGACAGCGATGTGCCTCACATTGCAGAGACCGATCAAGTCAATCAACTGGTGTTGGATCACCGCAACACCACGTCGTATAAATCAGGAAAGGTTAAGCAAAGGAGAAGAGGTTATGGACAAGGATGGAGTGAAATCGCCTGAAGCTTCCATAAAACAAAATTTACAAACTCAGCATACTGTAAAAAAAAAAAAAAAAAAGTAATGCACTGTGTTCATGTATGTGAAAGAACATATGGATCTGAAAAAGATAAAATACAGTACATGTCTGTAGCTCGCAGCTTCTGAATTGCTTCTATTACCCACAGAGAGGCTTGTGAAACAGTTGCAGCTGTTTGAAATCAGTTCTCCGAACATCTTTAACCCGCTGAATGTCAGATGCTGAGGAGCAGATAGTGTTTAGGGATGAGACACTAAAGGCTTGTTATATATTCTCAGTGCGTCTCGGTGAACCGCGGGCGAGTCTGTGTGTGCTACTCATTAGTGAGTGAAAGCACATCTGTGTTTCCATCTAAACAGCGCTCTTGTGGGGGATTAAAAACAATACAGAGATGGCATCAATCCTTTCTCATGAGGAATAGTTGGAGTATTGATGTTTTTCCAGTTTTCTCCTCCTCCCCTGAGCTGGACAGAGGGATACAGCTGTTGATCGATGGGAAGATCCACAGAGCCCTGAAAAAGTCAAAGTAATTTTAAGCCTGTCTATTTTTTTTTTTTTTTTGGGAGAACAAAAATGGCTTATGCATGCATGTTGAATGAGCTCACCTTTCTCACCCCCTCATATGGCTGCATTGTTTATTTAAATCAGATGGCGTCCACATGATGTGAAATATACGTCATGGCTCTGATCAAACCGTCACACTCCCTTTGATCCAACTATGAATAATTCATCACTCTGCAGTCAATATTTGTTGGATTCTGCAACGCTAATTCAAACAGAATGGGATTTGTTGAAGGAACAGTCATGTGATAGCTGGTGTGTTTGTGTCATGTGACCATATTAGGCATTGGGGTGTCCATTGTCTGACCTTGTTTAATTGACGTTTCATGGTCGGTTGAAAAATGTGTGGTCCAAATGCTTCGTCCAACTTTCACTTTTAACACTAAAGTTTTTTTACCAATCCATCCCTGCGACGCATCGACTCTTTCGTTCGCCTTTTTAGCCTGGAAACCCCCAGGGCTGTTTCATCCCTATAAAATGAAGATGTGCTCAGAAAGGGTGGACGACGGGGGGGGGGCATCTATCGTTGACGAGCCTGCACGATACGCCGCAGCCCTCATAAAGATTTCATTTACTGCCGCTGAATCACTGCTCTGTCCCGCTTGTTTTCTCCATCATTCCTCTCACACACACACATCCTCCATGTAAATGACAGGGCTGCCCACCCAAGGCCGCTGTGTTTTCACCCCCCCCCCCACCTCCTCCCGCTCTCCCTTCTCTCTTTCCTCTGAACCCAGCCACTCTGAGCTGCACATCCTCCACCTCACCCCCATCATCTATCTCCTTTATGCTGGTGTCTGGGCCGCCTCTCTCTCTTTAATCTTATAAAAGTGGATCTCTGATATAGAGAGTGAGAGGGCTTTTAAGTGGATGGTACTGAGGTTGGTATGGAGGGTGTACGCAGAAGGCAGGTGGTTCCTGTAATGTCTTCTGCCCCGTCCAGCTCCTGTTAACCCCTTCCCCTCCCTCCGCATCAGCCACTAATCAGCCCATATAGACACCCGGCAGTGGATTTATGATTTTGTGGTGAAGATGAGAAGCTGAACGCAAAGAGAGAGAGCGAGAGAGAGAGAACAATTGAAAGAGAGTGCAGGTCTATGGAAACGGCGCAGCGGAGCTGGTCACTTATTGGTATTGATCCGCTTCCCGATCCATCTCAGTTTCGCTCATATGTAGTCACATCCAATTACGTTTGGTTCCATCTTGAAGGCAGCTGATTTCAGTCGAGGTATCTGAAAACCTGCAACAGCGTGATGAGCTCATATGTGTGCAAAAGGAAAAAAAAAAAAAACAGCATACCCTCAGAGACACTGCAAGCACACATACAAAAGTACGCTTTGTAATGTGTACAATCCACTTTTCTCTGCCTGAAATCCCTGGGGTGAGTGCGCTTCTCCTTTTCTTTTCTTTTTTTTCTTTTTTTACATCTTCATTTGTGGAGCAGATGAATGTGCTCCCTTCTTCCCGTCATCCCCAACCGGCTGAAAGCTGCTGTCTGGGTGGTGAAACTTGACTGTGGAGATGCACAAACCTAAGAGAGCCATCCTGTCAAAAGGCTGTGGTGTGTATTTTCCATGTGTGTTTTTCTTTTTTTTATGTGTGTGTCTGTGATGAATCATGTCTACATACAGAACAGTAGTCCTGAAGATCCATCCTCTGCTTCTTATTATACTCAAGGATACGGAGAGAAGGAGCCTCTCCGTCTTAATGACATCAGTTATTGAAACAAAGACGGAGCCCCATGAAAAATAAGATGTTCAAAGACTGAACGACGAGGCGCCTGTGAATCCTGGAGTGGAAACATTTCCCAGGAAACAGCTTTAAATGTTTACACTGGGGTGAATACTGTAAATGCCTCCGCTTTCTTTTTTTTTTTTTTTTTTTGTTTAAGGCATTGCCCTCAACAGCTACATAACCGTGGTTTCTTAATATAATATATTTTATCGCCTTTCACCTGCAAAAAAAAAAGATGACAGTAATAGAAATTAAACACATTTGTAGTTGCTGAAGAAAGAATGAATACTCTGTCAGTGATGTCTTGGTTTTTGTGCTGAATATTTTTTTCAGAGAAACATTTTCAATTCAATCTGAAAGACAATAAGGTGAAAGACTGTATTCATACAGCACATAACCATGACCTTCCTTCAGTGCTTCAAAAACTTCACAACACTTTCTATTCTGTCGTATATTTCTGGACCTTCTTTTATGAAACCTGCAGCAAAACTCCATTAAGTCCTTATTATCTTATGGATTTAGTGAAATGTGAAACAGCATCGCTCTGGGTGTTGCAGGCGCTTTTGGATTTCCAGCTGCGTCTTTACGCTCCATGTTCAGAATAAGTTAAGCCTTGACCTTGTTTGTCATTGACCTTTTTCAATGCACAACTAAGACACTCAGAGACGTCGGCCGCAAGCTTCCCTGTTGACCCTCCGCCATAAAAAGGAGCTTCCGTCGGGGTGCTTTGTGGAGCGCTGAAGTTTTCCATAATGCAGCTGTGAAATATTTTGCTTAATTTCTTGCTGTATTCTGATTGGCTGGCTTGCGGACTCTGGTTGAAGCAGAGGTCAGAATTTGGTCTTAAATCTCAGGCCACAGTTTTGGATTGATTTCATGATTGTCAACTTTCTTTTCAGCCGTCTTTAAATGAAACACAAAACGGGCGAAAGTCATCATCGCCAGACTCGTTTTGTGGTATTTTCCTGACACTTGGCACACGTTGGCACATCCGTCAGTCCACTTCAAGAGGGATCCCTCTGCCAAAATAACATCTTGTTTTTATTATTATTATTATTATTATTTTTATTGTTTTTATTTTACTTTGCTATTCTATTTGCAGATTTTTTTAATGAATACAAGTCTGGCCTGAGCTTTTTATCAGTGATGAATAAATCATTTTAAAAGTGGCTTCATGACGAAGTCTGTATCCAGTTTGAATAATAAGGGCTATTGGAAAAGTTGCTTCATGATTTACAACATCATTCAAAAATAAAAAAGGAGCCCGATATTAGTAATGGCTTTACTTTACTACTTTGGAAAAGACCAAAGGTAAAACTTTAATATTTCACAATTTAACTTAATCAATGTTTCATCAGCTCAGTGGATGTCGTGAGTCGGGTGTTAAACTTTCTTCTCTGTTAGACAAAGAGAAGAAATAATTTTAACTGTTTAGTGAGACTGGAAAACTAAAGTTCAGCAGAACCTGTGGGATGAATGACTCATAATTCACCTGGATCATCTGGGACTAATATATGTGACATAGTTTGGAGGACCTTAGTTACTACGACCACAGTGAAAGTCTGACCTCTGCCATGTGACAGTCTATAAAGATTCACCCTGAGACAAGAGAGAGGCCAGGTTTCCATAGTGACCACAGGTTGAAGTTGTCTGTTAACTGGGAGTTATGGGATGGAAGAGCTGGTGGTTATGGGGTGAGGCCCACAGAGCAGCTAATGGACTGCACATGAAGCCATCCCAGGAACTTTTAATACAGCCATCCCAAAGTTTGGATAGAAAACCAGCAAAACCTGATCAGGTGCATGTTTCTAACATTTAAACATTAAGATCAAATAGTCAATCATATAATGTGCAAACCTTTTTAAAGAGTAAAGGTGGTTTCATGATTAGAGACACCAACCTTCAGCTGAGTCCCGACTGGACAACGTATTTACTGCTACTTTATTAAATCCATCAATCTCTTTGTAGAAATACATAATTAAAAATAAAATCTACAAGAAAGAAAACTCAGTCATGACCTATCGTTGGCCAAATGAGATTCTTCCATTCCATTGAGGTAACTTTAATAAAGGTGTGTTGCTTTAGACAAGTTGATATTTTAGCTTTATTAGTTATTAAGACACCCCGAAGCAGCCAGACTTCTGTTTTTACATTCATATATAAATGATA
The DNA here is from genome assembly GCA_034769265.1 of Remorina albescens. Lineage (NCBI taxonomy): Eukaryota > Metazoa > Chordata > Actinopteri > Carangiformes > Echeneidae > Remorina > Remorina albescens. Next base: position 2,989,070 of record CM068493.1, read on the forward strand.
ATTTATAGTTATTCAACATTTTTTCTTAGTAGTCCACTGCTTGAGATGTATTACACATGACATCCTAAAAATAGAAAAAGCCATATTTATTTGTCTTGTCTCCAAGTGACTGTACAGCTGACATTGACATATCTAACTGTTAAACAAGATTGAGAAAATCTTACCAAGGCGTCCTTGACCTTTGACCTCCTTAAGAGAAGAAGAGTGAATCTACCTTAAGGGATCAATAATATTCCCATTCGTCTCAGTAAAGAATTTTCTGGAATATGGGGTACGTTTTTTTGGCTTTAGTGCTCAAACACTCACCATTTAGATAGAAAAACCTCAAACAATCCATAAGTCCACAGATGGCATCTCCAGTTTATTATCAGTGGACCTTTTACAGGTTGTAAATCATGACAGTGCTGAGCTCTGGGAGAGATTTGTTCACATTTACAAACACTGATTAAATTCTCCCAGAACAGTTGTGTTTCTCCCAGCTTTGTTCTATTCCCCTTTAACAGAGATGACATAACTGCAATAGATATGGCATACTAATGAGGAACAGGAACAGCAGTGTAGCACATGTGTGCATCCGTGCGTGCGTGCGTGTGTGTGTGTGAAATAACACGACTGTACGAGTCCTTGTGGATTTTACACTGTTGCGTAATTTACACAGTCAAAACCATCAATGCTACCTCTGTCTAAATTCTGTAAACATGTATGCTTTGCAGCGGGATACCCACAACGACGCTGAAATAAACATCCGACACTAACCATCACCTCAGGTTTCAACAATAAACACACACACAAAGATATTCGACATTTGTTGACATGATGCTTCGCTGGCTTCGGCGTGAGCGGAGGCCAGTTCAAGCAGTTCACGGAGGGCTTCGCTTTCACAGATGTCGCTCTCAAAGGTGAAGCATCATAAACATCCACGCGCTGGTGTACAGCAATGCCACGGACGCACGCGTACAGTCCCCAAGGGGCCGCCTTTCTTTGGAGAGGACAGGGATGTTGGTCTGGATGGGGTCCAGGTGTGAGGTGCTCCTCCCCCCTGTGTCATTAAACCCCAGGCCTTGTGGAAAGGACGGTTTACTGGGCTCTGCAAACTGCGACGATGCTGCCACAGATAACAGCTCACCACTATAACTCACAGCCCGACGCTGCCAAAGTCACAATGTGCTTATTTATTGCTTATATTCTGTTATTAAATGAGAATCTCTCAGGTGTCAGACCACGTGCTTGTGCCAGTGTAGAAATCTTTATCACAAGTTGCCAGCTCATGCCATGAATGGTTTTTCCTGCCTGATCTCACATATAACAAGGTGTCAATCATTTATACCAAATGCTCAGATGGTCCTTCTCCTGTGGAGGAGGACTCGATCATATCTGAGAGCCACCTGAGACAGAAGAGACATGAAGACCGCATCCTTCAGAGGACCTGATCCACCATGACAGAGCCTCTGAAAGGAGAAAATCTAGTCCACACAAGATTTTCATACTTATCCTTCTGTCGTGTTTAATTTGTGCAGTTCTTGTTTTCTTTTGGAACCTGATTCATCACTAGCGCACATTGAACTCGATCCATCGTTGCTCAGGACACAAGGACAAATTCAAAATGGCCCAGCCTTGTTGTGACACAATCGGACTTCAAATGCAGCTTTTTACAGTCTCTGCTCTGCACTGGTGTCTTATTCTCACCAAAATAAAACACACATGAAGTGTTCAACACCAAAAGAAAAGACCATGAGGAGGTTAGCCAGAGTATGAGCCATCGTGTATACGCCTGAGTAAATGTCACCAGATGGTACTAGTCAGCTGAAGTGAACTGATGGGCTGCAATAAAAGTTACTGTCTCAAACGTCCGGGAACAAAACAACATGTAGCTACGACTCAAGTTGAGCAAGAGACCATCAGGAAAAGTCCTAAAAGGCCTCAGAATAACGGGGCTGTTTTACAGCTACAATCATCAGACTACATCTGCCGCGGTTAAGCATTTAGCAGTTAGCCAGACGACGTTCAATACACTTTCCGATGCTCTGTTTTTTCCCCCTCGGATGATTATGATTTAAAGATTTTTTTATTAAAAGCAGAATCTGTATCTTACATAGAATGGCAGATTTGTACAGATGAGAATCTCCAGTCAGTCGATGTGGATGGATTCCAGCTGGCAGGAGATGAGTCAGAAAACAAACCTGGTTGAAGAACCGTTAATCAGGTTTTACGGAGCCCATCAGACACCCTGACAGCCTGAGGCCAGGTCTAAAAGGGTTTTCTCACTCAGCCCTCAGACGGATGAGGTTTGACAGCCTCTGGGTCCCCGGAAAGGCCGTTATAACCCGGTGAATGCGCCGTAACGCAGCCTAGTAGTAGACATCAACTCTGCAGGTGCCTGTTGTCAGAATGCGTGGCCTGAAGCATTGCACTGAATTCGTTGTTCTTTACTGACATACTGTTGTACAGTTGGGGGGATGAATACAATTTTTAAGTCACACAACATGTATCGGCCTCGTATCACTTGTAAGTGATTTGTGATCTATGACTACGAGGAAAACGGCCATAAGGTTGGTGACAGTGAGGGATGACTCCTCCTGAATGCACCATATGGTGGATGCAGCGATTTTACACGTAAAATTAATTTAGCCTCCTTCTATTAAGTCCTCATGTCGGTGATGCTGCATTCCCAGATTTGTTATGAATTGTCTCGTGTCCTGTAAGTGGTTCCTAATTAAACAGGAGTTTTCCTGTTCTGGCTCGCTGGGGAGGGAATTGATGCTGCTGCTTCTTCCCTTTGCGTGAAACGCCGCAGTCGTCCTGGGATAATATCAGCATGCATGGTTAACCCTCGTCACTCAGAGCGCCGCTGCTGGGTGTGTTTAACGAGATGGTTGCCCCTCTAATTTGGTGTGTGATGGCGGTGTGCGTCTTTCCACATTGTGTTTTTTCTTTGAGACACACAGACTTAAACTCGTGCTGACTGTATGGGCGATGTCACAGTATAGGAAAGGAATGTCTCATCCCTCAACCTGCACAAAGTGAGTCTCACGTATGAACTATTCTCTAGATTCTTGTTCTAAATCTCTTTCTTTTCTGAGCTTTGAGGCACAAACTTGATGCATTTAACCTTTTTGTCCATCTGAATAATCGCAGCCCTGAATCTCTGTACCAGGTCGTCCGTCCTGCTGAATACGTGGAAAGTCTGATTGTTGCAGAAAACTTAATATATTTTGTAATGACAGAAATGGAATTAATGGAAAATAGGACTTTATTACTCCGAATAAAGCAGGATCGGTTTAAAACATGCAAAAGATAGGACAGCCATGTCGAACACAATCCTTGTTTTTGTTTTTTTGCCTGAGGTCCACTACGTGCATTTCTGTTATCTCTGAACTAATGTTGCCTCAGATCTGAAGGTCAGCTGTCTCCTCTGTTTCTTTTTTCATTTTCATTGTTCTTGAACAGATGAATCATGGGGAATAAACAAGCGATTGGTTTATTTTAAAGTTTGTCTTGCCCTCTAAGTCTCCAGGCTGTGCCATGATTAGACCCATGTCCCAGGAACGCTAACATATGGGACGTATCAACTCTCTCTCTCGCCAAGTTGTCACTTCCTTCCTTTTTTATTTTCTCTGCCTTCTGCCATGATGGAGAACTGATGGTGGCGTCCATTCTGCTGTGCCCTCGCCCATTAGAAAGGTCACCGCAGGTCATTGCCGTGGCGGCCTGTGGAGCAGAGGGTGACTTCAGACCAATGAAAAGCCAACAGGATATGGATTACAAATGTGAGAGGGAGCTCTACCTGTATTTGTGCTTGATCGTTACAAGGAAGGAAAGTCTCATGGGTAATGGCTTGTTTACATTATTTGGAAGGGACTGATCTTTTGATTTATGTAATTGGCCCCCAGCCCAATCAATCAAGGTATCAATCAGTGCACTGTGGTTTAAGTAAACATATTAATTGTTTTAGATCTCTCTTCTCCTGATGGTGCCCCAAAGAAAAGGTCAACAGCATGTTTGAGTAAGGAGATTTCGGTGATTTCCAACCGAAGGTAGCGCACCCATAAGTAAACACGCTAATTAGTTGAACAAGCAGCAGAAGTCTCATTAAAGGCAACGTGCTGCACTGCAGAGACTAAAGAACAAACTCTCAGTCCTTCTTCCATTAAGGCAGGAAACAACAGGTTATAATGGCCCAGGTGACTCTCAGGAGTGAGGGATCTGATTCAAACAGCACCGTTCGCTCCAGCTCTCCTTCTGCGGTTTTGACTATTTGATGGAGACTTGCTGTCTCTCTGAGTGGTGGTTGATGATTGTAGACTGCTATAGAAATCCAGGAGAATAGGTGAAGGATGGGGGTTTGGAGTCCTTTGTTTCTAACTTCTTCCCGCTCAGCTGCAGTTTTGGTGATTTTAAATGGTTGTAATTTGCCGCTTTAATCCGAGCTGCCAATGGGCGAGGGGGGCTGCACCCTTACCAGGTCACCAGTGTTTGTGTCTTTGGGCCGTGGGAGGAAGCTGGAGTTTCAGGAAGGAACCCACACAGGCTGAACATGCAAACTCTTGCAGTGAGGCGACCACACTAATCACTGCTCCACTGTGCCACCCGACGTGCTGACATTCAATATTATGTTTATGTTTTAGTTTTTCGGTTGTTTTTTTTTTTTTTTTTCATGTGGTTATCCCAAACAGTCATCGTACTTGTAATAAGGCCAAGGGAATAAAACTAACACTCGGCATTTACGACACTGCAAAACTACATGAGAGTAAACTAAGTACGGTTTAGAGCAATTGGATTGTGTGCTGTTGTGTATGTGATGGCCACAGCTTGTTTTCCACTTTCCACAAAGTCACTTTGTCTCCAGGCTGAGGTTCAATTCAACAATTAAGTCTGCAGAGCGGGACTGCCACACAAAAAATGTTTGTATAACTCAAATTGCAAATCTGCCTCTCTCACTCTCACTCACTTTCACTAATGTTGGTACTTTCTGAATTCTTGAAATACATGGCAGCTGAGCGCTCTGGGCAGCAGCCGCCCCGGTGGTCTTTCATTCTTCCAATTGCAGCCGCCCCCTGCCCTTCCCCAGCCATCTCTACCCCCCAATCCTCCCATCATCAGCGGATTTACAGCCCAATCAATGTTGCCATGGAATGCCACATCCCATACAACAATAAAAAGTGCAGTGCAGCACAAGTGGCCTGACCTTAAGAGTTGAGTCGAGCGTCACACATCAGCGAGATGTCAGCTCTGCTCCGTGTTGTCAGTGGAGCTGCAGTTCTTTATAAGGATTTGTCTCTGAAGTGTTGCACTTATCCCTGCTCCAGTAGGGTTGAAAGAACACCTTATAAAGTCAGGCTGATGATTAAGTAGCTCCCGCAGTCATTACAATGCAGAGACAGGCAACTCCAGTCATTAGACAGAGCCCCGCACTACTGTAACTGCAGCGAGGCTGGGTCGGCTCACACACACCTCCTAATGGCTTCCCGAGAGCAGCCCCCTCGCTGGGCCGAGCTCTTGTAATAGGAGGTTTGAATCTTTAAAACGAACCAGACGTGGCGTACCTCCAGCTGGGCATGATGTTGTACAGTACAGCAGAGTGGCGCTGCAGATTTAAAGCATATAGAGGAGTAACATCGGGATGAAGTAGTGTGGACTTGCTGAGAACACAACCTTGGTGTCTGTCCAAGCATCCACTCCGCTGCCTCTAACCCCAGAAACATGTGCTTCACTCCCTCAGCTTGACATGTCCATCTTCATGTTCCGTTACAGGGCTGAGAGCTTGATCTATCCTTTTTTTTTTTTTTTACCACAGGGGTGGTGAAGTGGACAGCAGGCCTGTGCCACAGAGAGGGATTAAACACTGTCATCACCCTCTCCTCCCCCCACAGCTCAACACACTCCATCACGCCGACAGCAGGTCCCAGTCTTCCCAAAACTGAAGCCAAACACATTCCAGACTGCGGAGAGACAGGCAGGTAACCCCTCTTTGATACGCAGCATATGTCATCCTGTTTCATGGCCTCCCCAGCCTGCACACCATATAGTAATTTAGAATTCACTTTATTGGACTCTTTAGTATTTTTATGCATGGAAAGCATTGACCTCTCATCAAACTCCCTCATAAATTAAAGCTTTCCTTTCTTAGATCACAAGCTGCCTCAAAGGCCCTTTACCAGCCCTGGAAAATGGAACCTGTTATTAAAATAGTTTATATAAAAAGAAAATGTATTGAATCAATCATGCCGTACCCAAAACACTGACCCTGACTCTTTTCTTTTCATCTGACCCGTTAAGTGCAAACATTCAAAGCAGGTCCCTGAAACCTGAGGAAACAAAAGCAGCCATGCTGTTCACATCTTTAGCCCTTCACACCTTTCTGCAGCACTTTTCCAGACCACGGGAGGATTGATGTACAGTAATGACACTGACATTGTGCGTCACATTGCTATTCAATTCAAAGAGATATAAATGGAAGCTACAGAAAATTGCTTTTATCCCTTTCAAGTAAAAGGGATGTCTGATGCTTCGTCACAGTAGAAAGGGAAGAACTGAATAGCATCTTTTTCTTCTTCTGTGTTTTTTCTTTTTTCTGAAGAAGGACCTTTTTATATTATTGTCCATGCCACAAACATTCCTGGAGGATTATTTTAATTAAAGGGAGAAAAGGAAAGAGGGATTCTGGGACCCAGAGTCCTTAACTACCACCTTGGCTGGTGGTCCGTTTGAAATCATTAAAAAAAAAAAAAAAAAAGTCTGACAGCTGTCTGAATTCTCAGCCCCTTTAACCTCATTTCTTTCCCAACACTTAATTCGTGAATTTCTTTTTGGACTCATCCTGCCCTCGAAAATTTCCCACACTAAATCTTTAAGATATTTCACAATCAAAAGAGGTCGACCCCGGCTGACTAAGTGGGAGCCCAGTGAAAAGGAAAAGGCAGATGTTGGATCGAAGCTAATTTCATAACTTTGAAATGTCAGAGGGGTGAAAGAAAACTGCAAGTTCAATTTATTTATTATTTATTTTGCATTGTGATGTGTGAGTGAAAACGTGCTCGATCGGGATTTGAGCAACTGTGTCGATGAGTTTGGTATTTTGGTTCAGCAAGCGAAATGAAAAGAAAAGAGGAAGATGGGCAAAACATGAAAATGAGAAAGAGCGGAGTGGAAAATGAAATAAAACAACAGGGCTGCTCATTCATGTCGAAGGCTGTTGAAACGTCAGTTTTCAGAGGAATATCCGCCCACTGCTCGAATAAATGCAATACCTCCTGAAGCTAAGCATAGATAGAAAGTATTTCCCGACAGATAAAAAGAGAAACTATATGGATAATTATGGTTTAAAAAAAACCTCCTCCAGCCGGGAAACAAAACTTACCCCTCCAATCGTCCTAAAACCAGTGAGTGTCTTATAGCTGTGTTTAAATACAATTCAGGGTCATGAGAAAATCAGACTCAGAAAGCGGGTGGTGGTGAAGGTATACAGATCTGACATGAAGCAGGTTTAGCCTTTAGCTGAGGTTTAACACAGTTGTAACTGCCGGCTTCACGCTGGCCTGTCTGCTTCTTTTATAAGGCAATTATATAAACTTAGCATTTAAACGGAGCAAACAGTTGGGCTTGAACTTTGTTTCTGGTCTGTTCTGCCAGTCTGGAAACTTCTGCGGCTCTCATAAAGTGGTCAAAAGCTGGACTATCCTCTGAGGAGCACAGAGGCTTCTGACATTATGAAATGTATTTTGCCATGCATTTTTCATCATGCACTGCTGCTGCTGTGGTGATCATTTTTTATACCGAACATTTGGTAGCACTTTACTTAATGTATAATGTGCTACTTCATGAACTCTGCTACTTAGTCAAACTCAAATCAAACATGCATTTCAACAAATAAAAGCAAGTTTAGTCATTAAAACAGTTTATTTGCTACTAATTAATGCTTGCTTTCCTGTATTGTCGAATGTTGAAAACAACATTTGCTTGTCAACATAAAAAGATTGTTAAACTTTCTGTTGAATCTTCAGGCTCAGATTAGTTTGGGACACAAAATCAGGATTTGTTCACCTTTGATTTTTAACAAGAAAGAAAATAAAATTGAAGGACACAATCCAAAGTAAAACGAAGTCATGATTCATAAACAAAGGCAGAAAATTGTTTAAGCGCTGCAACATACAGAAAATGTTTTGTTTACATGGGAAAATACTGCAAATTCAGTTGAATTAAATTTTCACTGAGAAAATATAATTATGTCATTTTAGTTGGATCTTGTACAAAACAAATATATTCCCTTACATCTGAAGAATATGAAACATTTCAATTTGACTTCATTTTTAACATTTTGCACTTTCAATTAAATGTTTTGCACATTTGTGAGGCTGATGCGACCTGTCGAAGACACACAGATTCCTTGTATTGACCTTTTCTTTTTCCTGCTCGCTGTAACTGATCCTGCTGGAGCTGCGCTCTCCTCCTCCTTCCCCCTCCCCTCCCTGCTCGAAGCGCTTCTCTTATTGATCTCATTCTTTAAGTGTTACCATAAATTCCCTCCCCATTAGTTGGACCTGGGTTTTGTCCACCCAGTGATTCATCTGAACCGTCTTCCACAGAGAGAGGAGCATCTTCTCTCCTCTGTAGGCCATCTTCTCCCGACCGTCTTTCATACCTCCCACATTCCCTCCTCTTACATTACCTCTCCATCAGCTGCTCTTGTTTAAGTGTTGTGCTTCCTGGATTCCTGCAGTACAAAGTGATTCTAAAGGAGAGATTTAATTCACCCCTAATTTGGTTTTGATCCTTTTTATCTGCGTCATTTGTTTGTTGGAAGTGTGGCCACTCTCTGTGTTATTGATATCTGAAATGTGTTTGGTAAAATCTGTATAATTCTTAAAGGGGAATAGTCAGTTTACAGCAAACAAGGCCTGACAGAAAACCTCTCCGTGAAACTAAAGCACTCCTCCTGAATGGGCCATTTAATGGACTACAGATGAGTTTCAGCCGTGCACACAAGGCTGACATTGCATTTGCTGATACGGTTTGTGGTCTGTTTGAGCTTACAAAGGCGCCTGACGTGTGAAGCCTGCCAACTACAAACATTAACTTTTAATTTCAAACTTTTTTTCTGAATGTCAAGTTATCTCGCTGTCTGGAGTCCCCCCCCCGAGAAGTCTTCTGAAAGATCTTTAAATAAAAAAAAAAAGAGAGTTTTGAATGTATTTCAGTCGGACAAAAAGCAGCAGCCAGCATCGATGCCACCTTTCTTTGCTCTCACATATCTGATGATTCCTCTTTTTTCTGTTACTCCCACAGCTTCCCTGCTGTCATCTGATCCTGGAGGCCTTTTTTCAATCTCCAAGGTGAGTGTTTCTGAAAACCCCCTTGAATTGTTTCATTTCACGTGTTCAGAAGTGTCAAACAGCGAACCCACAAATCCTTCTGGGCTGAAACCAAATGTGACGCCTTAAACACGATGATTAATGTTGGAAAGAAGAATGAATGAAATTCTCCTGAATTGTAAATTTAAACTACTTATTAAGGGCTTTGCACAGCGTTCAGTGTGAGTGACGTGCGTTATTCACTTGTATATAGGTTTGTTTGCACATACACACACACACACATACATACAGGGTTGTGATCTGGCAGGAAGAGCTAAATTGGCTTCAAGGTATCAAAGTGGTAATTTAATCAGTGTTTCAAACACATGGCATTTTGTGCAGGAAGTTTTGATTAAAAAGCCTGCGCATCAGTGTAAGGAGCCTCACCCACCTCCATGGAAGCCAGTTAGCTGATTAATACCCCCGAGGACTCGTAACCGGACAGTCCATTACTACAGCTGTCTGAGAGGATGAGGAGGGAGGGGCGGTTAGAGACCCGAACGGCGTGGTACAATAAATCACCTCCATCCAGGATGCACACACACACACACATACACACTGTCACAGGTCACATTTGGGGACATTACATCTATTTTCCAGAGCCTCACCTTCACCATAACCTTCTTGTCTAGTCCTAACTCGAACCCCAACTTGATCAGTGACTGAAGAATTGTGACTTTTGTCCCCAAACAGACAAATTGGGCCCAGTTAGCTGCTCATTAGTGGAGAATTTGTGAAGCTGTTGTGTACATTTACTGGATCAGTTACTGTATCACTTCCTTCCACAGGAGGTCATTCTTAAACATTTCAAACCAGAAATGTGAATTATTGTGTGTTTCCACTAATGACCATTAAGAGCTGGTTCACCAAAACAAACCGCTGTAGGTTAAATGAGGTGACGTAACATTCTGCAGAACACTGCAAGTTATGGAAGTTCAGTCTGTATGTTTTTTGTTGTTGTTGTTACTCAACACGGATCTGCTGCTTTTCATCTCCTTAATGGAGCTTGATTAGTTAGATCAGCCAAACTTCTTCAGAATGTGTTTGCCCTTTAGTTGCATTTTGTTTCTTGATGATCTTCAACATTTGGTGCTTTAAAGATTTCCACTGGACAGCAATCCCATCCAGTCCATCTGTTCTGTTACAGATCTTTTCCTCAACACACAACCAAACCAAAAACTAGCTCCCAATTAAAACAGATATTTGGATTTTAAAATAAGAGTAAATGGGCAATTTGCACATTATATAATTTTTTTTTAAACATGATTGATGTATTTCAGGAATATGTATTATAGTTTGCATTGATTGGATCATACTGAATGGCCTTATGTCTTTAATACCCCAAACAGCCACTTGCCCAGTGCTGCTGCATTACACAGCCACTACGTTAGGTCCATTAATCCAGTTTTCGGCCACCACTGCTTGAATGGACATTTACATTATCTGACTGATTCAGGGATCACCGTGTTGTTACCGGATTCAGAGCGTGGCTCATTCTCGTTGTGAGAGCTTTGACATCTACGGCAGAGAGCGTAATGAAACAGCATTTTGACTCCTGCTGCACCTATCGGAGGTCTCCAGGTTGCAATACAATGCAATCCAGGAATCAAATGTCAATGAGTCTTTAATCCAGCGGATTCAGCGCTGAGGTGTTTCTGGATAAGGTCGTGTGGAGTGTAATGAAGTGTTACATTAAGGGTAATGTGTATTTTAGTGGGCTGTTCTTGTGCGAGCAACTTGGCAGTGATGTTCTAAGTGCATGTATTATTTATAGTGCAGTGGAAAAATCATTTTTACCTTGATTAAGAACTTGCAATAACTGTCTCTCAAAGTAATTTCTTAGTTGTTTTTCTTGGCCACATCTAAGAGGTTGAGATATAATCACTTCTCTTTGTCCATCAGCCAGGCTAAACACTGCTTTTTTTTTTTAGGAGATTAATCAAGAAAATGTAGTTTGAGGACACTCTAATATCTCAGTCAAATAAATATTTTACCTTGAAGAGATAACATCAGATCTGAGTGGAGGATTTTTATAGTATTTTCCACACTACGCTCAGCAGAGATCCTTAACTTGACTATTTTGCAGCCTTAGTTTTATTGAGAAAGGTGAGTCTGATGGTCCGTGTGAACAGACGTCATCCCGCTCACCATTAACCAGAGCACTGCTCAGGAAACAGAGTAACGGCCACAGGGATGCAGGGCAGAGGGGATGTCAAAGATTTTATTCACTGGCTTTTAAAGAGCTCTCTATCCCACAGCACCGCATTGACCCCCCCACCACCCAAACAGCCTAAGAGCATGTTTGCACTGAGAGAATTACCTCCAGTCGCCACGCCAGCTCAAAGAAACCACAGCAGTGACGCTGCGTGCTGTTTTCTGCACCAACAGCCCACTGATGTACACAAAATGGAGATAGATAAAATGCACTCAGTGGATTTTACAATTTAGCAAGAGAGGAAGGAGACTCGTACAACATCTGTTCTGTCATTTTTATTTTCTGGTGAATTGGAATCAGACGAACAACGCCTTAAAAACTGGATAAAATTTAATAAAAAACAGGGAAACGGGTTGAGAAGAAGTGAAAAGAAGAAAGGCTCTCCAAATGCTTCAAATTTAAAGAAATGATTTACGCAACCACCTTCAAAAAGTCTGATTATGCTCCATAGTTCTCGTGGCACCTGGTGCCCATTTACCTCCGCTGTGTAATCAATTTGGACAGCTGCAAAATAGCAGCAGAGGGAGCGGTACTCAGTAGAGACCTCACAGTTAGGCGGAGGAGGAATCGGCCCCACTGGGTATAGAAGTTGTGGTATTTCTGGGCCCGTCTGAGCACAGTGGTTTGGTTTCTCTCTCTCTCTCCCCCCAACTGGAGCTGAAACACCTGCTGTTACTTTGTGGAGTTTTGTTTCTCACGTCAGCTCATCCGGACACCCGCTGCTGTTTCAACTGTCACAGCGCAGCAGATTCTGAGGCGTCGTCTGCTAATTTCACGTCAGATATGTGTCTATGTACGTTCAAACACATGTCAGTTCAGCAACAGCTGTAGCTTGTAGCTGGCTAACTTGGTGGATTAACATTAAAAAAAAAAAAAAGACATCTTCTAATCCTTTCATATTTGAAACAGTGGAGCCGATTCAGTTTCTGATCAGTCAGTCAGTCACACCTGATCAACGCCTCCGGAGAGGAAGGGGATGAGGAATAAGGAGCAGTTGTGGCTGAGAAAAAGAAATGAGTTTAGTGTGGACAAGAAAAAGGAAAGAAATGAACGCAGACATCCTCACAAAAAAAAAAAAAAAAGAGTCATTGTGCTCAAATCTGAAAACGCAGGAATTCACCCTGTTTATCGAGGAACCATCAGAACATCCTTCTAGAGACTGCGCTGCGTCAATTAGGCTTTTACAGTAAATACTTCTCCGTGCAGCCGTTTGTGGGATTGCAAAATGTTCCCCGATCTGCAGTAAAACAAGAATCTACCTCCAGACCAGTTGAAAGGCCTGCGGTTAGCCACCAGCTTTGATGGGACCCAGCGCTAATCCAACCCTGCAAATGTTTTCAACCAGATCTTCGCTTTACGGTTCGGAAACTATTTAATTGAAATTGCATCCAGGCAGGTTCAGAGTGTCGCACCTTTGAAGAGGAGAGTTGGGAGGTTTTATTGTCCTTAATACTGTGTTAAACTGAGGCATTATGAAACCACTACTGATGACAAACAGCCTATTTTCACGTTCCCTTTTCAATGCAGTATTGCTTCTAATACGGCTGGATTAAAGATGTCTGTGGGTGTTGGTGTGTAATCAGGAAAAGACCTGACCTTTAGCAACATTTCATTGCAGGTAATGTGTGTTTTATGATGTGAAAATTTTCCAGTTAACCTACTTAATAGGAAAACGTTTAATGTCAGTGTTTTAATTTGAAGAAAAGAGGATTTTATTTCATTAGAACTGTATCCAGTACAGCATCTCATGGGCTACTTAGCTTTTCCAGGAAAGTTTAGTTTTCTTTTCTTTTCTTTTTTTTTTTTCTTTTTTTTTTTTTTAGGTCAAGTGAGTTCACACATGCAAGACATTTCACTTGGAAGACTGTTGCCATTAGAATAAAAACTCTACATTTGTGTAAAAACGTAAACAACACCAGGTTTAAGAGCGTGTGGTGGAGAAAGTTTTATACCCGGCACCAGAATGTCACCTGAACTGGATCCAAAGTGGATCCAAGTTTTCACAGCCCTCATTCCTCACTGAAACAAAGAAAAACTTTGGAATTTGTGTTTTTATTCAGGATTCTTGCTGCAGCTTTAAGAATTCAAACTATTATATAACCATCTGTCGGATCACCACCACTTTCCCGTCAGAGCGGGCAGTTCTACGTGAGATAATGCAGCTCTTTTCTGGACCTGGATAATATCTGGTTTACAGTTTTGACACGAATCGATGGATGGTGTCAGTGGACGTAGCCGTGAAGGTGAACGTGAGCTTCCCCCGTAGTGAAGGCATCACACAGAGGAGAGCATCTGCTGTCTGTGAGCTGCAGAATAGATCAGCCACAGTGACAGCGGTGGACGCAGGGACCTTTGAACCGCAGAACATGGCTAACGCCTGCAACATATTGTGTACGCTGGAATTTGGACGCTATTGGAAAGAATAACATGAGAGCATCCGTTACATCAGCAGTTTGCTTGGACTCGGTCATGGTTTATTACTCTAAATCCTCAGTGACCTTTCTATTATTCAAATCAAATGTCTGCACCCGTCCTAATTATAGACCCACAGTAATACAAACAGCTGAGCGACGCCAAACACAAAGTGCAATTCACATAACTACCGTCCTTGACTTGGCTATCACTAAGCTCATTATAGACAGAAATAGAGCGCTATGCTGCGCACATGCTCTCATCCCGACCCATTAATGCACTGTTTGTATTTCTATCCAGGCTCACTACGGGGATGTTGGTGAAAATCTGAAAATATGATGTGTTTTAGTTTGAGTGATATCTTGAAGGTGGCACGTAGTGTTTAATGAACATGTCTGCTCTCCTGGACGGCCCTGAAGGGATGAACTCCGGTCTTTGTTTTTGATCTTCCACCGGCTGTCTGTGCATTAACTCCTTTCAGCGGAGGCACTCTATAAATGAGTCACTTCATTTTTCATGCTGCGGACCGGCTCTATGGAGCTCATTGTAAAAACCTGCCCCAGCAGTCCTCCCTGCACAATGTGACTCTTTAGTACATTAAGCCACCCATCTTGGCGCAGACACATTTAAAGCCAGACAGTCACATATTACTGTTATCGTGATGTTGTGCATTAGTGGTGCATTATGTTGCCCTTAGCACATAATGTTATTGCAGTTTGTACTGAATACAAATTAAGTTTGAATGGTTTTCTCTATGATGTGGGCAGCTTTTTTTAAGCTACTGGGAAAAATCACTTCCATCTTTAAATGTTCTTAGACATTCTACAGTAACTGTAGTCGTGCATATTCAGACAGTTTCATACTATTGAAATGGCCTTCAGGCCTGCACGTGCACAAACAGTGTTTTGTCTTTGCCATAAACTCCTTTTTGTTTTTTTGTTTTTTTCACAAGTGATTCACTTTAACCAGCCCATTCTGAGCCATTTCTTGCTGCGTTCTTGTTATCTGCTTCATGGATGTTGGTCATGGCAACATTGTGAGAAATTCAGACACATAAGAACTTTGATTGAGGCTTTAAATCAGACCAGCAGAGTTTGTGGTTGAAGATTTTCAGCTTTTATGCAGGACGAGACATCTTGGAAGTTGTGCTATTATCCTTCTTCCCATTTTCTTTGAACGACTTGTATTTTTTGCTGGAGGCTTTTCCTGATGCCTGTGTTCAGCTTTTTCCACGAGACATTTACTGTAATTGATTTGTGATTTCATGTTACTTTTACCTCCCGAGATCTTCGAAATGTTTCCCTCATGAATTAAATTTTAAATGCAATTATTGATTTTGCTTTGTTTCATGCAGAGCTGCTTGAATCTGACCTTGACAACCTGGTTTAACTCAAATTTCTGTGGCCCGTGAAACCTACAGTATACTGTGGGTTTCAGACTGTCTGCCAATACCACAGCTGTAATATACTTGACCTAACAAGTGCTCATTTAGTTACTTTCCTCACAGCACTTATCATGATAATGCAGCTTTAACAACTCTCTGTACGTGCATCTTAACTGTATACATGGTGTGCTCTGGGTTTCTCAGCATATTTAATGTTACAGGGGAGACCAGCTTTTTCATCCCCATAACCCCTCACAGCCATTAATGGGATCCAGACACCATGTTTGTCCAGGATGGCTGCTCCCCCCGTCATCATCAAAGAACGAATTGTTGCAAAAAAAAAAATGTGTCTTCAAATTGCGAGCCAAAGAAGCAGCCGCTCGGCTCTGGCTGTTTCGGTATCAGCCAAGTGTGCTGCTTGGAGAGAAGGAGTGCAGACCAGGGAGGAAGGGAAGGGAGAAACGCTGGAGTCTAATATAACACAATTTAGCGGGAGCACTTCCATAAAGATGGTGAGTGGATCCACGTGGGCTGACTAACGACAAGCACAGCTGCATCTGCAAATCTGCTGTGTCCCTCAGCTCTGTAGAAAATTGTCTGGGCTTCAGTTCGTGTTACTTAGGTTCAGCTTTGCTGGATGGGCCCTCTTCGCTTGCATATTCTGTTTTTCTTTTTAGGGGGGAAAAACACTGAGTCCATTCATTTAATTTAAATTTTCAGCTTGGCAGCAACACGTCAATCGAAAAAGTAATATATTCATCCGGCGTCGGAGGAGCAGTTTCTGGATGGGAAACAGATTTTCCAAGGATAGCACAGACAACAGCTTGCACAAACTGTGGGCAGATATTTTTCTAATATCAGATTTCAGCGTCGTGAATGTTGTTATGAAACAAAACTTCGCAGATTTCACCAATAATTTGCAGCTGACCGATGCAGTTGCAAAGAAATGATGAGCTGTTAGTTTAACAGGAGGATTGTGACTTACAGATGTTTATTCACTCCAATTATGCATCAACTTGTTCATGCAAAGCCGCCACGCAACAGTGAAATCCATTACCCCGTGTCCCCTCTTCGTTAGTTCCCATGTTGTAACACCACAAGGTTTTTCTGATCAGACCGGGTGGTTCGGAAGTCTTGGCAGGTTAATGTGAGGTGGTGGTCATTTGTGGGGGGGCCCTTTAGTTTCACACCCTGGATTTGTATTCCAGGAGGCCTGGAGGGAAATGATGGACTAACAGAGCAGTTTGGGTATCCAGTGGCGTTTTAGGAAAACAACAGTGTAATAAAAATGGATGGGAACACTAACTCCTCCGGACAGATGTGTTGATAAGCCCCCGAAAGGAAACTCTTCAGGGGGATTCCGTGAGAGGTGAGAGGCAGCGGTGGAGACTGGGGCAAAAAAAGAGCAAATACAAGACACTGACGGAGATTTAAAAATATCCCTCATATTCTCTTTCACACCATCCTTTCCTCTAAATTAGCAGCTGTCAGACTCCCTCCACTGCCGCGCTGATCGATGACCTCATCTGGGATTTAATATGACACATTTTGTGTCAAGTTGTCAGACTTTTGTACTCACAACCCCCCCCGTTGTCTTTTTCACTCAATACCTTGAACTATTCATTACTCTGCCGCCAAACACCTCTCATTGTCATTTGATCTTTAAAAACATGGCTCCTCTGCCACGCAGCATGTGGTGAACAGACACAGCCACTACATTTTTTTGGCTGAGTAACAGGTTATAAATACTATCCAGTACGTTATCCAAGAGTCCCCTCTGCTACTCGACACACCCACATCCTCACGGTGTTGATGAAGCTGTAGAGCTCTGATTGATGAATGCACATTAACTCCAGTGCTTTGGGGTTCACCTACAGTATGTGGGTGTCCTCTGAGTCAAATCTCTCATTTCCTGCAAAGACACAAGGGTGATAAGTATGGAGACATTTTTTTTATAGGAAAAAAAAAGTCTTGTCAGTTTTTAATTTCATCTCTATGCTGTCTCCCTGAAATGGATCTGTTTTAATCACCACTTTATAACTCATTAAGAGGAGTCAGCAGTCAGGGATTGGCCAGCCGAGGATTTTAGTGGGTAAATAAAGCTTTTCTTTTATGGCATCATGTCGACTTTCCAAGTGTGTTGTGAAATCTAGCATTGTTTCAGCGTGGCTGTTCAGAACTGTAAAAGCTACTGCGGTCGGTGTGTGGTTTTTCACATGAGGGCTAATTATCCATTAGATGTCTCAGATCTATTAGATGTTCTCTGAATGGTCAGCTAAAATGCATGTGTGGGATTTTCTGTTTTTTCTGGCTGCCTGCTCATAATGACAGGTAATGAACACTCATAAATGCCCCAACTTGTTTGTAAGAAGTTGAATTGATTGAAGTGCATTTCAGCTCAGCCTCCTTCTCAGATGTATTACAGTTAGAATGACATTTATCATTCGGTCTCATTTTTCACTGTATTAAGGTTGACCTATTCAAAAAACCTAGAATTTTCATCGAGTATTTGAAGGGATCAAACTGTCCTCATTGATATATTGCTTCTGCAATTGCTTAATGCAGTTTTTTTGCCCACTCCCCTCTGTATTACATCTTTTTGTCATCCGTTCTTGGTTAGCTGAATAGCAGCAAGATGATTTGGTCTCCACCAGCTAATCAACAAAGCCACAAATATTAATAACATGCAGAGTTCAGCTCTGGATTTTATACTTGCAGCAACAAGCCCCACCATGTAAAGTGCTCACAGAACTGTGCAAAGTTTGCAGAAATTCAAAATAAATGAATTACAGTAATCCACAAGATCAAAGGAGTCGACTCTTCAAACTACTTGTATTTCAAAACTTTTATGAGAGATGATTAAAAAAAGGAACTAAACCCTCAGGAAGGAAAAGAATGGTGGTGATAAATCACTTTAGAGGGTAAATTCGATATATTTTTCAACCATAAATATTTGTATTGACCATGAATCTTTATATTAATTGTACAAAATGTCATTGCAATCCATTCAGTATGATGAGATTTTTATAGGTTTACCTCTCTGGGATCTTTACTCCAAAACTGAAGAAGACTAAGGGAAAGAGAAAATAATTAGAGCTGAGAAAAATACAAGACAAAGGAGTTTACAGCCTTAATTACCAGTAGGTACAGGAAATTGAACTGAATGAACATGAGGCATGTTCTTTGTTCCTGGTCTGAAATTACATTAGGCTCATTAATTCTTTTGATTATCCAACAATGCTGTTTGTACAAGACGTTGGCCTTTACACTCCCGGATTTTTCACTATTTGTTTTTGTCATTTTAAAAAGCAGAGCCGCTCTGTTTTCTGTGTGTTCGGCTATTCAGGTATTAAAAATAATTTGAGGGAGGCGAGCCGCTGTAGGCCGTCTCCTATTCGCTGCATTTATGAATGATGACTTCCCCCAAATAGAGTTTATTCAGAGAATAGCAGAGAGAAAATGCTATTCCCACCTCCCACCTCTAAGACAGCCGTTTCTTATAGCTCAGCTTAATAGTCTCAGACCAAACAGGTCCAGGTCACCACCGCACTGAGGTGTGCTGCGGTGCAGAGCGAGCTGTCTGCTTCCTGTCACCATCCATACATAGCGCCCTGTGTGAATGCCTGAGGGGAAAACTCCATAGCAGCTTCACTGGCAGCCATCTATCTCCACTGACAGCCCTCCAACTCTTTTATTCCACAGAAACACTCCGGTTGCTGACTCATGTGCGGTACAGTATGCAGCTGAACGTATCTGGCTGCTGCAACTGCACCAACAGGCCAAAAGTCGGGAAAAGTACATCATCCCTGAATGCATTTTTGCTGGCAGACTAATGAAGACAACATGATTTCTTCAATTGAAAGTCAGATTTAGTTTGTTGAAGCAGGAGGTTGGCCTTTGTTTGTGTCTTTGATGACATGTAACTGATATCAACAATGAAGTCGAGTTCATCGCAAAGACCTAAGATCGCCTTACCTTGCTCTGTTTCAGCAGATATGATCAAAAAGGTTAAAAAACTGGTGTGATGCCTCTGATTTCAGTGCCAGTACCCCGAGGTGGTTTCCTCATCAGCAGGCTTCATCTCCGCAGCGCCGAGGCTTCATTTGTCCGTGCAAATGCTTAAATATATCTTTGTACGTGCATGCGTGTGAGCTGTTTGTCTTTTTTATATACACAACATCACGTCAGGATGAAAATCCACAATGATTAGAGGGCAGAAATCCTTCCTCTTCTTGTAATCAAACAGGAGAAGGTGTGTCTCACAAACACTGACACAGCCTGTGTGGAGTGTCTCATCATTTGTGCCATTTTTCCATTTTCCACAAATATATATACACATAAAACCAGCCATCTTACTGGAGAACAACCTGGTTTTACAGTTTCACAGAAAAAAAAACTATGTTTATGGCAGCAAGTGGTTTGTATATTTTGATAGAACTAAAGGTTTAACATCTGGGAGCGCCACCTGTGGGTGTCAGAGATAAACAAATGAAACAGTGCTGTTATTGCGGTTTGGATAAATGCTACTCCATAACAAAGAGAGAGTTTATAGGCTGTTTGTGTTCTCTGTTGGGCATATACATTAGAGTTACCCAAGTTTATTTGTATTGCTCAGAATCACATATAATGTCTCAGTAAGCTTTACAAGCTCACAGCAGCAGCCGCTCCAGTCCTCCTCCCCATCTAAGGAAAACAGTGTTGTAAGAGAATCACACAGCGTAAATATGTGATTGTATTAAATCCAACAATTGGACTTGATGATATATTTACTTTGAAAATTTCCCCTCTTTTCTTGGTCCCAGGCTCTGTCAATGTGCAGTTTATCATGTGTTGCAATGGCCCCTGGGAACGGAGAGAGTGTAATCAATGTGTTGCTTAAGTCTGCATGATAACTGTCAGTAATGGATGAGGCACAACAACATGGCTCCGGGTCTCAATCTTGGTGCTGCTGTAGTTTCCCATCCTTCTACACTATTGTTCAAATTATGTTACTATAATACATGCACTTGGTTTGTTTTCCAGGTTAAACTGAGATGTGTGATGTCATTTCCTGTTTGGATTATTATATGTGATGTTTTTCAACTGAAGAAAGTGTTCCATTTCATATGGAGCTCATCTGGCTGGATGGAGGACATAAAAAAAAAAAAGGCTCAGGGATCTTGTTAAGAAACAAAAGTACTTTTGCCACAGGGAGAAATTTTGGTTTGGGTAAAACATCAATACATGCAGTTCATGAACATTTTCCCCAGCCAAGATATTGAGCCTAAATCTAACCAGACTTTAACCTCTGTGGTCTCTGCAGGGTTTACATGTGCTCAGTCTCAGTCCTGCAACATTATCAGTGCTGGTAGAGTTTCAGAGCCCTCAATAGTGAGACTTTGTGGATCAAGATTTTTATGGATATTTCCACGTGTTGACGTTTTTCTTTCTTTCTAGGTTATCTTGGGAATCCATTAATAAAAGCTGACTGAAGCTTAGATTCTCGTCGTTGGGTTACTTCAACGGCCTTCATTGTTGCATATCTAATATCCCATCTGCATATTTTAAAGTCAGGGGATACTTATCTGAATTCATATTCACCAATATTAGTTACATACTGACATCTGAGAGAATAGCGAAACAGCTACATCCTCTCAGTCGTTGAAAATTCGAAATCTGGTTGTGGTTTCTTAAACATGAAACATTTTATGTCGCACATTTAACTCAGAGCTCAGGTTGGTGTGAAATCAAAGTATTGAAGCGCTGACACACGTCTGCAGGGAGATGTTTTGCACTGACTGTAGCTGCAGCCAACTTACATCTGTGCTCAATGTGAGCGACATCCTGATGGGGGATATTTTGGGAAAATGGCGCCCTTCCACGCTGAGGGTGGGAAGGATTGAGTCCGAGAAGGACTTTCAACAGGCTCCAACTGTTTGTGATATCGAAACACCTGACAAATAAATATACAAAGCACAGAGGAATTAAACAATGCATGCACCCACACAGCTGCAGAGCTCACTGGAGGCAAACACTGTTTCTGCCCTGATCTCTATTGTGTTATAATGTTGGTTTGTGTTTTAGCTGTGTTTTTACACAAGTCTCTGTCTGCAGTGGGCGAAGAATGTGTGGAGCACATGATGAAACCATACAGTGCAGCAGCAGTTAAATGAACCGATCCACCCCGGCCTTTCCCATTCGCCTGCATCCCATATAGAGGTAAAGGGACCACCACGTCCTGAGTTACAGCTTCATGTATAAGGACGGATGATTTAAAGAGGAACAAGAGTTTTAAAAGAAAGAGTGAACCAGAGCTGGAAAAGCAAGGGGAATAGATTTAAGAGTGATGGCAGCCATCTGTGGGAGCCCCCTCCTTTGACACCTCACTCTGGTGGATAACTGACCCACCAGGTCAAACACACCCCGCCACAAACCCTCAACAATGAGACTCATTTCAATTAATCACATCGCACTTGTTGCTTTGGGACTGGAACGTTGGTGGGAAACAAAAAGAAACAAAGACAGTGTTTTGTCTTCGTACAGAAAAATGACCCTGTAAGTAGCACACAACAGCATATACTGTATCTCGGTACGATCCATGAATCAAACCCATGTGTACACAGACCCCTGCTGCCATTTTCACCAGGGAAAAGGATAAATTTGTGGTCAGCTTCACCGATCAACAAATGACAAGTAATCATCCGGATAAATTCCCTCTTAAACAAACATTCCTTTTCTTTTTCCCATTTGTTTAAACTTCTTTTCTTAGATTCACAAAAAGAAAAAAAAAACTGCCTCTATCCCGCCCTGAAGCAGCAACTCAATGAATTTTAATGAGTGCATCTGGTTTGCTTATTTCCTGCTCTGCTAGATAGCAGTGTGGACAACAAGGCCAACTAATGAAATGTTACTGTGAGACTGAGAAGGAATTCAGTTTTCCCACATCCATCACAATCATGATGGAGATGGATTATTTTTCGGGCAGGGGTGGATTTTATTTTTATTTTCTGAGAGCTTGAAAGTTGGAGGAGTGTTGTAGTGGATGCAGCCTTCAGATCATTCAGAGATGATTGAAATGGTTAACAAGGCAGAAAGAGACTGATAAACTGTGTGATTTCTACAGAAACAAACAAAAAAAAAAAGAAAGATCTCTGAGCTCCTGTGGCAGCAGCAGTTTTCAATATGTGCCAGGAAAGATATCAAAACAGTTTCAGGAAACGCAGGACGACTCGATGGAGATGATCAACAAGATTTACTGCAAAGAGAACTAACACAGAAACCCTCCTCTGAGATATCTATCTCTGAATTAGGGACTCAACGCAAGTTTCTCTGCGGTTCCGTACGCCACTCCAAATAACCTGCGTGTAAACGTGTTCACAAGGGGATTTGAATTTGCTTTATCCTCAACTTTAGGTCCCGGATAGAGACATTTTTGGTAGATTTTTCTCTAAATCTTCAGTAGTGGACCTCAGAATCATCGAGTGTTTCAGCCACTATGGCTAAACACTGCCGGAGTGTGTGACTGCAGTAAATGTAGTTTTACCTGTTAGATTTTGCAGATTTTAATTCATGTTTTTGAATACTTTTCTGCTTCCAGGGTGGGGGTGAGGGTTAGGTGACATTTTAAAATGTCAGTCAGGCTGCCTCTTGTCAACGTGTTTAGATTCCGTCCATAATCTGTATATAAAGGAGAGGTGAGAATGTGACATCTGTCTTTGTACAACCAGAGAAGAACTCAGGTGAAGATAAACAAAATGATTCAGAGCGTTTGGAAAGTGACCTGTGATGTAATTATTCTACCCTGCGAAGGAGCAGGTCGCAAGTCAAGCCTCCAGGTTCATGTGGTAGATTTTCAGGGGATTTCCACCATAAACAATCTGTGTTTGTGTCGCAAAGCAGTCAGACATGGTGATTAGAAATTACTACAATGTGTCCATAAAAAAAAAAAAAGCAGCATAGACATTCATCTTCTGGCTGAGAGTGAGTGCTTAAGTCAGTAATGTGGTCATGTTTGAGTTTTATCTCCTCTGAGCATTCTTTAATGCATCTTTTGCTTTTTAGGCATGTCTGTCTCCTTTTATCTATTTAAGACTTGTTTTTTTTCTGCCGACTTGCAATCTTGATTAATCTTGACGGAGGGGAAAAAAAGTTTGATTAGTGTATCCATGTAAGCGTTCTCTGCTGATGAAATTAAAACTCTGCAGTTTATCTGTCACCGACATCTCAGGGCGGTTTCCTGCATTCAGGCATGTACACACACATATATGTTTATGTATATTTAAAAAAGAGAGAGAGAACAGCCAAGGAGGAAGAAGACATTTCTCAACAAGATTTATCAGAACACTTATTTGTTTTTTATGGAAAAATGCACTTTTCTGTAAAATAATTGAAGTCGGATTGTTGCTTTGTTGTGGAAGCAGCAGCATCTACAGACATTCGTACCCTGGTGATTTTCCTCCTCTGCTGATGTCATGTCTGATTCTGTGGAGGATAAATCAATGAGGATTCATCTCTGACACGTAGCAGGAAAAACCCCTGCAGGACCCCAGAAGGTTTAAATGGCGATAAGACTGCAGGGAGGCACGCCATGGGTGCAATGGACCGTCACATATGGTCCTGCTTTTGAGTGTGGTTTGGCTGCTGGTCTGCCAATCCATACTTTCTGGTTTCGGCATTTTATTTTCATTTGCTTGAGGTCATTTTCACAAATCCTTCTGGGTGTTTTTGTGAAGATGGGGGAAAAAAACTGCATTTCTTAAACCTAACATCAGGTTTGAGGTCGCCAAAGTCAGCTTTGGGAATAATTTGAATAATTTAAATGTCTATATTTATTATTACCAGAGTAGAAGCTCTGGGCTTCTCTAACCATCTTATGATGTCTGCATGTATTGATCCAAAACACAATATTACATTAAAGGAATAGATGATAGACATCGACTTTCTTGCTGAAAGTTAGATGATGTTTGTACCATAAATATGAATCTACTGCCAGCAGCCGGTTACCTTCCCCTGCACAGTCTCCCATTAGAGGTGCTGGGAGCCCATCAGAGTGGTATCAGTCTTTCATCTAAATGGGCTACCAGGAAGGGGATATGCCTTTAAGGTAATAAAGACTTAAAGGTCCCATACTGTGTAAGTTGAGATGTCTTTTTTGATTATAAATCAGGTCTGGGTTCTGTATTAGTGCTGTAAAATATATATATAAAACATAGGGCTCAGTGCTCACTGCCTGTATTCAGAAACTGAGCTCTAAAACGAGCTGTCAGGACTTCTTTGACTTTGTGATGTCACTAAAAATAGTCACTCATTGTCCAACATTGCAAGATTTGGTTTTTCATACTTAAAACCAGAAATATATCTTCTTATGGATGTTAAAAGTGGAGCAGTCACATCTACCTTAATGTCAGTGTCAGTTCAGCCACACACACAAACAGGACACGTAACACAATGACATCTCTGTTTATTGTATTATAGACGTTCATTTAATTTCCACTGATTTTTGTTTTTGTACATTTTATAGTGTGTTTCTGTATCTCGTATCAACTCTAGGAAATTCACATTTACACAATGCATTTTTACATTAGTAGGTCAGTACAGGTGACACTCAGCTCATTCAGGATCACTTGCTGATCCAGTTTTTAGTAATAATGTCACAGAATCACAGTGAACCTCCCCATGGATTTTATGTTACTGCAAATGACATGTCCTGCTGCCTCTGACATGGAGATACATGATGAAAGTTACTGCACATGCAAGACATCTGCACAGTAGAGCTGATTTCTATGGACTAGTAGCGTACGGGAGTTTTATAGAAGAAGTGTAAGGAGGCATGTATATGTTTTCATAATGCTGCACGACCCGTTTAGCTGCCAGCATTAATAGCATGTTAACATACAGCACGAGCGTGGTGGCAACCAATTTGTACTGCTGGCCTGTTTATACAGTTTTGTTTGCGTCTCCAAGCTTTGACTTGTGTTTCATTAGCTCTCAAAATATCAAAGAAATGCACATAAAAAAAACCATAAAATACACAAAGAAACAAATGCCAAAAATACAGTCAAACTTCTGAACATAAAGACCCGACACTTTATACAGGCACTTGAACTGTGATACACTCTTTGAGTGCATTCATATTACATCTAATAAGTGCTACAAAATAACATATCAGTTAGAAAAAATACTGAGTCCAAAAGTGTGATACTATTCATAATATAAACAAACAGGAAAGTGTAAAGACAAAAGCAACTTGACAGCAACAGATCGAGGGCGAACTTAAACCTTATCCTTGAATGTGTCTTGCATATTTTTCTGTTTATGTTCAGGTTGTACATTCTTAACATTGTGTGTCTCACTTCACGAGCTGCTAGACAAAGAGAAGAAGTCGGTCCGGGGCAGATGAGTGTGCTGCCAATCGTGCCCTGGTTGGGGGGGGGGGGGGGGGGGGGGCAGAAGGAGTATTATGGGTTTTTCTGTCTCTCATAGTGTAGCAGCTTTAATGTCACAGGATGAATCACACTGCTTCTCCCCACAGTCACATGTCGGCACCACGTTCCCACACGAGATGTGAGCAAAATACAGTTTTATTTGAGTTTTATTTGTTTCCGTTCACAGCGCTGCAGAAAATGAATCACACATGAAAAGAAATTTTCATTGTGTCGAAGTGTTGGTGACGATGTGACCGATACAGGAAAAAACACACGGCCCTTTTCTTCCACATTTCTTATACAACTGAGACTACTGTTAACGACTGTTTCTGATGTCGAGCTATTCCCTTTAACTGATCAGTTGGAGTCATGTTAGAATTAGCTCACATGCACATCAACCTTTGTCTTTCTAAACATTCTTAATGTGGAGCTAACAGCTACTTCATTCCCGTGTACCTACTGCACCTACTCTATCACATATCTACAGATTTTTTTACAGAAATCCTCCACTAATCTTTTAGTCAAACCACAACCAGAGGGACCCTGAGAAGGTACGCGCCTCTACAGGAACACACACAGTCAGGATCAGCTCCGCTCTTCCAATGTTTCTTCGGTCAACTGCTTTTGCAGTGCCAGCAAGCAGCGGGCAGGCGGGGGCAACATAAAAGAGGCCTCGTGTGATGAAAGGTGCCACCCAACCTCAGAAGTGAGCCTGCACTAAGTGCCTTTATATCACCATGGCAATACAGTAAATGTCAGCGGTCTCAGACTCAGATAAGGAATTTGTAATGTCAAGGCTTGAAAAGCGGGGCCTGTGTCGGCCCTCTGTTGTCCGCAGCATTAATCCAGATGAGAGATGGCTGGGCTGAGTGTAGCAGAGGGTAAATGAAGCTGAAACCCTGAGGTCATTACTACCTGCCTGTCAGGAAGAGTCTCTAATGGGCCGCCGTGTTGACATGAGCGACGCTGACGATGCATTAGCGCCTCAGAACACTGTTTATCAAGCTCTGTAATGTAGGCAGAGCTGCTGGAGGTGGAGATGGAGGTGGTGGAGGTTGCTCCAATTTTCCACCCAGCGAGTGTAAATTATGATGAATGGGATTCCCTTTTCGAACTTCTCTTCTTCTTTTCTTTCATCCTGGATTCATTAAAGTGTCACTTTAATGAACAGCTGGGTCACTAAATGATGTCGCGCCTCCTTTTTTCGTTCCGTCGACGCTCCACGGCCCAGAGATGTTTCCTATCCAGGCTGCTGCTGAATCAGCCATGTAACTCAAGCCACAAAGTGAAAGTAAATATGCTACAAACAGGAGACAGACATTTGAGTGCGTTACCTTATAAGCATGAAATTATACATGAAACACAAACCCAGGATGTAAGAGAGGGGGGGTAAAGACAGAAGAAGCATCTCGCGCAGGGAAAAAAAAGGTTGATTACTGAGTGGGCTGCACAGTAAAAGACCCCCCCTTCACAAATATGAGTCACTCGCTTCAGTCAGTACAGCAACTCTGAAACAATGATGCAAACACTTTACAAAAGAGCATGCCATGAAACGTCTGTGGTTAGAATGATGAAAAGAGCAAGAAACTTCAGAACAAGTTGGGAGTGAGTCAGAGCTCCCCAGCCGCTTTCTGTATGGCAGCTGACGGTGGGGGTCTAATAGAATGAATCCTACGGAGAGAGGATTATCTGAGAGGGGGATGCCACTGAGCAGGAGGTGAGAGGGAAGAGGCTGAAAAGAAAGAGGAGATCATGGAGCATTTTTCCACCTGTTTACCTTTCAGGCACATACGTTTCATGGCAAGTGGATGTGAGATTACAGGGAAAATGGAAAGATTAAGAAGGGGTTAGGGATAAGATGGCAGTTAGTGAGAATTATGTCAAATGTCAACATTAGATACTGGACTGTTCAGATAAAAGGAGACCACACTGGCATATCTACGATAACGTATCTGCAGATAGTGACTGATATTGCCGTAGAAGTTGTGTCCAGGCGCGCAGATAAGATAGAGCTGGACTCCGTATGTCGGGATGAAGAGTCAGACTGTCGCCCAACAGTCCTGAGAGGTCTCAGTCAAATCTTTGCCTTGAGGCAGAGTCAGTTTTACATTCTCCGTTTGGCTTTCTCCCCCCACCCCCACCCCTCCCTCTCTTTTATTGGTCCACGGTTCAGGTCCCTCGCTCTCCTCTCCCTGTCTTCAGCTCTGACGCCTCCTCTTCTTTTCCTCCTCAGACTTCAGGGGCAGGGGAGTCGGGCTGGGGGCCACCATCTACCCTCACCACTGCAGGGAGAGAAAAAAAGAAATAGACGGGTGATTGGTGATGATATTCAAATCTTTTTCATCAACGCAGCTTTCTCGTGTTTCCCACTGAGCAGTCGTCTGATTGGGGGCACCTTGAGTAGTCTCTGATTCACTGGCAAACGTTTTCCATCAAGCTCCCTCCCTACCAAGATTAGAAACTTCCATTCCATCAAAACGCCTCTATACTTTTACTCCTACTCCATCTCACTTTTCCCTGCAGGGGGCCCTGTGGTGTCACTCACCGATGCAGACCTGTTAAACTGGAATCATGAGCTGGATGAGGATCGGAGACAAGCGCTCTCTTTTCCCACAAACTTCTTAACCTGCTGTCAATTGAGAGAAGCCATGGAAACGCCTCAGGAATGCAAAGGCGTTTTCAGAGAGGACGCCCAGGTCTGCTGGATGTTTTCACATTTAGAATCAATGCATCCTTGTGCCGGGAAGTGAAGTACAAGAGGGTTTATTTTGAACTTAAAAGAGGGGCTTACTTTGGTGGAATGTCCCTCTGATTATGTCCTCTCCCCCCTCAAACACAAAAACATCCTTTTTCATAATAATGATAAATATATTCCCTATTTTTCACTTTTTGGAAATACATAGCGATCGCGTGCTTTCGCCAGCCTCCTTGCTCACTATATGTGATTCTGTCCAGTGATGGCACTCCTCTCTCTCTTCCTTCCTGTTTAAACAGGCACTCTGGAGACATCGTCAGTGACACAGAGCAGAGACACACTGACGCTGAGCCGGTGCACAGCCATCTATGACGCACACAGGTTCAGTAACAGCACAATGATGTACATCCCTGTGCAACTATTAGTAAACGAGCGCAGCACCTTGTTTTGGAGGCGGCGGTGATAATAATAATAATAACCACATGGCTGCCCAGCGTTTTATAGCCTAAACTCATTCCAGGAATCAATACAGTCTGTTTTTCACTGGACCAGTTTGATCAGGTCTACTCTGAACTCCCAACAAAGCTTTGCTGCTGACTTCTTGCTTCTTTCTTTTTTAATCGGCGCGTTCAGGGAGCCCTGACTGGACCCTAAGCCACGGTAAAGCTTTGAAAGTTGATGATTAAGATCAGAATTGAGAGGGCTTCGTTGTAATCACAAGAACTCCCAGGGAAAAGTTAAGAGACAATATGATTGTTTTTTCTAATGAGAAAAAAATATATGACTGGGTTCTCATTTCGCCACTTCTCCGATCGCTCCCAGGAGCCAGCTTCTTTTATCGCTCTTCCATTTAAACCTCCAAAATCCATCGATGGATGATGAGTCAGCGGGCCCCCCGGCACAGACAGGTTGGATGCAATGTTGACGTGGTCGTGGTTAGCAACCTGCTGTTGCTACGGCAACCACTGCGGATCGAGCAAATGCTGACTTGCATCTTTTATCTGCTGCCCAAATGCCCTCGTTGCCACATTGCAGTTGTTCTGTGGTTATTAATATCTGTTCATTGGACAGCTAAACGAGCTGACCCTTTGGCCGTCTGGCTAATTCTCTTTGTTTGAGTGAACACGATAAAGGTTCCTGACCGTGGACCCTGAAGGCTCAGGGGCCTCTGGACCTGTACAAAGTAAACCATCCAGGACTAAAAAGAAAAATTCAAATTTCCTCAAAGGGATGGATAAATGGTCTGTATGTCCGCCTATCTCTTTAGATATATAGATGAGGATAAAACATGTTGTGGAGTGCCTCACATGTAAATGAATAACATTGTTGGTGTTGTTGTTCTTGGTCAGCTCTTAACGCTCTGTGTAGTTTATTAAAGCATCACAGTGTGGGAGGATGATAGGCAGCCATGAGGCATCCCTCCTCTATTACTGAAACTGGATTAGTGTGTAATTCGTCACATGACTGAGTTCATTATTAGTGCAAATTGCAGCTGTATAATGTTACACAGCGAGGGACGTACTGTTGAGCTGCCTGCCTCATCGGGGTTTTGCTCCAGGAACACAAACATTTAGTAAAACCATGCAGTGACCTCTTGATGATGGCTGATTACAGCACTGTGCTAACCGTTATTTCTCTGTGGCTTTCAGCTAAAGACGAAGTCCTGCTTTTACTCCTTCTCTGATGAATAACAATCTGTGTCACTTGTATTCCGAACTGGACTCCATCCTGCTCTAATGTGTTGCAATTTTGCAAAATAAGGCCGAGTCGCCTCCTTTGGATGATTTTTGACCGACAGTAGCGTTGACTCCATTTTGTGTAGCCTGTGAGGTCAAACACAGGGCGGGGATGCACAGTTAGCAGATGAGGGGTCAGAATCATGTTTAAATTTTAAACACGTTCAATATGCAGGCGGCAGAGGAGGCTGTAGGGGAAGGGAGGGGTGGGGGGGTGGCAGCACAGATAGATGGCTCTTTTTAATGACGATGGCTGAACTCAGCCAGGGAATACCCGCGCCGAATGTTGTCAGTCAAAACACGGGACATTTTCATTGCTCTGCTTTTCATTTTCAAAAGCTTATTTGACTTGTTTTGACTGGTGGTGTTCCCATTATTTTAGCCGCCAGTAAAAAATGGTTCGTTGGAAACAGGAAACCCCCCACGATTATCATGGATTTAATGTGCATATTCTCAGCCCCTCGCGTATTTTAACATGTCCCAGTTGGTATAACCAGAGCATTTGCTGCTATTTTTTTTTCTTTTTTAATGGCTTCTGCACACACAGAGTGTGTTAATGCCAATTAGCACGTGCTAAACACCCGACGCTGCATCGGGTTTTGAAAGACAGCGAGACCAGGCCTGTGTCCTGTCTCGTAACACCTGCTAATGAGCCAGTCAGTTACGGAGGCAGCAGGGTTATGGGGCAGTGATCCTCTCAATGGACCAATCCCGAGCTGTTCTTCCAAAAAGAAATTCCTTCTTTTCTTCCACATACACTGGGCTTTGCATTTGTTGAGTGAAAGAATGGAAAGAGGGACTCAGACAAAACACAAAAACAAAATAGGCTTTTTCCAAGTCTCATTAGAATGTAATTGGTATCCTTCCTGTTGGAAGCAGGATTTGTCAGCTGCGTGGCTTGTTAGCACATTATTATCCATGTATAACTATTTCTCAGGCTTTGCAGAAAAAGCAGAGGAAGGGAAAAATTTAATCCAGAGATAGAGCGAGCGAGAGAGAGAATTTTGAACGAATAACAAGATCATGACTGAACCTGAGACTTCCTCTTCTTCAGGTAAAAAGCCTGCCAAGTTTATCCGTATGGATAGAGTGAGGAAACCGCTTTCATCTCTTTAATGTAAGTGAGTATTGAAGGATGGGCGACTGCTCTTTGTTGCACAGAGGTCGCAGCTCACCCCTGCTGTATTTGATTTCTCTCTCCGGTTGGCTGTTTAAATGTTATCCTCTTTCTGCAGCTGCTCAGTGCAGCTTCCCCACCATGACGTACCTGCACCCAGCTGACAACTTCAAGATTTAAAGGAAGTAAACAGCTACAGCAACATTTGAAAGTACTCCCACAAAAATTGACCATTTACTCCAGTTTGGGGAGCGTTAGCTGAAAAATGCATAGCCGCATTCTGTTTTAAGAAATCACTGAGCCTTTAAAAAAAGAAAAAAAAAACTATAGATATGTGACCCACTTTTAAAGATCTCCATCTTAAGTAAGAACCATTGAGTTTAGAGTCGGGCAGGGAAATGGATTAACACATTGGTGACAACAAGACATAAGTAAAATAACCAAGCCGTGTCCCTAAAATACAAATATATAATCAATTACAAGAAACAAGCTACATATTCTTCAGTTTTTATCTCACAGCTAAAGATAAAAAAAAGAATAATGGCTGAATGCTCCCTCTGTGTGAACATTGTAGATTATAATTTATAATACGCTGACCATTATGTTGGTTTTAAAATCCAAGCCAGACATTATTGACTGAGCTAATCTTAAAATGTTCGTCTGGCTACGCCCAAAATACTCCACGACTCCCAGGAGACCTGTATAGATTTAAAGGAGTGGTAAAGGTGATGGAGGTAGATACAGATCAAGAACATGGGGTCCTCGCCCTCCTTAGAAATAACACCTTATATGTTCTGACAAAGGTAGAAACTGGATCAAACGTCTGCCAACACTGAATCTATCAACATCATGTTGTTGGTATTGTGTTGTAATGTTCGGTACTGCATTGCCTCATGATCAGAATCTCCACATTCATGGAGTCTAATACATCATGCATGCACATAAGATTTGGCTCTTGGCAGCGAGCTAGTAAACCTGCTGCCAGGTTATATATTTTTTTTGATCTCCATCTCTAGAAATGTCTTTGCTGCAGGGAAATTTCTTGCACGGTGATGGAAAAACTACTACACATGTTCTCTGAATCTCACTGCAGTATCCTGATGTAATTCATTATGACCCTCTCTGGCAGCAGGAGTACCGAGGTGTGTCTTAAGTTAAAACCTCTGTGACAAATATCGAGCGGTTACACAAAGCATTCAGACCTCTGCACGTTTTGCCTACTTTGTGTTGTGGATTCAGTTTTAAATGGATAACGTTTCCTGTTGACCTGCATGCAGTAAAAATGGAGTGAGTGTCATGCTCACCTATGTGTTCCTGTGTGTGTGAGTGTGAAGGCTGAGTCTGGACTTCAGCCTGGGCCTGCTGCTGCTGCTGCTGCTGCTGCTGCTGCTGCTGCTGCTCCTGCAGACTCTGACTGTCGACCGAGATGCCGCTGTCGCTGTGCAGCTTCTCTCCCTCAGGCGTCACCATCTGGTTGTTTGTAGCCGCGCGGTTGTTAGCCGCCTGCTTGTTCTGCTTGCAGCTGTTCCACCTATGGAGAAGTTTGCATGTAATTTTATCAGGTTTTTCAGAAGTATGAGCTCAACATTTATGAGCCATAAAACAAGTTTACTTTAGGTGATAAGTTTATTTTAAATGTTTAAGGTAATCAGAGGCGGCTGAACCTAAAAGATCTGATGTGAATGATATTTATCTTTGTTAGCGGAGAGCCTAGACAGATTGCAGGGGTTGGAGCTCTTGCTTTTTTTGTTGTTGTTGTTGTTGCTTCGACTTTCCTGGTTTCTTTAACGTTTCACTTTTATTTCTACCTTCATCAGACAGATGGTGTAATAAGTGTCTGATAAACATTGCTGTTCTTCTGGTACGGAATCAAATGTGTATGGTTATGGAACATGAATAGTAGTAGATTGAAATGAAACATTTCACCTCATCATAACTTTGATGACTACACCGCTTGTCTTCTGATCATCATCTGGTGAAGATGCTGTATGTTTGCCTGAGAAATGCAGCTTTAGTCTCTCTTTACAGCCATCAAACCAAACGCTTATTATTTTGAAATGTGTATGCTGGAAACATCTTGAACTATATAAGTGCCGTGACTATTACTTCAGCCTTGGAATAAAATATATTGTAATAAGATGTTCAGAAAAGGGTGCAAAATTTGATCAATCCTCTATTGTTGCTTTTTTCTTCAGATGATGAACGATTTGTGACTCAGTGATTGAAATATTCATGAGGTACTGAGTGGTACACTGCAGTTAACACCACCGAGTGTTTATTTACAAAATGTGGGGTGTTGAAGAAATGCACATTATTTGCAGTTTGTTTATGCATTGTGATAAGTGCACGGAGTGTATTAGCCTGATGTGTGCGCCTGTAGGCTGATAAATCTGGCACTCAAATTTCCCCTGGTTGGCACTTTTCAAACAATCAATGCCTGTAACGAGCTTGTTTACTTGGTTCGAATGTGTTTCAGCCCGGCCTTGTATCTGTCTGTCTGAGTGCCTTCATGCAATGTTGCATGTCCTCGCTAATGTGTTTGTGTGTGTGACCTTTATCGTACATTAAGTGTTGTGACCTTTTTAAAAGAAAAAAAAAATCTCATTGTGGTGTGTTTGAGCGCTTCTCTAAAAACTGGGTCAAAACCTCTTTGACCATGGCACGCCTCAGTATCCCTCCAATGACCATTTTCCCGCCTCGGGCAACATCTGTTAGTCTAACTCTCCCCAACCTGATCGCCATTATTATCACGGTTCACCCACCCTGCCCCAGATTACATTGTGGCTGAGGTGTAAATCCCAATTGTGTTAATGTCTACAGCTGCAGAGCGGAGTTTCATCTCTGTCTTTCCCACCAACTGACCTTTTAAAGACAATATAGGCCACCAAGCCCACCACAACAGCAGCCAGGATGGAGCAGTAGATGGGAATGAGGTTTTCATTGAGGCTGTGGCCCAGGAAGCGAGGAGAGCCGGCGCTCGATGTGGTCGTCTCTCCGTCTGGAAAAGGACTGTCGGAGCTGTCTGTGGGGAAATAGTTGGTGAAGGAAGGTGGAGACGAAGCCATGTCTGAGGTGGGAAATAAGTCAGTAGGTAGGTTTGGATCTGTGTGGAAGAGAAAAAAAAAGAGAGAGAGAGAGAGAAAGGACGATTAGTGAGACAAGAAACATCAAGAAACATGCACCCACACTGCACATAAGCCCGCCGTCATCAGCTAATTGGCACTCAAGCCCACACATATGGACCTCATGTACATGTGAGAAGGAAAGTCGGGGGATCACCCAAGTGATTGTTGAGATACTCTATTCTGGACTGACTGAAATATCTCACTGCCATGACATCTTCTCCGAGAGCTTGTTAGCACCAGGTCCCCAGTAGGACGTCTGATGCAGCAGCAGTTTCTGATAGACAGATGGGCTCTTTCTGGGCTGCTGTGTGCGAAAACCAAAGGAATGTTTCTCTATGATGGGGGGCAAATATCTGTCACCCACCAGCCCACCCCACACAACACATGGACCCTGGTTGCCTGGTCTCCTCTCACCAAATCCCCGTCTGTTTGATTTTTGACTTTAAGGTCATATTGGATCACTGAAAACACAGTCCGGGGCTTTAGGGAGGTCACTGTGTTGAGTGTTGCCTTTGCTGAGGGCAGAGAAGCAGGAAAGCTCTGTGCTACTGGATGGGTCTGGTTTCTATCAAAGCTGAGCCTGGAAAGAGTCATTTTCATAATTTGTCCTATTTCCTCTGTCTTTTCAGCTCCATTAATGATTCAGTACAATTTCCCACTTTGCAGCAGTGCCATGCCCACTCCGATGGGCATGACTTGTCCTCAAGACACAGTTTAATAATCCAATCTCTCCTTCGGTTTTGTCATAATATGCTTCTGTTTGGGGAAAAAAGCACTGTGAGTAACACTGCAGTGATTCTGTTAGAGGGCAGAAAGGCTCACACTCCCTCCCTCAGGGCTCAGTACAGCGAGGGGAGAGAAGGTCTGTCCAGCCACAACCAACACTCCTCTGAGCTCAGCAGCCTGGTGGGGTTGGTTCAGATCTGAGTCTGTAATTCCCAACAGAACCTCAGGCGGCTCCTCATTAGCTTCATACTGGCGCTCACAGGATTAACCCTGTGGAGACCCCCACGGCTCCCTTCAAAGCCAGAGACTGGGACGCTCCATCCAAACACTCCAGGGGCGGTTCTACTTTACAGATGATCTGTTTTCCAAAATTACAGAAGAATGACCCGACACAGTGATTGCTAATTTCTGACTGGTTGTCATGTGTTGGAAGCTGATTCACCCTCAACTGCTGATTCATTCACACAGCGGCTGTACCTATTAGTGCAAGTTAACGCCCTGTTTTAAATGTAAGTGGCTGAATTATTCAGACTAAGAGCAATTGAGAAAACCCTAAATGGACAGGCCACGTCAGAGTTGCAGCAGCATGGAAGCTGATAAATGAACTTACAGCTGCCGTGGACCCACAACCCACCAAGATGGAGAACCAGGAGGACTTTCATTAGTCATTTTAAAGCAGTAGTTTCAAATAATACAAAGAATTGTCTATAGTTATATTTAAATGCTCTCACCTCCGGAGCTCAGCATCATTAAAAGTGTACACTAAATTTTTATAATATTATCTAAGATGTGCACAGAATTAATATTTAGTTATCTAGTCAATTTAACAGACCACCTGCCTTTTAAATGAAGAGCTCAGAAAAAGGAAATTGGATTAAGTGACCGCTGATGTGGGATGATGACAGCCTTTAAAAAAAAAAAAAAAAAAGACATTCAGTGGAGCATCACGTCCAGAGGCTGCCTACACAGATATTCTCTTTTCAATGACATGGCAGATAGTCGGGTTTCTCCACATTGATGTGTTGCATAATTTACACATAGTTACTCCCTGTAGTAGTCTGATGGGACCTCGATGAGCAACTTGTGCGGATGTATTTTGGAAAAGTTTGTTGGTTATCAAGAGCCAGTGTTGGTCTGTCTGTCTGTGTGGCGATGACGGGGCATTCCTGCCTTCCCTGGGGCAGATAGGTTTACTGAAACAGTAGAAAGCACCTTGATGGGCAGAAAAATTACAGCACATGTGCATGCCGTACTTAGAAACACAGAAATAACATGGAGGCCTATTTAAAGCTGCGCCATCGATTGGGGCCCGTCTAAAAGGAGGGAGTGTTCAGAGGGGCGTCCGTATTACATGGATTTCTTGACCTTTCCTGGGACATAGTCAGGTTTCCTCAGCTACGCCATACATCATCCTGCTAATGCCGGGCTGGCTAATGGTATTGGCTATGCAACACGAGCTTGCAAATAGAATAAATTGCGATTGCGAAGTGTGAAAGTGTGCAAACTGATGGGTCTTATGTACAGTTTGTCGGAGAACCCTTACACCCTCAGTCACTCTACACCACTGTAAGCGCACCTTCCTTTGGTGCAATGACTGCCCCCTCCATGCAGATGTAGAAATGGATCAGTCACAGCTCGGTGTAAATTGCACTCTGAGTCTGGATGATGGTTCTCCCGGGTTCGTACTTTACATAGCACTCAGTCAACACGGAGAGCAGCGGCAGCTGAACTCCAGCGCACTACATCTTTATTGTTAACTCCCCCTCCTTTTGCTCTATTTCTCTGGTCTTAATGCAGAAATCATGGCTGGCTGTAGACAAAAGGATAAATGTGGGGCTCCAGAGGCCACATACCTCAGCTGGAGCAGAAGGGGAGCTTATAGTCGGCTGTGGAGCTTTAACAATTTCATTTTGGCTTCAGTGAGTTTAAAACACTCATGAAACAGAATAAAACTAGCCTGGGATTTTATGAGCATGGGGTTGTGTGTGCAGGGAGATGTGTTTATTGGCAGGGCGTGGACCGGGGGGGGTCGAGGGGGGGGGCAGAAAAAAAGGTTTAATTTTTATGAGCCATTGAGGTCTTTATGGTAAAGTTAACCCCAGGGTCCTGTGCGGAGGTTGATGTCTTGGCTGCTGCAAGTTCAGGGTGGAGATGAGCAGCTATCAGGATCAGCACATGTACAATGACGTCTTTATCAGCTGCCAAACACTCCCCCCTCTGTCTCAGCTTGGCCCCCATCTCAATCTTCTTCAGTGTTCGTGGCCTGACATGCACACATCCATCACACACACATACATACTGCAAATTATTCAAGTGAGCGCCCCGTCTTCTCTTAGGGAGGGTTAATAGAGGACAGGGGAGGCAGACAGAGGGGCAGAGTGTTAGGAGAGAGTGGGGGGGGGCAGATGAACAGAGGAGCTGCTGTAAAGTGCTCTGATTAGTGGGAGTAATTATCCTGCAGCGGTTGAAGGCTCTGAATGCACACTGGCCACCTTCCACCGCTCCGGTAACCACTCGAGGGCCACTGTGGGAAAAGATAGAGAGAAGAGGGGGAGGAGAGGAAGTGATGAGCAGGATGATAAAAAAGAAAAGAAGTCTGCCTTTATCTGTTTTGTTTATCTCTCCCCTTCTCATTCTTGCGGACAAACATTCAGACTTTGGGCACTTCAGATTTAAAACAAATCTTCTCGGATCTGAAGACTGAACGGCACCTTTTGGCAAAGCGCTGCCAAAGCCGAAACGGGCAGAGACCTTCAATGAAAGATGCAGTAGGTGTTTTCAGTTTCAGATCAAAGAGTGTTCACACATGTGCCGTGGCTGGAGTTTTTAATGAAAAATTGAATCTGAATCTAAAACACACCTGGTACAGGGATGAGCATACATATGCCATGTTTTCCTGCTATCTGCTGCATTTATTTTGGATGTTGGCAGAAAAGAAAGAAAATACGTTTGTGTGTCAGGAGCAGGAGAGGAGTCAGCTAAGGGACAGGGAGGGACTGTGTGTGTGTGTGTGTGTGTGTGTGTGTGTACACAAGTGTGTCCTGTAGTCAAGCGTGGGCGCTCCTGGAGGTCACGCAGCGAAACCTGAGCACGAGTTGAAGAAATCCCAGGACTCATATCGACCCCTCGGCATAGAATACCAGCACAGCACATATGCTGCAGCCCTCTCTGTTTCTTCCTCTCTCTTTTTCTGTCTCTGTCACTGTATCACGTAATTGACACTGGGTGACAGCTGGATATGAACCGGGGATTTGGGGATTTAAAAGAAAGAAAAACTCAATTATATCTTCTTCCCATACGTAGAAGAGAGAGAATGACAGGAATTAAGAAAAAAATGCACAAACTGGATGAGTATACCAGCAATGCAGCTTCCTTTCTGCTGCAGAAGACATTTCTGTGTTCAGACCACCATGGAAAGCCTGGAATCGCCGTCATCACCACATGCGACTACAGCCATTACCCACAGGCCCACTGGTCCTGTGTGACAGGCTCTTCTTTCAAAACTCTTGTCCCACAAGGTCACTTATATCGTGACATCGCCAGCCGCCACCGTCAGCGCTGTTAACAGTACCAGTGGTAACCAAGCCAGGTCAAAGGTGAGCCCAGCAACATGGGTGGGCGCCAAATGGGCAGCCAAAGGCCATATTGTACTCTACTGTACATCAGATATTTCTAGAGAACGCTTTTTCATTCCAGCACAGAAGAGTCAGGTCACCGGTGTCAGAGGGATTCGTCCTCTGGGGATCATGAACTGTGCAAAGTTTCACAGATGGTTATCCAAAAAAAGAGATTTCAACATCAAACATCAAAAACGAACTGCCTTCGCTTTCAGCCAAACCATAAGCATTTGTTTAAAAAAAAAAAAAATTAATGGCCACTGTGGCTGGGGAAAATCCCCTCAGCAGTCATTCATGACATGATATGATCTTTCTGTTGTAAAAGAGATTTCCTACTAAATTTGAACCTTCAATTTAAAACCAATCAGAGCTCAGCAGAGATCAGACTTTGAACAGTCTTGTATGTTGTACCTTTGATGGTGTTTATGGAGGAAAAGTGTTAAATCATCCTCGATGTTTTTAGCCTTTCCTGCTCTTATCACCTCAGTTCATTTCTCCTATTGCTGCCTGTCACTGCCACTACAGTACAGAGCACTAAGAGGAATTCAGATCCACCTTGTGAATCTGGCACCTTCGCTGTGTTACAGCAGGGGTGTTGACAGATTTTTGAGGGTTCATAAACTGAGATCCAAACACTCTCTGAGGCCATGAAAAGAATCTGAGATCTTAACCAAGTCAGTTCTCCAAAGGCAAATACTGCAGCTCGAGCCTAAATCCCAACATTCATATTAAACACTGCCATTAAAATATTCATTTAAATGTGATAATGCACAGAGGAGATCAATAAAAGGCCCCACATTAGCAAATGCTCCAGCTATTAAGAGATTTCTTAAAAGCATTTAATCACTCAACAACTGAAGTGCCTCCAGTCAAAGTCTGGGGAAAAAAAAAACATAAGAGATGGGACACAGAGAATTTCCTAAGAACAAACCACAACCTCATATTTCTCCTGAAATCAGAGCCTGTTGTTGGGAAAAGGTTCTTCTATTGTGTCTCACTTAGATTACAGAGATGTCCTTGAGGATAGATGGCAGATTTTTAAAAAGGAAACTGAGAGCATTAACACCAAAACGATATACCTCCCAGATTTGAGCCCTGTAACCCCCCGATGGGGTTGATTTCATGGCTCATCCAACACGGGACAGTTTACAACTTCCTCGGATATGAGCCACCTTTCCTCTCACGGACAAATAGCTCCACTCTTCCCATCCTCCTGGTGGGAGAGCTGATTAGTCTTTTGACTCTGAGTTGACACCGTAGTAGTCTTTGACCTTTTAATGCTAAAGCTTTCACCTTGCTGCCATTTGAAAATCTATCCAGGGACGACCTCTGGCCTCGCCTCTTCCTACACGTGTGTGAAAGTCACCAGAGGCATCTCTTTCAAATCCATGAAGCCTCCAACACGGACCTTCTATTTAGTTTTGTTGGTCTTTATCAGTTTGGCTCCATTTTGCAGTGTTGACTGATAATGCTAATAAATTCACTTTTTTATTTTTTTGGCAGAAATTAATATACAAATAATTCCAGAACTTGCTAAAGTTAAGTTTGTTTTCATTAGACCTGAAACAATGATATTTTTAGTCAGTTATTAGATAAATTTAATGGATAATGACAGCAGTGCCTCTGAGCAACGCACCCAGGGTCACACCAGATAAAGAAAAGCCGCAGAGCATATTTGGTGCTTTGATGTCAGAACGATCAGTTATCAAAAGAAAGCTCATCTGTCTAATCATTTCAGCTATGGTTCAATTGTTCCCAATCATGATGACAGTAACCAAACTGGTCACCAAATAATTCACCTGACGTGGAGCTGAGGGTGGAGTCAACTTACTGTGGCAGACAGAGTCCTGGGTCGGAGTGCACGCAGACTTCTGTATCTCAGTTTCATCGTCGCAGATGGCGCAGGGCAGGCAGGGTTCGAGGGAGCTCTCCCGGTCGGAGAAGGTGTCGTCCACGCACATTTCGCACACCGTGTCGTGGTTGTGGTCGCAGTGAGCGAACACGCCCTGTCCAACGGGGCACACCGTGCAGGGCATGCAGCGGCCAGAATTCTTGTTAAAGAAGAAGTTGTAGTTGCAGATGCAGACGGCATCATTGGAGTCTGTGCAGGGCGTCTCCAGACGCATCAGGCCAGTGCACTGTGTGCACGGCCTGCACTTCTCTGTGTGACTGTAGTTATCTGAGAAGGTCTCACCTGCAGACAAAAGGACAGGTCGAAGGAGACAAGAGAGAACACAGTGGGGGGGTTAGAAGAGGTTAGAAGATGGAGAGCGCAGGAAATATGAGGAGATAAACAGTGAGGCTAATGACATTAATCATGTTTACTGCACATCCATTGGAAGAGAGGACACATTGATCCTCTGGGATCGTTGTGATTTGTGCTGCAGGACGAGAAAGGTGCTCTTGTTGTGGAGAGAGTCAAAAGCCTGATGTGCTCATTACGATATTGATCTCAGTGTGTTTGTGATGTGCTTAGTAAACTGCCTCAAACTCAGGAACACACACACACACACACAGTGCAGTGCAGGTGCATCCACATGCTTTCATTGATGATTTTAAAGATTTTAGAAGTGATAAAGCAGTGGCTTAGCTTCATATGGCTGCTTTAGAGAGCGCGTTTACGTGGTTCAGTTTGGCTTTTCAATACATCAATATTCATGTTTCATGCACACAGTGTGGATCAATTAAGTGGAACAAGAGTATAATTTCGGATTTATAGAGACGACTCTTTTGGTTTGTGTATTTTGTGTGTTTTTGTTGATAGAGTCGGTGAAGGCTGGACAAAGAACATTAACCAGGTTTCATCAAATCAAAAATGTGTTTGACGCCTCAGAGCATTTTCAAGAAAATGGATGGAATGACACTTTAAATGCAAATTGTGGCCACCCTGTGATTCTGTATTTAGACACAAGGCTTCGGGCTAAATGATAATGTTATTTGTGTTGCTAATGCAAAATGTTCACCATCTTAGTTTAGCAAGAAGCTCAAAACACAAGGCGCAGCTACAGTTCGGACGCATCTTCAAGCTGGAAACGTATTAAATTCACACTGTGGGAATGTCAAAATCCATTCAGTGCTTCATTCATTCATTTTCTGCCTGTTCTGACGTTTCCATCAACTGACCCCAGTGTTTCTAGTCGGGTAGATAAAGGTGAAGGCGTCAGTCTGGGCCATTTGTTTTGGACAATATTTCATTGAATTGAATATTTTTTACTCCAAAGTGTTGTATGTGTTGCACACACAGTGGTACCGTGTGTTATACGGTTATAGTTATTGTCTCTGTCAAAGATTTTGCTAAACCTTCATGACCTCTGCATAGATGTAGTTCTGTAGATTTACTGTCCTCTCTCTGGACTGTAAAAAGAGAAAGTTGGGCCTTATTAAAAATGAATGCATGTGCCAAAATACACCCAATATATTGTGCACTGAGGCAATATATTGATTTTTTTTTTTTTTCATAAGACATGGTCTGCTGTTCCTTGGGGAAAAAAAGAGAGCACCACAGCTGAGTTGTTGGAGAAAAGTGCTGAGGAAAACGAGGTAAGAGCTGTGCTGACTAATTGTCTGCAGCTTTTTCTTTACTTCAAACACTTAAGATTTGCTCTTCATGAACATTTGCAACTCAGGAGAGCTGATCAAGAAAGAAGTGACCTCAAATTAGTTTATTCTGCGTCGACAGTTCTCCGGGCACAAAGTAATCTATTAATATTGCATGTACGTATAGAATATTATCAGATATAATTGGATGCCTGCTGATTTATGTGTAAGTGTGTGTCCTCTGAGTGTGTTTTAGTGGATGAATGGGACATTAGTGGAGTGGTGAGGCTGTACCGGGGGGGGGGGGGGGCTACAGTGGCAGCTTCGCTGTTCTCCAAATCCTATTTTCCATTTTTTGGTGTGTGATTAAAATGAAAGCGGTCACCTTGTGAGGGGCTGAAAAGGCACCCTGTGTGATGATTTAATCCGCGCTGCACACGAGCTACATTATTCATTCATTCAATCAGCATGAAAAATTTCAAAACGCATGATTATGAAATGAGGAGAGCATGCAAAACAGACTTGTACGACACAACTTCACCTTCTCTCCTCCTCTGTGGTGAAATACTCAGAAATACTGAAGAATCATTGGGACTGGGTGTTAACTGTAAATATGTGGGACGTGTGCATGGTTCTTATCTGCTTTTGCATATGTCACAGTGTGTGTGTGTGTTTTCCATTAGCTCTTCTCTGTAGGTGTCGTGTTGAGTAACAGCATATAGTCAGTGTGAAAAGCCTTGCAGCAGTGTCCCAGCACCTGCTTTTGCGTTGTAAGCGAACTGGCAAGTAAACACTGGCACAGACAGAAGCTCCTAACCGCCTTGTAAACATCAGCGCAGCTCAGAAGCAGACAATGACGGCTGTCACAGTATACGGAGCGGGCTGAGCAGAGCAGACAGAGGAGGCAGAGAGGTGGTCGACAGGCTCTCCGCTCAAATCGCTCAGATGAATCTCGAAACTGTTGGAAGCGGCCTTTGCGGGTGGTCTGGTTCTGGTCTGTCTGGTAGAAGAGGAATGGTTGGGGGGTAAAGGGGAGCGCTGGGGGACATAAGTGAGTTTCCTCCACAGGTAAACACACACGCCATCAGATCCGGTGTTTCCTTTCTGTTTCTTTCATCACCCCTCGCTCTTATTACTGTCTGGAGGCAGAAGTGATGGAGGACAGTGATACTGGCTGAGCGGTCCAGACAAACAACAGACCTCCGAGGTAAACGCTTATTTGAAATTTGTGAGCTCCGGGCCTTTGTTTTCTTTGCACTCAGGCTCAGAGCTCTCCTCCTCATTCGTTTCAATTATCCCTCAGTGCACAGGCCGCTGGATACTTCTAACACGCATACACGAGCTCCTTCGCAGACCTCGTGTCTAAACCTGCACTGAATGTTCAGCAGACTGAGTGGGTAAAAATGTGCAGTTCGTGTGTGTGTGTGTGTGTGTGTATGTGGCAGAAGAATAAAGATTCAGGTAGAGTATCATCTTGAATAAAATATGATCTTCCTAATTGTCCCCAAATGAACAACAATCAGTCCAGCTTAGTGTTTCGGCTTTTCATGTACGACAGTAACATGTAGCTGTGTGTGTGTGTGTGTGTGTGTGTGTGTGTCTGTGGGGGGGGGTGATGCACTTTGAGTGTGTCACTTCATCCCCCCACCCCTTTCAAACTCAGATGCGTTTGGGCCCCATTAGTGTCATAAATAATGTAGCTCTGGGATGGCGTTGAAACTGCACGATGATCTTCACAATCAGCAGTTTCAGTGTGAGCTTTTAGCGAGGCCGTTCCGCGCCACATCACAGGCCGCTTTTCGCCATTTCACCAATTTCCTCCCACCTGCACCGCTGACCCTTCATCAACTGCAGATAAGACTTGAACCTTTTGGAAAGCTGCTTGACAGCTTTTATTGTCTTTTTAAACATGAAGCATTTCTGTGTTTAATTATCTCCCCGCTTCATTGGTCCATTTAGTTTCCCTCCAGATTTGAAACAGGTGTTTTAGGATATTATCAAAGCGATTATTAGGAGGGGAGCTGCAATTTTACAATCAACGTTCCCTCCCACATCCCATTCAACTAAATTCTCGCTTTTCGCCCAATTAGAGTTGAGACTTGTCCTGTAAAAAAAAAACAGCCTGTATGTCGTCGTAAGTTATTACAACCTGTAGTTAAATTTTATTGTGAGACGACCCCCGGTGGCCGCAGTAATCATGGTTGGGGGAGAAGGAGGTCGTTATATGGCGTAGTAGACTTTCACACAGCAGACCTCTTTTCGTTTCCCATGTCAGACCGATCCAACCCTCGCAACCTTTTTGTCCCAGAATCCAGAACAACAAGGGTGCTCTACTTTTAACGTTTATTTCAACCAAAACCATTCCTGTGATCTTCTCCTTAATCTAAACAATTCATTTTTTCTGGCTAAACATAACCAGATCATTTCTGTTTCACAATCTTTACCACATTTTTCCAATTGTTAGCATGACAACTGGCGTCTGGTGTAGTTTATACGCAGCTAAGGGTTCCATGTAGGACAACAGAACTTACAGTGTCACGACCTCCTGGAGAAGAATCTCCATCTCTTCATCCCTCATCGCCCCAAAAGCTGGAAGCGATTCTCTGTTTAAGCC
Source organism: Remorina albescens (assembly GCA_034769265.1). NCBI lineage: Eukaryota > Metazoa > Chordata > Actinopteri > Carangiformes > Echeneidae > Remorina > Remorina albescens. The sequence continues at coordinate 3,033,998 of CM068493.1, forward strand.
CTGACTGTGATTCTGCTGTCCTTCTTCCTTTAAAGCCCCAGCCTGCCCCGTTCCAGTCGGCCAGCACACCTCCTCTTAAACACTACAATAACTGGTGAGGCTCTGTCTTTCCTTCTCTCACATCTTTAGACAGTTTGCAGGACAGGTTTTTTTTTTTTTTTTTTCTGAATGGTTCACTAAGTGAGGAAGGTCCGGTAGTCTCGTCTCCCGTGACAGCAGAGAAAAGTGGAGGCGATTGATAAATATTTCAGCACTGCTGACGCTGGCACTCATCCCAAACTCGGATTGAGAGGCTATGGAGCAGAGGGGAGGAGGGGGAGGGACGAAGGGGCTATACTGGCAGGAAGTGGGGGAATCAAGGAGGGGGTTGTGGTAAATAAAGGGTCACCCATATTTACCACAAAAGAGGAAATGGATGTGTTGAATTTTACTCTTAAATTATTAATTTCTGCACTTTAGATAATGTGTTCGTTTTAGTTTCTCAGGAAAGGTCAGCGCCTCGGCAAATGACTTATATATGAAGTCTTCACCGTTGCCAGATCTCAACACCTATGAGTGATACGTTAGAGAGCGCTCTTTGTGAAAATGACAGAAGGACGAGGTTCACCCCTCCTGGAGACTCTGAGAATCAGTGCTAAGAAAGACGTTATGTTGCTTAATTTGTGTTGTCCTATTGTTTTTCACTGTTCAGAGGGACAAAAGCTCTATCAGTATGCTTTAATTAGCTGGATCAATATGTGAGGATGCACTGATGTAAGAGTATGCATGAGGAATAAGCAGCTCGTGCCCTTTGCTGCATGGTTTTCTACCATTTTATCCACTAAAACAGACGATGAGTCATAGCAACAGGGAGGAGGAGGAAGGTGGGGGTGGAGTGGGTAGGCGGGTGGGTGAGGGAAGGGAGAGGGGGTGCTGGCTGAAGAAAGCTAATTCATGATGGAGAAAAGAGGAGACACAGGAAGGGGTTTTCTGATGTGGCGAAGTGTGGGATGAGAGAAAGAACAACAAAGACACTGAATCTGCTGAAGGACCATCCCACATTAGAGGGAAACAGGGCCGCGGTTTGCCATCCGTGCATCGTCTGCCACCGTTTACTGCAGGAATATGACGTGCAAGACCAATCCCTCATGACGTCAAAGCCAAGATAAAGTCCAGACACGCTCCACAGACTCTTGGCACCTCTACTCGGCCAAGTTCCTGCTGCAGTCCATCACTTGCATTGTTTGACTGTTAATTACTCACTCACTCTGCTTCTACTGATGTGACTGGATTTTTAAGCATTGTCCAATTTAGGTCTGTTATTTTTGCACCCATTTTTTGGCTATTACACGCCTCTGCCTATTCGTCTCCCTGGCCCTCGGCCTGCTGCAGCAGCTTTTGGGCTCCTCGGGCCGAAGGATAAAAACTTCAAAAGCATAAGAATCAGCCCATCTTGAGATTCTTAAAAACATAACACAACGCATTGATAAGCATCAGCTGTGCAAACAGGGTCACAAGTTCAAAGATAATCAGAGAATTCTGCAGTTTTCCTCCAGAATCTCAAAATAACATCCCGTTCATGTCGTTCTGCTCTGCACAAGAGAACCTTTTGTTGCTAAAAGCGTCTGCAGTTGTTGTTTACAGGCACCGTTTGCCTGCGTTTACATATGTTGTCAAGATGGATTAATACAATAAATCAATGCGCACCAGAGAGCTCAGCCGTACTGCATGCTTGGAGCAGGCTCGTTGTGGTTTTCTGCTCTGTGTCAGTCCCCGCAAAGTCTCAAACTGACATCATTAGCATGTGCTTCTTATGGGCAGGAGAAGACAGAGCTGTCAGGACTCCGAGCAGCAGGTGTGATTCCTCAGCTTCTCCTGTGACGTTCGTGACCTATGCTTCCACGTTTCCTTCGCGCTCTGACAAAGTTACAGAGACTTTGAAAGGGCAAATAGAGCTACAAAAAGACCCCCGGATAGAGGGGAAGGTGTTTTTTTGCAGCATTGGTTCTTCTTCTTCCTCTCTGTGATGTTGCAGCATTGGCATCTCTCCCAGCTCTGCTTTGTAGAGCGAACACTAATGGTTCGCAGCCTGAGCAGAGCTGTAACAGAACACATTTGGACCCACTTACGAGAATCAAACATATGAATTCCTGCCTCATTTCTCAAGATTCCCAATAACAGAAACAAATTCTTGATACAAATGACCAAATTGGACAATAGCGGTTTGTTTTGGCTTCGATTTTTCTTTTATTTTGGAGTCGAGAGCCTGAGCTGCAGTTAAAGGGCAAAGATAGTGAACTTAAATGAAGAAATAGAAATGTAGAAAAGTAGAAATGTAAGGGCAGAGGTGAGACATTAATGAGGTGTCAGCGTGTGCGATGATGATGAGGACAGTGGAGCAACAGTTTGCATGTGTATTTATTTGATGTTGAATCTTTACAGATCGAATTTTAATCCTCTTACATTTGAAGCATTTCAGTCTCTGCAAAGTCAAGGTTTAGCAGTCTGGTGCACACAGTTACTGAAAGATTCAGTTCAGAAAACATTATTTTGACCAGACTTTGTAGCAGACTTCAGGAACCACTCTGGAGCAAACATTAAAATCGTTCAAAGTGAGATCTGTGTCTGTCTAAAGATGCTGTTGTTCAATATTTTATGTGATTTGCTTTGAGGAGCACGGATGCGGGCAGGAGCACCGACTTCAGATATCTGACAACCTCCGAAACGTGAAACTGGTGCATCTTTTTTTTAAATCCGATTTTTCCTCATGGAAGTCAGAAAATGAGGCAGCTTCATTTTACTTATCTGTAGAATAATTCAGCTTGTTCCTAAACTGAGATGAGATTTGTAAACAGATTTGCACTGTGAATATGTAAATGAAAGAACAGCTGCGTTATTATTCACTTATTAATCAGTTGCCATAATTATATTATAAATCATTAAGAAAAATAACTTTGGGAATTTGGCTTCGGCTGATGTCTTTCTTATCTTTTGTTTTGGTTTTGTTTGTCACTAATAAGCCATCAAGTCTGCATTCATGAATATAAAAAGACTTGAATGAAGGATTAGTACAATATTCTGCTATAAATCTGAAGCTGTGGATTTTGGTCCAGACTCAGGGAAAGTCGAGGGGCTGAGAACTGATAATAAGTCATCTGTAGAGCAGGAACAAATTGACCGTCATGACGGTTTAACTGTTAACTGTGAACCAAATGAACTGAGTTTGATCAGTTCATTTGGTGAATGAAAGCTGTACTTACTGTCCAAACACTGAGCGCAGACGGTCTGAGTGGCACCACATGTCTTCACCACTCCCTCCCCAGGTGGACACACCTTGCAGCACTCTCCATCTTTGGTGTACTGGCCAGAGTCGCAGGGCAGCAGCACCGCCCGCTCATTCTTAGACGCCACCGTTAACGCCACCTGGCACACGGGGGGGGGGGGGGGTTATAGCAACTACATTAGAGCAAGGAGCAAACACTTTCATACAAACACTCACACACACACACTGTGACTTCAGCATACACACACCAAAACAAATTGATGGAAATTACTGCCAGGTGCCCAACCTGTTCCTGAAATCCAACCGCTATCAGGATCCATCATAAATCATGTTGTCTCCGCCTACATTAGACACACTTTGAACAGGCCAATCTGCCATAATAGCCCCCCTGGAGGCACATCAGCCCTAATACTAAACCGACAACATGCTCCAGCCGTGGCAGGAACCATAAAAGCATGTGTGCAAGAAATTACACACATGCCCGTTCTAATTACTGTCTAAAGGTGAGAGCAGCTATGAACATCAACCTCTGCTTCCGATCACCGCTGGTACAGCCACACTCACTTGTCCCGCTACACTGGTGAGGACGTTTCGTTGAAATAATGCACTCCCTCCCCAACACCTAATTCCTGACTCTGACTGTGACGCGTGCTTAAGTCGAGTTCATCCGTCTCCACAAATCTTGTCGCCGGTTTGCCCCCAAGTTTTAAAAACACAAGCTGTAGAGATAAAAAGATTTGTATCACTGTATCAGCATAATGTAATAATCCAATTCTTCATCATGCTTCTGTTCCCAAATGGAGGAGAAGTTTCCATAATGTGGACAGAGTTTGGCTCCAAAGGGATAAAAAGGATTCTTAGATAATAAGACATTTTTCCGTCACACTGTCCTCATTTACACCTTAAATACCTGCAGCACAGTCCTGCCGTACATCTGCTGTGTTATTTCTCTCCCTAACACATCATATATAATAATCCTGTCTAATCTGTCTAATCTATTCCAGTTTGCACCCTCTGCTCTGTCTCCAGGCAGCTTCACTGCCAAAACAACTGAGGCCTGTTTGACTGCTGTAGTATACAACAAAGTTAAATAAAAAGGAATTTGTATCCAGACATTTTAGAACAAAGAGAATCATCACACTGAATCACTTTTATGTCCTGTGGCTTTTATTATGTAACAAGAAAAAGCTCATTTCCACTCATTTCATATTTGCTGAGACATCAATTCAGTCTTTTCTATCGCTCTCTTTCTTTCCCATCCGTCCGTCCCTGCTCTCCCCTCCCTCCCCTCGCTGCCATCCCTGCTTCCATTCAGAGACAGATGTACTGAGCCTCACTCTCCCTCCTCCTGCTCAATATTCCCTCTTTCTGTCACTTTGCTTTTCTTCCCCTTTGCCCATCCGCTCCTCCAGACTTTACAACCTGTTATCTCAACATTGTTTGCACAAACCTCAAGTTTTATTTGAGTGTATTTTCAGGGTGACCGTTGCATTTCTTTGCCTGCAGAAAATGGCTTTTGGATGCAGCTCAAACCTCAAAAAGAGTCTCCTCTGGTATGTACAGAGCAGAGATTTATGTCCTTCACTGCTGCCTGTGCCGTCCCCCTTTTTCCTGTGACACCTCCCCCAGAGTATCACTCAGATGGAGCGCAGAATATCGGCTAAATCAGTGGGAAATGTGTTCAGTAGGAACATCCACATGGAAATAAATTTAAAAAAAAAAAAAAAAAAAACAGCAACAAAAATAAAAAAACAACAACATACAGTGACCCAGCTGTGATATGCTCGGTTTGTACTCTTCTCAATTTCACGGTCAATCTGAGAGTTTAGTTCTAAATTTAATTCAACCGAAGTGCACCCAACCATCGCCACCCCTCAAACCAGCTGTCATAACAGAGTGCCCCCCCCCCACCCCCCACACACACAGACACACACACACACACACACACAGGGCTGTTCACATGATGACTGAGCCGCACAGCCCAATTAGACCAGCTGCTGTGAACATACCAGAGGGCCGGCCGGGAGGATGTACCCCTGCAGCTCTGCGCTTCACCCCCCCCCCTCCTCCATAATCAACTTTTTCCCTCCATCACACCAGCCTCATGGTGTTATGTCCAAAACCAGCTACAACAATTTTCAGCTCATGTCGGATGTAAAATTTAATGAATCCATTAACTTTCCAATAAGCTGCAGCATCCGTATCTCTTGACAGGATGAGACCCCATTATCCTAAAATTAAGCCTAAAAAAACTGAAATGAATTACTGGCTCTCATTAAAGCTATTAAAGCCGGGGCCAAGGCATCTGTCAGCTACTGGATGTGTGGACTCAGCCCAATTTAAAGCAGCAGTAAAATTTTTCCAAAAAGCAAGCCTTTGCAGCAGTCGAACTTTTGCTCCCTGGATGAAAACCAAGAGGGAGAGATGTGGAGGGAATATAATCATAATACAACAGGTAAATCAGTGTGTGTAGCAACATCCAGCAGCAGGAGAAAAATGACCCATTGGTCATTTAATGGAGCGTTATGGAAGGAAACACCTCAGCAACAATTTAACCTCCTACAATATAAACCAGAAGATTACAGAGAGCAGAGCTCAGCAAAACTCCCCACAGAAGTCGTGCAGGATAATTACAGGAATATTACTATATGAACCCCCAAAGGTCCATAATATAAAAACACTGCAGTGAAAGGATATTTATGTTTTTTTAAAAGTGCATGAGATCACTAAAAACCCATCATCGGTCTTTTAGCAGCATTAAAGGAATATTGCAGCAATTACAGCACAGGTTACTCACCAGAGCGCACAAAATCACCAGAGATAAGGTTGTAGTCATCCTGCGTCTCCTGCTGGACTCACATAAAACAGATCTGGAACAGAAAGGCAGCGCTATGTGGAGGAGGAGGAGGAGAGCCACTCAGCGGGAGAGCTCATTTTATTCCAGCACCCCTCAGTCTTTTTTTTTTTTTTTTTTTTTTAAATCAATGAGCCCGCACCGTCACGCGTCTGTCCAGGACTCTCCGCAAGACTGACGGTTCAACCCCCCCTCATTTACCCGCAACACGAGCACACACACAGAGAGAGAGAGAGAGAGAGAGAGAGAGAGAAGAAGAAGAAGAAGAAGAGCAGCAGCAGCAGCAGGAGGAGGAGGAGAAGAAGAGCGTCCTGTCCGGAGAGCTGCTGAGCTGCAAGTGCACTGCGGAGGAGGTGAGAGAGGAGAGGAGAGAGGGCACGTCCTCCCTCCACTTTATTACTCCTGATACTCCTGCAGTCAGACCATTCAACCTGATCCCCCCCCCCCCCCCCCCCCCACTCACTTCTACTTTAATCTCACGTGAGGTCTTAATCTCAAAAGCAGCATCATAAAAAATGATTTATTTTTATCATAAAGGGACACACATATAAATGTCTGACGAATTAAACAATATTAACCACACACACACACACACACACACACACACGCCCTCCAACCTCCTTCTTTATCTTTATTGTCTACAGTGTGGCCAAAAGTAATTGAACACCCCTTTGGGCTCCTCTGTGTTCGTTGGGCCGTTCGTCACAGTTAAAAAGGGGAAACCTGATATCACATCATTATTGTACAATAATATCTGGTGGAAACAGTTTGGAGAAGATCCTCTCCTTCTGCTTTTATCACAATCAACGCACAATTGCTGCACATGCCTTTATAATGACACGTCTAAACAACCGCATATGGATGTAATGTCCACATATTTTTGGCAGTGAGCTCTTCTTTTCATCATGCTGTGCCAACTGTTGTCGTGTGTGGTATTGCTGTGTTGGGCTGAGCTGAACTGAAGTGTGTTTCTGATTTCTCTGCTCCTCCACATTATGGAAATGAGGGAGTCAAACTATTAGAAAGCTCTTTTCGTCGAATAGACCCCAAACCAGGACCTCCACAAAGCCTCACTGCCTGCAAACATCTCCTTAGAGTCGGGTTAAATACACAAACAGCTCAGTGAATCTCAGTGACTGAAGGGCTAACAGGTGTTTCTGTTTTTCTAGCCGCTCTCTGTACGTCTTCTTATAATGACTTCTCTGCTTCTTTACTGTCTATACCGAATGAACCGGTTAAAATCTTATCCTCTGTGCTAAAGTTACTTGGCTAATGCTCACAATTAATGACAGCATGCAAATCTAAACAACGTAATGTGAGTCAGTTTGTAATTCAAGGCAACACAATGGCTCCATGATGATCATGTACCACAAGAGGGCGACTCTCAGCTGCTCTCGCTCAGACTGGAGTGATGATCCGGAGCTCAGGTTGATGTTTCTGGAGAGGTCACTTCACTGGAGCTAAACTTCTGTGCAGATGAGCAACAAAAACACGTCCATTTAGATTTCATGTATCTGTTCGGCTCTAAATATGTCTGCGGTGCTCCAGAGTGTCTTCTGAGTCACACCTGCAGAACACGAGGAGGACTGTTGTGCTCTTGCTGCATCATAGCTTTTTTTTGTTGTTGTTGTTGTTGTTGTTGTTGTTGTTGTCGTCAGGACAATAAAAAATTTGGTGGGACCACTTCCAAACCACTAATGCAGGTTTAAGCACCGTGATTGTGCTTGATGCTCGTTGAGGTACTTACCCTTTACACTCATGAAAACCATTGTTGGATATTGATCCGACGCGGTGGTGAAGCAGTTATGGTTGCTTCCTCTGCTCTTCTTCCATGATCTTCCTGAGCATCCTGCCTCTTCCACCTTCTCAGCGCCGATCATCAGCTCAGGGGACGTGAAGCCCCCCCGCCAAAAAAAAAGTACAGCAGCAGCCACAGGGTGATTTAGTTACACCACTGAGATCCGAATGCTCTCCAGTATTGATCTTCAGACACATCAATTTTCCCACTTCCTACATCCTCCTTTGAGATCACCCTTGCAGCACCTCTGACTAACCCCCATTCTGATAACTCTGACAGCCTTCTTTGATATTGTCTTCATACTCTAAGCCCTCTGAATCAGAGTATTTACTGTCTAGAATGACTAATCACTAAAGTCTGATGGAAACCACAGAACCATTAAGGTGAGCTGTAAAGCTCCACTTAATGGAAATACGATAATGATTAATAATAATATTAACACTTCTCCAGTCACATTGTTCTTGTTGTCGGACAATGTAACAGAGATACACAACAACTCTCGGCTGAAACGGCTCAAAATAGAAACCTGCCCTCTGAATGTGAGATCCGTATTAGCGGCGTTCTGGATGTAATGATATGTGCTGACAGGGCCACCGGCAGGAGACTCCTATTTTTCTCTGTGCGTATCACGTTTCCCGCCACATGATTAGTCAGCAAAAGGAAGCGACATGTCAGTCTGCAAGGTCACTAATAAAATATGATCTCGATTGTGACGACTTGTCAAGCGGTGGAAGTTGCCATGGTGACCAACATTTCCTGAAAAGACGGGGGAGTAGCTCACCCAGTTAGACTGAACTTCAGTTACATCCAGACACATCAGGAGTGGAAGCTCGTCACGCTGGCTACAACTATTGTGTTCTCCTTTGTTTGCATGCTTGTGCATTTGCATTTGCGTTTGTTGAGCAGTTTGTGTTCCGCCATGACAGCAGACTTCACAGTTAGATTTTCAGATCATCCAGGCAGACAGGGTGAAGAAGAAGAAGAAGAAGAAGAGGAAGAGGAGGAGGAAGAGGACTGGAGGTGTCCGTGACGGATGGTGCGTTCACGCCCACACTTCTGTTTCTGCTGCCGTTCACTGTCCCGCCCAACTGGCCAAACTAAACCTTCTGTAGAAACCACAGCCAGCATGACTTGTTGCCGTTCAGATGTGGAGAAGTCAAAAAGCACGAGCGAAACCAGCCGAACATTCACACTCAGAGGGATTAAAAATACACAACATAAGAATGACGAGCACGGGCAGTGTGTGGTGAGTCGGCCGGCTGGTTAGCAGTGACTGAACTGTAAAATGAAAATATCAGAAAACTACATGTGACCTGAGCAGAGTGAAAATAGGATGTAGACTGTGAGTCTCATCATCGATTTTACCTCCTGTCAAAGATTTGTCATGTGATCTTTTGGTCACATGGTCAGATTTTTCTTTATTCAATTTAACAAGTCATTTACAAACTGGACCACTCCACCCATTTTGCACAAGTATTTATTTATTTAAATTTTTTTTTTTTAAGTCCAGATCCTTCATGCTTCGTGTTAACAGTACGACATCTACTGGTCAGAGTGTAAAACATGCAACTACAAATTAAGGAAACCATCAGTGTACTGTAGTCGAAGAATACGTTGCAACTTAAAAGCAACAAAAATACATTTTTAGTTCTTCAAATGTATTAATATTATCCAAGATAAATTAAACTCTCCAATGTTCCCACCTAAAACTGAAAGAAACTTTCTGCATGTAAAAAAAAAAAAAGTCTTGTGTTCAAGAGCTTTGTATTTATTGTTTTAGACAACGTGAGTCAAACCTATAAAAAAAAAGAAGAAGAAAGATACTGTAGAAGAAGTGATCATTTTTTCAACATCTGTGCGCTGATACAAAGCAGAAAACTGGGAATGTAACATGTTGACTTTGAGTTTTCGCTTTGTCTTTAATCTCACAAGTGAACATTTGTTCAGTTTTAATTCACGTCACACATCAGTGCCATTGGCACAGTTTGGTTTTACATGCAAACTTAAATTTTCTTCTGCAGATTTATGTTTAAAAATGTTTTTGGGAGTGTAAGTCGAGCTAGCTGACCTCCAGGTAAGCACGCTCAAATGTCTCTTTTTTCTTCCCTCCTGTGAAGGTAATGCTTCTCTAGATGGACTCATTTTAGGCTTTTTTTATTCCATCATTATTTCATTTTCAAGAAAAAGGGCTGGAGTGGAGGGTCCCTAAAACATTCAGTGTTTTTGTCCCTTTTCGCAAACTACAAATAGTTTGAAATGACGTAAACTGGTGATCTGGATTAAAAATCAAAAACATCCGTCCTCATTAGCTGACTCATCGGGAACATATTATCTCCAAATCACAGAATTATGTTTATGAAGACTGATAAGTGTCACTTTTGTCTTCACTGGATCGCAGACCATAATGAAACATTTTCATTCATGAGCTTTGGGATGTTTGAAGAGTTTTTGTTTTTCTGCAGCCACTAATCAATAAGTAAGGCTTTTTTTAGCCAGTGTCTAATGTTTGGAAGAAGAGAAGTGTCAAATGATGGTGCAGCATGTCCAGGAACCAAAACCTGCTCCCCGGCCTCCCGTCAGCGTGCTAACAATGTGCCACTTGCTTAATATTCATGACCTTGATTGCTTTTCTTTTACGTCCTGTCATGTTTAATTTGTACTGATTACCTGACCTAACTTCAGGATGCTGGCTGTTTGTAGATATAAATAGACTTGACTGGTTGTGCTCTGGCTTGGTTACAATATGAGGTAGGTCTTTCTTTTTGTTTTGTTTTTTGTGTATGTAAATAATAAAAATGGGTCCACATAATCGTTTATAATCTTGCCGCAGGAGTAACACTAAATAATGTCTGGGTTAACAACACTTTTCTTTTATATATATATGTCACCTGTTATCTAAAGGAATTCAAACTGTGGGAATGTATTTCTTCCCTTTAAGGCGTATCTTATAAATGACAGATGTTCTACAGAGTAGACAGGACACAGGACACAGGTATGGACGGTCAGGACAAGAGGCCTCTTCTGGTGCAATTTAAAGACAGCGTGACGCTACAACAAAAATAAAACGCTGAGATTTGTTATTTTTGTGCAGCGGAGGCGACAGACAGGCACTGATAAAGGAGTTGGACGGCCCAGCTTGGTTTCTGCTGAGGCATACTGAGGCGAAGGGGTTGGACACCACATGTTGTGATCCGGGTGCCAAGTACGGAGCAGGGCGTCACCTGCGAATGGTTACACATCTAAAAACAAGAATTATAGTCTACAGTGAACACAGAGGAGGAGAGGCTTTCACCCTTCACAAATCGTTTGCAAATATAAACCACAAAAAGTAGAGGCTGAAAGCTGGAGCCGAGCCAGCGCCGGAGGGGAGCGTCCTCTGCTCCCCTGGCAGGCTGTCTTTATGCTGTCATATCCATGCTTGGGGTTTTTTTCTCACCGGTTAACTTTAACTCTGAAAGATTGCCTACATCCTGAACCGTAAGCTCAAATATCAGCAGTTCAAAGAGAAAAATAAAATAGATGATCCCGTAAAGCCATTTAACCGACCTTGTTACAGAATTATTACAAAACTCAGCAAGTTTTTCCTCTTTTTTTTTCACAAACATACTCCCCTATATTTATGGAAAACAGATACTATAAATATCAGCTGTCCATGCTGGACTAAAAAATCTTTTTTTTTTTTTTTTGGACCCAAGATCATCTAAAGCTGTAATCAATGGTTTTGAATTTTTCAGCATGGTCGTGCTGGTTTCTCCTTCCTGTGGTTTCCCAGCAGTCAACGTTTCCTGCTAATATATTTAGAAAGCCAAAGTCTGACAGCTTTTACACAGTTTCAGGCTTTTTGGCATTTTCTTTTCACTCTGAGCTCACAAAGTGAACTAGTGAAGAAAAAATGAACTCCTCTTCTAATGACAGTAGGTGATAATTAGTTAAGATAATTAATGACTTTGACCGCGCCTGCGTCCACCAAACAGGATGAGTCCTAATTTCACCTTCTGTTCCTTCCAGGAGGAGGGTGTCTTCCTGTGTTTGGGAGGGAAACTGCCCCCCCCCCTTCCTGGGAAAAGTGCTTCAGTGAATCATGTTTACTTTGTGTTTTTACAAAGCCAGATTTTTCTGTCCGAGTTCAAGGGCAATTTATTGGAAACACAGCACAGCGCAAAATCAAAGCAGCGTCCAAATCTGCAGACTTTTCATCGTGCGGTCGCATCTGTTGTGCTTTGGATGTTCAAAGGTCTGTTTTCAGTTGTGTACTTTCAATGTGCATACCGTAGTGACGCCGTGGGGGAGATGACCTGCAGCCAAAAGCTCGCGTGGGATGCCAAAGTCGGAGGCAGACAACAGAAGGCTGAAGTAGAATTAATAGCGTGAACATATACAAAACACAACAAATTCGTGGGGAGTTTTTAGTCAGGAAATAAGGAACTAAATACTGATTAATAAAACCAAATGGCCTCTGATCAGGTCTGAATAATGGACTGGATGCTGTGCTGCCTCATGGGAACACACTGACTGACAAAATACCAGAAGAGCCGTTTCCTCCGGCACCACCATGAAGTTGACGTTTGTAGTTTTGTGTTGTCGTAGCTCTTACAAGGATTGCCATCAAATTTGGCCGACACCTTCACATCCCCTTCAGAATAAACTGTCATGATCTCTGTGATGTCCATCCTCTATCACCTGACCTGCACTGACCCCTCCTCTCATTCCCGATTTAACTCATCTACCTGCTCACCTGTTCCACGTTTGCTCATTTAGTCATTCAGCCCTGCTTCACTCTTCCTCGTCCACGTTATCTACCAAATTAGCTCAGTCTGGAATTTTAGAGCGGTTTCTTTTTATCTGCTGTTTTTGTCCTTTTTAATACGTGTTAGATGTAACTTCCTGTTTACATCCCAAACTTTGGGTTGTAAACGAACTTTTTTGACTTTTATTTTTCTTATATTAGTATTTTTTGGTCCGTTTCCGTCCGGTGTAGTGTGCGGGGCCGGAGCAGAGCCACATCAGCAGGTAATGTTACTTTTTCAGCATTGTCAGCGTCACTGTGTTTTTCATGATCACATTAGCATTTAGCTCAAAGCAACCCTCACACAGCTGTGTGTGCGTCTGGTGTCATACACTAACAGGCGTAAAACCCTTCCAATCCTGTGACCATTATTAAGACCACGTCTTATTTCCCAGCTTCAAAATCAGCGCCGCAGGACTGGACATGCTCATTGAAATGTGGTTTTAACATATATATCTCCGAATTTATTAATTTTCTTCAAATGGTTTTTATATTGGAAGTAACTTTTCTAATCAGGACAATAATGCAGACCAGAGTGAAAAACCTGACCCATTTTACTGAAGCACAACTGCAGTCCAGATCTGCAGAGGTAATCCTTCATGAGATGGAAGTGTTTTTGAAATGAAGAACATGTTTTGTGTCCAAATTTCTGAATGCGGAATGTGTTGTTTGGGCCAAAAAGACTGTTGTCTCTGGCAGAAATAAAAAATAACTTCCAGAGGACCGGCTTTCAGTGGGAATAGAACAAGGAGGACAATCAGCGCTGTTGTTCAGGCAGCATCTGCGTGATCATTTTTGTCGGGTTGTAAATACTCAGGAAGTTTCAGGTCCTACACAAGCATCCAAATCCACCACATCACAAGGAGGCTTGTTTCCCGATAGAGCAGGTAGATTTCCAGACAGCCCCAAGACGGTCCTTAGATGGTTCAGTGTGTTTACAGTGACCCAACACACACAGACACTAAACACATACCTGGAAAAGATGGAGAGATTTTGGAGCAGGTGCTCCGTTATATTCCCGGACAGATGGACAGTCGATTAACCAAAAAAGAAAAAGCTTTGAGCGCTCCCCATGTTTCTTTCTCCTCGTGGCTGGTGGTCGGAGCGTGTTCATCCTTACGTGCCCGCCCTCGGATCCCCCGCTGTCACCGTGTGGGGAGACAGCAGGTTGTAAAACATGTGACCCCCCCCCCAGAATACGTAACCCTGCTGTACCCGCAAACCGAAAGATGGAGGAGACGGGCCTTATTTACACAGGTGATGCTCAGAGGAGTTTTTACTGACACACACTGTCAATATTTCCCTCTCATTTCATTTCAATGTTTAGTTTGGGAATAGTTTATCTGTACGAGTTTCCACCGCAGCTTCAGCAACACATGTTGTAGTTTCAATCTAATAAGACATCATAAACAGATCGTTCAATCAGTCATTAGTCAATAACCAACATGTGGTTAAAGGTTAAAGCTAAAACTGATCCAAAGTTGAGCTGAAGGTGTATTTATGTACTTGAGAAATAGAAGAGATTGTTTTTGTTGAGAAACCACTTAGACGTGTGGCAAACAGTCCGTGCTGCTGAAGACTCGTATTTATTTCTCCGCCTCCTGCTGCTGCCGCGTCTTCTCACCTGCTATTTATCTGTAAGAAGTACTTCCACTCGATGTGCCATCCTTTATCCTGCTGTTGATGTGTTATTGCCTTTATGAGACGATTGTTTTTGTCTGTCTTCAAAATGACGATAAAGAGGCATTACAAAGTGGTTTTGATGGCGGAGGAAAGAACTGTCTTTGACAAAACCATTTATGAGCCACTGTAATCAAGAGAAGTAGTTCTTATCTGCTCTCTTACCTGCTTTTCTCCGTCCCCCTTTGTGGTGACGCTCCAGCTAACCGTTATAATAAACCAAATGGATGAGCTGCTTCGCTTGAGGTGATGGGGTGATTATGAAATCTTGGTGTCTCTGAAGAAACTCTTCCCAGAGAGAATGTCGGCCACCTCAGCAGATGGACAGTACGACTGTTGAGGTTCAAATATTGTCATTCAAATGTATTCAATGGCGAGAACTGCAATTAGATTGGGCTTGATTGCAAAAATAAAAGCAGAGGATCATCTACATGATACCCTGCAGGCGGGCACGTTGGCATTTCTCTTGCCTCGCCCACATTTCAGCTGATGTGAGACAGACATAACGTCCTGCGATCAAAGGGCCTTAATGTCGCTCTTCTCTTCGGTCTGCTTGAGCTTGGTGGGATCTTCAAGGCCACAGATGCTTGAGTCCTTGAGCACCTGGAAGAATGCTGCCGTGATGTGGACCAGAGAGGGACGCAGGAGAGTGGAGACGGATGAAAGAGGTGTTAAAAGCTCCAAAGAGAAGGAAGGGGATGGTAGTAAAGAGGGAGATGTTGACTGAGAGCAACCAGAGGAGGAGTATTGGCAGATGCACAGAGAGGGCAGTAATACAGTTAGATGGTCTTGAATAGCAATCTTAAATAACCTGATCCTCTTCCTCTACCTTCCTCTGAGCATCCTTTACTTCAGGAATGTGATCTTCCTGACTTCCACAAACAGCTCAATACTGAAGAGGGTTTTTTTATACAGATTCCTAATCACTTTTTGTGCGTTTACCGCTGATAGATGAATGTGTGTGTCTGTGTACGTGTCTGTTTGGTGTTTTGTTTTCGTAATGTCTTGCTTTTCGTCTCATTGGCAGCGATCAAAGGCCGTAACCTCGTGGGGGCCGGTCACGTTCACTCAACCAGCGTACATGGCTGGCTGCTAATGTCCTGGAAATCCTCTACACAGAGACAAAATAAACCATCAGTGTGTGTGTGTTTGTATACGAATCTATAGATTTAAAGTGCACATTAGCTGTCGCACAAACATGAAATCTATATTCGTTTCTCTGGTTCCCTTTCCAGTCCTTGTTTATTCTGTTATCTCCAGCGAACACCATCGCATATCTCCTGAAACACACCTGGCATCCCAGTATCTTTACATCCCTTTTTTTATGTTGTTGTCATTCAGGCCGCAGAGCTCAGCTTCCTCCAGCAGCCATACGTTTTCTAACAGATACCTGCAGCATCATATCGCGACAGGCAATAAAAGTCAGTCATCCAAATTTAATGTTAAAGACCGTATCAAGGGTGGACAACATTCATGAATCCTGCCACGTATAAAAAATGTTCTATTAATATGTTAATGCAGTAACAGTAAATAAATACATGTTGGCTCTAAAACAGCTTTTCAACCTTTTCTTCGTGACTTGTAACACCTTAAAGTGAAGCTGAGACGCGACTTACTTCTCCTCAGTTTGTGTTTATCATGAGTGCAGCTCAACCATAAAGTAACTGTCCCTCATGACAGTGTTTCATTTAGATGCATGAAGAGATAAAACAGTCCAGTAAATTAGATTAAAGGAGAGGAAAATGCAATTTGAATTCATTTATCTACTCCTTGGCTGAGAAACGCTCTTCAAAATGCAACGAAAGGAGGAGACAAAGAGTCTCCAGCCTCCGTGAGACTTTTATTTATGGTGCTTTCTGACTAAATTTCAGCTGTGAGAGTCAGAAAACATCATCAGCCCTGAGCCCCAAACTCAAAGATGGCTTCTCCACCCAGAAGCAGAAGTGAAAGCTGCAGTAATATACTGTTTGTCAGCACGTCTCTCCTGTTTGGGGCTCCTTAAATCAGTCGCAGCCTAACGTCTCCCTGTTTTACAAATATTTACTTATTTCAATTGTTCCACTGGTTATCGTATTAAAGGTAAAGTCAGGAAATCACGGAGGTCTTTGCGTGTTATCCTCCCAAGGATCAGGATTGTGTGTTTAAATATCAGGACGACACACCCAATCATTGTGCGTGTCAAGCATCATGGTGGTGAAACAGGATTTACCAAAAGTGCCTGTCCGTTTCAGTCAATAACAAAGTTAAGGCCTCCCTGACATTAGCATCCTTGGGGCTATCCAAAAGAATCTGGTTTCAGTTCATGTCTTCAACATTTAGCTAGTTGGTAAACACTTATATGAAACCTGGGAAAGTTAAAGGGAACTCATTCAATGAAGTGTTTTCATGTGTGTTTAAGTCGAAGCCACATTTCCACGGCGCTGGAAGAGCAAAGATGTTTAGATCCTGTGTGATATATATCTTATTTAAGTGCTACTGACATATTGCAGTGATAAAATACCCCGACAGCATTCTGCCTCGGTGGCTGTTGTTTTGGAAAATGTCTGAAGGTGAATTCGGCTTCGGGGGCAAACCGCAAACGCACTGAGCCTCCGTTGATTTACAGGCGACTCTCCTCATCTCTTTCTGTAAGAGCTCTTGTAATAGCCACTTGCGAAGCAGATGTCGTCTTAATTTTTCACATACTACTGTGTTGCTTTTCCTCTTTTGTGGTCTCCAGTCGTGGGGTTAATGATTTAACGAGTGGGACCTTCTGAGAAACAGACACATATTCAAAATAAAGCTGTTTTCGGGCCGCCGGTTTGCAGTTATTTCCCTTAATTGTTTCCTGAACTTTGCCCTTGAGGTTTTCCCTGACCCGGCATATCCTGACGGGACACAATGACAGACATAATTTGAGGAGATGGAAGAGGGGAGTCCTGGGAGTCTGTGTGTGTGTGTGTGTGTTTGGAGTAGTTAGTCCAGGCCAGGTGGCTGTGAAGCCAAATGTACCTCATTTTCTTCTGACATCCAGTCTTCCATCACCTCCACACTTGATGTCTGGACTTATTCAGACGAATCTTGAACCTTTCAAGTCAAATTGTTCCCACAGCTTAAAGGTGATGTTGTGATGTTTCTCCACGAGGTCAGAAGCTCCCACATCCGTGTCCTCTGCTCCCCTGATGGATAATACTTTGTAATCAGAACTGAAACTTTAACTTTAGTCGGACATGACTAAATCACTGGATATGAACTTGGCTGTGGTGAGACTGGGTCCATTGAGACCTCAATAATGAAGACTTGACTTGAATTCCTTCCTTCTGCTCATTCTCCATCTACATCCATCTCCATCTTTTTGCCTTCAGCTCCTCTTTATGATCCAAAGGCTCATTAAATCCCAAAGGACATTACTTGGAATTTAAAAGCAAAAACATACAAGTCTCAATTTTGGAACTGACAGAATCCCAGTACAAAAAAAAAAAAAAAGAAAACAATGAGTACAACAGCAAAATCTGTCATCACAGATAACCCATGAAGGGAATGAAGTAAAAATCTTAATAGTGGCTGTCTGTAAGTGTTGAGAGCTTAAAGAAATGACACCACCTACTGTAGGAATTAAAGACCAGAGCTTTTTACGTGAGATTTGAAGTCATGTCATGTCATGTTAAAACAACAAAAATTAGGACGTGGGCTTGACTGCAGCAAGCAGTTCAACAGTTTGTGTAAAATGTGAATACATGCAAAGTGAAAAATTTGCTCCATATTTTTAATAAACACACACTTTTAGGTTCCTGATGAGCGCAATGTCAGCTACTCATCCTTCAAAACTCGGATTAGCATTAAAGTTCACTGAAGAGTTGGCTTCACATTTAATAGCTAAATTATTCAAGATTTTGTGTTAATCTTGTTAAATTCTGCCACAACAACAAAATGTAAAAAGAGGGCAGTTATTTGTGATTTGTCCGATGCACTGACAGCACTTGGCCTCAGCCGTGTAGAAATAGTATTTGTAAAGAAAAAAGTAAAAATAGTGTTTAAAGATCTGTGAGTCCGATACCCTTTTCTGCCCCCCAGGTGCTCCACACTTGGCTTTGGACTTCACTCCAACTTGGCCCAAATACCTAAAGAAGGAATTTCAACTGCACAAACCCAAGTATACAGGTCTTGGCGATTTCTTGTGTAAATGTGAAATACAGATGTAAAAAGCCTTTTGGAGGCTCCAGAGGGAGCTGTGTGAAGATCTAAAGAAACAAGGTGGTGGAGTTGTCAATCAGCCCAGGGCTTCATCAGCCGACGCAGTCAGATCACTGTGGTTCAAGAAGAATAGGTTGAGTAATACATAAAAGACAGTTTCTCTGGCTCCACGATGGCGTGTGATCATTATTTTTAACTGTCTGACAGTATTAGTTCAGTGAAGGGCTGCTATTTGAAGGTTTACTTGATATGTTTGAAACGATTATCTGATACAGCTGTTTCTGTACTGTATCCTGCGTTTAGCCCGAAATGTGTGTGTGTGAAATCCGTACCAGCGTGGGGCTCAAAGGTCAACATGCAGACTTTCTTTATGGGCTGGACAAGTTGAGCCCTCCTGCTGAGGTGCAGTGCACCAAGTCCCAGCAATGGCCCCCGCCGGGACACCATCGTATCAGAGCATGAAGGGAAGTGGAGGATGGATGATCTAAATCATCCCTCTCTTCCTTATTCTCCAGCGCTGTTCCCAGCCTCTCCCTGTCCCTCTGCCTGCCAGGCTTTTTTTTTTCCACCTGGAAAAAATAGCAGGCGGTGAAACGTGACACGGGGCAGCGGGTGGGGGGTCGTGCAGGTCGCTGCGCTGTCCCACTAATGGAGATGGATATGGGCTCAGAATTGTCTCCCGAATAGCCTCCATGACTGAGAGCGAGAGAGACGGGAGATCCATTTCTCCTGCGCTTCCTCCCAGGCTGCAGGACTCGTTTAATGAGAGGGGAGGGCTCGCCGCTCACGACTTGATTTGGGAGAAGGACTGCAGAAAAAGAATGGGACAGCAGAGAGAAAGGATGTGATGAGATGGAAAAGAGAAAATGAGCAGCAGGAGAATGGAGTGGAGGAGTAACGTGCTGACAGGAGGCGAAGATAGATGATAAGACAGCAGGATTGAGCATTCAAAGAGCTGCTATAATGCAGGAAGAGAAAGCCTCTGGATGAAGACCGACGGAGATAAATAAAGCATGATTGCCTACAAATCACTCCTATGCTATTCAGCTTTCAGGGGGTCCACGCTCAAAACTTCTTTTCCTCCGTCGTCATACATCTGAGAAGTTTCATCCACAGCTATCACGCCATTTTCTGCTTAACGTCTTTACTTAAAAAGAACTTTCAAACTTTACCCATAAACAAAGAGGAGAAAAACCAATTTTATCCTGTTTGTCATTCAGCTGGAGGGAGAATCAGTCTCCGGATAAATCACACGGCAGTGTGTTCCTGAGTCAGGTGGTCGTGTCTCCAGAAGGCCGACACAAACACCAACATGTTAGCATTCAGTTCAAACAGCCGTGTGTTCGTACGTCAAAGAGCTGCTGCCACTTCTGAGCAAACTTTAACTCGCATCATAATAAAAAAAAAAAAAAAATTATACTTTCACACCAGAAACACACTGGATGTGTGGAGAAGCTGCTGCCAGCTCCATCTCTCCGTGTCGTTTGTGGGATCGTTGAATGCATTTCTGACAGAAAATGTCTGTTCTGTGGAATAATGCTGCTTTGATGCCAGCATGACTGTGAACAGGTCTTTTTTGTTCATTTCTGCTGCTAGACGGTGAAAACTACACAGAATCTCTAGATCACGCCGCACAACCGTGACTCATGCAGCCAGTGTGTCCGCTCACATCCACGAACACGCGTGTTCAAATGAACACCAAGACATTTTGTGGCTGCCACGCACTCTTACGTGAATTCGGATTGTTAGGTCAAAGCCTAAATGTGAAATCCCGCGAGGACTTTTTCGTTCCTCCAAAGTGAAGGGAGTCGAAAATGTAAAGTTCACTGACGTCAGCGTGATATCTGCTCGCAGAGGTTCCGATTTTTCAGGCACTTATCTCTCAGCACCATGTGGAGTCTCAGGCGACTGCGTACGCCTGTGACTCTCTAATAAAAGAAATGGAAACACAATGATGTTTCCTGTGAGGAATGAACACATCAGACCAGAGCACGGAGGGGCTAAGAATAGAAAAACCGATGCTGTCAAATTCTGAATGTATCCCTGTTTCATACAGGAGACGAAATCAGGCAACTTTACCAACATCAGAACAATCACCACGTGCCTCCTGATGTTACTGTATATTTTATTTATTGGAGGGGATTTAAAGATCAGCTTTGACAGCAGTGGAGTGTCACAGTGTTTACTCAGCCGTAGTCCTATTAGACACATACTGCTGCAGAATTCAGAGGCTGTGTGTGTGACTCACTTGAAAGCTTTTGATAAATCCTCAACAGACAGGCTTTGAATGGAAGAAGCACGGACTCTCTATTTTCTCTACAAACAAAATGGAAGGCTTCATTAACTTCCTGTTTTCCTGGCTGAGAGAGTGAAAGTGGAAGAAGCTGGAGTTAAACCGAGCCGACGGAGGCGTTAATGCTCGTCATCGAACATCCTCCTTCCTTCCATCGTTCCTCTTGTTCTTGAAGGTGTGACGAGATCGTCATCCTCGGTCACTTCTGCAGGCAAACTCATTTGTCTGACATTGTGTTTTGACGGATATCAGGATGTCACTGTGAATTTCGCACCAGATAATTCTTTTAAAGTTCTCTAGTCATTTGTAAATATTGTAACAGAACAGACCTGTGGTTAAATCTCTGTACATCTATAACCCTTTAATAAATATTGCCCCGGCTCTATACGTCCCCTCTTTGTGCTTCGTCTTTCATGCCTTTCACGCAAGGATGTTGTTTTTTCACTTGGCTGGCCTGCACAGAGCTCTGACCCCAACTCCTCTGGGATGAAATGTGGGGATGAACTACAACGCCGACTGTCAGCCGGCCCTAATGCTAATTGCACTAATGCTCTTGTGAGTAAATGGGAGAAAATCCCTGCAGCCAGTTTTGAAAATCCTGCAGAAACCTTCCCACAGGAGTGAAGGCTTGTTTGGCAGCAGATTAACACCCAAAGCCATAGAATTACATATTTAACAGTCCCGTACGGGTGTAATATTCAGGTGTCCATATACTCTCGACATCATCTAATTCCTAATTGCTGTTAAAAGTCTTCCAGGGCTGTGCGAAGGCCGTTTGTGGTGTTCTGTTCTGCTGCACTCTGCACAAATACTACAAACATGCACAAACTTTAGCAGAAAATTAAATCAACAATCAAACAACTTTAACAATCACAACAACAACAAACAAAAAAAATAGAACAACTTCTCACATATGGATGGAATATTCAAGTGTCCAGATACTTCTGCATAATACCGTATTCCGTATTGTGTATATTGGAGAAAATGAGGGAATGTGAACACAAAGTCTGTTTCCATTCTTTGCTGTGTCGCTGTGGGGTAACTTACCATAAACTCATTTAATTCAATATATTTCCAGATTTCTAAGAGAAACAACCGTTGTGTTGTGGGTCAGCGTAGACTGAACACATCTGCACAAAAACATGCTTAAATCACTGTTATACAGCAGCTCCCTCTAGTGGAGAAATGATTTAATACTGTTTGATACTGCATTCAAAAAGTATAATAATTTGAAATGATAGTAATAATAATGAGTGTAATAGTGTCTGGTATATTATTATTTATTTATCTTTCAAAATCATAATAATAATAATCCTTCTATTTTTCAGTATAAATGTGAATCTGCAAAAACTAAATACATAAAAAAAAAGAAGTTGATTAAATAAGTTTATTTGTGCATCATGATTTAAAGTATCAACTGGCAGAAAAATAAAGAAAAAAATACTTTCTTAAACTGTTCTTAAATACAGTGCTTGAGGAAATGAACTTGGGAAAGATCACTGTGTGTTATTTGGGTCTTGTTGACTTTTGTCTCTCAGTTCCTGTATGCTCCTCCAGCTGTGCTCCAGACTCTCCCTCAGCTCAGCCAGATCGCTCCTGATCTCCTCCAGCAGCTCCAGCTTCGAGAGCTTCCTGTCTATAGACGAGAGCACTTGTTCCTCTCCGACTGCAGCGTCCAGCTCTGGGACCGGACAGTCCGACTCGGCCGGCTGACACGACCCCATGGTTTGTTCCCACACCATCTCAAAGTATGCGTCTATGAAGGCCTCCAGCTCCTCCAGGCTGCTGTCGCCCCACTGGTCGATCAGCTGCCGCAGGCCTCCGGACTCGGTCAGCCTCCTGAGGGCCCGTTCTCTCAGTGTGGGGTGACAAAGGGACTGCACGGTCAGGACATTCCCCTCTGTGAGCATCCTGTTTTGGATTTGTGGTAAAATGAAAAGCACAGCCGGATGTGTGGGTGAGAAAGGATGTGACTGACTTCCACCTCCGGGGAACCAGCTGGTCGTATTTACTGTCAGCCTCTGTTGTCCTGCAGCGGTCAGCCTCAGTCTTCCTCTATAAGAGATCATGGAGGTGAAGAGGGACAGGAGGTTGTCCCAGCCCAGGACGGTGAGTCCGGTCCGTCCTGCTGATGCTGCCACCATCTGACCGCCAGAGTCTGCGCCTCCTGAGCAGCTCAGTGATGTTGTTGTCACAGAAGCTGGAAGTAAAATAATGACAGTGAGCCATAAAAATTCCAGGCAGTCCTTCAACAAACACCTCCACCCATCCTATAATATAAATCTGATTATTTCTCCTTTAAAGCGAGTCATCACTTGCACCATAATCCAGATTATACTGGATTCCTCCACATGTCACACGTGATACAGCTTTTTTTTTTATGTTCTGTTTTGTATTCTGTCTGTTTATGTTTTATCTCTCCAGTACCAGATAACTGAATACAGTTTTTTATAAAGAATGCTCTTTAAATATTCTCTATGATTGCACACAGATCTACCTGTTTTAAACGAATAACTGTAAAACATAGATGCATTAAGGGGGAATAATTTAAGAAGTAAAAGTTTTTCTTTTTTGAATATCAGATTAAAACCCAACCTAAACTACAGCAGCTCTTTGGATTTCATGACTTCTATCTATGAAAATCAACGTTTTCCTTTCACATCTTGTCAGGACTCCTATATACATTTTATATTATGGGAACTTTGGACCTTTTAGGGGAAAAGTGCAGTTTTTTGAATTGTCCCACGAGCTGTGACCCTTCAGACTGTGACTGAAGTGAATCCCGGCTCTGGAATCGCTTCTCTAAAAGAAGCATGTCGTAACACTTTAGTCTTACTCACAGTCACAGGACACGTTCATTTCCTTTTCAGACAGCGTCCCTGTCTCTGGCTCCTGCTCTGCTGCTGCGTCGACACTTTTCCACATGTGGTCCTCCCTGTGTGGAGCTTCCAGTCTGTCGTCAACCAGCATCTCCTCCAGCAGCTCCATCAGCTCGTTCACCTGAGCCCCCCCCCTCCTTTGTGTGTTGTCCAGGACGTGATATCTGTTCCCGCACTTCTCCACCAGCCTCTGCAGCGGCTCCCCCTCGCTCTCGATGCGCTGCTCGATGCTCGTGTCCCCCAGCCAGTCCCCGTGGCTGAACAGGACCAGAGCTCTGCTCCACATTTCACCTCCTCCTGCCTCCAGCTGTTTCTCCAAGTCCGCCCTGCGGGCATCTTTCAACGAGGAGCTCATGTTGACCACCAGAAGGACGGCACAGTGCAAAGGAGTCACAATGAGGTCAGAGGTCACGGGGAAGCAGCCGGGCGTGTCCACCACTGTGACCATCTTGCCCCTGATTTCTCCTCGTCCTTCAGCGCAGGAAGTGGTTTGGGTGTTTGTGGCGAAGCGCTCTCTGTTCAGGATGGTGTTTCCACAGGAGCTTTTGCCGGTTTTCCTGCCACCAACGAGCACCAGCCTGATTTCTGAAGGAGCGCTGAGCTTCTCTGTTGGAAAGAGGTTAGACAGCTCTGTTAGAAACATGGAAAACAAATCCAAACACAACATCTCGGTATCTCAGTCAAAATATTGTAAGTTAAAGCAGCATTTTGCTCACAATGTTTATCATTTCTAGATGTCGTTAGCTCACCCAGCTGAGACCTCGCCATCTGCCTTCGGTTCTCCTTCCTCTTAAGTCTCTCCTCGGCTCGCTCCTTCTCCGCTCTCATCTTCGCCTCCAGCTGTTCCATCACACTCTTCTCTATTTCATAATACTGATAACTGTTGCAACCTGTCAACATTTCTTCAACCTTCCCTATCAGCTCTCTGACTTGGAATCCATCTCCTTTAGTTTTATTGTTCAGGACATGATACCTGTTCCCACATCTTTCAAGCAGCCTGTGCAGAGGCCCCCCCTCGCTCTCGATGTACTGCTCGGTGGTCGTCCCTCCCAGCCAGTCCCCGAAAGCAAACAGCACGATGACGTGGCTCCAGATGTGCTTGCTGATCAGCTGGAGGTGCTCCTGCGCTGCCCTCCTGTAGGTCTCCGTGAAGGCCCTGTCCACCCGGACCACCAGGAGGAAGGCGTGGGGCCCCGGAGGACAGAGGGACAAACCGAGCGCCATCTCCCTCCGGTCAAAGACGGTGCTCTCCTCGCAGAAATAATTCATCCACCAGCCTGGAGTGTCCACCACAGTCAGCTGTCTCCCAAACACCACCCTCTTTCCCACCACACACTGAGCTGTCCTCCTCAGTGGCTGCTGGCTGTCCCTCCCCAGGATTGTATTCAGCACCGACGTCTTCCCAGAACCCTTTGCTCCCACCAACACGATCCTGATATCTGTAATGGGCTGTGATCTCTCTGAGAGAATGAAAGGATTTTTATTATTTATTCCAATCCATATTCAGTATATCAACCACATTTCCCACGACTGGATGATTTGCAGATCAAAAATGTGAAAAAGTAACAGAAACATTTGGACACTGAAGGAAAAACTTCACGTTCTTGCTGGGAATTAAGTGAAGCTCTGCCTTCAGCCTGTTAGTTTAGAAAACATCTAACCTGGCTCTGTCCAAATGGGTTCATCAGTCTGTTCAGTCCACAGCTGGAATACAGATTTCATTACCTTTGGACTTAACCGCCCTGTGTCCACTCTTCATGCTAAGCTAGGCTAACTGTGCTGACTTTATATTTACAGAGCTGAAAACAGCATCTAACTTCTCAAACATCAAGAGAATAAAGTACATTTTACAAAATGTACAAATGTGACAAAGACAAACAGCATTTTACCACTTTACAATTGAATACTTCATTTAGTGTAGCTAAAATCAGTTTCACATCAAAATGTAGTGAGAAATTACCCTTTTTTAGCCTTTTACCAAATTTAAAGTGTCTTTAAAGGCGGAGGCTGGTTGTTTTGGTGTTTGGTTATTTTTAACAAAAATGAAAGACTTGATCATTTTAACAAGTCAAATCAAATCAAATCAAATCAGATTTATTTATATAGCGCCAAATCATAACAAAGTTACATCAAGGCACTTTACATATAGAGCAGGTCTAGACCAAACTCTTTATAAAATTATTTAAAGAGACCCAACAGATCCCCCGATGAGCAAGCACTTGGCGACAGTGGCAAGGAAAAACTGTGAACAAAAACAAGTGTTGTGTGTCATAGATCCATTATTGTGTAAAACACATCTGCACCTTTATGAACTAGCTGTAACTCACTTTGCATGACAGCTCTGTGTTTCTTCATCCTCAGGAACCTCAGCTGAGCCCTCTCTTCCACTCGTCTCTTCTCCTCCACAGCCGCCCGTAAAATATTCTCCTGCATTTCAAACACTCTGTTTGCATTTTCTCCAACCAGGTTCTGAATCTTCTCCAGCAGCTCAGTGACTTCGGAGCCGTCATTCAGGACGACAGTGTGCCACCTCTGACTGCACTTCTCCCTGAGCCAGCGGAGAGCCTCCCCCCCTGTTTCTGCAGGCTCCTCTGGCTCTCGGCGAGCCCCCCCGTCAGCAGAGGTGAAGACAACCACGCAGTGACCCCACACCCTCTCCCCCAGCAGGGCCACGTGCTCCTCCACGGCCCGCCGCCGCTTCTCTGAGAAGGCCGAGCTGGCCTTGACCGTGATCAGAAACACGTGTGGGCCCGGCAGGCACAGAGAGACGCTGCTGATGATCTCCCTCTTCACCAGCTCAGATGTGTCCTGAGCGCTGAAGTCACACCACCAGCCGGGGGTGTCCACCACCGTGAGCCACCGCCCGGCCACCACGCCAAGCCTCCGGGAGCAGGAGGTCCTCTCTCTGGTGACAAACTCCTCTTTTCCCAGCAGTAAGTTCCCCACTAAGCTCTTTCCTGAGTTTCTCCCACCAAGAAGGACGATCTTTAACTGGGACGTTCCCCAGTCGGGCCCTAAGCGTGATGACAGCAGAGCCCAACAAGGATGAGAAGGATTATATGGCACAAAAACATATTTTTAATGTTCAGGAAGGTTGATAAATTCTCATTTTTGGAGCAGATTAAATGTTTTCATACCATCAGCTCAGTTTAATTGGCACCAGTATAGATAAAAACCCAATGTTTCCTGATTGTGAATGATTGACAGGCAATGAAGTCAAAACAATTCATTCTATTTATATTTTTGACTTGATTTTCAATTTATTCCTCAAGTAATTTTACTTAAAAGCAAAAATTTCAAAGCAAAACTTAATCTGTGATGGTTAAAATGATCATTTTCTTGGTGTTGTACGAAGGTCTTTTGATTTTGGTCAAACAAAGGAATAGATTTGATGCCATATTCGTAATTTTCACATCCATTTACTGACACATTCGTTCAACTAATTGAAAAAATAACCAAAAATAAAATCAGTAATTATCAGTCATTGCGGTAATGATGTAAATAGACTGAAAAATTATATAATACTACAAAAAGTGTGCCTTAATTTAACTTTTAATATTATTCAAAAATCACAGCGTTAACTTAAATGTTTCATCAATGTTTCAAATCATCACAATAAACATTTGAAGTGTGACATTGACGACACTTTGATAACTATTACTGAGAGTTTTCATAACAAGATCTTTAAAACTGAAAATAAAGACACAAGCTGGGATGTAAAGAGATTATTAAAAGACATCAGGAACTAAAACTTACAGGGTGACAGCTCGTTGGTCTCCATCTCACACTGTCCTTTAAATGTGGTTAGATTTTAAAACGAACGTTGTGATTTCAGTTCGTCCGTGTCTCGCCTGTTTCTTTTAGCAAAAATGTGGCGAGATGGCAGCAGTTTGTGTTTTATGTGTTTATGAGTCTGAAGGTTGACTGCAATGAGTAATCAGACACACCTCTCAGCCGCAGGTCGACAGTCCACTCTGAAGGAAAACACAAAGACTTTGTGTGTGTGGTGTTTATCTTTTACCACAAACACACACACACACACAGACAGATAAAGAGACAACTCTGGGCTGCAAAAATCTATTTAAATTTTAATTAAAAAGGGAAATTAGAGCCATTGGACTGTGAGTTCATAGATAAATGAAATAAAAATGTACGGGACTTAAAATGCTGCTGGGTTCAGTGCGTAATGATAACTGAGCTTTTGCTGGATCAAGTAATGCATTTTTAAATAACTTGAATATCAATTGGAGTTTTTTTTTTGTTTTTTTTTGCTATTTCCTTTTTCTACTCTTCTGTTCCTAAATATTTAACTCATGGTGGATTTGTTTGCCCACTGCAGTTACTAATTTCTTTAAGGATTACCATTTGAGCCTATGAAATAGATCCAAATATACCAAAAATGCTTCAAATCAATCCTTTTACCAACTGCAGTTAAATTCCACGTATGAGTAATTCATGAAATAAATAAAGATTTAATAATAAGAAGTGTTCTATGATGCTTTTACTTTTAAATAAGTTCTGTTATTAACACTGAACAGCTTTTGAGGTTTTTTTCTGAGGCAGATTTTGTCATATTTTCCTACATTTGGGGCCAACTCTCATTTCCTCCGTGATAATACATTATCCTTCTGTTCTGTTTTCAACAGTTGTTGTCCGAGACACGAGGGACGAGACAGAGCCTGTGACTGATCCAGATCCACATCAGGTAGGAGAAACCACCAGGTGGAGTCTGTCACCCTTGACAGATTGAAGAAAAGGGCCTGAAGGGAGTTTAAAGTCTGATCCCAGAGAAAGTCACAGACCGAGGAGGGTCTTCCACCTCTATCAGCAGCCTGAATGTGTGGCTAAATTTTAAAACCAACATTGTGTTTTCAGTTCTCATCCATGACTCTTCTCTTTCTGTAAGCTAAAATGTGACTAAATCGGTTCATGTGTTCTGAGAATAATCAGAACCACATGAGTCGATGACATCCAGAGATGATGTATTTCTCAGAAGAACTGTTGGGTCTTCAGTAGTGAATTCACCACGGAGGAGTCACAGGATGACAATTTAACTGAGGGAACTGGAGATTATCACACAGCTGACCTGTCAAACTGAAAATGAAATATTTCCCTTACTGGAAATGTCAGGAAGAAAAAAAAAAAAAAACCCCAAACATGCACAACATCCATCCTGACTGCCAGCTGCAGAAATGCCTCTGGAGCATGAAGATGACCGTCATGGTTTAAGTTTATAAATAAAACAAATTCACTTTGATCCGCTTCATCTTCACACACTTTGGATAAAAGTGATAATAAACCCGATGACGGACTGATCTTTGTGTGCCTCACAGA
Organism: Remorina albescens; assembly: GCA_034769265.1. Taxonomy (NCBI): domain Eukaryota; kingdom Metazoa; phylum Chordata; class Actinopteri; order Carangiformes; family Echeneidae; genus Remorina; species Remorina albescens. The sequence goes on from CM068493.1 coordinate 3,063,057, forward strand.
AAAGCCTTTTCTCTTTCCTGGATTAGTCAAAATGTGAAAACCGGCTCGGAGAACTTCTCCTTGTTTTGGTTTCAGCGTGAACTCGACGTCATCGCTGACGATTTTGACGTTTCTCTAAACCCCGCCCCGCGTTCCGGCGCGTCCTTAAATAACAGCGAGCGCTCCTCTCCGGCGTGCCGCACGGAGCTCAGACAGCCTGACCGGCCCGGACACACACCGCAGCAAAGATGGCAGTGACGATCAGAGTGGAGTACTGGTGAGACAAACACAAATAAAAATCACTTTTAATCAAACTCAGCTTCGTCTTCAGGATGTTTGCAGCCCGATTTGGTCCGTCTCTGGACCGGCAGTGTCGATTTTAAAGCGGGTTAGCCGGCGTTAGCGTCGTTAGCTCCCAGCTAAGACAAGCTAACCGTGCGATTGGAGCTGCAGACGCACAACATGACAACAGTTTGTTTAATGTGTTGTTTGTTTGTTTGTTTTCCTCCACAGTGGAAATTGAGGCTACGAACCCCGCTATCGGGATCTCGCCTCGACCGTCCAGGCTGAGTTTCCCGGAGCGGACGTTTCCGGCTTCGTGGGAAGAAGAGGTGAGTCTTCTCTTTACTGACACATGAGAACAAAATCTACAGCTCAGACAACAATAAGAAAACATTCATATTAAAAACATCGCTCATTTTAAAATGTGCTCAACAGGCAGCTTTGAGATAGTGATCAATGGGCAGCTGATCTTCTCCAAGCTTGAGACCGGAGGTTTCCCCTATGAGGATGATGTGAGTGACACAAACTCTACACAATCATCAGACACTGTAGAGAGAGAGGGATTTATAATCACTCCAAAACAGGGACATGTCTTCATTAATACTCTTTAAACAAAACAAAAAACAGTACCTGTACAACACAGCCGGAACGCATCAGATAAATTACATGAATAAGCAGTTTAGTAATTTAAACATAAAGACCAACGTAATTGCAAACAATATCCTATCGAGGTACTGTCACACGTCGCTCACTATGTTTTTATTTCTTTTTTTTTTTTTTTCTCAGCGCAGTAGCCAGAGTCAGAAAGGGTGCGTGGGTAGTTGCCTGGGAAATTCTAACCAGGTCCTGTGAAAATCCCTGCTGATTAGTTTTATCTTGTTTTTTGTTTTGTTTTTTTTTCTACTTCCTGTTTCCTGCTACAGGTCATGCAGGCAGTCCAGGACGCCCAGGACGGCAAACCTCTGCACAAGATCACCAAAAGCCGGGCGCCGTGCGTCATCATGTAAACCTCCCTCCGTCGTCCCGCTCTGACATCAGCAGCATCGAGATGGCCCAGCGCAAACCCCAAACTGCCGACCCACCGTCAGACCCCGAGCAGATCTGTAGGCTGGGATGGAGCAAATCTGGCAGAGATGCACGTCACCACTGAGACGCTTTCTCTGACGCTGGACGCCGAACTCGGCCCTCGCCTCCTGGCTCCTCTCTCTGTTCCCGTAGTGGAACTCCAGGCTGTTAATGATTACTGCGGCCTAAAGTGTTAATGGCTGTGGTATGATGAATCTATTCCTTGAGTTCCTTCTTTATCGGAGCAGAGACGAGGAGAAGATGTTGCAGAAGGGCTTGAGTTGGAGGGAGCTCACTTATTTTCTTATAGCCTCATTGCCTAATTCTTGTTTTCTTTTCAGCTCTTAGCTTATTGATCTCAGATGCAATTATCAATTCTTTGTGAATGCAAGGGACAGTACAAGGCACTTGATATTTTTTTTTTTTTTATCATAGAGGGACACCTTAGCTCGGATCTATGCTGAATAATCTTATTAATTATTTCCCTTTTTGTTTACTGTACAGATTCTGGCTAGCACAATACTGGCAAATAATTTATAGTGTTTGAAGCAACATTAAGCTTATAGTAGTTTCCTGTCTGTATTTATTTCAAACTGGAATATGTTGAAAGATTTAACAGAGCGATCTGGACCAGCCAAGCTGCCTTTTTTTTTTTTTTTTCCTCCCCCCCTCATCTTTTTATTTTCAAGCTCCTCTGTCGTTTGTACTGTTCAGGTACTTGGGCAGCCATCAGCAGTGCTTCTGAAGACCACCACCCACTGGTCCTTCAGCTCGCTCTAATTTGATGTCAGCTCATTTTCTCCAATTCGTCTCTGCTTTGTTAACTCGGATTTCCAGACTGTAGTCTTTAAATAAAAGGTAATGTTTGTTCTAATTGCTTTTTTTTTTTTTTTTGTCACTCTTTCATAACTTTTTCATCACGGTGGCTCCAAGAAACTGTATCAACCTTAAATGCAACTGCTGCACGCGCCCGCTTTCTAAAAATTCCTTACTGGAAGAGGCGTTAGTACACAACGATAACACAAAACCACTCCTTTGGGTGGTTTCCACTGTGAGTTAACAACATCCTCCTGCTTCTTGGGACTAATTAGCAATACAAAATAAACAGGTTTCTTTTCTGTCTCTCAACCTCTGTTATTTTTAGACGTCAGGCTCGTCTTTAATATAGCATGTAATTCCTTAAGCTTTTTTTGGGGGGGACAAAATCTCTTAAAGATTAGTTGGGGTTTTTTTTTTTTTTTTAGAAAACAACAAGAGAACTTAACGGTTTTCCAGTATTACACAACGGAATAAATAAGTGTTGCGTTTGAGCTTCATCACGCTGAGCTTTATCATGATTATCAGACCAAATGACATCATTTATTCACAGTCATGCGGGATCTTGCCTCACTGTTTACACTAAGGGGCGCCAAATTCAACAAAGACTCCCATCTTCACTTTTTGCCCTCTGCCGTCTGCTGAGCTCAAACAGAAGAAGGGGTAAAAGTGATGTTGAGCACAGAGACACAGTTCAAATGAAGAGACGAATATTTAGTAGTTGCCCCCCCCCCCACTCCAAAAAATCTTCAAGCCTTGGGGTTGTTTTTTTGTTTTGTTTTTTTTGTTTGTTTGTTTTTTTTTTCAATTTGTTCTATAACATTTTTTTTTTTATAATACACTTTTTCCTTGTATTTTATAGTGTACTGTGGTTGTAAATCATATCGTAAATAAAGGCTAAAATTACTGCTCAGGGTTGTTATAACTTTAAACTCATTCAGAAAGTTAATAGTAAATATTTTTATTTCTAGATGTATGCTGAAAAACCACTGAGCGCTAAAATGAGATGAAGTTGACAGAAAATAAGAATGAATAAATCAGTAATAATATAAACACAGTGCAGTTCAGAAAAGGAAGTGGCCTGAGTGACTTTAATCTTTTTATTGTTGATCGAAGTGATTCTCCGTTATGCCAAAATGAAGCCATACCAACCTACACTGTATTTACTATTAGTTAATGGATGACATATTGTGTGTCTTGGTTAACTGTGTGAGTAGGTGGGTCTTCAGTGCTGGCTCTGGTTCTGGCTCTCAGTGATAACTCTCAGCCAGTCTGCTGGTTGTATATGCTGATAGAGCCCATCTGTGCGGCCTTACCCTCAGTCCAGCTTGAAAAAGTGCAGTGCTTCTAAAAAGTGTCCACTGTTTAGTTGGCTAAACTGATCACCTGCTGCATCCGTTTGTAATGTGAGGAAATACTGAAGCAAACAAGTATTTACTGACTTATATAATTGATTTTTAGATTATTCTGACATTAAAGCGTCTTATTATTTTTATCCAAATGGGAAAAAAAAAACAAATTAAATTTACTATAATTCAATATTATAAGTCGACAAAACATGAAAACAGCCGGAGAATGGTTGTGTGGATTTTATTGGCACTGGAGCCGGGTGAATTTGGTGGTTTGTTATTGGTCGACCAACATTTAAAAAAAAACTCCCCGGCTTTATCAACTCCCAACACTGACTATCATGTCATAATGTATTTCAGCCAATTAGAGTCCCCTCTTATGTTTACCTTTTCCTTAAAGTCCAAATCACTCTGTCCAAATGTCTGGTGCTTCTTACACAGCTGTTTTAAATTCTATCCCTAAAAAATGGTTTCTTATCAGGGACCTGATTATTGCATTTGAATTCTTGCACTGTGTAAAATAGAGTTTTTAATCCCCCGAAATAATGTGTTTAAAGTGAAGCTTTAAAAAATGCTATATGGAGACTGGGAGTGTCTCTGCACTGTATGTTCAGACACATGGACATGGCAGATAGCTTCCACCTCTGTTGATAACAGTACTGTTCCACTGTGTGTTCAGCTGGGGCCTGCTGTCTGTCCTGCAGGGTGGATTGATGGATGTATGTATGTATTTCATCTCATGGGGATGATAACTATGGTGGGATTGCAGCGCTTGGACCATGAGGTTGAAGTTTTTGAGTTTTAATGTGGTTCATTAAAACAGTTCTGGGCCCCTTCACGATAAAATATTAAACGTTGACAAACACTTGACTTTGGTTTAAGTTTATATATTTGTTTGGCACATCTCTGTAAAAACTAATTGTACTCCCAAGAGCCTCAGCAATAGCTACATCTACATGGTAATGCTGATGTTATGAGCATGTGGGCTTGATGTCATTAACAGTATGACCATTTCCTCATGGCGTGCCTGTTTTTCAGCGTTCATATATTTCACAGTGAAGGACAAACCACCGGTTGAAACTGAAGCAATAAGTTTTAACTCCCTGTATTTAGCATTTCTGTGGAGGATTTATTTCACGCTGTAACATCACCAATGAAGGCATGTGTTGTAAATTTCCACTGTGTTAATTGCAGTTGACATATATTGCTAAAGACTGACATCTCCCTACATCAACTTTACTGTGTGTGGAAAATTGACAACATCCCCAAAAATGTGATGTTTATGGTGTTTCATGTGTTCATCTGTTACGTACTGCATCTATTTGATTCAGGGACACTGGCCTCTCAGAGCTGATATAGTTTCTGGAACACACTATATATTTTCCCGAAGCCTCACGGTCACAGCTGTAACATATGACATTAACATATCTGCTCTGTCCTTCTTTCATTAGTTTCAACACCTCAGGCTCTTTCTGTGGCTCACTGGGACTAGAAGTTAGCTCGCTTTCATCCTACAAAAGGGAAAGCCCCCGGAATTACCCTCTAACTGAGACGATAAAAATCTCCATGATGCGTGACATCGTTTCAGAGTTCTTGAAACGGTCAATATTTCCATTCTCACATGTATTTTATGACCAATAAATGCAGATGGAAATTGTTTCCTCCATGTACATTAGTTCCTGATGTCCCTCTGAGTCATGGGCTCATGCTGAAATCACATAATAGACGCTGTTGTCTTCGGGCATCACGGCCCACAGAACTCACCTTGCATCATCTTATTGTTCATTCTGCTCGTGTCTCTTTGAAACTATTCCAAATCCAAATCAGACAAATCGGATCACGCAGACTCGTGTGATTTTTTTGTGGCACAACAATTTCCAGGACTTACAGTACTGTTCCATCTAAGTGTGGCCTCCAACCAGCGTGTTGATCCAAGATGGTTCAGTAGGTATACAATTCTTATTATGAAGGCCAAACTGTATTCATTTCCCTTTGACCTTTCTCCTGTTTGATACCCAATGAAAGAACCTGAGAGGGTTAAATATGAAACTATACCATAAAGGACAAAGTATTTTACAGTCTGCCGTTTATTCCCACACATCGGGAGCAGCAGAGATGCTTTTCACAACTCTGGTCTGCGCTTTGGAAGAAACTTGAGTGCTTGTGGAGAAAAGGACCCAGGAACCAGTTTTACCTCCTGGAACCTACAAAGAAAGTAACTATCAGTCTGAGGTGTAAGAGGCTGTTCTGAGATCTGTAAGAACACAATTTAGAGGTCACATAAAACAAGATGAAGTTGCTCTCTTTAGTAATTAGCAATCCACTCTTCTGGGTTCTTTGGTCTCAGTCAGCCTTGTTGCTTGTGACTTTGAGGAAATTTGTTGTAATTATTTGAGAAATTCACTTTAACCGTATTTATCCCTGCAAGCACATTTGTGTGCAAAAAAGGAGGCTGTAAACTCTGACACTCTGCTGTTTAGTTTTATTTAACTGATGTTTTGCTCTTTCCCCGGTCCGCCCTGCAGGCGTGTGTTCCATCAGAATGGGTTGGGCCTCCAGCAGAAGCTCCGCTCAGCTGAGCTTTCACTGTGTTGCTGCCATGCCGCATGTACAAGAGAAAAAAAGGTAAGTTTCATGGCCAAAGTGCAAAAAGTTTAATGTCTTTATCACATCACATCACTTTCCTCCAGATAACCAAGAGCAGAGGAACTACTGCTCACTCTCACATCACGAGGGAATCCCCCAACATGTTAACCTGATGACGTAAATAAGATGCTGTCCCCCTGATACTGTACATTGCACCCTCTTTACCCCCTGTGTGCCCCCCACACAGGATGAGGTCCAGGCTGCAGGTCCATACAGGTCCTCTTTAACGTCCCTCTCCACGTTTGAACCTGGTTGACGTTGAGAGGGCGGCATGGTACAAACTAGGGCTGGGATATCCCTGTCTCAAGGTGTCCCCGACTGATAAAGCTATTTTTCTGTCACGTAGGCCTTATCGCCACCAACACCCCCCTCCCCCCAGTTGCCCAGTAACCAAAGGGGTTCTGGGGTACAGCACCTCTTGATGCCTACGTGGTTTCCTGTGGGTGTTCCTGCCCCTGTTGTAGTCTCTCTCTCTCTCTCTTCATCTTTTTTACTTGCCGGGCTCATTTTATCACCAGGGTTGTCCAGGCTGACAGAACAGAGGTCGTCCTGTTTCCAGTGCTGGAGTCCAGGTGGGAGTACCTGCAGGCAGGTAGGGGTGTGACCTTCTCCGGATGGGGGTCAGACACACTGGTCAGAGGTTAGAGGTCAAATAGAATGGATATCTGATGCATAAGGGAGAATCGGATTTGAACTTATAATGTGTTTGCTGTGTTTATGAGATAAGGGCGTGACAGCTGAATTTATTTTGTTGGACAGCAAAATGAACATTTACACAGAGAATATCAGTCTTGTGTAAAAAACATTTAATTACCTTGTTAATATTTGAGGTCAAGGTCAACAGGAAATCTCATCTTTTGAAGAAAACAGCCAGTGAATATTTTTTCACTCTTTTTATTATTATTATTTCACATGCTTGCTTATTTTAGTTTTCAAGTAAATTATCTGGGTGTTCTCAGGGACAGAGGACGGAGAACTGTAACAGCTGAACAGCATTTTCTTCTTTATATTGTTCACATGCAGTGACCGTATCTATAAACTCTTTGTCTAAGTCTTTACTTTTAATCATTCCTTATCAATTTTGTGCAGATGTGAGGTGAATGTGTAGTAGAAAGACTGTTGCAGCTTATTCATCTCCCACATCCTGCATAAAGTTTTTTTTAATGCACTGTACAGTAACCAAAAGGAACAGAGGTGTCTGGGTGAAGAAGGGTGGAACCTAAAGATAAGGCTGTGTACGTCTTCTATTGAAACTACAGCGCAGTTCATATTCTCAACGGCTGATTGATTATCTGTCCCGAGCCGTGGCTCTGCAGACGGACTCAGAGCGGCTGTGTGTTTGGAGATGGCGGTATCTCCGTCAAAGGGCCTCATGTGTTTCTAAAGTGGCTAAAAAACCCGTTCTATAACTGTACAAACACAGATTGGTTAACCACAGATGATGGCAAAAAACAAATCTGTACAATTTTATGGTGTATATTTGAAAGTCGCCAGGTTTGTGAATGAGCAGCTACTTCTCATAGGAAACAACGGTGTGATTATTATACTATTGATTTCCATCTTTTTCATTCTGTCTGAAGGGGTGCTCATAAATAGCTGAGAGTTCAAGGGCAGAATAGTGAACACCTGAGGAACATCAATGGAAAACGACATCAGCTTTCAGGAGGTTTGTCTTTTCTCCCACATTAACTGTAATCCATCGTCTTCAATCTGATGCAGACTCTAAATAAAAAGAAACATGAATTAAAAGCTCCACGGCTGCCTACCAGTCCAACATTTTACACATACAGTGTTTTAAATTCTCCACCTCTCTCTCATGTGGAAGGGGGCGATGTGAACTCAGACATTGATTGATTCTGTGCAGTTTTATTTTATTTAGTGGCAGCAATAAAAAATTCTCTCGTTCCTCTTGTCCAGGGCAGTGACTCGTCATATGAAGACAATGACTCAGCATTTCCCTCCCCAGTCCGACTGTGAGTTATTTGTCTGTGTCAATCTGACAGAGCAGTAATCAGACTGTTACCTGTACAGGTTTCTCTGCATTCCCATACCAGCAGTTTGGGTTTTTTTTTTTTAAGAATGAATAACTTCATTCTTTTGATACTGTCCACCATCTGCCCAGCAGCACACAGCTGACAGCATTTACCAGCTACAGGGTCAGTTCTTAGAACTCAAACAGAGTGAATAATAGAGTTTTATTTTTAAGGAAAACAGGAACATGAATCTAAATAAAACTGATCAGTTCTGGTGGTTTGTAGTAAATACTGTGGCCCTCATAGGGGCGAGATTCAGCCAGTGTCAGAAAAGGTGGGACTTTCAAACAGCTTGTGTATAAAGTTGCCTTAAAGTCACACAACAGCTGATGAAGAGAAGAAGCCAGCAGCAGATATGAGCAACAGTTGAGTGATCCTGCCCTCCTCTGGCCAAGAGCAGAATAGCACTGATAGCAGAACTTGACCATGGTGGAAAACTTTATCAGCTTCCACTGACGCCTCACTTGGATGGACTTTAAGCCATTTTTTTAAAGTCAAGTCCATACTTTTATTTTTCAATTAATTCCAAATATTTTTTTCTTGTCAGAGATGAACTTAATTGTTCAAACTCTGACATTGTTGTTTTTAAGATCTGAGGCTCATTTGACGATGTTGGGTGTTTGTTTCACCATCAGGACTCCACCAGAACAGAGCAGCATGTCTGACCTGGAGAGGAGGAGGATGGAGGAAGAGGAGCAGGAGGATGAAGTCCCTGTGGAGGCCTTCGTCATCCCCAGTGGCACAGAGGGTAAGCTCACCTGACAGTCCGTGCAGCTGTCGCTGATTTGATCTTTTTGTGCACAGGCACGACTCACTCGTTTGTCTCTTTATTTCAGCTCACCTGAACCTGAACACCAACGCCACCACAAGAGGAGATGCTCAGGTGGGTCAGCATTTCTTTAATCTGGATAAAATACTTCACCATCATCTGGTTTATTATCATGAACTCCCTTTGATGCATTCACCACAGGCCTACGTGGAGCTGAACGAACTGACGGGCAACACTTGGCAGGAGACTGGACGCTGGGTGGGCTACGAGGAGAACCTCAACCCCGCCACAGGAAAATGGGGCCCTTCTCACGTCTCTTATCTCTCCTTTAAGAGTCTGATCCAGCTCCGCAGGGCCATGTCTACAGGTGGAGTTTGAACTTGAAATCACACCAGAATCACCTTTAAGTATTTTAAGTCTGTGAATATAACCCTAACCCCGACTAACACATGACCTCACATGATCTCAGGGGCCATCATCTTCAACCTGAATGCCAGCAGTCTGTCTGCTGTGGCCGAGAAGGTGGTCGATGAGCTGCTCTCCAAGAATGAAATCAGTGCCAACGACAGGGACGGCCTGCTGAGGGCTCTGCTCATGAGACGCAGGTAACCCGCAGGAGCTGTTGATTAAAACGCTGTAAAACATTTGCAGCTGGCGCTTCATTTTCTTTGTCCTTCCAGTCAGGCTGAGGCACCTGTGGTTACACCTTCTGGAGATATTGAGATGCGGACATTTTCTGTCACCAAGAAGGTATAATTTTCTACTTTCCTAGACAGTTTGAGCTACTTTTAGTAATTTGGCTGACCATAAATTTCACGTTCATGTATAAACATATTAAAATTAAAACTACTGAATCATTATTTTTACAGAGAGATAGCTCCGACAACATAGAGGCCTCAGTTGTTCTCTCAGGTGTGTTGAAGTCATTCTGATGCAGTTGTGTGTTTTTTGGATGTTGGCCTGGAGCAGATATGACTGATGGTGTTGGTGTTGTTGTTTCCAACAGGTGTCCTGGACTTCCTGCAGAAACCAGCAGTGGCTTTCGTCAGGCTGAGTGACTCCGTGGTGATGGAGTCTGCTCTGGAGTCTGCTGTCCCTGTTCGCTTTGTCTTTGTCCTGGTGGGCCCCAGCCAGAGTGGAATGAACTACAGTGAGATGGGGCGAGCCATGGGTGCTCTGATGGCTGACTGGGTGAGGAAAAATAGAATCCACATCCCAACTAATAAATTATTGCCATTTCTTTTTTGTTCGGTGTATTAAAGCTTTAGGTGTCACTCTGCTGACAGGTGTTCTGTCTGGAAGCTTTCTTGGCCCAGACCGACAAAGATCTGACCAACGCCATTGCTGACTTCATGGACTGCAGTATTGTGATCCCTCCCACTGAGATCCACGACAAAGAAATGCTGGAGCCAGTCGTCAATTTCCAGAGGAAGATGCTGCGTGAGAGACTGCGGCCCTGTGACACCCAGCTTGCATTTGCTGACAGACTCAAAGGTCAGCGTACTGTGAAGTGTTCAAAACTGTCGACTTTTTAGATCTTCACCAAATCTATAGTTGTAGTTTGAGCTGGATAAATTTTAAAAGCTCATACAGATTTAGTATAATCACTATTAACGTGTTGATTTTCCAGTTGACTTCAGAGGTCCAGAGGTGCAGAGGGAAGACCCACTGGCACGAACTGGCTATCCTTTCGGTGGGATGGTGAAGGACATAAAGCGTCGTTACCGCTACTACATCAGCGATTACACAGATGCTCTGAACCCTCAAGTCCTCGCAGCCATCATCTTCATCTACTTCGCTGCCCTGTCCCCAGCCATCACTTTTGGAGGACTTCTTGGTGAGATGGTGTCACACATATGGACATGTGTCTGATTCACAGGAGTTCATTCATCTAATTCTCGCTGTTTTCTGACTGAAGCTGACAAAACGGAAAAAATGATGGGCGTGTCAGAGCTTATGATCTCCACCAGCATCCAGGGTGTGATCTTCTGTATCATTGCCGCCCAGCCTGTCCTCGTCATTGGTTTCTCTGGACCCCTGCTGGTGTTTGAGGAAGCTTTCTACACTGTATGTGCAACCTGTAAAATCCCTGTAATGAATCTTTTTAAAAGCTCATTTTATTCATTAACATCTATTTCCCTTTAGTTCTGCAAGTCCCAAAACATTGAGTACATTGTGGGTCGGACCTGGGTGGGTATGTGGCTGGTGGTGATTGTGATCATCATCGTGGCTGTGGAAGGCAGCTTCCTGGTCCGATACATCTCCCGCTTCACCCAAGAAATTTTCTCCATCCTCATCTCTCTCATCTTCATCTATGAGACCTTCAATAAGCTCTTCAAGGTTTCCTCTCCTAATCCTTCCATCCATCTCATTTACATTTTACATCACATTTCCATCTCTGTAATTTGTCTTTGTCTTACCTTCCCATGACGTCTCACCTCCCCTCTTGCTCAGATCTTCAAAGCTCACCCTCTGATTCTGAACTACGAACATCTGAACAGCACCCTGGACAACCCCTTCCATCCAGTCGTCACAGAGCACATTGAGTACCACACAGATGGAAACATGACCGTTCATGAGCGGGAGATCGAAAGGCCCTACCCTAACACCGCCCTGCTGTCTATGTGCCTCATGTTTGGCTGCTTCTTCGTCGCATACTTCCTCCGTCAGTTCAAGAATGGTCATTACCTTCCAGGCCCGGTAAGACCAACAGTCTGTTTCTTGGGCAGGTCTTTGGACTGAGGAATCCTTTAAGTTGGTACCTGTGACTGTGATCTCTGCGTCTCATTAGGTCCGTCGTCTGATTGGAGATTTTGGTGTCCCCATCGCCATTTTCTTCATGATTGCTGTGGACATCTGCATTGAAGATGCTTACACTCAGGTAATGTACTGAATGTATCAGAAAAATGTCATCAAAAATGCTCATATAGTTTATTTTTAAGAGAATATATTTTATATATATTCTATAGAATATATATGCCCATATTGTTTATATCTATATATATATATATATATTCATGTAGTCGATGTATAATGCATACATACATACATAGATGGATTTTTTCAATGCCTTTGCTCCAAAGATTTCTAAAACTAAAATTTTAGCTTATTTTGGTGAGAAATGTTATAATTATTATAGTTGGAATAAGACATACACTTCACTTCATGTCATCCTGTCTGCTTGTAGAAACTTGTCGTGCCAAAAGGTATTGAAGTGACCAACCCCAAAGTCAGAGGCTGGTTTATCAACCCCATGGGAGAGAAGAAGCCCTTCCCCATCTGGATGATGGCTGCCTCCTGTGTTCCTGCTGTGCTCGTCTTCATCCTCATCTTCCTCGAGTCCCAGATTACCACGTTAGTAACACCGTTAACAATGCCATCAGATGAAACTTATCCATTCAGATAACCAATATAATAGTTTGAAGAAATATTTGTTTCTTTCTGTGAATCATCAGCCTGATTGTGAGCAAACCTGAGAGGAAGATGGTGAAAGGATCCGGCTTCCATTTAGATCTGCTCCTCCTGGTCACCATGGGAGGCATCTCGTCTATTTTTGGGATGCCCTGGCTGAGCGCCGCCACTGTGAGATCAGTCACCCACGCCAATGCTCTCACTGTCATGTCCAAGGGCCCTAAACCGGAGATTGAGAAGGTGGTTGAGCAGAGGATCAGTGGCATTTTGGTGGCCATCCTGGTCGGTAAGGCCTGCCATTGAGAGCACTGACACAAACACAGCCATGTCAGAATAAATTCACCTTTTCTTTTTAATCATCATTCGCTTTCTGTCATTTCTAGGCGTTTCCATTTACATGGAACCTATACTGAAGATGATTCCCATGACAGCCTTGTTCGGCATCTTCCTCTACATGGGTATCACCTCTCTGAGCGGAATCCAGATGTGGGACCGGATGCTTCTGCTGATCACACCAAAGAAATACCATCCTTCTGATGCCTACGCCACCAGGGTATGCAACTTCAAATAAAGCTCATGACTTTGCTCTTACCATTTATTTATTTTCATGGGATACACCTTAATATCTGAAAATGATCACTTTTTTTCAAACATGGCTGTCATATAGACTAAATTAGACTAAATTACCAAAAGAAGCAATTACATCGACTACAGCAGCCCTAAAAAACAATATTGCTTAGGTCTTTTTTGTCCCAGTGGACAAAGATCACCAGACCATGTGCAGATTATGAGGCAAAGTGTCCCTGAGGCACAGATCAGAGGACACATCTGTGTGGTTATCTCACATGTCTTTGTAGATTTTTTTTTAATTTTTATTGGGAGTAACTTTGCACTTCTTTTCTGTCTTCTGGGTCATCGCCCCGTGGGGCTTTCTTTATTCGGTGTTCATTAGCCAAAGAAAAATGTCTTGTAAATTGTGCCTTTTCTTGTTATTCCTTGGCTCAGTATCCTCTGCTAACGCCCTCCTCTGCCTGGTTTGTTCAGGTTAAGACACTGCGGATGCATCTCTTCACTCTGATCCAGCTGGTGTGTCTGGCCGTCCTGTGGGCGGTGAAGATGAGTCCCTTCTCTCTGGCTCTGCCTTTTGTTCTAATTCTCACCATCCCTCTGCGGATGTTTATGACCGGCAGGATCTTTTCTGAAATGGAGATGAAATGTGTAAGTACATCTGTGTTTGGCTTAATTCACCCTAAGCTCAGCCACACATCGTCGGATCATTTAATATTTAAGCTCCTATGGTGTAACTGGACGTTGTTGTGTTTTGTTTTGTGTTCCAGCTGGATGCAGATGATGCCAAAGTGAAGTTTGAGGAGGAGCCCGGGGAGGATTTTTACAATGAGTCCCCACTGCCGTAAATATCATCACACTATTAGTATTTAGGTCACAAACTTTTAATCAAGTCAGTTCTTTGAGAATATCAGGAGTCTCTGAAAATGTGTATTTACAAACAACTCTATGCAGTTTCAAACTGTTCTGTTATTATTATTTATTTTTACTGGAAACTGCCTCTCATTTCTCAAATTAACAAATTATTCCAGCAACTGAAATTGACCAAAATTGACCCAAATAGAAAACTAATATGCAGTCCATATTGTCATCAAGACGTATTATCACTTGCTTTCCAGATCTCATATTCATTTGATCATGTATCATTAATCCAGGGACCATTACAAAGCTTAATTTAGTTTTTAGGTATACTAGATTTAATAGCCGTTTCAATATAATTTAATGAAATACTGGCTGGTACTTTTTTTTATTGAGGAGACATCCTTTGGAAGTGAAGGTATTTTCTTTAAAGACCTGAGGTACATCGACTTTTTAGTTTCTTTTTCTTTAAATGCCTGACTACAGTATAGCTTTAAAGTGACTACTGGTGCTACATGTTGTAATAATATATTTTCCTCTTACCTTGTGTTCACTATTTAAACAAATTTGATCTACTCAGCCCGTCACACATGCACAAATAAAGACTTTTTGTGGCACTATCAGCCCTCCCTTTGCGCCACACAGTGCCTTTTCACAAAAGTAGTGTTTACTCAAGTTTGCCTCAAGTCATGTATTGTGTATGTTTAACTGAACTATTTGTTCTTTCCTGTTCAGTTGGGATGTTTTGAAAGTATATGGAAAGATGCGTAATGCACTTAGATTTTAAAGATTTTAAGCGTGTAATTGCTTTAGTGATTATAAACTGAGATGAGCAGCAGTGGGCGGATTGCGGATGATGAGATATAATTGTTTGAGCTGACTGTTGATGTCCTGATGATGTAATCAGGGATAGACTTCATTGTAAATGTATCCTATTAAGCATGTTTTTGCTATCATGTGTGTGTGTGCTTGAAACACTGTACATGCTTATGGATTTACACTTTATTAAAAATAAAAAATAAAAACAGCCTTTAAAGTGCTTGTTATCGTGAATGCAATAGAAAAAAAAACCTTCACATCGCCCTCAGCTGACTTTTATCATCGAACAACAGCAGAGGCTGTTCAATTGGACCATGCTGCCTTCAATGCTGTCAAGTAAACTCCAACACTCATGCTCCTGTTAGGAAAATACACTTTTAACCCCTTGGTTAGAAATGTCAAATTTTAACTCCACAACAGGAGGACAAAATACTCATTTTCATTTAATCATGTTAGCTTTCGTTGTAAGTTTATTTCAGATGCTTCTTATTCATTTCCAATGTTTTTATTTTTATTATTAACTTTATGAATAACAACTACGGTTCTTGTGATTAACATCACACACCAGAAACTCTCCAGCTGTGAAGTAAGACAAAAAGGGGGCTGAGCTGGTTGGGATCAGTGCATTGTGTGAATATTTGAACAGAAAACACACAATGTAAAACCTGTTGTACATGAGTTTTTTTTTTTTGGGGGGGGGGATAAAATTAAATATCACAATAATAAGGTAAGTTTTAAATGTGCAAAGAACAACAACAACAACAAAAAACCCCAAACAAAACGCAACTACTCAATTGCAATTGTGCATTTATTCATGATTTTATTTCTTTCTAAAATACAAGATGAGTGTGAGTTTTCCCACAGCCATGGAAGGCAGCACGGTTTAACAAGGCCGAGTGCCTGAGTCATTTGTTTTCTTCAGCCGGACGGCCCGGATTGGACGGTCCGGGTTCCCGCCCACAAACACACAAGGTGGAGTTGAGTGGAAAAAACACGCCGGGCCTAAATGAAGCTGTCAAACAGGCGCTTACTGTCTGCAAAAAGCCAAATGCAGCAATGTGCAAAGGTACGGAGGCTCCCCGCGGATCTCTTTAGTGCAAATCTGACACCGATGAGTGACGAGTGGAAACTTTTTTTTTTTAATTTCAATTATTATTTTTTTATGTTATTTGCATTAACATTAACTTCGGGCTCTATTAAACTCAGACAAACAATTTACCACGGCTCGGGGCTTCTTCATGAAACTTCCAGCTGCCAGAGGAAAAATGCCATGCAAAAACTTCGGCTAGAAGATCTAGAAAAGAAAGCAGAACCGAGAAAAAATAAAATATATATTTATATATTCATATATATATATAAAGAGAAGATAGAGAATAAAGCGGTTCGCTGCTCCGGGTTCAGAAAGTATGGGGGCAGAAACGTGGACGGGTCTCGGCAGAGCGAAATGGTTGGATGGAGAGGAGCTGCTGCGCGTTGAGTGGAGGGAGACGGCGAGAGAGATGGAGGCGGGGGGGAAGGACCATCTCTGCGGGGACTGGAGCCCAGGACCGACGGCGCAGTGCTGGCTATCGTTCAACCCTCCCCTTCTTCCTCCACAACGCCGCCGAGACGCAGGTAAGCCAACACCAGCAGCCGCTCGCTTTCTCACAAAAACGGCCATAAATAAGCTCGAACCGGAGGAAGGGGAGAAGGAAGGAGGGAAGGAGGCGGTAAAATAAAACATCGGTCATGTTTATTTTTCAAACCCGCATCGGTTCGGTTCTTTGTGGCTGAGAAATAAACCAACGGGTGGGGAGGAGGGGGGCACGAGACGAGGGCGGCCATGCCCGAATCTCTTGTCCTCTACTGCGGGGAAGGAACTGGGTAAGGCCCGTAAGGTGAATGTGGTGTCTTTTTTATATATATAAAATAAAAATAAAAAAACAGCGGCTGTTATTTTGTTTATTTTATTTTTTATTTTTTGCTACTTGCCACCATCGAAATGTGACTATTCTTTCTGTTTTGTGTGTTTTTTCTTTTTCTTTTTTTTTTTTTTTTTTTTTGCGTCGGGTGGTGGAGGAGGGGGGGAAAGGAATTAGCGGTGGTTTCCGCGCCGAGACCTCCACGCGGCTGTCGGCGGAACAGCCAGCCGCCTCTCTGGGTTAGCCATCAGGGATCCGGGTTTAATATCTCACCGTGCAGAGACTCGCCCTCTCTCTCCCACCTCTCTCTCTCGTCGACCAGCCCAGATCCACCGAAGACCGAGCTCGGAGAAACCCGGTCCTTCGCTTATGTGCTCTCTTTCCGAGCAGAAAGGAGGGGGAAACGGGGATAGCTCTCCCCGCATCGCAACGCAACGCCCTGGGGTTTTTAACTTTCTAAGCTCGGGGCTCGTTGTTTTTTTATTCTTATTTTTGCAGTGCGCCATTTGGACCCTGTCACGGTAAGGTTTTCCTCGTAAAGAGCAGAGCTTGAAGAAGAAGAAGGAGGAGGAGGAGGAGAAGGTGGTGGTGGTGGCGGAGGAGAAGCATGGCGGCGGACCTGGGGCTTGTTTTGTCGCGCCAGGAAAGCCAGTCGAGCCTCGGTCGGTTGTTAACACGTCTCTCCCGTCGCAGCCACTTTTAGCCATTTTTTATTTAACGGCCGTTTTAAACCGTCCGTTGCAGTGGCAGCGGCCGTTAAACTCCCGCCTTTCAAAATAAAATATCTCTCCCGTAAAGACGTCGAAGGATGGAGACGGTTTTGTTGTTTGTGTTTATGTTGTTGTTTTGGCCGTTAAAAAACACGTTTTCCATTTTTTCCCCCCCCTCTTTCTTCCCGTGTAGCTCCTTCCACCGCCGACAACACGACGTGTATGGCGGACATTACGACGGATTTTTAACGCTTGTATTTCTCCTGAATGTCTTTAATTCAAGTTTAACGTTTACTTTAAGAAAAATAAGAATAAAAAAAAAGATTTGTGTTGTTAAAAAATGGTTCGAGTTTGCCATTTAGGAAGCTTGGATGCTTTTTTTTAATCTTAAAGTTGTATTATCAAATGGCATTTAAAAAAAAATGTATAGCTGTAAATTTAATATGAGAAACATCCGATTTAAGCTACATTTGGCGTGCCAAGTCGTCCTTGGTCATGTTGTCCGATTTAAAACGGGGGAAAAAAAGACATCCATATCCTTATAATTTACAAAGACATGGAATATATTTGGTGTCTGAGCGGCTCCGAAATGTAGAAAATGTCGGTTTTTGGCGTTATTTAGACGGTTTTATCTGGAGGGTTGGCTGCAGAGAGGTCACACCGTGAACGCCACAGTGAGCTGGGGGCCATCAAGGACACGACGAACAACGAGCAGCCGCCATCATTGGAGCACAGCTCGGCTACGCCTCGTTGAAGAATGCACTAGGTTTTCTCCTCCCAGAAACCGTGAAAAACACGGAATAAAACCGCCATTGGAAGCACATTTATTAAATGTATGCGATTATTGTATTAATATCCTCGCTCCGGCCTCGGTGAAGGTTTTTTTTTGTGGGGGGTGGTGGTGGTTGTTGTTGTTGTGGCGGTGGAAGGGAAGATTATGGGTTTGCACGGCGGAGCTAGATGCGCGTCCATCGGTGATGAGGCGCCTCAGCCGAGTGGCGCATTTGGCTGCAGTTCTTCCGAGCCACCATTCCCCTCCGTCGGAGCTCCGAAAGCAGATCCCCCCCAAAGTCCGTGGTCAGCTGGTCGCCTACAGCTGCCTGTCCGTCCACGTCCATTCGTTTCTTCCTTCCGTGGATCCTCCCCAACCTCCGCTCTCCGACAGCAAGAAAATCCTCCATTACCGAGCGGACCGAGCCAGAAAATGGTCGCTCCTGTGCGTTTTTTTTTTTTGGGGAGGTCGTCGTTGTTGTAGTTGCGGAATAAAGAACCGCACTATTACGACAAATTCCGGCTGGCGATTTTTTTTTAAATTATTATATATATATTTTTTTTTTGCCCGACGGAGACTCCTGTTGTCGAAGCTAGTTGTGCTAGTTGGAGGCTCCGCAGTGTTATTTGAGATTTGAAGCCGTCACAAGCAATAGCCTATGTCTCACCATGGAGCGTAAACGTTTAAGGGGCGGTGTAATGAACATAAACCAATATCCAGAGGCAAATTTGAAATCCGCCACCTCCAAAGATCTGCTGTACTTTAAAACCACGCACACTTTGTGTTGAGTGTGAGATCATATGAATAAAAAATATGTAATTCAAACACATTATAATTTAATCCTATAATAATAATAATTAAAAAAAACAAAACATTTTTATAAGTAGGAACAAGCATTTTTAAAAGATGAAATGTGTGCTTTTTCTTTATTAAAGGTTGTTTTAATCTAAGAATCACTTTTTATAACTAAAGTTTTGGGGTTTTTTTCCCTGTTGGTTTTTTAGATAAAAGAAAGTAAAACCACAAATGAATGGAGAAATGGAGGCAACCACACAAGACCAAGGTATATCAGAATAAATAACTGATCGTGTTTTTTTTTACAAATGTATGCATTAATGAAAACCAAAACCAAATATGGTGATACTGTTATACATGTTATACAAGTATTCCCTGTACCTATAATATTGAATTATAGAAAGTATGTGTACCGGACAAAAGTTACTGGTATTTTAAGTGATTTTTCCAACAGAGGTTTGAATGCATTATATTCTGAAAAACTCCACATCTCTCAGATAAAACGTGATGTCAAATAGATACATAGATACTTTATTAATCCTGAAGGAAATTTGAAGCATCCAGTAGCGTAATTAAAAAATACACAACCTACATAACACATTAAGATGATTTTGTAAAGTTTTACTAATATGTCATATGGAGTAAATAAGTAATCAAAATAATAACTAGCAATGAAATAACACTTTTGGTATAATAATGTTTCCTGTAGTTAGAGTTCTAACAGAGCAGACTCTTGCGAGTCTTAATCATTTAATTAACTGTTATTTCTGTTGTATTCACATCATGATAGTTTGGGCACAGGATGACCTCTTAAAGTTGTTGGAGTCCATGAAAGTGGCTCTGCCTCAGAAGGACCTGACCAAATACAAAACATCAGAGTCCCACCTCGACTGGCAGAAGGTGGCCTTCAATTCCTACACAGCAGAGATGTGTAAGCAGAAGTGGCAGGAGGTCTCAAAAGAGGTGAGTCAGCTGAAGTTATACTCATGATTATTGTCTGACAGTCAGATGTATTGTCTGCTAAATGTCAAATATAGACTTCTGGTTAGTTAATGTGTTTTATTTTCGCTGCTTTAAATGCAGATTCGTAAATTCAGGACTCTAACAGAACTAATAGTCGATGCTCAAGATTACATTAAGAACCCCTACAAGGGCAAGAAAATAAAGGTGAGTGAAAACACCACAGAATTTCTTCACTGAGGAACATCCATCAATTTATTAATAAAACCTTTAATCTAATTTTGTTTCCACTGGACATCCAGAAACATCCAGATTTTCCCAAGAAGCCCCTGACTCCATACTTCCGTTTCTTCATGGAAAAGAGGGCAAAATATGCAAAGTTACACCCTGAGATGAGCAATTTAGATCTAACGAAAATCCTCTCAAAGAAGTACAGGGAGTTGCCAGACAAAAAGAAGGTCAGTTAAAAACAAAAGCTACACCTCTTAAGTTAGACTCTGGCATTATTTGAAGCAGTTTCAAAAAGTGTAAAATAACATGTTTTCTATTTTGCAGAAAAAATACGTTGATGACTTCTTAAGAGACAAAGAGTCATTTGTGCAAAGTATGATGAAGTTCAGGTGAGATAACTTCACATTGGGGACATTAGGCCTGTTTTCCCAGCATATTTAAGGATGATAACTGTGCTAACGTGCTCTTATGTGATGTGTAAATGTAGGGAAGAACACCCAGACCTGGTGGAGAGCATGACCAAGAAAGGTTCAAACGTCCCAGAGAAGCCCAAGACGCCACAGCAGCTGTGGTACAACCATGAGAAGAAAGCTTTCCTCAAAACACACCCAGATGTACGCTTGGGCATTTTTTGACATGTGAAATACTTATTAAGGTAAAATTGTGTGGAAAATTAAAATAATTTTCTCTGTTTGACACCAGGCGACCACCAAAGACATTAAGGACAGTCTTGGCAAACAGTGGACGCAGCTGTCTGACAAAAAAAGGCTCAAATGGATCACAAAGTCCCTGGAACAGCAGAAGCAGTATGAGGTGAGACTACAGGGAGGGCGATGTGTTTCACCAGAGTCTAAAAATTGTGTTAATGTGCTGTCAGTAGAAGCACATTCGTTTGCTTAAATGTTTGGTTCCTTTTTAATATTCTAGGAGACAATGCGGGAGTACATCCAGCAGCACCCCGAGTTAAACATGACCCAAGGGGATATCGTAAAGTCCACCCTGACCAAGGCTGAGAGGCACCTGAAGGACAAATCGGACGGCCGACCCGACAAACCGCCCCCGTGAGTTGGAGCTGAAAATACACTGCTGAAGCATCAAAAAAGGTCCAGTCCCTTGATAGAGTTGCATGGACAATTTTTTTGTGTGTGTAATGTCACTTCCAGAAATGGTTACTCAATGTTCTGCGCCGAGTTGATGTCGAGCATGAAGGACGTACCCAGCACGGAGCGAATGGTGATGTGTAGCCAGAGGTGGAAGCTGCTGAAACAGGCCGAGAAGGACGCCTATCAGAAACGCTGTGAACAGGTTAGTTCAGAATCGAGTCGCATTTTGAGGAAAAAGGAAACCATTCAGCTTCGTCATAATGTCTTTTTTGTGTTTCCAGAGAAAGAAGGAGTATGAAATTGAGATGAACAGATTTCTCAGTGTAAGTCTGTTTTTAATTCCTCTTCTAACTCACATTATTATCGTGGTCGGTGTTTACACCACGAGTGCTTTCATTTGTATGTTATACCTTTCTTAGTTATATTTTGTCTGCTCTTCTTGGATATTTAGAGCATATCAGCGGAGGAGCAGCAGCGTGTCTTGGGTGAGGATAAGATAGGTTTGAGGAAGGCCAGTGGAGCCAGCAGTCCTGCCTCCAAAAAGAAAAACCCGAAAGCAAAGGTAAGACTGAATATATAGCAACATCGTCCCAGTCTGTGCAGATGGTTACACGCTTCTGTAATTTGTGACATAAGCGTTGTTGTAGTCGTTTCTGATATTGTTTTGCTCCACATATGTAGACCAATCCAGAGAAACCCAAAAGGCCCATTTCAGCCATGTTCATCTTCTCTGAGGAGAAACGTCCCAAACTGCAGCAGGAGCGACCAGATCTTTCTGACAGTGAACTCACAAGACTGCTGGCGCGAATGTGGAATGAACTGCCAGATAAGAAGAAGGTTAGTAGACCGATCACAAGAGCCAAATCATACCATGTGTACTGATCAAATGTAAAAATATGTCTGTATCTGGTTGTTTGGTTATCTAGGAGAAGTATAAACGTCTAGAAACGGTCCTGAAGGCCGAATCTGAGAAGAAGGAGAAGGAAGACCGTAGTCGTCTGCCAGACCCGCCCAAGACGGCTCAGGACATCTGGCAGCAGAGTGTCATAGGAGACTACCTGGCCAGGTTTAAGGTACACATTACTCCTGCTTACCAGTCACTGGCAACTACAGCTGAATGTTGGCCAAAGTTCATGCATGTGCTTAAACACCAAATCACCCAAAAAAGGCAGAAGCAGATGAAAGGTGTCCACACATGAAGCCATTATGTTTACAGTAGTGTAGTGTTTAATTAACAGGTATCTTCATCCAGCCGTTGACACCTAATATCTAAAATAAAAGTTGTATTTTTGGTATATGCTCTCTTTCGTCACTATCGGTCTATAATGTGAACCGATTGTTTTGCAGAGCGATCGACCGAAGGCACAGAAAGCAATGGAGGCCACCTGGAGCACCATGGAGAAAAAGGAGAAGATCATGTGGATCAAAAAGGCAGCAGAGGATCAGAAAAGATATGAGGTATCACTGTAAATGTCCAGCAGGACTTCCTAATGTCTTTATGGTGCCGGTGAAGTAACCATCTGTGATCTGTGCCTCGACAGAGAGACCTGTGTGAGATGCGCTCACCTGCTGCTGCCATTGCCTCAGGGAAGAAGATGAAGTTTGAGGGTGAACCCAAGAAACCACCATCGTAAGTTTGCCACATTCTACTCATCCGTGCTGCCGCTTGTTTGTAAGGTAATGATATCCTGAAATATTTGTGGTTTTTGTTTCCATCTTTGCTTTTGAATCTAGAAATGGATATCAAAAGTTCTCTCAGGAGATGCTGTCCAATGGAGAGCTGAATCACCTCCCGATGAAAGAGCGGATGGCGGAGATCGGCAGCCGTTGGCAGAGGTTACCACTGAAGGACAAAGACCGCTACAAGAAGATTGCTGAGGAAAAGCAGAGGCAGTACAAAGTCCAACTGGAACAGTGGCTCGCTGTAAGGAATGGTTGTTAGATAAGAAGATTGCAGTACATAAGTCATGACTTATTTCCCCCCTCTAACAAACACTTTCTTCGTCCACAGAGCTTATCTTCTCAAGAGAGAAACACTTACAAAGAATATAATTCACAAGTAAGTCAGTTATTTTACTTTTTCTTCATTATAATTGTTAACATGTACGCTTTAAGAAAATTTACAGCACACTGACTCCAATATTTCCCCAACTCTCAATTCTCTCTCACACATATTCCCTTCGATATTTTAGAAAAGGAGAACAACTGCAAAACCAGGAGGGCCCAAGGCGAAGTCCAAGAAATCTGTGAGTGCCTTATAGTTCTTATCCTTCTGTTCCAAAATACTTACAAATGCATGTAACTGAATGTCTCTGTGTCCACAGGACACCGAGGAGGAGGACGACGATGATGAAGAAGAGGATGACGATGACGATGAGCAGGAGAAAGCTTCCTCTGATGCGGATTCTTCCAGTGAGGATGATGAGGACGACGACGACGATGAAGACGACGACGTAAGCCGTGTTTGCCATCAGCGATGTACAGAGAAAAAGTATTGAGTGCTGATTGTGCTGATTAAAATTTTTATTTATTTTTTTCAATTTCTTAATGTATTCCATCTTGAAGAAGGACGATGACGATGACGATGATGAAGACGATGACGATGACGAGGCGGAGGACAAGGAGAACAAGTCGGAGGACAGCAGCAGCGAGTCGAATTCACAGGGGACGTCAGACTCTGATTCGGACTGATGCATCGGGCCGATGTCGTCCTGAGACGAACTGAGCAGCGCTGAGCTGAGCCAAGAGTCCAGGGAGCTCTGCCACTGTGCCAACCCTGCTCTCCTCCCACCACCAGAGGGAGCCCCTGCATTGCCTCATCCATTTCACACTCACCCACTTTATGTTGCTGCGTTGGTGATCTGTACTCACGGAGGGACCCCGCCCTTCTGTCCAAAATCTGTTTCATTCCCTCCCTGGTGTGATGGTCGTGTCACAGCCCAGGCTGCTGACATTATGCCAAAAACAGCATCCCACTGGTTTGGTGATGTCATGAACATTTCCGCCGCTGGTTCCAATCTTGACTTGCAGGTTCAGTGGTTTAAGGTTAGAGTTTTAATGTCCAGGGTAATGAGTTACCCTCCAGTGTTTCTTATATTATTCTGGTAATTAGTTGAAGACAGATGGCAAGAGTTGTGATCAGGCTTCATGGCCAAAGAACACGTTATGGGGATCACTTTTGGAAAGGGGGGATGTGCGGGGCACTGAAAAATTGCACTCTTCAGAATGTTTCATTTGAATTTTTTTTTTTTTTTCCAGGCATTTGTTGCTTTGTTGTCTTCTCAATTTATGATGTAGATTTTATCGTTTGGTTCTTAAAGAGGTGGTATTTTTTCAGGAAAAAATCAAGCCATTATGAATGTCTTTTTTTGTTGTTGTTGTTGTTGTTGTTGGGTTTGTTTTTTTGTTGTTGTTGTTGCTGGAGAAATTCAGAACTTGTTTCTTACCCGTGTTCTTATTTTTTTAAAGACAGTGCCTATAAAGTGTTAACCCCCCTCCATTTGACTTTTTCATGTTTTATTGTTTTACAGTGTTGAACCAAAGTGGATGTAATGAGGCCTTTTGACACACCTACTCAGAAAAAAAACTTCTGAAGGAAAGCTAACAGTTATTGGATATTGATTTATTTGCTAGACTGAGGCGCAGCATATGTTTGAAGACAAGATATAATATCTAAATTAATAATACGCCCAAATATGAAACAAGGAGGTTGATTGCATATTTCATTGAAAGTGTCATGTCCTGCTACGCATCCTCTCTTGGATCTAAGTCAGGCCTCAATGAAGCCGTTTAATTTAGTGTCTTTTTCTTTTTAATTTTTTTTTTTTTTTTTCAAGCAGTTGCCCTTACTCTAGTTTCCAGGCCTATGCCGTCCTTTAAAATGTCTTTTGTCCTTCCCCTGAATTATAGTTTTTGCAGTTTATTTAAGATGACATTTATCTTCAGTGTGGTTTTTATTAGAAAATTAAATAGTTATGGTTCCGTAACGTGGGTTCCATAAAACAGTTGGCTGATCCACTTAATACTTGATTATTTGAATTTTATACATAAGCATTTATTTATAGATAGATTTATTATGGAATTTTTCACCTAAAAGTTTAAGTTAAAAAACATTTACATTACATCCACTGTGCTTCAGTGTTAAAACAAAAAGGTCCAATGGTGGTGGATTACATATATAATATAGGCACTGCAGGATCCATTGCCATGTGTGTGTTATTGACAGGTGTTATTCATGAAAAATTACTGTCATCTCTTGTAGTGCATAAATTCATGTGTCTGAAACAATCGTGTTTGACTCAGTTTGTTGTGGTCCAGCAATGACAACCAGTTTAGTGTTTGTGGTTTGTCATTGAAGGGATCGCGCTTCCAGTGGGTGTTCTGCATTTAGAGCTAAATCTGACTGTTTTTAAAGTGTTTTGTCATACAGTTGGTGTATGGTTCTTTCTGAACCCTTCTTTTATGTTTTATTTTCGGTTTAATTGAGTTGTTCCTCTGCTTTTTTGTTTTAATTGTGAGCGGTTGCATTCTCACCCATCTGGAATCATTTATGGATGTTCAACTTTATGGTTACATCTGTTTTTCTTTTCAAATATTAATGGTATTGACTCTAATCCATCTGGATTTTAGTCTGATGCTTATCCCAAAAAAAGTGTGCACTTAATGTAAATCTGTCCCTCTGTGTGAGTTTGTGTGCATGCATGCACAGAACTGTGTATATATGAGGGTGTATGTGTGTTTTTTGCTTTAATGTGTGATGTTTTTGCTGTTTTGTTGCATACCATGATGTGACTGCAGCGTGCATGTATGCCTGTGTGGGGACATCATACCAACACCATGAATGTAGATACTGTTAAATCTTTTTTTTTTTTTTTTTTCTCCAAAGGTTTTTAGTAATTCTTCTGCTTGGCGCTGTCATGTCACTTGTTACCAACAGACTGTTGTTTTGGGTCTTCAGACAGATGACTACATGGCAACTATTAATTCTCTGTTAGTAATGGACTGATTTTGACCATTATGAATTTCATCACAGACTAAAATAAAACCAGCGTGGACTATTTAAATAACTCTGGGAGGGAAAAGGAAAGTGTTTGTCGATATTGATTGATGGGAGTTTGTAAAAGGGATTGGGGAAGTGAGTTGCCAGTGGATTTGGGGTAAGAAAAAAAAACTTGTAATTTTTTTGTAAATACTGTTTTTGTATTGAGTGCTTATTGTTTTGTTAGTATTTTCATTTGGCAAACCCTCATCTGTGACTTCTGAGGCCAGCGAGCCTTTCACTCATGGGGGAGAATTTTTGGTTCAAGTCACCTGTTTTAGTTGTTGTTCTCTCCCTTATGTTGGTTTATAGAAATATCTAAGACAAGCAAAGCTTTACAAGTTTGTACTGCTGATCATTTGACAAAAATTGATGTTTTCTATAGCTGAGGGTGTTCTTATGTCCTTGTAGTTCAAGTATTTGGGCAAATAAAAATGATCTTTAACAGTTAGAAGTTCTTTTTTATTTTAACTTTGCACAAGCAATCAAAACGTGTATAACGCCTGTCCGTCACTTTCTGTGTTAAAATTGGTGGCTTTTCACACTTTCTTCTGACTTTGAACAGCTCTTCAGTCTGGACTGTTAATCAGACACATCAATGCTTTCAATGCTTTTTCAGGTAGGAGGGCCTTCGTGTTGAACCCCCCCCCACTGAACACTTAGCCATCCAACCCTTTCAGGGTGAACTGGAGGATTAACACCGAGCCTGGACCAATAATCCAACATCTGCCCTGAGTTTGACTAACCCTCCGGTGGTCCACCAGGATCAGACCCCTGCAGTTCAGTCAGTGGAAGCCCCCTCCAGATGATGATGATTTGTGGACAACATGTCAATCTGTCACATGTGAGTGTGTCCACAGAGTGAACACTGATGGTGGCGGTGACCTCTCTGACCCTCTCAGACTGAGACTGGGTCTCGGTCAAGACGGGAGGTCTGGTGTTGATCTGCTGAGGTCTGATGAAGGCTAAAGCCTGCTGGCCTTGCCTCAAGTCTGCCAGTCATAGCGGAAACATGCTGACTGCGCCTTCAATATAAAATGACCAACAAGGCCTCAGCTGCATCACACAAGTTGCCCAGCAACAACCGGCTTTATTGGAAAATAATGACTAAGTATGGATGGAGCAAGGACGCGGTGATATCTGACAGTCTCGGTATGAGTTGACAGTAATACACAGTTGCATTGAGAGGTTTTTCCAATCTTTTGTCCGCTCTATTCACCTCTATTCATTGGATTATTAATTTCCTTTTTTTTACAGAACACATTTTAGCAAGCCAGAGAAAGATCAACACAAAATAAAAATAATGGCAGCTAAATTCTATTGAGCTGTTTTACATGTGAACTCATTGACTTCTTGGCTTCAAGTCTCCTGTTTGTTCAGAGACACGTGTGAATAAAATACAACGAAGATACAACTTCACAGCCTCAGAAATCACCACAGGCTTAAATCAGCTCATTTCTGACACATTGTGAACAAAGGTTGAGGGTTGTATTCATAAATATACGATGGCCACATCAATGTAGAAAGAAGTAGGACCAAGACTTATCGAAACATTTGTGATCAGAAGTGAAAACATACACGTCCATACAAGATGGCCCCTGTGATCGCATTGTTACTGGAAGATGATAATAAATAAGATAAGCCTTTTAGCCTTTTAGTTAAATCTTGAAACTGAAAAAAAAAAAGACAATGTAATTGTTTTTAAGAAATGGGAACCACGATGATGTTTAAGTATCGATTTTTTCCATACAGTGTACTTTAAATACGTAATATTCAGCATGTTTCTCTTAATTCTAACATGACGATATTCATATATTTATATGTTTTTTTGTTTGTTGTTTTTCTTTTCCCAACATCGACTCACAAACTTTAACGTCCGGGCCTTTTATTTGCAAAAGTCAGAGCGGAAGTCCGCAGCTCGGTGTCGGTGTTAGCTTCTGGCTGCTCGGTCGGTTGGCCTGCTGGCTGTTAAACGAGGTTTTTGTCGTAAATTTGGCCGACACCTGCAACAACAAAACAGTTTAAACGACCCTTTATTATTGTTATCATTATTATTATTATTATTTTACCGGCCTCCCAAACATGGATATAGCCGACGAGCAGGCTTCGTGTTAGCGTACTAACACTAACAGCCGAAAGGACTCGGTGATGTTGGCTCCTTCAGAGAAACTGCCTGAGTTTTCGGTATGACAGGGTAAGAGGAAACTGTTTGAGCCCCAAATTCAACGTCCAACACCATCGCATTCACTAAATTCACCCCCAATATGACTCCACTGAAGAGATTTTCCTTCATTTTGAGCTGTTAGCACGTTAGCCGGGGCTAGCTAGCAAGTGCTAAACCGCAAACGTTAAAGAGTTTGCTAACAAACTGACACTGTTAGCTGATTTTATCTCCTCTGCTAATCTCCGCCAGTTGAATTGTACAAATTGAGCTTTTCTTGTCCTGTTTGTTGAGTAAATTTGGCCTCAGTTGTCGCACAGCACGTATTGAGATGTTAGGAGCTCACTTATTATGGGGGTTTTAGTCGATTAATCGGTAAGTTGAACCATACCAGGAAATTCATCAGCAGTAAATATGATGGTTAAACATTTGAAGTCATTTCATTTAGTGAGCTGTAACAAAACATCATCGTCTTTTTAGTGTGTTGTGTGTATAAACTGGATGTATTTTAGTAAACAGTGTGATGTGTAAATTGATTAAACAGGAAATAACTGGTATATTTATCAGCAGTGGAAGTAATTGACAGTAAACTTAACTCTACAGAGGTTACGCTTTAATTTATCAAACCCATTTTCTTCACCAACAGAATGAAGACACATCTCCAAGTACTGATCGCTATTTTAAAAGTGAGTATTTTGCTCCTTAACTAGATTCTTGATGACTGATGTGATTTTCACCCTTAAAATCCGTTAAACTGTTGAACCACCATCATGCTGTGGCCTTAATTTCGTTTTTTGCTTTCTATATTTACAGGTCAATATCTTATTACCTTGCTATCAAGATTTCAAAGACAGATTTTCAAATGAAAATGGAGGATATGCCCCTGTCAGGCCCAGACAACACCAAGCTGGAGGTGAGACATTGATTGATATGAAATTTGGTGATTTTGCTGCCTAAAAATAATCTACCATGGTTTGTATTGGTGTTTAATTATATGTTTCATGTTGTAGCCCTTGGTCCATGACATCTACTCTGAGCTGGTGGAAGATGCCTGTTTGGGCCTGTGTTTCGAAGTACATCGAGCTGTAAAACAGGGCTACTTCTTTTTGGATGAAACGGACCAAGAAAGCATGAAAGAGTTTGGTTGGTGCAAAGTTTGTTCTGGTCTATTTTGTTGCTCTTTGGTCCTTGGTGTGATTTCTCATAGTATGTGCTGACTGTTAACTGTTATAGAAATTGTGGATCAACCGGGAGTGGACATATTTGGGCAGGTGTACAATCAGTGGAAGAACAAAGAGTGCGAGTGTCCAAACTGCAAAAGATTGATAGCAGCTTCTCGCTTCGCCCCACACTTGGAAAAATGTCTCGGCATGGGACGCAACAGCAGTCGCATCGCCAACCGCAGGTCGGTCAGGGAAGGACTCATTGTTGCATTTTTATGTGCACCTATGCATGTGACCATCTGATATGATTTCTATTCTGATTTTTATTTTGTTGTTGTTGTTGTTGTCTTTGTTCATAAACAGGCTAGCCAGCAATAATAACATGAGCAAGTCTGAAAGTGATCAGGAAGACAATGATGACCTTAATGATAACGACTGGTCGTACGGGGCAGAAAAAAAGGGTCAGCACCTGAAATTTATAACTCTAATCTATGCTGTACGAAGGGAACAATCAAGGAAAGGTTAGTTTCACATAATAACAAGTCTTTTCTTTTCACAGCCAAGAAGAAAAAGTCAGATAAGGTATTTTTGCATTTGTTTGCAATTCATAGATATATTATAATGTATATAATGAGGGTAGTATAATCTAAATGTTTTTCTTTGTCCAGAATCAAAATTCACCAAGAAGATCAAAATCTCTAAAACACAAAAATGGTGAGTCTATAAGGGATTAAGTGTGTGTGTGTGAGAGATTAAAAGGTTTTAAATGTCTGACTTACACCTGTATTCAGATGTTTTGCTCCCTGGTCTGTTCAGCAGACTTGAAGCCTGATTACTTTGAGATCACAATGTTCTGTGCACACAGTTTCCTTCGTCACAGGCAGCAGAAAACTGACACCTACAAGTCTCCAGTCCCAACCACATTGTGATTTAGCCAGCAAGATTACAAAAACAAAAGCAGTTGAGGTCACCCTTTGGTGTCTCTGATCCTGGACCAAAGTGACAGCACAATGCAGTTGTAGAGGAATACACAGTGACTGAAGTTTGCAGAAGTTTATCTAATTTTCTATGTGAGTCAGTGCACAGCAGTATAACTCTGTGACATGTATATGACTATTTATTTGATTTAAAATCATGTTGACGACAGATTTTTCCTCTGATGTATGACATTCCTTCAATCAAAAGTTTTTCAGAATGATAAAGTAGATTTAGAACCAGATTTATAGAACGACAGTCCTGTTTTGTACATTTTATGGCTGCCTGACAATTCTTTCTTTTTTCCAGGGGAGCTCGGGGGCAGCATCAGTTCAGAGTCCTACAAGGTGACAAGTTCCTTCCTGTTCATGTTGCCTTTAAGACTAAAAGGTTTTTCTATCTTGTATTGTAAAATCATTGCACAGTATTGATAATAGTTCTTGTATGTCTTTTAGTATAACTACAACACTGGTATCAGTTATGAAACATTGGGCCCTGATGAAGTCAGATCCCTT
Organism: Remorina albescens; assembly: GCA_034769265.1. NCBI lineage: Eukaryota > Metazoa > Chordata > Actinopteri > Carangiformes > Echeneidae > Remorina > Remorina albescens. Next base: position 3,093,975 of record CM068493.1, read on the forward strand.
TTAACAACAGTAAGCAGCTTTCATTTATCCACCTAAACTTGCAGAGCTTTTTGTTCATTCATTTCTCGTGTTGTGTTGTGTTGGGAAAATGTCGATCATTAACTCTGTGATTGTTTTCACAGCAATGTGGGGTGATCTCCGAGCACACCAAGAAGATGTGTAACAGGTAATTGCTGTATAATCCGCTGGCACATTGATTAACTCATGATAAAACTTTTCTACTCTGGGAAAACAGTGAACTGCTTTTGTGTAGCTAATATCTGGGATAATGCAGGACAGAGTCAGGTACTGTACCACTTTTCCTTGTGTTGGTGTCGCCATGCTTTTAATCCAAATTCTGAGGTCAGTGTCTGTACGTCTCTCAGTTTGGCCCTACTGTGAAGCTTTGTTGTGGAAACTCGCACTAAACCACTAAGAAGTGTTGTCAGAAGCTGAAAAGGTTATGGTTGCATGTGGATTCTGGAGACATGATCAGTTTCAGTTGTGTATTTATGAAAATGATCATGTCTGTTGGGACTAACTCAGGGGAACACAAGTGGCAATTCATTGGATCAGTGATTGACTTGTTTTTTTACAAAAATGAAAAGTCAAATTCTTCAAAGGTCTCAGAAATGACGAGATTTACACTCTGAGATTGTTTCAGTTAGACCAAGAAGGACCTTGTCAGTGACCAACATCTAACATTTCATTACTGTTAACCACATGTGATTGGTCACTGACTGCGTCCACAGCGGTCCGTCCCACCTGCCTCCCTGTGGCTGTCATTAGAGGCAGGCTTATTAATGAAGCTGTGTGACGGACAGTCAGGGATGTGTAATGCCACCTTGTGTCCCACCAGGTCTCAGCGATGTCCCCAGCACACGGACGAACAGAGGAGGGCCGTCAGGGTGTTCCTCCTAGGGCCGTCCGCGTGAGTGTGCCCTGCCCCTCCCACCCCCCCTGCCCTCACCCACAAGTGTACTTAACAAAAATCATGTTTGAATGCGTGTTGCGACCCTTATGGTGCAGGGGCTTGCTGATGCAGTTTGCTGTTTCCAATCATGCTGAAAAATTGCAACAACATGACTCCTATTTATCAAAAAATGAACTAAATGTATCGACATTAGAAAATTGTTATTGTTAGGACTTGTGAGCATTTTGATATCAAGCTGTAAAATATTTTGCAGCTGATGGGGTCAGTTTGGGATTCTGTTAAAGCATAATGGGAACCAGGAACTTGTGTGTCCAATAACAGCAACAAAAATATAACATGAAAATAGATAAAAACTGATAGAAATCACAAAGTCAGAAATTCTGGAATTTCTTGTTCCAAAATGGCGAAGCCAAAACTCCATCCATCCCACACACCTCCAATCCATCTATGTTTGATAACAGTGAAGTCATAACTTCACAGTGGAGAGACTTAAAGGTCATTTTCATCACTTATTCTCCTTTAACCAGCTGCTTTCTCTATTAAACCCAAAAGTGGGTGAAACCAAGAAATTGGCACATTTTTGTATTAGAAAATTGGAACCAGAAAGGCTTCATAATTTAGCAGAGAAATTTGTTGAAATGAGGATTGGTTTATCACTGCAGTTGCAAATTAAGCTTTTTGTCAGTAGACTAATTCATCAATTGACAAAGCCCTTCAGCTCTAATGGCTAATTATTTCCATGAGCCATCTGAAGTCCTCAGGAAATATTAAACATTTATTGTGTAGAGTAACAAAGAGATTAGGGGTGAGTGAGAGGAAAGCTTCTGTGAAAAACAAGTCAGGATAACACCTGATAAATGATGTGGTACTATATAGACCAGTGACAATCCAGCATATACTAATACACTGCTCATTTTGTGCTCAGGTAAAAGAAATGATACTGCCCCTTAGTTTACCATATTTCTTAAAGCCATGGTATTGTAATTATACTTATAATGATACAAGCTGTCTATCTTGGATATGTCCCCACCAGTCTAACAGTCTGTGACTGTGTCTGGGTTTCTTGGTTCAGGCCATCGCTGACTGACGCAGACGCTGTTGTGGAGAATGACAGCTTTGACATTCCAGATGGACAGATGCTGATGAGCCGTCTGCAATGGGAAGACTCTCCTGATATCTCACCCAGCGACTCCGCCTCATCTAAAGCCAGTAAGGGAAAAGAACACAGCACACTGATTTCTGGATAGAGCTTACAGACGCAGTGGATAAAAAACCAAAACATTCTATCCCTCTCACAGGCACCAACCATTCAGAGTCTAGGAAGCCGAAAAAGAAGAAGAGGATGTCTCTCGGTTTGAATAGCGGCAGCAGTGGCAGCGGTGTTGGAGGAGGAGGAGGAGGAGGTGGTGGTGGTGGTGGAGGTGGTGGTGGTGGTGGAGGAGGAGGTGGAGGAGGAGGAGTAGGAGTAGGAGTAGGAGGAGGAAGCCTGACTGGAGGCAGCAGCAGCAGCAGCAGCAGCTCTCAGAGTAATATCAGCTTGTCGACCAAAAAGAAGAGGCCCAAACTCTCAGCACCTTCTATTACAAGTATCTATGATGACTTAAACTAGCAACATCCCATTAGCCCCTCTGGATCAGGTCCTTACTTTCATACCTGCAGGTGTGAACAGGATTAATCTTGATTCAGTAGTTCTTTAATCATTTTGCCTTAAAGGGTAAGGCATCTCTATTTTAATGAAGATTACTCCTGTTTCATGAACACAGTGATCTAAAAGGTTTGGTCAGTCACAGAGTCCGATCAGAGTATCTGGTACTTATTTGGGACATTCAGCTTCTGCTTTCACAAATATTCAGATCAATCGACACATACTGCTGCTGTCACCTTTAGGTGTGTATCAGGGTGACAAACTGAAAAATTCCTGAAGCCATTGTCTTGAAATGTTGCTATAACCTTTAAGCCTCCTTGCTTTGGAGAAGACTTTCCAGCTTCTGGAGCCTGACAGCAGAGAGTTGATCCCATTCAGTCACAAAAGCGTTAGAAGGATCCAGCAGCAGGTCTGACTGATGGTCTGTGTTCCATTTGGATGGCGTTAAGGTCAGGGATGTCGACAGCAAACTAAACTGAAAAGCATCTCTTCAGGACAGGCTTTATGCTCAGAAGAATTTCTGTTTGAAACAGATTTTCAAAACAGGAAAAGGATTTTAACTAAACAGTTTCCACAAAGTTGTAAAAATGCTGCTCTTCAAAATGTGACTGTGTTTTAGCGTTTAGATAACATGGCATCAGATTCTGTTGCATCATGAAAAGCTGCTGCAGACTGAATGTACTGGACTGAGGTGTGAGTTTTGCAGCAGTTCCTTTTGTGTAGAAAATTTCACGGAGGAAACCGAGTGCTGCAGTTTGAAAGGATTAACCTGGAAAAATGAAATTACTTCCCTGTTAAAGTGTCACCTTGAGCAGCCATTTTGACTGTAGGGATTTTCCCATCACTGATGAGGAAAGCTGCAGGAGAAACTGATGTTAGTAAGTCTAAACTTCATGCAGGTCTCTGCTGTTGTGTTTGTCCACTCACAAATGGAGTTGGAAACAGCCTTTGTTAACTGGTCGAACTCCCTGCCCTGATTCGTCCACCGGCTTATTTAAGGTGTGGGACCTTTGATCACCTCTTTTCTGCTCGCTCCAAATGTTTTCCTCAACAGCATGAAAAGGTTCAGGTCTTGATGTGGCTCTGTGAAATCCGTCGCTGTTGGCGGCCCCGTGACTGTCCTCCCATTTTTTTGACTCTGTGTTCACTTTAACTCAGTTGTGAGGAAAATTCAGCACTTGACACACGTATACGAGTACTCATCAGTGGCTTTTTAATTCTAGCATTGTGTTGCACATTTGTGTGTGTGTGTGTGTGTGTGTGCGTGCGTGCGTGCGTGCGTGCGCGCGCCTCTGTATGCCAACTTAAATTCCGTGTGAATGTCACTTTTTTGTGTACTGTGTATGTATGGTTAAAGGGTGTGCATGTGTGTAATCACTTATATTTTCACAAAACTATGCATCGTAGAATGTGACATTTTTGTGAAAGTATGTGCCATTTTAAATATTTAACTTTTTTCTGTTTACATCAACAATATATTTAAGTTTTATTGGTCACTGCCTTTTAATTGATATGTATATTATCTGTGTGTAAATGCAGATTTTGATATTTGATGAGCCAATAGGCTTTTAGGGCACATGTACAGTAAATGTATGACATGAGATGGAAATTGAATCATGAATCCAACATAAGTCTTCTCTTTCTTCAGTATAAAACCTGGATTGTGTTTTCATGTAAGTAGGTCAGTGCTGCAGCTCTGCTTCTCATCCATGGATACAGGCAGTAAGTCTGCGTCTTTTCAGCCTAGAACCAACAATGTCTGCTGTGAGGTGAGGTGCACTATTTAAAAAAAAAAAAATGTACTTTGAGCTTTTCACTGTCAGTGTCTGAGAGAAGCTTTTGTTTTCTTCTTATAAATTGGTTTAAGAAACCCAAAGACTTTCCTGCTGCGGTTTTTCTTGTAAAACTGAGGGACAGCATGTGGATGATTTTGGGAAGAGGTCGAACAAGTAGATGTTTAGTGGTGTTTTTTGTTTTTTTGTTTGTTTTTGTGGCTGTAGAGTTGGTCTGAAATCTAGTGAAAATTTATTTTCACTACATTTCATTTTATTTAATGTTACTTGAGGTTTATTGACAACAGACCAATTAGTGACATTAGAAATATGATTTTCCAGGTTATTCAAGTGTGTTTGTTGGACACAAGTCATGTAATGCCCCATAAAAATTGGTTAGTGAGGACAATCAGCATGTCAGTGTGGAGGAATAGATTAGACACCGGTCTCAGGAAAGGACAGGAAATTAACTGCGTAAGAGAGAAGTGCTCAAATGTTTGACCCTGATGGATTTGTAAATGTTCAGCCTCAGATTTGGTCATTCTAGTAGCTGCCAGTGACACGTCCAAGGAATTAGTGCAGCTCTGGAGCCATAACAGACAAAATGCAACTTATTTTTGACAGAAGCAGGACTCCCTGTAAATGGAGCGGATGAGTGAAGTTGATGGGATTTCCGTAACCCTTAGAGCCCCCCTCCATAATAAAAAGTTAAATTGATGTTTATTTTTATTAGTTTCACCCCAGAACGCTTTGTACAGTCCCTCATGACAGCTTCAGTTGTTTCTAAAAGAGTTTAATTTCTGGAATCTCATTTTTCACGTGTTGAGGGTTGCAGTTATCAACGGTGCCCTTTTAAATCATTTGCAGTAAAATCTTGTGACATGCACTAAAGATAAACAAGCTGTTGTTGAGATGCTGCGGTCCGTTTGATCCGATTCTCCAGTCACCTTCAGCTGACGCTCTCTTGTGGCTCTTTGTGTATCCATGTGAGTGCAACGACAGAGAATAAAACCTTGTGGGTTTCCATTATATATATTTTCATGCACCAACGAGTGCATGTGTGAATGACTGTTGTATCTGAACATAATGTGATGCATAGGTTATTTTTTCTTCACTGCCATGCATACTGATGTTTGTATATAAATAAACACAAACCGTCCACGGACGCTCAGTTCTTTGCACCACAAATAGAGTGAAACCAGTTTGGTTTGAAATGCTTTAATTTGAGACATCACTGAAGCCAGAGCAGTCCAGCATAATCAGGAGGGTTTATATCCCGCTCCAAATCTTTAAGTGCCAGATGCAGGTTCATCTGATTCATTCCATAATTTTTATTTACAGGAAATACACAATATATTTACAATATCTTCCCAAAAAGTCTCTTTTTGTGTGAAGTGATTATTTAAATTAGCCCATTTCTACATAGCAACATGTTGCCTAGCGCTGAGGAGTCTGTACACTTTATATTTGCGTACACAGAACTGGAATCATTCACGTAACACAAAATAATAGTAAAGATTCAAACTGGCACACAAAGCACAACAGCGAGTGGCTCCAAAAGATTTTACATTTGTGAATCTTATTTTCTTTTATAAACAAACTGGACTAACGACAATAAAAGAGGAGATGAGATAAAGACTGAAACGTGGTGTGAACCACTAAGTCACGTTTGAAGAGAAGCTAAATTGTGGTTCAGTTAAAGCAGATTATTGACTCGTGAACAATTGCTCCTTTTTCTTGGTACATGCACAAACCGGCTCACTTTAACACCTACACATTGCTACCTGCCCCTGTTGTCATTAGTCTGACTCTCCGCTCACCCACCTGCTGCGGTTATTTTTATTTTACCTGAAAACATTCAGCTGGAGGCGCGTTGCCTCTTCAGCGGCTGTGCATCCCGAAAATCAGGAAGCTGAAGAACACAGTGACTCCCACGAGGGAGATGGTCGCAGGCGCTGTGAAGAACTGCCTGTAGTTGATGCGGAAGTACCACACCACTGCCAGTATCACCACGAAGACAGGCACCACCAGGCTGCTGGTGCTGATGGCTACACCTGCAGCTCTGAATCCCCCAGAGACCCCAGACCCGACTCCTGGTCCCGCTCCTGCCTGCCCGCCTTCCTCTGGACCGGCCTCCTGAAGACCCTGGGAGACGTGGCAGTGGATCACGCTGTTGTGAGTGATGTTTAGGGATAGCAGAGTCTTCTTGGGATCCTGCAGCAACTGGCCTTGATAGATCAGTTTTATTTGATGCTCCCGACCTGAGAAGTATTTACTGCAGAGGGAAAGAACAAGAGTCACTAAAGGACATATTGAGGAGTCAAGTTTGAAGTTTATATGTGGATGTTTACGAACCTCTTCAGGCCTCCCACTGTATCCCCCGGTTCCACGACAGCCACCTCCTCAGTGTCATTTAAAAACTTAAGTCGGACAGAAATGGAGGTGGTAGGAGCGGTGGTGGTGGAGATGGCGTTGGTCAAAGCTGGCATCAACCTTATTACCTTTTTATCTTCCTCCTCTAGCAAATCTTCATCATCCTCCTCATCAATATCATCAGACTCCTCATCAGAAGTATGAAGTCCTCCAGCCTGCAGCTGCTTGCTCTGAATGTCCAGCAGTAGGTCTGTCCTGACCCCCTCCGCTCCCTCCCCTTCTCCTCTCTCAGTCCCCGACTCGCTGTCATCCGGTTTGTTTTCCTGTGACGGCGCGGCAGCCTGCTGCTCGGGGGTGTCTGCGCTGGGAGAGCCCCCGCCGTAGCTGTCGTGGCCCCCCAGCCCGATCAGAGAGGCGTGGGCGCCCACAGTGAGGATGGTGCCCAGGATGTGGTCTCCCCGGTCGGCCACGTGGGTGGAGAGCCAGGCCAAGATGAGGGCCAGGACCAGGAGCAACACACCGCCCGCTGCCGTCACCTCCTCCTCCATCCCATCCAACATGGTCAGTGCACACACTGCCATCTCTGTCCTCCAAATCTGTGAACACACAAACAAAGGCTTCTGTACAATGTTGAAAAAACAACACACACAATGGCCAAGTCTCTCAAAACCAGGTCCCACAATTGATGACAAAAATCTGTTTTAGTTTCAGGGACAATAAAGTCATCCAGTATGCATAAACACCTCGCTGAATGAGTTATTTCTAAAATAACATGAACTCACCTAAGATCGACATATTTGAACTGCAGTCTGAACCTGCAGCATGTCAGGGAACTTGTCATCTGGTGTATTATCTCTGATTATGTGAGCTACTGTGGACAATGTAGTTCATCAGTGAGCGGCAGGCTGATTTATGGTTTACTGGATAAGATTCTTTCTTTATTACATTTTTTAAATTCATCCAATTTGCCAAAATACACTCCCTGTTATTCATCATTAATTCCATTACTGATCCAACCTACCACTTCCCTTTTTTCCAAAAAGAAAACAGGAAAATGGCCTGCTGTAATTTCCTAGAGCCCAAAACAAAGTCTTTAAAATGCTTGTTTTGCCAAAACACACAAATATAAAGAAATGAAGCAAATCTCTAGCTTGAGGACTTTATAATAAAAACAGATCGGATTAATATAACTGTTCACCTCTAAACATAACAAACAAGCACCTTACTATAACTTTAATATATTAATAAATACATGCACTTTATCCTGAAGTCCCATCAGTACATACAAATAATTTACTGACAGAAAATGTTTAAAAAGTTGCAGCGTCTGGACCAAACATGAGATTTCTTCCAGTTTTGAATCCAATTAAAAACAAAAAAAAATCACAGTCACATGTGTTCTTTACAAACAGCTGCTCGTTTGCAGGAACGTTTTCTGTAGTAAAATTAATAATAATACTAAGTTTGGTCTCAGGGCTGGTCCGCAGCTGCTGGTTGTAGCTGTGATGCTAACTCCGACCGTCCGGCTGTCTCCTCATGTCCTGTCCGTCTTTAAGCTCCACATTCGGCCTCTTCAGAGGACAAATCCGCCGCTAAAGAAGCTCGTCAGTCGAGTTTCTGACTCTTTTATTGGACTTTACGGTCCGACTGCTGCCGAGCAGTTAGCGGGCTAAGTTAGCTTCCAGCTAGCTTCGAGCTAGCAGCAGGAACGACCTTCGTCTGTTTAACCGAACCGGACCCCCCGGTGGGGGGGGGGTCCACCGGGATCTGTGTCTTTATACCGGGGGGGTCCACATGGTCTTACCTGGACGCTGGAAAATCAGAGCATGTTTGTTCTGTGGACGGGGGCCGGACGCCTGGAGACCTGCAGTCCGGATCAGAGCCACATAACAAACACCGAGGCCGTGACGTCATCGGCAGGCGGAGGGAGCGCCTGTTTTTAATAACGGGACGCCCCCGACGCTCCATCCGCTCATACCACAACAACCAGAGACCACCCGGGCGGGTGATTCAGGACAAAAAGAAAAAAAAAAAAAAAAACAAACAGACTAAAAAACTGTTTCTGTCCACAGGCAGTCAGAGAGCAGAAAATACTTTATTATGAACTTTATTTACTTATTCGGTTAGTTGTTGTTTTTTTTTTTACAGATGAGCTGCTAAGTTTTTTTTTTCCATTACACAGATGGATAGAAATATCGACTGGCTCATTTACTTTATTGATCCCAAACTGTCACAGCAGCCAGTAATCAGACTTAGAGTCACACTAAGTTAAATTTGTTGATGTTATATTTATAATAAATGGAAATGCTAAAGCACCTCAACATTAGACATCTGTACAATGTTGTTACATCACACCTGATATTAATGTACAACTTGTATGAATGGTGAAGAACAAAAGCACATCATGGGCTTAATATTGTATTTATCTGTTTTACTGTGGCCTATGTTGCAACATGTTCACCAATGTAATGTTTAAATCTAAGGATGACAGTGTAAATAAATAATCAGGGGTTCCGTTAAATTGTGTTTATTTGTATTTTGTTTCAGAAAATCCACACATATGTGTTGTAATGCCTTTCCTTCTACTTTGTCCAAACAATAGTCTAAAATGAATAAGACAAATTAAGTTAACAAAAATGGGTGTTAGTTTAAAAAAAAAAAAAAAAAAAAAAAGTAATTTTATCAGTAACCTTTGGACAGTGTTGGAGCAGGTGTGTGAAGTCAGCGGAGGCTCCCGTTGTCACGCAGCAGCAGGTAATCCCTCACAGAACTGGGAACGTCCAGTTGACTGACTGCTGAGTGGCACCGGGCCCCGAGGTGCAGGCGTAAGGCCCAACGACACAGATGCTGCAGAGAGCGAGGCTGACCGCTCCGCTGACGCACCAGCTCAAAGAAAGGCAGGTGCTCCTGAGGCAGAGAGGAGCAGACAGGGAACATGAACCTTGGAGGGTAAACAAGAAGAGCTTTAAAAAACACAGAGCTCACCTCATTTATCTCAGCAGACAGAAAGTCCATCCAGTCACAGGGAGGGACCGATGGATAAGAGTTCAGCATCACCTCCACAGTGGCAGGAGAGAGGACACACTGCTTCAGCATCTGTACACAACAAACATGTCCAATGATATCCAGATAATCCAGAGAACCTTCTTCAAAAACAAAATACCTTAACGCTTAACGGAATTTATGTTTGCTTCCACTTCTTTTAAACATAATCCTTCTTTGTCAGTACATTAAAATATTGGTAAAATGTTTATTTAATAATCTGCAGTGTAGTGTTTCTTTATGTTAAGTGCTGATTTTTCCAAATTAAAATAAAAAAAGTCTCCAAGTCAGACCTTGGCTAATAACTGGCCAACATACAACATTTTTCACTGATAAAAATCTCTTATATTAAGTTGGACTTCACATAATTGACCTCATATTTTGTATTTTATGGTTTCTGTATATGTTATTTGTTAAACTTTGGGATGGGTTATCAATCACTGACATGATCATCTCAAATATGGTTTTGTTGGTGGCTCTGGTATAAATATGTCATTTTTTCATGATGTAAAATTAATTGACCTGTCAACTAGCTCTGAATTAGATAACACTTGATTTTACACGTGTGAGTCTCAGTATGCCGGTTTTACTGAACCTTTGGGGAAACAGCTTTGGCTCCGTGGTTCAGAAGAGATCGTGCTATTGCTTCAGGTTGCTGGTCCGGGTAATCTTCCACCACCTTCAGGAACAAGCAGAGTAAGTGTTAACATCACGGCTGAGGGTAAAAAATAAATCTTTTCTTCCTTTATTTTTATCTTTAAGAATACTAAAGTTCGCGTCTTTGCTCTTTCAACTGTTATCTGCTACCTGCAAAAGACAGTCCATTGGGGTGTATCCTGCACAGTTTGTCACATCTGCTCTTGCACCGTGCTGCAGGAGGACCTCCACAATCCTGGAGCAGCAGTTTGCACAGGCGTTGTGTAGAGGAGTGTGCTGCTTCCTGCCCGCAGTTCTGGGATCAGCTCCGGCATCCAGCAGCATTTGGATCACACGGAGGTAGCGTCCGAACTCAGACGGCCTCTCAGCCCCGGAGCATGCAGCATTTAGAGGAGTCTCACCCTCTTGATTTGTAACCAACACATCGGCTTTGTAGCTCAGGAAGAGCTCCACGTGCTCCTCCAGGCCTCTCCGAGAAGCCACGTGCAGCGGTGTGAGCCTCGACTCCCTCATCCTCACATTGACCTCTGCATCTCCTTCTAACAATAACTCAGCACACCTGCAACAAAGTGCACACATTTCTGCTCATACAGGTTTTTGCAGGTTAGTAAAAGAAAAATCTAAATGACATCTGACCACATTGAGCCTTGGCAGCAACTTGAACCTAACAAAGAAATTAATGTGGCTATTAGAGTGATTTCACCTCCTTCACCACTCACTGGACTGACTGAGCAGAAGTGCAGAGGTGAAGGGGAGCGCTGCCGTCTGAGGCCAGCAGTTCAGGATCTGCTCCATGAGCAAGCAGCAGCCTGACACAGGCAGCGTGTCCCCCGATGCAGGCTTCATGGAGGGCAGTCCTGCCTCCTGGGTCGGCGTTCACCTCAGCTCCACGAAACAGCAGTTCCTCCACACATCCAGTGTGTCCTCTGCTCGCAGCTAGACGTAACGCTGAGGTTTGTTTTACCTTGGAGCTCAGCGTCCACATACCTGACAGAGGAACAGAAGGTCTGACAGGTAAGTAAATGCATTTATTGGGAATAATAACAAAAATATGTTGAAAGTCTTACCCATCTCTGGAGCCCACACCATCTCCTCATGCACCGTCTCCATCACAGCATTGACCATTGCTGGGTCCTTCAGCACCGCATACACTCCCTTCATGTCTCCAAACATGAAGGTGTTGTGAATGGCTGTGTCTCTGCAGTGGACCTGGGGTGGAGGGACCCGGACCTCCTGGAGTTGCCGCTGCTGGGGAGGAGGCCTGGGGGCTCTGGGCACCGGGGCCCTGGTCATGGCTCTCCTCTGGGCCAGCGCTCGTCGAGCATCCTGCCACTCCTGATACTCCTGCTCCAGTCTCAGAGAGCGCAGTGAGGTAGACGTGAACGGAAAAGTGTCTCTTGACATGATGCCTTAGAGTCATTGGAAGAATCATTTGGTTAATTTTACAGCTTTTTGTGGGAAGGCAGGTTAGAAATGAGATGATTTTATGTTATTTTCACTGTTCTTAGTTGGAACTCAATGGATTAAACTCCATAAAGAAACAGACACTTTGGAGAAAACTGTTTACAGAAATGGCCGCCTCCTGTTACTCACCCTTTGCTGGAGCTGCAGGGACTCACAGGGTCCAAACAGAGGTCAAGTGAAAACCTCCCTAACTGTGATCCATGGTGTTCCCCTTTTAAGTTGAACTTGAAAATGCAGACTTCTTGATGTCCTCTCTCTGTGGCACAGTCACAAGATTGTTGCTCAAATACAACATAAGCACTAGTTATTTATAGCTGAGTGCAAGCTGACACTTGATTTATCCAGTATGGCCACCAGATGACAGCATTAATCCAGCATTTATCTCCCATGAACAGTGAAGTACTGCGGAGAAAAAAGACACGTCGAGAGAAATATCATCCCAATGCCCAACCCTATTATTAACAGATTAGTATAAGATCCTTTGTTCCTCAGGATATAAAATAAAATAAAACGAAATCTAAACTCTAAACTAACAAAAATGATCCAAAATGGGGATCTAAAAAGCTAAAAACCCTCCGCCCCCCCAACAGGATCCACCTGGAACGGATTTAGATGTTTGTCCAGCTCTTCTTTGATTGTTAATATATTTATTTATCTTTTATGAGTATTTTTTGTTCTTGCTGGCTTGAAAATGAATAATTAATTTTAGTTTAATTTTTCACCATAAAAAAAAGATTCGCTGTTTAACTTTCAGGCGAATAATCGTCAGTGTAATTTACATCATCCCACGAAGAATAAAAATAAAACACCAACCGGACGTGCTGAGGAGTGAACCCTCTGACTCTGCGTCAACAATCTTTGTATCAACAAGTCTTACGTCATTACGTCGTGTTTGAACGTGGCGGCGCATTAACGAGCTGCAGCCGAGAAAAAAAAAACGAATAGAAAAACATTAAAAACTAAATAAAAACTTAGCTCGTCGCGTTGATCTGTCCAAATAAAGGTTAATAAAAGGCCCAGATGTAATCTCTTTGAATGGCTCTCGGATCAGACTCAGCTTTTATCGCCTTACTTCATGACCAAGATGGTAAGTGAGCAAAATCCACCCGACTCCAGCTAACCAGGCTAACATCGGGTCAGCTATGAGACGTTAAGTTGTACTTTATGACACTTTTGTGTAGTAATTGTTTGTTTTCTCCGTCGTGTTGTCGCTTTTCTTCCAGACCTGTAAGTTAAACGGCCTGTTCAGCATCGGGGAGGACTTTGACGACGAGGTGACAGCCGGCGGACTCGAACACACCTGACTTCAGTTGTTCTGATTTCAGTTGTCAGCTAACTGTCAGTAACATGATGTGTCTCCTCAGGACCTGCTGGGGACAGACTGGTGTGTCCCCCCGGCGGCTCACAGGCAGCCGGAGAGGAATCACCTTCAGCCGGCGGCACCGTGTGATGGACAAACTGTAGCTCCGGGTCTGAGGCAGCTCTCCTCCGCCTCCTCCTCTCATCCTCACCCCCCCTGTCCTCCCTCACTGAACAACACTCAGCCTAACTTGCCCCCCCCAAAGGGTCACGTAAACTCCGAGAGGTCGTTTAAACCCTGTGTGGCTCAGGATGACTTTGATGACTGGGATGTCGACCTGGCAGACTTGGATGAGAGTGAGGACCAGGTGGTCCATCCTCCCCCTCCTGCTGCCCCCGCTGCCCCGGTCCAGCAGCTCCGACCCCCAGCCCACAAAGAGCTTCAGACCACACTACCTGATCGGACTCTGGCTGCACACAAACCGTGTGGCTCACTGAGCCGTAACCTACCTCCTCGGACCCTCCACGCTGCTCATATGCGATCTCCAGCTCCCCGTCCCGCCGTCCTGTCAGCCCCATCCCAGAGTCCAGGCGTTTTTGCTGGCCTCGTCGCAACTTCTCCTGTCCCCAGTCCCATTTCCAGGACACCCAGCAGGGCTCACTGGACAACTCCAGGACCCTCCCCTCAGGGCCGAGGCCTGTTTGAGACGGGCTTTGCAGCACCCTCTTCCTCCCCCTCATCATGTCTGAACGCCGCCACTCTGAGCCCCCATCCCCTTCACACGCCAGTCGTCACCAACCGCCTGGTCCAGCTAGTCTCTGCCTCTAATAAGCTGCCTCAGAAGAGGCCTCGGTCTGAGCCTAAGCGACCCAGGACTCGACGGTTTCCCGGCCCCGCTGGCCTCCTGCCGCAGCAGGTTGGTGCCGCGTCCTCGTATCTGCCTGGTTGCACCGGGTCAGCTGCTGCTCTGCAGATTTCTCACACTAATGACGTGTGACAGAGCAGTTGGTTGTGTTTGCTTTTCCACTGCGATAATTAGATTCTTCTCTCTCAGCCGCAGGGTCAGAGGCTGGATGACATCGTGGTGTCTGCTCCTCATACTCCTGCTCATGGTGTCATGGCCCGGCAGGCAAGCCAGGTAATAAAACCGCTGACAAGAGATGAGGACACACACAAAGCAGATGAAGGCTTGTTTCGCTGTGATCTCTCTTTTTACTCAGCATCGACCAAAACTCTGATCTTATCTGAAACAAACCAAATAACAAACATTAGCAGTTCGTCGCTTGATCATTTAATTATCCTGATTCGTTAAATGTCAGAGGACAGTTAAAATATTTCCCAAACCTCAGACTGACGTATTTCTGTGTTTCTGTTTTGTTTGATCAACAACTTAAATCCCAAATCTTCAACAGTTATTGGTATTTTCAGTGAAACATGACCTGAAGGAATAAAAAAAGCTCAGCGCTGAACTACACTCTCTGTTGTCTTCAGTTCTTCTTGGGAAATGTATTCAAAGTATTTCTATTCCTAAACAAAAGCGATATTTATTCTAATTTTCAATCTCGAATCAGGACAAACACTCATTTAAAACAGAGGACTGGCAGCAGCGCAATGGCCCACTCCTCTGCCTGTCACCCAGTGCATCCTGGGATGGGCTTCATTTATCTGCAACACTGAATGGGATAAGGAAGAATATAATAAAACTAGATGGGTTTGCATTCACAGAAGTGATGTTTTTGTTAAGTTGTTGTGACAAGAGAAGCAGTTAATGGCCACTTGTATGGTAATTATCATTTAGTAATTATAACACGCTTTTATTTTTCTGACATGGCTCGGAGGTGGGATTAGGTTTAGATCTTCCTGCCATTTCATGATGTGTTTTCTTCTCTTTGTGAGTCTGTTAGAGTTTTATAAACCAGACATTGAATCGGTCCCGCTGCTCTCCTCCACTCTGATCACATCAGATTTAAAATGATCATCTGAAAAAGCTAATGCCAGGTGTGCACACAGAGCAACATGAAGGCCATAAATCAACAGTCACTTCAGGGAAGTGTATTTATTATTAGCCATTCAGCTGTTTTTTATTTTTTTATTTTTGAAGGCTTCCAGCTCACAGACTGAAGAAGATGAATTCAGCAGCGGTGCGTGGGCGGTTATGAAGGCAGAGATGGGACTGGATGAGAGGAACCCGTCTTGCTTCCTTCACTCCTACAGTGTGGTCATGGTGCTTCGCAAGGTGATCTAATACACACTTTTTAGTTGTTTGGTTACAAAGATAAAACTACTGACAGTAAACCATCTTACTCAAGGGCTGTAACACACATGCTGCTATTTAGGTCAACTAGTTTAGTTTATCCTCCACTATAAGCGTTTGTGTCACTGCTGGAGGTGTGTTGGTTTAATCAGGACAAATGACAGGCCCACGCTGTAGGTGTTGAGTAATTATAAGCAGTGTGATCACTCATCAATCATTTTAATTAAGATTCTGCTGCTATTCTGCTCTCTCTGAGTGTGTCGGCCTCCCAGTGATAACCTATCCCTGCTTTTGAGATGCAGTTGTTGGGAGAAACCTGCACATGTTGGTCACACTTGCTTTCACCTCCTCCATTTACATGCACGGAGCTGTTGCCAGAATTCTGGCTGAGCTCATTCAGGTTAAGCTGTTTACATGAACAGTAGCCTCCAAGAACTCCTGTTTGCACGAATAAACAAATTAACAAACAGCTCTCCTGCTTCTGTTGGCTGAATAATAACATGTTACATCTAATGCAACAGAAAAACTGGGCGATCACCTCATTAAACATGGCTCATTGCTGTTTATTTTTGATAGCAGTGAAGCTCCACAAACCTCTGTGAGTCTGTTATTTGCTCTGAGGGGAGTTAGAATTCAGGCTGAGCTGATTAGATATTCCGAAACTAGAGGTGGGTGGGCACTTTTTATTTTTTCTGAATGCCTCGTGATTAAAAATCAAGCACTGCCACAACCTTATTCTTGATTCTCACCAAAATGAAAAAAAATTCAAACACAAATCGTACATTTATGCAATTATTTAAGCACACGTGAAACTGTGATTTTTGCAAAAGAGGATGATAAAAATGTCTAACTGGTTTCTTTGTGCTGATGGGGTGCACAGGCGTGTTGCTGATCAGCTTCATTTAAGTGTTTGAGATTATAGCTCACAATTATTTAATAATTTAAAAACATATTTAAAAACAGTTATTTTTGAATACTTATTTTCTCAAATTAAATTCTGCCTTGTCACATATGTTTGTAAATGTTATGAAATATTAAAAGAATATTGGTTAGAATTTCTCAAAGTCCAAAACCAAGGCTATGCAATTGCTTTTTTTATCTGACCAACAGGCCAAAACACCACCACAATATATTTAGTTTACTATCATATTGAATGATTAAAAAGTTGCCAGTTGATTTTAGTAGTTACAGGTTGTTGTGTTTTTTGTCTGCCATGAACGCAGGCCGCTCTAAAACAGCTGGTGAAAAACAAAGTGCCCAACATGGCTGTGCTGCTGAAGAGCATCATCCACACACACAACGATGCCAAGGCTGTGTTCAGAGACCCGACAGGTACTGGAGACACACACACGCACAAAAATACTGACCCTAACCCTAACAGAGTCACACAGGCTCAGTGTTGAAATGTGTGTACATTTGCATTAAAGGGAAAACCTTCATGAGGATCTTTGAGGTGGAAAAAACACCCCAGGCTCCATGTAAATTGTACACTATTGTAGAAAAAAAAATGTGTCAAGTGATGGCGGATTAAAGCGAGGGTTGGTGGAGAAGCCGTGAGCTGTTGGATTCTCATTTGACATTTTCCTAAATGAGAAATTGCCTGATGTAGTTCCACGCAGTGCGAGAGCCGCGTTCAGCCACTGTAACAATAAGCTTGATTACACTTACGGATGTACACAACAGCCCACACGCAGAAAAATTCACATCTGTCCTGGACCCTCAGCAGCAGGCCTCTGTTGTCCCCCAGACTCATTTCCTCCGTCGCTCCGTCTCGAGGCTTAGCCCTTTTTGTCTGATCCACCTCTGAGTTTAGCCAGTTGCTATGGTCCCCGGGGAGCAGCCACATAAAGGTGTGCGGATTACCAGCACCCAGGAGTGCATGCTGTACGCAGTTGCAGTTGTTTGGCATTAGCAGCTGAGTAGTAAGTGCCTCTGACACCAAGAGGGACCTTACTGTCAGCAGTTCGCCTCCCACCTGCTGGAATCTCTTCAGCCATCCTCCAGCAGGCGGTTCACTCCGGAGCTACGTGAGTTGTTTGTCTGTGTACTGGTGCTGAAAAGGTTATTAGAATATCTCCATGAAATCACTGAGATCTTTTTTTAGATTTAATTAATCATGCAGATAACTGATCAAACAGAAATGTGCAGAGCTAAAAACTCTGCGGGTTCATTTGCTGTTTTTTCTATTTGGACATCTTTGGACTCTGATCTGACCATCAATGTTATTTTTATTATTTTATTAGTTTTCAGCAGTTTAAAGGCGAGTCTTTTAGAAAAATGACTGTATCAAAGATCGCAATTATTTAACCTTATTTTTTTACCTGCATTAGTGGCTATAATGCAGTACATACATATATATATAAAAAACACAACATGATGGTACTACACTGGCACTATGTCCTCACAGCTACTACTTACAGTTTTCTCTGGCTGGCTTCCCCACACAGTCCAATTACTTTGGGCTCTAAAAGGCCCAGAGACGTGTAAACAGTTGTTTATCTTTATATGTTGACCCTTCTGACTGCCAACCTCTCTGGAGTTTAACCTCCCAAGATTGGCTCCAGCCCCCCGTGATCTGGCATGGAATAGCTTCACAGATAATGGATGGATGGAGGGATGGAGGTGGAAATCTCTGGTCATGCACTTCCTGTATTACCAAAGTCTAAACGAAGCCTTTGCCGCCAGGGCCACAGGAACTTGAATAGCTTGTTTGAGGAAAGACGTGCAGAGTCATTTCTTTGCTTTATTTTATCGCGCAAGACAGTAATTTAACAAACAGCTTTTATTGTGTTGTGTTTGTAAGAAAACATTTGCCTAATAAACATATTATTATTCTTATGTGTATCAGCTTAAATAAATCTGAGTGATGGTTGATATGGATCCTTTTGTAGAGATTTTGTTTTGTTTTTATAATATTAGAACCAGGAGATACATCGAGCAAGACGATTAAAAGTCTGACAGCCATTTTTTCCCTTCCTCTCAGGGACAATCTGAGACGGTGACACTGTTTCTAAGTGAACTCAAACATACCTTGTCATTTCTGTACTGTCATGTCACTGTTTACACTCATATGATGTATATTTGCTACACTGACAGAGTTAACAGTGAAGCTCAACTGCAAACACACAACAACATTTTAGCATCTTTAAAGTTGATGTGGTGAGACAGCAGGTTATATTATTCATTTGGAGTTGTTTTTCTGATTGCCTGATAAATCTAAGTCCAATGTTCCGTCTCCACTGCTGTTTGGTTCGGAGTACATGCAGTACACTGAGCTTTTTTGTGGAACAAAACTACCCCCTGTTAGAGAAAATGACACTGAGAATTGTTAGAATGGACCAAAACACTGAAGTTGTGCTCCATAAAACAGAATGAGCCTCAAGACTCCAAAACGCTCACTGCAAGGAACTGCCGAGCTGAGCGATATTTATCTGTGGGTCTGTCGATGCGAGCAGCACTTTCAGAGTCCACATTGTCATGTTTTTCATTGTTGATATAAAGACATTGATTAGCTATTTCTTATTGTGTTCTCCGCGATATCTGACTGAAGGGGAGATGCATGGAACATTACATCGGCAGCTCCTGGAGGACAGAGCCGAAGAGCTGAAGGTCGGAGCCATACTGCTGCTCAAACAAGTAAAACTCACTCACAGCACCATCACGTAAAACTTTAATGTCACTCATAATGGAAACTGTACCTCTGTGTTTTAACTTGACCTAAATGTGCCATGGCATTCATTGAGTTTGGGGAGTTTATGTGTCTCTGCTTGTTCTGTGGATAGGTTGGTGTGTTTTCACCCTCTCACCGTAACCATTACTTAAACGTGACGCCCAACAACCTGCTGAGGGTCTACTCCCCTGATGGAGTCAGTTTATCCTCTGTTCAGCTCCCCCCGCTGGTCCTGGTAAGCCCCACTAATGTCAACTGAAAATAAGAATTGCACAATTGCATTCCTCCAAATATTAAAGCTGTCATGCAGAAACGCTCTGTGAACCCGTCAGCTGTCCCCTCTAAACGTTTTTGTTTTCATGTGTTTTTGTTTTTTGTTTTTCTTCTTTCCAGGCGCGGATGCCATCATCACCCACTCAGCCTCCCACAGTCCTCCGGGAGCCAGTATCACGGATGCATCTGCTGTTTGACGAAGAGGAAGATGAGGGGCAGGAGGGTGAAAGATGCACAGAGGGAGCGACAGACTCTCAGACCCCAACAGACACTGGAGGGAACTCCAGCAGAGGCCCCCAACAGCCTCCTGGGAATCCTGCAGCACAGGATGAGGGCTGGGATGCAGGTGGGGCTCCCCATAGAGAATTAATCCCAGTCACATCCTGAGTTTCAGCCTCTGTAAAATAATAATGTAAAATATTCTGAATAAAATAGAAGCACAGGTAAAATGTTGAGTTCACTGGCCGTAAATCTAATGTAGTAAAGACAAACAAACAAAATAATTCAATCTCCAGCTATAGTGATATATGACAGGGAGGCAGCAGATCCACACATTCGATGAGCTAAAGAGAGAAACTGATCAGCATAAAAGACGGACCATCCATCCATCCGTTATCTATACGTGCAGGGTCGCAGGGAGGAGCTGGAGTTGATCCCAGCTGACACTGGGGCAGGACGGGGTTCACCCTGGACAGGTTGCCAGTAAATCACATAGACAAACAACCATTCACACCCAAAGGAGATTTAGAGGGGCCTTATTACCTAATGCACATATCTGGACTGAGAGCATCTGGAGAGAACGCACGCAAACACTCCAGAACCACCTACCCATGAGGTGACAGTTCTGACCGCTGGTCCACCGTTCCACCAAATGCCCAAAACTGTTCAGTGATACTTATTATAGTTGTAGAACATTTTGATGTCGATCAATTTGCCAACTCCTCTCTCCCTCCTTGCAAGATACTAACAGCTTAATTTTTGTTCCTTTTGCACTGCTTGTCCAGATGGAGAGCTCCTAATAGGGATTGTGTCTAATTTCATGGTGGATTAATTATAGAAGTGGCTGAGCATTGTTCAGTGGAACACACTGTGTGCTACCTTACTTTATGCACGAAACGACATTACGCACTGGGAAAAAAAAAACAGCAAATGATGCGAGCCATGTAAAAGCCATTGACTATCTAAGATTTTTAAAATAAATGTTTGGGATTATATTTCCAAGGAAAACGTCAGTAATCTCTGAACACTAATGCAGACAGGTAGTCATTTCTTAGTTTCTGGTGTAGCAGTTGAACTGGAGGAAAAATGTTCATGCTCTTCACTGTCTCTGTTCTTTCTGTTGTGCAGATGATGACTTGGATGAACTCCTGGGAGAGTTAACTGAGGACACCTGCAGCCTTTAATGTAACTTTACATCAGCCAACATACAGACTGTCTCCACTGACTCAGGTTATTTCTTGGCTGAGTAACAGCAAATGGTTCATTTTGGGAAGACGTTTTCCGAGTACATTAACTTTGTTCAGCACCCGTTTCCTGAACACCACTGAGTATAAACTGAGTTTATTTCTTGTTGCCATCTCATTGCTGTGCATCAATGATGATTGATGTGTTATAAGAAGCAGTCACTTAAAGCCAACACATGCTCATTATTTAATTACAAAACTCCAGAAATGATCCCTGTGTGATTTTTGCTCCACGTCTCGTACTCTCATAAAGATAATTCTTATAATTAGTCTTAGATTGTGCGTCTATTTTCTGCTGCTTCCCTCGCATCACTGACCTTGAAATGAAAGGCTAATCCACATAGCATTGATTTGATGATTATGTAAAATGATATTTAGGTGAGGCTTCCTTGCCCTTTCTTCTCATTTGTGTCTTTTTATCTGCGTGTCAGAGTGAAGTGGATAAACTGTAACGCTGCTTGTTACTGTGCATTAAGAGGTGTAATAGAGGTTTTCAGGCAGGGATTGTAGGGAGGCAGTCTTAGAGTCCCATATGGTTTATTTGACCAGAAAATATTTACCCACCCCTGCTAGAGTCAGGGTGGAGTCACACCATGACTAACAGGCTCTTATGGAAGCTTTCCCAATAGGATCTAAACCCCAGATCCAGACTCTCCCACCACCTCTGCCTCACAAACAAACCGTAACAGATTCAGGTTAATCCTCAGCCTTTTTTCTCATTTTGCATTTGATGCAGCAACACAAATTTCCTGGTTTCTGTACAGAGGAGAGAACGACGATGATGAAATCAGCTGTATTTGCTGTCATCCCACATATTTCTTGCTTTTCTCCTCTTAGCTGTGCAGTTTGCAGTACAGTCTGCAAGTATTTGTGCAGTGACAAGTTTTCCTTTCGGTTTTGGATCAGAATGTCAAAACAATTTGTCTTTAAAATTAGACTCTGACTACGAGGGTGAAGCGGTGACTTTGAGAAAGGAGAAACTGTGAGCCTGTCCTTGTTCTGCTGTTTGGAGGAATAAAAGATGTGAAGAGTTACAAGGTTCCTACTGCAAACCTGATATGGATTCAAATAACATTTGAGGGTTAGCTTATACAAATTCCTCACCCTTTCCTCACAGTGTAACCATGCATTTACTATCGGATTTACTTGTCCAGGTTTTGAGTCTCATAACATAATTTGTGGTTCTGCACAGGACTGAAGAAAAAACCAGTCAAAGACAAGTCAGCCCCAAATGTTCTTCCAAAAAGTCTCCTGTGGAAGGTGGATAATGCACTCTCCTCACTGCACAGTTTACAGCGAAGCTCCTTTATACTTGTGATGACAGTGTGTGTAGTGACTTTTCAGGAACACTTTTGCTGGAAAGACAAGTTCAATTTCTTGACACTGTAATTTTGCAGCAGCACAAACACATTTGATTTCAGAAATTCTGAAGCAGAAACTGTTAGCACCTGAATGAGGAAAACAAACCTGCCCTTTCTGGATAGATATCACAAGATGAAAAGTCGAAAATCTGCTTTTATTGTAATTTGACCTGGGTTTGATGAGCTTTACAGAGCAGAGATTTCTGTTCACTCACTCAATGGTGTAAACACCAGTTTCTGTTGCCAACAGAAACAACAATTACTCACTCCTGCATTACACGCCTTGAGGCTATAGCCAGGAATCAGCAGGACATATATTATGATTAATTGGATTTTAAGTGGCAGAGGTACGTTCTTTGATTGTTGCTATTTTTTTTGATTCATGGTGAAGATTTTCACACATTCATGCCTCAGAGAATCCACTAAATGAAATAATCCCAGAGCCAATATTGTGTTTGTCATCTGTGATGTGGGGTAACAAGCAGACAAAAAGGGCAGAAACCCCTCCTGTAAATACAGAACTTCTTATACCAGCAGGGGGTAGCATTTAACGCCCTCCCTGGCTGTACTGGTCACCATTAGTCAAGTTCATGAGTTTATGAGAGCAAGCAGACATCCAACATCCAGTTAAGAGTCGTGATGATAACAGTCGTAATTGGAGGGGAACTTAATTGAACCAGAACAAGGCTCTTATCTTTATGAGTGTGCGGGGGGGGTCGCCTTCCCTTATCTGCACATTTACCAATTAAGACCTTCACAAAAAGGGGTTCAGTTCCTGTAAGTCTGCAGCTATTGCTCTCACTCTGGAATAATTTGTCCTTCAACTTCAATTGCCTCTCACCAGAGGTAATAATCAACTGTGCCCAGTCTTGCCAACTCTGGTACATCCTAATTATCTGCTGGTAAGAGCTTATTATTTTTCATAATCCATTAAGATAGTCTGAAAGTGTAATTACTCTTTCAGTCTCGTCATGTGTTTGGAATAAGAAGTGCCAATGAACCCCCCCACCACCAAAAAAAAAAAAAATCCCAATCCTTTCACTAAAGATCCTCATCTGTGGAAAACGTTTTCATCTGTGATGTAAAATACCATGAACTCTGAGATATGAGGAGAGAGGCCTGACATGTCAAATACCGTGAAAATTGGAAAGAAGTGCAGTTAAATTCAAGAGTGAAAGACATGTTTTTGCTGCAGCAGAAGCTAAGGAAGACCAGCGGCATGCTGTGTTCACAATAGTGGCCATTGACTGGCTTATTGGTACGGGTTTAATCAAATTCACCCATACCAGTTTGGCAATGTCTGACCAGCCAAATAAGTCTCAAAGTCCAACCTTATCTGTGTCATCTCAAGGTCTTTTAGTGTATTTCCAGGAGCCTTTGAGTTTGATATGTACAACAAATAGAAAGGATGAGTTGTCTCTGAATTGTGAAAGCTTTTTTCAGTGCACTCCAAAAACATCATGTCTGTATTGCAGATTCAAATTTCTTGACATTCGGAGCAGACGAGAACAATTTCTCTTCAGGGTTGATGTAGTGCCCGCTGGAGTTTTCAATCAAGTGGTAACTTTATGTTTCGTGTCTCCACGGTCAAGAATAAACTCCACACTTCAGCTTATAATGGAAATTTGTCCATCTGCAATTCTATGACGGTGTCGCCAAGGTGATCTGATCCTAATGATTATGTGATATAATCAAAAGCCGACAGCTGCTAAATGGACCTTGATGTGGGATTTTTTTTTTTTTCTTTCCGAGGTCAAAGCACTTTTAGGACTCGTACCAGAGAAAAACCCCTGACCTTTCAAACTGCAGTCAATAAACAAGATTCTGCCCAAGGTCCATTGATTAGGGTTTCTGGAGCTTTCTGTAATCCTGTTTGGCACTAATTAGGAACAATTCATCCATTTGACTAAAAAGATGTCAATTAGAAACTTATAGTATTTGTATATTTTGTGATTTTATATATATATATACATATATATATGACTGCTAGGTGAAAGGAAACTATATCCAATCCGAATTAAAATTCCATAGTTTACAACGCTGAATAATTGAAAGGAGCTTGTTAACAGACCTGATATTGGTTTTATTTTGCCGAGAGTAAACATTGAATCTGAAACATCGTGTATAAGATTATAATGAGTTTGTTGGCACTGTTGGAACTGCACTGTAGTGTCCTGATTATATTCTATAGTCTACTGTTCATATAATGCAGTACATTATTTGCATACTACTCATATATAGATGGGTCATGCATAAAAGGAAAAATCTGAATTAATGAGTTGAGAAACTTAGCAATTGCAGATGCTTCCAAACAGGGCAGGAGGGGTCAGTGACTGGTTTGAACAGTATGAAAACAAAATGAATCATATGCTGCTGCTTCCACAGTCACCAGATCTTAACACTTAGGAGAGAATATGGAGTGACACATTGGACAGCCCATCAACAAAACACCAAATGATTGTGGGTGTTCATCCATCCTGAAACATTACAGGAGGCTCACAGTTGCATTACTGTAAAACCCTTATGATGGTTTTCCTGTAACTTGTCACCCATCAATGTGCAAACACTTGGATGTGACACCTCTGAGATGTACGAGGGTTTATCAGCCATCCGTGTCAGTCCAAGTAAGGAAGGCTAATTTATGCATTGCCCTTTTATATTAGGTATGTTTAGTTTCAGCATTGACCTGGTAATTAAAAAGGACAATGTGGTCAGGCTAGCTAGACCCATGTCTTTAATAATCTTGTGGATGGAAAGTTAGCCAGATGGATAAAGCCAGATAAGATTGCTCAAGTATAAAACCTTATTTTATGCCCTGGAAGCTGTTTAATCCCTGTAAAACTACACTTATTACCTCAGTGGAATAAAGGGAGATTTGCTTAATTAAGTTGTTAAGAAACCAGTAAACCCTGCAAGCTGTCTGAGACCATGGCGAATTTCATTTGGGAGAAAGACTGTATGATCGACTGATGTGTGTGTGTGTGTGTGTGTGTGTGCAGAAAGATAAAAATACATTGAGGTATCTTTCAGATTCAGTCAATCCCTTACTTTTTTTATTAGTCTTCAAGTGCAAAGAGATGGACAGATAGGCCCAAAGTGCATAATACAGCTGAGTCTGATGCAATAAGGCTAAACACTCATCCATCTAAAATCAATACATTCTAACATTTCAGTCGAGACGTCCAAAAGATATTGGATATAGTTTTGGTTTTGTGTACAAATAATGTACGATTTTAGTGGAGAAGTTTTACAAAATTAACAGATCAATGATCAATAGCTAATGAAAGATTCATATATCCCCATTCCCATCACCCCTCATTTACAAAATTCCACCTGAGTGCGAGATTAATTCATTCATATCCAATAGTATTTTCAAGTTTACTTTCCTTTGCTCTCCCTTTTTTGAAACTTAACTGATAAAATAAAATTTACAATAGGGATCGAGAAGAAAGCCATCCAGTGCAATCATTAAAAAAATTGTTTTAGTATTTTTTTATATACACAATTTACTTCTATGGCATTGCTGTTCAGGCTAAATTTCAGGGTGTCAAGATTTATTTTGTAAGTGGCATTGAATAAATACTATATAAATATAAACTTTTGTTTTGAAAGCTTTCACTTTCCAAATTTCAAAAAGCAGATTTACAATGTATGAATGTCAGTCCTTGTTTCCAGTTGCAAATAGCAGAAAAATGCATCTCTGAAGTCCACTGGCTGCACGATACATGTCCTCTTTGAAGGTTATCCATATCATAACAACAATAAAGCTTAATAAATATTTGTATATACTTCACTATTTATATTTTTAAGGCACATAATCTTTACTTCCTCATAGCCCATTCACTTTAATGTTAATTAATTTTTTTTACTTACTATATTTTGCATATTTATATTTGATTTATTTTACTTTGACATTCTATTTATGTTTTAAGTATGTACATATTTCTATTTCTATTCTGGAGCACCATAGTGAGCCAAATTTCTCAGATTCTGATTTGAATTAAAATCATTATTTTTCACAAAATTGGACACAGTGTATCCAAGTGTTGTTGTGTTGTGTTGTATGCCAATAAAAAATTCTCACCAGGTAGACCAATGCGTGATTTTCAAGAAAATACAATTTTCATTGTTAACAAATAATCATGTAAACATTTTCAAAACAGTTGTTCCAAAAAAAAAAAAAAAAAAGTTTCTGTACTTCTGTGGGTTACTTACAAAATGAAGGATTGACAAAAAAAGAAAAATAAATAAATAAATAAAATTCTATATTAATGTTTGAGAATGGCCTTTAGCACGTGTCTTTATTTATTTATTTACTGTATGTATATATGTGTGACACTTGTGTGAATATGCATAAAACGAACAAACAAACACAAAAAAACTAACGCGGACAGTTGACGGTTAAATGAACTACGCTATTTCCGTCCGCCATCTTGTCCAGTTTTAGTCGTTTGGGAATTTCACCGGAGAAGTTCGGATGTTCATCGGGGAAGACCGAAAACTCACTCAACTCCACTAAACTGTGGATTAATGGCCCGTTTCTCGGTCCTGCCGTGGCACCGCTAACCTAAAAAAAAAACCCAACAAAAAAACAAAACCAAAAACTGAAGGATTGTTGTTTTATTTGGACGAAGATGAGAAGATGGAGGATTGAATCCGCGGTCCGGCGGCAAAGAAGACCAACGGCTACAGGCGAGCTAACGTACACAATAATGGGCTTACATTAAAACTTGATTTAAAAAAATAACTCTGAACACGCTAAGATATCTTGTAATATGTTTTTCCTCTAAAAAGAGTGGTTATCCGAGTTGGTGTAAGTTATTAATGTTTCCAAACAGGTAAAACGTTCTGGAGCAGGTGTGTGCCTTGAACTATTTAGCTAACATTAGCTTTAGCTTATTGGAGGCTACACAGATTTTGCTACGAGCCTATTTTTATTAGGAAAAAATATCAAATATTTTCTCCCTGAGTAGTTATTTGTTGACTTATGCTCTTCAGTCTGGTCTTCAAATGTTTTCAAAAACCCCCCTAATATTTGTATTTTTTTTTTATAATTATAAACTGAAGCTAAAATCTTTTTAAAAAGTAATCAGGTATCAATTTGCAACTCCACCAGACATATAAACTAACTTCATGGCACTGTGCACTCCTTAAACTTGAATTTTTATTTCATCCTAGTGCTATTAGGATATATTTTACAACTGGCAGTTTCATTTGAGCTGACCATTACATTTTAATCACTTAGAGTTATGTTAATTGTCCAACAATTTAAAAAAATGGGATACTTAAATGACTGTGTGTTTATGCCAAGTGTTCCATTCAATCTAAAAAATGTGCAGTATCATAATCACCTTCCTGTTGGTTGTAAATATCTATCAAATGATTGACCATCACCACGCTGATTCCAGCTTTCTCTTGTGGGTCTGTCTGCTTAATAGTGAGGGGTGTACAGTCGTCATCAGATACCTGACTGTAGCTGGCATTTTGGCATGACATGAGAGCTGAAAAGATGGGCTTCTGCATGGATTGAGTGTCAATTAGTGTTGCTGATTGTGGTAATAACCTGAGAACTATTTTGCTGCTGAAAATACAGAGGGAACATTCTCATTTAGTCTTACAGATCAGGTTGACAACCTGCATATTTTTATTCAGTCCATATCCTCACAGCACTTGATTTACTTTCCCTCTGACCACTTTTTAGCCTCTCACACCTTCTTTTGTTTTGTTCTTGTTGCTTTCCAGCTCCTGTGTCCTTGTATATCTTCAGTCTGTTTTCTTTCTCTCTCTCTCTCTCTCTCTCTCTCTCTTGAATTATAACACACAACTAGTCACAGAGACCAAATGCCTCCAGTTACAGATATAGGTTCACATATTCACTTGATTGTACGTGTGACAAACTTCTCTGGCACATGTGACATTGTAATGCAGCTCGTGTGACCACGCATCTTCACTGCCTTACTCTTTTTTTTTTTTTTCAGTTTTCCCATTTTATTTTTGTCCTCATTCCTTCCCTCAACCTACATTTCACTGCCTTTACTGCTCCGTCTCCACTTCTGCTTCATTTCCCATGACATAACTCCTCTCCTCTTTCAAGCAGCCACCACTGTTTTCCCCTCTACTATCTCCAACAGCCTCACCTTTTGCATCTGTCCATTACCCATGACAAGATATGGACACATGAAAAACAAATGAGTGAAGGTACCTGTGGTGAAAGATGAAACATTCAGAAAGAGACTTGGCTGAGGAGAGAGCAAGCAAGGAGAGCTTCGTCTTCCCTTCTCATTCTCCTCCCTCCCTCTCTCTCGCCTCTACTCTCTCTCTCAGTGTGAGCATGTGTGTTGGTGTCTGCGCCTCCCGTCTCTCCCGGCTCCGCTGTTGTTTGCCACCGCCACAGATGAGCTGGGAAGAGGAGGGAAAGCGGATGTATTTGGCCAGAGAAAGAGGAAAACGGGAGGAGTTTTGATCAGCGTGCAAGACTAAACAGCGGCTGTTATCATCAACATTCTCTCTCTCTCTCTCTCTCTCTTTCTCTCTTTTTCCTGCCTCTCTTTCTCTCTTTCACACACACAGGCACAAACACGCTCTCACACTCACACACACTCGTGCTGGCTGGATGTCTTCTCGCTAGGCTGAACGTGAGAGGTGATAGGCTTGTCATTAGTTTGGGGCATAGGGGATCCTGAGAAACCTGGACGTGCACGCGAGATTGTGTTTTGCGCGTGTGTGTCAATCTTCATGCACATGCATGAATGAGAGTTACCGCCTGAGTGTGTGTTTTTGAATGGAGATGAGTCGGGCCGTTAAATACACAGAGGCAGCTTTGATTGGCTTTCGGCTTAAGTGACTCTCACCTCACGCTTTGAGTGTCACGGAGGACTGAGCCTTTGGGATTTTTGTCAATGAATTTGAGCAGTCACAGGGGGCAACAGAGGATGGTGAGGGGTGCTTTAGGTATAGAGTGTGTTATTTGGGTATGTGTGTGAGTGTGTTGGTGTAGTAGGAGCCGCTGGCAGTCACAGTAACTCTCAGCTCAAGGGACTGAGCGTGGAGTTGGAGTGAAGAGGGATCCCCTGAGGGAGCATCTTTATTCTCCAGCTCATACTTTCCATTGTCATTATCTGGATTGTGGAGATTGTTTAGATTGTTTGCCTTCTTATGTATATTTCCTCTTCTTAGCCATTTGTTGCTTGGCTTTTAATTGCTTTATGTGTTAATTTTTTCTGTGAATGTTGACTCCAGTTCTCTGTTTCTGTCTTCTACTTTCCTTTTTGTCTTTTACTATTTTTGCTGTGTTTTTCCTCCTTTGTTTCAACATGCATCTTATCAGCATTGTTGATATGAATGAGGAATTTATGACTGTTGTTGACATTTTCTGTCTCTGTGCAGGTGTGAGTGCACCCGGGCCTCCTTGGCCGAGGAGCTGGAGGGCTGATGATGGATCTGAAGGAGAGCTGTGGCAGTCAAGGGAGCCAGGAGAGCTCCAGTTTGCGTCCAACCTCCTGGCAGGCCTTTGCTCACACCAGCACGCTGCATGGCCTGCGCTTTGTCTTCCCTTATGGTCAGCCTAGCGTGCGCCGCTTACTCTGGGCTGTCGCTCTGCTGGCATGCCTGGGACTGTTGGCCCTGGAGAGTGCTGAACGCCTGGCCTATTTCCTCTCCTACCCTCAC
Organism: Remorina albescens; assembly: GCA_034769265.1. Classification (NCBI taxonomy): domain Eukaryota; kingdom Metazoa; phylum Chordata; class Actinopteri; order Carangiformes; family Echeneidae; genus Remorina; species Remorina albescens. The sequence continues at coordinate 3,123,830 of CM068493.1, forward strand.
GTGACCAGTGTGGATGCCGTGGTTTCAAGCAGCCTGGTCTTTCCCGCCGTGACCATTTGTAACCTGAATTCATACCGCTTCAGCCGCCTCACGCGCAATGACCTGTACCATGCAGGAGAGCTAATGGCCCTGCTGGATGTGCACCTGAAAATCCCTCAGCCACACCTGGCTGAGCCTGATGTGCTGGCTTCCCTGCAGGAAAAAGCCAACTTTACCAAATATAAGCCCACACCGTTCAGCATGAGGGAGTTCATCGAGAGAGTTGGACACGACCTGAAAGAGATGATGCTCTACTGCCGGTACCAAGGCCAGGAGTGTAGCCACAGTGACTTCAAAACCGTGAGTCCACTGATATCTTTTTTTTATTAAATGTCATCTCTTGTTTGACATCATTTGGGGTTAGAGCTTCTTTGCTGCATCCCAGCCCTTATGGGACTGAGGTGTTTTGGTTGTGTGTTCTGAGTCTTGCAAGTTTCCAGAGCTGGAGCCTGTTTTTTTCTGCGAGTGGAATGGCTTGATGTATGCTGATAGCTGCTCTTTCCCTCCCATGCTGCTACTCTGGGAGTCCCCTGCTGTATTTTCTCTCAGGGACTTAAGCGTTTGGCTACACAAGTTGGCTCTCAAGCCTTGTTCTGCAAATACACTCACTTCTATTGCCTTGTTGTGGACCTCAGCATTTATATATTAACATTGTACTCACTCGCACATACAAGTGTGTAGTATTACTACACACTTGTATGTGAGGGAACATAATTGCTTTGTTGTGGGCTATAGTGAATTGTAAATTAGCCCGTATTCCTCTGCTACTTTTTGTACTTATCCAGCCAAGTGGTTTTCTTTCTTTTTATAATACAAATTTGAAGATTCAAAGGATTTTTATGAACCTGCTGGCTTGTCTGATAGAACCTTAATACAAACAAAGAAACACATCATTATTGGATGATTGTTGATGTTCATTTTTAATAATAATAATAAAAAAAACAAATTAAGCTTTGTGTTAAGAGTAGTAGCTTGTTTTGTAGTTTCTATATGCCTGTAAAACCAGAGCACTTGTACAATAAGTAAGCACACTTCTAGCTTCTCATTTTCTTGCATTGATAAGACTGACATCATTGAATGATGATTGAAGGTCTTAATGATTCTACATCATCCATTTTTTGTAGATCAAAGTAAGTAAGTCACTGCACTTCTTGCACACTTGGACTCTTACTGATTCTTAATTAGGTCTGTGAACTGTGACTATATAAACAGCACATTGCATAAACCAATGTGAAGGTCTACTGTGTGAATAAAATTCCTGTGTCATTTCTTCAGTGATAGTGTCAAAAGACTTTTTACATCTTTAATATACCTTTGGAAACAGTTGTGAAGAATTTTGTTTTTGGTATTTCAGAGGACCATCTTGTTTGCAAGGTTTACCTCATAACCACAAATTTTGTTTACTGACATTTCTGCAGACTATTGGTGAATGCAGACAGTTGTTGGTGTACTCTTGAATTGTGTAATCCATCACGCTGAACACAAAGTCTACAATAGCTTTGTTGTTGTATTGTTGTTCCCTAATAATGCTGTCCAAATGCAGATTGATTTTCAAAAGACTAAACTATATTACCTTGCTGTAGTAAAAATTTAACTGGGATTTGGGTGGTGGTTTAATGGTATTTATTGAATCCAAAACTTCATTGACTCTAAATGGGTTTAGCTGTCAACATTTATTCACAATTATCAGTAGGAATCAAGGATTAAATCCTTAACACTTTTTGTTGGCTAAGAGGGCATTAATAATGCTTTTTCAATGATTTTGGTCACAAAGTGTAGCAACAATTTAAATATGAAATGAGCAGGATTAAATATTTTTCCATACATTACTCTTCATGATGCTTAGATAATAAATAAAGTAAATAAGTCAGCTAAAAGTTTAAAGTCCCAATAATATAACTGACAGACTCCGACACCTAAAATTGACAGGTAGAATGTAGTTGTGGGCTGGAGTTAAAATTTCTTCAAGGGGGGCACTAGTGGTGTAAAATTTAGGGTGTCTACTTTTGGTAACTTTTTTTGGTGCCAGAGCAATCCTGGATCTGAAGTTGGACTTGAGTGAGTTATATTCAGCAAGGTACTGGAGAACTGGAGCAGTGTAATTAGAGGTGCCTTCGTATTAGTATTAGAAAGCACTGCAACTTAGAATTATTGTCATTATCGATTTATTCTGCTTATTACCATTTTTTAAATTAAATAATTACTTGAGGTAATTGGAGGTAATGAAAGCAATTAATTAATTATCTGGATTATTTTTCAATTAATTGACAAAAATATAATTGGACTAATCATTTTATTTGTGGCGCGGTTTATTGAGTCCAGTTACTTTGTTCAACAGGATGCTGGAATCTAAACTACATATCGAGATGCAATCCAACCAAATGTGATGCTGACTCAACATTGTTACGGACAACACAACCCAAGCAAGCTTTATGATTAGGCCAAAAGCATTTAATATTTCATAAAATGGGTGGAATCTAGTGGTACATCTGCAATCTGCTTTTTACTTTGCCTTCAGTTACGTTACATTGGCATATTAACAGTTATGTTCAGTATGTATCATGTCACAGGGTAATGCAACCTGATTTTCTATTTAAAGCCTACACAGAGAATGCAGCTGATACAGAGCTAACAAGATGTTCTTTTTGTATGTAGGCCTCAAAACTGACCAGTGGTGCATGCACAACGTGAACAGCACTCTGGTATCTGATGTGCTTTGATGAGCACTTCATTTTGTACAGTGACTCTGTTGACATTAACAGAACCCATCGGCAGTGTTATTGCTCCTCGGCTGTGTGTAACCTCAGACATTAAAGCTTCTGGCTCTGTTTTTGTTTTTGTTGGATTGATACATTCATGTTTCAAGCTGAGAGATGCTCAATGCACAGATGCTAATAGTGAAACATCACTGGTAGATCACATGTTGGCTGTAGTGATTTACTGTTCATGTCTAGAGACAAATGCTTCCCCTGGAGAACTGACCCGTATTGCTGTGAGACACAGTAAAGCTACAAGTGAGCAGTTCCCTGCTCATGTCTGCCAGGACATGCAATTTTCATAATTTCATTTTGTTGAATATTCAGGGAGTCATTGCCAAGCTAGCTTGGCTCTGTCATTGCCTTTCTAAGTGGCACACTGAGTCTCTATTAGACTACCCATAGTAACCATCTTGCATGCTGTCTGACATGCCTTTGACCTCAAACTGGGTTCAAAGATAATCATGTTGACAGAGAGGCTACTAGAAGGCACTGTCATCCTCTTTGCCCTCTGCCTGTTGCTGCTGTTGAGCTCCTCCTGACTTCTCCTCACTGTCTCTTCTCTCCCTGTCACTGCAGTGACACACCTTCATATCTCTAGCACCTTCTGAGTGGTAAGAAAAAAAAGAAAAGAAAAGAAAGAAAGAAACAAAACAAGAAACAACAGGCTCTCAAAAATAGAAAAAATGCACGCATGAATGCATGCATGCACATGCATTTACAGAAACACATACGTATACACACACACAGAGGGATAATATTACCACAACACTCCAGGGAGTAAAGTCAGCATCTGAGTGACACAATGGTGATGAATGACCATTGTGGAGATTGTTGGGATATGGAAGATAGTTTGATGTGACTGATGGAATTGGAGCAGAGTACTGCGCAAATGAGAAATGGCATCCGTGTGTGTATTTAAACCTATATTCATGTATTTCACGTCTCCTCAATAGTGCAGACTGTTCATTTTGTTAATTTATGCTCATATGGGAGAACGTCTGCAACCTACCCGACATGATTCATCCTAAATAAGCACTTTGGTACACTTGTTTCTTTAAGGATGCCAAAAATGAGGACACATCTCGAGCCAAATTCAGCACTCTCCCATCCAAGCAGAGCCAGTGAACGATGCAAAAGCCTGCTTTCACCCTGTTTAGAGATTCTCTCAACCCAATATCTCTGTAAGGATGCCGACTAGCCAAAGTACAGCTCCATCCAAGTTAGTGTGACTGTGGATCAGTAAGAAAGTTGTGGTACTGAAGGGGAATTATGTGATTATTTTTATTTTAACTATAATGACTAGTCTTGTGAGTAGATCATGTGTAGATGAATTAAAAGACTGCTCCTTGCCTTGGAGTATGTGATTGCAGCCATGATTAAACCCTTTAGGGCTGAAACGATTCCTCGAATAATTCAAGTACCTCGATTACAAATTTTCTTCACTCATTTTCTGCCTTGAGGAATCATTTAATTTTTACAGAGCACAACATGCTGACTTCACGCACGCAAAGGAAGAAGAAGGAGGCGGCAGACGTGTTTGGTTTTAGCAGCGGGAAGCTAAATGAGGAACCATAAACCAGCCGACTCTGACTGCCCGGTCTTCAAGGCTGATGTGAAGCTGACGGCGCCTCTTGTCTTACTGCCTGTATCCACTTCTGTCGTCTTAAAGGCAAATTTTTTCTGTTTGGCAGCTTATAAAAACTTAGATCAGGGTTCTTTACCCTGTTAGTAGTGCACTGTACCACACAGCAGCTTTCGGGCATTTGTTTGTGTTTGCTGGCACAGGGAGAGTGAGAAGAGACAGCTTCACACAATACAAAGTCAATGGAGAGCTATTGATTGTTTTCCTCTCTGGTGTGGGCGGGGCTTAAATGCGCTCTGTCACTATGGAGGAAAGACGTGACAATGAGCAATGATAAAGATAAATGTACATTGTCTAAAAAAGGAAAGCAATTGTTCATTATTAAGTGAAATGTCCTATTTTCTCATGTATATTTATAATTGCTCTTTAACTAAACAGAAATGTTTGATCCGATTACTCGATTAATTGATGGAATTTTCAGTAGAATATTCGATTACTAAAATATTCGATAGCAACAGCCCTAAAACACTGATTGATCGCAGTGACAAGCCACATCAGTGTCTGCCAAAGTGAATCATTTCAGTATGCCAGGCCTGCACTCAGTGAATGCTTCATTTATATATGTACTGTAAAGATCCCTTGAGCAGTGCAGGCCAGTGAAGACCCCATCACACACTGCCTTAATGTGAAACCTGATAGCAGTTAGACCCTGAGCTCTGTATCACAAAGACACTAATTAGACACTTGTCTGTTCCTTTTACTAGAGCCTTGTTGTATCAGCATAGCAAATGTTATGGTGCTCGCTGTTTACAGAGACAGCAATTAATCATTACATACAACCTGTGGCCCTAGAACTTACCAGGCGCATTATTGGATGGATAGATTTGCCTCGCTCTCTCCATCAGAACCTCACGAAACTACTGTCAATCACCCTTTAGAGAGGATTGTGTGGTTAAAATCTGTCCACCCCCTCCTCCTCTGACCACTTCATCTCACTAACTGCATTTTATGATCTTTGGATTCATTTCTCAACATTTGAAAACTCAGTGCATCACAGTAGGTTTAAGTGGATGTACTGTATAAATCATGAACATGGTATTGCCATGGCATTTTACATTCCCCGCAGGGATCATGTCTCTGAAAGTGCATGGACAGCACCACTGACACCCATAAGCCCACCACTCTGAAACACCCTGGTGAGGCGGTGGCAACCTTTGCTATTTAACCAGATTGGAAGAAAAGCTGGAGTACCGCCACAGACGGAGAGCTCAGTATGGATAGTACTTATGTGGGAGACACTGCAGCTGTCTGCAGTGGTGGATTATGGTAGACTGTTGATATATTGTGTGTTGTGTTGAGGCTTAAAGAAGCAGTAATTTTCCCCGGAGGGTTTTTCTCAAACCTCTGACACTGAATTTTGAGCTGCATTGACAGTGGTTTAGTAATTGCTGAAAAGATGATTCAGTTTGTTTGCGGCCCAAATAAAGTAAGAGTTTTGCGTAACCTTAAATTGCTCCAACCGTTTTAGATCTTTTACCATGGAAATGTATACAAATGTGTTTTTTTTTTTTTTCCCCTTTCAGTCTTACACTTGAATAAGTTGCAACTTAGCAACATAAAAAATTCAGAAAAGGTTTTCTTTTGAGCCTGACCTGAACTTCTAGTAAATAAATCATATGCCAATAAGTACTGAATATAGTTTATATCACATAACATTGCAGGTAACACAGTAGTTGTGTGGTATTTGTAGAGAGTAGTATCCATGAATTTATGGCTCTGTGGTAGCAGGAGAGACTAGACATAGAATTCAGACCTATCTTTATTCTTATAGCTCGAACAAAAGCAAACTTAATAAATGCGGTTCATTGGCAAAACGTCACTGAAATATGAAAGAACTCTTCTGTAAAGCTTTGTTATTCTGTACAACCACTTTGCTGTATTTGTAGTATGGTATTATGTTGAAACCAGTAAATCAAAAAAGCACCTAGTTCTGCTCAAAACATCACTAACATGTATATCTTATTTACTGGCCCACTTTTTAACTAAGGAAGGGTTTTAAAGCAGAGACAGAGTGATGTGAGTGACATAAGAGAGGAGAAGTCGGGACATCAAGTCATGGTTTGAGTCTGGATGTCAACTGGCATTCGCACCAGGAAAAAAAGAGAGACAAAAGTGTAGAGGAGCATGGTCCATTACCTCAGCAGTCTGTCTGGAGACCTACTTCATCTTGGCCACAGGAGGAAGAGGAAAACGAGTGTGTGTTTCAATATGCTGGATGGTAACTTTTCTAGATGCATCTAGATTGCATTTAGAAAAAGTAAAACAGTCTGTTTAATCAACAGTACTATTTCTTTGTATTGATACTGTAACTGAGTACTAACCTTGCTTGAAGTACTTGATTTGTGTCGTGAATTTCATATATAGATAATTCACAATCATAGGCTACTCACTTAATTCATTTAAAGAAAATTGCAGCAAATTAATAAAATGGTTTTCCAAAAATATTGTGTTTGTGGAATCCTATGCGATTTGCTGGAGGTTGCCATCACATGTGTATGCTCCTTGCAAACGCAGTGTTGGATCCTTTTGGCCTTGCCAGGTTTCCTGTTAAGCATTCACAATATTCTACCTGAACATAGTTTATTCATTATATTCATCTATTAGTCTCAGGAGCAGAAATTTCAGTTATTTTCATGTTTTCAGCATGTTAGAGATGATGGCTTTTTCACTTTATTGGTGGTATGTGGAATTCTTGCTAAACATACTCAAGCTTAATGTCCAAAACTAAAATTAGGACTAGGGTACCTAATCTCTATGAAAAAAGGTTTCATCTGGTTTATTAAAGACAAACGTCTGGTCAAGGTCAGGGTGTGTTATCTATTTTAAAGTAGACATATGAATATTATGAATGATTTGGCAAGAGAAATTATTTAATCTTTTCACTTAATTTCAGTTTGTTACTGAAAAAAAAATAGTTGTAGATAAATACTCTAAAACATTTGAGAAGTAGGCACGCTAAGATAACCCACTGGCGATACATATATGATGCTAATACTTGGTATTTATTTAGTAAGCTTGGTAATCTTATCATAGCAATCTTGTGGGGAGAGGGCATATTTTGGTTTTAATGTCTATAACTGGTTCGAGCTGTCTTGAAATTGATTACAAACTAATCTCATCTGGCGTGAGTGCAATGTGTTACTGCTTTTATGGGATGTTGATGAACAAATAAGTTAATATCCTCCAATATTGTTGAATTTGTGATTTAAAAACATTGTTGACTTAAGTGATAACAATTTGAAGCAGCTGTGTTTCAAAGGAGCCTCAAACTTGACACATCACAAGAAGCTTCACCTGTGCTTTGCTTATTTTCCTCTTTGTTGACATGAACATGTTTTATGATTAAGTTTTCTGCTGTATAAGCACAGACAATGACTACATAAATAGTTCCTCTGTAGCATAAAGGTAGCTCTGAGGATTTTATGAGCATAGTGGTCAAACGTGATTTCACGCTGTCTGCAGATAATATTCCTTATGTGCTCTCTGTCTCCCCTATCTTATTTTTATTACCTTTCATGTCTCAGCCATCTTCTCCTCTCCATAATTTACCACAGTGTCTGTGCTGAGTGTTAGATGCTAATACTTGACTGGCTGGTTTCCCTCCTTAAACAGGCCAACTGTCTCTTTTAGACTTCTTTTTTGTTCACCTCTCTCTTTCTTTAATCTCTGTAAGCTGCCCCTTAGCTCTTTTGATCCCAGTGTTCAGTCTCACCTGAGAGCTGTGTGCTTGAGGCCTTGTGGGTCTGTTTGCTAAGCTAAAGATATTTAGGCAGCTTTAATGGAATTTGACCACTTGATACCTTGGTATTTTGAGTTGCAGTAACTCTTTGCGTGTTCATTTACTAATCAGCACATTTTTAGAGTGTTTAGAAGTAATTACAGATTGTATGTTCCTCTGCACTACAACCTCCAAATATATAAAAAAAAAAAAACATTCAGTCAGACTTTACATTCATTCTTCATTGTTCAAACAGTTCATCGGTTGCTTTGCTACAGATATATTCTGGTAGAAAAATATCAAGAATAATTGAACCATGTAACCATTTATCTAATTTACTATCTAGATTATATTTCATCACTTACAATGTGACTTCTGAGTCTGCTGAGACACTGGTCTTGAAGGGATTTCTTGACATTTAAACTTTAACAGTGTGATGTGCCAGCGTCGGCCCTCTTGTCTCCAGGTACAGCTGCTGTCCTCCTAGAAAGAATGTTACATTGGTGTCAGTACAATGTGCGCTCTTTTTGTCAAAATGACGCATGTGTGCAGGACAGCATGACTGGAAATCACAGATATTGGCCCCAAGAGGCCAAAGTTGGATTGATTCTCTGTCTCACCTATTCCATTGTCTGACCAGTGTTTTTCTTTCCTCCATGTTTTAGGCTGTCTCTCTCGCTGAAGAATAATCACAGGCTGCCTGTGTAATGAATTACTCAGAATTTTAGTTTTGTTCTGCAATCATCTGACTTCATTATGATCAGTAATCTCAGGCCATTACTAATGAATGTATACTAATACAGAGTCATACAGAGATACATTAAGTATGGTGTGTGTTTTTAGTGTAAATGCTGTGAGTTTGACTTTGGAAAGGCTTTCCCTTAGTGATTCATTCAAATTCATACTGGCCCCATCAGTCTCTGTGCTTCCTGTAAACTCTCTTCCCTGCCAGTCAAGGTGTTGCCAGGTGCCAGTAGATATTTGAAGGCCTCAGCACTTTTAACATTGCCCTTGCCTGTTTTTCCTCCTTAACATTGTGATTATGTTGCAGATTAAATGCTGGACTGCTAGATATTTCTTTGACTAGCCTTCACCTGTTGTCTTTCTATGTTTCTCATCTCTAGTACCAATCAGTCCCATACAAAACTCCACACTGTGTGGCAGAACTCGAAGGTTGCTCCCTTGATGTACCAGATTTATTGTCTCTTAATCACAAAACTTCCTTTCCCTCATCTATCCTCTACTCCCATGTGCTGAACACTACCATGAACACTTATTGCTACTGGATGGCTGGAATAGTGTTGTGTGTCCAGACTGGAGTGACTGCCCACCCCCCACCCCCAAACAGACTCAGTGCTGTGTCAGAACACTTAAATTTTTCAGCACACAGAAAACAAACTAGTATGAGGACTGAGTTTGAAAGTACAAGTGCAGTGGATTAGGATTACTTAGTCCATGTTTAACCTCATGGTACTCTGTGTTCTCAGTCATAGTTTGGTTTTGTTTGAACATGTAGTGTTTTAGCTGACTCTCAGTGCCCTGAGTCAGCCTTGTTTTTCTGCCGAAGAGGGTAGCTGTTCTTCACAAACAATTCACTTTATGACAGAAAGACATTTAAACCAGTATGCTTTTTTGTTGGTGGACATTAGGAACAATATATACACCGAATACAGTCAATATTTGGCTTCTATTTGTGAGATGAACATGAATCCAAATAAATACTGATGCTATTTACTTTCAGAATCTATATCCTTTATTCCTACTAAAGAAGAATGTTACATTCTTGTCTATTAGTACTTTCAGAGTTTAAGAGTTGAAAAACTGACCCCAAAACATGATGTTTACTGCTAGCTTATGAATTAAGGTTTTTCTCTATGACCCAGTCTTACTCCCTAATACCTTCATGTTTACCTTTTAAGTTTGGTAGGCTCACTGTGGAATAAAGGAAAAAAAGACAAATGGGAACTGCTGACCTTATACACAACAGATCAGTGCATGTGTGTAGTGGGTTTTTTTGCCCTTGGAGTATCATTTTACAATTCCTTTTGAATGAACACTTTACCAAGTCCATTCTTGTCTTACAACAGTTTTTCCCTGATACATCTTTTGAAGAAAAGATGTTGAGTCAGTAAATCATATATAACATTACATATACAACATTGCCATTGCGAATTAAACATAAATGAGCAGGACACGGTTGGTACAAACATATTATTTACCAGACTTTATCTCTGTAGTTGATGTAGTCTTCTTTAGTCAAATAATACCTTGCTAAGTTTGTGTCAATCCTGCCTTCTTCACTCTCTGTACTTAGCATTGACACTCGACTCTGATTTGGAATTTGCCGCCTCAGTTTCCCTCCACATTCATTATTCAGGGAACGTTTTTCTTCAGATCTGGATCCAAATTCCATCCTGAGATACCACATGAGGCACCGCAGCACGACTAGTACCATTAGTAACTGTCTCCATCATGTCATGCTACAACAACACTTCCCATACTGCTGACGATGATACTGGCTGGTGTTCCTGACGAGATGAGTGCATCCGTGTGAAGTGAATATGCCAGCTCATTGTCAGCGTCGGTCCTGATGCAGGAAGGTTGGCGGTTGGAGCGTTTAACTTGTTTTAAATATGTTCTGACAGCAGGTGGGCAGCAGGACGTGAGGGCAACTGGCAGGCAGTTGGGGATATTGGTGGTGGTGGTGGTGATGTAGAGCAGGTTAAGCTCAGTTTGGACATGTACGCTAATGTTACACTGGGCTGGAAGAAGGCCACTGACAGTCAAAGTGGTGCTGTCTTATACCTGGCTGAGTTCATGATTAGAGCAGGATGAGTCACTGAAACTATATGTGATTGTTTTTGCAACAGAGGTACGGTGTGTAAATGTGTGGAAGTTCAATTTGCAGCACAAAGATCCTGTTAAGATCACTGGTTATATAGCTGGAGGTTGTGTGTTTCTTGTTTGACAGTCTTTCTTATTGTGGCACAGTTTCTTTATGAAGTTTAACTGTGTAGGACGATTAGTAATATTTTTCAACTCAACTCAAGAGTCTTTCGAATTGTGCAGTCTGGAGACCAGGGTTGTGCTCTCTCCTGTTCTGTGTTCACAACTCCTTTCAACTTCTTCACAAGGGAAAAGATGTAAATGTTCAAAGATGTAATCTGTTTTTTCTTTTTTCTTTTTTTTTTTTTGTAATATATTTATGGTTTTTCAGATCAAATGATGTTGCACATTCATTTCAGACGTGAAAAAAAAAACTTAATACTAAATAATAAAGCAAAGGTAAATGTGATTCTTGATTTATCACATTCAAGTTTTGTCAGCAACACAATTTACTCACAGCTCAAACCAGCATATTTGCTAACTTTGAGAATGATTCACATTACATTTTCTAATTAACCTACAGTTACTCCTTCTAATATACATCATATTGGCTACTCCTCTTTTCTATTCTGGAATTTTATTCCTCAGAGTGGAGAGGACTTTGAAAAGCCTAGTTTTATAGTTTTTAGTTTTACTTTTATTATATGGAGTACAGTTTTTATAAGTTACTTTATTGTTGGCTATCTATGTAATTAATTGAGGAACTGTGTATTTAACGCTGAGGGCATCAGCGTTAAATACAAATCAAAGACTTTTTAACAATATTAGTAACCTAAACAGAAATTTTTTTTCAACGTTTGATTTGTTTCATCTCGCAGCACTTTTCCCCTATCATTTCAGATGCATTTTATTAGGTACCATAAATGTTCTGAAGCTCGATGTGCAGAACGTCTCTACACCCTGATGAAGGCAGTTTACCTGGTGAATAGTCACTGCCTCAGCAGCAGGGTGCAACTTGTTTTTGTTTAAAATATTTATGTTACCTGAATGCCTGCAAGAGAAATATACTTGCACACATTCCCAAAATACAAACACTAAGATGACTTTAGCATATTGTGTACAGCTTTCCTTGAACAGCATCACCCAACTGTTTACACACAATCCTGCCTTGTGTTTTCATTTGTCAGGTGTAAGCTTTCCTTTGTTAGTTCAGCGGATGTCAGCCATCGCATCTTCCTCATTTAAATTTTTCATAACCCAAGTATCAGTAAAGCTCATCAGCTTCATTGAGACACTAATTTGCACCAATTCTCAGGCAAATCATCTGAGAGCCCACCACAGAGAATGTAGTGTGTGTGTGTGTGTGTTTGGTGAGGAAGAGACAGATTGAAAAACCAGAGCATTTTTTTTTTTCAAGATTATAAAATGTGTTTATGAGTTAGTGTAAACAGTGTAGCTTCTGTGAACAAGTCTGTTCAGGGAAATGTAGCATAAGCTTAACCATTGTGTGGCAATGCAGTATTTGGTATGAAAAGCTTTGGCATATGCCCCCCCCGTGACCCGGAAATGGATAAGCGGTAGAAGATGAATGAATGAATTTTGTCCTCAGTCCCATTTATCCCTCATCTACAGGTGACATAGATAACATTTTGTCTTATTAGAAGAATGGCCTGCAACATAGGAATCTGGGTCAGCTTTACATAACTATACTTAATATTTTACTCTGTATTTATGTTTACATAAGAGTTAATTTTTTTTAAAAAGGATTTTCTGGATTAATCATTATCTCTATAAAATGTCAGGAAATAGAGAAAATGTCATATCTGACAGTCTGAATCCAAGAGTTGCTATGTTTTCTATGACGAACATCAATTTCTGAGAAACTGTTTGTATAGTTATAGTTAGTTGACATTCATAATAATAATAATCATACCAAACGCATTTAATGCCAGTGTCTAATCAGGTTATTGTTCAGCTCTAAGTCTTATTAGGTGATGAGGTTTAGCATCTTGTATCATCATCTCAGGGACTGCAGTACTTTTGCACCACATCTTTCTGCTGCAATTTACTTTTACCAATAGAATGTACTACCTTTTAAAATCTTAATGTGATTATTCCATCCTTCTTTATCAGTGTCTGTCTGAAAAAACATTGTAAGTGTTGAAAGTCAGTCATTGTCATTTACAAGGAGTTTCATTTGAAGGAACTTTCACATGTTTTTAAATTATGTTTGTTATTGATGCTTTTTCAAAGTATTGGAGTCCATCAGTAAAATAACTGGTCATAAGTTCAGCAAAAATGAACTACTTTTCACATAAATTAGCTGAACACATTTGTCAGAATGTGCAAACATTGTTAGTGACACTTTGTGACACTGCACCCAGTGCAGTCATTATTAATACCCAGACAAAGTTTGTGTGTTTATTAAGTCAATCTTCCTTTAATGATATCTTAATGAGCTCCAGTGAAAGGTCAGTGCAGGTTTTTGATTTTATTATTTTTATTTCCACAGGCTTAATTGTCGTTAAAAATGTAATGTGGCAATCAAACAGAAACATAAATGTATTAATAAAACATTGAAAATGGGTAGGTGGTTTTACTCTCCAAAAATGAAAAGAATTACTTAAAAGGCTAGTTGGAACGTAGTTCAAGAAAACAATACATCTCCTTCTGGTTGAAGGAAAACCTTCTAGCACTTCAACTGCAATAGAAGCAAAAATTTTTCTCTGGGTTTCTGCGAGCTGTATGCAGTTTTCATTTTCACATGTTAAACAGATGACCTCTAGTATGTGTGTCACCACCTACATAGACTATGTACAGTTTGTATCTGTGTTAATACGTACTGCTTGAGAAAGCAGAATGCACAGCAATTACACGTTGAGGTTAAATTTACATGAGGTCTCCTATGTCTCCTCTAAATAAGACCCTTGGTGCGCATCTAGCTATATCTCATTAAACTGCTTGAGTCAGTGTCACAGGGCATTTACTCATAAATCCAAAGCAAGAGGAAAAGGTAATTAAGCTACATGATATACTGACTCTGGCAACTAGAGTAATTTCAACAGCAAATCTCTAGATAAATTTAACAGTATGGTGCTGGCCTTGATATAAAAGTGAGTATATGCTGTGAAGGTCAGTGTGTAGAATTTTCATTTTTCATCTGACCTAAAGCTGTTGGAAATTTGTAAAGCTTTCTGCTTTGTCTCGAAAGAACCTTCCAAGTGCACTTACTGTGTTCCTGTGTAGGACTGGTTAAGAATGATTAAACACTCTCTCCTTGTTTGAGCAGTTTCCCAAGACTTTTAAAACAATGACTGTTTTTTTTTTTAAAATCTTTTTCCAAGAGTATTTGTCAAAGTAGTTTAATGTATTTTACATTTAAGAACATAACCACACCTTCAAGGAGATTTCATTAAGGTAAATTTTGATAAACAGCAGCAGTTATGGTCCCAACTCTGACAACCTGTTCTCCTTTAAAATCTCTTTGGTGTCTTTTGTCCAAGTAAATTTGGCTGGTTGCATCAGCGAAATCATTGTTTTATGTACTTCTAACAATACTGGAAGGACATTTTGTTGGCAGTCCATAGAAATTAATTTTGCCAATGAATTTGGTTTTGGCAATTGTTAAAGACTAAAACAGCCAACTGCTAGAAAATGTAATTGTTCCTTTTTTCTGGTTGACCAAAGATGCTCTCACAAAAGCTTCTTTTTAAACATAGAATATTGATTTGTTTTTGTAATTTGAATGATACAGAAAGCATAACCCAAAAATAAGATAAAACTGGAGCACAACCTGCCTGTCAATCCAGATCAATAAGAATATTGTCTGTCAATATCCTAGAAATTCTACAATTCAAAGTAGTTGATAAATTTGGGTATTGTGATGTCTAAAATGGGATTAACAGATTTTGAAATCTGCTTATCCCATCTGCACACCTGCAACAACTACATGTCTGCCATCTTGCACTACACAACAATAGTCAAAAAAAAACTCACAGATTATCTTTTCTTCATCCCACAAATCCGTGTCATCTAGATATAAATTCAGAAGCAGTCTGAATAACACATCTAAGCATTTACTGATGACTCTCAAAATTGCCAAGAAATCAAGAGAGACTGGGAATCTTCCTGTAAACCTGATATCAGGTTTCACTGATGTCAATTGCATAATCACCAACTCTCTTACTGTACATAAGGTTACTTACAATTCTTTTATAATATGTAAAAAAAAGCTTACATCATTTTTTTTTCTCCCCACTTCACTTCCATACCCTTCAGATAGTCGTCTATCAGATTTTTGTGCTTCAATTCAGTGAGGAGAAATCAATTTCATTAAGGTTAGCTTCAAAGAGACTTTGGCAAGTAGAATCTATTGACTTAAAAACATTGTCATTAAAGGCAGTGCCATGAAGAGCTGGGACTGGATCTGTCTGTAGTCTAAACACGTGTGGTGGTGAAGAGGAATCATGCAATTCTCTTCTGAAGGTCATGGTGGTGATGGGGAAGTTTGAAGTTGCACAGTAGTTTAAGAAACAGAATGACAGTAATATTTCAGGAACAGCTTTGAGGACTGATTGGTTTCAGGAATGCAAGCAGATTGATGATCTGAATTTCCCATACATGAGACAAATAAAGTACTCTTAATCTTAATGATTGGCCAGATACTGTGACAGATTTATAAATGTAAGGAAGCGATGGTAAAAATTTAGTATGGAAAACATTGCAAGCATGGTCATACACCTATAAACTGCTGCTCATATCTCCGATCTGTTTCATGATTATGTCTGGGTACTGAAGTAAAAGTCCAATTCTGTTTTTAACACAGACTGTATCATATTACCCCCCGGTTGGTGCTCTTTCATGACTTGACTCAGCTTGATACTTGCCCAGTTTAATTGGCGGTACAAATGACAAAACTTGATTTAAAAAAGACAAAGGTACATGCTTGCCATCATAAGAACTTGAATGAACTGCCACTCCCAGGATGCATACAATCACCATGCGTACAGTTGTGCTGTGTTTTGTTTTACAACACCAAACCTTTGAACTCACTGCCTCCTTGGTGGGTTTCTCCTCTGTAGCAACAGTGGATGGGGCTTGTGGGTTTTATGGGTTTTTCGGGAAGCCACAGATGTCACTTGGAGACAGGCATGTATTGAACATCATAAAGAAAGCCCCTGACACAAGTGATTCATCACATCCACAAAACCCCAAATTTTGTAGCACTCTCCTCAGTCTGGTGTTTTAGACTGCCATGAGCAACCAAAAACCTGTATAGAAGATAATTTATCCCTATAACATTTACATGATTAAATTCTTAAATAAACAATCCTCCACACGTGCACACATAACTTCATAAATTCCTCATTTTTTGTGAAGTGCTCCTCTCAACCTCTCTGCCTTATTTCAGATATATAGTTAATATGGATCTTTTTGTGAAGCCAAAGACAATTTCCCGTGTTCCAATAAGGTTCAAAGTTTATAGAAGAACACAATTTCTCAGAAAGTGTTGTTTTGTTGTTTTTTTTTGGTAACATCTTGGCCATTGCATATGATGTTTTGAAAAATGAGTTTGTTGATAAACTCGATCAACATAATGAGTTCCATTGACACAAGTTTTACGTAAACATATTTCTCTGATCGAGGGGGAAAAAACTTGAAGGAATCAACAATTATGCATTGTAGCTTAAATTAATGGAATGAAACAAAACAACTCTGTCTGATTAGACAGGAAAATGGCAAAAAATCCACCAATATGGGAATGAAAATAGGATAAGAGAAAAAAGAAAAACTAGTATCTCCACCCCCTATACATTAATCAGTTGAAAATTAGCTTTTAATTCTCTTGAACAGAATGACAAATGGGCTTGGGATATAATGGATGATGAATGCTACTTAATTACAAGAAATAATGCAATCAACCTTTTGTTTTAATTTAAAGGTAAATATTTGTGACTTGTGTGCATATGTCCTCTGGCATTTTAAAACCCTGTGTGTGTCTGTCTCCTCTATGCCTACGCTATTGCATGCATTGATTTTCTTGCACTGCCTCTTAATATTTACTCACATTTAAAACTATGACAGAACCTGCGGGTTATGTTTGTGCCCTGAATAAATAAGAGGTCCTCAACATGGGAAGTGATAAGTGCTTGAGATGCTGGCTCAGCTCCTTTGCTGTATCTGTACAAGGTCACTAGAAATGGCTCTGGTATTTCATCGTCATCTTGCTTCATCTTTGCTGGGAAGCTATTCCATTGATCTTTTCTTTTTAGCCAGTCAGATTAAAACAAATAAATAAAACCATATAGACTTTAAATTAACTTGACGGTAAAAACAACAGGACCTATGATTTAGTTTTCAGTTCAGAAATAATCTATAACTTGGAGTTTATTTTCATGTTAACCATGCATTCTTATCAGTTGCTAATGATGCCATTTAATCTTATTTTATTTATTTATTTATTGCTGCTAAATTGGCTTGTTGATAAATTAAATTTTGATGTTTAGTAATATGCAATGAAAATAGAGAAACCATCTGTCTAACTGACACTGTTAAATTGACAGTGCTGAAGTATTCAAAAGCACCTTCTTATTGTTTCATCCTATTTAATAGCGTGGTTACATACATTTTTATTTTTATTTTTTTGGTGTGTATTTTGGGTGTGATTTGATGAACATACTTGCCAGATAAATTCTTAGCCAGAACATATGTCTGTTTAAACCAAAAAACACAACTAAGCTGAGACATGCCATGTAAAGTGTCTACGTGACACCCATCCTCATTTGGGTCACACTAATCTTGGGTGCCCATCTTGAAAACTGTGGTGATTGTGCTGCAGGGTTGAAGATGTGAGATGAAAAATAGCTTCAAGGTGAGGATTGCTGGAACTATACACTGGAAACATAGATATCAGCATAGTGATAAAAGTATTTTGATACCTTTTTAAATAAATAAATAAATAAATAAATTCGGTCACCAGTACATATATTATATAAATATAGACAGACATGGATGTAAACTGCAGCTTGACTGGATGAATTACAATGCATAGCCAGTAATTCCTGTTTTATTACAGCATGTATTGACAGGCATAGTCATCACATACTGTGCCTCTCCACACTGTTGAGTGGGGATTTACTGATTGTCATTTTCATAGTCAAATGCTTTAAATTAAAAAAATATTAAATTAAGCATTTTATTTACACAAGATCTCTTCGTCAGCAGTGCAAATTTTAAATACAGCCAATGAACAATCATTAAAAAGTGAGAAGAGCTGTAATTCTTCAAATTTTAGAGGCTGTAATTAGAAAATGATCAGCAATTTAGCTGGAATATGTATTGTTTTATGAAGAAAAGTGTTTCCAGTAAATTTTTTGACAGTCAGCTCCATCTCCATACATCTGAATTAAAGTCTCATTAACATTTTTTTGTGCTCCCTCTTCCCCTGAATTCTCATTGAAGAACCTCCACCTCTGAGCCCTTAAGCTAAGTTGCTGGTTTACAGAGAGGCTTGAAGTCTGGGATCAACGCAGCCAGAGAGCAACAGACATATCCATATCTTGCAGCTTCAGGGTGATTTTGCAGCTCCAGGGTTATTAATCCAGAGATGATTAATAAAGCTGCAGTGGGTATTGGCTCCCTCTGCTTTGCATTCACACCATTGGACTAACAACCCTGCTACATGCACTTGTTTGCTCCTTGGTTGCACCATAGTCAGTCTGAGCCATTAATTCTCTTACAATAATCTAATCTGTTCACTTACAGAGAACTCCGAACCCTGCACTTTGTGCATAAATACAAATGAATATTTGATATCACTACAGATACAGAGCTGCAGGCCAAGTGAGAAGAAATTAGTCATTCTCAGCTCTGTGTCAGTAGAGGAGTAAATGTTTGTGAACATGCACATCTTGCCATGGGGCATGCTGGTATTGTGTGGTTTCATGGGAACCACATTCTTCCTTATAAGTATACATATAATGAAAAGGATAGTGTCTTAACTGTCTGATTGACCAGGCGATTATAGGTAAAATCCTTTATTTATTAATTTGTGAATATGATTTTATATCTTGATTGTGACCTATATTTCTGAAACCATTTACAGATAAATTAAGAAGCTCAGGATTCCTCCCAGAAAATTTGTTGCCTGAGATATTGTGAAATATCATTGACATCATTAAATATTCATTAACTATAAGACTTTTGCTCATGATTTAGTTCCTCTGCTTGTTTGCATTGAAAGTTAATGTTATTTCATAAACGGGTTTAATTTCCTCTGACATTAGATGAGGCAGTCTGTTTCAGGCTCATCTAACCTACAAAAGACTTCTGGAATTTATGCTGACAGACTCTTTCCATTCAACTGATTAATGAAGAAATGTTACCTTCAGTAACCTAATACATTCAGATATAGAGTACCAGTCAAAAGTTAATGGGAAAGTGTATTAAACGGGTAGTTAACTTGCCTCAGTCTATATATATGCATTTTGAACTACACATTAAAAACCATCTTTACTTGAAAGATCTCAGTCTTCAGTTTTCTGTTTGTGTCTTGTTGTCATGAATTAGACAGACCCACCAGACAGCGGGGAGTGTAATTGACTGACCCCCTTTCTTCACGTGGTTTATCATTATCAGTGACAATCAATAGAACAGAAAAACCAGCATTGATCTCATCTTAGCAGTATGTGAAGTGAATGCTGTGGGGTCTGACATTTTCATACAAATAGCAATAATAATTACTCCTTAAGTGCCTTCCTCACTCACCTCAAATAGATTCTCGTCAGTCAAAGACTCAACTAGCTTTAGGCAACAGAGAGAGTAAATGAAAGACATTTGCATTCAGAGACAATTACAGAGCCCGGATATTAAAAATATGGGTTTTCACCATGTCTGGTAGGACTATGCTTGCTCTTTATGTCTCTAGGGTGTCACAACTAACAAAAATAGGAGATGACAGATTGTCATTAAGGATGGCAACATGACTCTGACACCTAGACTGTTAGAGAGTGTGAAGGGGAGATGGAAAGAGCGATAGAGAGACATCATTACAGTAGGGATCACAGCTAAACTCATAGAGGCCTTCAACATGGAGGGAGCAGATTCAGCAGATAGATTGCAGACGGCAGTGGAAGAGGCATGGAGGGTTGAAAGGGAGGAGGAAGGCAGAGAACCAGACAGGGGCTGTTACAACATTCAAGTGACCAAATGCAATGTGAGTGAAATGGGTCTCAGGGGATGAGAAAAATCTCTGTTAGAACTCCCTGGTGTGGCTCCGGGGGCTACTCTGACGGACTCAGGCGGTGGTGATAAACATGTTATCCTTTCCTTTCACCTCTTACCTTCTCCCACTGCACCAATACACCTCACTTAAGCAAAATGACAGATAATTATCACAACAGGCTGAACAAATTCTTTCTTGTGGCTGTTGTTTAGGTGATAGGGGAGATAAATTGTGTTTATAAAATAAAAAACAGAAGAACTTGGTGATAAGCTAAGGTGTATATGAGTCTAAAAGAGTGGGAACTGTGATGCACAAGACCCTTTTTTTCAGTGTATGGATGCAAATTAATTTGCTTGAACACCTTGCATGTGTGCGTGTGCTTTTGTTTTCATATATGTGGGTGTAACCCACAGGCAGCATCATTTATCAGAAACTGAAGCATGCAGTGTGGATTAGCACAATAGGTGGTTATGAGCTGGGAGAGCAGAGAAAGTGGTTATGAGCTCAGGGAGTGAGAGGATTGGTAAAATGGGGTATGAAGGAGGATTTTTTTTTATGCAGCTTTACTTGTGGAACAGCCTTGGTTTTTAGGGTGTGAGTAGCTGTAAAAGCCAGGATCCTTGGGCATAATGCTGAGCAGATATAGACTGAAAATTTGACATTAGCCGTCAGTAAAACTCCACATGGTTGTTTGGTTTTTGCGTCAAACATCAGTCCAATGGAGAGCCATTCATCTTCAGCCTGGTCAAATTTCAGTCCAGCCTTAGAAAACCAAATGTATGTGACTGAGAGGTTATTGGTTAGCTGAATGCAGTGTAACTGAGTGCTGGAACTTCCCCATTGGTTGTTGCTCCTTCAATATATATTGGCATGAACTATTTCTGTTACACTGTACATACAGGAAAAACAGGAAAACCTATTTAATTTGGTCATTATTTCTATCTTAAATTAAATGAATTTAATTTAAGATCTTTTCAGGTTGACACCCCTGTAAATAAATCCTCACAAAATGGATATGTATGCACTCACACTAGGACCAGCTGTGTTTACTTGTCATACTGTGATTAAATAAAGAAAATAAAGGAATGTGAATGAGATGAAAACCATGAACAGCTGTTTACCCACCTGACTGAATAGTATGGATGCTCAGATTTTTTTTTTTTTAATTAAAGTAGTTTTGCTTGTGATGATAATTTTGTTTTATCACAGACATAAAATATGTCATCCTACTGTCATCACTGCAGGTATTAGAGGAAGCACAACAGAGGATGGCAAGCAACATTTGCTTGCACTTTGTCTCCCGCATAGAGTAACATAACTCCCCTGATGATCATATCCCCTATTGGCAATTTCACAGGGTGATGATGTGACAGTTAATAAGATGGCACAACTGTAGTGTTTACGCAGTGTTTAAATGCCTTCCTGCAGGCTAACTGAAGGCTCAGACCAGGGTTGTGGGTAAAAGAGTGAAGATTGCAGCGACAGTTAAAAGCCATGATGGCATTGGCTGGTCTCAAGGACAAGAACACGGGAATGCTTTTAGCTGGTGTTCCCTGTGGGAGAAAAACTGAAATTTTATTAGATCAAATTAAACAGCTGGCAGGATGAGCAAAGACTTAAATGTCTGTGGTCAAAGAGCTTTGTAATTTTTCTGTTTTCTGTTTGAATGTCTAACCTTATAAAGATCACATTTTTCCTTCCATCTACAGACATCTGCTTGGCTGTAAAGACTGTAATGTGTTTTTGCTTTCAAGAATACACAGAGGCAATAATACACCTGAAACCAAAATGTTGCCAGTATAACTGTTTCAGATCTGCAGTCCAATCCAAAGTCAATAGGAAAAGGTTGTTGCTGTTGCTGCACGCTTGACATTTACACTACCTGCAGCCTATTATTTTTACTTTACTTCATATACATGCTGATGTGTATATATATCAGACCAGGCATGTCTAATTAAAGTAATAGTACAACTCCTCCCAGCAGCCTGTAAAAGTTGGCTTATATCAAATACAGTGGTAAAAAGTGTTAACATTGTTTTTATGCTACAACCACATCAACCGCTTAACAAAACCAAATGGAGAAATATGCTGTGCTTTGACAACACAGATACAATAAAACCCATTCATTCAAAGCATATTATGGTTTTTTTTAGCTTAATGGGAGCAAAATCACAACAAAAGGCATAAATGTGGCAATTTGTGGTTTACTTTTATTTATTTAGCCATTTTGTTCTTGTAATTAAACATTTCCTCATGTTACATTAGGTGTTATTTGGGTGAGTATTTGTCCACCTGTCTACAATATTGTAGCTTAATACAGACAACCTTTAAAAATATTAATTATAGAACTAAATTTTCATAATAATAAATACTACGAATACAAAAAGTACCACTACACAATTATTGACGCCTTGTTGACACCTGCTAAATATTAGCTATAGGCATATAAAAGCTTCTTGCATCTGCTTGCTGGTAGTCTACGCCACTCTTTCATGGCTTTGCATTAAAACTCTTGATGTGAGCTGGAGTCATTTCGTTATGGTAGCTTTCAGCTCGCATCAAAAGGTCTACAATGGGATTCAGGTCAGGACTTTTGGCTGGCTAGCTTTTCCTTTTCAACCATCTTTTGTCCTGCTGAATGTAGGTTTTAGCCTATTATCCCGCAGAGAGACCCAAGACCTTTTCTTCAGGCTTTTTTTTCTGACACTAGATAACACAATTCACTCTTAAATTACTTGGTAATCTTGTGATTTTTATCATTCCTTTGTCACAAAGACGCCTTAGATGACAAAACCTTCACTATGTTTTACTGTAACAGTGTCTGCTCAGTGCCGTAGCCTCAGAAAATTCAGCACCACTGGTCATAGTTATGTTATTCTAGTCAGCCATTAACTGTGTGTGTAAGCTAGTTTTTACTGGAAAGCTGTTAGAAAAAGGGGAGAGAGCCTGGATAAACTAAACCCAGTTTGCATGGTTGAGTGAGGAGAGAGCTCTGCTGCCCCCCATGTAGCTAAAAGTTTTTTTTTGTTTACTGCCTTGTCTATTTTTTTTCCATTGGAAAGTACCAAGTAGGGTCAGTTTATTACCTCTCTATATGCGTGCCTCCTAAATGATAGTGTAAGAAAGCTTATGAGTGCTTTTAACCAACTGAGTTCCATAATGTGTCTATGACTGCGGGGTAGTGGGAGGAATTGGGCTTTCTGGGTGAGTCAACAAGACACTGGTTTGGCGATTGGTAGGATTGTATTTTTGTTGTGGCAGCAGAAATTTTGGCTGCCAAAGAGAAATGTTTCCAGCAGAAACACTGTGCAGGTATTGTGTTCTTTTCCTTAAGCGCTTCATTCTGTTGCCTATAAACAAACAAGCACTGCATTTCTAATGCTCTGCTTTGGTTTCTTCTATCCAAAAGAATATTACCCCAGAATGACTGTGGCTTATCTATGGAAGTTTATGCATATATTGGACTATTTTTGTCACTTTGTGAGGCAAGTGAGCAAATTTATGAACTTGCAGTTACTGATTCGGTATGTTTTAGTAGCACGGTTAGGGTTTAACTGGAAAGTGGAAATAAAAAATTAATGCGTTAGTGTGTGCTTACAAAGTTGAGGGTATAATTTTATTTGTGTAAACATAGATCTGTACATGTGAACCATTTTCACACTCTTACACACATTTGTTTTCCTACAAGCCCTTATGTTTTTTTGTGTGATTTCAGATTCCTCTCACATGTGTGACCAGTCTGGATATGTATTTAGCTTCATACATAGCTTTGCATCTATACATTATTGTAATTTCAGAAGAGAAATAGAGAAGAATGCTCTTTTGGGATAGTTTTAACTATGTGTTTATAGATTTACATGTTATATGATTTATAAATACTAGTTGTAAATAACAAAAAAATGATCTATGAAACTTGTTCTTTTCAGCCACCGTTGCTCTTATTTTTAATCTTATAGGTTGTCAACAGCAAATATTCCCCAGCGTGCCTCTGTGTTGCCGTGCTCTGTTGGTGAGTTCTACCTAGATTAGTTGTGTGTGTGTGTGTGTGTGTTTGTCTGTTCTCACACACAGCAGAGCACATGAAGGCTCACTGGTTAGTCTTCAGAGACAGCAGAAAGAATATGTGGTGTATTATTCTTCTGTTCCGATGGCAGAACCTGACTCTGAGAAATATTATGTCCGTATGGGAATGAATTTCAGCTTTTGTGGCGACGTGTGAAAGGAAAACAACATCCTACACTTACTCTAACATTTAAGATTATTAAAAAAAATACCCTGGACTTGAAAAGCTTTGTTATATATGCAATATACAAATCAGGTGTACGCCTCTGCCAAACTCAGATCCCAGAAGACTTTAAATACTGCATGAGATTATCAGGAAAAATCCACTGATGTCTTCAGATGTAAGGAAAGTTTCAGGATATATGAATAGTGGAATTTCATTCCCATCTCACAAGTGTGTACGTTTTTGTACACGTGTCATAAAAACATCCTTGTACGTTTTTTTTTTTTTTTTCTTTTTGGACTCCTCCTGAATTTATCATTACCTTTGCTCCAGATTTCTGAGCTATGCCTGTCCTACTCTTTGTTCTTAGGGTTACACAACACACCGAGGAAGCCTTTTGGTCAAGTGCCTGCAAAAATCGCAAAGTCGCAAAGTTAATCTATCCCCAGTAAAAAGTCAGGATCTTCACCAGTTCATGATCTGTGTAGGGTTGTCTGTGTGTAAACTTTCCAAAGTGTGTCAACCTAAACTCATCCCAGGCCAACTTCTAACCACTAGGAAGGTACTAAACCTTAGAAATGATACATGTGATTTTTTTTTTTTTTTTCATAACCGTAACCTTAAACCAAACAAACTAATGCTACTTAAAACAGGGCTTTCTAAATAGTGCTTGTGTTGTCTTTGGGTTGTGTGAACCCGCCACACATTGTAGCTTATATGAGAGCAGTTCACCGTAAGGTTCATTCCATTCCATATATATTTTGCGCTTGTTTTTTTTAATTAACTTTTTTGTATTAACTTGTAATACAAAGTTGTACATGCTTGAACACAGTGAGGGATCCCGAGGTGTTCATTCAGGTCACTGATGTAATCTCAAAAATACCTCCTCCCCCCCCCCCCAAAAGCTTCCAGGGAAAACTGCATGTCAAGTGACTATGGCTTATTACCAAAGTAGTCTGACCCCCCAGCCCTCCCTTTTAAAGATTAATAACTTGGTTTTGATCTTTGAGTGCAGACCATATGCCTTTTTCTGACAATCTACATCAAAACTGCCAAAAACACTTCGTTGATGGCAATCTATTTTTCATGCTTAAGATCCCATCCTCTTTGTGATGTGGTCCCACCCCCGATCACAGAATGCAGTAGGAGGAATTGAAAGGTTTCCACTCAGCTGCCGAGATCACGTTAAATGCACTTCGAGATCCGTTTTGCTTTGGCATTTGCAGAGATTAAATACAAGTAGTGTGAAGTACCAGTAGTTGAGGTGTTTATTTTCAGTACTAATTTTCAAGGCTGTGTGATGAGTATTCTTTGTGACTCCCCTGGAGTCACAAAGAGATTTCACATACATTTGGCCAGAGCTGTAGTTGCTTATTCAAGTTTTTGTCATATTTAGACGACCAAAAGGTCAGGGCATGTGTTCATTTCAGTAGATTTATCTCCTTTCTAGCAGTATAATGGGAAAATTTGCCTTGTGTTGCCTTGTGTTCTCTCAGCAGGCCCTGTAGTCTCCATTATATGCAAGTAATCACTGAGTTTATTGCTGTTTTTTTAAAATTGAAAATAATAACTTCCCAGTGTCTGCAACAACAAATCAATAATTTTTTAAAAGATTATTACACTGTTAAGGAAAAGTCTGACCATATTCTTAGCTAAAGCCTGATATTTCTTAGTTCCTATCCAATAGAGTCACTGCATGTAAACTATTAAAAATGCAGCAGTGGTCTCCATTGTTGCTCTGGCTGATATGTTCCTTCATTACCATATATATGGATGACTAATGTGTTTTGTCTATAAGGCTTTTTAAAAATAAAACTATATATTAGAGGCTGCTGAGTTAATTTCACTATTCATGTGATTAGAAAGTGCAGCAAAAAAGTCAGTGGGAGTGGGACCAAGGAGGGGACAATGAAAAATGCCATTACCAACAATGGAGTTGGACTCGCCTAAAAAAAAAAAAAGCAGTGAAAATCCACTGCCATGTCACCAATTGCAATACAATGCATTGCAGTATTACTGTAACATAGTGGGATAATGCGCTTTGAAACCACAGCTGGACCTTAGTTCTCAGTTTCTTCACTTTCTGTGTATCTGACATCTCGTTCTATAGTTTGACATTTTCAGTAGCAACAACTGGACTTAGGGCTAAGTGCCAGAGACATGGTAAGAAATTTGTTGACAAGCATAGAATGATACTTTTATAACCATTTTCACACTTTAGTTGTGTGCTGCCTTTCATTCTGCTCCTGTCTCTATGATGTTTTTA
This sequence comes from Remorina albescens, assembly GCA_034769265.1. Classification (NCBI taxonomy): domain Eukaryota; kingdom Metazoa; phylum Chordata; class Actinopteri; order Carangiformes; family Echeneidae; genus Remorina; species Remorina albescens. The sequence goes on from CM068493.1 coordinate 3,150,528, forward strand.
GTGGTAATGTGATTCAGTCCACTGGTGTAGTGTTATTTAAACAGGCACAGCCTCTTCCCATGTAACTCATCCAGCGCACAGCAGGCACCCCAGCTCACGGTAGCTGTCTCATCCCCACACCGTCTCATCTGTGAAAATCGGCAGAAATGCAAATAAACAATAGGCGGCCTATTGAGGGGACACAGCGAGGATTGATCCTGGTTGCATGAGTCACCAAAATGGTTAACTCATCAGCTTTGGGCAGTCACTGACACTGACTCAGTGTCAGATCAGAGCAGGATTATGATCAGATGATTTGCCAATTACCACCTGCGGCACAGCACCCACCCAGAGCCCAAGACAGTGGAGGACTGGGGCAGACTGATGAATAAAACAGACAGCAGCAGTTGCAAGATAATAATGAGCAGACTGGAGAGAAATACCACTGGCCACTCTCTGATGACACTGGCCTCAGCTGGATGTTATTCTGAGCAATAGGCCATATCCATGTTCTATTTGCTTTAATTTCTCTTTTTTATCTCTTTTTTTTTTCTATTTGCCTCACACTGTCCAACTGTGCCTCTGTATTTACTCTCAGCGGAGTCTTCTGGTCACAGAATTGAAAATTGGCACATCAAGTCTGAATTATACGCACTAAATATCCACCCATAGCTTTTAATCAGTGATGCCCATTCCATTAATTATACTTCTGTGTCACATGTAAGGCAGACTGTTTAGGTGCAAGAAGCAGCACAATGGCAGAATCTTATTTTAGTGACAAAGAGACAGAGAGGGGAAAGAAACAACTCAAAGCATTAATTATTGATACTCTGATCAAATTAAAACTGCATTTCCAGAATGAAATGTCTGAATGTGAGATCTCTTTTGCGGGAAGTGAAGTGTTAGAGCAATGTTTCGGCAGCTGTGTGTTGTGAAACTGTTTATACACTGTGACCGAATGTTGGCATCAATGGATTTGGTTTTATACAGTCACGCAAAAGCAGACCAAAAAAAAAAAAAAAAAAGCTTACAACCTAGTCAACTTCATGCTGTTCCTTCTTGTCATCCACCTTGTAGGTCAGTGGTGAATTTTGGTTCTGAAGCATCATTGTGTAAAGGAACAATGTACACTGTGTCTACTTAGCAGTGACTTCTATTTAGATATTTACCACAAGTTATTGGAGTAGTATGTGCGTATGTGAAAATCAGGCCAAATCATGGAACATTTCATGGAAAATTGTAGAACCCATAATTTTTAATGCACAGAAATAAAACCTGTTATCCATTTGCTCATTACAGCAGGTAGAAGAGAGCTTAATTTCCAGAAAGGTTTTTGTTTTCCCAACTCAATAAAATAAAAATAACAAACAGGGCGAATTAGACAATATACTGTCAAAAAAGTTTGTGTACATGCTGGAAGTTGTGTAAAACATACATTTTCATATTTTCTACAATTTTTGCTGCCAGAGTGATTATCAATGCTAAAGGCAGCAGAGCGGAAACACAATGATATGGAAAAGATGAAAGTACCCGAGCACAGATCCAAATGGAAATGACCGACTTATCTTTTATTTTCTGAACTTCTTTGCACATCTTGGTGAAAAATTGATAGAAATCCTTTTTTGCAACTTCATCTCTCCTGTATACCTAGCATCTGCATCCATTACAGTAATTTTGTCGATGTCATTAACTCCGACATAATCGCTCTTTTATGGTGGTGGTGGAAGCCAAGTTGGACATATTTAGGAGATGTGTGATGGAGAAATTTCATATTCTTTAAATACCAACTCAAAGTATGAAAGTGTTATTCTTGTAATCTGTTTCAATTCACTGCTGCCACTGCTTTGGCATTAGAAAAAGATGTGCGTCATCATCACTGTCCAAAATCACCCTCTGCCTCAACCTAAATATCTAAATCTCCCTGGACACTACAATGAAAAGGTCTGATCTTCTGAGAGTTCATGAGGTGTCTGGGCCAAAACAAAACAAAAACCAAAAAGCCTTTATTCATTACCTCCTGAAAAAGCAACAACAATATTAGTATGTATTAGTGAATTACATGTTTATGCATTTTAAACTATTTAACTGTATAAGCCTAGAAAGTAATGTAGAAAGTTAAAGATGATAAAGAAAACGAGCAACAGTTTGAAAGAGCTGTGATATTAAGAGAAGCAAAGAATGGAAAGTTAGTGGAAAGTTTGATTAATTAGACTTTTATCAGTTCAATATTGCGACTCCTACGTGGAATGTCATCACTGTCATGCACTTTTTTAAAAGTACAAATTCTGATTTAATTTAATCTCTATGGTTTGCAGTAGTGCCACAATTAATGGTAATTATTGATAGTTCATAGTACAATGATATAGTGAAAGTAATTATCGTTTCTTGTTGATCATTCTGCTCATTCTATTTTCAGTTAACTGCTGGGTTGCTTCAAATTTAAGATGATGGAACAAGGGCACCCTGATACCGTTTTTATTGGAAAGTATCTTTTATTTATTTAAAAGCTTGATAATGCACAAAAATTGCTAATGCGAATTTAGACATCTGTAATGTAATGTAATTACTGAGCAGTGCAGTCCTGTGTCATAGTGCATTTTATCTCCTTTGTGACCTGCATTCTGCTGACTGAATCATGGTAAAATCTAATGTTTAGTTGTCAGTGTGCAGAGTCGGTGTGTGGACATTTGTGACTTGACCTCAACTTACAATATTTATTTTCCATCATTTTATTCAAATGTTTGAAATACAAGTGGAAATGTATGCATTGCCCATAATAACTTTTCAACAAAATCAAGCAGAAAAAAGAAAAATGTTGCGGCACTCTGTGTTATTCTGGACATGGTACCGAACTCACAAACCTAACATCACAGCCCAAGTCTATCTTTAATTCAGCGTTAAATACAGTAAGCCTCTTTGGAGCTATCACACTATGATGGTTTATATTCTGTGCTTTGATGCTTACCATCACTGACTGGGCTATATTTAACTATAAAAATAAAATCGACAGATTTTAGGTTGGGCACCACTCCCTTTTGAATTGGGATTGCCGATTTAACCAAGGGTCATAACACGGGGCTAAAAAGCATAAAAATCCACAGTATATTTATGTCTATTTCATTGTTGGGTTATGTGTGTGTGTGTCTGTGTGTGTGTGCATACATATTATTAGTACACGTTTTTGTAGCTTCTCTATGCCTCTAGTTTTATGATTATCCCTGCATTGCGCCTCTTTTTGTTTTCCTGTGAGAAGCAGGCATGCTGACGTCTGATCCAATAACACTCAGCTCTGGTGGGCTGGAGGCCTGAAACAGCGAGAGAAACACAGGAAGAGAGAGGGATGGAGGGCGTGTGGGCTGTGTACCTATAATCTCATGTTTGGTCTGAGGTTTATATGTCACTGCAGTCATGGTCACTAACTTAACAGTGTAATGTGTTACACATAACTAAGCACATGCTTGTGATTTTAAATAATAAAATAACTGATTAGTTAAGCTCTGTTGTGTAATCTCTTCAGCTCCTCTGAATTGCATTGACTTGAAAGACTAATTTCTGCTGCTCTATCAGTAATGCAGTGGCTATAAAGAGTAATCAGATGTTGTCAGTTTGTGGACTGTGTGGTATCTTTAATTTCAAATTATGATTGTAAAAACTTTGGAGAATTCCCTTTTTCCCAACTGTCTATTTTTGATGTTCAGTAATGTGAAGATGAGATGTTCTCTCTTTGCTGCTACACTCCAAAAAGAGCATCCTGATGACTTCAATTTTCCTTGGGATATTTCTAAAACTTGATTGGGGTCCACCGGTGGGCAGATGAATTTATTGGACAGAGTTAAAAAAAAAAAACGTGTTTATTAAAAACAGGTCATACTCAATGTCAGATCCAAGACCACATCATGACATCAAAGGTCCCCTATATCTTTCTAGGAAAAAAAATTGTGATGAGACCTATGGTCAGGGCAATTGGCTCCACCACGGATAAGAGAACCTGTTTGAAGCATGATCATTTCAGCAGTACTCCATCACTGAGGCCTAAATGGAGGCTAGACGGAAGCCACTCTGAGTAGAAAGCCTTTGACAGCCCACTTGGAGTTTTCCAAAGGGCATTTATACAACTCTGAGAGCTTGAGGAAAACCATTCTCTGGACCGATGAGATGAAAATGGAACCCTTTATTCAGAAATCCAAAACCTAAGGCTGCTCATCACCTGGCTGTCCCTAGAGTGAAACTTGTTGGTGGCAGCATCATATATCACAGGAATTAACAAGCCACTGCAGCATTAAATTAAAATTTATATATTGGAGTTACATTTTGTGACTGCAGAGCCTAATCAAATACTTAATGGCATGTTCATTAAACTAGTTTGAGATAAGATGGTGCATAATCATGCTGGAACTAGCAATTAGAGAATGGCAAATTACACATGGTCAGCAACAATATTCAGGCCAAACCATGATTGTCTGGTATTAAAGGGCCCAGAGTGTGATGAGAAAAGCACCTTCGTGCCATTACACCACTGCCACAGGCCCATTCTGTTGGGTCCAAGGATTTACGCAGTTTGGACCCTACTATTTGCTGCCTCAGCAGAAATTCAGAATCATCAGACCAGGCCACATTTTTATAGTCTTTAACTGTCCAGTGTTGGGAAACCTGTGTCCCCTGGAGCCTCAGGTTTCTGACAGGGAAGGAACCAACCTTATTCAGAAACATGCAAACAAGCCTGTCTCATATCAACAATCATTCAGCAGTTGAAGTACCTAAGATCACATTTTTACTCGTTCTGATGTTTGTTGCCAATGTTATTAGAGCCCTCTGACCTATATCTGCAAAGTAAAAATTGGCTAAGGAAACTCTACTTTCCTTAAAAGCTTTTGTATAAAGGAACTCTGACCTGTGTCAAATGGTAGTGCTGCTTAAAACTCGTTTCTGTAAAATATGTTTCTTTATCCAAAAGCTTTTTTTTTCTGAATCGCTTATCATTACTATACTAAGTGGAAAATAACAAAAGTTTGTAACAAAAATGTCAACCATTTATGTCACAGCTGGTCGTTTAAATTTGATAGCTGTTGGGCAACCACCCCATGCTGATTGTGGTCACAAGTGAGAGTTCTTCAGTTGATGCAATGTTTAAGCATAAACAAATGATGAACAATTAACATGTTTACAGGAAACAAATTTTATTGAAAAATACTATTTTCCTATTGCCGTACGTTGCTATTTGATACAAATGCTATGATAGCTCCACCTCCACTGAATGATAAAATGTTTTGCAGGGAGCCGGGTTTATGAAAATGTGGAGGAAGTTTGCTTTATACTTTGATTCCATTTCTCTTGACAATCTGTGTGAAATTAGCATCAAATTTAAAGAGGCAGCAGCTCATCATGCAATCAGTGATGAAGAGGGGGCTTTATGCAGTTTGGTGTTTTACAACTTGCTTGAACTCAGCAGGATCAGAAAGAAATCATAATGTAGATATTGTCATTTAAAATATATTTATGGGAAGGTTTGCAAAATATATCATGAGCAATTGAACAAAATCCTTCAGAAAAGGGCTCAGAGTGACATTTAAAAGAAAAAGATAAGTAAGATTAATAGTACATTAGCGGCTAATTACTGCACATCAGCCCATTGTCTCCTTGTTGGTCTGTTGTTGTAACATGGTCGGATTTGTGTTTATGTATTTGTGGCTATCTCTCTTTGATGATGATAAGCTGCTATTTTTGGTTTTGAACTACTTCAGTGTAGATTTCTTTGCAGCACAGGTTCAATAGGTTTCAAACGGGCAATTCTCTGGTGTTTGAACATCTCATCTTCAGGCTTTTAAGTGCTATGCAACATAACACAATGACATCAAAACAGACAAAGTACAATATTTTTGGCATAGTCATAAAAAGGGAGAATCATTCGTGGGCCACATACTTAAACAGAAATAAATGAATAAATAAAAACAAATCAAAGATAAAAACTTCAAAATCCTTCTTAAAGAATACATTTCCATTAATGGATATAAATGTCCTTGTACTGAAGTTGTTTACATGATGTTGAAAGCACTGGGTGTTCGCTTTTGTTGATGTTCACTCTAATCAATACAACGAGGAATCACCTGGTTTTTATTAGGCACATTTGCTGCTTTTGATGGTCTACAGGTTAAATCTCTCAGGCTCTCAATATTCTGTCTTTTTTAGGGAGTAATTTTCTTATACAGTAAATGTAAGGGACAGATACCACTGGAAGGTTAAGACTCATTTACATGTGGTATTAACATCACATCTGATAATTACGGTTTAGGTTTAACTCCATTTCATTCCATCAGAATCTCTTTGAATAAAAAATTGAATTTCACTAAAATTATGAATAACCACAACAACAAAGACTAATCTTAGATCGCTGATCACTTTCTGTGGAGCCAATATTGCTGATTGATTGATTCTCTTCTTCCCTGTCTGGCAGACTCTCCTGGTTTTAACAAACTGAAAATTCACTTTGAAAACAAAAACATTCTGAACTAATACCATTTATTGGTAGTGGTAGAGTGATATTTCAGAGGGGTGTGTCTTTTAACTAAACCAGCCTTTGGAAGCAAGATTGAATGGCTTTGGGACAGTCCATAAACCTACAGACTCTGTCACAGATAAATGTGATTATCTACAGCTGACATAATCCACCTCCGATGAAGCTGGCCAATGTAATACACAATAACAATCCAGAGAGTTCCCTGGATTGTCTTTAACATCTTGTGATATGGCGTTGATGGTAAGTACCTTAACTTAGGAATTTTCCTCGCCCAGAGCTGCTAAGATGGTTGAGATGAATACGCCTGCTACTTTCTACTTTAAAGATAATGTTTGTTAACCTGATTGTTAACTTTTATTTGGAAGCTATAATGTACAAAGACAAAAGCTTTATAAAAAATAAATGGCCTGAAAAACACATTCTAGTATATACAATAGTAGAACTCTTGATATTTTCTCTTTCATCACTTTTACAGCAATACTTCATATCACTTTCATTACTGTCCCAATTTCTCATCATATCTTCCATGACACTTACCTCTCCTTGTCCATTTCATAATTTCAGGCTCTCTGTTTCTCCTCTCACTATGTTATATCACATAAAATGTGTGAATATGTCTTTGAAAAGCCAGAATTCAGTTCAACTGCCTGTACTGCTCTTATTATTACATGAATATAACTGGTATGCCTTAATATCAATTATTATGCATTGTGCCTAAATGAGATGAACTCTCAATGGCACTTGTTTGAGCATCTGTATTTGTTTCAGTCTATTTTTCTCTGACTTTTTAAAAAACTTAAAAAGATTAAAAAGCTTTTAATCAGACACGCATCATAATGTGTCAGATTGTGAGGCGTAAATAGATTGGATAGAAAGTAATGATTGTGTGTTTGACAGGCTTCAGGATGAATACATACTGAGATAGTCTTAGTTGCCTTTTTTGGGGGGGGGGGCAATTTTTGGTTACTCGGACTGCCTCTCAATATTGATGCGTATTATGATTAACTGACATTGGGCTGTTGACGGGCTTTGGGAGAATCTGCTCTCTGCCGCTCTCAGGAAATAATCCATCAGTCAGACTCTCTCAGGTGATCACTTTCAGGGTTGAGAAGCAGATGCTGCAGCCAAGTTTGTCTGCCAGTATGGAAACGTCTAAATGAATAACGGGTTCAAGACAAGATGGGGTGTCGGTAGGGGCAAGGCCATGACAGGTGGCAAATGGTATCGATAGACTGAGGGTATAGGGGCCAACTGGATGACTTCTCCATCTCGTTCTCTGCCTCTCTTTGCTTGAGTTTTAGGATCGATCCAGGCCTGGAGCGTGAGGCAGAGTCGAACATCCTTCAACATCTGCCCTGTCATCCACTAATGTGATTTCCCACCCTGCACCCGCCCTACAAGGTTTACTCCTTTAGTTTGGTTAGCTTGCCCTGATAAAAAAGAAAAGAAAATGCACCGACACACCTTACCTGTCATTAAGTGCTTTTGCCAATTTAGAACTTTCAATATCCGGCACTTTACCGTACATCGAAAGAATGTATTAACGGTTACCAACCAAGGAATGGATTCACCGGCTTCCAGGAACAGCGCGATTGGAATTACCGTTATGACCCTATATTGGCTGTGAAGTGCAACTTCGCAGCTTTCAGAAACCGCTAGAACTTCTCTGATAGAGCAAACATTTGTGAACTTACGGTAATTAGAAGTGCGCTGGCTGCTGGCGGCAATGCTCGGTTTAGAAGGGTTAAAAAGTTCCAGTTGAGTGTCTTTTTTGTTTTCCCTCCAAATCTCAAACTTTCAGTTAGGAAATAGATGTGTAAAATTGCATTTTACACACTGACCCAAAATAAGTTTGATTATTGTTTAATTTCAAACAGCTATACAAAAACAATGCTCAAAAGTCAGTCATAAATTGCAATGTGATTATTCAAATCAGTAAAAGCTACCTTAAGTAATTGACATTTTCTGACACTGCGTGTCATCCAGGACTTTTCAGTTACTATCAAAACTAATTATTAGTCTGAGTCAGTCAAGAACCACTGCTTTCTTTATAATGTTGTTATAAAGAAACATTCAGAACAAAAGATCAGATTGAGTCAATTTATTTTAATTTTTATTTCCTCCCCGTAAATTAATTCTTGAAATGTATTTGAAAAAAATCCCTGTTTTTTTTCAAACTAGTCTTATTTTTCCTCATGCAGTGGATGACATATAGTTGTGTGGGCACCCATATTTTTATGTCAACAGTATAACGAGTATACCAGTGTAACCTTACTGATGTGATGTAGATAATCTGGTAAATTATCAACAGATTTTTAAAAGACCAAACCTATCAAACAACAGTGACACCTGACCTGCAGTAACTTAAATTTGAGATCAAGCTCTGGTCTTCAGTCTGCAGAATAATCTAAAAACTGTTCAGATTGACTAAATATATCTTTGTGATAAAATGATACTGCAATATCAAGATCTAAGTCACTCACAATTTTAAAACTTTTATGATGTTTTACCATTGAGCCAGTAAAAGATTACATCTTGCTCTCACTCTTTCAGTTGATCACTTTTGTTGGGATTAATCTGGGATGTTCATAATCATTCAAAAAAGGCTAAGAACTCTTCATTCAAACAAAAGGCAGTAAAACATAAACGTCTCATCTCCTGGGGAGAGATTTGGAGGATGAGCTTTGACCCAGTGTTGAGGGAGTTTTCCGATAATTTCAAACTTGTTTGAATGCTATTCCCTCATGTGGGATTTGCACAAACAAGTGTGAGATGCTGTTAATGCTTAGTTTTTAAAAAATAAAAATAGGTTCAAGAAAGGGTATGAAAAAGCCCCCAAAAAGGAGTGGGAATTTTTCACAGTCTTTTGTGATTGATAAAACTTTCTTTTTATTTCCCTTCCTCTCACTTCCTGACACATTCACTGTGTCAGTATCAAACTCACTAAACTGCATCTATTATTTACCAACTCTGAGCATCCACGAGTACCCTCCCTCAGGCCGCATCTTCATGCACAGCTAGAATATGGATTCAGCGTGTGTTGTTAATGAATCACTGCTACAGAACAAAGGAATCATCGTTCATAAGACAAATGCTCCATTTTATGTAGTTGATTTGAATTTGTTTGGCGTCGTGGTCTGCCTCACTGCCCTGCTATTGGAATTGGTTTGCTCTCTTCTTCTATCTCTTTGCTGCATATTTATATCCCCCTGCAATATCAACCTCCTGTATTTAAAATGTATTAGGATCTTATCTCAGCTAATATATCAGAGTATCTAATTTCTGTAGGCCATTTGTGTTGTATGGAAAGATTGAGCGAGGGATGCAATCATGGTTTATTTATTTTTAAAGACTTATTAAAACTTTGGACGTGCTACCTGGCATCGGTGCAGAGCCTCCCCCTGGACCTATTCAGTTATTAGAGCTAAAATAAAAATACCAGTGGAGTTTCCTTGTACTGTTGCTTCTGGCTTTTTTCCTTTTTGCTCTTATTTATACAATCTCATATGTGGATAACTGTGAAGCTGCAGAGTTCAAAGCCCTTAAAGTCCAGACGAATAAGAGAAGATACTGGACTAGTGTTTATTAGTATGCAAGACTAGAGAGATTTTGAGTTTTATTTTGATTGTGAATATAATAATAATAAAAAAGGATATTGTTTTATAGCTAACTACCTTGCCACCTACACTTAAAATTTAGTCTTTGATAATACTGAACTATGGACAGGAGGAGTGCCTTTTGCTTTTATGATACTTGTTAGCTTGTGCTGTTGTAAATGTCAATGTCACAAACTTCAGATGAAATTTTGGTCACATGAAGTTAGGCTACAAACTGGGTATGTACGCTAAGGATGGATGAATCTAAAGCAGTGGGATTAATAGCATTAAGCTCCTGTATGCTGCTCATCTCTGTATCGGACTCTTCTGTCCATTTAGCTTATTATATAGTAAACAACTATTTAGTGTTACATGTTTTCTCACCACTACATAGTGCTGAATTAGTATGATATTTTGTGTCACAAATCAGCTATAAACAATAAAAATTTGGCCCAAGAAGAGATCGATCAACCGATGGATAAATACAGAAAGAATACAAAGAATACGATCAAGTGCAGAACTGAAGTAACTTGGGCATTAAAAGTAAATGAAAATTTAATTCAAAGGCTGAAATACTACTAATAAAATTATTACAAACAATGATAATTACAAAAGGTGGGCAGACAACTAAAGCAGTAGATTTAAAGTAGAGTAGAAATTTAATGTGAAAAGTTACACTAATGTGATCTGATAAATCAACCACCAGCTGTATATGCAATGCAAAATTTTGAAGCACGTGGCGCAATAGGTGATTTAGTACCTAGTCATCTTATAATTAGTGAACTTCTTGGCCTCCACTGCAGCAGTATGCTCTTAGTATTCTGCAAAGGTAGGAAGACAGAAGGGCAGAAAAGCAAGATGACAAGTTCTTGCTGCAAAAATGCACAGTGTTTTTCTCTATCACGCTCTGGGCAGGTAATGAATCAAGCATCTAGTTCAGCTGAGCCAGCAGACAGTACAAACAAGACTTTATTCACTCTATCAGTTGCCCACTTCCCTTGAGCTCACTTATAAATGTTTTTGCCGCCGTCTGCTTGTTTACGCCTGTGCACATTTGTCCGTACATTTTCAAAGCCCCTGTAAAGAGATGGATCCATTATTAATCCGTTTCCCCGCCAGGTGGCCACTTTATATCGTTTGTCTTTTTTATGAATGTGTAAATAATGTCCAGATATTTAAGTGACTCAGCTTCTGTGTACCTGCATTGCGTTGCTAAGTTCCCGGAAATTGGCCCCTTTTGAGGGATTGAACTTCAAAAATTTCTTTCGTGTATGCAGCATTTTTATCAAGTGTGTTTTTCCTCTGGCTAAACAGTGAGGAGGATGAGAGTGATGGACAAAGCCCGGGTCAAATGTTCCACCATCTTCCTAGTTTACCAAAGGCTCATCTACAGAGCTGAGACAGGTATCAGCAACAGCACACCCGTGGAAAGTAAACAAGGACGTGGGAGATGGGAACAGGAGAGTGAGTGGGAAGGTGAGGGAGTAAACCAGGGCTGGACAGAGAGTCCAGGATGGGTGGGTGGGTGGGTGGGTACACTGAAGGTTGTGGTGTTCCCTGTTGCTCACCCCAGCTCATTAATTTTCTCATTTAGTCAGAACAGTGGAGTGTGCAAACAAGAATGGGGGGCCTTGCCTACTAATGAGGAGAGGAGCAGACAGTTTCTACAGTTTCTAGTGTGTCTGTGTGTGTGTGTGTGTGTTTGAGTGCGAGAAACAGTGTCTGAAGAATAAGGAGGAAAAACGAGCATGTAAGAGAGAGGGCTGTTCATGTTGTGGTTGATAAAGAGTGCCCTTTATTTTTAAATTAATAGATTAAGGAGGGTGTAAAGTGTTTATTAATATTTAGATTGTCTAACTAGTTAATCAATCAGCCTTCATTTTCTGGTCAAACACTAGTGAACTCCTTGTTTGTTCACTTGTACAGTTTTTTTTTAATGGTTTCAGTTTTACCCATTAAAGAAGGTACATGAGGCATTCAAACAAAAACTCAGTTCACAAATAACGCTTACCTGCATTTCTTTGGACTGAGGAAAGAAAGGTGGCATCTTCAGATGATTTACTTTGGCCGTCTAGCAGTTCAGAACCCAAAGATATTAATTTTACAAATGTATAAGGTGAAGGAAAACACAAATTTTCATTCATCACAACATTTTCTTGTAGATTGTTTCTCAGTTAATGGGTTTATTTATTGTCAAATAATTCCAGGACTAATAGATGAAGCACTAAATTGAAATTAGAACTGCAGTGATTTATCAGTTTGACGATCATCACAAAATTAAGAGTCTTTTATGGTAATTGATTAATTGTTTAGGTTGTTGCTGAGGCATTGGGAATGTTGCTTTTCTGTTATTCTTTAGAGAAAGCCAAACATCTGATGGCATCAACTTTGGCTCTAAAAAGTTGTGACAATGATTTATTTTCTAATTTTATTTGGGCAAACAATTAACAGATTAATTGGAAAAGGAATCTGGCAGAATAAGTTGCAATAAAAAAGGAAAACAATGGTGGCTGCCTCGTGTGGGTATGAAACCCACCTACCTCTCATGGCATGTAATCAAAGGCTCAAAATGAATGAAGCTGAACTAAGCCATGTTTTTTCCCTACGATTTAAAGAGGAATAATTCACAAATGCAATGGCCAACCAATGTGTAGTAGTTCTCTGCATCTTTGTCTAATTAATTCTGTCTCATGGCTCTGGCCTATCAGTAGTGAGCAACTGGTGGTCCACATATGTTTCAGAAATTAGTTTATTTGTGAGGAGACAGATCAATAGTACAGGGGTCGTACAAAGTCAGGGTGATATGGGAGGTGTAGTTCATGTCTTGATTTAAAGTATTCAAAGCAGACATTATTTGACATGACATGACGGGCATTAAGTGGTGGCTACTTAGTGTACCTCTCACCCAGTTTTACTTAAAATACACAAGTTGAACTGGGGCTCTGCCTGTTTGGAGTGTGTACTTTCTCAGCTATAAATCACTACTTTCTTTATTTACCATGCTGGCAGTGTGGCTTTATAAAGGCCAAAGTTAGTCTTTGAGTCTGTCAGTTCAACAGAGGGGAAGAATTTCTCAAAACAGTTTAAATTGCCATGAAATTTTGTAAAAAATTTGACTGAAGTTCATTCACTTTGTTAATTGAGGTCTTTGAAGTCATGAATCTTATAAAACAACAAACATTTCCTGATTAGAGATTCAGTAGTCTAAGAATATGCTGCTTTTCTGTTTTAATGTCATTGTAAATTAAAGTTTCACAGAGCCTGGCTACAAAATGATTCTGTTCTCCTCAAAATGACATTGAAAGGCCAATTTTCACAATTGCTGCCACATTTCAGAGTAGATGATTGACAGGGTTACATTTTTTCTGATTAATTATGATTTTCAATAAAATGGAGCGGTTGGGGTTTCAGCTGAATATGTTCACTTTTGTGCTACAGTCATGCAAAGCAAAGACTTGTTGCATGTGATTGAGGCAGGGTGACGTGTTGGGTAAAATCTCTCTCTCAAGTTCAATATTGGTAATCATCTGATGTCAAGCAGTTATGTTTAAAGGTCTTTTTTATAGACCTTTGATTTTTCGTCCTGTTTAAAATGCTTTCTTGTTAGCTCAGTTTATGACAGAAAAGCTGTAAAACTACTTGGTCACAGTGAGGTCCAGAGAAGTAAACTTAAAAGGAGAGCAGGTAAACACAGTTCTGCCTCCTAAATTGAGGTTGCATATTAGACTGGTGAGAGGGTTAGCAGGGACACCTTACTATTAGCAAGGTGAATGGTGACTGTGCAGGCTTTTATGTGGGCTGAAGATGGGGTGATTTTTTTATTTTATTTATTTATTTACTTTGAATGTGTACGTGTGCTTAACTTCAATTCTTCAAATACATGATAGTGTTATGGGTATGTTTACAACTTAAGTGCCATTGCACACTTGGTGAATTGTCACGTTAAGCTCACAACCAGGATTCAAATAAATATGACTGAATTACAGAGTTTTGTGCAACAAAGCACAGCTTTTACAGGTTATGGGGCTAGATTTCCATCTGGTCTACTCAAATGTTTTTGAGCAATGCCACCCAGTTTCTCTATAATCATGTAGTTGACCCTGGACTCTGATCTATCTGTGACAAAAAACATTTTGCTGCAGTGTTGAAGGAGCATCAGATCTCATAACTAATTTAAAAACAGATGGATAAAGCAACTTTCTCACATTGCCCACTTAGTCCTAATGTTGAGTAGAGTCAAGTGGTTTTCTGTTTGCTATTTACAAAAAGAGCAGGGCTGTTTATAGGTAGTTGATGTGCAGAGTCGGATGTGTGTGGAATATCTCTGATGTATAAACTGTAGAGGGAGCGAGAGAGATATCCAACTAATTTGCTTGCTGTCTGTCTCTGTCCCAAGATTGTAAACGGAGCAGAATGCAACAGCTGACTTGGATTGCTTCCTAATCCAAGCAGCGTTATTAGCATTAATAAACGTGTTGTCAAAAGCCTTACGTATAATCAGCTTAATGGTAAAACCAGTGCACGCAAATACAAGACAAAAGTTTCTCTAATGCAGCTAATGACAGTTTAGTGCCACCCACTAAAATTTATGGATGGGAATCTCTGTTGCTCTTAGTGAGTAAGAGAAGCAAGGAGAGGGGACTTGCCTCTTGAACACTGGAGAGCAGGGCATTAATCTTGCACTTGAAGACAGGCTTGTTTATTGGCTGGACCGATCATCAGGTGCTCCACTATTTGATCACCTGTTACAACTAAATGTGTCCTTGCAAAAGCAACAGAGACTACAGATGGTCTGGTTTCTTTTGTTTTCCAGCTGCTCAATCTGATGATTTGCAGTGAACTTTTAAAATGGTAATCTCTGGTTGAACATGGACCGAAGTTGATGCTGTCCCACTTTGGATCACTGATTTATACTGGTCTTTTCACAGATAAAAGCAAAAAACATATTGGTAGATGAGTTTTGTCTAGCGTTAAATTGTTTTCTCTGACCCAGCTGACCCAGGCAGAAAGTACTATAGAGACAGAAAAATAAAACTTTGTTTTGTGTATACGCTTTTATCATGCATCTGTATTGTGAGTGGTTTAGAGCTGCTTCTAGCTGAAAGCTGCATTTGAATGTTTCTATCTTGTTTATACTGGATGGCAACTCATCTTGACATATGCCATTGATTTGTGAATTTGTAATTTGTAATGTGCCATTTTGGTTGCTCTGAAACCAGAAGAAATCATGTTTGAAGAAGGTGGATCTGACTCGCTCCAGACTCTATTTTGATTATCTAGCAGGTCCCTGTGTGTGGAGCGGTGGTAGCCTTGTCCTGATGCCGATCCTTCCTTATGTTTAATTTTCCTCTGAATGGGACCATTGTTTAAAAAATAAACATCATGTTATATTGAAAAAGACTCGACTCTTGAGACTCAGACCATAAACCCATTAGGAAAAATGTTTACTGAGCTAATAAATCAAATAAGAAGCAGGGACATTAACCCATAGACTTCAATATAATCTCACAAAATTTTACAACCCCCAAAAGGGTTATAAGATAGAAGGCATTTTTCCATCTACACTTCAGCAATGTCTTGACTTTTGTGACCCAGAGTCTAAATCCATTTTTATAAACAGTCCGTGCTTTATACCAAAGATTAAGAGCCAGACTGAAACTGGATTTCTGTGTCCAAATACTGATATTGCGCACACAAACACGGCGTAGAGGAAGGATCTGATAAGGGGTGTGTTTTTCTAATACAGAGCTTTTTCTCGGTTCCTATGCATATGTAGCATGCTGCAGGCTGGGATTTGTTTGTGATTACATCATGGGATATCCTCAAGGATCATATTACAAACATAAAACCTCTGTTGCTGACACCTGAGCCTCGTATTGCATATTGCATGGTTTATGGCTAAAATGCAAAGAGATCAAAATTTGATGTCTTTGTGAAACTGATGGGAAGATGTCTGGAGTCACTTATGTTTGACTCCTAGTGTTTGTCTCACTCAGTGTGTCAATTCCTTTAAGCTGTTCGGCTTGATTTCTTACTACACTAATAACTCTTTTCAGCAGCCATAGATAAGGCCCATCATCTCTTAACTTGTGTAGGCTATACTTTCCCCCTCTTCATTGAGAGCGTGTAGAGTAATTAATTTTTGGTTGTAGCTGGGGGTTAAAGCTTACTCATGTTTCAAGGTCTCTTTCAAGCTGATGCCCCCCCCCCCAAAAAAAAACAACAAAAAAACCCAAAACAAAACAAACAAAAACAACAACACAAGCTATACTTGTGGATATGAATGTATTTAAATAACTTCGACCGGATTGTTTGTATATTCATGTCAAGTGCCTCAGCGCCTTGGATCAGCTTGAGCTCTGAATTTGAGTCTAACAATGCAGGTGGGCTCACTGATGTTTTGCTTCTGAAATGAGATGTTAGATGGAAATTTTCAGTTTGATGGGGTCTGCTTGGCTAACTGAATACATTAACTTGCTTTGTGGGGGGTGGGTTAGGATTAAGCCTAACCCTCTTTCTTTTTTTTAAATTTTGTATAAAAAAGGATTACTTAGAGTGTACACCCTTCATTAAACCCTCAAAGTGCTTTGATGGAAATACGTGGCTATATTTACTCAGTTTGCTTTTTTAATTATCTAGAGAGAAACATAATTTATTTACTGAGGGAATTTAGATTTATTCCAAGTGAAATGAAAATGTGGCATGTTGTAGAGCAACTATGGACTGGTTAAATATAGTGTTTCCAGGGACTCTGGACTTCACTGAAGTCAGGCTGTGGTGACTTGGATGTGTGTACGGTGCAAGGCTTTTCATGCAGTTCTATAAATTTTTAGTTAGCGTCTGAGCCAGCATCATCTGGGATGATGTCACTCCAGCACATAAGTACTTCGGGCGGGGGGGGGGGGGGGGGGTTTCCATTTCATGATAGTAAAACATGAGATAACAATGCATCTCTTTTTCTTGGATGTTGTTTTTAACAGCGTAGACACATTACATACCAATCACAGAAGTCCCTATAGAAAAAGTTTGCTCATTCTTTCTTTGCCATTGACAGTTTGTAGAACATATTTACCAAATAAAAACTGGTACAAGTCTCGGCCATCTTCATTTTTAAATTTCTATAACTCACTGAGGAATGTTGATATAGCAAACCTTCCTCACTATACTGATTGTGGTGTTATTTTTATGAGCACAAAGGGAATTGCAATGTTGGGAAATTTTGTTTTATGGAGGTCATTATGAAGATAGTGCATACATGGTGATGCTCGCTCACTGATATTTGAAAGCAGAACAAAGCCTTTTACATTCATACACCATAAATCATGCTTTTGCTCCGGTGTGTGACTAGCATGATAAACACAAAGGACCGAGTGCATGTGAGTATTTGCACACATTTGGAGAGCATCCATTTCTGTGCATGTGCTGCATACATCTCTGTTCCTCAACATGCAGGGATGGTTTTGAACAAAGACTCACTGATCAAAAAGATCTGTGTTGATGCACCAGTAGAATTGATTAGCCAAACGCAAATCATGCATTCGTACACGATGTGTGTGACAACAGATCAAGAAAGCAACACAAATTCAGACCAACAAACAAATCCGCAGCAGGAAAATCTCACCAGCTAAACAGCCCATCAATAATTCAACAACCACTGGCGTGAGAGGCAACACAAAGAGGAAAACTGGAGAAAGAAGGAATGAGAGGGAAAGAAAAAGGGAGGAAGCCTGCTAAAGCAGAACAGAAGGACTGATGAAAGTGAAGGATAACTGAGGGATACAAAATGAGAAGCATTTGCGTAATGGTATTAGAGGGCCAGGTTTGCCTGCAGGGAGACGTATCGTCTGGTCTCTGAGCTGATCATTGGTCTGTCCTCTGAGGAATTGACCTCAGTGCAGAGGCTCAGATCCTATTAGTTCAAATCACTCTGCCTTAATTAGTCTCACACCAGCCATCTGACCTGTGCTGGCCACATCTGCATAACTCCAATATGTTTTCCTTCACTGATGTAGTCTGTCTCACCTCAGATGTGAAGATATTTTCCCTCTGTGTCAGAGCTGCCCCTACTAATCACAGGGTTACAGACATGTCATCCTTTGGCAAAAAAACCCACTGTTTTTAATCCAGGGATGTCATGACACCTGAAATGTAGTTGGCACCAATATGATTCTAACTTATTAAATTGGAACAGGAACATTTTGGCATTGCTCATTTTGAATTTGTGGCATCCAAGTATCCGAGTATCCATACATCAGTCCTGGTAGGATTTTTATTTTTTCTCCGCAAGTCCTTGTAGTCCATGTTGTTGCTACACCCACACTTACTGCTGCCAATCCATGTTTTGGTGCTTACTGTGCCTGTCTGCCTCTTCGTTGAGATGGTTCAGAATAGGCCCCGTTCACATTGCCCTGATCATCCCCAGAAAACTCACATCTCAATCACGATCACGATTTTGGCTTCCCACGATCAAATTCGTGTGATGGGGTGATATTTAAAATGCGTCATTCGGTTCATAGAACGCTCCGTATCATAGTTTCTTTTTTTTTTTTTCCCCCAAAGCCAGTCTAGCGCTCCTCAGAGTTATAGAGCAAACGCTCTCTCTTTAAGCCTCTGGCGCTCCGTAAACTACTGTCTGATCACGTGCCTCCATGAGCCAATCAGAGTTGTTCCCTGCACCACCGCGCAGCTTAGTTTCGAGATGTATTACTAGTTGACAGTCACTGACGACAGAGTTGCAGCGAACGTGGGGAAAGCTCCAGAGTAGATAGCAGTCGCCCGTCAGAAGGCGATAAACTAACTTATGAAGGAAAACAAAAAATGGCTAACGTAGCAGAGGCCGAGGGGGTTGTCCCGAGAATCGGATCGTCATCCATTGTGTGGAAACATTTTGGGTTCAAGGCAAGTGACATGAAACCAGAACAGCTCATATGCAAAGACTGGCATAAAGTTGTGTTGGCAGGTACAATGCAAGTTTATTTTGCTTCCTAAGATGTGTTTACACAATGTAAAATGTAAAATGTAAAATAGTGCCCTGTTGAAGTTTCTGTTAAGTTTTCTATGTTTTATTTATTTTTATTTATTCTTTAAAGAGATTTTTTTATTTTGATGCACATATTTGTACATTAGCAGGAATGTAGCACCATATGGATGTGAAAGCAGTCATAATGAGCCTACTGTATGTGACAATAAAATTAGTTTTGGTTAAAATTTAACAAATAATCGTGATAATTAATTGTGATCTCAATATTGTTGAAAATAATCGTGATTATCATTTTGGCCATAATCGTGCAGCCCTAATATTTTATATCAGTGACTATTTTTATATCAGTACAAAGAAAACATTCAAGGGCGCAAGTGCATTGTGAATTCAACAATAACTTTCATTAACATCCAGCACTCCTGAAATGTATACATAAACAAAGGAACAACCATGAGCTCTGAGTTGTGTCTGATAATTTATCAGACAATTGATTTGGAGATAAAGAAAACTACACATTTTGATAAGTATTAACGTGAAATTAGTAAAACTTAGTCATTTTCATTAAGTTAATGAGGAAAGATTAGACGATTAGTAAATGACGGCTTCCTAAGTGCACCAATCACAGCTCACCAAAATTTGGCAAACCCTCTTTTCAAACTGGATTACTTTTACTCTACACACACACACACACACACACACACAGAAAAAACAGACTTATCAGATTTATAATTTGACATGGCCTTTTACAGGGAAATTCTCTGAATCTCTCCAAAGTGCCTGTGTATTTTTCTTTCCCATACTTGGGTAGTTAGTCTTAAATAACTACTGTCTTTATTAGGCTCATTCCTCCATGGCCCAAATAGTAATCTTTTGTTTAAAAGTTCATCACTGACATCTGGTGCAGCATGTCATAGGGGTCATTTAAAATACTATTGCCATTTATACCCATCTTTTTATAATTTGTCACTGGCTGAAAAGCCATCAAGAATGATGAGTGTAGTTACTGTGGAGCATGTCAAATATTCAATTACCCGGCTCTGCTCTGAAAACCTAATCCCCTTCGAATGGGGCTAAAGTCTGTGTTTAACTCAAATTTACAGACCAGATTTATCCCTGGAGAAATGTAATGCAGGCGAGTCCCAAGACGTTTGACTAAGCCTGTAGAAGAATAAAATTTTCCTAACCAAATGTTGCTGTGTATGTGGTGCATTTTACTATTTTTGAAAGGCCTGATGTCTGTGTAGTAAAGTCTTAAGTCATTTGTCATCTTTCGACACAAAATTGCACTAGGGAAGCCTATCCTGAAAGATATACACAACTATATGGAGGAGCAAAATGTTGAGCTCATGTGCAAATTAACCTTTTCACCAAGGAATGACATTATTACCCAACTAATACGCCAGAGCAAATCTGTTTTGACGGAAATATAATGGCTACGAGCGCTGTTAATGTAATGTGAAAATGAAATTAAAGAACATATGATGCATATGCCACTGCAATACTCAACATATTTTTTCTCTGCCACAAGAACCCATTCTGTAGGACAGCATCCACACATACTTGTAAAATTTGTGTACAACCAAGGGATGGTTATTTGGCCAGAATATGAAGCAGTTTTTGTCGTAAATATGTAGCTTTTAAAATGTTTAGTGGAAGCTTGTGGGAAAAGATGGGAAACATGCTGTTGAACTGCAGTGACATTACACCACACCTTCTTGATTCCATTACTTTTCTGCTCTGACTCACACAACCAAGATGTGACATTTTAACCATTTACTTCCCTTCAGCACAGAGCAGGCAGTGGTTTTCTGCTGGTTAGATCTGCGTCTGTTACATCTGCCAATGCAGACGTTTGACATCATATTGACCTTGTGCAAAAACAGAAAGGCAACATATTATGCTTTTATCATACAGAGGTGCTATTCTCTATAATTTCCCCTCTGCTATCACATTGAAGGTACCTAAAACTAAAGGCCTTTAAAATATACCTTCTGTCAAAAGACTTATCCATTGTGGCACCTCAGGCTCCTGACAATAAAGGTTTTTTTTTTTTTTTTTTGCTGAGTAGGTGTTGAGCCACAGTCATTCAACCTGGTTGTGCAAAGGAGAAGGTAAAATCTGCTGTTACCAGAGTGTAATTACTTGCCTACAGCCCACCACAAATGGAAAAAAACTTGCATTTTACTCTCCTCATTTTCCCTGCTCCAGGGCATGACTGGGCATATGCTAAATCATTCACAGCATAGAGGACAAAAAAAGACCATCAGGCAGTTGGATATTATGAGCAGGTTTGTGGTTAGAAAACATGGGTAGAGGCGAGGGTGCTGGAGGAAATGAGGTGAACCTAAGTGGCTGGAAATGTGACAGTATCTGTACCCACAAACTGTGCAGAAACAAAACAATTACTCTTATGTCAGAGATTCTAAACCTCCAGTTCGCACTCTTTGTGCTCTTTCTTTTTCAAGTTTTTCTGAAGACAGTAAAGTAGCCGTTTTTAATGTATTGTTTTTGGACACATACAACTGATGAACCACAGACTTTTCAGATTTCAGGCTGACATAGGTCGTGTTGTCCCTTCTTCATGAAAAGCTAAGAGACAGAAAATCAATGGAAAAGCACAGATTAATGGTGTCAGTGAAGAATGTTTCTGTGGTTCAAGACACAAGGCACTTTCTCTCAACTTGCGTCATTGACTTAATTGTAGTTATTGACTTCCTACTTCTCTTGACTCTTTGACTTTCGACAAACTTAAGAAAAATAGTTTCCTTGTGTCTCCAAGTGAGATTGGCTAACATTGTTGGATGAGTCTGAAAAGATCAGTCTGAACTGGATCCAAGACAAATGCAGTGTTGAACCAAATGGACTTTTTGTGCTGAAATTAACAAAAAAGTAGATCTACAGAAAATTAAAACTTTTACTGGATCCAAATAGGTTTGTAGGTTACTTTTAATTATTTTGAAAGTCTCAGGCAGAATGGTAAAGGTACTACAGAACAGACATGGGTAGTTAACCATACTTTTATAGATCAAATTGGTTAGTTTTTATCCAATTGTTGGCCAAACTGCTCATTCCATTTGAAGTTGTTTAAGGTATCAGTAATTTGTGCCTATTCAAAAATCTCATAATCTAAAATCACAGTAATATTCACAAAAATACTTTGGCTGGATGCAATCTGCAAAAACTGTACTTAACAGCAGGCAGACACAAACAACAAAACATGTTAGTTGATCACCAACTATTTCGGTCACAATGGCAAAGATTTGCTGGTTAGAGCTATTTAAAAGGATTTTTAGGGTGTTTTTACTGCTAAAAATGTAGTGCTTTCATTTTGCCCATCCAGGGCTGGGTCCTGAACCTCTGTAAAATAATTAATGATATCCTCCATATTCATTGGTTATTGTTCTGCATGACAGGAATTAAATCAATTAATAATAGTCAAGATAACGGTTGGAATCCATATCTAAATACACAAACCTTAAGACATGTCTCCGTTGCCACCTACTCCATAATGTTATAATGGATATTTAATGTGTATGCTCAAGTGTCTACAGGTGTACCCTGTTCACAGCATGCTGAAAACATGAACGTATTCCTGTTTGCCTCTGGGCTTCTGCTCTGTTAATCCATGCTTGGCCTGATTGAATGTGCATTTACTTACACTTGATGAATACTGAAGGGAGCCTAAGACGAGCAGAGAGCTTAGAGTGGAGGTAAGGACACCGGAGGAGCTCAGGTGTGAGTTGCGTTGCCATTTGCTGTGTTGAGATTAGGTGTCTCTCTGGACCAATGACTGTTACAACATTATTTCTGGATATGGAGAAGAGATGATGTTTTTATTTCGCCGCTGTCATCTCATTGTGACTTGGCACAGCGCTTGGTGACACCTCTTCTTCTTCACTGTGTCTAACTCAGCGTGGGGTTTTAATGTTTAGTGCCTGCACAGTAAGCAAGCTTTTGTTTTTACTGCTCCTTTGGGAGGAACGGCTGCATCTCAGCATGTCCAAGATGTTTTGTCTCCATGACGACAGTTTTTTCAGGAGGTTTTTCTTTGTGTCCTGTTTTTTTCCTCTCAAACTCTATTGCACTGGCTTTGCTGCCAAAGTCTTATCATGTTTGTTGTCTTCCTCTCCCGCCTGCAGATAAATGAACTTCCTATGAGTGGCAGGAAGTGCAGATTAAAGGTGGCACAGAGTATTTCCCGGTAAGGTGGGCAGCCATGGAGGAAATGAGCTGACACAAGGAATTTTATAACACAAAAGTGCATTGAATATGAGAGCGAGCTAGGAGGCAAATAGGCTGCTATAGGCTGTAATAAATCTGTGCTTAGGCATGGATATAGTCCTGCACATCTCTCTTTGATGAGATATGTCACTAGGTCGTGTTGATATTGATGTAAAACTCCATATGATCCAGACAGCATTATGACGTGTAATCACTTGTTCCAGTGTGTCACGAAGCTGTCTTGACTGGGCATTTCTTGGAAAACAGATTTATTATTTATTTAAATGGAGATTTCCTGGTAAAATTAAGACACAAATTGGTACAATAAAATAAGTCATTAACTCAATAAATGACTTTTCAGCCAGCATGTCAACATATGGCTGCAATGGCTTCCTACCTCATCTCATTGTCCCCACTGTAAGTAGTAAGCAGTTACATCCCTCTGGTCCTACACATTTCCTCCTCATCTGTCGCCCACTCATCTTTTATTTATTCCATCACAGACTCTGCCCTCCTTTGCCTATTCTCCTATCTATTTGTGTTATGTACCACTATTGGACTGTCCCCAGTTTGATTTATAAGTGATCATAGCTGTGTGTTGAAGTCGTATTTCAGCAGGTACAGGAGCCGTCTGGAGCCCAGTGTGACTGATGACAGCTATAGTGTTGAAGACACTGTTATTTGTATGCATACACAGAGAAATCAAATGTGTCAAAAGAAGTTGACACAATACCACAAACAGCACAGTGTTTGATGCAGTGGACCATTAGTAATTCCTATTTAGTATATTGTATAAAAAGGAATGGTGTAACACCTGTGTGGAAAGGTTACATTCAGTCAACTGCTATACACCAAAACCAGAGTGTCAGTGTGGCCGTTTCCTCTGACTGACATGACGCAAATATTACTGATACTCATAAATACTAGCTGGATAGTCTAACTTTTACAGTCATGGCAGCATTTGTTTCTTTTCCATTAGTGTATGAATTAAGCCTGACTGAAATAGGATCCACCTGGAAAGGATCCAACCTAAAACTAACAACAAACCTTTTCTCCTTTCAAATGTATATATAATTGGCTGACCATGTTTTCTCTGTCCTATTTTCATCATTATTCCCCACATTAGGGGTGCAGTTGGGTGATATGAGTTTACATTGTTGAAGATGCAGATGTTTTCACAACAGGCATTTTGAATGAGAAGTTAACATTTTACAGATTGTTTATTTAATTAGTTGTATATGAATATGCTTAAGAGAAGACATTGAGGAACTGTTGCTCTGGATCACATATGTTTTTTTTTTTTCTCCACTCCTCCTAAACACCAACACAAATATTGCAAACTTCACAAGTGATGCAAATCACATTCATATGAAAAACCACTGGCACATCTATATGCAGGTCTTCACACAGACATATACACAGCTGTGCATTTAATTGACATTTTTGTCACTTAAGCACTGTAAATACACTGCTGACACACAAACGCACTCACACGCACACACATACATACGCTTATCCATCCCTCTGCAACTGAGCAGATTGATCTCTACATGCATTAATAAAGATGAGGTCTTCTCTCGTGTGTGATTTATCAATAAGCAATAAATGCTCTGCATTTATGCCATAAAAGTTGATTTGCTGGAGCCTTAATAAGTTGTTTGCTGCTGAGTGTGAGTGTCTCACACCCTGGGGATCCTGGTCTTTCAGCAGCTGGTATTGGTGTTTTAAAACCTTGGGCTGCTCAGATGAGGTAGATGGGGAGAGACAACATCAGCCCATTTCGTGCTACTTTTGGCACAGTTGGAATCCACAAGGCCCCTCCTGTATTTCTTTAGTGGCGGTGTGATTGGACCACTGAAATGACAGAGGAAATCTTGATTGCAGCCACACACAAAGAAATGAGAATTAAGTTGGTGTATGATTTAACAGAACTGTCAAAATGATAGTGCAAATTAATCTTTCATTTTCAGCTACACACTTGTTAATTGGTTTGGAAAGGTTATTTCTTGTCTGCCTTGCGTGTGTGTAATTTGTGGTCTTATGTGCTCATTGAAAGCTTATATGATGAGAATGCGATTAGATTCTGATTTAGACATGGCCATTTCATTATTCTTGCTCTCTTTGACTGACAGTGGCTTTATTTGACATGCATTTGGGATAATCGAGATGTAAAGTGTATGTGGGGCCAAACAGGAGACAGACAGACAGGAGCAAGTCCCGAATACTGTCCATCACAATGCTCCCCTCAAGGATGATTGCATAGGATTTGGGCTGAGGCTGGAGCTGCAGCGAGCTTGGACCTGGTGAAGGACATTCTCCCCAAGAGCAGTAAGCACCCCGACAGTCACAAATGTAATAGCCTCATTTCTCGCAGTACACTGTGAGGACATACATGTAAAAGCAAGTTATGTTAGTAAGTCTTTGGATTTAGTACTTTAAGATAAGATTATATCTCTCGTAGACCTGCCACAATAATGAATAAATCAATTAATGGACAATATATGAAAATGATTTCTATAAATTTGCCGGCTTCAATACATTGCCATTTGCATGCATGTTTGTTTTGGTCGTTTCTCTCTACAAAAGAGACTGGATGACAAAATTTGTTATCATGACAGGCCTACTCTTTCAGCTGGCCTGGGAACACCTTGGGTTTCCCTGGAGGGGGTGGTGGAAGTGGCTTCTTTTTTTTTTTCTGTGCAAGTTTTTACAAAGTCTCTCTCTCTCGCTCTCTCTCTCTCTCTCTCTCTCTCTCTCTCAGTTCTTGCTTGCTATTCTGATGAACTCAGCACACACCTGAGATATACACAAGGTGGGGTATGAAAGAGAAAAGCACATTAAACTTTAATTTGACCCACTGCATAACATGAGACATACAGTTGAGCCTGAAATTATTCTGACAACAGTATTAATTTAATCTACTTTGTAATAGAATAAATAGAAGCTTACCTGGCCCTCAGTGAAGAGTGCCGACCATTGGTCCACCAGGCCCCGTACAGCAGGCTCATCTCTGACAATCTCCCGTCATTGTATCAGGAATGTTTGAATGTCAGACATCTGTGCTGCGCTGGGTCGGGCTTGTTCAGCATGTCCAGGCATTTATCAAAGAGACTACTGCACATATTGAAATTGTGTTTCATTATTAATCTGAACTTAAAATGTGTTAGTTGGTTCACATTTTCGATCACAAATTCCTAGTTACTGGTATGAAATAATAGTTCTTGACTGTTGGTCAAAACTTACTATTTATTTTTAAATTAAATGTTAGTATTTACAGTGTACTCAACTGTACTTTTATATGCAGGAAAAGTTGAATTTATTTGACACAATCTTAACAGTTACTGAAAAAAGCTGTAAAAATAGAGAGCATTGTAATTACTTAGTGAAGGAGTGAAAGAAAACATGGATTTTATTTAAAAAAAACTCAAAAAAGCAGACACGTCTGCTGTATTGATTTGATCAATGAAGTATTTCAAAAAAACGTTGATTTGAATTTGAAGACAGCAGGAAAACATGGTTTTCTCAAAGGTCCATAAAGTATTCTCACATGTCTGAACAGCAGACATGTAGTTGGTCAGCCATGACCTGAGTGACTGTGACTCTCTGACTAGTTTTTCAAGGTGAAAAAATTTCCTCCCAAATTATTGTTATAGAATAAAAACCAACCATTGGCCCTCTTGGTAGCCCTGATCATTAACATAAATAACTGCTTGAGATACGTCAGGTGCTTATTTTGGTTTCTTAGGTGCAAATCATTTAACAAGTATATAGTAATAAATATCACTAATGATTGGTTTGCGTTAGACTTACAGTTACAAGCGGTCAAATATCTTTCTCTCCCTCTTTCTACAGCAACAGTCTGTCATTCGCATTCCCTTTTCTATCTATCTTTGTATGTAGGGCACCATTATTCATGAGACAGCGAAGATAGGAAGCTTCACTGGGACAGTGAGCATTCTGTTTTTATTTTTTTATTTTCTCAAACATCTTCTATCCTTCATCTGATGAGACCAAACTAATGAGCTCAATAAATGAACCTTTAATGTATGGGTAGTATTGATCATTCAGCTCAGATTTCAAACTGACATGTTAACATTATTTAATGGAAATAGACTACTGAGTAACAATCCATCTTTGCAACACATTTTCCGGAAATGGTGTTGCACACATGCCATTATGTGGTGTTTCTTTCTGGAGGAGTTCAAGTGTGTTCAGTGAGCAGCTGCAGTGTTGCCTGGTGTCTGTTTATTACTCAGATTTGATTAGAAATCTGACAAATTAACCTCTAAAACTGTATAAGGAGGAGCACTAAAGGAGCACTTTTATGCCAGTATTAATATTTGGTTTTATTTTTCTGTCTTTATATAGTTTCTTTATTTTTACATTTTTATTTATTTATTTGTTTATTTAGTCATCTTACCCATACGGCATCTGGGAATATTTAAACTGTGAATTAGGAGGACATAGCATTAAGATATAATCATGGAAGCAACAGAATATTTAATAAGGGAGGGTAGCTCAATGAAATGCACAACAAGGCTGCAGGAAATGCAATAGCCATCTTTAGAAACAGTTTATTTAATAAAAGATACTGGAGCTACAGATGGTAGTGAAGGTGTTATCAATAGATCTTGCTCCATTTGGATCGAATAAGTGTGGAGTAATCCACAACTCCTTTCTGAAGAGAAAAAATCTGGTGTTCTACTTATTATAATTGAGTTTTCTTTCTGCCGCTCTAGAAATTCTGCTCATGGTCCTACAAAAAATTCCATAAAGTTTTTAGTTCAGCTGTCTGTCACTTTACTGGTCCATTTTGTGTGTGTGTGTGTGTGTGTGTGTGTGCGCGCGCCCCATGCCTGCATTCATTTCTCCCCTTTGCTAAATCATCAGGGATTGATGGAATTCCTATTGAAGTTTATAAGACTTCTTTCTCCCACAAAATGAAAACCTCTAAAGTCATATTTTAACCACCTATCACATTAGATCCTGAGGTGTTTTTAGAATTGCTCATTATAATATAATTTTTTATACAATATGCCATAAATCTCTCTGGAGGTCTCTGAATGCCAGCCCTGCAATACACAGGCGACTTGTGCAGGCTTTACCGTGCCTTTGCCCTGGGATCGGCTCCAATCCTCCCACAGTCTAAATAATGGATGCAAGGTCAGCCCCAAAGGATAAATCAATTAATATGGGCGAACTCAGAGTAAATAATAGATAGGAAGCAGTTTTCTTTTTCTTTTCTTTTTTGAGAAGAGTGAAATAAAGATGAATAAGAGTGATTATTGTGTGTGGGTAATGCTGACTCATTTGGCTCAAACCCAAACTGTTTCATCAACAGAGCTCTTAAACCAAGTCCATTTAGACTTAAACTTTCTGGCTTCAATTATGTCAATTAAAACGCCTATTAACTTTAAGTAGCATGCCGTCTTGTCTTGACTGGGTTTATTGTGGATGTCAGTGTGTCTTTGTGTGTGGGAGCTGCCTGATCCCCGCTCATCTGGAAACTCCTTCTTCAGAGCCGTCAAGAGAACAGAAAGCAGCACAACCAGAAATGGCCACAGAACATGTCCCAGCATTTTCTGTTTATTTGGTCCTGTGAAAAAAAGTCATAATGATGAACAAACATGTGCAAACAACCAATAATGAGGCCAGAAAAAATCATTAAAGGTAATTTCTAGATGCCGAATGTTGATTTTGTATTTATGATGACGGGCCCAGCAGTGGTTTGTGTTCATGTAGGGAGCTTATCAGTTCTAACTCCTTAATCTTACTTAGTCTTAACCTTAAATATTTTAAAAGATACACTAAAGTTACTTCTAGTTGCAAAGAAAGCAGCACTATAAAGTTACGATTGTGTGAGCTTTCTTTTCCTATTCATGTGCTTTACTTTGGTCTTCTTGTTTTCTTCATTCAGTGGAAGGTAAAATGTAACTCATTACCATTTTTTTAATTCATTTATCTTTTAAAATTAACAATCAATAGTCTTTTGAATTTATTTAATGCACAAATAAATTAATGAGCATAATTCTGTGAATCCTGCAAAAAAATAAATTTTTACCAGAACTTGGTGCCATCTATCTGGGAGGCGAAATGCTCTTAAACATGAATACAATCTCTCTGTAGCCTAAACCAAGGCGTTTCAGCTTCCTTAACCTTAAAAAGTGCTAACCACAAAGGTGGCAGATCCAGAACCTGTCAAGTTATTGGCTGTTGTTCATAGTTGATATTATGCTCTTCTACTCATTGATGCATCCAATGACTCTGTTTCCAATGAGACTCAAAGCCATCCAGGAAGCCCTTTTTCTTGCAGTGTTATAGTTGAGTTGAATATTTGTATTGCTTCTCCAAAGGTCCTGTTGATCGGGTCAGGATAAATGTCACAACTGTGTCACCCGGCGGGGTTTTGATATGAGAAACACTCTGAATGTATTAATTAAAAGTTGCAAGAAATCTTTCAGCAAGGGTTGACTTGAAACCTGGCAAGTGCTTGTAGAATGCATCTGTGATATAACCTTGTTTATCCCAGACTTTGAGAGGCTTATTGTCACTTGGAGCAGCCTCTGAAGGTATCAGCAGTCTGGGCTGTTTTGTCACCAAAGACCTGCAGAGTAAAGAAACTCTGCTTTTCTTTGTTGGCAGGGTGTTGACTGACATGCTGTATCTTGCTGCTGCTGAACCATGTCGTTTTTCAGTTTACACCCTTCAATTCATCCCAGTCTTTGTGTTTGGATTGTCAGTCGGTGGCACGCTGAGTTCCTCACAAAACAGCTTGATGAACGTACCCAGGAGACTGTCTTCCTTCTATCCCGTATAAGAGTCTCCTGGCCTCCGAGCTAAGCCTCCAGGTCTGCAGCCCTGCTTGTTCTTGTCCTTTTGCTTTCTGTGGTGAGTGATTCAGACCTACAGTGCAGTCAGCTGGTTGGACAGACAACTGGTGGAGCTGCGGTGCCTCAGGCTTGAATTTGAGCTACCCTGACACAGGACACGCTTTGCTGCTAACATTGGACGCAAAGGGATAATGACTGTCTTCCAGCAAACCAACACAGAGGGCTCTGGTTTATACTGTCAACGTGCGGTCATATCAGTAATTCATCACTTTCCATCTGTACATGTTATTGAGGTATATATTAACGTACTTTTGATCTGATAGCGATATTTCCTGTGAGGTGTGTGCTTTGGCTTTCATCTCTCATTTTCCTACAGCCTTCATCTTTGTCGTCCTCCTCCTCCCTCCTTCATTTATCTAAGCCTGAAGCAGTAGTGGGTGGCAGAGGGGCGTTTTCTCAATCTCATGCTTCTCTCCCGGGCTGCGGTCCTGAGGGATTTTTGTGGTTGTGTTGTGGAGTTTAATTTTCGCCACCTCCATCTTTTCCTTTCTTCCTCTCTATTATCCCCGTTCCTGTAGTTTCATTCACCAGCAGCTCTGAAAAGCCACGATTACTACTGCTCCCGTGATGCCGCTCCCTACAGTAGTTGGCCTGCTGAAAAGCATTGAGTACACAAGCCCACAGTGAAGAATTATAACCAGGTGTAGGATGAGTCAAGCTAGTTTGACCTTGGTTATATGGCATGACTTCAAGAAAATGACAAATGACAATAACACACTATCAAACACTTGCCTTGAGTCTGACATTGAATCTGAAATTCAGATTGTCGCTCCTTTTGAGGACAAAGTGTTTTCTCCCAACATCCTTCTGCCTCCTGTATCTCTCCCCTCAAACTCGCCCCCCCCCCCCCCCCTCCCCCATTGCATGGCCTCATTTGGCAAAGAGAGAAATGGAAGACGAATACAAACACACCAAAATTGCTGCTTAAAACCTGCTTGCAGTTCTCCCTGTGTGTGCTCAGGCACAGATTTTCTGTCATTGCTGTAGATCTGTTCTCATTACACACATGTGCCCATGGGGCATGGCGTGATGATTGCTGTTTTTTGCAGTCAAGCAGGCAGCCAACCATTGAATAGTGAAGGATTTGCATAAACTTGAGAAAAGTGAAGGGACGCTTTGAAGTTTTGAATGTTCTGTTTTCTTTCAGTTCACTGTTCACCATGTAAAAATGTGTTTTTCTTTTTTCCTTATCCTTATTTTTTTCATGTAAATTGTAGATCGTGTCCTCTGTATGCCCTTTGACTGCATGCAGCCACAGTTGCCAGCTTTAGTCATATTGCCTAAAGCAACATATTTATTGTACATTTATATCCGTTTCCATTTTTCTACCAGAGGTGGTGTTTAGTGTCCTCTGACCTTTAGTTGAGGGCAGATGTTTGGTTTCAGCATAGGTTGAAATATAACAACACCCAGTAACTCATTAAATACTAACACCACAGGAATTACCTGTTGATGGAAGGCTAAAAATAAACAATTGTGCATTTTGCATCCAACATCTGCACCTTTATATTCAGTAACTCTGCCAGTGTTGCCTTTCTCCTTTTCCCTGTGGTTTCACATCTAAAACTAGCTCCAAAAATGCTGTCAATCCAATTGATAATCTAATAAAAACAGAGACTGATAATGGCTGGTAGCCATTAGAGACTTTCGTTTTAAATCACTGTAGCTGCTGACTGGTGACCTTACTACATACTGTATTATTTATACTCTAAATGAAAATGTCTCTCTTCTGTTCTTTAGTCTGAAACGTACGAGCATGGTAGAAGTTATATAGAGTTATTAGTGCTGTTATATAGGAAAGAGAGTCATCTGAAATACACAATTTTTGCCCATACCTGAGGTCTGGATTGATAGCACTGAACCAATTTCATCTCTACTATGGGTTCACTAAGGATTTGTACTTAATATAAGCCAATCAAATGCTTGCACACACATTAGAATTCACAAACTTGCATTACTCATTAGAATATACTCAGATGTTTGGGCAAAGTCATGAGGCATGTCCTCATTGTCCATATGCAAACTATGCTATTGATTGGGGGTATTGTTATAAATTAGTCAATATAATTAAGTTGAGTAGGGCTGCAGCCATCCTACTTTTTGATTAGTTCATTTTTTATGCTGATTTCTTGCAAAGCTTTATTGACCTTCTTCTCAAGGCAATGATCAGTACAAGTTATGTGGCAGCAGTTCACAAAGTGGGAAGAGGGATACAAACAGGTGAGAGGTTCATTCAGGTGAGGCAGAGGCCAAACAGGTTTTTGGTGTTTTGTGGAATGTGTCATTTACTTAGCCCTGACATCAGCTAAAAACACTTCACATCAGAACGGCTGTGGTTTTGAATTCGGTTGAACCTAGAGCCTGCGTCCTTTTACGAGTGCCTTGCATTCAATAGGACATTTTCCTGGCCTGCACACAAACTCAGGAGTTTGTCTTCACATTACCCGAGGCCAGCTACATTTACTACTGTCTCTCACTGCTGTTTTTGAGATGGAGGTGCAGTTTAGCTCAGTTATTATTTTTAAAGAAGCTACTGGGTGGAGGGAATATCCTCACTGCAATATAAGATAGATAACGACTGTAGAAGTTAAACTAATTAATGCTAACAGAAAATCTGCAAAGTGGAGAGATACATGTAGAAGTTTGTTGTGGGCACTAGTGGAATAATTATCATAGAATACATAAAAAATTAATGCACTGGGGCTGATAAGGAAAACCAATGAGGAAAAGCCTTAAATGTGCATTCTCTTTAATATCCATTGGGGCGAATCTACTCGTTTTAAAAAGAAGTTAGACTGTATAGAAGGCTCCTGGTAAATAGCCCTGAATCTCACTTGATCCATTCCACTCAGAAAACATTTTCCTAATGAGTTTATGGTCTCAGTCTCTCATTTCAAGTCTTCTTCAGTAATAACATCCCGTCCATATTTTAAGTTATGGTGAAAATGGATGATAAAGATTATTGTATTATTGACAGACTGTACCACACGGAGAACTGCTGGACAATCAAGATCAAGTACAGAGCCATTCAGATCAACCTCTTACTCCTTCTCAGCTCCACCTTCTTCTCCAAATATGCTTTTCTCTGGTAAAAAAAAAAGAAAAGAAATCTTAATAGTGATGGTGGAACTACAAGCTGGAGGCTTCAAAATAGCAGCTCATAAACCAGTGGGTGACGTCATGGTGGTTGGTGGGTGCCGCTCGATCCAATTAAATTATGTGATTGAACTAACCCTCTATAAAAAGTTGTGTCATCTGCTTCTGCAAAATCTGGCTCTGTTGAGAACATGCTGCTCTCTGCAACCAAGATAACAACAGGATCTCTTAGAGCAGCCTCGTTTTATTTGTTGAGCTGTTGTCAGGTGTTGCTATGATTGCTACAGCTGACAAGAGTGAATTTATGTCATCACATCCTCCTATTTATATTCCACGTCATCCAGCCTCTCTTGTGCTTTCTGAGCTGCACCTACAGGAATAGACGTGTTTGAGGATGCCTACACAGATTGAGCGCCCAAGAACTTACATGGTAATAATAGGGCCCAAAAATGTGAAGTGTTAGACACGTTTTCAGAGATAAAAGTAATTCCTTTCAAATAATAATCATATAATTGTTTAATTTCAGTCTATTGTTAAAGCGCTTTGGCCCGCTGCTTTTCTCTGTCTTGACATCACAGTAAATTTAATATTTTGGGCAAATGGACCATTAGTTAAATTAATTAAACCATTTTAAATGATACACAGAATAATGATGAATATTTTTAACTTCTTTCTAAGATTATACAGACCAAAACAATGAAGTTATTAAGCCAGTGTCATTCTTGGTCTAATTATCTTTCAGCCCTGAAGACTTTTTATTTAGTGATAGAAAATGAGCCTGCATTGAACTGATGGCATAAATATAACATTAACAAAAGACTCTATGTTTGATAACCTATCCATTAAAGGTTCAAGACACAGGACATAAAAATGTTGGTTTATTTAAGCAGCACCACACTTCCCATGGATCCAATAAACTCTACTGCCAAGCTGTGTTAAAACCAACACTGGCTTGTTTTAAATTTGAGTCCAGATGTTACAACTTCCAGAGATGCCAAACATAGCAGGAAGAAGCATCAAGAAATTTGCATAACATTTTATACTGGCTATACCAGAGATTTATATTTTATGTAATTATGCAGTTCTACATCTATGGTCTCCTACATTAAACATTACATGAGATAGCAGCTGCATGTCACTGCAGATAAGTGGTAGAATAGGCACGTTTAAAATCCATATGTGATAACATCAGTGTGAGGCTGAATTATTCATGTAACTCTGCAGTTTCTTCAGGAGAAATATAAGGGGATGCACATCAAGTCCTCCATAATACATTAACTTTGACATCCGACTGTACAGCAGTCATGCTAACAAATAACAATTACTGGTATTTGTTTGCTTTTCCATATTCATCAAGTAGTTTATGTATAATCTGGGAATATACTCCTGGGCTAAAACGCTTAAAAGTTAAAGCAAATTTTGCATGAATTTGTTGATTATCAACAGTTTTTCTTTGCCCTTGCCAAAGAGGATTAAATGTTGGGAATAGGTTTTTTGTTTTATTTTTTCTTCTTAAGAGCCCTTCACTCCCTGCACCATCTGACACAGTGAGAAAGTTTTATCTTTATTTGGTGCCATTAAGAACTTCAGAACATTTGCTGCTAAATCCAACCCAGCATCGCATCCTCTAACATGAGCTGTACAGGCTGTCAGTGTCTTTGGCAAAGATCTTATTTGTGTGCAGTAATTACACTAATGTCTCAACATTAACGTGGCATTGCTTTGTTGATGTGAAAATGCTGCACTTAACACCTTAGAATATATACATGCCAGCATATATAAACAAGCCAACACAGCAACGCTTTGTTTTATTTTAATAGAAGTCTCTTTGAGATCACAATTTTCTTCTCAAGAGAGGTGTGTAAGCAAACCAATCAAGGAAATCAAAAAGAGATGAGACATTACAGTCATGTTGAAACTGTTAAGGAAGCCGTTCGGGCAGGAATCATAATCACCACCATTGATATTGTTCTGTAAATTCATTAAGGTATTGAAAATCTAACTGTGTGGATATGTGTGCTTTCTATGTGGCTAAACCTTCTTTAATGCGTTAATCTCGCTCCTCTGCCCTCCTCAGGGACACGACTGCAGCACAGAGGGTTGGCTTCTTGTGCTTTTAATTCCACTCTGCGTTCATTGGTAATTGAATTCATTACGAGGACACCGGGCCAAATCGGCTGTTATTTCGCAGTCAATAGAGGTTGCTAATTAGAAATTAGCTCTAACATTGTGGTGCACAGCCCTCGGGGAGTGTCGTCGTCAGTCTAAATCTCTGACATACCTACGAATGGCTCGTAATTACAGCCACAGCTCTGCAAATAAGAGCGCTGTTATCTTTATCCCAGTGTTGAATGGTGATACGCTGTCATCCACTGTCCACAGGGCGTGCCCATTTGGAGCTCTTTAAAGCTGCAGGGTTCTCTTTAAAGGAAGCTTCTGAATAATTTCAAGAGTTTCAACAAGCCAACTGTATGTATGTGTGTGTGTGTGTGTGTGAGAGAGAATAGTTCAATAGCCCCCCCCCCCCCCAAAAAAAAAAAAAGATGTATATTTTTTTTCTATCTCGGGGTGTAGGGGATTTTCTGCCCAGAACTCTCAAAGTAGGACCAAAGCTGGGGAAATTGGAGTAGCAGTGTTATTTCTCATGTTACATCCAGAGATTAAAACATTGTGAGGGGAGAGGAATTTCCGTGGCAAATGCAAAATGGTGATAAGAACATGGAGTTTTTAATTTTGTTGCTCTGAGTTAATACAGCAAAGCAGTAAACGTATAAAAGAAAAGTTATAAAAGTTTCACCAGAAGGAGTGAAAATTAAGATGGATGGTTTGTAGTTGAACAGCTTCTGCTTTTGTCAGCACAAAGCGGAGCGACAATTCTTCCTCTTGTGAATTAAACACATTTTTGCCTTTTAAAAATTCTGTGTTTGAAGTTATTAGTCTGTGCAGGCCCAGAGAAGTGATCTTCCTGCACTCATCTTGTGCTGTGGTCTTGGCAGTGGCATTCAATTAAGGCGCTCTGATATTGGATATTTATTTGTAATCTTAGAGGTTTGTGCCTGTGATATATCACCTTGTGAATGCAACTTGCCACTCTCAGTTGAGGAAGATGGTTTGCTCATCTGATTAAACTGGCTGTAGGTCCACCTGTGTTTGGACTCTAATTTATTCACACCTGATTTATTTTTGTCACACAGATGGAGGTTACGCTGTCATTTCAGATGACACTGCTAAGTTCAAAAATGTATGTCTTCTTAATGACAACATCTCAGTTCTTCCAGCAGGAATCTGAAGAAAGCATTAGTGTTTGAAACTGACCGATATTTACAAATTAAAAACACTACGTTTCCATCTGTATTTGTCCTGGTAGAAGGAAGTCAACATGGGCCAGAGTTCCTGGGAAATACCTGCAGGTAGTGTTCTTTTACTTTCAGTATTCAGCCAAAACACTGCTGAACCAAGCCGGTACTAAATATTAAATAATAAACGTATGTGTGCTTGGCTGCAGATCAGGGAAAAGGGGATACACAGGGGGAGGATATTTTTGGAAGGGGTTGAAACGGGCAGGAAGGTGGCTCAGTGGCGGGAAGTTGCTAAGCAACTCCCATTACCTCTGCATGAACACACTGAGATATGAATCAAAGTGCAAAATGACTAATAAATCTAGACAGAGCCGTTCAAAGGAAAACTGTTAGGAGCTGACATTTCTTTCAGTTTGTGTAGGAGAGGTTTACATGTTGTGTTGCTGTGGCCTGAGACTACATTCATCCCTGCATCTACCACCGCTGCACTGCACTCAGCCCATCTGCAAAGATTAGCCTCAATTTTAGAGACTTGTACTATTTTTAACTGGCCTAGCAAGCACAGTGTCCAACAAAGAGAGGAGTCAGGTCTTCCTCCGTGAAACAATGCCTCATCCTTCACACTTGTCTTTGATTATCCTCCAGTCGACTGCTATTTCCCATCTGCCTTTGCTTGGCATGCTCTTGATTAAGGCTGTCTGAGATACTCTTTGATGAGCCAGGTCTTTAATACCAACACGATACTAATATGTTTTAATTAAATCTGCTTGAGCCCAGTTGTTCTTTTCTTCAGCAAATCTTTGTTTCATTTCAAAAATTCCTCTGTAAAAGTGTAAAATTGTGTTGCACCCGTCCACAGTGTTGACATGTGGCTTCAGTTCAAGGAAGATAAATATCTGTGTACTTGGAGTTGTGGTTTGGCTCCAGGTGTAACTCCCATTTGTCCCCGGTATGACCCTTCAGCACAGTCGTACTCGAACAGCTCATATGCTCCCCTTACCAACTTACTAGAGCATGTGCAAATCCATCATCAGTTGGCACTGCAGTATCCCCAACCCCCCTCTTCTCCATGAGTCTCAGTCATTAGACTGTCTCCCTACAGTACATGGCTGTCTCCTCTCCATTTGTCTTATTCTTCACTCTTTCATTCTCTCCTCTCTTGACATCACATAAACTTTTGCTCTCTTTTTCATCCTCCCTGTCTTCTTCCCACTTACTCAACCTTGCTTTGGCTCGTCTACACTGTTGTGCCCTCTGTTGCAGAACTTTGCACTTTACTCCATACAGTTCATGCCAAGGGCAGTTCACTTCTCTGTTGCGTGAGAAAGACAAAACACTTTATTCATCCCGAAGCGAAATTGCAATATTGCAGAAACAACTTCAGTGTATTTTTAAAACAATGAGGTTGGCAAAGAACAAAAATGCAATTAAAGGCGAAAAACTTTGCAATAAATACATTCAGTAACACAAGAAAAAAGCACAACTGTAAAAAGATGATAAAAAAAAGACAGAAGACACAACCTGGTAGAACAATGAGGAACAGTGTGTTTATATAACTCAGTAAATATACAATTTAGAGCTGCACAAATGATGTCTCTGCAGAAGGCCTTAATTCGAAATGACAAAAGAGAAAATATAAAGGGAACAGAACAGAGAGAAACATGGATTGAACTATCTGCCGTTTAGCTAGATAGATTTCTGCTTTCTGTTTATTTGTCATTCCGAATGGGCAGACAAGAAACAAATCCTTGTCTGTGTCCAATTAAGCTTATAAATACATAAAATCTAGTTTCCAATTCAAATCCAAATCTCACTTCTCTATTTATGATTCAAAACGTCCCAATTTGATGTGATTTCCACTTTGATTCTATATTGATTTAGATAGCTACCAATATTGGTTGCATATGAATGAGATTCTACAGGAAAGAAGATGCAGAAAACAAATAAGTCAGCTTTCATGTTCAGCAACACTGTGGAGGCAACACAAGCTGTCCCGTTTTGTCATGTTTCTGTAAAAATCACAAACAAAGAAACTGTCAAACAAGCGACCATTTAAATGATGAATGAAGGCATGTTTCCTACCTTTTTACCAATTCACAGTTCAAGTTGATGTGCAAATCAGAGTCCACAGACAGCTGCTAAAAACTTTTAAGATGGATTGTTTTCTTGTGTGTCACTAAGAGCATCATTACAATTTGGAAATCAGTCATTACAACTTAAATTTGAATATGAAAACTCCTGCCATCCAAGACAGCCAGTGATAAGACATTTGAATGGCTGAAGTGTCACATTTCCATTTACGTGCATTGACTGATTTTGCTATCTCAACTGATATGTTGAGAAACATGCAAGCATGTATGTTGGCAGCAGCTGACTTAAACCTCTGAGCATAGTGAATATTTATTTATTTATTTATTTATAGCTCTGGTCAACTAAAGATGAAAAGGCAGCAAAACATTTTTTCTATTTATCCTTTACTCTTCTGACAGCTTCTTTATTTGGGATGCATTTGAAAAGCAACATTATAATTCCAGTTTATTAAACTTGGGCAGCTTGTGGTGCTGGAAATGAAACCTTGCCTGTAATATTTTAACATGAAGGAACTGTGTGTGGAACATAAAGTAAGTCGGATATATAATCATATGGTGAGTTGCGGTATTGTTTCAATACAGGTGGCAGAGATATCTAAGCAGTTTAAGTAGGCCACTTTTTTCCTTTGATTAATTTTAGTGCCTTTTTCTCTGTAAAATCATGGTCAATCCACCTATTCTTAGTTGCTTAGTAATACTTTATTGTAACGGGCTTGCTTCCAAAAATTCAACTTGAAATAACTTTAATGTGGTTTAAAAAAAGAAATAATACATATAAAAGTAATAGGTATTAATAATGTACCTGTCATGTCTTGCCTTGATTGGTTGATTTTGTAATTTGCATCTGACTGAGAAAGGCCACTGGTTTATGTAAAACTAGTTTTTACTGTCCCGCTGTCTCCTGACGCGAGACGCCTGGATTGTTCTGGTAGAGCAGTTTCAGAAAAAGGTTACTGTCCATCTCTTTCAAATGTAAAGCGTATATGAATGCTCCAGCGCTGAGCTCTCTGCTGACGAGTGACAACTGTTATTTTACTTGACAACTGTGAAAGTGGATCGAAAACACAAAGTGGAAATGGGTCCAGAAATAACTGAACAGCCGCACACAGTCTGTCACACTTTGAGTCTGTCAGCCGGTTGAAATTTCTTTAAACGTTTTAGCCAAAAAGATTTTTTGACTTACTGATGATTTTAAGAGCTGGAAGCAAAACCAATAAGTTTGTAGATGTTTTAACATAAATTTTATGTTTAGTTTTTAGTTTTAAAGACATTTGCCTCTGTGAAGATGCAGACATTTTTATCCAGTTTGATTAATTAGTCCGTGTGACTTTAAGAACATATATCAGTAAACGAGTGAGTTCATCAGATGGTGTAAATGCAGTGTTTACTATGTTGTCTATGCAGAGCACATTTGCTGCTGTGCTTTACGCTCCTCCCTGGTTGCTCCTCCTTTCTACTCATCCCTGAGTGAACTGATGAGCAGATGGGAGGTTGATTGGGGGGGGGGTGGAGGAAGTAATGATATGCCATGTCTGCTACATTAACAGGCCTTATGTTTAGGAGAACAGAGCAGACGTTGCATGTGTATTCGTCATAAGGCCTGTCATCCGCTGTGGGACTCCTGAGTCAGATAACATCTTCCTTTTCTACAAGTTTACTTATTATTTTTTTTTCCATTATAATTTGTCTCCATATTTGGTCCTTCTGAAAGGTCACCTTGCTGTGTTTTTTCACTCCTCACTACATACCAGTTTCTTATCAGCGGTTTAACCCAAACCTGATGTGTAATTGCTATAGCTAATACTTTTCATGTAATGCCATCGATAAATTCCCATTAATGTAATTATATAATTTGTGTAACAGCTGCCTCACATCACAGTTAAAGTTTACCTGATAAAATAAAGAGGTTGCTTCATACCTCCCAAATGTAGTTGCAGCCAACCCTCCATTTATGTCCATCAATTTCCTCCCAGAAACCCATAATAATGAAATGTTTCATTCAACATGTTTCGGTTTCTTCCTTAATATGTCTGTTCATTTTATTGAAAACAAAAATTAATGTGTTTGTTTACTACTTGGGTGGGAGAGTGTGTTTTGTTTGCTGTATTTTTCCCCAACATATGTAAGACTTGACAAAATCCACCAGTGGTGAAGTGAGCTGGTTGGACAATTTAGAAAGCTACACACCTGTGAAGTGTATTAAGTCCCACAGTTGATTGCTAAGCACAACAAAGCCATGAAGTCCAAGGACCTCTCTGTAGACTACTGCGAAAATGTTGTTGTGAGTGATAGACCAGGGCGAGGTAATAAAACCGTTTCGAAGCGTCACATGTTCACAGGAGCATGGTGACCTGAAAACTCATGAAATAGAAGAAGTTTCGAGTCTCCAGGACTCTTTGGCCAAACTGACTGATGAGACACAAAAGATCCTTGGTGACCAATAACCCAACAGACACTAACAGAGTTTCAGAAGTCCTCTTTGAGAACATGCTTGAAGACCTCCATCTATCAAGCTTTTAGAGTAGCTTCTAAATAGAAACCACTCTGACAACAAAAGCACATATACATGTGAGTGTTTTCGATATGTATATAAATCTGTGTGTGTGTGTGTGAGAGAGACCATGCACACACAAACGCACAGGCCATTACAGTGAATGCAAAAGTGGTCTGTGCATTATGAAAAATATCTCTTGCTGCTCTTCAGCTGGACTTGTGATGCTCGTTCCTTTGAAACAGGTTGAGCATCTTAAACTGCTGCTTTTAAAAGGGTGCTTCAACACCAGGCTGACTCATCACTGAGTGCAGTCGGGTGTGAGCAGAAGTGTGTGTCTATGTAAACTGAGTAGGTGAGAAGATAAACAACCTGAGTTTAACAAAAGTAGACTGCTGCTGGTGCTCAACTTTATGCTAATCTGAAATTAAATGACAGAACAAACTTTTTATTTTATACAGTAGTTTGTGCAGTTTTTTGTAAAGAAATCCCTTAGTGGATTGATGCTGCTTCCTTTTCTGCTGTTTGTTCAAGAACGATCCAGTATGTATGTCATCTAATTAAACAGGAAATGTTGTAAGGATTCAATTCACATTGTTTAATCAATAACAACGAATATATTGTAAATGTCCTGGTTAAGACTTTTCTTCTTAGCTCTGACTGTGACATTAAAGACAATGACACTAAAACCTTTTTAAGCAGTGAATTATCAGTATCTTCACTGGGGCTTCAGGCCATGTACCTTCTCATCAATGTGATTTAAATGAGCTGTCCTTAACAGAGTACAGCCTTGTTGGATGATGTGATGTTTTATTTTCGAGTGACAGGTTTCCATTTTCCTTATTTTTGTTGTTCAGCCTCTGTGCTACTCGTGTTATCCCTGTGGCCTGTTGTCGATCCAGGGTGTCGAGGGGTGCAATAAGTGGATCAGAGGTTAGCGACTCTGTCCTCTTTCTGTCTGTGCCTTTTTGTATATGTGTGATCTCTAGATCAAGGCATCAGGGCTTGTCCAGAATCATTCTTTAAAATCATCTGTTACATGTCCTTTTTTGTGTCCCTGACACAGATCAGAGTTTATCTGGCTGAGGTCAGAGGAGATCAGACAGAAAGATATACATTTTCAGAGGGGAGATGAAAGGAAAAAGATCAGAGTTGTTCAGGAGAACCGTTTTTACAGGTTTTTTGTAGATTTCACTTCATTTGAATGTCTCCTCCTGCTCGTTATTGTTGTTGACCTGATCAAGACAAAATAATGTTGCAGGAAGTAAAAATCAGCCAGGGATCACTGTTAGGGCAGTTCCCTCTTTCTTGGTCAGTTTTTATTATTTCTGTGTATAATGGACCAAATATAGACATGGTTGTGCTTTCAGATAATGCCAGCAGTTAGATTACAGCAGCAGTGTTTATTGATTATCAACATCAACAGTAAATGTCAAGTTTTGGCATCGTACTGGAAAACTAAAGAGCAGGGTGATATTTCAAGACAAACCATTATGTATTGATGTTATTTAATCAAACAGAAGTATGTGAAAACGGGCAGATGTACTGTTTCTGGAGTTGTGTCCTCGTCAGCTCTGAATTCATCGACGTTGTGTGTTGAGCAAGTTTCCACTTTTTTTCAAATAGGAAACACACTCCCTGCTGTGTGGAGTTATTTATTCAGACTTGTCAAAAGGATTGAAGGATAAATATCTGCCTTTCCAGTCATCAACAAAAACCACCCATGTCAGCCTGAGGATAATAATTTGAATTGGTTTGAGATGAAGCTTACAGCAGCCTTGCCTTGTTTGGTTTCAGTGTGCTCTTGGGCGTGAGCATGCAGGAAGCCACAGGTACATTTCCACTGTGCAGTAACTCAAACCTTCGTTTCCTCACCAGATTTGGTAGCAGATAGCAGACAACATGGCATTGTGAAAACAAGGGTGGTGTCATTATTTTCTATTCCATTTTGTAATCAACAGTCACTGATACCGATTAAGCTTTAAAACTGTTTGACAATACGACATAACTTGATATGGCCAGTGGTTTTATTAACAGATTTTTTGGGCCACTGTCTTGTAACATATTATCAACCTATTAGGTGGGAGGCAAACAGCTGGGTGGAGCAGTCTTCTCATTTATTTGGTTTTGTCTTTGTTGTATTTAGTCTCCTTTTCCCCAGTAGTTTCTATTTTCATCTCTGCTAACTTTGTTGTTGGTGCCTGGCAGGTAATGTTCAGTTTTTCAGAGAAACCATTGCAACTGTAAGTTGAGTCCTGGCGTGGCAATCAAAACTGTCGGAAAACAGGCAAAAACAAACAAACTTAACAAACAAAAAAACCCAACAAAAAACTGAAATGAGGGGATCTGCATATTCTGGTAATAATTATCTCAAAGTTTACTGCTAAAAACAAACATAACACTATTTATATTCAACAATAATAATGTTTCCTTCGAAAATGACATGTAAATATGTTGATTATCTGTTAATTATAAGAAAAACCTAAAAAGACTGCTGTTTCTTCATTTGTGTAGATGGATTGTTTCTAGCTTTGTTCACTATTTTGGACTAGAAAGCATTTTATTTTTTCAACCAGATGTAATAATCTGAATAATATTCACACTCTTAGAAGCAAAATTAGAAAACCTCCATCACTCCTGATTGACCCGATGAAATACAAGGTCATTGTAATTCATAGTTTAGTGAACTCAACGTGTGATTACAAGACAACCAAATACC
Source organism: Remorina albescens (assembly GCA_034769265.1). Classification (NCBI taxonomy): domain Eukaryota; kingdom Metazoa; phylum Chordata; class Actinopteri; order Carangiformes; family Echeneidae; genus Remorina; species Remorina albescens. The sequence continues at coordinate 3,194,403 of CM068493.1, forward strand.
ATGTATATAAATTATATGGAAATGTGAATCCTTTAGTTATGGAGTAATGAAACAAACTGCACCAAATGTGGCTTATGTTTAGAAAGAAAAAAGGTTGTTCACTCTACAAGAATGAATGACACGAAGTGGATTATTCTGGAGCGACGGAGGCCCGGTTATCTTCGAGTCTTCATCAAGGGGTGAGAAATGTTAGTTCTCAGAAGTTTCTTTGCACTCGTATATTTTCATTGTGTCCCCCCCCAATGTGTTTTTTTTTTTTTCACATTTAATGCTGAGAGATTTATCGCAGTGATGACTCTCTCTGATTATGGATTCCTTTGTAGTCACCAAGAAGATAGGACATGTTGATGTCAGTGTGTGTTTTAGAAACTCAGAAACTGCAGTTTGGACACCAGGTAGAAACAGAAAAAAGGATCCATTTTAAAGGTAATTGTGTGGATTGATCCTTCTTCCCTCGCTGACTTTTTTTTTCGCCAAAGGGGGTTGAAACTTGACATTTGTTAAATTCAGACTGCCTGCTGTGAGATCCTATCAGTCAGAAAAGTCTAAAGGGAAGCAGTGAGGCCCAGATCAAGCTGAGCTGAGTTAATTTGGTCACCTTTACTGACATGTCTTTATCACATGTCTCAATCTGAGGGAGAAACTGCCGGCCGGTCGGTCAGTGGCCATGACAGATGGCGGTTTACTGCCTAGCAAAGAACTGGCCACATGGGCTCAATAAAGATGCCGCCTTTGATTTGTATATATAAGTGTGTGTGTGTGTGTGTGTGTATACAGTCTATTAGAGGTGCTGCAGCCTAACTCCCTCATTATATCTACTTTTTTGCTGTTTGCAGTGTTCCCTGAAGGTGAGGTTAGATCCTACCGTGTCATAAAATGTCATATTTCAGTGCAGTTTAAAGTCATGCTGCCATGTGTAGTTTAGCATTAACATTGAGCTCTGCTGCACTGCTGGTACGGTATAAGAATGGTAAGGGGATTGTTGGGTGGAAGAGATGTTGTGTAATGTTGAAAGTGAAGACTCCCATCTCCAAAACAAAAAAAGCTCAGAGCTGACAAATAAACCCATCTGTATTGTAAGTTGCATCAGCCAGCTGTCTGGTCTTTAACTATGAATGAAAGGAGAGATGATTTGTGTTTGATTAATGATGAACCATCACAGCTAACATCAGACTTAGAGTTTTTTAGGGTGCTGGAGCCAATCCCAGCTCACATTGGGTGAGGGCAGGGTCATCCTGGACAGTTCATCAGTCCATCGCAGGGCCAACACACAGAGACAGACAGAGAACCTTTAATTTTTGTTGTGGGGCAACAGCGCTAACCACTATTCTGCTGTGCTGCCAGGGGAAGAAAATATTTTGCGACTGTTTGGGGTTAAAATTAGTCTGTTTGCCAATTTCATTTTGAAGATTTTGAACAAATTTGTACAAATAATGTAACTATGAGTGTGACTTTTGTCTGGGAACGGCTGACACCAGCTACCAGACAGTGTCAAAGTCCAGCTTGGAATGATCTCATCTCATCCAAATCACATTTCCAATCAGCTGAGCATCACACACCTCAAGATACAGACAGAATACCAGCATGTTGACTAATTAAATTAATATTATCAGACTTTTATTTGAAGTTAATATTGTATTTTACTCATCCCTTAGATTTTTAACAGCATGGGGCTCTTCTACTGATTTTGTTAAAAACTATCATTTATGTATAATTTAATTAAATTAAATTCATTTCATACTTTTTTCCTCATTTACCCCTTTGTGATATTCTTCACTGTCCTTTTTTTTTAATTACCAAAATGAAAATGTATACTTTGCCTCAAGATGTTACAGTGACCAACTGAACTCATGCTTGGCAGTATACTGATGATGATGAATAATATGTATGTGTATGTGTGTGTATGGAGGATTAGTGATGTGAAGAAGATAGTTTGGAGCAAAAAATTATGTTAATTAAATTAACAACCAGTAAACATGGCATTATGTGGGAGTCCTTGGATTTTAATCAAATTGTGCACCTGTCACAGATTTAGGTGTTGAGAGAGATTTTCTCTCTAATTTGATTTGCATACCAAACACAGGCTGATTCTGGGGAGGGATGGGTGTTTCATGTCATGTTCCACCCTTCAAATTTTGTCTTCACTGCGATTTAACCAGAATTAATAGAAAGAGAAATGCCACCAAAAAAAAAAAAAGGTGCCTATGGTGACAAGTTGAAAATGTTTTCCCAGTTAAACCTTTGGAATCAGGACACAGTCTGTTGGATACTGTCAGTGAAGTGTGGGGGCTGACAATTTCATACCTGGACAGCTGAGTTAACTTCCATCCACAGGGAGTACTACTGGAGTTGAGTGCAGTAATCACCCTGACTTCCAGCAGTTCATAAAACATTTAGTCAGCTCTGAAGATTTGACTTTGTATTTCATCATCTTTTGAAATGTGAAAACTTTGCTGTTAAGTTTTGCATTGGCAGTGCTCTGTATTTTCCCCTCAAAAAACGTGCTGCATTATTTCCTCCATAAACCCTATTCTCCATTCATCATTACTCCATACATCTCACAGGAGGACTCTATTCCTTTCAGTTTCCAGCAAAGCTACAAAGACTCATTTTTGCCCTCAAGACCTCCAAAAGGTCTCTTTACCAGATAAAGCTTGGGGTATAGAACCAGGAAAATTAAGACTGCAGTCCTTAGAGATTCTGCTTGTCCCATGGCTTACTTTGTTGGCTTCAGAACAGAATGTCTTTTGAAGCCAGTCGCTTGTAGCACTGTTCTCTACCACTGAAATGGTAAAAATCGCTGCGGTAGAAAACCACTTTTGTTCCAAAACGGAACATAGGCCAAAAATTTAATTTTGAATGCTTTTTCATGAAGCAATTGTTGCATTATTACTATTGATCAATTTTCAAATCGATCCACTGTAGATACAGTGTACTATATTAGGATTATTCTCTGCCATGGGGAAAAAGTGTTTATTACTTTAGAAACTAGCTAAAATTAACTTAATATTGATAATTTTTTACAAAGTGACAATATTTAAGCCTACCATCCTTGTGAAGTAGCCAGGTGTTGGTATAAATTCTATTCATGTCAGATCAGATAAGTGGATTTAGAACTAAATTCACTTTCAATGAAATGGTAAAGAACTTCATTCCTACTTAGTACTTGCCTTATCCAAATCATGGACGCTCTGCTGTGCTGAAGTCCCTCACCGTGTATTTAATCTTTTTTGTGACATTCATTAATGCTATCAACAGTCATTTTTGATTTTGTGTTCAGGCAAAAATGTCATTTGCTCGCTGGCAAAGTGTAGAAGCTCAAGTCAAACAAACACCATGGAAATATATTAATTCGGCTTTATCGGTATTTACAGTGTTATCATCATTTGTTTTACACAATGTTATTGAAGTTACCAGCTCAGAACCGGTTGGTACCAAATAAAACATGAACAGCATGGTATTAGTTTTATATTAAATGAGGATTTTAAACTATTATTCTAGATTAACTTTAAGATCTTCCATTATACTTATTTTATATGTGTGAAGTGAATCAGAAATTGGGGGAGGGGAATCAAATTTTCAGGCTGTAATGTATTTAACTGCTTCTTGCCACAACTAAAAGCATCTTTCAGTATATAAAAACAGATTACTGTCAGTGACTTGCTTTAGACGTGGGCCTCTGACATCTCAGCAATCATATAGAGATGAAGCATGCACACACAGATCATAAAAGCATGAAAGCTTTCTTTCCTCTTTATCTTTTTTCTTTTCTCTTTTTTTCTCCTCTGTGTCTGAAGTGCCTGTATTGACAGATGTGACACACATGAGTCATGGCGGTCCTCAGCACGAGGTCGCATGAAAGAATAGTGAGTGGAAAGTTTGGTGGCCTTCTATCTAGAAAGGAATATCGTAGACCATATGAAACTCAGCATTTTACATGGTAGGTTGTTGCCTGCCTTGAGCCTTCACTAGTTCTAGTATATAATAAAACAGAAAAATGAGATGAGCCAGCTTTTAACAAAGAGAGGATTTATGTTGTTATTTTCACATTAGCAGTTCAGATGGAGAGCATTTCCCTGATAGACAAACTGACTAAAGTGTAATTGTTCCTTGTTGTGATAACTTAGTAAAATCGAAAAGTCTCTCTGGCATCGTCCAACATGCTTGTTTCCACAGACCAAACGGCTGCTTCAGTTGTACTTTGTGGTCTTTTGTGAGACGATGCCTTATACTGAAAGGCTGCAACGAATAGTGTTACAAAGGAGTGTATGAAATTTTTCCTCAAACCTTCACAGAGGAAAATGAAGACAGATGGTTAGAGAGAGTGCAGCGGAGATGGACAGATTGATGACAGATAAAAGTCAGCAGCAGTTTCCCTCGGCTTGCTGGATGACAGTATGCTTTGTGAATAAAAACAAGGGATTTCATCTTTTTTCCCTCTAACGCAGGTGAAGTGTACTGATGGATGGCCATTCAGCTGAATTAATCCTTAAAACATGCTCAAAGTCAGTTTCTGCAAAGACATTGAAATATTAATGTGTGTTTAGAATTAATTACATGCTGGGGGAAGCAGTAGCACTCATGTATTAATTGTTACATTTAATTTTCAAGCCTTTACTTCAGTGTTTTATTTTGTTTTTTTTTCTCGAAGATCCTATCTGGTTCTTGCAAATCCTCCCCCTCCATCTGTTCCTTTCTTCTCCATCAGTCATTATGTCTTGGCTAATTCAAATGCTAATTCCAGCTCATTTGAGAGATTAATGTTTTAACTGATAGCATATTGTGCAGAGCCAAATGACTCTACCTGGAATCGCTTTTTCAGTGCCATAGAGGGAAATCTCCCCCACTTTTATGAGTCATAACTGAAGCTTTGCCTCCTAAGATGAATGCATCTGTAATTCATGGCTGATTGTAAAGCTTCATCATTGCACACATTTCATGCTTCTGGAACAATAAAGTTCTCGTTCCTCTGCCTTTCTGCTGGAAATTGAACGACTCACTCCATCTTTTGGAAGTCACCCTGTCCTAGTTTGCCTGCATACCATTTCCATAGCAATATCTTTGCTCAATGCTGCTTCTAAATAAGATCAGATTCTCGCTGCACAGTGCACAGCTGGAGTAGTTCTCTTTAGGTTGTCCAAAAATATAGGATCTTTATTTTAGGAACAGAATGTAGGCATCAGGTGTCATTTTCTAATTTGGTCAACATATAAGGTTTCAACAAACTTGTGTAATCCAGGAATAAAAGTCGCTTTTAAATGAATAATTAATAAATAAAGGAACATAAATATACTTGTGGTGTATTTAATTCAAAAGGTGTCACTTCAATAATGATCTTCCTTCCTGTTTTGTTTCTTATTTTTGTCACAGTTTAGTTCAGCAATTTTATACAATTTAATAAAACACAATTGTAGGCAAGTATGAATGCAAAGAAAAGCTACAATATTTTAATTGGATAAACTTTTGAATTTTAAAATCCCAACTGGATGGGGATGTTTCCAGCAGTGAGGTTTGTTTTGAATGAATGAAGAAAGTAATAGCTCAGTAACACTATCTAGTGTTCAACCTTCTTTTAAATCATATTTGATACCTTTAGGAAATACAGTAATATTCAGTAGTTAAAGGGCTGTAGTGATTCCATAGAAGATAAAGTAACTTTGCTGAGACTCTCTCCATGCTGCCAATATGAAAGTGATTTTTATAAACGTTCTCATTCTCCACATTAATTAAGCTGACCTTTGAGAATAATTTAGGAATGACTGGAAGATTTGATTTTTATCTACTGCAGCAAATCAGCGCCAGAGTGCTTCTTCATTTACATCAATTTAGACTGTTCGGCAGTCTTTTTATGAGGCTCAGTTGCCTAGACACTGCTAAACTAGACTTGACTCCATCAGGCACTGAACAATGAAATATTAAACATACTCATTGATTTTGCATGCTTACTTCATGTAAATGCATTCTCCCTTTATAGGGATTCATTTTTGAGCACTTCTAAAAACCCTGTTTATTATGCTCAGTTTTGACCTCCTGAGCTGCTGCCAGATTTGGCCTTTTTTCACCCCACCCATAAAGTTGTGGCACATTTTTGGGTTTGCCACACAAGCAAAGACAGTTTGATCCCACCTCCTCCTCCTATGCACATGTTGAGGTGTCCTCAAAGTACCACATGAGGTAAAGTGTCCGTTTTCTTTGCACCATATCAAGGGATATGCTCCCTCGATAAGGGATATATCGAGGGAGCGGAAAGATGGTAAATCCTGTCAGTAATGACACAGGGACACACAGGAAGCTGATGTCAGGATTTTCTGCCATTCTCATGAATCGCTTCCTGAGAGATGAGGCAGCAAAATAATCGGAAACCACATTATTCTCAAGTCATTTGAAATGTCAAACATTGTCTCTGTGGACTACACAGACAGACATACAATTAGTGGAGGCTGTAACATTGACCGCAGGCTTTAATGTTCCAAGCGTCTCGCAAATGTCACTTTGAGGTTGCTGTGTGTGAAAACCAGAGCAACAGAAGTGAAGAAGCAGCGTCATGAGCAGTGTACTGTGACTGTAGATACTGTGTAAGAAACCTCTTATTCATCGCTCCTCTTCTTTAGGTCTTCTTTCATCTGTCTGATCGCCCACCAACTATTCTCTCCTTTCTGTGGACTGTCTGTACTTACTGCTACTCTAACAGCTGTTTTTGCCACGCTAGGTTTCTTTGAAATCTGTCTGAAAGTAGGCTGGGGGTGGTATTAAGTTTAAAAAAAAAAAAAAAAAAAGGGTTTGAAAGTTTTGTGAAAAAATGCTGCGCCCCCTCACAATGTGATGGAGGAGTTCTGCCTGTTCATCCTGCCGGGCAGTTTGTTGAAGTATTCATGTTTGTAGAGTCATAAACAGTAAGGCCAAATATGGAACTGATTTGGACCAAATACAGGTTCTTTTCAGGTTTGGCTTCTTTGGAAACTTGACTGTTTCTTGCTGTGATGAGACACACCGGCTACGCTCTTCTAGCAATGTCTCCTCTCTGCGGGTGTAGCACATGCCACACTCTCTCAAGCTTTAATTGCTTTTTCCACAGCAATGGTGGGAAGAGAATTGCCTCATGTTTTGTCTCCTCACAAACACATGTTGTGTGTGTGTGTGTGTGAATGTCAGGACTGACTGAGTGTGTGTGTAATGGGTGAGTAAAGGTGGGCAGGTGGGCTGATGGAAGGTCACTGCTTTGAAAGTGCTTCTTTTGGTAGAATCCGGCCATGTGATGTCATCCATTGAGTGTTTATGTGTGTGTGCATGTTTGGTCACTGTGATTGATGTTTAAATGCCGTGCTGACATCACGTACCATCCTTTGTTAATGTGCACCTTACTAAATAAATGCCATTTTATATGGCTTTTTGGACAGAGACCAATAGAAAACAGCATGCCGTCTGCAGCCGTACTTGCAGATCTGTGATGTTTTAGTGTTCTTTCTGAAGAAAATCAAAAATGGGTAAAAGTCAGCAGTTCCTTATGGCTGTGGTAAAGTAGGCATCCCTCTGCAATATTACATCAAAGTTGAATGAATCAAATGTGTGTTCCAGCATGTTTGCTGTGGACCTGGCAACCACAGTGACTTTACAGTGCTGACAGTTTATCATGGAGCGACAACATTCCCAAATACTGAGTGAAGAGATGACTCCCAGTCTGAAGAGGCCTCCAAAAGGAGAGTGATCCCACACATTACAAAAAGTGTGACTGAAAACAAGCAGAAGACTTTTGGTGTATTTTTAAGTTCATCTGTGAAGAACAGTGACTGGTGTCGTCTTTGCCCGAGAGGAACAACTCTGTCCTCAAATGGGTGATGTGGTGGAGTAGGAGTTAAAGTCTTAAGTAGCCGAAATCAAGAAAATTAAGAGCTCTTTGGTACTGTAGGAGCAAACATGAATATGTTTAGCTATTTGAAACCAAGCCATTGCTGCATGTGATCCACTCTGCCTTTCCTCTCCCTTTCTCTGTCACTTTATCTCTTCTAAAGGATACAAAAGAAAGACTGGGTCACAAGGATACATACTAAGAGCCAAGAATATCTGTCCTCATCTTTCATCAGCATTCATTCAATATTCAAACCAAGAGTGCTGTTGTGCTGAGATGTTCTACAAATTTCTATTCGATTTCAGTTAAAGAGAAATCATATTTTAAGAAAGCTGAAACCAAGAAAAAGCACTCATCAGGATTTTTGTAATTTCTGCATTAAAATGCAATGATATCTAAATGAAGTTACATTTTACTTTTGTTTGTGCTCAGTAATTTTGACTCTAAGGATGAAAATGAGTTTTGTTCATTGTGTATGTTGATCTATCACTTTGATCTCAAGTAAACTCGCTCAAAAACTGTCTGATGGATTCATCTGGTAATTTGATAACATGCATAGTCTCTTATGTCTTCTGCTGACTTTTCATCCACTGCTATCAATGAGTCATTTCCATTGTTAGTTGGTAATAAATTCTTTTCAAATTATGCTCAGATTCCTGTCAGTTATCTCTGCTCCCAGACTATTAGCATACTAATAACCTGACATGCTGAGTTCGTGTGGCGTTGGTGTTCTTTGATACTCACACATGACACTTTTCTGGTTTCCAGCACAATGCAATTCAACCAATCTAGCCTCTGACTGACTAGTAACTGCATGTGGTGGATGAGATTTCTCCCTTGTGTTCTGTCATATTTTTCATTTTCTTTTCCTTTTTTCCCTCCTTTGATTTTGTGTTCACATCTTTTCACTTTTTTATGTGCTCTTGTGACATTCCTTCAGTAGCTGGCTGCCAGTTTTCTGCTGCTGAAAAATATTTTTTGATTTGGTTCACTCTGTTCTTTCCATGTTGTTTATGTTCCTTCCTGACTAACTGTGACCGACGAAATGTGCATACGGGAGAAATTACATTTCAGTCAACAACTTGTTACAACAGTTTGGTGGTTCACACCTTAGCTTGAAAAGATTCAGAGGGTCATTAGATTTTGCATCTTTATAAATTTGACATTTTATACATTTGACATATTAAACAACAATTACACTAATTAGATTTTAATAAAGTCGAAAAAGGCACAAGGTCCACAAAGACTACAAATGCATATTTTACCTAAACTTTGTAAGTGAAAACAAGTAAGTTAGTCGTTTAAAAAATTGAAAAGAAATAAACAGACAGATGATTTGATCAAGGACTTTTGAATGCAATGAAGTGTCTTTTCTGCGTGTATATTAACCAATTCATTTTTTTAACCTAATTAGAAAGTCAACGTTGTTGGTTTCATTTTAGAAACAATCTCAAATTACAGTAAAATAATAACACTTAATAAGCTCAAGCAGAAAGTGTAGACACTCACAAGCAAATTCAGTTTCCCAGTCATGGCAGGAAGCAGCATCTTTGACGTCTGTTTCAATCTTCAACCGGGTGTATGACTCACATCAGAACTCAAATTGTTGCACAACTCTAGTAAATGAGAATTTGGGGGGGGGCTGTGTCATTGTACTAGCTGCCAGATTTGCCAGGCTGGAGCAAAGCCCCTGTGACACATTTCACTGATCATTATAAAGCACAGCTATTCCACCCAACATGGTGCTGCCACCCATCTTTGTCGCATGATGATGAATAATGCAGTGGTAAGTGAAGCCCTGCTCTCATTAGTGCAGGTATACATGCATATGCATGCAAACAGGGCAGTGGAAATTTTAATAGTGTATTAATCTGAGGCTAATTGGACTAGCTGTCAGGGTCATTAGTAGTCCTCCAGCCTGTCTCATTAAAGGCTTGCAAAAGTCACGCCTGCATTATGGTGATCTTTTCTCCTTTTTTCTGTCTGGAGCTCTGCATGATTTGACTTCAGTTTATTGGGTGTTTAATTGGAATGATATTTGTTGCATCCGTGTGACAGCTGAAAGCGCTTACATACAGTATATAAAAGGGAAACTGCTCAAAGACCACCAGCAAGAATCTTTATAATCAATTAGGCTCCACACCAACCTGTGTGAATAAGCAGTACAGATGATGGATGGATAGAATGAATTCTTTCCCAGGGAAAAATTGGTTATAATTGCAGGGTTGGTGGTTTGAGCTGAAGCATTGACTGTCCACATGGCTCTGTATGTTTAAGCAAGCAATAACATCTGTTTTCATTTCTTTTCCAACTGTCCCAGGCTCAGAGATTTTTTCTGCAAGCTCTTCTGTCCTTATTCTCCTATATTCTATTGACTTCTCTCTCCTTTTGGTAGATGATCACTGATGTAGTTAATTAAAATAGCACCTGTTGTTTTGTCTTCCATGACATGTTATAAGACACAATGTGTTAAAAAGCCAAACATGGTACTGGTCCCAGGTTTTTAAATGTGATGATTTACTGCTCTTCTATGTTTTCTATCATTATAAATATTCTGTCATTGGATTCAGAGAACCTTTGCAGCTGCTGCCTCACAATTAAATAAAGGAGGCTAGTAAAATTTGATGAAGTGTGTAAGTTCTCAAAGTTAAGTATTAGCCTGTTCTCGGAGGACAAACACAACATGGACAGTGCTTTTTGGCAACCTTGTTGCTGTGAGCAGTTGCATAGGTGCAAATGACTGTATCCTCCAGAGTGACTACTTCACTTAAACTGATTCTACAGCACTAATCAGCTGCTGCAGTGAAGGTCAAGTTTCAGGTCAAGTTTCAGCCGTTAATGATCTGAAAGTGCTGTGACTTCAGTTCTTTCTAACTATTGTCTACATCCATGCATATTATTTTTTAACAATGACAATTCATGCATTTGGAGTTTCATAATCTGCATTTTAAGATAATCCATTTCACATTTCTTTCACACAACACACAAGAGGAAGATTTGTGTTCACCTGATCTTAAAGAGCAGATCTGAAGGTCTCTGCGCACTTGAGAATCATGAGTCATGGCACCAATCTGAGTAATAACAGGCTGCAATACAATTATGACACTGTCAGACATTTTGGGCCAAATTCTAAGACCCAGACTAAAGAACAGAAAATCTGATTTAACATGAAACGTGACTGCAATACAGCTGCAAAGTGGGAGAATCTATTTGGAGGGCTCCTGATTCTGGAAATACTATTAATTTTTCCTCAAGACAAATTTACCCACAACTGAAGGAATTTAACAGGTTGGATCAGAAGTTAACATCAGTAATTCATCATTATAAATAAATAAAGTGATTATAACAGTATGACAGTGTTTTAACAAACAACAATGTGACAATATAAATAGTAACTTCTTGTGAAATATTTAAAGTCTGCAGATCCTCCAGATCCCATTCTGCTTCACTCTGCTCTCATACTGTGATTTTTGGGGCTGCAGAGAGAAGCTGTTCTGAGAGCTTTAAACCCCACTGTACTCTGCCTGCTCAACACCGAGCAGCACACACAGCCAGAAACCAGCTGGTGAGCATATTGCGGCATTTAGCAGCTTAAGAGCCAGACATTTCCCACAAGAGTTGGTAGCGACCAAAATCTGAGCGGAAAGAGAGCGCATATTGTGTTCAACAATGGACAAAATATGCACAACTGCAAATAAATACTCTTTGACTACTGCTGTCTGTGTTAATTAGAAATTATTTGCTAAAAAGTTCAAGATATCAGCTTTAAAATGTGATCATTTTTGTGTTTCACTGCTGTCTACTATCAAACAAAGAATTGTGTTGGAAGTTAGTTTGTTTTTTTCTGAATAAGAGTCAAAGTTAAGAGCTTTTGAACACCAAAACAGTGATGATGGCATACCATCAGTGATGTTAAAATGTTATGTTAATTCAGAACTCAACAGTGTTGAAAAAACAACACAACCTGCAGCTTAAATCAGTTCACACTGAAATCTGATGAGTGTTGTTGGTGGATTCGTCATATGTGGTGCTTTTTTTGTTCTCAAATGAGAACAATGAAGCATTTTTAATTTGCTCCAGCTCTGATTTGTGCCTTCAAGCGGCCTGCTCTTCATACCAATTACATCCAAGACCAAAATGATGCAAAACATAATCCTTCAGAAACCAAGCCAACATAATTAAAATGATTGGTCATGACATACAACTAAACACGTCTTCCATTCTCCATCTTGTTTTTTGTTTCATTGTTTTTACTTGTTACACCTTTAAGGTTATTGTTTCAGGAACAGAAATGGGAATTATAGAACAGGATGAAACACTTATTTTTGGTTATGCCAATATAAAGAATTCTCACCATACAAATTCCTTTCTTTTCTCCCCTCCAGATTCACAGACACACATTTAGAGAAAAAGGCTTCTTTCTTTGTCTTGATTTAAGTTTGTCATCATTTTTCCAAATGAACATCCTTTAAACTTTACAGCATGTATTTTGTGTGCTCAAAGGTTGTGCTTACAGGAATGAATTAAGGTGATTTATCTCAAATTATGGGCCCTGAAAAGACGTTAAACTGGCTATTTTTTAATCGCATTGTTGCAAGATTTGTTTTCATGCAGGAACCTTCAGGGGATCAAGCCTGGTTGTACCACAAATCTAGATTTCACCGATTTGGCTGGCATTTCCAACTTTGATGCTGAATATCTCAGCAGTGCAGTCCACACAGACCAACCCCCTGATTTCAACTTCACATGCTGTAGCCAGCCAGATAATATCAGTCCTCAACAGCCATGTTAGAAGTGCTTGGCAGCTAATCTGATGAAATTACAATCGTATCTCAACACATTAAAATCTTCTTTTTGGTTCTACAGCTGATTATTATGTTTGGGGAACGATTTACAGTCTACAGACTGTAGAATTTGTTTATTTTGTGTTTGTAGTTGTAACCAAGAACACTAATAATAAATAAGTCAGCATAAATTTTTCTTTTATTATACAGCACTATGGAAGAATTTTAAATGTGCTTTATAAATTACTTTAATTTGATATGAAATTTTCTAGAATCTAGTCTTCCCCGATCTGTACAATGTTTTCTGTCTCATTGGCTGCCAGACAGACAGAACATATCCACACGTGTGCTGATAAAACAAATATAAATTTTTTTGAATGCTTATGGGATTTATTTCATTACTTTAGCTTCACATGTCAGCAAAATCTATAATTGAACATGGGCATCCAAAGCTGTTGCCTCCCAGTGAAAAAGCTAAGTAGTTTTTATTATCCAGAGCCTCGTTGAAATGACCTGCCCTAACCACTAAATCCATATATCTGTGTTCATTCTCAGTCTCATGTTTTCAGCCTTTTCTTTGCTTCTGTCTTTATCGACGTAAAGGGCTGTCCACACCAAGAACTATAACTATAACTATAACGATAAAATGCCAGCATCCACACCAATGAACGATATCGTTGTGTTGCTAGGTTACGCCAAGCACACCGAGTGCTCGGCGCAACGGTCAGCAGTGGAGCAGAGATTTATTTATTCTAAGGGTGCACCCGATTCCGTCCCAGATGTCCCTCTTCTTGGTGGCGTCTTTATACAGTCTGTCATTCTTGTCATACAGAGCTGGATTTTTTTGTACCTCAATGATAAGCCTCTCTCCTACGTCGTCCGCCATGTTGAATGAGTGTGTGAGTGACGTAGTGACGTGAGGAACGTCTCGACCTGTCATTCCTGATGGATTTTGATTGGCTGTCAGCGTTTTTATCGTTCATCAAATCGCTCTGAAAGTGATCTGAACGATATCGTCCACCACTATCGTTGTCGTTATAGTTGTAGTGTGGACGCTGCCATCCACTTGAGTTAAGAATGATTTTTAGAACTATATATTTATGGTTATAGTTACAGTTTTAGTTCTTGGTGAGGACGGCCCTTAAGGCAGCGAGATATTGTCAAACCTCTGAGACTTTGGGTCCTTCAATATCTTAACGTAATGTAGCACACAAAACACACACGCACAAACACAGCTGTTCAGTGGGGATTTCAAGTGCCATGTGCCGTTTCCACCACCTATGTGGCAGCATTACACACACTAGTAAGAGGTGGAACTCCTGATCAGTCCCTGTGCAACACTGACTCTCAGCAGGCGGACTGTGTTGAGATGAGACTCTTGGGGATCGGGGCGGATCTATGCGACTGCAGGGCATCAGTCACACTCAGGAATCAGCAGCATGCTTCCTATCTGTCGCCTCCAGCCTGTCAAGGTGTCTGTGCTCCCAATGCCTCACTGTAAATCCGGCTCTCTGAGAGCAGTGGGGAAAGGCTCGCCTAGATTCATTTTCTCTTTGACTGTGCTGCTGTGTGGGAGGATTTGGCAGTTTGGTTTTTGTTGAGAGGTAACAGCTGAAAAGAAAGACCTCCTTAGCAAATGTGCCAGCTCCACTGTGAAGTTGAAAATGGGGAGGCTCAGTGTAGTTATCCATTTCTTTTTTTTTTTTTTTTTTTTTGGGCATCTCACTACGTCATCTGGCCCCTCCATGAACCAGCCATAGTTGTATTATTTTAGAGGAGGGCTAAGCTCTGCCTCTGTGAAAAACATGATAGTTTATGTTGATACTAAATCATACAGCTCTGGACAAAGTTTATCTATTATACTCTTCCTAATTGTAAACATTTGATAGAAATTTCACTTTGTTCATTCTTCTTTAACAATGTGGCTGTGTCAAATAAAAAAAAAAAAACCCAAAACCAAAACCCTCATTACTCATCATTTTTCAGGGCTGAATCACCTGCACTGAAGTATCCTGGGTCCTAACTTTTTTAAATACATTTTTGCAACAGGTGCCACAGAGTGCTGCAGTTTGTGCAAACTCTGACCTTGTCCTCTCAACAAACATCCCCCACTTTAATCATTTAATAAGAACTTTTGTCTGCTGCCACCTTCATTGCAAATCCATAAGAATATACAAGTAATATTTAAGAATACTGATTTCTTTTTACTATTGTGATTATTTTACACCATCTACTGCATCAAATCTTAGAAAGATTTACAGTATAATCAAATTTTCTTTCTGCTGTGATTTACTGATAAATGTAGATAAAACTACAAATGAGTAGAGCGAAGATGGATGTCAAGGCAGTTATTGAAATTGTTAATTTTAATGTTTGTGCTTCTTGATTTGATGATTTGTGATTTTTATCTCCAATCAAAGAACCGCACTATTGGTGGCGCATACTATTTTTGAACTGTATCAAGTTACTTGGAGGTCGTCAAACATTAGATTTTAGATGAAATCTGTAAACTTCTGTAAACTTGATATAAATGGGTTTTGGACTCTTGGGAAAAGAGAACTACTGAACAAATAAAACTGTTCTTACTTTTGTCCTTCAGCTATATGCACTTTTTCTGCCTGTTGGGTCAGTTAAATGGAACTTCTGACATTGACTTACTTTTTAAATGTGGCTCTTCGGGGTGGCATGGCCACATGTTGCATTATTGCATGTCACTACATGTGTTGTCTCTGCTCCCAGAAACAACACTGATCATAATCCACTGATATTTCAGCATAGCCTGAGTAAAAATCAGGTTTTAAGAGCCCCAACAGCCCCATGCTGGGAGTCCAGTGGGCCTCCTCTCTTTCTATTGTTAGGCACACTGGGGTTGTGTGAAGAGGAGAGCACACACATAATGACCCTGTCCAAACTGATGTCTGCTCACCATCACTTCAGTCACTGTGTTTGGTGGCTCTGTCTTTGTTATGTGTTCATCTTGGTTCATCTTGGATACTGGGTAGCTTTGATGATTAGTCATCTTAAAAATTGTTGGTCAGTGTGCCACAAAGTATGCTCAGTTATCAGTTTATTTAGGAACCCAGAGTCAAGACTAATGGAATTTAAGGCCAATGTGAATAAATCCTCATTTATGATTGTCATTGTTTTTGTGGTGATGATTAAACTGTAATCATTTTGGAGGTCGGAGTGATGCTGTGTCACTGCATTGCTTTGCTCTGTCAGGTGTTGCTAACGATGCATTCACCCTATTTACTAATATTATTGATATCACATGGCTGAATAGAATAGTTGATTAATCAGCTAATTTTCTGTTGCTGAAATGTGTTTATAGCATCCCACATTTGTCAACATATTGGGCCATTAATTAGAAACACTGCTCAATATGATGCCGTCGTGGTAATAAGCTCCCATTGTAATTCACTTCACATGACTATATCAGCGAAACTATATACTCTAGACCAAGAAAAACTTTGCTTTTGTTTCTTTTGGGTCAAGTTACTAAATAGATGTAGTAAGAAAGAACTCCTCAGGAAACAAAGTCTTTCAAAGTCAGACCACATTTTTTATTTATATAATATTCATCTGGCAAGTATTAGATACAGGTGCTAATTCAAACAGGCTGAGGAGTTCTCACGTTTATTAAAAATCAGCTTAAATCCTCTCAAGGTTTGATTGGTTGAACGCATCATTTGGTGTTTCCTACTGATTTTCTTAAAAAAAACAACAACAAAAAAAAAACATGGCAGCACTTTAGAAAACTGTCAAAATCTCTCAACTCTCAACCTGCTCTTTACGTAAGTAATGAATCATTTATTTTCTGCTCATGCTGCTCAGGCGGCTTTACTGGTATTGACTCAGTAGTGGAGTTAGGAGGGAGGTAATTAGCTCAAACTAAAGGTGATATTCTACATAGCATGAAGTGAGACATAATCTGGCTATTATTCTTGGCTGAAGTGGTGCTTTGTCATCAGCTTCTGCTTTGTCTGTTTTTCTCTCTGTTGATCTCAAGTATATCTAGTCTGCCAGTTTCTCAACTGATGGCAATTTCATTTGTGACATTCTTTTGTGCCATCAGTTATTATGGGACAGACAGGCAGGAGATTAAAATATCTCTATCTCTGTAACAATATAATTAAAGGTGCAGTTCTCGCTCGAGAGTTGCAATAAAGCTTTCAGTAAATCAGTCAATGAGCATGAAGTTAGTTGTGTTTTTAATTCACCAGTAAGAATATAATCAGATGTGGATAACAAAATGAGGCTGCATTCATCATTTACTCTCACTCATATTTATTTTTGGCCACTTTGTTTTCCAATGAAACAGATGAGGGATGGAGGTAATTGTGCTTTTCTTTGCTTCTCGCAGAGAAAACAGACAATTTTTAAGTTAACCCAGGCGTTACAACTACTAGAGATAGGCAGCAACGGCTGAGGTTCATTTTCTAGTAATAATGAAGGCCAGTGACGTCCCTGCTTGGCTTTCACTGTGGCACACACTTAACAGCAGTAATTACGTGTTTCCTCTTGTTATTCCCCTCCCCATTTTTCTCTCAGGGCAATTGTGGAGATGAACAAAAATCCCTTTGATCAGAGCTATCTGGAGTTTTGGTGGTTTTTGGGGAAATTCATCCCCTGAAGAGAAAAGCACCCTAGCCATTTTCTCAGCTCTGGGCTCTGACTGGGGGTTCTCTATTGTTTACCCGTCAGCAACGGAAGGTTTCAATCCACTTTACACACAACAAACATCTTGCAAACCAATTTAAGCTCAGAAGGGTACAATAACAGGATAGGCACCTAACCTGCCGAGAAATGTAGATTTATGATTTTTTCAGCAAATCTAAAGATGTTAAATTTAACCCAGACGGTTCAACTCAATTACAAAACACGTATTACCAGCCCCAGAGATGAAAAGGTATCCATTTTAAGTGACACATCAAAAGGAATCCTATGTGGTCTTGACTAACTCTTCTTATTGTTATCACACCCTGACAGCAAAGTGTGCTTGTTATGCAAATTTGTGTGATTCACATCCTTACAGATGACATTGGACATAAATTCCTAATTATCTGACTGTTGCTGTTCTTATCTGCATCCTTTGTGCCTTTCAGTCCTAACAGCATATACAAATACACGCTGTTTTCTTTTTCTTAAAACTGAGAATAATTAATTGACCTTAATTGTTGTTTGTTTTATACCTGTGGAGTGAATGTACTTGGTGGAAAGCAGATTCAAGACAAAATGGTGCACTTTATCTGTTAAAGGTGTCACCCTTTATGTCTTAAATATGTTGCCTTGCCTTGCACGCTTGTTATTGGCTTGCAGACTGCTGAACGAGGTTTAGGTGAAATATAATTCCTGATAGGGTGACACGTGTGAGAGGCAATGCCAGCACACTGACAGCCACATTTATGTTCCACTTTTAAGTTGCTGCACTAAATAAGAATTTAATAATAGTGGAGACAAGTAAGATGTTATTAAAATGAGCTTTGAAAAGGCATGAGCTGTGACAACCTCCCACAGTCAGAGTGCTGCACAGCTTTATTACCATATGGGCCTAAAGAGGCTGATAAGGAGTGGAAGGTTTTTGCTCTACGTTGAGGAACAAACTGACTAAGCACAGAGAGAGAATCTGAATGCAGATTCTACAAGATTGTACAGGACGATATCTGACATTGAATGAATCCTCTGGGTGCTGTTTCCATGAATCAAGACACTGAATTCAAAGTGCAGTCAAGTGTGGAGTGAGCACAAGGAGTGACAGTGCATTTTTTGTGCGCCTGCTTTACACTCAGGGAATACAGAGTGGGTGAAGGTGGAACGCATTATCAAACATGATCAGCAGCTACGTTAATTAAAAGCTGGCACCGAATTCAGACAATCATTACCGGGCTAACAGTTGTAACAGATCTGCTAAGTGTTGTGTGGATTTGAAAAACAGAACACAGAAGCAGTGCAGGTATGGTTAAAAAAAGCTTTCTTCTTATTACAAAACAAGGTCAGAAAAAGTTGAGGAAAACAAGCCCAGATAGGGAGCGGGAAGCCGTAAAAAAAACAACAACAAAAAACCAACACACAGCTGGGCTCATTGGCAGGAGGGCAGACTAAATAAGGGCTTGACATAAAAGGTTGTAGACAAGTTGCTGGAGTTCAGGTAGATATATGGGAGGAATGAGAAGAGATGTGGAGCTAAGTGATGATCAGCAGGGGGAGGGGCTTGGGACGACAAGCTGCGATGTATTTAATGAGCACCTGGATACATGTTTCACAAAAAATGGATGCAAAACAAAAGAAAGTTAATGATGGAGAAAATAATCAAACACTCACTTCACTTCAAAAACAAACCTACCTTGTGATAGACTGGTAACTTTTCCAGGCTGTACTCAGTCTGAGAAGAGATTTCCTTCATTGCTCTCTTTCCTGCTGTATTGTTACTAAACTTATTTTTAAAGTTATATAACAAAGCAATACTTTCAGATTTCTAGTCAATTGCTTCAGTTTGTCTGCAAATCAATTTATTCTTTAGAACAAAATTATAAATTGATTCTGTAATCTGGAAATTAAAGAAAGAAATAGTGCTATGCATTTTATTCACTTCAATTCAGACGTGATACATTAGCAGTGCAATGTTTGTGTACAGAGTGCTTCACATTAAGATTTAACTCACAGATGGAAGCTCTTCTGAATTTAATTGCTGAATTTACTCACAGGCCTGGAGGAAAGAAGAAAAGCCAATATGAACAGATGTTTACATTTGTAATTTTGTAAAATATGGCTGGCATTATTGACCAATCAGCGTTTTATTGATCGCACCATTGTTATGAAGTAATAATTGCACAATAATACACACACACACACACACACACAATCAGTCTGTGACTGTCATGAAATGCCATGGTGTGAAGTTAGTCACCATGTTTGATGATAATTATATTATAATGACAATAATTTTACTAATGGCTCTCTAGTTGCTGTGATCCTTTTCAAAGTGTTGTGGGGAGGGGATGTGAGGTTAATGGAAACTTGATGGGTTTTTTCACACAGTATAAAGCTGCTGGAAGCACAATCCCAGACCCACTGTGAGGCAGCTCTCCCATGGCCACACACAATCCTCATCTGTGGTTGGAGCTCTCCTGCAGAACCAACCTCAAACTGGTGGAGGCTGAATATGTAGAGAGCCGGAGAGCTGTTGGCTGTGAACTTTTTTTTTGGGGGGGGGGGGGGATACTTATTTTTGGCGAAAAAGACGCAAGTGAGGCATTTGTAGGTTTAAGCAGATTTAGAAAATGACAGTAAAGGCAGAAGAAGGGACTAGAGGTTTACTGGTAGAAATCTGGATAAATCTGTGTGTTCACCACAGGACTGAAGGTGCATCTGGGTCCTCACACCTCCTTAAACCCCTCTGCTTTCTGCTGGTTTTCTCCCAGCTCCGCTAGCCTGTCAGCCTCAATACACGTGATGCTGATGTGATGCAGCAGCACCGTAGAGACTCAAGACTGTCTTCGGCTCATGGGAGGCTATTGTGGAAAGTCGCAAGATGTCCTATTGGTGGAAAGGACACCTCGGGTTTGGCTTGGATCAGATTTCTTTGGGAGGCAGGATTAGTTGACACTGACAGACAAAGAATTGTGATCAAATCCAAAATAGTTAAAGACACTATTTGTCCATGTTTTGATACATATCCTGGATAACAGACTGAGAGTGATGATACACAGTGCTTCAATCTGACTAACTCAAAGCCAGTAACCTGTGTAATGAAAACACTTCAGAGCATTTCCGCTCAGATAAAAAAAAAAAGAAAACCCATCTTGATAATTCTCCTCGTCAATTGAACTGGACTCTACATTTACCTAAAAATATCAACCAGATTTCACATTTCCTTCTTTCACGGATTGTTTGAGCAGGACACAGCCCTTTTTGGCTTGACATTTACAAAAGTCAGACCATTATTTTTACACCCAGTTGAAATTCCCTTGAAGACTCGAGCACCCTGTGGTCAAAGTGCTCAAGGTCTCCAGCAGCTCCAGTCTTGGTCCATTTGACCGTGTTAGGTGATGAGCTTCTGTTGCATGTGATTCCCCATATCCCTCTCCCCACAGTTACTAATATATCGATAAGAACATTTAAGAAAATGTTTTATTAAGAATGTGCCAACATACCGACATTAATCAAACAGCAGCCTGAGTGTGAAAGGAAGAATAAACATTAAAATAAATCCCGATTGACATATAATGCAACTCTGCTTCTTTCAAGATTGTCTGATTTCTTTAATGAAACGTGAACAAGTGATGCTCTGATTTAGTTATCTGTGAAGGCATAATTCAAGTGTTTCCAGGCACCTGTTTCGCATTTGTAATCAAGCTCTTGTGTTTGTGTGTCTGTGTGTGTGCATGCTCTTGCTAATTTTATAGAAGTCATTTTCCCTCCATATTTCTGGTCTTTTGTGCACCAACAGTACCACTTAGCTTTGATTACTGTTATTAACACTCATTGGACCATCAGGCATTATAATCCAATTTATTTTACCAAATATTCTGAATTTGTCCTGTAGAGGACAGGACTGGTTTTTAAACTGCTGTGCCTGTTTCAGATGACAGTTGGCATTTTGCAGATTTTACTGTCCCAGCCGTGGATGTAAATCCAGATGTGATAATGACAGCAGATCAGTTTTATGTGAATGGCACCGCTGATGAAGCAAAACAATCGCAGTGACACTCAGATAGAAAGAACATAATATTGATCAGCAACGTAAAGTTACAGTTAAATAACAATAAACACGCTATAAATAGATAGTGCTTAAGATTGGAAATAGACAGCTGTTCCTGCTTTCCAGGACGATGGTCTTTGTTTTTTTTTTTTCCTGTCTTTATTTCTGCCTTTCTGTCTTCAAGATTTTTGTGGTAATGAGCTATTTTAATAGAAATCATAGATTGTTGTGAGAGCAGAGTTTCATCACATTTGTCTTATAATGGGAGTCAGACATCAAACATGCAGGTTTGTTTGGGCCAGAGGGTCTGTCGAACTCCTGAATAGAGAACAGGGAGACAGAAAATTCATGTATGCTCATTTCGAGCTTGTCTTTTGTGTACTGATGCAGTTATTGTGCCATTGTTCATGATGTTCACCCATCTGTGCCGACCTGCGGATAGACAGAGACATAGCAGCCGAAGCCTATGCAGCATTAACATACCTGTTAAATAAATATTTAACATTTTATTTTTTTGATTCAACACAAAGCTTTCCCAGTATTTTAAAGGGAGAAATCTGTTTTATTTCAGTCTGGCATATTTCCCATTAAGTGCTGTCTTTGTGTCTCATTGGTTCATGCTTGGCATTGTCATCTCAATTGAATAGACTTAAGGAAACAGGGACTCCCACCAGACACCATAAAATAAGAAAACAAGCCATATGCGCTTCTTAGGGCTTTCAAGAGAAAACATTTTAAAAATTTTTTTTATTTGAATTGTATCAAACATTACTGTGGGAGTTTAACATAGAAAATAGTCAGGAATGTCCATTAGTTCATTATCGTAGTCATACCATGGTGTCCAGAGCCCAGAGCTCTCTGCAGTGAATATTCAATGCCATTGAATGTGACAGGTGTTTCCAGTCTGCTAATCCTCCTGCTAAACTAATCTAAGAAGCTCATCTGTGTAGCTCCATATTCAATAGACAGACATCAAAGTGTTATCGATCCTCTGCTCTAATGCTAGGCAAGTGTATTTTTCCTGAAAGCAAACACAGTACCTTATTTACCTCTGAATTGCAGGCAGTGAAATGGGCAAAAGTAATGAACTGCAAAGTACAGACAACACAGCAAGCAACTTATGCTCTGCAACTGACTCACACAGGAGGAAGTTAACTGCTGGCAGAGGTGAAGAACTGAGATAATGAGTAGATTTAGGAAGGATAAGAAGGGCATAATCTGACAGAAAGAAATCTGAACTTTTTTAGTAATCAAGTGATCTAGAGATTGTTGGCTATACATAAGTGGGTCATTGTCCAAATGAACTACAAATGGCTTGTTCAGCATGCTTGTAATGGGGTAAACAAATATTACACACACACACACACACACACAAAAAATTAAATATGCAGCAATTATTATCCATAATTGTTCTCTGGACTGAGGTGAAATCACTGACCAGAGCACCTCTGCAGAAATAAATCCAGTCTGAGGGGGATAGGATGAGAAAAGTGTAGATTCCTTGTTGCCACTGATGCAACCCTGGTCTTACAAACTAGGGGGGGGGGGGCTGCTGCTGTATTTAAAATAAATCCTTTCTTAGACCTTTGCACTACATTTCACATTTTTGTGTTGCAGATTTCAAATGATTTCAATTGATGTGATGCTCTTAGAGAGCCTCACAATATGGCGAGCTGTGCTACAGGTCCAGCTCAAAGTCCAGAGGTGACTCTGCAGTTCATACACAATCTCCTTGTTCTTATAGTGAGAAGCTTCCTAAAAGAACTCATCCAAGCAGAGGAGCCTTGCTCCCACTTTTTTTTTTTAACTCCTTTAACTTGTTCTCTTTTTTGATTTCAACATTTGCAAACCTTTTCCAAGACAGAATAAAGAAAGACAGTCAAGAGTTCCAAACATGAAAATGACAGAAAACTGCCAGGAGCTCCTACACATTGAGAGCTCGTCCTACACACAAACGCATGATGGGATGGCTATTGTCAGTGTGTTTTTTAGCTCTCTGTTCTTTTGCTCTCTGCAGTCAGGATGAGACAAAAATCGGCATTATTCAAGCTCATTCAGTTATATTGTCCTCCTTATATGCATGCATGTTTTCCCACATCAGAGTTACAGCATTTGGAGAAACCATCTATTCTTCTCCTTATTTACAGCTGTTTTACCTTAATCAATATGCACCCTCCAACTTTATACAGTATAAGCAAAGCTATTATTTCAGTGTCCTTGCGATGTAAAATGTATTAATGTCCTCTATTATGGCTGTGCTGCAACAGAAATGCTGCTGCTGTATCATTTATATGTGAAGGCAGCAGGAGCTTGGGGTTTGAAAAGGAAGAGAATTAATGTAAAGTCTGTCGAAGATTGGAAGATTGCTCCCTGTAAACAGATTGGAGTTACAGAGAGGAGATATTAATCACCCACACAGACTACTATTACTTAGTAAAAAATGGCTGAGATTCCCTTCAGGATCAGAGCCAAAGTCTGAGTTTCTGGCTGAATGTTCGGTCACACATTCAAAAGCAGCAGACACTTTCTCTTGCTTCTTATTAGCCTGAAGAATTTGGCGGTGCTTTCATAAAGCTATGTAATTTCTATATTTTCCATCTGTTGCTGCCAGTGTACTGGTGGACAGAGAAGTATTTAATTCCCCCAACTATGTGTTTCCAAAAGTTGTTTTTCTGATCCGAGTGTCTGGTATCTTGTTAAAGTTGTGTTGAAGAGAATTGCGACACCGTCAGCAGCATTAATCAAGTTTCCCTCATATTCCCTCTGTTACATCGAACCTCATTTATTTGGGGATTAGTAGAAAAAAATTTTGTGCCTCTACTTTCAGGGGGAAACAAACTAAGTGCCGTTGGTTGTTTGATCTAGGCACCTGAAGATATTGGCTATAAGATGTGACTTCCTCTTTCCCAAACCGTGTAACCCAGAGAGACCCAGGAACTAAACAGTATTGCTGTTCAGTACTAGGCTCCATGTCTGTATACCAGTCAGGTTCGGGATAATTTGATGAGAGAGCCAGTGTCATGGTATCACATCCATCCTTTGTGGGACTTAACACAGTCTCATTTACCATTTGTTTTCAGTTGTGCATAAAAACAAAGCAGTTTTAATTTCCATCCACTCCAGCATTTGCTATATTTATTGGTACCTTTGAAATGTAATATTCCGTCATTACTTTTCATCAAATTTAACCAGCAATTTCTTTGTGAGCAGAGAACAAAACAACTCCATGGAAAAAGAAAAGTACAACAGCCTGGTTATTTATCTCTGAAACTTGTTCTTGTTTTGTTTTTGTTTGTTTTCTTCGGGCATTACCAGCTCGTGTATTCCTTGAATGGGTACCTCATTCCGCTCCAGCTGTGTAAATGGAGGCTTAGTTATCTTCGACTGAAGCTAAGTTGAACAAGTGAGGAGTAAAGAGGAGTAAAATAATGCTGTCAATCCTACAAATGCAATTTAATCTGGATCAATTGTTGAAATTATTTGAGTGGCAGACATCCACGAAGGACAGTGGAGATAATAGTTAGTTGTGGAAAATCCACCACAATCAGTGGTGAAAAGACGGTATTCCTTTATCTTTGTTTTTATCGTCAGTTTATAACAAGACATGAATGATACTACACAGACTCACTCTACAACAGGAACCATAAGGTCAATTATTTTTCTAATGGAGATTTTAGAAGTGATTGAGCCCACAATTGGGCAGGAAATGGAAAGCACTGGACAGATTAAGAAGTCGGCCAATTACAACCTTATTAAACGCGTTGGTTCTTATCACGTTCATATCCTTCTCTTCCTCTACATGTCCTCATTCACTCTTGTCTCCCTCATTAAAAGCTGCCATTCTCTTCTAATTTCCTTCCTGTCTGATTCATCCCCTCTGTTAAATTTCTACATTTTCTCCTTTAACCCCCATTTAATTTTGTGTGTAACTAAAACTGGTCTACTTACTGTGCGCTGCCCTCATTTTCTTGCACTTGTTCATGGGTCTGTGTCTCATTTCCACCTCTATATCTCCCTCCTCGGTTCACACCTGAGTCTGCCTCTGTCCCATTAAATTATTTATTTTGAGACTCTGAATCTGGACTTCCCTGGCTGGCCAGAGCAGAAGAATAAGAGAAATTGGACATTTTTGACGTAAAGACCCAGTAGGCAAACAGTTTAAACAGTCAAAATGTACCAATATAACAGACAGCCAGGTGTTGTGTTGTGTTTAACATTTAATGTCTATCTCTGTGAACCTATTTGTGTGAAGGTACAATTTTCATGGGAACTCAGCTTTATTGTTATGTTCATTGTTATGACCAGGACAGATTTTCTAAATAACCCTTTTCTTTTTGTCTCCTTTCTGGAATGTGCTGCTATACTGCATAGAAGTAGACCTTAAAATGTGACTTCCCATGACTTTTCTAATCTATCGGCAACATTAAAAGTTTCTTAACTGTGCACTATATAAAAAAAAAGAAAAAGGTGAGTTCTTTCTACAACACTTATTTTTTGAGTGATAGCCCATTCAACTTTTTTTGCACTTCTGTCAGTAATTGACTTTTAAGAGAATGTAGTGGTACTAAGAGGACATCACAGGGAGAAAGTTTTTGCTGAGATTCAGAAATACCAGTGGCCCGAGGCAGAAATTTACTCTAAGCCTGCATGGACATTCCTGTACAATATCCCCATTTTCCTCGTTTCTGTAATAGCCCTAGAAAGGCTCTCTGGATGGGGATTTTTAATGAACACTGGTCACTGTAGGGAAAAAAAGAAAAGCTCGACAGAATTTGAAACAGATGGGGGCTGTGTTGTTTTGGGCATCAGCTCTGTGGGAGTGGGTTTTTCTGTTCTTCACTGTGTCTGGGCACATATGTTCCAGCCTGCGTGGGAGTATCTGGGAATATGAATTTGATTTGTCAGTGATGCATACATCATGCTGTACATGTAACCTAAGTGTTGGGCAAAACAGTCTATTCCACATTCAATATGTGCATGTATGTCTGAATTGGAGGACAGACTAAATGGACTTTCTCGCCTCATTACTGAAATGCACATTAAGAGTGTACTGAGTGGTCTGAGACATTGCATATTCTGTCATGTCAACACTGTGGTTGAACCCACAATGCTTAGTGTACTAATCTAGATCATTAGTCATTATCTAGTGCACACAGAGCTAAGTCATTAGGCATTTTTAAACGCTGGTGACTGCAATTAACAATAAAACAATAGGAAATGCTATCTCTCTGCAATGGCGATAAAAATATTAATGCATGCGAAAGCAGCTGTTTTCACGTGATCTGCTTTTGTATGTCTAGATATATAGTCATACAGTATGCGTTGGGCAAATTAGGTGCTGTATGTGAGGTTAGTCTTTGTGAAGGAAGTTTCCAATATAATTAACCTGCGTGTTTTTCCTTCATGGCATGGTGAGATATGGAATGACAAAATTGTGTTATTAAAATGCCTGGTACGCTTATTTCCTCATATGTTATGCAGGGCAGAATATAAATTTGCAGTAACAACAATAATAATTCTGGCAGCAGTGCGGCATAGTGGTTAGCGCTGTTGCCCCGCAACAAGAAGGTTGTGGGTTTGGTTCCCGGCCTGGGACCTTCATGTGTGTAGTTTGCAGTTCTCCCCGGGTTTGAGTGGGTTTCCTCCCACACTCCTTCCCCAGTGTGAGTGGTTGTTGTTCTCTGTCTGTCTCTGTGTGTCAGCCCTGTGATGGACTGACGACCTGTCCAGGGTGACCCCGCCCCTCGCCCAATGTGAGCTGGGATTGGCTCCAGCATCCCCTGTGGTAGAAGATAAATGAATGAATTAATAATAAGTATGATGTTATGCACACAACACAACACAATTTGTTATGGGCCATAGTAGAAGTGCTGAGATACATGTAGCCTATGATAGAATACATCCTTGTTGTAACTTCACTTTGGTGTTTGTCTTTGATTCTGCAGAATATGTTTGTGTGACTTTGTGTGAGTTTATCACTTGAAGGCTGTTTTTAGATCAATCTGCTGAGGTTTTTATCTATGCCCTCAGTTTTTTGCATTCTCTATATCCATGTTGGTGGCAACTTTTAAAAGGCCTTTACACCTGCTTCCGTTAATAATGATCATCGAAGCCCAATTGTGATACTGTTTGGAGCTGAAAGAAAAAAAAAAAAGACCCTTTCCAACTGTGATGAGAAGAAAAACAAATTAATGCACCATGTCAATAAGCAAAAGCTGTCTCAGTCGGCATTCAGTGTATTTCAGTGGCGTCCCCATTCAACGTTTCTGAAGCCACAGAAACACTTTGGACGCAAAAGAACAGGAGATCGGCTGCCTGAAAGTACAGCGGACAAATCTGCACAAATGCTGTCATGCAGTCCAGACAACATAGACCAGGATCTGAAGGAAATGTCTGCATCAACTTGTGGAATCCAAACCATCAAGAAGTCAGAATATACAGCTTTTTAAATGTAATCTTGCTAAGCATTCAGAGCTGATTGTCAATTCTTGGAAAATTAACTCCTTTTATTTATGATTGAAGTGATCAAGCAAGATTAAATTGGGCTAATAGGCTTCAAAAGTGTGAAAAACCTCCAAATATTTTAAGTTGACTCAACCAGTGAATGTTCTGGCATTATCAAAAAAAAATATATGAACTTCATCTGTATTATTCAGTTGAGTAATCAATTGAGAGACTAATCTTTTAATCTCTTTACTTCATCCATAATTCATTTAGCTCCTTACTAATACTGTCAGAAAGCAGTGTGTCTGCTTTGTAGATGTCACATTTTGGAATTAAACTCTTAAATTGTACTGCACAGGTTTGGAGTGTCCCCGAAACCATTGTTGGCAGGTACTGATGCATGATGGGACAGCAGGGAGTGATTGGGTTTTCCACTGATCCCTGCCAGCCAGTCAACAGATTGCAGGCCGGTCCCTGTGTGTCATCGCTTTGCCTGGGAGAAACACAGTGGGTGTGTTGATGGGTTGGTGGGGGGTGATTGAAGCCCTGCCAGGTTCAGCTTGTCTAGCAGTGATAGCAGCCAGGCCAAACTCCCAGAGTACCTGGGCAGGTTCCAGGCCACCTCATAATGATGGCTGACTGACTGACCTGTGATGAGAGAGCCGGGTAGGATCATATCCACCATCTTGATGGAGACAACACGCCGCTGCTGATCTCGTTTCTAATCTATTCCAATTATTATTTCTATTTTGTGAACTCACAAAGCAGCTCTGACTTCAACAGTTTGCAGTTGGTCAGCAATATTTGTTTTTTCTGTCCTTCATGGACCTCCACCTGCACTCACTACATCTGAAAACAGTGATTTGAGAGTTACAAATAGCTGAACAGAACCCATTTGTCTTGTCTTAATTGCAGGGAAACACAGATCATCTCTGCCTCTATGGTAACAGCAGGTGAAACCTGACAGATGCTCAAACAGACTTAGCTGCTGCTAAAGTTGGCATCTCATGTATAGACCAGTTATTGCCAGGCAGCAAATATCTGCCAAAAATGTTTTCTGCTTGTCTGTATGCAGATTTATTTAATCAGTACAGCTTGTGATGTTCCATTTCATCGATCAGCAACTAAATCAATAATGTTGTTCATGCAGCAGCAGGAAAAATTATATATATATATTTTTTTATACCACAAACTATTATTTTCTCTAATTTGTCTGGGTTTTAACATTGCTGGGCGTTTGAATGAAAGACACTGTCGAGCAGTATTTGTTGTTTTTGTTCTTCTTCTTTGCTTCAGTCTAGTGACTCACCTAATTTTCAGTGCAAATTGAGCCCAGTGGGTGTTGTTTCGCCAGCGTGGAGACGGTTAAGCAGTCTGTATAAGTGTGGTTCAAATGACGGCCATGAGGAGCTGCATTATGCTCTAAAGACACATGATACGGTGATCATTTGAAGAGCTGTTACACTGCATCTAATAATTCTATCTAACTAATATGTGCAGCATGGTTTATGTCCAGTGATGACATACAGTGGGAAGCAATAACCATCTCTGGTTTGTCACATCTAATTATCTCATGGTGAGTTCGTCTTTTTCAAATAAAAATTTAATGATATTAAGGAACAAAGATCAAACCATTGAAATAAATTTGGCAGGATTGTAATGTGGAGGCATTGAACCCTTTTACTTTTAATATTGGTTGGTTTATTAGCATACATGTGCACGGTCATTGTAAAAACAGTCAGTTAGATTCTCTGCCAGCAGATGTTTCACCACAGAGACCAGGCTCTAGTAACAATCTAATGATGATAAGCAAAGAGAAAAGTGTGCATTTGGCAGTTTTCTTTTTACACAGAATAGATTCTTCATTCTCTGGACTGAATCTGTTTGCTGAACACATTTCTGTGTGGGTTCTCTGTCATCCAGGTCAAAGCTCTCAGTGAAAGTTAATTCTTGGGCAGCTGGATGTGTAGATTTTTGACACTTCACCTCATCAGTTCTGACTGACAGTTTGTAGATTGGCGGGATCATTAACAAGGCTATTAACACCACCTGGTCTGTCGGTGCTCCCGGTTGTTGTGACAACAGTGGTGAAAATCAGCCGAGGTCAGGTATAATTGGTGTATTTAATTGTGATACATCCACACTGATAAAAGCCGATATCTCAATAATGCCTCAAGGAGTTTTCATAAAATCAGGTACAATCATTGACCTCGGCTGAATCCAGAATTTCTGACTACTTGCCATTTTATAGTACTGTCTGAATTCTTGGTGAGAATTATTGTACCATACATGATGGGCCCAAAGTATACCAC
The DNA here is from genome assembly GCA_034769265.1 of Remorina albescens. Lineage (NCBI taxonomy): Eukaryota > Metazoa > Chordata > Actinopteri > Carangiformes > Echeneidae > Remorina > Remorina albescens. The sequence continues at coordinate 3,224,490 of CM068493.1, forward strand.
AGTTGGTTCTTTGCTAAGCAATATAGATCTTATCTACCTAAATCATCAATCTTTGAATCAACACTGACCTGATGATATTACAGAGGACAAAGTTCAAATTTTTACGCCCCTACGACTTTCCAAATCTGATGCTCACATGCTAATCATCTGTCTTTTGGATTACATACAACCAAGAGGCGTCATTCTAGTTTTGTCATGTCATAGAGAAAGAAGTCGGCAGGTATATCCTGATGCTTTGATCTGGTTCTTCTGTGCAGAAACTTTTTTTCAGAGAAAAAGTCTGGGACACTGACCGAAATATATGATAGTCTGGCACCCAGGCTCCATCCTGGTAATTCAGCTCTCACTGCTCTGTGCTGCTTCGCCCTCAGCAGTGTATTACCTCACTGGCTGTATCTGAGAGTACACGATACAAAATCTGAGACCCATCTATCTGTCTTTGTGTCTGACACTATGCCCAGTCATTTTCAGACCAGAGCCAGGATGGTGCTGGCCACACTGACCAGTTGGAGCTTTCATTAATACCTTTCTTTGTCGTCTGGTTTTAATCTCCATGTACTGCAGAGGAAAATCTGAGTCAAGGAACTGAAGGCCAGTCTGGCTCTTACAAAAAGAGAGCATATCATTGTAAGATTCTTTCCAAGCAACAAGGGAAAATACAAGGGTAATAATTTTGAAAAATGATGTATCGTTGAAAAATGTGTGTGATATTGCCAATCACCCCCAAAAAACATGCCTCTACTGGTGAATAAAAATGTTTTTGGTGAAAAGTACTTGTGAGAAGTGGTTTTGTCCAGGTTGAGGGCATCTGACTCCAAAATCAAACACTCACAGAGAAGGACAGTGCACACTGATTACCCAGAACACCACTACCAGTCTGTGGCGACCCAGCAGTGTGTGATGCACTGTTATGACACCCATGACTGTCATTAAAAATTCCTACAATTTCTGCCACAGTAGCTCTTCTGTCAGTTTGGACCAGGCGGAATGGTCTTCTTTGCCCTCATGCATTGATGATTCACTGTCCTGTCCGTCCTCGGACTGCTGCTCACTGCTGGCTGGAAGATCCGCCAAGCTTTTCTTTTTCAGAGGTACTGCTGGCTGGGTTGTCGCACCACACAAAAATTTGGCCCTTGTCAAAGTCAGTCACCAGACCTTTCTCCCACATCCAATACCTGACATATTGGAGCCAGCTGTTTAGGTACTAACCAATAAGACCCTCCCCTGGACACGAGCCATTGTCAACTGATAATCAACAGTATTTGGTTTATCTCTGAGTAGTTATAGTGTCTTAACTCGTTGCTGTACATTATGTGTTTTAGAGAAATATCATGTTGAAAAATGCAAAGAGCAAGAAAGAGAGAAGGAAAAAGAAGTTTTTTTGTCATAATGATTACTTAAAAAAATATTTATTATATTACCTTTTATTACCTTTAAACGCTCATACTTTAGTTTTTAATTTGTATTGAAATAGATGTACTATGTGTTACTCAAATGATGACTTTTCATTGCAGTCTTTTTTATTTTTTTATTTTTTTTTTTGACTTTGCCACTTGTATCCTCTCAAAGCATTAGCATCAAAATGTTAATTATAAGTGTATTCATGAGGCTTTGATTTAATTAAGAGCCTCATTAAGACATTTCTGTCTGAGCTGCTCCGTGACGCAATAATCTGATGAAAATCTGCGACTATCAGTCACAGGTGAGACCAAAAAGAAAGAAGAGCAGAATGCAATAAGAAGCATTCTGACTCCGGGCAATAGACTGGAACGGCTGCAAGCTGTGCACGTATTTTCTCCCTCTCCTGTAGTGTTGACTTGCTGACCTCTGGATATACCTCAGCTTTTAGACTGAGGGTGGTGCAATGTTGCCACTAGAAAACAAGTTAAAACAGGATTAGTGCCAAACAAAGCCATAGTTGATGTAACCTTGGCGTCTCGTCTTAGTGCCTGTGTTGTTGTTAACATTAGGGGAATCCACCCATCTCACTGTTAAACTGCAGAGTCGATTAATTACTTGCTGCTAATGCTGCTTTATTTTTAGATAAAAATAATTAGATAAGAACCCCTCTTCAAATCAATGAGATTTTCTGGCTATAATACAGATAAATGTAATCTTTCCACTAAGCCACCCGTGTTGAGGCTAACATTTACTCAGGCAGAAAGAGGAGAGAAAGGGAGTCCTATCCAAGTTTGATTGAGTTTGCACAGGGCCGTTTTCCAACACCCACAGCACCCCAGCGACTAAACAAAACCAAGATCAAGAAGCCACAGAGATGTGATTTATGGTTTGGGTTTCAGACCCAAACAAGCTTGTGCTGACACTGGTGGTTGGTTCTCATAGGATTTAGTGGTGCAAACGAATGTTAAGCCAGACAGTTGTTTATTTGACACCTCTGAACCCGATGTGTGTTTTACACTGAAGTAAAACAAAAATACACTTCATAAAAAGTTTTGATCCAGACAGCTGTAATTGGCATAGGTTGAGATGACCCTGATGACACAACAATTCTTCTGTCTAAATAACTTGAGCCACAAGAAAAATGTCCCCAGGACAAGTGAACAAAACTTGACATGTAAGATTTAACGCTGCTCTTTTTGCTAAATGAAAAGAATCCACTGAGGGAAGTCTAACTAGTTGGAGTTTCCATGAAACCTGTCCGTGGACCAATTAATCCTTTTCTACATGTATACTTGGTGCACTTCACTTTAGGACTGTTGATTAAGAATTAAGTGTTCTCACTCTGAGTGCAGAAGCTCTCTGGGTCATTTTCCAATTAAAAGCAGTTTTAGATTTTATTCATATTGAACATGTTGGTTAATTGGTTTTCTAAGAAATTGATTCACTTTTACAGTGTTTTTGTTTTTCACATCCAGACAATGTTGGCCTAGTAAACGCCTCATTTGTTTTTCTGAGCCTGTGACCAGACTGTGATCAGACACCACAGTACTATGTCACAGCTTGTTAATGCACTGTAAGTGACTGATGATTAGGCTCTACCACCAACCCAATCTATCCAGTGGTGCTGTTTTTAAGGCCAACTCAGGCAGTGATCAGATTTCTCCTGGAGTTGTTTCTCACTCCAACATGTTCAGAAGGCATGCAGGCTTTGAGCTGGTGTGTCAGTCCTAACATTTCTCCACACCCTGACAGGAAGATGGAGATCTGTCACTGTTTTTGCAGGCTGACATTTGTGCCCTCTCAAGAGTCTTCATCAATACTCTCTTGCTGTCAAGCTACTGTTTCTTTTCCTTCTTTGTTTTACAAAGACCTGACTTCTTTGTAGACTTTTACAAAGACTACAAAGAAGATTTTTACTTTCTGACAGCCATGAGTTCTGCTCTGGAGTTACTTGACTTTGCCCAGATCAACGACTGTGTGACCATGCCCTTGAATCCTCAAGTGCTTTCTCTGTTTTCCCCCCACATGCATTCCTGATTGTCATTGTTGTGAAAGGATTGCACCATAAAGAGGATCTTTATACTGTAGTGCCTGTTTAAATTACCACGCTGATGTTTACCTCAATTATTGTGAAGAAATATGTTGTCAATGGGATTTAAGTTAGAGGAAGGAATTTGGATTTTTATGATGAGATTCAAAGAATTGTAATAGTAAAGTAAAGCTGCTGGGAATGAAGCACTTAAGTCCAAGAGCCCCATAATTTCATGAGAGAAAGAATCCATTTGGTATAATTAAAAGTGAACTTGTTCATTGGCTGAGAGGCAGGCTTGATGCAGCAGAGAACCACAGTGTGTGTTGAACTCACTACAGGAGTGTTTTCTGTGGACTGTATAATGGCTGCATATAAAACAAAAGCACTAACAATCATTGGCCCTTGTACCTGTTTATTTGTGCAGATAAAGCTAAAATGTTTGTACAAGAAATAGTCATTTAAGGCCAACAGATAAGGAATATATGAAAACAGTAAAATGTTTTTATTTTACAATAGTTGGGCTTCTTTAAATGTTTGTATAGGGGACATGAGTTAAAATTGAAAGACCTCCCTGATGACTCTCTGTATTAAGCTCTTGCAAAGATTTATGAGTACATCAGCTTTGTTTAAATGCGAGTAGTAAAAGCAAAAACAAATGTGTAATACTCGTTTAATTTCGTGAGTCAAAGTGCATTCATCATTAAAATTTAATGATCGCTGGAGTTAGTCTCACCACAAATCCCCTTCTCGCTGGTGTGTGAATAGTTTTGAATCTGAAGTTAAATGATGTTCAATAAAATTACATTTGTTTAGTGCTCTAACTTAATTTTTTTTTTCTAAGTAACATTAGCTTTTTGTTTTGTTTTGTCAGTAATTAAATTTACCCCATCCTTTCAGTGTGTGTTTACCAGCGTCTTTGTGTCAAGTTCAGTCATCAGCATTTGTTCCTGCAGACATTCCTGTCAGACTTGCACATTAATGTTTTTCTTACATACGGCTATAAAATAATGTTTGGCGCTCTCAGAAACACCAGCAGATAACAATTTTAGGTATGGTTCAATGGTACTCAAAGTCAGACTTTGCTTGTTGACAAAAAAAAGTTCGAGGAAAAGTAAATGGCTTTTACTGGTGACATGTAGTCAGGGTATAGAATGTGTGAAAACACTATCAGAAAGTTTTTTGATGTGATCCAAGATGATATGAGCAGTGAAAGAATCAGCAAAGTTGCTCTCTTCATGAAGAGATTGCATCAACGGTTGACGTTTATTGATGCACAGGCTATTCTACGGGCATAATGGGGAATCAGAGGACAGGTCTGTGGTGGAATACTAGATATTGAAAAATACACCAGATATTATTACATTGTTATGTTGTACAGACTCTATTACATATTTGTCTAAAATTTGTTTAAAGACTGTACATTATATGACCCCCTCTATCTTTGGACCTTGAATTAGAAGCAAGACTCCGCTGTTAGTGATTTCATAAGCCTTGTCTTACCTGCTTTATCAGTGAATTCCATTTTAATTAAATATACAACACAATGAAAATCTATAGCTCAAACTTCATAGACCTTGTAGCTAAACCGTCTTATCCTAAACGGACACCTAAACTTGTCTGTATAATAAAATATCTGGACTGTCCCCATAGTGGAGTGATGGGGGATCAGTCAGCTATTGCAAACATCATAAATCAGACGAGCAGCTCAAGGTGTTTTGTGCTTGACACGACTCTCTCTTCAGTGAATGAGAGAGTGAGCAGAGAGGGAGATCACTTAAGCAGAAAGCAGCTGCAAAATGAGCTGTAAAGCAGCACTGTGACATCTGAATGGCCCGAAAATCATCCCAGCCTTAATGGTCCCTGCTAGAAATGATGAAGTAACATCTGCTAACAACTTCAGCGACGTCTCAGCAACATAAACTACTAGAACGCCAGAAGAGCGCAAACGTCAACCAAGGCCAAACAATTTGACACACGGCTATCAGATCCGGATTATCTGGATGTGCACCAAATTATTAGAAGTCATAGGTTTCACCATCGTAAATGTTAGATTTTTATTGAGCAATTTACCAAAATGTCCAAAAACGCCTAATCTCTTAATTTTAGAGAGGAAGTGATAAAACAAAAGACTAATGGAGACACCTCTTTAACCTGGCACATTTCTCATCCCTCCACTAAACTTGGTGCAAATTGGTTTCATGCTTTATGTGTATTTCTTCAAACAAACATCGGTGAAGCACTAACCTCGCTGGCTGGTATAAAGATATAAACTAATCTGTCTGATCACTCTTATCTCTTAAGGAGGGGATTGTAATCAAGCTTCCTCTCAAATCTGTGCATCTGTCCTCCCCACATCATGTTCTCTTCATGTAATCTCCAACACCTTCTTGACTGTCCTCGTCAGCTGCACTTTCCCAGCGGCTGACGCCACGTCTTGTCTTGTTTGGAGCCGATTTACATCAGGATGAGCTGGAATCAAGTATCAGGAGTCAGCAGGGGCTCTGATGAATTGAGAGGCCTCAAGTCGTAATCCAGCTCTTTCCCTCTTCCTGTGCTGACAGAGTGGTCCAGAGAGGATGCAGTAACAGATTAAAGAGGCTCACAATTTGCTACACACTGCCTCCATCCCTCTCTCTCTCTCTCTCTCTCTCTCTATATATATATATATATCTCTCATTGGTGGCTGGTGCTAAAAAATTTTTGGGGGGTGCAAATTACCTTGGCATACATAGGGGTGTAACGGTACACAGAAGTCACGGTTTGGTATGAGCTTGGTAGATTTAGTTTAGTTTCCTTAGTATTGTTTGTGTCCACCACTTCGCTCAGCTAAAAAAGACCGGAAATGAATTGTCGAATCACATTACATAAAAAAAAACCACACGACACGATACTGATCACTGATTCACTGCTGATATTTCTTGGGCGTATACGGGACGCACACAGCAGCGCCCCGTGAAGAATCTAATTCTAACCAATTAAGAGGTCACATGCTTATCAAATGTTCGAGGGCTTGCACTGGATTCTGTTGTACCGGCGCCCCTCACTTCAAGAAGTGAATAAAATAAAATAAAAACCACCAATGCACCACTCAATGCAGATCTGTTTCTGTTTCATATCTGGTCTGTAATCTGCTTTTTCATGGTATACCTGCCATGGAGACATGAGATTGTCCTCTGGAAAAAATTGACAGCACCGAAAATGTCTACAAATGGCTTAAATCAGCCGATTTATGTTCAGAAACTCTCCTGAATCATTAACGTATTGATCCTTCCATGGAAAAAAAAAAAGCTTGCTTGCATCAATAAATTGCAGTTACCAGTGAATCTTACAGGCGGACAACAGGAACAAAACAAAGGTCAATGATCATTGATATTCTGAGATATATTGGTCCCCTTACCAGAAGATTTAATCACAACAACATATGATTAACCACAGAACAAAACCATAATTTGATGGTGAGGTTGTGTTCTTTTATAGAAATTAACACAAAAGTAATCACTCTTTAGACATAACACAGCCACTCTGAGTGTAGTTCTAATTGGACAAAGCTATAATAATGGAACTGTTCTCCAACAATAATTTGATAACATTTTGTCACTGAAGATTCTTATTGTCCACCAGGACTTTTTGCGGGTCTGAAAGTGTCTCAGAAAGTTATCAGCAGTTTGAGCTTTTCTACCAACACGTCTTTTCGATAGCAGGTGGCACCCTAACCAGACAGCTGAACCACCTCAACTGGCTCCTTTCAACATGAAGGAGCATCGGCTGCGCTGTGCCTTTCTCCAGATGTCTGTGCTGCTCCTGCTCAGGATTTAATGCTGATTTGCTGCTGAACAACCTCAAAAATGTTTTGCATGGTGCCATCAGATATGGAAGTGTCAGCTTTCATGCTTTTTCAGAGAGCTCCTGTTGTTAAACAATTGTGCATCATGTCCCCCTCTTTTCACGCTGCCCTTGACTGCGGCGGGATTTTAGACAGGAAGATGAATTGCTAGACTTTAGCCAAAATCCCTGATTTGGAACACTGAAATGTTGTCCACAATGATTATGAGGCAGAAAAAAAAAACCTTCCTTCAGAAGTGCAAAAATGCTCAAAATGTGTTCCTTTTGATAGACCGTCCTTGCAGGATCTTAACTTTTCCCCTTTTTGAAATGAATTCTTGAATCAGCCTTATTCAGTTTTTGTCTGACTTTCTGTCAGCCGGTGAAAGACGGTAGAGCTGTGCCTTTTATGCCACTAGATGAGAAGCTTTTCTCATAATGGATTATATGACTATAATTCTCTGTGAATGTGTTTAACAAATTAATCTTGAATAACAAGAAGGCGGGAAGAAGTGGAATCATTTTCATTTAAACCTTTTCATCTCAATCCAAGAGATCAGTGGAGTGAAGAGTTCAGTAGTCTCAAAAGAAAATAACTCATTTTATACTGCCGAGTGTGTGTGTGTGTGTGTGTATCTGTCTGTTTTGGGGGGATGCTGCGTTACAGTAGGTGGGTGTGATGATGATATTTGAATGTTTACTTGAATCCAAAGTGGAAGGTTTTATTTATATGTTGCTAATAAGCTAAACTGTGATTACTGATGTGCAGCCGGGTCTTTCCTCGGGAAATGACTGTTAATTACATTCCTGTGGCTCAGTTTTAGAGCCCATTTCATTTCTCTCTGACACTTCTGTGAAACTCGCGGGGTTATTTTGTGTAACATTCATTACATCTGTCCCTAAATTGTGGAAACCTACAATTGTTTCATCTACAGGGTGATCTCAAATGATTGGGCTCTGTCATCACAGTGGATGTGCAGATATAAGTATACACCCTCATCAGTCTGTAGCTGTCATCAAGGCCATTGTTCACAGGAAATGAGATTGGTCACTGCATGAATTTGCAGCAGCTGGGTTTGCTAAACTGCTACTTGACATTGATGTGAGTGAGATTGATGCCAGCGTCCTTTAGAAAAAATGAAAGCCTCCTGTGGGACATATTTTGGAATGTAAACAAAGCTTTTTTTGTGTCTGGGGAGAATGAAAAGTCTTATGTTTGGTGTAATCATTCATATCACCTTATGGTGAAGGAAAACAACATGTCTGCTCATCAGATAATGCTTAAAACTTTGTTTCCAATTTCACCGTTTTCATCCAGGGAAAGCCAAGTATCAGAATATCAAGAGAACAGAGATAGTTTTTAGTTTGATAACTGAAAAATAACCTCGTCTGCAAAGTTAAACCTGGATTTTATTTGCTTTTTTAGTGACCCCTCTAAAGCACTTCACACCATGGACTCAGCATATGATAAGCTGGTTGTGATCTAAACAAGTTCAGCAATAAAGATTAAATGTAACTCGATTATAACAAAACGTATGATACAAATCTGAACTGTACATAATGATTTTATAAATGGGGCAAAATACAAGCAATACAAATAGGCTATTTTATACAGCGTAACAATAACGACAAATGTGTGATCTCTCCCCTGGCTGATGATGCCATAAAGGTGAAATGTCAAAGAGTTGCACTCTAATCTTTTCTTTGATAGTGACAGAGGATGAGTCTTTGAAACAATTCAAATGACCAAATCCTTGGACTAGGAGAGTTTTGCCAGTAGTGTGGCCGTACTCCTTCTGGTTGTTCTCTAAACTGCTGCCATCCTTCAGCCGATGCTGTAAAAGATGCTCTGACTTGTAGCCATTTTCCTTGGCTTCCTTGGCAGCTTCTGTTTATTGAATTGAGGTTTTCTCAGCCCTGTTGCTTGTTCTCTGTTCTGGCTTTGATAGCCTGTTAAGGCCTCAGTCTGTTGTGACAAGTTGTGTTTTTGTGTGGACAAGTCTGTGATTCCTCTTAATGGCCCGGGAACATACAGACAGGGATTTGTTCCACACAAGTGGATGTAAATAGGTATTAACACCCACCGGTGACAATGCTGCACGACTTTTAATCTTCTCTCTCTATGGATCAACACAGAGTGCAATCCAAGGAAGTACATAAGCAGGGCAAAGGCTAAGTAGTTAGCACATCGTTTTCAGGAGAAGAAAAGAAGCCAGTGAAAGAGAAGAGTCCCCCACTGAAAACATCTCTTGCTGAATAAAGTAGTGAGGTTAAAAATAAACAAATCAACTTATATCAGATCATAAATATACCTAATATAAATCTACATTTAAATTCAAACCAGAAAAAAACTATAGTTTCAAGCTTTTAAGAGCACCGAAAATTCAATAAAGGAAATGTAATTAAATATAAATAAAAGCCTGAATATTACAGAAATAAAACCGAACAATGTGTCATTATTGAACATTAATAAGCTAATATTTCTTTATATAATACCCAGGCTCTTGTGGGAATTTTTAAAAAGTGTGTTAAATAAAAATCAATCTGTCCAGCTGCCGGTCTGTCTGATCTGTCTCCTTTTGAATAATGAAGTACTGCCGAGTTTATAGTCAGACTTCAGTTCTGTATGGAGCTCTTACTGAAGCCGTTGTTTAATGTATGTGATAAAACACTGCATAGTCACTGAGCTGTTGAGCGCAGGGTGTGACAGATTGGTAGCAGTGCGGCTGTGACACGGATTCCATCAACCTTTGGAGACAGAAAGATGTTGACTGTTAAATATCAACCCTTCCCTCTCTGCGTTAATATCCCTTTGCTCACATCTGCAGTAGCAGTTAGGTCAGACCTGTGTGTGTGTGTGTGTGTGCTTTAGAGTCAGCTGAACAACTGATGTTGTGCTGTGAAGAGCATTAACTGCTCTCTTCCTCAGAGGCGTGAGAATTTCCACAGGCAGCGGAGAGTGATAGATGGTTCCTATTAAACTGGGGGAGGCAATTAAAATAGAGACAAGGAGAGCCAATCCCTCTCATCTGTAATTACTCTCGCTCTCTGTGGTGGTGTTGCAGAGCAAGGCGGCAATCATGAGAGATGCACTGTTTAATTTTATATTTAGAGACACTTTTTTCCCCTACCATTTATCATCAAACCGATTTACTTGCTCTGGGCACTGCTGTCTCTCAAACCTCATATAAAGAGAATGAGCCTCTGCCAGTGTCTCCTTTTTCGCATGTTTTCTTGCTGTTTCATAAGCTCATCAAATGTAGTCCTGCTCTTCACTCAGGCACCAGCAAAGACATAAAAAAAAGAAGCAGTGTAAGTCAAAGAATTCTGGAAAGTCCAGTTCCCACTCACAGAATTATATGGACCAGTTGGTTTGAGCAAGTTTTTATGTCGTGTTTTTTTTTTTTCCTATTCCTCAGCCAAATCATCTCTGCTAAATGTTGCCAATGGGTATGTGGGGCTGTTACCGTGGGAACAACACAACCTGATAATCTTGTTAGATTGTACTCTGTGAGCTCAGGACTGAAAAGCAGATCCGTTTTCAGAAGTCATCCTTAAAGTGGTGGCCCACTGTGTCACTGCGAACATTAGATGCTGAGACGTTTTCAGCCATCACCACTTAAAGCTCAGCTGTGTGTCAATGCTGCCAAAAGCAGGTTTTTTCTTTGTGAAAAAGAGGCTGTATATCTATTGAGTGATTTAATGACTTCTAAGCAGTGTGTGAGACCTCCTTTTCATTTACTCAATCTACCAGATCCATTTTTATAGTTCTCTGTACTGCAATTCATCCACAAATGTACCTGGAAACTTTCCCATCAGCCTCAGCTGTACCTTGTGTTCAACATGATAAACGTCTTCTCCTCACTAAGTTCAACATCAATTTAAAGTCAAACTAATAGAAACAAAACATTTTGTAAAAGGCTCTTTCATTTTGGTATTTAAGAATTCTGACCAAGTTTTGTTGGTAGTGAAGAAAATCAACGTCCAAATGTCCCCTTGTGGACGAACTGGGGAATGAACACATTGCCTTTAATGCCTTAGCATGTCTTCTGTTATCACTGTGTTTCTCGTTACTTGTGGCTGATACACATGCTAAAAGCATTTAATTTAGTTTTGATAAACAAATAAGAGCCAGATGACATATTGTTCTGTACCCGCTCAGAGATAGTTGAGGCGAAGAGCTCAACCTGTCAGCTATAAATGCTTCCAGCACAAACAGCAGAGGTTTCCAATTCAATTAAACTGTTTTCTAACTCTCATTTAATGCCAATGTTTTTATAAATGGTTTTTCTTGCGTTCCTGTATGTATATTCCGGACTACATTTTATTAGATCTCCTTCTTTCCAATTTTCACACTAATGGAGGTGACAGCTGACTAGAATAAATTTTGCCTGCAGATTGATTATGTAATTCATGCTCTATTATCCACCGTCTCACATATCTCCTCTCTTTGCTTTGAGTATCGGCTTGCTTTCTATTTAAGGCTGCCGCATAAAGTGAGAGACTCTTGCTGTTTCCAAGAGATTCCTGCTAACTATGACAACATATTTATGTCTTGTTTCTAGATGTGTATTATATTTTCACAGTGATAATGATAATTAAACAGCTGATAAACATGCTGGTAGATTGTTTTCTAAGTATGATAAAAGATTTATTCTCCCTTTGTCCTGTAGAGGTGGTTCACACGGTATTTAAAAAAAAAACCATGAATGGAAACCTACCCAAAATACAGATCATATGTAGAAGTATTTGTTGAGCTCATTTGCAAGATTTATTTGCTTGTTTGTTTGTTGCCCAATTATTGTTGGCCTCTTCTATGGATTTTAAACATATATATGTTTATATATATATATATACTATATATATATATTCACTTAATTTATTTTTTGCCTTTTGTACCTTTCCTTATTTGCTCTGTCACAGTCCATGTGTGCTTAGTTCTGTTCATCCCAATATGAATGTACTGTAAAGATTGAACAGACAACTGACATATCACAAACCCACAAACTAATTTTCACTTCAGAGTTCTTTTTCCTGTGAATCCCATCTTGCCACTGTATTTGATTACTTTCACGTTTTATCTGCTAGATGTACAGACGGAAAAGAAAAATCGCACACATGCACTATCAAATAGCATATTTTATGGATTGAAAACATCACCATGGAGAATTGACTATAGTTAAGCTCAGCTATCACTTGTTGCTCTGCTGGACAACATTTGTATATTGAATGGCTAGTTTAGTATTTAGTTGCATCTATTTTTATCATCAGTTCATTGTTTCGATCAAAAATAGTGATGCAAAGCTAAATATTTTCTTAGTCCAGCCTCCAAAATATTTTTGGCGCTATTGTCACTGAAACCTAAATGAGATATAATGGATATTTTTTTAGGCAATTTCGCAGTTAGTAAAAAAAGAATCATCAGCTTAATAAAGAAGTTTGTCAGTGGCACCTCTCATTTCATTTGTGCTTTCATGAAAACGACTCAAATTAGGTTTCACTGGCCAAGACGTGTTTGTACTAAAGATACTTTTGTATTATGTGGTTTTTGGATTCTTTCTAAATGTATCTCTTTCTTCATCTCTTTTTTCCCGTGGCTGGACCATCCTCCATGACCTACTTCCTGCTGGGTCACCATCCTTGTTGCCCCCTTTCTTCCCAAATTGTGATTTTCCTCTGGGCCTTTGCACCACCTCCCCTCTGGCTCTTCTGGCTGGCTGTCTTAGGTAAGTGCTCTGTTTTAACGTATTACTCACAGTCTGCCTCCTCTGGCTGTAGAGCTGTGTGGGATGCTCGCCCAGCAGCGCAGTTTTCCTCTCACAGCTTTGGCTGGGCTGATATTTATATTATATATATTTATAGCATTGGGCCGAGCCGGACCGGACTGGACTAGACTGGACTGGACTCGTAGCCCAGAGCAGTCAAAGACCTTATCACTCACTGACTGGTACAGGCTTGTAGATATCTAGTGCACTGAGGAAACCCAATGATGTCTGACAGTGTTTCAGCTTCAAGGTTAGAAGTCCCTGGTTTATTCATGTAGCATAGAAATGAATGAGTTGTTTTAGCTGTGATTTTCAGAACACATGAAAAGAAATAAGATGTAATCTGCTATGACAGCAAGGCGTAATCACGTCGTCCTCTGTGAGAAACCCCAATAAGAAAATGAAAAACAATAATCCCACCGTGACTTCACTCGTCTGGATATTTAATGAAGCAGACATGGTCTACCGGTGAGGCAGCTGTCATAAATTGTGGCTGCGACAAATGCTAGACTTTTGTGAGATGTGTAATCTGCCCATTTATACTGAAGTGACAATTGATATAAAAGTAAAAAATATTTGAGTAAAGGAGCAGAGAAGGAGAAATATTGAAGGGAAGACTGTTCTGTGGACTGAAGAGAACATTAATATTGATGTGCTTTCGAGCTTTGCATTTGATTTCACAAACTCAGTTTGGTTTAATTTTTGTTCTCAAGCGGTGTAGCTCTGTGGCTCATGCATGGATATATATATATATATTTTTTTTTTTTCTTTAAACCTAACAGATCTAATATTAATTAGAGAATGCTCGATATCTCGCCATACCATTGAGCTGCCATGTCGCTCGGGTATGTTATCATGCAGTGCACACTTCAGAGGCTGTGACACAAACTGAAGAAATGAGGGGGACTGTATTGTGGAATTTGTGTTTTACTAGGACTCGGAGAAATTATCTTTTAAAGTGGTTTTCACTGTCGAGGCAGTTGGTGGTTTCCTGGGACATGATCCAGCACTTCTGTTGTCTGAACTCCCACATCTTTTATGCACTAAGAGAACATCCAGTACCCCCAGTACCCCCACCTCCATGTGGCTACAGGATAGATGATCTATGTAGAATAGTGAGAATTTGCACGTCACTTCTGATCACTGCTCCCCCTGGTGGTGATTGTTGACAGTAATCACACAGTTGGACTGTCTCGCATTAGCTTTGACGTCCCCTTCACAGATATTGGTGTTTAGCACAGCGTTCAGTGGCATTAATGCGCTGTGTTTATCTCACTGTAAAATGTTCTGTTGATCTTTTCAAAGCGTTTAGCCTCACTCAATCCTTTCAGATGTTACCTTGCAGCCCGGTAATAGTTCTTAACCTGTCTGGAAAGAGAGAACAGGATTAGGGAGCAGCTTTTCTCCAAGACACACAGTCGCAGCTTGATGTCAGTGTGGTGCTGCTGATCAATACTGAGATCTCATCCTCAGCTGCTCTGCTGCACCTCCTGCTCTACCGGAGAGTTCCACTAGATGGTATAGCATAGTCAGGAGTGAAACGGATGCTGCTGGGAAGACGAGGGACATGCTCTGTGTCTGCGTGTGTCTGTATTCATGTGTGTGTGCTGTATGTTTTAGGGTTTCATCAGATTAAGCAGGTCTTTATTCAGCAGACGGGGTGTAAAAATTTGCTTTTGTCATGATCCCTCTGATTGTCGTAGCTTAGGGGTGAATTTGGTTCAATGTCGGCTGTGATATATAGGTGGTTGGTGGGAGTGTCAACCATTTTGTATATGTCTGTGTGTGTAAATATTCATTTATTAATGCCTACCACTCACCTCTGTGCCCGCTGTGTTTGCTGACATTGTCCTTATTTAGGCTGTGCTCTTGAAATACACTCCAACAGTGATTGTCAGGTAGAAGGGAACATGCGACATGTAGCTCAAAGCACAGCAGCATGGTAACAAGACCTGACAGGGTCTTGACTGGGTAACTACATAAAAGGTAATCTTGAAGGTTGTATTTTTAACCATGCAGCTGCCTGGAATTAGTTAAGCACTACTGAAGCTACAGATCAGGAAGTTCAAAACAATGCTGTTTGTTCATAGACTTGTGAGGTTACCCTGTCAGTGTTTTCCTGTCAGCAGGTACAACTACATCATGTTCAGGACCCGATTTTAACCCTGTCACAACATACAGCTGCCTGCAAGTGACAGCGGGTATCAGTAGGGCAGGAAAGGCTGTGACAGAGGTGTTCAAAGTAATTGCACTGTCCCAGCTCGCATGATGTATAAAGGATGCTGTTTGCAAAAAAATGAAATCGGTTCAGGAGGTTTGCTTTGCCTCAAGAATGGATCTGCTTTTGACTTCTGTTTTTCTGGATATTATTTTAAATAACCGTTTGTGTTTGCTTGATCCGGTAATACCAAGTTGTACGCATGTAAATGAGTAAATAGAAATATAAAAATCCAACAGCAGCCTAAATTAGCTTCAGGAAAACTTGATTCCAGATTGGGTGCAGAGTTCTGGCATAAAAATCAGACTCCCTCCTACCCACAGTGATGTTCCTGGCAGAAGGTTAAGTGTTTTCAAGTTCAAGTTTCAAGCTAATTTTCACAAAACCCTGGACCAAGTTCAAAGCTTTGTTGTTGGGTCTTATAGGTGCTCATGTTCACAGCAGTGTTAGAACTAATTATAATAACAATGAACCTGTACAAGTCTTTCTACCTGCTAAAGGTCATATACTGTAATGGGTTTGACTGCTTGAGTCGATTACTCTGCAAAGAGGGAAAAAAAATCTAAAGATCTACCACATACAATAGCCTATATTTGGTCTATTGATAAATCAATGGGAATTATGTCTCGCTTTAGCTCTATGAAAAATTTAAGCATTTTTCAGCTCATTTTTTTTGGTTTCATATCCTACAACTGTTGTCTATCTTGGTTTTTAGTCACAGCAGCTGTCTAGTTTTAGTGAGAAAGTTATAATAAACTAAGTGTTTAGCACAAATTGAAGTTAGAAACTAAAAGAAGAACAAAATGGACCATCCAGTAGCTAAAGATACATCATCATGAGTAGGGTGAGTATTGGACCAGCATTCATCAAGGGAACACACTCATGACAGTAATTGAATGTTAATTCTAAGTCAAATGGCCAAAATAAAGCAGAAAGGTAAAGTGAAATAAATCAAATAATACTTTAAAAATTGACTTTTTTTTTTAAAATAAAAGAAGTAGAGAGACTTCAGAGACACTGAAGTCTGCTGGCTTCTCGATATGCCCCTACAACCCTTCACAAACCAAAGATGGCCTTGTATTAAAATTATTCAGATTTAACATATTTATCTATTTCACTTCACTTATTAAATAATGCTTTCTATAATTAAATTTTTTTCCACACATGAAGGCTTATCCCAAGTCCACTCAGGCTGGCAGGCAGAATGGTTTTGTGAAGGATCGCTGATGCTTTCTATTATTTATTGTATTTTGGTCAAAAAAAAAAAAAGCTATTCTTTTGAAGAACACTGTACTCATTGCATAAGATATCTGCATGTTCTAAGTTTCAATATGTGGAATGTAATCTCCTCCCTGCGTGTTTAAAAACACCAAATTCAGAAAAAGTCCTGTCTTCTTTCCTTTTTCCCCAACTGTGGCCTTGATTGCCAAATCTCAGAATGACTGTATAACAGCTCCACACCACAATGCTCTTTGTTTACAAGGTCGTTTGCCTCATGTCCAATAAAAGGCACATTAAGTGGTGCACTTTATGTAAATTACAGCCATCATACTATCCAACAACTGAAACTTACTTTCCATAATTACCCACTTTGTTCAGTCCTACTTTTGCAAATCCTCTCACCCTGATTTGAGAATTTGGATACGACCCACACGCTCTGTCTTAAGGCTTCCTGTAGGAGGTGTTGTGGTTAAGGTGATGAGGACTTTTGCTGAGCGATTGAGTGCTGGTAACACCACCAGTGAGAGCTTCTCTCTCATTATTAGCTGTGAAGTTCAGTTAAGGTGGGCAGCAGACTGGTGGGTTTACTGCACTTCTTCCAGAGTTTTGAGCTTTCGGACAGCTGAAGCAGTGGAGAAGTTTGGTGTAAAGCGGGGACATTGGTAGAAGAACATCTATGCTTCGAAAAACTTTGGTATTTCTGTTACCTTATTTTACAACCAGTCATCCAAAACCATGGAAAAAAATATCAACCAGCAATTATAATTTAACCTGTCAATAGAAAACAAACAAAACAAATAGAAAAAGCCCAAAAAATTATGTTTTTAATTTCAATTTCAGCTTTTCAAATCAAAGTAAAAGTGCAGTCAGTTCAGGTGATACTGTGGTAGTGAGAGTGCATCGGGAAGCAGCAAAAAATGCTGTGGGAACATTTCATTTGGCTCATGTGGGTAAAGATGAAAAAATAAAAGGCTACTCCGTGCTACTTTGGAAGAAATTGCCTTATCTTTATTGTGGTGCCTACTCATACGTGGCAGACTATCTGTTAGATGCTGAGTGGCCCTTGAAATTTGTGGTTTCATAAAACCTGTCTCATTTCTGTCTATTGTTTTCTGAAGCCTCAAGATAACCAAAGATAAACAGAGGCTTTCCTTTGCTCTGTTTCTCCTTGTTTGTCCCTCTCTTCTCCTCCATTGTGGAGATTTACCATCGGCTGAAAGGCAGATTGTCGTGCTCGACACTGTTGTTTGTAAAAAAAAAACTCTTTCTAGGACACAAGCAAGAAATATAAAGAATAAATATATCTATAAGTGGAATAAAATTTGACATTGGATAATAATAGGTAATGTAATAGAAGTATCAGCTAGGCAGCCTGCTATAGACGTAAATAGTTCCTCATACTACAGAGGTAATTTGGTTTGAAAGCCATGAACTAAGATTCAACTCTCTTTGTACGTGAGTAGAGATGGAATTCAATAGCATTTCATCTAATTCACATCTACTTTTTCCACTGAATGTAATTATGTTTAGCTGTAATTGTTTTCAATCCACTACAGTTCGACATAACCTCAGCCTGTGTTAGATTGAGCTGTAATCACACAGAGGCTTTCAAAACCACAGATTCTGGTGTCGGGTTAATTAATGTTGACAACGTGTAGCTACAACATTTATTCATTAAATCTGTCTAACACATTGGAAAAACAGGTGAGTCCTACTTTTGAAAAGCTAATTGCTGCAGATAATGATGTTCCTTCTGTACAAGAATGAAATTAATCATTGACTTAAAATACGCCTCCTATAATCTCAGAGGTTTTTCTGTAAAGATAAATAAAACACGTCAAGAAAGAGAACATTCTTATGATTAACTTATGGTTAATCCGTTCTCTTATATGTTGACTTTTTTGCATCATAATAGCTAATTTTGCAAACTTCCAAACATTTTGTTTGTATGCTTTCATTATTATTTTTTGGAGTGATACGTTTTTGTGTTTATTTTTTCCATAGTTGACTGAAGGTCATTCAATTTCCCCCCTTTTTTATCATCTTATTATATGCTGTTGTACTCGAGGCATAAAAGCTGAACTTGGAAAGACGTCTGCAACGGGTGTGAAGAAGTGACGTCACCAAAGGAGCTGCTGGTTTGAAACCCCAATTTATAATTTGATACCCAGTGTTTTTCCTAGTTTCCTCTAAATGTGATCATGATATTAAAAAAATTACATATTTTTTTTATCGACAAAAACTGCAATACAGACTTAGACCATAAACTCAAGAGCCATTTTCACAGACTCAGGTACAATCTGAATTCTTTTAACAATCACTAATCTGACCCTGATGGTCATTAGATAAAAAACAGATTTATTACACTTTACCATGGGCTCCACATTTCACACCCAGAGCCCACTTTTATTTCGTATGTGGTTAAAACACCAAGTAAATGCTGAAAATAGGAAAGTAGCTGTTCCAGAATTAAATAAAATTTTGTAAATTAGCGACATCTGATCGGCCTGATTCAGTCACTGAGTCTGTGTTGGCTGAAAAGAGGCACCTTAGGTTACGTCGATATGTTGTACATAGTTTTTTTTTTAAGTGAATATTGAAGGGATTCATCCATGGACTCCGATAGCAGATAATTTCCTGACCTGAACATTCATAGTGACGGCGACTTCAAAGTGTTAATCAAAAATTTCTCATAAACATATCTTCTCCTTTAAATGGCACCAAATGTATCCCGGTGCATGTATTTTTCTTCACTTTTCGATTTGCATATTGAAACAAATGTGAAAATGGAATGGTATTTTTCTGTCACGTTTTTCTCCAGTTTTCGATTACTTGAGGTTTCTGTGCAGCTTTTCCAACCATCATGGTTTATCCTATTCCTCTAACTCCTAATATTAACAATCAGAAGTGAAGATAGTTTTTGTTATGGATTCCAGTTTCACCTGCTAACGATTTAAACTTGCTTATGTCTCATGTTTTTCAATGAAAAGTAGCAGTGAAGCTTTCAAGTGCCATAAAAAGTCTTAATTCAGATTCTTATTCTCTTTAACTTGCATCAAGTGAGATTTCCATCGCACCAGGTTTGTGCCAGAGGCTAGTTAGATAGTAATGAGCAATGTTTGGCCTGTCTGTGTCTCAATTATTGTTTTGCCTCTTCCTGTGATCAGATCCAGCGCGGGTTGATGAAGTGGTTTCACAGATTTCATTTTCATGGGAAATCCATTTGGTCTGCCAGCAGAATTTGTCTGAGCCTGAGCTATCTGCTGATATGTTACACTCTGCAGCACAATGATATCACGTTAATAAGATTAATCATTCCATTAATTCATGCTTTTTCTGTGTTCTTCCTGAAGCTGATGAAATCCCTTCCCTCGCCCTAAACTCCTTCCTTATCTACCATGACCAAAGCAGCTCACACCAAATGGAGCGTTGATTGCAGTTATTTGGTTGCGTTTCCACTCTGGCAGCCACTGAAATAATGATAATGATTTTTCGTTTCTCTGAGGAGGGAACACAAGAAATTTTGGATGGGAATGTAGTTTCCAGTTGTGTTTGTGTAGGAGTCATGGAGAAGCAGTGTGGTTTCCTCTGTGCGGATTTGTCCTGAAAACTGGAAAGAGTCCAGAAGAGCATCACTGCAGATAGCTGGCCAACCGACTGGTTCAGCTGGGATACTGGAAGGGCATCCAACTGTGGGTTGTGGTGGATGTTGATTCAGGAATGCTTCTAGCAGCATGCACAGTTTTACTGCTTAAAGCCATGCATGGCCACTAAAACAGGCAAACACACAAGCTGAACCACATAAACACACACTGTCCTCATATGTTTCTCACTCCAAAACATGCACATGTATAAAAGCAACCACACAGCTGTCCAACTTGGCAACTGTTTGGAAAAATCTATAAATTGTTTTCTCAAATTAACTCTTAGTCAAATATTCTCTGCCCCCTGTGGCATTAAAGTAAATAAAGGCTCGAAATCACTCAGATTGTTAGCAGTGGCAGAGTGAAATAAAGAAGCCAGTGTTTTGGCCTAGAGACTGTTGAATCCTTTTCGTCTTCCTGATTTGTAAACTGAACTGGTGTTTGGGAGCAAAAAAAAAATCTGAATGTATGTGCTTTTGGCTGTTTATTTACATGATTGCAATTTACGCAAAGAGTATATTGGACAAACATCTGCTCGCGTATTGGGTGCTGTAAGGATCATGGTGTCTGCGATCTAAAAAAAAACCCAGCTCCTTCACGACCACACATTAAGTTCCAATCCAGCTGCTCCCAAAAGTCATCAGCTTTCTAATGAAGTGATGCACGTGGGAAATGCAGCCAGCACCCACTCCTGCAGAGTTTTCCACACTCTCTTGTCCTCCCACTCTTTAATTTCCAAATCTAACTCTCTATCCCAATCTTCCGCCAATGCCGAGGTGAAGGTGCCACTTGGCTTCTCTCTAGTAGATTAAGAAAGCCATGGGGGACAGGCCTGAATGAAGAGGAGCACAAGACAGAGAACAAATGCATCTAATACTCCAGCCACCAGCGTCCTGTCTCTCCAAAGGAGTGCGAGTTGGCATTTGAACTATGAATTAGATTGGTCCTGTTCTCCAGTAGGAGCCCTGCCCACCCGTGCTTCTGGGCTTTCTGCTCTTACCACTCACATTAAAAGCATCACAGCTCTGCCTTTGGGTGCCAATGTGGCATTTGAGAGAAATTGTTTGGTGAAGTATGGCTTATAGTGGAACCCCAAAGTGAGACTGATGATTGAGGGTGATGGGAGCAGAGGAATAGCATTGAGCGTCTTGGCCCTGCGGGGCTGTGTGTTGACTCAGCTCACACTGACGACATCATTACAATCGATAGATGAGAAGCCCCAGGAATAGAAATGTCAGTTTTTGTTGATGCTTGTAGTGTACACATATTTGTAGAAGATGCTGAACGCTGTGTAATCGGCAATCATAACTCTGTTTGAAGAACATCAAGTGGCAAATATTTCCGTTTTAGTTCCTCTTATGTCCATCCACTGTCAGCTGTAATCCGGCTGTAGGTTGTATTGGCAGCAGGCTAAGCAAGTGATCTGAGACGAACCTGCAGCCACATCTTCCTGCTCCTCCACCGGGATCTAGAGACGCTCTCAGGCTGATTGGTGCAAATAAATTTGATGTTGGCAAACAGCTCTTAATTGCTCTTACATCTCAAGAACCAGTGATTTATAGACAAGCATGTGTTCCAGTATCTGCAGTGAATTGTAACCAAAAAAAAAAAAAAAAGTCTTCACTTGAAGAAAGCTTCATAAATTGCCTTGAACAATCTGACTTTAGACATCCTTCTGTGGGGCCTGATGACTACATCAGCTCTGAGAGAGCTAAGATTTAACAATAATTTGCATTCGATGTTCTAAACTGTGGCCACGCTCACAAAAGGCAGGAGGAATAACATGGAGTTCATTAGAATTCAATGGGGAGCTTTTAGCACAGCATGTAACACAATTTAAAAATTATTTCTGTTGCACTCATTTTGGTGCACACTCTTAAACAGACCAGCTCAGATCTTTTTTCAGGAAGAAAGTGAATTTGGTGGTAGAATTAACACCAAACTAACCACTGTCATGACACAGCTTCTACTTATTTAAATTAACCTCATTCACCTTCAGTCGTGATGTGGGTGCTTTACCAACCTGGCTGCATCTTTTTTTTCCTGGAGGTGCTCCAGCTCTGATCAGGAAAATAGTCCTAAAAGTAAAAAACTGTAACTTTTGTTTTTCAGGTGTACCCAGCTTTATGTTTTGGCAGTGGAAGCAAAGCAATCACACCAGGGAAAGAAATACTGCCCATGGGCCAAGCACCTGTTCTTCAGTTTTTGCCAAAGTCTTTTTATTTGGTGGGGGGGGGGAGGGGTATGTGTGTGCAAGTGCAAATATATAGGGTATATTCAAAACCTAACAGATTCACCCATCCATGCCTTCTGGGTATTGACCTTATGACGGAAAACCATGGAGAGTTCTCTGATGAGGAGTGAACATGACATATTCATACATATATTTATCCACAGGATGTAATTCCCAAGCTGTCACACAAGTTGTTATTGTTGTTTTCGGGCGTGTTGGTTCATTGCACCCTAGGTGATAGTGCAGACTGCATGGACATTTAAAGCACGGCATGAGTGAAATGTGTTGCACATCCTGGGGTGTGTGTGTGTGTCCCGGTTATACAAGTGTAATATTTGGTTATTCCTCCTGACTCCTTGAAGGTGAGGGAATATGTGTAATAATGTTTTATAGTACCTCGGGTTATGGTCACAAGTATCTCGCCAAAAAGGCCAGTTTACACTTTTATTGGTTTACTTTATCTTTCTCAACAGAATGAGCCGTAAATTTCATATAACAAGTAATAGTTCTGCTGTGTTTGTGTTAGTGCCATCTGTCAGACGTACACCTGATCACACATTTGGCACTTTGTAATTGGCTCCGCTGGGCGGTTGTCATTAATTTTCGTGAGTTTAACCTCTGTACAGGCAAACCATTCAGGAGCACATTTCCTTTCCATGGCCTCAGGAGGTGAAAGAAAGAAAAGGCTTTATTTTATTTGCAGCGGATGGTGAACTTTGATCCAAGAGTTTGCACTGCTGAACTCGGAGAGGAAGCTATCAAGCGTGTTAATCTTTGTCAAGTAATCTTATAACTTTGGTGAGAACATTAATTTTTATTTAATATCCATTCTTAAAGTAAAAACTGCTCCACTAAAGGACAGTATTTGTTACACTCTTATTCGAGGTACAAATGCTTTTTTTGAATCCATTCTTTGTCCTTGTAATGACAATGACAGTAGTTGCTTGAAAACCAAGTTACAGTGTCTGTTTGTGCTGCTACTGCTGGTCTTAGTGGTGATTAAACCGACATTCTACTTATTCAGTTAATTCGGTCTGAGGTGTGTAAAAAATTAAGCTAAAAGAACGATAATGCTGTAAAGCTGCACAAAAGGAATCTCCCCTTCCATTCTA
This sequence comes from Remorina albescens, assembly GCA_034769265.1. Taxonomy (NCBI): domain Eukaryota; kingdom Metazoa; phylum Chordata; class Actinopteri; order Carangiformes; family Echeneidae; genus Remorina; species Remorina albescens. The sequence goes on from CM068493.1 coordinate 3,247,938, forward strand.
CAGAAGGAAGTTAATCCCAGTCATTAAAGATCCTTTTGTGAGGAGCTCAGTTCAATAGTTCATGGAGTTTGGACGAAGACTGAAACCCCTGCAGATGTGAAGAATTTCAAACTGAAGGATATTGCTGTTTTACAAGCTTTTGTTTTTAAAAACTAACATTTCAGCACTGCGTCTTCTTATACTGATACTTTTTGGTAATTTGAGGCATATAAAGCAGTGAAATATTAAACAGGGTTCCTTTAGGTATTTGCTCTCTCTCTTTGTGACATACTGTGAATACAAGCTGTGCTATAAAGTACTGTAAAATGAAACAGTATTGAAGTCTAATTATGAAGTGAAAAGTGTATTTTCCAAGAGAGATTGTTTAGATTTCTTTTCCAACAGTTTGTGCTGTTTCCCCTCCTGGCAGTTTGCATAGAAATGTAATGGGAGAGTTTTATTTTATTTTTATTTAAAATAAATAAATAAAAGCTTCTTTTAGCTTGTTGCTGGAGGTTGGTGTGAAAGGGAAGGTGGAGAACAATGCCTCAGCCATTGGAATGACATGTTGCAGGCTGGATTTGTCCCAGTAGTATGTTCGCAACACAATCCATCAAAATGATGTGATGTCTTATCGTTTCAAAACCCCAAATCAGTCCACTAAAAACAGACAACACATCACCTACTTCTGTTTTCATCTGTTTAAATACAGGGAGTGAAACTCTGTCATTAGTGCTGCTGTCATGGGGATGTCGGGGTTGCTATTATGCCACCTGTCAAACACACTTCACTTTGCGGTGAGTGGTGAAGCGAGAATAAATCTTGATGCTAAGGTTATATTTTCTACCAATACTGAGGATATCTGGAGCAGCAAGTGCCTTCAGTTCCGTCTTAAATTACATGCATGAGTTCATGTATATGTGACAGATCACGTCTGGCTGCTTACAGGAAATGCTGCAGAAATCCATGAACACTTTTTTCTGAGAAAATGACAATGACTACCATAAAATTAGGGATCTCTTTCGATGCAGAAAGAGTGAATGAATAATGCCTAGCTAGCTGATGGCCCTTTGAATGTGCGCAGTGTGATCTCATTGTTCTTTGTTCTCTCAAAGGCTGCTTTGTTGGCTTCATTGCTGCATACAGATAGAATTTAAAAATTCCTACAAAACAGTTTGTTTTGTGACTCTGAAAACGTGCTACTCCAAACAATAGGCATGCTTTTCAAAGCTGCTTTTGTTCAGGTATTAGCATTTCAAACTTTCTGTTGAAAATTTACACAGCTTATGAATGTACTTCAGTGATTCATGTACAAAGGCATCCGGAGCAAAAATAGATAAAGAGAATAACCAATTTGAAGGAGCACTGGCTTTTTCGTAGTGTGACTGAAGTGGATGAATTCTGTTAATGGAATCTGTCTGTTAATGCAGCAATAATGAGAGACTGGTGAATTTTTTTAAGCAACTTAATTTAATTTGTTAAGGTGCCACCTTAACAAATTGAATGTAGTATGTAGTAGTAGCTTCGAAGCTATATGTGGTATTTTTTATTCAGATGGTTACAACAAAGAAAATTCTTTGTTTAGTTGGCCAGTTGATTTGTCATTGGAATGTGTGCATGCAGTGTTTTATGTTCATATTTTCTCTTATAAACAACAACCCTTGGTTCCCATTATAAAAAAGTAAATGCATGTCCTCTATATACGGTGTTCAAAGCGTTCAAAACTGGAGCAAACAGTCATGGAGAGATATGGCACATTTTCTGGTGGTCCCAGCAGTGAGTGCTCACATTGTTATGCTGCGATGTTTGTATAACTTTCAGCGGCTTTTGGGGAAAGCAGGTGAACACCAAAGTCGCTGAGATTAGGGGTGTATATCTTTAAGAAATTCCTTTGTAATCCTTCATGGTGGCACAGCAAAATAAATTAAGATGACCAAGGTCGGTAGGCGGGATCCTCCAGGGAATACTGCCACAGACAATCTCATGATAATCCATCCAATAGTTGTTGAGATATTTCAGTATAGACCAGAGAGGTGTGAGCTGGCGTTGATATTCTTAGTGCAGCACAGTTAAAATGGCTAAAACATGGAGGACGAAATTATTCTCACGGTTATTCAGTTTGATTGACAATACAAAAAGAAGAAAAAATAGCTCCCCGATTGACTCTTTCAGATGGCTTCGTGTTCTCATTTAGTGGCAATTCACAGCCACTTGTCAGCTTGTTCTTTAAGACACTTTGTCGAGACATGGAAGTAACTTGGGGTCAACAGCAGCCGCCTTCCTGGAAAGAGAAAAAAGAACCCATTTGATGTTCATTTGTGCATGATTTCCATCTCTGCAGTAGAAAACTAAACATATCAACCATGTAATGAACCAGTCAACATGAACTAATTAACAGGAACTCAGATCTCTGACCGTGTTTGAAATGCAGATTAATGACAGACAAAAGACCAAAGGAAGTGATGCCTCTACATCTGTGCCATCCTTTTTCAGGGTTTATATTAGATCTTGTCACCTCGCCCAAGAGTTGCAGATTAAAGAAACGCCATTAAAACAGTGTTTTTTTGGACTTTCCTCCACTCACTGTTGCACTGTTGGTGTCCTTGAGTACTCTGCACTTGATGCCAAATTACTTTACACATCCCTTCACTGTTCATGCATCTTGACTGGCCGACGCAGAATGAACCTACTTGCAGCCGTGTCTTGACATGAAACTTGTATATGTGTGATATTTGATATTTGAGCTGGAGATGGAGAGGGAGGCAGCGGAATAACGAGGATTCTCAACATTTACTCCTCCCCAATGGGGAACCCCAAATCACATAGCTATGCAGCAATATTCAAATTCATTCCACCTCTTCATCTTACTTATTCATATTTTATAAAGCTCCCTTGATTACATTTCCACAGTGGAATAGTATATTACCCAAACAGTTTGATTAGGAAGTGTGACACTTGACTCTAAAGTATTGACCTGCCTGTATGTGCAGCACTGTGGAGAAGGCTATGGGAAAATGCCAATCTCTCATTGGTGCTGTTTGATGTTTTCTGAGTACCATCGTCTTGAAATGTCATACAATGCTTCATTACCAGAGGCAGCTCCACTGCACAATAGAACCACTACCCCATTTTACTGTAGGTGGGCATTTTCGCCTTACAGGATTCATTATAGACAAAATCAATCCCCATTTTAATGTCCACCACCTCATTTAGAACATGTAAAAGCTCTTCTAAAATAAAGAGACTGCAAAGCACCGGAGTTCTTCAGGATCTCCCTTAAAAAATGTTACAGGCAATTAGAAAATGCCATCTACGTTAAACAGCAAAGTCCAGTGACCTGGACCTTTTTCCAGTGTCACAGATTCCTCCAATTTCTAGTCAAGTGTCCATACTAAAGCTGGATACTGGCTTCACATTTCAATTTCTCCCCACACGGATTGTCCACAGGGATCTGCAAAATATGCCCCTTTTTGTGAAAGCAGAAGCACTTTACACTGTCCTCTCCCCTTCAAATCCTCATAATCAGCCCTACATTCAGACACTAGGGGACTGGAGGTTCTGCCACTCTCAGACCTCCCGACAAAATCCATGACACAGTTTTAGAGACGTGATAAGGAGTCATTATCCCAACATTATCCCTTCAACAGTTGGTCTGCAGCCGCAAGTGCACACCAATATTTGTTCCACATTCTACACAGAAACACAAGAACCTTAAACATCACAGAAATTATAGTGGCCACAAGAACCAGATCAGACCAAATACACCTGAGGAAAGAAGACAAGACTCAACTATACATCATAAAGATGTGAGAACAGAAGACGCTCCTGAAAGACTTGTGGTTTAATTTAATCTGTTCATAGAAAATGATCCCATATAGTGGAGGGAGAGTATAATGGAGCCCTCCTGTGATTGCTGTGTCACACATAGCAAAAGTTTAAAGCAAGACTCTGTCGCTCCAGATCAGCTCTTTAGATTTTTCCCCTCACTCTCCATAAGAAACACCAACCATATCTCATTCTCAGTTTCTTATCAGCCTTAATTCACCTTTTCAACATGTTAACAATTGTGAAACTTTAACATTATGAAATTGAAACATGGATTCCAAGATCTTTGGTGTTTTTGACAAAAACATTGTGATGGGTAAGAGTCAGCCCCGTTTTAATGCAAGAAATTAATTCAGGTCATTTGAGCACTAGAAACTACAAATAAGTCTGACAGAAATTATTCAAAAAAGTTATCTTCATTTCATTAAAAAGGCACCAATAATTGTTTTTAGGCTGCCTCTTCATATTCTTCATATTGTTTCATATTTAACCATGATGAAAGATTTGTTCCTTTATTCAGTCACCTTCGACCTTTCATTTCATTAAAACATGCAAATTATTCAGAATTGGTTCATTTGCATTTATTTCTGAAGCTGTTCTGAATTATGCAGTGAAAATTCATCATTTTCACTAATTCTGGCCAGCACAGTATACTAACAAAAAAGACCTTTATTCCCTCTTTCCTGTCACTAATTTGCAAATTTTAAATCAAGACTTTGCTGCACTTAATATAAATAACAAGGGTTTAAGAATTTACAACACTGAGCGTGTTCTTTTACAGAAAAAGACTACCAGGCCAGAGGCTAGTCATTAATTAGGTTGTACACAAAGTATCATGCAACATGGGAGAACAATTAACGGCTCACTAACTCGGATCAGGTCTCAAACAACATACCCTGATCTCAGTCAGGGCTCTGTTGTTGGGTTCTGGTGGGGAGAATGAGCGAGGAAATGGGTGATTTCTATGATTCACACACTCCATATAAGTGTTTCCTCACTCTGTCTTCCAGCGTGATCATTGCGGCACTCTGGGAACACGGTGAGTCTGTTATTATGATGCATGTTTCCAGCAGCTGCACCTGCTTGGCCCCAGGGCTTTTACCTTCTACTTAGAATGACTATCACATTCCTGGTGTGTTTCAGTCCTCACCCCCCTCCCTCGGTGACTGTATAGCCGGAAGGACGATATTAAAGCAGCTATCTAAGGGTCTGCATATTAACTTTATCTGACTCTAATAGACAGAATGAGATAATCATCGTAGTATGTTTGATTGCCTTTGGTCCCTGCTCTGTTTTAAATTAAACCAGTTATCTGTTGTCACACCAGTAACGTCCTATTCATGTTCCAGGATCACAGCAAGGCTTGCAAGTGTGTGTGAGAGGAAAATGGGCCCTGGAAACAATGAAGTGGTGCAATGCCAGAAGGGGATTTACAGTCAGAAATGAATGATGAATATTTGGCTGCAATTTCTTTTCAGATGGGATTCATTTGGGATTTGAGGTTTATTAGTGTTTGGTTTGTCGTCTTTAATTCTAATTAGTAATATTTTGTGTGACAGCCGGTGGTGGAATCCATTAAACTAAGCAGGTATGCTGTTTATTTACATAATGAATATTCAAGGTAGTACCTTATGGTAAAATAAGGATTACATCGTCATTACCATCGTCGAACAGAGTTCAATTAACTTTGGGTTCTTTAGCTGTTATACAAGTACACCTTTATTGGATCCCATAGAGGCATGTGAAACATTGATTGGACACGTTCCACGTTGTGTAGCCAGCTGTTGTGGTTTCGTTGTGAGGTCCCTTGGGGTTTCCAGCTACAGAAGTAAACCATCTGCTCTGAAAGTATGTGAAGTTATCAGAAGGATGAAGAAAACAAAGTGGTAAAAGTCAAACTTCAGGTGAACCTTGTCTTGTCATCAGTAGGACTCCCTCTGCACTTGTCTGCCATGAATTCCTCCTCACTTATCCACAGCTGATTTTTACTGATCAAACTGGTTGCCATAATTCACAACTGGAAAATGTAAATTTGGATTGAAAACACTGGTTTTCTCTACACACATATACAGTCAACATGCTTCAGAGTATCATAATGAGAAAGATATAAATGTTACATTCAGTTCAGTATGGATTTACACAGCACTCATTTCCTCAGTACGACAACAGCATCATGTCCTTCCACTCTGCTACTTCGATAAATAAGGTTGTTATACCTCCATATGTCCATATCCCTCTCCCCCATATTCCTGGTCAATTTAAAGCTACTAAACTTAACATCTCTGGTACAAACATAGTTATTTCTTAATGGGAAACTTCATGAGGAAGCATGTCATATTTAATTTAAGGGATACAGGTGGAGCAGAATGCATGATGTGACCTTTGGCCTCTTAAATGAAATTAATGTTGCAGAAACGAACGTTATACTGAAAACAGTAAACGTAGAAGAAAGTCTGAGTTTGCATTTGCTGGGAAGCAGAGGAAAGTACAGGCACGTCTGTTTATAAAACGAAGGCCTGGTGTGAAGTAAATGAAGTAAGCAAGGAAGGAATTTGTAATATAGTTTCTAATGAGGTGGAAAAATAAATGAATCAAAGTGTAACAGTAAAAAGATGAATTCATGATTAGTCTTTATGCTAATTCATTAAGGTTACCTATTGTTTGGGTCACTGCAGAAAGAGCTATCAACCAGGCCTCCAAAGGTTGCTGTGGTCCTGAACCTCATGCATACTAAATTGCAACCTGTTCTGGAAAGTTGTTGATTTCTTTTTGAATCTCAGTGCCAGCTGTTGAATCGGCTCACTTTGTTTACTGAGCCACATGTTGAGCCATTCAGCTTTTTAGGAACCCCGTCTGAGCTGACTGTTCTTCTGTTGTGGCTACAGGTGGTTAGTTGTTCTCCTTCATGCTTCACTTTCTCTTCTTCAAGTAAATAACAAACAATAAAAATGAACCGCTAACCTGCTTGGAGGATAATATTAAAATATGCCTAAAAGTTGCCAGCTGGCCTTTATCTTTTTGAATAGAATCACAGTGCACAGTTCATGTTGCACTCATCATTAGCAGTTTTACTCAGCCTGTTTTGGGGGTGTTGTTCTGCTTTTATATTGGCAGCAGAAGAAGCCACAGAGCAGGTCTGTGTGAATGGGACAGACGGTGAAATGCTGTTGTTACATATCAGCTCTTACACCTGAACAATGGCACGTTAACTAATATCACGTATGGGGATGGCATTGTATCGGGTTTGTTTGGCTCAGTAAAAGCAAGTGAATGTGGCGTAATGGAGGGTCATCTTAGTGGCAATTTAGTAGAATCTCTGTGTAAAAAAGGCTCTTCATGACACTGAGTCACTGAAAAAACACCCCTCTTTGCACACTAAAAATATTAACTGGCATCAGAGGACACTGGCACAGAAAGATATCTTGGATTTGGTGCTTTGCATTAAAAAGTAGCAAACAAAAGGCTGAGTAGGAGTTTTTTGCTCTTGTTTTTTTGCTTGTCCACATGGATTATGCAAGAGATGATAGCTCTTGTTCAAATTTATTACAGATGCTTTTTTTTTTTTTTTTGCATGTGCACACAAAATGACTCACATTTTTCTTTTACCCTTCCAAAGTACTAAATGTTCACCATCACTGAGCTCTTATGTGTTGTGTCATGTTAGCTGGCTCTCCGGCTGAAAACTACATCTGCAAATAGATAAGCTGGTTGAAAATGGTTTGTTCGACAGGGCGTGTAGTTCAGAAATGGGGAGAAATGTTGCTCCCCTCCCCTCACCCATTACTGTAAGGAGAATATCTTTCTGGATCTCAGTGCTGTCCTGTATTTTCAGACTATTACTGTGAGCTGACCTGAATTACATTTCCCTCAGGGAGAAAATGTCAGCTCCAAACGGCTACAGGGAACAAAATCTCAGTTTGTTCGGTCCCCTTGATGAATTTGTGATGATTGTGATCACTCTGTAAAAAAGGTCATTAATATTCTATCTAGAGGTGCACTTCAGCATCAATGCAGACAGTCTAAAACAGAGCTCATATGGTTGTGTGGGTGTGTAAATAATTCAACTTTAAAAATCACAGTTACCAACGCAACTATGGTTGTGATTCACATCACATTGTGACAATGCCAGAAGCATCTTTCTGAGTTTAAAGAGGTCTTATAATCATTTAATGATATTATATTTGCCTGATGAACGATTGGTGTTCCAGCCCTGCTACAGAAATATCATCAATGAAATTTGTCACAGCCTTTTATGTTCCCAAGATAGAAGAGTTAACTGATCTGAGACCAAAACCCCAAACTGCATAATTCAATGTAGGAAGAGAAAAGGCCACAAAATGCAAAGCCTTAACGGCCATCCAGAGGCCTAATGGTTAAGAGGTTTAGCTTCCAAGCTAACTTTGTTCGACACAAAAACCCCCCCCACAAAACTAAGTGATAAAAGTATTTTGACTTTTGGAGCAGTTTTTATGGAAAGTAAAAACGCCTCTTAAAATGACACAGTCTGCATCCAGTTGTTTAACATGGTGCAGAATAAGTAATTGCATGCTGTGCGTCGTCATTTTATCTGATGGCTGCTCTGCACTGTGATGTAACATCATTTTACAGACAGAGAATTTCACCTAAGGTACCAACACTCTTTGCTTTTGATGTTCCCACATTCCAAGATGATGATACCCCCTGCAACACGAGTAAACAAATTTAAGGGGTTTTTATGAGCAGCAAGATTAAGCGAGCTGAATCCACGGCTTCCTGAAAGCACAGCTCTGAATAACACTGAAACTTTGCAGCTTGGTCAGAAGCCCCAAAGATCCAGAGGCTTTTTCTCCTGGAGAAAGATCCATGATCAGAAATGACATAAATTCATAGCCCTAGATACTTTAATACTTGAAATTCGTTATAATTTGCTTTTCTTCTTCCCCCTCGAGATACATGAATATTGGGAGCACTGGAGACATGAAGGCTGTGTGTTCAGTATTGTGGGCTCACATTTTATGTGGTTGCAGTCTTGTATGAAGATAATTGAGCCCAAAGAGTTAAATCTTTGTTTCATCAGACCAGACAGTCTCACAGTGTAAGAGTCCTTCAGGTGCCAGGTTTACCATTTTCACCATTAAATCCTTACAAACAAGCATATGTCTTTTGAAATAATGTTCAATCAACTGCTTTCACCACAAGTAGACTCCAGTGTGGGTGGATCTCCAAGTGATCCACAGAAATGTTAAGCACCTGAGCTACATTTCAAGTGTCTGAATAATGACGTCACTGTGATTTTGAGTCCTTTTGATGAATCGTAAAACGATCTGTGCTCCCCTACTTTGTCATACTTTGCCATGTTTTTGTGTGTATGTGTAAAAATCATATTGTGATCAGAAAAGGTGATAAAGACTTAGTGTGTTGGTTTTAAGGTAAAAGCAGGTGATTACGTCCTGCTCATCAGCCAAGATGTCTCCTCTTACTTTCTAACTAATAACAGTTATTCGTTGTGTAAGAAGGCAACAATGTGCCTCTCTCTCCACACGTCATCAGACCATTACCACACTCTTATCGGACGACGCGTAGCACTGATCTGCAAGGTTTGGCTCCTTTACTTATATCCTTATTTCTTTCTGTCTCCTATTCTTCCTCTTCCTGGTAATTGTCATCTGCATGGAGACCCAGCTCATTTTCAAACCCCAACGCTGGTCCGTTGCCTGTTTGATGGACTAGGCACTTCATTTTTTACATTAAAATTTCACACTGCTTTAGCTGCTTCCACTCATGTCTTCAATGCTCATGAGCTCGGCCTGTGCTGACATTACAGGGTCAGTAATGTTTTGATATTAAGATTGATGTTTGATGTGAGCACCTGAATTCTATGTGGACTTGGTTTTGATGAATTTGTATTCATGTATTCTCCTTTTTGGTGATCTGCACTACCATTTGAACCAGTGAAGGGTAAAGCTTTGCAGCTAAACCCAGACAGTTTGGAACAACAATATACAGCAGATTTTTTCAAACTGAGGCAAGACAGGGATGTGAAAACATGATGTGAGGAAAAGATACTGTGTGAGGTGAAAGGTACAGATACATGGCAATGATTCCCAAAGAACAGGAAGTTTTGATGTTTGTCCTTGGTGAGCAGCACACAGGTGATCTGAAGATACTCTCAAAAACCCGACATGATCAATTCCCAATGAGCATCACCTCACTTTAATGTTGAAACACATGTATGCACATATTTTTACATTCAGTGTCAGGTGCATTTTTAAGGATATAGATTCAATACAATATTTTCTGCAAGAACGTGCTTGCAACATAGAATAAACAAACTATCAATCCATAAAAATGTATCTATTTTTTTTTTTTATATTTTATGTGGTGCCGACTCTTTGAAAACAGGAATCTGTAAAGGCCGGCCCAGCAGACTTTTGGTGGTGGAAAATGTATGGAAAAGTTGGCTTAAAGAAAAACAGGCCTGGAGGTGTGGCCCACAGCCTTTTCAGTGACTTCATGGCAACACTTCCTGCTTACAGCCCCCAAATTATCCACCAAGAAGTAAAACACGTATTTAGTATCACTCTCCAGTATTCAGTTTGAAATGAACTCAGATTGTGTCATGTGGGGTCTTTCATATTCTGAGAGAGTAGGAAATTGAATCTACTGCGTTCAGGACTCATGTACCAAACACTTTCAGCCTATAGGAAGGTGGTGCACACTGGACCTTGTTGGTGTGATCATGAAATCCTCTGTGTGGGTGGTTCCTGTTTACTGCACAGGCCGGTGTTTAATGGAAGAATCTTACATTATTACTTAGATCCCTGCTTCTTTCATATTAACTGATTGTCTTCATGAACTGGCTGTCTGTAAATGACAAAAGCAGTGGAACAAGGGGTTTTGTTTAGTTTTTGAATGCTAACTGATCACATGTCTGGAACAAAAGACTCATAATTGTAAACACAAGACATATTAAGCTTCTTTTCCAGCTAATTTTCAATGGACTGATGTAGTGGGAGATTGATATGACTCTTAATAACATAGAGAAGGGACAAAAAACCTTAAATGAGCCCATATCCCTCTTTAGTTGGATGTTTTTGTTTGCTTCATTCTCAATTTATATTCCCAAGTGTTTTTTTATGTTTTTGTTTCACTTATCTTGGTTTTTCTCGGCTGAAGTGACAAATCCTTCCAAATTGTTCCGTCAGACACAACACATAGTTGATGAATCATTGTTTCTGTAATTTGAAAATGATCCTTTCCTCAATATATTCACAAACATCGCTCAGTTGTGACTGAATGAAATGATGAACTGTTTTCTCCGGCAGTGCTGTGCTGATAATGTTAGCCAAGTTTAAGTCTGGTCACGATAAGGAAAAGCACTGACATGTTGCCGAAGAAATATCATCTCATTTTCAGAGAAATAAGAAGCCTCTGCTTCTATAAGCTTTTTCAAGCAGACTGGTCAACTTTTAAGTCTGTTTGGAAAGTTACATGGGGGGATAAACTGAAAAGGTCATTCAGTGTTTAGTCCTTTTGTTTGACTAAGTAATGACTCTGTTTCATCAGATAAACCCCAGTTAACCTTGTTGATCTATATCACATTTAGATCCACTCATTCTCACAGCCATCTTCTGTAGTGTTCTGTGTGTACATACGTATTTAAATGTATATACACATGACTACAGACTAAAAAAAGGGACCATACAGTAATAATCAGATGAAAACCACTTTATAAGTTAATATAATAATTTGTCACTTCTATCAAAACAAATCCAACCAGCCATAAGAGCAAACAATGAATTTAAATGAACTCAAAGTTTGTTTAATTTATGTATCTATATTGCTTCTTGTTTCATAAGTAGTGTCTCCTGATTGCTGCCTCATTTATGGCAATTAAACGCCTCAGTGTTTTTAAAGTTTGAGCAAGAAAATTTGTCTGGCTAAAGGCGAAGTCAGATCCTGTCTCCTAATGACACTTTTGCATCATAAAATCCAAATTTTCAATTGTAGTTTTGTGTTCCCTGCACATATTAAATTATGCTGGCATTTTAGAATGACATTTGAGCATCCGATAAATTTATACATGAACAATAAACAGTCAGTTGCGATGAGACTCTCTCAATTTTTCTTTCATCAAACAGATTTGTCCTCTGGTGTATAATGAGCCTGACCAACCAGACAACCTGCTGTGGATTTGCTGTTATTTTTCCGTGTTGTATTTTCTGCTTTAAAAAGGTCAAAAGCAAAGGTGAAATTACTCATTAGTGAGAGCACCACCAGCTATTTATCCAGATTTGTCAACCAGTGGTTGTTCTTGCCCTCAAAATAGCTTCTGTTTATGTCCTTAACTTGACATTGATTAGTATTTAGCAATGAATCATTAAAGAGACATTTTCCTTAACAGTTTGTTTTATAGCAGCTATAAGCAGAATTCCTTTTAAACTCTATGAAGAACTTCTGGTCCCTTTTGCAGAATGTGTACGGAATTGTTCACGCTCTGATAGTTGCTCAGTGTTCTGTTAAATATGAGGTACCTCTCAGTGATATGGTGGAGTCAACAAATTGATTAACTCCCCATTAAGCCCACCGGAGAGAGCAGTGACAGCAGGCTTAAACAGTTAAAACTAATTCAAGACAGTGATGTGAAACAAACTGCTATCTCCTTTTTTACAGCTCAGACTGTGTTTTGCTTGTAGACATCTTGACTAATTGGTATTGCGTGAGCATGTCTGACCTCACATATAGAGTGAGAGAGAAAAAGTTCAATAATCTATACAAACAGAAGGCTTAAACAAAACAGATTCAACCATGTAAAACACAGTGCCAAAGTAAATATCAATACTAGAAAAATAATACTGGGGTAATAAGGAGTTCAGGAGAAGCAGATCAAGAAGATTACCTTTTGTTGAGGGGGAAAATTTGGATTTATGTGGGTTTCCTCTGCACCAGCTGCCTGTTTGCTGTGCGAGGAACGGGATCAGGAAGAGATGCAAACCCATTTTAATGCTTCCCAGAAGTCGGGTAAGCTTAATAGGTTGAAATGCATCTATTAATCTATCAATAAAATCAACCTTGAATATTTACAGAATGGTTTTGAAACAGTTTTACCATCAAATGCTGTCTCCTCAAAAAATTCTGCCATTTGAATTAGTCACTTTTTTACAAGCTGATGTGTTTTTCAATGAAAGAAAATAGAAGTTAGCACAAGGCCACTGCAGCATAACTGTGACATTGTTACATTATGTTGTTGGCCGTTCCCCAAAGCCGTGAAAAAGTAATAAATGATACACAGATTAATATAATGTTTCTGGAAAATGCAGTGGAGCTGAGCAGAGAAGAGAAGAGAAGAGATTCATGGTTTTGTTGCACTCCAACGGGTTTTGGTTTCTTAGCATGGAGTGAATTTTCTTTTCTTTTTCTGACAATGAAAAATACACAGGCCTCGCCTCCAATTATGTGTTTCAAAGTACAGCGTTTGTGCGTTATTTGTTGCTTTTTTCACAGTCTGCTGCTGTTTTTACAGAATGCAGTCTTGTTACCAAATTGCATGACCCGATATTTATGGAATGAGCAGCACATTTCTTATATTAGATGCCGCAGCTGTCCATCCTTCTGTCTTTACTGTGCGGATCTGTCAGTGACAGTGAAAGTCATTTACTATTGCAGTGGCTGCGGATAACAAATTTAGTACAAACTATGAGAAACTCTCAAGTAAGTATAAACTGGAGCTGTCATTGCCATAATCACATTAGACAGATTTTTTATCTGTATTCAAATTTGAGCTGTGGTTGGAGCATCTGTGATCAAAGTGAAACTGGCATAAAATACATTAGAGAGATTAGTGCAATTTAGTGCAACCATCTGCACAAACTGAAGACAGTCAGCCATCTTTGACATCCAAATGTCCCCATTTTGTATTGACTGTTAATTTAATTGCAGAAGTACAGCTGGGCATCGCTGACTGATGTAGCGTCTGACAGGAAAGACTCCACTTTGTTGGAGCTCGGTCATTAGTGGCATGTTGCATCGCTCAACCTATACAGAGGATCTACAGAAAGACACAGCTATCGATTTGTAAAGTTCATAAACTCTCAAATGATTCTCAGTGATTGATGGAGGCACACAGCAGAAGGAAATTATATGAAAAATATATGAAGTGAGATTTTGATTGGACTTGATAGATTGAGCTGAGCTGGCAGTTTTTGTATTCTGAGGACGGGATTTTTTCCTTCTACAGAAACAACTGGTTGCTTCAGTAAGACATTATAGGGAGTCAGATGGTATCCAGAAGGAAAACTATCATTTAGCACACTGGTGAAATGAAACCAAAATGCAAAGTCAATTGCATGTTATTTGGTTCTGGAATGAGAAAAGACATTGGAAGAATGTCTTTGCAGAAAAGAAGCCCAGTTGCAAGTGACTGGCTTGTAGCTAGAAACTGGAAAGGCTGCTACCACAGGAATTAGAAAGTTGATAATTACAACATTGCAGCTTTACTGATCAGACAGCAGAGAGTCCTGTTGGTTACAACACTGGTGTGCTGTCACAGATATAATACAGCAGCTCTGCGACCCACCAACGCCGCTCCATATCCTGGTGTTTAAATACATCATTTGACTAGCAAGACAGTTCACGTGTGGGCACGCCTCCATTATCATTGTTGCTGGTGGCTTTTTGTACCCTTCTGGATAGATGGCATTTACATGACTAATATCCAGGTCACTTGGAAAGAAATCCATGCTCTGAATAACTTCCTCGACTGCAGCAGGACCTACAAGAACAGCTGCTGTTGCAGCTGTTTTTCTTCCTCATACAGGTTCATATTCATCCATAAAAGATGAGAAAACACTACTCATGATAGTAATTTCAGTTTTCTGTTTGTGAACACCACAGATAATCTTCTCCATTCGATGCCCAACTACCTGGCTGCTCATGTACTGACCTGATTTACTGCACTTTGTCAAAATCTGTGCTTCATTTCTCATTTTGTATACGTTTAGGAAAGGGAAATAAATAATAAAGTACTGAATATTTTGTGATTGTTTTGTTGTTGTATAGGATAAAATGAAGTGGCTGCTCATCCTGGCATGCTGTCCAACCCTCTGGCACACATTTAATTTTTCCCTTTGCTGGCATCTGTAAGACTTTTGTGAACCCGCTCTCCAGGATTATTTCAGTTCTGTAAAGAGTACGTCAAATTGGCTGTCCAAACGGTGCGACTGATGCCTTGCTTGATATCTTGAACTGATTTATGAAAGTAGACACTGGCTGCTTACCCTAAAGTTGCACGTGTTAGACCGAGTGGCAGTCATAAAAGTATTTTTGACTGTGTGATGGCTTCAGGCCCCAGGCAGGACAGAGTCAGGATAATATCATAACACTGCTCTCATTTCCAGAAAATGATATTAGGAAACACTGTATTATAAAAGGCAGAACAAACACTGAGCCAAAAGGTACATAATCCCAGCTCGGTTCCTTCTACGGTCCCAGGACTCCCAAAGTGGGAGCAATCCTCCTGAGCACCTTTCCCTGCTGTGCATTTGCATTGGCAGTGATAACACTCACCAGTCCCCAACATGAGACTCCATACAATGAGTCACTCATCATTTATACATGAGTCACTGTCTGAATGGAACATCTTCTTTCTTGGCTTGTTAATTCATTAGAATGAGAGTGCAGCTCTGCAGATACCAGCACCTCTTGACAGTTTGGGCATGGCAATGACTTCACTTTGTTTATTCAGTAGTGAAATGAATGTTTAATAAGTTTGGTTTTGTTTAGTTTCTTTTTTTAATGTGGTTCAGCTATAATGACCTAATTTTTTCCACTGTGTGACAGTGTGAACTTAAGTAAACCAACAAAGAGAGACACACACTCACACAGGAGTGTGTCTTTGTCTCTAAACTTGTTTGTCCCTATCTCACGCACTGTAGACCGTGTGGGTTTGATGTGTTTTGGCTCCAAGTGGAGAACTGGTCCACTGACTCGCTGAGTGTTGGCTGCTGGAGTCACGGCTATATTCAGCTCACCTTAACTCAGTGATAAAATAATCTGGGGGTGTTGTCAGTCACTGTTAGCCTTTTAAACCACACCAACAAGGGGAGGGCCGTCATGCATCAGCTTGACACAGATTGAGGATGATGGCTCTTTGAAAATTTTGTTACTCGTTGTGCGTTCGTCTGCTATTTTGAAGGGTTTATTTTCCCTCATGTTTGTTTTCACCTGAAAATGTCCAGATCACTTTGTGCTGTGGAGCATGTAAAACGGCAGGCAAAGAGATGATTGTGTCATGAAAGGGCTTTCCATTTGCTCCCCATTTGAAATGTTGTCACAACACACATTGGCACATCCAACAGATCTTAATATATCAAACCAAGAGAGTGTTTACTTTATGTGTACAAGTGGATACATGCTGGGTTTTTTTTGTTGTGCTAATAAATGTTTTGAAGTCAATTTAGGGACACCGTTCCTGGATGTCCTCCGGGGTTAAACCCGGTTTTTGAGTTCTGCTTTTATGTCTCTAAAAAGAATTTGACTTTCACTTCACATCTGCAAACTCAGAAAGTGCTTCAAGTGCGAAGTATGTTTTTGTGTTAGGTTGTTGGTCTCCCATAAGTCATCTTTGCTGAGGTACAGTACCTGTTGTGATGTATACAGGTATTGTTGTTTTTGTCACCGCTATCCCATGAATATCAACAGACCTCATGCTTTAATTTAAAGGTATGATGGAGATTTTGTTATCAGATTATTTGGACTTGAAGCACCGGAATGTTTTTCATTTGGTCTCAGTACTAAAGCATGAAACTGCCGATTGTATATTTTACTTAAAATGTCGATAAATCCCACGACACAACCAAAAGCAGCCAAGACTTGATCATCCTGCTCACTGACACACCAAGTGTCCTTCATCCCAGCACCACAGCTACTTACTTACTATTGGAAACACAACCGCAAACCCCAGTGTTACACCAAATATCATTATCTTTTATTACCATAGACAGTCAATGTTATTGTGGCTCCGTCCCACATCCACAGACCTGTTTCTGTAAATGCATGCTGGATGGATGAAAGTACATGTTTGCTTTATTTGTCTAGGGCTTTTTACAGATTTACATCTTCAGTCCAAATGAATCAGCCAAATGCCTCAGAGAAGATAAATAAACTTGACAGACTTAAGAGATGGACAAATGGATTGTTGGTTTTTGCCTTTTCATTATATTTCCTTGTAATCAGGATGAGTCCGGTTGTTGTTGTTCAGGTCAGGGCAATCGGCTCCAATCTTGCGCATTGAGATCAAGTCCAATCTGAAAGTCTAAACATATCACAGCTTTCATGGAAGTGCTTTACATTAAGAACTCCTCACAGGGAGACGCCACCCTGCCCATGGGAGCTGCTCAGCGCTAACATAAGCTTTTGTACACCGTAGCTCAAGTCTGAACATCAAGCTGCTCACTTTTGCTGATAAATCCCGCTGCTCCCATTTATGTCAACTCTGGATACAAACCTCTGTAAATAACTCCCAAAATGATTTGGTGTTCACAACTTGTAATCCTGCAAACACTAAGTACCTCTGGGATGATATGGATACAAGTAAATCTGTTACACAGATGTGTGTTGCAGTACCTTACATGTATTTAAAAAACAAAGTTTGCAGCAATTATTTTATTTTATTTATTTCTTATTTCTTTCTTTTTTAATGCTTTCTTAATTATACTCAGGCTCAGGGACTGGGTGTTAGACAGAATAATAAAGTGAAGAAATAAAACTGAGTTTATGGTGCAGGATTTCTGAGAAAGTATGGCTCTTAATCAGCTGACGTCTTCAATCTATAGCAGCACACTAGGTCACACAATACTCCTGTTGAAATGCCTTTTTTATTTCATTTTATGGTTTTCCCTTTATGTTATCACAATGCTCTCTCAAGGTTGGGGGTAAAATGTCATGGCCAAGATGGCAGCAGAGTTTACAGCAGCAGCATCGTTTACAGACAATAAACCTGCACTGAGCATGATGGGCAGAAACACAGAAAACAACGACACAAAGGTGCACAGAAAGAGAAAAAAAAAACATAATGTGTGTGATGATTTGAGTTAAGTGATTTCTCCTAACTTTGATACTATACCAGCAGCCAGCTGTTCACTGTTCACTAAGCAATTTTGTGTTTGTGCTGTCTACCTTAATGGAGGATTTCTCATTTTAGCGGGGAAATGCATTGAATGAAACCATTACACCAGAGTTAACTGTGTTTGCCATAATTATAAAGTAATCACTGTGCTAATGCAAACACACACACACACACACACACACACACACACAAACAAACTGAAATTTGTTTTTGTTACTTGCATTACATCAACTTCCTTCTCGACCCGCTGAACCTTAAGTGGAACTGTGCACTCGATGAAATGACATCAACATCAGGCATTTCAGAAAATGCTCAAAAACAACATGCTTTTATGTTCGACTGACCTGTGTGTCTGATGGAAGGAATTAGGAGTCTACGGAATGATCAGGTCTGGATGGGACGACAAAGTATCAGGCTGCTGTTGGGTTTCTATTTCCAACCAAACTTAACCATCGATTGGAAGACACTTTTTGAAAAGTCCAGATAAAAGATGTTTTCTATGTACTGGCATTAGATAAAAAAATAATTATTTCAGTAGCCATTATATGCTCAACCTCAATACCCAAATGTTCTAGAAAACAGTTTTCTCTTAGTAAGAAGTACATCTTCATGTTTTTTTATTTCTTTGCCCTTCTTTACTTTTTTTTTTCTCTTGGCACAAAAATCTAAGGGAATATGGAATGTAGTGCTTCTTATGTGGAAAACAGTGGTCTGAACCACTTCTGTATCAAAAACTGTTTTACTGACCCTCAAATACACATAATCAGGAGACTGTTTATATTCAATCAAGGCCGTGTAAGACGAGGCGTCTAAAACTAAACTGCTTGTGCTATCTAGGCCAAATTGACCCATGGATGAGACGGTATTTTTTAAAAGATTAAATCTCTTTAAACATCTCTCTCCATAATTTTGAGCCAATTTTCTCAGACCATAGCTCAAACTTTCTCAGCCTGAAGCGTAATTATGTCCTTTGAAGAACTAATGGCACCATTTAATTGGACCTTTAACCAAATCAGGACTCTGATCTTTACCAAAATCCCATTTTTAACCCTTAAATGAATAGTGACTTTTTGCAAAGGCCACTAAATGGCTAAATTAGTGGATGTGCTGTAATTCACAGCTGCAGTGTGATGATGCTGTCTGACCCATGAGAGTAATTTGGGAGTGTTTTGCCTAAAGACGCCTCAGTATATGGACAGGATGATCCAGGGACTGAATCTAAGATGTGCTCTGCCTCCAGCTCTGTATACGTCCATGTGAGGACCAGTGTGTTTATTAGAAACATACTTATTATCTACTACTAATGGACTGGAACACTGCTCCTCTGCTCAAACTGGTTCAGAGGAACATAGTTTTTTTTTATGGAAAGAAACCAAACAACAAAGAAAACCTGGCCAAAAAATAAAGGAATACACACTGAGGCTTGTTTCAAAGATGAAAGTAAACAACATAATTGTACAAAGTGAACATAAAGTGAGCTCAAAACGTCAAAGTTTGGTAATAATAGAAACTTTAAATCTGTGACTCTTATCAAATCACAGAATTACCACTGAAAATGGACAATCGGGCACAGTGCTGTGGTTTAAAGCCAAGATTATAGTATTGATTACTGAGATTAAAGCAGGTTTTCTCCACACACACACACACACACACACACACTTTTCAGGCAAAATTCAACGCCAAATGCCCCCTTCCCTCCCCCATAATCGTCCCCACTGTACATCAACCTTTCAAATCTTTGCCAGGGAGGGAAATTGTGCATTTTGAGAAAATTGAGCTGCTTCAGTCCTGACACTTTGAAGGAGTCTTGTCATGGAGGGAGACACTTTCTTCAATGCAAATGAGTTAGAATCAGCCTTAAAAAGGACTTCACTCTGCAGAAAGCTTTTCTCTATGTTTAAATAACTGAGGCAAACTCATCATGCAAAGCAATCTCTGCTGTCTGGAACATTTGTGTACTGGGTTATCTTGCCTGTGATTGAAGCCTTTCTATTCTCTGCTCCAAATGTCTAAATCACTTGTGTGTGTTTTTAATTATTTGTAATTTGCAGTTTCTTCTAAAGCTAAAATAATCATTTAGTGAGGAAGTTGATTAACAGGATATTTTTTTTCCTTCTTCTTCTAAACTGAACTATTTCAGGCTGATCACTGATTCTGGACTTCCACTTGTGTCCGTTTTATTCAGCTAACTCAATTTATTGTAGCATTTTCTATAGCACGCTTTGAAACAGCCTGACAAGGTATTTATTACCGAGGCCAGAAAAACTTAAGTAAACGCAAAGAAAAACTGCAAGTGCATAAAATCCAGTAAATACAAATACAAGTGCCTAAAAAAAAAAGATTTTAAATAGAATGAAACAAAAAAGAAAATACAACTTTGGGTAAAAATGAATGAAAGAAGTTGTATCATTTTTTGGATGGTTACATTTATTGAGCCTCCCCGTCAATACTGCATGAGATATCAATAGAAGGACTCAAGTTTGACATTTTCCCGCAAGCTTGGACAGTAACAGTGTAGTTCTGTATGTGTCGTTTCCCTACACAGATGGGTGAGCATTTAAATTAATACTTAACTCTGAA
Organism: Remorina albescens; assembly: GCA_034769265.1. Classification (NCBI taxonomy): domain Eukaryota; kingdom Metazoa; phylum Chordata; class Actinopteri; order Carangiformes; family Echeneidae; genus Remorina; species Remorina albescens. The sequence goes on from CM068493.1 coordinate 3,268,426, forward strand.
TTAATTAATCTGTTCGAGGAGGGGAGGAGGAGGCTGGAAGATTGAACAGAGCTTCTCGGCTCTCATGGGGGTCATGTCTGAGGACACACACTTTGCTCCCTGGTCCTTGGCAGTACTGTAGTAGTAGTCACCACTGACAGCTCTACATAATGAGGCCGAGTGGGGGTGTGTACTTGACTCCGGCCCCGAAGCTTTCATCCACTGTCAGGTCAGTGGCCATCATGTTAGCCAGCATTAATAGCCAAACTATGGCAGCGTGTTGTGTTAGCTGAATGTTTTTCTTCTATCGCCAGATGTCAAAGCTGCTTCACAGCACACTGGTATCCCCAGCTGAGACGTGACCGTTACTTTACACTGGTTCATTCACTCCTACGAGCATCTGTATCCATCATACACTGCAACTAGGGCATGACTGCATCCAGATGCAAAGGGAGTAGGAAAAGCTGAATGTAACTGAGTCAGAATATATCTTATGTCCTTTATTCTAAATTTTGAGGTGGTTGTTGATTCGTTAAGGCACAATGAATTTGGACTGCTCTGTCTTTTTGTCCTGCCTTTTCTCCTCCCAGTTCACTGGGAGCTTTCTGTGGAGGAGCTTTGGAGCTCTGCCAGAATGACATAGTTTCTTCACAGTGAGGGAGACGGTGGACTCGTGCCAGTTTTCAGAAAAAAAAACCAAAACAAAACAAAACAACACTGTAGGATACATTATTCACAAAGGGTTAACAGCCCACTGAAATGAACCAATAGAAACTTGCATAAATGCTTGACTGAGCTGGCTCGCCTTCATCTCTTCTCGCCTACAGGGACAGAAGGTCTTTGTGTCGCCTTGCCATAATGTTCTCATTTGGACATTTTTACCCAGATTGAGCTATGTGCAGTGAATAGCTGATCACTCCGAAGGATGTCCTGGATCCAGGGAGCAGATGGCAATGTGTAATTTAGTGAAATGAGCACTAGTTAAACAAAGACCACCACAGAGAGAGGATTTACACCAAGGAACGGTTTGTAATCTTCCACCAGAAAAGAAAAAAGAAAAACATGCTGAGGACAAATGTGCTTTATTCCAGTTATGCATTAAAATGAAATGGCTTGTGCATAAAGTCTATTTTCCAATACACAGGTAGTCACACTGCTGTCATGCAGCCATATGTTTCTTTTCAATCAACCATTGAGCCTGAAATTACCAGATGATGTGTGTTTGCGAAGAAACAAACTAAACAGCGACAGTCGTGGCCACTGAAGCAGTTTCACCCGTACTCTTCTGTTTCTGAAGTTTGGAGACACTTGAAGTGAAACGAGGAGGGCAGAAATATTACATTGGATATCATTTCATCCGTACATGCATCTACTGCTAGTAAGATTTGTAGAAGAGTTAACATGAACCTACAGTCTGCAGTTCTTTATAATTCAGTGTTTCCGTCACAGAAACATATATATAATATCAGCCCATTCAGTTACTTCAGGTGAGTAGTAGCTCTTGCAATAGAAGGTTCTGTCAGTTTTCACTCTCATACTCTCCTGTCAAGCCCCTGAAATATGACTATTTCACAACCTTGGAAAGAGTTCCTATCTGTGCGTTTTTAGGTCTTCACAAGCCCGACATCTTCTAGCGTGACATGATGTAACTGTAACTCCTGGCAACCTGACAGATGAATCTCTTCCATCAGTTTCTGCAGTTAATATCCCAGAAGCTGGTACAGGAAACATGTGGTTTGGTCCAATACATAACAGACAGGCAGTTAGAAACGTTGTGGCCTAGAAACATTAAAGGTCGGCGCACATATTACTGCTATTGATCCCAGTCAAAACACAATTTGGTCATGACGTGTGGAACTCTAGGTCCAGATCTGAGTCGGTTGGTGTTGACGGGCCAATAATTGTGTGTGTTGTGTAAAGATTTCTCTCGAGTTCTCATCCCATCACTGCATTGTTGTTTTCATAAGCTGGAGCTAGTCGACAGCTTTCAGCTTGTTGAGGAGATAAAAACATCCTTAGTTATTATCTTAAGGCTAAAATGCTTCGAACTGATGAAAGAAGCACAACTTTGTAGAAAATGTGCTGATACTGGACCATAATGCTGAAAATAGGAAGCTGAAACAGAAAGACGTTTTTAGAGCCTTTGAATCAAAGAGAGATCTAACGTCATTACGATCCAGTGTAAATCTCATCCAATACAACCTTCATGTGTTAAAATATCTAGCTCCATCAGATGTTGCATTATCAATCTAAAACAATTCCTGCCATGACTTCAAACATGAAAACAGCGTTTTCAAAAACAAACCTTCTGAGACAAATGTTAGAAATTGAGTGTTCTGTGTTTCAAAACTAATGTAAATGAGAACTGTAACAGCAAAAGAGCAAGGGTACTGCAGTCCGCACGCTCGCGCTCAGCTTTAAAGTGCTTTGAGGATTACACTTGATCAGATTGTGGTTACTTGGCTGATGTCAGATAGTTCGGTGGTGACTAGATGCTCGCCTGTAGATGGAGGCGAGCATCTGCTAGCAGAAGCTTTTTAAACGGGCTTGTGTTGATGGCTTGGCCTCTAGTGGTTCATCTCATCTTTGGCTTTCATGCAGTAAAACATGAGCCCTCTCAGCTGCAAATATTTTCCATATGCCTCACATGCGTTCCCAAAGGATGGGTCTTTGACATGTAGGAGTGTGTTTGTAGCGAACACAACAGGAATTTGTTTTCCTGAGTAGGAGTTGAAAAGTTTTGCTGTGTGCTCTGCGAGTGCAGCCTGATAATGCCGCCCCCCCCCCCCCCACATCCTTCCCAATCTGTCTTTGTGTTTGCACAGTATCAGAGTCCCTGAGGAGATCAACAGACCTGCAGCTCGGCCGCTGCCTCCCTCACGTTGTTGTACTGCTCACTTGTGTGTCTGTCTGTGCGTGAAATTTGTGGGTCCGTGTTTGTAAAGGGAAAAAAAAAAAAAAAAAGTTCAAAATGTTTTTTTCACGAATAAAAAGATTTCACTCATCAAAAATAGTTTTTCATTTGGTGGAAGATGCTTCTAATACCTTTTGCCAGCTAAGGGATTTTAATAGAAAGGGCCCATCTGTTCCACAGCAACCTGCTGGATTTACAGACCTCGACTTTTCACATTCATTGTTGGTCCTCCATCTCAGGCAGCTGTTGTCTGGGATCTGGGGTGTATCACTGGGGCTGACTATTCCACATCAAACCTCTGGTGCTTCACATTAGCCAAATTTTCTTCGCTCAGTGCGTTCATTCTTTTTGAAAGAAACTGGTTAAACATTAGTCCACGTCCTTTTTTTGTCCCCTTTGCAGTGTAAATTTAGTTTTAAATTGTGTTTTTAATATATGGTCAATCATTTTTATTATTAGTAGTAAAAGAAAGACATGAGTATCTTCAATGAAATGCTTTATTTCCTCTGTGTCTGTGTGTTTGAATGACTGTAGTGCTGGGAGGGGAGCAGTGAGACAAACGTACCACAAAACCAAAAATATGACGTGTGTCTTATCTTCATCTCTGGGTGCTGATGTTTTCTCAAAGAAGGGCACAGGATGTGGTTCCAGGGCAGATATAAATGTTGTAGCAGGGAATAAAAAATGCACTTTCATTTCACTAAAACTTCAGTTACATACAAATCATCACTTAATGTTAATCCACCAATTTTTAAAAGTGTTCCATGTGGTGTAACAATAGGCTATTTATGACTGTGAGTGGTTAGCAGGACGGAAACATGTTTACCTGTTACATGTTTACTTTTCTATTTTGCTGTCATTTCCTAGACTTTTTTTTAGATTTGTATCAAGAAAATAGCAGTATGACACATACTGAATGTAAAATGATGAAAGCTTTTCATGTAAATACATACCTTCTACTTAAATGTCTCAAATCTGAATAAATATCAAACAGCTCTCTGCAAACCATCTTTAAAATTGGATCCTTTTATGTTCAGTCTGTTAGAGACAGAAATTTCATCCTAAACATAAAAGGAGAAGATGCTTTCTCTTTAGAAATCCCGTAATCGCAGCTAAAATATACAGCTATAGTCGACTGCATTCACACAACAGACATTCATTTTGTCCTTCTCTGTTTTAGTGATGTATTAATCTTTCACTGAATTCGCCTTTCATCCTGCTGCTGTGTCAGTCTTTTTGTCCAGAGGCCGTCCAATATCTGAAGGCCATAGACTGAAATTTGAACCTTCTCCAGGCTCTGCTGTGCTTGTTGTGTTGTCCATCTTTTGTTTAGTGTTGCTGTGAATCGGTCAGTGATGTATGAAGTGAAACCCGGTGTGGTTCTGCTCTGGTCTTGCCCCGTCTTGCCCTTATCTTTTATGAACCGAATGCAGTTTATGGAGCTCGTACAAACTCTGGCTGTTGCCGAGCAGCTGCTCGGTGCACCGCTGTGAAAACGAGATGAGATATACACCAAATGGCCACAACCTTAAATCAGCTAGCCGGTTTTGATGTTGTGGCTGATTTCTGTAGTCTACAAGCAGGCAGCGCATCAGTTGCCTTCAGTTATTCAAGTTGCTGAGGGCATTGAGTTTTAGTAGTAGTAAGTAAGTAGTTGTGTTGGGTAGGTCTTTTTGTCTGTGTTTTTATTTCACGTTTTTTATTTTGTTATTATAATTTGCATCGTTTGCGCAGCTTGTGTTAATGAGAACTCAATTAGATTGTATGAAATCGGCATGTCGTGAAGCAGATTGACGGCAGATATTGAAAAATGGTGTCAGGGAGAAGTAATTAAATCCATTGGACAGGTTTTCAGACGGATAACAACTGGAGCGTGTAGGCAGACACACAAGCAGCCGACCCCGGGAATCAAAAGCTGCAGCCGTGTTGCAAAACGAGTCATTTCGGGCTGTAAAGGTGAGGAAGGATTTCATGTCTGTCTGCCCTCCGCATCTTGAATAAACCAACTCCTCATACAGCTTCAAAGAGAAATGGTTGAAAGGTTTTTGAGCCACCACAGGGCATCTAAACAACCACAGCCCCCAACAAAAGAAGAAGAATTTAGAGCCCTTATTCTCAAACAAGAGTTCAGTTTTGAGCGTCAACAAGTTTTTGAAAAAGAAACAAATCTCCAACTGATGCAGCAGCTATAAAGGCAGGGCCTCCAATATATACTCAATTCAGTGCATGGGGATTTCAGCTGTCACCTTGATACCTCCCAAGCTGGATGGAAACATGTTGTTCCTGACAAGAACAATGGCAGCTGCAATGCTCTGTTTTTTTGTTTGTTTGTTTTTTTTAGGGTTTTTTTTTTGTTTGTTTTGTTTTTTGAGTGACAAATCTCAGATCACAGGCCCATTCAAAGAAGAAAGTAGTACCATAGGAGAGCGGCTGAAAGATTCAACTTCTCACCCACTCAGGGAGGAAGTGAAAGTCAGAGTGTGTCATTAAACCTTTTTGTATTTTCATTCAAGGTGATTGGGAATATGAATGTAGTACAAATAACAATTCAAGGCACAAAGACTTTTCCAAGTTATAATGGATGTGTGACTTTCACAGTGTTTTCATACCCCTGATTTCTCAGTTCACTGATCATTACATTACGAAAGTGATCATCAGGTCACATAGTCCTTCTGACTCGGGAGCATCATTCAAAATTATGTCTGTCATTTCCATCCTTCTCAGAAACAATCTGATGCAATAATGGAAAAGATGTTCAAGGCAAACATGCAGAATAATTCTGTACTTCACATTAGACAGTCTTACCAAAAATGGAAAATGTTTTCATCTTACCTTTTCCAAATTTACATCTAATAACTGCTTTTTTGTTTGCTCATTTTTGTTCATGATTCCAGATCTCGTGACACAGCAGGCAGCCTTTCAACAAATGTAAATCCAACAAACATTGTTAGAATAATAACTTTTTTTGAGGACCGTTGAGAGCAAGCTCTTTTTTTACAAGGATGCCCTGATCACAGTGTGTGAAGCAATAAAAATACAGGAACGTTAAGGAATTATACAACAAACAGGCCAAGGATATGAAAATAGGGGACAACATAACTTAAAAGAGTACATGCATTCAGTCAAAAGGGATTTAAACTGATTAAAAGGAATTAGTTTGTTTAATTTTACAAGCTTTTGCAGATTGTTCTACTTTGTGCACATATGGTATTTGAGAGGCACTTTCCCAATCTCATCATTTACGTGCTGATTTTAAAAGACAAAATAGTCTGTGTACAGAGTGCAGTGTGACGTTGATCCATAGTTAAAAAGACATGTAAGATGCCCAGGAATGGTGCCAGGAAGTGCTCTGTAAATAAATAGAATGCTGTGCTGTTCTCTTGGCTCTGAAACTGACAGCCGTCTAGCTTTAATGAACCGGAGGCCAGAATCATGGACTGCTTCAAAGATAGACTGCATCAAAACATGCTTGTTCCTCTTCCAATGACCTGCTCACCTCTAACTGCAAACCAGAACCCAAAATTGCATCACCTTCATCAGAGAGTACAAACAAATGTGTTAAGCAGTATTTAATCCAGCTGTCTGGAGTTCTGTGAAGCAGTTATGGCTCCTTTTCCCAAGAGAACAGGTTCAGCTCAGTTTGGTGGAGGAATATCTGCGGCACTTGTTTGTGAGGTCCTGCCGCACAGTTTAAAACGGACCGCTTCAGTTCAAATATAAATGAAACGATTTCAAGTTTCTGATGTGGACTCAGATGTGTCTGTGAGATCTGTCAGATCTGTCGAAGAGCTGTCTCATAACTGTTTTGCTCACTGCTAATTGGTGTGGTTTGGCTTGCTCTCTATGTTTTATGCTGAAATGAATACTGATGGAAAGATACACATCTCTTTTTTATTTCTCGTTTCCTGCTTAAAGATTTTTTTTCTGCAGAGTTTCCTGATGATGGACCAGACAGCAGAGACAATTCAAAGCCACAAGTTTGTTTTAGTCTGTTATTGTGAAGTCCAGCCCCTGAAAGGCCAGAGTGGGAATAACATCTTGGATCGTGCTCTTACCACCCAGAAACAACAAACAGATAACAGAGTCTAAACTAATAAGGAAACATGTTTACCTTCTCACAACACAGTTTTAAATGTAACACAGCAGGTGGAAACAATGAGCACACAACAACGTTAGAATGAACTGTTCACTGACAGCCCTGCCTGCATCGCACAAGGGGCTTGTTTCACACAAACAGACTTTCCCCATGGCTTGGATCTAACAAATAGGTCTACTTCATCAGTCCCCAAAGCTGTCTAATTTTGGACTGTCTTACATAGAGATCATTCTCGGTGTATTCTCTGTAGATTTTGGTAGAAATTCAATTGAAAATAATGTAGATGACTAAGACTCCAATCAGAGACATTCCCTCTGGCAGGAAGTGGTTTTGAAGAAGTTTGTAGTTACACAGTTGTTTTGCCAGTAAAATTCAGTCATGAGAGAAATCACATCAGGAAGTAATGTGCTTTTCAAAAATATTCCATCTCCATTTTGTTGCTCTCCAACTCGAACTACCCCAACTGGCAGAAACTACAAATTGAGCCATGTCTCTCTCTGATTGCTAGTAGTTACCATATTCCATAAACACTGAAGCAGAGAAGTTTTTAATTTCCATTGTGAGCAATCACAATTGCTTTATCCACTGGGACTGTTTTCATGGAGGATTCAGGTCTGATAATGTACTTGTTTGAACTTCAGTAAAAACACATCAAGTAATCACTGTCCCCTGATTAATCCATCCATTGTCTGCCATTTCAGTGGGAAAATTATTGTATGTCACTATGAAGTCCTGAAATATGATATGATGAGCACTTTTCTCTTTCTCTGTCAAACTTTTTAGTTTGTTATCATGAAACGAGTATTTATTCCTGCTTAGCTTGTATTAGACTACTAAAGTTATCATCCATTTGTTATATCGGCTCTTCGTGTTGCGGGTCAATGCGAGGAGAGCGTATCCCAGCTCCCGCTGGGTAAAAGGCACGGTACATTCTGGAAAGGTTGCCACAAAGCTAATGCAAACTCACTTATAAGATAAAATCTTTGCTAACTCAGTAGGTCAGTTGGACATGTTTGTGAAACCCTCCACCACTTTAGGTACCTACTGTTAGCTCCCACCGTTCTAGCTATCTCAAACTCAGCATAGCCCTCTGAACAACCATCTTTTTCAGAAGTACCTCTTATCACCTCCCAACAACAAAACCAGCACTTTCAGGTCCCCTTCACACTGAGTGTTTCAGTTGAAAATCAGGAGAAAAGGTGGGAGAGATGACAGATTTAGAGTTTTGATGACTAAAGACGGCAGCCACAAACAATGGCAGCAAACAATCTGAATACTGCCTGAAATGACACAAGCGTGGCAGCAAGTGTTGAATAAAGTCTAGAGGCACACCTTTTCTAACCTGGAACAGGTCTCCACTCTTGTTCTCATTAATCAAAGCAGCACTTGGACCAATTATTTTAATTGTTTTGCTGCATTTTCAGAACAAAGGAGACAGATGACTTCACTCTGCCCTCATATGGTTATTTTTTCCTATTTATACTGTAGTGGCATGATTCACCATGAATTCAGTGCAAAGTGTGACGTGGATTAAATTGAGTCAGTGTGGACCAGGACTTTATTAGACCCAGTCCTGCTCAGTGTGACACACAGCTCTGTGCGCTGCTGTGTCACAATCAGCACCTTGGACAGCTCTGCCCACTGCAGCATGATTGACAGACCCCAAATAACGATCAGCACCTTGGACAGCGCTCACCAGACTTACAGTAAAGGAGGCTTCCTCTCTTTTTCTTTTTTCTTTAGTTGACATCTGATGGACTGTCCCAGATTGATCTCATAGCTAATTTGCATATGCAGTCCTTTGGCATGTTTAATGGAGATGATGGAAAGACTTAAAAGGTGACAGACTCATAAAAGAGGTAGATTTCTTATTCATTATTTCCATCGGAATCCCGTTTTGCCATGACAAGCTACATCCTTTTTTTTTTTTTTTTTTTTAATAAGACATTCACTTGAGATGGGATTTGCTACTAGTCCCATTTTACTCAGATGTAACAGAAACCTATAGTTGTTGGCAGAATTGTTCACACCAAGATGGAAGTCTTCCACATATTTTAATTGGACTTTCTAATGATTGAGGCAGCAGATTAACACACTCTCCTGATGCCTGTTGCTAATTAGTTGTGGTTTCTCTCTCAGTCCAACACAGGATGAAGTTAAATGTCTCTCTTGCAATGTCACAATGAATTTATTGTTGTGTTGTTTGTTTCAACTTGACACTCTGATGAAGCGGGCAGCCTTGGTTTTGTTTACCACATTTCCATTCCTGCATGCTACTGCATGCTCTGCTAATGCTCTGTTCTGCCTCAGCTTTCTGTAACCTTTTCTCGGGTTGTTGAGCTGACATTTTCTCCTCACAGGAACTGTCAGTCATAACCAGTTGAAAATATATGGAAAGCAACCCATAGTTGGCTGCTGTATGTCTCTGTGTTTAATCTGTTGACTTGGTGTCCAGATATATGTTGTACAGTGGCTCATCCATCATACACTAGGGTGCCTTCCATTTATTTCTATCTTAGCTTCCACATAAATCCTTTTTACTTTAAATCACTTTGTTACTTTGCAAGTCATATAAATTCTCTCATGTGTTGTTTTTCTTTTTAAGAGATTGTTTTGAACAAAAATCTCAATCTCTCTTTTTTTATCATTGGACTTTAACTTCACTTACACAACAACAACTTTCACTGCTTGAAACGTTCTTGTCTCTTACTGAAACTTTACTTCTCATTACTGTTGATGAAGTTTATTATATTAATTGTAGTGGCATATTTATAATAGCTGTTTGTTAATTGTGCCATTATCTCCACAATTAGCTTTCATCTGTTGCCTCTGTGTTGTCAGCTGTAGTTGTCTGTAACACAGTTATCGGAACATTGTCATTTAACACTCTGACGTATGTACAGATTATTACCCTTTTCTGCCTCGCTCATCTCAGTTGCGTCCCACCAGCTAAATCAATACTCAGGCAAACTATGCAGCACTTTCTGGAAATTAATCGTGTTTGACTGTGACGCTTGGCTGTGCAATGGATGCATAGTTTTCTTGTCCATTGCCTTTCACTGATGGCTCTAAATCTCACTTTGCTCTGTGATTAAAAACCAAGATCCTATCTTATGTGTGTGTAGAACAAAGAAGCTAAATTACACAGCAAGTCCTTTCTGAGACTGAAAATACAGAGATTGTAGGGTTGAATGAAATTATGTGATTACAGTCGAGCCCAGGCAAATTAAACACGAAGGCCAAATGCATTAGTGACATGCAGATTATAAATGACTGTGGCATTTTCCAGCACCAGCTCTTCGACTTTTTGTGCAGGAACTCATATAAAGTGGAGTTTAGTGAACAGAAATATGCAAATGGGAGGAACACAGGAAATAAGAATGAAATCATCCTGCAGTTTGGTGTAAATAAACACTGGGGGGGGGGGGGGGGGGGGGGGTCTGTCATGCCGCATTGACTTTTTCATGACACTCATCTGATATCATACATCAGATTAGATAGACATTTATTTAGTCTATTTTTGTGTTATTTTAGTCACAATCTCAGAAAAGATGAGTGCACTGCTTTAAATTTCAGCAGAGTGAAAGTTTGTATCACTTCTCAAATGATTGGATGTATATCTAAACTAACAAACCAAGATGACTCACTGCTGTTTGAAGCAAATGTGATTCAGTTCGGCCAGAACTACTTATTCTACTACTTTAATACAAGGAAATGACTACACTCCTTTACTGCCTGAGTCAGTCAGAAGGGACAAATGGTGACATAAATATGTGCAGAAATAATAATAAAATACATAAATACCTCTAGAATTCAAACATTTCTGGAGTTTTACATTTATTCATTCCATATTTCTACATTTCTATCTTTGCTCCTGTCCAATTATTTTATTTTATTGACTCTTAGAGACCAGCTTTGCTTTTTAAGCGAGGAAAACTGTGCACCATTGACCCTATATTTTGACTCTCTCATGACGTGTTTTGTTTGTTTGTTTGTTTACCACTGGTTTATGTTGTGTTACCCCTGTGCTGAAAATAAAATGAGAATGTCAGCCAGTGTTGTTCACAGTTATCCACTGTGTTTGTTTTCAGAGTGTGGATGTTATGGATTTCTTCAAACAGATTTTTGATGAGGGAACGTCGTGAACCTGCAGGAGGGGCTCGGTCACACACACCAACATGCCGGCAAGAGGAAGAATATACTTTATTTTTTGAAGCCTTTATTTAGTTGGATCTGTGCTTGTTTCTGAATGTAGTGTTCTCACTCAGATCTCTGGAGCTGTGTTGTGTATGTGACGTCCAACCCTTATGTTCACGTGTTGCTGTAGGAAGAGCATAAAACTAGCTGAGTATATCTGTAGTAATAAAAAAATTCCCATTACAAACTCGATTCAGACAATTCAATGAAACCAATTGATCTTGGTGGAAGTTTCTCTATATAAGGAATTTGTTCTATACAGAAAGAGGCATAAAAAAACCTGAGGGGGATATATCATACTGTGAAGAAGCACATAACTTCTCCCATATTTTTTTCCATGACAGCAATTTTTTATTTCGTTGCCGCAGCCCTCAGCAGGTGTGCTGACGCGTTAATTTTTACCACCGCCTGACAGACACAGTAGGACAGAGCCAGGTAGCCTGACAGCCACGGAGGCAGAGCGCTCACCGGTAGGCAGCAGGGACCTCTGGGCTCAGCATCAGCCAAAGTGACAGTCAGTAAGCTCACTCCTGGCTGGACCCACTCCCATATGTACACAACATTACAAACAACAGACATCACTTCACACACACTGGCCATATCTATTATCATTCTGCAACTTTTATCCATGCGCATGTGGCTTTTCTTTCCTTTCTTTGTACATTGCAGTTGGCAAATGTTTCCAATGAATTTTCAGAGAGCTGTCGCATTCAGGGGATGAGGCTTGTTGGAGTCAGCTCCTGAGGTACTGAGGGGAAGCAGTTTCAGCCAGTGATAGATGAATCTTTTAAATTGAATCATATGATTTTATTAGCCACTTTCAATGCAAATAAAAATGAATAGCCTGGAGTGTTGTGTGATATAAAGAGCAGAGAGGGGTCACGCAGGAGTGAGATCTTCGGTGACAACGGCAGCCTGTGATTACAGATCAAGGTTATACTGTATCCTGCTCATGACCTCTGATAGAAAGATGGAATCAGTGCAAACAGAGACAAAGGGCCTGCGATATCATAATTGAGCCCTCTGAGTTTAATGAGCTCTGTGAAGGACCTTTGACTGCTCTAAGAGGGCTTTAAAATATTTAGAACATACTAATAAAAGTCAACAACAGTCCTATGTAAAGCAAAGTTTGGCTACAAATCGAAGCTCTATTAGTCACAGAAACAGGCAGGTTTATTGGTCTCCCTGAGGAGAAAAGAGTGAAGATGTCCTCTTCCAGTTTTATTTCTTATTTTATGATGATTAAGGAGCTGTGATATTACCAAAATGTGTGATGGATGATCCTAATATGCTTTTTTCCGCTGAAACTAGAAGGTTTTTAAGACCCTGGTGAAGCTGCTAATGAACTTTTCTACTGCCAGTCCAGTTGGCCCTTTCTGCTTAGAGAGAGAGCTACAAGCCGCTGTCGGTCACATCTCATGTGCTGATCCTGGACGGTGCTTCTGAAAAAGAGCTAACAGACACTTTGATCAGTGATGGTTTGTCTTTAGAAGTGATGTTGGAGCTGTAGTTCACGTCGTGCCGGACAGATTACAGATGTGTGTCATTCAGTGTTGTGTTTACATGGATGACAATCGGAGCCAGAGACATTTGGCCCACGTCTGAATGATGATTGGAGCTTTCTCATTTCCAACAGAAGCCAGATGTTGATCTGGGTCTTTGGTTTGTTTGTTTGTTTGTGTTTTTTTTTTTTTTACACCAGTGAAGCTTCAGAAACCTGAGCTGAAAAAATCAGGAGGATCAGAGTTGAACTTTTTTGTTTACAATGTTGAGGAACAAATGTAGTTAAATATATGAGATTCTTGTTTGGAACTGATTTGTTGTTCTTGTAATGAGAATGTACATCAGAGTTTTAGGACCTTCAATATTTTACCCAAGTTGTTACAGAGATTTCCATGTTTAATTTCTTCTTGGGGCTTTCTGTTCTTCAATGGCAGGCAGTTTTCAAAATCACCAGTTCATCTGTGTGTGTGTGTTAGGCATTTAATGCATATGTTACCTGCTGCAGGTATGATCATTACATGTTTTGCACCTTTTTCCCGATTGTTTTGTGTCTGTGATAAAATAGACAAATATTTTTTGTTTCACCTGTTTAACAGCACGGGAGCTGACTGACTGGATTTTGTGGCCCTGATGTGTAATTTCCTCTGCTGGGTGGCTGCATACATTGTAATGCATTTGTTGTGGAAATTGGCTCCATACTAGGCAAGAGGACTGCTGCAAATCAGAACAAATCAGATGCATGTTTCATATTCTAATCAACAATCTAAACTCCATCTGTGGGCAATTAGCTTTGCTGACACTTGTTTTAAGCAACTTTGAGTGTTTCCGGGCCGGAGTCAAACTGATCTTGGCACCACAATATTCAGAGATGTGCAAAAATCATGAAACAATCATTTTTGCCTTTTAGCAGTTAGCATGGGAATGCCTAGGTGAGGTAACCTGCTGATTTACATACCTGCTGGTGAACTGAGCCTCTTAATGAACAAAGCAAAAAAGACTCATCCATCAGTTTCAGACAGCGGTGTGTCTCTGCAGCAAGAAAACAAAGAACTCCAGAGGAGGAAAAAAAATAGAGTACGCTGCCAGCTGCATCACCTTTCAGAGGAGGTGTTACATTACAGATGCAGTGCTCAGTCATGCAGTGTGTGTGTCGAAGTTTTGTGTAGTTGTATCTCCAGTCGTTCTTCATATTCCTACTCCACTGAGTCTATTTGAAGTTCATGAACTATAAAACCCAAACAGCCAAAAGGGAAACAAATATTTGAAATCACCTGGAGCGTCATGAATAAAACAATAATGATTAGAAGTCATGGCACAACCTTGGCAAGTGCTTCTTCAAGAAGATTTCACATTTCTTGCAAAAACGCTCTGAATTTGGTGTCAGGATGGGTGAATAGTCTACGGCGCCAGACTTGAGGACAAACTCCTTCTGAGAGCCGGACTTCGGATCTCCGAAGGGAGCCGTGGGTTCGAATCCCCCTTTTTCATTTCGATCAGAGCCATCAAGTGGTAGTCCGGTATTTGCAGTGTCATTATGAGGAAACCCTACAAACAGCAGTCTATTTCCCTGCATGCCAGAATGTTTCTGTAGAGATCCACACAGAAAAAAGACAAAGCTGAAAAATCTGTTTAATATCCTGAAAAGACAAAGGAAACAATAGTTGGGCGATAGTAGGCGGCTACTTAGAACATTTCAAGCTTGGCAAGTTTCCTCTGGCTGCATCCAATCAGGTTTCAGAGGTAATATCGGCCCCATTTTTCTTTTTCTGTGTATCATTTCTGTTTTAAAATATCACTTTATTCTTCATTGTTGTGCTTCAGAGCTTTCATCTGGGGATTGATTAAGTATTTCTGATCTGTTCAGAGATTTTTTAAATTTGAAAATACTTCAGTACCTCTGCGTTTGAAATTTGTGATAAAATGATTTATAGTCTTATGAATAATTTGATGATTCTCCGACTTGTCGCTTTGCATTTTTACTACATCTTCCACAGTTAACTAGTTCTACAGTCTCTTTCTTTGTGGATCTTCAGCAGATGCCAATGAAAGCTGTATAGTTTTACTGTTTGTCCTGTGCAGGGAAACATCTGCTGGACTTTGGACTTGTTGAGCTGTGAATGATGAAACTAAACTGAAGTGGTCATTGTTTGAATCAATAATAAACCAGGACATTAAATTCTCTGCAATACTTAGTATCCTGCTGTCATCCAGCAGAGCTTTGCTCTGTCGTATCATAAGTTAAACTGAGAGTCTGCTTTCCCTCCAGTGACATCCCTTTTTTTGTGATTTGAAGAGTAACAATAGCACAAAGTTGTTCCTCTGCCATTACTGAGTCGACACCTGTCATAAAACTCATTGTCAATGTTAAATTAACATTATAATTTGTGACCTTGCTCACACCTAATTACCACGACTAACTGGAGAAGCTAAATGGTGCTGATCTCTTTACCAAACACTCTACATGTGTGCAGATGTTTCCACATACCCCAACAGCTGTTGGAGTAATTAGCTCTTTTGCACTTTTCTTTCTCACCGCTCTGTATTTTCAACATCCATGACTTTCCCTCCAGGCATCTAAATCTCCAAGGTGGAGAAGATACCTGGTGACACAAGGGATTTATTTTAGTGTGTTTCAAACACAACACAAACATCAAAGAGCTTAACTTTTTTAAAGTAATTCCATATATGAATATAGTTTGAACAAAGGTTCCTAAGGTGACATTTGTTCCAGGAAGGAAAGGCGAGGGGGCCTACAGCGATTCCACTTAATGGAAGGGAGCGGCCCCGGAAGGGGAGTGATTCAGACACACTCAATATAAGGTACCTTTAATGCCTAATGGTCACCATTGAATTATACATGCCCCCCCACACAATCTTTTCAGCTTTTTAGTCGCATAGTCCTTCATAAAAGCAGTCTTCTGTATGCTTTTTGAAAATTGCACCTAAATGGATTTTATGAATCCGGCACAATGACTTGTTAGCTGAGAGACATCTGGGGAAAAGGTTTCATAGACAGAAAGTCCATAATTGGGAGATGTGTGCCAGCGCTGACCTCGCCATTATTTCCAGATATATATGATTTTTATAGCCACACACACTCAGGGCTGACCATATGTGAGCAGAGCTACTGAGGCGTCTCCGTCTTATTTGTCCTCCAGAGTGATGCACCACAACATCCCACCACAGGGTCCTGCCTCCGCGCTCAGCCGTGATCCTCGCCTCGCTTTGGTCGGTCAATCCAACACTTCCAAAACTCTAATAGAGGGAATGTCTTCAAGATTACAGGCTGATAAGGAACGGCGTGGGTGTTGCCGCTCGCACACATAATCACACTTAATAGGTTCTCATGTCAGTGTTGTGACAGTTGGTGGGATGAGGTGTTCTCCTCTCTTACCTCTCATCTCTATTTTTTCCTTCAGGCCTTACACTTAAACTTAAGTATTTGCATGCTGTAGAGCCTGTGTTGACTACCTGAAACAAAGGATCAGGCTGCGGGGAGTAAAAATAAAAAGAAAGAGAAAAGCCTCTGTAATTTCCTAAAACAGCAGGACACTGCAGTTTTTTCCTGATTTTACTCAAACATTATGACAAACTCATCTTCCAGGAAACGTTATTTTAAATTGGCATGAGTTTGTTTGTGTGATTACAGAATGAAGCCACATTCACTGGTACTTGGGCTAACCCTTGCTTTTAATGTTAGATCAGCTACATCGGCTCTGGTCAGCCTCTTGTTAGGTCTTTCTATGAAAACACGATGAAATGTCGAGTATCACCAGGAGGAAGTTTTCTCCACTACATCTCTGAGACATTTCCCTCTGAATTGTTGTCATAAGCTTTATGAGTTAAATCTGTTCAGAAAAAATAATCCTAATCAGAGTGACGGACCTTCTCTCACCCTACTGTCCCGGGAGATCCTGACCTCCAAGCTCTTTAGGATAAACACTCCTGCTCTTTATCATCACACTGTCTCCAGTGAACGGCGTCAAATTCATCTTTCACCTGATTAAAATTGGCCTCATGTTTTTTATGCCTTTTTGCACTGAAATTATTGATTTGGATCAAAGTCTCAGTAAACATTGGCCAGCCAGCTTTCAGGTTCCAGTTTTTCTCTGGATATTCCTAGGCAAGAAAACCTTTTTCATTTCGATCAGAGCCATCTGGTAGTCCGGTATTTGCAGTGTCATTATGAGGAAACCCTACAAACAGCAGTCTATTTCCCTGGATTCCCTTATGTTTCTGTAGAGATCCACACAGAAAAAAGACGAAGCTGAAAAATCTGTTTAATATCCGGAAAAGACAAAGGAAACAATAGCTGGGTGATAGTAGGCAGCTACTCAGAACATTTCAAGCTTGGCAAGTTTCCTCTGGCTGCATCCAATCAGGTTTCAGAAGTAATATCGGCCCCATTTTTCTTTTTCTGTGTATCATTTCTGTTTTAAAATATCACTTTATTCTTCATTGTTGTGCTTACAAGAATGTTAGACCTCTGAAATTAGAATTTCTCATCTAAACAGAAAGGTACAGCCTTTCTCAGTACATGTTTGTCAAAATGTCTCCAAATGCAGCATAGCAGTGCAGACTCAGGCTGCATTCTTCCCAGACAGCTGTTGTCATGAAGAAGGCTGATATTTTCTTCCTTTTGGAGTCGGATTCCTTCTTGTTTTTTGGCCTGTAATCATCTTAAAAATGTGACATTACAGACATGAATAGAGACTGTTTGCTTTATCAATCAGGAAAAAGTAGAATAATAACTTGATGGCTGTAAATAATAGACTGAGCTGTGTATTTGAACCAATCTCTCATTTCTCCCTCAGTGTCTCCCATCTACTGTAATCCATTGTTTCTTCTTTGGCTGTGACTGACACTTACAGAATGTCCTGGTTTGACTTTGAGCTATTCAAAAAAGGCCCAGAGTGAGGTAATATTTCCCATCAAATCACTTCAATTCATCAAAGACTTCTTTTCCTTGTCAGGGCCTCTCTTTTACAATGAATAATAAAATGGATTCTCTAAAGCGTCTAATTGGACATCCAAAATTTGCACTTGTTCAAAAGTCCAAGAATGTAATAGACAGAAGAGCAACGGGGTATCTTTGTATAACTGACAGATTATCGTATATTTATAAGCAAAAAGTTTGCAGTAAGAGCAGTTTTTCAGAAGTTCCCGTTGTGTTTACTGGAGGCCAACAATAACAGATTGCAGGCACATATGGTTCATTTTTCTGGTGATGCTTAAGTAAAACATACAGTTGCTGCACAAGGCAAGCATTACAGCAAAATAGGAATCATTATGTTAGCGTCCACATTTGTTCTGCTCAGCGCTGCTCATATATTTAAAGGTTTCAACAGTTTCTATAAACACAATCAAAACACGGAAATAATCACGTGTCCTCATTTATCTTGTGATAGACAGGGATGACATATAGAGGGGTATGTGGGTGGGCAGAGTGGGGTTCAAATCCAAACCATCTTGTTGTGAGGCTACGGTGCCAACCGTTGGACCACCCTGCCAGAAAGAACAAGACAATATGATTATGGCTATCAAAATAACAGTGTAAAGAGGCCTGGACTAATTTTTAATTGCAGTTTAGTACACTTTAGAACATGTTTTTCATTTAGTTGACCTCAATAACCCAAAATTTTTAAATTTGACAAAATCCCTGAGAGATTATAAAGAGAACAGTACAATTAGAATTGACTTCTTTTACTTTACTTTTACTTTTTTACACATTTAACTCAACCCTTTAAATCCCCCTCAGTAGTTTCCAGTCTAATTGCTGATCCCCCCTTGTTAGTGTTAGTGCTTCTTGAATAAATAATCAACCTTTTAATCTGGTTCTCATGAGTCTGCAGCGCTTTGTTCAACATACAGAAGCCAGGATAATCTGACTTTAGAAGGTGACACGCACCATCTCAGGTCCACGTTATACCACTATGAACCTGCACCATATTTTTGCACATCACGTTGCTTTTTTCGCTCCTTTTAGTGAAAGTAATTTTCACCAGCTGGAGCACGCGCTGCCACATATACTGCAATACTTCCCTTTTCACACTTCTAAATGTAACCACGCATTACATTCTCTCAATCAACTGAGTTCCCCCTCGGGTGTGATTGGCACACCCTGTCAATGTTCTTTCTTATTTTTTTCTTCAAAAAGATGATTAAATGCAGAGTCTCAGCTCTTCTGCCTGGAACGATGAGATCAAAGTGGTTGGACGGCTGCTTGTGAAAGTAATTCTGAATTCTGTACAGTGCACTCTTCGAAAACGAGGCCACCTCACTTTGATCACTAAACCATTTCACCCCCATTTTTAATCTCACCATATTGACTCCAAATGCAAGCAAGGTATGGCCACATATGCTTTGTCAGCAGCCGTGTGTGTGTGTTTGTGTGCGTGCGTGTGTAGAGGTAGATAAAGAGTCTTCAGACTCCTCGTTTGCACCATTAATTCTGCATCATTGTCACTTTCGTCATGATGGAGCTCCTGCTTCTGAGGATCTCGCTCCCCTCTGGGGGAAGTCTGATGATACAATATGTTTTTTAAGGCACTTAACGCACTTGGTCTTTCTTCCCTTTACATCAGTTTCCACTTTAGAGAAGCTCTCCATGTGGTACATAAACCTCTTGGGAGGAATTTGTACTTTCCAGTTCAGACCTTCCAGTCAGTCCAGGTGGGCTTTTGTACTTCTGGATGCAACCGCCCTCAAATTTGCTTTGCTAATACATCATAAAAGACAGTCATGTGCCAGTGAAGAGGAGGAAGATGACCTTAGGCAATGTAAGCAATCCAAGTTTCCAAACGTAACAAAGGGCTTTGTAAATACACAGTTTGGGGAATACACTGAGGAAAGGACGGCATTTGACCGTGTGGTTTTTATTGGACCAGTAAACTCCACGTTTCTTCCAAAACTCTATAAAAGCACACAGCAAGAGATAAATAAATAAAAGAAGTGGGACTATTCCTTGTTTCTTCCATTTAGTCCTTTCTACAGCCAGACCAATAAATCACCCAGCAGCTGCCAGTAACAGAGAGCTCACAGCTCGGCTTTATAGTTTGTGGAGTTGTGGCTATCAGAGGCGAGGCAATTTTAGATTTGATTTGTTTAATAACCAAATTTAAAGGGTCAATATCAATATTTGTTTGTCTTGTTCACACACATGTATGTGAGATGAAGCATATACCTGCAATTCACAGTAACACGCCCCAAAACTGAGCAATCTGCTAACAAAGGGATTACAGAAGAAGAGTTCAAACCTCATTGGATATAAAATGCATTCAAAAATGTCATGTTGTTCAGGCTTCAAGGAGCCCCAATGTATCTGGAAATGGTGTCCACACAGGAGATTTGTTTCTGTAAGTCCACCGGTTTGTTGCTTTCATCCTGCAGGTGTCAGCTCCATCAGACAGGAGTTGTCCTTTTGAAATCAGGAATTGAACTCAAATTTCCATTTGTAAAAGACTCTGTGGCTACAGGTGGAGGTTTTTTTTTGTCTGCATTCAAATTTAACAGGAAGTAAGTCCTTTGCGGTCCGCCCCGTGTAATAAATCCCTGGGTTGTCGTGGTGTTCCGACTGCCTCGGGTCATTATTGATAATAGATGGCTGTGATGACACATGAAGAATCGAATGAGCCTGTTTGGTGAGGTTAAGAGTTAATGCTGTATCCAGTCGCAGTGCAGCAGAATAAGCTGTTTTAGGAAAATAACCCAAAGCTTGTTCTGATAATGAAGGGGGAGCTTATTTGAAGTGGAGTCATTGAGTCCACTGTGTGCATCTCGGGGTTACAGGTCTTCTCGTTTAGGACTCCCATTTAGCCACCGGCTGCCCAACATTAGTAGGTGCCTCCTTCTGGTAAGAGCACGCTGCAGACATATTATTATGTGCTGTTTCTGGAGATGAAAAGTGACATCAGATCTGTGTCCTCTGAAGGGAGTGGAGGTCTGGGTCAGACAATGGTGGCAGCATTAGAGAAAACATCTTTATGAAGATCGAAGATAAGATTACTGCCTGTGTCCTTGCAGGAGAGAAAATGTCTGCTGCCTTAAAACTTGAATTGAAGGGGTGGAATCGTATCACTATTTTTTAATACACTGCAGCGTTTGCAAAAGGTCAAATGAGTCAGATCATCAAATTGCCATGGATTTAATAGCCATTAAAATTATGAGAATGGAGGCTGAACCAAAGGAAATGCAGCATGTTTAAATATATCTGGCTCAGCAGATGCAGTTGAATCACGAGAGATCTTCTCCCAGAACAACACTGAAATTTCGTCAATGCGAGTTCTTTTATTGTTCTTTTTATCAGAACAGGAAACGACTGAACTGATGATTTTGAGCACTTATCTCTGTTATTTGATAGCAGCAAAATTAAACATAGGTAGTCCGAATGGTTTTTTTTTGGGGGGGTGAATATCTTCAGGGAATGTAGAGATAAAATGAGAGCCAGTCAATGGTAGATATATATATAAACTTTTTTAAAGTTGAAGGAGTTTTTGTAGTTTTGTCATCTTCAAAATATTTTGTGCTCTTTTGTTGATCTACTTTGTAGTAGACTGGTGTTTCTCCTGAGTTTTCTGCATCTCCAAAATAACATTTTTAATTAAAAGAGGCAAAATTAGAATGACATTCAGGAATACAATGCCCCATGCACCACGGAAGTATTAACTTTGTCACTGTTGTATCATAATGGGGAAAGCAAATGAATCATAACACATTACAAAGGGACTCATCCAGAATAACTCTGCCGCTTGATTTCATGTTCAGGTTAATGACAGAAACGGTATCAGCTCTTGATTACTCATTTGCGCATACATTATTCCATTATTCATTAATTTAAGGTGGAGTCATATATCAAATAATGAATAACTAATCAATGCGTCACTGCAGAATTCAATAATATACAAAAAAATTCAATGGAGTGTATTTGTTTGTTTTAATTTCTTTATTTTCTCTTCGTCTTTCTGTTTTGTTGGTTCCAGCTTTAATTGAGCGGATCTAAAAAAAGTGCAGCCATTTTGAGGGTTGCTAATGTCCAAACAGCAGGACGGAACGATCATAAGAAAGAATTTCTGAAGTACTAAAGGCAGCGAAGTGGGATTTTGTTTGTGTGCCGTACTCTGATCATCATCATCACTGTGATTTCGGGGGATGTTTTTGTACTCGGTGCGTTGACGAGTTTGGTGAGGACCCTTTAGGGGATGAACAAACACGCCCACACTTGAGCTCTGCAGGGCCACAGCAAGCTTGAGAGGAGTGCAGGAGGGAGACTGATTAACTTTAAGCTCCACTTCATTGTCACTCACACCATGTGTGTTTTCTTTTACTGTAACTCTGGGATTTGTTATTCATTTTCAGGCTCATAATTCATTTTTATTCCAAAAAAAGTACAGAGAAGCTGAAGTTGCACACACAAAGAAATCCTTCTCTGGCTGCTTTTACACTTAAATGCCTAAAATGCTGTCATGTGTGCTCAAAATTTTTTTACACGGTCTGTCAGACTGACCTGAAGGAGCTGATGATGTGTTTAGCTTTCACTTCTTTGATTATTTACAGGAGCACCATGAAGGACTCTTGTCAGCTGACAAGCTCTGAAAGTGGAACCCCTCCTCCATGAATCTGGCTCAGCACAGTAACAGCTCAAATTAGATCCCATCTCTTTGAAATTATTCCTCCAAATATCCACAAACTGAAAAGCAGGAAATGACCTTTTACTGTTTTCTTTTCTGTTTTTAACCTCATTTTTCGAAATGTCAAAACGAATGCGCAAGTTTCACACACCTGGAGTACAAACAGCATCTTATTATCAACACAACCTATAAACTCGCAACAACAGCCATAGACCGCAAACATTGGTCCACAAGTCAGCACACTGCCAAAGAACCAATAGCAGCTGAACAAGCCTACTCTCAGCCCCATGAATGTGTTCTGTTGTTTGGATGCTGATGAGATATTTTTCCTTTTTCAGGCCATGTTGTGTTGCCGTATTGTTTCCACATTGTAGCATATTAGGCTCGTCTGTTAAACAATATTTCAAAGAGCTTTAATGCTCACACCTGCTGAGGGACCTGCAGTCCATACAGTTTATATATGCATTTATACAAAACAGGGAGGTGGATCCTTTTTTATAATAATTATTCCATCATTACTCACTCCTGCAGCAATGCAGCACAGCTACTTAATAATCATGGTACGTAGGAGCTGAAATGTTATTCTTCAAATGAAGGCAGTGACTTAATAGTGTTCTAAGTTTTTGACAGTCTGTCATGCTTGTTGCTTAAAAATTTATATCAGACCAACAAAAAAGAAGTAGATGAATGAATCATCAAAAGCCAAGTTAATCTACATACCAGGGATGCATATTAATAAGAGCTTCAGTTACAGCTTAAGTGTATTTTGTTGATGAAAGATCAAATGTCAAGGTCACTGTAACTTTGTGAAGTAAGCATGTTTCGGCTAGCTATTTTCCTGAAGTCCATTTGTAGTCAGTATTTCAGCTCTGAAAGTGTTTATAAGTCAAGTTAAACCTACCAGAGCGGAGCCGTCCCACTTTACTGCCACAGAGGAAATCAACTCCTGATAAGTGACACAGAGTTGAAATGTTTTCCTACATGGAGTGCAGAAACACATCAGGATCCGAACATCCTGTCAAGCAGTTAAGAGTCACAGTTAATGTGAAGCTCAGGACAGTCTGAGGAGCGCTGTCATTCTGACAGCTTCTAGGAATCTGACACGAGAGTGTCACAACATGACTGATAGACAGCCATGAATACTGCATGTGTGATCTCTACGTTATGCTTTCATCAAAGAAGTTCATGTTTTGCTTTTGTCTCAATCAGTCATGGTCATGAAGTATCCCGGCCAATATGGGGGATGTCCTCTCTGCGTTCATTTTGGATTTAGGGAGAGTCATCATCTCTTTTCTTGTTGTGCTCGATCCAAGTTGTCATGAATTCAACGCTGTGTTTGGGGAAAGACGTTTTAGCTGAAGAGATTCAAAAGTCATATTTTGATTCATGCTTTTTAAACAGTCACTGTTATTATTCTACCTTTTTCCATGTGAAACTCCAAATTTGACGTTTTCTGCAGCAAGGCATGCAAGGGTCATCTGTTCAAGCAGTTCATTATTATTACAATTCTAATGTTTTTGCTGTCGATGATGATTTGTGTTTCACTTTGCGTCGACCTTTTGTACGGCATCGCTAACTTTTAATGAGCTTTGTTTGCATTTAGACGGGGCTTATTTTACCTCTTGCTGCCTTTTTTGTTGCTCAGTTTTTTGTTTTAAATAAATGCATACGTGTGAATGCAGCCACCAGCTTAATGTGCTCTTTAATATTGAGATCATCGGCTGTTTCCTTAACGAACCTGCTCCACACAGACTGTCTATTAATCTCAGCAGTGTTAACACGTCTCTGCACTCGTCTGAGCAGCAATATAAAATCCAAGTATTTGGCCAGGTCGTGTTGTTTTGCTTCGCTGTAGATCACAAACAGTTTGGATAAAAGGTCAGTGGAAATGGAAGCCAAACAGCAGACAGACCTTTTTTTTTTTTTTTTTTTTTGTCTTCTGCAGCAACAAATTTCTTGTTTCTATTTCCAACTTAAAAAGGCCGTGTGCTGCCATAGATGATTTAACTCTGGTAACCTTCAACAAATCTCATTACTGCTTTGTCCTGTGCCAATATGTCTGACCTACAATCTGTACTACATCGACTTCATATGTGAGAGCCAGAGACACAACATAGAGGAAAGGCTCTGGGGCCAAGTGGAGGAAAAAAAGAAAAGCATCTGAAACAACATTTTACATATTTCTGACATGCATCTCAGTGTGACAGTTCTATCTGCACACTGAGGGAAGTGGTGCTTGAGTGTTTGCCAGTGAGCTCATGATGCTGTTTTTATCAGCCACCTGCTTATCTCTTAACACTATTTGAGCAGATAATGACCGGTGTTTACCTGCTGCCACTTATCTGGAAAGCACACATCGGAGGAGCTTTTTGTCAGGAGACTTTATACTGTAAATTATTGCATGTGTCTGCTGTTATGGAGCTGGTATTAATCATCAGTCCCGTCCTTTGTCACTGTGACCTTGTTTGTGAGGATGCATCTCCTGCTGATTGAAATAATTTTTTTCACCCCCCTCAACGGACTTTGCTTGTTGTTTGTGAGTAATAGGCAAGCAGGAAATAAAATCTGAATTTGATCGAGTAAAAAATTAACCATCTGTTGAACATAATCTTGAATTTTAGCAGCGTGTTTAAGGAATGTGCACCAAGTCTTCCATGAACCAGTCATCAAGACAAACCTGTCCGACGCCCACGGAGGGCGGCTGCGTGGCATCGTTGGCCGTTTAAGCACAAAGAGTCAAAACTCCTGCTGTGACACCAACATGAAGGAGCGCTTTGTAAGCAGTCACACTGGACCAGGCTGCTGCTCGTGGCCCTCAGGACGTCTGTCCGAACTACCACAGTTAAGTTTCACGGTCAGGTGACCCCTGGTGACACTTTTCGTAGCTTATGAGCAACGGCTGCTGCCACAGTCTGAATGGAGTGTTGCCCAAAAAAGGCTTTCCAGTTCACGGGTTTGCAAGGTGCCTTCGCTGTCAGCATAACAAAGGGCGGGGCTGGCCGTGATGTGGAGAGCCACATTTCTCTCTCAGATTTTTGCTCCTTTTTAATAATCCGTGTTGCTCTTGATGTTTCTTTCTATATAATGGACAGATTCCAAGTTTGAGTAGCTCCTCTTACTCTCCTTCTGCTAAACCAACTGCTCAGGGCCGGGCAGCCTTCAGGTATTGTACTGTGCTTATAAGCCGCTCTCTGAAAGGCACGACAGCGGACCTTTTTCTGATAGACTGGACAACATTTAATGAACCACACAAAATGGTTACTATGAAATTAATGCATCTGTTCTCCAACGAGGAGCCTTTCTTTTACAGTGACAGGAGAAGAGCTGGACCTGTTCAACACTCCTTTATTTGTCACACTTACATCCTGCCTGCCACCAACAGATTTCCTCTGGTCATGTTCAGCTCACTTTAAAGATGACAGGAGCACTTGGGGGAGAAGATTGTGGTGTTGAGACACGTGACTGATGTTAAACACATTCACTGTTCAAACAGCACTGTTGCTACCACACTTGTAGTAGGAGTGGCAACACCTTGCTTCCACTCAACTTTCTTACAAATCACTTTCTGCGATTTGGGGGGGGGGTTGTTGTTAGGAACCGCCCTCCCCGGGGAATCAACTATAATG
This sequence comes from Remorina albescens, assembly GCA_034769265.1. Lineage (NCBI taxonomy): Eukaryota > Metazoa > Chordata > Actinopteri > Carangiformes > Echeneidae > Remorina > Remorina albescens. The sequence continues at coordinate 3,294,367 of CM068493.1, forward strand.
GGTTTTGTTGCAAAAGAGCCAAAGTAGCATTTCCTGAGATTATCATGGATGGAGATCAGAGATCACCGTTGTAAACGTCTGTATTTTCAGCCATGTCAGGAGTTTTTATTTCCCTCTGCGCTGTGATCTGATTTACTCATGTTAATTTTCTCTGCGCTGGTTTTTAAAAGCTTCTTATTTTCCTTCCAAAGTGGCCCTGGAACCTGACCATAGATTTGTCACGTATGATCCCGCAAATGAAAAGATGTGATAGTCACAGACTTTCAAATAAAATGCAAATTGGAAGTCTTTTCCACTCAGTCCAAATTCAGAAGAATAACTTGAGCTCATATTTAATTCAAGGGAGCATTTACAGTACTGTGCCAGGGCAATCTTCTTCCTGCACCCCGCTAAAAGCAGATTCCCAGAAGGGTCAACATTTCCATGGGGGAACAGCTGGACACAGGCCTCCTATTGAATTTCTTTCACAGCTCTCATCCTCTTCCCCTTCATCCTCCTCTTTGAGAAGTCTCCACTGGTGATGAGTGTGACTGCGGTTTAATGCAGCCCGGCCCAGAGATTAGGAACCTGCAGGAACCTTCTGCTGTTCTGAGAGATGTCAGACAATTCCTCAGAGAAAATACTTGTGCCATTCATTCTTACCAAGACATTCAGTTTTGTTTATTTGGTGGAGTCTCGTAGCAGAATGTTCACTGCCTGACTATTAGCTCAGCTCAGCTCATTTTAAGCCCCGACTCATGATGGCAATCAAAAATCCTCTGAAATTTGATATTTGTAAACAAATGCAAACTGAAGCATCACTGGTGTTTTCCCATCAGATAAAGCCTCCTTTGATTGTTTCTCCTCTCAAGGATTATTGCTCACACAAGGTTTTGCTGCTTGCTACTTTTGATTGTGCATTGATATTCTTTTTTTAATGCTTGTATTAAAGTGGGAATACAGTACAATGCGAGTTTCACACGCCCTGTTGTAGTTTCGCCTCTCATCCACCTGGTGTTCAATGTTTACTGCAGCTGGAAATAAAAACATCTCAGGGATCCATTTAAGATTCACGTAGATGCGTTTTTAGTGCGTTTCATCTTTTTTTGGGGGGGGGGGGGGGGGAGTTTTGCAATTTCCGTGTCATGAATTATTATTGGAGTAATCAATGTTTTATGATGGCTGTGAATAATTTGAGATGTATTAGTTTCCCACTTGATTAAAATGAGCAAAGTCTGCTTAGTGGCATTGACTGTTTCAGAGATTGTTCCCTTTGGAGCCTTCACTTTATATCTGCAGCCTCTTTTGCTCAAAGAGGTTACAGCTCATTACAAAGTGATTTATTTTGGGAGCCTGAATCCCAGCTGACAGAGCAGGGGACGGACCGCTTTAAGATTTACATGCTGCCGTTTTAACACCAGCTTCACGTCTGCTCCCTCTGTGTGCCCTCACTTGCTTCACCTCAGCACCCTCGTCTGGCCTGGCTCCACTTTAGCTCAGTGTGAGGCTCTTCCCCCATCACATCGGCCGACTGTACACATTTTAAATTTCTTTTTAACATCACAGGTTCAGTTCCCGGCCTGGGACCTTTCTGTGAGGAGTTCGCATGTTCTCCCTGTGCTTGTGTGAGTTTCCTCCGTGTACTCTGGTTTCCTCCCACCGTCCAAAGACATCATGTTTAGGTTGATTGGTGACTCTAAATTGTCTGTAGGTCTGAGTGTGAGTGGTTGTTGGTCTCTGTCTGTCTCTGTGTGTTGGCCCTGTGATGGACTGGCGACCTGTCCAGGGTGACCCCGCCCTCACCCAATCTGAGCTGGGATTGGCTCCAGCACCCCCTTGACCTGGAAACGAATAAGGGGTAGAAGATGAATGAATGAATGTTACACAGCAGAACCCCCTCAATTCATTCATACATCTGATGTTACTTATGGAGAAATCTAAGTAATGTTTCTTCCGCTCGAGTCAGATAAATATATTTCAAATTTAACACAAGTTAACACCTGCAGCTACGTGGTTTCCATAATCTGCTCTCTCACTGATTGTGGACTTGGTTTATTCTCTCCTGAAGAACCTAAAGATCACACATTCCTGCAAAAAGCATAATGATCCTCTTTTGCGTGCCATTATAAGGGGCTTTTGCTCACTGTACACTGTGGTACCCTGGTGTGAGCCCGATGGCTGAGTGGAGACTTGAAGGTTATACACAGCACATCTGACTAATGGCCCGCTTCTCTGTACATGCTCATGCTAATCACTTCTCTGATTGATTGTAGCGCTGCGAAGCACTAATAGCATCATTAGCTGGAACTGTTGTGGCAGCCTCATCTCTGAGCTTTCAATTCCCTTGTCAAGATTTTATTTAGGCTTTCTTTTATTATTCAGAAAGTAGATCATGGAAGGTTCTTTTCAAACCAATTTCGTTCTCATTTTAAGACAAAGTACAATGGATATTTTAGAACCGATGTTTCCACAGCATGTCGGCTAGAGCTGGACCAACAGGGAACAAATGCTAAACCCAATGAGAGAGAAGCTAACACAGTAGAACCTGGATGCTGACTCTGAGTCCAGTTTTAAGGTAATATCTTCATACTATCTTTATTAGTGAGATGGCAGTTGTGTTTTAATTCAGTAATTTGTGTCTCTGTGAAGTGAACAATAGTACAAAATGGCCGCCCTGAGAATCAGATGACGTCTCACATGAGCGGTCAGTGAGGAGGATCGACTGCATGTCGCAGCTGAAATGCTCCAGCTGTGAGCTCAAGAATGCGGTTACAACTTTAAAGAAGTAGTATTTTCATTTTAAACTCTTATTTTCATGTGCGAATTATCTACTGATCCTTTTCCTACATTCTTTTTTAAATTGTTCAGTTGATTGGTTGATTAAACATCAGAAAATAGTGAAAAATGTTACATTTTCTCAAATCTGTATCAGTGAAGTCTTAAAATTGCTTCAGTTGTTGCTAAAGTCTGAATTATATTCAGTTTATAATCAGCTAAGACAAAGAAAAGTTCTCACTGTCTGTCGTCAAACTCTCTCAGGTTGGGTTATATTGTTGGTGGGCAGCCATCTTCAGGTCTTCCAGATATGTTTGCGGTTCAGGGACAGCCACAGTCTTACTCCTCCTTGTATTTAATTGGAAAGTGAACTGGTTAACGAGTCTGAGGTTCTGAGATCTGAACCAGGTTTTCATGAAGGATAACTCTGTCCTTTTGCTCCAACCCTGTCTCGACTCATTTTCCCTCCTGCTGAAGAACACAGTTTGATGCTGCCATGACCGAGCTTCACTGTCACATCACAGTTTCACAGTTTCATCAGACCAGAGAATCTTCTTTCTCAAAGTCCTTTTTCAAACTCCAGGCAGCTTTCATGTGTCTTTCAGTGAGAGAAACTTCAGTCTGGACACTCTGTTGCCCTGATGTACTGCAGAGACCTTTGTCTTTATAGACATCCTGTCTTCACACAGGCTCTCTGAAGCTCAGCCAGGGTGACCATCAGATTCTTAGTTACAGCTCTTGCCAAGGCCCTTCTCCCACGATTGCTCAGTTTGGCCAGAAGAGTATTTTTCATTCCAAATGTCTTCCTTTTAAGAATTATTGGGACTCCACTGCTGGCTGTTTCGGCACACTTTGTCTCTCGGAACGCTTCCTTCCTCCTGGTGTCTTGATTTTTCCTCTATTATGCATCATCGTCACTTAGACCCGGCCTGGACTGTGGGTTGGTCCAAATGTCCGGTCAACTGAATTTACCACAGCAACACCGCAATGGAAACAATAACCACCTGAGTGTTGCAGCCTGAATATTCATGTTGATGTGCTATTTCAGTTTTTGCTTTATAATCAATTTCTAAAATTCATATTTTGCTGTCATTCAGTTTGAGGAGTGGAAATGAATCAAACTATTTTAGCATAAAGCTGTAACAAAACACAACCTAACTGTAAGTAGACAATTATCACAACGGTTGTGATTCAACTGCCTGATTGATCAGTTAACCTCTTCAGCTGTTAAATAGATTAATGTAAAATATTCATTCATGCCAAAAAGAAGACACAAAAGCATTAGCTGGTAAAAGAATAAGACCATCCAGCGAGCTAAAGATCTGGCTGGAACATGCCGTCTGCTGGCTGTGTGAGTAGGCAGCTCGTTTTGTGTGCGTTCAAATGCTGAGGTGTTGCTCAGAAACATCTCTGTTTAATGTTTGAGAGGTAGATTGTGCGGCTCTGGTTTTCAGAGGGCGGTCTGTTGACCGAATCGTGACCAGGGTTTACAAATCGAGCGGCTGGCTGAGGGGAGCTGTAAAGGGCAGGAGTGTGTGTGCAGAGTGTGGCTGGGACACTGCCAAACCGTCACACAGTGTTTAGGTAGCATCAGCTGGGGAAGATTATTAGTTTAACTGGAGCTGATGTTTCAATAATGGGGATGGGGAACCAGCTGGATATACAGCAAATAGATTTTTGGGTTATCAAAACAAACCCACTCTTATTTAAGTGCAAATTTTAAGCGAGGGATTCGTTGAACCCAGCATGTTCTTTTTTTTTGGGGGGGGGGGGGGGGTTCTTCTTCCATCTTTCTCTCTGCTGTGTCTCTCTTGAGCCAGATGTGGGCTCTGATCCATAGCAGATGCTGACTATTGTCTGTAAATTGATAACAAAGTGGAGGGGCATGAACACACAGTATGCATAGTCAACCATAAAATGGTAGTATGAAAAAGTGAGATGAAAAACTATGAAAACAGTTTGCTGTTGCAGAAAGATTTTGTGGCTCCCGAGAGAGTTGTGCAAAATGTGATAAATAACCTCAACCAAGGGCCAGTTGGTGCTGAGAATTAAAAGTTTGGGGGCAAAAAAAAATGGCACAGAGTCAGAAAGAGGTGATCTTCTATAGCTTCATTGGCAAAGACCCACCAGCACCTGAGCTCTGACAAAACTGCTTTTACCAAGGAAGATGAATGCATGAAATAAAAATGATATCTCTGGTTCTGGAATGCTCCTTTAAATGTAACATTTTATCCTTAATTTTTTCACAATAAACTAAATTCAGATAACGTCCACTTCACAGAATGTTTCTATAGCCCAGTAAAATTAAATGCTTGTATATTAACCAGAATAACATTGTGCATTGTGCACAGCTTCATAGATTAGTGAAGGTGCAGCAGCTGAAGTGTGATGTTGTTTGACACTGTGGCCAGCTGACCTGTAGGTGTTGACATTTCACAACATCAGTAAACCATTTTTTTATTCACCTGGAGCCATTTTGGTGTTTTCTGACCACAGAGTTGACTTTAATTGCACTGATTTAAATATCATGTTAATATCAGATTTAATGTGTTCGTCGTGGTAACGCTGTTAGCTCAACAGCTGCAGCGCTGAGTGGGCTTCAGGCACCCTGAAGCCAGCGGGGCTCTTTTCATTTAACTGAGTATGAAGTGAACCTGCTGTTCATTAGTTGGTGATGAGCTGCTAATGCTCAATTATTTCACTCTAATTGTTGAAGTGGAAGGACAATAATTTTACCTTTGGAGGAAAACATTTTAGAAATGTGTTTATTTTTTTATGTCTTCTCCAGTTTTTGTGATTGGTTTTTTTCCCCCATTACCCAGAGACATCATTAAAGCATTGTGTAATTTACTTGTAGTTTGACCCTTCCTCTGCTGTGCTGAGCTGCTGAGGTCAGTCCCAGGATGGACTGAGGAAACCTCATCTCACCTGCTTTTATTGAAATACACAGAAATAATAATAAAAACTTTTTGTGACTTTCGGTTCCTCCTCACCACAGTCAGGGTTTGTTACCTTCCTGCTGCAGCTCAGCTGAGGAGTTCAATGTTTAAATCAACCTTCAGAGGTTCTTTTTTTCACTAAGTATATTTAAATTGTGTCATTTCTTGCCCAGACAGACAGCACTGCTGTCTTCGGGTAGAATGAACTCTGTTTTTGTTGCGTGAAACAGGCCGTGATCTGATCTATTACAATTTGATTTCAATGAGTTTGTTATATTTCCTCCCTCATCGAGCTGCAGTGTTCGACTTCAGCAAGAGAGTTGACTGAGGATTGTGAACTCCCAAACAGTTAATAAACTCAACACACACTAAAAATCCCATTTTTATTAGAAATACAATTCATTTAATGTTTTGGAACAAAGGAAAGGACAATATTTGTGATTGACATTGCGACTGTACTGTTCAGTCTTTGTGGGGAGATTTTCTTCTAAGTAAATTACTGTGCACATCCCAGAAGAATTGTATTGGGTATAAAACTAATTCAGAACATGATGTTTTTCTACACAGCAACTAGCTTTTGTCCTCAAGGCTACAGTGGCCGAAAATGGATGAAATCCTAATGAAAACCTGCAGTGACGAGTCCCTTAAATGATCACCCACAATCCTCTCAGCTGAATGGCGTATTCAGAGCCATCTTCTCCATCTTTTCCAGTCCAATCCAATTTACACCACCTGCTCAGCTTCACAAAGCAGGCAAAGTGAATGACTAGTTCACCACACCGAGACTGCTGGCATTTGCCTCAGGAGATGGTGGATAGCAACGAGAGCAGAACGAAACCTGAATGTGGAATTTAAATTCCTCAGATCTATAAAAACTAAAAACAGTAGTTTGCAGAAACAAGTCAGTCCCTCCTTTACAGCCTGACAATGAGTTTTGTATTCATCTTATTATGCTGCACCTGAGTGGCCAAAGGAAATAATTTAATGTTGCTTTGAAGGTACCATCTGGTGTTTTTGAGCATTATTGTGCTCTGGAGCGATGTCTTAGTATAGCTTTATTTTTCTACCCATAAACAACCGGTAGCATTAATGTGGCCACCGAAAACAAAAACAACATAGCAACACACCACTCAAAGCAAGAAAGAAGAGAACAGCTTATTGACCGCTGCCACAAATAAACAATGCAAATTTTACAGCATTGACAAGTCTTCTCCATTTTTTATGAGACAGGAAAAAGATTTAGGGGGTTTGTTGGTCGTGTTTTGGTGGGAAACAACGAGAAAACTCCAGGGAAGAGACCAACTCTGAGGGTTAGAATACATCTAGAGTCGTCTACACAAACCTTAGGAATATATTGAGCAGCTTTAACCTTAAACTGCCTGAAAGCTCAACACCTGCTACTCTACAGAGGAAAAATGTTAGAGGACAGTTCAGCCTGCATGAGCTACATCAAAGACATCTTCTATGCTCATGAAAAGCCAGGTGGTGAATTAAGGTTAAATCTTGGGCAGAACCTTGAACGAGGCCGGGGAACAGCGCGGTGTTCGGCATCTCCCCCTGAACATGTGCATATCTTTGATAAACCCACTGGTAGCTGAGGCGCTAATGAGCTGATGTTCTAGTGGCATCAGGGGACAGCAGCGTAACATGTTCCTGTCAGTGACAGCGACCGAAAAAGATGATAGGCAGGCCCCCGGCACACCTCCACCGCCTCATCACAAGGGAAACCACCTCTACATTCTTGTATGAACTGGTAACTATTACATGTGATGACAATTAAATAAGCAGCTTCCACCAGACCATTAATCTTTTGAGTTAATCAGCGGCTGTCCAGGGTTTTTTCTGTTCTAATTAGTTATAAACCGGTGAGTTCAAGAAGGCGGAAGTTGAAGCTGTTTTTTGTTCATGCCCCCCCCCCATGAGCTGACAACTGTTACTGCAGTCATATTAGAAAACTCATAAAGCAGAAAAAAAGCCACTGATTGCTTTGCCTGCCATCACTGTCATTTTAAATCAAGCTGGGGCTTTGATGAATGGTAGCCCATCGCAAGATACACTGTTTTTATTCACCTCGCTCATCTTTCATCTGCCTGCCAGAGTCACGGCTTTCAAACACAAGGCCATTGTGACAGTTGCATCCCGATGAATCATGTACAGCTGTTGCCTTCCTTGTGCCTGACTCAGGTCCTACACTCTTGTTATTAAGCGGTTTTTAAATTCTGGCATTTTGGGCTTCATCAACATGAATCCATAAATGTTTATTTGTGGGTTATATTTACTGGCTGCTCTTTCAGGTCCAGTTTACTGCCGTGTGTCCTTTGATCTGAGACAATGATGTTGATGAGAGTGTGCTGGATTATTTAAGAAGAAATACTCGCCATGTCCTCGCAGCTAAAAGATGCTGTCTAATTGTATCTGAATTTTCATGTTGGCTTTATCCCTAATTAATCAGTGATTTCCCTTATGTTTTAGAATTGCAAATTGGATATGTTGAGCCTTTGAGCTGTTCTTTACACTGACTGCATTGCTGGTCTGAGAAAGCCTTTTTATGGCTCCAAGCTAATTATTCAGCCTGTGGATTCAGGCTCTGGAAGGCTGCCTCTGATTCTAGCTGTGTGTGTGTGTGTGTGTGTGTGTGTGTGTGTGTGTGTGTGAGAGAAAGAGAGAGAGAGAGTGTGTGATAGCGTGAGAGTGTGCAACTGTAGAATACAATAGGTGTTAGGGCAAGTAAGCACATGTGCATCTATTTGACATTTCAATACTGAGCTTGTGTGCTTTGAATTCATACCTGGATGTGTTTCACTCTTTCAACATTTTCACAGTTGGTGTTTCACTGTTTGGGAAAGATGGGTTGTATTGTCTGCCGGTAAAACACCAGTGTCGACGTGACATTTTGGTTTCCTACCTTAATTTTTTCTGACAGAGCGAAAGGTGTCGGACTCATGTGTGGGCTTTCTAAGCCCGCACATTAGGTTAAAAATGTCTCTTCATCTCATTTGAAAAGATGAGATCCCACAGACTTGTCAAGCTGTGTTGCTGAGCGTCTATCCAGCCAAACAATGAAAAGTCATGTGTGTTCAAGTCAGAATAATAAAACCCGCACTTCGTCTCGTTCATCTTGTAACAAATAAGGTTTTTATCTCATCCTGTGTTTTGCAAAACTGTATAATTATGAGGTTAGCCTGTGTGGCTGAGTGACGTATACAGTACTGGTGTAAAAATAATCTAATGATGTGATAATGATTCACAGCTGCTGTAACAAAATGCTCTATTCTGGGTTTGGATTCATGTTTTCTGTTTTATTCTACATCTTCTCCTTCAGAGAGCGAGTGAAAACAGCATAGGTGAGCTGAGATAAGAAATGAAAAAGATCAAAATGAAACAAATAAAAACAAAGCCCTGTTCGTCACACCGGGAGAAAATCTCCTCCGTAACTGGCAGAAGAACACAGAAAACCGCTAATGAGTGAAACCTTGAATTTTATAAAGATGTGCGTTTTAGCATCGAGTGTTGTTGGCTCACGCAACACGTTTACTCGTCCAGATGTAGCCTACAAAACATGGCTCTGTTAGACAAAGGTTGTCTGTCAGCTAATGTGATGTTGACAGATGCGTAAAATAATCCTTTATCATTAAAGCGCCAAGTAATGGCACTTGAGTGGGTTTCAATGAAAACATCAGGTAAAAGGGGATTGTCCTTGCACAGATTACTGGCCGTTGTGTGGGTGTTAAATGTGTTTATGCATGAATAGCTGCGAAACTGAAATGCTGCTTGGTTAGTTTAGTTGGACTGTTTCATACATCTTTTTGTGAACAAACAGTAAATGCAGAAAACAGGAAAGGTCTTTTTGTTTGGAGGTAAAATGGACCCATTGGAAGGGTGTTTTCAGGTGAGTCTGAAAGGGAAAAAAAATCATTTGTGCTCTCAAATGAATAATTTTTTTACCAATTTAAGAAAGCAACAAACTATTTTGTATCTTGTCGAACACTGATCCCAACCAATATGGGATTTAAGTAGCATTACTATATATATATGGATAAAATAGCGATCAACAGTGCAGCGACTGTTTTACTGTGACGTACAGCTGTCAACTAATCAGTAGCCCTGGTGGATAAACTATAAGAAGTCTGGTTTGCTGTATTGAAAAATAACAAAAAGAAATCCGTAAATCCCAAAAGATATGTCAAAATTAAATATAAGAAAGAAAATCTTACATGCTCCCTTACAGATTGGTATGAATTTCTTACTTACATTGTTAATTCTGTTTTAATCTAAAATTAGATTCAATTAAAGTGAAAATGAGCCACGACACCTCCGTTAAATGTATCACAGCTTTTTCAAAGCCACGACCTTATTTCATGTGACAAGAGCAAAATCAGAAATTCTGCTTGTGAACATGGCAACAATCAGCTTTTAGACCAAGAATAAAGAAAAAGAAAAAAAAAAACAATACAAAAGATAAAAACATGTCATGGACAACAACTTGTTTTCAAAAACTAAAACTAAAGAATAAAGTGCCAAATTGGACACTCCCTTATTGCCAATAGGAACTACATTTTCATAAACAAAAAGATCACTGACGGACTCCAGCCCATCTGAATACGCTCTGTATTTTAATAACACCACACCCCTTTTAATTCACAGTCCCTAATCCCAAATCTCCCTTGCTGCGATAAAAGTACACGATGGAAAATTGGACTCTAGTTTAAAGTCCAGTGCTGCACACAGATATGCACCCAGCAGTTCTTCCTTGCACTGTAGCGTTGTGGCTTGGCAGCAGCAGCAGACAAACCGGAGGGGGGGTGGCCAAAGGACGGCGCGAGTTAGCACAGATACAGGCGCTCTCATCAGTGACAGGCTCACTAGCTGCGTGGACGGAGCTGTGGCGCAGGAGGAGGAGAAGAAGAGGTGCAACGGGAGGACAAGCTGCCTGAAAAACCGAAGCAAAACGCGAGAGACCACGAGAGAGAGAGAGAGAGAGGAGGAGGAGGAGGAGGACGGGGGAGAGAGAGAGAGATCTCTGTGGGGAAAGAAGTCATTCGGAACAGGGAGAGGGACGAAAAGCTGGATGAAACTGACAAGGACACAGAGGGAGCAAAGTGCACAGAGAAGCCTTCCCTGACGGACGACAGGAGCGAGGGAGAGCGTGCGCAAAGTGGAGAAGAAGAAGAAGGGGAGAGGGAGACGGACAGGAGGTCGAGCTTATGAAGCTTGACTGGCACCAAAGAGACGAGGAGGAGGAGGAGGAGGAGGGCAAGACATGGATTTGATTTGGAGAGAGTATTTTAAGAAGGAGTGAAGATATGGGAGAAATATTGACATTAGAGATTCTGTCTTTGAGTGCTGGTAAAAAAAACTAGGTAGGAAGAAAATAAGAAGAAAATGACTAACAGAAGACAGAAACGGGGGGGAGGAGATGTGGAGATCAGACTGTGACAGAACAGATTATCTCTGCTCTGGTTTCCCGCAGAAAGCCGCTGAGAGCGCGTGTCCGTGTGAAAGTGTACTGTAGCATGTTTCTGACTGTGGCCGGGCGCCGAGCAGCCGCTCTGCTACAGGATGGAGCTACGTTATGATTCCCGGCAGGACCTGATCACAGCGCTTAGAGACGAGGAGCAGACCGGCCACTGGGCAAAAGTGAGACTGCAAAGTGGAACAGGAAGCCGATGATCGCCGGAGACTTTTTTGAATTCAATTAAAGCTTTCACTTACAGTAATTGTGACAAGGAACTGATTGCTGCCTCTGGCTGCCGAATGCCTGTGCACGCCAGTGTAGCCAAAATTCAAACAAAAAAGCAAAAACACACACACGGAACTCAGAAGAAAAGAAACCACAACGCTGGAACAAGGCAAGCTCTCTGCTCACAGACTGCACCACACCACTCCGCTCCTTCAGCCATCTTCTCATCTTTTTAAGTTCCTTCCTTACTTTCTTTTTTTTTGGTCCTCTCTTTCTCAGCCCTCCGTATTTTGTATTCCATCCTCCTCTCCTTCTCTCTTCCCCTCCCTCCTCCTCCTGCCTTCGCTCTCTGTCTCATCCTCTCTTCCTCACTGTCACAGTGACTGTGGTGGATGCTGGAGTCGCTCATGTAGAAGCCACCTTGCTTGGAGCACATTTCCCTCGCTGATTTTGCCTTTTTTTTTTTTTTTTCTTTCTTCTTTCTTCCCCTGCTGAGTTGTATGATTGGAGTGCACTCAGATCAAGACGCCAGAAGACATGACCAACAAGTAGCTGCTGATCAGAGCTCCTCCTCCACCAGGAGAGGACGATTTCAAAACACACTTCTTCCAGCGAGGCTACTTTTACTTGTGAATAGAGTTTAGTGTATTTATTGTATCTGCATTAGTATTGGTGAGACCAAACACATATCCAGGTGTAGATTACAGTAGTGGATTTATCCTGGAGCTACATGTGGGCCCCAGCCCCTGAGCCCTGGCTGGCAAATGAAGCCTTTCCCGCTGCTGTAGGAGCGCTGTGGGCAGCCATGGCCCTGGAGGGGCGCTGTCTTCGGCGGGGATCTCCCGCCATGATCAGAAAGGGCTGTCAGCGGCGTCCGACAAAGCCGACTCTGGCTCGCGTCACTTCTGCACTACTGTCAAGGACACGCCTGCATGGCCTGAGGCACGTTTGTGTCCCTGGTGGCTCAGTTGGCCGCCGGGCATTCTGGCTGCTGGCCCTCTGCACCTCCCTGGGGCTGCTTTTATCCTGGTCCTCCAACCGCCTACTGCACTGGCTTTCCTTCCCCACGTACACACGGGTCCACACCGAGTGGGCCAAAGAACTGACCTTCCCCACAGTCACTATCTGCAACAACAACCCCATCCGCCTCTACAAGCTCACCAAGAGCGACTTGTATTTTGCCGGCCACTGGTTGGGCCTGCTGCTGGCCAACCGGACAGTGAGGCCCATGGTCCTGGACCTGCTTCAAGAAGACCGTCGGGCCTGGTTCAAAAAGTTGTCGGACTTCAGGCTCTTTCTTCCCCCCAGAAACTTTGAGGGAACCAACCTGGAGTTTATGGACAGACTGAGCCACCAACTGGATGACATGCTTCTGTCATGCAAATACAGAGGGGAGCCCTGCGGAGCTCACAACTTCTCTTCTGTAAGTCCAACTTCCTCCGCTGTGTTTTTTTTAGAAGCGTTATGTTGGTCTGTCAGCAGATAAACAGTCCAGTCCCTCGACTTGTATCATCCCCTAACATGTTTTTCCTGTCAATTATTCCAGTCCAAACATCAACCGCAGTGTAAAAGTTGGAAACATTTGCATCATGCTGGAACAACATATTGCCTCATTTGATTTTTTGTTAGATATTTTCCTCTCCCAAGTCTGTTTTAATGGTAAAGTTATAATGCTATTAAAAATATTGTAAAAACACAGAACACATGCTGTCATAACTTCCTGTCATAGCTGACTCTTAGAAACCCTCAGTAGCTTTTTACTGCAGAGATTAATTATTAAATCACCACCAGGGCTGCAAGCGAGCATAAAGCTTTTGCTGAATAAAAAACAATTTGGAATCTGTTGTAAACATCAGACATGGCCGTAACATAACACGTTTAAGCTTGTGGCTAGGCATGATTACCAACCCCCCGCATCCAAACGTTTCTTTGAAAGCACTGTGCAGCCCCCCAGAGGAGTTTGCTGCCTCTGAGCCTGATATTTTCTTTTCTGTCTGGGTGGTGGTGGGTTTGGGATTTGTTTGCCCACTCTTCACTGTGCAGACCTTTGGCAGATGTTTTCTCTGTGGTGATGCAGAAGCTCCTGATGTCTTTTGAACTTTTCCTTTTTGAGCAGAAATTAAAAGGTTTTTTTGCGACGTTGCTCATGATGATCATTTGTTTGTTCTCCCACTTCTCAACTGTGAAATTTTACATTTATTGAAATGCTGATTATATTCCTAGAATTTTTTTCAACATTGTTCTTTGTATTTGAATTGTTGGCTGTTTTCTTCATTGTTAGTGATGGAGTCTATCATTACTGCAGTGGTTTGAACTTGTTAATGCATTCACGTACTTCAAGGAGAGGTCTGGACATACTGTAACACTTCAAAGTTTTGATGAATCTCTTTTGGATCCAGAGGAAGGAGTGTGTAGTCTGATAAAATGAGACTGTCCTCTCTGTAAGAAAATGAACCCATGGGTCGTTTTTTTTTTTTTTTTTTAAGGTCCAATGTTCCCCATCTTTTCCCAAACCTAACAATAGCTTTTGTGCCGAAAAACAACCGAACCATGACGGTGATTACAGTTACCATGGCAACCACCGATGCTGTGAAACTCACCAGATCTTCATAACTCACTTTAGCTACTGACGTTACGTGCTACTTGCTGAAACATCTCAGTCTCTAACTCAACCATTGGTGCATATGTTATGAAAAAACAAACCATCAAGTTTTGACGAAGCACATTATCTCTATTCTGCTTCATTGACTTTGATCCTTTTTTAAACTGTCCTCTGGGAGACCTACAGTCAGCGGTGCGTTGCTAAAATGATGGAGTACCCTTTAGATCCAGAGTAGAAGTGATCATGAGCCCAGCATTACTTTGCCAAACTGTGCTATTGACTTTTCTTTAGTCACAATAAATTGTTGTGCTCATTGTAAACAGATATGAGTTATTATTCTCAATATTTACTGGTTATTCAAACAGAACCTATGAACCGTCACTGTGAGGAACCTCAGGCGTAACCAAATCAAGCAGAAATAGGTTATGACTTATATACTGTCACACCCACGCACCAGTGATAACAAACCGGCTGAGGTTTCACATGGGGATTAAAAGAAAAGTCGATTTAATGACCTGCGGTCTCATAAGGGGAACTTATAGCTACTGTACGAGTTTAAAGACTGTGACCCTGAAGACAATCTACCAACCGCTTTCTCATGCTGCCAGCTCCCTTTTCTTCTTGTGGATTTTTATTGTATTAACACAAAGTCTCCATTCTCCATTTTGAGAAGCTGAATAAGGCTGAGATGAATTGCCTCTATTTTTGTGGTTTATTATCAAAACAAGGTTTTCCACTGAGCCTCGTCTGTCCAATACCCAGAATATGATGCATTGTAAGATACAATGTTGAAAACAGTCTTGTACTTGCGATTTGAAAGCAGCAGCATTACAATGCTGAAAAGACGACACCAAGCATAAAAACGCTCCTTCTCTTTTAAAAATTCTCCAAAGCTCAGGTTCAGCGCTGCTTGATACATACATGATCTGTTTCAAACTGGATTATTTCTATTAGTTTTTCACCATTTGGTGCTTCTACTCTTATCGTCCACTTTGCTCTGTCCCTTCGCCCTTTTTTTGGTCAGAAACAGGAACTTCATTAGCCCACTGCTGTGTTAATGAAGTGCTTGATCAGAATCAGGCCCTCAAGGCAATATCTATTCACTATGTTTCGATGCAGATGGATTCATTTCAGTGGGGAATATAAGATATTTCCGCTTCGATGAATTTACATGCGCATTTTGTGGAAATGTTTTGAGGGGTTTGTTGATGTGACAGCTTCATTACATCACAGGTCAGGTTTGGTGTCTGACTCACTGTCATAATGAGTTCTACTAATTTTGGCTTGTTTTGTGAAATTAGTTTGAGCACATGAGCTGTTTGTGTACATTTGAGTGTAGCATCAGTTGCTGAATGTTTTTCTGGCATCTCGTGTCTGAACACTGTGTGACTCACTCTGCCACTGATGGAGGGAAAATTGTCCTTGGAGACCAACTACTGTGCGAACTTCAAACAGCCCATCGCACACTTATCAGAGATTGTTGCTTAAAAAGGGGGGTTAAGAACCAGCCGGGTGCGGCGTCCCCCACTGCAGATACAGCACCATGTGTACTGATGTTTAAGTCTTTCGATGGGATACTGACAGTATGTTAAATGTTGTCAACTTTACTGTGCAGATCAGTTTTGAGCTCATGATGCCCGAGTCCTTTCTTCTTTCTGATCTTGTTCTACCTCATGGGGGCCTTGTGCTGTTAACAGGCCTTCTGTGGCTTTGCTAATCTCATTAGGCTGCTGCTGCTAGCCAGCAAAGACTCCCCCAGGCCTGTTCATTATCACTGCATTTAGGGCGATGTCACTCTGAGACTGAAAAGGATGCAACAACTGCAACAACCAGATTAAAGGGGGGATAAGGAACACATGCAGATAGACTTGCGAGTAAATAAGCACTGCAGTTCACCTCTTGTGTGTTAACGTTGTGTGCCCACATGCATAACTGTCCTGGAGAATAAGTGAGAAATGATCCGGTTTTAATCGAGGCTGGTTATTACAGGCTGAGGAGCACAAGGGACTTTGAACTGCCAAGCACTGTGGGGGGTTGAGGGGGGAGGAAGAGAAAGATACAGCTAGAAAGGAGTGAGAGATGGTCTAGAGAAAAGACATCTGGCTCATTGGTCTGTTTGGGAATACAAATGGGCCCCATAATTCTGGCCAGCCTCCTGCAGCAGCATGGTCTCATTTTCTGAATCTACTGTCTCACAGTGAATAGGAATGAGGGGTTGGGTGGCTAATCAATAAATCTATTAGCTTTGTGCCGTGGTTTATAGTGGTCTCTTTTGCTCCCATATCTCCAGTGCTGATATACTGTCATCCACCAAGCAGCTTGTCCCCAACTTAGCCGAGGACTGAACTGGAGAAACGCACCAAACCAAACTATTTCCACCAGTTATGTTAAAATGTAAGTGATATCATATCAAAGCGTAGCTAAGCCTCTCTCCGTGTGGAGAAGATACACATCTCCACCTACCTATTCAGAGCACTATTGAGGAGTAGATAACTGCACCTGCGATGACAAATTAACCAATGCTCAGAGTTGGAGCCGCCTAATCACACTCCAGGCATAGGATGAGAAAACTGTGAGGGTCTTTGAGGGCCTGAATGCTGTAATGTATCATCTCTACAGAGAAATCTCATAACTGCAGAGGAACAATAACGTTGCTCCACATTCTCCCGTTTGGCTTAAACACATTTGTTAACAAATGTTTTTGAATTGTGAATAATGTTGGAGTAAGACTGTGTGTTGGGATGTCTGGGCTTCTATTAGAGCTGCTGTAATGTTTTTTTTTTTTTCTTAACAGTGGGTACTTGTTTGTGAAGGTGAATATCACCCCACTGTGCAGCTTTTCAAAGGATTTTAGCTTCTGTTAGCTGCCCACAGCTTTACTGTTGTGGTTCTCCCTCACTGTCTTCAAAGGTCTGAAAGGCAGCTAAAGCTGAATGATGGATAGTTCCTCCAGGAGTCAGAAGGATATTGATGCTTTATTATGCAAGATGTGCAACTTCTTCATATCAACCCAAGGCAATATGTGCCACCAGAAATATACAAATTTATTTGCATTAACCCCAAAAGTAAAAAAAAGAGATCTTAGCCCCGGTGCAAAGGTGCAGATTTTAAAAAAAAAAACAAAAAAAACAAAAAACTGCATTTAGTCTATGGAGAAATTCACAATAACAAAATTTCCTGTGAAAACGTAAGCACCTCTGCCCTCGAGTTGGGCAATTCCAGATTTACAGCCATGTGCAGTGGGTAACCTGGATACATCACATCATATTTCTGAGTCATCGGCGGGGCCTGCTTCAGGAGGGGAGGTTTGCAATCAATCCCTAAAAAGGTTAATTGATTAAAAATGTCATTGTCTGCTCTGTGGAATATGTTTAGCTGAAAAAGGAAGACACATGAACATTAAATGATTTTTATTTTTCTCATGGGCTCATTTTCTGGATCATCTCCCATTTCCATTTTGTAGCCAGCAGTATTGGCAGTTTTGCTGTCAGTCGACGGGTGATAAACATTTCCGTTTTTCCCAAAGTGCTATCTCCATCATATATTTCTCATCAAGTCTTTACATATAATGAGGAAGCTTTTCGTAGAGCTGCTGCGAAGTCGCCCCTGAAGCCTGGTCAATCCCCTCTGAGTCTGGAGTCCGTTGATTGAGTTTTAAACACATCTAGTTAAAAATGCAGATCTCCTCTGCTGCTGTTTTACCATTGACCTTTTTCAGCAGAATTCTTTAAAGCAAGGCCATAATCTATTGATCTGCCTGGATATAAACAAGGGATTCATACCCCAGCAATCTCATTAACACAGGTGGCTCTGTGCTTAGCATGCCCCGCGTCCCCAGTCTAATTTTCCTCTTCAGAACAAATGGTTCGAGTGGTTCCATGAGCATCAACTACCAGCTTATATTAAAAACCATACCAGGACTGCAGCTTGCTGCAAATGTGCGCAGCGCTGGTCATTGATATGCCTCAGCCAATAAATACAGCCGGCATCCAATAGTTGCGTGACAACATGCTGGGGGCCACAGTGAACGGTCACCTTAATATCCTGGTGTGATGCAAGCTATGAATGCAGATGAAAAGATTATACATAGTTAGTATTCATAAGGTCACATCCATGCATAAACCCTAGGACTTGTAAAAGGTTAGTGTTTGAGATAGAAAACTAATGGATGCTGTTCTCTTCCATGAATACCATTAGCTGAGGCTGTGCCCCATTTCTACATGGCCCTTACGAGGGGCACGCACAAGTTGCTGTAATCTGTTAAGAAAAAAGCATTTTTGTGTTTTTGAGTTTTTCTCTGAGAGACTCGAGCGATGAGAGCTAACAGATGCAGTCAGTGCAGCATTGGAGAAGCGTGTGCACAGGTATGGCTTCCATGGCCTTATATCTGCAAACACTCAGCTCCTCTCCCTCAAACACACAAACACTCTCTGTATTGATGTCATGCAAAATATTAGACCCTGGATACACATCTATTTTTACTGGGCATCACCCACCTGAGGAGTTCTGTCCATATTTAGAGAATCCCAGGGTAAGTAGTTTTATAAATGGGCAAAATATAAAGAATTGGCTTCATCGCAGCACTGTAGATCAAACAGTGCGACGATTAAACATTCCCAGAAATTTCCAATAGTTGCATCAACAAAAAGACTTTATGTTAAATACACAAAGGCAACAAAAGCTCAAAATCATATAACATGGGTAAGATTTGTTTCGGGGCGGTTGCAGTCAATCACTGCTGTTCAACACATCCACTGTTTAAAAAAAAAAAAAAGGGCAATGGAGATTTTTTCGCCGTTTCCTTCTGAACTCTCTCCACAGTTGACAGCTCCCTGTTGTCCCCTCTGCTAATTATAATATGAAAAGAAGGATTTTAGAATTTACTCATAATTTAAAATCATGATGTAGTATTTTTTTTAGCTTGTAGAAACTTTGTTTACCTATTAGCACACTTCCAATCATACACATTATCTGAGGTAATGCTGCGTGCATGTTATGTGGGATTGATTGTCAAGATTCCCACGTTAATGGCTCATATAATTACAGAGTTGCTGTGTAAGCTTTAAAATACTGTGCATAGATGTTAGAACTCTACATCACAGCAGTCTTTCTTCAGGCGTCCATATTTGTTTGGTTTTCATGAAGGAAAACAGTTTCCCAGTCATAAGTTGGAAGCTGACATTATGCCTCATTCAATGGGAAACTTTTAATTACAATAAATTCACTTTGACGTGAATAAAGCATAAGAGCATTCATTTTTTTTCTAATCATACAAAACAAAAACAATCCCTCAATGAAACCTTTTGAATACATTTTGTTTTTAATGAAGTCTCTTAGATTAGCCCTGTCTTTTAGAAGTCAAAGCAAATCATGATGAAAATACAACATGATTTCATTTCAACACCTGTGCTTCAGTCTTTATTTATGATTCACTTCAGCAGGAGGTTTTATTTACATTTATCACAGAGGATGTTGATGTGATGATGGCTGATAATGGTAGAGCAGATCTGGGGGACTCAGACACCTCACTGAGGAGGAACCATCGTTTTAAACCTCAGTTTTGCTGAAGACAAGTTGAAATGTATTTGGATTGACCGGTAAGAGCCTGAGCATATAGGAGAAACTGTAACTTTATAGAAGCCACTTGTTAAAGCTGAGGGAAGCACAGGAAGCAGCGGCTTTGATGGATCAATCACTGGCCACTGCAGCACTGACACTAATAGGAGCCTCCCAGCATATGATAGTGGTTCTGTCTGGCTCTCCCCGCACTGTTACTAATCATGTGACAGCTGTGAACACTCAAAGTGATGTCAGCATCTTTTGCAGTGCAGGAGCTCTGATGTTCAGGAGCTCCTGTGCTTCACTTTCCAACTGTTCTTTTAATCATTTGTACCAAATCTACAGTCCTGTATCAGAGTTTGGTTACAGCAGTATGAAGAGTTAATGAAGGTGCTGTGTCAGAGGAAGTCTGCAGTAATTGGCTGCCCCCCCCCCCAAAAAAAAAACAATCACAATCAACAGTGTTATAGATTGAGCTGATGCTGTTTGATTGACCAGCTGTCCATAACTGGCAGACATTACAGCAGCATCTGATCATATCTGAGAACCTGTGAATCTTCATGGCACTGTTGTCAGCTACAGGGGTGCGTGTAGCAAAACAAACTCGCCATCTCATCTTATTTTTCATGTTTTTATCTGATTCCTGAGACGCAGCCAGTATTTCACCCAGGAAATGTACCTGCTGGCAGAATTTTTAAAGTTTTTTGTGCTATCTGTCCAAAACAGATAGCAGTTCCTTTAAGGACCACTAGTCTCTCCCAACTTCAAATTAGGAAGGAGTCTAAACTGGAGAAATAAACTGCAGCCATAACACACACTCCACTTGCAATTGCTGCTGCCCATGTGCCTTCCAGCAAGCACTTAATCCCCGGCTGCCTCAGTCAAGGTGCTTGGCGGTGAACATTTCAGGACTGCGTGCTGTTGGACGGTTCTCGTGTGTGTATACAACATCCTCTATCACACAACTGTTGCTGTAGATCAGACCTGTGTGAGCACACCTTTGAGAGTGAAGCACCACGGCAGAGGCAAATATAAACAGATTTGAAACGGCCTGTAGATGTTTGTTCACACCAGAATTTCACAAGACTGCGCTTTGAAGATGGAATCAACAGAAGTGTATTCTCCCGACAGTCTGTTTTAAAATTGTGCATCTTTGATGAAACCTGGTTGCGCTGATATTGATAACAGCGCCGCACACACAAACTCCCACACGCGGTACATGCACATCCACATTTTCGACGGGGTTGACTTGTTCTGAACGGACCCTCAGTGCTTTCCCAATGACCTTTGGTCCATCTGCTCGTGTTTAACCGGATGTTATCGATGTCTGACTTAATCAATATTTTATAGCTTTTCCTCATGTCAGCAGCTCAGTATTGGATTCTCACCCTGTCCTGCGGATCCATCAGGCTGAAGCAGCTCCGGCAACCAAAGTGTAGTGCAGTATGTGTTGGTAAGTTAGCGTAGCCACTGGTCTGCTTTTTTTCTTTTTTCATGCCATTAGACTCAAATGACTTGATATGTATCAGAACCCCACTCCTTTCCTATTTCATCATCTTGGGATTCCAGTGAACCTTAAATATGTCATCTCTCACTGGGAGATGGAGCAGGGTTTTTCTTGTTCTGGGGGCGGGGCAGAGGTGGATTTCAGAAGGATGGGGAAAAAAAGAAGACAGTGGCTTGCCAGATTTAACCTGAGCAATATCAAAAAGGAACCTCTCTGAGATCTTGAAGTACTGTCAATAATTTAATGTGCTGAATGTCTTGGCGTTGTTTGTGCCTCTTCAGAGGTGAATATGAATAATGGAAACACGAGGAGCAATTCCCAGCAATTCGCCCCATCTACTTGACAACACACTTTAATGCAGCTTTACATTTTTCACCCATAAATTGTTGTGTGTCTATATAAGTATATAAAAATTTGAATAATTTCTGTTGTTATATAAATATTCCAAAAAGTTCTCACAAAAATGTCAGAGCAACCTAATTACTGAGAAATCACCCTGCACTCCCTGTCATGCTTTGTTGGAGAGTATTCAGTTTAGATATTTGATTGTGTTCTGCCTCAAAAGGATATTATTAACACAATAAATTGTGTTGGTGAATGTAGGACTTCAGCAGTCAGTGGATATTAAGATCAACACTGCAGCTGGTATCCGACCATTCAAAAGCAAAGAAAACATTTGAAAAATAATCGTCTCTGTGGACACATAAGTTTTTATTCACAATCTGCAGTGGCCACATGATAGAAAGTTAATTTAGGCACAAACATTTAGAGAGATAATTTTCTGTTCAATTCTTCAATTTTTATTATCTGAACTTCATCTTTTGGGAAATAAGATACAGTTGAATGTAGCTCTAACAGTCTCATTAAGATCTTTTTTAGCATTTAGAGGAGGACATACATGAAAGTCAGATTATCAACACAAACGATTCTCCAGCTCAATTCCAAGATTTGTAAGATCATTTTAAGAAGACAAAGTGGAGTTTGAGAGTTTCCGTCTGTTTGAAAAGCTGCACAGAACCTAAATACAGTTCTGCAGATATGAGAGAACATATGGGCTATCTAAGGTTAATTATTGAATTGCCTACTGTAAATAAGATGACAAACAGGATGTGAGGCAGTTTGGAGGCTTCTTGTTGTCAATTATTTCCAAAACCAACAATCTGTTAGTTCGTCTCTCAGTATTTCAAGACTCTGCTGCCATGTCAGCGTCACTCAAGTTGAGGCTGCAAATCACCGAAATACGATAGCTGAAAAATCTGTCATTTAAAAAAAAACAAAAAACAGGTGGTGGGGGCTCTGTCATGTTCAGCTAATAGTGTATTTGTTGGGAACGATTTTCAGTTACAGATTAATACATATTTGATGCTTTGGTGAGTTCTTACAGCTTCAGCATGTGAGTGAGTGTGTGTACATTCATTTCAGCCAGTGATGTGTTTTTAATAGTTTAGTTTTCTGGCACAGAAGAATAAACTTTATCCAGTCTGGGTACCTAGGCCGTATTTATTAATCAAGTAGTTCCTTGCTGGATTGTCTTCTTATGGAACTTATTGACTTTGGCGTTTTGTTACTTCAGGTACATTTAAGAAAATGAGATCCAGCAACTTGGTTTGTGGTCAGACTAATGTTTCTGCTGGCAGAAGTCTTTTCAATGTGGTTTCTGCTCCCTCAGCCCAACAGTTTAAAAACCCTTTTTTCGTGCCTAACCACAGACTGAAAGTATCCTGGTGGGGGGCACTGTGAATTTGCTCCCCCGCCCCCGAGCCACTGGACTTCCTCTCACATAAATCCTGCATTCTTCAGTGTTCATGTTAAGCTCTTGATTGAAAAAAGCATTTTTATGATGGATTAGAGTTGTGAGGAGGGAGAACAGAGGAGCACACTGGCCCTCAGAAGCTCATCAGCATTATAGTCCATGTTCTTCCACCACTGTGGGCACAGGTGGCACTGGCTCATTATTCAAACCCCTCAGATCGCTCTTTCACAGGCAAAAAGAAATATGGACTGTTATTAGCACATCTCCTGCTGCATCATGCAGTATCTGTGTGGGTCAGGACATGTGTGGGAGACTGCAACAGAACGGCAGCCAGGCTTCTTGGAAAATGTAAACATTTCCAACAAGAATAAAAAACAAAACTTTCACAATTTATTGAGTTTTTCCTTCTCGGATTGGAAGAAATCAGCATTTCCTCTAATTATAAACAAAAGAGGCTAAATAAATTAAACCTGTGTTGTGCAGCCCTACCACCTGCCCACGTCCTGGGGTAAAATTTATTCAGACCGTGTAAATATAGTAAATATAGAAGAGTACAGTGTGCAAGAAAGACAAACAAGCATGAAGGTAAAAGTGGATACTGTATGCACAGAAATAAGATTGGGGGTGGGGGGGGGCTGCTAGGCTGGAAGGGTTTGTGCCACACTTGGCAGTATGAAAGTGCAGCTCTCGGTCTCTGTCTCACTTTTGCAGACACATACTGAGGACACAGTCAGGCTCACCATTAGTTATGAATACATTTAAACGGCTAAACACAGTACAGTAAAAGTTAGACGCCCATAGAGGGCACATAAAGCATCCAAGCAAATAAAAGCCTCCACAGGCAGTGGCGGGATGTTGTTGGGATTCATGACAGCGTCTCCGCATTGTCAAGCAGTAATCACTCACTTGTGTACAGTATCGTCTCCATATTGTTGGAATCGCTCATGACAATGTACTCCTCACACAAAGTATCCAATACCAGAGAAGGGAATGCATCTCTGCCATCATTACTGTCCTCAACAGATGGTATTCACACATCCATTTATTTAATTAATTTATTTTTTTGTCAGTCTTTGACAAGCATTAAATCTTCATCAGCAGCAGAACCAAAGCACGCCGTGGCTTCTGAATGAAAAGTTAATAACATTCAATTCCACTGCTGGATACATCCACATCAGCATAAAAACTCTAAAATGTAAAATTTAAATGGATTCTCCTTCATCTCACCCACCGACAGGTAGCTACGTAGCGTTTCTGTGGAAAGAGGCTCTGTAAAATATACATGAAGAATTGATTGAGTCCATTAACTGGGGATCAGACCAGTCAGTGAACTAAGGCTCACAGCGAGCATTGTCAGTCACATAGTTTATGGCCCTGAATCGTTCAAAGCCACCCTAACTTACTGAAATGTAGGTTAAAGGGAAGACACACAACAGTGGAGTGTGGGGAATGTACACAAAATCAAATAAAGTATAATAAATGCATCCTCTTTGTTTTCCACACACAGTTGTGGGCTGCTGAACATCAGAATATGCCGAACTACATTTCCTCTGTGCTGATGTGGGTCAGATTTTCTCCCATCCATCCTCCGTACACTGACAACCGCTTTATTATCCTTTCTATTCCATTTGTCTTCATTTTTGGTCTCGACCAACTCAGCGAGGGAGTTTTCTGCTCTTTAGACGCCAAATGCTCCATTTGGTTCACCAGCTGGTCTCTAAATGTGCCTCTCTTTATGACTTTTGGGGTAGAGAACATAGTGTTCTTTGGGTTTGCAGAACTTTATAAACGGCTGTGGGTAAAACTGATGCCTTGGAGAGCAGGACTATAAAGCTCTGTAAAGCCGAGGCAGATGCAGATGATGACTTCCTGCAGATTGACCACTACTTTTTCACACTGTTGCCCTGTTTCTTATCGTTGTAACTGTGTTCTGTTCTCTAACGAAAAAATACTGAGTAGAGCCACTTTATTTGAAATCATATTTGAAACGTTAAAAAAAAAAAAGGGGGGGGGGGGTGATTGTTCTTGCCAGTTGCACATCCTTTGTGCTGTGCAGGGAATAAACAGCTAGATAAAAAATAACCACTGATCTGTAAGTAAAGTATTTTTGTGTTGTTGTTTTGTTTTTTACTCGTGGCAAATCGCTCAAAACACTGTGATTGCTCGTTTCCCAGTTTAAAAGCAGTGAAGTTCTCCACTATGGGTTATTTTCAAAGTCCAGTGTGAACCCTGCAGTGATTAGTAATGACGCATGGGCCTTTTTGGTTCCTTAAGCAGAAGGGCTGTTTCTTACACTGCTCCCCTCTTTCATTCAGATTTTCAGTCTTCATCTCTTCTCCTCCCTCAAGGCCATGTAATTTGCAAATAGGACGGCTGTCCTGACAGCAGCGTTAAGCAGGGTCCTCACTGTCCTTCAGAAGCACTGCTAGGCCCCCGGCCTCCAGGGAACCTGCTTGGACAGAGGACAAGGGGAGGACATGTTCGATCCATCTTTAGTGATGATGACAGCTTTTTAAAGACTTAACTGAATATAATAAGAGACAGAAAGAGAAGAGCGCCCTGGAGAATGTGCAACTACACTCAGATGAGTCCTAGAGGGCGGGGGGGCACGGGACTGCCCCAAGCCGGCTGTGTCAAATATTTCCCTGTAATGGCTGATGACCAGGGGAAAATTCACATTTTCAAAGTCAAGCATGCAAATGAAAATCTCCTGCTGCCATTTTACCGTCGCCAACGGCCAGCATGAAAACCTTATTGGATTCATTTTTTGTCTCCCCCACTTTGCTCACTAATGTTGCCAGTGGGAACGCACAACGTCGTAGTGAGTGATACACCTGCCTACGGAGGTGCAGGCTCCCCATGTTTAAAGCACCCTCTTCCTGAGAATGGCTCTTTTCATACAAACTCATTCTCTCAAAATATCCTGCTGCACGTCACCTCTTTCCCAGTTTCTGAGAAGTGATGGGTTATCAACACACACTACACTCTGGATGGCTCGAGGTTTGACTTGAATCAGCATGGGAGCGCGTCAGAGTCTGGGTCTATAAATTGTAGATGATAAGACATGCTTTAATATATATGCAAGGATAGTGCTGTGTATTCCAGACCGTCCCGTCTTTCGTATTTTTCTCTTTCCATCTCTGAAATAAATTCCCCCGGTCGAAGGATTAAAAGGGTATTCTGCACAAATTCAACACCAGAGCTGATAAAGCACAGCACGATTACACATTGGCTTGATTTCACAGCTCCTCTAGCAGATGACAGCTGAAAGCAGTTTTGACATTCCATCATTTTCTGTGGCAGTGATTACATTTTACAGTAATTGCACTCATGCAGTGGGAGCTGATTGTGTCTGACTATATAACAAAAGATAATTTAATGACAGACTACACATATGATGTTTTAATAATGGTGTGGGAGTCAAAGCACTCTCTTTTGTTTCACACCCAAAAGAGGAGAAGAGTAAGCTTTCCCCATTTCACTTTAAAAAATGTATCTAATTGAAAATATCCATAACATGCTTTTTTTAGCTCAATTATGAATGAAAATGTAAATATGATCCCATTTTGTCTGGTGGAACTTGATGCCATTTTGTATTTTCCTTGGCAACAGCAGTGCACTAATCTGTTTCTGCTGTGTATATTCATCAGCAGCTAACAAATTAAAGTTTGACTCAATTTGTGTTTCACTGTAGTGTCGGTGACATGGGCCGTATTAAGACTTATATTCTGCCTGATAATTAGCAGAAAATAAATGTCACTCACTTGCAGCAATTAAGCAGATGAAGAATACCTGAAATGGGCAAACAATTAATGGGGATGTGACGGAGCCGTGCCAACGATTAGACACGTCCCCCACACATCTTTAATTGAATGATAAAAGCAGCGGCATGATTGAAGCCGTCATTGGTCAAATTCTTGTTGCTGCTTTCAGGAAAATGAACCCCTATAATTTCCTCAACAAGAAACCACAGCAGCACGTAGTTCGGTGCTTTCTCGCACCTTTTCTCTCTTTGGTTCCTGATTTTATTCCCCACATACTACATCTGTCTCTCTGCCCCTGTCTGTCAGCATCACAAAGTCTCAGCATGTTTCTGGACTGTGATTGTCTGACAGGTGGTATTTTGTCAGTCTTGTCCAAACATCACAGTATTCCCTGTGAAGCTGAGGACATGGCATCTCCTCGACCACCCAGCAGGCCTGTGGAGCAGGAAGATGGGGCAGTGTGGCTGAGCTCGGCCTCTCTGGAGCCCATCAGAGCAATCAGAGAGGAACCTCGCTGTTAAATATCTGCACCTCTCATTGTGGAGATACGGAGATATTTCCACACGTCCATGATTCTTCACCTCAGAATGTAAACATGTCCGACAGCTTTCATCAGCAAAGCGATTTAAACGTCTAGAGTGGAAAGTTGAAGTGTAGAGATCAGATTCATGAGTCAGCAGCAAATCTGAGGTCACCTTCCACAACGAGCCTGCAGTTAACATTTGGCTTTTTATCATTAACCATAACCACGATGATTAAAGGAATGCTAATCTTTTCTAATGCCTGTTAGAAGAGAAGATTCATACACTCTTATGTCTAACTCTTTATGGACAGGAGACAATTAGCTTAGTGCAGAGACCGTCAAGAAGGGGAAAACTGCTCACCTGCATCTGTCTGAACTCTGAAGGTGACCAAATCCACCAGCACTTAAATCTGCGTCAGAAACAACACCCAGATAATCGTCGCTGCTTAATATAGCAGTCCTACAGTGGAATTCTTTCATGGTGATGGAGAACATGTTGATTCAGCTGCACAGTGTTGGTGTTTAGAGTTTAAATCTGCCTTTATTTGCACAGTGGGATGGGCAAATAAATTGAAACACCTCTCAGTGAAATGCAAATGAAAGGATTCATTTTAATCACTTTGGCAATCATCTGAATTTTATGCAGTTCCTTCCTTCCTGGTAGGCTACATCCAGATGATATGAAATGTAGTGTGTTACCGTGCTAACATGCAAAACGTTTGTGTTTAAACATGCACACTGAGTATTCACATCAAACATCGGTTGAGTCTGCAGAACAATGCAGCAGTTTGTAATTTGATTTGCCAACATTCTCCCTACAAGTATAATTTGATTGATTTTTGATTTCGACCTGTTAGACAAAAACCTGGCAGTGTTTGACCTCCCAAGGATATGAAGATAGTTTTGTTTTTTTTTCCTATTCAAAGATTTTGGCTTTTGGTATCTGATATAGTCTGTAAATTGAAGCTTTTGTTTCAGTGCTTCACTTTATCTTTATCTTCTCCTGGCATTATCAGATATATCCGACTTTATTTTCCTCTGTTTTGGGATTTAAAGCAAGGCCACAGTGTGTCCTTGCTTTAAAAGTGTCCCAACATGTTATCTGTTAGATGTCTTTGGACACAAAGAGAATGCTGCACTGCATTGCTAAGTATTTGTCCTCATTCTTTGAGCCTCAGTTAATAAATTTGGCAGATGTCGGTGGTTGACAAGGTGCTCTCCTCTTTAATAATTGCATCAGTTGAGCAGAGCGTAAGTGCCTGAAGACCTGGGCCATTTATCAGGTTTAGCTTTGGGATGCGGCTGAAAGAATGCAGCGGTAAATAATTGAACTGGGCTTCACTCAGACTTAATGATACAAGGAAAAGGATCATTTTTGCACATGTGAAAGAATATAGTTCTCCACATACAGTACTGTGCATGTAATGAGTTAGTGCTGCACACTTCTCCTCATTTCTTCGTTCAGTATTGAGACTTTTGTCCTCATTCAGATGGGATTAACTTCTCTGAAGGAATTTGGCCGATAATAATAATAATAATAATACATGTCATGGTTGGTGATTTTGATGCTTTCTGGACCACTCCAGTGTATGAATTTTCACGCACTAGTTAGTATTGATAAAAGCCCCAACTACTTACCGCGATTGTTGGTCCTTCTATGATATATGTCACATTTGAAAAGGCACTTCTTGTTTTCCTTTTTTAGTTTTTGTGCTCTGAACAATGTTCTCTCTCTGACACCTTCATGACAGCTAAAGTTGAGGCTCATGTGTTGCTACTATTAATTCATTCACTTCACAGGAGAAACTCAAAGTTATAATGCAATATTATTAAATGAGATCATTTTAAACGTACTTGATGATATTGCAAAATCCCCATAAATGGAAACGGCTCCTTTCTTCCCAGCATTGGTTTAGGTTATTACAGTGTTGCTCCTTGTAATTTTTGGATCACTCAAGGTTTTTAAAAAAGCTCCATTATTAAACTGCCTTAGTAATTTGACACGAGTGACTTCCTCTGTGCTTGTGGCGTCGGTGCTCTAAGTTGTGTGGTTGCATTTATTCATCACGACGGGATCTGCAAGTATGACGGAGGCTGCTTTTATGCAAATGGATATTAATCAGTGTTGTTCACAAAACAAATATGTTTGAAAAATGAGACCATGATTTTAATATAATTAATTCACCCCCTTTAGTGTGAGTGAGTGCAAATTCATGTGTATGTGACGCACCAGCTAGTCGGTGCAGCAATGGGGGTGTGAACCCGACCAACACCCCCCTCCCCTCAACAATTGACCTTTAAGATAACGTCATCACCAGCTCGTTCCAGCAGCAGGTGGGCTGCAGAGTCTGAGTCGGTGGGATTTTCCTCCACTGCTTTTAATCTTTGTTCAGAGAGAGCTGGCTTCCATTTAATGGTGATTTAAAATATTTCTGAAGTGATTTACTTTGGGAAAGAGCTCAAGACAGAAAAAGCTGAAATGATGGCTGTAACTGTAGATGCAGCATTAATTTTCTGTACCGATATGAGTGTGAGGGTTAATCATTTTTGGTGGAGTGTGGTTTGTTTTTTCCATCCATAAATGCAGATGAACCAGGAAATACATCTCCATAACTCTTGGCGAAAGTCTGTTTTCTTGTCTCACTACTCTCATTAACAAGACACATTGAAGTCATACAGTGCTTCCATAGCACATGTTGAGACGTTCATCACAGTAAATAAGTCCTCACTCCATACTTATAACGGCTGTAATTTATACCCACTTTTCCAGATTCAGAGCCTTAAGTCATTTTTTCATCAGGTCCGTGTTACCGCTCAGCTTCTCAGGAAGCAGCGTGAAGCTGATTAGCGTTTCATTCACCCGGGGAAATGGCAGCCATTATGTTTACCCTAACCCTTTATGATCCATCCCTAGTATGTCGTCCTGGATGCCATTCCTCCATTCCTCAAACACACTTCCAATGAGCCAAATGCTAAGATTGGCTAAAATACAGCATGAACTATAAATCTTATTTGACAAAAAAAAGTTTGAATGAGATGCATAAATCTCACAAGAAAATGAAATACATCCATAACCATACAGGACAGTGATTCATCATCGTCTGTTTGAAGCATCCTATTATCATGTGTTGTGTATCATCATTGGTAATTCCCAGAGTAGCACAAATAAACAACTCCTGAGGGCCTGACATAAACATGCAGACCACTTATGGATCAGGCCTTTGAGCGGGACATGCTCAGAATGGCCATTTCATCCCCATTTACAGAAAACAGACAAGCTGAATTCAAGGTTGAGTCAATAGACTGAACCTACACACCAGCAGTCATTGTTATGCGTACAGCACCGTGTCCGCTGTGATCCTATCTTCAGGATTTATCAGGGCTCCTGTGGTAATTTGTGGTGCATATCATGTCCGGATTTGCAGTCTAATAAACGGTGAGAGGAACAATCGGGGGAGCATGACACAGTGCTGTATCACGTGTGCAGAGTTTCCCATAGACACACCCTCCACGTCCACAACTGTCATCATGACGGGCTGCTGCCCCCCCCCCCCCCCCAGTAACGGTTATTGCTGTAATGATTGGACAGTCTGGGGCTTGCTTTCAAATTACAGTGATTAAAATGAAACAAGCTACATTAATTCAATGAGCAAATATTCATTAACTTTTATTGAACACAGAGAAACTTATTGAGACGTCCTTATTTACAAAGGAGCGCTGTTGAGAAATGAAGCAGCAAAGGTGCAATTCATACAGTGCTAATAAAACTGGATTTGTCCTTTCTGTTTTCATAAAGATCTATAAACACCACAGGCAACCAACAAGCTAATCAAAGACCATCTGTCATACGTTTGACTGGTGTATAATAAGAGCACATAAACTCCTTCCTTTAGTGCACGTCCTCGGGGCCAAGGTGCAACATATGATTTATTTCTCCTCCTCTGAGAAGTTAAGTAGCTTTAGAAGTTTTCCACTTTATCTGCACAGCTGGGAATTTGTTTTTCATATATCTAAAACTCATTTTAAAAACTTCAGAGCAGTTTTTGTCACTTTTATGTTGCCGTTATTTTTCATTCAGCCTTTTTAAACCAGGCATGATATTTCTGGTTTGGCTGTCAGTCTTGTTTATTATTTCCGGATTTTCCCGGATTATCTGGAAAACTCCCAAGACCTTCACACAGCAGACATTTTTAATCACATAAATTATGAACCTATTCAAACTAAATATGTTTTTTTTCAGTTTTGATCATCTGTTTGGTGCTTGATAAAGCTGCACCTGTATAAAGTGCGCCTATCTGCTCCGACCAGCCACCCGGTCCTGACCTTTGTTTTCAACACAGGTGGACTTGATGTGCTCCTTTCCAGCCAGATGGGAACACTGAGCAACCAATCAGCGCCATTACTCTTTAAATCCCTTTTGAAAAGTCTTAAAAGCAAGTTACAGTTGCCCCCTCTTATCCTCTCTGCTTGCATTTTTAAATCATCCAAAATAGTTCCTGCTATAACAAAAACGAAAGAAGAAACATTATGTTCCCGTTAGGACCTCAAATCTAGCTCAGGGTTATTGTCCTTGTCATAATGGATTAATAATTAACAAATCCCTGGATTTAAGATGGTTGAACAAGTGCTGCTGTTGCAAAAGTGCAGAAAAAGGCCAGGAGATGACAACGGGGGGAGTAGAGCGGGGTAAAAGTACAAAATTTAAAAAATTAATTGCACATTGAACTACAGGAGGAGAGAAATCAGTGTGGACTGAATTTAGCTCCTAGGGAGGTGAAACTGAACACACTTCTGCTGCCCACAGCTGCTGGATCTTATTGGAAGTAAAATTGCCTGAATGTATCATATTTCACAGCCCACAGCAAGGTCCATCCCAGAAACCGTCCTGAAGCGACTTCCCCCTGCAGCAGGATATATTTCCTTTCCTTCACAGAGGCTCCGATCAGCTTCCAGTCTGTTCTTTTAGTAAACCTTAAACATGCCGGCAATTCGTTTCAGCTGCCTGGATTTGTGTTTTCATATCTGTTTATCTTATCATGTTGCAGGGTTTGAAGCTACAGAAGCCAATTAGCTACAAAAACACTAATGGTTTCTCTTCAGTTGGAGATAAGCCCCAGCTGTCAGGAACTTCCACTGAGGGAGGGGTCTGTGCGGCGTCACAGCTAAACCCTGTGTGTTGGCGGCAGCGTGGTCGAACAAAAAAAGACTTCAGGCTGAGATGACTGGCAGCTTCTCAGCCAACAGGCCACCCCTGAGCAGCTCCCTTGGGATTCTCTCCGCACAGAAACACTTCCTGCAATTCATTTTGGTGCTCACACACACACACAAACACAAACAAGTATTTCTGAGACCTGAATCAGCTTGACCTCCATTACACTAATGGCACCATTGAGATGGAAGTCATGGTTTAAAATGAACACGGAGCACAACCCCCTCCCCTCCGCCTCCAGTGTATTCAGGTGTTAATGTCTGCAGTCCGACTGCCTCATAGCTGCTGCTATAATGTTTATTTGAGTGTATAACCGTGTCAGTTGCTCTAACAGGACCTTTGTGGCATCTACTTGGCTCAGAGGTTTACTGATACTGTGCAGCTCCCTGCTGCTGCCGCACACACACAAACACACACAGCATAAAAATTTAATTATGGGATGGGAATAAGGGCCCCCCCAGTAAATAGGAAGCAGTGGCTGATGACTTTATTACTCACGCTGCTATATTTGTGATTTATCATGGTTTTGCATAACGGCCCAGAAAAGCTGCACAGGTTTTATAGGAGTTTCATCCTGCACCTGGTTGTTATCGTGGGACGAGAGCAGCTTTGTTTACTTGACATTAAAATGAGTCTTTTCCTCTATATGACTCGTGTTAACCTTTTTACATTCAACAGTCTAATTCACTAAAACTCCCTGTACTGTCTGCAGGTGTACTGAGTCTCACCATGAGATCTATTTTTAGTCACAATGTTTGCTCATCTCAGATATAAAATATCTCTTTCATTATCTAATATCTCACTGTGGAACACCTCCAAATTGAACTACAGGAAACATAATTTTTAGTCAGAATTGTCTTTAGCTGCATTTAACCGTACCACACATCACAAGGATAAAAGGTAGATCATCTTCCCCCCAGTTCCTGAACACCAACTCAACAGCATCATGAAAACCTCCCAAAGGTGGACTGTTGGGGCCGCTCAGCTCAAAGCAAACAGTTGATCTTCTAACTCACTGTGGACTTGGAGAAGGGATTGGCAGTGTTTCCTAGCCACACCAGCACTTGACTTTGAATTGGGTTGTTTTTTTTTTTTCTTCTTCTTCTTTTTTTAATTGTTTTTTTTTTTTATGAGACAATATGAAGGTGCAAAATACTTGATAAATAGTTAGATGGTCCAATGAGAGAATGCTGTTGCCATGGCTCACTAAGTGTCTGAAATCAAAGACTTTTCATCTCTCTGCTCCTGCTGTGTTACAGTGGTTGCGTGCTTTGTCATCGGCAACTCCATTCAGAGAGACGTGACGAGCAGCAAAGTGACATTGTGTTTATTTCTGGGTTTAGCCAATATGGGTTATAGACATCTCGACCAAGCAACCCCACTTAAAGCATTTTGTATTTGTGTGAATTCAGCTCTAAATTCAGCAGCCTCTCCTGAGTTTGATGCTGATCTCCCTTCTTCCATTTTTGATAAAACAGTTTTACTGCCTGTTTGTCATTCTCAGTCTGTCGTCACTCAGCTCGTGCCCCCCTGGGCGGGTTGTGACACATTTGCTGGATTTTTTGCTGGTAGAGGTTTGAGAGTGTGTGTGTGTGTGTGTGTGTGTGGACTCAAAGCTTGGCATGCCTCTTAGCAGTGCATAGTGTGTGAATCCAGAGGGTGTGACGCTCTTGTCAGAACATATTATATAAAGTTTGACATCCACTGCAGAAATGAGGCTGAAGATTTTAGATGTGCAGAGAATGCTTTCATGAGACGACTAAATCAACACATCATCAATCGTTGGTTGGTCTGCGCTGCATAGCCAAGAACAAATAGGTGTGAGCATCTATGTGTGTCTGTTTATGTTGGGTCTGACGGTGTTTTATTGGTTTTTAACAGAAGTCTTATGGAAGATCAAACACTGGGGTCTAAAGTCAGCCCTACCCAACACCCTCGGGATGAACTTGAGACGTTAGGTTATTCATTAACTAGTAAACAAACAAACAAAATAACAGCCACAGACTTATATAGAGCTGAGTCTGTTTGGATTAGGCAGGAAATTTGGATGGGCATGTCTTTATCAGTTTCAAAATTAAATAAATTGTTAAGAGGAAACCAATGTTTGTGTCATCCCAACCACTGTCTACAAATGTTGTCTGTGCAGGTGTCGTCCAGTGTTGAGCAGACCAGTGGATTAAACTGCTCATGTTAAAGCAATCACAGTCCAGTCTGTTAAAGCTGCCACTTCACTCATAGGCAGTCCTAAAATAGTCACCAGTATCAGGGCTCTTCATTCTCTGACTCTCTGAGCGGCTTCTCCTTCTGGTCCCTTCCCACGTCCCCTTCACTTACTCTGGCTTTATTTGCCCCCTCACTTTTCCTGATGTTTCATTTATTCATACCCTGCAGAACAGTGTTTTTCTGTTTCATCTTTTATTATTCAAGCACATTGAAGCAGATGTTTGTTAAAAATGAACAGTCAGTCCTCGGTGAGTGGAGGAGACACCCTGAGCCTGAGTAGCGCGGTGCAGCTCTTCAATATATTAAGGCAGGTGATGGAAAAAGAAAGCTGTGCATGTCAGAGATGGCAGTGACAAGTGGCAAATAGTCCAGTTCACCTTATGAGAGCTGCAGCTACAAATCTGTGAGACGCAATGATTTATTTTGTTCCCCCTTTTTCTGCAGCTGTCATGGTTTCAGTGAAGTCTATATTACAAAGGGAAAGAGGGAAAAAGGCAGGGGGACAGGGTTGAATATGAAAAAGACATTAGACACCTGAGTTGGAATTGTCTTGGCATTACTTGTGCGATTGAAAGTTTACAGAATAGGGGAAAAAAAACTAACTCCTGGCTCGACCCTGAGCCACGGGCACACTTTGGAGACCCTCAGGTACATCTCAATTTAGATTTTTTTAATGTATATATTTCTCAGTGCATGCTTTCTGTGTTTGTGTGCGTGATACAGACTCTCACGTTTACATTTTGGCTGTGTGAGTGCATTCAGATAGAACAGATAATGAGCGCCCCAGTATTTCCCTCAGTTACAATGAAAGATGTGGATTGAGGTCACATTGAGCACCACTGCAGCAGACACATCAAAGGCCTTCCTGGCTCCGTGCAGCGCCGTGCACTGTGTTTACTGTACGCACCGACGTGTATCCGCACAGGAACATGGCAACTACTAATCTCAGGAGAGGTCTGTGTCTTCTGAAAGTGTGTCTGTGTGTGAAAGTGGCTGCGTCAGAGAGATACAGCATTCTTGGTGGAGGCATGGCATCAAAGAACCAAAAAAAATCCCCCATATTAATGGACCCACCTATTTGTAATTTGAATCATCCATATTCTCAGAGGACTTCCTTATCTCTTTCTTTTTATATCAGAAGAAACTCACTCCTCTATTCTTTATCTGAAGCTGATGTGTTGAAGTGGTAAAACTCTGAGTTACTGTATACTGACTCACAGTGGAAACAAAAAGTCTTACCGTCATGGTTGAAATTGAAATCTTGATGTGAGTGTTAATACTCTATATGTCCTAAAGCTTGTGGACATTTGAACGTGGCATGACATGAGCCTTTTCACCTGGTTTTGGATCCAGACTTCAGGGATTTGCTTCCATCCTGAGACATCACAGTTTCTAAAAGAATTCACAAGAATGATGAAAACCCTTTTTGGCTGATGGATTCAACTAAAGTATGAGTGTAGAGTGTCGGGAGTCTGTAGGTATTACTGATGTGATATCAATATTTCAGTTTTAATATTATTTATTATCAGTGGTGGTAAATAGTGTTGTGCCCTCGGTCCGGCCCTGGTATCTGTGGATTAGGCCTGGAGGACGGTGATATTCTCCTGCATCCACTAAACCTGTTTTCCAGCAATATATGAAATTTATATTCATAATCTCAAAAAACACATTTTCGCTGCTTCAATCCAAAGGTGACACTCAGCGTGGCCTACAGTGATCTTAGCCTTGTCGGGCTGGTCGTCGTGGAAACCTGTGTCATGAGGCTCCCAACCAGCGGTTTTTGTGCTGATATTGCTTCTTGAGGCACTTTGGAACTGGACACCAAGTGTTGCCACCGAGGACAAATTAGTTTCCGTGCTTCGGGCT
This sequence comes from Remorina albescens, assembly GCA_034769265.1. Lineage (NCBI taxonomy): Eukaryota > Metazoa > Chordata > Actinopteri > Carangiformes > Echeneidae > Remorina > Remorina albescens. Next base: position 3,330,746 of record CM068493.1, read on the forward strand.
CCGGGACTCTGCGATCTTGTCCTGTGAGCTTGTGCGGCTCACTCATTCATGGCTGAGCTGTTGATGCTCCGGGTCATTTCCACATCACAATAAGTACAGTTAGCTTGGGCAAATCTAGAAGGAACCTAACAAATGGACGTCTCAGAAAGATGGCGTCCTCCGACTGCGCTCGCTTTTGTCCTCCTGTTAAATACACTGTAACTGAGCCAGAAAGGTATAAACTTCAGGCTACACAGGGTTTAAATAAAAATGCAAACTGTCTGAGGCCATGGGGCAGATCACATGTGCTTACATGATCAAAAAAGTCTCACGTGTGCTGTTCATTGGACATTCCTGGCGTGTCCCAGTATGGATGAGTCTGTGTGTGTGCTGTTTACTTTATTAGCCGCCTCCTCGGTTGGCAGCAGAGTGCTGGTTTGACAGCAGAGGTCAGGGGCTGCTACTCTTGGATGGGCCACAGGAGGATGAGATGGCTCCAGTCGTCCTGAGACCGGGGAGAGGGGGGGCTGCCATCCCCTGCCTCTCATCACTTCAGCATCAGACAGAGGGAATCACACATATACAGATGTCTGATAGAGAAATGTTCTCAGGAATCCAGCCTGCTTCTGACTTCTTTTCTGCCTGATACTTGAGGCTATTAGCTTTACAATCTCATCTCCTTGTTTCTGAGTCTGCAGCTCGTCTCCTCTCGAAGGGAGTTGTTTGTGTCGGCAAAGCGCTGAAAGACTGCATGAACGGCGGGGCCGATAAGCCCGAATACTCCCAGACTGACGAATCAGCACCCTGAAACTAAACAGAATGATCTTGACTTTTTATATGCTTTGGCTTCTATTGTCGGTGCTGTTTCTCTTCCTCCCTTGTTTAAGTGTTTGCGTGTGCAATTGCTGCCCCTCAGCAGGCCTGTTAAGCCACTGGCGGTCCTGTCTGGGCTTTTATGTTTGCCCACAGAACACAACTAGCATGCCTCAGGGAAAAAAGTGCTGACTGCCACAAGCTCACAACCTCACCTTAAAAGCTTATCGCACTTACTCTTCCGGCCAGGATTATGCAAATCGGGCACTCAGGTAAGGCATCAAACTGGCCTGGAGTTTAAATGGACCGCTGTGTCTCACACAGGACACGGGGCGTCTGACGGCAGCAGGGCAGAGTCACTGATAACCAGGATTTCCATGATCTCCACAACAGTGCAATTTAACCAACACCGAGTCAGCTTCATAAATATTCCTCAGTTCTGCTTGTCATTTCTTTCGTCCCACCTTTTGAACCTTTCACCCCTGCAGGAAATAATGACTTATTATCAACACAGCAGCTACCACTTTGGACACAGGGGTGATGGCCTGACCATTTATTTCTGGAAATGTGGAGTTTTTAATGGCCAGAGAAGTTGACTTTCTGTAATCACATAAATTACACTTTTTTTTTTTTTTCCGAAAATGTGAAAAAATTGGCTCAGTTTGATTAAATTGAAATGAAGGGTCAACTTATTTGACAGCTCGTAGATCATCACAGAGGGATTAAATGGACCAATAAAAAAATAACGCTCTTTCAGTTTTCTGGGGAATAATCAAATATTTCTTTGGGGAAGGGGTTCTGCTGGAGGATGTTTTTAATCATAATTTCACTTTCTAAAAGAGCAAGCCACTGCTTTGATTTCCACTCTCATAATCTCTTTCACATTATTTTATATATAATTGCCTGCTCAGCTGTAGCATTAAATTCTATTTTCCTATGAAAATTATTTCCTGAAAAAAGCCTCAACGCATTTATTCATACTGCTGACTATAAAGCTCTGCTTTCTTTATTCTCCTCTTCTTTATATATGTGTGTGCACCCACGAAGGGCAACAATGGAAATTAAATAATTTTTTTTCAAGAATAACATAACATGCTTTGTTTAAATGCAAAGACTAGAGCACATATTTTTTATTCTTATTATATTGCATAAGCACTTGAACAGTATGATAATTATCCTGGCTGGACCGAACTCCAGTATGCAGTTAGCGTTCCAGTTAGAGCGGCCAATCAAACTGTGACGGAGACACTGACTCAGGAGACGAGTGCATTTAGAGGTCTGCTGCTGCCCAACTTTGTCTGCACAGGATTTTAATGCGTAGCCAACATAAATCCATTTAATCTGTAGATTTCAGTCATGAATTCAACAAACAGCCAATCAGGAAGCTGTTGGATTTATATGTTGTTTGCCTTCAATCTGACCAAGGTCTTTGTCAGCAGTCATAATCGACTTGTGTTTTAGGTGTTAAAGTTGAACTCTGTATTTCAGAAAGACACAAAAATAAGAAAAGTAAGACGGCAAAGGTCAGGTTAAATTGTCTGAATTCACCCGGTCCTGAAAACGTTGGTCAGGTGAGTGAGCGTTACGAAAAACAGACTGTTTGCCCTGCTGTTCTAGTTCCAGCCAGAACCAGCTCTCTCTTATCCCTGCCTGAATTGTGGATTTAACCAACTTCACTTCTGATTTCATAAAACTCCCTTTTTGTGTCAGGCTGCTTATTTGTTTTTATACCATGGTCAGTGTGAATACTCTGTTCTGGTTGGTCGGCAGGTGTGCGTTAAAACCGTTTAATGCAAACGTAGTTCAGCTAAACTTTGTAGGCTAACTGCTCTAAATTCATCCGCGCCTGTAACCATAGCAACACAACGAGCCCAGTTTGATTTTTATTTTATAAACAATAACCACACTGTGGAATAAATTTGACCTAAATCAAGCTTAATTTTAACTTTTAATAGCCTACTTTTGGCTTTGTTAAAGCGATTGAGTCACAGTGCTCATCCCGTCCTACTGTGACTACTGTAACTGGCGTGGTTGTAAAAGGGACTAGTTTATTCCTTGTCATGACAATGGTAAACTCTTGCTTCAAAAACTTTCGATTTTGAGTGCAAAACTTTCACCAAAAGTTGGTGAATCCTTTTATTCCTATATTCTGGGAAAATGACCGTGGTATAAGCGGGTTAATCCACGAGTAGGTGTGCTTCAAACAGTTTTAATGCACCTACTCGTGGATTAACCCTTACATATTTTGTACCAATTCACTTTAGAAGACGTTCCTCTTTAACCTGTGCCGATAAGGACAGAAATCCTTTGCTACGGTCAAAGCTTTACACAAATTCCCCACAGCTTCGTCCGTGTCAGGCTTTTTTCCTCAGCTCCTCCTCTTCACACTTCCACACATTTTTGGGGCCAAAATCCGTGACACGCCTGGCTGGTTGCGTTCAAAGCAGCCGTTTCCGTCACCCACTTTACTTGTGTACATGTACAAAGGAATGCTAAGTCCAGTTTGGGGAAATTAAGTGATGTTTTTCTCTGGTTGAAGTTCTGTGCATTTAAATGATGATTTGAGCTTCATAATTATCTTGCTGGTAATACAGGAAATGGTAAAACCTAAAATTGGAAGGTTATGTTACTGAAAGATGGAGATTCTGTTCAAACAGGCAAAAAAATTGCAAGAGTTGGTGCTGAGTAATGAAGAAATCTGAGAGGACTTTATTATGCCACTAAGATCGTGGAAAACTTCTAAGTTGTTCCTTTTCCACGGTGTCACCAGAAGGTCAAGTTGAAAACTGTAGCCATTAAATTGTGCTGGGTCATTTCCCAAATGGCTTCTCAACAACAACATGAAAAAGTAATTGTTTAAAGAACAAGAGAAAGGTCCTCCTGCCTCACTGCAGGCTGAATCAACGGTGGTTGGTCTAAAGATACGTAGCCTTCAGATACCCGTTTAAAGTCCAGGCCTCTCCTTATATTTAGGTTCAGCTTGAATTGAGTTTCATAGGCAGCAATTACACCGAGACAGGCTACCAACCCCACCAGGCTCCACCAGTCAAACACCGATGTTTAAGGGAGAAGGTTGAGCTGGTGATGGAAAAAGATCTTCTGCCTTAAAGGTGGATTTCAGGGCCATAAATCTCCTCCTCGCATATGTTAGAGATCTTAATGGGTCCTGTCAGTTCCCATAAATCAAGACCGGAACCAGGACTGGGACCTAAAATCTGCCAAAGTCTAAATTATATTCAGTCCAATAAAGTCAGATAAGCTCCTGTTGTGTTGTTGCATGTTTGAAATCTATTAATATCAAAATTCATCTAAGCAGAATGTTGACCATGTAGGTGCATCACAATAACCCCAGCAGAAACATGTGGGCGTATTTTTACTTTTTTCATCCTTCCATTGTGTTTTCAGGTCGCCCATCTTTGTGGTGGTTTGTGGTCTCTGAGATCGCTGTGACCTCCATAACCCAAAAACTTGTGCTAATTTTGACAAAATACACTAAATATGTGTTATTGACTTCCTTGAAAGTCTTCACACAGTTTGTGGCAGAGATTCATAACTAACATGGAGGAAAAGCTACAAGACGAAAGGTCACAACCTACTTATCCTTTCAATCACAGCCTCTGTTTAATTAATGAAGCATGCTGCTTCCCGCCTTGGTTACATTTTGACTCAAGGTCAGTTTGTGGGTTGGTTGGTTTGTTTTTCTGCACGCCTATGCAGTTTATTTATGGGGCTGATCTCTAGGGCTCTGTTGATCCTGGACTTTGGTGCAGATCCAGATCCAGTGTTGGATTGTTTGGCCTTGGGTTGTTTTCTTGTTCACATGTGAGTCCAGTGTGAATGAATTCAGAGAGGACTTTGAAAGGATAAGAAAGGAAACCTGTGAACAGCCCTCCTCCTGTGCTCTGTGAATGAGGCAGGAACTCGGCCTCTTCCCTGCTGCCTGCCAGCTGAAACCATGTGGCTCTTTTTCTCCAGATGTAGATCCTCTACAGTTTTCTAACCTCTGTGCTGCAAGAAACAGGAGATGGGACAGTGTTTGAACAGCTTAGATCAAGATAAACATATCAACAATTCAACCATCATCAACGTTCAGTTCTTAACCTGCTTCAAGTACGACTTCTTTATCTTCATACTTTGAAATAATGAGCTGTAAGCCATTGTTTTTGGATTTTAGAGGATCCATTCATTTTGGTGCCTTAACTTGAATGCACACTCCCAAAATAATAAAACGTATTGCTGCGAGTCGACACTTTTAAAGCCATTTTATAGACTAATATTGTTTTTTTTAATTGGGTTTTGTGGAAGTTTTAACTTGAGATAAAAAAGACTTGAACACTAAACATGAGAGTGGGATTAAATCTATTTCACAGATCTAAATTCTCATAAATCCCTTCTTGCTCTTTTGGATTCAGCTTTCAGCAGTTTTGAGAAAAGTTAATAAAAAGATCCATCTGAGATCTGAATTTGATTCTGTCTGAGAAGACACAATAAGTTCTGAGTGGGAGCAAATTAATTATTCAGAATGTGCTGCTACAAAATAAAAATGAAATCAGCAGTAAAGCCTGTGTTTGATTAGACACGTGTTGGGTACGTTGAAATATAAAGCAGCCTGCCCCCTTTTTCCCACCTTATGGTTTATAATTTATTGATCCAGCTACCATTTCTGGTAGTATTTATTTTTAAATGCAACGAGTTCTCGGTCAGGGCTTCTGTCAACGGAAGAAGAATCTCTGGCTAACAGCTGACGTTGGCTTCCATAAATTCTCATTTGGAGCTTTTTCCGCAATTAACTTAGACCATTAACATAAGGTGGATTTCTATCAACCTATTTTTATGTGCCTTTTTAATTTGTGCATTAAAGAAAATGGAGTGGATTCCTCAGCAGTTCACTGAGACCTAAAAACATCATAAAAAAGTTTTTAAGCTCGGTTGAGTGGGTTGGCAGAGGTGTACAACCACAAGGCTGTAATTCTAGTTCTGATAAGACTGAGACTGAACTGTGCAGTGCAGAGGAAAATGACACGTGCTGTTCCCCTTTTTGGTCACAGCTACTGCCTAAATGATGATGTGCAGTCTCCTGTGTTAGTGTTCAGGGCTACAACTATTGTTCTTTCACCGTGTAGTTGTCAATAAAGCAGTTGATTTTTTTAAATGTATAAAACATCAGAAAATAATGCAGAGTGCCTATCACAATTTCCCAGACTCTAAGGTAACATCTTTAGACGTGTTTCTCTGCCAACCCAGAGATCCAGAATCCAAAAATATTAAATGAAATACCAATTAAGACAAGAAAAAGAAAGAAATGCTCACACATAAGAAGTAGGATTCTTAAGTTCTGGATGTCACGATTGGACAGGTCTTCCACCAGTCTGTTTTGTATTAGCTGGGAAAATAATTGACTTGTAAAGACCCTCTGAAACGCAGACATAATGATCATCATTTTCTAATCTTCAGATTGTGTAGCTGTTATAAAAGTGTGGAGGAAGAGGGGAGGAAAATGGGAGAAGAGAGAAATAAAATTGGGTCGACGGAGGTTTAAAAAAACAAAACAAGGGATCCAAAAATAAAGATCAAGCAGTTTTGATTGTGAAAAGTGTCTGCTGGCATAAGTTTGAGTGCTGGTGCATCCCTGAGTGTGTCTTCACAGTTTTTGCCTCAGTAATAGCTGCGTTTGACAAATAATTTGTGACAAATTCTGAACTATTGACAGCTTCAAAATAAAAATAAAGTTTAACTGGAGCACTGAGAAGAAATAACTCTTTGTTTTTGACAAAACAGCAACAAATGTTGAACTGCTGAGTCGCTGCAGGCTGTTCTCTCAAACCTCAGTATATACTGTACGTGGCAGCTCATACCCACACTGGCCTGTTTCTGTTTTCCTTCCTTTGCTTCTGTATTTGGCTCTCTGACAGCCTAATTTTTCCTAATGGAAATAATTTTGTTACCCACTGTGTTTGTTATTCCATTGGATTGTCTTGCTGGTTGGATTATTGTGTTCATACACATGTGCCTGCTGGTAAAATCAATCATTAATCTACAAATTACTGAGCAAAGCCATTTTCCTACAAAGAAGACGTGAGGTCTTTGAAAGGATAAGAAAGGAAACCTGTGAACAGCCCTCCTCCTGTGCTCTGTGAATGAGGCAGGAACTCGGCCTCTTCCCTGCTGCCTGCCAGCTGAAACCATGTGGCTCTTTTTCTCCAGATGTAGATCCTCTACAGTTTTCTAACCTCTGTGCTGCAAGAAACAGGAGATGGGACAGTGTTTGAACAGCTTAGATCAAGATAAACATATCAACAATTCAACCATCATCAACGTTCAGTTCTTAACCTGCTTCAAGTACGACTTCTTTATCTTCATACTTTGAAATAATGAGCTGTAAGCCATTGTTTTTGGATTTTAGAGGATCCATTCATTTTGATGCCTTAACTTGAATGCACACTCCCAAAATAATAAAACGTATTGCTGCGAGTCGACACTTTTAAAGCCATTTTATAGACTAATATTGTTTTTTTTTATTGGGTTTTGTGGAAGTTTTAACTTGAGATAAAAAAGACTTGAACATGGAGAACTAGTATCACTGGCACCGGTCTCACAGTAAAAATGAGTGCAGGATTAAAACCATTTAACAAAACTGAATTGTTGCTCGTTTAGCATGCAGCCCCTGGCAACAGGGAGCAAAGTCAATACTAATTCAAAGATTTAACTGAGATCTGTGCTCATGGTGGCTGAAAATCAGAAATATCCTTTTGAAATATCACACAGTTTCTTTGGAGTTTTAAAACTTGGTGCATCGATGGAATCCAAATGGAAGAAAGTGCTCTGGAACCGTGAACCTGTAGACACTAAAGCATCAGTTCTTTGAGAGTTCTGATTAAAGGTTCATGTGTGACAATCAGTGCTGCTGACCAATGACCAAACTATAGTAACTCGTTTGCTGTTGTTTACAACATGCACTGGCATACATCTGTCCACTTTACTCCATGAAATCTGCTCCTGCTGGTCCCTCCACAGACACCCTTCGGCTCTCCATCACCCCCTGGGGAGACCTCGGGGGGGGGATGACTGACTGTGGAGGAGCTTTCGATCAGATCTGGCGAAGTTATCAGTCGAATCCAAATCTAAACTAGTCGTCAAACGCAACCCAAGCTTGGTGTCTAGCAGCGGTGGTGTTAAAAGCTCTTAGTTGAAATAACCTGCTGGACGGGCACAATTCAAACCGGAGCCTGGAAAGACAAAAGTGTGGTGGATCTTTACGCTGCGTTTTGGTGGCAATGGCAACACAAATGAAAAATTTGTTCATGAGCTAAGTTTGTTTAGATGAGCTCAATTTTCTTCTTTTGTTGCTGTCAGAAGTTTCCTACTGTGCTGAGCTCGGTGCCCAGTTGTTTTCTGATGAAAAAGAAGCTTGTTTATTTGTTTCCTCTGAGGACCATAGCAGTAATAATTTATGTTGGTCCAAGAGGCGCAGTAGTCATAATTATACAGGAATAAACTGTATAATAGTTAAATTATTCAACAGCTAAATAACAATCAAATGTATTTCTTCCCTTAATTCCAGTTAGATTCTGACTCTAGTTCTTTTGCAGTAAAAAGAGAAATAATTCTGAAAGATATTTACTCACGTCTATTGAATGAAGTCACTGTTGGAGCTCACTGTTGAGGAATGAGTGGAGCGTTATTATTGTTTAGAAAGACCTACATTCATTTATGTGTTAGATTTCCGGTCAATCAGGTATTAAAAATTCTGGACACCTGCTTGGTGTTAGTGGGTTTGTGTTTATGGTTAAAACTGAGTATTTGGCTGGGAATGTGTAATGCCTATTAGAGAAGTCCAGCCGTCACATGTATGGCTGGCTTTAGAAGGGGAAAGATAAAATGCATCAGAAACCACATTCTCCACTCTCAGCGGTTCAGAAAAACATACTGGGAGAAAATGACTCACTCCAGATTCCTTCATAACCACACAGGAAAACCAAATGCAGCTTTTTGAAATTCATCAGTCAACATTTTAAAACACACATGGTTTTGTTATTTTGTGTTGAAAAGGTCTTCAGAGAACTAAAGTCTGGCTCCAGCAGTTGCATCATGAAATGACATGTATGTTAAGTTTGTGAAGTGATTGAGTCCTTTATTTAGAACAACACTATGTGACTTTAAGTAGAAAAAGTGAAACAAACATTTTCTTCACAGGCAGATGTGAGTTCTGAATGTTTCTTCTCTAACAATCACCTGTACTGTAGTTCTGTCTGTCCGGATAATCCACTGGAAGGAAATTTGTTCCTGTGCTGTCTGAGTCAAACATGACAAAATAAACCGAACGGCTGTGACATCTTTGTTAGGTTTGTCTGACAGCCTGTCAGACTTATTATCAAAAAGCTGTCTGAATTCTTCCAAACGATTGGAACCGGTTAGTCTCTTCTGACATGATAATGGTATATATGATTTATCATATAGAAGCACTATGACATAAAGGAGTGACCTCCATGATCCAAATCAGTCAGACTTCAGAAGCAGCCACTCTGTCTGTGACAGGAAGCCTCCGAGCAGCTGGAGCTGCAGCAGTCCTCACTTCTTATCTCTCAGGACTCATCAGCAGCCTCTGCTGCACTGAACTGCAGCATCTTGTTCTCCAGCTTTGGTGCTGTCTCATTAGGCCTATCTGCGTTTGAGCCCTATGTCAATAGGCGATGACTACACAGCCCCCCCAGCCCCTGTGTTGATCTCAGCCTCCCTCTCTGATATCCCTGTGGATGAAAGGATGCATCTGCAACTAAACCTCTCTGAAACTGAAGTCCTCGTCACACCAGCCAATCAGTCTGTCGATGACCATATCAATATACAGTAATGGACAGATAAATCAGGTCTTTCCAGATTCAGTGAGCCTGCCAGCTCGTAGTTATCTCTCACCTCAGTGACTTCAATGCTCGTCTGGTGGTCCACCATCCTGCAACCTGTCTAGTCCTGGACCTGCCCAAAAAGGCGTATATCACTGCAAACAAGGCAGTCTGAGTCCAGACTCCTCTGGCCTGAGGAGCAAAGCTACGGAATTCTGTTCGACTGGGTTGGTTTATGCAGAGAGAACTCTTGTTTTCTCCATAAATATGAAGAAAAACAGTATTTAGATTTTTCAGTATATATACAGTACATAATAATAGTATGGTGTTGTATTTGCAGATGGTAACTCTAAACATGAGACATTTTAAATAGATAGACAGATAGAGGAATAACAATGTTGAACTGAAATCAAGAGTCATGAAACCAAAGTTAGCCTACCTGCTGATAAAACATTCATTATATATCGAAATATGCGAGTTCTTTCCTGAATACTCCAATGTGTGTGAAATGTTGAGCTTTTAATTTGAAAGCATAAATAGGTACTGGACTAATGACACACTATGGAGAAAGAAAAATAAAGGTCCTCTCACTGTGTCCGAGGGAGTTTTAATGAGATGCCCACCAGTGACGTTTGGAGCTACGTGCTCTTCTCCGACTTCAGACAGGTCTGGAGGAAAGCATGTAGATGGTGGAGATCTCATTAAAACTGCATAAGGGAGCTACATTGTGCAGACCTTTAATTTTCTTTTTTTAACTTTGGTTTGAGACAGTGTCATGGAGGCGAATAGTCAGCTCCATGGTGATTTTTAGACTGTGGTGTTCTGTGGATGTGGATCTGTTGTTTTATTTGTGACCATCAGAAACATGAAAATATATAAAAAGAGAAATCTTTGCTGCACATGAAGGGTCAAGGAGATTTTTCTATTTTCCAAACTGACCCATTTCTATGTGATAATCACTTCCAAAGGGACTACAGCGCGTCACAGATGAGGGCTGACCTCTGTTTCACTTGTGCTTGTTGTGTCCTTGTAGTTGTAATTGGAGCCGACCAGGAAGAAAATCCTCCCCTTCAACACTTTCATTAAAACTGGACGACAAAAACAATTCCGCTCAGAAATGTCAATGGGGATTACAGCTTAGTCCAACTAAGGCTTCATTAGTTTTTCATCCTGTGTTGTGGGCAGCTGAGCTCTCAATGCTGGCTGACAAAAACATACACACATCTAAACTACACACACACACACACACACACACACACTGCTGTCATATAGTGGGGAGTTTTGAAAGGCTCCCAGGCCCTGAGATAGTCTTCTCATCACCTTCCTCTTCTTTCTGTGTAGATGTTTTTGTGAACATGTGTGTTGTTGTCAGCGTTGGCTGGATTGAAGTCACCGTGTTCCTCCTTCAGCTCAAAGTCTTTTTTTATGACAGAGGATCTGAAGCTGCAGCTCGTCAGATGCTAATCCAGCAGGAGTTATAGCAGCAAGTTCTTCCCCCGACACCTCTCAGGGTCACTTACGTCTTTGGTTGCTGCTGCAGCCTGTGCTCTCTATTCACGCCGCTCTGCCTTAACAACATTCGTCCGGCACAGATGGAGGCGATCGACGGATAAATAGATGTGCTTCACTTTGTTCTGTCCATTGTGGTACTAGATGAAAAAGAGTGGACTGTGTATAATGTAATCTCACCGGGAAGGGGGGTATTTAATTGCAAGCCAGTTTGCCGACAGGAGGTCAGCAATGAAGTTCAGCGTAAGTTGATTGCCATCATACAGTATGACAAAACATAGTGATATGCATCAAATCGCATTACAGCAATTAAAGGAAACAATGGAAAGGATTACTGCAGTTCTACTATATTCCCCCTGAGGCTGGCTGGTTAGACGCTGGACTGCAATGCAGAATGAATATGCCCTCATTAATTATCAACTGAAGGCTTAAACAGAGACTTTCTCACTCTGACCTGACTGGACTTATACTTGCTTAGGCCAGTTTTAGGAACAGTATGGGAGCCCCATGCACATGGTGCATTAATGATTTAGGTTTTCCTCCATCCATCTATCTCCCTCCTCTGATTCCACGTCTTTCTCTGTTTATCACATATTCATGTTTTCTCACCAGCCGCACAACATACCGGGTGTCCATAAAGTCTTTTTACAACTTGAAACGTTTATTACAAAAGCTAATGAACAGACAAATATGTGGAAATTATTCCAAAATGAGGAGTAGATGCCTCATTTAATACACCATTAGTTGCACAAAGCACATCAAGACAGTACTCGATTTCTTGCCGTGTTCGCGCAGCGTAGCCTCATCAATAGTTGCAATGGCATCAGTGGTGTCCCGATATCTTTAACGTAACCCCACAGAAAGAAGTCCAGGGGAGTGATATCTGGTGAATCGGGCCATCCCTTCCAACCCACCTGTCTGGGAATGTTTGATTTAGGAACCCACGACCATGCAGTCCCCAGTGTGGGGGTGCGATGTGTGATCAAAATCTTTGATAACCACTGAGTACATACAACAAGTCTGATTAAGATATCTCAGCAATTGCCTTTGTAATAAATTTTAAAAATTGTAAAGAGACAGCCTGTATGTCTTTCACTTCATGTCTGAGCTTGCGTCCTTCACCTTCCCTCCGAGGATTAGAGCATAATACTTGCTCTGCAGCAAACTGCTCCATATGATTTAGAAATTATTCATCATTAAAACAACACGCCACAGGCAACATGGTGACTTTGAGTAGAGCCAGTCTTTTTGTTTCTCCTCTCTGAACTGAAACAGCATTGAAGGGAGAAAAAAAAAAACAAACCAACAAGAATAGAGTGTTAAAAAAAAAAAAAAAAGCCTTGTGACTGATCGATCGTGAGAGTTGTTACAAGGTCTTTCAGTGTTTTGGGACGTGTGAACCTCATGGTGGCTCTCTGGTCCTGTTTGCCTCTGAGAAAAGGCTGACAGCAGCAACAGGGAGTGGGGCTGTGTGCCATGAAGAATTGATCTGTGTTGGACAAGAGATGAAAGAGGCGAGGCAGCGACCACGAGAGACGGCAGACTTCTAATTAAATCGGACAGATAAAGAGAAGATGAGAAGCAATGCGAGAGTACATGCCATAAAAGCTTTGACATCTTGAATACAGCTGCACTCTCATAATGTTGATATGAGGAAGGTAAGAGAAGGACACTTGAGCATGTTGGGTATTTGGATAAGTGTACCGCTGGGTAATAACTGAGTCTGACAGCCTGAGACACAGACCGTTATCACAACACTCGTCCAGCAAAACATTGTAGCAAGGTCATTTTAAACTTTAACATTTATATTTTCAGGAGCAGCTTGTTGAACCGACCCGTATGAGCACTGCTGAGTAATGGCTAAGATTTGATGTGCAAAAACTTCTCAGAGTCAGTTTAGCTGTGTTTGCTGCCAGACAACAAGATTCAAAAAACACAATGGTGTGTTTTCAGGCATTTTCAGGTAGCAGGAGGTCAAACAAACTTCAAGTATTCTGCCACCAAAGATATCTGGAGTAAAGTTCAGTCAGCTTTCGTTGACAGCGCTCAGCTGTTCACACTAATACAATTAAAACAATTAAAACTGTTTAGTGACTCTAAATTGTCTGTAGGTCTGAGTGTGAGTGTGAATGGTTGTTTGTCTGGGATCGGCTCCAGCACCCCCTGTGACCCGGAAACGGATAAAGCAGTTGAAGATGAATGAATGAATGAATGAAAAACTGTTGAGCATACATACAGTATGAATCAGTATTACTGTTTTAGGAGTCTTTTTACGCACTTGAAGCAGTTTGAGGAAGACGAGGGACCTGAGAGTCAAAACTCTATAGATCATTAAAACAAAACAGTTACAATATAGTTCAATATCACCAATCAGAAATGTTTCTCTGCATAGCAGTGAGTATGAAGAACTGTCGAGTGTAGAAAACTCCCAATTTTAATGATGATTATGATGATAGTGATTATTATCATCTAATTTTTACAATGTTCCATCAGCATGAACTTCAAACTTTGGCCATGTTTGTTAAATGACGATATAATTTAGTAAAAAAGCATGTTTATTCTGCTCAAAGTGGCTAATGGAGTAAGAATCGCTTTAGTACCAGGACTGATTGATGATTATTCATATAATTCATTCATATGTGGATCATTTTTTTTAATGAATTGGTTGTACGGAGTTGTGTGTCCACCGGTCAAAACCCAAAAACGTAGAGTTTAGCAATCAGCAATACCAAGCTATGGATGAAATAATCATATTTGAGGAGCTGAAACCATTAAATATTTAGCACTTTAAAAAAAATGGTGTTGATTCACTGACTGATAATTGCTCCATTGTTCATAAGGGAAACACATTTGAACATTTTTATTTTGCTTTAATTAGCCTGGGAGTGAGCATTTATGGCTTATGTGTCGTACAATGTGAGCAGAAGAATAAGACAATGAAAACATTGCTCTTCCTCATCCATGACAGGGAAAATGGGCCAATAAAAACACTTAACATCCCTTCTCCATATCTGCATTGCTACATATTCATCAGCCGCCGCCCCAACGTGAGATGTTTGAGGGCGGTTTACGCGATAGCTTACACATCTTTGATTTGTCAAGACTGAAAAGAGAAAGTGAGCTGCTGTGTAGTCATCACATCGCTGGCTGCAGCCTCACTGTGTACTTGGATCACACACAATTGACTCGCCGTCACCTTTAATACCTAAAGCCACATGCAGATCGCCGAGGTTAAAGTGGTTCTATGAAGTAAATGAGCAGGTCAGCCCATGACTTTGTGCTTCAGTGAAAATCAATTACGACCTTAATAAGGACCAGATTGAATGAACTAAACTCTGCCCCATGCTGAATGAATCGCCCATTTATTTATACACCATGATTCTCACGCTCCATCCCTCCGTTTCCTGTCATCCTCCCTCCTGTACTATACATTTTTATAAAGTTCCTCGTTCCTACGATTTATATTTAGCTCTGCTTCTCTTCATTTCTCTGCCAGAGTTTGATTCAGAGGCCACTCAGGTATTCATGTGACTTTTCCATCAGCTTTTCACCTCATTTTGTCTTCATGTGCTCTTCCCTCACCGCTCGCTTGTCATGCACTTTTTTCTTTCACTCTAAATGGCACAAACTTGCATCAACGCACCATCTCTTACAGTGAGTGAGTGTTTTCCAGTTGATGGAACAAATGTTTCTATGAGATGGAGGTACATGGGCCCAGAAAGGGTAGGAGGGAAATGGTGGCATGAAGCAAAATGAGTGTGAGCTGAGAAAAAGAGAAAGGGAACGGAAAATGTAGATCAAAGAGCAAAATCAACATGAAAATGAGTGAAGCTCTCTACACGACTCAGTCTCTCAAAGTTCAACAGATATTCTTGCTGTTGGGTGACACATGAAGAATTCACTGTTATTCATACCAAGAAGAGAATTTTTGTTGTATCTCAGCTCCAAGTGAAACTTTCAGCTTTTTCTGGCAAAGAAATGAGCCAACTGAAATAATTCCTTTGAGTTTCACCTATCAACACCACTCTCAGGAAAAAAATAATCAGATTCAGAACTGCTTTCATCATGGAAAGTCAAATTAAGATCAATCCTCAATGCCTCCGAACATTTTGGCTGCCAAGGTCAAAGCAAAGTTGCAGAAATGCTTCCTGTGAAGGAGCATAAGACTGTTTTCTTAATGAGTTAGTGTAACACAGGCCCGGTGAGACAGATTCAAAGCACTTAGATCTTTGTCTTGGGATCCAGATCGTGATGCCAAATTATAATGGAGATGTTTGTGAACTGAAGGAAAAACAGATCAGATTGGCTCAGGCAGAAGTATTTATTGAAGATCTGACATATATGAAGGAGGAAAAGACGAACCTGTGTGTGGAGGGGGGGCATCAGTTTTTTGAAGACATTCTGCTCAACATGTGTATATTTATAGATATCACATGGCCTCAGCACATTTCTGAACCTTCTTTAGTTTTAAACTAGATGATTTTATAAATATAAGTAACAATTCTGTTGGATGCTTCGACCTCAACATTGTCATGCGTCTTTTCTGCCCGTACCTCTTGCACCATAGCAACAGGGAGTAATGGTAGAGCCCTTGTGATCGTAACTGGAAGTAAAGTGATCATTTGTATAACACTGTGGGGGTTTTATGACCTGGACCCTTGGAATGGGAATGTGAGCCTTTAAAATAGAAAAAAATAAAAGTAGAAGGAGAAAAAATTTGTGGATAAGTATTATTTTTATTTAGTTAAATCTGAGGCTTAAGCGTACATCACCCACACAGCAGCTGGAACAAAAATACTGCAGTGAGAAGAGGACAAGACATACACAACACAGTTGAAGGACAAGATGATGAATATGGAGCAGTTTTGACTTTGGCATCCTGTATGATTGAGATATTAGTGGAGGTTTTGGTTCCACACCTCTTGGCCCTGAGGCACTTAGGCAGGTTCAGACCTGGTGTACTTGGAAGTCTGAACGTGAAGATGGTTTAACGGGAAAACTTTTGAGGATGGGAAGGTGCAGATGGGTCAGCTGGCTCTGCTGATTGAATACAAACTGACTGGACTTTCTCAACGATGATATTGAGCTGCTAACGAATGGATATGAGGTGGTAACGTTTTTCAGTCTGACTCAAACTCTGCTGGTTGGCACAAATTACATTTTTCAATGCTTGGCTGGTGTTCTCCATAAACCGAGTTGAACAGGAGCAGTTTCAGTATTAGGTTTGGACTCTGAACTGCCTTTCTGTTAAGTACAAGTGTGCTCTTCATTCTTTTTATGTCCCACAACAAACTGCTGTTGTATTTTTGACTCTTGTTCTGCTGCTTTGGAGCAGCTTCATTCAAAGCTTTGATTTGTTTGTTTGCAGTTTTTCACTTCAAATGTTGCAGATGTTTCCTTAATTTGCTTGTGTTTTCTGAAGCTGCACTCTGAGCTCTCTCAGCCTCCGTGCCAAATCCCTTTTAACATAAGCCCCTGGATGAGACATTCAAGAATATGCATTTATGCACAGTCATGTATGTGTTTGCAGAGTAAACTTTGTGACTGAGCTGTCCCCGTCTCCACAGCTTTTCATCGTGTGGTCTTTGAGTTATTTTGCTATCCTGAAAGAGCTCCAAAACCCAACAAACCTTCTTAAATCCTTCCTCCCTAAAACAAAGATGAGATGGGGCGGGTGTTGCAGAGGACAGGACAGGGGAGGACTGGATGACAGCATTGACAGTCGCTTTGAGCAGTGGGGGAATGAAACTTAAGAGTTTTGTCGTTACAAGAAAGACTCAGCTGACTGACACTGTGGCCTCAGCGCTGCAGTTCAAACTGTCAGTCACACTCTCTGCGTGCAAAACAGAAACACTCGGAATAATAAATGAGTTGAAGAGGAGGCGGGTGACTTTAAAGCAGGAGGTTAATGTCTTGATTACATTCTGCGTGTGGATGTCAGCACGACTGATGTGCCCGATTCAATCCGCAACTAGAAACCGTGAAAACATTTCAGCAATTATTGAGTCATTTTAGCGCTGAATCCCTGAACAAGGACATGAAAAGGAGGGCAGAAAAACCTGAGTTGCTGTGTTTTCATTTTAATGTCTTCTTTCGTTCTTGAATGCCAACGGCCTCTGATGTTTTCTCATCTTGCCTCTGGCTTTGTGGCGTTACAAACAGGCGTTGAGGAGTCAGCACAGGCTCAACCTTACATCCCCAAATTCAATAGCTTGAATGATTTAGGTTTCCCTTTGTGCTCGGTATATTTTTGACTGTCATGTAGCCTAATGTTAGAAAGATGGAAAACTCCAGCCAGCGTCAGACAGCCTCTAGTCCCTTCCAGCCAACAGCCTTCTGTCACCCATAATATGAGGAACAATTTGCGAGGGCTTGCTTATTCAATAAGGCAGGATGAATTGTGGGTACAGAACAGGCCCAGACACTTGAGATATAGGAGAACACATCCTGAGCTATTTGAGGAGAGAAGGGATATATCTTATTTATATATTTTTTTTCTTTTTTGTGGTTGTACACAGCGCAAGAGACAGGAAGCATGAGAAGGCAGAAGAGACACAGAAGATCCAACGTGAAAGTATAAAACAGTTTCCTCCATTTGAAAAGTAAACAAACTCAACTTATGACTTACAAAAGATCAAACTGATGAAAACGGCAAGTTCTAAAAGAAAAACTGTTAGAGTTACTTTGCACTTCACTTGTGGAAATCCATCACAAACTTAAGTCTTTGTGGGATTATATAAAAGGAATCACCACCTTTATTGAAATCCGTGAAGCAGTAAAAAAAGGTATATACAACCCCCACTGCCACTGTAAGGCAATAGTGCTCCATCTGAAAAAAAAAAAAGCAATAAACTGAGTGACAAAATGAACAGATGTGAGGCTGGAGGACAAAGCAAGACCACAATATTCAGCTGCTTTGACTTTGAGCATCCGTCTGCTTATAGGAAATGAAGACAGTGCAGCAAAGACCTCAGGTCGACTCACTCACAAGATGGAATGTTGTTTTTCTGTGTGTATGTGTCTTTTTCTTTCATCTTTATGGGTCAATTCTGCATTTTATCAATTTCAAAGGGCGGCATCATTGTGTCAAAGACGTTGACAGCTCCCCGTCTCTGAAATACAAAGATGATTCATTGTTGGATTTTCAAAGAAATGCTGCAAGAAAGAGGCAATATGATGATGTGAAATGGGAATTTCAGGTTAAATTCATAGTGCGTTGTGGAAGCGTTGGAGTCCCTTTTATCTTCTCGCCCTTTTCTGTTATTGGTTTCGAGTGTTCCTGTGAGGGAAGTTTTGTGTTATGTGTGAGATAGTGTGTAGTTAATAACATATGCAGCAGGGGTCTCTGAATGGGAGGTTGTTTTAATGATTTAATGGACCATTCAAAGGATTAAGTCCGCTGGGAGCTGCAGCAGCTATCTGAACGATACGCCACTTCATGGTTGGCAGGGATTCAGCGCCTGTTTCCTCACATCAGGATGTACCTGTGTTTACCCTGCATTTACCTGCGCAGCCATGTTTCATGTCGCACACTGAATATTGCCCATATCCAGACCAGTATAGCTCAGCAGAGCTGTGTTGAGCTTTGTAGCACATTTTGGCAACTCCCCCAGCAGGTTTTTTTTTTTACTTCCTCCTTGAAAGACATTACCAAGATACCTCTCCATCTCAAGGAAAAATCGACTGCTAGATCCTGTCTCCTTTCCCCCCTCTCCAGTTCCTCTCATTCTCCATCTCACTTCTCTGCTCTCCTTACGGGATAGAAGATGGTTTGATGCCAGAAAACTGCTCTTGCACATAAATGTGGAGATTGAGGAAATGTGTTTGTTTCTTTGGTGATTCTGCTGTCGGTGCTGAGAGCTGGCCCCACAATAAGAAGGTCGTGTGCACCCCCCACGGCCCGGAAACAGATAAACGGTAGAAGATGGATAAATGAATGAATGAATGAAAAGGTGCAGTGGAGCAGTTGTGTAAGTGATTCTTGTATTTGGACCATCACCATTTAAATTTTTTCAGGGAAAAAAAATCATTCCCATCGATGAAGCTTTTATTCATAACATGTAAGCATCCCCATAAGTCCTTAGTGTCTTCCCACTGACAGTAGAACAACACTTGACTGCTTCTTGTCACAGTTACTATGGCAGCCAATCCAGTCCAACAATGAAATAAAAGGAGTTGTGATAAACTACTTGCACAACAATACACAGGCTCATTTAAATGGGCGTACTCCCACTTAGCTCCACATTCTGATCAGATAATTTATGGTAAATTGATTGATTAATAAATGTTTGGTTTCATTTTGCTCATGTCAAAAAATTGAGAAAAATGGATATTTTAATTTCCAACAGCTGAAGATAACATGTTAAAGCAATTTCTTTTGTCAGTTTGACAAAGCTAGAGGCTGAAAATGTATCATTTGTGCTTCCGTGAAAAAAAGAAAATTGCCTTGTTATTGGAGTAGTTGCCAATTAATTTTCTTTTGATCAACAAATTGATCAAGTGACTAATTGCCGCAGCTCTAATTATAACTTTGTTTGAGTTTGATATGGTGGATGTTTTTTGGTTGCAACTGGGAACAAAACAGGCACCACAGTTCCCAAATTAATTCAGAATTGACCCAGATTTCTGATTCATTATGCTTGATCTATTATTGGACTTCTATAAAGCGTAAACTTTAGCATTGACTTCCTGTTGGTGGTGCACGCCACAGAATTTTAGGTCAGAACATCACAGGTCGTAGCTGAACTCTGTCTTTCATCAAAGAGCCAGTTATTTGGAATGCATTTGTTCATACTGTAGGAGTGACTGTTATATACTCTGTTTGATCTTGATCTTTGTGATATCAGAGTCATTCAGGACATGCGGAGCCACTGTGGGGGGGGCGGGGGGTTGTTTCTCACATTAAAATATTCACACAAACCATTTACGGACATCACAGTTGGGTGAACTGCACATTAATTCAGCATCATAGTGACTCAGGGGCGCAGCAGATATTAATCCTGCCTCACATCCGCTGCCGTTCCTCGTCACTGTCCTGTCACTGATGGGCTCCCTGAACAATGAGTCCCATCAGACGGGGGCCCAGACCGATTCCTCAGACTTCACTGCCTGGTTTCTATCCTCATCTAAATTAAATGTCAATGACGCTGCTGGTCAAGGCGCACCACTCCCATTGGTAACCCACGACGCTTATTGACGTTCACCTCGCCGGAGAGTGCAGTCAGACCACATCGGACTCGTATGACTCATCTGAGCCCACACAGACACCTGGCTGTGACCGGCACTCCGTGATTTCATTTTCTTATGTAAACCGCAGAGCCCTCGTTTTCTCCTGCAGGAAACAAACACCAGAGCATTAACGCTCTTCTCCCCTCTTCTCTTGAGAAGGGAGCATATTTAAACCGAGGCTGATTTTATTGTGATCCTTGTTTTGTCTACTTCAGGGCAGACTGAGTCCATAATTTGATGAGATGTTTTCGCTCATCTTCTCTTATTTCACTCAGTTGTTACGTGCTTCCAGTTTCTCTGCTCTGTTTGCTGTTACATGTGAGGCAGACAAGCCTTTTCACCATCAGGAGAAAGACTTACAATCCTTACATTAAACATTTAACACAGAGCTGCCACTTTCTGTTGTAGAGGCCTCAGGTGGAAATGAGAGAGACGATGTGAGGAAAGAGATGCAGAGTGACAAGGAGGAGGGCTGTAAGCCCGAGGAATGGAAGTGGATGTTAACGTTGGAGTGAGAAAAATGAGTTTGTAATGTGTCTTGTTCCCATTTGCCATTAAATACCAGAGTGCATTGACTGACTAAATATTTAGTAACTTGATTCACAAAAGAGAAGCAATTCCATCGTAATTCTCTGTATACAGTAAAATTAGCAGTCGGTGGCTCCGCGCAGCTAAACAGAACTAATGCTGTCTAATACAGCAGCTCTCTGATAAATCCTCCATTATTAAGGTTTTAATGTTCTAATGTTCAGTCTTGACTTTCTTTTTTTTAACACAGGTATTTCTATTATTTAGCCTTTCATCACTGATATTAAAGCAGTAGACACAGAATGTGTTAACCTGGCAGTAAATATTTAACCCTCCTGTTATCCTCAAATAAAACAACACATTTGATCCTTGCAGTCAGTCTATATTTATATAGATCACATGACACATTGAGTCTTATATTCTTATATATTCACAGATAAAATGGAAATGCCTATACTGACATGAAGGAGTACTAATTCTGGTTGGCATGAAGAGTGGATTTTTTTCTGCTCGTGTTGTAACCCTCTGATTTACTTGGCATCTGACAAGCCTCCAAATTCACAACATGC
The DNA here is from genome assembly GCA_034769265.1 of Remorina albescens. Classification (NCBI taxonomy): domain Eukaryota; kingdom Metazoa; phylum Chordata; class Actinopteri; order Carangiformes; family Echeneidae; genus Remorina; species Remorina albescens. Next base: position 3,352,209 of record CM068493.1, read on the forward strand.
AGGTTGCCATAAATCACAAACCAAGATTTTATTAGAACCATCTTGTACGGAGCAAAGTGGGCTCGTACCCAAATCAGAATCTGCCTCTGTCCGTTTGGAACAAAGCAAAGCATCCTCATAAAGCAGAAACTCCTCCCCAAAGAAACATGACTGTCCTCTGTGGTTTGGGGGTTTTCTTTTTTGTTGTTTTTCTGTTTTGTACAGCACAAAAGAAAAAGCCTCTAATGTGACATAAACCTGAGACATCACTGTTGGGAGTAATTTGGTAAACAGATGCTGTAGATGAGTGATGATATTTCACCAAAACTGCCATTTTGGTACCAGAAAAAAAAGAAACATTCAAATAAGACCATGAAGTACTTTGAGCCATTCTTTTCTCGTTTGCAGCACTGACATGATAAGACCTTCAAACATTCTCATGGCAACGTTGAAGCTACTCGCCGGCTTCATTTTTTGAAAAAATTACGATTATAAATGTTACCGTATTCCTGAAAGGCATTGATGTTAAAATGAATATCCACCATAAATGGCAGTCAGTCGAAGCTTTCATTGAAAATATCTTTATCAAAAATACAAACTCAGTTGATGTTTAATTTTATCCTTCTGCTGACAAAATCCTCGCTGTTTCCATTCTATACACAGACCAGGGAGAACCGAAGTGTGCAGTTCATATTTTTGTCATGGACATGTTCCCTGTAACACAATGCTTGCTTGTTAAAAGTAACATTGCACGAGGTAATTTATTTTCCACAATGATATAAAAATCCGTTGTTGGGATGTCACGAGCTGGATGCTTCAATATTGAGCAAAATCCTTTGCAATGCTTTAATGCAGCCTATAATTTGCAGCAGGGATTTACAGTTTATGGTGGATATCCAGTTTAATACAACAAGCAAAGCTTAAAAATGTAGATGAGAAATAAACTTTGGTAAAAGGGAAGAACAGTCAGCCCTTGTCATTGCATCCCACTGAAATGGTTCTTACCGTGTAATTAGTTGGAATGAAATATTACAATTGATTGCATTGCTCATGAGCGTTCATTTATCAATAATTAGAAGATTGTCTGTGATCCACCCACATTTATATGTTACATTACTGCATGACTTTATTCTGCCACAGATCTGCCTCCTTCGTTCTCAGTAAAAATCTTCCATAATTGTTCATGATAAAAGGATGTTGTGCAACCACAGCTCATCTCAGCACAGCACGTCTCATTTTCTAATTTACCCCTATTCCAGATCACACAAGTCGACAACATATTAATCAATTTCTCAGCTGTGGGCGGAAGATTGTCTGATTGTCTTGTATTTTTTTCAAGTAAAACTGAAATGTGTATTTGACATCACATGGTTGGAACCGGATAAAGAGGCGATAATGTAATGTGCAGTTGTTTTCCTCCTGTTTAATGTTGAATTTGCTCTCAGGTCCAGGTTATCAACACCACTTTCCACAAAGTTTATTATTATTTACTTCCAATTTCCCCTGAATTATCCATTTACTCCCTCGCTCCCCGCGGCCTTGTTCTCTTCCACTCTGCTCCTATTTAAATACCAGTAAAATGATCCACAAAACAAAATCACACCGTAGAGGCCGGCCGCATTGTGTTACCAAACCTCCTATAGATGCTTAATACAGTTGATGCAGTACTATAAGTCACACACTTGATGGTGAAGGACGTTTTGTGGCGACCTCTCGCTTGCCTCCAATCATATTTATGCGTACACCAGCATTCCTGCATGTGTGCTCGATCAGACGTTAATTAAAAGTCAATTAGCCTGCAGCCCGACGGGTGACCGACCTCTCTAAACACAGGAAGGATCGGGGATGTGTGAGACTCCCCGAGCTCATTATTTATTGTGACACTGTCGTTCTCCCTCTATTTACTGCGAGCGCCGACTGTCCGTCCACCTGTGTGGATTTGTGTCTCTGCCTCATTCATTACTGTATTCCGTTAAACACCTGGTGGAAACCCCAAAAGCATGAGCTCCTGATCCTTCTACAAGGTGCCAGCACTTATTTCTCCTGACTTACCGTGTTTCGTTCATTTTCCTCTTTATGATGGTGAAGTGATTTCTTACAAGCTGTTTCTTCTTCTTCTTCTTCTTTTTTTTAAGCCTTGCCACAAAAACACAATGCCATCAATGATGGATTGATTGTCTAAAATGCCCCCCCTGCCCCCCTCCTCCGGCCTTGGCCTGGTGGTTGTAGTGTTGTTGAGATAGCAGGATAAATATAGAATACTCCATCAACATCCGAGCCACAATCAACCACTAATACTCCTCAACACTGCAGTTTATTTTCTAACGTTGCTAAATCCTTCTGTGGGCTTGACAGGCTGGCCGTCTACAGAACCGTCCCTACGCTGCTTTACGAGACTGGGAACAAATGGAAGAGATTGTCAGTGCGGCGATGTGTAAGTGGTTTAAATCCTCTCCCATAAACCACATTCAAAGACCCGTGGAATTGACTGAGCCCTAAACAGAATAGAAAGACTTAGCTCGTGATGAAAGACGTATGTAACAACTTCCAAAAACTGTAAGAAAAAAAAGAATGTGCCAATAGCACTATAGCTGCTTCTGCTAAGTTTTCTGTAACTCTGCTTTTTGTTTCACACCAATTTTTTCAACAAATGATTGTTGAAATGTGGAAAGCCGGGATAGTGGCCTTAAAAACAGATTTAAAACATTCAAAAAGCTGATTGTGGTGAATTTCCATCATCCATATTATTATGATTGGAAATGATGGTTAATATCTACATAAGAGTGTCCTGGAGGAGTTAGTTCACCAACTAAGGTCTCACCGTCGAATGACATAATTCCTGTTAATTAGAAAATAATATGATGGAAAAAATACAGCAGATATAATGTGACTCACACATTGATGCTATTTTTATTTTCCTTCATTCACACAGAGGGATCCTTTGACTTATAATCACAACATTTTAGATTGTTTTTGAAGAAACAAGTTTTCGTGATACAATAAAAATCTGTGTTTCAGAGTCGAGAGCCAAGAGCTTAAAGCCTATTTTTGTGATTTGAACACATCAACAAACTACATCAGATAAATATGTAATGTCATGTTTAAAAATGTTAAAACGCAGATCAAATCTTGAGTCAAATTAGATACTGTCTCAGTTTCTCTTTGAATAGAGAGGTGATGATGCCAAGATGGCACCAAATTTTCATTTTGGCAAAAATGATGCATCAAAATTTGCCTCAAACAACGTTTTTAATTCAATTGGGGAAAACGTTTTCCTGCTAAGTTGATACGAGGCTGTGATATTACACCAGCTACTATTAGATTCACCACTTGCTGCTTGTCTGTGATATTAAATACTTCTTGGCATGAGAGAGACGTGTGGCACGAACATTCAGACCTTATTATCACTCTCATTAAGTGGGTGTCTTGTAATGATAACACTTTTCTATATATTATATTTATTGTTCTTTGGGAATAGAAATTCAACTCCAGTACATATTTAATGAGAGCGCTGTGGAGCTGTTGTATGTGGAGTGTTTTCAACAGAGGCAGAAATAACTTTTACTGCAATACCTGATTTGAACTATTACACATAAAAGATAAAGCATGCATCCAATATATTGAATTTCATTTGTGGGAATAATTGAATCAGTGAAATGAGCTTCATCTGTGTTCTTATGAAAGTCCAGTGATTGGCTTAGCAGTGTTGGCAGCTCTCCAATAATGCTGACTTACATTTTCTAATCGAGGATCTAGGTCAAATGAGAATTGTGCAAATAAGTTATTGAAAACTTTTAATGCCTTATGGAATTTGACAGGTTCCTCGGTTGCAGTGTAAAAAAGATGCAAATCAGTTATTGTGATTCATAACAAGAAATATGTGTGGATCGGATCTGCAGAGCAGCACCGAAGTTCGCTGTGCGACCTCATGCTGACATGAATTATGGGAGCGGAGGCATTAGTTAGACTGGAGTTTGGAGTGTGCACCTGCTTGTAAGAGTGGTGTTCCAATAGCACCAAACATCCGAGCCAGCTACATAGTTTCCTGTTTCCACTGTTGGAGGTTGAAAGCCAGCTGTTAATGCGGTCCCTGCTGAGATAACTGGGTAATTTGAAGGACACTCCCTAATGGGATACTAGCAAAGGAAGTGAGAAGTGGATCAGCGCTTCTGATCACTTCAGGGTTTCATTTAAGGCCGACTTCCCGCAGGTACACATTAGTAAAAAGGAACATTAGCGAGTGTTGCTTTCCTCATGCATAAACCCTTTTTGGAGGAGACACTCCATAAAGGCTGTGAAAAGGCTTTCACTGTACCTCCCATCTTGTCGGAGCTCCGAGGGACTCGCTGACTCTCTTGCTCAGGCTGAAATGCCTCATCAAGCACGCTTTCTTTGGGCAATTACGGCAGGGTGTGAGTGAGAGTGAGTGGAGGTTGAGAAAGACGACACAGCTGGAGGCAAATTCCCCTACTTGACTTCTTCTTTATTAACAAAGCTGAAGGTGGTGCAGCGAGATGTTTTGAAAGTGAGAAATATTTTCATGTGCTACATTATTAAGAGTCTGCTGTAATATAAAATGTTTTTCCTGTTCCCAGGAACACCTGTTATATACGGACTTGTGCACGTTAAATGATTTACTCAGATAAAGAGTCCTCTGCCATAGTTACCAATAGTTTTGAACAGTCAAACACTAAATGGATCAACAGTGATATCACAGAAACAGAAAATATTCTCCACTTATTCCACACAGGAGGTTGAACATTCGTTCAGCAGGTCGGACTGGACGGATGGAACGACATCACTGAGCGCAATTTTTGTTTTTTCTTAGTGTTTGATCATTATTGTCGCCATGGTGACAGAAGTACACTAACCTCACTGAAAAACTTATTCCAACCTAAATTAAGAACAGGCCCTGAACTTTAATAGTGCAATAAAACATTGACCTTTTCAACTGTTGAAAGTCCCTCCAGGATTTCACTGGCTTTTTTGTTATTGCGGGCTAAAAAGCCTGACTTCGCGGCAACTTTTTCAAAAAGTTGCAGCAAAAGTTGCAAAGTTTTGAGGCTTTTTTTTTCCCCATAAAATTGCATCAGCTTGTGATTTTACAAATTATATATAAATTTTTTAACTGTTTTAACTTTAACCCCCGAAAAGTGCAGGATTTCATCAATTCTAACAAAATATGCTTTATTAGCGTATTAAAATCAAGTCCAGAGAACATTTTTGAACATCACAGCGCAAATTTGAACTATATCGATATATGCAATATGGTCTAATTCCATATCACATTTAAAAATATATTGATATATCGCCCAGCCCTAATTCACAGGCTCTGCATCTCAGAATCCAGCTAAAAATACATGAAGGACTTTTGTCACAGGAAACATGGCCATTTAAGTGTGCACATTTTTTTCTACAGGCTGTCTCCCAACGTGCCGAATTGTGACACCTAGGACACCCAGTTTTGTTTCCTTTATCATACAATCAGGTAATTAGTATTTGTTATGAGCCGCTATCCAAGCGATAAGGTGATTAATGAAACGGGCGACACTATATGTGTGTGTGTGTGTGTGTGTGTGTGTGTGTGTGTGTGTGTGTGAGGTACTACAGAACAGGTATGCTTCTGAAATGAGGGCCATTTAATTGAGTAAAGATAAGAGAAATGAAATGGAAAAAAAAATAGAATACAGAGAAGGCAAAAATAATGAGTAGACATTATCAGTAAGACCTGCAGTAGGGATGGCTCACATTGTGTGCTCAGCCAAATGAACAGCTCAAGTGCTCTGTTCTCGTATGAGAATAATTTGTCCTTTTGGTGTTATCAGCAATTTTAAGTGCTTATTTTATGAACGAGAGCCGGCTTCCTTGGAGTTTCATCGGTTTTCATTTATCATTTAGAAGGCTCGGACACTTGTTTACTATTTGAAATCTCAAACAAATGGGACACTCACTTGTTGCATCCAAATGCACATAGATATGCGAAATATTAATACAGCACTCACGTCCACAAAGCCATGTGTTTAAATTTTGAAATTACTAAAGAAGGGCACCCACAGTTGTGCTGCATTCTGTGTCAGTAGTGGGAATGTCATTAATCATTTTCAGTTCTAGAAGATCATGATTCATCTCAGGGAGGCTTTGCTCTGCCCGTGTGCACGAGGCAACAATATATGTGTGTCAATATCAGCCAGAAGCTCTCAGGTTATTGATTTATTTATTCATAATTATTATTCTCTCCAGGAATATGTCCTGTTGTTTTTCTCCAGGCAACCACCTTTTTTTTTAATTTTATTTATTTCTTTGCTTTCACGCTGCTGAGCATAATGAATGTTAGTGTGAAGAACCCCACTGGCAGACCTGCTGATGATGATAAAAGCACGGGGAAGCAAAGTGTTACTCTGTGCATTTGACAAATGCTGCAGCAGCAAATTCACAATCCATAATAAAAATCTATAGGCAATATGAAATTGAAATCCAGAGCTTCCAGTTTTACTTGATCTAACTCCTAAAAAAGGGTTATTGCCTCAGATAGCAGCAGGATTAATAACCCAGCTGCACTGTCAACAAATGTAATACAATTTACATATTTACTTGAAGGATTTTTTTTCACGAAGTCTGATCTTCTGTTGACTCTGTGCGTAATTTGTCATATTATTGGAAGTAATCTCTCCTCAAATTTTCTAGAAAGGAATTTATTGTAGGAATTATGTTTCAGTTTTAAAGAACAAATTGAAGAAAAACTGGATTCTGTATATTGGTTGACTTGTATGTTAGTTTTCTTTGTCAAATGTTTCCACAGTCAAAAGTTTGATCTCCAAACTGCCCAACATGCAGTGCAAACTTTAAAATTCGTCTCTCTTGTTAAGACTCTTTAAACCTTTTTGGTACTTTAGGTCATCCACGGTTCATGAGATCATACACAATGTAAAAAGAAGTAAGCCCGATAACTCTTTAGATACACACAGACCGATATCATTTCACACACTTTGACTGTAGCAGTTTATTTACAGTCAAGCAGGCCTGTGTGAGGTATCCGCATACCGCACTCCAAGTTCCAGGTATAAAGAAAGCAGAGTTATCAAAGCTAAAGCTAGAATAATCTGATCTGTTCACCAACAGAAGCATTGACAAAGCGTGACCTCTGGTTTTCAGCTTGTCATGCTGCCTACCTCAGTGTGTGTGTGTTGAAGAGAGCTCACGTATAGTGTGTGATATAAATGGTGTAAATAGTAATGTAGATGGAGAGGGGGAGTTTGTGTAGCAGATGGACGTGTACATGAACAGATGGACTGACTCTCCACCTCTGAGCATTCATATGTCTTTTGGGGAGAGGCCTGATGACTTTGTGCTGCTGCTGCATCGACAGCCGTTGACTAAAGTTCAGCCATCAGGAAAGAAAAAGGTGCACAAACTGTCTTTTTCTCTGTGTGAGTCTGTTTGTGTGTACATGTAAAAGTGGAATGGCATGGATGTGTAATCAGAGAGATTACATTCAAATCCAGTGTTTGTCCTTGGTTCGAGTGAGGTAGTGTTCCACAATGACGCCTTCATTTAGTGAAGGTGATTTATTAACATTGACAGACTGTCCCTGAGTTCTGCCCTTAATTCCTCTTTGTAGAGGTGAAACCCGTGATTCTGGCTCCTTAAATTATGGAAAGGGCAGCAGGTTGGGATTGAAAGCCTGACATTTGTCAGCTTCCTGTGTGTTGGAGGGGCAATCTGAGGGGGTACTTGCCCAGTTGTTGACATTTTCTTGGACTGATAAGATTTTTTTATTTTTTCATAAATGCTGGAATATAAGAGCTTGTCCTTTTCTGTCCCACAGCTGATAATGTCAGGGGAGTCGCTGTATATATTCACATATTCCTGACAGATCAGTGTTCCCTGAGGCTCTGAACACAAAACTGTGCTCCAGGTTGAAATTAGCATCATCGACATCATATACTATGTAGCTGTAAGTGTTGGATGTTATTTTGAAGACACTGCTGCTGTAACACATCCTAATAAATCACCCCTAACCCAAAGTCAATACTTTTCATACTGGCATGAGCAGATTGAACCAGATGTAGCTGGTTCCTGAGTTCAGCCTGGTTAAAGACTGAAATCAAGAGAGTGCAGACTGTCAGAGTCAGAGAACAGGCCGGATTTTCAACCTGGACATCACTGCAAAGACAGAACATACAGTTTCCCACACACACACACAGAAAATGTTGAATTCCACAATATATAAATCTGTCATAAATAACAAGGTGTAATGGATAGGTGTATAAACACACAGCCTTACTGAATGAATAAGTTTGCCATTATGACACATTAATCAGCTTTGTAGATGACTAACAGGAGATATGATAGAAAACCATTCGGATGAATTGATGTGTTAAGGCTCCTCTTTTGAGCCCTGATCCTGTATCCTAACTGACCGAGGTGTGATTTAGGGAAACATTTGTCCGGCCCTGTTCAGATCTGCCGATACCGTCTGTCTCAGGTGATTCAATCGCAGGTGGACAGTTCTAAGTTCACACCCGGCATCAGTTTCAAGTGACTTTGTGATCGGATCTGGCTTCCAGACTCAAGATAAACCGGTATCGTTGTTTTCACTCAGATGACAGAAACAGAGAGGGCGTGGCATGATAGAGCTGAGGGAATCAATGTGCTGTGCAGAGCTCTACCATGAAAAAAGGTTCTAGCCATTTAAAATAGTAAATATGGCCACATATGGCACAGTCCACCTCTGTATGAGCTGTGTGAGTGTATTGCATTTCAAAAATGTTTTCAGTCTGGTTTAGGTCAGACTGAAGTATTTAGGATTCAGTATCCAATAGAATCGACACATGGACACATGCATGGATTTAATGTGATTCATTGAAGAATAACCTGATGTAGAGCTGCAATAAGCACCATGTGAGTCTTTTTTGGTCTAAATGCACTCTGCCAGAGGCAACCTTCAGAAGGGGGGGGGGGGCAGACATAGGACCTGCACATTTGCATAAACAAGATGACTGATAATCACTTGATTGATCTGCTGTTGCTCCAGAGAGAAAGTGCACACAGTCATTAACACACACAGCACTGGGAGACGGCAGGCAGTAATTTAATCAGATTTCACATGACTGTGCCCCTGAACTCACTCGTTCTGTTCCCCGTGTGAAAATTGGACAAACGCAGGGAGAGGTCTCTTGATGTGTTTGGCGTATCTGCTCCCAGTGATTCCTATTGCTGCTGTGCATCTATTCCTCATCACTTTAACCAAAGTCATGCAGCTGAATGAGAGAGTCGTCCTCCACTGATAAATCCACAGGGAGCACAGGAATCCACAGGACTTCCACCGTCTGATGGACCATTATTGGAGAAGACGTCACGCACTTTTGACAAATTAGAAATGCAAGATCAGCTATATACATTTCTGCTGCGGGCTCTACAATTACACTTGTACAAGGTTTTCGTGTCACTTATCATCCCACTGCTGCTGCAACAATGAGATGTGCAGCCATATTGTTATTTCAGTGCTCTGCAGATCAGATGCTGCTCCCGCCCGCCCTCAACAACAGAGGATGCTTTATGCTCAACATACACAGCCCGTTACGTTTATGAGTGTGGGGATTAGTAAGAGCACCAACCTCACAGATAGAGAAATGAAACTGTATCCTCTGAGTGTCTTCCTTTGATCCTCTACATGAATATCAAAGAGTTCTCTGTCACAGTAAAGGCGGGATATGACTTATGATAATCCAGGGTTTGCCCAGCAGACAGTAGACTCGCTTCAGAATAAAACTCCACCTAAGGTCTGTCGTTTCAGCATGAGACACTCAGCTGGAGGCGGCTCTACAAAGGCTTTAGTTAGCACCTTTATGGACAACATGGGCTGTGTTCAGCTTTAGCCCGGTACGTCTCTCAGACACAACGCGATTTAAACTGTGCAGGTAAGCACCCAGCTGGAGGTCTCTAAACTTCTACAAAGACATTACCGAGCTTTGTGCTCATGCTAGTCTTGTTTTGTTTTCACCAACCAGTCATCAGTCCCACCCCATCAGCCAGGCTTTACATAATCTGTAGTAGCAGTTATGTGTACTTGACTTAAACTTTAAATATGTATAAATATAAGGATTTCTATGATGCTTCCAGAAGAAAACTTGGACCAAACTGTACAGTCATGTTGAGCTTTTTCCAGATGGTCACATCAACTAACCAGCTCTGATGGCGACTCAGAGAGAAGAGCAGTAAACGTCCTTAAAACGCTGAAAAGTCGTTAACAGGAGAATAGTTTCAGAAGTCGTCTCTGCATTCTGATCTAATTCTCCACTCTACGTTAATATGTTCCAAACAGATTGACAAGCATTTTGTCAGCCCATTAAAGCAATCCTGTGACGCTCAGTAGCAGATCAATGTTTTGCTTTTTAAAGACGTTGCTTTAAAGACTGTAATCATGCAGCTGGGGAGATTTTTGATGGAGGTTTTATCACTTTTATTCTGCTGCCGCTGAATCCATCGTAACAAGCAGACATCGAAGGTGAAACCGTCTCTGTTTGTGGTAAACTGCAGGCTCACCTTGAATGGCAGAGGACAGAGTCAAAAGATAAAGATTTTTGGGTGAAGTAACACTTCAAGTTTCATCTCAAATGAACATCTTGCTTTTTCATGTTTTTTTCGGGGACGGCTGCGAAAGCAACCGTAGTACCAGTTTCCTGAGAGAGACAGATTCAGAGATATTCAGTGATTCACAGTCATGTCGTGTGACTCTGCTGTATATTTGGTGAGCTCTTTTCTCAGGGAAATGTAATTGGGAGTCAGACTGTGCTGCAGCAACAAAGAATTTAGTGTCGACATTTATCACAAAATAAAGTCAAATTCATGATGAACTCTTAAACTGGAAGTGAACCAAGATGGTCCTAATGTGTGTGTTGATTGTACTAAATTATTTTAACTATGTCAAGCTTTGTGTGTGTTGCAGCCTTTATATCATCACTATGGATATTATCATTAAAATCAGAAAGAATTTAGTCACCCAGATTTTTAATGTCTTACAGGAACCCCCCCCCCCCCTCCATTTTTATTTCCATTGTAATTGCCCCTCTTGACTCCACACAGTTTCATATTTAGTTTAGTTCACATGCTGATTAAGCTGCTATGTGGAAAAGTTCAATTGCTCAGCTACTAACTTGCAAATAATGGATGGTGTTGGCATGCAGTTGATCCTTTTTTCTTTTTTTTTTTTTAACTAATGTTGTGGTAATTATAGTTTTGCACAAAAGCAGACGTTCAACACGACCGTCTGTACACCAGGGGATCCTCCTACTCCTGATGCTCTACCCGCTTTGTTTAATATCACTGAAACAAAAAGGCAAAATCTGCCAGAGAAGTGAAGTAGTGCAAAGGTCATCTGGTTGCCTTCTATTCTTGACTGGAAATAAGCACAAATGTGGCGTTACACCTTCTCCTGCCCTTTCTGTCTTGATTGCTGCCATGCAGAGACAAGTTTTTAAACTGTGGCTCAAAAATCATTAGTGATCTCTGTGATTAGTGCTTATTTAATTTCTGTCAGTGTTATTTCATGGACCAGTGACTTTGTTGCACAGTAGATAGGAAATGTTGCTCTGGTGAGGCTGTAAACTGATGTCAGGTCAGTATATTAAATGGTGTTATTATCACAGGTTTGTTTGTCCTCGTTTCCAGAGAAGTCAGAATAACTAACCCAAAACCACTGAGTCGTGAGGGGCAGTCAGCAATGCAAGGACAAAACTTTATTTATCTTCCTTTGGCCTGTTGTTGTTTTATCTTTTTGAGTGAATAACACAACATTGTCACAATGTCAAGACATCTTTTTTTTTTTTTTTTTTTTCAGGGACAGTCTAGCCACACTCTCTTTCATACCTATTCACAGTATCTCACACAATACAGTTGTTCGTGCTCATGCGTATATTTGCTGTATTCCTGTTTTGCCATTAATAACATTCATTTGTTGAAGAAAAATTTTTCTTGACGGAGTTTTCAGCCGTTCCCTTACTGGACATGCAGATGGGGGGGAATGTTTCGAGTCGAAATTTCGATATTACTACCAGAATTTGAAAAGATTCTTTGGAGACAAATGTAATAATTTAGGTGCCTGTAGAATACCCAGGTCCGGCACCTTCGCTCTGTTTCTAACCAATTAATCATATGTGCGCAACCACAGAGCAGAATATCCATTTGCACATTGTCATAACAGCTTTTGAATACTTCATACAAACCTCTGCATGGGGGAAAATAAAGCCAAGTTGTACTTTGCATACTCCTCTAAAATCAGTTTGTTAGCTGCCAGCAGGGAACGTACTTTAAGTGGGAGTTATTAAGGTTTAGTCTGAATCGTGTTCCAAGATGTGCTACAGTGCTTCAGGCTGCGTCAAACAGCTGACATGGAAATCAAAAAGGTCAACCTTAAACACAAATGTCATTTGTGTCAAACACAATAACAAATCACATGCACTCACTTGCATGCATTATAAGAGTCATCCGGATCGGTGCCATAAGTTCTGATGTCAATACTCGACTTGGACTGGAATCTGGCTCTTAGACTTGAGGCCAACTGTAACACCACAATTTATTTTTTACAAGGAACACAAGAAAAATTGTTTTGAAAAATCCACTTCCAAAGAGACCAAACAGGCAACAGACGAGCTGAGCTATTTCACGTCTCGTCTCCACTGAGCTGAGTATATGAAGGGATTCATCTCCCTCTCTGTATGAAGAGCTGCAGGGGCTTGGTACCAAACATGGATGGATGATATGGATTCGGTAATGGAGCAAACCTCAGCAACTCTGTCTGGATATGTGCTCAGTGTAGCTTGGTTATCGGCAATTTATCTACCTTTAATGTTAAGAAGACACTTTTTAGGGGAAATATATGTTTATTGTTGAAGTTGCCGTGTTAAACTGCTCATGATTGCAGTGGTAACATGCTGCCCAGCCAACATGTTACAGTATGTTCAGCAGGTACAACGTTCACCAGGATTACAACTAAGAGTTTGAGACCTATCAACAAAAAATAACTCAGCATGGAAATTTGCTCAGTAAACAAACAGTTCACAGCTTACCTAGAAACGAACATGAATGCTCCAAATGTGATGGACAGCACAGTTGTGTAGACATTTTATCTGAAATTGCAAATGTGATCCTGCTGGTGAAATGAAATGGAAAGGTCAGGATGATTCATTCTTTGGGGACCACAAATGTGTGGATAAAAATTAACGGTGCTCTATCCAATAATAGTAGTAGTAGTAGTAGTAGTAGTAGAAGTGCTGGAGAGGCTGACCGACATCAGCCATCCAGTTTTTGTTGCTGATTCACCTTAAAATACCTTGAATTTCACATTCTCTGTCCTCTTCGGGGATCACCATGTGTACAATCTTGACGGTGCATTAGGCACATTTTAGCAATCCTTTCAGAAAGGGCATCCTTCTCATACCATTGTGAGGGAGACAAGACGTGTCATCCAGTCAGATGAGTTGATTTCTTGTTGGTGATCTGGCCCATTACTCAGCCTTGTGTCAGCGCCGACAGAGAAAACCAGGCGATGACAGGTATGAGAGCGCCGCACCGGCCGTCAGCGAGAGGTGACTTATTAAAATAATGACCGGCTGTGGGTGATATGATTGATGAGTTTGGGGTGACAGCCGGTGGGCCGCAGCTATATCTAGACATGCCGACATGACTGGCACACTGGGAGAGGTGTGGATGTAGAGAGAACACGCCATTTTTATATTAAAATCTTCAGCAGTACCTCTGAGAAGAGAGGACGGTTGAAGGGAAGGAGAGCGAACAACGTGTTTGACTTTTCTGTTATTTGATGTTTCTCCAAGGTACTTCTTAAACCAGTGGACTTTGAGGAGCACACACTACAATAAAGAGCTATGTAGTAGCACGAGGAGCATCGCCCTAAAATAAATACAATTTAATGCACCTTTCTGTTGTCAACAGACACGTACTGGCTTGGAATGTAAAGCGCTTACTCAGCAAAGCTTTAACATCTGCTGCAGAATACTGAATAGGAAGACACAGATGAGGTTTCTCTCAAACCTAAGGGAAGATTTTCATGCTAGAGGTGACTTTTGGTTTTGAAGAGTACTTCAATAGATGCTTACTGGGTTTCTTAGCAAAGCCAAAGATAAGTATCAAAGCGAAAATACACACAAGATGGCTTTAAAGTTGACGAATGGACCAATTTTGTTTCATTTTGTTTCTATAAACCGTACGTAAACTGAACTAGTATGAGTTAGGAGTTGCAAAAATTTCTTATCTTGTGAATAGTCCAAAGCAGAGACTTTGACAGCATCCTGGTCCACTGAGGCCGTCTGGCTTGGCCAACTTCAGTACCTTCGTGCCACCGAAACCTGAACCTCGTGCTCCACCACATAACTGCCGATGCAAGAAATTGAAAACATCACTTCCCTTCTGCCTAATGTGCCCATAACCTCGGAGCCTGGCCTTGCGTGACGCATGTTTGACATGGGGACGTGGTCCTGTTTGTTCCCCATGGATGACATTTGTTTCCCTGGCCGGAGGGAATCAGGTCTGACTCATCCTCAGATATAACCCGACTCTGAGTCCACCAATGAATGAGCGCCGTCCTACCGGCAGCGTTCTGGCCGGTGGGATTCTCCTGCTGCATGCAGCCTGTTCTTCTCCTGATAAAGACAGATCAGCTTTTCCCTAATGGGCAAAAAAGGCTGATGGAAAAGTTCCCATTTATTGTATCTGAGTCCAAAACAACAGATTGAACATTTACAGACTGGGGATGATTTTGGTCTGCTTCCACTGAAAGTTGGATTTATTTAACTCAGCTAACAACACAAAGTGATCTAAAAACATGAAAGACTAATAACAATAATTTCACACAGAGACACTAGATTTTCCTGCCGGTTGGACAGAAGAACCACATCCTGAGCCCAGAGACACACAGATGTAAGATCCATATAAATCTTCTGGTGTCACTTTGGGCAAAATACAAATAATCACACTTACATAAATTTGACCTATTCCTTTAAGGCGTCTTTGGAGCTGATATGAATGGCTGCCAAACAGCCAGCAGCTCCGTATGTAATGATGGATCAGGATGTTCAGCTGCAGCTACATGCTCCCTGGTTGGCAGTATGCTTTATCCACAGTCTGCAACCTGAAATCCAAAATCGTCAGATTCGTGAAATCTGGCATAAATGAAAGATATTCAGGGTTATTTTTCAGTAAATAACATCGATGAAAGGTGTTTGATGATGAGCCTCAGATGCTGGTGAATCAGCATTGTAATTGATCCAGTCCTCCCAGCAGAGATGAAAGCTGCTCTCTTTCTGTGACTCCGCTTGTTGTAAAGTCCATCAAGTCAAGTCATAATTTCTTCAACACGTGATGCACACTGAGAGCGATGATGGGATTTAATTCACTTTTTCACTGAAGACATATTTTCGTTTTCTGAATACTAATTGCTTTTGTACTTTCTGTCTGCCCCTCCTCCTGTTTTTTGTTCTCTCATGCTCTCTTTGTAGTTTTTAGCCTCATCTTACACCCTCCCCTTTTCCGTCCTCTCCGAGAGCATAAATATCAAGCTGGCAGCAGCGACTGCAATCCTTTGTCTCCTATCACAGCCCTGCCACAGTCATGTGGTGTCTGGCATGATAAAATATTATTGACTGGCATAGCAAAGTTATGTTGGAATGCAGTGATAAATATGATCCATAAAACTCTGAACGCATCACATAAACAGCAAAATTTGTTTAATGTGACATGAAATATGATTCAGGACGTGAGGGTGTTTAAGTTGGGAAGCCAACGTGTGCAAGTAGCTGGGATGACATGCATAAAGCCATAATGATGAGTGAGGTTGCTATATATATATGTGTGTGTGTGTGTGCATGCTCGAACGTTCCCTCCTCGAGCCCCGTGCCAACCCTGTCGCTAACGCAGCAGCTCTCTGCATTATTTATGCAGCAGTACAACCATTTTAACGGCTGCCGCCGCTGCCGAGGGTGCAGCTGAGAAAGTGCACACCTTGCAACTCAAAGACCTTTTTCATAAACTTAACTCCTGTCTCCTCCTGTCGGTAAGCCTTGAGCATGAGAGACCTCTCCCGTCCTCACCCACCCCCCTTTTTGGGTTTAATGATAAAACCTGGATATGGATATTGATTTGTCAAACAATAACACCAGATCAAATCGGTTTCATAAGAACTGATAAACCCGCTTGGCTGACTGCGATGCTACACATTTAAATTTACTCGGCACTTTTCACTTTATGTCCCGATCGCATGCACAGCAAACACGGTGATGGATAGAGGTGTCTTATTACCCACTTATTCTGTAATGGGAAAACTTCAAGAGAGCTGATGTTAGAATGTCATCAAACACAAAATGAATATAGATCTTCCCTCATTGTGGTGGAAAGAAATGTCAGTGTTTTATAATCCTGCATGAACACCACAACTGACAGAAAGAAATAGCTGCGTCAGCATCCAGCACCTGATTTACAAACTCTTCAGAAAACTCTGTCAAATTTCAAACAGGCTCTATTATTGCAACGGCAAAGGCACCATCATCTGTTTATTGATTTTTAAGAGGCATCATCCTCTCAGCATCACTGAATCAACTGAAATAATGAAAAAGTCGTTTGAACTGGGGCCAACATGGCCGATATGTCCTGTGTAGATACAGCACTGCTGTGTCAGGAAGACTGAAAGTGGGATTTATAGATACGATGATGTGTTTCAGGCTATTTTGATGGCCTGGACGCCGCATTGGCAGAAGCAGATAAGTAATGGGCCAGTGGGAACGGGCACACAAAATAAAGACTAGATAACATCCCCTTTCTGGAGAAATAATCTGCCCGTTTTTTTTTGGCATCATGTCAGCGGGCCATTTGCAAAGCTGCGATAACAAAATACGATTGGAGGCAAGAAGGCAAGATGGACTGAATGTGAGTCCAACATGAGCAGCTCTCTTCAGTCAAGTTCAGATATTTAGAGGTACAGTGATTAAAACTGAGTGCATTTTATCTTTGTTCAGGTGAACGTATAGTTTTAATTCTTATCATTTCCCCCCAGCCTGCTAAAGGAGCTCACTGTGAGCGTTTGGCACTAACTACTGACCTTTCATTTCGACAGGATTACACGCTAATGACCATGTCATCTCTGACGCCTACTCTGTGGGAGGCATTACACTGGGAACAGGCGAGGTCGCGCCATGTTTGCAGCTCCACACTTCCAGACATTCTTCACAGTTGCAGCTGTGAATAGTAAGGAGACATGTTATATTGGTCAAGAGGCATTTTAACTGGCAGTTGAGCTGCATGTGCTCTTGTTCACATGTCGGCTTGGGTGGAAGAAACTAATCTTATATTGGCAGCAAGCAAGTTTGACTTCTGATATTTTATAAAGTACCCTGGGTCAATTAAAAGTGGAAGAACAAAAAAAAAAGATGAGGCATCGCAACGTACTACATACTTTCTTTTTTTTTTTGGCCACAAGGAAAGAAAAGTTTATTTTAAATCATGTCATGCTAACATGACAGTCGCACATCTACACTCCAGCTCACATCAAATTAAAAGTGTAGTCCTTTTACAGAAGTTTGACAGAAGTTCATACATTTTCTTTTCACCAGTTAGCTGCTAATATAGTTTAGTTTTTAGGCTTTCAATTTTTTTAATTTTTTTATTATAATTATTTTCCATCTTGTTTTGTTTTTTTTTTTTCCTAACAGATGCCTGCTGCTACTTGAAATTTTGAAGAAAAGTACACTAAAAGAGAGTGTGAGAAGCGTGAGTTTAGTGACAACTGTCGCTTTCAAGTAAAAGCAATTTTTGGCCAATGCGTTCGTCAAACTGAGCTTCTGTTTACATAAAAATATTTATCAGTGCCGCTTTAACACATGAAGGAATCACACCTCACACATAAGGCGGTGTAATTTACTTGATGAATGAGAGCTGAAAAATCTTTTCACCATTTTCCAGGCAGAAAAGTGCTCCCAGCGCCGTATTTCAAGACAGACTTGAGAACTCATTACCTTTTCCCATCTGACCACTCCACCTGAGGTGGCAGATGAGCTGGGAAGTGAGAAAGAGGGGGAGACAGCAACAGGGTCAGTGGCAGGGATTTGCAAAATAACAGAGCCCCTCTGTCGAGGTTTTTTTAATGTCTTTGTCATGCTGTGGCTGAAGAGGCCTTTCTGCCTGTCTGAGGTCTAATGGGATGTTGAGCCAGCACTGCTCCTGTCTGTCAAATATCATCAGTCTTGACAAAGGAAGTGAAAGAGGGGTGACACTATCCCCCTGAAAGCAATTCTTCTCTGTAGAGAGAATAGAACACAGATGCTGATTGTAGGGAGCTGGGAGCCAATTTCTATTAAAAGAAAGAGAAACAATCAGCAGTCATTGGCAGAATATTAAGTCCAATCTGTGTAATCATCACACAGGAATACTAGACAGAAGAGCAAAGGACTGCAGAGTAATTACATTTGATCCTGCAGTGTCCAAACAATTAGCCAGCGAGGGTTAAATGGGACACCTCAGACTCTTAAGGGTCCGGACACCAGCTCATGTGAAGTTCGTCTCAGTTATTATTTCATTCAAGAAAAATTTAATTGAAGGAGCTCAAGAAAGGAGTGTTGGATGTTGCATCACCTTCGTGTGTGGGCTGTGTAGAGTTCTTTGTGCTGAGGGGAAAAAACACACACACACCTCCTGGAGCTGCAATAGAGGAATGATAGCATGAATATTTGTCTGCTCTTCACTTATCCATTCTCCAGGAAGGCCGACTGTGTCATTTATTTTGTGCAGACACTGTTCTGTAAAGGTGAATGAACCTGTAATGTGGTGCTTCATATTCTTCCGACTTGGGCCACCTCTGTGACGGTCCTGTGCTAGCTCGTTGATCAATCATGTTGGTAAACCATCCATGGGAAGGCCAGTGTCAATAAAGGAAGAGGAGCATGAAATGAAAAATCCATCTTAAAACACTCCAGCACTGAAAAACCAGGCAGTAGCAAAAGTGCTGCACCTCCTCTTTCTTTTTCAGGGAAAAAAGCAAAAAATAAATAAATACATATTGTTTTAGTTTTTTCCTTTTCTCTGAATTTCATATCCCAAACATTCAAAGAAGAACATTTAATTCAGAAGCACAGCTTACTAATGATCTCCTCTAACACTCCACAGAAAATGAGATGGTAACTTTGTTTTGTAAGCGCCACAACTCGTGCTGTGTGACGACAGGAGCGCCTCCAGATCTTTATTTTATGATAATATTGATAATCGTAGTCCTCAATTCTCAGTTAGTCCACATATGAGACCTTCAGCTGGGGTCAACAGGCCGACTGCTGTTTTAAAATCATGTGGGATGGAAGGTCGTTATCATCCTGGGTTGAGGTCCGTCCATCATGCTTTTTCGCTAACGGCTGTCTGGCTTTTGTTGCGCTAGTCTGTAAAAAGCTAATAGGTCAAAAGCTGTTTGTGGATCAGAGTTATAGGAGACTGTAAGCCCTCCGTTTATTAGGCCACTGCACCCTGCGGGTAGAAGGTTTTTACTCCGTTTTACTTTCAGCTGACATTTAAAGTAGAAGTTTAACAGTTTGTTTCAACTTCACCTCGTATACGCAGGAAATTAAGACCTTCAACATTTCAGATAGGTTACATAACAATCAGGCCCTTCACACTACAAATGACTAAGACAACTATGTAATACGCTCCCCAACTGATGAGGGACATTATGTCTGCTGCCCCCCCCCACACACTTGATGAAGAAAAACGAATGGACAAACACACTTGAACATCACAACTTCTGGACTAAGTGTTTTTAACATCTTCAGTAAAGCAGTAAGGTCCAACATGAATTGTTTCCAGGTGTCATTTCATGTTTGTTAATGGCAGCACTATTACAGTATGTCAACAAGCCAACAGAGATGAATTTGCAGTAAACACTGCGAGCTGTCGCAGCACCAGCTTTGATCTTATACTTAAAGCTCACTGCCCTACAAACAGAAGATCTATCAGATACACAGCAGTTTGGGTGAGAATTAAATTTTGATGCCAGGCACGTTTCTGCAATTTGCATTAGCCCAAACTGGCTGGATGTTGCACATCTGTGAGCCCACCAAACATCTGCGCATCTTTAAAATGTAACGCGTCGTATTGTGGGACAATATGACAAAAATGCCTGCATCGGACACAGCTTTTCAATTCCCCAGGCCTAACAGCAGACGTCTCAGTGTGGTGAAGTGGAAGAACTAAGGTGTCACTGATGACACTAAGGATGGCCTTAATGTAACTGGAGACAAAAATGTCAGAATGCACGGGCACACAAGTTTGGGTTTGCTTCACTAGCATCAGTCAATGAACCTGAGCTTCTTGAATGTGGGACATTTGTTTACCTTTTGTTGCTTCCTGTGCTGAGCGAGCTCGACAGCCAAGCAGAAGCAGCACTGATTGCATGCTGTGCCACTGGAGTGTGTGGCATCCATGCCCAAAGAAGCTCGCAGAGGACTGACTGAGCTCGTATTCAGGAGGATGTAACCTCCCTCGGTTTCTCCACATCCACACAGGGAATAATTTATCTTCCAAGAGCAATAGCTGTAGATTTTATTCTCGGCTAAATGCTAGTTTAAAAGAAAAAACATGCTGAAGCTTCAGACAACTATCCTAATTTATATGACTTGAGAGTTCCCTCATCATCAGTCAGCTCCGTTCTTAGATTTTAGATTTGGTTTTTATTGGCTATAGCCGGCAAAGATGGCGTTTTCATGTGTAAAAAATATAGTTGACATTTCTTAATTGTGACTTATTGGCATGAGTGATTCTTGAGAATAAGTGCTAATTAAATGCAAGCATCAGCTGGATATGATTGTTACCAAGACAGTCATATACTGTTTGAGTGCGTGTCTTCACATTATAGATGGTATTTATAAACACCCTCATTATCTCAAAACTGCCCACACGCTAATTAAACTTCCTTGTGCACATTTGTTAAGGACTGATGGCAAATAAACACTGAAGGGGTATCAGATAATCTGGAGAGGCTGCCGTGATGTTCAGTTCAAAGGAAGTTTTACTAATTAGCATAATATTACTTATATTGCAAGACATTTAAAGATTCTAGTTAGTCGCAGTGTTCATCCTGTCTCACCTGATGACTGGCCCTTATTCCTGCTTTTCTTATCCTTCCTTGTAAAGGAAAGTAAAGTCTTATTTAAGATCAGGTAACCAAGTGCGCTGAGCAGATGTGATCTGTTTACGCTCCGATAATGCAGCAATCCTGAAATAATTCTCACTTCCATAAAAGTTCCAAAGGTCAGTTTTGGTCTAGATGGTTTGTTAACTCGGCTGTACTTTGTGGTGCTGTTGTGTTCTATTGGGTTATAATGGAGGAGTGTATATGTTAAAGACTGAAAGCTGGAGTCACACATGCAGATAGAGGTCCAGGGAGCATTTATTTAATCAAACTGTTCTCACCAGTCGCTTCCTGTCAGTCAGTCGATGCAGTGTCAAGTGCTGGCTTGTTGCAGTGATCACTATTAATGAGAGGGGACCTCACCGCTACGGTCTCATCTACATACATACATACAGGCTGCTGATAAATGAGAGAAAAAGATGAACAAACGAGTGTAGAAACATAATGAATGCAGGAGGAGATGTGACTTTTAAAAAGAGGCTCATGTTTGTGACTCCGCATTTGATATCCGTGACGTTCAAACATTTCAAAGCAATCTAATAAAGAGCAGAAAAGAAACTTCCTCGGATGACTGAGCGTGCCAATGCAGGGCCTGATCAGACTGTGTCAGCAAGATCAGGCTATTGACAATTACATGGAGGGGGATATGATGGTAGAGTTACACTGTATAAGCCGCTCATTACAAACATCTAATGAGATGCACATTTGAGAGCTCGTTGGTGCAAAAAACAATGTGGGGAAAAATGCGATGTTGTCAAATGAATGTTGGGTACTTTATCCCCACCCTGAGGCTGCTTGTACCCTGAAAGGAAGTGGGGGGGGGGTAAGAGAAAATCAAGACAGAGATGTTCTGCATGATGACTTTTATCCTGTGATGACGGTGCCCCCCCATCCAGAAGATATGAGGGGTCACTGTTTTTAAAGAGCTGAACCAGAGCTGAGCCCAGTCCAACACCTCTGTGGATGATTTCAGGCTGACATGATCATCAAAACAGCATTTTTATGTATTTATTTTATTTGGAGTTCAGAGACCTCAGAAAGCAGTGACCACGCCCTGGTGGCGTGTGGTGACCTGACGCCTCGCTGAGCCCTTTATCGTTCCTGTGTCTCCAATAAGCTGCAGTCTGTCACTTCGACGCTGGCCTTTATTCATTATTTCCTCATAGCCATTTCATGGCTCTTGGTGAGGTGGCGGTCGAAGAGGAAATCACTTCTCATATGCAGTAACTTCAGTTGGACAGGGCCATACATTTTGACAAAAACAGCACTGATTCACGCAGGGAAGACAGAACTTTTCAGTGTTTCTTTAAAGCCCCTTTGAAGTGTGGGACAGTAATGGAAGGCGCTCTCTGCTTTTAAGAGATTACCTGCGAAATTGCCTGGTTTTTTTTTTTTTTTTTCTTTGTTTGTTTATTTTTTTCACTTTTTGGTCTTTTTGTGAGCTCCACAGTTGCTTGGCTTTACCCAATAAAAGCTATGCATAATTAAGAAGCTGAAAGCTACTGCTGAAATGTAAATAAGATAATGTGGGGCTGAAGCAGAGTGCCTTTCTGGCAGCCTGCATTTATCGCCAGAAACTGTCCTTCACAGAGACGTACTTGAAACACCTGACCTGCAGCTAACAGGCTGTCTGTGTGCATGTGTTTCATTCTGAAATAAAAGGGGAGAAAAACTGTCTTCACTGCCAGCATGATCACACAGAAATGACTTTAACCTTTTCAACCCAGCTGATGTAATTTATTTCGGAAGTTTCTTCTCAGAGGCAACACTCAGCCGAGCCTGAACTCAGAGACGGGCTCCGCCTTCTGCAGCAACGTCTCTATTCGCTGTCCAATGAGTGTAAATGTCCTGAAATCTGGAAAGAAATAGTGGGAAAAGGCCACACCTTCTTTTTTAATAATTATTCACAGTAGCAGACAGGTGACTGAGCAAAATTAGTCCTTTACACGCAATTTTCAAATGCAAAGTATGATGAACAGAAGATCTGGAACATGTTTTGAAGGAAGTTCAGTTCCTTTACCTGACGTTAGGCTCTCTCTGTGTCCTCTCAGGTGTTCACCAGGTACGGGAAATGCTACGTGTTCAACGCTGCAGAAGAGGGCAAGACGCTCCGCACCACCATGAAGGGCGGGACAGGAAACGGCCTGGAGATCATGCTGGACATCCAGCAGGACGAGTACTTGCCAGTGTGGGGGGACACAGGTAAGTGTCTGACTGATTTTTATCACATTGACTCACATTGATTGATCAAAAAAAAGGGGGGGGGGTCTTATTTTCAACATGTTGTCACTGTTGTTGGCTGAAAAGATGATTAATTATAACTCTTTTTTAAATGTTCACTCATAAAGCCAAGAATGTCTTTTTTCCTACTTCACTAATTCTCCAGCTGCGTTTTATAACAGAGTGACCTTCATAGGGTCGTTTTCTTTCACTGACTCTTTTTCTCATCTCCACAAATTGTGTAAAACACTTTTACACAGGTTGAAACTCCTTATTTCCTACACCTCTGCCTCCTCCTTCCTCCTTTTATTTATCATCCTTCCTTTTTAAGTACATCAGCATGTTAATTAAATTTATATCCTGTCCTAAAAAAGAGGAAAGGAATGTTTGCAAAACGAGTCGGAGAGGATAAAATTAAATAAAGGATATAAAACTTTATTTCCCCTGCTGTCCCCCATACTGAGCCTCCAAGCCATCCGAATTTTCCATTCAGACTGTTAAATTTTTCCGTAATTAACACAGAAATGATTACGTATCCCCCTGTTGCTGTCTCTTCCGGGACAGTTTCACACGCAGAAAATCAGATTAAAGTTCGGCTAAGTAACACTACAGAAAATTGGGTTTAAGGTTTCAGAATATCCAAGATGATCGTCACTAAAGCAGTATTGTTCCAGCTATCCGTAACAACTGCTACTACAGAGCTGTGTTGTTTCTGTTGTTTGTATTATTACTGCTCCCACCCGCTGCGTCCTTGCTGAGTATGACAATGGACCTAATACTTTTAGAGCACTGTGGCCTCTGATAGTCCACTTCATGCAGCGCCTCTAAATTTAATGATAACCGTGAACTTCAGACACATTCACCTGTTGTATTCACTCTAAACAAACTACTCATACATCAACAATATATCCCGCTCCAGTTCTGAGTGGATTTCAATGGCCATAATGCATATTCAAAAGGATTTAAGCCTCTTTGTTCATCTTTGTTTTTAGGGAGGCTAACTTTAAATAATCTTCTATAGACCAATGAGAGGGGGCAGACAGGAGACTGTGAGCTGCCCAGCAGATGGACATTATTTACTATGTGCTCAAATCTCAAGGAGATCCATCATCAAAGAGCCAGCGTCCTCATCATCCCCGCGTGTTTTCCCGTGGACAGCAGGTCCCACAGCCCTCCGTCAGTAACGCCTCCTGCTTCCGTTTCCACTCGAACAGGCTGCACTCGAGCCACTGCCCTGACAGCGAGCGGAGCTCCCTCTCCCAACAGGCTCCACTCTCCAATGCCCTTGTTTATCCCTTTGTGGTTTAATTAGCCCAGCGGGGAGCACACTGTCTCCCTAACTGAGCCAGAGCTCTTGGCTGTGCAATCATGAGGGGAACACGCTGCACACACGCACCGCCCCCCCAATATCTCCTTCCAATTACCATTTCTTCCCATCCACACCTTCTTCCCTCCTGCGGCTTCTCTTAATGTCCGTCATCCAGATGCCATCAAGCAGTCTCCGGGGTTCTATTAGCACATGGCTCTGCCTGGGGAGCTTCAGGGCAGCCATGACACTCCCCCATCACTTATCACCATGGCAAACGTTAAAAAAACAACATGTTTCATGGTGTGAAAAATGAACAAGACAGATACAAGTTTGAGTGGTGGGAGAAAACAGATGGCCTGTTGCCTGGATACCAAGCTTTCTCCTCACTGTGTTGCTGACAGATTGCAATAATAACTAGGTTAGATGTGTGTCTGTCCGCACTGGAGCTGAGTGCATTTTACTTTACCAAGCAGATTTAGAGATTTTCATGGAGAGCATCAGGAAATAAACCTAAGTGATTCAGAATCACCCTGGCATTTATGGCAAGAGGCTGGAAATTGTAATTGTTGGTTTCACAGATGCCCCCTCCATCTCTGTGAAAACCTGTTCTCTCTCTTTGAACCGTGCTCCAAGACAAATCCCTTGTCTTGGGGATTGCTAATTTTGGAGAAAAGCTAATGAGAAATAGCTGCCAGCACTTGGAGGCCAACAAACAGAAGCCTTCAGTTGAGCTCACAGATTTTCAAATCTTCAATTTTCATTATCAGTTCATGTCCTGCACCAAAGTGACCTTTTCTGAAAAGTCATCTGAAGCCTGAGAGTTGGACAGGCCCTTTGCAGGATCAGATTTGTCAGGCTAGTTTAGATCAAAGTAGTGTCCCTGAGTTAGTCACTCAGCACCCGCCACATGTTTCTCTTCAGCCGCAGAGCCACGAGATGTTTGCACTGTGTTGAAAAGTCCTTCAAACAAGTCCATGAAAATGCAATAAAATTCAGGTCCCACCTCTACTTATATCAGCGCGTAACATCTTTCTATCTTTTTTAATCATACACATCCAAGAGTTTGTTTTAAACTGAATCAGCACTCAAAACCTGACATTTGAGAAGAAACAACCGATTACATTTTGCTCACCCACTGAGCCTGAGATGCAAAGATTACAGCTTTATTGAACAATTTGTATCTCCTCTTTGAGAAAATGAGACAGGCCTGTGACATGGCATTTTTTCACAACTCTCTCTTTCTCATTTCACTTGCATCTGATACTCTCTCTCTTGATTCCTGTTTTACTTTGCACTAAATTTGAATTCGGATGTATGATGTTGGCAGGCTGTCCATGCGAATACACATCAATCCCTTTCTGCGATCTCAGTAACGCCTTGAGGAAATCCCTTCAAACTTTCCACAAATGGAAGCACAAGGAGGACATACAAATTCCGCCAAAGACTCAACAATCCAAATGACACAATTTAACAGAAACATCTAACTTGAATAAATTAAGTGATGACATTTTGCTTTCAAACGGTGAAAGGTCAAGTTCAGTGTGACATTATAATGTTCTGCAAAAGTCTTCTTAATGTCAGGAAGAGCAGATTTTTCCTGCAAATGGTCTTTTTGTTCGAGGCAAACAAACACAAGCTGGCTATTCTCATTTTCTTGTTTTTATCTTTATATTGCCTCTTTGTATTTTTTTCCCCAAACATAGCTGCCATGTTTTATTTCATTTGCAGCTACACTAGCCCTTTGTGAGCTTTTCATCACCAGTTTGTGCTTTCTGTTGTGTTTTGGGTTTTTTGGGGTTTTTTTTTTTTTGGTCAATGTACCATATCTCATCTGCTCTTCCTTTATGTGGGAAAGTGAAGCACAATCAGCTTTTCGGTGCACTTTTTGTGTCTACAGTTATTAAATCAGGGCAATCTTGAAGAGCACTCTGAGAAATGCTCCAAAGGGGCAGAATGATGTTTCTTTAACAAAGTGCAAAGTGAAGTGGAAAGTCCTTGATCCTTTTATCTTTCTGCTTGTGCCATTTTCACTTTGTTATGTACGGTCAGCGTGATGTGTGGAGGTGGCAGACTATTGCACTTTTCTGCTCGAAAACTTGTTGAGCGATCGCACCAAACAGATATTAAATTGGTTAGGACAAACTGAAGCAGCAAGAAGTTTTTCATGTCTTTAACGATCTCTGATATCTTCACGGGATTCAACTACAATGTGAGAGTGATTGATCCGTCTCTGACAGCAATGCAGTGCCACTTAAGACATTTTCTTTAAATTCACATACTTGGAAATAGTGATATATATATTTTTTTTTTTTGATTTTTTTTTTTTTTTAATGGCTAAACACAGTTAATTTGCCCCTAACAGCAAAATTATCACATTAATATTTTTGGAAAAACAACATTTTAGCTCAACTTGATGTGACAGTTTTCTTTTTTGCTGCTTTAATTGGTGTAGTCTTTCAAATAAAATGACTGCCGTGTAAATTTGAAGAAAGAAAAAACTGAATTTTAAATAGCACTTTGTGCAAGTGTAGAGAAACAGAGTCAGGAGGACTCAGGAGGAAATGAAATCCTCGAAGTATGAAGACAACATGGAAACTTTAACATTTACGTGACAACTGAGAAATGCTTTACTGCACAAATAAACAGCACCGAAGGAAAAGATATGAAATACATGAAAATATCAGTGACAGAAATTTGCATTAAACAAACAAACGAACAAATAAAAAAAAAATCTCCTGGTTACCGTGAGTGCCTGTTTAAATTCCTAATTATTGAATAATAATCACACTACACTGCAGGTACAGCTGAAAGGAAAATACAGAATTAAAAGAGACCAAACAAGTAAACATTGTCTGGTAATCAACTCCATCATTGAAAACATGAAGCAGACCTCTCATGACACAAAATGGCAGCAAGTGGACAAATGTGAGATGGAGAGATGTTTGTAATGGACGTTATCTTGTTAGGAGACAGGTGGAGAGGAAATGTTAATTCTCCACAGATGTGTCTAAAGCAGAATACACCGTAAACTCTCCAACACGTACACACTTCTATTTTGGACAGACATACACGGACATCATTTTTCATTTTCTCTGCTCCCCCTCATTTTTTTGTTGTTCTTTTTTTTTCGAGAACACAAATTTGCTATCACCTGAAATGCTGAAGGAGAGAAGAGGTGAAAGCAGAACACCACCTGAATTTACTCAGCATCATACAAAGCAGCAAGATCTGAGTTATGATTGTGGCTGCTGATAGCATCCTAATTTAGTCCGCCTTCTTTATTCTGTGGAGTCATTCAAAGTCAAATGAGTGCGATGGCAGTGATGAACTACACTGTAACGATAAATCTATGGAGCCATCTTTGATTCTGCTGGAGCTCCAGTCAGACACAGCAAACAGAGTTATCCAAGATCTTCTTAATCATCTTTTGATAAGAAAAGCTGAACTGACTGGAGCAGAAAGAAGCCCGGCGAGTCCTGCTTGATCTGATATGAACTCTCATGCTCACAAACACAATTTTTCTTTGTTTGTTTGTTCATACAGTGTGCAAACACGCACACACATTTCAATTTCACCCTTTTGGTGAAGAGATTATTGTTTCATGTCTTCTGTGTATTAGAATCCGTTTGGTCATCAGGCTCAAGTGTAACAAACTCAGGAAATGCAGAAAATTATCACAGAAAAAAATTACTAGATTATCAATCAGTCGATCGTGTAAAACGTTTGATTGTTCCAGATTCTCATTTGGGGATTTGCTCCTTTAACTGATGTGATAATCACCTGAAGATCATTGTTAATCCTCAAGTATGAAACGCCTCAAAAGATTACACAAAAATAGACAAAAAGCTATTATAAATATATAATAAGATGAAGTCTGAAATAATGGTCAAAATGTCAACAAACAAACAAACAAACAGACAACAGCAGCAACACCAGAATCAGCACCGTAATATAAAACCTTTTGTTTTCCAATTTCTCTAAAAGCCCATTACTGTACGCCCACCTCCGACAGAGATCATCCAGGTGTACAAACATGAGATGCGAAGATGAGTTTAAACGTGTCTCTAAAATTCCATTTGCCTTCACAGAAAAACCTCTAACTGTCTCCATTTGTTCTCCGGGAATACCGAGCACGTCTCCCAGGAAAGATGCCTTCGGGTGTAGCCATGCAACAGCTCCCAGCTACAGCTACCTTTGCTTTGTCAGATGAGATGTCCTCCAAAGGTTTTTTGTTCTGAAGGTTCTTGTAAAGAGCCACTATAACAGAAATGGATCTTACCTGGATCAGGTGTGATGAGATTCCAAGGTCAAGTTGGACAAACTTTAGTCCCCTACGAGTTCTTCTTGTTCTTCTTGAGTTCTTTGAACTAGAAATAACACTTCTTAACAATAATTCATTATAATTTATCCATTTAAATGACAAAATGCGCCCAGTTGAAGGTAGAGTTTCATAAATTATTTTATCAGTTTCTGAAATTCAGTCGTTATTGAAAGACAATAAGCAACTGATGTTGCTGAAAATGTTTCTCTTTGACGTTAAGATGAGATAAATAGATGGACATTAACTGTGAACATCATAAATCCAATCCAAAAAATATTCAGACAGTATATTAGCAAGTGGATGTCTGTGTTACTGCAAGCAATTTGGGTGACAAATGCACAAACACAAATCAGCTGAACAAATAAACACATATTCATGCACAAACGGAGCATTGGTTAGTTGAAACAGTAAACATATTAGTGCTGCTAATTAGTTACCATCAGCAGCATAGAAGAGAGACTTCAGAAAAGAGAAGAACTGCAGCTTTTATTTTCAAAAACTGAAGTAAACGTGAAGCTGAAGCTTTTTTTTTTTTTTTTAATTAACATTACATAGATTTTAGGTATTGCACATGCAGCCACAGCCAGATATCTCAGACCTGAGGGACAGAACTCATTCATCTCACAAATACTGTGAGAGACACTAAAGAGCGTCATAGACTCAGTGAGCAACATATGCCTTTATCACAGTGAGCAGCCTTTCTGTTTCCATGTTGTGCAGACTGTGCTGGCTCATGGATGCTCATCCTTGTTTATGCCGTTCAGTGTTCACAGTAATGAAGGCATACGTCATCCAGCAGTATGGCTTTTTTAATGACTTGGTAATCACTTTCAGAATTACAGTGGCTGATTATGGAGGATCTGGCTGCTGCTAGCACCTCTAATACAGTAAAATCCAGCAAGCACATACTCGACATGTCATATTAGCCCATTTTATATCCATTTTGCAATTTGCGATTACTATTTGCAGCCATTAAGGATTTAACTATACATGTGTTACTGTGTACTTTTGCTCCCTGACATTTTTACAAGGTTTAGTCTTAACCATCCATGAAGAAAGAACAAGTCTTGGGGAGTTTAGTGACAGATTAGTGTGTGTAAAGGCTTCTCAGATACCTAAACCCTGCACAGCGGTTTGAGATTCTCACAAGATTTTACACTGAAAAACTGCTAAAACCTTTCATCGTACCCTAAAAATAATCCGGAGGGAATATACTTATACTAGTCTAGTTTCTTATCGGAGGAGGTTGCATTGTGGTGAAAAAGGTGTTAACATGGCCGCAGCTGAAATTTCACAAAGATATTTGTGCTTGCAGATATATGAAGTGGTTTTCCTGCTTTATTCGTACAAAACCACATCCATATAGAAAAGACCTTTTTAATCCTAAAGTTTGATTTTAACCTGATTTTCTGTGTTTATCTGGATTATTCTGCTGCCTGAAGTGGGGCCATATTGGCAGCTTAAGGTTAGGGTTAGAGTCTGATAAGTTGGGAGTGCATAATTCCAGTCTGATATGATCCAATTTCTTAACCCGACTATATGGCCAACAGCATGTGGACTGTCTTCTTGGTCATCACCTCATCCCCATCCCAGACCTTTGGGAAAAACACTGACTGTGAGCCAGCCCTTATCACCCAGCAGCACGGGGCCAACCCTTTAATGTTCTTGTGGTAAATAGGATCAAATCTCTGCAGTCAGGATCCAGAGGATGGAAAGTCTCCTCATGCTGTTATAACTAAAAGTTAATGCTCACAGTTTGGAATAACATCTGCAGCAATTAAATATTTAGCCCATTCCTCGGAAGAAGTCTCAAGTCAGGCAAATAGAATATCTCCCTAAATCAGTAAAAGATGACAACTTCTTCAGGTGTAGGAAGGACATATTGAAGACGACAGGATAGAGATCCGGACAGTTCAGGATGAGACATAAAGGACAATAAATCTGTCGGCCATGTACGAGAACAAGACCTTCATTACACAGAACACGATACTGTATATGACAGGACAGAGCGGACAGAGCACAGCACAGGACACAAAAATGATTCAACCGCCCTCTAACACACAAGTCAGCAATCTGTCGTTTTTTACACCCCCCCCCCCCCCTCTGGGACACACACATTCACGTATATCCACTTTTTATTTCTGACACACGGACAGACATGGACTCTGATTATCTCTCTCACGCAGCCAGTGTTTCCTTCCACACTCTTCTACACGCATTCTACTTTTTCATTATGATGTTTTCGTTGAGCCACCACAAACACACACAGCCAAAAAAGCATGTTTGATCCCTTAATCTATTCCTTAATGTGAATGCATCCAGGCTGTCACCATATCAGTCACCGCAGATGTTTGATTGATGAGTGTGCCGGAGTTGGCGGATATTGTTTTGTGCATGTGTATGTACTCTGTTGATTTGTGAGGCTGGTCATGCT
The DNA here is from genome assembly GCA_034769265.1 of Remorina albescens. Classification (NCBI taxonomy): domain Eukaryota; kingdom Metazoa; phylum Chordata; class Actinopteri; order Carangiformes; family Echeneidae; genus Remorina; species Remorina albescens. The sequence goes on from CM068493.1 coordinate 3,383,647, forward strand.
GAAAGGATCCGATGTGGTGGCTGCAGAGTGCCACAGGGTGTCTGAATTGTCAGCAGGCGGTGGAAAGTCTTGACTGAGCATCCAGAAGAAAATAGCAATGGATGTGAGGACATGGGGAAAGAACATTTTCAATTTCTTCTCCCATAAATATTAAGGCTCTTTATGTCCTTGTGTGTGTGTGCACTGGAACTCTCTGGTTGGACCAAAAAAAGCTCTTTCATCTACAGAGTCAGCTCCAAACCTTCCTCCCTACCTGTGTGTCTCTGAGAGTGTGGTATAATAAAGATGGTCTAAAAAGCCTTTGGATTTGAACCAAAGGCCTCAAATTGATCGCTAAAAAGCCGCTTCAAACAGGAGACCAAATCAAAAATAGCATCTGTTGAGTATAAAGGTTTTTGTTTTGTTTTTTTTCTCTGTTCCCTGAACAGTTTATCTGGACGAGTCAAAAAGCCAAAAACATTTTCTTTCCTTCACATCGCTGTTTGTTTATTGACTTTCAGCTTTCCATGTGTTTTCTGTTCCAGAAGATACAGCATTCGAGGCAGGCGTGCGGGTGCAGATCCACAGCCAGGCGGAGCCCTCGTTTGTTCACGAGCTGGGCTTCGGCGTGGCCCCCGGCTTCCAGACCTTTGTAGCCACGCAGGAGCAGAGGGTAGGTATCCCCGACGTCCACCGATACACAGCTAATAGCTTTTCTTTATCATTCCTCTTCCTTCTGCTGTTTGTCCCTTCCAGTCCACATGTTGAGCTTATCGCACAGTGAAAGGGAAAACCAAAAAACAAAACACGACAAATAACTTGCAGTGACAGGCGTGGTCGGATTTTTATGCATGCATTGTGTACATGTGAGTGATTGTATGATGTGTGACAGCATGTGTGTCCCAGTCCCCTCTGGGCCCTCGTTTGGCCTCGGTGGTCTCTTACTGATTGTTGAATGAATAATGATAACTACCCCCTCTGTCAATGGATTTGACCTTGCTGGTGGAGTGGTGCTTCACTCAAACTCAGCCTACTCCATCATACCGAAGCTCTGCTCCATCACACAAAGCTGCAGGCCTCACACACACATATATATATATTTGATGCAAATACCCCCTCTCTGTCCCCAGAGCCTCCCTCTTCATGAGGCCGTTTTTCATTATTTTAGCTTGTCTTCAACTAACCGCTGAAGGTGCTTCCACACTCGCAAGCCGAACGTCTTTATGTTGTGACTCCTCTCAGTCATGCCAGTTTTACTCAGGGTTATTAGTTCTGTCTCTCATTGTCACTTCTTATCGCTTTCTTTCTTTATTTTTCTGCCTGTCTACATCTGTTTTTCTGCCTCCAAGTCAAGTTTCTGAAAATGCTTTGTCCGTCTCAGCTGTGGGAGTTGACTGGATTGCTCTTTTCTGAGCAGACAGATTTCTGTCACGATAAATTCATTGCCCTTTCATCTTTAAAATGGTGTCTGTTTCTAGAATATCAATGCTGGTGGTTTCCCTTTGGTAGCCATGGCGTTTACTCTGTGTTTACATACACTTATACCTGTTGCAATTCATTTTTGAGACACGCAGCAGAAACAGGATGAGAGCACAACAATGGCATTTTTATCACCCTTTAAGCTGATAAATGGGAATTTGTTGTTAAAGTGCTTCCTTTTTACTCACTCAGTAGATAGAGAGCGAAGTTTTCATAAACCTGGAGTTGTGTTTCTGGCCATTTAGCAAATATTCACTCAGCTCTGTCGCCTCTATGGTCCACATTTGGTGCCAGGAAGAGAGTCTGTTTTTAGAGCTTTCATGCCAAAAATATTGCTTTAAGATTGAAAGTTAAAATGGATGTTTTTGGATGTGAACAAAAATAATTAGCACTGTCACTAAGTCCAGCTGTTGCTCATCTTTTTCTTTGCCCGTTAGATTCAGATGTGCTCTGCACACCTCACTCTAAAACTCCTTATTTTCCTGTTTAGCGTTGTATTAATCAGTAAAATAAAAACAAATCATAGATTACTGATTAGATTCCCTGGTTTTTGGGTGAATGTGTGAGAATGAAGGATAAATAATATTTTTTTTTAAAAAGCCTCATTTGACTTCATCACAGCAGAGTGAGCTGCAACACACAGAGTCACCTCAGGAAAGGTGGCAGGAGGCAGAATAGCAGATTTATCCATAGATGGTTAGTTCTCCTGGTTAATGAGCCTCCAGGGTTTCAGGGCTGTCTTTGCTCATCTGTCAGCCCAGTTTTGTGACTGGCAGGGTGAAGACAGGCCCTCATCTGCCTGCTGAGAAAACACTACCCCTCTCTCTCCACGAGCCCACACAGCGGGAGATTGTGCAAATTTAGCTCCAGATAATTAATGCAGAACTGCACTTTGTATCAGAAGTCTGGGAATAAAGACCCTCCTACTGTGAGAAGCCCCCACCTGTTTGTTCAGCTTCTTCATTTTCTGTATGAACCCAGAGGACGCTTTCAAATATGTCCAAAAACAATCAGGGAGAATTGAGAAGAGAGTCTGTGTGAGATTTGAGATGGGACGTTGTGGAGCGTGTTAGAAAAAAATGTGGTGATTAGTGGATCTTTGTAATGGGTGCCATCACATCATCTGCCTGTGAAAATGACTTTGACAAAGAGCTCAAATGAACTCATTTTGGCTAATAATAATGGGCCAACATCAAAGGGGCTTAATCAAGTGAGCGCAAAGTACACAGCCCATGGTTAAGGCTGGATCACGCCGCAATTAGAAATTTAAGCTCTCCAGAAACTGAAATTTCCCCTCTGAGGGCTTTTGACTGAAGCGAAAGGAGCACGGTGTTCCTGAGAACACCATTCTTCCCCGGATCATACCTTCATTCCATTGTTGCATCTACATTCAGAGCTCACAGTCTTTGAGTTTCACTTTATCTCTGTGGTGCCAGGATGATTTCATGTCGAGGTGCAGCTCCTACCTTGTGTGTAAAATTTCCATTTCACCCAACTACTGATTATACAGTGACCTTATTAAAACCCACCGTGTTCTCAGATCCAACTCTTTTCCCTTTTTTATTTTGAGTGTCCCTTGCTGGCCAGAAAAAAGCCTCATTAAAGCGTTGCTCCGGCGAAACGGCGAGATGGAAGGTTGATTAATAACATACTCGGAGGGGTGCAGGTCCGTGCTCTTATTAGACTGATGTAACTAGGTCAGCAGGCCTCAACACTGTGGAAAGTGATATCGAGCACATCAGATTATCTGATTGCAGAGAAATAATCAGATCTGGAATCATCCACAGCTGACTTTAATTAGACCTGAGGTGAAGATTAGCTGCGGCTGTAAAGGTGATTTTAAAGGTTAAGAATTGTGGAGCAGCACTGTTTTCAAGAACATAATGCAATTAAAGGTGTCTGGGTGTCACTTCTCACTCGTGCTGCTGTCGGGCAGGGCGTGCTCAACTGTGACAGGAGACATTATATCCAGAATAGCCAGAAGCTTCTGGACACGGCAGCCTTAACACAAAATTGCTGTTTGAAAATTGTGTTTGAATTTATTGTCTGAAGTGAAGCAGCAGTGCAAACCCACAGGATCAAACACCGTCTGGTGGCATGGGGGGGGGGGGGGGGGGGGGGGGCTTTACATTTTGTCAGCAGTAACAAGCAAACCGTGGCCAAATTTCACCTGGCAGGATGTTGTGTTTTGCCTCCTCCAAAAAAAAAAAAATCTCACTCTTTTGGCAGAAAAGCAGCCTCACTAGGGATGCATTGTGATGACGGCGAAGGGATCTGGGGAACAGAGGGTGGTGGGCGATCGATACTGAGAGCGCGGGTAGAGCACACAGCCTGTGTTGTGGAGCAGATGGGCCTCCGTGCTGCTCAGCCTGGTTTCCCCAGTCCCTCGTCTGCTGTTCCAGCCTTCAGAGCTGCAGGAGCAGGAGGTGAACATTTGGAGTTTTTTTGCTTCCATCGCGGGGTGTAATGGGATTTCTCCGACAGAGTTTGGCTATCTGTTGAATTGTTTTCTGCATTGGCTGGTTTGTTGTGATGGTCTTCTTCTTCTTCTTCTTCTTTTTCTCTGTACTGGCTGAGTTTCAAGGACTTGGGAACGTGTTTTGGAAAGTTGCTGTCAGGATCTGTCCACATTGGGTTGTTTTTTGTCTGTGTGTGCTTGTCATGTCCTCAAAAAGTCTTAAAGTTAAAAAAAAAAAAAAAAAGACACTGAACAAATATTAAACAGGTTGTAAAAAGAGTCACATTCAGGTGGACGGTGCAGAAATTCAGAGTGAGGGAAACTGTCGGCACTCCTTCCTCCTCCAGACCTTACTGATCCCTCACCTCTTTTCTTACCTGCAGCTGACCTACCTGCCTCCTCCGTGGGGAGAGTGCGAGTCCAAGGCTCTGGAATCGGGTTTTTTCCAGGTCTACAGTGTAACCGCCTGCAGGATCGACTGTGAAACGCGCTACATTGTGGAGAACTGCAACTGCAGGATGGTGCACATGCCCGGTGAGAAACACTGCTGATTGGACTTCAGCAGTCGTTTTCAGCAAGTTTGCAGTATTTTAAGTGAGATTACACGGCATTGACGAACCGATACTGGATTAGGCCTTGGCATTTTAAATAGCTCTGGGATTATGTGTCTGACAGGAAACAGATGCTGCACCACACCTCTTTGTAGATTCATTTAACCGTTTACACTTTGTTTGTCGACTCGTCCAAAAGCATTATTGTGTAAACGCTGCCACTGATTGCTTTCTTCGTCCTCCGTGTTTCACTCTAACTGTCCCCAGGTGATGCTCCGTACTGCACGCCTGAGCAATACAAGGACTGTGCTGAGCCTGCCCTTGGTAAGTCCAGATACACACCCAATCCCATGAGCACGAGTCAAGATGACACAATCTCACTGTAGTCTGGTTTACATATGCCTTGGTAAAGGATTTGGATTTTTTCTTTTCCTGTTGATTCAAAGCTTTAATGCAGAAGCTGCTTTAAAGATGAACACCAGAGAGAATTTGAATCTTGAAACAGCTCAATTTAACAACAGCTAAAGTATTTTATCATGAATGCCAAAGCACTGTAGTGAGAAAAAAAACTCCACTTTTGGAGCAGGTGATGGGCGCTGTCTGTCGTCGGGCTTCCAGTCGAAGTTTCAGTTCATGTGCGACTTCTTAACTTTGTGATTTATTCAGAGAACAGGGTTTGGGTCATTTTTTCCCCCTTCAGGAGAAAAGGCCTCATCAAGTCGGTAACCAACATCAGAGCAGACAGGGACTGCAGAGTTCGAGTTTAATTTAATGGGTGGATGGTCAGATAGATAATGGGTCATATTTCCTGCATTGAGGTAAATTAAACAGCCGTGTAGAAGGTATTTGGCAGACTTGACTCATTCCTTCAAATCCAAGCGTTTCTGTTAACTTTGTCAGTTTTATCAAATGTTGGCCCGACCATTAGTTTTACGATACGAATAGAATTTTCTTTGTTTTGAGTTTCTTCAGTCTGCCCTTAATACCAGCGCAATATTTTACCTCTCACCGTAGACTCGGAGAGACAGAGTCATGAAAGTCAGATTAGACGGCTTCATTGTGATTTTATTCAATATAAAAACATCTTTAAACATTAAGGTTTAACCTGGGAAAGCAGCAGGATCAATAAAAAGTGTTTCCTCTATTAAAAAAAAAGAAAAGTTGATGTTTAAGAATCCACCAGCATCATTTCTTTATTGTTGACAACTTCTACTATGGAAATGAATGATTTTGTAAAAGCAACAAATTGTATTGAGTCCTTTCAGGTCCGGTTAGATCTCTCTCTATTACACTTTATTATTACAGACTTAGTATGAGCTCAGATCATCATCAAGAAGATTATGTATGTGTGCATGCAGGGGAACGTCCAGTAGTGTCTACAGACTGAGAAAGTTGTTGAATGACTCTCCTCATCAGTAACACAGTTGCGCTGCAGACTGTTAGCTCAGCACAACTGCTTTCTGCCCAAATGACTGAACACGACAGAAGCCCTTTATTCACAAATAAGACGAGGTGATTTGGATTTAACTCTGAATCACAAGCTGTATGAAAGATTGTAAGCACAATTGCTGTGAGGAATACAATAAAATTACAAATAAAATACATCCATCTGATGTTACGGAGGGACTCCAGCACTCAGCTGAAAATTAAACTCCCCTTTTACTGATTAGGAATGGAAAAGAAAGCTTTAATGGTCCTCAGGTGTTTTCATTCTCTGCTCTCAGTTGGGTTCTCTGTTATTTGAAGATCAGTCATGCAGGTCAGGCAGCCGATGTTTTTTTCGCAGGTTGAAACACTCAGAAAACTAAGGAAGACAACAAAAGAAAAGAAACCTCTCATTATATTGTGTTATAATGAATAATAACCGGAGCATGTTTGTATTTTTTGTTTTTTTTTTCTCTTTTCTGTAATTTGGGTGCATAAACCCCTCAAGAGCTGTACATATTTAGTGACCTAAGTGGTAACAGTGCCACAGCTCTATAATTAAAGAGCGCTAACCCAGATGAATTAATTTCCCTGCATAGTAATTAAAAAGGGAATCCTGAAAGGATTCTCAGCATTACAAAGAAGTGAACCAACCCTCAACCATACTAATTGTAATATAATAAGCATTTTTGAAAAATAAAAGCCCAGAGTCAGTAAAAATACGTATTAAAAAAAAAAAAGTAACAATTTGATTCGAAAGCATGCAGAGCAAAGTTTGACCTTTATCAACCTCAGCTCTTGGCCAGTGGGAGTTACGGTTCAGTAAAACTTTCTCTACTCCCACATCAGACTCTCTGCTCAGCCCCACCCTGAGGAAAATAATTTATGGAAAAGACAGAAATAAAATGAAGATTTAGGGAAGAATAAAAGCTAGCCAAGGGCCACAAAACTTCCAGGCAATCAGCAATCGAGGATGCCGACTCCCACGCCACGAGAGCACCCAGTGTAACTCACCAATGTGTCGTTAGCCTGCACTCGAATCCAGGAGCTGCAGCGTGTGATGCAGGAGGACAGAAAGCTTTGCTGCTTATTTCAAACAGCTTGTTACCTCTCACTCTGCTGTAATTGGCTTCATTTCTGGAACAGTAAGGCTTTCACAATCCCAACACACACTCACTCAGCTCGGATCATTGAATGCAAATGAATTCTAGTTTTAAATCCAGTGCCAATTTGGTCTACCCATCTGTGGAGATTTCATGAGGGAAAGTTTGATTGGGTTTTTTTTTTTTTTTTCTCCCCTCACAGCTGCAACTGTGTCACTCAAGTTTTGCAGACGGTACTGAATTATAATTTTTTTTTTTTTTTATAGGAGACAGCTCACTCTTTGGACTAGAAAAAATTTTTCAGAGGAAACAAAGATGGTTCATAATTACACATCCAGACAGAGAACACAATTGTTTCCAATTTTGCAGCATCGCTGCTGAACAAAAGATTTAACCTGCCAAAACTGTCGTGAGAGGTATATTAGTTTATCTGTCTGTCGGAAATATATTTATTTATACTAATAGAACGTAGCAATAAGAGCTATATATGCATTAACATTTAGAAAATAGAAGAACAGGAAGAAAGGCGTTATGGTAATTTGGTCTTTCAGATTCAAATGTGTGTGAGAGAAACAGAGTGAGGCAGGGTGACAAAGGTGAGGGGATTAGAAAACAAAATCAATCATTTGAATGCACGAGGCCCTGCTCCCGTATATCAAATAACATCTCATTGAAATAAAAATAGGAGACCACTGAGAAGCCATATTGAATTTACTCTTGCAATTATACGGCCCCACCAGCTATTAGTGCGCTGTGGGGGATAGCTTCCTCGTGCTCTGATCTGCGTGTTTGCCACTGAGCTGTCTAAGTGAGAAATAAGGCTGATAACATTAACTTCTCCTTGGCTTTCAATTCTGAGAGTAAGAGGTTGGCCCCTATTGGGAGGCTTAATATGTGAAGGAGATTTTCAAGTCCAAAGGGAGACATTTGACAGAAGAGAGCAAAGACTTGTTCATCTCTGGTAAAATTAAATGAAATTTTAAACTTAGAAATTTTCCGGCTGAAGAAAGTCTTTGACAGGATAGTTTGAGCAGCTTCCATGTAGGAGAGGGTTCGGATGGAGCTGTTTGAAGAGCTTGTGTCTCTCAATATTACTGTCACTGCAATAGCTTTGGTGTAATGTACGAGGCTGTGGGCTTAAGACTGAATCATGCAGTGTGGTTTTTTTTATCTCCTCTGAGTCAAACTGCCAATCAGAGCTGTAATTGGAGCATGGTGTTTCTGCATCAGCACTGTCCCCGTCAGCGTGAAGATGTTTTTGCGGATGCTGCTTAGGGGGAAGTTTGTATTTTTTGCTCTCTATCGTGTCCTCTCCTGACTTACATTGTCACTGCTGTTTGTAAAGAGTGAACATTTGCGTGACTCAAGATGCAACATGAACGGGGCCGCGTGAGCAATCATGTGTATCGTCTTTGTCAGAATGATACTGTATATGACCTCGAGATTTGGTCAGCGTAAGAAAAGAGCTGCTGGATTCATGTTCCTGAAGCTGGCTGAAGATGTGCAAGTCTGACGTGATCGAAACAAAGAAGTTACAGAAGCCTCAGACCTGAACATCAAGGCGTTTCCAAGCTTTACAAAATGTCCTCCAATAACATGCAGAAAATGATGTAGCTAATTGTAGTCATTGCTCCAGCTGTGATGAGTGGCTCCAACCACGATAACCGTTTACCAGAATGTTTCAGCCTTGTTGAGGAAAAAAAAGGGAATAGGGCAAAATAACATTAAAGAATGTAATGAGTTGGTTTTTTATTTTTTCAACGGTCCATTTAGTCCATAAAATGTCCAAAGGAGAAAAAAAATGTAACAACCCCAGAGCACTCACCGAGCTACAGTTGAAATAGAAATAAAAAGACAATAATATAAAATTGAAAAAAAAACTCAAACTACCTAAAAAATAAAAAGAAATGTGTCATTAATCAGTTGACTAAGTTGATTGTGTTTTAATATATATTTATATTTAAAGTTTGTGGAAGCTTAAAATGACTTTGATATTAAAATATAAGTTACAGGTGATGTCACTTAGCTTTATGCCAGTTTTTTCAAACATGTTATTCTCAGACATGGGTTGTTTGAATATTTCATACAAGTCTCCATTCTGCCTCTTTACTGCACCAGATTCTCCAAATAAAAGGGAAGACTTCGACTTCACAGGACTGAAGGTCTTCTCAGAGAAATAATAATAGCCACACACAAATCGGTCACAAAATACTCTGAAACACTGTTTTCATAGCAAATCTTTGGAGTGCCTTTATGTGACGATGTGCACCGAGTTAGGAGCCAGTTTGTCTATTTTATTCACTCTCTTCTAACTGGATGTCTCAATACATCTGGAACTATTTAAGAACAGTCTTCGCTTCTGATCTAAAACAACATTTCTCTCTGTATCATCATCTTCACCGTCATCCCAAATCCATCCCTGCGTGTCCTTCAATTTACCCTCCCAATTTTACGCTCCTCTCATCTCATCGCTCACTCCTGCGTGAAGCTAAACTGTCGGCTGTGGAGAGCAGTAACTGCATGTGCAGGACGCCATGCAACATGACCCGCTACAACAAAGAACTGTCCATGGTCAAAATCCCCAGCAAGACCTCGGCCCGCTACCTGCAGAAGAAGTTCAACAAGACGGAGAAGTACATCACGTAAGTAGCTCCTTGTCCTGTTTGCTCTGGTAGTGAAAGAAACTACAGATGTCCCTGTCTGTTTGAATCTTGTGCTCGTATCATGAACCGTCTTATATAAACACAGCTATTTGGGAAGACACATAAACTAAGACGCATAAAGTCTCGTTCCGCTTTCTCAGAAGTTACTGGCCCTGAATTTAAAAAAACATTTTTGTTTCATTTCAACAAAGAAATTAGAGAATAACAAGATGACATGAAGGAGGCCCAGTGAGTGAACCTGAGCTTTTCTTTTCTCACTCTATTCATTCGGTGGCAACATGCCGAGGTGGCGAGCCATCGACATTCTCATTTCCTGCAACCAACACCTTAGAGTTTTCAATTTCCCTGATGAGCGAATGTGAAAACACACCAACCTGATGCAGCGAGAGCCGCTCTAGCTCAGAACATCCTCCCTGGCAGACAATAGTTCCAACCACTGAGCCTCTTTAATGCCCGCATTGTTCCTCAGAGTTGATTAGATGACGGTTTTAAAGAGTCGGGCAGCTGAGCCTCCCACAAAGCTGTCACGCTTCCCCGGCTGCTGGAAGAAATGTGTGGACTGATTGTGTAGCTTGACTGGCCAATATGGGATTCATTGACACAAATGCACAATTTACCCTTTGCAGGGACAACATCTTGGTGTTGGACGTGTTCTTTGAGGCTTTGAACTACGAGACCATTGAACAGAAGAAGGCCTATGAGGTTGCAGGCCTGCTGGGTAGGTTTTCCTCAGTGTTGCTCTTCATTTTCCAAAACTGCCTTCAGTTAATGACACAAACGTTCATTTTGTAACCGACATGCTGCGATAAGCTTTTGGCAAAAAGTCGACGCTAATGTTGTGTTGTGTCGCCAGTGTTGTTTCTTTAGAGATGTTAATATATATAAGTGATAAAGAAGCTGGAATTAGCATCTGCACAGGTTTTAACTGAATATTAAGTGATTTCAGACTTGTCAACTTTAACAGACTCCTGTCCACCAATCAGAGCCCAGTATTTGGCATGTCCTTTGTTTCACGGTCTTTAAAAAAACGCACACATACATTTCCTCAGTTTTGTCGTTGTGCGGCTGTGTGTGACTGTGACTGCGACCTTGTTCAGGTGATATTGGAGGCCAGATGGGCTTGTTCATTGGAGCCAGCATCCTCACCATCCTGGAGCTCTTTGACTACGCTTATGAGGTCAGTCTCAAGTTGCTGTTTAAGCAGTTAATTACGCCCACACATCACTCCTCCGCTGGCCTTTGTTGTTTTTTTTGTGTGTCTGTTGTTTCTTTTCAGTGCAATAAACTATCAGCTCTTCTTTTTGGTTTTGCAGTGAAGGAAAAGAGCTTTTAACACGAAAACTGGCAACAGAAAAAATGTCACTGATACAAAATGCAGATAAAGAGTTAGATTTACTTCCGAACTGACGAAGATGAAGGACTGTGTGACGGTACTTCTGCTCCACCGTCTGTCCCTCTTTCAAGCTAATCTCGTTGCTTTCAGCTGCATGAGTCTCTAGCGAGCACATAATTGTCTTTGCCTCCCCTGAGGTTTAGAAATGCACAGCAAAAGTAGTTTTCATTACATTCTTTTTCCATTTTAATGGCAGTAGTGGAGTAATGGGGATCATTTTGCTTACATAAGCAATTCTGCAGCTACTTTTAACCTCTTTCATGCTGAAGTAATTATGATGGTGTAGTTTGTTTGCAACATTTGCCACCTAATTGCTTTTTACTTTGAAATCAAATGATCTTGTACAGCCAGTAATTGCAGGAGTTTATGGGCATCTTCTGTAACAGATTGAATGTTTCTGATCTACAGGTGGTTAAAGACAGACTGCTGGATTTACTGAGCAGAGAGGAGGAGGAGGAGAGTCATGGAGAAGATATGGTAAGAGCACCCTTTAACTGTCAGCCTGTCCTCAAAAAGCCCTCCGTGTGAGTGGAGTGAATAAGTTCACTGTAGTCTCACACTGATCATACATATCAAACCCTGCTCCACCCAACCCCCCTCCACACAGAGAACGTAATGAGCAATGGGGAAAAATTAAGATTGACAAAAACAAAGAGCCAATCTCTGGTCCTCAGAGAGCTTTAAGTGAATCAGAGCAGCATAAAGTCTGAGTTAAATGAGGAATATGGAGAACCAGGCTGCAGGACTTTGGTGCAGCGCTTTGCAGCAGACACTGCATCTGCAGAGCAGTCAATGATATGCGTCACTTTAAATGGGTGCTTTCTTACAGCATCACATGAGCAAGCCGCTGATGATGGAGCAGCAAAGAAGCTGCTGCCAATGACTATGATTTTTATTTTATTTTTTTTTTATGAGCTAAATGCTCATATTTCTATTGAAACACACTTAAGTTGCATTTAAAATCAGCAATTCAGAATCCGACATGCAGGAAGTGATCAGTGGTGAGAATTCATCTGTTGAATAAACTCCTATCCAAGACGTGATGCTACCATGTTGGAAAATTATGTTGTTTTGCACACTGACATTGTTAAAGTTTCAAAAGTTTTTCAGTAAGTAAATGATGATTCACAAAGCTCTTGTCAGTTTAACCTTGAGATATTGTCCTGTTAAAAAATGAAGTTGACACCGAAGTGTTAGATCTTTTGTCTACGGGGGACGTTGGACTCTGAGCTCATCTGTTCAAATTGCATTAAGGATTAAAATTCTGCAGGATGGAGGGTGTGTCTCTCTGACTGCCGGGCCCGTGAGTGTACGCCACAAACCGGTCTGCACCAAAGCCTCGCTCCGTACACGTCCCTCCTCTGAGCCCATTTTTGGATTAGCTGGAGTTTCAGCAGTCTCGGGGAATTGGCAAGATAGCGAAGGCGGAGCTGTCTGCTGAGGTTGAAAGTGTTTCTCAGAGACGATGTCACTGAGGTTACATCCATCTTTATTTACAGTCTGTGATAACACGGGTACACTTGATGTGCGGAAGGCCTCTTGTTCCCTCCTGTTCTTGGTTTTATACTCTCCTGTTTTGTTAAGTGTTGTTCTGCATGTCAGTTTCTGGCTCTTCGGCAATTGAAATTTTCTTTACCAAGAGTACCTGGATCTGGCAAGCACTAAAACTCTTTCAATCATTTTTTTTTTTCCCAGAGTTCCTGTGACCCCGTGGCAAACCACTCAGAGTCCATCAGCCACACTGTGACAGTCCCCCTGCAGACGACACTGGGCACCCTGGAGGAGATTGCCTGCTGAGGCCCTCCCCATCTCCTCAGAGCCTCACGAGCCCAGAGGATGCCTCCGCTGGGTGGCGCTACATCCTCCGTTAGGGCAACGTGCAGGAACTTAACAGGGGTGAGGAGGAGACAAGGACAAGAGCAGGGCTTGGTCTAAGTACAGCGCTGTGCTCCGTCACACCACCCTGTCTGAAGCACTAATGGGGATTAAGGAGCTGTCAGCTGAGCTTATCAGCCCTCTCTGTCACCCTGCATTGTACTGTAGTGGGAGGGTGGCCTCCGCTGAGCCAGACCTGCAGAGGGGTCAGAGTCAGACAGAAAATCAGAGACTCGGTGGGAGAACTATTGAAAAAGGGGGCTGATCCCTGTGCAGCATATCTACAAAACAAACACATTCATATGTTGCTCACTGCCAAACAAACTGTACAAATTGGTTTTGAACTGTCCAAACTGCATGCGTCGATCTATCTTGCTCTCTTTGCTGATGCATACGCTGGACTGCAGTGTTGCTTTACTGTACATGTGTGCCATTTGTCTCTCTATCCACAGGACAGGCCTCTAACGCGGGCCCAGCCGAGATATCGAACCTCGAATGTACGGATCGAACATATGGTTGTTTAAAATCATAGTTCACATGTGACCAATCTATTCTAATGAGCAGTTTATCATTTCTGAGTTAACTGTCTTGCCGTAGAACGGAGCATTACTGAGAGAAAAAAGAAAAAAAAACAACAAAAGAAACACCTGAAAGATTTTTGCTTTGTGTCTTAAAAACAAAGTGAGATCTGAATGTTTTGCGGCCTGCATTTGGTAATTTCTTTTCACCTGTCAGTTTCAGTTTAATCAGTTTACTAAAGGCATGTTTGCTATGTGACTCACAAGGTGCTAAGCTGTTCTCTACAGACATCTAGAAGGGATGCCATACTCTTACTGTTAATTTATGTGAATACCTGACTGGCATCTGGCTGCTGCCCATCGCCGCAGCACCCAGCTCAGTGAGGAGGAATCTGAATTCATTTGCCTGCCAGACGTTGTACAAAACTCTGCAGTAAATGAATATACCTGTGGTGTTATTAACCCGTTTTTTCATTAAGATAATATCCAGGTGATATTTCGAACGGCTATTATGATTTTATCAAGGATGGCACCATTTTGTCCTCCACCCACAAAATACCCCAAGGCTTGACAATTTGAAATCATTTTCATTAGGAATGATAACAAAAGCACTGTGGGAAGGATTCAGCCGGGATACTGATTTTGTTTTAGGATTCAGGTCTGCTGTGTTATGGTGTAAATATCGGTGTTGTTTCTCATAAAAACGGGTACCACGCAGACATGCCTGAAGCAAATCTAATTAAAAAAAAAAAAAAAAAAAGAAAAGCTTTGGTAAAACATCAACTCCGAATGCTGATTGGACTAGATATCTGTCGCATTTCTTCATAGTGTTACTCAGTCTGCAGCTCTCACTAGGTGGGAATGTTGTCTAATAGCCTGTAGCATTTTGGAATCGTTGAATGTCGTGCTAAAATCGAAGGACACGCTCTGCTAAAAGCGCCTGGTAACCTTTTCAGTGCAGGTTCAGCTGACACGTGTATGGCTTTACACCAAAAGCTTGTGTGAGACCATTTGGATGATCTCGTGTTATCTGAGTTTTCTATTTCTAGTCCATGATCATCCTCGCATGGTCTCTGTTATCATGGTAAATGTACATTACAGGTAGGAATGAATTCAAGTGATTTGTGAGACTGTTTGAATTATGATTTCCCATCTGTGGCTAAACCTGCTGTCGCTGTGTACTATCTCATGTTGTGGCTTCAGACAAACACAGTCGTCGGCCAAACTGCAGGGAGTTGAGACAGACGTGTCTCGCTTCTCTTCGCGGCAGCAGCACTGGCTGTTTCTTCTCTCTACTTTGGCTTCAATTGTTATTGCAGAACAGCATTTTCTCATTTTGTGATGCAGCATACAGTGTGTGTTTTTAATGTGAAGCAATTAAATGAAAAAGTTGTTTTGCAGCAGTTGCGTCCTGTTGTGGGAAGAGAAAGCAAGACAGGTTGACAAGGAACAAGAAAGCAATTCAAGGTGCTTTATGTGATTTTTAAAAAAGCACAAGGCGATGTCTGAAGAGGCGAATGAACAGAAGGGAATCTTTCTCACAATGTACACCATCTTAATTTAATGAGTAATCATACTAATATTTTCTATTTAGCAGTGAAAACACAGCACAGCTGAGGCTGAAATTAATATTATTAGTGTCACGGCTATTTGGTCTCAAGCCAAAGATGAAAAAGTTACAGGTTGTTCAAAGGTATGACATCGCCGTGGCCACAATAACAATTAAATAGGATATACAAAGAACAAAAAAGATAAAATAAAATAAAGGAATGGAACACAAAGAAAATAAAAATTAGATTAGATATACTCACGACATAGAAGAGACTCAGAAATGTTAGTTGGCCCAAAGAAAAGCCTGCAGAGTCGTCGTCATGATGTTGGGCAGATTTCCTAATTATCTTTATGTGGATATTAAAGAAATAAATAAAGCCGTACAGGATATTTTTAGCCTCTTAGGAGGAGAAGGACACCATTTGCAGACACCAGGCAAACGTAATTCCAAGGTTCATCGTCTTTTAGCTTTGTTAAATTCTCTACCAACTCCTGAGGGGCTGGAGTTAATAAATGCTTCTCTGTGTTCACCCATTAGTCGCTTACTTAGTAAAACGACACAGAGAATGATGAGAGTGAATGAAGCGCTAAAATTTCAGCCCAAAACAATGACTCTGAAGTTTCTAAAGGGCTCCAGAGACCTGAAGAGAACTGCAGTTTGACTCCCTGCGTGCTGACCCCTTTTACTTTTAAGTAGTAATATGAGCTATTGATCTGATATTATCTAATACATTATTCATCATAGCTGCTCTGAAATTTAAATCCACGACTACATCGGAGCTGCTTTGGTTTGTGGTCTGAGATGACTCAGGGTCATTCTCAGGGTTTCTAAGTGGGAGCTGCAGAGACAGTGCCTGACAGGGAGAACTAAAGCTGCTGCATCAAAGGTACTGCAGCTTGGAAGGTGGGATTTCCGTCAGACGTCTGTGAGATGTGCTCTTAATATTGGCTGAAGTGTCAGAAGAGCCACGACAGCAGTGAGGGGTGAAGTTGGATCCTAAACGTGCCGTCTGTTTTATAAAGTATTGCTTCAGCAGTGATAGCATTCAGGACAATAACTCGGTTCTGTGTCTAAACTTCCATTGTAATTGTTAAGAATTTAGTTTGATAAGGATTTCTCCTCCAGCTCATACATTATATCATTTGGTGACAGCATGCTCGATTTCCTTCAAAATAAAAGCAAGAATTCGATGGTAATGGGTGCACAATGGACGGAGGGCAGATTATCCTCGGTTAACTTCAGAGCGTAGCTGTGTGTCAAGAGAAGACCTAGATTTTGGATTACTTATTAATATTCGACATGTTGACGACGACTCTTATCTCAGAGCCACTGCAGGCTGACATTCAGCCTCAGTTCAGTTTCGGTTCATTTAACAGATATTTAGGTATCGGAAGTAGCCTGCAGGTCAGCTGTGGTGCATCGGCAATTCATCGTAAACATACCGAATGACTTGGTGGAGTGGAAAATCACATGGTGACGTTGCACAAGTGCTTTAAAGGGCATTGTAGAAACAATAACAGTCGATACTTTAGTGCATTTAAGTGCAGCATGAATTCATTTTGCATGCTGCTGAAGGAAAAGAAGGATGCTGTGCCATAAGCAGACACAGCCGGGGTGTGTGAAGCTTTCTGGGTAGTTTGAGCTTGAAAGGGCTCACAGTAGAGTTAATATATCGATGTCCAAGATCTGTCAAACACGGACCGGCTGAGCATTAGAAGATATGAGGGCAGCATGTTTAGCTTTTTCTTGCCTTACAGTCAATCTGAAAACACGATATTGATCTTGATTTATTCAGCGTTTTTCAGTTTTCTTTCACTGAAGCTAGCATGCTAACCAGCTAGCCCCAGCCTGTGGAGTGTCACATCAAACCTCACTGTATGTGTAACCCCACTAATGTAACGCTGTTTCATTACGAGCGCCATATTTTTCTTTTATGTTGCGCCGACTCTGCTGAGGAGTTTATGTATTCAGATCATTTGTTTGATGGAAGGTTAATACAAAAACTATTGAACTAATTTCACAAATGTTTGGCCACGATCCAAGGGAACCATTCGGAGCTGATTTTACTGCCTCGAGGCAAAGAAGCACATAATGAAGTTCCCTTCATTCAAAGTAAATATTTATTATTCACTGCTTCAAATTACTTTTGTCCATTTAAAAAAAAACTGTAATCCTGCATATTTCATTCAATGTTGACCAAAATAATTGGGTAAAACGTATAGATCACCCCTGAATTACCTACCTGATATTTCATACTGCATTTTGGATGATTCATTTCCCCCAAACAAGATTTCTTTAAGCGACCTAAATTGTCTTTTATGGAATTTTTACCGCAGCACTGCGAACATACAGAGAGTATGTTCACCGGGAAAATAACAGATCTGAAACCAGCTTGATTTATTCTTCTTGGTATTCACAGCTAATCAGGCGCCGCATACAAGCACCCGTGTCATAACAAGGCAGAGAGCAGACAGTCGGAGTTTGAACAAAGTGACAGGAGGAGGAAGATTTAAAATAGAGTTTCTCTTTCTGTATTTTTTTCCCTCAATATGTTTGCCAGTCACTGATGGAGTGAGAAACTTTTTCATTTACTCTCCGTGGTATAATATCATGGTGAATATTTTAAACCTGATCTCTGGAGGTCTGTCTTCATTTGGAGAAATTTCATTTGACCTTGAGATCTGTTATTTGGTGATGAGCCGCTAAATTTATCTGGATGATCTATACTGTGTGGTTTGATCTGTTTATTAGATTTAATTTGAAAATAGTTTGTTCTTCTCCACGTTGGAGTAACAGAGGCCCTAAAATACAGATCATCAAAAACCAGTGCATCATTTATTCTGCACGTACTCTCACCTGGGGCACAATCGCATTTAATTACCTGTAGACTGTGTTTATTGCTTAAGAGAGTGGATAACTAATTTAATAACAAGCCACAGACTCAGCAGGGTGCTGTTCTGCTGAGCTCCTAACGAGCCCTCAGGAAATCAGTGGCATTCGGATGAGCTCTCATAATAAGTTGTGTGTCAGCGTTCTTGGGCTTCTTCGGGACAGTTCTGGAAACGTACCAGGGAGTCTGTGTGCGGCGATAATTACTGAAACAAGACGGTAACATCCCACATGCCTCGCAAATCATCACGGTTTGTGGAGCTAAAGCCCCGTACGAATTCCCTTAAAGAGATTTACAGGAAGACTTTGAAACTTAAGTCATAAGGTGGTGTGAGTTGGGCCGCGTTCGCTCACACATGGGAAGTCTACCTCCAGATTCTCACTCTTGGCTCATGGGTGTGTTTTATAAACTCTGTTTGGTCAGATTAAGAATTAGAAACTTCGGTTATTTAAGGCGAGGGATTTAAAACAACCCGTTGTCTTTGACTCCCCATCTGTTTGTTTTAATACAGAAAAAATTCATTTACATTTAACCAGAACTCAGAACCTCGCTCAACGTTACATTAACTGCGGTGCTAAAATCTAACACAGAGGAATTCCCGAGCCCTCCATATGCCTGAGCTTCAAAGTCCAGTAAGATGTTTCACCTTAGTCCATCTGCTGTTTTATAAACTGACTTCCAGACACATCGGTGAATATCCTACAGCTCTGTACTGTTTCAATTCCACTTCAGGAGCTACTTTGTGGCCAAGTTTCATTTTCAGCAGCCAGGTGGGGATAGACTGATCATGTCTTCCCTTGAGTCTCTCACTCTTTGCTGAAACTGTTCAACTCTACAAAGCTTCCCTCAACTCGGCTGATGCTGACATCAGCTCTTGTACAGACCCGCTGCCCTCGATAAGTAAAATGTGTTTGTTGGAAAAGGCAGAAGGAATCAAACTGGAGTCTTTGGAGCTCGCCAGATTTGTTCGTGTACCAAAAGTCAGACAGTCGGCTCGCAGCCTGTTAACGTGTTGATGTAACGCCCAATTCCTGTCGATTTTGGAGACACTAAAGTTTAGTGAGGTTACAAAACTTTGACATTTAGTGCTAATAACTGCTTGACATGTCTCCTGTCATGATACAAGAGCTTTATTGTATATCTTGCTCCAAAAACATCAACACAGTCCTCAGAATAATTTCATGAAAAGGACTTTTCATTGGTTTCATTCAGACTAAAACGTAACATTTAATCTGCCAGTAGTTTAATTTCCAGTTGATACCGTTCATTATGCTCGTGTTTCCTGCGCTCAGCGGAGGACGTTCAGCTCACATTTTTAAAACATATTTAGAAGACAACACACTAGAAAACATTCCAGCAGTAGTAAAATTCTTACACCCACCATCCATCCAAACAGCCTCCCCCCGCTGCTGCTCTTCAATCATTCGAGTACAGTATACTTGACAGACATTATATTTTTCACTGTTAATGGTAACAACAATGCAGTCTCAGCCCTCAGAATGTCTTCAATCAGGTCTTCGAGTGCTGAGACTGAAACAGCATAAACACAGCTCCAAGGTCGTCGCCGGTAACACGGAGACTGAACTGTTGCTCCCTCTTCAGCTCACAACCGCCTTAATTCTTCAGCTCGTCGGCTCGAACAGATCAATAAGGAGAAAGAGTGATGGAGCAACATCAGTATCAAACTTTGATGATCTGGTGCAGGTCAATCAACAAGACCGTCCGTATTGAGCAACATCCTGCTCTTTTTTTTTTTTTTTTTCAGGCTGTCTGTTTACAGTAGCAGCCTCAGGAGTGACGGTACAGGATGTAGCCCGGAGCCAAACACCACTCTGGTTCCAGTTCTATAGCACAAAATATCAAAGTTTTTGATCGGCACCAGCAGCTATGACAGTTCACTGAATAGAAAACACCTCCGGAGTCCACAACCAGCTACTCTGATATAAATTCAGTTTCACGACGTTAACAGATGGAAGTCTCAGCCTCTAATATTTGTCAAAATCACTAAACATGTCTCTGGTTAGATCTAAACCCAAAATCCTGATGATTGCTTTAGATGGATAGTTTAGAGTAATTGATTCTTTGAAACGTCTCTGAGCTGAAAGTATTTCTTTTCTCTGACATAACACAAGTTAGAATGTGGATGAGGATACTGATTGTTTTTAAATCTAAACCTCAATAAGAGAACAGAAAAATCCTCACTCATACCGCCTGACACAACAGGTTGTTGAACTGGGTATGCAAAATGGATTCAGGAAATAGAGTCCAAACTCAATCTTCCCAGTGCAAATAAAAAAAAATCAAACAAACCACAAAAGCTTTACATTTTGAATTAGATTCAAATCGACAAATGAATAATAAAAGAAGCAATCATCGTTAAAAAAGCTGGAGGACTTTGGGAAATGAGCGTGTGCTTGTGTGTTTGGGTGTGTAGGTTAGTTTGTGTGTGTGTGTGTGTGTTCCTCGGTCTAATGTATTGTGCCAGACTGTGATAGATAACAGTACCTGTGGGGCGAGATGTGGGCCAAAGCAATGAAAGTGAGGATGTGAGGGAAAGCTTTGGTTCTGTTGCAATTGTTTGTTCTCTGGCTCATCCATCACTGAGAAATTTACTCAGTACATGATACATTAGGAAAAAAGTCTTCTGGGGAGAGCAAAGGGCGGCCCTGATGCTGTGTGGTACCTGAGCGACGGCACAGATTAGATTAGGTTGTTTGATTGCAGGAAAACCACCCGTTAATGTGAGTGATGACTTGGGCAGGTCTG
The DNA here is from genome assembly GCA_034769265.1 of Remorina albescens. NCBI lineage: Eukaryota > Metazoa > Chordata > Actinopteri > Carangiformes > Echeneidae > Remorina > Remorina albescens. The sequence goes on from CM068493.1 coordinate 3,404,299, forward strand.
ACTCAATAACACGCGGCTTTTATCAGCGTCGTTCCTGAGAAATATGGATTTGCTCCCTTTTTGATTCAGCTCGTATCTCACGGAGTAAGTGAGTAAACAGAGTGGCATGTGACGAGACTCCAAGAGCGATCAGGATGTTAACATTATCATCAGGAAACAATTGAAGGGGGAAATCATCTTGAACACCATCTCCTGCCAAAAATCTCCGTCCCGCTGCGGACGCTGTTGTGTTCTGCTTATGCCATCTAGTGGTCATAGAAGAGCTCATGTGATGTGACTGGAATAATGTTGTCTGTACCTTTAAAGACTTGATGAAGTGACCGTAAAAGCATAAATGTTCATTCCAGGCTCAGTTTGGTAGTAAAAACACGCCGCACCTTCTCTGTGTATGTCCAAGTTTGATGGCGTTGTGCTCGGCTGGTCGGTCTAAAGCGGGGGGGGCTTTGAGCTGCTGCCTCGGCTCTCCTGCAGGGATTTGCTTTCATTCAGTCTCAGAGCGTTGGTTAAATTCACCCCATGTTGTCTGCAGCAGAACAAACACACTGCCAGTCAGCGCTGAAGACACCATTTCTTTACCTGAGGCGGATGATTTGCACACTTAATATTAGAAATAATAAGAATAATAATAGCTCACATTTTCAGCAGCAGTTTGTCCAATTTCTGCTTGATACTGATTTATCGTGTTCGTGTTTCCTGCCATCTGCCATCTGAGAGGTGAAGGACCTTCTATACTGGAACACATGATACATTTTTACAATGAATTTAGAGGTCAACAAATAGACAGAGGAGAGGAAATACCACTTGAACAATCCCGCCACCCATCTAAATAACTTCCTTCGCCCTCTCATGTCTTCTGTTAATAAGTCTGACTGGATGATTGCCACATTTACCATTTAGACCTCAAAGCATGAGAGTGAAGACGACATCGTTTTATATAAACCAGAATAGATCAGAAGGAGCCGCAGAAATCAAGGGAGAACACAAAGTACGGCCTCCTTTCCTCTTTGATCTCCATAATAAACCACCACGTAGGCTCAGAACAGAAAACAGAAAATCTGTTTCTCTCATTAAGATTTTTGTGGCAAGGCACCAAAATCTAATCAGATTATCGGCTCTTAATGAGGAACCTGCAGTACAGGGGTGAAGTTTCTGCGATGGATTGTTCTGGAATATAAAATGAGCTCAACAGACCAGATGGCAGAAACTACCAGCGAGTTGTAAACAGTTAAGATGAGTTCCTCCGTCTTCAGCATCGAGTCACGGCTGTCTGTAGTTTACTGAGCTCGATCCGGGAGCAGCCAGGAGATCCGTGCGTGACGGCCTCAGACCAGAAATGGGCTGATGTGATCAAATGTCCTCGCTGAGCGGCAGACAGGAAGGAGAAAATACGAATTTGTTAACTTAAAGTGTGAAAGACTTACAGCAGTTTATGGAAAATGAGTGTTCCCACATTAATAAGCAAATTTATACAGCAAGATGCTCCAAAATGGAATCAGTTCATCTGCGGTGGTGGAGTCACAGGCTGCAGCATGACGCACGGCATGTGGCAGCGATCAGCTTCTCCCTCGACAACACAACTGTGACACGTTTATTTAGAGTTTTAAATACATTAAATAGCCACAATAGTGAATAAAGTCAGTCAAAAGCAGCATCCAAGGTTAGTTTGGTTTGACAAGAAGAGTGTCAGGAATCAGAATCATTACTGAGCTGAAGATTTTTCTCTTCCTCAGCGACCGACTAAATGTGACCACATACTTTTGGCCGTATGATGTATGTATGTGACATAATAATATTTTATGTCACACACATATACATATATATAGACACACATTTGGGTTCATTATCGGACTAACTGTGAGACCAGTTTGACGGTCTTTCAAAAGATTTGCAGATAATTCACTTTTTAATATGGTCGCAGCATCTGGCAGCAGTTTTTCTTCAAAATCAGACACAAACAACAAATCCTTGGACTAACACGTGTCTCTGCAGCACCCATAGCACCTGACTAAATTAGCCTCAGCACTGGGCTGGGCGGTATACCGGTTCGTACCGAAAACTGGTTTTTATATTTATTATGATATGAATTTTCATATACCGGCAACACCAGTTTAAATAGCCTAAACATGTCCGGACCGCAGCGCGCTGGTAAAGCGGGTTGATTTTTGAGTGGTCGTTTGGTGTGCTGGTCACATATTCCTCCTCGCTCGCAGTTAATATCTACGCCTGTGAAATAATATAATACGCCCGAATGTATGTTTTATCACGCCAGTGCTTTTTGGCACTAATCTGTCGCCATAAATTTGCAGTAAATCGTCTCTCAATCAGTGGGAAATGTTGAGCACGTACTAATGCACTGTGTCGGATATCAAGATGAAAGAATTAGGTTACAACAAAGGGTGAGAAAGAGCAAACAGGGTTGGGATTTGGAAGGAATACTAGGAACTAGTGGTGATAGGGTGAGGGAAATTCAGAGAGAGAGATTAAAACTCTTAGGAAACACCGGATTGTTTAACAGAATTTAGCAGGTGAATGAACTCCTTTTTTGTGTGTTATTGTAAACAGGATCCCGTTCTACATACTCCGGTACAGTAGGTGGCGGTATGCACCTATAAGCTGGTATTGCAATCCGCCAATAAATGCAAAGAACAAGAAGAAGGAAACGTCGTCAACACTGAATCACGCATGAAAAAAAATACAGTGAAACCGGAGTAATTCTGAAAAATACCGTGATATAGAATTTTGGTCGTATCGCCCAGCTGTAGTCAGCACACAACGCAGGCAGATGGATGAGGCCTTGACTTTTGACAAAATATCACCATTTCATCAACAAATAGAACATCTGCACAGCAGTCAGTAGAATGTCAGGCAGCAGTTCAGATAATGAGATGAAATACAGATCATTTCGTGTTAAAGGGACCAAAGCGCACTGCTTCAGGCATTAACACAATCACCTGATCTCTTCCTGTGATCATTTATCCAGGTCAAATTTCTCTACTTTGTTCTTTGTTCAAGGTTATTTCTCTGAACGCTTGTTTAACGGTCACTTTTTCTCTTTAATCTGAAAGTGGCCTCGTTCATTTCCAACCGTTTTTCTGAATCACATGTATGTTTAGAAATGTTTTTATATCTGAAGGTGGAGACTCTAACGTGAGTTGAGCTCTTTCTGGCTCATACGGAGGTCGTTACTGTCCAATTGTGTTGTTGTGTGTTTGTGCTCACTTGTCTTGTCCTTGAGGAAAATTCAGCTCGCCATTTGAGGAGACTAACAGCTTGGTTTAACTTCCTCAGTGTGCACAAGGACAGCAGGTACTGAGTCTCCTTTTGAGGTGACACGTACTTCTCCAGCTTTAGTCCTTTTAGCTAAAACCCCACCGAGATAAAACTGTAAGTCTGACATATCGAAAAAATGGAAGGATTTATGTCCAAACTTTAGTTTTATTGAGAAAAGCTTTTATTACGTTTCATTACCTGACAACTATAAAGAGGTGTCTCGTCTTGTTTGTCTGAAATAGAAAGCTGAAAATGTTGAATTTTCGGGGGATTCAGGTTGGAGCTCATGTCTTCAGAGGTGTCCAGGACACCTGCAGTGTGCTGTTGAGTGAACGTTACGGTCTCTGTAGGGAGAAGTGGACCAAAAAATTCCTGTAATCGTGATGATGAGGTGTCGTTGGTCAGGTCGTCATTAAACAGTTCTCACACAATGAACCTTAATGATGATGTTGATTTTTTTTTTTGGCACCACTTTAATGTCACTCTGACTCTGAATGAGATCTCAGCAGACATTGAATGGATTAGCATCAGACTCACTTCTGTTCGTGTGCTGGTTACAAAAAACAGATTTAAAATGGAACTTGCCTTTTGAGTTCCTCTTCTGTTTTCAGTCTCATACAAAGATGAAACCCATCCTGGCTCTACTTTGGTGCTTGAAGGAGTGAGGCAACATTGATATTGATCTGTTTATCTCAGACTTATACAGAAAACAAAGAAATGTTTTTCAAAAAATAACAAATGAACCAAAACCTGAAACAGTGATATAGTCTGAAAATAATGTGATGTATTGATGAATGAATGCGGTTATTTAACTCTTTAAGTACCGAACCACTGCTGCCTGACTCCTGACACTTGTTGGTGTAATTTGGGGAAAAGCAGATTGTATCTTTTGCTCTGTATTTACAGTAAAGTTCTAATTGGAGAAATGGCCGTACGGTGTGGGGCATTTTTAATCAGCAGTTTTGGATACAGTGGTTTCTCTTTAGCAGGTAGAGCGTGTGTCCTGCATATTAACGGCTCAGCCAGAGAATCACAGCTTATTTGGTTTGTCCGTAATAAATGTCAGAGGATCAGTGTGCAGCCCCGGCGAAGGTTCACCCCAACACAGTTTGCTTTTCTCGCTGGAGCAGCTTCTCTAATTAGAATGATTGTTACCCAGTTTAATTGGCTCTGCCAGCAGTCTCAGGAGTCAGAGGATGCTTGCAGAGGTAACTGCATATGAAAGAGAGTGAGTTGATGATGAATGCTCAAAAAAAAAAAGACTGAAAACCTGAGCTATATGGGCAGAATAATGGGCTTCCTATCTTTTTTCAATTACAGACCTACATGGGAATGGTAATGAAGAATTAGTGCAGCCTCCAGAAGGAAAATTAACAAGGTCAAAGTTCTTTGACTCCACAGGGAACACTTTTAATTATATTTCCTACTAGTTTGCTTTAAATTTGCAAATGTTGTTGTTAGTTAGGTCGAACACATACGTGATCCAGACGTAAGTTTGAAACACGAGTTTGGAATCAGTTGTGGTGACCAACAAGTTTTTAAGTACTCAGATATCTTTTCCTGGTGAATTTTGTTTTTGGAAATGCAGCAGTAACACAGATGTTTCAGTGATAAGTGATGAATACAATGAACTCTCCCTGTATTTATACAAGGAAATATGATACATCACATTTATCAGAAACAAATGTAACAGTATCAGATTTCATGTATAAGATATAGGTTGATCTCATAAATTTGTATCTGACGAGATGATCATACGTTTTGAATGTGGTTCAATAAAACTTCCTCTAAAATAGATAGAATAGAATAAAATTAGCTCCTCATCGTTAAAATGCTGCCAGCAGGTTGATGTAATGAATCAACAGTATGATGGAGAATATTTATCCACACGTCTGAATATTTAACCCAAAATACTCATTATTAGTTTTGAAGTATTTGAAAATATTCGACAGCGTTTCTTCCGCCACACTGAAGAACGATTGAAGTTCCTCTGTGGCCCTTTTAAACCCTTTTGCAGAACTTTGGTTTGCCTTTACACTCATCCATCACTGTGACATGTCTCCTCAGTGCTGCGATGTCTCCTTGGTGCGGACCGGCTGGAAAACAACACTGGTGAAATAGTGTGTTTGTGGACCAAAGCGGTGGACTGATGGCGGTGTTTTAGACTGACTCAGATGAACTGCAGAGAGGCTGACAGCAGCTAAGAGGTAAACAAACACATCTGAAATTTAGAGCGAACCGCCAGCTTTCGTAAGTGGAAGGAAAAGGGTTGGGTTTTTTTTCCCCACTTTGGGAGAATTGTTTTTAAAAAATGCCAAAAGTTTGATTCAGCTAGCTTTATTATGGCACTTTGTACATGTCACGTTACCAACTCAACATTCTGGGTTTCTTGGTTCATACAGCACATAAAAGGATCAAGAAGACATTTTCATTTTTTAAACAAGGGACACAAGGGACCTGGAAGCTGCTTAGTTTTCACCACATACAATTAATCAGATCAGATGCCAGTGCAGACAGTTTATCAAACATTTGGTCAGCCCGTATAGGTCACTAATTTAACCTGTACTTTATTATTTATGTGATCTGCTTTGTTATTGTGACAGGTTCACATATTTACAAGTCTAGTGTGATATAATACTCACATGCCAAAGACAAAGCTCTGATCATTGCCCTCTTTGATTGATTCTCTCCATCCTGGTTTTGAAAGCTCCCTTTATGAACTGATTTGAAGGGACGTGATGGGAGATAAAAATCCAAAGTCTTTCTTTCTGTGTAAAAATGAGTAAGAGGAACTGAAGCTAGTGTCGGCCTGAGCAGTCTGTGATGGGAAAAAAAGAGCAATTCTCTTATTTTCAGTGTAAAAACCTCTATAGATGTAACATAAATGATCTTTTGGCCCTCGGGAGTGAATCTTGAAATAGACTTGCGGCCTGAAACTTCATCCGTCTTAATAAAAGAAAAATGCAGAGGGAGCCAGTCACCTTTTTCCTGCTCTGAAAGAAGAGATCCTTTCAAAATCAGTGGAGAGAAAAGGTACACTTACAGCCAACAATCGTTCAGTGCCCCTCTGAGGCCATTAAAACTTATCTCACAGCCTGAAAAGTATTTTTATCACTGTTGATGCTCAATGAAGTCATCTTTATTTCAGGCATACTTATATAAGGATCAGGCCTTGATTCTGAAAGCGGGCTGAAACAAAAAGTTATTTTCATAAAATTCATTAATTAAATGGCCAATGGTTTCTTTGCTCTATGAGTTAAAACAAGTTAAAATGTTAAAAAATGTTAAAATGTAAAAAAAAAAAAAAAACAGTAACAGATGGCTGCAGATTTTATTTAACACTCCAAAACTTTAAGTTCACCAGTAGAAAGAAAAAGAAAAACTCTTATAAGTGACAAGCTGTAACCAGAACAATTAATCATATAATATAAACGATTAACCAGTTATCAAAATAGTTTGCAGATTTATCAGCTAATTCTAATTTGAAATTAGTGGCTGTCACGTCTCCAGTTCGACAACACGAAACCCTGATTCTGGAAGAAAACGTCCGATGCCGTTTTCCTCTTCTACCTAAAAAACAGATGTGCAAGGAAACTGTACAAAACCCCTTTCTTGTACATAAAAGAATCATTACATGTCTACATACACTGTGACATCCATCCACACAGACTTTGTGCACAGCATCGTTTAACACACGGGACTGAAGGTAAACAGGTTGCATTGAAGTGCTACGAGATCTTTCGTTGGCACACGAGGAGTAACATTTACAATATATACATCTGAGATTAAATAGCCAGTCATCATGCGTCTCCTAAAAACAATCAGTTCAGTATAAAATAAAATTCTCACATTCAACTTAAATCTTTGTTTGTTTGTTTTTTTCTGTCTGTGTGTGGAAAGTATATTCAGGATTTAGCAAAAAGAACACATTAATTTTGAACAGCATTCCCTTAAATTCATATCTTAGTTACTCTTGTTGAAAGTCAGAGCGGTTCTTATACTGTACAAGATGCATGAGCAGTAAGAATTAACAAGGAAGTATTCTGCAGTTGGCATTGAGTTGATTAAAACTGGAAAACTAAAAAAAAAACAAAAAACCTGCTACTTAAGGTACTCCAACAGGAGTCACGATAAAGCTGACTGTCTGAGCAATCCTGTGAGCAGGATCCCAAACCTGACACACTGTAGTGAACATCGCTGCCAGACAGAGTGACAGCGAGGAATCAAACACGTAAACTACGAACGTTCTTCTGTGTTCCTGCCTTTGAAATCAAATAAATTCAAAACAAACGTGAGGAGGTGACGATAAACAGAGCTGTCCATCAGTGGCGACGGCCCACACGACGAGGTCTTCCTCTGACATCATCCTCTCCCTTCAGTGCTGCAGTTATGGCTTTCTGACCCGCCCTGTCAGGACGGGAGGGAGGGAGGGAGGGCGTCCGGCAAACTCCCAGCAGGCCTCTGGGAGGGAAGAGCGATCAGCTCAGGAGGAGAGGACTGCTACAGGATTCGGATGGGTGGGCTGTGATGTTCACTTTGGAAGATGCATGTATGTAGAAGGGGTGGATCTGGGTGGATCTGGGTGGATCTGGGTGGTGGGGGGGGGTAGATTTAGGTCCGCACCCAGCAGAGAGGCACCCAGAAGGACTCTCGCTCCAGCCTTTCCAAAATACCTCGCAATTCTGCACAGGCACTGGCCGAGTCTTCCTTGATCAGGACCCGGTCCACCAGGTGTCCGTACTGCTGATCGATCTGAATGGCCGACTGACGCATCTCCTGCAGGTCCTCATCCTGTAAAACACATATGTATTAATACACACACACGCACGCACATATTGGAGTTGAAGGCCGGACCTTGGAATGATCCAGCCTCTGCTCAATGACCCCATGAAGTAGTCGGGTCCTTCTTCGTGCTCACATCTGGACAAACTAAAGACTAAATCTGATTAACTGCTGCTTGCATAAATTGTCACTTGCAAATTACAGATAAATTTGGGTGTCATGTTTGAGCATGTGCTGTCGGAAAAGTGTTCGTTTTGATTAGATAAATTAGAGAAAATTATCTCGGGCTACAAATTACAGCTTGTTGCCTTCTGGAAAATTGTTGAAATGTGTCTTGAGCCAACAAACAGATTGTATCTGATTATTAAATATTTCCTTTGTTTCCATTTTGTTCAGTTCATCCGAAAAACACATTGAGCTAAAACCGATGCACTTGGATAGGCCAGACACGACTCTGACGGACTCACCGTAACGCGGCCATGCTCTCCCCCTCCTGGCGAGGTGGCGGCACTGCGGCGTCGCCTGCTCTCAGGAACACGAGGTTTGACAAATATGACGTAGGGCTTGAACTCTGCTGTCCGCAGCCTCCTCAGGGCCTGGAGCGGTCACACATTTACATAGAGAAGAGAAATAAGAGGAGGAGAAGTCAGAAAGCAAACGTGACAGGTCAGAGCTCGCAGCAATACATCAGACTCCCCCGTTTATAGATCCGATCTGATGTGACCGCCTGCAGGAGCCTGAACTCCTGACATGTGACGGTGTGACACAGCTGGATGTATATGAGGGAAGCTGACTCCTACCTCCGGCTGCACATCCACGATACACATCTTATTCTTGGCTTGTACTGAGCGGATCGCCTCTATACTGGTGCCGTACTGGTTCTCTTTGTATTCTCCGTGCTCAATGAACCTGAGGAGCAGCAACAAACCTCTGAACCTCAGCAGGAAACAAATCAGACATTTCCACAAAACACACATGAATCATTGTTGGCATACTTGTTATTCAAATCATCTGCATCAAATTGCTGTTTTGTGACAAAGTGGTACTCCACCCCTTCCTTCTCATGAGGTTTCTTGGGCCTGGTGGTGTCTGAGGGAACATTAAAGTGGGATTTAGGTGCTCGTGATGAAACAGCTGACATTAATGTTGGTTAATTGACAAAGAGGGTGACTCACGTGGTACAGCTACAGCATAGCGATGTGGGTTTTCAGCGATCACACGCTGTTTGAGCTCATTAATCCGTGCTCCAAGAGAACCTACGGAACCGGTTCACACGAGAGAATAAACGTGGTTAATAGATTTCATTAATCATCATGTCGATAATCGGTCAGTAGTTTGTTGTGATACAGACTATAGACCAATAGATGTCACTCTCCTCGCAGGAGAATGTTTCTGCCTTTCAGTGACTGAGTCTTACCGATCAGAACCACCAGGCGGGGCCTCTCGTTGGGCCTCTGCTGGTAGCGGGTCACTTCCTCATAAGTCATGAAGTTGGGGTCTCCAAGATCGGAGCCCTCTCCCGATGATCCCTGTCTGTCCTTACGACTCAAGCGGAAACTCCTTCGTAAACCAGCTACAGCAAGGCCAAGAGAAAGGAGGGAGGAATGAAGAGAAGACAAAAGGTCTCAGGTCAGAGGTCATCAGCCATTAAATCATTTTCGCAAGTTTTTATAACACATTATGTCACTGCCGTGATGCTGATGGGATACATTTTTGCATTTTAAAAAAGTAATTAGATGAGAGGCGCGTCGAGCAAACATAGTTTAAGTAAAGTCAACACCAACCCATTTACAATCATGCATTATAAACACCTCTGTAAACATTAGACAGGGATGAAAATAGCTCACTCTTATTTGAAGTGTAAATTCTTGATAGTGAATATATTAGCTGTAGGTGGAGCCGATTACACGTCATGCTTCAACAAAAACAAACTAATTTATCGCATGCAGCTGACAGTTAACATACTTAAAACCTTCGAAGCCAAACATACTTTGTATTCATTGATAAGAATTCTTTCAGCAGATCAAAACAGATGTCAGTGACCCAAGATAAACATCATATTCCAACATTACGTTTCCAAACAAGGCATGCTGCTTTGAACGAGGTTACAGTGCTGAGGCAGGACAGACAGGACGGCCCGGTCCTGGGAAACACCCCGTCAACGGCAGACTGGCTGCTAATGGGGGTCTCCCGTGACCAGGCCCGTCCATATCCTCCCTGTCAGTGGTGTGTACCTGCGGGAATGAGCCGGGGCACTGTACCTGAATAAAATTCCCAGGAAAACACCTGGCCACAGGAGGGCGCCACTGCTTTACACTTAGGAGAGACTATAACTGGCGTTAGAGCATCACACAACCCAGCCTCACACCTCCATCACAGGGTGAACGAGCAGCAAACGTGCCTGGTTGAGTGTGCAATGCATCCAACAACGCAGCGGGGCCCTCATGAGTGGGGTGGGGGGGGTATTTTGGGGAAGGGGTGCGTGGGTGGGAGGGGGAAGCAGTGCACTGGCCGCAGCAGCAGGGGCAGTTAGTTAGATGCAGGGGCGGGAGGGAGGCGGGTTGAGGAGGATCCAAACACTGCTGGGTGGAGGGAGGAGGGTTTAGCAGCTCCAAGCAGAGTGCGAGGCAGTAAGCACAAATAGTGTTTTTGAAAGAAGCTGTTTGGTGTTACAGTGAGGAGGCGCTGTCAAAGTTTCAGCTGTGTTTAGATCACTCCTTGAACTCATCATCATTCCAGCAGCTTGCGGGAGGTGGGGGAGAAAAATGGGGGTCGGGTTGGGCTGAAGTAAGGGAGAGGGAGGGGATGTTAGTGGAAGGCTGGAGAGGGGTTGAGGATAAAGGGGACTTTTCCCTCCATCCCAATTTCAATTCAGCAAAGCTTGTTGTTACAGCATGTAAAGAGAAGCACCAACATTTTACCGCTGATGTCGTCGTGTTTTATTTTACAGGTTCATACTTCCTTGAGAGAACTAGATTATTGTTTTTGCATGTTTGGATGATCTGTGTATATGCTTGCAGTTATTTTGGATTTATTGCACTAATTGACCGCCTCTTTGTGTCCCTTACTGCCACTAAATGATAAACTTCCTCATCAAATTCAACGTTATTGCAGCCCTGGTTCATTTTGCCTCTGTGTTTGACTATCTGACGCTTTAACTCAGCCCTGAACTATCAGTTAACTCTAATTATGCAGAGGGAGTCTCTGATGGCACAAATTCATTGTTAATCCTCATGCATGTCCTTGCATTGTTTTTGACAGCATCCCTTTACCCTTTGAAACCTTCACCCTTCACCCTTTCCCTTACCCCTCAACCACCAGGTGGGTCAACCCTACAGGCAATCAGTTTGACCCCCCAGCCCAAGGAGACCAGGGAACCAGTGCACAGCCAGGCTGCAACAGGCAAAGAGCAGACAGGGAGAAGGAGGTGGAGAAAGACATTCACGCTCTCACCTATGTACTGTCCATTGAAATAGCCCTCACAGTCACAGTCCTCTGTAGGGAGGCAAGCAGGGAAAAGAGGGGGGGTAAGCACAAGGTAAGAGACCTGGAAGAGTTGAGGAGTAACGGGGGGGTGGAAGAGTCAAAGAGCAGGGCATGTGGGCTGTGGGTGCCGGGGAGGGCAGGCAGGGCCGGCAGGCAGCGGGCAGGCAGACAGCAGGAGGCAGCCGAGAGATAATGAAGGAGTGCTGCTGGAGGCAACCAACACCAACAAAGGAGAGGAGAGGAAGAGGAGGAGCAAGAGAGGAGGAAGTGGAGAGGAAGAGGAGGAGGAGGAGGAAGAGAGGAGGAAGAGGAGATGAAGAGGAGGAAGAAGAAGAGGAGAGGAAGAGGAGCTCCATTTGTGAAGGAGCCAGCTGTGATCAAATCTCTGACCTCCACATGTAAACAGACCTGACATCCTCATTGTTGCACAGTTCAGACAGAAACTGGTTCTCATACACAAACCTATAAAAGTAGACTGCGTCGATTTGATTTGATTTTAGAAAGAAAGCTGCAGAAAAAACTTGTATTTAAACACAGAATCTGAATAAAACAAGGTGAAGACAAAAATGACTGAAAATGCAGCAGAGAGGATGAGGAGGAAAAAAAACAGGACAAAAGGACTGCTATTGCTATTGTTATCTTTAACAACCTCTGCTTGGTTAGACTCAAGTCCCCTGGGATGATGTTCTGACTGTGCATCACCAGGTACAGCACACACACACACACACACACACACACACACACAAGGACACAAAGAGTCTCTATTCTAGTCTGGAAAACTAACAGCAGGAGGGGAGGAATTAAGCTGGAAGCAGTAAAAATCCCAAATGGCCACAACCCTCTAGCACACATGCAAGTTAACACACACACACACACCCCGAGGCCCCCATTATTATCTTTGTGCTGTGTGTGGATGTTCCTTTTTCTATTCTGGATTAACCTTGTTTGCAGCTGCACATGTACCCACCTTTATCACATCCTTGGTCTTGGTCTGACATCGTGTGCAACAAGGAAGAACAAAGTGTGAGACGTTATTATCAGAGCAGGTGAAGAAGAAGTCAATCTGGATGAATGGCATAAGAAAAGCTGAAATGTTCTGAGAGCTCTGTTTGGGGATTTATAGATTCTGCACTTATCAGAGTGACGTCAATGATGAAAATGGGGTAGACCCGAATTTAAAGGGCCCCCCGCTGGGATTTAGGGGAACGCGGAGCGGTGCCGAGACAGAAGAGTCCCCGCAGGCTTTGCAGTTCCTGCGTGGCACGGCGGGGCTAGCCGTCATGTTGCTAAGCTCTATTTGTCACCCCATGGCTCAGGCTTAATCGGATCGCCCGCAGCTTATGCGCCGCATTACCCGTTCACCTGGCTGTTTACACACCCTCACTGTGGTACCGACTGAGAAAGTGAAACGTGTAGTGTATCGATGAGGCTCTGGTTCTCAGAGCGTGCCTGTCGCAGTGCTGTCAGCATGTATTTAAAGCAAACACGCAGCCCGCTCGCTGACCAGATGGAGCAAACATGAAAGAGATTAATTCATATTTGTGATCCCTCCCTCTGTCTATGTGCCCCTCCATCTCTCTCTCATCCATTTTAAAAACACGTCTACGCAGCAGCATGGAGAGGATGGACAATGAATCCTAATGCCTCAAAGGAAGCCAATTACCAGCAAAAAAGGTCAATAAATGCCAATAAAAACATGGCTGCGTTTATCCAGTGGAGGATTTATTGTCTTATACTGACAGCGACTGAGCTAATAGTCAGAGATGCTGCAGGTAATCGTGACATGATGCTGAGGATGCAGTGGAATCCTGGGAAAGCAGGAACTTACAGACAGGCTTTTTGGGGGATTTTGGATTCGGGAGTGTGCCCATTTTCATCCTGTAGGCCAGTCGCCTGGAGGAACGTGCAGAAAGAGCCGGAGAGGACGAAGGCAGGAGGAGAATCGTCAGGACAGAGATAAACAGCAAGCAGAAGGTAAGCAGGAAATGTCAGACAGGTGGAATCAAAGACTTAAACAGGAAAGGCAGATGTCTTATGTCTGGTTGTGTGTTTGTGGTTGTTTTCCAGTTGCATCTTTCCAGCCAATCCATCCAGGACAATGAGTTGTTAAGTCATGTTCACACATTTCAATTTGTCCACCTCAGGAACCAACACTATCAGCTGCTATTTCACAATAAGCCTTTAAATTTAAGGTATGAAAAAACTCCAGCTCAGTTACTCCTCTGACCTGTGTCTCTCTCCGTGTTCAGGCTGTGAACACGGAGACTATTAATCCGACAGACGCTGCTGTGTTTGGCAGGGATCTCCCGGCCAGCTGAGATCATCTTACTAACGGATTATGACACTTACAGCATCAGCATGCGCCTGTTCAAGGCTGTGTTTGGATTTTTTTTTTTTCCCCCCATACTGCTTTGATATTCCATCTAATCATAGTTGACCCCTCAAAGTCGAACACATGAATGTGGATTTAAAAGATTACAAATGGCTGGTTGACATAAATGTTGGCAGCGTACGGATGACCCGTTCGGTCCCTGGCGTAGGTATGTTTACACCACGGGGAGCTTGTTGACCTCACCTCTCCTGGAACTGTTTGGAGGGGATGAGTCCGGCTCGCAGGTTGCTGTCCCCCACTCGCTTGGCCTGCCACCATGTTGGATCGTCCTGGGTGACGACCTGTAGGATGTCCCCTCGTTTGAATGGAAGTCCCGCCTCCTGGCAGGGCGTGGCCTTGTCCTCCAATGGGATGTAGTCAAACAAAGCTCTCATATACACCTGGAAATAAATTTACATTCATAAGAAAAGGCACCCTGGGTTAAAAAAAAAAACAAAAAAAAACAACCAGCTGCTAATGCCAGGAAAATCTGGAATAACACTTAGCTGTGGATTGTTGTATTCCCTTCACACTCTAAACTGAACTAAGCTTAAAAGCACCGTCACACTCACTTTGCTCTCCTTCAGCCGGTCCTCTTCCTTAATAGCAGGGATTATCTTCAGAGTGATGGAGCCCTGGGACTGGGACTAGATCACAAATAAACAAGAGGCAGCCGAGAAGGGAAGGTAGTGAGCCTCAAATTAAAGACAAACACCGGATATGCTCGTCTTCAAGACACTCTGAGCTGGATTTTACTCTTAATGGAGTCGCAGTGAGGGCTGGAGAGGACGAGCAGAAGATGTACTGACATCATCACAGAGTTATTTACTCATTTTATTTCAGATGTTGGTCGGCTGTGAGTATAACATCATGAGAACATCAGCGCGAATGAAAAATAGGCAAGAGATTTTTATAGAGCAGGAATATCTCAGTGATTTATATGTTAGTCAACCTACTGTTTGATGGGATGTTTTTGCACCTGCTGATGTCAGTAAACAGCTTCACAGAGGTGCTGAGTGTGGAAAAGATTGAATATTTATATTATGCTCATTTTAATATGCATTGTAACTGACCTCTGAACTATTTTTCACTAGCACAGAGATGATGAGTAGGTCATTTTCATTTTACGTACAGTATATGTTGTATATGTGAAATAAAACCCTTTAAAATGTCTTCAAAAATACTGAATATGTGGACCGAGCAATTCTGACGCAGAAAATCCTGATTCACTTTGTTTCAATCTGTCCCGAATCAGTTCCTGAAGATTTCATTACAGATGAATATTCACACACACACACACACACACACACACAATGAAAGCATTACCGGAGGTGTCAGGGTTTTTTCTCAGGTTCACAGGAGTGTAATAAAACTGATAAAATTGTGAACCAGACTTATAATTCTCAACAGTGTGCAGGATGACTTTGTCTCACCAGCAGCTGACTGATCTCATCAGGTCTCTTGTGGATGACAGACACTCCGTTGACCTCCCTGAGTTCATCTCCTACGTGGACCAAACCTGTGATGAGAGGAGATAGCACGAGGACAAAAACTGAGTGGGCAGAGATATCAACGACGAATCAGACAGGCTTGACTGAGCTCTCCGGGGTTTATCAGTTGTATCTTGACATCAGTATTGTTGTCTGAAGTGCCGCTACAGGCTGCCTGCATCCTCGGCTCTGATCTGTTTCAGTGCAGCCACAACAATGAAACCAAAGGCTGAGAGGAGAGAGATCGATATGCTTTTCCCTCGGGGGGGGGGCACATAGGTGCTTTCATATAATGTATGGATCTCCCAGACAAACACAGGCCTGAGGCTGGGTCTGAAATCTGTCTCCACACAGAGCGGAGCTTTCTTCCATCACTTGACACCATCATGATTAATGGGAGCGGACACTGACGGGTTTACTTTCACAGCTGGCGTGCTTGTACTGTCAAACAACACGCACACACACACCTCTACGTGTGGATAATATTTCCATGGTAACGCTCACGAAAGGACCTTCTCTATATCGTGTGATTGATTCCCCTCTGAGTTTCAGCAGCAACTACATTGTTCCTGAAATATTTCCTCTTTCTGCTCCCACAGCGTATCTCTCTGACACCGAGGCTTTGATCCTCTTTTCACCGGAGAATCAGGTTTTGATGTATTATTCCATTCATATATGAAACACTTTCCTGCAAGACAACAAAATGCCATCACACTGCTGTAAAACTCAGGAGGGCTCTCGGGGCTGTGCTACTTTACTGCAACGTCCTGGCTCATATCCATGTGGGGAACCTTTTTTTGTTTCTTTAACTGTTTAACATCTAAATGTCTTCATACCTAAATACAAAACAATTGGCTCGGGTAATTTCGATAAATTTCCTTCCCATTGTGTGTGTTCCAGTCCCCAGTTTGGGATCTGCAGCTGCTATTTACCGCTTCTGTCCGCTGCACCTCCTCTCATGATCCGAGCCACGATAACCGCCCCGGTGGCCTCATCCCGCCTAATGGTGGCTCCCTGAAGATCAGACAAATGGACGAGATTATTAAGAGAACAGAGCAAAGGCCTCTGTCCCATAATCCTTCCCTCTCCCTTCTTTTCCTCCTGAAGTTTTCATTCCACTCTTTCTGTCTCAACTCACCAGAGGCTCCTTGTTCTTCACCAGCCTGACAATCTTCACCGACTCCTCCTCCAGCTCATCCTCGAAGTCATCTGGCAGCGGTGGCAGCACGGGGTCGAAGTTCTTCTGAGCCACGGTGTCGTGCACCGAGAGAACGGCCTGATGGGAAAGAAAAGCGACGTGCCGCGATTACAATGCCCCATGTCTGCCAGAATCCGTAAACAGCTTCAGACATGCTTTTACAGCCTGCTGGCAGAGCCAATGAAGCTTCTGACGGAGGAGGAACAGCCACAGGAAGTGAGCGATCTTTGTGTTCTGAGCAAAAAACAGTTGTCATGTTGAACACAGCTTTAACACAAAGTGCGTTCACCTTGAGATGAGGCGATGTCAGCAGGTGTAGCAGCTCCTTCTCTTCTGTGCTCATTGGTCCACTCTGCAGCTCCTCTGCCACCTGCAGATCACAACAATAAACAAATACAGACACACACCAACCATGAGCCCTCACCTGATGCGAATGTGTGTGTGTGTGTTTACCGGGAAGGGAAACTGCAGGTTACTGTAGAATAAATGCAGGGAGATACACAGACATTCATGCAGGGGGGGATAAGTAGTGAGCAGCTAAAGTCAGCAGTTTCCTCCACAGATAACTGGTGGGAGTGAGAGCAGCAGGATATGGAGTTTCATCAGATGATTCAGCACTTTGAAGACATTAAAATTCACTTTTGATACCTGCACTCCTTCTCAGACGAAGCTAACTCATTGTGACTGACTTCTGGGCCCAAGTGGAAAAATCATTGTGTGTGTGTGTGTGCGCGTGTGCACTTACATCCTCTACCAGAGAAGAGGCACTATGGAGGACAGGCGTTGGACTCTGCCTCTCGTACTGTCTCAGCTTCTCGTGGATCTGTAACAAAAAAACATTTGGTTTGTTAGAGGAGACACTTTTATGGAGGAACGGACCAATTTGGAAAATTCTGCAAACAAACAAACAAAAACACTTTTTCCCCTCGGCAAGATCTGCTGCCTACTATCACACATGACTTGTTTTTATATTTTCTGGCAAGCGGACTGTTGTCATCGTAAAAACAACAACTGTCGTTACCAAGAGGCCAAAGCTGAGACTAATTCACGTACTTGATGATGGAGGTCAGAGTTCAGAAGACAAATTCATGAACCATTTTTGTCACAGCGTGTTTGTTACAAATGCATACGGAGGACATCAGATCTAATCTGAAGTGAGAAATGTCGCAAAATGTAACTGTAAAAAGATTCAAACTATCCATCTTCTACAATCTAAATTGAAATCTTAACGGTTCTCAGATGAGTTGCAGTAACAGGACTTCCTCACCTTCATGAGATATCCCAGACTCCTCTCGCTGAAGACGTCCTTGAGGAAGACCATGTCCTCTTTGTGGTTGGCATCGGGCCGCAGCTGAGAGGTCAGCAGGGCCAACGTCTCATGAAGCCCTGCAGATGAGAGTGATAAAAAAACCATTACGTACATTAACGTGAGCAGATGGAGCACAGCATCAACTCGTAGCATGGACGCTAAGTGTGGAGCATCTCTGCCAACTCGTCTCACCCGCTCCTGCTGTGAGCACCGGCATGGCTTCTTTCATGGGTCAGTGAGGTGAGGGGAAACCTGAGATAAGGAGACAGACAGAAATTAAAACACAGCCTCACACTTTCACGTCAGGTGTTCGCTGCTTTGTGAAATAACTCTTCACAAAAAAAAAGAAGATTGGAGTGTGTTTTTGTTATTGTGTGAGTGTGAAGAACTGATTTAAGGCATCCTGCGACCCATGCTCAGTAATTACAGCCATATATCATCTACTTGTGCTCTTTGTGCTATAAATCCAGGCTGCTTTTCTCATTTTCAGGGCAGTTACCTCATCTGTGTGGGTAAGTCTGCCTGCATTAAGATAAACAGTCACTGCTGGCACTATAAATCTCGGGGACTCTCACAGGCCCAGTGAGTCCAGTGTTGGCATGTGACAGAGCAGGAGAGTCAGTTACTCTGATAAAAACCTGCATGACAGGACAGAAAGAAGCTTTTATAGTGGACTGAGACGCAATAAGACTCCGACTATACCCAACAGACTTTACCCAATTATTAAGCAAAGGTCTTCTTTATTCTGGAAATGATGAATGATTCAGAGTTTTGTACGTTGAGCTAAAGGAATAATACAAAACAAAAAACACTTACAGCTTATTTTTAATTTGGCAAACTATCCATAAATGTCACTATATTAAACACAGTGCTAGTAACAAGATTGATGTATCAATTAGTGAAACATCCTTATTTTTCTTTAAAAATAAAAAAAAAGCCTCTATAATAGCTTCTCCCTAAGCTTCGGATTCTAAGCTTTATGCCTGTGCTGTTAATACACAGTTAATTCAGCTCTGTGTTTGTGATTGAGCTTGCACTTTGCTGCAGTGTTGAACTCAGCTGGATTAAATTGAAATGTGCTTTTAATATTCTTTTTCCGCTCGTGTTTGTAGAACGGGTTGGGCCAAGAATTAGAGACGCATTTCACTTCCGACACCAACAGAAGCTACAAGCGAAAAATAAATATTTAGTTAATACCTGTGTGACGAGTACAATTATTGGATTTGTAACGATAGAATTCACATCAGAGCTGTTGTATTGAATCGAATACTGCAGCCAACGGGTGTATAAAACCGTATACAGTGTCAGATTGTGAGTGACTCAGAGATACAGTCAGCTGGATTACCAAAAGCCCTACAGATCAATATCCCTGTCACTGTACTCAGTGTTCTCCATACGTCCTCCCCCTGGAGACACTGACTCCGTCATGTTACACTATGGTCTGATGATAAAACACCAGGAACGTAACAAAACAAAACAATAAGCTGCAATAAGGAGCAGCAGGTTTTTCAGGTGAAGCGTCATGTTTGGTTTGATTTACCTTTCTGCTGCTACTGCCACTTAACGTAGGGAATAAATCAGGTGGTAAATACAGGCCAGTTCAGTGATTTATGTGACATTTAAATAGGCTGTTTTATAATCATCCACCACCTCAGGATTCACTCTGACACAAATTGTATTCAGACTTTGAGAAAAGAGCAGAGGCCCGGCTGCTGAACTTGTCCTGTATGAACTTTGTACTGTATGTGTCGGATAAACACGAGCTTCACGGTCCAGGGTTCACTGTCGACTCCCAACCTCATGATGATGCCTCTTATTGCTCCATTAGCACCTTCCACAGAGACTCCACAGTTTATCAGATTCCTCAGAAGTCCTGCTAACCCAGCTGTTAATAGGAGAGTTTTATTCCCATCTTCTTCTTTGGTTATATTTGAGCCTGTTTGTTTTTAAGCACATCAAATTCCACTTTATATACTGATAGACATTACAAAGGAGAATACAACGAAACAGGAAGCAAACAAGCTTCTTTAAAATCCAAAATACTTTTGCAGACTGTAGTGACCCTTTAGCATAGCATGCTGGGTAGCTTCCAATGTATCAAGCTGTATCAGAAGCAGCGTGGCATGACTGCAGTGTGTTTCAGTCCAGACAAAGAAAACCCAACAGCTACTGGATGTGGATTCCTATTAAATTCAGTTCAGACTGAATTCTGGGTCCCCAGAGGATGAGCCATGTTAAATTGGGCGATAAACAGACTTTTCCTGTAGCAACACTACTAGATTTTTATATTTATTTATTTATTTTAATCAATTTTAGTCAAATATGATCTTGACATTCATGTTCCCTTCAGGATGAATCGTCTCATGCTGCATCATCACAGTTTGACACTCCCATCACTGATATAAGCAGCAATGAGCTATGATAGTGGACAAATCAAACAAGACAGACTTAACATGCATGTTCACGTTTTCTGTCTTATAGTTCACATTTTATGGAGAGTTAATTTAACATACATTATAGGATTGAGGCTGACAACATTAGCAGAGCAGAACTGTATTCTTAGGATCTGTAACCTAAAAACATCAGCTTCAATTTTCTGAACGAAGCAACATGAACAGCAGCTGTCTGAACCGCAACTTAAAAATCAGATCTCATCATTAGTGCTCTTAATTAGAAGAAACTAAACTAGAAAAATGTCATCCTGGCCCTTCAGAAGCGTCCAGATAAAAACAGCAAAGCTCAATTTGTTTTGACAACATGTTGCAGATTTGTCAAAAAAGAAAATGAGCTCTCTTTTTCGGAGCCAGTTTTTGTATTCTAAAGAATCTAAAGAAAATCTGTGTGAGCTTCTCAACAAGAGACCCTCCAGTCTGTCAGCTTTAATTTCTGTAATGTATCTTTATTGCAAGATAGCAATTTTCTCTCTGCTCCGAATGCATTTCTAAAACGTATCCTCGTGCTTTGATGGTTCGCAATGTGATTGTATGAGTATGATTAACCACCACAGAGATGCAGCCGGAGACAGCAATGAGCTCATGAATAATGAACAGAAGGGATATTACTGAGGGAGAAAGAAGGATGGAGAGAAGATGAACAAACTCCAGCAGGAGGAGGGAGGCAGCCCTTTTTTTTTTTTCTTACTGTCAAGTGAACCGGTCGGATCAACACACAAGAGACAGGCTCTTTATTCTCAAGTGTGTCAGCTGGGATTTTCTCCATATAACCTCACTATCTTTAACTCAGAGAGAGGGTGGAAAAAAACATCATTATCAGCACAGTGTCTCTGAAAATGATAATGGCCATTCTTCTGATGATTTTTTTTCACCAACAACAGTTTTAAGCAAAGAACGGCTTTAAAACTCCTCTCACCTTTCTCAAACTGATAAAACTTGTACACGAGGGGACTTTATGGGCAAATAAAAACTTTATGGCGCTCTGTAATGTGCTAAGGTGATTTATATTAAAGACGAGGTTCACTACAGAGAGCCGTACAGAGAAGGTAATTACAATGTCTGTTTCATGTTTATTTAAACTTTCCTCCTCTGTTTACATTTCGAGCACCAAAAAATTCCATTCAGTTTTAGTATAAATACAAATAAAGAATGAAGTCATAACTCAAATTTGAGCGCACTAATATGACTCAGTATCAATCACAACTAAAGAGCCATACAAAGAAAGACGCCTGAACTGACCTGAGAATCATCACAGTTTCAAGTTTTTCCTCAGTACCATAATAATCGAGTGATAGTTCGCTGCAAACAAATAGTTTATTCAGCAAAATAGCTCGAGTTGCAGCCCCCAGGGTATCCTACTGAATTCTTACTTACAGCATTATTGCCCCCAAAGTGAAGGGGAGGGTGCCGAACTTTAACAAACCCTGACCTGCAGTAATATTATTTTATGGATACAGTTCCGTGTCCACAGGAGCTCACACAGATTGTGTTCCGCCAACACTAAATTAGACACCAATGAACTGGGTTTGTATCACCTCTACCTTTGGTACACATTGTTTATAGTTTGCATCGGCAGTTTCTACACTTGACCTTGAACTTTCAGCTTTTACAGAAAACCTGCTAATACACTCTGTCCAACTTCTTGACAGAGCACCAGACTGCTGCTCACACACGTCACCACAAAAACATGACTACAAACATCCGATCAGCCAACGTCACAGATCCAGAAATAGCCTCAAAAATCACACTTTTTGCATTTCGTTCCAGCAAAAATGACGTTTATGGTTCAAATCTAGACAGGAGCTTAGCAGCAGATCACACAAACACCAAGGTCAGAGAGGGAGCTCAGAAATCAGCTGATCAGACAATCACCGTCGTCATGTAACATTCATCTCCACACATTTAGCTAAAATGCATTACATGTTGTCAATGTTAGTGCGTTAATAACATGATCCAGTGTTGAATAAGAGATTTGGAAACATAATAACACTCAATTTAATTCTCACTGTTGTTCATCCAGACTTTGATGCATTCATCCATAAATAGATAAGCAGTTTGGACTGAACTTACACGAAGATACTCAGACATCTCGTCTCTGAGCTCCGCCTCCTCCAGCCTGCTATCCCTGCCCTTCCCCTCTTCTCTCTCTGTTCTGACTCATCTTTTCCTTCGTCACACACACAAAAGTCTGTCCAGAAGCCCTTTTTATGTGGATGCTTTCAGACACAGCCCCTGGAGGTGGCGTAACGTCAGCGGGCTCGGCAGGTTCAGAGGGCCAGTAGCTGGTCCTCACCAAAGTCAACACACTGCCAAGAGTTTCATCAGGTCTCCAACAGTCTCTTTGATGCCTCATCCAGTAAATCCTCCACCAGTAAGAGCCTCTAAAGATAATTAGGCCTCTGCTGTACTGACATTTAAAAATCCTGCCCCCCCCACCTCAAAGACCCATGTTGGTTCTGTAGCTGCAGCTAACAACTCTTTTCACCATCTACAGTGTTTTCACTTCTGTCTGTGTGCGTCAGCAGGATGATTTCATCGCTTGTATTCAGTGTTTGCCAACCACAAACATTTTTGTTGTTATCGGTGGGGGTAAAGTTGAAAGAGGTACTGGAGGAAAGCTTATGGAATCCCATTTCTCTCCCTCCAGGTGGTGAATCCAAACTAATAATCGACAGCTTGTTTTTATTGAAATGGCATTAAAAGATATTTACTTCCATGTCAGTAAGAGTCTTATCGAACAAGATGTTTAAAATCAGTTTGAGTAAGTGCAACAGGACATCAGGTAGTGTCTTCTGACAGGGCTGCTGGGAACTACTGGAGAAATCAATGAAGTGAAAATGTGAGGAGCATACTGAATTTTTTTCATGTATCGTCTCCAGACTGTTGGCACTACAAACATCATTCATGCACTTGGACATTTTCCAGTCCAGTAATCTCGAGCAGGCATGTAAAAATAAAGATATTGGTAGTTTGTGTGGTGCTAAAAACCTTTCAGAGGAGGTCCCGACCTGGTCTTCACTTCCTGTACTCTGGTGGAAGGTGACCCTTTCTTAACCTCAGAGTAGTTTTATCTGCATTAAGTTTAATTGGGCCTTGACCACAGAGCGAGCGCATCAGAAACACTCATATCAGTAAGTGTGGGATGTTATGTAACATGAGAGGTTTTTGAAAGAAAATCAACCAATTTTGTCAATTAAATCTGAGGCCTTTTTGGTCCTCATGCACAGAGACTGGTGGAAACACAGACGGCCGCCAAACATACGTCTGACGTGACACATTTCCCCTCTAACTCTGTTTTTCCGTCACGTGCAGAGGCGGGTCGTCGTGTCGCGGTGCAGCTTATCACTGTTTATGTGAATGGAATCTGCGTGTGTTACGATGTTGCAGCACAGAATGTGCCATCTGGAGCGGTAGTGGTGACGCCTGTGAGGGTGCAGGGATCATTAGAAACACCCTCTCCAACGTAACAGCTCTTAATGAAAATGTATTGTCTGCTGGGCTGAGAAAAAGCCTTGGCATCCAGACACTAAAACAACAAATGCTCGGTCAAGCTGTTCTAAACAGGCTGCCTTTCAGAGGGCCGAATGTTTCACTTTGCCGGCTGACGGGGGGGGCACCCCTGCTCCTGTCCCTCCTTCAGGACACACACACACACACACACACACACACTCTGAGCGACAGTGTGTGCTTTTATAATAAGGTGGAGGGTTTTATTTCTGTATCAGGCGCCTCGGGGCGACGGTGGAGAACGTGAATTCAGGACTGATGCCACCAACAGAGTGTTTAGCTGCAGCCTCGTGCACCACGGTGTTCTTCATGTCTTCTGCACGTACAGATAGAAGCAGACACGCAAACACACTGATGACACACAAAGAAACACACGCACAAACAAACACAGTTGAGTGACAACATCTTCGCATCTTGATCAGAACATGAGCGAGCATCTCTGCTGCTCACACAAAGCTAATCCACTGCCCTGACAGTAATGGGAGGCAACACTAAGCACGTCTGGCTGCCATCCAACATGCCTTTCAAACACAGATGGATTCACACACACACACACACACATCTCCCTGACTCATACCCTTAAACTGAGGCAACCACAAAACCACCAGTCCTCTAATTTCATGTCAGGGGAGCGAACGAAGGGTGTGGTCAAACTGAAACTTAAATCAGTGATGTTGATGTTGACAGCTGACACACTCCTGCACACCGTCACTCAAATGCTACCCCCCCCAACAAATCCCCCACAGGCCCACCCCCTCCCTGCTACACAGCAAAGCAGAGGCAGATGTCTATTATCTCTCTCTAGTTCCACTCCTCTTTCTCCTGATCTCTCTATTCTTACTTCCTCATGTCTGTAGAGCATAATGCCTCCTCCTCCACCCCCCACCCTCCTCTCTCTCCTCCACCCTCCCTCGCTCCCTCTCTCCTCCATCTCTCTGCATCACTCTGCAGTGCTACAATGCTCGCCTCCTACAGCATGCCGTCAGCTGGCAGACGGATGAGGAAAAGGAAAACACAGACTGGATGGAGGAGCTTCCTGTCCTGTGCTGCGTCGCGGCAGAAAGACTGATGTGGACAGAAATGAGCAACATCTTCCGTCTTACCTTCTCTCTCTCTCTCTGTCTGTGTCCCTCCTGACTGCAGCCACACTGTTTCTCTCGCTCTGATTCCTCCTCCTCCTCCTCCTCCTTCCTCCTTCCTTCTTCCTCCTCCTCCTCTGGCTGCTGCTGCTGCTGCTCTCACAAACCTGCTGCCGCCGAGTGTCTGCCTCCTCCACTCTCGCTTTCTTTCTCTCTCTGCCTCTGCCTCTCCTGGCCCCTCCCCATACCATCCTGCTCCCTCCGTCCACAGCATTGGTGGATGAAGGCGGGCTGAGATGTTTTGTTTTTCCTGCTGATGAGATCCTGTAATGTTCACTTTGTGTCTCTGGAATCTCTGATGGTCTCATAGAAAACTGGAGAGACTAACTGCAGATTTGAAGGTTTTTGCTGAATCCACAAAGATGCTTTCAGTTCATCTGATTGAAAGAAACAAAACATCAAAAGATTAACATGCGATGACTCTATAAGAATTACAATATCCAACTAGAAACAATAATTAATATGTTAATATTAATGTCACTTGAGTTGTTTACAGTGATGTGGTTTCCTTTTCCTTCTGGCTAATTGGTTTGGTTTACCAGATGGCAGCATTAATGTTGTTTTTTTCTTTATTTCATGCCTTTGAGCCCAGCGGACTCTGCATGTTCAGCACCAAGCAACAGTCAAAGTTAGCAAATAAAAACCAGCAAGCATATTAGCATTTAGCTGCTAAAGACACAGACGTTTCTTTTCTGGAGTTGGTGGAGGCCAAAACTGGGAAACAAGAATAAAGAATATTGGACTCCGAATGAATTATAATGTTCTTCCAGCTCTGTAAATATACAACTGTTTGTTTGTTTTGTCCCAGAAGGGCTGAAAAAAAAAAACTAAAAAAAGCTTTAATATGAAAATCAGCACAACAAACAAATGTTCCATCTGGCTCTAGATTTCTTTGTATCACAGAGCAGCATGAAAAACAGGCTAGAAATATTTGGTGCACAGCACATTTTGTCAGCGTGACCTTCTGGTTTGTCTCCAGATCTTCAGAGATGTACCTTTCAGAAAATGACATACTGCCGTCTGTCTCCAGTTTAGTGATAAAACATGAGAGGCTCAAACTGGAGCTGTGAGATGCTGCAGATACGGTGAACTCTCTAAGAGTGTCTGTCAGTCCGGTCTGCTCCCTTTTCAAAGTCTGTCATTTTGGTTTGAGTCCTCTCCAACATGCTCTGGAGGCTAATTGGATATGATCAGCTGAGCTCCCTGAGCCGGGCAGGACTGAAGCTGAGGCTGTGGCAGCCCACATCCAGCTCCAGAGCAGCTGCTTGCTCTTTGTGCACGCAGCAACCACACAACATCATAATGACAAGGCAGCCCCCCAACACACACACACACACACACACACCTCTTCACTTCACTCCTTCATTCAGATGGTAATTGTGGGTGTTTCCAGTCTGTCTTTGTTCAACATTCATTGAGGTGATTTCATTTTAGTCTATAAATGTGACCCTAAACATTAAAACATTTGAAATCAGCTGTACACGTTTAAAAAAAGAATCCACCTTCACTTACTGTGCCGTCATTAAACATAACAGGACATAATGGTGTCGTTTAAGGTAAACAAACATTTGAATTTTAAAAGCCAGTCAGCTTCATTTTATAAAAGAAAATGATGAAAATGACATTTTTTTGCATGAAAGCTTCAGTTCCATCTAGTTTCTTGATGCTAAGCCCTAAATATACAAACAGCATTTATCCTGATGAGTGTCTTCTGCTGGAATATTTACAGCATCTCATGGATTTTTGTTCGAACTAGCATTTCTTCATGATGACGAGCACCAGCTGGAGATTTTACAAACTGTTTTTATATCATTACAAGTCAGATTTAACGTGTAAACAAATCTACACGGATTATGACAGCATATAAACAGGTTTTAAGATTTCCGCCAAGTGCTTCTTTCACATTTAAATATACTGTCCCTGTAAATGTAATAAATTGAAAAAATATAAACGGCTGTGGCAGAGTCACGACAGCAGGTCACCTCAACAAAGAGAGACTGTATTCAGAACGCCTCCATTAATTACATCAGTGGTTGTTATGGGTCTTTGGTTTAATGGATTTGGAGGCATCTGGTGACCTCCTGCTTTGGGGCGCGGGAAAGGGCGACCTCATGTTCTCATTGAAGGGTGGAGGTCTGGATCTGAGGTCCAGGCTGTCTCCTTACCCCACAAATCTGAGTCTGGGTGGAGCTATCATCAGATTATAGGACACATAGAGGACAGTCTGTGTTTACTTACGGTTAAAACACAAACAGAAGCCACGTGCAGCCTTTTGGGAAATTAGTCCGCCTCTTCACTTGGTCACATGTGATTCCCTCTGGCACCTCAGCTCTGATCCTTTCTGTGAGCAGAATAACAAAGCAGAGATGACAAAAAGGAATAAATCTCCCCAAAAAATCTTGTTCCACCCAATATCACACTCTTGACATACATTTTTTATAAAAATTCAACATTGCTATGATCAAATAAAAGAACAAATACATTAGATAACGAATCATCTCTTTTCAATGCCAGAAATATTGTGTGCCGAATCTGCATCAAGTGTTTCAACAACAGGCAAAACATTTTCTCATTGCAGACAACATACAAAAACAACATTCAGTTGTTTGGACAAAAATATCTCCTCTGAAGTGTTTCTGGAAATGAGTTTTAGAAGATATTGGCTTTTTAAAGGACATGCAGAAAGCTTTTTCCCCCGCTGTAGTCAGTGAACAAGACTGTATCTGCCCTTTGAAATGATTGCATTTGTTTATAATTAGTCTGCAGTGAGAGAAGCGTGTTTCTACAGTATTTTAGGATGAACTGTCGGCCTGTTTAACCTGTAAATGTACAGGATATGAATTAATAAACGATGTTGACTGCTAAAAGCTCCGAATGGCCTGCACATAACACATTCCTCCGGCTTATCATTCTTTAAAAATTTTTTTAAATTGAGCATGAGTCAGTTCACTAGCACTTCCCCAACTACCAAGAGCTGCATGTAATACAATTACTGGCTTCGACTTGAGGCACATCAATAAATAAATAAACGTTAGGGAGGTGAACATTTTTGCACACTGCAGTGTGAGGTGTCACAGCTCAGGGGAAGTTTGTAATGAAGAAGAAACACCTTGAACTGAGTTAAAGCGACTTCACTGAAATCAAATAAGCTTCTTTGGTCTCTATATAAAGCACTGTGAAGTTACTTTGTTATGATTTGGGGCTAATTACATTTGATTTCACTTAATTACAGCTTTTCTCGACTTGTTGGCAGCAACATGGAGGGAATGAAAAGGTGAGTAATGGGTAGTGAAAGAGCTGCTGCGCTACACTCACTTCTGTCATGTTGGAGGACATCAGCACCGCTGCACCTCTGCAGGGCATACGCAGCTGTTAACACCCCATCCAGCTGTCATCCAGCTGTGCCGCCCTCATCGGACACTGACGTCTCTTCAGATGAGAAGGAAAAGACATGCGCTTCCTCTCTCTTTGCATCTTTGCCTGTGAGGGGAAAAAGACAAGGAGAAATAATAAAAATATCTGTTCTGTTGTTGATGTTTAGTTTGCACTTGACCTGTAAGTGAAGATGGATTAACGCAGAGAGATGAAGGTCTCACATCTCTTGACAGTATGAGGTGCGATCATACTGTTCGCCCTTTCATCAGAACATTTGTCTGGTGACAGGAGGTTTAATGTCCTCTCAGACTAATGCCTTCCCGGCGCCATATCGTTCTCACCATCTCTCATCCTCCAAGAGTTGTCAACATGATTGTCTGGCCGATGCATTATCTGCTGGCACTCCTCCTGCTCCCTACTCTGCCTGAGACAACAACAAGGCAGATCTGGTTGTAACCAATCGCACTACTGAAGGAAGAAAAGTGATTGAAAACACAGATGAATCCATATCTTGAAACCGTTTAGATTGTATACTAGAATAAAATGACAGTGTATGACATACACACAATACACATTTAACGCATATACACATATAAACAACTCCAAAAGACACCAAGCAAATACAGGGAGATACAAAAAAAAATGTAAAAAGATGCAAAACTACCATAAAGGGACTACAGAGAGATGAAAAAACATCAGCAAAGACAGAAAAACAAGTTCAGAAAATGTACATAAAAGGAGAAATTACAACCAAAAAGATGGAAGATTACCACAAAGAGATGCAAAAGAAGTACAAAAACATCTAAATGAAGACTAAAAACAACAAGGAGATAATGAAAAAAGAAAACTGATACAAAAAGGCAAACTTACCTTAAAGCCACCACAAGGAGGTGCAAAACAACTGAAATGAGACTGAACATAATAAAAACTGATGCTTCAACAAGCAAGAGAAGTGAAAAAAGTTTTTTTTTTAACTTTAAACTACAAACACAAATTGACAAAGAGATGCAAAAACAGGGAAAAGATACGAAAACAGGTTTAAAATGTATGATTGTATAAAAAAGATAAAACTACAACCTTAAAGATGCAAAATTGCTACAAAACAGCTACAAAAGTAAGCAAAGACCACGAAAAAGACAACAAAATGGAAAAGTTACCAGAAAATGACCACAAAGAGATGTAAAACAAGAGAGACGTACAAAAAACCACGACAAAGATCTGAAAAGAGACAAAAGAGGAAAAAAAACTACAGAGACTCAAAAGGCAACCACTAGAAATTATTTCCAGTTTAAATATGATCACATGAAACCTCGTTATTTTTCACAGTTAAAAAAATCTTTTATTATTCATCTGGTCACTGACAATGCAATTTAAAAAAGAAAGACTTTTCTGTCAATAAAAACGACCGTAGAACCGAGTTTAAATGGATTCACCCTCTTATGCCATCATGCTGTAAAGGAGGTGGGAGGCCACAGAGTGCTCGGGGGATTTTTATTTTTTTTTTTGGCACCTGTTAGCTGAGACAATAAGGTTGCTGGGAAATGTTTCATAATTTTATGTACCTCACTAGCTGTTGCAGAGCTGCATTAGTGAAAGTGAATTACAGCCCTCCATGTAATCTAATAAAGCCAGAGAGAGGAAGGGAGGAGGAGAGAGAGCCAGAGAAAATAAAAGGAGAAAATTCTGTCAGGATTCATTGCCTTAATATATCCGAGCAGGTGGCTTCGGCCTCCTTTGTGGCACTTTTGGCGGGAATTTATTCGATTCATTTTGCTGGTATTGGTGGATTGTAAACTTGAGTGTTTGGGAACTCTCGTCTCCATCTGCTGCACTTTAAAACGTCTCTAATCTTTTCCCTCAGTTTGCTTCATAAGCGGCAGTCTGTCGTCGTTTATATATCGTCCCACCTTCAATATAATATCCCGTAAGATTTCACTTCTTTTTATTAATTTTGAAATAACCACGTCTCATTAAATTTGATGTTGTGACCTTTCAAACACACGATCAATAAAGTTGTGTGATTAGAGGGGAAGCTCTTCTTCACAGCTGAAGCTGAACCGCATCCAATAAGAAATGTGTCACAATGTTTAAATTCAAGATTCAAATTTTAAACAACTAGTCTGTGTGAAAACTTGCAGCCCTTTATTTTATTTGAATGACAAAACACAAAAAGTCTGAATATTAGAAAACACTGTGCAGTTTTGGCCTCAGTGTCCGTATTGTGTTGTTCTCAGTCGCACAACACCTAAACACCTTTTAGAAATAATACTAAATGATCACTTTCCCTTTTGACTTCACTTGGTGCTTAACTTAGCTTTGAAGGCCTTAAAATCACGGAGCCGTGAATCTACTTGTGGTGTTATAGATGTTTTGAAATGAGCCACAATCTTGTCTCAGATTAGTTAATCAACACATCTTTACAAGGAATTATTGTTCTCACTGTACTAAATCCATACCAACTGGTGCAGATCTTTTTAGTCCACTTTGCAAAATACTGAAATGTTCGGTCTTATAATCGTGTTTTTTCCCCTGAAGGTATTATGAAGAATCACAATAGACAGAATCAGAGGCTCGTCGTGGAGCCACAGATCGTCACCATCAGTGTGTGGCGATAGTGGAAACAGTTGGTCCACACTGTGTCTGAATTTCAGCCTCTCAGGGAAAAGGAAGTTCCTGAACTTGGCAGTCCAGCACATTTATCTCAGTGGCTCGATGCTGATTTGATTGTGTGCCCATTCCCACAGCTCCAGCAGGTCAAATAACTGAGATTCGTAGCTCACGGCTGCTAAGTGGTCTATCGATCAGTCAGCTGAGCCCGTGGGCTGATGGGATGTGCCGCAGCGGGCCGAGTTAGGACTTGGCAGGCTTGATAATGGACGCAAAATACGACGCATTCCTCCACAGACAAGAAGTACTGCCTTGGCTAACGGAGAGGTTTGTATGACAGGCAACGGAGGAATTCAAGTGTAGAATATAAGTTCATGTTGAATTCAGTTCCTAACACAGTTAATACATTTGAATTTTTACTTTTTATATCAGTCTTTATATAATATTGTAATAAAATTCTACTAGAACAGGTACAGCACATTTTGGCCGGTCTTTATCACTTTATTTATTTGTACTTACAAGAATGATGGTGGCAGCAGGCTTAAAGGCAAACTGGGACAATAATAAATAACCTTATGATAAATCTTTACAGGCGGGTTACAGATGTAACGAGCTTAAAACTAAATTTAAAGTTTAAAGTTATGCAGGAGTCAGATTCCCTTAATGGAGACAAATCAGAAACTCTCTTCCTGCCTGTGGACGCTTCATGAGACCGGCTTCGATGTAAAGCCAAAGAACAGGATGCTACACACATTTACTATATGTGAACACATGGAAATATAAACCAACACAGCACACATCCATCTGCATTTACCCTACGCCAGTTACAGTCTGATCCAGCAACCCAATGCCCGAGATTAAGGCCTGGCAAAGCCAGATTTAGCCTCCCAGCAAACCAAATCCCAGTTTTTAAGAGCCTGTGAGGAGCAGCCTCCTGCCCTGTCACGCCACAGCAACGCTGCCTGCCAAGTTACCAAATCATAAAACATCCGAGGCTTTCAGGACAACAAAGAGCTGCACACCGAGCAGGGAGGTGGAGTACTTCGGAGTCCACAGTCAATATCAGCTCCTCATCCAAAATAATCCCATTAACACGGTGATTCATGAGGCAGCACAGTCACGTCCAAAAGCCTTTTGCTGCTGCTGTTGAATTTGTGATGAAGTGCAGCTATACTTCGACATTATTCAGTGTCACTAAGAGTGGCTGAGCTGTAAAAGCAAAAATGAAATCTGAGAAGTCTGACTGTTTTTATCGGGTTGGTTAAAAAGACCCGTCACTTTAGTTATTGTCGGTCATTTTACTGCATTGAAGGTTTTTTTATTTGGTTGTCTGTTTAAAATTTGTATTTACTCCTTTTAGCTTGAAATTTTTGTTACTTCCAATCTGGCCAAGGACCTGCAGACACATTTACAGTGACACTGTTTAATGTGAGCGCTCTATAAATTAATAAACTACATTTAAAATAAATCCCCCAAAAAACCATGTATACTGAGGCACAATCCTTTTCTTAAAAAAGTTACTTATATGTTTGAGATAAATACAACACAGTAAAAAAAGAGAAAAAGATCAGACACCATGATAATCAACCGAAGGTATAAAACCTAAAAAGTGTCAGGAGGAAATAAACTTTTTTTTATTTTACTGTTTTAATAGGAAATGAGATGTTCAGCTTCTGTAGCTTTTCTTCTTCTTACATTAACTTTTAGCTCACCAGGTCACGCAGAACTATAAAACTCAGACTGCAAAGAGTTAGTGAAGAATCTGAGAGCATCGATTCACATATTTAGATTGTCTCAGAAATAATGGAGCATTTTGAATTATAGAACATCTACTCTACACACATTTGGTCAAATAATCTGTAAAGAAGTTTAAGCACTTGCGTGGGGCTGTTAAACTCACTGCATTTATCAATAAGCAAACCCAAGTTTGTTTTCTTTATTATTTATCATTTATTATTTCCACCGTATACACACACTCGCACATTCTCTGCCAAAGTTATTTACAAAAAAAAATGTACACACTTGGAAAATAGTGCACAGTCTCAGACACACAAAGATAAATATATATCTGTATGAGAGTATTCAGAGGAAATGTATACAAGTGATAATTGGCACATCCAGGAGGCAGGCTTTATCACCAGAGATGCATCATGTTTCCTCTTTGTTATCAGAATAACAGGCACATTTTGCAAGTACTCAGTTTTAGACGGCTACTATAGAAATCCCTTTAAAAAAAAAAACCCCCAACCAGGGATCCAGCCCCTTTAGTCATTCAAGATTTATTTCCTTAAAAATAATCATAAAAAATAAGTCTAGTATTCCCAGAAAGCCCACATTCAATTTACTGATGATCAGAGGAAAACTGGTGGTAAACTTAACACACACTTTAGTGCAATTAGCAGTGAAAGACGCTGCGTATTAAAAGCCTACAGAATGATTTTTTTAAAGCATAAAAAAGTCAAATGTACCTTTAAAAAAACAGGAGATCATTTATATGATTTATACTGAGCAACAGCTACATCTACTGGTTATTATTAACAAAAACAGACGTGACACAATCTCACTTAAAAAAAAAAAATTAAATGTTCTCGCTCATCAAACAAATCTCTTTGGTGGCTGTTCGTTGTGATTTGCTGTAAACCCAATAAATAACCTGGTTCTCCTCAGGAAACAAGTCCCAGAGTTTTTAAATCAGTGACCCCGTTTGGATACAACAGTTTCTCCATCACTCTCTCTATGTGGGCCAGAAGTTTCTCAGTTATTCTTCTCGTCCCCCGGTAAGAAGTAGGGGTTCTCGTGGCCTTGGACCAGGTAGGAGTAACGGGAGGGATTTTTACCTTTGAAGGTCTTCATCCCCTCCGGGTTGAGATCGTATGATCCCGACTGAAATGTCAGTGAAATAGTGTCAGTGTGTTAGTGTCTTTTAGATGTTTGGGGGGCTTCACACACACACACACACGCTCACAAAAGCAGAGTAACCACAGTCACCAACATGCAGCGACTATCCCCAAACTACCGTCGGCTGATTTTCCTTTGAACTCTCATTCAATAGATTGAAGATGAAGACGAAAAGCGTGCTGCTTTCCACAACAATCACAGATCTCCAATCAAACTTCCCATCACCTGTAAAACCCACCCAGCTCGATTTATTTTTTTTTTTTCTGTGGCTGTTCTACATCAGCAGCAGGGGGCGTCAAGGTAAAATCAGAATCTAGAAGCAAAGCCGTGCCTTACCTTTTTCCATCCTCTCGACTTCGGTTGAATGCCCTAAATCAACACACTGGGAGTCAGGCAAAGCCAGCAGCATAGGAGGGAGCTACGTGCTACCACTACATTCACATTCTGGATGACTGGTTTAAAACATCGTCATGAAAGCATCTACTCTGATACAGGAGGATCAGGGGCCCACTGAGCAGGGATTTGTTAATATGCAGGTCAAAATAAATTTCAGAAGCATTGAAAAGACTGTTTCAGTGTTTAGCAGGTCCTCCCCACACAAATTAGACTGTGAGTCTGAGGATTAGTGGAGAATCATTCAGAGCTACAAAGACGGCAGAGAAAACTCACCAGTCCGTTGCTGTGGTGCTTATTGTCCACCAAAGCTCGGGTGCTGCCCCCTTCTGTCATCTCTATGGGGGGGGAAGCGTCCCAGTTGGTGGTGGCTCGGGGGATGGGGGTGACGCCCGTGGGCCAGGGCTGGTTTAGGTCATCTGATGAGTAGGGACTGCTGTCGGGGTCCGACTTACTCTTTGAGCATCTCCTGCTAATGTGCAGACAGCAGAGAGCGTAAAATGAAAGATGGCATTCGTGGCCACAGTCTGAAGCAAAAACTGCATTAACAAACCACGAACCACATGTTCCTTCATGACTAAATATCACCGAACTAATGTTTTATTTACTTCTGTTGGAGTAAAATTCGGACAATTACAGCCTTTAAAAATAAAAAACTTCATTCTATTTCTGTCCTGTTTCTAAAGATTCACATTCTCATTAGATAGATAGATAGATAGATACTTTATTAATCCCCGAAGGGAAATTCAAAATTTCATTAAGATCAAACAGACTGAGTGTCAGAAACAGGAAGGAAAGAAAGGAAGTCAAAGTCCAAAAATATTCTGTACATTGTTTGTTTGGTCTTTTGTGGCTTTTTGGGGAAGAAATATGCTGAATATCAAGTTGGCTCCTCCTTTAATCTCCCAGTGAGAATTAGATTGGTAATTTGAAAAGATAAAACCTGTTTCAACTTTTTAAAAATAATAATAATTTAAATAATAGGATTTAGTTGATCTTAGACGTGTAAACACTAAACTAAAACCTTTCAAGACTGCAAAACTTTTGACCTGAGATAACTAAAACCAGACAGAGAGGGATAGTTTGTTACCTCCAGAGAGCTTATTTTGATATCATGATATATAATACATGAAACAAACAAAACTAAGGCCGGTAGGGGTCTCACCAGCAGTAATATATGAGCAAAGCCAGGACCAGGATAAGGAGCACTCCTCCCAGCACACAGGAGATGACCACCACCGCCAGCAGAGCCGCTGGAAAGACACAATTTAACATGTAAGTCTGCACATATTAATTAGTTCTGCTGCGTTGTCTTTATGACTTTGCCTTTGTAATAGTGGCGTTGCTCACAGTCATTGCAGTTGAAGCCAGCGTGTCCAAATGCACAACTGGAAAAAAAAAAAAAAGAAAAGAAAGAAAGAGCGGTCAAACACAATGAGATCCACGTTTCACGGCTGACCTATAGGAGAGTTGATTATGGGGGAAGCTGATAACTTCACTTCATCATTTCCAATAAACACAATTAACTAGCCATTTTTAAAAACAGCTCAACTCACGGTTTGCATGTATCTCCCGCTGCGTACTGCCCGCTCGGACAAGCTGGAAAAAGAAACACAATAACTGAAAGGAACGCACAAACAAACATCCTGCACACAGACACAGAAATGAGGACATACAGTCACAGACTCAGTCACAGTAGATGGAGAAGAACCGTACGGCTGATTACACATACAGTGAAAACATCAGTACAATGAGAGCCTCTTGAGCTGGAGTCTGCATGACGACCTTTGACAAACAAGCACAGAATAGTGTATTATGTTTGTCCTGAGAAAAAGAGGCCATATGCAGCGTGATGTCTGGAGCTAAAGGTCCGATTCTTTATTAGCTCTTCCTACAGCTGATCCCCTCTCTCTTCGAGAGGTTTCCAGGGAAACAACCCCGTTAAAAAGAAATAAATTTAAGAGATAAATGAAGTGAGGGTTAAGGTCGGTGTGGAGAAAAGGCTGCAGCTCTTGACCTTGTCTCGGCGTCTCGCTCCCCGTTGATTTCTCCCCCTCATTCTCACACTGCAACTATTTCGGCGAGGACAAGAAGTTTTTGTTACAGTTCAGTTGACTGTAGCTCAGCTGGGAGGTTTTCAGTCGGGCCTGATCTCGGACACCACGGGCCGTCTGCTCTTACAGCAGCAGCACAATGAAGGATTTTCAAATAGAAAAGGCGTGACATAAACACTAGAGCATTCATCAAACCTTACTTTGATGGCTTTACCTCTGCAGATGCTGTCTGAGTATATGTTGGAGACGTAGCCTTCTTTACAGGAACAAACAGGCCTGGCATCTCTTATGTTGCACATTGTGGTGGAGCGATCACAGAATGACGGCTCCTGCTCACACAGGTTATCACCTTTGACAGATACAACACATGTGAGTAAGATATATATTATTTATAGCATGAAGTTTATAAATGTCAGATTCCCCTCCAAAACAAAACTACACTTCCCTCTATTTAGTTTATGTTAGCGGAACTTACCTGTGAATGTAGCATTCGCCAATAATCCAGTAGAGCTATTTATAGCCGCGTCGATGGCCTGATTAACAGACGCTTGGGTGATGTTGGTTTTATCAAAGATGTTATTCACTGTTGCTCGAACACTTCCTGGTCTGGAGGATTATAAAGATCCAAAGGAGCTCAGGAAACTTTTGTAACCTGAGGCAAAGTGTGTTTGTGCAGCAGGAGAAAGAGAGAGTACTCACTGAAGCTGGACAACATCAGATCTAATGTACCCCTGCTGATCTTTGAGGGCTTCTCTGAGCTGTGAAGGAGAACAAACTTGTGATTTAATGACCGAGGCGACGTTTTGTTCTCAACGCGTTTTGTGAGGTCAAAACTTACCGCTGCTGAGATGTCGGCTGCTGTCGTCTGGAATATGGCCGAAGACCTGTTGCTCATTTCAGGTTGAAAAGTCAAGGAGGTCAAATGAAGCTGCCCTGGGAACACTTGGGCTGTGTAGAAAAACATATTAACAACGAAAAGTTATCATAGCCACCTACCTGTTACAATCCCATCATCTGACTCCACATTAAACATTGTTAGGCTCTTACCGGAGACACAGATGCCGTTCTGCAGGAAGCTACCAGAGACACACTGGCATGTGCCGTTAAGACAAACGCTTTGAATCGGGCACGGGATGAAAGGACAAACTGATGAGAGAATGAAGATAAATGACACACTGACTTTTTTCTCACAAGAACAGAATTTGTGAAACTGGAAAAATAAATATAACAAAATATATTCTGTGGCTACTTTTAGGGCAGAAGACTGATGAATCCCACTTTGCTCTCTTTCTGGCTACATGATGAATGAAAATCTGATCCCACTCTCATTTTTTGGGGGGGGGGGGGGGGCTAACTATTTACATTTAAACATGTGGCTGGAAACTAAACTAATCAAACCAGCAAACCTCTGAGTCTGACAGCTAAACAATGAGCTAAACTCCCTCTGAGGCTCCATAAATTATGGATTATAGCCCAAAATATATGAAAGCTATTTTTTTTTTTCATCACATATCTCAAAACATGACCGTGATCAAACACTTCAGAGAAAGTTACTGACTGCTGACTGGGCTTGTCGTGGGGATGGGTGGGGCTGCCGTGGTGGAGGTGTTGGTGGTCATCTCCGTCGGCTGCTGGGTGGTGGTGTTGGGTAAAGTTGTGGCGTTTCCATTAGCTAGTTCAGTTAAATGCATAAAAAAAAATAAAAATTACACAAACAAAAACAATTTATGGAGTGAGCTGACAGTGGAGGTTTTTCATGCTGTAAAATTTAAGCTATAAATCACAAAAGGTTTAAAATCCTGCAGGTTACTTTTGCTACGACCTTTATATTGATTTCCAACTTTCTGAACCTGTGCGGGTTACAGTTTACACAAAGCAAGCTGGAAGGACTCGAAACATTTGATTTAATTCTACATTTTGTCACATTTATGGCTGTAAGGTATCAATTATGTAATATATAAAACCCATCAGAAGAGTTTTAAAGGCAAACATCAAGTTAAGATGGCTACCAAAATATTTCTTTTCAGAACATTTTTAAAAGGAATTTACAATTTTTGAGGTGACACAGTGCATTTAGCATTTATGGCCTCCCATTTGTAAATCATGCAGCTTCCACACTGATTTCTGTCTCACCTGCAGCTTCAAATATAATATTTTGGAAGAACACAAATCGTCTTACCTCCTGGGGTTGTTGCTGAGGGACTAAGGGTGGTGGTATTTCCAGTGGGGGGTGTGGTGCTATTGCCTCGGGGGGTGGTTGGAGGGACGGAGGTGGATGGAGGACTCTCAGAGGGGGTGCTGGTGGAGTTTGTGGGTGTAGCTGTTGTTAGAACATCTGTAGAGTTTTCTGCTGTCACAGGATTTGTAGTTGTCGAGCTGATGTTGGTTTGTGTGGTTGGAGCCATTGTGGTGTTGCTTGACTGTGTCATGGTAGTTGTGTCATTGTTGGTCTGTGTGGTTAGTGTAGTTACAGTTGTGTCATTGTTGGTCTGTGTGGTCGCTGTCGTTACAGTTGTGTCATTGTTGGTCTGTGTGACTGGTGTAGTTACAGTTGTGTCATTGTTGGTCTGTGTGACTGGTGTAGTTACAGTTGTGTCATTGTTGGTCTGTGTGGTTAGTGTAGTTACAGTTGTGTCATTGTTGGTCTGTGTGGTCGCTGTCGTTACAGTTGTGTGATTGTTGGTCTGTGTGACTGGTGTAGTTACAGTTGTGTCATTGTTGGTCTGTGTGACTGGTGTAGTTACAGTTGTGTCATTGTTGGTCTGTGTGACTGGTGTAGTTACAGTTGTGTCATTGTTGGTCTGTGTGGTCGCTGTCGTTACAGTTGTGTCGTTGTTGGTCTGTGTGACTGGTGTAGTTACAGTTGTGTCATTGTTGGTCTGTGTGACTGGTGTAGTTACAGTTGTGTCATTGTTGGCCTGTGTGACTGGTGTAGTTACAGTTGTGTCATTGTTGGTCTGTGTGGTCGCTGTCGTTACAGTTGTGTCATTGTTGGTCTGTGTGGTCGCTGTCGTTACAGTTGTGTCATTGTTGGTCTGTGTGGTCGCTGTCGTTACAGTTGTGTCATTGTTGGTCTGTGTGACTGGTGTAGTTACAGTTGTGTCATTGTTGGTCTGTGTGACTGGTGTAGTTACAGTTGTGTCATCGTTGGTCTGTGTGACTAGTGTAGTTACAGTTGTGTCGTCGTTGGTCTGTGTGACTAGTGTAGTTACAGTTGTGTCGTCGTTGGTCTGTGTGACTAGTGTAG
The DNA here is from genome assembly GCA_034769265.1 of Remorina albescens. NCBI lineage: Eukaryota > Metazoa > Chordata > Actinopteri > Carangiformes > Echeneidae > Remorina > Remorina albescens. The sequence goes on from CM068493.1 coordinate 3,443,878, forward strand.
TTACAGTTGTGTCGTCGTTGGTCTGTGTGACTAGTGTAGTTACAGTTGTGTCGTCGTTGGTCTGTGTGACTGGTGTAGTTACAGTTGTGTCGTCGTTGGTCTGTGTGACTGGTGTAGTTACAGTTGTGTCATTGTTGGTCTGTGTGACTTGTGTAGTTACAGTTGTGTCGTTGTTGGTCTGTGTGACTTGTGTAGTTACAGTTGTGTCGTTGTTGGTCTGTGTGACTGGTGTAGTTACAGTTGTGTCATCGTTGGTCTGTGTGACTGGTGTAGTTACAGTTGTGTCGTTGTTGGTCTGTGTGACTGGTGTAGTTACAGTTGTGTCATTGTTGGTCTGTGTGACTGGTGTAGTTGTAGTTGTGGCATTGTTGGTCTGTGTGGTTAGTTTAATTAAAGTTGTGTAATTGTTGGTCTGTGTGGTTGGTGTAGTTGTAGTGTTGCCCCTGCTGTGCGTGGTTGGTGCAGTTGTAGTCGATGTGTGACTTGTCGTCTTTGCGGCCTCGTTGTCGTCGGTGGGTCGGCTCGTGGTGGACGGAGCTGATGGAGGGTCGGTGCTGACGGCGGTGGAGACGCTGGCCGAAGAGGAGGAGGTTGTCTCCACTCGGTCGATGGACGCCGTCACGGCGGTGGATTGGGTGGCGGCGTTTTCTCTCGTTGCGGCTGAAGCTGTGTTGAGATGTGCAGTTGTGGTATGTGAGGTTGCAGCGGTGGTGGATGTCTCGGCGGCGGTTCCATCCGTCATTCCTACGAGCGAAACAAAAAATACAAAAAAGCAATCAGACAGTCAGCTGCTGCAGAGACGAAGAAAATATATCATCCGCTATAAAGTTCATATAGTCGCTGTTTGTTTCACACTCCAGCAGAATAAATCTGAATTCCTTCTCTTCTTCTCTGTTTTGGTTTTCGACGACACGTTTGTATCTTCAGCTAAATGCGTCGTTGATCAATAACTTTAAGTGTCGGCCATGTTTTGTGTAGTGTAGTTAAAGTTGTGTTATTGATTATTTTTAGTACTCACATCACGATTTAATGTCTTAATTATGCCGACTTAATAAGAAGAGTAGCTAATGTGTTATTAATTATTAATTATTTAATGTCTGTACGTTCATATTCACGGAAAATTGGACGGATGAATTTTCAGTGTTCATAATCGAATTATATTGGATGCTTTGTTTGTGTCGTACGATATTTCAGTACGACTTTTCTTCTTACAGAAAACTCACTTCGTTTGAGAATTGATTTTAACTCCACCGGAGAAGCGTGAGCGAAACAAACGTGGATTTGAAACTTTACATGTTGGGGTATTTTTTTTCTTTTTACAAAAAAAAAAAAAGAGTCAAAGGGCTGATGACTCAACAACAAGGTTGTGTCCTGAACAAACAATGAAAACCAAAGTGCGTAGAAAGTTGAGAAGAACTGTGACTCAGCAGATAAAGAGCTCCGGTAAGTGACTGCTGTTCGCAACACTGTGTCGTCCACGAACTTCATTTGACAACTTAAAAAGAGAGATCTGCCTCCTATTTGTCCGACGTGCCGCCGTGACGCCTGTTCAGACTCTCTGCTTTGTGTTTATGGAGGAAGAGGCGAAGCCAGAGGGCAACAAACGGCAGGAGGTCTTAGATAATGGCCGAGCGTGTTTACCTCCTCATCTGTATGCATTGAAAGATACATTCAAAGCCCTTCTTTCATCAGCCAGAGAACGAGAACATGCGGCCAGCTTGCACAAACCGTTTTCTCCAGTAAGTCATCTCAGTTGCGCAAGGAAGTAGTGAGAAAGACTAATATCAGATCCTGTGCAGGATTTGATTATTTTCTTTGGATGACATAATGTCTTTATCACTTAGTAACCAAGACTCATTTGGAGATATAAAAAAAAAAAAAGAACAGACTGCACTCACCCTCAGACTGCTGACTTTTATGGATACCAACCTTGTGTTAGAATAAGACGTTAAGCAACCGAGAACGATACATCAGCGGGTGAGTCACAGGAAAACATAAAGCCCCATGACATTTTTAACAGTCGTTAAATAAAGGTGTGGCAAAGCTAATCCACGGATGATGCAGCGCTGTAAAACACAAATGTATCATTTTGAGGGCAGTTCGTCTAGATTAAGATTTAAGGGCGCTGGATTATTCCTGCTGTGGGTGACCAGATCAAGATTAATGAAAAACCCCTTAAATCAGATCTGGTCAGCTCTGCCTTGATTAGCTTTCTGCGTTACATTTTCCACTAGGATCATTATCGAGGACTTGTGTCCGACTGAAATGAAGGTTAAACGTCTCACTGTGCGTTTCACGGCTGCATGTTTTGCATTCTACTAAAATCTCATAAATTTCATCAGCCTCTAACAAAGAGGCTCTTTTACTGATTCCTGTTGCTCGGTTGAAACTGGGAAGTGGCTTTCAGTTTACACTCCGTCCTGTATTTTAGGCAGGTGTGCGTGACCTGAGCCATTTGGATGGACAGTCCCAGCAGGCTCCTGTTGGTGCCAGGCGGTAGATTCAAATTAGCAGAAGACTTTAACATTTTATTTGTACACTAAACACATCACATGGATGTGACCCTGGGGCAGCAGGTAAAAAACTAAAGACAGCATTCATTCCACTGATGTGGACACACAAACTCAGTCAAAGAGTCTTATCAGCTCTGTGTGTGCGTACGTTCTTATCAACATCTTTCGTCTCCACATAGCTGTATGAGTGGAAAGTTTACAGTACCAGTCTGTGCGTCTTGACTAATGATACACACAAACTAATCACAATTTTTGACAAGGTCAGTAAAAATAGGGCACTGGAGAGAAAATAGGTTTTATCTCTTAGAGGATTTAATTATTTTTTCAGACTGTTGTCTTAGTGCAAATTTGATCTTTTGTCATTTTGAGCATGTTAGCTTGTTTAATTTGGCATTTATCTTAAAGTAGTCTGCTTGCAATATCGCTCCAACAATTAGTTACTTATAAAAAAAAAGCAGCTATATGATGCAGAGTACAAAATGACTTTATAGTTATTTAATGTGACCAAAATAAACTTAATTAACTAATCCTTTTTTTTTGTCTGCATTTGTCCTCTGAGTTTAGCACCACAGGGTGCCAACATTATTTGAGATTGATGCAGTTATAGCAGCTAAATATTTTATTATTTCAGTGTGTGTGTGTGTGTGTGTGTGACCATCAGCAGCCCTCCCTGGAAGCTAGTTTGTTGATCTTTATTTTGTGGAATGACCTTTGTGTGTCAGGGAGGGCAGTGCTACACCTCAGTGGATACAGGGGGGGAATAAAGGACAGAGAAGATGTGAAAGGATGGACAGAGGAAGGGAAGCAGGTGGTGCTGGTAGGAACGGGTGGAGTGAAGGATGCTGTGCTATTCCTGCCACCTCACTCAGGATTATGAGAGTCCAGAGGGTTTCTGTGGAGTCCAGGTAGGTGAAGGTGCCCCAAAAGAGGATCCGCATCAAAGATAGGATACATAGTGATGGAAGGAGAGAACAGCTCAGCCCATTTTAGGCAGGATTCATCAATTCTTCATGATATGACCCAACACGAGCTGGCAAGTGACACCACACATGCATGTGGGCATTCCCTAAATATGAGCGAGACCATCACCAGGGCCCAGAGTCGGGTCAGCGCCACCGGACCACCCAAGCAAGCGTGTGCCGGAGCAGAGCAGGAGGCCATACCACCCTTAACACGCCTGATCTCGTCAGTTTAATCCTTTTAATCAGGATGTTGCAGTCTTGCTAATGTTTTTTTAACAGGCCACGTTTCATTAAGACCTCATATTCTAAAGCTAATGAAGGATATTCGGTAAACTGAGGTCTAATACCCGATAACCGTGATTACTTATGACTACTTTAAAGGTCCTAATCATTAATTAAATTATGCTATTACATTTTTTATTAGATTATTTCAAGTCCTTGGAAGAAAGAGAGGCTGTGTTTGTGAGGAATTTACAACATAATTCTTTAAATCAACCATCAGTGCAAAATGATGCAAAACTAATGTGAGAAATTTTGAGTTTGTAGCATTTCTGAAGTTCTCCACATTCTTCTCAGATCAGCTTAGCATTACAATGTCATTTACCAATACGCTCCACTGCAATGTCCTTGTAAAGGCAGTTATTATGGTTTGATTGCTGAGAAAAGGATCATAAAATGTTACAGCGATGAATAGAAGCTACAAGCCTCTGTTCATAGAAGCAGGTGGAAGTGTGATAAAAATAAACAAACATCTGCATGTGCATGACCTCACATTTACATGTGTAAATGAATAAACACTTTGGTTCTTCTTCCTCTCCCACTTTCACAAACATTTGGTTCTGCCTTGAAAGTTCAGTATTGTTTCTCTGTTTCTATTTACTTGGAAATGTCGGGCATAAATGTTGCGCAAAGTTCAGGTGTGACAACATTTCACAGAGCATCCGTCAACCCAGTTAAGGTTTGATACAACAGTGTTACTCAAAGTTGATCAGAGTTACTCAGACTACACGGTTGGTTTGCTCACAGCTCAGCACCTTTTGTGCTTTAAATATGACAGAGCCGGTTCCAGCTTTTAGCTTCCTGGGGATTGCAACCTTCCCATCGAGCTGGAAAAGTTTATCAAAGCCAATAAAAGAATGTAAAGAGACAGTTAGTGTGATAGAGTTAAAACAGTGGAGCAATTAAGAGCACAGTCTGCGTTTCACATCTCACAGGGAGCCTTGTCTCTGAGGATTTAAGCTACAGCCGGATAATCCCCTGCAGACACAAAAGGGATGACTGGGTCAGGCAGGGTGGCAACTGGGTCTAAGGTCGGCCCGCGAGCGCACACTCTGGAGGATCTGGATAAGAAGGTCCGGCTCTGCCTACTGAGAGTTATTCCTTCGGCCCAGCTCGAGTGAGAGCACCTGCTGCTTCGGTTTGACAGACTATCACTGTAATGAAGCCACTTAAAAGCGGCCATGCCTCTCCGCTTCGATCTCAACGTGGAAATCCAACCACCGCAGAGAGGCGGCGTATCTGTTGCCACGGAGACGCATGCCTCCAGCTGTCAAACCTTTCCCACACTTCTGATCACTATTGGTAACAGAAACACAGACGGCCCATCACTTCAGTGGGTTTCTATTCAGTTGGCACAGGAGCACTCCTGTCAAGGACCTGTTCATGAAGTGGACTGTCAGATCCAGTCCTCACGTTTCTACATCTAGCTGAAAGACTGTTGTTGAAATATTTCCAGTTTATGTGCCGAATGTTCCTGCAAAGGATCTTTATCCCAGACAGCGGCGCTGTGAGAAGGACTGATTAAAGAACGCACACCGAGCAGGAGGTTAACTGACAGGTTGTGACCCAGCAGTCAGGAAGAGCCCGAGGCCGACTGCAGGATCTCATTAGGAGACGGAGGAGTCATGTGGAGAGTTGACCTGTAGGGATGTGTGTGTTTCAGAAATCCTGTAGTATGACATCTGAAACAGACTGATCAAAGAAGCAGAAAGCTCGAGGCGCACTGGACTGCAGCTCTGTGCTAATTATTGGTCAGACTTTGTGTCTTAATGAGAGCGACAGTATTTGTAACACACTTTTATGACCTCATCATATTTAAAGGTGCACATCTCTGCATTACAAACCTCATTGTACACACACACACACACACACACACACAGTGGACAGTTTCCTCCAGTTTCTATTGCTGAGGGGGAAATCTGGCCTGGGGGGTGGGCTGGCACATCAAAGGGGGGGGGGGGGGCTCACAGGACAGAGAGGAAGCCTTTATTTTCATCAAGCAGCAGTCCATCATCCAGGTACCTGCTGAGCGTTTCATGTCAACAGTCCTGATCAGAGGACCCGTCCAGCCTCACACGGTGGACGTGGAGCCTTACACGTCTCAGTAAGAATGCCAGCTAATAAATAACTCATTTTATTCACAGTTTATATAGAAATATTTATTTAAGAGGGTGAATCAAAATATAAACATCATGCGACCAGATTTTTAATAACATCCCTCTGAAAGTTCATAAATCAATTACTTTCATTACCAATTAGTTTGATGATTCATTTCATTAGTCAAAATCTTTGCATGGAGAGGGATCCTTTATTGATTAATCAACTTTAGTCTCTTAATCCCTGTAAAGTGATCACACAGTGATGTAAACCTGACTCAGTAAAGTCTCTGTCCTGTGAGGATTTTGCTTCCTCTCCATCTGGACTCTCTCATAAACTTCATCGTGGCTCTTCCTGCTGTTGACAGGATGGACGGGACGCCTGTCACACACGTCCAGTCCAACGCAAACACTCACAATCTCTAGGCACACTTGTTTATCAATTATTGTTGCTTGGAGATACACAAAAAACCAAGACAGACAAATTAAAAGAAGCCGCATGTCTTATCTCAGCCTATATTATATGTCTACATACTAAAGGTCAGTTTCTTTGGTTCCTCTCCCGTCAGATGGTTTCCAATTAAAGGGGCATCCTCGACAGGAGGAGGAAGACGGATATGAGCGCTCCGTATATGAGCAGACAGATTTCTTCTAATGTAACTCAGAGGTAACAGATGGCTCCCTGGAGCAGCAGCTCACTCGCAGGGCTCCTGCACATATCACATCCAGTTAAAGCTCTGCCAGCACATGCTTTCCAATTACAGAGTGAGATTTACTGCCCCGGAGCAGGTCTAATCCAACAGGATAGAGCAGGAGAGGGAGAAGAGACAGCGAGGAAAACAGCAACATGTGCATGAAAAGTGGATGTAAAAACAATGAGCCAGTGGACGTGGGGCATCAAATGAGGAAGATAAAATCAGATTCCAGCATGAAAGAAAAACAGGAACTGCGTTATGCACCGCTTTTCATTTAAACTGATTTTATCTTGTGCTTTTCCATTTATAATAAAGGCCGAAACAGACTGCGAGTCACTTTCAGTCTGAAACTCCACCCACTAACATGACGTGTTATACAGCAGCCACTTCCAGGCTTTTTCCAAGCTGCTGCTGAAATCCTAATATCATAACTGCAGCAGAGTCAAACTAAATCAGGAAACAAATAAATCAGAGACAAAGACTGAGTTTTAATTGCAACTGTCTTGACCAGTAATGACAGTTCACTCATGTCACGAGGCAACACCTGTCCTCATGCTCATGGAATCAAATCCTCTGGTACAGAAAGGAGCGAAGGTTTGTCCAAAAGAGAAGTGCAGGATTGACTCATGGAGACAAAAGGGTTGCTGGTATTTATCACTCAGTCACTCGACATTAAGATGACCGGTGAGGTAACGTCATCACTCAGTCAGTCAGCAACATTTGTGCTCATTGAACTGGACTCCCAACCAAAAAACAGGCGTTTAATGAGTCTAAGTCTGGAGCCTTTTTAAAGCAATAAGGCCAAATATTCTCTGCTTCAGTTTTTGACAAAGCCCTCAAAGAGTCTGACGCCGACGACGGCAGGTTAATTATTGAGCAGCCCTTGTGTAGTTTGGGAAAACCGTCCGATGACTAGCTGGCCAAACATCTGACAGCTGTATGTGATGTGAGGGGAGGCAGTCCTGCCTTCAATGCACTCTGGAGGAGTTCTCACAGCGGACAAAACTAAAAGTAGCACCAGGACTCAAAGGAGTGAGATCAGGACGCTCAAGAGGTCTTTGAATCTTTCCAGCCACTTCAGACACACTCGGTCACGCCCCAAACTGGATCCTCCATCACGTCCCACTTTTCATTTATGCCGCTCTAACTGTGTTTTTATACAACAGAGACACATGACAGGAAGGGAGACATGCAGATGGCCTGCAGGCTTCCAGAGAGGCTCCAGCACATGACGGGGACTCGCTGTCCGTCCTCCTGATGCACACAACAGCAGAGAACAGAGAAAGTAATACAGAGGGTGACCAATGGATTCAACTGCTGCTAAGCTCAGCGACACAGCGTACAGTCATCAACGTTCCCCAGGCAGCTTCACCGCGCTGTTGGGGGGGCAGAAGACTGGTGGGAAGGAGGGAGGGAGGGGTCCGCTCATGTACACTCACAGAGTAAACTGTGTGTGTGGAGCATGCTGCACTTCAGGGAACCAGCTGCTGTTTGACCGATGTCTCCTCGCTGGCATCGGCCCACCCACGGAGGGGGGGGGGGCAGTGAGTCAGGCTATTTGGGGAAACACGCACAAATGTGGAGCGAAGAATTCAATCAAAAAGATGAAAAGATGTAGTTTTGTTTTTTAAAACAAACGCTATCTCCTTTCATTAGGAGCAGGAGTCCAAACCCCTTCCCTGTAATGCAGAAGCTACAAAAACACCTAGATACCATTTTCTCTGTTTTTAATTTACACAGCTATTTTTTTTTTATTTTTTATTTTTTTAAATGCAGGTATGTTTGATTTTTAATTTTTTTGGGCAGTGCAGGTATCTCTGAAAAAGTCAGATTTATTTTACAAAAAGGGTATAATTATTACAAGAGGAAGGTATTTCCAGTTAAGTTCTAGTAAATATTTAATTTATTTTATCAAGGGCATGATATTATTAATACTATGGCTGCACTATTAGCAGGAAGCACCACTGAAATATATTACATATAATAAACTTCAGTATGTGTTCATGAGTTCATCAGTGATTTAACAGGAACAGATATTTTCATGTTGGTACCATAAATACACGTGAATATAATATTGTAAAATACCAAATTCAGAAACAATACTAATGCTGCACATTTCCCAAAACTTTATTCGTCTAATCTAAATCTATATTGAAAAAAAAAAGAAATCTCTTTTTCTTTTACTTAAATAACTTTTTCACCAAAGTGGATGATGTGAATAGGTATATTGACTACGTCACTGTAATCTATATAAATTGGAATTAAAGCGTTTTAAGCTCATATTTCCTTTGGTAAGGTCTCTGTTGTGTCGACAGACACACACACAGTGCGAAACACTTTGTGTGTTTAGTAGACAAATTAAACTTGACTCACCTTTGGCTACAGCCAGAAGGAGCACGACCCGCAGACACACAAACATGATGCCTCTTCTGAGGCAGCAGGAAGGTCCCTTGTCTCCTGTCCCGGTGGCTCTGACTCCTTGTCTTCAGTCCCCTGACTCTTGTCTCCTGACTCCTTGTTCTCTGTCTCCTGTCCTGGTGGCTCTAACTCCTTGTCTCCTTGTCTCCTGTCCCCTGACTCTTGTCTCCTGGTCTCCTGTCTCTTGTCTCTTGTCCCCTGACTCTTGTCTCTTGTCTCCTTGTCTCCTGTCCCCTGATTTTTGTCTCTTGTCTCCTTGTCTCTTGTCCCCTGACTCTTGTCTCTTGTCTCCTTGTCTCCTGTCCCCTGACTCTTGTCTCCTGTCTCCTGTCTCCTGTCCCCTGACTTTTGTCTCTTGTCTCCTGTCTCCTTGTCTCCTGGTCTCCTGTCTCTTGTCTCTTGTCCCCTGACTCTTGTCTCTTGTCTCCTTGTCTCCTGTCCCCTGACTCTTGTCTCCTGTCTCCTTGTCTCTTGTCTCCTGTCTCCTGTCCCCTGACTCTTGTCTCCTGTCTCCTTGTCTCTTGTCTCTTGTCTCCTGTCCCCTGACTCTTGTCTCCTTGTCTCCTGTCCCCTGATTCTTGTCTCCTGTCCCCTGACTTTTGTCTCTTGTCTCCTGTCCCCTGACTCTTGTCTCCTGTCTCCTTGTCTCTTGTCCCCTAACTCTTGTCTCCTGTCTCCTTGTCTCTTGTCTCCTTGTCTCTTGTCCCCTGACTCTTGTCTCCTGTCCCGGTGGCTCTGCTGGTCCTGTCCGGGCAGCTACAGGTGGTTCAGACTGAGAGCCGCGGTCTGCGGCGGCATTAAAAGCTTTAGTCCGCCCTCTGATTGGCCGGCTCAGCTGTCACTCATCCTTACCGCTCGGCTCCGCCTGCTCGCTGCTCCATAAATCCGTCAGCAGCAGCAGCAGCAGCACAGTGAGCTGCACTAAAAGTCTGCTTTTAATCACACCACACTGGGGTGTGTGTGTGTAGATGCCCTGCTCAAGGGCAACCAGGCAAGGCAGCATGACGTCACTCCCGGCCATCATGACAAATCAATTCACGAAGATAATTTATGTGTCACTGCAAAAAAAAAAAAAAAAAAAAGATGTTGAGATGATTCAAAAAGATAAATAGCCTGTGACAGTGAGTGTCAGAGTTTAGATCCTGCTCTGTCAAACAAACAAAAACAACGTGAGCTCACCGAAAGTCTAACTAATCTCACTCTGGTGAACTTTGCACTCAAAAAAAATTCCATCCATTTTTGACTAATTTTATCATTGGACTATAAAATGGTGTCAACAATAGATATCACACAACAACCAACCCAAAGTCCAAATAAAAAGGGCTTAATCAAACACACCCTAACTGACTGTTTCCATAAAAACCTGATTTTCCAATAAGTCAAGATATCCCATTCACCCTTTGTTCATCGATCTCTTCATAAAAGTGCCCAGCATTGATATTTTAACAGAAGTAATCCTAAAGCAAATACTGTCTTTGTTTATTTTAATATACTTTTATGGACTTTATTCCTGCACTGAGTTTTAAAGTTGGTCAGTCTTTCTGTGGATTTCTGAGCAGCTTTGAATCAAAACTTGGCCCCCAGCATGAAGCAGCTGAACTGGACTTTGAAATAGATTCTTGTTCTGTGCCAGCTACTTTCCTTATTAAGGCTTTTTAGTTGTTTTTTTTTTAAAGATTTTATTTTCCAATATGAGAATATGAGAGCTCAAATTTACTGAGAACAAAAACATAATAAACCTGATGAGTCCATCCCTGGAGGTCATTCCTCTCTCTTAGTGCCGTTATTGTGGGTTTTAAATGGGCTCAACCATTTCGAGGTAAATTGGCTTTCGGGGGACAGAAAAAGTCTTTATACGTTGTTCTGTTATATTTCAGCCTTTATGTAAGATCAGAGAAAATCATAAGAGGAAAGTAAACATGCTGCCAGACCTTCGAGTAAAATGCTTTAATGCTCCGTTCATGATCACAAACTTTTTACTTTCCATTAATGATGATTTTTTTTAGACAGTAATGGCCAAAGATTTTTACAGCATGAAAGAGTCAGAGATGCATCTACGTTTCCTAGTCTACAAATACTTTTGTTGAGTATTTTTTTGGTTGGTGAATCATCAGGGAATAATGAGAGGAACATCCATCGCTACTTCCTGGAGCACAAATTGATATCATCAAATATCTGGTTTTATCTGACAGAATATTTGAAGCCCAGAGAATTTCTGTTTACTCCGTGATCACGGCTTCCACTTTATTATGCTTCAATATCATTTACTTTAAGTATTTATTTTACCTGATGATGTTCATGATATTATGTTCAGTTGCAAAAGAATGGTTGTTAATATAATATATATAAAAATGTGAGATTTTGGGTATTAATGAAGACAGATTAACGAACAGCTCATGTGCTTTGATAATTAACTCTAATACACAATAATCATCTCCAATTTAAAGATTATTAATACCTACAGCAGCTTCAGGGAGAGCTTAAGTATATTTTCTTTAACAACTATGCGTTTACCCTCCAAGGTATTTATACTTCTGTGATCATTCAGAAGCTAAAAAATTTTAATTAATATTTCTCCACCACAGAGCAGCTTCACAAACACAAGCCAAACGACTTTTAATGACTAAAGATAGTTGTTGTCAGAGATTGGTCATATCTGCTTTACACATGTCAGATCATCATACAAATGACTGCTGCTTCAGCTACAGAACAACAACTGCTGAATGAAGTTATTTCACGGTTTGAAACAGACTTTTGTTTTGGTATTTAATTAATAATGAATCACACACTGGGCCACACGCATCAATAAGCAGACAAGATGAAGCTCAAACATCTGTGATGGTATGGATTTTGCCACCACACATCTAAAGGCCCAACAGACACCTCTAAACTAAATCTGATAATGGAAAAATAAATACAATTCTGACTGATTTTACAGTTCCTTATTGTTATCACCAGTGCCTTGTTTACTTTCTTCTGGGACTGTCACATATAAATGATTTATACTCTCTTTTAAAAGCTTATGGAATTAGTCATGTTGACTGTCACAAACACTTGAAATATCAACTTCCTTATTACAAGAATGATGAAAATTCCCAACACGTCGTCATAATCGTAACAGACTATTGTGACGACCCAGCAGCTCTATTTGAACCTGAAAAAAAAAAGTAACATATCACGTTGTTTGGATGTTTAAGCAGCTTGTTTGAGGTCTTTTACCCACACTAACTACAGCAGTGCAATATTACAGCTCTTGATCAATTATCAACGAAATATATTTTCTTCCTGAGCCTGAATGTATGACGGATTGTGTAATTGTTTAACTAGGGAGTGGACCTGATCTGAGCTGATGCTTAATTTCTCCGAACAACTTTTAAACTTGTTTATATATTCAAATAAAGCATTTCCCTGGGAAATACAATCTATCTGTATTCTGTATGAGGCAGCAGCTCCAGTTTTTATGACTCTGCTCAGGGACGCTCCAACATCACACAGGACACATCCAGCTCTTTCATCTCAAACAAATACTCGGAGACATTGCCACATTTTTCACAACCTTGTGTTGATTTTCAGCCTGGCAGCCACCAACATTGATTCATCTCAGTGTGTCTTATTTCAGGAGTGGCCTCTGGGGGAAAAAAATGTTCACCATTCCAAATGTTAAACAAACAGCTGATTTTTGATCTAAACTTTTTAACAACGGTGTAAAATGAACAAAAGTTTCATATAGACCACAACAAAGCCATTAAACTGACGTTTAATACTCCATCTGTATGTTTTTTTTTTTATCCTATTTTCATATCTGGAAAAGAAATAATTGCTCTGTGAAGCTGTGGTTGAGGAGGAAGTTTTCAAATCAGAAGTATTAAAGATAATAGAATTAACATATATTTGAAGTATCAGAAGTAAAGTACTCATTATGCAAAATGGCCCTGGCCCATCCAGCAGCTGATAAGAAATTTCACAAAAAAAAAACAAAACAAAAAACCCAAAACAAAACACAAATGTGAAGATCACAGTGATGCTTAAGGAAAAACAGTCAGGTGGAAAAGCTGTTAAAGACCCACGAACATCTAAACATTTCACTCAGTAGTTGAGATACTTCAGACTGAAGAGCGGGGATGTTCACCATCTCCCCAGCCAGGCCGCTCACACCTAAAAACCCTTATTCACATTCTTGCTTTAATTCCTATTTAGCTGTGACACCTGCCACAGCATCATGAAAAGTCTCTTCCCTTTTATTGCAGTTGTTCCTCATTCATTGTCTCTCTGTGCACACAATCCAATATGTTGCCTCTAAGAACACGAGACACGTCACTCTCACATCTCATCTGTCAACAGAACTGCATCCTCTGGAAGCAGAAACAAACAGCAGGAGCAGAAACAGATGGACATACAGCTGACTGACTGACTGACAGGGTTTACTCAGCATCTGTTTGTTCAGCCAAAACACCTCTTTGATATTCAACTCAGGGAATACTAAGTGGTGTCACACAGTCTGTATTTGAGTCCCACAACTCCATGGTTACTGAATAAAATGACATAACATTCCTCCTGTTCACACCCCAACTATTATTCATACTTTACAACCTGAGTTTTCCTCTTTCAGTCAATAATGAGCACAAAGTTCTTATCACTCCTAATGATGTAGACCGAAAAAAAAAATTACACAACAGAAACTGAGCCATATTATCATCACCATGAAATAGCAAATGCTGTCATTTATTAACAGAGTGAGGCGGGATGGGCACCGAGTCACACAGGCGTTGGGCGTGGATACAGAAAAGGAGCTCATAAAACTTTTTTTTATGTTTGACACCAAAACTGTCACAAAGTGCCCATATCACCTCGGTGGTGACGGGAAGACCTCAAGCTTCTGTTTTTAATTTTAGGAAGCTGCTTATTTCCCCTTACAAATATCAGCTCACCAACATGTGTGAGAGTTAATGGTTGGATTCAGATGGACATGCAGCAGTGGAAAGGCTCTGGTTAGATGGTGGTGTCAGCGGTTTGGGGTGAGGGGACAGCTGTGTGAATATCTAATATTTATTTCCCAGCTGATTTATAGCTCTGCAACACTTATGATGGTGTGCTTTAATTCCGTTAACATGACTATGATGGGATCATTCCCTGTATTGATTCAGCTACTTTAAAGCACACATGGTGGCGCAGCACCAAAACTCTGCAGCCTTTAGAGGAAGCACACTTATTCAACTGAAGAATTGGGAACTAGTTTGCACTTTTTGTTTATTATTTTTTCTAAATACTGAAGTCAATTCACACTCAACATTGTTCATTTCTCTTGAGAGAAGTTGAAAATAAAGCTATGTGAACTGACAGTGAATCACCAATGATGCATCAACTTGGTACTCTGCTGGCTTGTTTGAGATAAAGTATCATTTCTGCTCAATGTAACCTGGGAACAATAAGCTTCTACTTTAAGTGAATTAAATGAATACACTTTCTTTTAATAATGAAAGGCTATTTTTAAATAAACAGCTCATGGAGGGTTGTGTTTGTGTTGCATCCTGAGACACCAACCTTTTAGGAACAAGTGAATGTGAACCATAAAGTCCATTATTCCAGGATGAGCTATTGAATGAACCAAGTGGGTGGCTAAACAGGCCTGAAGGAGGAATCGCATAATAAACTTAATTAGAAATTTAAGCTGTGATAAAAGTCTGCTTCCTGCTGTAACATGAGACACAAACACATATGATCAATAAAATAAGGAGGGAAAGCTGTTAAAGTCATTAACACTGAATTATATTCTGGCTGCATTAGCTCAGTGACAGATGCTACAGCCAGCAGGCCTTCACACTATAAGAGACACTGGCACCACCCAGTGGTGAAGACAAACACACCCACATGAAGCTTCAGCCTATTAACTATGACACAAAAACACTCATATTCATTAACAACATTAACCATAACCCTTTAACACCACTGATAATAACTGATCTCATTCTGCTGTAAACGTTAAAAAAAAATCATTCACGTGTTTAACACCACTTACCACATCAAGAGTTGTCGATAAGGTTTTTTTTGTTTTTATTGTTTTTCTCCCTAATCAGTTTTAAATTCACTGGACAAGTACAGTCTTGTGAACGTGTCACAAGGACGTAAAACAACAAAAGAATGGAAGATATCGTCAGCTACAAAATTTGGCGGTGATTAAAAAAAAGGGGTGGGGGGGTAAGAAAAATAGTAAAATAAAATTTATACAGGGGTCAGAATTCAGTAAATAAGATGTAGTGTTTTGTACATTTTTTGTAAACAAGAAGCATGATGAAACAATATAGAAAGTAAAATATGGAGGAGGGAAGAGATCCAGCTGAGGAGAATGAACACTAATTGGCATGAGACATTTCCATGAACCCTTTAAGCAGCGTCATCCTAACGGGTCATATAGATGTCATGTTCACAAAAATAGTCACACAGACACATGACTTTTTTTTTTTTATACATACAACAGCATCTCTGCCACATACATCAAACCTTCACTCTGTTGTCCCTGGTTTATTGTGATATGAGGTATATTTGAGGCGAATTCTTGTCAACACCTCAACCGTTCAACATGGCAACACGTTATTTAAGATATTACAGCTTTGCATTCTCTCTGCCATGTTTAATGATTGCTTAAAACAACAGGCCATCAGGGCGTAAAGGGGTTTAAAGACTCATTCAGCAGAGTGATTTCAATTCCAGCAATCAAGGCCAGTTGTAGACAGCGCAATTATTGTTGTCTTTATGAAAAACAAAAAACAAAAACAAACAAAAAACAACGTACAGCATAAATACATTTAAAAATCAGCAAGAAATTACATCTAACATTTACTAGACAATATCTTGCACCTGCACTTCTCAGAAATAGGCACCCAATTTCCAACGGGACAAATATGCTCGGTACTGCCAGCACACGAGAAGAGTCTAAATGCATACAAATCGTTTGTCAGCCTTTTTTTTTTCCCCTCATCCCACTCATACAGCACATGGCTGCCACGGAAACAGCTGAAGAAATAATCAATCAGTCAATCACTAACACATTTTGTCATCAAATTCAATAAGAAGGCAAAAGCTGCTAAAGTTGGGTAACAAATCAAACTAAAACTAGGGGTCTGAATTACATTTACATTATCCCGATTAAATGTTACCGTATCTTAACATCCCCACCCTCCCTCCCTCAAAGCTAACCCCTTTCTAAAAGTAAGGAGAACAAGAAAATGTTAATGAAAAATCCCACCTTCACATATGAACCCCCCCCTCCACCCATCTGTCCATATAAACCATGCTACCCAGGCAAAGGGTATCACCCAGCATCCAACCAGTTTGATCCAACCCCATCTGTTTATACCCAAACAACACATCTCAGTCAAAAAGCCAGTCCACTCCCGACGTTTGAGCTTCCTTGATCCAACAGGGTACTTTACACGATGTACGAAAACGGCTCAAAGTGCTAATTGGATTTTTTTTTTTTTAAGGAAATGAGAACTGAGGAAGAGGAGAGCAGGAAAAAGGGAAGGCCATTCTATCGCTGTCAAACAGCGACCTCTACTGGCCAATGAAAAGCCCTAACATCACTTTTGTTCTCCAAAAATATACCAAGGACAACATTCACCCCCTGAATCTGCCCCCCTTCTCCTGTACTTCAACTGGCAGTTCCCCAAAATTATTAAATCTGTTATTTTACATTAATATATATTCTTATAAATATATATAGATATATATATGGCCCTTATTGAAGAAAACATGAGTTTCACATTGACACGAAAGTACCATAATCTCTATATAGCCAAGTAGAAAGTGTTTCAGTGTTCAAGTGAGCTGGCAGCAGTCTGTTTAACGTCACACTCATTCAACAAGTAACAAAACATAAGAAAAATCCTCCGTGAAGTCGCAAAACTTCTGAAAACCGTGCTCACTGCACCTCGTAGGCTTCTCCTTTTCCACTTTTTCCTGAGTAATACTTTTAACCTTGTAACAGACAGTAACTTCTATATTTGCTTGTTTGCTTTTTTTTTTTTTTTTTTTTTTGCTATTTCAATTCTGGGCTATTCCCTGCCATTACTTCCATCATTACCTTACAGTTGTAGAGTTGATTGCTCAAACACAGGTCATTGGAAAAGAAAGACGGCTGGCGCTAGTCTATGCTTACTTAAAAAGTACTTTCAGTTCATGATTAATGACTTGACCTAATGTCACTAATATGATGAGAATAAACAGTCAATACATATTTAACTTAAAAATAACAGATACTTTAAAAAAAATTGCATTTGCAAGAAGCCTAGCAGGCTTATTGTGGGGGAGGAGTGAGCACAAAAACAGAGCATCGGTATAATTAAAATAAAGATGTCACTTAAAAAAAACCCAAAAATAATAATAATAATAATTATAATAATAAAATAGGAGCACTAAAAAATAAAACCAAGAACATCGACTTTAACGACAGTGTGTTCTCTCCCTCTCAGGCTCTCATCTGTAGCTTTGGCTTGTTGGAGTTTTGGAACCTGTACTTACTGGCTCATTGACATCAGATAACAAACTACTATACCCTGAGAATTCAGACACAGGCGTCCGTATCCTGTGATCCACCTCCCCACTAGAGTCAGTGCCATAAGACAAACCACGGCCATCTGACTTGAACTGGGAGCCAAAGGCCTGGGCAAAGTTTTCTATCTGGTAGGAAGGCTTGGAAGAGTCCAGAGTGGCCAGATCCTGCGAAGGAGCCAGAGGGTAGACTGCCGTGCCGTTCTTGACCGGCGGATGGTCCTTCTGGCTGCTCAGGTCAGACTGGCCGATCTGGTAGGAGGTGGGGGGAGTGGAGGAGTGCTGCTTCTCCATCTGGTCTGTGAGCTCCTGAGATGGCGTGAGCTGCTGGTGAGTGGGGGGCTCCAGGCTGCTCAGGTGGAAGCTATGCTGTGGCGAGGAGCCCGTCAGCATCGCAAAGTGAGACTTTGGCACGGCGGAGGGCAACGAAGGCGAGGCCACCGACTGGCCAAAGCCACACTCCAGTGGGGACGTAGTGTAGATGTTCTTGTCAGCATAAATGGGGTTTTCTGGGTGGGAATTGGGGAACGGTCCTGAGGAGGGAGGCCCGGGGCCCAGTGAGAAGCTGGTGGTGTGGCTAGTGCGCTCTAAAGCCTGCAGCAGGAAGCGGGAGTACTCGTGCATCATGACAGTCTTGTCTCCAGATGGGCTCTGGTTGTTGGTGTTGTGGCCAATGTCAGGACCATCTGCTGTGGCAGGATTCAGCTCCACATGCTGGTCACTGATGTCAAAGTGAACATCGTGGTGCGAGCTGTCGGGCTTCTGGGCGTAGTGATCGAGAAGGCTCTGCAGCACCTCGTCTGGGATCCCTGACTTATCAAGACTGAGAGGTGCGTCACTCTCCATCACACCGGAAACAACACCCTGGATGACAGACGGCTGGGAAGACAAATGACCGACTCCGACGTCGTACTCCGTGCTGGTTCCTCCTGCCACTGCAGGCCCTGACGAGTTTGCATTGTTTGCTGCATGTAGGTAGCGTCTCTTCTTCAGGAACTGCATGGCGTCATCGTAGTTGCTGCTGGTGCCAACTTTGGCCCCGTTACTCTGCATGAGGCCAAGCCCGTCCATGCCCACACTCTGCTCTAAAGGCTCTGCTTTGGCCAGGGTCTTGCGATTGGCCTTTTTGAATGCCATCTTTGGAGCTCGGCCCTGGTGGCTCTGTTGCATGCTGGGTCCTGGCTCAGTAGAGGAAGATACTGTGTGATTTTCCATAGAGTATTCATGGATGCCGTAGCCTCCAGATGCAGGATCATGAATGTGTGGTACCCTCGCTGCTGCTCCTCCATCTCCCTTTTTCCTTTTGCGCTCCCCTCCCTCGCCACAATTTTTGGACTTGCCCCTCTTCCTGCCAGTACTCCCAGCATTTCCCTGAGTGATTCCATAGCTGCCATGCCCCATGTCAACACAACCCAGGTCCATCATCCCAGGATCCAGCCCCTTCTTTATGGCTTCTCCACAGGTTCGCTTGTGCTTCAGCAGTCGGTCTGTCCTAGAAAAATACTGAGAAGAACCAACACCAAATGTTTATCTTTAATCTTTAAAGCAAATGATGAGGATTTATTTTAAAACCATGGATATACTCTCAATATTATACTACAAAACTTAATATACCCCTGTGACTATTTCCAAGAAACTTCAAAGTACTCTTCTTTTATTTTGTTCATATTTTAGAATTTCATCTTCATTTTGATGAGTTTTCATCCTCCTGGACAAAGATGATGCAGAGCATTTAAAAAATCTATGGAGAGATGTTCTAGGGCTGGGATTCTTTAGCTTCTCTTTGAAGAACATCAAGGGGACATTTTTCTTTTTTCTAATGTGATTTTTTTTTTTTTTTTTGGGGGGGGGTGTCACATTAGAAAACTCCTCCCCTGCTGAGCCTCTAGAGACTGAGAGTCAACTCTATATTGAGCCTTTGAATAGTTAAACTCACATAGCTCCATATTTTGTTGAACTCATTCTTTGAACCACAGAATGAGTTCAAAATAACCCTCAGGCTTCATTTCATGTTCTTCAAAGTCACAGATAATTTTGGCACAGTGTCAGAAAGACTCACTCGTCTGTTTTTCAATGGCAGGTTGCATAAACTAAATTGTGCGTAGCTTCTTCTTATGCAGGTGGCCACCGTGATGTTTGTTATTGATAGTTTTGCTCTTCCTGTATCTCCACCTGACTGCTGCAGCTGTGTTTACTCATACCGTGTGTTTTGGTCTCACAATGTAGTGTCTTGGACGTTCCTTACCATGTGGAGCCATGTTGCATCATACATAATCAGGCCAAGACTGAGAAAGCTGCTCATGCAATTAGCCTTCACTGGACATCATAGGTGATATCCAACTTGTTGCAGTGCTCATAGGTAGAGTCGTTTTTGCTGCATTGAGGGCTGTTATTACCCTTTAGACGTTAGTGATATTGTAGAGAGGCGCATCTTGTTTTGTCGTACGCTGTTATGCATTCTTCTGGATACCCAGCACAGAGCAATTACCTGTTGGCAGGTCTCACATCTGTACGGCTTCTCTCCGCTGTGCGTCCTCTTGTGCCTTTCCATGTGATACTTCTGAATGAATCGCATGTTACACTGGTCACAACTGAATGGCTTCTCTCCTGTCATAAGAAAAACAGAACAGCTCAAAGTCTGCCGCCCCTTCATTTCTCTGCAAAAACCTGGTGACTCATTTATCACTTACCACTGTGGATTTTCTCATGTCGCTGGAGAAGGTACTTCTGAATGAAACTCATGTTGCATTGACTGCATCTGAAGGGTCTTTCACCTGAAACAAATTTGTACAGTCACAATGCTGATTCACTCCGACGGTTACGAACCCCTCTGAGAGAAGCTGATCTTCGATTAATTCCACATCTGAAAAATAACAACAGCACCTGCACAGCATAATGCAGTCCAATGCAATAATTACTTCTTTTTCCATTTCTTGGGCCAACGTTAAACACCTATATATATGCACGTCAACCCAAACGTAGAATGTTTTGTAAGGCTATTGCATCAGATTGTGTCGCATTTCAAAGGTGTCCAAAGGTGAATTACCATCTTTTGTTCTCTCCCTGCTGTCTATAGAAATACAGTCAAGCGTTGTGAGAGATAACCAAGTTGTTTGACAAGACGCTTTAACTGCAGCATAAATAATAATGGACCTCTGAGTACATGCATAATCAATCTGGACATTTAAGTATCTTATTGAATAAAGTGAAAGACTGCATGATCTCGAGATCATATTCCATTTTTAAAATCAGTTTTCAACATGACTTAACATGCAGTTTGTTACAACCTGAATTATATTGCTATGAGCTTATCATTGTGAAACTTGAAGTGTTATGATACAAGCAAGTATGCATTAATCAGACCAGTGATGTCTTGAACCAAAATACAATTATGATTATTTACTCCTCTGGCCAGTTAAAGAAAACTCCAGCCACCCCACACTTATCTTCAT
Source organism: Remorina albescens (assembly GCA_034769265.1). NCBI lineage: Eukaryota > Metazoa > Chordata > Actinopteri > Carangiformes > Echeneidae > Remorina > Remorina albescens. Next base: position 3,464,840 of record CM068493.1, read on the forward strand.
TGACATTAAATCTCATGTTTGAGCCCTAGGAATTCTGTTTCAATGCCTTCATTCCAGATCCCTTACAGAAAACATCATCTTTCAACAGCCACAGACGTATAAAAAAAAAAAAAAAAACATCCTGATCACGGTTCACTCATTAAATCCAGACAAAGCCTCAGGCATACAGCTCGTTGCATGAGCATCTGGTTCAAAAGGAGTTTGGCTGACTTTGCTAACATTTAGCACCGGCGCTGAAAGTGTTGACATAGAAAACAAATCAAGTCATGCTTGTTCAACATCCGGCTGCCGTCAGTTTCACTCACAGTAATTACAGTTTGTGGCAAAACTGTAATGTCTCCAGCCTGTCGTGCTCAGACAGTTTGACTCAGAAAATCTGAGCTGACTTGAGGCGTTAGGTTTGGATGATTCAAGGTGTAAGCAACAGCCCTACACCTGTCCTGTCTGTCTGAGAGCACAGAAGTTTCAATAATTATGTGGAAGTCTGAACAAAACACTGCACAAAACACTGTCCTTTTAAGGACAGGCCACTGAGCTACAGGTTTTCTAATGATTTCACAAAGCACACAGATATCTATCTAGCAATAATGTTGAATAAACAGTACAGGCAGTGTCAGTTTCTTCAGCTGGCTTACTGATACTGGGAGTCATAAATCTCGCGTTAGCAAGCGCTGGAAAGGAACATTGATGACGGTGGAAATAAGCAGAACACAATACCTGTGTGAATGAGGACATGTCTGCGTAGGTGATAGGAGCTTCTGAACGATGCAGTGCAGTGTTCACAGATGTGAGGCTTGGTTCCCGGCGACAGGCTGCCTCCATCTGCATCCAGCATCATTGATTGCTGTAAAACACAGGATAAAAAACAAATCAAAAAATTTCTATTTGAATTCTATAACCTATTGGAATCTGACTTTCCTTCTTTGTTTTGCATCATTTGTCTGAGAACCAACTGCATGATGTTTTAATAATACGTTGCAGACCAGCAATGAAAATAACTCATTTTGTTGCTTTAACAAAATACAAAGTTGTTAGGACAGAAGATACAAAACAAATTTGAAAGGCACCCATTTAAAATGGGATTGATTCCTCAATAAATTGTCTATTCAGAAATTTCAGAAACTCATTTTAGTCTTTCATTTAAAATGAACACCAGTAAATCACTAAATAAAGAAATTGTTCAAGAGACTAGATAATTGTTGTTTTGTTGAAGTGCCAAATCAGGATTTAATAAAAATAACCTGCTCAGTCTATTCACCAGCAAATAAAGGGTTTAAATTCATCATCTATGTTCATACATAATTCCCATTATTCCAACCAAAATTATAAATTTTCAGTAGACAAAAGAAAAGAGTTTTACTAATATAGAAAATAACTCATCTTGCAAGACTAATACATTTCTCTATACAGTAAAATACTTTTTTTTGTTATTTACAAAGAGAGATTGTAGCATTTACTTTGAACCAATGTGTAACTGCTCATGTGAATGATCTGCATTCACAAATACATAAATATATTACAAACCTTTGCCTCACTTCTCTTCTTTCTTGGTTTGCCCTCATGTCCATCACCGTTTGACCTTCGACCTTTTCTCCCAGTTGGCTCCTTTCCTAACTGACTTGGCAGCTGTGAGGATGACAAAGGGAGAGGGAGACGGCCGTGAGAGCCGGCCATGACAAGGAAATCACTTGACGGAAGGTTAAGGGCCTTTAGTCTAAAATTATCATGCCAACAAGTTTTGTTTCTCCTGCAAACAAACAAACAACAGACCAAAAAAAGCATCATTCAGTTATTGTCTATTGGCGACTCATTGTGCAATATGTGGTTCTAGTAGGCGGAACAACAACGCCTGAAATTTATGGCTTCTTTATGGATAAGCAGCCTGTAATTCACTGCAAGAGCTTTTCATTTCGAAACAAAGAAATGCACGAAATGCTTACCTCACAAACTAAACTAAACAGTATTCAGTATCACTCCTCACTCAACTTAAGCACAAACAATCTATGTGGGTATTAATTCAAAAAGGAAAACAACAGGCTTTTGATCCCTCTTTTATTCTTTCTGTTTACCTTTCTGCACTGCCATTTCTCCCTCTGCTAACCCACTGCTCCTCACTGCCATATGGAGAGACTGACAGGACAAACGCTGGTGCACCTGCTGCCTAAAAAAAATCTGCCTATTTTAGGGTAAAAACGGGCATAAAATAAACTGCATCCAATTTTGGCTTGAGTGGTTTGACCTGGGTTTAAATCAGTTCAACAGTTTTGGATCTGAAAATTAATAATACTGACTACAGGGTTTGTGAAGTGTTTTTTTTTTTTTTTTTTTTTTTTTTTTTTTAGGCAAAATTCATTTTTTACAGCTTTATAAACTTGAAGATCATTATGAACTTTGGTAAATTAGTTGCAACTGCAGGTCAATTCATTAATAAACAGGAAAATAATATTTGGATGAATTAATCATCATCAAGCTATCTATAAACTATAATGCAATAAAGTTCCAGGCAGTCATTTCTGAGGATTTGCTGCAATTCTCAGTCAGATATGTAAAATTAATCTCTTTGTTTTTGGTCTGTTGGATGAACAAAACAAGCCAATTAATGACCCCAACAACATTTTTTATCAATCCATTGATTGAGAAAACAATCAACAGAAAAATTAGTAGAGGGAAAAAATGTTATATCCAGCCCGAGATTAAAAATTGGGGGTGCTGGCTGAACTATCTAACACAATTTAACCAAACAATCAATTTATTCATTAAAGAAAAACTAAATAAATAAATAATAAATAGTAATAATATTTGCAGCGACACACTGAAGAATAAAATCGAATGTTGTGGTTCCTGAAAGCTCCTCATGAAAGATAAAACTTTCAGACATTTAATTGTGCTTGGGAAAAATGCAAAAAATAAAACGCACACACTGCAGCACAGTGGAGACAATAGTTAATTCTGTTTTTCAGCATACTTGCATCTACAGCCCTGATGACCTGTGATGACTGGCTATTGTTAGGAGAGTGTGGATGTGTGTATTTCTATTTGAATGAGCACAAAGGACGTCTGAAATGAATTGCAAGCTCAAACAAGACAGCTGTGTCCTTGCCAAGAAATTTTCATTCACGCTGAGGCTGGATGACATCACCCTTCTACCAGAAAGAGAAACAGAAGGAGGGAGGGAGCAGACGGGGGGGGGGCTTGTCTATATTTTTCATTTCAAGCTGTCAGTAGATTTATGTCAACATCACCACTTTCTCATAAGCCCCTCCTTCTGAGACTTTAAAATATCCCATAGTAAACAAAACAGCTGGGATGTTTTGGAGACATTTTAATGTAAATTTATTCCAGGTTATTCCAGGTTTAAAAGCCTATAAGAATTTATTCCTGATGTTTGATCACTGACCGACATGAACAACAATAATGTGCAAATGCACAAGTCAACAAACCCCATATTTAGAGGTGGTGTGAAATATGAACTTTATGTTCATTTATTTATTACTATTTGTTACGTATCGATCTCTAAACCATCAGTATCACTCTTGGTGTATTGTGTATTATTAAAACGCAAAGACAATGCACCTGCTGGAAATGAAGCATGGGATGGCAAAAATAAACATGACTTAATAGCAAAGTGTTTCACTGTATATTAGAATAATTTATAGAAAAGTTAATGTGGTTGCAAGAATTCACCTTTGAGTTTCGGACTGGTAGCCACATAAAAAACAATGTCTCCAACTGCGGTGGGGACTTGGGGGGGATTTTTCTCATTTTTATTTGAAGACCAGGCAATCAATTAATCAGAAAATAATTGCCGAATTAATGAATACCAATCAGCTTAAGTCCTCATTCGTTTGATTTGTTTCATCCACTCAACAGTTCAAAACCGCTAATACAATTTTAAATATACTTAAGTTAGTTATCAGTTAACAGTTGCAATTATAAAACAGATATTACACAATTGAGTAACTGATTTATCAACAATCTCCTTCAGCTGTAAACTACGTTAACAAGGGAAATGTAAAATTAGGGGATCATACGCACTTGAGAGCACAGCCATTAATTCATAAATAAACCACTCTGATTTCCTTTCGGATACTTACGTTGCCCATGTTGAGGTCATGCACCATCAGGCTCTGGTTGTTACTGACTGTCACCTCCAGCAGCTCCGTGCTCTTCCCCAGCCCTCCGGGATAGAGCGGCAACCGATAGTCGTGCTCCGACAGTTTCTCCTGCTTGATACCCATGGTGTGAACATAATCTCCCATTGCTGCGCAGCCCAGGTTCCCACCCTGGGCGCCCATGCTGCAGTCAGGTGAGTCACGCTCCTTCTTCAGGATCATTTCTTGGGGTGGAAGGTCCTGCATCACAGAGTGGGCAGCCAGCCGGGTGAAACTGGTCACTGGCGGGAGGTGGCTGAACATAATCATGCCAGGGCCGAAATTGGAGTCCATACCCCCATTGGAGCGCAGGAATTCATTGCCTAGTTTGTCTTGAATGATGTTCATGGTGAAAGTCGGCGGGCTGGAAAACTATGGGGAGGCAATCAGTGTCATCCTATTGGGGGGGAAAGCAGGCAACATGTGACTGTATGGCTTATTAAAGGAAATGTGGGCAAACAGTAATCAATATGTGATGATAAACACAATTAACAGTAAGGGGTAAACAAATACGGAGCCAGTTAAACTCAGTCTTCAGGAATCAGTGTCACAGCCTCTGATCTCACAATTTGGTGCTTAGTCGGATTACAGCTGACGATTTGTGGGTCAACAAAAGGGCCCGAGTCTGGCACAATGGTGAGAGTAAACTGTACTAAATTCCCTCTTGTGCCATACAGTGTGTGTACATACAGCTATTTCCAGTGCAAAAAGGTCACTGCGACAAGGCTGCTAAACATAACATGAGGAGGAGGAATGAGAGGACTGAAGTTGCGTGTTAATCTGTTTGATGGTCCTGTCTGACCCAGTCATCCTATTTGCATGAGCTTATCTCCCAATGAGAGCACATAGACAGCATTAGAAAGACTGGTGGTGTAATTATATGGCTGCTGCATGAACACAGACCAGAGTGCATGCTCTGTGCAAGCTCAGCATGTAATGCTCAATATAGATTATTATACCACGTTAATACCTAAATTAAAACCAATTGATTGGACAAGAGGGCAAATACAGTTTTGCTGCATGGATTTAGATAAAAGCCCACATTAAAAAAAAACAAAACAAAAAAACACACTTATTTTATTTTATTTTTCAGCTACCGCATCCTGCTAATGAGTGCTGCCAGATGCCTTCAGCTCTGATGGTGTGCTAGCACCAGTAACTCACTCAGCTAACACAAAGTAAAACTTAAAAAAAAAAAACAAAACACACAAAGTCGGACTTGTTTCTGCGCGCAAACAACAACAAAAAAAAAGTATAACAAAATAAAAAAATCCCATCAGTTTGCGGACCTTGGTGAAGACCACCAAGGTTGCTCGCTGTGCAATTAGCCATCCAGGCTAACCATCTGGCTAACCAGTCTTGCGGGGCCCTTCTTCTTTGTGATGCCGGATCAGGCAATAATTAATATGGCCATGCAATAAGAGCCGCAGATCGGCGCACATGAGCCGCAAACGTGGGCATAAAGAATAATAATAATAAAAAAAGAAAACTCCAAAATACCCCAAAACTGTAAATAAAGTCTGCCGCCTTTTAATTTTTCGAATAAAAGTTTTTTTTTCCTTCCTCTTTAGCAGCTCAGATTGAAGATTTGGTGGTGATTTGGTGGCAGATATCAGCAAACAGAGGAGGACAAGACAAACAAAAATCTGCGAGCTGGAGGAAACAAAATGGAAAAGAGACGAGCGCTTGATTTAAAAAAAATTAATATATATAGTATATATATATATACAATAAATAAAAGAGAAGCGAAAGTCTTACTTCGGCTGTGGATGGTTTCTCCGAGTTTCTGGCTTCGTTTGCCGGATAGTTACCGACTGTAGGTGATGGAGCCACCACACGGGCATGACCCAAAACAAACGGCCCGCACAACTCCGGCGAACAATGATGCTCGTCCGGTTAGCCGAGACGGGCTAACTTAGCGGCTAACTAACTAGCTGCGCTTTGTTGTCTGTCCCGTACGAGGAGTTCAAACCGCGACGCAGCGGCCGACCCCGGCCCCGGACTTCGACTTTGCGGGTTTCTCTTACCGGTGCAGGAGCATGGCCCGATGTTTTGGCTCTCGTAGTTGGCCCTTAGCCGTCCGTTTCGACATCTAGAGCCAAAACATTGTCTTCCCGCAGCTGCTGGGATCGTCCATCTTGGCTTGGCGCAGAGGATTCTGGGTCCTGCAGGCGGACCCGTCCTGAACAGAGACACAGCGGGGCGAATAAAAGGAAAGAAAAGGATAACTATAGATATTATAACAATAATAATAATAAGAACAGCCACACAACCTACATGTGTTGTGTTAGTAATATAAATTTAATTAAGGATAAAATGACACTTTGAAGAGAAAATAAAAACCAGACATGTGGCTGACTACAAATAAACAAAAACCTGACAGTCTACTAACACACACATGGATGGAATAAGAGAAAATGCACCCCAAGGCATAGATAAGTTAAACCCCCACATGCTGATAGAAAGGTGTCGTTTGTAGTCTTCTGTGTGTCTTTGTGTTAGTTTTGCTTTGGGGCTGTTTGTGTGTGTCACTGAGCTGTATGACAGCAATTGTTAACAGTCAACTCATTGTTCAGCAACTGTTCCATGCTTTCAACGCAAAAAAGTTCAAAATCACACCACATGGGAAATTGGCGGGGGCTACCCCGTTTCCTAATATTCTGAGGAAAAACATGCCTGACAATACATACAACAAACATACTGCACCAACTATAACATCTCAAAATCTGTACGTATTACCAACAAATGCGACTTCGGTAAAGAGGAAGGAGACGGTAAAACCTGAATCCTATAAAATGGGTGAAGTGGAATATCTTGCCAGCCAAAAAACAAACCATTATTCCCTCTACATTTCCAAAGACATCTATAAAACTATTATAACTGTTTTTTTAATGTTATTAGCAAATAATCTTAAATGTAAGGGCACTTTCTTTGAGAGGATTTTCAAGATATTTATTGTTTTCTTTTGCATGACAACATCCGTGCTCATAGGAAGTAAATTTTATGTTACATTGTTTTATTTTGTGTGAAGTTATAGTGTGTGATAAAGTTGAGAGATCAGAATCACAGCACGATTTATTGCCTCAAAGGTTTTTCAACGTACAAAGGAATTTGTTTTGGTGCAAAAACAGTAAAGATAGTAAAAAAGTAGAAAAAGTTAAGATAATGAAGAACTGAAAGTATGAGATTATATATACATAGAATTTAATAGATGACAAAATATTTACAAAAAGGGAAAAATATAAATATGTCCAATAAAAATATGTGCAAAAAATATTTGCCCTTTTTTTTTTTTTTTTTAGAAGAATAGTCAGCTTCTTTTTATTGATTTCCCTCAATGGTTAAGAAGGAGAAAACAAAAAGAAAAAACCTTGAATAGCTGTAGTGATCCCCAAAATTCAATTTGCCAAGGCTGATTGCTCGCTGCACTGGGAAAACAGAGCTCAGCCTTTGAGACGACCACAACAGAAGCTCTTAGATCTGCCGGATGAATGACTATGTATACATCTAAAAGCACATCAGAGTCAGGCCATGCACCCTCCCTGCTAATTGCCTTTGCTAATGAACCTATTAATTCAGAAAGTAAAGCATTATTGAAATTCACACAGTGGAGTAATGCAAAAAAAGGTCAGTGAGTGCATTTTTGATGTTCCTGCTCCTTTCATACGTCCATAATGACAAACTGCGCAGCTGACAGTGATGTCTTTAAAATTGCTCTCATCTTGCAGTGTTTAAATATGTATGTTGGTGTGATGGTGTTTGCTGTTTGAAGTGAATGTAGTTGAAAATCTGTGATTATAAGTTAAGTATATGGATTTAGGCAGGTACCTAAATTTCATTATATTACAGCTTCGGGGTTACCAAGAGGCAAATCCTATATTAAGTAAATAAACATATTTATACTTATTGATACTTATTGCTGAATTCTTTGTTAATATTACAATTATTTTGAAGTGATAAGAAAATGGCAGTTTATTTCAGTGGTAAAATTAAGCTCGAGGACAAACACACAAAAACACAGAGACAAAGAAAAGACATCCCATCAGCGTGGGTTGTTTCAATGTCACCTTCTGGATATTGTATGTCTATATAAACTGAGGCTCAGAAATTTCAATGAATGGCTCAGCTTTCCATCAGTGCCGCTCTAATATGAGCTGAGTGGGACATTTAGGTCGTAGACATCACTCTAAAGTTTTGTCACCCTCAACTGGCTCCACATTGAAAGGGGAGGTCTGCCCTTATTGTGGAGGGGACAGAGGACTGAGCGCATCTGCACCTGCACACTCAACACACCCGCAAACAAAGAAAAGCTGAAAAAATATTTTCACATCTGTGGAAATTTGTGTGTCACGTGAAAAGTGACGATCATCATTTCTAACCCCTCATTAATAATTCAGTCAGTGCAGCGTGTCTTTGTTCTTTCCCCCTCCTCCCCTGAAGCTATCCCATCACCACACACCAAGGATTTGGATACGAATCGAATTTCCTTTTTCATCTAATAACAGAAGCCAAGGAAACGGTGAGCAGTGGAGAGCAAAGGTTTGCTGGCTGTCTGTGTTGTGCTGATTTGGATTACTCTTACTGGGAAAGCCGGATTCTTATACATAACAGATGGCAATCCTGGCAGTTGACTCCCTAATCCTCAGTTGTCAGGAGGTTCACAGCTGTATATGGACGCCCTCTATTGAGACAAGTTTCCTCTCAGCTTTAGATGCCTATAGTGTTGTGGAGTTAAATAAATAAAAAGTAGGGAGGTGTGGCAGCGATAGGGGTGACTGAATTGGAATTAGCTGCATCCCCCCCCCCCCCCCAGAGTAGAGACAGAGAGACACAAAATAAGCAATGATTTGAGATCTGAAAAACAACAATAAGAGGAAAATGATTGAGAAGAGAACTAAAACTGCCACAGAAATGCCAAACAATAACAGCATGACACAAAAGAGACACAACACAACCACAAAGAGATGTAATTTGACATATAATGACTGAAAATTGCAAGAGACCCAAAATGACAACAACGTTTAAACAAAATTACTACAATGGGATACAAATCAGCCAAATTTTTACTAACCTGAGTAAATGTAGCAATCATTAATAATACAGTTTTCATTACCTACAATAAGGATGTTACATTTACACACATATTATAATTTTCCAAACGTGTCCTTTCTTTAAAACTGGGCTTTACTGAACAGCTCAACCTGCCCTGTGTGTGATCTGATCTGGATGCTGACCGGGTGCTTAAATATGCACCTGTTGCTTCATTCAGAGAGATAAGCAACTGAAAAACGTCCGCGTCAGCAAGTACTGAAGATCCAAAATGAGTTTATTAACATCATTTATTGATGGACTTCTGAAAATACCCTGAGAGAGTCTCTATGAGCACTTCATCAATAAAAGATGCAGTCTAATGAATCGATTTTGGATGGGAAGTTTTTAGGAATTCAGATCGGAAACTCTGCTGGGCCTCAACATAAATTCAAAGACTGGGCAAAAATCATGAGATGAGGGTCAACTTTAAAATGAGATTAGATGAGATTAATATTACTGGAACGGTTAAACTGCATCAGCTAATTATATATATATATATATATATATATACTCCCAGAGTCATGCCTGATTAAATTGAGTTCAAAAGAGATCCAAGGGCAAAGCGTCCGTTTTAAGGCTGTCCTCAGGGAGAATACTAGTCCAGGAAATCCTCCACTGTAGTACGTCTAAATCAATAAAAGGCTGTTCACAGGAAAGAAGAGAAGCACAGATTTAATGTCTGACTTAAAAATGGACAAAACCTCAAGACAGAGAGGAGTAAATTTAATCAATTCAGAGCACATAGTCCAGAAAATGAAGGAATGTTCAGAAAACATTGTAATTATTTGTGCTGCTTTTATTAATCTGCTTGACATTACCTCGCTTTAATACACTATCAATCTGGCAAAGTTACGAGCAGGTTAACGGAGGCATAAAGAAGACTACTCCAAATCTGCTATTCAATTAGTCATTGCCCCCCATGTTGCCCCTATTAGAGCAGGTCTAACAGTAATACATTTGCACATGGGGGGTCCATCCAGTAGATGGCACAGTCTAACTTAAAGCATAAAGATCCTCCAACATCATCACTGAGTATCTCTGTGTGACTCTCACTGCTCTTAGTCATAAAGGAGGGTGAGCTACAATGTAAAGGCAATATAAGCACTTCTGATAATGCATGAAAGCATCAATCAGCTAATTAACAAATGCACCAATCAGGCGCAGCGCTGATTTAATTGGCTAAATGAACTACACTCTCTCTCCAAACACACACACACACACACACACACACACGCTCATCCAGTCTTGTGTAATCTCCCCTCCTCTCTTCCTCGCTCACTCCTCTTTCCATCCTCCCTCCAGCCCACCAGAAGCTGTGAATGGCAAACAGCTCCTCGTATTTCGCTCCACTGGCGAGCAGAGTGAGTAGAGAGCGAGCAGAGCGCACAGCTCCAGTCAGCGATCTTCTCATGTCAATTAAAATAACTGGGAGAAGAGAAGGTACTGATGAATAAAAAGACAACAACTCTGCTTCAACAGTAGTGACACTAAAACTGTTTTTTTTTCGATTGTTGGATTTTTGTGCGCGCTGAAGTGGCCATGGCGCATTTTACGCACTGCAGGTAACCGGTGTTTTGGAGCCCAAACAAACCAGTAACATGGATTAAAAACAAACAAACAAAGAAAAGCCACGAAGTTCGCCTTCACTTCAGGAGAGCTCAAATGGCGGCACTTCGTAGAAAATTTGGCGAGGACTACCAGGTGGTCAACACTAACCGGGCCACCACTTTCTCCGCCCCGGTGAAGAAGAAACGGCAGCGCTTCGTGGACAAGAACGGCCGCTGCAACGTGCAGCACGGAAACCTCGGCGGGGAGACCAGCAGGTACCTCTCCGACCTCTTCACCACGTTGGTGGACCTGAAGTGGAGATGGAACCTCCTCATCTTCATCCTCACCTACACTATCGCCTGGCTCGTCATGGCATTCATGTGGTGGATCATCGCGTACATCAGGGGGGACTTGAACCACGGCCACGACTCGTCCTACACACCCTGCGTGGCCAACGTGTACAACTTCCCCTCCGCTTTTCTGTTCTTCATCGAGACCGAGGCCACCATCGGCTACGGCTACCGTTACATCACGGAGAAGTGCCCCGAGGGCATCATCCTCTTCCTGTTCCAGTCACTCCTGGGCTCCATAGTGGACGCTTTTCTCATCGGCTGCATGTTCATTAAAATGTCTCAGCCCAAGAAACGCGCGGAGACGCTCATGTTCAGTCAGGACGCGGTGATTTCTCAGCGAGACGGAAAACTGTGCCTCATGTTCCGGGTGGGCAACCTGCGTAACAGCCACATGGTGTCCGCTCAGATCAGGTGCAAACTCATAAAGGTAAGCGCGCAAATAGCGGCAGTCTGGGCCGATGGTGCCATCAGAGACCCTTCAGGTGTAGCTGCAGATACATCACATCCTCCTTTCTCAACTCAGCAACAAATAAGAGCTAGATGGGAATAAACATGCGGTAGAGTTAATTTATTAGAAGAGTCTGTCTCATCTAAGCTGCTTGGAGCACTTTAGTTGAAATATTACATGCTTTTTGTTGGCTTTTCTAAACAATAGCAGTTTTGTGTGAGTGAAAAAGAAGCCATTCCCCCCCCCCCCCCCCCCCCCCCGCACACTCTTGACTGACAGTTTAGATCCATTTACTTCCTCTCTCATCTGAGTCCTCCTGGAAACTGAACAGATGCACACTGCATAAAATTAGTCTTCTTTTTTTTTTTTTAATTCAAAGTGTAATTGTAAGCCGATCCCTCCAATACAATATACGCTTTTGTTGAGCAAAACAGGCTTAAAGCGGCATTACCATAATCCCTCAACTGCCAGGATGGCAAGGCTGAGTCGCAGCCAGCTGCATCACAAAACCACAGAGGTAAGAGATCAGAGTCTGGGTGCTGTGATCTGTGGTGTTGGTCTTTCTTTGGGGGGGGGGCTGCTGCAGTGAGGAGTGTGTCCACCATCAGTGACTTTCCAACTGATGGTGTGTTTGTGTTTGTGACAGAGAGATGACCACATGAGGAGGAAAGTTGGGCTGAGTGAATACTGAGGTAGTCAGTAAAACATCTGTTGGCAGAAAACATGGAGGCACAAAGGCAATTTGTGACAACTTCAAAGGAATGCGTTGTTTTCTTCCTGTTTTAACGCCTTTATTATTTTTATTTCTGTTCCCCAAGATGGAAAGTGTTCGTTTGAAATGTGGCTACAGCCGAAAATCACCCAGATATAATGTTGTGGGATTGAAACCGTGTCACGCTGATTACTCCCTAATGAAGGACTCAGCAGATTTTGGGGGAATATTGCTAATGAAGCTCATGCTGTAAAAACAAGTAACAACTCAGAAAATTACCACAAACAGAATACTGGCTCCTCTTTTAATTATCATAATAGTACCCCTTTCAGCCGCATACATGTTCAACGTGCAAAATGGGCCATAAAGAAGACAAACAGCATTTGCGATGTGCTTGGAGCTTGTTTATGTCTGTGTTCCCCACACAGCCACATCCAGCTCAGCGTTGGTCAGCTTAATGATGCATGTAAGCAGAGGGAGAGAGAGGAAGGAGCTGTTCAGCACAGCTACGAGTGAGGAGAAAGTGAACAGCCCAATAAACAGAAAAGGTAGTCGCACGTCTGCGATGATTTCCAAAGCCTTCCCTGTAAAATTGAGCTGTAAAAACTCAATTAGACTCTCTCAGCGTAACCTCTCAGACTAATACCACCCAGAGCTGGAACAGAAATAATTAAGATTTGCATTACTTAAAAAAAACAAACAAACAAACAAACAAACAAAAAATAAAAACCAGGAACAAAAAGCAGAGCAACATGTAGCATCATAAAATGACTGGAGCTCAGAGTCCAAATCTTTTTACCTTTCTTTTTCTGGCTGGACTGCATGAAATACAATCAGTCTAAATTCCAAGACCTCTCTGCTAAGCCCACAACATTTTTACACTCCACCTCTCTGTGGTATACAGTAAATAAATCATCCACTGTGTATGCCTTAGTATTTTTTTATTTTTGTTTTGGCTCGAGGCCTTTGTGGTCTAACCTTGTTTCTTCGCTTCAGAGACTCTCTTACTGTTTTTTTTTTTTTGCTGCAGCTCTGCAAAAGTACAGGAAGTGAAACAACCAAAAATAATTGCCTCATCATACATGAATGGAAGCATTGTTTAAGTAGAACATACCTTCAGATGCAATACATTAAATACAGCACTTTAAAAGAAAATGACTTCAAATAAATAAAACTAAAGGAGTGATATTTTGGAGTGGATGCTCTCAGTGTAGTCCCTGTGCAGAGATGTTGGTGGTGCTGTTGAACTGCAACCCTCTTCAAGTCATGCTTCATATGAAATACTCAGACCCTACTGGCATCGTTTCAACTTGCACCGAGACAGCAAGAGAGATAGAGTTTGAGTAAAGGTTTTTGTGATGACTTGTTCATGAAGCTGCAGCTGAAAAAAGAGTAAATGAGCCACTCTCTGGCATAAAGTCCAACCAGATGCACTCAAACTTTTCCATAAATCAAAACAAAACACTTTCTCTGGCTGTCCACTCCACTAACGTGAGACTTTCTCTGAAATCTTTGTTGGCTTTTTTTAAAATTATTTTTATCATTGACACTTCAAGCTGGCTTCATTTGAAAGTATGCCCTGAATATAATATATATTACAATAAACCTGCCAGGCGACCCAAGTCCTTAAATGGTACTTTACAAAGCACTCAACTTACATAGTGCCGCAACTAAAGCCTGGTTTGGACAAATAAAGCAGTTTAGCAACTAACTACATTATTACTCTGATCCACACTTGGAGGCAGAGTTAGTCTCTTGTCACTCTCAAACCTGACGCTTGCAGACATGTTTAGCATATCTCCACACACAGCGGTGACTGAGCGGTTATTTTCTCCTCAAGTATTTCATTTAATGAGTGACATGGATTCTTTTTTTTATTCAAAAGCTGGATGACAAAGAAAATTCAACCGAGACATGCCTGACACTGGCTGTTACTCCAACGCCTCAAACAACAAATTGCACCAAGATCAACTTCCTCACCTTTCCCTGTTCTGCGACCTTTAGAGTATTTGAATCCTGTTTAATGGCAGCAGCAGGCGAATTTTTACACCTCTGTCTCTGCATTTAAGAGGGTTTAGTCATGCTTGTTGTCAGACTCTACCTGATTTCATTGCACTTTCTGTTTCACAGCGACTTCAGCATAGGTCGAAGGAAAAAATTAAGTCCATTGCAAAGTATTATATCACTTCCAAACTCAGGGTGGAGTGAAAATCCTTTAGATCAGGGACAAAGGTGTACATTTTCAGAATGTCTGTCCTCGACAGCATTATTTTGTGTCTGCGTAAGCTCACCAAACAAAATTCTTATCAACTATGTTTCATTAGAAATAAAGTATTGAGTCTTACATCTCAGATCTGACATCAGGAAGATGTGGCGGCTGAAGCTATTGGAGCACCCAACATGCACTTATGAGGAAACATACTGGCCACTCCAATCTCAGTCCCATTCATGCAGTGGGGGCTTTTATAGACACAAAACTGCTCTTAGTGCAGTACAGTGTAAGATAAAAGTACCAGCCTTTTCCTGAGTGCAATAAATGAACCCACTGACCTTTGGTTCGAAGTGGGCCTCTGGCCGTCTGTCCATGCACACGTACAAATTTTAGTCTTCCCTTTTTTTCTCTGGTGATGCCAGTGACTTGTTATTTGTTTGTATTAGCTCGGGCCACGCTGCTCACTCAGCTCAGTTGTTTTGCAGTAGAAAAGAGGGGACAGAATCGACCTGCCAGAAAGAAAAGAGCACAAAGGCACATCTGCACCAAAGGAAAAGGTTCAATGTAATCTTTTTTCGGATAGAAAGCCCATCATATCGACACCTTTCAGCAAAGAGCACTGAGCAGTTGACACAGTCTGATGGGTTCTGGATGCTGCTGGGATGAAAAGAGTGACAAAACTACTAAACTAAACAGCAGATTCATGGCTCAATGAGCCATAATGACAAGAGCCAAACCTCAAAAATTTCCTTAGATGATGAAACCTGTTTGAAAGTGAACCATTTGTTGGCGCTGCTGTGTTGGACACTGCGTCAGAGCACAGGTCTTGCTGAACTGTCGCAGATGATTACTGTGTGACAGCAGACAGCAGAGAGAAGCGAGAGACACGCCAATGGAAGCTGTCATCCAGAGTCCCACCATACGCAGCTGAAATGCAGCTTTGCGGGGCATCCATGACAGCCTCACAGGGCATCCTGCTGGAACATACCAGCTGAAAATATGAGTCTGGTGTTTCTGTGAGGGTGGGAAAAGGATGAGAGAGTGTGTGGAGGGATTGACTGAAAGTGATGGAGAGTGGTGACAGAGCTGGGGAGAAGCTCACAGTAAGAAAGGGCAAGCATAAATAAAGGAACCAACAGATTCCTTTAAAAAAATATTTTCATTGTGAGGTATACTTTGGAGAGAAATCCACAGAGCCATACAACTCCTCAGAGGGCTGGGGAAGGGGCTACATGGATGAGCCAGGAGTAGAATTGATTTCCATTTCTTTTCTAATAAAAATGGAGATGCAATAATACAATTATGCCGTGTGGACCTGCAGAAAGGCCTCGCATCTCTGCAGTCATTCATTAGCATGTACCGCAGCCAGAAAACTCAGGATTGCTCATGGTTCTCTCTGCTTTGTGTCCTCTTCTTGAATAATTCAGTCTCTGCAGGTGTGTATTATGTTTTAACCATAGAACTCATACATACACAGAGAGAGACACCAGATTTTTTTTTTGACATTCGTCTCTTTTGATAAATATTTTCTTCCTGAGCCATTTAACAGAAAGCATGTGTGAGGTGGAGTCAGTATTATCTGTAATGTCCGAACCAGCAGACTGAAGTCAGAAATTCAAAAGCACTAAAATATTGTTTTATTATTGTTGAATGAGCACTAAATCTTTAGGCTCTTGATAATATTTATGTTTGAGCCTTTGTTTTCCACGGCCAAGTTCAAATTAGAGGCAGCGCAGTCCAAACAAAACCCATTTAGGCCAAAGACATCATGAAAAAGTCCCTACATCCCACAAAACACACACCATTGCACAAAACAAAAAAGCAGAGCATCAGCACACTCTCAGACTTGGTATTAACAAATAACTTCTCTTGTTACTTTTATGCAGCTTCGTCGGTTTCAACCTTTCTGTGACGTTTTCACCTTTATCTCCTGATCACGTCACTAACAATCCCGCCAAATCTCTCTGGTTTTCAAAGAGCGCTGATGTAAAAGGCAGCTCAGTATGCAGAGAAATGTCTTTTATCCAGCGAGGTGAAACATGAGAGGGAGGAGTGAGGAGTCAAGTTGAAAAGTTCACATCACATCAAAAAGCCACAATTAACACCGGCTTTAGAAAAAGTGAAAGTGTTTGCATGGCCTAACCTTCACCATAACTCACATGAATATATTATTTCACTAACAGTAGAATAAACGTTGAGAAATGTGGCAGTTTGCACTGAATAAACTTTCCTATCTCACCAGAACGTCCGTCAACCTTTTTATGGACCATTTGGTGCTCATGAGTTTAGTGAGCGGGGAGTTTAAGCAACAATTGGTCAAATTAAAAACTGGGGCTGGTTTGTGACGCAGGCAGGTTAAAAACTTGCCGTCTGTGTCATTAAAAGAGTTAGAAGTAAAAGACAAACAAAAATAAGAAGGTTAAAATGGGTTTAGGACAGCTGTGGCTCAGGAGTCCTCAGGTCCACATGTCCAAACGCCTTTTGGCAGAATACTGAACCTTGCAATTGTCTGAGGTTTATCTTCATTGTGTTAGTGTCTGTGATGAAGAGGCACGGCATACAGAAGAAGGCTGATCTGACTTAAAGCACTTTAAGTGGTAGAAAATACCTAAAGAAATACAGTTCAACTTGCACCAGGCCCAGACTAAATCCGGTGCAGTTTTCTCTTCTAGTGCTTATTAAAAAAAAACAAAAAAAACAAAAAACGGTCCCCCTGCTCAGTCTGGAGTTTTGAGGACGTTTTAAAGTCGCCTCTGAATGAAATGAGAAAACACAACTGATGTTCAACCAGCTGTGACACAACAAACTTTTCCTACTCCTCATCAGATGTTTGGAGTGGAAAAACAGAGAGGCTACTGACACCTAAACAGAATCAGCGACAGATGACAAGAGGACTTCTTCCTTGTTTGCTGGTATCAAGAGAAAACTGCAGTCCATTGCTTGCAGGACTAGACAATTCATTTTATACTCAACTTGATTTTAACAACTCATCTCATCCATCAATTCAAGTGAGACACAAAAGTTAAGCTTGCCCAATCTCTTAAATGCACAGAGGAGGCTGCGGGTATCTAACTGCATGATTCAGACAGCCTGTCAGTCAACCTGATTGCATACAAACTCTTCTAACCCCTCTCTTGCAAGTTTGCTGATTGATGAAGGTCTGGCAGAGCTTGGAAGGGAGCTGAGTAGGAAGAACAGGCCGCTTTCGGTCTAATCAATTTTATTTGCCAGCTGTCTTCATCCATGAACATCATTCACAGCACAGAAATGCACCTTTTGTGAGCGTGAGACAAAACCTCGCTGCCTTTCTAATGATAATGAACAGCTGACAGGTTGGTGAATATTCACGCGTGAAAGGTAGAATTTTGCACAGAAAACCTGTGCCTGCCCTCCTCCAGCGATTCTGCCCCCTCCCCCCAAAAGGCAACGAGAAAATGAAGAAAAACAGCCCCGTCTGGATTCGGCAGTTTGGTGGAGCAGAATGCCAGATTTATAAAGACAGTAGACAAGCTCAGCTATCTGAGAATCTTTGTGCAAGAAGGAGCGTAGGAGAGCGCCGACGGGGCCTGTGCAGGGAGCTTTGCCTGTCAGTGTTTGCATACAGTCATCCATCTTTTTAATCCTAAACAACAAAGACAGAAAGTGAAAAGTAGAATTTCCCTAAACTAGCATGAGATAACCCACATGGAGCAGCGATGCCAGGAAGTATTCAGGGGCCTGTAAGCAGTCAGAAAGCTAACAATGCCCCCCTCCCCACCCTGATGACATGAAAGACGTTCTCCAGCATGTATCCAGATGAGCGTCTCATTGATATTCACATCACAGGCGCTGGAAATAGAACGCAATGTTTTCTGGCAATGCAAAGCTTGTTTACTTTTTACATTTCATTCACAGTTTTTATCTTGGAGGGATGAACTACAGGGGACTGTCACCGAGGGAAGGGGTCGGGGGGCTCTGACCGGCAGCTGCAGCACAGGAGGGGTCACGATGAGACAGAAAGCAGAACGAAAGATGCAGAAAACCTTCTGAAGCACAATTTAACTGTGTTAACATTTAAACCATTCAGCACACACAAATCCAATCATGACTTAGCATCCGTAACTAGGGCACCGCTGCGATCATTAGTATGACCAGCTAACTAGCGGTCTATCTACAGTAGAAAGCTAATTTAATTTCCTGCAAGGCCAAGCAGGACAACCTTAATTAATATTAGTTTGGGGGATTACAGGTTACATAAAAAAACTCCGAGAAGTTTAAACTTCAGCAGCTTCGGCCACCAAGAATTATTTTCTGTTGCTTCTGTTTCTGGACTCGTGCGTTGGGAAACATTTGGTTTTATTAATATTGCATTCAATTCTAAACAGAACTTTGTCAAGCTTCCTTTTCTGAAACGGAACGATTATTGTGGCTCTACACAGAAACACAAGAACATTGCCTTTATTTCTACATCCTCTGCATGGTATCATCAACAAACGTCTTTTGGCATCAAGGGCATCAATTTCACAAGACTCTCGTTACAACACAAGTAATCCTGAAAGACCAAAAACTGCACCGGAGGCAGAACAGATGGAAAGCCTGCTTTTGTCTGCTTCTGCCTGAAATCCAGGACTGATTGTTCTGGGAGTTTTGATCAATAAATCAGCCATTTTTAATCACTGTGAACAGATTAAAAATGCAACAGCTGAGGAAGCGGGCTTCAGCAAACACTCAGCGATGTGACTATTCGAAGTCACAGTGAAGTCAAAGATGAGCTATTCACCTCATTATCAACACATATCGGACCAGAAACGGCACAAGCAGAAAAACCCTTGAGGAGGAAACCGTCTCTGTGAGAACAATGTGTTGATTATTTTTTAATTTACGACAAGAACTGAAGATCCAGAGATGGAAGAATGGGATTGTGGAGACGGGGGTGGGACTGTGTGTGTATCTGTGTGGGAGATCATTATGAAATTGTGTGTTGTGGAGGAAGTGAGTGTTTGTGTGTGTGTGTGTGTGTGTGTGTGTGTGTGGGTGGGTGGCTTGTGGCTGACACATCCAAATTATTGGTTGGAGGTGAAACTGTAGAAAAAGAGAACAAAGATTTGGCAGTTGTTATTGAGGGTTATGTAGGAAAATCTGCTTGACACTGACTTTTTGGCATCTTTAATGCTGATTGACTCATTTCTTTGAGGGGTTTTTGTTTTTTTTTGGATTGAGTTTTTGTGACGCCATTTTGAAGTAGAAAAGGAAGATGGCACAAAATGAAGCGAGGGTCTTAGCACAGAGGAACGCCACTATAATCCTTGTTTCAAATGTGATGGTTTGCAAAGATAATCAGAAAAAACACATTTCATTTCTTCAAGCTTTAAGCGTTGACAGAATTTCACAAAACTACAAGCCCTTTTTTCTGTGAGTAGGATTTGTGGAACAGACTGCTACGTGAGAAAAGGTGAACAGGGTGATTAAACTGAATAAGGCGGGAGAGGAGAAAATAGATCCACTACCTTGGTGCTGTGCTTCAACATCATTTGGGCAATTAAATGCTTCCACACCAGTTAACACTCTGTAGGCAAGTCATGTCCAAACATGCTGTCTCACACGCCTGCTGCAAACTCAAATCAAAGTGAAGTGCCAAAGTCTGTGGACACTGCACCGCCGAATACTGAAGACAGGGGGAAAAACAGATGGAGACACACACCATCCTCCACCATCTTACCAGAAGGCTGATATATGCATTTATTTTTTAATAGAAACACACCATCCCATTTTTAAACTGACAAAACGGTGAAGAGAAAAAAAAAAAAAAAAAAAAAAAAAATCAACCAAGAGCATGTACTCAAATGCTGTATTGACGTGAGGCTGTACGAACTACTCATCCACAGTGAGCATTTCACCTGCAGGAGACGTGGGCTGGTGCAGGGTGCAGGGTGAAAGTGTGCATATACGTAGGAATGCTAAAGTTCAGCAAGGTAAAGAAGAATATTCAAAATATACCATAGTAAGTGGCTAAAAGACATTTTTCCTGCGCACCAACTCAGACCTGTTGCATTTGATTCACCAACCATACGTTAATTAACATCAACTATGACTTTAAAATTTATCTTGTGACTCCATGAGGCCAAGGCTGCGAACCACCAGACAGACCAACAGCATGCCTCTAATCCTCCATTTCCTGTCTCCCACTTCTTCCTCCTTTTTTTTTTGTTGAACTATCTTTGTTTCCTCCATCTATGTCCACTCTTGCCATCTTTCAGTCTCGTCAGACGCCCGAGGGCGAGTTCCTGCCTCTGGACCAGTGCGAGTTGGACGTTGGTTTCGGGACAGGTGCAGACCAGCTCTTCCTGGTGTCCCCTCTAACCATATGCCATGAAATCAATCCCAAGAGCCCCTTCTTCGACCTTTCCCAGCGCTCCCTCATGAATGAGCAGTTTGAGATTGTCGTAATCCTCGAGGGCATTGTGGAGACGACCGGTGAGAAGGCTTTTATTTGCTCCTACTCTCAGCTCTTTTTTTATCCCATTCTTTCCTTCTCTCTTCTCGTTGCCAATCCAAATGTAAATTCTTATATTAATATCAACCCTGTCTAATAGATGCTCTGCAATCTAGACTCTGAGATCTCATTTCCCACTTTTGCATATTTGAAGAACGCAGGAAAATGGTGAGAATGAGAACAACACATGAGAATGACACCCTGATTGAATTATGAGGGCTATTTTATTACTCCAGAGTCGGTTTATGCCTACTTTATGCATAATAAAAACCTGTGGTCGTAGAGGCTTGTGTCACTTTGATAAATGAGCCGAGGTAGAAGTTCCACTCCATTTTTCAGCTTAGAAAAGAGGTAATTGTGAGCCCTTACAGCCGCAGCTGTAAACTTCAGTCATCCATGCCGGAGGGCTTCAGCAGCGACACCTCTATCTCTGTTGCATATTTAACGGAATGATTCTTCCCCAAAGTCCAATACAAATAAATCCATCTCCCTCTTTTCTTTTCCGCTCTGCTTCCATCCAACCCCCAATACTCTCACTTTGCCACTGCTGTAGAAGAAACCACAGAGCTGAATAGACTTAGAGCAGGAGGTGGGGATCAGCAGGCGGAGAACACAGTCTGCATTCTGTTGATAATACCATTAAATCAGGGAGCAGCCACAAGTATAGTGCCACAGTGTTGTGGCACTCAGAGCTGAGGGGTGAAGGAGCGAAACGCCCGCAATGTCACCTTCAATTGGCCACGAGATCCCGTCATCTTCACACTAACACACATCCCATTAACTTGGACCAATTAAGAATTATCTTCTCACATTCAGCTGCTGACTGTCTCCTCAGCTCGTGTCCATTACGTCTCAACCCGACTTGACAGATCACTCACTCACATCTCACAGGCGGTACTAATTCAATTTTACACATCCAAAAGAAAATAAAAGTATCTGTCAACTAAAAGTAATTATTTTATTTCTATCCGTGTGTCCTCACAGTCATGTTGCTTTACTCACCGACTCTATTTTGGCCAAACATCGTCACATTTTTAAAATTTCAGCATTTCTTTATTGAGACAGGCAATCAATGTCAATCCATTCACAAATTAACTCAGAACAATCCATGGCAAGTCTTGAAATCCAAGAGTCTGATACAAAACTGACCCGTGCAAAACTTGCCAAAAGCCAGCAAAATGCAGTAACAGTTAAATCAGAAATGACAGCGAAGCTGCTCAGATATAAAACTACAAAACTCCAACATAACTTCAGCTGACCTCTTAACCTTTATGAAGTCCTCACTGGTGAATTTACTCTCTTTTACGATGACTCCATCAGCAGGTTACACTTTCGCTAATATGCAGATGACACAGCACTCTAGTTTTACTGAGAAAGCTAAGCATCATAATTCACTGAGCTAAACAGAGCCAGTGAAGGTTACGGTCAGTAATTTTACACAAAGACTTTTCCATGAACGCCTCGCACGGCATCTGCACTGTGTTTGCATAGTTGTGCTGAGGGCTTTATGCAACATGCCCCAAAAATTAAGCAGCTGGTTGAATTCCCATATGATGAAACAAAACACCTGAGCTCCTAAATCAACAAGCTTCCACTTCACATACATTACTGCCATCTTATGTCTCTACAGTCAGAAGTACAGTCACACTGCTGGACAGAATACAGCTGCAAAATCATGCCAGACTCACTCTTGTGATTAAATCCTTGAGGCTAATTAAGAAATAAAATTACCTTTATGAAGATACAGGGCTGTTGAAGCTTTTCTGTGGATGAATATTATTGAGCCTGGAATAGCATCAGGCTATGAAATAACACCGCACATATCATCCCTCAGAGGGACGGGATCAGAATCCTCCTCTACAGCTGACTGTAGTATTTAATAGAAAAACTGAGGTCGAAGCAGGACTACTGGATCAGAGAAAATATAGACTAAGAGCTTATCGATCATGAAGGATCTCGACCAAGCATTCAAATGTCAAGAAAATTATTTTACAAGAGTCGAGGTCAAACTTGGGGGGGAGCCCTGCACACAGCAGAGACACACAGTTGTTGGTTCTCAACATGTAATTCTAAAACTACGAACAAATATGAACATTAATAGACAACTGCCAAAACAGCATGACACCCGTGAGAAAACATGAATTATCCTTCATTTCGGGTCACTGAGGCCGAGTACAATCAACGCAGACAGAAGCCATGGCTCCTGCCGCTGATGCACGGATCCTGATTTAACTGTTGAAACAGTGTTTTAGTCTCCAGTATTTGACTAAATCAGAAGTTCCACAAGAATTCAAGAAGCGCAGAGCGGAAAAAATAGATAATGGGAAAGAATGCTGCCCTTTCACATTCTTCCTTAACAGCGGATATTTGTTTTGCTGGCTTAGTCGCCATTTAACGACAGTTTTCAAAAGTCCTTTTCTGTCACTACCTTGTAGGTATGACATGCCAGGCACGGACGTCGTACACAGAGGATGAGGTTTTGTGGGGCCATCGCTTCCTGCCGGTGATGTCCCTGGAGGAGGGTTTCTTCAGGGTGGACTACTCTCAGTTCCACAGCACGTTTGAGGTGCCGACACCGCCGTACAGCGTCAAGGAGTACGAAGAGAAAAACTCACTGCCCTCGCCTTTATCCACTCCCACCCCTGCACTGACTGAGAGCCACGGCGCCCGGCGTAACCGGGTGTTTTCTGTGGACTGCATCAACATTTCAGACGAAAGGGGCCGGCAAGGAGGGGCTGGAGGTCGACTGCCGAGCAAGCTGCAGAGGATGAGCTCATCCGGGAAGGAGGACCTGCAGAGGAAAGTGCTTATGCTCAGCTCGCAGCACTCGGAGAAGGCATGCAGCACAGGAGACCTGCCCCTGAAGCTGCAGCGCCTCAGCTCCTCTCCGGGACCCGAGGCGGAGAACCGACTGCAGCCCTTCAAGGTAGGTTTCGACCCAATGAGCCATTCTACCGGAGACCTGTACCAGCACAGCCTCCCGCCGTCACTGTCCCCCACTCCGATGCCCATGCACAGCCCCCTGCTTTCAGCCGGAGGGAGGCCGGAGGACAACCTGCCAGCGAAGCTGCGGAAGATGAACGCTGACCGCTGACACCCAGACAGTCCCTGAGCACAACAACAACAGACTCCCACTGACCTCTGACATAGACCGACAGGAGGAGACGCATGGAAAAGACATTTTACCTTGAGGGACGTTGATAAGAAAAACCAGATGTTGTACTGACAATTTATAAATATATATACTTTTTTTTTTCTTCTTTTCTCCAGACACAACCTTTACTGGAACTTTTTGTGCTTCATAGCAGAGGCATCCATGCAGGCTTTGTTACACACAAGACAATAAGACTTCATGTCAAACTTCATGCTAAATGCAAACCTGACCATTCTGCAACAGTTGTGCATGTATACACTAAATCCATTGTTTAATGTATGCACCACTACACTTAATAGTTTAATCTTACTTTTATCAAAATATGAATTATATTGTGATGATAATAAACGATGTTTGATCCTTCTTTTGTTTGTGTTTTTATTGATCACAGCAAAAACAAAAAAGCCAATATTTAGTTTATGATCTCATTATGTTTGTTAGTGCCTCAGTTCTGCCAAATGCCAGAAAACACGCTAACTGTGCAGTGCAGTACAGTTTTAATTGGCTCTTGTTAATGCCCCAATTTCATCCCCTTGGCAAGCAACACTTACAGCAGAAACAATCCCATAATTCATGAGTGCATATAAAAGAGAGTGGGGATAATAAGCTGTGCTGCTGCAGACAGAGAATAAGTGAAGAGGTTTTATTGGAGTGGTGGACTCATTGTTCCACATACAAGAGTAACTTGGCCACTGATGCAGCATGACTGACTAACACACCCAAACAATGTGTTATTTGCTGTTTTGACATGACTCAGAGTCCATTTTTATCCAGGTATGAAAGGTATGTATGCACAACAGATTTCAGCTAATACACGCAGGGATATATATAGGTAGGGAGAGAGAGAGAGAGAGAGAAGTCAGCTTTTGTCTCAACAAATCTGTAAAATCTGGAATATTTTTTCACAATATAAAAGGAAACAAAAGGGAACAGAACCAAATCCAGGTAGAATCACAGCCCATGATGTGGATGTGAACTCCACAGAAACCCTCTTCAGCAGCTCATAGTCAGCATATCTCCAGTGTTTCCAACACATAAAGCACCACAAGGGCAGAAAAGTCAATGGAGGAGGGAGAATTTCCCTTCTTCAGCCGCACACTTACAGAGACTATCCCCCATTATGGTTCTGCAGCTTCGACCACCCACTCTGTTTGCACACAGTCCAAACTCCGTTCCTCTAATTTGGCCGCACACTGAGCGGCTTTTGTGTTTGTACATTTACTCTGAAGACTCAAAGTTTGTCACTGTTCTGACGCCGTGTATGATTTGGCAAATTACACAACAGAATAGCACTGAGCTCATTACAATGGAGAATCTAGATCTAAATCTAGACAGTTGGATATGATGAGAGAGTGGGAGCGTGACCTATTTGTTTCAGCGTTTCTCCCTGAAGGTAATTATTCATTTCATTGTATGATGCACTGATTCAGGGCAGCAATACAGTTGAAGTGGTCGGGTTTGTGTTTGAATTTCATGTTCACGCTCTACTTGTCTGCTGTTTGGAAATTGAATATGTTTTCATGTTATGTGTTATTCTGGCAGTAACAGCGGTCACCTGAACCATAAAAGTTTGCCTTTAAGAAAATGTAATTTTTAAATTTTTAAATTTAAAGTTTACCTGTGTTAACATATGGCAGCAAAGTTATTAGATTCTGAAAAGCTTAAAATCATTGCACTCATTCTGAGAAACTAAATTGCCATTTTGTTTCACATCACCAACTTTGCCTGCGTTCATGTGAGCCAGTTTCTGCAGTAACGTCCTCCACTTCCTCCACTGGGAGCAGTTCAGCTTTGTCATATTTATCCATTTCAGTCCCTGTAACCCTCCATCTTCACCGGCAGCAGAAGATGGAGGGTGACTTCATTCTTAACATAACCCACAATGCACTGTTATTTTACAAGCAGGAAAACAACAAATGAGCACGAAAACAGGCCCATTTAAATCACTGAAAAGAATTCGACTCTAAACACCCGAGGCTGCTCTGTTTGAAATTTATTCTTTAGATCATGAGGGGGGAAGAAAATAAGTTAGAAAATTGGTTCTTTGTAAAAACAGATTCTCATTGAGTGAATAGACTCAGTTTATCCCCATGGCTATGATTACAACACATTTTAAAGCTGGACTGAAAATGCTAAACATCACTGGTAGTTTTCAAACTAATACTGTCAGAGAAACATGAAGAGACGGATCAATACTGAACTAAACATCCTTATACATATAAAAATGTAAACAATGATGTCTAACTTGCCTTTAAACTGTCTTTTTACGTCTGAGTGTCATAAAACATAAACCCAACGACTGAAAGACAACTATATCAGGCGTCATGGAAAAATCGACTAGCGTACAATTTTAACAGCAACGTGGCAAAACTCAAGTTTTTCTACTGGACTGGTTCAAATGTGCAATTGCAACAAATCATAATTTGTGATTATCTACTTTGTTCACTGAGGAAACGCTATTTGCTGAATAACGGCTATTTGTCAGAGCCACAGTTCAGTATTTCAGAGCAGTTATGGAAGCAGACATCTCCACCGCCACCTCTGTGTGCTTAAACTAACGGTGTTCATCCATTTCAGAGAACCAGCTCCTGTCGGAGGGGTTTTCGGGGGAGGGGGGTTCATCTTCTGCTGTCCCTGACGCTGATGTCAGGATAAAAATACTTAGAACATGAAAACTTAATAAAAAGACAAAGCTCATTAGGATCACATCTCTCTCTGACTTCCATGCACTGTCCTACAACTCAAATGTGCCTGTGACATCTTAATATCAGCTCAAACGAGGGAGCTGAAAAAGTTCTGAGTGATAAAGAACGTCAGTCTCACTGAAGAAAAAAACCACAAAGTGCATTAGCTTCTCATTCCAGCCCACTGGATTCAGTCTGGGGTTTTTTGACGTATAGCTGATTCATTTACAATTGACAGCTGAGCCGCTTTTTTTGTTCGGTGTCGCACAAGCTGTCAATGAACCGCTAATCAGGCTGCTGGTGGCGTCTAAAAGGGAAATGTGCCTCAGTGAAACTCTTTATTGAGATACTGTACGCACGTGCGGCAGGCGTCACTCAAAAACAAGCCAGTTCTTTCCACCACAGTCACCAGAGCAACATGGGGATCTCTTTGCCCTGCAGCAGCGAGGGGAAGCTCACACAGCGGAGGTTTTTAGATGAGTGTGTGTGTGTGTGTGGTTTGTGTGTCAGTCACAGATCATTGTATTTTTCAGGCCTCTCTTTTGCTCACCATCGTTTAACAGATTCAATTACAAGATTTAAAACATGAGCGTGCCTTAGTGAGCATGTTTGTGTGTGATGGCATGTGCAGATGAGTTGGACTGCTGATCTGATTGATTCCCCCTCACCCCTCGGAGAGCAGCCCTGTGGGAGCCATAGGGAGAAAACACCGCAAATAACATCGGCCCTCATCTTTCTGTGGAGCAATTTAATTTCAACTTGTCTGCTTTACAATGGCGCTGAGTCATGTTGACATGCTTTGAAAATAATTAATGGCTGACTGCATTGATTTCTTTTTTTCATGCATACATTACCATAATACTTGCCCTTTGCTGTTTGTGGAGAATTTATAAATATTGGTTCTTTAAAGTAAGTGTCTAAGACTGGACTGAAGAGCTGGAGTATGTAGTGCATCCCTCCTCTGGGGACAGTCCCTGTCTTTACTCCGCCTAAAGTAACCAGTCCAAAGATCGAAGGACCAATCAATACCCATCTCACTGCTGCAACCTGACCCTTGACCTGCAACGCAATCCGTTGCTCACAGACTTGGATAATCACTCGGGTGTGCAGGGGACAGGTGCAGTCAGGAGGGACTCTCAGACAAACTGTAAAGTGCCACTTTAAAAACACTCATGATGCCACAATAGGATGTGTGTTTTATCTGAATGATCATCTCTGCTGAGCTCTGGACACGCTGTGGTCATATGTCACCTCAGACTGGGGAACATTTTGTGCTATTCAGTTCCTTGATAAAATTACTAGTCTTCCGGTGTGTCGCGGTCAGAGACAGGGAGTTCAGCATCGGTCAGCTTAAGGCCTGAGAAGTATAATATTAATACTGATTTGCTTTCAGCTGGACACCCGCCAGCTTCAGAGGGTGCACGGCTTACTGACCCATAGCATGAATTTCAAAGTCAAATAGAAACGTAAAAGTCACGCAGAGCTGCATGAAAATATTGAGTTTGTGTCAATAAATACAACAGAGGATGTGTAAATACTTCTTGTAACGAATGGGAAGCCTTTCATAAATTAAATCTTGACTTTTTCTTGTTGTAAAAGCAGATTTGTTTATACATTTATACGCTGGGTCTTACAATTAAAGTAAAAGTGATATAATTAACTCTGAATGTGAAGCAGAATTTGGAGGCAACAAAAATATCAGTTCTTGTCAAGCAGATATAAAGTGATTGGCCACCTTCCTGACTGTGATTGATGCGCAGAGAAGATGAACCTGGAGTGAATCAAAGGCTGACCCCGTTGTGCCAAATCATCACATTTCATCTGTGTGGGATTTCGATTCCAGCGCAAATGTTGGTTAATAAAGGTTCAAGACACTGTCTTCCTAAAATCTCTATCAGTGAAATAAATGAAACCTAACGACCGTACCCTCTCTTTCTCACACACACACACACACACACACATTTAAATAGTTTTTCTTCACAATCCCACAGGATGAAATTAATAACAATGAAATATGACTTCACAACGAGGGACCCTAACCCTGAATTTGCTTTTGACTGCACGTTTAAGTGTATGTGTCCATTTGTAAAAGCATCAAATGGACACACACATTAAAGAGTAAATCCATGAACTGCTGCACCATCATTTCCTCTCTGCCTGTGTCCACCCCACATAAATGAAAACCTGGAGTCTCAAACCTGTAAACATGAATAATAGCTTCCCTCCTTATCTATTTATTTCTTTTTGCTTCTCTTTGGCGCTTTCTCTTTTTTTTTTATGGCCACATTCTCCTGGCTACATTGTGCCTGATAAGCACTTTTCCTCTCTAGACAAATCATTTGTCTGACGCTACCTCTTCTGTGAAATTGTACTTGTCACATGCAGGCGTGCACACTAACGAAATATGATCGTACAAATTCAAAGGTGCGCACACACACACACACACATTTCCACATCAGAGGCTCAGCTGCACAGAGACAAACCGCACCCATTTCCAACCCACCCACCTCCGAACTCTCCCTTGTGTCCCACTTATCCATTCCTTACTTCACAGCCTTCAGTGAAAGCAAGAGAACTTTTTTCTGAGACATTATTTAAAATCCATCTTCAGTCCCTGAAAAGTCTTTTACTTTTTAATCACACTCTTTCACAGGACTTTTAATCACACTCTCCGTGCAGTGTACTGCATTGTGCGGAGTGTGTGTGTGTGTGTGTGTGTTGCATTTCCATTAGAAAGAACAAAATGACCCTCATCCCCCCATCTTCCCCACAGAGACATAATTGGGTTTTCAGGGAAAAATTTCTTAGGACCTAAATTGCATTTGTTCTGTCTCCTCTCAGTGCTGCTCCGCTCAGCCCACGCCTGCAGCGAAGAGTCCGTGAGGGCTCAGCAGGAAATAATAATTCCTCCTCTCACACACTAATGGTCATTGCTGCATAACTGCATCGCCGCGTGGAGAACAATAACATGATTTCTGTGATGATGGCTGCTGTGAACTTATATTCGAGGGGCAATTTCTCGGGCTGTAAGTAGGATGAGGTGCTGAAATTATTAAGGAAGTGTGGCGCGACCCATCAGTCATTTGGATTGTCCGACTGCTGCTTGTCTTCTGGTAACACGAGACAGAAAACTGTGGCTAATCACTTTAATTAAAATAAAAGAAGGATTTATTCACACAATAAGGAATCTTACTGTGAACCTGAGTACTTAAACTGCTTGAGTGCCCCGAAGTAAAAATGAGCAATGGGCCCTACAGAGCCATTAATGGGACATAATATACATACATATATATGGTATAGTTTGCTGCAGGGATATTAACACGAATGACAAACTATAGCAGTAAGTTATTTTCTGGGAAACCGGGAAGCATTTATGCAGAATCCTGTAGGGTGGTTTTTAAACCAGTCCTGATTATGGGGTAATATAACCTGATAATAAAAGAGACCCATTATACTTTTCCTTATTTGATATTGCAGAGTTATCATTATAGCTGGGAGACAAATAAGTCACAGGTTTTCTGTACATGTGTGTAGTAGGAAGTCAGGCACTGCTTTATAGAGCAACAATAAAAAAATTTATAATAATCCAGCACGTCTTGCCACTACAGCATCATATCCAAGGACACAGGCAGGTGTCCTATATGGCCTTTAATGTTGAAGACCTTGTTATACTATTACTACGCTGTTCATATCCAAATGGCAGACAGACAGAGGTACAGGCCAGCTGATGAATATAAGAAATATTTATCTGTTAAAGAAGTTGTAGAGACCAAAATCAGAGCTGACACAATGAGTCCTGCTCTTGTGAAAGTGCAAATAAGCAACTATTCACTAACAAATTCACTCAGCCGGTCATTATTGGCTAAATTTGGCTAAAATTAGTGCTGTATAATAAAAGAGTTTTATAAATCCTCCTTGATGAAGGTTTTTGTTTCACAGTGACAGCAGATAGTGGCCTGCTGTGGCTGGACTGTGAGGTCTGATCTCATCTATTCATCAGTGATCGGGACGTCAAAGCTGTTAAATTCAGGATAAAGACCAAATCCAAATAAGTCAATTGCTGAAAAAGAGGCTGACTTTGCTCCAGTGTCCTCTCTCCTGAATCCCCAGTCATCCCCTCTGTACTGACGTATGCAGAAGAGCTGATGTCCACCTTCTTCCCTCCGTCTCCTCTGCTTTGATATGTAAAACCTGTCCCCCGTGTGCCTGCCTGGCTGCCTGGCTGACCCACAGAACACTGGTTTAACAGCCCGCTCCTAATCTCCATCACACACTGTGTGTTTTAAAAGCAGCCGAGCACAGCGGTGCCCCCCCAACAAAGGAAGAACGGGCACCTCTGTTTGAACATCTGGACGTCTGTCAGCCCGCCGACCCGCCTGTTAAAGGAGCCTCGCATTTTAAGGCAGATAATACAGGCGGGATTAATTAAATCACACCGCCGTCTTCAAAGCGTAGTCAAGGCCACAGGCTCTCAGGTGGTGTAGGTTCAGCAGGAAGTAAGCACTGGGACAGAGGGAACGGATAATAAAACTCATACCATAATAATGACGGAACAAGAAAAGTTTCTTCAGACTTTGGCAGAGTCCACTGAAGCAGTACGGCCTGTTCTGGGCCTGCCAGCCACAGATCTGTGAGACTCGAATCAAACAGCACAACCCTGCCACACGCTGCAGGCTCCTCAAAGCATTTTGGACTGAGTCACAAAAGAACTCCAGCAGCTCCAATTAGCTGCAAGCTTAGCAATTATTTGTGTGTAAACCTTTTAATTTCTTTTGAAATGGCTTTAATTTGCTTTTGCCTACATTTGCTAGATCTCATTACACCGTGATAACATAAATCACAGGATGCAATGCTACTTCTGACATCATCCAGCTTCCCTTGATCACCATTATATACAGCACTATATACTGTAAAGTTAATGAAGCTTCAGTATATATAGTTTTAATGTTAAATCATTTAAGTTCATTCAATTCATTCTTGATTTTGCATCAGTGAAAAATGAACTGCGCTCATTTCACCTGTAGGACAACAGAAGCATGTCTTTAACAGACTGCTTGGCACTATTAAAGACCAAATACAGACTTATTTGGCACGGACTGATTTTGGTCAGTTCAGTTGGATTAATAATTAAAATAAAACAGTACATACAATATGCTGTGGATATAGAGTCTGAAGGGCGTTGTGTGAGTAGAACTGAAATGATTGACAATGAAATGTCAAGAGATACCTTGAACCGTGAATCCTTTTAGGTCTGGAACTTGTGGGGAGAATCATTTCAGATTGTACTTTGTGATTTGGTTACATCTCTGCTCAGCACCCGCATCTCTTCAGATCTGCCTCATCAGGACTTAGCCTTGTTTAGTCCACTTATGTGAAACAGAAATGTGCCATCCGTTTAGATCAGAGCTACAGGCCTTTAAACCACAGACACGACACACAGTGAGAACACCGAACTGTCTTTCCACTTATAGACACAATACAGAGCAGTAAGTTTGACACCGCTGACAAAATCTGTCAGCAGGATGTCAGCCAGCGTGTTGATCCTCCTCCTGCCTCGTGTGGATGGACGATGTTTGAATCAAGTTGACTTGGACATTTATTGTCTCTGGGTTGAACAAGAAAACAAAAAAGTTGTTGGTGGACAAATATCCTGATTAAATCATCATGCTGCTCAAAGCCAAACAAGCAAAGAAAGAAATGCTAAGAATGAATGCCAAGTCACTATAATCCACACAGCTATCCCCCATTATTAGGTCCACGCCATTGTTTTGTTTTGTTTTTAATTCTTTCTTTCTAAAGGAAAAGCCTTGGAGGCAACACGGTGAGGTTTGACTGAATCTTTGATTATTTTGGCATTTTACACAGACAAGAAAACATTTGCTGTCCAGCGGGTAGACAGATTGATGGCTCCACAGATGATTCATTTTTCTCTGCCAAACATGGCCGACGTTCAATAGCACACCTGCCCTGATACATAACAAGGCCCTGGAAAAATAAGTGTGTCCAATAAGAGCCACAAAATTTCTTTCAGGTTCTCAAAAGTCGATTACATACAAAAACAACAAAAAATAAATTAAATAATGCAACAAAATCTACACACAAGGTTACAGAACATGGTGAAAAAGCAAGAATCTAGAGGCGTTGTGTTAATCTGCCTAACACATCTAAGACTGCCTTTAAACAACACTGTTATGTTGTCATTATCATTATGTTATCATTATGAGTGACCACAGATTATTTTTCTTCACACTTGTTTAGTGATGAAGGCTGTTATGACAAGCAGTGTCTGATTATAGTGCTCATCAATTTATATAGTTACCACTTTGATTGTGTGAATGGAAACACAGCGGAGGAAGCGAGACCCATCAGGTTTAATAAGCTGCTTCAGAGCACACAGAATGGATTTACGTATATTAGTATTTATTTTTCTCTGATGAGCTGACAGACTTTGATTCTGTGGCAAATAATTAATAATGAATGAGGATATGACTGCTGTCAGCTCACTTTTATGGAAGTTAATTGTTGCTGCTGCATTTTGTTGGGTCTGCTTTAGACATGATCCTGTAGAAGGAAGAAGCTGTAATGCAAACACTGTCAAACACCTTGGACCATTGATAGGGGCTCACACATTTGCATATCTGTAAAGCAATTCTGAAAAGATGAAAGTGTGGTGTCAGGGGAATAAACTGTTTCAGTGCTGCATGTTTAATGAGTGTACCCTATGGTTCCTGTTGAGATTACTCTTTTCTCAGATCAATATCTGTATAAAATAAAACACGAACATACTGTGGAAAGGAACACAGGAGCTATTTTACACAAGATATGCCATTTGTTTCATTTATATGTGATGTGTGTGACTATTGCTTCAGTTGTCATCTGATTATTAAAAAAGCAACTGGCCGATATTGTTCAACTTGCATCGCACAGGCTTTTACTTTATTTCTTAAAAAAAAAAAAAAAAAAAAAAAAAAAAAGGCAGAAATTCTGTTTTATATTTGAACTAAAAGCAAAAATCAACCAGTTTTTAACATAAACTGACTATAAAGATGGACGCAGCCTTTGCGAAGCTTCCCGTGTGGTTTTTGATGAGCAGTTGTGAGGCTGAGAGCGGTCACCATCTGGGCAGCGTCCGACTCTGACTATCATCTGTGGGCTTCATGAGTAAAAGTTGTGTCTGGGACAGATTGTACTTTACAGTGCTCTGTATCCCCTCTGAACATAAAAGATGGTTGATATCCTTGAACATCCTGTTTCCTGCACACGGAGGATACTCCGAGCTGCCTGGAGAGCATGTTGTCAGGGGTCTAATGGTCTTACCATTACAGACAAAACTATGAATTTTCCATTTTATCTCAGGAAGGCACCACTGTGAATATCTCATTAACTCATTAGCGAATAAATTGCCTCCTCTCATTTTCTTCTGCAATGATAGACACGTGTTCAAAAGGAGGAAAATATTCACCAGCTCCAAATTGTTGGCATCAGGTAGATCTATTTAGCAAAGCCTGAATCAAACTTTGTCTTTGATAACAGGCCCTGCCTGCGTTTTTGCTGCCGTTTTCGCTGTATGAGCCAGAGCCTGATTAAAGTAAACAAACTCTTCATTCATTGCTTCATTTTCACAGACTGTAATTTGGCAGGATCCCTCCTTGGGGAGCAGAAACCAAACACAACACTGGAGTCGCTGACAAGGCATCTTGCTGCAAACCAGAGTCGAGCTCCAAATTATCCTGACAGGTCGGCGCATAGAGAGACAAAAACCACAGGCCCAGCACTTAGCCCTGTCAAACACAGTTAGGAGGCCGCGCTCAGACACCTTCCCCTGGTAATAACTGTATCAGCCGTCATTAGTTTATCATTTCAGAAGTGGAGGCTGCTTGGACACAACTTTGTAAAAACTAATTATGTCGCTACACTGTCAGTTATTTGTGAATATGCCCCCCCCCAGAGCAGAGTGTATTGTTGTGGATATTAAAGTGTGTACCCTTTGATTCACTGGAAGTCAAAGGGGATACAATACTGGTCTAATGAAAAACAATTAATCATGCATCCCTTTACTTGAGACATGGCTCAGTATGAATGTGCTAACCCTCTGAATCATGTAACATTCATGGTCCAAGCATTCATTAAAGTTTGACAGATACAAATGAGACCATATGAAGCTCTGAGGCACCTCTCCCAATTTGAACCATATCAACAGACAGCGATGAGAAGGGGCAGGTTTTTGTGATAGGTGTAAGATCTGCTTTTCTTTTAACGTCACATTCCTCAAGCATGACTACAGATAACAGGAAGTGTTGGGAGATTTTTAATATTACTGGCTATTTTCACCCCTTTCAGCTCCACACGAGGCGGGACAAGATGCTTCAAAACACAAATAATGACTGCTTACATGTCATTACTCCTGCCAGAAATCAGCTTTGGACTGCACTTTAAAACACCCTTAACAAAAGTACATTTACAAAACAACCAGCATAACCAAAGAAACAGGCTTCAGGGTGGCTCAGCCCCGCTGAGGGAGGAGGTAGAGAAAGATGAAAAGCAGAAACAGTAATCAGAGCGTGAGCCTTGAACAGTAGAGGATCTGATATTGAGGATTATACTCTATACTCCCCGAGGTCTCCGATTGCTTCTGACATGTTCAAATAGCTGCTGACGAACAATTAGCGCCTAAGAAGTCAGATATTTCCTTTAGCAGGTGAAAAAAAAAAACTCAGCTAATGCAAATTTACATTTTGAAATTATAATAGGAAAAAACTAATACAAAATTATCCAAACAGTCAAAATTCATTCAAACATTCTTGACCAGAAAGATGTTAATGATAGATAACAATGCAGATACAATGTCTTTGAGTGGCTGACAGATTAAAAGGTAAAGGTAAAGGTGAGCCAGACCTTTAGAGCAGAATTGCATGTCAAATCTGATGATGCGGAAAAGACCACAAGTATTTCTGGTGTGCTTTCACAAATACTGCAAGTAACAATCACCAGCGAGCACACAGATAACATTTAACGTTGTTCAAATCAGAAGAGCAAAGCACTGCTGTTAGAAGAACAATGTCTGAAGGCAGCTTTCTGCTGGAAAACTCTTCACTCAACACACCAGATGGTTTATTATGCAGAACCAACTGGGAAGATGTCTTTGGACAGGTTTAAAAAAAAAACAAAAAACACCTAGCAGGTGATTGGATGAAATACCTGTCTCTCATGTGATGAAGGGAGCAGTGGAGAGGAAACACAACAGAACAAACTGCAGCATGAAGAGCGTGAAAAAGCACTTTCATAAATGATCTTTGCATATTTGAATATCAAAACAATCCCTTCTCCATAGCTGCCAGTATTTTTTCCCCTCAGAGGACGCTGACTGGTCCAAACCACTGTGGTTTGAGTAGCTTGGAGTTTGGAAATATGGACTCTGGCTTGTGAAAATTTCAGCTGCCTCGAAGGATAATCTCTGGTTGATTTGAATGAAACACAAAGCTGTCAGAAAAAATAAAATCTCAGTTGTCAATATCAGCTTCAAAGAGCGATGACAGGCTGAGACAAACACAGAGCTCCTTGGGCAGACGGGAAGAAAATATCTGTAATATTATCAAAAACCTGTCATTTACACAAGTTCTGTCTCTTGGCATGAAGTTTCCAATGTGTCACGATGGCTGTCAATACAAAAGAGAGTGAGAGAGAGCAGAAGCAAAAACAAAGAAGAGACTGTTATTGTGTTTTTATATCACACAACCGTGCAGCCTACAATCGTACAGCATTCTCCTCCAGGAAGACATCCATCCCAATCATTCAGTCCTGACATGTCCGTCAACAAGATGACGGATGTGTCAACAATTTAAATATTTGTATGTGGATGTGCATCCACTCCTGCTCTACTTTAGAATTCAAGTATAATTTATTCATGACAGTAAGGGAGAGAGTCTAACAGCTAGTTTTATTCTGGATCTGATAAAATACTGCGCGCACATCTTTCATTCATCTGTGTAATCAGACAACCCAGTGACGCCTTTTAACAGCAGACATGGCTGAATGTAGACAATGAAACAACTGCACGAAATATTTACGGGCAGCAAAAAATCTAAATAACTCACGGCGGCCCACGAGGATTTGGCCTGAACCGCTGCAGCCTGGATTTGAATCTGACCCATGAGCCTTTGCTGCAGCTCATCCCTCCTCTCTCCCACTGTGGCTATCCAAATGAGAGAAATTTTCTTCAGAAATGTTTCTTTTTCAATTTATATGCATGAAAAACATCATCTTGTATTGAATTAATAATTAACATGAGGAAAAATTTTAATAAAAATTACTTTCACTGAGGAGTTTTTTTTTTTGTTTGTTTGGTTTTTTTTTTTTACCATTGAGAGCAAAATGGAGTTCAGCCTTTCAGCACGGTGGGACGTCCATGGGTCAGATCTGATAGTTAATTACTGCAGTTTCTATTAGCGTCATGCTTGCGTGAGCTCCTAAATCACAATTTAAATGAACAGTAGTTTAATACGTTTTAATACAAGAAGCTAGACTCTCAAATATGCAGTTATATCTTTTAAAGTTTTTTTGTGACAGTGCAGATAGACATAAAAACATGTCTCCATTCCCCACCGAGCACACTCCTGAAAATGCTTCCACAAGCAGACTGAAAATTCAGATGTAAGGAAATGTTACTGAACCGCATCCTTATTCAGAGCACAGGCACAGAACTGAGTGGGAATGAAAGAAATACAATTAAAAATGTAATCTCTTCGAGGAGAGACACCATATTAATCATATCTACAGATTACTCTGGGGTTAGGGCTGTGTGCTCATCGCAATTCTCCCCAAAGATTTCAGGAAGCTTTGGGGAGAAAAACAAAGTTCAGGTTTCACTTAGTAGTAACTGGAAAAGCGGAAAGTTGCCAGATTTAGAGGCAAAAATACACCAATCCACTGTGATAAACACAACCTCCTCACATCAGCCTTCTTTAACATGTTTCTCTTTTGTTTTGTGGAGACGAGCGACATCTCTGCTTTTTGGCAAACGTCAGTGGAGTCAGGACTGACTGATAAAAGCTCGTATGGGGGTCAGTAGGAGGTGGTTTTGGATTCTGATCTGTTTATCAGCTCTGTTCTGGTTTCTGCACCCAGGGGAAGTGTGAATCCTTTCACATCTCCACCTCTTGAAGTGGAGAGGAACAACTGTGAAGTATCACTCACTCACACACAGTCAGTGTCCCGGTGGCCGCCCTTCACTCAGAGAAACCCCACAACGCTGTCCTGAATACTGAAAACATTTCAGCCGATAACTTAAGAGCAGCCACCAAGTCAAAAATGACCCACAGTCATTTAGTTTCATTTTAGTTTGTAAAAGTTCCAGGTAGCGAAACTTCAATCCAACTTAGGTGGCTCATGCATTGGATGTCTTTCCAAATCAGAATTTGAGGGAAACCAAGGATGAAAACCACCACATGAGACGCTGAGCACCCGAAACCAACAAACCCCCTCCAGCTTTGGTGCCCTGAAACATCACTGAGTCTGCGGTCTTTTGCATTGAGGCATTTCAGTTTGTCTCTTTGATACTTTCCTTATTTTGATAAAGACTGTAGTTACCAGCGATGACTGATCACGTATCCAGGTACGTGATGAAAATGGCCGCTTTGGTTTGGAAGGAGTCAAGGGTGTTTCTACATCCTTTTATAACCAGCTATGGGAGTTACTGCCCATTACCACTGTAGATGGCCATTTCATTAATTTTTTTTCCTGAGGGAACGTCCCGGGTTGCCTTGTCTGTATGTTCTTTCTGCTAACGCACTCATGGCTTTGCACATTGTAGATAAACAGGAGGAAAGTTGAAAGCAGAGCTCCGGAGTTTTTGAGCTGGTGTTTATTTTTCAGTACTCTAAACATCCCTGGCTCACACACGACCACACAGAAAGGCACATAATTTCATGCATACACAGCGCACACACTCCCTCCTGGCCTAGTCCTGTTTGTCACAGATCCCCTGGACAATATTTCTGATGACGCCTGACAAGCGACCGGCAACCGAAGCGGCTACATAAACTGGGATATAAATAAATCCCACACATCTGCTTCAATCAGTCACTTCCTGTCTTGGCAAGACAGCTGCTAATGGACAGAGTTAATGTAGCCGGCTATCCTTGGTGTGTCCCGTCCTCTGCTTAGCGCCTGCTCGGCTCCTGAGCCTCCAGACGACCTGGAACGCTCGGTCCTTGTTTGCCATTGGCTGCCAAAGTGACACAGTGCGACCTTTAAGATAATAATAACAGAAAATGGATGGCCCTTCTTAACCCTTCTGACTGGTGACGGAGAAATGATGGTGAATGAGACGCTGACACAATAAGACAGACCGAGAGTGTCACTGAAAAATGATGTTTTTAGGTTGACTGAGACAGTTGTGTGTGTGTGTGTGTGAGATTATAAATTCTTGTCCTGTCCATGTTGAATTTTGTATGGAGCGAATAACGTTCAGATCACCTAAAAGAAGTCGAGTGAGGTTTCCAAAACTGCAGCAGAATGTCATGTCATGATTTTGAATTGAATCATCTGCATCAAATAAAATATCCAACACCATCTAAATTGTTTTCCTGTTTGTTATGAAGTGAATGCGCAGCAAGAAACCCAGTGATGGCTTAACTTGAACTTCACCTCAATTTAAAAGAATAACGAAATACATTTGGTATGATACAAAATGAGAAAGAGAGAAAAAAGTCTTGGCCTTTTTTTTTTTTTTTTTTTGAGGGGTGAGCTGGATCAATTGATGATAATGTGGCATTTGGACAGAAACACGGTTTGACACTGTCCCATCGGGCGTAACGTTGGTAAATACTGGCTCCAAAAAGGACACTTCGGCATGTCACTCTGTGAACATCACTGTGTTGCATGTGGAAGAGTGACATTTGCTTTTTATGCTGCTCTCTACCTCACACACACACGACAGCAATCTGGATTGAAACCATCCTTTCCAATATTTCCATAAGCAGCTACATAATGTTGAACAAATGTTGAGCGAGTCCATCGTGTCTTGCATGATCGCGATTTCCCTCCAGATCTTTATCCCTGTCTGTAACGCATACACAAAATACATTCACGTGTTCATTTAATTTCCCAAATGCGCCTCACATGTTCCCTGGCCATGAGGGATAATCACATCTTCAGTGCCTCCTGGCGCTTGCATCCATCAACTGGGTGGGTTTTGTGTGATTATGATCAACCAGGAGGGATATTAACAAGAGGAGGAGTGACAGCACATTGTCCAGCATCAGGGGGGCATCAGTACAGCCATATGAGGGGAAAGTCTATCCAACCTCAGCCTCTCTGACAACTCCCTATCTTAGCAACCTCTGAGTCCCTGAGCGTCACGCTCCCACGAAGCGATCAGCTGTCAACACTCCTGCCACTGACAACTTTATAATATGTGTGAGGACTCTCAAAGGCATTCTCTCTCTCTCTCTCTCTCTCTCTCTCTCTCTAACGGACTCAAGGGCCGACAAATATCAGGATTGTGAGATAGTTCCAGTGAGCAGAGTCCTTCTGCTCTGCAGCAGCCATCTCAACATTGTTTGTTTACAGTTGGCTTCAGATGGCAATTTTACTGAAAAACAGGTTGATGGCCCTATAATGTGTTTTGAAATTGTTCATTTGCAATTTAGCAAATTAGACACCAGCCGTCTCAGATGATTACCAAATTGCCTCTGGGGATTAATGAAGTATTTTTGATTTTGATTGTCAGGGGCATCTTTGGAATACATCGTGGAACCAACATGTGGTGATGATGGGAGTTTGATTACCTTTTTTTGTCCTCTAATAAGTCAAATTATAAGCCACATGAAAGTCAACAGTTGTTATTCAAATATAGACTTTTAAGGCTCTTTGTTAGGTGAGTTTTCTGCAAATAAATTAAAATTGGAGTAAAATAACATCGAAGCCTTTTCCGCACTGTTTCTCACATTAACAAATGCTGACTCAATCACCAGATTCTGCCGCCTTAATAGGAAAAGTCAATTCGTATTAACTGTAGTGGACCATTCAGGTGTTTCCTCATTATAAGGAATAAACCAAGAGGCCGCTTTTGATGTTTTTTCTTAGTGAACTGAGGAGACCTTAATTTATTTGAATCAAAGCCTATTTGACAGGTTCTTTACAAGTTCTTGGCTTTGTTTCATGTTTCAATACATTTCTAAACGAAAGGGTAATTTTCTTTCTTTCTCTATTGCCTTTTTTTTTTTTTTGCATCAAATACACCTTTGTACTAAACTCACAGAGAAAACTACTTTGAAGGTGTGACTGGCATTCTGGCAGGAACTGGTCTGTCTTTCCAATTCACAGCTCCCAGCAACGTGAAGAAAAGTAAATGGAAAGATGAGCCGATGGGCTCCACGGTGACCCCAGAGTACACCATGTGTGTAAAATGTGTGTACTGTAGGTGTGTGTTTGGACATGCAACCCTCTGCAGACAGTTTTCCACTCGTCTCCACATTGGAGGACACGTTGCATCTGTTATCGGTGCACTTAACGTTCTTCCCACACGGCGACCTGCGCAGCACTCAGCATGGTGTCAGGACTTCACACGTTTCTGGAGTAGCAAACGCAGCATGAAGGAGGTGACAGTGAGGCAGATATGAGGCGATGCTACAGGATGAAGAGCCTGAGGACATCGGCCTGTCTCCACGGACAGGCTATTGGCTGCTTTGCCACATCTGGACACACAATATACACTTTAATTAGAAGCAAAAGGTCAGCTTAGCACATTTTAGCCTGTCAGCGGCGCCCCAGGTGACTGCTGGCCGTGATATTACAAGCATGCCAAGTTGCCCAGAGGTCTCCAGTCAAGCCAAAGGTCCCTTCAGGCTTAACGGCTCTAAAAGGTTTACCTTAGAGGCAGAGTTGAGATTCAAAGCTGATTCTCTGGCCATCTAAATACAGCAAAATGACTGGATGACTGGATGCAGAGCAGCTGAGGTGATGATGGAGCTTTGTCGTAAAGCACATTAAGTGTGACAGGCTTTTTCCTGCATTTTAGTCAAAGTTAGAAACAGGAAACTTGGGGGGAGAGAAGGAAACATTGGATTGGTGGCAACCAAAGGTCATTAAATGCCACTTTCTAGCAATGGGTTCACCGTGTTTATGTTAATGTCACAAAGTATCAACATTTTTTGAAATACAGCAAAATGCGATTGTTTAAATGTTTTCTACTGTCGCTTAAATTCAAGTCCTTCTAAGTCCATCAGTCTAGATTACATTGGACTATATTACATGAAATCTAAAAAACAAAAAAATGAAGCTGGTTTTAAGTATCTACTTAAAAAATGAGAAAGCTATTAAAACACATATCTTCACAAACAGTCCCAAACTTCAGTCTGAGTGTGGCAGACTGAAAACTGTCAGCAGAAAAAGAAATTTAATGGAGTTTGCGTACAATTTTTAGACGAGTCAGTCTTACTGCCTCCGTGTTTCACAGCCACTTTCCACACCCGGAGATAAAGAAATGAAGGACGCTCTCTTGCTTACCGGCCCTGCCCCGACATGGCACTGTGCCGTCTGAACACAAGCCAGGAGCTGCAGGAAAGGATGTGGGGCACAAAATCAATTTCCTTTGTTGCCTCACCAGGACTGGCTGCTCCCATGGACCAAATAAAATTTAATCCTTCCATGACTCCTCAATTAAAGTCAAGTCCAAAAAAAGTATATTACTGTATAACCTCTCTCTATCATTTTCAAAAGGAGACTAGCCACGGAAATGGCATCTTCACAATAACAAAATTGTTGATAAAAGAGGAGAGGAGTGGCAATTCAGGACATTTTGGTCTTCTTTCTGCTGGGGAGCTTCTCGTCAGTGACAGATAGTGGATGTTGAAAAGATTTAGTTCATATGGTTACAGACTTTATCCCTTTATATAAAGAGTTTGTCCTTTGACAACCAAATAAGTCTCAAAACAACGCTCTGCAAAAAGCAAGGTCTGTAAATGGTATAATCAAATAGCTGCAGGCAGAGTATATAAAACATGAAATATGGAGACGCTCTAATAAACAAAATACATGAGAGGAAAATGAGAGCAGTTTACTCTTTGTGAACTATCTCCCTCTGAGATATTAAACACATTTTCAAGGGGAAGCAAGTGCACATCATTCCTCCAGGGACAGACAGCAGAGATGAAGAATAAAACTGAGTCTGGGGAAAGGGAAAAAGTGTAAATTAAAAGTCATCAGTTGCATGGAAGCCCCTTTCTGAATTCTCTTGCAACTGTAGATGACTTCACCTGATCTCTGACCTCTCGATGGGAAGATGATGGCAGCCCTTAGATGCATTTTGTCGTCAAACACAGAGAGTGAGGACGACATTTAGGCAGAAATGAGAGGGGACAGGAAACGCTGACGACCCTCCAAGTGCGAAGGAGAGAGAACAAAGTAGAGGAAGGAATATTTTACCAACTGCAAAAGGAAATCAAGGAAATAGTCGACAT
This sequence comes from Remorina albescens, assembly GCA_034769265.1. NCBI lineage: Eukaryota > Metazoa > Chordata > Actinopteri > Carangiformes > Echeneidae > Remorina > Remorina albescens. The sequence continues at coordinate 3,508,125 of CM068493.1, forward strand.
GTAACAAGAAGGCTGTGCTGGTTTCTTATTCATGGATTCATGGTCCTGCCTGAGATGATGATCCTATGGTCAGGAAGGGCAAATAGCAACAGCCCGGTAATGGAGGTCAAGAGACCTGTGTATGAACTTACATCTTACAGCAGATCATTGTCGAGTTCATACAGACATCAGAGCCTGCATGTGATGGATGAAAGAGAGCGTTTAAGGGCCTCAACAAGTCCTGTAAACAGCAGTTCTGTAGGAGTCAGGGAGTCCCAGTGCAGTCACGATTAAACTCATCAGTGAGTGCATCATTTTCATGCAGCTCAACAGAAAGGCAAAATCTGAAAATATCAAAATTTCAAAGCTCAAATCCTGAAAATGTAATCAAAGAAACGGTGATTTGTGTTGTATTTTTTTTTTAGGAAGTTCAGAGTCGACCCAACTTTTTTTTAATGCTGCATGCATTCACGACTTTATGTCTTCCCACACCGTCTGATTTCATAAAGACGGCATCATTTTCTGAGCTGTTGGAGGTTATTTAAGTATTATGTATTTACAAGGTTCCTTATTAGCAGCCCCTTACAGCCTCAGCACTTCACGCTCAACATGCTGCTGTCAGGAGTTATATTGGGGATTTTTGCCGCTCTACAGATGCATGGACCTCTGAGGCACACTGTGAATGAGTAATCCCCTCCTTGACCTTACACACATCGCACTGTTTGAACAGCCCCACCTCACAGCCTCTGGTAAATGTTGGCATTAGCATTTTGGCATTTCCACTGTTTGTGCCTTTTGCATGTGTGATTCGTGTCATGTTTCAGCTGGAGTGTGCAGCCAGGCTCTGCATCAGCATGGCACCGTGAGACATTTTTCAGTTTCACTCCAAACTGTTTCAAACAACCCCACGAAACTTCTGCTCTCATGAATCCAGAGACACCTTGTCCTGAAGAGGCAAAGAGGAACACGGGGGCAGAAATCAAGAACGTCAAGAAGATGTTCAGTAGATAGTTTCAACATGCTGGCTGTCCTTTTCAGGGAGTCAAAAGCTCACTTTTCACTGATCTCATTACAGACAGTGGCATTTCATTAGGCAGGATCTATCATAAAACACCATTATCTCTCCATCTGATGGAGTTGGCTCTTCACAGTCTCCCAGGCTCAACATAAATGATAGCTAATCTAATCCTGGAGCTCTGAGCGTCTTAAGTGAGGAGAAAAAAAAAAAGAAAAAGAGGGGGAGATTGAGGAAAGAGTTGAAGACAAAAAAGTAAAACTTTAGCGCTAAATAAAAATGACAAAGCAGGAGAAAGCAAAGAGGGTTTAACATCTTGCATTTTGTTTGTCTTAGTTGCTGCATTATGGGAGCCTGCTGGGATCAATCGTTCATTAAATCTGCAAGTATTAAATTTTGAATATTGTTTGACTTTATAGATCAGCATCTGCCTTTTTCCTCAATCAGGTTCCACTGCAGTCTGAATGATTACTGTGGATGTGGTTGGTATGTTCCCACATGCAAAGACTCTTTCATCCCGAACTGAAAACGTTCAATATCTTTAGCCACAGAAACATCCTCTGCCGCCTCAGTAGCTCTCTCCAGGGAGCGCTCTGTGACAGCAGTGTAGGTGTGTCTGACCTCCTGACCTCTGTATCTGTGTGGGAGGCATGGGAACAGTCAAGCTACCAGCGGTAATTAACTCAATTATAGTGAACTGGGCCACAGCATTATGTTATGAGCTTCAATTAACAGCAGAAAAGTAACCCGGCCCTTCTGATTGATGAACCCTCGATATAATGGAGGCACGATGTATTGATATCACTGCTGTACGTTTTCAGCACGGCATCACTGTGAGCTTTCTGCCTCTAATTCACACTTCAAGAACCTGAAAAATTAAAAAACAGACTCAACACTTCTTTTGCTTTTCTTTTTCGGAGAGGGATTTCTAAAGACACACTCACTCACACGTACTGAAATAATAAAATATTTAGCTGCAAGACTATAACTGCATCAATCTCATATACTGTTGACATCTTGTGGTGTTAAACTATGAGGACAAATGCAGACAACAACAACAACAACAACAACAAAAAAAAACTCATTCAGTTGTCGTACGCCTTCGTGGATCGGCTGAAGCGGTTCTCAGCTACTGGTTGTCAGATGAGAGAGGGCCGATCTATGTAAGCCTTTAAAGTGTAAAGCTCCAAAACTTTGTTTTATTCAGTTACGGTTAAATGTCTCTGTTGATATGGACACTGCTTCATGTTGTACTGCAGTGTAATTCAATATTGGCTTATTGAAAGAGGAAAAAAAAAAGGCCAGAGGGCTCTTTAATAACTGATCATTGGCTGTTGCAGACAAATCTCAACACACAGAGCTCAAAAAGCTGACGTAGATCCCTTTGTTGCGATACCTGCATTGCGTAGTAAAGATCTGATATAATTAAAAAATGCAGCCATGATGAAATTAAGAGGGTGGTGTCAGAGTAAAAGCCCAGAAGACCCAGCTAAATCACATCCGTCACAATTTGTTATGCTTCATTATGCACTGGGTCTGTTTTCTTGGAGCAGCTTGCGTCACAGGAACTTTGTATATATATATATCTATATTTATAAGTAGATTTAGTTATTTCATTTACATACACAACAAAAGGAGTTTTTCTTGTTATAGTCCTCAGTAATCCATCCAACATTCACTGAGACATAAGAGGAAAAGTCAGGGGATTATTATTATTATTATTATTAGACCTCATCTGCAAGACCTTAAATGTCCAACATACATGTGCTGTGCCACAAACATGGCTAGAAATCTGCAGTGGCAGCTTCAGGGGAGGATTTCTGTCATTACATGACAGAACCACTCTTTTTTTGGCGATATATCTTTGTTATGAGAGGCAATGAGCTCAAAATGTCACATTCTGGAAGCTTTATACGCAAAATGTTAGTCTTTAAAAGCAAATAAACACTAAAATGTGTATTTTTGTGTGCATAATGAGAGTTAAATAGTGGAAAAGCTCTTTGTGCATCTCTATGCCTAATAGAATAGATAATGAGCATTAAATAAGATTCACCAAGCAGTGCGTGGACACCCATAACTCCCATAATCCCAGTGCCCAATAAGACTAAATACAGTTAACCATCAACTTGGCAGTTTTTTCACGACCTCCCTCCAACCACTCATCACCAGCAGCCCCGGTTCCTCTTTAATAGGAGACCTGGATATTAATATCACTGATTGTAGCTTCAACTAGAGGAGGGGAACACAACGTGATTAACAGAGTGCTGTCGGCTCACACGAAGAAGCCCCGCTGAATCCCCTTTCACTGCTTTTCCAAATCTCCTTTGTTGCTGTGAAGATATCTTCTCATAGCTTTTTTCAGGTTAAAACTGTGTACAAGACACCTCGCTGTGGATCATCTTGATCTCATAATGATGACTTGGGTCAAGGTGTTGATGTGGGTAGAATATTTTCAGGAAACTGGAGGCCACAAATGAGATGTGAATAAAATGTGGAGCTTTCAGTAAACTGTGATTGGGTTATTGCTAAGGGAACCATGAAGCAAGCGAGTTTAAAGATAACTTTGCTGAGACTGGCTTTCTTTGGGCAGAGTGCTCATTATTGTCTGTTTGGGGGACACAGCTGAAGCCTTTGACAGCGTAACAAACCAGACATATTAAACCACCAAGAATATGGCTGGGTACCGTTTATATTTTAAGCATTGCCTGTTTAACTGAGACTTCATAAAAGGACCCATTTCTTTGAAAAAGGAACTCAGTTGATCTGAGATATCTAAGTCTGTCTGCAGGTCTTGGAGAGAACCATGAGAAGATGTTTTTTTGCTCCAAAGGCTTCACACATTGGGACCAAAGACAATTAACATCCTCAGTTCATGGTACTTCTCTTTTTTTAAACTAGAGGGAGAAACTGCATCTCCAAAACAAAGCAACAGAAGATATCTGATAAAAGACTCAGAACAGGTGAGGTTAACGTGGAGGAGATCTAACTGTAGCTCATATCAGACCACCCATCTGATATCATCCTGAATCAGGACCCTGGACAAAGGGGTCATGGCAATCAGGGCTCATTCCTGTGTGCAGTGGCTCCCCATTGTTGTCCCAAATTATTCAAAAAAACACAAACCAAATGGGGTTTAAAAAAAAGGGGGGGGGGGGATCAATGAACTCCTCTCAGAGTGATCATTCAGAATTGATCAAATCTGATGAAGCTACAAGCTTGTGTCCCATTTCTTTTTACATCCTCATTAGGAACTCACAGTTTTGGGGCTTCAGTGCCACAGCGACATGTTTTATATAACACAAGTTGTGTTTTTACACGTTTTGTATCATTCCTGTTAATGACATCTTTTGCTTGCCAACTTAATTGTTGGGATGCAGCCTACGCTGCACCAATTGCTTCCAAATGGTTTGTTTTAGAAAACACAGAGACGAAGTGTGAATTTGTTAACAACTTGTTTGAGTGTCTGAACTTTGGTGGTGCTCGGTCGACTGCACACGACCGCAGCCTAATTTTTAATTATAATAATACTAACGCTAATAAAAATCAGTATAACACAGCTAATTTATAGCAGACGCTGTGAAGTCATTTACAGAAAAGGCTGCAGAGAAAATCAACGAACAGCTGCTGATAATCATTGAAGGCAAGTTGAGTCATTAACATGTTCAAATGACCAGTGAACAGTCAGGAGGGGTGAACCACGTCTCAGAGAGAGCAGCTTCCAGGTTGCGATCTGTAAAACTTTGACGCAACAAATACGAATAGTTGAAATCTTTTATGTTCAAGAGTCTTTACTGTAATTCCATTAATGATGTAAAAGACGCCAAAAGCAGTCTGATAACTTTAAAAGGTAAGACCTAACGGCTCTTGTCAACATGCTTCAATTGTGGTAGCAAAACAAAAAAATGAGAACAAAAACGCCTCCCTCAGATTTTGAAGTCTGAATTCCTGCACTTGCATGAGCTTTACGATGCTTCCCCTGTCTTACAGGCAGAGAGCCCTCGTCGCAGCCCCCAGAATGGCAATTAGAGACGCTTGACACTTCCTCGCTTCCAGCAAGAGCAGAAAGAAGACAACAGATGGGATTTGGTGTTTAGGGTCTCATCATCCAACCTTCAGCTGCAGATGCAGGCTGGGGCTGTTGTGTATTCAACCTCGTCTCTGCCGTATTAACACGTGCAGCTGCGGAGACCGCAGCACAGCCATAGGTGAACAAATGGTGGAAAAGACTCTCACCACTGGGATCGTGATTAGTCCAGGGCCTGGGCGGCGTTGTTATTTATCACGGACATGATGAATAAAACATAAACTGTCAAGTGATGGTAATAAGACACGGGAATCTGCTTTTACAGAAACACACCGCAGGACTGAGCCAGAAGGGCAGCAGTGGAAAAAAAAAAAAGCAAACCTTTTCAAACCTATTCAGGTGTCATTAGCGGAATACAGTTGGTGAATTTCCTTTATCGGGATGATTGTGAATGAAGATAATTGTTAATAATCTCACAAGTGACTGGAAAAAGATGTATAATTCACCAGCCAAGGATCACCAGGCACATATAACTCTGGACTGCAAGGCGGCAGGATTGTTTGTGTCTATTTATAATAAATTATATCTTTAAGTGAAAAATAGAGCCTGATTGAAAAAACACAGGATATATTTACTTACAAATTTACTTTCCATCATTTAAGATTGTTTGTTTTACACACAAAAAAGGGTATTCAGCAGAAAAAGATATGTCTGATGTGTGAGGTGATAAAAAATATTTGTTTCTTATCCAAGATATAATGTGTACAATGAGAATGGGGGCAACAATCTGGAAACATAACGGCTCAAGCTGCCGCTGGGGTCAGTGCAAGGGAAGACAAACGAAGGCAGGAGGGGGAGGTTGAGAAAGAGACCAAAGAAGTGACAGTGGACTTTAATAGTCAGATATTCAATGACCTGGATTGGACTTTTAGAAAAGTGATTAGAGTACAAGTGTACATCGAAAGCACAATGGCCTGATGCTAATAAAAATATCAAAGAAAACTCCCACACTAATCTAACATTTGACCAAATAACAACATCTCACAGTTAAAATTGTCAAATCCACACATCATGAAACATTCTGCTGCTGCAACTCAGAATAACATCAGCTATGATAAAAGATTATATCCCTGTGTTTGGTAGAATAAACCCCCACCCCTACAAAGTTGGCACAGCTTCAGGCCCTTCTCTGGTCTGTTCATCGTACAGTAGGACTGATTCATGCAGAGGGATCCACTGTGAGCAGCCCAATTTATCACCGGAAGCATCAGTGGGCAGAACAGAAGATGCCCTGCTGATAAATGGAGGTGAGGAGGAACGCCAGAATAAAGCTTAGAAATACAAAGAGGGAAGGAAGACACTCTCTGTCCTTAACCCCCGAGGAAATGTAGCACACAAATGTAACACACCTTCTCCGTATTCACGGGGAATGTGAGCTATCGGCTGCAAGTACAGCAAATACTCCTCCAAGAAAGGCACAGCTCAGCTCTGATCATGCTTTGCCAGTTTAATCGTTGGACCATATTTGGGTCGCATGCTCGTGCACACACACACACACACACACACACACACACAAAACGCACACACACTTTAAAGGCAAATAAATAATAAAGTCCATTCTGTTCTGCTACAGTACCATATGGAGCTTGGCAGCATACCATAGAGGAGTGCAGAAGATCCCTGAGGACAGAGCAGCACAACTCGCTGGGCAATGAGCCTATAGGACAATGTTTTCCAACCACTTCAGCCCGTCTCACCGAGCCTCCCCCCCGTTATCAAAAAAAAAAAAGCTCCCAGGGACTCTTCATGCAGCTCTCTGCTGAGCTAAGTGTACCAACAACTACAGCAGTTCATCTCCCAACTATTACAGCATCAATCCACAAATATATTGTGGATGGATGGATCTTAGTGAGTGACAGCAGACCCACACACATCTGTATACTGTTACACTTCAGTGTGCTCTGCATCCAAGCTGTTTGGATCATCAGTGCAACATAATAAAAAAAATGCTACTCATGTAAACATTCATCCAAAGATTTGATCTTTTGGTTTAGTGTCTGTTTTAGTGTCCTTGCTACACAAAAACTTTTGTCTCCATTCGTGAGAAAGAGCCCTAATTTCTCATTCCCACTTAATGTTGTCACTTCCCAAGAAGCAACACATTTAGAAGACCCATTTTTTTCAACCAGAAAACTAATTTGCTTGCCCGCAACCATTAAAAAAAGAGAATCTCATCAAAAACAGGCAACAGCCGATAACAACCTGCCTCATACACCTGACATCAAGACAGGCATAAAGCAACATTAGGAGAACATTGGAGTTTTTGTTCAGTGAGTCCAACACTGACAGAAAATATCAGGCTCTTTAACTGCTAAATGCTCCAATATGTTCACCAGCTGCTCTCCAACTGTGTGTGTTTGCTGCTCGGGGCTGCAGGTAGTGTACAGAGACCTTTAAAGCCACTTGGCTTAACGTTCTTAATGTGACGTTATAAAAATATTGAGCACAGTTGCTTGAAACAAAACGCCCAGCATTACAGAAGACCACCAAATAGAAGTAAAGGCACAATGCTCCATCCACTGTCACATATCTAATAAAAGGTCAAACAACTTGGGTTGATTGTCAGTCTGACCAAGTAAAGTCTGGGATGTGGGATAATGGCAGCTACCATCACTGAAAATCCATAAAAACAGGCCAACACCTGGCAGGGGCGTCCTGACTGTCTACAAATCCAACTCATTGGCCTTTAACTAAATGTCACCTCCACCATCATGCTCCCTGACTTTCCTGTCTCTTTCACTCTGGCTGCCCAAATAAAGGCAAAAAATAACATATAAAAGGGAATGGAAACGTGCGTTTAAATGATGGGCATGTTGTAAACAAACCTCAAGGTAAGAAAAACTTGCTAGTATTACTGAAATTGTTTACATATTCAGTCTTACCTCCAAATTAAGTGGCTTAGCCTTTTTGTCTGACTGTTTCTTCCTTTGAACAGAAGCAATCATGTTTAGTATGATGTTCATTTAACTGACAGGAAAAGAACTATAAAAAAATAATACACAATTTATAATGGAGCTGAATTATCCTCGGAGGAGCTCGTCTGTCGAGTCTATAAAGCCGCAGTGTTTACGACCACACCAGCTCTGAATCACACTGAATGACCAGCCTGTCAAAAACACAAAGAGAGAGAGCGGCGGGGAAGAGATGTGGCGAGTGTGGAGCAAAGCTGAAAAGTGATGTAGAGAGTGAAATTGAAATAGGTGTGTTAGTGTGAGCGCCGCCGGAGGAGGGGGGGTGAAAAGTGGGAGTGAACGGATGATGTGGATACAGATAGAAGGTTAGAACCAGATTGAGAGGCGATCAGGTCCCCGGACTGGACAGGACAGATGTGTGAACAGGCGTTGGACGGATGATGAGCGGATCTCACTGTGCAGCCATGACATATTATCTGAATGTGACAATTAAAAGGTCCGTCACATTGGCTGTGGGAGGAGGACAGCTCAGAGGGATCGCTCTGCTCTTTTGAAGTTTCTGCTGCAAGTGGAAGGAAATGAAATCCTGTTTGAGCCGGCTCAGATTTGATTATTGTATTTTATTTTTTTACTGAAAAAGATTGTTTATAATCTATCACATACGAGGAGGTAAAGCCAAATAATTTAATATTCAGGGGATTTGTATTCGTTTCAGAGAAACAATGCTGATCCTTTATGTGAACTGTCCACTGGAATTATACTCCTAATGCATTAAAAGCACATTAAAATGAAGAATGTCAACATTAAAAAGGTTCAAAATGTACCACTGGGTCACCATATAAAGCCCAACTTACTTCTCGTATGAGTAAAGCTAAATGGAAACAATTCTTCAGACGTTGAGTCCATTCGCACACCACCATAACACACACACACACACACACAACAATCAACAGACATATGGGGACGATGGGTACGTAGATCCCAGTGGGAGTTCAAAGGGGGAAGCTTATAGGGGTCATGAGGAGGGCAGCACATAAACAGAGAAAAGCGTGCATCAGAAGCACGGCCGAGTGAGCAGAACGCAGAACGTCAGCGTATTCTCAAACTGGCTATTCGTTAATTCTGCACGACTTCCGCCACGGCTGAACTAACCTGTTCAAGGATGGAAGCTGTTTCTTCATCAACAGGAAGGAGCACGGGACATTAAACAGCAGTAATTTACATTTTTGACCGAGAACACCATTAAAATGCTTCTGCTACAGTATACATAATGCCTCTGTTTCCAATCTGGTGATGTAATTTTAATTTCTCTTCATTATTTAATATTTAAGAAATGCAGAAGAAAAAAAAAGGGTCGATTTACCTTTTTGAACTGAAGAGTTATTGCTCGTGTTTAAAATCTGTTACATGTTTATCAGTAGTTTATGGGTTGGCCTGCTCTCATGTACAGTTCACTGGTTAACATGGGAATACTAGCTGACTAATTGGATTGCTGAGATGTGTCGTGTAACAGATCTTAATCAGGCAAGAGTTTCAGCACATACGCAGCAGGCCCATACATCTCCAGGCCTGACATCTGATCACTGGAGGAGCCGCTTCAGATGATAAAGCTGCAGCTGATAAACACCAGCACCGTTCCTTTTGCCCACTTGGCTTTTAAGATTTCTTGTTTCGTGTTCATTTGCATCTAAATGTGCCAATCAGGTTTCGAGGGGTTACTCAGGTCCTCCATAATCAGGACAATGCGCCCTTTATGAAAAATAAATGTTGATTTTATACTCAGGGCTACTTCAGGTGGATTTTCGCTACATATAAATGCTATTTAACACTGATCTTGCTAGAGTCAAATGACAGGTGTCATCAGCATTAGTGCTGGGCGCTAATGTTTGACCATGCATGTGCATATCCGTGTATATTTATGTGTGCACAAGTGCTGATAAATGATTGTGTGGATGCACAGAGAGTGTCTGGAATAAATATTCAGATGTTACATGTGAATAACCGTAGCAGTAAAAACACTCCACAGCCTTGAGCTGCAGAGAGTCTTTTGAGACAGGCTTTTATCCAATTTTATCGGTTTTAAAAATAAATTATATTTAATTCCTCCTGTTCTGATCTGCTGATACCGTTTGCTGTTCATATAAATTACACTCGTCGGTTTTCTCATGGTTTTTCCGACACTTTGCCCTTTTTCAAACAAAACAATGAGAATCAGCACTTCCTTTTTCACAGTAAGAGCATATCAAAAGGATGGTTTATGCCTTCTGAGTTGCTGCAAAGTGAAACATCTATGCAGGAGAATTTGAGCTTCGCTGCCAGAAGCTTAATGAACGAAAAGGAGGCCGAACAACAGCTTTGTATGCAGATTAGCTTGCATGACAAGCATGACTGCTGCTGCACTGACACAACCAACATCTTTTAAAAATACATTATTAAAATTAAATCAGCAAATTTCCTGCAGTTTTTCTGAGGCAGAAGACATTTTATTCTGTTTGTACTATTGTTTAATACACAACCTAGTTATTTACACTGATCCACCCATTTAATGAGGTAATTATATGTTTTGCCTAATTAAGTAGTAAGTAGTGAGATTAGCTGTCAGGTAATTCCTGCCAAATAAAAACTTCAGTATTTCAGTGAAGTAGAAGTATAAACAACTATAAAATGGAAACACTCAGTAAGGTGAGCGAATGTTCACTATATTATCAGTACTCGAGTAAATGCTGTTCAGCAACTAGTGTGTGAATTCTGTAGCTTTCCTCAATTTTCTCAGGAATGTGGGAGAGTATCTGGCTGAACTTGATGAATTACGTTCCACCTTGGACTCCCTGCTGCTGATCCAGAGGAGGCACAGCAGCTGGAACACCATTACTCTGCTGTTATCACATTACACTCACTCTGGTCTTGGCCTGCTCTGAAAACAGCCTCTGCTATCTATCTAATACTGCCTACATTTAAAATCGCCTGGTCTATCTATCGTTGACTCGGGTGTAAATAGTGCCGCTCCAGTGAGACAAAGAAAAATGGCTCTCAGTGGCCCATCGCAAAAATACCTTCCTGACACAACAGACACACCCGCTGCGCTCGCTGCACTGATTGGAGGAATGCGACCATTCATCGGTGTGCATGAGTAGTCAGGGCTCGGGCAAAACCTGCATTTTCAGGCCTTTTTGAATGCAAACATCAAAACACATCCCTTGCCCTGCTGAATCTCCAAGTGAAATGTGAGACGTATTTGTTAAAGAGAAAGTGTCCCAGGCGATCGAGGGGCTCCATATGTTCCCAGTTTGTTTACCCAGTCATTAGAGGCCTCTACACCATGTGAGACTACACTGTTGTCTTAGCAGGAGCCAACATCCCCCCCCCCCCCCCCCCCCCCCTTCTTCTTCATCTCTATCGTCACGGGAACAGCAGCCACAGGGGAGAGTCGGGCCGCAGGAAATTAGGAGTGTGACCAGATAAGACCCAGCGTTCATCTGATACTGTTCCCTGGCAACTGGTGAGAGCAGCGGAGAGTGACAAAAAAAAACAGAACAATGTGTCGGAAAAGGTACATGCTGATATGAGTGTAGTGAGGAGACACTGACTCATCATTTGCCCCATAAAATTCACCTACACAATGCTGCCAGACGAGCCCTACACTCGCCTTCCTATAGCTAAATGCAGCTATCCGGTTGGCTGTGGTGCAGACTGACTGTTTGGAAAGTCGCAATTTCACTATTACCCTTTGAAAAACTGCCAGGAAGATGTATGACTGTAGGCTTATCTCACATTGTGCTTTACAGCTTTCCACATCAGCATCAGTGCTGATAAAGTGTTATTAAGGAAGCTGTCCCAGCCAAAAGAGTCACAACAAGGCTTGTTTAGTTACAAAAAATGTCTAAAGTCAAACCTGGTAGAAGATAATGAAAAAGTACCAAAACAGGGGCAGATCCATTTGACTGGGTCTCAGTTACAGTTTGGCTTGAGGCTCCACAGATGTCAGGGGTTTGATGATTGGAGAAAATGACAGGCAATTCCTGCGTCAGCCAACTTATCTCGTTCAATCTAAATTGTCCTGATGTGATGAAGCCTGCTCAGTCAGGCGTCTCCGCAGATTAGAATGAACACAATTTCATCCAGATTGTTCACTGATGGCAAAACGGGAAAATGTTTTCTCCTTTGTGTGATTTGGCTGCCTACGTGAATTCCCGTCTTCTTTCACAATGAACTACAGCGCAGCTGGGAAATACATCCTCCATCAAAAAGACCATACAAGACCCCGCTGTGTGCATGCCGGCTCTGACTCCAACGGCACCACACAGCATGAAAACAAACAGCGGTGCAAGTGAAGGTGATGTGTGTTTTTATACAGAATTATATGGTTTATATAAGCAGCTTCTTCCTTTTTAAGTTAACCCCTTTTTTTTTTCTTTTGTTTTTGTTTTTTATTCTTTGCAATTGCAATTTGCTGCAAAGCAATCTGAGCAGGTGATGCAATTACATATCAAATCAAATCCAAGGTCACATCTGAACAAGTTCGAAATGTTTAAGGATAGGCAAAATGATTTGAATTCAATTTGCTTTCAGTGTTCAGAGTGAATGCTTGAATTGGTACGTTGACTGTTTGAGGTGAGGGGAAAGAAAAAATAGAAATAAAAAGAATGAAAAAATAAAACATGTCCCCGCAAGTAATGTGAAGTCTCTTCATGGAGCAAAGACATTTTATTCAAAGGTTTAGTCGCATTGTGTATGTTTGAAGAATCTCTGCATGCAAACCATAAAAACACCATTAATCATTGAAAAAAAGCATTAAGCCAATTACTTGTGTTCATTTATGAGTTGCTCTAAAATATGATCAGATCTTAATCTACAGCACAAATATAAACATCGCTCTTGTCCATATTGAATGCAACATTCAAACAGCAAGTTGAAAAAAAAAAAAAAGCTTTGGGCTTTTTTTTTTTTTTTGACAAAACAGATCGCTGAATTAGATTGGAGATGTGGGTTAGAGCATCTCTGAGGCGGCTGCTGATTTGCCTCACAAAAGAGAAATCTCGGAGGATTAACAATCAAGAGTTGTTGATTTGGTGATGCTGAAAGAGTCACAGACTCATCTCAAAGAGTTTAGACATTCATCAGCCGACAACAGCTCACCAGCAGAGATAACTTCAAAAGGCACGACTCAGAATACACAATGAAGCAAGAGCTAAAGATTCATCGGAGCTGATTAACTCCTGGTCATGAGGCTGATTGCTCATGTGGTGGAGCAGGTTGGCCTCAGGAAGGCCGTACGGACTCAGCCCCCCCCCCCCAAAAGCCAGATTGCATCAGGACGGACATGTGGTTTAAAATCCTGTTCCATATCAAATATGCAGATGGTGACTGGCCTGCTCAGAGGAGCCGCAGGAAGGCAAAGAGTCATTTCATGCTATTATGCAGAGTCCTGTTGGTTTTTCTGCAGTAGGAACACCAATTGTGAGCCAAAGTCCATTCATTTCACTTTGATAATAATGTAATATAGGTTTGAGGTCATCAAACCTGCCCACACTCTGATTCCCTCCATCCTGAGCCTGAGCCAGCGTTCCGCCTCAGATCATGGCTTCATACCTTCATACCTTCATACCTGCACCATTACTGCCAAGATCAGGTCTCATCTCCACTGCCTTCTCACTTGTCATTCATTGTCTCTCCTTTAGAGAGTACGAGCAGAAGGCTTTACTTGTGATCCGAGACAATTTTCTGTCAATCAACTCGGCTGTCGGAGACAGAATCGGTTCTCAGCGTTGATGCTGCTGTGGTTTGTTGCTCCTCATGCTTAATGGGACTTTCATTCACGTGGAACTCCTGTGGACGCTAATGCAATTTAGCATTAGAGCAAGGCCGACGCTGAGCGTTTAATATGTTTCTGTATTTAGGGGAAAACCAGCAGCATCACTGGCATGTGCAAAAAAAAAAAAAAAAATCTGTACCAGGTGTCATTTTTAATTATGACACAACAACAACAACAACAACAACAACAAGCCACAGGGCTAAAATGTAGTGAGATAAATTGCTCTGACGGGTGATTTTTCTCATCATCGGACATGCAGACATGAGAAAATTAACATCTGTTCACATACTTGAGCTTCTATTTTGGGATGTATGTGTATGTTTCCACATATACAGGGTGGAGAAAGTAAGTCAACAAAATGATTGTAACTAACACGCACACTGCAACAACGTCAGTGCAGGTGGGAAAATCATGAAAACACTTCTTCTCTTCAACATTTCTGTCAGTGCAGTCGAATCATAATATTGTTCCAGCCTTTTTTTTTTTTTTTTTTTTTAAACCATCTCATGACCTTTTAATAGAATTTTAAAATGTTTTTGACGGTTAAATTAATCAGCAATGAAGTCGCAGCAGGAGAGCCACTTAGCGGAGAAGGAGAGAGACATCAGAGCCGCACTTAATAAAAAGGACAGGAGTTACTGAAAACAAATCACAAACACACTATAAACAGAAACAATGACCTTCAGTGCTGAGAACCAATAAGGATCATGTGACGAACGAGCAACAATTTCAGAGACGTTTAGATTCCGGCCAGTTTCTGCTGCCATTTCAACTTCAAGAGCTTCAGCCATCTTCCTTAATGTCATCATCAAACCAAAATAAATCTTGGACTGAAATAGTCTCGGAGGAACTCAGTCACCAAATATCCCAAAGCACCAGGAAGGAAATGAGTGTTAAAAAAAAAAAACAAAAAAACAACAACAACAACAAAACAAGCCCAACTGTCTGAAGATAAGCTCATTTTGGTCAAAATTTTTGGTGGAAAAAGTTTAACTATAATGTAAGTTTTTTTTTATTTGTTTGATGTGTTTGTGTTTATTTTTCAGGCTAAATTCACGGTTACATTGAATTGTTTATTAAATGAGGATCACAGACGATTTAAAGTGAAAAGACTGATCTGTAAAAGATATCAGCAGTTTTATGGTGCATTATGTGTCAGAAATGGACAAATGTATATATATTTTTTTATTTATTATGTATTTTATGGCCTTAAATACTCAGAACATGTTTGCGTTGCTACAACTTCTTAAACAAGATCACATTTCACAGCACAGCTGGAACAAAGACTGATGATGTGGACTGTCGGCCCAGTTTTAGTTTCTTAAACCAAACATCTCGTGCTCGGCGGGTTGTCTAGCTCGCTGTTGGGTGCTGCCACTCCAGCGCCATCACATAAAAGCTACATGTCCTTCCACATCACGTATTAGATCTTCCTCTCCACATGGAGCCTCTCTCTTCCTGTCCACACGGCCCATTTTCTCTTTCTGGCTCTGCTGCCATTCCTTTACTTTCTACATCTAAGTAGTTTTGGCAGGATATTTTCATGCAATGCCTTCGAGCCGAGCAGAGAGGTCAGCTACGGTAACACGGCTTATGAAAGTGGGACATCTGAGCCTACCAACCCTTCTACAAAAACTCAGTGCCGACATTTTAACAATATGCATATCTACAATATCTATACAGCAGGTAAAGTACAAAGAAGATTATGGTTATAACAAATAAACCCTAGTCCAACTAGAATAATTGGTTAAACTTTAAGAGGTGGTTAATTTTCACCTCATGATGACACTAAATCAAAAGTAGTATGATGGACAAAGTTTGTACAATTCATCTTGAGAGGGACATGAACATCAGCACAAAAATATTTGATGGTTATTTAACCACAAAGGAAAAGCAGAACTTCAGATTAATCCTCTGGGGAACCATGAATATTATTATCCATCAAATAGTTGTTGGGATGTTTCAGTGAAGGGCAGACCAACAGATCCACATCGCCTGTCCTACAAAGAAGAGGCCATGTTTTTCATGACGAGGTCAGAGTCCACTGACGGACCATTGAGAGAAAAGAATACAGAACTTCAGCACTTCACTTCTTCTTTCACTGTCCTTTTTGATCTGACAGGACGTCCCTGCGTCGTCCTTATGGTGCGGAGGCTTTGCACTCAGGTGTGATATCAATTTATCACTTTCAAAACTTTAAAGCATTACAGCTCTCCATCCGCCAATCTCTCCACGTACTCTGACAAAGAACACACTGGGAAAATATTCATCTTCAGATAGAGACGTGTAGGTTTTGGTATGACTTAGGTTCAGGCTTGAAGATGATGTTCGGATGCGGAACATCTCAATCTGATTTAAAATGACAGCACGGCGACATCACTCCCTCAGTCAGGTCAGAAATGTACAGGAACGTCAATCAGCCATCAAGGAGATGGATGCACAGAACACATGACGGGCAAAATAAAAAAATAAAAAACATCCAGCTGACAAATACTTCCAGTCGGGTGACATTTCTCATCACATCTGTGATCTGTGACCGATCTAGATAAATATCAGACCTGCTCATCAGCACTGGAGGAAAATTGTTGTGTGTATGAAACAATAAAGGAGCACACAAGGAGCTTGTGCAAACTCCTTCCCTGTTTGTTCCGGCGGTCACGTGTTAGCTTTCATATCACCCCTGACCTCGGCATTAGATTGTGAAAGTCAGTATGTTTGGCATATCCACAGGCAGTTAGGCGGACGGGCAGTCAGACGGGCTGTCAGCTCCCATCAGCTGCTGTTCATCTGTGATTCAGCAGGCGGATGTGAAACCGGGGGGGTGGAGGAAGATAAGCCGGATGTTGGGTATAAACCATCAGCCCTGCTGGCTGAGAGCCCTAACTGGGCTTCACAACGGCGCATCAGGGCACATCAGTGCCACGATGACAGGATCATAAGGTGACAGGAAATAACATCCAAACAGGTTAACGAAGGCCCGGATTAGCAGGGAAGCGCCGTCACTTCCCCGTCGGAGTTTAACTCCAGGCAGTGTGATTAAAGCCTTTACTCTGTCTGTCTGAGGAGGTTTCACTCTGACATCTGATGGGCCAGTGAGTCACACCAGAGTCTGCCGGACTGACGGCAGAATGACATGAAAAAGATTTGACTCAAACAGAGTTTAAGTTTATGGTGCAGTCACATTGATGGAATTTGCGTTTTTTAAAGAGTTTCCCTTTTGATAATCAAACAGTTAATTTCAGGTTGTGAGTCTGTTACGGCTCAGGGGACTAACGGATCAGGTAACGTGGCAAACCCTACACTGATGATGTGAACCCACCAAATTTAAAGTTCCTATGTTCGACAAAGAAAAATCGACATGACCAGCTGATATGACCACCTTCCTCTGTCCTGTCTGCTTCATGCCAGTCTTGTTGGTTTCTTCTTTGTCTGCCACATATCCCTTAAAAATATTTTACGTCTACACGTTGAAGGATTTCTGCCTTATTTTTTTACGTGTCTGAGTTTTTGAGCTACAAACTGAATATTGTGTCTATAATGGGGCAATTTTTAGGTTACAATAACATGTTAAAATGTTTATTTTAATTTCAATCCAGTGTTTAGTCTGCACAGTGGATTTGGAAATATGTCTTCATGGTGAAAGCAATTTGCCTGTGCTTCGAGAGAATAAGTTTGTGCATGACAAAGAAAAACGGTGACAGAAAGAAAACGCCACAAAAAGCAGAACATATGGTGGCAAGAATGGTGCAGCTGCACTGTGTAGGTCCTTCTAAGCCTCCTTCCTGAAATAAACAGCCATTCACAAAAATATAATAAAAGGAAAATTATGTAAATATGAAGGACACATTACTAAATACTGGGTGTTGACAAAAAGTTTCATATTCCTGCACGAATAGTATATTTATAGAACTAATTTGCAAGCAGCAGTGCTGCCACACCAGCTCAATTCAGACATTTACAACTCTGTGACGAATCTGGGCCTGAATATAAAATGTGTATTCACGGTGACTGCAACATACAAACACACACCCATAGACACAGATTCACAACGCCTGTAGGATCCCATCTGAGCTGATTATCGAGGAGAACAGCACACCCTTATAAGACACTCGAAAATCGAGCACAGGAGAGCTTAATGTTATCGAAGCAACACTCATCGGCAAAGTTCAGCTGCAGCGGGTCACATTTACAGTTCAAGTTCTTCTTTTGAGCTCCAAGACATTTGCTCTGCGTGAGGTAATATGGCCAAACTGAAATGAAAGACAAATAAATTAATTCAAACTAAATGAACCTAATGCAGCTTTAAGGTAGTTCCACACGACTCATTCCACGGCTGACCAACGGTGTTACAGACAAACAAATAACGTTATGTA
Source organism: Remorina albescens (assembly GCA_034769265.1). Classification (NCBI taxonomy): domain Eukaryota; kingdom Metazoa; phylum Chordata; class Actinopteri; order Carangiformes; family Echeneidae; genus Remorina; species Remorina albescens. The sequence continues at coordinate 3,526,300 of CM068493.1, forward strand.
TAAGCCTTCAGATGCATAAGACACATTTTTTTAAATCCAGCCTCAAATATTTGGTATCTTTGGAAATGCTGGCACGTCCACTGGGATGTAAACAAACTTTCAATGCTTGAATGCACACCGTGTGCTTGTAACGACAGGCCAACAAGCAGCCCATGCTACGATAATGGTTGGAGTCCACCATAGACGGAGGTAGATGCACAACAAAGGCGGACAATAACAAGATGCCCTTTGCACAGTGTAAAGTCGGTGTTACATGAAGTGTTTCCATAAATGTGACTGATAATCTGGTGACTGCTGCGGTCAGCTGGTCTGAGGAGAGTGGCCGCTTCTGTTGCCACGTAGCCAACACTCATCCCTCGCTGTAAGTGGTCTTGCTGATCTGTCTCTCTCCTCCCTGCTGGTTTAATTATTGAAGCCCTGCGGGTATTTTGTGGAAGGAGTGGAAAATTTACACTCAGCAAAGAGTCCAAACAGGATTAAACTCTGACAGAGAAATCCCCCCAAATGAAAATCGGTCTGATGTATAAATGTCAGTTTCTCTGTTTGTCTTTCATCCTGACTGCAGAGTAATGAACTTTTCTGATCCGTGTGACTCGGCGTCTAAAGTATAGAGGCATGATAAGTGTCCTCTTTAGGAACATGGCATGTATTGTCAGATATTTTTTCTGTTGTCGTCATACTGAACATTAACACAAACAGCATCTTTCAGCAATAGAGAAAACTTCACGTAAAATGCCCATTATTTCACATTCATCTCATCCTTGACCTTAAAAGAGATTCTAATATTTTACTTTAAGATTCAGACACACCACAGGTACCGACGCAGCTCCTCCACTATTCGGATTATCGAAGGTGTACGTGTTTCATCTTCAGAGTTCAGTGGGATGATATCCAGCCTCTTTTGTTTTTTTGCTCCATACGGACTGTTAAAGTGAGGGAGTGCTTAAAGGAATATGTGTAATAAGACGTAAAGTTAATGTACTCCAGAAATCTGATGCACAGCAGCCTTATTAAAACTAAAGTTTGACTTAAACCATTCTCATACCTGTACAGTAAATATGAGACTACAGTAAGCAGTTGGTTATATAAGCTTAGCAGAATAAACAACAGTCACCTACAAGTATCTCTAAAACTCACAATTTGAGCCATTATATCTTCGTTGTTTAATTTGTTCTTTACATTCATCAGATGAATTCTCTGTCAGCGTTTGAACTCACTGCTGGGAGTAATTTTATTTTTTTATTTTTTTTAGAGGAAGGGAGGGAAGCCAAATATGTACCTGAAGATAAAAGTAAGAGTTTGAACTAATGTGACAATATGAATATTTTAAGTAAAGAAGCGTACAGACAATTTAAACAATTTTAGTAAATTTTTTTGTGACATCGTTTGTTTTCTCTCTCTCGCTCTCTCTCTCTCTCTCTCTCTCTCTCTCTGTGTGTGTCTCACCAACTCCACAGGAGGTGAAAGATGCACTGAGGCTAAATGGTATTTGTGCATGTATTAAGTGTGTAATCATGGCTTTTAGAGTCTATCTGCCATCACCGGGAGAATTCACGAGTCTCTTTCAGCACCTTGTGCACACACACTCACAGCTCCAGCTACTGAAAGCAACATTTAATTTATGCAACAATCTGAATGAAAGTAGGAACAAAGAAGCGGTGGCTAAGCTTTTAAACATCATCTTCATTTGTCAACACCAACTCTACTCTAAGAAGAAAATAATCAGGTCATCTATTCTCAGCGGGTACCGTCTATTTGTCTCATTCCTTCTCTCTGTTCTTGTAATTCGATCTGTCTTTCCAATTCCCACCTCACTCTTTCTTAGTGTGAGATCAGATTTCCTTCATCTTTATTAGGCTCTTTGCTTTCAAGTTGTCATTTTCATGAGGAAACTGCAGTAACATTATTATTCACTGTAGCAGTCACTGAGCTCCTTTTTAGAACCTCTAATTGAAGCATTTGATTTGAATCCTAAAAGCCAACGAATGAGTCACCAGGAAATCAAGCTCTTTGTCATCAAAAAGGGTCTGCTGAAGGCACTGAAGCCTGTCCCAGCATACACGGGGAGGAAATAACTGGTGGCTAACGCTATGCACCATCTCAGATGGTGTAAATATAATCTGACAGTTAATCTAATTCAATACTTCTAAAGCAAAACAATAATTTGTCATGTTCACCGACTGTTATCAGGATACTATTAAAGTTATAAACCATGAATAAGTGAAGTGAATTCATTTTAACTCACTGCAATGATAGTTGCAGTACATGAGTAGTCGAACATTAGGCCAAATATAACTCAGTGAATTCTATTCATTTTCTTGTTTTCCTGATTGTAATAGACCTTAGATATGATCCAGAGAAATAGATTTTTTTTGGCACACTTGAATGAAACTTTAATGCCTCCCTTGTGGAAACTGGGCTGTGCCAAAGATAGCAGAAAAAATGATATGTGGTGTATGTAATATTTGAGGAAATTGGGTAAAATGAATGAAAATGAAATGCAATTTAAAGCACAACGAACAAACATAACAACAAAAATAACAGGAGGGAGACATGATGAGACACAAACCTGAAGATGATAATATTTTAATATTAATTTTAAAATAAACTGTAAAATTATTCCTAAAAATTCCTGAGTAAAGCTCAGAAACTAATCCTGATATATTTGATATAACAAATAGTGTTCAGTCACAATATATTGAGACATTCATGTTCACACTTGTCTTTGGACTGTGGGGGGGAAGGATTGGGGCAATATATTAGTCGATATGATGATGAAAACCTGATTCTTACCATCTTTTGTGGTAAATTGTGTATAAAATATCTGTCGAGCTCTTTTTGTTCATTCATTGCATCTTTCTAAGAACAGTCCAGCTGATATATTTCAGGACGGTCCATTCTGAAAATGTGGAAACGGATGTTTGACCGAAACGAATGTCACCACAGGCTGCTTCACGTGAAAAGATGGTTGATTACTTGCACACATGCACACAAACATGCCGGGGACAGAGGGCCATTCGCCCCGTAACTACAAACTTCAAATGCACATGATTAGGTCGCAGACTTCTCTCTGTGTGGTTACCCAACTGTGTAAAGCAGTGAGCATTAACTGATTACACCACAGAGGAGTTAAACTGTATTCAGTGTGAGGAGGTCTAGAGACCTGAGAGAGGTGGAGGGGCGACAGGAACTGACTCAACCTCACTGCAGACAGTTCTGGACCGCTGGCTGCCTCATCTGACCCATGTATCCTGACAACAGCCTGCATGGAGCTTATCCACGCACAGCATGATGGCTATGGAAAAGGTCAGCATCTATGATTAGTTTCTCACACTTCCATGCAAAGCGCCTGCCACCGGTGCACACATTAGTCGCACACAGAAGTGTAAAGTCAGCAATTTCATGTGGTTTCTCATCTACTGTTAAATCTTCCACCAACAAACAGAACTGATGCCTTGTTTAAAGAAAATGCGCTGAATGTCAGTCATGAAGCAAACAGATGGTAAAGGGGGCAAAAGGGATTTGAATGTGGTTTAGAAATTTGGATAAAATTTCTTGTATTCAACAAGAAATTTTATCCAAATTTCTAAACCACATGCACATGCATCCAAAAAAAAAAAATCATCTAGACTCTAAAACATTGAAATCAGCTCTTTAGCTATTATGAAAGCTTCCTCTGAAGTCACCATCCTCTCCATCTCTGTCTCGTTCTTCCTCGTCTTTGGTGAGTCAGCCAGCACAGAAAGGCAGACATCAATATTTGGTCAGGGTCCAAGGCGGCCCGCAGCTACCCAGCTCCACCAGCTGGTTGGGGCAACTTTACAAATGGGGCTGGAAAAGAGTGGGCAGGACAGAAAAAGACCAAAGCGGGCATCGCTCGTAGGCTTCTGCAGGCTCGCCAGCAGGAAACACTTGGTGGAACACAGTCAGCTTTGGGTGGCACCAGGGGGGCATGACAGGGACCCAACTTAAAATATCCCTTACAGGAAAAAAGCTAAACAAACAACAACAACAAAAAAAAAAAACAGCCTCGAAGCTGCTGAGGGATGTGCGTCTGTGTTTGTAGAGAAGGTGCTGTTTGTTTGTCAAGTCCCTAAGGATCCTCAATGTGTTAAATCCTGTGCGAGACAACATGAGACAGGCCAGCATCTGCTACAGAAACTTGTGTCAGCCATTTTCTTCTGTCCTGCTGCAGACGGAGGAAGACGGTATTCATACCTGAGGAGATGTTTGGACCTGTCACACTGTGAAAGGCAGCAGCCAGATGAAACCCGGAAGATGGCTTCTATTGTCATGCTAATTATTATACAGAAAAAAAGAATAACAATTTATATATTTCATCATGAATAGACTTCATGGTCATCCATCAATGACAAGAAAAAGCATTGCCATTCAAACCTCAGAGATAAGATGTAGCCAGATATGTTTATGGCACAATTGTGGCAAAGATTTATGTTAATTTGAAAAGCTACAGCGGGCCAGCACAACAATAAACTGCTTCAAATTGAAACTGTTTATTGGAATCAGTGGAGGGCGAAGTCTTAGAATCCTAAAGTGACACAAAAGAAAAAGAAAATAATGTGATAATATCAGTACTAAGGCATTATAAGCATGAGAAGCACAGCGTGCTAAAATTGATCCGCGTCAGACTGTTACGTTATCATATAGTGAGTCATTATTAACGATCTACTATCTGTATCGCTGTATATTAAAAATGTGGCTGAATGGATTATAACAAAGCTAAGTATAGCATTCAACCACTTTTTCACGCCCTTCATGAACATATTGTAGCTCCGCTGAAGACTGAAAATGTTTTGGAGTGTAAATAGTACAAAAGACAGAGGTTCCCTCTTTACGTGTCATCTTCAGTTATTTTAAATAAGATTAAATAAGATGCTCCTAAAATTGTATTCAAGGCACGTCAGTGAAGTATGGTTGATAAATTACTTTGAATTTTTTAAATCAGCCATTTGCTTTTTTCCTCTCCACCTTGTACATAATAGTGACCTTTGGGTTTCAGACAGTTGGTCGATTGAAACAAAACATTTGTTGATGTCACAAACTTTATCTTCTTTTTTTACTCAACAGATGACTCAAGAAAACATGCAAATAAATAGACATATTTATTAATCATTGATCCCAATAATGGTGGACAGCCATATTCTCAAACACTAAATTAAATTTGAAGTAATTTGTTGAAGCAGCAGATGCATTATTACGTATTAAAGATATGAACCTGCCTCCTCTAAATATGCAAATTTAAAGTACCCCGGAAAACAACCTTGGAAATCTTGGAATCTTTGAAAAACTCAGACTGAGAAATCTGAGGAATCTGAAGGGACAAGAAATTGCACACTACAGTATCACATTGCAGCATGATACTGAACTGGCTCAGACTCTTAGAAGAGAATCAGATAAAAAGTGAAAGCAAGCTGAGGCTCGTCTGGGCTGCTGGCTCGGCCGGCGTCCTCTGATTGTGACGAGCAATTTCTATGAAGCATTTGCAAATCTCAGCTTGACTAACTTCAGTTGCAGCGTCCTGCAGAGAGTCATTTGCACCGCAGTTGGACAAGATGAATCCCTGATCCCTCCTGGCCTGAAAAATCATGACAGCAAACATCTAGCTGTCTGGAAATGGACTAGTCATCTAGTAGAATCCCAATATTTAAAGTTCCCCAGTCAACAAAGCTGTCCACCATGGTCCAGTCTGGTTGGCCCCATAGTTTGGCGAATTCCTCTCAGAGATGTTCACAAGTCTTTTTTTGCAAGTCCAAGTCAAAAGTCTCAAGTCTCTAAAAAAAAAAAAAAAAAAAAAAAAAAAGTCTCATGTCTCTTCTGGTTGTAATGAGCGTTCTGTCATCTGCTGCTATCCAGTCTGTTAAGAATAGTGCACAACTATATCTAAGAAATTCAAAGCATTTACTGTACTGCCCTATTTTACAGTGTGCACCACGACTTGCCAACCATGTGCACATGCGCATATCACTATCCAAGTGCCGCCAATAACAGGGTTACTGTGAAAAGACACGCTCAGACTGTCTGCCAACGTTGCCAACTTTTTGCTTTTTTGCCTTCCATCCAGCAGGAGTCAGTCACAAAACATATATTATATGGACACAATAAACACAGTCTCAAACTCCGTGGAGGTCTGTGGGGGGAGGGATCCGGTCTGTGGAGGGGTGTGAATGATGCATGTAAGTGAATTTCCCTCGACAATAAGAAGTTGGGGGTTCGGTTCCCGGCCTGGGCAGCCGGTTGGTTAATTGGTTAATTGGTGACTCTAAAGTGTAAAAACGCTAGATAGATGGATTATAATATGAATTATCTGATAACGCTGACTGACTTGGTGTGAGACCGGACACACCAAGTCCAGTCTCTGAGTCCGGTCTCTGGTATAGTCCGGTCTGGTCTGGTCTGGTCTGGTCTGGTCTAGCCTCTGGGGGGGTCTTGTCTCTAGTCTCGGGGGGGACCGGACTCTGGCCTGGTCCAGTCTAGTCTCTGGGAGGGTCTCGACTCTGGTCTGGTCTGATCTGGTCTAGACTCTAGTCTCTGGGAGGGTCCAGACTCTGGAAGGTTCTGGTCTAGTCGGGTCTGGTCTAGGTCCTGGGGGGGCGCTGTTCCTTGCTGTAGCCCAGTTCATCACTTGGCACCAATTAGCCAATTAACCTAGACACGTTTGGGTGCCCACACCAGGAATCGAACCGTGGGGCAACAACGCTAACCACAAGACAGTTTTTTTTAGAGCTCCCCCTGAATGTCTCAGGGCAGGCTTTAGCTCCCCCGTAATTCGAACCATGCCTTTATCTATACATAGCTGATGCTAAGCTAAACATGTTTGCTAACCGACCATATGCACTAATGTGACTTAAATTAACGATTCGGGTGAGTTTTTAGGTGCCTGATAAAATTTGAAGTAGTTGATCCAGCGTCCTTAATTTTGGTACCACATACTTTGCAGTCTGCGCTTCTTTTGTTGATGCCATCTTTTTTGAAGTTTTATAACCAAACGTAATTACAAAGGGTAACGTTACAGAAGCAGCTGCAGGTGTGCCGGTCTCCATAGTTACTGTCATCTGAGGTACAAGTGCGTGAGGCGCACACCCAATGCCTAATATGGTTGTTACCGTGACAAAAAGGAGGTAGTGACATTAAACTCGTCAGAGGTTTCAAAGTTTCCTTAATGTTAATACGCCAGAAAAAGAAAACATAATGATTGTTCACAAGTCTGAAGTGTTTTCAGTACGAGTCCGAGTCAAGTCTGAAGTCTCTGAAGTGTGCGACTTAAGTGGCAAACTCAAGTCCCATCTCTGATTCCTCTCCCTTATAAACAGCATCCCAATGTGAATACAGTGACGGACTTGGCAGAGCTGAGGAGTGTCTGTGGAGCAAACGTCCGAATGTACGACCAAATGATTCGTGGGAAATCAACTCTGCGAAAAAAGTCAATGTAAATATGAGATTCTAAATTTGGCGTGGTGATCATATCTCAACAGAAAAATCCCAATTCTGCAGACCTGTCCATCAGTTGGTGTCTTCCTTTATTATCTTTTCTTAATCGATTAATTCTACTTTTTGCAGCAACTGGGAACTGTCCTTGTTGAGTCCTCCATGACCGCTTCCTTCAGGATCTGTCCTTATCACGATATCATGTGATGGGCCCTCGGGAGATTTCAAAACACCGCATCCCCTGAGTCTCTGGGCTCAGCTTGAAAAAGCAAAAGCACTGACGTAGCGGGAGTCCCCAGGGAAACATCCTCCTTGCTGGGGCAGTTCAATCACAAGTGAATTGGTACTTTATGTCGCCTTTCTACAGCACGCACACCAAAACACACTTCTGACGGACAGTGAATGGTGCAGGTGCTGCTGTTCACAGCCTTCAAAGCAGCACGGCTCTGCAACTAACCATACGGTTTGGGGAATAAAGCTCGAAGACACACATCCACTGAAACACACAGTCAGAAGTGGTAAATTCCTGGCAGAGCTCCACTCTGCTTCACTGGAAGTGCACCTGAGTCTCTGGCCTCTTGCCTGGATGCTCCGGTGGAGAGATGGGTCTTTCAGGAAAAAGCTGCAAAAACCAGATTGCTCATCCCTCCGGGGGGGTGGGGGGCAGGACTGATTTACCTTTTATTACCTCTCTTACACTGCCCACCTATGGACAACAGCACATAAGACACAGTGTGACTGTCATGAAGGCTCTCATCCGAGAGTCAAACAGTAAAAATCTACTGCTTTCCTTCAGGCTCCCTCTCAGCCCTGCATACAGTACCCAGCAACCGACAAGCTGCTGTTGCTGCAGAGTCTTGCAGAGAGACTACCCTGATGATCCAAAGAGATTAAAAGAGCGGGAGAGGTGCAGAGATGATTCACATTAAACAAAACACCACTGCACTCTGTGTTTAAACCATTTCCCTTGACCTGACATAAAATATGACAGGTAGTCTGTATCTTCAGGTGTGTGTCAGAACCACTTAGCTGCCCCTGACAAAAGTGTTAGGCTGGAGGAGTGAAATATCCGTGGAGCAGAAGATATGAGGACAGCTGAGAGGCCTGCATACTTTTCTCCTCCTGTTTATGCGGCGTCTCGCTCATTACTGCAGCGAGCATGAGTCACCTCGAACAGGTCAAATCACTGTGGGAATAAGAGCTACGATATGTATGTGTCTATTAAGTACGCGTAGATGTATTTTGCGAAGATAAATTGCAATAATATGAAATAAAAGAGGCTGTGGGTGTATATTGATTATTTTGGAGCTGAATCATGGCAGAAAAATAAACTAGAAAAACCATTATGATAAAAAACCTTGCATTGATAAGTATATTTACTTCTGAGGCAGCCGCTCCTGACACATGGAGAGAATACCGAACTGGTTTTAATAACTAAGCTGTGCAAACCGTCTCCCTCAGCTCACTGCTCTGTTCCTCCTTTGAACCTGACCAGGTCCGCATGGGAAGCATTTCTTATCTTCTTGGCATTGGGTTTGTTTATAGCAAACTCAGTAATGTGTGTGCATCAATAAGGGGCGAAGTCACTTCACTACGACTATAGTATGATGATGATATTCATGTTTATGTTATTTGATATTGCATCAAGATCAGTCAAACATCGTCAGTCACAATGTATTTGGTTTAGAAACAGCAAATGTAAACATAACCTTTCAAATAAAAAATATACACAGGGTACCTTTAACAAAATAGATGGTCTTTGAGGTTGCATCATGTGTGCTCATCATCATTATCAGGACAACTCAGCTCAAAAAAGGGCTAGAGAGTGCAGCAGTTAAGATTTTTAGGAAATATTGAATAAACTTCTGTGATACTAATGACTGTTTATTAGGCAGTTCATCTTGTATTCACTGCTGTTGCACTGTAAACCTTCTGACTTGTTAGATTACTGCTATCTGTCATATTATCCATACAAGCATGGTCCATGGGCTTTTCTGTGCAAACATAAACCCTGCATGTACATAATCCTAAAGCCTGAATGTTCTGAGAAGGAAACTGAATTATATATTTTATATGAGGCTGATGGGAGATAAATAAGGATGAACGCCATGGCAAGGTGTGAATGTGCAGATACAGTATAAATGTTTCTGTGTGCGTGCGTAAATCTCCCAACTCTCCCCTCACAGCTGCGGTGTTAACGACAGTCGTCGTGTGCAGCAGCGTCAGAGGTCTGATAAATGACATAAAAAAGCGTGTACGCACAAACGACATCAGATGGGTTTAAGCTGCATGGACGTAAATGCCGCCCCTCTCTGTCTCTTACTTTAACTTTCACTGTCTGCCGTAAACACAATGCTCGTCCTCATATTTGTGTATTCCTGCATGCTACCTGTCCCCCCCCCCCCCCCCCAAAGATGACCTCTATTTACACTTAAAACCAGCAGAAAACACATTTCCATACCAGCAAATAGAATTACAATATTAATGCCAAAAGGAAACCTCACTAATCCTGTGCATTGGAAAAGGGAGCTTGCAGTAATAAACATGATGCCTGTAGAGTAAATAATACTTCCACTGTGCTTCAGCCTACAAGGTCAGATTTGTTCCAATATCATCTGTTTCTCCAGGAAGGATGAATAAATGAATTCTTATTTGGAAACTGGCCTAGTCGAGGACCCAGATGTGGAAAACAGACAAGGACATCAGTTAGAGTCAAACAACATCCCAGATTACATCATGTTCTTCATCTCTGTTCGTTTTCTAAATATTAGGAAATACTGTGTGCCTGTTCTTAAAAAAAACAAAAACAAAAAACAACAACAACAACAAAACAAAAAACAAAAATGCACTCATAATTTTGTTTGTCATTTTAGGCATCTTGACTCTAATGAGAGTGACTGAGGACTGATGATATTTTCTAAATCTAACCCTGATATGAGTTGAAGGTTTGAGCCTTATTATTATTATTATTTGGTTGTTCATTATTCATTCAAGAAAGTTAACCAAATTGAAAAAGATATATAATGTGAGTTTATTTATACAACTGCAAGAGGTCAACAATATTCAGGGAGTCTGAGTGGCAACGACTGTTCAAACCTTGATTTGTTTTTATTTTGGAGTGCAGTAAGCTGAAGAAGCTCAGTTTTTATCTATGTTTTAACTTCATCCAGATAAGAACGCAGGAGAGTTTTTTCCATTTCAGATCCTGCAGGGAAGCACAGCCGCGAGCTGCCGGTAAAACGCTGCAGCACCTTAAGTGACTGTTTACTGTTGCTTAACAACACTGTCAGCTGTTCTGGGACTGATGTGAACTCAGCTGTAAGCATCCAAATTCAGGATTTAAAACATATTTGATAAAGCATGTTTGATATTTATGTGGGCAAGGAAGCAGTTTAGGAGGTTCAAGAACGGATCTGTGAAGACAACAAAGCCAGGCGTTTTTTTTTTCCTGCTTCTCTAATCTGATGATTGCTGGTTACATTTAACTGATTTCTTTATAAACTTCTTATATTTGGATTTTGCTAAACTGCAAAGGGACGTTTAATAAACAAAATGATTAATTCATTATTTGAAAAACGAATTGATTAATAATGAAAATAATGTTTCCCCCGCCTCTCCTTCACTGATTTGATCCTCGATTGTTATTTTTGTAGCTAGTTTAACGTCACATAACACTGACACATTTACAGTGATGTTGATCAATGTGTTTTGACCCCGTACAAAATTTACAAATGAAATAAGATAGAGCAGGAAGCACACAGGCTCACCTGTTAGCACTTTGTCGGCAGCCTGATTAGAAATTCGATGCAGGGCGGCATCGTTACAGAGTTGAGGAACAGTTAACTCTCAAAAGCCTTAGGCACCGTGCCTCTCTTACACCCATGATCCTTTATCTTTCAAGCACATTATTATTTTTTTAATTATCTTTTATAATGACAAGTGTTTGCCTCACAGTTAATGACACCACAGGCAGGTAATTGTGATAAGTTAGGTGTTCTGGTTCACAGAGCCCTACAGTATTATAATTAAGCTGTGGCTTTAACATCAGTTCTGCCACATCCAGAGCAGGAAAAAAAAAAAAAAAAAAAAAAAAAAAATCAGAGCGACATGACCTCCCTAGAAACGTTACTGTACCTGAACCTCTGAAAGCATCTTAACACATGATATGAAATGGTTTCCCTGTGGAGCCGTGAGCCCGCATCATCATCATCTTGGGATAATGGTCAATATTAGAACAGTAGTTATATAACACTAGCTGTTGTTCAGCTCAGCTAAGACTAAGAAGAGTGTACAAAGATGAATTTACTCATTCACCTTAAGAGCAGCTACAGACACTTCCCGTCTGTAAAGAGAGAGAGAGAGAGTGAGATGAGGAAGAGAGGTGTCTAAGATCCATTTTCTGCATCTCCTCTCCTTTCTGATCAGCTCTTCTTCCCTCTCCACCTGGTCATGCTTCAGTTTAGGCATCAGACTCACGTCTCCAGAATAGATGTGATTTATCAGGGCACTTCTCTCCAGCAGCCAGCCCACCCATCTCTGTCTTCTCCCAGCAACACCTCCTGTCTAAAGTGCACTCTGGGGTTGGATGTTCACAACCTCCTCAATGAATCTTAGACCACAGCCGTACAGGAACAAAAGGATCTGCACTACACAGGAGGAGGCTCGCACAGAAACATAAGCAGATAGAAAATGCTTCGCAGTACTGTAGAAAATGATCTTCTAGAGGCTGTCAGCAATAATTTTATAGTGGCAGAGATTAACCTCCAGTTAATTTTCACCTGAATTCACCGTTTCCATCAACCTTGTGGCGGTTTTACTGACTTCCAGCTCCCTGCTCGGCTGTCTGGCCCGCCGTTTTCCTTTTCAGGTTCCATCTCACCTCTCTCATCTCTCAAAGATCTAAAAACAGTCTGCACTCCATTTCAGCATCAAGTCGTGTGTGGACTAAAACAGTAAGCTAACAAAGATATTGTACAGTAAGAGCTGGATGTTTCCCTCAACAGTAAGTGGAGACCACGAACAGAGATGTTAAAAGAGTAAATATTCGACTTGCATTCATCACTTTGGACACAAACACAATGATGATGTTGCCCTGTAAACTGCTGGATGTGTAAATAAGTATCAAATGAACAGGTTAATTCGATGGAGTTCAAATTATGTTGATGTTGTGAGATTAAACTGATTAAGTTTATCTGATCCACTTACATAAGAAAGTTAGACGTCTTCAATTACTGTATTAAAAAGTGAATCCTCAATAGAATGCTTTTGAAATTTTTACACATTAAAAACTTAAATGAAAATTGTAGATTTAGTTTCTACCTGAAGTTTTAAACATAATGGAGTTTCTTTGACTGAGTTGTAATCCTTTCAGGACTCCAATGGCCAAGCCATTCAGTTTATTTTGCACGGAGAGAGTGAAAAGAAAATAATGAACACCTAGACCAAGAGAGACGTCAAGTATCCACGTAAATTCAGAAGAACCGAGTGAAAAAACACTGAACATCAAAGCTGGATGTGGCTGCAGAGAGTGATGCAAGAGATTTGATTCTGCTTTGGAACAAAGGAGCGAGGGCCCTCTGATGCTGTGAAGTAATCACCCTGTGTCACGGCCTTCATTAGTTTCTCTGCGAATCGATGAGGAAAAGCGTCAACAAAATGAAGCCTCTATCCTCTGCGAATGCCGAGAATGTGTCTCTAGTGAAGTGCGACAAAGCCACCAGGTGAAAGAGGAGAGATCAAAGATAGGAATTCTTTTGTGTCACTGGTTATATACAACTGGAGGAAGAAAGAAATAGATCTATATATAGATAGATAGATATGAAAAACTAATTTTCTGAACAACATATAAATTACAACATTAAATCAAACTACAAAGTAGCATTAATATAGAAGTGTTATATTAAAGTAGGTTTTTTGTTAATACTCCAACTTAAAATAAGCTCCACAACAGCTGCAAAAGTTGCTATCAATGATTTCTCTGACTCATAATTTATGAAAAGCCTGGCAGCAGTGCAGAGATACTCCCCTCTAAATTTTTGAGTTAGCCTCGTGTCTCTCACCGATCAGAGGAGGATTGATGTGAGCATGTGCTCCTCTCCCACTGCAGGTCAGATAGTTAATATTTAAACTTGAACATACATGAAGGCACATGTTATGGTCAGCATTGATCAGAGACATGCGTGGTGCTCTGCTGCCTGGAGCTCGTTACAGCTCTGTTTTCACCATCCCAGTAAAGTAACCTCATGAGTAACTCCTGTCTGCAGTTAGGTTCAAAAAATTTAAATATCAGTATTCAAAATTGTACAAAAACACCCGAAGGGGTGAATTCGTCCTTTTAAACTTTTTGCCTCAGCTCTTTTGATCAGTCAAAATGTCCCACACAGCAAAAACAATGGTGGTATATAGAATAACAGTGTCAGGAAAATGAATTGGCCCTCACAGCAACATGAAGTTAGATCAGAGTCGAGTCTGAAGTTGCTGTCAAATCAAATTTTTCCAACCTTGAACCTGTGTGAGATGACACTGCCTTCGATCCTGGTCCCTCCATGGAAACCTGGCAGACCGACGTATCACCCCTGAGATTGCCTCTGTCACCTTTGAGAGGATGTTCACATGCATGTTCATATTTGCAGAAGAGAGAAGTCATTACGGTTTTGTGTTCTCACACAGGCCTCTTGAGCAAGAGGCTGAACCCAGAGGTGTTATTTTATTCAACTGAGTCATGAGGATGAAAACAGCCTTGGCCAGGAGTGACTTCTCGTGCATAAGGTATGCACATGCAGACGTATGTCGGCAGAGCATCATTCAAAGAAATAACTACCAACACCCCATGTTATAGTTCTGAATAAAAAATGACTATTACTCATACATCCACAAAGAAAAGGAGAGCAAAGCGTGGGCTCCGGTCTGTGCTGACAAAGCCAGAGTGGAACAGCACGTCTGAACTCTTCCCCACTTTAACGTGGGAGTGGGCGAGGAGCAGGGGTGACGCAAGCTCATGCAGAGACAAATTCGCATTTCCCTGCTTCACAAAGCCAGCAGCTCTGTAGTGTGTTATATCCTGGCAGCCGAGGCTTTCCCTCTGCTCTTACTGGTGAATACAACCTGACCCAGAATCCACTGCGGGGGAGCTGCGAGCGCAGTCTGCGGGGATCGCCTTCTGTTCAGTCTCTGCTTTCCTGGTGGAAGGGAGAGTGCTGTGGGCATTTGTCTGTGGTGATAGCTCAGTGAGTGTTGGATTTCAATCTGGTACTCACTACAAGTTTAATTACAGCAGCAGGCCCATTAGGTTGACAAAAGTCATTCCTTCCCATTTGACTTCTTTCTGCCTGGTTCTCTCTTTTCTATTCTCTCTGCGTTCATTTCTTTATCTCTTCCTCGCAGCTATTCGGGCCTTCACTTGTCATCAGTATGAGAGCTACATCCCACTGAACCTCTGCTCACCAATGAGCACCAAGTGGACCTGCCACCAATCAGCACTAATTGGAAAACATAGCTATAATTATCCAGGAGCGTTAATTGGCACACCTTAATAGCCCTGCTTATCAAGTCGGAGTATTTCCCACAGCATGCGATCTTGATCGGGTAAATAACGTTTAATTTGCTTCAAGACCTCGGTGGTCCCCGTCTCCCCCCTTCACACACACACGCCATTCATTGATTGGGCTGAATCCCCTGTAGTAGCATCATAATATACGGTCACAGTTATGAGCGGTACAGTAAAGGAGGGCACAGTATCGACATGCCACACAACCACAGTGATCACAGCAGAGACATGTGGGACATACACACCGTATCTGCAGGAAGAGGCACCATATTGGCTTCTGTAAGAGAAGACAGCCTTGCATAGCAAGAAAAGAGTATTCATGAATTACAACATATTCCCGTTACTTATTCCCCGTACTTGTTGTTCCTAAGAGTCTGATATATAAGTGCAATCTCATTTTTAATTTATTTATTTTAATTTATCTAGATAAGTTTTCATTTCCATTTTGCATTTCCTGTAAAACTGCCTTTTATAAAGCGAAGTATATTAAAGTGTCACAAAGCTACGTAAAACCCGTATGAAAGGAACAACAGCTCCCTAGGCACCTTGTATTTGCACCGTTAAACATGGCGTACAGTGCCAGGTGGCGCTCCAAACATCTGATGCTGGCATATTATAATATAATATTATAATATAATATGAGGAAGTAGACACAGGGAGAAGGTCAGGGTGGATGAATTCACTTCATCGGGGGGGGGGTTGCCTCAAAAGTCGATTTTTAGAACTAATAAAACAAATTCTAAGTTTTTTAAATTAAAATTTTATGCATGTATTATGATTTGAATATTATGGTAAATTCTCTGATAAATTCCAAAGTACTGCACAAGAAATTAACTATTCTTACAGATTTTAAATTGGCAAAGTCTGGGGTAACAAATGAACCTTTACGGTTTAGCTTAAAATATTATTATTAACCATCTGAGCTTTCATAATGGCTTAACATTGCTAATCAGTGCTGCGATGTTACAACCAATTTCTCAGACTACATCCTGACATGACATTTGACCAGGGGGCTATGCATCATTTAGATTTTTGAGATCCTGCTGAAATGTTACTTTTGGGTAATTGTAGGTGTGGATAATGAGAGTATGTTTGCTCATTTGTGAAAGTAGAGGCTGAATCATCACGCAGGGTAACAGGTGAGGAAAAAGCAGGGTATTAAAATACACACAAATGCAACTCTTTCCAAATGGGGGTTCTCTGTGCCTTGTAAACACATTTGAAAAAATGCAGGCTGAATAAATGGCTTCTGCTCTGCGAATGGCAAAGACTGTTTGGCACACCCCACAGCTGATTAGGAAAATTTTGCCATAACAAAGTTTGACATAAAACATAAAAGATGAAAAATAAAAAAATAAAATGTCGTCTTTGATGGTACATGGTTACTGGGGATTTTAAAATGGGTTTAAAATCACATCCTCAGATAATTTCAATGTATTAATAATTTAAAGATAAAGATATACCGTGACATTGGAGCCACAATGCATTATTAATCATATACCAGTCATTTTTGACTCTGGCCTCTGGGAGTTAATCGAACAACAATATGTATTTTACATCTGTAAATTTTAAGGATTTGTGCTGCTGCAGAACGAGAGGCTGCACAGAAGAATCCAGCAATAAGCACGCAGAAAAGGACGAGGCACTTTGCACAAAGCAATCAATAGGAACCACAGATAGATATACAAGTGCACAAGAACGTGTAAAAATGAGTTTATTCTCACCTCACACAACAGTGTGTTTTTGTGCGTCTCTGCTTCAGAGTGACAGTGTGACTCATAGAGCCCTGGGTGGCCTGTCAGGCCTCTTTTCTTGCCGCTGACTGAATGTTCCTGGTTCTGTAAACATAGACAAATGTGCCCACCAGGAGTGCCTGCTGGCCTGCAGCTCCCACGTGCCTCAAACTAATGAATTTTTAAAGACAGCATCAATCAAATCGCAGGCCAGATCAATAGACCACAGAGTGGATTTCATCAGCTCTGTGGAGCAAGTTTTTGGTACACACATCGCTTCCACCCGGGCGTCTTGTCAAGCAGGCTATTCGCTATAGCCGAGTTTGGTGGTTTGTTTCGGTTGAAGCCTGAGCAGTGAACCAAGAGCTGCTGTCCAGTAATAGACCGATAAAAGAGATCAGGGAGCGTTCATGATGGTTGCATGTCCTCTACAGCGGCGTATAGTAGGCTGCTAGTCAGAGCATCACTGCAGCAGTCATGGATGGCCATTGATTTACAAAACTGCGAGAACTCAGTGGATATGAATCCTAATCGGAAACACAGCTGACTGGAAATGTCCACCAGTGTCATTAAACACCAATTTATCTCGACTTTTCAGAAAAAGAAAAAAAGGCCACATGGCCAAGTGAACATACACACACACACACACACACACACACACACACACACACACACAGCCATTAAGCTCGCTGTGGCCATTGATGAGGTGGGGGTGTTGCCGTGTGACGAAGACTCCAGGCCAGTTTGAATACACGATCCCAACAGAGCCACCAGGACACACACAAAAACACATTTTCAGCTGGTTTTCCTCTCACTTGACAGATGGTAGACTGTAGTTGTAGCTACACAAACATTCACTGCGAGAGACAAATGAGATTTATTTGGAGGTAAATTTCACAGAGCAGACCCAAAGAAAGTATTTTCTTGGCATATTAAGATTTCTTTTGGTCAAATTGAATTTATAAAAAAAATAAATAAAAAATAGTACACTAATTCATTTATGACATATGGCATCCAAAAATGTCATGCTTCTCCACAACTGCATTTGAATTTCCTCTCTGTGCATGAAAAATATGTGTACTACTACAGCTGAGCTCATATCATCTCTCCTGGTTGTGTTAATTCGTGTGTGACAGAGCCATCTACTCCAGCCTTCTGTATGGATAGTTTCGCAGCAGCAGTGGATCTATCCATTTACCTGCTAAAAAGATAAAAGCATCGACTCTCAGATCTTTTCTCTCCCTTTGGATTTTAGGAAGCAAGAAATTGGTTAAACACCCGGGAACTTACTCAGCTCTTCGGTGCAGTGATAAGAAATCGAGAGATGAATAACCCCCTAAATCAAATTTGAATCAATTCAATTAAAGTGGAAATGTAGGGAGTAATACAAAATATAGGCAATATCATGAGGAATGATAAGTGACAGAGAAATACAGCTAGAAAGCAAAGGAGGAGGAAATCCTCAAGATGGAAGTGGAGGGTTGTTCATTTATTGTCTGCACCAGTTTCTCAGTAAGACACACTGTCTAACAAAAGGATAATAATTAACGTTTACAGCAGCTGAAAAACTCAAAATGAGCCAAACTTAAAAGCAAACAGCAGCGAGTTCTGTTTGTTAAAATAAAATAATACTTCTGCCTTTGAGTTTCTTTATCTGCAACTTTGTCACTTTGTTCTGTAGTTCAGCAGTTTTTTATTTTATTGTTGTCTCTGTCTTATTTCAATTTTTTTTTGTTGCCTGTCCTCTGTGTCTTATTTAATTTCTTTATTTGTCACCTGTTCTCTTGCCTTGTGCTGCTGTGACATTCGAATTTCCCCAATGGGGATCAATAAAGTATTATCTTATCTTATCTTCTGAAGTCAGAAGGAACAAATCACAAAGGTGAAGCACATGGACAGCTCGAAACAGCCGGGGGCTCCAAGTGACGCTGCACAAAAGTTCATTTTCAGGGCAACTTCACTCTAAAATTCCTCTGCCGTTAATAAAAAAATATATTTGTAGCGTATTCCACAGCTGCAGTCACTCGGTCTAGACTCCAATCTCCAAACCGAATCTCAGTCTTGCCTCCGGCTCACAGAAACTGTGTATGCCTTGATGAGGTTGAATAAGTTTCAAGGAGCGCTAATTCAGAGGCCTACTTTGACAAAGAAGTGATGTGGTAAGTAAACTGAATAAATAAAGTGGATTTTCTACAAGCTCCAGGGAGCTGAGTGTGTGTGTGCGTGTGTACACACATGACAATCATAAAGAGACAATTTCACTATCATCAAACTGCATCTGAAATTATTAGATTAATTCAATTTACTTTCCATATAAAAACAGAAGGAACAGAGCGACTACACTTGATTGTTGGACCATTACTGGAGGGAACGTTGGTAAACAGTGTACTTAGAGGGAAATTAGATTTTCTACATTTGCTCTTCTTTTTCTTCTTCTTCTTTTTTATGCATTTGTTTTGCCACCGAAGAGAAAAACAAGGTGCTGCTGCTAAAATCAACTTAAGATGGCCGTCGTATATTTTAAAACTGACGAGGTGTCAAAATAACCAAGCTGACTCAGTTAGCATAGTTAGTCAAAGATATCATGGTACTGTAGCCGTTATTAATGACAACAGAAGTGTATGTTGCATCAGGTTACTCCGACGTTTGGAAGAGACCCAGTTCTGAAGCCTTCAGCAGATCGTTGTGTTCTCAGTCTCAGGTAAATCAGTCCGGCTCTGCTCTGCAGGAAATTTTGGAAGGCGTTTCTCAGCTGAATGGACGTACCAAAATCATACTGTGTAAATACATGCCCACGTTTGCCTGCTGTACTGGCCTACACCATCCTGTAATCTGCAGCAAAAGCAACAAAAGAAAAATGTTTTGCTGCTTTTCTCATTTTCATTGCCAAGAAAGGGATTTCAGCAAAAGACGAGAATGAGCAAAATAAAGAAGCAGAGCTATTTGGCCAAAGGCCTGCTGGATCCTTTGATTCTCAAGGACATTTCTGAGTCCCACACCCTTTATCTGCACACACCCCACCCAGCCCCATTGTATCGTCCTCAGTTGCAGAGAGCTTCTTGCAATTCCAGCTCAGCTGCTTGTAAAATAGGAAACCATGTAAGCCTTTGGAGCTGCAGGGATTGTAGATCCCCGGGGTAAACCAGGGAACACGCAGAAGAAAAAAAAAAAGAAGGAAACTAAAAGAGTTTTTCTGAGACACATTCTGAAAATCGAGAGATTTTCAAGTGGCTCTCCACAGAAAATTGGCTTTTTGAAGTTAAAAGGACAGAAAACCTCAAGATCAGTGCAGTTCTTAAAACAGGGTCATTAAAATCAAACACTATCAAAAGTGGCAATTAGAAGTGGAAATATTCTGTAGGCACAGAGAGAATCATAAAGTGGATTCAACTGCTGTTCCAATCAGACACATCCAGTTATGAAATACACCAGTGAGTCAGTCCTTCAGAGTCTGAGTTTACGTCATGAGCTCAAATGGTCTTTAAGATCTGAACGCACAAAACAACTCCGCTCGCTGTGTTATGTCTGAATGCAGGAAAGCTTACAATGAACAAATGACTGACTCTGCTCACGTACGTTACAAAAGAGGCCTTTTTAATCACGGCCATGAGATATACCAAGTGTGCATCTGTACAGGATCCTCTGTACTCAGATTATAACAGCAATTCACCAGATGACAGCACGACAATGGAGGCCATCGCTTGTAGTAACGGACCTAAAGAGTGTTATGAGCTGAATCCACAGCTTTACAGTCCGGCCACGATTTCACTGTTACACGCACAATCATGGCCATCATAGTGTTACATCAGACGTTTGAAAGACCAACAATAAAAAAAACAAACAAAACGAATGACAACAAGAGAAGCAACTGCTGTTTGATGCTGTTAACTTATCTCAGGAGTAAGTAAGATGAAAAAAAAAAAAAAAAAAGAGATAAACCTGGCAAACAAGAGAAACACAACTCCAGATTAATGCTGGTTTTTCCCCCATAACTGCCTGAGGTGTCTGTAAGCAACAGTTTACAAACCGGTCAACAACTTCAACTTAAAAGGAGATAATCTGTCAATATTGTGTTCACAACTTTTTTCCTGCAGGCTTTATCCACCGAGGCGAGAGTCCGAGCTCCTTCCAGACGAAAAAGCGGATCATCTTGTTCCTGAGGCAACATGATGTCATTTGTTAGCATCTATGCAGAATTTATGAGGGTTTGTAAAGGTTAGACCCAAAACATATCAAATCAATAAACCACTTCAATCCACTAAAGTGAAACTCACAACGTCAGAGAAAATGAAGCAGCTAAAAAAAAAACAATCTTTGTGTTGCCAGTGTAGGTGGAAGCTCTTTTTCTGTCCAACTTTTGCACTGACGCAGCTGCTCACACCACACACACCTCATCTCATGCTACACTTGAATCACAGGTCATTTGGTTATTAAGAAATCGATCAATAACAACACGACCACCATCTGTGGCAGCCTCGCCGGTGCTATTATTTCTAACCACTTGTATTCATTCAGGCTCAAAGCAGCCGAACAGAATCGATGGGCCACAAACCTCAAGGTGTTGGACTGCAAATGTAAAACACACGGAGACAAGGGGATGCTTGGTATACACAGTACGCACATCATTCTTCTGTTACAACTCAAACAAACGCCTCTAAGAGGTCAGTCTCGGAACTGAAAATATTTAATCTCTGATTTTTATTGAAGTTTGTGCTCTTGTCT
Organism: Remorina albescens; assembly: GCA_034769265.1. Taxonomy (NCBI): domain Eukaryota; kingdom Metazoa; phylum Chordata; class Actinopteri; order Carangiformes; family Echeneidae; genus Remorina; species Remorina albescens. Next base: position 3,547,747 of record CM068493.1, read on the forward strand.
TACCTTTTCCTTGGACCACATCTTTTGGAGTACAACCTCTTTCCCGGCATGTCTGAGTTGTCTTTATGCCTGCAGCCTCTCGGTGCTGGTAAAACAGAGAAATCAAAACATTTCTTCTTTTAAATTCTGGGAAGTATTTCCACCTCCGCAAAACACATAAAATGGGCACAGAGAATACAACAGGGGCTATATGGGCTTCAACAACGATTCTCCCTGCAGACAGGTCAGTGATATTTTTCAACGTGTTGGTAGATTAGTTTGCAGCCGTTTCTCTTTCGAGCAAATATATTCCAATTTTCCTCCAGCCCTAACTCATGCCACAAATGAAGTCAATCAAAGTGAAAAAAAAAATTTAATAGGGAAGTAATAAATGAAAAACCTGATTACATCTAAACGCTGAAATGGTTCCTTCAATATATAGCTTTTTATGGAGGCACCAAACTTAATCAAAATCCTAGTCATCAAAATAATGTGAAATAACACAGCAAGAAATTGCCAAAGTTGATTGATTGTCCGCTTAGATGACCACACTGCCAGGGAGGCTGAGGGAAATATATTTGTACAGCCTGCCACTCTGTCAACAGCAGGCATCAGACACAAAGACTGTTGTCAAGTGCTGACAGTGAAGAATGTTTCCCACTGTTTCTGATTAACAGACAGCAAGCAAGAGATAAATCATCACGCTGCTGCTTTAGAGCCGCAGCTTCTCGAAAGCCACCCTGAGCCATCTGTTAAAGAAAGGTTGCCTGCAGAGCTGCACAGGGCAACGTACGTCACGAAAGGCCACGGGGGCTGTAAACGAACCCACTTCCTCCTTCCACATCGATCAGTCAAAAGGCAGACACTCTGAAGCACCAGTGATGAGCCCCCATTTCCATATCTGTTTGTGTTTAAGGACAAAACCAGAAAGAACTAGTCTCAATCTTTCATCTTTCTCCTTCTGCGTGAGCATGTCTTCGCTGTGAGGAGCATGCTGCAGCTGGGATAGTGAGAAATTAGACAGAGAAAAAGTGCGAGGAAACCATGCATCATTTACTGCCTCCTGTCAACTGCAGGTCTGAGCAGCTGGCACACCATCACACAGTAAGGAGGAGACATCGGGTGGAGATTAATGTTCGATCCATCGGCTCCTATTCAAGATGGAAGACAAACCTGCCAGCGCTCTAATAGCTGGGTTATTTCTGCTTGTGTAAACTTGCAGTATACTCGCAATGGAGTAACATCAAAAAGGCTAAGTGCAAAACCTCTTCTCCCTCATTTCCTCATGAACTTCTCTAAGAGTAGTGTAACTTGCATATTACTGCCATTCAGTGGCAAGACTCAGTAGTGCACCTGAAACTACTTCATCATCAATCAACCTGCAAATAAATTTTCTTCACTAATTGTTGTGTCTATAAGATAATGAAAAATCAATTTTTGACAACTTCCTCGGACCTTTTAATCTTCAAGCTGTTTGTTTCATCCAGATATGTGCCCATTATGTCACCAAAGGGTAAATTAGCTAATTGATTTATTTAAGAACACTTTCAGTTTGATATTTGTTAGATTTGCTGTGCCGATTGATATTTCTGACAAAATACAAAGATGTGTACTGCAAACAACAGATATTTTTATTTTATTTTACGTCTCTGTGTTGGTAGTGTACCAAAAATACTTGAGCCTGAACTGCCTGCTGCTTTAGCTGCCCATTCAAGCAAATTATCGAGTTCTTACAGTTGCTGCTCTGAATCGTTTCTGCTGCCAAATATGTAACACGTCCAAGGTTTTCTCCGCGGAAGAATGAAAAAGCTTTCACGGCCTGAATATTGGCAATAAGCAAGAAAAACGAAACGCAAGGTAATGTTATGAAGGAAAATCATGGAGCAAGTCCTTGTCCTGCAGCATCAAGGACAAAGAAGGAACCTGCTGAGCTGTAACTGAACCATTCACTGAGGGATTCGACTGTCACCGGCTGATTAGCTCTGCTGCTGTTTGATACATCTATGAGATAACACTTGTGCGCTTGTTAACTGGGACCACTGCGAAGCTGGTGGGCGAGCTTCCTTTAAGATACAAATGTTGGAGCACTCCAGTTACACGAGAGGAAAGATAAGAACCCACCGCGAGGCAAGGTGGATGAAAAGGTGAACATTTGTTTGAGCTGCAGCGCACCAAAGCCAGAAATTATTTATCACGGTAGTCCAGACTTTTAGACGGAAAGGCATTGTATTTCAGAGAAACTAGGAGAATCTCTTTTTCTGTTTTCCATCAAACTTATGTCATAGTATATATATTTATATGTGGGCACACAGAGCAGCAGGGCGGTTAGCAAAGTGGTTAGTGCTGTTGCCCCACAACAAGAAGGCCTGGGGCCGTTCTGTGGGGAGTTTACATGTTCTCCCCGTGCCTGCGTGAGTTTCCTGCCACCGTCCAAAGACATCATGTTTAGGTGAAGTGGTGACTCTAAATGGCCTGTAGGTCTGAGTGTGAGTGTGAGTGGTTGTTGGTCTCTGTTTGTCTCTGTGTGTTGGCAATGTGAGCTGGGATTGGCTCCAGCATCCCCCTCGACCTGGAAACGGTTAAGTGTGTTGAAGATGAGTGGATGAATGTGTGCATGCCTTTTAACTAAACCCGGGTGGCTCTTGTAAGACTGGGATCCATGAGGCGTGTGCCAGCCCCAGAATGCACCACAAACACACCTAATGATGCGGCGCTGTTATTGACAGGAGTGCTCAAACATTAACCAGGTTCTGCAGACTCTGTGCTGCGGCATCCTGCTTTCATGCTGGATTAGGAATTCAGCTGAAGAGGCGATAATTATCTCTGCTGGTGGTATGGATCTGCTCCAGCAACGTGAACCGCACGGAGAAAAAGTGGATGCTGGGCATTGATGCACGAAGAAAAGAAGACAGTTAAATGACTAAATGACGAGACGGTGGAGTGTTTCTTATGTGTGTTTTCATATTTATGCCTCTCTAATGTCTGAAAAGTGATTTTACTTAGCAATGACATTTTAACACGTCAACTGGGGGACAAACCAACAAAACAAATCACTCCAGTTGGCCTGAATCCATTTCTTTAAAAGAATATCACCTTTAGAGACTCATCTCTAAAATATCAAACTACTTCATTAACTGATGACTGAGCTCCAGTTTATGGAAAGACTGAACAACTGGACAATCAATGAATTCATTTGTTTTTGTCTCTTTGTATTTGTTTTGTCAGTCATTTTGTTCTAGTGGTTTTGGAGTCTTAACCTCTTCTGGTCATTTTGTGTCTTGCAAGTTGCTTTGTGTTTTGTGTTTAAAAGACACGACATCAACAAGACGGAAATTGAGCAATGTGAGGTTTAGTTTTGTGTTTTAGTTGTTGTTCTTTCAGCTGTTCTGGTTGTTTTTGGGGTCTCTAATGTTGTTTTTGAATATCTTGTTGATCTTTGTTGTTGTTCCTCTCTGGTCGTTTTGTGTCCTTTTTCTTATCATATTGTGGCTCAGAAAGTTCATTGGTGTGTGTTTTAGCTGAGTTTTTACCGACAATAAAGTCCACAGACCAAAATAAAACTCATGTGTGCGTTTGTGTTTCAGGTGTTGGGTTAAACTGGGCTGACACACAACAGGTGTGTGTGTGTGTGTGTGTGTGTGTGTGTGTGTGTCGATTAGCATTAGCAGCCAAAGCTAACAGGTTTGTTCGTCTTACCTGAGTGTTGACTGTGCAAACGGAGGATCGCATTTCACGCACGTCCTGCAAAAAAAAAAAAAAACCCCGCAGCTGTGACCGACTCCGTGTCCGTCCTGCGCGCAGGTGAAGCCGCGGGGGCGCGCGCCGTCACCATCACAACAGGAGCTGCTTCTGAGCGCGTTCACGTCGCGTCCGGTTCGGGGATGTCGGTGCCGTCTCCGCGCTCCCGACAGATGAGAGGAGAGGTGTTTAGTTTCTGTGAAGGAATTCAACCAAAAGGACAAAATGTGGAGGTGAGTGGCTGGAAAAGAAGGCAGAAATGGTTTTTGGCTGGAAGTAAACTTTGTTTAGTTTTAGTGGGAATTCATTTTTTTTTTTACTTTAAAACAACTTTTACACAGATTTCTCCCTCCAAGTTTTTTTTTTTGGGGGGGGGGTGTGCGTTTCAGTAGGACTTTCAGACAAGTCCAATATTTCCTCCTTTTTAATGTTTAGTTATTTACTTTTATTATTTTGATGATATAGCCTCTACGTTGTATTTTTCTAATCACTTCCACACGCACTTTCTTCGCATTGAGCCTCTGGATGTTTTTAGTTTATTGATTAACAATATTTTCAGTCTTCCTATCGGCTGCAGCAGTGTGTGTAGTTTTTGATCTGGTTTCTAAATACACACAGTTTTGCTTACAGGGGACAAATACAGTTATATTGACTGGATGTAAATGCCAAGCTCAGACTCCATCAAACAAACAGAAGGGGCTTATTTTAGTCTGACTTTTTTTAGTCTATTTTCCCTGAAGTGTGTTGTGCTTTAACCTTTTCGAGAAATGACCGTGCACAGTGTGTTATTTGCAGTGTTGGTCCATGAAGTGATACCAAAGTGGAGATACTGTTATAAGTAAAAGTCCTGCACTCAGTCATGCTTCAGTAAAAGTACGGACTCATTACCAGCAGAACTTTAAGGGAACGTGACCTTAAGACTTTATGCAGAGAAGCTTGGCCGACATTACAGGGAGCCATAGCTGATTATTTTACTTTAGCATTATCTTGTGAGGAGATCATACAATGTTAGGATGTAATGAGTCCCTCAGCGTTTTACCTCAGCACTGAAATGATTGCATTTTGTTGCTTTCTTCTACATACCTGTATGTCAGAAAGCAGTTTGGTGTAAAATTATTCCAGTTTGAGAGGTTATAGAGTGGAGGTCACCAGCTCCGGTCCTGGAGGGCGACTGTCCTGCATGTTTTAGATGTTTCCCTGCTCCAACACACCTGATTCAAATGATCATCCAGCTCTGATGAGGTCTGATTAGGAGCCACTCATTTCAATGAGGTGTGTTGGAGCAGGAAACATCTAAAACCTGCAGGGCAGCAGCCCTCCAGGACTGAAGTTGGTGACCCCTGTAATAGGAGCAACTTATTTATCTTTCTAAGCAACATTTCCCAAAAAAATTGGAACTGACTTTGAGGAATATTTGGCTTTGACTTGTAATCATCATAGCAGACACACTGAAGGCTGTGGGGATATTTTGAGTGAAGAAAAGTGAGCAGTCCTGTGGATTTTATCTGTACCCTCAAACACTTCACATCACAGTGTTTACCTTTTCCAGTGTTTACCTTTTACTGTGGGTTTTGACACTTTAAGAAATCACCAGCCTGGGAAAAGAAAAGGAGTCAGAAATGCTCTCAGGCAACAGAAAGGCAGGAGAAATCCCTGTGTGATACGGCGAGTGTAACACAAATTAATCTGATTAAAGAATTACAGCATTCCGTAGCTGAACCTCCCATAATCATCCAGGTTTACAATGTTGTAATGGGGAAACTTTAGCTTCCTTTTGGTCATTTATGCTCGTAATAGCGTATAAAAACTGTGCCCCTGCTTTAAAACATGTCAGGTCTAATGAAAAAAATCAATTACACTCCAGACAGAGCTGCCTTGGCATCCAGCAGCGTCCTTAAGGAGAGTTAAAACACATCCATGCAAGTCATCAGGTGGGGCAGGACCTGTTAATGAGTGACCAGACTGGGCAGAGCACAGGTCCACTTTAAGCTCTGAGAGAAACAAAAATGAGGGAATTATCACCAGAATTAAAATGAGTATGATCCAAAAAATACTGAAGGCTGGACTGGAAATGCTGAACTGTAACAGGTCAAAGTTCATGAGAGTTTTACTGCTGATTTTTTTTTTTCTTTGTTGAGTTAAGACAGTTTTCCAAACTGGTGGCTTTGTGACTGCTTGTTAAAGGTTAATGGAACTTATAAGAAATATAAGAAAGAAATCTGATTCAGGAATTTAACAAAAAGGTCCTTCAGTTTGTTCTCATTTTAAAGTGCAAACAAGAGCCATGTACAGTGTTTTATGTAATCAGATAAAGATCAGTTGTGTGTGTGCAATGTAGGCGTGCCGTATCTAAAAGCAGACAAAACACTGCTGATTGTATTCTCCTCTCTACGGGGCTAGAGGTGTATTATGTTTCAACAAAAAAAAAATGAACCTCTGAGACTTTTCTTGCACAATTATGCTCAAGTGCTGTGATAATGCTGCACTTTTTGTGGTTTGATGTCACCCAATCAGACTGAAGCCACCAATTATTCCCTCTTGAACAGATGAGCACCCCTCCATAATTGAGCCGGACAATCAGCCGACCCCGATTGGACTCTCCAGTCGACGAGTTGCTGCCTGCAGCCGGTGCGGGAGCTGGAGTTGCCATGGAGACGGTGGTGATCGTGGCCATTGGGGTGTTGGCCACCATTTTCCTGGCCTCCTTCATTGCCCTGTTGGTGGTGTGCAGACACCGATACTGCCACCCTCATGATCTACTGCACCCCTTCGACTCCAAGTCAGTAAATCAATAACAAAGTCCTGAAATCTGTATTAAGAGACAAGATGTTTCTGTGTGGCACGTTTGTCTTTGTGCCTTAAAACTTCTAGGACGTTTATTGAACCTTTTCTTTGCCGTAGCCCTTTCTGCACAGCACTAGCTTCCGATTGAAACAAAGACGTCACTAAGGAAAAAGAAACATCATCCTGTTAAGAGAAAGCCTTCTGTAGAGTTCAGGAGAAAGAGCAGCTGCCCTCACTGCAGCACTGGCAATTGCATTACTCCGTCACTGTGGATTGACAACCCGTAAAATCATTTTGCATACTGCGAGAAAGGCAGGGAGAAGTAAAGCAGCAAAGAGGTTAATGATAAGAGAACTCGAGGTAGTGGAAATGAAGTCATGACACACATTAAACCCAAACAGAAAATCGCTGTGATATCCTGTTGCATTGCAAGAGTGAAAAAAGAAGTTAATGCAAATAATTTGTCAGGAAGCCTGACAGTTTCATCTGGGAAACCATCAGACACGTTTCTAATGGTGGAAACGGCTACAAAAGAACAAAACAAATCAAAGAATCCAGGTTAGGAGGGGGTTTTTGTTTTGACTCAGTCTGGACTACTTACAGACGGAAAGCAGAGTCAGACTGTCGGCGTCATTTTTGGCCAAAACTACTTTGATAGCAGCAGCTACGTGTATGCTCCTGGAGACCCTGATGCCCCTCTTCCTTTCAGGAATTTAGTTATAGGGGCATTAGTGATCATTTTTGATCAGATCACAGGGACGTGGACATTAATGGTTTTGCTGTGGCCTCCACCTGTGGACGACGTGTCCTTGGTGGCTTTAGGCATCGAGACATCATATGGGGGAGGTAGAGCCCTGCTTCTTCCTTCCCTACTTCTGTTTCTTGTGATGTTACGAACACTGTCTTGAACAGTCTGTGCTTTTCATGCCTATAAAGGAAAAAACGTCCTGAGTGACAGTGGAACATCCTCAGCCACACTTTTCCCACATATGTCCATTGTTATCTTAGCGGGGCATGAAAGAGGATGATTGGCCTCTGATGGCCTGTGCGTTTTGTCGGCAGCGGTCTCAGTCCATCATGTGTTTCTTGGCTACTAGTCAAAGTAATGGCATCACAGACTTCTGATTCAATGTAACATTTGTTTTTGAGAACGATTAAATGTTAAATACATAATTAAACTCGAGATCATCTTAGATATAATCTGTAGAAGTTGACTCCCTGTTGTGATCTGAAGACCCACAGTTGATCTGATCGGAGCCATGGAGACTCAGAGTGAACCATCAGAGCTGGAGCTGGACGATGTGGTCATCACCAACCCTCACATCGAGGCTATCCTGGAGAACGAGGACTGGATCGAAGACGCCTCGTATGTCCACACAGTAGCATTTTGGCACACAGCATAAGACATTAAAGTTGTTTCTTCTGCCACAAATCCCAACTAATTCTGAGCTAATTTTTCTCCAACAGTGGTCTGGTCTCTCACTGCATCTCCATCCTAAAGGTAACAGAACTAGTTGCATACTCTTTATTTTACTCTAGGGGCATATATCCCCCTCAATTTTTAAAAATCTGAGAAAATGTGAGTTAAGAAAAATGCTCAGTTCTTACAGTGTGCTCAACAAGGCCGCCACTAGTCTGTAGATCATTTTCTAAATTAATCAATTCATTGTTTTTTCCGGAAAAGCAGTAAACGCTGAAAAATCTCCACCATGATATCGTAGAGTACAATTGACATCAATGTCTGTCTAAAATATTCAAAATGCTAAAATATCAGAGTGGAAAAAATGAACCTCTGAACTTTCCTTTCATTGATTATTTCGCCGTTGAAACGCTGAAATCTCACACACAGATCTGTCACACTTTGACTGAGAAGCTGGTTGCCATGACAATGGGCTCAGGGGCAAAGGTCAAAGCGCCGGCCAGCCTGAGCGACATTATCACGGTGGCAAAACGCATCAGCCCGAGGTAACAAGCAATTTGCGACAGCTTTGTATTTACACCACAGTACTGACTCAGGCCTGCTCACGTCCTCGCTGTCTCATCCAACAGGGTGGATGACGTGGTCAGATCCATGTACCCCCCTCTGGATCCAATCCTGCTGGACGCCAGGTAATCTCAGCCATTATCTACCTTTTTTTTTTTTTTCTCTCCCCTCTCTCTCTCTCTCTCTTTTTGGCCTGACTGTGACAGCGTAATGCAAACAGCTACTGATTGATTAGGCATATGAGGGAGCGGGAGAGGAGACCAGATGACTTGATTTATCCGTAATGTAATAATTTTTGTGATAAACAGACTAAGGATAGAGACTGGAATACAAATGCTCAAGTGTCACAGCCAATTGATGCTACCAGCAAAATGTCATAACCCAAAAGTTGGACCCCCCCCCCCCCCCCCTGCCCCACCACCCTCCAGCTGGTTAACTCAGACCTATTTGTCCAATCCTTCCTCCTCAGGGCCACTGCTCTGCTCCTTTCAGTGAGCCACCTGGTGCTGGTCACCCGCAATGCCTGTCACATGTCCGGCAGTATGGACTGGATCGACCAGTCGCTCCATGCGGCCGAAGATCACATGGTGGTTTTGCGTGAGGCGGCTCTGGCCTCTGAACCGGAACGAAGCATCCCTGGAGCTGACGCACAGAGAGAGCAGGCCATTTAAGAGCAACCTCGGATACTGAGACGGGCAAACGGCAGCAGAAGGCCATGAAAATGAGTCATTAGTATCCTTGAGCTGCATCCTTCTCTAAATGACGTCCACATTTGATAGTTAACAGGCACATATTCTGCCAGACATTAAAGGCCCCCTTCATCCAGGCCACAGGAATAGGGACTTCTCAGCAAACAAGCTGTGCTGGTCAACCGAGCAACCCAACTCTGCTCCTAATTTTAAAAGAAATCAACTATGGAGAATTGTTTTTTTCATCATATTTGCAACAAGCAACGACGGAGATTTCCTCGTCTTCATTCTAGCTACATAATAATTTCTGCAAAGTAGATGTTGCGCATTCACATAAAGATGTTTTTAACCCGAAAGCAGATGATTTTGGAGCTGGTCTGTTAAAGATGTAAGCTGCCTGTCAGTGAAAGGCCTTTGGAAAATTCTTCTCAAGTGCGCCAACACCCAGGGGTGGGCCTAAATCCAATCTCTCCAGCACTGTCACATGGAGGCTTAGTCAGCTAATCCATTCTGAAGGAAATAACACCCAGTTAGGCAGAGAGCTCCAACTCAGAGGACCAGTGGAAGACTAGCTGGACTTATTTACGATCTGTGGGGTCAGTGTGACTTGTGGATGTTCAAAAACCTCCCTCAGATACTCCTAAGCGTTTACAAATCAGCTGTGTGTGGGGTTTTCTTGTGTGGCTGAGCAGATGGACAGCAGCAGTTTTAGACATCGGCACACAGTTACAGGTTTTTCCTATTTTGTCCCATTTCTGTATTGTATTATGATTAATGGAGGCTGTAGTCAACTGAGAAGCTGGTATATCTTCCTCTTGGAAGCTATTAGCCATGCTAGCAGCTTCACAGCACTGTGATCCTGAATAGCTCAACATCTGCAGGATGGATCGGCACAGACATTTGAACAGACGTTCATGGTTCCCTGCGGATGGATCCTAAAGGTTTTCTCCTCTAGTGCCACCTGCGACTTGGATTGTCATGAAAAAGCGCTGATTGGCAGATAAAATTAGACTGATACTTGTGTAAATCTGGCACATGCAATAGTCTGTCCCCACTTCAGGCTCCAAAATTGATAATTTGCAATCGAATTTAATTATCAACTGTATCTACTGTTTCTCTTTACCTGGGGGAAAATGATCAGACTCAGAGAAGCTATTTCAATTATTTTTGCTGGCAGAAATGTTGATTTTCACACTGTAGTGACAGAAACAATCAAAGCTTGTGTTATGAGGATGTTTTGAACATTGAGTTGATTGAGGTGCAGCTGAATTAGCGTTTTGTTTTGTGCCGGAAGGATGTTACGGGAGCATTGGGGATAGTATATAGAGTCAAAAGCGCCCGCTTTTAAGACTGCTGACAATTGTTGAGTATGGAAGAAAAGCAGCAGTGCCGTTATTCGAACTGTAGCGCAGAGAACATGCAGAGATGTTTCAATCATGGAGGAAACACTTAGAAAAGCTGTTAGTCTTTTTCTTTTGTTTGTTTTTCTTGTTTAAATTGTTTATTAGCATTGATCTTTTTTAAACACTCCTTTGTTTTATTGTCCTTTTCCCACAGTTTGTTACTAATGTCCTTTTACTCCCACGCACCTGTTTCTTTTTATCTTTCATTGATTGGTACAGATAAAATGAAGATTCATAGGAAAATGTGTCTTGTTTTTGCTCTGGGACCATAGCTACAGAAAAATCCATGTCCGATTTAAAAAGTCCACACACCATACTATTCTGACATAAATAAAAGTGAATTTTTTTTTTTTTCTTATTATTACGTTGTGAGTAGTCCTTTGTGCAACAACGTGGGAGGATTGTCCCGGGTCATCTTCCCTTCTCTGTGGAGGAAGTCCCTGAAGTCCCTGCTACAGGAGCGTCAGTCAGCCTCCATGTGGTCTCACTGTCTAGCAAAACAAACCCTTGCTCTTCTTCAGATCAATTTGCTTCCAACTTGGGAGGGAGGCGTATTCATCTCTCTTCATTTCCAAAACAGTCTGGAACATAATTGCAGTTATTTAATAATATTAATGAATCCATTGAGAAATGGAATATAAATGCAAAGTTTCGACTAAGCTTCCTCTCAGGATTTATCATCATGGTAATATAAGCTGTTTTCATTTTCCAAATCTGGTGAACACTGCAGCCTGCTGGTTGAACGACATCACTGCATGTGGGTGCGTCAGGTTACCTGGAAGTCCTGGTCACTGAGGTAGACCTCCAGCTGCTGGGGGTCCACCCCTTCAGGTAAGGGGCTCCGCAGCAGCTCCTCCAGAGGGTACTGGGTTTTCATGAGCTGGGCCAGGGCGTCCTGCACCAAGGTCAGCTTTACCCTCCCTGTGTCGCCCTGACAGACCAACAGCCATCAAACACACCCGCGGAAAAAAGACAGCACTAATAATTAGGCAACATAAGTCATAAAAGAGATATTAGATGTATATTGTAGTTTTACACAGTTCTTAAAACATCAGTCAGGGGTCAGATACTTACTGTATTTGTTAGCTCAGTATGTGATTCTGTTATTTCTTTCATTCTGTTGCTTCTTAAAACTTTGAAATTCAACTTTAAAGTCCCAAAATCCTTTCAAACGGATTTCAGTCAGAATATGTGCTTTTCAGTTTAAAAAAAAAAAAAAAGGTTTAGATCTCTCACTGCTTCCCCTGAAATCTGTCCATCAATTTATCAGAGAAAAGTTGAAAAGTCCTCCCACTTAGACAAGCTGATTCATGTTTAATGAGGCCGATTTAATCTAAAGTAATGGAATCCTTTCAGGGCTAATGCAGCATAAAGCCCGAGGAGCTGATTTACCAGTGCAGCAATAACATTTTTACGTTTGTCCAAAACAACTGATAAGTGAATTAAATGAAAGGAAATGGTTGCCGGTTTGAAGGCCCGAAAGAGCTGCATGCCAGAGAAATACACAATATCTGGCCTCATTAACAGGCGACAAGGCTAATCATACACCTGCATATTTCCTGTACCTGTGTGGGGGGTCCCAGGCTCCAATCCCAGTGGGGGAAGACGTTAGTGAAGGTGAGAGGTTCAGCCCCCTCTAAAATGAGGTAAGCCTGAGGCGGCCGTCTAGGGTTCATCTCTGTAGAGCCAAAAAGAGCATTTTTAGCTCCTTAACGAACAAGGAAATGCTCTCATTTCAATTCCACCTGTCCGCCGGGCCCCCACCTACCTTTGCAGAACTGCAGCGCCGTCTGCATGGCGCACCTCCTCTCGTTGTGCCAGCGGCTCCAGGCCGAGGCTGAACTCTCCGTCTGCTCAGGCTGACCCCTCTGCCACAGGTAGACCTCCAGGCGGTTGTCAAGCAGGAACAAGGCTGAGGACAGAGGAAACATTCGGCAATAAGTGGAACTACATTAGTTTACAATTTGATCAAGTTGAACTTTAAAGTTCTTGTTGGATGTTTCTGTGTTGGCAACAAGGAAAAGAGAAAACTTTAAACATAGATGAGCTCAAAAGGAGTTCATTTTTCAGTCCTTCAGTCTTTCATTCAGGTTGGGGTTGAATCCAGGTTGGATGACGAGACTTCGAGCTCGAAGCTTTCTAAAAAATCTTCGTCTTTTTTTTTTTTTTTTTTTTACTGCATCCATCACAAAGACATAATGTGCGCTCTCACCTGGTTGTGGTACAGAATACAGGCTCTCCTGGACGAAAGGCATTGCCATCACCAGCCCTGGCAGCCGGCATGGACTCTGCAGCTCTACGCCCTGGAAGCTCCCGGAGGCGGTGCTCAGATGGAAGAGACGAGGTGTGAAGTTATACTTTCCTGGATCTGACAGGAAACAGACGTCAGTGTCATTAGTTTTTCTGAACGCTGGATGAAGAGGAACTGTTGTTTTTTACCGTGTAGCATGCAGTCGTAGGTCTTCCTGTCCATTTGGCCCAGCGCTGTCCAGAAGTCTGCAGGCTCTGAACCTTCTTCTACCATCTGCACCTTCACAGAACTGCTTTTGCTGAGCCCCAGCTCGGTCGGGCACCTAATAGACACACACACACACACACACACAAAGCACAGAAGTTAAGTGTGACCAGATTCCACAAACTTTTAAAATCAGTCCATTAAATGTAACTTACATTTGAGTGAGACTCTCCACTGCCCTCTTGCCGACCTCTCTGGTGCTGTTTTGGGCTTTACAACCAGTCCAGAGATACAGTACCTCCCTCTGGCTGTTCAGCAGGACAACACAGCCCCTGGAGCGCAGACCTGCACAGCAGCAGTCCACCTCTAACAGAGATCCCTCCTCCGGGAGTTCCCCCCGCACACAGAACAGACGCCACTCTGCTGCAGAAGGTGGTCACGAGCATGAGAGAGTAAAACAAGAAGGGGGGAAACTTGGCTTTTGAAGAATATGCATTTACTGTACCTGTATTAGTGGAGCCCTCCTCCCGCCTGCCCTTATGAATGACCAGGCCTCCCTGGAAAAGCTGCAGGAAACAGGGAGGTTCCTTCCCCTGAGGCACAACCACCTTAAGAGACAAAGCAACAAACACAGGCTGTGATGACGACTGCAACAGCTTCCACAAATCAGTATCGGAACATTTATTAAAATAAATCTATTATACCTAAGCAACATTTTACAGATGGAATCATATTTACAGGAATAAATAACCAGCTCTATCAAAGCTTGTTACGTTGTTTTATTAACTATAATAATCTGTGATGGATGTGAGGCGGAAGGTGTCGACAGCATCAAACTACATGAAATTAATCAAAGACTAGATCTGTCATGGTCCTTCAACACCCCTTCATTTACTCCAACACCATCTTGTTGTGAATCACCTTTGTTGATTGCCCCGTCGCTGTTTAGCTGCCTCATCGAAGAACTTTCATTTATTACAGGAAGATGCTACCTTGATATTTTTATGGTGTTATTTATCAAGATAATTATAGAGGTCTTATCTTGTTTGCAGTGGCTTCAGGTCTGTGAGAGTTACCAAGCATAATTTCAGTTTATTTCTACAATGAAAGCGTCTTCTCTTATCTTAGAAGGATACACGGTCACAGCCTTGACTTCACTGATAATACACTGGATGTGGATGGTTAAAGCATCCTGTTTGAACTTATATATGTCAAAGTCTACTTTCTACCAACTTCAGTCATCACTTCAATGAAGTGAGAGTAAAAATCATAATAAAGAGACATGAATGTTTGAAAAAGTTGTATTCTTTGACCATAAATCTGTCACAGCTGTTTTTTGTTGTGTGCATGTGATGATTCATTTTAAAAGATGCATTTACCTGCGATTCTTCAAGGTTGTTCATACCGATGGACAGGAAAGCAGCGGTGTCACGTCCACTGACGTTGGAGTGACGGCCACGCCACAGGAAGAAGGCGGTGTGTTCTTTTTGTCCTGGCTCCCTGCCGCAGCCGTCCAAACAGTTCGTCTTATCTGCGGCAGAGAGTAAAGAAAAGTCTCAGAATAAGAAGAGAAAATTACAGAATAAACTACAGTTGAGGAGTGTGAAGGTTGTGTTTGTCGTTATGAGCGTCACTTACCAACAGCAGTGATGCTGTGCGTCCAGCGGATGACGAAGGAGTCTCCCTCGTGAAGCTGTCCGGTGCTCGCCACGGGGATTTCACTGTCATCAAACTCCTGAACGTGCCAGGTGTCGACTGCAATAGTTTTCAGCTCCGCCTGACGTCCTTCTTCCAGCATGATGACACCGTGGCCTCTCTGGATATCCACCCCACCCAGCACGCTGTGGACCAAACTGTCTCCTTCCTGCGATTGGCCCGACGCCAGAGCTTTGGCATCGCAGGGGTTCAGGAGGTCTGAGGATGGGGAGACAGACTGGGGGGTCTGGACTTGGACGGACTGTGGAGAAAACAGAGAAAGAGACACTGTTATCATGTCACATTAAGAGTAAATGACAGACTTCTTTCTCTCGTGTCTTGTTGATGCCAATTCAAATGATTTACTACCTTTCCCAGAATGCAAGTGTAGCAATGCAATAATTAGAAAAGGTGTAATTTAGTGCAGACTGTCAAAGAAGAAATTGAAGGTTTAGGGGAAACTGACTTTTTTGCAGCTGATATTAGATTGTAGAAATTACTTCATTGTCTGTCACTGTCAGGAAAACCAGTAGTGTGCTTTTAAATATTGAAATATTATTGATCTCTTCTGCAACAACGTGATTAAAATATCTCCTGCAGATGTTCCTGTCTTTCCAGGTTGGATTTTATCCCTAAATCTGTGATACTGTGATGCCAGTCCTTCAGACATTATATAATCTTCCATGTTTGAGTAAAGCTAATAGCTTGAAAGCAAAGTAAAAGTGTGAGACAAACCTGAGTGTCCTTGTTAGGTAAAGCAGCCTCCTCTTTGTCTCCACTTACGCCTGTCCAGTCCTTAAACTTCTCCCTGAACAGAGCTGTCTCATTGTTCTCCGAGAGGACGCCGAACAAAGCCCAGCTGGGACGACCCTCTCCCCTCCTGCGAGGGAGACAGATAGAAAGGTGAATGAGCAAATGTCCCGGATACTAATTTAAAAGGGAACACAAATTTTTTCATTTCCGAGGAAATGACCCCTGGCCTCGAGCTGCTTTTCATGGTTTGTTTCTTGCAGCCAACTCCCAAAATCGAATGGAAAGTTTCTACTGCAGCAAATGAACTGTCACAGACGGGCGTGAGGTTAGGCTGTGAAGTGAACAGTAGGAACACAGCAAACTTCAAAACACAAACAGCTGTCTTTCACCAGCTGCAATTCATTGTGTGTAATGGGCTGACAAAGGCATGCTGGGGTTTTACAGCATGTCATGTGAACACGGTGCAGTGTGCTGGTGTTTCTCCACATTTGTTTTGGATTTACTGCATGCACTAAAGACCCACAGCGGACTTTTGGGGTTTTTACTGTATGCACGGTGAACATGACGCCATATCCTCCACAATTCATGTGGTGAGTACTTACAGTCATTCTCTACCGTTTCTGGTTACCATACCGTTTTTCTCTCTCTCGTTGTGAAGTACAGACTAAAAGCTTCTACTCATTTCGTTGCCTGCAGTGTGAACTTACAGCTGAATGCCGGGGTTACACTGTGTGGGATCCAGTGGGTTGACTCGACAGTTGCTGTAGTCGTAAGCGCCGACCCACACCTGGTGAGTCAGCTGCAGAGCAATGTTCTTCCTGCTGCATGAAACATCCCGTCCCTGCCACAGGTACACCTCACTGCCGAAATCAAACACCAGGGCCTGGACACACAGACGCAAATACATGATTTATGAGTTCTGCAGCACAATCTGACATTAGGGAAACAACACAACCCGCCTCACACCTCAGCAGAGCCCAGCAGGGAGACGGTGGGGATGGAGGCCCAGGCTTGTTCGTGAGGCACCAGCCGGTTCTCCACCAGCCTGTACACACAGTTGGACTCAACCACGCCGCGTTCGTAGAACTCATCCTCCTCTGGTGCACCAGCTCCTGCAGGCACAGATCACAGAACCAGACCGTACTTCTTCTTCTGATGTCGCCGACTGTTGTGTTGTGAACTGTTGTTCTGTTACCACTTGTCTTAACAACACATTTGGACCTCTCACCTCTGTACTGCGCTCGTCCTCCTAGAAGGTCCCAGAAGTCTGAGGCCACTGTGTGGTCAGAGTTCAGCCCCTCCTCCAGGTGGACGACCTGGGAGGCCTGACAGCCGAGGTCTCTCTGGTTCTGTATCAACGATGCCAGCTCTGAAGCCTGAAAAATATAAACAATTCAACTTCCTAAAATCATTGTAAAACACTTAAAGCACCGTACGACCAGCTACTGGCAGAATAACGAGACTGTGGCATTAAAAGTGACTTTTCACAGCAGAGATTAATGCTCAATATAATTATCATTGGGAATATTCTGCACAATGTAATGTAAGATGAGACCTTTCATGGCATTCGACTCATTTGAAGCTGAGAAAAAGATGTCAGACATTTTCCCAAACTGTATTAAACCGCACCAATTACATCTTGTCACTCTGTCATATTATGCGAAGAAACACATCAGTGCCTCGTCAGTACCTTGGATTTCTCTTGTTCGTTGGCAAAAGCTCCACTCCACTCGATGCAGTGCTCCGGAGAGACCAGAAGGAAGCAGTCGCCGCTGTTGAGTGACCGCACCGAGGGCTCGACCAGACGCACCTGGACATGCCGCCTACCTGTCACCACAGGCGGTGGTTAATATAAACACCTTAACACGAAGAGAGCATCACACTGAAGCACCATCCAAGTCGTCTCTGACCTTTGATGTGAATGAGCATCAGGCTGCTGAAGGGGGGGTGGGACTTGGCGCCGGCAGCATCTGAGGAAAGGCTGAAAGGCTGAGCGTCTGGTCTGACAGGGTGGGAATCAGAGGAGTTTTTCGACTCTGCAGACAGAAGCAAACTCTAAATGGGAGAGTTGTGGAGCAAAAAGGGAAAGAATATGAAAAGAAGCAGATGGAGACTCACTCTTCTCTGCTTGGATCTGATCCTCAGCAGCGGCGTTGACTCCCTCTCCCATGAAGTCCTGCCTGATGTCCTCTCGAGCAGCCAGAGCCCTCAGGGGGTTTCTGGAGCCCTGAGTCCGACGAGATGGACGCACTGAGCGCCTGTGCTGTGCTACTGCTGAAGTCAGTCTACGCACACACACACACGCATGTGCAATAGATAAGAGCTCACATTGACAACGTATTGTTCCCACCATATATTTATGTAAAATAAGAAATAATACTAATTAGGTGCATCTAAAATCCACCCAGCGTGTTGAACTATGTTCACATTTGGTCCTTTCTCTCGTTGCTCTTCTCGGGTTACTGTGTTATTTTTTTAATCTTTGTTTTCTAGTATTTGAAGTTTCCTCAGTGTAAATTTACATTCATGAGATTTAACAACAGCGTTTTCTCAGTTCCTGTTACGCTGCTTTTTATTACTTAGTGCTTTATATATAAATAAGTAATTGTGCTTTATCTGTGCACTTTGTGAAATAACATTTTTACTGCTTTAAAGTTTTTAGTTTCCCACAACTCCCACTTCAGAGGTTTTCTGACTCCTCCGGAGTCACCAGCAGAGGGCAACACAACGACAACAGATAAAGACACACAGAGTTTCCAAGGAATAAAAGATTCACAATGACAAGTTGGTGAAAAGATTAAAGCAGCAAAACATGGGAATGGTGACCTGTTTCGTTTTTGTGTTCACATAGATCACATCTTGGCTAATGAATGTTTGAACACTAAAAATACAGAAAATAAGCTCATTCAACATATAAACAGTTTTTAAAATATGAAAATGCCAAAAAACTGATAAAAGTCAAAATTTTGGAGTTTTTTTTTTTTTTTTTTTACAACAGACCTGTTTGTCAGTTCTGTCATTACAAATAAAGACATGAAAATGAAAAGCATCAGTTGTTCACCATCGTTTAACTAGTTTTAATCCTGTTAGACACCATAAAATATAAACTATATGACAAATTAAAAAGCAGATTGTCTTGCACACATCACTGAGTATTTAAGAAATTTAGAGCAGAGATGGAAAAAACCACTAATCTTACAGTCTGTGGTAAAACCAGGCTCACATGGGTGTGTTGGTCTGGCAGAGGACGTCCAGGTCCTGCTCGCTCTCTGCGGCAGCGACGTCTCCACAGGGTGGGGCGTCGCAGGCGGAGGGAGGCAGCCGGTCACTGTGGAAACCTCCATCAAACGTGCTGGACTCATCTCCAACTGTTTCCTCCTTCACCTCAGGTGGAGAGCTCTGCAGAGCTGGCAGGGGGACGGAAACGACGAAGCTTAAGTTTGAATTAATCACATTAACGAACCTTTATTATGATGGGCTGCAGGCTGATTACACCTCACCTTCAAACTCCATTGCAGGCTGCTGGGAGGTCTCTGTTAAAGCAAGAGAATGAGCTGGTTATAGAGAAACAAACAGGAAACTAGAGCTCTCTGAGGTGAGAGCTGCTGCTCTAACCTTTGGATGCACATATTGGAGCTGCAGTGATGGTCTCGTTGGTGTCGGCCTCTGGAGATCCAGGTGGTAAACAAAAAAAGGGCTGGAGTTAGACAAAAAGCATCTGACGAGGCAGAAATAAGGAGCAGAGGGATCATCCTCACCTCTCTTGGCCACATGTTCACTTTCCGGCTCTTTTTTTTTCGGCTGTTCATCCAATTCCTCGGCTCTGTCCGTCTGAAACGCTCCATCTTCAGCTCCCTTTCCCTACACCACCGGGGAAATACATCTGGTCAGATACACGTCAGCTCTGAGGTTGATAAGAGCATCAACATTGTAAAATTAAAACCTTCTGTCTCCATTGAGGCTGTGGAGGGCTGTTGGTGGTTGGAGAGGAGACTTCTTGTGCCTCAAAGGACAGATTTGTCTGAGGATGAAGTGGAAACAGGGACGATAAAAAGACACAGGTGAGCTCTTTAGGAAAATAATGCTAAAGACAAATAAATCGAATCCATCTGTGAACAAAAGACAGACGAAAATTTATTTGGCCTGTAAAAACTCAAGATTTATTCAGGCATCCCCTGAACCCTGCTCTGCCTGGTTAATATTTGCAGAATTGATTTAGTGTTGCTGTATTATTTTACTTTGGAATAACATATGCTGCAAATACTAAATAGTTGGTGATATCATTATATAAATGCGACTTCCTGTTGTTCTGTATGATTCATGTATCATCTTGAAATCACTGATTTTGTTGCCATTGTTGTCTTTTCATCGATTTAGCAGCCTTCAGATTTAGAGCCTTCTGGCTGGCGATGGAACATTTATAGAAATGTTGATAAATGTGTTTGGTCCTAAATAAAATGTCAACTCATATCCAAAAATGTGAAGAACTGAAAAAATCTTGCTTTCACGTTCATGCAAATAGAGCAGCAGAGACTTATGGTGTCTCAAAAGTTTGACGTGTATTTTTCCATTTGAGCTACAGAAACTAACGAGAAACCAGCGAACACAGACGTATATTTAAAAATGAAATCCAGGAGATGGGGTTTAAGGGTGTGTTATAGTTTTTGCTATTTACAAAAAAAAAAAAAAGGGGGGGCACAGCAGAAGATACAAGGTTTTGTCGGAGAGCGAAGACAACCAGAGCAAAGAGTTAACAGAGACAGCTGTGAAACAAGAGCTGCGATGTCTCACTTCAGAGTCGACTCGTTAGCGCGTCAGAAACTCTCACACCTAAGGTGTATAAAAAAAATTTAAAAAACCCAAAACAACCTGAATCACTGCATCCAAAACACAGCAAACCAAAAGGCAGAAGTGGGTGTGCCATGCACCGGCTCACAGTTACCTGATTGAAACACATGATATATTGGGGCGTACTGCTAGAATAGACAGAGGCAAAGACGGGCTCCTGGGAGAGAGGAGGAATTAGGAGAGAGAGCAGCTAAAGCCTTTAAGAAATTAGTCTAAAAATGGATCTTCATGATGGAGATTTGGACGGATCAATGCAATTCAATGCTGTATTTACAGACTCACCCAGCACTGAGGGGTGACACTGAGAGCGGCCTCTGGCTCTTCCTGCAGGGGAAAGTATGAAGGACATGGAAGGACAACATGATAAACAACAGGAAACTAATTATAAGTTGATAGAAATGAACAGGATATGTCCCCACACACACACACGTATATACTGCCACCGTGATGCAGCTGAGATGAAAAGTTCATAAAAGGGTCAACATTTAACCACCACAGTCATCAGTCTGTTTACATTCCACATCGCACGTAAACAATAACGAGCCTGGATACGGCGATTCCCCAGTAACTCAAGTCTGATCTGCAGATATTAACACATAGCAGCAGATGCAGAGCGTCGCTGCTGGGAGCTGCCGCGGGGTGTCTGGTTTCACTGGCATGACAAATACCCAAATCTGACCACAGGACAGAGTGAACCCGCTCACCTCAAACCACAGGAGGAGGTTTGAATCGTGGACTCGGATCATTGGGATCAAAATATTTTAATGTCAGCTGTGTGTCTCTGCTAACCAGTCCAGTGTGATCTAATCAAGTCCAAGTCTGAACAAATCATTTACAAGGATGGGGTGGACAACCTGAAAAGATAAAGGAGCTTTTGTATAATTGAATGCCAAGTCAGATGTCTTTTCAGAGAAACCCCCCCCATCCACCCCTTGACCTTTCCTCAGTCACCAGTCGGCCCACATTTTTGAGCCTAAAAAGCCTAAAAATAATGAACTCAAAATAAAAAAAAGTGACTTATTTCATGCCTTTGGATTACACTCTGGACTCTAGTGAAAGTCGACTCGTTAAACTTTAAAACCAAATAAACTGAATGAGGAGAGGAGATATGGAGCCAAAGATACAGAAGCAGGAATGTTGTTGGGTTGTTTTTTTTCTGTCCATGGGTGGGACGTTACAGATTAAAGATGGACATTCCTTCACTGTCAAACCTCTGCTGACCCTAACCCCTCTATCTCTAACTGCTGACAGTCTAAAACCCACCGGCTCCAGACTGCACTCTAAGAGGATTAGAGACTTAATGAAGGCAATCATGAAGTGCTTCCATTCACTGACTCTGCAGCTGCAGTGATCAGCATCCATACTGAAGACATCTGTGTTTTACCTGACTGGTTGTCTCCTGCGCTTCAGAGGAGCCGTCCACCAGTGTGACCTGAACGTGTCCAGAGTCTTTGGTCTCCTCATCCTGTTTCCTTTAGACAGATCACACACACAATTGTTCTGTTTTCTCCACGTTATCATCATCATCAGGGCATTTTCATACATACTTCAAAGGGTCTGTTACTTACAGGACTCGTCCGGTGGAGTGTGGGCTTTGCTCCACAGAGGACCCCGGATGCTGCTGTGGTTTGGTCTGACGTGGCCTCTCCTCCTGAGGAGCATCCGGCTCTGACGGGTCTCTGACTGGAGTACAGGCGATGGTTTCCCTCCTGTTTCGAGCCCTCTGCCTCCAGGGAGCGCCGGTCACCGAACCTCCCTCCACGCCCGTAGCCCCACGTCTCTGTCTCCGTGGTGGTGCTATAATTTCTTGCCTATCTGTTCCCTCCGCCCTCCCCCGTATCACAGCCTCTCCACAACCTCCCCCGTTCTGTTCATGGCTGTGCGGCGCCTCCATTTGGCCGCCCTCCGCCCTGCTCTGCTCTGCGACCCTGGAGCGGCTTTTCTTCAGGATTCCTCTCAGGCCGGGCTCAGAGTCGTGGCTCTGCGGGCCCTGCTGGCCTGGACTGGGCTCGGTGTCCGATCTCGGCGGAGAAAGACGTACCTCACTGGGCTTCAGGTTGACAGACGAGGCCTGCTGTCTGTCGGACAGATGAGGGGACAAACAGAAGGCGGGAAGCTGGACGGGGCCGCTCTGGAGCTGAGCGGAGAAAAGAAGATATGAAGATATTTAGAGACAAGTTATCTGATTTAAAAAGACAAAAAAATTCTGTCTTAAACTTCTTAACACCACCTTCTGCCTCTCATGTCTCGTGTATGAAAACCAGTAAAATAAATAGATTTTAACTTGATACTGACCAAGTTGACCTCCTCCACAGTGATGGGCTGTGTGCGGTACCGAGCCCCCTTCTGCCTACGCCTCTCTGGGGGACCGTCAGGTTGTCCGGCCTCCTGTTTTCCTGGCAGGGACAGTTTGTTGAAGAGGGCCAGTTTCTCGCTCATGCTCAGTCTGCAGCTCTCATCGCCATCTTCCTCCGACTCCGCCTGTCCACACTGGGACTCCTCTGGGGGGGTCGGTTTGGTTGTGCTGAAAAAAAAAACAAAACAGAAATCACATGGTATAAATAATATGAACATTTCAACAACAAAATGATGAACGTCTGTATTTCAACATAGTTTATAAAATGCAGATACATTAAAATAAACACTGTTTTTTGATTCTGTAGTTCTTTGGAAAGAGAAAAATTACTAAATGTGTATTAATCTGAAAATTTGCATGTACGTGTGTGTCTCTGTGTGTTTGTATATTGATTTGTTTTCCTTTGAAACTCTAACTTACATCTTAACTTATTAATGTGTGTCAAAGCACTTTGACTTTGTTTTTCAATATAAATATGATCAAAGTTATTTTTATTCTTATTTTCATCACAAAGGTCATCCCCAATAATGAACCTAAAGGCGTTCGTGGAGTATATATTTTTATCTGTTCACATTCCTACCACTGACGCTGGACTATCTGACCCACCTGATAGCCACCCTTTCCTCACAGGTGATTGGCTGAGTGAGGAAGCGATGGTCGTTGCCACGGCGCGCCCTGCGTTCGTGGCAGACGCTGCCCGCCCGAGGCTTCAGGAAGGCCGAGGCCTCGGGGGCTGCGGACTTTTCCAGCTCCTGCAGAGGGATCACAGACGGACATCAGTATCAACATGTGACCGCACATTTGTGCTCACGTTCAACACAAACGGCAGCTTCAGCTGACGTGCTCCGCCTGCTAAATTAGTAATAAGAGAGAGCACAAAAATGGCAGTGAAAACCCCCCTATCCTGATGTCTCCTGTTCTATTTGTATGGACGGGGGGGGGGGGGGGGGGGCAGGTCAGATAGCCGGTAAATAAAGCAGCTCACCATAATGTGGAGTGCCATGGCTACATGGATTGAATGCCAGCCCAGCAGGTCACAGTGTAACCAGAGCTGCGGCGGCTTCGGTTACCTCCACAGAGCAGCGGGCTAATTATAACACAGCTGCTATGGTTGTTAATGGCAATACAGTGTCTGGCACATTTTCACCTGGTGCCTCAACACTAAAACTGTGCAGGAGCTGAAACGGAAGAACGGAGATTTTAACTGCGGACAAATCTTCTGATCAGTGCACAATAACTTCAGTTCTTTTAATAAGTGAAGCACCGCACTGACTGTTCGTACTCCCTCAATGAGAGCAGGTTGTGTTCTGTGCGCTCAGCAGGGCTGTTTCCTTAATGTTGGCTTCATATCCAGCAGTCTTATTTTTGGATAAAATTGAGGTTTCAGTGACAGTTTTGGTTCCTGATAACAGCTCGGTTTCCTTCACTGAATCTGCTGGGGCTGTAAATGTCAGCATCTCCGTCACATCAGATGGAGAAGCAGCCAGCAGCAATGACAGAGAATCATTTTTAGCAGCAGGTGTTAAGACAGAAGGAGCTCAACAGAGAATAAAAAAATAAAAAAATAAAAAATAAGCAGGTCATGAATAGGGATCGTGTTTCAGTGCAGACTAACACAGACTCACTTTAAACAAAGACATCTTGGCTGCCACGCTCATTTTGGCTCTGTCGTCTGTTTTCACATCAGCTGCAAGACAAAAGGACACAAATCGTCACGTCAGAGAGATTTAAAATTAAATGAACATAAACTGTTTAACCTACATGTAACGCTCTCTGTGAGAAATAAATAAGTAAAATAAGTTAGATCGCTATAATCTTGGCAGGTATTGCAAATGAGACTGTAATGTTGATTATAACTGATTTTTTTGGGGGGGTCTTCCCTTACGCGTGGAGAGTTGAAGGATTTATCAAGTTCACAACATTTCTGGTGCTGACGATGCATAACAATGTTGTGTCACACTTTGTCTTTTACAAAAAACAGCAACTCCTGCATGTAGCCACGTTGCAATTTCAGTTATATTTCTATTAATCGTGCAGCCTCACCTGTAGTGTACTTTGAGCTTGTGCACCATTATACAAAGCAACAGTTCGAGAGATTTCCCCTCCAAGCATTTTAAATAGTCTCTTTTGAGAAAAGTTAAATATGTATATGTTTTGATTTGGTGTATTTCTTTAATTTCCGTAATTTTTTTATAATTGTTCATTGACATGTTTACTCGGCGGGTGTTTTGGATGGTTCACTCCACCTGTTGTTGTTGTTGTTGTTGTTGTGTTGACACAAGTGTAGCGTCCAGATCAGAGAGTCGACTGGGAAACGTTTGTCTGTGTGAATAAATGTTGTGTCTCAGAGTCACGACGTTTTCACGACCCCAGATTGGGAGCGGCTGGATTAAATTGTATATAAAGCAGCACACAGCATCAGCAGTCTAATACTGTGATATATAAAAACACAATCAGTCAAAGGAGCAATTTAACCTTTGACTGGACTTCAACATAAATGGGATGTAAAAGTAGAAACTATAGCATTTTTATTTATGTGTATAGTATTTTTTCACTGTTGCATTGGAATTTTTATTAGAAGGGAAATTGCTTTTTCCACTACAGTAATTCTGAAGATTTACTGCTTCTGTCCATTTCTTTTCTTTCTTCTTTTCTCCTCTTTATTTTGCAGTTAAAACACCATAAAAGCAACTTGTAACAGCGTAATTGTCCTTGAATTTCTCCGTAAGTCAATCTTTGTCAAGACTTATTTTCGATCTTTTTATGGCGGGTGAAAAGTGGCACTGAGTCAGCCGTGCTCACGTGGTTTTGGAAGGCGTAAATCTGTCACCAGCGGATACTAAACATTGAGGAACTACAAATACAACCTGATTTATCTCATGTATTATATGAGTTTAATGGGGGCTACTGTTGTTGGATGCACATGTAAGTAGTTTTGTACCCAACATGTGAAGAGTAAATGATGTTTATTTAATGAGCTTCTGAGACTCATATGATATGAGATATAAGGTTTTTTTTCTGACACCATCTTCATTTTGTTTACATCATTGTCTTTTCTGTAGTGACAAGATGATGCAGTTTTGCGTTGTCGTGACCTTGTCCCTCTCAAAGGTCACCAAACCAATGAACCAGCACAGCAGACAACAGTTTAATTTGTTGGTCTCTAAACACAACAGCAATGTGTATGATCCAAGCCAGGCGGGAAATCAGCTTTACCTTTGCAGTTCTCGTCTTCCTCCACGTCCAACAGCCTAGAGGTGGAAAAAAAAAAAGAAAACGAGGTGAGAGCGTGAGGTCACCAGGTGAAATACGAACATGGAGGCGATGTGGATTTTAATCCTCAGCTCCTGCTCTCTCTCTCTTTCTTTCAGATCTGCAGTTGAGCTCACAATAGATGTCTTTGTGCTTCAGCACTGCAGCTCAAACAATCAAGACACTGTGCCATGTTTGCATGTGCTGTAAAGACACACTGTGGAGGTCATGATGGAAGACAAGCACATGCAAAACACACCGCCCGAGGGGTTTTTATGTAAAGGTGCTGCAGACACGTGAATCAAGATAAGAGTTAGACTGGACACTAGTAAGGAAGAAGGGATGATGCTGTTATGATGGAAGTGGATTAGAGGTTTCAATGTAAGCACTCGTGCAATATATGTGTCAACAGATTACTGAAGGAAAAAAAAAAAAAAAAGGGCCACTGCAAAAAGCATTTCCTTCAAACCAGGTGCCTCATCAGGAGCCCACAGCAAACAGCCCCTACCCGCCGCTCTCTTCCATCTCATTGGCTGTGATCGGCTGGGTCCTGAAGCGTTCGCTGGTCTTACGACCGACACCTGACCCGCCAGGGAGGTAGCGGCGAGTGCGTCGCCGGCCCCCCTCGGAGCCCGGCTTGACAGCCAGGTCCAGAGAGGATGTGGCCCCCCCAGGATCTGGGCAGCTGCTATCCACACACAGACGGACCAGGAGAGCAGGAAGAGGAAGGAAAGGGAAGAAGATGTTGAGTTGAAGACAAATATCGTCACAGGCTGATGGTGACAGTCTGGCTCACACACATGCAGGTGACCCTACACTTTCTCGGGCTGCACTCCACTCCCCGTCTGCTGCAGGAGGGCACTTCTCAACTGGCCTACCGACACCCCAGTGTGGAGCTGCGGGGAATCAGGTCCACCAGTGACGGGGTGCCCCTCCCCACCCAGCATGCTGGCAGAGTCCTGGTAACCCTGCCTGGAGGGGGCGGGAGCGAATGGAAGGCGGTGAGGATGCAGGAGTGAGCACGCTCTCAGAAAAAAAAAAAAACCTTTCTATCAAATATTAGCACCAAAAAAAAATCTACCTCAAAACATGAAAGGTGCAACGCTGTACCTTTTTTTTCTGAGCGTAAACACATGGCTGCCTAAAAGCCAGCTCCAAAAAAAATGCACCCACACCACAAGTCATAATGGGGAAAGTGTCCAGCTGGGAGAGAACCAACTCTCAGAGCCAAAGGTAAGAATCAGGCTGGGTTTGAAACTCTCTGCTGCGATTTACACCTCTCAGTCTTAATTAGTGACAAAGGCAGAAGAGCAACTAGTGAAGTCCAGAATCTGGAGCTGCTGAACAGTCGCTGGGACAGATTTAAAAAAAAAAAAAAAAAAAAACGAGTGCTGCTGGCTTTAGTTTGGAAAAAAAAAATCTTAGGTTTTTCTTTTAAAGGCTGCAAATATTTAGTAAATACTTCTTTCCTGGACTTGAATCTAATGAATGTCTGGTGTGGATGTAAACAGAAAGAGAAGTGGATCAGACTGTTTTCTTGGTGAAGGTGAACAAGCAGGTGACAGAAGTGTGTGTTTGTTGTGTTAAGAGTAGTTGCATAAATCAAGCTTAAAGCAGCTGCTCCCTTCGACATCCACACTCAGGATCAACACACCTTCACTCTCCCACAGCTGCTCCCAAATATTATTTGATCGTCAACAAAATAATCCTATTAGTTATTGATAATCCTTATCAACTACGGTAGAAAGTTAAAAGTTGTATTTGCAGCTGCAAGGATAACATCGTATTATAACTCTACTCTACTCTTTGTAGAGTCAATATAAAATTGTTTGTCACTCCACCGGTTCCTGTTCACCCATTCGGGGGCAGCATCACTCATCACCCGCGTGACTCACCTTCCCGGGTAGCTGGACTCTCCAGGAGTGTCCGCGTCTAATCCATTTGTAACCCCTCGCGTCCTGCCGTTCACTCTTTCGCTCAGGCTGTCAGAGTTCGTTGCCCCTCTGTGGGCTTGGCTTGCTGGGTCGTGCACCTCTCTCCCATCCCTCCTCACCCACTTGGAAGGCAGCTCCTCCGTGTTGCCATAACGTTCAGCCAGTTCCCTCCTCCTCTCGGCCTTGTAACGAGCGATCCGCTCCGATCTGGGCTCCAGGACCGGGTTCTCCATGGCATCAAAGTCCCTTAGAAGGATGTAGGAATGGAAAGCAGATGGGCCTTTCTTTCTTTCCAGTAAAATTCAGATTCCATGAGAACTAAAGACTCCTTTCTTTGTGCTGTCCACCGATCAGAGGTTGCGAACCGATCTGCACATCAGTGGGTGAGACGGGTTTTTCTGAAAGATGAAAAAGAAAAACAAACGATAAGTCAAAAGGTGACCATTTGTCACTGAACAAGTTGATCACCTCTACCCTTCAGTTGCCGACGTGCCTTCCTGGAAACACCCACAACATCACCAATGAGCTTCAACACCTTTATATTAGATAAACTAATTTTTCTAAAAGTGCATCATTCATTTAAGTCTCTCTCTCCTCTCTTGCTGGAGTCCATGTAAGATGACCTGTACCAGCCTGCAGTGCCATGCAGGAATCTCCCCTTGCACTGAAACTCAACACCAGGTCCAGCTCCTTCAATCCACTGAGTCTGCAGGCTCACTGGACTTTTCCACAGCCCCGAAGGAAACTTTAGCTGAACAAGTCACTGTCACTCTCTTTCAGATATTAACCCATGTCAACATAGAGCATGTTAGCTGACAGAAACAGAGGAAAAATGGTTTGAAATTTGTTTTATGAGCTGTTGGAGTTATGACATGCTCCCAGGCAACACTAACACACACATGGATGAGCCAGAAGAAAGAAAGTCCCTGTCGGCTACATGGTTGCCTGGAAATGAATAAACAACACCACATATAAATAGCACTGATGTGACAAACTTTGCATTTGAAGGCAGCAGCTAACCATCAGTTGTCAAAAGGCCTAAGGTGAGCTCAGGAACTGTGTACAAACATAAATGTTGCGTTCCCACGTGTCTGGGTGCTTTCCAAAACTGCAGATGTCAGCATTCCTGCAGCAGGAAGCACAATGGAGCCAGAACAAAGAGACCTGAGCCGTGGACTTAGTGCGTCAGATGGATCTGCTGCAGGCCTGAATGGTTGTGTAAAAGACGCAACTTCTGTGTTTATTCAGAAAGTGAGTAAATACAATATAGAGCATGACTGTGATATTCATCACCTACTCGGCATCAGATCTGGCCTTTCTGTCACAAACCAAATTATCCACACGTCCAGTCATAATGAATAAACCAAGGGCCGCGTTTGCAGACACTGTCAGCAGAAAAGTGTGAACCCTTGAGGGCCGTGCCACAGAGAGCTTTAATGAGCTGAACAGTAAGATGCACTGATCCCTACACGGGAAAACAAGCTCTCTGCCCTGTTTTGCATATCAGTGTTGGCACTTCATGAAAATGTGGACGTGTGTTTGGACACACAAAGCAGAGCAGGAGGACTCGCCTCCCTGTCTGAGCGCCGCTAAAGCATCAGCCAGTTTATGTGTCTGCATCACGGCCACGCTTGTGTAAAGAGCAAAAGTCATGTGACAAGCTGGAGGGCTGCTAATTGGAGGTGGGAATGCCACTGAGGCTCAGTGAGGATCACGGGCTCCTAATCGAACAACACTAGTTGACTTTCTCTCTGGGTTAAAACCAAAGGTTGAACACACACTCCAGCTCCTACATTCCTGTCGGTGAGCTGATGTGAAGCTTCAACAATAATGTAATATTCAAAGATTGGGAAGCAAAGCTACTAACCTGAGACTGTGAGTTAGACTCTTCATCACACCATTACAAACACGCACTGGGGGTTTTCTGCTGCAGCGACTTCACTTCAGGTGCCACCATGTTGATGTTACATAAGAAGAGTAGCAACGCAGTAAACCAGATTAAAAGGCTGGCTAAGAATAAGCCTCTGACCAATTACACCTGTCCTGACTGACTGAAAGCAAGTCCTGCACGAAAGGGCCCCTGTGGAGAGCCACAATCCAAGGACAACTTCCCAGAGTCCTTTTCTGCAAACACACAAACGTTAGGTGGCACTAATGCATCCTGGTTGTAGATGAGTTTACATGGCAGTGCATCATCAGGGGAGCAAGACAGAGATGTCCAACAGTGATGTGAGAAATTCCACTCAATACTCTGTCTGGATCTAACCATTTAAAATTGTGGCTGGAGGACAGAAGAAGAGCAGCTCCCCCTCAGCTTCCTTAAACAGCTGATTGGTCTGATGGCAGCTTTTACATTTAACTTCTGCCAGGATCTACTTGTCGGATATACTCAGTATCCAAAACAGCAAAAAACAAGAAAAACAAAGTGCATCTTTTAGGTAAAGTCATACAGAATAATTTCACTCTGGAGGTAAAACTCACAATTGAATCGACAATTCCCCCCCCCCAAAATTGAAGCCATTTAAAGGTCGTTCTATTTTCATTCATGGGGAAAAGACAAAGATGCTCCTCCACCGAAACGACTTCCTTCCTCGGATATCAACACAACACCAAAATGAACTCTTCAATCACAAATGGACAAACACGTTTACACTTTCTCCAATTTTTTTTTTTTACTTAAAAAACAGAGCAAAGTCCCGCGTGTACTTACGTGCAGCGCGCGCCGCGTTCAAGTGGGCGCGAGCGCTGCGCGGCGCTGCCCTCCCTGCGCGCGGCGGTCCCTCCCTGCCGGCCCGTCGCTCCAAATGTAGGCACGCTGGCAGCTGCGGACTCTTCTCCGTATTAAAAGGGGGGGGGGGGGGGGGGTATATAAATAGACGGACAGAGAGACCCCCCCCCGAGAAACACGCTGCTGGTGATGATAAAAATCACCTTTTTCCAACATTTCAAAAAGGCTTATTTATTATTATTATCTTTAAGTTTGATACATTATGTTAAAATAATGACAGGTAGGTTTAATAATTCTTATCTGAGGGATTAATAAGAATTTTTCACTGTTTATTTGTAGCCAATCAGCAAAATTAACTTCAAACTACTAATAAATTAAAAGCCAACCAATACTTCTCTCATCACTGTATTTACTTTGCTATTTCACTCTACCGTGTGATTATTTTTGGGTTGAAGTGATCATTAAAGTATATAAAGGCTACCTGTAATTAAGAAGTTTTAATTAGATCTTCATTAATACGTCCATCTCCTGAATCCTATCCATATCTGGTGAATGAAATGTTTCAACATCACCTCCATCTGTTCAAATTGTGAAATTACATGGGAAGGTTCAAACAGGCATTAAAACCAGCAACGATGCAGTGAAATGCAGAGACAGACCTGTGAGACAATTATTTATAGAAAAGCTTCTTGAATGAACAGTGCAACCAAACACTGTGGGGGGAAAAAATCTGTCACTGCAAACATAAATACAGGTGTAAACTATTCCAGCCATTACACCATAAATATCTTCACAAACATAAAAAAATAAAAGCACATCATTTCCTCAAATGTATGCAAGAGTGCCACAAACAGGATGAAGAAACTCATCAACATAAAGGTGCTCATAATAGTGTTATCAGTGGTTTATAAAAAAAAAAAAAAAAAAAACTGAACCCCCAACGAGTAAGAATCAACAAGAACACATTTTTTCTGTGTGGAAATAAACAACTTCCACAAACTCACCATTACTTAGAAATAAAACTTTTAAGCAGCAAATCAAAATCTCTCAAATACATATTTGATTAAATCAACATAAATGTGCGTGTATATCGAACGGCTGTAAAATAAACTGTTTACTAGAGATATTACTGCCTTTAGAATCATTCCACCCGTGTCAGGCTTAACGTGTTTTTTTATTAATTACCTGTACGGAAGTTTAAAATATCGTCATGATGCTAGCAAACAGTCAAACCGGTTCAAAGTGTGTGGTGGTTACACTTTGGGACATGGGACTAGTTACTTTGGCTGACTGTGGAGCGTGGAGGCTTGGAGCAGCAGGAGCTGAGGTCTTCTTCATCCCACTCATCATCCTACTGAAATCTTCAGGGCTTGGTGAAGAAAGGATGAGTCAGAGCTTTGGCAGCGGAGATACGGCTGCTTGGTCTGAATGTCAAACATTTCTGTAGATAAGGAAATGTCACACCTTGTCATCAGCTTTGAGAAAAAGTAGCATCTATGGATTCATCGTGAGCAGCTTTTATAATTGAATTAACAATAAATTATCAACGCCGTAGATCATTTAAAAAAGGCCCAATACAAGTAACCAAACCGTCGGCCTTCAGCTATAAACACAAGAAAAGCTTCTATTGACAGCACTATAAAATGCAGAGCAGCAACTGACCCCATAGATCCACAAAGCTGGAGCCAAATGTTTGTTATTTTTAGCCGCATTAGCAGCATCACAGTGGTCAGTCCTCACTTCAGTGCAGACTGAAATGTCTCAGCAACTGTCGGATGGATCGCTATGAATTTTGTTTCAGACATTTATGATCCCCAAAGGACTAAACTGTCCGACTGACAAAGCTCTGACTTTACCGCTAGTGCACAGGACATATTTAATACCTATATATATTAAATGTTAATCGTTTCTAAAATTATACTTCATAATTTAGCTGATTATCTGACTTCCTCCTTCAAGCTTTGGCAGTTTACTTCAATCTCCAACAGTTGTAGCAAAGTGCTAATTCACCAAACGACAATTCTGCTCTGAGATGAATTAAACGAAGTCAGCCTCCCTGACTGGGTGGGTAAGAGAAACAGTTCTGCTCACAGCTAGCAGGTCGTTCTCCTCTGGGCCCAGGTTGTGCAGCAGCTGGGTGCAGGAAACTTTTGGTCCCCAGTTGACTGAGTAGGAGACCGGGCTGTCTTTGGGCCAGTCCTCCTCACTGGGCAAACCAAGGACCCTGACAGACAGGAAGACCAAGTAGGTGACAGACTGAGAAACCAAAAATAAAAAAATAAAAAATATTTGTCGGTACAGTTTAACTAATCTGTGCTACGAATAAGTACACTCACTCAAAAATTTTCTGCAGCTGCTGCACCTCCGTGTACGCCTGAAACAATGGTCTGAGGGATAAAACAAGGAGCAACAAATGTTTTAAAACAGCTCGATCTTTATTCTGATGCTTGTACTGGCTGTTTTACATCTGACTTTAGAATTACATCCATATCTCCTCCAACCACACAGACTCCCTTTGGCTTTACCTCAGCAGAAAGAGTTCAGCGAAGATGCAGCCGGCGCTCCACATGTCCACTGAGGACATGTAAACAGAGTTCAGCAGCACCTCGGGAGCTCTGTACCACAGCGTTACCACCTGAACAGAACGAGATATGAAGAGAAACTAAACAATTAAAACACACAGTCAGGGCTTAGAGAGGTGAAAAAAACATTTTTCACCTCAGGCCAG
Organism: Remorina albescens; assembly: GCA_034769265.1. Lineage (NCBI taxonomy): Eukaryota > Metazoa > Chordata > Actinopteri > Carangiformes > Echeneidae > Remorina > Remorina albescens. The sequence goes on from CM068493.1 coordinate 3,581,073, forward strand.
GAGAGGAAAGAACAGGTTCCGGAGTGAATCGCTGCAGTAACACTCAACAGTTTACAAACACACTTTAATTCTGAACCGCTGCTTCACTTACACCCGGAGTGAGGGCAATATTGAAGGTGTAGATACGTGCCAGCCCAAAGTCTGCGATCTTGACCTCTCCGTGGCTGCTGACCAGGATGTTCTCCGGCTTCAGGTCCCGATGCAGCACCATGTTTGTGTGTAAGAAGTCCAAACCCTGCAGCAGCTGCTGCATCACCTCCTGTGCAGACAGAAAGTAGCATGGCAGGACTTCAATGTCCCATCTAAAGAGCAGTGTCCAAACTCAGGGACGGCCTCCCTTTAATCCCACACATCTGGCCTGGTTGACCAGAGGAGAGCAAGCAGAGAAATGCCAGAAATTGCGTTGTTTTGGGGGAAGATTACCTTTTGTAAAACTCTTTTTAGCTCCCGTTTACCCATAAGCTGCCAGCAGTTATAAGTAAATACGTCACATGATCTTGACCGATGTAAACGCTGCTTTAGGATGTCTAGATTACATTTTCTTTTTCCTGAAATATTACCAAGGCAGTTTAAACCATTTGATCCATCTGAGTGTGGTGGGAGCCAAAGTATGCAAGTAAATACAAATATCTCTGTAATATAAATATATCAACTTGTATTTGTCTCAGAAATGGCCTACAAGCTCCAAATAACACAGGGAGCGGCTTGTTTTTCTTGGGTCATACAAATTTTCTCAGACACGCATGCACCCGTGTTGGGAAAAGTTCAGATGAGTTCACACCTTAACACAGTCACGGCTCAGTCCAGAAGCTGGAACCTTGGAGAGGTAGGTGGAAAGGTCCTGGTCAATGTACTCCAACACCAGAGTGAGGTCCAGGTTCCTGCCCACTGGTACAACAGATGCATCCAACAACCTGGATTTTAGAAAAAGTCAGACAAGCAAAGATTAAATCAGATTAAGGCTCGTTCTGATAGACAGTTGTGATGTCACCCTTTGGCGGAGGGCAAGAGTTTATATCCACTTTTATATAAAGTTTGCAGTCTGACTTTTTGATGTTCTGACAAACAAACCAACATCTAACAAGCAAAAAGTGGAAATACAGCCATCCACCTGCTCTTATTAAGTGGGTAGTGCATTTAATGTACTTCATTCATACTAAAAAGAAAAGGGATGGAAGGATGGTGGCGCAGAGAAACATCAGTAAATGGTTTGGGAAGCATTTATTTCTTCTTTTACCTCTCCTCTCTAGGTGCTGCTCCCCATTTTTATTGTTTAGTTGTTGTTCCAGAAACAAAATCAGGTTTACTCGCAAGTAGATTTCCCCCCCCCCCAACATAAAAGGAATCTGTTGTGGTGTTTTGGTGCAAGGAAACATCAAACATAGCAGGAAGGAGAGAAAAAAACAAAACAAAACAAGAGAAACATCAAATAAGGAAGTAAAAGTATCAAAAGAAACGATACATGACAAAACAAATAAAAATATAAGATAATCCTTTATTAGTCCTTCGGTGGGGAAATTTGCATCTCACAGAACATATGAGAGAAAGCGATAGCACAGAGGGATAAGCAGAATATATAAATCAAATATAGAAAACAAAAAATTTAACCAACAGATATGTACAACAGAATCAGCAGTTGAATTGCAACTGCCTCATAATAATAATAATAATAATAATTGTTATCGTCATCAATAAATAAATAAAACTTACTTGACAATGTTGGGGTGGTTGAAATACTTCATCTTGTGCAGCAGCGCCACCTCCCGGATCATGGAGGCGGGGATTCCGGAGTCTGACGCGTCATCGCGGATGTTGAATTTCTTCACCGCCAGGAGCCGCCGGTCTCCGCCCACCTGTCGGGCTTTGAACACTTTCCCGTAGGAGCCCTCTCCCACCTCGGCCAGCAGCTCGTAGCTCAGCTCGTTGCAGACCTCCATTGTTGTTGTTGTTTTGTTGTCGTCTGACAACTTCAGGGAAAAATAAATTTTTAAAAAAAGTTTAAAGTTGTTTTTTTTTTTTTTTTTGTTTGTTTTGTTTTGCATTAAAGTCAGCCTGGGCTAGCTAACAGGGGATTTTAAAGTTTTAGCTAGCAGGTAAAAAAAAAAAAAAAAAAAAAAAAAAACCCAAACAAAACACTGTTGAGTTGAATTTCCGTCTTACCTGTTGGGCTTTGTTCATTTATTTATATTTTACTTCACCTCAGGCTGTAGACTGAGGCCTCCCCTCCATCCCGGAGCCTGCAGAAGAGAAATGAGGCCGTCAGATCCAGAAAGTGATTGAAAAAAAAAAAAAAAAAGAGAAAAAGAAATCACACCCACTTTAATGAACAACTAATCAGGAAGCTCAAAATTCAGTTTTTTTCTGAACATCACTCCTCTTACACGTGTTCCCTGTGACCGAGGCGTGCTGCGTTCAGGTGCACCCAAATAAAAATAAACAAAACAAACAGTAACGTAAATAAAAGTTTACATCTTAATTGTGACCATCAAAGTAATGCTGCCTCGTGTATATCAAGATATGTTTTAAAAATAAATATATTTGGTTATTACTCCTATTGGTGGCAGAAAAATCTATTATTTAAACGTGATAAACATCTTACACCAGACAGCAAATGGCATAATTGTCCCCTTTATTATTGGAAAAGGAAGAGCCCTTGTAGAACTGTTTACACACTGTAAACCAAATAAAATGCAATAATTAGGCACAGAGTTCAGAGCAAAGGCGGCGTTGAAAACATCATAAACAAAAAACATTGCATCAAAAAAACAAAAAACAAAAAAAAAAAAGAAAAAACAACAACAAATAGTGTATAAATTTCAACATAGTGAATGATTGGCAAGAAGTTCTTCGCATGAGGTTTGATAAGTGCAGGTTGAGTGAAAGTACCTTCAGTACTCAGATGTTTAACATTCCATGTCTGACATTATTGATTATTTAACAAGAGCACAGGAGACAAAAAAAATGAATTAGTGCATGTTCCAGTTTGGTTCTGGTTTGAGTCTGTTGAAAGTTTAACTTTCTGCGTTATTTTAACCTTAGAGGTTTCGTTGTTAGTTAAAGTCTTTTGGCTGATGCTCTTGAAGCTTCCTTGGTTACTGGTTGATTACAGTATACGCCGCTCAGGTAAAAATAGCCAGGGAGTTACTCTCCTTTCAACTTTTCTTTCATGAATTTCATTCTCTTTGCCAGTGCGATGGCGTCCAGGTGGAGGTTGCGGTTGAGAATGACTGAGCCGCAGGTGAGAGCTCCAGCGAGAGCACCGGCAAAGCCACACAAAAACACATCCTGACCTGTAATACAAAAAACATTAAACGCACCACATTTAGATCACAGTGCAAAGTCCTCATAACAACCTCTGGATGATCTCATCAGCGTGTGCCGACTGACCTGTGAGGTAGAGGTTCTTCAGCGGAGTCTGAGGCCTCACTGTGGCGTTGAGTTCAGGGCTGAACCGGGCGATGCCATGATCCGCTCCATAGATCTCCCCCTTGGGGGCTCCGATGTAATGTGTGTTTGTGATGGGGGTTCCAGCATCAATGAACTCAATCTAAGTACAGAAAGATTAAAAAAAACAAAAACAAAACAATTGTGTCTTGTGTCTCAAAAAAAAAAAAAAAAAAATTATAATCATAAATATATATTTTTTTGATAAATGGATTCTTTAACCTTTGACAATATCTAAAGCATGTACACACAGAAGATGCATGCTCAGGATATACTTGTGCACGTGCATAAAATTGTAAAAACAAGCCAGAAGTAGAAGCTTTATTTTGAAATCAAAATCCTGGTTTTAACTGTAGTTTGTGCTGTTAAACAGCACAGACAGCCAGAAGCGTTACCTTGTCACTGGTGATCTTCGGGAAGACATCCAGAATCACCTCTAGAATAGAGTCAATGAAAGCCTGTTTCAGCTCTTTGTAGGCCGCCCCTCGGTTTGACACCTTCTCGTCCTTCCACTCCTCGAACCACTTGTAGTTGGCAAAGCTGACCAGACTCAGAGTGGACTTCCCTGGTAAGGTTTAGTCAACAAAGAGGGACAATACAGGAGACCGTCTTTTCAGCTTTACACACTGATATTGCTGCATTTTTTGGTTCTGTACCTGGTGATCTTTCCTCCCAGGTTGGATCTTTAGCCGATGGAGAGGCAACAAACAGCAGAGGTACCTTTCTAGCCGACTCTTCCCTCTCTGTATTCAGATAGTTCACCAGCCTGAAAACAAAAAGCACATTGCAGGACTTGTTTCTAAAAAAAAAAAAAACCAACCAAAAGAACAAAGCAGATTTAATATTTCTATTAAAATACAAAAACTACTTCTATTCACTGTGGCTAAAATCACTGCAGTCCATGTGTGTATCCATGCTCCTTTTGGAAACCTATTACAACTCCATTACATCGCAATTTAAATAAAATCCTCATATTCAAGCACATTGTGAGTAAAGCTGTTAATATCCCTGGTACCCGACACGAACTGTTTCTGTCTTTAGTATAACCTGACTAAACAGATATAAACTTGACCTAAAAAGTTAAACAGCAGCTCTATGTTTGGCCATGACTCATCTGGCCACAGAAATAAAATTCATCTTAACATACAGTTCGTCAAAGTTGTTCTCAGCAAAGATCCAGTAGTTGTCTGCCTTCAGGCCCAGCTCCTCCTTGGTCCCGTTTAGACCCAGGAACACACTCAGGCCGCCTTCCCCGTTCTTCATCATGCTCAACTGCTTCTGGATGGCTGCGAGACAAAAGTGTCACAACAACTTTTCCAACAGTTCACACACAAAAGCCATTTAAACAATTTCAGTGAGTGAGATATTATGATGTGACATTTTCCTCTGTTTAAACTGAACATCTCAGAGTTTCAGTGACACCTTGAGCTCCTTATTCATCATTCAGACATTTTGCAGAAGGAGAATTTCTAATTGAAATGAAGGTTAAAACTAGCACTATCTCTGTCCTAACCTGGCATGGCCTGGAGCTCTTTGGGCAGCAGCTTCTGGTAGGTGTTGAAGATGCCAGCGTTGGAGATGACCATCGGAGCGTGGATCTTGACTTCCTCCTGACCTTTCATGACGCTCACACCTGAAACATTAAGGCAAATAAACTGGGTGAAGCTCCTCTCTCTGGAAGCTGTCTGGTTGTTGTATATGAAAGGAGGAACCAGAAATCCCACCCACCAATAGCTTCCTTGGCGTCATTGAACAGGATCCGGTTTACCGGGGCCCGAACCAGAACGGCGCCTCCGGCCTTCTCGATGACGGGGATCATGTGGTAGGCAATTTCAGTGGCTCCGCCTTTCGGGTACCAGGCACCGTTCAGGTAGTGAGTGACCAGCAAACTGTGCATTGAAAAACTGGCATCCTTGGGCATGTTTCCTGGAAAGGAAAGTAAGGAAAGGAAAACTATGAGCCTCAAAGCCGACAGACGACCGGGTTCCAGCAGCAGAACTGCAGCCTGGCTTCCTACCGTAGGTGCCAAAGATGTAGGTGAAAACAGCCCGGAGGTCTTTGTTCTCCGTCAGTTCGTTGACCACTTCAGTCAAGCTGCGGGGAGCCATTTTGAAAAAGAAAGACAAGCGTTCAGCCAGGCCGCTCCAAACCAGGAACTTAGCCAGGGGGACGGGGCAGAGCTTCAGCATAGCGAGGAGCCAAATGCCACGCCCGACTTTCTGGAGACAAAACACACAAAACACGCAGCTGAAAGACCAACACAGAGTGCAATCAGAGGAATTTTGTTTACTTCCCCAAACATTTCTGCTCTGTGCATAAATATGATGCCCAAGGCAGTTTGATGAGTTTTATGGAGTCTAACATTTATAAATTAACACAGATTAATGCAATATTCATACAAATTAAACATTCTCTGGATTACAGCATAAAGCAAATAGAAAACTGAACACTGCCAGAGCAGAGATGCATCTTTCATAGAGACAAATGACAAAAATATCTGGAACCCACTTATTAGAACGGTCTGTGAAACAAAGTAGAACTGAAAAGTTCACTTTGAGTTATCTTTCACCTGCTTTCAGAAATGCACAAATTATTTACAACTAATATGAACTGAACTAAAATAGTGTCTCTTACTATGAGTGAAAGGACAACGTGCTATCTGGTTGATATTATGCAACACTGTATATCAACTAATCAGAGAGCTTGCAATCAGTCTGACCTTTGACTGCCTGACCTTTGAGCTCTTGAGGAATATCAGTGACAACATCAACAGAAATTTGGATTATGAAGCTCCTATGTGTTAAAGTGCAGTCTCTGAGCAGGAGAGAAGTCATTAGAGATTGGAATCAGTAAACCAAAGGTCACATCAGGGAAAAAGGTGGCCACATCATCACTGAAAAATGTCTCAGTTGACAGATCTTGGGGGTATTAAACTGATTATTGACTGTTTTTTTGACTCCTCAAGTCCTTCATCGCAGTCTGTAAGGTAAAGAGATCTCACCTTGACCAGCTTCAGGTACTCGTCGATGGCCTTCTCCTCTCCGGGGAAACACTTCTTGAGTTCCTCAGGGAAGCGGGTCCTGCCACTGTAGATGGGGTACCGGCGGCGATTTTCTGGAGGTCCCAGAACCACGTAGTCAAATGGATTGTCCAGAGGCTCCCACTGCAGCTGTCCGTTGGTCATCTGGTCCAACATGCAGCGGAACGGCTTGTGATCGAGCAGGTCACCGATGTAGTGGATTCCTGAGGAAGGGATCAGGTCACTGTGTGCTTTTTAGAAACCAAGACTCTGAACTTCACCTGAAATATGTTTTCATTACTTTTACTTGTTGGGAATAAAGTAGATTATTCCTAGGATGTAAAAATTCTGTATTTCGGAGGGTTGTCTTCATTTTAGATGTGACAGATTTATGAAATGTAAAAGAGAAGAGAAACAGCCCTCTTTCTCACCAACATCAAACTCAAAGCCCTTCTCCTTGAATGTGTGACAGCATCCCCCAGCCCGGTCATGCTGCTCCAGAACCAGGACTTTCTTTCCAACTTTGGCCAGAAGCACGCCGAGTCCGAGCCCACCAATCCCGCTGCCAATGATAATAGCATCCAGGTTCTCAGGGACTTTACTGGCTAAAAAACCTACAAGAAAAGGTGACAGGGAATTCAAACAAAGGCATAGCTGCAACATAAAGGGCACAACAACAGTCAAATACAGTTTGAAAACACAAATTGGTTTCAGCTTCAAGGATTTGACATTTAAATTAATGAACTGAGAACATAAAGTCTAATTGTTTTTATTTTTAGTCTGTAGACAGTTTTCAAGCCTTCAGGTGTGATTAAACTGAGAAATGAATTCAACAAATTCTTTAATAAATAAACAACAATTAGTTTTGCTCGTTGTCTTTGAAATCGCTATCGAGATTATAATTCATTAATTTGTTTGATTATAATGGGATTAATTTTGCAGTCTAAGTATCACCTCTACAGGATTTTTTTTTTTTTTTTTTTTTAAGAGGAGAAAAATGCAAGGCAGTTTCTTTCAATACATCATAATCAGCAGCAGCTGCAGCAGTGACAGGAATATTCCAGTTTATGATTACAGCCAGTTTTGTCTGCAGGCCAAACTAAACCTGCTGTGAGATCCATGATGTGCAGAGTAAACTCCCTGCAGCCACATTCTTCACTGCTCCGCCTTATTATGTAACAAGGAGGCAACTTTTAACTGTCACTGCAGAGAAAGTCTCATTTTAACCTACTTCACTTCGCTTTTGCATCTACCTTTCTACCATCTACTTTTGCATCTGATTCCAACTTCGGGTTATTTCATTCACCTTGTTTCAGCACTTTGTTCTTCTCCTTCCGGTTGTGCACCATCTCTTTCAGCGGCTCCCGGGTGTCCGTGTCGAAGGGGTTCGGCCCGGAGCTCCTGAAGACATATCTGAAGATTAGAAAGAGCAAAGTGGCACAAATCAGGGCGACGCTGAGCCACATGGTGCCGAAGAGCCGAGCAGGTGTGGGTCTAACCGCTCCGTCCGACCGAACACTTCTCTTCCGCAAGCAACCCTGTTACGTCACCGACAGGTGACAGCGCCGAACCAATCAGAGGCGTTCATTAATCACACAGGAGACAATTCCGACCAATCAACGCCTCGTTTGTTAAAAAAAAAAAGAAAACACACCCGCGTGTGTTTCATAATTCAAAATTAGAACATGTGACAAAAATTTATAATAATTAATTAATAATAATAATAGTAATCATCATCATCATTATTATTATTATCGCAAGTACAATCTGAGGCCTTAAGAATGCCCAATATATTCCTAACATTTAAATTCATAAATGTTACGAGGTGATTTTTTAAAAATATTTAATTCTATTTACTGTTTGTATTTTATAATTTTGTGAAACTTAAGTTCTGTTTTATTTTTCTTCCTGGTGGAGGGCTTGTAACAAGGTTTGGAAAAGTGCTGTATAGATAAAGTTTCTTTTTGGATTATATTTTAGCAGGTACAAAGAGTATATACTGTACAATGCAGCAAAAAAAAAAAAAAAAAAAAATAAGGCTGTGAACAGTTTCTACTAATCATTTTGCTTCAATGTGCAGAAAGTAACCAAAATGAAGTGCAGTTGTTCAGTGTAAGTGGGTTCCCTTCAGGAGATTTGGGTTCCTCAGTGCCTCTTTGACAGGATGTTGAGTTTGGGAGTGAGGGGACCAGATAAGATCATGTGTTGTTGCCTAGTTCTTCTTCTTGCCTCTTAAAATAGCTCTTTATCACTCTGATTGTATGTTTGGGGACTTGGTTATGCTGCAGGATGAATTTGTGTACAATCACATGCATTACATTTTTAGCACAGTACCACATGTGTACACAACCATTAAATGTTCTGTGTGTCTTAAACACTCCTGTAATATGAAAAAAAAAGCACGACGCTGTTTGCCTTTACAAAAATCTATTTTCTTTTGTTAATTTATGCCCTAATATTCAGTAAAAATGGCATCCTAAACCCCAGGGAAATTGCATCTCAACCAGAAGCAGAAAGCATTACTTGTCACATCCCATTAGAAATATAACTGAGAACTGAAGTCTGGAACGGGACAGAGAAAATAAAATAGAACACTCAGAACGATCACAGCAACTTCTAGATTTTATTTTTTTCTTACTCCAAAAGAAAAAAGAAAAAAAAAAATAGCCTGCATCTTCACATTCGTTTCCTGCAACACCATGAGACCCATCATGTACCCATTTGTACATCCATTTGTGATTAGAACCAACAATTTAGACAAGAAAAACTTGAAGCAGGGACTTTCCCCCAATCATCATCATCATCATCGTCACTGCTCTGCATGGGCCCACCTCTAACATGCATCCTGAAACCTGACATGAAGTGAGGGACCAGCATGAGGCTCCAATTGTTATGTGAGGTGATATGGGAAGCTCATATTTCATGTGTTCTTTATTAAAATCTCATGTATGTTGGCACTTTATAAATATTTTCTAATAAAACGGCCAAATGTTACAGCTGTTATTTCATTAAAGAGACAACTTTACAGCATAAGAGCCTGACATAGGAAATTCTATGTGCCTTTCAGTTATTTCTGGGTGTATTCATTGGAGTTTTCTAAATTATTATTTACTGAAGACATATCTGTCACAGAAAATCTTCATAATGAACTCCACAAAAACAACAACAACAAAAAAAAAAGAAAGTTCAAAGTGCCTTGGAGCACTTTCAATTTCAAATTTTCATCCTTGCAGTTGATATGTATCAATGTGTTTGCAACATTGAAAACAGAGCCATCAAAAATCTGATAAATGTGTTGAGTAAACCCAGTCCAAAAAACATTAACCTCTTCGTAGATGTCTGGCCTCGTCCAGAACGACTAATTCTTTCCTCCTCTAACCAAGCTGATCCATTATCAGTCTCTCTTTTCTTCCTTCTTCCGTTAGTGCGGTAAGCCTGTGAGAGGGTTGGTAGAGGTTAATACATATGAAGAGACCTCCAGACAACGCTACACCACCGAAACATCTCCAGGATGACTCAATAGGGTTTAATGAGCGGGGAGGTGGGAGGAGTAGAAAAAAAAAAAAAAAAAAAAGACAGCGTCAAGCATGACACAAGAAATCTTAACAGAAGCCCTTATCTGGTGTCCACTTATGGTATTTATTACCTTATCTTTTTGAGCCTTGTCCGCTTTAAAATATTTTTTAGCTTTTTTTTTTTTTTATTCTCTAAAACTTAAGGATGACAGATGATGATTATTTTCATTGCAAAAAGCACTTCCAACATTTAGGAATAAAATAAAACCATAGGTTCTAGTCTGTATGTGTTAGGGCATAATCTGCTGTTCAGTTTGATATTATTTACAAGTATTGAACTGTTTTGTAGGTCAGCCAACAGTGAGTGTTTGGTATAAAGTATTTTGTGCAAACTGTTCTTGTATTTGTGTGTGTTTGGTACAATCAAGACAGCTCTCAGATGTAATACAGTTGTTCTCGCGATGGTAACTACAATGGCTTAAGGTCCATGTGATCGAGGGCAGAGGAAGAGCCGAGGACTCTCCCTGCTTCCCTGCCTGGCAGCGGTAGTGCAGGTCAAAGTTCAAAAGGTCAAAAAGTAAAAATGGGCGGTGGGTTTTTCCTTTCCTGAAGCAGGAAGTCATCAGTCCAACCGTCAGATGGTCAGTGCGACAGTGCGCTCCCCGGGCCTGTGGGTGACACTCGTTTATGGTGTGTAGGGATGTCACTGCAGCACCAACCCAACCTAAGAGGCAAGAAGATGGAGCCATTAACTTCAGGGTACAGACTTTCTGCTGGGTTTGTTGGCTTAAAGTTAAGACTTCAATAGCAAAAGCATTCAATTTCAGATTTCTTTCATGATCAAATCAGCCAAAGGATAAAGGAATGATGGAAAGCCTGAAGGCTGAAAGTGGCCAAGGCCTGTTCATCATTGTATTCACATTATTTTAATATGAGTTATTAAATCAATGGAGAATGGGCCAGCAGAAAAAAAATGGCCATGTTAATCAATGAAAAATGGGGAAGTAATTAAAAAGTTAAAACTTGTTTTTGTCCATTATGATACAATGGACCTCCATGCTATTGTAGCTAACAGGGCAAACTTTAAACCCACAGAAAAGAGACTGAGCAGCCTCCTGCATGAACAATCGGAGATGAAACCAAAGACTTTAGAACCCTTTTCAGAAAATTTAATAAATGCTTTAAAACCCACTCATGAGCTGTGGATATAAGATCGACTTTATTCTAAAAAGCTGGTCCAGAAATTGTACCTTTTCTGACCCCATGCTGGGACACTTCCAATTGTACAGATAATACTGTAGATTCCCATCACCGATGCCAAACTTAAGCTTCTCCAAGAAAGTCTTGTTCTCCATTAGATCCAGTGCATTGAAGACATCAAACCCTTTCTGGATTAACAGATAAGAAGAAAAACCTCATTAGTTCTTGTTGAGGACAAAGACTGGACATTTAACACGTGGCGTGAAGAGGAACTCACCGATTTGGCCAGAATGAGGGCATCAGACATCAGGTCGAGCAGGGGGGTGGTGGTGTGCACGTTGTAGAAGGAGTACGCTGCTTTTAGACTACGGTGCACGGGGTGGTTCATGATGGTCGAGGGCAACGTGTAGAAACTCAGGAAATCCGTCACTTTGCCGTCATTCTTTCATGAAAATAATATATTTAGAAAGTTAGAAAGGCTTCTCGTCTTCAACATAAGAGTAGGATTCTGTTAAAGACAGAATCATTCAAAAATTCAATGGCATATTTTATAAAATGTTTTTATTGTTTTACCTCCACCAAGTAAGTGTCAATAATGTTCTCCTGGGGCAGCAGCCAGTGCGACACCTCTTCCTGGTTCATGACAGGCACCAGGTTGAACTGGCTCAGGTATTCACGAAGGAGGCGATGCACCACAGGCACATCCTTCTTAGTCATCGGCCGCAGACCTGGAGTCTTCGGGGCCTGGAAGAGAAGAAGGAGAAGAGGAGAGAATTAAGGAAGGCCGCAGCAAAAGGATATTCTCAGAGATTTACTCTAAATGCACATGTGTCTTCACCAACCTCGGGCAAACGGTACAACTTCATGGTGCGCTGCATAGTCATGTTTCTGCTCAGGTGAGAGAACTTCACCTCGATTAGTTTGCGTGGGTTCAAAGAACGATGCCAGTACCTGTGCAAAGAAATATAATTAGGAAAGAGCTAAATGACACTTAAAAACAACCAAACCAAAGGGTGCTTCTCTTCCTGACGCACCTGCATGTGCCCACAGGTTTGGGCAGTACCACTCCAGCAGTGTACACTGCTTGGAAGATGCCCTGCAGGTTGACCCGTCTGGTGATTTCTCTGATCAGGACCGGAGCAACTCGTTTGGAGCGAAGCTTCTTGTGGACGCAGAGGAAGTTGATCTCAACCATTTTCTTTTCTCTAAAAAAAAAAAAAAACAACAAAACAACAAAAAAAAACAAAAAAAACACAACATTAAAATTATCTGAGCAAGTTTGCTACAAACTCATCAGAATCACATTGTAAGATAATTATAATTTCAGTATATTTTCTATTTTATATAACTTCTTGTGCAGATGGTCTATTCTATTTTTCTCTTAAAACCATTTTTGTGTGGATTCAGGAGAGTAAAATAAAAGGAAGTTTATCTACTACTGAGGTTGATAACACTTTCATTCTGTTGCACTCACATGTCATAGATGCGGATGGTGGCAGGAATGGCACTGATAAAACCCACCAGCTTCTGGTTGGAGTTCACCCTCACTCCACAATGCCACTGAGGCAGCCAGCCGGGGGGGCGCAGCGCCCTGAACGAGATAAAGGTCAGTATATTAATCTGACGCAGTCCACTTGACTGAGTCCTCATTAAAAATGCCATAAATCAAATGAACTGCCAAACATTCTTCTTATAAATGAACATTTTCAAGCAAGATGTAAAAATTACCAGAGCAGGAATTCGGGGGAGTAGTCAAATCTGAACATGTTGTCGTCATCTTCCACATAGTTCTCATTGAGAAGGGTGTAAAGTTCCTTCAGCTGATTTCACAGAGAAAGACAGAATTTGATAAAGTAATGAGCTTCAGTCTGCTACCTCACTCAGAAACCCGCCCAGTAAATATATGATTTTCTTGAAACTAAATGAAAATAAAACAAAAAGGCCTCCCAGAAAGTCAATAACTTTTTATCATCATCTTAATATTGTGTGAACATGAACAAGTGTCAATTACAAGTTTATGAAACATTAAACTCTGTCAGTCGAACCGTTTCTGCATCACATCCGCGGAATATATCCAAATTTTAAAGCAGCAAAATCCACTAAAGATTAAAACCAGCCTGCTTCCCTTATAGATAAAGCAAGAAGAGCTCAGGAGATATTTACATACAGATAAATTCCTCATGTGACTCATGTGTGTTTATGCAGTTTCTTACCACTGCAGGGTTCCCCAGGTCGAGGGTGTCCCAGCTGAAGCCCTGTGGGAGGCTGTAGGGCTCCTCTCGGATGTTGCCTTTGTCAGGTTCGATGGAGCCATGTGATGTCACCGTCTCCCCTGAAGGGAAAGGAGACCCAAAAAAAAAAAAAAAAAAAAAAAAAAGTTCAACTTTAGAAAAAAAAACACCAAAAAAAAAACAAAAAAAACATGTGGAAACATGCCATCCACTTGGTTGTGGGATTGTGGGATAAATTTCATACCTAGTTTAGGCACAGGCTGCGTGTCCCAGAACTGGTAACTCCTCCGGCTGGCCTCCTCCATGGTTTTGGCAGGACCTTGGCCTACAGAAAACAGCTCAATGGCCTTTTGGATCTCCTGTAGCTTATCTGGCAATGAATTCACCTGTTTGGAAAGTAAATGGGAGTCACATAAACAAAACAGACACACAAAGACAAAAAACACAAACACTGTCCCAAGGATCAATTCAGAGCTACAGAGTCACAAAAGTACCCCTTAAACAAAGCCAAATGGGATTTTTTGTGTTTGGACGAATTGCCCCTTTATCTAAAATTACATTGCTTCTAAAAATCTGAATTCATGCCTTGGCAAGGGTGTCCTGAGCAGCTTCTGGGGCGCCAGATTTCTTCTTCTTTTTCTGCTTCTTTTTCTTCTTCTTAGCACCGCTGTCATCAGCAAGACCCCTGTCGCTAAAACAGGACAAAAATGTTATTTAAAAAATAAATCTTTACACGGCATTAACACTAAAGCAAATTCATCTTCACATTAGAAAGAAATCTACTGATGGAGGAGGCAGAGCTTGAATACCAGTCAATTATCAACAGAATAGTTGATTAATTTTCTGTATGTTGACAAGGTTTCACATCTACATGCATATCACAGATACCAAAAATCATAATAAAATCATTCTCACTGATATACATCTCCCCAGGTAGTGAGTCAGATTGGAAAATGAGTATTACATTTTCATTCATCTTGACAGAGTAAAAAAAAACCCAAAAACAACTACACTTGCCTAAAAAAGTGATAGTGACAAATATAAGGGAGAGCAACAAACATATGGGCCGTGTCGCTGTCCATCACCTGTATCAGCTGCTTGAGCTGAAGGTGGAGATACAGGATTACCATAAGAAGTTACCATAGACCAGGAATCCTGCAACTCCTCCTGTAGCCTCATTAGTGCCATAACGTTGATCAGTTCAAACCTGAGCAGCCACAGCCCCCAGCCAACCCATCCCAACTTCCAGCCTGAGATAGACAACATACTTACAAAGGATAATCTCATTAGTGTTCAAGAGAGGAGAGAAGCCAAGCACTGGCCTGTAATTTTAACACCAGCACACCAGATGGTGAATCACATGACCTCTGGAAAAGAGTGTGTGGTATCTACATGCGTATACAAACGTATGTAGAAGAGGTCGGGAGAGACCATGACAATGGACAACAAAACAATCAATAGTTTGTTCCACAGGCTTCCATTTCAACAGAGTGGTCCAGTTAACAACCAGGACTGTTGTTTGTTTCTGTTTGTGCACGAGTCAGGTTCAGGGGAATAACATTGCTGGAAAAGAGCAGCAGTGAAGCTCACATTCACTTCACTTGAATTAAATAAAAACGGTCATCAATTTCCCCTCAGACTGACAGTGCTTTGGGCAGAAAAACAGAAATGTTCACTTTCTTTATTAAATACTGAGTATCTCGGGCATGTAACGCTTTGCGTTGTGTTGAACAAACTAACACAACCAATGCAAAGGGGTGTTTTGATATTATAAATCAAATACATAAAAAAAAAAAAAAAAAAAAGAGGAATGAATATTTGCATTTCTTCTGCTGATGCATGTGTGCGATAACATTTAAACTCGGATTTCACACAGTGTACACATCCTATCATCTGTTCAAACATGCGTCTAAAATTTAACAGGACAGTAAACAAAAATTAGGTTGTTGGCAAAATATGCTCAGAGGTGCCCTATAAATAATGTATCCACTTCATGAATCATGACATGTGTAACTCCCCTTACATGATAGCTATTACCAAGAACAAATCTAGATATTTATATTGATTTTACTGATTTTAGTGAACCTGAAGGGATCCTTAAATGATACTGGTTTGTTTTCAGGATTGACCATCCTTACAAGGTTTATTGTTTCTGCTTTTAGGCTGCTGCTCCTCCACATTGCCCCCCTGGAAGCGGTGAACGCACTCACAGCGGGCAGGACACGCCTTAATATTTGCAGACTTGGACTCCCTTCGTGTGTCGCCGCTTGGTAAACATTTGCAGAAGCCAGGGCCAAGAAAAAGGAGGATTTTCACCAAAGCCTTTTTTCTGCAGCAGCTATTCAGAGCTCGGCTGCAGGCAGGTCCGACATATTTCTATGATTAAATGGGGAATTAAAAAGCCCCCCCTTGACTCAGAACTCAATAAGACCAGTCAGATTGATATTTCCACCAAAAGGCACGTGCAGGTTTTGACTGTTTCACTTTGCATTCGGCTCCAGTCTGCAGCGAAACCCACGTTCAGACAAAAGAGATTTGACAGCTACGTTAGCATGCGAACTAACTCCCTTAGCCGAATGTCAGCCATTAATTGCAGCAGTTAAAGGCAGCCAGCAACGGCGTGTGTGTAATATAACAAACTGTCAACTTGATAAGCACACGGGACTTTATTTAGAAGCTGCAAAATAAGAAGAAATGTTCGATTTACAGGCGACGGACGCCTTCGGGAGCAGTTTGGTTTTTACTAGCACCGATTCTACGCCTTGCTAGCAGCGCTAAGGTAAAGTGCCGCTAAAACCCGCCCACTTGCGAGACAGACCGCACTCTCGGCCAATCAAATCGCAGAGCTGTGGAGCGGGCGTCGCTCTCAGCCAATGGGGTGAAGCCAAGTGGGCGGGCCGTGGTCCCTCCACCGAAGGCTGTGTATCCCCTGTCGCCTGCCGAGGTTTCACTTTCCTCTCGGTTTGCCGACATGTGCGGCGGCCCAACACGTTTTAAACCGGCGGGGCGTCGAGCTCGCCTTCTTACCCGTCGTCAAAGTGGTGCTCCTCATTTTCACAGTCGCTGCAGTGTCCGTGGTCCTCTACATCTTCTTTCTCCGGCATCGGTGCTGTCTCATTCTCATCCGCCATCTTCATCCCGGAAGTGAGCGGCCACCGCGTGTTGTCGACGCCTTTAAAGCCGCCTCGGTGTTATTGGCTCGGCTCCTCAGAATAAACACATGCTCACAAAGCAGAGGGGGCTGCGTCGGTTTCAAACCTCCAATCCGACAATAAAATACCCTAAAATAGTTTAATGGATCTCTTTCTCCGTTCTTGTGAACTGTATTTATCCCAAAGTTAAATTTATAACAGTTAAGTACTTGAAGATGAAGATGAAGTAGAATTTAAATTAAAGTTTAATTTTTACTTCTGGGATGGTGTGGAAATGAACACACGACTAAGGCAGGGTTGATAAAGGTTTAAGTTCAAAGCAATGGCTTGTTAATGATCGATTTTAGTGTCACAGATCAACCATTAAGCATAGAAAAGACAATGTCATGAGATTAACGAACAGAGGGACAGATTAAAGTTAATAATGAATGATTTTACACAAGGGGGGAACTTCCTTCCTGAATATAGTAGCACATTACTCAGAGTTCAGCAAATTATAAGGGTTTGATGGGATCTGGGTGGCCTGTTCGATCTCCATAACATGACATGTTCCACGTTCATTACTCTGAACAGGGATGCTGAAGTTTCTTTGGACTTAGTTCTCCAGATACTGTCCTCCACAGCAGTAAAAACTCACCGAAGCACAGAATGAGTTTTAGTCCAGCACTTGAACTTGGAGTTGAGAGCAACAGCAGGGCTGGGGAAGTCATTAAATATTCAGAAATTAACTTGAGCTTTGTTGAGTGTTGCTAGATTTATCCTTTAACACTTTCTGCCAGAGGCTTTATGATTAAAACCCTTAAGAAATTACTTTTCGACCTTTACACATACAGAGATGCTGTTTTATTAGAGTGCAAAGAACATTTATTAATCAATTTACCTAAAAGTATTTTCTTATGGATAAAATAAAATTATTTATAATCTTTTTTTAAAACCAACTTTTAAATCCTTTTCTTATCATAAATATCCAGTTTCGTTATTTTGGCCTTGCCCTATGCACACATTCACACACACACACTTAAAATAACAACAAAAGGTCACACATTGCTTTGTAATTAGCGCTTTTATGAAAATAGTATTTTCTCTTGTATATATATATATACCAACTGCAAAGTCATACTTCACTCAGCATTAGTTACATACACACACACAAACAAGAGTTATTATTGAAATCCATCCTGATCCTATAAACTGCTATTACAGTAATCCATGTGCAGCACCATTCATTAGTGAACCATTTTATTATCAGAGAACATGATTGTATTAGATCATTCACTGCGTGTGAATTGTCTCTAATCACTGCAATTAGTATACAACTGCAATTTATAGATCAGAAAATAAAAACAAGAATTAGCAACAAAAACATAATTATGCAGGGTAGTCAATAAAAAAGGCAAAGAGCAACTTGCAAATATCTTAAGTCAAACACAATTTGAGGTTTAAAATGTTATTTTAACGTGTGGGAAATATTGAGGCAAATGCAAGACTTAGAGTTTTTAAGAACAAGTACACATAAGAAAATCTGAAAGTTAATAATACTATTTTGATTTCAAGTTCATCCCAAAATTTTGGAAATATTGTATGTTGTAATTTGTCTCAGAAAATGAAACTCTTCCTCCTGAGAGAAATTAAAAGTGGTCTGTGGTGAACCAAGTAAGACCAAGTATTTGAACATTGTTCAGTATACAACCCGTGGCATTAACTGACACAGTGTTACATCTGTATTACATCACAATTAGTGCTGAAACATAAATTTGTAACATAAAATCTATAATTTTTTAATCACAGCCAGTCAGTCTTAGATTCCTGCTGTGAACACTTCTATGAAACTATCATTCTTTATAAGTTAAAAATGGTAAAATGTTTCTACAACTACATAATGATGATTAAATGCATCTCTTACTTTGTCCAACATATACAGGATAGCGTCCTATATATGAACGTTGCCAATATTTAAAATCATATCAGCATGTTTCATGAAGCTCAGTTCTCAGTGCCCTGTTTCCAGAGCACTCAGCACTGATAAGACCAGATACTCCCATGATGTATCATGGATTCATTATCCAGCTCGCAGCGATTCATTTGCTGAGAGCCAGCATGCCTCTTCATCTCTGATAAACGACATCTTTCTTCCTGCATTAGGAAATGGCTCAGTGCAATTTGGACCACTTGAGGTCTGGACCAGGAGACCGGTTGGCAGCAGAATCAGTCCCTCTCCTCACAGTCTGAGCTCCTCTTCCAAAGCCCTTTGTTATCAGAATATGCAGCTTTGTATCTGGTTCACACCATGCGTTTGGCGTCGGCCAGTCGCTCGGACACAGTTTTGATGGGAACCCCTCTGCGGCACACTTTGATGTGGATAAAGAGCGTGGCGGGGGAGAGGCTGGAACCATCTGCCTTTAATAAATGAACATGTCGATAACCTGAGAAAAGAGAATAAAGCACCAACATTACACAAGGTGTAAAGCATTGGCTGGGGGTTTTACAGTACGTACAGTGATTCTTATGAGCACCTGTGCGAAGGCTTGTGAAAGGTAAAGTGAACTGCCCTACAAAGTCATTTTTGGCAGTATGGTCGTGGTCCTCCACTACAAACCGCACCAGGGCCAGTTCTGGGACTTGCAGCTGGAAACTCAGAGTGCAGTCCCACATTGGGTTAAAACCTGTAGAGGGCGCACAAGAGCTGTAAGTGGATGATCCAATGCTGAACCATTCACACAAACTGATCATGGCGCTGGACAGGAAAAGCTCCTACAAAAATATGTAAAAGATATGCGATGCATAGAATCAGGCTCAAAGAAGCTTTTTGATTTTATGTGTTGCCTCTTGCCTTCACATGCTAAAACAAGAAGACTGTTATGGGTAAAAGTCATAATGGCAATGACATAATTAAATATACACAAGTATGTATGAAGAATGAAGGTGTCATATCTGGTATTTACTTGAAATTTAAAAATTACCATTGTTGTCAATGCGGTGCGTTTTGGCTCTTGTCTTATCGATGGCCACCCCATGAATCTCCACCCACACTTGTGGATCCACAATGGAGCTCGCCTTCTCTGTGTTGATTTTTGGCAGCTGCTGTGCAGATATTATCTGTTGAGCAAAATCAGTAATCAGTCTGTTTGCGCATCAAATTCTGGAGGGAAATGGATCAAAATTATATTGAAGTCAAGTTCGGTTTGTTTTATTTTTGTAACCCCAATTTGCAAAGGGGCTTCTGTACAATCAGTACCGTACGCAAAATCCTGATGAGCTGATGACAACATATGGTAAACATACTGTGGCATTTGGATCCAGGAAAAACAAAGCAAGGAAAAAACTGGTGGTAATGTGTCAAAATGCTTAAATCTCTGCAACAACACATGTGAAATCAAATTGTGGGATTACATAACAGGGGCTCTTTTATATTTGGCCCCTTCATATATATATATCTTGTTAACATTGCTATTAAGACCTTTCATTTGCTTGTTTACGCTGGAACAAACAGTGCTGCCCCCGCGTGTGATTCTTAAGATAGCAAGCTGGCGTTACAGAATCAGAGGTGTGATGTGTAACACAACAGTGGCAGCATGTCCCACCATGCAGGTTCCCGCTTTGGCAAGATGTCGACCTGTCTGCTGCTGCTGATGGCGGACCCCCCATCCCTGTACTGAATGTGCAACATTCCCACCGTGGACTGTGTGGAGGGGGGCAATTGTAACGCGGTAGGTTACCACTCACTCTTATAGTCAGCTGGGTGGGGACGTGACCCGGACCTCCTCCTGTGTTCTCCGGGTTAAAGTTACTTGCCGTGCTGCACATGAAGCTGGGTTTGAGTACGTATCCGCAGCGGCCGTTGGGGAGGAAGCGGCCCTGGTTCAGGTCCATCTGCTCCCCCGCTGTCTGGAAGTTCAGAGCCACTGCGGAGCACACGTCAGAGAGGGGAGTCAGTTACACAGAGTCTCATCACAAACACGCTAACATCACTCTTTTCAGCATCAGTGAACACTCGATTAAAGTCAATGAATCAGCGGCCAGTGACACCAATGTGCTTTGATGTGGCAGCAATTTGTAGAAATGAGAGTCAGTGTAACAGTTCTTTGGCTCTTACTGACTGTGTAATCTTTTTCAAATGAATTCACTTTATTTGCTGCCTTTGGAGAAACACCCCAGCTTCTAGACTGAAGTACTAACCCATCTGGCAGCCACCGTTCCACATTTCCTGAGGATCATAGTTGGATGATTGGAGGCGCTGGCCGGAGGGGTAGATCCGGCTCAGCTGCCTGCTGTTGTGTCTTACAAAAAGCTTCCCTGCAAATGAAAAGAGCAAAAGAAAAAAACAAAAACACAAACAAACAAAAAAAAAAAACACATACCATGATCCACTGGAGGGTGATTATATTTTGTGTAAAATCAGCTGCAGCTAAACACTGTCATAAAAAAATCTCTCTCCCTGTAATGTCAAGATGCAGTTATTGCTGCCATTGTACCAGAGTCTTTGATGAGCCTGAGGGCTTCATTTTCAGAGAAGGAAGACATTTCATTTGGTGGTTTCTCAGAAATATTTTCAAGGCCCCGGAAGGGGACGCTTCTGCAGTACACCACCAGTGCTGATAGCTCAGGGCTCAGTTTACAAGAGACCTGTAGGGAAGCAAATATTACTTAACATTAAAAGCAAACTGCTCATTTATCTACAAAACAATCTGCTTGTGTGGCCTTGTGGAACTGACCTTCGTTGGATCCTTCTTTGGCGTGTTCTTATTACTGCCCGCTAATTCGTCCTCTGAACTTGAGGAGAAACTGGCACAGCTGCTCGTCTTACCCAGCTGGCCAAGGTGAGGGATATGTTTCTTCCCTTTTACCAGAATACGCCCTTTTAGCTCCTGCAGAGAAGGCCGTTGGAACAAATGACTAATTAGAAAACCAGACAGCATGTCTAGGAGAAAGGGTGCTGCTATGCCAATGAGTGAGCGTGTGTGTGTATGTTTTACCTCAGGAGAGGGCAGATCTTCCAACAATTTGTCACTGAGGGGCTTTGTAAGCAATTTGTTGCCGAGGATGGTGCGGAGGTGTCTGGCCATCACTGCCTGCTGCTCCACAGAACAGTGGTTCTCCAAAGACAGAATTAGAGGGTATGGGGAGGCCTGTGGAGACAAAACACAGGAAGGCTCTTATGCCAAGCCATTAAAATGCAATTGGATTACATAATAGCAAAGCAGGACCATAACAGTGTAATACTATATGGATGCTAAAACCAAAATACCATGGGGTTGCCGAGTTTGCAGCCACAAGAATTGTGAGCGAGATCTGGATTTGGCTTACTGGCTGCCTTCTCACTTATTTCATTATCAGTAAATAGGAGCATGCAAACTGCCATAGCTGAGGATTTACACCCGAGAAAGATCACAAATCAAGTTTCTCTTACCTTGAAGCCATACTGGGCGATGGTTTCAATCACCTCCTTAAAGGGCACTTTGGAGGTGAGAGTGTGGCCGTGGTAGATGACAGGTTCACCTTTATCTCCATCCCAGCAGTCCAGCTCGACGCAGCGACAGCCTTGATTCAGAGCCCTGATGGCGACAGACACGGAAATAAGATCACACCGCAGGAGAAAACACAAAGCCCTGTTTGCGTCTGCGTTCGGTGGGTCGGCGTTAGAGTACCTGATGTATGGCTCTGTGCTGCTGGCGCTGGTGACTTGGTCTTTGGTAAGGTAGGTGTTGTGCGATGAGGAGATGAAGTAGTGGGCCAGTGGGCGGCTCATGTCTTGACACACTCTGTTATGGTCGGGGTTACACACATTGTTCTCCAGCGACAGCATGTACATGGTGAAACCGTTCTGGGTCATGAACAGATTCTTCTGAGCTGCAATAAATGGCAATGTGTCTCCATCAGGTTGTTTATCCTTTACCAGCAGAACTGGAAAAAGTTTTAGTTGAATTGGGAAATTGTTTTTGGTACAATGGCACCAAAAACAAAAGGTCATATGACTTGCGCTAAAGAGACCAACCAGTTGGGAATTAAACCTAGGACTCCTCCGTCTAAATGACAATTTCTAAGCTCCCAGTCTGAAATTTCAACCACAAAAACCCCATGAAATTGGATTTCGGAGTCAGAAAGTCGGAAAAATAACTTCACCAACCACAACCTCAAAATGCAAGATGCCTGCTCAACAGAAATTAGAGCTGTAGCGACATTGTGTTCGTTAGCACTTGTGTTTTATTTGTGTGTCATTAAATGAGTTGTACACACAGAACTGCCCAACTGGTCTCTATCTGTGGACATATTGTTACGGTGTGGCTCACTACACTGAGAATAACAAAGGTGGAACAAGAACAATAACAAGCTTATGGCATGTTGTATTTGCACGCGGTCAGTTCAGGTGTGACATCTCTTGCAGCTCTGACTTCTGTGGTGAACGAAGAGCAGCATTTAATTAAAGGGTTGAAACAGAAACGGCATGAAGCAACAATAGAGTAGACAAGTTAAGACATGAGAAGGTTTATACTAAATCACAGCTTGCTTCTCCCACAGGAGTTGAGCTTTGCAGTGTAGGCAAAACCAAAATCAAGTTTATTACTTATTTTGATATAATTCATTCTAAGCTTGTGATGTTTCTGTACTGCACTTCACTTAGCAGCCCAGCCGTGATAAAATCACTGCAGCTGCCAGCTCTTTTATTTCATTATCATCCAAACCTACTCAACCAAGCTCCTTCTAAATCTATATCTTCCACTCATTTAGTTTTAACAACCTCATCCTTAAAGTAAGTGAGAAACCAAAAAATATATTCTTCCACTTCAGTTACGGCAGAATTCATAATGAGCAAAATGCACCATTGCTCAAAACAATCCGCACACGTTCATTATTACTACTTGGTCTTGTATGACTGGCGGGGGACTGTTAATGTTTAGTCACCCCAATTACTGCTGGAGCTGCGCCACTGTAACACGAGTATTCCAGCTAAACGCTAAAAACCAGTTTGGCATGAATTATTATCCCATGACTGTCATTTCACCGTTTCAACTTCTTGCATTATTTCAATGTCTCAATGTCTCTTTTACAAACAGACCTTAAACATATAACATATGAACATATGAGATCTTTTGGATTAATTTTTCCCAGTGACTGTCATTGCTCATGTCTCATCAAATGTTTATCTCCCCTTGTCAAACAGAACGCTCTCATTGCTGGAGATGTGAAGTACATCACATATTTGTGCAAACAGAGGATTTTCCCCTCAGTGTTCAAAATAGAAAACAGACTAAATAACTATTTTGTCAGTCTGGGGATATTCATATTGTTTATATTAAAATGTTTTGGGTTCTTTCCTCTCAGTCCTTTAATGGCTGTTTTCAGGACCTACCCCAGTCATTGAGCTCATAGGTGTGTATCAGGCTCTGGGCATGATCCAAGGAGGCGTCCTCGCCTTGGTCCCCCAGGAAGTCACGTAGCTCGGCGGTGGAGAGCACACAACCATTACTTGAATAGTGTCTGAACACGGCATCCAGCTCGGGCCGTCGCAGCAGCTCCCTGCAGAACTCCTCAATCTCTACGTGATCCAGACGGCCATCGCCCGACCGGTCACACCTCTGGGACACAGGGGAGAGGGAGGGGTTAAATAAAAACAACTGAAGGGGGAGAGAGAGAAAGAGAAAAATAGACACACATCAAACACAGAATGCTTTTATTTTTGGGAGTGTCTCAAAATCCCTGAAGGGAAAGTATCTCCATCATAATTCAATCCATCTGTGCACACTTACAGTAGAAATATAGTTGTTTGAGGAGGGTCAGTATTTGGAAATTGCATCGGGAGGGAGTATAAAACCAACAATTCAGCTTTAATACAGAGCTGAGGGACATAGCAGGCAGTAATCCCCCACAATGATGAAATAACTGGGTTATTTCATTATTGTGGATTTGTCGAGGAGAAGATAAGAAGGAGGGGATAAAGACGGAGAGGGGGGAGATGATGTTTGGCTTGCTGCTGGGCTGGTAACTGAACACAGATTGTCAGAGAAGCAACAGTGAACCAAGTAAGCAGAAGCAGAAATATGACCCAGTCTACATCTCTCCTCGCCATCATATTGCTCTGATGGTTGCACAGGTGGTAAAGCCTCACACGACCCTGACCTTGAACAGGCAGCGGGCGTACATCTCACTCAGGTTGATGTTGATCATCTGCAGCAGCCGTTTGACTTCGTCGTAGCTCATCTTCCCGTCTTGGTTCTGATCCGCTCGCCTCAGGTAGCCTCGGATCCAAGTGGAGAGAGTTAAGGAATAAAAACCAAACTAAGACTGAACTCTTTAGTTTTGGCCTAATAAAATGCAGCATTAGACTAAAATCTTGCACACAGCTGGATGATGGATCCTTATGTGAGTCTTGTCTCTGTACTTGTCATTAAGTGCTGCCTTAATTAATATTTAATCACCCTAATGTAGGCAAGCACGCACCAAGAAAAGGGACATTTAAAATGGAACTCTGATGATTTTACACATCAAAGGTCCATTAAAACATATACATATGAAAAATTTCACCCATTGACATCTTCAGTTCTTTGCACTAAACTATAATCAAACCAAAATGCAGATGTCTGGCCTGATATAGTCAAATGCCTGATCCAGCTGCTGTCAGCAGCAACATCATTCATCCCTGATCTGGTTACACCAAAAGCAACGAGTTAAAACTGTTGCTTCAAAATCTCTTCACGTGAATTGAATCCTAATCTCAGTTTGTCCTGAGAGACGCATTTATTCTTTTCATGGCATCTCTCTCTCTCGTTTCTATGCAGGTAATGAGTGCGATTATCCTTCTACACAAAACGTGTATTTCACATGTGACTGCATGAGTCAATAACAACAGGAGACAAAATTTACTTCACTGTCACCAGCATATGCAGCTGTGCAACAAAGACACACACAGTTTAAACTGTGTGAGGTAAACATCACCTTGACTACCGGCAGTATAAAACATATTAAACCAGATGAGAAGACTGCATTAAAAAAGATCACGTTCCTGATGATTTATATGTTCACACAAATTGAATGTATAAGAACTAAAAAGAGGAGGGATCATCTTCATATTGTACCCTGCTTTAATTACTGTGATAGTCCTGCTATATTTAGAAAGAGCTTTTTTATCTGGTCATTACTTCTCACCTAAGCTATGCTGTGGACATGGAAAGGCATTTGTGACAGCAGAGTCAGTCAGCATTGCAATGCTGCTTGAGCAAGGCTAATTTTACCCACGATATTTATTCTAACATATTGGAAATTGGGCAGGATATTGGTCCAGTTTTTCCTTCTGAGTCATGTTGGACACTCGCTCCTTTAAAGTGCGGAGCCCCCGCACCCACCGCTGGGCCTCCTCCTCACAGTTGCAGAGCAGGTCCAGGCTCTTCCTGGCTCCTCTGAAGACCACCGTGAAGCACCAGTTGTCCGGCACCGACCCAGACAGCCGCTTCAGCGCCTCAGACTGGCAGCCTTCGCGCACACACTCCACCTCCGTCACTGCGACTGGGGGAGGAAGAGGAGACGAAAGGGACGCAGAGTTGAGGCTAAAAATGCTCTGGTGTTGTTGAGTAAACACAGTCTGGGCTGAACAACAGCATGAGTAGCTGAAGGTCAAATGTGTGTTTTTAGGGAATCATAAATCCCTCCAAGGACTGCGACAAGGCGATGTGATTTTGAAATATAACACTATACAGTCGAACTAGGGCATAGTGGTCAGCGCTGTTGTCCCACAACAGGAAGGTCACAGGTTCGGTTCCCGGCCTGCATGGTCTCTGTCTGTCTCTGGACTGGCAACTGAAACGGATAAGCTGTAGAAGATGAATGAATGAATGACTGAAGTCGAACTATCTGCTGGTTTGCAATGGGAGGAAGTGAAAGCTGCACTTTGTCTTTGCCCTCTTTTATCTATGATCAGGGCTCCCTAATTAAGTTTTATTTTGGCTATTATTTCCAAGTAATTCCTTCCTCTTCCTTTGTTCTTTTTTCACTTACTCTGTTTCCCGGCGTTCCTAGTCATTTTGTTCCGGGTTTTGCTTCCTTAGTTTTTTTCCTTCGTGCTTACTACCTGACTTTGTTCCTGCTTGCCCGCCCTGCTTTTCATTCCATCGGCCAATAAACGCCTTATTTTTTTTTTTCATGAAAAGCAACTTCCCTACTTCATCCTGCCTTTGTGTCGGTGCTTGGGTTGTTTCCCGTTTTCATTTCAGTCACAGAAGCACGAGTTTAGGTTTGTCTTAGTCTGCATCATACTCAGACTTATCTTCATAAAACAGATTGTATATTGTTTGAAAGCTCCAGGTTTCATGATTTTATGTGTGAAAAGTATTTTCACATGTTAATCCTCTTGGGACCACAAACGTCCGTGCTTTATTGCATGTTAATCCTTATAGCACAGTTTTGCTTTTATTTTCAGCCTTTGTGCATCTGCTGAGGGAAATTCATTCTGTGGAAGAAGACCACTTTGATAATGATGCTTTGCTTTGATTGCGCTGAAGAGTTGCCGGCTACAAAGGGTGCGATTTACAACTTTGTGATCTGTTTATCTCATATTTGTGTAGCTGTGAATCTGGGCAGCACTTACTGCTCAGAAGTGGCAGCCAAACACACGCACATGCTGGCTCCTAACTGATCCAAAGACAACAACTTTGTTGTGCACAGGAGCTCGTCTCTTTCTGTTCTGGGATGCCTGCAGTGCGGCCATCACTCAGTAGGGCAATCAGCAATGTCTGCTCTGACAATAGCCCCATTATCTTACTATAGGTCATAAAAGCCTCTGCTGTCCACCTCTTCAAAATCACTTCGCATTCCTCTCTTTGTATTTATCCCAGAGACACGACAAAACTAACACGAATGTGTGTGGATGAGTTGAGAGGAACAGCTGAAATGTTAAGAGTTGTGGTTGTTGCCAGGAGCTTCTGAGCAGAAGACTCAGAACTGCAAGTGTCAGATCGCACTGGAGCTTGGAAAAGAGGAATCTAGCCAAGACTCAAACAGATATACTCAGCAGCCTTCTCCAGTGGTATTATCAGTGTCAGACAGTCTGTTGAAATGACTGCCCTGTGCTCAAAGAGCTTGTTGTCATCATTGTCAGAAGTGTTACACGCAGCAATACGACAACTCTGCCCATTTCTGGCACAACTGCAGCACAATCAAGATGGCCTTCACCACCCGCTGACCCACAAACCTGCCCACCGAGCAGGGGTTATCATTACACAGCATACCAACAAAAGGACAAACAGAGCGGAGGTCAAGAGCAACAGGGAAGAAAATACATGAGGAAGGTTAAAGAGTTTTGTCTCCTGCATGTCAGCTGACACCTTTTGACCCTAGCTCCATAAACTTGAAATGCAATATAAAGTTCAGATTCAATAAACACCCTTTTTCCAGAGTTTAATCTCTCTGTTTGTATACTTGCTGTGTCAACAAAAAAAAAACAAGACAACATTTGATGAGTTTACAAGAGCTTATTTGTTCCTCTTAAGCCACCATCTTCTCTGTCGTACTAATATGAGTCAAATTCTTCTTACACCACAACTTCCTCACAGAGAATAAATGAGCATTTACAGTTTCAGTATTTGCTCCATGCCTAATGTCTTTAATAACCCAGAGGGGGAAATATAACATTACCAGATACAGGATTTAAAAAACTTTTGTATGGCTTCATCCCATCAGTGGTTACACTGCTTCTGAGAATGCATTTAGTTTTTCATTTTGAGTGAACCGACAATATGAATATATCAGTAAATCATGTATATACAAACAGTTTAACCAAAGAATTTAAAGATTAAAACTGATGAATAATGTAACTGTAACTACCAGAGATCACTTTCATTGTGGGAGCTGAAGTCATTACTGAGCTAATGCCAACTCCACCTTCTGATTCATACTGAATTTGTTGCCTCGGCACAGCAGAAGTGCTGATGCAGTTTGTCTCTGCCTCTTCACAAGCCTTGGTATTTGTTTGTTTTGAACTGCTACAGAAATTAAGACACAATCAGTAGTCAGCCAGGCTGCAGAATCCATGATTAGACTCCTCTCTCACAAAGGAAACAAGAAACTCCTTTAATAAGGTAAATTAGATGAAAGTGCAGGAGGTAGAGCTAGGACAGAACAGTTCAACAACTCTGAACAACAAACATCCTTTATAATAGCAATGACTCACATCGGAGTCTGGAGTGGACTGGACTGCGGGGGCAGCTGGCCTGTAGATAAGTTTCCCTCCAGGCAAAGATCTTTCCTCTGTATCTGATATTGTTAAGTTTCCTCTCTTTTCATCATGAGGAGTATTTTTGATGCACGAGCACTCTCACTTTCAGCGCTCCGTAAACTGACTCACTTCTTATCACCAGCTCCTTTTTCCTTCTGGTCTTTCGACCTCTTTTCTTTAATCTTCCCTCCTGAGTCTACTTGATCCTGGCCCACACACACACACACACACACACACACACACTCTCTGAACTCTGCCACCCTAAAAAGCCAAGTATATGTCCCACTTACACGTCTGCTGGGCTTTGGCTTTTCGAGAGCTCTTGGTGGACTCGCACCACACGGTGAGTCCGTCCTCCAGCAGCCGCAGGTTTCGGCTCTTCTGCCACTTCGGGGAGCGGACCTTCACCATGTTGCAGCCCTGCATCATCACACGTATGT
Organism: Remorina albescens; assembly: GCA_034769265.1. Lineage (NCBI taxonomy): Eukaryota > Metazoa > Chordata > Actinopteri > Carangiformes > Echeneidae > Remorina > Remorina albescens. The sequence goes on from CM068493.1 coordinate 3,610,276, forward strand.
CCTCGTTGTCCAGGAGCCCTGGCGAACATACACACACGCAGACATTGACACAAATCGGGAAGTTTTAGTGTAAAAATACCTCGAGTCAGTTTGATGCAGTGTCATCAGGATGCTGCTTTATTGACATGACAAATATGGGTGTAATGAAGTTCATCAGAAGTCCATCATCTTTCCTCACCATCTTGTGACAATGCTGGGAGGTGACATCACTGAATGAACATGCACAATGACAAAATTTGCTTGCTGCTGTCTGTCAAGTTAACATCAGGTTCATGATTGTTTTTTTCCGCAACTGACTCTCATTCAACAGCGACATTCCTCTGAAAACAAAACCTTGGTGATGCTTCGTTGCATTTGTCATCTGACCTCACATATATAGCCAGCATCTCTCTGCTTACAGCTTATGCCAAAGTTTTTATTTTATACACAAACCTTGGAGGAAATCATTTAGACATACTGTGTGATGTGAAGCTGAGTGTCTTAATTGCTTCTCTATGACTCTTTTTTCCAGACTAAGCCTCAGAAAAATGCCCCAAACACACCATACTTTCAGTTCGTGCTCAGATGTAATTCAGTCATGATAATTTTTAGATTTATGCCTCTCTTGGGGCCGGAGCAGGCCAGCAGACAGCAGAAAAGGAGGCTGTTAAACCAGTTGCAGCATGGAAAGTGTTTTTTCTGGCTGCCTGGGTCATACTAGGTCTCCATAGCTGTTCCAATCAATGGAAATATCATCAAAAATGACAGTTTCTAAGAAAAGCAGGCACTCGGTGGAGAGGCATGCATAATTATTTGGTTTGAGTGTTGAAAGAAATGAAGCATGTTGGAGAAAATATAATGGGAAAGAAGGAGCCTTAGGGATGTGTAGCTGAATACACAACAAAGGTTTAATTTGAGAGTAAGTTAAAGCTCAGTTGTGTGGATTCACTGCAACACACAGATGAAAAATGTGCTGTTTGGTGCCTGAGTTGTATCGTGCTTAAAAAAAATTAACAAGACAGGTTTCACGATCTGTCACAAAGCCACATGTTTGCTCAATAAACAAATCTTTTGAATGTACAAGTACAAAGCAATGAACTGCATGAATTCTCTGGGTTTGAATTAATTCTTCTCTTTTACGCCTCTCCACTCCCCAAAGGAAAACAACCATCCAAACGTCTCACTCATCTCTGGGAACTCAATAAGGAGATTTTCTTTAGAAATCTTTGATATTTCAGTGACCTAATGTGAAATTAACCGACAATGAGCAAAATTGTGCAATCTAAAGCCGCGTCTCACTTTGCACTGTACAGAGTTTACACTGCAGTGTTTTTTCTGACTGCAACTACAAAGGTTAAAATGTGACGGATCAACATATAGCTCAAAGTGCAATCCGATACTGGATGGGCATTTCTTCATGTATAGACGACTGACATCATCAGTGCAAACCTACAGTATGGTATTTTTGCAGTGGTATGGGCCTTTTAGGGTTGAAACTATGATTTTCATTAATTATTAACCAAGTAATGTTGATTATCTGGAATCATTTATTGATTGTTTGGTATTAAAATGTGCGAGAATTAAAATGAATTTTAGTTTTGGTGTACTTTGTGTTAAATTCACTGACATGCGTGCATTTAAATGTGATAGCCAGCAGAGAGTTTTCAGCTAATCAGTGTAGGAAAATAAAGTGGATGACAATATAACAACAGTCCCCGGCCAAAACTGATCAAACTGATATGCATATATTAAAAATAAGGAGCATGAAGAGGGTTCAAATATTAAGGCTCAAAAGATGAATAAATAAATCCAGCCTGTTGGCTTGAAGGTTTTGAATAATGCAAATTCACATTTTGCACATTTTGGATGATGGTGTAAAATGTGTCACAGAATTTACTGCTAAAATAACATGGGGATTAAATATTAAACACAAAGAATCTGTATAACCACGAACTGCTTTGAAGTTTATGACAGAATGATGCCGCTGCAGCTTTACAGTACAAGTATTAACATCGGAAATGCATCTCGCTCCTGTGACGGGAAGGGCGTCCATGTTAAAACTGTACTGAACAAACAAAAGTCTCAGAAAAACTACAGCACTGCAGAAATAAGTCCTGGCTTGGCTGAGTGCATTTCACAGTGTATGTTAGCTCTGCTTTGCAGCCTTTTTCTGTTTATGTCCAAAACCCCCTTGTGTTTCTACTTTGCATGTATGACATCAACAAGTAGTTAATGTGTTGGGCCAACAAAGCACCTGTGCTGGCTTGTGGGTTGAGCCCTTTCTGCTCCCTTCAGCTCTCTATCTCTTGCTCCCCTGCAACTTTGGTACATGCATCTCATTCATTTATCCATCTACTATAATTACTATTCATGCCATACACTTCTACCCTGGTGCTGTATCCATTATTATGTCTGGCATTTGAGCCCCCTTGATTTGTTTTTCGTTTCACGTGCCCACACCGACCATAATAAGAGAACACCTGGATGGGAGTTTACTGCATGAATATTTATTGAAATAAATATATAAGCTCAGCCCCCCAACCACAGCAGAGGTGTTGGTTAATCAGCTGATCAAACCGGAGCTAGACAGAGGAAACACAAAAACAACTCAGGGATAAATTGGACCTCTCACAGAAGTGTTTTCTCTTTCTATTTATCTTTCAAAGGTACAAAACAAACTCTTCCTTTTGTTAAATTATTTTCCACTCATTCCTCCTCGATTCTGCTCCAATGATTTGTCCAGACAGAGTTGGAATTCTTTTTTTTATTATCTGTCTCCTTAAATCACAGTTTGGTCCACATACTGACTGTGCCAAATGGCTCTATTCCTTTGAGTCCTTTGAGTTTCCTCGAAAGCCCCTAAGACTACAGACACTGCTCTCAGCTCATACACCCCCCCCCCCCCAACAAAAAACTGGGTGCAGCCGAGTGCATCTCCCCAAAAGGGTTGAAAACAAAGAAATCCCCCTTCCAGCCCTCCATCTATAACAACCGTGTTTTCCCAAGCTGTTACCACATGCAAGGCATTCCCACACGGAGAGCACAAGGACCTGATTAACTGCAGGTCATTGGCCACACTAAGCTGTCAAAGAGGCCTTAACTGCCTGTGACTCAACACACGGCTCCGGCCCACTTTATTATTGAATCTCCAGCCTCACACACATTCTTGCTCTCCAACCTGCGTGGCTTTAAAAATCTAAACTGAGTTTACCACAGTCGATTTGAACAGCAGCACATTCACATTTTGATACACTGGATGCCTGTGAAAGCCTCTCCTTAAGTGTGTAAACGGAGGGCTGGGCATGATTTTTCAAGTTCCAGAGCGGCACCCTGTTTTGTCTTCATCAGCTCCTGCAGAAAATCTGGTTGACATCCAGTTCATCTCATGGTCAAGGCCCTGCATGCCAACACGCTAGCAACCACGCTGATGCATTCTAATGCAAAGATTGCAACAGGCACAGCCATGCTAATGGAGCTGTGAGGCCATACTTAGCACAGACACTTTGGGTTTAATGTTAGTGCGTGCGGATATCCTCTCAGTGACGATATTAACATACTTTTGCTAATATATGTTTAGCTACAAGCTGAGCTCAGTGAGCTGGCATGCCTGTTTAGTAACAGTGAAGAAAAAAAATACAGCTGAATGATGAAAAGATTATTTGTTTTGAAGGTATTTGTTAGTAAAAACAACATACTGGATTCATTAAAAATTTGATCTAATGAGAGTGCTAAGTGAAAAGTAAACCACTTCACATTGCACAGCAGTGCTTTTGGCTAAATGCTAATAGTTGCATGCTAAAATCCTCACAACGGCAATGCTGATGTTAAGCAGATGTGATGTTTGTCAGGGTCACCATCTTAGTGTTAGGTCTGCTGATTAACCACAGACCCTAAGTGGCCAACAGGTGAGGCTGATGGGAATGTTTTGAAGCCTCGATTTGGTCACAAACCAAAGTGATGAACAGTTTTTTAAAATTAATGATGATGCTACATGGATAGCAATTTATCCCCATTGGAGCTTGTGTTACTGTCCAGGATGAGCCCGCCCTCACCCAATGTGAGCTGGGATTGGCTCCAGCACCCCCTGTGACCCAGAAACAGATAAGCACTAGAAAATGAATGAATGAATGGGGCTTGTGTTTGTGTGCCACATTTCATCTCATACCTCATGATGGCACGGGAAGAAAAGTCAAGATACGTAAATCCATCTATCCTGTCAATGTTGAGACTTTTCAGGTAATTTCAAGGTAAATGAAAAAAGGTGGTGGTGCTACAGGAAAGAATGATTTAACTTCTATTCTTCTATTGATGGACCAAACCCAAACGACCACCACACTGAGACTGCCATTGCTAAAAGCATAAGACTAGTGAGGCTGTAAAACTATTGAGTAACAAACTGCTCCGTGTGTGAACGACGATAAAACAAAAAGGAAAAGGGCCCCTATGGAGTTAGCAGTGAGGAAACAATAAACACTGAAATGAAGCCCACAAGGCTTATTTCTCCGAATTTATTATCAACACGTCAGCCGCGGCAAAGCCTCCGAGATGAGAGGAGGATCAAAAAGAAAATAACCGTATCAGCTGGTCAGCAATAGAGTGTGTATGCATGAGTCCTCTTCACTCAGGCCCACATACCAGCTCCCCTCGGGTCATGGGTCACGTTTCTCTCAGCATAACAGCTGTCACAAGAGCCAGCTAGCGAGATTATGCACTTGCATAAAGAGTGAATTTAGAGTGTCGTTGATGTGAAACGGGAGATGGACCAATTAAAGTTTCTTAATTCTGCCCCACAGCTGTCCCCAGGAGAGGACAAGTAGGGCAGTCCAGTCCAGTCTGCATGCAGGGCTCAGTGTGTTATTAAAAGATGATTTGGGGGGAAAGTTTAAGAAAAGAAAAGATACTTTGGAGTTGTGACTCCTGGAGGCATCGGCTGATCTGAGAACAGATTCTTCATAAGTAGGATTAGAAGCAAACTGAGCGTTATTTTGATGCTCAGAATAACAGCCAATTAGTGTTTTCCTTTTCTTCTTTTTTTTTCTGTACAACACAGAACCAAACATGAAAGCCGTGTAGCCTCTTTGTGTTCGCTTAGAAATCAGCAGCTCTCAGCCACTCATTCTCTTTTTCTCTTTGTCTTTCATGATAAATGATGCATCATTCGTTGGCTCATTAACTAGCAGGAGAGGCCCACACAGAGAGGAGTCCAGAAATGCAATGAGTCCACTGATATCACAACTGTAATATGAGGATCATGGGTTAATTTGAATTTTTAATTTAAATATTAATTACTTTGTGTTTCAGCTAAAGAAAATTCATAAATACAGAATTAAAAGGTGCATCTGAGTAATCTTCTTTGGAAGCCATGCATATTTAACTGAGCTGAGATTCATATTACTCCTCTGGCTCCTGAGGTTGGCAGATTTAAAAATATTCAGCAGGAAACCAGATTGCATGAGCTGTTTAGTTTGGTAGAAGTGGAAACTGAGTCCTGTTTTCTTTAGAGCTGTTCAAAATATGGTCGTTAAATATTCTGGTGTACAGATGTTCAAAAACTGGAATGGTTTGTTTTTGATGCACTTTGGTTCGCTAAGTAAAAGTCAGGAAAATAGGGTGAGAGGGAATTTAATATAATATTCTGTATGGTGGGTTTGTTCTGTATGAAGTTCAGTTGTTGAAAATGATTAAAGTGGTAAAGTGAATTGGTTTACTTTGCGCATTTGATCAAGGTGACAAATACAAAAATAATCAACCATGATTAGACCAAAGAGGCTTTTTGCAGAAATGAAAATTAACAAACCTTCAATGAGACATAACAAAAATTTAATTTGTGAGGTGTAGTGCTGCATAGACCATTACCAATCGCAGACACAGACCATGACCCATCATGACACTGATCGCATGACCAATCCAATGTTTTTAACAATGTATGCTTATAGATGTTTATTTTACGTGTTTATTGGGTCCTCTTGATGTTTTGGCTTTTTGTATATTCTTTAAATGCATATGTAGGATTCTGAATCTGATTTTATGTGACTTTGTGTTCTCTTCTAAGTGTCAACGGGATGTGCACATTTGTCTGATATAAATCCAGCACGCATTCAATCAAAGCAACACAGTTGATGTTGACTGTTTCCCAAAGCAAATACACCCAACCCATGGGTTAAATCAGTACAGCAGCAAACCCACAAAAACAAGGGGTGGGTGTCGCTGAAGCACACACAGTCCACTAAACAGCATTCCTGAAAGCCTTGGACTCTCTTTGAAATCAAACCCACTGCCCCTGGGGACATCTGTAGCAAGGAATATAATTATCAATGTGCACTTAGTAATAATAATAATAATAATAATAATAATAAATTTTATTTAGAAGCGCCTTTCAAGACACTCATGAACACTGTGCAATGAATAAAGACAACAATAAATAAAATCAACATACTTAAATGAAACAATGGAGAGTTGCGGATGTGCGTTAGCAGAGAGTTCCAGAGTTCCGACTTCTCTGATTACAACATAGATTTTCTAAAAATTAATTGATCCCGGGGCCACAGGCTTCATTTATCCCTCAGAAGAAGGTTTATAGTAAGTGAGTAATCTTTGAACAAACAAGTGGGCCTAATCCTGTGACTCCACATGACACAAAATCTCTAAACACCCATTATGCCACTTGGTGTGGCAGAACTACATGGCGTTTTCCATCTGTTGTTTGATTTAAAAAAGCTGCTAGGACCTGGTGGGTTGAAGGCCACTGAACTGATTTATGACGACACATGGCAGTTAGATGGGGGGCGGGGGGGTCAGGGGTGGGGCATTGACCTCACCAGCTTCATTATTCAGTATTAGCGGGATGCTCAAATATAGTGTTGACAGTTGTGCATTATATTTTCAGGCAGAGAGATACAGTTTCATAACCCAAGCAACAGTAATGTTTAAACAAGTCTCTGCATGGATGATAGAGTCTCAGCATAGTTTGCTGTGCCAAGATCGGATCCCTTTACACACACACACAGAGACTAAACACCAATAATCTGTTAGTGAAAACAAACATTTGTTGAATTTTTGAGAACCTTCACTGTAGCCAAACAGCTACACTCATCATGTTTGATTGAATTAAAAAGTGCATGCATATTTGCTTCAAATATCACGCTGTTTTCTTTTTATTCTTTTTTTGCAAGTCTGCAAAAATTATTGGATGGCATAACTGGGTCAATTGGCATCTACAGCATCAATGCTGGTCCAGATTTCCAGACCTCACGTGTCTTTACAGGGATTCAGACAGGTGCTGTGTCGCTGCTCAGCAGGAGTCTATTTTGGGTAAAGAGTGACTGTTGCTTAAGAGGGTGTGTGTGAAGGGGTGGGGGGGTCACTTTCAGACTGAGGGAAAGGGAGTGGGCTGCATGGGATGGGAATGGTGGTGAGCCTGAATCACACCAATGAGGGCCAGTGAGCCTCAACACATGATCACTTCATCTACAACACCCATACACAAACACGCGCATACACACACACACTTCCCATATCTTGCTTGGTGTGTCAGCATGTGAGTTGTCATTTTCTACTGATCACCAGTAAACTGTGTGTCATTTTAAATGGGAGCGACTGGAAAGGTGAGGTAAAATCAGGCAATTAGGTCACAAGCTGTACAGAAGAAAGAAATAAAGAAATAAAAATATATGTTCAGATAAGGAAGTAAAGGAAAATTCAAATATTAAAACAGTACAATGTGAAGCAATTGTATTGATGGCAGAAAATACCATAATAAAAGCCTTTACCAGAATTATAACTGCATGCTGTAGTTTCATGTCAGAACTAAAAACACCACAGGAATATTTAAGGAGTCTAAAATCCATGTTAACCAACAAAATCCCATCACAAAAGTCAGGGGAGGAAACCACCAGAGGAGAAACTTCCCTCTCCAAGTGTGCAGGTTTTCCTTACCGAGCTTCCTGATGGGGTCCACTGTCTTCTCGGCCCCTGCCCTCCTCTGTTCCCGGGGGCCCGTGGCCGGTGACTTCCCGCTGCCCAACATTGCTGCGTCTTGCGGGGGAAACTCCAGCAAAAGTCCTCCGGGTCTGACTTAAAGCTCTCCGTGTTAAATCTGGGCTTGGCGGTCCTGCGTCCGGAGGGTGCAGGTGTCACCGAGCAAATGCGGATTTTCTGCTGGCCCCGAAAGAGTTCTTCCTTTTCCACATGTAAAGAAAAAGTCCCTCCCCGGCGCTGCGCTCCATGTTCGTGCGTAATCCGACTCCAAACAAGGCGCACACTTTACGCGCCCCCACCTCCCCCTCCAACACGCACTGAGTCAACCACATGAACTCAGGACAGTCAAACTTCTTCTCATACATTCATCAAAACGCCCCCCCCCCCCCCAAAAAAAGCTGACCGAGCCCAAATCTCTGGCCAGATGTCACGTATGATTTTGCCCCCCCCCCCTTTTTTCCTGTTTTAGACATTATCTTTAAAGATCTTGATGGATTCTTTTTCAGCAGCATGGAAATGATCAAAGTTCCCACCATGTGACCAATTTGAGGTGAAACTGACTAATGTGTACTTAAAAGTGTGTGGATGGTTGTTTGTGTATTCGTGTCCACTCCTGGAAGGTCATGGGTTGCCATTTTTCTGTCCACCACAGCATCAGGTGGAGGGTTGGACATCTGACAGCTGAAAACATCCAGATGGAAAGCTGGACCTTCATCTATCTCAGAAAGAAAATTGGAGAGAAAATGGTGAGAATAAATAAATGTATACCTTCTCAATAAGGATTGGCCCTGTAAATCAAGAAGACAAATCCACTACGTTATGTCAATGCATTGGGGCGCAGCGCCTCCTGCCGGTTGTTTGGAGAAACTGCAAATAAACCTCAACAACAATCAACTCTGTTGTCAAATTCATCTTCCACAGCCGGATGTATGAGCGTGCTGTCCTCATGCATCTCCTGCTGCTGTGTTTAAGAGGAAAACAGACACTTAAATCTTTTTTTCTTTTTTTTTTGAGACTGGATAAAGAGATGCCCACAGTACTGGAGCACTGGCTTTAAACTCAATTAAGTCTTTATAATGGAGTTATAACAGAGAGCAGAGGGGAACAGAGCTCAGCTGGACGGTCCTGTGAGGGGAAAAAATAAAATGTGATCATCCCTGATCCACAGCCATCCACACATGGGATTGTAAAGAAACACACACACACACACACTCACCAATGAACAGGTTTGGTGGGGTGGGTGGAGTGTGCTTAAAGTGATATGAATGTTTCTTTCATTCAGTCGTTTAATTCAGCCAGCGGATCCAGTGTTAGCCTCTCTGGTCACACTCTTCAAAGGAAAAAAAAACAACAAAAAAAAAACATCCACCACCAATGTGGACCTGCTGTCTGTGAGAATGTGAAAAGCACAACCCTCCCGTGTTTGAATGGATATCAGCCAAAGCTTTAATTTAAACTTAAAGGCCCTTTTTGGTTAGGCCTGTTAACAATTTCTATCTTTCATTTGTTCTCAGTTGCAGCAACAACCATGTTAGACAGGGTGAGAGATTAAGTCATGCCTGCTAATCCTCACAAGCTGTGATCTATGCAGGAGCAGCTTTGGTTCTGTAGCTGCACCGTGCCTTGATTTGAGAAAATGGGAACCTTTACTATGATTTCTCAATCTGCACAGCCATTAGGTTTCATATTAACTGGAACGTATCACCTCTTCCTCAAAGGACTCCCAGCTACGCTTTCTTATTTGCCAAAGCAGAAACTCTGTCTGCTTCTATTAGTAGAAACAGTGGGCTTGTGTTGTTTGTAGCCTCTGGATTCACAGTCTTTGCAAGCAACGTTAGGAGAAACCAGTAAGAGGTCACAGACTGAGCAAGGCAAATCTTCGATTAACTGCTGCACAGGGCTGTGGGGCAAAACTGTGAGCAAAGTGTATCTGTGTTTACATGATATGACCAGGAATACAAAGTTAAAGATGAAGTCGGTGCATTGACTAACTCCTTTATACTTAACAGACGGTGCGTGCAAACATGCTTTTCATAAGTATATGTAAATAATGTAAAATACAAAGAGAACAATTTAAAGACAAGACTGGGCTATTTGTATTTCATTAAAAGATTGGCCATAATTCAAACAAATGTTTTTGCTTCAGTGTTTTTTTTTTTTTGTTTGTTTGTTTGTTTTACACAAATGATCATTAAATGTGAAGAAAATGTATTATAAAGGTGTCGGGAGATTGTTAATTTTGCGTGTTAAGGACAAACAGAGCTCAGTTAAGTAGCAGTAAACTACAGGGAAGCTTCAATGCAGGATCCGGAACAGTCTACTTCCTGAAAGTGAACTAGTTCATCGAGGGTTACACATCACGGAATACCTGCCCCCCCTTTTTTTCTTTTTAACATATTTACGTGCATTTTAGATCGTGACATACAATTTGAAGACAGAAAGTGGAGACACACATATTTAAATTAATAACATTTCAGTAATATTAATTAAAAAAAAACCCTCTCATAGGGAAACGTCACTCTCCAGCAATTACACCGAACCCGCATAAGCACTGGCCTAGTTAGCAGCTAACATTAGCAATTTGAGCAGCATGTGGTTGATTTTTTATATTTACTTTATTTTAAGTTTACCGTAGCTGTCGTCAGATGGATGAGTGGTGGTTTGTTTAAAACATATCGACTGCCGGATGTTTTTCAAACTTTTCTTTACGCTACGCTCTGAAGTTAGCTAGTTAGCATTAGCTAGCATAGCTTCGTCTTCTCTATGACGCTATCCGTTTCATTGAAACGAATTGTTCTGAATTAATTTCCTCCTCAAACGTTTTATATTTTTTTCTGGTTATAGTGCGTATGAATTCACACTTTATTGGTGCTTTATGATGAAGTGTTTAGTTGGGGGGTTTTTTGAGCGACAACACATAGCGTTCATTTTGCTAACCAACGTTACCGTTTGGCTAACGTTAGCTAGCTAACGTATCCTTAGCAGTTAATAACACGATACGACAGTGTAAAAAAACTGAAACTGCATATCGGCGCATGGGCTGCAAAGAAAGATGGAAAACTGATCTGAACACCACTCCGTCCACTGGAAGCAGGATTATTCAGTGTGAGATCGCCTGACCCACCCTTTAACAACGAGGGGCTCGAGGGTCTGCTCGTAGCGGCGGCTCGACAATAACTACCGTTTGTTTACGCTGATTCCAGAGTTAGCCCCTGCACCCCCCAACCCTTCTCCACCCCCTCACCCCCCACTACAACATATCACTCCGCATAACGCACAAAATAATCAATCTAAAACATTTAATGGTCCAAACGGGCACCAAAATTGCGCGCGTTATGCAGCCATGCCTGGAAAATTGCTGCGTTTTGAAAATGTGGAGTATATGTTTCTTTTATTACGCGAAAATTCAAGGCGGACTAGTTTCCGTTGGTGGATTCCTCCATTCTCCTGAAAACGCAGGAGTAGGTTTCGCGGTAGTTTCAATTCGGCCTCACGCCCTTGGATAAACGGGTGAAGATAAACTCTGTGGTTGTATGCATAAAATATTCTTAACGATCTCAGTTATAATTTGATGCCACTTTGTTGTATTTTAATTCATTTCTATTTCGGAACATTTACTTATGCCCCCTGTGTTTCTAAATAGTAGCTCCCACAAAAAATGCCCCGGACTGCTTTCTTGGCGTGGACTACGTTAACTGTGATTGACAACCGGGCTGTCCAATCAGAAAATACTTTGAGCTTAGCAACAGTAAAGTTGTCCTCTTGTCCAATCAGAAAGCAGATAGGAGGGTCTTATCTCGCTCTGGATTCCATCGTTTAATTGGTCCGAACGCTTGTCGGTGACGTCGAACTTGTGGGCTTTGTAGTTTACAACGAGGGTCTCCAACAGCGACCGGCTGGAGAATTAAACACCATCTCCCACAATCCAACGGGAGTGACAACCAGCGGCATGCGCACGGCCAGAGGCGGAGCCTCTATATAAGCGGGAGCTCCCTCTTCCCGAGCAGCACACTGGACACAGTTGTGAAGGCGGAAGTCGGTCTCCCGGTGAACGGCGGCCCCGACAGCATCGAAACAGTTAATGGCAGTCAGCGACAGTCGCTTTGACAAATCCTCCGAGGAGTAACAAGTGTTTACTGTCTGTAAGTCCGGATCAACTTTACCATAGTTTGTTGTTAGACGCCGACACTCCAACTTTTATTAATAGCAGCCTCGCGACTCATTTGGCTATAATAATCATTATATATACATATATATATATATATATTTTTTTTCCCCCAAAATTAAGTTTGCAAACTTCGCAGCTTTAGTTTTCGAGGGGATTGAAAATGCGCTAAAAAAGCGGAGCCATCGTCGCAGCAGCGGATCGCCACAATGACGGAGCCAGCAGAGCAGACCCATCACCTGAAAACTTCAGCCTGCCCATCAGGTGGGAGCGGCGGGGACGCTCCGGAGCATCTCCCGGCCAGCAACCGCGGTGGAGGTGGAGGTGGAGGACCGGTGAACGGCGACAGGGGGCGACAGAGGGAGCAGAAGCGGCGGCGGCAGCAGCAGCAGCGGGCGGAGAACTGTGGGGATATCAACACAGACAAGTTATGGCAAATGAAAGGCGGCCAGAAGGAGGTGTGCCCTGCCGTAGCAGCCGGAAACCAGCTCTCCGAGTGCCCGATTGCTACCGGGCCTCACCAGAACAGCCAGATCGGCGCGGCGGATGGCAAACCGGGCCAAGATAGACCGCTGCAGGAGACTCTGAACCGGGTGCAAGACGAGAGTTTGCACGTAGACTCCGACACCGGCCTGGACGCGCGTCTGGGCAAGAAGAGGCACCGGCGCAGGACCTCCAAGAAGAAGCGCAACTGGAAGCCTTACTACAAACTTTCCTGGGAGGAGAAGAAAGCCCTGGAGGAGAAGGAGACGGCCAGGGCTTCCCGGCTGAGAGAGGAGATGTTCGCCAAAGGGCTCCCGGTGGCCCCCTACAACACCACCCAGTTCCTCATGGATGAGCACGACCGGGAGGAGCCCGACCTCAACACCGAGACCGGGGTCAGGCGGCCCTCCGGGGTCGGCCTCCGGATGGAGGACACGGGCAGCGAGGAGGACCTCTTCGACAACGACGAGGAGGACGACGACGACGGCAGCGGCGGAGGCAGCGACGGGATCGGGAGGGCCGGGAACGCCGGCGGGGAGTTCCTCCAGAGAGACTTTTCCGAGACCTACGAGATGTACCACGTCGAGAGCCTGCAGAATATGACCAAGCAGGAGCTGGTGCAGGAGTACCTGGAGCTGGAGAAGTGCATGTCCCGGCTGGAGGAGGAGAACAACCGGCTGAGGCGCGCCATGGAGCCCGGGGGTCTGACCGTGGAGGGTTCCCTGGTCCGACTCAGAGAGCTGGAGAGGGAACTGGAGAGACTGAGGGCCCAAAACACGGAGCTCCTTCTGCAGAGCCAGCCCAGCAAGGACCGGGCCCCGGTTGCCACCAACTAGAGGACACTAGTCAAGTAGGGGAAATCCATTTTGAAAGGTAAAAAGAAATTGGACTACAGCTTTTTTTTTTTTTGTTTTGTTTTTTTAAATGTCATCAGTTTTCTGTAACCAGTTTGTCATCTGGACTAAGTTGTCCTTGCATTGCAATGCAATACTTGACGTTTCTTTTCTATTTGGACTGTAAGGGTGTCCTGTTCAATTTTTTATTTTTATTTTGTTCTCCAAGAAGAAGTGTAAATATTTCAAAATGAGATTCTTTTTTATAAAGAGAATGTATTAGACAACACAAGAATATTTAGTTTCCCTGTTCAACTTCGTATGTGTCCATTGAAATAATACTCTTTAATTTTTTTGGAATTTAAAATAAGACATTGTATGTTACACTCCTGTCCGCCCCGCCCCCCTCCTTCCAAACAAAAAAATAATAATAAAATAAAATACAAAAGTGAATAACAAACTACAGCTAATTGGGCCACCTTACAAAGGCTGTTGCAGAAATCAATTCCAAGGTGAACATTTTAACAATTGTGTGTTAACATAAGTTCAAATAAAAAATTTTGAAGTTCTGCTTAAATCTGTCATGTGTTGTAAAGCCTGCTCTAAAACACAGGAAGTGGTTTATAGACCTGCAGTGTGAACCTAGTGTAAATGGCTTTTGTGAGTATGCAAAATAATCACAACGCTTTTCTTGTGAGGATCCTGAAATGGGCCAGACAGACGACGTCAGTGGGCTCTGTATGGGAGGAATACAAGCTGGAGCCACAGCAGAGGGTGGGGGGGGGGGGTGATGATGGAGATGCTCTTTATGAAGGTTAACCACTCTGAGTTAAAGCTGCTCAGGATATTATGCAAGAAAAAATGCAGAATGGATTCATTCCCCTCATAAGGAACAATTTTTTGCTCATAAGGAAAGTGCAGGTTATGTCAGAAGCTGCTAGTCAGACCTGCTGATCGCTTTAACAGATTTCCAGTGTTACAGTTTTGTTTTGTTTTTTTTAACAGAATATACGCATTGTACTATATATATGAGTTAAACCGCAGAGGGTGAGTAGTTCAGATTAAGTTTGGTCCCTGGCAGCCTGCCTATGGTCTGGAGGAAGCTCATTCACCTGCAGGCTCTAGAGGGCATCATTCAGCTCCTATTGTAAGTTTTGGGCGCTGCAAGACATCAACCTCCAAGTAAGCAAAAACAAACATGTTGCGCAATCCTACAATTTAAGAAACAAATGCAAAATGTATTTTTTTTTTTAAACATAATTCTGTTTATTTACATCATATAACCTTGCTTTAAAGCACACAGCCGTGAGGGAAATGGTTTCAGGCGGACAAGTCTTTAAGTCCAGTCATTTTCATATTAGTTATACTCAAAAGCAATTCCAAATGTACACAATACAGTATGTTACATATTAAGATAGTATGTACAAAAAGACTTACAACAATGGGACATCAGGTGAATCGTGTTTCAGACAAGACACACTCGACTGCTGAGTTTTTTCCCTCTGATGAAGTCGTGGGCTGTTAGTTCATCTTTAGGAAAAAGGAGGTTGTCTGGCACGACCTAATGCAGTGTTAGGGTAGGGCTTGTTAGGTGTACCATATTCACACACTGTGGATCACTAGGCAAAGAGAGATGGCCTCAGTTTGTTAAGAAAAAAGCAGCTGAGAGAATACTATGCCTCTTCCCTCTTAGCAGCATCAGTAATAGCTGTTCATGCCTGTGTTAAAGGCAAAGAGAGTGCATAGACATGTCCTTGGCTTGAAGTGTGCTTGTTTTTATTACATTTATGATTTTTTTTTAACAGCCTCTCAGTTTGACCATTTGTATTAATGTACACATCTTTGGGTCAGTGCCTTAGTTATACCATCAACCACAGGACTGAGAGGGAGGAGACCCAGAAACAACAAAAGGAAACGGAAGGATAAGAACTGAACATGGCACTGCAGAACAAAAACACATTCCAGAAATCAGGCACTTGTAGAAAAACTTGAGGTAAGACAAGACTATAACTTATCATTTATTATTATTATTATTATCATTTCACTGGGTTGTATTTTTTTTGGTCAGATGAAAACAAAGTGAGTCTCATGATTTAGGAAGTTGCTGCTCCTGTTTGTGTTATTTTATGTTGGCAAATTAGCTCTACAGTCAGACTGAGAGATAAAGACTATAAATTGTTAGCGGGTATTCTGTATTCATTTCCTCTAATGTACCGTTTCCTCCAGTCAGGGAGGATTTATTAGAGCCTGACTTTATGGAAAACTCCCGGTCATGTAACCTCAAGGTAATAAATATGCAGACAGATGAACCCTCAGAGGGGATGCGATGAAAACACGTGGTCGCTCAAAGTGAAAATGTAGCTGTTTCACGCGCGAACAGTTTGTGGAACACTGTCAGGCTCATCCTCTGTCTTTTATCGCAAGAGGGGACATACTTTGTCTTAAGCTCAGTAAATTTGAGCAGATCTGTGAAGGTAATGCTCAGTAATCCCCAGACATGAATAAGAAAACAAACGATGAGGTCATCGATCACAGTATGACACTGAGCTACCTGCAAACTGTCCAGTATGATGTTTTAGTTACCAAATTGCATTAAAAAAAATCTTGCTACATGTTGCAACATTTCTGGCTGTATAATCAATAGATTATACTAAATCTCATTAGATTAAGTTTTTTTTTTCTGCACAGTGCTGAGAATCAGAGAGAAAGGCCATCTATGAGGAAATAAGGAACAGGATTATTCATGTTTATCGTGTCTCCTTTGAACAGGTACACCCAAGAGGTGAAATCACAATAAAAGTACTTTTTTTTTTAACTTTAATACAAAATATATAATATATATATTTATATATATATATATATTGGGAGAGAGGATATAAAACAAAAAAGAATATATTAAGGGAAACATTTCAAGTAACATCTTGAAGGAAATGACTGTGCACTTGTACGCACTTTTTGTAAACCATAAAAAAAGAACTAAAAAAAGTAAAAACAAATATGATAACATAATATTTATATTTACAAGGTTAACTTAACAAGGCTTTGTACAAATGTTACAAAATTGTTCAACACAAACACCTGCACGCTCGGACATTATCACGAATATTGTTGCGCAAAAAACACATTAACATTATTAACAAGTAGAGAGGGAGAGAGAGACGACTGTATTTTGTGTCAGTGACTCTGACGTATCTGATGTTTGGAGTATAAAGGAGTCTTACAGTGTCGGTGGTCTGTGGATTAGGAAGACTGATCTGTTGAGATCGCTCTTGAAATGGTTTCAACTAACCATCAAATTTTTGTAATTATACAAGTCTGTCTCTTCTGGCTCACTGAAGTAGGTCTGGAGAGATTTTTTTTTTTTTTTTTTTTTACATTTTTAAATGTTTTAATTCCACTTTGTTAAGAAGCACCATTCTCTAAAGAACCGGAGGAAGGCTGGATTTCAGCATCCCGCCTCTGGTCACTTAAAGGGATTTAACCCTTTGACCTATGATGTCTGAGAGCCAGGCTGGAAGTAGAGAGAGGACGAGGAGGATGCTTGGGGTGTCGTTTAAATATGAATTCTTGGCTGTAACATTGAGTCTGATGAGGTCTGTTTGTGTCTCTGTCCTGTCCCTGTATTATTTCTATAAAAGCACACATACAGGAGAAAGAAAGAAGAAACAAAAAAAAAAAAAAAGAAGCTTTGGCAACACTGGATGCCCCTTGGCATGCAAATGGAGCTTATCAAAAAGAAAAGGGTGGGCTGCAGTAAATAAAAGACCAGTTCATCTGTGCTCTGTGTTGCACCCAACAACTAACCACAACCCTGTTTACAATGCTGCCGGTCGACTGACCTGCAGGAGGGAGGGGGGTCAGCAGCTCAGCCGGACCTCCCTCGCCCCTCAGGGTCAGCAGCCTCAGCCTCCTCTCCTTGGAGTGCAGGTTGGGGCCAGCTGGCAGGCCTCACAGGTACTGGTGGAATCTAGAGGTGGGTGCTTGACGGGTAGCTGGAGCTTGTTCGAGTCTGTCTGCATCCCGAGGCAGCCCTGGTGTTTTGACCTGGTTGATAGGGGAGAGGGGGAATTCATTGACGGTCAGTGGGGGTCTCTTGTCGGACGTCTCAGTCGGGGAAGCCACCACAGTGTGCCTGCGCCAGGCACGCCTCTTCCTTCTCGTCTCTGGTGACAGTGGTTTCCGCAGCCCCACGCTGCGCAGGTCGTCGGCCGAGCCCAGCAGTCGAGCGCGGACCTGCTCGGCCAGGGACCTGCCCGCCGGGCCGGTCGGGGTGAAGGAGGCCGCCTCGCTGGGTGGCAAAGCGGGTTTGGGTCGTGACAGGCGCGGGCTCTCCTGGCTGCTACCCGAGGAAGGGTTGGTTCTGGAGATCTCCCTCCTTGCTCTGGGTGTGCCCTCTGATCCGGAGCCCGCCTCGTCACCCTGGGCGGCGGTCCCAGGCAGCTCCAACAGGTCCAGGGAGCGAGCTTTGGTCTTCTCCGACTTCAGCTTCTTCCTGGCCAGAGTGTCGCACTGGATCAGCTTATGGGAGTTGAAGGAAGGCCGTGAGTACAGTCTGTGGGTGGTGGAGGAGGAGGAGAAGGAGGAAGAGGAGGGCGTGGTGGAGCGTGCACCTCCTTCAGTCCTCTCTGCAGAGTTTGGTGCTTGTGTGAGGGGTATTGGGGGGGTGAGTGGATTGGTTAATGTGAGAACTGGGGGTTTGTAGTGTGTGTAGAGGAAGCTGCGTGGGGCTGCCGGCGGCTGTGTGCTTGCGGGCGTCTTTGGGTGTTTATTGGGTCTCTCCTGTGTGAGGGAGCGCGAGGCAAACCCGCTCTCATTGTCCGTCTCGCTCACCAGCTCGCTGTGCTCGTCATCAGCATCGTCCGCCCTCCCCTCTGACCCCAGGCTGCGCCCTAACGTGGAGAGGGTGGAGTATCCAGAGACGATAGAGCGTGCATCCTCTGGCGCTCGCCACGGTGGCCCCTTTGCCTCCGCTCGAGCCTCCTCCTCCTGCAGCAACATCGCTGCCGGCCTTCCTCCTGCCTCCTCTTCCTCTTTACAGCACGGCTGGCTGTCAATAACTGCTAGCGCCTCCTCTTCTACCTCCTCTTTCACACCGCTTTCTACAACTTCCTCGTCTTCCTCTTCTTCTTCTTCATTGTCATCCTCCTCTCCCTCTGCTCGAGGGGCAGTGTCTCCTACGGGCGACTCTGCTTCCTCTTCCTCCTCTGCCCCTAGATGTCCGGCTTTGATTGGCTCATGCTCTGAGTCGTCATCCGTGCTGCTGCCCACGCGGCGGGCGTTGTGGCGCTTCCTGCGTTTGCGGCCCGTTACAGCTGACATGATGGACAGAGTCAAAATGTCCTTGGCTGATAGGTCCTTCTTTGACCCCCACGACCCCTGAAAAGGGAAGAACTGTTCACATCATGCTGTCATGTTGTGTTATTCTATGACAACATTTACATTTTTGTGTGTGTGTGTGTGTGCGTGCCCCGGTTAAACAACCAGAGAAGCCTCGTAAGTAGATGTTACCTTTGATTTAGCTGAGTCACTGTTGGTTGAGTCTGGGGAGAAAGAAAAATAAAAAAACATAAGTGGGTCAAATAGACTGATGTTAAAAGGCCAGAACAGTCACGGTGGAGGACACAGAGGCAGTTGGGGTGATCTTCACTTTTTTTTAAAGGACAAATTCACAATAAATCACAGAAAAAGAAAGAGCTGCTGCTCTCGTTTCACCACAGCGGGTGTTTATCATCAGCTGGAAAGGTCAACCTGCTGTGACATCAATGATCAGGCGTGAGGCAGCAGCCATTTTCCTTTACAGAAGAAAACAAAAAATCTTCAGACAAATACCTCTACTAAAGTTCCTCTGTGCCCTCTGACACCTGACGGACCCCGGCACAAAAACAGTGATGTATTTACACACAGGAGAGTGTGGAGGAGGAACAATGATTGGGGGAAGCGGGGGTTTGGTGTTGGGAGCATTAGGTAAATCACAGCACACACCGATGATATCACCGCAAACACATGACATCAATCAGTGAAAGAGGAAGCATTGGGAGGTGCGAAAAGCGGAGACTTTCAACAACAGTATGATAAGAAGCACAGTCCCTCGCAAACACAAACGCAAACGCACAAACACACTGATGCAGGACAAAAGCTCCAGTCTGTACTCGTCTTGGGAGCGATTGGTTGTATCCTGAGGGGCTTTAGATTTTGAATCAGTCTTGTTTTAAATGTAATTTTAATGTATTTCCACACCCCTGCAAAGCTCTTCCTGCCTGAATCATGCTGTATAAATACATTTGTTACCTTGTTCCTACACTGGCGATGACAATATTCTTCCAATAAGGGAAAACAGTAAAGTCTCTAAGCAACAATACACCAACCAGACCTTTGTACATTAGAGGGTCAACTGGGGAAAAATATTTTTCTTTTTTTACATTGGCCTGTAAGAATTTACAACTACAACAACTACAACTACAAACTACAAATGTGTGTCTTACCTGTTTTAGGTCCTCTAATATTAGGATTTGGGATTTGCTGTTTTTTCTAAAATTTTTTTCTTTGCTAATTTAATATTATCAGTAAAAACTAAGTATTTGAAATTGAATGGCCTTTTAAAAAATTATCTACTGCTCAGCTTAAGAAAGAAATTGTTATTACATACAAAAAACGATTATATGTGGTTAAAATTTTTTGTGTCTGAGTGAGTGAATGTCATGACTGCTCCTCTTGTTTTGGCTTGTAACATATTTTACAGAGTTTAGTTTGAAAGGAGACGACATTTGTGTTTGGATTGAAAGGCTACATCAGCGGAGCTCTTTGTGAGAACAGTCAACATGACCAGAGAGCAAGTTTAAGCTGCGCTTTGGGAAACTAAAGACTTCTTTTAAAGTTTAACTGTGATAGAAAGGTTAATTTGGATCCCCACTGCCGCTGGGCTGCAAACACTCATTAAAAGACATTTCCATCTGATGTCCCTGACACGTTAAAGTGGCAGGATGGACAGAAACGGCACTACATAGAGCCCCTTTAGAGCTAGAAATTGGGACCATGATAATTGGACTACAACTCTTAAAACTGCTCAGATGATGAGTGGAGTACGAGGCAGGCCACCAATGAGGAAGTCTGACAGAGACAGACGACACTTTACACTCAGGTGTCAAACAAAGCGGCTTTAACAGGCAGATCTGTTAATTCATTAGTCAGACTTGTTCTTACAGAGACGTCCGTCTGACAGTGAGAGGGAGACACCGACTTTCAGGAGGGTGATGGAAACCATGGAAACACAAACCATAACTGGCACAAACACTTCCATACAGTCAGAAACCCATTATTTCACTTTCACAATATGATACACACACACACACACACACATTGCCAGGGGAGTTCCCATCCTACCGCAGTGGCTGCTCCACAGGCTCAGCTAAGAGAAGGAAATGCAGAAACGTACAGAGAAGGTGAAAGATAGATGAGCAACGTGGAGGGACAAAAAGAAGTCAGCAGAAAGGAGAGGCGTGTAGACACGCTATCAAACACAGAAACACTCCGAGTGCTAACGGATGTGAGACTTCATTGCTCACGCTGCGTTTCAAATTTGTTGGAAAGTAGGGAATCCTGGCTTTGAAACTGGGACAGACTTCCAATGAGGAATTTCAATCAAGCAAGGAATGTGGCAGCTTGACTTCATATCAGCTCAGTCAACCTTTGAGAGGTTTTCTTTCAACTGTTTTTTTTTTTTTTAAAGAGCCAATGAATATGATTTTTCTAAAAACTTTACTATTGTGAGCAACTTTGAAAAAAAAAATCTGTGTGTCTCTTCTATAAGACTTAATAACAACTGAAGATATTTTATTGAACCCCCCCCCCCCTTAAGTTCACAGGAATTCAGTGGTTATTATTGTAACGCAGTAGAGGGGAATTTCCTACTTCCAATAAACAGAAAGCAGCTTTTGTTTTGGGTTGCCAGTTAAAGCTCCCCTATAAACTGGCAGTGGCTGATCAGAAACGGCAGTAAACTGTGTCCTCACCTGAGGCCTCCCCGAGCAGAGCGGTCCGGCCGATGTTGGACAGCAGGTGGTCGATGTTGGGGGCGGGCTGTACGTCCTCTGTGTCCACCGGCGTCTAGAAGGGACGGACAAAAAATGTTTTAAAATTCAATAAAGTAACGTATAGCGCAGACTTTAGACTCATTTAAAACCAGAGCAACTGATGCATCTATTTGCTAATTAAAAAACACTTTGGGGCCTTTCTTATGGAGATGAGAAAATGAAAAGAGTCAGACCTGAACCAAGGACATTACAGTTCATGATCGGCATCTTAAAGTCAGAGAGTGACTGCTTATCTATCTTTAATTCACCTTTTAATTTAGTAAAATATTCACCATTAGTTTATATGCAGCAGTGAAGCGCAGCAGCAGCTTTATACTGCGTCCATGAGCAGATTTATAGTGTTGAACATTAAACAGACCTGCTTTATGTACAGTTACAACTTCATTATAGATATGTAAAACATAAATCCAAATGATAAAACTACAAGGTCATATCTAAATTATTTATATATAACATTTCAAATGGTGCCTAAGTAAAAACAGAGAGACATAATGGTTTTATCAAACGGGCATAATCACTCTGCTGGTTGATGAAAAGGGTTAGAAGAGGGAAATCAGAGCCGCAGCCTCCAATGAGGTCCTTTTCTGGAAAGAACTTTTTTACTGTATCAGTGACTTCCTGCAAAGTATCGTCACCATGTTAAAAATAGACAAAATAAGGCACCTTGGTTAATTAGAAGTGATTTAAAGGCACTTAATGTCAAATTAGGAAAACAAACGTGAGCAGCACACGGTAGTGCAAAGTCACTTTTCCCATTTTGTAACTTTTGGACAGGAGACTGTTTAATAAAACAATATTTCAGAATTTGTTAAAATGGAGCTTCTGTTCTGGTGCCTCAACTCCACCAAACGACCTTTTGGACAAATTCAGTTCCTTCTATTAAAAAACATTATCAAGTTGTAAATAGCTTTTTTTCTTTGGTCTATACCTGCTGAGAATACATTTTTACAGAGAAAATAAAGTTTTCCCACTTGAATACGTGTTTTAATGCAGAGTCCTCAGTTTATTTTTATTATTTTGTAAAGGTGTTCAACAAAGTTGTTTGACATCATTTATGAAAACCAACTAAAATTGTGCTTTTATTGCACATTGGCAGCTGTTTCGCTGAATTACTGCCATTGTCATAGATAAAGGTTGAATGTACAGTATAATCAAGGTTTATTATCTGCACGACATCAAAGAACAAAAAAGGAAACGTACCTTTTCATCCTTGTCGAGCTCTTCTGTGAAAAACCAGGTGTACTGCAAAAATGGCAGAGGAAGAAATATTCAGCTTGGAAACCATCATTAGTAATTGTGATTTTGTGTGTGTGTGTGTGTGTCGTATCTCACATGCTGGATAAGCGTCTCTACTATCTTGTATTGGTCAGGCATGTGTGTGACCATGTCTTTCATGTTGTCCTCAGACGTTCGGACCAGAGTCGGCCCAAACACCAGAGCCAGGTTACGAGGCTCCATCTGCACAGTGTGAAAGACGGCGCCGCGTTAAACACCCGACATTTGACAGAGCTGCACGTTCACACTGCCGTTATATAACAAACTCTGTTTCACACACCTTGTTTTTATCTGAGTGGTCTGCTACAGTCTTCAGGTGACCAACCAGGAATTTCAGGGTGTGGTAATAATGATCTGGTAGGTCTCGGATCTACGAAGGAGAACCAAGAGCGATGACAATGTTGGCTGAAAAGTGAGTAGTGTTGATCCTGTTCATTCATAAATTCAGAGACGTACCAGTTTCTTCATGGTCTTTAATCTTTCTGATGCATTTTCCATCCGATTGGCGTCAATAAAGTCATTGTACTTGTCTGTAACGACATCAATTATTAAAATACATGCATGATAAGACAATTTGATTTGAATATGTCAGTGTCATTGAACCGTTTGGACGGACCGTTGGTGAAAAGCGGCTCTGGAAGTTTCCTGAAGAAGGATTTGAGTAAGCTGCTGACGACGTTGAGGTCCTGCCACTTCTGTTGGCAGCAGAAGACACAGACAGTCAGATATCACGATAGGTATGTTTTGCCCTTTGCGGTCTTTGTGTTCCCTCACCTCCTCTGCAGGGTTGATGTCGACGCCCTTGTTGAGCTGCTCCTGAAGCGTTGACACCATGGCGTTGTTCCCGGGGACCCTGTAGATCCCGGTGTATTCCAGACCCATCTCCTCCACCAGCCCACAGCAGATCTCCACGATCATCGGGATGAACTGAGATGTACGGACACGGGACGTTATCAGATATTTGACCCTCTGTGAAACTGGTTTTAAAGCATTTAGATGCAGACGGAGGAGATCACGACTAACCTTGTTATTTGCTCCCGGCTGACATTCCTCCAACCTTGCGCCGAACGCTTTGGGACCGGCCTTCTTTGTTTTCTTCATGATGTTGATGCCCCACGGAGATTTGGGTGGGCTGCTCTCATCTGAGGACAGATTCCCAAGTTAACATGAAGCCTCAGTATGTGGTTTACCCAGCCCTTATTAAATCAGCCTTTAATGTTAAATACACCACAGATACCCATCAAAACATACCATGCAACACTATTGACCTCTAGTGTCCAAAAAGATTTATTCCTCAATACATTGATAACACTATGGAGGTAGATATGGAAGGTGAAAGAGATTATTTCTATAGGATCTCTTCATATTCTGAACAAGAATATAAGTATAACTGACATTTGGTGGTAAATTTGGCTTCAGGCTTCGAAAATAAAAATAAATAAATAAAAAATACTACACATGCAGCGCTATCATGTTAACATGACAGTCATTTTATGGGCTGTACTGTAATCACACACATTAGTCACACATATAGTCGTAATAATTTGTGTTTATGCCTTAAAAGTATAATACAGTAATTCTCAAAAAAAACCTTAACGTTAATATTGAACACTGGTTTTAACAACTGGCCTGACTTTGCTGCAGGACGGGGTGGTAGTTTGAAACGGTGAGTAAATGTGCCTCGTTTGATTCTCAAAATAAAGAATTGTTTAAAAAAACATTTTAAACTTCGATAATATTACAGAGACAGCAGCGTAATAAACTGGTCTCCTAATTAGCTTTCTAAATATAATACTGAATTAACCTGAACTGCATCACCACAGTGCTCTCATCTAATCCCAAAGAAGAAATAAAACTAATTTCTTCTCTCCAGGTAGTCATCAACTTGTTTTGTGCTTTTCTGCTTTTATTCTGAAAGTTGCAGTGAGAGAGAAGCTGGACAGTCAGGACCTTTAATATTAAACTTAAAATTGTTGAATCTGGAATTGTGCTGAATCAGTGAGTCAGTAATGGCGATCTGAACCGTCACGACTACGTAAGTGATGCTGTAATTTACAGGTTGTGACTAGTTTTTCAAAACAGGAAGTCTAGTTCCATTTGAAGACAGAAGGAGCAGCAGGTTTACCGCTCCGGTAAAATCAGTTTATAATTCTTCTCAATGAAAATGACCGGCGTGGTTGATTTTTCTGACACTGACCTTTGCCCTCTGGTTTCGGGGAGCGTGGCGCTCCGGCGGCGTTCTCCGTCTTGGCGAGAAGGAAGGGAGGCTTCATGCGGGGCATCCTGGGAGAGGAGTCGGGCTTGCTGCCTGTCGGACTGCAGAGACAGTCCGGGATGGGGGGGGGGACAAAGATGAGGACAGCGCTAACAGCTGCTTCACTCTTTTTATTTGATCATCAGGTGACTGACCTTTGTTTTCTGTAATCGTTCAGCTTCTTATTGATGAGCGCCTGTCTGGAGAAGCCAAGCTCCTGAGACACAAACAAACAAATCTGCATTATGATGAGCTTCTTTTTTCAAATGATGACAAACTGGGAAAGGACACGACACCCTGACAGATCCAGGTGAGTCCTCTGACCTCGCTGTCCGTCTTGCTGTTCTCCCTGATGACCTTTATCCAGTCCAGCATGTCCTCCCGGTCCTCCGCCTGCAGCAGGTACTCACAGAAGTCCTGGGTGGTCAGTCGCAGGGCATACTTCCGTTTGGTCTCGCTGTAGGCGATGTCCACCAGGCAGCCCCGGATGCTGATCGGCTGCTCGTCCTCTGCTGCGCCGCCAATCGTGGCCCCGCGAAGCACCGCCTCCCTCTTGTCCTTGTAGAGGAACAACGAATGGGAGCGAAGAACAGAGAAGACTCGCTTCCACGGACGCATGCCGCTGCCCACCTTCTGCGAAGGGAGGAAGGAAAAGTCCTGTGAGCAAGAGCTGGCTTTTTCTTTTTATACCATTAGTTTTGTTGTCGCGCTCGGCCTGCTCACCTTGCCCTTCTCCGTGAGGATCTGCTTGAAATGCAGCCATCCTTCACGCCGCACGTCGCTGTACGTGATGTTTCCCAGCTCAGAAGTGGAGTGGCGTTTAGATCGGACCTCCTCCGCCGTCCCGAGGTTGTCCAGAGACTGAAACACAAACAGGGAAAACGTTCATGTGTGCCTCATTGTTGTCCTCACACCAAGAAAGCACTGAAGCAGATTTTTTTTTTTTAAGGTTGGAAATCAAAACAGTCTGGACCATTTATTACTGTATGAGAAGAAACTGTTTCAAATGTTGTGACGTTGTTGTGGTTAATTTTGGGATCATCGTTTTTTTTTTTTCTCTAAAAAAGGGGGTTTCCAGTGTTCGATGATTGATTTTCTTCTCCTCTACGTCTCCTCTTGCCACATTATATCATTTTGCAACAGATGTCAGGAAGTAACAGCGTGGTCTCTCTCATGCTGCTGTGAAGTGGCCAGATGTTGCTTTAAAATAGTTTCCTGTCAATCTTTTATCGACACTGACACACTTAAATTTGACATCACGCAGCTTTAGAGGCACATTCGCTTCTAAAATTCAGTTTTTGATGTGGAAAAATGTGGAAAAGTCCTGAAAATACAAACCCTGACCCTTACATGACATTAAAAAATATAAATAAATTGTTTTTTTTGTTTTTTTTAAGGTAAAGCTTTCAGCCTGACCTAAATTTATAAAAAGGAGGTTTCAGATGTTGAAAAGTTGGAAGAATTTGTCACATTAGTCCAAAAGTTAACCAAAGGTGAAGAACTCACTCCGTCAGCGAAGAAGCTCTTTACTCTCTTTGGAAGCCTCCTGTGAAAAACAACAACAACACAAATGTCAACACATCTAACTGCATGTAGTTCACAATCAAGATAACAATCCGGTTTGTTGCTTTTTTGCTGCAAAGCCATTAAACATTCATTTCCTATTAAACATGAATTGTAAAACGTAATAATAAAATACAGTAAAAAGTGAAACATATTGTATTTTAGTAAATAGATTTATATTTATATGCTTTATTCAAAGCATAAACATCAAGTAAATAAGTATATAGAAAGTGCTCGATCTATTTAAGTCTCTTCTGCAGTACTCACGAGAAGACCCGGCCTTCCTCTCTGAACGTGTTGAGACCTTCATCGCACGACTTGGAGCGCTCGGTGGTGATGGCTAGAAGATAGGAGGAACGGCGACTGGGTTTAATACTGCCTGCTCGGTGAGAGGATGAATGAGAGAGAAACAGAGTAAGAGAGAGGAAGAAGGAGAAGGAGAAGGAGACGGAGAGAAAGACAGAATGTTGATGAAATGCCAATCACCAGAGTGGACGGTGTTGGATTAGGAGATGGGGAAAGCGAGGGAAGGAGCAGGAGGTGGAGGTCGGGATGTTTGAGTGGGTGAGGTGGGTGAGGCGGACGGTGGGGAGATGAGCTGGAGCGGTGCGTTAGATTCAGTTGTAACTTAGTGGGGGTTTTTTTCCCCACCACTGACATGCAGATGCAGCCTCTGTAAATACAGACTGACATGCACTCGAGCCATCTGTATCATGCAAATCTGGATTTGTCCAATTAAAACTCACTGACTGTCGGGCTTCATGCACATCTTGAAAAAAACAAAAACAAAACACATACACAACCACTTTCATGCAAATTTACAGCATGCAAACATTTCACAGCAGCACTCAAACGTTCGTTCACTTTCCATCTATCACTGAGCTCATAAAGTCTTGTTTTTGATAAAAAAATCATCTTGGAGAAATGAGTGCTGTGAAAGAAAACTACATTATTTGGCAAAGAGCCGCACAAGGACTTGCAAATAATGACACCAGAATTGAGAAATATCTTGTAACTTATTCGATTTGGATTGGAGATGGGTCAAAACGGGCCAATCTTTTTCTTCAGTTTTGACTAAACAAGACTTTTAAATGCCTGATAAGATGAAAACTACAGAGAATATAAATCGCAGAACATCTTTTATATCATCTTAAGGCTAATATAGAATAAGATCATCTTAGCCTTAAGACGCTGTTGAGAGTCGGCGCCCAGGAGGTTTTTAAAGTTTCATGCACACCTCATCCATCCCTCTGTGGAGGAAAAGGATGGATAATCTGCCGTACAATAGCAGATAAACATTCATCTGCTGCATTTAGTGGGGAGTAAAAGAGGGGAGGGACCGGAGGGGGGGGGGCACTCACTGCAGTCGTGTGAGAAGAGCCTAGTGAGGGGGAAGTGGAAGGTGGGGGAGACGGGGCTGGCGACAACAGCGGGCGCCGGACTCATGCCGCTGGACACCACGGAGGACGCCGGCACGTGACGTGCACGCAAGTCAGCGCCGGGGCTGGTTGGCTCATCTGTGGGAGGGAAGGCGGGAGGGAAGGAGACAGGAGCAGAGGAATAGAGGGAGGAGAGAAGAGGAGACAGGATAGGGTTAGGTGTTAGGGAAGGAGAGGGAAAACAGCAGGGGTTAGATCAGGAGAGGGCAAGGAGAAGTTTTTAAGGAAGAGGAACGACGAGGAAGCGAAGCGTTACCGTCAGAAACACTGAGCTAAAAAAAAAAAAAGTATTTCTAAATGTCTCTTTTTTTCACCTTAAACATTTAACACTAACTTTTTTTTTCCAGCTTCAAAATGCAATAGTCTCACTCTAACATGAGCCACTTACAGATTTACAGAAACACAAACATCTACAGTCACTTCTGCAAAAGAGGCTAAAACCTGTGCTGCTGTCTCAGAAAGAAGAAATACAGCTGTGATCTGACGACAGGGACAGAAACTAACGCTGACATGTGGCAAAATGAGCCGTATATCTAAGACACAGAGCAGTACCTGAGTCTCCTGGTGCCATAGGAAGAGCAGTTCAGTAGCTAACAGAGGTGGGTGGGGGGGGTTGTTACAGCAGGTTTCAGTTCTTGATGAAATCTACAGTAATGGATCATTTGATATGTTGCAAGAGAAATCGTCTCAATGCAACAAGTAGAAAGTAGAGTAGAGATGGAAAGATGAGTGTAATCGTGCAGCGTGATGGTTACGTCCAGCATGGAGGTTTATGGTTTATTGATCGATAGGACAACAAAGACATAAAGCAGTTTTGCTGATCAGAAGCCTTTAATGGTTTTGGCTAATGGGGAAGGATATGAAAGCACCACATACGCGCGCACACACACAGAATCGCACTTCCTCGCTCACAGAGAGGATTAGAGACGGACACGTTCTTTGCATAAAGCGAGGCAAAGCTGCTGACATTTTAGGAACCGTGAGGACTGAAAGGCTGCCGGTTTGCTCTGTGTGGAAACAACAGAGGGCAGCAAAGCCTCAGACACCAGGACCCGGTCTGGGATCCAAACCCTCAGACCCAACACATGGTGGTTCTTTCTTTTTTTTTTTTTTTTTTCCATTATCACTGGGGTTTCTCAGTTTTCCATTTATATCTCAGTCCTACTCTGATTTTTTTTTCTTTGCTCTCTGCCGCTGAATCTTTTAATATCATCTGACAGTGCTGAACCAACATCCTTCACATTCCCACTCCTCCTTTTCTCTCTCTCTCTCTTTGCTTCCCTCTGGCACTCCTCCATCTTCCACCCTTGCCGTTCTTTCTATTCTTCACTCCTGTGCATACTGGAGCCCGACATAAGACGGAAAACATTCCCAATCTGGGATGAGGAATCTGTCTGTTTACAGCACAGCACAAAAATAGCTGGGCTGCGGGTTTAACAAAGGCCGTCATTAACAGGCAGCCAGAGAGTGAGCTCAGAGCCACGAGACACAGATGGACCAGCAGAGGGGAGCAACATACTACACCACACTGTTACTCTCCGTGTCCTGCGTATATCCTGTTTCATATATGAAGGTCGGCAGTCAGAGGCTACAGGAGGAGATGAGGGGAGGAAAGAGAAGTCGACAAGGAAAAGAATAAACGAAGCTGAACTCTTTCTCTTACAGAAGGGCGTGGAAATCCTTCAAATCTCCTTGTTTGGTGATTTTTACTCACTTAGAGAATTACAAGCGTAAAAAATATTCACCAGCTACTTGAAAATGTTTCAAATCTCTTTAAAATTCATTGTTACCAAGTGTACCGAAGCTATGTGGAATTACTTATTGAAAACTGTTATTCTGGAGCTGGAGTTTCTGTGCCAGCATCATAAATATCCCAAATTTTAATACTTTAATTTGAGATGGATGAAAGTTTTTTGCAGAACCCCCTAAAACACAGAGTACAATAAATTATGTCTTAAATCGCTATGAGATGAGTAAACTGTGGGATTTTTTTTTGTCTTAATTTATGAATTGAGTTTTAAAAAAATAGTGAAATTACTTCAGTTCAATTTGTTTTTTGGACTAAAACCAAAGAGTTTCAGTTTATCAACAGCTGGAAATCCTCACGACGAAGCAGCTGGAATCAGTTTAATGCTTCAAAAAGTAATGATGAGTAATAGATAATCAAAAAAGAGATTAATGAAGGAATCCTTTCAGTTGTACAAAGACAGGAGTTAATTAGGTGGCAGCTTTGAAATCTGTGCTATGGTTGAATTTTACAAAAAACAAAAAGACTTTGCTGAAAAGAGAAATAGACTGCACCTCAAGGTCAGCGAGCCAGAGGAGGAGCGGTGAGGGGGGGGGGGGGGGGTTGGGGCTACTGCCTGTAAGGCAAGCTTCAGGGGACAAGAAGCCCATTAGAGGCAGGACAGAAGCCAGTACAGAAGCTCTTGGTCCTGGTCTGTCATGTTCAGGGTGCTGCTAGTAAAGACAGTCATGGACTGAACCCCCACACAGACACGCAAACCCCTTCATCTTCCAGAGCAGCACAATAGCAGCATTGAGGGCAGGAGCTGTATGGGCCCCCACTGTTCCCCACAAGGCCCGCAACAAAAAAAACCTCCTGGTGATTTACAGCTCAGATTCATGTCGAAAGACTCTCAGTGGGCACAGAGCAAAATGCTGCATTTGCTGACACCCCTTCCTGTTTTTTATATGAGATACCAAAGTACTGAAACATCTCTGTACATGACACAAAGCATGTTTTCCCCCAGATACACATCTCACGAATAACTGCGACGGCTTGTTAAACTGACTGATCCCGAACAGACCCAGATCATATCTGCATCCATGTCAGACAAACAAAGAGATGTAGAAAGACAGAAGAGAAGAGAAAAGCTAGTTCTTGTCTATGGGGAGGAACTAGCCTAGTTTCAGTTTATGGCCATTAAACGTGTCCCGGCCTGCAGCCCTGACTGTGTGGTTTCGTTTAATTCAGGTGAAGGGACGAGGCAAGAATGTGTTCTGACAGACCGACACAGAGAGAGAGAGGCAGAAAGATGCCTCCTGGTTTGCTGATCCACTGGATTTTCTCTCTTTAAACGACTTTCTCTGGCCGAGAGCGGCTTGGCTCAAATACCGACGGTCATTCCAACGTTAGGTCAAAGCTTCCAAGTCAGCTGATTTAAATCTATTCGGCATCTAGGGGGAGCTGATTTTTTTTTTTTTTTTTCCCCCTCGGGCGGTAGCAGGGCGGTCAAGGCACAGCTCTTCTGACTGATCAACTTTGTTTGTCTGCAGTTTGACTTCATAGCTGCTATACACGTCAATCGATACAGGCCGGTCTGAAGCCTGCAGAGCCCCTTTTTCTTTTAGTCTTTTGAGAGCTGGGAACAAGCCGGGACATGATCACAGCTCCCTCCCACTGACACCAACATACTGTATGTAGGCCGTAACTGTACACGTTCATACAAACAGCCTCACATAGAGTCTACTACAGCAGGTAGTTATCAGTTTAAAAACAAAAATCACTCTGTTTTTTAGGGGGGGTTTCATGACAATGAGGTGACATGTGAGTCAACACTACAGCAGATTTTCTGATCTGTTAATCATATAAAGCTATGCTATGTAAAGCTTTTATACCTCTGTGTCCGTTCCACCTTATTTCATAAATCAAAAATCTTAAAAGGTCCCATATTTTACTATTTTACTGCATTTTATTAGTTTTATCTTAAGTGTTGATATCCATAAGAAGATATAAATTTACATCTTCTCACTCGAGCTTCTTTCTAGTAGCAACATGTAGGTTGCTACTAGAAAGCCTGTAGCCTGTTTTCTGATTGGCTCGCTGTTATCTGTAGCCAATACAGCAGATTTGTTTACAGTTACACAAGTTAGGGAAGTGCTGACAGCTCAGTGTCTGACCGCAGGCTGTGAGCTTTTCCCTATGGACTGGGTGCTTTCGTACTTTCACAGTATTATTAAGGAGCTACACCTGCGACCTCCAAAAGATGAAAGAACTAAAACTCAAACAAGAAACGAAATCTCAGCCAAAAGGAAAACAGCACAGAACCCTGTATACACACACACACATACAGGAAGTCAGACTCCACCTCATTTCCTCAGCACGGCGAGGTGACCTTAAGAGAGCAGGGTCAGGATGCAGGATGTGTAAGCCCCATCAGACATGATTCAATCAAAACTACTAATACTGTGAAACGCTGGGGGAAGTACCAGTGTTACACAACGCACAAACACCGGCAGCATCTCAGTAAGAGAAGGGAAATCTGAGAAAAGCCTGAAGGCTGGACAGATAGACAAGAAGGAAATTAAAGAAGCACACAAACAATCTTCCCCCCAAACTCATAATTAGGTCTGAATTATAGCTTAGCGTTTCCTCTCAGTTGAACTTTCACTAACTTTCAATAAGCGCTCAGTTTCGGTTACATTTTATAAGGGAAGCGATGAAATCTGAAGGTCAGTCAGAGTTAAAGAAGAGAGGAGGGGGAGGATGTAGCAGAGACGCTCCCTACTCACCAATGAAGGGGATGGAGGCCAGAGAGTCATCCTCTATGGGGAGGGGGGCGAGGTTGCCGTTCGGTTTGCGTGGGGCTATGTCTCCTGTGGAGCCGGGGGCGGGGGCTGAGTCCTGGGGATCAGAAGAGAACAAAGAGGGTTCTAGGCCGTCCATGGCCAGCGCGTAGTGGGGATGACGGAGGCCGTGGGCGTTCCTCCGCCCGGTGGGGGGTTTCTGCCTCAGTACCACTTCCTGTGTCTGCGGCACCACCTCCGCCTGCCCCTCCAATGACCCCCGTTCCCTCTCGTGGTTGGTCGGCCTGTACGCTCTGTCCTGGGACTCGGGTGTGGCGGAGGTGAGCGGGGCCGCCGTGCCCTCTGGGGGGCTGGTTTTAGGGGTCGGGTTCCAGTTCAAGTGAGGGCCAGAGTATGAAGGGTCCCTGAAAGAGTGGGCTTGCTGCATGATGCGGCCCGTCTTACGGTAAAACGAGGGGCTGTAGCTGCGGTAGCCCACAGGCTGGTCGTCCATGCTCTGCCCAGGGGGAAGCCGCCTGGACTGGGGGGCTGCCTGCTGGACCTGGGGCTGGGAGTGGGCCTGGGTGTGAGGCTGCGGGTGGTGTTTAGAATGTGACTGTGTGTGTCGGGACATTGGGGGAGCTTGTGCTGCGCTAAAATGGCTCCCCTGTCTTGGGTAGGCGTCAGTCCTGGGGGGCGGCTGGGGAGCCTGCTGGAGCCACGAGGGTCTCTCAAAACGAGGCGAGACCAGTCCGGCTGTCGTTCGGTCCAGCATCTCCAGCGAGTGGCCATGACGGTCGTACTGGGCCAGGAGGTTTTCAGAGCGAGTTCGAGTATAGTTAGAGGCAGGGTGGCCCCTACCCGGACCCCCCTCCCAGTCTCCGTACGACCAGCAGGGCTCTCCATGGGGACCTGGTCCTGACTGCTGCAGCAACAGCAGAGTGTCCTGGGAGGCGCTGTGGGGCCAGCCCCCCGCCCGCTGCTGCTGCCTCCTTGACTCACTGAGCCGGTCCTGAGAGTAGCTCCGGTGGCGGGTCTGCATGCAGCGTCCTGAGTGCTCAGGGAGCTGGCTGTAGTACCAGTCAGAGAGGGCCTGCTGGCAGCGTTCACTGCGGCCGTGGCTGAGCTGGGGCAGGGGGGGGCTGGTCCAGGCCGAACTGGACATCCGTGGCTGGGACTGCGAGGAATTGGCAGCATGGTGGTTGGGGTAATGGACTTGGAGCGGACTGGACAAGGGGCCTCCTGACGAGGAAGAGGAGGAGTAGGAGCGCCCCCTGGTCTGGCCCTGAGCTTGCTGACTGGTCATACCGTACTGGATCTCCTCTGTGCGGTGGGCCGGGCTGCTGTGACCGACCCCCCCTGGCTCCCCGGAGCGCCCCTCCTGCCAGCTGGCGGGGCTGCCCACAGCAGAGCGGTTATCCAGTGGTGACGAAGGGCTGGAAGAGCCTGGCCAGCGACTCCAGTTATCCAGCTGGTTCTGGCCCATGGGGGCAGACGGAGGGGCTCCAGTGGGGGACGTGGTCTTGCTGCGTGGGTAACAGACGGGAGGCGGTGGTGGGAGGTTCTCGGCTCCCCCTGCGTAGGGCTCGTTGCCTGTCAGGTAGGCATCCTGGGAATACGCCTTGGAGAAGAAGACACATGGTACATGAAATGACAGGAGTTAAATATCTGTGTGTGTGTGTGTGTGCATGTGGTAACTTAGAATGAAACTATACTCTAACCGTAACTCTGTTAGACAGATTCACGCTGCTGTACGTTACACAACAAGTGTTAAAATCAAAGCGTCTCAGCTCAGCTCCTTCACTGAAGCTTGCCCCGAAGGCCTCGGCTCTCAAGACACATACACACACACACACATACAGTTAGAAAACTGCATGAACTGCCTCGAGCAAAAGCCACAAACACTTACTGCAGAGCCACCAGTTGCAAAAACACAACAATGTTGTGTATAAACATACGTGAAATATAGGCTGTGCTGCTTTAAGAGAAACCATTGCAAACAAGCTTCAAATGAAGCGATTACTTACACATTTAAAGCATCTCTTACAATTCGACAGCACCAGGAAAAAAAAAAAAACACACTTAATGACAACCCATTTTGTTCTTCTTTCATAACTACGTCAAGCTAAAAATCACACAGTTACCTAATGGATCTCAGCCATCCAAAACCAGAATCCAAAACTTTTCCTGAGCCCGTGGGTTCAGATTGTAGTCACCACAAACAGACAACGAGGAAGAAAAGGCAGAGGACAGAAGACAGCAGACTTCTCCTCACCAACACTCCTCTTCCGCCTGCAACCTGCAGTCCTTCAAATTTCACCCCTTCCTTCCCTCGGAAACACCCGATCTTCCGCCTTTTTCTTTGCCCCTATGCTTATTTTTATTTTTTCATGAGTTTTCTATGTTTTCTCCTCTGTTGGGTCCTTCCAAACTCCCTCTCTCCTCCCTCTCATTCTCCGTCTCACTCCACCCTGTGGGAGTGTGGAGGGAGGTGCAGCTCTGATGATGTCATGCTAGGAATGCAGCAGATACAGGCGTAGCAGTGGAGGGGAGGAGTGTGAGGACAGACGAAGGGGCCTATAATGTTAACGGACTTGAATGGAAAGGGATGGGGGGGGGGGGTCTGTTTTTGGCATGAACACTGACGTTCCGGCATGTTTTGGGGGTACGATCAACCAAAGCTGGAGATCTGGTTCAGTATGTCGTTGACATGTTGGTTAGTGGGAGGGGCCTCGGGGATGATGCATGTCTGATCATGTGAGTGAGCGTGACGCAAACCTGTGGAGCGCCAAAAATGTATTCAACAGTACATGGGCGTGTGAAAGAGCTCGGCGTCGTTTTTTGGGGTTTTTTTTCCCCAAACATAAGCTTCAACTTTTAATTAACGTGTGCTGTAACTTAAACAAAGGGCAGTGAGTCTGTGAGTCACTCTCCAGCAATTCTGACTAAATCTCCACATTCTTTGACAGCAGTGAGGTGAATTCAGGTTCAGCTCTGCCAACAAACACTGCAAAATACAAGGTTTCCTCAAGTGTCTTTAAATAACTGCGCAAATGATATGTCTCTGCCTGCACATTGGGGCATGTACGCAAACGTGCATTGTGTGACGTGTGCGGGTTAGTTGAGGACAAAAGTGCGTGAAAAATCCCATACTCACACTTACCAACTGAAGCACGTCTTCATCTTTTGGCATAATGGAGAGCTCCAGCACACTCTCGCTGAAGAGAGGACGGGGAGAGCAAAGATAAACAAGCGATAGAGATGAAAAACACACTGGGGGGGAGAGAAAAGGGCTAAAACATCATGAGTTCACATCCACAATCCAGACCTGATGCTTGACACAAAGTGTGTGATTAAAAAAAAAATAGACTAAATCTGTATTCATCTCAATAATGATCATCTGGCTAATTTATGTAAAGAGTCAAACTGAGCTCGAGCTGAAGTGTTCAGCGGCTTGTGATGGTGCAGGCCGCCGCTCATGCTGATCTCATTAAGTGGCTCAGGTATCAGCCGTGTACAACTGATCTCCATTAAATACTGATTCATTGTCAGTGTCATTATAAACTCAAGTGTTTCTGCTCACATTTACATTAACGATTATCATTTTAATACCGCAGCAGTTCCTGATCTCGGGTTACCTCTTCTGCCAACGATCCTTATGAGCTGGAGGACATGTTTTAAATAAAGGCAGTGCTGGTGCCAGATTGAAATGGGTATCAAAATAAAGAGTTGAGAGAGAAGAAGTCTGATCAGGAATGCCCTCCTGAGTAGCTGCCCTTGACCTCTGACCTCCCGGTGGATTTTGGAGCCTAACAAAGGGAAAGCTCGCCTTGTGGAGAACCACGGGTCCTGGCTTTGGGAGTATGCAGGCCTGCACACTGCTTGAGGCTACATTTTCTTTAAAGGGGGTGAAACAAAACCCTTTCACTGGGATGTATGTCATCACCAGCCCACATTTGTTAAAGAAAAAGCAAGCAAACACTTCAGTACATCAATACACTAAAAGTTCAAAGCGCTGACAGGCAGGTCTTACCTGTTCTGAATGAGGGCGATCACCTGCGAGTATGTCTTCCCCAGAATACTCTCTCCGTTCACTTTCACCAGGCGATCCCCTGCAGAGCACAGACATATTATCGCACCAGGCGACCTCTGACCTTTTAAGCAGGTGCAAACCTCCTGTGATGGTTTGCAAAGCCGCGACAAAGAGACACAGTTTTTTCAAGTGTGCTAAGAAGCAATAAGAGAAATTTTTGAAAATTGTTATATTTTCAATTGGATTAAGCCTTTTTTTTTTTACTTAATATCTCGGTGGCCAAAGCGTGTCTACAGTCAACAAAACGAAAAACATGCCGCTTATTATTTGCAATAGTTATGGGTGTAGCGCACTGTAAACAAAGTCATTGTTTTTATCATATTAATACTACTAATTATCATAAACAAACATTGTTGTCTCTAAGCTGTATAAGAGAGGATAGACTTTAAAAAAAAAAAAAACTATTAAAAAAGTCAAATCTTAGTGTTTTGTGAAGTTTAGTCGACAGATAGCAGCGTTTGAGTTCATGCAAGCTCAAACACATACAAAGTGTGTCTGCGTATGTTCATGCTGCTACGTGACTTTGTGGATGTGACATTTAAGCGCGATCGGAGTGCTGGTTTGGTGTGTCTGAGCAGGTGGGAGTGGACCTCAGCCCCGTCAAAGCTGCAAGATGCAACAGGAGAAGCTCAATAGCCCTGTCACATTCAGGTGCACTTGTGATTTTGAGTTGTCATACTGGTATCTGCAGTGTAGCGCCAGAAGAGACATATAAATTAAATCCTGAGACATCACGCCACACAGCCGAGGCGCTCCCAACAGATTTCCAATGCAAATCAGGATGTTAATCCTCCTACGCCGTATGTTCCCTTTACCTGTGCACAGGCCCGCCTGGTGGGCCGGACCTTTGTCTCGCACATTCTTCACAAATATGGTGTCCATCGGCTCCAGTCGACCTTTTGGGTACCCTGAGTGATAAAGAAAGAAAAGCACAGATCTGTAAAAAATAATGCTGAATGGTGAAATCAAAAATAAATATTTTGGTTGCTTCTGGTATTTAAAGATAAGACATTTTGACTTTCCTGCTTGGAGAATGTAATCAGGACTTCATATTTATTATCTACTGTTTTCATGTGAGTGTGGTTGGAGCTGATCAGTTTACATGCAGTGCTGCGTAATATCATGCAGAGGGCGTAGAGAGGCTGCAGAGCTGAGAGGACCAGAAGGGATCCAAGACATGCCAGCCCATTACATCATAGTTATCCCTCTGTGCAAGGTCTAAATGTGTCTCCTGGTGAAATAATGAAGAGGAGGAGAGAGAGGGAGGACACTTACCCTTCCCATTACCGTTCTCCTCATCCTGCAAAGGACAGAAACAGAAAGAATTACTTCTCACATTCAACTCAAGACACTATTTGTAACAAGACAGTTTGGAAAATTTTAATGACTGACACACTTAAACAGCCTTAATTAAAAATAATAAATTACTAAACAAGTCCTGAAAAAAATAACCATTTATCAGTTAAAAAAAAAAAAAGGAGGATGTGAATTGTACATAAGCCGGTAACCAGTTTTATTACCATCAAATGCACAGCAGAAATATTTAACAACTAACTGAAATAATAAATGCTCTTTAAGGCCCGGAGTCACCCGATGTCCAAAAACTTGATAAACCCATCTCCATTAATTTCAGATCCCAGCAGGAGTCGTCAGGAACTTTTTTGTAATTTGAAGGGGTTTACAAGTTTTCCTTAAAGTCAGGGACTTCCCCGACAACAGGAGCCAAACCTTCTGACACAGACAGGCTTGTTTTTATGAGCCTCGAATGACTCCAGCACAGATTGACTTTCAGGTTTGACCGTCTGCAGGTTCTCATGACGTCATGTGTGAGGCAAACAGAGTATCAGCAGCGGAGGGGGATACATTTGCAGATCGTCTGATCACCCACATACACACACACGCGCACACACATTGGCGTACTAAGCTGAGTGGACAGTTTGGGGTTATGGGCACGGTGGGCTGACTTCTGCCTGGCTTTATGCGGCGCTGAGTGGGCTCATTCCAGGCTCTGTTAGACAATGGTGGGGGGTTTAGAGGCAGAGAAAGGGAAGCTGCCAACCCTCGAATAGAGTTCCACGCTGGGGTCGCTCAACAACCGACCAGCCCGAGCGTCTGACCACATCCGGGACTGAGGAGGGGACAGTGAGAAGTGGATGCAAGACACAGTGTCACTGTATCTGGGCCAACACCTGGACACTGCGAATCAGCTGCAGGCTCCCCGTTTTAAACCACAGGGCCGTTGTGAAGCCCGTGCTAAATTTCATCGTGGCGTGTAACACTATTTGAAAATGTTCTTCCTGCAAATCTGGAAGAAAGAGGAGGATGACGATACTTGGACACATTTAATCACACAGGCTTATGCCATTATTCTAAACATTCCTGCAATAAACTGGACAATTTTAAAGCCCTTGAAAGCCAAATATAGAAAATAATGATATCTTTCTACTGTAAGAGGATTTGAGCTGTGTAATATGGCTCCTCAGGTGCCTCCCACAACGGAGTTATAATCAAGCATTATATATAACTGTGAATAGAAAAGCCCATTTTTAATAAAAATGTTTTTAGCTGCTGTAAAAAGACGTCATAGGAGTCTATGGATGTCAGGGACAAGGAGAAAAAGATTCACAGTTTGGGGAGCTCCAGCTTGAAAAGACATATAGGAAACGCATGAATGGCCAGTCAATGTTCAATGACAGATGAGCCGAATTTTGCGTATAAAAGAGGACTAGGTCAGCTATACAAGCCGAACAACACCGCTCTAAAAAGGACTTGGAAAAAATTGAACTGGGAGTCATCAGGTATTATTATGATGGGAATTATTTCAACAAGCCCAGCAGCTGTTTTTAGGAAATAAAAGAATGAATTATCTTCTCCATTTGGACACCATAAATCTATGCGCATTATTTAAGAAGATGCAGATTGTTGTTTTACATAATAAAATTTAAGCCCCTTGCAGACTTTCAGGACTTGCAGACACCGTGTAATCAGTTTCCAACTGGGTCATGCACTCGGCCATCCTCCAATAATCGGACACCATGAGAGTAATTTGGGAAGCTTCCACGAAGGCCCTTCATATATTATAACGGGCAGCTCTGTGGCTCCGATTGTCTAAATGCACCATGTGACCCCCGAGGAAGAGGACACAAAGACAGAACCGGGGCCAAAGGCCAGCAGTGGGTCTATTGTCCGTGGGCAGCCTGGTACGGCCCGGGTGCCAGCAAGTGGTACCAGGCTAAGACAACAGATTTCATTCAATCTGATGTTCCTATCTGCAGCTGCTGGATGGTGGAACAATAATAGAGGCCTTGTTTCAGCTGGCTCACCCCACCCCAACCTCCATATCCCTCAATTTCACATCTGGAGCCGTTTGCCCCCACACCTCAACGAGCTAAATAATCACTCGCGCGGGTCGGGGCTGGCTCCGAAACACCAGAAAAATCCTGAATTCACCAAGGACGGAAAAGTAAGGCCTGAGTGAAGAGTTACGACGAACAGTTTTGACTGTCAGGGGAAGTGAAAAGACTTTATTTTGTCTCTAAAT
Source organism: Remorina albescens (assembly GCA_034769265.1). Classification (NCBI taxonomy): domain Eukaryota; kingdom Metazoa; phylum Chordata; class Actinopteri; order Carangiformes; family Echeneidae; genus Remorina; species Remorina albescens. Next base: position 3,650,477 of record CM068493.1, read on the forward strand.
CTTCCTTTAATACCACTTTAACAGCTTAGTTTGGAAGCTGAAAAGCACTTAATGACACTTAAAATGACAAACTCAACCTCCCATTCAGGATGTGTGTATTTAAGACAGTTTTAATAGTTTCAAGGCCTTGAAACTCCACGATTCTCCAGCTCCAAAGTCCAAGGACCTGTAAACAACTGCTGGGTCTCACCTTGAGGTTGGTGTGCAGGGCAGACTCTGGGGGGTAAACGATGAAGTGACGTAGCGTGAAACCAAAACCCTGGGAGTTCTTATGGAGGAGCAGCGTGCGGGGACCCTTCCAGCCCACGCCGACCCCCTCCCTTCCCGGCCGGGTCGCCATCGGCGGCCGAGGGTTGTCACTGGCTGAGGAGAGACCATCCCTCCGCCCCTTAGCCTGCGGGAATAGACAGAGAGATCAGTGAGACTCAGGTGGGGATATTAAAGGGGATTTTTAGATGTTGTATCATTAACTCTTCAAACAGCTTGGTATGCATGTTGTTGCGGGATAATAACCAAGCAAACAGCTCAGTACTGGGAGAAAACTATTCACCACTGCCATTTGCTGATTTTTCAGCCAAGTTGCAATGGCATTTATGTACAGATTTACAGATGTTAAAAAAAGAAAAAAAAAAAAGTAATAATTCAACACCAGTTTTTCACCATCCTATTGAGAATCTACTGTCTTTGCCCATAATTGGCATCGGCGCTGCATAAACAGTCAGGTTCTGATCAGAACTCACAGCTTTCTCATGGCGCCCTGAACCATTCCCACAACAATGGTCTGCAAAGGCATCTGGGGGGTCAACTATCAGGAAGGGCACCGTCTAGACATGGCCACTAAGGTATTGGGGAATGTGGGGCTTCACCCACACCGACGTTGGTCTTATCACATGGGGGGGCAAAGTGGGGGCAGATTTCCACCCGCTCTCTAAATATCTCATTCCTGCTGCTGTGTAAATAAGCCCAGCAAGCTTAGCTGACACACAAACGTGAGAACTATCACCCTCACGCTGCCCCATCAACCCACATCTGTCAGTCAAACACAATCACCTGACCAAACAGGCCCGAGTGAGGAGGAGGAGGGGGAGGAGGAGGAAGGGGAGGAGGAGGGGGAGTCATCATGTCATGTCTGCTGTGGTTTAGTTATCTTGTTCTACATGTTCCAATCAAACCTCTCTTCGTGAAACTGAACACGCCAAACTCCGACTTCCCGAATTAAAGGAGCAGATCATAAATCTGGGAGACAGCTCAGCGCTTTAATCATCCATGTCATCCCAACGCAGTCCATCAATCAGTCTGCACTTCAGCACACATTTTATGTTGCCATGTTGGAGTCTATAAAAGCGACAGCACAGCATATAAAGCCTAAAAGAGACTATAACTATAACTGTGTCTGTGTTATATAACCGTGTTCATTCACACTGAATACATGCTGACACTTTGGCATCCATATTAAATTTATATTTTTGCTGTCTGTTCTACAATGCTGCAAAAATAAAAAAAGCAATAGTCAAACAAAATGTCACTTTTGATAATCCATGAATTGTTCATTTTACCTTTTTAGTAGTAAAAAACAAAACAAAACAAAACATAAAAGCATTTACTGGTTCCAGCTTCACTAGGGTGAATATTTGCTACATTAAACATCTTTGGGTTTTGGGCTGAGGAGGCTGAGGAGAAGAGATTTAAATGTCTTAACTTAAGTTCTGGGAAATTGGAGCTTCTCTTCCTGTCATTTCACAGAATGAATTCAAAAACACTCATTCATATTCATAAGGTCACAAAATGGCCTTTTTGTAATACTTGCTGAGAATATCATGGCTGATGAAGCTCAATCTATCTCGGTCTGGTCCAGAAATGATAAATAAACTCAGCATGTATTTATGACTACAGACGATTTTCTTTAATGTCTCTGTCTTTTAACTTCAGGGCTCAAGCTGTCAGCAGACACACAACATGCCAGGTTTCCATGTGATCTCTTCATTTGTCTATTATATTATCTAATATATCAACAAAACAAGCTCTGCAGCCTGAGAGCAGACATGTGTCTCCCAGTGCGGTTTGACGTGCACGTCACGTTGAATCTTTTCTCTGTATAAATCAGCCGAGATATAGCAGCTGTGGAGGTCACCTCTAAAAACAGCAAATCAGGAGCACTGGATGAGCATGAACGTGCACTGAAAAAAAAAAAAAAAACAACTCAGATTTGTGCAGATTTCTTTTGAATTAACACTCACTTAAAGGTTTTTCTGATTTTCTCGTGAAAATATGTGTTTGTGTGTTTTGTATTAGTGCACATCTGAACCCGAGCTGCCAAAATGAACACCCCCACATTTCACTTCCTGCCCCCCGTTCTACACACAAACACGAGCAGAAACGCACGCACTTGACTTGGCAGGCCCCGAATGTGGCCACACAACAAGAGGAAGTCGCAGGCTGGAGACAGGAAGTGGGGTAGCGTTGCGGGGCGGGATAACCAGGCCCTCCTATAAATATAGCCAATCACTCCACTTCCACTCCTTCGCTCCTCTTTCTCCTTCGCTCACCTCTCCTCCAAAGAAAACAAAACCAAAATTAAGTTTACAAAAAATAGATTTGTTTGAAATTTGTTGCATTTTGGAGAAGGCCCAACGTTTTCTTTTCCGCATTGCTTATTTTCCGAAGCATCACAAAGCACATTCTTCAGCACATATATGAAGTCTACATTTTGCAGATTGAGATCCATAAATCTATGTGACACTGACCTTTAGTCTGGCAGTCTAAACAACGTGAAGTAACCCCTGCTATTTTATCAAACAGGCCAGCAGCGAGGCCTATTCTGTGGCATGAGAGCAGCATAAAGAAGTGCGTGAGGAAGGCGCAGGAGGGTTAAATTAAAACGATAAAGAAAAAGAAAAAGGCAAAGAGTAAAGGAAAAGGAGAGGGGGCGGGGGGCAGGAGGAAATGAAAGATGGAGGAAGAGACGGAGTGAATTCCTGAGAGGGAGCGGTTTGGCTTGGACAAGTTGAAACACACGCACTGTAACTGGCAGAGGAGGGGAGGGAGCACGGAGAGAGTGAATGAGAGGAGAAGGATGAGGAAGACGACGAGGAGGAAGAAGAAGAAGAAGAAGAAGAAGAAGAAGAAGAAGAAGAAGAGGAGGAGGAGGAGTATCAGTGCAGGCCGCAGTGAACGACAGGCTCCAGCACGCCGGTTTCGACCACATGGTCCCTCCCAGCGCTGGGAATACCAAACCCTGTGATTACCCAAAACATACAGGGCCTGACTGGGTCTCTGAGCCAGCACAGTTTCCCACTCTGGACTGTGTGGGATGTGAATGTGTTTCTACTCGGACATTATGCCGAGTACAGTCGACCTCTTTCCCCATTTATCATCTCAATACAAATGCTCTGACAAATAAAATAAAATAAAGAAAAACAAACTTGCTGACGTGCTCCGGCCTCTTCAGGCAGTCGGACATTCACTGTAACCAGAAAGGCACTTGGAACATTTTTGCTGCGGTTTTGAGTCCAAACTTGATTTCCTACGAAGACGCAGACAAGGGGGGAAACCTCGCTCTTGTTTTGCAGAGGGAAGAAGATATCTGGTATTTCCTGCTCTCCAACCGAAACTATCTGGCGTTAGAGAGTCTTCCTGCATCAAAACTGGACCAGTTGGCTGTCGATTATAATAACAAGCACTGGAGGCTCTTCAGAAAACACAGAGCCCCGAGGAGTCTCATTACCACCTGAACATCGTGTTGTTTAACTCACACTCAAAGAAATAAAAGCCACACTGGAAACAACTGAATATGCAAAGCAGCTTGTAATGCCACACAACAGTTTGAGGGGGTGTTTAGTAGGTGAAGTAGTGGCTTTTAACACTCACACTCACACACAGACACACACACACACAGCAGGCTCTTCCCTGCAGATGCTTTTCCTTCTGATTTCAATTAAGGAGTGTATCATTAAGATAGTGACTGAAAGGACAAAAACAGTGGTTCGAGGGAGCGAGGAGCAGAAATTTTCTTCTTAGAAATGTAAATCTCATACAGCTCCAAGTTGAATCTCAAATAGCAGCATTTAGAGATGAATAAACACGGCTGGTGTTATCTTTCACAGAATCCAGTAGAAATGGATTTTCTTTTCCTAAGCGGCTTTTCTAGGACATGATGATATTGTCATGCTGCCGTCATAATCATCCATAAACAGCCTACGTGTTTTGTGAGCACACACAATCCTCTCTCCTCGCTCCATCCAGAGGTAAAGCAGTGAGGAGGAATGCAGCGGCTGCCGGGGTAGTTCGGCAGCCGTAGTTCCTGCTAAAACCCCAGCAGGGGCAGAACAATAATGCTCTTTTAAACAGCTGAGAGCTGCAACCTGTTTGAAAAGTGGAGCTTTACGGCCGTTGCAAATGCTGACGAGCCTTGAATCCCGATTCTGTCTGCACCTGCAGCCCCGAGCTGGGCTGCCAAAAGGGAACGGGAGAGGGACATGAAAGGTCCAGCCACCTGGTCCTGATGTTTCCCCAGACTCACCGGCCACATGGACTCCCTCCACCACATCTGCAGGTCTAAATGCATCCTACATCAGCTGAGGAGACATTTATGATGTGTGTGTGTCTGGATATTTAATCGCTCTTTCCACATTTGAGCCAAAAGGAAAAGAAACATAGAACCAGCTTTTACAAAACCACCTTCAAATACTGTACACCCCCCTGTAATTTACATAACTTCCATGTGATTTTATGGGCCATGCATACAGGCCTACATACAGTGTGACTGTGTGTGTTTGTACACACCTCTCTGCCAGTATCAATATGGTACGTGTGCTCAAAAACGAGTCCAACCCCATTGTCAGTTAAACCAGGCCAGCATGTGATGATGCAATGACGGTTAAACAGGGTTTTCTACCTGAATAGCAAAACATCTTGTTTAACTGAAACCTGCCGTGAAGAGTTTTCCTACACAAGTGATGGTCATTTTAAGAGAGGAAGAGGAGGAGGAGCAGCAGCTTCAGAATAACTTTTACAGGATGACTTGGTACCTCGGCGGGCAGGGGAACGTGGCATGTAGTTAGAGTAAGACGTGGGTTGAATCTGGCCGGGGATTTTTTTTATCCTCTCGTCTCTGGTTTGAAGTGTAAGAAAGATGGAAAAGCGCCACAATGATTTTTTTTTTTTTTTTGGGGGGGGGGGGGGTAAAAAAAAACATGCCTGACAATGAAAACTGTGACCAAATTGTTCCCTCTTCTCTCTTCATGTGGCCATAATCTTCTGTAGTACTGGACTCTTATCAGATTCTCTTTACTGACTCTAAAGAAAGAGATTTTTTCTGCTCTCACACACACAATAAAGCTTCACACACACACACACACACACACACACCATAGACATCGCAATAACACCACAACAAACAAAAAGCACACACTGATGAAGTCAGAGATAAATAAACTCCATGATGCGGAGCTGCGAGCGTGTGGACGGATGCGGTCGTGGAGTGATTTGGCGTCGGCAGCAGGAGGCGGCGACGAAAGAGAAATAAACAGAACTGACTTTCCTTCTCACTTCCAACGAATCTCTGTCAGACTCAGTGTGTGTTTGTCCCAGCTGTGTCCATACAGCCCCCCCCCATGCTCACATTCCTGTTTGTGGCATTTCTTAACTGACACAGTCAAACATGGCACTGGGGTCGGGGGCGGTAACAACCAGGGAGGGAAAAGTATAGGGGGGGGGGGGCTGAATACTGAGGGCATTTGGGATTGGGAGGGGGAGGGATAACAATCACACAACTCCAACAACACCTTGCTAAAAGTGGCACTTAGCAGCTTCCCTCCTTCATCTGTCTTTGACCACTAATTAGACCCCCCCCCCCAAAAGAGGGAAAGAGTCAATTTGTCCACACAAACAGATGAAAACATTTTAAAAGTCAGAGTAAACCTCAGCTGCATTTTCACACTTACAGCTTCTACAGAGACAGAGTCCGAGTCAGGAAAAGGACATTAAACAATCAAGAGGTGATTTGATTTGTCTTTGTAGAAATGTCTGTTTGATTTGTGATAATCCCTGATGTTGTTTACACACCTTTGTTTGGCACGCCAGTGAATGAAATTCATCCGTCACGACGAGACAAAACCAGCCAAACAAACCAAATAATCAGCCAGGCAGGATAATCGATGCCATGAGTTTGGAACAGCCGAGTGATGTTTTTTCATATTGAGCAGAAAACAGGAATAATCAAATTGTGCACATTCATCCGCCGACACGAAGCCTGAAGGTGACACAACTACTCGCATGCTTCAAACGACGGCCACAGTCACGGGGATATTTTGGATGACAGGGCGGTTTGTGGCCTGTTTTTCTTGGAGAAATGCACAATCACAACAATTACCCAACATTAACATCTTCATGGTCTGCTTACACTGTCTGAGCTGATGAGATGAACAATCGATTATCTGATCGACAGAAACTTTATCCAATGACTGTTTCAACAAGTCTCAACATTTGCAGGTTTCTGCTGCTCGAATATGTTTTCTTGTCTTTTAGAAGATGATGCCTTTGACTCTGGAAACTTATTTTCCCATTTTTTATGGAATAAAAATGAATTTATTCATCTAAAAAATGATCAGTGCCTGTTTTTAAAGCATAAACCCTTTTTACATCATCCTACATAGCCTCCACGTCAAACACAACATATGGACTCATATAACTGTGACAGGTGAGCGAAGACTCCAACCTCCAACCTCTAGATGTAGATGGCTGTCGCCGTCTTACCCTGGCCTGATGAGACTTCTTGATGTGCCCAGTGGGCATGGCGTGCAGTGGGGACGGAGGCGGCGGCGGTACGGAGCCCGTGGTGCCGCGGAGCACCGCCAGCCAGATGCAGCGGGGTTCAGGAGAGCTGCAGTCCACCCCTACCGGGTTCTGGAAGCTCCAGTCAGACCCGGCCGGTGCAGGGCACGGGAGCATAGCAGCGGGCATCGGGGCACGGAGTTTGCTCAGATCCACATCCCTCAGTGCCCACATGGGCTGCTCGCACACACTCAGGGAAAACGCAACACGGTCTTCAGGTGCAGAAGACACAGAGGATACGATCAAGCAAAGGGGAGGTGTAGGGGGTTTCAGTGGAACTTGCAAATCTTCCTCTGGGATCCTGAATCAAAGGTCCGCAGCAGCCGGCTCCTGGCTCCGGTCCATCGCCGTCACTGCCGAGCCTCCGGAAAGTTTAGTCCCACAAGTTCCACATCACAGCCTGTCGCTCCTGACCTTGGAGAATCAGCTCTTCAGGCTTCAAACTCACATTCACACAAACTGTCAGAAGAGGAAGAATTGGTGGTGGATGGTGGGCGGGCGAGGAGGAAGGCTCCTGGGCAGCAGATGGAGTAGTGTGTGTGGCGCTGGGATGGATCGGAGGTAGGTCTGGTTTCACTACAGACACACACAGAGAACAACTAACAGCGTCCCTCCCGTCGGTGTCCGGTGATGTTCTGCATACAAAGCCACTCCGTCCACCCCCAAAACATTCACTGCTGTCCCAGAGGGCTGGATCCGCTGTCTCTCCTCCCTCCCACTGCTCTCTCTCTCTCTCTCTCTTTCTTTCCACCCTCCCTCCACAACTCTACAGCCAAACAAATCCCTTCATCTCTCTCTCATCTCTCCGACCCCTCTTCACCTCAGCAGGCATCAGATGCTTCATCGCTCCCTCCGTCCCTCCGTTTCTCTTTCCCTTTCCTCCTCCTCCTTCCTTGTTTTCGTTCCTCAATCCGAATCCAAACAGCTGCTAGCCGGCTCCGCACGAACCGGTTCAACAGTCATGAGCAAACAAACAACAGTGCCGTACAGTCAACTGTACATTAATCCCCAAAAAAGCATTGGACATCACCGAGGCCGCACGTTGGGGCTGAAAAAAAAAAAAAAAAAAAAAGGAAATGGGGCCCCAGGCTCTGGCAGTTAACAGTCCAGATGGAGATATCTCCTGCAGGCTGCTGTGATAGGTTAAGTCCACTGTAGGTCTCTGCTGCACTGCGTGAAGAGGAAGCCTGTTGACCGCACGTGTGCTGCGTGTGTGTGTGTGTGTGTGTGTGTGTGTGTGTGTGTGTGTCAGCAGCACAAACACAGTGACAAAGCTGTGATCCCGGCGTTAAACTCCACAAAAGTCGGCCCTGCCTCCGCCACCTCCCCTCCAGTCAAAGGGGAGACAGGCAAACAACAAAAAAAAAAAGAAAAAGAAAAAGAGAAAGAGGCCAATTTCCAACACAAAGAGAAAAGAAAACATTTGCCTTTCTGCTGTGTTCAACTCTTTCACTCCCCTTCTTTCTTTTTTTGCTTGAGAAGGGAAAATGTAGAGGAGGAAAGATGATAATGAGAGGAGCGCTTGGACAGAGAAACAAAACGGCTGTTACTGAATGTCAGCATGACCTTTTTATCTTTATAGATCGACCCCCCCCCCCACACACACATTATCACAGGATCCATCCGTACAACCCAGTGACACCTCAAGATCAGGTCACTAAGGTGACCTGCCCCGACTTCTCTGTCCCGCCCCCCGCCCCCCAAGGTCCCATCCAGACTTCTCACCAAACAGCCAGGTGTCCAGGATACATGCCAGAGCGGCAGACAGGTGACCATGTTGCTCCCAACAACTGACTTTTGCACTCCAACGTTCGTCCCTGCGAGCACGACGCTGCACATGCGTTAGCAGTGAGGTTAGACAGGTTTCACCTGCTGCACAGCGGGGCAAGTACAAACTCGACCGGACGGAGTCTGTACCCTCTGGATATCTGTGCTTCGCCGACAAGAACATACACTGCAGGCCTGAATAATGATGAGAGGGATTAAAGACTTGAGCATCTAGTTGTATGAGTTACATTGTGCTGGTTTATCTCTCCTTCTCTTTTGTTTTCACATTCGAACAGATGGCACATATTGTCTATAAAAGTAGAGTACAAAAAAATACATACATGACTGCAGGGAACGCATGAAAATATGCAGAAGAGTTTATGTCAAAAGGCTAAAATCAAATTAAGGTTTGATTTTGTGCAGTGATAAATCTGTGGAGCCTCAAGAGGCCAAAAGATGAAATGGATGTAGCAGGATATAAACTGTAAAGGCTCCTGTGGATTTTTAGTCCTTTTCCTTGACCCTTTAATCAATGTTGGATTGTAAAAAAAACAAAACATTAAAATACCTCAAATATGATGTAAACCAACTTTTATTATTTTAAAAGGAAACACCACTGGGTGCTCCTCTTCAGGAACGTGACTACACTTTACACAAGCCGACTCAGTCAGCCCCCTCACGCGCCTGATTAACAGTGATATCTGTAAAACTACAGGCCCATCAGGACCAGGAGTTTTAAGGTTAGTCTGAAAAAGGGTCAAACGTTCCTTTACATTATGATTACTTCACATGTCTACAGGTGAATGACCCGAGGTTACGTCTTGTTGTGCTAAAAAAAAACAAACAAAAAAAATATTAAAATAGTTTATCTGCTACTAGTCGTACCAAACCAAGCGAAACGTTTAATTTGTAACAGAAAAAGTTATTTAGAGTTACTTATTCTTTCAAAAAATACTTTTACTTATTTACTTTGAAGGATTTCAACACAGTAAGTTCCCACCACTTTGTCCCTGGTTTAAATAGTTTGAGTCAGCAAACACTTTCACTAATACACACACACACACACACACACACACAGTGTTTGCGTGTGAACACAAAGGCTTTTTCTAGTGTGCATGAACATACACACAAACAGACGCCACATGTCCACTGACTCACAGCAGAGTATAAATACACCGGGATATGTAATTAGGGCTCTTCATAAAGTCAGAAGACTGTGGCTGTGTGTGTGTGTGTGTGTGTGTGTGTGTGTGTGTGTGTGTGTGTGTGTCTGTGTGTGTGTGTGGGGATGGGGGTTCTCTTCTTTCTGCGGTTCAGACCAGAGCTCTGGGTTCAACACACCACCAGGCGGAGCCACCCTGCAGGGGGACGAGCAGAGCCCCGGCGGGCGGAGGGGCGGAGGAGGAGGAGAAAAGGCCTCGCCCCTGCAGCCGTGAGGAGGAACTCACCGAGCAGCAATTGGATCACACTGCATCTCTGATGCAAAGCCAGTCGAGGGTTTAATATCTGAAAATACACCAGTGCTGAGTGGGGATTTCACGTCGCATTTTTCACAATAACAGTTAGTTTTGGCATGAGAAGGAGTAGCGCCTAATGTGGAAACAAAAGGTCTCTGTCAGTCCGCCTGCTTTTCTTTCTCTTCCTCCCTTTTCATGAGCCGTGGAGACATTTACAATGAAAAAAGGAGGATGAGCATGAAGAGGGGCGAGGGAAATGAACAAAAAGGCGTTGAGTTACAGTTTACATGGAGGACAAACAGTCACACATGAGGGGTTGTGACAATAGCAACACCCCCCCCCGTTGGGCTGAGGCAGGCCCGAGCAGGCAGACAGTTACGTCTGTCATCTGCATGGGGGCCCAACGTACCGCTCTTATCCAACCGCAGCGTTGCATCTCGGTGATGACGCACACGTCATATTGATGATCTTTTATCACAACCTGACAACACAAAGCTCCGGCGCATCAGGAAATCAAAGGCTGCTTATCTCAGTGGAGCGATGCCTCGTTGCCTCCTGCCTCCTCCTCACTGCCAAACGGGGGAAAGTGAAAAGGGGAGGGCAGTCGGTGTAACGGACAGATTAGTTTGGTGATATGTTTTAATCCCCTTCATACTCATAACATGACCGCAGGCCAACAGATTAACACACACAGCGCCCACACATACACGCTTTTTTCCACTGCGGCTTCCCAAGACAAAACTAAGTTTTCCTCCTCTGTGCCTACACATTAAAAATATAGCTTCGAGATGGAGACTCGACAGGAAATAGACAGGAAGGAGAGGAGCGATGAGTTTCAGACTGCTGAGTGAGCTTTTCACTGGTGTGCCACAAACAAGCCAGCCTTCAGACACAACCACGGGGCGTTTTTCTCTAAACGCAGGCTGCAACCATTCAGAGAAAGTACGGGCAGGGTCAGCGGAGGTCACACCGGGGCTGAGGATCTCAGTAAAAACCCTTTAAAGTAATTCAAGAGACGCCAAGAAGGAGCCAGAGGCTGAAGACTCTTCAGCTCAGAATGAATCCTGTCCCCTGCTGGTGAGATAAATGAAGGCTGATGCACCACAAAACTACAGGAGATATAAACAACACACAACAGGGGACACCGACAACCAAGAGGGTTCCCCAGATTGATCTGAGAAGCAAAGAGAGAGAGAGGATAGAAAAAGAGTCCAACGTCTAATCATTGCATTTATATTTTTAAAAATATTGGACTTTTTTTTGACAAGTTTGACAACATATGCGATGCAGATTCTCACAACACAACACTAGTGCCCCCCCCTCCCCCTCCATGACTCTGTACGGATGAGTGATATGGAGAATGAACAAAAAAGATCTTGTGTCCTCATTTTCCGGGTTTGGACTAATTTCCTGTTTACCCAGTTTTAATATTCACATTCTTCAAGTTCTACAGAAACACATTTTGTTCAGGCTTTAAAAAAAAAAAAGAAAAAGTGAAGGTTTGATGCCCAGTCCTGGTGAGAAACCACTGATGTGCAGCGATGGAGTCCATCTCACCGTCCAGACGGACATCACCAGTAATCTGTCAAAGTGAATTCTACAAAAGCAGGCACTTGGGCGAAAAAGGACGCAGCTTTCCAAAGCAGGTTAATTTTAACTTTAATCTCCTGTAAATCCCCATGAGACAGAACCTGTAGGCCTGTGGGCCGGGCTCAGACTGCAGCTACCGGACTGCAGCCGCTAGAGGGCAGCCACAACACAGAGTGGGACAGAGTGGAGCAGCCCACATGGCGACAGGACGCAGGAGACAGCCACATACAGTGCAGACTGCAGCTTGTATTGTCAGCATCAGTGCAAGGTGTACGTCTGTAAGCAGTATCTGTGCTCCTGGGTCAGTTTCTAATCAGAGGCGGGGCGGGATGCGGCGGCTAGAGATCAGAGAGGTCACACCTGTTGGGAGCTTTGAGGTGAAAAGAGCCTGAAGAAGTCCAGAGACCAGAGCAGGTGGAGTCAGGCATGAAATGAAATGTGCGAGGGGTTGGAGCTGGGTGGTCTGCTGTTCCCGTCCTCCCTGCCTGACCAAAACTGATACAACAACAACAACAACAACAACAACAGCAGAGTTAAATCCTGCAGACCGGAGGAGTAAAGCAGTTCAACAGCCAACCTGACCATGTGCTCCTCCACGGGAAGGCAACACATTAAGCATGCATTCTTTACTAATGTGTGTGCGCGTGTCACACTGTGACCACGTGAAGTCAGAACACGTGAGCTCTTTCAGTGTGGAAACCCAAACCATTGAAAACAACTATTCACCTCTAAATTCACCTTCAGGTCACCGCTTCACTCCCCACAAACATGTTCCATCTGTCAGTTCATTCACTGCAGCACATGATCACTTCCATTATCAGTTCACATGAACAGAGTCGTCGTCAATCAGCCAAATTTTTGTTCTGGAAGTTGTCAGAAAATAACTGAAAAAAAAACCCCCAACTAAAACGTTTTCCCACTTGACAGTTTAAAAAAAAAAACTAAGACGACCTGAAAGTTTTTGGCTGGATGAGGTGCACAATTTCATATTTATACATAATTTTTGCATGTTGTTTTCATACGAAAATATGCAAATGATGATGTGATTGTTGTTGGCCTTCTCGATCTGTAGGCCGGGCATCTTTGTAGGGCCACAACATTACAATTTGCATATTGCACTTGGCCACATTGCCATTTCCATTATATTTCAAGTAATTGTGCAGGTGTACTTCAAATATTCTCATAAAACGACTTTTTCATCTTTCAGTATCTGTACGTAGTAAGTTCTCACAGATCACACACTAACATCTGCTGCCGAGATTGATGAGAGGTTTAATGAAATATTGATTATAAATGAAATCATTTAACTTATTGATCAGGAAAAAAAAGTTATGCTCTCCCTTCTGAAATGTAAAAATTAGCTACTTTATTTATGCCTTTGTAAATGAAATAAAAGTGAATATCAAGCTCTCTAACTAATGGGCCAACTCCTGCTGATGAAGCTCACATTACGATCAAAAGCACCCACAGAGCTACTTTCTACATTAAACTATTTGTTCATAAATTCACGAGTTAAAGTGACAATGAAAGTATTTTCTCCATCCTTCATGTTTTCATCACACAAAAAAATGCAGCCAAGAGACGACTCGAGATTCTGGATGTGTCCACCGAGCTACATCTGCCACAAGGGAACATGGGATACATGAGACAGTCCGGCCGCCGGCCAGACATCAGATCTACGTAGACAAATATAGGAGGGGGAAGGAGAGCACGATCCAGGGGTGGGGGAGGACGGGGGAGGATGGGGGGGGGGGGGGGTTAACAGATGTTGGAAAGCGAACACCAGGGGAAAAAAACTTAGTGAGAATGACAAATGAGGGCAGAGAAAGAGAGAGAGATTTAAAGCAGAAACAAAGGGCAAGAAGTTGGAAGAGCAGATGGGGGACGGAGAGGAGAGTTGGAGCAGAGACACAGATGACACAAGCTCATATTTACCCAAAGATTCATTCCAACAACCCACTCTTTTTTTTTTTTTCTATCATCTGTGACGGGGACGCTCTGATGCTGGAGGACAACTGAAGGGACGTTAACACAACATTTATGTAGCTCACATTCAGATGAATCTCAGTGTGTTGATGAATTATTAACAAACTCTCATCAGTGTGCGTACACATACAGTATGTATGTGTGTGTGTGTGTGTGTGTGTGTGTGTGTGTGTGTTGGGGGAGATCTGTTCCATATGAACCATTTGACCATGTTTCATAAAGTGCTTTCATAACCTCGGCTGGGCAACATTTCATTGTCAGGAGAGACTTAGAGGCCGTGTCATATATGATCAGCACTTTAAGTATGCAGGGAATAAAATGTGTGTGTGTGTGTGTGTGTGTGTGGAGAGAGAGAACTATTGATAGAGAAAACCACAGTGAAACACACGTCTCCCAGCACTAAATGGAGAGATGCTGCTCTGAATTAACCTCATCAACAGGGAGTGTCTCCTCCAGTCGAGAGCTTTCTTCATGCTGAGGTCACCAAAATGAGAACTAAAAAACGAAGAGAAGCGATAGTTTGTTGGTTCACACGCTCCTTTTGCCCCCTCGTAAGTCTCATAGCTGTGACTATTGTTAGTCTTTGGTTTTATGAGGTATCTGCCTCTGAGTGTCCTGCAGCACAGAGGAGGTAAAGAAAATATGGGTCACATAAAAAAAAAAAAAAAAAAAAAAAACCAGCAACATGTCTTTCCCAAAACAACACAGAGAGAGTATTTTTACCATTTGAAGAAAAAAAAAAAAAAACCCTCCCAGTGAAAACTATGATTACTCCGACTGACCGTGCGGAACAGAAGAAAACATCTGGGATGGATATCTCAAAAACCTCAACAGATAAAAGGACGACGACGACAGTCCGCCGATACCGGACCTCTGAGGTTGACACTGAGGTTAGGGTCACTCTAATTCCAGAACAGTTTGCACAACTTGTTGTCCGACCATGACAGAGGTCAAAAGTATTTATAGCTCCTCCACGCAGCCGCGCTCGAGGGGTAAAAAAGATGGGGGGGGGGGTTACACTTCGTTGGTCACAAAGGGGACAGAGAAGAAGAGAATGAGAAAAAAAAACTACGACCAAAACAACGATGTTACATTCTAATTAAAAATTTTAACTTATTTTCAGGAGCTGCTCAACCCCACTGGTTTTGTGAGCTGCCATTCTTGAAGCCTCAAGTTTGTAATTTGGACGTTTTTTTCGGAAAGCCATATCTGGAGGAGAAGGATGAGCTAATGCATCTCCTGCTTTGTGCTCTATTTTCCTCGTTACGAAATAAAAATCATGTTGTACTGATGAAGCCTTGAATCTTGAGACTGAGACCATAAACCTGCCAGGGGAACGTTTAGTGAGGTACTAAATCAAGTGAGAAGAAGGGCCATTTTCCCATAGACTTCAATACAACCAAAGTAGCAGGTTTAAACACACTTCAACATTAGCTTCACTTTTCAGAAGCAGCATCCATGTCCTCTTTTATATCCAGTTTATGGATCAGAGTGGACTTTTGGGACGCCGTTGTACGTTTGACTCGTTGAAATATATCTTTGTTTAAGAGTTCGGTAATAGTAAAAGATTTTTTCGGTTGAAATTCGTGCGTCTTGATGATTTCATGACACTCAAATTGTTCATTTTAATTTAGTTGCACGTCATTTTTCAAGACTTTCTTACCGAACACGTGGAAACATCTGCAATAAGCTTATATTGGCCAAAAGAAAAAAAAAAAAAATTAAAAATCAGCTCAGAAAATTTATAGATTTATAAAGTACATTTCTTCATGCCATCATGTGTTTGATAAGCCAAAGCTCTAACTTGAACCATGTGTATGGCTGTAGACCAGAGTCACGTGAGGAGTGATGCACTTTTAGGTGCCGTAATCTTTTACAACTCAGCCTCCCTCTCCTCCCGCTACAAACGCAGCTTTTCTCCAAGCTGTCAGTTTTCATCTTTTCGTCTCCCACAGAAGGGGCCTCTGTTGAGTACGTGAGAAAAAAGCCCAGCAGGAGAGACAAGTTTGACGGCGAAGGCATTTTTACGCTCATTATGGAATGGAGACGGGTTTTTCTCAGCTGTTTCTCAAAAGGTTCTGCAGCGGCCAGAGACCCGAAACAACCCGCAGAGCTGAGTGGAACGAAAAAAACGTTTCACCTTTATGATTTTATCTTTTCCTTTCTCGCCGAAGTGGCGTGAGAGCTCACAGATCCAAGTGGACGGCTCTCCAAACTGATCTGTTCCAGGTAAAATTGGAATGCGTTTCCATCAGCAGTGAAGCCTGAGCTTACACAGACACAGAGAGGCGAACGTCCTGAGGTGGCGGCGGTGTTTTCTTCCAGCTGTACTTTCTCCTGAACAGACATGTGAGTGTGCACCATATATATCATCAGGCCAAATGACGACATCTGGCAAAGAACTAACCCCCCCCCCCCACCTTCTCTTCTGTACTGACCACAACCACTGGGAGCAATCAGAGCGTCACGTCTGAGCTCCGCTGCAATAAGAGCCCACCCCCCCAAAAACCAACCCCCCCCCCCAATCCCCCTTCTTCCTACTATTTGTGCCTCCTGCTTTTTCTTCTCTCTCTCCTTGTTGTTTTCAGAAGCAGGCCTCAGCAGCAGAAAACCGCAGGGATCCAGCAGGCCTCTAAAATCTCTCCATCCCCCCACGACTTCGTTTGCATCTGGTCGAAGGGCGGCCATGCTTCAAGCCCCCACCTCTTTTTTCTGGCTGCCTCCCTCCCCCTCCTCTACAAGCCCAGACGTATATATATTTGGCTCATCTTCGCCTCTGTGTAATTAACATATGAAAATTATAAGTTTGAGACCGGAGGATGACGTCGTCGTTCTCCTTGGCTGAAGCTGGAGGTGAAACTCCCAGCTCAGCCTATAGTCCCAAACCCCCTGGGCGGTGGACCAGCATTTCGGGGCTTGGTGGAAGCGATGCTGAGCCAGGGAGGAGGAAAAAGGGCGGAGAGAGAGCGGGACTGCAGAAGAAAGGAGTCTGAGTGTTTGTAGGCGAGATGGCCTGGCTGCCTCCGACAGACCTGGAGTTTGAATTTGAGGTCATCTGGTTTTTACATTCCTGCCATGCACTGCCGCTCACACCACGCCGAGGAAGCCCACCGCAGCTCTGCTCGCACTGGAGCGTACAGTACAGCCATTCTCTGGAAATCAGGGGCACCTCCAGACTGTGGGTGCAGAGGGATTATCATTAACGTTATCAAAATCACTCCTCTGTTTGGTTCTCACAGGCTCGATCACCCGATAACCTGAGAGTAGCTGGTTTATATCTAGTCCTGAGCAAAAGTTGGGCTAATAGTCGCCTTTTCCTCCATATTTCTTTTCAGCCCTCACACTGACCTCTTCAACAGACGGTGCCACTGGCCAGAAGATGTTCACACAACGTAACCGATTACTGCATGACCTCCGAGGTTGACAAATCAAATCTTCTCTCCTGGAATTTCTTTCCCCGAGTTTGAAGCATAAAACAAAGTGAAGCCGATCGCACGTGACACAAACGTCCACAAAAATCTTTTTCTCACGCTGAGCGGGCTGATAAAGCGCAGATTAAACCCAATCTGTTCCTGGCCTTCGCCCTCTTTCCTCCTCCTTCCCAACCCAATCTGCTCCTGGCCTTCGCCCTCTTTCCTCCTCCTTCCCCTTACTCCTCTCCACTTACTCACTCCCCAGTGGCACAAAGATACCGCCCGGCATGTTTTGAATACGTGCTATCGTTTTATCTGCCTGCTGCTTCCTGTTGACTCACCGCGGACCGGGATGGGGATGCTGCCTGTTGAACGCACAGACACCAGCCCTGGCCTCTTCGCGTTTAATGCAGTGATGAGACCAATATGTCAGGCTGGCACTGCTGTTTCCTCTGCGTCTTTAGCCTCTGTCGCTCTGTATTAGCGGCCTTTTAAATGCCTGGATGGCAGCAGCTCGGGGTCTCCAATCGCTCACCCCGCAGACATAGACTGTCCTCTGTGGCTTCCATGAATTATTTCATAAAAGGTCAAACGTGCGGCCTGAAGGGGAAGACGGGTCTTACTTGTCTCACCCATTTATGACAGTGCAGGATTGTGACTGTTGACATGGGAGTCACACACACACACACACACACACATATGGTCTCAGTCTGTTTCTGAGATGAAAGACATGCTGGCACTGCTCAGAGCAAAGAGGAATGCTAATAGAAACACACTGTCCTGTTCGTTTTTACTCTGTAAACTGAGTGAGAAGAGGGGGAGGGAGAGGATATGCAAGACGGCCATACCGAAACTATCCTTTTATGGCACAAATTTTCAGAGGAATACCGACTACTTTAGGTATCAAAAGCCTCTAGGGCTGCACGTTCAAAACAAAATGATTTAGGGAAGAAAAGGAGTTGACCAAAGAAGGCAGCAGGAAGCGGATCAAACCCAGACAGTATGAGAAAACATCAGAGTATAAAAAAGATAAACTGATTCATCAACGAGGAAGGAGGAGGAAAAAAAAAGGAGGAAGTAACTGAGAAAGATACGGCCATGAACACGGATCAGTGTGTGTAGAGATACCGGATTTGCATTTGCATAGTTTTCTGGATAAGGTGATGTTTGGGAGCAGGACTGAGTTTTGAATATCAGCCAAATGAAAAATTCAGCTTGGAAAAAAAAAAAAAAAAAAAAAAGCATAAGAAAGTTAGAGTAGCGTGAATCAGACTGTGACAGGATTATATGTGTGAGTATTTTGGATAAAACAGGATTATTACAACGAAGTATCTGTAATATTTAAGAAAAAGCAGCAAGTGAGCTGTCCTTGTAAAAGGAAACAGATGGGGATGTGTTTTTTAAACAGCATTTCTGAGGGATTACTTCCTGACTTTAATTTGTAAGCACAGGGAGGCAAATGACAAAAGAGAGAGTGGGGGTGGTGGGGGGGGGGACCTGGATCTTTTTTTTTGTTGTTGTTGTTGCCACCACATCGTATCTGAGAGGGAAGCTGGAAAGTCACCGTGTGCAGCCAAGAAATAATTAGAGCACATAAAACTCCATCAAACAGGGTTAAGGTCATTTGTGTTGCTCGACAACAACGGTGGACAAGAATGGAGACAGTTTGGACCACTGATGGTAAAAAGAAAATCAAAAGCAGGCGTTTGACCACTGTTATCCTAGTGAGTGTGTAAACAGAGGCGGTGGTTGTGCATCAGGAAAACCACAGCACTCTATCTCATCCCAGCATCCACTGCTCCTCATTAGCTTCCTGATAATCTCTGTCCTGTGATTCTGCTGGACTGTCAACCCCCCCCCCCCCCGCACTGCTTACAAACAGAAAGAAAGGCAGGAGTGGTGGTTGCACGCTCGTTGTTGTTGTTGTGCATTGACAGTGCAGCATTGTGGCCCCGTTTGTTTAGAGGCCAGTGAGTCACTAACTCCGATGAGACGACAGCGATTTACTGCAACTGACCCGCAATCCACAGTTCATCGACTCGGCGTCAGATGGCCCGCTGCCACGTACAGTGTAAACAGGTCTGACCTGAGAGCGACACACACTGAGCGCACATCACCATCATCATCATCATTATCGTCTGAATGCCAGAGCTCCTCCTCCTCCTCCTCTTCTTCTTCTTCTTCATGGCTTCGGTACACACACCAGAACTCTTACAACGTCTCATGACTTTTTTATTTTCTACAACTACAGCTGGAAAACACAAATATTTCAACACTAATGTCACAGAAACAGAAAGATGTGCAGTCAAACTCGTGACAATTTATTTTCCCAACAGAGAGTCTGCATTTAAGCCTCGGTTAGTGGCTTAGTGGATGATAATGTTTATCTGCAATCATATCTGGAGTTAGTTAACTCAGATCAGCAGCTAAAAGATGAAGGCACCTCAAATTTTGCTGCTCCTCTTTTGGCTGTTCTGGGATTTTAATCTGTGTTTGTATCAGACCAGTGAGAAAAATATCACATATCAAATCAGTCTTACCGACATAGTTAATTAATTGTTGTAGTTAAAGTATCACATGTGAGGTCGGGCAGCTTTTCTTTGTCAAACAGGACACTAAACTCCTGGAGATGAGACGAAAAAACATTTCATCTGAAGAAAGAAAATAATAACTAGTTAGATCTGAAGCAAAACTAGTTTAATTTTAACCATCGATTACAGGATTTTTGAGTCACTCTGATGAATGTCTTGATTAACGTCCTGGATCAGACACAAACAGCCTTTCCCACCTGCTTATTTTATCTAGAGAAAGTCTTTTTCACACGTCACCCATCACTGGTTAAACTGAGAACGTCCAGCGAAGGCGTGTCGGTAAACACTCAGCTGCCTGCTGCTTGAAGTTTTATAAGAGTGGCGTGAAATCTGGCAGCTTCTCTGCAGATTATAAAGCCAGAACTCACTTTCCTTTTGCTTGTCTTCACTCTTCATTACCTTATTTTGTTCAGGCTGCCTGCCAGCATCAACCCCCCCCCCCCCCCAAAAAAAAACTCAGCGCCATTCTCTCTATTTTTCGATCTCCTGCCTTCTTTTTTCCTCCTCCTCCTTTCTCCGCCTCTGTCACATTCCAGTGCAATCCCTGCTGTTTGGAAAAAAGCGTGCACACACCCACACACAGCAAGACACAGTGCACCATTCAGCTTTCTGCAAACACACAGTCACTCTTATCAGGAAAAAAAAAAAAGTAAACAAGACGGGAACGCAAAACAACAAAATGTGCAGATACGAGAACGTGAGAAAGACAAAACAAGGATCATCTGAATGCAGGTCAGTCAGAAGGTGGCCCCCGCTTAACCCCCATGGCCCCTGCTGCACGCAGCGACATGGGTTCCCCTCCTGCCTCCTTAGCCTCCTTACTGGGGGCCAAGTGTGTGATGAGGGGGGCCCCTGACCCCCTGAACCTTGACCCCGATTCAAACCTCTCCTGGCTGCCTTTAGGCCGATCCCCCAGACAGATATGGAGTCAAGTCTGCATTTCAGAGCAAGATCCGGCCTGTGCTCCATTCCTGTGCGAGTGTCACATCAACACCAAGCTCCTCGTACATGGTACAGTACAACAACCTCACACAGACACACACACACACACACACCATCACAGCGCCTCTCTGCAGGCTATCACACAAAGAGGCACTGACACCAGCCAGACCTTCAACAGGCTGAATCTAATTAGCCCTCATCTGTTTCTGAGAGAGGCTTTGTTTCACACCAAACCACTCAGCGCCTGGGAGTCAGACGCCACATGAGGAAACACCCGGCTGGGACGCAAGACGACGGGACGCTATGTCTTCTGCGTAGGGACAGAGGGATCAGATAAAAATGGAAGGACAGGGGGCAAAATGACGCTCAGGATGGTAATCGTGCAGCAACTCACCTCATAAAGTGAATATCTAAGCTGCTGGATTATGATGTTTGGTTAACGCTCTTCACATCTGAGGATTTACTGATGCCTCATCTCAGAGAGATTTTAGATGCAGGGAAAAGAAAACAGTCATATCGCATCAGGGGTGTGTCTATCAGAGAAAATCCTCTGAGCTGGAAATATCATTCACACAACCAGTGAACCTCCTCACCCCCACTAACCCACCGAACTTTAATGAAACCCCAAAGTTAACACAAATGTGTTAGCCTGAATATTTTCACTTCTAAATGTCATTAGAAAATTCACATTTGATGGCAGTGATGTGACTTTGCAACAAGTGAATGCAGGAAAGTATAAAGTATCTATAATGTTCATAAATTCATTCATTCATTCATTCATCTTCCACAACTTATCCGTTTCCGGGTCACGGGGGTTGCTGGAGCCAATCCCAGCTCACATTGGGTGAGGGCGGGGCCACCCTTGACAGGTCGCCAGTCCATCGCAGGGCAAACACACAGAAACAGACAACCACTCACACTCACACTCAGACCTACGGACAATTTAGAGTCACCAATTAACTTAAACATGATGTCTTTGGATGGTGGGAGGAAACCCACGCAGGCACGGGGAGAACATGCTCATAACTTGTCTTTCTCTAATTTTAAATCTACTAAATAATGATTAAACCTGTCAAACAGATTCATGATAATAATTAAATTCAGACCAAAGTCAATCATAGTAATTTAACTTCACCACTTAGTTCAGGTTTGGTCCTGCAGAGAGCAGCGAGACCGACCGGCTGATCGATAAAGAGCCATTAGCGGCAGAAACAGGCCCGCTCTGCACAGCGCCTCCCCCCTCACCACAGTAAACAAGGTCAACGATGACTGATGTCCTTCGCCCACCTATGCACCAGTTGTGTGATATTTGCACAGCATCAAGGACTTCCTCGTGCAAACACGGCAGGGAGAGAGCGAGAGAGGGGCCAAAGTGAAACCCTGCATGGAGCTCGGCTGGTCGTCGCCTCCAAGAGGGAGAAGGCGTCTGTGTGTGCGAGAGCACGTTTTGTGCACCTGCGTCCAAATTATGAGTTATGTGTGTGTGCAACTCTGACACTTTAAGTGTGATGTAAACATGCCAGAGTGCCTATATTTGTGAACACCTGTGCTTGACTATGTGTGCGTGTGTGTGTGTGTGTGTGAGCGCGAGAGAGTGATTAAAGTATGTCGACACACACACTCTCAGGTTAATGATTGTGGACGTGAGGTGCGAGCGGGGGGCGCAGCTGTCGTCTCGAGGAATGCAGCAGAGGATCGAGGACGGAGGTGTGAAGGCGTGAGAAGTTTTGATGGTGTTAACGGACTGATGCTCCGATAACACTAACAGTCTACAGGACTGATGCTGTAAAAGACCAAACCAGGTTTCAACTCAGAACTCTGAAAAATGAGTCTCCAGGGCAGCAGAATGCAGGAAAACAGAATTAGTGGCAACAAATTTCAATCTTTCATGAGAAATCTCTCCAGATCGTCAGCATCTTCGCCTTCTCTCTGCAGACATTCTGCGTCGCAACACATTCAAATCTTGAGCGAATCAGAAAGGTGAGCAGGCCGAAATAAAGCATACATCAAATTGTATTTGTCTGTAGATTTAAGATCAACTCAACCAGACAGTGAGTTTTACATCCAACTTTTATAGTAACATTTACTGGAAGTTCACGGGACTTTGGGGAAGACATGAGGCAACTCGCTTCAAGTCAGTTTTAAAAAATATTAAATTCAATATTTCCGGCCTGTTAAATGTGAATATTCCCTGTTTTTTTCTTCTAATCTCAATTTTTCTTGGCTTTTGGATTGATGGTCAGACAAAACAAGACATTTCAACTTGTCAACTTGGGCATTGGAGTAATTTGATGGTGATTTTTCTAAAAGTGGAGTAATAAATAAAGGACTAATGGCACTCAGATTGATCCGGACTGTGATCTGACCAGCAGGTTGGAATAAGAAACGGTAGGAGCTGCTGCACAAACACAACTGGAAATGAAAGACAGTGACGGTCTCTATAAAAATCACGTACATTCCCAGCATTTCATTGCTGACTGTGCTCGGTGCCCACTCTGCGGTGGAGGGGCCATCTGCTAGTGATCACAGAAATGCTTTCCTCTGCAGCATCATGCAGCTGCTCTCACTTAAAGTTGCTTTGGTCAAGAACTGATCCTGGAGCTGCTGACTGAGGCCTCTGTGGTCTGAGGTCTGCAGCCTTTCTGAGATGGGTGTCCAGCTGGACCAGACTGGACCAGAAGACGGGGTGTAGATCAGAATATGAAGCAGAAGCTTTGAGCAGGTAAACGGAGACTGTGTTCGCCTCCTGGTGCACGAGGAAAAAAGGCTTTAACATTGACCGGCTCGCCTCAAGATTTTCATAAAAGCTCTCTCGTGTTTCCCGTCGTCAATATTCCCCGACATCACGTGGCTCGGTGCAGCATTAGGGCACCAGGAGGGCTGTTCATGCTGCCTCCGCCACGCCCTGCCTCATTGATCTTACCCCAGAAACGCAGTGCTGCTACATTAGAGCAGGCCGATAACAACATTAAAGCGAGTCCCACTGGACAGCCGTCACATAAACTCACTCATCCTCTAACTCATCGTGCTCAGACGCTGAACCAACTTCACTCCAGGTCTTGTTTTGACGAATTTAGCATTTAATCAGATTATAGTGTCATTTTACATTTAGCTGCTGGTGTTTTATCGCCTCATCTTAAAAGGGAGATTAACGTTCAATCAGACTCGAGGAGGAGATAGTGACGAAACGTGTGCAGGTTATTTCTGTCTGTGTTTATCTACTGTACGACACGGCGCCTGCCACAACGTTGGTCCCCCCCCCCCCCCCCCACGGGAGAGTGATGTGAGCTGGGTGTGGGCTGAGACATGCAGAGGTCAAAGGTCAGGTATGAAACAGGTCAGGGACTGAGATTAGAGCAGTTGAGGTCAGTGGAGAGGCCTCTGTGAAAAAGAGACACTTTATATGTTTTTTTAAATCCATGTTTTCCCACCGATGACCGGCCAGCTGGATTTTTCTAAACCTTTTTAGACCAAACAATGGATCAATTAACTGAAGAAATAATCTGCAGATATTTCGTCTTGGAGAGTAACAGTTAGTTGATGTTGGAGAGATGATTGAAGTTGTTTCTCCTCTTTAATTTTTACAGTTTAAAAACACCAAGTCATAACTTTTTGTTCTAAATTTCAAGTAAAATTTGGATCCATTCATTAATATGAAACGTTTCTGGAGATGTTTCAAATTTCAAAAGCAAACACAAATGACAAAACTCCTGTAACTGTTTAAATTAGCTGCATGTCCTACCTTTTTTTTTTCCCCTCAAAGCATCTCTTTTATTTGTTTGTCCGCCTCCAGCAGCGGAGAGCGTTTCCATCTCTGTGGTCACACTTTAACTGAACCTCCCTGGTTTAAAGACCTGCAAGTGTTTCTTCAATTCACTCATCTTATCAATTTCACGCTTTTTATACATAAAGTTCTTGTAAAACATGAAACACTTTTTGTGTTTGTTTGCCCTCAAAACTGTCACTTGAATCCACAGAAACATTCAAAATCCTAATAAAACAAAACTGAGAGAGAGAAATGTTACAACTCACAGGAGACACAAGTGAACATGAGCTCACTACTATTAAAAAAAAGAAAAGACCCAGGAGACCACCGCCCAGGCTCGTGACTTCACTGTGACGCACCACAACTACACAACTACAGCAAGTCAACACACAATCACCCCATGTAACATGACAACAAGTTTCCTTTGGTGGAAATAATTCCCTTTGTCTTTGGAAAAAGGGAGCAGGGTTTGGTTTTTTTGGGGGGGGGGGTTGGTATAACAAATATCAGCTGACCTCTGAGGTGCATTTGTCTGTTTGTGTCTCCTGTTTAGAAGGAAATCTTCACATCCAGGACTTTTGTGATGTTAAAGAACAAGAATCACACTTTCCTCATCCGCTCCTTCTGAGCTGTTTTCATCTGTGTAGCTAAAAAAAAAAACAAACAAACTGAGGAGTTGAAGCTTGTTTGTCATGATGACTGTGAAATGACGGACACGCTCCAAACACCATCCCGGTCCGACCTGACAGGACTGTCCGCCTCCCGGTGCTGCAGAGGCGGATGGGAGGCCCTGGGGCGACCCGGCTGCTGGATCCGGCTGCAGAAACGTGTGTGTGTGTGTGTGTGTGTGTGTGTGTGTGTGTGGCTGAGTAAACGAGTGTTAATCCTCTTAGGAAATCACGCTCTCTGACCGGCTCCCGCACTTCAGACCCCGCAACCAAACAGCCCTGATGAAAGGGGGGGGGGGGGTCAGTCTGCGGTGTCGGCTCGGTGTACTTACGTGGTTTTCAGAGTGGGGGGGTATTCCAACAAGGCAAAAAGCAACTCCATTCATTGGACACGGAGACGGTTCGGCTGCAGGAGGGGAGCGGCGGATCTGCTGCAGGACGAGCGGAGGAGGCGCAGTGAGAAGCCCCGCTCCGACTCACAAACTTAAATGTTCAACACTTCTGCTGCTTCCTTCCTCCTTAAAAAAAAAAAATCCCTCTCTGTTCCCCTCCTCCTCCTCCTCCTCCTCCACCTCCTCCCTTCTTCTTCTTCTTCTTCTCCTTCTTCTTCTTCTTCTTCCGCCAGACCGCATCAGTTGCTCATAACTAAATCCGTCTGTGATCCGCCTGCCTGGAAACGGACTGCGGCAGTCAACACAAACACACACACACACACACACACGCATGCATGCATGCACAAACAGGAAGTCTGGAAACAATACCTTCAAAGTATTTCACAAAAAAAAAAAAGCCCCGCTAAAACAAAAACTAGTGAAGCGTTCGTTCCTCGTGATTAATATTTATGAGCTGCTATAAGTGTATAAATATACATAAATACATCTATGTTGTTTTAAAGTCTATCATTTCTTTGTAGTACTCTGTCGAAGCTTTTAATATGACATTCACCGGAAGTGGGATGTTTGCATTACGGTGAGCTTGACGCCCAGAGGAGTCAGATTAAAGGAGGGTGCGTTGGGTACACCGACGTGCTCCGCCCTGCAGACCCGCAGCGTGCGGGCTCCCTCTGGCTGCACCGACACATCAGGGTGGGGGGGGGGGGGGTCAAAGAGGGGGCTTCAAAAATTAAATTTTTCAAAGAAGCATTTTGACAAATTAAATTAAGAATAAGTGAAGTCCACAGCTACCATCATAAGATTAAAGCAAACCTGTGTAGTGTAACACGTTTAAATAAAGTTTTCAAGTGTTCAAATTGATAGCTTTCAAAACTTTAATTAGAAAAAAGTATCACTCAAATAGACTTAAAGTATCCTTATACAGACAGTTAGATTATCATCGTTATCTGATAATGAAGCATCAAATATCAGGCTGACGTGGAGCTAAATTAAACTGTTTCATCTTTTATAAAGTTTTGTCATTTGGGCTTATTATAAGCTTTGGAATTTTTAATTGGCATTAAATTTTACTTGAGTAAAAGAACACAAATGGTGAACAAGATCTGACTTTAATGTTCTTAAGCGAAAAAGCTACTTAAGTCATCTCTAGAACGTCCACTATGAAACGATCTGCTGATCATTTCCTCAGTTAATTCATTAAATGTTTGGTCTAAAAAGTTTTAGAAAGAAGTCAAAAGTGCTCCTTCAAATTTCCCAAAGTGGCACATAAGACTAACTATTTTTGGCACAGCTTAAAAATTCAATTGGCAAAATTGTTTTGTATGCCGATGCAAGTATTTTAATGATCAGTCGACTTTGATGCTGATGAAACCGTTTTTAATGTTCTTAAATGTTAATTCAATGTACCAAAGCTCTCATAACTTCTAATTATAAATCACTGCCACCGAGAAAAGCCGCACTAAAGTCTGAGTGAGTGAGTCAGAACAAATTCAAGAGCAAAGAGCTAAACAAAGGCCTGAAAGCATAAATCACTGATGTCAGAAATCCTTCCACGCCCAAATCAGACACTTTAATTCAGAAAAGCACTGCCAGGTCTGTATTTTCAGCCCGTTTGGCTGCGGATGAATATCGTCCACATGAATCAAGAGACCATCAGGGGAAGTTTACTCATCGGCAGAGCAGGAAACTCAGCCTGCTGCTGGGAAGAAGCTCGACTACGTTAGAGAGTTTGAACGTGACCTCCAGTCCTGGAGACGGAATAAAAGTGAGAAATAAGGAAATGGAAAGAAGATAAAATTGTGGAGGAATTAGGTCTAGCCACAAAGCTGGGGCAGAGGGAGGATGAGGGGGGGGGCATGTGGCTACTATTACTCTGAGGGGTGCAAGTATCAGGGAGCCACTTCAAACGCCTGCCTATGGGGGGAAACAGACTGGAGTCATGGGGGGGGCTGCTTACATGAGTCCTTCCCACGCCAAAACTGCAGCTGCCAACTCAGCCCCCATCCCAACATGCCCCCCCCCCCCCCCCACCGGCTTGTCTGCCCGCTCTCTGCTGCAGGCCTCCGGCCTTCTGCTTCTGGCCGCCTCTGGGCCACACAATCCCCGCCAAAGGATCAGAGAGGACACTCTTCCAAAGTCCCAGTGTTGACCTTCACTCATGTCTGATTTGAGATGGATAATTGCCACATGTGTCCTGGATCCCCCCTCCAGGTGACGCACAGACGGAGCCGGAGTCAGAGAGGCTGGAAATCCACCGTGGAAGAGCCAGAGCTCAGAAAGAGGATCCTTGTCTTAAGGCCGGACAGGAGGGCAGACGGTCTCTAAGAAAAAAGTCTATGATGAGGCAACAGTGAGGTTTGTGGATCTTGTTTTTTTGGTTGGGGGGGGTGTTTGGGGGCTGGAGGGTGGGGGTGGGGGTCAAAGAACGTGAGTGCAGTCACAGCTGGATGCTTTCTGTCCTCTATGACCTCAAATAAGGATCCATCTCTGCAAACTCTTCGTCTCTCTCTGCACCCCATGTGTTTTCTATTCCAGCGGACGGAGGGGGATAAATCAGCCTGTGCCCTGACACTTTTCTGTGGGAAGAACGATCCCGTGTTAGTCCCCCCCCCCCCGCCCCCCACCCCGCGCTGAGGTTTGTCCACATTTAGTCCAGGATTGCATGCAGATACACACACGCTCATGCAAAACGTATCTGCATCAATCTGCCTGTCAGACGAGCAAAACGGACCTTTCTATTATAGATGTTCTGCTGAGACTGGAGAAGTGGGAGAGGCGAGGAGGAAGATTTGTGTCTGTTTGAGGTGTCATGTGCCACATTAGAGCAGATAGGGGGGGCGTATTTTTTTAAAAAAGAGCTGTAACTGTATCCACATCCAGCCAGAAAAACTTTTTATTTCCCAGACTGCACTTGACGGCTCACAGTGCTCCTCCTCCTGCTGCTGCATCTCTGGATCGGCCTTATTTACTGACACACAGCCTCGGGGAGATTGAGTAAGCCCCAATCTGACGGTGATATGATGTGACCCCCCCCCCCCAACTCAGATCCTTTTTCCCTCCAGGGCCGACTGCATACAATCAGGGAGGGAGGCCAGAGATGAAGAGAAGGCTGGCCGTCTTTCAGCGATTACATAATCACACAAAGAGCCGGGTGCCCTGCAGGACAACCATCATCCTTTTTGACCCCCCCCCCGCCTCTCTGTCTGCCACCCCCTCCTTTACCAGTGATCCTGCCTGGTTGGAAGGAGATCCCCGCCCTGCTGCGGAGGCCGAGGAGCGATGGTGGGTGGGCATCTCGTGCCATTCCTCATCCCATTCAAGGCCGACTCACAGAGCCGCCACACTGCTGTGCTGCTATTAATTGTGGCCACTCCATTTCACTTAAGACTTCACCCCCCCTACACCCGCCCCCCACCTTCTTTCTCAAAGCCTTCGGCCTCCTCATTCTTTCATATCTCCTCTGTTTCACTCCACTTCTGAACACCCGTCACCCTCCTCTGCACACGCATACTCTCAGTCTGAGGGGTGAACTTGCCAGATCTTTTCAACATCATTTACTTTAAGCCTCTGCAGAGTCCCCCCCCATCCCTTTCTCCGTCAGGCAGGCCACACGATCCCCTCCACTTGATACAGTTGCTTTTAATGAAGGTCTCTGGATGGGCTTTTCATGGTGCTGAGAGCCAAGACAATGTGCTGCAGGATCTCCTGTCCTGCTCTCAGCGGATCTGATATAAAGAGTAACCTTTTCTCCGTCCTAATGTCAAACGTAATGAGAAGCTGTTCGCCGTCTGGACCTGATAACGTGAGCCGTGTTTGCTGAAAGCTCCAAGCTGTTAGTTGGAGTGGAAAGCTGCAGGAATGTACAAAAAGTCTGCAGGAAGTCTGCTGACAGCTAAACATGCAGGAACACACACATGCACACGACTTGAAGCCACAGATTGGATATTAAAGTGCCGGCGAATGAGACGTGGACGTGTTGTTATCCATCCGTCTCTCAGGCGGCTTGTCTCTGGTTCCTCCAGCTCTTTGAAAGGGGGTTACAGGAAGTTGGGAAAGAGGAGGAGGAGGAGGGGATGGAGGCTGACCCTGGTTTGTATGGATTCCAGTCAAAGCCGTAAATTCAACCCCCACCCCCCCTCTGTGTGTCAGGAGGAGTCGTCTTTGTCTGGCCGGACAACTGGCACGAGGAAGAAACAGCTGACCCGTCGGACAGGCTTTGAATCTTTGCCGGCCTGGGCTCCGCTGGAGAGGTTGGATTTTCCAACATCTCAAAGAATTCTCCTTTTCCAACAGCGGAATAATTTAAAGATGCTTTTTAGGTGTAGTTTTATCAGATTTCAAAGCCTGAGTCTTATTTTCACGGCCGTGGGATTCAATATTGAGAAAAGGTGCCTCTCTAACTTTCCATTAGAAATCAAAACATAGTTCCATTAGTACTTTTATCCCAACAAATCATGTTGTTTTTGGGGATTGTGGATAAAGGTCTCTTACAATTGTCATCACTTCCCTATTAGATGAAAAGTAATAAGTCAACTCCTGAACTCGCCTTAGTTTATAACTTAGATTAATTGGATTGTAACTTTATCGCTGAGTGTTAATAAGAATGAATATAAGAAAGGCTTCCTCTGGAAGCAGGGGAAGTGAAGACTGCACAAGTAAAGCGTGATATTAGATTTTCATTCTGCACTGAGGTCTGGAAGAGCCAACGATAACAACTGGGACCTTCAAACGGCTAAAACACACCCATACCCTAACCCTAACCCTAACCCTTTTCTGAATTAGACGGAATTTAAGATGCACAACTTGAAGTTTTCTGTTCTTCGGTCTCATCTTTGAGAAGTTTTAATCTGAGTAGGTTTAGAAATATTTGGTTTCATCAGTCGATTTCTCCTTTCCTCCTGAACGGCAGCTCGGCCTCGCCTTCTCTCAGGTCATCCGTGGGTCCGGGTCTCTGCTATGTTATCCTTTTATCGTTAATATTATTATTATTATTATTATAATTACTGTTGTTGTATGCTTATGTCCTGCTTTGATTGATATGTCAAAGAACTTTGAAAACTATGTTTTTAAGGGCGCTGTAATGAATTCAAAATGATTTATTATTATTTACTCAGACTTAAATTTAATGTCCATGTAAAAGTGAAAGTTCTGTGTCTGTACGCTGCTAAACCAGTCCAACCCTTTATGTCTTAACTCATCCGCTGACCTATTGACCCCTTCATCTCCCCCTCCCTCACCCCACTCACTACATTTCACTGTAAACACCCCCCCCGCCTGCAGCTGCCTCGTTCATTCTTCTTCTGCTGGACCAGAACAAGGATACAGAAAAAACGCACGAGCCCCCGCAGACCCCAAATCTGCCCAGACAGAGACGGGTCAGATCTGGAGCTCCGACTGAGTGAGAGGACGCACAACTGGGTGAGATCCCGGAGAGAATGACTCACTGAGGCCGGGAACACACACACACACACACACACACAGTGAAGCTGAGGACGACCACCAGCTTGTGTTTTTGACTGGACATGTCGATTTGCCAGCTGAGCTCGATTTAAGAGCCTTTTCATCTCTCCATTTCCACCACTGATACGAGCGTTTGTGTCAACATCTGCTCACAGTTCAGTCCTTTTGTCGAAACCCTTCTGATGCATTTTTCTCCTCTGTCTTCCTGAGCCAGCTGATACTCTATCTCATCCAAAAACATGGGCTGTCCGGCACAGACAGAGAGACAGAGTGTTTCAGATAAAGGAACAAAGAGGAGGAAGCGGCCCGAGTCTGAAAAAGGAGGAGTGGTGGATGTTCAGGTGTCACTGATTCAGGTCTCAGAGTCTCCAGTCTGTCTCCTTTCACCTGTTCCTCAAAGCTCGCAGACGACAACAGCAAGTGAATCATATCCAGGATATTCCACTGTTTCTATAAATGGTTGGCACAGGTCAAATCAAGGTGTAGTAGCCCCCCCCCCACTATCTTTTCCCCTAAACCTCATCTGAGAGACACACAAACATGCAAACAGAGGCTGGCATTTCCAGTAGCAGCGCTCCAAGTTTCCTTTCTGCTGCCCGTCATTTCTCAGGAGCCAGAACGTGTCTGCGGCCTCTTTACCTTTCACGCCTCCACTTCCTGCCTTGAGCACGGCTTCCTGCAGGACAATGGCAATGAGCTCCGAGGAATGGAGGCAACATGCTGGAACCGTGAACCCCGTTGCTCTGAGCAAAAAAATATTTAGATCGGCCATCTCTGCTGGTCAACGATGAGTCAGGAATGTCCGAAAATAACGCAGACAGAGTTAGAAAGAGATTATTAGAAAAGGTGGCAGGTTTCCTCAACAAGTCACCCTGAGCAGACAATGGAAAGTGCACAGTTGAAGAGCCGGGAAAACCTGAGTATTTTGGATGTTTCCAGGTTGTGACTTCCTCTTCACATTGTTAAATTAGATCTGTTGTTATTGGTGAATATTACATTTTACACTCATGCTGGAAACTTCTGACTTCTTTACAGTAAAAACATATTTTCCTGCCAAGCCGAGCTGCAGAAATGAAAGCTGACTATTGAGTTAAAATGGACTTGAACTTACACAAGTCCATCCATTCATTATCTACAGCTCTTATCTGTCAAGGTCGGTGGGGGTGGGGGTGGCTGGAGCCTGTCCAGCTCGCCAGTCCGTCACAGGGCTGATATACAACAACTGTTCACACTCTCAGGAAATTTAGATCCACAAATTAATTGCAGGTTTTTGGACTGTGCTAGGAAGCCAAAATACAAAAACAAGCAAACACATAAAAAGGTTTGGTACTGATGTTGTGATTAAAAAGATTAGTACTGACATTTATCTGTATTAGTAGGGTTTGGGGGTTGTTGTTGTTTTTTTTTTTTAATTCTCGGGATTCATTATTTCACAACTTTGATCTCTAAAACTTTTCTTTTAACTTAACTTTTCCTTGAATTAAGTTTTACAACAACAAAAACAATCACCATCTGAATTTGGACTCTAATAATAAATAAAAATGACCTAATGGCAGATGACCTGATCGCCTGAGCATTTGTGGTACAACAAAGGCTTTAAGCCCAGCCTCTTACAGTGTATACAGTAAAATGAGTAACCCTGTGTCTTTAGGGAGATCACATCCTAATCCAAGGACCCTCCTCGCCCACGTCCTCCCATTCTGGCTTTAAGTTTGTCTAGACACGGCCTTAAAGCTCTGTGTCCTCCGTTTGGAAGACAGGAGACCACACCGGGGAGGACCAGCTTTCAAACCTGCTTTCATCTGTTCAACCAGCAGCAGGAAAACATTTACTCACGCCTTAATAATTCATAGCTAAAGCCCAATGAGAGATGGAGATAAGACTTCGAAAGATTAAAAAAAAAAAAGTACTGGAATTCATATAAAAATGGAAGAAAGTATGAAAAACAAATCTCTGAGGATGTTTCTTTTTAGGAGCATTTATCATCCAAAAGCTGATCAATAAGTGAAGAGAACCCACAAAAAAGAAGAAGAAGGAGGATTATACAGGATAGGATAAATATCCACGGTCATCAGTGTCGACAGAAACAAACAAACACCTTCTTATTCCAAACTGAATTTTGTCAAAAGACGACCATCTGCTCCTTCGCTCGCTCCCTAAACAGATAATCCTCAATCCCTCTCAGGGCCCACACTGAGCCACAGTTACATCAGGAGGCCACAAGAGGGCTCAGTACGGCGGCGTCCAGGCCGTGGGGGGGGGGACCGAGGAAGCTGTCCTCAGTTGGAGCTCTGTGGTGGCTTTTCTGTTTTATCCCCATTAGTGGGATCAAGCAGGATTTATGGTGATGATACAAAATGAGCATGAAGCCAGAATATGGAAAATAAAAATATGCATCATAATAAAATCATGCATCATGTGAAGGAACAGTTTGTCCTGGATGTGAGCCACAAAAAAAAAAAAAAAAAAATCACAGATGTTCAGAAACCAAGATAGAAAATGGTCACGTCGCCCCCCCTGGCTGGATCCTGACCAAACTGGAGCAGGTCCTCATTGTGATGGCGTGCAGCCTCCCAATGTGGCAAATCTGTGGTGCCTGTTTAAAAATGTAAGTAATGAAACAGCAGCTGCACAGATGCTCAGCCCAGACCCAGCTCCTCCGGGCGGCAGCACCTGGACGCTGGACTCAACGCTCAAGGACGAAAGAGGAGGAGGTTGGAGACTCTAACTCTGAGAGAAAGAGGCAGACCGCCAGGGTGGTGGATTAAAGGCAGGAACATGACAGATGACCCGGCCTGTTAGGTTAAATAGGACCACCCAGCCTCATTAATTTGATGGCTGCCTCGTGCTACTGATAAACCTCATCCCTCTGTTTTTTTTGCTATTTTCTTATCCCTGCTCAGCTGCTCTCGTCCCGTGTCATCAGCATGCAGATCCCTGACGATGGGCCGGACTGACGCAGAGTGCTGCTGACAGGAAGGGCTTTAACCACACAGGCTAACCTTCGACCCCTGAGGGAAAACGACCCCCCTCCTCCCCGCCCGGCCATCTGTATTCATTCGTTGCTCGCCGCTCAAGTGCATTGAGGTTTAGGTCCTATATAGTTGTCCTGAGCTGAGCAGGAGCTGTTTACTTGCAGAAGGGTGTCCTAGTTTCTCTCGTGGACAGTCTGCCCATTGTCCACCTGCAGGCATCTGCCAATTGATAACCCTAACCCACCTGACAATCCAAGAGAGCCTGAATTTAGAGCACGAACCCTGCGCTCACATCCTTCACATGCAAAGAAATACATCTTTGACATCTTCATCTTACACTTTTACTACCTTTTACATTCCGCACTGAAACATAAATCCTACTAAGTTGGCTGTTAAATATGATCGTTGTGTGTCTTAATATAAGAAAATCCTCCAGAATGTTCTCTCTTCATCTATTATGATCTCTTTTTTTTTAGTAGAAGAAAAAGGATTATTTTTATAGAAAAAAATATATCAGATTAGCAGATAAGATCTGAATAAAAATTAGATTTAAGACGACAGAAGGATTAAATAAAGAAAAAAGCATTAAAAGTGTCACTCTGTGTTTAAGGGATGTTTCTCACACAGCAGAGCAGCCTGCACGCTTCAGCTGCAACAGAGTAAGTTGTAATGGTGGCCGGGGTCAATCTCCAAGAGCTCTGTGTCCCACATATATATCCCCAGAGAGAGAGAGAGAGAGAAAGAGAGACAGAGAGATAAAGAGAGAGAGTTTCATGCTCCCCTCACCACATCCATCCAGCTAAAAAACACTCTGCATCTCAAACGTGGTTCACTTTCATTGTAATTCCCTGCGCTGCTAAACTGTGTAGCAGGTCAGAGACGCTGCGGGGGGGGGGGGGGGGTATGTATGTGTGTGGGGGGGGGGGGGTCCATATATGCTTATATGTGTGCATTTAATTTCAATTTAGATGCAAATACACCGATAAAGTTCAGTCTTTCAGACTCTCTTGGTGTCTAGTGCTCAGGACAATAGAGCAAGACATTCCTAAGAGTCCTTAGACTGGAGGGTTTTGGGCAGAGGGGGTGGGGGGGTGGGGGGGTGACTTGGGTGGGGCGTCAGATTAGACCACCTGTTCCACCATGAGGCACAAACACATTCAGGCTTTCTTTCTCTCTCTCACACTTGCTGTCTTTCACATTCCCTCTCACTATCTCATTTGTAACCTAATAAGACTCTTTCTTCTCGGTCACACACACTCA
This sequence comes from Remorina albescens, assembly GCA_034769265.1. NCBI lineage: Eukaryota > Metazoa > Chordata > Actinopteri > Carangiformes > Echeneidae > Remorina > Remorina albescens. Next base: position 3,685,575 of record CM068493.1, read on the forward strand.
CACACACACACACAAACACACAAACGTACAAACTTACACACACTTTCCCTCTCATAAAATATCCCCCTCCATGGCTGCTTCGCCCGCTCAGAGCTCATTTTGACTGCATTCCATTTCAGTCACATCTATGGAAACAGACAAAACAATTTGCCAGATAAGTCTGGCTGAGACACACACACACACACACACACACACACACATATTACAGTTAGACATATGTCGCCTTGCCGCCCAAATTGAGCCTCCAGGGAGTCGTGTTCAGACAACAGAATAAACTCCCTACGCGTCGTCCTGCAGGATCAGGAGTTCCCTGGTCTGCTCCGGACAAATGAACTTCTGAGGAGTTTTAATGTCAAATGAGAACTTTAAAAAAAAAGTTTGCAGACATTATCTCTGAGAGCTGTTCAGCTCTTCCTCCAGATCCGGTGCTAACTTTTCCTTCCAGCAGAGAGAAGCACTCAGCTGCCATCCCAGAGTTCACAGGGCAGCAGCCCGGCCAGCCCGGCCTTAATGACCATCGATCTGGATGCACTAATGACCAAAAGCAAGTCTGACATTTTTAATCGGCCTCAGGCAAATGTTCCGACAGTCATTCGGTGGGTTTGTTTTCCACTAGCATATAAAACTAGACACCTCCACTGAGGATGAGTTGCATGTTGATGCAGAGGTGTCCCAGACACTTTATACAACCAGCGTCACAGAGCCGCTGCCCTCCTTATCGCCGTGCATGTGTGTGTCCTCACGCACAACGGCATTGAAACAGGAAAAGAAAAAGAGGAGCACTCAACTCTGCAGCCGTTCCCCCAGCTATAGTAAACACTGCCGGCCTCTGTTTACATTCTAACGTCAGTGTTAGTGTGTGTTTACGCTGCCAAATGACAGTAGATCCTTAGAAGTCTCTCACACACATACTGTAAATCCAGAGCCATCAACAGGCTGATGAGGCCACTTCAGCATAAACACACACACACACACAGAGGCCTAAAGCAGGAAACACATGAGGAGATAAAGCCACGCAGCCTTGTCGCTAAATGACAATAACGCACAGTCACGTGATCAACAGGAAGTCCTCTAATCATATTTGGCCGTTACATCACAATGTGGTCCATCTATTAAAATGACACCGATGCTGAGCCCTCGCTCTGCACCAAGGCCGTGCCGTGTCAGCATTTCACAGGGCTGCACAGTCTTAAAAATAGTTTTCTTTTCCTGTGTAAGCTACACCAGTCTGTTTTTTTTTTTTTTTTTTTTGGTGCACAATGTGAGCTGATACTGAAAGTGTGTGTTTGTGTGTAACACTTAGCCCATGACACTTGTCCTCTGTGTTGTTGCCTCAGGGGAAGAAATAAAGAGAAGAGACAGAAAAAACACAAACAAGTGCAAACACAAAATGAAGCCCCCCCCCCCATCTATGGATATCCACCCTAACACACACAAACACACACACATTTTGTCTAGCCTGCAGCAGTGATGACATCATTTCCTCTAAACTGGGGGGCTAACGTCACCCTGACCTGAGAGGGCGGACACAGACAGGAGATGTTCCCCTCATGGACCACATGAATAATTCACCCAAAGGATTAGTTGGTCTTGGGTGTGTCACATCCTACTGCCCCCCTGCCCTCCCTTCCCCCTTCCCATCACACCCACCCCACCCAACCAACATCCCTGCTTTAGGACAAACCTGATGCTCGCACCACCTCAGGAGAGAGGACGCAAAGCAACAGAGGAGACAGAGGGAGGGAACGAGGGAATTGGCGGATGAGGTAATCAATGAGCAGGACACACAGTAGTGGTGTGTTGGGGGGGGGCAGTACCAATACAGCAGCTGGTTACCTTCAGTCTGGATGCAACGCTGAACGACATTAACCTCCGTGACAAACACAAGCTAATATTTGGAAACACTCTAAAGGGGGAGGGGGGACTCAGACTGTTGCTCTTTGGGGTTAAGACAGGTGGAGCTGGGGGGTGACAGTGGCAGTGAAGGGCGGTGACACCGAGTACATGATGTTACAAAGCAGCTCACACTCTGAGCCTCTGTGAATGAAAACACACACACACACACACACACACACACACATGGAGGTGTGGGTCCACTGACTGACTGGTTCTGGTCTGACTCTGGTGGACTCAGTAGGACGGATCAGGATGGAGCCACACCCCTCCCTCAGAGATGAGCCGCTGATGTTGGAGCTGTGTGATCTCCTCACAGGTCTGACACTGACTGACACCCCCCACCACCACAAACTGACCCCCCTCCCCACCACCACAAAGTGAGATAATACAAAGGTGTTGCATTTAATAGAAAGCAGGATGGTGGAGGTGAATCTGCTGCTGATACTGATGAGGATGAGGAGGATGCTGTGTGTGTTTTGTGTGTCAGGGAGGTGTGGATGTGTTGGTCCCCCCCCCATCCTCACCTGGTCCATGGTCTCAGCGGGTCCTCCGGTTCCCGGTCATGGCACGAGATCTCCTCCTCTTCCCTCCCCTTTCCTTTCTTTCCCTCCTTCTTCTCCTTTTCCTTCTTGCTGAGTTCCCCCCCCCCCTCACCGCCCCCCCGCCAAAACAAAACCAATTCCTGATGTCTTCACACAGGCGAGGCAGCCGGGCAGCAGCCGACCATCACCATCATCATCATCATCATCATCATCATCTTCATCTTCACCATCATCACCAGCTCGGCGGCCGCCGCTGCAGCGCCGCTGCACGCAGGCATGATCCGGTCTGTCGGTGTGTGTCAGTCCGGTTCCTGCAGCCCAACGCCCCCCCGTGGTCCTTCTGCCCGGTGCTGTGTTCTTCCGGTGGCGGTAAAATCCGGCCGTGTGTCGGATCCTCTCCTCTCCGGAGGGAAGAACGAGCTCCCGCTCTCCGTTTTCGCTCTTTCAGTCGCTCCCTGTGTGAGCTGGCTCTCCGACCCCCCCCCCCTCCATTTTCCCTCCTCTCTTTCCACTCCCCCTCCCGCTGCAGCCACGACGAGCGAATGGAGAGAGGGGAGAAGAGGAGGGCGCAGGGCTCTGATTGGCTGCCGGGGGGGTCATGTGACTGCCGGGGAGAGTTGAGGGACCTCTACCAGCTGTCCAGCTCATGCTTCCCTCAAAACCTCTGTTGCCATTGACAACAGCTGCCGTGCAACACACCAACCACAGCTCCCCAGACACAAAGCCATTGGCTGGCAGGATTTAATCCCCCCCCCAGCACCCAACCACCACACCACACCCCACTCCACTCCACCCTCCGCCCATCCCTTTTCCGTGTTCGGGAGCATGTTGGGACGTGTAGTCCAAGAGCAGGCATCACTCCTGTGGGCCTGGAGGGGATGCCCCCCCCCTTCACACACACACACACACACATCATTAGCCCCACCCAACTCCCCCACCAGAGATGTTAATGCGAATACAACAACAGTCCTGCACAAACTTGTATGAGGAGGAAAGACCTCGAGGCCGAGGCAGGAAAAAGACATCCTCTGTCGTTTCCCCCCCTCCCTGCCCCGCACAGGGAAACTCCCACTCCACAACAACAGGAACTCCACAGCTGAAGGCCATGGTGAAGCACAGAGGCCGCCCCCCCCCCCACACACACACCCCAGCCCTCCCTCATCTCTTTCATTGCCTCCTTTTTCCTTTATTTGCTCCCTCTGTGCCCTCCCTCACCACCCATTGTATTATTACACTCAATTCCTCAATCCTTTATCCACTCCCCCTGCCACCCCCCCCCCCCCCCCCCCCCCCCCACCAATTAATTTCAATGGCATCCCACAAAAGGTTGCAGGAGGTTGCAGGTGCCACAGAGGGAAGATGTTCCACAGTTTTACTCCAAAGTGGGAAACTCATTATATTACTTATCCCTGTAGGTGTTCTGGAGGAAAAACAGGCACCGTCCGTGCTTTTCTACGTCTACTTACACTTCTGTGTCTTCTACTTCTATGGATCTGGCGTTCAGTGTTTTTGGTTTGAGATCTGGAAACATCTGGCAGTGACATCACGTTGTGTACATTTCACCGTCACTCCAGAAAACACAGGAAGACGACGAAATATGCTCCGAAATGTGAAGAATGCTGAAGTTTGGTCAGAGAGTGCTGCAGGCTGGATTTTTCCTTTTAAAGTATTCACAAACACTGTTAAATGTTGTGCCCTATTACTGCATGTGCCCATAAATACCTCTACAGGGGAAACCTGGGGTGGGGTGGGGGGGGGGGTCAGAAGCAGAAAAACAAAGGAGCACCTGTTCGGGCTTATTTTGATTCAATGGACAGGACATGTAGTGTAGCTGGGACCTGATCTGATATGGCAGAGTGAAGGGAAGGTTTGTATTTGTGTATTTATGTATGTGTGTGTGTGTGTGTGTGTGTGTGTGTGTGTGTGTGTGGGAGGGGGGGATTCAGGAATGCAGGTCTAAGTTACAGCAACAGCACAACAAGGTCACACAACATGAGGTGGAGGGCAGCAAATAACAAAACAAAGCCCGTCCCACTTTTCTGCGGTCCAGCTTCTCTGCATCATCTCCTTTCTTGAACCAACACTATAAGCTGCTGCAGCGTCATTTGATCTGCCCAGAGATGCAGTTTGAAGTGAGATGGCTGGGTGTGTGTGTGTTCTCAGACAGAACAGCGGGTGTATTGTAATGGTGAGAATGGTAGATTATACTATCAGCAAAGGAATTCAGATTATTTCCCAGAGTGCGTCTCTCTCTCTGCACATGTGGGAGAAACTTTAGTTAACTGGAGAGAGGAGGTGGAGCCGCATACACAATGACCTCAAAGGAAAACTCACCAAAGTTAGAACAGCACGAAACAATAAAGGACATAATTCTGACGTGACTGGTGCTCATGAGTTAATAAATTCATTTAATTTAAATAAAGATTCACAATTTGTTATGTGAGCTACAGAATTTGTTTCCGGTCTTTGTGCTAAGCTAAGCTAATACGCCGCTGGATGCTGTGGTATCTCACTCACAGCGGAAATGTTGAACTATCTTTGGGACATAACGGTTGGTTCTCAAAATATGTTGAGAAGAAGAATAGAAAGAGAAGGATTAAAAGATTAAGATTACTTAAAGGGATTGTATGAAATCCTCAAAATGAGTGAATCCCACCCCCTGAGCAGAAGGAGCCGCTGACCTGTGACCTTGGAGAGGGGTGGACGACCTTCGGCAGGACGGAGGAGGGAGGAGTCATTACTGAATGAAACAATAAATTAGAAATTAATTTGGTTTTATAGCTGCAATTAACACAACAACAACAGAAATGATCCAGAATAGTGTCCCAGTTTCAGAAGCCAACGGCTCATGTTTCTCCTTGAATCGTTCCAATTTCTCAGCTGTGACCGTCACTTTGAAATCACACGGCTGTCGTCCAGTCATCTCATGTAACCTTATGCCTCCTCACATCTGGACTGGGCCCAGTTTACTCACCTCATGACCCCACAGACGGAGGACTTACCGCAGGTAAACAGCTCCATCTGCAGGATGGAGTCGCACCAGCAGCACCAGACCAGCATGTCCAAGACGTCAGTAAACATTCAAAGAGTTTATTTCAATCCAGAAAATATGTCATCAAATGAATCAGTCTGTTCGGAATAAACGACTGTCCACAAAAGTGTAGAAAGCGAAGAGGAAGGAGGAAATGGCATCTTTGACTTAAAGGTGTCGCCAGAAGGGCACAAGAAATGGAGTATTACCAATATTAACACCTTCAGAGGTCAGAGGTCAAGTTCAGCTTAACTTGAGCTTTCTGCTCTTATATAAACAGGTTTGATGAACTCACACCCCCTGTGGGAATATTTCTGTTGTTAAAATTGCAGAGGCAGCTCCAGAACAATGAGCTTTGTGGGCACTAGAGGGGCAAAATTACAAGACAAAAATAGTCCTTATTCCATCACAGACCATGTACATCCCGCCTCAAGGTCTGTGACTCAGTTTTGGAATTTGTGCCGCCTCCCTGATATCTTCCACAAAACACAGAATAATAAAAACCATAATAGATGCTGGCACGGAGACAAATCTTTGTGATTTAATGTGCTATGGTCGATGTTGCAAGGAACCGTCACTGTACAGTGGAAATTATTTTTAACAGAAAGATCTCAGTTGGTATGTTAAACATGGCCGCTGAATGCAACGATAGGAAGCACGTTACAATCCTTTCTCTAAGGTTATTGTCTCCATCTAATAAAAATACTAACACAAGGCCGAAATTACATGTGTTTTTTGGACACAACTGAATCATTTGCGATCAATTAATACAAAAATTAAAATGAATTTGGTGTTGAAATGCTGAAAAAGACATCATCTTTATTTGACATCTTGATAAATACTGCCATTAATCTCTGTAAATCATCAGTGCATCTGTAGACTGAACATCATTTATATATATATATGGATATATATAAACATTCTTTATATGAGGTTTGGTGGTGGAAATGAGAAGCACAAACAGTGGACTGATTTCTGAAAAGGCATCAACGCTCTTCATGCGTGTCTTTCGCAACCGAGAACAATTAAGACGAACACTGAAGCAGAACAACACAACTGATATGCTGCCACATCTGGTGCATTATAATTATAATAATTATTATTATTGTAGACCTGAAAAGAAACAACACCAGAATAAAGTAAAAGGACTGAAAAGAGAAAAAAAAAACAAACCCATGAGAACTGTAAAACTGAGCCGGGGGCCAACAATCAGCTCACAGAGTTGTAAAAAATGTACACAACCAATCCTGTTACCCTGTGAGAGGCAACACTGATAGAAAATAGACGCAGGTTGGATTTACTGCAGGTAAATACACAGATGGAGCTGATGCTGGCAGGGTGGAAGTGGGAGGACAGAAGGGCTGTGAGAGTTTGGACTCCACTTCTGCTCCTTTTTGTTTTTCCTCCAGATCTGTCTTCATGTCCCATCTGAGGCGGCTCTAATGGGGAAACCATTCCGGCTTGGATCCGGATCTCCTCCCTGGAAAACCACAAAGCAGCTGCTGTCAAACATCTGCAGGCTGTTGTTTAGAAATAAAAGTAGGGCGTTTTATTTTTTATTTCTATCATAAGCAATGAATTTTCCCCAACAGACACAGACGCGGGTTCTGCTCCCTCGGGAGGATTTCAGGTGTATTTACTTCATCATGATTACATTTCCTCTTAATAATCCAAATAACATACAGAATAAAAGATGACACTCATCATGTGCCATGAAGCGGACAACTTACCATTGTCCGTGATGGAAACCAGAGATGCTGGAGAGGAAAAAACACACATCCCGCTCACGCCCGTCCACCAGCCGCCTGCGTCTCTGCCCATCATCATCTTCACCATCACAGCATGTAGATGATGTAGGAGAGGAAGACGAGGCCCATGATGGCGAAAAACATCAACATCAAAATGTCCACCATGTTGGAAACACCGCCGGCGTAGATGAGACGAGGACACGCAGCACGAAGAGCGGAGGGAACTCGGCGACGGTCGGCTTTTTCCGGAGGAGGTCGGAGCGAACGGACCCTCCCCGACAGGAGGAGACGTTTTATTTTACCCATTGTTCAGACTCTCAGGAAGATTTTGACCATAACCTGCCAACTTCAGTCCCCGCTGACCTTTTAATAATCCAACTATTTGTTTAAGCACTAAATGAAGCCAAACTGCAGGAAGAAACAAGAGACTAATGCTAATTTATCTACTATGGCTTTTTATTTATTCCCTTTATTACAGGTGTATGTTGTGTCAAACATCTAAAACACACCCCTCACAGCTGAATCTAAACCAAATCATTAATGTAATTATCTGAAAGGAAACTTATTCCCCTGATATCCTCCTTCACATGGTGTCACATCAACGTGAGATGAAATGTACACATTTCAGCTGAGTGTGTTGATCCCAGAGGGATCCTAAAAGCTCCAGGTTTCGTTTCTGATGTGTGATTAAATGCAAATTCAATCACACATCAGGCAATTTGTGTAACTAAAGCTCAATTTCAACAGAAATGGGTTCTGGCATTATGATTATATTTTTGAAGCCATTAGAGCTCACACACACACACTTCAGGACACCTGGACTTGTCTTCAGATAAACGCCAACTAACAGGAATTGGAAAATTCAGGGAAGTGTTTTATTCATTCAGCGCAGATCCACAAATTTTAAGGATCTTTCAGCAATATGGAAACCGGGAGGTGACAGAATAAGAACAAAAAGCACAAACGGCTGATGGGACAAAAGGTGTTAGAAACAAATTAGTGGGCAGATGGTGTGAAGAGCCTTAACATCTGTACGACAACTCTGCTGCACAACAGACGAGACAGCACAAACAACAGTCTGAGAAAAATGACATTTTATTGAATCTGCAGAATCATAAGTACAATTTGAAGTGCTGTAACAGGGCAACAGGAGATGATATCAGGTCCTTATTCTGAGCGTGTATTCAGTAGGAGTTTTGAGTACACACTTATGTCAATATGCATATGGTATCTTTATTTTTTTTATTTAAAAAATAACAAAATTATATCAAAAACAAAAAGATTTAAGATGGAATGCACAAAACTGGTTTTTGAATGCTAAACCTGTGATTGTGGATTACATGATTTCACACTGCAAAGTCTACAGTATATAACCAGTATCATAGAAGCAGGGGGAAAGGGTGGGGGGTGTGATTCATCAGAAGCAAAGTAGCCTACGATGAAGGCTGAAGGTAAGAGGGGAAGCAGCAGATGGCTGGACAAGATACTGGACAGAGACCGAATGGAGACGGGGTTTTGATATGACGTTCAGTAGATGAGAGATGGCGGCGCGGAGGAGCTGTACAGAGATTCACTCCTGACTAATATCCAGGTCGGACAAACAACTTGCCCTAACTCACAGCTGGGGGGATTAAGAGCATCAGATCACCCCCCCCCCCCACAGCCTTGCACACTTTCCTCACCACATGCTCAACTTTTGACGGTGCCTCAATAAATCCATCCTGAGCTACACTCAACACAGCACTGGCTGTCTTTGTCCCCTTTCATCCAGGACACCCACCACCGACGCCAACGACCCTGAGATGAAAGAAAGCTTGGGTTGGATGCGAGCCGCTGAGTAGCTTTGTTATTAAAGTTTGAGAAAACATCCTCGCGAGCCGGAAACAAACAATCATTTCACTTCAAGCTGACACTCCAACTCTTCACTTCCAGTGAAACACACCACCTTGAGCTCTAAAACGGCTTTCTGATCCAACGTCTGCTCAGCCAACGCACATAAGCTGTCGCCAAGTAGAGAGGTTAATGCAAAATGCAGCCACACATACTGTACGGTGTGTTCATTCGTTTTGTTTGGCAACCCATTGACCAGCTTGAGGTGTTCTTGTAATCGTTTTCATCAGCAATGTCACTTTTCCTCACATTGGAAAGTTGTGAAATTTTACGAATGTTCAACACCAACGCACAACTTTCACCACACTGGATTCTTCCACATCACTTCCCCTCGACCACAGTCACAAAAAAATACGCACCGCTTGTTTTTTTTTTTTTCCTTTTCTACACCATGACCTGTAAAAACATTTCCCTAACTTACCTTTATGATACATATACAATTGTACAATGTCATCTAGCTACATAGTGAGAGCCTGGTTTCTTTTAATAAAGCTGAAATACGTCCGGCCCCTCCCACCTGCCACACCTATAATTCGCACCAGCCTGATCGCTCGCGTCTGTGACTGTCACAGTGCATCATGGGAGAATGAAACGGCAAGAAACGGGGGAGTCGTGTGTGTGTGTGTGTGTGTGTGTGGCACAATGGCGGTGGTGGGGATGGGTTTAAATGGGATTATTTACACCACTGAAAGACAGTAGGATATCATGTTTAAAGTCTGATATGGTCCTCACAGAAATGCGAGATCCAGAGAGGAGGAATGATGCAGCATTTCTGAGCAACAGCCAGCAACTTAAATGCTCGATTTTGTGTTTATGAACCAAACTTCTTTACATTTAGTGACAACCGATGAACCAAACGCTGGTACGTTTTGGCTGATTCTCTGCTCAGATATCAAAAATAGTTTGATTGTAGCGGGGGGTTCACCTGCAAGAGGGACCAAAGACACCTGCGTTTATGGATGTTTTAGTGAACAGAGCTTTCAATAAATGCCAACCTATAACAATAGACTTTGTGAGAAGCTCCGGAATAACAAACAGCATTAGTAGATATGTTGGTCAGAAACAGGCTTGAAGGCGCGAGCACTTGGCTGATTTCTTAAACCTGCTTCCAGCTCTGCTCTGACCTAAAACTGCAGGTTTATTAATCCCCCGACCAATCTAATACTGTGGCTGCACTAGTCCGCTAGTCCTTGATTCATAAACTGAGTTGCTGGTTTTTTTTTTTATTTAATACACTAACATTTATTCATAATTTTTTTTTGAAAATATGTTTCTTACAATAACAAGAAAAGACAAAAAGGAGGAACAGCATGAAAAAGACAACAACAATTACCACAGCCAAGTTCTCTCACATTAAATGAGAAAAAAAAAAAAAAAAGATTAAGACTCACATGAACAATGGAATAAATTGAAAATAAAACAAAATATAGATTTGTGCTTGGCCCTGTCTTTTGCAAATGTGATTTTCTTTGACGGTGGATTTGTAGCAAAGAGGGAACGGACTGGACTTGAACTGTTCCATCATCTTTCCTCAAACCTTCATCACTATTTTTTCTGAAGGCATTCAGGCTGAAAATAACAACAACAACAACAAAAAAAAAAAAACAGGAACAGATGTGTATGGACTGAACACCCACTAAAGATGGACCGATAATGTTCCCCGTAACGTAACTTGTCCCTGATCCCTCCTGTATCGGACCCGCCAGAGAAAGGCGATGACAAGGAGGTGCTCTACAGTTAGGCTGCGATTTCCAGTTTCACAACGACACCCACAATGCAGTGCTGATACAGGAGGGTGCCTACTTGAGCACACCGTGGTGACGAGAGGCGTGTCCATCTATAAATATATTAAAAACCTCTCTGTTTAAGACTGATAAACTGGCAACAGGTTTAGAGGTTAAAGGAATGTACGCAAGTCGAAAATATTCAAGATCAGTTCTTAAGGATTGAGATTCTACACTGTGTTTCCAGTCACACTGCAAAGACAAAGAAAAAAAAACAAACAAACAAACAAACCCAAAATAAGCCTATGAGAATGTCACAACCACCCACACCCCACCCACACACTTATTCCCTCCTCAGGATAACGTCTGGAGCTGTGGTGACTGACTTGTTGGGGGGGCTTTTATTTTTTTCTTCTTCTTTGTTTTTGCATGATGGTTTGTCAGGATTGTTAAGTGCCATAGCCAGGATGGAGCTCTGTGAACATGACCCCTGACCGACTGCGATGAACTGTGAGTTTTATCTTTTGAAACTTTCAATTTCCACTTGTGACAGTACAAGAGTGGAGCCAGGATTGAAGGGGGGGGCTGGGGCTGGGGCTGGGGGGGATAAAGAGGATGATGAACATCCAAACAGACAGACATCAGCACAGACGGACGGACAGAGAGGCAAGCAGGTAGACAGAAGAGGGACAGACAGACAGATAGATAGAGAGCTTCTGTGGTTGACAAGCTGAGCAGGGAGAGCAGAGTAAGGATGCGGCGGGGGGGGTGGGGGTTAAGGTCTCACAGGACAGATTAGGGAACAAGAGTAAAATCAAGAGAAAGCGGCTTTAAGATGAGATGGCACTAGGCTTTTCCTTTCTCTACCTCCTCTTTCCCTCTCCCTCTTTTTTTCCCTCCTTCCTCCTCACTCAGATGGCCTCCACGTAGTTGGCGGGCAGCATGCCCTGCTGGCCGGTGCGCTCCACGCGGCCATACATCCAGCCCTCGTCGATCTGCTGCACATCTACGATCACGTCTCCATCCATGAAGGACACCTCGTCCTCATCGGCGGCTGAGTAGTCATACACTGCCCTGTACCGCTTCTGTGGACAGAAAACAGCTGTTAGAAAGCAACTGCAGCCGAAATCTTCTACGCACGAAAGTGTTTTCACACTTATCACTAAACTTCAGCAATAAGTTGGCTTTGAAAGGCTCAGTTCCTGTCTACGACTTCAAATGTTATTAAAACAGATTTGAAATATCATCTAATCTGTGGATTGTTTTTTGGGTTTAGAATTTGTAGTTCTGGCTATTTAAAAAAAAGAACTAAATGTCTGTTTTGACTTCGTAAAGCCTAACTTAATATCTTGTTTTGTCTGATCGACAATCCAAAATCTCAAAATATTCAGCTTTCTGTCACAATATTTCCACGAAAACTAAAATTATTTGAATTTGAGAAACTAAAGCTTTTGGTATTTTAGCTTACAAAACAAGCACTTGATTGCCCAATTTTCTAAATATTTGCCAACCGATTGAACAAATTACAACATCTTCTGAAACTGGTTGTACAAGTTGCATTTCCTCTCCACTCGCAGCAAAATAGGGGGAGGACCTACCCCAGCACTGGGAGGGGGGCCACCGGCTGCCTGGCGCACTGGTTCAGGGGCAGGTTCATAGTTGTAGTTCTGAGATCCTGCAGAGGACTGGTAGGCTGCTGAAGAAAAACAGGAAGGCAAATAAATGAGCTGCAAAACATGCTTTGGATAAATTCTCTCAGTGGGGCTCAATAAATCTGGGAAATCTATTCTTTTGTATTTAGCTTCCAATGCAAACAGCAATGCTGCAAGTTTGTGCCAGATGTATTCAGTCCTGTGTGGAAGTCTGCACTGAACCTTGGAAGGAGGAATTTCACAAACAAGTCAAGCCAAGACGTGCATCAAATGGCTGTTGCACAACCTAGAGAACAATACCTTTCTGTGGTTAAGTGTAAATCGGGCTGTGGATTAGAATCTGCAGACACACTGGTCATTTTTATTATACATGCTGCAAGTAAAAGCTTCACATAATGTCACTAATGCTAATCAAGCCTTGTGCAACATCAGAGTTACTTTCACAGTTGTGAAATTGTGAAATTTCTGTAGCAATCTAACTATTTATAACAGAGATAGCCCTAACTTGTTCTGTCCCTTCCTCCGCTGCATTCAGCTAAGATCTCTGGGTGGTGTGATGAGCTCGTACGGCCTGTGGCAGGGATGGAGCCAAACACAAGAGAAGAAGCTCAGAAAAAAAATGTAGACGAAGCACTTGATGTGCTTTTCTCATGGAGCCAAACTGTCTGATGTAATTATCTGGCAATTTAGGGTTAAAGTTGACACATATCACCTTTTATCTGTGCTGTAAACCCATGTGAATAGTTTGGGTTTATAAATCCAACCTGCCACTCTTCCTACAACTGCTGAGTGAATTTGTATTTTTTCACAATAATCACCTGGGCTTGGGCTGCTCGGCTGATGTGGGGCCTCTCCTCCCATCTTCCTCTTCTCAAATTCCTCATGGTACTTAATCTGCAAGAGACAAACAGACACAGCGTTAAATCACAAAAGAACACGGTGAGTGTGTGCACCTTCTGCTGGTTTAAAAACGTTTCCAAACCAAACTGTGAAACACATCATTGAAAACCAGAAGGGATGATAAGGCCTTCAATTATTAATTCATAGACAGTTGTGTTTGGGCTGCACAATGTTGATGCTGTTTGATCTTGTATCAAACATGAACCTATAGAGAACATGACTTGTAGGCTGGGAACAACTTTTAGCTTTATCAAGGAAAAACAACAAAACAAAAACACATCTTCTGTGATTTGGATTATATTTTAATGTAAACCAATTTAATTCAAATTTTGTCGCTTTTTAGGGGCAGTATATAACAACAGCCATAGAAAAAATAATAATTAGTAAATTCTTAATCATCGACTGGGATATGCAGCAGAAAGCAGATGAATTCAACAATGAATAAATAGACTTTTGATTTAAGGTCCACATATGGATTTAATTTAAGATGGGCTGGAAAAAAGATTTTCCAGCCAATTTTTGCTCAGATTACACAGAAAACCATTTTCAATCCAACATTACTGTGCACAGCAAACACGAAGAAATATTTAAGACTTTTCAGAATAATATTTAAGATTTATTAAAATGAAAACGGGGCTTTAAGAGCCTGAGAAGAACTTGAAATCCACAGGTGTGGTGTCTCCCCCCCAAAACTGACACAGTGCGTAGTTCATTTTCTATCCATCAGGGGTCTCCCATGCGCTCTCCAGCAGCCCTGCATTTGTGGCGCTAGGTGGGGCGCACAACGTGCAGCAAAGCCTCAGGAAGCCGCTTGACGCTGACGGGAAATGACATCTCAGTGGCCGGATGTAGAGTGAGCTCAGAGTTGCATAGCAACCTTTGCTGACACACCAGGAAGACCAGGTGAGGTGAAAAGTAAGAGGAATGAACTGGACGAGGAGGAGGAGGAGGTGGGACTCATGACTAAGCACCTCAAAGTGCACCTTAAATCATTTAGATAACAACTGTCTAAAGTGCAAATAAAATGAGTGGTAATGAAAGAAAAGCTGGAGGTACAAAGACTTCATGACATCCCCACTCCCTTTCCAGTGGGTGTGACAAAGGCAGCATTCAGTGGTACAACACAAAACGGGGCCAGACTAGTGAAACTGAAACTGAGTGACTCCTTAACTACTCTAAATAACCCGTCCACCTCATTTCCAGGCTGATAACAGACTGACTCACAGTGCCTCAGTCAAGATTTACAACCCTGTTTCTGTCCCCGGCTCAAAGACCCCACTGTGCCAGCGACATTGGCGACCACTGTGTTCCCAGACTGGATGGGATGGTGAGGACAGTGAGGCACGTTACTAAAAGAATGAACCAATACTCAAGTACAATATGCTGAGTGAGGCTGTGTGAAGGAGGTTATTTTGAGCAGAGTGTGTGTGTGTGCGTATACAGGAAGTGCTCTGGTCACTGCTAAACTAAATCAATCCCCCCGTACAACCCCCACTGACTGTTGCTGCTTCTTCTTAGCAGCTTTTTGAGATGAAGGGGATGGAAAATGGAAGAGTGGACTAAGAACACAAACAAAATCAACATGTCTAGAGGTAGACGAAGCATTCTGGAGAAGGGGTGCTGAATAAACTGGTTTGTTTCTTAGTGTCCAGGAAAGACAAGAAAAGGTAAGGGGAGAGGGGGTAACATTCATTTGGAGAGGTGCCCTTATGATTGGCTGCAAATGATGCACTGATTGAAAGCAGATGTTGCGTTAATCTGTATGTCAAAAAAAAAACAAAAAAACTTTCATGATTCGTCTGAATCCATACTGCCATGATGTGGTTGCCATCTTGATGTGGCTCATGTGTGTACTAGTAAACATGTCATATGTGTGTGCGCCTCTTTCTCTATCTTGCAAATTTCCTTGATCTCAGTCATGCAAGATCTTTCATCATATGAAAGCAGTAATTACCCATCACCCCCCATCGTAATTACACCATTAGCCAGGCCAGCACGGAGCTGCGGCGGCGTCCCTCGTCTTTGACTGCTTCAATGTTTCGCATGGAAATGAAGGCCTTTACAGCTGAGTTAAGCAGTCTGAGGGACACAAGGTAAACACTGCATGCATTTCTGCATTGCTGTTCTGTGTTTACAGAGAAATGGCAAATCGATAACTGGAGCTGAGGGAGAGAGGGGAGAGCGGAGGAGAAAAGTCCACGTGGAAAGGGATATGAATACCATTCTCACACTGAGGAGCAGTGCGAGCAGACGAACTCTGACATTTAATGATGTCAGTACTAAGTGGGAGGATTTTTTGTAAAAAAAAAAAAAAAAACAAAAAAAAAACCAACAAAAAAAACAAACAACCCCCCCCCCGCAAAAAAACCACAGTGCAATATAATAAAACTTGAGATCTTAATCTCAGGTAGCTCTGAAGCCTGAGATGGACGTGGTGCAGCTGATCACAGGAAGTGAAAGACAGAAAGTCAGCTCTTCCAAAAAAGAGAAACTCTGCTTTAGTTTGGTGGTTTCTGCTGATGGATTTTATGTTATTTATGTTTTGCACAAAGTTTTGGGACACCACACCAGATGAACATGAGGTGTATAAAAGTTAGCTTGCAGCTGTGACATCAGGAAGAAAGTGCCCTTCTCAGTGAATCTCACATAGATTTATTAATCTCCAAAGAACAAATCCTGATTTCACTGTTTTGATAAGAGATTACAGACATATGAATTATCCATGTTATGATGGACAGATGCAGTGAGTGAGGGCTGATCCTTTGGGCACCTGTGCAGCGGACACTTACATTGCTGATTTGATCCTGCGTCTTCTTAATTCTCTGCAGCTCCGGCGTGTCTGCGACCACGCTGAAACCTTTTCCTTTATTCTTCTCGAAGTCCTCCCTGTAGAGAACCTGCAGAGTAAACAAGACCAAGTCAGAAACACGAGGTTGAAAAGTGAAATAAATAAATAAATAAATAAATAAATAAATCACATTTTGATTTGAATGCATAGAATAAAAAACAACCAGTTTCAATGTGTTAGTGTGAGTCAACGAAGAAACCTCAACAAATACAGCAGAAATTATTATTCATAGATAAACTGACCTAGATTCGTCCAACGTACAGATATGTATGTGCTTGCTTGATGTGGCTATAGAATAATCAAATTTTTTTTAGGATTATTAGGCTTTTTTAATCTTTGGTACATGTGGCAATAATGTCCACATTCAAGTTGAACATAGCTTGGCAAACAGATCAATAATGAGCTCTAATGAGTTGTGCTTTGGCTCAATAAAACACTTTTATGGCAGCAGAAAGATGGTTTTACTGTTGACTTTATTGCAGCTTGACACAGTTTGAGAACGGACATGAAAATCCTGAAAATGTGTCCTTGATTAAAAATGAACATTTTACTGATAACGTTTTCTCATGGGAGGCTGCAATCAAATTTGAGCCTGCATTTTAACGGAATCTACAATGCTACTTGTTTTATGACCATTTTATTGTATTAGATCAGTAATATTCTTCATAAAACATAAATTTTTAGTGGGGAAATTTATAGCTCATATCAACATTGGTCAGCTGATGGTAATTCTTGAAACATAAGAGCATACCATTAACAAGATCTTGATATTTTGATTTATTTAATAAATATTTATGTGAATGATACTTATTGAGCTATACAGTTGTACAGTAATGGTGTGCTTCATATTCTTCTGTAATGTAGACACTTCTGTCAAACACTATTTCTGAACTACATCTGTCCTTTTTTTTTTTTTACATTTTGGCACATCTCAGTCTGCCGGGTTCATCAGTGTGTTAGGTTGATGTGTCATAACCTTTCTGCAATGCCAGTACTTCCCCATTTTCAAGGAAAACACAGTTCAAAGATAATCAGCGATTTCTTCAGGCTGAACTATGACTTCAGTACGCATTATTAGGGTATGTGTGTGCTTTGTGCACAAGCAAAGTAAGATTGGCCACACGTTTACTGCCTAGTCTTCTGTGGTGACGTTTACTTCCTGTTTGCTTGGGAGTGGAGGCCTAACATACAGGACGTGGCAGCAACCATATATGGGCAAAATGAGAGGTAGACTATGACAAAATAGTGTGTGTGTGTGTGTGTGTGCGTTTTCAGCTTCCCACCCAATCTTGACCCTAAGGGCAGAAGAGGAAATGTCCAGCCCATGCAGAGTCAGATGAGTATCAGAAATTACAATGAACAAATCCACCCCCCTGGGGCCACAATCACATCCACCGCCTTTACAAACACTGAAACATGAAGTCAGGTACATGGTTTATTTTTACGCTAAAGGATCAGCAGCTACACGTTCTGGCTCTTGTCCATCAGGTCTCCGCACCGCACACTGTGACATTTAAACTATATAAATCGCTTAATTTAACGTCCCCGCACCAAACCCTCCCTCCTGCCTGCAAGTTGACGGCACAATCTGTCTGCCTGCTTGCACAGCCCATTACCAGGAAATAAGCTGCCTGCCTCGATCCCCACCCACAACTTCCACATAATGTCTGACACTGCTGAGCAGAGTGCTGACCAATCCTCCTCTCATCTCACGACGCCTTGTGATGAAACGGTGACATGCCAGTGACTCAGAGATGATGCGCGCGCGTGTGTGTGTGTGTGTGTGTGTGTGTGTTGCGATGCGATATCTGGTGTGACATCCATCGAGAGATCTGACTGAAAACTATAGATGATCTTCATTTCATGGGAAATTATACACGGGTCCTGCGCACAGAGATAAGTCACAAAGAAGATTAATATGGCCTCGACCCATCGTCGCCTTTCATTCTTGCTATGCTCCCATCGGTCAATGTAGGATCCTCTCCCCTGTTTTTTCATTTCTCAGTCTGTCTCCTTTGTCTTTTTGGGGTCTTCGAACAGCTTCTTCTCCTCCAATCATGCCTGTGCTTTCTTTCCCCACCCACACTCCCATCGTCTCCCTGCTTCTTTTTCATTCATTCATATTTTACAGCCTTAACAGCAACAGACGCAGTCATCCCATGGAGCTGGAGCTCTCCCCCATTATAATCTCTCTCTCCGCTTCTATTTGCATTCCTCTTGCTTTCCCTTCCTCTAGGGATTTCACTTTTATCTCTTCCTTTTTCGCCCTGCACTCCTCCCTCTGTGTTGGTGCCTTCCTGTCTCTTCTTTTCTTTTCTTTTTCCCCTCCCTCATGGGTGCCTCATTGCTTTCCTTCTCTTCCAAAATTCACTCTTCCCAGTTTCTTTATTTCTCTCTCTCTCTCTCCATCTTGTTTCTTTCTGCTTCCCCTTGTAAAGTCTTGTAATGAGGTGTGACAAACCTCTGCCCTGCTACCATAGCAATAGGGTTCCCGTAGCAACGCAGCAGAGACGATGGCGAGAGGTTAGATGGCCACATTTCTCTACAAACATCCTTTCAAAAAGTGGACAGTACAATAACACTGCATAATATCACACTGTTGTGATATTATTTTAGTATATCAACATTAACTTCTCTTCCATAACTGTGCAGCGTGGTCTGTTTTTATTTTCGGTTGGTGCAAAGAGATGAACTGGATTTCAAATACAATTTTCAATGCAGGTCTTGTGCTCAATATTTTGTGGTTAACAAGAAGTTCTTCAAAAATGGCCTTTTCCTTAAGGGAGTCTGGTTCAGTTAGCAGTGTTTTTAACCTTACCCTAACCTTTTCCACTTTACATAACTAAGAATATTTTCTCTATTAATTATTCCACTTCATATTTCAAAACAAACTTTAATGGTTTCAGTTGATGAATTTGGTTTTTGAGGGTTTTTTCCACCTGGGGTCGAATATAACTAATTTAACATCCCATCTCCTCCAGCAGTGGTACATTATGAAAAGGTCTTTTTTTTTTTTTTTTAAATTGGTCGACAAAATAATCAGCAGATTAACCTAATATCTTTTCTGTGTCCTGAGCTCTTTCTTATGCTACTGTTTATGTTAAACCATTTGTATAATCACTGTCTCTTGATGTATGGTTGAGTGATGGCGGGGGGCTGTTAGGATGCACACTGTAGAAAAACACCATCTGTTACTCAATCCCTCAGTTATCTCCCTCGCTGTATGACCACTATCCTTCCACCCCCATCGCTCCACAAAGGCCCCCTCTCACATACACTCACCCGAGACTGGCATGTTGTGTTTGACACTAACGTTTGGATAAGACGACTGATCTAAAGCCCTGTCGGCTCTCTCTTTTGCTACATGACTTGTTTTGTCTAAGTGTAATTTTTCCATTCAAACATGCAGAGCACTTTTTCACATTCCTAGTTGTAGTTCCTAGACTACTAAGAAAAATGGCTCAGATTTCATGAAAATGTGTGAATAAGAGAAGTGAAACATCATGACATGTGTCAGGGGTGATGACTGTCTGCCACGACTTGGCTACCAAATATAACTATATATATATTCATTCTTTAACTACAGACAGGAGTCTGATGGTAAGTATACATTTCTGACTCTCTATCAGAGCTTTCTTTATTAAGGCAATAACTCATGACCCACTTCAGATGGATATTTTGGTCTGATGAGGGTTTTTTTTTTTTTTTTGGTCTCTGAGTATATTTGGGTCTTTGTTAGTTTAGCTTTGGCAGAGGCAGCTCCAGTGATGCTTTCTGGGGTTACAGATCAGATTTAGATGGGTGACTCTTTGAGGAAAAAAATATTATTTAGGAGGATCAAATGTTAGTGAACTTGGGTGGCCCAGCAACGAAGATGAGTAAATAGGAGTACATCCATTGTGGGCCACACAGCAGTGGCAGCAGTAGAACTGCATTATGAGTCAACATTGGATGGTATAACAAGAACAAAATTTATGAGGGTATAATCAAGTTTGCAAGGATCATAAAAAGGCATACAAATAAGAGGCTGACACATTAACACTGGTGGAAGCAGTCAAGGGAAACGTGTTAAACAAGGACTCTTACACTATATTTAGCTCAGTTTTCAGGAGAATCTAGACTTTGGTATCTGTCAACAAACTCCAGCTAAATGATAAGCACCCAATCTAATAAGAGAGCAATATTTTGGCCACGCCTCCTCCCTCCATCTTCCACAGATTCCAAAGTGACAAGGAGCAATTATTCTTTTGTTTTATTGTAATTTGTTTTCCACAATTAAGCTCAATTACTACAGAAAATGTAACTTCTAATTTGTTCTTATTAGGCAGAGTTACAATATTGAACAGAAAGCCAGTACTTTCTCCAGAGTTCGCCTCAACTAAAAAGGAAAATGTGATTATATTCACTGTGAAGGATATTAACACTGCACTATTCTTATTTCTTGTATTGTCTTTCAAGTTGTGATAGAAGGAAAGAGAAAGTTGTTTTTATTTAGTTAATCAATTAATTTAACTTTTTATTCATAGCAACAACTTTTTGGCTCTGCAACATTTTATCTACCATCATGGACCTTCCAGCGCTCTTTTTATGTCTCTTACTTCTCAGATATGTCTTAAAGCTTTGAGCGTGCAGTTATCGTGAATGTTCAAACAGGCTCTGAATTAGACTGATCACGTTATCTGAATGTTGGCTTTGTGTACTTACTCCCAGACGAGTTTTTAGGGTTAAATCAAGTCACGGATTTCAAATTACACTTATCATTTTATTGGTTCTTGTGGAGTGATGCCAATGTGTGAAAAATCTGTGTGTGTTTGTGTGTGTATTTCACAGCCAGGTTTATTGAATGAACCACAAGCTGCAGGCACTAGGAGATACCTGGCTTTGCATCTTGCTCTGCTGTTTGAGGCGGAGATTCTCTGGAGTGTCAGCCACGCAGGTGAAATTTGTCTTGGGGTAGTGTCTGTAAAACAAACAGCAAAGAACATCAGCACACCGTAAACACACATACACACACACACACACACAGGCAGATGCCAGCTTCTACTCAGACTCCAACTGTGACACTCAAGCCTAGACTAAGAGAACAAACAAACAAATCCCCCCCTCCAAAAAACGCATAACTCAAGCAGTGTGCAGTCTGTGGCCCCACAGTGTGGACAGTTGTTATTCAAGGTGGTCCTGAGGTTGAGTTAGGAGCCCCTGTAGACAAAAGGCATGTCAGTGTAACATACAATGCTCTGTCAGTGGGAGCCAAGGTAGTCTGAAAAAGAGGAAGTGCAAGCAGGGGCTGTGTGGGGGGGACGAGATCCTCAAGGTCGCACAATTTTGGAGGGGCGCCATTGCAGGTGTGGAAAAATCTTTCCAAGCTTACAAAACTCAGGCACACACACCCACACAGACACACAAACTCATGGGCATGGCCCTATGGGACATAACAGGAAGAGGAACAGCATGCAGCAGACACAGCAACAGGGTCAAAGAGAGTGGGTGGGTGTAAACAATGTGTTGGAAAGCCCCCCTTCAGCAGAGCATGAAGGAGAGTGTCCTTTCTCAATGGATTCTGGGAATTTTCTTAACAGCAGCACACCTGTAACCACTTGACCTCCGACTGTTGAAGAGAAAAAAAAAAAAAAAAAAAAAAAGCTGTGTCTGAAACAAATGTAACAAACAATAATATACACAAGTGTAACCACAAATCTTGGCATCATGCACAATGTGCACAACATGCAGCACACCGAGCATCAGTCCAGCACCCATTCATCACACACCTACTTATTGATCGACTGTGCGTGCAAAGCATAAGTTAGAGTTTTTATACGCTGGAGCCTTCTGTGCACAAGTAGCTTTGAGGTCCACAGATAATGGAGCCTGCCAATCAGTGTGATCTCGAAGGCAGTAAAAACTCATGGCTCCTATCCAGCAGGGGAAGGAGGAGGAGGAAGAGCCCTCACACAGATTAGCTAACTGCTTACATGGACTGCAGTTCCCAACCTGCCTCAGGGCGTTGGGTGACCTCACAAATGTTCAACCGCTATCTGTGCCTCTGGGTAACCCATTTGGGCAATGTGTTTGCTCTTTCCTTGACAACATGGCAAACAACCTGAATTAGCATTTTTCCTCATGTGATAATGGATGTAAAAAAAAAAAACAAAAACAAACGTACATTACAAAGGTTGTGGTTATTTTTTTTTTTTTATATATAGCTCTGTTAACACATTTTAAAGAAACCAAGATGACAATTTGAAATGAATACAGTCAGGTCTGAACAAAACCAAAAGTTGAGTGAAGTTGGTGTGATTCACAAAAAAACCCCCAAAACTCAACCTCTGTTAGCATCCATCCAAACACTCATTCTAGGCATTTACAGCTGCTGGCATTCGTTTTCCTGAAACCGCAGTTAGCAGTGTATTGGTTGTGGTTATCAGTGCCACCAGGTGAGGCTGGGCAGGCAGCGAACAAGGTAATACAACAATGCAAATGAAGCTACTCTTTAACTTTTATATATTTAATTACATACTTAAAAGATGCTTCCCTAGATGAACACAGTCTGTTCTTTTATACTTGTTTGATATATACAACAGCCCCCTGCTACTTCTGTGAGCCAATATCCATAATTATGTGGGTAATAAGAAGGATGAGCGAAGATGAAAAGGAGGTTTCATATCTAAAAGTCTGACACTGTAAATTCAAATCTGTATTATTTCAGAGTTCGGGTTCAGAAATGTCAAAATAGTCTCAGTTTCATTTGATCATAGGGTCCTCTGAGTTTCAGCCTGACAGACGTATTATTGAGAACCCATCCTTCCTTTAATGGTAAGGCTAATGTCTTACACACTCAGCTGCACAAGTATGAATGGTCTTCTAATCATTTCTTTAAAGAATACATCATGCTAGTTGCATCTGTCTATAAGCACTCCTATAAAACATTTTTGTGCTTCTTGGGAAATGTTTTGAGCTTGGCAATGTCTGGTCTGTGGTGAAACACACAGCTGTACCTGAAAACCCCTGTGTGCCCTAGACAGAGGGTGTGTGGCTTGAACACAAACCCTCTGCCTCAGTATCTTTATTAAAAGTGTTCCAGTCATCTTCAGTGTGGCTTCAGACACTGTCCTTGCACTTTAGGATCACTAAATTGCTGCGCAAATATGAGCGCAATGATTCAGTGGAATTTTGCAATGTGTGTCCATCTGTGTAACCATGCTTGTGTTTCCATGTCTGTTTGATGGTATGAGTGAGTCACAAGAAGACTCACAAGAAGACTCAGGAGTGGGTGGCACATGCACAAACTCGGTTAGCCCTGTGAATGCTTTAAAGAAAAAAAGGGAGTGATCAAAACGGAGGGGAGGCATTGCGGGGTGCAGGAGTGCCAGGGGCCACGCATGTGTAATGACACACACAAAAACACACACACAAACCGCCTACTGTGCAGGAGGAGAGGTCTGTTTGCATTGTGGGACCAGGAGATGTTGTGCCAGGATTGACCCTGTAAGAGCTGGAAAGGTTGTAATGCATCATTCAGGTTGAACATTTCATCGGCATGTAAATATCCAACTCAACATGGTCAATGATTGAAGGGTCATCAGAACACACATCGTGGTGGAGGAGCTATAGTTGGTAGAAGCAGCAATAACAAAGGTCAGCTGGCAACCAATGGGCAGAGATATCAGCTGTACATGACAGGCAGAATCTATTGCACAGCGAGGCTCATGTGTCAGAAATCAGTTGATATTTCGCTGACAAGGCCTCTTCCAATAACAAAGAGTCAGCACCAGCAGTGCCACACCGTGATGTCACCATTGGTTTGTGAACTGCCATTTTGAAGTCTCAGTACTGGGATGTAGCCGTCACCACCTCGGCTTTTTGATACCACATGAAAACCATATTTGGAGGAGAACATGTATCTAGGAAGGAGTGACAGATGGATCTGACATACTCTATCCTGATTGGGTGATATGGTCTGTCAGTTATGTGGTAGCTCAATCATAATGTATACCGTTTTATACGGTCCATTTTCCTCTAAATGGGACTGTAATTTAAAGAATGAAAGTCATGTTGTATTAAAGAGGACTGGAAACTAGAGAGTGAGATGGCAAACCCAGACATAAATCAAGTGGGAAGTAGGACCATTTTCACATAGACTTCAATGCAATCTGACTTTTTATTACAACCAGTGGAGTCGCCCACTGATGGTCTTTAGATTAAATTGGAAACCTGCTGTCTAACAGTCATTAAGGCAGTGTCCCACTAACGGCTCCCACAGACTCCAGGGGAAATGCATTTTTTCTGTCTACTTATCTGTCCTACTAAATATCCCACAATCCCCTCAAGTGACTCTAGCATCTAATCAGGGATGGGACTCTCAAGGAAGAAGTGGGTGGGAATACAGTGAAAACAAACAACTCCTATATCCATTACCAAGGACAACTATAGAAGAGTAATGATAAAGCAGTTATCCCACAGAATAATAACAGAGAACGTAGCCTGCATTCCTGTCCTGAAGTGGGGAGGCTCTTCCCCTGATGATGTTTACTCAAATGAGGCTTGTTTCAAACAAACGGAAAGAGGCGTAATAAACAGGCTATGAAGGGCCTTGCTTCTGCTGGTGAAGCAAATGGCGAGAACATCAGAGCAGGAATGGGAGAAAATTACAACACTTTAATGTGTAAACAAAAGTGATAGCAGGAAAACACCTGCTCTACGTGGTCATCATAGATGGGAAAGACTGGATGGGGGGCAGTGGTGGTGGGTCACAGTGAAACATCAAACCAAAGAAACAAATTTCAAGACTACCATCTGAAATTCTTTTTACTCCATCACCTTACATCAAGTTTACAATTAGGTTTTCACTGGCTTATTCAACATGTGAGCAGAGCTATGCTGAAAATTTGTTGTAGCACTAAACGTCATACCTTTAAATTAAATTATGAAATTGTGACAGGTTGACAGAGAGATGTCAATGAAGCAAAGCTAACACAGGTGTTGCCTGTGAAGGTGAGCCAGGGCTCTGAGCCAGGACTCTGTCATGACTGTGCCATAGGTGTGGACCTTTCATTGCTAAAATCTTTGCCCTCTGACAAAGCAAATGCTGTGACAAATAATCAACACACTAATTACTTGTCTTTCGATTTCAGAGTTAGAAAAGCACCGGTGTAAGTAACACGTGTGCATGTTGGTATAGTGGCTTGCACTCTTTCACTTGTGAGTTGGCTTGGCTTCAGAAACAGATCGACACATTTGCTTAACCTGGAAATTATTTACATGAGTGTACAGAGATTTACATATCAGATCTGCAGAGTAATAATTTTTTTCTTTGACAAATTTCCCAGACCAACCTTTCACGGGGCCAGGAATGTTCAAACTAGAGAGAGAAAGAATCAGTCATCCCAAATGGTATGACTCCATTTAGTGAAAACATAAAGCCAAGAAAAACACCAACGAGTGAGGGAAGAAAACATAAGAAGTTCCTGGAATCATTCCTGGAATTCTTTGAAAGTTCCTGAAGTTATTTGAAATTAGTTTGCACCCTGATGTTGTGTAGTATTGACTAGCTGCCAACACCTGTAGCATGCATGTTTATTGCCTGTTTGTGGCTGATAAACTTACTCATAAACCTAATTTGCATGAATACAGCAAGACAAAAGTTTGCTTTGTGTGGTTTTGTGTCCACCAGGAGTCAGGCAGAAATGCAATCTGGGTGCATATATATGGGCAAAATGTTCCTTAGTTTTTTCTCATGCTTTAGGAGGAGACAACAAAAAAAACATATTGACATATTATTTTACTTCAGGCCCAAATGACTTTTCCCTGGTGTTAATCATAACAGAAGACAAATGCTGGAGAAAACAGCCAACCACAGTTTCCACTGAGGTTGAATAATACAATAGTAGGAGGAGGTCTCTTGATTTATTTCCCCGGCAATAAAATGGCATTTAAGGAAAAATGCAAAGGAGCCTGTCAGAACACGAAGCCAACGCCTCCTCTATGCTCAGAGCATGCATTCGCTCTCAGAAATACACAGAGAGGGGGAGAAAATGATCACAAGTAACAGGAGAGGGGGATTCCATGGATTCCTGATGAGCCCTTCGTTCTGTGAGTATGTGCTGAAGCGTGAGTGGACATGCTAGTTTTCAGACTTTGCCTGTGTCACTCTAGAGGAACTTTAGGAATTTCCTTTGTTGATGCCCCATTACCCCTCTCCTCTCCTCCTCCCCCACTGAGGAGGAGGAGGAGGGATGGAGGCACTTTCCCACACCACATATAGACCTTTTCTCTGAGGGGGGAGCTGGAAAAGTCACGGATAAACAGCAGAGGAGGGAGAGAGGGGCCGTAGTTGGGGTTGCAACATGCAAACACATATTTAGGGATTCCTGTTTCAGTTTGAGGTCAGATTAAAATACTGCTGTTGGGCATTTGGGTTTGTTATAAAACATGATGTGCTATACATAAGATGAGTTAGTGATAACTTACGCATTGCAGTATGGTCTCTTCTCAAAGCCTTTGTAATTCTTCATGTTTAGAGTCATTTTGCAGACCTCGCAGCTGAAGCATCCTTTATGCCAGTACTGTCAAAAAGGAAAAAAAAAAAAAAGACAGAAGACACAAAATATTAAACGGGGGGGACTTATTTCCCTAAAATGGAGAACCTACTTAACACAAACACACAATGACAACCGTAAACAACAAGCACAGGAAGGCTAATTGAGCTAGTCCAGGACTAATTTCTATTCCCTTGAGGTCTCACAAGGACTTGAGTTGGACGCAGACTAAAAAAAATTGTGACTGTTGAGAGTGAAGCAATCTGAGAGCGCTGTAGTCTGTGTATGCTTGCACTGAGCAGTTACAAAGAAAACCAACTTCCCCTTTGGCGAGCATACTGAATGGTTACTATTTATAATCAGATGCTGTGAACAGTAAAAGGAGGTCTGTCAAATCTTTGACAGACAAGCATGCATCTGGTTTTTGACCAACTTATTTGTTCACATAAACTTCCATCCCTTTGAGATTAGGAAATGAGCTTGGATGTCATGTCAAGGTTTTTGTTTTCTACAGATGTTGTTTTCACTTGGTGCTGCAGAAGTTTTGGTTGGTCTGTAATTCACCTTTTGATTCCCTCCCTGTTAGTTTGTTCACCACAGCAGGCCTGCATGTTTCTATAGCTCCTATGTCCATCTTCAGAAGAAGCTTTGCCTCTATCTCCCTTACTCCCACCCACCAGTCCTCTCGCTCTCCTTTCCTTTTCTCTCCTGGCACTTGGCTGATCTGCGGCCTGAGGGTTCAAAGAGGGATGGACGGAGGGAGGATTGGAGAAAACTGGAAGGAGGGAGGAAACATGAAAGGAAGGAGCTGGGGAGAGCTAGAGGAAGGGAACAAGCAGGGGTGGGGTGGGCAAGAGAGTGAGAGAGAGAAAACGCCAGAGTGTGAAGCAATGATCTGGCTGCTCCCACTATCATCAGGGGAAGGGAGGGAGGAGCGCAAAGACATGGAGAGGGAATGAAAGAATGGGAGGGAAAGAAAGAGGGAGTCCTTATTAACATGGCCTTGGGGCGCTCTGCCATCCCTCTCATTCTTTCACCCACTCTATCACTTTCTACACCAATTGCCCACACACAAAATACTAATCTTGCAAACAAACAGCACAGAGCACAGAAAAGATGATTCAAAACAGAGAATAAATGAGCAGAAACACACGCAAATACAACACCACTTTCTCAATGTTTTTCTCATAAACACATAGAAACGCGAATTTGATTCCACATAGTCTTCCCAAGATAAAAAGTGGAGCAATCCTGACAGAAAAACACATAATTTCCCTGTGTGTGCATTGGCACTGTTTGATAATCTACCATGTGTTACAGCAGTGATATAAAGGTGGCCATTAATCACCAGGATGTGGAGGTTTGTAAAAGCTGCAGATGGACACTAGACACAATCATGGCAAACACACATCCTTCCTTCCATTACCGAATGATCTAAAATATGGCTTCTGGATGGCTTTAACAAAAGCCTTGTCTGTTCTGCCTGGATGTAATGGTTCTCACAGGGCAGTATGCACCTACAACAAGCAAGTGTATCTATGTGTCTTCATTGCTTCATTGCGTGCTCGTAGCTTTGCGCCATCAATGATGTACCGAGGTATACAAAAGAAGAGGCTCACAGTGAAAACCAAGTCTGGGCTCTGTTTAGCAGACCTGTGATCCAGAGCCAAACAGAGTGGGCCAAGCCTCCCAATGCAAACTCCTTATCCCACCACAGCCTGATCAAGGCCTGAGGGAAATGCAGATGGACATATCAGGTCACTCTTTCCATTCCTCTCCATTGTGTTGGCTATTGCAATAGCAAATCCCTTTGCAAACAACAACATACTACAGGCAGATTCCATTTCCTGTAGCTTCAGCTGATTTGCAGCTGTGGTGGCTGATATCTATGTATGCATACTGTCTGGTTTAGCTAGTTATACTGCAACAACCTAATATGATATCCTCCACAGGTGCGGTCACCCTCATGCCTTTTCTCTGTAAAAATGGTCAATTGAGATGACCCTTCACAATGTGATCATCATATTAAAGTTAGAATGCGAATGGCTGTGGGAGAAAGGTGAGTCTATCAGCTGAGCGTGGACTTTGATACTTACTGTTGTTTCCCAGCATAAATATTGACCTTGGGTCCACTCCAGAGAACAAACCTGCTGAAGGCAACTGCCTCGCCCAACCTGTTAACCCACATTCTTCAAGGATAACCTTCATCAACCTCCTGCCTTAACATGGAGAACATGATCCTCTCAGGTGAGCCGGGACACTGCTCATATATGAACAAGTAACAGACATTTCTAAGGATCACTCGGGCCTCATTTGTATAGAGGCAGGGCTGCGCGTGTCTGCGTTTACACTGTACTGTGAATATTAAAACTTAAATATATCCCTCACAGCTCCAAAGGGTTTTCTGGACAATGTTATTCAGTACACATTTAGTCAATAGAGGCAGAGCCTGTAGCCGTGTGGCTGAACATCCCACAGATATAATCAAATGTGCACAGGGAAGTGAAACACAACATATGGTCACTCTCCACCATCGAATACCAGACGTGAACCGCCATCCATATCATCTGAACCTAGACAGTAGACACAATGGGAATATACAGCATTTTGTGGGAGCCCATTAGGACTGGGACAGCTATTAACTCTAGGATAACACCCGTGCATGCTGAAGGGAGCAGAGGGAACAGAGATGTCGGGGAGAGAAACATTCCAAATGTGAGTGTTGGAGAGGCCATCCAGCAGTTAGCCTCGTCCAGCTCCAGGAAAACCTGGCTCTTTGGTGCTAAGCATGATCTGGTAGTCAGATGGAAAATGAGGACACTGCAGAAATGAAGCCCTAGAAATAAAACACCCATTTAAAAAAAAGGCACTGTCTCCCTGCATCAACGCAGCTCAAGGGCACATGGGTAAGCCCGTCTACATATATGTGCGTGCATGTGTGTATAACTGTATGTAGGTTATGCGTCTCGTCATTTGTGATGCAGGGGAAGCAGGAGCAAATCAAGAGCTAAAATGCTCAGTCAGCATCACAGCTCCATCCCTATGAGAATCTAACACAAGTTGGCCCGAACAAAACACCCTGGGGTTAAAGGGGAGGTCAACAGATCCTCAGACACCATGTATGCAAACCCAGCCACACACAGAGAGATGGTTAGTGAGAGTCTAACCAGAGACGTGCTCTCACATATCAACTGCAGACTGATAGGAGACTAACACATTCCCTGCTTGAGGCATTAAAATGCTGCAGGCCTGTTGTGTCAACTGCTTCGTCTGTCAGCATTAGTGCATAATCTAAACAGAGTAAATGACTCACTTGTTTTGGTTCACCAAACTCAGTGGCACATTTACCAAACCATTATTGTTATTTAATTTTTACAAATGGAAAACAACATGTAACCAAGTATTTTCATCATTAATAACACAGTCATTTTCTCAATTAATAGAGTGGTCGTTTGGTCAATAAAAGATCAGAAAATGCTGAAATATGTGCTCTATGTTTTATTGCAAAGCCCAAGCTAATGTCTTAAAATGATCCAAAATTCCCCAAATAAATTTTGCCTACTATCACAAAAGACTAAAGAAACTGGTAAATATACATATGTGAGGACCTGAAACTTTAAAACGTCTGATCAATTTTCATAATAGTTGCTGACTCATTTCCTGACAATTGACTAACTGACATTGTTTCTGTTTTAGTTGGGAGGTACTCATGCGTCAATTGACTTTCAGAGAAGATTAATTTACATGGGCACAGCTGGTGTGTCCTTTTCCTACTGATTAATGGAGAATTTGTGAAAATATCGTGCCATTTTTATATTTGAAAAATATCATTGTATTTATACAAGCTATATGCTTTTTTTTTAAAAAATCAATTTACACACTCCAGTCTTCTTGGGAATCACCACATTATGCATCAGAGGAGTTAGGCGTCTTACAACACCAAAGGAAATCCCTTGGGACCACAATGAAATATTTCATACCTCTTGGTCAACTCGGTAGCAATTAACTTCAGTCTGAAGCACTTTGTTTTTTGCTTTCAGAGGCTGACTGGGCCAATGGATTAAAAGAAGCTACACCAATCAATAGTGGTGAAATTAACCAAAAACCCCACCAGAGAGAAACGCGCCCCCCCACACACACACACACACACACACACAGTGGCTCATTACAGAAGCTTACTCTGTGTATGTGCAAGCATGAAAGATTATTCTTGTGTAAAATGGCGCATGCCTAAAGACAAAGTGCCCACATCTGGCTGGTGCTAATAGAGGAAACACTAACTCATGAAAGCACGCCAGTTAATTATTAGCGTACATGATGCCATTAGTTGTTACCTGCGCCAGGGGCTTTTTTTGGAAAACAGTGATTTGAACAGACATACTATGCTGGAGAAGGGTATGCTCTAAACACAATTTCCAAGCCACTCCAGACTGGGATGTGCACTTACTGACTTACAAATGCTGCTGCACACCAAGCCACTAGATGTTCAGAAACATGGCAGAGGTGAAGTGTCAACACATTTTTCCTTGGTCATGAATCATTTGTATAAATTCACTATACTAAATGTCAGATTCTGTTACCACTACTGTGAAGGAAAACTTCCACTTTTTTGAATTTTAAAGCACCGCAACAATGAAAGTCCATATTTTTTGTGTGCAGGGTTTTAAGTAGGCTCTAAAATTTAGGGAAAGCAAACAGAACATATACACTAGTTCCCTTTTCTGATAAAACAAACGCACAAAAGGAGAAGTACCTGGCAGCTCACTGTGGACTCAACACCTCAGATGATTTTGACTGTAATGTTTGTGACTGTGAGTCATCAAAGGGAGGTGACTGTTGCGGCTGGAGAGATTCCTCACCTCTTGGTCACACGAATCAGCACTCAGAATAATCTAACTAAAGTTGGGGTTAGAGGAGAAGTGTTCAAACTGGAAACACAGGAGGTTTAAGCAAGAACAACTGGACAAGACCAGAATTACAACATCGGAAATAGACTGAAATAAAAGCAGGAAGGATTTGATAGGATTACGTGAAGCTTTAGTGACCTTCTGCATATAAACATGGGGTACATGATTTAAGTTCTTTAATACAGAGAATGAAACTGTACATAGCTGCATGCTGTACTATTCTGACCTTTAACCTCCTTTTCCGGCAATTTCCTGGGTATGAAAAGTGGCTACACAATTGAGGCTCAGATCACATCCAGAAAAACCCCACATCGAAGCCAAGTAACACATTGACCAACTTGCTAGTTAAATGATAAAGTGGACAGGAAAGGAGTGCAACACTGTGAGTTTCAGATATATTCCTAGCGTGAGATAAATGTAATTGCCATACAGATTTGAGCGGATGTCAAATGTGCCAGGACATTTCAGATCAGGACGAGCTGCCACCGCAACATACCCAGCTAAATCTCCACAAACACACCCATCTGTCAAAGTTAATATGAAATCTGTCCAAAAGTCCAACCTGTAGTTGATTGTTTTGTGGGTTCTACTTTTTTGTACAAAGGCTATAAATGAAACAAGTAAGGGCTTGCCTCACAAAGACGCCAAGCAAATATTGTGTATAAACAATAATTTTAATGTTTTGGTATGGCTCACTTATTCAACCAAAAACAAAACAAAGATTTTTAAAAGCCAGCAGCAATGTTTGTAATTACTTATTTACTTACTAAGTAAATAATACTTTATTTACTTATTAAGGGAGAGCATACAAATCAGTTGCTAATGTTATTATATTAACATGTAATCGATGACATAATGTTTGTTCACAAAGTATTCAGACCTAAATCTTTTTGTTTTATTGCTCATGATCTATATTCACTAACTCATAATGACAAAACAAAAACAGAATTTTAGATTTTCTTCAAAAAAGAAAAAAATGAAATATCACATAGGTGTAACTCTTTAGTGCTTAGTAGATATACCTTGGCAGTGATTACAGCCTTGAATCTTCAACAAGCTTTGTACATCTAGATTTGGGGATATGCTGTTGTTCTTCTCTACAGATCCTTCAGAGCTCCGTCATGTTGGATGGAGAGCGTTGGTCAAGACCCATTTTCAGGTCTTTCAAAGATGTTCGAATGGGTTTAAGTCAGACCTGTCTCTGGGCCACTCACAAACCTTTAGTGCTGTTCCTAATCTACTCCTGCCTGTGCTTTGGGTCAGTGCCCTGTTGGAAGGTGAACCTACAGCTGAGTCTGAGGTCCTGAAACCAGTTTGCCCTGTTTAGCGTTCCCTCAACTCTGAGCAGTCTTCCTGTCCCTGCCACTTAAAAAGCCCCTCACAACACAAAGCTTTCACTGAAGAGAGGTGTCAGTCTGGGCACTCTTAGATCGGTGAAGTGCTGCAGATTCGTGGTTGTTTCAAACTTCTTCTACTTAAGAGTTGTGGAGATCACTGTCTTTTCTGCTTCAAGGTACCAGAAATGTTTTTGTAGCCTCCACACAACCATGTCCAATAAATGAAATTCACCTCAGGTGGACTCTAAACAAGGAGTAAAAACATCTCAAAGATAGTCAAGAGAGATGGGAGTCACGTTGGAAAAATTTTATGTCAGTAATTATTTCAATATGATATATATTAGTTTTTTGTTTTAATTAAGTTGTAAAAGTTCAGGTTCAGTTTTGCTTTGTCATTATAGGGTATCAAGTGTAGACTGATGATAAGAAAATGTTTTTTTTTTTTAATATAAGGCTGTGAGATAAAATGTAAAGGTAGTAAGGGGGTCTGAAGATTGCTGTTAGATATTTATAAATCATATGAACTAATGTAAGAGAACTGAAGCTCTTTACCTGCTGTAAGAAACAGAATCTGTAATGCAGGCATATAAAAAGCAGACAGCACGTAGAGGTAGTAACTAGACAGACCCTCCAGCAGAGAAGTGTTTCAGCAAGAGATGAGCTTCAAGCCTAACCCCTCTGCACAGATCTCTCAATTTATCTCAAACACACACATCCTGAGTGCTGGAAATAGTTACTTATCTTCAAGTGACACACATACAAATCATTTCATGTACCATGGCCTGCCAAGTTAAACTAACTGTAGTCTATTTTGCCTGACATTTTGCATATTAGTCATTAGTAAATAAAAATAGTGCATTACTTCCTTGTTGCAGTGTTTTTTGGCAAAGGTTCAACGGCCGTCCTCATCTCAAGTAACAAAAAAGCCACTCTGTTAGGTATGAGTCTCATTCTTCAGGCAGATTTGCAGCTATAATCTCCTTCCTATTAACAAAGCTTCCTATGTATTGAGGGGAAGACAAATAAGACAGCTAAACCACCACCAACAAAAGCCTGAAACGAAATTCACTTCCTGTCTTTGCATGTGCTCGGCTGCCCGTTCCCTCTCCTGGGCCCAGCCCTGCCATACTGGAATGCAGCTAACAGACAAACAAGCCTCTGTGGCTCAGCCCCTCCACAGATGTATAATATAGAAGACGGCTGTCAGGTAAAAAGGTGTCCGTCAGTGGCTGGGAATACCTTGCTATACTCCTGCCTTCACATGAGTTAGCCTAGCACATGGAAAAAGCCAAAGCCAATGTGGCCGCGGCTGCTTAAAACAAGCAAGTATGGCTGTGTGTGTATTTGCCACAGAGAAGGGAAAGGGGAGGTTGTTTTTGCGTGTATGAAGGGGTGAGCGCTGATGCGTAATGGCAGCAAAGACAGACGCCAGGCTACTCTCCTGTGCTTGGTTAAGAGCAGGGAGACAGCACAGCGGGCCTCTGACAGAGCACGTTTTATGGGAGTGTCTGTCTGCTGGAATGCACCCTGCTACAGGCCAGATTCCACAGGACATTCAGGCTGTACTTGTGGCAATTTGGTTCTCATCAATACCCTCAAAGCCCTCTAACATGCTAGCACGACTCTTGAGGGTTGCCTGGGTCGCTTGTGCGTGAAGGGGGGGGGGGGCCTCTGGGGAGTGAATCCATTCCAGCCTGGAGCAATTTGGGAAAACATTAGTCATGATGCATTCAAGCGATCCAAGCGGCAGAGAAGAAATGCATCTAATCAGGAGCTGATGTTACTTCAGATAATGTGCTTTGCATGCTTCTTTTCTGTCCTCCTTGTCTGTCAACCCCAACTGATAAGCACATCTCAACAGGGATTGATTTTCAATAGCCAACGTCCATTAGACAAATTATCCACTCGCCCTGAGCCACGCTTTGGTAAATCTAATGTAAACATAGCTATTCCTATAGGTGGCAAAGCAGACCCCACCCACCTCACAAATTAAGTGTGTTGCATGCATGCATGCTAGTTCCTATTGCACACTGGAGTGATTGCAGCAGGATTTTAATAAATGCAACATGGTCACCTGAGGCTCCCTGTAACACAAAAGTGGGCACAGACCAAAATGTGCAAGGATATCATTGCTAACTCCAATTGTTTCTCCCATGTAGATGAGCCACCTGGGCTGAATCAGTGAGGGTAAAACTGATGGGATTACCACCTCGGCTGAGATTAGGCTTTTGACTGAAAACTAATCACCCCTGACTTGGATTAGACAGTGAAAAGGAGACAGACATCAGTCCACGCTGCTTCCAACAGGGGTGGACATTAAATATTTGGGTTTTGGGGAAGGGCCTGGAGTAACCTTTAGATTAAAAAAAAAAAAAAGGACAAGTCCTGACAATATTAAATCAGGCAAACTCCTCCTCAACCTTTGTAATCCTTTTCTGGTCGGAGAAAAAGCTCCTTTCAGTTTTTCCTCAAAGCCAAGGCCCAGACCAGCTTCGGCTGTCGGAGGGTAAATCCAATTTCACCACCTTTAGGCTATTGTCTTGAATAAACAAAAAAATTAAAAATAAATACCCAACTCATACTAGCAGTATATCGACACTATACTGAGTATTTTCCCTTTTTAAAATATATATATTGATAGCGCTGTTTAGCCATCGCCTCCCAGCCGTTAGCTAGCCGTTAGCTCGACAAGCTAACGCTCTACCTGTCCGGTTGGTCTTGTTCCGATTCATTCACAGAAGGGGAAAAAAAAAAAAAAGATTTACGTGAGTCGTTTTAACTAGACCAAGTCAGACTAGAAGATGAGGCTATGTTTGGTGGTTTTTAGGAAAAGAACAGGGCAGTACAGGCAGGTTTATTCGTGCCCTTACCTTGTCCAGACAGTTGACTTTTTCCGTGGGGTAAACGACTAGATTACATCTGCTACACAGCGGGTTCATGGTGGAGGAAGGCTCTTCTTGCTAGCTAGCACGCAAACAGCCGGTGATCTTTGGTTTTGTTAGCTTTTCGTCCTAGCCGAGGATCCGGTTTTCCACCACCCCCCACACACACACACAAAAAAAAAAAAAAAAAAAAAAAAAAAAAAAGGAAAAAGAAGAAGAAGAAGATGTAAACTAGACGGCTATAATGTACGATTGAGAGCGGGGAGACTAATGTGGCTGTTTGTGGCAGATCCGGGAGGTTGTTGTTGTCGCTGTAGCCGCACAGCTGGCTGTCAGTCCATTAACCAGACACGGAAAGCGCGCTCCCGCTTCCTCCCTCTTTCCTTCCTTTGCGCGTGCCCGCCGATCAGTGTGGGAGGTTCAGTTTTTTATTTTTACTTTTATTATTATTATTATTTTTTTTTTTACCTTTACGGGTTTGTTTTTTTTTTTACATCTATTTAATGTACATATCTACCGAAACACACGCAATGTGTTATTTCAGCATAACTTAGTTTTGAAGAGCTGAATCCAGGTCAAACTGTCAAATCTGTCCTCGTCCCATCTGTGCTTGCATAGCAAACCCGTGCAATCATCTTTTCTTTTCTTTTTTTGTGTGTCACTGTTGCAGGTTTTTTTTTTTGGGGGGGGGGGGTTTACCGATCCAGTGATCTCAAATCACATTTTTACACATCTGCCACGTTCACTGCATAATCCGACATTGAGTCCGTGTAATATATTTGTTTGTTTCGGGTGACACCTACTGACAAAAGGGCTGTACTGAAGCCTCTTCGAGGATGGGATTTTCTGGGGAGATTTTATCTCATTGGGCTGTAATATTTCATGATTTTACAATATTGAAGAAGGCTGAGTTCAAGATTAAACAGAAAGCATATGCGTTGCAGGCTGAAAAACAATGAAATCTATTGTGTTGCTGCAAAACAAAAGGTGGAACTTGAATCTGTCGACAGCAGCAGGAACTAAAACTGAAACACACAGGCCTTTATTTTCCCTTTGTTTTGTAAAACATCATGTATTTGCAGCAAGCAGTTCACAGTTCTTGGCAGTCAAATCATATACTGTTGTAAAAAGGTGGAATGCAACCATTATTTATTCTAACACACATATAAATTTCAAATTAATTAATTCAACAACAAAATATGGGTAGCTACAGCCAACCCATAACACAATTTTTTCCTCTTTTTGCAATGGAGCCACTTCAAAACCGCTTAAAAAACGATCACAAACGTAACGCAAAAGTTGAACGGGCTTTGGAATGCAAATGTTTGGACATGTGAATGCTGTCTGTTCGAATGTGGTTAGAAATCAGTTTGGTGCAAATATCGTCCAAGTTTCCATTCATGGTTTCAACATGGTCCAGCTTCAACAATGCTGTCTTTCTCGTGTCCTTCTCCTTCCACTTCCGTGTAACCGGGTTGTTGCTTCTGAAACTTCCAAGAAGGCCAGTAGTTCTTGCGTCGCTTAAAAAAAGAAGGAAAAAAAGAGTTTGATAAGGACAAGTCTACAACAGCTAGTCTCCACTTTGAGATATTTACCTACAAGCTTAGTTCTCACCTGGATGAGGTAAAGTGGTGATGTGACAGTTGGGTGGTTGTTGATGTAAAGAGCTACAAGTATCAGTGCCAGGAGTGAAATGAGAGCAGCTGCTATCCCAGCTATCGCTCCTGTGTTAGCCAGCCCTTCACTCTTGGTTGAAGAATTCGTCTTCACATCTGTATTAAATATTAAAACGCATGAAGGTCCCATTAAAGGTCCCATCATGTAGCATAACTTAAAAGGTTCATACAAATCTGAACTCACCACTGCCCGTCCTAATTATAAGATGTTTGGTGTCATCTGAAAGAAGACAGAAAGGATACATTTTTAATATTTTCCGCTTTTTTGAGTTTTTTTTCAGTGAAATACTGAATACATTAGACTGGAGTATACATTGCACTGATTCAAAAACAGTTCCGCCTCACCATCACTTTCACAGCCTTTTTGCGGAGGAGTCAAAAGTGTAACATCCTCAGTCTCTGGTGTGATAGAGGAGTCAGTGAAGTTGTCATCATGGGTGTAATCCGCACAGGTCACATCTTTGCTCTGCAGATATCAAAAATAATCATCACAGATGCACAAGTCTCAAAAATGGTAAATAAGAAGATATTCTGAAGCTCTGAAGCCCCAAAGTACCTCTTCTGAACATGCGTAGTCCAGCCACTCCTGCCTGTGTCTGTCCATGCCATCAGAGCACCTAAAACACATGAAATTCACATCATTAATCCACTAAACCTTCATTTCTAGTGACCCCAGAGCCATTGGACCATCCACTCACCTCTGAAGCACATGACACCAGCTACAGCTGGAGGTTTGGTTGGATGAGAGGCAAAGCTCACAGCTGTCATGTTGCAGGCAGGCTGAGCAGAGAGCATGAGACAAGCATACGTAAGATTGACTGCGCTTTGATAAGTCAAAATGAATCTTCGCCATTAATTTAATATTGATAAGGATCGCTTACTGGGCAGGGGCGTGAACTCAACAGCAGAGTAGCTGCTGATCTTTGTGATGTCTATCTCAACCCTGTGGTACTCGTAAATCGTCTGCCGTTTGGCATCTTTGTCAGAGATAACTCAGAGTTATTGGTTGACCAATACTTGTGAATAGAGGCACTGCATCTAAAAATACCCCGCTATTGCTGACCTGGTGACGTGACCATGAAGGCATCAGACAGGCCGACCTTCACTGGATGTTCAGCTGAATTCATCACATCTAATGACAATGGGATCTAGTAAAAAAAAAAAAAGAAGAGAGAACTCACTTATGAAAAAATAATAATAAAGAAGAGAAGCATGTGAACATGTTTGTAAAGATGAGCATCTCACATCTCTGTAGCTGAATGTAATGCTTCCTGTTTTGTGAAGTGCAGCCTGGAAGGTGAAGGCTCCCTCAGACTCTTTTCCAGGGAGTCTGACCTGCTCCCATTGGACCACAAACACCTCACCTAAGGAGATGGAAGACGAGATGATACAAATTTTAATCCTAAAACAGAGTAATGCAACCATGGTAAAAGATACAACTTTTTTTAAATAGTGAGGGGGCACCCAGATTTGAACTGGGGACCTCTTGATCTGCAGTCAAATGCTCTACCACTGAG
This sequence comes from Remorina albescens, assembly GCA_034769265.1. Classification (NCBI taxonomy): domain Eukaryota; kingdom Metazoa; phylum Chordata; class Actinopteri; order Carangiformes; family Echeneidae; genus Remorina; species Remorina albescens. Next base: position 3,724,660 of record CM068493.1, read on the forward strand.
CTATACCCCCCAACAACATGGTGTGAAAACAGGCTGATAAAGACTAAAGAAATATAAATCTCCATATATAATATAAACTGAATATAGGATAACCACATGTTTAAAAGTCAGGTAATATCTCACCATTATCCAGGTACTGCACGGTGGAGTCTTTGGAGTAACTGGGGTCAAAATTTGCCATCAAAGGGGCAATATACTGTGTTGTGGTCAGCATGCGATGAGTAATGTCCCCTGTGAATATAAATCCTGAAAACGGCCAGATGGGAAAGCAGTGTAAGGCCTGAATACCACTTGTTGCATCGCAAATCCTCAACATATGCCAGGAAGGTCACATGAACATCTGTTAGAAAATCAAAACGTACCTCCTGTCGCTATGACAATCTGCCTCAGGTAATGTCCATAAAAAGGAAAGTCAAACGACAGGGCGACTCTCTGCAAAATTAGTAGATGGAGGGAGACGCTTAAATACAGATTTACAGATCACTTTTTAAAATAAACAAAATCCATAACTCACAGATTGTGGCCTTTGGTTTTGAGATAGTGCTCCTTCAGCAGGAGAAAGAGGAGAAAAGGAAGTAGCCATTTTACTTAGACAGAATAGGGAAGCTGTGAAATGTTGATTTGTCTGGGTAAAGCAACTTTTTTTTTTAATGTAGCTGCTGGGAGGATTGTTTTTATGCATTTTAAATGACCACTTTTGCTCATTTAGTAAATCCTTCAGGCTTTAAACTTGGAAACTTTTTTTTATTAAATCAGACCCTGATTTAATAAAACCATCCAATATTGTTATTATGTCTTCATATTTTTATATGTCAACGAGAAGAATCTGACTGAAACTACACAGTTATGATATATATTGTATGCTAGTTCAGATAACATACCACGTTGACCACCTTTACACAGTATTAACACATGATTTAATCTGTCTGTCACACTGCAGCAGCTTTTCAGTCGGGGGAAACCTGTCCAATGAACATTTTGTTGAATATGATGTAAGTATTTTGCAAAAGTCTGGCTTAAACATAGACATAACTTGGCCATGTAGGAGCAAATCACTGAGGATATGGATGTGAACAAAATCCCAAAAATCCATGTTATCGGAAAATCTATGAGCGAAATCGTAGAACTGACCCTGCAGGAATGACTGATAAAGATGATTATAGTTGACTGGTTTAGCTATGTCAAAATATGCTGAACTGCAGGCACATTTTCCTTCCTGACTTTGTCCATTTCTAATCTGATAAAAGAACTGTTTCTCTAACTGCTCCGTCTATGACTATGTACCCTGGTTAAAGTGTTGCTCCACAGACAGTCCTGATTAAAAAATTCAGGACTGAATTCAACCCCCCCCCCATACAGACTGTTATGGTCTCTTTTGAAAAATGTTGAATTAGTAGTTACCTATTTACTCATAGTTGCTACAGTGTTACTTTGCAAATTTCTCACCAAGAAAATGAAAAGATTTGTGGTTTCATATTAATGTGTGTAAATGTAGAATTCATTTGTTAAAAGTAATTAGATTTGATAGAAAGGAAAAGGGAGGATCATCTTAATTTCTTTCGTGATACGCATGTTACAGATTTTATTCTATAATATGGCAGTGCAAACTTCTAGAAATCAATTCTGCCATAAGCAGGGAGTCATGTGTTTTTGTTATATCAAGGGGGAAATCTACTTGTGGGATTTTAAATGCATATGTGCCAGTTTGATGACAAGGGGCACCCAGAGTTGAACTGGGGACCGCTTGATCTGCAGTCAAACACTCTACCACTGAGCTATACCCCCTGTGTTAACAACTGAATAAACATACACAATTCACGGCATTAATGTTTAAAGTTTAAGCCGACTCAGGCCACACGCAACAGAGAAATCACAATAGTTTAATCTCAGTGGGGGTATAGCTCAGTGGTAGAGCATTTGACTGCAGATCAAGAGGTCCCCAGTTCAAATCTGGGTGCCCCCTGTGAAAACTTGACTCCATAACTCAACATGGAGAATATGTTCTATTGTTCCCAGAAGAGAGTGGGTGTGTTTTCTGCATGAGACTTACCACAGCCTGTTTATATGAATTTGACAAGATGCCATGGACTCTCACTTGGCCGTGCCGGACGTCATTCATGTCTACCCATAGTTCCTGTGTGTGCAGGTCATCAGGGCCAAAGTTACGCCATGTGTAATATTTACCAGAATCCTCCTTCCAGACAGAAAACCACAGAGAATCAGAAGTTGTGACGGTGTTCACAGAGTATGTCATAAAGGCATTGGGAGTTCACTGTGAACATGGTCTAATCATATGTTGTCGTATGCTTCTCCAAGTGAGGGGAAAATAGTAAAATTTGTTTTCCAAAAGAGGGCAGTGTTTAACTCCAACTCAAACAAATAGAACAAGTCAAAAGCCAGAAACATAATAAATGCCACGAACCATTACAGTCACAAGAAACGCTGTGGTGCAACACTCACCACTACGCGTGTCATGTTTTCTGACAGGGTGTCGATGGTTAGTCCTCCACCAGAGACTGCCCTGCTCATTGTAGCGTGGACTGACGGTGACCTCTGGGCTCTGTGAGGATGGCTGTCACCTCCTATCCACGCCTCACGCTGCTGTGAGATCACACTGTCAAAATCATCTGTCAACATGAATCGAATTTCAGGTTAGTACGTTGAGCCGGACATTCTCAAATTCAAATCCTATATGTACATTTTTCCACACTCCTATGACTGGGGAAACAAAAAACCCTCCATTTGTGTCCTGGCAGCATTACCACACATTGCTGGCAAACATTTCAGAAGCCAAATTTCTTCAGATGCTTAAGAATGATGTTTACAGCTGCGGGTTGGAGAAATTGCAAGTTGCTTTTGAAATTGTCAGTGTCAGCCTTGTCAGTTAAAGCCGCTGTTGAAGGAAAGAGAAAACAATACAAATAACACTTAGCTGTGCTCAGAAGGAAGTGTCAAATCAAAACAATGTAAACCATATTTGGTGAGCAAACTGTGGCGGGTTGGCTTCCTCTCGAACCACATATTCAAAGCATAGAATAGAATCTGTGATTTAAAGCCACACTGATCCTAGAAGTTCCTGTCTAGTTGATGTCTGCAGTTTATTTTTACACCACACTTGGCACAATCATACCAAGGCTTAGGGGCCTTAAGCTTAGGCCACCTAGGTGGGGCCCAGCTGCCAGAGGGGTCCCAAAGAGGAGAAACTGACATCCTCTGTGGCCCTAACACTGCTCACACAACACTCAGACCAGATCCTGAGAAGTGACGACAGACAGACTGTAGGACACGCTGTTGAAGTTTCCATTATAACAGCAGCAGTGAATGAAGCTTACTTTATGTCCATTTCAACGATATTAAGCAGGTGGGCACACCTGTGCATCGCTGCTGTTTTGTTATGGCTGAGATCACTGAGGCTCCATCAAAATAATGTCCAGACCTACATGTATTATCTCTGAAGGGGAATTAAACCAAATATTTTATGATAAAATGTGGTCAGAATAGCTGTATGTGAAAGCCTCAGCACTTGCTCAGATGAGTGACCTAATAATGTTAGAAACTAGAAAGTAAGTATGCTAATGTGTGTTTTTCTATGTTAAGCTCTTATTTTTTTTAAACAAACTCACAGTGGTGTCTTATCTAAAATAATCAAAGCAAATATAACTAATAAGTTATTCTGGAAGATTGTAAAATCAGCAAAAATAAAAAAAACATTTAGCTTCCACAAAACATGCTGTTCCGCTCTCTAACACAAATGCATGAACATGTTTTCTTTCAGAGCATGTTTTTAAAAAACAGCCTCCAGAGTTTATAGTTGTGTCGAAACATTTCAAATGAAACTTCCTTTATTTTCACAAACTAGTTGATAAAAACTTTGTTGTTCATAAAAACATGGGAAATGACCGTAAAATATAATACGAATGTGGCAAGAAGAACTTATTGTTTTCAAGTTTAATAAAAAGTGCATGAAAAGACTGAGATGACCTTTTTCTGGAAGAAAGACAACCAATACTGAACAACATTCAGACCGCAATTAAATATGGTTCCCAAATTTATGGCAGACTGTGTCAGGTTGCTAAGATAACACCATATCAGACATTTTACAGGGTTAAGTCTGCCAGATAAAAAAAACCCCAGGGCTACTTTCAGTCAGGTATTGCATACTATATATGCATGACTATGTTAGATTATGATAGATATCAGATAATATTAGATTTTGTTTTTGTTAAGACAAATATCTATTGTTTCACATGCAGATTTAAGCGTTAGGAAGTGAAAAAATAATAATAAGTTTGTTTGTGTTAGATTTCACGTTTCATCATTAAATTGAAATACTAAAGTTCTTTAACAACAAATTTCCTTGTATGAATAGTGAACCTATCTCTCTATCTGTCTACGGTAATTGCGGCTTGTTTGTGTCCATTACGGGACCTGTCTGTGACGTCACTCTCAGACTATATAAGCCCCCGCCGCGTGCTGGCCGTTGGCGGGTGTTTCTTCTAACCCTAAGTCCGGGTCACTTCCTGTACTGATCGTTCGCTGTTTTCTTCTCCGTTTTTTTGGCTTTCAGTGAACTACAGGAGGTTTATTTATTTTTTTTAGCGTTTTGTTGCAGCTCCGGCAACTTTAAAAAATAAAATAAAAAAAAAAAAAAGCCTGAGAGACTCACTCCGTCCGGTTCAGTTTCCCGGCGGAGACACCGGGGATCCCGGCGGTCAGCTCGGCTGCCGCCAAGAGTTGGTCTCTGCCGCCCCGGTGGTCTTCCTGCCGGGAGTCCCCACAGCTGAGCAGATCAAACCGAGCAGGGCGGCTCCTCCGGGCCTGCTGTGGCCCGGAGGATGAAGCCCGGGCTCGGACACACCAACCTTAAAGCCGTCCCTGTAGTGTGTTTTAGCTTGTTGTCCGCTTCATGCTAGCTTTAGCTGTCCGAGCTGCCTGCTGGAAAATAAACAAAAACAAAACACCGAGCAGACCAAACCTGCCGCTCACTTTATGTTTGGATTTTAATCATTCCCTACACACCTGACTCTAGTAACCTGTAATCACATCCAGTTTTCCTTTTTGTGTTTTCCCTGCAGGCAAATGGAAATCAGCCGCAGAAAGAGAAACAATGTGCTGTCGCCTTTTTTTTTTTTTTTTTTTTTCTTTACCGTTTATATAGTTTTAATTTGTGCAGAAGTCACTGACACAGGCTTAGTAAGTGTGAGATTTTTCCATGTTTCAGTGAGTAAATAAACATTGAGGCCTTTTAAAAGCTGGATCTTGAAGTGGTCCCTCAGTCCAACATGGAGGACTCCACTGAGCTGGTTTCGGACAGGTTTTTAAATTCTTTAAGAGTCGGTTTGTTCAGTTACGTTGACTGAAATCACGTGGGGTGAACTGGGGTCTCCGTTTGGGGCTCCATGCTGTCTCCAGACTTGCCTCACATCTCCCCTGCGGTGCATTAATCGTGATGGTGTCGGGTTGTTTTTGTTTAGAAAACGATCTCTTCATGGGAACTTTTAGTTCAGCGGTAGTTTAGTTTCTGACTCATCTTGGTGGAGGGATTGTGTGTGTGTGTGTGTGTGTGTTTGTGATGCAAAGAAACAAAACATCTCAGATGTTGTGAAGATGGAGGAGGTTGGAAACATTTGCGATAAAGCCAGACGTTGAGGTTTCCAGACCCCGTGAATGTGAATTAATTGACTATGAAATGAAGCCATAGCTCACAATTCATGACATCAAAAGCCAAACCCATGCTGTGTATATTTTAATCCTCCTTAAATCCACACGAAAAGTCATCATGCTTATTTTTTTTTCTGTCTGCCCAAGCTATGTTTTTCAAATACTTTACCATGAGCCTAATCAAGGACAGCAGAACTTTGCATGCAGACGGACACCCCTCCCTTGTCCTACAGGAATTTTACTGGCACATGTTAATGAGACAGACTGGAAGTTAAATCTCACTGCTAAAGCAGAGAATAAAGCAGGGAGCATGTATCTCAGTGAAAAAACAAACAGATAATAAACAATAGAGCTAGTTTCAGCACATAAAATCTGACATATTGAATTTGGCTAAACTTCCATGAACCTCTAAACGGGTTCCTGTAGTCAGTGACACACATGTCAGCCCCTCTTACGCCAGTGAAAATGAAATATGAGTTGACATTGGTTTGATGCCTGAGTTTGTGTTCTGAGCGTGGGTGGGAAATGAAGTCCCTTGACTCCATCTTGTGCCAAACCCCCAGAGTGCATGTGGGACGTTGGCCTGTCAGGTCTGTGTTAGACATCACATTGCGTTACAACACTAATGTCTTCCACAGCCATTACGGCTGCAATGCAACACTTAAAACAAGTTTGTAAAGCGACAGGCCAAATGTCTTGACCTCATTGGGAGCGCGTATTTATTCACAAGGGTTTCTTTCCACCCTTTGATTCAATTAAGTAGTACGTCAATGTGTGCGTGGCAGCTCATGTATTAAACCTAGATGAGCGATTAGTGATGAAAAGGGATCTGCCCTGTTGTGGCATATATGAGGTAAGAGGAAAGACAATGTGAGCAGCGTTGTTGAGGTCTGCGGTGGAGCAGATCAACAGATTTTGGTGTACAAAAGCTGGGAGGGGTGCAGAAGTTGTGTTAAGCTGTTGCTCATAATATCTGCTTGGGTCATCACTCCCTCCAGTCAGTCATATTGAAACTGCTGGCAGATATTCACAACAGAGATTCTTTCTCAGCTGTCCAGCATCAACTGACAAAAACTCACAGCACTCATCTGTTCCTGTATGAGTGATTCACTGGATTCACACAGAGCGAGCTCTGCTCCTGCAGCTGAATGTCCTACAACAATCATATTCAGGCTAATGAAAAAAGCAATACTCTTTTAACTCTATATAACTGAGCTCTTAATAGATTGTCTTACTAGAAATAAACACAAACACTGTCATCCAACATGCTGAAGTGTTGATAATTAAAACCTAAATCAATGATTTATTTAAATATATTTTCATAGAAAACACTTTCAATTTCTTCTGTGTAGGAGATGTGTGATAAGAATAAACTAGCCTTGAGTGCATTAGTGGAGGAAGTATTCAGATCTGTGACCACAGTAAAAGCATGAATACATAAAAAAAAAAAAAACCCACAGAACTGTCATTGGCATATTAGAATAAAAAAATCATCCTGCAGGCTGATGCAGTGCACACTGATTTAATAATGGGTTCTTCATAAATTCTCATGTATTTGATTAAATAAAAATCCGAAGGGAGAGGATTGCAACAGAATACCGAAGTGATGAATCAATATCGAGACCTTGATTTGTTTTGTTAATCTGTTCTGCTTTTTTGGAAAAAAAAGCACAGGGTGGTGCCTCAGCTGGGAGATCATGCCTGATGGACCCTCTCATGGATCGTTTTTTAGCAGCACAGCCAGGCTTTAGCTGGCCAGCAGTGCCAACATACAACAGCGCTGTGAGGAAAATGTCATCAGTTAAGGTTTGTGTGCTCAAGGTGTCAATTAGAAAAAAAGCCTGGAGGCAAAAGATGAGGAGAAGGAGCAAAAGTACCAGTGTGGTAAATGAGGAACCATTTAGTTCTTTTTCCAAATAGAGGCAATAAAGGGGCAGATGTTTCGGTCAGAGGGCTGACCTCTCACCAAACAAACCACGACACTTGGCCGTCTTTTTCTGTGAGCGGTCAGCCCAGAACGGCCTGAGAGGACACACCCTTCCTGAGCTCAGGCTGGAGGAGTTGGCATGACCTCCTTAAAATCACCCACAATAAACATCTATAGTTCATCTGAAAGGGTGTGAACGGATTGCAGATGCGCAACTTCACTGAATGAGGCTCAGCCACTTATGTCTGGAAGGGGAATGCGCAAATTTAATCAACCTGAACTGTTAAGTACTGAGGAAGCTGATGAGGTGGTCAAGGTCTTTGGCCAAAAACAGCTGCTGACACACTATGTGCAACACTTTTATCACGCCACCTCTTTAAACTTGACAAATCCATTTGGGAAGATCCCTAAAAAAGTGAAAGAAGTCACACTTCACAATAAAACTAAAAGGACACCGCTACAATTTTGGTCAAGTGTTTGCTCAGAAAACATAAGTGCAGTCATTTTCATGTGTTTTTGTGGAGCCGCATCTCTGTGTGGAAGATGTTGTTTCTGTTTTTCATTGACTGATAAGAGAAATGAATAAATGCCAAAACCCAAATTATAACATAATTCAAAGAATAAGCTGCTCAGCTGTTGGCAGGTAACTCTTTTTCTCTTCTTGCCACTTTATTGTTCCTTAAACATGAGTGTGTTTTGTCAAACTGCACATGACATTTATAAAAAGGAGTCAATTTGGGATCTGCAGACCATAACACAGTATCTGTGATTGGATCAAACAAAACAATCCCTTCCTTTTTCCTTCTCAGTCCTGCAGCTCCAAAATGTCTGGATCAGCCTCAGGCTATTTGTTAAGCGCTGAAGTCATTGTCGGGTACGCATTTCATTTTCAGCTCTGTGTTTTTACAGTCTGGTTCAGATGGCGAAGATGGCTCTCTCAGGACCAAAGCCATTTTTCAAAACAGGGCAGTACATAATGTGGAGTGACAAGGCAGATAAGAGCAATTTAGGCCGTGTTGAGGAGGATATGCTCGGTCAGTACGCTACAACTGACCACCCTTATGTTGCAAGCACATATATCTGAGTTCGTCACTGCTGATACGGCTTCTTCTGCAACACATTTCCCTTCGCAGACATTTCACATTCATCAGAACTGGACACAGATTAAAACAAATCCCTCCACTTTTCAAAGTTATGTTTGCATTTGCATCAAAAAATGGTGAGAAGAATCATAAAGACTCCATCTAATTTGAAACCTGAGGCAGCCTGTTCCAGGCACATGCTTGTGAAAATAGGGGTATTTTTGTTGTAGACTTTATTGTAAACTAGGCCACTCATTTTTTGTGTGTGTTTCTGTGTGTGTGTAAAATGAAAAAGGGCATGGCGCAGAGCTGGTCTGCTGCTCCACGCAGATTCCTACCAGAGTCCTGTGGCTTACAGCGAGTTAAAATAGCAGCAGCAGCAGCAGCACACACAGTTCGAACACACCAACAGGAACTGCTCCTTTAACTGCACAGCTAATAATGGGCAGAGGGCGACCAACGGCCCGGGCCATTTTAATGCACAGGCTTCAAGGTGAAAGAACAGAAAGAAGGAAAAGTGGGTGAAGCTGGAGGACGGAGCTGCTCCACCTGTGTCCCACTTTAGAGAGGCCATGCTGCAGAGATGAGAGCGGTGATGGTGGAGGCTCACCTGTTTGCCGTTGACCCCAAACTTTATCCGTTTGCATTCTGGGGAGACAGACGAGCAGCATCACCAAACTGAACCACATGTTGTGCAGCAAAAGATCAGCTCCTCTCCTCTTCTTCTTCTTCTTGTTTTGCTCTTTGCAGAAATACTTTCCTCCGATTCCACCAGTCACGCTCTTCCTCCCCTCTGAATCTTGCTCTCTGCCACACACACCACTCTGTTTCTAACTACACCCTTTTTCTCTCCTCCTCAGCGCTGTTCGTCCGTTGTCATGGTGACCACAGAGGCTCCAAGGATCAGCCGGGGAGGCTTTGGAGGGGAAAGTCCATCGTCTGCTCACTGTTGAGGTTCAGGCAGTGAGTTGTTGTCTTTCAACACAGGGGATTTCTCTCGTAGTTATTAGTGTGAGAAAAGTGTAATTCGGAGAGAGCGCATGAGTTGGAGTCCTCAGAAGCAGCAGGATGGCGCCTCCCTCTGTCAAAGCAGGGCAGAAACGATGGGATATGTGATGCCAGGCCTTAAATCAGAGCTAGTTATGATATTACACAGCCCATGTCTGACCTGTTTATTGCTCCTGTAAACACTGTGTCTGTGTTCCAACAGCAACATCCAGTTTGTGGGCCAAAGTCTCTTTGCTTGCTGTTTGTGTAAAAAGAAAATCTGTGTTTATTATGGCGTTTAAAATTGACAACTTTACAAGCATCGCCGCCGCTTTCATTGTCTGTATCTGCTTTGAGGGATCCTTGGCCGAGGAAATGGCAGCAGAGGGTTTATTCTGATTGTTTATTCTGCTGAATTTTAGCTGAGCTTTAGACAACGGGGATAATTAGAGCCATCAAACTTCAGAAAAAAAGCATTTCAATAACTTCACATTCATTATTTCTACAGGCAAAACACATTAAGCGACCTTTCTTGGACTTCTTTACTTTAAATAAACAGGAAGACCTCCTTCCCCAAACTCAGCTGTTACCAATATCAATCACAAGATGTCACTGCAGTGGCTCATAATGATCCACTGGTCCATTTAGACTTGTGAAACTTGATTTTTCCATGATGCTCAGTTTAATTTAGAGTCCCAGTGAGACCAGATCCCTGGACCAGATCACCAACACAGGAAGTCCAGCTGTGATGAACCGAATCAGGCATTTATTACACAGATCATCTAAAACCCGCCCATTTTTTGTCTTTTCCCAGGAAAACACCTGCTCACGGTTAAATTTACATTTCTTTATTGTTCCAGAGTTTATTCGCTAAACTGCAGTTTTGCCAACATTGTTGTGTAGTTCTTGCTTGTGTATGATAATGTTTTTTTGGGGGGGTTTTTTTGGGTTTTTTTGTATTTCCTTAGACGGTACAGTTGAATCAACACCTTTTTGAGATTTCAATTTCAACTCAAACCTGATGTGAACCCTTCATGAAGGAGGGACAGAGCTGGATTTAACCAGCTGTTCCCAATAAAGTGACCACACTCAGCAGATTCTGCCTCTTGTGGTCAAAATGATGAACTGAAAATCTAATAATGTGTAACAATAAACTGTATATGTATAAAATATAAAATATACCAACATACAATGGAAAAGAGAGAAAGGTGAGATGCTGTTATATATAATACATCTATCTGTTGTTGGCCCATGACACCAGTGAGGGGGTATAGCTCAGTGGTAGAGCATTTGACTGCAGATCAAGAGGTCTTCGGTTCAAATCCGGATGCCCCCTGATTACTTTATCTTTTGCTATTATGACATCTACCACTCTGAGAAGGAGACGGACATCGATTCAATTCATTAATAGAAATTCGATTAATATTAGAAAAGACACAATTAATGCATGTTTTTAGGCTCCTTTGTTAAAATAACAAGCACAGAGAAAAAAAGCTTTGAAAGAACAGTATTTCTATCCGTATATATATCTATAAGTCCGTCTGTGGTGCTGCCTCAGTGGAAAGGAAGCTGCAGGATAGATGACACAGCCATCACATATTTTATAATGATGTTTATTCTAGAAAAAGTCAGACAGTACAATATATACACATATACATAAAATATGAGTAATGGTCATTAGCAGCTTACTCACACTCCTTTTTCTGTTCCGTTTTCAAGAGCTTTTTCTTTTTTCAAAATAAGTTAGTAAAAACGTTTCTGTTGTTTTCTGGCATTAAAGGTAATTTCATTCATCAGGCACGGCTTTGTGTCCCAGTTATTCCGGAGGGAAGGTCACAGGAGCAAAGACATTTTCTTAAAGGTTCATTGTCAGTTAATAACTCGCCTCCTGATTCAAACGCTTTTCATAACTGTGAGGCTCACAATATGGATGTAATATGGAAGCGAGAGGAATGAATCAAAATGAGATTTTATTCCCATCGAAGGCGTCTGTGGGATTTAACAGCACCAGATTGGCCTTGTAAAGTATAACTTTATCTTCAAGTTTAGGTTGTTTGTAGGTTGATTTAAGGTGCTGTCATCACCTGACTCCCCTGAATGTGAAATGAAAGACAAAATTGTCAAAACAAAGAGGACTTCTAATCTCACTGGCAGGAAGAAGTTGTGCACCTCCACGCAAATACTTTCTCTCTGAGCAGGTTTTCATGGCCACAACTGAGAAAACCTTAAAAATTATGACTGCAAAACGGTCTTAATAGAGCAAAAAATAAACCAAAAACCAATTCAACCAGGATCCTGATGTCTGGCCTTTTCACCAGGTTTCTGTTGTACAGTGCAGGTCCAGCCCTGATTCTGTGTGTACCTGCTGTCCTCTCTGTGTTTTAGGACAGTATGTACATACTTTACTGTAGGCGTGGTGATACTGGCACTATCACAGACGCCATCTTCGTGGCCTTAAACACTGTGAATAGCTGTCTGGCACTGCGGCCTGTTCGGCATCTCCGAAGATTGGCTCAGTTTCAGGTAGTTTGTTCCGCCTCCCCTTCTTTGGATGGCGTCTCAGTTTGCCACGACCCGGGACTTCATCCAGTCCAGACTGGCAGGGAGACTTCAGGGAGGGAGGAAAGAGAGAGAAGAAACCTTTAGAGCCAATAAATCAGCAGTTTCTTTTTTGTGAAAGTATTTTGCTGTCGGGGGTTTTGAGGCCTGACTCATGAGATTCGACAGAAAGTGACAGTCTAAGGTGTGTTGGACTCACCCTTCTCCCGTCAGGGCGCAGCAGGCCTGGACATGCCAGGAGTGTGAGGTGATGGAGTTGAGCGTGAGCGTCTGGGAGATCTCTGCCGCCGTCATCGAGCCTTTCATGTCTTGTTTGTTGGCCAGAATAAGAATGGCGGCGCTCTGGAGGTCCTGCACATCGAAACGAGACAAGATAAGACGAGAGCGTTTTGATCTCTGTCGACCTGCAGAGCTGAAAGATTTCCTCTGGAAACTCTGAAACTGTTCACCCCAAGTCATCATTTTGAACTGCTGCCTCAGCAGAAGATCTCGCACACATGTCAACACGCTGACTCACACAGTCTACGGTGACACTTCCTCATCATGGTGTGTCATGGGTTAGTAAGCTGCGCCGCAAGAATTTACCAAAAAAAGACACGTGCCTCAAACATGAAATCAACATTGTGACACGGAGCGTTTCCAAAGAGGAAGTAAAATGGATTTACGTCACGGAAACAAAAAGTGGTTAATTACTCTGTGTAATGAGGAAAAATGTAAAAGAGAAACCTGACATGTACCCTTAATTCTAACTTCCCCTATTTATAACATCAGAAACAGTATTTTACTAAAGTGTTCCATGTTGTATTATAACTCTCTCCGTATTAATATTTAATACACAGTTAACATGTAGTTATTAGGAGATGTGTCTGTTTATTAATGTATCTGTTGGCAACAAGCTGCTAAAGGACAAAAAATAAAAAGTCTCTTAGCAGCTTTCAAATAAACTATTTTGTTATAAACTAATTATTAAATATTTTTATCAGGATAATTGTGAGTTATTGTGCTTTGTTTATTGTTCAACGTGTTCTTCTCTGTGCTCGTTCAGTGACTTTCAGTAAGCAGCAGTTACATTAGCTTTGCAGCAATAGTTAAACTCACAGAAAGCACCTTTAATGTCTCCTCTAATTTAACATAAACACAGCTGTGTTTTATTCTACAGTTGTGTATTATTGGGGGATATAAACAGTATGTTTGTACCTCATGTGCGAGCATCTGGTACAGTTCCTCTTTGGTCAGAGTCAGACGTTCCCGGTCGGTGCTGTCCACGACCACAATGACAATCTGAGAAAACACAACACACAGCAGACACAAATCAGTCCCATTATCAGAGCTCATGTAATCAGCTGTAGTGACATAACGGAGGATGATATATTCCAAAAGCTTACATAATGGTGCTAAGTAACTGACCGGAGGTTCATGTGTGGAAGCTCAGTCAGCATAAACCTGACAGACATTTTTCAACATTTTTCTGCCTTTTATCATCCACGTCTGTCTCGGTGTACACCCCTGTACACACATGGATGGACAGAGGACGTGGGGGGGGGGGGTACAGGGACTGATCCTCACCTCTGTGTTGCAGTAGTACGAGTTCCAGGAGGCCCGGAGGCTCTCCTGTCCTCCAATGTCCCACACCAGGAACTGTGTTTTCTGCACGGTGATCTGCTCCACGTTGCTGCCGATGGTGGGTGATGTGTGGACGGCCTCCCGCGTCAGGCTGTACGTGGGGGTGGGAGAGGGGGGAGTCCGACGTGAGGTGACATGAAGCAGATACAGTCATAATAAAGCTGAGGCCAAATCACTTACAACTGGTAGAGGATGGTTGTCTTTCCTGCGTTGTCCAAACCCACAATGATGACTTTGTGCTCTGCAGGAAAAGATTGAAAAGTTAAACTGATATCTGAGCCGGAGTTACGTGCTGACTCCAAAGGGCCACAGATAAGATAGGGACAGATATGATCACCTTCGAACTACAAAACCAGTAAAAACAGCGCTTTCCTACACTTCACTGGACAGTCTTAGTGTTAACCTAAGTCAGTTACAACAACAGGAAATGTCTTTTAATAACAGGACGTGAAAAACAATAAGGTCAGAAGTTGTGAGAGGCAACAGGAAAACAGCCGTTTACAGTTTATTCTAATTCAAACAACATATTTTGTCTCACCTCTGTCACCAAACACAGCCATCATCTTGGTCAGAAGGAAGCCCATGTCCAACAAGTGTGTGTAGATAAATAAAGTATTAATCCAGTGGGCGCTGACTTCAGTGTGTGTTACCAGCTGACTGTCAGACGAGCTCTACTCTCACCTCCTATATGAGTTTTGGAGTCACCTCAGAAGGCGTGTCTTCATGAGGCTGGTACTTTTGAGTCACTGTGAAGGACAAAGGGTATAGTAATGCTGCATTCACGGGCTGTGGGAATTTCTGGTATTTAGGCAGGTGTGGGTCCATCATAGTAAACGTTGTTTTACTGCTGTGACAGTAAAATTTTTTATAAAATTTTTTATTTGTGAGGAAAAGTTTGAATAAAAACTTCTTTCACCCAAATTGTTTACGCAGATTGTTTCTAGTTAAAAATAGCAAAAAGGAAAATTTGATTTATGAATGTTTTCGATGCTTCCGAAGGGTTTTTCTGAACCAGTTTTACTGTCAGTTAACGTTTTGACATGACACAACTCGGCAGATGTGATGTAAACAAACGCTCAAGGAGCCAAATATAGTTTTTACACCCTGAATGCAGCTCAGAAAAGTTACTGCAGATGTTATTATTCTCAGGCAGTGAGTTGGAGCCTCTTTGTGACCTCTGTGAACTTCACAGGTGTGTGCAGGTCAACGTTTCTTAAACACCATCTGCTGCTTTATGTCAGCTTCAGCTCATACCTGCTCAGGATCTGATCACCCCCCCCAGTATTATTCCCAAACTATGGACTTGAAAACAAGCAAACAAAATGTCGCCTTAAAGATTCACAGAGTCCAACAAAAGCAGCATTTGACTGGCACACATGCAGCTCTATATACAGAGAGGGAAGTGACGCGCAGCAACGTTATTATTGAGCAACAGAAAGCAAAAGTAGGAATTAAAAGGACTTTCCACCACAGGACTTTCCACGCAATCATCCAAACCCAAGTCCAGGAATATTCCAAGAACTGACCCGCTCAGTAAAACTACTGATAATACAATAATCATTATATCATTCCTGATATAATGGAGTTTTAGCTCTAAACAGATAAAGTCTATAGATGAACATAATTAATTTGGACTATCAGGGTCTTTTCTCCATATCAGCACAGATTATTAACATTCTGTATGTTGAATTAGACAAGTATTCTGTAACTACACTCGTTCTTCACTTCAGTATTAAATAGTTTTTGTTTTTTTTTAATCCACAAATATATCCTATATGGAACAGCAGCAGCACTTCCAAGATATTTCTGAGTTTACGATTTTATTAAGTGGCTTTGTTTTGGACTAAACTGTAATATGTATGAATTAGTTCAAATTAGCTCCTTGTATAAAAATAAAAAGCTGCTTACATATTAATACATCTGTAAAAACAAAAACCCAATAATATCCCCCTGAAAATAACCAGTCTTTGCTACTTACCCATCTGTTTTGATACTAATTTTGTATTGAATGTAGGCCGTCGGTGGTGGAGTTCATTCATTGAAGGCAGTGATGTGAATGATTGTTTTGGTGCTGACTGACTGTGTGCGGCTTCTCTGGCCTCAGACAGGCTTTTACTGCAGTAACATGTCGAACATTTCTGAGTGTCGGAGGGAAACCAACTTCCTTCACTGCAGATCGTCAGCCAGCTGCTCACGTCGTGTAAACGTGACACCGACTGCGAGAGATTAAAAACCATTTCCTGGACTCGACTTCAGTCTCTTACTCGCTGCAGATGAGCATAACTGTGTTTCATTTTGTGGAGATGATCGCTGTTGATGACAACAAGGAAACAAAGTGACAAAGTTTCATTGAAACCAGATCATGTATTAAACTCATTATCATGGTTACCTGTTTGTATTTTGGCAGAAAACGACACGCACACAGATGTAACATCTTTGACACTCTGACATTTTCTGGTTAAATTTTTAATTAAAATACGAATTTATCCACAGATTAAAAATGAAAGGCAGAAAAAGCAAAATGTAGCTACAATCAGGCACCAATGATACATGTTTTCTCATATTTTTAACAATTGCGATAACGCAACAATAACATTATTTACTGATCATTATTTAATATTTATTTATTCAACTGAAGACAGGCGGGCCGAGGCAGCCCACCGAAGACATTCATGGATTCTCCGTTACAGGTAACTGAGTAAAAGACCAGAGCTGATCTACTGCCCCCACCCCCCAACCTCCACCAACCCCCCGGGGATTTCCTTTCACTACCTAACATGAATTAAATAATTTAAAGAAAAAAAACATTTGCACAGGAAAAAACAACACTAATTCAGTTGGAAATGAAGACTTAGAAGAGAGTGGTATTTAATATCAGACAAGCTGAGCTTTTTGGGTGGAAGTTGGGAGTGAGTAACAACACACAAGTATTGTTTCCTGTGTTTTTTTTTTATTTTTATATATATATATAACAATTAACCCTGAAAAACAGACGACGAAGCTGGAGCAAAGAAAAAGGAGATGAGTGCGACAGCGTGGCCACAGTGAGACACGAAGAGACACAAAGAGATGTGATATGAAAACGAGTTAAGACATCCCACCCTGGCAGTGGCGGACATGGCTTGGTGAGACTTTCCGGCACTTGTGATTGGAGTTTTCTTGAATTGTTTAGGGGGACTGGGAGGGTGAGAAGGTGAGGGTGGGGTGGGGGGGTAGACTAAGGCAGGACACTTCATTCACACAACCACAGCTGCAGTGCTGCATTAAATCTGCACCACATTAGAAAACGAGAGAACAAAGTGAATACTGCAGTTCCCACAAAGATAAGGAGTCAGGGAAGGGGTGGGGGGGCAGGGAGGACCAGGTCAGAGAGGAAGTAAACATCTTTGGAGTGCGTTCAAGCTGACATGAATGTAGCAACATTGCTAAACTCTCATGTTAAAATATGGCAACTAGTCCACCAGCTTCTTAAGGTCTGGGTGATCAGAGTGTGGAGGGAGAAACTCGTGACCTCTGGATCTCATGTGGGAGGAAAACCCCTCGAAACCCAAAAGCTCAGAGTGGGATTAAGGTAAAGAAGAACCCTGACACTGTACACAGACGGGGGACGGTGATTTTAGACCCTGTTTAAGACTGCAGAGGACAGACGTGACGGACTGCAGCTCCACTGGCCTTCACACTCTACAACTGAAGGAGAGATCGAGTCTTACAGATTCACAATCGTAACAATTACTGTCCTCGTGCTGTCAGTATAGAAATCCATGATATTCATGCAGTATTAACATAAGAAAAAAAAAAAACAAAAACAGACCAATATTGTTTCTCTAAGTATAAATAAATTGAATTGCAAGATGAACTGGATGAAAATGGCATCTGGCAGTTGACGTGTTTCTTTACACTGTACTGGGATGTAAACAGATTAATTTGTTAGCCTGACTTGCGTGGGCCCAAACCCCGACTGTAGCTCCTTCTGAACCCAAGATCTGGACCTTCACCCCCCCACCCCACTCCTCCATCTGTCCTCAGTCTGTCCAGGAGTTTGCTTGCCTCTGTGCTATGATGTGTGTTCAGCGGATGTAGACGTCCCTCCCCCAGTCGTCCTGGTTCTTGTTGCGGCTGATGTTGGCCCCCGTGTCCACGGGGTCCTGGCAGTAACGCTCCCTCAGCTTGGCACGTCCATGCGGCTGCGTCTGGCTCGGCATCGGGGGGTGGTTCAGGTTTTCTTGGTCCGGCTCGGCGCCCTCGTCTTCCCAGGACGCCTGTCTGCCGTGATGCTGTGCCAGGTGCAGGCGGCTGCCCCCGCCCCCCCGGTAGGGCTCGGGCTCTTCGTAGGGGTCTGTCTCAATGTCCATGCAGGAGTCGCCGGCCTCGGTGTAGGCGGAGTCCCGGCTGCCCTGGGTCTCGGAGTCGAAGGTGTCTTGGCGTGACAGACCTCGGCCGCTCCCGCCTCGTAGCTGACCCCGAGAGGAGCGCAGGTATGTCTGATGCTGCTGCTGCTGCTGCTGCTGCTCAGGCTTCCGCCCCAGGTCTGTCTGATAGTCATGAAGAGCACCACTCCCTCTGCACTCTGTCAGGGACCCCTCACGCTTCTGCTCACCGTGCACCAGGTACGGCCCCTGCAGGCAGCCACAGCCATGCCACGAGAAAACCATGCAGACACACAAACGGCAGAGCAGAAACCAGGCTGTCAGTCGTTAGTCGGCAGGATTAACAGGGAGGGATTCAGATTTAGATCACACCACTGATTTAAAGGATGTGGAAAACATTAGTGTTCATGAGCAACATCAACCTAATCTAACACACAGGCATTCAAAGTTTGGCACACACATACACCAGCTTATACTAACACTAACACCTACAGTGACACAATTAGTCTAAAGTCACGACACAAACCTGCAAACAAAAAACACTCCCAAGCAAGTTATTCAACCTGCAGCAGCGCCCCTTGCTGGTTGACCGACCTCATCACCATGACCGACTGAGACATTAATTAAATTCTGCACTGCGTGACGTTTACACTGACAGACAGAGCTCAATATATTTAATCCTTTTTATGTAAATGAGGAATTACAATTTGATTTGTTGGATTGTGTTTGCTGCCACTCTTATGTCAGCCTAATAACTGGTGGGGGGATGTTTTGAGTCGTTTGGTGAAATACTTGTCACTTTGTGTTTCCGTAATGTTAAAGATGTAAATATATGGAACTCATCAGGTTTTAAAGCAGCCAGCAAGAGCCGTGGAATTGAGGCAGATGTGATTAGTATTTTCCTGTTAAAAATGATAGATTAAATTAAACTGGACACAGTGTTAGCAACAGCCTCCACCAAACTAGGAGTTTCTGTTTGAAGAGGCGGCCATGACTTGCTGTTTTCAGGGGCGGTACCATGGCAACACAGAGGAGGACTGCAAACTGGATTCAGCCTCCCGGAGAAGAAAAAAAAAAAAGTGCCGGAGAAAGGAGGCCACAGAGCTAAAGAGGGCACGTGGAGGCAGCAGATATCGTTTTACACTTGATTACAGTGAAATGGACGGGGCCCCGCAGGCCGAGGTGCCTTGTCGTTTATGCTTTAAGTCCAGTGTTTTTTGACTTGAGCTGCTCTCACAGCTTCGACAATGCAGGGAGAGAAATCTCTGGCCTGTTAGGATAAACACTGCAGCGTTTTACTCGTAGGTGTTGTTACGCTAGTTGCTCATCAGCGGGAAACTTCAGCTCACTTGTGTATCAATTCTTGCAAAGTTGTGTCGTGTGTGAATGTGTATCTGTGTTGTGTTTCTATATACAGCATAAACAGGGTTTGAATGAACCCCCCCCACACACCCCGCCGCCTCCTTCAGGGTAATGAGAGCAGGCTGCTGGGTTTGGATTGAGTTTGAGTTGCCGGAGTCCCCCCCTCTCTCTCTGCTGGACTTCAGAGAGCGTGTTCCTCCTCTTTCCCCTCTCCAGCTCCAGCTACAGCACCGTCCATGTCAGGCCACAGATCCATATTCCTGCGCAGGGAGGTGAGCACCTGTACCTGCAGGTTGGAGACGGGCTCAGGGGAGGCGGCCAGGGCTGCCGTGGCCATGGTACGGTTGAGCAGGGGGTTGGGAGGGTTGCTGCTCGGGGGGTGTGTTGCCTTCCAGTAGGCCTCCAGGTAGTCAGCCAGGTGCTCGCAGGCATCCTCCAGCTGGTTCTCGTCCAGGATGATGTCAAATAGTTCCTATATGGAAATAAAGTCACCATTTGTCAGGTTGACGTTAATAAAATGAGTTATTACTCTTCATTTTACGACTGGCTTTAACAGTGAAACTCACAGGCGGGCACTGAGCCAACTTGTCTGCTGCCACCATCTGCACGTTTAGGTGTTTAGCCTGAGACTTCCCCCTGGATTTAATGAGTCTTTGGAGGACCTGCAGGGACAAAACAGCATTGTGTCCACTGAAAACAGCATTGTTAACGTGTTAATGTACACACCTATTGTTGCACAGTTGGCTACTTTCATAATTTTAAGTCCATATTTTGGTTTAGTATCTTAACAAGAGTGGTACAATTCACATCCTGCTTGACTGTTGGAACCATTAAAGCACTAACAAATGTAGTAATAGTCTGACATCAGGGAGAATGAATGCTACTTACATGGACACTACGTAGGTAAAACAGTGTGATTTAAAGTGAACAAGAAAAAACACAAAGGGCACCACTGAGAGCACCTGTTGTCGCACCTTAGGTGAGGCTATTTTGATATAAACAATGATGGGAGCAAGGGAGGTCTTAGCCAGCTGAGAGGGATGGTTGATGGTGTCAGCGTCCAGAGCGACCAGCTGGAGGGTACGGGCCAGCTCAAAGATACGCTCGATCTCACTCTGTACCTCCGCTGAGGGCCCGGGAAACAGATAATACACATAAATACAACAGGACAGTGGAAAGATTACTTTAAGTTACTTGGAAAATCGCTGCATGTCAGCCGTACTCCCTTTACTTTGTGCACAGGTACAAAAACTGACATGTTAGTAGTTAATCATGCATGTCAAAGTTTTGGGAAAAAAATCAAAACAACAAAACACTAAGTGAATGAATTAGATCGGATCACACTTAAAAAGTTCCATTTATGCACAGCTAAATGGAGCAGTGCAGCATCCTCATTCTGCTGCCCCCCCTCACATTAGATAAGATGTGCTTCTGTGATGCTTTGTGTTTCAATGCTGCAGAGGACGGAGGCGTTTAAGAATGAGATGCATTTGGCACTTGGAGTAATAACTAATAATAAGGACACACAATTTTTCACCATGTAAATAAAACAGAAACCAAAATAAATAAACATTTCCATCAAACAAATGAAGTGGAATATTAGTTTTTGTTAGCACTAACGGGCAGAGCAGGAATTGTTCGATCAAGTGAACCATGGCTGGGGACTTTTGTTTTCATTGTTCCTCACCAACAGCCTATAGGAGCTTTTTGTTTGGCATTTCAAGCACAGCCCCCCCCCCCACCTTTTATCAGTCTGTTGACGTGTAAGGAGAGAGATTAAAAAAACTGAAAACAAGAATGCGCCTCATCTGACCGGTCAAACCATGCCGCCTCCGAGGCGTGCACGCTGCCAACCTAGCAGCAGAGAGAGATAACGGGGGCAAGGCAATCTGAAGAGAAACAGGGCCTTCACACATTTCAGCAGCCTCCAGAGGACTGACGAATGGAGAATTACAGAGGACCGCCGCAGAGTAATAACAAATATGAACTTTAACTTGTATAAAGAAATCGCAGGCAGCGTTTCCATTAACCTCAACAAAGACTTGCTGTCTCACAGATATTTGACTTTACGAGAAGAGGTCCTGTTTCTATTGAGGCCATCCTTGTGTATGATCGCACACAGACAGTACAGGGTCACGACACAGAGCAGTATGGAAGATACTGGCTTCCTCTCTGCTCAATCCCGCTCACAGATGCAGATCAGCTAGCAGCCACCCTGCTGCCCTCCCACGGATCTGTTCCCGCTTTTGGTTTTGTGATTCTTTTCTTTTTGTTGGAGACTACAGGCTGTCACACAGAATCATGAGGAACAGAGAAACTGACAGGCAAGCAGACAGGCAGAAAAACAATGTATGAGCAGATGATAAGTATAGTGAGGAGAAAAGGGGGGAGGGAAGAAGGGGAGATGCTTCATTGTTTTTGTTGGAGGGAGAGCATACGTACCCAGTACGTCTGAATCAAAAGAGAGTGGAGGAAGAGGATGGGTGGTGGGAGAGAGGGAGGGGGAGGATGGGCAAAGGAGAGAGAAGACAGGATGAAGAGAAAGAGGAGGCCAGATCAGACTCAGGCAGTGAGAGCGGGTATAAAAGGGAAAAACTTTCAGGTCATAGGATGAAGTACAATGATGCCTAAAAAGAAACAGCTAACTTACTTACTATCTATGTCAAATGACAGAAAACACACAAATGACATTTTGAAAACCAGTTCCTTAAAAATCACACATAAGATGTAAAGTGAAACCCCAAATTATCATACCAAGTAATTTCACACCCCCCTGAAAATTTTGTAAACTTCACGCTCTGAATTAGCTCAGTGTTTATACACTCTTTTCAGTGTTTCACCATTTTCAGAGATATTTTTGAGCAGTTATATGTGAAGTTTGTCATGTCATGTGGCAAATGAATGTAAATTAAAGCTTGAAACAAAGCTGCCAAGAAAAGCACAATCACAAATAGACCTGGTGATATCCTGTGTTTTTTTTCTTCATGTCAAAATATTCCATCTATCCAAAGAGGAACACACTTAGAATCGTACAGATATGAAACAGATCAATGAAAGATCGATGAATGTTCAGCAACATGACATGAAAGACAGAAATGTGCAGTAAATATTCTCTTTATATGTTAATTTTGTCATCCGTCCAACATAAATGAAGTAATTCTTGTTACTTGTCGAAGAGGGACTGAGTGTGTGGTCTTACCCAGGCTGGAGCGGGTGCTGGAGCGCTCGATGATGGTGTGTTTGGAGGGGTTGTTGAGGACTGAGCGTTTGGCCAGGGAGATGTCCGCTGTCACCCGTGTGATGGATATCCTGAAACGGTGATGAAATGCAGCAGTTGCTACTGGTGATGGCGAACAGGAAGCACTTTAAAGCCATCGCTGCTGAAGCTGTTTCTTACCTGCCCTCAAACTTGTGTTTGAGAAAGTCGAAGAGCGCTTTCTGCATCATGTCTGTCACCTGGAGACAAGACACCAGGCGTAAGACAACACACACAAACACAAAGTTAGAAAAACTGGATGCAAAACAGACAAAGGTTTCTTTCTAATTGTCCACCTCACCTCGTAGCCTTTGAGTGATGGCCCGACCAGGATGATGGGTCTCATGGAGGGAACCACATCATACGGGGGGACATGCTCCATCTGGCGAACGACAGCACCAACACATCGTTTAGTTAAGTTGTCACGTTGCATTTGAACCTAACAAAAGGCTCACAAAGATTTACAGCCGGTTACACTAACACATAAATCAGCAATAACTCAACATAAAAGGACCTCATTCCCCTCCACCCCCTCCCCCACATTGCCTAGGACCTCTGTCACCTCCCTGACCAGTCAGATTGATGGATGGCAGGTTTCAGACGCCAGACTCTATGCGCTTTATTGACTGCCCATGAATGTTTGGAGGCATGGATCAATTACTCACTGAGAGCCCTCACCGCTATTTCTCTTTCTGCACTCTCACATAATTAAAGTGTCCATAATTAAACCAGACGCCATGGTGTCAGGAGAGAGAGAGCTCTCGTGACTGTGCCGCTGCTTCAACACAAATGTCATACTTCACACTTTTCTCTCTTTGTTGTGCATCAGCACTCTGGCAAAGAAAGTTGTCAACTTATTACTGCCAGGAACTTCTGCAAAGTGGTATTTGAAAAAGTAAAAAACAAAAAAAACAAAACACTTTGGTACCTCAACTTTTAGGATTGAGGACTTTCTTAGAAAAACAAAATGTATACATTTTTCCTTTAAATATAAATAAATTGTGTCATGGTTTAAGTAATTTATAGCTGAACAGTCTCAAGACAACATATTTACATTTTCACCAGGATTTTTTTGTATTATGTATTTTCTTCATTGTGCTCTCTGCTCTGTTCTTGGGGATCAGAATACACACAAACATTTAAAATTAAAACTGAATATACAAAAACGGCCCTGTGGTCTGTGGTTTTCCTTAAGCCTTACACCCACACACCAGCACGATCCATATTGCAGCACATGAACCTTAGGCTCATCTGTACATTATGAATCACGAAAGGGATGATTCAGCTGTAATGACTCCATGAGCATCTGCCGTCTTTAGAAACAGACTGGGTTTTTTTTTTTTTACTGAGACTGAGGTAAAACAGTCACACATCCTATCTACTCTGACATCAGTGAAATTGGATATATATATATATATATATATATATATATATATATTCTTCCCCTTATATTCCAAGCACGCCCCCTCCTCTGTGTGTAATGCAGCTCTTCAGGCATGATATAGTGCTGGAGTGCCCTGCTCCACTACACTACATTACATTACATAAAGCAGGAAACTCATTTCGCCTCATTTGTATTCACAAAGGGTAAAAATACATATTTTAAAAGTTCCAAATGGCTCTTGTCTCTAAAGGGGCAGAGCTGGAGCACTGAACATAACAATGGTGTTCAATGGTCTTAAATAACATGAGCACTGTGTACAACTCAGTGCAGTGAGTAACAGGAGAGACTGTGTACATAATATAGTGCTGCTGATGTCGACTAGCACCATGTATTGTTTGTCCTTACAATCATATTGTTACAAAATACTAATATCAGCATGTTGTGGCTCACAGTTCAGAGTAAAGGAAAGAGAAGCTGCATTTTGCTTCAGGTAAATCTCACAAACATTTGACTGAAAAGAATAAACACAGGTTGAAATTTTAAGTTAGATTTTAAATGTAATTGTATTTCAATTACATCATTTTACTTGAAAATACAAATTTTTGAAGATTGTGTTACATGGGTGCCCTTTAAAGGGATAGTTATGGTTATGTGACATGAGGCTGTGCGAAGTAGTCTGTGGTATAAAAGTGATGGGCAGCACCAGTACAACACCTGTTTAAATGTACACTTCATTTAGAAAATTTCAGCCTATTATTTTCTCATCAAACCAAAGTTAAGCTGGCTGTGGATGGAGCGCAAAACAGTTGAACAGTAGATGCACTTTGTAAAGGAATACATTCGTTCGATGGACAAATACATAGTACCAAAAGACCAAAAGTGCTGAGACAATGCAGAGAAAATATTCAAAATGAAGTGTACATTTAAACGGACATTAGTGTGTTTCAGTGGGCATCTTTTAATAGCGTCTAAATTTCGTCAGCTCTGCATGTTGCTTCGCTTTAAATAGTAAATGACAGCTGAGCTGATCTGAATCTACTACAGGTGGTACACCGGTTATTCATGACTGCCTCACACAAGCGCAGGCCTATGATGCAACAGGTAAATATTTAAAAAAGAAACTGTACCATAAATGGGAATTTTGAATGCTTTCAGAAAAATCTTTATTTATTACTATCTACATAATGCCAGCGATAAATAATGTATGAATCAAAATTTTCTGCAAAGCAGAAAAAAGAGCTGGTTGCAGGCTGCTGTCACAAATGGAAATGAAAGCATGTTGGGATGTGTTACGGTTACAGTCTGTTTAACACGGCCTGCACCTGCGCACTGACAGCTGTGATACAAGCTCTGGGGAAATGACAAGTGGCGTCAACATGACTCACAAATGTGAATATTTGTGTTTTAATGTGTCCATGGAAGCATGAAAAATGCACTGTACCCTAAGATACCACAGGAAGGAAAGTGTACACGAACAGAGGATGAGGAGACAGAGTGAAGAGTTGACGTGTTAGAGGTTAGTCTTGAGAACAAACCACACTCACCGACTTCTGTTTCTGTTTAGCTGGGCCACCTACAGTATCATTCCACACAAAAGCAAGAAGAGAAAAAAAAAAAAAAAGCACAAAACACAAGAGCACATTTAGTTATTGACATGTTAGGACTGGAGGAGGGGTGGGTTGGGAGAGGAGCTGTTAATTGATTAAAAAAATAGAGTTGATACTGCTATGGATTCATTTCATAACAGGCTGATGTGCAGTGGCAGCCATTTCAGAGTCTGTCGGATAGATCAACGCCTCTCTCAGCTGAGCACAGAAACAAACATCAAAGCACATCTCAGTGTAACCATCATGGCTGGAGCTGGAAGGGCCAAACTGTGTTAAATCCGGGAGACAAGAGTAGCAGCGGGTACGGTTTGGGTTTGAGTTAGTGAGAGAGGGAGAGGGGAAGGAGAGAGTTAAGACCTGACCACATCTTGAAGGAGTAGGAGGACAAATGCAGGGGGGAAGAGGAGGGAAGCTGGCGAGGTGAGCGAGGTCTCCTGGGCCCTAATGTTACCTTCTTAAAGAAGGGCAGTCGGTGGGCGTTGGCCTGAGGGGATGTTACGCTGCCTGACATGCCCTTGGGGGAGCGAGGGTCACCCTGGGACTCAGGGGGCTCCTCAGCATCCAGGTCGAGGGGATCAACGTCAAAGGCCACAGTGGACATGTCCACGTGAGCTGATGAGGAATAAGGGCCAGCAGTGCAGAGAGAGGGAAAGAGGAAACCAAAACAGGAAGGAAAGGAGGAGAGAGGAAGACAGGGTGAAATAAAAGAGGAGGAGAAGATAACAGAGAGGGGCGAAAAATCAAAAAGGGAATAAATAGAAGGAAGAATGTGAGATGCATCCAGAAAGAGGCATGGAGGAAAATGCAAGAAATGGCACACACTAAGATTGAAAAAGGTGACAGTATGATTTAAACTGGAATTAACACTGATGAAGAGATTCACAAAGAAAGCATTCGATTATAATGAAGCAAAGCACACATAATAATAAGAGGACCAGAGGAGGACGTGAATTCAGCAAAAACAAAACTAGTGTAGATGTGAAAGAACTGGATGAAGGAGTGGCTGCAGAGGAAGTTGGAAGAAAGTAGGAGGTAGGAAAGAAGGAATCAAGCCAAGTGTAGGTAGCTTTGGCCGGGAGCAGAAGGTTTGTGTTGGGATTGTAGTTGGTGAGGCAGGTGTGGTTGGTATGGTGGTCAGGGCTGACAGGCATCTTCTTCTGGACATTTCACAGATTACACTGCATTTTCGTGACTGGTACCACTTTCATGACTGTAACAGGTTAGCTTAGCTTAGCCCAACAAACTCTTCCTTCTGACCCTATAAACCTCACTAATATAATTGGTACAAAAAAGTATAGCACATATAACACATTGTAAAATGTCAGACTATTGTTTTCATACTTTTTATACAGATTTAATAGATACATAGATTTGCTAATTACTGAACTTCAGAGGTTCAAGTAGGCACATTTACTGAGAGCCAGGCTAGCAGTATCCCTAAGCTCAATAACTGTTGGCAGTAGCTTTCCATTAAACCAAAAAGGGTAACAACCTTCTCTTCTAACTCCCTCACAAGGAGACAAATACATGTACCTCTCAAAATGTCTGCCTTAATACTTTAAATCCGATCAGCCCCATCAGAATGTACGAGCTGTCTTAGATAGATGTGGTTTTTATTGTAGAAGCATTAAGATCAGTACAGTGGCTTTATTTGATTGACAAAAAACCCATTAAGTCAATCAGAGTTGGGTTTTGTTTTTATTTTTTTTGCACCTTCCTCTCTCTTGCCGTTTCTGGATATTGAGCAGCCCATCTGTGTCGCCCCACTGATGCACACACAAGCCAGACATACTTATCAAGTTTAATGAGAGCGGGCCACTCTCTGCTCTATTTCAGCCCTGTCCTGTGTGCTAATGACGGACCTCCAAAGACCTTTCTCACTTCACATGGCAAGCCACTGAGACGCAGCATGATTCATCATCATGCCTGACTAACTAACCAATTTAAATCTTCATCTAAATATCAGAAACCTGTCTCATCTCACTGTCACTCTCTTGCTCACTCTGTCAGGATTGCTCAAGCGCAATAGAAACAAGCACACACACATCCCTGTTTTGCCTTGATGAGACCCTGTAAGCTCACCTGTGCCAGGTGGGGTGGGCCTGCGGGTTCCCGAGGCAACGTCCAGACTGGAGCTACCTCCAGATTTACTGTAATGAGAAAAACACAATTTATGACTCGGTGAAAGAAAGATTTGGCACCTTAAGAGTAATGAATACATGGTGTTCATTATCTCCAAGGCTTACCCTTTTTTTTTTTTACAAAACAAAGAAAACCTTTTGTTGTTTTAACTGATTCTACTTATAATTTATACCATTAAACAAGCGATTGCTACGTTTCCCTCTCCGAGAGGACAGAGATCATCATAATTTGTAGTAAACAAGTTGCTCTTGTGACCTTCGGATGACATAAAGTGAAGAGAAAACATTGGTGAAAGGTGTTAATGAGCTGCAGATTATGTGCAGAAGTTCATCTATGTAAGCATCTCAGAAAACAAATGAAAAGTCAATATAAATGATTGCTGTAGTATCGATTTTTTAATACAATAACAAATAATTTACATGGTCTGACGCATTTCTAAAATAAAAAGTGAAGCTATGGAGATATATATCTAGATAATTCAGTATTGTAGTGGAGGACAGTGACTCACTGCAGAGCTTTTGTCTATTTTAGGAAGTTTTTCCTTGCCTGGTGGGTGAAGTGTGGTTCAGGTTTGAACTGTTTTAAAAAGTGGGGTTATTTATACTGTAGATTTGGGGGGTTGTCATGGTCACCTGGAGCTGAGTCGGTTCTGTCTCATCCTCTGTTCCTGCAGCAGACGGGTGTTCTCCAGTTTGACGGGGCTGGGGATAAAACCCACCTCGCAGCCTTCCTTCACCAGACGCCCGATCCACCAGTCGTTGTTGTACTTCTGCATTCAGAAAACACCATTAGACATCAGGAACCAGTAATTTGCCGGCATCTTTTTGCTCTTACACATCCCTACCACTGCCTCTGGAGTTGTACTCCAGGAATTCTTAAAAATAATAAGCAATGTTCCCACAATGACTGCCAGTGGTTTGACCAAACCTACAGGCCCCTTTCAACCTTTTATATGTGTGTGTGTGTGTGTGTGTAGAACAGGGCAACATGGTGGCTTCTTATACCTGTATTTTTTAGTATGTGTATGTCTCTGAGAAGTTCAAACCTCTTTAATGTGCAAGAAGTCTTTGGCTTCAAAGGATATGGCCATGCCCTGTACAGGAACATCATCACTGGGGCCGGGGTTGTAACCGACATTTGTCCGCACAGCAAACGCCACTGGTTTGGTCTGGAGCAGTGATGAGGACAGGACAGATATTAGTAAGCTGATGGCAACTTGCCAAAGACATCAGACTACACTGCTGACCTCATGTTGAGTTCAGTGTCCACTTGGAACTGATGAAGACATTCACCAGAGATACAACAACAGACGCTGATGCGAAGATAACAAAACAATAATGACCATTAAACCAATGCCAACAACAACAGTTGTTTTTCTAACCTTTGCTTTCTCGAGCGTGGCGAGCGCCTGTCTATCGGCCTCCTTCCTCAGAGCCTCGGGATCCTCCTCCAGGGACACGTCAGAGTCCGACGGCCGGCTGGTGTAGGAGTCTGCAGAGCCCTGAAACGCAGGTTGACATTATGTAAAGGTGAGGAGAAGAACAGTGCCACCAATCAACCCTTGGACAGAGCTAAAGCAGGAATTAACCTCTTTAAATTGCAGGATGATTTAGATATACTTTGAATGTCTGAACCTTTTTGTTCATCTTCAGCTATCCCTGTGTTCTCCTTTTCCTTTCTGTACTGTTTCAAATTCACTTGTCTTGACCACAAAGAAGATTTGATTGTAGTCAAAACGCCAACATTGTCTAAGGGAAGCGTAACCTAAATAAACTTAAAAGGAGCCCAAGCCTTCAAACTGCATGAAAGCTGACTGTGAAATTTGAGGTGGAGAGGATGCATAAGAATGGCTCGACATTTCCACCACAGCTCCAGTGAATCCAAGGTGTTTAACCTTTTTGCAAAGGTACAATAGAGTCATCGTGTGGGTGTGTCAAGTAGAGACAAGAAGAAGTGGAGAAAAAAAAATGGCCTGAGGACCGATTATAATATTAGGGAGGATATAAATTTCTCATGAAGTGGCTACAGTTTCCAACACATCCACCACTCATGGACGGTAACTTGACTCTCTCCTGCTGACCCTCATCCAGACAGCCATACCACAATAAAAACCCGAGCCTCCTGTGAGCCTGCGGCGTCGGCCCACTGTACTGTTCACTGTAGCGCTACAGTGAGGGAGGCAGCCTGAACTTCTGAAGTGTTTGAGTGTTCAATTTATATAACAATCCCACTTGTTCTCTTCTCACTGTATGTTTTTTTTT
Source organism: Remorina albescens (assembly GCA_034769265.1). Classification (NCBI taxonomy): domain Eukaryota; kingdom Metazoa; phylum Chordata; class Actinopteri; order Carangiformes; family Echeneidae; genus Remorina; species Remorina albescens. The sequence goes on from CM068493.1 coordinate 3,754,878, forward strand.
TTTTTTTTTTTTTGAGCTGACAGGCTGCCTGGCTCTTTGTAGGAGGTGCTGACAAGAATGCGGACAGCTGAATGTGCCAGGCAGAAGAAGTGAGTCACTAGGTGTAGGCTTTTAAAATAGAGGTGAGAATGCGCAAAGATGACATACACTGTGTGCAATGATGAGGAAAAATTCCCTCAACATGTGTAATCAGACAATAAAGGAATAGAACAAATATCTCAGGGTGGGGGTCTGGTATTCATTTCTGTATTGGTGCAAATATGATATCACAAAAATACATGTTTTCATTTCTTTAGTTTTGGGACCATCAATATTATTTTATTCTTTTCTTTAATTTGATACGATAAAGCGATTAATACATCAGTTGTAAATTTAAAATTTGTCTTGCCTACATAAAATGTGAGGTTTTCTACTTTAGATGTGAATCTTATCAATTTTACAGGCCATTGTCTGTTTACAGGTCACGGGTGACCTGACCTCTGTGGCTTGGTCTTCCCTTGCGGCCAGCAGCTTTATGCTCTACAATCTGCTCCTCACATAACACACCTCAATTATTGACCGAACCTTTGGCATTTGAGTTGCATTGTGGGTAATGAAGGCAAGGAAGATTTGGGGCAGAAGAAAATGTGCGTGGGACACTATGTCTGGCTAAACTACATACAATTTTATCCTTTTTTGAAAAACTGCCTATTATGAGAGATAGCAGTGCAATGCTAAATAGGTAGGGTACTTTTCTAGTAATGACATTTGATACTCAGCCGTCAGATGAAAATAAATCTAAGTATTCCTGGTGTCCTTGGAGTGAAGAAGTATATCATACACATGCTGTGGACCTCTACTGCCGATCATGCCCCTCTCTGCCCACTGGTTCCCGTCGGTATTGAACAAAGGCAAAATGCCTCAGCATGGTTGTTTTTGAACCCAACGGTGGCACACCGACTTCATCAATAACCTGTGGAGAGACTAAACACCAGGTTTGACCCCAATTTCTAAATATACTCAAAGCAAAGAAATGGTCATGGCTGAGTGAGTGAAGCATCTGTGCGGTTGTCGTGTGTTTGCTGGTGCATTTATGTGTGAATAATGCTCCTCTACACCTTTGATTACCATCCATGCGTCTTTGTATGATGTGAGATGAAACGACAGAACACAAATGTTGATTCTAGCTCTGCCACCTGTCGCACCGAGGCGCTCTGTGACTTGGCAACTGCAAACCAAACCTAGACACTCCCTGTTGCCAAGGCGATGGCTTGCTATTCCCCTGCATCCTCGGGCATTCACAAACCATTGCCACTTCCTGTTTCATTTACTCCAACTCAAAACACTCACGGGGGTGCGCTTGCATCCCACTCAAGGCAGGGGGAATGATCCTGCGACTGACATGCAGCATCTAATGAGGACAATGACAGCTGCCTCCTCTTACCGGCTCTGAGTCATCTTCTGAACCGTACAGGTCCATCCCAACATCGAGCACTGGCTAAGTGAAGGTTAACAAACCCCGATGGGGAAACCCCACGACTGTTTTAGTAGAAAAACAAACAAACAAACAAAAAAAGCTTAAAATGGAGTCTGAACCAACTTAGGACCGAAACGCTCCCTGCAACAGGTTGGTGATGCAGCAAAATACAGGGTGAGGTGAGAGAGTGTGGGAGGGATGGTAATGACTCTGTGTGTCCGTGCATGTGTATATCTGTGCTAACAAATGCTTGTTAGTCACTGAGTCACTCTTACACATTGATTCACGTCATACACAACCAGAAAAAAAAAAAGAATAAGGGAAAGAGGAGACTGAGACAGATAGACAGATACATGTGTACAGACACAAAAGTCAATACCACATGAAAAAAAAAAGGGTTAATAAGGATGAGGGGGCACACAAAAGAGCAAATGATCAATAACCTCTCTGCACCTTCTCTCCCCTGAAACCCAACAGAACGTGCTGATAGACTGAGAAAACCACTGAACAAATTTACTCCACCTTTTCATTTCCAACAATCTCCTCCATTCCCCTCTCCTCCCATGTCAATGGGTTGTGTCTCTAATTTAGCTGCTTGCTTCACTTCACATACAGCTCCTGTTCAAAATAGCTACAGGCCACCTGATGACAGAGCTGCTTTCCTATTGGTGGCCCGAGACAAGAGACCCCAGCAGTATCATAGTAACCATCTCTGCGGCTTATTACAGGCAGCTGAATCAGGAAGGAGATTCAAATATCTAGTGATAAATAGTAAATAAAAATGAGAGACCCTGAAATTGCATAGAAGGTTTTCAACAGGTGATCAATTAAGTATTTTCTTAGGCTGCTCGTATTACAGCTGTGAAAAGGCTGGAGGTAATATGACATGTTGTGGCCCAAGATTTGTTTTAGAGGTAATATTCACATTTTTACCAACAACAATAAATGTGAGACTTTTCTACATTTAGTTATTTAGTTTAGAAAAAAAAAAAAAAAACAGAGGAAAGGAAAGGGTAAAACACAAGAACAGTGCAAAAGGTGAGGCTCAGTAATTATGGTGGAAATGAACCAACTGAATTTCACCTCCATTTGCAGCAGAGTGGCTGCCAGTGTGATGAATTTACACCTCCTTAGCATTGATATTGAATAAATGGAAGTGTCGAAAAAAAAAAAGGAAAAAAGAAAGCAACACACCAGAGAGGGGTAATGGAATAAGGAGAGAGGGTGGGACAGCAAAAGACAAGTGTTTTGAATAATGAGCCTTGAAAAGAGTCACCCTGCAGCAAGGTTAACGTTTCTTCTGATGCAACAGTGCCTTTGAATATGGTTTCAAGAAAAAAAGATGGAAGATGGAAAAACAAAAGAATTTGGAGGTAGGAAGGTAAATCTACCTTCAAAATCTGCAAAAAGCTTATCAAAGCTGTGTGCAGATTTATGTGCACATAAGGATTTGGCATGCATGTCCTTTTTAACATCTTTAGAAAGCACGATCAATGATCTCCACCTTCTTCCTTTTGTCACATGCCGCAGCAGAAATCAAACACTGCAGCTGGTTTTGTCAGACTTCACTATGTATCACTAAGAAGTGATCACCATCTGAGAGCTGACACATGCTGCGAACCCCTGCCCTGATAATTAAACTGATAAAAATATACTTATCAGCACAGAATATGAAAAAAAAAAGAAGAAGAAAAAGTGAGGACATTAAATATCCTTTTCCTATTTGCTTTATCTAAAAGCCTCCTCACACCCTGGGCATAAAATATTTCACAGGAGAACAAGAACAAAACATCTCATCTCAGGCAGCTGGTAACCAATCAGAATGCATTAGCATTCAGCTCACATTCAGAGCGGGATTAGATCAGTGAGGGCAGGTACAGGAAAAAGAAACCTTTTGGCAGAGGGGTGTCTCCCAAGCAGATGCACAAACTGAGGCAGGTTTCCTGTCTGAAGCTCATGGCCGGTGGCTGTAAATGGCCATATTCCTTGTCTCTGTCACAGCAGCGTCATGGCAACCAGATGGACGGTGTGTGTGTGTGTGTGTGTGTGTGTGTGGTGACCAGAAAGATGAGTCATGGACCGGAATCAACGGAAATCCCCAATTTCACAAAGAAGCAAAGAGGAAAAAATTTAAAAATGTGAAATTAATGGTTTTAACTAAGTTGTTTAAAAATACTCAACAAAAATAAAATGCCAGTTGACTTCACAATACCTTATCTGAAGTATATGTTTTTCATTTGGGAAAATATGCCTTTATGTACTCATTGCATCAGTTTATTTAATTAACAGAATCAGTGAAAATCGCAGTGAAAAAAATTTCTAATTAAATTATGATCCGAACTGATATCTGATAAAAGTAACTTAACAAACGTGTTCAACTCCTCATATTTAATATTTCATATAGACTCAATTCTATTGGCATGTCAGTCAATACTACTTTAATCATATAAATCACAGTTGAAATAATTAGTCAACCAACAAAGAAGGAGAATTTGACAATTTATCTTTGAATTCATTTTTAAGAACAATTTGAGAAAACATTAGTGGTTCTTGCTTCTTAAAGGCATTTGAAAATGTTGAACGGTTTTCCATAGTCGTAAACAGCATCTGTTGCAGTTTTGTCCAACAGCACGGGCAACATCAAGGTGCCACCTTTTATGACATTTTAAAGCCTAAATGTATAATCTATTATGAAATTGATTAACAGCTGCAGCTCAACTACACATCAATTAAACTGAGGACTGATGCAAAAAGGAAATAAAATAAAAACTTCTAAAAACAACCAACTTCCAAGTCGATAAAATTTAAAAAAATTTAAAAAAAGCTTAGCTGTTGTTAGCTTTAGGCCAAAATACCATGATCCAATTCAAATGAAAGTTAAAAGACGACACAGAATTATTGCCCGGCCTTGCAAACAAAGAACGTGAATGTTTCTCTGTGCTCAAAAGCTCAAGATCCAGCCTGAGGCCTGCGTGGGGCAGGAGGGTAGCCGTGAAAGAAGCCCCCTGAAGTGGCCACAGTGCTGGGCAGTGCACATAGCAGCAGAGGCAACCAGTGGGACTGGAGGTCTAATTAAAAACACAGCGCCTTTCCAGCAGCTGTGGCCCGGCCCAAAATGGAATCGCACTGTGCGATCAGAAGAGGGGGAGCAGAGAAAGACAGAGACCAGAAGGTACAGCTCTATCAGCACACGAGTGATCTGTTATATTTCTCCCATCATATCTCAGAGGAAAAAGTGTCTGCTGAACTGTTAGATCTCAGCCCATATACACATACAAGGAGAGAAGCCCATACACACAACAACTCTAGTCAAGGCAGGAGCAGCACAAAGTGCACAACACGCAGGTTTATCCAGCTCCTTCTTACCACGACGGGCCGTTGAATCCTCTCAGTCCTCTCCATTCCTTGTTTGCCACGCTCACCACACCACGGCAAACCAAGGGGGCAACGCCGGAGTCCACAGACAGAGTTACGTGTGTGTGTGTGTGTGTGTGTGTGTGTGTGTGAGGGAGGAGGTGTGGGGGTGTGGGTGTGTGTATGTGTACTGCTAGTGTGTGTATCTGCCTGTTAGTTTGACAAGTGCACAAGTGTACATTTGTGTATGTGTTAGTGTAAGTGGAGTGTGTGTGTGTATGTATGTGTGGTGTGTATGATAGGGGAGAGAGGCAGAAAAGAGTGCCGTATGTGTGAAACTAGGAGAGCGCTCTCTTAACCTCCAACCCCTTCACACATACACGCGCACACACGCGCACACACACACGCACACACTCACTCACTCACTCACACGCCTGCCCCCTTGCTTCTCCGCACTCCTCCCACCTCCACAACCCAGAGGAACGTGAACCTTGTGTAGAGGAAGGGAGCTGGAGCTGGGTGGGGGGTCGGGTTGCAGAACTTGTGCTACATTTGCAAACTGGGGAAATATATTTAGCCACTGGCTGGGCAGAGACAGGGACGTGAACACAGTGAGACCCAGAAGGAAGCGTGGTATGCAGCCGTCAGCCATTCAGTGCCCCGGTTGACGTGAGAGAGCGCTGTGGCAGTGCCCAGGGAAACCCCCCTCCCCTTCTCTCTCTGGTTCATTCCTGTCGGCTTCTGTCCTGATCTCATTCTTCCCAACCCCTCTCTCTCTTTCTCTCTCTGTCTCTTTGTTTCCGGATATCAGAGTATCAGGGTATCAGACGAGGGATTAATATGGATATTAGGGGAAGAAGAAAAAAAGCCTTAGTGACACTTTCAGTGCAACAGCAGAGAATTGAGGAGATGAAGCACAATGATTGGGGCTGTAACACTTTGAAGCAACTGACACCACATGACTTAAACCTTTGAAGTAGCTGCTGAATAGGTACACCTCAAAATCCATTTATACACTGACGACATGTTGAATATCTTACATTAAGATCAGCCGCTAATATATAATTTTAACATTACACTGACTTATTTCATATTAGCAACAAAAATAAATATTATGGAGCTTAGTAAATGGTATAGATCTGGGATAGAATTAAAAAGACTAAAGGAGGGGGGTGCATGGGCAGATAGGTGTGGTCCGAGGGAACCTATTTGTCCACTAGAGGGCGAACTCTTACGCAACGACAAGGATTTCTGTCACAGTTAGACCTTACCACGAATTCCTCTTATGTTTGTAGCTGATGACAAGACAGTCATCTGGGAAAGGTGGAAAACAGGAGCTGCTAACAGATTCACGGGTTGGCTCCTCCTGCAGCCAGACACAACAGCAACTGAGACTCTGCTGGTACTCATATGTCAGGACTGACAGGAGGACTGCTGGTCTCCCTCCACGATAAGACCCCCTCCCAACCGTTCACTTATGGCAGCCAAGCAAAGGTGTTAATGAACACTTGGGAAAAAAATGGATAGGTCTTTACTTTGGTATTCTGGCGATAGAAACAAGTCAACCAGTTACTCAATTTCTAAAATGTTCCTTTCCTGATGCGGCTTTTTAAAGAATTTCAAAGTTGAAATTAAACGTCTGTTCTGCACATATTTTACTATTTGGTTGTTAAGGCATTTTAAGCCCAGAGATCACAGTAAAGACATGATGGAAAATTAGGGTATTTGATAAATTGATAAATAGATTTAGTTTGCGTTTGATGAATCTCCATTCATGCGCTTGATCTTCAACTCCACAACATGTGAAAGAAAAATAAAACATTTTTGCTCATATTAACAACACTTCTCAAATCCTTGAGTTAGGATAGACCCTGTTTCTTTGTCGTCTTTTCCAGGAAACTGTGATTATCATTTACTAGTAAATACATTACATTTAGTGGACAACTAAAAAGGCTGCTGCAGAGTCTAATTAATGGCAATGAAGCTTAAACTCTATTGTTTGTCCTTGTTAGCAGCATGAACATAATGTTTATTACAGCATGTGACAGAGAAATGGAAGTTACATTAATGCCATATGTTTGATATTAAGCTTTCTCCTCCATTCTCAGCTCATTCATTTTGTGCTGAAGAATAATGTAACATGTTACAACATAAATTTAGGAATCAATTGTGACTTTTGCAAGCTGGAGGGAACTTAATGGTGATTAATGTGACACTAAGGAAGGCTAGAATGGACAATTAGCCTTGGTCTCTATGAGTCTGGAGTCATATTGCAGAGGAAGAGCAGGTTCAGTCTGGTATAAAAAAACATCCCCTCTGTCATCAAACCTTCCAATCTGATATAATATTCTCATGCTCTAATGTTGTGTATGAATGTGCACATTTCCTGGCTGCAAATGACATAATGATTCCAATGGGGTCAATTTGAATTTTGTGAGGTAATGATCATTTTTTCCCCTGACATCACCAGATACGACTGGAACAACAGCAGACATGTTCCATGCTTTACAGAGCAGCAGCAGCGGCAAACAGACTCTGCCGGTCTTCACACACCTGAAGACAGAGTCCTTTTTGTTTGGGGGGGGGGACTTGACACACAAGTCGACACTGAACAAACATGTAGGCTGCACCCACACACACACACGCACGCACGCACGCACGCACACAAACACAATCCCATCTAAACATCCTCTTCTTCTTCTCCCTCCATCCCACTGTGCCTGCACACAGAGGGAGATTCAGTGGCCCCGGTTGTCATGGAAACCGTGCCGAGTGTACCAGCCAGCTCTACCGTTGGCTCTCGTGTATTTGTGCTATGCATGTGTGGTGAGGGAGTGTGCACTTGCGTAGGTGTGCGTGAGACTGTAAAGCCTATACAGGGCTTTGCTTTGAGTTGTTCAAGGAGAGGCCAAAATAGGCTATATGTACAAAAACCTTTCTGAAATGAATGCCATTTTTAATTTTTATTCATTTATTTATTTATTTACAGAAATGGTGTTCATCTGTAGAGACACAAATATCATTTTCAGACATTAAATGGCTGAGTTGCTCAATTCATTTTTGGATTATGGCTTGAAAAATCCTTACCCCTTCAAGTTCTGGTGTTAATGAGTGAAATGCTGTGCGATCAAATGAGACTGGGGAGGATATTTATCTCAGGAAGTCTACAAATCCTGCATTGCCTGGTGCACGTGGTCCTCCACCACCCCGAGTCACAGAGTTAATGAAGGACAAGGCAGAGGGAGAGGTGCTGTGAGTGAGCGAGGATGCAGCTAACCTTTAGAAACCACAGGAGAGTTCAGCTCCCTGTGTTCATCAACAGTGATAGGCTTTTTTTTTTTTTCTAAGGCAACACTAACACTGAACAGGTAAATGCCATTCAGCACGGGGCAAATCATTTCCTTTCACAAATGAAGAGGTCAGATGGAAAAGGGGCACTCATTTATCTGTGACACAGTGTGGCTTTGAGAAATATCATGTCAGGACAAGGACTGCTCAGTGGGTCGCTGAGAGTGAGGCCTATAACCTGGTCCTCTAAACTCCTTGAGTGGTGGAGATGTTCTTGTATGAGGTAGACAGCCATCTTGACCCATTGTAAACAAGAAAATGAATCTCTGCTAGTGGATGACTGGCAGGTTTTACTTGCTCTTTCAGACAGAGCCAATCAATGCATGTACATCTGCAGAGCAGGGTGGGGTCAGGGTCATAGGGGAGAGGTGTAGGGGTGACTGTAACACCTGGGGACTGATAATTACTATCTGAGCCCTGGAGAAATCCTACTGGTGATCTTCAGCTCAACCTGTGTGACAATAAAGCTGAGCGTAGCTGTAAATACAAGGGTAGTACTGTTGTTACAGGTGATGTTACCAAAGCCATTTCAGTGTGTGAGATACAGTGAAGCCTTTGGGCTGCAGAGACTCATAAAACCAAAGACAGAAAGAGACACTGAGTATAAATCAAAAAATACAAGGTTTTCTTTTTAGCCATCACAGCTGAAACATTTAGGACATTTACGATCTGATGAAGATAGTTTCCATGGATTAGAAATGAGGAAATATTGAAGGATCAACATGTGATTCAAAGCAACGTGATTTTACATTGGAAAAATATACTTTTCAGGACACTTTTTGGTAAGCCTGTTACATAAAAATAAAAATAAAATAAATATAAAGGCCATCATATATTACATACTCACATCTTATATTATGGCCAATTGTGGAGTCAAACAAAAGTCAGTAGGTAGAAAGTTGTTGGCCTGAAATTGCTGGTTTTGACCACCAAACTCTTACTGACACTGACATTAAACTTTCAGATGACTTAAATACATTGAAAGGCTGAGTCTAGAACCTAGATTAAAAGTCTGAGGGCAGGATTAAGTGTAAAATGTTACCTGTCGGACAAAGCTGTTTGAGGTGGTGTCAGAGGAGGTGCTTCCATCTGAGCGCTTAAATCGGCTCTTCCTCTTGGCATACTTTCCCTGAAACCCCAGAGGTAGCCGGGTGGAGGAAGTTTTGGAAGGAAAGAAGAGGACAGAGAAGACAAAAAGTTTAATTGTGCTGCTCAATAACAATTTATCCTGACATATTTCTAAGAAAACCTTGTTTCTGGAGAGCTTGATAGCCCTTAACATTTGACAGAGCAATTCTTAAAAGCCACTGAATATGATCAGGCAGTCAGATTGAGCCAGAGATAAAGCAGCATGAGTCCCAGACCTCAGAGGAAGTGGACCAGAGAAAATCTGTCTAGTGTGTCCATGAACAGTCTTCATTACTTGTCATTTCTCATCTTCTGATATAAACTGGGACCTTGTAATCTGATTGGCAGACCCCTGGCAAATGGCCCATCCGGATTGGGCAGAGGCCACACATTACATTATGAGCCCACTCTGCCCACATTGCCAACAAATGTGATTAGTCAGCATTGTGTAACCATGGCAATCAGGAGACTGGCAGGGTTGTATTTCCAGTGTGCAAAAAAAAAGAAAGAGAACTGCTGGTCGGGTTGGAATAAGGATTTAAGAAAAATAATAATAAAATAAAGCCATTCATTACATACAGAGTACATCTCACCATACTTCTCTGTGTATTCATACTTTGGACATGCCTCTACCATAGGTGGTATAGCTCAGTGGTAGAGCATTTGACTGCAGATCAAGAGGTCTTCAGCTCAAATCTGGATGCCCCCTAGTTTTCTGTCACATTCCATGTTCCCATGAAGGTAATGGCAAACATAAGAGGACTCAGATGGGTGGTTTTGCATTGTGTTTGCTACAAATTATCTGTTTTTTTATGCAACTACTGAATAACAGGCCATAACTTAGCCAAACACATACTTGTTAATTATGACGGAATTACTGGAACCTGCATATGATTTTCATATCATACTAACAAATACTGGCAAAAACTCAAAACCCCTTTATATTCACATATTGCTAAATATACTGCTTATCGCTGCTAGATGGGAGAAGTTCAATTATTTTCTACAGTTTTTGTGAAGCTCACTGTTCTGAGGGTGTCATATTTTCATGACTGAAAAGAACCGTCTCTAAGGGAGAACACGGTACTAAAAAACTATTGTTATTTGCAACCATTGCCACCAGTAATTTTCAAGTGATATCCAGCCCAAATATTGAAATGGAGAGAAATTAAAGGTAAGAAATATTATCCCGGCTTTTATTGTAGTCTCTTTATAGGGACGCTTTGGTAAACATAATCTCTCTGAACTGTTTGGTTTGGCATGCACACAGTGAGGGATGATTACTTTAAACCACAACTGTTCACACATACTAGCTTATAGCAAACCTGCAAGCTCATTAGTCTCTCAACCTCCACACACACCTACAGTATGTAAACACTGAACAAAACCTGCCTGCTGCTCCAAACCTACATGTCTGAATATCTACAGGCTGTTCCTGGGTCAGTGGGAGAGATCCAGAAACAGGTTAGCCCCCTGCCAACAGTGGTTCCTCCTGGACTCAGTATTTTCTTATCACTGTGAAATCGTGTACTCTCTGGGCCTCTGACCGAGGCCCTGAGCTGAATGACAAACAAAAATGACCTGTAACCCAGCGAACATGAAAACACACTGCATGAGCAGGAAAGAGAAAAATGAATCTGGTAGAAACTCCACTCCAAAAATGCAGCTCATAAAGTCATTTTAACTATTTAAACCGCTTGTGGTGCTAACATAATTTATCTACCTCACCTTTTGTGATACACTTGTTTTGCTGATGTTGGATGAATACACAGTAGGACTTTCCACAGAAAAGTAGCTGATGGACATCCAGCAAATTAACTGCTAAGACACAAATTACTGTTACATGTTCTTAAAGTACACTTCACGACTGTTAATGTTAAAGATGAATCTGAGGTGTTGACACATGAGAAAAAAATGTAAATTAGCAACTGTTTGAGGTTTAAATGCAACTTATGTACTTGAAAACAGAGGATGAGATCATGATTGACATATCTGTCCAGCTACACTGACTGACAGAGAATTGTGTCATTTTGTCAAAATGTTATGTGATTAAAATATGGCTGTATAGAGACATACTGTCATACATTTATGGTATCATTGGAGCCCACATATAAAATAACAAACCAGCCAGATAATGAAATCAGATTAGCAGCTTCTGTTTTCATACCTAGTTCTAAGAACTGCTTGCATTAAGATCAGATTTCGGTAGATTTCATGTCTTTTGTAATGGTTTTCTTGGGGCAGCTAGAAAACTTGCAGATGGGTAAACTCGTTAACCTGTTTCCCCCTGAAAGATTATTTTTAAATGCGTTCTCATAACAGCTGTCATGTTGGCTCAGTGTGATAATTTATCGTGAACTCACAGGACTGAAGTCAATATGAGGCTTCTGCAGCATGAGTTATACAAATTAAGTCAATATCATGCAGAGATTTTAGAAAAAAAGTTTCCTCTTTTTAATAACATTCCTTCAACAGATGTTTATCTGTTGAAGGAATGTTATTAAGGAGGAATATTTGGAAAATATGCATCTAATTAGGCTCAGACCACTGACTCATAGATTAACAACTAAATACATTTTTACATTGAGAGCATATTTGGACTGCTTAGTGGACGGAGTAAATGAAGTGAATGATTGTATGAACTCTTTCAAACAATGTGGACACGAACCTACTCCATGAAAACACAATTCAAAAACAATTTAGAGTAAAAATTATGTAGTAGAAAATGCCAATCAGATCACAATCTGGTGTGATGCATTTACACTTGCACAAAAAGGCTTTGTGACATCCAGATACGGATAAAACTTTAATAATCAGGTTTACTACAAATGGTGAGTCACTCACCGTCTTAAATTCCAATGGGTTAACAATCAAAAAACCTGTAAATAAATCTACAGTTCTTTTAGTTCTATATAATCTGTGTCTGACAACAAATGTGAACAAAGACCAGGGGTAAAGGAGGTGAGGTCAAAGTTGCACCTGAAGACCATCTGCAAAACCTGGAAGATGACAAATTGCTATTTTCAGCAGCAACTTCACTTTTCACAGCTGTTTTCATTTGCATATAACATAGATAACATGATCATGAAGGTGTGTTTACAGCCCGTTAGATAATCTGTCTGGTCACGATGTCTGCTCTGCTGGGTATTCTGCTTTGCAACAAGATATCTCAACAATTAAGATTGTAAATAACAGATAGAGATGGTGACTAAATGATGATACAAAAATTAAACCAGCATTGCCAAAAATGTTTTTTTTTTTTTTTTTGTTCTTCTTCTTCTTTTTTTCTCTCTAGGATTTTGCTGGTGATGGAGGCAGAGAGAAAATGAAACCCTGCTGTCACAAGGTGACAACTAAATTTGGGATAATGTGTGTGGGCGCTGATAGGTGTGCCAGCATGGCGGGGGGGGGGTTGGTCGTCTCTACAGTCAGAGTTGATGTGGAGAGTCACTGTCAGCAAAGGGCAAGGAAATGCCAGAGGAAGTAGGGTGGGGAGGCTTCCTGTTGGTAAACATCCTCCTGTATTAGGATCAGAATTAAAGAGTTACACATGAGCAGGGGGCTTTAACCATTTATCAGACAAGTGACTATATATGGTAACTTCCACGGAAGGTACCATATTAGTCACTTGCCCGATAAAGGGTTAAACTGGAGCATGAGGGGAGGTGGGGAGGCATGAAATGAGGACTGTCAAAACATCCACCACAGTACCATGTTCCAAACATCACAGAGATCCACACCAGTCTGCAATATTCTGCCAATCAACAGAAACCATCTTTAATCTAGTCAACCTCCCCAGGAGCTCAATTTGGATCAGCTCTCAGGCCACAGTTCAATTCTTCTTCTGTTTTCTACCCAGCCTGCCCAGCTCAGGCTGGGCAGGCTGGGTAGAAAACTCCAACTGCCTCCTTCAGGATATTAGAAATGTGGTTTCCTGCTCGCCTCTCCACAGCAGAGTTATAAATGCAAATACCAGCATGATCTGTTCTAGGTCTGCATGAACTTTATATCTAAGTGATCAGAGGTGCCACATAAACACACAGACACACCGACTCCTGCTGCCTGGCACAAGAGGGGGGTCCATCTGTTTTTCACCAAAGCCTCACAGCAGGTAAAAATCAGATTTCTTAAAGAATGAGGTGAGATGGAAGAGAGCAGGGAGGAGTGGGAGTAAAAAGGAGAGAGCGGGACTTGGCATGGTTTGAAGCACTGGCTGTATGTGGTGAAGTGTTTTTGTTTTTTTCCTTATCCAGAGAGACAATGACTGAGCTCAGCGTGGGTGTGTTTGATCTAGATATTTTCATGTTGTTGTGTTTTTTTTTAAAATCCATTTAAAATGTTATGACTAAACTTGCCCACAACATAATGTCACATCCTAAAAGCCACAGTCTATTTGTGGCTATGACAAGAGTGACAACATTGGAAGTAAACCGATAAATAAAGGAAATATCAATTAACCGGGCTGCATTTTTGAGCAATTTTATCATCTTTTCTTTGGACTGAAAACAGATTTGATGTCAGATGTATTTAAACGTAAACCATCAGTCACCAAAATCCAAATGAACAACTTAAAATTTTACTGTTCTGTTCGGGTTTAAAAACTTAAAAGAGATTTGAATTTTTTCTTTTTATGTCACTTTAAATTAAAGTCAAATTCAACTCTTCTCCAGTTGATTTTGGTAAAAAAGAGTTTGATTAAACGAAGGCGTGGTTTTCATCAGGATCCAGTGAGCAGAAAGCATAAAAACGAGCGTTACATCATATCCCCACATATTGTTACACGCTCAGTCGACTTACTAAAAGCAACACAATTACATGGTAGACACAGGCACAATCGTGAAATAATAATAAATCTGAATCCCAAGCAGGGCGAAATCACAACCTGTTATCGACTTTCCCTCCTTTTAAAATCCTTAATTATCTGCAGATAATTCGGGTTTAAATCGGTGCAGCACACAAAAGCGCTTTTGACTCATTATGGCAAATTAGGCGACTTAATTGCGGAACAACCTGTTAATCTTCAGAACTGAAACGGCTTCACACTGTTATCAAAAAACCCTCCTTAGTATAAATGCACGACAGTCAGCGACCCGTACTTTCTGTTTTCTGACACAATATTTGTGCTTTTCTGCGTCTTGCTCTTACCTGTGTGTGTGGATGGTGGTCGAACATGTCCATTTGGATCTCCTGGGTTGAGGTCGAAGGCGTCCTGGACATACTACTTTTCTGTACCATTGATTTAACTTTTTCTTAAATCTATTTTCAGTTTCGTGTTTTTATGATGGTGTCGATAGACTCATCTTTTTCTTTCTGTCCAGGGAGGGTGAAGCCGCTGATGTATCTGCGCTGGCTGGTAAAATAATGGCAACAGCTGCCTCCCTCCAGCTTATAGCGTTACACTCAATAGCGCACCAGGTTTCACACCGCGGTCAAGTCAGCTGATTGACGCAACTACTGCTTTCAAAATAAAAGGTTTGAGCCCTAAACGATGTATTCATGCTTATAAAATGCTAGAGTACAAGTCTCTTGGGAGGTTGTAATAAGTTTATCTATAAATGAGTGAGTGACTGCAAGCCTATATAAATAAAGGAGTAACTTTATCCTTAGCCATCATGCATCTAATCTAATGTAATAGAATGTAATCATTAGCACAAATGTATGAAAATGATTAGAAATTGACGAAAAGACTAAGGACAGATATATCTCACTTCATTCCAATGGTGGGTTAAAACTTTGTAATAGCTGTAAGAGTACATATTTTAGTCTATTTTGTTATATTCTATTATGACAGAAGTCTCATAGACTGTGACTGTTATCATCATGTCACAATCAGAATTCAGCAATTAGGCTGAAGAGTGGGCCACTCACTCAGTGAGTATTAACATAGTTTTACTGAGAATTTAGAGTCCTTAGGTTATAAAAAATAACAGATGTGCTGCAATCAATGCTAAATACTCAGCATGACACACGGATTACTCTTTATTTCCATTTGAGCTCAGTTCCTATATCACCAGCCACTAAATGGTGATCTATATAGAGCACAAATCATCATCATAGCGATGATATAAAAGTATCTGCAGGTGCATTAAAGCTGAGGTGGGCTACAGACTTGCCTTTATTTTGAAGGCAGTATCCTGCCAGTACCGGTGTGGTTGAGCCTTTTTGTCTCAGACTTGATGTCGTTTCTCTCTCTGTGCGCTCAACAGACTCCAGCTGGAAGCCAACATGCTGAAAGGACCCCACCTTCACTTATCGACTGATGAGGGAAACAACAGAGCAGCCGTGATGGTGGGCTGACTGTGGGGGCCAACACTGAGACCAGAGACGCCTGCAGGGGCTGTGATGGTGGAGAGGGGGGCAGAAAGAAGAGCAGTTATGTTGCAGCTCCATCAGAGTCAGCAGCGGAACTCTATTTTTCATAAAAAGTGGAGGCCCATTCTGATGTGTCCTTGAGCAAAAAACACCGAGACCCTGATGATTAATCTTAAACCAGACACATTAAAATGGTTGATTCAAAACACCCCACAGCTTTAAAGCTCTTTTAAACAGGCCAGAACAAATAGATATATAGATACAATCTAGTCGGACGGTTTTGTAGCTTTGGAAATGTTTTAAATATCACACCAACAAAATCACTCCATTTACTTAATTAAAATCAACTAAACATCTGTCAAAGACTACAGCACAACTTATGTCAGATTTGTGAAGGTTTGTAGGGTCCAAAAATTAAACATAACAACATAATTGTCCTCCTATCACGTTAAATCTCTTATATATATATATATATATTTTAAGGGGAATAAATTAGTGTTGTGAGGGACAGGTAGTAAACTCTACGTTAGCGTGTTAGCTAGCAGCTGAGGCTAGGTTAGCCAACAATGTTCGGCCAACACATCCAGCAAACATGGCTCAACTCCAGAACTCTTTTGTAAATAACAATTTTAGCCCCCCTGTGAATGTATATATATATATATATGATTCACTCATCTTTTACCTCTGTGTTTTTGCCTCCATCGACGCAAAACAGCTAGCAGCTACGAAGACAGATATTTTCCATCTGTCTTCGTAGCTGCTAGCTGTTTTGCGCTCTTGAGCTAGCGGCTAACTAGCTTCTCGATAACCGCAGAACCGTTAGCGGTTAGTCGTCCATTCCTGTTTGAGTTTCCTGCTTGTTGCCGTTCAGCTCAGATCCTGAACACTAAATTCACTCAAAATGGTATTTAAAATTTAATATCTACTTTCTTTGTTTTTCCTGTAAATCCACGACGCAGATTGAATTCGAACGAAGCTAACAGTGAAGTTGCTATTAACCAAAATAATGACCTGAATATTAAAATTTTTATTTATTTATTTATATATACGCGTAATGTTCAGATGAAATAAATAAATGTATTAATTAATTAAGTGAAAAAAAAAACATTTAAACTGAAAATAATCCATATGACCTTTATTGTTTATTGCTGTATGTATGGACAGTAGCAACTTCTCATTTTTATTCTCAGTGGCAATGAATAACCAAATATAAATGTTTACTGCTTATTCCAAACTGAAGGAGTGTATTATCCCCAAAACAGCTGTGAACAGCGTGTGACTCCTAAATGAAGACAAGTAATAAAACAGGGAACGACAAATACCAAGGTCACACAGTACAGATGATATCATATCCATTGATTAAATTAACCTGAATAAACAGTAATGGTGATTCATCCACCCCCACCTGTCATAGAAATCACCCCAGAGCGAGAACTGATCTCCACGCCTGCTGCAGGTTTGTGACGCACTCCCATCTGGATGGAAATCTGTGTGACGTGAAACGTTCAGGGCCGAAAGCATTGGATTGAACACCCACAAGATCATCCCTCAGTGGTTGCAGCTCATACTTCCGGAGAGCAAGGTAGGAGGAAGTCTTGATGTTTATACAATTAAAAAAAAAAAAAATCTGAAGAAAAGGAGAAACATAGTGTACTTTCAAAATGATGATAGCTGTGGTGGTAGAGTTCCTGTCATTCTCCTGCAGCAGCTGTACAGCATCTTCCTCGAGAGGAAGCATAATGTTCTGCGTAAGAACAGAGTTTCAGGTTGTTCTTAAAAGGATAACTTGCTTGTTTTTCAGCTGTTGCCCAAGGTAATTGAGTGGAAGGACATTGTGCCGATGCAAGCTATCTTAAATTTACATTAACATCTTTAGGTATTTAGCTGACACTATTTGCAAGATGTAGTGAATGCAATAATAGAATAAGAACAAGTACAAGGATCAATGTTATAAAATCAGTATTCTTAAATCTCTGGCTTGGTTTGACATGTAATTGCTGTGTATTTGTTTCCCTCTAGGTGGGCCTGACTTGATAATTGCTTTCTGAACTATGAACTGTGTGAGGAACAAATAATTCCTGAAGGACAGGGTTCTAGACGCATCATCATGAACAGCCCTAATGAATTCAGCATTAAAGGACCCAACAAAAGAGATTACTATATCCCTTCAACCGGCACAATATGCCCTCCTCCTTCTCATTTGAAGTTCAGCTTCATTGCTGGCTCAAAGAAACTGGTGGAAAGAAGAGACCTCAGGGTTACTGCTGCTTTTGGTGATTGAACAGCATTTTCAAGGAAATTGAATGGCTTTTTACCACTTAAATACTCCAGTAAAACATTGGTACATTCATTTCACAATTTGTATATTGGCATTTGTCCAACTCGTAAAGGTTACATGTATAAAGGTGTAAGTGCTTAGCAAACTGGTGATGTTTTGAGCATATTAACGCCTCATTAGGGCTTCTTTTTTGGTATAGAAGTGAACAGCTGGGATGACAAGGCAAACCTGCACACATGATCTGAAACCTGGGTGTGTACAGGGATATCATGTTCCTTGAAAACACAATATCCCACATAGCTTCACCGAATCTTTACAGTAGATATGGTGACAGTAGCCCAGACATTAGGGAGCATCCTCCAGGATAGGCAGTAGCCCAACAAACATTTCAACTCCTTTCAATTTTTGTTCTCTTACTGCTCAGCTTTTTGGCAGAGTGGAAAGTTGTGTTTTTTTTAAGTTGGACCAGGTTCTGATCTGGCACTTTGGGTCATTCTTTGCCTGGAGATAAAGATTTCATTTTGGTAGGCGGGTTACATGAGGTGAAGAAGTCACACGAATGCTTGAACGTGTACACCCGCACTGTGAACATGCAGGGTTGGCATGGGGACAGGCTGCTGGCATGGTAATGCACCAGTTGGCTTTTCTTTTTTTTTTCTTTTTTTTTTCGCAAATGTATTCAAAACTAGTCACTAGCTAAATCAACTCTACTAGCTCACTGGGTGTCTTTCACATCTATGACAGTTCAGACTTTAACAAGATACTCTGGATTGGTGCAATATTTTAGGAATACAACCTATCTGTGTTGTTTAAGACGGCAGCCCTGGTTTTGTAATTGTGTATTGGGGTATTGGTATTGTTGCTTCTTTTCCATGTAATGAAAACAAGCCCAAATCCTAAATCAAAATGACTCTTTGGCATTACAGCGTCTGTGAAGAAATTTATTGTCACTTTAATGTTAAATTTGTAGCAATGCAGAATATATATCCACACATTAAGTCAAATAATTATTACACATAATAAAAAGAATAAGAACATTTACATTAGTGACTTTAAGAGGACTGGCATTTTAACCTTATTTTTCCTTTTTTCCATTTTTAGAGCTTTTATAACTTGAACGTGATCCCTACTGTAGGGACATTGTAGCGGATTTTAAAGGTTTACCTATAAAATTTTTAAATAAAAAACAAACAAACAAACAACAACAACAACAACAAAAAAAACAGCAATTCATGGTGTTAAAATAAAAAATATATAAAATAAAGCATGGCAGTGCGTTGTCTTAGTGGTGTGTCTGGTCTCAATACCGCCTTCGTGTGGCAAAACATCAGAAAGCAACCAAGTACTACGTCACCCACAATGCATCGCAGACGCACTGGGCAATACCATCAATTTTATAACGGGGATGGAGCGATTCATAGTTTTAAAATAAACTCCAGATTACTTTGTACTCTGGTAAATTACATTCACGTTAGGCTTCATGTAAACATTAATATTATCAGTGGAAAATATTTAAGTTCCTGATCGTGTCTGGACTAAGAGTGAGCTGTATAGTGGTGAAAGGTGGACTCTCCTCTGAAGTGGTAGCTCCAGCTCGTCCCTCTCCCCTTCCTTTTCCTATTGAAGTAGCAGCCATGAGGTAGGACCGCTGTATGTGGCGCTCTAAAAGTCATTATTTATCCGTTAAAATACACGTCTGTTAACAACACTTCACTTTACAAAGGAAGTTGAACTCACTCTTTAAAGATACAAAAAGTTTCTTCCTCTCTACAAAGTCACAAATCGCACATTTTCACGTGTCTCATTGTAACACGATGTAGCAGATGGATGAGGCCATGTTGTAAACCCGGCTGGTGGTTAGCTAAATGCTAGCTAACAGGCTAACAGCTTCTCGGTGACCGGCCGTGTATAAAAGCACCTTTTATCCCTCATAAAACGCTCCAGTCGTGCGACATGGAGTCTGAGAGTCCTTTTTTAGGCAGGTGTTGTGTAGTTGAGTGTTGAGGTTGTGTGTCTGAACTTGTGTGTGCGTCCTACAGCATGCTCAGGCTCCAGAAGAGGCTGGCCTCCAGCGTCCTGCGCTGCGGCAAGAAGAAGGTCTGGCTGGATCCTAACGAGACCAATGAGATCGCCAACGCCAATTCCCGTAAGTGAAGCAACAACCCGTCCCTAAAACTGGCAAAAAATCAGTCATAGATCTTCAGCAGTTGCTGAGACAATGCTCTGGGAGAGTTTAGGCTTAGTCTGTCAGTGTGAAGGCTCACTGTCCCCACCACAGTCAGTTAGATAAACTGAGTAACAGAAATAAATCCATTATGTAGTTTTAGAAGCTATTAGAAATGTGATCCAACAGGTTAAAAGTTTCCGTAGTTTTTATTTGCAGGTTTTTGATACAGTCTTGAAGCTCTTTTAGAGAAGTGCGGCACAGATTGGGTCCTACTTTGCCCATAATGATGGTGGCGGGCCGTCACTCCTAATTGAATGTAGAGGAAACACTGAATTTATATTTGCTGTTGCAGTATGTTGTCCCATACAGCCTGGAAGCATTGAAATGAATGTGATTCAATAATAAAAACAACAATGAACTAAATATGTGTATTTTTAAATTACACTCTCACATTGTGTTTATTTACCAAAACGAAGGTATGATTTCTTGGGTTTCATGACATTGTCCTACTATCAGTGGCGTTACTGTTGGTTGAGAGAACACTGAACATACCTAACAATTATAAGTGGATCAGTAGCTTCTGTTCTGTGTTCTAGGTAATCATGTTGACAGCACTGGTGTTTGTCTTGAATATTCTTTTAGATCCAAGTCACATAATTCACTGCATCCTTGTAACGCACTACTTTGTTTCTCCATGCAGGCCAGCAGATCCGTAAACTGGTAAAGGATGGTCTTATCATTCGCAAACCTGTTACGGTCCACTCCAGGGCCCGTTGCCGCAAGAACACACTGGCACGCCGCAAGGGAAGACACATGGGTGTCGGTAAGTTGAAAAAGAAGTGGTGTCCACAACGACACTGATTTGTCCTGATGTGTGTATGATTTGCTGTATTTTGCTGTTGAAGGAGTAAGGAAGATAATTGTAGGTCACATGAAACTGATTAAAGTGGGAAGCTACTTTCGGGGAACATTATTTAGAAACCAGCCGTTTAATTACTGCTGATGATGACACCTGTGTGATTCACGTGTGTACAGATGACTTGATGAATGCTCCTAATTCCTATTCTCAGGTAAGAGAAAGGGTACAGCCAATGCCCGTATGCCAGAGAAGTTGATCTGGATGCGCCGCATGAGAATCCTGCGTCGTCTTCTGCGTCGCTACAGGGAGTCCAAGAAAATTGACAGGCACATGTAAGTTTGTGATTTCTTTTTGTTGCTCATTTTTATTTATTCTGTCAATCTGTGGCCACTACACAATTTTTATTCAGATCATGCGTTTTCTGAAAGTATAATTAATCTTAACATAGCTGCTTGTCTGCTGAGGATTTTAGGCTTCACAAACCTTAATTCCTCTAGGAAAAGATTTTTCTTAAAAACTCTGATGTTGTAGCTATTTGAGTTTGAGCTCACTGAGTTTTTTGAACAGCAAGCTCTTTGTGTCTCTGAAAATCTGATAACCTCCTTCCTCTCTTTCTCCCCCAAGGTACCACAGCCTCTACCTGAGGGCCAAGGGTAATGTGTTCAAGAATAAGCGCATCCTTATGGAGCACATTCACAAGCTGAAGGCAGACAAGGCCCGCAAGAAGCTCCTGGCGTAAGTCAACACCCAGACTTCATTTACTGTTCAGTTTAGACACTGAAATACAGCCAAATTCATCTCGACTATCAGAGTTAAACACCTTCATTTTCCCAGTAATATTATTTCTTTGGTCATTGTCATTCAGCTCTCTACTAAAATGGTGAAGTGATAAATTATTGCACTGGGCTTTGCAACAGATAGTTTCAGTTTTATTTGGATTTGGGTTTAGAGTTTTTATCTGGATCCAGTAAAAACCAAATTAACAAAATAATTCCAAGGGTTGTTTTCACTAGTTGACTGTGTACTAAAGGATCTGAATTTTAAACTACAGCTCATAGAAAGCCGAAGTGCATGATTACAGGTTGGATGTATAGATGTGAATTTGGGTAATTTTCATGTAATTTTCTTTCCACCACTTATACAGTGACCAGGCTGAGGCTCGTCGCTCTAAGACGAAGGAGGCCCGTAAGCGCAGAGAGGAGCGTCTCCAGGCCAAGAAGGAGGAGATCATCAAGAACCTGTCCAAGGAGGAGGAGACCAAGAAGTGATCTTGCTCTGTCCACCCTGCCTGACTCTGCCATCGGTCAAGTGCTGACAATAAAAGTGTACATAAAGACACTCACAATACTCCTGTGCTTTGTTCTTTACTAATGAATACAGCCGATTGGAAAGAAGTAAAAGCTTGCAAGACAACTAATGGCCAAATATAGGTACAAATAATAGTTTTTTTTCCCTGTTTGTCAAATGTTTTACCTCATGATTTTTATGTGAGATGTTGTAATAGCTGCTAGATTAATGGAAAATATAGAACCCACAGTGATGGCCAAAGGTGCAAACAGTCTGAACTGTATAATGTGCCAATTCATTTGAAGATGAGTATTGATGAAATATTGATCAGCTGGCGATACATTGTTCCATTCTGGCATTAGGCTTTTTCCATAATACTGGAGGAAAAAGTAAAAAAATCTGTAAAATCTAAAAAATAAGTTAGATTATTAAAAAAGTTCATGCTTTTTGGGACTGTCAGCGACATCCCTGCTGCTCATGAGTGCTCTCCTCTCTCTCCAAAGGTTTGTAACAAAACATTTCTCAAGACTAAACGGGCATTGTACAGCTTTATAAGTGCACATGCTCTCAAAAGAAAAGTGTTAATGACTTTTTCAGCTTTCTAAATTAGAAACACTTTGAACACAGCTATCCCAACTCCATAATGACAACCAATTTAAAATATGGGAAGCTGTGGTAGATCAAAATCAACAAACGTAACATGGGGACCAGTGCTTGAGTTTATGTATTTCTCTTTAACACATCTATAATTGTTGTCTATGAGCATCCATTAAACCTGCCAGTTTTCATTATAACAATTCTTAGTTTTATTATTGTAGCAATTCAATCTCAAACTGGATCATTCTGTTTCCTGAAGAATTGGACCTTGAATGTGATATTTAAGAAGGTGTGGGATTATTTCAGTATCAAGTATTTACTAAACTCTGCCTTCAAATTTACACAGACTCAAAAGGATAAAATAATATAGATATGTGGATATATCAGGCATTTAAAAATTAAATGTAAATACAGTAAATCGTAATTTCACAGTAAGAGGATTTGTTCCCATCTGCTGGTTACAGCTGGTATGGTCAGCCAGTGAGACCCTGACTAATAATAATATTATTAGTCTTTAAATGGGAACTTTAGCAGTTTCACTGAGTGTCTTGCAGAATGTGTTCATTCAAAATGTCTTAGGGTCAAATTTTATATTAATATTTTAGTTTTCCTGGTTGCTGATTTATAAGGGATTGTTTCATATTAGGGCAATTGAGTGTTGGCTCTAGTAAATGGAATTAAAGTCATAAAATAAACTCACACATGATGGAAAGAGACATTAAGACGTATTTATTGTTGTTTTAATATTTCACACAAGCAACTGCGATCTACTCCATCCTGACTATCAGGGACTGATTTGTAATACTCTGGAGTGGAGGGTCTCTCATGTCCATTACAGCCATAGCAGGAAGAATAAATTATGCATGTGCCCCTCTAAGTGGTTGTATGGGTGGTATATGCCCAGTTCTATATCTCAGTGTGTTGATTGTGCTTATGAATTTGTTTTGGTTGTGTTGAGTGTTTCTGAAACCTGCAGGGTGGTAATAGTTCTAACACGAGGGCACCAGACCTCATGCAAAGCAGCCGTGGAATGTAGAGGGATCAGCTGTTCCTTAAGCACATGACCGCATTACTGCCCCCCCGGCTCAGATCCACTTCTCTGATCACGTTTCCCTTTGGAGCGATCGTCCAGTCATAACTATTGCAAGTGAGGTGGAAAGTGGCGACAATTTAAAGGCAGCCAGCTGCAGAAAACCCACCAAATGACCCCATCACGTGGCCCAGGAGTCCTGTGCTGATAATGAGATCTTTTCAGGGAAGCTAATGAGAAGAAAACACAGTTAAAATATTCTAAACTTTTAATGTAAGATGTCTGAAAGATTTAAGTGCCATTGTCAGAATCAATATTTTATGTAGTCATGTACACTTCTTATTTTATTTTGAAAGTCTTGTCTCCCCTCAGTGTTGTCAGTCTACTTCCTTTCTTTGTTCTGTTTCCCACCTCAGCTGATTACCTGACCTGTGTCCTGTCTCCCTGGATATTTAAACCCTCCCCCACTAGGCCTCCCTTGCCAGATTGTCTTTGTTACCCTTTGTACTAGCCTTCTTGCGTTTACTCTGTTTGCCTTTTTTGACTTTGATTTCTCCTGCCTGCTCCCTGCCTGTTTTGGTTGCTTGATCCTGCCTGACTTCCCGTGTATGACCACCTGCCTCCATCTGATTAAAAGACCTTGCCCTGCTGGACTTGATACCTTTGCCTTGTTTCCCTTTTTGCACCTGGGTCCATTCCCTGACGCCCTCACAGCCATACAGCCTAATATTGCTGCTGCTGGACCTTTATTATGTTAAATAACCCAGATAACCCAGTGTACATAAGCTACATATAAAACTGTAACTCAAAATTATTTCCATTATTCTAATTGTACAACTATTGAAAAAGGAAATATAATTAATTTGGTCGATGAACAAAAGAGGGATTTTTTTTGTCTGAATAATAATATTCTATTTTTTTTCAGTGAAAGTGAAATCCAAAAAACAACCATTTCAACTGAATTTACAATTAATTGTGTTTGCCAACATAAGCACAATATGTTTTGTTTTTTTGTAGGTTTTTTTTTTCATGTGGTGTGCAGCCAGTTGAGGATTAACTAGTAAATGAGGAATCACTTCAGTTTGACCCGTTGTTACTAGCAGCATAAGAGTCTATTTCTGTGTTGATATTTTCTTCATATGTCAAAAAAAACTAAAAAAAAAAAAAAACCAAAACACAATAGCTTGAAACACTTTGCGGAAGCAGACTGTGCTAGCAAGGGAGCAATTGTTTGTCAGAAATCTGTCTCACAGCAGTCTGCCACACAAATAGTCATGCAACCAGCATTAGAGAGGAGATTGTGGCCTCATGGGGGAGGACAGATGTGTAAGACCTTTGTCCTCCTGTGTTATTTGTGTTTATGTCACATGGGCTTTTTAAGGGAAGTACTTTGTTCCCCCAAAACCCGTTGCCACACAGGGATGGCCCAACATGCATCGCTTTAAGAAAACAGACATTAAACAGCATGATGTTGGAGAAAATAGACTCTTTCCATGTTTAATAACAAATGAATCACAAAAGTTAGCTTCTAATTACATAATCTTCTGTTTTTGAGAAACAAATTTCAGCATGATTCATCTTCGCTGAGTGAAATAGTCTGGGCTCTTCCTGCAGGCCCACACAAGCCGCACAATGTTGTGAAATCATTGAAAAATTACTTCTGTGGCTTTAATGGCATTAAATAGCTTATGGAGTCTTTACATGGAAATGGCATTGCCTGACATTAGCTAATGACCGACTGTTGCGCACGGGAGGCAGCAGGATGGCCTGTAATGAAGGGGAAACCAGATGAGAGACTTAGATATTTGATTTACCAGGCCACTTGGAAAGCATCGTGTGTGTTGCTGTGTTGCAACACACATGATTGATGTGATCTGATTTTAATACTCTGCAGCTCTGTTGGCATCACCAACTTCCAGTTTCCCCACATGTTTTTTCAAAAAGCCCTGTTTTTGTCTCATGATACATGGAAAGTCTTGTAAACACGACTTCTTATCCCAGAGGCCTCGCTCTCAGGGGTGAGTTCTTTGGAAACACTCTCACATATTTTTTGTATCAGTAGAAGAGTAGAGGAGTGATATATATTTTTTTTCTCCTTCAATCCAGAGATTCTTTTAGGTCTGGTGAAGAAGTATCCACACAACTAAAATATGGATAGGCCGCTGTGGACGAGTGTTTCCACTAAAAACCAAATCAGGAGGGATAACTACAAGGAGGACTGGGTGTGGTCCTCACTATTTGTGGTTGTTTTATTGTCAAAATTCCCGACATATTTCCCATAATCTTCCTAACTTTACCTCCAAAGCTTTATTTTCTGGCCGGTTCACAGCTGCTAACACAGAGCCCTGAAAGCCAATACCTTGCTTTTGCCTCTTTCTCTCTGGCTTTCTTTGGGCTTCCTCTCATTCAATCTTTAGTCATTGTCATAGTCATAGTCATAGTTGGCTACCCTGTTGATTCAGCCAGCACCCCAGCCATCCCATCGCTTTAACCGAGAAACACACATTTTTATTGTTAGGGGATACGAGTTGATACAGCTGGAAAAGTTTGACTGTGAAATAAAGGACACTTGTGTGTGTAGTGTAGAGCTATGGGGGTACTAACAGTCACTCTGATTGGATGGGAAACCTCTGCCCCTCATCTGTTCCCCTCCTCACCGGTTGTTAACATGTTTCCTGGCATACACACTAGTCAAGAGTCAAACTGGGCACTCATGTTACTGCCTTTTTTTTTGTGTAAAGGGGAGCGGGGCTTAAAGGTTGTGGGCGGAGGATTGCTGGGGGAGGGAAGGGAAAGCAGAGAAGCAAGGCTGAGGCTCTGATGTGGGGGTGGAGAGCAGAAGGAGCTCTGGCACTGGTGTTTTTGGTTAGAAAGTAGGCCTGTGAGTTTTGTCTGGGTGAGCGTAGGGGAAAAAAACAAATAGATGGGTGGACATGAGA
Organism: Remorina albescens; assembly: GCA_034769265.1. Taxonomy (NCBI): domain Eukaryota; kingdom Metazoa; phylum Chordata; class Actinopteri; order Carangiformes; family Echeneidae; genus Remorina; species Remorina albescens. The sequence continues at coordinate 3,781,633 of CM068493.1, forward strand.
CATGACAAGGATTCAAAGCAGTATGTGGTGCAACACAAGGTTGGTTTTTGTATCAGCTGATCTGGACAAGAACAAGAGGAGAGGTAAAGCCAAGAACAGGAGCACAGAAGACAGCGGACCTGCCTGAAGAAGAGCCAAAAAAAACCAAAAACCAAGAAAAACAAAAACCAAAGAACTGATAGGTGAGGAGGCTACTGTGAGTCAGACAGGGAGGGGCAAAACACTGAGTCAAATCTGACAGTGACAGAAACGGTGAGGAAGGATACTTAATAGAGCGAATAGCGCACAGTGGCAAAAGACTAACAGTCGTGGAAGAGAGAGCAAGAGGGAGTGTTGACTACAACAAGGAGAGCGAGAGAAGGGAGGAAAAGTTAAACCAGAGGGAGGGGGACAGAAAAGCAGCAGGGTGAAGAGGGAGAGATAACAAGAGACAGAAGGGTGTGGGGGCCTGGTGGGTGAAGTTAGCAGGAGGAGGGAAGATATGAGGGGACAGAAAGTGGAGACACTCTTCTTCTTTACGATCGTTATCCTCTTTTTGGGGAGCCTGCTGACCATGCTCTCTTTGAATGACAAGTAAGTGTTTTCAACTACACACACACTTAAACACAGTCTCTCTTGTCTCTTGTATTTTAAGTGTTGAAGGTGTGTTAGTTGGGGCAAAAGATAAAGAGGTACATGGGGATTTGACAGAGACAAGAGAAGTTGGAGCTGATATTTTAGTTTCATTTATTTATTTATTCACATATCAATAAAAAACCAGGTATGATGATAACACACAGTTTTATAGTTATATTATGTGAAATGGGACACCCTAGGAAGCTAAAAGCTTTTAAAAAGGGGCCCAGGCACATAGAATAAAATATAACATGTAACCAATAACACAATCGTCGATGCTGCAGGGGAAAGGCAGAAGCTTTTTTCAAAAAGTTATTTATGAAGATGTTTTTAAGAGTCATATTGAGAAAGACAAGAAACTCCAAGAGAAAGAGAAAGAATCAATGATGTGCAGCAAAAGGACTCAAGTCCAGGCTTTTTTGATTAGAGCCAAGGCGATTACACAGCAACTTGTGGAATCACCTTTGCTTAAAATGGACCGATTTATTTCCCTGGGAGTATCTCATCGCCAGCCAAGTGCTACATTATCATGATTTGTTTCACACTAAGAACAGGAAAACTAGCAGAGAAGTCTCAAAAATCTCACCTCTTTAAGAGTAAATAATTAAAATGTTAATGTTAAAAGCTTGAAGCCATCAAGAAAATCGGAAGATAGCAAAAAGCTGAAGAATGCAAAATGTATTTGAAATCAACACCTATGAGACTCTAAAGGACATATAAGTGGATCCAATCTGTCCCAAGTTTTCAGTCGTACAGGTGCACACATCAGGGGTCGGTGTACAGCCAGGGATCAGACAGGGTCATTCGTTACAAGGAGCCAACAGGAGTTGGTCTACAACTTTCTTTACATGTTGTTGTGCATCAGAAAGTGAAAAATAGGAAGTGGCAAAGACATAACTGAACGAGTAGCAACACATAGATATGGAGGCAGAAGCAGAAATAATGCCAAGTAGCAAAGGTCTCTGTTCCTGAGTTTGTACACTGGTTGTTCATTTATGGCATATGAAGCTGACAAACTTACCACTGTATGATTTACCTTAAAATGTGAACATTGATGTTCTTTGGACATCCAAGCAGGGTGTGACATTGAGATAATACCTATAAATCCAGTAATCTCATTTTTGACATTTGATTTAACCTCTATTGACTGGGTGACATTTTCCCCATTTTGTTCAGATTATAGAATAATATCAGCTCTCACAGGCCTCGTTTAATTATCAACCATCCATTCCATCAACAATATACGTTGGAACACTCCTTGGCGTAAAGGAACAAAGACTACTCCAAGCGTAACATAAAAACAGGTCCTTCTCCATACCAGATCTGGATCATGCGCAGCAAATGTAACTCTCTCAACATTAAAATGAACACTAACCTGTGACACTGAGTGTTTATATGGGAACCACTGGTTCTGAGTTAAATTAACACTTTCACGAGTGTTGAGATTATCAACACTTTCACAGTGTTACTTGACAAACTCTGACGATGTAAAACATAAGATAAGATAAGATAAGATAAACTTTGTTAATCCCGCATTGGGGAAATTAAACATAAACATAAACATAAACACCCAAATGGATACATTTAAATTAATTAGTACAACAACAGTGTTACTTCAAACATTCTTATAGTGTAAAATATCGACACCAATATGGATAATTTTAGATTTATTAACACTACAGTAGTGTTATTTTAAACTCTAACTGTGTAAAATTTTGACACCAATATGTATAAATTAGTATTTACTATGCTGCTGATACAGCATATATGGACCGCTGGTAGTAACAGTTAAAATGTACATGAAATAATCACTTCAAAAATGACTGTATCAAAAATATTTATTTTCCATTAACAAGGAAAATGACTGATGACCTGAGCTGCACTGATCTTTTGTCTTCTGTTTGTACAGAGCTGAAGTGGCAGGATGTACAAGAATAACAAGAAATATGTCACTGTCACACTCTATATATATATACAAACTTGTATATACTTGTGTATAGTATCATTTCTTTCATTTCAAAACTATGGAGAATTACATCATACTCTTACTTGAGTACAACGTTTGGCTACCAAACCCACCTCTAGCTGATATTGAGGGATATTAGTCTAATTTATGCTATTACATGAACATTGTAGAAACTTTTAACCTTACATTTTCACCTACCTGAAGGCTGAGAACATCGTTGGGGCTCTTCTGGGCCTGTTGATTGCTCGTGCTACAAATCAGAATAGGCAACGCTAATTGCATAAGCAAAAGAGTAACGTGTGCGTCAGCGTTATCTTAAAATTTGAATTAAAAGACATAAATAATCATAGAAATTGTAGAGAATTGAATCAGAACGATTTTTTTTTTTTGTTTAACCAACGGGCTAACCTCCAGCCCGGCCGCTGTTTGCTAATGACTCCCGACACCCATGTTGTTCTTTCAACCATTTTAACTCGACTCAAACAGCTTCAAAGTTAAACTAGTTTCCGTTACCGTTTATTTACGGTTTCCAAAGACTAATCAAGCGCTAACGTTAGCATGAAACATAAGTGACAGGTGCATATACGGTGGCGGTTATTCATTAGTAAGACAACAATAATATCGCCATTTTCCTGTATTTTCCTGAGCCAACACAAACACGTTTTGTGCAAAATATCAATCAAACTGTGAGCTATATCGGCATGATATCGGCAGGGAAAAGAAAATGGCTGTTGTTCAGATTTCTAACGGAAGGGTGCCTCGCCAAGTGCCCGGATGTGTTTTCTCACTAGCACGTAGTTCATTGTATCAGAATCAACACTTCACTCTAAAATGACCTTAACATGAGGATTTTGACTCCAGTGATTTTGCTGTGTGTGCATTATGTTTTTTTGTCCTTATACATTTGACGCTTATGTCTGGATATTTGTATTTATACAGTCATGTGGAACCTCAACGACCGATTCCTCAAGTGAAAATCTCTCTGCCACCTGGCCCTTACAAGTGAGCGAAAACAAAAACTAATACTGACTCATTCCTGGTTCATCAAATAATCTCACAAACACACGACAGAGTTGGTGCACCTGACAGTGTATTTTAAGGGTGTGTGTTTGGTTTTGTCGCAGGGAACTCTTGGAAAAAGTAAAACAACGCTACGCTCAGGCCTGGAAGAAACAGGATGACAATTCCCAAAAATTTAGGTAAAAACCCTCCCCAGAGATACAACCTCTCAGATCCATCAACACTCTCTGATGTCAAATCAGAGCAATTCAAAAGATTAATTACCATTCAGGCCACAGTTTAGGAAGACATATGAAATCAGCTTGTACTTCTGCAGTCATTTGTTTTCTGATATAATTAAGAAGGTAAAGAATTACAGACAGAAAGAACTGTCTGTAATTCAGAACTGTGCCCCTGCAAATGAAGGGAGGAAATGAAACAGTTGCGTAACCTCTTAACTTCGGAATCAATTAGATTTACATTCACGGAGAATAATCCTTTTGGCTAAATAATAAAAGCATCAAAGTACTAAATGGTGTTAGCAGTTAGTGAGCATGCACAGTTCTATTCTGTACAATAACAATACTGAGAGAATAAAAAACCAAAGATGAATCAAGGTGAATTACACTTACCACAAAAAGCTAATAACAGGAAATTTACAACATTCAGATGTTTAGACAAACAGATGCTGAAGAGGAAGTAGATATAGAAATGTTTTTTAAAGCGAACCCACAGAGTCCAAATTTGACACATTATCTTTTGGTAACACAAAAGGACTCCACCGAAAGTTACCCTCATTTCTATTCATCTTGTATTTGGGTCACGGCTTTGTGTTTCATCACCTAAACTAACCTCGCCAGTCGTCGGACAGGCTCGTTATGTTATGTAACAAAAGTGCCTTTTTCCTCTCCAGATCTCAGCTGAGCAGCAAGTGCCATGGTTTGGACAAAGCTATCATCACCCAGGCCAACACCCCAGTGGGAACCAAGCTGGTGTACGATGGGGACAAGAAGAGGAGCATCCAGGTGAACGCTGCGATCTTCAGCACATTTATAAAGGTGAGTTGTTTTTCATTGACTTGGTGACGATCTCATTTAGTTTCCACTTTCACAAATTGTGTGTTTGCTCACTTATTGGCCCGAAGATGAACTTCACAGTGCAGCTTGTTTTCCACAAGCATAAGTATTTACACATTTCTTAAAAGACACTAGGCAGAGGAGGCAACCAGATTTGAACTGGGGACCTCTTGAACTGCAGTCAAATGCTCTGCCACTGAGCTATACCCCCTCTGCTCTGTCAGCAAAATATACGTTATAATATGACTCAAATTGTTTACATACACGGTCCACTTTTAGAGAGTGACTTTAATCACAAATTAAAGTGTGAAAAATATTTTTACTATGAGTCACAAATGACTTCGCTTTGCTCTCTTTCTCTTTCTGTCTCTGTGTAGTCTGCATTCAATTCTTGGGACTGTCACACTGCAATAGTTTTCTTGCAAAAAAAAAAACAACAACAAACCAGCGATTAAACATAACAACACATTCATGGCTGTGCAGTGGAAGTTTACTCCTGGAATAAATGAAAGATTGAATCTCCTGAAACAGACAGATTTTCTGTCGGGCCTGAATTGTCTATCATAAATGTTCATTGTGTTGCTCACGAATTAAGCACGTTTTCTTTTTTTGTAATTACATATGGTTGTCTTACAAGAAACATTCAGATTTGACCTGTATCTGTACATTTCTGAGCTTTTCTTCCATGTGTTGCAGCCCACCCACCAAATAAACATCTTTAGTTTTACATCTTCCTTCCCCGAATGCTCATCCATTCTGCAGCGAGGCTGGTTTAACATCTTAGCTAAAGACAACCAAATCTCCAACATGTTATAATGGGCTCATCAGGCCCATATTATTTTAAATGCCTTGTCAAATGAGGCTCCGAATTTCCACGTTCTCTTCTTTTAATCTCACCAAACATGAACCATCAGAATGTGAATAACATCTCTGTAGACAGGCACACAGTTCACAGATCAATAGTCCTGCTTTTCAAACAGGGAAAACCTTTGCTTATCTTTTCATATGTTTTGGCTCCTTTTTTTAATTGCAGGAGCATCCCTTCCCCAATAAAACCTGGGACACATGTGCAGTTGTTGGGAATGGAGGGATCCTGATCAACAGCAGCTGTGGAGAGACTATCGACTCGGCTAACCTTGTTATCAGGTGAGGAAGGAGGATGGTGGAAAGAGAGCTGATTAAACTGAAAAGGTTTCAGCTGATATATCTTGCATACTGATCTCATTTGTTCTGTTTAGGTGCAACCTACCTCCTTTGGGGAATGGTTATGAGAAACATGTGGGCGTCAAGACCGACTATGTGACAGCAAACCCAAGCATCCTCATAGAGAAGTGAGCAAGAGGATTAATCTCAGCACACTGTACCCTGATGGTGGACATGGTCCTGTTGTTTTTGGTTTCTAAAACCTGATGCTTGTTTTCAGGTATGGGAGTCTGATGGGGCACCGGCGTCCATTTGCAGAGAGCATGCATAACTATGGCAATTCCCTGCTGCTCCTTCCTGCCTTCTCCTACGCACACAACACTCCTATCTCCATGCGGGTCTTCTACACCCTTGAGGACTTTAGAAGTCCCACCCAGCCCGTCTTTTTCAACCCAGAATACTTCCAGAATCTGGCCGTCTTCTGGCGCTCCCAGGGCCTGAAGGCACCTCGTCTCAGTACCGGCTTGATCATGACCAGCCTGGCACTGGAAATGTGTGCCAATGTCCATCTGTATGGGTTCTGGCCCTTCAGCAATCACCTGCACAATTACCACGTGCTGATGAACCACTACTACGATGACAGAAAACCAAAGGCGAGGCTCCACGCCATGCCGACGGAGTTTGAACTCCTGCTGCGGCTGCACAGTCAGGGTGTGCTCAGGATTCACCTGGGAAATTGCAAACATTAGGAAAAGTAGTTCCCAGATCCCAGAGGAGTAAAGTGCCTTCTGGCAACCTCAGGACGAAGTTGGGCAGTCACGAGGCATTTTATACACTTTTAATTTAATGGATCTGTTTTGGCTAATGCCACAGATTGTGTCAAATCAAATGGAGTTGGACACTTTGACCATGAGCAGCCAAGACGTTTGTATAGATATCAAAATGCATAAAGATTCTTTAAGGTGTTTTAAATAACTGTATTTACTAAGACAAAATAATCCAGCTGGAGTCTGGAAGGTTTTATTTTATTGGGGAGCCTTTCTGAAGTGTTTTTGACGGTCTGTACTGTGGTGCCTTCTGAAAATCAGTTACTAATTATATAATTCATCATGGGAGCTGTTAAGGTAAAACTGAATGTATTTTGAAGAAAATACCTCCGAAACATGAAGATAGAAAATCACCAGCATGCTTGATGTCAAGGTATTTTTGTTGGAAAACAGCTGACTTGGTAACAAGGGGAAACACACAATCATTGTAAAATGCTGATCCTGGAAGGATCCTGAAGGAAATTATTTTTCTGTATTTATTCATCACTGATGCTGCTGGGTGTGATTTTAGTTTGTGTGTGTTACAGAGACAGTAGCTTCCACTACAAACCACTGAGGCCTGAAGCTAAGAACTAAATAGAGACAACACAGACAGAAACAGGAATCATTGTATGAGGTTGCTATGGTGCACACTATATCTGCTCACTAACACAACCACACAGATCCTGGTAATGTCACAAATCAGACAAACATTGGTAGAATGCTAATTAGGAACCAAATGCTTTTTAGGTTGGTAATTGGCTGATTTGTACACTTTGACTAAAAAACTATTTTGGATAAACTGTGTTTAGTAACAAGACTCAGACAAGGTTTGTTTAACAGGAAATATTGGGTTTGTGCAGATTTTTAATAAAAGTCTTAGCGACAAAAAACAACCTACAAGCTGTTGTAGGTTGTTTGAGAACAACACTTGAGAACTCTTAGTGGGCTGATTGCAGAATTATGGGATTTTTTTTTTTTTGTCGGTTGAGATGGAAAATGAGGTTAAAGTGAATAAAAAATTATTACAAAAGAAATCTGTGTGTAATCAGTGGCTGGAGTGAAATCCATCCGTCAAAACAGATAAGCAAATACTTTTTCTCAGACGTCGAGGTGCCAAGACTTTTCATCAGCACTCCAATCCTACCAGTTCTAGACCACAGTTGGTTACTGTTGACTTTTTCTACGTGGCAGTTTTTGCATTGCTACCCCACAGCAGGTAGTTTAAGGGTTCAAACCATTGGCTTGGGCCGTATCTGTTTAGAGGTTGTGTATTCAGGTACTCCGGCTTCCTTTTACAGTCCAAAGACTTCCATATTTCGGTAAAATTGTTGTTTGTCTGTGGTTGGAATGGGGATCGTCTTCAGCCTCCTGTGATGACACAGAAAAGCGGAGTAGATAATGGATGGATAGTTTTTAAGATTCCGCAGATCCAGGATATCAGTGCTGCACCCTCCACTTTACTTAATTTGCATTTCCTGCTGCACGGTATCCAGCAGTAACCATTATGCTTTCACAAAATTGCACGAAAAGCAAAAAACATTTGTCTTCTTTTCCTTTTCCCAAATGCAAATTATTAGCTTGTGTGCAGCATTTTAAAAATCACATCTGCATAGGGTGAGTGCATCCGGTCAGTTTAGAGCGCTGATGGGATGAAATATTTTTGAGAAAATGGCCCGCCGTCACAAGTCACCTTCCCAGACAGTGGGTCATGGGATTGCACACGTACTGTCAGTGACCTGGTTGGACGTCCAGCTGCAGCACTCTGCTCGCTCCCACCAGCTCATCTCGCCTCACCAGAGAAAATGTTTTTCTTTTTCTATTTCAAAGAATCATACACATTCTTTCCATTTCCATTTCTGCTGTCTATTCTTCAGGCAGTGAGTGTACAGTGAGTGGAACATAACAAAAAAAAAAATTATAAATAAATGAGGGAGAATGAAGACGTGTTCTCTTTGGTCTTCATATTTTCACTTCCCAAGATGGTTCAGACTTCATTCAATGAGTGACTGTGTTATCTGTTTCTGAAATCAGTGGCTAATTGGAACAACCACTGAGCTCCTAATGCATTAATGTGATTTAAATCCTCACAGACTCAGACGCTCTCTCTCATCACGAGCTGAAGTTCAGCTGTCATCGGGATGAGCTGCCAAACTGACATACAAAATGACGTGAGCCGTCGTGACAGTTCCTTGGTCTCCGGTGTTGTTCTTGCTGGTGTCACAGCATCAGCGTGTGTGTCTCTAATTCCCCTGATCGGACCACAGAGAGACCCCCCCGCTCTCCACCAATCAAAATCAAACTCACAACACATACTGACAACAAGAATAGGACTATAACTCAAGTGTTGAGTAGGAAAGTTTTCATTTATTTCCCCATTTTCATTTGTTTTTCTTTATGCTGTGGAGCCAAAAGAAAAAAAAAATGACTTTATTCAATATATATATATTTTTTTATTTTTTTGTAGGAAAATACTTCTTTTCACATGCAAATCAAAAGTATTCATGAAAGAATATGAAAAAAATCTCTGCCAGGGGGTTTACCAGAATGGCACTGAAAGAAATGTACATTTTACAAAAGGCATAGAAAAACACACAAACACGCATGTATGAATCAGAGTTTGTCATCGGTAATATCACGTCCCACATGGGCAAGTACATAAGAAATATGTAGGGAAACAACTCGGCCTCGGTGGAGTCTTTCCTCTGAACACTGACGTTTTTAAGTAGAAAGACAGACGCTTACGTTGCGGCATCCCTGATGAACAGAGCCACCAAAGATTTCTGCCTTAATACACAGCGGATACAGAGATAAATCACAAGGGAAAACTTGTTTATCTTTGTTTAACCTTGGCATATTCTCTTCCAAATGAAACAACATAGGTAGATATTGTCAGGCAATGTCTCTTTTTTGTTTGTTTTGCAAAGAAAAAGGCATGTTATCTCGCTTGATATCAAATTTCAACTGCCCTTGTAACCTGACACTGTAAACAATGGGAGGTTGAGTTTGATTCTCCAGCTTTTGGCACATCACAATAGCAGGCCTCAATACAAAGGCAAACATTTTATTCATATCTATAATTAAATTTTTTCAACATCATGCTTCTTTTGCAAATGATTTGTTGGCCCATCCAGCAGTGCGGCCTTCCAGTGGATCCTGGCCCACAGTTTGGAAACCACTGAACTATTATAAATAAAAGGAATTTGCCTCGGGGGTTAAATTAGTCTGTTAATCCTGAAGTATTATGTTAGTCCTTATTTAACAGGCTAAAAATGTCTTATTATCTTGGAAGCATTGTATGAATGAACCAATGTAAGACTATTGGAAAACCAGACATTTTTATTTCTTTGGTTGGTCCCGTGTTTATTTTAAAAGCCCACATGACATGTTGATGACACACTTTGTCACAGGACGGTGACAATAATGCAGCAGAGACCAGACTAATAAAAGCCCATTTTGTAGCCGGGGACCAAGCCTCCTTCTCTATCTTTCAATCGCTCATCAGAGAAATCAGAACAGGGTGAGGCAAACGTATTATTATGCAACGGGATAATTCCCCTGTCCTGGATAGCTGCCAAATTCCTTACTTTACCGCTCAAAGAAAAAGAGAAAATAGAATAAGAAAAGAAAACGCCTGAGCCCCATAACAAGAATAGCTATGGAGATGTGAGGCCAGGCTGCCAGTCATGTAGACTTTTAACAGATGGAGCCTTCGAGTACCCCCATGGAACCTTCTCAAAACACCCTTTTCTGCCTTGACAGGAAGTCACCCTCTAGTGGCTCCGGCTGGCACCAACCACCAAACATCTGCAGCTGCTCGTTCTCTATTATTTTTTTCCCCAACGTCTTGTTGCCCTTTCCTCAAAACCAAGGAGGCTAAATGCACTTTAGTTGAGAAACTTTGCTTGCTGAGGGAGAATTTAATGAGGGCTGACTGGCATCCAGGGGATGAGGCTGAACAGGACTGGAAGACTGTTAGTAAATCACCAGTAGGCTTATTGGGATCCTGGCGGCCTCAGAGGAGCCGGTGTCAATCAGTGCTCTGGGCTGATTTATGTCTGTTTCCTGCTGCCTGTGCTGCTTGAGTCGACATTTGATGCCTGTTGGTGCACAAAGTCAGTCAGAGAAAGTGTCTCTGACTCTGTACACAACATTTTCATGTGCAGGCATGGAGTCTCACACCCTCACATGGTCAGTTGCAGCTGTACTTTACTATTCAGGCCCATCTTAATCTTTTAAACAGGATAAACAGGATCAGCTTTTCAGACCTGCTCTGACTCCTGTTTTACCCCACCGCGGGGCAAAGCTCGTCTCCACACACACACTCACACACACACACACACACACACACACACACACACACACAGCTGTACAGCAGATCTCAGAACAATATTGGTAAAGGAATAACACCGTTAATACACACATTAAATACTGATACTGTAACACACGAGGAAAAGTCTGGCTTTTTTTTTTTCTTGACGTCATTAAGTCACTACAGCCGAGCTATTATAAAAATATACTATGTCATATTTCACATTATCTTTTTACAATTAAGAAGGCATTTTCAAACACAATAACCATACATATTCATACAATTAATTCATTTTTTTTTTTAAGAACCTGCTGTTGTGTCTTTATTTTACAAAAGAATTTGCTTGAAAAAAAAAGTTGTTTTTTTTTGTTTAGTTTTCATATAAAACAAAGACAAAAACAAACAAAAAACAAAAAGAAAAAATGACTCCATTTTGGAGTTTGCTCTTTTAAATATCATTCCAAAAAAAGTAATACACATCACTGCAATAAAAAAAAGAAACAACAACGACAACAACAAAATGTGACTTTTATAAAAGGGTTGGTCTCACATAGGCATATTTCCACGATTGGAGTAGCATGGCCACAGTATTCCAAAGCTACAAACAACCAGGCTTGGTAGCAGCCTGGCTTTAAAATCTTGGCACTGACACTTGCATCACACAAACAGTGTTTGGTCTCACTATACTATAGTAATGGCTTTTATACCTTTTCCATTACAATGTGGTGACTTCACTTGACACAAGGCCTGTCGATAGAAAAGGAGCACTACAGCTGGTTAAGTGTTGCTGAATCTGTAGCAATGGCAATTGGAATCTAGTATCTACACACCCCCCCCCAAACCTATTGGAGGTAACTCTGCAGAAAAAGATGCCACCAGGGGGCAGTCAACTACAAGGCAGATGGAGATGGCCTTGTTTGAGAGCCATGAGGAGCCAAGAGAGAGGAAGTGAGAAGTTGTAGGTACAAAAACTGGATTTCTAAAAAAAAAAAAAAAAAAAAGCTAACTTTGTTTCAGAGAAATAGTTTTATTTAAAAAGCCACTCACTGTTTTCTGTTATAAAAACACAAACAGGAAGCACATAGAAACAAGCTGTTGAGTGCAGAGCTGCACCGTGATTGACCCTAAAGAGAGAGAGAGCAGACACTGAACATGATTGACAGGACACAGCCGTCAGGAAGGTGATGCTGTCGCCGCGTCATGAAGTCACTGCTTTGGGTGCTGCCACTGAATTATGTCTCATTTGCATTTACGCTGCGATGACGTCCCTCTACAACGTCACTTCTTTAGCTCGCCAGGACATAGTGACAGCGCGGCATCCCTTTGCCTTTTGCATTTGTGATGATGTTTCAATGTCACTGTATTTACATGTCCCAAGAATTAGGAAGCCGATGCGTTAATGGAGTTGGCGCCTTTGCACAAGGAGCGGCCAGAAAATGGGCTAGGCCAAATCTGGGATCAATCAGATTTTCAAGAGACCTCAGTATTATTCAGTAATTTCTCCGTAGCTCAAACCTGAACGGGACGACAACAGAGGTAAATGATCTGCTAAGGACTTGTGGAGAATGAGACATGTAAATGACAGACTGCAGCCTAATACAGTTTGTGTTGGTGTAATTTTTCAAGTTAGACAGTGATAGCCCAGACAAGACAAGCTGTCAGCTGCAATATCACGTTTTTTTTACACACCTTAGTAGACAAACACACATCTTCTCCAGCTTGCAGGATTCTTTAAGGCACAGCGGTGTTTAAAAAAATCCAAGAAAGCAACAGCTCAGCGTCCAATTTCTAATATTCTGTATATACACGGTTTCTGTTTCTGGGGCTAAATCCATACGGAGGGTTTACCCTCTCCTGATTTGCTGCTGCTGCTGTTGCTGCTGCTGCCTCCTCCACTGCTGCCTCCCTTCCCATGCTTGAACTTATGTTTGCGCTCTTTCTGAGGCTGTGACTGTGGCTGAGGTTGGGCCTGGATGATGTTACTTTGGGGCTTGTCGTCCTGGTTGTCCCCAAGCTGCTCCTCCGCCCGGTGCTGCTGACTGTAGGCCTGGATGGCCGCCTCCAGTTGCTCGTGGGCTTGCTGGATCATGTCTTTGTTCAGAGCCACGCGGGCCTCCCCTCCGGTGGGGAAGTTATCCTCGTTGCTGCCAAATTGCTGCTGCTCCTCTTGGGCAATGTTTGCGCGATTCTGCTTGCACGCCATTTTAGCATTGCTGAGGTCCGTGTAGGGCATCTGCTCAGGTTTCACCACGATGTTGTAGCCAGGTGGAGCCGATGGCGTGTTCCACGAGAATGGGTAACCCACATAATCGGCAGCGCCCTCTCCACCCACCCCTCCCTCAGAACTTGCTTCAGGCCCTGGACCCCCGACTGAGCCCTCCACACCCCCATTGGTGCCCAGTAAACCTAATTGGTACTCATCCTCTTGAGGTGGGAAGCGGCGACGGCGGAGGATGTCACAGATGGAACCGATCCCCAAGTGGAGCATCTCCCAGACGTTGAGCATGAGGCAGAGGACGGTGACACCGTACATGATACGCAGGAAGATGGTCTTCTCTGTAGGCCGCGACACAAAGCAGTCAACGCTGTGGGGGCAAGGTTTCCCCGAGCACACAAACACGGGGGTCACACGGAACCCGTACAAAAGGTACTGGCCCGTGAGGAAGCCTGCTTCCAGCACTGTACGAGACACCAGCTGCAAAACGTAGACCCGCATCAACCCCTCATCTTGAATGCGCTTGCGCCCATCATGCCGGACTTTGGGTCTGGGTGTGGGTTGCAGAGGATCTCGAGGTCTTTTAGGGGGCTCGATCTCTGGCACCTCATAGATCATGGGATCATCCTCCTGGTCCTCCTCGGTCTCCTCGATGCCACGGTGCTGCCGTGCGCCGAAGCAGATTTTCCTGGGTTTCCTGTGTGTGTAACCTCCTCCTCCTGTTCTGACCGCAGCAGATCCGCCTCCTCCTTTGGACTCTTCTAACCGTGCAATCTTGTTGACAGCGTAGCCCATGTACATGAGAGACGGCATGGCCACCAAGATGATCTGGAAGACCCAGAAGCGTACGTGAGACAGGGGGGCGAAGGCATCGTAGCAGACGTTCTCGCAGCCTGGTTGGCCCGAGTTGCAGACAAACTTGCTCTGTTCATCGTAGTAGATGGATTCTCCCCCGACGGCGGTGAGGACAATGCGGAAGACGATGAGCACAGTGAGCCACAGCTTCCCCACGAAGGTGGAGTGGTTGTGGATCTCCTCCAGCAGCCGCGTGAGGAAGCTCCAGCTCATGGTGTCGCTGGACAGTGGGGCAGACAGTGTCCCTCTCTCACCTGCTCACAGACTCTGGAGGAAGTACAGAGGAAAGAGAGGAGAAGAAAAAGTATGAGCTCACAGTAAATACTTTTAAAATAAAATCAAAGCACGCTGTAAGCTTTGTCTAAAGTGAGACTTTTATCCCTGTGGAAACAGTATTAGCTCTGCAGGTTCAGTGGTGAAATGTTAAAGGGGGTGACATAACAATTGCCTTGATTAAAATTTCAGGCATCATTATATCCTTAATTTGATCTGTTGCTCCTTGCAGCACAAATACGCACATGCAGGATTTGCAGTGAAGTGCCAAAGCGAGGCTGCTGTCAAGTTCAAGCTTTTTGGGGGAATTAGAGGACCAAACAGGGTGAAAAGAGGATATTGGTATTAAAAAAAAAAAAAATACCATCAAGCAAGCACTGAGAAGGAGGCAAAATAATCCAAATAGGGAATTTGCTATCGCCAAATACACACATACTTTATTTAACAGCCTGTCTCTTTTTGAAGAAATAAATCCTCTTAGTGAGCCTTCTTCTATGAGAGGTGCAGTTTTCAGGATTGTATTAACTTGACTGGTTTGCTCTGGTTGGGAGGTAAATGGTATTGTGCTGTGGTGTGCCACGCTCATTGTGCATTTCGCGTGAGCACAATTTGGGAAGAGAGACATGTTGCCTATGTAGGTTATGTCTGGGCTCCAGGCACTCCATCCAAACCAGCAGAATCAGCAGGTGGCCCGGGCACAAACCGTTGGAGCGGGGACTCGCTCAGCAGACCCGCATTAGCTCAGGCAGCCAAGCTGAACCCAAACACTGCTGTCCCTCAGGACGGCTTTGGGGGATGAGTGTGACACCTCCACAGAACTTTTCCTCCCTCATGAAGCTGCAATAACGCACGGCTTATTGTCAGCTTGACTGAGAGGAAAATCCAACCATGAATACTAGCTTAGGTTGGGGTTTAAAGGGCTCCAAGGGACGATCTCCTTACAGAGCAGGTTGGGAGCTTAAACTGTGTGTGAGCTGGAGCTGCAGTGAGAGGGGGGAAAAGTCTGCAGGAGGAGGCGAACAGCAGCTCTCAGTCCTCTGCTTTGTGTCTCCAGGAGGAGCAGAGAGGGCGGGATGTTTTGAAGAAGCCTTGCAATGAAAGATGTGCTGAGTATTGATCACTCTGACCATATAAGGACACGCTCAGGACGCAGGAGGCAGATGTTGGGAATCCTCTGCGTGCCTGTTAATGCTGCACAAAGCGCACAGGCAAGGCCAGAAAGTGGAGACGCTTGTGAGAGGGTTAACTGTGAGCGTCTGTAGCCGACGGGGTGTGTGAGTAAGCGGCACATGGCCACAAGCACAGAGTCACAGCGGCGTCTTTCCATGGCGGAGATCTGTCTGACTTTTCCCACATTACATCACTGCATTTCTTTACATAATAACTCTTACTGTGCTGTGCAGACAAACAATTGGCTGCAAAGGTTGAACTGCTTGATGTAGTCTAACACTGAGCTGTCTGCTGTTTAAAGTTGTAGGCAAACAAACGTATTTGTCTTTTAATACTGTAAAAAAAGCATTGAAAGATAAAATAATGATTTTTTTCAGATACAGCTGATTTGTTTTGGTTCCTATTATTAAATCACCTCTCTGTTTTGCTCTTTTAAATGTGGGGGCAGATTATGCTTCTGCAGATCGCAGCTACCAATTTTAACATAACATCTAACAAGATTTGGTTTAACAACCTGTTCAAATGGTTTGAATTTATGTAACGTATGGCAAAACTTTCTTATCTGAAACCTTTTAATGTGTACTTTTATGTTTAGGAGACTCACTACAAACCAAAGAACTTCATTATGTGCTTCACTGAGCTCCTCCCTGGTCACAGTCCCTCCTGACCAGGAGAGACGCTCCAGTTCGGACACACAGCTGCCTGAACTTATTGCTCCCACCTCCTACCTCAGCCACATATAACCTGGTATTTTGCTTTCTCATCTAATTTGTGTCTGCGGGAGCTAGTGGGGCAGTTTGGGGTAAGAAGTTGACTCTGTGCATGAAGTTATCGGGGTGAGTCAGCGTCCCAAATAGCAGCGCACAGACAGAGCAGGCAGGTTTTCTCGATATAAAGAACGAACGGCTAATTGGTGCAAATCACGTCATGCTTGATAACGTGGAAGAACAAAGACTCTGGATCCAAAGTCAGGAAACAATGACAAAGAAAATCCCCCCCAGTGTAATCGCACAGGGATTTTATATAACAGGAGACTGTTAATGAGCTTTGAAAGGGAATCACATTCAGGATCAATGGCTCCGTAGCCTTCAGCCCAAAAGGTCATGACTGTGCAGCGATGGGTCATCAAAGCATCAGTTTCTTCTGAGCTTGTGACAGAAGAGTACAAGGTCAAAGGTCAGCAAGATCAGTTTCTATGTGGTGAACTCTGCACATCACGACCTCCCGCTCTGAGTGAAACAGACAGATACAAGTACACTCAGCGTCACTGAGTGTACTCACAAAAACACACATGCAAAAAGCATGTGGTGTAAAAGCCACAACGTCCCTCTACGCAAAAGCGTCACGACAACAAGAGGCACCGAAGTGAGGTCAGCTGAGGTTCCTTATTCACGGCTGTGACTCATCGTGTTAACACGCCACTGCAGCTGCAGGGCCAAGGGGTCGGGGAGGGACACCGGGGGGACAAGCCCACCATGGGACAAACTCCCTGAATTGTGTTTGGGACAACCGCAGGTGGATGGTGGTTGCGGTTGCGTAACAGGGAGCTCCTGGAAGTGCATGCATCATCCAGGAGAGTTCTGGACAGCAACAGGTGAAGATTCACGATTTGTGTGTTTGAACTAAACACCATCACCTCTGACTTCACATAAACTAACCTGGATGTGTTTAAACATTAAGAACAGTGAGATGGAGACATCGGGATACACAATGGCTCTTTTTTTCCTCACTTTTTCTACATTTGAAGTTGAATTTTTGAGTATGAGTCTCCTGGAAATCTTTTAAAACCAGTGTAGCTAAACTGCATCATTTCTCAATATATTTGGGATGCTCAGAGGTCAGAGGTCACCGTCCTGAAGGCCTAAGAAGAAAAGCTTTTTTTTTTTTTCTGACTGTTAAACAGTTAATGAACTGCATTGTGAATGAAGGGGAGCTTTAACATTTTTATCTGTTCTTGCTTGTGGCCTCTGTAGTGTTTGTGTATATACTAATGGCCTGACACAGTATCTGGAGATCCTTGTATAAACACACATGCCCACAAAGGCACAAAGCCACATCCATATTAATAAACACCAGCCAGCGGCGGTCTGAATAATGAACGTACCATAAATGTTAGAGAAATAAAGCAGTAATGAGTTTATGTAAGGCTAACAGATTTATTATCTGGATGAACTTTAATCAAGTGAAGCATTCAAAAGCACATTTACAGACAAACGAGACATATTAAACTGCTATGTGAAACCATTATTGTACACAACATCAATGGCGGTATCTTGTAATTACAGATCATGCTAACTGACTCATCCAAGAGATGCTGAGCTCTCTGAGATCAGGTCTGAGTCAGTCCAGGTTTCAGGCGGACATCAGTCTACTTCAGTGTCATCTCCATTATCCTTTAATTCTCTGACAGTGATTGGGAAGTGATTGAAAGAGCCAATAAAAGAAACGGTCAGCAGTCTGTAAGAATATTGGCTCCCGATGCTGCTGCTCTGCCATTGGACCTTTGCCTTTAATACACTTTTTGGCTGGTAGACTTTTGCATGATTTTCAGGATTTTCAGCAGTTTGTCTGAAACTTTTAATGGCTGACGTGATTCATCTTCTGCTGCTGTCTTTCTTTCTCAGTGGTCATAATTACACAAAGCTTCCCTTTCACATGAATGTTACATTAAGCCCTTCAGCTTTCAGTGACAAAAATCCAGCAATTATCGCTTTGCAGTAAACTGGTTCTCATGTTATTTTACATATTCGTATTAAATTTGCAGTGAATTCATGAATGTTAGAAATAAAATCGTATTAACTTGGTGGAGCTAATAAAACCGAGGTTCATTTTAAGCTGTAATTCTTTTAAGTGCACTTTTTTTTTTTAATCATTGAGCAATTAAACTGTTATAAAAATCTGTATGAAATGAAAATTCTGTGATTTATCTTCACATTTGTGTTACCTGTCCCACCTGCAGCAGCAGCTAATGACTGATAACTAATGACTAATCTAATACAATATTAAGTTCTCTTTTTCAAACGCTTGACACAAAGATATTGGCTGCCATCACTCAATGTAGCATGAATGATGGTTGACATTATCACTGAGCACAATATTAGAATATTTAGTCTGCCGTGGTATTGCTTTGATAAATATGGACTCTTAAAAAGTAGGATTTCACTGAATTGACTGAAATAAATAAGTCGATGAATCCAGAAAGAGCTGAGAAGGTTGTTTACGAACAGTCAGAGAATAAACGTCACACTTGTTCATTCAAACCTTCTGCATTCATGGAGAAAAGGATTGGGGTAACATCAGGTAAAACTCAAACAGCCCTCACTGCCGTGGCAGAATTTGGAGCGAGGCAAAGCCAGAAAGAGAGAGAACTAATGTAGTCGACAGAGAGAAAGGTTAATGGTGCTGCTGCTGTTGCTTTGAAAGTCAGGCTGAATCTGTGTGAAGGAGTCACATTTTTACATTTTACATGAACAAAAACCCTCAATGAACACGAATCTGAGGAGATCCAGACCAAAGCCAGCCTTTATGAAAGGTGCTGCAGTGGGTGCAGAGATTTCATTTCCTGGCTTTGTAAAGCTTAGTCACATAAAAAAAGAGAAACACCTTTATCCCAAAGACGGACAACAAAGCTAATAGTGGAGATGGAAATCCAAGCACACTGAGGCTTCTTGTGTGAATTCCACCTGCCAACACCTCCACTTAATAAATGTTAATATCAGCTGGCGTCCAGCGCTGATGAGATACATGGGTCAGTTTGGTGTCTATATTAATATTTAATAAAAGAGAGGTCTAATGGTTTCTTTAAAGACAAAAAGTCATGATGAGCAGGTTCGCTCCTCTGGCTGTCTTTGTTTGAGGGTCACTCCCTCTGGTCCTCCAGATCTTCCACCGTGTCTCACATAGACTACATAGATCAAACTAATCTGCTCACACAGTAGCTGGCCAGACATCCGTCCACGAGACCCCCCCCCCAAATCCCATCTGGATGTGGGTTCAATTATGGCTGCTTTCATGCTAAGAGACCCCGAGTATCAAAACCAGCAAATTTATGTGTTAAAAAAAAAGAAAAAGAAAGGTCACAGCATTTGCTTGTGAAACCACAACATCAGTAGAGATAACGGTTATTAAAGCGGCTTAAAAAGCACGCGGGGGGGGGGGGGGGTTACTCGTGTTGTGGTTTCCCTTGTCCTACAATGAAGGGCAGGATAAGCCCTTTTGTTTGACACTGAGAGATATTCAAATCACCACAAAAAAAAAAAAAAGCTAAAAATTTATTTTTTGGTTGTCTGCTATTTTTTCCTGTGCAGAAAATTTGTCTCTGACATGATTAAAAAAACACACAATCCCAGAGTGGCATTGCATTAATCTGAGTTCACCCAGAGAAGGTTATCAGAGTTGTTAATCATATCCGTTTCATGGGCTAATCTCTGCCAGATTGCACGGCGCTTGCATTTACACAGACGCACAAACACAAAAGACAAAAAACTTACTTGCAGTGTGATAAATGCACGCGGCCATGAAACAGAAATAAACTACAAATTCCAAAAGCTCAAGCAGATAGTAGATAGACCCCAGTTCGGGCCTCTGGCTGATGAAACGAGTGGTAGCAGAGATAAAGGAATCCACATTGGACGACCTTAAGATGGTGAGGGATAAAAACAGAAACTTCTGAACATTTTGAATTAAATGTGAGAGACTCTTGAGATGAGGAAGTCTTTGCTGAGAAGGAGGAGTGAATGAGCTGTCTGAGGGAGGCGAGCTGTGGAGGAGCGCTCCCTGCTCCTCTGGGCTCGTGGGAAACTAAAAATTCCCTCATTAACAGTGTCCGAAGGGAAGAAACGTAACAGTAAAGCGGTTCCATATGTTACAGGGAGAGCCTCTTAGGCAGCAGCAGCCTCTCTGGGTGCGTTGGCGCCTTTTGTTCAGCCTCACGTGCATGAAAATAACTCTTAAGTCTTACAAATCTAACTTTTTTTTCTCTCTTGTCAGCAATTAAAGTCATCTTTAAAATGAAAAAATGCAAAAAACAAGCACATACAGATGACAAACAAGATGCAAAGTGAAGTGATGAAGCAGCATACTCACTCTACTCCTCCTCTGCGGGACGCCAGGTGCCGTGTCCTTTGTCTCTCAACCTGAGGCCCTTCATATCTCTGTCTCCTCGTCTCACTTACCCTCCTTTACATACCCCTTAACTTCGAGTGACATCAAGTGGCCCTGACCTAAAATCAACGATGGCATCCAAACAACAACAACAAAAAACAAAACAAAAAAAGAAAAGAAAGAAAACAAAAACGCGCAGCTCTCTTGTGAAGTGTCTCAGTGTGTGCTTAACCAAGTGTGAGCTCTTCCTGAAAGGGAGACGAGTGAGGGAGGCAGAGCATCTTGCCTCTATCCCTGTGGTACACTCTCACAATGGTCCTGACCTACCCCCTCATCCCCTCCAAACTGGGTCAGGGCTGGGGGGTGGGGGTGGCTGAGTGTGTATTTTTTTATATGTGGTGATGATGATGAAGAGGAGGAGGAGGGGGTGGTGGGATTTAAATTCCCCTTGGAAGAGTAAAGGGAGGGTGAAGTCTGGGAGTGATGGGGTGGGGGGGTGGATCATTTACCTCCAAAATGTTCATTTTGGAGGTAAATGATCCTCGTTGAGTCTCGATGTGGATCTGTGGTGACATGTTTTATAACCCCTGTCATCATATGTCCTTGATGGAAGGATTTAAAAGTGCTGCATGTGGTCTATTGAGAACGGGACATTTAATTAAATAATATTCCTAATAATGCATCTGTGGACTCTCAACATTTTAATTTGTGGATCGGTTGGAAAAGAACACCAACGACATGTTTAAGAAAATGTGTGTAGATGGCAGCGTCAGCACCGTTCACAGTCCCCAGAGGATGTATCCCAAAGACTTCACACTTCCAGCATGAAGTTTACACCGCTGATTTTTGGTAAAA
This sequence comes from Remorina albescens, assembly GCA_034769265.1. Classification (NCBI taxonomy): domain Eukaryota; kingdom Metazoa; phylum Chordata; class Actinopteri; order Carangiformes; family Echeneidae; genus Remorina; species Remorina albescens. Next base: position 3,803,021 of record CM068493.1, read on the forward strand.
GGCCTCAACAACTTCTAAACTTTGTTACGTATATTTATATTTTATTTACAGGGAAGATCAAGCCGAATATTTTTTGCCAAACTTCAGATATGTTGAAATATGCAGTCCAGACGTGGCGTCTCTCAGAAGACCTTTTTTATTATAAACACAACAGCGACTGAAGAAGAAATCTATGAATACTAACTGTAGCCATGTAGCCGTTGAAAAACTTAAAAATACATTCTTTAATAAATCATGAATGGGATTTTATCAGGATAAGTTATGTGTTTACGTAGAAATTATCTTTAGCATGGTCGTCTCACAGAAAGAAGGTCGGAGTCCTCGTGTCTTCGTGGGTTTGCAAAATCCTCCAAAGAAACACACATCAGGTTAACAGGCGGCTCTAAAAGTATTTGTACTGTATTTACAGTATAATTTGGTAAGTAGTGCCATACAAAGTCAAATGTGTCAAAGGATAACAAATTATTAATGCACAACATGGTGCCTGTTATGAATGCCAGTGGATTCGAGGCCCTGAGAGAAGCCCGTGAGCTGCCAACACAGAAAAAACAAACAAACAAACAACACTAGTTGGAAAAGTCATGAAAGGACACTGAAGTTGGGAAAAATCTGCATAATCAGCTAACACTGGCCATGTTTTATATCAACCATATACTGTCATCTCCACTTATAGATATATGGAGGGATGGTTTATTATCCTCTTCAGTACTTTCAGCATGCACGCCCTCTTCACTCCGTCACTTCGCCGCCTCCATCGTGGAGCCGTAATCATGCAGCGCTACAAACAATAAAAGATGTTGGGTTGATAGTGTCCCAATCCACTCACCAGCGCTGGTTGCTCAAATTAGGACTGCATGCTTTCTCAGTCACTTTTCTTATCTCTCCCTTCGGAGCAGACCAGTGGCTATCACCACATTTCACAGATCATGTGCTGAGAATAAATCCTCTTTAAATTGATATCATGTTGCTCAAACTCAAAGTCACAGTCTCTGTCAAATGTTTTTTTTTTTTCTTAAGCATACATCTACTGCAGTTCTCGGTAATGATCTTAAAGAATTTGACGTATCCTTTTGACTTTTAGAGATGTGAAGATGAAGTTGTTGCTGATTTCAAAACCCTCACACAGACTCATCGTTGACGGTTATTCAGTCAGTCAGACTTGAGACTTTTCTTGAATGTTTGACAGCAGATTAAAATGTCCACAAAATTGTTATCAAACTTCATTTCATGAGTAAATCTTTCATCTCTCTGTGTTGGTTAATGCCATAGATGATCTCCAGTGTTGCATGGGGGGGTATAGCTCAGTGGCAGAGCATTTGACTGCAGATCAAAGGGTCCCCAGTTCAAATCTGGGTGCCCCCTCTAGAAAGAGCTTCACATCTACAAAGTTTAAATCATCACAAACCCTTAATACAGATGATTTCCAAACATGTTGTAAAATCAGCATTGCTCAAACAAGTAAACTCTCATCTGATGGAGAAGCCACTTATTCAGGAAGAATTTACTGATCCTCTAAATGTCTGTAGCATGTTTGAGAATTGATGCAATGATTGATTGATGAAGCCAAAGCTTCATGTTTTCACATGCAAACACAAATTTTGACTGTGATGCTCCTTTCAGCCCACCTCTATGTAATTATACCAAATATATGGGCTATGTCTACAGCTCATTGGATGACCAAAGGATTGTCTGAAATCAGAGGGGGTATAGCTCAGTGGTAGAGCATTTGACTGCAGATCAAGAGGTCCCCAGTTCAAATCTGGGTGCCCCCTGTGAGACCTTTATATCTCCATATGTGAAATCAAATCTGATGATTTTTGTTCACCCAGGTCGTATAGAAACACTGTTTGACAGACAACTCTAAATCTTCTGTCTGAGTACATATTTGCAGCCTTCAAACACCCAGCATATATAAATGTCTCCTAAATCAGACAGCTCATAGATGGATTGAGGAGACAGGGGTTGCTTAACGCACATAATCCTTCAGCCTGTCTGCATAAGCCAAGCTAATTTGGCTCATTTGGACAGTGTATCATCCGTGTAAACATCAAAGCACTTTAAGAGGAGGCCTGAGTGACAGATTGGTCACTTGTATTCTTGTCATTTCCTTCACAATATGTGTCTCCACTGAAGCCATTACACAAATCGTTGTATTTCTGAGCCGCAGACTGACAAGTCGCTATTGATGTGCATTAAGCCGGTGATGGCAGTCATCATAACAACAGGGACTTAAACAACAACTTCCCGGGAAAAACAAGATAACAACAAGATGGCATACTGGAGGGGGGTCAGCTCGTGAAGTTTTACAACCAGAGAGTCAAACCTTTAAAATGACAGTTTCTGAGGACTTAACTCCAACCTTAACCTGCACAGTGTTACGTCCCTCCTCTACATCCTGTTTCAGCATCGAATCAATGAAAACAACTTTAAGGCCTTTAAGTCACTTCTCCTGCCAGCAACTAAACCTCTTGATTCTCTCTGAGTATTTTAAACACAGAGTCACAGACAAGCGAAGGAGATATTACCATAAACTGCAACCAATTGAAATAATTAGGTTGAGAATGAATTTTAAAGAATCATATCTAGGTAGGCTGACAGAGTTGTTTACGAGGCCTAGGAGTCCACACTGGAACATGGGAGCCTAAATGTTTGAATGCTTAGCCTCATTACATCCACTGGTGTAAGTCAGCAGCTGAACATTTGACAGCAGGTCATGAGGTTTCCTCTTCAGCTCTGAATGCCTCTGCTGTCTGCCATGTTTCCACAGTGACAGCGTGAATGTTTTCGTTTCAGCACGTCCAAACCAAAAGTGTGAGCGGACAGTCGACCGTGTGGGGAAATAACAGCAGCCCAGTAAAGTCATTCACTGATAAACTCTGTCTGAAGCCAAAATTATTGTGATGTGACTTCATCCTCAATCTGCAGTTAGACATGTCAGTGTCATGTTGTGCTCCTTCACGTTGGCTCACAGATGTTTGTGCTCAGTGAGATTATTAAAGCATGTGATAGTGGCCTGGTTTGTTTATTGTGGTTCAACATGACGTTTAGTTTGCGTGGCAGGACGCGATTTGGATATTTATTTGCGATGACCAAAAGCAACAGGGGGGTATAGCTCAGTGGTAGAGCATTTGACTGCAACTCAAGAGGTCCCCAGTTCAAATCTGGGTGCCCCCTGTGAACACTCACCCAATGGTCAGGATTATTTCAAAATGTTGGTTTTGATGTCAGGAAGACAAAAAATAGCTGATTAGCTTTGTTTGGCTTCACTCACAAGTACTAGGGTTGAGTATCATCTGCATAACAGTTAAAATTGATACTGTGGTTCCAGATAATATTGCCTAAGGGAACCATGTATAGGGTGAAAAGGATTTGTCCCAGGACAGAACCCTGTGGAACTCCATGATTAACTAAAGTGTGTGAGGAAAAGTCAATGTTAACATGAACAAAATGAGATCTGTCTGATGAGGTTTCTTTTGATCTTGCACAGACTCACTGGGGAAAAAAGACACTAAAATGAGATCAATGAGTCTCACTGGAGGGAATAAATGTCTCATCTATCCTGGGAAGACCTCAGAGTTTTGTTCAAGAGAAATTCAAACAAACACATGGAAGAAGGGGATATAGCTCAGTGGTAGAGCATTTGACTGCAGATCAAGAGGTCCCCAGTTCAAATCTCAGTGTTCTCCTCTAGAAAGAGTTTCAGATGATTGCTAAACATGTTCAATGTGTCTCTGGAAAGGTTGTAAAAGTTGCATTGCTCAAACAAGTAAGTCATCTTTCATCTGGTGGAGAGGACCAAGAACATGTTGACTCTCAGAAGTCACAGTTTGACCCCTGTGCTTCATACTTTACATTAAGTTTTCAGTCAGACCTGTTGATCTGCAGTAATGGGCTGTGTATGTTTATGTGGGAGTATAGCTCAGTAGCAAAGCATTTGACTGCAGATCAAGAGGTCCCCAGTTCAACTCTGGGTCCCCCCTCTGAGCTCTCACATGTGTAGCTGAGATAGTTTTTAAGCAAGAATGAAAAACATTTTCCATAAGAGCCAGAAAAAAAAAAACCCAAACATAAACTTGAGAAAAATGCTTTATGGAGAGTTCTGTTTTTTTTTTCTTTTCTTTTCTGTGTCCGGTAACAACGGAAAGCCTGCAGACTTTCACAGTTTGACACCTGTAGCTGAGATGTTACAGCGTTGTATGCCAATGGTTCTCAGTCTTCGTGTCAGGGACTTGGATTCCTGTGAGTTTCATTTCAGCCGCAATCTGAGGGAATGTGGAAAAGCATCATAAGTGCTCCTAGACTGAGGGAGCAGAATGACTCATACACTTTGTATCGGCTCATGAATATATGAAGATTGCTTGGGGGGCTCCCAGAGTTGAAATGGGGACCTATTGATCTGCAGGGAAGTGGCCCTTAATCATATTTACATATAGATATATATGCTGTGCATGAGTCACGCTTGGCTAAGGCAGAGTGATGGATGCATAAATGGATGGATGGATAATATGGAAGGATATTTTGAATATACACACAGCTCAGTCTATAATTTCATACTGTGCTTTTCATGCTTGTTTTAATGAATTTGTGCTCTGTAGGACGGTTTAACTGTGATGGTTGTTTGTTCATTAGAATGCAACACTATATTTAGTTTGCATTGTTCCTGGTTTTCTGTCTTTAGCCCCCATCTCATACTAAACCGCCGGAGATGAGGGGGGTATAGAGCCTTTCGCTTCAGATCAAATCGTCCCCATTTCAACTCTCGGTGCTTCTTTTAAGGAATGAATATGTTCAGGAGATTATGCACTGTTCCACTATCTTAAATATACATAAAAGATTGCTACACTGTGCTTCTTATAAACAAAGTTTATTTCTGTGTGAAACGATCTTGTCATACTTCATTAGGAACCCATCTCCGTCTTTAATTGCAGGAGCTTCTGCAGAATGTATAGCCTCAGTAAAAAAAAAAAAACAATTTCAGTGAATCAATAATGGTACAAAGCGCTCACCGCGGGTTTAGCTCCATGTCATTACATTTACTGCTTGTTGAAATGTTTTTAATGTGAGATTTTATGGAAATTGATCCGTGTAACCGATTAGCTATTCAGCTGGAGAGGAGGAATTTATTAGGATGGATACCGACAGTGTTAGTGTGTGAACAGAAGACCTGCAGACTTTCAGGAGTCTGACAGTCTGAGATGTTGGCACATGTTCTGCGTTGATTTAAGGAGAATTTTTTTGTGAATGGTTCATCCCAAACCTTGACACAGGATGCAACGAGCTGTGTGTAAGCTGTGTGAGCCCCTTCATGTAGAGCATCTCATCAGAGGGGGTATAGCTCAGTGGTAGGGCATTTGACTGCAGCTCAAGCAGTTCCCAGTTCAACTCTGGGTGCCCCCCTGTGAACACTCACACCCTGGTCAGGATTATTTGGAGACACTGGTGTTGATGTCATCATTATCTACAGTTAGACGTGTCATGTTGTGCTCTTTCACGTTGGCTTACAGATGTTTGTGCTCAGAAATTGATCCATGTGATAGTGACCTGGTTCATTTGCAAAATTGTTGAGAAAGGGGGTATAGCTCAGTGGTAGAGCATTTGACTGCAGATCAAGAGGTCCCCAGTTCAACTCTGGGTGCCCCCTGCCAAACCTTCATGTTTTCACAAGCCAACACAAATTCTGTTTGACTGTGTTGCTTCTCCTTTCAGACCACCTCTATGTAATTATACCAAATATATGGTCTATGTCTAGGGCTAAATCTTATCAGAGGGGGTATAGCTCAGTGGTAGAGCATTTGACTGCAGATCAAGAGGTCCCCAGTTCAAATCTGGGTGCCCCCTGTGAACACTTGCCCCATGGTCAGGATTATTTCAAAACGCTGGCATTGATATCATCATTTATACCAACCCTGTGGAACTCCATGATTAACTAAAGTGTGTGAGGAGAGGTCAATGTTAACATGAACAAAATGAGATCTGTCTGATGAGGTTTCTTTTTGATCTTGCACAGACTCACTGGAGAAAAAAGACACTAAAATGAGATCAAAGAGTCTCACTGGAGGGAATAAATGTCTCATCTAACCTGGGAAGACCTCGGAGTTATGTTCAAGAGAAATTCAAACAACAAATACACTGAGGAAGGGGGTATAGCTCAGTGGTAGAGCATTTGACTGCAGATCAAGAAGTCCCCAGTTCAACTCTGGGTGCCCCCTATGAACACTCACACGATGGTTAGGATTGATTGGAGAAGCTGGTGTTGATGTCATTATTCTCTACAATCGACATGTCAGTGTCGTTCGTGCTCAGTGAGATTATTAAAGCATGTGATAGTGACCTGGTTTGTTTATTGTGGTTCAACATGATGATTAGTTTGCGTGGCAGGCCGCAATCTGGATATTTGTGATAACCCACAAGTGATTGGTTTTACAGACTATTTCCCATAGTAGCATTTAACACAGTGTTTTAGTTTGAATAATAGGTTGCATTATAGTATTTTCCATTTCTTGCAGCTTTCTACCTAAATTGACAGTGAAAAGTCACACTTGTTTGCCAGTTTGTGCAGAAAAAAGCATCACGTATGTAAGATAGCGATGATTAAAGGGGGTAAGACGAGCCGTCATGAATGTATATAAACTCAGTGATAAGGTCCCTCTGAAGCAGTGCAGCAGCTCGGTGATCAGACGATGTGATAAACCAGTGACAGCGCTGTTTCCGTAGTCTCTCGAATGTCGGCTACAACTGCAACAAATCTGCCTCAGCAAAATGTGCTGCAGATGTATCTGTTGTTAGGTAGACATGTTAAACTCTGACCAAAGCCGCAGACTTTAATTTAGTTGCAGCAGAGAGCATATGTTCTCCTGACTTCGGGCAAAACTGCAGAATCACATTATTGGAAAGGTTCATCACACGTACTTCAGCCGGAGCCATAACTTCATTTCATGCTCATCAACGTTTAGATTCCCATCTCTAATTAATGCGGAAGGAGACGAGTGAACCTGAGGTGAGCAGACACTCGGATGTCTCTGTGAGCGTTTGTATGTTATCCTATATAATGATAGACAACAAAACAGACACACACACACACACACACACACACACACACACACACACACACACACACACACACACACACACACACACACACATTCAGCTACCTCCTCAGGCTGCAGCTCACCTGCAAACTTCAAGACTCATTAGAGAAGGATGGAGGAGGAGGAAGGAAGGAAGGAGCTCAGGGAGAGAAAGAGGCTGAAACAGGAGATCTCTGGGGGTCTGAGTGTTAGTGTGTGTGTGTGTGTGTGTGTGTGCGTGTGTGTGTGTGACGTACTGACTGACTGAAGTGTAGAATAGGTGATAAATTCGAGGTAAAATCTGCCCCAGTAACCAAGTTAAAGGGTGTTGGTAAAGCAAAGTGCTCCTGGGGGGAAAGAGCTGCTGCATGTCTGTGCATATTTGTGTGTGAGTCGGACCGAGAGTGACTCAGAATTAGATGTTTCTTGTTGTGTCTTTAGGCATGGATGGAGCACATTCGACGTGTGTGTGCGTGTGTGTGTGTGTGTTTGCGTTTGTGTCTGCATATGTATGTGCATGTGTAGCGCACCTTTGCCTTTGGTGACAGGGTTGGAGGGTAGAAGAAGTGTGTGTTTGTGTGCGTGTGTGTATACGTTTATGTTTGCGTAAACCTCTGAATGTGTGTGTTTGTGTGTGCTTGAAAACTACTGTACTTGTGCGTTATTCTCATTCATATTATGCACATTCTCCAGGGAAGTGGCCAGTCTTTCATTACAGTGTGTGCTCACTTGTCTGACAGATCTGCTCCTGAGGCAACTGCTGCTGCAAAATATCACACACCTGGATGCACACCGTGTGCCGCTCCCTCGCTTTCTGTGTCTTCTAAGACCCTATTACCATGCTAATAATATCCAACAAATCTTGCAGCACTGTCACCTTTTTGAGTCTTGGTCACGGGGGGCCGTACAGCACATACAGGATTAGGGATGACTTAATTTATGGCAATACTGGAGCTGAAAAAGACGGATAAAGGAGAGCAATAAATAACATCCCAAATATGTATAAATAACACAGCTGCTTCCAAAATTAGGGGGGGGGGGGGGGGGGGGACTTCATGAAACCTGCTCATAAATATATATATAGTTGCTTAGTAGTTGTTATGGTTATTAATCTTTATCTATGAATTATGAATTGTTTTCTTTTCTCAGTTATTAAATGAAGTTGTTCAATAAGTCATTAGATGAGTATTGAGCGGTGTTAGCTGATGTGTGTCGAAGGAATTGTGTTGTGTGTTGTAACTGATGGATATGTTGGAATTGAAGCGTTGTTTTTATACAATATGGGAGTATCCACTGAAACTAGATAAATAAAACATAAATAAAAATAGATATGCATATTTATGATGCGTGAAAAATTATGTTATACGATGAAAACCATCAGGAAGATTTCTGACCATTTAATGAGCAAAACAAAAACACTAAGATACGAATAATACTCGATTAGACCATCTTACAGTATTTGGGGAAAAAATGTGAATAAAAAAAAATGCATTGTTTGTTAACTCTTTGCTATTTCTAAATTTCAGGTCTAACTAATCTGAGTCTCACGTTTTCAAAGTTTGTAAGAATTAATATTATACTAAGAAATAATACATACCATTATAAATAGATTTTTTTTTAATTTATATATCTCCTGTCTTACAATATGCCTCCATGTTTTCTATGAAAAGTCTTTATCTGCAGCAGCCGCCAAATAAATGTAGTGGAGAAACTTCTGACATATTTTCCTTCAAAATAAACTGCAGACGAAAAATTTGAGTGTTTAGTTAAAATGCTTAAAGGAAACTGTGAAAAAATTTACCTGATATTAATCATCAATTACACGCCACCTGGTCCGTCTGTGCTCTTTTATTGTATGACATGAAATTGTGGATGCAAACACGCACATGGCTTTTTAAATGAAAATTTTGAGTTAAATAATTTTTAGCTGTACGTAAAAAAAGAAAAAGCTAATTACAGCAACCTTTTTTTGTGCTCTTTCATGTTTGGTGGATCCATCAGTTAGAAAATCTGACATTAAGCTAAAACAGGTTGAGCTGCCTCTGCTGGCCTGCTGCATTCACTGTCCTGGTCTATGTGTCAGTAAAGGACTCTAAGTAACCCACTTATGCAGCTGGATTTGCATTGAGTGAATTGAAGCGAAAGATTTAAATGTCATCAGTCTTGCTATTAAAGCAAAGCAAGACATCAGACAAACAGGGAGGAGCAGCTCCCTCCCTCTTTGTGTGTGTGTGTGTGTGTGTGTGTGTGTGTGCAGAGGGGAGTGCTGTCCCTTGCCTCGGCTCAGTGTGTGCAGCAGCTGCAGCTTTCAGCCTCAGTCTACTCTGTAGGGGCCATTCTGCTGCTGTCTGAAAGACTGATAGATACAAAGAGCAGAGCGGTGATGGGAGATGACTCAGAGGGGTCGAGCTGATGGTGCGTTTCAAACACACTCAGTCCCCTCGCTGTGTGTCGAGATCCAACGTTTGTTAACGAGTGAAAACAAAAAGCACGTTTCCAGGTCAAGGATTCAAAGTGGTGCTCTAAAAAGAGAGGTTGTGCCGTCGGGAGCCGTTTTGAGAGACAAGGTGTTCATGAGGGCGACCATCAAAGCGTGTGTGTGTTGATTTCACAACAGGCCCAAAGGCGGGAAAAATCTTCACTGAATGTTGAAAATAGTAGTCCAAACCTCCCCGTCTCATCCTTTATCCTCCTGTCTGCCACACAGAAAAAAAAAAAACATCCTGGATACAGATGCTGACCCTCCTGATGCACACATATGTTACAGCGGAAAGCCCTGCAAGCGAAGCAATCAATTCTCACACTATAGAAACAAACAGACACATACACGTACACACACACACACACACACACACGAGGCTAAACACGCATGGCGCCCTCAGTCTAACCAAATCTGAGAGAGTGCATGAATGGAGCGCCCTGATTCAGTCCACGGCACCGAGCTGAGCAGAGACAAAGCTCTCATTCAACATCCAGCTCACAGTGAGGGCAGAAAATGGAGTTGCTCACAGCGAAGAGGTATTATAATATCTGAAAGAGTGAGGGATGTACCCCCCCGGCCCCTCACCATCCCCCATCTTCCTCCCTGTGGGCCCTTGCTTTCCCCGCCCCCACAAATCCCAACTCTCCCTTCCTCTAACCTCACTCCCTCTGCTCTCACTACAGTTCTCCAACCCCCCCTCCAAAACCTCCTCCTCATCATCTTCATCCATCAAGGACCATAAGGACAGTTGCTCACTCTTTACACGTCTCTAACGCAGCACGCTGCTGGATGTGAATAATGGTTCGCTGCATGCAGAGTTGGAGGTCATGTATATACAGTACAACGCCTGTGGGCCAGAAACCAGCTCTGCTGCACACCACCACCATAACTACTGCAGAGAAATGCTGCTTTTTCTCTTTTTTAAGATGCTCAGGTTCAGGGTTTAAATTGGAACTAATGCTTCATTAAGGAATTATAAAATTATTTATTATTGCTTTGTAGATTTGGATTAATGAGAAAACATATTCTGGACGATCGTATGGTGGGTTTTTAAAAAACCTGGCAATGCAGCAGTTAATCTTGCTACAGATACGTAATAAATCAGTCGCTAACATTACAACTTGAAGCTTTTGGTGGTTTCTTTTCTTATCACTGCCCATTCACAAAGGGAGACGTGTTGAATCTGATGTGCAGTGAAATGTTTTTAACAGCAGCTCAAGAGCTTCCTGATTCACCTACAGACAACCCCGTCAAAATTTAACACACAAGCAGCACTTTATACCTCCAAGTGGAGCCGGAGATGGTGTTTATTACACGGCTCTGTTTGGCGTGTCCATGGCAGCAAATAACAGAGGAGACACTCGTTACCAGACAAAGAGCCGGCCAGAACAGACAACTGGACGTGATTCACGCTGTTACTGTTATGTTGCGGCTCAGTTCACATACTTCATTATTACATTCATATGCAGTTCGCTGTCTACACTATATATACACACACACACACACACACACACACACACACACACACACTGGTGTTGTGAGGGTTGGCTCAGACCAAACACAGCCGCTGTGCACCAACTGGAATAATTGCTTTTCTACAATGTCATTCTTCAAAATCCACCAGCTTGATGCGCCCGTTTCTTCTTCTTCTTATTTATAATAATAATCTTTATTTAAAGATGAATTAGGTGAACTAAACGAACTTAACATACGACACAGTGTTTGTCGTTAACACATTAAAAGCAGCTCTGAGTTTTGAGTAGTTATTTGAAGATGGTCAGATTGGTACAGTCACCAAAGAGCAACATGGAAATTAAGCCGCCATTTTCCCGAGTTTGAAAACACGGTCGCCTTCTGCTGCGTGAACCAAGATGGCGGCCGTTATGTATGAGGAGGGTCCGTCGTTTTAAACTCGTGGCTGTTTTGAGTGTCCCATCCAGGTGCTTCTAACACACTGTGTGCTTCCATACTTTTGCACTCTGCTTCAAATGATGTGTACACGCCACAAGTGGCTCATTTCTGCATTAGCTCTTATTTTGAAGGGAAGAGCAACAAAGCCTTTCGCTCAGCGAGGAGAAATAAGTAATGATTTGTGTCCGTTTGCTCCATTTAGCTTCAAGGGTTTGGAGCAAATTCTAGTTTTTAATGAGGATTTAATGGTGCTGTTTTATTTTGTTTCAGCTCCAACAAGATGTAAAATAAATGACATCTCTTCAGTGTTTGTGTAGAGGCAGCCCAGCACGCACACATTACCCCGCTCCTCTCCACACAGGACTTCAGGGGAGCAACGCTGATGGGAAACAGCCTGCTAACAAGCAGGGCAGGACAGGAATAACCCTTTATCAGGGCAATAAGATTTACAGACTTCAGCACAAGGGTCAATTACCCTACACACACACACACACACACACACAAAGTTATTCATTTATTGATGAGATTGATTCCCCGAGCTTGGGGAGGTACTTTCTCTGCCAGCCGACGTGAACGGGAGCTGATTAGATGGGAGATTTACGGCTGACCATGAATAATGGCTCTCTGAGCTCGGACTGAGCCGAGCAGAGAGACTCTAGAGATGCACGGCCAGAAGAAAAATGGGTTAAGCGAGGTAAAGCGGTACAGAGGGAACGAGATGAAGGAGGACATAAGAGCATTAGGCCGCTCCTTCACACAATCCCGGCTTCATTGTCTCGGGCCAAAGCGGACCTGAGACCTGCCAACTATGCTCGCTCTCCTCTGCTTTGTCAGCGCTCGGCGTGCAGATGACAAGCAGACTTTAGGTGAGGTATTAATAGAAGGTAAATCACAAACAGGCCCCCGAGGATGTAACACAATGCAACAACACTAATGAGTGACTGATTAACAGCTGTCCCATTAAGGCAAGCTCTTTCTTAGCACCTGACATTTCTGTTTAAACAAGTTAATAGCTTAACTCCTACCCCTTTAGCTAGCGTGAAATTGGCTCTCAGAGCATCATGAGTCGCAGCCGCCTATTCAGGGTGTGACAATGAATCAATCAGTTAGCAGCATGCACGACTTCCTGCAGAAATTAATTAGCATTGTCTAATGAAATGTGGCTCCCTCGCTGGCGGCAGTTGGGCTGTTTGAAAATCTCTGAGGAGCGACCATGAACTTCAGGATCTGAGGGCCACATCGCTGTGCGCACAAACACACACACACACACACGCTGCCAGGATGGGGAGCATGCAGAGGCCAAATGCCACTGCCAGCCGCAGTTGAATTTGTTTACTCCAGATAAGTAGAGACATTCTTGCCATCACAGCGACTGAACGCAGAGAAGATGATTTTAGCTGAGCTCGCATGGAGGAAGGAGGGAGGGATGTCTGTTCGCTCAGGGGTAATGTTGGCATGAACGCACACAGACACACACACGATCACACTTTACAACTCCATATTCTAATTAAGAATTTTATTTGGGTTAAGCTGTGGACATGACCACTTGATAATCTGCAACTGAGTCTCCCTGTTGACGTGAATAATTGTGTGAACACCAGCACTCTTGTCCACCTGTGGTCTGCAGATTGACCACAGACAACCCGCTGTGACGCCCTCCCTCGCTGATTCAGACTACGATTTCATTTTCACATTTCTACTTGAGAAAGAATTTGTTCCAGTCCAAAAAGTGTTGTCTCTCAGAAGACTCACATCCCTCATTATTATTCTTTCTCTTTGTTTATTCCATGAAAATAAAACCAACCAACTCTTCATAAGAAACAAAGGGCTATAAAATACATAGATTTACATTCAGGCAACAGCAGCGTTTAGTGATTATCTTTATATTATATATATGTTATATTTCTTAATAACTTATAAATAAATCTCACAGTGGACATCCAAGGTTTCTGCACAACCTTCTGTCTTTTCTCAGCAGTTGCCATGAATCCCTGTGTGCTGGGAGTTGGTTGGGGTTAAGCATCTTGCTCAAGGATACTTTAGCAAATCTTTCCCCATGTGGGCTGCCCAAATAGAAAAACAGACCAATGTGTCGGCAGACACCGACCCTGACCTTGTTTCTTCAGATAAAACCACAGGACATCTTTCATATTTATATCAGGCCATGAATGACAGGGGACAAGGATCTCCCAAGCTATTCTATTTTAACATCTGGGTAATAAGCCATTCATCAGCCATCATCTGCAGGGTTATCAGGCGGCAATAGTCTGAGTTTAGCCCAAATTCAATTAATTACTTCACAGAAACACCAGATCTAAATACACGTCACTATAAATGAAAGCTTAATGGCGGAGAGCGCAGACATAAACTGATAACAGCGGACGGCGGCAGCTCTAATTATAAACCTCTTCATCTTCCATTTGTAAGGATAGAGCTCTGAACTGCGACTGAAGCCAACTGGGAAATGCCACAAAGTAAAAACAAATAACAGATTCATTAAATGGTGCTTATTCATGAGTTCATTAAGAGGCTTTTAACTGTACTGATCTCCGTTCATTGAGACTGAAGAGTGTGTTCAAGAGTCAAAGTTATTCAACAGTTTAACAGATTAAACTGAAGAAATTGAGGAATATTCATGGTGACGGATAATCTGAATTTCCTTCACACTTCCTCTCATTTCGGTAGTATTAGCATTGTTTTCCCTTCTGGAGAGAGCTGTCAATGAGTGAAGGAATAAAGTTCGATGCTCAGAGTTTATTCGACTGGTAAATAAACAGCTGCTAAGGCTAAAATGCTAAAACCTCCGAATAACCTCAAAATTTGGAATATTTTCCAGCATCTAAATTTTGTGACAAGACGGATAAGGTGATTTAAAAAAGCATTTTTAGGTGATGGGTTTCTTTGTACTTTTGTATAGTGCAAATAAAAGGTGGCTGAACAGGAAACCCCTGAACAAAACAGTCATCATTACTGTCTTTGGTAACTGGGACACGAGGACAAATTAAAACGTCTGCTGTGTTTGTTCGGTTGCACTTAGTCCATGAAAGATGGCCTGCTCTTTCATGTTGGTGTCGTCCCTGCAAGCACCAGGTTGGACGGGTGTTTTGTTTTGTATAGATCAATACACACCAGAGAGACCAGGAGGAGATGAAACGGAGGAGCGAAGTCAATGAGAGGCTGCCAACATTACGAATTGATTCACGGCTGCCGCCAAATTCGGCAGATGGTGAGTGAATGTTAACGGAACGGAGCAATCAGATTTCCTACAAGACACTTAAAGGATGCAGAGAAGGGGAGGGAAGAGGAGCCTGAAAAGGCACAAGGGGGCTGGAACAGCCGAGGAGGAAACATGCCGAATGACTGGAGAACAAAAAGAACCCCATCCCAGCAATATGCTCTCGCCTACGGTTACTCCTGTTCCATTGCAACTTTAATCATCCAATTGAGCCTGCCATGTCTACTGACAGGTCTGCTTGTGCAAAAAATTGGATTTTGCTCCCACTGACACTGGAGCTGAAGCCCAGATATGAAAGAAGCCGGGCTCACTTTCTCATCAATACAGCCGTGATGCCGGCAAGCAACGCGCAAAGAAGCAAAGAAGAAAAAGCTACGGAGAGAAAACAGATTTAAATCACCACAGCTGCTGCTTTCAGGCCAAGTGTGGACATGTAGTACTGTAACACTGACCAAACCAGATTTCTCTTTCTTTTAGAAAAATTAGAAAAATCCAACTTTGTCACGTACAGACAGAAAATTAAGGAGTTGCCTGAAGATATAAACCACACGACCTCTGAGCTGAAAGTATGGACTCTATAAATCCTTTGTTGCCCGCGGCAAATCCTTCAGGCCGCCTCGCAGTCGAGGCGTACGGTGTGTACAACAACCTAATGAAGCCTCCTCCATCACATTAAAGACCACCCAGCGCCCTGCTTACATTTGCAAACATCAAGATAAAGACTCTTTGTGTTCGGGGCTCTGCAGGGCTTGTGTTAGAATAAGAGATAAAGTAAACAGCAGTACACACGAAAAAAATCCCTAAATCATCGCGTCAAATCCACAACTGTTTTATCTCACTGATAGCAGCCCCGCTGTTGTCTTTACGTTCTTTCATGGCAGCAGTTTCATTAAATCGCTGCAGTTTGTCTTGCAATAATTGTGAAGCTGCCACAGGACAACAGTGTTTACGTATCACATCTGAATAAAATACTGAATCCAAACTAAAGCAGGCTCACGGCCAGGAAACGACAACCTGCACAGCTTAAACTTTACTTTGCATGTTCATCAGATTGCATCAGTAGTTTTGACTGACTTCTTTCTTAAAATAACATATTTAAAGGTGTTTGGCTGCAGCTGATCGAGGAGTTTTTGTTGTAACATTACGTCACACAGATTGTTGTCATGTGTTTTTAAACCACCCGGGGGTCGGTTTCACAAAGACAGACTATAGCTCAGATTAAAAAAAAAACCAAACAAACCACCACCCAAAAAAACAAACAACAACAACAAAAAAAAAAAGAAACGGCCAACGGAGGAACTGCAACTAACCGCTTGGCTCTGTTTATCTCAGCCGGAGCTGTTTTTTATTTTGGAAGAATTCAACATTTACAAGGATGTTATACCTCCGAAATTCAGCAGAAAGTGAAACAATAATATTAATAAAAACATGTTTTCTTTCCCTTCTCATTTCTCAGTCCAAAACAATGTCAGCAAACCTCAAACTACGATTTTTGCCAGTTTTTTTTTTTTTTTTTTTGTTTTTAGATGCTGCTGGTCATTGTGGGTGTCATTGACTGTTGCTATGGTAACAGTCTCAGGCCTGAGTCAGCTCGGGCATAAAATATCTAATATTTTCAGTTTATTTTGTATTTTTCCCCTCTATGAAACCAATCCATGAGCAAAATTAAGAGCGACCAAAGCAAAGGAACTGAAAGGAATAAATCCATCAGTTTAGTCAGATGGGTTTGCTAACCTCTGGACGAAGGAGCAGAAGCTGGGGGGGGCACCTAACACCTTCTCTGCTGCTCTGCTCCCCGACCGAGCTGCAATGATGAGATCCAGAAACCCCACTGTACCAGAAGAGGAAGCAACTGCCACCAATGCCGCCGCTCCCCCCTACGGTTTGCACACACAATCACTAAGTCCTTATCATTCTCAGAACAAACACCTTCCTCATCTGAGTTAATCTGAATGTAAACGCTTAACGCTTCTTTAGCGGAGACCCCCAGATCCTCCGACTCCTGACTGTACCCAGGACGGTCCTGTGATGCAGAGGCCCAAACCAATAACAAATGGAGAAAGAGAAAAACTGGAACAACACATGGCTATTTAAAGTTTGGCCTTAAGCACTTCTGTCAAGTAAATCTTCTTTCTAAACCCTCTTTTAAATTTTTTTTTTTTTAGACATAGAGTCTCAAACTATCAGCCTGGGGGGTTCACAGCAAGGCTACACTAGTAGCACGAGAGCATCTGCACGCGCCTTTGGGCTTTTTCTTACCCATCACAACATGGTGGGCCGCGGCTCTGATCATCCTGAGGCCTCGTGGCCATAGAAATCAACAAGAGACCGGGAGGGAAGGAGAGGACAGGACTGTCCACGGAGACACATCACATGTTGGTGATATAACAGGAAGGAATGGAGAGAAAAAAAAAAAAAAAAGCAAAGGGAGATACTGTTTTGGGGTTTCGGCACCGAAAATATAAAAATGGAGGCAAGAGGAAGCCGACAGGTTGGATCAGTCGAAGTGAAGATAAAGAATCATCAAACTTCTGCATTGTAGCTGATTGAAGAGATTTCTTATTCGTCAAGTAAGTATGAAGAAGGAAAGTGAAAATCAGGCTGAAGCTCTGATCACGTTCGTGATGAATCAACAGATTATTTCCTCAGCTCACTCACCAGACTCTGGCGCTCTCGCTCTCTCTTTGTGTCTCTGTCTTGCTCGCTCACTGTTGACATCTTCATGTAAAAAAGGATTTGCTGCTTTTCTCTGTTTCCACACATTAAATCACTTATTTAAGGGACAAAACTAAACCGTTACACACATCACTGTCTTTCTCTGGAAACTCAGAGTCGACATTTATCATCATTGTTTTGTAACAATTATTACAAAACAAGTTAAGAAAAGACTTTTTAGGAGCCTAATTATATTAAATATATATTTTACATGAAAAGGAGAAGAAAAGTATTAAATGGATGATTCATTCATTCATTTAGTCGATAAAGATTATTTTCTTTATCAATATCAATTCATCTGTCTATGATTCCTTTTTAATTAATCTATTATTCATTTTGTCTGTAAAAAAAATCTAAGTATGGTGAAACATATATCATAACCAAAAGGTCAAGGTGACATTTTCAAATGACTGCATTTTATCCTGAACCAAAACACATTCAACTCACTTTTACAGTTAATCAAAAGCTAAATAATGTCCTGAAACATTTAAAAGATTCATGTTTCATTTCTAGAAATACACCAAATATCCTTTAGAGAGGCAGATCCCAGCGTTGTAAATAAAACTGACATTAGAGCTGAAATAACTGAACATCCAAGGACGGGCGGACCTTCCATTATTAACCTGAACCATCTGCTGAAACACTAATAAGCCTGCTGATTTGTCATAAAATATGTCTTATTAGAGTGCAAACAACTGTCGTGGTGAGCATTAAGTGAGCGCACACAAATGTCTTTACTCTTTTATGGCTTTTCTTTAATTTAACCTTCATCTGGAACGCCTGCAACATATCCTCAGTACCTACTGTAGTTATTTCTAAAGGGGGTCCAAAAAGCTCCAGCACAGTGCAGTCAAAAACATGAGCGCTCCATAAGTGTCTGTGTAAACAGCAGGAATAACCTCGGAGCATCTTAGTGTCTGGAGGGACATGTTGTATATGGAAGAGCAGCTAAAAATATCCCCGTTCTAGCTTGTCTCCCTCAAGCGTTTTACAAGTGTAACCCCCCCCCCCCCCACTCCCCCCTTGTAGATGCTCAATTGAGTGAAATCATTCTGTGGGATGTTTAAAGAGCCACCACTCTGGCTGGTTCACGTCAGATTGAGCACAAAGTTTCATCAAGTACATCGATGAAAGCGCCCGAGCTGCCACCAGCTTATTGTTGGTGTTGAGATGAATCAATCTTAGTGAAGGTGCACGCGGTGGTGCGGGGGGGGGGGGGGGGGGTTAACAGATAAAATGACTCCCTGATGAATATTCACACTGTGGTTTGTATTATGAGCTAAATAATTTTGTCTGAGACCCAGTAATGGAGGTCGTGACCCAGTGATGGAGGTTATGTGGTAAATAGAAGAAAGGGAGGGGAAGTTCTGCAAAAGCTGACACAACAGTGACGAAATGGGAGTAATATGTGCGTTTGGTTATTGTTGTGATGAATCATTACCGCACAGGCAAAAGAAAATGCCCCCCTACAACAAATGTCTCCATGCACATCACGCAATCGTCCCCGTGTCCTCGACTTCATGGGCTCCAGCTCTGTGTGTGGCGGAGTGTGGCGGGGCAGGCGGTGACAGGGTGTCACCTTCTGTCCGGGAAACCTGGCTGCTCTGTTTTAATACTCCAGTGACGGAGAGCGAGGGGGACGTCGCCCCGGCCGCGGCTGCCCCAGCTGGGCCAATCAGGCGTGAGCGCTCGTGGACGGCTCAGCGTGTGCCTTCCGCCATGTGCAGCGCTGTGGCACAGATCCCCTTATGGATCCTAATATGTTCTCCACAGTGGCGCTCTGCGGATCACTCGTGTGTACATTCGTACAGATAATGAAGGTGACTATGTGTGTTTAATGGAATCTCTGCGGACTCCTTGGCTGCACCTATAGCGTTTCAAGGGATTACATACAGTCACATGGCTGAGCATCGGGGTGTTGTGCCAACTTTAAACACTTTTAAACTTTGACTGCTGTGGGCCAGAAAATGTATTTTGGGGCCTGGAGGTGCCTTTTACTGTCACCTTTAACACACAAAAAAATAAGTTGCACCCTCAGGATGTTGGAAATGTGAAACTCTGTTTAAATCTTTATAGCATTAAAACTCTCTGATGAAAGTGTGACTAATAAAGTTTTGATGGGGTTAGCAGCTCTGGAAAATTGACCAACTCCAACTGTTAAACCTCTGCTGTGTAATACATTTCCAGCTACATCAAAAGGAAGCAAAATGTTATTTTTATGCCTCAGATGTTGTTTAGACTTCTCGAACGTGCATCCTTGCATTAACCCTGACCCTCAGCCCTTTGACTGTAGTCATGAACAGGATTCTGTCTAAAAGGCAGCTCTTTAAATTTGCGGAGTGCAGACGACACTAAAACAAATTTACACCAATAAAGGCAAGAACGTGAAGGTAAAAATGGAAGTCGATAACGTAAGTGAGATGGGGATGCTGCAAGACTGCAGCGTCCCTCTGGTGGGAAGGTGTATTTCAAAAAAGTTTGTATCACTCAGGTCCAAGAGGACATAAGAGGGATCCGGGAAGGAAGGAAATGTAAAGACAAAACATTATTTTAAACAGGATTCGTTGTGAAACATGAGCAGGAACACACTTACTGCAGCACAGTGACCACAGGTAAGAGGTCTCAGTCACATGTCACACAGTCAGCTGTGACCTCATCACTGCTGAACACCACAAATGTGACTAAAACAGAGACAGAGGAAGAAGGAATGAAAGGCACCTCTCTATTTGCCTGTCACGTTGTGGCTCCGCCCCTCTGGTGGCCTGAGGGAAGTGGCATAAGACCTGTCACCCCGAATCACAAACCGGGCCGCGACAGCCCGGCTCATATGCAAATGTGTCAGCATGCACAGATTCTCGAGTCTCACATATCAGTTTGAATATGCATGTTCAACACTGACTGGAGTGTAAACATCCCTGTATGTGCAGGGTTCAGTACATCTGTGTGTGTTTCCTGGCACACGGTATGTACGTCTGAGCTGATCCCAGTATGTAACACTGACATTCCCGGTGGGAAGGAGCATCATGACTGTTTTCATTTGCTAGACTGTCCGTATCTCTTCATGGGAACAGAGGAGGCGAGAGTGACATCTAATTTCATCCACACTCAGAGGAATTCTATCTTAGTGTGTCTCTGTGTCTCTATCTTTTTCACTCATCACACATCGCGGCTGCCTGCACCTTCTTCACATGAGGACTTCATGCTTTTTTCTTTTTCATGTCATTGGAAACTCTCCAGTTTTTTCAACAGTTGTCTTTTCTTCTGCAAAGACATCATCACTGTGTAAATAACTTAAAGCCCTCAGATTATCTTCTCTGACCTGAGAGGTCTAATGTCACATAAAGTTTAGAAATTCTATTATTTTTTTTATTCTATTATTTTGTTAAGTCAATAAAACATCAGAAAATGGGTAAATAATATCCATCACAGGACCTCTGGACCCCAAACTGACATTTTCCAATTCCTGATTTTGCTGCCAAACAGGTCAAAATTCACAACTGGAGCTGATTAATATCTTGAAAGCAATTAATTAGATGATGGATTTATTTGAGTTCTTTGGGAAATAAATGGAAACAGAAAGAAGTCTTTTGGGTTCTTATTGAGTTACAAGCTTGCGTGTAACTGCGTTTACTGCATTGCAGTTTCGGTGGACTCTGTGAACACGTGCGATGCACAACTATCACATGCTGCAGCACTACATGGATGACAACAATCATGGTAGTCAGGATTCCCAACCTCTGACACCCTCACACGTTTATCTTCCTTTTTTTAAATATTTTTTTTGTGCACTTAATATCTGAGAGATCTGCTGTGGTGTCACAGCGGCACGTGCGCCGACACAGCTGCAGATATGTTGCCTGTTTGCGAAGGGTCAGGGCCGACTGCAGGGCTCGTTTTCCTGAGGAGTCATCCTGAGTCACAGAGAGCTCGACACATCCCTCCCCCTCCCCTCCTTAGTTGCCTAATATATTCAGAACCTCCCCAAAAATATCACAAAGCAGGCTCGGTTGTACGAGCTACTATAAATGCACTCTGAAGATCACAATCAGGCGCTCAACTGACTCCTCAACAGCAAATTGAGTGAATAAATTAGGGGAACACACGAAGGTCGAACCCTTCCAGCTCACGGTGAAGCTAATCATTTCTACATTTAATGACACTTTAATTACAGGCTTTGTAATTATCTCAGGACCCACTGGCACATCACCAATTACTTTCATACCAATGTTACAGTGCAAACTTCACTGTAGTTGTTCAATCTTTTAGATGGATCATCATCCAAATCCATAACTGCTGTATCTTCAGATGTCCGCCTCCGAATGAGGACCACAAACGCACCGATAACAGCCGCAACTCTGCAGTTTACACTTGGTGACCTCTAACAGTTTTAATCGCTCTGTAATTACAAAGAGGGCAGAGCACCTCCACCCCGCCACCCCCCACCCCCCGTGCCCTCGCTTTAATGTCATTTACAGGAACTGGCAAGCAGAACATGCAGAGCAGAGTACACAGTGTCAAGCAGAGGGAATCCAGACTAGTTGGCAGGCATAAAGACGGTTTTCTGTCCGCTTGCCGCACTCTGAGGATTAAATCTGGCAGCGTGCACACGTCTGCTAAACAAGATATACACATAACACCTTGATATTTCATGTTGGACAAAGCCAGTAAATAAAAAAAGGGGGGGGGGGGGGGGGGCTGCACGGCCATTGCAATCACTCCAAAACTTTTTCTTTTAAAGATGCAAATATAAACAACATTTTGACTGTTCAATGCTGCAAAACATCTGCGGAGGCTAAAAGCCTCAGATTTACCTCTTACTGTACCGGCTCCACATCACACACACTGAAGGGAAGAATTTGGGGGGGGGGAGCAAAAAAAACAGGAAGTGAGTTACTCCACATTTTTCAAAATAGCTGCCTATACAGCATGTAATTGACTTGAACACACCCCGCAGACGTTTCAGCTCACAATTATGATAATTATCAATGCCTCACTTAATTGCAAGTGATTAACATATTTACACATTTAAATAACAGTATAAAGATAGAAAATTGGATACACATAATATCCCAGTGATGTCGGCAGCTGAAAGGTGGAAAGGAGGCAATTTAAGGAGCTACCTTCAGTGACTGATGTAGATCTCATGTTTTCTAGATTAGGGACAAACATTGCAGATGAGATTAAAACATTAAATATAAAATAATTAGCGGGAAATATCACTGGCATTTTTATTTCCTGTTGCATGTGGTGCAATAAAAAGTCACACCTTGGCAAAAAAAAAAAAAAAAAAAAATCTTTCATTTTCATCCACATTGATTATTGCCCCCAGGGGTATTATCCTGGCTTTTAACTGTAAAAGGAAATAGCAGAATAATAAATTCTACAATATTGGTTTTCTATGTATCATAACTCTGTACTTTGAAATTCTGTATTTTGGCATTTAAGGGCACAGTGTGTTCAGGCTCCTTTTGTGAACTGCAGATTAATTAACTTCCTGCATTTGTTTAGGACAAAACACCCAACGGATGAGTAAAATATGAGGCACTGACTGATTAAACTGTGTACCATTATTAAAATGAGCTGCAACTACAACAATAAAATGCTGCTTATACATAAATTTATCAGTATCAACACACTATGAGGTTTGTTCTGAATTGGGAGTAATCACTCTTCTCTTCTCTCCTCAGATAATAACCCTGACAGACAGGAATATTAAAGGATCCCAATTTTTCCCTCACCAGTGTTTTTTTTCTTTGTCTTTTTTCGTTATTTCCTTTTTAGAGTAATTTCTTAATGTGTAAGTGCTCACAAAGCGCTCTGGATTTGATGCTTTAATTGTGCAAAATTGGAAATCAAAAGCACCTGAAAGCCAGCTTTTTATTTATTTTTTCTTCCTACAGTTCATTTTTGGTGTTTTATTATGGGGTGGACTCCCTGAAGGAACCCAGCTGCCTCATTTTCAGTTTTATATGCGTTATAAATCACCGTTGCAGGTGGCTGAAGGGCCATGTAACATTTCTCAGATTTTTCTAGGCCGTCCTCTGATAAATTGTTCATGGATGTTTATTAAATGATCACTTATATCTGCCAAGTCAAGAGTTTTTTTTTTTTTATTGGTAGCAGTGTCTACAGCAGTGTAATAATACAGAAACTGCAGCGTATTTTAAATGAGCTGAGGACAGGAGGGCTTGGTCGTGATACTAACTGAAGTGAAGGGGCATTTGCTCGCTGCCACACAGAATCTGCTCCTCATCGCTCTCCTCCAGGGCTGGAGTATACTCCTCTCCTCCTATACTGATAAAAGTTCCTCCTCCAGCCCACAGGGACTGAGATAGTGGTCCTTGGGGGGGGGGGGGTACAGGGGTTAACTGGCAGCAGAGATGTGCTGCTTTGCTGAAATTGTTTCACATTCAGAACAAATGTTGAAATCTGCAGCATGCGATGCTGCGAAAAGCCAGAACTGCACTTAGAGCAGCAGGAATGGAGGACAAATGGAGGCAGATATGTTTCTACTAGCAGGTTACCAATTAATAAATTGTGAACACATCCATACCACATGTTCTGTTTCAAAGCAACACACTCACATCACCAACTAGCTTAGAGCCCCCCTCAATTGGCTCTATCCCAAATCCATCACAATGACTTTACATATAGTGAAGACTTCTGAAGCCCAGGGGGGAAAAACTCATTACGGTGGCTCATATTTGAGCCACTGCTGCCGTGGCATTGACAAATGCTCCATACAGGAACCAACGTGGCATATTTCAGAGGCATCCGGCACAATGAAGCGGTTTCTCATCACGGTGAAGAATGCCAGCAGCCGGTTACCCGCTCTGAGAGGTGGGAGTCTTCCTTTTGATATACTGACTTCAGAAACGATGAGATAATCACTGAATCAGGAAATGTGTGTATGGAGCGGCTGTCAAAGAAATCATTAGCACAATCTGTTGTAAAAGGGATAAAAGGCTTTTAGAGCCAAGGCACCATGGGTAATGGCACCAGCACTATGAAGGATGAATTAGATCCTGCAGCCCTTTCATATCTAAACACTCATTATTGACATGGGCGATTAATAATTCCACCATAAACATGGAATTATTAAATTTTAATTACCTTCATTCAGCACTTACCCTGTAAGAAGATCCTAATTCAAATAATTCAGCTCTATAGATCCTGAAGCTGTGATGATATAGTGCTGTTCAATAGAAATCCACTCAGCACAGACACAGATTTACAGCTGCTGTCAACACAATCATTATTAATTAATCTCAGTGGTTTACCAATAAAGTGATTAGTGTGTTTGAGGCTCCAGCTCCTGCACCGCCCATCTACACCATCCTCCTGCCCCAATGATCTGAGAACAAAAGATTTAGACACACTGCTGGCTCCACAGCTACCTCTTGATCATCTTGGCGCTTTTTTTTTTTTTTTTTTTTAAATAGCAAAATTGAATTTAATGTCAAGCTGATGGCCATGCATGAGGACTGTGAGCTTTGTGTCAATTAAACGCGCCGGTTCCTCAAAGCACGTTTGTTCTGAGAAGTTGATCCTCTTGTTGCTCACAGCCTGGAGGATTTCTAGGTGGAGGAAACCGAGCAAATTCAAACAAAAGCGCCGAACGGGGATGAAACCCCTCCGTGCTGTGCGTTATGGTGCCAAAAAGCGCGTCTTTGTGGCTTCCATTGGGTTACAAATTAGACCCATTGGAGCCCAAAAAATATATAAACAGACAAATAAATAAAGGAAATGAACAGCAAAAAACAAAAGACAGGGAATTAATAAAGTGATTTCTTACCGCTATGCGAGTCTGTGAAGATGCTTTAAGATATAAGATGATCCTTTGTGTCGGGAGGGGAAGGTCGTTTTGGACTTGGTGAGGTCCAAACTTGAGGTCCGCCGATGATTATCTGCTCCGCTTCTTTGTGAGGAACCAGGAGGGTGTGAACACTTGATGTGTTTCTATTCTCTCTCACACAGCATCACTGCGGGGTGTGTGAGCTCTCTTTGTCCGTGTCCATGATCAGCCGAGCCGCCTCCGCCTTCGATCCAGGAGCGTCGAGGATCAAACTATGTGGTCTGCTGCGTAAAACCGGTGCCAAAATTCCTGCGGGCCCGTTCCGTTACAGCGACTGGAGACAATAATCTGGTCATTTTGGCTCGGACTGGAGCTTCTCCTTCTACCAAGAACAGGTTCATCTGCTGATTAAAACCAAACCTTGAGAGCCGGTTTGTTCATATCTGCGTTTGCGGGCCAGAGAATGAGGCGATTAAAAAATAAATAAATAAAATGCGTCGGTGGCTCACATGTGCCGGTTGGCTCCGGTATTGTCTTTCGGGTCCCTCATCTCGCTCCTCTACGCAGGAGGAGGAGGACTGGACCGGGGAGCTGCTGGATGTGTTGATCACAGGAGAGTCCGAGCCGACGGATCCCTCCTTCCTGTTGGTCTGGACCGAGATGTCCCCGGTCTCGGATGCGCCACACAAGCCGACGTGACACCGGCGGATCGGGGGTCTCTCTTGGGGACAGCTGGGCTTCCTGGCTGGGAGCTTCCCGCACGGACTCGGTCTTTGCAGCGGAGCGGCGGAGGCAGGATGTTGCGCGTACGCGTTTG
The DNA here is from genome assembly GCA_034769265.1 of Remorina albescens. Lineage (NCBI taxonomy): Eukaryota > Metazoa > Chordata > Actinopteri > Carangiformes > Echeneidae > Remorina > Remorina albescens. The sequence goes on from CM068493.1 coordinate 3,829,043, forward strand.
ACAGTGCGCGCACCCGACAGGTCACAAACCTCTGGAGTCCATAAACATCTGCCTGAGAGAAAAAGGCCAATCAAGGCAAATGTTTAAAGCAGAAGCTTCACTTCGTGTTTGTGGCTCAGTATCACATAATTATATCACATATTTCAAAGATTTGGAGCTGCATCACTATTTTTTTTTTTATTTTCAATCAAAAGTGTTGATGTTTTTTTTATAATAATTTTTTTTAATGAAATGAGCTTTTGAACATAGAAGCAGTTTCAAGTGCTCTATGCAAGGCAGGGAGTTAAATGGGACATAACACAAGTTAAATCCGATTTTTTAGTAATGAAATACTATAAAAAGTAAAACTAGAGACTGAAGAGGAAGGTGACAATGGGGTGGTTTCTTCTCGGGGCCTCCTGAAGCCGCAGCACTGGGTCTGCAGTTGTTCTGGTCCACACAGATTGAATAAAGCGCAGATTTGATGAGTTTAGCCTTTTGGATGGAAGCTGAAGCGACACAGTTTGGTGATCCGTGACAGAAACGACAAGTTTTCACCACCAGGCCTCAAACCATATTCCGAGGAAGTGAACGAAGCGCATGACGTGTGTGACTCCACGCAGTCGGAGGAGCCTCCTGCTCAGAGAGCTGTGGAAATGATGAGAATTATTCCAAGGTGTTTCACCGTCACAGCAGCTCTCTGTGTGAGGGCCCACGTCTGGTCCCAATCTGCTGCTGTGGCCTCCAGCACGGGAACACTCATTGCTCATTTAGCAAAGTGAAACAGAGCTACAGCAGTTTTCAGTTTGGAGCTTGATTGCTCCAAAATTCCTCCACTTCCCCAAATTCTCCGCTGACTGTTCCCGTACGTGTGCAGGTTGACCTCTGGATCCTTGGATCCCGTCTGTGATTGGAGAGGGATTCAGTATTGTGGGTCATTCAGGTGCCCCAGGATACAGGAGCCACCATCGAGCGGTTATGGGTCTTTTGTGTGCATGTGTGTGTGCTCACAGCTCTGACCTTGACGGACCTTTGTCACCGACCTGCCGGGCATCGCTGTGCACACTGTTTCATTTCTGAATCCCAAATAAACAACTGCAGATAAAAAAATAATAATAATAAATAGCTTCTATTGATCCATAAAAAGAATTAAGACACAACGAAACTCACAAATATAGCTACAAACAATGCAGCTACTCGTTGTGGTCAGATTGTGTGTTGTAATTTTGCATCTGATGTTGTTTTGTTTTTGTTTTTATTTTTATTATATTTATATTGCAACACTGAGTTTGTCTGTATATATTTTTTGTTTGTGTTGTGTGTCTGAGGTCATTTTGGATCTCTGAGGCTTGTTTTTTGTATTTTATGTGTCTTTTTATTAATTTTGCATCTTTTTTTTTTTGGTCACTTTCTGTCCATTTATGCATCCTCTTGTGTGTCTTTGTGGTTTTCCTTCTCGTGGTAAGTGTTTAGTCTCTGCAGTTGCTGTGTGGAGGATGACTCAACCTTCATCTTTGTGCCTGTAGATCCACTCATGATTTGTTTTTAAAGAGTGTCAATATGAAATTGCCTCACTTGTCTCTTCGTGCCGCTAGCTTTCTACTTGAGGATGGATGTTGCAGACGAAAATGTTTGTGATATTAGCAAGAAGAGACAAGTGTGACTGAGTCACAGACACATGGCAGAGAGATGTGTAGTTGCAGAGACAGGATTGAGGGGAGGACAGATTCATTGCAGGAGAAGGTGACTGATGAGGTGGGTTGAGAGCAGATGGAGCAGCAGAGGAAAAGGCCGCGTCCTGCAGAAGGAATAGGAATGGGGGGGGTGGGCTAGAGTCTCTTTGCGGCCTATATTTAGCACAGGGACCACAGATTGTATCAAGTGCTCCGGGGCCTTGTGTTCAGACCGGCAAGAAGTGCTGCCATCCGTCTCATCACCGGGGGCCAGGCACGAACCCGGCTCACGCCAGCAGAAGGGCAGCGTGATGGGACCGTGTCATCTGAGAGCACATTGACTTAGCACATCTACAGAGCTGATCGCATGCTCTCACACCGGAGGCCTCCAAAGCAGCAAACGCCTGCACGTCAACACAGGCGCCATCACTGAACTCACCTCTTACTGATGTTGCGTTCGTGTCCGCAGCGGCTCCCCAAATCTCCTCAGTTCTCCTTCCTACAAGCGTCGGAAAAGGGCACCATCTACCCACGTCTGCTGAAATAAAGAAATCCCTCGTCTCACTGGACAGGATTGACATTCAGTTCGAATGTCAAAGCAGCTCAAGGCATTTCTGACTTCATGTCTCTGCTCTTACCTTCCCTGTCTCTACACGTCCAGGACTGTCGGGGGCAGGAGGCTGTCAGCGATGAGTGATGCGGCACTGAGTCCATCAGACAGGAAAGTCTTCTGAAGGTGTGACGAAAGTCCATCCATCTTGTGGTACAGTTAATAACTGCTCTTTGCACTGATTATCCTCTCAGGATAAAAGTTGTCCAGAGTATCACCTGCTGACCTGGACAGGGGCTACAGTGGGGGGGTTCCTCTTCCACAGAGAGCAGCAGCTCGATTTCATACCCATTACAACAGATCCCACTTTTTACAGTATAATCAATCATCTTTACTTCTCATCTGCTCAGGGTCAGGAGGCGGCTGGAGGCAATCCCAGCTGACATTGAGGCTGGGGTGGGGTACATCCTGGAACATCCTGGACATGTTTATCTCAGGGCTGACATGAAGATACAGGAACATACAGAACCATCTCATATTTAAGTCACCAATGAACTAAACCTGCATGTCTGGAAAGTGGAGAACCTGGAGGGAACCCACACTGACAGGGAGAACATGAGAACCACCACAAACAGAAAAGACTCCAGGCCCAGAACCATCCGGGTCCACCGGATGCTGCACATCAAAAATAAACACAAATGCCATCAATTTCATTTGAGATTGCTCTTTACTGCTGCGCTGATTAAGTTTGCATTTTAGACAAATAACACAAAGTTGCAGTCATCCTAGAAAGTTTGTGAAATTTGTTAAATGAATTGCATGGTGATTAAACAAATATCAAGTTGTGGTTTTGGTGACATGAGCAAAACGTACTCACCCAGTTGGATTCATTCATACATTAGGAACAAATAGTGTAATGACTGTCATGTAAGAGAATAATAAATCTAATTTGTGTTGGGACATTTTCAGTGAATTAATGCAGATGCTGCAGTTTGAAGTGTCCCCACAGCCCTCTATGTTCCCTCATTAACACCCAATGTACTCCAAATTTGTTTGGAGCATGTTTGTTATTCTTTGAGAAGCTGAATTTGTTGATCTGTCATCTTCAGCAGTTTGCTCACACAGCCTGTGCGAATAGTTACTTTTGAACTATTAGTGTTGTGTATTTCGTCTGTCGCAACTGGCTCAGTTTGTTGGGATGTGCGTACTGTGCAGCCAGCCCGTCGTCACTGGTAGTTAATTATTGTGGCAGTAAATACATTGGAGATCAGCCTCACATTAATTTAGAGCCCCATTTGTCTCATTATTTTAGAGCAGAAGCGCCAACTGCACTTAGGAAGGTTCAACAGCCGGCGTTTCATTTCCATCTAACCCGAGGGTGAAAAATGAGGTCTTATTGCCTTCTTCTTTGACTGCACTCCAGCGTCATTTTATCTTTTTCGGTCGTGTGACTGTTAACCTTTACTTGCTCTCCGCCTGCCTCCAACCATCCTGCAGCCTGTCCATCAGTCAGCACCCACGCAGCGTACCAACTAGACACACTGATCACTCACCACAACAGCAAAAGCTCCAAATTACTGTCACAGAATTGAGTCCACTACACTCAAGCTTCTTAACTGAGACTAATTACAGTTACACCTCAACTACACAAGCTTTCACCCAAATCACTGGGAAGTACAAGACTGTTCATGAATTACATATTTTATTCACACATAAACCAGATCATTGACATCGAATTACTTTTTTTTGTTTGTTTTTTAAAAAAAAAAAGCTTCCCTATCGTCTTATTCTAAAAAAAACACTGATAATTTGTACAAGTAAAAAATAAAAATACAAGATAAAGAGGAGCTACAACAAGATTCTGAAAACTAATTACAGCTGCAACAAGCCCAATAAGTCCTGTGTGTTTCTGAGGTTTTCAACTTCTAAAGACAGATTGCAGTGATCATCTATCTAAACAGCCTTTAAAGTGGTTGGATTGTGTAACCTGGATCTACAAAAACCTCAAAACCACCGCGTGAAACGGCTGATATGTTGTAACTGTTTGCTGTGATTCATGGAGGTTTTGGTGTTGGCTGTGAGGTTTGCTCGTGTTACAGTCTCACATGGGGTAGTTGAGCACCACGTCCTGTTTGGCCAGCTCCAACAACATGGGATCATCGAAGAACTTGCTGATGCTCACATCTTCACTCAGACCCTGCAGGACAACAAAAGGACGTCAGTCAAGTGAACACCAACAACAGCAGCAGCATCGTTTGATGTAGAAGCAGACATGAGGCCCACCTTGCGTCTTCGGGTCTTGATCATGAACTCTCTGGCCAGGTGGGGGGCAGGCTGCGGCTCAAGAGGCCTGATCACGATACTCTTGTCCAGGGGATCACCAGGTACAATCTGAGACGAAACACAACAGTTAAAATGGAAGGGCAGATTTGATGAGTTTAGCCTTTTGGCGCATATCCAGACCCGTGCAATCTGCAAACTGGCTCACAATCATGACACATGGATCAAATGCTGAGCTCCAACAAGCTGCGTTGACACTTCTGGTAGTCACCCCCACCTCTCATGAAATTTATGATTCAGTTGCAAGTCTGTCCCTTTGTTACTGAGTCAGGACCGCGTCCATCAGTGTGATGGAAAAAGCCAAGCGCGAGCGCTGTCACTCCTTCACTCGGTGACCAACATGGCACCAGAGCAACGTTAGCAGGTTGACGTGAAATGACTCACTGGATCAATTATCCTAAGTAGCTCACAGTGTGACCTTCATGAGGTGACCTTGTTGGATATTATGAATTTATGACACATTCCTCTGAATGCAAAGAAAAGAGGAGAAGAAGCGGAGGAAGAGGAGGGCGAGGATTGTTGAATCTGAAATAAGTCAGGTAGAGGAACTAAATAATTTGGAGCCCTGGGGAAAGAGGAAAAGCGGAAAAAAAAATAATCAATGGAGTGGCTGAAGCCCAATCAACAGATGGAAGAGAGTCTCTAACAGTAACACCACACAGCTACGTTTGCATGCCAATACTGGCAGCACATAATCAGCCAGATGAGGGATGCATAATTTAGCCCTTTGGGTTTAATTGGGCAAACAATATAGTTCAGGAACTCCTGTGATATTGTTAAATTCTGCAGCCGTTAAATTGAAATGTGCAAACAGAAGTCAATTCTGTGGAAGTCCAGACCATAGTGAAGGATTCAGGGGGGTAAATGTATTAGGTAAAGACTATAGCTGCTCTGTACAAATTTATTTAGGGTCAGAAGGACAAGGTGATTGGTGCTCGACCCCAGGAGTCTTCTTGGTGAAAAAACCTGCAACCTCAGGACATTATAAAATAAATTATAGTGATGGGAGCCAGAATTGAAAGACCAATTTCAAGGTAAATTTTAGGAACCACCCCGGGGGAAATCAGAACACTATTATTGTTACTACACAATTTGGGATTTTTTAAATCCCACAACAACAAATACACTGACAGACTAATAAATTTTACACACAGAATTACTGAGAACCATCCTGTGGTTGTGTTGAATCAGAAACTGTCAACGCTTTTTCCCCCCCTGTGTGTTTCTTTCTTTCATGAAACATAAATAATTCATGTTCAATCTCTTGTCTCACACTTGCATTCTCACCTCAATGTGTTAAAACAGCAGTTAGGAGGATAAAACATTTGCATTTAAACCTATGAACGTTGTATTTTCTTCTCAGATGAATGGACATTGCAGTGAAATATTAATCTACACTAAGTAGAGATAGTTTTTACTGACACAGCTCTGCAGAGTGCAGACACAAACGCTCGTCAGACATGGCAGGAAAAGAGGGAGACAGCCACGTTATGCTTAAAACTTAATGACTCAACACTCTGCTCTACTCCACATTAAAAGCAGTTTAATCGAAGTGACAGACGTTTGCATGTTTGGTTGGTCACTCTGCTGTGCAAGCTGCCAGACTATTGTGTATGAGAGTGCGCACGCGTGTGTGTGCAGAGGTGATAGGAGGAGAACAAATCCCACCTTTTACGACTTTTTCTAGTTTGAAAAACAAATGTGCAATTCTGCTAAATCCCCGCAGCACCAGTTGTCATACAGATGATGAGCGTTAGCAGCGAGCTTTTACTGTTTCTGGTTTATCTGACACAAGAGATGGTTTGAAATGAATCTCTGGTGTACGCTTCAAAATTACAGCACTTCCTCTGATCTTGCGTAGGAGTGAAATGCTTATCGTTTCATCTGCTTCTCATCTGTGGGAGGCCTGACAACCTGAATGATAAATCTGCTTTTCTGTCTTAGTATTAAAAGAAGCTTCACACTTAAACAAATCATTTAAGTGGCCAGAAATATCCCTAAACGCCTCCGGAGCTGCTTTGATTGTGTGAAGCTACAGTACAACTAAAGCTGGATTTAACTTGTTTCCATTGATCAACTTTCTGTGTCTAGAAAATTTTACCTGCCAGTGGTGGAACACAGACAGAGCGAAGGCCTGTCCCTGTGTGTGTGTGCGAAGGTCGGTCTCAAAGCCAAACGAGTCAATGGCTGGGATGAAAGCCTTGATGGTGTAAAGAGGAGACCCTGGGATGGGTGCATCCTGGGTGACGTGACCCCTGATAGATGACAAACAAGGAAAAAACACATCTCAGATATTTTATATACACATAATGCTATAATGCATTAATTTGATTATTTTTTCGATTAAACTGTGAATCTGCATCAAAGTTTCTCATAACTGAAGCTTATGTTTTGAAATTGTCCATTTTTTCAGTGAGGACCAAAAAGCCAAATATCTTTAATTTAGTCATGAAAAGACCAAGAAAATATTCACATTGGAGACACTGGATTGTTTTTGGCTCTTCATCAATTACCAAGTTAAGTGCTCATTAGGAAGTTCATATATTTACTCTGCCTTGGCTTATAGGAGTGTAACATCAGGGTAATGAGAATGGACCAACCTCCTTCTTGCCAGCACTGTGTAGACCGCAGATACACAATCAGCCGGCGCCTGAACCTCCACAAAGTAATAGGGCTCCATCAACCTTGGCGTAGCCTGGAACAAAGGGGAGGCTTTGCATTCAAGGGACCAAAGGCTACAGACATGCTAAGGTGATCCCACAGACAGCTGACCCATTGATTTATGATGGGAGCGGTGAAGGAGATGAGGCATGAGGCCAAAATCGTGTCAGACGAATGTTATCGGACCGCAATTAAAAATAACGCCAGTCAGCAAAATCCTAAGCTGTAATCAAAGTAATGGAACACTGAAGAAGGTGAGGCTGAATAGGAGGCCTGGAGAAGCTAATGGTAGAAAAGAGTCTGAGGAAGTCAGGGGTGAGCTCACCATGAGGAAAGCAGAGTACACCACCCTCCTGGCTGTAGGGATGACCTGGCCTCCTCCTCTGTGCAGCGGCTCCTGAGCGATGACTGCATCCAGGATCTTAAACTTGACATTTCTGATGGCTGAGGGCAACAGAAACACTGAGCTTTGGTAACACATCACTGACACTGAGGAAAAAACACCTTCCCTACCCTCAACATGCGCTAGGCCAGCCGTTTTGGAAAAGAGGAAATTACAATGCAGAGATTTATTACAAAAGGTTTAGTTTGTAAAACTCACGCTCATCACACAGAGGTCCTTCCCTGGTGCCCCACTGGAAGCCCTGAACAATGCTGTCTTTTACTGAACCGAGTAGAGCTTTGTCCACCTGCAGAGGAGAAAAAGCACGTTGACAGCTCAGAACAAAAACGGTTAACCCCTGATGGGATCTGCATTAACCAATCCAATCTATAAAACAGCTATTTTTTTGAAAATGTCACCTTAGACTCTGATGTTATAATGAACATAATCTACAAGTAAAATATCTGATGAATAAATCTTTGGAGAAAGCGCACTAAATAAACCAACACCCAAACAGATTACTTCAGCAGACCTGTTTCTACCTGCCTGTCTGGCACATAAACTCACCTCAGAAGGCAGTGTATCATCTACAAGGATGTTTGGTCCTGTGGTGTCGGGTCCAAAGGCCCAGATGGACCTGGCAGCCAGCAGATCCCAGTCGTACTTTGTCTGGAAAAACTCCCCCAGTTTTTTCCTGACATGAGGAAAGAGAACAGCCGCTAGTTGAAAGTGGGGCTTTTTTTTTTTTGTTATGGTTTTTTTTTTTTTCTCCCCACATTGTGTCAGTGGGAACATTAAGGAGATTGGTTGATCAGGGGCCAACAGGGTTAATGGAAGAGGATGAGAAGAGCAAAGGTTCAGTTTAATAGTGTGTGAAGTGTGTCACTGCCACCGCGACTCAATGCTGGCACCGCTGGGTCCAAATGGTCTCACAGATGAGTCGTGTCTTGACAGCAGAGCAGAAGACACACTCGTGGATGCTCTTCATGTCACCCGGACAAAGAAATTTATGCATGCTTTTAGTGCATGATTCAATTGCAGGGAGTGAACTAATCAATACTCTGAGGGCCATTTTTAATAAGCACATATCTGTCATAATGCACAGGTTCTCCTTCACCTTGCTCTGACATACAAATACAGAAATGCTCTGCATTTATTTTACAGGATTTAAGTAGAGACACATTAGTAATGAATATGGCCCTACAATTATCTTTAATGCAGCTGACCGTCTCAATGGGTTTGCAGCCTACTGTTGCTCAGTTTATCTCTCAGTTATCAAAACCCAGCAGGCGAGACACAAATGGAATAAAAATTAATAATAATTATAAAAAAGAACAGGGTTAAAACACTGATAGCGAAAGTGCAGCACATGATTGTCACTGCTTAAAATTAAACTGGTTGTAATAAAAATTAAAAGTGATGGTTGACACGAGTGAGGCACATCTCATGAAAAGATGAAGACAATCAGGTACCATGGCTCAGGATTTCAAAAGGATTATTGGCCCCCACTCCAGTAATTGCTCCTTTTAAATGACTATTTCAGCCCTGGCCATTTCTATATACCTCTACCTTCTTTAATGACAATAATTAATTTAAGAACCAGTCATCATCATTCTTGTATGCCTGCTCAATTATCACTGCTAAATGAAGCAATAAATGAGAATAAATGATGGATCAGTTCGGCTCTGAATGATGGAGGAATTAAAAGATAGTAAAATAATATTATATTAAAACGTGGAGAATCTATAGGCACGTTGCATCACTTCAATTAATTAAGAAATCAATTAAACTTTGGTAAGTTTGCGAGGCTACATCATACCTGTTCCAAGTGATCTGCACCACTTCGTTCTCAATGTCCTCAGCCAGTCCTTTCTCCAAGGGCTCCGCAATCATGGTGATCTTATTCCTGTCAATCACATCACACAGCTGTCAATCACACACAGTCTGAGTGAGGGAGACACTCGGCTAGAGGGAGGAATTGACTCTGACACAACGTCCAACTGATCTCTAAGTGCACAAACTCTCTCTCAACAAGAAACACATCATCCAGACTAACAGTTTAAAAATGAAGCAGATCATGTTGGAAACTGGAAACTTCAAGAGAAACATTGAGTTATTACAAAGCTCTAAGTTTCAAACTATATTAAGCTCTTAACTACACTCATGTCAAAAAATTTTGAATACACACTTTTTGTTTGGCGTTTCAGCAAAACACTTGAGAGACGATGTTTCCACAACCGTTTCACAGAAAGTCACAACTGGATCTGCAACCTGTGGACGGAGATGAGTGAAGTTACAAAAAGTTTTTATAGCTAAAGTGAGACTACACTGAATCAGTGACTGATATGACTTTAAAATAAACACTGTTGAGTAATATGACATGACCAGGTCAAGAAAACTTACTTTAATGTCGATCTCGGAGTACATCTTGCGCAGGTCGTGCATGACACAGTCCAGGTAGAGCTCCCCTGTACCTAAGATGACATGCTCCCCAGATTCCTCCACCTGAGAAACAAAGACACACACAGATTTGGTAAATTGCAATTATTACTGCAGCAGTTACTTCATTATTGTTTTATTTGCTTTGTTGCAGTCACAGCTTTCATCATTTTCCTTTTTACACGAGGGAGAACTGCAACCTTTCCAAATGTCTTCAGGTCTGTGCCCATTTTGAAAAACACTTCACAACTTCCTCAGAGAGTTGACTGATGTACCTTTGTGGTTAGGGATGGATAGCTCTTGTTGACCTTCCTCAGCCCATCTAACATTTTGGGAAGCTCTGATGGGTTCACGGGCTCCACTGCAATTTTGATCACTGATGCAGTGTTGAACTTCAGTGGCCTGAAAATCTGAGCCTGGCAGAGGAAGTAAAAAAATTTATTCATGCTGTTTCTTCAAAGGTGTTTTTAGGCTCTCATCGGTATCACTCTCTTGTGACTCACTTCTTCGTTGCCTCTTGGCTCTGTGATTGTGGCGGTTTTGACAATTGGCTGGTCGCAGCCTTCGATGAGGACCCAGTTACCAGCAGGTACTCGGTTCACTTCAATTTGGTATCTATAAATATTATGGGAATATCAGAATTTGATTCAAACAATTATTGGTTTTCAAATCTGCGAACTTAACAAACCAAACCCTTGAATGGTACCTGGCAACAGAGATCCAAAGACGGCCCACAGTGCAGACTTGGGAGTCCTCCTCATCTTCGAGGGTGTAGTTCTCTCCGAGAACCTTGACGGGCTGACCGGCCTGAATAGTCCCGCTCAGCACCCTGCCAAACGCATGGAACTGGACCCCATCTTCAGTGCTGTACATCTTAGTGGTGTGGCACATCAAAGGGCCCTGAGGGCGAGAGAAAAGAGGTGAGCAGGAGAGAGAGAGGGAGAGAAAATAGGACAGGAAAGTCTTACCACCAAATTATGAGATTTCAACCAAACCAACCAAAAGAAAAACAGACTGCTCTGGATTAAAGTGGAAACAGAAACTTGGAAAACAGTGATCAATGTCCTGCATTGTTTTCACTTGGTTCATTTAATAACTTGTTCATTCCAAGCCAACAAAAACAGCCAGTATCTTGATGTGCAGGACCAGCTGAAAAGACACTTTTGACTTCTTGTAGAAACAAGTTGCAGGTTTTAGCAGTAAAACTGCCAATAAACAGGAGACTTGTGCTCTCTGTCTGAAACGCTTACATCAGGGTCACACTCTGCCATGGCCTCCCCCAGGTCTGAGTCCAGACCCCCTGTGTAGGTGTGCTCTATCTTGTTCCTGGCCCCCTCTTGTGGTGATGGGATGTGCTGTACACACATGTCGACAAAGCCTGGAGGGAAGACATGGTTGATTTCTAATTGATTTCTCATGTTTACTGAAGCATGACCATTAATCTCCAGATTAAAAAGCTAATTATAGGCAGAAAGGTAAAAGAGGCACAGTACATTACATCAGTTTATACCACTCTAATATTATTATTAACATCACATTTATGTAGAATAAAAAGATAAAGTTTTTTTGTCAAACTGATCATAAAGTTTTTATTTAAAAAAAAAAAATTGTTTGTATAAACTAAAACTTGTCCTTTTTGTATTTGATATAACGAACAATTAGGTACAAAAGGTGACGTTATATAGTAAGTATATTCTTGTTGATTTGTTGTATTATTCAAATAGTAAAGAATCTATTATGTTATGGTTATGATAGAAAGGGAAAGTGGAACAGAGCATGAAGCTTTTTGGAAATAACATGTCTGTCCAGTGGGGGATCTATGTAATCCTTGACATCATGCCAGACTTAGTAATGATGTGAAGAGTAAAACTAAAGTTGAAATAAAAGAAACAATATCTTCATCTACAAATGAAGCCATACCTGTAAATTCACCAAAGAAACGGTTGCAGACCAGTCTCAGCAGGGGTCGAATATTCAGCTTCAGCTCCTCTTTAGTCAGGTGGATCCCCAGCTCATCCAGAACTCGGGGGAGAGACGTGTCCACATCGCCGACCACCTAGACAAAAGAGGATTTGGTGTGAGGATTACCCATAAATCTGATGGGGGCCCAGAGAGTGCTGGGCTAGCCTTCACTGCACATTAGAGGATGATTTCCAACCTGTGATAGGATCTTGTAGAGGGGCTCCAGAACAAATTCCACAAAGCTGCGCTGAGAGTTACTGCTGGGAGCTTTCTTTGTGAACTTGCGGCTGAAAAGACAGAAGAGCAGAAAATCAGTGGACAGGAAGTTTGTGTTAGAGGACAGAAGAGAAGGCTCAGCATCAGTTGCGCTCTTTGTTACTCACGTTTTGGGATTGAAATAAATGTCTCCCCAGAGCCTCTTGGCAAACTCGTTATAGTTGATGTCACCTGTGAACACAAACACAGCTAATTAAAAAAAAAAAAAACTACAATAAGTGCATGGCATGAGATAAAGAAGATGCTGCAGTCCATTGTTGATGTTTATATGATGGAGAGTCGCCTTGCCATAGGTGTCTGAGTAGATCTTTGCAAATGACCCCAGCGTGAAGCAGATGCTGTACTGAGAGCTGGCAAAGCACACATTTCCAAGGAGAGGAGACACCACTAGGTTTTCATCTGTGGAGTATGTGCTGAAAGGAAAACAAAATTACTCATCACCAACTGTAGTCCTATGACTTTGACACAATGCACATTGGCTTTTTTTTGTGAACATTGTTATGTATCGACAAAATGTAGTGTCACACTCATTGTCAACAGAGCAGGTTTCCTTACCAGCTTTTATAATCTTTACTGACTCCATCATACATCACAGAAATATGGTAAGTTTTTTTTTTTTTTTAACTGTAATTACACCACAATCTCATATGGAGCCATTCAAAAAATGTTTATCACAGTGGGTGGAATGGTTTTCAGTATTACCTGAGCAAACCATTGACCTCATCCACAATATGGCGCAGTTTATAATAAGCATCTGTGGGAGGCAGTTTGAGCTCCACAATCAGCCGGTCCACCTTGTTGATGCAGATGGTGATGGCCATACGCTCCTGAACAGCGTGTTTGATCAGACGCTCTGTATTCAACATCACCTGGGCAGTGACACACAAAGGTTGAGGTTATAGGCTGATTTTATGTAGCAGGAGCTCAAAACTGGAAGAAGAAGAAAAAAAAGCCAACTCACTCCTTCTGCTGCATCTATGAAGAGAACAACGCCATCTGAGATCCGGATGCTGGATGTGACCTCATCAGAGAAGTTAACATGACCTTGGAGAGAAAAATTAGATTTTACATCACTTTCGGGTATGTTTTTAAAAGGTTTACATCGTTCTTTAAAACAAAACCTCAAAACATGCATTCAGAGGACAATACCTGGTGTATCCATGATGTTGAAAAGATAAGATTTTCCCCTGGAATCTGGTAGGACCATTGTGACAGGGGTGCTCTTGATACCCACTCCCCTCTACAGAAAAAGCACAAGACAAAGTCAGCTTTAAAAGGCAAACTACAGCTGTCAAATTAAAGTCTATTCTGGTGTGGACCTCCTGCTATATTTAGAATTGCTTGACAAAACTCTTACCTCTTGTTCTGTGAAGAGGATGTCTGTGTATCTAAGCTGGAAAAGTTTAATAAATAAAAATCAGATTAGTCTCATCTGTCATATAAAGAATAAGTGTGTAACGCAGGAAAGTTTTATTAAATGACTGTATACAGCACTCACGTCCACATCATCTCTCTTCCTGATCTCTGGGTGTGTCTGTTCAATCAGACAGTCCACAAAGCAGGTCTGTAGGGAATAAACAAATCCATTAGATCCCAATGAGACACATATGCCATGTTATTAGCATATGCTCCAAAACACCCCCGTGCTCCTAAAATTTTCATCTTAGGATCACATGCTCTCTTTGGCAAACTGCCACAAAACAAGCCTGACTGGAACACATGGCTAAAAGAGAAACTGAGCCAGGAGCAGCAGCATGAGGCAGACTCTAACCTTTCCATGGTGAAGGTGACCACAAAGGGTAACGTTACGGATCAGCTCAGGGCCGTCCATCAGATCTGCGAGGAATCTGCCAAAGGAGAGGAGAAATGTCACAACTTGAAACAACACATGGCAAATACACTTTATGTTACATTCTGGATCAATGTCTGAATATTAAAATTTATACATAAATCCATCTAAACAGGAAACCCTGCTTGCTTACTCCATATCATAGGTAGTGGCAGGTAACTCTTGCTCCATCAAGGTGAACTGCTTGTTCTTTACAGGCTTGATGATGGGCTCTGGAAACAGTAAAGAGTAAATACCATTATTTGTGTGTTTACCTACAGCATCTTTTGGCTTTAGCTGTTTTAATACTGATCATACAACGTGAATACATGTTATAAATTAGTTTTTCGCCAACCTGTAAGAGGCTGCGTGTCTTCTTCCTGGACTATAGTTTCCACTTCAGGCCCATAAACCTCCTCTGCTGTAGGATAATACTTTTTGTCCTCATGCAGGACGACTTCCATGCCCGGGACTTCGTCATCAGCATCCGCTGGTTCATCATCATCATCCTCATCCCCCTGCAAAAAGACAAGAACATTGATATCAACATAATGCATAAGAACATATTAAATAGGCACGTAATACTTAGTATTAACTGTTGGCAGTGGATTTGAAGAGTACCTCATCAACATCTCTGTCCTCTGCATCCAGATCATCTTCATCATCGTCAGAGTCCAGCTCTGGGCCGATGTAATTACCAAACTCATCATACAGATCAGCCTCCATCTTGTAGAGACCTGAGAGAAAGGGATTTAGATATCTTAAGTTTTCATGTTTGTAGATATAGATGGAGTACGTCACTCAGGTGCAATGCTCTGACATTGTAGCCCAATAAAATGATCAAATCTTCATTTATTTTTCTCTGTTGGAGGAACCTTTCCTGAAGCTTTAAACTTTTGTCTTATATCAAAATACATTGATATTATAGAAATTAAACTTTGTTGAGTTAGTCTGTAGTCTCAAGCAACTTTTGTCACTTCTTAGAAACTGAACAAAAAAATACATTTTGGCTATTTATCGGATGCCGGTGATGACTGACGTTAGCAAGTTTCCTTCCCACCAAAGCTAACGCTAACGCTAACTCGTAGCAAATATGAACATCGGTCAACCTTCACTTGGCTGCTTCTTTTACTACAATATGATTCTAATCCAGGGGACCGAAAACTTTCGGCTCCATTGAGATGTTTTTTCTATAAGTTTAACTCATTTTTACGATGCCATTACTTAGCCAAAAGCTAGCATGCTAACGAGCAAAGCAATGAATGACCCGTTAGCGACGTTACAGATACGTTGCTGTTTAGCGGCAAAGCTAAGTCAAAGCACCGAGTTACAACTTGCGACAAACAAAAAGTTAACTTACCTGCACTCTGTTATCAATTAGTCCAGAATCAATATTTTCAGAAGAAGATAAAAAGTCGGAGCAGTATTATTCAGAAGATAAATAATTTCCCAAATAGCGCCATGCGCATGGGATACTACTTCCGGCTTTCTTCTTCTACTGACCTAAATTAAACGAGAAATGACCCTTAAGACTCTTTACTGGCCCCCTCCGGTGGATATGGGTTACTGCATGCAGACCGATGGCAGATGTATCACTGAACTAATGAGAAAAATAGTTGATTGTAGAAGTAATAAGCAGCAAATACGATCTCTGAAACATAAATGTCGTAAGAAATTTCTATGAGTGTTAATTTATTTTGTTATTAAGGAGTCAATAAACTATTTAACTCGCTGGAAATGAAGGGCAGTGAGAGGCACCGTTGACATTGTAAAGGAGGAAACAGTCGACTCAAATAATGCATCAGTCATTGTTCAGTTAATAATTAATACTTGCACGTGTCATAATTTAAATTTCATTATTATTTGAATTGTTTCTGTTTCTTTTTAAATAAACTGAAAAGTCGGGGGTGTACTTTTACTCGATGGCCATCAGATGGCTCTAAACATTCATGAATAGCTTGATTACAATGGAAACGTTAAAGTGTCTCACCAGATAAGGCCAGTAAAGATCCGTGTCTGTAGTTATCCCTACTGAATGAACCTTCAGCCTCAGAGCCTTATAAAGGCATGCAAAAACTATTAAAATTACAAAAACATGAACCATTCTTTAATGTGGTTTTTAATTATTTTCAGGGACGGAAACGTATCCAGTAGAGGTGACAGTTAACACCAACTCTGGTAAACAAGAGTTTTTCTGTTACTTATAGGGCTTTAAATTAGAATAGTGAAAAATGTTAAGTCTCTAATTACCCCCCCTTCCACCACTAACGATCACAACAGCTCAGGTTTATGGAGAGCTGAGGAGACTGCGCCCCAACAAAGCTGCAGGCCCAGATGGAGTATCTCCACCACTACCGAAGGCCTGCGCGCGGGAGTTGGGACACCCCCTACAGCGCATCTTCAACATGAGCATGGGACCTGGGAGGGTTCCTCAGCTGTGGAAGACATCCTGCATCATTCCAATCCGAAAGAAACCACATCCTGGTGAGCTGAACGACTTCAGGCCGGTCGCCCTGACGTCGCACGCGATGAAGACCATGGAACGACTGCTGCTCCATCACCTGAGGCCACAGACCCACCACGCTCTCGAACCCCCGCAGTTTGCTTACCGGGAGAAGGTGGGAGTAGAAGATGCCATCATCTTCTTGCTCCACCGATCTCTCTCCCACCTGGACAGAGGCAGTGGTGCTGTGAGGATTACATTTTTGGACCTCTCCGGCGCCTTTAACACCATCCAGCCTCAGGGAGTAGGATCACACCTGGTGGCATGGATTACGGACTACCTGACCGGCAGACCTCAGTAGGTGCGACTGGGGTACTGCAGCACAGGAGCACCGCAGGGAACTGTGCTCTCTCCGGTCCTGTTCACCCTGTACACGTCCGACTTTCAGTACAACTCAGAGCTCTGCCATGTACAGAAGTTCGCGGACGACACGGCCATCGTGGGTTGTATCAGGAGTGGACAGGAGGACAAGTAGAGAGAACTCATCCAGGACTTCGTCACATGGTGTGACTCCAACCACCTGCTCCTCAACATCACCAGGACCAGGGAGATGGTGGTGGACTCTAGGAGAAGCAATGTGTGTGTGTGTGTGTGTGTGTGTGTGTGTTTATATATATATATATATATATATATATATAGGAAGTGTCAGATGTTATTTTATATTGTACTTTTATCTCTCTTTATTCTACAGTTTAGCACCTTGCATGCCTCTTAATTACACTATTCTTTTCCCTTGTCAAGCTGCTGTTAATGTGAATTTCTCTTGGAGACCAATAAAGTATATATCTATCTATCTAACTAACTAACTAACTAACTAAAGTTTCAAAGAAGTAGAAAGAATTAGGCAGCAGTTTTATTAAGTCCAGTGTTTAAATATAAAATGTGACGTTTAATGGGATAATTAGATTCAGTGTGTAAAGGTCACATGGTCCACATGGACGGTGAGGAGGTTTGATGACAAAAACCAGACAGACGGTTTCAGTTGATGGCTTTATTCCTGCTGGTGATAAGTTGTTGTTTTTTTTTAATAAACAGCAATAAACTCAACGAACTGCTAAACAAGTTAACAAACACACACACTCTTAAAAACAAACATTTTGACATAGTATATTTTCAGACAAACATGTTGTATAAACAATTTTTCTTATGTTCTCTTTTCGTTTGCACATTTTATAGAGCTATTGAAACCTCCACTGTCATCACATGACAGCATGACTTCGTTTATTGACACTATACTTTATCATCAAGTGCAATTTGTAAGAAAACACAATTCTATCTGTAACTCAAGAACAACCAGTTACTTGGTTGACAAGTGTCCATTGGATTTTTAAATATTGCTATAAAGGTTATTAGCCTACTTACAGGGATTTCCTTACTGGCCCAGTTTAAATCTCAAAACCAAACCAAAGGATGCTTTTAAATATGCATCTATCCCACTGAAGGATATTTATTATGCAAATGACTTTAAAGCAATGTCCTTTAGCCTAAATACTATTTATAACAAAGCAGTGGATTTATTGTTGATTTCCTCAGTTTGGCTGAAGTTGGCAGGTCTCCATAATCATTAACCCTGCTGATGATAAAGTGAGTTTCTGCTTTGGGAGGGAACTATAGACCAAAACATGAGTGGCTTGGCTGAGGCATGTGCAGTTAGCCCCCTTTTTTCAGACAGTGAATGATTTTATTGCCCCAAGCATTAGTAGTTTTACCTGAGAATATGACTGAAATTGTCAACAGGCCCTTTAACTGATTGCCCTGTTTGTGTGAGCCCCCCCTCCCCATCTATTCGGCCACCAGCCTCCTCAGCCGCTGCACCACCTCCTCCGCGCTCACCCACGGCACCGTGACCGCCTTGAACTCCCCCGGCATGGCTTCGTGGGTCTCCGTGATCAGCCGGTGCATGGGGAAGTCCCGCCTGGGGAAGGCGACGTCCCGGGGGCCGAGAGCCAGCGCCGGGCAGAAGTCGTTGGCTCCGTCTCCCACGTAGAAAACCCTCTGGAAGGGGCGGCCCCGCTCCTGCGTCCTGCGGGCCACATAGTCCCTGAGGACCGCCTGCTTGCACATGTTGTCGGGGCACCGGGCGCAGTCGTGGGAGTGGAAGGGCCTCAGCACCAGACGACCGTCCTTGTTGAAGGTGGCCGGGTTGGTGAAGATCCGGTGGAAGAGCTGGCGGACCCCGTTGCGCCGGAGCCAGGACTCGATGAAGAAGGTGTTGGCGTCGGACACCAGCACCACCTCGAAGTCCTGCGGGGGCCGGTTGCGGAGGAACTGGAAGAGGGCGAGCATGCCGGGGGTGGCCGGTATCTTCTCCATGATGCCGCGGATGTCGCTCTCCGTCACGCCCTGCTCCGACAGGTAGGCCAGGACGCGCTGCATGTACTCGTTGTAGCGGCCGGGCTGGTAGGTGTCCTTCAGCCAGTCCGGCAGGTACTGACCCGGGGCGGCCTGGACCACCATGTCGTCGCTGGTTTCATCCACGATGGTCTCATCAAAGTCAAAGAAGATGAGGAAGCGCTTGTCGGAGGAGATGTTGGCTGAGTGGGAGGCCATGATCTCTGAGCGCCTGGACCTGCGGGGTTCCTGCTCTCCTGGGGGGTGGGGTGGGACATAACAGCAGTTGAAGATTGAATCCCCCATGACTGACTATGCCACAACTCTTATAGCTACTGCTGCAAAGTGGCACCAAATCTCCTCCTCCGTTCTCCCACTCTGCAGCATCCCACGCCAGGCGGGCCGCGGTGAGGTGGAGGATACCGGGGAGCTCTCTGGGAGACATTCATGCATAAATGGACGAGGAGGTGGGGTTGGGGTGGAGGTAAAACAAAACCAAAATACAGATTTAAGATAACAAATAGACACTAGATTCCAAAGAAAGGTATGATACAGCCAACCAGCAGCATTTCTGGCCCAAGATGAGGCAGCAGTCTCCAGCTCATTTCTCCCTGCAGAGCTGTGAAGGTGAAATGATTGTGTGCATGCAGACTGCTGGAAGCAAGCAAATATATCTCACTGAAAAACAAACAAAAAAACCCCTGACTTGCAGGGTGCTCGAGTTTTTGCCTGCGTTTACCTTTTCCCTTCTTTGGACAGCAGTGGCGGATCTCACGTGTTTCCCTGCTCCAGTCAGGCGACTTCCAGCTGTGCGGATGTTTTTTTTTTGTTGTTGTTGTTGTTGTTTTTTTATTGTTTGTTGGTTTGTTTTTTCATCTGTGTGAAGAAAAACAGTGAACACTCAGCGTCTTGCCCTAAAGTCCAGTCGCTCTACCGAGAACTCTCACAATAACTTTATAACAATCCGATTAACCCGGCAAGACACGGCAGTTACAAGACGTAGGTCACGGAATCGTGTTTACCGAGGACATGCAGAAATATCTTTGTTATATGACAAACATTTACTGGTGATTAGTTCACTGTCATTTATTTATTCCCATTTGAAACAACAGAGACTCAGTTTGGGTAGTGTTTAGTCCAGAGCTAAACATTGCTCATCAGATTGACACTATTTCAAGATCACTTGTTACCCTGCAACTGCAAAACTAACCTACTTGTTCCCCATAGAAACATGACAGTGGATAAAGAGCTGAGATCTCACGGCTAGAAATGGGATTTAAAAGGATAAATGTGTCACCGATGCTGGACCCGGTCCCTGGCGTCGATCCGGTTCGGTCCGATCCGGTCCGGTCTTGTAGAAAGTCCAGCCAGAGTTCCGCCGGTCGGCCGGTGGGACGCGCAGTTTTATGTGAACCACGGGAGCGGCTGTGGCGGACGTGACCGCGCCTACAAGTCCGCCCATTTAATAGCAGCCCGCTGGGCGCGTTCACGACGCTGGAGCGCAGAGGAGGGGGAATCTGTGGGAGGAAAGAGAAGACAGTAAATATTCTGTTTCCTGAAAATTTCCACACATATTCAAGCTTCACTTCTACAGCTGCTGAGCAGAAGACAATCCTCACACCATGATATCATAAACGTGAATGTATATTTATATTTTATAATCTTTTTCAGTGGTTCAACTAATTACTACATACATAATTATCTTTAGCTCAACATAATACGTTTGAAATTAAATTTTGTGAAATTTATATAAGCTTCTCATGCTCTCCAGTGGAGGGATTTGAAAATGTTGGAAACCGGTGAGAATAAATATGGCTTCTTGTGAAAGGTCAATGTGAGATGGTCAACCTGCCGATTTTGTATTTTTAAGTTTGGAGCCTGATGTCTTGGAGGACGCAGAGGCTCAAACTGATAATAAGTTGAATGATACTGATTAGTAGCTGTGATGCAACCAATTTCCTGAAACTTAAAACAGACTGTCATTTTCTGTGAACCGATGAAAGGCCAGCAGAAAAACATTGATTCTGCCCTCAAGTTTTGACCTCTGACCTTTATGTAAGACAGCGAGGGTAACGCCGCAAGAGGCTGATTGGAAATAAAACAAATCGAGTATGTCGAAAGTAATAGATTATTGCAATTATTGCAATTAAAACAACGCGTTTCCATTTAACTACAGCAAGACATCAGCGGCGCAGTGAGGGAGTTCATGTTGGCTGCTCTCAACAAAGACAGTGGAGATAAAAATCCTGCATATACGCTGTGATTAATGTTCCACAAAGCAACTTTGAGAGCGGTGAGTCTAAAGCCTGAAAAACACGGTGTGAATCCCTCCCCTCCTTATCTGCCTGCTGACAGACGAGACCTCCTCCCTCCTCTACACTGCAAGGCGTAATGACTAACAGCTGGGGTGGCTGACTATTTTCAAACCCAAATGGGAATGGAGATGGTGTTATTATCTCCTCTGCTTGTGAAGTGAGCCTCAGTACCTGACCACCCACTCACCATCAATGAGTGAGTCACTCACTGCTTTCCTGTACCCATTGGCCTGCTCTGCTACCTTATAGGAATATTATGTGACTCATTTGTGCGCCACTAAAACGGCCTATGGTGATGGAGAGCACACGATGTTAAAGCCGGTACTCTAGGAATGGTAAATGTCTAAGTTTGGCCTCGGGAGGAGAAAGAGCATTGATAAAGCTACTTGAGCTGCCAGAGATCTCCAGAATGGGAGATTAAAAAGTGATACAATCCATTTGTCTTTCCTTGCCTTTGTTCTGATATGTAAGCAGAGCTCAAGATCAACATGTAAGCAGTTCATAAAAAGTTTACATGAAAAGACTGAAGTTGCACATTACCTCAGAGGAGAATCCCAGCCTGAGGTCACTGAGGGTGAATGTCAGAGCCTGTACAGTGAGAAACTGTCACATCATCCGTAAAAATGAAACAGACTATTTAAAAAGATTCAGATTGAAAGAAAAGGAAGTGGGGGAAAAAAAAGACCCTGACACGGAAAAAGCTGCGTAAAAACAAACAGCAGACCTATGTCACCACTGTGTAGCAATCACAGGTGTTGGTCCCTGGACCTAGTGACCTAGAAATACTAAAACAACACTGGGAACAAATAAAGTCCATGCAGCTTCACAGCTAGCTGGAATTTAAGTACTCCAGCAAAGCTTGTCATGAAACTTACCTGAAATGGAGCCCACAGACAGATCCGTGCCATTTTCTAAGTTTCACATCCAATTACCCTCCTCCTCTTTCAAGTAAACCATCAGAGTTTGAAGATGAAAAGAGACGCACAAGAATGTGATAATCATGGCTACTTGTTTTTACTTCTCAAAGTTAGCAGTAAGTTAAATGTACATTATCAAAAAAAGGCCCAACTTTTCACTTCTCCTCACTCTCCAGATAACATACAAAAAAAGGACAAACCAGGACATTATAAAGCTGCACATTTTGTACCAGATACAATAATAAAATACGCAATGCTACATTAAGTGGTTAAAAATACAAAGGGGAAAAAGTATATTGATTTTTTTAAAACATCTTTAAAGAATATACATTATTTTTTTCTTAACTAGCCAAGATTTTTAGTAGAAAGTGCATTCTATATAACAAAGAAAGGAGGAGGAGAATCAATCGGCAAACTGAAAGACAACAGGACATGGCAGAGAGAGACACTCTGAACAAACGTAAACGGTTTTAGACATAGCTCGGAGGGGCTAGTGTAAAGTTGCCAAAGCAGGAGGAACATCGCTTTAATTTTGAAGGGAGGTCCATATTGGAACAAAAAGTGAATTTCTTAAAACTAAAAAAAAAAAAAGAAAAAAAAAAAAGAAAAGAAATTAATTTTTAAACACAAAAGAAATGTCCATCATTTGCTATGGTCTCTTCAACACTAACCGCCTCCACATAGGATTCTCCTCCTTTCCTTGCCTAAAAACATCCACTCATGTCTCACCTCCACCCTTTGCCATGCAGCCACAACTGCACTCTGTTCAACAATGCATTGTCAGTCCCTCCCTTCCCTGCGCCTCACCCACGCAGCAGTAAAGTGCAGAGAATACACACAAATGAAAAGGCTTACCAAAAAAAAAAAAAAAAAGGAACAAGACAAAGATCCATACTGCGAGATGCTGAAGTACACAGCAGAAGAACTGAGGGGACAGCATGATAAGCAAACAATGCAGCCGGTTTTAAGACCCACAGAAATGGCAGGATAATCCCAGGTCTCAAATCAAAAGAGGAAACCATCTTAAACTACTGAGCTTTAACCACTTCAGACTGAATACCATTAGAACGGTAGAAAGATGTTAAATTACTGCTATTGTCCACGTCAGGTATCCCCATGTACACATATTGGGGGCACACTGTGTATAAGCAGCTTTTGGTACAAGAGCACTGGGGACAACCAGACAGACATTCATACTGGCAAAGACTAACACATGCACACATTTGCACTCTCTCACACACTCACACACACACACACACACACACACTCAAAGCTCAATGTTCCTCCTCAACACACCATCAGTTTGGGTGAAGGGGTAACAACCATACAACCAAAATTCACGTCAAATACTTGCCAACCACATCTGCTTGTTTTAAACAAATAACATTCACCCTGTTACATTGACAAATGTACTTTCTTGCGCTGACTTGATCACGTTACGTGTTATCTATACAAAAATTCCAAGTATTTTTGGAATTGTATGACCACTGGATTTTATCCTGACATTTCCTAACAGTATATGTACACTACTACAGACCCATTCATTAGCTTAAAACTGAGCAAAATGTTAGATAACATTAAAAATAGAAAAAAAAAAAAAAAAAAGAAAAACATGAATGACTCAGCAACCATCATTCTGCGCAGGCAACATTCATCAGGTTTAGACGCCTTTGCCTCTGTAGATCAAAGTCTGTCAGTAAGTTGAAAAGTCAAAAACAAACCAGAACGCACCACACCAAACCATGGAATATAGGCTGAGAGGAATATGCATAATTGTCATTTAAGACCTGTGATGAAAAAGGTCCCTTATGTATATTCTGTGTGTGTTTGTGAGAGCGTGTCAAATGACCTTTAATGTGGTAACCCGTATTGTTTTTCGACAGCAGCGAAGGGAGGTGGGGTAAATCCTGATGGGGCCATGTGCCTGGCCCCTCACAGTGGCAGTATTTGACAGTCATCTGTTATCTAAAAGTATCCTTTGACCAACAGTACTGAAAAACTGAGGTTGCACTGATCACAGTAAGTAAATCAGTGACCATATGGTCTTTGTCTTTTGCCTGTGCTTGAGTTAAGTGTGAGGCTGCGTGTGCCGAGGGCATGTCCTGCATAATTTGAGTTTCTTGTTAACAAAATAATCTAGTCAAACCTCAAATCCATTGTAGAAAAGCCAGGCCAGCAAGACATGTTCTATATGACACAAAACATTGTTAATTTGTAATATTACATTTCTGAAAATAAAATGGAAAAGCAAAGTTAAGAAATATTTTATGTACTGGAATGGAAAGCACCATTTAACCATATGAATCTCAGACTATGTCTAGACTCAACTAATCATTTACAAAACTTTTTTTTTCTTTTTCTACAATGTCCTTTACAAAAATCCCCTCCCCCCGTCTTACCGTAACCTATGGCACTGCATCTTTTACTATTGGTGTTGCCCCTCTGACAGAAAGCCTCAACCTCGGCCTTAGTACAGAGAAAGACTCAGGTAGAACCAGTTGCAACATTCATTACACGTTTCTATGGTGTGTGAGGCTCTGCAGTACAATGCGTAGGAAAAGTTGAATATTGCTATGGGGAGGACCTGCACAGAAAGCAAAAGTCCAGAGCAATGTGCAACCGTTAAGTCAACTTGACATAAAGACGAAAGTTCAATGACACTGATCGTTGATGACCCACGGAGCCCAGGTAATACATATGTTGACTTCCATCAGCAGCTTATGAAGATATTTTGAACCCCTCAGTGTACAGATAGACAACTTGCATGGAAATCGTGTAAGGATTTCCCCAAGAAATGTTCAGGGATTATAAAAAAAAACAAAAAACAAAAAAAAAAAACAAAAAAAACTCTAGGCATTGTAAAATCTTTGTCAGTTGATCTGCATGTTTAAGTAGGGGTCTTAAATAACGTGTGCACTCAGAGTGTATGAGTCTTTCACACATACACAGAAGTGTATGCTTAGCTTGACTTATTTAAATTTGCTTTAGAGGAG
This sequence comes from Remorina albescens, assembly GCA_034769265.1. Taxonomy (NCBI): domain Eukaryota; kingdom Metazoa; phylum Chordata; class Actinopteri; order Carangiformes; family Echeneidae; genus Remorina; species Remorina albescens. Next base: position 3,854,192 of record CM068493.1, read on the forward strand.
TACCCTTATATCAGGGGTTCTTGCGACTAAGAGACTGAGGCAGCACTATGTGAAGAAGAGGAACAAGGCGCAGTTTGGTGTGGGCCTGCAGTACTGGAGCACAGTTCAGTGGTGCTGGGGGGCTCCAGGACCCTTGTCAGGGGGGGCCATGTGATGCAGGTAGCTGCTGTCTTCGTGCCCACAGTGGTTTAGGGGCTCACTTTTAAAAAGGGCGGGGGGTGGGGGCAGGTGGGAAACTGGGGGTACGGCAAGGTGGTGGGTATGAGGTGGGGCATGTTGCGGTGTGTTTGCGTGGTGTTGTTGGGTTGTTGGGGGGTGGGGATGATGATGAGAAGGGGTCGAGTGAAGCTGCACATGGGAGAACGCGTGTCCCACAGGGCCTCTGGGAGGCATGGGCCCTCCTGTCGGACTGAGGCCCAGGGAAGCTGAGGTGGTGGCTGGGGTGGAGGCTGAGGGGCCGGGGCCAGAGGGGGAGGAAGAGGAAGAGAAGGTGTTGGCAAAGAGCCGGACAGGCACAGGTGGGCCACTGGTCTGCAGAACTACAGGGCTGGTGACCCGGAAACACTTCTCCTTATGTGCTTTGAGCATGTTGGAGAAGCGGAAGCGTTGGCCGCACACCTCACAAGGATAGGGCTTCTCCCCCGTGTGTGTACGGCGGTGGCGCTTCATGTTGGGTCGGCTGGTGAAGCTCTTTCCGCAGATCTCACAAATGAAAGGCTTCTCTCCTGCACAGATTCAGAAATTAAGAGCATGAGGGAGACAGAAAATGTATCAGTAGTAACAATAAACTTAACTGACTTAACAAAGAGACTATGATGCACCTGAGTCAAATGAGACGATTTCAAAATTGGAAATAATCAACTTGTTAAAGCTCTCCAAATTACAAAGCTAACTTTTTCCATTTTTTTTCTCTTCAACAGAGCAGCAGCTCTGTTTTAAAAATGCTAATAAGTTGCCATCTTGAATTGTGAGTCTTTACCGGCAACCCTCCCACTCAGCAGGAAGCTATTACCATTCACACTTTGAGGAGAGGAGATGTGAAAGTGAACAACAGCAGCTCAGTTGGAATGCCGCTCTCATTAACCTCCCTCCATGGAGCCACTAAATGTGCCTGCAAACACCCACACAGCCATCTATTAACAGGCTGCTGAAGTGCTCTCTATGTGCCTTATTCTGGCATTTTATGTGTGAAGCTCCTCCAAACTAAATGAATATCAAAAGGTGACAACTAATGTGCTAGCCTTCTGTAACTGTTACATCGCTACCAATCCCCAAGATTTCATGAAAAAGCTGCGCACAGTGGACCAAACTTTGGGTGTTTAACATGTGTGCTGCCTATTACAGGGCATGGATGGGTGTGTCTGCCTGCTGCAGAATGCTAAATTGGTTTCTACTGGAAGGGACAGGAGACGGTAGTGTAATTACACATCCCAAATATAACTGTGAAGGGCAATGTAGAGTGGTGTGTCCACCCACGACAAGCACGGATAGCAAAAAAAAAAATTAAATAAATACATTTAAAAAAAAAAAAAAAGCAGTGAAGGACATAGAGGCGTTTACTGCTAAGTTTAGTCTTAGAAATAGCAAAGCAGCATGGACAGAAAATCAGAGGGATGTAATACAGCCCGTCTGGGTAGTCATTATAAACCACACTATACACTAGGGTGTCCTTTGATGTGAAATGCCCCTGTCATTACAACCACTCCTCCTTGTGCTTGCTACTATAATGTTCATCTTGGCATCATCCTGAGTCTTTCCTTTTTTTTTTTTTTTGAAGGGAGGACATGGAGACTAGCTGGCGGGCTGACTGACACTTCAACAACAGCTTTTAGTTTTCATCTTGAAACATTTCAAATTTGTATTTAGATTTGCAGCAGAGAATAAAAAAAATACATCTGACCACAACTTTAAAGAAATACATGGTAATATTCCAAACTAACCCACAGAAGCACTTAAGACCTAAATTAGTGACAACAAATCCTTCAGACACTTTCTGTGTCCATATTTCAGCAGAACTGCGAACACTGAGCAAAGCAGACGATTTAAAAGAAAACTATTTTTCCACGCTGCTGAGCCGCTTGCTGTTCGCTGTAATTTACTGTTGCACTACTGAATAATAGATTTAAATAGATGCTGGAAAGATTCTATGGTATTTTCAGTCTTTCCTTTTATTTTTGCAGAGAGGCGAGACATCTCTTTCCAAAATATTGTTTTTCTGAGTTTAGCCACTGTAAAACCACACTTGGTAAGACACTGTTCTTGCAGGTTTTTCTTTTTCACCCTCACTGTCTGTTCTCTCACTCCCTTTCAGACTGGTTGGAAATTTGGTTGTGTAACTTTAAATGTCAATAACCTCATGAGAAATTCCTTTCCCAAGTAACCAACAACCATTTGGTATTTGCAATCTGAATTCATCTTGTACATGAGTTGCACCATTCTTTGATTTATGTATTTACTGGCAGCACCACCCTCATAGTCCCTGGACCAGGGCTCAGGTTCTTTTTGTCGTATGGGTTGAGAAGACATTTTGGGATCATAAAGAAAAAAACACAACAAAAACAATGGAACAGTTGGTCTATTAAGTGCATACAATGACCTATAACCAACACCCACCTGTGTGCGTTTTCATGTGCTCATCAAAATACTGTTTCATGTTGAAGTCTTTGCCACACCATTGGCACATGAACTGCTTGTGTCCGATGTGAATGCTCATGTGAGAGCGCAGCTGGTATTTGTACTGGAACCGCTCGTCACAGTTCTATCACAGAGACAAAGACATTCAGATAGCATGCACAGGCAGACATACAAAAACACACAAAATCTCTATGACCTCTATGCTCTATGACCTTTCACATACTATTCTTTCTTAAAACAAGAGTTTAACAAATGTTAAACTGTTGGGTAGATCAGGTTAGGCAGTTAGGCAAAATGTCTGACTAAAACTGAATGGTCAACAATCTGCCTATGAAGAAGGCCAGCCCAGGACACTTGTATACATAAGAAATGAGGTTAAAGAGGTGAGCCAACAATAACCACATTATTGGTGTACATGTGTATTTGAATTATGAGGCTTTCTTGGACAGGTGTTCTCCTGAAATTAGACATTTGCAACCTCAACGGCACAACCTGGCTAAATAAATATATCAAAGAAAAATCTAACAGGTTCCAAATGACAGAGGAGGCAGGTATATACATTATATACACACCCCAATAAGCATATAATTATATGGTACAGTGTAGGAGGACTTCAAATGTTTAATTAGAGCAGCTCCACCCAAACACACAAGCTCCCTCTATGCTGTCCATTCCAGTGATTGGATGAGGCCTGGGGTCTGAGTAAAGCGACCCCTTGTGTCACCTTCCTCTGAATTAATGAGTCGGGAGAGAGCTACGATTGTCAACTGTTAACAACTCTGCTTAGCAGAAAGAAATGTGGAAATGTCACAATTTGACAAAAAGCATTCATGGAACAGAGAACCATTTAGTTCTGTGTTTGTATTATGTTCCAGTTTTTTGGTAAACACCACATTTGTGCGTTTTGCTAATATTTGACTTTATTTTCTGGGCAACTCTGATTACACAAGAGTCCAGTGTATGTTCAAAATACAGTAGGATGTCCTGCACCCTCTCTATGAAAGACATTAACTGAATATAACTGACTATTTCGGGTGGCCACAAACAACATGGCACATCTGTTCAGATTAATGAGTGAAAACTTCCTTAAGGAACCTTTTCAGGCAGACAAGGGCAAATTGACCAAAACTGGAACCTTGAATCTGGTTCAGCTCAAAATAAATATGTTTCAAAGGGACAAGGGGGAAGACAATGCCATTTAGGTGTGTGTGTGTTTCTGATAAAGAATGCTTAATGAATACCTTCACTGCAGTACATCAACAAGGCACGGAGTAAATTAAACCAAGACCTTAGGGGGAAAGCCCATCATTCAAGTGTGGAATTTGGGCTGCTTAGAAAACACTGTGCATCTGGCATGGAAGTGTCAAGGTCTACTGTAAGCCTGAATAATTTCTGCTATGTTATGTGAATGAACTTTACAAGGCAGTAGGATGTGAAAGGGTGAGAGGGAAAAACAAACAAACGAACAAAAAAATAAAAACCCACAACAAGCAAGCATTGTTTTGCCCTAAAAACTTTTGCACCTGGTCACAGTGAAACCAGATGTCCTTTAAATAAAATAAAAATAATATGCGATGATAAATAAATAATACTGATAAAAACATTTCTTTTTATCATATTGCTAATTTTTTTGCAGATACTGCAATGGCAATATGATTTACATTTCATTTTCACTGAGAAGAATAGAACAAACAAACAAACAAACTAAAGAAAAAAAAAAAGAATTATGTCGCTTTAGTTGGGTCTCAAATCAAACACCAATGTTTCTTTGCATCTGAAGAATGCAATTTGTAGGTTGAGGCAACTCTTAAGCACAACACCACTTCATTTATGGTTGGCTGTCACTTGCGCCGTTGTCAAAATTTGATTATTGCACTTAGGATGGAAGTTTATTAAAATGACAAAGCTGCAAATTTTTAAGCCTGCAAAGTTATTCACTATATTTAAAGTGTGTAGCTGACTGTGACACAAGTGCATCGGTGCATTCACTGAAGGACAATTTGCATAGAGCACAATAAGTTTCCCAAATGCCGTTTCAGCAATTTTTTTTCTTATTTTTTCAGAAACAAGTTTTCTTTTGGGGGGTGGTTGGGGGGGTCCACGTCTAGGGTAAGGTAATCCTACTCTCTAGCTGTATGGCCATGCAAAAATGTTGATTTTGTCCATGCAGTACTGAATTTAGTTTCAACAGAGCAAAACACATCAATCCAACAGCAAGGGCTCACATTTTGTAATGGCAGGGCCACAATGTGTACCTTACCTCACAGCGGAAAGGTTTCTCTCCAGAGTGCTGTAGCGAGTGAACTTTTAAAGACATGCTGCGTTTAAACGACTTCCCGCATGTCTCACAGGTAAATGGCATGTCCTTAGTGTGGGCTGGGTTTGGGGAAAAGAGGAAGACAACAGAGTAAACCCAGTGATGTGATATTAAGGTTTCAAATACGATAGTCCTGTATGAATGATGAAGGCTATGCAACCTGATAACCCAGAGAGAAGTTTCAACATGAACATACATACAACATATAGACCTGAACATATTTTGTGGTGGACAACTTTAACCTTGAAGACGTATGTGATGATCATGACCTTCAAATCAATTTGTTAAATTTTTTATTTTGCTTTGGTTCACTGTATTGCTCTGAGGCCTGGATGGCTGCTCATAGTCCTATTATTGGAGAGTATGATATATAAGAAAGTAAGGTAGTATAGGAAATGTAGTGCACAAAAGCAAAAGATTTCCACTTACCAACCATGTGCTTGCGGACATGAGCCATAGTGTAGAACTTCTTCTCACAGATTTCACATGAGAACTTCTTTTCCGCGTAGCCATGCACAATCTTGATGTGCTCATGCAGTGACCAAAGCTTCTTGAAAGACTTGTTGCAGGAGACACACTGTGGAACACATTACAGTAGAGAAAAAAAAGACTAAGATTATTGTTGCTAATTGGTATCATGAGCAACAAGACCCTGGGGGTCTTTAGAAGAAAACTTGTTTTCTTATACTCCAGCTCCCTCTGCTGGGGTAGATTTTGCATGGAATTTTATGAAAACCCTCTGGGAGAGAAAAAAATAAATAAATAAAAAAAAAAAAATCAGTAAATGGAACAAGAAGTTTTCATGCTGGTAGGGGGAAAAAAAAAAACAACAACTAAAGAAACAAAACCACCCAAACGGAAATATGTGGATTTCATCGAGGCAAACTTATTAAATATTACATTACTTTAATACCATATGAAATCCACTTGGATATCCTTTTCACAGCCATACTGAATAACTAAACCAGGGCTTGGACAATGCACTTATCCTCATATTTTAAAAGATTCAAAACATTTGGGTGTTGATTTCATTTGCATTTACGTATGTGGATTTCTAATTCGACATATGTTCCTGGTCACTGCTTTTTTTGCAAAGTCAGTTATTTTCTTTTTTAATTATTCATTTCTGGCAGGAACTGAGTCATGGGGTTGGTTGGGTCAGAGAGGATCCCCTTCCCCTGGACACATTTCTCAGCCTGACGTAAACTTCCCTAAAATTGCAAGTACGGTGTCTTTGAGTTACAAGACTGACATCTGTATTTGCCTCCAATCTATGTGAGCTTTTATTTGCTAAAATTTTCTCTGCAAAACTGCACAAATTAAAAACCTTGCACAATTTGACCACTAAAACTTATTTTGGAGCAAGCTATGTTCATCTTTGGCCTCATGTTCTGGCTTGCTGTCTTGCTAAAAAAACTAAACTGAGTTCTGTTATCTTGCAACTTTAGTAATTCCATGTTGCCACCAAAATGCAAAACACAAGGAGTTTATTTGATGGCCAAAGGCTTAGTTGCAGTCTCATTGGATGAAAGACACTTTAGATTTTCCCCACATGCCTTCTAGCAAACATTGGGCAAGATATCATATGATTTTTCTTAAACAGCGGCTTTCTTTTCCTGTTCCATAACACAGTTGGAGCACCAGGGGACATATTGTGTTCACATCGCTTTTTCAGTTATGAACCCTGAAGCACCGTAGCTGCCATGGGCCTGCTGGGAGCTTTGCTGGTGTTTTTAATCACCCAGACGTTCAGTTGATGAAGTCAGCCTATTCAAGATAGATTAAAATAATTAGTTCCTTTCTGATTAGTTTTATTTCTGAATTATACAATTTGGGTTGGAAACTTGACAAACTAGTTGCAAGATGTTCTAAGAGACTGTCTCTTAACCTTTTGGTTAAAACACGACAACTGAATGTTGCCTACTAGGCAACAAAGGAGGGTTATTAGGTTTTATATCAAAAGTTTCACCTTCACATCAAGTATTTATTAGAAAACGCATTATCTTCAAAGCTCCACAGTTTGAACTGCATTACCCAGATGTGGTGAGTTAACAATTCTTACTTCACAAAGCCACTGAAGATGTAAATCAAAGTCAGCAAAACAGATGGCTAAATTAAGACAGTCAAAACTGATTACCCTTGGGTTTTAATATGCAGAGTGATCCTTTCAGTTTTGGAGAAGTGAAACCAAATTGGAGCCACTTTTCTGAAATGTTCTCAATGGCAGCCAGATGACTTTTCTAGTGCTTTCAAACATGCACTGCAACCCTGAACATATTCAAACATTAATCAGAGGAGCTGGTTGTGCGAAGGAAATTATTTGAATCAGTTGGACTGGACATTAAACAGATGCTACACGACCAGCTGCACCCCAAGTCTGTGCATTGTGTGATCAAGATCATACATAAATATAGTGATAGACAGTTCAAAGAGTAGGCATGTTTATGATGTTTCTATCTGGCCTCCTGCACACTCTACCCAGATACCATCCCTTACCTACACCAGGCAGAGTAGTTCAAATAGAGAACACAAAGACAATGTTCTATATGAAAGCGCAACTCTGGACAATGTCAGCACCTGATTCTATGGGCACTGTCTGGAGTTGATAGAAGAACCCAGTTTTCTACATGGTGGCAGTTTCAGGGGATGTGGGAATTTAATTTCCCATAGGCAAAACAACACAATAATTACATTTCAAATGATGACTGTGTGGCCAAAAAAATCCACTTGAACATCAGGTTATTGCATGATAAGAACCAATAAATCAAACATTTAATATTATAAATTAGGGAAAAACAGCGGCATAGTGGTTAGCACTGTTGCCTCACAACAAGGATGTGGCGGGTTTGGTTCCCGGGCCTGGGGCCTTTCATGTTCTCCCCGGGTACTCTTGTTTCCTCCCATCATCCAAAGACATCATGTTTGGGTTAATTGGTGACTCTAAATTGTCCATAGGTCTGAGTGTGAGTGGTTGTTTGGCTCTGTGTGTTGGCCCTGTGATGGACTGGCGACCTGTCGATGATGTACCCCACCCTTGCCCAATGTGAGCTGGGATTGGCTCCAGCACCCCCCGCAACCCGGAAACGGATAAGGGGTAGACAATGAATGAATGAATGAATTTAATAAATTAACCAAAGGTATTTGCCTAAATCTATTTAGCTATGTAAACAAATTATCTTTTAAAACCAAGACAAACAATGGGAATGCGCTCCCCTACCATCAAGGCTAATATTTGCAGGAGTAAATAAACAGGGAATATTGTATGAGCCAGAGGATTTGCTTTACCTGTATGTTCTTCTCACAGTCGGTCTGCTGGTGTAAAGCCAGCTCACTCTCCAGGACAAACTTTTTGCCACACTTGTCACAAATCTGCATTCTTCTGTGCGTAACATTCATGTGCTTCTCCAAGTACCAACGTGTATTGAACACTCGAGGACATTTTTCACACGCCAACATCTCTTTCTCATCCGCCTCTGCTTTCCCTCCTGTCATTGCTGTTGTGGAACCTGCCGGCGATGGGGCTGACCTGGCTGACCTGCGCATGCTCTTCGGAGGCTCCATGCACTTCCGTCGCCCCCTGGTGGTCATTCCGGCGGCGGCGGTGCTCAGAGCTGTTCTGAGGCTTTTTCTCCGTGGCTGACTAGGAGTTGCTGAGCTAGTTGCAGCCTGACGGGCGCGCTTTGACCTAGTTCTCCGGCTTTCAATCTCTTCTTCCTCGTCATCTTCCTCCTCTTCTTCATCAGGGCTGTCCTCCTCCTCTTCCTCCTCCTCCTCCTCTTCATCTTCTTCCTCCTCCTCATCATCATCATCGCTACCAGCTCTCTCAGAGTCATCTGCAGCGGTTCCAGTTTTGTTGTCACCCTTGGATACATGAAGAGTCTGGTTGTTCAAGTTCACTTCAACAATGATCTGCTCACGCTTGAAGCCCTCCTCTTCACCATCCTCATCCTCACCCTCTTCTTCGTCATCGTCATCATCTTCTGTGTCATCAGAGGTGCCATTGTTGCCAGCCTGGGACCCCTGCATCCCCACCTCCTGTCCTGCTCCCCCTTCTCTGAAATACTGCTGATGCTGCTGTGGAGTCACATGTTGTGTGGGCAGCTGACCTATGTTCTGATCTCCCATGGATGTCTTGGCGGCCATTTTGTTGTCAACCAACACAGAATAAGGCTTGCCACCGATCTCCCTCTTATAAAGCTTGCCTGTCAGGTCCAAATCTGGGTTAGGGGAATGAAAATAGGACTGGGATACCGGCGCCCTGCGTCCTTCCTCCTGTGACATCCCGCCAAGGCTAGGGACGGAAACCTCTTCCTTCAGGCTCTGGCAGGATTTCATGAAGAGGGAGAGGAGGGATAGAGTTAGTAAGACCACAAGGAAACAGTTACTGCTATGGTGCCTGGTAAGGCTAGAGTATTCTACAAGGAAGGGCAGGGGATACCACAACAACCCCCCACCCTCCTCCTACTGAGGGGACAGGAAGGAGGGGATGAGGTGAGAGACAGTCAACCTGATTCAAAAAGAGCATCCATGCTGTCCTCGGTAGGAAATGCAGTTGGAAAGACATACAATCTGTTCCAAGTCTTGTATCATATGATTAAAAATGAGACCTCAAAAATCAAAGGCTCACTGTCTTTGATGTTGAGCATTTGAAGCTAAATTCCTCTCCAGTTATTACATGAGGTGTGGGCAGGTTCCAGATTCAGTTTCTCTGAAGACCGCTGCACTGCAGGGTGCCAGTGTCTTCAAATTGCAGAGCAGGTGAAGACTAGCTGAATGCCCGACATGGAACTGCTATGAGAACTTCTGTGTTTTGCTTGAAGAGCCATTTACAGCACATTACCTGTGAGATAAAACACAGAGAAACGGAGAGATATGAGATTAGAAAAGGTTTTCTTCCACTGACTCGTGTCACCTGTTTGTGAACTGAAACTACAGCCATATTGTCACATTTTCAGCACAGAGCACCACATTTGCCCACAAATGTTTCAGAGTTGTGTGTAGGAGTTGAAACCACAGGCTGAATGTGATAGGACTCAACTTGAGAAAATGAGCAGTATAAGTATTTCCAGACCACAAGTGAAACACCTCACTATGAAATTTACAACAATGGAAATCCCAATCGCAACTTCACCCCGTTATGTAAAAGATGTAGAATATTTTCCTCAGGATGATCAGATATTTGATATAAGCCTACGAGCAGGTACACTTGAAAGGCTCGTTGATAATTCCATATGCAAAGGACCATATGTAAGCATAGACAATCATCTCATGACCTTAATCTAGATTTCTGGACAATAGACTTGTTAGCAAAGCAACGATTAAGAAGCAGATTGCCTTTAGTCGTAAACAACACATACCTATGTACGCACACCTCTTAGTCACTGTTACAGAGCACAGTGTAACCACAGCTCAGGAGCCTGTACTGCAAATACAACCACAGGAAATTGTATTTCAACCTTTCAATGAAGCCTAAGCACTGCGCAATTTATACTATATAGCCATATCATTACATTTACACAAGTGTAAAGTGAAAACAATGAAGTATTAAAACAAATAAATCTATTTTATTTCAGACTATTGTTTTTGTAGTGTTTGTTTGGTTTCTGACCTTTGCCTTTGACCTCTGTTGGGTTGTTCCCATCTGACGGTTGGACGCCCTTAAACAACCTCATGCACTGCTCCCCATAATGAGTGTGCACCAGGGCGGATGGCTCATGAGAAAACCTCCCTAAGCAAGAATCAGAAAAAACACATTTCCTCTCTTGGAAACGAGAAACATCCTCTTCTGTGGCTTCATAAACATCTTATGCTTTATTTCTTCTAGTAACTGATGCGGCATCGTGTACAAATAAAACAAATTGGCCAAGAGGGATTTTCATATTCAAACATCCCTGACCAATGAAGACGACTTTGTAATAATCTTTAATTTACAGTCGTGGTTAACATGAAAGCTTTGTAAGAGAGCTCGAAAAAGGAGCAACAGTATGTGCCAAGGAGGGGATCGTATGCAACACATGTGTAGAGCTATGGAGAAATATTGCTGATTATTTTAAGAACGGTATTCAGCAATATCAATCTCAATTGTTTTGTTTCTTTTTTAAGTTTGAGCAACAAAACAAATGTATTTCTTTCTTCATAATATTGCTTTCTACAGTCCTAAATACTCCTTCATTAAAAAATTAATTCCAGATTTACATAGATTATGCACCTGCTCAAAATAATCTGTAATGAAAGTAGAATGATTCCAATACCAAGTATTCTTTAAATCTAGAAAAAACAATTCACAAGATTTAACTTTTTTCATTTATCCATTTTTTAAAGAGTTCTGTGGATCTCAATATTCAATCTGAATTAAAATCTGGTCGAACTGGTCTCGGTTCATAGCTATAATCTCTTTAAATCCTAAATTGATTGTCCTGTTGCTGCTCAATTGATTTCAGCAGACATTTGAAAATAGCATGCCAAAATGACAGCCCACATAAATTAAACAAAAAGATATTTACTGAGTTTGTATTAAAGTTAAGCATACATCAATCTGTTCTACCAGGTTTGAAAGAACAAGTAAAAGCAATTTATATAGAATCTATGACTATCCAAACATATAAAACACACCTGTCTTGCTGCGCATGCTAACTCTGATCCTTTCTTAGAATTGGGCAGCAGCTCAGAGCATTAAGACCACAGGGGGAGGGCAAGCGCTGCACTGACAGAGCAACTGAACTCACACGGCTGTTTTAGACAAAGCCTAATAGATTATCCTGCTTCTGGATGACAGAGGAATATAAATTGCATGAAAAACCCACGCCTGAACTTGACTTTAAAATGTGATCGGCTGCTTCCATTCGTTTTTTTCTTTAAACACATGCATGCCTTAAATAAACGTTTCTGGGTTTGACAGAATGTACAACAGCAAACTTTTACAATGCATTTCATTTTCTGATCAGATTTTTATTCATAAGTGTTAAATTCACTGCCGAAGACACAAAGCAAATAAATAAACATCCAGTGTGTTATGTAACCTGTACTGAGTAAAAGCCTTTCACTTGCTTATCATTATCAATGATGAGTCACTTTAGGAATTTCACTCATAGTGAAATAATGCAACCATTTGATGTGGGAATTGAGAAGAGTGCAGACTTCACTTCACTAGTAATTAGCCACCACAGTTATATTGGGAGGTCAAAACTAATAGAATAATGATCACTTAAAAACTCAACCTCTGCACCCTTGTGCAAGCAACAAAAACACCATCAATGAGTGTCTCTAATAATGGATTACTTTAATCCAAAGCATTTGTAATAGAAAAATTTGCCCAGATATCAAAGTTTAACACTTTTTATCATGCTTCAGAGACAAAACGAGGAACTAAAACTATTTTCATCTAGAGTAAACCACAAAACCAGTCCTACACCGGATAGATACTATTGTGGCTTAAGATTTAAATGAAACAGGATGGGAACGTTACTGCAAAGGCACTAGACAACACTTAAGCCAAGAGTAGTAAGTGTGCAAAAAGTCATAGGTACTTACAGCTGAACTGTGACAGTTAAAGCAGATGAGACACCAGAGACAAAACGTGTCACGTTTACGCCTTATTATGCGGCAGTGTTTTCTAAATCCATGCTCCCTCTCAAGTCTTGACTTTAAAGAGCTTTCCCTTTTGCAGGCTTGTAGTGGACCTTGTGAGGGTTCACATTCCTCACTCTGTCCAGACTCATAAGACCTTAACCAGCTCACTGTGTGGTGCACTGCAGGGGTGCTATATGCCTCTGTAAGTATTTGGCCCTCAAGCCCAAAAATCGGGTCAGAGAGCTGTGCCTAGTGTTTTTACTCTGGGGTATCATAGAAGAGTGGGAGGCTTATTATCTCAGCCATCTCAAACTCCCCTATTTCATGTTACTCTTTATTCCCATCACCAGACCAGAGACTCTCTAAAGTCCTACAGCAGACAGAATCTACTGATGTTTAACACAGTGACATCTGTATTCCGGACAATGACAGATGACATTTAACTACAACACTAGTCTTGGTTATAATTTGAATAAAGCTGCACTATAATACAAAAATATGTAATATAATCCCAAACGGAAGGACTCAGTCCAAAGAGATTAGCATTTCTGGCAACCCCATGTTTTAGCATAGCGCGAAGGACAACTCATAATTTGGGGGGAGTTTAACGAGATACTGTGCAGCAGCTACATCCTGTGAGTGAAAACATTTTATAGCTACGAGACTTGTTACTGAGGTTGCAGGTTGTGTGAAGGGGAAAAATGGTTAAAGCAAAAAGCCCAACACTAAACACTGTGCAGGCCTGGCCAACTTAGGCTACTTAGCTTAGCTAGCAGTATTACATAGGTACCAACCTGCACACACACACACATGACAAGCTAACTTGGCTACATTAGCTCAAGGTGCAGCCATTAGATATTTTAGTGCTGTTAATGCTAGTTAGCCTGAATAACAAGCACATTACCCTGCACAAGCTATTCCCATCAGTGGGCTAGTATGTGATAACATGCATGAGCTAACAACATATAGAAGACTTTCACTTTTTTATTTGAAAAAAAAAAAAAACAGACCCTCCAACCAAAACGCCCAGATTGGAGCTAGTTAGCTTAAAGCTAGCACCAACGTCGGTTATTTCGCATTAACGTTAGGACTTAATTTTGATGCTTTAACGGGGAAATGTGACAGCAAAAGGACTCACATGAAGCGACACGAAAAGCCGATATCAGCCAGTGATGACGACGTATCTTGTCGTGGATAAATGCTGTTTTTCCAATTCACAAAAAAAGAGAAAAGAAAAAGACAAACCCAGGTTGCTGCTTTTAAGGTTTCTGACAAACCCACTCAACTCGACACTGTCACAAAGTCACTGCTAGCTCCGCTAACGGACGTTTCTCACCGTAGCTTCGGCCACCGGCTGCCGGCGACTCGGGTGTGCTTCCCCCGGCGGCTGCCATGCTTGTCACACAACGCAAGTGCCCTAATTATAAGTTAAATTGCGGTCATTTTGTTGTTGTTGTTGTTGTGGTGTTTCTGTCTTACCTTGGACAAGAGCGACCTCCCTCTTGCGCTCGTGCAATCAGAGTTGCACAGATTCAGGGCTGCACGCGCACTCCTCTCGCTCGCACCCCCTCTACATTTGCGGATGTGCATTTATTTAAAAAAAAATGCCAGCTATGTTGTTGTTTTTGTTTTTAATTCTGTGTTTGTGGTGCAAAATAAATAAATAAATAAAAATGCAGGAGGTGATTTGGTAATGTCCGTCACTGGCTGTGGAGCTACCTGCGCCGGTGCGCCCTCAAGCCCGCTACGTGGCCCCGGGCAGGCTGTCTCGCGCGTACAGCCGCTGTCCCGCGTTCATCCAGGCCGCTGTCTGGGCAGGCGCGCACGGGCGAGCACGCGGCGGCGTGTCTGCCCCCCGCCCTCCAGATCAGACAGGGCACGGCGCGCGCGTGCAAGTCGGTCTGAAATCACCGATTGATTAAATAATAACGAGCAGACCCGGAGGAGCGTTTATCCCCCGAAGGAACACCCAGAGTCTAATTAATTCCCTCTATTTTTTTACCCTTAACATTACGAGGCTGGTGTGTGTGTGTGTGTGTGTGTGATTTATAAACTTCAAACAGGTTTTCCAACAGTTCTTACACAAATAAAGATCAGTATATGTCTATCTATACAGAATAGAGCACATATTCATTTATCATTTTAGGCTTTTGGTCACATTGCAAAGGTGTTTTTTTTCCCCACTGGGCAAAAGTGTCCAATCACTCAAGGGCTCCAAATTTAATAATAAATTAAATATCAAATAATATCAGTCTTAAAGAATTTGATTGATCACGAATTTGTAAAAATATGCAACTTGAATTGCAGCGTTAACTATGTCAGTTTTTCCGTCTTGTAGCTGTGGTCTTCTAATGTGTCATTTTTCTGACGTTTTGTATCAAGTAAGTTATGCCCAGATACCCTCAGACAACGTAGAAAAGTAACGTAAAAAAACTACTTTCATGATTAATAGAGCAGCTATCACTGTCATTACATTCATCTTTTCTTTCATAATCAGTTGTCAATGCATAAAAATGTAAAATTATATTGTCAGAATTGCTCATTGTGAAACTAGCAAATATTCAGATTGTAACTGGTACCAATGGCCTTTTTTTTTGGAGGGGGCGCTGAAACTATCAGTTAGCTAAATTCAATCAAATATTAAATGAATTAACCAAGCCATTTTTGGCCATGTAGCTCAGACTCCTGTGAGGTTAACTCAGATAAGAATGCTGCCTCTATAGGACTTATTCACTCCCTTAATTTTTTTTTAAATATAAAGTATTTTGATTTTTACACTCCCCTAAGGAAAGTAACCAAATTAAAGATATAAAAAAGACAACGATCCATGAAAATGCAGGGGACAAGGGTTTAAATATTAATAATGGCTATCAGGAAACGCAGTTAAAAAAAAAAAAAGTTTCATTTGCTTATTTTGAACCATCTGAAAAATAGGAAGGTTTTTCTGCCTCTTCCTAACCAGCCGTTTTTCAAAACTTCCACCCCGTCATCATGGATGGTGACACATAAACTTGTATCCAGTTTCCAAACATTACAATGGAGCAGTTGTAGCAGAAGCAACAGGTAACAGTGTAACCAACTGTCTCTCTGCTCCTTTTATTAAGAAAATGAAATTATGAAGCACCCTCATGTGGTGGCAATTATGCCTGTAATTAATTCAAAATGAGTACAACTTTTGGCCTGGAATAACAAGCATGACCACTAGGAAGTAGAAAGACATTTTTATTGTTAAGTTGATTTATTTCAGAAACATGGGGCCTTATACTATCTCTGCACAAACTAAACACTGCGACAACAGCAGAGAACGAAGAATCAATATCTATTTTCTGAACAGGCACAAACCAGTTGACTGAAGGTGGCAATATCATATATGAAGACAATTGGCTAGAGAGCAGATTCATTTCAGAAATGTTATCCATCTACCACATCAGAACACGATGGAATTCAAATTATCATTCTCCAATAATCAGTCAATTCTTATAGTGTGAATGACAGGGTAAGAGCTTTAATTGACAAATAATCAGCTCTTCTTTTTAAGGAATAAGTTTTCTCTTGATTTAAAACTCACTCAGTTGCTTTCCACACATGCAGTGCTGTGAATCTGAAACAATGTAGTAAAGACAAATATTTGAATTTATTTACTGCATTGTTAATTCTTCACAAAAAAGAAAAAAGTACTACATATGTATAGGTTACCTCAAAGGAAGTGATTAACCCCTCTCCATTCCCTTACACATACATGGAATTCATAAATGTGTCCAACTAAGACCACTCACTTTGTCTCCCACCATGTTGCTATCAGCAGAGCTGAGTCCCGAGTTGGTTAGAGAAAGAGTGGGAGGAATGTGTGTGTGAAGTTGGGAGAGTCTTTGATTAAATCCATCAACCACCCCTTCAACGGCCCATGTTATGACTGGAGACAGCATGAGTGGGGTAAATATATGGTTCGATGTCATCACTGGGGCAACTGGAGCAGTGTACCCTGTCCTGAGGGCAAGTAAGTGACATTGCGGGAACGGGAGAGTTGGAAGGCGATGTCCTCGGCTGCCTCCAGCTTACGTAGCTCCACCAGACCATCGCCAGCCTCCATAAGGGAGTTGGCAATTAGCAAGGCAGCTTGAGAGTCTCCCTCTGCTGAAATGATTGCAGCCTGCTTCTGTTGCTCTGCCTACAACGATGAACGAATTTACAGATGAATTGTTAATCCGCAATAGAGACTGCATACAGTGTTTTAAAGTAATTTGATACTTACATGGTTGATAATTATATGTTAAAAGAAATACCTTTTCTACGACAAAGCGGGCCCTCTCAGCCTCTTGCTGGGCCACCTGTTTCATCTCAACAGCCTCTGTGAACTCCTTGCCAAAGGTTAAGTGTGTCTGAAAGAACACAAAAGATTTGTTTCCTCTACAATCCACAATATACAAATGTCTCATCTGAAACATAAAATGATCATCAATTCAAAACTTGCCAGTGGCTCCATACCAATGAAACATCATCCAAGATGAGGCCGAAGGTGGAGGCTCTTTCTGTGAGGTCTTCACTGACCTGCCGAGACACAAGCTCTCTCTGGGTGATGAGCTCACCAGCATCAAACCGAGCCTGTGGTGAAGAAAACACACAAAAAACACAGACAATAGTTTACATGTCTATTTATCTATCCATTTTCAACTTGAAAAAACTAAAAACCCTGACACTCACCACTACAGCCTTTAAGACTTCTGTGGTGATGGATGGTAGCACCCTCTCATCATAGTCCTCACCAATACTGGTGAAAATACGTGGCAGCTGGGTAGTCACCGGCCGGAAGAGGATACGCAATGTGATGTTTACATTCTGCAGATCTGTGGGGTGTATGGTTCAAAGGTAAGTAATATGGCACGCATTAGCCTACTTTAAAATAATGCCCAATATGCATAAGAATAAGCATAAATTGTCAGCATGAGAGTTGAGCAGCTTATCAATGTACCTTTACTGCCTGTGATGACAGGCACGTTGCGTGGACGGGAACGGCAATCAAAGATGATAGGTTTCTGAACCCAGGGAATGAGGAAATGGGTCCCTTCACCAACAACGGCATCCTGCACTCCTCTGAACCTGTCAAATATCACAGCCCGATGCCCTGCATCAACTGTAGAAAGAAAGAATATCATTATTTGCTCAGTCATATATAGTTAAGTGATAAAAACAGCATACATGTTTTAAAATGGATAGCTGTACCACTAACAAATGTTTTCTAAATATGTTTGCACTTAGTCTGTTTGCACACATTTTAAAAGTAAAGCTATACTGAAATGTATAATTTGCCATCAAACAGGGCCACAACCCACTAATATTTTATGTTACTGCTTTTTTTAATCAGTAATCTGCCTTTGTCCAGAAATGTAAAACTAACAAACATTACAATTAATTCAATGATTACGTAATGTGCAAAGATATGTACTGACCATTAAATAGGGCAGAGTTCACGACACCTCCACCGATAGCGAGGGCCAACCCCAACTTCCCAATGGACTCAAACAACTTGGCCATGACAGCAACCTGGAGGGGATTAGGAGGAGACAAGAGGTTAAAACTATCAGTAGAAAGGCTGGTATTAGTACTCCCACGCATGGTAAACCATTTGTCTTGGGCTGCCAGGTTAAATCTCTCCTTGAGAAAAACGAAGGCTTTGGCCTTGGACTGAGTGATGCCAAGGTTTGAGGGGGGGGGGCTGCTAGCTTACCAGTTAGCATTAGCTAGCCAGCTAGCCTTGGGCAGAGGCAGCTGGCGAGTTAAGCTAACCGACCAGAGCAATGAAGTTGACAGATCACGACGGATAAATCGCTTCTTATGAAACATGTGACTTTTATTACAGCCAAATTAAAGCCTGTGTCGGCCGCGTTAAGAAAGCACGCCGGGTGCGCGTGTTAGCTCTCCCTGGTGGACTTACTGAACAGCTGAGATATCACGCTAAACATAAATACTATGAATCAATAACCTGCAAAATGCAATGCCAATGCAAAACTTTAAACAGACATTTAAACAAAGCTGGGATGAATTCGCGCTGAGTGTTATAACTCACCTCGGTTTCTCTCAGACGTCTGTGACCTCCACCGGACACGACGTACAACACATGAAAAATTTGCTCTACTGCGCCTGCGCACCGGATGAAGCAACGGAGCCTCCGATTGGACAAAAGAGGTCCTTCTTCTTCTACGGTTTTTAATCGAAGTGGTGCACATTGAATTTAATGGTACATTACTACCATCTACTGTTGTTAGAATTTAATTGAGCAAATAAATGGGTGTAAAATAGCCATTAAATACCTTTTAACCACAGAGCATCCGTAAGTAGACTAAATTAAACGTTTGCTGTCAAATTTAGTGAACAAAAAAAAAAAAAGCGCACACGATTGATTTCTCTTTGAACATTGCGTCTTAATGACCTTATTTTTCAAATTGTCAGCCATAGTCTCTTTGTTATAAGAACTGTGACCCGTCAGTCATATGAATGAAGAAGTAAGAAACCTCAAAATGCCTCAAAAGTGACCCACTGCAGAGTTAGATACTTTAAATAATACAGTTATACATTGTATACTTATAATTATTCATTATTATTAATTAAGCGCCTCTAAAGTACGAGTACAAGAACCATTATCATTAAAATATATTCAGAGTACCAAAAGTAGAAATGCTTATTACTTACAGAATTAGTGATTGCGATAGACTCAAATACTTCATATTATGCAGGCCTTTTAATCTAATATTAATATATTAATCAATTTATTAAACGGGTCTGCATAACAAGCTGTCAGATAAGTGCCATAAGTTAAAAATGTTGCAGTGTTTTTTGATAAATCTAAATAGAAAGCGTAAATTGATTTCCTGGAACTCGTAACTTTGAATAGATTACAGTGGCACTGTGTGGTTGAGTCCATAGGAGGGCACGCGGTCGCCTCCTCGCGCTGACACGGTGAACTCGTACTTTCACTTTTCCTCCATGGCTTCAAAAAGTGTGACGGTCTCAGAGAGATAGAGAGAAATCGCCCATGAAACATCGGTAAGGTTGGTATCGATTCCGTGTCTTAGAAATCCTTTATAATACAACGTCGAGATCACACGCACGGCAGGTCTACGGTGCCACTGGCAGACTGTCAGTTCAGATGTGTTTGACTTTCTTTCCACTTCCTTGTCACTCAGCTCTGCAATGTGGCTTTCTCTCTATATCCCTTTTGCGTCGAGACGCATTTCTGCGACAGTAAACATTCAACATTTCTCGCATGTCTGAGCGGGTTGGCTGCAGATTCAGACTTTAGAGTCGAGCGTAATGTGCCGTGATTACAAACACACGTCGTGTGTTGGATGAAAAGCAACAGCCAGGCAACAACGCTGCTGCTTTTCGAGGAGCACGTTTGTTTTTTTTTCTTTTTTTGCCAGTTTGTAGAAATCAAAATCAAAAGTAGGGTGGGAAGGAGGAAGAAGGGGCGTTGACTTCATCATCGGTCAAAATCTGCGCATGTTAAGATAATTTTTACATATTTATATACAAGTTGCCCGGGCGATTACTAGATATACGTTTTTTTAAACAATAAAGAGTAGATGTTTCAGTTTATTTATCATTATTTATTCAAATATCAGCTCTCAAAGCCTGATATTGTCCTGTCCTCTCAATGTTTTAACTATCCAGCTTAAGGTGATTTGGAGGAGACACCTAAATAATTTTCAGATTGGCTGGGATTGTTTGTTGTTTTTTTTTTTTATTTCAATAATATGGCATTGAGTTGAAATGGAAATTTTTGATGCAGTGTCCTAGAAACCCCCAATAGAGGGTGTTCTATTATCAAATATGTCTCCTTTTTATATTTGCAAGGGTGGGGTCTGGTCTTTGCATGACTGCTGAATGATCACATTAACAGCCTTTTAAAAAGGCATCAGTGCTTTGGCTTCTTTGTCACCATCATGTTACTGTCCACAAACTCACCACTTCTGCAGACACATGACATTCCCCGCGTTGCTGTCTTACGCCAGTCGCTATGAGAGTTTCTCATCCATAACAGTGGTTATGTTTCTCCCAGCAGATGGCAGAGCAGGGCAGGACCGTGAGGGTGATTGGTCTGCCCACGGACATTGAGGATGACAGACTGAAAGACAAGCTAATTATCCACTTCCTGAGGGTCAAGAACGGAGGAGGGGAAATAGACCTTGTCTCTATTGTCAAAGAGACACCCTGTTCGGCCCTCATCACCTTCGAGGACAGTGAAGGTTGGTGGGGTCAGGCTGTGTGCATGTCTGTGCATATAAAGTGAGGGGGGGGTGGGGGGTGGGGGTCTGAATAATTAATTGATTCTATTACAGAGACCTTTTCCCTTTGTTGTTGTTATTTCACACTATCTTTGGCAAAGCAAATGTCTGCTTCCTGTTCTAATGAAGCCAATTTGAATTGAATTGACTTTACACATTGGTGGGAAAATAATATTAACAATATTAACCACATCAACATGTAGATTTCAGGGTACAACATAAAAGGCTTCATTAACTTTCACTCTAAAGACACAAAAATTTAGCTGCAATCATGCGCATAAAAACAGTAAGCTATCGCAGTGTATTGGCTGTCACCAGTGAGTTACACTCAGCTGGAGTGTTGGCATGCAAGTCAATGGAGTGTCCAGCGGTGAAAGTGCTTAGTCAGACTGAGATTGATTTCCTTCTGCTGACTTCTCTCACAAAGTGGCACAGAGAGTTATTCAAAAGAGCCGACACATCCTGGAAGTGGATGGGAAGACGTATAAACTCGTTGTAACCGAGCATCATGAAAGCCTGGACCCAGACAAGGTATGTTTTACTGGATTGATGGGAAATAAGTGAGCTGATATAGAATATACGGTACAATTTATGAATCTCTGTTACCTCTTTTCTTCCGCAATCATAGGTAATCCTCAGTTTATCAGCATCTATCAACTACAGCCAGCTTCCTGGGGGAATATTAGCACTGACAAGCCTTCAGAAGAGCCACCCTGACATCAAGATAAACTATGATATAGAGGCGTTCTGTACATTGCATGGCCCCTACTCAAAAGTTCAGGCTGCCTTGGCCCAATTACTTGGCCAGCCTGAAGGGCCACAATTAGAGGAAAAGAGAGAGCTGAGTCAACCTGGCCCAGAAGGCTCCAGGTCTGCCCAGACAGCAAAGAAGCCTCATACTCAGGAGTCAAAAGATCACAGCAAGAAACCATACAAGCAAAGAGAAAAAAGCAAGAAACTCCACACTAGCAGGCTTTCCGATGAGTACAACTCAAACTCACAGAGAGACCAGACACCAAGTGTTAAGAGCTGGGAAGATGCTAGCCAGACAGAGGGAGCAGCTCTGCAGTTCCCTGGGCATCCTACCACTTCAGAGGAGGACTTCTCACTAATTGTAGATGCTGATATGTTCCAATATCTGCAGAAACACTGCAGCAAGGAATACCACCACATCCTTAGTCAGTATGGTGTTGAGGTTGTGGACATGACAAACCAGGGGTTGACTACTCTGTTTCTGCATGTTGCAACAGGAGATGGAGAGAGTGGCCAGGACCGCCTGGCGTTGGCCCGCAAGGCAATAAGTAGGCTTTACCATGAGAACGAGACCAAGATCCGACGAGCTCAGCTCCCGAAGATTATCCTGTCCCCCAGGGGAGGACTGCAAAGCGCGATAGAGAACTTGAATGTGAGACTTCCCAAGCTTCTTCTGAGTGAGGATGATAGAAACATTTATATTATTGGGAGCAGCAGTGACGTGTCTGAAGCCAAGCAGTACCTTCTCCTGGACCATGACAAAGCCAGTGTTAAAAAGGACGATGTAGCCAATTCCCTTGGGTATTCGCCATATGATTCAAGTTCTTTAAGTCCTGCTCATGAGGTGAGAGTCCCCTTCACCATACCCACCAATGATGGGTCTCTGGATGATAGAATTAATCAGCTACCGAGGTTGGAGGACGATGAGAGGAGAGCCGAAGGAACCAAAAGGTACAAGCTAGCAGCTTGGTTAGGCAGTAGGCCAACTGAATTTACTTTACGAGGGATGTCAGCTCCTGCTAAACAAATACGTATTGGGCCAATGTTAGGGCATGACGTCCTGTCGGAAGCAGCAGGGATTTCTGGTGAAAAGGCCTCCAGAGCAAAAACCCAAAACTCTGGAGATGATATCTTATTTAAAGGTGGAGATTCTTCATATTCATTTTCAACCTTGAACTCAAATTTAGCGGGTACTCGACCCAAGACTTCAATGTCGCCTCTTGGTGGTGCTCAGGCCAGTTTGTCAGGAAATACAACACTTCCACCTGCAGGGTCTGGATCCACTTTGAAGCGTGCCAGTAGTTTCTCAGGAACACCTCAGCAAAATGCTCAGGTAATGAATCAGAAGAGTCAAGACGAGTTCTCAGTCAGAGCCAGGGCCAGGTCTTCAAGCTTCAGTATCCAAACAGTGAGGGACAAACCTGAAGTCCATAGTGCAGAGATTACAGTTTCCTTGATGATGTGGCAGCACATAAAGGAAGCCTACAGCACCCGAGTGGATGACCTGACTTCTGATGTCCAAATCAAAGAGAGCTGCCCAGACAGTAGTGGTGATGTTACTATCACCATAAGAGGGGCAAACTCATCCAAAGTCAGTTCGTGCCAGCTGGGTTTACAGAAGCTGGTCGAGTCGGTCAATGTAGACTTCTCTGTCCAGGAGCTGCTTTTGTCGGCACTTGGTGTCACTGATCCCGCTGATGAAACTTTACAGGCTTGTTGTGTTGAGGTGCACAGTCGCTTCAAGAAGGTTACTCTCCAGATTTTGAACAAGAGCTTAATCCTTCTTGGTCCAAAAAAGTTATGTTCTCAGGTTGGTGCCACATTGCAGGAGGTATTTTCTGGAGATGTGGCAGAAATACCAGAACAACAGAACTTGTCTTGTCTGTCTGCCTCCCACTGGAATCCGTCCACTGCTTTACAAATGAATGAAGAGCAAAGTGTCAGTCTGCAGTCTAAAAGTAATCATAAGGTGATGTTAGCAAGCCAAATAGGCAAAGCTGATGAGCCAGGCAGTGGTCAGGAAAGGAGAAGCAACCAGATGAATGACTTCTGTGAGACAGAGCTTGTGAACAGATCCAGTAGCCATCCATCAGCGAGGAAAGACCCTGTCATTAAAGAGAAAGTGAAAATTGCAGATTCATTGGAGACTGATAGACTCAAAACTGAGTCAGGAAATAAGAGAAATGGGACATGTGTGAATGGAGTTGGGTCAACATCAGCTCGTAGTGAAAAAGCTGCAGCTGTAATGAAAGAGAAAATCACACTTTCTACCCAAAAGGGCAGTTCACAGCAAAGACAAAGCGAGAACCAGAACACCCCAGAGGAATCCACCTCGGCACAGGGAGACCCAGGCTTCATCTGTGTGTGTGGGGACAATGGGATGTCAGCAAACAAAACTAAGTGTGGGGCTTCTATGTGCTCAAAATGCCTGCACACGGTTAATGTCCACTGCAAAGTTTGTTATGAGATGGATCTGACACCCCAGGGCATTAGGGGCAAAATGAGATATTCCAAACTGGACATCAATGTACCTGGTCACACAAAGGACTCTGCTATCAAGATCACTTACAACATTCCTGATGGCATTCAAGGGGTGAGTGAGATATATATATATATATATATATATATATATGTTTGCATCAAAGTGAGACCTTGAACATCATGGTATTCAATAGTTTTGACAGCTTGACTTCACAGAAGGTAAAAACATGCACAGTTATTAGACGGTACTTAAATCTATTGCTGTAAAATATATCTTCATTTTAACTTTTGCTGGAGTTCAGCATTGCTTTAGCATTAGCATTGTTCAGCTAAACCTGGCACCCTTCAGAGTGTTGATCCTAGATTTTGTAGAGCTCCACAGGAAGCAAGGATTTCTGTTACATAATGTGGCAATCTAAATACATATTTCTTGGCCTGCTGTGACTTGCAAGCACCAGGCAGCACAAAAATGTTTATCGTGAGATGGATCAAAAATACAACAGGCAGTCGCAAATGCTGATCCTCTGTGCAGAGTGATGCTTGGTGATTAGGGCATCATGGAGCTTTAATAATAGGAGTTTGTGTTCAGTTCATGCATTGCAATGTCATGAGGCTTTATTTATGACTGTGCTCTTTGCGTCCTGTCCTGCTAGAAGGGTCACCCTTCTCCAGGAAAACCATTTAAGGGAGGGCAGTTTGAAGCCTTCCTTCCTGACTGCGAGAGGATGAAGATTCTGCAGCTGCTCCCCAGGCTGGAGAAAGCCTTCAGGCAGGGACTCACCTTCACAGTGACGGGCAAAGAGGCCGGGGCTAAGGCCACCTGGGACTGCATCCCTCACAAGACCAGCCTACAGGGAGGCAAATCAGGGTGAGTGAGGCCAAAGGGAATGTTTAACAGAGCTGCAGAATTGAAGGTCACACACAATAGGCCTTGTATATCTGAGATGAGCCGTCTTCTTTTTGTGTCTCCCAGGAACGGTTATCCAGATTCCACTTACTTGAGTCGCTTATCTCAGGTGTTGAGCTACTATGGGCTTGAAGAGCCATCAGCCAAATCTTATGAACAGAAGAACACCAGCAAATGAATGCACATGTAGTTTTAAACTCCTAACTGATTCTTATGTGAAATAATGTGTATGTTAATATATACTTTTTATTTAGATAAAGGAGGAGACTCTCATTGCAGCTATTTTGGATTTTTTTTTGTTTTTATAATTGGCCCCACTGCTTTCTTACCACTGAGACCGACCACCAGCAAAACATTCCTGAACAGCTTATTTTGTAAAATGCATTTTCTCCTGTATAATGTGCGTAGATATACATTTTGTACCACACTGTGTTGTTTTAAGAAACGTTAGAGAGATGAATAATTTTATTATACGATGATTTTGTCAAAAGAATGGGCACAGAAATAAAAAAGCACATCTTATGGCCTTTTTTTTTGTTATGCTTTTTTTATTAGTCCTGGAAAACATGTAAGGCATATGGTAACATTACACACTGAAGCGTTACAAGCTCTAGAGGCCATGTGGACAACATGGCACCACGCAGTAAACCCAGAGTCAAGCACAGAAGCAGCATCAATTCAAAGGGTTTAAAAAACAAAGTCGAGACGAGAAGAGTGTTGCAACCAGGAAGAAAAACAACACAAGGAAGGACAGAGTAGCGGTGCACTAGCCCAGAAATCAACCTGTTGGGTATGCCTTGTAGAAAATCACCAATGGTTACTGAATTCTAACAGGAGGTGTGCAGCGTGGTGGATGTGAACAGAGTTTCTTAAGCATTCCCAGAGATAGGTTAAGGTGTACCATGAAAGCACCAGCTGGCCATGACGGCACCCATGCTGAAGGTGAGGATGGGGAGTCAGGTGGCACAAGGGGGCGAGGGGACGGGGCAGGCAGTAGATTGGCATCATCAGCTGGCAAATTGATACGACTGGAAGGTCATTCTTACTCCCTGAAACCACACCACGACATGACTACTACTAAACTAACATGAAGAGAGACGATGAGTTGTACACACACAGGTGCGCGCACACGTTCATTTCTGGTCAGCTAAACATGCATCCTAGTGTATTGTACATGACAATCCCAGCCAGGTTGTACTTTCTTAGCATCTCTGCAATGTTACTGCGATGTTGCTGCATTGCAAAATACCTTTAAAATGACTGCTAGGGAAACAATAGCTGCAGGCAGATGTGGTTGTTTGGGTTCTGAGTGTGGATGAGTGAACACAGTGGCTCTGTATTTAACCCTCCAACAGAGCCAACCCTCCTTTCGACTTACGATACTAAAGCTTACACCAAACGTAGATGGAGTGAAGGAAAACTGATGTGACAGTTTGTGCAGTGAACTAAATGAAACAGAGTGATGTTGTGTTTGTACTTGAATACAAAATCAAGTGGTGGATGAAAAACTGTCATTTGCAATGACCTGAGAAACCATAAAAAGAGAAAGAAAACCCCCCCAAAGCTCAATGGTGGGTGCCTGTAAAGGACGTCAGCTATACAAGCCAAGACAGACAGAAGAGTAACTATATTGGAAATACTACACTCATTGTCTTAATGTGTTTTTCGGGTCTAAAACTACAAGAGTTAATTAGCCAAGTCGAATCTAAAACTGCTAATGTTCTTAAAGTTAGCACTGTATTTTTACCTGGAAACAGTTTTTCTTCCTTTTTTTTTGAGTTGCTAAGTACTCTTGCATAAGTGTCTGGAATGACCGGGAAACCATTTCAAGATGACATACATTGCAGCTTCACCGTGGTGGAAAAGCTCTCAGGCAGCCAGCCAGAGGGGGGGTGCACTTAAGTTAAACCAACAGACCCGGTCTAACCCCATCCCCCAGGCATGAAACACCACCCCCCCAATGATTGAGTTCATCTCAAAGGCATCTTAACTCAAAAGAACCAAGAGGAAAATATTGAAGAGAGAAAAAAAAGTAATGTGTTTTCCACATGCAGATGAATGCATGCAATTTGAAATTCCAGATGTCAGAGTAGTGTTTTATTTGCAATGAATGTGAAAGGGTTTGATAGGGAGAGGGGCTGGCTGGTCGGCTGCTGCTGCTCCTGCCGGACAGCGACTGTTGCACCGGCCAGGGCTCTCTGTGGATGCAGCACAGGAAAACTGGAATGGTGCTAGTAATACTTGAGTGAACTGAGATCAGCTGTAAAGCGGAAATGTTGTGTCTGGGGCAGGCTACCGCTGAGTTACGATCAGCCAATAGGCAGCTGTATTACAGTTATCGCATCCCTGCAACAGCTTTGCAAAAACATCTGCTCCCTGGCTTGCTATACAAGCCACTTGGAAACAAACTGAAGGGAACAGAAATCCATAGAGAGGAATTTCATGGAGCTTTGGAATAGGAGGAATTTAGCAATTTGTGAATCTACATGTCTTTTGGTGGAGTTTTGAACCTTCAATGCACCTTGTCCAGTTCCTTCTCACTGTGATACTGATATTACGGTTGTAAACAAGTTGGAAGAGTCAACCTATTGCGGCCGACGTGATATAAGAGCTGGTAAAACACAGTGAAAAGGACATAAACATGGAGGGAGGTGCCTCGGACTGAGGTAAGCTGTGTGCAAGGAGAGAGGCACAGTGCAGGCCTTCGCTTGAGAAAGACTCCAACCAATCAAAGACTACAAATTGTCTTAAGCGTTTTGTAAACAGCAGCAAAAATTCTGCCAGCATCCATGAGCATCTGGGGATACAAATATGACACTGTGACAACTCGTTTGTATTTCCATTTTTCTTCAAGGTTGATGGAAATGCATCCAAAAAAAAAAACAGAATTTTCTTCATATCTTTTTTTATGCACTGTTAATATTCAAAGCATTGACAGAGGAATATACATACAATTTGGCACACATGGTTCAGACCAACAGAAAGACTTTATCACATTTAAAAGGAGTGCAGGTTGGCAGGTCCCCAAATAAAGAGTATGAGCTTTGAACTTTAAACCCTTGGATAACAACAAAAAAAAAAACCCCAAAAAAAACAAAAAAATAAGAAAAAAACAAAACAAACGAAAATATAAAGGTAAATTAAAGTAACATATCACGTAAAACATCCTTTTTTTTTTCTTTTACTGAAGCGTTTGTTTCTCACATGGCACTCTGAACAGAAGCACCGTCCACAGGTTCACAAAGGGAGCCCAGCAGATTAGAACAGAACACTAACCAGAGGCTGACAGGACACAGTCACTCCCCACACCAGCATGGCGGTCACACTCCAGCCAAGTTCACGCCATATTTTACTTCCCACAGTCAAGGATGGATGAATGCTTTGATTTTTAGCTGCCACCCAGGAGAAGTTGGCCTGGACAGGGACTGGCAGGCTGAAAATGAGGGGGGGACCTCAACATGAGTGTGTTATTCTATGTCTTGTGTGTGTGTGTGTGTGTGTGTGTGTGTGTGTATGTATGTATGTGTGTGTGCCACCTGTGCTTTAAATGAGCTTCAGCAGATGCACGGGGAGTGGATGATGGGAAACAGGCCGCAGACTTGGAGCAGAATCAAAGCCTGCATGAGACCGGAGTGCGACTGCCATGCTTGTAAGTGCATTAAGATCAGCGAGCAGAGTGCAAAATACTAATACCAACTGTCCTCATAACACAGGCCTCTTATCAGACAGGGAGAGAGAGAGAGAGAGAGAGAGAGAAAGGGGGGAGGGAGCTACATCATATTTGTAGCAGAGGAGTGTGAAGGGGTCGGAGGTGGGGTGGCTGTCGCAGGAGTCGGGGTGGGTGCTTTTAAAACCTGACAAACGACCTGAGGACACACACACATCTTCACACACAATGGCACACCACACACAGCACATGAGGGAGGCCACTCATGCTAACACAACAACTTTTTCTTTCATTTTTTTTTTTTTTTTTTATTTATTTATTTTTTTTTTCATTTTATTTTAGTTTTTTACAAAGTCACTAGTCACCATCTAAGTCTCAACCCCAGGGCCAGGCTCGCAGACAGGCAGACAGGCAGGGAGATCAGCGTCTAAGACTTAAGAGTTTATATCCACTGACATGAAAGATTTTGCGTCACACCCAGAGGGATTTGGGATGAAACACTTTGGATTATTCTTTTTACACCAGCCAGACAGGACTCATACTGGCCATTAGGGGGAGTGGTGTGCTGCTGGCTCCTAATGGCACACCACTATCAATGCATGGTTTCAATTTCAGACTGGTGTGAGAACGTCTTTAAAACTGCTCCGCCTCCTCATTTAAAACATCTGAACCTCTTAATATGTTTGACACCTGTTGAAACACTGGTCCAAAGCACCAACTGTTTGCAAACACAGAGTTAGGGAGGCAGAAAAGAGACAGAGAGGGAGAGAGACGAGGGAGAGGGAGTCAAGAGAAACAGACCGCGGTGCCATCTCTGACGAGCCTGGCGCCTGTTGCTATGCCGACCATAGAGAGGGAAACGGAAAGAGGAGGGAGAGAGAGAGGAGAGAAGGAAGGGAGGTAAAGTGTGGACGCCAGCTTTGAATCGAATTCTCCTCTCTTGGGTCAGGGTGATGGACAGGCGAGCGACTGCTGTGAAAGCAGCAAAAAGCCGTGAGATGCCTCGAGGAGGATCAGGGATGGATCTGATCCCGAGGAGAAAGGCCTGGTATTCACCTTCTTAACTCGCTCGTTTCACTGTCTCAGCGTGACAGTGGCCCTTTCATCACATTCAGAGTGAGCATGTTTGTGTGTGTATGAGTGTTTGTGGCTCATTTGAACAGAAACAACTTCTCTCTTAATTGGCACCGCACACTTCTTGCCAACAGTTGGTCAGCTAGAAAAATCTGTAACTAAGGAGAAGGAAGCTGAGCAATGATTTCTGCTCTCTATTCAATGCCGCACAGAAAGGCTCATTATGAGGAAAATTCATATTCAGGCAAGTGCAAAAAACTGCAGCCACTTGGCCACTTGGACTGAAAATCCGGGAACGCGTGCACAGTGCAGCGATTTCCCATGTCACAGACGAAGGCCGATGCGGGCTGACTCCAAGCTGCACGTATAAATCGCCGATGTTAGGCCCTGCAGCACTGTCTGAGCAGTTAAACATCATGATCAAAACCATGATGCAACTATCTCTAGGGGAGATAGTTGCATCACGAGCCAATCACAGGCATCTCTGACTCACCCTCTGTGACATAACTATAAGTGTTTGGACACCAGGAGAGCAACAGCAGCGTGTGGGTGTGGTTCTTCGTTTGGTCTGCCTGTCTTTGTGCCTGTCTCTGGGTCCGGCCCGTGGGTGGGGGGGTGGTGGTGGTGGTTGTGTGGGAGGAGGGGGGGTGGGGTCGACTCAGCACAGTGAGGAGAGGGGAGAGGGGTGAGGGGTTGGTAGGGGTAGAGAGAGAGAGAGAGAGAGTGTAGGTGGCAGGTGGAAGTCAGAGCAGAACAATATAGCACAGTGGGAGCTGAGGTGCGGAGGGGCACGTGGGGTCGAAGGTGAGGGGGGGTGGGGGTGCGAAGAGTGAATGGGGATTACGGTTGTCAAGGAGACAGCAATTTGCACCAAGCCTGGACTCTACCCAAGGACCTCCGTGGCTCCTCGTAGGTGAAAAATCTTTA
This sequence comes from Remorina albescens, assembly GCA_034769265.1. Lineage (NCBI taxonomy): Eukaryota > Metazoa > Chordata > Actinopteri > Carangiformes > Echeneidae > Remorina > Remorina albescens. The sequence continues at coordinate 3,884,803 of CM068493.1, forward strand.
CAGGTGTGGCGTCTGTTTTCACAAAAGGATAAAGGTTTGCAGAAATGGTGGTACAAGGTGGATTATTTTTTTTGTTTGTTTTTCTTTTTTAGATAACGGCTATAAAATTCTATCGGATGGGGGAGGGAGAGAGGGAGGGGTGAGGGTGGGGCCAGGCATGAGTAATCACCGCCACTGTGGACGCGAGAGGGGGCGAAGTGGAAGAGATGAAAGACTGACAGTGGTGTGATAATTTTGTAATCTACCCATTTAACTCCCTCCATTCTCGTTTATGCTCCACCCCTCCTCTCTCACACCATCCATCCCCATCTCCATCCTTCCTTCCCCCCATCCCCTCCACCCCTGACCCCACCATCCCAGACCACCCCCTGCCCCCAGGACACAAACCCCCCAGGTGGTCTGCTTGACTCTCCATCCCTCCCTCTCACTTCTCTTCCTTCTTCGGCTCTTCCTTCTTCTCTTCCTCCTTCTTCTCCTCCTTCTTGGGCTCCTCTTTCTTCTTTTCATCCTTCTTCTCCTCCTTTTTGGCATCATCTTTCTTCTTATCGTCCTTCTTCTTGTCATCCTTCTTCTTGTCGTCCTTCTTGTCCTCCTTCTTGGGCTCCTCTTTCTTCTCCTCCTCGGGCATCGGCTCTGTGGTGAGTATCATTTTGCCGATGTTGTTCCTCTCCTGCATCTTCCTCATGGCATCACCCACCTGCAGGGGAGACAAGAGGAAGGAGACGGTTATGTGAGGAAAGACAAGGGCATTTGGGATTTTAAATTCACCTGCCATTGAGAAAAACAGCAGCAGTCATTTTCTCCTCTACCGACACACATTTCTACACTGCTATGAGTTTCTTTGCATTCAATGCCTATTATATTGTTTTGACACCACACACTAGAAACAAATCTTCCAAGCGTGCACCCTTCACATATTACTCCAATATGCAGCATATGTGAAATTACATTTGTTCAGATGAGACTTTAATAATCTTTGAGAGGAAATTAGATTGTTTCAGCGGGATGCAGTTGAGAAACAGAATGTTGACAGAATGAACGGAGCGAATAACTAATAGTGCAAACAGATAGTTCCAATATTACAATTTATCGGGTATGATGAAATCTATTGGTATTATTTAGGATTGTACGCACGCAACAGATAGGGAAAATGAGATGCAGAAAGTAAAGGCTCGTTGCAGGAAATCTATAAATGTGCACAACAAAGGGAGACATTTGTTTCTGGCTGTCCGGAGCTCAGATAATTGCATCTCACGAAGGTGTGGCTGTGGACGGCTGTAAGATGAATGATGGCGGTAGTGTTGGTTCTGGTCTTGTTCTTGGGCCAATTTTAGGAGCTAGATTTTAAAGAGTGACTCTACTTTGGAGGCTTATATTATGATTTATGTAAAAAGACGCTGCGGCGATGTTGTCGCTGCGTTTAAGTCGATTCAGATTTCTTTTCCCTTGACAGACTCACTTAAAAGGCCAATAAAATGATGAGTATAATTGTATTAACTGTTTTTCCAGTGATGTGAAGGGGGCATTGCTGATAAATTCATTCATAAACCAAAATTGGAAGAGGTGTTTCACCACAGGAATCCCCCAAGGAAAGGCCCATCTCTTAAACTGGTGGTAAAATCCAAGGCTCATTACGGGAGACGTTTGACCACAGTGAACTTGTTATATAGTTAAAACTGTCTTCAGAAAACTTGTCTTTCCTCTGAAGAATCCGGCCTTAACATAAAAGCCAAAAGACAAATTTTACCCCAGTTCATAGAAGGACTAACCCCCCCACCTCCCACCCCACCGAATGTCAATCACACACTGACAGCCAGATAAACCCCACCCTCCTATTGACTGCCGAGCTCTGTCTGCTGTCTGTTCCTGTCTCCATTGCTTCTCCCCCCTCCTTCCATCCACTAACACCCCCCCCCCCCCCGTTTGTGCGAGGCGGGCAGACCACCTAACGACCAGTGCCACGGCAACAGGGCCATCTCCTAGCAACATAAAGCCTGGCCGAAACGTGGCGCTGACGACTTACACACATGGGAAAGAGAGGAGGTGGGGGTGGGGGTGGGGGCGGCGAAGATGACGGAGGGAGCAACTGGTGTCCTTCAGATGATCGAGGAACACAGTGAAAGTGAAGGAGAGGGAGGGAGGGAGGGGTGAGTTTGGGAATTATGAGAATCATCTTCAATGTGAATGAAAGTCACAGTAAGAGCGGCTGAGGCTCCTTTGACGACTCCACCCTCCTCCACCCGTCGCTCTCTGAGATCTGACAGCCTCTCTCTGGCTCCCAGGCATCTCCGGACTGGAGCGTGCTATTCGCAGCCACAGACATGACCGTTATGTTATCCTCGTGGGCATCAGCGAAGATGCAGAAAATGAAGAGAAACCACAGCAGGGAGGGATCATTTCTAATTTCCATATATCACCCGAGCATCTTCATTGATTATCAGGAGCCCCAAAAGAGACAGTAGGAAGAAAGGCTGTGATGGATGGGGTTGGGGCGTGGCATCTGTAATAAGTCTTTAGTATTTGATTAACTATCACCCTACGGCTTTTTTTTCCTCTTACATTTCCATTACACACTAACCCAGATTGAAATATACCTCTGTCTCCCTTCTGCCTTTTCCATCCTCCTTCTATGTTTCTTTTTCATACATCAGGGCCCCTCCCTGAGACAGACGCACACACCGACTAAAGGATGTCACCATAGCAACAAGAGAGAAAAAGTAAAAAAAAAAAAGAAAAAAAAAAAGATGCACTGTGAGGAGCGAGAAGGAGAGGATAGAGCGAGATGGAGAGAGAGTCAATAACCTAAAGACAAAAAGAAAGAGTGATATGAAGAGTGGGGAGATGGAGGGGCAGAGAAAGAGCGTCAGATGACAGCGGGTGTCTCTCTTTGGCTGCAGCCACACTGAGCAGCTCTGACTTTGACAACAGAAGATGTCAGCCTCTGACTCCCTCTTTCTTCCCATGTTTTTCACACTCTCTCTATTCATATCTGCTCGCAGTGTTAATCTTTTCAGCAACAATCTGACTCTGTCTGCCTGGAGTGAGTTACGACAGAGAACAGACACAGGGCTGCTTGTGAACAAATTTGTGGTTTGCTGAATGTGAGACTCATTGAATCTGAGCCACACCCGACTCCTGCAGATCCGCACTACCGACCAGACGGACCCACCTGACGTGTGTGAAAATGCACCTCATTCATGTGTAAGTGCAGCCTTGGCACAGTGAATCCTTTGGCCATTCAAGCCGAGGAGCACAGCGATGTGTACACTAACAACCAGGCACAAATAGATCGGATATTCAAATATGCAAGCTGTCTATTGCTAAACTGGAAATACACTTTTGGACGGATTTAGCGGGAAAAATGGCAGTTCAAAGAGTCTGTGACTCACATTGAAGAGGGTGGATGATAGGGGAAGGATTAATTTTCTTTTATTATGATAATATTGTGACATTGTAAATATAGTTTTGGAGATAAAATAAACAGAAAAGATTTGGGTCTGGTTAAATTAAATATAATTAAATAAGTAAGGGTGCTGGAGCCAATCACAGCTCACATTGGGCCAGTGAGGGGTCACCCTGGACAGGTCGCCAGTCCATCACAGGGCCAACACACAGAGACAGACAGAGACCAACAACCACTCACACTCAGACCTATGGACAATTTAGCGTCACCAATTAATCTAAACATGATGTCTTTGGATGGTGGGAGGAAATGAACCACTATGCCGCTGTGCTGCCAATGAGATAATGTGTCTAGCATTATCTTTATAAGATATTTAGAGGATTAAATCGACAACCAGAGTAGGAAACAGTGGTTTAAATTGGGAAACTGCTAAACACGGACCTGCTCAAGATGCCAAGTGGAGTCGATGCGTGGCTTGACTTTGCCCTGCTTGTAGAGATCCAGGATGGCGTTCATGGCCTGCGTGATGAGCTCGGTCTCCCCGTCCAGGTAGCCCAAGTGGAAGCCGCACACGGACTTGTTGCCCTGGATCAGGCTGAGCGTGTGGATGGAGAACTGGTGATACCAGTTTTTGGCCACGGCGAGCAGGTTCTTCTTCTGGCCCGCCAGCATGTTAGCTGTACCTGACAGAAGAAGAAGGAAGGAAAGGGCCTAAATATCTACAGCCTGGATGATAAAGTCCCATGTCCCCCCTTTGTCCTCACTTCATCATCAATTTCTCTTTTTTTAGCGGTGGAACAAATAATTTTATTATTTAATCAGTGGAAAATAACTATTCAGAGTTATATTACAGGGGTTATTAGTGAGTTTTCTCTGCAGCTGAACTTGATTCCCTGCCAGGAGCCGGCAGTGGTGGTCAACTTGCTGCCATTTTTGCATTTACAGGATGTCATATCTGTGTTGCTGCAGCCTACAGATGGTGACTTTAAAGGAAAAACAGACAAAAATTAGCTTATTCATGCATCTCAAATATGAGTATTTCATCATTTGCTGTTATTGATGTTTTCCAATGTTTACCACTTTTGTTATATTTTATTAGAAAACTGTTATTGCTAAAAAACAAAACAAAAAACAGACCGATTATTAATTTGTTCCTGTCTCTTGTTATTAGTTCTGCTCTATATTTTAGCTCTGTTCTCCTGTAGCCTCGTACTCTCATCTATACCTTTCACCCAGAAAACCAGGTTAGTGCCTCGGCTCTGGCTGTCACCACATCACCTTCCCATCCCCTCCCTCTGTATTCACGCAGCCTGCCATGCTGTGGATGTCTCTGCCTCTCTCTCTCCCCCTCTCTCTCGGGGGAAACAGGGGACACAAAGCGAGCTCTGAGGGAGGAGAGGGACCCAGGCTGCTACATTCAGACACATTCCAGGTTTTTTCGTGTGCATAAAACGCCCATTGTTCCACCAAAGCATACTTTCTGATAAGCTGGAGGAGAAGCAGCCAGCACGGAGGGACCGGGCGGGTAGGTTGAGGGTTCTGAAGGGATGAGAGCGGGTGAAGAGTCCAGAGGAGCGGGGGTCTTTGGAGAGGAGTGGGGGCACCATGCTGGGCAGCGGGGGTTTTTTGTGCAACATGCAAAGGCAAAGGCCTGTTCTCCACAAATGCCGACCCCGCCCACTGTTGCATGCATGCTAGTTCCAGATTGGCATCGTAACAGAGCAAACGTAAAAGACTTCCCACGGATGACACACAACACACTGAGGACACGGACCTCTACATAGGGGTCACTCTGCCCACCAGGAAGCAGCTGTATTCTCCGGCAAACTGTTGTATGGACTGCATTTGATTGCGTGTTTTTTTTATTTTTGGTGATTAAAAATTAATACTGAGGAAAAAGTAATCGTCTAAATATAGACCAGCCTGTTCGTGGGCATTTTGTCAGTAGCTGCTGGCTTGTAGGCCTATAGGTAACTTGTGCATCCTACAAAACTGTGTAGCACTGCCAAATAAAAAAAACAGACAAACAAAAAAAACACCTAATAAAACCACACGTTTGGCTTCAGGCCTTACATAAGACTTTTTGGTAGAACTTTTGGTAGAAGAGATAGGAGTTAGAAATGCACACAGAAGACTTTTCAGTTACACAAAGTTTGCCTGCGGTAGTTGATGGTTGATTTTTATTTGACTTTGTAACATAAAAGCGCTTTTGAATCTGGTTATGTGGGCATTGATAACATTGGCACGCATCGCGTCCATGTTGATTTATTTGGTGGTAACTTATGAGAATTTTTGCCTGGCGAGGTCTTGGATGAACTGCTGCTTCCAAAAACTACGGATAGACTCTCAGGTGAAGGATTTCTCTTTTAACTTACCATAGGTAATAAGTTTGCCCATTGGCTTCAGCAGGTTGTAGGCCTTATGGGTGTCCGATCCTCCAAGAGGGTCCAGTATGATGTCCAGCCCTGGAACAGGAGAGACAAGAAGAGGACAGTTATCGCTGGTGTGAATTCAGAGAGCAGCCTGCCAATTCTCCTCAGCAGCTCCCTCCGCATGCCAGAGTTCACTAGGAGTAGTGAGTGTAGCCAAGTTGTGCCATGTTTACATGAAGAGAAACCCGTACATATGCCAAGAGAGGAGCGGAGGAGAGCGGGATGAGCTCTTTTATGGCTTTTATGTTTTTCATTACTGTCACTGATAAGACAGGAGGGATGAAACCATTCCCCGTCACTTTTCATTCCATTTCTGGTGGACGGAAAACAAACCAAGCATGGCGACCTAACTATGAAGGTTTGTCAGTGGTTTATTAAAGTCCGGACATGTAGACTCAACCTTTGTGCCAGAGCTACACCTCCTCGCTCCATAAAAACCCCGGTTCTATGGATTGTCAGAGGCTCGCAGCAGGACTCATGCCTTGACCACAGCACAGATGAATCAACGGAGAGCCGAAGACTGGGGGAGAGGTAGCAGGCAAGGCTGCACATTGATCCAGGCCTCTCATTAGATATAGTCTGTCTCAAGTGTCAGTTCTCGCTTTCTTCTTATCTGCTTCTGTCTGTCTCTCTGTGTGCTACATGGAACAGAGACGTGTTGGAGAGCTGACTATGAGATGAGTCTCCAGCGCAGCGTTCGGTGAAAGAAGAAACAGGAACTGGACACTGCTTCATATCGCTGGACAGCTTCATTTTGTTTTAAAGAAATTTGAATCCAGCGTGAAAATCTCTATAATACTCTGCAGATACCGTATTGATGGTGATGAGAATCCAAACAGTCACTGCTCAGTGCAACAAGTTTACAAAGGAAGAAAAACACCCCAAAGTGTGTCCTTCATTCACCAATCAACAAATGCTGCATTCACACAGCGTTGCTTTGTGACCGTGGGGATAAACCGATCTGTACTGTTTGTCCTCGAAACAATTTCAGTGCACGTTACAGTAAATCCTGGGCTATTTATCAGACAATAACAACTCTCCACATTCACCCACACTCTTCATTTAGAGCTCTTCTCCCTGCGCTGATGCTCGGCTTCCTCACCTTTCGGGCTGATCTTGCGAACCTCCTCCACGTAGTCCTTGGTGCGGTAGTCGATGGGATGCGTGACCCCGCCCTGGCTGATGGTCTCATGCTTGTTGGCCGACGCCGTGCCGAACACGGTCACATCCTTCACCGTCTTGCACAGCTGGGTGGCTGCGATGCCGACACCACCTGAAAGAGGAAAGGGGTGGGGTTAACGCACAGCCAAAAGATGAACGGAGTACGGTGGGAATTCCCATCCCACATGTGTTCTCTTTTGCAGGTTAATTTAATTTACATTATTTATTGACCCAGGCAAGACAGTCAGGAACACCACGGATGTGCTTTGCTCAGGGGTATGTAGACAGCCAATTGAATACAATCAAATTACTCCGGCCTGGCTGGCCTTGGGGAGAATAGACACCCACATACATAAATCCAACTCTGGAGAAAGTAGCCATTGTAGCTCAAATGACACGTCTATTTTTTTGTTCCCTTATTCGAAACAACCTGCCTTAAATTCCACAGGATAAAAAATGAAGCTGAGGTATCTGTTTGGTTAGGAAAGACAAACCCGAGGACATTCTATCGCAAATTACTCAAACACAGCTCCTTATGACCGTTCCAGCTCAAAACTAAATGTGCTACTTTGTCCTAAACAAATCTCAGAAGACATTGTGCTGAATGCCTGTGAGCTTCAGTTGGATGTTTGGCATATCTGTGTTCGTGTTTGCTGAATTTGGACATGTGTACATAGTTGCGGCAAATGCCTCAGCCAGTGTTTGCCCGGGCAAGAAGCAAGAAGTAATAGGTTACTGATAAGCAGTGGTTCGTTTGACACTGATGCTGACTTGAGGACTCGAAATGAAAGGCATCCATAAAGGTCATTTATGCCAGACCAAGTAAAGAGTATGTCTTATCTGATACCAAAGAGGAGAGCGACACAAAGTGACGTGAATTTAAATAACAGAGGCCTTTTCCTTTCTTTCGTTCCTTTTTTTTTTTTAATGGCTTGGCTGGGCTGCTACTGCTGCACAGATTTGGATTAAATAAATGACAAAATCATGATTTGTTTGCTTACACAGGCAGCTGAACCCAAACGAACCAGCTCTGATTTTTTCACGATTTCTTCTTCTTTAGTTCTAAAATGACAACAAATGGCTTAAACTCTTGTGTGTTCTGAGTAAGTGGACTAGCAATTGCACAATTATTCAATTAGCTGATCTCTTTCACTATGACCTTTTATCAGCAGCATTATATTTTTCTATCAGTTATAACATTAGATGACATTGATGCACCTCAATTTCTGCATTACAGATGAGCCAACAAACTTCCTCAGTGACATCCTGGAAGTTGCTCAATGAGGCTGCAGTATCACATGACATCAGCACTGAAACAAGCAAAATAAAAAGAAACAAGAACTGAGATACTACTGATAGGATTTAGGCCAAATCAAATAATCTGTATTAAACTCCAGACCAGAAATCGCTGAGTGTGGATATGAAGTATTCGTTTCAGAACCTTTCGGGAAAAAAAACAACAACATCTGAATATTATTTTACAAAACTGTTCCCTGGATGAAAAATAAAATCTGAGAAGTTATGTGAACAGACCCCTTCGCCATCCCCAAGTTCAGCGTAAAGGCCAAAAGTCTGGTTTGTAGCGTGAGAGCAGTTGACCACATCGCTGTAATCACTGTAATCACACGTGTACGGACTGGGAAGACTGATGAGAAACCAAAATCAAGCTGTTGGATGCGAGTGCTGTGTGCTGTGTTATAACAGCACCATCTCTCCTTGTCCTCAGTGAGAAACCAGGTTTGCGTTGCCAGGGAAACCTCGGCCAAATTGCCGGCGATGACTGAGCAAAGGGAGCCATTTTGTTTCATGGACCGCTCTTCCCCTCTAAGAGGAAATCAGCAGTTTGTCATCAGTATATATCGGTCAATCTCTCGTCTCTGAATGTGACATGTGATTTACGTGCATGCAGATTTTTGGACATGTAAACACGATACACAAAGATGGATTTGTTTGTGTTTTTGACATCATTAAGTAAATGAGCCACAGTTTCTGTGAGGAGAACAAAGTGGGAAACTGTTGCTTTGTTTGTCTTTGAGACTAAAAGGGCCCGTCACACAGCAGCAAGCCTGAGACTCAGTTGTTAAGTACTGTCCAGAAGTATGATGCATCCATTAAACCGGGGACTTGCATATTAATATTTAACCAATGCAGCTATCATAAACACAGTGACGCCCTCTCTGTGTTTACCTGATGAGCTCAGCGAGTGACCAGAAAACAACCGCTGCGGAAATTGGCCTTTGTTCTTGTCATATCATTTTTTTTTACCTCAAAAAACAAAGAGCTTGCTTCCAATCAAGTTTTAAATCATCCTCGAGTTGACGGCAGAATAGAACAAAAATAATTTCTTATAATCAGATATGTTTGTTCTGAAACATTTGGGTGTATAAAAATGTGTTTGCAAAGAGTTATTGCTGCCGAATAGGAAGAGGGTGAATGATTTTAAATCAGCTAGAACAAACTTCTGATTTCCCATCACAAGCCGGCTAAGCTGTGCCAAGAACCCCTTGATGCACCCCCACCTCATTTTACAAACACACACATTTATACATAAATACACAGACAAAGAGAGCAGCCTTGAACAGTCCTGCTGGCTTCTGCTGAACTTCACAGATATGCACCCTGATTAGTTATAAACTTTTATCAACCCACAGTGTCAGTTCCTGTTGTTTCCTTTCCTGATTTCTCTCTCTGTAGCTCCACAGGAGCAGAGTGTGATTTAAGACTATCCACAAACACGTATCCATTGGTGGGAGAAGAGAAAGCAGCTTAAGCAAATTCTTGCTGCTAATTGCACGTTTTCAACAAGGTTCATTGAGTTGTTAACACTTGTCGTTTGGGAAATATTAAAATCAAAAAATCGTTCACCTATCTGTTCTGTTTTTCCTTCTCTTGGGGGAAATGGGACACACAGCAGGGTTTTGTCTTTCCCTGAATCCTTACATACACACATTTTGGCACAAATTACACTTGGCTTCCATAACATGACTGTGTTAGCAGTGAGGAGGAATTTTTCCCCAAAACAGAGTGGAATCTAGACTGACACTGAGGCCACTGTTATTGCTCCACACCCAGAGTCAAACAGAAGGGGCGGGTGAAGACATCAAGAGATGTTTTTCAGATCCATTTAAAAAGATAAAATAACGGATTGATACCATGTTGGTAATTCATCTCCGCAGAGCCTGGTCGCTCTTGTCAACACAGAGATGTCTCTGAGCTGCGCTCCTCTTTTCTTCTACACCGATTTCCACGTTTTCCTGAAGGACCATTGTCTGTCCGACCCTACCTTTAGCTTGTGGTGGTTGTGGCCGGGACAAAGTATGAAATACAAATGTGGACGCGGGTGTCTCTTTTTACACAAACTCTCCCTGTGGTGGTGTCACAACATCAGCAATGTGAACCCACTAAACGAACATTTGGTCGGTGCTCTCTGCGGCTCAAGTTCAGATGTGAAACCTGTGACTGCGATAGAGGGTTGTGGTTTGGCATTTGTGAATGTGTACTCTTGAGGTATTACTCTGCATTATGTAACCGTGGTGTTTTTATGGGATGACAGTGGAAGTGTGTGTGTTTGTGTGTGGGCTGTCTCTGATGGTGAATTTCTCCCTGAGCAGCAGAGAGGAAGCCCATTTTTAGTTCCCAGAGTGAGTGAATTAAGCCAAAAAAGAAACAAAACAAAACAAACAAAAAAAAGCCTTTGGTTGTGTTGTGTGTGTGTGAACCTCAAGCAAATACAGGATAGACAATATGGATGCACAAGTATCAACACAAACTAGATTTCTGACACAGAGAAGTTGCATGAACGTGTCTGCAGAGTGAAGCTGGTGCACACTCACTCTGTCACACTAAAAAGACAAACACACACAAACAGGTGTCCTGACACAGGTTGCACACACACCTGCCAGTGCGTGCGTGTGTGTGTGTGGTGGGGGCGGGGGGGTGGATGGGGTCATTTGTCACTGTGGTGAGAAGAGAGTGAGCAAGCAATGTGATTGGCGGGCGGGGTTGGAGGTTGCCCTGGTTTCCCTCTCCTATCAGTGCAGCTGATCTGCCGCCGGCGATGCCAGGCCCGGGGAACACAGAGACGGTTCACCCACACAGCCCAGACTCCCGCTTAGTGGTCAGACTGAATTAGCATTCTCTAAACCGGTGTAAGACCTCCCGAGCAGACAGACTAGATGAGGGGGGCGGGTCGGAGGAGCCATTTTCAAGATATATCAGACTTTTAGTGTAGCTCCAAGGAACAACTGATCTATAAAAGTGAGAGATGTAACTACACCTGAGTTAATGTTTACATAGCAATAGGCTTTGTTAGCTGGTGAATAATGAATGAGAACAATAATCCAGGAGGGAGTCCTTGGAGAAATAAGACACAAGGCATAAAAATCCTTATAGCTGATTGCTTATTTGTTTTGTTTTCTTAATAATCCCTCTCTGGCTTCTTCTTTTCCAATCCAGTCTGCATTCAGCTGTGATCTGAGGCTCATAATGCCTGCAGGTCTGACAGGACCTATGAGCCGAGACATCCAGCCACCTGCTTCGCCCACTTTTGGGTCTTCCAAGCCTTTTCGAAGCTTGTTGCAGTGATACAGTATGTTTAAGGCCTTCCCTGTCACACTGAATTAATTAAGTTGAAAAGTGGGACTCAGCCTAATGGTGTAGTAAAATGTCTGTTCATGTTTTTTTAAAAGCTTGTTTAAAAATGCTCTTATTTGCACTTGCAGTAGGAAATTAGCAACTATGACAAAAGTCTCCTGAATGAGACAAAATATTAAACCTGTTGGCAATAACATGATGTTGTATTAAAAATATAGCATACAATAAAATTTTATAGCCGAAGAGTATCCAAGTTTACCAGTCGACTGTGGCTGCCATCGCGCAGAGCTGGAAGCCTCACTCTTCAAGAATTTCCGGAGAATCCTCAGTCTAACCTGGTGTAACACGGTCGCACACACTGACACGCCAACAAGAAGCAGCTGCACAAGTATGGAGGCCACCGTAATTGGCTGGTGGGGAAAATGAAAGGTTTGGTGGCGGCCAGTATAAACGGCGCTCTGAGGATGTGTGGAATCTAAGCACACAGACCTCAAACACACAGCTTTATGAGCTTTAGGAGCTTTATGAGAGGAGATGATGGATAACATCTGACATTTAACAGACCAAAGCACCTTACTGTGCTATTAATGAGGATGTTTCCGTCCAACTGGACTCAAACCACCAATTTAGGTGGTGTTGGTGCCAAAATGTCAAAAGGTGACAGAGGCCGTGCAGCGAAGTCATCGGATAAATCAGATAAACTGGTGACACAGGCTTCTGCAGCACCACCAAATTCATATTATGCGTTCCACAGCTGCAACACAATGCATGACGCTTGACGTTGGCCCGCAGTCACTCAGATCTCATAAATAAAACCGAGGTAGACGTCATCACTGGCAGCAGCAAGGTCCCATATGTATGCAGGAATGTGTAGTGTGGGTGTGGTGGTGGGGTGGCTGGCCAGGGTTCATAAACATTAGGACCAGTTCAGGGAGAGGTCAGAGGAAAAGCTGCTGGCCGGGCACCGCGTAAGACCAACGGGACACAGCAATATCCAAATGTCAGTGAACTCCCCCCCCCGTCGACCCAGGCCCTCGGGGGAAAACAAAAGGGGAAACGTGAGCACATTCCCCAATGACAAGGAACTCGGAGCACGGATGTGGCGAGGTCACGCAGAGGGAGCGGAGGTTACGGAGGGCTGGAGGGAGGGGGTGGCAGAATGGAGGATACAGATGTGCAGTTGGAGAAGAGAGGCACGATGGGAGGAAATACAACAAGCTATTGTTTGGAGAGGGGAGGACAGGAGCGGACCCACGAGAGAGGCAGCTGAGGACTATTCACCAGAGTTTACACACACACACACACACACACACACACGTAAAAGCATGACCAGCTGATGGAGTCTGAGCACCAGTTGGACTTTCTGCACCGGTCATCCGATCCGTGTGTGGAAAGGTCAGCGCACTTTCGAGGAAAATATTGTGTGCAGAGTGTGAGAGCGGTAACACACTCTGTACACAGTTTTAACATTATTTATTAATGATAGAACTATTGAAGATGGTGAAATTATAAGAATATTACAATGTTTTGTAATGAATAAAAGTAAATTATCCTATTTGGCTCCAGGTTGCAGGGACACTGGTGGACAAGGTGATGTAAACGTAATTGAAAGGAGACTTGTTATTTTCCTAAAGTAATTAAATCAGCAAATTATTATGAGGATAGTTCAAATGTGAGAAGGGTTACGTTGGGATGAAAGTGTTTACTAGAAAGGTAAAAATATTCATGACAGTGGAAGAGAAGAGACTCACAGGCTGTTGATCTCATGTGGACCTACAATAATAATAATAAAAAAAAAATCACCCCTGTTTGAATCAATGACCAACAATCACTGTTACTTCTCTGCCTCCCAAACAGGCACCAATTACTGTTGTGTAAAAAAGCCTCATGCACTGCTGTATCTTCGCTCAACATGAAGTGGTCCAGCAGGAATGTGTTGTGTTGTGAAGGCACACAATATTATTAGAGTAGTCAGATACACAACTTCATGTGCAACTGAGCCTGGTGAGACAGTCTGACGAGGTGGAGAAAAGCCATGTTACCACACACTAATGCCGTCTGTGGTTCAGCAGGGCGTTCGCTCAGATGTGGGCGGGGTTGAGTGGGAACAGACGGCCTGTTAATTATTGTTTCATAATCAAAATACAAAAAAATGCTTTGATTTCTGATGTTATTCAGAATTGATACTGACATCAAGGAAAGCGATGGATCTTGGGAAAACTTTATAAGTAAGACAAGCTGAGGAAATAATTGGCGGTGTTTCATATCTGCATGCGACACATTACAGCCCCAAAGTGACGTGTGAATGGGATAGTCTGATAGAAAGCAGCATACACGCTTCAAAGCGCAATTGAAACAGCTTTATTAAACTATTTATTTTCTTTTATGTCTTACAATAAACCTCCTCTGGTTTCTAAAAGTTATTCGTATGACATATAGAAAACATGGCTTCTTCTTTGGCCAAACTTTGAACCACGCCCTTTGGTTACATGCTTGCAAATGTGTAACTAAGAATTATTTTCATTTCTTAAATGTTCGGATTAGATGTAAGAAAATACTAAGAAAATGTTAGTTTCCCAGAGCCAACTGAAGCGAAGCTTTTTCTGAGCCACGGTCCAAAATGCAAAAATAAGCCAAAAACTTTATTTCTTTGAATGGCTGCTCAGGTCTGGCTCCAGAAGTGAGTCAAAGCCAAAGGGTCCCATTTTAAAATGTCCAATTTATAACAGCGACTAATGAATAATGACATATTCCTGAAAACGCTGAATAGTTCAATAGTTTAGTAGAAAGTGTTTTTAATCGATTATCTGCAGTTTTAATAGATAAAAAAATACTATTGATTTGTAGACTCAGTGCTGATTTGCTGGTCACAGTATTCCTAATGCGAGACCTCAGCTGGAATTTCCTCCTTAATATGAAGAAAAATGAATAAATCAGACACGCACAGTCACAATCTTGTTTCCTCCTCACTCTCTGGGCCTGTCACAGCAGATTCATCTGATCTTTCTAATCAGAGAACATCAGGAACACTTTCTGACAGGCACAGGGGTGGGACCCCCACAACCCCCCTATCTATACAAACACACACACACCCCCAGCATCCAGCACCATGTGGACCATGCAGCCCTGGGAGACGCTGTTCAGAAAAACAATGTGCACATCTCACACGTCGGTGACACCTTTTTTTTTTTTTTTTTGCACAGCCATGATGTGCACAGCTTGCTTTGAGCTCTCCCCAGAGCAGCGCTGCAGAGCGTACAGTATGATAATCATTTACACATGCAGAGAATGACCGAGTGCAGGCAAGCAGACTGCTAAGCAAATGTTTTTGTCATAGCCTCAGAAATGTGCTTTTACAATCCTGATGTCCAGACAGCTGGCAGGCCGACACTGGCAGCCTGCCCTGAGAAACCAGAGACGCCGCCTCGTTCGGCCAAACCAGAGGGAAGAGGTGTCTTACACCGCACTTCTACACCATTTCTCATATGGCAAACAGGCTCAGAAAACCTCTGGCAGTTTGTGTTCACAGGGACGAGTGACATCAACTGCATGATACAGCGTACGCAAACATTTGGGATTCCTCTGTGACCACCGATCCCTCAACTATGAGCCTGTTAGTCATTCAGCTCCGGAGAATATACAGTTTAATGTTAATCTCACAAATTCATTCATTTTTAGCATCACTGTGTCCATGCAGAGGGTTGGAGACACATTCGGCCGGGTTGGCTGTTTCCAAGAGCGCTCTTAATCATTTTAGTCTTCCAGAGAGAAAACTGCCTCAGGTTTCATCATTTTGCTTACATCACAAAGACATCTGCAACTACACACTGTCCCAAACATCAAGGGATCTGTTTGTGACTCCCTTTGCACTGAAAGAGTGGGAATCTGAGGAGAAACGAGAGCAGAATACCAGCAGAGAGCAAGAAAGAAACAAGGAGACAGCAATTTTCTTTTTGGGCTAATCTACTTCCATCCTCTCCAGCTGGCCTGATCGTGTAAACACAGTAAAGTCAAATGCTCTCAGGCTCCGTGCATCACACCCCAAAACAGGTGTTTCTACTCCCTCAATCCCTAACTCCTTCCCACCCACTCACTGTGAACTCTGACCCTACAGTCCAGGTGGCAGGTGCTCCAGTATTAGTGCACTCACTGAGCCATATCTCACACTAATGAACAATGGGAGCTTCTCCAAGAGCAATACTTTATATGGAAAAGAGAAGCATAAACAGGAGGCACAGGGAAGGACGAAGTCTGGTAAATATTAGGGAACGTTTCCCCCAAATGCCACAGCAGACGTTTGTCTTTTTGTGTTGAGCTTTTTGCAGAGGGTTGCTTCAAGATTGTTGTGTTGTAGCAGTTAGATCTGCGGCACTCTAACTGAGATGAAACTGATTAAATGTGGTTTTCAGCTGCAGGATTACAAGACATGTTGAAAGTTAACGGATAATTATAGCTACTGCAGCAGAATGAACAACAACGTTTGTGAATTAATTATTGATCAGTTTATATCGAATTCAAACATTGGCCAGTTCCTACCTAAAGCTGAGATAAGACAATGGGGCTTGTGTGCATGTGTGTGTCCGTGTCTACGTGTATTTGTATTTTATTCTGTGCACCTGCAGCGGCGTGGACGAGGACGCTCTGGTTGGGCCGCAGGTTGCCGAAATCGAACAGCATCATGTAGGCCGTGATGTAGTTGACAGGGACGGCGGCTGCCTCCTCAAAGCTCATGCCCTCTGGGATGAGGAAGGTGTGGGTAGCCGGCACCACCGCCACCTCCTGCCAGAGCCCGAAGCGGTTCAGCACCATCACCTTATCGCCGACCTGGAAGAAAAAGCAGGTAGAGACACTGGCTGAGTAAAGATGAATTAAGACTCTCTCAATCTGCCCTGTATTTACAGCTAATGAAAAGCTAACTCCATGCTAATCCTATGTTAGCTAAGCTCAAGTAATTTTATAAAGCTAAAATTTTTATTTGCATGCAAAAAAAATTTAAGTCACAAGTTCTGACAAAAATTAGTTTGAGGAAAAGCAGTAAAGTGTGATAGCTAAGGTTGAAAGGTTAAGCTCCTGCTAATAATCCATCTTTGTACCAATAATGGCAGAAAGAAGCAGTTAATTCAGTTGGGATGAATACATTTTCATCTCAGTGATGGGCAGATAATGGGGTGTTTGAGTTCATCCGACTGAGACAATGACACCTCTGCCTGTAAAGGCTTCAGAGCTGCTGCTCTGATGCACAGAGAAGCAGAAGCAGAAGAAAAATTGGACTGTTCTGCAATCATCCACGTGTCCAACTTACTAGGTCAACGCTACTATCTATAATTACTTTGTTTTTGGAAGAAAGAAGCACGTCTTGGGGTCATCTGCTGTAAATTGGCAGCATGACAGGACTTTTTTCAAACAGTTGAATTAAATAAAATCTAAATTCGACCACGTTGATAAATGAGGAGGATCCAATGACAGGTGAGTACCCCAGGAGGTTTCACCACCAGAGCCTGATGTAATTTGGAGCCTTCCGCCATCTGCAGCCTTGCCGTTTTCTTTGGCGAGCTGTGTGGCAGGAACAGTGAGAATGTGGTTTAATGTTTTGCTTTACAACAACGGCAGACATGCAAACATGCAGCCACGTCGCCCAAAAGCCAGTTTGCTCTTGGGGAGTGAAGGCAAACATGCAGAGTGATAATCCAGAGCAGAAGAATAACACAGAATCTAACATGTGTTCAGTATTTTTCTCTCCGCTGCAAAGGAAATATCTTTGTGGGATAAAATGTCATTATTATCTAACATTTAACCATTTTGATTCTTTAGAAATTCTGTTTTGATAGTGTGGAGGCCACTGGCGTCATTTAATGTGCTGTGTCTCACGATCACAGCCTTGTCTCCCAAACTATCCTTATCAAAGCAGGATCCTCCGATTCACAACTGTCTCTCTCGAGAAGGACGAACCCTGATATAAACTTCCCCCCCGACCGGCGCCCCTCACCAACCAATCAGGAGAGCCCGCTCGAGAAGCACAGAAAACAGAGACGACTGCCGTATTATAAGTGTCTTCCTGTTTTCTTCCTCCCCCCTTATCCACCTCTCTCGACAACGCTGCCCCCTCCCACCATGTTTCCATTCTCCTCACTTTTTCTCTTCCCTTCTTTCTTTTTCATTTCCTGACTGCTTTTCCTCTCACAACTTTAGAGCGTCTTCCTTCCCCTTCTCCAGTCTCATCCTGTCGGCGTCTCTGTTTCTTTTGCCACCTTCTTTGACACCCCCCCGCTCCTCCACACACACACACACACACACACACACACTTCTTCACCCTCCGTCATGTCGCTCTGTCTTCACCATCCTCTCTCTTCTTTCCCCCCCGTGACGAGTGCCCTGTGTCCCCTCTTCCTCATCAGAGAGACAGGACAATGGGGTCCATCTTCTCCCCTGGCTTCTCTCCACTCATCAGAGGCCCTGCCAGATTCTTCCCCATGGCTGAACATAAGACAAGCTCTCTCCTCCTGGGAACAAACCCTCTCTACCCGGGCCTCTCTAATAGTCTGGAGGGAGCCATGTGCCTCGTTGTCCATCCACTCCAATTAGAGAGCTCTTCCTCACTCTATCTCTTTCATGCTCGCATCTTTCTGTCTCTGCTAAGCCATTCGGTTTATTTCCAAAACTACACTTTCACTTTTTAACTGTGAGCTACTTCTCTCTCTCTCTCTCTCTCTCTTTTTCTAATTCACTCTCCATTTCCTCTTTTTTCTTTTAAATCTCAGAGTCCTCAAGCTCATCAGCCTTGCTGGCTTATTTGGAGGTATGGTGCGGCAAAAACAATCGATAGATGGAGGAATTGGAGCTTTTTACAGGAAACACACATGCACAAACATGACTCACACGTTGCATTCAAATGCATCTGCAGCTGCCCACGTAAAATCATGAGAGCTACTGTCAGTCACACTCACAAACCAGTTAGGAAGACTCAAGGCCGAGCCGACAAGCCTTGTGACACTTCTGTTACAACATCTTCGCCATGTGATATGCAAGTGCACTGCAGGCGCTTAGTGCATTTCCTCTCTTGGCATTCATGCATCATGCAATCGTGGTTAGGGGTCATGGGCGCAAAGGGGGTGATTCAGGGAGTGGGGGCCTGAACAAAGACACTTCCAGTTAACTGTATATGAATAGAATTAATCAGATGGTGATTCAGTTTGGGGGTATGCAGGGTGCCCAAGTCAGCTGCTTTGTGGCTTGGAGATTTGACAATCTCAGCAAAAAAATAAAAAATAAAATAGAGGAGATGGTCAAAATTTCTGACACACAGTTCCTGAGTCAGGCTGAGGCAGAAGATGGATGTTCGCTGTAAATGCCCACGCTGCCCTTGTGGAGCTAGTATCAATAATTAAAAGAAAACATGATATCTCCCCGGTGTCATTGTCAGCATTGTTGTGCTTCATCACAGTTTGTATGGTGGTTTGATAGAAAGCCACGCCCTGCTCCCTTACAGCAACATCTGTTAATGCTGATTCTTGCACTCCACTGCAAGTTACAGCTTACTGCACATTCACAACAGCTTATGGTCAGCTGTTGTAGGGTTTTGTGATGGTGGTGAAATTGACAATGTATGACAGAGGAGCAGGATGAAGGGGGGGTGGGGGTGGTTTAAAAAAGGACGGGAAAGAGGAAAGAGGGTGATGGCATGACAGAAGGGATTCACCAACAGCATAATTGATGCAGGGGGAATCGAGGGATTAGGTAAAGGAAGGGGAAATAGATAGAGAGAGCGAAGGAGGGATGGAGGAAATACCAGACTGACAATGTAGGCCAGAGGGAGGTAATTAGGAACATATGGGTCAGATCTTAGCATAACTCAGGGAAGGGAAAGAGCATGAAAAATGAGAAGTCTGGAGAAAAAAAAGTGCTGATGTTTAGTGTCAGAGGAGCTTCGCTGTGATTTGTTTCCCGTCTTCCTTCGCTTACTCACTGTTATACCCCCCCCCCTCGCACTTAGGTCATTTGGGGTGAGTTCACTGTATTGGCCATTACTTGACTCCACTTTATTGTTCTGTTAAAGTGATGCTTGTTTAGCTGCAGTTACTGGAACATCAAATGCCTGTTACGTCTGAAAGCAGCAGACACCGACATCGAGTTCAGGACCGTATCGGAAAGATGAAAATCAGTCACACTTTGCTCAGCCAGTCGTCATCATTTTGTAATTATCCATTTAAAAAGGAACATCCCTGAGCAAACACCCAGACACGCCCACTATTGTATGTCTTTGTGTGGGTTTGTGTGTGAAGGGACTGATGGAGCTGCTGCAAGTGACTTGAAAACCCAGTGTCATCGGGGTCAGCACATTCTCCCAGAGTTTCTTGCCAAAATAAAAAAACAAAAACAAAAACAAACAAACATCTGAGAGATCTCCATCCATTAGAAAGATTGGCTCCTAATTTCATGAGGGGCTGTGAGGAAGTGTGAAGTCTTCAGGACAAGCTGTGCCTTTCTGCATTTTGTGCTTGACCTTTAAATCCAATCTACATCACTGACAATGTGGAGAAAAAAGGCCATAAAATATTCTGGACACGAGTGTTTTAACCTTCAGTGCGCCCCTGCTGACCCGCAGCCAATCACACTCCCATTGCTCTGCACAGCCCCACATCATCCACATGGACCCGCACTTGTCAGACACATGTGCCACTCCCATCCCGACGCACTCATTCTGCACTCAGTCCGCTGTGAGAAACTGAGATGCTCTTACGACAAAAAACGCCACCTAATGTTTCACATTTCTGGAGCTTTGTTTCTTAATTGTCTCCCTAAAAAGGCGTTGCCGTGGTGATGCCATGCAGCCAACACACACACACACACACACACACACACACACACAGATCCGTGACTCATCAATGCCAAAAGCCACAAAAAAAAAAATCTCGTCCAATTACCATATAATCCATTTGAATCAATCTGTTAATTATTATTGTTTCATTGTGTGAAAACCCGCAAGGTTTGAACTTAAGTCGCGACACATTCTTTTTTATTATTATTATTATTATTATTATTGTAATCTTTTTGGGAGGCTCAGTGTTGACAATGAGCGGCTGAGCTCATCTCTCACGCCTCAAGCTGTCTGTTGCGTCGCGCCTCGCCCTTTCCGCTCGGTGAGTCTTTGCGCCACCGTCGCTCCCGGTAACAAAAGGCGTCGTTGACTCCCGACTGGCAGCCACCGGCGTCAAGTCAGCCATATTGATCAGTGGTGGCTCGTCGTAGCGCCTCCAAGATAAAGTCCCTTATTAATTAAGTTAAAGTTGCAGGAGGACGAGGAACCGAGGAGGCATTTCATGGTTTATCATATAAATTGTAAATTTGTGCAGTTGTATTATAGTTGCAGTTGTCTGTATATATGTAGGGTCATGCGGGATCAGACTTTACTATATGAGTGACCTAAAGGCCTACATGATCAGATTTGGCCCCTACAGTAGGCTACATTTTAATACAGCATCTTCAGTCATCCATTATTCTAATTTCATTGTTTTTTTATGTCACCTCTTTATTCCACAATAACACAAAGGAAGCGCTCAGGCCGCGCTACAGCTTTAATTTTGAAGGTGGACCGCCTCATTTCCGGTCTCACGGCTGCTGTCTCTGTCTGACTTGACGCAGCTCTACGCGTCTTGGCGCACGTCAACGCTCACGCAGCGTGGGTGCAGCCAGGGCGGCTGAGAGGAGCCCACCGGCTTTACATTGTGTTTATTTCGACTTTACACTTGCAACACACATTGTTGCGTATTAAACACAGAGCCCATCTCTGCCCCACCCACCCAGAACGCTTCCACCAAGTTGGTAATGAGTGCGCACCGGCAGCACAGGAGGGGCGACACATGCTGCTGCTTCCATTGTGCCCAACTCGGGTCATTTTCACACTTTAGCTTCCTTCTAACACAATATGCATCACGGACACACAAAAAGGCTTTAATGCCGTTGTGTTGTGTTCTCTCTCTTCCGCTTTCACACAACAAGTGCTGTCTCCTCCGTACGATGGACGAGCAGCCAAAACGCAGCAAACATCTTTTATGAATCCGTTTTTGTGTGTGTGTGTGTAATAAATCTGTTCATGTGTTGATTCTCTGGACCAGCAGCCTCGAATGAATCCAACCGTGAGTCAGTTTGTGAGTGTTGAGAGCTGCTGGTGCTGTCTGAGCCTGACACGCCCATGTCCAGATGTAGCTGCTCAGCATCATTTACACAATTAAACACACGCAGACACACACACACACACACACACACGAAGCAAACTGTGACTTCGAGTGGCAGCAAACAAAAAACCAACAACAACAACAAGAACCAGAACAGAAATGATAGGATGAGGCGTGCTTACTTTTCTGTCGGTCACTTCTTCCCCTACAGCCTCCACCACCCCGGAGCACTCCATACCGGGGGTGACCGGCGGGGACGGCAGCCGGTCGTACAGCCCCTGTCTGGCCATCAAGTCGGCGAAGTTCAGCCCGCACGCCTTGACCCGCACCAGGACCTCTCCGGCTTTGAGCGCCGGCTTCCCCTTCTTCACCTGCAGCTTGACTTTGTCATACCCCCCGTAGCCGGTGAGCACCAGAGCCCGGTAGGTGAACGCCTCCTCCTCGGGGACCTTCTCGGTGGCCGCCGCGGGAGTCGCCGCCGCTTCGGCGGCAGCTGCGGGTGCGGACTCCGTCTTGGGCGACTCGGTCTTCGGCTCCTCCGCTGGTTTGGTCTCCTGTTTCTGGTCCACGGCGTTTTGCTGCTGGGCAGGTGCGTCTTCTCCAGACATTGCGCAGAGAGCTGTGAGACACTAGAGGGTAAAATAAAGATATATATATATATATATATGTATATGTGTGTGTATATATATATATATATATATATATACTGAGAGGCTTTTTCACTTCTTGTGCTTTTTTTTTTTGGTGTTGCTGTGGACACGCTTCGGGCTTGCTGCCGCTGCTTGCCTTGCAAAATGAAGATAAAGTGCGAGAGTCAGAGCTTCTTCTTCAGCAGTCTTGCATGGAGACTCAAACCCCGACAAAAGTGGGCTGATCAGTGGCCAGTGGCTGTCAACGCCGAGCTCTGACAGAGACTGTGAGTGGGACGAGACGGAGGGAGGCTGGAAAACACGGAGAGCCGCTGAAACGCAGGGATTGGACGTGTGTGATTGAGTGGGCTTGGCTCTTTGGGGTAATGCTATGTGATGAGCCTACACTGCAGCTAGCAGAGAGGTGATTTGCAGAAATGCCCATTACGCCTGAGAGGCAAATAAAGTTGAGACCAGGCCTCTGCAAAATCTCGTTTATTGCTGCTAAACTCAATTAGATTATTAAGGTGATGTGGTTGGAGGAACACAGACAGCCTTCCAAATACAGAAAAGCTTCTAATAAAGTAAAAAAAAAAAAAAAAAAGATTGTTATGATTAAGAGATTAGACCAAAGATCCCTCTCTGGACTCTTCTTCTTCTTTTTATTATTATAATTATTTCAGGGCTGTTTGTGACATGTATTCAGACTACAGGGAACAACTTCCCCTCAGATGTGAGGATTGCAATTTACTGACTTAATATTTCTTTCATCGAGACTTTGCTTATTTCTGGCTGTTTACAGCTGCATGTTTCACAGTGAGGTTCGGGCTGCTGGAACAGTAGGAGCCAGAGGAAATGTCTGTTTATGCTGCCTGTTCTGCAGTGGGATTTGCAGGAACCTTGGACATGCACATGGCTCATTGTTGTAACTTCCCTGAAAAGGCAGCTAAAAAAAAACCAAACAACATAACAAAATAAAAAAAATAAAAAGATCATGTCAGTGTTTGATTACACAACAAACCGTCCTGCTTCGTGCTACTCAGCTTCAGCCACAGGAGAAGCCTAATGCACACGGGACACAGGCTTTCAGAAAGTTCACAGGTTTAATACGAGTGTTTCGGAGTCAGTCTCAAAAGCTGCTGTGACAAAAACAACAAACACATTTCTTTTATCTGAGTTTTGCACATGGAAACAAAATCTATTTACATGTTCTTGTCAGGGCCTTTTCAGTTGAGATGGGCCAGCACTGTCTCTTTTCAGGGAGATGAGAGCACAAGAGGAGTTGGTGAGACACCTTGTGGCCATAAAGTGCTACTCAGCACTTCTGAGGGCAGATGTCCCAATCAATATCCCACAGGGGGCTTAATGATGTAGGAGCCAGGCAGTATTGAGCTGCTGCTTTGACACAGGCAAAATGTTACAAGCTCAACTGTCTGTCCTCCCTCACCGAGTCACTCTGAATAAGCATCAGCCTGCTGAGGGGGCTTGTAGAGTGTCTTTGCTTCTCATTAGCTCTGACAAGGCCGGTGTGGCAATCTGCCAGCAAGACGCAGTCTGGGAAAATGACTTGGAGTGCAGGTTGAACAAGATGAGATGCATAATGCGGAAGTTTAACCCGTGGGGCCCAGAAGAAAACTCTCAGACTGTGTTCCAGCAACTAAAGAGGGTTTGAAAAAGTATCCATCGGAGGAAATGGTGGTAGTTAAAGGAGCGCATGAGTAGGACACAGGAACAGAGACACACTGCGTTGGACACCTGGTGTAGTCTGGATGCTTCCTCTATTGCCTAAGTAGGTTAGTGAAAGCGTAATGTTGCTCAGCGGTGTAATTCAGCCCAGATAAAGTACTGTGCCACCGATCTGCCAGGCAGCAAGTCTGGACGGTCTCTGTGGATGTGTGTGTGTGTGTGTGTGTGAGCTCCAAACACACACATTTTCATCTCCATTTAAACTGGGCACATTCTGGGATTTACAGCAAATCTATAGAAAGGAATGAGAAATCCCACACATGCTGTCAGTGCATGTGTAGCAAGAAATATGAATACCCTCAGGTTTGGTGACTGGTGAGCTGTCGTGCTCATCACTCAAAGTGTTACAAATGTTCAGTTTTGGCTACACAAAGGTAAATGTTATTCTCTCTGGTGCGTCCTTGAGCAGGATGCTGAATCACTTTTACTGCTGTCCGTGCGTGAAGATATTTGTTACAAGCAATCTTATTGTGATGCCACAAAAATGATCCCACAACCACATGAGAGGCAGAGAAATGAGGCCCATTAGTTACAAAAGAGTATTTGTGTGTTCCTCTCTGCATCAGATTCATTCATTTTCTCCTGAGTGCCGCAGGGCTCAGGGGGCAGCAGGTGCAGTTAATACAAAATGTGCACTGGAAATGATCAGTTTAGCTTGAAATACTAAGCACATATGCCACAGCCTTCTTCAGATGCTAAATTGAAATACTGAGTTTGGAAGAAACTCTGTTCACTTCGCAGCGAGCTCAGTACAAACAATCAATTCTGCTTGGCAAGTCGACAGAAAGTGAGAGATTAGAAAACTGAAGTCAGTGCATGCTGGCTCTTCACCAATTCAATCTGGTCCTTGATTCATTTTCTTTCTTTTTTTTTTGGTTTCATTTACCCTCATGTTAACTGATCTTGCACAGTCATCTCTACTTTACTCAGGCATAACAGTAATGAGTTTACCGGTTGAGTCACTCATCCACTGCCGAAGCACAAAACTATCCAGCACGCTCGTACTGAAGTACGGGCAATGCAGAACAATACACCCACCTGCTGGCAGGTGCACCAGACTGTGGTGAATTATCAACAGCATGAGCGTGAGTGTAATTTGCCCACCTTTTACTGTAAGTGATTATTCACTCATATAAATGCTTTTAAATATGTGAAGTGTCATTGGCCTCCATGTTTGTCCAACACTGTTCACTTGTGTCCATGATGTTCAGCTGAATAGTCAAGATCTTCAACAATACCAGATGCAGCCAGTGAATAAATAAACTCACTTTTAAATTGCTGCGTCTAACGCATCCGAGAACAAGGTGGTGAACTGAAGAAGTCTGGAGCTTCAGATTTTGCCTCAGTTTACACACAAAAACAAAATATTTTAGTTACTTCAGTGTCCCTCGAGGTCTGAGTGTAGGCCAGAGATAAAATACACAAACGCACACACAATCCCCTCTCACCGCAGCGACTTCGACCCGAAAAGGTCAGTTAAATCTCAAAACAATGTATTTTCCAATTCAGCCCAGCTGGTATCAAACAGAGGAGATAAATGCAGCTTCATTTATCAGCTTCTGAAGCTTAGTTACAGAGCAGACACACAAAGACTTGGTAATGAGAATATAAGGGGCAAAAGAAGTAATAAAATCAAAAAAGGCACAAACCCTTTATCCAAAAAGTCCAAACAAGGTCCTTGAAGGCATCAATCAAACTTTTTACCAATCATGTTCACAGGACAATCTATTTTATTTAATCTTACTATCCTTTTAAACGGGGACTTACAGGTGCTGCGATCTGCCCCCTTCTAAACATGCATCAGGACTCAGAGGGATTTGTGAACAAAACCAAACAACGGATGACTTCCATGACTTTTCCCCGGGCTGTTCTTCACACTACACTCTCATAAAAAAAAAAAAAAAAAGCAATAAAGTTCCTATTTCCATTCTGTACGTGTGGACTCCTGAGAAAAAGCTTTACATCTTTCTTTTATATCTTTACCACAGTCTGCCAACATATTCAGCAGTCTCCGATGTTCACACTCAGCCCAGAGCTGTCATTCACATTTCTTCTAAAATGGTTCCTGCTGCAAATCCCAGTTACGTTCAATGTGGCACCATTGAAGCCAACTTCACAGGACTGATATATAAATAAAGACTTTTTTTTCTTAAACTCTTGAATGAAACCTCCACAGCACAGGACATCAATGATCCTTCCTTGTCAGTGCCAATTCCCATAATGCCTCAGTTTGCAGGTGCAGATCCTGGACCAGGGTCCAGCAGGGGGCAGTGTCGGTCTTCAGGGGGGGAGGAGATGACTCAACAGTGCTGATCTGTCCTGGCACGTGGCAGCAGCGTCATTCAATGATCTCATTCACAAAACCATTAACTCCTTTATTTATTTATTTATTTATTTTAAAGCAAGGGGGGTTCAAGGCAATAAGCCCCATAAAGACGAAGCAGTCACCTCTAACTGCTTAATGTGATGGACTGTTTTATCAGGACAACATTTATTGTTTCTCCATTAAAGAGTCATGTTGGCACTAAATCAGGGGGCGTAATGTGCAGAGGATTTATGCTGCTTTCCCAACAGTGATGGGAAAAATGGGTCCTCAGTCATTATCACTCAATGTATGTAAATGTAAATCATAAAAAAACCCATAATATATCTATTCCAAACATCAAGTCCTATAATTAGAAGTTAAAGCTCCTCTTTGGGGGGGGTCTGTACTCCTGCAGCGCAGCTTGACACCCCATTCAAAACTCAAGTAATGAAATTATCCCTCCGCACCCCGGAGGCTGACGGGAGGGTGCTTTATTCACCGCGGAGTTTGTTTATTGGATGAGTCAAAACAACTGAGCTGCAGGAGCTGAAGTGACATGATTGTCACCAGAAATCTACAACAGCAGCTCAAAAACATTAGAGCAAAACAAACAAACAAACAAACAAACAAACAAACAAACACGCCAAGGGCTAAGATGCAGCTTTGATAGATGTCATTAAGCTCCCAGTGTTGAGCAGCAGAGAATTAAAGATAATGAACGGAAATGTAGAGGACTCTGTCCCACAGATGCTTTATTTCCCATCAGAGCAGCCTATTAAACGATGATGTGACTCAGACTCGAATATTAGGAAGGCGTGGCCAGTAATTAAAATACGGGAGTTTGCAGGGAGGGGCTGGCTGTTTTTTTTTTTGGTGGGGGGGCAGTCGCACAGACTCTGTCGGGGGTAGCGGAGCTGCGCGTCGGTCGGTCGGTCGGTCGGACAGGAGGAGCTGGAGAGAGCGCACCGGCTCGGCGCATGAATCTGCTGCCCGTTTTTCCTCTCCAGCCTTTTCCGGGTCAGTTGCGTCTCGTATCGGATGCTGGATGCAAACCGTCCCCGCGTCGACAGCACACCTCCGACGGACACACCATGGACAGTTTAGGCAGCCGCTGTAAGATTGTGGTGGTTGGGGACACGCAATGTGGGAAAACGGCACTGTTGCACGTTTTTGCCAAGGACTGCTATCCAGAGGTAGGTCTGCCAGAAGTCTGAACTTGGTGTTTGTTTAAAATCCTGCAGAGGAGGCAGGTAGTTTGTGAATGAGCCCTGATAATAAAATGTTTAACTTCAGCACTTGTTCAGCAGGTTCAGTACACCTGCCCAAAGACAGACGTGTTAAAACAGGGAGGGAGAAACGGAAAGCTGTAGCAGAGGAAACTGTAAAATCTTCTAATGTCTGTAATGTAAATTGACTTTTACTGTGTCTGCATTGCTGCCCACAAAAGTTCAAGGCGTTGTCTTCATGTGTTAGAGAATCACTGTGTTTCTCTAATGTTCCCAAATGGGATTTGCAGCAGTGGATTAGCTGTGAAACGTCTCTCCCAGTATTTAGTTGGACAGCTGCTTTGTTTGAAATATGAAATTCCCACCTGTTTGCTCCCCTGAAGCCCTTGGCTGTGTAAACACTGGCTTATCTTGTCCTCTTTTAATTGGATAACTTATATAAATCCCTTATTTTCAGAACTACGTGCCCACGGTGTTCGAAAACTACACAGCCAGTTTTGAGATAGACAAGCAGCGGATCGAGCTGAATATGTGGGACACGTCAGGTAAGATAAGACAGCTTCATATCTCCGTCTGCACCGTCTCTGACATCAAATCAATCCACTGCCAGTCCCCCCATGGGGCCCGTCCACCGTGGGGGGACTGGCTCCCGTCTCCAACTTCTGCAGCAGTTGCTCCTTTGACAAATGACTTTGACACCGAGCCGGCTTCATATAGATGTCTTTTGTTTTTAAGGCTTTTTTTTTTTTAGCTTGGAGCATCTGCCGTTTATGATTTTTGTCTTTGCTTAAAACTTCAGTGCCCCCCCCATGTGTCTTATGTTTGGAGTCCACCCTCTCCTCTGGTCCACTGTGGGTGGCTGGTGCTTCCCATGCTCTGTCCAGGGTCAGGAGACTGCAGTGTGGAGGAGGTGGTGGTGGTGGGGGGGGGCATGGATAACTCACACAGGATATGCCTCTTCCTCTCTAACTGCCCTAACTGTTTATGTGTTTTCATCCAAGAAAGACAAATGTATCAGGCCAGATCAGAGACACACTGTCTGCTCGTGTAATGAAGAGCCCGTCTGAGCTCAGACGAGCTTCCAGTCTGATGCTAAGGTTTGCTTCTTTTTCTTTTTTAGTCAGTCATTAATTAATGTAAAGAGGGTAATATTTCCAGGGTTTGCACAGCTGGATCTGCCCCCCCCTTCACTCACACACCCCTCCGTCCATTAACCCTCAAAGAAATTCATTCATCATGGTTTCAACTGAGAGTTTTAGTGACTTTTCCATCCTGTATAAAATCCTTCAGGTAATAAAAACATCAGATTCCATCACGCTCCGAATAACAACCGTTTGTGACATCAACACGTCGAAGGGAGAGAAATTGTTGCCATCCAATGGGGACTTTCTCTGAAAACAATCGATGCTCTGTTTGGTCAATGATCTTTTGTGTGACTGGCATTCAGCGTATGAAACAGCGTCTTGCCAGGGAAGCAGTATGGCAGTATAGTCTTGGTTACCAGGCGGCGAGCGGCAACAGTGAGGCTCTGTGCTCTGTTTTCACCTCAGGCTTGTCAGCATGGATGGATTTAAAGCCCTGAGCTTCTCGGTCATCTCAGGCTGGAGGCTGGTGCCAGCTAACTGCCCCACGACATGGTCAACCAATCAGAGGACTGAATGTGGGCTCCTCTTAGGGGAAATTCCTTTTTTTTTTTTTTTAAACCATAAACATTCCCACTAAACCCCAAAAAGCTGTCTTCTGGGAAAGATGATGCGAGTTTTTTTATGTTGCACGGTCAGTTAGTGGAAGAATGTTGTTTTTCCTCGGACCTCGTGTCAACCCTGTTAGTAAATCAGCTTTCGCCTGTCAGTCAGGGGTCGGGGTCCTCTGGGGCTCGGGGGCCACAACATAGAGGAGTTCCTTATCTCCGGGCTCTGACGGTCTAATGATGCAGTGGGAATGTTGTGCTTCTGTCCGTCTTTAAAACCTTAAAGCACCTTTTGGCAGCGTTCATCTTTAATCTTCAGCCAGGAAACGCCCGCCCCCACAAACAAACATGACGTCACCCAAGCCCACAGGACAAACTGTGTGTGTGTGTGTGTGTGTGTGTGTGTGTGCGTTCAGAGGTCCTTCTGTGGTGGGGCATTATTCACTGATTCACAGCAAACACAGATGTTCGTATTATCTCCCAACAAGAAAAATAATTGGCTCACACTTGTGTTATGAAAAAGCCTTTCATCTGAAGAAAATAATATGTTTCACATCGTTCCTGCTTTCCCCCGTCTCTTCTTTCAGCTCCCTCATTCTAGCTGTGTTTTTCTTTTCGGTAATTTCCTTTCATGTAGCACCAGTTCAGCACCCAGGCTCTTGGGGCTCATTCACACTTTCAGACTCAAATCAATTTATTTCAGCGGCGTTGCTGCAATCAGTGGATTTAACGATGCATTTGAAGCCACAAGATGTGACACACTTTGTCAGGGAAGTTAAACCGTGGTCAAAATTCAACCACTTGCAAACCCATCTTGACTGCTCTGACCTTTGAGGGAACAGAGAGCCGCAGAGTCGGAAGTGGAATAGCTGTGCGGCGCCGACAGAGCTTCCTTTACCTCTCTACTCCACCGTGAACACAAAAACTAAAAGTAGCCTCCCCCCTGACTGGCAAGTACGTCTACCTTGCTCCTCCCAGAGGATGTGGAAATAAATTTCACTCTACCAGCTTTTGTTGGGACACCTACAGTCCGCTGGTTTGCTTTCGACTTGACATTTGCATCAGTCAATCCTCTGTTTGCCCTTCCGAAGCCAAGAGCGATTCCATTCCAGATATACGGCTGTTTTGTTTTGGGTTTTTTTTTTTTTTTTCCTCTTGACAACGAAGCCTTCAGCCCCCACACACAAAGTATTGTCT
Source organism: Remorina albescens (assembly GCA_034769265.1). Classification (NCBI taxonomy): domain Eukaryota; kingdom Metazoa; phylum Chordata; class Actinopteri; order Carangiformes; family Echeneidae; genus Remorina; species Remorina albescens. The sequence continues at coordinate 3,915,357 of CM068493.1, forward strand.
CCTTTTTAATTGCTGGTGAAGTCTGCCTGCTGCGGTCTGGCTCCCTTCATAAAGCTTTATTGATTGCTATCCCCAGCGAAGCTCTTTAAACAGCTTGCGTCTTGCATGGTTCGCTTTTCTTCAACATGGTTGATGTTGTACTGCCATTAAAAAAAAAAAAAAAGACTCCTGGCATTCACTGTTGCGGCAAGGAAGTCAACCATTGATTACTCTGATTTAATTAATTCTTGTTCTTCCGCCGGGTCTAGTCCTTGCAGGACGGGGCAGAATTGGGATGCGGTGGCAGCGACGTGTTTGTCTGTTAGAGGTCACTACTGAAACGGTGTGTCTGTACATGCGTGTGTTTGTCTTAGATTTCCCTGAACGACTGAGTGTTTTCAGAGAAGAAACGGGGAGGTCTTACAGCCAGAGGGCAACTTTCTACTGCACTTTGTATTGTGACCTGCGGTCGGCCCCGACCAGATGCACAATTAAATCAGTTAGAAAGTGACCGAATCGAATTCAAATTGGAGAGATCGGTGTGTGCGTCTGCGTCCACGTTACTCCTCTGAGCAGCCGTATTGTGATAGATGGTGTATCCTTTTTCTGCATTGAAAGTATCTGTGTCTTCACTGACCTTTAAGGGGTCAGAAAGTCAAAGAACTTGTTTAGGGGCCTTTAGGTTCTACCACTGGGGCCCATTGGTGGTCAGTAAGTCTGGATTTTCACACAGCCTGAGACAACGGTGCACTCTCTCCTCTTTTCCCAATATGGCAAAGGCTGCCTGGGGGAGAATATCCCCTCCAGTTTTGGCCTCCGACTACAAAGTCACCAAGAGGTCTATGTGCTGTTACTTAAGTCCAAGTCAGGACAGGCTGGGTTTCCCCGAACTGAGTGCAGCAGTACGTTCACGTCTCTTTCTGACCTGATTCTCACATGAAAACTGGAACTCTGTGTAGTCATGCTAAAGTGAGCTTTCAAGTGGCAATCCACAGGAATCTTGTTTTTCTTTCTTCTTTCCCTGACAACACTGCACTAATCTCTCTTTCCCAGTTTTTTTTTTTTTTTTTGCACACTGTACTTTCCCCCACCTTTTAGGAACAAAAAAAAAAACAAAAAAACACTTGTCATTCCAACCACATGCCTATCACTTTCATCCTGAGTGATAATGTGGATTTTATCTGAGGATCTGCTTCTTTGTCTGATCAGCGTCATCAGCTAGTGGTTCCCAGATTTAACTGCTCTGTTTTTTTTTTTCCCCTTCTATTTATTTCCAAACAAAGTGCTGTTTCTGGGAACATGAAACGCATCACTTGCTGTGCAGTGGAGGGTTTTTATTTTTTTTATTTTTTGCACAACAGTAACTGTAAAAGCTTTTTAATGAACCAGCTACAGGTTGAAGCTTTTGCAGTTACTGTTGTGCACAGTCAGTGTCAGTGCAAAAAAAAATAAAAATAAAAAAATCCTCCACTGCACAGCGAGATGTTTCAGACAAAGAAGTAGAACCTCAAAAAAGCAAAAGCAGAAGATGACTCAATAGAGGGAAGGAGAAAAAAGGAGCGGTGACATTCCTTTTTTTATTATTTAAGAACATTTTTCAAACAAATAATAATAATAATAAAAAAAATCCCCCAGTACAGCAAAAAAAAAAATGTCAGAGAATCTTAAATAATAAAGAGATGCCTTTTTATGTTTGCTGTGACTCATCTGATGTGACAAAGATGTCCCGCTTTTTCACAATGAGAGGCGTGATTGTTTTTGACTTGAAGGATGATAACAAGACACTACAAGTGTGTAACACAACTCCCAGTGCCAGCACTCACTTGGGAGTCACAGCCTGCTGCGTCTCTTCTCTGTCTTTTCCCCTTCCTCCCTTTTGCAGAAACCCTTCCACCATCCCCGGTGTCGTTATTCTCTTTCAACTCCACATTCTGCGAGCGCCGGACCAGTTTGAGCATCCAGAGGACTGTAAAAACACGGCTGAGTTCACCGAGCTTTTTCTTCCTCTATTAGAGAACGAGGGAACTACAACCAGACTCCTACCGCACAGCAAAAATAAAACCTCCTCCCATTTTTAAATTTTTTTTTCATCTCTCGCCTGTCAAACAAGATGCTCAAAAAGCGCCGTCAGACCTGATTGGATATGAGCGTGTTGATCACAGGAGACATCATCTGCTCTTGTTTGTCCGTTTGGCCTCAACTGTAAAGTCTCTGCTTTAAATGATAATAAAAACAAAATGACATTCTCGGTTTCCTTCCAACAATTTCCAGTTTGAGGATTATTGCTGAGGCTCGTTCCAACCTGCTGCAAAGCCAGCTGCATATTCAGCCACAGACTGTGAATATGTCTTTTTGTTTATTTTTGACAGCATCCTGAAGGGAAGGTGACGATATCCCTTCACCTGCTGTTTGCAAGCTATGAATGTATGCACCCAGCTGAAAGCCCGGAAAGTCGTTCTTACTCTCTGCCTCACCAGCCCAGGGCAATGACTGCCTGAGCTAAACCTGTTTTGATGATGCATAGAAGGCTGGAAGGCTCCTACCCCCATGCCGCCCCTCCCTGGCGCTGGTGGGAAGAACGCTTGCATTGACAGTTTCGGGTAATGAGTAAACAGAAGAGCAAGGTTGGTGGAAGTGTAGAATAACCTGCCTCTGTCTCAGTAATTAAACAAAAACTACACACCGAAGAAGCCCGGAAAGTGTCTCCGAACCAACCAGCCTGTCTTTAAATGTTACATCATGATGGCTCTTATTAGGGCTGCCAATGATCAGTTTTATTATTAATTAATTCAAAGATTATTTCATCTAGAAATGTCAGAAAATGGTGAAATAGCATAAAATAAGAAAAAAGGAGCTCATTAGTCTTTTTTTTTTTCTTCTTTATGTCAGAGTATCTTTGGGTTTTGGACAGCGGGTCACACAAAACAAGAAGATGTCGCCTTGTACTTAAATCTTAATTTGCCTTTGGTAGGATGGAAACTGGGTGGCGTTGGTGCTGCAGTGTGAACCACTGCAGCAAAAAGATTTGGAATAAATCAAGAAGTAAGGACATTTAAGACACTTTCCCAACCTGGAATCTATATTCACTATGTTAGACAATCTGCAGTGAACGCACACATTTCTTGTTTTCCATTTGGTTGTTAAGTGCAAGGACAAAGACGAGTTGAGCACATTGTAATACTGCTGTTGGGCTTTTGCAATTGGTGCAATGATTGGAAACAAGATTGCATTTTTGTGCCAATTCTCAAATCTCCATTCTCTCACAGAGAATATCCTCTGGGCCCCTCCATGACTCCCCAGCCCTCTGGCGTCAGGTTTGGCATGAGCCTGTCTGGGCAGGCTGCACCTGATAATCCCACTGATTACAATCTATGGTCAGACCCAGAAAGATGCCTCACATCTTAGAAATCAAACAAAAAATGCTGCACAGTGAAGTGGATGAGCAGCTTTACTGTTTCAGCGTGTTTCTAAATGATACACATCTTGGATTTTAGGGAACAGATCGCAGATAATGGGGGTGAAAATGTGAATACGTTTCAGCGTAACAATGAAATGGAGAGATGGATGGATGGATGGATGTAACAATGACAATTTGCTTTGGAGCCCCTAAAAACCAGGTTTTCCATTCCATTCAACAATGAAATAAATGATGCACTGTCAGACATGATTACATTAAACCGAACTGACACCTGCAGAAAAGCAGATGTGTACGTACATCCCATTATAAATAACTTTAATTATTTTGACATTACAAGAACAAATCCCCTCTGTGCTCAAGGCTTTTCTATCTCTCTCTTCTCCTCTTGTTGAATAATGATGTCCTCATGCAAAGCGCTGTACTTGAATGCCCCCTCACTCCCTGAGTGGATTTGTGTGACATTATGGAAACTCTGGAGGACTGCAGTCCTAGCTACAAGGGCTGGATGGCTTGGTTCTCGAGCAGGCAAGCAGCTGTGCTCCATCCCTGGAGCTCAGCTCTTCGTGAGCCATAGTCTCTGAATTTTACACAAAGGGTCAACAAGCTGAGGAGGAAGCGGCTGCCCGTATGTTGCAGCAGCTACAGGAGACAGAGGGACAAAGGAAATAACGGCAGGGGAGGGATAATGAAGGGGAGGAATTCTTCGTAGAAGGAATAACCTTCCATGACGGTGGTTGGTCAGTTACCTTTCCCCCGATGCTGTTTATTTATCCTCCCTTCTTTCTTTTCCATCTCTGATAAGCCATTAGTCAGGGAGGCTGCTGGAGCGCAGCGTTGAGGTCACTGGCAGTCAGAGGCCGTGCTAAGCAAGGGGGTGGGGAGAAATGCTGCATGAGAGCGAGCCAGCAGCTCTGACATGAACACACGGACTGTAATTACCTGAGAATATCTGCTCTCCTCTGTGATACCACCAAACACGCTCACACTCAGACACCTGTACTTGCACACAGAAATGCAGGATGCCCATCTTTGCATGGAAACACAGTGCTGATGTTGTGAACCGTCCATATGTCAACTTGCCCATACACAATAAAACGAGTGCGTTGGAGGATGCAGCACTCCTGTTTTTGTGAGCTCATTCCTGTCAGAAGAGCCCATAAACGTGGCCACAGCTATGAGCTGCGAGCCGCCACACATTCCTTCTTCGCATCTCGACCTCCCATGCACTGTCAGTTTAATGCTGAGCACTCGGCAAAAGTGTATAATCTGCTTAAATAGCATGTCCGCTGCTGAACGGCACTGCTCGCTGCAGATAGGTCGTGTATGGCTTTTACTTAGCTAATGTGCCTTTGGAATAATCAAAGTGATAAGTTATTAGGGACCAAACGCTCACTGGACAGAATTAAAAGAAGTCCTTTGGTGCGTTGTAAAGAAAAGGAGCACTTAAGGCTTTTGATGAGCTCGCTCTGACTCAGATTACAAGCCTCGTCTTAAACCTTCCATGCTGAGCTACTAACAAAGGAAAATTTAGCTTATAATGACTGACAGAGAATAGAGGAATAAAAATGAAGATCTGAAGTGTTTTGTTGGCAAGCATAAAAAGCAACAAGGAAATGCAAAGGTGCAGATATGAGAATACGTTGATATCATACCAGAGATGCACAATACTGACATTGTCGCCACCAGCTGATGCGTCTCTCTTCAGACTAGTTAATATTCATTTGATAGAAATCCATCCATTTCCTTCCAGAATTGACCTTTGAAACTGTGCCTGTGATTAATTTTTTGAAAATACAATTGAAGACAAAGACAAAGACAAAGACAAAGATGTCGCATAAAAGAAACTGGAATATACAAGGAACAAAAAAGGTTCAGAAGTGAGCGTCAAAACTACCCACATGAGATCTGAACGTATCCCAGGAGATATCAGGTTATATGCTTACATATCTGATTTTATTCATCAGCTTTATCTATTTTATGTTGTATGTTAAAAGGTTTTAGGCTTAATTCCTGCGAAAAATGTAACTTAAACCACTACGGACCGTTATATTTGTGAGCTCCTACACGTCAGTTAATTCATCGTTATCGGAAAAATGCTGCTGTAATTAACTTGGGCTTGTAGTTAAAACGCTTTGTCGAGTGACAGCAAACCAGATGCAGCAGCTAAAGAAAAGAAAAATGCGTTTGTGTGACTGATGTGCCTGAGTGCATGTATACGTGTGCTGGCATGTGTGTGATTTGAATTGGTGGAGGGGGGGGGCACCGTACAGGAATTCCAACAGCGCTGACCCCGTGACCCCCGTCCATTTGTTTCTCAGCTGATCAGAAGCGTAATGGGGGGGCTGATGAGGGGCTGTGGCACAATGAGGCTGGAAATCGCAGCAGGTGCCTCGTCCACTGGGCACAAAGATTGAGTGAGGGCTTTGAGTGAGGAGAGCACAAGTCGGGGTGGGGGGTCCTTTTTAGAATATGTTATTGGAGCAGCAAGTGTTCACTATATTGAAATCCGGGAATGGGGACAGAAGGAGAAGTGCACATCTGTGCTTTTCTGAACCCCACCCACCCACCGCCCCTCCCTCCACGGCTTTGTGTTGTAAAGGAGGTTCGTCACTCGCACCCTTGGGACCTGACCCACACCCGGGTCCTTGGGGAGGCAGCCAACTGTGTCACAATTTCAAACTGCTGCAGCCCTCGTGTTTTATGTTCGCCTCTCACATGCACATAGAAAATGGCAAAATAAAACGGTGCTATAAAGGATTTAATGCAGTGATTTTTGTCTGTTGTTCGTGCTTTTTATTGTGCGACCTTTCTGTTCACTGACCTGAAGTAACCTAATCTACGGCAGGAAGCGAAAGAATCTGTTGACACTAGAGGAAGTTATTGATCCTAAATGGAGTTGCTACAAGAGCACATGGACTTGACTGTGTTTCACAGTTTCTCAGTTGCAATTCAACCTTTTTATTTCATAAAAGACTAATACGCCAACAACCACCACTTTGTGAGTTGGCAGCTTTTCTGGTCGACTGCTGTGACCGCTCTGACCTCGACAATTTACAGCGAAGTTCTCCATCCACGCTTTGAGTCACAAGCCTCATCTCTACCCAAAAGGTCTCATGTGAAACTGCCTCTAATCGTGCTTCCCCATTAAAATCTCAGTCTGAAAGTGTGTGTGTGAGATCAGCTGTAGAGCCGGTCATGCTGCAGCCGACAGGAGCGATCTGCTCTATGATCTCTACCAGCTTCTGATCAGGGCTCCTGGAGCGACATTTAAAACTAAACTTTGGATCTCTCTCTCATTAGATTGCGGCTTTTTGGACACCGTTTAAAAAGCAGCCGAAGATGTCCTTATTTAGGATTCTGTTTATTTAGCTTTTTGTCTGTATGAGGAGTGTGTGCTTTTGTTTCATCTCCTCTGTCATCTCTGCTGTGGAAAATCTCCACATGAGTAAAGCATTTGAGATTTATTTAGGCATTATTTAGTGAAGAGGCTCATGCACATGGTCAGTGAGCCGTTCAGGTTTGTTCTGAATTAATAAACAGCTCAGTACATGTGGTGATTTGTTATCATACTTGATAGAGGTTTTATTTTCAATTTGAATTCATGTCAGCGTTTGATCTATTTCAGTCAAACAGGAACTGATGTAATTTTTATTTCAAAGAAAAAGATTTATTATATATAAGTAATGAGTGCGTAGTGAAGCCTTTCGTCTCAAAGGTGTCGTTCACATGTCTGGAAAATTGACTTTACAAAGAGAGGAGGCGCAAATGAACTATAAACAAAGACCTTAGGCCGTATCCAGCAGTCGTCCAGGCGGACAGGAAACCCACCCAGGGAACTGTGGCTCTGTGCGTTTTCTGCCGGTCAGCTCCCTCCGCTGAGTGCAACACAACCCGATGTGGTGCCAGCTTTGATCAGCCCACTTCAAACAGCCACACTGACTGGCTGTGCTGCCTCCCTCTGGCCCCCCCACCTCCACGGTGGGGTTGAAGCAAAAAAAAAAAAACTCTCTCGGCATCGGTCGGCAGGCCAACTGAGCAAAAGAGGATACAGGGAGAGAGGCTGTCTTTCACCTCCACGTCTCACCCCCCCCCCCCCCAGATGCACCTCACTCACACACACTCGACAGAGCTCATCACTTATGGATGACTTTATTTATAAACAAGATCCTGTGTGCTCCCCGACTCGCTGCTCCTGCTGCTGCTTTTGTGGAAGTGAAATTGCACTTGAAGTAAAGCCATTTTCCCTGGTGGGTCCCTGAGGGGGGGGGCAGATGCCTTTCCTTTTCCACTCACAAGCTTCTTTTCATTCACAAACCTGAGTAGCTTCCACGTGAATATTCTCACTTCGTCGTTCGTAGCAGGCAGACTCACCACGGACAGACGAGCCGCCATCTCTGTTATTACAAGTTTTAATGAAAATCCTCGAGCAGGTCTATAAGTCTCCAAAAGGAGAGAGAGAATGTGATTGAGGAGCGGGAATGATGTGATCCCTGCCTTTTTTTTTGTTTTGTTTTTTACATGTGGAAAGGAATAGAAAAAAATAAAAAATGTGAATACTGTGAGGTGAGGGGAGTCTGAAGGGAGGCAGATTTTCAGAGCAGGGTTCATCGTGGCTCAGTAATCACCGCTTCATGGTCAAAGAGCTGGAGTGGGTGTGTTTAACATTGGCAGTGAACTTCAAACAGTCTGGCGAGTTGTCAGAGGCTTCTGAAAAACAGAGCTGCAAAACAACAAAAATATTCAAAGCGGCTTTTTAAAAAAAAAAAAAAGATTTACATCTTTGCCAGACGGAGGCGCTGTAAAGAAGCTGCTGGCTCAGACAACGACTTTTTACTGCAGATTTAGCCAAACGTTTTCTCACCATCTGCTTAAAAATTTGCCCAATTAGAAGAGTTGCAGAAAGCAGGCCAGCCTGTTAGCAACTGGTACAGACTTTGGGAACGACAAGACGGGATTGTTCACCCAGGATCAATCAGGTTGTCCGCATGATCTGCCAGGAATGACAGATTACTCGCATTTGCTTTTTTGGTGCAGAGCTGACAAACAGCTGGCAAACATTTGGTAGTTTTTTTTTTTTTTTTTTGGATGACGCTGTGATTTATTTTGCTTGATGCCCTTTGCAATTGGCCCGGTGGCCTGATTGGAGTGAGTTTTGTCTGGCTATCAGAATAGTTTGGAAGATGCGATAACGTACAAATAATACGGTTTTGCAGCTAAATGCAATACAACATGAATGTCTCCTTAAAAAGTGGGCGGGGCGAGGCGGGACAGATGGGGTCCTGAAGTCCTTTTGTCCAATATGATCAACACATCAGCTTTTGAGGAGGGAAAATGGGTTTTCCATCTCTCCTCCTTCCTTTGAACAAAGAAACTTCTTCCTTCTGGTTTTACGTGTTTATGTGGACCAACCAGACAAAAACAAAAAAAGTAAATAGACTTGCAAGTCTGTGCTGGGGATATTAGAAGCAGCTGCGGTCCTCTGCTGATAGGTGTGAGCAGTGAAAGAGGTTGTGCAAAGAACAAATAATCCTCAATTCAGCTTCTGGTGTTCTTTAAGTAACTCCTGTCTATTTGTGTGTGTGTGTGTGTGTGTTGTTTTTATTTTATTTTATTTTTTTTTAGCTATGTTATTTGGTGGATCTTGTCCAGTCAGCTGCTCCTTTGACGAGGCCCAACGGTTGTGTAGGGACAGGCCCGGAGCATGAGGAAACACAGTAACAGATAAAAACAGGTTTTGTGTATACTTCCTGTATGCAGGCAGCAGGCGTTCGCAGCTACTTGACTTTGTCACACAAACAAGCGCCGGCCAGTGTTCATGTTAGAACGTCTAAACACGTCCAACGTCTCGCAGGAATTGAGAGTTTCACCACCAAAAGTAGAGAATCTGAAGTCATTTCTCAGACAAGAGGGAGCGGGGGGTCCAAACGGAGTCATTCTGATTGTTGATACAGAGAATATATAGATTGACAGAAGAAGCGCGTGACCGAAGAAGCACAGTGAGCTTTAAAAGCCAAGCGCAGCGTGAACCAGAGCATTCGACGGACTGACGGATCAAACAACAGGAGATGGAACATAAATCTATTTCATGACTGAGTGTGTCTCTATGTTATCATAAAAAAAGAGATGTTGGGGGTCGAGGAGAGGCTGAAAAGGGACACACGTTTCCATCTCCATCTCACCAAGAGGTGGTGGTGGTGGTGGTGGTGGTGGTGTTGGGGTAGCAGGAGGCAGACAGTGATATGCCTCCTATGGCTGATGCCCATTTTTCCAGCCTGTGATTGGGCGACGGACATGGGACTTAATTCCTCTGCGGCGCTCAGCAGCAGATCTGAGGAACTTGCTCGACGGCCTTCAAAAGGCTTCAGTTCCTTCCAGGGGGAAACTGCGGGGGCTTTGATCAATATCCCCCGTGTGAAGGCTGCAGAAATTGAGGTTAATGGCCATTAACCCAGTGTCACCTCCACTGCCCCACCCGTGTGCTAATGTGTTCGACAAGTTGACACAACCATCTCTATTACAGATCAACAGCTTCATCTCTGTGAGTGTGTTTGTGTGTTTGTGTACACTTGTGTAACCTATGTGTCACACTGACCAACCAAAGATATAAGCCCCAGACTAGAGTGCAAGCCAGCTGAGGTTGCTTCACTGCAGGCTTCTTAATGGATTGTGTCACTGGACTTTATTTTTCTCTCAGACTCGCTGCCTTTAAGCTCCTTATAGAAGGCCACAGCATGTGTTGATCATATCAGCACTATAAATGGTCTGTTTATGTGTCTTTTGCTGCGACGTATTAAATCGGGACGTCATGGCGTAATCTTGGAAGTCATTTGAGGTAGGAGCAGGAATATTTCTGGACACTGGACATGTCTATGTGGGAAAAGAAAGAGTACATTTATTTAAAAAAAAAAAAAATTGATAGCTAATTGAGCTGTTGAGGAATATGGGCATGGAACTCCAATCCATATTAATCTGATCAAACCAAGAATAACATCTTTGAATTGTCAAGCTGTGTATACACTGCACTACCTCCTGTCCCGTTCATTTCCGGCAGTCTTTTACATAAAACATAAACAGATCTCTGTGATCTTCCAGACGTCAGGATAAATATATTTTTGTGTCTGAGATGCTCAGATACTGCAGTAATTTGCTTCTGCTCACAGTTTGCCGTATTAAATAGGAAAAGGAATTCCAGACCTAACAGTTGTGTGGCCGACTACAACAAGCTAGTTAGTTCCCAAAATATAAGGTACTGCACCAGTGCTTTTTGTATTTTATTTATTTTTTTAATTGTGATTAAAGGGGTACTTCAATGATTTAGTAGCAGGAGGACTTGCAGAAAGCAGATTTGAAAAAGAATGAACAAAATTGAAGCAGGAGTGGCCGAGACAGTCTGACTTTTTAATCCCTGGTATGTGTCAACCTTCAAAAACGTTGGATCTCCCGCAGAGCTCTTCAATCCATCACAGCGAAGCTCAAGTCTGCATTAATATTTGTCACATTATTATGAGGTATTGAAAATCAATCTGCCGTTACACTGCAAGACCAAGCAATGAAAATGTAACACTGACCAAAATTAATTCATGCTTTATCTTCACTGTGATGGATTACACAACTCAAACAAGTTTCAAGAGTCTGCTAATTGGTTTTTCTTATCACACGAAAATGAATGGAAACTAATGGTTGCCTGGAAGGCGATGAGGATTTTGGTGTATAATTCTTATCATCCAAAACTTAAAAAATTTAAAATCCACATTTGGTGCCAAAACTTTAAACAGATGGGTTTGGTTTTTCTTGAATACGCCCGTCTTCATAAACGGCTGATAAAAGCTGTCCAATAAAAATAAAGTAAGCCTTGAATTATATACGAAACACCATATGGACAAGTGAAATAAGCAGCCAATGCCATTAAAAAACAAACAAACAAAAAATCTGATTTAAACAGTTAGAGATTCATACGTCACACACCTAAGGAAGCTTTTATGTGGATGGGGGTCAGGGAAAAATATCAGTACAACCACAGACGCTGTGTCGGCCGCTCAAGCTACCAATCAACATAAATACAGAATACTAACTGCACAAACATCTGTTACTTCTCAATTCTGTCGCACAACTCTCTTCACCCATGTCCGCCACAAGACGTCTTTAGACATTCCCTCCTCTAACCAACTTGATGCTCTCTCACCTGTTGACCCAGCACGAGCAGCAGCGGTGGGCGAGGCACAGCCCCGACTGGGGAAAGTCTTTACGAGGATGTAAATGTAAAGGCGTTTCCAACCACACTTTCTGTTTGTTCACTTTTTACGTGGGGAAAACCAAGTTTAAAAACTATTTTCACACAAAACACGTAGAAGGCTACAAGTCCACGCTTTGTAGCATGTTTGCATCACTGTTTAACTGAAGTTGATACGACTCTTTTGTGAACTTTTTTGATTATGCAGAACAGTGCATAGGGTTAGTGCATAGTTACTGCACCCCCGTCTTTATAAGGTGTCTTTGCAGCAGCCAGCCTCTGTTTATCTCCGTTTGAGAAGAACCCTGATGGTGGAGAAGCCATCAGAATTCACGGCTCAGACCAGACTCTGAGCAAATGAAAAGTCTGCTGAACCTCTTAAAAGATGGAGCACCAACCCCTCTTCTTTTCTCCTTTTTAGACACTTCTAATCGTCTGAGCGCTGGAGTCATTAGCCTCCACGATCCGCTCGCTCTGCTGCTCTCGTCCTCCATACTTCCTTTCAGGGACCTCACAATGAAGCCATTTGCATCTCTCCAGGTTGCTACGATACTCAGTCACCTCAACTTGAAATGTTTTTGCCTTTGCTTTGAAGGTGAATTTCAACAGGAAAACAGCTGCAGGACAAAGAAAGAAAGACGTTGTGTGTGTGTGTGTTTGTGTGTGTTGTGTTAAATGTGTTATTTTCCTAAGGTTGACACTAACTCAATCACAGTAACTGTTTTCGTTTATTTGGCGATTTGGTACCTTTTTAAGAGAGCGTTTCCCACCACCATTTACTTCTTCCTTTGTTTATGTGCATGTCTATATGGCCTAATGAGGCTGTTAGTTGCTATCGACTCCCTGCCATATCTGTATGAACAATTCAGAGAGCCCCGAGGCAAAGACCCCCCCCATCCCCCACCCCTCACTCATAATGGTTTGCTATTTATCTGCGTCTGCAATGAACATGCAACAAACAGATAGAGAGAAAATTCCCCCTGAGATTCTACAGATTAGTGCGCTGAAGACTGGGAGGCTTTGTTAGAAGGACACGCGCTCAGTTTGTGTTTTGTTGTTAAGTTTATTTGTTTGTGGACATGGACGTGCTGACAAAGGTTCAAATGAGCAGATAGAGAGCTGTCATGTTTCAGACGGACCGTCCCTACGAGGCGTCAGGGGACGGGAGGCATAAATGAAGTCATACCATACGCCCCCAAGCCTTATTACTGTATATTAGCACTTCACTAAGTTTCTGTCAGCCTCAACGTCCTCTGGGATATTTCTGGCCTTTGAGGAAGCTCGACTGATGGCTGGCGAGCCGCGCTTTCCTCCCACCTCTGTCACCTCTGCTTGGCGGAGCCTTCTTGCATGGCGCTGCAGCACGGCTTAGTGCTAATCAGCCCCTTGGAACTAAAGACAGATTCCTCAGTTTTCACCATGAGGGATCGCTGGTGCTAAATCAGGCTAATGCTGATGTTCCTGAGCAGGGTTGGTGGAGGGGGGGGGGGGGTGTTTTATGCCTGCCCTTGGCACTGTGCGGCAGGGTCCCGCTCCTTGCCAGGCGTGATGGTTTTTAGTGGTTCCTGCCAGGCTGTGTGCCCCCACCCCCACCCCCGCCTATTGCCCCATCCATCTCATCCTGCCTCTGTCTGAAATTCAATTGACCTTTTGTTCCACCTTGCAGTGAATAGGCGCTGGCCTGCTCAACCAGTAGCCAAGTCAGAGCCTTCATACCTCTTTATTTGATCTGTCCTGCCGAGTCCAGGGATTTCATTACCTACCTAAACACCCCCCCCCCACCCCCTTTCTTTCTCTCTCTTTAACTCTACTCGTGCCTCTTTGCCGGTAAAAAGGGGGCGAACGCATTTTGGTCTTTGAGGTGATGTATTTTACAGTGAAGATAGAACTTTTCCTCCTCGTGTTCTTGATTGTTATGGTGATTGGCTCTTATTTGTGCCTGCTCGCAGCACTTTTTCTCCTCTACTTTCCCCTCAGAGGATTTTTTTTTTTTTTTTTTTTCCTGACTTTGCTCTAAGTGCTGAGGTAGCCTCCATGTCGCTCAGGGGCAAAAGGAACTCTGCATTGCCATGCCGGTGACTAAGGCCTGTCATGACCGTGACCTGCCAATCATTTTGATCTGTGGGATTGACAAATTGATCCCAAGGGCCTCATTCCAGACGCTAATTACTCCTTAAGTCAAACAAGCGCGATTGTCTCAACTTTCCTTCATCTGGAGTCTGTGTTAATTCCCCCGGTTGCTCTTCTCATCATCTCATGCTTCTACACCCTTGCACTCGTGCCGGTGTCAAAGTCATTAAATCTTTTCTGTCCCGGCTGCTCCCTCACATGCTCCTTTCTTCTTCAGGTCTAACCTCAGTACAGGTCTGCTGCACTGTGATACATACTAAAGACCGACTTCAGCAGCTACAGCACCTCATGTGTGACCACCACCAATCAGAGCTCGCTGTTGTACAGTGTGGAGCTTTGCTGACTGTTGGATTTGGCATCGGTGTGATTGGGCTTTTGTGTGTCTGTGTGTGTGTGTGTGTTAGTTCATCTTTCACACCAGTGCAAAACAGAAATCTTGTGTTGATGAGCTGAGAAAAGGAATATAAAAAACTTCTCTAATAAAGTGTTACTTTCTTTTCAATTTAATTGTAAATGTAATGTTTTTTTTTGTTGTTGTTTTTTTTACAGTGGAAGTTTAAAAGGTGCCACTTTTGGGAGTTTTTGACCACCACAGCTGTCAAAGAGCACAAGTTTTGATTAACTAGCCTCTGTATTGTTTGTGCTCAACATCCAAATGCACAATGGTGCACATGCTGCAGAACCACAGACAAACCACATAACAATTTTGCTGAGGGTGTTACAGGTGAAATCACATGATACACAGTGGACCTTAATGTAACCTCCAATTACAGAAGGATCTGCGGTTTAACCAATGGGAGGAAAAAAACAGTATGATCAAAATTTGATCCATTGGGGCTTTTAAACGTTACTGAGGGTGAAAAATCAGCCAGAGGAGGTGGAGGTCACATCTGATGTGTTGCAAAGCAATAGCCACTTCTCTTCTAACGCAATCAGTGATATGCAGTATGTGTTTTGAGCATGGCCACAATAGACTATATATTTCTGTTGATTGCAGGGGGTGGTAATGTGTATCAGCACTCGTATCGATGCCGTGACAAAAGGAGCAAAAAAAAGAAGTCTGCAAACAGATGGACCAAACAAAACCTGTTTAAAAACATCTGAAAAGAAATTGGTATCAGATATGTTTGGCATTCAGGGTATTTGTTAGGCCTCGACAACATTTTGATGAGACACTGGATGTAAACAAGAGTGTTTCACTGATGCGGAAGCACAAAAAGCATCAATCTTTAATAGACAGCCTGTGATTTGGTGGCGGTGGCGGTGTGGAGCTTTGTGCTGAGCAGAGAGGGAGCAGGTCACCATAGCACAGCCAGCTGAATGCTAAAGGCTACGGGCCACGTGCAGCTATTGTCATTGTCTCGTTCCATCATTAACAAAGAGAACATAGTGATGCTGAAAGAGGCTGTAGCTCCATTGTGCAGACTCCATTTGCTCAGCTAAACAAAGGCACTCAGAGCTTTAACAAGACCAACTGCCTGTTGTGTCAGATCTGGTATGAAGCACAGAAACAGCAACTAAAAAGATAATCTGTAATTATCATAATCACCCTGTGACCTGAAAGGGTTAAATGCAATAGGGCACAAAGTGTGATTCACAGATTTATGTACATATTTAGCGACTGCAAATGTAAAAAGGGGATGATCAGCGCTAAACCTCTGAGTCTTTACAGAGTCATGGTGCTGTTACTATCAAAGGGAGTTCAGGTCTGCTCCGGCAACTGGGGGAGGCAGGAAAGTGGATGCCCACAGCCACAGCCACAGCCACATTTCCCAGAGAGCCCAGATATTTTTACAAGCCTCCTAATGAGAGCTGTAAGAGAGCAGGAGCCATGTAACTGAGCAGCTTGTGAAAGTGGAGAGGCGCCACTCTGCCTTCAAATTTTATCAAGGTATAGGACTGCATATGAATCTCATATCTTCGTGGAAGAAATGCAGATTTTTAAAACCAGGGACCATTTGAAAGGGAAAAGGGAGGGGCATGAGTCGAGAGAATTAAAAGGTTCAACCTTTAGTTTGCCCTTTGCGCTGGCATTCGCTGTCGTTTCAGGTTGATTATGGATTGTGTGCATAGGTCCTCCGGTCTTCAACCCACTATAATTCACATTTTTTGTGTGTGTGTGTGTGTGTGTGTGTGTGCGTGCACGCACGTGCGTGCGCGCGTACTTCCGAGTAACCCCTCGACATTCCTCATGAAGCACTGAAAATAAAGGGAGGCCACAGCTGTGTGGAAAGCCAGAGATACTCAAATGTGTGCACACAAGTGTGTTATGTCCGAGACTTATTTGCATCTGCAAAGCAAAAACAGGCAAAGTCAAACTGCAGAATGTCCGAGTGCGTGTCAAAGCTCCTGCTTTAACGGGCTACTCGTGTATTAATGACCTTTCCATCACCTTCCTGTATGGCTCCACTGGACAGAAGGGGACAGGAGGAGCCATATGGTTGAGATGAAGGATCTCAGGGGGTTAAATCAGGTTAAAAACAAGCACCCTCCAGAATTTCTCAGATGAATTCATGACCTTATGCCATATGTTATTGTGTGTGTCCACAGGTTCCTCTTATTATGACAATGTGAGGCCGCTGGCGTATCCCGATTCAGACGCCGTTCTCATCTGTTTTGACATCAGTCGCCCAGAGACTTTGGACAGTGTCATAAAGAAGGTCAGTCAGTTTTTTTGTTCTTGTTTTTTTTTTTTTTTACTCATCCTCTCCTCTATTAGATCAGCATTTAATACCTGATTATGGGGAACCAACAAGAAAACAAAAAAATATTTTTTCCAAATTAGGATCTCGTATCACCTCAGATTTCTATACCGGCAGCAGTTTCTGCTTTCAAGGCTCCACAATGGAGCAAAGCAGCAGAGAGGTGAGAGCTTGTTTCTTTATCTCATCACAGTGCCCACGGACACTTGACCCACATCCCTCAGAGGACCAGAAGGTCAGATTGAGGAATGAGGAGAGAGGCTTTGCAGCTGGATGGGTTTCAGAGGAATATCAAATATGCAAATTGGCCACACCAGCTGTAGCAAAGAGCTGATGAACAGTGAGTGAAAGGGTACAAGAAAATGCCTTTCTATAGGCATTTGAAACCTAAAGTAAGCAGATCAGTTGGAAAGAAGGTGGCAGTTAACATCTGTAGTTTGGTATACGGTTCAGATGTTGTGTTACTGAGCGGTGGCGGTTCTGGCTCGGAGAGGTTGTGGTCACAGTTGTGTCTTTACAGCCAGCGGCATTCTTTGTGCTGCACACTGTGAAATGCCTATCGCACATGCAGACACACACAACTTAATTGGTTTTGTTTGCGCACATGCGTGTCACATAATGCAGGCCCGCGCCTTTCAGCGGTCTCATCTTGAAACCATGTGTCAGCCATGGGAACTGTCCCGGGCCTCCGCAGTTCAAAGGCAGACGCGTTGACGTGTTTAGTGGTCTGAGGGGAGCAGCTAAAATGCTCCTGCAGACTTTGTAGATCTAACCCGAGACACCTTTTTTAAAAACCCACAAATATCCCGCAGGCCTCGGTGCGCTCTGTCAACAAGGGGAAGCAGAGCTGCCGTCAGGCTTTTGGTTTTCCCATGAATCCCTCGGCGGGGGGTCGCCCTGACCCCTGACCTGCAACTGTCACCTCAGTAATCTCTGAAACCCGGGGGCACATGGAAAACCTGTTGCACAATCACAATCCCAAATTAGACTCTTGACCTCCAGGAAGGAGGGGGGTCACAGAGGTTTCTGGATGACAGCTGGGGGAGGAGAGGAGGTTAAACAATCAAAGCTTTTGATTGGATGTTATCGGCAGAACAGGGACGGGATCCAAAGGTCAAAGGCTGTTTTCATCCTGAAAGATGAATAGGCACCCTTCAGGGCCGCTGTTGTGTATTTGTGCCGGGGGGGTGGAGACGCCATGTTGGTTCGTCTGAGTCTCACAGTTTAGTCTCATGGTGATTTTGGAAGGAATACTGCTCAACCTTTTCGGACCAAACCCTGAAATAGATGTATTGACACAGTCTGAGTGAAGAAAGTAACACACTGGAGGTTTTGCATATACCTGAATCAAATTTCTGTGGATGAAGCTGTCAAATTTTTGCACGATTTCTCAGGTTGTGTAAAGAAAATTTCCTTTTTCAGTGAAACACTGTCAGTGAATTATGAAAAATTAATATTAGAGCTTTACTCACAATGTTTTTACTTAGAGTTGAAATAATCAGCCAGTTAATTAATTGTTCGTTGGCTAGAAAACTTTCAGTCACTCAGTTGTGAAGATTTTTTTTTTTTTTTTTTTTGTCTGGTGTGGAAGCAAATTCAAGGTATTTTTGGTGTCAGGGTCAAACTAAGCAAACGGTGCAAAGACATCACCTTGCACTAAGTTTAATCAATAATGAAAATGACTTTCTAGCACTTCTTTTGATTATTCTCAACATTAACCTTTTGATTGATTCATTTCATTTATCAATTATTCATGTCTATTATGAGTCCCCAGCGCTCAAGGTGATGTCCTCAAATAGCTTTTTTCCACCCAGTCAACAGCTAAAACTGGAACTAGTCAGTTTATAGTCGAATAAAACAAACCTTTTATAGAGTTTCAAAAATATCAATGCTACAACGTCAATATATTCAGTTATTAAAAGTTATTTTAAAAAAGGGCATTTTAAGGTCCCTTTAATAACTTAGGAGAATAAATGTCTTATCTTGGAGCATTAACATTAAACTTTCAAAAATGGCATAATTTTCTTGCTGATTCGTGTCTCCACAGTGGCAAGGGGAGACGCAAGAGTTTTGTCCCAACGCCAAAGTGGTGCTGGTTGGCTGTAAACTGGACATGAGGACAGACGTCAACACCCTGAGGGAACTCTCCAAGCAGCGGCTCATCCCTGTCACCCATGAGCAGGTGAGGACTATCACATGACTCATAACTGAAGAAAAAAAAAATGGCAGAGGGACCCGGCGATGGTGCCCTGGGAAGACAGACAGATTTGAAAACAACAACGGATGCAGAAAATAAATTAGAAAGAAATCCAGCGATATGTGATTTTTGGATCAGAAGCGGCATGGGTTCTCTGAGGGGGAGGGGGGTCTCGTAGGAAAGGAGTATTAGAGGAGGCTCATGCAACACAATCAACCACCACAGAATAAGAGCTGTGTGAAACCCCCCTCAAGTACGTGTTGCTGGAGTTGGCATTTTGACTGAAATTTCGCTGACAAGCGAAGTAAGGAAGAGGCACGGCTGGTTAGAGGAGTTTATGTCTGGGGACACTAGCCCCCCGCCCCCCAACCCCACAACCCCCCGAAATGAAATGTTGGCACAGATTTAGGGGGGTTTTCAAATTGCAGGATGAATAGAAAAACAGACGTTGATAAATGAATGAGGCCTTTTATCACAAGCCGCCGTGACCTCTAAGCCAAGGGGATGGGGAGAGGAGGGAGGGGATGATAAACTGTTGTGTAAATCTGTGAATTTTAATCAGCTTTCAGCGTGTTCATTTCGTGCTCTCCTCATGTTGGACATAGAAAAAGGTGGAGGGTTTTTTTCCCCACCGCACAAAAGCCCCCAGAACAAAGGAGCCTTATTTTTTTTTTTTATGGCTACAGACTGAGAGCTCGCCAAGGGCTGAAGCATGCAGCCGCTGAAAAAATCAGCTACTGAAAAACAGACAGTTCATGTAAATAAAGCATATAACAAAAGATGGAGCACTAATGTAAAATAGCTGGGGACCATTTGTGGCCAGACCTACATTACACTATTGTTTCGCCTCCTTCTCAGCGGTCGCTCTGGTTCGGGGGAGCTACCGTTGCTGCCTCTAATATGCTCAGAAAAATGTGTGCCACGCAGCAGATGCCAAAGCTGTGAACATTAAACATTCTGGAGCTGTAATCCAATAGCCTGCGTCGTTATCCTGTTGGTGATCTTATATTGAATTTTAACACAGCTGAGGAGTCGCCGGCGAGATTGACCACGGGGTGAACTCCAGACATTTACGCACTAATCTGCCCGAGATCCGACCGAGCTTTTTCCTGCTTGTCACGACAATCTCTGCCTTGATCAACCCCCCCGCCCGCCCGCTCTCTCCCACTGCTGCCTCTGATGAATCTAAATCTGTCGTTCCATCTAATGAGGACCTCATTGCTTCTTATTTGTAGCTTGTTTCACAGCCGAGATAAAAATCGAACCTCGTCCTCCATAGCTGAAAAGCTCTCTCTGTGTTGAACAGCAGGAAGAGTTCATGGCCATGGGAAATGCAGTTATGTATCATCCGTTACCAAACTTCGCATGAATGAGGGCTTTTAAGTCTGATCATGAAACCGGAGATTAGTAAAGTGGCCCTAAAAGCTCAAAGCACCGCTTTAGAAAACACAAGAAATTCAGAAAATGTGTCCCTCCCACTTGACAACATGTGGCCTGGTAACGCAGATAACAGTCGACATGTTCTTTGGAGACATGGAAAAATTATGAACTTGTACTTCGGAAGTGGCAAAGCAGGCCGCAGCAAGGTTCATGGCTTTTCACTGTGGCCTGAAAACAATTCAGCATTGTTGGTTGAGTTGTGTTCATTTGTGTGGCTGCGTTGTGAGTATTTGCAGCACAGGTGTTGTCAAATTGATCCTGTTTCCTGAATTTGTGTTTGTTTTCTGAAGCTGCAGTGTGTTGAACCCCGTAGATGAGGCTGCACAGTGGCGTTCAGAGGGATTTTAAAATTACATCCGTGTATGATTTGATCTCAAGCAAACAATTTACAGTCTCAATTAAGTAGGCATGTTGTAACATCACTCAGGGGGGAGCTGTAGTGCTGGAGGACTTCAGTCTCTTCCCCCTAAATAGCTGCATAGACGGTGTCAGCGCCTGCCCGGTGGGCTCAGTGCTGCTCTGTTACCGGAGAGTGAAGAGTCGGCGCATCTACATTATTCATGTGTCAGATGGAGCCGCTTCATTTGTCTCCAGACATGTTTAGATCATTGGCATTCAGTCTCCAGCCCAGATCAGCATCTTTGTCTCAGGAAGGCCGCCTCTGCCAGGGTGGTTTAGTCCTGCACTGCTGAGAGGTAGCGCCTGCTCATGCCAAAGGCCAGCGAAGGATGGGTCGGCTGTACAGCTTCTGTTTTCTCCTTGAAAAGCTCACAAAGCACCTGGATGTGGAGTAAACACATGTTTAATGTAGGCGATAAAAGCCAACACAAACATACTAGGGATGACATGGCGTCACGGTCAGGAGCTCTTAGAGAAGAAAATACTGTCAAAAAAGGTACACAGAACCATGTTTGATAAACCGCTCCATGACGCTTCAGTTTCTACTACTCCTTCTTGCCAATGATCTCTTCTCTTCTGCCCGTCCTTTTGTGTTGCAGGGCAGCACGATAGCGCGACAGATGGGGGCGGTGGCCTACGTGGAGTGCACCTCCAAGGTTTCAGAGAACAGCGTTCGAGACGTGTTCCACATCACCACGCTGGCGTCGGTTCGGCGGCCGCACAAGCCGCAGCTAAAACGCAGCAGTTCCCGCCGGGGCCTGAAGCGAGTTTCGCAGCTCCCGCTGCCGCCCCTACCAGGTCGGACTGAGCAAATGGACCAGGCCCCGGCCATGAGGAAGGACCGGGCCAAGAGCTGCGTGCTCATGTAGGGACCCATTATTCTACATATATATATGTATATACATAAACACAGATATATATAACAGAGAGGGTCTATTTATTGTTTTTCATTGTTGGTTTTTCCTCATATTTTCATTTTTTTGCACTGCAGAGGAGTGGGGGGGGGGGGGGATGAGAAACGAAACACTGCGCTGTGAAAACAAATGCTTTGGATTTTTTTGCTTTTTTTTTTTTTTGTTGTTGCCTGTGTGCATATTTTCTAAGCTGTTTACATATTTGTGTTGTTTCAAAATGTTGGCAAATTGGACTAACTCTCCGGACCTGAGGAAGCTGGGATAGCGGAAGTGCCGTCTGGCTCTGGGTATTAAAGAGGAATGAGCCTCCTGAAACATCTCTAATAAGAGGATGATGACGGCGGCCGAGCGGGGAGAGCGAAGTGTGTGTGAGGAGAGCCGTGTTGGACGCCTGATGATGAAGCCTGTTGTTTTTAAAGCCGGCGTCGCTGAGCGGGCATGAGGACTAATTGTCTGGCTGTGCGGTCTGAAGTTGCTTCCCGTTGCCATATGTGAGAGGAAAACCTGTATGTGCAACCGTGCTGAAAAGGGATTAGTTGAATGATGGATCAAACCAAACATTAGGAGCTGAAAATGAAATTTTGTGAAACTGAGTGAAATGTTGTAGAGGTGTGTGTGAGTATTACTACCACAAGTGCATTTTTAAGGAAAAAGTCACAACATATCGGATTTTTATTTTTGCTCATTCTAACACTATTTTTCTCATCAACAACTCCCAAATGTGTCAGACTGATTCACTGAAGTTAATGCTGTTGTCGCCACTTTCGAGATGTTTCTTTGTGGGAAAATAAAGTGATAAAATGTTAGGGCTATTTTGTTGTACTTTCAGTAAACGCTAAAATAAAGCAGCAGCTTGACTGTAAAGGGAGAAGACAGTTTCTGACTGAAGTTCACTTCTTTTTTTTAAGAGAAAGATCACGTGGTTATCACATTACAACTTGTCCTACGAAGGTCAGAAGCTGCAAATCTCCTCCAATCCACGACTTTCCCTCATCCAGCCTTTGAAAGCCATATCTATGAATAATATTCCTCAATTTCCTGCACGTTCATGTTATCCTGCAAGTCATAAACAGCGCTGCAGACTGAGGAATGAGTCAGTCTCTCAAGGTAATGCCGTGTGTACACCTTGCTTGACCTCTCAGCTGGCAAAACAAAATTGAACCGCAATGCAGCAGCAACCTGAGCACAGTGTTTTTGTAGCGGCCGACTCCACACGCTGTCTGGAACTCCAGGGTCCAGTCAGCGTGACAGATGACCTCTTTCATTGACTGTGAACAATTTTTGGGTGTCCAGTTGGTCCCTGGACTCCAGATCCTTTCAAAGCTGTTGTTTAACCCCCCCATCCCATCCCAGCTTCTCTCTCTCTGTCTGTCTGTCTGAGCTTCTCTGTAAAACGCTCCAATGGTCACTCTCACAGCAGACAGTTTCTCTCAGACAGCAAGACTCCGTCTGGAGTGTTTGTGCAAGTCGGCAAACTGCTGTTTCCTGACAGTATTTGGATGGAGGTGAGAGCGGACAGGCCCATCTACTGTAAGTCAAAACACTGTCAGCAGCTAAGAGCTCTACCTTTATAACTGTCAGTGTTTGTCTGACAGCTTAACTGTTGTTGCGCCACGGCAGGGAAAGATGAAAAGAGAAACAAACCAAGATGGGACGCTACAGGGGAAGTGAAAGAGGGTGTTCGGGGAAGTATTGAAATGATATTACACCAAGATGTCTCTTTGGAGATTCAAGTAATGGCCTTGTGAAGGCAGCCCGTCCTTTTCGAAGAAGACGCAGGAAGTAAATGGGGACTGAATGTATCAATGTTACTGATTTCACAATCAGAACAAATGAAAACAGCCATAAACAGGAGAAAATAAAAATCAGGAGCAAGTTGTGCATGTATACATATGTTTATGTCGGAAATAAATTTACACACAGTACTTTGAATATTCATATTTCCATATATTTATATTAGTGAAGTATAATTTTATAGTTGTTTTCTGTCTGCATCTCTCTCCTATAACAGTTTTCTTTTTAATTCACAGCTGATCTGTACGTTTTTGTTTTATTGTATTCTTTTCCAGCATCTTGTCCCTAAATGCACTCATGGATTTCTTCGTTATCACTCGCCTGTATTTAATTTGATATTCCCATAATCAGAGTAGTTGTCATAGATCATAAAAGCTGGCAAATGGTCACTGAGCTCATTTTCTCATTGTGTTGTCCGTCTGTTTCACTGGAACAGAGTGATGTCTTTCTGCTCGGTCTAATGATCATTGGACATAAACTTGTGTGCTTATTATGATTTAACGGGTTCAAAGCGGAACATATGAACAAAACCATCTGATTTGTCTCAGTGAACGTCCCCTCTGAGCTCTCCTTAAATAGCCCAGTGTTGATCCAGATGCTCTACACGTAGTGCTAAAAATGACACCGACCCCCGACAAATACAGATTTCTATGGCAAAAATTTCCAGCACATAATTTGTAGCTGTCAAACTTTCCATGACCCTGTAATCAAAGCTTTTACAGCCCCCCCCTTTATTCCTTCTGCCCATTCGTGTTCACCAGTATCCATTCACAGGCAAATGGAAAAATGATCCACGGCTTGTTTTCTCTCATTTTACAATGTGAACAATCCGTTACTTTCCAACTCCTCGTCCTTTTTTTTTTTTTTTTTTTAATATTGAATTTTTTTTCGGGGGGGGCTCTGTCCTCTCTGTGAGTTCCAGTGCTCACCCACTTTCACAGAGTAACGCTCAGTTGTTTTACTCCTCTCCCATCAGTTATCATCGCTGGGGCTTGTCCTTTTCTGCAGCCCCCTCGGTGACCCGTTGAAGTTTCATGAACACTTTGAAGTTTAACGTCCATGTCAGTTGGATCCGGTTTCACACTTTTCATCGACAGGTTGTTCCATTTCTCTGTCGTCTCTGCAGGTTGTTTTGGGTTTTTGTTTTTTTTTCTTGGGTTGCAAAGAGATTTGGCTTCACTGTAGAAGAAGGATCATCAGTGTAGCTCAGGTCCCCCCCCCGCCCTGACATCAGACGGGGGTTCTGGTCTCCAACCGGCTGACAATTAGGTCGTTCATGCAGAAGTGCTACTCGGCTCTCTAAGAGGGCTAATCCTCTTCTCCTTTTTGACATTTTAGTCTTTTCAGTTCGTCCAGCTCTCCCAACAAATCCATCGTCATCTTCCATTGATTGCAGATAGTTCTTATCTCATCAGGCACAAAGTACTTTTGAGAATTTCAGCTCTCTCCAGATGTCTGGCCTTTCTCAAATATTTTTTTTTTTATAAAATGCAAGGAGTTTCCTTATCCAAAAAAAAAAAAAAAAATTGATTGGGATGAAAAGTCTGAAAAACAGGATGGACACAGGATTTAGAGGAGCTGTGGAAAAGGTGTTACCCTGGGCGGGAAATGAACAGTAGAAATGAGGTCAGCATCCCCAGGAGGGGCACCGGGCCTGCTGTGCCCCTACAGTTCAGACTGACACTGGAGGATTAGTCTACCAGTGCAAAAGTGTGTGTCTGTGTGTGTTTGTTTGCGTGACTTTTGGGGGGTGGGGGGGGGGGCATCATCTCCATTGCACTACCCTGCATTTTTACCATCAGCCTACATATTCATCAGATAAAGCAGCCATCCAGACACCGACACAGATGGATACGTCTTAGAGACATGAAGAAAAATCAGCTGCTGCTCTGTTTTGTGAAATTAGTCCGGCATCAAAGTTTATCTGGACGATCTACTTCCCGCTCAGAGGCAGGTTTATTACCGCAGCATGTCTAGTCTCAAATCTAGCAATCTGATCAGCCGTTTGCCCTTTACCACCGAGACGCCAGGAGGATTAGAAGCACCTTTGTGAGTTCACGCTCTGCTTCTCCATTCTTGACTTTTCCCTTCTCTCCACTGCTGCGCCAAGTGGCTCTAACAAGCACAGAAAGCCGGGTCATCTCCTCCCCAAACAGCCCAGAGGTGACGTCATGTGCACAGGAAACACATGATCGCGCGCGTTCTTGACTAATTACGACAATTTGCAGATGGGGTTGTGTCCCCAGAAATGGAAATGAGAGAGAGAGATTGACAGAGACACACTGATGAGGGCTGATGGAGACAGAGGGAGACAGACAGACACGCTGTTTGGTCTGTGTGCTGACAAAAGGCTACAGAGCAGAGCCACAAATTGCATACAGTCATGAGAGGATTTGTAATGAGGAGCAGTATGTGACCATGACGAACTCACAAACACACACACATTAGCACGCATGCACACACAGGAAGTTGGCAGAGATTGTTGGCTTTCCACCTTCATTGTGCTTGAATTGACCAACAGGGCACTGCAGAAGAAAATGCCTTCAACAGCATATTAATCTGATGACCTTTCCCCAACTACTTCCCAGGATTTTCAAGCATTATTGTTTCCTGTTTCCCAACAGGTAAACCTGACAAAGTTGAGACCAACCCGAGCCCCTCCCTGAGGTGGTTCGGCAGGGAAAAACACAGACAGTGGAGATTAATTAGCCCACAGTTTGGTGCTTTCTGCTCTAAAGTGGCGCTAATTAAAATGTGTGTCTGTTTTCTCATTTAGTTTGTCAGCGTGCGAGTCCAAACGTCTTTATCTTTACGTCTGTGTGACTGAGTTTACATCTGGGACCGCTGTTGAAATTCATCAATTTTTTTTTACATCTTTAAACAGGTTAAGATTGACTGATGGGAGACGTCATTGATACTTTAGGCTGTGGTGTTTTTTCCCCCCCGTCATGTGTTTTCAGATGGATGCACACATATTTCCCTGAGGGTTTCCAGGTTGCATATGGGTTGCTTGTGTGGCTGAGCTTTGTGAGCAGAGGCCTGATAAGATGAAAAAGATGGAGATGGAGTTTGGCAACAATATTCGATATCCAGTGCTTGAGTTCTTAAATTGGAGTCCCCATACTGATATTTATCTTGGAGGGCATCTATGGGAAATAAACCAGCTTTTATCTGCAATTTACGAGGATGGATTTTAAATATTTATTGAGAGGTTGACGCAGCTGGGGCCACTCTGGGTGAGATCTTTTTTCCTTTTCAAGAAAACTGAAAAGGAGCTAACCATCCAGCTGGATTCCTGGTGGTTAGTTGGCTTGTTAATTCCTCAGTCTGTCCAACACTTTTTCTGAAACTACCTCTACTTTGACGGACTTTGATGGAATATCATCCATTCATGAAGCAGAGGTTCAAGCTTTATGACCTTGGTTGTCCTCTGATCTGTCCTCTAACGCCACCTTGAGGTTGACGTTGAAAACTTGGATGAACTTCCATGAAATTTGCCACAAATATCCAGACTCTGTTTTGTTTTATTCTCATGGAAAATGGCTCAACAATTGTCCGATTGATTTTAATTTAATGAAATCTGCGTGTCCCTCAGAAGGAATGAATCACCGTAGTGATCCTCTTAGTTTTCATTTCGCGCCATCAACATCGAACTTCCACTTTGTTCAGTACGTTGGTTCATGACCAAATACCAACAATACCAATTCCTATGAACTTCAGCCGAACATTTCATTTTTTCTAAATTAATGTAGCTGCCATGCTGAAACTATGATTTTGCAGATTTCTAGTAACTTTATACCTGTTTACAACGAGCATGTTAGCATAGCCATTGATTGTATAATAATGGGCTAATTTTAGTATTTAGTGCCAAGTTTCAGCTCATATGATCTGTCTCGAAAACTGTAATTAGATTTATTGTAGTGAACAACATACAGCAGCAAGTTGAAGTATATGTACTTGGTTGGCTTCCAAACATTCATCCATTAATTCATTCGCAACACTGCCATTCATTAGATTAATGGTTTACTTAAACATCTCTCTCATCTCTCTTTGTGGCTTGAGGTGGGTCTATAAATCCTGACATCCTCACAGTCACTTTGGTTGAAATTCTTGTATATGTTGCAGCCAGTTACATAGTGGCACATTGGGGAGATGACCTTTTAATTGTTCACTGTTTGACCACTGAGCAGCTCCACTGGAGCAGCTTGGGGGGGGTTGGGTGCCTTAATAAAGGTCACATCACTGTCAACCGCTGAGAAAGGGGAGAGCATTAATTATTCACCTCTGTCAATACGATGAAATACTTTCGTCTATTCCTGTTACTGTTTGAGCCGCTGTAAGTGCTTCTTTTTTACCACGAGTGCTCGAAAAAATGTCAGGGAATTAAGGTTAAAGTCGTTTGAATCATTTTATTTTCACAAGAAAAAACAGTGCAGCAAACCAATTCGAATTATAAAAGTAAAGCCAGAGTATTCAGCCACGTTCATCCGACTCGTTTTTCTGTGGTTATAGAAAGACGACGCCAACTTTGGCGGCCTCTGTCTCCTCTAGTGGTGACATTAAACTGTGGTACTCTTTCTCCCAAGCAGAAAATATAGCCAATCAATCAAAGCGCTCGGGCAACTGAAATATTCACCTCCAGCGAAACCAGCGATCCGCAGCGTCCGCAGACTTCAGGTCTGAACACAGAACGCGTGGCGCTAAAGTCAAGACAGAAACGGATAAAGCCGACTTTTAATCAGCTCAATAAATATCTCGTCCTTGACTAACTGAGCAACATCATGAATAATTTGTTATTCATACAGTCATGAAATAACTCACAGGGGCACCGTGGTGTGATGAAGCCCTTATAAGTTGACAGGAATGTTTACAACACCCCCCGTGGTTTGAAGAGACTTTATTGGTATTGTCAGCTTGAGAAGCAGCAGGCTGCTACACAGCGATATGAGGTGGGGCAGCAGCACCTTCCAAAGTGCCTGCATCTGCTTTAACACTTCACATATTCAGACCAAAAAGCCAGATTTCACCTTTAACTACAACTGACATTAATTAGGTTCTGTAGCTCTTTGTATAATGCAGATGCTCAGCTTGATGTTAAGACTGTTTGTATAATTACTTGTATTTAAAGATGGCACCGTTTGGAGGAGGGCACTTTAGAAAATTATAATCTCTCTGCACATTTGGATACAAGAATAAGCTGCCCAGACTGTCCAAACATAATGTCAGCGACAAGGCAGGCTCATCATCTATCGCCTCTCTGGGGAGGAAGTGTCTCAGCCTCTCGCCAGCTCAGTGGAGGTGATTATGGAGTAATAATACCTGGGTCTACTTGTGTACTGCAGCACACGTTTGTCAGGCTGACAAATCTGCTGCTGAAATCCTTCCTCCTGCCGAAACGGGCTCGTAAGCTTTCTGATACGAGTGCGGTTGGGACAATTAAACACACATTAGAGAGGCAGTCATGCAGGTGTTGGGTCAGCTCTCGCTGCCATTAGATTTTCTCTCCCATCCGTTTGCCCCGGAGGCTTTTCACACTGTTCAACTATGTTACATCAACAGCACAAATTATGGCTGTTATCAGAGAAGAAGGAATATTATTCAGTGCACTCTGAAAAACTGATGGGGATGAATAGTAATACGATTGTGGCAGAATCTGAATCTGACCCTGATCCGTGTGCGAGTTTCCACAGACACACCGACGTCATGGCAACCGCGGCGGCGATGCCTCTGCATGTTAATGAGCCTGATGATGTCCGAGACACGCTGTCAGTCACCTAGTGGAGTTATGCTCCTCGGAAGTGGCTCCAAAACAAGAGCGCAGAGCGTTAACAAGAAAGAACGGAGAACAGTGAGAGAGGGGGAGGAAATGCGGACGCTGAGTGGTTCATTGGTATGGAAAAAGCCACTGAGCTGTTCTTAATCAGACCTGCGTCGCCCTGAGCACAAACTCCAGCATGATGTAAAGGCTGGCATTAGCTTAGAATCCTGCCCACCTCCTTCCCGCTCCACCTGGTTCTGCTTTGCGAAAGGTCACTAATGCTGCTCTGACCTGTTACTCAGTGGTGCCGCAATCATACCTGCAGAAAACTTTATTAAGCTGCATCTCAGACAGGCTGCAGGACTCTGGATATACCTGTAAATGCTACGCAGGGGGGACATTTTGAGAGACTGAAGACGGTCCTCACTTGTTGAAAACTCACTCTCAGGGTCAATGTATGGGAATGCATTCAGTTTGTGCCCTCTCAAAGACGTGTGTGTGTGTGTGTGTGTGTGTGGATTTATGCACGTGTGCATATGCCTCGTACAGTACACAAAAATAAACTCGATCCTGTAAATTGTATTGAACTTTGCATTGGCTTTACAGGAACAGCTGTGTATTATTTTGTGAGTATGTGTATGAACTACAAGGGGAGGGGGGCAGTTCTGGCTGCAGTCCAGACCCAGCTAAGTCATTGTTGCCAGTTCCGGATGGCAAATTACCAACTTGGCAACAACTGCTTTCAGACTGAAAGGCCAGTGAAAGAAAGAGAATGGCAACTTTGTTACGTGAACGGCTGCTGCAGAGTCGTCTGTTGTATGTGGCCTCTGCAGTATAAAAGTCTTAAGTCTGCACCTAACTTGTAATTGATAAATCGGAGGAACGAATGAAAGACGGAAGCCTCCGCGCTGTGACCGCAGATTTATGCACGTTAGGAACTTTGTTATTTCTTTGAATTCATCTCCACTTTGTTATGAATGACAATTGCATCCATCAGTCTGTGTCTTTGAGATAAGATAAGAAGTATAGATCTCATTAATACCAGAAAAACACATTGTTGCTAGCAAATAAAAACTAATTGGTACATTTCCCTCCTGCAAGTGGCACATAGGTTTGCTGCTGATTTTTTATAAACTGATGGGGAATTTCTGTTTGGATGTGTGAGTGTGTTCAAATATGCTTATTTACTGTGTGATCTGGTTTGTTTGTTATGCATTGCATGATGTGTGTGTGCCTGTGTGCACATGTGTGTCCATATTTATTCATGCTCTGTGGCAATGCATGCACGTCTTGCTGGGCAAAGAGGAACAGATGAACAAACAGAGAGTGAAGGAGGCCCAGCCTGCAGGCTTTTTTTGTGTGTGTGTGTGTGTTTAAGGAGAGAAGTAATAACCAAAGCTTATTTTATGTCCTGCTTTGGTCCACCTTCAGAGTTCGCATCGTGCTTTTGGGTGGACATAACTCCTGTTGATGGCTGAGTCGTGGCAGCAAGACGTGTAGCCCTGCTGCTGCACGACACATAAATTACAGCTTCACCCACTGAGTGACTTCACACCACACAAAGCCATCACCCGACAACAACGCTGGCTACAACAAAAATATCCAAAGTCTTTTCTCAGCCAAACTTTAACATACTTTATTTTCTGTTTGCAGCAGAACGAATGCTCACAAAACATGCACCGTGGGTATTTTCTAAATCAGTGGGCCACATAGTGTTTAACCTCTCTGAGGGTGAATTATTATTCTTAACATTATTGCAAGATTCATCGTGCAGTCAGTTATAATATACCCGCCCACACACTTCACGCTCACTGTGACAGAAGAGGAAAGAACTGAACTGAAGTGGTGAGATTCCTGCTTTCTTCATTCACATTCCTGTAACACACAAGTTGCAGCTGGTGGCTTTTCTAATGAAATTTTCAGACCAGTCAGAAACCAAGAGGGTCGGTTATGAGGCGCCATCCAACACCAGAATGTCATCCTGACTTATAAATGAGTCCTCCAGCCCCGGGGCAGGCCTGGAGTCAGGATCAGGGTCTGGAACATCAGAGGAAAGTTAGTTCAGCAGTGTCATAAGAGTCATAAGACCTTGCCGAACGCTCTGAGCCAGCCACTGCAGCCACACACGCGTAAACACATCTCACACTGGGGAGAGTTCCTGAGGCGAAAACAAGTGCACATTTAGGTTTGTTGGCTTAGCGAAAGCCGGCGGCTGCAATGATGTGTGATTTTGTGAGAGGTGTGGGGACGCAGCTGGTTGGCTGAACAAAATACTCATGATTTTTTTTTTTCTTTTAACTCAGTGGTTTATTTCCCTTGCTGCACTGCCATCTTTCCAGTAATTTTCTTCCTTCTTGTACAGGTTGGGGCTGTATGTTAAATAACATTTAACACAGTCCCTGAAAATCCACTGCAGGCAGCTTCATTCCTTCCACTTGATATTCTCCAGGGGCAAACTGAAAGTGTGCCGTCATCACTTTCAACGCGAGCAGCATTTTTCTTCATAAAGTCATTTTTTATCAAAAATGTTACAAACTGGCAACTACTCATAATGGTTGTTGTTGAAAATAGAACAGGACAATTTATTTTTAACAGATAAAGAAGACATTTAATGCTGATGGATGGTGCTTATCTTTCAATTTTTGAAGTGTTTCGATATCTTAATGTGCAGAGATGTATAATCTGAGGAGGAAGAAAAACAGCCGAGCCAACTGATATGGAGAATAATTTCAAAACAGGTGATTAATATGGATCTAAATCTGAGTAAAAGAATCACTTTGAGTCTGTGGGATGCAGGAGAACAAAGCAACAACTCTCCTTGAGCTTCTTTTCAGCCGTGCCTATCACCAGCAGACGTGCTGGTGATAGGCACGGCTTCAATGCAACATTACAATAATGGCTTTTGCACTTCCAGCTCTCCTGAGTGTCTCATTGTGGCTGACGCAAGAAGAGCTTCCTTACCGCAAAGCAGGAAAGTGCTTGCCACGGAAGATGGAAGTGTTTAAAAACGGATTGCCAGTTTAAACAGCATGTAAAAGTAAGCAGATTATAGATGTATACATCTCGCACTTACATGCACAAAGTCTCACTGTTTTCCTCTCCGTCACTCTTCCATCCCCTCAACCTCCCTCCTGTTTTTTTTGTTTTTTTTTTTCCTGCTGCTATTCTCCTGCAATTTAGTCTTTATCTCTTTCACTCTGATTACTTCTTCTAAGACAATAACACAGGCTCACTCTAAATGGGCAGTTACGAGGAGAAATGTGCACAGCGTGCCATTGCCGAGGAAATTAGCCCGCGTTTGTGATTTAATTTCAGATTTTCTGACTTAATTACTATTGTGAGATTTGTTGGCTTGGTGTGAGCTTGCCGATGTTTTTTATGTGGCCTGGAACTTTAAACACACGAAGAAAAACATTATTTAGACCAAGAGATCGAAATATAGCACATGTGAGGGCACCAATAATGACGGCACTGTAGAAGGAAAGCAGTTATTTAAGTTATGACAGCTGGAGTCTGTCTCCTGGAAACAGGGAATAAAGACCTTTGTGTTTCTAGAATAAACGTGTTATTTACACAGTTATTTATCTCAGAAATACGAAGCTGGGCGAAAGTGAAGGAAAGAAAAATGTTCCTGTCAGCTCTGAATGGATGAGAATAACTGTAGTGTCAAGATAATAAAAAGTTGAAATTCACTGCAGGGGTGAGCTAGTTTTTTTTTGGGGGGGGGGGGGGGAGTCCAAATATGGGGCCAACTAAAAAAAAAATTTAATAAAAAAAAAAAAGTTTAAAGTTATAGGAGCTGTTTAATCACTTGATTCTTGCTCTGCACAGCTGTTGTACTTCGTTTGTACTATTTCACGCAACTAATCAACTGCATCAGTCTAAAACGTACGACAACCAAATAACTCTGAGGAGACTGAGAATGTGGGTTTAATATTTAGAAAGCTCAGCGAATCACCAAACACAACGTGAAAACTGAAACGCATCCAGTGAGGAGCTCCCAGTGCAGGTGAATATGCAGCACAGTTATTTGTGACTGTAATTTAGTGACTGCACGGCGTCGGGGCCAAACCCAGCCTCTCCATCAGCATGTGGAACTTCAAAACCTGTTCCTGTGTCCCTACAACCATCCCCAGAGATGGAGGCTGTGAGCTGTGGAATGGAAAACCACGTGTGGTTCAGGCTCAACTCAAACATGAAGTTTTGATAAAGTTTTTGAAAATGTGGGGAGAAGTTTTCTGCACACAACACATCCAGTCATCAGCTGCATGCGTGAATGTTTTTTCCACTGCTAACATCGGGATCCTGCATGATTAACTTCTGAATACTTCTGATGAGTAAGATAATAACATTTTTAAAGTATTATAGTTAAAAGTTTTGTCTGTGTTCCCCGTGGACAGAGTTTCCTGCAGGCAATGGAGATCCCTTGTTTGACAAGTGAACATCAGCTAAGGCTGCAAATCCCCCATTAAAAGAGAAGTAATGACCGGTTTTGGTCTTGAGTTGTTTTTACAGGTTGACCAATGACAGAAAGGTAGAAACGTAGCTGTGTGTGGGTTTTGAGGGGTCAGCTCAGAGTTATTACTGCTGCTCCAGCCTGAACACACACACACACACACACACACAGAAATGCTCACATAACAGAAAAACACGCAGCCATGCAATTTTAAAAATGACAATTCAGAGAAAGACAGAAGGATGACAACGTGACGATACAAGTGAGCCTTGATCTCAACATCAATTTCTCCTATTGATTTCCATTTTGTCCCGACACCGAAAAAAAAAACAATTTCACGGCAATGGGCCTTTTTCCCTTTTCCCCTTTCCCTCTTTTCTTTCCTTCTCTGCTCTTATCTCGCTTCTTTTCTTCTACAGTCATTTATTGCTGTGGCTGGAAATAATGACATAATAGCAGTAGTTTTTCTTTGCGTGCTGTAACTGAGGGTTGACAGTAGTTGAAGGTGTGTGTGTGTGTGTGTGTGAGAGAGAGAGAAAATGGGAGGAAGGGCGCTATTTCCTCTCGGTAGTTTCATCTTCTTGTGTCAGAGCCCTCCAGATTCAGGGGCCCTTTGGTGTCAAGGAAAAAAGTCAGAGGGGAGAGAGGAGACATGTAGTGAATCATTCTGCTCTGCTGGATCTGTATCTCTGTGTTAAGGCATGACAATATCACAACCCTGGAAGGAGAGCATCACTGCTGGCTGTTGCTCAGAAGGCCATTTCGCATCATGCAGAAGCTGAGGGACTTTCAAAAAAGTGCAGAGTTACATAAATATTAAAGATGCTTTGGTTGTTTTGGCTGTGCGTCTCACAGCTTTTTCTCCACAAATGAGGCCAACTGTGGTGTTTAGACGACATGAAGGTTGGGGTGATATTGTAATGCTTTATTTACTTCTGACCACGCTTCAAAACACCTGAGTAAAGCATACGGGCACACCGGCAGCGGTAGCCGTGCTGTGTATCCAGAAGGCTCTGGCGGCCGAGATGTACACACTCAATCAACAAACAAGATGAGGAGGCGGTCTCTTTTGGCTCGGGGGTTCGAGTGTTTATTTGGTCCCAGTGAGTGTTTTATAGGTATTCTAATGGTCAAGAGGCTGAACAGAGACAGGCCACCCTGAGAGAGATGAGAGGTTTGTGAGTAAAATCAAATTAGCCCAGAAACAAAGAGGCATCCGCTGAATAGCAGCCACATCTATGACGACTGGCAAACACTCTGAGCTGCGACCTCCACCCGCCCCCACAGCTCTCCTGAGAGGAAGAGCCGGGCCTCCACTCCTCATGTGGTCATAATGCAAACAAGCCAGACCCGAGGACTTCAAAGCGGCCACACAAACGCCACACACAGGGTCTGTCTGAGACATCTCCGGTCATGTGACTGGGCGCCAGGTGCACTCAGAGTGGGTCCTTGGCAAAGTAACGTGGTCGCTGCCCCTGTCAGTTTTGAGAGGCAGCCAATCAGGGGGCTCTCCTTCCTTTGAGGTGGCCGTTTTCGGGGGGGGGGGGGTTCGGGCCACCTCCCACACTGGACGAGCACCTGCTGCTCTCCAATATGCCCACCCGCTCCCCACAGTGTCACAACAGTCCTCATTCAAATCCAACCCCCCCTGCTCCCTCCCTGCCAGGTGGGGCCAAACACATGCCTGCTGTCTAACAAACACTGAGATGTGCCAGTGTTGCCCGGTTAACTCAGAGGAGTCCTGAGAGACGTCAGACAATCACACAGACTCATGCCGGAGCCAAACAGTTTAGACATGACCCACACGGCCAATAAACACAGCAAGTGCTTTAAAACACGCTGGCACGAAAACAGCTGACAGACACACATTCAAAATAAATCAGACGGTTGGTAGATCGAGGCAGACAAGAGTGAGGGAAAAGAAAAAAAAAACTGGCAAACAGTTTTCTCCCAAGCAAAGGCCTAATAAAAGCTTTTCAGCATGAATAAACACAATATAGTAAATCCTTGCACCGTCTTTATAGGAGAGTGGGAGAGAAAGGAGGGCCAAATGAGAAACCGCCATCCACCTTTTGTTTGTTGATTTCCTGCGAAGAGGCGATGATGACCAATATGTCTGACCATCAAACCAAAATAGCCATGTGATGTTGGCAGGGACGGTTTTAGGAACTGGAGACCGGCCAATGGAGCCAGACCAGCTTCTCAATGATGACCTACACACAGGGGAAATCAAGCCAATCATTTACCCCCCCCACAAGCCTCCCTTTACCTCTAAATAACCACATTCCTGCTCGTTTCTTTTCTCTCCTCCGCCCGTCTCACTCCCTCAGCCTCCTCCGCCATCGATCTATTAACCTGTCCCTCTCAGCAAAGCTGGGGCAATTTCAGCTGGGCAAAACCAATTCAGCACATAATGTAATGCTCTCCACTTCAGCTAAGCTCCAATTGGAGCTCTTGAACTGGAAATTACATTTTCACAGCTTGCTAACACTGAACGAATGCCAATTATAATGGGTGTTCAAGATGAAGATTCAGTGAAAACAGCGGCTAACTTAAAGCCAAAACCAGCATATTTCTCAGAGCCAAATGTTAATATCACCTAAGTTATATTTTTGACAGCTGCCATTTGTATTCAGGAAAACAGACGGCAGACAGATTTCCCTTAATCTTCTTGCCACTGTAACCTTTCCCCCCCCTCCCTCTACTTCTGTCGTCTCGTCCATGTGAGGTGCTGTGAATCAGTTAGGAAGACAGCCAGCAGACATGGAGATTGTGGCAACAGCATCATCAGCTGCATCATGGCACCAATGAGGGAGTCTAAAGATTGAGGAGAGGAAGGAGGAAGATGGAGAAACAGAGCCACAATGTGCTCTCCCGTCGGGAAGAGAGAGAGAGAGAAAGAATAAATGGAGAGAAAATGATGGCGATTGGGAGGGAAGTTAATGGTGATGAAGTGCTCTGCTGGAACAAAGTCCCCCTCAGATCCATTTAGATTTAGCTGTTCAACTGTCTGACAGCACAGCACCATAGAGGTTAGCGCTGTTGACCCACAACAAGAAAGTCACGGGTTCGGTTCCCGGGCCTGGGGCCTATCTGTGCAGAAAATATTTTTTTGAAAATATTCCACAGCGAGTATTCGGCAACATAAATTCACTAACTCACATAGCCAGCATTTTCATTTTCAGACAATATACCATCATCGACTTAATATCTTCAACTGCATTACCTGAGAATATGGAAACAGTAAAGACGTCCCCACACTATGGAGCATTTAAGTGATGTTCAATAACATCACATTTATCTCCTGGTGGGTTTATGAGGAACGCGAAAGGAAAGTATTAAAATCATTTATTTTCCCCCCCTTGAAGGATTGTATGTAAGCCAAGCACCATTGTTGAAATGTAATTGCCCATAAGGTATAAGAAAATCTAAACGTTTATACTTTGGTGTTCCTATTTGAAAAAGCAAAGTTGCAGCCTGAGTGCATTTTCAGTTTTATTCACGAGGCGACTGTCATGATAACCTTAAATTGAACTGTAAATCATCGGACTTTTCATTTTCAAGTAAGAAGAAAAATTACAGCTAATAAAAACTCGTGTCGGCCTGTTTGATCTGCAATGAAAGTGAAATGATGGCGGATGTTTTCATGATTGCTAAAATATTGACAGACCTCTTCTGTAAAATCTGTAACAAACAAGTCAACCATCAAAAATAACTTCCAACTGGTACTACTGAAATCATCTTTGTTTGCTGGTTCCTGACCAGAGTTGCATTTCAGTTAAGTTTTAAATCTTAATACTGACAATCCTGAAGTTGAGTTTGCAGCAATTAATATATAATAATTACACAATTTCACTTTAATGTCATGAAACTTATTTGTAGAAAACTAGCAGTGTTTATCTTACAAAACCAAATTTTCCAACCTTAAGATTTTGGTTTAACAAGCTGGTTTGATGTTTTTGGAAACATCTT
The DNA here is from genome assembly GCA_034769265.1 of Remorina albescens. Lineage (NCBI taxonomy): Eukaryota > Metazoa > Chordata > Actinopteri > Carangiformes > Echeneidae > Remorina > Remorina albescens. The sequence goes on from CM068493.1 coordinate 3,952,746, forward strand.
TCGTACTAAAAATCCTATTTATTAATTTTTTTCATCTACCTACAGTACAAACATTGGCTGTCTGCGAGAGTGTGTCGCTGATTTTAGAAGTCATTCATGTTCAAGCTACTTTACTCGCAGTGTGGATGAGTAGCTGAAGTGAGAGCTGAAATATCGCACATTGTGAATTCAGGACTATCCTAAGTGTGGGGTGATTCCCAATGATGATCACACCTGTCACCGACGCCATCTGGAGCCTCAACGTCGCACTCTCAGATTTGTTGCTCGCTCTCGTTCCTGTCCCCGTGTCAACAGCTCGTACCTCGACCAGTCGTGTGTGCTTTTGATAAATCATTTATCATCTGAGTCAAGCAGGTCATGCATCACAGCTTTCTCTGCTGATGCAGACGCTCGCAAAATATCCAGCCGGTGTATGCAGATTGAATGGCAATTGAGCAGCTACGGAGACGCTTAGGAAGCCGTAAGGCTGGAATTTGTGTTTGTAAATAAGCAGGCTGGCAAATAGTGCCCAACAGTCTAACATTAATTGTCATACCCCAAAGATAACAGCTTTACAAAAAAAAAAATAAATAAATAAATGTTTTATTTAAACCCATTACGGGGGGAATCAGAGGATGCTGGAGAAAAGCGTGTGTGATGGCTCATCTCTGGAGGCCGTGCTGTGGATGTACACAGCTCATTAAAATGAGCAGCGATAATGGGAACAAGCTTGATTATCTTGCTAATGACATGTTGTCTCATAAAGAAACCAGGAGGCTGCTGCGCTGGGATTAACCGCTATACAACAGTGCAGAGACTAAAACATTTCAGGTCCACGGACAATTCATAATTTGTGCACTAACATGAACTGGACCTGACTGTAAGGGGTTTTTTTTTGTTTGTTTGTTTGATGTTTTTTTTTTTTAAGCCAAAGTCAGAGTTGGGTTAAATTACCAAACGTATTCTCACAGGGGATACTATCCATGAAAGCAGACTAATTCATACAAAAGACACTGCTGCTGGTAATCAGGTGTAATGTTCAACTTAGTAACCATCTCCAGCTCTTTTCCTTATGGCCACCAACGCCACTAATACCCATCACCATCTGGCTTTTGTCAGCAATGGCAAAGTCTGCAGTCTGCGTTCAGACCAGGTTAAATGACCCTGCAGTAGATTTATGTATTAATCAACTCCAGTTCTGATTGGCACTTATGTAAATTCAACATTAACACAATTTTTCACATCTCTTCTTGTTATAACACCCCTGCAGACACACATCTGTAACCTGTCTGGGCCGGTGCTGTTTCACCAAACACACCACAGCCACACTTTCCTCTGAGACTAAGCTAAAACTCTGAAACTACTCCTAAAAACTCCCATTATAGAATCTTAGGGAGACTCCAACTAGAAATGACACGTGACAGATCCATTTTTGTGGGTGTCCTCGGTCTAAGAAAACGCAGCTATACTTGTTAATTTTGTAGAGAAAGGGAACTAGCCGACTACGTCTGCATACTAACATTGACTAATTATCACTAAATATAAAATGCATGTAATGTAGTTTCAATGCAAAAACAAAACCTTTTAGAATCTTTTAGAAAGATTTGGACCAGATCTTGGTGCTATGAAGTCCATCAAGTGTCCACCTGCTGGTGGTTCTACAGGACCAGTCAGATGCCACCAAAGTCAGCAGGATTATTCCTCCTGGGACCATGAATGTAAGCGCAGAGTTTCACAGTAGTCCATGCAGGTCTTTTCATAATTACGTGCGTTCAGTGTGTGAAAATGGACTGGAGACCTGTTTTGTTCTTTTGTTTTTTCAAACAGCTACATGGATCTATTTCATGCAACCTTGAGCTAATTGTTCAACTTTGCTCCCCGCTCAGTAACAGGTTTCGGCAGCAGGTTCCTGTTGGAGGAAGCACAATACACGTCTATTGACGAAGAGGCTGCAGCAGGCCAGTGGCTGCCTGCCCAGAGCAGGATGTTTTTGTGTGTGAGTGTGTGTGTCCCCACACATTTGCTCTTTTCCCCACACAGAACGTCTATTGTGATGTTTCTGGCACTCTGCAGTAACATTTGACTGGGGGCCTCTGCCAGCTCCCCGTCCGCCTGCCTCTCGCTTGGGACTAAGGAGGACGGACAGAAGGACAGGTGAAGAATCCCATCCTGAATAATTTTGCCCGTAATGAGTCTGACTCGGAGTGGTATTTCTGGAAAAGGTATCAAGTTGATGGAAAAAGACAAAAACAACAACAACAAAAAAAACACTTTTCACTCCCCCCCAGCACCACTACCCTCCCTCCTTCTCCATTCACTCAGTTTACAAGCCTCCTGCTTTTAAAATATCAGTAGCTGGTCACTTCTGATGTGATTGTAGATGTCACCATATCTGAAAGTCTCCAGAAGTCTTTTAAATATCAGAAACTTTTGAAGTGCAGAACCAGGGGAAGAAATATGAGGTCTCATTATCATCATCACATCTTTGCTGCGATAGAGCTGTTGACATTTTGGGATGTTTCAGCCATCAGACAATTTTTTTTTTTTGTGGTTTTTGTTTGGTTCTTTCTTTTTTTTCTTTTTTTTCCTTTGTGCCTACGTGTGCAATCAAGTGTCAACCAAGGTGAAAGCCAAAACCATCCCCCCACCACCACCACCACCACCACTACCTCCTCCTCCTCCTCCTCCTCCAAGCCCGGCTCTTATTCTAATCTTGAGCCCTCCTCAACTGTCAGTCATCCTGCCTCCTGCTGAGTGACAGCCCTGTCAGCTAGTGGAGAGGAAGGGGAGACTGACGGGGTCCAGTCACATCTGTTGTTTTACAGACAGTCTGTGTTCAGCCCCAGGGATCTCATTATAACCCAGCCTGTCGAGAGAATCGCTCATGAAGCACCCAGCCACATGATGCACACACACAAAACAAGACGGCACGATTTCAGCCAAAAATGCAGGCATATGTTCAGTCTGTGCAGACATGCAAGTTTAACCAACCAGTCTAGGTGTTTGTATATGTGTGCAGGAATAAAAACGGAGAGAAAGCTGGATGATGGTGTGAAGAAAAAGTGCTGCCTCAGTGCAGCACACGCCATGCAAAACAACAAGTGACACCACTCAACATTCACTGCCTGCATTCTGCTGTGTAGCTGTCGATCTGGGATTAAACTTCGTCTGAAAACAGACACTAAAGGTGAGCAAAGGCAGGATTCAAAGTCAAACAGGCAGCAGTCAGGAGGCGGAGAGGTGCTGCCGTAGACTGCCCACTGGCTCAGTGTCACACACGCCATGAAACAAAGTGGGCTGCTTTGTGTCACATTACTAATTCTCGCTGGCGCGATGGGAAACGCCGCTGTTTATCTGTGTGTGGTTTGTGTGAGCAGGCGAGGATGAGTGTGGATGGATCGGGAAGAAGTGGTGGTGGTGGCGGTGAGGAGGGCAGCATGGATGAAAACAGCGTGCATTCTGGGATATGTATGTTGATGCAAGTCATCGTGTCACTCCGGCTCTCTGTGAGAGCAGGATGCCCATTTACTCCCCACTGGCCATTGCATCTTTGTATTCACACACACAAGCATACAAATGCACTGTCCTATCTGCTGCTGTGTCCTTCATTCACATCACTTCTGTGCTGCTTTTCCCTCTAACAAAACAACAATAACAAATTAAAAGGATATTTCTTGTATTATATATCATAGTTTTCCTCGCTCGTCTCTGTCGGCCATGAAAACATTATACTGGGAGCACTGTAGCATCATAATAGCGTGAGACGGTTCAAGAAATAATATCCATCAGATGATGAGAGACGGTGCAACACAATCTGACATTTTAACCTGATCATCTACTGCTTCATTTGGAGGAAAATAATGATTAATAATCCTTGATTGCACATAAACACTTAAGAGGTCAGTTCTGGAATTGAAACTGGAATATAGATGCATAATTTTAGCCAATGCGTGATTGTATGATCATGTGTTTCCAGATCTTTGCATCTGTTTTGATGAATGGATCTTTTGTTTTGCAGTATATGGGAGCAAAGACCAAAACTCTGGATTTCAGTCTCAACCAGAAGTCTCCTTTCGGTTAATGTAACATTTTATCTACGGATAAACTCAAACAGACAACTTACTTTCTTGACATATCGGGGAAGAATATATATTATCAACTTGTGTAGACTGCAATCTCCCCTCTATGAAATCCGATTCTGTCCTTATTCAGCACTCGGCCTCTCAATGTCCATTAATAATTCAGCACACTCCTGGCTTTTAGTGAGCACTACCGACCCGTGCTCCCATGTGTCAGTTTTGTTAGGACACCGAGCACATTGTCGGAAAAGTAAGGCAGTGTTTTTCAGCGTCTGAGATTTTCAATCTAGTCGGTGGGTCAAGATCAGGAATGGGCATTAAAATTCATAAAGGGGTGCTTTAAATCCAAAAGGCATGTCAGGAGCGGAGAGACGAGACGATAAACATGCGAGCCTCGGGTCGACATGCACAAGCCAACAAGACTCCGAGGCAAAGCAAGCCCACTGTCTGCTCAGCCGACTCACCCGAGCTCCCCGCCGATGCTTACTGAATGTCTACAGAGGTTAGTCAACCCAGCCTGCAGAAAACAACAACAAAAAGATGTTACCTCTCACAATATTTAGAAGAAGTCTGCTGGTCCTCCCTCATGTTCTGCTCTAGTTACAGCAGATTAACCCGCTCGTCCAATTGGAGAGGAAAAGAAACTTTAGATGGACTAAAACTACGTTGAAATAATTTTAATCCAAAAACTTAAATCTTAATAGCGTACAGGCTTAAACTGTCCTTGATCTGATGCATGGCTGCGAGGCAAGCTCCACCACACTTCCCTATTTATGATATAATCTCTTGCCTAAGGCTACACACCAGCTTAAACAATCCTCTCTAACCAGCCTGTCGTCCACCCTCCAGCTGTGATTTAAATGCTCCCTCTTACTGTGAAATGTGGTTTTTTTTTGGGGGGGGGGGCATCATTTTTCTCGAGGGTCCGTTTTATTGCTTCTACAACATGTTACACTGTATGCATGCAGAATGCCGGGCTTTGGTCTGGACCAATAAAGGGCTTAAGATGATTATGGATGTCTGTTAGAGAACAGGCCTGTCGGACGTGAGGCGTTTTGAAAACGCTGTTGAAATGCCATAATATGAAGAGTATAGTTTAGGTCGTCTGACAGGAGGTTGTGAGAGGCACAGTCGGTATTTTACCTGCGGGGGGATATGGATCCAAAAAAAACACCTCTATGTTCTTAAGTGCACACTTTATTTTAAACATAGTTGTTGAGCAGCCCTTTCATTTTCAAACATTTTCTCAACTGCGTATCTATTATGTACAAGCTTGCTTTAGCTTTAATTTATTTTACTTTTTTTGGACTCAAGCACCTGATCTGTGGGCAGAAATTAGTTAGTTCCAAAGAAAAGGGCACGATAAAAGTGTGTAAACACTGAAAACGCTTCAACTGATATCTGCTTCTTTTTTTTTTTTCGGAGCAGTACAGCACTCAGCTTCTGTGCCATTATTTGTGTCTGCTACTCCAAACTGAGAAGGTAACTGCAGGTAACACACTGTGCATAAGGTCGTCACGTCAAATATCCTGAACTATGACTCTAAGAGGACGTAAAAAGAAGTGGAATCTATGAACAAAAAGAGCAGGACATATCCTGGACTTCTTGGTGTATTTCATAACCCACAGAGACTTTTTTTGTACAGATAATGGTATATATGTAAATGTACTGTGAAGGGCCAATGTATCTCAACTTGAATTCAAATTAAAGATGTAGATAACACGTATGAGGCCGTATATTTAGATTCGTGTGTCACTAGCTGTTAATAAAAGCCAAGACGAGATGGGACAGATTTACATAATCTGTCTACGCGTGTGTATTGATGTGTGGCGTCATTATCACGGTCCAAATCAGCTGTGCAGAAGTAGCCACAAAGCCTATACATGATAATGCAGCATTGCTTGTGTACTAATCAGTCAAATGTACAGTCGAGGCACGAAAATACTGAAATGTGAACACAGACACTGATTTCTTTAAAGAAGACCTTCCCTCCTCTCCTCCAGTCACATAAACCGTACAGACGGTGAATAGTATATGTTGATCAGGTGCAGTGCAGAGGACTGCAATCCCTGATCAGTTTGACTCATATTCACTTTCAAAGTCTAACTCACCCCCCGCCCTCACCGAGAAAAAAAAAAAACCAAAAACAACAGAATGAGCTGACAGAAAAATATCCTATGCACTGCACAAAAACAAGCTATTCGATTGAAAAGTTCTGCTGTATTCAAATCCAGAAATAAATCTCTCAACCTTTCCTCTCACAATCTGCTTTTGAAAGTTTTAATGGCTCATGAATCGATGCCTCCTGAATTTTTGCAACAAACCCCAGTGTAGAAAGATAAACTAAGTTGAAGAAATTAGCCTGGCCCTTTGGTACCACACAAGGCAGGGCCACAGAGAAATTACCTTTATTAAGTCTACAACGACCCTATTGATTTTCTGTTGTGTGTCTGCCATAATAATGAAGATGGCGGATGTCAGCAGGGCCACAGCAGAATCACTGTCAGCTCTGACAGCCTTCTTCCGACTGATGAAGAGAAGAAAGGCCGAGCTGGAACATGTAGCCACCTGGCAGGCGTGCAAGAATCACACATATCCAACTGTCATTGGTGTTTAACGTGCACGTACGCAGCATGTGGGCGTGTGTTGGTCAAGATTAAAGGCTTAATCTTGATTTATTTTAGCAGTAGAATATTTAGCTCCTCAATTGATTCCATTATTTATCAGTGGTGAAGTGAAGGACAGTGACACGTTGTGAGGTTCTAATAATTAAAATTTAAAAGGGGCCATTTGTACGTTTTCTTTTTAAAGCGGGCTCTTGCTGGAAGCAGGCGGCGGTGACCAAACCTTCATGTTTGCAAGACACAAGGTTATGACACGCCCCCCGAACAGGCCCATCATAGACATGAGCTGGTTAGCATGCTAATTTAAAGTAAAGCCGTGAAGTTTAATGCTGAACTCGGGCACACTTGTAAATAAACAGCTGTTAATGTCAAACATGGCTCTTTGGCAACAGCAAAACTTTCTATGAAGGAGGCGCGAGAGAACCTCAATGTCACCGCATCAAACTTAGTTTGTAACTGTGATCCAAGGCCACGTCTTCACAGCGCCCCTTCATCTCACCAATGTAAACGGCAGAGGTCCATTAACTCCATTCTGTTCAAGCAAGGCATCATGGGAGTTCAGAGTAAGGTGGATACTTTCCGTCTGATACTTTACTGTCATTTCTTCCAATGAAGGCGAGAAGGCCAAACGAGATTCTGATAAACTGGGACGTGGAAAATAGTCATAAGATTGACTTCAACAATCCCTTTCTGAGTCTTTTGAGTCACTGCAAACACAATCACACTTGGGCGCACAAACCCACACACATAAGGCAGGAACTGATACATACCCACACAGTCCCAAATTGCGGACTTTGATTTGATCCCTTACACATTCGTATCGAGAGCCATTTCTATCTAAATTCTGGGCTCTTCTGCATCCCTTGACATTGTCGTTCACTGCCCCAGCAACATTAGCCACAGGACGCATTCTGAGGCAGCCGAGGAAACTTTGATCCTGCTGCATACAAATGATGACACAGCTCCACAAAGAGGCCTTTCACTTGGACCGCGCTGCCGTGCCGGGCAGTTGCCTTGAAGGCACGTGGGGGTCAGATTAGCTGCACTTGAAGCAGCTAAACCGCTAAGAGATGCTTGACCACGCAGAGGTACACAGAGCACGGATGGAGCAGCGCCGTTTCACGTTCCCACCCGCAGAGATGAGTTGACTGACATTTCATAATCCACCAAAATTGTAATAACTGGATAATCATTGAGCTTATTTATTAAGCAAAATATGCACTTCTTACTTGTTTCAGCCTCTCAAATAGGAGGATTTGCTCCATTCAAAATCCCTCTTATAGGAATTTATCTTTTGGGCAGTTGATTAGATGAAACAAAAGATTTGAGGATGTAACCTTGTCTTTAGGAAACTCAGTGCTGTTATTTATTTATTTATTTACTATTTAATGACAATGATAAGAATGAATCACAGGCAGATTAAACAGTAACAGATTAATTTCATGATGAAAGGAATGAAATTAATCATCACTTACAGGTCTGACACCACAACTTTTTTCAGAAACGGATGAGCGCGAGCTCACACATAAATATATATATATATATATATATATATGTATAGGCCTGTTCTTAGAGGAGAAAGTTCTCATACATCATGTTTAAACTTACAAGACAGTGCACTCGCTTCTTCTGTCTGAAAGTTTCTTAAGGATAAGAGATGAGAGGAAGAAGATATGGAGGGCTGTTGGACACAGCCTATGAGAGTTCAGAGAGGGGCGATATATACTCAGAGATGTTGGCTCAGCATGACTTATTGCTCCTCTAAAGCCTTTTTATGAAGTGAGAAATCTTCATGTCTTGTACCTTGATGTGCAGAGTGCTGGCTCTCTGGGAGATGATGGACAGTCAGTCTGTGAACTACAGGCAGCCCTGTCTGCTCTGTCTCAGCTTCTCAGTTTTGCTATTCGTCTCTTTGGCTGTCTGCTCCCTGCAAGAGGGAAGCAAGATTGCGTTTCATTGTTGCCTCCCTGGCTCCATCTCTCTTTCAGCTGAGCATGCATTACATTTTGGGGGTTGCTGCTCTGTGTTCTGGGCTTCTAGAAATTATATATTTATATTAACTTTGCACTTTTGCACTATTCATACAGCTGCAATATTACATTTATACTACCGTAGCTGCGGCTGGTAGCTGCCCGGCTGCAGCCATTTGTATGTTGCAGAAGAACTAAATATCATTGAAAGGTTAAATTGAATGATGTGGCTTACAGTATCCCATCATGCAATGCAGTATGGCTACTTGAGTGGATTCTCTCACCCAAGCAGGTTCAACAGTTCACCTCATGAATCAGCTCTTGGATAACTCGCAACACGTCTTGAAAATATCAGAGCCACTTCTCTCTGGCCAAGTCCGACGTCCTTAATCACCAGCCACAGTATCCCTGGTCTCCGCACCACCTCCCACTCAAACTCCTCTTCACTTCATGGCCCGGCCATCCCCTTGCTCTCAGACAGAGAAACTCATTATAGCTAAGGATTAGATCGATCAGTACGGTGGGTGGGGGGGCAAGTGTAGAGGCAGCGTGCCTGGGCCAAGCAATTTATGCCAACAATGGAGCTCATCTCTGCATATCCTGACTGCTTCACAGAGGAAAACACACAGCAAACACACACACAGACAAACTATGCACACATGTTTACTATTACTTTGTGTATTTCAACTAAATTGACTGGGAAGATACTTATTAGCACAAATAGCACCAACAGAGATAGATGGTGCCTGAGATTCCTCAGAGGTAGGTCCAAAATTAAGCCGATAAGCTTTTTGGTTAGAAAACTGTTTCTCTTGTCAAAACATGCACCCACACGCAGTATTGCCACATTGTGAGAAAGCTGCTACACAAAGAGAAAATGGTCCGGGGTAATGACGCTCCTCCTCTCCTCTCCTCCCCACCCCCCCCACCACGCTTTTATTCTCAAGGCCGACATTTTCTGCTCTTTGTGGTGTTTGCCTCTACAGGAAACGCAGCGCCTCCTGCCATTGCCCTGGAAACTGGTGAGAGTAAACACCAGTGGGATTGGGTTGTTGCTCGGCGGTGCATCTTCACTGGGGCCTCATCTCACTCCTCAGCCTATCTTTATTTCCCAGAGGGGTTATATTGGCCACAGTGCCCGGCTCACCCTGACTCAGGAACCATCAGCTCCTCGAAATGTGTGTGTAGAAACTGTATGCACACATGCATGCTCATCTGAGTGTCCCTAATGGGTCAATAACGGATTAAGCATCAAAGCATCGAGCACAAGAGCAGCAGAGCCTTCCATAAATTAACTTCCTCTTTTGTCTCTATTTCGTCTCTTTTTGTACCTCTTCATTATTACTTTGGGGTGGAAATCCATGCAAATGAAGACGTGTCTAATCCCGTCCCTGGTAAGGGATGATAATGGCACCTTTTGTTGTTTGCAGTAAGGAATTATCATCAGCCAGGTGGAGGAGTGGGTGCCATATGAAGTGATCCTTTCATTTTTACTCTCCTTCATTCTGGAAGTCGGGTTCACAGAAGACGGCTCCTGCTGAAGCAAAAGCTCCAAAACTGTTTAATTAATTTGTATTTCAGGGTCAGAAAAAATGTTGAATTAAAAAATAAATAAATAAATAAATCTATCGTTTAGAAACGCTTTTTGTAAAATAAGAGTTGCTATCTGATCTGTGTGGAATGAGACATTCTATCTAGTCTGAATCTCCGCTCCTCTATCCGTCTGTCTATCTGTACTTGAGGTTTGTTCTTGAAATTAATGCAAACTGTGCAGACCCTAATTAGGCCCATTAAGAATGCTAATTACACACCCAGAAAATGGCCAACAAACAAGACTACCAAGTGCAGATCCCAGCTTCCCTAAAGGCAGAGACTGGGAGCAGCGTGCCCGTAATCCCTTTCTCCACATGGATGCTGTCCTTGGCCTGAGAAAGAGCAGCATCCCGCAGGCAACAACATGTTCTCATCTGCACAGAGGAGATAACCACACCACACCCAGGATCCACTGCTCCACAACACCCCCCACCCCCCACACCATCCATCCTGCTGGCCCCTCCAAGTTTTTTCTCTTATAACTGTCCATCACGGCACGCACGCACGCACACACCAACTGAAGTACAATGGTGCTGCAAATTTGCTGGAAATATGAGGAGGGAGAAGAGTTAAGATGGGTTTGGACAGCAAAGAGAGAGCAAATGGTTTTTTCTTTCTTCTTCCTCCTGCTCTGGTGTTGGCGCTCTGCTGATTCAGTCACTTTGGAGTGTACAGGCTTTGATTTGGACAAAGATTGGGGAATTTGATCCTCCTTCTAAAGGAGCTGGCACACAGGGGTTGTTTTCATGGCCATACAAAAATGTTTCTGACACACACAAAAAACAAACAACAAAAAAAAAATCAAAAAAAAATCAATGGCTGATTCCAGATGGGGCCTTCTCGGCTGAGAGTGGAGTACCTCATCTCGAGGCATGTCATCATGCCTGCAAAGTGTTTATCGGGCGACCCGCTGGCCAAAGAAATTATTACATCAACTCCACACTCACAGTTAAGAGAAGTTTGGCAATGACAAGCAACGAACCTTGACAACAGGTGGACAGAGAGCTGTCATACTGGAAGATGACTCACCAGCAGCAATCTCAGCCAAGAGCTCTTACCTCTGCAGATAACAGGGACACTATCATCTCTGCGGTGCCTTCATAGAAAATGAAGCAGGAGCAATACAAGCAGACCTTGACCACTTAAAAGCATAACATTTGTGCTGCTCTCCTTGTAGAAGATTCTCAGTGCTCTCACCCTGCAAATCATATCCAGCTGAGCAGATTTTTTTTTACTCAACTCTCACTAATTCGAAGGTCTATTTGTGAGGAGGAAGTCATATTGAAACGCTGTGTTGCTTTTTTTTTTTACTTTCAAATTGCACAAAAAAACCAAAACAAAACAGACAAACAAAAAAAAAAAAAACAACCCAAATGCATCTGCTGGTTAAAATGCAAAGACAACACTGAGTGCCAAAAACTGCTGTTAATCAAATGACCACATGATGCTGGTTCAGTGAAACAGTGAGCCAGTCCTTCTGGACACTCATGTAAGAACGTCAAGCTTTACAGCAGAATAAAAATGTTTCCAGTCTGGTGAGAATAAAGCCTCAGATCTCTACAGCCAGTTTCCTCCTTTGTGGAAACTATACAAGAGGCCCGTCTGTATACAAGTTACCTGTTTAATTTTTATTAAAGCTAATATAAGTGTTTATCCCTCCCACTAGATGTGGCACTAGACCAAAAATCTCCTGGACCAGAACATTTGCCTCCATTCTCAGTCAACCAGATGTTTTAGCATCCACAGAAAACAGAAAAAAGATACAACTGAGTAAAGTTACCAGCCAATGAAAAGCAATTTAACCACAACTATAAGCTGTCAGTAGCATTGTCCTGATATGTTCCACAAAAGTGCTGCCAGTGAGCCAGATGGTAAAATAAAGAAATCCATAACATTGGTAAGAGCTATTGTAGCTGTCACTAATAAAAATCTTGGTAAAATTTGGTTTCACACTGACAACAAAACTGGGACTGTGAAAGAAATGCAGCTTTGGACTTTAAATAAAACCGAAGGTGCCTCTGGTACATTTTGAAAATGTACTAAACTGATTTGTTTCTTCTTGTGTGAGAAGAAGAAATAAAACTCAACATTTGGTGAGGAGTTCCGTCACCGTGGCTGACAGCATCAGACTTGACACCGAGCTGAACAGCAGGTCAACGGTGGAGGTCACATCCATGTCCGACTGCATACAGTCATTAAAAATGCACTTTGTCGAACCCGTCACCTTTGTCGGGGCATATTGTGGAGGGCAGTTCGATGAATGTGGCAGATGGAGGAGCCGTTTCGCTGATAATATGCACGTTCAGTCTCATAGGTGTCATTTTGGATGAGACTTTAAAAGCCATTGTTTACATAAGCCAATAGTTCTGAGTGCAGAGAGAGTTTTTATGAGGCAGCTTCTTTTCAGAGGGAAAAGAGCACGATCCTCTTCCTTTCAAAACACGCTTTCCTTCTCTCTCTCTCTCTCTCTCTCACTGTCTCGCCCCTCCATTGCAAGCCCAACAGCTGCTTCTCTTTTGGCCGGCCTCCAAATGGATGACTGAGGAGAGTGAATGGGTTTTTAATTTCACTTATCGCCACGTTCTCTCTGGTTCCCCTCCCTCAACCTGCAGTGCCAACACTGTCAATGAAGAAGAAACATTGGAGTGGGAAGGAGTGGGAGTAAACAGCAGTTTGTGAACAGGACGGGATGGGAGAGGCAAACCTTCAAATTAAGAGGACATTGATTAGGGATGAGCAGGGCCATGTGCAGAGTTTCACTCTTCCTTCTCTCCTGTTGTTGGTTAATTAATCATGATGGGTTTTAGTCAAGTACCTCAGGGGAGGCAGGAGGGAATGAAGCGGATTATTGTTCTGTTGCTCCCAGAGTAGAGACCTCAGTCACACTGTTTTTCTTTACACTCCAAAACCGGGTGCATTCACAGACGCCCCGGGCAAGATGGCTGATTCCTTATAACTATGGAAGCTGCTAGTCAGACGTACAAACATGAACCCACAGGTCGGCATGAGATCCTCCTCATGGTTCAACCTTTTTCACCTCAGATTTACAGATAGCAGCTAGTGGTGACAGGTTGTAGCCATAAAGGTTGTTAGGTTGCATCTTCTCATCATGAGAAATGATGGAAATTAGCAAAATCACACACAAGCACATGCACACACTTCACACACAATCAGTATGAAATTTTACATGACACTGAATTTCCCCTCAGCTGTTGCCAAGGAAACATTTCAATTAACTGTGTTTTTCAGCTACAAACCTTTGAAACACACCTGAAATATTCAGGAACCTTCATCGAGGACAGCAAAGTACAAAAATGATAAACACAACATGACCAGTTGCAGCTGTGGAATGGAAATAAGGCTTATAGAGAGCTGCGTCTGAAATTCAGCAGACAGAAACCGTAACATGTAAAGAGTGAGCAGAAACTCCTCGACAAAAAGTTCCCTTACACTAGAGACACATTAAAGACGACAGGCGACAGGACTGTGAAACCTATAAACATCCGCTGGGAAACCCCTGGATGCTTTAAACTGAGTGCCTGAGTGAGACGGATTACACGGAGCCAGTTGGTTTGAAAAGCAAGCAATTTACTGGCCCAGGTATGTGACGCTACAGAGATGCAGGTCTCTGCGACGAAGCTGAGGCCACAAGCTTCTAATAAACCAACTGTTCTGGTTTAAAACATCCGATATCTCCGAGCTTTCTTACCTGTTCCAGTCCGGGCCGACCTGGAGTTGGGGGGTGGAGCGTGACCAGCGTCTGGACCAACACTCAACGATCCCAGCACAGGACAAGACTCTTAAGGGCTGTTTACAGGTCTTTGGAGATGTGGTGAGAGGAGATGATACTAAATGGATAAATGACCCAAATTAATGTGAGATAACACAAAAGAAGAGCAACAATGGTCAACATTTACAATTAAAATAATATTGTTCGGCCTGTGTATCCGCAGTGAAACCTGTAAGGCACTGAATTGCAGGTAAGACTGCTTGCATTCCTGCATTTCTATTTTTATTTGTGCGTGTGATCCACAGACACACAAATGAAGCAGTAGCATGTTTTAACACTCATCCAGGCTCACTAGTCATGCAAATCCAAAACCACATGCTCACCCTCAGCGCTGGTTTTCTCTGCAGTCACTTAAGTTACATAAAACACAGTCCTGGTTTAGGATTCAGTTTGTTGTCACATTTGACACCGAAGTGTTGAGCACATTTGGTTTACATTACTCCGCCATTATCAGCTTAGGTTGAATTTATTTGTTTCCTCTTGTGATTAAGTTACCTGTGTCTGCCATGCTATCTGCCATCTGAGGCCGAGGGTGGAGCCATTTTAAAAACAGAGGCCTAAGACCTGGACCAGACCAATGGCAGCTTCAGCATGGGGGGAGATGTTGTGTATTTGTGTAGACTTGTAGCTCTTGGCTGTGTAATTTCCCCTTTTTGTTTCAAATGGACTGATCAGCCTGTATATATGTCCCCAGGTTAAGGTCCTGGGCTTTCATCAACTTTTATTTTTTTGAAAGCCCAGTTATTTACCATGTCTGCTCAATTTCATAATAAAACCCATTTAATGAAATCTGAATCTATGTTTGCTTGTCCTTTAGCTGTTTTGTCTCTCACTGTGAATTTAAAGACTATCTGTCAGCTATTAAACTTTCTGACTGTAGATAATCTATGTGGTTGTATATTAGATCTGTAAATATTGTTTTTTTTCAGGCCTCTGAAACTAGATTTTTCAGCTGCCTAATTAAAGAAAAATGGTGAATAATTGTACAAGATCCAAGAAGATCTGAGCAACAATTTGTCTACAGATGCTCAAATTATCCAAAAAAGTCTTACTTAGTAATTGCCAGTATAAGAATCTCATCAGGCAAAAATCACACACGGATTGCAGCTGAGCTGCAGACACAGTCGCAATCATAAGAAAACTGAGAAGCAGAATTTCAATCAAGGCGTCACAGTCATTCTGCAATTTAACATCTGAAATAAAGCTGGAAGCTGCAGGCTGGTTGAGACTTGGTGCTTTGGAAACACACCCCTGAACATGAACAGGAGGTGGCATCAAATAAAGCAGACGAGGTGTGCCCTCTGGTGGGAAAACACCAACATCACCGTCTGAGCCACTTCTCTACCTTGGAAAAGTAAAACCTGGGAAATCTGACCCCCAAGGTATGGACACAGAGTTTTTTCTTATTTCTGAATATATATCCATAAATGACCGTGAAAACAGAAGCTTTGAGAACATAGACTTTATTTATTTCATATAAAAATGCCACAAAAACTTAAAACTATAAAAAAAAAAAAAAAGAAGAAGAAGAAGAAGAAGAAGGTTGACCAGGTGCTTTAGGTAATCTTCACGGGGACGTGAGTCGGACATGATCTCACTGGGGGAGAACACCTTCACACTCCTGCCTGTGCAGTGAATCGCCAGCAGAGGCCGAGCCTGAGACAAACCTCTCTGCCCTTTGAACCCCTCCTTCCACATCCCTGACTCCTCCTTCCACTCCTCCTTTTCCCCCTTTTCTCCTTCATATGGTTCCTCCCCACCACCACCAACCCCCCCAGCCCAACTCTTCCTTCTGACCCTTCATGTCCTGAGCCCTCCTCCTCTGATTGGTTCCAGACGTGCCACTGAGCTCTTCTTGACGACTCAACATTCCACAGCTGGAGACTGCACACACATACACATACACACACACACACACACACACACACACAAACACACACTCCTATTTACTCCCTTTTCCAATCTTTCCCCTCTATCTTAGTCCAACTCACTGAGCTAAAAAAAAAAAAAAAAAAGCTAATTTTTTTCACAGCAGCTCAGTGAAACACCAAAAGCCTCAGTCTCAAGCGTCTCCAAAGCATTCCTCTCTGAACACGACAGAAATGCATTTACAGAGCTGAAGGAAAAGGAAAAATGTTAAAACAAGGCAAATGAAAAATCTGCTCATTGTTATGCACAAATGTGAAATCTAATGAAAAAAAAAAACAACAAACAAAACGACAGGAAGGTTTTCCTTGAGAAAGAGGGAATTCAGTTTTAAAACTTTTTTTTTGGCTCTCATATATACAACATTCACACGAGGGATGTTTTCCTCACTGGGGTAAGGGGGTTCAAGTGTTGGCAATTAGCCCATAAAAGTGGGAAAGTTTCCAAATGCCCTTTACCAGTCGTACTTGAGTCAAAGCACAAAATGAAATTTGTGTCATTAAAAAGACAGAATGAGGACTGGAAATTATTTTGGTGATGAAACATACAGGGAAGTTAATTGTGGTCCATAAAAAATGATGAATCAGACAAATATCAAATTGCAAGTCCCTCTTTTTTTTTTTTTTTCCAGGGTGCACACAAAGAAAATTGCTGTCCTTAAAAAAAAAAATGCTGAATCAGCTCCAGATGGTGGCCTGAGGAGCCAAAAGAAACAAAAGTTAGGAATCATACAGCAGTGGACTGTGTCTTAAGGATAATGACTAAAGGCAAGCACATGACTAAGATTGATTTAGATCAAGATAATAGTAGAAAGTGCCAGAATGTACAGAGAGCCAAACAAGCAAGTCCTGCTGTACCAAGAAGACAAAGGAGACTATTTAAAGCCCAGCTTTCAACACTAAGTTCTACTTATGTGCACAGTTTTTAGTGTACTGCCCTCAGACGGTTTGAGGTCACTGGTCCCTGTCACCTTCCACACATTCACATTTGGACTTCCCCCCGTCTCCGCTCGCCTGACAGCGGTGGCGCTGACGTGTCGGATCAGAGAGGACGAGAGAGGCAGGCTCACAAAAAGCACACATGCATCATCAGTAACAGTTTTCTGCAGCTGCACAGACAAATCATGACAAATCAATGAGAAGGACATGAACGCAGTAATAAGAACAACAAAAACACACCTCAAGGTCAGGTTAATACTGTCATGGCAAAGAAAATGATAAAACTGAGAGAGGAAAAAAAAGAATTTGGTCCTGAAGAAGACTGACTGTGTATTTAGAGAACAGAGACAAATGGTTTTTGTTACGATTCGATTTGTGGCTGTGATTGTCTCCCTTTTTTTTTTTTTTTTTTTTTTTTTAAATTTGCTTTATAAGTCTTTCAATCAAAAATGGGAACAACAAAGGAAATATACACCAAGCAAAACTTTACTTTGGCAGCAAGGGAGACAACAAGGAGTCATTTTATGCTGTACTTTTCCACTTGCGATACAACTAAATTCCCAGAGGATCCGCGGATGCTTTTCGGCAAAAGCTGTACATATGGACTGGTCTGATTTGTTTGGAGAGAAATTTGAAGAACAAAGTCTTGGCAAAAGAGGATTGAAAAGGCAGGGGATTGAATTTAAAAACGAAATATCTGCTGCGCTCTACACAGCCCTTCAGCACTTAAAAACCTTTTCTTTTTGGTTTCAAAAGAGACACACACAAAAAAAAAAAAACCTAAAGAAAAAAAAAACAAACATAAATGCCATAATGTGTTTCTGAGTCTGCACACTGAAATCAGCCTCTCCTGTGCCAGGTCCAGTCTTGGGTTGGTCAGCCCGTTGGTCCAGAAGCAGCTCTGCTACTCTGGCTGCTCGTTCAGCTCCATGTCGGACACCAGGATGTTCTTCTCCGTCTGCTCGGCGAGGCTGGAGTTGGTGCGGCTGTAGCGGGCTCCTTCGTAGGACCCCCGTGACCCGACTGTTCGCCGACGGTACAGGTAGATCACACCAACGATCAGCATCACCAGCACTAGGCCTGTCACTATGACGACAATCAGAGTGGGGAGATGGTCGCCATCCGCTAGACAAAGACAGGTGATGGAAATCTGGATTAACATATGGACTGGTGAGTTTCATTTTATGAAGACTTTGACACGGCAGCTGATGATCATACTTACATGTTACAGCTGAGGTTTCAGCACCTGCAGACAGGAGAGGGGATAGTAAATGAATCATTTCTACTTATTGTTCATTTTAATTGTACTTAATTTTAGCCACTCATCAAGATAATAGACAGTTTATTCATAAGTTCTATATTTATGCACAATGAAAAGACTCCCAGGCATGATCCATCATCCTCAGGCAGCACTCACAAAACCCTTGAAACAATTTAATTTGCTGTCGTCTTGATTCGTCAGCATTCACCTCAAATGACCTGTTAGTGCACTTACTGCGTGGCCGTTTGCAGATGACTCCATGTGTGCGGTTCCTGCAGGAGCCCGGCTTCCACAAGCCGTTGTTGCTCTGGATCCAGAAGCAGGAGTTCGGAGACAGAACAGAGAAGGCCAGGTCGTGTGCTTCCCAGTTGGTGTATGACATCTCTATGTCCTCACTCCACACCAGACCTCTGCCTGCAGCAGGAACACAGACACACACACTCGGTAAGCAGTCTCTGCTATGTTAGACACTGATTCCCTTGAAAAAGTACAAAACAACACTTTGTGGAGTAAGAACACAGATATATCCATGTTACCTGTTATTAGAAATACTATAATCCCATATTTCCTAAAATAGACCATACATATACTTAAACTTGGCTTCTCAAATCTCTGCTCCCGTGTGTAAAGCAGACACTGCAGATAAATCGAAGCAGCGGTAGCTTATATTTAGTTTGTTTAATTCCTGCCTTCAGTGTTAAAGTCCAGTTAACCAACATTAGCAAATTTCTAACTTTAATATGAAGTCGTAGTTTTGCAAACTTAAGTGGGCCAGTTTCTAACTTTATCCTTAAGTTATGGTTTAGTTAACTAACCTGAGGAGGTTTCTAGCTTCAGCCTCAAGTTATAGTTTTGCTAATTAATGCTGGTTAGTTTCTAATTTTAGCTTTAAGTTACCGTCTGTCTAAAAACGGTGGCTAGTGTCTAACTTTCGCTTTAAATTATAGGTAGGCTAACTGCTTCCTAGCTGATCGTGCCCTTTCATTTCTTCATCTCGCTGCCAAATCATAAAAAATGTCCTATATTGTTGAATTTTAGCAAACATTGGAGCTTAGTCATGTGCAGTGAGACGATGTGGGATCAGCAGTCGTAGAAATGTGTTTTTACATTGACACAGAGGTTATCAGTCTATCAGTTTCACCTTAGTATGTGTTTTGTTGAGTCTTAGAGGCTTCTAATAGAAGATTTGGTTTTTTCTCTTACCAGGACCAGTTCGCTCACATTATCACAATAGTGCTATAATAATGTTTAAATAAATTAACTTTTCCGAGATCCTTCACTTTCGCTTTATCACATTTACTAGACATGAGAGAAACAATCTTAATCAGGTCTGTACTTAATTAATTCTTTCATGATTATTCTCTTCAAAAGTCGTAATCAGTCAGGTTAAACAAATTAAATGAGGGAAAATTATCAGCAAGCAGTGGAAGGTAATTCAACTAAAAGTAGCATAAAATGAATGAGCTTGGATTTAAAGTTTTGAGAAGTTGAAGGTTAGTACGTATGTCTCTGCGGGAAGAGTTGAGAAAAACTCTTCGTGTTTGTGTGTGTCTCTGTGTTTGCATCTGTGTGTGTCTGTGTGCTTGTGTGGTTGGACCTTTCACGCTGATGCCCAGCCAAGCTCCATGTGCCTGTTCTTCATAGCTCTGGATGTGCTCCAACACAAATCCATTCTCTGTCTCATCCAAGATAGAGAGAAGTTCTGCTCCCACTAAAGGAGGAAAAAGAGAGAAACAGTCAGAGATAGAAACAAAACAGAATTAATTACGCAGAGATTATGAACAATGGTGCAGCTGGCTCAATGAAACATTTCCAAATTTAGACATCTTGATGCGTTTGGTCAAATATGTTTGCAACGGAGAAGGTCAGATGTGCTTTAATTGATCAAGCACAATAACACCTGTGTAGGTGTGAGGAGCAGCCTCACCTTTTTTACATGACATGCGTGCGTCCTGCTGCAGTTTAAGTCTTTGCAGGTTGAAAGCGTAGCAGTGGTTTCGGAAAGGCACCCAGGCCCACTCCCCCAGCAAGCTGGGGCAGTGACCGGGATAGATCCACTGGTGACTCACAGGATCATCTGGCAGGGAGAAATGAATACAAATTTAAGGTTATTTCAAGATGTGTCCTCTCTAAATACCACAGGACTCTGCATGCGTATGGCCTTCTGGTATTGCTATCATACTGCATATCATACGGTCATACCACTAATTTGACAGATAGCTGCCTCCAGTTTAGCATCACAGGGAGTCATAGTCCACTGCCCGGTAGTGGTCATGTGACCGCATCCAGCCATCTGATTGGGCTCCCCGTATTTCCAGTTTGAATAAGATACTTCTTCTTCACCCAGCCAGGTGAAGCTTCGTCCCTGAAAACACCCAAACAATGAGTTCCTTGCTGTCTTATCTAGATAATGTAAAAAATATAACCGATTCCATGTCAACACTAAGAGAAACAAAGTGCTTAGGGCATGGCAAAGGGTGGTGACTGAGGAAGTTACAGAAATCCTGCAACACATTTTCTAGAAATGGGATACATTCATTTCTCCATTTACTTTGATACTTTCACTGTATTATTATAGAACTTAGACCTGATTTATCATAAAAAACATGGAAATCTTAGATTATTCAATCTGGGAGCTCTGAAGTAAACTATTCATTGAGTTAATAGACTAACTCCGTAGTTGTAAAGAGCAATCCAAGCTGGCCGGCGCAGGCTGTTGATCAGCAGCGTGAGATAAGCTTGCTGGTAGGGATCCTTCACTGTGGCCAGAGTCCCATTCAGAGATTCACACAGATGCAGAGCACCGGTCCAGTCCAATCGCTTCTCTACGACCCGGTACGTCACTCCACCCAGCTCCACAGGCTTCGACAGCGAGGCAGGAATCAAGGCAGGTGCTGGGGGAATTTGTTGGTCTGAAGACAAAACCGTAATTTTAAAGCAAGCCAACGCACGCCCGTTTGTGGTGCAAGTAGGTCACGACTTTTAAAGCAAAGCTTGCTGTGGTTATAACTGATATCACACCTTGATGCCTTTGACAAATGTAGCCATTAGTTTCCATCTCACAGGCCCGGGAAGCCCACATGCCGGTGTTCTTCTGCGGGTTTCCATGAATCATCACCACACAGTTTCCCTTAGAGGTGACAGTAAGATCATGAGAAAAGCAAGAAGACTGAGGACAACACCATGACATGAGTGGCGATAGGTGGGTGTTGTGAGTACCCGTGTCTTGTTGTGGTGCGGTCCGCTGTTGTCGAGTGGCTCCCCAGGGGCCCAGTTGGTGTAGCTGAGCAGGCTAGTCTTGGCCCACTGAAAATGACCTTTAGAATCCGAGGTCAAACCAACCCAAAGGTCCACACTGGCATTGTTCAGCAGGGTGGTGATAAAGGCTGTGTAGAGGAGGATCAATTACATGACAATGGAGATGTGGGTGGAAAGGTATATGAAGTACAAACATTAAAAATCTACAAAACCCATCGGTTGATGATAAATAAGCAATACGTCCCTGATATAAAATGTAGGATAGCACACTACATCCATATGATGCCGCTCACTGTGACAGATTGAACAAATGTGCATTCTAAATATAATCAGACCTAAAAAAATAAAAAGCCATCTACATTCAAGAGGAAGATTAACGTCATAAAGTTAAATTGGGTCAATGCTCCCCCATCCTGCTGCTTGTGACTGTTTGCCAGCTGTAGTCTGGCGTAATTACCTTGCTCCAGATGATTGGACACCACTGCCAGCGTACCTCCTTGCGGCTCACATTTCAGCTTGGCTGCAGACCATGTGACCCGGTGTGACTGATCAAACACCCTGAAACACTATAGAAACAGCGTCACAGCTCGGGTTACGTTAATCAGCTTCAGTTAGGATAGCAAAAGGTGCATGAAATAAAACTTTAGCTGCTTACACAATTCACTACATATACTATGAAAGTACTACAATGGTGTGTTGTAGCTCTACCTTGTGCTGATAGGAAGCCCATCCATCAGGACAGCCTGCAGGTTGGTGGGGGGTTGATGGAGTTGGAGGAATGGTGCCTGTGACGTTCACTCTCTTGCAGATGTAGGGAAGGTCAGAGTGGCATTTCTGATCAGCCCAGTCCGCTGTTTGGAAGTGAAAACCACAAACTGTATTTCAGTGCGCTGCAGATGATTTACTGCCTTGAGGTTATCCTATCTCGGCTAATTGTACCTTTGCTGGCAGATATGTGGACACACTTGCGATCACGGCTGAGCGGGTGGGGCCTCCCAAGAGCCCAGGACACATAATTGAGCACAGAGTTGTCAGACCAGCGGAAACGGCCGTCGTTCTCGTACGTGTAAAGCCCCAGCCACCAGTTGTCACCCTCTATTTTCACCATCTGAATGTCAGAGAGAAACTGTGAAAAAGCACATCAAGGCTGCACTGTTCTTTAAACATAAAAGGCTTGTCTGTTGAAAAGGAACTAGTGCAGACTAGTGTTGTAAATATGCAGTCAAACAATGCTGAACTGTGTTTCTTTGCACAATACAGACACCATAATTACCAGTGACTTCATAAACAGGTTTGTGCTTGTTAGATATACATCTTATAATTTCCCACTATATTAATCTGGACTGCCATCTGAAACCGTTGAAATCAAATGCATTTTTTTTAACTAATTCATTTTGATGGAGTGTCCAGTGCCTTGTGTAAAGTGTTGGCCAGGAAAGCTTCTTCCTCAGCTGAGTGGACGGAAGCCAGCGAAGAATCAAACCAGGAGCAAATCCTCCGGGCCTGGTCCCAAGTGGTGCGGTGGTCAAAAAATTTATACTCAGCCTCCTGGAAGGCAATCCACTCTGGTGAACCGGCGCCTGACCAACCACGGTGAGACATAAAAGACAGGTTTCAAATAAACACTCAGGAGATAATTTCAGTATGTGGAGAGGTGAAACTGAAAGCTGACAAAATAATACTAACCTTCGGAGGCTTCGGGTTCTTTCTCAACACTACCTGAAAATACATAACAAAGAAAACTGCTAAAGACAACTAGAAAACAATATTTTAGTTGTAAAATTTAAATATTTTGTGGACTAATGGACACAATGTGCCCAAAGAAACAGTGCATCGCGGTTATACCTCTGGGGATCTTGCAGATCCAGTCTAACTCAGAGTCACAGTGCATGGCCAGCCAGGTCATAGTGCCCAAGTCCGCTGCAGCACACTGCCGAATGTTGTAGTAGTAGCGGCCAAAGTTCTGGTATGTGAACTGAGACAAAAACAAAAAAAAAAACTGATGAAGTATTCTAAAAATACAACCAAGTCAGAATGCACTGGAAAATTGTGAAGTTGCAACTTTTTGGACTAAGTATTACTGCCATCACTCACAGCCAGTCCATCACTCCACCTCCAGCTGCCATTGTCCGTGGGGTTCCTGCGGTTCAGTCCGATCCAAAACCAATGCTGCTCATGGTCCTCAGACTCCCTGTGATCGACATTTTGATCAACATCATCGGCATCACCATCATCATCATGATTACATATCATGCGGTCAGAGGTGTGCACCTACCCGAAGGCCTCGTGAAGGATCTGCAGAATGAAATACTCCTCGTCAGGACCGCTGATGCTCAGCAGGTTGGCGCCGTGTTTCTGACAGAACAGGTGAGCCTGCAGCCAACTCAGCTTCTGCTCCAGCTGGGAGGAATGAAACACCTGCACACAGGTAGCACTGACATGTAATACCAGTCTGATGCGAATGAACAGACGGATGAATGTTGTAAAATAAGCAGTCCAAGAATCGCTAGCTTTACTTTCCGCTGAACCGATGGGGCTGAAAATAGGTTGACATTAGGAGCCGCAGGACAGCAGGGGAAACTTTGAGTGAAGTTAGGAGACACTTTCAGCAGAGTGGCGACGGTGTGTACTGTTTCTGGGACGAACCTTGTAGCAGTAGCGCAGGTTACTGTTGCTCTTCCAGCCACTGGGACAGGAGCCGGTGAGACTCGGGGTGGGCTGAGGGGCGGGGGGCTCGGGGCTCAGAGACGTGTCCTGGTTCTGTCGGCAGATGAATTTCGCCTTCGATGACGCACACTCCCTCACTTCCCACAGACCTGTTGCGAAGCCCGTTGCCATGGAAACACAGCCGCCATGGACTTTGACTGAAATAGATAGAGGGTGAAACACAGGTGAGGGGAGAGGAAGAGAGAGAGAGGCGCTGAGCTGATGAAATGCTCAGGAGTGGAGAAAGAGAAATGTCCACCCAGACTCTATTCCTCAAAACTGTGTTAGAGATCATCATGATGGATCATAATTTCAAGCACTAGGGGGTTGAACTTTAAAATGATGGACTTCACTGTGCCAATATGAAAAATACTGATGAAATTCATAAAATGCTGCATGTGGGATTTTTTTTTTTTTTTCTTTATGATGCTGTCACAATCTTATCACAAAGACAGTACAGCATTTTCTCCTACTACTGTGCAACCTCAGCTGTACTTTAGAGGTTATGAATGAACCCATCTATGAGTACTAGCAGGTGTCAATGCTAGAAATAGTGTCACATGACAAATATCATCAGCTTTTAACCAGAAAAAGCTGAAAATCTAACATACTAGGACCGTAATCCCAGCAGAGGTCAGGGAGTCCATATCTCTGGATCTATCAGTGACTCTAAAGCCAGAGAACACGCCCCACAACTGGGTTTTGAAAACGCTTTTAAGGATCTGGTTTAGAAATTATGGCCACAATGAATCCAAAGCCCACAAAAAGGCTGAATTTTACGAGGAGAATCGTCGTGTTTGCTGCCTTGTTTCGGTGCTGCTGCCATGACAGTTGGTTGAAAGACAAATCTATGACTATTCCAGTTACAATTTCCTCAACAAACAGGCCCAGTTTTGATTCATTAAGTTAAAATCAGAACACATGCTTCTTGTCCGTTTTTTTGACAGGCGCCAATGATTTTCTTAGATAGGTGGATTGTCAGCAAGCCGAAGCTGCTGCAGAGCCAGATCAGGATATGCAGGCTGCATATGAGGCTCTGAATGTATTTTGGCAGAAGAAGAAAAACCTGGGAACAATCCAGCTTCTTCTTTGTGGCTAAATCCTAAACTGGCTCTGGTTCCGAATGCAACTGCTGATTTGGGCACTTGAAAATCTCCAAATGTAGATTAAAAATCCCTTTAGGGAAGAGAATTCATCATAACGACAAGGTTAAAGAAACAGATAGACAGGGTGTAGGGAAGACAACAACCAATAAACAGAACGATGAAATGATGAAACGAGAAATAAAATTACAGCAGTCGGAGCTCCACGTGATATCAAATCTGATTTCTCTTGAAACTCAGTTATTTACATCCTTAAAACTGATCACACAAGTCTTTTTTTGGACCTAAAAATTATTTGCCACGTTTGTTTTTTAGAAGCAGACTTATGGCAATTCATTCACGAATCCAAATTATCGTGACTTTTTGTGATCTACCTGGCTGATCTCGATTCCAGTTGGTGAAGGACACCTCATCCCCGCTCAGCCAGTGGAAAGAGCCGGGGCTGGGGTGGTCGTGGAGGCCGATCCAGAAGGAATCTCCAGAACGACCAAACAACAGGCTGTTGGCATACGCCTGCTCAAACCTTTCAACAATCAAAGAGGCATTTAGGGAGGAAATAGGAAGTATGCAAGTGTGGGAAAGCATGCTTAGCTGCTGTGTGTTACCTATTGGTGATTGTAACGAGAGCAGCTCCATGGTCCTCACAGGATTTCCTGGCCTCATCAAATGTGAGCAGATCTTCTCCCACCCAGTAACAAGCTGGACTGTGCCATTTCCAGCCCTGGGAGGAAAGAAGAGAGAAAAAAACTGAGTGGAAACTTCTATCAAGACTCAGCTTCTCTTTAAATTT
This sequence comes from Remorina albescens, assembly GCA_034769265.1. Classification (NCBI taxonomy): domain Eukaryota; kingdom Metazoa; phylum Chordata; class Actinopteri; order Carangiformes; family Echeneidae; genus Remorina; species Remorina albescens. Next base: position 3,978,763 of record CM068493.1, read on the forward strand.
GTTGATTTAATCATTAAAAATCTGGATCTTTATCAAACTGCACATGTAGGCATGTTCATGCTGATTTTCAGATAATGTCGTGTCTATGGAAAAACAGTGTAAAAATTGAAGTGGGTCAGACTCATTACAACTGAGTTAGGGGTATTTAAATTGATCATGGTTCAGGAACGCCACTTACTTAGGCCAACAACAAACTGGAACAGTTCAAGGAAAATAAAGCATCAAATAACATAGAACTTTTTCAGGCAGCGGGATTATTCCTTCCACTTCAAACAGTATCACTTGATTTTTTTTCTGCCCTTAAACTTCCACTAAATTTAATTCACATCTGTGAATTACTTGTACTTAAACACAACCTACTAACCAGCAGAATGTCAAACAAACAGCACCTGAAACTCCTTTTGGTGAGGTATCTTAAAACAATTTATTTCATCCCTCAAAACAGAAGTAAATCCACTTCAATGAGCCGACTTTATCCCAAAGGCGGAATAAAAAAGAACAAGTCTCTGCATGCAGAAATAACTTTTCCTTGGCCTCCGTCCCTCCTGCCAGTTCAAGCACCGTCATTGCAGACGTGTGCAGAAGCAGTGTGGCCAACTCACAAAGGGGGACGGGATCGAGGTACTGTGCAAGAAATGACAAGTGTCAGGGAGTTTGTATTCAGCTTTGAGTGAATGAGCTAAACCTTTTTTTTTTTTTGCACACCCCTGTTTGGCATCGCAGACAGTAAGCTGAATTATTAAACCTGTTGGACAGACTTGTTGTGTTGAAATTTCTCCCCGAATATTCATGTTCGTATTTGCTTGTTGCAGTCAGTACAGTCTGAGGACTGACAGCTTTTTCCCATGACTAAATAATACAAATAGTGTGTGATTATGTTATGAAATGCTACGTATACTCAATTAGATTTCAAAACTATGACTGTTTTCATTTTTCATTCTTACAAATCACAAAGACGCTCAAGCAATTAAACATCAACCACATACCTTTAATTTGTTTATATGAAAATAATCTGAAAACTGAATTCTAAATGTTCCCACCACTTAGTAAAAACACATAATAAGTAATACAGTTTAATAGTTGCAGGAGGATGCTTTGGAAAATGTGTAAATTCCAATCTGGACATCTGGCACAATATTCATAAACTGCATCCTTAAGCCACTAAATAATCACAGATTTAAACAGAATATCCCAGAGATTTGACATTTTTGGTTATTTTAGCCCCCCCTTTGCGTCTATGGGGCCTCAGCAGCTGCTCACACCCCAGGCTGCATCTGACATTTGCGATCACTGTTTTCTGATCTTGCCTGTAAATCCCACATAAAGCCACTGATCACTTATCTTTGGAAAAAGAGAGCATGAAGAAAAAGCCTGCTGGTGGTTACAGAGTGAGTGAGTAGGCAAAATCGCAGCAGTGGCAACAACGAGCTCAGGGCTGAACGAGGTTAATGGTCCGGGGGCGGGGGCTCATGTGGTGCAACGCTGTTGAAACTGTCAGTGTACTCTCTGACGCCATCATTTCACATATTGCATGAGAGTGAGATCATCTGCTCGAAACAAGCCACTGCCGCCAGTGCCACGCTAAATGACCCCTGTCACACATTACCACCCACGTTGCCTCCGCCTCCACCTCCGCCACCCCCCCATGGAGAGGGATAAAGTTTCATTACTCTAAACAAATGGTCTGACCGTAAAGGGACGTTTGTTGAATCTAACAGCTGACGAAACCTCCACTTTAGGTTGTTTGCATCATAAAACAACACACGCAAAAGTTAAACACACACAGCAGAAAGGGACAGGGACATATGATATACAATGTGATTCATCTTGTCAGAATGATAATTCACTGTGTCACATATCAGTGCGAAAAACAAAAACACTAAATGCAGCAGATAAACTTGAATAGAAAACACCTTTAGGAATGGACAGGTGCGGTCAGCTCAGGTATGAGAAGCTGAGTAGTCTCATAAATGTTGAATTATGAAGTGTGAAATCTGAGAGCTGTAAAATGGACGTTCCAGATGTGATTCAATTCACCACGTGGCTGCAAGTAGTAGCCATGAAAGTGCATATTAATGTGCAATGGACCGTTTCCTCTTGACTCAATTTACAAATCATCTAAAAAATATAAGGTATTTTGTATTAAGCTTGTTTTGGCCTTGAAAATCTATGCGTTAAGCCAAAAAAGAGTGTGCGTCTGTGTGTGTCCAGAGCCGAGTTCATCTGCCTTTTAAGCTTCCCAGTCCTCCAGGGATGATTTATTTTACAGTTACAGACTGGGGGTGGACCAGTGGACCAGTGGGGGGGGGAGCAAAAGGGGAAAAAGATGAAGGAATGGCTGAAATATTTCAATAATAATTATGCTCCCTGTAACACCACAGACTGTCAGCAGCTGGAATAAGAGCACTGAAATGGTGCAGGAAATGTGACTAGAGCCTTTCTGGCAATAAAAGGTCAGGGAAAAAAACCAAAACACACAATGCAAAGAAGAGAAAAAGGGCTATACTTGTTTGCAGTCTTGGTGCTGTGGCTTCCCATCACTCTTTGTGCCTGGTTTCTTGCAGATGGAGGGGAGAGTCATATTGCAGGGGCTGTCATCCCAGCGGCCCTCCTGCACATGTTAAGCAAGACACAAACAGACAACGAGAGCACAGCTGTTAAATATATACAAACGGCGGAGAATCTTGGACAACAAGAGTCCTTTACTGTGAAGCCCTGGGGGCTTGAGGGGGGTAAACATGAGACTGCTGGAGGTCACTCACCGATCCCCAAATGGAGACGCAATCCTCTGGGGTGTTACGAAAGTTATTTGGTTCAAAGGGGTGCCAGTAGGTGAAGATGACAGGTGTGTGGTCAGTCCACTGGAAGTCCATTTGCATGTCAGTGTCATGGAGCCCTATCCATAGCTGGTCAATGTCTGAGACCGAGATAGCACAGTCGGATTGAGAGGACGGACAGATATGGAAGAAAGAAAGAACAGCCAGTTATGACCTAAGAATAAAAATCTCTCATTTTCCACGAGGTTCAATAATTAAGCTGGAACTGGCTCCATGAACTAAAAATATTATTCCTCACTTCATGTGCTGTTTTTTAGGCCAAGGATGGAAAGGCAAAGGGGAAAAGGGTCTGGTTTCCACTACATCTGAGCTCGATCTGAAGATGTGGGCAAATCATGTAATGTAGGAAAATAGCTGAAATCGCTTCATACTGTTCATATTTATTTATCCATTTCATCAGAAAACATTGACAGTTTTTTTTGTTGTTGTTTCACAGTTTGGTTGACTGATCAATTAGAGACTGAAAAATATCTAATTTAAACTGCGAACCCTCTGCAGGCTCAGTTCCTGTCTTTTTGCTCCTGGTTGAGTGATCTCATTTTATATATATATATCAGAAAAAAATTAAAATCTCTCACTTCCTCGGTGGAGACAAAACAATTGAAAATGTACATTTCATTTCTTTGATTTAAGGACGGGTGGGAAACCCTGAGGCAAAGACATGGAAAACAGGTTAACAAGAGACCCATTGAAGGTGAAATAAAATGTGATGTGTTGAAAACAGTGGTTAAATAAAGACAAAGTGAGGGATTACCTTTCTTCATGTTGCGCATAATGAACTCCAGCTCAGGAAGGGTGTGGATGCTGACCAGGTTGGCCTCCATCTTCTGGCAGGTTTTTTGAGCTGTATCCCAATCGGTCTTCTCTGAAGTCAGCTTGTAGCAGCCAGCCTGGAAGGCCTGCCAGCCCACATCACAATCGTATTTCTCATCATCTGCCCACGAATCTGTGGGAGCAAAAGACAAAAACACCCATTCAATTCTTCTTCTATACCATGGCAGAGTTGCAACTGCTGCATTTAACTTTAAATCAACTATTGAAGATGCCTGCACACTGACCTGTGGTGAAGGGGTCCAGGGTGGCATTGGGCCTCTTCTTACAGACATATGGCAGAGCAACAGAACAATCACGGTTTTGCCAGCGACCCGATGACTCACTTTTAATCACAGCGCAGTTCTCCTCCTCAGCGTGGTTTGGATGGTCTGAGAGTGACAAGAAGAAATACAAAACCCCAGAAAACATCACTAATGTCAGGATGATCTTGTTCAAGGCACTTAACCCCCAAATACCCTGCTGGTCAACAGTAAAAAGACTGTGGTTGCACTGGAAGGGTGCCAAGCTAGTGTTTGAACTCAGAGCAGGGCTTTGTTAAAGATGAAGAAAGCATGCTTGTGCATCCTTCTGTGGGAAATAAATATGTATAAAAAATATCATGTGTCAAGTTTAAAAAAAAAGGAAGGATATAGGTTGATCTGGTTTTGCAGACTAACCTGGCTCCCAGTTGAGATATTTCAGAGGTGAGGAGTCGGCCCACTGCCAGCCTCCGTTGATATCTAGGTCATTGAGGCCGATCCACAAAGAAGCACTGTAGGCAGTCAGTAAACCTGCAACAGCAGGACAAGACCTTTCTCAAATACTACAAAATACGACAAGACAGGGAAACACTCAATACTTCTATCTCAACTTAGGCCTAACAACCTCTCCAGACAGCTGTGGATTTAACTGTCAACACTGTACTGGGTAAATGACAGAGTAGTTGTGTATGAATTGCCTAAGTGTGGCCTGATATTGGCAACAGGGCCACAACAGCCCCCCCCCCAAAGAGTATTCCCGTTGGAGAGTGAATCAGCAAACCAAACAGTCTGTGTTTGCCAGCATGGCATTATGCTGCACAGCACATTGCATTGCTATTGATTTTTTTTATTTGTCAAAAGCAAGCTAAGAGGCTCCAGGCCAACAGTCAGGGCAGCATAGCTCTTTGTTGAAGGTACAACTGAAGTTTAATTAGGAAATCAAGGTTATAATCGTCACTGAGTGTTAGTGCTCAGGCTGAAATTGAATATATGAGACAAATGTGTGTATCAGGCAAGTAAAAAAAAGATAAAACCAACACTGAAGTGCCAAAAACTGCAGTTAGAATTTAATACATCCATTTAAATTTTATGAAGGTTTAAAGTTCTGCATAATCTAGTGTGACCCTTTTGAGTGACAGGTGGGTGAATGTATGTTTGTCACATGTGTAGGTATTTAGGTGGACATGCAGCAACATCTCTTCGGATAAATGTACACTGAATTTACCGTTGATGTAGGTCTGCTCGTGCAGTTTGGTGATGCTCAGCAGGTCTGCCCCCTGCTGCTGGCAACTGATCCGAGCCTCACTCCATGACAGCGTGGCCTGGAAGTTAAACTGGTAGCAGCTGTCTGTCAGTGGGTCAGTATCCCAGAAAGTCTCACAACCGCTGCCTGACAGCGAGGTGGTGGTGGTGGTGGGGGGGTAAGTAGCCCGTCGGACCGGAGGAGAAAGCAGGAGGAAACAAGAGGTAAATGGGAAGAAATTCAGTGATTTTCTGGCAATGTTTCCAGTGTGCTTAGAAATAAAACACGCCCATCCTGAACTTGTGAAGCAGTGACTCACTCTTGACTGGGCAAAACCCCCATCGCTCGTCTTTGCCATAGTCATAGGTGGTGGCGCACCACAGGTGACCGTCCTCACGGCCGATGCTGGTGCAGCTGTGGAACCACTGGCCATCATACAGGAAGGGCAGGTAGCAGGGGCGGCCGTGAGAGTTCCCCTGGATCGTATAGATCTCTGGGGAGCAAAGAGAAGGGGGGGGGCTTTAAATCCCTGCAGCAGCAGGGGTGCATCAGGTTGTGTTGTCTAAAGTCGTGGCTGCAAACTGTGCTGAACTCAAATACCTTATCTGTTTTCTCAGCAACTTGTATAATCAAACAGAGGGTGAAAATAGAGGATGATGTTCCAAAACAAAGACGTCAAACAGTGGTCAGCTCAGAGAAGAGTAAACAAATAAAAAGAAGGATGTAATTAGGAAAACTAAGTATCTTTTATAGGGAACTTTATGTGAAAACAGAATCAACAGCGAAAGGACAAGATCTGAATATTTATTCTCAAGGAATATCCTGAAGAGACTGCACGTGGTTTTTAAGATAATTTAGCTAATCTGTAGCTGTATTTGGTTTGACAAAATACCCTGATGTTGATATTCTGCAGGTTTCTGTCATTTCTAGCAGTTAAATATGGTGTGAAGGGCAACAGTGAGAGAAGAAAAGGGAGAGGGACAGAAACAGGGAAAGGCTGGATCTGTAGTGTTACCAAAACATGTTGGCCAATGGAAAGTAGGGCAGACATGTTAAACGGGGGAGGAAAAGATTTCTAAAGCTCCCTCCCTGACTTCCATCTCTCCGCTCTACTGCTTTCTGGCTGCTGTGAAGCTGCTTCACCGGCTGACTAATGTCAGAGGTATTCTTTTTCTCTCCAGCAGCGAGTTGACTTCACAAAGAAAGTTGTGAAGACCGGTACTTGAAAGTTAAAAATGTCAATGCATCCTATTCCCATGACACAAAAAAGAAGATTTAGGATAAAGAGGAAAGTAAAGCAGAGATTATCTGGTGTTTCGTTTATGGCAGATCTGGTTTTAATTGCAGCCAAGCAGAGTCGGTTAACTACAGACTCATATGACTAACTGAGGCGACCATTTGATATTGATAAGAATAATACTGACAGCGGAAATGAGAATTAGCTGTAACCAAGTTTGGATTTAATCTTCACCAAAAACTACATATAAATACAAATATACACGAGGGAAACTCAATTCAAGTCTTGTGCATTTCTTGCAGTTTAAATATACCAGCTATGTTATCCTTGGGTTTTCTGACTGGCAGGCAGCCACTTGTCCTAAATGATTCCCTAAAAACAACATTTTGCTTTATCCATTTGATCAGATACAGCTGTGGCATCCACAACAGCGTGTCCATCTGCTGCACCGAGGCAGCAAAACACACAGTGAGGAACAAACGGGTCACTACAGCTGGATACTGTAGCTGACCATGATCTTCAGCATCTGTAATCTCATGTCTGAATTCCACTGAATTCATTACTTGGCTCTCACCATCTTTGGATTAATGAACGCAACAACTGTCCTATGTTTTTTGTTTAAAGTTCATGAAATTATCATAAAAAAATCACTTCCAGACTTGATTACTCAGGCCGTTTATGTTTAATGTTTGTATCCAATATTTTCTATGCAGAATTCAGTGATGTTCTGGATTATTGGTTTGAAAAATAAAGGCACTTCATTGCAAATGGGAACTACCTTGATTATTCTCACCTTGATACATCTTAGCACACAGGTCCTGTGCACCACCGTGCAGAGTCCATTTGAGCTTGGAAGGTGGCGGAGTTGAGGAGGAGTTCCACCGCGAAGGTGAGGGAAGGTAGTTGTTGAGGTTTTCCAGCACCTGGCCGCAGTTCCAGGTCCAACGCACTCTGGGCGGCTCGCGATCACAAGTGTACACGCCGAGGGGAGACCTTTCCAGCCTGGAGGTGAAGTTGCTCGTGGTTACGCCTAGGCAGAGTGAGGAGCCCAGGTTGAACAGGCGTCCTCGAGTCACCCACTTCCAGCGCTGGTTGGCTTCCTCACAGGAGGCCGACAAGATGAGGGAGTGATCCCGCACCCCCAGGCACCCTCGGGAGCCCTCATGGAAGAAAGCAAAGTCCTCAGAGTCCACAGTGGCTGTGAAGAGAGAAGTGTAAACAGTGGCATTAGTCGATTTATTTATTTAAAAGAAGGGACAAGCCATATTCATGAACTTTCACATGTAAGCCTGATTGTCTCTTGGTAGGTTGGTGTAATACAACAAGGTAGGATACACATTACATAGATAGCCACACAATACATCTGATGAAACAAATATACCAAATCTGTACATCAAAGAGTGTAGGCTGGGTGTGGTGATCATCAGAGTACACATGCAGTGCTTCACAGAGCCACAGAGCAGACTGTTTATGTATATTTCACATAGTCCTATTAAAACATACAAAGTGCTCATAACATTGTACAATGCCCTTTTGCACACGACCCACAGTATTATTGTACAATTATGACTAATTGCAGGGAGCCAATAGGTATTACTGCACTCCGGTAGGACTTATTTCACATAACTTCCTGGTACAGAAATTCCAAAGTTACACATGATCACGAGTTTGATTTCCCCTTAACCAAAGTTTCAACTGTCTCTTAAAGGTTACAAAACATGAGAGACAGGATGTTTGTGTACGTCTGTCTGAAGGGGATATTACCTCTATCAGTCACCTCTACCAAAACTCAGACTTCTGCTTAATGAACTCGTTCGTTGGTAGAGCTGCAAGAGTATGTCAGACCTTATATAAGAGGCAGATAAGTTTTAAGTTTTTAAAATTCAAAAAGCTATAAAAAAATTATGGAGGGTGGAGGGTTTCCTGTCCAGGACTTTCAAAGGCTTTTTAAAGCATGATTCAATGGGTTTAAGGGTTGAAGCATATATATAAATGACCAGCTGGTGATACAGTCATCAATATACAAAAATATCATGGAGTGTATAAACATCAGTCGATCACGCTGATGCCAACAGGACCTCGTGTTGGCAGCTAGCGTGAGGTCAGTGACTGGATCAATATCTCCATTAATAGATGCAGTGCTGGTCTAAACCTCTTCTGTGTTGGAGATTCTAATGTCTGTGTGACAGCAGTCAGTGATATTAATCCTCTAATAATCCTTAAATCCTGTACACATATTTTATGACAGGGATATCAGCGGCGACTAATTGAAATGACATGCAATAAAATGCTTACACGTGTTTTTAATGTAATGTTGACGATTAGGGCTGCGGTATTAGTTTAACCTGGAATAGCCTCGGTCTGAGGGGTCTGTTTGTGCTTGTTTTCATTGTGGACGGAGCAGCTGTTGGTGGATTTTTAGGGATGAGTACATAATGATACCTATCATGGGACTCTGTGAAGTGTCACATGTAACAGAGTCTGTTAACATGTCTTAATTTGACTCATTTGACGAAACTCTAATGGTCCTCAGTGGTCAGTCTGCTGATTTCTTACTATTGCAGACTAATGTCTTTACAGGCTTGGCTTCAGTATGATCCTCTAAGGAGCTATAGCTGCTTTACAAGGTCTTAGCCACAGAGCCTTGAAGTATTCTCATATACATCCCCAACATCCAAAATAAACAAAATGTTCACAGAAAATAAAGAGTCTCTGAAAAAAAAATGTGTTGAACTTAACACATCCAGAGCAAAGGCTGGACGCCAGACGCAGTGACTGGAATTTCAGGAACAAAAACCCAACACCCCCTGTCCAAAAAAATATGTGGTTTCGCTTCACTCCTGTTTTTCGTTTTTCTTTTCTTTTCTTTTCTTTTCTTGAAGGATTTAGAAAATGGGTAACCAAGAAGCCAGTACTGTGAATTTGCAGGCGTGTGGCAGTGAATGTGTGTGAATGTGGGAGAAAGAGGGAAAAACAAAGAAATGCATGTCAGGAGTGTAGGCGTGACTCTAAATTAAAACTGAAGGAAAAAAAAAATCCCCTGAATAAACATGAATCTCTTCTCTCAGACCTGAGATTCACAGAGAGAGACGACAAGCGCCTCAGCATTCCTACTCAACGGGCTCCTGCGAGAGGCCAGGAAGTGGGGTAGGTGGGAGAGAGATCACCGGGTATTTGGCTGAAAAACACAACCCTCACATGTGGGTACTTGAGTCCGCTCAATCTGCGGCAATCCCTCAGTTCCCTACCTCTCTCCTCCAATGCTCTGAATCTCCTGTGCTGCTGCTTTTATGGACACAAAGACAATGGAGTCTCATAGAGAGCCCCATAAAAATCCCTGTAATCTGGAGGAGATGGCTGACACACCCCCCCCCCACACACACACTGTTGGCTCTGCGGTTGAGTTTCTCAGAAGCAGTGTTAGTTCATTTGGTTGGTGGCAAACACAGCAACAGAGCGGTTCAACATAAGTTTGAAAGTGCTGTGTGTGTAATCAGACATAATCACCACCCTGCTCTTTTCTTTTTAGAAAGCCATCCATCTTACGGTGAGCAGCACCCAGCTGTTGGTTTGTTTTCTGCCAGTTTATTGTTTCAATCATGAAAGACACGAATCAGATCCAGTGTTTTGCCCAATGGGGGACACCAAATCCTTAAATACTGCATCCAATCAACACAAAACATCTGAAATTCCCCTGTAATAATTCTGTTTTTCCATGAGATAGTTATCAATCCATTAATACGGCTTAATCCATATGGATACAATATCTAAAAAATGCAAGCAAAGACCTGTTTCTGTGGAAAACCACCGTCTGAGGATCCAAACATCATTGATTTCTGCCAGACCATCAACTTCCCAAGTTCTCCTCAGGTCATCATTGACAATAGACCTCAATCAACAAAAATTGTGAAAAATTTCCCATAATAAGTTGATTTATTTACTATTTTTTTCTGTCTAGCATCACCATCTAATTTCCTAGGACAGAACATAAAGTAAAACAAGCAGATGGATCAATCAGCCAATTTAAATTGAGACCCTTGGTAACTATAACTCATATAAGACCCGTCAGACTGAATCTCTTGGTGACGTCTGTCTCAACAACCGATAAAATCCAGATATGCTGGCATCTTGGCTCAGGCTTTAGCCACAATTCTCACTGAAAGTAAAAAAACCATGTTGATACTCATCCACAATGTGACACAGACATGCCGATAAATCTCCATTGTGTCATTTACACAGTGGGAATTAAAGCCATGTCTAGAGACAGACCACAGACTCGGCTTCACTGGTGCCCGTGGGAGGATTTTCACACCAGAACAATACCAGAATCAGAAATACACTTTGTTTGTGTGTGTGTGTGTGTGTGTTTAAATCCACTCCAGTATGTGAATATAAGCTCAGTATTAATGTGGTGACAATATGGGACATTCCTTCCAAAAGCTACAGAAGCACAAGAAAACCTGAGGCTCAGTTTCCAGACAGTGAGAGGCAAATTCAAAAGGAAGTTTTAATTCCAGTCTGGAGGGGACACATCGGGATGTTTGATGTGAGAAAACTCTCGGGCAATCAGAGAGAGTGCAGAATTCCAGATTAACTTTAAGCCATTGAGCCCTGTGAAAGCTAAGCCATAACAGCTCTCCTGCTGTGATCTCATCCTCTTCTCTGTCCTATCACCCCTTTTTTCAACACTGGAGAAAGTTTCCTGCTGAAGAGAGAGAGAAAAGGCTGAAACCGACAGCCAAGAACAGCCAGCGGTACTCGCCAAGAGAGGCCAACATTCCCAGAACCTCCACCTCCTCAACACGGTCATCCGTTGGATCAGGTTTGAAGACAATACTCAGGAATGCAACTGACTAATGACTAGCAAGTTTTTGCTTGAGACGTTATATTAGTGCCACAAATTTCTCAGTATCTGGTTGGTTGATGAGTTTGACTCATTGCTGCTGCTAGGTAAATAAAACTAAACAGATTTTTTTCCCATCCATATGTTTTACTTTGTGTATATCTAAGGATCTAAGCCGAAGTATGTGCGAAAGGAGTTTTTTCCCAACATTTTCCTATTTTGACAGATGCCTGAAATAAAGGGAGAAAAGCAGTCAGTGTGATAACAAGGCAACCAACAAATAGACAGGAAATTCCAGCCTACTGTGTTTGTTTCTTTGGTGTTTTATGGTGGTCCGGCCTCTGAGGAAACCCATGCTGAGGATAGGTTTTACCTCATCCAAGAAGGTTCAGGAAAGAGAGAGACAGAGCGAGAGAGGGTCCGCCACAGGAAAGGGCATATTTGCATTTGGCAGCCACACTCAGAAAAAGAGCTAACTGGAACATTTGGGAAAGAGCATCTCAAATTTAGAAACCAGAGCGAGAATAAGTGCACGCTGTCGAAACTTTCCATCACTCCCACACTCCTGCGGAGCGTAATGGAGGTTAGGACTTCACACTGCAGGTAATCGTACCTCATGGGTAGAGATGCTTGGATTCAGCCGTGCTCAATGAAAGCAATGTGACATAATGAGCAACTTGCTGTCCAGGCACATAATTTTTACTCTTATGCTCAAATAACCTCAGTTGTGAATGGAGGGGGGGGGGGGGGGGGGGGTCTGTGTCTCCTGTAAATCACCCTCATATCTCCACCTGGGGCCATTTTCCCAAGATGCAATGCAGGACAAGTCAAACCTCATTTCACTTTAATATCACACAGTGCAACAAAGTTCATGACAACACACTGAGCTGTTCCAGATCAAACAATGTTTTTCACCATTAAAACTTTGGGAAACGAAAAACAATTGACGTAAAAAAAAATCCTGAGAGACAACATTTTATAAATCAACAAGCCCTTCTATCCCTTTCACATGTCATCCATTTGGTCTCAGAGTGATTGAAAGGAGATTCTTGATTTCAGCAACAAGGGAAATCTGGTGGCAGATGGGTGCAAGTCATTAAAATATATCTATATAATTTAAGAAACTAGGCCTCGGCAATGAGAGCTTCACATGGGGCTGTAGGGTGTGTGTATTCTTAGGGATGAGAACACAAAGTAAGATTTTGCATATGTATAAAGACAGTGTTTTGATTTAATTAACTTCAAGATTAAACAAAAATTAGATAAATGAATGAGTGACATCCTGCACGGAATGCAGTGTGGTAACTTCTACTCTCAAAAAGATGAAATTACAATAGATTAGAGGCCATAAAAAAGGAGGCAAACAGTTCATATCTGATAATAATAATAATTTAAAAAGTGCTGTACATATGCAATGTAATCACTGTCTGGGTGGGTTTACCCTTCACCCCATCCTGTTGCATGTAATTGTGTGGTGGCTGTTCAGGACTGGACTGAATGTGTTAATTGTAGCCTGTAACAGGATGTAAAGGTCACATCTGCCCTCAGGTTGCCCAGTGAAGCGTCACACTACTCCTCCATTTAACAGACATACCTTAAAAAAATAAACAACGACAACAACAACAAAAGCAAGCAAACAAACAAACAAAAAAACCATTATCCGGCGCTTGAACAAAAAAGATCCCCTCCCTCCAAAAAAAAAAAAAAAAAAGTGCGTTGCTTTGGATAAATTTTACGCATTAATACAAATGTCAGAGACCAAAGCCTGCTGCCTCCCCCTCCCTCCCTCCCTCCGTTTCTCTCCACATCTGTTTCCACTCACTTGCTCGGACTTTTGGTTCGTGGCATACCAAAGCACCAAATCCACCGATACAGACCAAACACGTCTCAGCTCTCTGCTTTCCAGCGCGTTTTGTCTGGAAGTCGGTGCCAAAAGAAAAGCGTGCACCGTGGGGTCATTTTTCTGACTTTTACATGAATGAAATGAAGCGACAGTCGAGATTTTCCTCACCAGAAAGGCTCCTCTTCAGTTCCACACTAAAGATGAATAAATATAAAGTGCATTTGTAAAGTCCAAGTTGCCGATTTGTCCATGTTGCCCTTGATTCCTGATTTCGGTGACGGTCGTTGCTTTGCATGCTCACAACTAGACTACAACGCACGCACACATAGACTCACACATAAACGCACACACGTACACAAACACAAGCATATGCTGCAATGATCCCCCAAAAATAAAAAATTAAATTAAAAATAATAATAAAAAAAAAAAAAGACACAGTGGAGGCTTTCAAAAGTGAAGCCACAGAAGCAGAAGTGTTTTACTTTGAGGACGGATGATGCAGAGTTGGTGGTGAGTTTGACCGCTAGAGCTCCGTCTGCCTCAGTGAGATGAGACTGAAATGAATGGAGCAGCGTCAACACTGTGTGTGTGTGTGTGTGTGTGTGTGTGTGTGTGTGTGTCAGTGTTTGTATATTTCCCAACGTGAGGTCCGGGGACCAAAGCAGGCCCACAGCAGAGACAAACATTAAGCAAAACTCCAGTGGAGGAATTGTTGTAGGTGTCTTTATCATAGCGAGCAAATGTCTTATCTTATAAATGTGATGGGCATAAAAAGTCAAAGAGAAAATAACTATAATGGTTTCACTTTGTGCTAAAAAAGAAAAAAGAAACAGAAAAGCAGTTGTTGGGTTATTTAATTCATTTTGAACTAAAAAGCAGAAGATATTCTCATCTAGTATATATATATATATATATATATATATATATATATATATATCATAGCATGTTACTATAATTATGAAGCTAGGGGAGACACAAAGGGAATATGTTACTTATTATATTATCATATAAGACTACATTATATAAGTCATATAATAAAATATATCCTCATATGTTTATATCATTAACACAATGTGCAATATATTACTTATGTATAAACACATTTTCACTTTGTTTTATCTGTTGATGTTCTACTAGACAAAAATAAAAGAGTGACTTTGGGAAATATAACAAAATAAACTCCTAACTCAAGCACATTAGTGAAATGATAGAGGGACCTTCAAGGCACCCATGTGAGCTGTCCAGGAAGCACACCTAGACTTCTGTTGGTCTTCAGCCCAGAGGTCATGCAACCCCACTTCCCCCAGTGTGGGTTCCTTATTTAAACATTAAAAAGAAAATGCAATAATCCAATCCAATGTTAATTTCACATAGTCTGTGCGGTGAAAAAAAAGGAGAACAATGAAAAGCTGTTTGACGCAACAAGCAAATAGCACCCTTAGGCTATTGCTTTTTCATTTCATTTTCTTTTGATTGTATTTTTTTTTATTGTTTGATTTTACTATCATGTTTTGTAAGGTGTCCATGATTGTCCAGAAAGGCGCCTATAAATAAAATGTATTATTAATATTATGCCACTACATTCTATTGAGGCCAAAATGAAAATGAAAGTACAATCATTCCTCACATCAGGAAAAATTATACTTTGTCACATGACCCTTTGTCTGTCTGGAGAGGTAACTTGTTTTACCAGCCAGTGTATACGGAAACGTCGGTGGGAATGATCAGAGGTAAGATTTTAACAGTTTAAAATATATTGCAGTAAGTGATATGATACTAAGAGACAGGAATCTAGTACTTAGTCTGATTATAGTTCCCAGCAAAGCGCTACCCGCTGTGGGTTTTGGTGTTGACCAGTATGACTAACAGCACATAGATTAACTTAGATTTTATCCAACGACTTTAACGTATTTTCTATGCCACTGTCTATGGGATGTAAATATAAGAAGTTTCAAAACAAAGTAATGATCGGCTCATCAGCTCTCATCTCCTTCTGTTGCCAGACTGATTTTTTTCCATTCAGCAGCACTTATAGACCTGGACTGCACTCCTTGTTAGCTTGTGTAAGTTTGTAAACAATGTGTGAAATGGGTAATGTCCTTACTGTAAGGTTCACAGGCAATCTTATTGTTTTTTGTTTCGTTTTGGGGTTTTTTTGCATCCATACAGTCGTCTAGTTCATTGTTAGTCCTCAGACAATTGTCCCATTGTGCATTTTATGCAATGTTGGTTTGTACAAAGGCAAACACCCCCCCCCCCCCCCCAAAACACCAGGTTGTAGTCAGATCTTCCGAGAGGCAGGAGTGGTGACGAGTTCTACGACCTTTTGACTTAAGCATAAAAGTCAATTGTCCTATTATTCTCCTCTGCAGTGTGTGCCAAATTTTTTTTTTTTTTTCAGTTTTAATAAGTTTATTGCACAGCACACATCACAAAGCTTCACAAAAAATATTTTGCATGTCTTCTGAGCTATGTAATGCAGTGGTTGGTGACTTGTTTTACTGGCCTGTGCATACAAAACTGTCGCCTCACAGGGTTCAAACCACAGGCCCTTCTGTGTGGAGTTTGCACATTCTCCATTTCACAGTGCAAAGATGTTAACTGGTGACTCTAAATTGTAAATGTGACCATGAATGGTTCTTTGCCTCTATATGTTAGGTCTGCAATGGACTGGCGATCCGTTTGGGTTATGTCCTGTTCTCACCTAATGCCAGCTGGGATTGGCTCTGACGGATTTAGCTTTATAGACAGGGGATGAATGAAAATCTATGCTGGATTCAGGTTCCTGAGGGGAAATGCACTGCTACAGGACCCGCAGATACAGCTGAATTATGGGTGCTACTGGACCGTCCGCTTCAGGCTTTTTACTGGTTGGCCAAAGCAGTCATATGGGGCCTGAGGGATGGCTGCCAAGTTTCATCAAATGTTTGGAGTAAGATTTTTAAGCAGTGGAGACACCCCAAACACATAATACTCAATTATTTGTGCTATTTTGCTAATTTTTGTGCTGCTTTTTGCTAAACCAGCACAAGAAATTCTGTGAATATTGTTCATTTCCATCATCTTAAATACAGTTAGTTACCATAGTCTAGAGTCCAACCCAACCCGTAGTCTTCATGTTGTAGGTGTTTGTGGCAGATGAACAAAATCACAAAATGAAAGCTGGACTTTCTGCTTCTTGGTGGACATTTTTGAAACAGACAAATTGTAGTGAATGGGGGAAAAAAATCTGTTAATAATTATACAAGTGGTCTTGGAGCACCAAAGCTAGCTAGGTAATTAACTAATTAGTTAGGTAACTGACTAGCTAGTTAGCGCCGGTATTTCGGTATTTTATTCCGGGACGGTCCGATAATTAAATGTGATGACTTCCTACCGTTTTTGGTGGCACATTAAAGGACGCGCAGCTCACCTGAACACAAACAGAGGCGGATTCTTGTTCGGCCTCGCCTCGCGCTTTGGATGTTGGATGTTTTGAGCGCGTGCAGAAAACGCCTCACCAAAATAAAAGCCCAGTCATTTTGGGGGGAATTCGTTAATGAGAAATTTGAAGTGTGACGTTTGAGCGCGTGAACTGGTTGGTGTGCGCGTGTCTCACAGCTCTGACAGAACTCTCAGTGGGGAAGGATTAGCTGTGATGCTTTTTGGGACTCAGTGAAAGGTTTTTGTTCCGACAACCCAAATTATTGGTTGGAATTGCTAGGCAACAGGAACAACAAAGTTCAGTATTTGCGAACTAAAAATGCTGCCAGTGACCGGGCTTCCGTAGACTTCGGGCTCCTTTCAAAGTAAGCAGCTTTGGAGTTGGACAAAACTAAAATGCCTTGGCCGGTCAAAGCGGATACTGTGGAGCCAGATTTCGGCGACAAAAACAATTTGAACTTATGTTCAAATGTTAATTTATATTTGGCATCAAAATCGGTATTTAGATATTACTGAGCCCAAACCCGTTTTGTACGCGGACCGCGTTTCTTTTCCGAAAATCTGACAACTATAGGAAATGGCTCCCTTTTGGACCAGAAAGTTCAAAGAATCGCAGTTTTTTTGTTTTGTTTTGTTGAAGTTGCGGGTTCGTTGTACGCCATATCCGGCGAAACTCGGAACGACTCGGACTGTCGTTCCGAGGTACCCGGACACTTTATAGGGATACAACCCGGGCTACCATGTGCGGGTCGCGAAATCGGTTCCGTATTTGAGAGGTTTCGGAAAAAAATTAAGCTAACAGGATGAACGACTTTTGAATTTAAGGAACATTTTTAATATAGCAGAATTTGATGTCAGTTTGATCGCTGGCTCTACAGCCGTGCAGAATTATGGGTAAATCAAAGGTACGTAGCGGCCTATACTAACAGATTAGCCTTAGTTTATGAAACTTAATTTTATCCTAAATCTTCCGCGAAAATGGAGTTTGTATTGAATGTATCTAATTCGCCGAAGAGCTGCATTTTGATAATTGCTGCCAGATAACACCTGCGATTTTTTTTTTATATTATTCCCCTTATTTAAAAAAAATGCTAATTTTATTTGTTAGCCAAGTTTCTTTGGGGAAGCTTATATATCGGAATTTCTTTTAGACAAGTTCACTCAAGATGGCAGCACAGCGGCGTAGTGGTTAGCGCTGTCGCCCCACAGTAAGAAGGTTCCCGGCTTGGGGCCTTTCTGTGTGGAGTATGCATGTTCTCCCCGTGTCTGCGTGGGTTTCCTCCCACCGTCCAAAGACATGCATGTCTAGGTTAACTGGTGACTCTAAATGTCCGTAGGTGTGAGTGGTTGTTGGTCTCTGTCTGTCTCTGTGTGTTGGCCCTGTGATGGACTGGTGACCTGTCCAGGGTGACCCTGCGCTCGCCCAATGCGAGCTGGGATTGGCTCCAGCCACCCGGAAACAGAAAAGTGGTAGAAAATGGATGGATGGATGGAGGTTTACTCAAGATGTCACTGAAGCAGTTTCTTTTAAATTATTAACTCGATCATATTTTTTTGAAATTTCTTTCAGACCAAGAACCAGAAGAAGTCCCGAGCCACGGCCAACCATGTGGCCGAGCAGACCTACGCAGCTGTCCCCCACTCGTTCGTCTTCCACCGGGGTCAGATCGGGAAAAACGTCGCTCAACTCATCGTGGATGTGCGGAGAGTCATGGAGCCTTACACAGCAGAGTCCCTGAAGGTCGGCCCGGCAGAACAAACCACTGCACCTTGTTTTAAAAACTTGATTACTCGATACCAAACCGTTCGCTACGCCCTTATGTCCAATGGGTTTTCGGTAAAAGTCAGGTTGCGTTAATGCTTACTGCTTTACAGGCTACTGTGTGTGCCTGACTGTCCATGTGAAAGCCCTCCCCTGCGAGTTAATGTCCAATCATTGTTGTGCCTCCGCCAACTCATGGTGACTAACCTATCACACTGTTGCAACTCACACACACAGAAGCAGGAAAACTTCTACCTTGAAAAAACAACTTTACCTCTGAATGCTTCCGGACTTGCCATTGCTGCAGGCTATCTTTGATAGTTTGGGTGAAGCTGCTGTGCGTGTTTGTATGTAAACAACACCCGCCCAACTGAACACTGCTTGACCGGGGTTGTAATGTGCAGAAGTATGTTTGCTTTATCACATTCTGTGCTCACTGTGCTTGATCAGATTTTTTTTTTTTTTTTTTCAGGTTAAGAAAAAGAATGTGCTGAAAGACTTTGTGGCCATTGCAGGACCACTGGGAGTAACCCACTTCATGATCTTCAGCAAGACCCCTACCGCTATCAACATGGTGAGATTCCATCAACATAAACAAACCAATTTTTTTTTTCTTCTTAAACCTGTCCTGATAACATATCTCTTGTTCTTTCAGAGACTAGCTAGACTGCCCAAAGGTCCCACGCTTTATTTCAGAGTACTCAAGGTGAATGGTGTATATACACACAAGCACAGTAGATAGATGGGCCTAGATGATGATGAAATTTTAATATTTGATTGTCAAGTGATGTTTTTCAAAGTAAACGCACTGATGTGCCCAAAGTGCCAATGATATTTAGCTTCTTTTTTTTTCTCTTTTTTTTTTTTCTTTTTAATAAGAATCTTTTTTTTTTTTTTTTTTTGTCCCCACAGTACACCCTTATCAAAGATGTGGTTTCATCTCTGAAGAAGCACAGGATGCATGAGCAGCAGTTCACCCATCATCCACTTCTCATCCTCAATAACTTTGGAGCTGATGGCATGCACATAAAACTAATGGCCACCATGTTCCAAAACATGTTTCCTTCCATTAATGTGCAGAAGGTACGTTTTACCAGCATCATTGTCATTTTGATCAAAGCCTAATTAGCATGATGAAAGTATAGTCTTCTGAGTTCACCTGAAGATTTGTCAAAAGTAAACGCTTTCTGACTTTTTAAGGCTTCAATGATTGGTCACTTTTCAAAATTGAGTCAAATTTCGAGGGATCAGTGTGGATTTTTATTTTTTTAGGTAAGCCTGAACAACATCAAGAGGTGTGTGCTGTTGAATTACAACCCAGAGTCTCAGGAAATTGAATTCCGACATTAGTAAGTAAAAGTTTCACTATATTTTGTCATAAATATTATATTCAGGCCAAATCACTCTTCTGTACATGAATTTTACTTTAAATTAAATTAATTTATGATGGTCGGGCTCAGATGATGACAAATCGTAACGTGACTGTTCAGTGATATATGTTCAAAGTAAACGCACTGATGGGCCTCCAAACAATTATCACATCTCTAATGCACTGATCAGAAAGAGAAGTGACCCAAACAATGCTGTTCTCAACCTGCAGCAGCTTGAAGGTTGTCCCTGTCGGCATGAGCCGTGGAGTCAAGAAGTTGATGCAAGAGAAGTTCCCCAACATGAGCAAGTTTGAGGACATCAGCGAGCTGCTGATGAAGTACGTTTCTTACAGTCCCGAGAACCAAAAGGGCGGCATTTCTAATCTGGAGTTGTGATGACATTTGCAGAAAAGTGGAGTGGTGTTGTGTGTTAACTACTGTTCACTTTACTAACCACTCACAGGGGGACCAACCTCTCAGAAAGTGAAGCAGAGCAAGACGGGGAGCACAACATAACTGAGCTGCCACAGGTCTACTCTGGAAGAGGAAACATGGCATCCCAACAGAGCGCTGTTCGTTTGACTGAGGTGAGGCTTTCAGAGAGAGTGTGGTTTTTAAAAACAATTTTGATGCTGTTTGGAAGGAAGATGAATATTACATCTTGTTCTCTTCAGATTGGTCCTCGCATGACGCTACAGCTGACGAAGATCCAAGAAGGCATCGGAGAAGGAAACATTATTTATCATTCTCTCGGTGAGTCGCTGTTGCTCATCTTTTAACTTCCTGTTCAGGTGTGCATGATGACAATATAAGTATGAATTCTATGATTTCTCTCTAAAAGTAAACGCTTACTGATACACCTATAGCCCATTAGAGTTTAATCACACCTGGTGCAAACTGTTTCTCAATTGAAAGTTTGTTGATTACTACGTTTGCAGTCTCGAAGACAGAGGAGGAAATACAGGAGATCCTGAACAGGAAGGAGGCCCAGTTAAAGGAGAAGGAAGGTCGTCGGAAAAAGCAGGCGGAGAATGTTGCTCAGAAAAAAGAGAAGCAAGAACAGCACAAGTAAGTTGACCTTGAATAGAATTAAATTCATCTTCCTGTTCCATGTTTCACCCTAGATCAGAGTGAAAACATATTTTTTCTCTCCCTGTAATAGAAAAAAGAGCCTGGAGGGCATTAAGAAGAAACGTGCTGAAGCTGAGGAGGACAGCGAAGTGGAGGACCCTGGGATGCAGGACGGTCAGGAAGCGGCTGCTGAGTCAGACGATGAGGTGGAATACTATCGACAGGCTGTAGGAGAGGAGCCTGATGAAGGTGAGTAAAAATGTGCCATTATGAAATTATGCTAGCTCCATTGGTTTGAAAGTTTTTGAGTATGAAATTTTTTTTTTTTTTTTTATGCAGATATGTTCCCTAGTGTCAAGAAGAGGCGTGGGGCAGAAAAATCTCATGGACCTGCCAAGAAGAGGAAGCTGTCCTCTGACAAATCACCAAGAAAACACATGGATGCTAAGAGAAATGACCAAGGACAGAACAGAGGCAAAACAGGGAAGGTCTGGAACAAACCAGGGCACAGGGAGAAATTGCTTGCAAAGAAAATGAAGCCTGGAGGAAGTAAATTTGCAACCAAGAAACCTGGCGATAGAGAAAATAAAATTGGCGGGAAGAAGAAATTTGATGGGAAAAAATCATTTGGAAAGAAAAATAAGGACAAATCATTCAAATCTAAAGGTCAGAAAGGAAAACCTGGTTTCAAGAAGAAAGGTGGTGGAGCACAGCAGGGATTCAAACAGAGGAAGGGAAAAAGCTGAACTCACCTTTCCTACAGGGCTTGGACATTGATTGTGTTATGTTGAAGCACCAGATGGCAGCAAACATCTGTGTGGTGTCAGTGAGCCCTGTGAAGACCTCCACCAATGGTTGTTGAGACTTTATTGCTGAAAATCAACAGAGGAAAAGAAGTCCTTTATTTTCACCGTATGACCTAAAAATGTACCTTTTTTAATAAATACAGAGCAGAAAATGCCAACTTGGACATTCTATTCTTGTAAGGAAGCCGTTGCTGATTACTCGAGCAACATCATGGTGTTCTTTCTTCTACAGCTTCACTTTCCTGTACGGAGTGTTACACAAATTACAGCTGCACATTTTTTTTTTTTTTTTGAAGTTTAAACATTTTACAACGTAATTTATTATCCCAACAATTCATTTTATAGCCTTAATTTTGGACTTTTTTAAAATCATAAACAGGCACATATTCTTGTCAACAAACACATTTTTGTAATAAAAATCTGAAACTAATGTGATGGCAAGCCCTATTATTAACGATGGATTTTTTTGTTGTTTTTTAAGATTGTTTAGAGAAATTTCACTTTCTAATAAGTGCCTTTAGTAGTGTTTTATTTTTCTAATCTCTAAAAAGACAAACTGGACTCTGATATAAAGATAAACAACACACATGCCCAACCTCTCACAGATAAGCGACGAGCATCACTGAAAAAAGATAACATGGTACAATAAAGTAAGATTTTGCGACACAGTGAATCTAAAGTCAAACATGCAGAAGAGGGAAAAATTATGCGCAATTGTATATTTGCCATACTTCCAACTAGGAAGTATCATCTAAATATAGCCATGTCTAGAATGTCAAATCATCACAATAAGCAGCTGATTTTGTCCATCTGTGGTCAGATGCGTTACATATGTGCACACTTGATAACAGTCATAATCTGTTACGAGGTCTCTTAAAACGTCAGTCTATTTAGTAGCGATTTGTTTTGTAAAGGCACAACACAGTTTCTTCAGAGTTTTGCTTCTTCAAATTGTGAAATTTCTGCATTGGGTGAGGAAGAGGTTTGTGTATCAAGGTTTGAAATCTTCCCCTTACACGTTGTTCCTTGCAGACAAGAATGGTCTACGATTGTGGAGATCTTCAGGGCGCCAGTACATATACCAGAAATGGACATGTAGGCTTTTGAGCTCTGGACTGCACCTCAGTAAGTGTAGGTTAACATTTTCTGATTTCTGATTTTTTTTTTTTATTATGAAATGAAGATCATTTGTAGAATAACATTTCCTGACAGTAAACCTTTTATCAATGCAGGCTATGTTTAAGAATAACCATAAATATGAACTACTGTTAAACTTGTGTGATCTGAAGTGTAATGAACTAACATATTTCCATTCACAGATACTGCACTGAGAAATCTATATGAAAGCAACTTGATAGCTAAGTAATCTTCATCTAAAAGCAAGATGGTGCATGATTTTGCTGACTGTGAGAAGTTTCAAATAGCCCTGCTGCCCACGGTGTTTGGCATAGAGTTCATTGTGGCCCTGGCAGGAAACCTGTTTGCCCTGTGGCTGCTGCTGGTCAGAGAGAGGAGGATCTGGCACACTGGTGTCATCCTGTCTTGTAACCTGGCCGTCAGTGATCTGCTGTACGTGCTGACACTTCCCCTGCTGATTGTCTACTACGCAATGGAGAAACACTGGAAGTTTGGTGATGCCGCCTGTAGAATCGAGAAATTTCTTTTCACCTGCAACCTCTATGTGAGCATCTTCTTCATTATGGCGATAAGCTTGAACAGATGTGTGGCCCTCGTGTGCCCCTTCTTTACTCGATCCTACATAGAGCCCTCCCACGCCAAAGCCGTCAGTGTCATGATCTGGATCGTCGTAGGAGTCATTTCCTGCCCTGTGTTGAAATATGCCACCATCTGGCAAAATGGCCACGCAAATAAGACTCTGTGTGTGTCGTACTCTGAAGTGAATCCTGTGGACATAAACCATCACTTCACTTACAAAGTGTTTCTGGCCGTCTTTGGATGTCTTGTTCCCTTTCTGGTTACTTTCACTTCCTACTTTGTGGTGATTTGGGTGGTTTGGAGGAATGTCAGTATAACCCCGCTGGAGAAGCGCAAAGTAACTCTGCTGGTGGCATCAGTCCTCGTGTTATATGCAGTTTCCTTTGTGCCTTACCACATCTTTCAGACCTATCACTTATATCTGAGAGCCAAATATCCAAAAAGCACTGTCTGCTGGGCTTACAGCATGTACCAAGTGTCCAAGGGAATGGCAAGTCTGAACATGTGCATCCACCCAGTGCTTTACATGGCTTTGTTTGACAGTATAAGAGTAGCTTGTTGTGGAAAGAGCCCTGAAGACAATAGTGTGGAGATGGTGAAGTAGTGTGATGACGTTACTGTGAAGCATGTCCTTATTTCATGTTAAAAAATTTACTTTTTTTTGCAGAAATAATCTCCAAAATCCACAATCTTTTTTTATGATGTTGTGTTTGTTAAATTGCATTTCTGTATTTTTAACAAATGGACCTTAAAATCTGTAAAATGTCTTTGTTGCTGAAATGCGGCTGGTTTCTAAAATAACACACTTGATTCCCATCTGCTTGATTCCTGTCTGACCCAATACATATTTTTATACTTGCTTGAATGAGACAAACAACAAAGTTTTATTGGATCTTTTTTAAATAGCTACACACATTTGTTTTCTTATGTGACAAAAACTGAATTTGTGCAACAAAAACTTGTTTTGTTTTTTTGTTTGTTTGTTTGTTTTTTGTCTTCCTGGGCATTAAATGTTATGTGACACCAACAAAACCTTTATTAGTTTGCTTTTACTGAAGTTGAATGTACCCAGTCTGAGTTTTGCACACCATCACACCACCAGAGGGCGAGCCTGTCGCTTTTCCTCCCTGTCATCTTGTGCATGGCTGGATTAATCTTTTTTTAGTTTAGGACAAAGGTTATTAAACCACACTGTGCATAGAAGTTTCATTACTCCACTAAACACCCAGATTGCATTCAAGAGCTGAAATGTTCAGTTGCTGATTTGGTTGGTTGATTGACAGAATAACTGGCAGCAAGTTTGATCATGTTTTTGTCATTTAAGCCTATTTTTTAAGGAAACCATCAATTGATTTGTAAAGAAAATATTTACCTTTTATGCACTTCTATGCTGGAATACACAAAATTTGCTTTAATTCGTTTGTGACTTGACACACAAATGAATTAAAAACAACTAGCATACTAAGAAATTATTAAAGAATTATGGTCTGAAAATAAGATTTTGTGATGGATGTCTGTTAGGATCCATGATAGTTGACTTTATTGATATATTTTATTTTATCCAGTAATTGCTTGAATCATGCAGACCTACATGTTATAAAAGAAAACTGATACTTTTGGGCCCGTTGGTGTCCCAATATGACTTTGTTTGTGATCCAGCCTTGATCCTATGTCCTACACAATATGAAATATTTGCATTATTATTGTTATTATTATTTTATGTTGCCATGCCCTTTAATTAAATATTTTCAGAAAGCAAAATGTAGGACTCTTAATTTGATAAACATCCAACGTGGTATTTTTACTGTGAAAGTTCACCTCCCGGAAGCGGATGTGGTTTCGGCTCCGCTCGCTCTTTCCGGTCCTGAAGCTAAGCTAGCTGAGAGGATGCCGTCGATTGAATACGACGAGTGAGTGTTTTTAAGTCACTTTTAACACTTACGGTGTATATCGGAGGACTTTTATTGATCTGATACCTCATATGAACCTCTCCCCCCCGCAGCTCCAAGCCCAGCTGGGCGGACCAGGTGGAGGAGGAAGGAGATGAAGGTAAAGAGCTAGATAGCTTCGTTAGCCGATGCTAGCGCATCTTTTGTAGCCTCGCAGCCCGGAGGAGGAGGCCAGCTAGGCTGTTTCAGCTTCCACGTGGCTGTCGGGCGTAAAAATCGGGTGGAAATATCCACACCCCGACTTAGTTACCCCCGCACGCCCCCCAAAGATGTCCAAATGACCGACAATAAACGGAAAAATATCATCAGGAAAAGTGCGATCGTCCCGCCAACAGTGACGCTGTCGGTCATGGTGACAGCTAAGTGTTAGCATGAACAGCGCCAGAAAATGACTTGGGCTCTACCGTTATGGACTAAAAGAGCAAGTCTGGATTTGGAGATTGAAATATGTGACGTGCGTGTCTGTTATTTGGGTTTATTTCAAACCAGGAGACGTGTTAAAAAAAGAAACAGGCTGATTGTTATACAATAATAATCAGTTGATATCTATTACAGTCATTAGTTTTTAATCCTAAAAAATGCCGTCATTATCATCTTTGGTGGAACTTTCTGTCCGGATGTTTGTGAACAGCAACCAAAACAAAGAAATGCACGTATGAAAGTAAATAACTGAGAAAAACTGTATATATCTTTTTTTTTTTTTTTTTTTCAGGCACGCTACCATCCCCGAAGGAAACCATCAAAGGAAACATTAAAACTATCACGGAATATAAAATAGATGATGATGGAAAAAAGTTCAAGGTAAGTTTACTTTGAATAATGTATATTTTGTTCCCGTTAACATCTGTAAACGGCAGACACAGCTCCAATAAAAAAAAAGAACTTAAATGTTATGCATGCGTTCACCTGTCAGACCAACATAATAGTAAATGTGTGTCTTTAGTTTATCATTGGGACTTTTCCAGTAAACCTCCATTAAAACCACTTTTTTCTTTGATTACAGTTTAAATATATGGTCATGACATTTGGGTGCCACAAATATCGACCACAGTAAGCAAAAGGCTGTGTGAAATAAAACTTCACTTTGCATTTGGTGCCTTTTTATCTTTAGATTGTCCGGACCTTCAAGATAGAGACGCGAAAAGCCTCCAAAGCTGTTGCCAGGAGAAAGGTCTGCTCACAAGCTGAATGTAGTTGCATCGACTTGAAAATGGACAAGATCTCAGTTGAATTCAGATGCCATGTACTGTATTTTTCTCTAATTTCAGAACTGGAAGAAATTCGGTAACTCTGAGTTTGATGCTCCAGGTCCTAATGTTGCCACCACCACAGTCAGTGATGACGTCTTCATGACTTTCATTTCCAGCAAAGAGGTGAGGATCCACTCTGAGCTTAGAGATTTTTGTGCTAACTTACTCAGGGTACTTTGTGAATTGATTACCTTATATCTCACCCTTGTGCAGGACCTGAATGCCCAAGACCAGGATGAGGATCCCATGAACAAATTGAAAGGACAGAAGATTGTGTCTTGCCGTATTTGCAAAGGTGACCATTGGACCACCCGCTGTCCTTACAAGGACACCCTGGGACCCATGCAGAAGGAGCTGGCTGAGCAGCTTGGGCTTTCCACTGGAGACAAGGACAAGCCTGCTGGCTCTGGTACAACCCACCATTCTCATATCACTCTTGGATTTGTTGATGTGGTCTGCGGTTAGTCTTGGCAGCTGGTTCTTAAAGTTGTCATGACGTATGTGGCCTACCTTTCCTCTCTTTAACCAGCGGAACCGGAGCCTGCACAACCTGCGCAGAGCAAGACTGGCAAGTATGTTCCCCCGAGCTTGAGGGATGGAGGCACGCGAAGAGGGGAGTCTATGCAGCCTAACCGTAGAGGTGGGTCTATGTTGCTGGATGTGCTGACTCGAGGCTTTCACTCCGTTTTTGAATTATTGTGTAGCAGCAGATATGTAGTCCAGAATAAACACTGGTGTATCACTTGACAGCTGATGACAATGCCACCATCCGTGTGACCAACCTGTCTGAGGACACCCGTGAGACAGACTTGCAGGAGCTCTTCAGACCATTTGGCTCCATCTCAAGAATCTATCTGGCCAAGGACAAGAATACAGGCCAGTCAAAGGTCAGTGCTCATCCGAACAATACGAAGAGCTGCTTGCTAAAAGAAGACATTTACTATGTACATTTAGATAATATATATCTTGAAAAGAAATGCATCATGGTCCAGCCATCTCATCCATCACCTGCTCACTTTATTTTCCTGCAGGGTTTTGCCTTCATCAGCTTCCATCGTCGGGAAGATGCAGCCAGAGCTATTGCAGGAGTGTCAGGATTTGGATATGATCATCTTATTCTCAACGTTGAATGGGCCAAGTAAGTCAATTTACATCTTTGTCAAATAACTGTCTAAGCATGTTTGTTTGTTTGATTTTTTTTTTTTTTTTTTTATTCTTGAAGCCAACCATGTTTATCTCTTTTTGTAGACCGTCAAACAACTGAGGAATCCATCAGAAAATGTTCCATGATGCTGCCAGATTTTCTTGTGCTAAAGTATGGCTGTTACCTTAATAAAGAGTAATTGTTATCACAATTTCCTTGTTCTTTTCTTATTTTGTGTCAAGAGTTAAAGTTTCAATGTAATTTTTATCCTGGCTTTTAAAATGCTACTATTATTGAAGTTGTACAGTCAGTGACTTGAATGTTTCTAAAAACCTGTCAGACCAGATCAGAAGCTGAGAAGTGTTCGGAGACGAGTTGTACAGCAATTAGGTAAAAAGTTTGAAGTCAGTAACTTTCATGGTTCCGTTGATTTGAAAATTGTCAGCACAGAATGGCCTTAATGCAGTTACTGTCAACGATTTATTGTCCAGGATGGTTCATGAGGATATGAAAAGATCCCACACATGAAGTCTGAATATTACCTTTTTAAAAAAATCCAACATAATTGCAATCAAGATTTGAACTGCACACATGAAACTAGTTGTACAACTCATTTAACACACAGTTAATGCACAAGCTTTAAATTCTGACCACTTTGTGCAAAATGCTGTGCAGTGTTAACATTTGTCCAGGTTGTATTAACCATAAACAGCAGTTGGCCAGTCAGTGAAATACAACCACCAGCGTTTACTGCAGCTGCATTAAGTTGCTCTACATGAAGTCATTCTGACAACAAGCATTTAGATCTGAATGTGGCCAAAGTTCAACTTCATCACTTCCTATTTTTATTACAACGAAATTCATGAGATTTTTATCATTTCTTAAGAGCTTTATTTGAAATATTACATATTAAAAAACTACATACAATTTATCCCTTATGAGGCGAGCAATTCCCAACAACATGATTAAAAGCACATTTAAAAACATCGAACGGCACTGCACAGAATGTCCATGGTGGCCACTTAGTGACACAGTTGAATAAGTTGCCATCTTATTGAAAAGAAATTATTTCCAGACACAGCATCAGGATTTTATAGAACCAATTCCTGCTGGTACAGCAACTAGGGACTATTCAGAGATTTCCATCTTTTCTTGTTTGATGTTCTCTAAGGAAGGAAATAAAAAGATGTCTACGTATGCAAATGGTGAAAGTCTGTCAGGACTAACAAAAAGACAACTACTGAGACAAATAACTTACCTGATGCTTGTTCTTCCTTCATTCTATCCATGACACACTTCTTAATTTCCAGGCCTATGGCTCTGGAGAGAGGAGGAGGCACTGCATTTCCCACCTGAGAGGCAGCAACAAAAACAAGCAATTACATAACCTATGACAGAACAAACTTGAGTTTACCAATTCTCAGTGTCAACTTCACTGCTTGTATTTTCATATAAAAGCTGCTTTTGTATGTTCAGGATGAAGTATTTAATACTGCAATATTTTTTCTGGCCAAATGAGGACAGAGAAATAAACTCTACATTACCACATACTTATTTAATATCATGTTTTTGCCGATGTGAACAAACCAAGAATTACAGCATAAAAAACAAAAACTCCACTTCTTTAGTTCAAACAAGTTCCTAGTAAAGTTGTGGTTTTACCTGTCTGTGCTTGTCGAGAATGTTTCCAAAGAAGCGGTAGGTGTCGGGGAATCCCTGAGAGCGTGCACACTCCCTCACACTGACCACTCTGTGCTGCTCAGGATGCAGAACGCGACCCTGGAATTAAAAACGGCAGGAAATCCATCAGAGACATCAATTCAATTGTTGGGCTGTTAGCAAGACTTTTCCAGCCAAACCAAAAGGTCCATTAATCTGGATTTCAAACAGGCTTGACTAAAGGTTTTAACCAAAAAGAAGCTTGGTCCCCATAATGACTTTAATTAGATTTTCTTTTTAAATGAAATTAGGAGAGAAGTTTCACAGTATGTTAACAAGCACAGGCTAGAAGTTTAGCCTTGTTTTGGCTGAAAATGGTTGAATTCAAGCTCTTAACATATGACATACCTGTTTGCCCATGGGTTCAGGGTTAGTGACAGTTGTGCTGAAGAAGCCGTCCCACTCCAGCCTGCCGTACAGTCCAGCCCAGTGATTGTGACGGTTACCAGTGTGGGGCAGACACCAGGGGATCAGCGTGTTGAACTGCCTGTCTGCAGGGTCACATGGTTTCCCTAAACGATGCAGAAACGTAGCCATGACCATTAGAGATGCCTCAGGACTGGGAACGTAATTATTATCTATTCTTCTAGTCAAAAACTAGAACAACATACCTCCTGCACAAGTGCAAACGCCTCTGAGTGCACCAGTAGTACTGCGCCCATTCTTCTTATCAGAGTGTGTGTAACGCAGCTTCTTGGTCATGGTGTTATCTTTAAGCCGGACCTCAATGTTGGGCAGATCCCTCCAGTCGGAGCCTGGAGCCAAGGGGATGTGACGCATCCGACCCTCAACCAGAGCACTCATGTCCTGAGAACACAATCATTTTGTCAGAAAGCTTGTTCTTCTTTTGAAAAGTGACGCAACAGCAATGCAGCACAGATATATTCAGTTGGATTTACTGCCAAGAAGTAGACAGCTAACCTTGCAGATGTGATCTCTGAGGATGGGTTGATACTGAGTGCCTCTAATCTGCCTCTGGAACCAAGACTGAGGCTCCCCGTTGTAGGAAATTTCCAATGCAGCCGCACCATTGCGAATCTCGGGGAGGTCAGACATGGTGTCTCGGACAGTGATGGTTCTGTAGATGCCTCCGTTACCTCTGTTGTAAGAAAGGAAATTTAGTTGGATGACATGACAATCCCACTGGGGCACTGTAGGTTTGTGACTTACAATCACAATTTAATATATATATAAAAAACAACAAAAAATGACAAGAAGTTCACATTACCGTGTGACATTACTGACGTATTTCTTTTCATCCACCACCACACTTAGAGAGCAAGCTCTAGGAGCAAACACATGCAGAGGCTCTGGGTAGAGAGGGAGCTTCTCTCCAGGAGCTGCAGCCAGGATGATTGCCCTGCGACGGGTCTGGGCAACACCGTACTGACCAGCCTGCTCGGAAGCACCATAAAGGACAGTCATCATTAGGGGAGAAAAAAAAAAAAAGTACATACGAACATTTATGGATTTCAGTGTGCACCAAATAGTAGCATGATGAGGGATGGAGGCACGTGAAATATAAATACAATAGTCAGTATGGTTGAACCCACCTGAAGGACACCAAAGGTACACTGGTAGCCCATGCGCACAAGACAACGCAGAGTCAGCTTTAGGACCATGGAGTTTTTGAATGACACAAAGTTCCTCACATTCTCAAGCAGGAAAAACTTCGGTCTGTAATAATCACAGTAACTGCAAAAAAATAAATAAAGGAAAACTGGCTTTAAATGTGCTCTGAAGCTGTGTGTGATCTATAAATGTGATGTACAAGCCAAGATGAGACCGACCTCAGATAAGAAACCACAAGTGAGTTCTTGAATTTGGAATAAGTGCGAGAGTTGAAACGGTTCATCCCACTGAAGCCTTGGCAGGGGGGGCCTCCACACAGCATCTCCACATCCCCCTTCTGAGGCAGCTTCTGGCCGAGAGAATTTGTCTTCTCTCCAGACATCACCAACTTCAGCAAGACGTTGCAGTCCTCAGTGAACACCGTGGTGCCGGGGTTGTTGAGCCTGAAGGCCTGGGCTGCAGGTTCCCACATCTCGATGGCCCACAGTGTCTCAGAGATCCCTGAAAGTAACCAGCAGTCACACTTTCACTCTGCTGCTTGTCAACATTTATTTTAAAGCAGAAAAACAGGAACCAAACTAACCAGCCTGATGGAAACCCTCAGAAAGTCCACCACAGCCAGAGAACACATCCAGTGTGCGATATTTGGACACTTTAGGTGTTTGTGGTTCATTCTGAGTCTCCTGCGGTTCCTGTGCTGCTGATGCCTTTCCTTTCCCCTTCCCTTGTAGAGGACAACAGGATTGTTGGATTCCGCTATACTTTCAGCGCAACAAAATCATTTTCACATAAAAATAAAAAAATCTTTAACTCTTCTCTTACCTTTCCCTTTGCCCTTTCCTTTTCCTTTATGAACAGTTGAGCGAGCATGATTTGGAGGATCCTCAAAGCTTTTTGATTTTGCATTATAGGCCTGTGTGAGAGGAACACATAAGGAATGTTTATACCACATTTAAAATGCACTTGTACTCAAATTTGAGCATTGCATTTTCCAATTTTCTGCATTCTTTCATATTTATAGCTCATCAGTAGATTTTTTGATCCCATCAGCACGTCAAATCAGTTACAAGCATTTTTGCAGAATTACCTCCAGGAAATAAAAGCGGTCAGGTCCACCACTGGAATAGTCCTGGACCGGCTCATTCAGGTCTTCTCCGTACTCTACTTGACAGCGGCCGAGCACGTCAGC
Source organism: Remorina albescens (assembly GCA_034769265.1). Classification (NCBI taxonomy): domain Eukaryota; kingdom Metazoa; phylum Chordata; class Actinopteri; order Carangiformes; family Echeneidae; genus Remorina; species Remorina albescens. Next base: position 4,010,810 of record CM068493.1, read on the forward strand.
CATGTTGACGGTCACTTCTTCATCACTCCAGTACAGCTGATTGATATCTGTGTGGTAACTGGCTTTCACACCTTTGTGAGTGTTCTCAGGCCTGGAAGATGAGGCAACACAAAATCTGTGAGTCATTCACAGACAACACTCTGAAATACACCTAATTTCATTTTAATCCGGTTTACCTGTAGAACTTGTAGATTCTCAGTTTGACCTCTGACGTGTCAGGTTTGGCATTGCTGCGCCTGTGACAGAAGATCTCCTTGATGCGTCCAACGCGGAAGGGCTCAGGAGCGTCCAAGTTTGACCCCTTAATGTAGTCTGAGGACTTCCTGTAGTACTCTGGATACAGCTCCTCATCCACATCCTCTTTCCGATGGGAGCGCTTCACTGGGCTGGCTGGCTTCACACTTCAGACAGGAACAAAGGAAATGAGTCTCATGTGCATGTTTATAATCATACAAGTACATAAATATTTTTTAAATTACTTCACTAACCTGAAATTAAAAGTCTCAGGAGGGAAGTAGACACCATCTCCTACCCTGAACTGCTCCCCCTTAAAGCAGGCCAGAGCATACAGAGCCTTGGAGTCATCATCATTATCCTGGGGCTCAAAGACATGAGGACTCTCCTTTTCCTCCGTTTCTTTAATCCTCTCACAGCTGCCACAGAACCTGAAAGGAGGGGGGAGGAAAAAAAAAAAGTCTCCACGACGTTAAGATAAAGGAGCAGCACAAAGATCAGACTTTCCAAACAAATGTGAAGATGTACTTACTTGAACTTGCAGTCTTCTGATGGAGTGGTCTTAGGAGGAGTCTCAAAACGGGCAAACTCTGTGTCATACCAGAATTGATAGAAAAAACTCTTCCCATCATCTTCAATCACCTTAATGTCAACGTCCATGCCACCCTGAAATACAAGAGCAACCCTGGCATCAAGAAAAGAACAACACACTGCTCTGCAAATTGAGATCCTGTGAAGTGAACATACCTCCATAAACCAGTTGTCAGATGGAGTTTTGTATGTGACGTTCACTTTGCCTTGGATATAGTTGAGCTGCATGTCTTCACATTCATCCACAATGACGAGCTCCAGTGGATCGGAGGACTCTCCCAGCACCGTGTGAATCCCTCGAAGGAACCAGTGAGCATGGAACATTTTTCCATTATTGTCCTCCCACAGTGAAGTGATCCTGCGGAGGAGTGCATCATTCCACGTCATTAGGCTCATACATCACCACAAACTGAATGTCAACAGGGAGCGTCTTTCTAAATGTCACACCTTGCGAGATAGAGAGGAGTGCTCGGGTCCTCTGATGAAACTGAGACACAGTCTCCCACCTCCAGCACCTCATCATTCAAAGAGACCTTGTAGTAATGCTTCTTTCCCTCAGTCTGAAGGCCGTAGAGGACAGATTCATGCCATAAAGATAGGTACTTGCCCAAAAATGTCCATGCTTAAAAACTTTTTTTTTTTTTTTTTTTTTTTTTCCCAACCGAGGAAGGAAAATAAATACCTGAATAGGCTCTCCAATCCATGTCAGTTTGCACTGAGTCTGCTTCTTCCTCTTAGCATGAGAAACCTTTTTGGCCTTCTCCACTGGAACATCTTCCTCCTCAATATTCTCATCATCCTCAGCCTCCTTTACTGCAAGGTTTGGGCATCTAAATAGGATGGACATCGACAAGAGATTAAGGACTACAGATTTAAATGCACCCAGTCAGTTTAGTGTAATAAGTGTACATATATTTCTCAATTTCAAGTTTGAAAGATTCAGGAGCAAATATCACATCAAGCAACATAACGGATCCTGTGGGAACAGACAGAGACATTCTTGGGCTAAAGACTGTTGCTGCAGAGATGTGCTCACCTTCTCTGCTTACACGCTTGCTTGCTTTTGCCACTTCCTCCAAATTTAATCATGTCCTTGCAAGCTGCACACTTGCCACAATCAGGGGATTGGCAAACCTGAAGAAAAAGAAAACCTTATATTTGGAACAATTTAAGAAATCCAAAATCAGGCACAAGTTGTTGCGATTGAGCCGTGTGTTACAGGGAGGACTGTTTTCAGAGACTCACCTCACAGACACCACAGCGCTGTCTTTTGACTCCACTCTCTTTATCATTCTGCTCTATCTGATCAGAGAAGAAGGTGTCAAAGATCTGGTAGACCAGCTTGGTAGTGGTCGCTTTGGTCGGCCCCTTACTGTCCTTCTCAATCTTTGTCGGGTGACGAATGGCCTGACGTCTGGCGGCTCTCCTGTGAGAACAAAGATCGCTTTCAGAGGAGAGGTCCATTTGGGATAAACACCTGATGGTTTGTGGAGTGATGTCATTATGAAGCCCCTGGCCTTCAACACACCACAGCATCAGGCCATGCAACAAATGAAACAAGCAAATGAAACCAAACAGACAAGACAAATACAATGCAGAGTTCCCGTTAGATGCAACTGGCAACAAGTGCAACAAGTCCTTTCCAAACATTAAAGCCAGAAGAGAAAAAGTCAGTCACTGAGTTACAACTAACAGTTTTGTGAGTTCACTTTGATCTCAAACATCCAACCAGTTGTTTCCTCAGTCTTCTTAAATCATGAGCTTTGATGTTCAGACTTCCCTGAAGATGATTCTTACAGTTAATTATTTTAATGTAAGTTAAGCTCTGGAGTCAGTGGTTAGAAAAGCACTTCTGGCTATTTGCCACACTAATTGAGCCTATGAGGAGGGAGGCTTAGTCACAGAAGCCCTTGGTGCAATTTAGCTTTGTTTTATAGTTTCAATTACTTCAATTTGAACAGAACTTATTACGTTAAGAGCAGGCTTAATAAAATTACATATATTACCATCAAAAAGTATTAATATCTCTAGAGGATTTTTGTGACAAGAAGTGGAGTTGCACTTAGAAATACTGCATAGGTTATAATCCAACCCTCATGGTTCATGTGGAGATACCCCAGAGCTGATTGTAGCACTGTGAGGAAACGCCTGAAGAGATGCTTAAAGTCAAACCTTGGACAGTTTCTCTTTCTTTGAAAAGGCCACTGTTGCATGATGATAAAAGTTCCAATGGAAAAACTTTCTTCTTGTCTACCAGTTACCTTTTGAACTTACTCTAGCCAATCAGACTCATGTATACATGTTTGGAATAATACTGAAATAGTGCAAGTTTACATTACTGAGCTTTAACACTAAAAAGGAAAAGCAGTTATTCATTTTGATCAGCAAGATATTTTACAAGACCCTGCACAATTCATTTAATTTTTTTAACTAAAAGAACTTTCGTGCCAACTTTTTCCCCTTGTGACTGAGCCAAGATAACTTATGGACATTGGAACAGGAGTTATTTGGCCAAAATTCAAATGTGCCTTACGAACCAAAATGAACACCTAAAATCTAAGATACAAAGATAAATAACATTGGAATCATAATTCTAGCATGAACTCTGGTATAATGCTCTGTTTGTCGATATAGCTTCTAAATGCTTCACACTAACACACCACCATACAAGCTAAGGATGCATTCACAACGAGGCCTACCTACCAGTACAGGAGCATGCTGCATTAGGAAATGTCAAAGGAACGTTAGACATTAGGGAGAACAAGGAGCATCAAGACAGGAATATAGGCAAAGAAATAGATAAAATAATAAAAGGGATCACATCACAATCCTGAAGCATCTGTGTTGTGGAGGAGCTGGTGCTAGAAATATGAGTTAGGCAGAGAACAAAGAGCTTTCCCTGAAGTTAAATTTACAGCTGGGACACTGTTCAGCTTTGTTTTGACCTACAGTACGACTCTTTCTTTTCTGTCAAAGGAATTATGTATGAAACTGAACTTTGAGTATTTGTGCTGGAAAGCATATTTCCCCTCAGGAAATATTGTGCCAGTGTGACCCGCTTAGTTGCTAAAAAGTGAAGTCAGCTGATGTGATGTTTACATAGACTAAATCTGTCTGACACTGCAACAGAGTCAACAAAAACCCAAATCTAAATATCTTTTAGCCATACCTCTTTCCTAGAGTGACTCCTGCAAGCTTGATTAGGTCTCTCATGCAGGGTGTTACAATGATGGGCTGCTCATCAGAATCGCCAGCCTCATCATAGCTCTCTACCTGCTCCACCACAAACTGGGCGTGGCGCAGCAAAGTGTCCTCGGTGAAGCAGTTGAAGTTCAGGCCTGCTGGAGGTACGGTGGTCTGAGGACAGGAGGAACAGGAAGCTGGTCAAGATCTACATTCTAAAGTTATGTTATGATTTAATAATTTTGTCCATAAAATGCAAAAAGCAAAGCAATACCAATCACAATATCAGAGTATGTTTATATTTATGTATAAACATTCAACAAGTAAATATGTATTTGAGAAACTGATGTGAAATGTTTTCAATCATTTCATTAAATTACAGCATTGATTAATTGTTTCAGCGCTGCCAGAACTTTCTACATTTTCTGAAAATTATTCATTACCTATTTGTATATTTATCCCTAATGTGAAATTTCCTGGATTAAGTGTTTTTATCTCTGAAGGGAAAAGTTAAGTGCAGCTCAAACCAATTTATTAATAAATAGCAAAAGGAAATCTGGAGGTGCGAGTTCAAATCATCGTAGGAGCAGGCTTATATCAATGAGATGTTGGGTTTCCTCACTTCAATCTTGTTCAGAAGGTCCTCATAAGTAGCATCACGATTCTTCTGGAGGAATTCCACTACTATCTTGCTCATGTAGATCTTCTCTTGCATGAGTGCAAATATGGGACCATACTCTTCACTTGGCTGCATCAGGATATAATCGGCAAAAGCTTGAGAACAAAGACATTGATATCAGCCATTGGTGCATTACACACACACGGAAAAAAAAGGGGAAAGATGTATTTAAACTCAAGAGCAAAAAATGTTGCTACCTGTAGTAAATCCAATTAAAGCTTTTTCTCCACCATCAAACCCAGTGATCCACCAGGCATTAATGGGGCCGAGCTTCTTTGCAGGGACGCCACCTACAAACACATCCAGATTTCCTTTAGTCTCTACAAATGATCAAACATGTTGATTCTTGAAATATTTATTTTCGTACCATCCATGCAAGGGTTGTCATCATAGATGGGTTTGACAACACAGCTAACGTAGAGCTCTACATTCTTCTCAATCAGTCCAGAGTCAAAGGGACAAAGGTGGCCATGCTTGTCATAGACACTGCAAGACAAAAGTGTTGATACTATAACTGACAAAGCCTCACTTTCTGCAGTAGAATTGCAGGTAACAATGTAATTAAAAAGGACATTTTCCTTATTCATTTGCTCTCTTACCTGAAGCTTGTAATCTTGTGCTGTGGCAAATCATCATAACTCTCAAACCCATCCTCATTTGAGTCAAACAAGGAGAGGCGCTCATCTGTTAGCATTTCTGGTTCATCCAGCTGAAGACACAAAGAATAATTTCACGTCTCACAAGCTCATCAACACAAGAATGAAACTTTCAAATCACTTCCTGAATGAGCATACATTTCAAAAATGGTACTTACCGCATTATCGGGATCTCCTTGGAAAAATTTTAGATCTGAATCATCCAAGTATTGTCTGCAGTCTGGACATTTGGGGGGTGGCGTCTTTAAGATGGAAACAAAGCTATAAAAGCTGTGTTTACAAAAATGTCTACAGCTGTGTCACTGAGCCGAATGAGCATTTTATTACCTTTGCAGAAACTGTTTTTACTATCTCACTCTTTGATTCCTCTGGAGCAGCACTACAATTAAAAAAAGTATTAGCGCATTATTTTTTATGAGCTCTATAACTGGCCTTAGTGTTCAGAGGGCAAAATACTTACTTTTCATTGGAGTCCACTTTGAGCCGCTTCTCCTCCCGAGACTAAAATCAATTTGAATGGATGTCGAGAGTTATTTAATGAACATTGAGAATCGTATCTTTTGCATTGCTTAAACCTCATCGATGCATGAATATGTTTCACCTCCTCAGCGTCGTCATCCTCTTTCTTCTGTTCAATTTTCCCATTAGTTGATTCTCCATTCAGGTCTTCTGACTTCCTCTTTTGACTGTAAAACATTTTTTTTTTTTTTTTTTTATAAATTTACAAACGGAAATGAAACTGGGGGTGGGGGAAAGGAAAACAAAAGGAGGGCGAGGGGGGCGACAACAACAAAAAACATATACGCACACTTTAGAGAACATTGACATGATGGTTGGTTGTTTCCCACTGTTTCTTGTAACCCTTGTACTGGCTGGAGACTCTACAAAAGAATAAAGACATTTAATTTGTGCTTCATCTCTACAATTAAATGTAGCTGTGTGAAGATTAAAAAAAAGAAAGAAAGAAAGAAAAACAAACAACAACAACAACAACAACAAAAAGAACTAAACCCAAAGTTACTTTTGGTGTCAGAATTTGCCTTGCTTCTGCGTCCACCCTTTCCCTTGGGGGCAGCTGGTGACTTAACAGCCTCTTCTTCCTCCTGTACATCCATAGTTGCATCTTCACCGTCCTCTTCTTTGTGGGAACCATTTGTGAAACCGTTTGTCTTTCCATTTTGTTCCAGGCCATCAACATGTGAACCATTTTCGAGGTTAAGCTCTTTACCCAGCAGGGTTTTGACTTTAGTGATGTAAACCTCCTAAGGAAAGCATGTGGCAAACACAGATCACATTTTAACAAAAACAAGCTGTAAACTTCTGATATTACTTATAATTCAGCTCTGACAATTAAAATGACCACTCACCATTGAGATCTCTGAACTTTTCATCTTTTCCTCCAGGCTGGTCAGCTGGTCCTGAGCATCAACATGCAAGAAGTCCTGTACTAACTTGAGCTTCTCTTTAATGTGATCCTGGAACAGCATTTTTTAAAAAATGTTAGGTAAAAAAAAAATGATATAATAAAATATATATCATATTAATTGCTTAATTTATGAGTGAGGTATTGACTGTTGCCCTGACATGGACCTGGCAACGGAATCAGAGAAGCAGGAAATAGTGTAAATGTTAAGTACCTGCTCGCTCAACACAAGTCCCTGTGTCACTTGTGTTGCAGTGAATGTGTTTGGTATTTTAAACCTAAAATGGTTTTTTAAAAACATGCAGGAAACTACGGTGGAGCACTGAGACGTGTTGCTTTATGGCATAATCCGTACAGCATCTATCAAATGCATTGACAGTAAATCACATTAGAAGCGAACTATTCAGAAGGAGCATCCCTTTAATGTGATACTGAGCTGTGAGTCTGTCATTATGTTTGGTTGACTTTGGAGGCCCAGAGTAACAGTCAGTGAGCAGCTGAAGCGACTCTTGTGGAGGTGGCATGCAGGCTCTCAGGTGCAGCAAGTAGACCCTGAACCCACCTCGTCCGAGAAGCCATCCTGGTCCAGCACCTGCAGCCTGCGAACAAAAGAAAACACGTCCAAACAACGTTATGGTTTGCCATCCGGCGTGCGGATCATGTGGCAGCAATGTGCGTGTCCGAGAATGCCGCGTTAAAAAGCGGCGTGTGGGCGAGAAAAGCCGCGACACAGGTTAACAAAACTTCCCGAGTGGCGCCAAATCTCACAACACGCTGCCTCCATCCATTGACAGGCTAATGCTAACGGGCTAGCCGTTGTCAAGGGAGCTAACTCGGGCTGCATCGGCATTGACCCGTCCGAGCAAACGCTAGCCGGGGATGCTAGCAGAGACTGGTACCCCCCCCCTCCCGTCCTCCTCCCACCCTCCCCGCTCATGACAACCGAGGCACATACAAAGGCAACGTTTTCGGGGTTTCACCGTCTCTGTCGGTGGGGTGAGGGTGGTGGGTATTTTAGCTACCACCCCGAAAACAAAGTGCAGACATGCTACATCCCCGGGAGCGTCAACTGTTATTAGCATTCACGTTTACGAACGTTACCTTTTCTTGACATCCTCTGGCAGAGACAGGGAAGTCCTGGCTGGCATGGTCAACAGTTAACGGGCCGCGTAAAGGCAAGGGGGATAAAAAGTGTGTTTTAAAAACGTTTAAAACTGATTAAAACCGCGGTCGTTGACCACAGCGCGGCTCCACCGGGACTGTCGGATCCGGCAATGGATGCTATAAGCGATTCGGGCGCGCGGGCCGTCTTTTCGCGCGGAAACCCGGGTGTTGTGGACCGTACCACATCAGTTATCTGCGGGGGGGGGGGGGGGGACGCTTTCAACCTGGCACGGCGTATATTTCGACCGAGTTTATGTTTTAACCAGATAAAGCAAATCTTCTGCAAATAGATACTCGGTGAAACACAACCGAGGTTGGTATGCGGTTGTGTTGTTTGAAACGCGCTTTAAATAAAAACTTACACCAAATTTGTTCTCCCCCTGCTGTTTGCCAGATGTTGTAGACGGCTGACCAAGCGGAAGCGATCTGAGTGTTGTTTACTAATGTGCATTAGCGATATATTTCCACGTTTGTGATGTGTTTTTTTTTAATGAAAGCAAAAATAAATATCGGATTTATCACATCGTGTTTATGATTCAGACGCCGACTGCCTGTCTGTCTTTTTCATTCATAGCTAGATTAAAGCTGCAATAATTAGTCAGTAATTAATCGATCGGCTCGACGGAAAATCAATAATCACCAAAAACCATTTACATCAGGAATAATGGTATCGGCTATTTTTGTTTTAAATCACAAATATTTATAGTGTCCAGCTGGATTGGTTTGGGGAAAAAAACAAATTTGAACTGAATTTGGGGTTTTGGCGTTAAAAGACATATGTAGAGGTCATCTTTGAGTCTTAAGATCACAGCAGGTATTTTCCATTATAATATGTTATGTTAGGAACAAAATGATAAATTTATCTATAAATCTATAATCTCAGATATAATCTGGGATTTTATTGCTGTTCGGGTTTTCATGGAATTTGTTTTGCTGTTTTTGTGCAACAGTAAAACACAGTAGATTGTAAAAATGTAGACAAAGATAAAATAAGGAATGACCGAAGGCGTTAACTTAGATATAAATATAACCATTATTCATTAATGAACAATGAAAAAAATTTTATAAGAAGTGTAACATTTAGAACAATATGAATATGCACTATATCCTAAATATGCACAATGTAATGAAAATAACCATTAGTTGCAGGCCTAATGTACAGAAAAGGGGGGTCAAAAGTAACTAAATACATTCACTTGATTTTTGTACGTTACTTGTGTTTTCTTTTCGACTCCGCTGCAAAGAAAAATATTGCAGTTATTTATTTTATAGCTTTAGTTACTTGTTACTTTTATCATGAAGATTTTAAATAACGAATAACACAACAATTTTAAAACATAAACCTCGTTTTAGATGTCTGAGATTTTTGATTAACTATTCTAAACCTCTCCCATGGGTTTATTTAAAACATTTTCATATAGACCCGTATCTCTCCAAAAACACCAGAGAAAGAGTCCATTTTTTTTGTGTCAGAATGTTTTTACCTTATTTCCCTTCCCATTCATCATCTCAGGACCCCTCAGATTTATTTGGTGTCTCTGTAAATGAAAGTATTCACAAGGTAGTTCGTAGTAGCTCAAACCAAAGTAGCTAAAATAGTAAAAGTGCTACATGCATACTGATGTTTCAGAATTAATAATTAAGTTATATGTGATAATATATCCATCCGAGGGACTAAACCAGCGCTTCTATAACTAGATTTTTGACTATAGTTTGCGCCAAGTCCAACAGTTTTATCTTAGCAGGAACATTTTTACATGTCATTAAAGTATTTAGAGTAAATTGAGATAACATCCTTCATAAATGGATAGATATGCCTCTTTTACCACAAGGTGGCGCTATGCCACTGTTGGTCTGAACACAGGCATATGTAGCTTTTTGAAGTTGTCAAAGCTTTGCTATGAATCTTCTTTCAGTCATGGTGTGCGTGTGAAAGCTTATGCACATTTACCCACAGTTTCCTGACAAATAACACCTTCAGACCTTTTTCCACACGACACAGTTATGAGAGTGTGTGAGAGTGTCTACCGTATTCATATGATCTAATAGAGATAATTCTCAAGTTCGGAATTTCCCCCCATGTGTAGTATTCTTCTGGTGGAGTGTTACAGATTTCGATTTTGCAGGAATAAGCACGCACTGGTGTTGTGTGCCGACTTACATATTATTGTGTATACAACTTCACTTTCAGGTTTCTGAGTCTGATGTCACATCCTGCAGGGCACTGGAAAGACTTGGCAGACATCCCAGCAGCACAGCCTCCTGGGGCTGATTCAGCCAGAGTTCCCACCCAGGAATCCTGGACGGCTGACAGGAAACAGGCCCAACTCTCTCAAGGCCGCAATAAGTCAGCCTCTCCCTTCACCCCAAGTCTCTCCTCACCCGAAAACCTCTCCCAGGGCCATGCTTTATAAGCTTCTCTCAGGCAGGCTATCTTACAAACAGACATTCTTCTTCCCCAAACCCATTTCACCCTCCCTGCCCTGTGCTCAGCTTCCCATCATAGCCCTGTCTTGCCTTAGCCTTTAAGCTATTGAGCAAGTTTATTAGGTGAGAGAACAATGATTAATGGCTGAGCAGCATTTGCATGTACAATTTTGTGCTCTCACGATGACGCTGGTGCTTTGCTGACCTTGTCAGAGCATGTTTAGATTAAAAGCTCCAGTTTGAGTTTTCTTTTAAGTACAATAGGGAGACATCTCAGGACCTGCTGATGAGCTACATCTGCAATTCAGTTTGTTTACACTTGACAGTTACACAGAAAACCACAAAATGTATTTCATTTATTTTATAAAAAGGGAATGCAATTACAAAATGTTTATGTACCTACATTAGTGTTTCAGATTGTATCGGTTTAACACAGGCAGCGTGCTACTGGACACACAAAGCTATTGCACACGAGACATTTCATACAACACAAATCATACATACTGTACAGATTGATACATACATACTTACAAACATACATAGTTTTTCATATATTTATCATAGAAAAAAATAATGGAATCAGGCAACACAACAAAGTGATCAAACATAGATTAAAACACCTCTCTGTCTGAAAAAAACTGGGGGAAAGCAAACATCACTGAAGCTGCCAAAGTGCTTTTCACCATTTCTACTTGGCCATCTATATGTAAAGGTCAATATAAAAACACTGAAGGAGAGAAGCGTTTTAAACGTGTGGCTACAGGAAGGCGCTTAGTGGAAGCCTGAACAACAGGAACCGGACAATGAAAAGCAGGACTTCCTATGACTAGAGGAAGTTGCATGTTGTAGGATGTCATAGAGTGAAGATGAAGCTAACCTCCCTGGGAGGCAGATTCCCCCCCTGTGCATTCTCAACAAGACTTTCTCTTATTTTGTAGAAGAGGGAAGGGGTCTTTGGAAAAATTACTTTATACTTTTGGATGTGCACAGCGTACAGGCAAGCAAATTAAACCGGAATGTTCACGGTGCTATCTAAGGCTTCACAGTGAGAGTGACCTACCCTGTGTATACCACTCTCTGATCGTCAGTGACTTGGTAATTCAAAATAATAAGCAATAATACTGTCGACAATGGAGCACCCGCCCCGAACACTTCATACATACATTCAGCCGCATTCCCGAAAAGAGGAAGGCACAAACAGAGACAGCACATTGCTGCTATGTTGCCACAACACTGTCAGGGCATCAGTCCCATTAGTAAAAGCTGCTGGACAGCTGTCAATGAGTAAAATTTATCAGTGCCGACTCACTTCAGGAAATGTGCTTTCTGATTAGGCCTTCCTCAATGGAAACTGATAAGATACAAAAGACAATAGTAAAAGCAAGAGGGTCAGATTATGAGGGCGAATGAGGGAGGGGGTGTTAGTGATGGAAGCTGGAGCTGGAATATAGCATACACATTAGTGCTTACAAAGTTAGAATTTCATGCAGTAAATGTGAGCAGGTTATGTAAATTTGTCGTTGTTTATCAGATGGTTTAAGCAGTGTTATATAGGGAATATATAGCCCTGGTCTTGTTGAGGGAGCACTCGTGGTAATATGGCTTCTGTGACTGCCGTGAAGCTTAGGTTCTTTAAGGAACGAGTTATGGATCTTTAGGCCCAATGTATACATATATCAGTGAAGAAGAGTAATGTGGTTCAACCTTACAAAGGACGATAATCACTGAGTTAATCTACAGAGTGCAACTTTGCAAGCTTTGCATTGATGCCGTTCTTAGAGGCCCAAAATGACTCACCATATCTATGATATTATTTATGCTATGCTTTCATTTTTGGCTTTCAATAGGTTTTTACATTTAGAGAAATAAACAAACTCAAGATGACAGCCATATGATGACATTTATACATTAAAATGGTCCGCAACTCCATATCAACTAATGGGAGTACCCATGAAAAAGTTATTTTCACATTTCTGAAAGTTCTCCCCATTTAAATTGGCTACCTCTGAAAACATTGTGATTTGCACCAACTGCATGTGTGACTTGATTGAATGCTGATTGTAAATTCACACACTTTTGATTGTAACATGAAGAAATCTGCATTGAAGGAATTGTCTCTGCAGATGTCTCTGTCCCAGCCTCAACCAGGCATATCAGTCCAGAGTGTGCTTGCTTCTCATCTGAGCCTCTCACACACGATCTCTCTCGCTGATGTTCTCACACACACTCACACACATACACACAAGGGTTCTGGTGTGCTTTGCACCATATTAGACACAGGTGGTACAGTCTTTCATGATGGGCGTGGTCTGGTGTTCGAGTTTGTGTGCGCAGTGCTCCATAGAGCTGGAGCTCTTCAGGAGGACCAGACAACGGTCAGCGGGCCGCCTGCTTTGCAGCACCCCCCAGCAGCACAGCACGCGCATGAACTCCTTTCTCATGTCCTTGCTGCGCAGCATGTAGATCACCGGGTTAAGGGCCGAGTTCAGAGTGGCGAAGCCAAAAAAGATGTTTGCTTTGGAGAGGATATGGCAGAACTGTATGCCACAGGATGAGTCTAGGAGGAGGATGATAAAGGCGGGCAGCCAGCACATGATGAACACACCCAGCACTATAGTGACAGTTTTCAAAAGGGCATAGGCCGGTGAGTTAGTCGCTTCATGGTGGCTGGAGCGTACAATCAAATAAATCCTCACATAGAGGATGACAATAGAGAGTAATATGACACTGAAAATTGTTACGACAAAAAGAATGTATTTCTTAGAGTAGAGCGGCAAAACGGCTGAGCATTCATGGAGGTTGTTGATGCAGTTCCAACCAATGATGGGAAGTCCTCCGAGCAGGATGGAGGTGACCCAACAAGTTCCTATCAAGAGGAACATGCGGCACGTTTTGTTGGAGCCGTACACCTTCACCTTGGTGATAGCGATGTATCGCTCTATAGCTATAGCCAGCAAACTGAAGACCGAGGCCGCTAGAGCGATGAACGCAGTGCCCTCTCGGATGAACCACTGCACAGGCACCAGCTCAAAAGTCCTCGATCCCGATAGGAAAATGTTGGCTATGTAGGCCGAGCCTGCGAGCAAGTCAGAAAACGCCAGGTTGCCGATGAAGAAAAACATGGCAGAGTGGAACTTCTTGTTCCGGCAGACGGCGATGAGGACCAGCAGGTTCTCCAGGATGATGATGGTGCAGAGGACCACTATGACAATGTTGAGGCTTGTGAGATGTTTTTTGGTCTCAATGTGCCTGTTCAACTCCTGGGTGGTCATGTTCTTAACAAAGGCATAGTAGGAGGGGATCAGACTTTGATTGTAGTACTGGGAATACTTTGTCTTCATGGTGACAGGGTGGCAGAGCACAGCAGCTTTACGGCAAAGAATCATTCACACAGCGGAGCAGTGCAGTGTGTCGACTGAGATAATCATTGCCTTTAAGGCCAGGAAGAGGGGCCAGGCTGGGAGGGAGTCTGCCTGTCCCACAGTCACATCTCAGGAGTTCTGTACGGGTCACCTGCAGACACACAAAGAAAGAGAAGGCCTGGATAAATCACAGTGGAAATTTAGTTGCACTAATGAAATAAACTGTGACAAAGCAAACATACATTTTTAAAATAGCAATGCACTCGGCAAAGTCCAGCAAAGCAAAACAAAGTATCCAGGCAACAACCTGCGTGTAGTCCAGTCAGTCTGTGGAGTGGAAACTAACTTCACGTGTAAACTCCAGTGTAAAATAAGTCAAAGTCAAAGTAAAAAGCAACAATAAGCCAGAGCTTTCAAAAAAAGCCTGTGATTTAACAGCTAAACATCGAGTTCGCATTTAGATTTAAGGTAAAGTCCAGCAACCACATGACACAAATGAATGACCTCACAGCGAACACACAGCACTCACTGTATCCATTTGGCACGTCTCAAACTGAACTCCCTTGCAGCAACAGTTGGAGCTTGTTGCTTTCTAAAGCAGATGGAGAGTCATAATCCACCGGCTCTTAAGGAAGTTGTACATTATCATAAAATATGACTCTGTCGGGGAATTTTAACATTCAAAGATCTTCCCCCTTTTTCCTTTTTTTACCTAGACGGTGAACCTGTGCAGTCAGAGTTCACCTTCAGGTAGAAGAATGAATTCTCTGTGAGGCTGCCCAACTGCTGGCGCTCAGACAAAGGGCTGCGCTCGCAGTCTGAAGGGGACATTCCACCAACCCTGTCCGAGCACTCGGCTGTCAACACACGGCATTGTTGTGGGGAGCAAACCATTCCACCTCAGTGAGCTTCCCTTTAAAACTTCAGCATAGCTTTTGGATCAGCCAGACCTCCTCATCCTCACCCGCTCTTTCCAACCAGTTCAAATTACGTATAGCCATTTTAACCGATCAATACACTAAAATATTTGCTAAAATAACAGCTGTGTGTATGTGTGTGTGTGTGTTATATCGAGGCCTGGTACATATAATTAATTATAATTATGGTACTTCACAGGAGTAAGTTGGTGCTCTCTGATGTATCAAACAGACAGAACACACAAACAAGCTTAATAAAGTGAAACCGATTTGGGAAACCTTCAACCTAATGAGGTTTAAGGTTTTAGAATGACTAACAGCAACAACAACAACAAAAAAAAAAACTGTAATAAAACCGTGGCAAATCATATTACTCTTTCAAAAGCTTGTACATGAACTGATAAATAGATAAAATTGGATGCAGCTTCGGGGCTGAAAACAAAGGAAAGTTTGAGGCTCTGAAAATCTAATTAGAGGTGGAGCTGCTGTCTTAAACCTGTCAAAAGTAACAGGATCCCTCTGCAGGCCAGCTCCAGAGGTAACTCAACACTGATGCTTGTCTTTGCAACTAGCCAGGATGGCTTCAGCAGCTCTCTGCTGGAAACCCTTAGTGGAAATTTCTCCTCTGTTCTGCTGGGCTTTAACTCAGAACCCGAGAGACTGAAAGCTGGAGAGGGGATGAGACAAAGCCAGATAGAGAGCATGCATGTGGAACGGCATCTGGACACAAAGGCAGGAATCTGAGACGTCACCGCCGATGAGGACATAGGGGCACAAACTCATCAATGTGATGCATTGCACCATGGAGCCTTTCTCTAAGCACACACAGTAAAGCTCAGCTCGAACACGCAACTAACTGACAGATCGCCGTGGCAAAGCTTTCCCCTGCACAGAGGCGTTTGCAGCACACAGCTGCGATTGGCTGCCAGTAATAACCAGCACACTGTTTCCTCAAGCAGGAACAAAGAACAATAGTCTCCTTCAATGTGAAGAGCGTTGCCCTTCAGCCTCACTAATGGGGGACCGCACTTCCATTTGGTTTCTGCAACTGTATCATAGCAGAAATTTATCTACAAGTGAGCACTCCCTTTTCAGAAGCACTGTATCAGGCCTGCCCCCCCCCCACCTCCATCCCTTTTAGCTCCTTTAATAGACACAAAAAGGAGGCTTGAGTCTGAGCACATGTGCCAGCTGCATCAGCACAATTAAATCAGATTACATGATTACAGCGTATAATGAATTTATTTATGGGAAAGTCAGCCGACATAGACCAGCTCTGTCTCCACAGCCTCCTGCCTTCAGGAGAAAAAACTAAATGTGCTGCTTTCTCTTTGTTTCATTTCCTTTCTCTCTCTCGCTCTCTCTGAGCTCTGCAAGTCTTTTACCATAGGACAGTTCTCTCTCCATCTGCCGTGTAGACAGCTCGAGGTCCTCCTGGCAACACGGCGTCCACGGTGTCTGTCATCAAGGGATTTCACTGTGTGTGGGAAACCTGACAGGCTGGTCTGCCAAGAGAGCTGTCACGCCTCAACCCTGCCCTGCCCCTCCACCTGCCATGCGCCATGCACTTGTTTCCAAAGTGGTTGTTCCACAGAAGTGAAGACTTCTGCCTATGTAATGCCTTCTGTCTCACCTATCCTCAAACTAGTGCCCTGTCTTTGACATTTGTAAGGGCAAACACCTCCAAGGTTAAACTAAACTTAAACTCACCATTTAATCATTATGAAGAACTACACCTAAACTGTGTTTAGTAAATAATGATCTGGATGTTCGAATAGACACATAATTAACATAATTTTGCATAGCAAACGAATTTCTTGAGGATACGGAAACCGTTTTGTACTGTTTCATATTAACTGCCATCATGCTGCGATGTATGTGTAGGTGTAGAAATGGCAAATAACACAATATCCTCTCTGGATTTCGCTGCAAAGCTCAGACACATTCAGACAAGGTGCTCAAAGAAACCGCTGTAGAGAGGAAGGTAAAAACATGCTCAAGAGACAAAGGAAGCCAGACAAGAGAGAGGATATCTCCTGTCAGCTCATCTGATCCTTTTCTTCACCAAAGTTTTACATCTTTCTCATCATTTGAGAAATGGTACAAAGTTGCATTTCTGGTGCATGTTCAGCTACAGAAATGCTCACATGCTATATTTGGGATTTTCACAGTTGCGCCTACATTGTGTGTTACAGTACAACCAGCCACTGAACCACAGCTATGCAGGCGTACTGTAGAGCACTCTTTACTCTATTTTTTTATCATCCAAAAGATGATTCAAAGGGGAGTGATGCTTTACTGCTGAAAGCTGAGTCTTGTTTTTTTCTCCTAATCTCCTAACAAGACAGCGTTTTCCTCTCCATCAAGGGACTGACGGCTGCACAAAAGCCTCAGGTGTTTTTTCCCAGAAACACCAGATAAGCCTCAATTAGCAGACCATCCGCTCACTAAGAAACCAAGAAAGGGCTGCTCCATTACACCACCTGTTACACACTGCTTGGACCTTGCTCCGCCTTTCTTAAAAACCTTGATGAAACATGCACGGTCAAGCTTGCACAAAGGGGCTTTCACTCACATGTGCAATGTGGCGCAAACGTTTCAGTGTTGATGAAGTGCAGTTACTGACCTTGATGTGGAGCAGTTTTATAAGCATTATTAGCTCATTCTGTTTTGCATGAAATGTGTTTGCTGTGTGTTTATGGAAAATCACCTGCTATGCTCTTTTCTGGTGAGCAGTTGTGGTCTGAAACATCCTGTAGCACATCTTTCTCCTGCTGATAAACTGCTGTATGGCAACACGGCACGATATTCAGCATCTTTTTTTCTCGGCATGACCAAATATTTCTGAGCGTGTGACACTATAACAAAGAGGCCCTCTTGTAAAAAATATATTAAATACAAATGAAATGTTTTTCATGTATCTTTTCCTTTCTACGTTACTGTGGTGGCTTCCTGTTGCCTCTGTAAAACACTGGCCTTCTTTTCTTTATAAAGAATCAAATTAAATTCAATTTGACAGTCACGAGGAAATTCATCCTGGATACATAAAAAGAATCTGATGCAGTGATTCGTTCTTCCTGCTTCAGTTTTGCAGCCATTAATGGCAATATGAATTAATAAGTTTGATCTAAGAGCACTTTGAGCAAGACCAGTGCACAGCGGTTATTCTTTTTCCTCTTTGTGTCTGACATCTTATAATTTACTTGGCCACCAAATGATCACTACTCGTCTGTCAAAGAAGTATGAGGCTTTAAAGGAGGTACTGACTGTGTCTGAGTAACTGCAGTAGCTGAGGTTGTATGCTAGACAGTAGGAGTCACGGTTCAAAGGCAAACCACAGAGTCTTTACACTAAAATAGAATATAATTTGCTTTTTTCAGAGGCATTTGAGATGAAATTAACCAAAAGGTGCCAATATTAAAATGATGTACATGGGAGGTACAGACAACATGTGCAAAAGTGCAGCAGTGTTGTGGGAAAATTTCAAAACAAGTGTTGACATGACACATAAGATAAAATTTTGCATTTACCACCACAAGGTTTCCCCACTGCTACCACAGGAGTTGCTACCACAGCCGGAAATTACTGAAGTGAGAGATGCATGTTAAAAATGTGTTGTAGCAATGGCGCAAGGCTTCTCTAAGCCACTGTACACATGGGCCGGGTCAAGCAGCTCTACGCAACAGCAACAGCCTGTGTGTGCCGGCAGGTGGGTGTGGTGTCCGCCTGCCGCTCCATCCATCACTGAGCCCCAGGGGTCTGTGGGAGATCTTTTCACATTAGCACAGCAACGCTATTGATTGTCTGGTCCTAGTTTCCAGGAAAAAGCATTAATGTTTCCAGTATCACTGTAACTGGGTTGAGCAGGATTTTTGTCGCCGCCGTGACGTGACTAAGGCTGGTCCTTCAAACGACCTCGGTCCCCACACAGACACCTGGGTGAGCACAGGTCATTGTAGGCCACAACCTGGCATCAAGTCTGGCCTGCAACCTTGTACTGAATGTCATTCCTTCACCAACTTTCCACTCTCTTCTTCACGTTGGTTGTAATAAAAGCCTGCCAAAAACCCAAAAGGTTTTACTAGTTATCTATTAGGTGAAAACAAAACCACATTTCTAACATGCTCAGTCATGACTGCCCGTGCTTAGGCGGTTGCTCTTATCTCTGTTCTGTGCCACATTGCACAGCTGATGTGCAGGCCGCTTAAGATTGTACATGTTTAAAGTCCAACCAAACACCAAGCATCAGCATCTTCATCTTTATAATCTACTACTGAGTAAAAGTTGTGTTATCCAATGCCTTCACACAACCTACTACTGGAATTTCACAAGCCTAAATGCAACAGCAAGTTTTCTTCAGCAATGAACAATCGATGCTTAAGCAAGGCAGAGAGTGATAAACATGCATTTCTGACTGGATATCTACATGTTTACTTAGACTGGGAATCAAAGCAGCCAGGCGCAGAGAGGCTGCTACATCTTGACAGTGATTTCTCACACTGTAGCCTTGTACTCGCAGCGTGTGGGCTGAGCTGAACACGAATGGTGAAACCAACCTGATGAAAAATAGAGGCTTAAGGGAAAGTGCAAACAAGAGGCAACAGTCAGTTTAACTTGTACAGTCAAGAGGCAGAACAGGTAGAGATATGAAACCAGGCACCAGGAGTGTCTGACTGTTTCTTATTTGGGGAGGAGCTCATTTTGGGGAAGAACAACATATCTGCCAAAGAAATCAGAATAGAGAAGTATTGTGTCCGTGTCATGATAACGTGGGCATGCGGTAAAAAAATTAACAAGTTCCTCTTTAGTGACCAAATAAATGGTTGTATCACATGATATCACTCAGTGTTTGAGGTCTAATTTTAGCCTCACAGGCGAACCTTCCTATGTCTTTGTTCGTTAGTATACTAGCACACTAATGCTTCATTAAAACAGCAAATAAGATGGTGGATATTAGGAAAGTGGGGGGAGGGGAGGGCTGTCCCAAATTCATCATATAATTAGGGATTACCCTTTTGCTTGTCAAACAGTTTGACAGTTTGGGTGCAGCCTCTTCTGAGGGCCCACTCTGTCAACATGGTTTCGTCACATGGACAAAAACTGCTTCTTTTTTTTTTTTTTTTTTTACAATGTTTCATAAAGGCTCATCTTGTTTTCTGTTCCTCTCCTTATTGAGCTCATCGCTGTAACATCAGAGTGGTTTATTTATGGCAACTGCTCATGTGCTGCTCTTGTGCTTTGAGGCTCTATGGAGTTGTACTGAGTTTGAGCTGGAGACAAAGAAGGGCATCGTACAGCCTGAGGAGCCATAACCCAATGACCAGCAGACACCGCCCCCCCCTTGCATCCTCGCCCCGTCTGTCCCACTGGGGGGTTGGGGAATCTCCAAGAGTGGCGCCTGAGAGGCAATTACTGTAATACTTTCACCCTCGGACCATGACTGTCAACTTCAGTCAAATTATTCATGATTTTAAATTGCTCTATTTTGCATATTTTCCTTTCAAGCTGGTCCCTGATTTGGAGAGCCACATCATCGTCACTCCAACAGCCCCCCATCCTTCCTCCTCGTATATTTTAAACTTCACCACACAGATCAAAAGACAAGGCCACAAAGAGGTGATTAAATGCACATCAAGCAGGATTTATTTAGCACACATCTGGAGCAGACATGTTCTTATAGCCCCCTATTAAAGACTTCATTACAGCATACTCTGTGCAATCAGTTCACACTGCAAGAAACTCTGCAGCTCTGTACGAAGAAAACTACTATCTAGAGACAGCTCTGTATGCGTCTTAAATCATCTTTACAATGAAATAACTGTATGCAGAACAGATAGCAGACGACAGTATCATTATCATGCTTATCATGAACTCTTTGAGGACACGTCTGTGTTTCTACAGGAAGCCGGATGTGCAGCTGATGTGCAAACCTTCGAAAGATTTGCTCGAAAAAATGAAAAAGTCAATTTCAAGCTTGACATGGACCGTGGTAAACCACACTTGCACAGCCGAGTATTTTTTATGTTATGTTTTTTTATATGCACGTATGGAGGCAGACAAGTGTTAACCACGCAGCACCCTTAGAAATATGACATAAAAACCTGGATGGAGCGTAACAGGAACAAAAGTTAGGTCACCTCTGGCTAGTCTGCCCCAGAAAGCTCAGGTCTGAACACTGAGGTCTGCTTGATTCAGGTTTCAGGCAATCTGGCTTCTCACACTTTCCCATATTCTTATCTTTACAATAAGATCTCCCCTAATGAATGGCTTTGAACCCTCTTTTAGATCTCCTTTGTCCTGGATCCCTGCTTCTATTGCTCGATCTTGAACTCCACCCCTTCTCATGTTCTAATGCTTCGTTGGGAAACTACTTGTGTGCCGTGAGAGAGTTTGTGAACGTTTGTTGCTTGGCGTGCCAGCACATACGACACATGACAACATATATCTGTTGTGCCGTGGACGTTGGCAGCACGGTGTGCTGCGACAGTGATGTTGCAGTGATTTTCAGAGCGTTACCGGCAGACAGTTAGGAAACAGCATGCCAGAATCAGAGACAAAGCAAAAGGAGAAGATGCTGGCAACAAAGCAAAAGCACAGCACAAGGGAAAATGATACCATCTACACAGGCTCACACACAGGGCCACAAAGCTGCCCTGATTGCCCACCGATAAGATGATGAATTGATGGAGGCCCTCCATCTCCCCTCATGGTCCAGCATAGGAAAACAACTCCAGACTCCCCTGGCAAACACAGATCCATTAAACACAGCTCTGTTGTTGGAGAAAAACACGGTTGCCTGGAGAGAGAATATTGTTGTGTCCACACAGCCCACAGTTGGTCCTCAGCATTTTGTACAATTGAAGAATTTATTTCTATGAACGACAAATCTATTTCTTGACAAGCTCAACACCAGTCAGACTCTCCGATATGAGGAGATTGTTTCCTAAAATGGACACACGATGTGTGCATTGCACAATGTGTGTATGTGTGTATATATATATATATATACACACACACACACAATATATATATGCACGGCATGCAAAGCCAATACAGTAACAACCTGCATTTAAAACCCAGTAAATGCATGCCAGGAAAGAGACCCAAGAGTATTTAAAGTCAGTCACACAGTTTTGGAAGGATACCATGTCTGTCTGTTTTATTTCCTGGCAACATTACACAAGTGAATTTTCAAAAAAGAAAAGGCACCATAGTAAATAACTCTGCCTTATGCAAAGTTTGGAGGGGGGGGGGATTGCCAGGGAGATACTGCAAAAATATCAAACAGGTCAGAAAGCAAGCATTACTGTGGAAGAATGAAACAACATCTACTTGACTTTGACCTACACGAAGGCTCATCTCAAATGGATTTGTTGGAACAGTTGTCATATTAGTTTAAAGTAAACAAAGTCCACTTCCACTCAATCTGTCTGTCGCAATGGAGCAGTCTGGCCTCTGTCACGACCCGGCTTGTGTTTGGCTGGAGGTTAACTCCGTCATGTCTTTAAGGCTGCAGAGACTGAAGCTGTGGCCTTTGCAGAAAAACAATCTTAATAGCGCTTTCTGTCAAATCAGGCCACAGTTTTTTCAGCCATTAAAAAATCTGAAAGCACTTAACAGAAGCAGGGACC
Organism: Remorina albescens; assembly: GCA_034769265.1. Classification (NCBI taxonomy): domain Eukaryota; kingdom Metazoa; phylum Chordata; class Actinopteri; order Carangiformes; family Echeneidae; genus Remorina; species Remorina albescens. The sequence continues at coordinate 4,033,077 of CM068493.1, forward strand.
AACTTTCAGCTCCAAACCCCAATGAATGGCTTAAACAGGCTCTCCCTGGCTGCATGGGGGCAATTCAACATCCAAGAAATCTGTCTCCAGCTTACTTCTAGGTCTGGGGAGGTGGGGTGTTGAGGTAATCCTGTGGAGTTTTCCAGCTGCACAAACAAAGCTGACTGGAAAACAAAGGCTTCCAAGAGGGAGGAAGACAGAGCAAAAGGAGGAGGGGATCTCTAACTCTAAAACCACAGCATCTTCATGTGTACCTGCTCCATGATTGCTCGCTCCACAGTGAACTGCTGAAAAGTAATAGAAGTCAGGAAACCACGACATGACCACACTGATTAACCCCGCCGCAAGAGCAGACGAGGTGGGGTTGCTGACATTCAGTTCATAAATCACATGCTGTAACCTAAAGGGAAGATGCAAAGTGTTTCAAATCTCATCAAAGCCTGTCAGAGCTCTAAAAACCATTTTCTGCATTACTTGCAACTGACAGCGTTCAGATCAAGGGCTGTTCCAAGCTCGAAGTGTGACAGAGGAAGAAACGTATCCCCACCGTGCAAACTGTCAGGAAATCCTGGCGTGCTGCTACAAGCATTAGCCGCTGGTCATGGGGGGTCTCATAGTTTGTCCCTCAAGTGGAACAGGAATGTAACAGGAGACTCAAAAGCTAATGGATTTTTTCACTCGGTCAAACATCTTCCTAAGAGTGTCTTGACTCATGTTTTTCCTCTCCAGCAAATATCATCTTGTGTAAATGTTTATACAATAATCAGAGCAGAACTGACAGCATCTTCTCGCAACTAAGGGGTTGTTTTGAAAATGGAGGCAGATAGAACGAGTGAGCCTGCATGTGTGTTACTCTACCTGCCAACAAAAAGCAAACACAGCCTTTAGTGGCATGCTCTTTTCAAATGTGTTTACAAAACGGGTAAAAAGCAAAGGAAGCCATATTAATTTTGTCTGATCTCAGACACTCCCAGCTCTTGGCCATGACTCAAGAGGCAACATGCTGTCAGCTGTGTGTTGTGACTTGTGCTTTGGTTCAGAGTGAACAGAAGGCGTTTATTGTGCCCCAGCTGCCACACCCAAGGAAAGTGTTTTTCAGGCGAACGAGGGAGTACCAGCTAGAACTCGAACTTGGAAGAACCCAGATGGAAGTCTGCAGAATGCTAGAGAAGAACCCAAAAGTTACGTTAGGGAAGTTGTGTTTTGGCTTGTGACTGGTTTCATTTAACCAGGTACAAGCCCGGTTGCCTCTGGCAGGTTGCTCTTCTGATCTTCCCACGTTGTTTCCCTTCCAGTATGGCTGAATAAAGTGGTGAGCACACACAACAAAAGATAAGTCAGTCTCTCCAAGGAAAAGCCCTCTCGCTGCTTCCTATTAGCAGATCGCTCCCAGGCCTGAGCTGAAACCCGAGCATCCTTCAGAGATCGACGCCACCCACCCACCCACCCACCACCGCCTTCAACCCCCTAGTGACCTTTTCCATTAAAAAAGAAAAAAAAAAAAAAAAAAAAGTCCTGCAAATCCAGTTCCCACCAGTGCATTACCATTCATTTATTTATTCATCCATGCATTTATACATCTATTTATTTATTCAGCTCATCTATTTGTCTTTGTTTCTCACGCTATCCCCATTGAGAGGGTCTGATTACAGCAGTAGAGGAAAACAGGGCCGCTGTGCACAGTGAGCTGGGTCAGCAACACACAGATCCTCAACTCATGATGTCATGGGCTGCTGGACTGAGCTGGTCTCCCTGCGCTCCCACATAAAGGACTTTAAAGTTCCTCTATATAGACTGGTAAGGCTAACATTGGGTGCGCTCCTTGACTGTGAAGGGAGTGGCGGTGAGCTGCTCACAACAGCCTGAAGTCACTCTTGCCAAAGCCAAGGATGGCGGATGTGTGAGTGCTCGTGTGAAGAAGCCTGGCAGTGGAAAGGGCTGGTGGGGCTCTTAGTGTTGTTCTGGTCTAATGAGCCATGTGGTCACATGTGCCAAACACAGACGGCCGGCGGGCTGCATCTTGCCTGCTCTCCAACCCATCCAAGGCATGCTGTGAGGAGCACCTGAGCGCACAAGTGACGGCGCTCAACCCAAGCTGCCGCTCACAGATATCCATCATCGGTGGACTTGTTGACAGGGCCTTCGACAATTGATAGCGCTTGTCCAAAACATCTGAATATGCTTCCTTATCTCATTCTACTACTGATGTTATCACAGCATTGGTTTTGCTAAATTTTATTTTACAGACTTGTGTGTATTTATAAGTTAAGTTTCCATTCTATAACATTGAGGAAACTTGAGGTAGCCTCGCCACAAACCATTGCAGTTTTTACTTTATGCAAGCCTTGCTAATGAGCCCCACACTGTGGAGACAGATTGAGACCAACCACAGCAGAGAAGAAGATTGATGAGTTTTTATCGGAGCGATAAACATTAGTACCTCCACCTTATCATCTTATCTCAGCGTGGTTTGAGGATTCCCTCACAGCAGGATGCCTCATGGCTGGGTTGCTGACACTTATGCACCCCTTTGTGCACAGTTTACGCTTTCAGACAGACAATCTGCTGTTTAGATAAGCTTGGCCTGAGAGTGATGATAAGGAAATGTAACTACCAGGCTTTCAGAAGGTGGCACAGACTCAAGGCCCCAAAGTGTTGAAGACAACTTTGACTTCCACTCCAACGTGGCTACAACTAACTTATCTCTGATAGTGATGTATGTCACCGTGAGAGTGCATTCAAATGCATGTTATCTTGGACTCATTTTAAATCTCTGACAACAATACACTGCTAAGTCTCTGCTCGTTGAAGGGAGAGTGCTGCCTTCCTATGGGGCGCATCTCCTACCACATGAGATTAACTCCGGTACACTGGGGATAAAGGGGCCTTTTGTCTTATTAATACAGCCTTTCAATACAATGCCTTCTTCAGAGTGACGGATGAACAAGCCTCAACAACGTCGCAGGGGTCAGAGCGCGAAGAGGGGAGAGTGGGGGGTAAGAAAGGAGGGCTGTGGGGGGGTCACAACAGGCTGCGCAACGGCTCCAAAGAACACACAGCAGCGTGACGACGCGCAACACATTTCATCCCCCAAAACAACAACAACAACAACAACAACAGCCACACAGAGCATCTACTGATGACCCCCCCCCTCCCCTCCTCTCCTCTCTCTATGATCTGCAGCTGTGATGTCCTTCGTTAATATTTAACAACGTGCAATGTTATTCATTAAAACGCACTCACGCATTGATCAACAAAACGCAGCTGTCAGGCGGATTCTGCAGACTCTGCAGCGGTGCTCTTCGGTAACAGGCCAGTAAAGCAGCCTGTGTTGCTGTCAGCGGGATTCGTGAGTAAAGGACACATTTCAAATTTCCCTGCTCGACCGTGCACAATTTCATAACATCGCTAAACACGCAAGGTGATTCACGTCATGAGTGCAAAAGGGGGGGGGGGGGCGATCCAGGAGAGTTTACCAGAAATGATCTGCGTAAAAAATCCAAATCGGCCAAATCCAGTTTATTGTTAGACGTGAAAACACACATCGGATCCTTTTGTTGGTCCGCCGCGGCTCAGACTGTCACACACACTAACACCTTAAAACACACAACTACTCACCCCATGAGAGATTCAGTAGTGCTGGAGGAGAGCGGAGAAAAAGACGCTCCGGCAAACTCGGTTATTTGTCTCCAAACGTCCTCACATGCGGGAACCAGTTTCCAAAAAACGTCTGTGTCAGAAAGTCGGTCCCGGTCGTCCTCCAGTCCTCCACTACGGGCCGAGGCGCGGCGATGACAGTCAAAACTTTGGTTCAGGGCTTGGCAGCTTCGGCGGCGGCGGCGTGAGTTGTCTGGTCGGTGATAGATCCATACCGGTCAGCGCGCAGGCGGCCGGAGGAACCGAGAGAGAGCGCGACGATTGACCCCCCCCCCAACCCCTCCGAACAAAATAAAGATAAAGGTTAAGATAAAAATGTATCTAAAGAGGAATGAATGAGAGCAGGGATCACATTCCCTCCTTCCTCAGTCTGGTCTTCACTCTGCTGCTCTCTGAAAGCACAATATGCGTAGTGGCACAAAACGCGGTCGCACACACCCACACACCCACACACACACACACACACACACACACACACACACGAGGGAGACTAACTGTATATAAACCTTATAAAGACTCCTGAGTCTCACTGTGGACTCAAAAACGGTCGATGCGGATTTGTGGAAACCAATTAATATGGAAAATAGCTGTTAAACCTATTTCTGGACCCCCCCCCCCCCCCATCATACACATTGGGGCACATAAATGAAGTCCAGATGTTCGACCTCCTCACTTCCTCTTTTCCGAACAGATCCCAGCATGAACCAGAGTCCAAGCTTTTCAACCCATCCTGACTTCCACTTCCATTTTTGAGCTGAAATATTACAATGCTGCGGAACAAATAGAGCCATGGTTTGTGTAAAAGGTCATGACAAATACACACAGGGCAAGATATATTGGTTATATTATTCTAGGAATTATTTGGTTTTTTTGTGCGTCATTGCTGCCGTTTCCATCTGTCTACAGCCCCCCCCCCCCCCCCCAACCTCCAACCACCACTCAAAAACCCCTCCATTATCACTGTACAGATGTGATATGTGATAAAGATGAGGTGAAGGCAAGTCACAGGTTTGTTAGTCATCTGTGCCCAGACATACTGAGGGGCAGGTGCTCTTCAGTCAAAGGGTCTCCCTCCACCCCCAGAGGAGGCAATAATCTCTCCTTAGTCATTACACTGAAAGTAAAGTCAGTGGCCATGATGTCATGTGTCTGACAAGAAGAAGAAGAAGAAGGAGTTTTGTTGTTTTGTTATATAATCCATTAGTTATCTTACAAACCATCTGAAAGGCCCCGGCTTCTGTTAAACACATTTGGGATTGGATCAGGAATTGTGGGTGCACCGTTAAGATTAAACTCGGGTTTTTGCTTAATGCTTTCCAAAAAACCTAAGAGGTGTGATGTAATGCAAAAAAAAAAAAAAAATGAGACAACTGGTTGTACAGAAATGAAAGCTGTTATAACGTAATGATTCAGGGGATCTTTCTTGTGCTTTCCAACTAAAATGACTGCACTGTAGAAACTTAAAAGAGGAAACTGCTTCAGGCTTGATTTGATGCCTACCTGTCTGAACAACGTCAGAACATTTGGTCTGCACAGGAGGGGAACCTCCCTGCTTATCAGTTAACCTGTGAAGGGGAACAAAATCACTGTGTGTGTATGTCTGGTGTCTACCAAACACAATCACCAACTTTAACTCATGTCGCGTCTGCGGGTGGCTGGGGAGGAAAGAGAAAGCATGGAGATTGTGCAATTCCCCTCTTACCGCACTCATCCCTGCCGCCCCCACAGCTAAGCTATGTAGAAAAAAGAAGAACTTCACAAATTTCTTAAATTTTTCAACACTTTGGCATTTCAGCCAGAAAATTTTTTTTTTTAAATCTGCCGTGGCATCTCAGGAAGTAAATATTCACCTTCTGCATTCAGAGCCTAAGTGCTGGCAGGTTGAATGAGCGGTGCTTAATGGATGTGTGGCAAAGGGGTTTTATGGACTTACTCCTCACTGTCAGCAGGTTTATGATGGGACACTCCTCAGGAGCTGCCCCAGTCAAGCTGCCCCTCTGCTGTGGCTCTCCCTGAGCTTTTAGGGGAGGGGTCGAGAGCCTTGACCTCACTTCCTGTTGGGGCTCCTCACAAGCATTCCATTGTCTGTGAGAATGTGCATGGACTCCGGCAACTCTGCACATCTGGCAGCTGTTATTAGCAACCTCCTGCGTAACCCCCCCCGCACATCATGTGCTGCTGGATGTGCGGCCCAAAAGGCACCTCAGAATAGACTCTCCAGAGCTGGTATTGCTTCATAAGCTACTGTGCTGTGCTGCCAAAACCCACACAGAATGAATTTTGCTTGATTAATGATTTAGATTTTACAAAGATTACATAACATTTCATACATTTTCTTTTCCTCAACTGAAAAGGAACAAGTAATGACAAGCGATATTCAGACCATCTGAGAAACGTGTCTGTAAGGCTTCCCGCAAGGAGGTGACCTAGATGTTTACATTTTTATCTGTCATAATTTGATTACTATAAATGAAGTCCACAGTATGAAGACAATCACAAACAACCCAGGAGACATAAAGAAGAAACTTCAGAGACCCAAGGCAGAACCTTGAAGGAGTCAGTCTGGGATCACATGACTGAGAGTGAAACAGACGACACAAAGACAAAGGAAATCAACAATTAACAACGAGCTTTCTGAGGTGCTTAAAACAACCTAACATGGAGTCTTAAAAACAAAAAATAACTTTGTGCAAGTCAGCAAATTTATGCTGATTTGTGTTTCTCTGTTTTCTATATTTTGCATGAAAGTGCTAAAAATTATTCTCTGCATCATTTTTTAAAAGGACACAGTTAACTCAGCCTACCTTAGAACAGAAACAAAAAAGTGGGGGAAACTATACCGAGACTCTACCGCCTCCTCTAAACACAAATGAACTTGCTATATCAGCTTGGACACACTCTGTATGTGTTACAAAATGCTGACTCGGATTGTTACCTTCACACCAGACAGGCTTCAACTGACACACTTTCAAGGAGCATTCAAGCCGGCCGCAGTTCCCTGACCTAGTCTTGAACTTACAAGAGAGGCTTTGAGACGACAGCAGCAACCAGAAAGTACCTTCAGTCGAGTTTCAGACCTAGATATCATCATTCATTTATTATTTGTGCTGCTCATCTCTGAAGATCCTTCATCAAACACCCAAAAAAGGCAAAAGGGGTCTTAGAAGACTGCCTTAACATTCAGTGATCCTACTTTTAGACACAGGATTACACTGGGGAAGTCATTAACAGTCAGCTCTAACGTTTCTCAGGCTCTCTTCTGTGTTCTGTGAGATGCAGGGACTTCCCATCCTTTGTTTGTCTACATTTGTATAGTAGTGGTCTACGAAACTGAACCACAGATGCAGCCGACTGTATGGAGATAGAGTTTTTTTCTTTTCATCTAACAAATCCAGCCAGACAGGAGATGTCTATGGATATAAAACCGTTTCAGAGCAAGCTTTAATGAAAGCTTTCCAGTCACATCTTCTTCAAAATAAAGCACCCTCTTCTCTGAGAAGCATTTTCTCTTTCACAAGTTTTCTTTTTTTCATTCTCACCAAAATTAGAAGGAGTATTTTTAGTCTTAATGTTCAACAGGAAACTGGTTTTTCTGTGCAACGAGGTCCAAATGATCAACTGTGCGGCGTTTTCATTTGTATCAGCATGCATGACAGGAGGACGTCACACAATCAGAGAGCATAATGGGTTCATGAACAAGACCTGCAAACAAGTCAAACCATAACTACTATCTAAAGCGTTGCCAAAATTATTAAAAGCTGTAATCTTGGGCTCTGCCTATGCAGTTAATTGATAGCTGTTGACATTGTTTGTGGCAGCAGAGATTTGATTGCCTCTTTCAACACTGAGCAGGACGAGCGCTGCCTGGAGACAGGCCGGCTTATCTCTCCCTGCACTCAAAACAGTGGGCTTAAGTGCTGCCTGTGCCACATGTCTCTGCTGTTCACAGGTTTAGAAGAAATCCGTCCATCCTTCAGTCACTCCCCCGAGACCTGCAGTGTTATTTTACCGCTTATCTTTAGACCATCTAGCAGCTTTTATTTTTTTCTTCTTCTTTTTTTGTGTTCCAGACACAAAAGAACTTAAATTTCTTTTCAAATTTGATCTGTTCACTGTGCAGGAATAAAGTCACGCTCACTGTCGGTTTTTAGGTCAGTTCATTCACCCACACACGAAGGAAACATTTTTGCGTGGGATCTGTCTTTGCAAAAAAAAAAAAAAAAAAAGAAAGAAAAAACTTAACTCAAATGTATTTGTCCTCTCTTTATGGGGGCTTTCATGATATTTCATCGCTCCACCCCTCCACTGAGACGTCTCTCACAGGAGGATAGAGTTACCTTATTTTTACAGTGAGGCCTGAAAAGACTGTTCCCATGGTCCGGTTCTGCACCGGTCTGTGTACTGGTTAGCAAGCTTCGTGTTAGTATTAGCGTTGGTTAGTCTGCTGTGCTCACTGTCCTCCGCTCCACTGAGGGGAAGAGTGTTAGTGGATAGTAAAAAAAGAGAGAGGGGGGGGCCCACATGGTTGAGGAGATGGGAGTCATGACTTTTGCGGCTTCCTGCGGATTAGTGCAGTGTTTATAAAGTCCTGCTGAAGTACCCGTAGCAAAACACATTCAAATCCATGCATCCATTATGAGACTCTTTTGTGAAGGCATTATGACTCCAAGTGTGTGTTTTTACACTCTGGAAGGTGTCACAGCTGTCAAAAGAGAAGTGATGCAACTCCTGTCAGCTCTGTGGTCAAACAGTTATTTGGAGACTTATTGTCAGAAACTGCTTCAGTTTTCCGCTCAGCGCAGGCCAAGATCAGACTCCTGTCATTTAATCTTCCATGGCATCGCAAAGTTCATGGCTGAAAATCTGTTGTTTTGACCTGAAACCATATGGCAGCCATCAGTGCGTCCTTTGCACCGTTAAAGAAACCCAACCCTGACATTTCTGGCTACTTCCCCGACCAGAAAGAAGGTTCAAATAGTTAGTCATAGGTTTGCATCCGTCTGTTTGTCAAGACCAAGACTGTTGACTGTTGCATACTTGGAGCAGCAAACAAGTACAGAGGGCAAGTGTTGTGTTTCCAGACTGGGGTTGTGTTAGAAAGTCATGAGATGTTTGCTACTCTGTCACATCTGTAATAGCTATATAGTCTCTGCTCTTACTCTTTGACCTTGGTGCTGTTGAGTTTCAGGGTGCAACATTCTCCCTCTCTCTGGCTAGGAGAGAGAATTACGTGCGCAGATGTTGCGCAGCAATCACTCAACACAACAGAAAAAAAAAAAAAAAAAACTAAACAAAACAGATCTGTTCTTTTTCATCTGCTCAAGTTTCCGAAGGTCCAAAAGATAGGGAGGGAGAGAAGAAGTCAGTGGAGCGGTATGGTGAAGAGTCGAAAAAGGAAATAGAAACAGGATGGATGTGAGGAAGCCCGGGAGAGGAGGAAGTGAAGTAATGTTGGTCAATAGAGGGTAAAATAAGCCCTCCGTAACCAGGTCAAGCATGCACCTATTGGAATCTTGCCCGCAGAGGCTTGACTGTCGTACAGCCGAGACGGAGGTCGACTTCAACGAGTTGATCTCTGTGTATTTTTGCTGGAGGCAGAGCGTCAGTGTTTGTTTGTAGAAGCTTGTTTACGAAGGAGTGTTTGTGCTAACACACGCGTCAAAAAGGGGCACATTTTTCTCCTGGAGGAAAATTTATCTGCCGGTTCCCAAAGGGAAGCTGGCACTTGGCTGCTGGGGTCAATGTTGGGGGTCATCAGATAAGAAGGATCAGGGTCAGGCCATTAGTCTAATCCAGCTGTTAACTCCAGCCTCTCCGATGACCTGTACCCCCCCCCCCCCCGTGCCCCCAGTTAGAGGTGACCAGTCACAGAGTCGGCTCATGTTGTTTAAGAGGTAAAAATTTATAATAATGAAAAGATGCTAAATGTTAAATGTCTTCAAAGCTGATCATACACACAGACACACACACACACACACACACACAGAGCATGAACATAACTTTGTGGACCAAACAATCGCAACAGTCTCCTGAGAGACCAAAGCAGATCATAGCAAACAAAGATCAGATATCCGCAAAAAGTTATTTGTGTAACTCTTCAATAAGAATGAAGATCCATTTCCAGGGATATTTTATTGTGTTTTACAGTATTTTATTTCTGTGTGTATCGTTCTAAGTTACCTTTGAACCTGAGAACCCCCCCCCCTTCACCCTCCGCCTCAGCCCTGGTTTATAGACTACTCACTGTTACCTTCCCTGTGGTCAAGCTCCACACACCACCAGGGAAGTGATGCTTTGATCAGCTCTCTGCACACATTCTTCCCATCATCATCTCACTTCTCAGCCCCCCCCCCTCAACCCCATACACACTCAGTGTTTATTGTCGGCTGCAGCTGGAACACCTCCGGTCACTCAGACCTCACTCACTGACAAAATCCCGCTCCACAGAGCTGGAACGGCCCACTTCTGTTTGCCCTTAACTCATTTCAGCGTGTGCAGCTGAGCAGCGTGGAGCAAAGCATCCCTGCAGGTTCAGATCAAATGTGTCACCGACCACTGCATGGGAGATTTTTGATATGAAAAGAATTCGAGTTCTTTATTCCCCCTTTTTTCTCCGTTAAATAACATTTTGTGGAGCTTTTCTCTTGAGCACCTGCCCCTGCGGCCCCTCTGTCTTCTACTCCGTGACCTTTGACCCCCGTGTGTGGAAAACAGCAGTGTGAACTCTACGAATTATTCACTTGCATGCCATTAACAGTTTATCGACTGTGGTGGAAGAAAAGAAGGAGAGAAAGACAAACAAAAGAACTGCGGTCACAACTCAACCACTGAGTGTAACATGTTTTTTCAGGAAAAAATTGCCCAGAAATGGGACACAACTCTCTTCGATTACTCACCAAAACAAATCATAAAACGCCTGATCGTGCTTTTTCGTTTTTACTGAATAATCACTCATCTCTTCCATGTTTTAAAACCTGAGCTTTTTTAAGATATTGGTAAGTAAAATATGCATTTGCAGCACAGTAATTGGTTTGAGAATTGCTCTTTTGAATTTTTTAATGATTTCTTATAAGTGTTGATATTAAGTTTGAATAACTTTTGTTTAAAATGGTAAGGCAAGTCAAGGTACAGTAATAAAACGTCATCACTCTGCATCATCCGCCTGTGCTACTGTGGTGGCTAACTATTAATCTGAGCCAGAATCAAGCTCTTTGCATTCCTGGTATTTTGAAGATATACCCAATGAAGGGGAAAGGGAGGAGAGTGAGTCCTCAGTCTTACCAAAGGAGACAGGAAAGATAAATATTTTTTGTACAAAGCTGAATTTCCACGGTTGGTCAGCAGCAGTAAGCACACTGTGAGATGGCTAATTTGCGACAATCTCAGAAATGAGTCCAAAGCTTTCTTTGGAGCAGGAGCACAACAACCGCCATCTTTTATCGTCCCTAATGCCTGAATGAAATTTTCTTTCACTTTGGTCTTGGCGCGTACTCGTCATTAGAGCAGAGACGTGAATCGGTTTCAGCTGTAATTTTCCCAACACTTTAAGGAGCCAGGAAGAAGGTGGAGAAGGAAAATACCAGTGTGGACACAGACATTGGTGATATTGATCCAGCTGTACTCTAACTGCACAGTGACCTCACTAACCACATCCAATCAACTTCAAAATTACTTATCACCCTCCCTCTGTAATAAACGTCCGCAAATAAAAGGAAGTCACCAGATACCACAGGGAAAGAACCTAATTGCAAGTCAAACCAATCGTGCACATTAAAAGCACCACTGTAGAAGCACAATATAAACAATACTTAACAAGATAATTAACTGCTGCTCCAGATTCCAGTGAACTGGCAACACATCCCACATATAATATCATATCACTCAATAATCACTGCGCGTTTTCGTGACGTGCAGCTGTAACTTTCCCTCCGCTGAGGTCCTCAATCTGCCACAATGACTAAAGAGCATCTCCCTCTATTAGAGTCCTCGCTGAATATGTTTGGATGGGCCCAAACATTATTGGATTTGTCAGCGTTGGATACAGACATGTGTGAGTGAGGTTTTTTCATGAGGATGATTGTTAGCTCATGCTGCTGCTTGCCAGCTGGGCTGGTTCTGCTTAGAGACCTGTGAGTCATAAGTTTAGAGTCTGCAGGAATAAAGACATCGCTGCGTTGTTGTCTAATCACAGTGTAGGTTTGATGGAGGCGGAATCCGCTGAGCAAAACATATAAACACTCACCCCCTTCAGAGAGTCAGGGAAGATGATGGGAAACGTAAAGCCAGAGGTGGGAATGTATGTGCGTGTGGGAGCTCAAGTACACTGAAATGTAGAATTTGGAAACATTGCAGCTGCCCCGCATATTGCTTCATAAATCTAATGAACATCTTCTGGACAGCATCAAAAAAAGAAATGTGTCTTTCATTAACGGTTCACAAGAATTCTTCTACGACTAGTTTGCTCACAAAGTTAAAACAGACTTAATAAGACGTTGTTCCTAATGGCGAAGCAGAAACTGGACCACTGTCCTGAATTTATGTCCTCCACAAGCATGCGATTTTGTAAACCGAGACTTTGAGTTATTTATGGACCATTAATATTTTCATTTTCTGCTCCTTAAGGCTCAGCCAGTCAAGGAGTCACTTTTAAAATGATGATTATCTCATTTTTCACAGACTCTGCTCTTAGAAATTGACACTCCTCCGAGCTGAAAAGAGCAGGAGGGTCCTTGTTGCACTGACTGTAGGACTTCTAACTTTCATTGCTGTTTTGACAAGCTCCCTTGTTTCTTCAGTTTTGCGCTTCAGGTGAACGCCACAGTCACCTAATGATTCACATGGCTGACCTCAACCAGTTCCAATAACACAGCCAAACTGTGGGCTCCAGCGAAGAGAAACAGGCTTCTAACCTCCGGGGACTTGGGCCGGCTTTAAGGCCAAGAAAAGAGGAAAGGGAGAAGACAGAATACTTGTTTTCCATCTCGCTTCATTCAGGAGGTAAATTGATTTAACGGCCTCAGTGATATATTGCTCTTATCCTGGCCTCGGACCACTCTTGCCCCCTAACCCTATCCCCAGCACCCCCTCAATCCCACCACCCCCCCAAGAGAAGCCGCAAATTCCAGGAAAAGTTGCAGCAAGTTGCTGGCTTGTATAAATCACAGTTGGGCTCCCCAGTCGCTCCCTGCAGAGCACCGATGGAGAAACATCATCCCCTTCCCTTTTACTCGAGCCCTTCTAGCCGCCCCCTGCCCCCCGCCTCTCTTTCCTCCCCAGACTTTTATGGTGCCAACGCAAAGCAGCAAATGAGAACTTCCTCGTCATTTTACCACAACCTCAACAGGTCTCTGTTTCCTTTTGAGTCACTCACTGGGCGCTAAGATCTTTACGACGCCGTCTGTGACACTGCAGTGGCGTCAAAGTCGTGGTGCTTCAATGAATCTCCTTGCCTTTCTTCTTACCTGTTGGTTTTTCTGCATGCGGTCATGATGTTGTTAAGCTTTTATTGCCCACAATCCACAACGAGGGTGACAGTGAAGTCTCAGTCACAGCTATCTCCTGACAGTGCTCTCTATAGTAAAAAAAAAACCTGACCAAACTGAAGGAGGGGGATTGCCTGGAGGGAAGCTCAGGTTGCGAAAACTGTACAAATAACTGACGAGGAAAGAGCTGCAAAATTCATGTTGGGAAAACATTTTGCAAGAGTGAAAAAGCTTTTAAATGATCTGGCCGTGTCAAGGCCTACAGAGAGCGTGTGACTGCAGCGCTGCAGACCAACCCTATGAGGGACAGACCTGTCTCTGCATGCCCATTAGGCACAGGAAAGCTGAATAATACGCAGGGATAGGCTCACATACGAATGACATATCTATCAAATGTCTCTGTTTCTGGGACAGTAGGTCCAAGGGCTCTGACAGGAACTCTCGGCACGGCTCTCATGAATAACACATAAACAGAGAACATCCGTAAACAGTTTAGAGGACCCGTTTGGACTTTGTTCCAGAAGGGTGGGTGGGAAGGAGGGATCCAGAAAGGGGGACGGGGACAGGAGGGGTGGGGGGACGGGGGTGAGGCAGTGAAGTGCAGCTGATATTCCCTCTATGGCGACCCGGTTGGGAGGAGCACCATCAGCCTGCCTCTGTTCTCCTTTGGGACATTCTGCCTGTACAAACAAACCGACCCCAGGCCTCTGGTCTAATGGGAACCAGACCTGCTCAAGGACCAAATCTCCTCTTTCTCCTTTCCTCCTCTTCTTCTCCCGCCTCCTCTGTATGACCAAGCCGACACACACTCCAGCTGAAGGACGCACTTCAATTATCCCAAACAGACCTGAAAATATTCCCTGTTCCTTTCCACAGTTTTCCCACACATCAACAGTTCGTGACGTGTCTCTGCATCAGCGCTGACCTTCTTGACCCGGGAGCAGCCAGACTCCACCAACACGCCCTTATCACCACAGACACACTTTCTCTCACTTTCAAATGCTTTCTCTATCATTCCTGTCTCTCAATGTTTTTCCATCTAGCTGCATTATCATTGACACAAAGCTTTTTACTGACTCATGTCAATACCGACAACCTTTCATACTCCTGTCCTTCTTTGCTGTGCTCAAGCCGGCGAGCTCTTTTTTACTCAGCGTCACAGGACAGCATGGTACATTTTCCTTAAGTAAGTGCATAATTAGATCCCCCTCCACATGACAGAAGCGTCCCTAATCTGTGCCTCAAGACTGGAGACACCATGGAGACCTGCTGGGTGCTGAGTGAGTCCAGCTCATCCCTGGCTGCAAAGCCTGAATGTTCTCATTGTGAGGGTTCAGAGTTTATCAGTGAATGTCCTCCCAGTCTCTCGCTGGCTGTATCTATCTGAATGTTCTGTTTCACTAAAGTATGAATATTGGCACAGAGTCAGAGCGAGCGGAGAAAAAGGCTCTTAAAACACATTGGGCCTCCACATGGACTGCACAACCAGCACAGAGAGGGCTGATTGTGATACGACAGCGAGTCTCACAGACGTGTGTTGTATAAGTTGCAACACTACATGCTCCTTCCTTTTGAGTTAAAAAGTTTGAGATAAAAATACATGTGGCAGCTTCCTTTTTACTCTACCGGTCCGTGCCTGCATCTCACTGCAGCCAGAAAGACTTGCAGATACGTGCGTGCTACAATCGGCAATGTGTCAGATTTATTCAGGAGAATGGATCGTGCCTGAGGAGTCTGAACAAGCTCACAAACACACTGGATATGACTGTTCAGCCATGCCTCCCTCCTACACATCTGGGCACTAACCCATCAATGTTCCTGTCAGCAAAGATCTGCCAGTGATGAGATGAGCTGAGTTGCTGCCCAGTTTGTAGTCATTTCACACAATGCAGCACCGCCCTCCTCTTCGCACCTCACCACACACCCTCGATTAGACTTTTGCCTGGTCCTGTGAGCTCCTGTAGGGCTCTCTGTATTTCCCTGTGTTTCTTTGTGCCGTGTGAGCCGGGAGTGGCCAAATCCAGACGCAGCCCTCTGGAACTGAACTGTTTTTCTGCAGAGTCAGCGCAAGGCAAGACTTGCCGGTAACAAACATGTTGTGACTTTCTTTCTCCTGGCACCGTGAAAGGTTTTAGGAGTGGAAGGTGTGTGTGGGGGATGTGAAAGAAATTAGACTGAAAGTACAACTTTTAGTGTTTGGTTATTATGGTGCATGTGTGTGAGAGACAGAGAGCGCATTTGTGTTTGCATGACATGGCTCCAGGATACATTTGATTAATTTGCACCATTGATCTGCTGTAAACATGAACTCGACCTCCCATGCCACAGTTTCACGGATGAAACGGAAATGGATCAATACTGCAGCACAATCTCAAAAAAACATGCTGAGATTTCACAGCATAACCACAGAGGAAAAAAAAAAAAACCCCAACAAAGTATTTTATTCACAACAACACCAAATGGGTGTATCCAGCGTGGAGTTGAATCAGTGTTGGTTTATTTCCCACTGATGTCATTTGTTGAAGCAACAGACCTCTGGCAGGAAGGGACGGACAAACAGTCAAGGTTATTGACCCACTTCAGGGAGAAAGCCACCAATGACTCTGCGTGTCCCTGATGTCACATATTAATGATTATTTCCTAACATGGGACTACAGACAGAGGGAACAGAGAGCTTTTGTATTTTAGCAGTCAGACATTTTGTCCACTAATGGCTAAATATACACTGTCTTTTGTCATTTGTTAAAAGATCCTTCCTCTTTTCTCCTTTCTTTGCTAATCTGATCCCTTCCTCCACATTGTTCCACTGCCACATTGCGGCTGTACGGAGCTGGGGAAGTAGGGACACCTGGATCAGCCCGCTTTTCCACCGACATCCGTGAAGGGCAGCTTGGGCCAAAGTCTACGGCGATCTGACGACAATGATGATGTGGCAAGGGCTAATAGTGAGAAATGAGCGAGCGTGGGGACTCCACACCCCCATGGCCCCTCAGCGCTCTCCCCTCTCCTGAATCAAATATACAGAGATGTGTGGGATTAATCTCACAGGAGGAACTTGAACCCTCTGACTTCCTGCCCACTGATGAGGTCACTGGTCTCAGTGGGAGTGTCTGTGAAATGCCTGCTCAATTACAGCTGACTGACGGCAGAGCAGGCTAGGAGGGGGGGGGGTGAAAAAGGGGGAGAAGGATATGTGGGGGGGGGGCAATGGGGTGGATGACAGGTTGTGGAGGAGAGAAGTGGGGGACTGTCCAGTGCAATGTCTCCTGTGAGCCTGAGGCATTTTGCGGAGCACAGCATGCGTTCGCGTTATGGAGAGGACTAAG
This sequence comes from Remorina albescens, assembly GCA_034769265.1. NCBI lineage: Eukaryota > Metazoa > Chordata > Actinopteri > Carangiformes > Echeneidae > Remorina > Remorina albescens. Next base: position 4,049,542 of record CM068493.1, read on the forward strand.
TCAGTCAAAGGGGCGGGGTGGGGGTGGAGGCTACACAGCCAGGAAAAATCTCACAAAATGGCAGAAAATGTTCCTTTCTGACGAAACTTTCTGTTTCTCATTAATGTGTCATTTAGAAAGTGTTATCCAAGGAATAAAATCTCACTATTACGCACTAACATGTTGGCTCAGATAATCGTCAGGACTCCATCTGCCAGAATCTTCCTCTTCTTCGCCCCCAGGCCAGACTAGTCTGTGATCAACAAAATGAGGCCTTCAACAAGCCAGATCATTGTCTGTTGAGCTTTTACAACCGTCGTGCTGTCATAATAAAGCACTTCAGAACAAAAAGGAAGATTCCTCGTATGAGGCATCTGAAGTGTCTGACTTGAGGGATGACATACTGCTCCCCGTCAGCTGGCGGCCTCTCCGGCTCCTGGCTGATGTCAGAGCTCCCTTGATTAAAGAGCCGACCGCCTTTGGTCTCGGTGAAGGTCAGGTTGCTCTGAGGTAACTCCTGTTCCCTATAAGCCACAAGACCTGAGCTGCTGTGAGGTTATAAAAAGAGGAGGAGGGGCGGGGAGGGGGGGCAGCACCTGGTGCTTGGTGCCTGAGGCAGCAGCCCCGTACCGAAGGTAGGGGCTTTGGGGAAGGAAGGGAGGGGCAGGATGGTGATCGCACGCACAAAGCCATCTTGTTTTAGACTCGGCTCAGATGGAGCTGCTCTGTTGCCAAAGGTCCATGGCGCTACATCCTGCCGCCGAGTCAAAGAGCCAGTCTTCAAACACGTCGCACGAACAAAGAGCCATACAGTGAGCACCCATACATCACACCCACAGAAAGGGGCGAACTGTGTTTTGCTATCTCCCATCATCTCTGATTCGGCTTGCCGATGGCACCCTCATTCTGCTCTGAGTATTTCTCAAGAGGTCAGGCTTTCATACGGCTGACTCTCACACAACAACGCAATTAAGGCTTTCTCCATAAAACACACACAGCTTGGTCAAAACACACTAACACTCACTCCCCCCGTCATCGTCTCCCCCGTGTTTCACCCTCGGGCAGCAACAGGCCTAATGCCTTCCAGATGTTGAGATGCTGTACACTTCCAGCTCGACCAAACCTTGGAAGTCCGTGCCCCCTCTCTCATGGTGTTAATGGTGATCAAGAGGCCTCTGAGCGGGGGATAGGTGGGGGGGGGGGGGGGGGGGGTTGGTCACGGGACCTTTCAATCTCCAACTGAGCCTACAAAAAGCACTTCAGCATCCTTTCCCTTTCACGGGGTAATCACTGATCTGTATTCTCTTTACACTTAATCAGCAGGGTTTCGAATGAAAAGCTGCCTGAGGAACAGGGGTGTGGTCTAAAAAACACATCCTGGTAACGTTTAAGAAAAGCGGGTTTGCTTACAAACAGGATAACACAAAAGTCCTCCGCAGCTGTTCTCTATCCAGATGGGTGGTGGTGGTAAATACTATTAGGTTTCATTTGTCTGCATCCTTCAGTGGGGCCTTGGGGTATCTTTTGTTACAGCTGCTCATTACAACCCTGCTTGTATTTTGCCTCTTCCTATTTTCCTTCTAGTGACTTTCTAGCATAAAAAAAAAAAATAAAAAAATCAATAGCTACTCCCAAGAGCTAGCTAGTGTTACCATCTCCCCTCCTTCCTTCAACTGTGACCCTCTCGAAGTGATATTGTGTCACACTTTCAGATTTATGTTTCTTATAAGGTTCCAACCTGCTCTCTATTAATCTGCAAAAGGCCATTAATTGGGGTTCAACCTTTTTCTCAGCGTGGACTCTTAAACGCCCTGGGACACTGCTGCCTTCCACAGTCCTTTTTTTTTAAAATGCTAATCTCCTTAAAAACTGGCACTCGTGTAACTGCTGTGAAACCTGTTATCCTATTTATTTAGTGAAACTTATTTGTTTTTAGTGGTTCTGCGGTGGTTAAATGATGAGATGCAACCATTAATGACAAACGACGGTTTCCAGAGATGGGTGTGGGGTGTTTCTGTTATTTTGGCATCTTCCAGCACAGTGGGGGCAGACCATTTGACATACACTTAGCATCGCTGGGGCAAAGGGACATGAAACGAGACGATACAACAATAACGTTTTTGGCCGGCTAAAAATGTTGTCGGCCGCGTCCACGAGTTGAGCCCCAGACTCAAACCCAAGAAGAGCGGAGAGCAAGGCTGGAGGGAGCAGGAAAAAAGTTCTGGGCCGAGGACCTCTGTGAGAAATTGTCCATCTGCAGCACACACTGGAGTCAGCCCAAAACAAACAAGTTAAAATTAAACCACAGAAAGTCGGCCGATCCTTGTGTTTAGTTCTTACAAACAGAGGATTACCGTGTTACCATTTCAAAGCTCCGAGAAACTGTCAGTTTTGTGGTGTATCCCGCCACTCCACAAAACAACCAATAATCAGTGTCACAGCTACACCGCTGGTTGAGGCGCAAGTGGTTGACATGGTGTCAAAAAAAAAAAAAAAAAATCTGAACTTCTCAGCAGGTGCCTCAAAAGGAAAGTTTTGTAGATTGTTTGAAGTGGGACTTTTTCTCAATCATTAAATAACTGGAAAATGTGAAACACGACAGGCCTGTTTCCACATAATTTCCATCCATTTCTGTATTTTACACTGTGGATGTGTGAAACATAAGGTCAACTGTCAGTCTATCTGTTACACAAAGAGAAACTGTGAGCTATTGTGACAGAGCTTTAGTACGAGATTTATCACATTTCCTGCTAAATGTGTGTCAGAACAGGCTGATTTGCAGTATTAGCAGTTTATCGTTCATCAGTTTGTGGTGACAAAGATGCCTGTGGTTGTGGTCAAAAGAACAAGATGATCTTTCCAGTCCCCGTTAATGATTAATTCAAATTAAATCTGAGTAACAGGAATCCCACGTCTCTGACTGGCTGACTTTGGCGTTGCTAATTGGATTTTCCCAGACCTTTTGTTATAGCCTCAGTTTGAGCACATGTGGTCACTGTGGTTGCCACTGCTTAGGTTTCCCATATCCATATAATATTCAACTGTTTAAAGAAAGCCCCCCCACACACACACACACATACACACACTTCTCCTAAAGGAGAAGGTCTGTGTGTGACACTTTGCTGCCATCTAGTGCTTTTTGACAATAATCATGTGCAGCTTTAATGTTTAGTCCTTGAAAAAATACAAGTGTTGTGTTGTTACATCTAACAGCGATAAAAACTATTTTGAAATTGAATCACAAATTCTAATTTTAAATTGCGATATATCTTAGATGATATCCTGCAAGTCCCCCAGCATCACTTTGCTGAATTCAACATGTGGGGGAGCCAGAGATCAGTGACTTCAATGCCGTTTCTGCCACAGTTAAGGCCTCGGACATTTCTGCATGCAAGAGCCGAGAGATAAAGTATTCACATATGTTTCGCTTTCAGCCTCATGAGCAGCTGTTGTTGGACAATTTAAAACACACACACACACAAAAAAAAGGTTTGGGGGTGAACTTCTCCCCCACAGCCATTTGACCCAGATGATGTAGGAATGTCTTTGTGCTCAAGCGGAAAAATATCTACAATTTATTATTCCCAAATATGCATGACATCATATTTTACAACCTCTGACCACAGCACACGCCCCTCCTGAGGCCTGTTTTCTGCTTTTACATACAACAAACAGGCTACAGGCCTTTCCAAGTTAGATTAATCATTTATTTCTTGTACTTGTTTTTTAGCATTAAAGTATCATTTTAAAATTAAAATAAATGCTGAGCCAAAAGAAACTGACTGATCTTCCGTCTCAGTTCTTCGCCTGTCCCCCGTCACGCACCCCTTAAAACGTTCCCATATGGCTATGATGTCAAGCTGTATGTTGCAGAGTAATGATCCTCTCCTGAGACCATCAGGTCCACATTTGGTGTTTCGACACTCCTTCAACTTGACCAAGAACTGGTCATGCTGAAGTTGCTTTTTAAATTGCTGCAATGGAGAAGCAAAAGATTGGGTGAATAACAGATTTCCTGATTGGAAAAATGTGAGTTGAGTAATTTGTATTTTTCTGGAATCTAAAATGCGTTGTTTCTCCTCACAGGCTTCCTTTGCAAACAAGAGGTTTTTTTTGGCAGGTCCTCATTTAAAACCTCCACCCGCCTGGCCCACTCAGAGTTTCCTAAGAATCTAAATGTTGATTAAACAAACAAACAAAAAAAAAAAAAAAAGGGAAGGAGAAACCTTTTCCACCTTTCATGGCAAAAGGCAAAACAATGCAATCGGGGTGAAAGGAGACCTCAAGTCTCAGCTGACACTCTCATGAGTCATCAGCTCTTCATTTCCAACTGAAGAGAAACGTTGCATTTAAAAGAAACAGGCAGGGCAGTGGGTGCGGGGGTGTTAAGGATTTAATGTCTTTGTCTTTTCAGGAATGGTGAAGTCCAGGTTTACAGTGTGATTATTTAAGTAAATACTGTGATGCAAATAGAAACCAACAAGTCAAGCCAAGTCAAGTCAAGTTAAGGCTTATTGATAGAGCACGTTTAAAAACTTCTCTTGACCAAAGTACTGTAGAAGTGATCTAATATGTAAAATGTACAATCTCTAAAACATGATTAAAACTATAATGGAACTTGAAAAAAAAAAAAAAAAAGAACAAGATGTCGCCCTCAGTCACTGGCAATGACTGACAGAGGTGACAGTATTTTAGACAGGAGTCGATCCAATCCGTGTGGTTTCCAGTAGGCAGAACAGGAGATCATTAGTTAATTAATTAAATCCTCTGGGTGGCTATAGTTGACAAGATGCCCCCCCCCCATCACTGATTTTAAATACCCTTCCTGTCACTTGTGGACTCCTGCAGGCAGTCAATTAACAACATCCTGTTTGTTATCTGGTTCCTGCACACGTTACAGTTAAACTGCTGATGTGCTGGAGGATTTCCATCACTGGCTATTAATTCATCCCATTACTGAGGACACGCCTAAAATGGTGTACATTATGTGGTGCAGTGTTTTGTTGATTAAAAAAAACTTCGCTTTGGAACTATCTGAAGTATTGTTTGGAGTGACGCCATGTTGGTCATAGATCTTCACGGTGCCCGGAGGATGTTTCCTGTTGGACCAATTACAGATCACTTGTCCTGTGACAACATCTACATCAGCATTTCCTGGTTTCTGGTTCCCCTGTGCAAGAATGCAGCCCTTGGCAGGGGAATTATTGTCAGTGCTTTGGTGTGCAGCCAGAGTGTTACCTGTCAGTGGACAGTTTGTGCATGTGGGGTCTGCAAAGAGAGCACAGAGAGTGTAGTGAAACTAAACTCAAGCTGAATTTGAAAATGAAAATAAGCAGCTAACCTTGAGAAACAATGCTTTTGGATCAGGGATACAAGTTGCAATTTCACTATCAGCACGTCCCAAAGTATTTTTTATATACTTCTTTTTTGTGCGTTATTGTGTCAAACCTTGTGTCTGCTGCTGGGTTGAACCTTCAATCTTGAAACTTGGACTTGAATTATTAAACTGATGAATATGAGTAACAATCTAAGCTATCTCACTGATGATGCAATTCTTTTTGCAGGAAAAATGAGGACAGAACGGGTAGGTAGATATATTGTGTATAAGGAGCTATTTCACGAATCACTGTTTACAGTGGAGCCGCCGTGACACTAATTCTCTTGCACAAAATAAAGACACTGCTTCAAATGCCAGCAGAGATTGAAGGAATTTGAGGGCACAGAGGGATCCCTGTTTGACTCATGCATTCTCCGTGGTTGCATTACAGTAAATGAATAACAGTCATATTGTTTCAGAGTGAATGTCTCCTTAATCTTCTGGTTGAACATTAAATACTGTTCTGTTTCAGTCTTTCACTGATACAGGGAGGGTGAGAAGTAGCATCTGGCCAACCAAAGCTGATGTGGGTTTTTCGTCCAAGAGTACAAGGTCATTCTAACAAGTGTTTTCTGAAATTTCACAATCGCCATTACCACCAGCCATTTCCCCGAAATAGGAAAATAATTAAAGAGGTGGCGTTTGGCACTTTAGTTCCTGAGATCCTGCTGGTCGGTAATCTGTCCAAAAAGTTCCTTCCTCTCACTCATCCCCACCTCGCATTGTTCTTCCACTCTGGCACGTTCACAAAGAGCATATCATCTCATGAGCAACACTGTTAACAAAGTTTAGCGGGGGTTTATGTGCAAATGACCTGGAATTTTTTCATTGTTAACTCTTTCACCACTCCCAAATGGTAAAAGTCCCACTTCAAACCTTCCTGTTTGTTTGATTGGGTTGTTGTTTTTTTTTCACAAACTTCAGACAATATGCAAACAACTATAATGATTTGCAAATGGCAAGAATAATGAGCTTTTATTCTAAAAGACAGAGAAGCATTTCTAAAAGGTGGCCTGCTTTTCAGATTTATACTGCAACTTTGAAGAAACCCTTTATAATGAGGGCGTGATCATTAAGACTTGTAATTGGGTGACTCACTTGTACGGGCATCCAAATGATTGTTAAATGCTTTGAAAGTGGCTGAAACAGTTCTCTGTGGTTATTACTGCACAGCTTTCAACATGACCAAGAAGTACTGGTAATTTGTTATTTATCCAGAGATAGAGTGGAAAATTGAAGATTTCAGTTCTTTTTCTTGTTGTAAAACTCTGATCTGAGTATTAAACTTCCCTGGCAGAGAGTGGATGGAGGACAAAGCTGCATGTAGTGCCAGCTATTCATTCTTTCAGGAACATGACTAGAGTCTCCAGGTTTGTTTTCTCAGCCTAAGCCCCCGTTTGTCTTCCCTCCCTTGTTGCATATTTTGTTTTCTTGTTCCTCCCTCTGCTCCTATCTAATGGATCGTTTAAAATGGCCTTTGACCTAAGCTGGATTTAGTAAAATGTGGTGAGTGCATCTGTGTAGGCTCAGCAGTCTCACTTTCACTATTTTTTTTAGGCCATGGGAGCAGCAGGAGAATGTGATCACACCATCTATGCCCTGTTGAAAAATGTGATTCCCAACCTCCAGATGTGTTATTTATTGGTGGAGTTAAGTCTTTTGAAGTCATCTTTCTGAGAAGACTCATCACGAATACTCCTGCATCCATTCGATCTGGGCATTATTCTCTGATTTCACTGATTTCATATCATGCATATCTTGACATATCCTTGGCTACTGGTCCCAAAAAATGAAATATCAGGATGTGACTGCTCAGTATGCTGTGTGGAAATTCCAGGAAAAGGGCTGTTCTTGGGCACTAAGCCAAACAAGTCTATTTTATCCCTGAGCTCTATGAATGGACTTTGATTAGAACATACAAGCCAGCACTCATACAAGTCTCACCGTTTTCTGAGACCAAAAACAACCACGAAATTACAAATATGTGAGCTATTGTGCCATTATATTGTCTTAAATAAACAAACACTGTGGTGGTCCAGATGAAAATCAGTCTCAGAATGTTGGTGTGTGGGTGTGAATCTACGAACCAATTACCGAAAGAGGTGTGGAAACCGTACAGCCCCTTAGCACGCACGCAAAACAGATCTGACACTTCCGCTTGATAGACAAAAGGAACTTCATACCATCTTTTCCTCTTACTTTCATCTTACTTAATCAGCTTTTAATCATTTCACACACACACAATAACATTAGCAAGAACAATAGCATTTCAACTTGCAATGAAATAACCCTAACCCTAACATCTAAGCACAAAAAGAGGTGGACATAAGAGTAATACCATAACAATCAATGGAAAACAATAAAAATGACAAATAGTTAAGTCACTGTGAGGTGACTGAATACAAATTGAGCGTATATATATATATATATATATATATATATATATATAAAACAGAAGTTTCAGTGGATCATGTATGTTTAATCATCCATAATAACAAACACACTCTTGAATCTTAAGTTTTGACTTTGACAATATCTGTTACATGTTTACTACAAAGTGTTTAAATGTGCTAAAAATACAAGTGTTATAACTGTGGGGAGATGAAACATGGCCTGACTCATAAATATCACCCACACACAAACCACTATCAATTCTGCATTGTGCCCTGTGTGTGCGTGTGTGTGTGTGGGGGGGAGAGAGAGAGAGAGAGAGAGAGAGAGAAAGAGAGCATGGTCGCCAGTGTACTTGTCCTTATTTCTCTTCTCTCATTGGTTTACTACAGATCAGGGCAGTGCTACCCGAGAGGAGCAGCTGAGCAGAGCCGGACTAAACCACAGAGAGAACATTGTTCGATTCCAATGAATAGAAGGACATCTTTCGTTCAACTTTTCGTGGGGTTTGTTCTCATTGAGACAGGTGGGCTGCTTGTTTTCACTTACTTGCTGAATTTAGGCCTGATAATGTATGATTTCTGACAAATAGTTAGTGTCTTAATTGCCATGTTTTTTACAGATGGAGTGTATGTAATGACAAACTGGGTTCAAGATATAGATATGATAAGAAAAGAAGCTTTGATCAACAGCAGTAACAAAAGGAGGGATGAACTGCTAGCGACCAAAGAAGTGCAAAACTTAGTAGCTACAGAGGGGAGCAGTGTCATATGACACGAATGAGACTTTGGTCATTACCAGCCAGAGAAAAGAAGTCACTTTAAGATAAATTAGTAAAATAAAAGAACACATCTTTAAATTTAAGTTAAATCCTTCTCTGCTACAATACTGAATGGTGCTAACTGTGTTCTTTCAAAGTATAAGTTAGAAAATTGTCCAGATGTGCAAGTTTGTGTGGCCCACCTGGAAAGAGACACAACTTTGAATGTTTAATTATTTTTGATCATTTTTTAATCATATACTATTTTTAAAAAATTGATTTTTTGTGTACTTTTCTCAACATTGGCACTCTTTCAAAGCAAAACAAGACCCCAAAAAGGGCTGTAAAAGCGACTAATTAATTAAAGTGTTGTCAAACTTTCCATTGTTTTTGTTGTTGCAGCAGGGAGGGAGTGAATCTCTGCCAGTAATTGTGTCACTTTACAGAAAGTAACAAGGCAGCTTCAGAGTTAGCAATGTTTTTTCAGACCTTTGACTTAATGTGACATTCATAATTTTTTATTTAGTCATTTTTTGCTATTAACTGGCCTTGTTTTGTGCAGCAGCTACATAATAAAAGGATAAAGTTCTCAGATTATTGATAAGTGTCAATTAAGATGGATTTAATAATTTTTGACTTTTTTTTTTTTTTTTTTTTTTACGACTTTTTATTACATAACAGCAGCCTCCATGACTCTTGGACATACATAATATTTGGGATGCAGTTCTTGAATCAGTATCTTATTGAAATGCCACATGCGTGTTTCTCTTGCAACGAGTTTTAAGATATAACATGTGCACCTGCCATGCTATAGGTGTGCTTTGCTCCTGTCCCATTGAGTTGAGCCCCCCCAGTGTTGTGGTGAAATATGGAGATTCGGTCTCCATAAACTGCTCCACATCAGAGACCCAGTTTGAAGGAATGGGCTGGGAGGCAATAAAAGCAGGGACAGGTCTGCAGGTGACCAACCATTTGAACTGGGCTATGGAGAGCGTCACCGACTGGGACATCAATCCCTTGTGCTTTTTAAACCCAAAGAACTCTACGCTGGGCCAGTGCGACAGGAAACCAAAAATTGTAGTTTACAGTAAGTGTTACTTACTCAGCACATGACAGACCGAGGCTGATGAAACTGTGTCTAACTTCTCATGCTTTTTTTCTGCAGCGTTCCCAGGAAACATCGACATCAACAGCGTGACCGACGGTGTGATGAAAGAAGGGGAAACGCATAACCTCACATGTCACATCCAACATGTTGCCCCTGTGCAAAATCTCACGATCAGATGGTACAAAGAGGATACACTAGTCCGTACAGACGCTTTTAACAATCAGAGTAGGAAACCACAGGATCAAACATCCGTCTACACCTTTACTCCAACCAAAGAAGACAACAGGATCACATTCAGATGTGAAGCTCACATGGACCTGGGACCAGAAGGACCACAACTCAATGTATCATCACCAGAGTATAATATTACAGTTCATTGTAAGTATGTCATGAACATTTTACTTTCCTTTTACTTTACCAAGGGAAGTTACTATTGCCTATATTTTTTTCTAGCAGTTTTTGTACCAAATAAAGATTTTCTGGGGATTTTATTCCTTTAATGGGACTTTAAATTCAACAGTTCATTCAATTATTTTATGATATAATAAAAATTGAGTGACATATATTTTTAAATGAATGAAATAGACCCCTAATACAACAAATCATTAACAGAAAACAGTAATATCTGCACTTCCAGTTTGTAAAAGAAAAAAAAAAAAAAATCCAAAACTTTGCAGCTCCTCTTTTGCTGACAGAGCTGTTAGTGAGTCAGTTTAGTGGGCTCAGTTAAAGTCCATCACTGCTCATAAGGGCATTGTTTCTGCTTTTTGCAGCTCTAGAGGGCCCATAATTAATAATTTCATGAAAAGACTTAAGATTAATTAGTAATGAAAATGTTACCAGCAACATTAATTTCATGGACAAATTTTTGAGCCTGTTCTAAAGCACTAACATTTCAGAAACCTTAATTCTCATGTCAGCTGCTTTTATTCACAATAGTGTAAATGTTTGTTGCTTATGTTTTTGTGTAGTTGGACCACAAGTGACATGTGCCGGCCTTGCCCTGGAGGTGCTGGAAGGAGATACTCTGGCACGTTTTTGTCCTGTGGAAGGTAATCCCTTGCCAGAAGTGAAATGGATGAAAGATGGAAATCCTTTCAACCAGGACGTCCCTCTGAGCAGAGCAGACAGAGGGCAGTATACGATTGAAGCCGAGGGCGCCGGCCACTTAAAGGAGAAATTCCAGATTGATGTGTTGTGTGAGTGTCGTTGTCATTTTTTTTTTCTCCAGAGCCACCAAAAGTGAAATTTAACACCGAAGCATCTGCTTCTTATTTTCATGAAATTATGAAATTATATTGTTTTTATTCTTTGCATTCAGATTCTTAGGCCACATATCTATCCAATCCATAAGCCACCAAGATTTCAACATGGAGTCATACATTTGTCAACACAGTGTTATGTTTTTTTGGGGGGGTATCGTTTCATCCTCCTGTGTAGATTAGTGCTCAAGTGTGAAATCATTGGCAGAGCTGTTTGTTGCCTCATTTGAGTCCTTGTGTACTCATGCACATCTACGGTGGATCAACAGATCGCAAATAAAGAAGTATTGTCAGTAAAGTGTACTTGATTATATGTTTTCATTACAAACACACACATCCTGACAGACGGGTGATACAGAGTCACTGGGCTGTAGGTCTAAAATAGAAAATACTTTCTGCTTTTGCTTTCAGACAAACCAGAGTTGAGGTGTCCGAGCTCTTACACTGCACTGGAGTACACACATCACAACCTCACATGCACGGCTGAAGGTAATCCTCAACCTGAGATAATGTGGTACAAAGATGGCGAGGAGGTGGAGCTTCCAGAGGAGCTGACCAGACACGATGCGGGGCAGTACCTGCTCTCAGCTTCAAACTCTCTGTCAAGTGTCAACGCCACGGTGGAGATTAAGGTTGAATGTAAGTCTTACTGATGACGTTTTGAATACTTGTTGTTCGGTATGTCACACACACAAAATCTGCCTCTGCTCTTATTTAAATTACTTACTTTTTTTTTTTTTTGTCTGTAGATCCACCGTCACAGATACTCGAGCTCGAAGACTCTGAAGTGGAGGTGGGCTCTTCTGTGTGGCTGAAATGTTCCTCGAGGGGAAACCCGCGACCAAAGTATGTCTGGACTTATTACTGGATGGACAACGTGATGGAGGAAAACGAAGATGGAGTTGCTCTCCTTCTTGTCCATAATGCGACTGTGTACAACACGGGCTCCTACACATGTCAGGCCCTGAATGACAGAGGAAACATCACTAAAACTGTCCAAGTGACAGTGAAAGGTACAGTCAGTATAATCTAATACATGAACTTAACAGGCTGATGCACTCATTTGATGTCTGTTTGTTAAATTATTATGTCAAATGTGAAAGTCGTTAATTATTTTATTATCCTGTGGATTATTATGTGGAACATAGCAACAAAATAGTTGACCTAATAGACCGTCAGTACATTTTAAAATCACTTGACTCCAAACACATGGAGGAAAAGTCAGTCACTCAGTCAGCTTTGTTTTAAAAGTGAATGCAGAAAAAAGATGACAGCTCCATAAACTTCTATGCAGATATTGTTGTCTTATGGAGGAAAAGTCAGTATGAATTTTCCATGAGCACCACTTCAGAATTCACATTTGTGGCTTGAAGAGAATTGTCCCGTGACATTACCATCTCTGCTGTCTTTGGTCAGCGGAGATGGTAAACGTACCTACTATGTTTGTCGAAGAAGGAAAACCAGTTTATCAAAATACAGCAACTAAGGAACACAGTTTAACTCTAAGCCAACTGGTACATCTACGTTTATAGACACAGTGTGTGTGAGTGTGAGAGTGTGTGTGTGTGTGTGTGTGTGTGTGTGTGTTGCTTTGCTTTTAGCAACCTCAGCTTTTCTTTGTTTTATTTTAGCATAACACACTGGTAGTTCTTTTCGGCTAAATGCTAACATAACTAATGCTGTCCCTGTGTATATCTACACATATACACTACCAGTCAAAAGTTTGGACACACTTTCCTATTAATTTGAATGAGAAAGTGTGTCCAAACTTTTGACTGGTAGTGTATACATACACACACACACACACACACACACACACACACACACACACACACATATATATATATATATATATATATATATATATATGTATTATATGTATGTGTTTTAGTGTGTGGAGCTGTGTGTGTGTTAGTCTCTTTCTGTGTTAGTGTGTGTTGGTGTGTTGGTCTCTCTGTGTGTTAGTATGTTGGTCTCTGTGTGTGTTGGTGTGTCGGTGTATGTGTGTGTTAGTGTGTGTTAGTGTGTGTTAGTGTGTCGGTGTATGCGTGTGTTAGTGTGTTGGTGTGTGGGTCTCTGTGTGTGTGTTGGTGTGTTGGTCTCTGTGTGTGTGTTGGTGTGTTGGTCTCTGTGTGTGTCGGTGTGTGTTAGCGTTTCGGTGTGTCGGTCTCTGTGTGTGTGTTGGTGTGTCGGTCTCTGTGTGTGTTGTTGTGTGTTGGTGTGTTGGTCTCTGTGTGTGTTGGTGTGTCGGTCTCTGTGTGTGTTAGTGTGTTGGTGTGTGTACCCACCCGGTGTTGGGGGAGGGCAGCTCCCAGCAGCAGCTTCCTCTGCCGGCTGCAGTGTGTCGGTGTGTCGGAGCGGACTTGGCGGACTGAGCTCTCCTTCCTGCGGCCATAATCACTTTAGCTTTAGCTGTTCGCCCAAAAAGTGACCGAGTGGCCGCCGGCTGGTGCCGCACGCAGCCGGGGAGGTGCAGCGGGGGGTCGGTGAGACTGAGGACGGCCGACCGCTGTTGGAGGAAAACCTCCAGAAAGTTCAGCACAATGGAGGATTTAAAGTTGCTCCGTCTGCTCCGGGTGTTTTTGACATTAGAGCTGCTGTCGCTCTGTAACGGGACAGAGCCCAGTAAGTTTGGGAATAAGTTCTACACCTCTTTGGCTTTTTACTTTATTTTTTATTTTCTTCATATATTTGTAAAAGCCAAAAGGGAGTTAGACTGTTTTGACTTGTCCGTGTCGCCACTGAGATCCGGAGCTTATTTAAGACGTTTAAAAAAGGTTTGGGAGGCCGGAAACTTTGGATGTTATGAGTCATACTCATGTCTAATGTTGTGAACGGAAACAAATGCTAATAATGAATCTGAGTGAGTGTGAAAATCTGTCATATTTTCTGTGTTTTGATCAGTAAATAATTGTGACCTTTTGAAGACTCTCTGTTCATTGAAGCTTCCTTTTGGAGCTTTTAGATAACAAAAACAAAAAACCCTTATCTTTTTGTGTTAAGATGCGTTTTATTTATTTATTTTTTTATATATAAATGGAAACAAATTGAGGAGACTGTTACACATGTTATTCTAGATTTGGTCATTACAGTAAGTCCAGCACAAAGAATGGTTGGCAGCAAGGGTAGTTTCCTCAGGGAGGGGTACATCCTTCCTGTTTCCTCCTGAGACGCAGCTTTTGTTATACAGACCAACACCATTAAGGGATAGGAAATTTGTTTTTAAGATAATGCATGTATGTCAACTTAGATTGGAATAACACTTTGCGCCCTCACTTTACGCTCCACAGGTGCTGACCGAGAATGTCCCGTTGAAATAACTCCAAACAGCATGATGGTCCAGTACAGAGAAAAAACCCAGACTGTGACGTGCAAACCGACATCCAGCAGCAAGAGTCACTTAAAAGAAATATACTGGCAGCGTGGGGACATCAAAACGTACAGTGAAAGCTTGGACATCAGCAGCCATGGAGAGTGGGACAGTCAGCCTGTCTGCCATGCATCGTTTGTTGGACTTGGACGGTGCAGTAAAGCCTTAAACTACACCCTCTTCAGTATGTATTGATAACGCTTTCCTTGTATTTTTACTGTCATCAACATTAAATCCCGATTTAATCCTGCTTTTGTTGTTGTTGTTGTTGTTGTCCTCACTGTGCATGAACTCTGCAGAAACGCCAGATAAAGTCTTCATCCTTGCTGACAAGGACTACAGCTCACTAACAGCGGGCCAAAACCTCGAGCTGCGGTGTATTGTTACTGAAGTTGCTCCTGCACCAAACGTCATTGTGCAGTGGTATCAGGGGAATGACACCTTTGAACCAACTACCACAGGTGGGAAATCTTTAATTACTTGTTAGATGTTGCTGGTGTGATTATAATCATCCAACACCATTAAGAACCATTATTGAAGACAAACTGTGTCATTTATTCACATGCCCAACGGCGATATGATGGCCTTCATCAGTTAACGTAATACATAATTTATCCAGTGGTGCAGTGAACAAAGAGCGGGATTAGTTTATTGAATTAAAAATGTTTTTATCATCAGCTGGATGTGAAAGGCAAAAGAGCCCACCTATTTATTGGTGTGCTGCTGATTCATATCAGCGTTGACACTTGAGGCTGTATTTTTGAAGCAGATGAGTTTGTGCTCATCAATGTTCATTTAAACGTAGTGTGGTGCAGATGTTGTTTAACACTTAGACCAATGTGTCCTACTGCACTTTAGCTTTAGCCCCTCTTGAATAAAATCACGAGTAAATGTTTATTTTCTGAGCAGTCAGTATGTAAGTGAATGTCAAATGAAAACATCTGTTTTTCAGCATAGAGAGTAAATCCTGTTTCATCTGCATCCCAAAGTAGTCATGCATTAATGTCACCACCTCTACCACTGATTGTTAAAAAGCAAGCAGAATGAATTAAACACAGTCTATGTTTTTCTGTTATTACCTTAAATTTTCATCATAATATTTGTTTGCTTTGTGTGTGTGTGTGTGTGTTTGTTTGTTTGTTTTTTTCAGGTTCAATTCAACAGATCGACTGTAAGAACGGAAAAAACTGTGACATCAGTGAAATTAGATATCCGATTACTTTGTTTTCGGCCATCAACATCACTCTGGACAGAAATCACAATGGGGTAGAGTTCAAATGCAGGGCTCAGATGGATTTGGGACCAAGACTTCCCGTCGAGATGTTTTCTCGTCCGCTCAACATCACTGTCCACTGTGAGATCACATTAACATCCACTATTCCAGATTTCCAACACAAAAGCTTGTCATTTTCCTTACACCACCAACAAACACATCAATCGTCGTTTTCAAGCAACCCGAATTCTCGTTGTCATCGTTTAAATATTCTTTGGCCTCATGGTGCTCTATTTGCTTCTATTTCTCAACAGATAAGCCCACAATTAATGAAACCAAGCTTCCAAAGATAATCCCGGTGTTCAATGGCTATCCTGAGGAGCTGGTCTGTGAAGCTGATGGTTACCCACCTCCAGAGATCCAGTGGAGCTCAGACAAAGGGAACCGCGTGCCTGGAGCCACCATCTTTGTGACTAAAGCTGGCTTCTACAACTGCACTGCCACCAATGAAGTCGATTCTGTCTTCCATGAGGTCGAAGTGATTTTAAAAGGTAACAATCCAAACTCAGTTGTATTTTATTTGTAATTTTTTTAAATTTTATTTTTAGGAGAAAATATGGTCGTTTTCCTATAAAAATCAAAATTAGACTTTGTTTTCTAAATGGACAGAGCGTCCCAGTTGGGAAAGCTGATTTGTGTTAGAGGGGGTTGAAGTCAAGAAATAGAGATTAAATTCTTCTCCCCTCTATACAAATTATAAGAGACGTTTCATGGGTTGGTGTTGATTAAAACATCCTCTCTGCCATATAAACATATTCCTTCAGTCATTCAGACCAAGTGACCGCTACTGCATGGTTGGTCAATAGAATATATCAATAGCTATACATTATAACTAGGCAAAAATTATACAAATTGAAAAATTAGGTCGAAGTAGCAGATGGAAAGTCAGTCAAAAAGCTATTCGGCCATTTAAATTTATTTCAAAATGGCGGAGTTTGACTTCCCTGAGATTGCTCTACAAACAGCCAGAAGGCCGGTGGAGTAGCTGGAGGTTTGGGTAAGTTTTTGTAAAATACTGACCTATTTGATCTCAAGTGCTAAATCAAAATGGCCACAGTGTTACACAGTAATAATAATAATAATAATAATGCAGATAGCCTGTCTTTCCTGTCTGAGCATAGCTTAAAACATATGTTAAAGTTATAAATAGATAATTAGCTAATTTGCGACCTTGCATGCAGACATTGCTGAGCACATTTGCTCAGCAACAGGAAATGTAGGAATAAACTGTTCACACACGAATGACTGCATGCCAGAAATAGCAACACACGTATTTAAACCTGATCATTTTTCATTTTCACATTTTAATACGTTGCTTATTTTGATTGTTTTTTGTTACAGAGGACTACCTGCCCCTCATAGCTGGATTTGTGGCCATCACAGTGATCGCCATCTCCGTCGTCTTCTGCTTCATTTATTCCATCTATTACAAGAACACTAAGATGCGACGCTACAGCCTCAAAAACCCCAAACTCAGCACCCAAAATGGTAATGTAGCGCACAATGGCTGGGACCTGCAGTTTCCAATGACAAAACTATCTTAGCACTACATACAGCAGAAGTGATATCTTGCCCCTCTGAATCAGCTGCACCTCCCTGCCACAGAAAACAGAATAACACTTAAGACGTTCACACCCTCTGTTCTCTATTTATTTCTCCGCATGTAATGTGTATTTTACCCTTGAAGGAATAATCTAATAATGAAGAAACGCACCCTAGGCTTGAGTTGTACAAGTCTATTTTAACTACTGGACTCTGCCTGTTTTCACTGGATAGAAAGAACAGGGCGAGCAAGGCTTTATATATTTGGCTCTGATTTTTCAGAGAAACTGGATAATTCTTCATGAGCACAGATCAATGGAATTTGATGATGAATGTTTTGGTTTACCTTTATTTTTCAATAATGCTCAGTCCTTTATTCTGTTTTTTTTTTTTTTTTCTTCTGCCCTTAATATTCTTGCGCAGAGTTCTGGGTGTGGGATTATTTATAGATTGTGTTTTAAAAAACAGCGGCTCAAAGCCTGTGTTGGTTTTAACACTCACACTAACAGAAACTCTGCTGCCCTTGTTGTTTTTCCATCCCCTGATGTCAAATGTGTGACACTGTGCTAAAGGAAGGCTGTGCTACTCACTATGCTTTGTATGTGACTCTGCACTTCTGTCGTTTTGTAGCCTTGTCTGTGCCTTGCCCTTTGTTGTGCCACGGTGTGAAGCACTAATCTTGTGGAACATATTGTGTTGTTTCACAGCTGTATGCTTTTGTTTGAATGCCCGAAGGCGTTATAGCCCAATGCCTAAGTGAAATGTATATTCTGGAATTTTTTTATATGAATGCAAAACCTTATATTTATTTATGAGAAACAGTAAAGATAAAAGAAATTAGTGCTGAACATGGACTGCAGATTGCTCTGTAAATGTTGTGCAAGGTGGAATCAATAGAGATGAAGGCCTGCCTGTGATATAAGGGACATAAGAATATTGTAATATGCGTTTGTGAATATTGCTGTAAATATTCTTGACTGGTGTAAAACCATATTTTAATATTAAAAATGTGGCTTTTTAAACAAACCACTGTTCATTATTATGCACCCTATTCATCTATATATATATTTCTTAGTAGCAAAGCGGAAATTAGGGTGACAACTAAATGAGGGAACCTTGAAAAGCTGAACATATTTGGCATTATTAAATATATAAAATAGGATTCATTTGGAAAGAGTGTGAAATAGTTCCCAATATCCTCTTGCAAGGAAAATCACAGGCCTGCGTCAAAGGATAACAAGGAGTCTAAACATCTAATGTCAGGATATTAATCATCCTGGACACCTTCAGTGTGCCCATATTTTAAACAACAGGAAACTGCTCATTTTTCTGAGCTGCCACTTGAAGGCAGTACGAACCGACACACTGGACTCTTTTCTCCGGCAGCTCTGATCCTCTTGGGAATAAAACTGTGTATATCCCGGGAACTTTATATCCACACAGGACAAAAGAAAAAGAGAAAACTAAACAAAACAGTGTTTTGATAAACCAACTGCTCTCCAAGATACCATGGCTGAATCATGCCGCCTTCCCTTCCTATGGGAACAACTGGGATCGAGGGATGGCGTTTTTCTGTCCTTCAAAATACCTGAGGAGGATAGAAACTGTATGAACATCGTATGTTATATATGAATCCTGTTATGTAAAACTATCATGTGCGAGGCAAGGATTTTTTATTTTCTTTCTAAAATCTGAAAACAATACGATGAACAGATGTTTTCATCTGTTGGTGGTTAAAAACAAGACAAGCTAAGCTGACATTTTATATCCTCCAATTCCCCTGAACTATATCTTTAAGCCATCACAAATGTCACCCCCGCCCCAGCCAAGCCAAGCCCCCCTCCGAGAAAAAACAAAAGAGAGAGAGAAAGGAAATACTCTTATCATCAGATCACAAGATTGCAGGAGTTTACGAGGAGTACCTGAACGCAGCGCAGCCTTACTTTTGCAGGGCTTCCTGTTTCTTCACCAGGTGAAAGGAAGGTGCGTGCGCGTGTGAAAGTGGAGGCGGGGGGGGGGCGGACGCATTTGGAAATAACCTGCAAGATCAGTGATATATTTCATTTAGTCCTGAGACGGTTTGCTGGCTGTTTCGCCGACCGAAATCATGAAGTGGCTGTTGATATTCAGCGGACTCGTAGCCTGTTCAGGTAAGAAGTTTTCTGTCATGCTGTTTTTGTCTCCTTTTTGCTGAAACACAGCTGTATTCAAAAAGCAAAAAAGCAAAAAGTCCGAGTGGACGAATAGTGAAAGTTAAACCGTCCGTCGGCTCATAAAACTGCACAACGCCCATTTTTTTTTAGTTATTTTTTTTTTTATTTCCAGGTTTCTGAAACCTGGTGAGCTCATTTATTTGTATCTGTATCTTAGATTTTAACCACCGGCTGTTTCTGTCGGATCATTTATTAGGTTTAAAGCAACTTACGGAAAAACAAACAAACAAAAAAAAAAAGACTGAAGGATCTCTCCTTATCAGAATCATATTAGTTATAAAGAAACACCGGGAATTATGTTGGATCTGCATTTCCTGTGAAAAACGCTTTCAGCGTTCCCAAGAATTGTTTTATCATCCATGAATACGAGATCACTTCCAAACAGTTGGTGACTCCACCGTGAATAATTTAAACTTTCCCATGACTCAATCGGGAAAGAAATAAGTACTTTCCTTAAACATGCAATGAAAAACAGGCGAAGGCACCATAATCATAATCATGAATGAATGAAATCTGTATGGAAACAGCTGTTGGAAACAGTGTTTTGATTTTGTCGAAGCATTTGATAAACTTGATTTAAAAAAACAACAACAAAAAAAAAAGCAGTTGTTGAAGTTGAATTGTTTTGGCTTTAAAGCGTCTGCTGCTGCACAGATTAAAACGTATTTTACTATTGGACTGAAATACATTTAAAATTTTATTAATCGGGCAGTTTTAATCTAATGAGTTCAATTTATCTCTAAATTTGATCACAGATGCTATTCTATCATAAGCACACACGTTAGGAAAACTTTTTAATTTAAATGAATAAAAGGATGGCTAACTAATTAAATCATGTAAATGACAAGGGGTGTACAGTTACACCTCTTAGCAGGTAAAGCAATTGAACAAAAAGCTGAAAAGTTATTTAGCATCATTTGATACAAAAATTTTTGCAACAGCCAAATCGCTCTTAGTGTTATCACAGATGAATCAATGTTCTGTGAATCGGTCCGATACAACTGAAAATAATTTGAACCAGTTAAACGTTTAGCACAGAATAAATTTACATGTAAGGCTTTATACTGACAGAACAGGAGGAAGTATAACAGAGAACCACGTAGCATGACACCCAAAAATAATGCATATGCATAAGTTGACCAAAACTAAGGCATGTGTTGTGTGTTATAGTGCTGTTAAATACACTAATAGAGTTATAATCCAATCTCTTTGCCCTGTAGGGAAACCTGTGAGTGCCGATCCTAACTGTACCACTGAGCTGACCCCTCCTCAAATTGTGGTGCATTACGGCGGTTCCTTCTCAGTCAACTGCAGCACATCTCCAACCCTGACGGAGGGGATGGGTTGGGAGTCTTCACAGGATGGCATACCACTTAAAAACGGAGTTTCGTTTCTTACTCTAAAAGTAGACAGCGTAACAGACTGGAAAATATCTCCACAGTGTTTCTCCAACCTCCACGATGGGGAGCAGTGCATGAAAAAGCTGCCAATCGCTGTTTACAGTAAGTTGTGCATTACCTTATCGGAACCATTTGTAGTTACTAATCATTCAATAACTTTAATCTGTTTTATATATGTATTTATATATTACAGAAATGCCAGACAGTGTTTCTATGTCTAAGCCAAGTCCAATGGGTCCACTGGTGGAGGATGAAGAGTATCATTTGAAATGTGGCATTGCCAATGTCGCCCCAGCAAGAAATGTCTCTGTTCGCTGGTACAAAGGAAGTCAGTTGATCCATCAACAGATATCTGATGACACCAACCTGCTTCCACTCAATATGTCATTTGACTTTGATCTGAGACCCCAAAGTGGTGATAATGGCACTCGGATCTGGTGTGAAGCAAGTCTGGAATTTTTGCCAACTGGACCAAAGTTTCACCCGATGCGGTCCGAGTCACACGAGCTGATCGTGCTGTGTGAGTTTTGAACATTACCGTAAAACTGTCACACACTTTGGCAAGAGAATATATAACAAGTAATGTCTTTCTCTGAACGCATTCTGATTCTTATTTTTTTCCGTCTTTCTGCCTGTGTTTTAATTTCATGCACGCTCTCAGACTCGCCGGTCTTCGACGACCCTGCAAATGTGACGCTGGAAAACCCGGCTGAGGATGAAGTAACTTTAAGGTGCACTGCGAAAGGAAACCCGTTGCCGGAATACAGCTGGCAGCTTCCGCCGGCCATCCGAGACAAGATCAAGAATCAAAAGGAGCCTCAAGTCATCTTGCCCCGGCACCTTCAGTTTCCAGGGACATACGCCTGCACAGTGTCTAATGAGAGGGGCACAAGGACCAAATATTTCACTATCAACTCAGCTCCAAGTAAGATCGTCACTCCAAGTCTTTACCATTCTTACTCTGGTATACATCATGACCTCGCACAGAACAAATTGTTCTCTAACTTCCTCATGCTGTTGTTCTC
Source organism: Remorina albescens (assembly GCA_034769265.1). NCBI lineage: Eukaryota > Metazoa > Chordata > Actinopteri > Carangiformes > Echeneidae > Remorina > Remorina albescens. The sequence goes on from CM068493.1 coordinate 4,071,242, forward strand.
CATCAGGTATACACCCTGGAACCACGGCTGGGATTTTAATGGCCATTCTTTTAGTTTTAGTTTTTGTTTTGGGATGTGTGATTTATCACAAACAGAGAAACTCTTCTGTTGAAAGACCAGACATTCTAAGCAGATGAGCAATAACAGAACGTCCCTTTTCCCACAGGGGACCGAACAACCTTCGCAGCCATAATTGGAGGTTTTGTTGCCCTGGGAGTCCTGCTCGCTGTCGTCCTTGCACATTTTCTGAAACCCGATGGTATGTTTTCTCTCAACAAAGCCAGCTATCAAGCTACCCCATCAGGACCTGTATGATTTAAACTGACTTGTTTTTAAATTAAATTGTCTACTATTTGTACTTTTTAAATGATTTTTTTTTCCGGACCTTTATGTCCCTTAAAGGCCTTGGGTACGGTCTATTCTGCATGCTTGCATAACAGCTGTGCCTTAAAGAATGCTTGATAGCTGTCCTCAAAGCTCCACTAATCAATATTGTTGTAATGAGAAATGGTATGATTAATGCAATTAAGAAAGCAGGTTACTCACAGAAAACAGGGAACACGGTCTGACATTTACAGCCACTGTAGTAACCTGGTTTCTTTTTACATGCAGCTGGCTCAGTTATCAGATTTTTACCCCTTGCTAATGTTTACTTTGGAAGTGCAACCGGCATGTGTTTTGGTGATATTACTTCCTGAATCAGTTTTTTTTCTTTTGAGTTCAACTGTCCTTAAAGTGTGATGAATTTGTCTTGTTTTCGAAAAGAGCAGTGGAAACACAAGCATTCACAGTATAGTGTGTTAGTTTCACTTTTGGTCAGACTGAGCTGTGATGAATCATTAGTGTGGTGTGTACATGTAGCTATCTGCTTTATTTACACTGTCCCTGTATGAAATCTTGGACCTGGGCTCTAGAGCCTGCACATCTGCTACATGGGTTTGTCTTCCTTAAATCCACCAGCAGTAGGAGAGTTCTTTCCAGGAAAGAAAGCTCTGACAGACCAACTTTATATTACCTATTCAATTAAAACATGAGACAGCTTTTGTGTAGAGATTATGGAGACTATTACAGAGCTAAAAGAAGAATGTATTCTGTTGCTGCTGTCTTGTTTTATGGTATAGCCATGCTAGGTCAAGAGTTTCTTCTTCTTCCCCTAACTAATCAAAAAAGTTCATAATTTGCACACAAGGTTAGTCACTTGTGTTTTTATTTACTCAGGTATGCATGTGCAATCGCCGAGGCTGCAGTGCAGACTCTGAAAAGTATATCATATAAAACACCAGTAAACTATATACTTCTGCATTGCAATCACAGTGATTGCCTTAGGGTGCTTTAAAACTGCCAACGAGGCAAAATGTGGCGAGGGAGTTCATTTTCAGTGCATTAAATAAGCACTCATTTTACGTTTTGTTAAATATTTGTTGTTGATGTTTGTATGGATGTACCTGGACACAATAGTACAGCTCTGGAAAGTTTAATTATTTTTGCACTGAAGAGACTGAACATGCAACTACCTGTAATGTGCCTTTTTTATATGATTAAAAAAAAAATGCTCTCCTGCTCTCTTGAAATTATTTGAATCACAAAAAATTAGCAGCTTGCCAAAAGTGAAAAGGCTCTTTTTTTTTTTTTTTTTATTGGTGGTTTTTGTCATCACTAAAGATTCAAATTAAGTGAAAAGGAAAAAGTTTTTTTTTTAAAGGGTTTTCAATGTGCAGCTTCTGCATATGCATCAGGTGTTAAATAAAAGCCAAGGGCTCTGTCAGTGACATCCTTTGGCAGAATACTGATTGAGGCAAAGTCAAACCAGCGTCTTTCATGACTATGTTTGCCTGCCACCTTTTGTCAACCCCTTGGACCCCTCCTCTCTCCTTCCCTCTCTTGCTCGCTCTCTCTTTCCTCTCATTCAATCTGGGTTACATTATACAGTGCTGAGACTGCCATACTAATTAGTGCTGAACAAAGTGAATGTAAAGGAGTGTTTGTTATCCTGCCCACAGTCGCCAATATAAAACCAATTTTTTTCTTGAATCATGTTCTTTATGTTCGGTTGCTGTCATTCCCACTGAACGTTTTACCAGAAAGCACTGTTTGTGTATGCTCTGACTGTTGCTATAACAACCTGGCAGACTGAGTCTTGCTCAATTTGTCATGGAGTTAAAAGAAAAAAAAAGTTTTATCATACACTTATATCTCTTGAGGCCTAGAAGAGGGCTCGACGTAATCATACTGACACAAGCATGCACTGTATTCTGTGCTAAGAGATTCCCAGCTGTGCTTGCCATAAATACACCAAAAAGCATCCGATTACTTCCTAAGTTGCACTGCAGTTTGCGATCAGAGCTCATCGTCTGCGCAGCATTCTGGTCACAGTGTGAGTCTTACAAGCTACATGCTGCAAAGCTCAAATACTCCTGGCTGCTGGGGATTTCACAAAGCATGAAGTCCTAAAGAAAGAGGAGTCAAGCATTGACACAGAACTGGAAACTGGCTTTGTGTTCCCAGTCCGGTGTTGATTTTACAACAGATAAAAAAAAAAAAAAAAAAAGATAAAATAATTTCTTGAAAAACATTCATGCCCGCATTTAAGGCTTATTCAAAGTCCTTAACATTTGCTGTGCTTAGACTGCAATATATCAGATGTTTCTGTTTTTATTTTGTTTATTAATCCTATATCGTGCTGTAAATCTAAATTATACTTGTCACCACAAGCTGTGTTATTTATGATAGAGCTATGCTAAAATATATCTATACTGCATGCAAGATTATTGCAGTACAAAGAGTCAGGCTGTGTTTCTTTAGAGGCCTGCCACCTGTTAAATTTCCCTCTTTCCCTTTTACCCCCCACCCACAAAGTCAGCTGGGATGAACGGGGCCCTTTTGTTCCGACATCATTCCCTGCAGAGTTGCCAAGCTTGTTCAAGTTGGAATTTTCTTTCCGTCGTCCCCTAATCGACGCCTCAGTGCAGAGAATATCATGGGAAAAAACTTTCTGAGATGGATCCTGACATTTTGCATGTTTTATTCAGGTAAGATGTTGGAGACAACGTCTTTTTTTCTCTCTCTCACTCTCTCTCACTCGTCGTTACAGATGATGTTCGGTGCAGTAATTGTAGTGAAAATACTGATGTAGTGAAAAAGCAAACAATGACCTCTAGTTGGTGATAAGGTGAATGTGACAAAGAACATCAGCAAGTTAAAGCATCTTTATAGTTAATGTAGGTCAATCCTCAAGGTATTGGGTCGCTGTAATTAGGATGTTCTATAAAGTAACCTCTGTTTAGTTGGCTTTACTGTGTCCTATTATAATATAACGTCAGTCAACTGGAACAAATAAGCTACTCTCAATGCACATGTGCATGTTGAATGTTGAACAATAGGTGAAGCCCTGTATGTAGGCCAACAGGATATAATATACATTTTGTTGTTCTAACATAACATAACTAATATTAATTAGCCAGACAGCTACACCTTCACTATTATGAACAGGTGTAAAAATATTAGACTGACTCCTAGTGTGTTGTAACAGAGTTACATAATAGGTACAGGCAGCATACTTTTTTGCAGTCAGTATAAAAGTATTACAAGTATAAGGTGTTGGTGCTAACACCATAGTGCTGGTGTTTGCTGCATTATGTCTCAGTGTCAGGTGAAGGTTGTTCCCTAATCCTGAAGCCCTCCAGGGTCGTGGTGGGTTTTGGGGAGCCGGTGTCAGTCACCTGTGAGGCCACCCGCCCCGTCCGTGTCCTGGGCTGGGAATCGGCCATCAGTGCTGCACACACTCAGCAGGACCTGTCTGTCCAATGGAAGGTAGACAGTCTCATTGATTGGATAGAAGAGCCCATTTGTTATGGGGTGTTTTTCACAGCTCCGAGACAATGTGAGGAAAAACTCAACCTCGTCCTCTACAGTGAGTCAGCTCTTGTTTTCATACGCAGTGTGGAAATGGATGGGTCACATTAACCTGTTAAGCTGAACTGAACCTTTGTGTGTTATTTATTTAGAAACCCCAGACAGTGTCTCCATCAGGCCTGTGAACCACACTGGCCCCATGGTGGAAGGAAAAGAGTACCAGCTGCTCTGCGAGGTCCAAAACATTGCTCCAGTTCAGTACCTTGTCCTGCGGTGGTACAGAGGGCAGACAGAGGTTTATAACCACTCCTTCTCTGACCTCACATCTTCCTCACCCGTCCAAGTTTCTTCTATCCTTGTCATAACGCCAACCAAAGTTGAGAATGGAGCACAGTACAGGTGTGTAGCAGAGCTGGAGCTTGGACCAGAGGGACCCCAACCACCTCCTACTGTGACCTCTGAGCCTCTTAATGCCTCTGTGTACTGTAAGTCACAAAGCTACCCCCAGTCTATAATATACTGAAAAACGAGGGTGTATCTAACCCCTGTGATCTTCTTTCTAGTTGCCCCAATGTTCTTCAGTCCTGAAACAGAAGTTTTGGACCTTACAGTTGGTTCTGAAATCTCCTTAAACTGCACAGCTACAGGAAATCCCACACCAGTGTACAGCTGGCAATCCTCCCATCATATGCAGGAGAAGGGGGAAGATGAAGCAGTTCTTATCTCTTCCTCACTGCTCCCAGGGACCTACACTTGCACAGCTTCCAACACACTGGAGAAGAAGAGCAAGCAGTTCATTGTCAAGGCCAAGACCAAAGGTAGAGGGGGACTCTGAAGAGCACATGAGAAAGGTCTCTCCACACATGCCCTAACCTGCAACTTCTTTTCCTTTTACTTAGGTGTTTGAAACATGCGATAGGGAGATGGAATCAGACCACCACATTGGACAGACGAGGATAATTCAGGCAAGGAGAGTTTACTGTTGCTGCTTTCTGGACAGAAATGACTATGCATTCACGATTCAACAGAAATTTATCAGGATCTTGCTGTCATCCAGAATTAGATATCATAAAGAAAAAGACCCAAATATATACTACACTTGGCAACTGCATTTAATTTGTCAGTATTTTAACATTAATGTATTCTCTGTGATAGATTGTTGATTTAGAATATAGTTCACTTTTTATGCTTCCCCTGTGATATCCCATATCTAATTTATATTTTTGCTAGGCTTATTTTCTTATTAATAACTTTTTCCTGTAACACTACAAATGTGTAGCCACACTTAATATAGCAATGATGACTAAATTATTGTTAATGTATGCTGGGGATTTAATACTGCAACTTTAATGCCGAATGTTAAAGAAAAGCAGGCCATTACTGTAAATACAAACTGTTTCTTAATTTGCTTATCTTTATCAATAAAATGTAAATGAAACAACGCTGCCATTTTATCTACTATATTTGTTTATTGGTGTCTTAGAGCTGGGAGTGAATTTTGCAAAGGGGGGGGGGGGGGGGCTAAAAAAAAAAAAAGTCCATATCAGACAATTAATAAATTGTTCCAGCTCTAAAAGTATTTCTTTGTTAAATGTTTCTTGTGGTATTTGTGCTTTGGGGGATTCACTGGCTCTGTAAAAACACCAGGTGTCGATGTTGCAGTCTGTCAGTTTAATTGGCTGTCGACACGTTACGTGATGACGACAGAGACACGTAACCGGAAGAGACGGTAACTGGGGGAAAAAGGAGGAAGTAGCGTTAGCATTAACGGCTAATATTAGCTGCTAACATTAGCACAATGACCTTTCCTCCAGAAACAGTATTTTGTTCTGACTTGTGTCAAGTTTGGTGAACCGGCAGAGGAGGGAGTGGAGTCCGGGGACCGCCGGCGAACAACTCCGACACCTGCCGCCGTGTGCTCTCATTCAGACATGCCGCAGAAAGATCCGTGTCAAAAGCAGGCGTGCGCCATTCAAACGTGTTTACAAGGTACAAAAGCGAGGCCACAGAAATGTCATGACATGTTCTCGTAGAGAGTCTGACAGTTTCCTCATTCTGCAGCCAACAAGTACGTGGAGAGCATGTGTGAGGATGTGATCAGGGAGATGAGGAGATGCTGTGAGATGCAAGCTGGAAAATCCATCTGCTGCTCCGGGTTCAAGGACTCTAAAGCTGCGGAGGAGAAAAAGAAAACATAGTTTCCTGTGGGGAAACTTCTGATGCCAATTATGTCAGAGAAAGACAAAAAAATCTATGATGTTTTGACTGAAAACTGGCTGTGAATCCAAAGCAGCCATGTCGGCGCATTCATCCGCTGCAGCTGGTGCGGACAACTTTGATTAATGATATTAATTTAATCTGTTATTGGCGAGCTTTGCACCCCCTCTGGCACAGTCATGGCACCAAGCTGAATGGTGTAATATGTGATGAAGTATTTATCAAATGGAAGCTGTACTTTTTTGCAGCCTTTCCTGTTATCAGGTTATTTGTGCACTTCAGCGTTGAGCAACACAGTTATTTTGCAGATGCAAATAAAGGCTCCACTAACTGATGGTGAATACACACTGGCAGGACATACCCTGATGTGCTTGACTTCCATGTTTGCGTGTTAAGGCCAAATTACATTTAGATAATATCAAATCAAATATATTTATATAGTGCCAAATGAAAACAGAGTTATATTGAAGTAGTTTTACATGTAGAGCAGCTCTAAAACAAAACAGAGTTATATAAAGAGACCAAACAAATCATTCTTTTTAGTGCATGACTCCTTGTTGTCTAGAATAGCTGAAAAGACAGATGAGATTTTAATATCAAATAAAAAAAATAACAAGTGTTGATTTGCATAACCTGATCAGTTAATTCGCAGTAAAAGCAACATAGCCTGCGCCATAAAAGATGGGCCATTGACTGCTATTTCAATCTTTCTTGCCCAAGGCTATTTGAAATTATTTTATTTGATTTTGTCAATCTGTTCTCTTTAAAGGAATATTTTGAGCATCTTCATTTAAAAAATAAAAGTGCCTCTCTTTTGTTGAGGAAAGATTGATGCAAAGTGGATCCTTTCATCATTTTTGAATTACATTTACATATTCTTTACTGTTTTATGTAGCCATGCACACCATATGCACCGTTGTCACTGTTGCATTTAGAAGTAGTTCAAGGGCAAATTCTATGTCAACATTAACTCAGTTTCATTTGGATTTAGGAACTTGAAGGCAAGAGGAATGACTGATGGATTTTGAATAAGGGTTTTATCTGTCCAAAATGAAAAAATGTATTTAGTGATGAAGTTCTGGGCTGAAGTGACCTATAAAATTTTGGGTATAGCTTTTTTGGTATCTCAACTGCTTTATGAGACTCATTTCTTTGTCTAAACACGGCCATATGACTGCAGCAGGAGAATTAAGGAACCCTTTAAAACTGAAAAACAAAATATGTATATAAATTAATTAATAAACATGCGTATAAAAAGAGTTAACTAAACATGGATGCTACAAATAGAACTGATACATTTCCCACAACACATAAATCATTAGTATGTTGCATGGAAAATTATGTGTCATCATTCATGTTGACAGATTTATATGATCAAATGCTTCAAACTTTATTCAATTTCATGGTTGCATCTGTGCATCTGAAGTGGGATCAGAATAACTATCGGACTCCTGTCTCTTAGCATCTTATTGGAATACATTTAAAATTTAATTTTACTTCTGACCATTTCCATCAGTTGTGTTGATATAAAACAGTTTTATTCCCCACATGAATATATGCAAACTAAAATTGGAATACTGCATTTCTTTTTCATTTTTACTAAAATAACTCACACTCTGGGAGAGAGGGTCACATGACTGCTGGTCTGAGGTATGCCAAGAGACGAAGCTGTTGAAATAACCTTTCAGCTGCCACAAAGAAACAGAGATGGTCTTTTTCACTATAACTATAAATTTACACAACCTTTCGGCAGACTGACCATGGTGTCTAAGTTAAATTATTGCATTATATATTGCTCAATATATAAATCCACAACAATAAATAATACGGAATGAAAATTTCTGTGCAACGTGGCAGAAAAAAGGAAAGTGTCTCTGAGCATTAATCACAGGACAGGATGGACTTTATTGATAAATGTTCTGTTGTAGTTGCTGTATGAATTTGGTCTTGATATTGGAGGGCTCTGGTTTGTGAAGTTGAACGCGAAAAACGTAATGACGTCTGTCCTTGTGACGGCATGACGCACGGAGGTCCAGCGGAAGTACGCAACGGCAATTCTTTCTAGAAGTCTGTAGCAGTCTCTTGCTAGCCCGTGCCTGCTAACCTTATCGGATTGAGTGTTGGCCCCTTATAGCCGATTCTACACCCAACAGAAGTCCACATCTCTGAAAAGAGCAACCAGTTCTTTAGTTTTATGCTTTTGGGCGAGCTTCGTTTTAGCCCACAAACTTAGCCGAGTCGTAGTCCAAGCTAACGCAGTTTACGTCGGTGACTAGCTGGCATTATGTCCAGGATAGACTACAGCGTTTGGGACCACATCGAGGTGTCAGACGACGAAGATGACACCCATCCAAACATCGACACACCCAGCCTGTTCAGATGGAGACACCAGGTACAGCTCAGGACACACATGTTTTTTTAAGAGGCTCCCTTTTTTTGTTTGTTTAAATGGTGGACCTACATGTTAGCCGTCAGTTGTTATCTGATATTCTCTGCTGCACGATTTATATGTGCAAAATAGTAGTTACATTGCAGGAGATAATGGGCTAGGAATTACAGATGGGTATATATACGAGAAGGCCAGCTGTTGGTAGGAAGAAGTTTGCATTGTAAAAAAAAAAAAAAAAAAAAAGTACATAAAAGTTGTATCAATGTGTTTGGGACTCATTTAGTAACATTTGTGTTTTAGGCACGTGTGGAGCGAATGGAAGATTTCCAGAAAAAGGGTGAAGAATTAAGTAAATCACTCACTGAGTGCCGGCGTAAGCTGTCAGAGGTACAGAAGAAAGTACAAGAGCTGAGCATTTCTGCTACAGATGATGGCAAAGCAGAGCTGGGCAAAGCCCAGTCTGAGGAGAAGAAACTGAAAAAAGAGGAACGGGACTGGGAGAAGAAGTTGGATGAGCACAACCGGGAAGAGAAAAAGATGCCTTGGAATGTGGACACGCTCAGCAAGGATGGTTTCAGCAAGGTGAATACTGTTGGTGTGTTTGGAGTTCACATTTCAAACACATGCTAAAATAAGTAATGGTACCAAATGAACTGTCTTCATTCATGACGGTTCATAAGTGAAGCCTTGGAAGATACATGTTCGCAATAGCAGGAAAACAATAAACCTTGGAGAATTGAATTATTATTGGTAAAATAAATGACTATATGGCTCCTTAAAATATTTTGATGTTTTGATTACCTCCTCTAATTACAAGTTGAAAGGTGTCAGTGTGCTTTGGAGTGTGCTACCTTGCTATGACGTTGAATATATATAGGGATATTGGTGGGTTTTTTTCAGTACCACAATAACAGTTTTAGTCTAAGCAACGTTATTTTTGTCTCTGACATCTAAATGAATTTCATTGAGAATTTACCCAGAATTTGGTTCACGTCTTCATTACGTAGCCATCTCTGACTCAGTTTCGTCTGTTTTCTTTTGAAGCCCTCTCTATGTGTGGTGGAGTTGGTTCTTTATGATAATTCTCTGTTACTGTCTGTCATCCATAGAGCATTGTTAATGTCAAACCTGAGTCTCATGAAGAGACTGAAGAAGAGAAAGAACAAAAGCATAAAACATTTGTGGAGAAATATGAGAAGCAAATCAAACATTTTGGTAAGAATTGCTATAATATGACAAGACTAAATTAATCATTGCATGTTACAGGGTGATTGGGTGTAATAACAATCTGTTATTGCTGTCTTAACCACAGGCATGTTGCGACGGTGGGATGACAGCCAGAAGTACCTCTCAGACAATCCTCATCTAGTATGTGAAGAGACTGCCAACTATTTAGTCATCATGTGCATTGACCTTGAAGTTGAGGAGGTAAACACTAAAAAGAAATTTTCTTTTTGTTCTTTATCTCATACATTTTTATAGAAGTTAGGTTTATGGATTGAAACCTGGGATCTTTTTTATTTGACACAGCCTGTTTGGTTTTTTTTTTGTTTTTTTTACATCCATTGTGTATATTAAGACATGAACATTAATCAAAAAATGTTTCCTCCTTCTTCAGAAACACGCATTGATGGAGCAAGTGGCTCATCAGACCATTGTCATGCAATTTATTCTAGAGTTGGCGAAAAGCCTCAAGGTGGATCCCCGCGGGTGCTTCCGTCAATTTTTCACCAAGATTAAGGTGAATTACTTAGTAGCAGGAGCAATGAAACCAGAGGAGCCAATGTCCCTGCTTCACAATACTGTTTGCATTTGTGCCATATCCGAAGAACTGTGAAGATGAGGCAGGTTAATCCCACAATAAATTTAAATTGGCAAAATTGTTTGAAATGCAATTGTAATGCACCAGGAAATAACAGAGTCATCTTGTTCTTTGTATTTATTGATGTTTGACTAATGTTTTAGTTGGAGGTAATGAATGAAAGAAAATGGGAGAATGTGAGAGTGAAGCCCTAGAGCACCTGTCTCCATGGTTATTTAAATCTTTTTCAGTTGCTTTGTTCTCTAATAGCCCCAGCAGTGTTTGAATCATCACAAATTGCTACCAAAGGACCAGGCACTTGCACAGTAATTACATTTAATTCCTGGTCAAAGTGAAAAAGGAAAAAATGAGAATTCCAACAGTGATGCTATTCCACTGGTGGAAACCCTATTAAATGCAAATGCTGATGTGTATGTGTGTTCCCCCACAGACAGCAGATCAGCAATACCAGGAAGCTTTTAATGATGAGCTGGAGTCTTTTAAGGAGCGAGTTCGTGGCAGGGCAAAGATCCGCATCGAAAAGGCCATGAAGGAGTATGAAGAAGAGGAACGTCAGAAGCGCCTAGGACCCGGAGGACTAGATCCTGTTGAAGTGTATGAATCCCTGCCCGAAGTAAGTTCTTTTGTTTTCAGCAGCCCCAAGGATTTCTTCTCATTCTCGTAAGTTTAAAATGCTTCATACACACAATGTTCTTAATTACAGGAGATGCAGAAATGCTTTGATGAGAAGGACATCCAAATGCTACAAGATGTTATTAGCAAAATGGATCCAACGGTGGGTTCCTTCGTTAATCCTCTTTGTTACTTTTTTTATTTGGTTTTCAGTAAGTCTATTGACCAATGAAGCCTGTCTTTCACTCATGTAAATGTATAGTCAAACCCATTTACACATTTCCTGTTTTGATCAGTAACTAAATGTGATTATTATATCTGATATAGGAGGCAAAGGCTCACATGAAGAGGTGCATAGACTCTGGGCTCTGGGTCCCCAACTCAAAGACAGATGATGGAGATGAAAAAGAGGAAGATGCTACCTATGAGGAAGTGAAACAGGAGCACGAAGAAACTAAAAAGGAATGACCAATGTTGATCCAATGAATTACTGCTCATGATAATGTACTCGCTGTATTGCAACTCCACATTGTGTATGACTTCCCTGAAATACTTAGCTGAGATTTAAGGAATTAGTGGTCACTGAACTACATTGCATCAGTAACTCCTGCTTGGAAAATAAACTGCTGGTTGTGTTTAGGTCTTTTATTTTCTTGGACATCACTTAAGTTGTAATCTTACGGTTATTTGTGTGCACTTGTTAATTTGTGTGCGCGTTGGTGTGTGTCTGCATACATGCCTGTTATCTTTTTCTTTCCTTTTTTTCCCTTTTCATTTATAACCTTAAGATTTGTTTGACTTTCAGGGCTTGAGTAACCAGTCATCTTGAGTGGGTTATTTCACATTTTCTACAAAATTGCTGAAGTAAAGATTGAATTATGTCCAGTTGCACCCAGGTGTTGCAGTTTTGTCTGATAACTCCAGATTTTACCTGACATGCTTTTCAAATCATCAAAAATTTTAGTGATGACAATCACAAGTTAATGATCCACATGTGTTTATGGTATTGCTGGTAACAACCACGTTTTATTATGGAGTGCAAGTATGTTGGTTTCTAATGAAGCACTATTCATAAGCTGCATTTGCTTACATAGAGAAACAGCAGTTCAAAAGGTAAATAGGTGGATATGCCACAATATTATACATCAGAAGGCAACAATCAATGCAAGGGAAAAAATTTATTTCAGGCATTAAGGATGATTGCTCATTTGGGCTCCACTCCTCTTGCAGCTTTATGTGGCCTAACTGTTGGCACAAAATGGATATCAGAGATAAGAGAGTCATTGTAGGGCCTGGGGAATGACTTATGACCCATTTTTTTCCATCTTAGCCAAATGAGAATCCCCACACAAGTTCTCAGAGTGATCTCACCTGGGCCTATGTCAGCTAATTTGAGTGTTTTGGTGGATTGATACTTGATCATTCAATGTTTTTTATTTTAAAAGTTAAAGTCTTAAATTAAACTGTGATGGAAACTTGATGTCATAGGAGCTGATGATAATTTCAAAAAACTAAATTGTGTGGAAAAATAATGATTCAAAAGCTTTATTTTGTTATAAGTCACAAAATGAAACTGCTCAGTGTACAGTGCTGAGCTTTTGTGTGAGATTACAGGATGTGACAAAGAACTGGAAACACCTGGATGTGATAGCAGACCATTACCTTTCTCTGCAAGCAAACTAAATTATATTGCACAGTTGACATTTCATGTTGTGGGCAAAATGGCAGAACGCTGAAATTTGAAACGGCACTCACTGGAATCTCACTGAATTACAATCTGCATGAGGCCTCTGAATTGCATTTGCAAAGTGGATTGTTATTATAATTCATATCTGACAAAAAAATTAACAGCTTTTAAGGGAAATGACGAATAGAAACCCAAAGTACGACATCTGAGAAAGAACAATAGCTTTACGCCCAAATCTGAAATTTGGATGAGTCTGTCTATAACAGGAGGCTGTTTGATTTGAGTTGGATTGAACTTTAATCACGTTGATGGCGCTATCTGTTTGCTTCTGATAAAACCACATGCTGTTTGGTGTTGATTTAAAGATTTAAAAGCATGTCTTTAGATTTCATGATACATGGTTGTAGTGGCACCATATTTGCCACTATTTGCAGCCAGTATTTCATGTAAAGGCTTTATTTTTATAGTTTTGAATGTTGGGCAGGCAACATGAGAATTAAATGTCAAATTGATGATGATTTTTCTGGTTGTTTTTTTTTTTTTTTTACACTGAATCAAAAAAAAAAAAAAAAGCCCAAAACATCCATTAAAAAAGGTGTCAGAAATATTGACAGTGAACATTTTGTTGGTTGTAAAGCTCCATGTGAGGAGCACGGAGGTCAAACTTTCCGAAAGAGGAGAAACACACATGAGTCAAAACGGTCCAGGCGTTAAAACGCAGCGTCTTTCACTCCCGACCGCACTGAGTTTTATTTTGAAAGGTCGCTTGCCCCATGTGATGTGTACGTGCCTTGCCGTGCCGTGCGCGTGCAGGCGCGCGCTCCACCGGAGGGCGTGTCCTCGTCGGTTTCGGGAAGAAGCTGTCTGTCAGACAATTCGAGAGAATCAAGCGGAGAAAAGGCGACACGGGGAAACACGTTCCTAACGATTATGTAACGTCTCCGCCGGTTTTCACCAACTCTTGTTGTTTTACATCCCCGACATAAGCATTTCCGGTGAATGGTGAGAGTTCTGTTTTATCATTATTATTATTTTATGACTTCGCTGAATTAAGCTCATGTCAATAATAATAATAATGTTTATTTGTATGTATTTGTACGGAGATGTCAAACACTTTTAGTTTAGTCGCTCATGCCGTCCGTGTGTGTGATTTCCTTAAAGCGTTTGTTTATAAAAAGATAGTTTTTGTTGGTTGACTGTCGCGTAATGTAAACAATAACCAACAAGGTGCAATCCCCGGAAGGCCTAAAGACTGATTGATCCAATGAACTGACGTCATCATATTTTTTAAAGTTAATATAGCATTTTATCCTCGCTTGTTAATGTGTCAATACTTTTTTCCCCCTGAAATAATCCTATCAATAGCGAAATACCGGAAATGCTAATCACACGACTCGCGAGGTATGACTTTGATATTTCGGTTGGTTCATTATGTTCATTATGTGATTTCCGCCAGTGCAACAGCTGATGACACAGAAAGTCATATACTGTGTGTGTGTGTGTGTGTGTCTTTCTTTCAGTGGGTTCCCTTTTCAACGCCATGTCAAGAAATTGGTTGCTCAGGCGTTCAAGGCCAGTCAAGAATGCCAAGACTGAGGCTCCCCAGGGTGAAGGCATCCATGTTTTGCTCTTGTGGACGAAGGATGGGGAGAAATATTTGTCCCACACGAGTGGAAAGATCACAGCCGAGGATCTGTGCATCTCAGCTGCCGAGGCCGTAGGTGAGGGGCACCCTCACGGATAAGAATGAAAAGCACTTTACACGTTTCCCTTTTCATTCTGTTATTTGTGGCCTGTGGGCAGAACATGTGCTTATCATCTGTTTATTCCTCAGGAATAACCCCTCTGTGCCATGTGTTGTTCGCCCTGTACGAGCCGCAGTCGCGCTGCTGGTACAGTCCAAACCATGTTTTCAGCCCAGAGGAGAACCCCAGCCTGGTGCTGTGCTACTGTATGAGGTCAGTCTGTCGCTGCATTGCACTGTGTCAGGAAAAAAGTGAGCCCAATCACAAAGGAGATTTTCTTTAAACCTAGGTTTTACTTTCGGAATTGGCATGGACTAAATAAGGAGCCAACTGTATCCCGTTATCGTGCCAAATCTGGGAGTGATCAAGGGGGATCCCCTCTGCTTGAAATCACATCTTTAGAATATTTATTCTCTCAGGTCAGTACTGAACATTGTTTTTCTGGTCTAGAGCTTATTTGATGAATGCACATGACTGCATTTGTGATGCATTCAATGTTAATCCTAAACCTGTTTGCCTTTTGTGCCCTACGAATAGGCTAAATATGAATTTGTGAATGAAGTAGTGCAGTTGGAAGAAGTTCAGACAGAGGAGGAGATAAATCGCTTCAAAAATGAGTGCTTGGGGATGGCTGTGCTTCACCTCTCACACCAGGCACTGGAAACAGGCTCTACTTTACAAGACATTGCAAAAAAAGTCAGGTAATTACTTAGAAGGAGAGGCTGTCAAGCCAAAGGCTCTTTTAACAATTAAATAACAGACCTGCACAGCTAAAGTTGTAAAATGCTAACAGCGACCAGTTGCACTTAAATCTGTAAATTTGTCAGCTCAGATGTTGATGGTTCATGTGGGTTGTGCTTTCTGCTGTCGTTTCTTTCCAATATTCTGCTGCCGTGACCATCCACTTCCTGCTCTGGCTTGCTGAAGCATAATTTGATCTAATTGAATTGCTGGATCAAGGTAACATGAGCATTTTTCTGATTCTGTTTCAGCTTCCTCCACTGTATTCCAAAGTCTGTCGCCAAGCACATTTCCAAAAACAACATCCTGACTAAATTCAGGATCCAGCGGGTGTTTGCAGACTTTGTGCGGACCTTCCAGATGCACACCATGGATAAGGGGCGACTGGGCCCCAACGAGATCATGTACAAGTACATTTCCACTATTGAGCACTTGGCACCATGTTTTGGCACAGAGACCTTCTCTGTTATCCAACTAGAGCTGAGGGAGGACGGTGATGGAGGTAGCTCTTGCTCCAACACCACCCATGCGGAGGGTGTCTCTAAAGACAACTTCACAGCTTCCATCACACACGAGATACTCGTGTCTGGCACCAAAGGGATTCAGTGGAGGAAGGCATCTGCTCAGAGGGTTTGTCAGAAGACACGATTTCTGTGACATTGTTGTGTATTCTGCTACTCTTCTTACTAACGCGGCCTCTTTACCTAGGCACAGGCAAATACTTACCTCAGAAACGACTACATGAGCACAACGAAACAGCAGTCCAGCCAGCAAAATGAAAACACTCCTGACGAGCTGACCACCTTCTGTGATTTCCCTGAAATAACTCACATAGCCATCAACGGAGCTACTGTGTGCATTAGTACTCAGGACAATCACTGCATGGTGAGAGCACTTGTTTACCCTTTTGTGTAAGAGCTTTGATACATTAATTCAATTGGTAAATGAGCTTGGTGGTGTTCCAGTCCAGTTGATGTACTTTATATTAGTCATTCTGTTGATGAGATTGTTCGGTCTTTAAAGTGTCTTCATGGAACATGGAAGCATAAATTCTCTCATATTCTCCAGCTCTGTGCGTGTGTGACTGA
This sequence comes from Remorina albescens, assembly GCA_034769265.1. Classification (NCBI taxonomy): domain Eukaryota; kingdom Metazoa; phylum Chordata; class Actinopteri; order Carangiformes; family Echeneidae; genus Remorina; species Remorina albescens. Next base: position 4,087,395 of record CM068493.1, read on the forward strand.
GACTGCTTGGTGCACTTCGGGCATGATATTACATTTTGAATTTGTGTGCGTATGTAGGTGGAAGCTCTGATTGTAAGCTAGCGGTGTTTCTGTATGTGCATGCAGGACGTTCAGATGACCTCCAGCCAGGAGGCCCGTTCCTTCATCTCCCTCCTGGATGGATACTATCGGCTGACTGCAGACGCCCACCACTATGTTTGTCATGAAGTGGCTTCCCCAAGGGTAGTGCTGAGTGAAGCGAACGGACTGCATGGGCCTATGCAGTGAGTTTTTCCTCTTACACATGCACATACAGACACAGATAGGCTATGAAGAGACACAGAGCTGTTATATCACAACTCTGCTGTGTTTCCAGTGATGATTTTGTGCTGCTGAAGCTGAAAAAGGAGACAGCAGAGGAGGGAGCTTTCCTTGTACGTTGGAGTGTTCTTGACTACCACCGCATCATCTTAGCTGTGCTAAACACAAATAAAGTAAGCCAACACCCACTCTCCTCTTTGCAGTACAGTCTTGATGAAAATGTACGCACACCTGCGTTTACGTGAACTCACTGGCTTGCAGGAAAAACCGACACCAGTCCACAAGCAGTTTCGGATTAAGTACAAGGATTCAAAGTTCTCTCTGGAGGGCTGGGACCAAGAATTCTCCAGTTTGAAGGAGCTAACGGACAGCCTCAAGACGTTTGTGCTCAAGTCTGGACCAGACAACTTTACTCTGAAAAAATGCTGTTTTCCAAGACAAGGAGGTTCATATTCTCTGGGCATTTTAATTCTAGATATTTTTTGTATCACTCACAGGCTGCATTGTGTGATATTTATTTATTTATAATTGTATTTTGAATAATTTTGTCTCTTTGCACGTTTGTGTGATGTAGAGTTATCCAACCTTCTGGTGATGAGGCAAGGTCTCGATCACCGCGTTCACAGCTCCATGTCCCTGAATATGACACAGCTACGGTTCCACCAGATCAAGGACAAGGAGATCATACAGGTGATGAGATCTACTTGACACCTCAATGTGAGAGCCCATTTCAGCTGCTGACGGAGCTGTTGTGTGCATTAACAGGAACAGCATCTGGGCCGTGGGACCAGAACTAACATCTACTCAGGACGTCTTCTGGTGAAGCGGAAGGGGCAAAGCGAAGATGACGACGAGTTCAACAACAACTCTGGCCAGAAAGGGATCCGAGTGGTTCTCAAGATTCTAGACCAAAGCCATAAAGATATTGCACTAGTAAGTTGTGATCTCTGGGCTGATCAGATCGTATCCTCACATATTTGCACTTTCAGCACATCCTTTTCCATCTTTCTTAGGCATTTTTTGAAACTGCAAGTCTCATGAGCCAGGTGTCCCACAGTCACTTGTTGTTTGTGCACGGTGTGTCAGTCAAAGGATCTGAAAGTAAGTGGAACAGCACTGCTCATTTCTATTTTTATTTGTTTTGTTTTTTGTCATATGACTTCCTTCTTTGCTACTTCCCTGTATCTCATACTGTGGTCAGTGTATGTAGTCAAAAATATCATTTGAGTTGCAAGTGAAATGGGAAGCAAATGCAAAACAACTTTCAGCGTGTTCTGTTTTAAAGAGGACGATGCATTTTGTTTACACTTTGCTTGTAGCCAGACTTGACATCTTGGATATTAATTTATTTTTCTAAATCTTTTCAGACATCATGGTGGAAGAATATGTGGAGTTTGGGCCTTTGGATCTTTTCCTTCGCAAAGAAAAGGCATTAGTGACCCCTCAATGGAAATTTATTGTTGCAATACAACTTGCCAGTGCTCTCAGCTATCTTGTAAGCTCAAATGCTAGTTTGTTTTTTGAATGCCCACACACTTTAGTCTCACTCATTCGTGTTCTAACGCATATCCGTTTCCGTGTCCCGGGGGGGGTGCTGGATCCCAGCTCACATTGAGCGAGGGCAGGGTCACCCTGGACAGAGAAAAACAACCACTCACACTCACACAATTAAGAATCACCAGTTAACCTGAACATGATGTCTTTTGACGGTGGGAGGAAACCCATACAAGTACAGCGAGAACATGCCCCAGGCCGGGAACCGAACCTGTGACCTTCTTACTGTGGGGCAACAGCGCTAACCACTATGCTGCCGTGCTGCCCTCCACACAGTTTAGTGGCCATTAAAATTAAGTAATATGAGGGTTGTACAAATTACCTCATACATTTTTGCAGGCAAGTGGGTCAAATAATTAGTTACCTCTCAACTCGAAAGTTCAAATTTCAGATTTATCACCAGGAAATGAAGTTATCTTGCCATCAGACAAGCTTTAAGATAAGCTGTAAAAGAAGTCCAGTGTTTTACAGGCTGACTCTAATCTATATTTTTTTTAAACTTAATTTAAATACGCTCTACAGCTCAACAAGTTAATGCTGGTACCATTCTCAACACTGTAGGAGACCAGGAGGCTGGTTCATGGAAATGTTTGTGCCAAGAATATTCTGGTGGCACGGCGTGGCCTGGATCCTGGTACGGCTCCTTTCATCAAGCTGAGTGACCCAGGCATTGCTCTGAATATTCTCTCACGGGAAGGTCAGCACCAGCAACTTTTGATCTTCACTGTTAAGGAAAAGTACCATATCTTTTTTCTTCACTCATTTTATTCACATGCAACAAACAGGAACCTTCAACCAGACCTCTTCCTGTCATGCATTTCCTCTTGTGCTGCCGCTTAACCTCACAGTGGGTCCCTTAAGGCTACTTTTTTTTTTAACTACTTTTACTCAGTACTATGTGAAGTTTCTGAAGAAGGACCAAAGTAGAGTTATTATTATTAAGGGCCACCTTTTTCAGCTCCTCACAATATATGTGCATACAAAACAACTTCATAGATTCTTCAAATGGAGTAAAATGTTTTGTAATTATTAATATAAAATAAAACCAAGAAGGTTTTCCTTAGCTACTGTAAGCATTAGTTCAGTATTTCAAAATGTATCCTTCCATCATGTGGACAATCACCTTGATTTGCAAGTTATAACTTCTGTCTTTGTTATTGTTGGTCCGCTGCTCTGCAGAGCGTCTTGATCGTATCCCATGGATCGCTCCTGAGTGTGTAGAAAGCGGCGTTCCCACTGGGAATGCTGCTGACCAGTGGAGCTTTGGTGTCACTCTGCTTGAAATCTGCAACAACGGCGATGTTCCAATGAGTGGCTGTGCATTAGCTAAGGTAGGCCCATGTTGTACCTTTCACCTCTTTCACCAGGCTTCACCTGGCCTTTTATCCCTTTGACCTCTAATTGTAACACAAAAACCTTTACTCCCCCTCACCCCCAAAAGAAAGAGCGCTTTTATCAGCAAAAGAGCCGCTTAGCTGAGCCATCGTCGCAGGAACTTGCCAGCTTTATCAGCATGTGTTTGAACTACGAACCTTTGGAAAGGCCTTCGTTTCACACTGTGCTGAGAGAGCTCATAGACCTCAAGATCAAAAGTGGGTTTGTCTTTCCCCCTACAAAATATTTTGTCATTCTTTCTACCTGAGTCAGTGAATATAATGGGTTTTTATTTCTTCCTGCAAAAATAGACCCTGATATGTCCCCAAGTGAAACACTCCCAGATGTTGACCCTAACGTGTTTCATAAACGCTATCTGAAAGAGATTCGGGATTTGGGAGAGGTGAGATTTGGTGTTACATTACTAGTTTTCTCTTTTTATGCCTCTGTGTTGATGACACCCAGGGCCAGAGGCCATTCCAGTGCATTGGAAAGCAATTCATATTTTATTGCTCTGTCTGCAGGGTCACTTTGGAAAGGTGACTCTCTATCAGTATGACCCTGCCAACGATGGGACTGGGGAGCGTGTGGCAGTGAAGGCTTTGAAACAAGAAAATGGTTTCATGCCTGACTGCTGGATGAAAGAGATCGAGATCCTGAGGTCGCTTGATCACATCAACATCGTGAAATACAAGGGCTGTTGTGCAGAACTGGGTGAGTCCTCAGCCTGTTTTCTGCCTGCCTTGATTATTTTTATTGAAATGCGTGTCACTGTGCAGTATTTGCATATACAAAGGAGTGCTTGTTCAGTGGCGCTCCAAATTAACCCTGCCTCATGGATGATACAGGGAATGGATTTTTGGTCCCTTCTATGTGCAAATACTGAAAATCTAACCCCACCACACTTTCTCCATTATTAGTGAATATTTTGAGCTTTTACTGCCCAGCATTATGAGCAGCACACCTCCTTCAGAACCTGGACTGTCAGCAGACCATTCTTGCCTTTGAGAAACCATGGAAAGGATTTAGGAGGTTAAAACACTATTGTGTTGTTCTTTTAAAAGGAGGACAAGTATTGCAGCTGATAATGGAGTTCCTTCCTTTGGGGAGTCTCCGAGACTACCTTCCCAAACGTAAACTAGGGATTCCCCAGTGCCTCATGTTTGCTCAGCAGATTTGTCAGGTAAGTTTAGTTTTGTAGTCTTTGTCCGCCATAAAAAATGCTTCAATTCAATTTTCATCAACAAGAATTTTTCATACACTGCCTACAATAAAATTGCCCATATTAGATAATTTAATTTGATTTTAAAAGCCTCCAGGTTTCTCTATGTTTTCAATCATGTATTCTGATAAAGTCCTTTTTTTAATATCCAGGTAAATGTCCAGCACTCTGTGTGCTGGCTGTAACATTTTGGTGACATGTTCATCTTTTCTCTGTTTTTAAAGGGCATGGATTACTTGCACTCAATGCGATACATCCATCGAGACCTTGCTGCCCGCAATGTCTTAGTGGAAAATGATGGCTTGGTGAAGATTGGAGACTTTGGCCTGACGAAATACATCCCAGAAGGAGAAATCTACTACCGTGTACGGGAGGATGGGGACAGTCCAGTGTTCTGGTGAGCTCATGCGTCACTTAACAGTGTTTTACAGTGATTTGCTCTTTAACTTTGGCAACTAAACTATGTTTCTTTACTGGGTAGGTATGCTATTGAGTGCCTGAAGGAGAGCAAATTTTCCTTTTCATCTGACATTTGGTCCTTTGGCGTGACATTGTATGAGATCCTTACCCGCTGTGACCACCGCCAAAGCCCACAAAATGTACGTCAGCTGTAGTCTCTTAAAATAAGCTCAAACTTGTCTACATTTATATGTGAATAATCAAGTAATTTCAGAATTCCTATATTAATGAAAATTAACATTTGTGGTTTGTTTTTGTTTTGTTTTGGGTTTTTTTTTTTTTGTTGTTTTTTTGCAGAAATACGCTGAAATGATAGATCCAAATCACGAACAGATGAATGTGATGGTTCTGATAAAACTGTTGGAGAAACAGCTTCGACTTCCTTGTCCTAAAGATTGTCCTCATGAGGTGATAATACATGTTAACAGTTTTAACAAAATTACATTTTGTTGGTATGGTGAGTAGACTGATATTGTCATTGTTACTTTTTTTTCTACTAACAGGTGAAACTGTTGATGGAAAACTGCTGGGCCGCAGACCCCAGACAACGGCCATCATTCCAATCTCTCATTGAAAAGCTGGAGGCGATTCGCCGAACATACGACTGGCAGTCGAATATAAACTTTTCCCTGGCCCAGATCTGCTGATCACTTTTTGAACATTGAACACTGTCCACTGTACATTTTCACCAATGACAACCATACATTTTGGATTCACCACTGATATATTGCCTATGGAAGGCACAGTGGATTGCTGGCGAGCACCGCTGCACATTTAGATTAACTGGTGACTCCAAATTAGCCATAGGCATGAATGTGAGTAGGAACGGTTGGTTGTCTCTGTGTTGGCCCTGTGTTAGACTGGTGACCTGTCCCCACCCTCACTAAAATGTCAGCTGGTTTTGACGCCAGCACCCCTGCGACACCAGATGACATACTATTTGTTGATCAATGCCTGCTGCCTCCATTTTTTTATTATAAAAGCTCACAGCATCCTCTCATAGGTAATGCTGGCATAATAAACACTCAGTGTGTGTCGGTATGTCATGACTGATGAATCGGACCTCATGGGGAAATGGTGATACTTGGGCAGTCAGCCACCCACCATTATTTTCTGTCTTTTAAAAAGTTATGGGTCTGCATATATCACAGTTGCTATTAAGAATTTCTGCGAACTGGGGAGATTGCTACCTTTCATATGTTTACTTCAATTTTTTTTTTTTTTTGGGGGGGGGGGGGGGGGTTAATTTAGCATTTAATTGTGTATAAAAGAACACATTTAAAATATATTTAATATAATAATTTCGATTGTTTTGACATCATTGAAGCAGAGTTCTGCACACACCCAGAGAAATGGTTTGGTGGAAAATATTTCAAGGACCAAAGGATAATACATTATGAGAAATTGTTGTGCATTTTGAAAGGATAAAAGTGAGTGCTGTTTTGAGGACAAGCACAAAAGCAGCATTTGTGAACACATTATGGACAATATTAAGCTAGTCACACACATCCCTCTCTTTACCCCAAAACTCAGTCCAGATCCTACTCATAATCTTGGAACGAAACTTACACTCCATTTAACTTCTAGACACAATATTGGCTCCTCCAGCCCCTATCTGGACTGTTTTGACCCCTGAGGAGCTGAAGCTTTCCATAGCTTAACACAACAGTGCAGACCACAGTGTCCTGCCAGCTGACACAAGAGTCTGGACTTCCGGAGTCAAGTCAGGAATTTGTTCAACTTTCCAAACAAAATCAACATTAAGTCCACGCATTATACTCTTCATCTAAGGTTATGGTTAGAGAGTAAATTATATAATACATTTAACATCTTACAACTGCATATAAACATGTCTTATTAAAATGATGCATGGTTTGATTAATGCAGTGGTTTTACATTTAGACTTGTGCACCGTAGGATTTGTATGTTCTTCACAAATGCATCTATTAGATTCAAGACTCAAGATGTTTATTGTCATGTGCACAGTAAAACTCAGCAGTTAAATCACACAATGATATTCTTACTGTCCGTTCTTCCACACCAGACAGGAATTTAGCGGTAAGTGGGACGGAAGTGGGAGTATTTACAAACATGCGCATGAGGATAAGAATTAAAATAAAATAGAAATAGAAAAAAAGTGTCAATATATATAATATGTAATATAATGAAGTGGAGAGAAATTATGTAACAATATATACCAGTGTAAAGAGACTATATATAAAAGTATAATGGACTATAACAGGAGTAATAACTATGACTGTGTATTAAAATATAGCAGCAAGCCTGATGACCTGTGGAAGGAAGCTGTTTGGGAGTTTTGTGGTCCTGGACCTGATAGTAGAAGTGTAAACAGTTTTTGTTGCGGGCTCTTGTGTGTACTGTCCCTGATGATGCTGTGTGCCCTCCTTATAACCGTGGTTTGGTAAATGTCCTACAGTGAGGGCAGGGCAGCTCCTGTGATGTGCTGTGCAGTCTTAGTCACATGCTGGAGAGCCTTACTTTCCAGGGCAGTACAGTTCCCGTAGCAGACAGTGGTGGAGCAGATGAGGACACTTTCCACTGTGCTCCTGTAGAGGTTTTGGAGATTTATTCAGTATTATTAAATTTTAATCATTTTTCAACCCTTAATATCTGCTCAGATTTCAGAACCTTGAATATAGCGACAAATAATATGAAAAAAAAAAAAGCAGGGCAGGTGTCTAATTAAAAAGCCTAAAGTGCCTCTAAAATTGCCTTTATGAACATTTCATCTCTGAGCCAGTGATGTGTCGTTCATCTTGATCTAATCTTTTGTATGACTCAGGAGTAACAAGTCATCTCAGTGGGTGATTCGTTCTTTTTTCCCTGGTCTGCGCATGCGCGCCACAGGATCAGATTCGTTCACCAACGGGTCTTTCTGCCGCATATTCTCTGTGTAGGAATGGCTGATTCGTTCGAGACTCATAAAATAAGGTCTTCGGGTCTGAGTCTTTTGTTCACGTGTCTCATGGCCGTTGCGCAGGCTCAGTGTAGAAATGAATGATTCGTTCATGACTCATGACTACGGGTCTTCGGGTCTTTTGTTCATTATTCATGTGGTTACAGCAGTTACATGACCAATGCTGTTATTACTGGTGAGGAGAGCTATCTGACTTTAGTTAATGTTAGCTATGTAGCTATGGGATGGATGTTTAACTTGGCTTTCCATTGGAACGAATTCATACACTACGGGTCTTCAGTGACCAGGTAGGCTAAAGTGAATAGCCATCATAGAATGAGGATTTTTTTTTTTATGATAGGTTGAGCGCTCTCCTACCGGCAAATTAAGTAATCAGTAAATTCAACTTCACCGGGCTATGGCCCAAAAGGGTGCTCAATAGTTTAACAAAAGCAAACTTATGTATTATATGCCAAGTGAAGCAAACCATGTTGCCCTTCAGTGTTTGAAAGCCGTGTTTTTTCAGTCGTTACTCAAATGACAGCTACAGCCACACTGGTTCCAATGAACGAAATACTTTTAAAAAGATTCGTTCATTTTACTGAACGAGATTAAGAGACCGGTTGGTAAACAGAAGCGAGCTTCCCATAACTACTCTGAGACGCCTTTGAGCGATCAGCAGCATTTATAGGAGCCAACAGTCGTAGCCCCGCCCCCCGCACTCTCCGTTACGTCGTAGTCATGGAAATGCGTCCCTCTCTCGGCCAATCAGAAGCGCCGCTGTGGCCATGTGTGTATTGTTTAAACTGCTCAAATCACGCCGACTTTGCAGACAGATAAAACTTCCACCGGACGGAGTGATGGCGGCCGCCGTGTCTGTTAGCGCAGCTGCCAGCGATGAAAGCGCAGACACCGGATTCGGTTTCGCCTCTCGTCCGCTTCACGAACATTACGAGCTCGCCGCCGCCGCCGATGATCACGAACACTGGATGGCCGGAGACCGACACCATCCCGAGCTCGAACCCGGCGAAGACGAGTCGACACCCGGACGCGAGTGTCAGCGGAGGGTCGACGAGGACCTGACGTCGGTGAGCTCCGAGGAGATCGAGAGCCGCCTGGAGAGGACCCGTCGGGAGTTTTACAACCGAAGAAAAATAATCATAAAAAACCTGCCTTCCGATGTTAGCAACCAGGTAGGACTCCAAACTCCGTCTGATGGAGGATTTTTCGGTTAATTGATTAACAAATCGATTGATTGATTCATTGATTGACGGCGTCGTTTTTGCCAACGTTAGCCTAGCCTGCCATGCTATCCCAAGTTAGCCTACTAGCCATTTAACTCATTCGCTCGTCCTCTGATTTGGGTTTCTGCTTTGACTTTACACGCGTTGACAAAACAACAAGGAGTTAAACTATCTGTATCTGACCGCCATTTGGTGTGCTGTTTGAATTTATCGCTCGTCCGTCGCCAAACCGCGGAGGTTTAGCACCAGGTGGTCAGATAGCTGTCAATAACGGGGGGGTCATCCGGGGCCTGTCTGACCTGCCAGCCTCGGAGGCCTCATAAACTGATAACTTAAACATCCTAGATTTTCGTTTTTACCATCCTACTGAAACTTTTTATTTTTTGCAAGTTGTACAGGTGCACTGAAGCTTTATCACTGTCCCATTTGTTGTTATTAAAGCTGGCGTTTGGCTCATCAATCAGTCACAGTTTTTTTTTTTTTTACTGATGCCCCTTTTTTAGTTTTTTTTGGAACGTGCCTGACTCATGGGGAGCGCCGGGCCTGCGGGCGGTACCATTGTTCACTTCACATGGGGGGGGGGGGTCAGGGGAGGGGACGAAGGGGGAGCCAGTTCGAGATGTGAGCTGCAATTTAACAAAAGGTGCAAGGCGTGGGGACAAAACGTTTCAGAAAATGCTGGACAGCATCGCCATGGGTTTGTGAATGGGCCCAAAACAACGCAGAACAATTTCTAATACAAACAATGACTCAGTTGTTACCCCCCCCAAACACCCAACACACACACACACACAGGTGCACTTGTTACTAGTCTCCTATTTGACCTGAATGAGTTAATTATGCGACCAGCAAAATGTGCTCATCAATCAATTAAGGCATTTTAGGGATTTCATGTGAGTTCTGGATTAAAGGAACATGTTGGATGCTTATAGTTGTCCCCTCTTCTTCACAGGAGGTCCATGAGCTGTTGGGCAACTATGACTTGAAGTACTGCTTTGTTGACAAATACAAGGGCACAGGTTGGTCAAACTGCTCATCCCTCATGTTTGATTTCAGTAAACGATTTATGGGAACAGATAACCTGCATGTTGACAAAAAAGAAAGAATAGAAAGCAATCATTGACACATCTTTGGTTGCCTCCATTTAGGACAACAATCAATCCATCAATCCTTCTTGATTAGGACAAAATGCTTCGCAAACTGTGTGACTGAGCTCATAAAAAGACAACAGTTATTGACTTGAGGGAGCCAAACAAACAAATGGAACAAAAATTCATTCACTGGACTTTTTCTCAGGATTAAACTGCAATTGATTTGCACCTTCATTAAACATGTTACATGGGCTCCAGCACTTTGTCACTAGGGGTGACATGATGTGAAAAATACCAGCAGTAATTAAAGCCTAATTTTTATTTAGCTGTATATTTGTGCTACTATACCGCGTGTATTTTTTTTTTTTTACATCATATGTTGAAAAATCTGTCAAAAAGTGTCTGCTCTTGTAGGTGGAACTGTTTTAATGATGATTTTAAGTGCTTGATGGGTCAGCTTGCCATTAGTGTGAAAGCTGATGTATCAGAAATGACTGATATTTAAAGTGAATTAATCACAAATGTCCTCTAAAATGGTTTTGCATTTAGTATAAGCCTGGCGTTGAGCAAAATGTTGTGCTGGATAATAGTCACATTTAGATGTGGTTTCTTGCCAGAGGGCCAGTAAAAAAAATCACATTACCATTTTTTGGCTTGAGACGTTCACAAAAATCTTCCCCACTTTTCTGCTCTTCTTTGAAAACCCTGGTGACAGGATGTTTGCTTCAGCACACCATGTATACCTTATACCGGCTTTGTAAGGAGGCAATTGCAGACACTGCAGGCAGTCAGTGCTAGTAACAAAAACTGTTTCAGCTCTATGTGTGACTTCACCTATAAACATAGATTCTCAGTGAGCTAGATGAAGGCCCTTTGATTCTTGTCAGCCACTGTGACAGGCATCATAGCTCTGACAAGGAAAGTGGGAGAGTGACATAAAAGCTTGTGCGTGGTGTTGTTGTGCCGCAAGTATTGTCTTTTATCAGACTACCTGAAGGACAAATTTGGCATCATGTCCAAAGTTTGCTGTTGGATTCAGATTTTTTTTGCTGGCTGAACAAATGCCACTCCCTGACTTGACACCAAATTGTTTCTCTCCTCCCTCTGTCCCCCATTACCCTCAGCATTTGTGACACTGCTCAATGGGGAACAGGCGCAGTGTGCCATCAAAGAGTTCCACCAGCATTTGCTACGGGACAGGGAAATCTCTGTGCAGCTGCAGCCAACAGACGCTCTTCTGTGCATCGCCAACCTGCCCCGTGCCTTCACCCAGCAGCAGTTTGAGGAGTTGGTGCGACCCTTCGGTAACCTGGAGCGCTGCTTCCTGGTGTACAGCACCTCCACCGGCCATTCCAAGGGTTATGGCTTTGTGGAGTACATGAAGAAGGACTCGGCAGCCAGAGCCAAGTCGGAGCTTTTGGGAAAGCAGCTGGGTTCCCGCATGCTGTATGTCCACTGGACTGAGGTGGGCTCCCTCACATACCCGCTGCTGCACTCAAAATGTCTGTGCGTGGACCGCCTGCCCCCAAACCTGCTGACCGCCCAAGACCTCCGCAACGCCTTGGCTGACACTCATGCACCCGTCTTCTGCCAGGTGAATTTCACCACACACAAACATACTACCTGTCAAGTTAAAATCCATTTCGACATAATGATTAGTGGAATTATTGCTGCTTTTCAGTCACCATTGGATTTTCAAGAATCCAAACTTCCAGTTGATCAAGTTTCATGTTGTTGCACCTTGATGTGAAAACCTTTTGTTTCTTTGTTAGAGCATGGCCTTGCATAACAAATTTCCATTTGGGGTGATGTAGCTTAAAATTTTTATTTATTTAGGAAAAAAATGTTTCACTAATGTTGCAGTCATTTTGTAAAACTATTCCAAATTTGATCTTTGAGTACCTTTCACCTTTAGTCCAGTTATTATGTGGTTGCCAAAAGTTTCTATGGCATTGAGTGTAACTGGTTTCTATGGTGATGACCACCTGACTCCTCCACACGGTGGCATTCAGCAGGCTTTTCTGGAATCAGAGAGGTTTGTCGTTTTTGCACAACACAACATGGTAGCACTTTTCTGCTGGTTCCAGGGTTTTGTTTTGTTTTGGGTTTTTTTTTAGGATTGTGTCAAACGGCAGTAATGATTAAAGGCCTTCTAATAATGAAAGGGGGAACAGCTTAGTTTCCGGTATTCAAAGTAAAATTGGTCTGGGTGTGAAATCTGGTGACACTGAATTATGCAGCTGCAGCTAATGACTGATGGTGAGTATAGGGTCTTTTTTTTTTTTTTTTTTTTTTTTCCAAGGGAAATGAGAAAGCTAATTGATCAACAGAATGGTATTTATCTAAAGGATTTGAAAGGATTGGTGGTTCTACAGAGTTTTCAGTTTTGACTGGGGAAAAAATGCAGTCGATGTTTTTAAAGGTTGGAACCTTTAAATTCAAATTTCTTCTCTAACAATTTTTGTCATCCATAGTAATTTTTCATGCTACTTGAAAATTTTAATTACATTTTTAGAAATTGATAAAAGTAAATCATCTGAGCCTGAGATGACAGGCTGGTTCAAGAAGCTGTTGATGTTGTAAAATATCCTACCTGCCACTTATAGGGTCACTTTATCAGTCACCAAACAATAAAAAAAACAAAAGCAAGACAAAAAAAAATTCAACATCACTTTGACTAGTTTGACAAAGGTTTTCAAAGGTTTTACTGGGTATTTCTTACTTAAATGTATACATGCTGGGTGTGTATGCTAAGCTTGTCTGCCAATAACCTGGTTTATTGGATTTATTTGCAGTAGATTTTGATTTAATTCTGTCTTTCTGAGATTTGAATTGTGTTTATTTATTTAATGTTCTCTACAGTTGGCTCAGGGACAAGATGGAAGTTTTCGGCGTTTTGCAGTTTTGGAGTTTGCCACTGCAGAGATGGCCGAAGAGGCGCAGCGACTCGCTGATGGCAGACTGCTAGGCGGGACACACATCAGGGTGTCCTTCTGTGCGCCCGGCCCTCCTGGGAGAAGCATGTTGGCTGCTCTTATTGCTGCCCAAACCATGGTATTGAAGTCAGGCAGATATTATATCCCTGTGGTCACTATTATTCAGTTTGTCACTGCTGTGCCTTTTTTGACTGCCTGTCTTTGTGATTTCTGCCTTCAAGGCTGTGAACAGGGGTAAAGGTCTCCTCCCTGATCCCACAGCCATGCAGATTCTCACAGGTCTAAATAACCCTGCCACCCTCAAGATGCTGCTCAACCCACTGTCACAGGGACACAAACAAGGTGGTGACTTCTCACAGGCTCCAAAACAACAAATTTAAAATTCTTCTGGTGCTGTGGATCCTTAAGTCTTCTCTGTGTGCAGGCCTTCTAGGGGCAGCCCCCACGATGCCGCTGCTGACCAACCCTGCCCTTTCTGCCGCCCTGCTCCAGCTGCTCCTTCAGAACCAGGCCAAGGCCCAGCAGGTACTGCTGTCTTCCTCCCTTTTCTCTGTCATGTTCCTCTTAGCCACTCAGCCTGGTTTGAGTCATCCTCTCCCACTCATTTTTTTTTTTTTTCCCCCCACTCTCCGCACTCTCCCTCTTTACCTATAGCAAGCCTTTCTGGGAAATCATCTTCTGTGGGCTCAGGTGCTGCACAATAAAGAAAGCCCTCTAGTGCCTTGTGTGAGTGACAGTTGTGTTTGTGTTTGGCTATCAGTGCGTGTGAGGTGGCTGCTTGATGAATCTTGATCTTTTTATGTGGTTGGTGATGGAAAACTCAGTGCCTGGGTGGGTATGCTCTCACAAGGAAAGTGTGAAAAAGGTTTGGTTTTTTATTCGAGTCTGTGTGTGTGTGTGTGTGTGTGTGTGTGTGTGTGGTGTACTTCGAGTGGTGTGGTAGGTGTGCAACTCTTGTGCATCAAAATTATGAATACCCACTAGGTAAGAACCTACCTATTGTATGTGGTGACTAAGCCTTGGCGCCGGTGTAGTGTGCTTGTGTATCTGAGCAGCTTTCCACCGATCAAGTGAGGTAGCCTCACTGTGTGACCCTCTTATGACACTGGACTCTGCGCTCCTCTTTGCCCAACAGGCAGGACTCATCGGGGAGAATCCTCTGGCTGCTCTGCCTGTCCAGCAGGGAGTCCATCTGCTCGGAGACCTGCCCCAAGGTTAGGCTTCCGCCCACTCTAGCTGTAGCTCCTTAAGCAATAAACTGCATAGTTTTGCTTTTATGATGCTAAACATCTGTACTCCCCCTGCCTGTTAGCTATGCTTCCTACTCTTTACACTAATCTTTGAATAGTAGTTGTGATGCCAGAACAGGCTAAAAGTGATGTGGTAGAATTCCATTAGTAAATATACTAATATGCATCCTACGGGAAAATAATGTTTTTGAAGCTCTTTTTATAGAAGAAAGCTTAACAGGAATAAGCCTCATAATTCACATTAACAGTAATTAAAAACATGGATCTCTTTATGTCCTCTAGGTGGTGTTGTCTCAGGTCTTGGTCTCCAGACAGATCCCCTGGCCCCCCTAAAGCCGATGCCACTTGGCAGAGCCCTCACGAGGGAGCAGGAGTCTCCCACAGCAGCATGTACCTTTCCCCAGACTTCCTCTCCCACTCTGCAGGGCATCTCCTTGCCCCTGATGGGTGGCATGATGGGAGCAGATGGTCTCACAGCACAAGGGGTGAGGGCCCACGTAGTTTTATATCACACTTTGTGCCTCTTGTATTCTTGTCCAGCTCTATACTCATGTGTAAACGATAAATGGGTTGCAAAAACAAATGGCTTTTTTCCTTCCCTGCCAGGTCTCCATTCTAGGAGATCCTCCCAAAGATGTGAATCTGCCTCAGAGCACCTTCCTTGGCGTCAACAATGTTTTTCCTTCAGGTAAGGTGTACAGCATTTCGGTTGGAGTTTCGTAGTTGACAGTCTGTTCTTGTTTGCTCTGCCACTACAGTTATTGAGGCAAATATGTGATTCATGTGTTGTCTGCCTCCGCGCTCCTACTCCAGGAGGAAGCTGCAGACCCCACCCCTACAGGAAGAGACCTACACTAAGTAATGTGTCCAACCAACACACACACCAGAACATGCAGCCAAATTACAACCTGCGCTACCAGGATTCCTATAGCCCTGAATATCCTCCTCTGCACCAGGTAACCACAGATGCCCTCTTTTTCTATATGACCTTTATGCCCTGTTGAATTTGATCTGGTCTGATGCCCATCTGGTGTTTTTCCTCAGGATCCTCTGGCTCACTTGTACGAGCAGCAGGAGAACCTCGACACTGGACCCTTGGTGGGATTCAGCCAGCAGGTAGTGTTTTTATTCAGCAGATTGAATGTGATATTAAGCAAAACTTAAATGAATTGCTTGTTGGACTGATAATAAAACACCTGCTCTGATGTCTCTGTAGCCTTCCCGTCACCCCAACTACAGCGAGCGATTTTCCCACTACACCTTCCCTCCCAGCCCACCCATGTCCTCATACTTCAGCTCAGGGCCCGAGGCCTCCAGTAACGGCAGCCTCCCAACCACCCAGCTCAACAGGGTAACTCTAAAGCCTCGGCTTTAATTTCTCATGCTTTTTTTTTTTTTTTAAAACATTAACATGCGTTTTGATCTCAAACTATTGACTACTTGCCAGTGCAGTGATGTCAGGGTAGCACTGTACAAGATAAAGCAGAGGAGGGTTAAGTTCCAAGAATAAATCTATGTTCAATTATTAATGCTGTGCTGTGAGTGCATGAGCCTTAGAAGTCGAGGTCACTGAAAGTTGCTTGTTTGTCTCCAGGCTGTGGGAATGCCTCCTGTGAGCCACACCAATAATTACCCCCCAGGCATGGAGAATGTGCCAAAGGTAACTTAGACTTTCTTGCGTTTGCCTTTTTTGAGTTAACTTTTTTTTTTTTTTCCCTGCATTAAGCTGCTCCTCCACTTATAATTTTTTCCCCTCCCAACTGTAGACTCCCATTGGTAGCCACAAGCGTGTGTTCTCTCGGCTGATTCCATCTCCTGAGCCGAGCCCCGAAGGCGGCTACGTAGGCCAGCACTCCCAAGGCCTTGGTGGTCATTATGCAGACTCCTACCTTAAGCGAAAGCGAATCTTTTAAATACAGCCGACAGCTTCTTGCTTTATGAGTAGCCATTCGACAGCCAGGACATGATGGCATCTCCTCCAATGAACTTAGGCTTGGCAGTCCTTGGACTTGTCTCCTGTGTACTCCTGTGAGTGACCCCTGGAGGGCGCTGAGGAGTGCAGCCTGCTGCCATCTGGGCACTTGTGTCACTCCATGGGAACTTTATTTAAAAAAAAAAAAAAAAAATCTTCTTTTCTTTTTTGTGTATATATGATTTTAGTGTGTTGGTAAATTAAGTTTTTACTTTAATTTTTTTTTTATTCAACTTTTTAATTTCCTGTTGAACAATTTGTACAGTGAGGGGGAAAAAAGGTTAATTAGTTAATGAAGTCTTTTCTGCATCATTTTTATTCCTGTGTTGAGTGTGGTGTATCAGCAGAGCTACAGATAGTTTGGCCAGTTTTCAGTTGCGGCCGTAGGCTGCTTTTTATAATGTTTGACGCTTCACCAAAGTGAAGCGGTCCACAATTTCAAACAAAGGGATTTGCGTAGTGTTTAAAAACAAGCTTTCCTTCGGAGGCTAAACTTTTAAGTAGCCTTTGTAATTCCATGTAAAAAGTTCAGTTTGTTTAATGAGATGGTGTTTTTGTGTTGTGGTTTTTTCTTTTCCTTTTTGTGTTTTGTTTTCCCCTTCCTTCCACACGGTTGTATATTTTTGCTGTATTACTCTCTGGGTTCAGGCCTTTTCCTCATTGGTTAACATTCATCTTTCCATCCACCAATGACAGCTGTGCGTATTTGCCTTTGTAGTATTATGGTGACGTGTTCTACCAGTCTGCCATATTTTCTCAAGCCTCAACTTTTCCACGTTTGTCTCTTGAGCCACACCCTCCAATTTGTTTATGGAGTCTCTTCTCTACATTGGTTGTTGAGTGATGCACTTGGAGGGCACAGGTCACAAACTTAAATCTGTTCACCCATAAAGGATGCCATTTTCAAGTCTCCGGGAGATGAATATTTTCTGTTTTTTATGTGAGTTTTGTTCGCTAAGTTACATTTTGAATGTCTTTATAGCCCACACGGCTGGATAGTGGAGTTGGGCGGGTGGCTCGGTGAACATCTGCTGTGCCTGAGTCACTGAGTTGGCTTGTCTAGGTGAATAGACGGCAGCTGGATTAAAGGACACAGCCCTTGTTCTAAGTCCTCTCATGACGGTGGAAGCTTAGTTTGTCTGGGGATAAACTATTGGAAGCTACGGCAGGTGATTGGTCGGTGAAATGACTGTCCTTGTTTCTTTTTTCCCCCATTTTTGTGAATAATTATCTGGTTGACAGTTTGATTGTGAAAACCCATTACCTCTGACTTCTGCTAGGAAATGCAGCTACACTTGAGCCTTAACATTGTTTTCTGTTATCTCATCCTGCCCTGTGTTGGCTTCCATCTACATTTTACCATTTCTGTGTTTATTTGCTGTGTAAATAGTTAAAGCTTGATAATTTTCCTGAGTCCACAACTTTTGTTTTCTTTAACAATGCCCGCCCCCCTTGGTCTGGTGTTCTTGGATGAATTTGCTGCTCTTTGTGTGTTCTTTTTCTTTTTGTTTGCCTGTATGTTTGAAAGCTGGTGTGACCAAGAGTGGTGCCACAGCAGACTGCTCATGTTGTGTATGGACCAAGAGATGCAGCTGTACTAATTTATGATCATCATTCATTGATTGATTTTTGATTCGAACTGCGATCCTCTCCTCTGTACCGCCATGGTTGTCTCTGTATGTGTGTGACGTGAGCAAGTAAATGTTATTTAAACTCACTGCTGTGAACTCATCATTTAAAAAATGTATATAAATATCTGCATTGACATGAGTATATCTGCATTTTATCTGAAGTATATTTCCCGTTTCTGTGTTTTGAACTTGTGGGCCAATTTTGTTATTGAAGCACAGCTGTCTTACGAGTTGTAGAAAGCTGTGAGATTCATACATTTTTAGAACTGGGTTGTTAAATTTGCAAAATTAGATTTTATTTGTGCCCAGAGCTGAACGCATTAGGATCATTTGATTTATAGAGCTCAGATACATCTTTGATTGTTCTCCAAGTTATCGAAGTAAGTTTAGCAGAGAAGGGTGCTCTAAATTTACACAGTGCAGCACACAGCCTTCATCTTTGTTCTTCAATGAAGGATACTGGTTTGGTTTAAAAAGACCCCGGACAGAGGGAGAGATGAGAACAGAGCACAGGCCAACAGATCTTCATCAGCCGGTCCAATGAAGTTTTTACTAGCTCCAGTTTGACTCAGGAATTGGTTTACTCGATATTCAAGTATCTTTATGGCAAGTATTTTATTTATCTTTTCATTTGTGATCGCTACTGGGGCAAGATAAAGCTCAGTTACTGGCTGCTGCTCTTATTTTGAAAGTTGCTTGCATTGCTGGTTATGTTGTTTCTTGTTGGCTTTTGAGTATTTTAATTCTATTGCATTCTTTTTTGGGTGCTGAGTTCCTGTTTTCATTTCCTTCCTCGAACTCTGCTGACTGAAAAAACAAAACAAAACAAAAAAAAAAAACAGCCTTTGCTTCTCATTGTCATACAACGGAGGTGGAGGTGTGGGCCATCATTTCACCCCCAACACTCGCATTTATTGTAGAATATGTCTTATAAAACAACATAAGTTATTGATCATTAAAGTTTCCTTGAGTCACCTTCTTTTTTTTTTTTGAGTAGAATAACATTTTAGCGTCTGCCATAAAAGCAATGAAAGCATTTCAGCTGCAGATAAAAAATGGTGCTCTAAATTTATTGGCTTCTAAAAATGTTAAGGGAAATTTTTAAAAGCGAACCGATGTGCTTCCGATTTATGGGAGGGAAGGTATGCAAGTCATTCACTCGTTGAAGCTACACAGATGCACACTCGTTATGTTTTTCAGCCTATTTGTATGGAGTAATGAACCAGAACCTTTTTCACAATCGGAAGAACGCATGCACAACCGGCTGATGTTTTGCTCTATTGGATAGGAAACCAACCATAAAAAGAACAGGCCAGCAGACAGATTCTAGGGAACAGATGTGCTAGATAGAAAGCATGAAGACAACAAAACATCCGCAAACAAAAGTTCTAGTTGTCAGCAGATCGCTTCTTTTACCTCTTTGCCTCCCTCTCTACACTTCAGGTGGCTGATAACTAAAACAACTATTTGTGTTTCATTAAAATGCCTTTGAGCACAGCACTTCTTCGGTATACTCGAGTTACAAAATGTTACTGGCTGTGTGACTCCATCAGTACAGATTAGCTCGGAGTGCAACCTGCATGCATACAAAGCAGGCCACTGCTGAGAGCACCGTTTTTCTTCCATGGATGACTAATTATTTAGCAATGAGCTCAGTCAGTTATCAGTGATCAAGGTGAATAACAGGTTGCTCAAACAATAAAGAACAACTTGAGGAGATATGTCAAACTGAAATGGGGGAAAAATTACATTTGTCTGATAAGGCTCTGATAAGCTGAAATGTCAGCTGTGTCCTGATAGACGTCGTACTTTGTGTTCAGTGGACCCTGAAGGGAATGGCAGGTCAATGGTGCTCATACTGGGCATGAAGGGAGCTTAAAGTTGTCTGTTTAGATGATTGGCCGTGTGGCAAAACGGAGCCCTTTAAATTACTGTCCCTCACCCTTCAGGCAGCGGTGCTAAAGGCCAAGCAGCACTGAAGAGAGCTTGTCTTCCCCTCAGCAGCCATCAGGATGAAAGGTTTTGATTAGATGTTATTCCTGTGGTCTCATTGAGCCTGAAGGAGCAGATCTGCTGATGGAGCTTTCCCCCTGATAAGCAAAACAACAGGGCAGGGCATTTATCATAAAAGATCCAATTTTAACGTCGATACCGTTTGTGGTATTTCTCCAACAGCAGAAATCTGACGTTTGTGGTGGCATGTCACATCTGAAGGAGAAATTGTCAATTTTATCATCTGTTAATGACCACGGAAATGACAACATTACAGAGAGAGATGATGGTTTTGCTTTTTTAGAGCTGCCGACACAATATTAGTATTTTTCACAGCCACCGGGTTTATATCTGTAAAATTTATGTTATGCTTCAGGCACCCCTGAATGATGTTCTCATACCTCCAGCCAGTCTACCCAGAGTTCTCAGAGGGATCTGCAGAGGCTCGGTGGACGCTGTGTCAGACACATTTAGATTTCAGCCTTTCATTTTTCCACCCACACAGTCACCCTGCACAGTTGCTGGTGAACACTGCAGAAAACCTGCGATTTTTCCCAAATACAGAGAGGAAGCAAGAACGAGCTCTGAAGGCAAATGACTGCAGCATGATTTATTACAAATGCATAAATGATGAAAAAGTTGTATATCCTCTGCCTGTGTGTGTGTGTGTGTGTGTGTGTGTGTGTGTGTGTGCGTGCTGTGGAGATGAAAATATGACGGCTTGATCTCACTTTATCGCCCATGTGTGTTAAATGGAAACAGATGTATTGATATTTACATATTCACTGCTATCTACATGTAAAGCGCACTCTAAATTCACTCGGGCAATGATTTATTATGGCTTTATTTCAGTATGGGAGCGACAAAAGGCTGCCAAATAGGGTCTGTCACAAGAGCTGTTTATAGCAGGATTAGTCATAGAAAACAGCCCACTCCCCCCCGTGACAAGCAGTCTATAACACAGTAGAACATCTCCGTAGCCCTGGAGAAACCTGCTAGTCTGCCTTTTGCTTAATTTAAAAGGCGGGGAGGGGGCGCTCAGTTTGAACGTTGCACCTGCTTATACAGCCAAACAAGATTCTATTACAGCAGGGGTTTAAAATCCAAACTGGAAAATGTAGCCTGAAATAAGCTTGGTTATTGTTACTTTCTACATTTTCACCTTTTCCAGTCAATCCTTGGTGTAATTGTATATCGTTGATGCACTACAAAGTAAGACAACTATTTCTTGTTATGGAAAATAAACTGTTTTCTGATACAGTGCTGTTTGGGCCCTGAAATGAAGAGACATTCTAAAACAAAGGTTTATTATTGTTTCAGACAGAATAACACAAACACACACACAGCCTGAGTTTAGATTAAACTCTGAAGATCCAGAACTGGCAGTGAAACAAACCTCGTTCTCAATGTGAGAATTTTCAAATTTCAAGCACAGCATCAGCTATAGTGGTGAAATCTTTTCACTGCGAACTGAAAAACTAATCTGTTGAAGAAGTATCTCTCGTCCCCTCCCCTGCTGAATCATATTCTTTGTCCCACATCGTCCTCAGATTTAGTAACTTGCACTGTCATCTTGAAGTGCAGCTCTCCTTTTCTTTTATTCCTGTGCTGCGCCCATCTGATACATGATCCCTATAGAATAATTATATGCTTCAGAGACACTTCATCTGCGACCGGCTCCTCTTCTGTTTTTCCTCTGCTGTTTTCGAAATGCACTTAATTTTTCTTCCTCTCCTCTTTGTAAGTCACAACACGACGTTAAAGGTTTAATATGGAAGTGTAAACCATCAAATTCAAACAACGCCTTTAAAATATTGATGGCCAAATGTATGTTATTGACGTTTGATGGTGGAGGTTTATTGTGGCAGGCAGTAAAAGAAAACATGCATAATTAATGTGGTGGTAAAACTTACTGGTCAGTCTTTAAAGCTTTCATTTGCACTGTTTTCCTGGTAGTCTATAAATTTTCAACTTGTTTCACCTCCACTACACTTCATGTAAGTGCAGATCGAGGGCACACACATGGAGTAAAAGCACAACCTTCGGGGTATTCTGACACTTGATTCCGATCTCCAGTTGCCGTTATAGCTCCACAACATCATTAGCAGAAGCTTTAGAAGCTCTGAAACCTTGTTACTCCGTCATTTGAGGTCTCACTGGTCCTTCAGCTCGTCCCTAAAGTGAAACATGGCTGCAGACACATCCGACTCCTCTTATGCTTTTCAGCTGGATGGCTTTTCAGCGAGATTGGTTTTGGTTTGGAAAGAGAAACAAGAACACACTTGAGTGAAAATGAGGTGAAAAGTGGTGAGTCGCTCTTCTGCTTGTCTTCCCGAGTCATCTCTGGATGATTGGATAGTTTATTGGTTTTGTTTTCTCACGTCTCATGCTGTTCGGTGTGTGGAAGATTTTCTTGTGGTTTTACTCCAGAGTCCATGAGTGTGTGAACAGAGCTGCGATGGCAGGACAGACCTCCACCAGCTGCCGCACCTCCGCAGGGAAAGACAAGTCGAAGTTATTTCAAGAGTCCATTTAACACTTAATGTAGATGACCTGATAGCCTGCTGAAGTGTTATATATCACTGCAGCTCCATCAGGTCTGGACATGCCCCCATCTCTCCCTCCCGTTCCCTTCCTGCGGTCAACACCCCCCATTCTGACACATTCCATTTACTTGTCATTGTCCTGCATACGCGCAAACACACAAACCTGGACCCACACGAGCTGCACAACCATTGCTCACTGTCAGGGAAGAGGAGTGGGTTAATATTTCAGGGCCGTCCGATGGCAGAAAGTAGATTCATTTCCAGACATTCCCTGATGCCCAGTTCTGTAGACTCGGTGCGAGCCAGAGGCCAGACACGCTGCTGATGGGCTTTCTCCTCGGACACGGAGGGTTCACTGCCCTCTTTAATTGGTTCTCAGCTGTAAGAGAGAAATTCTTCAAAAGTGCAGTTTAAATTTGTGCATATTTATACACACACACACACACAAGTGGAAGGAATGTATTACACACAGAACTGCACAACTATCTCATCTGCATATGCTGAACTGAGTTAGCAGGACTGCTTGACACTTCAATTATTCCTCACAATATGAATGTATAAGGTGCTGAGCCGTTTGGTGAGATTGGTCATAATAAATTAGAAGCTGTGTGCAGCTGACTCATCCAGGGGAACATTTTTTTTGATATTTGTTTTTCCCCACACCAAATTGGAGCACTCCAGTCTGCCCTGTGGTGTGTGGTCATTTCGTCATCCACCTCATCTCCTTTCATTGCTTTTTTTTTTTTTTTTTCCTTCTTAAGAAAACTGACGGTAAAAAACAAAAAATAAATACACAATGATCTGCTTTAGTTCATGTTCGATGTCATCATGACAGAAAAGGTCATTTTCTGATTTGCTGCTGATTATATTTATGAAATTTCTTTCCGAAGCAGGAGGATGAAAGTGTTTTTATAGAAAGGTACAACCCAGCCAACAGTTTCAAGGTCTGCATGGTTTGATTTTTTTTTTTTTCAACCATCTTTTGGTGATTTTTTTTTTTTTTTTTTTTCCCCTGAAATGAAAGTCAAGTTACCGAAAGCTTGGGTATTTAATGAAAGTTGAAGATGGTGCTCTGTGTGGGCTTCATGTCTTCATATTTGGTGAAGATTTTTCAGAGGGAATGAAAACAAGCGCTTTCAGAATCAAGACAGGGATTCATAAGTCTTTGGTTGCTTATTCACTATAGATATATTTAACTACCTCGGAGATTAAAATCATTGCTGTCAAATTGACTGAAAATCATATTTTGATAATGAAGACCGAGGTGTTTCCTGGAGAAACATTACTGTAATCAGTGGTTCTTAGCTTCAAATGGAAAGACACAGTTATTTCAACACATCAGGCTACAGACAGCTTTTTCATTTTGGCCTGTTAACGTATACTATAACGAACAATAATATTTTAAATATAAAATTCATTTGCATATGTATTCGGATATAAAGAAAGACAAGAACATGACCTTGCATCATATTAAAACTGCCAAAAAACTAGCAAAACAAATGCCAAATATTTCAGGGTCACAGGGACCAATATATTCTTTACATTGTTACGATCAGTGGGATGTAGATTAAATGCGAATGTGACAGCTGACGTGTGAATCCTGCAGAGAGGCAGGTTTATAGTTTGGTTCGTCATTCCTGAGATTTCTGTCATGACGACACTCTTGGTGAAGGTTTGCGATTGTGCACAACCTGCATGTCGTCCTCAGGTATTCCTCAAAGCTGTAACAAAACCAGACAGAGAGAGAGAGAGAGAGTGCACATCAGAGCCACACATCAGCATCCAGATTCTCCAACTACCTCTTAAATAAGTCAACAGTGTCTCATTGAGTAGACATTTTCAGCTTAACTGTATTTAACCAATTATTTTAGAAATCAACAAGTGAAAAGGTAAGTTCAATTGTGTGTTTGTTTGGGTTTTTTTTTTTTAATCTAGTGGAGAACACACTCCTAAAATTAGGCCTGCCCTGTCTTTAAAGACACTGACAAAATGATTAATGGTTTTTTTGTTGAGCCTGAAATACTGCAACGCTTCTGCCTCTGGGGTTTGGCTCCAGCTCAAAATGTTTATTTCTGAAGGTACAACTTTTACACAAATTTAAATCACTTAGCATTTTGTGGAAAACATTTAGATGATCACAATGGTTTGAATACTTTTCAGTCCTTGAGACAAGGGCTCCTGGTCACTGCCAGAACCGACTAAAGCCGACAACCTTGGTGATATTATAACGTGGTGATAATGATATTCCCTTAAAAAGGCCGACATTGAATGACTGAATGTTTAATGTAGTGCTCATGTAGTTCACTATATGAGTGCAACGTTTTAAAATCAAAGCTCAAAGCAATATTTCCTCACATCAGGTACATCACACAATAAAGGCAGCAGCAGCGTGTTTGTGTTCTTCTCCGGCAGAACATTAAATTAAATAATGATTCGATTGTGACTGAGGCCACAAAAGAAAATAGGGAAAAAGCACGGGGACAGCAGGGAAACAAGAGTCCATTTCTAAAGCCAGCAATTAGAGCGCAGATAGAAAGCAGACACAAACAGTCACATGCTCACAGTCCTGGACGACCACAGGAAATAAAATTGATTTAGCTTCTTTATTGTTGTGCACTTGTTCATTCAAATGACTCTCGTATGTTACAGAATATTTTTTGTGTCTATATTTACATATATTTTTGATTTATTGCTTGATAGTAGATACACTCCATTACTTTCAGGTCACATCATCCCCTTCTGCTCTAATCCATCACAGTCGAGGCGCCAGAAGTGAGAAGTGAGGGCTTAGAGGGGAGCCCATGGAAACATTGAATGTTTAGTTAATTCTTAGTGACACCGCTGATTCCTCAATGCAAGTTTTCACTCCCACAACAGAGCGGTGTGAAGAACACGGCGGTTGGTGGACATTTGTCACTGCAAGGCTCGACTGGCCTGAGGTGTAAGGCCTGAGGTCGGAGCTGCCCGGGTTGTAGTTCAGTCGGTCAGCATTGGATGGAGCCGGTGGGTGGCACTGAAGAGGCGAAGGCTTCATCAGTTATTTATTTCGGTCTGGAGTGCCATCTTTTTTTACTCTCTCTGCTTTAATGTCTTTCTTGCTTCCTTGTCTGTTTCCGTGCTTCATTTAAGGCACTTGTAAATTGTGTGTTGTGAAGTTTTTGAGCATCGCAGCACGCGTTGGCAGCAAAAACTTCTGTTCAGCAAGTTTCAACTACCAGGACATCATTCAGAAAGTTTCAGAAGTTGCTGAGAGAGCAGCAACTCTTTACAGTTAATCCAAACATCAGTCACTCTGTTGTTGTTGTTATTAGCTCCCTCTGTGTCAGGGTCACCGGTGGCAAAATGCAGAGCATGCTGTTCCCAACAGCCTCCTCCAGGTCTTCTCATGAGAACCACAAAGATGCTCACAGGACAGCCAAGGATGAAGCTGTTATAAGTCCAAGCAGTATGGTGCTTCCTTTTTTTTTTTTTTTTGGCTGCATCACCGACAGGAAATATCTGGGAGGCATCTTTTCCCAGCTCAAGTGTTAGCGTTTTCATTTTAGCTCCTGCTTTTGAGGATCTCTTACTTCCCAGCTAAAGCTTAGACAACGATTCAAGAGACCTTGCTCCTGCTCATCACAGTGAGATGATATTCACCTGCACAGCACTCCAGGGCAAAAGGTTAACGCATCCGCAAACACCTTAATGTCACCGAAGTGGACAGGGAAGACCACAGCTGCAGCCCGATAACAGTTTGACCCATGTGTTGGACAGCCGTAATTAAGAACAAGCTAAATTTCATAAAGCCAGTGTTTGACTGCAGCTGAAACTATCGTGGTGCATTTTCATTTCCACTTAATGAAAGATTATTTAAAGGTGAGGGGGTGAGGCTGTAAGATATTTGCTCCCTGCTGCAGGGAAGAACTCGACGTGTAGGTCCTGAAATTTCCTCATTAACCCATCCCATTAACGCCATGTTTATCCTTTTGTGTATGACATTTGGAGTTTCACTTTCACTCTTTATTAAATTAAAAACCAAGGCTCCTGTGATGGTGGATAATTGAATGCGGTGGATATGCATTACAGTAACTCCAGGCCTCTAAGATGATAAAATAACAGTAATAATAATAGTGTGCCGTCTTCTGTCTCTACAACGGGTAGTACAGCAGTCAGTTCCAGCTTATCATCAGTGACATCTGACGCCTGCATCATTTAAAATGCACAGCAGAGGACTGAACACTGTCAGCACATTGTCACCGGTGGCACGCTGTCATCTGAGCTGTTAAAAGTCCCATTAGCTGTGGTCGGCCCCTGGTGGGAATCAGATCTTTAACCCAACAAAGCAGCTCCCACCAATCACCGGGGTAGTTTTTTGTTTGTTTTTTTTTTATTACTTTTGTTGCCATCCCACCACCCCTGTATCTAAAAATACAGCACTACATGCTGAGCCATTTGAGGGAGAACTGGAAGTGCATGGTCTTGCATGTGAAATGTAGCAGGGTTTCAATCTCAGCGAGACAATTTTCAGCCACAAAGAGGTAAAAAGATGAACATTTGGTGCTTCAGATGTCATGTCTGTTGTGAACATCGCTGCCCAGCTGACGTGGGTTTAAGCAATTTGTTGTGTTTGTTTGTCTGTCAGGGAAATTAGCATGTGGGGGCAACAAAAAAAAAAAAAAACCTGATGGATGGGGCATATAAGAGGCTGAAAGGCTTCCAGTGTTGAGGAGAACAAGCACCAAATGACGGACTGGACTGAGAGAGAGAGGGAGAGAGAGGAAAGGAGGGAGGGAGGGAGAGAGAGAGAGGTGGTGAAGCCAATGTTTGCCGTCGAACTCCAGCAAATATGAGGATGAGGAGATGAGGAGATAATGGCCCACAGTAAGCAGGATGACTGAATCTCCGCAATTATCAGTTTGTGTCCTTTTGTGATGCATTCTGACAAAACAGGACCTGGAGAGGAGAGTCTGGACAGGAAAGAACAAAGGATCGCCTGCCCGCGCGTTTTGGACATACCCAACCATCCTCCTTTTTCCCGGTTCACTGAAGAAGGATGGTGGTCCCCGAGTCCGGTCCAACATCTGACTGAGACCGCCGGATCCGGCATCTCCATGGAGGAATCACCGGAGACTTCAGCGGCCAGTGTGCGTACAGACACGCCGTAGCTCCACGGGAGCCTTGACGGATCTGACCTCCTACTTTTATGGGAATTGATTGGAAAAAAATCAGCCGCGCTCAAAGACATAAGGGCAGCAATAACACCACAGCAAACACACACACACAGAGAGAGAGAGAGAGAGAGAGAGAGAGAGGAGCCAGAGCCGGGTGTCTGCACGTCTGTCTCTGCAATAAGTGGCTGATAGAAAGCAATAAATAGTGTAAAATCAACAGTCAGCCGGCGGTGCGCCATGGGCGACCAGGCGGCAAACTTCAGGAGGAGCAGCAGGACCGGCGTCTCAGCACCGAAACCCGGGACCGGTGAGGACCAGGAGAGAGCCGGGATTCTGGGCTGAAATCCAGCTGATCCACTATGAGAACTGGGATCCTCGGATGACTTGTCGGATCAGCACTGTGACTGGTTTTTGATGTTATTCGGAAAAGCAGACTCAGGTCTGGGCTGTGCTGGACTTGGCCACTTTGACTGGACTCGGAGATCAAGTGGCAGAGAGAGACATGAGCCGTTCGGCTTCGTGCTTGAAATAAAACAATTCAGCCATATTATTTAATCAATAAGTTCATAAAAAGGGATCTATTTCTTTGTTTTCTTTTCTTTTTCTTTTCTTTTTTTTTTTTTTTTTTTTTTTTTTGCACAATGATGGAACCACCACAATGCTCGAAGAAGAGTCTGTCCCTGTCGCTCCCAGTTCCCCGGGAAGGACAGGCGACTCTGAAGCCTCCGCAGCATCTTTGGAGACAACCCCGCACCCCGATCAAAATCAAACACCGGGGCTACTCCGACACCGACAGGCACC
The DNA here is from genome assembly GCA_034769265.1 of Remorina albescens. NCBI lineage: Eukaryota > Metazoa > Chordata > Actinopteri > Carangiformes > Echeneidae > Remorina > Remorina albescens. Next base: position 4,115,837 of record CM068493.1, read on the forward strand.
ACCACCGGCACATGGAGCGCTCCGACGCCGTGGATACGAGCGACCGGCCGGGGCTGAAGAAGTCTCGGATGTCCTGGCCGTCGTCTTTCCACGGGACCACAAACACGTCCATCGGAAACTGCGTCGGGAATAAACGGTAGGCAGGAGAGAGGTGCGGATTCCAAACATCCCAATAATAGCCCCTGACAGCCCACAAGGCATATGCGTAAACGAGGGGGGCATTTTAATGAGTGCGTAATAACGCAGTGTTGCCTGAAGGGTTAACTGTTGTGAGGCGCTTTTCTACCGGGAGGCGGGACGCGTGGGTTTTCGGTGCTGATGCGTTATGCGTCTTTGGATAGACTGTGTCAGATGGGCATGAAGCGCAAACCAGGCCGCCCACTCGAAACGCAGCAGCAGCAGCATCTGTAAAATACCAGTAACGTTTTTTTTTTTTTTTTTAAACGCGTCCACATGTTCCAAATGCGGCCCCAGTCGATAAGAGAAATGAGCCACAGCCGCTTTAATGGCACCAAAGGTCTGATGGGTGCGTCCATGCGTGCAGGACCGAGATATCTGCCACCGTGTGCGCTCCAGGCCAGGCCAGGTTTTTATTAGTTTGTTTGCACAGGGAGGCCTGTGGCCCAGGGTGCAGGAGACCAAAAGTTTCTGACTCTGATCAAACCCAAGGCTTTCACATTGCTGAAGTGCCCTCCAGCCAAACAGTATCTCTCCTGACTCTAAGAGCAGCCCGTCCTGACCTCTGACCCCTGAGATGTGGCTGATAAAAATGACCAGAGATTCTCCCTGTAAGTAAGGAAGTGTCACCTGGAGTCCTCACACAGACAGATGTGACAGTTCACAAACTCACTGCATTATGTAAAGAAACATTGACCGGCATGATGTAACACATGATGCTTCAAAACTCCACCGGCACTCCAATCAAAATTACATGATGTTTGTTTATCAAGCGGATTGGATTAAAGGCAGTTAATTAAATGAGTCATGGAAAGGCAAAATTTTGATGCGATAATTTAGGATTATTCCGTTCATCCTCATAACCAGACACTAACTGCAGCAATCGGATGATTTCTTTTTGTTTGCTTTTTTTTATTTTAAGCAGATTCCTGATCACATAGCAGGGCACATTTTGGAGAATTTCTTTGTGAAAACCAAAATATCTATCTATAAATGCATGTTTCCAGCTTGCTCCCCCTTCCACTTTGTCTGCTTTGTGGGCCTGAAATCTCCAGATGTTCCCTCAAGTGGAAGAATTAACACGTTGGACTCCCTTATTATCCCCCTCACCGTCTCCCAATCACCGAAGAGCATTTGTTCCTTCCAGAGGGCGAACACGTTAATCAGGGTGGTTTTTACAATAATAGCACATCCTCCAGAGTCTTGGGCTTCTGTATTTTTCTCTCTCTCTGTGTGTTCTGGTATTATTTGTCTTCTTTCTTTCATTTTTTTCCCATTTAATGCCACAGACGGCCATCCTGGCAGGCCCCTGGGAGAAGGGCCAATTCCAGCTGACTGGAGGAAGGGCCGATTTGTATTTTAGTCCCCAGGACACACTCTGAGGCAGTCCAATCTTTAGTGCATTGGGACTGACTCTGCCTGCCCTTCTCCTTACTGTGGGCGGCAAACCATGAGAGGGCAGAGAGAGGGAGAAAGAGACAGAGAGAGAGAGAGGTAATTTGATTCTGACAAGCTCAGTTCTGCGAGCACACCAAGCTGGCTCCAACTGTGTGTTTGTGTGTGTCTTAGCACATCCGTGAGGTGATGTGTACTATCTGTGGGTGTTTGTGCTACACACTCATCAGGAAGTAGGCTGCACAGAGGAATGGAGGCTGCGAGATGAATGTTGTGTGTGGTGCTGAAATGCTGCACGCTGTGTGTGTGTGTGTAGGTATTTATGAGTGGGCTGTGTACCGGTTAGTGTGTGACCTGTAGCCTGTGTAGATTGCAAGAAGCCTTGTTTTATTGGCTGGTCATGTCAGCGGGAGGCCAGAGGGGTTTCCATCGCGTTGATATGATTTTCATGCTTTTCACATATTGACTGTATGTTCTGCATCTTTACTTACGTCTGAATGGAGGATGTCACCTCGCCTGATTTATCGGGCTTTATTAACATCCATGTGGACTCAGCAGCTCTGTGTGTTAGCTCAAGGATAAAGTGGATTCAGCCAAGCCTGTGGAAGGACGCTCTGACTGCATCTTCTGTCACTGCTGAGTCCGAACCCTTTTATTCCTGTGCACTCTGTGTTTGGGTGTCAGTATGTACAACATGGCAGGTTTTATATCCTGCTCACATAGACTTGACAAACAGCGCTTCGAAGAAAGACTTGAGTCACAATATTTTCCTGCTGAGATTTTTTTTTTTTTTTTTATCAAAGGTACATTGTTAACATTTTTATCTTTTTAAAAACGTGTCTTTGACGTTATAGTTTATTAGCTAAGGAGCATGAAGCGGCTTTCTTTGGAGCATCATTGGTCTGAGTGACCCGGCGGGTGACCTTAGCGCATTGAGTGAGCTCGCCGTTCAATCACGGCCGGTCAAGACCTCGTTTCTGGGGTCGAAAGATCAATCTGCTCCTGAAATTGTGTCGGACAAGGTCCCGAGAAAAACAGATTGTGTCATGTTACAGTAATTGATACAGCTGTTTTCGAAGATGAAGCACTCCCAGCAGTCACCAATCTGGGGATAGTTGGCGTCGAAGAGGGATTCTGGGTGTTGTTGTGCATAATTGTTTTGGAGAATCATTGTCGGTGCCTTTTTTCACTTGTCTATTTCAGTCTCCATGTTGTAGCCCACAAAATGGCAGTCTTAGTGGCAAATCAGCCCAAAGAGTGTCAGTCAACCTCCTCTTCCCACCCCCGGTGTCTTTTGTTCAGCCGTCTTTTTTTTTGTCAGAGGAGGCTAATATGAGCATATCAGTCATCAGGTCCCATGCCCAATACGCTCTGGGAAGTTTCAACACGAACATAAATGACTGACACCGAGCAAGTCACAGCTCTTCCTGCAATTCTGTCACCATGGTTACACGTTTTGTGCACTCATGGAGTAGATTTCATTTACCCCAAAAAGACAGAGCCCACTCGATGGGATTGACTGAATAAGTTGTCAAGTGTGCGGCGCAATCCAACAGACGTGCGTTACGGCTCATGTATTTATACGGGGAATGAGTGAATGAGGGAAGTTTAATCACAGTGCAGGGATGGTTTCCTGTTCCCCCTCCCTCTCCTACCAACTCATGCATTCTTTACACCCCCCCCCCCCCCAACCACACACACACCACACACACACACACACACACACACACACACACCACACACACACTAAGATCCAGTGCAGATGTGTAAGCTGCTCTTTTATTGCTGCCTGACTGGCCGGCTGCCATAATAATTTAGTCAATAATAAGGTACAGTCTCAGCTAATTATCACAACAGCTGTATTTTGCTGTTGATCACACATTTACATTTCTACACTCCAGAAACAAAAAGTCTCATGCAGAGCATATTCAGGAATTATCCCAACAAATGTGTCTTAATTGCATTAAGTAATAGACCTCTTATCTCATTTGTGTAGTGGAACCATCTGTTTAAGCTACAGATTTTATCTCTTCTGTGAGTGCATGGATCCTCTCTACTCCCAGTGCTAATGAGTATCTGGAGGCTGTTCATGCACTGGAACGGCGCTCACTTTTGTTTGGCTCAGAGACCTCAGGTAAAAAAAAAACCCCCTGAGATGTTTTAGCAGCGACACCAAACAGATTTGTGCGCTCGGAGCGGGTGTGTTCAGCCCTTATCCAAGGCCCCCCTCTGTGCTCGTTCTCTGCTCATCACTTTGTCTCACTGAAGGACTCAGTGGACTCTCACAGGCTCCACTGATGCTCAGGCCACTGGTTAACACATTTAGCACAGTCACTTTGCCTCGCGGATTGTCTGGAAACCTTGGCTTCTTTTTACTTTAATTAATTTCACACTGATTTTTTATGTTTTGGGGTGTTTATTTTGGATAAGTATGGATGGGCAACGATCCCAGCAAGTGGAGACAAAATGAGCAATGGTATCAACCATCCAAACTGCAGCCCAGTCCACCTGTTACCTCCCAATATTTTCCTAACTGATGCTGCTAATCTGCTCACATTTTTTAATGCAATAACACCAAAGTCCCATTTTGTCTCCTTCCATTTCACGTTCAGCACCATTTAATGGGCTTCATGGAGCTTTCTGCCGCATTTCATTATGTGACATTTCCTCCGCTGAGCTCAGGAAGCCCATTTTCATAATAATAAGCTTCATACTGGACATTTTTCTCTTATCTAATAATATTATTTAAGACACTCATTTGTCCATAAGCAATACATTGTGATTATTTCATTTCTATCTATCCACTAAATGGGGAATATTGATTCCGTTTCTATTTCCGTCCTCTTCTTTATCTCTCCATTGTGTGGCCCGTCTTGCTGGTTCCCTGAAGCGTCTGAGATACTTTCTGATAGTCGTGTTCTTGCTTACAGCAGCATTAAGTGCACAGCTTCCCTGTCATGAATCTATCATTTTCATCCCACTCTTTCTCTCTGTTGTCCAGTGAGATCATCAACTGCTTGCAGAGTTTTACATCCCTTGAAGCCATATCTGAATCTAAAACCTTTATGTCCCCGGTGGTGGAATGAACTGCCCACTACTGGCAGTGTGCGGTGCCTCATCTCCTGCTATGGCCACCTCCTTCGAGGTATTTTAGAGGGAGGGAGGTTTTTCCTTCTTTCTGTGCCTCTTTACGCTTTTTTTTTTTTTTTTTACTTGAAAAATCATAAACTTCAAGGGAAGAGTGGACACAAACACCTTCTTCATATGGTTGGGAGTTCAAACAAACCTGTGTATCAAAGGGCGGTCTATTGGGGGGGGGGGTTGTTAATAATTGTACCCTGAGATCAAAATACAAGCTACAAACCATCCTGTGTAAATTCAGGATGAACTTTCCCCTACATTTATCCTTCTTCAGACACAAAAAATAAGAATTATTTCTTTTTTTCATAAAAGGAATGCTATTTTACGCTGCAAAAAAAGCTCTTTTTAGGGTAATCAAGTCCCCCACTTCAAACCAAGAAAAACATCCTGAATGCTGAGACTCCGTAGAATTTAAATGTCAAAATGTACGGGACATTCATTTTCAGAATAAGTGGTGGTGTTTCAGTTCTCAGCAAACAGCTCCGCTTGAGGGAAAACTGTAATATGACGTTCTCTCTGTTTTGCTAAGCAGATTTCCTTACAAGGTAGAAGTGTGAAACAAGGATACTGTGTCCGCCTTGATTTAGAAACAGCCGGCGGTCTGCGATGCTCTGGCACAGAGTGACGCCACTGAGGGGGCGACCCTGCTGACTTGTGCCACAGGCTGCTGTCTTAAACGCACAACTGCTGAAATGACTGAGACTGACAAACCCTCTGTCAGCTGTGTGTGCGAGTGAAGTGTGCGCGCACACAAACACTGACAGTGCAGCAGCCAGAACAAACAAACAGCACACACCTGTCGAGCAGAGCACTTGTCACATTTATGCGAGTTGCGTCACGGGGTGAACTCTTCAAATCGCTCAGCAAATCAGAGCTGAGGGGACAAGTGCATCTGAAGGCCACACTTGGCACGGACAGACAGGTCAGCTGCCAGCATCTCATCTGAAGTATCACTTGCAGACCTGCTGCCACGGGACAGTGTCCTTACACAAAAATTACTGGCACAACATCAGCTTCCTTGGGTGATTAAATCGTGTCAGACTGATGGCACCAACACCTTGTTTTCATGTCACAGCTTCTTAACTGTACATGGGGCCCCAAAGCTTTGCTCATTAAACACTCTATATATGTTTCTTTGACATCATTTAGTGCTAAGACAGTAACAGGAATAGGCAGAAATATAACAGGAAGTGGTTTTGTTGTGGGCCACTGTTGGTGTGACTCAGTTCTGTTGATATTGTGGCGTGAGCTTGATTGGAAAGATGTTAACAATAACAGCACAAGGGCTTGCTGAATGCGCCACTAAATATTTCATCACATGGTAATTTGGAAAGCAGAAAACCAAGACAGCCAGAAACTCCTAATTGTCATTTGGGCTGGAGATGGAGGAATGATTCCAAACCTTTAGCGAAACAATACCAAATGGAAAATGCTTCATTCTGTTATTACAAATCTGTAAGTGTTGTCAGTAAATTGTGTTAAAAATAGTTCACTCTCCTGAAAAATAACTTCTGTTAGTGCTATGATTTGATATTAATGTCATTGTTACATGGATGTACACGGACACGGACTATGTCACTTTTCAAATACCCCTGACTGAGATGGAAGACCTCCGATTGTTATTATTACATTTTTCTCCGAATACAAAATCAGTTTTCCAAAATACATGTCACAACCAGGGCATTTGTTGAGTGCAGTGCATCTGTGCACAGCACAGTAGATATCTTAGTATATTTTTACAGCATATTGCGTGTGAAATGTTGATGTCAGCCGATGCGTGTGCTCGGGAAAGCACTGCCAGTGCTGCAACTTGTCGAAAATGATTATTATTTATCGCCACCGAATGATTCAGACGCACGTCAAAATAAAACAGATGTAAAAGGTTTGGGTGAAGACTATATATATATAAAACCGACAATCTGTGCAGCTGCAACAGGGTTTGTGGAAACACTTGAGAATTTTACATAATGCATCAATCAGATTGTGGCTTATAGCTGACTGAAGCTGTTGTATACAGACTGATGCACACCTGCGTTTCCTCTGCTCTGGCTCCTGAACTCTGCGACATTACAGAGGGAGTGTGTCCCGTCCTGTCAGAGCAGTGAGGCCATTTCTTGTAGGTTGTGTGCATGTTTGCACATTAACACTCAACATGCAGCCTGTTGGAGGGCAGAGAGTGGAGAAAAAAGAAGAAGCATAGCTGAAGGGTTCAGGGTGGTATTTTCATCGATACTCCACTTCTCATTTTTGAGATTTGGCTCTTTTTGAAGATTAGATGTTTCATTTTTTTCTTGGCCCAGGTCCACTGAAGAATCCTCTCAGTTACATCCTCCAGTAAACTGGACTGGATGACATTTCTAATGATGCTGATGCAGCCTGGGAAATGTATTTCACCTCCATCAATAGCAAAGTAATTAACAACGCGGAGGCTTTAGTCTAGGCTCTCTCGCTCTTGGTCCTTGCGTGCATGTGTGAGCATCAGGGGAGTCATTGTGTGATTACTTGTGTGTTCTCGAGGTATTGTTATGAAAGTTTTCCTTAAAGAAAATCAGAGTTGAGTCTTTTCTCACTGGGAACAGCTTTTTTCCCCTGAACTTGAAAGGTGCAATCATCAGTATCGTCAGTGCCCAGTAAAAGTTTCAAAGTGTCCCCAAACCAAGATGCCTAATCCTCATGTGTGTTTGTATCAGCGTACTCGAGAGTCACAGACTGGAAAACAGACAAAAATCAGCTTGATGGAGTGAAAAATATCATCCTCGTCCTCCGTTTAAAAACCCTGAGATATCAAACATTCTGGTTTGATTGCAGCAGCCGCAACAGCAGCAGAACAGAATGAAAAAGAAGTGGGTGCTTCCCTGCGCACAGAAACAGCCAGCTTTAACATAAGACAACCCCCGAGCCCATTCCTCTGCATCGAACAGGTGGAACGAGGGAAGCCGAAACCAGGGAGAAGGTATGAAGATAAGAGCGGAGAGGAACAGAAGGTAAACGTGGAAAATGAGTATGCAGGCATGTGTCTGGAGAATACAGAACGAGGGAGGTTGTCTTTACAGATCACTGGCAATTGTATGTTTTGTCACATCAAATTTGATGCAAGACCAGTCTGCGATTGGTCGAGCTTCTTGCCACTCATCATCTGCGGGTGCAGGGGCCAGTGATGTTGTGTATGTGCTCGATGGTCCTCCTCTCCCTCTCTTAGAGTGCTATAAATAAGGGAAAAAGGAGCCTCGGGCTCTCAGTGTAATGAGATTAAACCAAACCAGCTTCAGCTTCCAGTGTTTTATTGAGCTTTATTTCAGTTTCTATTCCGTGTTGCAATATGTATAAGAAAGATATTGAGTGTGGCTGCTTCTGCGTGCTAGGCAAGTCCATGTAAGAACATTTAGTTGTGCATCAGTGTGCCTGTGTGTGTTTACATGCTTTTCAATGTGTGTGCATGTGTCTAATGTCCTCATTTTGAACCCCACAGGGCATGGCACATCTCCTAAAGATGCGTTCATTGTGATGGTAAAGCGTTTGTCACCATAAAATTTTGCCGGCATGAAGTTCCATCCGCTGGCCTGAAATCATCATGAATTCCCTTCCTCTGCTTCCTGGCTTTCCAGCGGTTTCCGTTTTATGCACATGAGGTCTGTCGGTGGCTGCCAGTGAAAAAGTGATAGTTAAGCGCAGCGTGCACACACACACACGGCTTTGTTGAGCCCTGATCTGAAAGGCAGGCAGAGGACAGCACTGGAACAGCTATTGTGGCTGATCATCTGCAGATGAGCACATGCTCATGTAAATGCTTTCGCAAGACGAAAAGTGTCTGGGAACATTAGTGGGACACATACATGCTGTCTGGACATACTGCTGATTCTCACAGTCTTCTCGGTGGCGTTTTGGAAATATCTGCTAGACTCCGACTGCGTTTTCCTACCACGACACTGAGGCCTCATTACCCAATCACAGCTTCCATCATTATGCGGTCAGTTAGGGAGCGCTTGGCTTCCCGGGTTCACTAAATTCTCCACCAAGAAACATATATGTTATCGATGTCCTGTTTCTGTTGGTGTTATCAGGGAGTTTAACATTTTCACCATCTTATCTGCACCTTTAAGACTCATTACAGAACACATTTATCAGCAAATGACAGACAGCAGGTCAAACCAGAGCTGCTTTGCTTTCATAATAGATGTAAACACAATCAAAGGCCAAAAAAAAAAAAAAAAAAAAAAGCCTCCATCTTTTATACTTCTGTTGGCAGGACCTTCTAGCTTTGATTTTGTATCATCCATGCACAAACTTTTCTGCCACCTTTGATCAGATTCGGACAGTGGAGTGGAAGAGGTGGTTCGACAGGCGAGGTGACTTTTGATCAGCTCCAGCTATTACATCGTGACAGAATAAAGTCTGACAGATGCTGAAAAGTTCAGACGCTGTTGGTGTGACGTGATGTGAAGTGGAGGCAGACAGCACACCTCTGAGTCAGGGAACATTTTTTGACATCTAAAATTATAGTGCTTAAATTTGGGGGAATTTGATGGAAGAGAATGCTGCGATCAATGACATAAGAATAAAAATGACAGACAGATTGACTCATTAGGGAAATATGTTAGCAAACCCTCACGGTCCTGCTGCTGTCAGTGGCTTCAAGGTCAGAAATGGGAAAAATGACTCCATCTTTTCACTCAGATTTTCTTATTGTTCTCTCACAAACAAGATTAACACTTATTATAACAGCTCTATAACTGGAGCACTGTACTGTTAATCGTCCCTGTTAAATCTATGGTATATATATATCTATCTATATATCTATGATGTATTTCGCCTAAACGTGCTATATTGAGCTTTTCATTTTGGACAACAGATACTATTCATCTTAAGGCGGGATCTTTAATTATAGAAAAAGCAGGGTGAGCACCATATTAAACAAAAAGAAGTTCATTTGTATTATATAAGAGTAGTGGATCAACGTGATTAGCACTGGTTCTGGGTTTGACCCCCAGATTTTGGGTTTCTCTGCCATAGTCCAAAGAAATGAGGTTGATAGCGTGTGAGTGGTTGTTTGTTAAGGTCTGTCAGCCCTGTGATAGACTGCATCCTGTGGTCAGGGTTTCCCTGGCTGAGACTAACTCCAGGAAAAGCTCTAAACCAGTGACATATTTAATTGTTTCGGTGGAACATAACGGAGCGTTTAGCAAGTAAAGACTTCGATATTTCTCTCAGGAGCTGAGGAACAGCAAAAACTAACAGGTAGGTGGCTTTACAGCGCACAGGCCAGCAGCTACCTGTTGTGAAGGCGATGATGTGCCAAAGCTGTGCTCACACTTGGTCTCACCTCACCGACTGCATGCTCCTGATGGTCTCTTGGAGGTGTTAATTATCTGGAGCTTGTATTCAACTGCATTTCATTTTAAATCAACCTTCACCGTGAGGCACGATACACATAGAAACCACCAGTTCCATGCCACAAATGCATTAGAGCACAATGCAGAGCATCAAGCTAATTGGACCATTTTACCAGCCCTTTTTATCAGCCTCATATACATTCACACTCAGCTGTGCATCCATCCCAGCATTTGTTTGTTTTTTTTAACCACATTATATTAGTAACTATCTAATTGGCTAATACACAGCAGACTTTCTTTGTGCATGGAAATATGCATGACAAACTAAATGCCCAAACTGCTTATTAGTTTGTATTTTACTCGCAGATTGGATTAAATATGACATAATATGAAATTACAGAATTGTTACGGAGATTTCCAGCCCAAGAAAACACCACAGATAGATAGATAGACAGACTTGAAAGTTAGCCAACAGTGGCAGACTGAGGGAAAAGACAGATGGAAGGAAAGATAGTAAGATGCTGAGGAGGAACAGAGTCCCTGTGACACAAAGGTAGCTTTGGATGACTCACTCTCTATCTTCATTTCTCTCCAGTCTGGATTAAAGTAAAAGAGGCCAAGCAGCCCCAGCCTGCAGAGAGGGAGTTACGCACTCCATCTCAGAGATAGGCCGATGCGCTAAAAATACCACTCCTTGTGTGGGCTTGTTTGGCAGTGGTGGTGAGGTGGGGGGGTTCACTGGGGAGGGAGGTTTATGAGGTTTATGGATCTGGTGGTATGGTACAGATGCCAGTGATATCACTACTCTCCATAGTCCAGCACCATTGCATTTCCAGCTTCTCTCAGAACCATTTCTTCTCTCATCATCTTTGCAGTAATTGGGTTTTGTAAGTGCACTCTTCTACTTTGTAGGAGTGCTGACAGTGCAATTAAAATCTATGTCATTAAGCAGAATTTATTTGGATGCCCCCATTCTGCGTCTCCATTGAACCCCCTCGTTGTTAGCATCTCCCCTCAGAAAAACTCCATTAAACATCAGAAGCAAATCAATATCATTTTATTGCTCTTGCCGCTGCAGAGCAGTTTCCACGCCGAGGAGTTCGTCTCTCAACTCCTAATTTATGTGGATGTGAGTGGCAGGAAACTAAACAGAGCACCAAGTGAACACGTCTCTCCATCTGTCATCGCTCAGGATGGCTCTCTATGTCAGCTGATCCATCTGTTTAGCTGAGCTTCAGTCTCACAAACAGCAGAAAGGCGGAGAAATACCACGGAGCTCCCGTAACACAAATCTTCGAGGTGCTTTCTGAGAGGAACAATGCTCATAAAACATACAGATCCTCCAGTTCCTCCCCTGATGTTTGGTAATCAGAAGGATGATTGTAAAAAGCTGGATGTTAGGAATTACGATCCTTAAATACTTACCTTTCATGCTAAATGGCCTCCAGGGTCACAAAGGGGATTTGCATATAAAAGGATAGCGAGCACTGAGAGGGAAGACGGATGAAGGGAGGAGGAAGAAATGCAAGAAAGATGAGTTTCTGCCGTTGAGTTGTAATGAGGCATTTTGCATGTAGCCAGAGAAATGAGAAAGAATGAGAAGGACTCTTTAGTCTGAACAAGGATGGTGGAAAAAGGGCTAAAGCGTCGACCTTCAGCTTTATGAGTCTCTTTGGCTGAGCAGCTGTTTTCACACATAGTTCCTCAACTTTAGGACACAACAGCAGAAAAATGACCCCAAACATACCAACCAAGTTGTTATGGCTAACCAGTGAAATGTTCTGCACCGTCCAAGTCAGCCAACCGACCTTAGTCCAACTGAGCATGTGTTCCACTTCCTGAAGAGCAGATTGAAGGCAAATGGGCCCACAAAACCATCAAAACCGACAGGATGTCAGGTTGTTCAGGCCTGGCAGAGCATCACTGGGAAGATACAGAGTGTGAATGTTAATAACATATAAGATGACTAATTGTGCTAACTTGGTGATTTACTTCCTGTCAGTTTAGGGTGTTACATATATCTGTGCCATCTATCTGATTAAAAAATGAAAGCCAGTTTTCCAGACCACAGACTGAGCTTCCGACTGGATTCTGGCTTTTACCGATCAGCCACGTCACAAAGTTGCATCTAAATAGAGTCGAAAGGTGAGTAACCTGTGAAGAAAAACACGGGCAGAATAAGTTGTATAGAACAGAGTATAAAGTAAACTGCACAGCAACAACAGAGACCAGGATCCCTCATCTGAAAGAAATCGCTGTGTAAAGATCTCTGAGTATCTAATCTGATCCACGCAATCAAGGCAGAATTATTTGGTACAGTATATCAATAGATATACTTCGCAATGTGGAGGGCCTGTTGCTATGCGGCATAGTGCTGATTATTCTGTCTGGTGTAGTTCCAAAATAAATCCCTTTTCTGTGGCATCTGCCAGGTGTATGACTGCAGCCTTTGCCTCTGGCTTCTCCCCTGAAAGACATGTGTTCTGCACTTTCAGAGGCTGCAGCCAGCTTTCAGTGTTCGGCTGCCCGGCGCTGGGTCGCTGATCCTGTGGGCAGGATAATCTGCTGTAATCTCCAGCTCTGTGATTTGACCACGGCGCAGCTGAGGGCCAGATGGGTGGGAGACTCTACAATTGGAGTGGACACTTGGGTGGGGGGGCGGGGGGGCACAGGGGAGGTGCAGCTGAGAGGGCAGGACTGAGGGAGGTCAGGGCCACTGCACTGTGAAAATATTACTTTGACCTGACTGCTTTTATGTTCTGCATTAACTGATCTGCTCGTTCTGTTGATTCATTAGTTGTTTTAATGGAAGTCTAATGAACTAAAGATAATCCAAAGCTATTGAAGCCCGCAAACAACTGTTCAGTCATTTTAACGAGTTTCAGATCAGATTTGCTCTCCAGCTGCATTAATCCCTCCAGTCATGATGGACTCTGCACATGTATTGCGTGAGATTTAGTCCGGTATCAATACTGAAATGTGGCTCCGACTGCTGCTGTGGTGACTTCAGAGTATGGAGGAAGGGGCTGAATCGGATTTGAATTTTCATCAGAGTTGGTATTGTTTTCATTTTTATCTGAGAAAATATCTGACTCATCTGCGAGACATGCATGAAAAGATTCATAACAAGATCGTATCGCGCAACTGTATTCAAAGTGGATAAAGGCTTACAGGAGAGCGGCAGCGTCAATACATGGGAAATATTCTAATGAGATAATGATGTTTCTTAACTCGTATAATTTGATGAGTTTAATGAGCATTCGGCTTCCAGGTCCTACGTAGTCATGAAGCTTGAATACATGATTACAAGTTCTGAAAATGTAGTGGCTGACTACAAATTTGATCCAATTACGTTAAACTGGTGATGAAGGATCAGTTGATTTCATCAGATTTCCCTGTGTGGCTTCTGACCGACCTGCCTCTGTCTTCACATGGCCCGTAACTGTTTATTCCTGAGCTCATGTCCTGTCTTTTAACTTCTCCTCGTTGGAAGTGATTGCTTCACGCTCATCCCGGCTCCGTGCAGCTCCACATGCCCGTTCTTTGCCCATGCAGCATGTGGTGCCAGCTCTGATAGACTTTCCTTCTATTAGTAATTCTATTAGTTTTCAGTGAATTATCTGAGCCACTGTTAAAATGGAGCTCAAATGTTTTTCCAAGCTAATTGTCATGTAGGAGTTTGATAATCTGTAGCCCCGCATGAACACAAACACACACCTTAGACTTCCCTGTTGTTTTAACACACATCCCTCATAAGCAGAAATTTTCGACTCTCCTGTATCAGACGCGAGTGTAGAGACTCACAAGAGTGTGCAAAGAGTAATGCTGACCTTTAGATCTGTTAAAGTCCATAAAAAATTGTGTTTATCTCCAATATTCAGGGAGGAAATTTAAATATCAAGAACTAAAAATTGAATTGAATGCAACGTCAGGTACCAAAGGTCGATGTCAAGACAATGTCAAATGCAAACAGTGAAGACTTGATGTTGAGGGAACCAAAATCTAATATCATCACATCTCAGATAGTGACATCTAATCATGAAAAAACATGCACTAAACATCAGTCAATCAATTATCACTGATTTCCATTTCAAACTGAAATCTACCGTTGTGTGGCCGGAGCCAGGCGTCTTTTTGATGTGAGATTGGTATCTGCTGCTAAGAAGGCCCGTCAGGTTCTGGAGATTTGGGATCACGAGGAGTTTACAGTGTTTGTTTCAGCTGAGTCAGAAATCACAGCACACAGATGGAGCTTCGGACAAAAAACTGAACCACTTTTTGGAACAAATCTCTGGCTGCACATCACTAACTTCTACCTCTTGTGCACTGTACTGTAAATGCTGACATTAAAATGGACGACTTGAGTGTGCTTCTTCTTCCTATATGTCTCTCTTGTCATTGCCTGAGAGGCACAAAGGGCAGGCTGAGGCAAGTGGAGATGGCAAGACTTCTCCGGACACGTCATCCGAGATGTGTCAGTTACGGGCATGTTGCCCTAAAAGCCTGTCCCAGCCTGAGAGTGTCTCACAATAAACAGCCCCAACGTGCCTGATAGATCATTCAACCGCAGCAATAGAATGTGGAACTGTGATTATATGGTCAGACTATAAAAGTGGAAGCCTTTTCCCACTCAGCTCCCCTCAGCGCCATCCACACGCTGTCAGCAATCAGCCAGGGTCTAAATGCATGGGTGATGCACTGCTCATGGGTGGGTAGTGTAGTGGTGGTTGTGTGGGGAGTACAAAGGGGTGAAATTGCACGTGGAAATAAGCATCTGTGGTTGCTTGGCAGAGGAGGAAGTGGGGGCAGGAAATAACTGTCATTCTGCACAGAGACTGAGAGTACAGATTGTGTGTGTGCGTATCACGGTGAGAGAGGCCGGTGGACGAAGCCAGGTAAATCATTAAATCAGTGGACTGGAGCGAATTAAGAAAAAGAGGAGGACGAGGAAGGAGGGATTGACTGGGAGTTGTTGTTTTTTTTTTTTTATTATTTTAGAGTCGTTTAAATGAATGAGCGTTGGCTCATCCCCTCAGAGAAGCCCGATTAACGTCGGAGTGCAGCACGATGGAGGGAAAGGAGAGCTGACACCAACCAGACTGTTGGGAAAATGCTGATGTGGCAGCAACGTTGCCCAGCCAGAGGCTTCGCTGCTATGGCTGTTAATGAATAATCAATGGCCAGAGAGGGTCAATGGAGGGGATGTATGTAAATCTCCTCTACACCCTCACACAGACTTAAAGGTTTAATTCAACTAATCACTGCACTGACACTCAGCTCCAGAGCTCTTTGAAGTCTGCCATGTTAATCACACGAAATCAAGCCCTTTCTTTTGTTGCAGGAATGTGCGCCGAGAGGAGGGAAAATGAAGTGCTGCTGCAGAACAGTCAGATTTTCCCAGCTTTATTTGGCACACAAGGACTCCCTGTAAGAAGTTGCACACTGTTAATTTAATGACCAAAAAAAGCTGCATCAAAGAAATACCTGAGCACACAGGTTCTCCCCTTCTCCACCAATACATGATACAGCTTGATGCAGCAGCTGCACATGGAATAAATGAGGCTTACATTTTCCACGTGATCGACCTCGTCTCTCGGTCATGCGAAATGAAGCAGAGTCTTGTTAACATGTCAATTACCATAGGTTTGTCTCCGGCGTGCGTCAGCGGGGCCCATGGGAGTTAACAGACGGAGGTGGGCTCCGGTAACAGGGCTAAATGGGAGCTTTAATGTGCTCCTCTCCATCCTGACAGAGAAGGTTTGTTATCTTCCCGACCAAGAGAGTCTGAAACCTCTGATCATCATGTCGTTGTCCGCAGCGATACACAGCAGGGACGCTGCTGTCACATAATGAAATCAAGAGAGCTGCCCACAGCCTTGACTTATAATCACCCTGTGTACAGCAGTGTGTGCGTCTTTGTGTGTGCACATGCATGTAGTTTGCCTTTTTATAGTGTTTGAGTGAAAACAAAAGAGCTGCAGCATTAATGCTCATCTGTGTGTGTGTGTGTGTGTGTGTGTGTGTGTGTGCGAACTTAAGTGTGACATGGGGGTGTGTTTTTACCCATGTGTGCGCGTCGGTGTCCTCGTGTGTGAATGAGTCACTTTGAGAGGTTTAACCAGCCGTTATTCAGCTGGGACTCAGTATTTAATATGAGATGGAATAATTGTCTCTTCATCAGCTCTCCAGAGATTTCAGTTGTAACTGTCGCGTGAATTACAATTCTTGACATTTTTCCAGACTCCCTTTTTGAACGGCGACGTTGAAACAGGCAGCATGTGAGGCCTCTGTTTGACTGACTTTCCAGGATGAGCTCTGCCCTCCTTCCCCAGAGCACCATAAACAAACCACTGTTACTTTCTACGGGAGGGAGAAGAAAGGGTGAACCACTGTATAAGGAAGAGGCAAGAGGAGAGGAGGAAACTTGACAGGGCATCTTATCTTCACTGTGTTTTTTTTCGCACTGCTCAGGCTTTAAGTTGCTTGCTGAAAGGTGGAACAATGAATGTATGCAGCAGGTTTCGTCTGCTTTTTCGGTTTCTTACTTTTTTTCGCCATTTTTGCTAGCTGAAGGAAACAAAAAAATAGATAGTATTCCCAAGTCGTCTCATTTGTGCTCTCAATTGTTATGTGGTGTCGGGGTACATTCAGATTGTGAATAGCTTAGCAACTGTTTCCAACAGCTGCAAATAAGCAGACAGTTTAAAATGTACAATCTGTGTTCCAAACATGGAGGAAGGGGAGAAAACAAAAAGTGTTTTGAGTGACACTCAGTTTACACTGAGATGAGACTCAAAATACACATTAAAGGATCAGACAGAATTTTGAATTTAAGGCATTGGTTCCCAAATTTTTCAAACTTATGGCCCACTTGAAATTCAGCTAACATCTGACCGCAGAACAATATGGAAGCTAAATAATGATAGTGATCGAAGCTTTGGGACTGGACTGAAAGCGGGAAAAGCTCTTTTTTTCTTGATGTTGCTGATCTCTTGTCACTTCACCACCCGAATTCACCCCTTGAATCTCTGTCCTTTCCTGCTGCAAAAAAAAAAAAAGCATTTTTTTCATAATTACATATTTTGAACAAAATCGCATGCTTATTTTTTTCCAGTTGATTTTCCAATTTAGTTGCAGTACCCTTTGTGGCCCACCAGCGGGCCCCAGCCCACAGGTTGGGAACCAACAGTTTTTATCCTAATTACCCATGAAACTGGCCTTCAATGTGCTTTAGCTCTCAGGCTTCATTCAATAGAAGCATCTTGTTAAAAATCAAACAAGTAAACATCTAAAAGCTTCTAACTCTCCGAACCAGCGATCTGTAATAACGCAGTAGAGTATTAGTCAGTACAATTCAGCTTTGTTTTGCAAGAGCTACAGAGAAATACTCATAACTTCACCTTAGCCGCTGCCCTTCCTTCTTCTTTTGCAGGAAATTGCCACACTCACCACAGTGTTGTTTCAACATGGCATTATGGCAACTCCAGGGTTAATGAGGTCATTAACAAAGAAATTAATCAATACCCGCTGTTATGAAAGTAATAATTAACACATCACGAACACCAACCCACCTTCACTGGTTCTGTAAGCTCCAACATTGATTTTTTAATGGGCCTATTTTATTATTAATTGGCTTTAATTGTAAAGTGTGCTAGGACCGTGCTGCATTGTGATCCATGAAATTGATTAATTGACTGAATGACTCCAATATAGTATTTATGAGCACTGCAGTAACGTGTTTTTGTGTTGCAGTGTGTAAGAAAAGCCCTCTCCCATGTCGTTTCTGGATTAATCATGGCTGACATTAAGCACCTTGTTTGAAATCTGTTTCATGGTCTAATTGTCTTACACGGACAATATTAAGGTAGCCCCGTTTCTGTCTGCATTTAAAGGCCGAGGAAAGGGCTGTTGATGCCAAAATACAAAATGTTTTGGACGCAAATGTTGCACCCTCCTCAGTGGAATGTGTAAATATTTACATGGGGGTATGAGTCAAGCTGTTTTCTCCTGACTTTTTCTCTCCCTCTCTTTTCTCCTCCTCTTTCGGGGTTGTTCTCTATCTTCTCTACAAAACCTCTTTGCACAGACTGTGTGTTGCTGTATTTTAGCGCCTGTGGTCTGTTACTCTTGCTGATTAGCCTTCCTGTTGCTGCAGAGGAACTGTGAGCAGAGAGATAAGGAGTATGAGAGCACAAGCTTACAGGAGGGAGTGGAGGAGAGAAGAAGCAACAGATACGACATGAAGGGCAGAGGGGGAATTAATTTACAATTTAGAAAATTGAAAAATTAACAGAGGTCATCACAGGCCTCTTGGTACTTTCTTTTTGTATGTTTTTTTTGTGTGTGTGAGAAAGTTGGGACAGATGTCCTGAACCAGACGGGGGGTGAGGATGAGGAGGCGAAATATCACAACAGTTCTCCTTTGTGAGGCTGACAGTGCTGAGCAATAGACCAACCTCAAACAAACCTGCAGAGGCAAGTATTAAGAAGACCTGCATAAATCCAGGGAACAAACTGAGAATGTGGTTCGGGGGACCCAGCGTTTCAGCATCCAGGGCCCGAGGATCACAGCGCTGGATGTGCATGTTTATGCACTTTGACTCCCTTGGCATGAGACACATGAGCGAGCAGGACTAAAGGGAGAATCAGGCCTTGTTATTAGATCCTCCTCTGGATTGAGGACACTTTGCACCACGTACAGCAGGTGCTGCGGTTCTGTCTGCCTGAGACGTGAGTCGACACACTAAAAAGTACATGAGGGGGGAACTGCGTGGGAGGAAGACAGCCAGTTTCAAGTGGAGGCTGGGGGAGTTTTCTTTAACTGGTTGGCTCCAGCAGGGCCAGAGCTGACAGCAATGAGTCAGAGGAAGCTGACACGACAGCTGAGGCTGTGGGAGAGTCCTGAGGGTCCACCTACTGCGCCCTCGCTCACCTCGCCTCTGTCACCGGCCGATCAGTCTCGTGGACACGGGGGCTCTGCTCTGTTTCGGCGAATGAAACTGAACCGCAGTATTCAAGAGATAAGTCGCACAGGTCACAGTGTTTGCAGGTACAGTTCTGTATTCAAGGATTG
This sequence comes from Remorina albescens, assembly GCA_034769265.1. NCBI lineage: Eukaryota > Metazoa > Chordata > Actinopteri > Carangiformes > Echeneidae > Remorina > Remorina albescens. Next base: position 4,134,953 of record CM068493.1, read on the forward strand.
ATCTGTAATGTGGCCCAGTCTTTATATATACACATAAATATATATATATATATATATATATATTTGTTTTTCTACCATGTGGCTGCCACACAACTCACTAAAGAAAAGTGAATTATTCCATGCACTTGCTGCGATAACTCATACCAGATGGATGAGATTTGAGGAAGTGCTGAATTCAGAATGCTGAAGTCTCATAATTAGTCTCAAAGTTTGCAGAAAAGAGAAAAAAGAGGGGATTATTAAATGCAGCTTGTGGAGGGCCTCCCTGGCAGACATTTCTGATGTGTTTTTCATTACTGAGGAAGTTGTTTAATGATAATGCAATCTAGTGGCTCCTAATTGGCCAATTTAGAAGTAAAAATATCACAATTTCACGCTTAATTTTAGAAGTGATACTTAAAGGCGTTCACAGTTGCGTTGACAATAAAAGTTTGAAAAGTTTGGGAGGATTTGTGAGCTGTTGCGGAGATAAAAGTTCCATTACATTAAAAATAGATGATGCAGCCACACTGCAATTTGCTTCCCTCTCTGTCCTTGTCATTCCAACATTTGACTGCAGCCTGAAAACAACAATCATATATTCATGTTTTTATTGTTCGTCATTCTGCATGGAAGTCTTGTCGCTGATTTGGTAACCTTGTAACAATTTGAACAGTATACTTTCATAAATATGTCACATAAATTGGTATCTGGCTGTGCAGTTATTATCAAATTCACAAAGAGATCAAATATTTCTTTCACCTTGGAAAAAAGTTGGTCTGAGGGAGTTTGATGAAGGCTGCTGAAGAAGAAAGGCTTCCTGGCTGCAGGTGCTGGTGAAAAATAAATCGGATGATGTTGGAGAAGCGTCTTGCTTCGTCCCTTCTGGCTAAGCTCGACTTTGAGCGGATCTGGCAGATTAGTTTCTGCCTTGTGTTTTTGGGTTTAATGTTAATTAGTGATGTGCTGGCCCGATGCGGTGCGGACAGACGTTATGTTTCGCTCCAAAGCTGGGAAGATAAGACAGGCATTGATTTCAGAGGACGGCAAAATGTCCAATTAATCACTCCTTCTGTTTGGATGCTAATATCCACCGTATCTCTTTTTCTTGCTGATAGTGATGTTTCTTGAAGATGAATAAAGCATATTTAACACAAACAAAAGTCTCAAACTCAGTCTTAATCAGTCTCATCTTCAGACAGACTGTTTTGGCACAGAGAGAAGCTGGGGTTGATGTGGTTCATTTGCTCGCTTGAACACATCTCACTCCAAAATATGACTTTTCAGGAATGTGTAATTTTGCCTGGTGGATGTCTGCCAATCCAGCAGCACTGCAGAGCAACAACTGTGTAGGTTTAAATGCTGCAGCGGGTGTCACATCTGTCTTTTTCTTCGACTTCCCCTCTCAGAAACTCGAAAATAGTCAAGGGAAGGGGTGTGAATTGCTTTTGTTCGGGTGTTAAGGCACATCTTGGCCTTTTTATTGTGTTACTAACAAATGAGTGCAGCTGACAAACAGATGAAGTTTAACACTCTGCAATCTGCTGACCCCCTCAGCTTCGACTCGGAGAATGGCCCCTCTCCAGGCCGCAGTCCCATGGATTCGCAGGCGAGTCCTGGGTTGGTGCTCCACCCTTCTTTCCCCCAGAGTCAGCGCAGGGAGTCCTTCCTCTACCGCTCTGACTCGGACTACGACACGTCCCCCAAAACCATGTCACGCAACTCCTCCATCAACAGTGAGGGGTGAGCATGAAGCCAGCATCCTGGATCCATTACATGGCAGACAGAGCAAAAAAAAAAAAAAAAAAAAAAAGCACATTTTTTTAAATACAGATGCACACACACACACACCACCATGACTGCACATTTTCACAATCAACCCAGCATTGGTTGTGATTGTAATTATTCAAGCATTATGCTAATGAAATCACGATGAATCCTCTTACCATTAAATGTTGTTGCTCTGTCTCCTGGTGTGTCTTTCGGTAAGTTTAAACCTCCCTAAACCTTCCATTAGTGTGTATCTGGATTATTTCTCAGTTTATATCCACATAGGTCTCTGTAAACACCTCGCTCTCAGATACAGCCTCTCATATAAACACCAATATTGAGTGTGTCAGCTGCCCACACCACTCACATTCATATTGTTCTCTGCCTTTTTTTTGTCCTTCCATCTTTTGCCCTGCAGACACGCTGAAGACATGATCGTCACCCCTTTCGCTCAGGTATGTTTTTCCCCTCTTCACCTCGTCTGCCATGTTTAATTGCTGTAAATGACTAGAAAAGGTGGCTAATTAGTGCAGTGAACTTGTCCCCCCCCCCCTTCCTCTCCCTCCCTCCCTTCTTGCCTCTTCCCTCCTCCTCCTTTCCCTCCTACGCTGTCCATCCATCCCCCAGGTGTTGGCCAGCCTACGAACTGTAAGAAGCAACTTCACCATCCTCGCCAATGTCACAACACCCACTAACAAGTCAGTATCATGCTGTCAGACACCCCTTCCCCCCACTTACACTCGTCACGACTGCCTGCTTTGTTTGCAGTGTGTGTTTGCTGATGTCTCCTCCTTGCTCCCATGGGGAAACACTTTTGCCATCATGATTAACCGGTTTATACCTATCAGACCGTGCTCAAGGAAAATATGATCTGCATTATTAGGCATCTCTCCAGCTTGCTGGCTGAAGACAGAGTGCAGAGAACACCGTGCCTCAGATGTATGTCCCTGACTCTGTACCCAGACAGTCAATAATACTAAAATAATTTTCCTTTGTAATGCAGTAGACAGAGGGAGCTGGAGTTGGCAGGCTTTTAGCTTCGCGTCAATATGATATATAAAGCAATGCACCACAGAATTATCAGCATCTATAATTATACAGTGTTGTGCCCTGCAAATGCCTCACTCACTACACAATTATTAAACCATGAAGGCTAGTTCAGAGGGGAGAAGAGCTCAGGCTTTGTCTTAGACTATTTTTGAATACTTAAATATTTGAAGTGAAACAGGGGGGAATTTTTATGGACGGAGACTTTAATGTCATCCAATATCCAGAAACATTTTAATATCCTCCTCCGTTGTCCGCCAATTTGGGACATATAAATAAGTATAATTAATAACACACAAACCTTGTGTTGCCTCATCCTGTAATGCTGAGTGTGCATTGGACCCCAGCAGGGGGCAGCAGAGTGTTGTTCTCCCGCTGATGTAAGGATGTGTTTGTCCACAGGAGGTCACCAGTGACAAGCCAACCCACTGTTCCCCAAGCTACACTCTCTGGTATGTTGTCAGCTAATTAAAAACTCATAGTCCAAAGTGTCCCACAGTCCCCTTACACTGTATTAAGGACACGCTGAGGGTCCCAGTCTCCCCGGAAGCATCATCAGGAATGGAAATGACTGAAGAACTGTCTATTGATCCACACCGCATACATTTGAACAAATCGTAAAGAATAATTATAATTATCGAGCTAAAATAGCCACAAGGATAGTATGAAAAGAAATTTGTCAGGTCTAGAGTTGTACCTCGTCTTACTTTATCAGCCTGCGCAGGTTTAGAGTTAGCATCATTTTTACCATCACTGCACTGACTGCACTCTTCTAATACTGAGTTTGATGCTCCAGTGGTGGAAAGCCTGAAAGGGGCATCTAATATTTGAGGTTCAAGGAGTATTTTGTAGACCTTAGAAATTATATTTATAATTAAAGAGGGCATACAATGGATTTACGCGTATATGTAGCTGTTTTTCTTACTCATCTGTTGGTGATCTTACATTTTAAATACTCAAAGTTTTATACAAAACACAGACACATCTTTCTTGTCCAGAAACTGGATGGTGATTTGTTGATCCTAGAAAGATCACTGCTTTAAAAATAAATTCATGTTCATTGTAGTCTGTATATAGGACTTTGTAGATTAAAGGGCCCATCCACCCATTTTAGAGTTATATCTATTGTATCAATGTTCAGTGTATGTTTGGATTACAAGTTACATGCACTTAAAAATAAAAAATTATAGGTAACCAAAGTGGAAACTTAGAAATTCAAATCTTTAACAATAAATCAACTTCATTAGGACCTTAACAGTCCCAGATCACTTTAAATGGAGAATATTATATACTTTTATGTCCCTTTTTGTGCTCAGTTATATTACATACTGTCTGTGGGTGTTTGTCGATCCCAGAGGAGACGTACCAGCAGATGGCTCGGGAGACTCTGGAGGAGCTGGACTGGTGTCTGGACCAGCTGGAGACCATTCAGACTCACCGCTCTGTCAGCGAGATGGCCTCCAACAAGGTGCACATCTCGTCCTCACACAGAATCACAGCCTTTTACTTTGCTGTTAACTCGAAGTGTTTCCAAGTTTCTTGATGAACATGTAAACTTGTGTGTTTTCGTGGAGATTATCTTGAACAGGCCGCAGTCACTCAGCATATGAAATACATTTTCAGCCAATTCAAAACTTCCACTATAATTAAAACAATCCATCTCAACTCAAGTAAATTATTGAAGTGAAGTATAAAAAAAAAAAAAAAAAACTTTAAACAGAAGTTTAAAGCTTGACCAATACAGACATCTTCAACACCACATTTGGCTTTTCTATCATATTGATCTTTAACACATTTTCACAGTATAATTTAGAAAACAGGTGATCATCAGGCTGCTCTTTCTGCTGCTGTTAGGACGCGTTTGCAAAAGGATGTCTTGAAAATATGAGTGTCCTCGGTTTATTTGGAATCCTGCGGCTGTAACTGATAAATAATTAATTTGGGCTGCACCACATATGAGGTCAACCATCTTTTATTGCATTTGTTAAACTGGACTGACAAATATTATTGGATGCTGTGGAAGAGCAAGAGTGTTTATGACTTAAGACTGCCGATATTGATGCATTTTGCATCACCCACTTCCATATGGCTGTGTGTGTGTGTGTGCATATGGACAGGCTACCTAGATATGGCTGCATTTGTATTTGAGGAGGCACGGGGACTGAGAAACAGAGATGGAGAGAGAGATGGGAGGAAGGGAGGGTGACAGTCTGTAGGTGAGGGGGGGGGGTCCTGATGCTGATGTCTCTGCTGTAACCTTGGTTGCTATCGAACAGCAGCAGGGTCTGCCCTTCCCTTTTAGTCATTGGTTTTCCACTCTGACCACAGGCCATGTGGTTTGGGCAACAACCAATGAAATAGAGGCAATGCTCCTTTAATGGCCTCCCGTCTTAAAGAGACAGCATCTTATTCTCTGATTTTATTATAGGAAGTCTTCTCCGGTTGCACCTAACTATTAATTAATGGTGGAGCACTTTGTGTTTAACATCAGTCCGCCTTTTATGACTCGAGGGAAAGATAAAATGAGTGAGTGTGTGTATGTGCGCGTGTGCGTGTGCACGTGAGCAGAGTGTGCGGAGAAGAGTGTCCCGGGGTGATCACAGTCTGCTGCCGCCTTTTAGCAGCCGCAGCTCGGCCACAGAAATCCTCCGCACCGCTCCGACATGGATGGGCACGCATGACTGTTCCCTCTCCGTCTCGCACGCTCTCTCACACGCACACGCACGCACACATTTGCGACCGAGGGACACGCCGTCTCGCCACACATGCGCACTGGGGCTCCGAGTGGAGGCTGAGCGAGCGCCGACTCTGACGACGTGCGCGCGAGCCCCGCGCACGCGCCTGCAGCCACACACACACACACACACACACACACACATGCTTGCCTGATTAGCTTGCGAGAGCCGTCTACGGCATCCGGGGAAATGGCGCAAGAGGCAGCGCATCGGAGGAGGAGCGGCAGCCTGAAGCGGCAGGACTAGACCTCCATCCGGCGCTCCGGCCAGCGGAGGAGATGGACTGACCCGGAGCAGAAGGGGAGGAGAACCGGGCTTACAGAGCGAGCAGGAGGCAGCCTGGCACTGAGGACCGAGACGGGCACCGGGCTGGTTGATGCTCGGGCAGGACGGGGCCGGGCCTCCGGATCCGTACCGTGGGGGAGGGGCAGCCGACGCAGGGAGAGGGAGCGTGTTTTTCCAGTCCACAGCTCCGGTGTGATTCTTCCAGCCTGACCGTCTGCTCCAGGCCCGCCTGCATCCTCTCTCTGTCTTACTCTCTCTCTCATCATCCTCTCCATCCTTGGTTTTCTCCTGCTATCATCATCTGCACCCCCCCTCCTCCTCTCCCATCCACTGATGTTCCTGCTGTCATCCAAACTCCCTTTACCTCCATCATTTGATACTACAGTCATCTCTCCACTCTGCCGTCACCATCCCTCCATCATCTGAATTTTTTATTACTGTGTGTCAAGCAGCTCAGCTTCCACAACATAATTTTTTTTGCGGTTACCTATCTCTCACATACTCGCTCATCTCCTCCATCGGCTCCTCTCTGTGCCCTTCAGACGGTCCCTCGCTCCCTCTCCCCCTCTGTTTCCCTCCATCTTCCCTCTTTCAGCTCCCATCCACCTCGACCCTGCAGTGACTGTAGATTTGGGTCAGTCTGATCAGCAAATGGGATGAGATGTAGTCGCCACAGCAGCCGGATCCAGGGGGCTCCTGGTCTGCCCATCAGGGGGACCCTCGTCTTTGGACCACAGTAAGGCTGGAGCCTGACTCTGGACTGACTGGGTGGCCTGCTTTGGGGTGCTGCATGTAGGCAAGGACGGTCTGCACCAGCAGCCCCTACCCTCACCCCCTTCCCCTGCTCCTTCGCCCCCTCTCAGGGCAGCTGTCACTCTGGAGTGTCCCGGCTTGACTGGCTGTGGCCTCTCCCCACACACCCGGACGTCGCCCTCATGCCACTGGGGCACCTGCAGTGCCCCCACCCCGCTCCACTACCGCACATCCTGCCTGTGCCATCGGCCCAAACCCCCCGTCACCCTCAACATGGGTGTGGTGGAAGCCATTGACCCGGCGCCGTCCCCCTGCCCCTCGCCTGTACCAGGGGGCTACAGGCTGCCCCGGTCCTCCAGCTACAGCCCCCTGCAGGGGAGGGCAGGGGCAGAGCTGGACCTCGGTGCAGCTGCTGGAGGGGTTCTGGAGGGGGGTGGGACAGCGGCAGAACGCAGGACGCCTTTAGTGGACCTGTTCTGTGAGACCTGCTCCAGGCCCTGGCTCATCGGCTGGTGGGACCAGGTAGGGCTCGGAGATCTTGCAGAGGGCAAACAATGCTTGGCAGTGGCCATCTTGGAAAGATACTGTGGACTTGTAAAGTTTGGCTGAAACATCTGTGTCACAATTCATCTCTCTGCTAACTCCATGTCCCCATTTTAAAAAATCCAGCAATTATCATGTCCATCTGTGTGTGTCATGTGTTTATGAAGGCGAATCATCCAACATGTAACATGTGGACAAGTTCATCACATCCTGAATTTCAGCAGTGACAGCTGGTTTTGTGTGTGAGACAGTGGCTTTGTGAAAACTGTACGGCAGTGTTCCTGTACATCATTTTTACATGAATATCCTGAAGGGGAACAGTGATGAAGGCACAGAGTTTATTAACTCTGCTAGGTGTTCCTATATTGCAGCAGCACAGTAAATGAAAAGACAATATCAGACTTAATTTTTCCATAACCTTGTTTACGTAGCTGCTTTTTGAGAATACACAGAGCTGCTTAAAAATATAAGAAATAGCTTTGGGACCTTGTGAGAAGTAGTCCAGTTGTCCTTACTGCAGGTACATTGCAGTGTCACATAATGTCCGTTTCCATCCTCCACACCTGCATCCCACATCCCTGTGTCTCTCTCCTGTTACCTTGAGGCTGGCCTCAATACAGATTAAGGAAGCCAAGCGGGTTGCCACAGAAGGACGATTCTTATTGTTTCAGGACTGAGTAGATGTTTGTTTTTGTTCTAGTTTTTTTTTTAGGTGTTCCCACTTCTGCATCCGTAAAAATGTATGAAGTATGATCCCATGCTTTCATTGATAATTCAGATTTGCATCCGATGTGGCATCCTGTCACAGTTTCACTAAAACCAGATTGTTGCTTTAGTGTTTAGTACTTATTTAGTTACTTTGGGCAAATTGAGATTATATTATTTACCACCACCTGAATGATATTGTGCAAGTTGTGGTTCGGTGGAAGGTTACATTTTGCACGTGCACATCTGTATTTTCCGTGGGACACATGAACGTAGAGAGTTAGAGGAGACTTAGCACTCACAAGTACGTCACATGTGCAGATGCGTAAGTGTGTGTATGTCGATGGTCATGTGTGTGCAGTGTTTGCATGTTTGCTTCATTAGTCATTGTCAGAGGAAGAGTGCTGTTTGCCCTGGCACTTGGACTGGCACGGTGGAAGTGTTGGTTGGCAGCTATGACTCAGCGTTACAGCATTAGGGAAGGAAAGAATGAGAGAGAGAGAGAAAGAGCGTGAGAGAGAGGAGGACGTTTGGGTTGAGCCTGCTGCCTAAGTGTGCCACTGGGCTTCACTTGCTTCCCCTGGTTTCTGATGAGTGATTCTGCCTGACTGCTTCTAAGACTTGCTGTCACAGTAGCTATTTGTCTGGCCTATCATGTAACGAGTGCATGGCTGGATAGGATGGGGGGGGGAAGACAGATAACTGATGGGAAATGGTAGGAATGGGTGAACAGCAGGAGCCCGTCAAAGAGGAAGGGTTTGGGAGCTCAAGGGCAGGAGTGAAGAGTGTTGTTACCTGGAGAGAGAGGGAGGAGCAGATATAAGCAACGGCGAGACGTGTAGAGGGAGATGGCAGAAGAGGGGAGGGTTGACCTTGGGAAAGGTCAGAGACACCTGCCTACTCCTTCAGATTGTCACCCAAGCAGCCACCGCTCGCACATCAAGCTGAAGGACTGACTGTGAGGAGGCAGTTGCCTTGGCAACCGCTCTGGTTGCCAAGGAGATTGTTATGTGTGAAAGATCAGTCAGTAGGACACAGACTGAGGGGTCTTGTTCGGATCACATTGTACCTTCACATGACTCGTGCGACATCAAACTGTAAGGGCCTCAAATATCAGTGTTCATCTACAGATAGCAAAAAAATTATAATAATAAAAAAAAGAAAAATCAGAAAGAACATTCAGGAACACCGATTTCTATCTGCAGGGATAATGTATTCACTTAATCGCATTTGTGCCTGTGTTGCATGGACTTGCAGACGAGCTGTTCCTGATTGCCACGGTAGATGTGAGGAGAACAATGCACACAAACATGCCATATCACTGCAGCATATCAATACACAGCAATGAAAATTCAAGCTCATTGAATTTGGGTATTGAACAGTATGTTCTCATCTGAGAAAAACAAGAGGTGTGATTCATAATTGATTTTCTCACCCTGTAGTGAATGAAGCCAGATTGAGTGTGATAATTTATTTTCTCAAATGTGCATCATGGGAATGTTTTCTTTTGTGTTGGTACAAATCGGCTCCACAGCACAATGTTAACCACTCTGGGGGTTTCACAAAAGTGCATGGCCACGCATTTTTGGATATGTCAGTAACCATTTGTGCCTTTCCTTTGCAGCCACTATTGGATGCTCACATTCTGTCTCTTCCCCCCAGTTCAAGAGAATGTTGAACAGGGAGCTGTCCCATTTGTCAGAGATGAGTCGCTCAGGGAACCAGGTGTCAGAATACATCTCCACTACCTTTCTGGGTAAATAAAACCTGTCATCGGTTTGTGACCTGCCACCACAACGACAGTCCCTTACAGCTTAGACCCCCATGTTCAACCCTCCATAATTGAAAACCCTGGTTGACCTTCAACTGTTGATTCTGCTCATCCCTTTAGATAAGCAGAATGAGGTGGAGATCCCATCCCCGACCTTGAGGGAGCGGGAGAAGCCCATGTGTCACATCAGCGGTGTGAAGAAGCTAACACACAGTTCCAGCCTTTCTCATTCCGCCATGCCTCGCTTTGGCGTGAAGACTGAACACGAGGATGCATTAGCCAGGGTAAATGGATGGAAAAGCAGCCTACCAGATGCAAGTTACTGCATACGCATACACATGAAACCAAACTCTAGATAACGAAGACACTAAAGATTCTCCCTTCACCCCATATTCTTTCTATCTAAATACAAATTTCATTACTCTCATTTACATTTATTTGACAAATAGTGAATGGTTAAAGGGAAATTACAGCCCAATCTCTTACTTGAACGTTATATGTGAACATGAGGTTGACACTGGTCAATCAGAACCAGAGAATCATGTGTCTTCCAAAAATGTTTTGCATAAGAGAAAAAAAAAAATTGAAAGTTTGTTCATGCAACAAGGACTGCTTAATTGTTGTGCTGATGTGCATTTTTTGTTTTGTTTTGCACCTTCAGGAGCTGAACGACTTGAACAAGTGGGGCCTTAATATCTTTCGTGTGGCAGAATTCTCTAATAATCGACCCCTCAGTTGCATAATGTTCGCCATCTTCCAGGTGAGAGGGCTTCTACAGTGGGTTATACAGTAGCCTATATCATGTATCTTCAGCTGTATTTGACACATTAACTCGGTGGATATTTCTCTGCTGCAGGAGAGAGATCTGCTGAAGACGTTTCGGATCCCTGTGGACACATTCGTCACCTATGTGATGACCCTGGAGGACCACTACCATGCCAACGTGGCCTACCACAACAGCCTCCACGCTGCAGATGTCACTCAGTCTACTCATGTACTGCTATCCACACCAGCTTTAGATGTAAATACCAATGACAAACGTACAGCGTCATGCACTGGCATTCACAAATCAACAGAATACAGTTGTCCAAGTCCACAAGTAAACTGCTGTTCGACTGAGTTTTCATTTCATCTCTCTCTGTCTCCCAGGCTGTCTTCACTGATCTAGAGATTCTAGCAGCGTTATTTGCGGCTGCGATCCACGACGTGGACCATCCGGGAGTGTCCAACCAATTCCTCATTAACACTAGTGAGTTGAATTGAGATTAAGAAACACAAACACAGAAAGGTAGAAGGAGATAGACTCAAAGGTGGCAAGGGTAATGTGTTCTTCTCAGTTTGTCTAAATGGAGATACACAGCTCTATTTTCATGCAGCTCATTTACACATCATGAAATGGTGCCACCACAGTCTGGGGATAATGCTGATGGTGGGAACTCAGTGATGCTGACAGAATGATGTAATTGCTGCATGTGTCTTTGACTCACATGTGTTGTATGGTGTGTCCCCACCCCCAGACTCCGAGCTGGCCCTGATGTATAATGATGAGTCTGTGCTGGAGAACCATCACCTAGCTGTGGGCTTCAAGCTGCTTCACGAGGACAACTGTGACATCTTCCAGAATCTTAGCAAGAGGCAGAGACAGAGCCTGAGGAAACTGGTCATTGATATGGTGAGTGTCTTCAACACATTTATTCTGTAACATGAAGATAAGAACCTTCTTCACATCTCATCATCTATCTAGCTCACTCTCATCGCCTACCACTTTTTTTTCTCTAATGCATTCATATCAACCCACCTTCCTCCAGGTTTTGGCAACAGATATGTCAAAACACATGAGTTTGCTGGCAGATCTCAAGACTATGGTTGAAACCAAGAAAGTGACCAGTTCTGGAGTACTGCTGCTCGACCACTACACTGATCGGATACAGGTGAGATTTTCTTTTTCAGGTTATTTCCCAGAAACTAAAATAACTGGTTTTGCCATTTAGCAGATGTTCTGAACCTGTTTAAGAAAGAACTGAACATCAGTGAAGCACTGAAAGGACATATTCAGTTAATTGCTACAAGCTTGTACTTGGAGTAACTCATCTTAGGTATGGGCTTATCTATGCCTCGGTGTCAGTGAGGGTGGCACCTCTGCAGCATGTGGCTTGTATGTGGGAGATGTGGCCTTGTTATAAATTATTTGACCCTCCTCATTATGTCATGGCGTGTAGTGGCTGCTCTGAGCACATGTACAGCACAGGAACCCTGGGCTTTTTCCATTCACTCCAACCTCCACCCAAAGATGTGACTTGACTTTGTGTTTTATTTTATGTGATTTATTTTTGTATGTTTGAAACAATGTATCGTAGTATGTATAGTATGAAAGAATTTCTAAAGAATGAGCTTGAGGGATTGATCTAACACCTCCTGGAGATGCCATCCAGACGTTTTTCAATCAGATTTTTCCTGGATGTCAAACCGGGAAGATGAGAGGTTTGGTTGAGTTTGAGCCTTGGCTTTCATTGACAAGAAGAAGGGTGTTGTTAAGGAAATTAAGGTCCAAGAACTATTCTTGAACTTTGGGACAACTACAAAACTTGAAGGCACACAGCCAGAATTAATAGTACTTAATAGTACGAGTGGTTGCTTCTTGAAGATACTAAACGTTTTCTTTACAATTTTTACAAAACTGTGGGAGAAATGTGGCTGTGTTTTTGCAGGTGTTGAGGAACATGGTGCACTGTGCTGACCTGAGCAATCCAACAAAACCCCTGGCAGTGTATCGCCAATGGACGGAGAGAATCATGGAGGAGTTCTTCAGGCAGGGAGATAAGGAGAGGGAGCGAGGGATGGAGATCAGTCCCATGTGCGACAAACACACCGCATCTGTGGAAAAGAGCCAGGTGAAGGATCAGCACTGATCATACGTACATCTATATGATTCTGTTCACAACTGGATAACCATAAATACTGTGGGTGGGGTGATGACTACATTGCAGAGAGTGAGCTGTCATCTCTGATCACAGCTGTCATCCTCTTACATTTTTAATGCTGATTTGCTGGAAATTAAGTGACACAACTGTGGTGGTTCATGTAATTTGATCATACTCTGCTTCTCTCCACCCAGGTGGGCTTTATTGACTACATCGTCCACCCGCTGTGGGAGACATGGGGGGACCTGGTGCACCCTGATGCCCAGGACATATTGGACACTCTGGAGGACAACAGGGACTGGTACCAGAGCACTATCCCGCAAAGCCCCTCTCCACCACCTGTGGGCCAGGACAAGGATCTAAACACCTGCATGGACAAGTTTCAGTTTGAGCTCACCCTCGAAGACAGCTCTAGGAGAGATCAGGGAGAGGAGGATGACAAGCCCACGCCAAACCACTTGGCACAGGACTGCAGTCAGGGGGAGGAGGAGGAGGGTAAAAAGGAAGAAGAGGAGGACACAATGGCAGAGGAGGAGAATGAGGACATAATAGAAGAGGAAGATGAGGTGGCTATGGAAGAGGAGCAGGAAGAGGAGCTGAAAGCTCACCCTGAGGTGAGGTCTGAAAAGGAGAGACTTTCTGACACAAGCCCTGTAGAGGAAGAGGAGGATTCTTCTTCACAAGCTGAAGATACATGAGTACTGCTCCTGTATCTCCCTCCTCACTTGCACACATTATCTTGTTCATCCTTTCAATGGCCAAACCAAGAACAAATAAGACTGCAATGACAATACAGACCTTTAAATATATTTTTCAAAAAGGGAATAAATTAAAATCGCTCGAGAAGTTAATTACACAGCAACTGTAGATTTAGAGTGGTGACGGGTCCTTCGACTGATTTCACAATGAACTGTAGATGGAGAGGAATTTAGAAGAGTGTTAACGACGGGGAACTAAAGACAGCGTAGCACTCTGGGACTGGGATGCACACACATAAACACACATGAAGTGACACACAACAAAGAAGAGCAGGAGTAAGTCATGTACAACACACCAATGCAACATGTGTACATGCATACATCAGTCATGCTGCATAATTGTCCATCTGAAACTTATACATACAAACACAAACACACACACACACACACTTGACTGTATGTTTGTATGTGTGCATTAACATGAGGGACATTGATCAGTAATGAATCCCTTTGGAAAAAGCCATCTCTTAATGGAGTATTAACTAGTGTTCAGTCAGTATTAGTAATTCATGTTTGTTAGAATCTCAACAGAAACTGTTCTCCTCAGAAAAGCTACAGCCGGAGTGAGGTTTTTTTTTTTCCATTTCTGTCGGAAAGAAAAATAAGAAAATCTTCAGAGTTGGAGGAGGACAGAGGAAGAAAATGGGAGGAAAGGAAGATGCTGCAATGAAGGGGCCGCCGGGTCCCACACCCCTTTTCCCTTTACGAGGAGAGTGCTACTGGTGCAAGATGGCTCTGTGCCTTTCTGATACACCAGCTTCCTGAATGGAGCTGTCGTGAAGCAATGCATTGTGGGACCGGAGTGTCTGATTTTGTTAGCATTTTTGATTGTCTCTTGCTAAAGATTTCTCTTTACTGTTCATGGTATTGTGGTGTGTTTCTCACACGTACAGTTTCTGTGGTGATATGTTTTAAGCTGTAAGTCTTCCTTTGTTGCTCTTCTGGTAATATAATAACTCAGAACTCTAGATGCAGAGCAATCACTACCACCACCACAACCACCAGTGGACTCTTTCCAGCTTACATTTTTTCTTATTAGAATGATTTATTTATTTTAATTTTATTTTTTTTTTACTTTCTGAGAATAAGCCATGTGATGCTTTGATGCATAAGTTTTGCCTATTTTCTATTTGACAGTTGCTAAATATGTTGAGGGGGATACAGAATTATTTCATCAGCAGAACAAACTTTCACTCGCCATCTCATGCCCACTTGCACTGTGTGTTTTATGTCTCCTCATACTCAATAGTTCTCACCAAAGTTAAGGACGAGGAACTTCAGTGGCTGAAGTGATTTGAGGGAAAACAGATCAGAATAAGAAAATCAGGGAGGCAGAATGCCGGTGGAAAGAATTGTGACTTGGCCAAAAGGTCTGGGAGTCCCTAATCATCCTTGTTATGTTTGATGCTTTTTTGCCTTAATGTCAGATGCAGGATTCAAACCTGCCAGTAGGTAGATTTCTAAGATGTATAATAGATATCTTGGTATATTTATATCATGTCTGTATGCTTATTTCTGTGAGTATCAGTGTGTCTATTCACAATGTATTCAGCATTGCATTTTGAGGGGAAGGTGAAACATTGCTGCCAATAAGTTGTTATGTTGTTACCGTTTGGACCCACATAAAGAATGTGTTGTGTTTTTTAATGAGGATGATAAAATCACTATCCTATAGCTACGTGTAGGCAGAAAATTAGCCATTGGAGTTAAGATTTTGCAGGCAATGAGTGATTTAGGATGAATCTGAACAGATATTGATTTGCTGGTATGATACAGTTGATGCATGTGTTTGTTTGTTTGCGTGGCTGGCTGTGTGGTCATGAGCAAGCAAGCAAGTGAGTGAGTAACAGAAAGCGAGGATGCAGGAGGCTAAAGATGTTGTCATGTGTGTCATTGTTCGCTCACTGGCATTACCACATCTTGTTGAACGGTGTTTGGGATCTAATTGGCACAGCTTAAATTGGTCACAGGTTGTTTTAGCGGTTTGTTTTTCACAGGGTTTAAAAAAAAAAGAAAAAGAAAGAAAGAATGGAAAGAAAACAAAACGAGTGTGGTTCTTTTAAACATAAGCGCCAGTTTCTGCAGGTCAGTAACTGAGCTTATCTGAAGATGCCACAGCTAGGTGCAAAAGAAGCCTGTGTGTTTCACCTGCTCTGTCGCAGGATGGAGCAGAGCTACAGGGCCACCACACAGGTTTTCCTCTGGTGGAATGGGAATCCAGGATTATTATAGCAGTTACTTAAATAAAAGATTCCCATATGCATCGGCCTTTTACTTTTGAAGATGTTGCTTTGTTTCTGTGGCTTCTTGTTCTGTCATAAGCTATAAAAACATTAATATTTAATTGCCATACAAACACGATACTGTAGCAATTATTTCTTATTAAGAAAATTATTCAATTGATTGATTGCTGCCATTCTTTTTAAATGATGAAAAGAAAACCATGGAAAGTGTTTTCTTTGAACAGTTTGTGTACAGTTTATTTTTATATCATTCTGGTGGATGGTCCGGAAAATGAATCATGTGTTGATGATATAGCTATAAGCATTACCACTCATGTATATAATGTAATATTGGATTGTAAATTATAAATTTATCCAAGTCATAATGATTGGAAAATAACCACTTGAGGTTGTGAAGTGACCCACTGAAGCACTGCAGGCCACATCCTCACCTTTTCATCCTCTGACTATATTTTTTGCTCAGTTGTGCTAATGGTTTTTTTGTTTTTTGTTTCTTCATTTTTTTAAAGAATTGTGCACATCTATAGTTAAAATAAAATATTTGTACCAGCACTTTATTTCGCAGGTTTTGAGGCAGTTGGTGTACAGTCTTTGCTGGTGGTTTGGTCATTGGCAGTCACTTGTTGATTATAGCCCACTGGGGCCAAATCACAAACCCTCATTGTGCAGTAGTCAATGTTAACCCCTTTCTAGAGGCATAATCAAACAAGCTAGTCATTTTCTATTAAATGTCCATGTGAGATTGAATTTATTTGACTGATAAAGTCAAATGTAGGCTGACGTAGTCACATAGAATGTGACACTTTCAAAGAAAATAAATGTGTCCTTATCTAACTTGGCCATTTCTAGTACTATCACCACCTCTGTTTCTTAGTAACTTTAATCATTAGCCTGATAGCCTCAATGTCCAACCCATGGTGGCCTAATTAGCTGGTTCCCATTAGGGTTGCTGTCGGGTTACTTTGTTGATGACTGACTCCCTCGGAGAATAATTCTCTGGGCTGTAATTCATGTGTTCGCAAATAAGAAAGATTATTCAAGGGAAAAAAAACAACATGAAATGATTGTAATATTTGTAAATGATCTTGCTGTAATGTGTAAAATGTGTCCAAGTTATTTTTTATTATATTATTTTTATGAAAGTTTTTCCTCTTGACAGAGCTGAGGTGTCATTTTGTGAATAAATGCATTTAATAAGCAAACATCTATATATAAAACAATATTATAGTATATCAGTATATTTTTCTTTTATTTCACTGTTCAGTACTGTAAAGTGTGTTAAAAATACAAATAAAGTAAGATTTTTTTATTAAATGCAACATCATTGTCATGTTTATTGTTATTAGATTTTTTTTGTCCACTTTGGGTATATTGTTTGCATTAATATTATTTGTTAACTAGGCCGATGACCTATTGCTAATTGTAGCAAGTACATGTAATGAACTTAATGTTGTAGGCAACACCCCCTGGTCCTTAAAGGTATTACAAATCCCAGCTAGTTTCTAGTCTTCATGTTCTGTTGTGTATAGTGTTGTGTAGTTGGACTCATTGTTTGTGCTCACATAGATTTGTAGCCATATGCACACCCTGTTTTGTTTTGTTTTGTTTTTTACTTTGTATAGTTTATCTGAAACCGATAAAAGTTTGTATCATTTCATGAATGATAGAACATATTGGCAGGCCATGTATGTGTGACGGCTAAACACATTTAGACTCTTTATGAGATAAAGTACTGTGCAGAAGTGCACATGTTCTGTCACTTACCCATCATATAACATCCTCTGCCCAGCAGCCCCAGCCACAGTCAGATTGAAAAACATCTTCAGTCTCAGGAACAAGCAGTCCCAGAACAGATGTCCTGACCACCACGGGCTCTTAAAACTGATGGACTGACATGAAACTGACTAAAATATATAAGGTTAACTGCTCCTTAATGCAAGCCTTATTTTGAAAGCACCTCACTTTTCTTTTAATATTATTTGCACAGTTGTTTGAAGAAAAATTATAGTTTTAATCTATGTTTTCACATGTATCTACTTGGGCTTTATTCAACGTTTTTTTCCGCTAAAACTGAAGTGTATTCATTAATTCCTTGACGTCTATTTATCTAACTCTGACATGAGATGGCTGCATCTGTACCTTCACCCACAATGCACTTCTTCAGACAGGTGCCTCTGTCATCAGCCAATCACAAGCGCCAGACACACCGCTGTCCAATCAGAGGGAAACAAAGCCGAGAGGGGTGGAGATGTACGCATGCGCTGTGTTGATACGGAAGTAGGCTGTGCCATCTAACGGCCGGTGGGGATTAGCCGCTAGCTTCTCCTCTGAAGAAGAAAAACGTACAAAGTCTTCATCTCTGGCCACTTTTTACTAATCCTGTAAGCTCAAGGTATCGTTATGTTACTATAACAATATATGTGGTTGTTTTTTGTTTTTTTTTTTAAACTTTTTTGTGTAGGGTTGTAGCTAAAATTAGTACACTGTTAGCTCAGTTCAGGCTAACAAGAAGTCGTCGCGTAATTTCGAGCAACGTAACAATAATGTGTTCGGTGTTATCTGCCAATGATATGCCCCGATGACCCTTTTATTGAGTCTGCACCTTGTGGTTGAAATATCTGTGATTTATAGGTTTCCTGGGCAGGTGAATTTTAACTGTTAGCTAGTGCGGAGCCGCATCATCAGGATGTCTTGTCATTATCACCAACACCTCCTCCTTCCGCTGCTCCTGTCGCTTCTGACTGCGGGAGTCTCTTCGGTGGAAGTGCAACGACCCCGCGGTGTGCCCCTGTCAAGTAAGCATTTCCAATCCATGAGTACCATTTGTAAGCTTTTAATATGCAAATGTTCGTCCACTCCCTGGACAATGAGCTTTACTTTGGGGTTGAGTGTCAGCCAGTGATGAAAGGGAAACATTGAATACGGATATCCCCAAACTCTACATGCTGCAATCAGTCATGAAAATTAAACTGCAGAGATTAGACTGTTTTACAGGACAATAATGATCCAACGCAAACCTTAAAATCCACCATGAATTACCTAAAGAAACCCCATAATTACAAAACGTTTATTGATTTAATTGTTAATATAATATTACAAGATTTAAATTGTGGAATTGAATTAATTCTATTTAATTTTGTATTGATCGAAATTCGATTTTGACGATTCAATACACCAAGTGGTGCCCAAGCTTCAGCGATGAAACTTTTTGAGTGAGAGTTCATTAAAAGCTCTCTGATTTCAGCTGTCAGTGCTCTGACTTGTTTCCTCTGTTTTACCTCCTTGACAGACCGGCAGTTTTATGAAGAGGGCAAACCATTTACCTGTTTGGATAACTCAGCCACTATTCCCTTTGACAGAGTGAATGATGATTACTGTGATTGCAAGGATGGCTCTGATGAGCCAGGTGTGTATATCCTTTATGCTGCTGCCTCCTGTACTAATGTGCACTGAATTAAGCAAAAAAAGTAACTGATAAATCCATTGGTAAGATCTGTATTCATTATAATTATCATGCATTTACCCTCAGGCACTGCTGCTTGTCCCAATGGCAGTTTCCACTGCACAAATGCAGGTTTCCGACCATCCTTCATCCCCTCCTCGCGCATTAATGACGGAATCTGTGGTATGAATCTTGAACGTGGCATACTTTTTTCCATGTCTTTGTTGTGTGGTCAGAATTTGGTGTAACATATATGTTTTGTGTTTTACCAACAGACTGCTGTGACACAACAGATGAGTACAACAGTGGTGCTGCCTGTCAGAACACTTGCAGGTGGGAATGTTTGTGAATACAGCTAATAAGTTAAATTTGCTTTACTGAGCATATACATATGTTGCTCATTAAGTTTCCAGAAAATGCTGAATGGTTTCTAAATTTTATTTATGTTGTATTGTGTGTAATTCACAGGGAGTTGGGGCGCAAAGAGAGGGAGAGCCTGGAGAAAATGGCAGAGATTGCAAAGGAGGGCTTTCTGCAGAAACAACAACTCATACAGGAGGCCAAGAGGGGCTTAGAGGAGAAGAAGGTGTGAATGATTAGAGAAACTTTTGGTATATGATTGTGTAATAATCAAGATCCAGATCTTCTTTTTTCCTCCTTCTTCGTCATGGTTGAATCTTCTGTTGAGGACATCTTACTAATTTGCTCTGGGCCTGGTTCTCATCTTGCAACTACATGCTTTTTGAATTCTCTGTTTTGTTTTTTTTTGTTTTTTTTAAAAACAACTAAACAATGAACCAATTTTTCAGTAAGAAAAGATGGAAGGGTTTCCAAGTTGACAGTCAGCCTAATAGCAACACGCTGTTGTTATTCTTTCATGTTGCCTTTGTGAAGTGTGTTATTGTACCTTTTTGAGTGAGCTGTGCTGTATTTGTGTCAGACGGTTTTCTTTTCTTAAACAGATGTTAAGGCATTGTTTCATGAATTGTGCAGATCTAATTAGATCAAATGTAATATTTGAATTTGTCAAAACAGGCAAAACTGCAAGATGTTCAGGTCACTAAGAAGGATCTGGAAGACAAGGTGGAGGCTCTGAGAACTGTAAAAGAGACTGCGGAGCAGCCAGAGAAAGAAGCTAAAGAGCGCCATCTTAAGGCTTGGGAAGGTAAATTCAGATTTAGAATTATATCACCATCTACTGTTTGAACATCACATCACAGATGGTATTGTCTCTTTTTTATGGACACGTTCAGATGCAACACTTCTAACCAGAAGTTTAAATTGTTCCAAAACACTTTGTAAATACATGTGAGTGTATATTTAAGTATGTGGCTGATCAGAATCAGTGACAACTCAACACAAAATAAGTTTCTTTTTATTTCAGATCAAAAAGCTCTGATTCGTATGGAGAAGGATATGGCCAAAATGGCTGAGGTGTTTCTTGAACTGGATGATGATGCTGATGGATTGTGAGTATCTGAACTCTACAAAATTTAGAATGGACACATTTAAGAGCAAACTTTAAAGAAGCATTTCAAAAAGAGGTGGGAAATTTTAATGATCTGGAATAATATTTGTCCTGTCATGATCTGTGCATTATTAATTCTAAATGCTGCCAAAGCACACTTGGTGTGCAATAGAGACCGGTGCCTTTTCTTAACAAGAATATCTGAGAGCAGATAGATTCCTTTTTTGTTGTTTGTTTCTTTTAACCTACTGTTGGGTTGACTATAACTGAAGGATTGATGCATTTTTTTTTCTTTTTCTCAGTGTCTCTGTGGCTGAACTTCTGTCCCATTCTGAGCTCAATCCAGATTCCGATGATTCATTCACTGAAGCAGAGGCTCAGGTAATTATTTTGATGTAGCATGGTTACTGTACTGCAATCATAGTTTGATCAATATGTGTTTTTAATTGTCAAAATCTTCAGGAGCTGAACTCATCTGATTGTCTTCACTATGTTTAGGTTTTATTGGGAGGAGTGGACAAAGTAGATACAGTAGCATTTGAGGCTGTTTGGAATAACATAAAAGAAAAATACATATCAGAGGTAACAACCGGTTAAAACCTTCAGTAGACTCCAGGTGTAAACGCCTCTGCTCCTTTAACATATGACTTTCCTGGCATCAGGCCACAGCAGACACCACAGCACCAGCGGAAACTCCACAAGAGGAGTCTTTCTCTGACAGTGACTCCGAGCAGTACCCTGAGGATGACATCCCGGAGGAGGAAGATGATGATGATGAAGAGGATGACGATGACGAACATGATGATGGCGATTATAAGGTATAACCACGGACTTTCTCCACTTCTACAAGATGACTGTAAACTTTATGTAAGTGAGTCATTCTTTTCTGTGTTTGATATGCAGACCCCTCCAACGCCGACCCAAGAAAAGAAAGATGACGACGATGAGGGGACTATGCCACCCTATGACCAAGAAACGCAGAACCTTATTGATGGTAAGTGTGTTTACAAAACTGAATGACTCATCCTGTCCTCAGCAATGAGTATGTGAGTCACACTATATAATCATATCTTATAACTCATCACTTATTGTAGTCGAACCAATAAATATCTTTTAGGAGAACAAAGTGATTAATGGAACAGCTGTGTTGCTTTTATATGACAGATGCAGATGAGTTATTTGTTTTGCATTGCAAGAAAAATTTACTGTGAGGATAGAGTTTAATTCTGGGTGTCTGATTTCCCAGCTGCTCAGAAAGCCAGGGATGAGTTTGATGAATCAGAGAGAGCTCTCCGGGAAGTGGATGATCAGATCAGGTAAGTAGCCAGCCTGAATACAGACGTACTTCCTTGCCAACAATGCAATCATCAGTGTTTGTTCCCATAACTGCAGTCGTACTTAATACAATAACATAATTATTTTGTTGCTTTTTGTTTGCAGAAATCTTGAGAAGGAAATTTCTTTTGACTTTGGACCAAATGCTGAGTTTGCGTATCTTTACAGCCAGTGTTATGAGTTAACTACTAGCGAGTATGTGCACATCTGCTACTTATTTATTACTATTAGTTGGTATAACTTGTGATTTCTGGAAGTTTAAATTCACCTTTTGCTTTCAGGTACATCTACAGACTCTGTCCCTTCAACAGAGTATCCCAGAAACCCAAGTATGGTGGATCAGAAACTAATCTAGGGTAAGAGAATATCTCTGGGGTTTCTGCCTGTTTTCAGTATTAATTAAGCTCACATAATATGCCCTGGACTTTTTCTGTAGAACATGGGGGAAATGGGCAGGCCCTGAGGATAACATCTACTCTGTGATGAAGTATGAACATGGAACAGGATGCTGGCAAGGCCCTAACAGGTCCACTATGGTGAGTCTCAGTTATTTAACTCCGACTTAACTTTTTCTGTGCTTGACATTACTCCCAAACATTGGATAGGCTACTATAAAACAGATAACTGCTGTCCCTCAGGTTAAGTTAAGGTGTGGAAAGGAGACGGTTGTGACATCTACCTCAGAGCCCAGTCGCTGTGAGTATCTGATGGAGTTCATCAGCCCTGCTGTCTGCCAGGAGCCCGCGAGCCTGGAGTCATATTTTCATGAGCATCAAGAGCTCTAAGTCCACTTCATTTGTGAGTACCTTTTTTTTTTTTTCTGTTTGTGGCCATAGCTCTGATCTAACTCTGCTGCCAGTGTTGTAATACCTCTATGATTATCAGACCGTAATCCCACAAGATACTGTATGGTCCATATGAATTTCTATAAAACCTTAGTGTCAATCACAAGGAGGATCTTAAATGGCTCCTGTCCAAAATAGTGTGGAGAAACCATGTTTTTGACTGCAAAGATACAGCACTTACAAAGTACAGATATTCTACATGGTGCTTACTCAAGCAAAATAAAAAATCTGTGGCAGTCATTGTGAAGGTTTAGTGTTGAAGCATTTTTTTCCGTGGAAAATCCTTTGTGCGATTACAGCTTCACTGTAGAAGAAGAGCAGGACAGCAGCAAGAGCAAGGTAAAGGCAACTTTACATTTGGCTACATTGTAATTGTTAAGGGGACTAAGAATTAATAGATACTCGGAATTCAACAATGCACACATGGGTGAGACAGATCTTAAGAGCAGGAAATATAGCAAAGTTTTTGGATACATTATCACTAAACTGGCAAGAATATTGTGATGTGATGTGATATTGTGATTGCCTTACTGGTGGGATATTGATTCTGTCCATTACTGCAGTATTCAATAATTTGCTCTGGTTACAGATAATGTGATAGCTTGCAAATTATTCTCTATTACAGAAAATGCTTCCCTTGAGATATCCCAGTTGCTGTAGGCAGTGAGATGTGATATCATATTGTGACCTTTACTGTGAGGCCCAGCACTGATGCAGAACAAAATGATTAGATATCAGGTGTAGCTTTCCATAAAATAAACAAGGGCGATAAAAAGGCTCCTGCAACTTTTTATGCTTTTTCAGGTGGATTTGATGTTGTAAACTATGATGGTTGTTTTAGGTAGTGTATATTTCATTTAAATGTAACTTTTCTTCCTAATATAACACAAGAAATGTGAATCCATCACTCATGTAGATGCTTATTCCTTGGAAATGAAGCCATCAGGGTAATGTAACTAAATAGATCTTTCCCTCTAACAACTGGGAAATCATGACTTGCATAAATATGCCGTTGAAATGTGTATGGTTTCTCTTTTGCAGTTTGTTCCTGAGGGACCACCCAATCACTGCAGCAACACGATGTTGCCATGCTGTGAGCAGCACCACCCTGGTGTCTGTTAACAATCAAGAAGAAATGATGGCAGTTCCAACGAATTATGTTGTATACATTTTAAAGTTCCAATGCTACTGTTGTTTGTATTCTCTGATTTATGTGAAATAGTAGTGTCATTCCATTGTTTTAAAATAAACAAATAAAATCATATTCCAACCTATTTTGTCCCCTTTTTTTTTTTCTTCTACTTTGCCACCAGAGCCTAAACGCAGTTTGTTGTTACTACTCTCTGTCAGACCTGTGGCTCCCAAATGTGTAAAATATTCCCTGGAATCATACCTATGCTCTGGAACTGCTATAAAATATGTACTCAAAATACATATTAGATAACTAACTGGAAATCATCTCGATGCGTTGGTGTAAAAACAAATTAAAAATGTTATTTTTTTGTTTCATTCTGAAAATATGTCAAGTCAAAAAACCAACCAGCCTTAGTGTGAAGAGATGATTGTTGAATAGTTTTTCAATATACATGTTTGGTCTGAAATTTCTTTAGTAAGATTGCTTTGAAAAGTCAATGAAATCGAGTCAGTCATATTTGTAACTTTTATTTTTTTCTGGCATGTAAAGTACAAATAATTAAACAATTCCATGAAAAAGTCTTCAAGCGTCTTCAGCTGAAATCCCAGTAATAAATATCCTAGACTAAACTGAAAGGTTTTTTTTTTTCCTTGTTAAATTTTGACATTGTTCATTTGGTCATGTTTGGAAGTATGAGATTTTGTATTTCTTCCACTGATATTGGTGTCAGCAGAACTGTTTTGATCATTTTCACCTTTGATTTGTTCTACCATTCCAGGAAAATGTAAGAAAAACATCACTAAGTTACTGCGTCCCCTCTTCTAAATAAATAGACACAAAATACAGTTGGTTGAGAAACAGAAGGACCACTCACCCCTTTACTACCTTAGACGCTCCCAAGAAAACCTTCCTGCAGCTTTGCTCTGCTCTGTAATAGTTTGTCAGAGTTTTTGGCTGGGTTTCCAAAGTACATAATTGTTTCAGTAGCACAAATTGATATTGGTATTGATACAGATGATCTCAGTATTACAATGCTTTTATGGAAACGGAACCATCTATATCCTTCTTTCTCTCTCTCTATATATAAATATGTATATATATAAATCGATCCATTAGCATAAACAGGAAAGCATCTTGAGAGCATACCAAACCCAGGACATCTCTGTTACCGGCTAAATGCTGGACCGTCAAGTGGACCAAAGCCTCACTACAGGAGCTGTCCCATGTCTCAGGGGTTCACAGAGTGGTTGAAAAACAAGACTGTGATTAGATTAAATAATTAAAAGATTTTCATTTAACAAGACAAACAGAACACAGGCAGTAAAGGCATAACATCTAGCACACAGCATGTATGTTTATACACTTCAATTAGTTAAATATAGCAGTGCATTCTTTGACTATGGAGAACGTTTCCAAATCGTACTTCTAAAACAGTTTTTCTATTTGTCCCCCTTTTAAGAAACGAAATGGTGTAACCACAATTTTGGCAAACTTAAAATCTTTTAAACTTGCAAATATAATGAAATAAACCATAAATATACACAAAACATACTTTATACGAGGCAATAATAATAATCATAATAAATAGTTTTTAAGTTAACAATAAGTTAAAACTACAAGCTTAAAGTCGCCCAAATAATACAAGTTTGTTGGCGCTATTTTGAATTTTTTCTGTTTAAATTATTTTATGTTGCAACAAAAGCTACCACAGACTTTTACAAACACAATTGAACACAGTTTGATTGAAATAAAAAAATCTAACTAAGTCTAAAATCTGCATACACTGTAAAAACTGCAACTAATTAAATAATGGAAGAAAAATAATAAACCGTACCCAATCAATGCAACCAAACATAATCTTTGACCCATGTGTGTTCTCTATGGCAACATCAACAACACAAATACGCTAATTTAACAAGTGAGTCTTGATATGTAAATGAAATCAATAAATTACAGGAAAGAAAAATGATATTTGAAATTGACATGGGCTAAAACTGATGATATATTAGACAGTATTCCTTTCAAGGTCATTGAGAATTGCTCTGTTAAGTCAGCCAGATATGCAGTTTGTTTGAGCTTGCATGGTCAGAGCACAAATTAGGGGCTGAGAAAGTGATGATGGAAATTAATAGATCAGA
Source organism: Remorina albescens (assembly GCA_034769265.1). NCBI lineage: Eukaryota > Metazoa > Chordata > Actinopteri > Carangiformes > Echeneidae > Remorina > Remorina albescens. The sequence continues at coordinate 4,160,826 of CM068493.1, forward strand.
GCTCTCATTTTTTTCTTAATGAGTCTGTTGGTTTTTCTATGTTTTTGTTTTTTTTTTTTTACTTTTGCTCCTTTCACTATTCCGCAAACCTTTTCAGTGTGATGTTTAATTTCTTTTTTAAAAAATATATATCATTTGTTCTCAGTCAATATAAAAACAAAGCACATTGCACTTACTGTTCCATAGGAAAGTTTTTTTGTCTTTTTAAATGATTATTGTTGTTGCTCAAGCAGTGTAGTACTGTTTCCTGCCATGGTCCTTCGCTCTACATTAGGTGTAGGTCTTTGTATAGACTGTGTATGAAAGGTTGATTCGGGCGGTGGGTTTGGTTTGTGGGTTGACTGTACTACATCGGACATGGCTGGGTAAACAACTCCAGCTGCAGCTCAACATGGCCTGTTATCTCGGTTGTTCCCAACGTCTATCACTGGTCTCATCAAGTGCTCACTCCTACTCTGCTATCTCTTGCAAAGTGCTCGACCCAAAATAGCTGGATTTGTCCTTTATGTGGTCAGCTCAGGGCACACTAGCGACAGTCATTCAGAGTGTATCAGGGGGATGAAACAGGACGAGTCGGATTAAAAGATGCCAGAGTAAGTATTTGAAGCGGCGCAATGTTAATGGTTTTGAGGGTTTAAATTGGTCACGAGACAAAGCAGATGATATAAATGTTGGGGGGAATACATAATATGGACGTACGATTTTTCCCTTTTCGAGAGGTGAATTCATTCATCATACTTTATTTTGGATATGTCTTTTTGTATCATTCGATGTCTGCATGAAATGTGTTTCATGTTAGCATTTGGTTTAATGGTTTTTAGGATTTACAAATGCAAACTGATATGCGTAACTTAGAAATTCAAAAGTAATGACAACTGAAATTGTAGAGGGTCCTTATTCAATAAATAACATAGATTTGTACAGCAATTACTCAGGGAATAATATAGTTAGTCTTAATTATCCTTCTTGGTACTGACTTGCAAAGCAATTCTTTGGCAAAAATCAAATCTATATGATCATAAAGAATCATGCTCCATGTCTATTATAATTGGTGAAACTGTTTGAGTCTGCGTTCTACATTTTTATTTGCAAGCAGCTATTCGGTTTTTCAGCTGGGCAATGAGCTCGTGTCACTGCGGCTTTGTCTGGGATTCTCAAGTCAAAGAACTTCACTTCACTGCACCATCACTGAAGCAACACTGTACACAACTTCAGGACAAGAGATCTGAGTGTGTCTAAGCACTCAAAGGTATAGATGTGTCTGTCAGGTTACACCCCAACTGATTTTTACTTCTTCTTCTTTTTTTTTCTTTTTTTTCTTTTTTTTTTTACATCGAATTAATTATTGTTAGGTTCGTTGTTTCGATATGGTTGAATGGTTAGGTTTGTATGAGATACAATGTTCCTTCGCCCCCTCCCTAAATCCCCACCCATACACCGCATGCTTGTTCCCCCTTGCTCTGCAAAGATCAGAGGGTTTAAAATAAAGCCATGCGATGTCCCAATTTTTCCAAGCTTAAGAATCTGTAAAAATTCAGCACAAGGTCTTGTTCTTTTGTATGTATAAAAATAGATTTATCTCTAATGTAATCCTTTCAAAGAGATCGTCCTCTTTGGCTAACACAGCGTCATTTAGAAAAGCAAAAGCAAAATGTCTTGAATATAGTTGACCTTATTCAATCTATTATATTATGTGCAGATGTCTTGATATTTAAAGACATTAGCTCTCCCCATGGTAAATATTAAGCCTGGTCTGTTACAGACATTTCAATGAGACAGGTTGGCCTTAATGTTTTATCAGGGTGCCATAAATAATTTCCATGCGATTGGGTTGGGGATATTTTGAGAAATGCTATTTTTGTGATAGTGCCAAACAGATCTGAAGCAAATAAACTGATACCTTTCTGTTGTAAACAGAAGTAATTATGAAACTTATTTGCAGGTTTCATGTTGTACAGTCATCTTTTTTTTTTTTTAGGGCAGGAGATCAAAGATTATGGGAAGCTCAAAAGAGAATAGAGAGGTTTTTAAATAAAACTGAAGAGCATTTCTAAAAGTGTGAGGAACTGGTAACCTTTCTCCTCAAAGGATCAATGATAATTTTAACATGGCCAGATATAATTGCTCACACAGCTGACTCTAAGTCAGCTTTGAATGTTCAGCCATCAGGAACCACAATACTCTTAATCTGCTCTAGGGATGTTGTTACTGTAGAGCCCATGTATTCTGCTGATATGCAAAACTTTGACCTCATTTACTCAAGGAGCTGCTATCTGTGCACTAGACTGAAGAATAATACCGGTGCTCTTGAGTTTTTGCTCATCTGTGTCACTTTTCTGCAGACCCATTTTGATCATTGTTCTGTCCATGGGTGCGTTTGCAGCTACATAGGTCATAAGCAAATTGATATGAGCAAAACTTCCTGGTTCTATAATCTAAACAAGTCAGGAAATTGCCTCTGAAGTACAGGAACATTCAGAATCAAAGCGTGAGCTCTGCTAGTACAAAAAAAAAAAAAAAAAAAAAGGTGGTTGTCGTTCACATATTGCTAGCATTTTCTCTTGACACCAAGGTCAGTTAAAGGGATCTCACACAAAATCATGGCTGACCAGGCCATGCAAAGTATAATGGCCTGTGAATGATGTAATACAGGTGCGATACAAAAAAATGATGCAAAAAGTGAAAAAACACCGGTATTTTCCTTTGACGTGGCGGTGGTACGGTGAAACGTATTTGTTGCTTTCTTGCCCGCAGATTTAAGAATGAACACTGTCACCTGCCACTCTGCTCTAAGTTCACAGACAGTCTGCTTGTGTTGAATCCATCTAGAAGATAGATCAGAAAAAATACAGGACATCTTTTTGTTGTTTTGTGGACTAAATATGTGTATATTTTCTAGTTACTGTGTTTCTGTGATACCTAAGTGACAGTTGTGTTGTTTGGTGTGAGACTGCGAGAGAAAGAATGATGGCTTTCGGACTATTCTTTTCTGTGTCCAGTATTCATATTTATTAGTTAACCTAAATAATATTGGGTCTGAGCTAATAAGCTCACATAGGGTAGAGTAACTGCCTTTACGCTAGGCACCACCTAATGCAGGTCAGGAAACAGTAGTCAAAGTTTCTAGAAAATGCTTACATACTCGGCTATTATAACCACCTTAAATATTGAATATATAGTTATATTTTAATAGACGTATATAAGAGAACACTGTTTTTAATTTCATTTTCTTTGATCTAAAAAAATCGCTGATTCAAAATGCCCAAGTGTAAAAAAGTGACTACATCCTCTCCAGCAAGATAGTGGGAGAGATGGTGGGGTAAGAGTTTGGGTAAATTGCACATATTCGTTCATTTAAATTTTTGATCGTTTTGTTCATCAGTGTCATTATTTGCCTGAATTCAATCAAAGCACTAAGTACACATTCTCTGTCACATTCGTTAGACTGTCTCCTAAATAGATAGCTCTTGCCCCTACCCAACAAACCAGCAACGTACCCCTTCTAATTAAATCCAGGCAAATATAGGGAAGGACTAGCATGTTGTGTAAAGAGAAAAGAAAAACTCCACTAGTGTATTTGTTTGAAACTCTGACGTGTGTATGCTTGAGTATGGATATGTTTGCCTATGTGTGTGTGTGTGTGTGTGAGTGTGGGTATCTGCATGTCTGTATTTGTAATAATATATTATGAATTTGTGTGAGAATGTGTCAGAGAGAGACTCAGTCCAGGCCCATGTAGAGTGATGGCACAGGGAGCTCAGGTGGCTCTCCCTGCAGGTCGAAGGAGCTGGTGCCAGCAGCCTCTCTCTCAGGCCTTGTGCTGCTTGCTGGTCTTGAAGGAAACCTGCAGCACGCGGTCACCCAGGCGGTAGCCGTTAAGGCTAGCGATGGCCATGGCGGCTTCATCGTAATTGGTCATGGTGACAAAGCCAAAGCCCTTACATTTGTTGGTGGTGAAGTCACGGATGACCTTGACATTGGTGACGGCGCCGAAAGGCCCAAAAAGCTGCCACAGGACACTCTCGTCCGCCTCAGGGGACAGGTTGTACACAAAGATGCACCAGCCGGCTCCGGTTGGACCAGTAAGGTTGACTCCGGCCAGGCTGGTCATGCTGTCAATGGTGATAGGCGAGAATCTGGGGAAGAGAGTAGGAGAGCTACCATGGGTGTCATTCTGAAGTTCCACACAGCATTCAGTGCTCTATACTGTTTTTTATGAGCATTTGTCTGTGAAAAATGATAAAACTTGTAGTCGGGTGTGTAGTCAAGGGACCCCATCTCCATCCCCTCTGCTGTGCAGTAAGTAGATAAATATGTGGGCACCACAGTGGCTGCAAACTACCCGCTTTCATACAAAATGACACTGTGTGCACTGAGACAAAGACACCCACACAATCTGCATATTTTCTCATTTTCTCTGCTGACCAAAGCCTCTGGAAGAATTAAACACATGAATCACAATGTTCAACAGAAATCACAGTATCGAACAAAACACAGAAACCTAGAGAGGGATGAAAAGCAAATTGGAATCAAATCATACAAAAACTGGAGCAAACAGAGGAGACGCAAACGGAATCTGGTATGTCCATGCTGGTGAAAAAAAGGGGACATTAAAGCAACTGAAACTGACAATGTTAGTTCATAAATAAATACATACATAAATTATTTCTAGTAATTAAAACAAACAAACAAAAAGGTTAAACAAAGCCATGCCAGAATACCCTGCTGTTAGAAGGCTGCATCATTACTTATTGAAATTACAGATAGTATTTTGTTTTCTGGTCTGCTTCTGTAACATAAAATGGGCGGTGGGCATTAAGAATATTGGCTACTATATCTAATTTATGAGATGAAGTCAGCAGGAGGTATTCCGGGCACTTTGTTTGAGGTTTTATTTTGGCATGGATGCTTTTGAAAGTACACCTTTGGCATTTACCTCTTGACTCCGTAGCTGGCGTTTAGTAAATTGTCGAGTCTGCAACGCAAGAGGGAGAATGAAGGGGATGCAGAAGTTAGTTATGAGATCTACAAGGAAGGGGGCTGTCAGTTAACATGTAGCTCCTTCACCAGCTGGCCTCCAGAGGGCATCCTTCACTGCACCGCACTCCCAAACCATCCAACCACAAACTGATGGCTTGTCAAATACTCCTGTGAATATGTGCCTGAGCTGGATTTTATTGTAATAAGTCTGTTCAGTTGGTTAAGCTCAAAAATAGGTCCCACTTTAATAGTTCAATGCAAGGTAAATAAATCTTGCTTGGTTTGATAAGATATTTTACACTGAAAGCCTTCGACTTTCAAGTTTTTGAAACTTCATTCATGTTAAATATGTGGCCAAACTTAAATTATATTTAAATAATTAATGTGCCTTTGAAATATAGGTTACACTCAAAAGTTCAGTGTGATTCGTCTTAAACCAATATTTGTTAAGCTTTAGTTTTGTATTGTACTTGATAAAATCCGGTCTCTTACATTGGTTTTGAGCTGTTATTTGGATCTGGTCCCTTTCCAAGTGAAGGGATCACGCTGCAGTTTAAAAGAAAGTCAGAGAAAAAGAGTGAGAAGGAGGGACAATGCCACATTGCCATTTCCTTCTTTATGATAAAGTACTGGTATTGCTAAAAGGAACAGTTTAAGTGTTAATTGTGACAGAAAATATTTTTTCGTTTTATTGTTTTGACCGTACAGTTTTCTTACTATCGAATTAGACCAAATCTGCTATTTTTGGGTTCCGCGACTTCATCTGGTGAATTGGTCTCGAATGTAACCACTGAAGAATATTTACTCTTAGCTAATCTCTGGTGTAGTAGCGGCTTGATAATCAACAAAAAACCTTTTAGAGACTTAACTTTGACTATTGATGATAGTCCACATAAGGCTAAAACAACGAAATGTTGACACACTTAACACTTGGTGTTCAAAATTTGTCGGGTATCGAGTTGGCTTAAGCAAAACAACAGAGCAGGATAACCTTTGACTTGGTCTTGACACAGCATCTTTTAATGGACTATCTGTTGGTTAGTGATGGACATCCCAAGGTCGGCAAAGGTTCAGTACCTGAAACGCTGAGTCTGGTGATGCAGTGGCCCCGTGTAGCGGCGGGCAGCAGTCTGGTACAGCTGAGTCAGTAAGGCCTGGCCTGTCTTCTGGCTGGGGTTGTTGGCGAACTTGACAGTGATGGGCTCAGCGGCACCCAGAGGCTTCTGTCCGTTCAGACCTTTGATAGCCTCCTCTGCTTCATTTCGCTTGTCAAACCGGATGAAACCCACTCCTCGTGATATGCCTGCTCCGAATAAGAAAACAGAACAATGTCACTACCTTGGCATCAACCACAGTTGCTGCCTAACACAACTAATTGGCCTTACTGGGGTAGATAATGTTCAGGAAGATGAACTGGAAATAGGTGTCGGCATGAGAAATGAAAAAGGGCTATACCTGTAACTTGGTCCACTAGGATCCGGGATGTGATGATGCGACCATATTGGGAGAACAGCTGCTCCATGTCTTTCTGGCTCATGGTCTTGGGGAGTCCACTTACATAAAGATTGGCATCACGAATAGAAGCTGAGCTTGGCCGGGCATATGATACCTAAAACACCGGAATCAAATAAATCAATAAGTTTGCTTTATTAATTCATCTGCAAATCCCATTTATCTCTGAGGGCTGAATGGGAGAAAAACAATGACTTAAGTGAAGGAATGCCAGTTCCCAAATAGTGCCCAACAGTCTTTATTTTGACTCCAACTAATTTCTTCTTATCCATCAACCTACTCTGCTCCCTCTGTGGACTTATTCAGTGCCTGTAAGCTTACACTAAGCCCAATGAGACAGACAACCAGAGGTGACTGTGACCATTACCCAAACCGATACCAGTCATCAGTTAACAAGCAAGCCAACTTTGTTTTGAGCTCAAAAACATCAGCCTTTGTCGATATATATTTTCCTGAATTCACCAGTGACTTAATTAGTGTGCTGCCATTTTTGCTGCATCTGTGTTTATATCCCTTATGGTTCACTTTCTGTCTAATTTCAAAACATTTTAGATCCAGCAATGCCGAGGAACATGTGATTGATTTTAAAAGCCATACACACATTGTCCTTATTGTGTTTAAAGGAGCATGTGAACACATGTGCGGTAGATAATCCAGTTCAGTGCATTGTTGGGAGTGCTGTGTTTGTGTGTGATGGAGAGACAGAGTGAGTGTTGTCTGAGATAGGCTGAGCTGCCCTCCCTGTCCTGCCTCCTTCCTTTGTCTCTATCCTCTGGGGGAGAACATCTCCACTGGCAAACAGCAAACAATGTAAGTGCATCACAAGACTTGCAGGATCCTTGACAACTTATCAACACACTGCCCATAAACATAAACACAGACAGACACACACACATATATACACTCAGTTTCCATGTATACATATTGGTGCGATGAATATAAATGTTCAAGAAAGCAACTGCTTTCTTTGAAAAAGTTTTGGTATTATCACATTGCGCACAGGCACAAAGAAAGCTGCTTACATGTGCGTCAGCTTTCAAATGAATACAGGTGTTCTGATTTCATCCATCAGTACTAAGCACCAGTGTAATTGTGTACACAGACAGACAGTATGAGCAGGAGGGTTGTGTGGTGCAGTGATTAGGGTGTTCTGGACGAGTCAGGGGGAAGTTGCTGTGTTCAGGGAGCAGAGGCTGCCCTATAATTAACCCTCTCCCTGTCACTCCCACAGTACAGATGGTGCCTGAAGCCCATATGGCCTTTAATCCTGTCATTGGCATTCTGCTCTCTGAGTTACCCCCTACCCCTCTACTGTTGTCCCCTCCCTCACAATTTCACCCCTTTTTATTGAAGCTTCCTGAAAAATCTGAAACAGAAGAGTATGATGTTGACTTCAGGAGTAATGTTTTCATTTGAAGATAAATCATTTGATATTTTAATTATAGACCAAGCGCTCGCCGAAAAAAAGTTAACGAATGTCATAAGATGAACAATAAATTATAATAGACAATATAATTTTAGTGTTGCAGTTGATCCAGTATAATTTATCCTGTTTTTTAAAGGTTATACATTATTTAAATTGATATTATATCCAATGCAACCCATTTTTTTGTTTATTTCATAAAAAAGTTAGAAAAGCCAGTACTCAGGCTTTTCTTCTTAACACTCATTGTTTGATCAGTCATAAGTCAGAATTAATGTCCTTATTCATGAACAGCTGTTGGAGGTTTCACCTGCTCTGTGCTCTCAGAGATTAGATTTTTCTGCCCTGCAGTTTGTCTCGATCTTTGATCTACTTTGATCAGATTGTTGTTGGGGGGGTGGAAGTGCCATTTAATGCTATGCCCCCCTCTCTCCCTCATCTGATTTTTGGACAAAGAAGCCCCCTAATTAGCCTAGATTGAAGGCAGATGGGGTAACCTGGACTGACCCTTGTGCACCACAGTCAGGCTTCCTAATTACATTTCCATCACAATAACCTCTGCGTGCTGTCCTCCCCTTGCTTTCTGACCTCCGCTCTCTCCTTCTCTTTTCACCCTTTCTCTCACTTCCTTTGTTCTAGCCACCGCTCCCTTCTGCCTCCTCCTCCCCGTTTTCTTCCCCTCCCTCTGTCATGTCTGTCACCACTTCTCCCAACAACCCCCACCCAACCCCTTTACAAAATCTCTGCTCCCTTTCTATTTGTAAAGCAGCCATAGAGAATCAAAAAACGAAGAGTGGATGTCTACTCACCTTGATTGTTTTAGTCTGTAGTTTGAGGCCATTGAGTGTGTTGATGGCCTTATCTGCATCATTTGGATCCACATAGTTTACAAAGCCGTATCCCAAACTCTGACCTGGAGAAAAAGATGGAGGTTCATGATGTCAAACACTATCAAAACCTTTTGAAGGGCAAATATATTTGTTGTTGTTTTTTTTTTCAGTGTAAACAAAGTGTCGTACCCGTAATCTTGTCTCTGACGAGCTTGCAGGACTCAATCTCTCCAATGCTACCGAACAAACTTTTAAACTCTTCCTGGGTCATGTTCTGAGGCAGATAGTTGACAATCAGGTTGGTTTTGCTGTCATCTGTGGAGCCATTGGTGCTGATCACTGGGCCATTTGGCAGACTGGTTCCACTTGGACCGTTGGACACCTGGGTTTCCATGGTGCTGATTATCTGCTGAGGAAGAGGGTGGAGTTAGATTCATGATTCACAACAACACCAAAAAATACGCAGAGGTGATATGGCTCTATAAGTATGTGCATCTACTATTTAACATACACAAATGTAAGCCACACACGCAGGCTGTCCACTTTGTCACTGTCAGTATGAAAGGCCAGCGATCAGCATTACCAAGATGGAGATGGATACAAGGTCTGATTTATCATCGCCCCTCCCCCGCTTTCACCCCATCTTTCCTGCTCTCTCGCTCCCTGCCTCTGGTCCTGCAGATGTCACAGTCCCTTTTTCCTTAGTCCTCCCCTCCCCCACCCTCTTCCAGGGTCAAACACCATTACATCATTACACAGGGATGGATAATGGTAATGGTGGAATGTGCGGCTGGCAAGAGGCTTGGGTACAAAGGGATAGCAGGGGTTAAAAATGACACAAAGAAGAGAGTGACAATGTTAAAAGGATTTAATGCTGCAATGAATGGGGAACAACACGGATTGGGAGTAAAATAAATCAGGATTATGCATTTGTTCTTCTGAATTTGCTATGGTTTCTTTGTGGTCAGCTGACTTTTATTTTTGTAAATAGAGTAAGGGTGTGGGTTAGTGCACAGTACAGTGTCTCTTGTGTTGCTCTGGAGTGCACCATGTTGCTTGATTTGATCCACAGGGGATTCTCAAGGAACATCTGTGTGGTCAGAAACAAAACTTCCTGCTCCACTTTCCCTTTTGCTGTCCTCACACTCAGCACCTACTTTTCTGTTTTTGAATAACAGAGAAATGCTCCAAATTCAGGTTTTTTATGTAAACATAGAACAAAAAAAATTAACTGGTTGAGATTTCAGTGCTTGGAGTGAAAAACTGAAAACCAGGCAACAGTTGTGGGCTGACTATCAAAACTATTATAATTTTCTATCATATTTAGTGACGCGTATCTTGACTATAACGATCATGTCAATGTTGAAACTCTTGTTTTATTTCATTTGTTAAAGTGATGAAGTTTGCATTTTTATGCCTCTTGTTGACCCATGCAACTAAAATTATCCTTGTAACATTACCTACTTTCCCTCTTACAAACAACATTGTGAAGTGTTTGGATAAACAATTTGAATGTGCCAAAATGCAAATTACTGTACCACATTGAGGGTTTGACTTGTTGCAGGGGGTGGGTGTCATGTGTGTCAATAGGACTGTTGAGCCTTCTCAAAGCTCTCGGGATCTTGCAATGTAGTCCAAAGCAACAAAGGGACTCGATAAATAAATGTTCAGAATTATTTTAAGATGATATTCAGGAAATGTCCTGACTTGATGGAGGAATAGGTGTCACTGAATGACACAAGTATTATTTATAAAAGAAATATTTTCCCGCCAATTAAATCTTATACCTTTTTGAATGATGTGTGATAACTCACAGCTTTGATGATTTAACGCTTTAATGATAAGTAAAACAGATGAGCACTGTCTTTCCGGATAAAGTGTGAAAATATCATCATTAACAGCTCCTTTTTTCTTATGGCCTGTCCCTACTTTATTTGAATTCTGTTCTGTTTCTCCGATATAACTGAATTCATTTCTTCAATTATTTTTGCAGCTCAATTTTCCATTTCATTTTTCTTTTTCTCTTCATTTCTAGCAAATCCGCCATTGGGTCTGTCTGACCTGCCTTCTCCTCTCTGTAACCTGCAGGATTGCTCTGAGCCTCACCTCGACTCAGGTTGCCCAGGTAACAGCTCCTCAAAGACTGCATTGTTTCTAATGGCTCGATGTCTTTCTTGGTTTAAGCTCAGGGTGTGTTTGGTCTGTGCCTATTAGGAGCAGATATACAGGTCAGCCATTTTTCTTCCAATATATTAATATTGCAGGGCTTTGCAGAGGCAGGGTATATCAGTAAGATAATTTGATTATGACAAGGGTTGACAAGGGTTCAGAGTTAAGACAGTCTAAAAATAAAATACTTAAAATGCACATCTCCACACAGAGGGAAGATGATGTAGAATAACAGTCTGCCATGTGAAGAGTCTGATGCTGGGCCAAAACACGAGCTGAGTGTTTTGTTTTGTTCTCTTATAAATGGTGATATGAATAACAGGTCTTGACAGAAAAAGGTGGAGTCAAGCTTTTATAGTATATTTATGGTAATATTAACCCTTGTACATTGTTTTGTGATGTGATGCATCTGACTATTAGAGATATACACAAGTGAATGTGTCCCAAATATGACAAAAGCATTTTGAAGGAAAAAGAAAACAGATATCAGGGCCAACAGAAATAAACCCTCAGCATGGCAGAACACACATCCCCATTGAACAGTGTGAAGTTATATAATTCACTGAACCACTGAGTAAGGCCTGGACACTGAGAGTGGCTGACACAAGTTGCAACTAAGACTTTCTTTTTACTGAAGCAAAGTGAAACTTTGCTTCAGGAAAACTCTGAAGTTATTTGAAACAAATTGAAAGGATAAAACCCCCAGGGTGTTGTTTTATATTTAGATGTCATATTTCATATTGTACGCCACCAGAAAAAACAGTCTGGAGTTTGATTTGCAGCAACCTAATTTAGAGAGTCATTACCACTTAATTCTCACCATATTCATTTTTAGTCTATGTTAATCTTTTAAAAATCTTCTTTTAAAATTTGTAAAAGCTTCCAGTAGTTAGGGTGGCACTATGTACCTCACACAGCTTTTTTCTATTTAGGGGTTCTGTGAGATCTCCCCTTAATATTTAATGTACTGCATCAGCGTCGCCTACACATGGTCCCAGACTTGCACGCAAACAAGAGCTCTGCCTCCCCTGCCAAACACATGAACCCAGACTTGCACGCAAACAAGAGCCCTGCCTCCACTTCTAAGCACATGAACCACCTACACTCTACACTATTAAATTACAAAATGCAGGAGCGTTACATGACTAAATGTAAATGCAGTCGCTGTTCTGTTTTTTGATACTTAAAAACAGCTTTCAAAATTCATTTCACTTGTGAATGCCACATGTTATAGTGCACTAAGAATCCACAGAAAATACATTTGAATAATATAATATAGTAGGAACTATAGCTTTTTTTTATATAATAGAAACTTGACCAGATTTCTCATTTTGATATACATGCTTGTCCACATTACATGCATTATATAAAGATTTGGGGTTTTTTTTATTATTATTATCATTTATTTTTTTGGAAGGCATGAATCAAACACTGAACGCTAGGCTGAAGTGTAAATGAGCCTTCTAAATAACACAGATTACAGGATTATCCCAAACAAAGGGCATTAGCCACACTCTCTGCAGCTTAAGGGATCATGGTGGCAGCTGTAAAACAACAGGACGACAGGAGCCACAGCTCATGTCAGCCACGCACCGAGGCTCCCCGCTATTCTCCGCTCGGCAGACTAGAAAGAAAAAGATTTCTAAAAGATCTGGGCTCTCTGGGTTTGGGCTGCTTTGATAAGATGGGAGCAGACAACGTCAAAGGCTCCGAGAGACAGATCTGTCTTCGAGTCCTCGTAGCATGCGGGGCGCTCTCCAGCGTGCTGAAAAAGGGAGTGGCCTTCGGACGGTCTGATTTGAGGCCACGGAGGCCCGTGAACACAACAAAACCACTAACTGCATTTATTTCCTGTTTAATGCCCTTTTCAAAGCTTTTGATTCGAGTTATTGAGGGGAAAAAAAGACATATTTACAGTGTTGGAAATGTGTTTCTGATGCGGAACAGAATCCTCCGATTTCTCTTTCGTTTTTTTTCTTTCTTTCTTTTATTTCTTTTCTTCTTTTTTTTTAAGACCTTTTTAAAAGGCAGGACTTGTAAGCTCTGCAGGCATTCATGAGCCGGAGCGCCTTTTTGCTGAATAAACGTATTGAAACGACCAAACAAAAGAGCCACCCGTTCCTCCTCTTCTCTCTCGCAGAGGCTATGGCAGCACTATGAATATTAATGTAAACAGTGGCGCTTTGTGTTGTGGCCAGGGGCTGCAGGACTCTCTGGGAACAATGGCTGTTACAGTTGCCAGCACCAAGTCAAAAATGCCATGATAGGTCAAATAAAAAAAATAAAATAAAATAAAATCAATATTTGTTGATGTGAATCACTTTCCCTGATAAAAGTGAACAGACATATAATTCACAAACTGACTAAACAACCTTTAATTCGGTGAGCTGCAGGCCAACAACCACCACGATCATTAATAAAGATATCTACTGTCAGAGAAAATATTGTTTTTTCATAACCCACATAAAATCCACGCTACGGCTAGTTCTATGTACTATACAATGAAATGATGCTGATCATTATTGTTTCCTAAAAATATTATTGTGAGGACGTATTTTCATGTATCAGAGATGGAAGGAACATCCTCTCTATCTCCTTATGCCCTTCAGGCTTTATATTTACTTCTGATAATTACACGGAGTCACGGGTAACATGAGGAAAATCACCGCCTTACATAATTGCATTTGACGTCTCACGAAAGTTAGACAAGCCATAGAAATAAAAACGTGGCATCGACCTTTCCATTCCTGTATTTCGCTGTAGTCTAAAATTGCCTCTAACCTTCTAAATCACCAGTCAGAAAAACAATTAACATTTCAATTCTATCAAGGCCCATCAGTTGTTTTTTTTTCTTTGACATCAAACACCTGTTCATACTGATTCGGCCTCTGCTGTCCTTGTCCTTGAATTGTCTAAGGTTATCTGACTCAACGCTTTTATTTGCTTGGCACTGCGGTACAGGCATGGAAGACTGCGGACCATGTGGAGGAGGGATACGGCCTCTGTCTGTGTGACACCGTCTAGGCCTTGCCAGGGATAATGGGCAGGCTCCTGTGCAGCGAGGAGAAAAATCTGACTGGAACTGGAAGCGTGTCAAGTGGATAGTGTGAGCCTTACAGATGATGCAACAACGTGCCGTCCACATCCATTTTGCACAATTTCAATTCAGTGAGTTTAAAGTTATTCACGGTCCTATATTTAGAGGACGTACTCATTCTGTCACATGCTGTTGTTTTTCTTGGATTAAATCATTTATGTTGACTTCTTGCTGCTATTGGCCCAAAAACTGAATAAAGGTTTTTAATTTATATTGATAATTTCCCTAAAATTTAAAACCGATAAAGTAGTTAAATGATTTTTGTGTATCTCACTTTCTCACAACTGTTAATATTGAAGTTGGGTCATAGACAGCAACTACGCTGATTCCCGGTTTATTACTCATATTCTGGCTCCTTTAATTTATTAAAAATGTGTCTGGTGTTAATTGGTCTCCTCTGCAGACGACCTGCCCTCCGCCGTAAAGAGCAAGTGCAGATTTAAAGCGGACCAGGCCGTTGGACGCTCGAAGGCCCTCGTTTGGTCCTCGAGTCCAGAAGAGACACGCCCAATCCGGCCGTCGGCACAACAGCAAAGCTACTTTATCTCTGCTCACATCTCCTTTCATCCGACAGGCGCAATGCACGCATGGCCATCTTGTACGTATGCGACGTGCTACTTGGGGAGAAAATGCACTTAAAATGGAGATGTCCGTCCTCGTCCTTATACCGTCGCGGCCTCGGAGATTTCCAGCCCATTTACTCGGTTGCATCGCAACGAGAACCCTGAGGAATTTGGACTTTGTCTGATTCAATGCAAACCAATGGATGCGTAATATCCCTCCTCCCCTCCCCCTCCCCCTCTCGGAGTGACTCGACCCTTTTTTTCCTCTCCTCTCTCTCTCTTTTCCTTGCTGGATGGGCCCTCAGCCTCCGAGGCATCGTGTTTTGTCTCAGAAAGTCGTCTCCAGCATCCTTGTGCTGCACCAGGCAAAGAAAACAAAGTCCCCCCCACCCCCCTCCCAACCACCAACCACCACCCTTCCAGCTCCCCACTGAACCCAGCGCCTCGTCGCCCTTCCATCACTGTAATCCTGCGGAATTCCTAAATCTTAACTCCAGCATCGTAAAGGAAATATATTCACAGCTGCGACATTTAGGCAGCCGGGGTGGTTTGTGATGCCGAAACGTGAAGCCCGTGCAGTTTAAAATGGCAGGATAAAGACTTTATCCATGGCTGAGGATGACTGCAGGCTGGAGCGCAGCCGGCATGGCGCATCACTCAGTGTGAGACTGCTAATTGCCACTATCGATCGTTAATCTTATCATAATATTATGGCATTGCACATTGGACAGGAACATAGGACACTGATCCCAAAGCTCCTCTGTGCTTTGGCATGTGGGTAAAGCCACGGAGCTCTGTTCGCCACTTAATCTTCATCAGTGGGAAAGATGGGAAATAAATCTGTGTGGCTATATCATGTGTGTATGTAGTAAACAGCACATCCAGCACAAAGGACTGACATAGTATGTAAGCATGCTGCTTCACCATCCGCTCCACAGATATAAAGGAAATAGAGTAATACGTACAGTAACCATTCTTGACGTACAATGAAAGAAATCTAGGTCCTTCTTTGCACTGGTCTTGAAGCTGAAGGTTGAGTCTCTATGTGCTCTTCGGCCTTTATGTTATATGGCCCTTAGATTCTGTCAGGAGTCCAAATTAAAAGAAAAAAAAAGAAAAAAAGGAAAAAAATACAATCTTCGCCAGGAGATCTCAGCCCTCGGAGATTGTAGGTGTCCTCTATAGGATGAAAATGAGGAGAAAGGGGTTTTCTACTGGATGGTGATGAGGGAGAGCGTTCTCTCCGTGTGGCGTGGGCGATGGTTCAGAAAAAAAGAGAAGCAGTGATCCTCAGCAGGGTGTGTCCAGGGGAGGGTGTTCTGGTTCTGCTGTTTTTGTGTGTAATTCCCTGCTCCTCTCGCAGTGTCCTTCTGTGCCTCTGCTGCAATGTTCTTCTTTTATGCGTCCTCCTGGCTGGCAGAGCGCGCTGCTGATTGGCTAATTGTGCAGGGAGGGTACTACATGGCAGCCATTGCAATGCGCTCCTCTCCCATTATCCCCTTCAGGAAAGATCACCAAGAGTCCCCCCACCTCCTTCCCTCCCTCCCTCCCTCCCCACACCATCCCACCCTTTCCCTTTACCATCCCTGCCCTTCCATCTCTCCACTCCCTCCTTCTCTCTGCCCTTCCTTTCTTCCTGCCCCCCTCTTCACACACACACACACACACACACACACACACACATGCAGAGCGGAGTGAATAGGGCTCCACCTGCACTTTCAGAACAGATGGGTGCAGCAGAAGACAGCGGACTTCTCTCTCTCATTCCCCACACTTCACACTCACTTCTCCCTCAGCACAGCCCCTTCCTTTCTTTCTTATTCCCTATTTAGGCCCATTTGAAACCATTGCAAACAACTTCACTCCTCAGGCCTTTGTCTTTGAGAATAAAAGTGGTTTTGAGTGCAGTTCAGCAGACTTTCTGAGTCCACGTTCTCGACCAATAATCACAGAATTTCAATGGTGGGAAAAAGAAATATGCAATAATTGGATGTCTAGTGTGACCAGAAACAAAGCATTAAATCCATAATAAGACCAGAGCCGTTGATTTTCGGACCTCGCATAAGCAAGGCAGATGGTGAGCCATAGGGTCAGGTGCAGAAGTAAGAATAACAAATTAGATGCTCCCTGAATTAATGTATGTCCGTTCAGTGAAAAGTTGAGAAAGGTGCAGTTGTAGCACCAATCACTTGGTGCTGAATAACATCTTTCCCTTATTGTGTGCACAGAAATGTGGCCTGCAGTGTGTTTTGTCTTATTTTTTGACATCCCGGGACCCAGTATCCTCTGCCTGAGGAGTTCTCATCCCTCTCTGCCCACCTCCTGCTGCTCCCTCCTGTGTCCCTCGCTGTGTGGTGAGTGCTCACTGAGACATGCTGTTTGGGCTCATCTATAATGCATCCCTTGCCCCGGGACATCATGTGTGACAAATGACCTATTTCTGTGCAGACCCCCATAGGGCCTTGACCTGGGGGTTGGAGGGGGTTGGAGGGCTGCAAGTGTGTGTAAATCAGTGTATGTTTGTTTATTTATGTATGTTTATGTCTGGGCTTGCTGTTCAATGTGAGGAAGTGAGATGATGAAGAGGGGCTGCACTCTGTACAGGATGAAAGCCTCCTGTGTGTTTTTCATCTGTTGAAGGGTGGACAAGTGGTGCTGATGTGAGCCCTCCTGCAACAACAATAAGTAACTCTGCTGTGTTCTCACGAACTGACCTTGAGGAGACCTCAGATGTCTCTGGCTGCAAGGAATCATGATGCAAGGGAGGACATTGTTTGCATTATTGACATTGGCCACTTGCCTTTTAAGGACATTTATAATCAGGTGAAGATATAAAACAGGACACCAAAGCAGTTCATTTCTTCGTTCTGTGTGTCTGTGTGTCTGTGTGTCTCTCATTGACTCTCCCTACTACTCCCTACTTTTTCAGTCCCTACTGCCCACTGTCTCTTGTTCGCCCCTTCTTCCTTTTTGTTATTGTCCTGTAGTTATTTTCTAGTCAGATTCTGAACATAGGCCCTGTCTGATATTTTACATAATTGCCTTACATAAGTAGCAAGCTCAACTCAGAGCTGGGGTGATATTAGTGGAGATGAATATTGCATGAGGAAAGCACTCGTTAAGCGTTAATAAGAGGATAGAGATGGAGCCCCACTGTCAGTCTGTCTTAACCCCGCCCCCACCGTTCTGTCAAGCAGTGACTCAACTCAGCTTGGATGCGTTGGAGCTTTTGAGTCAGTTTGTTAGAGAGGGAGGAATAGTATATTCGTGTACATGCGTACATGTGTGTGTGTGTGTGTGTGTGTATTTCTGCCACTGTTTTTGGATGTCTGAGAAGAGACGGTGAGACTCGGTCATTAGGTGCTTGTGTTTTTTCCCTCTTTGTTTGCTGAATAAAAGCGGCTCTTGTAACACAAAGGCACCCAGGTCCGTCAACTGACTGCAGTCCCACTTACAGTTCACACTTAATGTGAATAAATGGGCTTAATTGTGGCCCCTCATTAGAGCCCTGGTTAGTAGCACGGCAGCTGAATCCTCCCTGTGGGTAAGAGGGCATTTGAAGCCTCAATTGTACAATGCTGAATCAAAGGATCAAGCATTGGTTTAGCTTAAAAGCCTTTTATGTTATTCTACTGATTATTTTCTTATTGTTAAAGGTTCTTCCACTAGTGGTGATTAGGAGTCTTGTTGCAGTGGTCCTTTTGAGGAACCTTTTCCACCTTCTGGCATATTGTGGAATGCTCAGTGGTGCCAGAGGGATGAACTGTGGGCTGTGGAAACAGAAACCTGTACAGTTATCCAGGAAAACATCTTAAATGGAACATAGACAGGCACACATTTTACATAGCCACATTTAGATTTAACTGTACATTTCTAACTATGAAGCTCTTCCATAAAATCTATATGCCACTGGTGTTTGGATTTCTAATTTATTATGTATTTGAACCCAGGCTAGTACATCTAGAATGATACGAAACCTTGTAAATTGCAAAACCCCTTCAGGTCTAAATTCCTCAGCCTCATCTCCATTATTTCTGTAGTCTTACGTAGAAATGAATGCCTGTTGCCATTGCCCTGCGGTAAGATTGTGCCCTATGAGTGTGTGAGGAGGAGAGAGAAGGAGAGTGAGAGAGTGACACTATGACAGCGTATTGGAGGCTGGGGGGGGGGGGTAGTAGGATGAATCAGCCTTAGGTCTGGTTAATTCAGTGCTCTCTCCACTAGGCCTGGCTCTTGGCAATTGAGGGTTTTGTGGCAGCAGCAGTGAAGCAGTTATTGCTTCCAGGAAAGGATCCAAAATTAAATTAGCCTCTTTTAAAAGGACATTTGTTGATAATGGCAACTGGCCTAATTCAACCCTTTATGTATGTTTTTGGCAATTTTCTTGTGGTCTCCCTCATGGGTTCACTCTTCCACTTTTTCTCCACCTCTCTCCTCCCTTTCTCTCTATATCTTTCTCTCCCTCTGTCTGTCTGGATGTTTTGTCTCAGGGCTATTATTAGAGTAGACAGGCTGGTGGGAGGAAGTCTCTGAAGTAGACGCTCTTGTCATCTTTTTATTTATGGATTATATTTTTCTTTCCATGTGCCTGTTTAATTCTTTGTGTATGATTATGTGTCTTTTTTTTAAGTATTCAGCGCAGAACAGGATATGTTTCAACGTTCCCGCAGGAATTATCCACATTCAAATTATTTCATTAAAGTAAAACATCCTGACATGTATTAATTCACATTAATGATAATTTTATCTGTATCACATCTGCATCTTCTTTACTGTTCATGTGGCTTTGAGGTGGTGTGATGCAGGAATAATGTCCTTTGCAAAGACCATGTTACGCACAACCTTTTTAAATATAAAGCTATGGTTATTAATCTTTCATTTTGTCCTGTCTGAGATGGTATCTAGGGACAGACCTTAAATACACAAAGCTCTTAGACATTCTCTTTGTTTTTCCCTCACTCCTTTTCCTGCTGCTCTCTTTCTCTCTGACAAGGAAAAAACACACAAATCACAGAAACGAGAAGATGAGGTGCAAATACGTCGTGTTAAGATGAGCTGTTTTTAGCTTCAACTGTGTACATGCCTGATATTTAATGTACGACAAATATGTGAAAAAGATGTCCTGAAATGCCATGGTACTTTCATGTAGACTGTATTTATTTGGTAGAGAAAAGATTACAGCATGGATAACATTGACTGTCTAAAGGGGATGTGATAATGTTTCCTTGAAAAACTCTAGTTTATCCATTACACTACTTTCTTCCCCTCCATCCATCTCTCCTCTTTGAATCTCTTGCTCTCTCTCCCTGCAGTCCAGCTCTCTCCCCCTCATGGCCCTCCCCTGTTTCAGTAATAGGAGACTTGAAATCAATAGCGCATTAGTCTGGCCGGAAACTCTTGTGGAATTAAATATGAATGACTGAGATTGCTGCTCTACCTGCTGCTGAGCGAGATGCATGATGGCTCTTGGGGATCTGGGATTTTTCATTTTTGATTTTTTTTATTTTTCCCTACAGTGAACAGTCAGGCCATTTTGTGCTGTTGTTACAGCTTTCCAGATCACTGGGCTACCTTGTTTTGTCGGAGATCAGTGTGCAGCACTATGGACTCTGATGTGTATTGTTGGGGTTGTCATTTTGTCGGCAGCACTGAAGAGTGACCAGTCAGATAGCATCATTTTGATAGAGCAAATGCGATCGTGGACGTCACAAAGCCGCGACAGCTCAGGAGGCAAGAAGAATCAACCGGCCACACCCATCCTCCAAACACAGCAGCATTAACATTTGAATATGAAAGAGCACTTTGGTAGCAGATTGCATCTTAATTTTTTTTTGTATTTCTTACAAATACAATGTGTGCCTTTGCTTTCATTTAGCGTTCATATTTGCTGCTCTGTACATTCGCTCTGGAACTTTTCACATGCAAATTCAGTTACTTGGCCATCTTCCATTTCCATTAACTGCTTCACTGCTGAAAGTGGAATAATTTCTTTAAATATGCTGTTTAACTTGAAAGCATAATTTGCAAGGTGGTTGGAGAGTTTCTGGCTTGTGGGAGGAAGGTAATATGAGACAAAAAGCCACTGCGTGTGCTTCTGGGAATTGGTAGAGGCTTGGGCACCAGTAAGCTAATACACATGGATGATATAGAGGTAGATGTATTTGCGAGCTATATTTCATCCCATCAGAGATGAAACGGTTTGTGACAGATGGAGTGATATTGTTCCTCTGTACAGCCCATGAGTGTGGCCCCTCCTGTTTTCCCTCCCTGACAGATGTAGGGGGAGGACCACAGTGCACTCTTCTTTCTTTCAATTGATTTGGGTGCTTGAACCCTTAGGGACTGGTGGATGGTGTTGGGATGGGGGAGGTAGTAATGGTGATGGGGGTTTAGTCATTTCCTGCAGTACAGAACCTGCAAAAAGTCTATATCACGTGCTGTAAAGAAGTCATAAACATATCACACGCATATATCTGCATATATTCAAAGATGGATCACATCAGAAAGAGCGTGTACACTGTACTAAGTGTAGCTGGAAGGGAATATTTCCATAAATCTTGGTAAGTGAGTGGCAGCAAAGCACGCATCCATGCATGTAATGTAGGCAGAGGAAAAAGTGTGGCTGTTTTGTTTGATTAGCTGAATTTGTTTCAAGGACAGTGGGTATTGAATACCAGAAGCTGCTGGTTGGTATGCAATTAAGAAGATTTTTACTGATACAGTGAAGATTACCTTTAACCCTCCTTCCACTCCAAAATCTGACTGTAAGACCAACATTAAGAGACTTAACAGCTGTTTTGTAGCAGATGTGTCCTGTTGCTACACCTCACTCTCTGTCCCAGGAGGGGAAAGGTCAAACCAGGGGTGAAGGAGGATGAAGCAGACTCTCCTGAAGATGCTACATGTTGATGCTTTGAGAGAGAGAAAAAAAAAGCTAAACAAATGAGCATCTGCCTGCTCCTTATTGAGAACGCCACCACAGGATGGAGATGACAATTAGCATTATTGATTACTATACTCAGTCTAGTGTAATTCCTGCATCCTGCTTTAAGAGCAGCTGAACTCACAAGTTGTAGACAAACCTTTGCAAATAATTTTTACCCTTAACGTTTTATATCATATTATCTAAACCAGAAAAGCATTATCATTCTTTTTAAGTATTGCGTTGCAAATTGTTTCCTTTTCCCCATTTTGGTAATGTTTTTTTCTTTTTATCTGAAAGAAAGATTGTGGGATCGTCCTTCCTTTAAGGACTTCATGTTGTTAAAGTTTGCAGTACTGCTGAAGTAATATCCTGGAAGCAGACCCTAGTAAAATGTGGTTAATGATTTTAATGGGACTCCCTGGTGGGGCAGGATAGAGAGGGGACGTGCCCTGGCCACGGGCGCGTGGCGGTGGAGCAGGTGGATGACGGGCAGCTGAGTAGTGGGCTCCAGGGGGAGGGGGCATCCATTTTGGAGGACTCTTGGGGTTGAGAGAAACCCTGAAAAAAGGCAACCCCATCTGGAACTGAGGTGGGGGCTCTGGTGTGAAAGAGATCTAGTGGGTGGTGTCTGACACTCTCTCTTTTGTTCTTTGGTAACACAGCAGTGATGGTGTGGTGGTGGGGTGTGGGGGGGGCTCTTGCTGCCGTGGGGGCTGGGCGCTCAAACAATAGTGTCGAATCTAGGAACTGAAAGCCTTCGATGAACAGAAAGGCAAGGAAACAGGCAGGGAGGATGCGGACAGAAGGATAAAGCCAGCATGGGTTCAGCCCACTTATAGCACATGGGCTTCTCAACTATGCAAGGGCACTGCAATGTCACACAAACACATCGTTTATCTGCTCAGTAAATTTATATTCTAATGTTGATGGCAGTTTGATAGGTTACATCGGAGATCTATGCATATAAATGATGATAGAACAACAATATATTTCATCATGATCAATAATTGAAAGCACCACTATGCAATGAATTAAAATTTGCTGAACCTTGGAACAACAGAGAAAGAACGATGAGTTTTGGCATCGTGGTGGAGGAGTGCCTGTATAGAGGAAAGATGGAAAGCTTCATTTATTTTCATTAGCACTGTCTATGGGCCAGACCCATGCCTGCTCTGATGCTGCTCCATGCATAAACATATATCCCAGAGACGTCTTTCCTTACTCAGCCTCAGCTAGGCCTTTCTCACGCAAGGTTAATTTTTCCTCCATTTCACCTCACTCCATTTTTCATATCTCTCCTATACAATTCGTGCCATTCATCAGCCATCTCACAGAGGACGGACAGAGTACCTGCAGCCACTCTCCAGGGTTTTGAATAGGACGACTGTGGCTCGAAGGAGTGAGTAGTGGGAGGGAGGGCTGCAGCAACGAGAATGCCTATATTAATTCTTCTTAGTAGGTATGGGGGTATAGAGTGATTGCAGAAGGGGAAGAGGAAGGAAATCTAGACCTGCCATTACAATAAACTGACAAATCCTCCATTAGTGAGAGGAGTCTCTGACATCACCATCTGCTCAAACAGGACTAGGAGCAGACCCTGGTAAATTTACAATGCAATTTTAGAGGCATTTGTTTTATCCACCATCCATTTGTGATTGTAAAAAATCATTTTCTTCTCAATAATCATGTATAAAGATGCTCACCTGGGTGTCATTGACAAGCGGCCTGTAAGGACAGCTGTAGCTATCTCTCATTTCCTTGTAGAGGTCAAATTTGAAGACTGAATCTCAAACAATCACTGATGAGGCAAGGCTTTCTTTCTTTTTTAAGCATGGTGAACAGCCCCACCTGCTGCCCATGTCTTAGTGATGTCTGCTACAGACATGATTTCAGTGCAAACTGTACTCTAGATGTTGCTATTGTGCCCTTTTTCTTTTATTCGTCTAAGATTAAATTTGGCATCAACAACAGACCGTTATATATATATAAAAAAGAAGTAACGAATTAATTAAACATGAATCAGAGGAATATCAAATTGCATTTCTTTCCGATAAGACAGTGCTCATGCCAAATTCTGTGGAATCAAAATAAAGAAAAACATCTATAAAGTAAGACAATGTAGGAGTGATTTTTTTTTTTTTTTTTTTTTTTTTGAGGGGGGTTGCTTCCTTCATTTTATACAGAAGTGAAACCTTAAACTAAGGTGGATATACGCCACTCTCAGGTCGCTCCAAACCGGTTCAGTGAGATTTCTGTATGAGCAGCTGGTAGACGAGGACAAGGTGGTGAAAACCGGAAGTAGAATGATAGCAAATATGGCGCTATAAAATAAAAACAAAATCAAAATCATTGCTTTGAATTACGATACACTTATAAAAAAAATATATTAAAACTGACACTTGTACGTCGCGTATAACTCATCGGATTTGTTGTTGTTTTGAGGGAAAATTAGGCTGTTTTATTTTGAAGTTTAACCGGATGCAGTGCGTACGTGCGTCATGTGTTGGTTGACTCAAACGTTCGGCTCCCGGCCGCTAGGAGGAACATGGAGGATCCCTGCCCGGTCCCGGCGTGGAGGAGGAAGCGGTCTGAGAGTCCGCGTCCCCCCCCTCCTCCTCCTCCTCACCACCACCACCACCCCCACACACACGAAGATACACAGAAGACGGGACGGAGCCGGAGCCGGACCCGGACGGACTTTCAGTTTTGACTTCGAGGAGTTTCTTTACATGGGGACCAAAAAATGACATCTACGGCCAGCGAGAGGAGGGCGTTCGCCCACAAGATCAACCGGTGAGGCTGAAACTCCAGTTTTTGTTTAACAGCGTGTGTTTAAGTGATCTGCTGGACACACCGTACACATATAGCCCTCATGCTAGTCTTTTATTTTATTTAATTTTTTATTTTAAAGTCATAAACCGGTTTCTATCAAGCCAAGTGCTCCGCTTTGGGAATTAAACTAAAGTTTACCGCGTTATTTTTCACTTTTAATGGCTGAGCTGTTTACATTGTTGTAGCATCGTAGGAGCATTACAACGCTGCGGAGCTGAAGGCTAATCTATTGACAGGCTGAGTTGTGTCATTAAGAGCATTAATACCTACTAATGCCCAGGAAGATGTCTTTAAACACATCAAAATGACACAGTGCACCAGGATGTGTTGTGTTGTGTGAATGCCTCCCAGTATTAACGTATCAACCTGTTCCCACATGTTATTAAACTGGTTCCCCTTCTCCAACACAAGCTACATGGACTGGACGTTTATTCTGCAGCTCAAACTGTACAGACAAGTTGCACGAGAAATCCCTCCAAATTTGCTGCATTTGGATTTGGCTTTTTTTTTTTCCAAACCTTATTTTTATTTTATTAAAATTTTTCCTAGGGATGTGGCATTGCCTTTGCACAGAATCACTCTCATCTTTACAGTTAATTTGACTGTCAAGAAACAGCTTAGCCTCGCAACTCCACTCCAGAGACTTGTGAGGGAAAACAAACAGGATCACAGATTCTTATCACAGACCTACTATATTTTTTCCACCTAAGTGAAATCTTTGCTTCAAGCATGCCCAAAATGTGTGTGTTTTAAGACATTTTGGACCAGGCTCCAAAATTTCAGGGTTGACACTTTTTTCCCCACATCTCTTTATTTCTTTGTCTGTTGAGCGCCAATAATGTTTGACATGCTCTTACTGCATTCCCCAAGTCCTGTTTGTCCTCTCCTTAGTGGGACCCAGGCCATTGTTTAGTGCCGGATGCAGGAAGGGGTGGGATGGGGTGCTCTAGCTATTGCAGTCGACAGCTTTCCTTTTTCCTGTTAGAAATAGAGGTGTATATATTAGCAGAAACTGTTTCCACATTGTCTAAGGATATGGTGTTGCTTCCAGAGAAAGCTGGGGGATCATCAGGAATTTTAAAGCGTAGCTATGGGGGCATAGGTCTTCTCTGTGCCACAGCCCTTCTGTGTTGATGCAGTGAAGGCATGAACCTTAGCTCTGTAATCATTGGGACAATTGTTTGGGAAATGTTAAAGCTTCTGCAGCTGTGTATATGAGAGAAACAGACATTTTGTGGTTCTTGTGGAGCAGCTGCTTGCTGTTTCTGTGAGAAGTTTGTTTTTTTTCCCCTTCATTGTCTCTCTTTAAGCCTCCCATTTGCCGTTAGTCCATAAAGGCCACGAACAGAGCCCTGGCTCTGTGCCTGCCTGCTCCCCGGAGCAAGCTTGCCACCTCTCTGTGAAATCTGCTAAAGTCCCTATTCAGAGCAGCTGCTGGCCTTCAGCATTGCCACCAGCATCAGAGGCTGAAACTGACTACAGATTATATAGGCATCTCTTTGAAACCTATGCCATGCCCATGTTGATGAACATTTTGCATGGAATAAGATACTTTATATTTTGTTCATCTTTTACCTCCCCCATTTTCACCTAATTTCTGCTGCCACTTTTTTGCTTTTGTAAAATGTTTGATTAGGGGGACCAAATCCTTTATATCTCTCTCTTTTTTTTTTTTAGGACGGTTGCTGCAGAAGTCAGAAAACAGGTGTCAAGAGACTATGGTTCACCCCAGCTGTCAAAGAAACGAGGAGGCACACACCACCCTGTGAGTCATGCTGTGTTTAACGTGCTGGAGTTTGAAGCCAGCAGGTTTGATGTCCCTGTTAATAAGGTCAGACGTTGTTGGGTGTAACTACGTGAAAGAGGTTTACGTTTGGATACAAGTAACGTAGGTGAGTGCAGTTTTAATTAGTGTTGACAGCTGGCAAGAAAGGAATTACTTTTGAAACATGATATACCTGATCTCATTCCCCTGTGTTGTTTGAGAGCAACACTAGGTTCCGGCACAGATGTTTAACCATAATAGAATGAAGAGCCGCTGTATAAGATGCTGTGTTTTGGAAACTCTGTCACACCACAACGATGACGAGTGATTTCTTAATTAGTCAAGCAGATATTTCCAAATACTCGATGGACCCCTAAGTAACCAGGCAAATGCTCTGGAATAGTTTGTCTAGCCATCATACTGTAGATGTGTTTGATAAAGGTGAAAAACAAGTTTTACATTACTACTGATGAGGTCATTTATTAAACTATGAGGAACGCTTCAGGAGTTTTATGAACCGTATGCGACTTCTGGCAGTAGTGGCTGTGGCAGACTCTGCTTTGGCTGTAACTCAAACAAAGGAAAGTAGGTGTACCGTGAAGAACTGAAAACTGAAAATGAAATTTTATTAACCCAACACACCATTAATCTTGTCCTTTAGTAGCTTGTGAACGTGCACATTTGTGCATTTATATATTTATATATATATATATATATATATATATATATATATATAGTTACATTAGGATCTGATGTCACTTTTGATAAAAGCATCTGCCAAATGAGTACATTTAAAATGTGATTTTGTTTATTCATTTTATGGAGTTTATAGGGACAATGTGTACATAAGTTATTAATTAATCAAATGAAAGATGTGTTCACCAGATTTAGCAAAAGCTAATTTTCATCTGGAGTTTTGCAATATGGTCAATATGACCACATCACAGACTTTGATACGAAACCCTTTAATGTTGATTGGCAGTTGCCCCTGACAGAGGTGGTTGAGCCGGTGGACTTTGAGGAGTACGTTAGCAGTCATGCGCCTGCGGTGGAGCTTGGCCCCCTCAGACATCTAATGGAGTTCCCCCAGGATGACCTGGAGCTCCTCCCAATGGAAAAGGAGTGCACAACACTGGAGCCTCCGCTGCCAGAGGAGGAGGAGTAAGTCCAGCTGCTAATGGCCAGCATAACCCTTAAAGTGTAATATACACATCCCTTTGTGTTCTGCACTGCCACACAGACAGAGGATTAATACTACTGTAATGGAGGACAAACATCCCTACAGACAGGAACAAAGCCTTCCTCTCTGTGACGCTGAGTGAACATAAATATTGAAAATCACGTTTTGCTCAATTATTAATGTGTTTTTTTGTGTAGCTCATTGGATCCCAGAGTGAGAGATGCCTTGGCAGTCTACACAGATGACTGGCTCGTCATTCAAAGAAAGTAAGTGGCGTCAGCTTTGGTACCAGTTGAATTAACCCAGTTTTTTATTTTATTAGATTTTTTTTCATGTGTTGTTTTCTCTCTGGCTGCAAGGCAGCATAGTGGTTAGCACTTTTGTCTCACAACAAGAAGGTCGCAGGTTTGGTTCCCGGGCCTGAGGCCTTTCTGTGTGGAGTTTGCATGTTCTCCCTGTGCTTGTATGGATTTCCTCCGGCCGTCCAAAGACATGCATGTTTAGGTTGATTGGTGACTCTAAATTGTCTGTAGGTCTGAGTGTGAGTGGTTGCCCCTCTGTCTGTTGGCCTTGCGATGGAAGATAAGCAGTAGAAGATGAATGAATGAATGTTTTGTCTCTGTTGATACTTAAGTTGATTGACAGCTACATTGTTACAGAGAGAACTTTTTTGTTTTTTTCATGTAGGTACCAGCGCTACAGCACCACATACACCCCTCTCAACTCTGAGCGACAGAGGGAAAGGCAGCGAGGGCTGGTCAAACAGACCTTTGAACTGGACGAGGCTGCTGTTGCTGAGCGTCAGGATGACCAGGTAGCTAATGGTGATATTTAAGAGACTCAATATCTTAGACACAGTTTAGGTCGTTTTAGGGTCATTAAACAAATCTTATTGCTCTCTTGTACATACACTGTTGACAGGAGTAAATGCTTAAAAACTTTATGAAGCATCTGAAAATCCCATCATTTACTCCCTGGACAAAGAGATGGAGAGAATGGCCAGCTAATGAGGCACCTATGAGTTATGTGGTATATTACCAATATATTCTGTTCAGCGGTTTGATCGTATGGAGAATGAGTAATGGATAAATGGATATACATTGTTCATTATCCATTATACATTCTCCATATAAATCACAATAAAAGTGTAATGGTGATATGGTAATGTGTTCTATAACATTTTGTTCTCCTCATCTTTCAAAAAAAGGAATGACCTCACTCTTTTGTCTCACGCTCATGTGCTCCAGGATGACTCAAAACGGCGCTCAGTTAGCCTTGATGAGACCCCTCGGGGCAGCTGGGCCTCCAGCATCTTTGACCTGAAGAACTCCTCTCCAGACGCTCTTCTGCCGTCTGTGCTGGAACGTACAGCTGCAGAGGACATGGACCACCGCAATACGGAGGCACGCCTGCAAGGGCGCCACAGTGACCTGATGGGCCTGTACCCTCCCCCTGATGAGGTTCGTGACAAACCCCTTATCCCCCTCTGTTGTGGAACAGGGTATATTATAAGCCTGTGAGTTTATAATAGAAATTATTGCCATGTTGTGCTTCTTGATCATTAAATAAAGTATTAAATTATACAGTTGTAAGTGTTACCCATGAGAAAATGAGCTGAATCCTGTAATATAATTTTTTTAACAATAGATATCAAGAGGCACATATGTTTTAGTTAGGGAAGTTGTCTGATACACACACAGTGATGCATTTAGAAGTGTGTCTAAATGAAGTTAAATAACCATTACAAAAAAGTGTGACCTAAAGAAAGGTCAATGCCAGCCACAAGAAATATTTTTCAGTATGACCTTCTCACACCCCCTCTTACATCTGTACTGGAGCGGTGTGCTCCAGTACAGATGTAAGTAGATGCAGCTGCCATTTCAACATTATTGAATGTTCCCATAAAGTCATTGTGCTTGATGTGTGGAAACCCAGCCTCTTCTACAGAACTGTTTGCTTTTCTTTCCCATGTGTTCTCCTTTTATCCCTTTATCCTTCTTTTTTTATATCTATGTACACACCATCACTTTCTCCGCTGCTACGTTGCCATGACATCTGTGTAAATGTTTTCCTTGTGAGTGTGTGTGTGCAAGTGTGTGTTGTTCATGGCTTTGTTGTCTGTGTGGCAGGATGAAGCAGTAGAGAGATGCTCTGCTCCTGAAGTGCCCAAAGAACACTGTGGCCAGAGGATCATGGTTAAATGTCTGTCTCTGAAGTGAGTTTTAGATGTTTTCAATCCTGATTCATTATTAGAAATACCCTTGATGCTTTCCATGTTTCATAACCACTCTATATTTTGTACTTACATAGGTTTGAAATAGAAATTGAGCCAATATTTGGAACACTTGCCCTCTATGATATCAAGGAAAAGAAAAAGGTATTTTATTCTATGTTTGTGTTACAATAAATCAGATTTTTCTATTGGGTACAATAAGTATTCTTCCAATGACTTTTACTCTATAAAAACAATTACATAATGCTGAGCTCATGCTTGACTAATTGAATTTCCTTAGTCTCAAAAAGGTCTAAGTGGTCTTGCGGTTTAGATCACTCAGTCATAACTGAATTAAAATCCCTTGACGTGCATTTCCATTATCATCTTTCCTTTCCCTCCCTCTGCTGCTTCCCACTTATCTCAATCTTTCCTCCAACAGATCTCTGAAAATTTCTACTTTGACCTGAACTCGGATCAGATGAAAGGACTTCTTAAACCCCACACACCTCACGTAGCCATATCCACACTGGCTCGCTCTGCCATTTTCTCAATTACCTACCCTTCCGCCGATATCTTCTTGGTCATCAAGGTACCGAGAAACCCGTTTTATTCAGCATTTCAATTTGAGCACTGTCCAGATATTGCTTAATACCTGTTGTGTTTAAATGTGATGACAATCAATTGTGCGTTCTGTACTTCAGCTTGAGAAAGTCCTTCAACAAGGTGACATCGGTGACTGCTGTGAACCATACATGGTTATGAAAGAATCAGATTCTTCCAAGGTAATGGAGCCACAATTTGTTGCAAACTGTTGCAATGCTCATGGCTGTCAGCCAGCTTAGCATGGGACTCTTACAGTCTAGTCACAAACATTTCACAATTCTGTCTGGTAGATGCAATGTTTACCCTTTTTCACCCTTCACATCTGCTGGCTATTAATATTTTAATCTTATCTACATGTTTAGATTTCTTCTTATCATGTATCACTGATCTATTTTTGTCCCAATGCAGCATAAGGAGAAGCTGGAGAAGGTTCGTCTGCAGGCAGAACAGGCATGCAGTCGTCTGGGTCAGTTTCGCATGCCTTTTGCCTGGACGGCCATTCACCTTCTCAACATCGTCAGCAGTGTAGGAGGTCTGGATCGATCAGACCCAGACTCAGACTCTGGTACTGCTGACTCCTGACACATTAACACTGTCAGAAAATGCCCCTCACAACCATTCAAGAATTAAATATGACAAAATATGTTTTTTGTGTCGAAAAGGCATCTCTAAAGATGCACCATGAGGATGTCTCCCTGAATCAGTAGAATTTGTCCTCATTCCAGAGCGAAAAAGTCACGGAACATGGAATGAGAGAAAGAAGAAGGCATTTGAGCGGATGAGTGTCGGGGACGACATGTGTAATTTTGCCACTTTCCGACCTGCAACACTTACCGTCACCAACTTCTTCAAACAGGTCATACCTCGTCTGTGTGTATGCGTTGAATGCTGTTTTTCACATTGGTAAATTTTTCCTGATCCTCCGTTTAAAGTGTTGTGTATACAATCTAGCATTGTGGGCAACTTATAGACTTATAGAAATAAAACTACCAATCTCACCTTTGTATAGATGGAGGTATCATCTTTTAGTGTGAAAAAATCTACAGTTTTTGCCAAACCAAGAACAGTCATGTCTGTCATTACTTTGGACTTTAGTAGTAGAAACTTTATTTAGAAGCATTCTGTTGACGTTTTGTTAACCCAACACAAACTGTGCTCTCCTGCTTGTGTGTATGAAGGAGGGGGACAGACTAAGTGATGAGGATCTCTACAAGTTCTTGGCAGATATGCGCAGACCATCATCTGTTCTGAGGAGACTGAGACCTGTCACAGGTGAGCGTGTCTTGCACAAATCAAGTATTTGCTGTATCTGTAAATATAAATTCATGTACAAATATGTGTGGATTAGTTGCAATCCTTTGTGTCAGCTACTTGCTCTGTATGCATTAATGATTTTGTCCCACAGCTCATTTGAAGATTGACATCTCTCCAGCTCCGGACTTGCCTCATTACTGTCTGTCACCAGAGCTTCTTCACATAAAGCCGTACCCTGACCTGCGTGTTCGCCCAACCAAAGAGGTGCAGGAGTTCCCTGCTCGCTGTGTATACACTCCGCACACCACCTACAGGTTAGAATTCACTTTTACAAGACCCCGCCCCCCCCTCCCACATTCCATTGTGTTGGTTTATCCTGCTACTGTCTTTCTTAGGGAAAGAGGGTAGCATGTTCTGAACACATTTCTATTTTTATTTTGCTGTTTTAAATTTATAAATGCAAAAATAATAAGTCTTATATTCTTTCAGTGTGTGTTAAAACTAATCCTAAATGCTGTTTGTTGAAACAAAAACATCTAATAATTTAATAACTTTATTTGAATAGCTATTTTAAAAATAAACTACATCAAACTCTAGAAAAAAGTTTTACATACATACATGCATATAAAATACAACATTACTGCAGCGAGTGCTCAATTACAACATTATTTTAAGCTAGATGTGGATGACAGCCACAGAAACAAAAGCATAATCATGAGGGTGCCAAAAAAAAGTTTCTTTGGCCATACAGATCTGTAGTATACAGAGCAGGCCTGAGAAGGAGTGCAGTGATGTTTCAGATTTGAGATTTGGGTGGTCCGATCTTATTCCAACTTTGTAAGCTTGGAGACGTTGGTGGTCAATCTTAAAACAGCTATGTCATAGCTTCACTCTGGAGGAAGGAAATAAAATGGTAAATTGAACGGAACAAAAACATCAAATGTTCAAAACAAACAAACTGACATTTCAAAGCAACTCACATATTCTGCAGTTTGGAGAGCTGTTTGCTCTGACTTTCAATGTTTTCTCTTTGAAAGTGGGTCAAATTCTCTAAAGCGTTCAAGACCATGGAGTGCTTCTCTGCTTTTTCCTAGTATCAGAGAAAAAATTATGGTGAGTGACTGTTAGCCTGGTGGGACAGAGAGGTAAAGCTCAGGACTATTTTTTCTATCTAAGTTACAACTGTAAAGAGGACTTTTGCTCTCGGTTACCTGCAGCTCTTTGATGCTGGTGGGTGCGGAGTTGTCGATGAACATCTCCAACCATCTCACTTTTGTTTCCAGCTCAAACTTTTCCTGCTCCATGCCAGCCAGCAAGTCTTCAGTCATCTTGGTCTGAGCTTGTTGTTTAGCCATCTGGTTCTGTCACAAGAGCATCTGTCCAGATTATCCTCTTGCCCCCACCAATGATCCCCGCGCAGCTGGCAGATGCCTGCCACACAGTTTAAAATGCAGCTCTCTAATGGCTCTCTCTCTCATTTTTATCTCAGATAAAAGAGTTTGATTTATCCATATACATCAGGAAAATGAATTAAAGCTTAATATAATGACATTGGGCCTTACAAAGGAAGAACAAAGAGCTTCCAAAGCACAGAACAGTTGCAGTCAGATGGTATATGTTGTGTTGTTAACTAGCTTTTAAAATCACCAGAGACCTACTTTGTTATGGCTGTTCGGCTGTAGATACAAGTAAACACAACTCTTTAATCTGATAAAGTGCCTCTGTTTCTCTGCTTCTGCATGTTGTGACTTAAACTCTCCTTGTTCTCTCTTTTCTAACAACACAAGCAAGCAACATCAAACGGGAAATAAACTGTTTACATGTTTTTCTGTTTTCGTACCTGCAGCAACTGTATCACTTCCTTTATCTGTTTCTCCAATTCAGCTGCCTGCTCAGTCTGCTCTCCCAGCTTTTGGAGAGTCCCTTCATGCCTCTTCAATATCTGGCTGATTTTCGCTATCTTTGCCTCAGTGGTCTCATAGGCATAGTTAAGGGATTCACTGAACTGTATGACACCAAACATGAGCACGTTGACTTCTTCCTGCGGTGCAGCCTTGTCTTCCGTCTTGCTGGTCTTGGTGAGTGGAGCTGCCTGGGCTGCTCTTAAACTCCCAGCCAAACAAAGCAAGCACAGACCCCAGATCATCTTGATAATACCTGTTGCTGACAAAATGATTGCAGACTTGTCATGGGTTTCTCTCAGTTTTAAGTAATTGCGTGTCCTGCAATTCAGCACCTTGGATTAAATTGTTTGTTGCAAAATCTTAAGAAAGCTGTAAAAATAATATTCGTCTCTCGCAACTCTGCAGAAATTAGCATGATCAAGATGCCAGCAGAATAATGAATTTGTGGGGTGGTCGCTCTGCTTTATATTGGATGTGTAAATGCACTACCAGGTAAAACATTAGCTCAGAAGTGGTTCGATTGCAGGTCTTCTCTCTGATCTCAGTGACCTTGCCTTGAGGTTTAACCTTAAATGACATTTTATCACATAGGACACAAACACATGTGACATACATAGCTGTTTGTGCAGGACTCGTCTTTACATACAGATATATTTTCCACTGGTTCACTAACAATGTAAATGTAAGTTATGTTATTTAAAGTTATTTCAGAGTCGTGTGATCATCTTCATAAGTGGATAAAATCAACAATTTCAAAATATAAACAAACATTACCACTGATGTTTGATTTGGAGAGGAATTTACATGACATTCATGAAACAAATCCACCACTGGGTCACATTTTTCGCACATGCTCACACAAAACTCGATGTCTGTCTTTTTCTCACAACAAGAATATTCTGAGTTTATCAGGTTTTTTAGGAATATTTAATGCAGCCTGATGTTTAAAATTGTCGACAACATAACATGTTGAGACCAAAGATGGAATCATTAACCAAACAGTGTTCCTTTAACCCCCCCCCTTCATGGCCTTGAGGTTTTTTTTTTAAATGCCCTCTTACCTTTCTCATTCTTAAGCCAACTTTGGCACAATTTAAAATATGATATCAGCACAGCATTGGTCAACAAGTGACTGGTGAAGGCTGCTACAAACGTGAAGCTCTTTTAGAAAAAGGGATACTTAAACTTACTTTACTTACTATAAATGCATCATTAAATACAAAGGCTCATGTGGAGTATGAAAGTAAAAGCCCTTTGAATGTGACATTAATATGCCCCTTACATCCTTTTGTCTTTCAGGAATCTGCTGTACATTTACCCACAATCTCTGAACTTCAGCAGTCGTCAGGGCTCAGTGAGAAACATTGCAGTGAAGGTTCAATTCATGGCAGGAGAGGACCCCAGTCAAGCTTTGCCGGTGAGTCATAGACAGTCAAGGACAATCAAGTGACATGACTGCGGAGGGGAAAATGAAATTCCAGTCACAGCTTGAGGCTGTGAAATACTGTATGCTGCCCTCCTGGAAAAGCAAACCTCTTCAAAGCGCCGTGTGTTATGAGCAACAGTGTTACCAAATCTGGTTACGTTTGGTGAGCTACAGATAATGAGGTCGTGGTCAGATTAAATTCGTATCAGTTACAATGGATTCCAGGGTTGACAAGCTGAAGCAGGACTAATGTCATAAAGTTTTCATACTTCTCCTTTAATATAAGCTGTTTCTTATCACGTTATTATCTGCATGCTTAACAAACTCAGAACACCAAAATCCAGCTAAATATACTTAACTGCCAGAGTTCTGCTTTAAAATCATTGGCTCAGGTAAACTGTTGCAATCTCTTTGTGGAAATTATGAAGTTTTCTAGAATATTTAATTTATTTATTTTTATTTTATTTAGGTCATTTATTTTAACCTTTTAAGGTCAGATACTCTTTGGAGATTTTTCACTAAAGCTAATATTAACAGAGTGCAAAACTCTTTAATGCACTGATGGGATTGTGCCTAAAAGGAGCCAACTATTAGACATGAAGTCAGTGTTTGTTGTGTCATTTTGACCAGGTCATCTTTGGAAAGTCAAGCTGTGCTGAGTTCATGAAGGAGGCCTACACCCCTGTCATCTACCACAATAAGTAATGCTCAGTAACACGTTGACCCACTACTGGTGTCTTTCCAACTTATCATCTTTTTTCTTGTTTTCTCTAAATATTGCATTGCACTTTTGCTTCGAAGGTCTCCTGAGTTCTATGAAGAGATGAAGATGAAAATCCCTGCCAATCTGACAGACAACCACCACCTGCTGTTTACTTTCTACCACATCAGCTGCCAGCCCAAACAGAACACTCCTCTGGAGACCCCCGTGGGCTACACTGTGAGCACACTCTCTTCACTTGGCCCACATTTAACACAACCTCCCACACACTTTTACTTCAAAGCTCCTTCTGTTGTCTTGCCATCAGTAAGAGATTGTGTGTGTCTCTCTCTCTCTCTCTCTCTCTCTCTGCCCACAGTGGATCCCTCTGATGCAGCATGGCCGACTACGCACCGGCTCCTTCAGTCTCCCTGTCTCAGTGGAAAAGCCTCCACCTAGCTACTCTGTACTTACCCCTGATGTGAGTGTGTTTAAAAGAGATTATGTGAATATCAGCTCGCCAGCTATCACTTGGTCCTTTGTCAGTGTTAAATTAGTTGGATGACATTCTGTGGCAGGTTCAGCTCCCAGGCATGAAGTGGGTGGATAATCACAAAGGAGTGTTCAATGTGGAAGTGACAGCGGCTTCCTCAGTTCACACTCAGGTACCTATCTGTTTGTTTTTTCATACTGAATACCAGTGGAATGAGGATAGAGTTACTGGAAGAGAATTTTCTCTATTTATATATGATTTCTACATCATATGTTAAAAGTCTTCAGGAATGTAAAAACACTAATAATAAGTTCACTGAGTTCAGTTGGGGCTAAGTATTCATTGTGCTTATACTTCAAGGACCCCCACCTGGATAAGTTCTTCACTTTAGTGTATGTCCTGGAGGAGTACTCCTTTCCTTTCCGCCTGAAAGATGTCATCATAACTGAGGCAAACATGGAAGGGGAGCTGAAGGCCAGTATGGTTGCACTGAGAGGGGCCTTGCTGGATACCTGCGTCAGGTTTTTGCACCAGCTGCTCAACAAGCTTATTCAGCTAATCGTCTACCCCCCTGTCATCGCTGCTCAAATTGGTGAGTGCAGAAAAGATATTTTACATTCATTCTCTCATTCTGGATATTTGAAGTATGCTTTGAACAAGGCTAAAATGCAAATTGTTTGAATGTTCTGTTTTGGAGAATCAGTACAGTAATATTTTGAGACATAAATAATTTCCCCCATGAATCAGTTCAAAGTTTTACATTGTTTAATTTGCGGCTCATGCTGCTCTCATGCTTAATGTACAGTAAACCTGGGCCGTGTTGCCTTCGAAGCTATGGCATCGTTGGTTAACCAGATGCACAAGAATCTGGAGGGAAACCTCGATCAGCATGGCCGCAACAACCTGTTAGTGTCCTACATTCACTACTGCTTCCGACTGCCCACCGCCGAACCTACAATACCCCCGTCAGGTGAGTAACCTGACTAAAATCTGTAACATGTATCGATTACCAGAAGGAGAGGCTTTCGTTTGCCACCATTTGAGTTTCATCTCTTAATTTGCTAACATTTCTTCACCTTTTGATTTCATAAGGAGTAGGCACAAAGTCCTACGAGATGCCAATGCAGTACGCCACCTTATCCAGAGCAACAGCACGCCCAAGTAGCCTGCAACTGTCCCGTTCCAAGAGCATCAGCAACTCCAATCCCGACCTGGCCAGTACGCCAGTTTCTCCTGATGAGGAGGTACAAAGGATCATAGGAAGCAAGGTGAGTTGTGCTTCTTTTCTTTGAAAGTTTGTTGTATTTGTTATTGCTATACAACTGTTACTGCAGTTTTTGTGTAGTTTATGAGTTCTGGCGAAGTCTTTAAGACCTTTTGAAGCCATGCTCCCCGCTAAAAACATTTCTTGCTCACTGTCTTAAATTTTTTGAGAAATCTGTGCCAATGTATTTACAATTTCATTTCATTTCGCGTGGCATTCAAAAAAGGTCTTGCAGTTAAGTAATGAGTAACAGTAATATTTGTAATGTGGATTGTGACTAATTTGCCTCCCTAGCACATAAACAAGAAACAGCAGCACAGATGTTTGTGTTTTGGTGTTTTCATGGTTCCCCCAGTTTGACTAAGGTTGACTAAGAACTTGCAATTACGCTTTGTGCTGCTGTCTCTTATGATTCACTACCTGCAGCCCTCCTTTTTTTTTCCCTCTCTCCTGCTTTGATTCACTTTTTGCCTCCCTTTTTTTTTTTGCTTCTTCTTCTTCAAAAAAGAAATTCTCAGTGGTATCCTTTGTGGTAATTATCCTCCCTCTACTCACTGTGCCCATGCCTCTTGCTGCTGTATGTGTGTCGTTTGTGTGTTTGTTTTATGTGTGTGTGTCTCCGGTGGCTTATGGAAGGGCATTGACCGCTCCCACTCCTGGGTAAACTCTGCTTATGCCCCTGGGGGCTCAAGATCTGTACTACGCCGGAACCCCAACTCAAGCTGTGAGCTCAAGCAGGTGCCAAATCCTTCCTCCTCCTCCTCACCTTCATCACCTCCAATTCCATCCTGAACCTTTTCTGATCAGCTCTCAGGCTTCAGCTCCTGCATCAGTTCTCAGGAGTTATATACGTGTATGCTTTCTGTGTGTCACTCTGCTAAGCATGTCGAGCCTGCTTTACCTTTTCAACCGCACTGACACGCTGTCCGTCATTTACAATTCATCTTCTCGTCGCCACTTAACGGACCATATCAGTTTTTGTCTTAATGACACACACTCTGCCAGGGGCTCGTCAAATTTCTTACCAGTTTCGCACTCATCAGAGTTCATAGAGTTCTCTGGTCACCCACCCATTCATCCATTTTCGCATCACTCTGTCCTCATCTCTGTGTTCACTTCACCATCACTCCATGTCAGGCAAACGACCGCAGCTGCAATCGCATGTCTGCCTTTCTGGACAGCGTGGCCTTGTTTTCAGTTCCCACAAGGCAGACTATCAAGAAGGTAAAACTGGCATCTACTATAACAAACTATAAAACTGGCAGTCACCATAACAGACTGACACATTTCCATGTCCTAACATTCATCAACTGTCCTTATCATTAACACTAATGAACATTCACTATTGTGTTTTCATGTGGGTAGCTATATATGCTAACATTAAATAGTTTATCTGGATTTTTCAAAAGATCTCAGGAATTAATATTTAATACAGAAATGGATTAATATGTTAATTTCTTTCCTTTGTTATCCTTATTTAAGTTTAAAGAAAATTTTATTTCAGGTTCCATCTAGGACCTCAATTACAAACCGAAGTTACTGTTCACACCTTGCTCCTTTTGACAACAAAGGCCCGTAGTTTTAAT
The DNA here is from genome assembly GCA_034769265.1 of Remorina albescens. NCBI lineage: Eukaryota > Metazoa > Chordata > Actinopteri > Carangiformes > Echeneidae > Remorina > Remorina albescens. Next base: position 4,199,547 of record CM068493.1, read on the forward strand.
CTTAACAACTCATCTAGTTTTTGAAGTTGTTTCCTCGTGTAAGTTAAACCCAGTCCTTGTTGGTTCATGCTTAGCTACTCCATGAGGAGCTGGCATTACAGTGGGTTGTCAGCACCAGCACAGTGAGGGAAGCAGCGCTGCAGCAGGCCTGGTTTTTCTTCCAGCTCATGGTCAGTATGCTTTTGAAAAAATTTACGTAGCTTTTACTACGTATTTTTCTATTTTCATTAAACGACTTTCCTTATTTGCCCTCTCCTTCAGACAAAGAGCATGGCCCATCACTTATTCCTGACCTCGAAATTAGACTCTCCCAGGCGTCAGCGCTTCCCAGATCGCTTTGTGGATGACATTGCTGCACTTGTGTGTGCCATCAGTGCAGACATTGCCAGCCGATACCACAAGGTACCGATGAGCTGAGTATTGACATATATAAGCAGTTTTAGTTTGTTGTAAAATACAAAGTTCCCATATTTCCTAGTATGCAATTGAAATCATATCATCTATTGTAATATATTTTTTCTTTTTGTCTAATAATATCCATCTATTTCTTTGACATGACAATTTCCTCTTGTCTCTCAGGATGTGGAGCTTGTGGAGAGGTTAAACACAAGTCTGGCCTTCTTCCTGAATGACCTGCTGTCTCTCATGGATCGGGGCTTTGTGTTCAACCTCATCCGGTCCTACTACAAACAGGTGTCTTTTACCTCCCTCTCTTGTAGTGCACTTTAAATCCCAGTGCCCCGACACATATTTGAAGAGATTTTTCAGTGTCAAACAAACATGCATGCTTTAACAGATTGCCAGCAAGCTCTACGCAGCACAGAACCCCAGCTCTCTGAATGCACTGAGAATGGACTTCACTCGTATTGTCTGCAGCCACGAGCACTATGTCATCCTCAACCTGCCGTGCTCAACTCTTAGCCCTCCAGCCTCCCCTTCCCCCTCAACTTCCTCCACCACCTCCCAGGTCTGTTCCTGTAGCCTTTGGTTATTTTAGGGAAGATCATCAGATATTTGATTTTAATAAAATCATCTCATTCTTTTATCCCTCTGCTCCCTATCTGTAGGGTTCAGCATTTTCTAGCATGGTGCAAGACCAAGGCGTGGCCACGATGTTTGAGCTCTCTGTCCCTTTTCGCCAGCAGCACTTCCTGTCTGGTCTGCTGCTTACCGAGCTCTCACTCATTCTTGACCCTGATGGAGAAGGGTTGGTTGTAATTAGATGCATATAGTACCGTATATAGCATATGCTGTCTAAATGCATATACTACAAGTTCATAGTCTTAAGACACTGAGAAACATTTTTTTTGCCCACAGGTTTTTCTTCCTCCATAAAAAAGCCATTAGTGCTGTCCACTCCCTGCTCTGCAGCCATGATGCAGATCCCCGCTACAGTGACCCTCAAGTCAGAGCCCACGTTGCTCAGCTCTACCTGCCCCTCATCCCCGTCGTCATGGAGACATTACATCAGCTCCACGACTTCTCTGGTCAGAAGAACAGATATTGAGTGCATTAACACTGTTATCCACCTCCACAAGATCCTTGGCTTTTATTTCCAGTATTAGTGCACCTGAAAGCACTTTTCTTATTCCTTCGTAGACTCTTCGCCTGCACGGGTCCGCCATGCCTCAGCCCACACTGACGATGCTGACCCAGACGGTAGCAACACCATCAGTCAGTCTGTTGCCATGGCGATTGCTGGCTCCCCTCTGCCACATGCCAAAGCCAACGCATTTGCGCTACCCACAGTGGTGAGTGATAATGGCAGAGGTCAGGCTGTTTCCCCGGGCCCTACAGACTGGCAAGACACAGGTGTCTGAGTGGGAGGCTGCTGCCTCAGTTTGACAGACATCCACTCTGGCCTTTCTGTAACTATACACAAACACTCATTCAAAGAGCACTTGCATATTTTCCATACCACTCCTGTACAGTGACACACAACTGCTCCTCTTAGCCTGTAGGTGGCTCTCTGTCCATTTTCTTTAGAAATCTCATTTAACAGCCATTTTGTACTGAAGTAGATTTGAAGACTGGCACTGGAGTTGTGTATGTGTCTTCATCAGGCTGGGCGCCAGTCCAGCTCCCTGTCCGCTGAGTGCAGCAGGACTCTGCTGGTGTGTTTCCTGTGGGTGCTGAAGAATGCAGATGCAGCTCTCCTGGAGCGCTGGGTGTCTGATTTGTCTGTGTTGCAAATCAACCGTCTGCTAGATCTGCTGCATCTCTGTGTCTCCTGCTTCGAATACAAGGTACAATAACCAGGCACTACCATTACTGTGAGTGTCTTTCCTCACTGATACACACTGCAGGAGTCAAAAACCATATTCAAAAGCTAAATTTGGATCTGCCAAAGCAAAAGTACATCATTACAGATATATTGGTATTTCTCTCTAGGGAGTCTGGCATTGATTAGCAGATAATCAATTTCCCTCTGCTTTCCTGAATGTTTTGCTTTTTATGGGTAGTTATTTAATTTATTTTTGTTCTTCTTGTGATGCTTTGGTGCCGTAGGGTAAGAAAACTCTGGAGAGGATCAACAGCCTTACTTTTAAAAAGTCTCAGGACATGAAGGCCCGACTGGAGGAAGCCATACTGGGCACCATTGGGGCTCGCCAGGAGATGGTTCGTCGCTGTAGAGGTACATTACATGAGAGAAAAGTTATGTGTGTGTATATGCGTGTCACTAGCTGTTTGTGTTTGAGGAGTTTGTTTGACTGTGTTCATGGAAATTTGTAATTTGTTTACTTTTGCAGAAAGGAGCCCCTATGGCAGCCAAGAGAACGTTAGGTGGAGAAAAAACGTCACTCACTGGAGGCAAAATGCAGACAGAGTCGACAAGTACGTTAATTTACCTTAGTTACTTGAATCCCAACCAAATCAGTAAATTTCTTACCTGATAGTTTGGAAAAAATAATTATAAATAAGCAAATAATATATTTGAATAGATTTTAACTTATCTACGCATGTTTGTATCAAAGATAATTGCTTGTTATATTATTTTAATTGTAAAATAATATATTGCAGAAGTAAAGCTGAGGTGGAGCAGGAGTCAGTGGTGGATGGAAATCTTGCTACTGAGGCCTCTCTGATAGTGTTAGACACACTGGAGATAATAGTCAAGGTAAAACACTGGAAAACTGACCGTTGCCAATTGTTGACCTTATTGCTCTGCTATAATAAATCATATATATTTCTTCCCTGTCCTCCTTCAGACTGTGGTTGCATCAGAGCTGAAGGAAAGCCTTTTAGGCGGAGTACTTAGAGTGCTTCTTCACAGCATGGGAGGCAACCAGAGTGCCCTCTTCCTGCAGCACTGCTTCACTACACAGAGGGCTCTGGTTTTCAAGGCAAGTGCAGTTTGAATTAGTCTGTCAAGTGTCTCTTTTAAAGTCTGTTGGGTTTTTTTGTAAACTGTAATATTAATTCAGCTTGATACATTAGTAGCACTCTCTTCTCCCTAGTTGTAATCACATTGTCACACAACTTTTCCACAAACTTGTGTCATGAGACAAAAACAATGTTTCTCTTGCTTTTTGGGTTTTATAAATCTTAGTTTAATAGAAACAAATAATAAAAGTAATTTAATATAATTTCATAAGCAGAATTCAAAGTGTTAGAGCATGATTTTGCGTGTAGTTCCCAGAGATGCTGTTTGAAGAGGACACTGAGCTTTGTGCAGACCTGTGCCTGCGTCTCCTTCGTCACTGCAGCAGTAGTGTCGGCTCAGTCAGAAGTCACGCCTCTGCCTCACTTTACCTTCTTATGAGGCAGAATTTCGAAATTGGAAATGTAAGTTTAGATATGGGTTTTTGCACATAAATGTTTGTTGCATAGCCAAGAGGTCATGCTGCAATAAATAGACCCAAGGAACACACAGGATGTTCAATTTCTTTTCTTGGACCAGAACTTTGCCCGAGTGAAGATGCAGGTCACCATGTCTCTGTCCTCACTGGTGGGAACGTCGCAGAATTTTAATGAGGAGCATCTTCGACGGTCACTTAAGACAATCCTAACATATGCTGAAGAGGATTTGGAACTACGTGACACTCCCTTCCCAGAGCAAGTACGAAACAAACCTCACACTGTCCACATCACATCTTGATGTGCAGCTGCCGAACTTTGCTAATGTGCTACTAATGTATGTCTGAAATTGTAGGTCCAAGATCTGGTGTTCAACCTGCACATGATTCTTACTGACACTGTGAAGATGAAAGAGCATCAGCAGGATCCAGAGATGCTCATTGACTTAATGTACAGGTAATCGGATGCCTGTGGATGACAGTGCCACATAATAATAAACTGTTGTGACAAAAACTCAAAAGGTAATCTCTTATTTTTAACTTCAGGATCGCAAAGGGCTACCAGAACTCACCAGACCTGCGTCTTACGTGGCTCCAGAACATGGCAGGGAAACACTCTGAGAGAGGGAACCATGCTGAAGCTGCACACTGTCTGGTCCACAGTGCCGCACTGGTGGCAGAATACCTCAACATGCTGGAGGATTGCCGCTACCTGCCAATCGGTTGTGTCACATTTCAGGTCAGTTCACACTATTTAATTTGGAGACTAATTCCTCAACGATCACCATGTGGGCACCTGATTAAAACTAGCACAAACTGAAGCTTGCAAATGATGAAAAGGGGAAATTCCTCTGTTTTTCTCTCAGTATGTTTCATCTAACGTATTGGAGGAGTCTGCAGTATCTGATGACGTCCTCTCTCCAGAGGAGGAGGGGATTTGTGCTGGGAAGTACTTCAGCGAGTCTGGCCTGGTGGGCCTCCTGGAGCAAGCAGCTGCTTCTTTTAACATGGTACGACTCACATTCTCCAACCACACGGTAACGCACCGCATGTTAACACAGTGCAGGGTTACAGCATTAACATGGCTGAGGGAGTGTTATGTGATTGAGTGATATGTGTAGACCTGGCTCTCCATTGTGCTCTAACCCCAGGCTGCCATGTATGAGGCCATAAACGAAGTGTACAAGATTCTGCTGCCCATCCATGAAGCCAACAGAGACTTCAAAAAGCTGGCTACCGTCCACGGGAAACTGCATGATGCCTTCAACAAAGTCTATAACCAAGTGAGTTAATAGCTTGATCTTAAAATCAAATCACCAGTCATCTGCTGGACTGGTAATGTTGATAATAAAATGAACTTTATCATCATTTATTTATTTATTGTTTGTTTCTGAACTTTTTCAGAGTTCGGGCTGGGAGGTAAGAACTTATTTGTCATGTTGAGTGTATTACATTTCAGGGAGAACTGATGAGTGATTCCTTTTATTTTGTATTTACATTTTTTTTTTCTTCCCTACTGCCTGTTTTCTCCTCCTGTGGAAATGAAATATTACTGGTGAGTGATACAAAACTATTATTTTGATTTGCTTAGGTTGTATAATCGTTACTAAACAGCTTCCATTTCTTTCTGCTCCCTCTCTGCTGAGGTGAAACTGCATTTTATGCTAAACATGTCCCCCCCCCCTTTCTTTTCTTTGCTAAACAAGTCATTTAATTTTTATTATTATCTGTTACATTACATTTAAAATGTGATTTTTTTGCTGCGTCATTAACACATAAACTGTATGTTTGCTCTATGCACCCTTTAAAAATCTCATCTTCTCATCCCTTCTGTAGTGTCCAGAGAATGTTTGGGACCTACTTCCGGGTTGGTTTCTATGGTTGTCGGTTTGGAGACCTGGATGAACAAGAGTTTGTCTACAAGGAACCGTCTATCACCAAATTAGCAGAGATCTCCCACAGACTTGAGGCATGTTAAATTAACCCATTGTGATACTAACAAAGGTGTCATCAGTGATTTACAGGAAACAGGTGTCTAAAGTTGAATTTGTTTGATGCTCAGGAGTTCTACTCAGAGAGGTTTGGGGATGAGGTTGTTGAAATTATCAAGGACTCCAACCCAGTGGACAAAAACAAACTGGATGCCAACAAGGTGACATGATATGTATATATGTAAGTCATAAAGTTGGAATGTTTTTTCAGAGTTGTACTGATACGTGTTTGTATCTTTTTAAGGCCTACCTCCAGATCACCTACGTCGAGCCACATTTTGATACCTACGAACTAAAGGAACGGATTACCTACTTCGACAAGAACTATAACTTGCGTACCTTTATGTACTGCACTCCCTTCACCCTGGATGGCCGAGCCCACGGCGACCTGTGCGAGCAGTACAAGCGCAAAACCATTCTGACAACATCTCATGCATTCCCTTACATAAAGACACGCATCAACGTCACCCACAAGGAAGAGGTGGGTGTCCTCCTGGGGCGGGGGTCTGTGTCAGTTGCCATAAAAGTGTCAGACATGACTTTCTCTCAATCTGTTGTCTGTGGTTCTCCAGATCATTCTTGTCCCCATGGAGGTGGCCATTGAGGACATGCAAAAGAAGACTCAGGAGCTCGCCTTCGCCACAAATCAAGACCCCGCCGACTCTAAGATGCTGCAGATGGTCCTTCAGGGCTGCGTGGGCACCACTGTCAACCAGGTGTCTGTTTAAACATTTAGAAAGATAAGCTCAACTCCCTTCTTTTTCATCCGCCGGGAGTATTAATCCCATCAGAAAGGAGTTGAAAATCCTGGTCAGTGTTAGAATGACTGACATTCCTTAGCAGATATGTAACAAGTTCTCTTCTTTACAGGGCCCCCTTGAGGTGGCACAGGTCTTTCTTTCTGACATTCCTAATGACCCAAAGCTGTTTCGCCATCACAACAAACTGCGCCTCTGCTTTAAAGACTTCACTAAGAGGTGATGACACACTCCACAGTCCAGACACAGACTGCTATGTAACTAATAAAAACAAATCCCAACTCCCTGTGTCTCCACTGCACTCTCCCACTTGCAGGTGTGAGGATGCCCTGAGGAAGAATAAAGCCCTGATTGGACCAGATCAGAAGGAGTACCACAAAGAGCTGGAGAGAAACTACAACAAGCTGAAAGACGCTCTGGGTCCTCTCATCAACCGCAAGATCCCCCAGCTATACAGAACCCTGCCAGCTCAGACTACGCAAACACAACGGTAACTTGAGACATTAAACACACACTCACACACTGAGACACACCAAATGAGCTCATGCTGCTTTCTCCAACCCCATCAAACCAACAAAACAGCAACATAAAACCAAACTTAATGACAATCCAGGCCGTAGACTTAAACTTTATGGGTTGGTCACTGGTGAAAAGAGATGCACTCAAATTTATCATCATGCAATGTCATTTCTTATCTTTCTTATCTTTTTCTTTTTTTTTTTTTTTTTACATTCATTAATAAAAGAAAGTAGGTGCACTTCTTGAAGGATTCCAGCCTGTTTGACTATGGAAACTATCTCCAGATGGTTTTTTGTTTTCATCTGAATTCGGCATCAGCTTTTCACGTGTCTTCTGGACTGCTGCTTCATAATCAAAAACAGAGCCGCAGTTTACAGCACCTGCCACAGCACAGATTCAATGCTGAGGAAAATAATTAGTTTGACCTTCCAAACAAATTAGAAATTAAACAGCATCTTGACCTAAAAAACTTGACCAGTTGCTGGGTAACCTAGGTAAAAAGCAACTGAATGAAAAATAAACTGTGCAAAATAATGAGGTGGTTTTACTTATTTTTACCCTTTGAAAGATACTCATCCAAAATTATGTCAGCTCATAGAGAACACCACAAAAAGAAGTAATTAACAGCTTCCACTGTAACTCCTTCATTTCCTGGGTCAGATTTTCGGTTCAGATAATTTTAAAGTAACAAATAATTCATACATCACAAAAACCTGATGATAGACTCACTGCTCTTCAGTTTATCGTGCTAATTTTCAGGTATATTTTCCAGGAAATAAACCAAAAACTCTTGGAGTTAAAGATTCTTTATCATTTTGTTTCTTTCTCACTCAGGAACTCCTACAGCAGGTCCAGTCTCCGCAGAGTCGACTGTTGAGCCACAGAAAACTGGATAACACAGAACAACAAGCTTTATAAATTAGCAGTATCTCCTCCCATCTGTTCCCCCTCCCCCCACTGCACTGCAGACCAACTGTCACACACACACCATCCGCCTTTACCGACCCACACCCCCCTCGGCCACCCAGCCATGCCATAATCCCCCTACCTCCCACACACACTCACACACTTGTCACTTCTTACCCATCTCCCCCATCACCACCACTCTCACACCTAGGTTGTAGGGAACCTCGGCTGTTTATGCTGGAAGGTTATCTGCACTGTAAACATCGTCATTTGGAGCAAAGCTTTGACATGTCAGCGTTTAAAACCAAGCTTTCAAAAACAGCCTCCTCACTGGCAATCCAAAGAAAGCTATATCAGCCTGAACGAGTTTTAACTTCAGTTTTTGTAAGACGAGAGCCAAACACATTTTGTATCCAAATCATTTTGGTTGCTTGTTCATGAATATATCTGTTTTACTTTTTCTTCTAGAGTTTGCTTTCAAAGACTGTGAAGGTTGTCTGTTTTGTGCTGTGGCCTTATTTGATTCAAGATTTTCTTCCAAATTTTGCCTGGAAGAAGCCAACACAAGACGAGGTTATTGAATAGTCCCAGGGAGTTTTCTTTTATTATCACCAGACCAAATAACTGACATTCCTTCTTCCTCAGGTTGGTGCATTTATCTGCCCATCTCTCATTATAAGGGTTCATTATAGAGAGGGGGTGGGATCAAAAGTCTGAGTCTAGGAGGGACATGCTATAGCTGCAGAGGAAAACGTTACTGTGTGCGGGGAGGGAAAGGGCAGGAGCGGATGTTTAAATGTGTTTTTTAAACTGTGAAATTCTCCTGTAATGCACTGCCGTCACATCAGATGTTTATCACAGCAGCACTGCCCTCAGCCAGGCCGTCCCCTTCACCCACACAAATATGTTCAAACTGTGACATTTACTTTCATCCTGGAGTAGTCTACAGTCTAATAACTGGATATATTTCACTTTCTGTTAATAAGCACTCCATATGTCTTATATGTAACTACTGCCCTGGCTGTGGAAGTTTTATATTCATTGTAGCCTTTAACAACTACTGCATCTATTATTATTGCACTACTGTAGCACATTAATACTGTAACTACAAAAATATCTTTGCTTGTATGATTTTATGAAGCTGGAAATAGTTTTTAACCAATTAGATGAACATTTTGTTATTTATTTGCCTTTTTTTTTACTGCATTCTATTAAATTTCTCTTCCTATGACTGTTCAGGTTTAGTTTTTGTAGCTAAGGAGCTGAAGAGAAGGTACTGTAAACACATGGAATAACTTCACTGCTAATTTGAACCACTGTGATGCATTTTATTACCAAAAAGCTTAATGAAAATATTTAAGATTCCCATCATGGCTTTAGTCTGAGCTCCTTAAGTGGCACATTTATATGGTTGGTATCACATTGTAATATGGTGAGAGAGTAATTTTCAGTGTGTGTTATCATGGATTTTTTTTTATAGCAGAGCCAACTGTAGAAATATTTTGTGAGCCTTTTTGTACGTTTAAACACACAGAACAAAGCAAAAATAAAAATAAAAAAAACCAATCAGATTCAGACCATGCTCATCGTGTGCATTGAGCAAGTCTCAGTAAAGCTATATGACTCCAAAAGCCTGAAATATTTTTAGGTCAAGGATATTTTGTGGAAATGTTTAAATGTCTTCCTGCCTGTTTGACACGTTCTTTCTATTCTCGCCTATGATCATGCCCTTTAATCAGGTCCACTGGTATGTTTCTAATTAGTGTAATTTTCTGCGTTACCTGCTGTGGTAGAACGGGTGAAAGTGATTTCGCTCATTAGTTCTCCTACTGTTCCCTTTGATAGTTAAAATGACATTCAAGCTGAGAACCTCAGCACTTTGATCCATGATGGCTAACCGCATTTCTTTCTACATTTTCACAGAGCGACACCACGGACTAATCCTGACACTATACGGTGATAACAACACCTGGCCCTCAATTTTAAACATTAGTGTCATTGACTGCAGGGTGATCCATGTTATAGCCTGCAATGATCGTATCACCTATCAGGAAGTGCCCCTTGGGATTCTTAGCACAAAGGGTACTTCCGTGTACCACTCAGTAATGATTGCTCGGTGGTCTTTGGTGAGCCTTGAAAGAGAACCTTAATATCCCAAAATCTTCAATGTCAATAATTTAATTGTCCATGAAGAACTTGGCCGTAAAGTTTATTGATATCATTTTGAGCTTTCAGGGTTATGCAAATTGATCAGTGCACAATTTGAAGTACTTATAAGCCTTAAAATATCAAATATTTAGTACACTATACCTGCGAACGCCCTGATTTAGGAAATATGATGCACTGCAGTAAATCAACCCACCACATATTCACCAATTGTGAATATGTGGTCATAATATAAATGCAGATTTCTTACTATGGATCCCTGCTGCACCTCACAAAACTTTTGTAATTGTCTGTTTGTACAGCAATATTTATATTTCCACTTCATCTTATCGCCCATTCCCTGTAAATTTTATTTATTACTTTATAGTTTGCCTATTTATATTTTAGATATTTTATCTTTATACCTATATTATAATAATAAAATATGTTTTTAGTAATATTTCTCTTTCTGTAACAAAACAAATTTCCTCTGGACTTTAATAAAGCATTTCTCATTCTGATGTGAATTCAGTCATACAATATCCCAACGAGGGTTGTTCTGTTTGATCAGCCCTGCAACTTTTTTAACTTTTATGTTTTAAAAACTTCAATTATTCAGACAGATTCTTCTTCCTGATCTGTTTTGTGCTGCTTCAATGGCCTTTAAAGTCCCTGCAGGTTGATGGAGGTGGTTGGATTCCCCGGCAGGGCGTCTCTTTTAGGTGTCGTGGAGAGTTGTTGGTCCCCGGATGCCGCTCTCTTTCTGTTTTTGTGTGTGTGTGTGTGATCCCTGGGTTTGGGCCGCTGTCCCTTTAAGAGCAGCGGGAGGAGGCGCGCAGCATCTTGGCTGCGGTGTTTTTGTGTCTCTGTCAGAGAGCGCTCCTGGGCCGAGGCGGCGGAGAGGACTTCAGAGGGCAGCAGGTAAGAGAGGCAGAAAAAAAAAAAAACCCAAACAAAACACTTGGAGTTCCTCTGATTTTAAAACCTCTTTGGTCTTTTTCTTCAACTGAATTTTAAAGCCTTTCAGATGAGGCGCCTTCAGGCTTCTTTTGTGAAACGTCGGTCCAGCCCATTCCTCCCCCCTCTGGTCTCCCCTCTCTCCCCCAACTAACGGGCTCTTTATCCCCCTAAACCCACCCCACCTTCTCCTATGCTCCAATTTCTGCCTCATGCTCCGACCATTTTATTTTTCTTTTATGATATTATAGTTTTTGTTTTTAGTTTCAGGGAAATGTGTGGCTGAGTCTGATGGTGCGTGTGTTTTTGTTTAGAGCATCAATGGAGGCTGATTCAGGCGCCGTTAACCATATAATCTCTATTATCATCATAATAATGTCAATTCTGTTGTCTACTAAATGTGTTTGTCACCTGAAGTGTGCGTTTATATTTTCACTGAGCTCTCTGCTTATCATAGAGGGAAGTAGTCTCTTGGAAAGCCGTGCATTATCACCATAATATATATTTATTAGTGACTATAGCAAGAGTGTGCAGCAGCCAGTATGTATACTGTTGACAAATCTCATCCCACACCCAGCAACACATTTGTGTGTTTGTTTCTCTCTGCCCTTGATTATGAAACTTTCCTCATGCCTCACACATGACAAACCAACCCCTTCTTTTTTTTTTATTCCCTTTTTAAAAAGCTCAGTAAAGACTGTGAGGGCTCCGGGGAGAGGGTGGGTCTGTGCCTTCTGCAAGTTTTCATTAGTTCCAGATGTTCATCAGCTTTTCGTTGCCGCTTCTCGTTTCTCACATCTGCTCATCTCGCTGCCTGAAGACACTGAGTGGTCACTGAGGGGAGTTTATACCTTGTGAAGATGGATGAGGTCTGATGGAGTTGTGAGTCAGCATGGGAAGGGGAGACTGCAACCCCAATGAGTCACATTGCTATAGACTGTGTTGTTGTTTTTTTTTCCTCTAAGTACCTCGGTGCCCCCCTCTTTTCCCCCGAAAACTTTAATTGCTTTACGTTGACGTGAATCACTGTTTGTTTAATGATTAACTGTTTGGCGGTTTGTTTTATGTGTGAGGCAGTTTGTCCATATTCATCAGTAAACGTGTCGGATGTTGTTTTGATGAAGGACATGCAGAACTTCTGGGAAGTTCTGGGGGTGTAGTCATCTGCCTTTTTCCCTGCATCGCACAATGCACCACTGTCCTGTTGTTGTGTAATGGGCTGTTAGATGTATTAAATCACCTACCAGCAGCTGCAGGGCACTCAGAAGGACCCTGTCCTGTCATTCATGCTGTTACATGGGGAAGCTGGTGGTCTTTTTAGTGTGTCTTCATACTTAATCCCCATGCACTCACCGAGTTAAAGCTGGGCCTCTCAGTGATTGCTTAAAAAAAACAAATGCTGAATATCATAACCTTCTTGAAGGCCGGACATTTTGCAGGGCCATTGTAATAGTTTTAGTGTGAGCGTAAAATCAGTGAAAACTGACTCCTCCACGTTTGCTTGTGGACCCCCTTGAATCCCAGCAGAGACCCCTGGAAGTCCCCCAGGCTGCACGTTTGGGAATTCCTGGTCAGGTTTGTCTGCAGCTGGAGTTTCCTTCAGCAATTTTATTTTTTTCCTTGTCTGAGCTGGAATGTGATTGTCTCATTACAGCATTTGGACGCAGGGGTGCTGTGGAGGAATGCAGGGTTATAAACCCCATTTGCACACTGGGCCACACGCCGGGCGTTTAAATGGCTTAGCGAGGCTAATGAAATTACACCCTGAACCGCAATGAGACTGGCTGTCACTGTCTGCTGGGGTCTACAAGTTAGCTGTTTTGACAGTTTTAGAGCATGATTAATTGTCTGATCTTAGTAATCATTTTCTATCTTATCACTTGGAAGAAGTTAACGGCCCCCTCACTGCCTGTATGTGCAGTGAAGTCTTGTTTTTTTATTAGTTTTTTTTTTTTCCTATTTTATACCTTAAATGAGGAGAATTCCAATTATCTTATTTTATGTTTTGCACCTTCTAAACCAGCGTTATAGTTTTAAAATAATGACTCACAAAAACCTTTTGTGTGAGAGGAGGATTAGTTCATAAACAATGGATAAACATACAGCCCGGTATTATTAGATATTGGTCAGCACAGAGAGGATTAATAATCCTGTTTAACTACCCTGATTAGAGCAGCCAGTAATGTCATTTTTCAGGAAACATATGGTCTAATCTGGTTTTTGAGGTACTGGAGATGGTAATTCTTAATCTTCTTGAATAATCTCACTTGATCTCCTTTTAATGGGTTAATGACCCAGAAAAGCAATACCGACTCTCCTTTCCAGTAAAGCACCCAAACATGAAGGGACGGTCAGCAGGATGGGATTTATACATCTGTTTTGTTGTCTTCATGTCTGGAGTCTTTTGATCAAGAGCGCCCTGTGAATCAGGAAGTAATTGATAAGATCCATGTGAGGGCACCACTTAACGTGATCACCGCCTCAGCCAGATTACTTCCTCTGTTGTGCTGTGCCATCCGCTTGGCAGAATAACACACACACACACTGACCTGAATGTTTAACCCCAAAGCTGGTGCTCTGTCCATCTGAGTAAAGTCTGGACTTCGTCTTCCTCCCCTCCAGACCTCATGTCTTCCTGCAAACTGTGCAGAGTTTAACCTCTCTGCTCGGCATCATTCTTAATCTCCACCTCCACAACTGCACAGGAATTTTCTCCCAGATGCCTTTTTTTTTTTTTTTCCCCTGGTCTCTTTTTTCCGGTGCCGCTCCTTGTGCTCTGTCCCACCCTTACTCAGTTTCCTGTTGGAGGTCAGCACAATGACCAATAGCAGACTAGCACTTGTTTACTCTGCTCCTGTTCCAGGAGTAATGTGAGCTTCGTGGCCCCTCCCTTTGGCCGTAGTCTAGCTAGCCAGACTGCCCAAGCCCAACACCATCTACTCCTCTGTACCACCAATCCTTAATGTAAAAAACAGGGCTTTTTCCCAAAGGGCAGAGTCCTGAAGGGGACGTCCTACCGGGTAATGATTTCACTGTCCTCAGTTTAAAGCCCAAATTAGCCCCAAATAGCCACATGTACCAGCAACACAAGAGCACACTGTATTTCCATGTTGATATGAGGTCATCCAGCTCTCGTCACTCTTGATCACAGGCCCACATTTCAAGTGGTGATGCTCAGTGTCAAGCCAATTCATGCTTGGTGACAAGTGACTGTTGTTGCATCCACAGTTAGCATTGTGTCACTTTTCAGGAGAGATTTTGTTTTGAATTTTTTTCTGATTTATTATTCATTGAGGACCAGTTGGCTGAATGAAGCCATCTGTGCTGCAGAGTGAGGAGGAGGACAAAGAAGTCCAAGTGTATGGATCAACACCAGCAACCGCGTCTCCTGTTGTGATCCTAATGTAACATTTAAAGCTCTACAGTAAGTCCATATTGAGGTTTTCATGGCCTGTTACGCTAAGAAAAAAAAAAAAAACACCTCAGAGAACAACAGTAAGCTTTATATAGTTGGAGAAGTTCAGTTTCTCATAGGGATTCTCTACTGTGGGTCTATTTTTAGGGGAGGAATGCACAAATGATGGTAATCTTCTAGGCGGAGACATTTAAGATTATGAGGAAAGGTCCTTTGAAACTTTATTTATCCATTGTGAGGAGTTTTTGCAGCCTGCTGTGTGATCTTTGTGGCGTTCTTCCTGCGTTAACAGAAGACTACATTCTGGTGTCAGCAGCAGGATTTGCATGATTCATACTGGTGGGGTTCAACTCTGAGAACAGTCATGGTCTTCTCATTCGAGAAGTTTCCATCGAAAACTGTCAGCAGCATTTCTCTTCTTTTTTTTTTTTCTCCCCCCCTTCGCCTGCAGTTTTGCCTTTCTTTTCTCACATTCCCACTCCTTTTCTCCCCCCTTCCCGCCTCATACTGTACTTCTCTGCTTTCTCCCTCTATTATCCCTGCTCCTTTTTTTCCCCCTCATTTATGCTCTCCTTCTCCTTGTTGCTCTTTCTCCTGGGCTGGGAGGAAGTGACTTGGTTGTTTCTGGATCCTGAGGGAATAGAAAGATGTAGCTCCCTTTCCTGTAACCCTTTCTTCATCAAACTTGGGGCCGTTGCTGCACGTCATCCCTATTTTTCAACGTCAGTCAGCTCGGTATGAAGCGTGAGCGCCACACGCGCTGGCAGAGCCGGGGCAATCTGAGAGTCTTTCTAGGATAAACTAACAGGGGGGAAAAAATGGGAATTTTGCTGTCAGGCTGTTGCTGAAATGTTCCGACTTCTTTTGGGATCATAAATAATTATATATCATCATGTCGTCAGTTTAATATCTCGATGACAGACGAATTAAAAGCAGCTAAATCATTTTGCTTTCTTATCATTATTTGCCCTCACCTGAATAAATCATGTTAAAAGCTCCAGCTTTGTTTGTTAATCTGTGGGAGTCTTCAGGCCTGGGACAGTGTTGGCGTGTCTGGGTGGATCTGTCTGTACAGTGTGGGAGTCTGAGGGAGTTCAAGTTGTCTCCTGTAATGTTTGGTATTTGTTTAATATAAGTATTTGCTATCTACAATAACACAGGATTACCGCTAATGAGGTCCACACAGACTTTAATCTGTCTGTTTGCACTCAATCTTAACATCGATTTGTCTTTCACTAATCAGACAGGGATTTATTTATGCATGTGTCTTGTTCAGTATCTTACATAATTAGTAGCACAAGCAGTCATTTTCGAGCCTCAGGCTCTTGTAAATGCGGACATCAATCACTTCGTCCTGCTCCTCGTATCTCCAGTCTTTTGTCAGCACGTGGGTCCAAAAGAGCGCTTCATTAGCCATTAGTTTTGTTTGAGGCAGATTTCCATGCCGCACACTCATACACACTGTTTCTCTCTATCACGCCTTCTCTGAGATGCCCCTCCTTGCTTTATATTAGAACCAGCTGTAGGACTAGTGCCTGAATGAATGGCTCTTTGTGATTTGGCAGTCGTTCCAGTCTCAAAGGTCTGTTTCTCCCCCTCTAACCTCCACCCTTGGCATGACAACAATATGAAACAATGGACCAAACAACAGCGTGTCTTGTTATGAAATTATGCAAAGGTCACACATCATTGTTTTTTACCCTGGGAGACCCTCCGACAAAATGTCGTCCACACTTGCACGGCAGCCGGACTCTGATTAGCTACGGCCCGAGCGTGAGAATCAGCCGGCTCAGTCTTATCTGGCTGACGTGCACGCAGCAGTTAGAGCACAAGCTTCAAGTCTGCATTTTCCGTGAAGAGAACACATTACAAGGCAATGAAATCAGTCTAGCTTTCAGTCTTTAAAGGTGATCTGTGCAAATGACGGCTGTTCCCACCAAGTCGGAGGGTGTGTGCGCACTGCTGGATTTGGTAATGTTAGTGAGGCAAGAAAACAGCAACCATTGCCTAGTCACATGGCAGGGAGGCTCCTGGCCTTGAATTGATTAGAGAGGCTTGGATTGGAGAAGGGAATGGGGTGGGGAAATTGTTTCTAGAAAGCAGAGAGAGGAGAAGAGTTTCTTTGCATGAATCAGACTTCATCCAGGAGGTTACAGCGTGATTGGCATCTAATGGAGGTATATTGTTCACATCCGACTTGTCAGTCAAAACCGCTGGAATGTTTGGGAGTGTTTTTTCTGGCTTTGCAGTCCGTGTTTATACTCTTGCGGGGGCCACTCTTTTGTAAGCTGTCATAAGTCTGGTTTCATCTCTGTGTCAACAGAGCTACTTACCTTGAATGGTATTTTACTGACGTCCCCTGATGACTACTTGACGAGATATTTGGTTTTGTTTTCATGCGGTTTATATTTTTCTGGGCTACAAACTGTTACAAACCAAATGTGACTGCCAGAGTTAAAAGTTTCCCTCGTTCTTGTTTCCCACAGGTGCTTACTGTAAGAGTGCAAGAAAAGGAAGGGCGAGTGAGGGACCTGGGGAGGAGAGATCCCGTCCTTGCAGCGCAAGCAGCTGGTATGAAATGGAAAATAAATTCCACTTTTCCTAATTCATAAACCATTCCCAAGCTTCAGCAGAATAGCAATAACCGAAGGCTGAGAGTCAGTTAGGCAGTGGAAAAATCCATAAAGATCTTTTCTGGGTGGTGGAAAGAATGGTATTTCTGAATCAGCAATACTAAAGTCTAATCCTTTGTAATGGCAATAATAATAAGGTGACTCAATGAATGGAAGCAATGATTTTGATAAATGAGGGAGAAGTGACCTCGACACGAAGCCTGGCATTTTAAACTGCTCCTCGGGGTGGTCTCCATCGTCTGATACACCAAAGACACGGGAATCTATAAACACACTGTTAATCAAACTCAGTTTTTAATCCTCCAGATACGAGCGGGCAGAATTGCAGCTGTAAATATACAGAATCTGTCCTGTACGTGCAGCCCTGATGGATTCAGTCGAGGCGAGAGGTCGAGGCAGAGACATGTAATGCAGTTACTCTTGTGACATCTAACAGGACATACTGCAGACATGTAATTTGTGCTGGATGACCTGCATACCCCCCCACCCCCACCCCAGGGGTTTTCCTAATCTTAATAGTGGGGAATGGAGGGAGTTGACCAGGCGATATTAACTTCCTTTAGCGTGGTATGCAGCTGTATATGGGGGAAGGGGGCAAAACAGGGGCAAGGCATTTGTCCTGATTGAGGCTGGCTAGGACTGAAGAATGGTGGAGTGCAGCTTGGACCCACATTGGTTTCTGTTCAGATGTCATCTCAAAGGAACCCTATTTGAGAGCTGAGAGAGAGGGAGGAAGGTCAACCACTCCACACACACACACACACACACACACACACACACACAGCCTGCGGGGAATATGTACACACTATTTGCTAACACATCTGAGACACCCAATGAGCCAGCGTCGGAGAAGCAGATGTGGAGGCCCAGCAGAGTGGGAGGAATGGCACCCGGACCGAGACGTCAGAGAATCAGAGAATAACGAAGAGAAGATATGATTTCCAGGAGTTAAAAAAAACAACACTTTTTTGGAATTTAAAGAGGAATACGATGGACTGTGTCATCTGTCATGTCTGTTTTTGCTGGTTGCTAAACCGCAGACTCTAATTATATCTCCACTGTCCCCTGTCAGCGCCGTCCTCCACCCTCCGGTACTCACATACTCTGTCCCACTCGTGCTCAACTCGCCTTCTCTCTGTCCTGCTCTCACTTTCTCACACATACTGTCATGCTTACACTGTAGAGCACGTAATCAATCTAACACTCATTCCATTCCTTAGATAAACAGACTCTCCTACTGTGTTAGGAAGGCAGTGAGCCAACTCTTGTCTGTGATTCTATTTTATTCTTCTTTTTCAGCATTTCGTGAATTATTCCAGATGAGTTTTTCATCTATCATCTATCGCTTTTCTTATCTCATGTTTATTGGAGCTTTCAGGATCCAGCAGAACTCCCTATGATCTTTTTTTCCCCCCTCTTTGCATGTCTTGTTTGATCTTCATGTAAGACATTGTTAAAAATGTACATTTGGGACATCTGATAAATAAGCTGAAATATAATTGGCCCAGTGTTGTGGCTCTGTCACATTAACTTTAACCGTGGGATCCTTCCCCACCATGTCAGAGGAAGAAACACTGTTAATGCTGTTCATTTTAATGTGAGTGGGTCAGCTTGTGCGCTCACTACATTTCCATTTCTGACAGCATGTGTGGCGCTGTTAGTATGAGAGGGTGATGAGGGAACACAGATAAGGGGAATCTGACCGAGACATTAAAGTGACTACAGGATTTCAAAAATACCAAGTCAATTTAGTCAGTGTTTCCAAGTGTCCTACTTTTCACAAACGAGCACGCACCAACTTGGGTCACAAGATAGCAAGCGGGAGAGGAAGATGGAGAGAGCTCCACGTAAACAGGAGACTCAGTTGTTGCTAAAGAGATGAGCAAAAATTAAACTACGCACATCCTGAAAAAAAAAGTAGAGGCTCAAAGTGCAAACCTCCAATTGTAGCTCCTTAGAGTCGCAGTAATATAACCATACGATATTTAACCGGCTAAATCTGTGATGGCTTAAACATTACATCCCCAGTTCCCACAAAGCGATGACCTAGAAAGTTAATCTTTTCCAAGCAGACACAACCTCAGAGCCGCTAGTGTTGCGGTCTCTACAATGCTGCTCTCTGTTAGTTGCTCTGTGCGGGAGGAAAAAAAGCACAATCTTTTGTCTACAAAGAGTCAAAATGCATCACCTCTGGTATGAAAAATGCTTTGAAATTCACAATGCTTCACATATTGAAGTCATTTACAAGTGAATGAAGCAGTTAAGCACAGTGCCCAGCGAAAACCTCCTGACCGTCAGCTGATGTCGAGGCACAAGAAAAGCATAGAGCCAACAAACAGAGGAGAAAAATGGGGAGGGGGTGATGTGAAGAAAGTAAAGGAGAGAAAGAAGGGAGAGTGTCTGTAAACCCTAATTTGAGAGGCGAAGTTCGCCTGTACAGATGATTCCTAATAAGGCTGCAACTGGCAGTCTCAAACCTCTGTCCTGGAGTTAGCTGCCAGGAAACTTTCCCCTGTAACTCCTCTTCTCTGAAGGCTAAGAACAGAAACAAACATACAATCTGCAACTGTGACCTGCCGCTCTTCCAAAAATGAAGGATAAAATTAGAGATGGAGGCATGACGGCGAAGGAGTGAATGAAAGTTCAACCATTTCTGACTGTGACACGAAACAGTGAGCTGCTCAGGTTTAGTGTGACATACGTCCATATAAACACTGATTTGTGGGCGTTCACTATCACGTCATGCTTGAAGATGAACTTTTTTTTTTTTTTTTTTAATATATTTCATGTGCTCATTTCTAATGTCATCCTGTATCTGTCTCTACAGATGAGAGTTGGTGGTTGACTGTTTGAATACCAGCCACAGGCTCATTATGGCTCAGGTGCTGCATATGGACCCCGGCTTCCCAGGTCCAGCTTCTGCTTATTTTTACTAATAATAATGAAGATATTTTAGAATGATTCATTCTTTTTGTTTGGATTTAAAATGTCAGAAAGCTTAGTACTAATGGAGCCGTTTTGATATAGCACTCAGAGGGCCACGTTCCCACTTTAAGCCTAATTTTGTGATTGTGTCAGAGTACATAGATGAATACACAGTGGCCCAGGTTAGTGCGATTTTCTAAAGTCTGAGCCCAAGATTAGACGCAGATTTCCATTTGTTTAAAGTTGATTTCCTTCCCCCTCAGGAAAACTCAACCCGCCTGCTCCCCCCTCCCTGCACAGCAAAGACCAGGAGGCGCCCTACTCAGTGGAGACCCCCTATGGCTACCGTCTGGACCTGGACTTCCTCAAGTATGTTAACGACATAGAGAAGGGAAACACAATCAAGAAGGTTCCTATCCAACGCCGGCCGCGTTATGGCTCCCTGCCCCGTGGATATGGCTATGCCGGGTCCTGGTGGACGTCCACAGAGTCCCTGTGCTCGAACACCAGCATGGACAGCCGCCACTCCTCCTTCTCCTACTGCGCTCCGGGCTACCACACGTCACAAAGACCCAGCTTCAGCACTGCCCGGGTGGAGAGGACCCTGTTGGATGCACGCAGGAAGCTGGAAGAGGAGAAAGAGGGGCGTAGATTCTCCAACCTGGGCAGCATGCACAGCAGTGTGGCAGGCTCTAACACCTCCATCAGCAGTGCACACAGCTTCAACCGGGCCCACGGTGGAGGAGGATCCTTCACCCCCATGAGCTCCGGCCTTTCCACCCCAGTGACCCCGACCCCAGCCCACCTTCAGCATGTCAGAGAACAGATGGCAGCAGCCCTCAGGAAGATAAAGGAGCTGGAGGAGCAGGTGAAGACCATCCCCGTGCTCCAGGTTAAAATCTCTGTGCTGCAGGAGGAGAAACGGCAGCTCAGCGTCCAGCTGAAGAGTCAAAAGTTCCTGGGCCACACTCTGGGTTTCAACCGGGGTCGGCCCCGAGGGGAGCTCTACATAGACATCCCTGAGGAGGAGCTGAGCGCTGGAGCTAAGAGCAGCAATAAGTCAGCAGAGCCGCTGTCTCCTACCACACCTGAGGGCTCCAAACAAGACTCAGGATGTGAGATCGAGGACACAGTGATTGTTGGCGGAGCCCGGCCAGATGCAAAGCGGGAGGTGCGTACCATTGGAGTTGGGCCAGAGGAATCGAGGGGCAGTCATCAGGTGGGAGTCGGCGTCCGGGAAGAGGACCTGGGGCTGCTGCCAGAGACCAAGGCTCTTAGGAATCAAGTGGGTCAGCTTGAAGGAAAGTTAAAAAGGACAATGCAGGAGCTGCAGGCTGCACAGCAGCAGGTAGCAACAGTTCAGAAAACTCCACAGGCAGAGCATCCTGTCATGGCTACCAACATGGGCTGGCAGGAGCCAAAAGGCTGCAGCCTGCACACTCTGGTCAGCTTCACGCAGCAGCCTGAACAAAGGCAACAGAGGACTGTGGGAATCCAAGTCTACACATCAGAGCAGTCTACTGTGGTGGAGGTGGGCACGCTGGTCCGAGCAGAGACCTGCAGCTCCCCATCTATTCACCCAGCCGGAGCTTTGGAAGGCCACCACAGAGGACCAGCTGAAGGTCTGGATCTAGCTGGTAGTGTTTATTGCCTGAACAGTCTGAAGGCAGCAGGACTTTAAGAACTATATGAGGTGTTGATGTTTTCTGTCATATTTCAATTTAAAGTATAAACTTTAAAAAGCTCCCACTGAGCTGAATCAGCACGTTTTAAACACCAAGACTAAAGACTAGAAAACATTTCCTCCAGATTAGAGTGATTGTGTTGGTTTGGACAAGACTGTACAGGTGTAGCAAATAAACGGGCCTGTAAACTCCTGATCTTATGTAAACTAATGAAAATTTTGATGAATTATTTTCTCGGGTATTCAGGTATTTGATTATTTGAATCTTCTCTCTGTCACAGACGTTCCAGTTGAGTTGCCAATAGCCGTCAGCTCCAAACAGGTACGTGACGTCTTAAAGAGCGAGTTGTCCACCTCAGTACCGGTAGCTACTCCAGCTGTCGCTGTAGGCACGTCTGATAATCACGTTCGTTTGATGCCCTCTAAAGAAGGAGCCACCCAATCACAAGAAGGCTCTAAGACAGGTGACACTGCTCAAAACACACCTTAACTATCAGCGGGCCTGTTTTAGTTTATCAGCGTGGCGTGATTTGGATGGATGAATGATTGCTGATATGTTTTTTTACAGCCTCATCTCCTCAGTCTCTGAGGTCCATTATGAAGCGGAAAGCAGAAGGTGAACCAAGCTCTCCTTCCACTAAGAAAAACCTACAGTTCATTGGAGTCAATGGAGGGTAAGCGTCAGTGAGTTCATTCCACAAATGGCTCATTTTGATCCACTGGTTGTTCTGCCAGCCTTCCCAGATGAAGGGGGGGGGGGGGGGGGAATTTCTCACTAGTCGGAAGACAGTAGTGAATGTTCTCGTTCTTTTCTTGCAGTTATGAAACCACATCATCAGATGATAGCAGCAGTGAGAGTTCAGACGAGGGAAGTGACTCCAGTGAATACCATGAAGCCAGAGAGAAACTACCAGAATCTACAGTCCAGCACCAGCAAGCAGCCCACACCAAGGTTTCCCAGCCCCCAGAAAACAACAGCGTACCTCAGCCAGCAACTGCCAAACTACCAGCCATCATTCCAGAAGCACAGCAGAGTCCCAGCCATCCTGTGGACACGAGACTGCCAGACAACGTCTCCCAGTCACCAGCAACTGATACCGTGGTGCAGAAATGTGTCTCACAACCAGCAGCCTCAGACCCCACGCTGATCCCTTCGTATCCAGCAACTGATTCTGCCTCCTCAGAGACTGTCAGCCAATCAACAGGAAAGCACACTGTCACACGGGAGATCACCTCCACATCATCATCATCGAGCTCTGATGCCTCTGAGCAAAGCTCTATGAAATCCTGTGTCTCCAAAACCACTGAGATAACCAAGCATCAATACGCCGTCCAGTCAGAAACAACCGTCCTCTCCAGCCAGTCAGAGTCAAAGCCGGGAGCTGAAAGCAGCGTAACTGACAACGCCACAGCGTCAGCCAAACAAGTCAGGTAAACATACACATAGTAATCAGTCAGTCTGTGTGTGAGCGCCATTCTTTCTATGAGTGACAATGTCTGACAGTTTTTGTCCTCTTGCCTCTCAGACTGGAGCTGAGCGACAGCCTCAAGTCGGCTCTTTATGTCCTGCAGAGAGCCCTGGGGGAACCCAATGCATTCAGCCAGCAGGGAGCCGTAGGTGTTCAATTTAATTCGCTTTTTCTAACCAAGAAAATCCACTCAGTATCTCTAATGCTTTCCAGTAAACACAAGAAGATTTTTTTTGGGAAAAAAAAACAAACAAACAAAAAAAAAACAATTATACTGACAATTACAAGGGGAAAGTCAATGAAGCAGAGACACCAATCAAACTGTTTCAGAGCTTTGTGATCTGCGTCTGGACTATAAAAGCAGCATGTTCTTCATTAAGTGGCTTTTGAACTTAATATAAAATGTTTGTGTCTGAATATTTGAATTAGTCAAGAAAATATACTTTTGTAGTACAAGAGCTTAAAACTAAACAAAGCTCTAACAATAAACAGCATGTTGGCAGTGTTTTTCCCCTGAGGTTTGGTTTGCAACAATCCTTCCTGTTGTTTTCGACTTTGATACACTTCTCATGGTCGGTCTGCAGAGCTGATTTCCCCCCCAAGGTTTGTCGAGCATTTGTGTTTCTCTAAGTGTCCTCATTGTGTCTGATCTCAGAGGGCGGCCTACACCGCCGTGCTGCAGGAGTGGTTGCGTGTGTCCTGTCACAAAGCTGCAGACACAGCTGTTGTCAAGGCCCACATGGACACGTTTGCCTCCGTCTCCCCTCAGCTGCTGGAGTTTGTGATCAACATGGCAGATGGCAACGGGAACACAGCGCTTCACTACACTGTATCACACTCCAACTTCCCCGTGGTGAAACTGCTGCTGGACACAGGTGATAAATAAGAAAATGCACAAGTTAATTATAATATAGATCATTTTAAAGAATATAATCTGAAGATAATCTTGTCTCCAATGCATCGTGTCCCCCTCATTGCCTGTGAAGCTGTTGTATCAGCCGTCACACTGATTGTCCTGTATACCTGACAGGCCTGTGTAATGCTGACAAGCAGAACAAGGCAGGATACACAGCCATCATGCTGACGGCTCTGGCTGCCTTCCACTCTGACAGTGACCTTCAAACTGTCCTGCAGCTTCTCCGCACCGGGGACGTCAACGCCAAGGCCAGCCAGGTACGCCCTCTACTGCTCAGTAGGTTTTACTGCAGCTCCACGTAGAGCCAAAGCTCCCACACTCAGTACATCAGAGCTCAGATAGTTTTTCCAGGTGCTGATCAGATCTCGGCTCACTGATGGTTTTTCTATGCAGGTGCACACGGCAACATGCAAACAAACGCGGTCTAAATTACAGTTTGGACGTGACCATCATAATTCAGATCCACATGTTGACGATGAGGTTGTAATGTTTGAATGGTGGATGTTTGCAGGCCGGTCAGACAGCGCTGATGCTGGCGGTCAGCCACGGCAGAGGGGACATGGTGCGGGCGTTGCTGTCCTGCGGGGCTCAGGTTAACATCCGGGATGATGACGGCTCCACGGCGCTCATGTGCGCCTGTGAACACGGTCATGTGGATATTGTGCGTCAGCTACTGTCTGTGCCCGGCTGTGATGCCACGCTCACTGATAATGTAAGCAGACTATATTCCCTTCTTACTTCCTTTCTATGTTTTTGTCGTCTTATTGTTGTTGTTGTCTTTTTTTATATTTGACAGGACGGCAGCACCGCGCTGTCCATCGCCCTGGAAGCCAGCCAGAATGATATAGCTGTGCTTCTGTACGCTCACCTCAACTTTGCAAAGCCTCCCTCCCCTGTGAGTGATCGCATAAACTGCTATCACACAACACTTCTGTTGTCACACACCAACATTCACCAATAAGTATGTTCACGTCCACACTGGTATCCTGGATTAAAACCTGGATAAATTAGCTGGAGCGCTCCAACAGAAACCAGGATAAATGTGCCTGTAAACAAAACACCAGTTTTCTGAATAATCTCATTGTGGCTGAGATGGTGAGAAATGAAGATACACCTGCAGGCGAACATTCAGAAACCTGGTTAGTGTTATGATCATGTATAAGGAACAGGTTCTTCATGTCCCATATAAATGCCACTCCTAAAATATAATGAAAAACTGGATAAGGCTTAAAATGATGTTACTAATTCACCTGTCAATGCACCCAATGAGAAAAACGTCTTGTGATTGAGATTCCTCTTGATAAGGTTATGACGTAATGCAGCCATACGGCCCCTCTGCTTTAAAAATGTGAAGAAGAAAATTAAAGCCAAGCAAATTCAAGATGGTAGAAAATAACGATACTTGGCTGTACAATATAAGCTCATGCATGTGAGCTTTTGTGATCTACCTGCACCTCCAAAATACACCAACGCTCATTAAGGACATTTCAGGTTTCTGCTCTAATGCCTTGTTGTTGTTTTTTTTAACTTCGTCTAGGTTTCACCTAAGTCTCCTCTCTTGGGTTCGTCTCCTCCCTCCGGAGAAACAAAATAAACCAAGTTCCCTCTGTAGCCAACATCAGCTTCACAGCCAATCCACCACAACTGCTCATACTACAGCGTGATTATTTTTTTCTTTGTCATTGTGTTGTTAAGTAAAACATAGAATTTATGTGTGTTTGTTTTCACCCTCCATAATTTAAGTACTTTATAATGTGCAGATAATTAATTACGTGACAGCTTGCACCGCCGTTATGTGTTGGTTTTTGGACACAGTGGTCTTTTTTTTGGGGGGGGGGGTTAAAAATGTGGATTTCTTGTGTGATACAATCCGAAAACTGAACATCTAGAGAGGCTCTATAAACACTAGTTCAGTCTTGCAATAATCCAGCTGTCAACACAATTTTTAGTGGCACTTACAGGTCAACACTGTTGACTGTGATTACATTATACAGTTTATTAGTGTGCACTTGTTTTTGTTTTGCGCGCGTCTCATCCTTGTTGCTTTGTAGAGCCATGTTTTTCTCATTGTGACATGAATAGCTGTTACATGGTAGCATCATTGTGTGCGCAGCCATCAATCATTAGGAATAACAGAAGCCACCCCTCTTATGGATAAGTGTCCTTGCATCAACAAGCTCATTGGTGCTACAAAAATATAAAACAGAGAAACACAACTTCACCAGTCTATCAATATTTATACACAAGATTTATTTACACTAGAGTATTTTTGATAGAGATTTTTTTTTTATTCTGACTTAATTCATGATCTCCAGGGATTGTGATTTTTATTTTCCAGGCCATTGTTTTACTGCGGACACCTTTTTAACCAGAGGACAGCATTTGTTTTATTTTTCGATCGCCTTTTTTTTCCAAATTAAACCCAAAGATGTATCTCTCCTGTGAGCTCTGTGACGCTGTATATCATCAAGACAACTATATTAACACAGGTCTAGTATCAGTGCAGCAGAAGAGAGGTCAGTGACAGTGTCTGAGGGCCATCGTACTGTGGTCTTTGTATTTTTATAGGCAAAATATCTGGGATGGACGTCAGGAAGGACTAGAGTGCGTCTATGTTTGCGATATTCTGTGCTTCAAAGATTTAACAAGACTTAGCTAAGAAATAACTGAAAGCAGCGATGAAGCCGCTTCTGCTGTGTTTTGTCAGGGAACCAGAAAGTGATTGATCGGGGGTCTTAAAAGGAAGTGCTGTGTAAGATATGAATTTCAAAATAATATATGTCAATATGAACTTTTATGCCTAAACTCAAAAGTGCACAGGCTATTGATGTCAAAATTTCTATTACCTTTTAAAGTTTTTTTTTTCTCAGTTTTCTTATTCCCTTTTCAACAATTGACTTTTTATAAACTTTTAACTTTTTAATTTAAGTATATATCTTTTTATACATGTAGAATTTTTAAGCTCACACCCACTTAATGTAACCGCACAGCTCTTTAGTCTATGTTTTATGAAGGTTTATCTAAAATTTGAGATTTGTGTTTCTCCTCTTCTAATTTGTGCGTTTTGGACAAAAACAATGAATTAATAAATGTGGACCACACTGTTTCTGTTACTTTTATTGGGTACTGCTTTTTTTTGTTTTGGTGTAAATTAAATAGATTAAATCTTGAAGGATCTTGAAGGAGGAAGACAGAGAAGAAGACCCTTCTTGTGTGAGGTCAGTAAACTCATACTTCGCCTTTCACCTGCAGTGCATCTTGGGAGAAGTCCACTAGAGGACACTCCAACACAAACACTCATTCCTTCTCTCAGTCTCAACACTCCCCTGATACAGAACAAAAATTGACTGAATGTGGAATATAATCAGGAACTGATTATTATAACTGAACTTTATAAATCTGAAATAAATTTTCTCATGTTGCTGCCAACAGAAATTAGTCCGAATTTAAATCCTCTTCTGGTGCTTTTTGTGGCTGTTGTCTACATGTTGGTATTTTAGTGTTATCCCTGTTTGTCCAGTTGGCTCCACAGGTTGTCGTCTCCTCACCGTGAAGTTTTGGCCAGCCAGCGTTCCTCCGAGCCAGTTGGACTCCTCTCAAGCTTCTTCTGTAAGAAGGGTAAGATCATCTTTCAGGGTTGTTAGGTGAGTTGGAGGATTCATCCATCAATACTTCCTTTGTTGTTGGCGCTTGTGTTCACTGGATGGCCATGGACATAACTCAAAGGGGGCAGAAGTCCTCTGGCATTTCCTGGGGAGATCTGGAATCAAGCCAGTATTACTGCTGAGTTGAGATTTTTTTTTCCCACTCTAAACTTAAGCTTGGGAAAGATTTGGCACGATGATGAGGTGAAAAACAAGTGATGAATTTCTGCAGTGAAATTTTTGTTTGGTTTTCAGAACATGGAGTCTCTCTTATGTTCTTGAGATGCCGGTCTTCAGCCTACAATCCTCTAAATCCTTAATCTGAATGAAATATATTTTCTTCTCACTTTATTTGTGTGACTGTGACCTCTTTAAACAGCAACCAGAAAGTGGACAGCGTTTCTTTTAAACAAAACAATAACGCATTTTGAGGGTTGACAATATCTGAGAAACACATTGTCACAGCTGCAGCTGGTTTCCTCAGACAGCTGCTTGTGTTTGGGAGGAGTCAGTGAGATAATAGGCCAAGGTCAAGAATCGCCTTCAGTCTACACCATAACAGTTTGGTTATGAACCCGGTTACACCCATCAGCCAATCAGAAGTAACCCATTTTTAATTGTACTTAAACAAACAGATCCATTAACTTCAGCTGACTGTCAAACAGACACACACATCCTTTCAGCATTTGTTGTTTGTTTGTTGTCTTTGTCTCCAAGTTTTAAACCATTTCAACATTTTGTCACCTCGGCCTCATTACTGGCCCTGATTATGACGTCACATGTGATCATGTGAAGGATAAATGGAGGGTATCAAATATGGTTAAGACTGCGTTGGCTGATGATCTTTGGGAATGACCTACAATGAGTTTTAGACAGCCTTAAACTTGATACGAGATAAAAACAGAAGCTTATCTGCTCCTTCTTAGAGGAACCACCCAAACAGCTGTGAGAGAGATAAGCCTGAGAGAGAAACAACACTTTGGCAGAAAACACAGAAAGTGACTTTACTTCTCACACTGGAAGGTTTCCAACTGATAAAATAATCTATTAATAAGGGTTGGTTAAAGAGCTTAGATTTAAAAATCTGTTTGTCTGTCAAACCTGACGATAACTGCAGCGACACACTGAACCAGCTTTAATGTTTCTTTCATTTTGTGGCACTAATTGAACTTTTGCTCAGGTTAATTTCTGAAAGGGCTCATTTTGGAAATCCTCGAAGTAAATTGTTCATTAAAAAATCCACAGAGTAAATGATTTAACCTGCCTATTTAAAATTAGGCTACATCTGAAATATTTACACCAGCAAAATATTTTTTATTCCTGTTCATTTTAATTTGAGCTTCTGGCCCCAGCCTTCCTCCCATCGTGGGAAGATGTTTGTTTATCTCTTGCAGGCTGCAGCCTCATCACTCGGACCGCCTTACTCAGATATCTGCGGGGTGGTGCCGGGTGTGACCTCCTCTGTTTCTGCCATAAAATCCCAGCAGTTCGCCCTGAAGTCGGCATTGAACACATAGTCAAACAACAGACACGATGACCAGTCTCTCTACTAAGGACAAAGAAGCCGTCAAGGCCTTCTGGGCCAAAGCCTCCTCAAAGGCTGATGACATCGGCAAAGATGCTCTGGGCAGGTAAACATCTGGACTCAATAATGACTGTTATATATTCTATTATTATTGATAAAACACTGACTGGCTGTTTCCATCTGGTACCCAGGATGCTGGTGGTCTACCCGCAGACCAAGACCTACTTCTCCCACTGGAAGGACCTGAGCCCGAACTCTGCTCCGGTCAAGAGACACGGATCCGTCGTGATGGCCGGACTGGGCGATGCTGTGTCCAAAATCGACGACCTGAAAGGCGGCCTGCTGAGCCTCAGCGAGCTGCATGCCTTCACTCTGAGGGTGGACCCTGCTAACTTCAAGGTACGAGGCCAAGTCAAAGACCTGGAGCCTGTAAAAGTCAGATAAAGGACTCTGAGTCCGGCCCCTTTGGACCGTTAACAGATCTGATCCGGTCTGTCTAAAGGCCTGTAATCACAGGAAGGTCCGAGTTGTGTGTCCGATCATTTCATGTAACTCATTTCTCCTTTTCCTCACAGATCCTCTCCCACAACATCCTCGTGGTCTTGGCCATCATGTTCCCCAATGACTTCACCCCGGAGGTCCATGTGGCCATGGACAAGTTCCTGGCTGCCGTGGCTCTGGCCCTGGCTGAGAAATACCGATAAACAGCTGGAGAAGATGGTGGAGGCTCAGCATGAGCTTCATCTGCATATTCAATAATAAAGACGCAATGCAGAAATACAAAACAATGTTTGATTCCTGGTTCTTCTGTGATTCTGCGTTTCATATTTGGGTTTAATTTAGAGTTTGTTGATTAAGTGGCGTTGAAACAGTCAGGTCAAATGTTGTATTAATGGTTGACAGGAAGGTTGATACAAGTCATCTCTTCCTTGCTGTATAACATTGTAAACTGGGAGTTTTTGGACATCAAGCTCTGATAAAACTTAACATTTCAACATGTCAAACATGTGATGAACATGTTCACCATTTTCTGAGATTTTATCAATCTGCAAAATAAACAGCAGATTAATCCATACACAGCGATTTACATCTTTTCTAAACAGAATTCGAAAGATTTGATGACAATTAAGTAATTTTAAGAACACAAAAGAGAGAACTAAAACCGTTTTTCACCCCTCAACGCCCAAAAACAAACTTTTGGTTTGTTTTCATCAGAATATTGAAATCAGTGAACTCCCTGTATGTCATAAGTTCCTTGTTTTGTTAAAGGGTAGGATTATTATTGTTGTATATTTGTTATTGTTAGTGTTATCAATGTCTTAGTATGTTTCTGTTTTTAAAAGGTGTCATTTATTTGATTGATTAATTGCTCATCTCGGGAAAAAAATTGAAAAATTAAATTGAAAAAGCTGTCAGTTTGACAATCAGTGTGATTCTGGCGTTTTTGCTGAAATGAAACTTCAAATGATTATCTGACTGTCGAAATTGTTGCTGGTTATTTATTTTCCCCCCAGTGACTAAGTGATTAACCAGCGAGTCACAGTTGGGTGTGATTTTTTTTTTTTTTTTTTTTTTGTCATTGTGCTACTAAACTGATCTATAGAAAAAAAACTATGAGGCAAAAACATAACTCGAAAAGATCAGTGTTTGTTCCCTCTGAGAGGAAAACGATTTCAGCAAAACTCCATCTGCTGTTTCACCAGACCTGGTCATAGTTTTAGTTTTAGTTAGTTTTAAGTGTTTTTATGTTATGGAAAATTACAAACAAACAATTTTAGATTTTTTTTCTATGCATTTTTATTTGCTTTCGACACATGGTGCAAACAGAGTCTCAACCAGTAATCTGAATGTGATGCTGTTCTTCTCTGCTGCAGCTCTCTAATGGTACTGCCTTCCCAGGGAGGACACCACCACGGCCAGGAACTTCTGGAAAGCTGCCTGGACATCACCGGTGAAGGCATCACCCATCTGAGCAGCAACCACGATGGTGAGACAGTCGGCCAGCAGCTGCAGCACAGCAACAACAACACAACAGTCAGCAAACATCGACATGAGACGAGGTGAGCCGGTTTCTGAGTTGACAGCAGCTGCTCAGCTTTGTACCTTGAAGTTATCGGGATCCACATGCAGCTTCTCGGAGTGCAGCACGCTCAGCTCAGCATAGGTATCCTTGATGCTGTCCATGTTCTTCACGGCCCGATCCAAACCGCGCAGGACGACCTTTCCGTGATTTGCCACCATCGGGTTGGAGATGATGGCTGCAGCATTGTAGAGGTTTCCAAATCCGCCGAAATACCTCTGAGTCCAGGGGTAGACCACCAGACACCTGGGCAAAGCCGGCACGTACAGAAACGTCAGGTTAGAGTCAAAATAAGGATTTTACAAAGGTGAAACTCTGTAGATGTAGAATCTGAATGATGTCCCACCTGGAGAGGGCAGCAGGACCCACGACATCATAGTCGATCTTGGAGAAGATGTCCTGGATGGTGGCGCGCTCGAAGTCCGTCCATTCAACCATTTTGCCGGTTTTGGGTTTTGTCTGTGCGGGTCAGAAGATCCTGAGCTGACTGAGACCAAATGCCACATTTAAAGCCAACCTGGCCCCCCAACTCTGAGGGGCGGTGGGCGGGACAAGTGTTGCGTTGTGGAGTTACAACAATGATAAGAAAAGGGCGTATCTGCACAATGTAGATTTTTTTCCGATAACAACAACAACAAAAAAAGTCCTGGTCTTCGAGGAAACCTCTCTCCGCGCCCCCCAGAGAAATGAAAAGCAACACAAAATAACCCAAATTGTTTTGTCTAAACATATATTCAAGTTTAAATGAAATAACAGTTGATAGAACCAAAATCTGATGATTTACACACAAACATTCCCGAGATCAGCACCTCGGACAGCGGTCTTTAATGATGGCTGGTCACGTGTCCGATAAAATAAAAACCAAATGAATAAAACCTGTCGGATCAGGTGAAGAAAACAGAGAGCTACAGCCAGGTGGATCTATTTCTGATGTCCAGCTCTGATCTCAGCTGAACACCCAGAGTCAGTTTAAAGCTCAGCTTAGTTCTCAGTGAGAAAATAAATAAAGGAACACTAGGAGAATTTTTAACCCTCATGATATCATAAATATCTACACAGCTTTAACATTCTGTTGTTTTCTGTTTTCAAATTGGTTTCAAACATTCAGGTCGGACATTGAGTAGAAAATAAAATGTGGCCAACTTCCTAAATGAGTATCTCTGCTGCCCAGTGTTTGTGTTTTCATACACATATAAAGTAAACTGCTGGCAGCTCTGAGCAGCCTGTCCATCTACATCTGAGCTGTATTTTAAACAGCAGAGTTTTAGAAAACAAAGTCTCTCAGTTAGAGTTAAAACGGTTCGTCCCTTCCACGATAAGCTTTTTTTTTTTTTTTTAAATACAGGATGACTCGAACAGATCTTATCAGTCTGAGTGATGGAGGCCCAGAGCTCCTTTCTAAAGAGTTTCCTTTATCTCTGTAGAGGCTGCAGTGATGTCAAGTTACATCACATATCGCTGTGTGCAACATATCCTGGGGGAGGGGCTGGGTGGCTGGGGGGTCGGGGTCGGTACCGGGTGGGCCCACGCTGAGTTTGAGGCATAAAAACCGAAGTCTCAGCTGATGAAGACATTCAGCAACACTTAACCTCCAGACACGATGACCAGTCTCTCTACTAAGGACAAAGAAGCCGTCAAGGCCTTCTGGGCCAAAGCCTCCTCAAAGGCTGATGACATCGGCAAAGATGCTCTGGGCAGGTAAACATCTGGACTCAATAATGACTGTTATATATTCTATTATTATTGATAAAACACTGACTGGCTGTTTCCATCTGGTACCCAGGATGCTGGTGGTCTACCCGCAGACCAAGACCTACTTCTCCCACTGGAAGGACCTGAGCCCGAACTCTGCTCCGGTCAAGAGACACGGATCCGTCGTGATGGCCGGACTGGGCGATGCTGTGTCCAAAATCGACGACCTGAAAGGCGGCCTGCTGAGCCTCAGCGAGCTGCATGCCTTCACTCTGAGGGTGGACCCTGCTAACTTCAAGGTACGAGGCCAAGTCAAAGACCTGTATCCTGTAAAAGTCAGATAAAGGACTCTGAGTCCGGCCCCTTTGGACCGTTAACAGATCTGATCCGGTCTGTCTAAAGGCCTGTAATCACAGGAAGGTCCGAGTTGTGTGTCCGATCATTTCATGTAACTCATTTCTCCTTTTCCTCACAGATCCTCTCCCACAACATCCTCGTGGTCTTGGCCATCATGTTCCCCAAAGACTTCACCCCAGAGGTCCATGTGGCCATGGACAAGTTCCTGGCTGCCGTGGCTCTGGCCCTGGCTGAGAAATACCGATAAACAGCTGGAGAAGATGGTGGAGGCTCAGCATGAGCTTCATCTGCATATTCAATAATAAAGACGCAATGCAGAAATACAAAACAATGTTTGATTCCTGGTTCTTCTGTGATGCTTCCGTTTATGTGTTTAAGATGAAATTTCTAAAAGTGATTTAAAGTCTGTTTAGTACAATGATCGCAAAAAAAATAAATAATAATAATAATCAAATTTAACACACAGTGTCTGTGACTGCGAGAGTCACCTGGTTCCTCGATTAGTCGAATAAAGACAAAAAATTGAAACTTCTTTTCGTAAATAAAAACAATACAAATAACAAATCAAGGAAAGAACTCGGTTGTTTTTCAGCTCTTTTGCGACGAGCTCTGTTATATCTGCACAAAATAAAGCCCCTCAAAAGGAAACATTCAGTTAAATAGGTTTTATTAAAAAAAACAAAAAAAACCAACAAAACATAAGGAAACCCCGAAAAGCTTTTAATTGTCGTGTAAAATATTGTTTAGTGCGACGTTTTCATCAAAAGATTTCACACATTGTGAAGCCACTTGTGACATCAGCTGCAACAAGGACAATAAAAAGGTGGATGTGACACAAAAAAAGGTAAATATGTGGATAAAAAAACACACAACACAAAGATATAAATATCATCTATTATTCTTTTATTGCTTTTCTAATTACAAGCCTTTCATTAGTGTTTTATCAATGCATTAAAACTGCTACTACTAACAATAAGAAAAATATTTTATTATAGTTAATAGTATTGTTAGTATCATTATTTACTTTATTATTATTTAATGTGGTGATATAAAACAGTAAAAAGGCAATAATGTTGCATTTACTATGAAATATTTTCTTCTTGATGATCATTATTATTTTATATTTTTATGTTATGAAGTATTTTCTAAAGAAGTAAAACATTTTTATTTAGCTTCCTCAGTGTTTTTATTCCAGTGTGAACAGTGCTTCATTTTTTTTTTGTGCATTGTTTTATTTTTTGTGTTATCAAAGAAACATCGTGTAATTTCGTGATATACTCAGTTTCCTGAACATAATTACAAACAACTTGTTGAATTTGCTTATTGTTTTATTTGCTTTGAGACAAATACAAAGCTTTTCAACCAGTAATCTGAATGTGATGCTGTTCTTCTCTGCTGCAGCTCTCTAATGGTACTGCCTTCCCAGGGAGGACACCACCACGGCCAGGAACTTCTGGAAAGCTGCCTGGACATCACCGGTGAAGGCATCACCCATCTGAGCAGCAACCACGACAGTGAGACAGTCGGCCAGCAGCTGCAGCACAACAACAACAACACAACAGTCAGCAAACATCGACATGAGACGAGGTGAGCCGGTTTCTGAGTTGACAGCAGCTGCTCAGCTTTGTACCTTGAAGTTATCGGGATCCACATGCAGCTTCTCGGAGTGCAGCACGCTCAGCTCAGCATAGGTATCCTTGATGTTGTCCATGTTCTTCACGGCCCGATCCAAACCGCGCAGGACGACCTTTCCGTGATTTGCCACCATCGGGTTGGAGATGATGGCTGCAGCGTTGTAGAGGTTTCCAAATCCGCCGAAATACCTCTGAGTCCAGGGGTAGACCACCAGACACCTGGGCAAAGCCGACACGTACAGAAACGTCAGGTTAGAGTCAAAATAAGGATTTTACAAAGGTGAAACTCTGTAGATGTAGAATCTGAATGATGTCCCACCTGGAGAGGGCAGCAGGACCCACAACATCATAGTCGATCTTGAAGAAGATGTCCTGGATGGTGGCGCGCTCGAAGTCCGTCCATTCAACCATTTTGCCGGTTTTAGGTTTGGCCTGTGGGTCAGCAGTGGGCCAGATGCTGCCTTTAAAGCAGCCACCCGAGGGGCGTGCAGTTGGAGGGGCGGTGGTGCGTTCATGTGTTTTCTTGTGGATTTACAACAGTGATAAGAGAAGTGTGTATCTGCATCTGCACTGTTTCCTGTAAATAACTTTTTAAATTCAAAATCTCCTATTTGTCCCTCTAGTTGTAAAATGCGATGATTAAATTCACAACAACAACAATAATAATATAATGGAAATATAGAAACAATAGTATGTATAAGAACGACTTCATCTGAGACCCAAACGTGACATTTATTCACCAGCAGAGGGCGCTAAAATCTGTCTCAAACAAAACTAACTTTGTCATCTCTGACTTCTGATCATGACATTATTTAAAAATCCGTTTTCTGAGCCATATACCTTTTCAGTGGTTTAACATGGAGGTCCAGGTGAGGCCAAAGGTTGGGTGCATCATATGGCTACATTTTCTTCCTGGACCTTAAAGTTTTTATGACCTTTTTGCAATTAACAGGTCCAATAATCTGTCCCTCTTGTTGACCATCAGAGAAAACTCAAGAATGACTGGATCTCTGTGCAGGACCAGGTCACCGACTGGTTTTGGTGTCCACTTTATCAGTTTGTAAATTAGTTTTATTTGGCAGCTTGTCTCCTGGAGCGCTGCTCTTGGCCCAAATTACTGGATATCAGTTAAAGCCCCCTGTTGGATTCATCTGGTTATAGTCTGTGGATTCAGTAATAGCTTTAAAGAGCTGAGTCATCTGGTCCAATGTGTCCACAAATTGGCCAACACGCTTTGCTGTTGTCATTAGATTCCTTTTTATAATATAATTTATAGTTTATTAAATAATATACCAAAAAAAAAACAACAAAGTCATGATTTCTCTCAGAAATAAGAGATAAGATTTTTTTTTTTTCCTCTCCAAACAAAACTGAAAAGAAGCCGACACATGGATATGTTTAGGTTTGTATTTTTTATTGAACCCTACATCTGGGCAGGGGTGTTGGCTGTGGGTGATCCTGGATCTCTCGGAGTTTAGCGGTATTTCTCGGACAGAGCCAGAGCCACGTTATGCAGGAATTTGTCCACGGCGACGTGGACCTCCGGTGTGAAGTCTGCGGGGAAGTACATGGCAAAAACCAGGATCAGGTTGTGAGCCAGGATCTGCGGATGCACAAGAGACGGATTAGTCGAAGAAAGATTTCTATTCTCTCTCTAGTCGTATTTAACACCTGTCCCGATCTTACCTTGAAGTTGCCGGGATCCACCCGGAGCTTGAAGGCATGGAGCTCACTGAGGGCGCTCAAACCACCGACAATATCGTCGATGTTCTTCACGGCTTTGGCCACCCCTGTCATGATGACCGCACCATGCTTCTTCACCTGAGGGTGCTTAACCCCCAGATCAGACCCCCAATGGGCGAAGTAGGTCTTAGTCTGCGGGTAGGAAGTCAACATCCTAAAGAATACACACAGATTATGAAATGAATGAATACATTTAGAGAATGCAGCACATTTCCATCCCTGCCCATCTCTTGGTGCTCACCTGCCCAGGGCTTCGGCGCCAATTTCAGCAGACTTGCCTTCGGCCTTCTCCCATAACTTCTTCACCAGGGCCTTGTCTTTGGCTGACAGACTCATGGCTGCTTTTTAGTTTTCAGGAATTGAGAGAGAATATGTATGAAAAGTTGCTGTTGAAGTGGATCCGTCATTGTATCTTTATATCAAACCAAATGGAACCACGCCCGTGTATCAAATCCAAAAACACACCCTCCCTCTGATAAAGAAACCTCTAGAAGTTTTCATTGCCTGTTTAATTTGATTAAATAATAATTTAAAAAAAAAAACCTTACCACTCCTCAGCTATCATCTGACAGCCAGCTTAGCTCTGCAGTTTAGTCTGCCAACTGACTGCTGCTGATTTCAAAACATGAATGCGGTGAAAAATCAGTCTGATGTGTATATATTTTTAATTAAAGTGGCACTATAGTAAGAATAAAGGGAAATCATTGTATAACTCTACTGTAATGATGCTTGTCATGAGTCAACTGGGCTGGGATCTTTTGTGAGTGTGTGTGTGTGTGTGTGTGTGTGTGTTTTTTTACTAGTTTCTCCCCTCCATTGATGACAATGAGAGGAGACTGTAACAGGAAAAATAGCTGCACAAGATGATCACACACCTCTCTGAATTCAAAAGCTGAACGTTATAATGTTTATAAAACAGAATTTAATGCAGGACTGAAGTTAGACTGTAAACTGGTTCATAGGTTGATCCATCTGGTAACTGTTTGGCTCAACAGGCAGTCTTATCTAGACCACCTGGAGAAAAACGTCAATACAAAGAAAAAAAAAAAAAGTCTCTCTACATGATTGGCATCCTTTCCAATCCTCATACGTCATTTTCTGGAAGATGCAACTTGTCCAATCACAAAGCTGGTGGGCTGAAGGGTGGAGCATCCAGTAATGGATAAAAATGAAATCACCCACTAAAGCGTCCAGATAAAAAGCCAATCATCACATAACTACTTTGAGACTTTCACACCGTCACCATGGTCGAGTGGACAGATGCTGAGCGCCATGCCATCACTTCCCTGTGGGGGAAGTTGGATGTGGGCGAAATTGGATCCCATGCCCTGGCCAGGTGACTATCACCCATCTATTAATTTCTATTCATTATGAAATTGTAATTAGTTTTTTCCTCCCAGAGGGATCTCTGCTCAGTGTTGTTGTCGTCAATTATATTATTTTCTTGTTAATTAATTTCTGTTGAAATGCTACACTCACCATTGTGTACACTGGCTGATGGCTTCCTGTCATTTCAGGCTTCTGATTGTGTACCCCTGGACTCAGAGATACTTTGCCTCATTTGGCAACCTGTCCAGCGCCGCCGCCATCATGGGAAACCCTAAAGTGGCCGCACATGGAAAGACAGTGATGGGTGGGCTGGAAAATGCCGTGAAGAACATGGACAACATCAAGAACACCTACGCCAAGCTGAGCGTGATGCACTCCGAGAAGCTGCATGTGGATCCTGATAACTTCAGGGTATGCCATCAGCTCTGACTCTGAGCTGTTTAGTCTGTTACACTTTGACTGTCGGTCTCCTGAATGTGGCCATCATACTGTTTTCTCTTTTCATTCTAGCTTCTTGCTGAATGCATCACTGTGTGCGTGGCTGCCAAATTCGGCCCATCCGGCTTCTCTCCTTCAGCCCAGGAGGCCTGGCAGAAGTTCTTGGCTGTGGTCGTCTCTGCTCTGAGCAAACAGTACCACTAAGGGAGCAGAGACTCCCTTCACAGTCAAATAACGCGCAACAGTCTTACAAATGCGTCCAAATATCTTACATCCTGCTTGTAGCTGTTGCCAAATCCACAAAATAAAACTCAAATGAAATGTATTTGTTTTTGTGTGAGTGATCATTCATAAAAATCGTTTTCAAGTTTTCCTAAACTTGGTGGCTCTTGCTCCAAAGTTCTAAGTAGAAAGATTTACTTGTCTGAACTCATACTGCAGCATTAAAAGTTGAATATTTCAGATAATAACAGACCAAAATGAATTAAATACTGAACATTACTCTTCCAGTTGTTGGCTGCAACTGTAGCCAAACCCATCAATAAAACTTAATAAAGCTCATTTCTGATTGAGCAGAAACTTGAAGTTCATCTTTTGTGAAGAGTGAACTCATTTTGTGTTCAAACTGTTGCGATCGGGGTTCTCACTTTTATTCATGTCATAAAGATCAACCCAGCTATGTCATCCAAAGTCACTGAACACTGTTTGGTCCGTTCGACTGAAGGCCATCTGATGAGAAACTCTTTTCTGAAAAATGGACTGCTATTAAACGAAATGTGTTCATTATGACTTCACTGATGTGGAAAAAAAACTTTACAGTTCTTCTTCATAGCTTGCTGCTGTCGGGTTAAAGGTGTGGTCATTTTAATACAGTGATAACGGTATAAAATAATATGTGTGCCACTGATAATAAAAATGGATGACGTCAGTCAATGAGTATCAGACTATTACCCAAATGCTCTGGATACACCTGCCTAATGTAAACTCCACAGGCTTTTGTGGTGCTTGTTTGTGTATTTGGTTGTTTATTTGTTTGTTTGTTTGTTTAGCTGGTGCATGAAAGCCGCATTTCTCAGGGTTTTTTTATTACTATTATTCTTTTTTCTACAATTTAAAAACGCATTCAGCTGCGGAAGGGGTCATTTGAGGATAAGAAATAAGGCCGAGGATGCTGACGCAGCGTTTTGATATTAAGTTCTGGAGGTTTAGATAAATTATTCGGGCGGGGTGGGCTGAAAGTTCAGTTAATGAAGGCTCAGCATCTTTTAACTTTATCACTCTCCGGCAGTAGGTGCATCAGGGCATCAGGGCCAAGTCCGGTTTGACACCTCAGACCAGGTCCAGGAGTCCGGAACATGGTGCTGATGCTCACAGCTGCTTCCCATCATCATCATCATCATCATCATCACTTAGTGTTCATACTGAAAGCTTCTCGCCCCCCCCTCCTCTGATTACTGATCAGTTTGGTGTATTGATTGAAACTGTTGTCATGGTGAAGTGGACTGACAAGGAGCGCAGCTTGGTCAAAGCTGTCTGGGAGAAGGTTGATATCGACGAGGTTGGACCTGACGCTTTGGCCAGGTAGAGGACTTTACACCAGTTTATTCTGAGCTTTGGTCTTTATGAAACGACTGATTGCTGTTAAACTCAGCGTTTTCTTCTCACGGTGAACCCATTTATCCGACAGCTGTGTGGTCCACTGAATATATCACCGTTTGACAAATCTCCCTTTACTTAAAAATAAATAAATAAATAAATAAATCTGTCGCTTTTCTGTTTCCACACAGAGTTCTCATCGTCTATCCCTGGACTGAGCGCTATTTCGGTAGATTTGGAGACATTTTTACTGCGACTGCTGTCCTGAATAACGCCAGAGTGGCGGCTCACGGCAGAGTCATCCTGACGGCGCTGGACGCGGCGGTGAGGGACATGGACAACATCCGGGTAACCTACGCTGCTCTGGGCCGCCTGCACTACGAGCAGCTGCAGGTGGACCCGGAGAACTTCGCAGTAGGTCACGCACGAAGCAATGCAAACGCAGGAAGAAAGCAGGACGGACAGTGATCGTGTTGTGTGTTTGTGTTTGTGTTTTTTCAGCTGCTGGCAGACTGCATCACCGTCGCCATTGCCTGCAAACTGAAGAGCGCCTTGGACCCTCAGAGCCAGGCCACCTGGAAGAAGTTTCTGTCTGCTGTGGTGGACGCGATGAGCAGCCAGTACAACTGAGGATGTGTAAAGAAAAACAAAAAACAAAAAACAAAAAAGAATAAAACTCATATAAACCCCGAGTGGCTGTGTGTTGTTTCCTGTATATAGACCCCCAATAATACTACAGTGATCCATCAAAGTGACTTAAAAATCACTTCACATTTCTTCATTATCTGCCAACATGTTCCTGAATGTACATCAGCATTTCCTTGTTAGTCTTTCATTCAATCCAACATCTACCCTGAAATGGAAGAACAGCTTGTTGGGCTTCTTGTCTCTCATAAGAGATTTTCTTTTGTTTGTTTGTTTGTTTGTTTAGTCCACATGGAGTCTGTTCCAGGAGACCTTTCAGACTGACAGAGGTCTTCGCTTCAGGTGGATCAGCTCAAAGCAGGAGATACTTACTGAGGTGAGCTGTGCATCATTTTACTTCTGTTCACTACAACAGTTGTCCTCACTTTCAAATACAATCAGTATTTCAATCAGTGCACTGTGAAGCTCCTGGTGCTCCAGGTTTTGGACTCTGGTTGGTTCTACGATTCCCAGATTGTTGGATTAGTGTGGAAATATGACACTTTGGGTGCTGTAAGTAAATTGCTACACAACAGTATTAACGGAAGGCAAAAATGCAGGTGATGTGACAGGCAGCTGGGTTCAGAGTTTTATTGTGTTGGAAGAAGGAAAACAGGATAGAGGGGGGTGCTGTTTGTTGGAGCTGCCATCTAGTGGCTCAGCTCACTCTCTTCTTTCCTCAGTCATGATGAATGATTTTGAACAGGCCACTAGGGGAGCGCTCCTACACTATCATATGAGGTCAAGTTTACTGGCTTTAAAATGACGTTACCTTCTTGTTGAATGAATTCACAGGGAATGGTAAACACATGAATAGAAAATGACTTACACATGCATTATGTAGGTGAATCCCTCCTTTTCAGTCCTACCTTAAGAGCTTTAGGTTACTGATATCAGCTGATCAGTTTGGTTCTTATGGGTCGTGAGCCAAAACGTTTACTTACTGTGCCAATATTGAAATCACTGCGTGGCGCTAGTTTAGTGCCAAAGGTACCTACGTCATATGGCAGAGAAATCAGACTTGTCTTTATCAGAGGAAAGTGACTGGGAGAAAAGTATTGAATAGATGTGATGTGATGTTGTTGTTTGTTACAGAATATTTAAGATAAAGTCTATCGATTTGATCGCAAGATGCTGAAGTTATTTAAAAGCATTTCGTCATGCAGAAAAGAGCGTGAGCAAAAAGCTTACAGTTTGCACACGTTGTCCTTTTCACACAAAACTTGGCAGCGTCCTTAAAGAAAGTTTCTACAGAGTATATTTTTAAACATTTTAGTTTAGTTTGTGAAGATCTAAAGTGCAAAGGTAAAATGAAGGTGTGCGTAATTTTAATGGATGAACAGATTTTACCTGGAAAAGGCAAGAAGTCCGTTTTACCAAATGGCCCATCTGTCCTTTCAACAGTCTGCTGTCTGACCATCTGACTGTCTGACTGTGTGAGTCTGTGTCTCCAGATGTGTATTGTTTTCACGCCCTTCATTCTCCGCCCATGGTTACTGAGCCGTATCAGCTAATCTGGGACCAATCTGAACAGAAAAAGTCTCCAAAACTGGTCTTAAGGAGAAGCTTCACTTTCAAACTACATCCAAGTAGAGCAACTATACAAATTAGAGGCATTTGTATATGCGGATCCATCATAATGTCTCGGCCGTACACAAAATAAAACCTCTACCAAACACATAAAGACGGTCAGATGAACCATGAAACCTGAACCAGACAGACAGCTGAACATAAACCAACTACAGCTGTATCAGCAGAATGACTCGAACATTTATCTTGTTCCCCTTTCAGCGGTTCCACCCCTTTGAGGGCTCCGGCGCTGGTTTAGATAAGACACAACATGTTTTGGCTGCGAGCTTCATCACAAATGACCCCAGTTATCATTTTGGTCCCAGCTGATAACCAAATCCTTTAATATTAATTAATACCAGAGCCAAGATTTTAAATCAGTACAAATGGACTGACTATATGATTTACTTTTTCCATCTCTGGTCTCCATATGTTTGTCAAATCCACTCCCTATATGACCAAATTTGGATTTTTGACCATGTCATTTTAAATGTAGTTTATTTTATCCAAGACTTTGACTTTGAAAATCTTTAATATCCCCGAAAGGCAATATGGTTTGCAACAGAAGTAAAAACATAGGAATAAATACAAATAATTACATAAAGTCATCACAATTTCCACCGCTACATCATTCCCCTCAAGCTCAC
The DNA here is from genome assembly GCA_034769265.1 of Remorina albescens. Lineage (NCBI taxonomy): Eukaryota > Metazoa > Chordata > Actinopteri > Carangiformes > Echeneidae > Remorina > Remorina albescens. The sequence goes on from CM068493.1 coordinate 4,242,600, forward strand.
CTTCAGTTTATTTAAAACACCAGTGGCGGATGGGACAAATGATTTAAGGTACCTATTTAATTTGTCCTAGCAGGGAAAAAAGTACCTTTTCTTAGAAGAGAGAAGCTGAAACTCTGCATGAAGAGGATGAAGGTTTGCTAAAAAGGCCCTCAGTCTGTGAGCAACTCAAGCTTTATAAACGGAGTCAAGATCATTTAAGATGTTTTTTGGCAGAGTTTGACCACGTTCCTCTGTTTCTGCTGTGTTGAATGAATTAACTAAAAACTTTTTAATGTGGGAAAAGTTTTAAGAGGTCTGTCTATTACTGAAAAGTCTGAGTCAAATATAAATTTAGTATTTTATTTCATCTACAGCAAGACTTAAAACACTTCAAAAGGTTCATTTCTATTTTGGCCCTCACAATAGTTGAACAATAGTTTAACTGCACTTTCACACAAGAGCTTATGAGCCCATAACTGAACAACTCGTAAAACTTTTCCCTCCTCACTTCACCACAGGAACACGTCTAGTTGTCTGTAGTTTTAGTTTTCTGTAATTTTGTTTTAGGGGACTAAAGGTTTGTGCACTAACTTTAATAATCTCCTTGAGCTTGTTGGCTTGAGGCCATCTGAAAGTCAGTTATATTGCTCGTTTGTTTCATGCAAGCCTTTCAGACCGTCAGAGGTTTTGTGTGCGTGTTTATCTCAGACAAGCTGGTCCATATCACTTGGATCGCGTCCAATTACCACGCAGCCTAATCTCAGAGGTGGCCCGGGTGTGCCCATGCCCCCGTTCGTGGCCCAGGCTCCCGTATAAAAGCCCCACAGTTTGGCTGATCGGTATTCAACTTCAACCTAACAACCTACAGGCAAGATGACCAGTCTCACTGCTAAGGACAAGGACACCGTCAAGGCCTTCTGGGCCAAAGTGGCTGGCAAAGCCGAGGACATCGGCACTGATGCTCTGTCCAGGTAAACCTCACCCTGTTATTTCTTTCTTTTTATTTTTACAATCTGTTTATAACTCATTCACTTATTCAACTTAATTCTCCAGGATGCTGGTGGTCTACCCCCAGACCAAGACCTACTTCTCCCACTGGAAGGACCTGAGCCCCAGCTCTGCCCCCGTGAGGAAGCACGGCATCACAGTGATGACTGGAGTCGCCGATGCTGTGTCCAAAATCGACGACCTGAAAGGCGGCCTGCTGAACCTCAGCGAGCTGCATGCCTTCACTCTGAGGGTGGACCCTGCTAACTTCAAGGTAGTCCCACATGTCACAGCTGATGACTAACTGCACACATTTCAGTTTAGTATCGTTGAGGGAAACGGGATTTATTGCTGAGCAGATTTACAGCTCTCTGGTTTCTTTTTCCCCCCAAAAAAGTAAAAAATAATAAAATTTGCATTAAATTCTGCTTTATTTAAAAGGTACTTTGTTGGAGAAAAGACCAAACCTGAACTGTGTGACTTTGTGAATGAGAGACTTAGGTCTGAGGTGGGCTTGTGCTGCGTTCACTGTCCAGAGTCAGAATCGGATAAAATGGTGCTCTGAGTTCACCGGGTTCTTCGGCTTCGCTGTCCGCGGTGCTGAAACAAGAAACAGTTTTGAAGCAACTGGAATTAAACGAAAAGAATCCGTTTTTATATCGATATTATAAATGAATATTTTTAAATATTAAACAACAGGCTCACATCAGCTGAAAGCTAGAAGTATAGATGTCGTTGTTTTCGCACAACTAACTGACTAAAAATGTGAACCTGAACATTGGTGACGATCAGTTATTGCTTTTGTGTGTGTGTGTGTGTGTGTGTGTGTGGTTGTGTGTGTAAATCATTTTATTTAAAAAATTTAATCTCACTAAAAATGGCATTATTTCCTTCCCACAGATTCTCTCTCACAACATCCTCGTGGTCTTGGCCATCATGTTCCCCAACGACTTCACCCCGGAGGTCCATGTGGCCATGGACAAGTTCCTGGCTGCTGTGGCTCGTGCCCTTTCTGAGAAATACCGATAAGCTGCAACAGGATCCGGAGCAGCAGTACAGGACGACTCTGATTCTCTCTGTCAGTCTGATGATATGAATAAATGATCCTATGCAATCAAACCCCTCATGGTTGTTGGTGTGGTTGTGTTGAGTTTTTCTCGTGCAGATGTAGATTTCAGTGTTTCAGTTCACAACCTGCATGTCATCGGTTCACTGGGGCTGAAATCTGAAGTGTTGATGCCCACGTATGAAATATTCAAACATTGTTATTCATACATAAAGATCAACCTTAGTCAAGTCTGAAAGAATTAATACAAACAAAGAAAGAAGTATATATATATAGTCAAAAGTTTGGACACATTTTCCTATTCATTTGAATGAGAAAGTGTGTCCAAACGTTTGAGTGGTAGTGTATATATATATATATATTACATGTGAATATATACAGATACACATAATGAATGTATATTGTGTTTAAATATTGTAATATTTAAACACAATGTTCATATTATTACAAACAATAACAAATAACAAATAAAGAAATTAATTATACCAGGCAAATACTACTACTACTACTACTACTACTAATAATAATAATAATAATAATAATACCTTTTTTTTGCTGGGTGTGTGTAAATCTAATCCTCCTCTGCTTATGCAAAGACTTACACACCTAAACACAAATGTACTCACAAGCTTGTACACATCAAGGCTTGTATATATTATGCATACATTGTATATACTACATATATTATATATGGTATATATATATTATATATGATCTTCTGCCACATTACATTTAAGATAGTGATAACACCATGATAAAATATTTCCCATGTCAGACATTTTGTTATTGGAAATTCTTCATAGTGAAACATCTTATGGGTGTTTACATTGAAGCAGATTACGCTGATAACAGAATGTGTGTCCATTTAGATAAGATGTGTAACTGACAACTTTTTGCAATCTAATTTTTCACAGTGTGGGTATTTGAACTTTTAAAGGACCAAAACCTTCCACCCTCCATTTTTACGTTAACATACGTCGTAAACAAACGCTTTTTAAAAAGTTCTGATAGAGCCATCAGCTGAGATGAAGAAAATACAAACATGCTGAGTGTGATTATTGCTGCTTTTATTTGTGGTTTAGAGACATGATTTTTTTAAAAAGGTACTTTTTAAAAAACATGATCTGAATGTGACGCTGTTCTTCTCTGCTGCAGCTCTCTAATGGTACTGCCTTCCCAGGGAGGACACCACCACGGCCAGGAACTTCTGGAAAGCTGCCTGGACATCACCAGTGAAGGCATCACCCATCTGAGCAGCAACCACGACAGTGAGACAGTCGGCCAGCAGCTGCAGCACAACAACAACAACACAACAGTCAGCAAACATCGACATGAGACGAGGTGAGCCGGTTTCTGAGTTGACAGCAGATCCAGCAGCTGCTCAGCTTTGTACCTTGAAGTTATCGGGATCCACATGCAGCTTCTCGGAGTGCAGTACGCTCAGCTCAGCATAGGTATCCTTGATGTTGTCCATGTTCTTCACGGCCCGATCCAAACCGCGCAGGACGACCTTTCCGTGATTTGCCACCATCGGGTTGGAGATGATGGCTGCAGCGTTGTAGAGGTTTCCAAATCCGCCGAAATACCTCTGAGTCCAGGGGTAGACCACCAGACACCTGGGCAAACATGAAAAAAGACATATATAAGTTGAAATTCTAAGACGTCATTGTTAATGCACAAATTATTTACTTTTGACATCACTGTGCATGTCAAGATAAAAACTTCCTCAGTAAGTGTCCCACCTGGAGAGAGCAGCAGGACCCACGACATCATAGTCAATCTTGGAGAAGATGTCCTGGATGGTGGCGCGCTCGAAGTCTGTCCATTCAACCATTTTGCCGGTTGTAAATTTGCTCCTGCAGTCTTGTGTGAGTCAGAGTTCGATGCAGCTCTTAAAAGAACCGAGTTAGTCCACCCTACAACGTGCGATTGGATGGAGTAGGACGGGGGGGGTGGCCACATTCTGCTCTCCGGATTTGCAGAAGTGATAAGAGAAGGACAAATCTGCACTGCTTAGATTGTGTTGGGGATGGAGGAAAATATGGAGGTGAAAACTACCATCTGCTAATTGTGGTCTGAGATTTAACCAGGAAACTTGTAAGGTATTTTAAAAAAGTATACCGCTGTGGAATGTGCTATTGAAATTCACTTATAGGAGTTTCTACAAAGAAAATTTTAATTGGAAAAATCTAATTGAGCATTTTAAATGCTATTAGTATAATATTTTTCTGCTCTCTTATATCTTCCATATTAATAAACTATAGACCTCTACAGTATTAGTTTGAATTTAAATTTAGTCCAACCAGCTTTTTTTATTTGACAGTATTGTCTACCACTGTCTTAAAATGAGGTGGTTGTCTCTGTGCCAAATATATCTATTTTCAATAAATAATAAAGCAAAGAGATGTCGAGAGATAGGTCATTTTATTTAACATGTTAAGGCAAATAAATAAAACATATAATAAGAAAAAACAACAACAAATGAAATCATCAACAATATACAAACAACACTTAAGCAATTCAAATAAAATTTACTGATCATGTTCAAAAGGGGTCAGTTTTAAAACTTTTCATTATTTTAATCAATTCGCTTCAGTTGCCTTCAAACAACTCTGCCCAATTTGACAGAGCAAAACAAAAAGTCCTAATGGAGTGTAAAGTAATGTAACTGAATGGTGTTGTGGTGTATTTAACCGCATCAACTCCAGTGTTCATATCTGTGGTAGGAAGATCCAGTAGATGGCGCTCATGTGCGTCAGCAGTCGGTGCTCTGCACGACTGTCCCGATGCAGACTCACTAAACTGGACAGATATCAGCATTTAATATCACATTTTATAAATGCTCCTCTTGAAGCTCCGATTACTCTGCTCTGCTTCCAGATTTACAGGGCAGCCTTCACAATAAAACTCAGTTAAAACTTAAAACTGACATTTGATCTAATCATCAGGATCGGGAGAACAGAAGTAGCTTTTACTTACGGCTCTGTTGTGTTGCATCGCTTTAGCAGCGTAACTGTTCTGCAGTAAAAATATCATAAGTTATTTATATTAAATGAAAATTATTTACTCGTTTAAATAACTGACACTCAGTCAGAAGACAGTCAGAAGTTTAAAGCTGCAGCACCTCGGACAGCGCCTTCTCTCCTCTCTCTCTCACACACACGCGCACGCACACACGTGCACACATGATCATTGTTTGTATTACTGTTTTCATGAACACCATAGGCTATTTATTATCCAGTGTTTTTATCTATCACAAATATAACCAATACTTTATAAAAAATAATAGTCATGTAATTGTATTTCACTTTAATCAAATACTGTATTTATTTCATTTATGTTTCAGTATTACCATTTAAAATGTATGTACACTGAAAAAAATATTTTGTGGTGTGGTAATATTTATTAGGTTAACTGTCCCAGTATTTACTTTCTAATTGTAAGTATCAGTGAGAACTGGAACTATTCAAGTAAAACTATATATGTTATTCATGTAATAAATAAACTGTGTTTACTGTGTATCTTCACATAATATTCAAAGTTTTCATAGTCATTGCACATGAACGTAGAAATACCAAGTAAGTTTTAGTAGTTGCGTGTTTTGAATCCGCGCATGCGAACTTGTGACGCGCATACAGGACGCATGCGCTTCGTTGTCCGCCAAAACCCGAGAAGATGACGACGGCGGTCAGGTGTTATGGAGGCAAGAGCGGATAAATCATCCTGAAGGTAAGTCATTCAGCGTTTTTCCTGCATTGTTATGTTTTTGCTTAAATGTGTGGAAGTGTTAAAGTTTTCAGTTATATTTCATTACTTAAAACACTGTCTCGGGGTTAAGTATGCTAAAAACGGAATTATAAAAAATTAAAAACCCAAAAAGAAACTAATTTGGGAAAAATTAAAACTGAATCTAATTGGCTCCCTGAAGTGCCCCTGACCTGTCACTCATCCGACGTTTTGCTAGAGAATGACAGGTTATAGGTGGATGCAATTCCATGTCCGTCCGTTAGTGGCAGCAGTGAGCCGAATAGGCACCGTCAATAAGACTGACAGAAGAAGACCGTCATTTTAATGAACACCACAATTTTAAATGAAAAATACAGATGGAGGTTGCTGATCTACCAGTTTTCTGCCGTGTGATTTGAGCAGCACGGTGGCGTAGTGGGTACGACCCCCCCCCCTCAGGGCCTAGATCGGACCAGACCAGCCTAGACCAGAGGCCGGACCCCCAAGTGCCTAGATTGTTTCATTGTTAAGTTTCTGCTTAAATGTGTTTTCAGTTATAACTGAAGAAATTGTCTGTATTTCATTACTTAAAACACTGTCTAGGGGTTGCGTAAAATGCTAAAACAGAATCCTCAAAAATTAAAAAAACGAGAAAAAAAACAAAGAGGGGAAAAATCGAAACGGAATTTTGGAAAAAATAAAACAGGTTTTATAGGGCTCTAGGTAATTTGCTTCCACGTGCTTCCTAAGGACCATCACCTTATTTGGAGGCCTTTATTTCTATATTTTGCTCATAATTTGATATGAAGCCTCATTGTTCTCTATTCTAATTCTGTTTACACTGTTTAAATTTCGATTCTGCATCATTTGGCACAAATGCAGGATTTTCTTAATTTAAGATTTAACATATGTGGAAACAGTTAAAATTCTTTATGAAATTTGTGTAATTTTTTAGATCAGAGAATATTTTAAAATATTTTGACAGCATATTATCAAAAATACATTTGGTTTGGTACAGTTTATTTTGGTTATGTGATTCTGTAGTTTTAATGTATTATTTTGTCTTTGTGTTTTTGTCCTTAAGCCCAAAGCAAGAACTTTCTCCAGTTGACACAGCGCCCTCTCAAGCAGCAACTACAGCAGGCTGTATCACAAGCAAAGACTTCTGGCTATTCAGGTAAAAAAAAATGTGTGATGTGCTTTGCACTTCATAAGTTGTAAGAGGTTTACCTTCATCACAGAACATACATACTATTCCAAATTAAAATGAAGCAGAGTTATTTTGAATTGTGAACTTATTTGTTGCGCCGCATAAAATGTAATGTATAGAAAAGTGGAAAGGACAATCTGATGTTATATCTATTCTAGTGATACGAATATAGCTGTGAATAGATGTTTTGTCACTTAAGAAAAATAAAGATGTTGTTAAATTAAAAAGTTGCCTCATTTTTTATAAGTCATTGTTTCAATAAACAAAAACATTATGAACAAATTTAGGCAATTAAAACTGCAGAAAAATTATGTAAAAGGTTGTGTATATGTTACTTAAATATAGTGTGAAAAGTACGTGCAGTGCAAACTAAGAAATAAAGACAGACATCTGGATATTTCACATTTATTGAATTTATTCACCAAGCCCTTCCATTTTTAAAAGGGAACTTGACATTATGAATGTCTTGCCATGTTCTCTTGGCTGTGGGTGCTCATCACTGGGATTTAGCGGTATTTCTCGGACAGAGCCAGAGCCACATTGTGCAGGAACTTGTCGACGGAGACGTGGACCTCTGGGGTGAAGTCTGCGGGGAAGTACATGGCCATAACCAGGATCAGGTTGTGGGCCAGGATCTGCGGATACACACAAAAAAAAAATACTTTAAATTAAAATGGGGAAAACACATAATTATAAAATGGGACAAATCCTTATTTGGTTATAGAAACATGTGCAATAGCATATTGCATATAGATTATTGGTGACCTGATGATTTACAGCTTAGTGATGGCTCCTTACCCTGAAGTTGGCGGGGTCCACTCTGAGCTTGAAGGCATGCAGCTCGCTGAGGGAGGACAGGCCACCCACAAGGTCATCGATCTTACCGACTGCGTCTCCCACAGCAGCCATGATGGTTGCACCATGCTTCTTCACCTGTGCGGCCTCAGGACTCAGATCAGACCAGTGGGCAAAGTAGGTCTTGGTCTGGGGGTAAACAACCAGCATCCTGTCAAAGAAAGATTAAATAGAGAAGAATTAGCCAAGGAAAAAAACAAAAACAAAAAGACTGTGATCTTTGGAGAGGGACCAGAAAGGGGCTTACCTGCCCAGAGCTTCCCCTCCAACCTCGGCTGACTTGGGGCTCACTTTGTCCCAGAAGGACTTCACATTGGCCTTGTCCTTTCCAGAGAGACTCATGTCTGCCTTTTCTTCAAGTTTTCTTCGATGAAAGAAAAACTGTCTGATATGAAGATGCTGGAGAAGTCGATTTGTAACACTCTATTTTATATCAAACGAAATTGCACCACACCCCAGTATCAATCCAAACCACACCTCCATGTGAGAAATTGCCAGAAATGTCCAAGGCAGTTTCTGAGATAAAGGTTACCACTCCCTTTTCTATATTTTTTTAATGACTCAGTTATTTTGCATAATTGAACATATCAAAAAATTTGTCTGCAGAGACAATTTAAAACAACATAAAATTACAGTGATAATATAGTTCCACTGTCAGGAAGTCAGAGGAATAATATTATCATTTCTTGTAATATAGAATATCAAAGTTTTGTAAATTTCTAGTTAATTCAACTTCAAAAACATTGTATCATTTTGCATTATAAACCGTGAGTTCTTCCAACTTTTTGAAAGCATAAATTATTTGATGCTCAAGAAAATCTTTTTATTTCTTTCGCTTAACTTGTTATGAGTTTTAAAAAACACAAATCTTAAAGTCATGATTGTTTATTTTCATTGCCTGATAATAATAATAATAATAATAATAAACAATACCTACCATGACAAAGGTTACATTCGGTGTCCCAATCACAGACTTGAACATTCATGCTGGATCTGGCACAAAATGGCTTTAACAAAAGCAGCTGAAAGGTCTTCATGTAGCCTACAAATGAAAACCTGACAATCTGTATTAAGGAAAGCAAGTCTGTTTCTGTGACTAAACAACAAATCCAATTTCATATCTTAAGTTAGTTGCACTTATTATATCAGATGCAGTGTTTTACATTTTCAGAGGTTTTCAAAGCTTTGAACTGATCATCAGACCTCAGAGTTAATTTCTTTTTTAAGAGGAACTTTGAATGGACTTAAATGTTTTATAGTATATAAATATATGTTGAAATATATGCTCATTAAGACAAAAGACGAGACTTTGTCATTTCAAAGGTGCACAGTGTTTCTGACTTTAAGTTTATAAAATAGAGACTTGAAAACTGAAAGAACAAAATCATCAGATTATTACACATCCTTACATTGAAGGAGCTCTGCCATTCACTTACTTCATATGCAGAAGAAAGAAAACAAAGGTTTAAATAAAAAACAAGCAAACAAATAAATGATTTGCAGAATGGGAAGGAGAATTCAGTGATGAATATAATGGCAATGTACAAATTGCAGTACTAAGATGAAAAGCTCCAACAGGGTCTAATGTTACAGGTATTACAGTGTGCCTTTATGAAGTATTACATCGGTTCAACTTTGTTTAATAGCTATAAGAGGAATTAAACAATGTTAGCAATAATATATTTGAATGTATGGTGAGGGGAAACTGCTCAAATTGTCATTCTATTTATTGCCTCTATTTTATTGAATTTACAATTTTTCCACTTTGGCGTTGATTTGGATTTTATTCTGATCAGTGTTTCTTTTTTCATAGTTTTTTTTTTGTTTGTTTGTTTTTTTTTGTTTTGTTTTGTTTTTTTGCAGCGTTGGCAAAGATCCCCTCTTACTTGGCTAGGTAACACAACCCAAATTCTGCTCCACTCTGGTCCAATCAGATGTCTCCAGGTCTGAGAGGTGTGGCATTGAGTAATTAATAAAAACCTCCAGATGACCGGTCTTTGCTAAAGGTTTGTGATCAAAGATTTAAAAAAAAAAACCCAAAACAAATCGACAAAACCTTGACGTCTTCACCATGGTCGAGTGGACAGATGCTGAGCGCCATGCCATCACTTCCCTGTGGGGGAAGTTAGATGTGGGTGAAATTGGATCCCATGCCCTGGCCAGGTGACGTGTCTGTTTTATTCAAATTCATTCAGTGTATTTACACTCAAACTGAGACAAAATATTTTGATGTTGACTGTTAACTACACCTGCACTTATTATGATTAACACTCGTCTTTTCCTTTGTAAAACCAATTTGAGGTGATCTGACTCTTTTGTGTCATTTCAGGCTTCTGATTGTGTACCCCTGGACTCAGAGATACTTTGCCTCATTTGGCAACCTGTCCAGCGCCGCCGCCATCATGGGAAACCCTAAAGTGGCCGCACATGGAAAGACAGTGATGGGTGGGCTGGAAAATGCCGTGAAGAACATGGACAACATCAAGAACACCTACGCCAAGCTGAGCGTGATGCACTCCGAGAAGCTGCATGTGGATCCTGATAACTTCAGGGTATGCCATCAGCTCTGACTCTGAGCTGTTTAGTCTGTTACACTTTGACTGTCGGTCTCCTGAATGTGGCCATCATACTGTTTTCTCTTTTCATTCTAGCTTCTTGCTGAATGCATCACTGTGTGCGTGGCTGCCAAATTCGGCCCATCCGGCTTCTCTCCTTCAGCCCAGGAGGCCTGGCAGAAGTTCTTGGCCGTGGTCGTCTCTGCTCTGAGCAAACAGTACCACTAAGTGATTGGAGGTCCATCACAATTCATTGATTTGCAGCAGTCTTAGAAATGTCTCCGAAATGTTTCACGTTCTACCTGTAGCTGTTGCCAAATAAAAGCCAAAATTATAAATATTTCTCTCTGTTTGCATGTCTGCGCTTATTTCAGTTCGGGATTGGATTTTTTTTTTGTCATTTTGCCTCTTATAACGGTCTCTTAGTGTGGTCTCTGCCCTAATGTCTGTAAATAATCGACTAATAGTATAATAATATTAAAGGCTGCCAAAGTAAGGGGCCAGTTTGGTCAATTCAGGACTGGAGCAGAGGAACTCCAAAGACAGACCCCATGTCCTGATGGATCTGTGATAAATAGAATTAATCGGCATGTTGTTGTTTTTTTCCGAAGGAAACGTGTTTGCTTGTTATTTGGGCTCTATGAAATATGTCCAGTTTGATATAAACGGGTGCGGTCATCTGAAATTAATGATAAACTACACTATATCATGCAGGAGGCGTCTGAAAACTGTGTAACTGTTACCAATGCACATGAGTATAGCCGGATATGCATGACATTTCTTTCTTGTTTTTAACAAATATAAAAAGTCCTCAACAATTTGCAACGCGCTATTTAGCGGACACGGAAAAGTTTTGATAAGAGATCATTTGTTTTCAGGTTAAATAAAAAAAGTAAATTCATATTATTGCATGTGTTTATTATATGGGTAACTTTTCTAGCCACACATCTTTTTGTTTTCTGAGAGATCTTTTCTATATAAGGTGTGTAGGAACTGTTGCTGCAGCGGGGGGATCTTTTGGCCGCCATGTTTGTTCCGCCCGAACATCTCTGAAGGTGACACATAACAAACACGACACTGCACGGCCGACCAATAGTCCAGAAAGTTACTAGCCGGGCCGTACAGTTTAAATTCGTCAGTATGTGACTTGTTAGGGGCCTTTTGTGTGGTAAACATGAACAGGAGCGTCAGTCCGAATCTCAGCTGTTTGTTTGTAGACACATTTTAGTTGCGTCGCAGCTAACGCGCAGTTAGCTAGGATGCTAACACGATGCTGAACCCGTCGGCCGGCTTGCCAGAGGAGCGAAAGTCGATGTACAGTCATCCCCAAAACAGCGTATACAAAACTGGAGATAAAACCAGCCCCATTAGTGTCATACTCGTGAGCTCTGGCAGCCGAGGGAACAGACTCCTCTTTCGGTATCCTTTCCAAAGAGTGTCCGAGTGCCCGTCATCTCTCACAGGTAGGATTAGCATTAGCATTAGCCACACGCAAAGTCACCACCTGCTCGTTATTCAGGGAAACAAGAGCCTCTAAAGTCTGACTCCCAGTTCAGTGCAGATTTTTAGGTGCTGGACTTAAAACAAACACCTCACAGTACCACCCAGTCAAATACAGCAAGGCTAATAATGTATGATTTTCTCTATGGCGTTTATTGTGGTCAAATTTAGCTGCATGAAACCAAATATAAGGAGTTTTTCAGTGTGTTCTGGTATAATCTCTGTCCACTTTGGCTTTTTCAGAAAAACAGATTTCATTTAATTTGCTTCATATGTTCGAAACTGACAAGACAGCCTCGGTAAACTAGTGTGACAACTGAGTAGGAGAACTGAACCTGCCACATTTCTTTTGTGGATTTAAGGTGCTTTGGTTTTTTTTCCATGGGACCCCAGACTGAGTCCAACATTTTGAGATCAGGGCTCTGTGGGGGCCCAGATCATCTACTGCAGGACTCAAATTGTTCCTCCTGACTCTGGCTGTATGTCTGTTACTGCAGAATTACTTTTGCTTGATTAGATGCCCGTGGTATTGCAGGACAAATAGGAATCTAATAGGCCAAACCCCACATTGGGAAAGAGTAACAGTAGCAGACCGTAACCAACTCTGACAAAGACCCTTAATGACAGATTGTTATTGTGGTTCTTTACTGCACCAAATGGGTTCTATTCTACTCCCAATGCTAATAATAATGGGAACTAATACTGTTGTTTATGTCCTCAAGCAAAACAAAGAAGTCCATATGCACTGAGCACAACTGGAGATGGTCTTGAAGATCAGGATGGTGATTCAAGGTATTTTTTTGGTCTTCATCTGTTATTAATGGATGTAGACATTGATTATCATAAAACTGACTGCAGGTGGACACAGTCCAGTCTAAGAGCCACGTGAGCTTCTTATTCTCATGAGGTTTTTCCTTCTTTTCAAAATACTTTTTTTTACCAACAAGAATTTCCAAATAGGACTTTGCCCATGATTCTGTGATTGATCAAATTATTCAAATATAATTTGAGAAACAACAAAAAAACAGACCAAGGTGCTGTTTGAATTTCATAATTTAGCTAAACTGGTGGAAAAAGTAAAGGCTTATCAACAATTTTCACTGCTTACTGTCTTTTTTAACCATATTAGGAAAAATGCTGTGTTACTGATTGATTTATATGCTTTGAATATGGTCATTATCAAACAATGCTTTGTTAAACACACATCAAGCTTCTTCTTAGCTTAATTAGACAGGCAAGAAGCTATACAACATAAAAACATAAATATCAAAACCAAGAAATTTGTCATCGCCAAAAAATAAGATGTTAGCAGTGCTGCCTCATTTCATTGTTTCCTTGTCGACCTACTATGGGGAAGAACAAAAAGGGGGAACTCTTGAACATGGGTGCAGCATAACTAAAGTTTAGCTGAGTAATGTTCCCAATGCAGACGAGGTGGAGCCACTGAGAGTTTTTCATCTCAAATATTCATGAGTGTTTGAGCTGTCAGAGCTGGTTGACAACTCCTTGATTCTGCGCTTTTTGCACTTTCAATAATGTTGATGTCTCTTTCTGTAAAGCACAGAAATGTCCAGTCAATCATGACTCAATTTTGGAGCAGTAATGCTCCAATTCTGCCGTCAGATAGATGGTTATACTGCTCACTCATTTGTTGGATGAACAGTGGCCACATGTGAGCATTCAAACTGTATGAATTCAACGAAGTGGGCATCATGAGATCCTTTTTTTTTCCCCTTAGTTTTTGCTCACTGACTCCATTTCATACAGAATATTGTGTCTCCAGTTTTACATTATTTCAAAAATGCAAAATCATTAACAAGTGCATAAATTAATATTCACTGTCTCTGGCAGATTAATAAAAAAAATTTAGTTGCTTTTGTTACAGGTTTACTTTGGCATTCAAGCTCGCGTGTCTGTATGTTGACATAAATTTGTCACTGTTGAATCAACCTGCAGTTTGACGTCACAGTATCACATGTTTGTTTGGGTTATTTTGATGTCCATTTTATGCATTCAGCCCAACTGTGTGTTGCATTTTCCCTTTTGTTTGCTTTTTTTCTTCTTTTTTATGGCCCAATTCCCATTTCAGAGAACAATCTCCACTAACTGATGAACAGTTGGTAGCAGGGTAAGACCAAATCATTCTAAACCACCTTTCCTTCGCTTAGATCACACCTGTCCTTTTTTTTTTTTTTTTTTTTTTAAATCCCCTTCTTTCCTATTTTGTGTCCTACATGGATCCCCAACCCTAATCTCAAAGAATCCTTGTAAATTATATGTAGCAGATATGGTGAATCACTGTTTGGTTAATTTGGGATTTCAGTGTTGCTTTCCTCTTTCCCAATTGCTTTTTTCCACATTAAAAAGACTGTTAACTATAAATAGATATAAAATGAATCAAATTTAACTCTTAATTTACATTGGTCTACTGCTTCTAGAATCTAGACTCAGCATTATAAATTAAAATGCAAATCAAATGCCATATAGCAACTATTACACATTCTTGGGGTAAGTCTATAGTATGCTTAATGTTTTACTGGAAGGTGAGTTCTTGATTTTTGTCCCTTTCATCACAGCATGAGTTACTTCAGTCAAACCAGCATGAGTCTTTCACATTCTTTATTCATGCAGTGACTTCACTTTTTTTCTGCAAGGAGATCTCTTCTTTTTCACAAGCTTTTTCATTTATACTCTGATTATTAAATTAAATTGCAGGCAGATGCATCTGATTAACACAACTCCTCTTAGAGACAGGAATGTGAGAAATGTAAACAAGCCAAGTTAATTTAAACTTCTTCACTTGACCCACCTGTTTGTGGTGTAACCTCTCTTCCCCACCGCCATCGAACACCACCTTAATGAGTTTGTTCTTCCATCTCCAAGGTTTTCTGACATCATCCTTGCCACCATCCTGGCCACCAAATCTGATATGTGTGGAAAGAAGTTTGAACTGAAGATAGACAATGTTCGATTTGTGGGCCACCCTACTCTTCTTCAGCATAATCCCACAATTCAGGTATGAACTAATGACGCCTAATGAAAACATGCAGTCATTATTTGATCTAAAGTGAAAGAAAGTGTTGACACACATGCTCTGGCCAGACAGCTTGTTCCTTTGTGAAGAAAATCAACATGTTATTGTGGATTCAATGTCAATCTGCATTAGTATCATAGTGAGTTCAGGCATTTGTGATGTGCATTCTCTAGCAGCTGTTCTTATAAAAATATCAGTTAAATAGTTAAACAGTGGCATCTTGAATTCTGTTAATATTATAATAATAATAATGTCGAACTTGTCTTGCAACTAGATTTTAATGATGCGATTGCTAATTTGGCCACAATCCTATTAAATTCAGTTTGCCTTTGAATATGGCAGGATAGGCTGACCATCACCAGTGCCACCTACTGACAATTTCCTTTCTCAGACTGGTGGTTTGTTGCTTGTAATGCTGATGAGGGAACCTCAGAGGGAATGGAGTGTTAAAATGATTCTACTCAATTACATTTGCTTTTTGAAGGTATTCAGTCAGCAATACATTCTCAACAAAATGTGAGCCTTTCAGGAAGAGCAAAGGTTGACGTACTGCAGGACTATGGCACCAATACTGCTTATCATTATAAGATTGAAGCTCTTTTTGTATCCATCCCTTTACTAAATTAACCCTTTACTATTAGACATGAATCTTTGCCTTCCCTTGTGATATACACTCAGGTGGCAATTGATGCAGTATAGATACCTAAAGTGTAACAAGTCTCACCCCTCAGCCTTCAAAAAAGACTGAGGCGAAAATTTCTGTTTATGTTTAAAATGTTCCAGAGAGATGTTGATTTAACAATGTTGAACAGTAATACGTTATATGGATAGTGGTCCACCCCATTTATATCACTTGAAACAGTAATGTTTCAAGTGATATACAGCACATTCTCTGAGATGATCATACAGTTGAATCTACACCTTTGAAGATTATAACCCTCATTTACGAGGGTGTAGATATATTTTACTGAAATCATAATAAAACTTTATTATTTCAGGCTTCATTCAAAACTGCATTCTTTCTGTTTAGGTTTCTAAAACGGATCCTTCACCTAAGAGAGAGGTGCCTACGATGATACTGTTTAATGTCGTCTTTGCACTCAGGGTATGAAAGATGTTCTTCCTATTTTTCTCTCTTTAATATTGTAAGCTCTTAATCTTACCCCGTAAAGCGCTTTGAGATAATATATTATCTCAGATTAAATGGAAATGAAAATGAGTTGAATAAATTTTTGGTGGTAATTATTAATATCACAGTGAGGTAATTAAAATGGACTGTGTATATCAACAAAAACAGCAATTTTCAGCATTAGTTAATATATGTTCACATAATAATATTCTTTAATATTAATAAAAATTTATTTGATACTTTTTTATTTTTAATGATAGCACAATTAAGTCCTTACTGTGGGTGGGACATGTGTTTAATCTTTGTCTTCTGTGAATGGGAGGGGTGCTTGGGAGTGATAATTTTCTAATATACAGTATCTGCTATATGATATGCTATCTGAGCATGGGAACGCAGAGAGAGGAGGGGACAATTTGTTCTGCCTAATCATGCTACACAACAAGGCATGACCTGTTCCTGCCCATGCTGAGTCATTGTACCCAGTAAGTCTCGGTAAAGCTGAAATGGGGTGAGAATTGCCCCGTCATGTTTTGTCGATATCTGCCCAGCAGCTGTGTCTGTAGTTCAATGGGGCTGCTAAAATGGCGGCTTGGATCATTACTGTGTATTACACTATTGATCACCAAAGTTTTAACCAGTTTCAGTTTTAAAAGGATTTACAATTGAAATGTGCACACCATAAATTCATTTCGTGTTATTGTACATGTTCGTTCATACAGATTATCTTCGTTTTTCGTTCTGTTTTCTCCATTTTTATTTATACACCTTCAGAACTCAAATATACGTGAAGCACTCCCGTTGTAAAGGTAGAGTGTAATATGCAATCTCTGACTTTTATACATACAATTGACATGTTTTATAATTTGTACGGCCATGACAGGCGAACGCTGACCCTTCCGTCATTAGCTGCATGCACAATCTGTCACGACGGATCGCCATAGCCCTGCAGCATGAAGAACGGCGCTGCCAGTACCTCACCAGAGAAGCCAAGCTGATGCTGGCTGTCCAGGAGGAGATCACCACCATAACCGAGAGTGAGATGCACAATTTACACACCTCAAACCTGACACTATCTCAACAAAACTATTGATCGTAACTCATTAATATTTTACCGTTGTAATGATTGTTTAACCGCTCAAGCTTAGAAATAAGTCAGCTATATTAACAGTGATCTCTGTCTTTTCCTGACATCAGATGGAAGCCCCCAGTCCCCATTTAGACAAATTCTTCCTAAATGTAAACTAGCCAGAGACCTGAAGGAGGCATATGACAGGTTTGTGATCTTTTTTTTCCAACAATCACCAATATATATTCCCAATAAAGCTGACTGGTAATGATCTTCACAGCTAGGAAACACACACTACAAGTGCTCGGTCATGTTCTCTTAATGTCTACCCAGCAACTGCAATGTTTGTGCACTGGAAAGTCATTCTATTATTTTAAAATGGCAGAGTGGTTTGTTTGTTTTTTGTTTGTTTCTTTTTTTGACAATGGAAGTCATTTTGTGTTTTTTATAACTCAGATATGTAATTAAATAATTAAATTTATGATGTTGCTATTAAGATTTTATTTGATATTCCTGTACATGTTCATTCATACAGACTAGCCTTATGGATTGCAGTTTTTACATCTATTCGGAAAGATAACATGGCTGCTTATTTATTTATTTATATCACTATTAATCATGATATTGATAGGTTTTTTTTTTCCAGCCTTTGTACAACTGGTGTGGTGCGACTACATATTAATAACTGGCTAGAGGTGAGTTTCTGTTTACCACACAAGATCCACAGGATTGGTGGCAACTATATCCCCCCAGAGGCATTAGAGCGCAGCCTTAAGGCCATAAGGTATGTTTATATTTTTTATTGGCTACATGTATGTTAGTTTATCTTGATATTAGATCAGAGGCAGGGGAACAGTTAAGTTTGAATCATAGTGTTTCGGTTTCTATAGTGGGTTGAAAATGAACTCTTCTGGAAACCCCCCAGCCATAAGTCATCGTTATGGACTATGATACTAAAAATGGCATGTTACTGCAGCCACGGGTACCCCACCCAGTAGCCCCATTCTCATAACACCAACACATGTCAGAGGAGAAAACTTTTTCTCATGGACAATTTAATTTGCTGGATTTTAAAAACATTCCGTATTAGTTATAATGTAGTTTCCCATTTTTGTGCTCACAAATGCAGAACCATGTTAATTTGCAAATTTGACTTTTGACTTTTGCAAGTTGTCTAAAATGGGCCAGTCAGTAATTGTAGGACCAGATTATTTGAAGTAAATAGGTCAGATTAAAAGGTGATAAACTCATGACTCAAACGGTTAGGTTCAGCCAACCTGAATAGGCTTATAACCTACGTGCATGTCACAGGATTATAACCATCCTTAACAGATGCTGCTGATTAGACTGACTCTGCTCATAAAAACTTTGATCCATGAAACACTCATTGTGTATTATGTTGAGTGTTGTGTCTTTAATAGCTGATTAATAGTTGTGTATTTTGTGAGTCCCAGGACTCAGACTCTCTGTTTGGTATCCGAAAAAGTTTTCTGTGGGCCACGCTGCCACCTATTGCCTCTTCAGCCTACTTACATCAGAGCTGTGATCAGTTTCTGCCTCTCCTTTTATGGCTGTCTTTGAAGCTGAATAAAATATGCAAAGGTGGTTTATCCAGTTGAAATTATTATTATTTCATCATCATGGTTGGTGCTCTCAGATCCACTCAGCTGTTGTGTAAGCTGACCAGTACTAAAGCTGATTCCTACAGTCTTTATTGAGTCTCAAAGGTCTGTTAAGTCAGAAGCTGTATCATGTTTGCTCCTTCAGACCGTATCATGCCCTGTTACTGCTGGAAAGTGAGAAGGCACTGCTGAGCCAGCTTCCTCTGGACTGCTCGCCTGCGATGGTTCGCCTCATCAAGACCTGCTCTGCGGTGAAAAATCTGCAGCAGCTTGCACAGGATGCTGACCTGGCTTTACTTCAGGTGCAGAACACTCACACTATCTGCATTACAACTTGAAATATAGAGTACTTTTTCATAATTAACGGAAAAAATATCCACGACTCCAAGCAATAATTAATAATTCACATCTACATAATCAAGAGAGAAATGAGCTTGATGTGAAATATGGTGCCACTGCTGTAGCCCTGGTGTTATGTCTGAGCTCTGTTAAAAATATCCCAGTAAATAAGGTAAATATAGGTACTATGGTGATATTGCCATCTAGTGGTCAAAATAAATACACGAAAACAATGACAGAGAGATGAAGATTTCTCTGTCATAAAGTTAGAAGAGATTTTCCTTCAACAACTGGTTTTCACTTGTTAATCTTTTTTGCGGTTCAGATGTTCATGTTGTTATTTCATATCGTTGATGGTGTTTGCGCAATATTTCCCCACTCAGATCTTTCAGATTGCTGCCCACTTGGTTTACTGGGGCAAAGCGATCATCATCTACCCGCTGTGTGAGAATAATGTGTACATGCTGTCTCCTCATGCGAACATCAGCCTGTGAGTGTTTGTGAGTGTGTGCAATCCAGTTGGCTGTACTGTTTACTGCATAGCTAATAAATCAGATTTTTCTGAGCAGCTGTCCAGGCTTTTAAATCACATAGACTTGTTTGGTCTATGTGACCTTTAAAACACCTATAAATCATCGTTAAATCCAGATATTCATAGTTTGTATTTGATAAATCAACACTTGCCATTTTCTTCTCTATATACAGAACTTTGAATAAACTTTTCTTTACAGCGCTGTGAAAAAATATTTCAGAGCAATACTAATAGAAAAGCTCTGTGATGTAGAATAACCTGTGCCATTTCTCCCTGGATAGATATTCTCGGCTGGCTGAGCACTTTGCTCAGCAGTTTCCTGGTCATGATCTGCCCTCCATGTTAGCCAAGTTCTCATTACCTGTCTCACTGGCTGAGTTCAGAAACCCTCTGGAGGCTCCTGCACAAGAGGTAGGTTTATTGGAGCTGTTCATATACTGCAGGAAAAACATTATATAAGATTTTTTTAATATTATTCCAATATGACAAATGGGAAAAATCTGATGATCCTACTGCCTTTTAATTTCTCATCAACAGTTTTGTTCATGTTCATGAAGAAATCTAATTTGCATGTTTTGTTTTCCTGAACAAAGTGAAACGACTTGGAAACAGCTGTAATTGTGAGAGAATGTTCCCTGTTTGAAGAAACATTTTTAGATTTGAGACTAATTGACTGTGAAAAAACTGATATGTTTGTACAAATTAAGCGCAAATGAATGTCAAATGAGTCTTTCCCAGTAAATTCCTAGTATTTATAAGGCTATTATTTTAAACTTAGACTCATTATTGTCAGACCGGGACTATCTGGTCATCATCTAAGATCCATCTTGTTTTGGCAGAGCAAAGCATCAGGAATGAATTATAAATGGCAAAGGGAGATCAACTACACCGTTTGCTGCCTCCATTTTTTTATGAGAGCAAGATCAGAGTCATGGCTTTTTCTTGTGGCTCTATTTTGAGCTTTAATGTCACCCACTGCTGATTTAGAACATATTTGACCTGGTTAGGGGCATGAGCATGTTCAGTCTCACTTGTTAAATCTTTCTACTATGCTCAGCTGTGATGCAGATTTGTTGCCCTGCTTCCCATCCAGGCACAGCTGATCCAAATGGTTGTGTGGATGCTCCAACGCCGCCTACTGATCCAGCTACACACTTATGTTTGTCTGTTGGTGCCACCTGGGGAGGATGAGCCAGGGCTGAGGGATGAAGATCTTCCACTGGCAGCCAGAGTAGGGGGGCGCAGTCTCAGCACCCCGAGTGCTCTCAGCTTTGGTTCCCCAAGTATGTCCCTCGCACCTCCTCTGCTTTTACAGGGAAAACAGATAGTAAATGATCTTTGGTCGTCTGTCTGTTCCTTGTATGCAGCCAGTAGTGATGACATGACCTTGACCAGTCCCAGTATGGACAACTCCAGTGCAGAGCTGCTGCCTGGTGGAGACTCGCCACTCAACAAGAGGATGACAGAGACGTTACTCGCCAGCCTGTCGGAGCACGAGCGGCAGGTTATTCTTAACATCCCTGCTGCACAAAATCCAGAGGATCTGCGGATGTTTGCCAGGTAATGAAGTCTGTTTCAAACTCACACATTCTTTACATTCTCTCTCTGAGCATCAGATCTTTTTAGCTCTCCGCTGCCCTCTGCCTTTATGCTGTGAGATTTAAAGATGGGATAAGTTCTAGTGAGGATCCAGTGATTTATTTCATTGTGAATCGCTTCTTAGTCTCTTGGGAAATAAAATGATTACTGTTCAATGGTTTGGAAAACAAAGTTATTTTAATTGCATTCACAGAATATTGAGAAATATAATTGGAACTATCTGCTGGAGAGTAGAGATAATTTGCTAGCTGTTAGTGAGAAATGCTTAGAAAGCTCAACAGTGAGGAAATCAGTGCTACCTCCTGCACAGTATCGAAAAATCGCATCGATGCTGTAAAAGTGCTGCCTCATGGTTGATTTACACCGCTAATGAACCAGTTAAATTTGAGCTTTCAATCCATTTTCCTGCCTGTTCTGTTCAATGCTTTCAGGCTGCTGCATTACTTCCGGGGACATCACCACCTGGAAGAGATTATGTACAATGAGAACATGAGACGCTCGCAGCTCAAGACGTTGTTTGACAAGTTCCGCAGTGTCCTTGTGGTGACCAACCATGAGGATCCCATTATTTCAATCTTTCAGTCACCCATGGAGTAGTGGCACTGAGGCGGCAGTAGCTCTCACTAACTGGAAAAAGCTGTCAGCCTGAGAGCAGTTTCTTGTCTGCTATGCTCACAGCTAAGTGCTCCTGCACAAAATGTTTTTTTTTAAATAACTGCATTAATGTGTGCCAATTTACAAAAATGTAGAGTGTTTTTTTCCTTTATGAGCCAAATGTTTGTTTACAATATTAAATTATTTTGTACATACCAGAAAACATCTCAAACTTTCACTGTGGATATGGGAAAGATTGGACTGGTAGGAGGTTAACTTCATCATCCCCCTCTCCCAGATGTGTCAGATCTGCACAGACCACAGTGGGGCACACTGAGTAATGATCATTCCAGACCTCCAGCTACCTCTTCTCAGGAATCCCAGAGGTGGAGCAAGAAAGACAGCAAGAAAGGGAAGACATCAGATGGGTTGTTTTTGCTTGAGGGAAGCAGAGCGATCCAAACATCTGTGAAATCAATGAATCACTGAGGAGAATTTCCCAAGTATGAATGTTGAAGCACAGATGGAAGACCTGAAAAAAGAGACCTGTGAGTAAAGGTACATTTTAGAACAGAATTTTTTTTATAGGCACTGATAAATTTTATTTTACCTGCTAAATATTATTTTGCAGTACAAAAATGCATCAGTTCCATAATGACACTTTGAGAAAATAGGTAGCACCTTAAAAATGGTTTCATTCTCTATAATTTGTGTAGATTTGAAATTAGAGTTGATTTCATTCAGAAAGTATTCATGTCATGTGCGTAGGAGGTACTGTCTTAAGTTTTTATTTTGCATTAATGAAGTCCACAATGGGAACAGATGGCAGAGTAGTTTGATGAATATTCGTGTCAAGTCCTTCTGACACTGTGCTGTCCTGTGTCAGCCTGCACATCTAAAGTGTTCATTACATTTCCAGACTGCAACAGTCTCTCTGCCTCTTTATTCACCACACTAACACAGGGATGCCCACGGAGATAAAACCTCCACGGTTTCTTGGCCCATTCGCCATGGGACTCGATTCCAATGCGTGGCGCTGATATTATATCGCCGGGTCCTGCTGGACTGTTGTTGGGGTCCTTCTCCAGCCACACCTCGTGGTCTGAGGCAAGGTCTCGACAGTCAAAGCAGCGCTGTATATTTAGAGCCTGGCACAGCTTGGAGGGGCCGTTGCAAAGCTCTTTGTCCTTAAGTTGTCTGGTTCCCTGTCTGCGTCTGGCTGCCCTCAATTCCCTCATGATGGGCTGACCCTGCAGGGGCTCGAGGGAGCGCAGCAGCACAGCAGCACCCTCCCCTGTGAAAAACAGCACACAATATGCATCAGTCAGCAAGGCTCCACTCTGTCTCCTTCCTCTTGCCCTTTAACCAATGATGATAGAAAACAAACCGCTGCACAGGTTTAATGTCATATTAGCAACACACACTTAAAAGAGGGAACATTAAACCAAAAAGGTGTTTTTATGAGGAGCCCTTTTTCTCACCTTCACTCGACACATTCATACAAAGGTAGATGCCATAGATTGGATACACATAGATTGTGCCTGGTGCCATAAACATAGCTGTGTTTCTCTTTGTGCGTTTGCCTCCGGCTGAGTGTGAAGCTCGGTCCTCCCCCCCAAGATAAGCTTCAGTTTCCACAACTCTCCCCCGCAGCTCGGTCCCATCTGCACACCTGCGGACCAACACCTGCAGGGAGGAGGAGGAAGACAGACTGTGTTAAATTTTTTATTTCCTTGATGATCACAAGATGAATTGGCAGCAAATTTAATCATCAAAAAAAACAAATCAAATAACATTTAGTTAAAAAGGTGTTTGCTATTAAAAAAACTTATTTGGTTTTAGAGTGATATGACAAAAAGAGGTGTAAAATTATTTTATCATTTATATTGTTGATCTGGTTCTTTTATTGTGGTTGTGCAACATCATTAATTTTATGTTGGGGTTGTAGTCACAGGTCACTTTGTGAGGCCCCTGGACTAAATACAAACAGCACCAGGTTTCCTCAGGTGCATGTAGGAACCACTAACCCTCACAGATACTCCCCAGATGCACTTAGTAGTTTTAAACCATTGAGCAGCATGGACACAAACACTGCAAGATGCATTAGAGTACTTTCAGGAATAATACTAAATGCATGTAAAGGGAAAGGAGACCTTGCCGAGGAAAGCTTTAGCCAAACTGATACAAGGCTGGTTGAAAAAATCCTGTCCCAGTCTGAGCTGCATGTCCGTGTTGGTGAAATAATGACTTCGCTCCGTCTCTGCAGGTGAAGCCTTCAGCTTCACATCCGTCTGCTGTTTGTTGTTGTTTACTTGTTGTTCAGACGCCGCTGCCATTGCAGGCATCTTTCGTTTTCTCCCCGCCATCACCTCAACACTGTCCCTGTATCAACAAAAAACCAGCTGCAGATTTATGCAGTTAACATTTACTTCATAATTCAAGTGTAAGTTGCAGGAGTTTGTTAGCGGTTAGCGGTTAGCACCGGCGGCTAACAACCAGGAAGTGAATCTCTTAAAGGGGCCGCGCTCCCTTTTCCTGGAGGATGTGAAATCAGTGTGTTTGATTATTGATCATGCTCCATTTTGGTGTTTCCTGTTGAGATTTCCCCTCCAGGCTTCCACTAAATTCTCAAACATGACTTTGTGGCACTAAAGTCGTCTTCCTGCTGCACACAACTGAGTCTGCTGATGGGCAAACCTCCCCAAACACAGTGGCCTTTTCCTGTCACTCTTATCTTTTCAGCCCCATTTGAAAACAGTCCCCTCTAATAAGAAGTTATAATTAGAGATGCTGTGCTCATTCCTGCCTGTGCCCAGGAAGTGGATGGCGCCAGTTTAGCCACAGACACCATAGGTCCCTATAGCTTTCTGGAAGACTTAACAGCAGAGACATGTTTGTGCCAACGATTTACCATTTCATGAAGGAAGTAGAAGTTTGCTGAGCTATTGTTTGTAAGCACGACTGCATGCACTGATGGATGCATTGGCTGAGAAATATGCTTCTTCAGCTGGGTTGGTGCTGCTTTTTGGTCACCTTTTCTGTTATATTTGAAAGCAGCTTTAATCAATTTCCAAATGAATCAATACAAAAATTAGAAACAAAAGAAACACACAGGGTTTTCTGAGTGTGTTATTGTGTTATTGCACATATTCTGTACATTTTTTTTTCTATTGCATAAGATTTCCTGAACTATTGCAGTGTTGATGCCCAGGATATATATATTTTTCTCTCAGATGAGAATGGTTCCATTTTTAACGAAGTGAAATTAAACACTTGTCAAAAATGATGAAGGAATTATGTACACAGTCCTGGACCGCCTTACTGAGCCAGGATAGGAGCCAGACAGAAATCTGCTGAGCATGTTTAGTAGAAGAGTCCTGGCATGGCCTGTTGACTTTGCCCCGGCTGGTGTGCTGGTGTTGGCCATTGTTTGCTTTAACTGTATTTCCACTGCCGGTCGGCAGCAATGATGAGGTCCGGGCTGGGCAGTTTTTCATTGTTGCCTCCACTGATAATCTTAGCGGCAACAGCTTGGCTGTAATGTTGCATTCTGGATCGCTTTCAATTCCAGCAGCCACCTCAGCGATAGTGACGATGAGCAGGGAAGGCCAAAGACTCATCTGTGTGTGCAGATGGACGAGCAGAATGCAGGCAGACTGAAAATATCTTACTACACCATGAGTCAGAGAAACCTTTGAAGAATAATATCCTCTCAGTGTGCAGTGTGTGTTTGAAAGGACGTAACGCCTCATATATTTGTTTTTGAGAACATGAAGTTATGGTTATTTTTGTTATGGTTTGAAAATTGACACAGTTAATTGTTTCACTTTAATTTAACACGAACAGTCCATAAATATATATTCATGTACCGTATATAGACCCACTACAGCGACAGACTGGCACTGCTGCCCTTGGTTTATATCTGGCTGTATAAAGATATTATATCAAACACATGACTAAAATGGACCGGCCAAAAATAATGTCACTATTCTGATCTGCTGTGTTTATAATGTGATTTGGTTTGAATGACAGGTCTGTCTTTCAAATTACTCTCTCACTGATTTTATATATATATATGTGTGTGTGTGTGTGTATGTACATTTGCGTCATGTATTATATTACTGTTTGGGTATTTTCTTCAGGCTTTATTTGTTGGCTATTTCTTAATGATTGACTGTTACATCTTTTATATATGAGTCATGATTTAAAAAAAGGACATCCCTGATGTTTCCTCTTGTAAATGGACTCGGCAAACAGTTAGCAGGAAAGTGGTAGTCTGTGAGCTGTTGAGATAACTTCTTTTCCTTTTATAGTTCATCATCGTGTTTACAACAGATTTTAGTGTTAGAATTGTCTCATTACAAAGTGTGATATTAAAGAACTTGATTTTCATGTGACTCATGTGAGCTGCTGCTGCTCTCAGGTGCGTCAGAGCCAAACTCTTCATATCAGCTTCAGTATCGGCTGTTCAGAAACCCCCCTCCGCTTTGAAACCCCCATCGTTCTCCTCGACAACAAAGGCTTCTTTCTTACCAGGCCAATTAGTGACAGAACCTGGTAGTCATCTGTATCCTCAGCGTTTGATGGGATAAATTATTAATCAATAGAATGAATGATTCATGAGTCCCTTCTCTTGTTTGCCACAGAGGTGTGTATGTTTGTGTGTGTGCTGGACAGGTTGCACTGTTCTCACTCGGAGGAGGAAGCAGGAGGATTACTCCACATGAGGCCCAGTTTCACACCCTCACAGCAGAGACCATGCTCTTTGAGATAACGAGGTTTTCTTTTGTCCACATCTGGGATCTGGTGCTGTTGGTTAGGGGCTACTGTAAATCTGCAGGGATTATGAAGATTTTCCTTCAGTTTATCTAGACCACATATGGGATTTTGGTTCTGTTTGATCTGCATTGTAGAAAATTAGAGCTGCTTTAGTGGAGCAGTGTGGGTGGGTTTGGTCTCCATCTAGAAAGAAACAACAGAGGAAAAATTACTTTTTATATCGAAATAAACCCACAGTAGAAGCTTCAAAACACAAATGAGTCAGTTGATGACAGTTTGAGACCTGTTTTACTAGACCATTACCCCAGCTGTCTGGTTCATTGATTGAGCCTGCACTAAAACCTCCAGCCCACTGACCTTTGTGTGTGATAACAGTTGCCTTGCCTCACCACACACCTGTAGCTCTCGGAGGAAGCAAGCAGGCTGGGAGGCAGAGAGGATTTTACCGGCTTTATCACAAAAAGAAGGGAGTATCCATCTGCATAACACAACTACACTGTGAAATCCTCCCGTCCTGTCTCTGATCTCTTTCACAGCCTCCTTTTGAGGAGTCGGTTGCCTTGTGGACTGATTTAAAACACGTTTCCTTTGGCTCTTAGATGCCAGAAGACACTGACTTTTTTTTGTTGCCAAATCAGTTCAACCGGGAAACCACAGTCAAAGTAGCATGCTTTTGACGCTTGTGAACGCTATCTGGCCTCATTTGTAAATGTGGTAAAACATGTCAGCCATCCATGAATCGCTGTGGTCTTAACCCAGAAATGATGGCCTCCTCTCCACTTCTCCGCTTGGTTGAAACAAAGAGGAAATCGTTTATGGACCGTCTGCTGATGTCTTTTTGCTTAAACCTTACCCTTGATCTCAAAGCTTTCATCTGCGTCTGATTGATGGGGCATTAGGGGGACTTGAGTGCTCCTACAGGTCTTGTGCTGCTTCCTAATTGCTTCTTTTGCCTCAGCTTCAACCCTCCTCAGTCTCAGGGGAGACCTCACCATTAATTACTGTGACTTCATGGTATATACATCAAGGACTCCCGGCAGGCTACTGAACAGTCTTTACATACCCGAATGGATGTAAAGCAGTTGATGAAGTCCAATAAACTCATTGCTGTGGTGGAAATACTATCTGTTGCCTAATTTAGGAGCATGTCTCTAAATCCGACTTATTTGAAGTGTGGCCATTATTCATGCTGGCAGGGACGAGACCCTGGATGAGTGGAGAGTAAAGCCCAGAGGAAGCTCTATCTTTTCATATTGTGAACACAGAGACAAGACCAGGAGGGAGACCTATCTGCTTTTTTTCCTGTTGTTTTTTTTTGTTTGTTTGTTTTGTTTGGACACATTTAGATTGATTAAATTCAGCCCAGATGCAGCAATTGATTAGCAAGTTTCTCTTAACAGATTTCTCATGGGAGGAAGACTGATGTTGGTTTTTAGCTGTGGAGGAACTGCTCAAAGCATGAAAAAAATCCCTCACTTTACACATTTATTAGATTTCCTGCAGCCAGAAAAACACAGGCGGGAAAGATTTTTTGATATATCATTAGAAAGGTCTAGCTCTACTTAATTTTACAAACCTTTCAGTTGAAATTGTTGCAAATAAATGTGCAACAAATAAATTGGTTGAGCATCTTGTACTGGAGTATATATTTTTTTAACTGAATTAAATCATCTTTTTCTGGTGAAGATATTATGCATTAAAGTGTTCACAATTAATAATTATAAGCTGCATAATGAGTAATTTTAGTGTCCATACTTTTATTTTTTATGTTAATAGTAAAATCAAAGTTTCTTCACTTGTTATCTTGACTTAAGTAGAGGATGTTAATACTTCTTCCATCACTGGCAAATATATTGATTGATTTAAAACTCAGATATTCAAGTTGATCTCGCAAAGAAAGCTGTCGGCATGAAAATTTGATCATAACGTGTTTTCCTTTGGTTTAATAACAGAGAGACACCGGCAGCCGCATTCAGTGGAGTGTGTCTTCATCGAGAAGTGCATCAAAGCAACCGTGAAAGAGACATTTTCAGGAACCTGAGCCTCCTGTGCCCCGAGACCCCGTCTGAGGAAAGCTGCGTGCACCGTGACCCTTGTCAGCAACTCAGAAACCTTTTGCTTCCTAACATCCATCTCTCTCCTGGAAAGTATTCCCAGGTGGGTTTGAGCTTTCACTGAAACTACAAAGGAATGCACCGTGATGGTCTTTTCATTAGAAGGAGCAGCAGCATGGAGTTTGATTTTCTCTTATGAAAATACTTTTTTGTTTTCATGTTGTTGTGTGGAGAACCGTAATATTCAGGCTTGGTTTTATAGGCCTCAGTCAGCCACATTAACATCAGCAGACCCAAACCCCAAAGCTCTTATAACACTGACTGCTCATTGATTTGAAGAAAACTGGTGGCATTTCTATAATATTTAATACACAGTTGGTCATTAGTTCAGTTATAACACAGAGAACCAAGCTCATGGGAACTGGTTTTACTGATTGTTGATATGATGGAATGTCATTAATATCATATGGCAACATGATTTGTCAAGAAAAAGACCGAAAGTAGTAAAAAAAAAAAGTGAAGCTTGTGATGCATTTGTAATAATCCTTTGAAGCATAAAATGTTATTTATTTCAGCTTCAGACAGACTCACTTGTGTATTACTGGAATATGACTTTGGGGCATTTCAGGTTATGATGTTCATTGGTCATGAGACAAACCCACAGTGGAATTTAAGGAGTAAAGTCCAGAATAAATTTATTTTCTTGACACTATGCAGACGGTTGGAGGAGGACTGTTAAAGCTCTGGTGATTTTTGTCAGTGTCCTGTATGCGGTGCACAGTGCACAACTTAAAATGAGCTGTGAAACCGTTAAATTCAATCTTGAAGTCTTGATTTATTTAAAAAAATTTTCTGTTATTTGGTCTGGAAGCACCACCAGGTTTTTCCAGCTATTATATAAAAAAAAGATTAGTATTAAGGTAAAAATTTTAATTCTTTTTTGTGATGTTGCATCATCAGTGCGCCTCTTTCACTGTGTGAGGCCCATATTGACCGAACAGCAGGAAGCAGGCATGACTCAAACTGCAGATGGGAAAGAGCAAAACAAAGCCGTGAGAAAGCTCAATTTCCATTATCAAAATAACAACACGACCAATCTCGAGTGTTTTTACTAATTGAAAGTTGTTTTAACCCTGATTTAATTTTCTGAACAGCTTCAATACAGCCTCATAATTAATAGCCCACATTTTGGGTTTCTAATTTTATTGGCCCACACTGAGGTTCAACCTAAAGGCCTAACATATTAAAATGAAATGACCCCAAACGAATGAAACTATAAAACTGCTTTCATGCCTCCTATTTGAGAAAGGTCTCAAATCATCAGACCTCTATCATCATCATTATTATGGAGATTTATATCGTTGTTACAAAAACCAACATTTAACATTACATTTTCCTAAATATAGGTTCAAATTATAGCTCTATGTTGGAGGGGACCATTGGACCCAGCGGTGGAGAGCCCGGAGCCCGAACCGGTCATATCGCTTAGTCACCGCCGGTAACCGGGAGAAGCAGCGCCTCCCCGCGTACGCACCGATTGGCGGACGCTCATGACGGGCTCTCCTCCTCCACAGACCGTCTCCGGTCCAGGGCGGGGCTGACTCTCCACCAAACTGAATTAAGCTACAACCGGCAGAGGGGGAAAACTTACCCCGGGCGACTCCATGGAGCAGTGTGGGGACGCTCTGTCCGTAGGTGGGAAGCAGAGAACCGGACGGCTGCCACATTTCGGCCACACCATCCACCAGGGCTGCCTCGGCCGCCTGCGCTCTCAGGAGTGACCGGGATCCGACGGCACCGGGAACCGGCAACCGGCAACCGGGCTCTGCTCGGAAACATCCGCGGGGCGGAAAGAGGAGCGCGTTTATTCCGCTGCGCCGCTGTCAGGATGATGTGACGAATCACTCATCTGCTGCTCGGAGGGGAAAACATCTGTGAATAACCGGGGTTTTTTTTTTTCCCACTGCCGGGGATCATCTGAGCCGGTTTGGTTTAATAAGGGTAAGTTATGTCATAATTTCGTGACTGTCGCACAGACCGCAGGGGGGAAACACACGCGGCGCGTCGTGATCGAGGAGGATTGACCAGTTTATACTGGTCGGCTGAATTACTGCTCCATCGGCGGACAGTGGTGGTGAACTTAGACAGACTCAGCATCATGAGTCTGTCTCCTGCTTGGAGAAGGAGTTGTCATAGTGAAAGTGGGCCATTTAATATGATCATAACTGGATGTACCTTTGAGGCCCAGTCATCCTTAAAAAAAAAAAAAAAAAAAAAGTGTGACATCCTCCAAACACGGGGGATGTTGAAGAGGGATTAATGTGTGAAATGAGCCCCGTGTCCATTATAAAACATCAACTGATAAGATAAATTACTTTTTTCCCCTTAAACTTCATCATGCTCAAATTCAAGAGAGATTATTTTTTTTAATTGGGTTGAAAGGTTTGGATGGAGGGCAGCTTTGTTTTAACTGTAGTGTTAGATGAAGGAATGCACCTAAATGACTGTGCTGCTGAATAATAGTGTAACAAACCACGCTCTAAGTCACCATGATCTCAGTCATACTTGTCATCCTCCTTTTCACTCCTCTTCTTCCTCCTCCTGGTCGTCATCATCACCACCATTATTCCCCTCAGTTACTCATGTTCATGCTAGCATTTGTGACAAGTAACATCACGGCACATTTGCTTTTCTGTATCATACACGGAGACACTTGTGCAGATGTTGGAAGTGCAGATGAAAAGAGCACCACGCATTTTACCACTTCCTACCTGAAAGTGTCCTTTTTTTTTTTTTTTGGTGTTTTTCTCGGTCCTTTGTTTTCTCTGAATTGTGGCTTTTATGAGGCACTACCACGCTGTGACTCAAAGTGACTCATGGCAGAAACGCTCCCAAAAGGAGACAAATCCCACAAAATCGTCATGCAATGGATTGTCCATCTGAATTTCTGAATTTGGCTCACGTGAAGTTGAAAGCTCCCTGACGGCTGCCCACGTATGAACAAACCCCGGCCTTGTT
Source organism: Remorina albescens (assembly GCA_034769265.1). NCBI lineage: Eukaryota > Metazoa > Chordata > Actinopteri > Carangiformes > Echeneidae > Remorina > Remorina albescens. The sequence continues at coordinate 4,274,244 of CM068493.1, forward strand.
GACATCGGAAAGGTTACGCGCTAGGGTGTCCTACAATACCTGGGCAGACCGAAGTGAAACCGTAGCCGTACTGTATTAGAAACTGCTGAGTTATTTTGGCAGACAGGACATAGGAGCACATGGCCTGGTTTGTGTGCCCAGTGTTCCTTAAACCTTATCACATGGCTCAGGGTGATGTAATTGCACCAATAGAGCACAGCCCTGATGTGTGATATTGGCAGTTATGCTCATCTTCTGTATCTGCTCCAACTGGAGCCCATGGAGAATATTCCCTGTGTGTGTGTGTGTGTGTGTGTGTGTGTGTCTGTGTCTTTGGATGTTTATGTGGGTGCATGTGGGTACACGATACTTGGAGGGAACTGGGAGTAGCTCTGCTGAGGCAGGTGTGCCATCCAGGCCGCCCTGTGATGACTGGCTGGTATGTGAGTTTTGTGGGAGGGGGGGGGGGGCTTCTGAGGGGGGCCACACCGTAGTCATGCCTGCATGACTCATGGCGCGGTATCTGTCTGTCAGTCTGGCCAAGTGCATAGTCCTGTACATCTGCCTCATGGTGTTGCTTTCAAAAGAGCTACAAGGCAGGTTTTTATTTTCAGCGGTTCTGTTATCAACATTCATTCACAGGAATTCACCAACAGATTTCTTTCTATACATTTCAAAGGATGCCGGTCCGTGTCGGGATATTTTACATATGTGGTGTTCAATCGCTTCAAGATGATGTGTCCTCAAGCAGGACACAGTTGTTAGATCCAGGATGGGTGCTCTTTGTAGATTTGATGCTCCGCTGATGCAGCGATGCAGATTTCAAACACAAGGCCGCCATAGATTTCCCGGAAGAAGCCCTCAAGAATGTGAAATCAGCCTGTTCCCGAAACATGGGTGTACCCTCTTTGATTGTTGGTCATTTTCTCCAGTGTCTGGACAGAGTTCTGTCTGCATTCAGATGAAATGAGCGTCACGGGGCTGAACTGTTCCATGTGTGCTGAGCGCATGCTTCTCTAAATAACCTCAGGCTGTTACATCAACAAACACATCTGTATCATGAGTGCGCGTGTACAATTTGTTCGCTAGAAAAGTCCTGAAGTTTGCATTTATCGCTGAGCAGGTAGAATTTTGTTCCTTTTATATATTGAAGAAATCATATTGATGCAGTTGTAAGTAAAGGATAACACACTATAGTAACAATTAAGCCTATGTATTATTTCTCAACAGTCCGCTGTGTTCATAGGATTTCACCATTTCACATTCTGCTGGGCCCTTAGACCATCAACTCTCACTTAATTGTCCTTTAAGGAAGTTTTAACATTATTTATTATATATCTCATTCTAACGCTCCAAAAAACCTAAATGCTTACTTTGAGTGAAATATTAAAACACAACAGACCGTTATTTTATACTAGCACCACGACAGCACAAGGGATCATTAAGTTTTGTGTCGTATATTTTATAGTTTCTTCCCAAAATTCAACTTTGTCTCATCTTAGACTGCCTATGAGAGGGATTGAAAAGGTTAAAAATACAAAGTTTGCAAAACCTCGATGACAGTGTCAGAGAGAGTGTAAGAGTTGAGAACGTGTTTTTCAGACATCATTACAGGATCTGCCCTATAAAAGCTACTACCTAGTCACGTTAGTCTTGTAGGTGTATTTGCCAAAAAAAAAAAAAGCACAACAGCGTGCCTGGAGAGGTCAAACATGTTGAGCGACTTGTTCTGCAACTTTAGAGACAATACGCATGCTTACCTGCCGCACATATTGGTTGCAACTGTTCCCACACCTAAGCTCCAGCAGAGATTATCTAAAAAAGCATGTCAGGTATGGCTTTACGAATAACTGATGGTTAGAGAGCCCACAGGATCTGTTTGATCAAGTCTTCACTGGTGCTCGCTCGACTTGCACCTTGATGACTTTGAAGTGGTTACGGTTTTGACTAAGTTGTCAAAGAGCAGGAACTTTTTTTTTTTTTTCCTCGGATCAGTAATGTGGGATTTGTGGAAAAGCAGAAACTGTGTTGTGTCTGCCGAGCATATGTAATTGGGATACATATTGTATTGTTGACGGAGGGTGGGAAAGAAAACCAAACAACAAAATGTGTTGGTTTGTTGTGGTGCATTGATCTTAATTACACAGGAAATGTAGCGTTTGCTTGTACAGACCATCATTTTATGAAGTACAGTGCGGTGGCTTCTGCACAATCCCAGAATGCTTCCCCTGTTGATGCCTCAGTTGTGTGACTCACAGCCATTGCATCCAATTGTTCCCATCCCATGACATCTTGGTGGTGGCATGATGCAGCGGCGGCCATGTTAGTGAAGTCGATTGTGATGTAATGCTGTAATGCAGCAGCACGGCTATTTTGGGTCTACCTCTGAGCCTCCAAGGCCTTCGTCGGCCAGCGTGCCACCGTGCCCTTCTCTCAGTCAGCACTTCATCTGTCATAAGCCAGACAGCCATGCATGATCCGTACTAGAAAACCTTTGACACACACGTTTGGGAAAACGTGGGAGGTATGACCAAATTGAAAATACAGGTTGCTATGAATTGTTTTTACAGTTCTTTGGCTGAGGCCACCATTAGGCTGTAGTGGAGATGAAAACATCTAATTTGGGGTTGGTAGTTAGAGGGTGTCTTAGGTCTCTTAGCTTGTGTTCTCACTGACATGGTGTCTGAGGTGGGTTAACCTCAGGGCAAAGCTCATTCTCAGCGCTGTGGGAATGCCATGGGTGTTTTTTCCCAGAAGGCCGGCGCTTTTAGACGAGCAGCACTGGCTCTTTGAACTTTGATCTTCCTCTTTGAGTGTGAAAAGTTCTCAGAGGGCGTTTCCGCAGATAACCCGGCGCATATCATTCTTTACCTGGTGATTCGAGGCCGAGCTGCACATGTCAGGTATGTTGCAGTCGCTTCATCTTAACTGACTGAAATCCTTTGACAGGGAGTTTTGTTTCAGATCTCTCACAGGGTCGCATCGGAACAACTCAATGGGCAACGTGTGAAAAGTGAATGCAGTCTCCTTGTTTGAAAAGCACTTTAGCTTATGCACATGACTGTTGTTCTACTTAAGTACCACTTTCTGAATGTCTATATTGCAGACAGTTCACGATAAATGGGCAAGAGAGTTGTTAGTTACAGCTTAAAAATCCCCTCTGGAGTTTGCTTTACTTGAAAGACACCAATACTTATTACAATTGAAGGGAAGTCGACGGGATTTTACGTTTCTCTGTGTGTGACTGCTTCACACAGAGAAGCAGTGTAACAGGGACTCGTGGCTTTGCTGACAGCACTGCGTAGCGTCTGTTTACTTTTTCTCTGATCATTGTCAGACCAGAGGACCAACTCAAAGCACTTTTAAATAGGATGCCCCCCACCCCCTTCACTCTTTCCTATCTTTGGCACAGTCGGTTGTTATACCCCGATGCTGCGAATCCTCATTGTGTTCCCAACCCAAGTTGACTGCTCCCTGAAAGGAGCCACACAGGCGGTTATATCTGTGCAGTTTCTCTCCTACCGACGTCACATACCATGCACCCAAATCACTCCAGCAGCTTTCCCAGAAATGAGGGTGTGTGTGTTGGACTCCTGTGACTTGTCTTCTACTGGCTTTTTCAGAAGAAGTGGATCTTATTTAGTGGGAATGCTTCTTTGTTTTGACTAAACTTGAACCGTTTAAGTTTCGAAATACCACCGCTGAGGGGGTCACCAAAAAGTGCCATATTGTTAAATTTCACACAACTAGATCTCAGCTAATTTAATGGACCGTGTGAAACGTTTGCCAGAGTGGTATAAGGTGGCATCAAGCCAGGCACCGCTGGCATATTTGAACACATACCTGATCCTGTAACTCTCATATTTTCTTTTCTGCTGCCTCTGCCTCTCTTCCCACTCATGCCAACTTTCCCTTCCATTTGCCAGCTGACAGGGCTTGTAACGCCTCGTGCCAGGGAAAATGATGTAAAGCCTCTCATTTATGGTGCTCAGTTGCTCACGCCCAGTTATAGTGAAGGCATCAGCCTAATATGTGCCGAACCATATTCACTGAGGTCCAGGCAAAAACAAGAACTTGAATATAAATCAGAATAAATTTACTCCTGGGGCCTTTTGCGATTTGTACTCCTGCTTTGAGAAAATTTTTTTTTTTTTTTTAGTTTTACTTCTCTCATCTTGGCTGAATCAGACAGAATTCTGTCGCCTCAACAATATCTTATTTCCTGATCGTTTGCGGCTTCTGCATGACAATATTTGCTGGGTTAGGCAGAGTGAGGAAGCGTCCCTGCTTGAGTGCTGTGTGACCTGAGGGAAAAAGTGACTTTATTTCCAAAGACAAAGAGTCTGTGTTTTCTTCAGTTACATCAGGAGTCATGAGGCCTCCCCCTCACTGGGCCTGGGACTGTCCCAGTGGATTTGCCCCAGCCTTCCCAGTTTTCCTGTGCCTTTGTCGGGAGTTTTCCACAGATCTCTCAGCCCAGCTGCACGGCTTCATTCTTCCTTCTTCCTGCCCCTTTATCCTCACTTTTACACCTCCCTCATCGTAGCCCAGAGACCCTTACTTCATGGGTGTTCCCTTGGGTTACCCCCTGCCTTTCCCTTAGAGTAGCCTGTATCAAAACTGGAAAATACAGGAGATTATCGTATCCAAGCGAGATGCAGTTGTGGATGGAGAAAATCTTGGAAATGGATTTTATGCTTTTCAATCACTGATCTGTTCCGTAGCTGACTGAGGATGAATTTATTTTGTGTGCTCTGCAAATAACATCCTGAATGATATGCATGCTGCGGTTTGCACAGTCTGGTGTTGTCCTCTAAATGTTGACAGCACTTTGGCAGAAGAGACTCAGAAGGGGTTAGCTTTGGGTTAAAGGAATGATTTTTGAGTTTTGCTGTTGTTATATCGGCATTAACAGCTGTTTGCCTACCAATCTGGAGGAAATGTTGCAAGCTCAGTATCAAACTTCATTCCTTTACTCACCAGGACTTGTGTCCAGAGGTGGATGGCAACATCACCGTTCACTTGTGCTATTGTTGTATTGTTATCATTTTTATTCCTCCACTGAGGTTAATATGCTAAGTAGGTTGTAGCGGTGTGGCCAGCCGCCTTTTTCACTTTCCAATAGCATAAATAGTGTTGCCTAGAGGGTGTTTACAACTCTTTATTGTAAACACATCAATGGCTGAAGCTCTTAACAAGCAACGATTGGCATCATCTTTCACGCCCAGCCAGAAACTTTGTTCGACTTACAGATATATCAGCATGTGGGTGTTGCAGAGAAAAAGAAATGGTATTACACTGTGCAGAAATCTACTTGTTTGTTTTTTATCACAGTAAATTGTATTGGGTTACATTTTGTTTCCTTTTGTAGGAACGCTTACAATTTAGTGTCATACAAAATGGTTGTAGAAACGGTGCCACCTCAATGAGTGACTCTCACTTGTTTTGACATGGAGACCCACATCTCACCTCCGTTTCTGTGTGAGTCATCGCTCCATGATCTACTATGGTCTCTGTTTCTCACAGCCTTTGCCCAAAATATCTCGTGACCGACATTTGTGTCCCACAACGGTGATTGTGGTATCATCACACAACCACAGATTTCTCCTGTGACAATACCAGAAACCCACAACTTGTACTGTCACCCTTTTATTTATTTTTTTTCACACAGTAGTGTAAGCAGAGGAGATGTAGTAGTTGATGTATGTGGGACTGATTTGTATGTTCTTCCCACCATACGCAGCAGTGGGAACTAGTGCAGATAGTTTAGCTGTGAGTAAGCGCTTATCTGTTGGTCAAACAGTTTTATCTGCCATAAGTCATCTCCAACATTGTGCTCGCACGACTCATTTTAAGATTACTTCTCTTCTGCTTGTCCTTCAGCTGCTTATTTGTCTGTGTAACAGATGAAAGAGATTTAAATACGGGAGCTTTATTAAAATGACCTAGTTGTTGTGTGTGGAACAAATAACGGTTTCCCCTCCCACCAATCTGGGGGGGGGGCTGAATACATGGATGCTGCCTCTGCAAAGGTAAATGAAAGTCTTCGGAGCTGCACAGGATCAAGTTTACACTGTCAGCCTGAGCAGGAAATCTGTCTCTGTGCGACAGCGATAAGTGACACTGAAGGCGTTGTGATAGAGGCTGCTGGTAGGATCTCAAATCATATTCCCTGTCCTTCACTCGGCAGTTAACTCTGTGTGCAGACGTACATCTGCGTATAGACTCACGTTAAACCGCTTACTTGTGTGCACACATACACAGCCTGCAGTGTTGAAAATCAATGCAGTCGATCAATCGGCTGTACTCTGGGCTGTCACTGGTCTGCAAATCTTTCAAGGAGACATTTTTGTGAAATTGGACATGAATTAATTTGAGGCTCGAGGCAATGTATGAAAAACTGTAGAATCGAAGTACCAATAGAGCAGAGTGTGTGATGAAAGAGTAAATGATTATTGTGTTCATCATCAATTAAATAATCTGACATCAGACTGAATGATTATTAGCCTCTCATTTCCAACATATTCTTACCCCAAAGTGATTTTTGATGAAAGTGTTTCTCCTCTGTAGTTGATAAAGGTTTACTGTGCTCATAGGAAGATTTGATTATAGTTTGGGAACATCAGAGCTTCGGCAGGAAAGAAAGAAAGGAACTGAGGAGGGGTTTTCCAACTCACTCAGTCCTCTCACACCAGTTTGAGGACCAACAATCTCCACTTTTTTTCTTGTTAATAGTTTTTTTTTTTCCCCTCAGAAGTTCAGTTTTAACACAAAAACCTCCAAGAATTGAAAACTGAGTGAGTGTTTGAGAGATTTTTTTGTTAGACTTCATCATCATGGATTTACTATACTCCCTGAGAGGCTAAATTTCATAAGAATTCAGTTTCATCAACCAGTTTAGTTGTTGACTTTGAAAAGTTTTGTTTCATGAAAAACTAGACAGCCTCCATTCTCTCCGCTGCCTAAACCCATGCTAATATGGATAATTCCCATTGTCCCACTGCTACCAACCACCCTTCATCTGTCCCCTTCAATAGAAGTGTCAGCTTCAATGTCACAGTACACTGAGATCTCGCTCTCCGGCCGGTCTGTGCGGGGCCGGGGCCTGAGCCAAGCAGGGCCCATTATTTTCGGAACACAGTGACGAAGGCACGATCGTGGCTGGAGGGGCTGGGATGTGTATATTTACATGTGCCGTGTGGATGTGTTCCTGTGCATGTGAGTGAGTGTAATGTTGTTTCCGTGATCGTGTGGGCCGGACATGGAGAATGCGCTCTGTCTGTGGTGAGTTTCCTGCCTTCATTTGCACGTCTCCCCTTCCTCTGCTCTGCACTTCCTTCCTTCCAACACTCCTCAGTAAAATAAGCAGTAACCTGACCTCCCTCTATGCTGGTGGTCTCCCAGAGAGGATGTGCAATGACAGAGCTGTTCACTCCCCTTTTGTGAAGTTTTTTTTTTTTATCCTCTGGATTGATCAGATCACAAAGATAAACCTAGACAGTTGTGATGGTAAGGTAACACAACCGGACAGCATGCCCTGCAGCTTTTTCTCAGTTTTAAATGACTTGATTACCCCACATTTAGTCTGGATTCATGAAACATTCACTCCAATATGATGTGCCTGCAGAAGTATAACGAGGTAAGCTCTATGCCCCACAAGATTAATTTTCTTCACTAGGAATTTGCCTAGTGCACCATTTCCATTGATGGTGGAATGAAAACTTCAGCCTTCTGTTGCTTTTGACTATGATCAGGCTGCACAATGTCCCTTGTTCAGCCCTGTCCAGATCAGGCCATACAATGCAGCCTTTTGTGGTCTTGATTCAGGCTGATATCATGGTGGAAACTATTTAGATGGGGATCACATGTTGTTAGGGCATGCTGCTTGTGAGATTCTCCTCTTACTCACTTAACTATAGAATGTCAAACCTCCCGTAGACAATAAGGTGCTTGTTTGTAGTCTGAGGACACATTTGAGGCAGGCTGGGATCTCAAAGAAAGATGGCTTACTCCATATTGTCATCTAAACTAAATTCTCAAGACCTAACATCAAAGCAGGACAGGTCAACGGGTGAGATACACACCTCAGTCTGATCAATAAAATCAGATACTGGGAAGAAATTAAAATAGAAATAGTCTACTTTGAATTATCCATGATTAGGTTTGACAACCCATGATTTGGAAATTTTCATGGCAATTAAAGGTTTTCCACACTTGTACAGTAGATTAATGAGACACTACGTCATTGCCAGTAATGTTACAAATTATGTGACAAGTCCTTTTAAAAAAACATTTTGAATCTAATTAGAATAATTTCATTTGTAATATGCAGACAAATTGTTAGCTTAATCTCATTACTTTTCTTGCCTCTGACACCAGTCAGCATAATAGATGATATTATAATGTATTGCAGATTTACTGCCAACCCAGATGTTTGGCTGCAGCCATGTCTTATGTGGCCACTATAGCTGTTTCAGACATCTACCTCACTTTTCCTTCAGACTCTGAGGTTAGGACTGGTGCTCTGGAGTATCCCAGCATTGTTGAATTATATTAACTGACCTCAAGGCACCACAGTAGCAAGCCTGAAGCATTTTTGTCTCTGCTGTTTGTCATGCTGCATAATTTTTCTTTCCATTACAGTACAACTTGAGGTAAATTGACGATAAGCTTTTATAGCACACAAAGGTGCTTCTCATTTGGCAGCTGAAGCCTAAAATAATAAACCCATCAATTGGACGTCTGATTTAGAGCTGATTCAGCAGCGTGGTACCTGATCTCACTGAAGTGGGCATGGAATATACACATAAATCTCTTGTTATTGTATAAAAGCATGTCCGCAGTTGGTGTGTAAAGTGTATATATATATATATATATATATATATATATTTATTTTTATATCGACCATCCCAGGGGAATCAGCTGCTTCCTCGAGATTAGAGGCACAAACACAACTCCAGGCTGGTGACATGATACAGATTTACCAAGTGAGCCTTATTTTTCCACCAAAATGAAGAAAGGCATTTTGCTGTGAGCCGACAAAGCTGAGAAAAGAGTTCCTTTAGCTAAGATGCCTCAGTCCTGTATGATCAGCAGCTCCAGTCACAAGTACTGTATGTCGTAAATAATTCACCTGCGTGGCATGACTGAATAATTCAAGTGCTGAATTAGCTATGCTTGTAATAACATTTCACCTGGGTTTTCAAAAGAAGAGAGAACTTTTTGCTGAGGCAGAGCTGATATTCTGTTTCTTACTACACTGAGATTAAAAATGATATGCTTTGGTTTCTGTGTACATGTCTTGCCTCCCGCTCATATTGATTTCCTGTGCAGGATATTGCTGCGCAGTGAAAGGCTTGGTCTTGTGCTGATATAATAAGCCAGTGCAACTTTCAATGACCTGCATTGGCCTGGCAATATATGGAAGAAGAGAAGACGGCAGGAAGGGATGCAGGCAGCGTGATGGTGGATACAGATATTGCCTCTTTCACAAAGATAAATGGACACATCAGTTTTATAAAAATGAAAATGAGTTTCTAGCACAAAGATTCTGAGAGGTGTTCTGAAAACAGCCCACCATCCAGACATCTTGAGCAGGATGTTGTTTTTTTTGCGTGTGTGTGTGTTGGTCTACAGTTTCATCCGTGCACACATGCAGTTGAGTTCTATAAATACCCCACATGCATGCAGCCCGCTCTTAGAAGGCCATTTATACTTTCATGAGCTATTCATATCTCTGGCACTCGATCCTGTCATTTAGTAAACACTGTTATGACAGTGGGGGTGTCTGGCAGTGGACCTGATACAAATCTGTCACTTCAGACTGAACCCGCTGACACTAAAAGGTTAAGTCTCCATTGTAAAATCCCACCGAGTGCTGACAGCCTGAACTAAATACCTGTGGAAGACTATGGGAAAAGGCATGGGCTGCCTTTTTGGCTGGGTTTACCATCCACGCCTCTACTGTCAGACCCCACCTTGGCAATTACAGCAGCCGCCCATCATGCATGCCCCTCGGCTATCCATGACACTTGATCTCAGGGTCAGCTGCGACAGATATTTCTGCTGTCTGTGTGTGTGTGTGTGTGTGTGTGTGTGTGTGTGAGAGAGAGTGTGTGTTTTGATGTCGTAAGGGCTGGTATGGTATGACAGCCTGTCACATGTCATGAGGGTCAATTCAGATGACTGCAGCTCCACTGGTGCTAAGTTGCTCTTAGATCCCTTGCGTGTTTTCTTCCCTGTAAGTTGGGCAAAGCAACAGAGAGACCCGAGGGGCTTTAAGCCTGAGCTGTTGACCACAGCTCCATTTTATTTTTGTTGAGGGACAACGTGTGGAAGCCATGTGTTAGTTTTCTTAGTCACTAGAGCAGCCAAAAAAGACACATTAGAGAAACACTAATTCTTAAACCATGTGGCTCCATGTCTAAATCAACTTCCACTAATGGTGAAGTCACCTGTTATTAATATCTGCTCTGCAGTATAACACATTTATTTTTAGCGCCTGTGTCGTTTTCATGCCTCTGTTCTCATCACCAGAATCAAAATAGCAGTAGCTTTGTAGTTTTGTCAGTTTCTTAATTCTTCCTGGTTGGACGCACAACGCTCCATGTGAAGATCAAAAGCATCCCTCTCTTCGCAGTTAACGTGCAGATGGGCCTCAGATGCCTGCAGGAGCTTAAGAACATGCATGCTTGAGATGTCATCAAGTGCAAATGATTCATGTTTCAATCTTACGGCAGGCTGAATTGCTAGATATGTTGCTTCTTCATATTGTTTTTGAAATGCCTCCACCCCTTCATTAGAATGTGCTCATGTGTTTTTTCTTATGATTATGAAATCCTGTTTATGGAAAGTACAGCTGCTGTATACTGAGCAAGATTTCACTATGGCACCACTGAGCGTTTCTAATCCAGACTGCCTTTTATTTGCAAGAAGTTCAGATCTGTCTTTTATTGTTAAGGAGAACATTTAGAACATTTCTAGTTATTCTAGGCAGAGAAAAATTCAGTAGTGTAACTGCTTCAATAGTGTTGTTTCCCTCCATTGTTTCCAGTGTCAAGACTTGCCTCCAGCATGGAGTGAGGCTGAAGAAACAATGGATACCAGGAGCATTTATGGTGAATGACTAACGGGTTGGGTATTGGGAAAAACAAACATAACCTGCTTGTGAAAATTAGGTTTTCATGAACGCAATAATTTGGTCGTAACCTAAGAATCTGTTGGTTACAGGAAAAGGGTTTTGGTAGCACTGCGGTGATAATTCTAGCCAAAGTGCACAAAAAGCAGAAGTATGCAGGCAGGAAGAGAAAGAGGATGAAAAGGAGAAAAGGCGAACGGAGGCCTGAGGCCAGGAAACGCTGCAGCTCTCAAGAAGGTGGTATCCGGCCTTCTCACTACTCAAATTAATGAGGTCATGCATCATGGCGCCTGCCTGCACACGTTAGGCAACGAGTCCTCTTTCCCAGCATCCACCCTGCCTCTATGCGCCCTGCTGGTTGCAGGCAGGGCCCTGCTTGGCCGGCCACCTGAGGCTCTGTCAGCCTCAATGACACAACCACCCTCAGCGCGGCTATAGCTCGCCTGCCTCCTGTAGAGTGGTGCATAGCAGCCGAGTACACACAGTACCCGGAAACCAGCCAGCTCCTGTCCATAATGGTTATACTTCATGCGGTTTCCTGCTCTGCCGTTTCAGCTTGGTTCAGTTTCAGCCAGAGATCTTGAGGAATGTGGTGAAGGCATGTGCTGAGATTAGAAATGGCCCTGGTAAAAGAAGATTTGAAGAATGCACAAATATTTCTAATGTAACTATCTCAAAAATGTGTAATTCATAAATCAAACATCTGATTGGCTCTTCTTAGATAATATGAATTTAGCTCCGTCTTTTCTCTTCTTCTACAGGAGAGAATAGGGACCGGAGACTTTAAATAACAAAAGACGGAGGGGCCATGGCCAGATCACTATTTTATTTATGATGGATGACAAACAGGAGGACAACGTTCTTCTGGAAGCTTCTATGCATATTTGAAGTATAAGAGCTGCCTGGGTGAGCTGCCCACCCCGATCGAGCTCTGTCGCTCAAGTTCAAGGTGGCGCTTAGAGCCCTGCTCACTGAGCCTGTCCTCTGATGGACTTCAGTCTCACCTGTGAAGGCTGGGCCTATATTGTCATAAGCCAGTGTCTTCCTCTGCATGACCGAAGACCATTTTTCAGCCGATTATATTAAATTATGGCATGAAGAGCCTCATCTGGCTCGAGTTTATATGCAGAACATAATACAATATCTTGCAGCCCAGCAGACAGAGAAAGAGATTGCTGGTTATACCTGTCAAACCTAGTCATTATGGCCCGCTGGACGTCCTTGCACCTGGAGAGTCATCAGTGTGTCCTCCGTGTTGTTGTGTCCGCCTATCTGAATTCCCCTCCCTGTTAGAGCCTTGAGAGGCAATGTTAGCCCCATAATTTAAAAACAATCCATGTGTGATTGTTATGGGTCTCAGCATTGAGTAGGAAGTGTTACTTTTTCACAAAAACCAAATGACAGCAGGAAGCCAATGTTGTGAGGCGCAGTGTGCAGTAATGGGTGTGGGTGTTCTCTCTTTTTTTAACTTTTTTTTTTTTCCCTAATCAGATGTGAAACTGGAAGTCAAAACAAATCTTTCAAAAAGAAATTAGATGTAATCATGGCGGTTTGAAGAATGTGAGCCTCAAATCAGTGCTGGGAATGTAAACACCGTGGGAAACTATAATACACATGGAATTGTTGCCTTACAACATCTCAGCTAAGAAAAAAAAAGGCACAATCACCTTGAGAATAAGATATGGTGCGTTAGTGAGGCAGCTGCTCAGCTCAAATAAAATAGTCTTGTCTCACTGAACTATTGCTTTAAGAGCGACTTTCTTCTACCGTCAAACTTGACCATGAGCAGATAACATGCTCTGTCAAGGGAGGGCCCATCCTCCATGCTGGATAGTTGCCAAACTCAGAATTCAGAATCAGCTCTCCTTCCCCCAAGGATAACTGTCTTTGGAGGACTTCCTGCCCATGAAGGCCCCGTCATTCCCAGACAGGGACCGGGCTCAGTCTCCATCTTTTCTGTGCATGGATTTCTAATCACCACTCATTGGAGAGATGAGTGACAGCTCGATTGCTCCCTCGCAGTGAGAAACGAGTTGGTGGCTGCGACCTCGCTAACTGTTCCAGCTAAACTCAAGTCACAGGCCTGCTCCAGTTCAGCTACCATGTTGTCTTTGGAGGAGGACAAGTGAGATGGAGGGAGACACACAGTCATCTGGCTTGGCTGCTGGACAGATGCTGGAGGTTTAGTTGGGGCTGTGACTGAATGCTCTTAAACCCCCCACTGAACTGCAAGGCCGCACTATTGCTGCAGCATCAAGTTTTGCAGGGGGAGTCTACTTCCATGTGTCTACAGGGTGTGGGACACCCTGTTTAGTCGTGGCTACGATGTCACTGCCATTTAAAGTCGAATATTTCAGCCACCATTTCACTTCAACTACATAGTTTTGAATGTTTTATCTTCTAATTTGTTTGTATTGGCCTAATCTGACAAGTGAGTAGAGAGCAGGCGTAAAGGAACTATGAGGCTGTAATTGCCTGTAAATGGTAACCGCTCACACAGAGACCACATGCAAGTAAGAACTAGAATGAGTGGGAGACTGTAGGCAGGAAAAAAGCCTACAGCAGACAGCAGGAGGAGAAGCTCAGCGCATGAACAATGGAAGAAGAGCAACAACTGAGCATTCAGGGAAAACAGGGTTAACGCAGGAGGAGCCAAAGCTCAAGAAAACCAACAACATCCTGCATGGAGTGGAAATCAGGTTGCCTCGCTGTCTGCTTTCACTTCACTCCCAGTCTCTTCCCATCTGAAACCAACGCTCCCTCCCTCTGCAGATCTGCTCTGTATCAGGAGCCCTGCAGTTTGAACTAATGACAAAAGTGAATAAATGTTGGTTGTTCTAGCCTCGGGCGAGAAAGAGGACTGTTGTATTACCTGCGAGTTGTGCACAAGCTGAGATACTTGTGGCACATTTGCATTTCCCAAACGTTAGTAAGCAGTCCGTGAGAGGGATCGGGTGTGTGATGATTACTCTGTGGATTTCCAGGCAGATGAGACTCTATTTTTTTTTTTTTTTTTTTTGAGTAATACAAAAGGAGTCCTGAGGGAAGTGACCTGATAAATGGGTCAAAACTCTGGCTTTAGTCCAGTCTGCTTTGCTAATCTCATATCAGAATCCACACAATGTCAATGGAGGTCAAACAGCACTCAATATAAGAGCCTAATAACTTGACAAGGTCGAACCTCCTTGACTGACGGGGTAGGATAGAGGAAATTCCACTATAATAACTTACAGTGCAAACATTAAACTATATTGTGGCAGAAGTGTCAGCAGGTAATATAATAACTATGGAAATGCTGTGAATTTATAAGTTGAGAGGCATCCGTCATCAAAGACCCAGACCGTGTTTAAATATTAACACATCGGTGATGACCTTTGCTGCGATGTCTGAGGTTTTCCTTCCGTCTCTTCTGAGACACACTGAAGAAATTTCTCATCATCACTTGGGCTAAAACAGAAGCCTGTGGTATGTAAAAATGGCAGCATGATGCAGATGTGGTCAGTAGGCACGGACCCTTTTTTTTTTTTTTTTTTTTTCTCTCCCAAAAGTGAGGACATGACCCTGTGTGGCTTCTCAGAGCTCCAAACCCTTGATGTGACTCAGAGACTTTGGCATTTTAATTGAATGAAAGTGGAATGGACGGGAAGGGGCAATTTCCAATTTCATATGGTTTTGTAACAGCTCCAAAGCTGCAGAGAGAACCTTCCTTCACAACTTTACACATTTGCACTTTGCAGTAAGGCGAGCAGAGTCAAGCAGAGCTTTTTCTGAGTGAAAATAAATTATGTCTGTCCGCAGCTAAATGAGCAAAAATACTCATGGGGGATAATAAGCATCAAGAAAATGACAGGAAATGGACCACCGGGCTGAGAGCAGAGGTTAGACAGCGGGACAATAAAACGAAGGGCTGGGGCAGAACTAGGCTGCAGCTACAGGCAGGCTGTCTGATGCTGAAGTTTACGGTGCACCTCCTGTGGTCCGCAGGCCTCGTCGTGGGAATGCATGCACACAGTCATTAGGCTCTGATAGATGTCTGCTGGAAGCAGGGCAACTTTTAACCACCCATGGGGATCAAGTTTAATTCTAACTGTAGAATTTAGGGATTAGTTTTAAGACTACAAACTTCCTCATTCTGCAGCACAAATGTTTATTGCTTTTTTTTTTTTTTTTTTGTTCTGTTTTGGGGAACAGCTGTTGATGGTTCTCAGCACTTTTCACCTTGACTATTTAATGAAAAGCTATAAGGGGGTGATCATACTTGAAGCAAATAAGAGGCCTTAGCACCCTTTTGTGAAACCATTTTGCAACAGAAGCATCATTTTTAAAGTCGGATCACAATTTGAGTATGTGTTTTGATTTGAGTTACTTCAGATTATGCCTGATCAACTTCTCTTTTGCTGTCTGTGTAGCTGGCAGGCCTGGGGTGGGACAGAGAACATGGCTGAACCACGGAGGGAGAGCACCAGCAGCCTGCAGAGGAAGAAACCTCCCTGGCTCAGACTGGACATTCCCACAACTCAGATGTCACTAGATGAGCCTCCCACTTTTGTTCAGGTGCTTTTTTTTGTTATTGTGGTGGTTGTTGTTCTCACCGAATCCCACTGTTATCTTTGTCATTGCTGTCTGTCCCTTCCTCTCTTGTGTTTTTCACATGTGCTTTTGTTATGTGTCATTTCTCCGTAGCCGGTGAAGAGGCAGGGCTTCCTGCGCAGCATCAGCATGCCAGTGGAGACATCTCACCTCCAGTCCCCACCCCGGGACTTCTTCGACACCCGACGGCCTGTCTTGCAACGTCAATCATCCATCACTCAGACCATAAAGAGGTAAAAGATAGAAAGCTACGCACTGGTTGGCTTTGATATTTGGACATATGTATGTGAAATCAACATCTGATGCTTCAAGAGTGTTATATAAAGAACTTTTGCGGTGTAGCGCGCAAGTTGTGTTTGCGTCAGGTAGATGCAGTGTGACATTCACAACAGGGTGGGAATGGAATGTTATGTAATATTACATAAGCTAAGTGGAGTCTGTTGGCAGCGTGTTTCCTGCTGCATGTAGAAAAAGAACGTTTTCCGATATCTGCAGCGTTTCTTCTTTACCTACCCTTTTAAAACTTGAATGCCTGTTTCTGATTAACAACCTCAGAATTATGTGCTCGGTAATCACTTCCCTAATGTTGTAAATCTCAATGAAAAACAAGTCTTAACCTTAAAAATTCCGCTTTGCTCGCTCTGCATGATGGCTACAGCACTGTCCAGCTGCACTTTTCCTTCTCACTGCCTCTTGTTGTCTTTTCTCTTTCCTCCTCCTTCCTTCTGTCCCTCCGGCCCCGCTCTGCCTGGTCACAGCAGCAGAAGGGTGCACTTTGAGCGGATTAACACGGTGCCCATTAAGGGCCAGCGGGCTGCACGCCACAGCACCAGGAAGCACCACTCTCTCTCCAGAACCCTGCTCAGGTACGGCAGGAAGTCCCTCATGAGACTGCAGGTGTTAGGATCTGGATGAAGGTCTGGGGTTAACTCACTTGTTTATGATGAGTATTCTCAGTGTGTGTTTAGCTTTTATTGTTAAATCAAATGCTTGATGACATTTTAAGAAAAGATCCCAAGAGTTGATTTTGTTTCTCTTCGCCTGCTGCAGACATGTCATTTTTGAAAATGAGTCATAAGAGGACCTGAAACCTGAAGTTGTCATTTCCTTTTTACATTTGAAGTTCCCCTGTATTTCTGCGAGACAGGCATGAACAAGAATGGGAGGGGTCATTCATTTCTCTACACATCTGTCAAACAGCATCCCACAATAGCAGCTGTTGCTCCTCTGCCGTGCATGTCAGTTAGCCAGTGTTTCAAAGCTGACATGGCAGGTCTCGTGGCCTCTTTAGTGGACAGTCATTCGACACAACAAGGCCATGACTAGAATATTAGCTGCTGAATCATGCCGCCGACACAAAACACACAGGACCCAGGGAGATTTATTCACTGGAAGAACTATAGAGCGAAGTGTGCTCGTGAGAAATGCATTTCAACCTAACGTCACTGCACATTCATTCTGCAGCTGGTGATTAGGGAAAGAAACAGCTAGCATGCCTGAGCGTTCCTTTGAAGAATGTTTCCACTTCCACTTCCTGGCCTCAGGGTGCAGTAAGATTATTTGCTCTGGTACTTATTAGGCCTCAACTACCAACAACTGGATTGCGTTTTTTTTTTTTTTTTTTTTTTATCAGTGTGGTTCTGTGGAACAGGCCAACGTGGAGAGAGAGAGAAGGGCGGGACAGAGATAAAACCTCAGAAAAATCCCCCATTCTCTTTGTCAGTTGGATTTGGTGTCTGTTTGTGTCCGTTATGATTAGGAAAATCTGAATAAGTTGGATTTTATTTGCAGCATTAGAATGACAGTAATCCTCTTGTGCTCTCCTTCTCTGAACATGTGTGACTGTGCACCATCAAACACTGTGGTTGAATTTTTGTGTACCTGTCTGTCTCTGTGTGTCTGGGAATAAACATGCCCAGGCTTGTTGCCTTTACTGCTCCTATTACTCACCCTATCTGGGCCACATTTTGACCATCCCAGGGAGTGCGGGCTTATCAGTCCCTTGCATGTTTGCAGTCCCTCTCCTCTGTCTACTGAGCTCTTTAGAGTGTCATCAGTGAGCGTGTCTGTATCTCTTTTGCAAGTTTCGCTCTCTCAGATAGGATGTAATCTCTGCTCGTTAGGAGCAAAGTATGTATGTGGACGTTGCGACCCCAAACTGAAAGGTCAGTGTTTGTGGTGTTAGGGGGACAGCGGACTGGTTTGGAGTCAGTAAAGACGGCGACGCCACTCAGAAATGGCAGAGGAAAAGTCTGCGCCACTGCAGCCTGCGCTACGGAAAGCTGAAACCGCAAGTGATCCGAGAGATGGATCTGCCCAGCCAAGACAACATCTCCTTAACCAGCACTGAGACCCCGCCTCCTCTGTATGTCCCCTCCTCACAGCATGGCATGCAAAAGGTAAAGGAATATATGGGTTATTTTGTGTTTTTTATGTATTTCAAATGCTGAACAATAATGTTTTCAGTTTAAAAATTATACAGAGTCCTTTTCGAAAATGTTTTAAATGAGCAAAGACTGTTACTGATTGTACAGCATTTATATTGTGTTGGGATATTTCTTTAGAAATCATACTGTAATGATGCATACATCTGATCACCACCTGGGTCTCCAGATCGTGGACCCACTGGCACGGGGACGAGCTTTCCGGATGGTCGAGGAGGTGGACGGCTACAGCGTGCCTCAGACCCCCATCACCCCCGGAGCGGCGTCCCTCTGTTCCTTCACCAGCTCCCGCTCAGGTCTCAACCGGCTGCCTCGCAGACGCAAGAGGGAGTCTGTGGCAAAGATGAGCTTCAGGGCTGCGGCAGCGCTGGTGAAGGTGAATAAAAGGAGAGGAAAGCAGATGAAATACAGATATTTCTGTGCTTTATCAGTACTGTATTACTAATACAATGTGCTGTGATGGAAAGATTATATATATAAATGCATATGTGTTTATCGTTGTGTTCTTCAGGGACGTTCGTTACGGGAGAGCACTCTAAGACGGGCCCAAAGACGAAGCTTTACCCCTGCCAGCTTCATGGATGAAGATGTGGTCGACTTTCCTGATGAACTGGACACGTCCTTCTTTGCCAGAGTAATGCAGGAAAAACAACAGTGTTGTTTTGCCGTTGTTACTACGCAACCATTTAATTATAACAGAATAATTCTTATATTCTGATAACGCTGGGAATTCTGACTTTTGTCACTTCTGCTCACTATGTTTGTTTTTCCCCCACTGTGTTCCTTTGTAGGATATTCTGATGCATGAGGAGTTGTCCACGTACGCAGACGAGGTGTTCGAGTCGCCGTCTGAGGCGGCCATGAAAGATGCGGAGCCCAGCAGCAAGAAAGATGAAACAGAGCTGACGGGCAGCGCACTAGATAAAACCGAGCTGGAGAGAAGTCACCTCATGCTGTGAGTTACTGTGCTGTCGATCACAGTTATCCACAAACATTTTAAAAATGATGATCCATTGTACTGTAAGGGTTTGTGTAGTGTAATATTCTAATATTATAACCAAGACAGAATCCACAAAGATTAGATTTTTTTTCTGGTATATGAATGACCGATATGATGTGAATATTATTGGTCTTGTTTGTGATGAAAACAGGCCCAGATAATAGATAACATGTCAGAATATGGAGAGATTATCATCTTTTTCTCTGCACCATTAAGCTCATAAACCCCTTTTCATTTCCGTGCTTCTCTATCATCCTGTCTGTTACATCTTCCAGACCCCTGGAGCGAGGGTGGCGTAAAGCCAAAGAAGGAACTCCAGGACCGCCAAAGGTGCCACTGCGGCAGGAGGTGGTGAGCGTTAACGGGCAGCGGCGTGGCCAGCGCATCGTCGTACCTGTCAAGAAACTGTTTGCCCGCGAGAAGAGGCCTTATGGGCTGGGCATGGTGGGGAAGCTCACAAACCGCACTTACCGCAAGCGTATTGACAGCTACGTCAAGAGGCAAATAGAGGACATGGATGATCACAGGTACTCCACTGCAACACGAATCTGACCGACGGGCTCTGTCAGTGGATTACACTGATGGATGCTGAGTGCTGCTGTTTTTTTCTCTCTCTCTAGGCCTTTTTTTACATACTGGATCACCTTTGTCCATTTGCTCATCACTATCTTGGCTGTATGCATCTATGGTATTGCACCCGTGGGCTTCTCCCAGCATGAGACGGTTGATTCTGTGAGTCTGAATCAGTAATGTTTGTGAACACACTTCTGCAATCGTTTCATCTTGTTATAAGTCTCATTTCCAGCTTCAAGTTCACTCTTTGATTTTGATTTCTTCTGTTGAAGGTTTTAAGAAACAAAGGCGTGTATGAAAATGTCAAGTTTGTGCAGCAGGAGAACTTCTGGATCGGGCCGAGTTCGGTGAGCACTCTTCTCTGCATCCTGTTTTCAATGATACCAAAAGATACCTAATAATTATGTTTAATTGTCTTTGAACAGGAAGCTCTGATCCACTTGGGGGCCAAATTTTCTCCATGCATGCGGCAGGACAAGCAGGTGCATGAACTTATCAGGGAAAAAAGAGCTATTGAACGCAACTCTGCCTGCTGTGTGCGGAATGATCGCTCTGGCTGTGTCCAAACCTCAGAGGAGGAGTGCTCGGTCTGTAAACACACCCAATTCTTTGTTTCGTGACCTTTCATAATTCAAATACAGGCCATGGACAAGGGCAGTTTTAATCCCCTGTCTCTGCGGGTTTTATTTCCAGAGCACTCTGGCCGTGTGGGTGAAGTGGCCGAGGCACTCCAGCGCTCCCCAGTTAAATGGTAAAATCAGACAGTACGGCTCGGTGTGCCATCAGGACCCCAGGTAAGGCACACGTGAATTGATTAATAGTAATGATTAATATTAAAAGTATTGATTAATAGTAAAAGCACAAAATCTGCTGTTTTGTTGTATGTTTTTGTACGTCTCGTTGCAGGATATGCCTCGAACCTGCTTCAGTATCTCCACATGAATGGCCTGATGACATCACCAAATGGCCGGTGAGTACAGTAAAAAAAAAGTTACTGCAAACTCGAATCCATACATTTAGGGGTCTGACAATTTTTCAGCTTGTTGAAAATCAGACTGGGCTGTTTAAGGGTTAGACATAATGACATGGTCATTAGTTGACTTGGTGCCAGCAGGGTGTCTCCCTCCTTGCAAATAAATATACTGCAGACACACAAAAAGTCTGAAGTCACCAGCAGAATAGTTTAATCTTCTTTCTCAGTCTGATCCACTGATGCATTCACTTCTAAATAAAACACACTCCCACTTTAACCATGATTATTGTAGGGTTGGGTGGTTTGGTTTTTTTTTGGGGGGGGGGGGGGGGTTTGGGGTCATACGGAGTTGCACAATTCACCCCAGAATAAATACCACACAATCTGGAGTTGAATAGACTTCTGGATTTGATTACAAAACCGCACAAATCCACTAAAATGTGCAGTCTTCAGGATTTCAACTCTCACATATCCAATGTTTTGCATCGATGGGGTAGTGTGTTTTGGTTGTGTTACCATGCTACTGGTCCAAATTGTAACGTCTTGGGCCTGCAGATATAAATTTCCACAATGGCATCAAACTGTTGACTGACTGTTGTTCCTCTGCTCGTTCAGATTTGCACCAGGTACAACACAGGGAACCACACCAACCTGCCTCATATAGACTGTACCATCACGGGCAGACCCTGCTGCATAGGAACCAAAGGGAGGTGAGCAGCGCTTGTGGAGCTCTGACAACAATTTGTCCTCTACTAGTACTAAATTACTAACTGCTGCTTATACTCTTCAAGGTGTGAGATCACATCCCGGGAATATTGTGACTTCATGAAGGGCTACTTTCATGAGGAGGCTACTCTCTGCTCTCAAGTAAGCAGCTGTCACACAAATGAGATATATTTCAGTTTCTCGTGGGAGAATAAAAATGGGGAGAAGCTGAAGCTTTCATGCAGGAAGTGCAAAATCTAATCTGTGCTGTGTCTGTTGCTATTTTTAACTTAGTGTACTCGTTTGTGTTCTTCCTGAACACCAAAGCAGCTAGAATGAGAGCTCACCATACATCTCTGTGTACAGCAGACGGTGTGCATCTAATTCATGATCTTTGATTGTCACTTCCTTCCCCTGACACGTCTGCCTGGTTGTATCTTTCAGTATGACTGGTAGGCATCCGTTGATATACTTTGCTCTGCTCCTTCTTCAGGTGCACTGCATGGATGATGTCTGTGGACTGTTGCCTTTCCTCAACCCCGAGATCCCAGATCAGTTTTACCGGCTCTGGCTCTCCCTTTTCCTGCATGCTGGGTAAGTAGCTGTCAGGATTTTGACAAGTAATTCTGCTTAATCAGATAAAGAAGAGGGAGAAACATATAAAAAAAAACCCAACAAACTTTCAGTGTATAAAGTGCTCCCTACACAGTAGTACAAATAAAAGCAGATCTCACAGCTATGAGTGAGTCCAAGCAAATATTTGAATAGAGCAGAAGATCTGTTTTGTCTCAGGCCAACAGCTAGATCAGAGAGCGTATTTGCATTAAGCCATCGGGAACGGGATGTTTGAAAGATCAAATATGTTTGGCAGATGCACGGAAATTAGCTCCAGTTATCCGTAACCTGAAAATAGTGCACAGAAAGATGACAAACACAAGTAAAGGACAGATGGATAAATAGTTAAAACAAGACCAAAAATTCATTCATTCATTCATTCATCCATCTTCTACTGTTTATCAGTTTCTGGGTCATGGGGGTTGCTAGAGCCAATCCCAGCTCACATTGGGCAGGGCGGGGTACACCATTGATTAATGCCTTTTATTCCAATCTTTAAGAAGGGATTCGCAAACAATCCTGGGTTAGGCCCTTTAAAAAGTCTTTTAGGATGCATTCCATTGATATGACGGAGAGAGTGACTTTCTCTGCTACTCTAGAATCTGATAAATTCAAGAATTTCTGAGAAAGCTGGGTGGATTTTGTAGATTTTTTTTTTCTCCATCAGGAGAAAAGGGACTCTGCAAGAAGTAAAACAAAAACAAAGAAGTGAGTTCTTTAACTTGTCTTTGCTTTACTCTTCTTTGTAGATAAATGTAAGTTACTGATATGTCTATGATGTAGTTTATGTTATGTTTCTGATCTTCTCTGTGGAGCATTTTTATATCAAATATACAAGATGTAGAATAGCGATGGGAAAATGATGTCTGGAATCAAAAAAAAAAAAAAAAAAAAGTCCTTTAATTCAGCACTAGTGTTTAAATAGCTCTTACCTGGCCTTTGGCCCCTCCCGCCACCAAGTTTAGCGCAAATGGATTTGGTGCAAAATCAATAGATACATAAAGTGAAAACACGACTCCACTGGGAGAGCTAATAAAGCTGAAATGTTGGGTAGTTCAGTTTCAGTTATACTCAGAGCGCTGCCCTGAAGTACACAACTATATACAGCCAATACTGTTGGTACCCTGGGAGATGCTGCTTCACCTAAAACCTCTTTTACTATGAGCATATATATACACGTGGAGTTGCTCCGACTAAAAACATTTTCGACTCACGCTGACGACCTCGCTCATAACTGACTGGTATATATCACAAATCCCAAACCGACAGCACAACATTGGCGTAGTTCCGAGCTGTCAGTCCATCAGCACAAAGAGCTGACCTCGCAGCTAAGAGGAGCGGTGCTTCGCCTTCATGCCTGGCTGTTATCTGTCTCCTGGGTAATTAAACAAAGTGCCCTCAATACATGAACTCCTTAAGCTTCAGTGAGATAGAGGCTGATCTTGTCGATGGCCAAAGTTAACCCCCCCCCGTTCGGCTGTTCAGGGGTTTGCCTCTTCAACACAGTCAGGGATTATCTGCCCAGCACTTGCAATTTTTTTACCCACAGAGATGCACAAACATCACATTGCACACACGAGCAACATTCGTCTACATCTGCCCCCCCCCCCCCCCCCCCCCCTCCAGGATTCTTCACTGCCTGGTGTCAGTGGCTTTCCAGATGACCATCCTGAGGGACCTGGAGAAGCTCGCAGGCTGGCTGCGCATCTCAATCATTTACATCCTCAGTGGCATCACTGGCAACTTAGCTTCAGCCATCTTCCTGCCCTACAGAGCAGAGGTGATCACACACAATAAAATATCTGCATATTTGTGAGTCTTATTATGTGTCGAGGGATTTCTCCCTGGGAGAAATGTTTTTGTGGTGTTTCCTCAGGCTCACCCCCCCTCTTCTGTCTTTATCTCAGGTGGGTCCAGCTGGCTCTCAGTTTGGGATCCTGGCCTGCCTGTTTGTGGAGTTGTTTCAGAGCTGGCAGATCCTGGCCCAGCCCTGGAGGGCCTTCACCAAGCTCCTGTGTGTGGTGCTCTTCCTCTTTGCTTTCGGGCTGTTGCCTTGGATCGACAATTTTGCCCACATTTGTGGCTTCATCTCCGGCTTCTTCCTTTCCTTCGCCTTCCTCCCCTACATCAGCTTTGGCCGCATGGACCTGTACCGCAAACGCTGTCAGATCATTGTCTTCCTGCTGGTGTTTGTTGGGCTCTTTTCAGGCCTCGTGGTGCTCTTCTATGTGTACCCAATCAAGTGTGAATGGTGCGAGCTGCTCACCTGCATCCCTTTCACGGACAAATTCTGCGAGAAGTACGACCTCAACGCTCACCTTCACTGAAGGCGCAGGCGGCGTGCGCTCAACAGGAATGGCGTCAGGTCAAAAGAATGACGACTGACGGGTGCTATCAGCCAGTCTGTGTCTCCACTCTGCTCCAGTGGGGATTGTCACCCCCCCCCCCCCCCTTCCCTCTGTGAACTATGACAATGTGCTTGTGTTTTTGTTTTGTTTTTTACTCTCGTCAGTATGAATACCTATGCCGCTCATCATAAGGGTTTCCTTTAATCACCTCCCTGTTCACTGACAGCCATTGTCACTCAAGGTATGGCACCCATGAACCACTTTAAAGCTCCCAGCTGCCCTTTACATGTGAGGTAGGAATTAGACAAACCAGCGCTGGTACAGAGAGAAGGAATATTACTATTATTATTTTTTACATTGAAACTCCGAACATAGGTTATTATTATTATTATTATTATTATTATTCAGGCAACTCATACAGAAGCAGGGACGAAAATCAAATATTACCTTTGGTGCCTTGTTGATAAATGTACCAACTACTGCCATATTTTTGTTACATTATGCTGAGCACTCGAATGTTTTCTTTTATTTGTTTTATTGCTTCTCAAGAAGTAATGATTGTTTTGAACACGGTAGTGTTTTAGCTACCTGTCTACTCACATGTAACTGAAAACAACAGTAAAAAAAAAAATCTACAAATTCAAACAGTGTGTGACTTTTATTCCTCAATTACCAGACAATGCCTTTTGAAGATGAAATTTGAATGTCCTTCGAAGTCCTTAAATCCACCTCTGCCACAAATCTGATGCTGAATTCAACAACTTTTAATTTATACGGTTTACAAAAATAGAACGGTACTCCACATCACAACCCAAGATTTAATGTGTTTTCCATGAATTGCCTTTATTACATTATAAACCATGAAATGATTTGACAGATAGTAATTAAACGGAATAACAGTTCTAATCCGCAAAGCCACTTTTTCATTTCTTTGCATGGAGGAGTGACTCCGCTCTTGGTTTTTCCTTCCTGCCTCACGCAGTCCTCGCAAAGGATACTGTGAGACAGAAGGATGCTGATCCCAGTCATTTGATTTCTACTGGCCCCGTGTTTCTATCTGTCCATGTGTCAGCTGAGCTTTGTTCAATTTTTTCTGCTCTGAGTCCATGTCAGTGGTGAGTAAGTGGAGTGAGGGTGAGGAAAAGGATGGAGGGACTAGCAGCCACTGTTCCTCCTGGCGTAGGCCTGCCCTGCGAGCGTGTACTCCATCTCTTGGAAGTGCATGTTGGACATGGAGATGGCTGACGGCCCTTTCTCCTTGAAGCCAGCCTTGAGGTAGAACGGCACCAGGAAGTCCTCACAGATCAGCAGAGCTCGGCGGAGGCCAGGCATGCAGCGCAAGTACTGCAAGTAACGCCACAGGAGGATGGAGCCCTTGCCTTGCTGGCGACAGTGACGGTGCACTGACAGCACGTGGATGTGCACTGTAGGAGTGTCTGGGACATGCTGAGTCATGGCCTCCTGGAGGAGACGGGTTAAACAGAGGGATCAATTAAATAAATCACAATTACTAATCACTAGTTAACATGAATTATCTGTTTTTAGCACATCCCTGATTTTGTATACCTGTGAAAGCCTCTCCTTGTCCCAGCCAGAGCCGATGATGAAGGCCACCAGCTGTCCCTCCTCAAACCAACCCAGCGAAAGCTCAGGACACTGACTGAGGAAATTCAGGACCTCATCCAGGGTAAGTGGACACTCTCCAGACACAGAGACAAATGCTGGAGGGAAGAAAACAGCTAGTACATACACTGTTCTCCTCTATGTAATATCTGCTGATACTAAGATTGGGTACATTTATACTTTCTGCGATGACAAAATGGAAAACACAATCATTTGTTTCTTTTTGTAAAATTCATGTGGAAGTGAATTCACCTTCTCTCTCAATTTCAAACACACTGATGGCATCCTGTGGCGTGAGGTTCCTGAACTCGCTGGCGGGCAGAGTGTGTCGTCGTCGTCGCAGAGGACTGACCACTCTGACGGGCGTCTTCAGAAAGAAAGGCTTTAGGAACGGTGAGCCGCTGATCTGCTGTGTCATGATGCCTCGGTGCCCAGAGATCCTTTCGTTTGTCAGTTTTTCTTCTCTTCCAGACTTTTTTTTTTTTTAAAGATATTATTTTACTCTTATGTTTTCAGTTATTCAGTCAAATCAAGTCAGAGAAACTTCCCCTGTTCTCTTCTGCTCTCACAATCTATCTGACTATAGCAGGCGGGATGATGACCTCTGTGTCTCTTTTGCTCACTCACTCTCCTCCTCGTTTTCTTGCTCTCTGAACTCATTCTGTGAAGTGGTGCCTTCAAAGTAGGAAAGCTGTCTGTGCACGTGTTTCTAAAGTCCCTAAATCCCCTGCTCTCCAAAGACGGGCATTGTCTTGGAGGGTATTTCCTCTTTTAATTAAAATAGTTGTTGTTGTTTTTTTTTTTTTAAAGACCAATATGAGAATTTTATTGTGCACATTTTAAATAGACACAAATTCTGTCTTATCAGGATGCTTATAGCGATTCATGTGCATGTTTCCCACATCAAGAAAAGCAATCAACAACATCAACATAGAAAAAGGTTTTGGCTAGATGGGATGATATGTGAGTTCCAGCCCTGAATGTCAACACATTTGTACTGTACATTCAGTTGTGTGTTTTTAGAGGTATGACTCGATGTGATGACACGCATGTGAGCTAATTTAACTGCAGCGGCTGAAGGGCGGAGGGGATTTGTGTGGATTGCTGTTGGGATCATTTCATGCCTCCAAGAGGTTTAGCACAGACTAATTAAATGAGCAAGCACATGCTTTGACTGCTTCAGGTAAACCTGTAAACTTACACAGACTGTTAAACACACAATATGAGAATTTCAAGGGGCCATTTGAGTTCATGTAAAATTTGAAATGTTTTTGCTGAGAGATGATCTCATGACCGGTGTGGGAAACATGGCACTGTCTAATATTACAAATAAATCAATTAAGTTTGCAAGAGCAGAAAGATTTTTTGTAAAATTCAGTTTCATCATAAGTTCCTATAGTGTGTGTAACATTTACAGCAGCTTTTCTTTCTGATTCATCTCCAGAAAATGAAAAGAAACAATAAAGGGAGAATGCTTATCCAACCTGTTTTCAACAGGTTCCTCTGCAGGGACAAACAGGCTTCCCACCGCAATCGTCTGGCTCAAGGCTCAGCCCGTAATGTTTTTACTGTAGCTTCAGGAGAAAGAAATGAAATAGGTGTTTGAAAGATTATTGTTTGGGCCCCCTGCTTTCTTTGGTCTGCCCCAACAGTAAACGCAAGGAAATCTGCTTTAATTCAACATCTGGACAGCTGGCCAATGGCAGCCAAGAGAATTTCTCTGCTGGTGAGCTCATCAAATGTTAGAGGCGAGCGCGAACCAGAAATCACATCAGAAAGCTTTATTGTCATTGTAAAACATGTGACAACGAAATTAGGAGCATTACCCCATCTGGTGCATAGAAAAGATTAATTCATTCATAGCACACACACAATAGATAAATAAAACAGATGATTAAAAAAAGGACACTATAAAGTGCAGTGCTGTAGAAAAAGCGCAGTGTAAGTAATATTTTGATAAAAACTGAATAAACAGCAGGTAAGATCATCCCACGATGAATCTATTTGCGCTGTGGTGTCGCCCGTAAACATGACAATGATGTTTTCTTTGTGGGTTGGATTGCAGTCATGGGTGTACAGACAGTACAGGGGGGGGCTGAGCACACGGCCCTGTGGGGAGCCAGCGCTTAGTGTGCTCTGTCCTGTACAGTAAGTCTGACATATTGAGGCCGGGTTGCTTAAAAAAGTCTCTTATCCAGGCACATGTGAGAGGGGGGAGGCTCAGGGTGGCCAGCTTTGTGATCACAATGTCTGGGATGATCGTATTGAATGCCACAAAGAGCATCCTGACACAGCGTTGTTGTTTTTCCAGGCACAGAGTGGTGAGCTATAGAGATGGCGTCTTCTGTAGATGTATTCGCCTGATAAGCGAACTGGTGCGGGTCAAAGGTGAGGGGCGGCAGCCTTTGATGTGCTGAAGAACCAGCCTCTCGAAGCACGTCATGATTATCGCCGTGAGGGCAACAGGGTGGTAATCATTTAGGCTGAGTGTGAGTGACTTCTTTGACACTGGGATGATTGTGGCTGTTTATAGGAAGAGGGGGATGGCTGAAAATCCTGTTGAAGATGGATGAGAGCTGGTTTGAACATGCTCTGAGTAGCTTGCCAGGTATTCCATCTGGGCAAGCAGCCTTCCTGGGGTTTACTGCCAGGAGTTCCCTCCTCACGTCATGCTCCTCTACAGTGAGTGGGGGGGGGGGTGTTGGACCCTGGTGGGGGCAGGATTGGAGTGGTTGAGTGTTGGTGCGGTGACTCAGAGCAACTCTTTTCAGGTCAGCATGCGTTGCATTGGATAGTGCTCTGTTACCAGACCTGAAGGATTGCATGGACCTGGCTGGTCATCCAGGGTTTCTGGTTTGGGAAAAACACGAATTTTTTTATCCACAGTCACATTTCCAATGCAGAACTTGATGTAATCCAATGTAGTTGTTGCGAACGCAGTTGTCCAGAGTCTGTGTGGCCTGAGAGGTGGCGGGGGGAGGTCATTCCTCATGACCTCTTACAGCAGCTTGTTGTGATGCTTTTGACCTTAGAGAGTTACAGATACATGTTTGTGTACAGAGTTTGGGAAAGGAGACTGTAAATGAAACGAGATTAAACTTACACTTCATGGAAGCAGATATAATAAAATCTCACCGTCTTTCTTTAGCTGAAAGCATTACAAAGCCTAGTCTTAATTACGTTGTGTGTACTCGTATACTTTCACACACATTTTCTCAGAGTATTATATTTTTATTGGCAAGCTTGACGCGGCACTGTAACCGAATGCTCATTAAACTGTGGTGTACACCTGTTGGTCCGACTGAGCGCAGAGCAGCGGTTAACCATTTACTGCACAGGAATGCCATTATGTTGGAAACATGAAACACCATGCACATTTAAAGGGACAGCTAACTGGAAAAATACATCAGGCCTGCTTCACCTGCTGCAAACGATAGATGACGAGCAGATCACGCAAAAAAAGCCAAACATTTATGGCTTAGAAAAACTCAATAATGCGTAATCTTTTAATATCATTTCATAAAAAATTAGAAATTGATAAAAAAAATTTATATAGTCCAAAAATACGTATAAGTCTGTATTTAGATTTGCCAAGTTAGTTTTATGGATGAAAGTAAGTTTTCTGAATGTTACATAATTTATATAATAAAATATAAAGTATATAAAAGAATTCTTGAAACCAACAGAAAAAAAAAATCACAAATCCAGTGATTTGTGATTTTACTAATGACACTATCAAGTTTTTTTTTAACAGTTAGAAGAAATTCTTATTTGTACACTTGATTAATTACAAGATGATTAATTTAACTGTCGTTAAAAGTGCATTTGGATGAATGTTAGTATTCCTGACTCGGTCAGTTCTGGTTAATATGATAATATGCCTTTCAGGTGGAGGATGGTGGATAAAAATAGAGTTCAACCAAATTTCACTGCACAGTTTTACTGCCTACTTGTCCAGCAGAGTGTAGTGTTTCCACTGAGAATTCAGAATGATCAAGTTTAAGTGAGCAGTAAAAGTTTCATCTGAGAGCTTGCTTATTTTGGATTATTGCTGTAGTTTTATAATTTAAACATACGTAGTTCTAAATTTAACTCCACATTTCTTTAACGCTAAGGGCCTGGGTCCGTACATTAACACAACTATTAGTAACACATTTTATTTAAATGGAAATGAAAAAAACAAATGTAACAAACTATGATTTCCAACAGTGTTTTCACTGTGCAGTGGCCCACACATCACTAAACACACCCCCCCCCCACTCTGAGTGACCTGAAACTGGGACTGCATATCTGACCGTTCAGATCACTCTGTTCAGCTTGAGTTTAACAAACGTTCAGCTGGTTAATGGTTACTCCTCATCATGTTTACTGAATTTTACTAAATCTGTGTGAGAGTTCCAGGATGATAGAGAGGGAGTGGTAGTTGAATTACTGAGTCTTTGTTCTTTATTGTTATACACATGCTGCTATACACACGAGGAAGGACAGTTATTGATTTTACAGAGAGCCACAAACCACCTACTGTGGAGTTATCCTGGATACCAGGTCAATAGTGGTCAGAACAAGAACAGTAAGGCACAGCGTCAAGTTCAAATGGCACAGAAGAGTAAGGGGTGGGGGGGCAAAATAACCACAATACTTAAAAGCCATGAGAGATTTAAGCGTCTACAAATTCACATGCAAATGTTAGCCCAATTATTGAAATGCATTGTTTGCATCAAGTGCATTGGATGTTTTCCTTTTAGTCAAATGTACATTTAGAGAGTCCACTTGAACCTAAACACTAAGATTAAATGCATAATTGCGAAATGGTAATGACCCAATAAATGAACAGCTTAACTTCATATTGCTCGATAACGATAGTCTTTTCCAGTGGCATTGTGTTTGCGATAGGAAAAAAAAAAACGGCTCTGTACATCAGCATCAAGAATCCTGTCTCTGGGCTGAAAACTGTTGTGTGTTGTAGCATTTCGAAGAACACTAATGTCCAATGCAACAAGCATGCAGCCATATCAATTCAAGGCACATAGATCTATATGCATGGCGCTACACATACAGGACCAAGGTACGCAAAAGGTGCTGTAGCCACACAAACACCCAACCTCTTTTTTTTTTTCTTTTTTTTGTAGCTACATCACATAAGCAGACACCAGTATTGCCACAAAAAAGACCTTACAGATATCAAGCACACTTACTGTGCCATACTGAGTCAGCAGCTAGAGCTTCTAAATGCTTGTTGCAGGCTTTAACTGTCTTTGAGTTCAGCTGTTAAAATGTAAATCTGTAGCTCTTACTGATTACCAAAGTCTTAAATATGTGCATGTTATCTGAATGTAGTCTCGTTACTTCAATGTGAATAGTTTGTCATAGAATATGCAAGTATAGAATTTTGGAACTACACAGGATTCGAGTACAGTTATAATACATATCACATTATTTGAAATAAGGAAAAAAAAAAACAACAAAAAAATGTGACATGTAGATGTTTAAGACTACAGACAACTTAAAGTAGTGTCGCCATCAACTCTTGTTCTAAGGAATGGATTATAAACCAGTGCAAAAAAAATTAAAAAAATCACTTCAAATAGAGACACAAATATATAAGTAATATGTTTTCAAATACCTGCTCAGGACCGAAAATGCTCCACCTGACTGAAAAACAAGTTGTCACGTTTATTCATGTATTTCACTAATGAATACAATATCTAAACACAAACTGTAATTATATGTTCTTATGAATTTAGTGTTAAGGAATTTGTACATAGTTAATTTAATGTAAGTGTGCTTAAAAGCACCACCATGACAGGTAGTGAAATATCGCTGTAGTCCACATTACTAGTTCAACTTTAACACACAACTGAACACCATCTGACAGTTAATGAAATGTTTTCAAAGTTGGGGAAACAATAACAAAAGGTACCGTGGGCATCTTTTCATGGATTAAATTTCTTTTATAATGTCAGAGACATTAATGGGATAAAGAGAGTCCTCCCTTGTCCTGGTGAGCCGCTGTCGACTCTGATCATTGAAGCAGAAGACTGGGCTGGGCTGGGAGGGGTGGGGGAGTCTTTTTAAAGCATAAATCTGTCCTGATGGATGATCTGAGTCAGGGGTTGAGATGCTCATCTTCCATGTGAAGGCAGTTTGTGGGACACAGGAGAGGCTGGCTGGAGCAGTTTGTGCTCTGACTTTTCA
Source organism: Remorina albescens (assembly GCA_034769265.1). Lineage (NCBI taxonomy): Eukaryota > Metazoa > Chordata > Actinopteri > Carangiformes > Echeneidae > Remorina > Remorina albescens. Next base: position 4,306,426 of record CM068493.1, read on the forward strand.
GGCTTTCTGTTGACTCTGATGAACCTGCAGAGCGAGACACAAAGTGAGATTTTAGGTAGAGACACATAAGAAAAAGGGTTCTTATTCCTTATATGATAAGGCCTGCTCTTCATTAAAAACTGGTTTCAAAAAAGTAGCAAATTCAGAGATTAATAACTGCTACATCTTTCATGGAGAACCAGATTCAGTGGGAGCAGTAGAGCTCATACAAAGAAGCAGCACAAACAGGGAAGCTTACATACCACAGTTATTCCTCCATACCAATAGAGCAGGAATCAGGACCTAGAGCTGCCCAAAGTGAAGCAGAGTGAAGGGATAAGATGACATGGAACAGGAGAGGAGTGTTAGGAAACCGAAAGAAGCACAAGAGCACTCAGGTTAGATGCAAAGCACAGGGAATTACAGCAGTAAAGTCTTGGATAAGAGAAGAGAGACATTGAACCTGAGTACTAGAGCAGAGTTTTATCAACTGGAAAAGTGTCAAAAATGAGCAAGAACAGATGTTTTTAGGAGCTGTCACCAGATGGTACAGGGCTATAATGTAAATATATTACATCATTTCCCGTTCTCTCCTTGTGGCACCTTTGAGAAATAGTATTGGTTCCTGACAGAGGATTTTTCACCTGGCAGAGACAGGTCACCCGGTGGGTCGCTCTCCGTTTTGGTCAAGCTGCTGTGCTCACTGCTGCAGTCCTGCAGGATGTCTCCTCCAGAATGCATCCTGTCTTCTGGACCAGAGAAGAGCAACCTTGTCAGAGCTGTCAAATGCATTATTGATTGTTTGTTTGCTGAGTGTCAAATGAGAGAACTCACCATCATCTGGAGACAGGGACTCTGCCACATCCTCGGTTGCTGTGGCCTGGAAGAGGAGGGTAAAAAAAAAAAAAAAAATCATTTAAATATTATGTCTTTTTTTAAGTTTTTCTCTGCAGGAAAAAGTTTCGATGTTGGGCAGTGAAGTGGTGGCTCACATCGGTGGGTGCAGGGCTGCTGGACAGCAGCGTATGTGGCTGAGCATCAGACATCTCAGACAGCTTCTCCTCATCCTCCTCCTGGATTGGGGAGGATGGAGACCTAAGGGTGCTGAGAGTGCAGCACAAGGTAAATCATTAAGGAACAACAACAACAGAAAACTCTCAGATCAAATCTAATTGCTGACAAAGATGAATATAAAGCAGCAATTTTGACTATTGTAATATGTGTAAACATTTCTATTATCTTAACCCGATTACCAACAAGTCATATAACGCTACCTGTCAGGTGACTTGCTGACTTTGCTTTTCTGCAGACTCCCATCATTCAAATGCTCCGGGGAGCTCAGTTGTCGGCTCTCACCACCCATGCCACCTGAGAAGTTGATTTCATCGTACAGGGGGGCAGATGGGATGGCTGGAGACACGGCCCGCAGACCATTCAGAGCCTCTAACAGTGAGATTGGCTCAAAGCCTGGAGGGACTGAGTCTGTGCTCTGCAAAGACACATACACAAAGACTTTTGGTGAATATGCATAGTGAGTGTGAAAAATTCAACAATATCACTCAGATACGCACTATTACTGGATAAAGTGGGCTGACAGTCCACAGTTAACTGAGGAACAAGATGCTGTACAACATGGAGGAAAACCTGATATATGACAATCTGATGCAACGCAACAATGACCATATAAGATGTGATTACAAAAACAGGCAAAACTAATATTTTATAAGTTGAACACACATTATGGTAGGAATGGACTTGAATTTACATATGTGAAACTGAGCAACGTCTTGATTTGCTAAATTTCTTATTGCGATGAATATAAGAACATGTTACACAGTTGTGATTCACGCCCAGTTTCCTGTTGCTGCACTTTAGAGACAGGGTTAGCTGGTAATGCATAGATGCGTGTGACACTTACTGAGTGCTCGTCATGGTCCATAGTCTGAGCCAGAACAGGGCTGAAAGAAACAGGAGACAGAGCTCCAGGCTTTTTCCTCACAGCTCTGATCTGCAGGAGGGCTCTAAAAGCTGAGTAGAAGAACACCAGGTTAAACTGAACACAATAACCATGCCATCCTATTAAGTTATAACGTTCTGTTTTAAATAGCACGCCTAAAGCCTGTTAAAGAGCAGAAGTTTATGATGATAATGTAACAGCTCTTACGCAGCCTGCAGATTGGACAATTGTTGGCCTGGTAACGAAGAGTGTCTGCACATGAGTTGCAAAGACACAGATGTCTGCAGGGCAAGATGAGTGTATCTCTCAGGTCTGACAGGCAGACAACGCATTCGTTGCTGTTGTCACTGTTCTCATCATCGGAGGGCTGGACAGAGAAAAATGTTAATTGTAAGCCATACAAAATAAACATTGCTGACGTTTGAAGCATTGTCATTTCCAGAACAGCTTAAACCTTGGTTTCTTGGTTGTTTTTGTTCTCAATCCCGTAGATCTCCTGTAAGAGGTAGCTCACACGGTCCACCTGCATAGAGACAGTGAGAAGTTATCTGAGGGGTGAGCAAAAGGTTCAAAATATTATCCCCACTGTGTTCATTTTTTTTTAGAGAGGGATGACACCAGTGGTCTTAAATAAGTGCTACATATATTTCGCTGCTCACTGTTATCTACAGTCTTATATAGAGCATGTGTAAAATTATCTTGAGCTGCTTGTAATCTAAGTTTACATTCAACGCCTCCTTAAAAGGTCTACATGCTCCCTGGGGTCTTGGCACAGATTTTGTGCCATGTACGGCTTACAAAAGCTGCAGATGATGAAAACAGAACGCAGCTGGAATAGAACTGGTTATAATTTATTCAGAGCCATTCCAAGAATGTTGACCTCATGTCCTTAAGCATCTGTCCTTCACCTGGCCTGCACTGATTTATTGACACGCTTTATTGACAATTACTGACTACACTGCTATAAAATTTAAAAAATCTTAAGCAGAATTGAACCCAAACTGTGATAAGATGCTTATGATGTTGGTATTAAATGTTAAGATGAAAGAATTTTTATAAACTTACAATTTGTTTCTGCTTCAGAGGTTTGACAGAGAAACTGCCATCAACGTGCTGGAGGTGTTAAAAAACAAAAATAAAGAAAAACAAACAAAAAATCTCATTTTAATCTCATTTAATTTGTTTATACAGATTTAAATTACTTTCATATGGCTGAATACCTACTCTTTCAAATGCTGCCAAAAGTACATGAGCATGTCCAAGGCAATCTTTAAAAAAAAAAAAGAGAAATAATTAGTTTTAAACTAACTTTATTAATGATCAAGGTTATTACCGAATGGTTCTGTCACTTCTGAGCTGCTACCTTATGATACATTTGTCTGCCTGTCCGAAAAAAGACACACTGTCGTCGTGCAGCCCTTGTAACCTACCATCTCCTTCATCAACCACAGCCTGGATAACCATGGGGAACACTCCTCGATCAAGGTCAAAGTTCAGCTTTAGGGGGAAAGATACATTTCAATAAGAAACAGGTGATAATCAGTATGGTGCTTTCAGAGTGTCTGTGTGTAAAAATTCAAATGTTATGTTGATACAATGATCTAAACTTCTGCCCAAAATGTTTAAATTGAAATGTATAAAGATGATATTTAGTGAGACAGGCCAAGGTGATGTACTTTAGTGATGTGTGCTCAAGTGATAGACTTCACTAATTGTTCTACATACTTACATCTTCCTCTTTCCATTCGCTGAAATCTATTTTGAAAGACGGCATGGAGAACTGCTGGCTCACCCCTCGCTTGTAATGCACAGTTTCAGAGACCATTGATGGATCCTTTGGGCTGTACCTAAATAAAGCATGATGAGAGAAAAATGGTCAGTGTGCAGGAGGATCTGGATCTGTCATCCAGTGCACTCTATTTCACTGAGATGGAAAACAGAAAAAAGCTGACATTTAGAGCGTGGATGAATTCTATAAATTCCTTCATCTCTCTAGACAGTATAAGATTGACAGAGACTAAAAAGAGCAGTACAACAGCAGCAATGTCTGATCTTTCTGATTGCAGAAAAAATTAATCATTGCTCAGTCTCATCACAAAACAATAACTTCAGTACAAAGTACTACTTTCATCTCCTTCTGAATCTTAACTGTGGTATCCATGGTTACTGGTGGTTGCTCGGGGCTCACTATATCTATTACAGTCTTTGTGCTCCAAGGCTTGAATCCCTGCATCCATAAAACACAGGTTACATGTTTTACACAGAAACGCAGATTCAATTAAGCTGCTCTGATGGATGGATACAAAATGCCCTGTGTTTAATACAGACAAGGTTCTAAAATGGATTTAATTCAATGGGACATTTTAAGCAGCTGTTTATCTTCTGTAGATTTAGTCCAATTAAAAAGAAAAAAAGGTTAAGATAAGAGTCTTACACTGCCATCCCATTGGAGAACTCCTCAAATGCCTGGCAGTAGAGGGTGATGGCCACCCGAGCATCAGCATCAAAGGTGAACTCCACACCGTACTGGACCTTTGGTTTTCCACCTTCCTCCACCAGTGTGTCCGAGTCATCTTTGTACCTAGGATCAACAACATTTGAGAGACGCTATTTATAACAGTTCTTTGTTCTTACTATGATTTGTATCATGAGGCTGCCTGGCAAAATTTACCTGACCAAGCGCAGAGAGTCTTTTCTAATGTTGACCAGACTCCTCAGGGTTTTCACAGGCTCATGGGGTGCAGGTGTCACATATGGAAACTAGGGGAAATAATAACATCAAATGAATGATACATGATTTCAAATTCTTTTCTTTCATTGTTTGATTAAACTTATTAATGGTCATAAAAATAGAACTACATCATTGTTGTTTTACATCTGTGGAAAACAGACAGCATTGCACTCTGAGATTGTTAAAACAACCGAGTTGAAGAAATATCAGGTTTTCACCTGCACTGGCCTGTTCCCAAGGAAATTCAGGTCCATGTTTTCTCCAAAAAGATATCCCTCTGGATGTGGTGTGTCAAATTTCTCTCCTCCCATAAAGAAGTGGCTCGCAAAGTAATTCCCTGAGGACGGAGGAGGAAAATAAAAAACCCCATAAACAATAAAGGAAATGTCAGCATGTCACTGCTAACTTCCCTTAATATTTTCTAGTACATTTCTTTCAGTTTTAAAATTAGCTCAGTCAATATGCAATTACTTCAAGCGGTCTGAGTGAAAATAAATTGCTTTAGCTAGACAATAGGCGATGGAGTGTAATATGAGGCAAAAAGATAATGAGGGTTCACTAAAGAGGATAGGTGCATAAAACTGAGGTACGTGTTAGGCAGTTACACAACCCCATCTTACTGTTTAACACCTAAACACAACACAGAAACAGCAACATGACCGCCAAAACCTTCTCTCTTCTACCTCTACCATCACATCAGCTGTAGCACAACATGATACTTCACATGTATATATGTGTACAACATTTTCCATATAATAATATCAACCATCCATAAACAAGCCACATTATCACCATTTCAGTGGTGATAATGTTGCTGGGTGTAAACTCATACGAGCCAGATTATGTGACCTAGTGAAACATTAGCTGGCAATAAAATGTCTGATTGTTGTTGTGTTTTTTTTTTAATGGGGTTCAAAATTAGGCAGACTTGTTGGTTTCACATTAACAAGCACTGAAATTGTCAATGAGGAAGGACAAGTATCATTAAAACTAAAGTAGGAAATTTTTTAAAAAAGCATAAGTATGTCACCAACTTTTTCCCTTCAGTTACTGAAGAGGATTGTTTTTTTGTTTTCGTTTTTGTTTTTTTTAACATTGACGCTGTAAAAACTCAATAACAGACTGGTTTTAATCCTTCAGCGTATGACTGGTTAAAAGACAAATATAACGAGAGTAAAGTGTGAGATTTCTGCAGGAAAAGCAGACGGATGTTTAAGTCGTTGTCTAACTAAACACCTCTCGGTCATTATCGCCAAACACAAATGGCAGGGAGCGCTCGGTGTCTCGGCGCTTCCTCCTGCTGCTTTAAACAGCCGACAAAGGTGTGAGATACAAAACCCAGCCAAGAGGCAGCGACGATCGCTCACCGGATTTGGGTGGAAATCGATAGGCCGAGTTGGCCTGGATATCGATGTCCTCGACACCAGCGATCCTGCGGCTCAGGATGGATCCCATCTTTCCTCCGCTGGATCGCCGACGTTAGCTACGGTTAGCTTAGCAGCAGCTAGCGGACGGCGAGTCAGCAGCTCCGGCGGCGCTCTAACGCCAAACCACAGATAACATCAACAGAGGTGAGAGGGGGGGGGATTAAAAAAAATAAAAAAACGTTTTCGTTAGTTTAACATTTTACAGGCTTGGTTAGTCGGTGGCTGTGCCGCGGACGCTACCAGGAAACACACACACACAGCGACGGGAGGCTGTTGTTTTGGCCGAGCGGTGCTAACGAAGCAGGGAGGCGATCTGATTGGCTTTTTCCAAGCGCTCCCCGGAAGTCGGGGCGTTCGGTCTGAGTCAGAGGGCCGCCCGGCGAAGAGCGCGGAGTCAGGGCGGGGAGGAAGGGATGGGATGGAAGGATGGGGGTCAGCTTCAGGGTGGTGTTTTTTTGTTTTTTTTTTATTGTTTTATTAAATTTGGGGGACAAAGAGGAAGAGAGATGAGAAGAAAGAAAGTTATTATAAAAACTGAAACGATCAATGTATAAAATAAACTAATAATCTGGACCATCATGCTAGTGCCATTAAACATATTATCAGCATTAACGTTTAAGGCTTTATAAGCTCTTATTAATCAATTAATTATTATTTATTATTACCAATGCTTTGGCAGCATGGCACTTAAATTCTGCAGGGACGCCCTCCCTAAGCCATCATGTCAAGTAAAAAAAAAAAAAGCCCAATATGTTATTACTAAATATCTTAACTGATCCATAAAGCACCAGTAAATAACCCAGTAATGGACACTTTCATCACATTTTATAAATCTTTGAAACTATCAATACAAATCGTGTTTGTGCTTCTGTCACTGTTAATAATTAAGTGTAATAATTATACAGTTCTTTCAGAGATGTTTGGCACTACAGTGTCATCTTTATTAGATTGTTTTCTACAAGTCAAATAAGATAATAGCACCACACAGTGATGATACTGCTCATTCTGGGTAATTTGACAATCAGTTATCGTGATTTTATTGCTAAATTGTTGTGTCATTAGTTTAACACAGTGTTGCAGTTTCTCACTGTGAATACTGGCAGGCAGTTTATATTAAGTTTCAAATGAACCACCGTGTCGTCTTCTGCAAAATTATAGAATGGTTTCAACTCCAAACTGTAATTATAAACAAATATTTTTGTTTTCACTTTATACTAAACCAACACTGAGCTGTACATTTAGGTTATGTTAATAACTGTGTATTTTGTCTTGCATTGGTGGCTGTAAATACACTCAGGTCAACTGAAAATAATTATATTCTCATATATATATATCTATAGATCAATCTATAGATATATATAGATAAATACTCATATTTAAATTGTTATTATATATATATATAAAGATAGACAGCAAAGTTATGAATAAAACTTCAGTTGTACATTCAATTTCAAAATTCACGAGCAAAAAGGGGTCATGATCAGAAATTTTATATTTTATTTGTACATTTATGATGTTTATTTTACGAGATAATATTTTAATTTTACGAGATAGTATTTAACACACAAACCTTAAAAACATTTTAAAAAACCGTGCAATTTTAACCAGTTTTCACACACACACACACACACACTTTTATATATATGCTATTAAAGCCTTAGTTGTTGTTGTATATGTATCTTTTTAGAGATTAACGTCAGTACATTTATTTGTGGATGTCTGTCGGTGATAATAATCACTGACGGGCAGAGTTGGTCCGTCTCAGGCGGACGTTGGAGCCGCTAACGTCAAACAAACTTCTGGGTCCTCGCCTTTCCCCCCGGAACCGGGTAATATCGGCTATTTTTAAACTGACAGCTGGATCGTTACAGTCGTGAGAATAAACAGTGCTCCACAATATTCAATAATTTAGCCGGTTGATGTGTAAATTTCCGTCTTTTCTCTGTTTTTGTGCTTCGATCGACAACGTTAACTAACTAGCTAGCTAGCTAGCTCGCTAGCTAACGGCTGTTAGCTCTAGCTGAGCAGTCATCCTCACCTCTTAAGTGACTTAAACGGCTAAGTACACACAAAAAAGGAAAAAGACTAAATGTCAGTCACACTTAAACATATTATAGGAACTAGGTGACATCAATGACCGTTCATTGCCAGTTAACCAACCCTAGTGTCGTTTACTACACCGCCTTATTTCTGCTAGGCGATGTGCTAGTTGTCTATAATAACAACAGCGTTTCGTTTGCACAACATGTCCGTTTTAATTTAACAAAAATGATCTCTTTCGTTTCGTTAAACTGCATTACGCAACTGAGTTATTCATGGTTAGTTGTGCAAGTAGTTTTGAGCTGGATTATCTGGGAAAGGATTAACAACAGAAAAAAAAAAAAAATCAGCTAGCGCTAGCGAGGCAGTTGTTTAGCACAGAACTGTTAGCATCAATGTAGGAGCAATGCTTTCCAGCAAACTGGGATTTATTTTTATTTTATTTTTTTAAAGGAGCACAAATTGTAAGTTTTGTTTTGTGTTGTTGTTGTTGTTTTTAAGGACGCTTGTTTTTGTTTACCAGAGCTTGTTCAGCTGAAAGTGAGGATGTAAGAGGGAGTTAGTGTTTTGATTCTGGGCTGCATGTCAGCTATTTAAATAACACCTTATATTGATAAGTGCATTGAACAGCACAAGAGTAGGAAGCTAAAGATTTTTACTGTTGTCAAGGTTATGTTTTTGTTTGTTTGTATGTTTGTCTTTGTCAGCAGGATAAAGCTTTAAAAACTGAACATGGTGGAACTAGGTGGATGTTATGGGACAGGGGTGAAGGACATCCAGATTTTATTTAGGGGGCAGATCCCAATATAATGAATTACATATTTTGCGATGGAGTCTGGTTCATTTTGATAACTTTACTCCTTTATATCATAATACAGGTTGCCTGATTCTTCAAGAGGAATCTTTCTTTTCCCAGAAAAAAACAGGTAAACATTTGCCTTCTTGTCAACCAGTTATTTACGATGTACGCACATTTTAACATTACATATAACAAATATTATTTTGATTGTTATAGGTTGGTTTCTTTGTTTGTTTGTTTATTTATGGTATTAATTTATACTTAGTATGTGCAAATTAATAAGGATTTGGATTAATTTGATTCACATACATTTTGTAAAATATATGTGTCTTCCCTGGTTTTATTCAACAGACCAAAACGTGGAGAGCCAAGTTGTCTGCGAAATAACATTTACTTTTACTTTCACTTTCACGCTGTGTTCAAATTTCCCTGCAGCTTTCTACAGTCATATCATCACAAGAAAATAATAGTGCAGATATTAAAGTAAAAATCTTGCCAATTTGCCTGTTTCTCCAAGACATTTTTTGAACTCTTTGAATGCAGCGTTCAACAAATGCCAAAGCATGCATTATTTAGCCACAGAGGAAACCACACGTCCTGCTGTAACCTGAGCCCTGAGATAGGAAAACATGTGAACTCTCATTTGTGGTGGTGGTGGTGGGGATCTTTTTCTGTGACTGTTATCTTTACATACAGGCCTCCAGAGTAGGTATATTTTAATCATAAGAACTAATTTGTTACTACTGTTTGCTTTGCTGCTGATTAACATTATTCTGGAGTGTCATTTTTGTCAGTTGTTTGTACGTGCAACAACTCTATCTCATTTCCAGGTAAAAGTCACAGTGTTGACCGAAATATTTATGACTCATGTCAGGTCGTCTCAGGTATCATTGTTATTATAGACTGAAGGCTCCAATATATTGCTGCAGTACAAGAACAGCCACAACATCAATCATCAGTCTTTTAATCACCAAACTGCTGTATTTTGCATGTTCTAAAACTTTGTTCAGTTTTAGACTGTTATCAGCACTGACACCATGTACCTCATTAGCCTCTCTGAATGTTGTTGGAACAAATGTATGACTTGGGAGAAGTTTGTGTCAGAGTAATGAGCTGTTGGACTTCAAGTGTTTTGTTTTTTTGTTGCTGTTTTTTTAATTAATCTAACAGTGAAAGTCTAAAGGAGAGTTGTGAGAGGAACTCGGTGTCCATCCCCTCTCCCTGTCCAGACATCCGGCCAGTATGTCCAGTGATCCTCCTCCTCCGTACCCCGGAGGCCCCAGTGCCCCTCTTATTGAGGAGAAGAATGGACAACCTGGTAATAAAAACAAACATGCCGAATTGTGATGAATTGAGGTGCTCCCTGATACAGAATTTGTGTTACCTTTTTTACTTTTTTTATCTATTTTTTTTATATGAATTCATTATAGTGCTGTTTTTCTATTTTCTTTTCTTTTCTAACAACAAACTTAGCAAATTTTGCTTCATCAAAACAAAAATTGATTATCACCTCCCAAATTTGCATCCAAACACCAAATTTAATCGTTGTGCCTTCAGTAAATAGTCACAATGTAGACTTAAAAATACTCCCAGTGTTTATTAAAAAGTGTATTTAACCAATCACAAAACCCTCGTGAAGAAGAAAAGTGTATTAGACCTAATACTCTGACATTAATGCAACATTTGCAGGTAGAATGAATCTAAGCCGCATTAGTGATATCAATAACTACAATAATATTGTAATGTCAGTTCTTTCTTTCTAAACTTCTTCTTTGTTATGTGTGTTATCTTTCAGAAGCGGTTCCCGTAAGAACTGCACCTCCGCCGGGGCAGCCCTTGCCTCCAGACTATGGTCCTCCACCCTACGAGGCCCCACACCCAGGCTTCCTTCCCCCACATGTCCCCGGAGAAGGTTCCATGCCAATGCCAATGCCACCTCAAGGTGCTGCAGTCACCATATGTGAAATTAACATTTAAATCATCAAAACAACCTGTCAGACATGTAAAAAGTGTCTTGGCTAATGTGTTAGGCTAATTCCTGGTTGTATGATGAATGTATGTTTAATGTTTACTCATCTTTTTAGCATGGACAGTCCAAAAAGTGTCTCCAAAAATCACTTGTTCATTGAGATTCAACCTCAGTATCAGTTAGTAGGAATCAGAAAACCGAAGCAAACATCCAGTCCTCTTTAATGTCCAGTGTGTTTTACTGAATTTCAGTTTTTAAATGAGAGAACTTAAAAAAATATATCGAACCGTTTAAAGTCTCTAATTTTCTTTATCTTTTACTCAGGCGGCCACTACCCACCACCCCCAGGTCACTTTCCTCATCCAGTGCCAGGACAGATGGGCCCTGGTCCCAGTCACTTTGTCCACATGGGAGGACACACAGCGACCGTCCTGGCTCCTCCGGGTGCAGCCACCACTGTGACCGTACTGCAGGGGGAAATGTTCCAGACATCACCAGTGCAGACGGTGTGTCCGCATTGTCAGCAGGCAATCGTCACACGCATCTCCCACGACGTCGGCCTCATGAACACACTCTTCTGCCTCTTCTGCTTCTTCGTAGGGTGAGTAGATCACATTGGAGAAATGTGGTTTGATAGTTGATCGAATCAGGGTTTTTGAAGTTGGGCTCTTGGACTGATAAGGCATTTACTGAGGGGTCTGTGTAAAAGTTTTTGTCTTGACCCAAAATGTTCAGCCATTGTCTTCTGATATTCAAATCAAACTGAATGATAAAAGCAGGCGCTTGTCACAAAGTAGCAATGTGGCTCAAACTCACGGTCATTCACTCTCACTGTCTGTTAGCTCACACAGGCAGTTTGTTCTCAGTAATCTGCTTCTATATGCAAAACAAGAGCAGCTGGTTGTGGTGAGAGTCATGCAAATTAAAAGGGTTGGTCACAAGCAAATTTAAAAGAAATAGAATTTTTACCCACAGACATGCAAAAGTGCCAGCAACAAGTTCTTAATTCAGTCAACAAGCTTATTTTGTATTATGTAATGGGATACTTTGCATGCAGAGACATCTGTGGCGTTCATTCCAGAAGGATATCTAGACATGCAGTTCCTGACTTTATTCAGATCAGGGCCAACAGAAAGGCGTCACTTTCTGCTATGCATGTAGGAAGTACACAATGTCGCCAAGCTGCTTCTGTCACAGGCATTAAGCTGGGAATGTTTTTGACTCCAGATGTTATCGTGTTCAAACAAAGTTACTTTTTTTCTTTCACTCAAAATTGACTTGTATTCTTTGCTGGTTGTTGGATGTATTGCTAAAAGGTTTTTAGTGGTCAGTAACATTGAACATAATATGTTGCCTCTCTGTTCCTGATTTTCAGGTGTGATCTAGGCTGCTGCTTGATTCCTTGTCTGATTGATGACCTCAAGGATGTGACACACACCTGTCCTTACTGTAAGGGCTACATTTACACATACAAGCGTATATGCTAACCTCCGATAGCTGTATGCTACAGAGATATGTACATGCTCACACATAAATACTCACAGCTCCTCCTGCTGGTAGTGACAGGCTTTTTTTTCCCCCTTCCACATTTTTGCAAAGTGTTGTGTAGCCCTCTCAAGTTGTAAGTGCAGTTTTCTCATGATTTCACAGAATATTTACTGTATATATCTTTCAGCATAGGTCTTTCATGTATAAATATGCATTTGAAATGTACAACTCTCACACCGAACTACAGTGGATGTTGTGAACTAAAACATTCAGAGCATCAGGCTCACCGGTGCATCTGGGGAAAAGGTTTGCAGCATTACGCAGGTAAAATGAAGAAATGTGTGGATAGACAGATAACCTCAGTAGAGAAAACTGTGAAAAAAAAAAAGCTAACTTTATTTATTTGAAATCATCTGAATCTTGCTTAGAAGCAAGTGCTGAAGTCAGACATGCTGGGATACCATTTTTTTTATTTATTTGAAATATTTTATCGACTATTTTAACAAACTAATCTTAAGAACTGTGAACATTTTTTGTCTTTGTCTGATAATTTAGTTCTAACAGGCCTAGTTTTCTTTCCTTTTATCATGATCCCTTTCTGAATGTGAACTAATTAACCAGCCATTTTCATCTGATAAGTGGATGTATTTGCTTGTGAAGAAATGCCCAAGATTGATGTTACTTGCTATATTTAGTGATCATGTGGGCTTCAGTGAGCAGTAAAAAAAAAAAGTATTGAGCGATTTTCAGTTGAGTTACATCAAGGCCCTCTGTCCACCCTGTACTCAATTTTGAAAATATATCTAACATTTGCACTTTAGGTTTAAATCCATAGATAGTCCTATCAGCCTCTGAAAATTGTTCGTCTTGAGGGAAAAGATGTGATGTAAAGGTCATCAAATTAGTTAAAGCAGGGCATAATTCTGGCTTTCACTTGGTTAGTTGTTAGGTCATTTTGGTTAACTGCAAAGTAAAGCAGAGGGGTAGTAAATTTGGCAGACGGAGGGGTTTTAATGTTTCTGATGACATCTTAGTAATCTTATGTTCTCTCTGGCAGTTATATCCTCACTGATGGGGCCAGTTGAATTTGCTGCCACAGGAATTAGGTAGTTACATGACAGTGGAAATGTTGGTCAAATAAAACTGGTGGCACCATCATGACATAACTCTCTATAGGCTGTTACCTTCTTAATATGGCACCAGCCCTTTAAGATTACCTGCATTGCTCAGATGCATGTTAGAAAACAAACACAGATGTCTTTGGGCTAATACAGTAATAAAAAAAAAAATGTAATCTATGCTAGGAATAAGCTTGAAATAAATGATTGTATCAGTCATCTTGCAAAATTACATTGTGGTTCCATTGAAATCAATACTCACATCGTTACACCAGAGCATGCCTGACCTGCCATTCACCTTTGCTCACCAAGTGCAGTTTGCCTGTATGAGCCACATCAAAATCAATTAGTTAGATACCTCACACTGCCTGCATTTGATTTTTTTTTTCTCTTGAGGCTAGCTAAGCTGTGCAAGAGGAGTTAAACGATTGCATTTAACTTTTAATACAATATGCCATGGTTGTGAATAATGCTGGCCTGCATTTCTCTCTAAATGTCTGTGATACTTATGACTATGTAAGTCAAAATTTGTTTGACTGTTGTATACAGGTACTATTTTATCAATAAAAACCAGAATATGATTTTTCTTTGAAATTCATTTTTAATGTTATCTAGAAACTTCATTATGCCTACAAAGTGAAATTGAACACTTTGTGTAACTATAATCTGTAAAGACAAAAGGAAACATTTCTCCAGCTGTACCTCAACATACAATAAAAATAATCAAAACCAGAGCCTGTTGTGAGTAAATAAAGGCTCAACCCGTGATAATCTGTCACTTAAGAAGCTAATAAATAAAGAATTTCAAAATGCAAACGTGTCAATCCCTCCACCGATGTCCACACTGGGCATTGCAGCATTTGTAAAATGTCGTCATTGGTTCATCGGCTGATCTGGTCTGAATCTGCATGAAATACGCCCGAGGATGCTCACACTTGGGACAAGTTTCTGAAAACAGACACATGGGAAGTGTCACTCGTGGATCACAAGGACTGCATCTTGGGTTTATAGTGTAAAGAGGAAATCACCAGTGCGAGTCAAATCGAAACAAGAAGAGCATTTACACAAATAAGTCACATTCATACGTGTATGTGTGCATTTAAAATAGAGAGCTTCACTTCAGGATTAGCCAGACATTTTACAGAAAAGATCAACTGTAGATTAACAGCTTAAAAAATTCTGTATGATGAATTGTAAAATTTAATGCATTACAAAATTAAATACTCTGACGTTGAAGAAATTTAGTTATTAAATCTATAAAACTGAAACTAAACTGAAAATAAAATCTAAAATTCTTAGTCAATATTTCTCAAACTGGTATTTTTATATGCATTTGCAGTTAAACATGAAACCAGATCTCAGTGAACTTCAAGAAGATATTTAAATGAAATGAACTTAGTATTTCATGTGTGTTTTGTTTCTGTGGTTAAATTATTACAAGTCCACAAAGTAAATGAGGGACACAAGCAGCTATCACAGAATATTTATATCAGTCATAGTGACAGCGTAGAATCAGACTCCACTGCTGAATGTGTGTGCTGCGTTATGAAGAGCCAATAATATTGCCAACTCACAGTAAGCTGTGTTTTAAAAGGCATGGAGATAACTTGCATCACTCAGACACTCTGTGACAAAAGTCTGCTCAAATGTCTTAAAGAGGTCTTTCCAATCTGTTTGGGCAAATTCTTTATTAGTATACATTTATTTCACTTACATCTACATCTATGTTATTGTTTGCAAACGCCAACTAAGACTTTCTCTCTTCACTATTAAGTATTTTCATCACCTCCTTCAAACCACTTTGGGTCCCAACATAATTTACAGTTGTCTTACAGCATTATGTTGGAGATCTACCCAAAGGTTTTCTATCATGAGGCCTGCTGCAGACGAAGACCTCTTTTCACGACAACTTCACTGACTGCACGACATTTGAACCTATTATATTAGCCTCTTTTCACATTTAACTACACACCTTTTTCATATTTGTGAATTTCCACTTTATACAATCAACTTTGAAGTCAGAGGTGCAGCAGAGCACTGAGGACTACACACTAAGATGAACAAGAGACCACGAGGCGGGGGGATCTGGTGTCAAAAAGTTTGTACTCAAATTCACCAAGGCAGTGGATCTGAGGATGAAACCCCAGTTTGGTGTCACTCACCGGCAGTTGAGTCCACGTTTTCCCAGGCTGCAGCTCCACCGAGAACATCATCCACCTCCTTTAGCTTTGGGTACTTCCTGTTGTTTACCTGCAGCCAGAAAAATAACCCAAAACACTCAATACCACAAAACTCAGAGCAGCACCTCCAAATACAAAGCAAACACATAATGACTACTTCGAAACATGACTAAATGTGTGTTTGCTGATGCTTTTTTGTCGGATAACTCACCTTTCTGGTGATGTTGTGGACGTAAGGACAAGTGTTACAGGCGAACCTCATGCACTTCTGTCCTTCCTCCACAATTAAAACGTTCCCACAGGTCGGACAGAAAAGGAGCATGTTAGCCGAAGATTTGTTCCACTTCAATTTGTAAAATAAACCAACAAACAACAATATAACTACGCACAAAAACGAGATTTAGTAGTTTTGCTGTAAACAGTCTGACGCGTGTGGCGGAGGCAGCGGCACCGGAAGCGGAAGCTCCGTTTGTTTTTTACAGCCCGGCGGGAAACAAGCAACAAAGACAAGGAGCAGTTTTTATTTTGAAATAAAATAACCCATCAAATTATGATGCAGCCATCAGGTTTTCATTATTCAAGTGAAAATTTACTCGCTCAACAACATATTAAAGTGATGTTTGAAATGAGTTCGGCTGAGCGGAAACATGTATTTTAGTTAACGCAGTCCTTCCGGTATGTAATTCGTGTAGCACTCGGTGTTGTTTACCTTCGCTGGTTCGTGGTTTCATAAAAGTGATGGAGGAGCAGGTCCAGGACTCCGATGGAGGAGCACAGCCGGCCGAGGGAGCCCAGGAGGAGGTGAAGGAGGAGAACATGGCCGCTCCGGATGAAGAGGAGGAAGAGGAAGATGAGGAGTCTCTTCCTCACTCGGAGATTCTGGATATTTTTGAGGAAGGACTCGCTCAACTTGTGCAGGACCCTTTGCTCTGTGACCTCCCGATCCAGGTGATCTGTCCGCCAAACACTGTCTCCGAAACGTCCACCGGTGTCCGCATGTACCTGAGGACAAGAGGACTCTCTGTAGAACACCCCAGATGAAGGTGTTAGTGTTCGAATCCGGGGAAGGACACGAAGGCTGTATGAAGCACTGAAAGTTTCCCTTCAGGTTAAAAAAAAAAACAAAAAAACCAAACAAAACAAAAACAAAAACATGATCCCTGAACAGTTTTTTCCCAATATTAACACATTATAAAAAATATGGATGTTTTGAGAAAATAGCCTCGAGCCCAAGATGACATTTTCTGAATGGATGAATTATGAATCCGATAAACATCCAAAATAATCGGTTAAAATTTCATTAAAAAGGGACACATTTAAGAATCTGTCACTGTTGTCTGCTACCTGACTCAGATTATAAAGGATTTATTCATTTTCTGCTAACTGACCATTTAATTCATTGAATAATTGTGTCAGCACAAGTTGAAAGTTGGGACATCATTAACTACAAGTGTCAGCAGTATTTTTTAGATTTTTTTAAAAATTGTGTCATATTTTTTGAATGCCTGTTTGAAAGCAGTCAGAATCAGCACTGATAGATTGAAGTCCTGTAAAATGTCTTTCTGCTGTCAATCTGATGTAGGTAACTCTGGAGGAGGTCAATTCTCAGATTGCTTTGGAGTACGGTCAGGCCATGACAGTGAGGGTTTTAAAGGCAGATGGTGAAGTAATGCGTAAGTGTTTCTGTGCAGTTTGCTGGTTTTTCTTACATTTTTATGATTTTTTGTTGAATGAGCGGACGTCACTACACATTTTTACACATTTATGATTATTATTATCATTTTTTTACAAACCTAACATTCTGTTTTTTCTCTTGAAGCCATAGTGGTGGTGCAGAACGCTACTGTCCTCGATCTGAAGAAGGCAATCCAAAGATTTGCTGAGCTGAAACAACAACGTGAAGGCGGTGTGAAACATGTCAGCTGGTAAAACACACAAACAAAAGAACATATAACAGATTTTAGCATTCATAATTATCATTTGTTAAACTGTTTTTCTCTTTTCTTTTACAGGACATACGTTTGGAGAACTTACCATTTGGTATTTCAGGGGGAAAAGCTTGACGATGACAAGACGAGGCTTAAAGAGTAAGTGTATAAAATTATTACTGTAGATGTTCCATAATCATCAACGCTCTCTGAGCTCTTTTCCTTCTTTTTAATATATTCAGCTACGGGATCAGGAACAGAGATGAAGTGACGTTCATGAAGAGACTGAGGAAGAAGTGAAACGTCACAGATGAAACAACTTTGTATTGATAATAATAAAACTTATTTTATTTAAAGTGTTTGGGACAGTCGTGTTATAAAAATCTCTGATCACATTGACTCTCACTTTACAAATGTTACTGTTTCTTAAAGAAGCTGTGTGTCGATAGTCCCCCCCCCCCCCCCTTTTTTTTTTTTTACTGAGATGTTTGTATAATTTTCAGCAAATATTAAATATATTACAGTTTTTTCTAAACATTTAGCGTGCGTGTGTGTCTCAGTTTTGCTTAGCTTCCATGGCACAAGCAGTGTTATGAATTCAAGAGCAGAAAGTACATTTAACTGGCTGATTTGAATAATTTCCTGGTATACACGAACACTACATGTTTTTGTTTACTTAGTTTGATGTTACCTGCACAGGAAACACTGGAGGCAGCTGAGGAGCTTCGGTAACACAAACTCTTTTTCTCTTATGCAATACATTTCACTTTAATGCAGTTTTAAATGAAGCTTACTTAAATAGTTAGATAAGATTTTACGGTAATGTGTCCTGTTAGTGCACTAAGTCAGCACAGCACAGGTCTAGTTAGAAGCATTGGAGGAGATCTGCAGCTGTTATGTTGTGATGTTTAAAGTGTTGCTTTGAAAATTATTAAGAAGAAGAAAGATTTTCTGATGTTTTAGTCATAAACATAATCTGTTATTGTTATTGATCTGCTGTACAGATAATACTCCAAGCTGGTCTTTATTTTGAGTCATCACATTGAAATGAATGTTCACATACAGTTTGTATATCTTATTAACTCATCCATTCATTCATCTTCAACTGCTTATCTGTTTCTGGGTCACGGGATATCTTATTAAATCTTATAAAATTTCTTCTGTGGTGTCGCTATGGACACACACAGTATCTACATACATCTGCTTTAAGCTTCAGGACAGAACACTGCGCGCACCAAACAAGCATAAACACAAATACAGTAAAGACAATTTGTCTTTTCAGCCTTGTCAGTCGACACCATGACCTCAGACAAAACCCTGAAGACGATAACAGCAGAACTGAACCTGCTTTCATTGAAAAGATGCCAACTTCTGGAGAGGAAGAAAATCCTGAGCATATTTCAAGAATTGAGGAAGCGTGTTGAATTTGGACAGACAGGTGGCACACAGAAGCAAGAAATTTTAAATCAAAAAGGAGGAAAGAAAATCACAGTCAAAAACACTTATTTTTTCACATCTCTGCTGTTTTATATGTTTGTTTTCTGCCAGAGGAGGCTGCCTCAAACCAGCATGAGATCGATAGCATTGATGAAAAACTGAAAGAACTGAGTGAAAGAACGGCCGAGCTCCAGAAAGGCAACGACATCATCCTCAGTGGAGACCAGAAGAAGAACTCTATGAAAGGTGAGTCCAAACTTCCTGCAGCATCTCGTCACCCCTTCACCCTTTGAACTCATAACCACTTTCTTTTTGTCCCCCGCCTTCTCTGTCAGAGGTTAAGTTCACTTCTACTCAGAAGGATGAACCTGCTCCCGAGAACTATATTTTCTATGTGGAGGCTCCACCTATGACACCTGGTGAGTCACTGATGCACACAGTTCAGGCCTACATCAGGACGAAAAACACACTGTGTCATCTGGGCAACATGCCTGCAACCATTAGATGCCCAAAAAAAGCAACAAAAACAGACCCAGTGTTCTCACCCATGAAATACTTCTGGACTCTTTGGGAACATTTTTAGAAAAATAAACATGTTTGAAAGCTCACACACTTTGATGACACTGCCTAAACATGTGTTTTCTCTGTGTATATCTTGTTGTACATTGCTGAAAAACGAAGCGTCATATTTCTTCTCCCCACAGCACCGAAAGTGATCCTAGATATGCAAAAGCTTCCACCGTGTCCATGCAAGACCCGGTGCCCACAGTGTCAGCAGTTTATTGTGACAGAGACCTCCACGGCGGTCAGCAGCGTCACCTGGATGGTGTGTTTGGTGACAGCTTTGGTTGGGTATGGGCCCTCTCCCTTCTTCATCCCTTTGGAGGATGGTTTTCCTGTTTGTGTTTTTGCAGGCGTGAGAATTCCCGTTGATCTTATGTTTCTTCCTTTTGTCTTTATGTACAGGTGCGTTGGTGGATGTTGCTTGATCCCCTTCTGCATGGATTCCATGAAATCGACCGTACACAAATGTCCAAAGTGTCAATCGTCAATCAGCACGATTAAAAGGCTCTGAGAGGAAAATGTGCAGGACACTGGACTGTTGGGGGAAGTGGTATTTTAGCAGCATGGTTCTGTTTTCAGTGGACTGAAGTCAGGAGTTGTGTTGATGACTTCCGCAGACTGTTACACAATATGATTTTAAATGCACTGTACTACAAAAACAAAACAAAAACAAAAACAAAAAACAGTTCTCTTTCAAGGCTTATCAGCAGACTGAATTAAGTCTCAGTCTGAATTAAGTTTATTCAAGGAAACTACAAAATTAAAGCTTTTTCGTTGTAGTTTTTAATGACAAGCACTAAAGGGTAAATGTCGTATTGCAGATTCTCATTGGCTGAGTGTGAAATCCCAAATAATCTCTGTATTTACAAAAAAACTGGTGCATTTGTAGAAAAGGTAACATAAATATACAATGTGTAAAACATGTGGCATACAAACTAGGCATCACAATATTTCTTGCTGCTGCATTACGCCAGGATAGCAAAGACAATATTTTTCTCATTCCAGCACATAATCCAGAAATGACATTTGAATAGTCAAATGAGGCACCAGGTCAATCAGATTAGAACCTCTTCACAACTTTTCCTTCAGCCTTCAGGCGAGTTTGTCAGCGACACCTGCGATAAACCGCAGAGGCAAACAGTGAAACACTAACAGACACACACCAACACAGCCACCACACTGTCCATTGGCCTCTCTCACACACACTGTGCTGCTTTCTTTTGATTATCTGACACTTTTATTTCCTGCATACCTAAAGTCATCTTTAGCAATTTGCAGAAAAAAAAAACAAAACCAGAAAAGCAGGCGTGGCCAGCAGGTGTCACTACCATACAAATAACTCTTCAGGTTATTTCAGCGTGCAAAAAGAGAGTAAAACAAACTCATAGTGAGTGTTTCGCTTCAGCTTGTGTCTGCTGTTGCTGCAGACACTGTGGTGTAGTCTGATCTGCCATGTTTGTGTTTATACCTTGTTGAATAAAATGTGTAACCAAAAATCAAACTGACTTCAATTCAGTAATTTAAACCCTGTGAGAGTTGGACTGCAAGACATCATTCAGCAGTGAATGATGTTCCAGGTACAATTTATTCTTATTTATTTTGACACGAGATGGAAACCAGAAGAGATTCTCCTTTTTTAAGCTTATGGGACAACTGGTCTTACAACATTACATGCAGAGTGCACATGGACACTCCTTTTTGTAGTTTTCCTGCCATCCATGAGAGGAAAACAAGATTTTACTGCTCTGCCAGAGTCGAGAGAGAGAAACACTTGACACGTAGAGCTTGTGTGCAGTAGCTTCTGCTACAACACAACATTGTACATTCATAAAGACTGGAGGGAAAAAAGGACAATCATGACAAGAGATTGATAACAAAACACCGACATGACTTAAGATCCAAATCTTAAGAGTCAGATTCATCATCAGCTAAAACTGATCCAGTTCCAGTACCTGTCTATAAGTAGAGGGGTTTAACGCCTCAAAGGAAGCAACACAGCAACATCTAAAATGACACTACACGACTTGATTACTGAACAGATTAATTGTTCAGAGCACAACAGAGCTGCACAAACAGCTCTTATTCTCTCATGGAAACAAATTTACTCCTCCCTTAAATAATTAAAAAACGGCGTTTGTCTGAAACGGTCTGACTGGTGTAAGAATCCACCTCGACAGCATTCAGTCCCAGTTCAAGTGCAGTTGTTCTGGATTTTGTCTGTCTTCAATAACATCCTCTGATAGATTCATCGGAGTCGAACTCGGATGAACTTGACTTTATCTTTATCACACAATCATTTATTTTTTGGGCAACAGAGCACAAAGCACAAATCTGACATATAAATGGTCTGGACCTAGAATGCAGAGATGAGATGTTTTCCCGGCCTGCAGTTTTTAACCCCTCATGACTCCCTTTTCTACAATGTGCCTCCTCCTTGTGGGAAATGATGCCAAAAAAATGCCAATTCATCCACTAGTCCAAATGGCTTCCATTTTCCTGCCCATTCTATGCACAATGATATGAGTACATGTGCTGTTTGATTACAGATAATATGCAGTATATGGATTACATGCATGGAATATATTGATTAATATGCTGTTAAATGCTGAACACACCGGTTATGCATTGATAATGTGAATTACCTCATTTCCATCAACACAGTTCATGAGAGTCCAGGAAGTCAGAAGAGAAAACACCCACCGGTGCTGACATGTCCAAAGGGTTGACCCCCTCTGTTGGCACAGAGAGGGTGAGGTCCAGCCAGTCCATATTGTCCATGTTGGTGTTGTGCAAGGTCAACGCAGAGGGTGATGTGTTTTCACTGAAGTCTACGTCCATGGGAGAGTGTAACTCCTCCATTAGCTTCAGTGTTTGTGGTTCGGTGTCAGCACCTAACGTGCAGTCCAGGAGGGTGTCCAGCTGGCTGTCAGAGGTCAGCGCCGCCAAGCTAGTTGAAGGTCTAAGGGGTGAGGCGGGCAGCTGGGCCACTTGGACCATGGGAGGAGGACGGGATAAAACCATGTTGATAGGAAGGGTGGTTACGCTGGCGGTCACGGGGAGAGGCTTGTCCAGGCTGGGAGGATCGTGTCTGATGAAGGGAGAGATCTCTGAAAAAACAAATGCGGAACAAAAAGTGTGAAAGTCAGAAAAACAATAATAAATTGATGTCATTTACTAAAAAAAAGTCCAGTCTTTCTCACCACCGCTCTCGATCAACACGTCAAACAGGTCATCCATCTGTTGGCTAGCTGCAGTGGGGCCCTCCAGAGAAATAATGATGTGTCATTTAAAACTTAAATGTATACTGAACTGAACAGAATATTTCATTGTTGTTTCATTTATTCACCTGAGCAGCTGTCAGCATGCTGCGGGTCTGCTTAACTGCATCCTCATATCGGGGAGGGTCTTTACACTTTGACACGTGGTTTGTGAATGTTGGCTGCTGGAAGAGCAGCGATGGCTGACTGGTACTGGGTGACTGTTGAACAGAACAAGACAACAGTTAGTTAAAACAAACAAAACACAAAAAAAAACTGGAGTGCCATCAACACAGTTGATGAGAGTCCAAGAAATCAGAGGAAAGGCACAAAAAGTAAACTGTAGTTTGAACATTAGTTACAAAGAGCTTCACGAAAAAAAAGAAAAGAAAAACATATAATAATAATAAACTGAGACTGAGGGGTCAGTTTCTACCTTATTCCTGGATCCGGTAGGGATGGGCTGGTTCGCTGTGGCTCCTGCTGAATGTCCACTTGCTGGGAATGTGTTGAGTAAGCTTTGTGCTGTGGTCTCCATCCTCCACGCCTGCAGAACAATTTAGACACGTCAGCATGGAGGCACGCATTAATGCAATCAATGTGGTTAAAGTGCTTTCTGCCACAACCTCATGAAAAGTAGCATGTTGCAACGCACACTTCACCAAGCAGCAGAGGATCAGGGGCGTAGCTGGGACGTGGATCAAAAGTTCTCCAGCAAAATAACTTCAATTGAAGTGACCTCTTCTGCCGAGGCATCGCCACATTTTACCTCACTTGTGACAGCTCATGATTGCTGCGTTTGCATTGAGCTGTGGCGGGCGTTGCTAATTCTGGCTGCATGTTGGCCTCGGAACAAAAGGACGACACAGGGCAGCAAGGATGCTATGGTCAGCCTTCGCTCAGCACCTGCTCCAGAAAGCCAGATTTCCACAGGCCTTCCTTTGATACGAGTCAATGATTTCACCACTCAGCGGCAGCCTGTTATTACCGTGGTGAGATGTAGGACCCAGTGTAGTATGACATGTGCTGTGTTAGGCAGTGCCATCCAAAACACTGCACCACATCTATGATGCGCAACCCCATGACAATTTATTGCCCAGAAAAGCGACTTTATGATTTCAGGTGCGAACACGTTTCACGTACGGATGATCACGTACAATTTAAGTCTGTATGTTGTGAAGGAATCCAGATCTACCATGAAATCACAGCTGACAGTGATGACTAATAGGGAGGCGGACCGAGGCGGCCTGTGTGTTTTCTTACCTTTGCCAGTGGCTGAGCTTGAGTGCTGCATTGCTGGTGTAATGCTGCAGAGGCCTCTATTTTCTGTGGCACCTGTCCAGAGGTCTGGATGAGGCCTGTGGCTGCGCTGCTAACAGTAGGATGTAATTTGATGCTGTTGGCTGGGAGCTGGATGGCGACTGCTGAGGCAGGAAGGGAAGCAGGCAGGAGGATCTTTGCTCCGGCCTGGACAGACTGCAGAGTTTCAGGCTGGATGGTCTGATGGCTGATGATGAATTGATTTGGAGTGGCTAAGTGGCTCTGATCTGCAGCCTCCTCTTGTTTGACCAACACTGGGCGACCAGGAGAACTACAGGATGCGGTGCAGTTTAAGGGGGACCTGTTTTCCTCTTTCACCTGCATGGGAGTGAGAGGGCTGAGCTGGGGTGGAGAATCTCCTTGCTGGCTCCTTTTCTCCACCTCGAGCTGCATCTTCAGCTCCTCCACCAACCTCTGCTCCTGCTCCAGCTTCCTCATCAGCTCCTCAATTTGACGCTCCTTCTCATACAGGCGTTTGTCCTTTTCAGAGTCCTTCTCGTGCAGACGCGTGTCCTTAACAGAGTCCTTGTCGTTGGACTTTGTCTCTGTGGAAAATTCCTCCTGTGGAGCTCTCTGAGGTGAGCTTGTGCAGGGTGCAGTGTAAATTGGAGACAGAGCGTCTGAAAGATTTGCTGGACTCTCTGCCATACTATTGTCTTCTATACCCAGACTGGACACCTTGGAGGCTATGGGGGACACGGGTGGGGTTAGTTGTATGTTTTCAGGCTGTGAAGCTGCGGGGACGGCTGTAGTTTCCATTGCAGCAGCAGTCTGAAGGTTAGAGGTCTCCTGATATAACTTTAGCCTCTCTATCAGGTCTGTCTTAGTCCCAGAAACAGGCAGGGATCTGCGTTTTAGTTCCATTTTCAGCTCAGCCACCTGCAAATGAAGCAGATTATCACAAAACATCCCTCAAAACTTTGCTCGGAAGCATGCATGAGCTACATCAAGTCAGACTAAACACAGGGAGCAATGTGTCACCTTCATCTCATCCAGATTAGCTGGTAAATGATCCCGCCTGCGGTTCGTCTGAGGGTGGCGAGAATGCACAGCAGCAGAAGCAGCGTTTGCACTCAGAGCACTGGAACAGCTGGTTTGTGCCTCAGTTGCCGGTCTGTTGTGATAACATGGGAGAAAAAGGGAGTACAGAGTCTGAACTATGATCCATTTTTCACAATTAACAGCTTCTGTGTTGGAAAATGTGGGCAGGAAATGTAAAGTATTTGAAGCAAACAGCAGCTGCGATCAAACAGTTGTGGCAGTGAGCCTCGGATTCTCTAAATCCAGATGTGAGCATTTGATTTTAGTTTGTAAAAAAAAAACAAAAACTGATATTCAAATAAAAAAGGAGCGTTTGTGTTGTCGAATGAAGACATACTTGACTGTGGTAGGCAGGACGGCCTGGTAGTTGTATTGCTGCTGTTGCTGGCTTAAGATCTGGAGCTGCAGGAACTGCTGCTGCTGCTCTAGGAGGCGAGCATAAGCAGAGTCCATCGGCACTTCATTGAGCTCCTGTTTCTGGTCTGGAGGAATGTACTGATGATACTTCAACTTTTTCACCCATGGTCTTGACTCTTTGCTCTTTTTGCTGCGGCTTTTATCACCAGGTATCTTGGGCAGGCTTTGCTGAGGAGGACAACAAAGAAAGGGGGCACGTAAAACCTGCGAGGACCATCTGGAGGAAATTTGATTGCTGTGACTGATCTCTGTCCAATTTATCAGGGAACACAGTTTGCATTGCCAGTACCAACACTGTGAGGTTTGGAACTAGTACTGGATTTTTATAGCTCGAAATGCTGAGGTGGAACATTGTTCTGACAGCCGACGAGAACTGCAGGATGAGGAAATGGGTAGTGGAAATGTGACCCTTATTGTTTTACCACCTGCAATTGCAGGATACACATGAAAATGGTTTGGCGTAAGAGCAGCAGGTCCTAACTAGGAAACCAGAAACTCAAGTTAGGTTAAGCAAGCACACACCCTCCAATTTGTCAAATTTATTCACCCTATCATATTCCAAGGGAGGGAGGGTTCATCGTATGCTTAGAGAATAAATGGATTCTGATAAATGCAGAAGTCATTGCTTCACCCCGTCCTGATTTTTGGCTTAGACGTTAAACGGCCTGCCTGAGCCAGGCTTTCATTTGACCCTAACTGAAGACAAACTGTGGCTGGCAGAGATTTAAAACCAAGGATTTATTAAATGATTTTAAACCCTGTTGTTCTTTGAACTGTGGTTGACTTGGCTCAATACCTCCAAACTGAAGTGACTTTCAGAATGACGAAACACAGACTGTATCTATCATCGCATTCCCTAAGCAGACAACAACAACAACAAAAAAAATATATATAAAAAATCTGTAAATAAACCAGAGTGACAAAGAGCAAAGGACCAGCAGTCAGTTCCATGTTAACTCCAATAAACTACATGAAATCATTCTTTAAAATCGCTGCCACTTAAGTTTAAGAACCCCTTTAGAAGGACCTTTTTTCAAACTTAAAGCTGTTAAAAAAAAAAATTAAATTAAAATTAAAATATCAACTCACCTTCACAAGAAGGGGCCCTGGTGTGATACTGGGGACAACAGTGGGAACTGTCTGAGGAGTAAGTGCTTGTTGGTTGCTTTGTTGCTCGGTAGTAGAGACGAGGTTGGTCAAATCTGGCGTGGACTGTGAGATAGGTGTTGGGGAGTGCTAAAAAAAGAAGAGACCGAGAAAAATAAATCCCCCCCCAAAAAAACTAAAGACCATGAGCTGCTCGGTAAGAACATTGAAGCCGCTATGCCTGTTAATCATCATCTCATGCCAGAAAAAAAAGCAGCTCAAATGAAACAGTATAACCAAAAACAGGTTGATAAACACTGAGAAAATAAAAAAATGAGTACAATCTGTTTCAACAAATTGTGAAAAATACGGCAAATAATGTTAACCTAGGTCAAAATATTATTTATCTCTTCAGGGAATATTTGTATCAGAGCTTCATTAGATTCAATTCCAGTGTTTAATAATCCTCTTCAACGTGAAAACCTTTTATAGAGTTTCTTTGCTTCTTTGCTGACATGGACAGTTGTTAGAAATTGTCACAGAACTGGTTTACCTGTTTGGGAGAGTTTAACTGAGTGCAGGTTAAAATGGCCTCAGTCCCCCCCGACTCCTTTAAGGAGGAGTTGGGTGTTTCCTGGCTTGAAGGCTGTTCTGGTGATAAGGCATCACTGCTGTCCTCATCAAAGCTGTAAATATCTGCTGTCTTGGAGCGGTCTGTCTTATCACCTACAAGGCATACATCAAACAGAAACAAGTATAACTGAATGAAGATTAATCTAAAGGCCAAACTTAATTTTCAGCATTGCCGAGATTCGCTGCCAGCTGCGTTTTCTGTACACGTTTTCTGATTGCAGAAAGAAAACTTGAGTTATCGGTTACTACGCTGTGAGGCAGTGATCACCTGAGTGTAGACACAATAAAGTACAGATGGAACAACAACAACTGTAATATTTCTGCGAGGATGCATTTGGGATCAGTGGTGCTCTGAGCTAAAGTCAGCATGCTGACATAAATGGGAAACAGTACAGTACCTATATAGTGTTCTTCTCATCTTTTCGACCACTCAAAGCTTTACAATGGAGGCAAAATCTGCACTAATATAGGTGACTCATATATGAATATAAACCAGGCGGTCCCTAAGGTCACTGAGCTTCTGCTGCAAAGTTTCATGAGTGTTTGTACAAAACCCTGTTGTTGAGATAATTAAGTGAAGCCCAAAGTGATGGACCCCTAATAACGTTATGATAGCTGATTTGTATCAGCGATGGACACATTAACTATCTGGGTGTCACTGTAAGCAGTGAGATGTTGCTTGTGAATATCAAAATGGGCTCAGACAAAAAGTTATTATGTCTCTGGGCTTCGAAAGGGAGGATGTTATGGTATTGATGTGTATGTACCATTGGTGACCTCTTTGCCAGCAGAGTCCACAGGCAGGATGTTCTTCTCCACCAGCTCCATGGGTCCAGGTCTCTGGGCGATCTTCTCGTTGAGATCATCAGCCAGTCTGGCCCTCTTCAGCTTCATCTGTGTGGCCTGAAGGGAGGGTTCAGCCTGTGTCTCTGTAAACACACGGAGGATCATTAGCCATGATCTGGCCTGCATCAGTTACTCCCTGAACTGCTTTGTCAGCGTGACTCACAACAGCTCAGGTCGGAAGCCACCAAGACGTTTATCTGATAATAACTTTGTAAAACAAAACAGGCAGTACGTCCCGACAGATGAATAAGCGCCTTATTCATCTCCCTTATCTGAATGCTAATGACCAGCGAGAACACACAGGAGGATGATCACCTTGTAGGATGTGCATACGGACCAGCTCAGATCGCTCAGGCCTGCTGCAGAGTTTGTGCTTCAAGAAGTTTCCGGTCTGTTAAGGAGATGTTTTTTTTTCTTGTTAATATGAGAACACAACATGGTGTGGAAGAATAAAATTGGGATCACCTGCAGTATTGGTGACATTAGTTGATATCTCACCTTGGCTCTCTCCAGACTGCGAATCTGCTCATGAAAGGCGGCCGGTGTTTTCAGAGCTAAGAGAAGGCAAATAAACATCTGTTACTTTTCCCGGTGACTGTATTTCCACATACGAGCAAACTGCTCCTTCCATTTTAACACAAATCATTTCTGATTTTGGCCCCCCCCCCCCTCAACTCCTGGCATCTTCTATGAGCTGAAGGGGATCCAAAATTCATGGCTGACATTTTCATTGGTATTCAGAATTTCTTTTGTTGTGCTGAGGAAGAATGTTTTTCTTCTTTTATCATGTTGTCACTCTTGTTCCAGATAGAGACGCTGTGTTAGTAAGATAAAAAGAATAAATAGATTGAGTTAGACCTGAATTTATGTTCAAGTAACCAATATAGGTGAGTGTGACGATGTAGTCATGTGATGCTTCATCTGTACACACTCTGCTGGAAAGGACATCTGGTGAAATTGGTGTGGCATTGCTTTGATTCACTTGCCGACATTGTACTGTTTATAATTATGTCCTTGGCACAACAGGCTTTCAATAAATAGTTCTGCATCAGACATCTGAAATCTCCTGCTGAACATCTGAAATCTCCCGGTGAGCTCAGAAGAATTTCCACCACAATGCTCAGCTGTATTTTCCCGTATAAACTAATGACCTTCCTCAAGTCGTCAAATCAGAGGGCTTGTGAAAACCCGGACGTCCAAAGATTTCTGCTTCTCCAATTCAGATGAAAGTGAGATCAATGGCCCGACCGGACACAGACACAGAGTGAACAATTGCTGCTGTCAGTTTATCAGTGTAGCATAACATCAAATAAGATAAAAATTAGTTGTTTTCTGTTTATAATAAATACTGAGATCTGAAATCTGGACTGGATTACTGTAATGTGCTTGAAATGGTTCAAATACTGCAGCTGGACTGACCAAATGACATCAACTTTAGCTTCTTGTCGTTGGCTCCCTTATCCAGGTCAGATCAGATTTAAGGCTTTAAGCCTCTGATGACTTACACAATCATAAATGGGCAGGCTGCTTTGCACCTGCCTGATCTCCTTAAACCTTTCTGCTCCCCTTATGTCCGATCTGTCTCCGGACGAACAACCTCCTCATCTTAAACACATCTTTATGTCTGAAC
Organism: Remorina albescens; assembly: GCA_034769265.1. NCBI lineage: Eukaryota > Metazoa > Chordata > Actinopteri > Carangiformes > Echeneidae > Remorina > Remorina albescens. The sequence goes on from CM068493.1 coordinate 4,336,273, forward strand.
TTTGAGCTGGCGGCTGGTTACACCACTCGGTGGAGTCAGTCTGAGTCCCAGTGAATCCATTAAACTCCGTCAGACACCAGAGTCCATGTTGTCCTGCTGACAAGATTGGTGTAAACTTACTGACGAGCACTGTATCTCTGTAACATTCTGTTTGTTTATTCCCTCAAGCACACAAGTGTCCAGGCTGTGTGTCTCTTTGGCCCTGCTCTCCTCCCTGTCCTCTCTTTTCAATTGGACTTTCTGTGCTGGACCATCCTGGGACCTCTCTCCCTCTTCCGGCTGTCAGCGCCTCATTACAGATGTTTTAGATCTGGATCTTCTTCCATGAAAAATCCCAGCTTCCTTCTTGTTTCTGCGCTTCTCTGTGTGTTTGTTACCTTATCTTAGATATTTATGGTGTGTTTCTTTTGCCTCTTGTATGTTTGTGTAGTCTGTCCTTTCCTCAGGTTTCCTGGAGAAGAGGCGGTTTTGTGTCTCAGATCCTACCCGTTGGCGACACCTGGAAGTTCTTCAAGATTCTCTAGCTTTTTTTGCAATTTTGGATTTATTTTTCCATTTTAAGGGCCCAAAGACAAGGGATGTCGTATCGCTGCACAGATTGTCTTCTCCTGGATAACAACAACAATCACTCTCCACAATAACACTTTTTTTTTTCCCAACATTATTTTCATGTGTTTTGTCTTTGTTCTGCATGAGTGTGATATTAATAATAAACAGAAGCTCAGGGGAGTCCAACAGGAAGTGTCAGCTTTACTGATTCAAGCAGAGAGGAGATTGTTCCATGCAGAGAGTAACTCTTTGATCTCTCAGAATAAACCCATGCTGCTTTAGGCGAGGTCTGGCTCACTGACTAGTCACCTCTGCTATGATGAGCACTGTTTGCTTTAAAGACAATCTGACTGGGGGGGGGTTGAGGAGTGTGTCACAGATGCAAAGCAAAACATTCCTGCTCGTCACCTAAATCTTGATTGCATACCAACTATAAGACTAGAGCTGTGGGAGTAACCGTCTGCTTAAGTGGAGAATAGGAGTTTTGTGTGGCAGCCATGCCTGACCGGGCCACAGAGGGGTGACTGACCTCCACTAGAGGCTCAGTCGTTGAGTCATTTGGCCACATGGAGCCACAGAAGAGTTGAAAACCCGACTGCAGGAGTCTCTTCAAGAGAGAGCTGGACAAAAAGAAAGAGCTTTGTCGTTTTCTCTTTCTACCTTCCCAGCTATCAGCATGATGCTGTCACAGATTGAGCTCGTGTTTTATTAGGTGTTCTGTAAAACACAGCGCTCACAGACTGAGTCCGCTCCACTTGTGTCACATCAAAGGATGAATGTGGATGGTATTTAAGTAGGAGCTCGTCCTCTCTGGTTTGGCTGCTTGGTGGCCTACCTGTGTTAAACGTCTGAGTCACTTTCATCATTGGTGAGGTTTATATGAGGGCAATGATGCAACCATTAGGGGAAGTAGGATAAACCTCACAGTTTGGAGGAAAAAAATCGATTCTTGTGCAGAATTAGGCCACTTACAAACGACACTTCCCGACCAAGACAGTTCAATGTGTAAACATTTACAGCTGTCATCTTTTTACTGCCCTTTGCAAATGATGGACTCATTCATTCATTCATCTTTGACCACTTATCCGTTTCCAGGACGCGGGGGGAACTGGAGCCAATCTCAGCTCACATTGGGTGAGTGCGGGGTCACCCTGGACAGGTCGCCAGTCCATCGCAGGGCCAACATACAGAGACCAACAACCACTCACACTCACACTCAGACCTAAAGACAATTTAGAGTCACCAATTAACCTAAACATGATGTCTTTGGACGGTGGGAGGAAACCCACACAGGCACAGGGAGAACATGTAAACTCCACACAGTAAGGCCCCAGGCCGGGAACCGAACCCACACATTCTTGTGAGACAACAGTGCTAACCACTATGCCGCCGTGCTGCCCAAAGATGGACTCATTTTACCTAAAATTATTCGGCAGACTTGCTTTAAACTGTAAAAATTTTCTGCTGTGCTGGAAGCACATATTCGTTTACTGCCTTACTGAGAATCCTGAATCAGACTTGAGCCCCATCCACCACTGCTGCTGGGTTGGCAGGCAAAACAGCAGGGGGTATCAAGATGGTTAGTGGAGGAAATGCGTAAGCTGCTATTAGCACAATTAATCGGTTACGTCTGTAACATAACCATAACCATGAAATATAACTGGCAGTGGCTGACACAGTGTTAGCGGCTGTGCTGATGCAAACTTGTACTCTCTGCACTGAGGAGGTTTTGGGTTTGTTTTTTCAAACCCCTCACCGCTGCAAGTTGAGAAGACTGGTTACTGTTTTTGAGTCATTTATCGGTGCACTGCAGCTCCAGGGTGGAGCTCCCATTTGGATATAGTAACAAGGTTAAACACTTGATTTTTATCAGAAAGGGCCTTTACGTAAAAGTTGCAATCACTCTCTCTCTCTTGCTCTCTTGAAGCCATGAAGACGTCTGTGATAACAACAATGTAAGCAGAAGTCCTCTCTGCGTAAAGCAGAAAATACTTGTGAGAAGGAAAGCCAGTCTACATTCAAGGGAAACTGGTTTCTTTCTCTGAGGCGGTCTGAATTTCCATACTGTAGGTGCCAGTCAGTTAACCTAGTTTTTTTTTTTTTTGTGAGGTTCTAGTTGTGCTCGTGCGATGTGAATACTCACGTGGCATGATGCCTTGCTCCACAAGCTGCTCCCGAGTTCTCCTCTGCTGCAGACAGAGCTGCAGGACTGTGGGAGTGCAGAGACACAGAGGTCAGACTTCAACTTTTACCGTCCAGAGCCAACTCCGCTGTGTAACGACCACCTTTCGCTTCAAACCGTTAAACCTGCCAGACTTCAAATTAAACAAAGTACTTATTATTTCTCAATCAATACACTACCCCACAGGCCTGACAGCCTTTCAGCCTGTTCCCCACCACAGACATCCTATTCACTTCCTGTATGGTTTTAACTGGGGTTGTTAAAAGTACTGAACATTTGACAACAGTTGGACTCAAACGTGATTGGCCGAGAGCCTTCCCAGCGAGAGGCAATATCCCCTGTGTGGGATGCAAATGCGTTTAGGAACAACTGTGCCGAATACATGCAGATAAAAGAGGGATTAGGGTTAGCGCTGTAGTTCCGATAAGGAGCAAAACTGGAGGTGGTAGTGACGCCATGAAAGAGCCGAGGGAGTTTTTAAAATGTAATCTTTCCGTGTAACATCAAACACACGACTATCTTGTATGCAGGCCCCACATACAGTCCTCAGCCCTCAGTGTTGTTTTCCCGTCAGTGTAAACTGTAGTAAGGCCGCAGTTTAAACATTTATTAACAATGGAGCGTGGACATGTTATTGCAGTATGACAACACAGGCCTCCGTGCAGGAAAAAACTGTTTGAAGAGAAAGGTGACGGGTGATGCTGACGAATGAGGCGGCGGTGCGAGCTACATCAGGCCCTTATCATCACCACTCAAGTGAACTGAAGCCGTTTAAGTTAGAACTGCTCATTGGCTCGGGCTGCTACTCCAACACACACACACACACACACACACACACACACACACACACACACACACAACAGACCTGCTCAACTCTCCTGGGAAATGCGTGTCGTCTGAACAGGCCTCTGTGACTCACTCTAGCAAAAATAAACTGGGCAGCTGTGAGAACAAGGCCTGGGAACCATGAAATTAGGGGGTAGTTAAGGGGGTGGGCTTTTCAGTCGTACGCAGGGCTGAGGGGACATTCACGAGCTTCTAGTTGCGGGCAAGGGAACGCAGAGCGACAAAAGCAGAGGCAAAGGGTGGGAGGCCGAGTCCATTCTCACAGCAGCCCATCAACCGCGGGGCAGAGAACACAGTGTGCCTGCCCCGCCTGCTGTGTTTCCTATTACTAACCCAAGCCGGGGGGGGTTATGGTCAGCATGAGACAGATCATTACAGGAGATTTAAAAAAAAATTGCCATTGGTTTATTTCAGTATTTGTATCCACTGTGACTTGGAGAGAACGCCACAAGCAAGAAAATTTATGAGTGCACATTACTGCATATCAATAAGATCAAAAGCTGCCTTCCAGCACCACAAGGGGGAATGCAGAATTTAATTTGAGCATCGGTATGGGGGTACACCCGACGCCCCCGGGGTGCTCCTCGCTTTCTGCCATCTTGCGTTTCAACCTGAACCCTGGCTAACCTCTCTGTGATGCAAACCAGCTCGGCTCTCCTTCTTACCAGCAGAGCGCAAACAGAGGTTGTGAAGAAACAGAGAGAGGACTCTGCAGAAATCCTTCCCAACTGATGTAATCCCTAATCTCAGACCCACATTGTTCTCAGCAAATCATCCCTGGAGATCTCTCATCAGACATTTTATTCTATTTGACTTTCTTTAAAATTTTTTTTTTAGAAAAAATACAAATGAAAAAAAAAAAAAAAATAAAAATACTATTTGGGGTGGGTGACTACAGATCGTCCCCGGCCCGACAAAGCTGAATTTAGTTTAGAAACAGAGTGACACTGGGTTTTGTTGACTTTGCTGTTATAAATACCAAAGACTTTAAACAAAATCCAATTTTAGCAAAGATTTGTGCATCTACAGCCCGAGACAGACTAAACTATGATACGCAGACTACACTGGTTTATTACAAATGTCCTCCGTTGCTTTATGTGCCTGAATTCATTTGAACTTCCTTGCTGACCTCGCAATCATTCAAAGCGTCTGTAAACATATCAGCTGACGGAAGTCATCTTTTGTGTAGACAAACTATATTTAAATAATGTGTGAGTATTTGAAAATGGACTGCATAGGAAATATAGTGTTACTCATTTTATCCTAAAATTCAACAAAGCACTTTATCCACTAGGTTTAAGGACTACAAATTAAATGGATGTTATATAATCACTGAGAATGTAATGGAGGGCATGCACTCAATTCAGAACTTTGAATATTCAGGATACGAATATCAGTGTAAAATATTTCCATAACTCTGAATTTGAGCTTTGCGTTTGGTTCGAAAGAGCTATCCTTAGTCGGACACAGAACTGGAACTAGATGTTTTTAAAATGATGTAAAGCATCTTTGACTACAATGAATAGCACTCTATGAATAAAATATATTAATATTATTATATTCATTATTCTACATGTAAATCTTATTTGATGGCCCTGACGGAAAGGAAATGACATTTTTCTTATTTCTTGCACACCCACTGTGACACACTTTTGTTATTTAAGTGTTGATAGCATTCTTCTTACTGCAGGGAAAAGTGATGTAGTAAATTATCTTTTGTAGGATGAAAGAATCTCCACCATCTTATATAGGTGAAGTTCAGTGGCTGCCAAATGTTTTTATCAAATGTGACAACCCAGATGTTAGAACAATTTGAATAGTCTGGTAGGGATACTAAACACCAGTGACAATCTTTTTTTTTCTAATAATTGAAAGACGGTTATGTTGTGCTTTATTTATTTAAGAGTCCACATTACTCAAGGCCTGGTTTAATCAAAAGAATTTGCAGCTGATGAATGCACACAAGGAAGATAAGAAATATTCAAATAATGACAGAATCTTGATCAGCAGCATATTTGCAGACTGCACTTCATTTGACTAAAAGTCATTGTGTACAGCTCCATCTTACAGCAGGGAATTTTAAACTGTGTCACAGAAAAGCATAACATTGTTTGAGCAGATTGCCATTATAAACACAGGCAGCTGAAACAGACACGTATTCTCTACTTCTCTCTCTAACTTACTCCGTCTTTGTAGTTCATTTTATAATCCTGTAATATAATTTTATAATCAATCAGAAATCAATGGTGTCTGCTGTAAGACTGATGCTTGGCATGAGTCACTGTGATGAGCTTTACTGTTGCACTGTCATTTCCTGTTAGGTCTGCATCCACGTCACTACAATCCCCTTGCCCCTGCTGCCAGCATCAGTAAAAACTAACAACAAAAAGCCTGAGTTAACTCAAAGCAGATACTCAATTAAAACAATGAAATGCATAAGGATCGGACAAGAAACAAACAGAAACAAGAAAAAAAAAAAAAAAAAAAGAAAAAAGAAAGAAGAGCACCTGATTTGAATTTACCCCTGCAGATGGAAGGGGTCTCCACATCAAGGCAGGCCATGGAGGACAGACTTGGTTTGCTGGGCGGCCAGGTCTGGAGTCCCATGGAGTGATGAGGCCAGTGGAGAGCGGAGGAGTCAGAGATAGAAAAGCCCCAGCTCTGAGCGAACGACAGCTGGCTCTCAGAGCTGCACACGGTCCCTCCTCTCTGGCTCTTTGCTGGCCTCAGCGGAGAAAGTGTGTGTGTGTGTGTGTGTGTGTGTGTGTGTGTGTAAGAGTGTGTGAGTGCTCAGTCAACGTCAGGAGGAGGGAACACAGTGCTGCTCTTGTTAACCCTCGCTGGGTCACTTTTTTCAGCTCACAGCGGGCTCGTAATACTACCACACCAAACCCTGGGGAACTTTTGATTTGTTTCTGATTATATCATAACACTCAATACATCTTGGCTTAAAAATTCACTCAGCAGGGGGCCAAAGCATCTCCTGGTGACCAATAATGAGTCAATAAAAACAATCTGTTCGAGATTTTGAGTGGGTGGTGGAAACTACACAAGTGTTTTTCCCTATAAATATTTGCAAAGTTAAATAACAATGACAGGAACAAATGCATTGTGTCCTTAAGGACAGCGAAGCTTATCTTTAAACATTTATAAATGATTAGTAATGAACTGGCTTTGAAACCTCAGTGTGTTTTTCAGAACAACACCATTGGTTTACAGCAGTTGATGCCAATTTCTTCATCATTTCTTCTGTTGATTCCCAAAAATTCCAACTTCAATTGTTTGTTTGAAAAAAAAAAAAAAAAAAAAAGAGGCCAAGGAAAAGCTAAAGAAACGGGTTTCGTTCGTGGCTTACAGCCGTGGTTAAATGCCATTTTTGACTACAAAGACACTGACAGGAAATCAGATAAAAGGGAATTACACTAATTGTGGTGAGTTCCGCGGGTCTCAGTGGATCCGGGAAGGCTGACTAGAAAATTTTTGAAAGCTAAAGAGCAGAACCCATTTCCCACTAAGGTCCTGGTGTCAAGGTGAAACTGCAGAGACCCGGGATGTGCTTCTGTGACGAGTCAGAACAGGACAATGCATGCTGGGAGGACAGGACCGCTGTGTGCTTGGGATTAATGGCGTTCACTTGTGGGATCAAGAAATATGTAAGTCAAAGTATGGGGACAGAGGAAACCTGGATCTGAAAAAGTAAACGGGACTAGCGCACTCACACTGAATATATTATGACAGCTCACCGCTGAGTTGGAATAATGGAGAACAACAAGGCCTTAAAAAATATGGGGGATGTAGTTGGAGCGGTAGGAATGTGGAAAAACATCTTTCCACGTGTCACACTATCAGCAAATACACAGAATTCCTTTGAGTTCACATTTCTTAAGTCGATTAGTCACATAAACGTAATAGAGTTTATGAATGCCTTGTACACCTTATTTGTCCCAGCATCAAAGTCTCCTGGGGCTTTTGAATTCCAGTAAAAGTCGAGAACAATGCTGTTTCTCATCAATTCTTGTCCAAAAACCACAAGGTAGTTCTGTATGAACTCAAGATGTTTCCCCATTCATATAGAATACACACACATAGACACACACATACACTCACACTTACATAAACTGAAGGTCTTCCCTTTCCCTGATCATCTACAGTCTAGAAGTGATCATTAGCACTGCAGCATTTTCACTGCACTCTCTGTTATTAATAGCCGTCGTAGGTCGATGATTAGCACGCTCACTACAATATTACATCCACCTGCTTCCTACTGACCATTTGTTTTCACTATCTTACAAAATTATAATTGCTCATTTAGAGTAGAGTGAAAGCATATGAGTCTGCAGCTGCAGTCACGCTAAAGTATTTGATCATGACAGAGGTGAAGTTTGGTAACTCTGCAGCAAATCATAATGTATGTCGTACGTCACGTATGAAAAGGTTAAATCGGCTTTCACACTGCAGATTGGTGTAAAATAAGGCTGTTTTGCAATATTTGGACGGGTTTGTTTTTATACTACCTTATCACAAACAGCATGCAGGCGTAAACATGATCCAACAGGCAACTCATTCAGACATCAAGATCTATGATCAGGAACCTGTAGAAACTTTAATTTTGTGACTGACACCAAGTCATGCAGGACATTTCTGCTTCTTATTCTATTTTAAGAGTAAAATCACACATCTACTGCACTAAGATCTCCTGAGCGGTTTGTTTTCTCCTCTACGTCCCAGAGCTACATCGTGAAGTGCTCGACCCCCCCGTCTGTGACGGGATCAGGTTATTTACCCCACATCAGAGTTTGATTGTAGGACTTTGGTTTCGTTTTATTCTAGTCATAAACCAACCTGCACACAATACTTCTACGCCAGCCTAAACAAATCCGTCTAAACAGACAAACCCACCGACGAACCAAACAGACTAGGTGTGAAAGGAGACTAAAGCCTGCCGTTACAGCCACAAATTACAGCAAATTAAAGTGTAATTTTTGTGCAAATGGGTTGAAGGAAAAATTTTTGAAAAACAGTACAATAGAGGGTGGGGGGGGGCGCATTATTTTCAGACAGACAACAGCGATTCTGGGATAAACAGCAACATAGCCACATACTAATGGTACTGAGTTACAATTTGGGAAAGAAAGGAGATTGTAAAAGAAGTGAGACTGTAAGCTCTCACTTGTGTTTTATTACCACTGGGGGACAGAAAGGTCTCCAAAATAACTCATAGCAGAAATGATCTCCACAGCTAATTTTCCTCTACTGGAAAACTTGTTAATCATGCTTATTCTGCTTTATTCAAAAGGCTCACAGTTTTGGCCGGACAGCACACAACTTCAAGTTAACACAAGCAGGAAAACGACGCTTTTCATCATCAGAGAAGTCTGCAAATGATGAAATTAGATTTCATAGGATTTGCAGTACAGGGAGCCTGCATTTAAGCATGTGTGTATATACAGTACCAGTCAAGATTTGCACACACTCGTACTGGATATATGATGTACACATCTAGAAATATTTTTTTAGTGACTGTTTGTTTGGAGCAGCATAATAATTTCTCTTTAATTTCAATGGTAAATTATATTACAATTACTCAATATCATCATATTATGTGGCAACATGTCAGTGATGCAAACATGTAAATTTACTTTGTACCAAATAGATGACAAATTAAATTTACCCAAGAAAAGATTTTGATTTCCGTAACAAAACTGTGATTATGTGTTGGCTTCAGGAGACGTAATTCCCAGCCTCATTCCTAAAACAAATCATCAAAGAGTTTTCCCACAGTGGCCTTCTTCTTAAATGGTCAATATAAAGTATGTCTTACCAATCTCTAATGTTTTTAGTCACGGATTCTGCCACATTTACTGGTATTGCAGGCCTTGGGGCAATTAGACAGGAGGAGCACAGCCTTGCCTCAGTGATGTGAAGCACAACTCTGGGAAAAAAAGAAAATTATTTTTCTTGTGGTGCTGGATGATTTTTAGATAAAAACAAAAGATTTTTTCTTATTTCTCTTAAATTTTCTACACCAATGTGTTTAAATGTTTATTACCGAGCATCCACCTGACAAATGGAGCATATTGAGGACAACACAGGTGTGTCTCGGGCTGCTCTCGACACCAGTCCACAGATGTTGCACATTTAAAGACGGCATGCAGTCGACATGCTGAATGCCCATCGGAGCTCTCGCCTGTGAAATGAATGGTCATTTGACTACCATAAGGGTTCTCCGGTTTCTGAGAGCTTTGGCGGAACATCCAAGCGAACTGGCCTCAAAACCGCAGACCACGTGTAACCGGGCCAGCCCAGAACCTCCACAACCGGCTTCTCCATTGGTAAGGTCGTCTGAGACCAACCTCTCGGACAGCTGATGCAACAGTTGATCACAAACTGTAAAGCTTACAGTTTGGTTACAGCCTGGGTGGATAAACGCTCACCACAACTTAATGCTGGTTTTCACTGTACCAGACTGATGGGAGACAAGATGTGCGGGGTCCTGTTGGGGAGCAGGTTTACTAAAGCCTGCATTTCAAACCAAGTGCTCCGTAGTCGTGGTGGGGTTATCGATTTAAAAAGCACACGCAGTAGATTTGATGGCACAGAAATAGCGTGATGAGATCCTTGGGCCTGTCGCTCCATGTTGCAGCATGATAATACACAGCCAGTGTTGTCGATGAGCCGTACCACTGAAGCCACTGGACCAACATTGCACTGAGTGCCACCTCCTGCATAGCGAAACGTCGGTTGCACCACAAACAAAATCTTCTTTCATGATCGAGTGTGTGCGTAGAAAGAAACCTTTGACCTTTTATTTCAAGCAGGAGCAAAAACAAAAGTGTCGGTCTTATATTTTTGCTCACTGTACGTTGTTTTACCTCTACAGAGAAGTTTGTGGGGATATGAATCACCCTAGGCAACCCATCATGTCTTATTTGCAAATGAACATTATTTAGAGTTGCCTCTTTTTTGAGAAAAACTTGAGTAAGTACAAACTACATTGTCCCGAGCTCAAACTCATCTCGCCCGTTACCTTTATGTAATGATTTTCCAATGAACATGAAACAAAAGTGGAGCTGCGATGCTGATGTCCAGAGTGATGTTGTTGGTTCTTAAGTAATGGTGTTCGTAACATGAGCCTTAAAGCTCAGCCAGAAGCGGTGTCAGCAGCTCTGACAGTGGTAAATCCATACTCTCATTCCTTGTGCCTCTTTGGAGGCTGTTACACTCACAGAATACTGATTATGATTCTGGGCTGGTTTTGTATTTATTTCATGAAGATGTGCTGCAGTTTTTTCATTTTTGTATTTTCATCTGTGTCATTATTCAACCAAGACCGCAAGGTTTCCTCTTAGTGTAGTTTATCTTCTTTTTTTAAATATTGCCCTCACTGTGAAGAGCAAAGCAAAGAAATAAACATTTTTTAGTCGATGAACAAATGAAGTTTCTGCTCCACAGTACTGTAAAGTTACAATACAAGCATTTGAGTAATTATTTTAAGTTTTATCTATAAAGCTTTTAGTCAATCCACAGTTTGTTCATTCTTGCAAGATTAGGAGATGACTTGTGAATTTATTTGATTTATCCTCCACATGATTTTACCAAATATGTTCTTAAGAAGACTTGGTACTTTCTGGTCTTCCTTGGATCATCCATGGATCAGGGCTTCTGAATTATTGCCATCTGTTGTTTGCTTCAGGGAATCAGCTGGACAGACTGAAGGAACGGAAGCATCTTTTGTTTCTGTGGTCAGTTTGGCTCTTAAAACAATGGAGCTGCACATAGAACTAACCTACCAGGCTATCACTGACTGACTTTAAGGGCACCAAAAAAACTAAGGCAAATATTATTTGCATTGTTAATCTATCTTTTGATCTTTCTACCATTAATCACTTATAATTTGGTCCATGAACTCACACAATTGTAACTTTCCAGACCCCAAAACCCATGGATATTTATTTTACTAGGATTAAATTAAATCAAATAAATCAAACTAATTATATTTCTGCTCCATAAATGACTGAAATGTGTTAATTCATTATCAAAGTAACTATTAATGACCCGCTCTTTGATTAAGTGACTAACAGTTTCAGCTCTGTTGCCCGATTCTGTTGAAGTTTTGAGTTTTTTAGAACTGATGTTTTGTTTTAGCTGCGTCTCAGTTGTGTTGTGTTGTCTAGCTGCTGCACTCACTACATTACAACTTAAAGTGACTGGATTAACAACACATTCATCAGACTCCATCAAAATCCTTTTTTTCATTAGCAGTCAGCTGTAACGCCTCCCTGACATACGACATTAGAGTGATGTTGTTGAGAGTGCACTAACCCTCTCCTGTGACTTCACATCCTGTGTTTATCATCCAACTATATTTGCTACTTATGTCATGAAGGTTCATTGAAACCGAAATGATTCTTGCAGGATATTTCCTTTTGCCTAGTGGGAGATACAAAGAGCTCTGTATGCCCCAAACAAAAGCCCATAAATATATATCAATCCTGTTTCCCGCAGTTCTTTCTTTTACTAATGATGTCAGAGATTGTTCATTTGTGCTGCTGTCCTGGTGAGAAAGTGCACAGCTACACCATCACTAAGATCCTGACAGTCGCATTAGACTCTTGCCAAAATCCACACTTCTTTTTCCCAGATAAAGTTTCTTTGAACATCAAAGCACCCATTAACGTCAAGTCCCATGTGGGGGCTTCAAACTCACACTCTTAGGTTTATGAAATCATGTTTGGCTTGTTTTTACAGCAAAATGTCAAGGACAAAATAGATTTTTTAGCAAAAAAAAAATTTCAGATTTTAACGTGCATCACAAATAAGGAGCAACATTAAAGGCCAAAAGGACTTTTGAAAGACTCCAAGTCGACTGCAAACTACCACTTAAAGGTTTTGGGAGGCTCTGTCATTTTCTGGGGGTGCCTCCTGATGGGAAAATGGCAATCAAGTTCCGGTGCACTGGGATGAGGGAGTCATCCACATAGCCCCTTTCAGCTTGGATAGGTATTTCCTATAAATCCCAGACTGCATCAAATTCCTTGTGGTTTCTCACTGGGGTGGTTCCAGCAAGAATCCCTGGGAAGGTCTGGATAAAACGCACATTTAGATGAATCTCAGTGCAGGTATGGACAGGAGACAGCTCCTTTCATAGCACACAGCTCATTCCTGGCTCACTCCGAGCCAATCCGTCAGACTGAATAAGATCGATCTGAGTTTAGCCAGCACGTTGTTGTACGTGTGCTGCTGCACCAAAGACAGATGTTCACTTTAATCAAACTATGAATCTGTTAATCAAACGATTTCTCAACAAATCAGGTGTTGGATTGCAGCTGACTTATTGCAGGGTTACAAAGCACTGACGTTTCAAGCCTTAGACCAGAGTTATTTATCATGGTAGTGAAAAGTCTGGGCGGATGCCACGGCATTATCTTCAGTAAAGTAAGTTTAGACTGAAACAATAAACCAAGAGCTTGTTTTAGTGATGGGAAGCAAGTCAAACTGTTCTGTGTGCTAGCTTTGGCCTTGAAATGGATAAAGATGTAGAAAATGAATGATTCAAACCACAAACATGAGCGCATTTGATGATCGCAACAGAGACTGCATGCATTGAAAACGGTTACAGCAGCAGCAGAACTGGTTAGTTGTTTTCACAGGGGGTCTCCACAACAACCACTACCATCACGCCCTACGAAGGCCTCTGTGGATGGTGGGAAAGCCAGAGGAAAATCCCTGTAGGCCAGGAGTTCACTTTGAAGCTGTGCCACATGCAGCTGCCACAAGAGGCTAAAAATGGCAGGCCTGTGGCGGCGTTCGCCACATTAACATCACTACCACAAAACAACTAATTGCACACACTTAGCAGAAAGTAAACACACTAGCAGTTGCTCGCGGACGAACTCTAATGGCATTCGAGCATGTGCATCGTAACACACAAACAACCATAAATCATTTGCACAATCATTTGTTCTCACAGATGAACTGCATTAACAAGGGCAATCAAAGGCTTACATTCTTTCCCACATATTATTGGTAAATAATGATACTGTCAGTTTGACCATGTGCTTCAACAAGACTAATAATCAGTGACTATTTACAACAGTTAATAGAGAGACTGAGGTTTACAAAAATTGTTGTTTTTCACATTGCAATCAAAGGCTACGATAACCGACTGGACCGATTTACCATATCTGTGACTGAAATGGAGCAGTGCACTAAATGTAACTGAGACACACATCAACATCAGAGATGGAATGAATTTGTTTCATTCATTTTATTGAGAAACATCCCATAAGAAGAACTGACAGCTGATTACTCAACTCAGTCTTTTAGAGTCATGCCGATCACAGATCTTTTCTCACAGCTCTTACAAAAGATCCGAAAAGTTACCATACAGAGGAAGGCTGGAGCCAATCCAAGCTGATACTGGGAGACGGCGGGTCAAACCCTTGAAAAGGTTGCCAGTATATCAAAGGTCTGACATATAGAAAGAAAAAAAAAACAAAAAAAAACAACCATTCACGGTCACATTCACTCCTTTGGGCACTTTAGAGTCACCGATTAAAGCATCACCGTGTCTTTGGACAGTGGGGCGTAAAGGTAACCAACCCAGGCACAGACATAACATGCAAACTCCATGCAGATATTTTGTCCCTATACTGGTTAAATAAATCACTGTCAATACTGATGTAAAGCAATAAATGAAGCAGAGATACATTAGACAGTGAGACGACCACACAGAGACACTGTGCTCATGCAGCCAGCCCAAGCACAGTAATGGTCAGCTGGTAATGGTTGTCATAAAATGGGCTCATATGGGTGGACTAAATTGAAAGTCATCATGTTATTGCACAAGTGCTGAGTGAGTAATGTATGAGCACGAACAGAAGAGTACAAAGTAATGTTGAAATAAAGGAGGTACCGCAACCTTGCTATGGAAAAACAACTCAGCAGTAAAGAAAAAAAAAGAAAAGAAAAAGAAAACAGGAGCAGGCGATGACGCTAAAAATAGTCGATCGTATAGACAGAACAAGCTGCTGGATAAGATTGGCTGGGGGGTGGGGGATGGGGGGGGCTGCGTCTGTGTGTGTCTAGGGTGTTAGGGCATCCCCACAATCTGGACATCCTGTAAGAAAAGAAAATGTTACAACTTTGGTGAAGGCCAGCCAACTCATTCACACTTCCCCTCTAACATTCCCCGATTTCAACAACCATAACTTTCCCACAACTCCAATTAACCCCTGAGTGGCTGTTACACACAACATGAGCCCCCCCCTCCTGCCCCTTCCCCCAATCCCCTCACTCCTGGTTGGACCCAGCCAGCAGCGTGCTTGGCAGGGGTTTGGCTAAGGGTCGACCACAGACAGAAATAACCTCTTGTTTGCTCACTGGCATGCTGTAACTCGTGCTGTTGTTCTGGGGGCCATATGGAGGAGTTGTGTTTTTGTCTAGTATCCTAGTGAAGCAATTATTTAGCCATCATGTCACGGCTGCATAAAAGCTTCAAATGAGTTTCAAATTTAAAACAACACAGCTATTCTGAAAGATCATATTTTAAAATGTCAGTCTTCATCTGCTCATGATGCAAAAGGAGAAAAAAAAAGATTAAAAACAGTTTTTTATAATAACTTTTACTTCTTAACTCTGAAAAAGTCAACTTATAGATTTCTGGATAGGAGCAGTTGGACTGCTTAGACAACTGCTCAGCTATGTTGTGCTTTATGTAATACAATCACAGGCCTTGCAGCTCTGCTGACTCAAAGGAAAGCTTCCTAATTTGTGCCAGCTATACTTTTCACATTGCATTAGATGTATGTGCTTTCAATACAAATGAGATTTACAGAAACCTGGTTTTCTCATGTGGCAAAGTCCAAGATTGATGTGATGATGGCGTCATCGGAGAAGTGAAAGATTTGGAGTTTGTTAAGTGCAAAAAAGTCATTATTCTAAATTACAGTTAATACACCAGATTTACGCAGGAGTAACATGCCAACATTTGGCACTGCCTAAATTTTCCATGCCTGAGTGGAAAGTGAGACCTTCTCTTCTGATTCAGTTTGGGATATGAGGAATCAATGTGCAACCAAAGCACACTGAAGTCGTGGCTAAGGTTTAACATTTAGAGCAATAATCCAGCATCGAAATATCCTGCACGTTTCCTAAATCTTTCTTACTGGACCCTCCATCAAAACAGCCCGAGGGTATGCATGTGATTTTTGTGTCCCCAGAAAGAGATCAAAAATAACATTTGTTCATTGGAATAACAGGTAGCAAAAACAGTGTAACCATGGCTTCAGTCTCTCTCTCTCTCTCTCTCTCTCTCAAGATGGACAGTCAGAGCAGCAGACTGTGAAAATACAGCCCAGACCACAGGGGAAGCATTAACTGCCCTATAAATGCCAAGAATATAAAGTGTGCAGTGTTGTTTTCAAATGGACAATGTACAATGAAGGCTAAACTCCAAAGGTGGCAAAAGGTAAAGTAAAAAATAATGTGTGGTTTATTGGGCATCGCTCGAAAACACTTTGTCCAAAAACACGTGTGACATAAAAGCTTTAAATTAAATCCTTTTTTGTTGCTGTTGTATCAAAATAAAATATGGATGAAGCTGAAAATTCAGAGTTTACCTAAGACCTGTCTGTAGGATATGCTCCATCTATTCAACCACTGTCATCTCCCTGTAGCTGATTTACTTCCTGACTGAGCTATGGGAAACAGTGAAGTTACGCTGATTACAGACATTTCCTTCCTCCACCATTCACAGCAATGACTGGAATGGCTGCAGTATTTACTCAGGCCTGAAGTGGTAAACTGCAGATCCCACACCCACATGGCATATGCATCATAGGCTACAAAGGCCAAGGGTTCCTGGGAGAGTAGTTCTTCTTAATGCAGACAGAACAAATATTTTGCCAGAGACGTGATGCAATCCGAAAATCTGGCCAGGTTAGTTGGTATTTCATCCGTTTCTGACGTTTGAACTATATCTGCTGAGGGACTCTGAGGGATTATAGATTGGATTTACAATACAGATATGACCAGCAGCACTTTACCGCTCAGTTCCCTCCCCTTGTGCCATGGGACCCCCCCCCCGAAACTGGCCTACTAAGAAATACATTTGGGTCCTAAATGGTTTCCATGCCCACTTGAGTGGTTCAGAGTTTTAAAAGCCTGCAAGTTATTATAACTGCTCCTAATGTTGAACTACCCCTCACCCTGGATTATAACGTCATAAAAATATCATATATGTGAGTAATTGTTACAGACTGTCGAGCTGATTTACCTGCCACAGGAACATGGCCCAGAGTGTATTCTTGGAAATAAAGACAGATGTGGACTGGCACTCTTTTACAATCATCATGTCCAGCATTACAAACTGTTCTCAAGTGCAAAAAGAGATCCTCTTTTCCTTTTGTTTTCAATGAATCATCATCATTTAAGCCCCATCTGCTTTGATAAACAGATTTCATGTCATACTATAACATTTTCAGAGAAAAACATGACTTGGATACAACGATACTTGATATTTTCTTCAACCTTTTTGACATATTTTAGCAGGACAGATGTGACTCATTGGCATGAGCTGATGAAACAACACAGCTGGAACTGGCTAAGAAGGACAGAAAAGGGGCTTTGATGGAAACAGACTTGTGTAGTTCCTGCTTCGCAGATATCATACAAGCAAATACATTTTTTTACTCAACATAAGTGAACAAAACTATGTATGACACTATAATAACACAATTTAAATTCTAATATTGCCTCCAAGTTAGAACTCCTCAGACAACTGTTTGAATCACGCTGCCATCTAGTGTAATAAAAGGGGACAATAATAAATGTCATACATTTTCCAGTGTGGTATAATTCCTCAGCTATTCTCCTTTCCAAACAGTCTAGGAGGAGGGAATAATCACTTCTGCCCTGTTACTGATAAGGAAGCATAACTCTCACAAAATTAACAGTACAAGCCACGTGACATTTTACGCCAAAGCACCTCTGTAACAGACAGTGTAGCTGAAAGGCTCAAGAGCCAAAATGCATCTTTCAATTCCTGTTTGAACGAGCGATAATAAGCACTCCTGTAACCTCACCTGCTGTGTGGCTGACAAATATTAGACAAATACTGGTTTGCACAGCATCTTGGCCAAATTCCAGTATCATCCAGACTTGAACCACTACAAAAGATATAACCTTTGAATTTACATCACCAAATAGAGCTAACACATTTCTATTGTACAGAATTGTTTCCTATATATATATATGTATTTATAAAGTGAGAGACACAAGGGGGCAGTGAAGTCATTATGTGCTGCAGCTTGTCAGTTGGCTCCTTTGAATCTGGGAGGTTAAAATTATATCTGAAGTGTTGCTTCAGTATCACACAGTGGTAATTTTAATAATCGATTCAATCCACATGCTCCCCCATCAGCTCTGTACCAAATATAGAGCTAAATACGAAACTACAGGAGTGTGATTCTATTAATCAGTGATTCTCTCCCTAGGAGGCGAATCGTTGGAGTGAATCCATCATGAATCTGCAGGACGTTATCTCTTCTGCAATGTCCATATATACTAAAATAACGGTTGCCGAGGTACCCGCGATCGGGGTAATTGCAATTCAACTTCACATTCACATTTATTTTATTGCTTTCCATAATGATCTTCGTTGAGTATGGAGGGGTAGGATTAAAAGTTTTATACAAACTGAAGCACATATTTTATTCGTGTCAGCATGGTGTCCATTTTTCAAAGGGATTTTCTTAATGTTTTTTTTTTTAAAGTTGCTAATGGACAGTGGTTCACCCAAACACAATAATGCTGCTCAACTTCATCAGACAACATTGTTTCTTGCTAAATCTAATGTCTAATACGAATGTAAGCTGCATGGTCACTTGAAAGATTACAAAATGAAGTGAGTGTATATTAGGACTTTGCTCAAGGGGGACCTAAGCATTTTGGTATATTAAGTTGTTTGTTGCTTTGCTCCCATGTTTAGGATCTCATTTGTGGTAATGCTTGTTAATACAAAAATGACTTTTCAGATTGTTTAAAATATTAAAGAGTGAATGGATAACGGAGGAACAAACTCGTAGCATGTCTCCAGCAAACAGTGAAGTTGAAGGAAATATGGTCTAAATCTCCACTTCCTGAGTGTTGAATAATGGTCAGATGTTGTTTGACAGATCATTATGATGTCGAGGAGACCTTTGACCTTTTGGATATAAAATAGTATCAGTTATTTATTATGTCCAGTCTGACATTTGTTTGATATTGTGTCATAATTAGTGTATTGACTTATGGCCAAAAATATGCTCTGTGGGGCCACAGTGACCTTTGACCTTTGACTACCAAATTCTAATCAGCTCATCAATGTTTGTGCCGGATGTAATGAAATTCCTTCTGGGCATTATTGAGATACTGCCACGGTCATTGCTGGCATAACAATCATTTGCAAACAACTGGGAATAGGCACAGGTTTGATAATTGGACTCTTTGTGGAATAATTGGCTCTGGATCAAAAAAAAACCCCCAAAAAAACAGCAGAAGACTAAATCTGGTGTTTCATAGATATTTGTGAAGTTGTTTTTAAGATAATAAAACAAAGATATAAACAAAAAGAACTTAAAAAGTATGACATGGTGATGCAGTGTTCAGTGAGAGAACAAGAAAGTTCTTGGTAAGAGCGTCGTGGTCGATTCGGGGCGTTCCTCGTCATTCAGAGTAAACTTATTTGGCTACTAAATTGACCACGTGTGTGCGTGCAAAAGGTTGTCAGTCTCACCCTGCTCTCATGTCTCCCACAACCTGACCTTGAGCCTGTAAGGGAACGAATGAAAACACAACTACAATGCAACTGATACTGCAGCATCTCTCAACTAAACTAAAGATATGGGGCATATTGTGCATTTAGCTTTAAAAGCCGGGGAATCCACACTGAGCTCTTCAGTAAATGACTAATTTGATTTGAGCCATTTCCTTTTCAAAGGAGTGTGGCTGAAGCCAAGTTGTCAATCTGCACCAGCGATTAAAGCCAATGCAAATAAATCAGCCTCGACATGACTCTTATTGAATGTTAACGCCAGAACAATTTTAGAGGTGGGACACTGTCATCGGGCAAAAACTTCAACTGTAGCCACTGAGGTTTCTGAGCATTATCAACTGAAAAAGCATGACATTTGCTTCAAGAAGATAAGAGCTGAGGGACTGATATGAAATCCTCTTGGGTGCAGTTGCTGAGAAGCTTATTGGCCTTTTTCTTTTTTCACTCTATGACATTTTATGGTTGTTCATGACGTTCCCACAGTGAGTCAACTTTGAAAAAAAAAAACAAAAAAAAACCAACAACCCCAAAACACAAATAAGTACAAATTAACAATCAAACATGTATTTGTTTCAGGGTTATTTGGGGATTTTTTTCTCGTTTGCGTTTGCACAGAAGTAGTTTATTTTTGATTGAACTCAATAATAATACGGGTTTCTGAGGAGCCCTGGGTACTTACAATTATCAGGAGCAATACAAACAA
Source organism: Remorina albescens (assembly GCA_034769265.1). NCBI lineage: Eukaryota > Metazoa > Chordata > Actinopteri > Carangiformes > Echeneidae > Remorina > Remorina albescens. The sequence continues at coordinate 4,356,367 of CM068493.1, forward strand.
CTCCTATTTAATCAAGGCTATTTTTTTAATCATTGTTCAATTTACCCATTATTTTCTTGATTAATCAATTAATCATTTTGTGTATAAAATGCCAGAAAATCTTGAAAATAGCCAGTTACAGTTCCCTAAAGTTTAATGTGTTCTCTCTGGAAGTCTGGTTTGAGAAGCTGGAATGAGGGCAAAAAAAAAGACTATAAAATTACTTTAGGCTTCATGTTGGTGTATAATAACAGATAATAATCAATAGTTTGAATCAACAGATTGACTGATTTACGGTTCGATTTACTTTTTGTCAACCATTCATTTTCAGATTTAATCAGATTTTATGTGGTCAAAAAATGGGCATTGCTGTTAGTATGGAATTAACACTGTTTGTAATTTGTGTCCATGTACTTGATAAATGACATGGAAGTCAGCGGCTGCAGTGTGATTGTTAATAAACATGAAAGTTGTCAGAAAATAAGTTCCATAAAAACACTAATTTGGGACAGAATTTACAGCTGTGATGTCTGCAATTGTCAGTTTCAATGCAACTCCACAGCATGACTTCGGCAATAATGCTGTGAAAGCACTGAGCAGAGGGTAAGATGTGGGGAGATAAGTGACTTGGGGAAAGTAAATCTACAGAGGAAAAAGAAAACACTGGGAAAATAAATGTCTGTCAAGGCTGCAGTAAAGTACCGCTCTGACAGGACTCAGCCTAATAAAATCACAATTTATCGTGAATGGAAAAGTCCTGCGGTACTGGCACAAATTATGCAGCCTGATCATGTTGTCATAGTAGTCTGACAAACAATATCTTGAAATGGAGCCACAGTGACATTAACTTAAGATAATGTTAAGTCAATATTTTAAAGTAACTATGTTCGTGATTTATCGCTGATTTAAGTGTTAACGAGTGAATTGTTCAGTTAACGGTGTTAATAGGAGCAGCCAACAGCTCTGGATGTTTTCAGACGCTATTTGCAGATGATGATTGACTGGACAGACCTGAGACTTTCCCTCAAAGGTCAAATTTAGCCCAAATTTAATTTGAGAAACCCAGCCTTGTGTGTGTGTGTGTGTGTGTGTGTGTGTGTGTGTGTGTACGTGCACGCAGTCCTGGCAAATCCTCCCAGAGTGCATGTTAGGGATATCGCTTTGCTCCAGTAAAATGTGTGGGCTGAAAATAGGACTGATCGAAGAATAGTGTTTCACATTACATTTCACAGGAGACCTGTGCAGCTGAAGCTCTTACTGATGTCCTCTTCACTTCTCCAGACTTAGGTCTCCACTTCTGATGAACAGCACACAGTAGACTCTTACAGGACTCTGATGAAGGTCACACTGTCACCGGCAGAGGCCTACGACAGAAAGTCAAGAGATTATTTTAACATTATTCTAAGTTGTCTTTCTCTTGGCCTTAATTGATAACTCATTATAGTATCAGACAGATTAATGTGCTCCATTAATATTATTTAGTGTTTTAATTGTTCAAAAAGTTAGATATGAGTTTATTATTATGATTTTTTTGTATTAAAATGTATCAAGTATGACTTTCCTTCTCACACTTCTGCTTCGAAAGCCACAAAAAAAAAATCAAAGAAGCCACAATCACTGTAGACATAGAAACAGGTCTTCAGGTGGGCTGTCTCACCTGGGGATGGACTGGACGGACATTCAAATGTTACTGCTTCTGTCGAGTCACAATTCTCTGAGATATGTGCCTAGGCAGGCAGTCCAATTCTGGATATCTCTGCTGTGGCAGGTCCACAGTTTTCTCCCTCCAAGCAGCTAATGTTCCCAGCACCAAAAGTATTTTACACACACACACACACACACACACACGCACCAATAGACCCACAAATCTGGGTCCCTCACACACAATGCATCGCCTGCAGCAAGAACATTATTTGAAAGGAAAGGTGAAGACTCAATGACATCAGAAAATAACTCCTGGGATATTTAAAATGGACAAAAAATGAGTTTCAGTAAAGCTACATACATTTTTTTTCTTTAATATTTCATATCAGTCGCTGTGAGGCGTAACGGGTTGGAGGAGCGTAACGTGCACCTTTTACATCACTGCTCTGAATCCACTGAAGTCATTTCTGTCTTCAGGTAATCAGGTTAATTCTGGAAATCAAACATGTTTCTTACAGTAAATAAACATGCCGGTGTTTCTTTTCCTTTAATTTCATATTTGAAAAGCCTTTAAAGGAATTAAGGAAACATTTGTTAAACTCCCTGTACTTAGCTTAAAAAACAGCTAGCTTCAATCTGTCCAACAGAAATAAAATCCACCTCCCGTCCCGGCTAGAGCTCACTCGTCAACACGTTTTATCTTGTTCCTTCTACCTACGAATAAACATAAGGTGTGAAAAAAAAATTTGCTGCTTTACAGGTGTTTGTGCCTCACAATTTCTTGGCCACGGCCGGCAGCTTCCCGCCATCCCTGCTTGTTACTTGGCAACTGCTCAGAGCCAGGAAATAGTTAGGTCCATAACCTCCTGTAAATCGGCGAACTGTTCAATTAGCACAAAAACTGAAGTGTAAAAATCACAGACGAAAATAAATGAACTTTGGAGGTGCTACTAGGCGGATTCTGAGACTCCAGGACCAGGCAAGCTGTTTCTTTTTTATGCTAAGCTAAGCTAACTGGATGCTGGCTGTAACTCAGCTTTTAACTTTCTCATTTAGCTTCTTGACAGAAAGTGAATAAATGTATTTTCCAAAGTGTATTTTTTATTTGCTTTACTTTAAGACAAACAAGGCGGTAATTAAATGAAATGAAAGAAATGCTTTGAGACTTCTCACATCTGACAAACACATTTAGGTGCTTTAAAGCTGTAAGACGATCCTCCCAAGCGAGATATGCAAAAGGATGCGTATCACAAAAGTCTGATGATGGAGCTGGGGAGGAAAACAATCAGGAGTCAGAGCTCCTATCAGACAGACAAGCATTTACTCCCAAGTGGTCAAGAGGCTCATTATCCCCAGTGAAGCTCTCATGGAGTACTTAGAGGAGAAGTGACCTCTCTTTCTGCTATAATGAGCCTGCCACTCCACTGGAGACTTTGGCATGAGGCTGGCCGACTTGGAGTGAGGCAGCCACCCTGTTGCTCTGCAGCTGACTGAAGGAAATGAACGGAGCCTCTGACGGCGTCCTGAACGGGCTGTTAGGTGTCTTCTGCCAGGCGTCGCTGCTTCCACTGCTCCCCGTGGAGCAGGACCACCTGACTTTCAACACACATGCAACACTTGTTCTTTTTTGGCTTTTCACTGACTTGGTCAAAGGCGTCTGAATCTTACGGGTCATAAGAAGTAAAAAGGGAAAGAGAGCAGAGATTTCTGCTACACACCTCCTAAATTATTCTTTTTGTTCATAATTAATCTTGCTCCCCTCGTATCTGTAATTCATCAGCTACCTTTTTTGAACAATGCCAGCCCTTCAAAAGATGTGAGCCTTTTTATACAAGAACATTTACAAAAGGCTGATCACGGGTACTCTGTTTAGTATGTTTTTTGTTTTAGTGTTCAGTCTTCTTCTTTAAGACCCAGGTCTTTCCTGTGGCCTGAAAGTTGGCTGAGCTGGTGATCGGTGAACAGCTTTGACAGTTGCAGCTGACTGGCTCAACTCAGATGCACACCAAACATAAAAAAACCAAAATGGTGTGCGAGAGAGACTGACCTAGCTCCAGCTCAAGCTGGCCAGACTAATGTTGACTTTCATGTATCCTTTACAATATCTAGGGGTCTTGTTAAAGCTCAAGAAGTAGTAGCTATAGAAGTTCAGTGGCTGTGTGATATTTTTAGGCCAATATTTGGTTAGGTTAGGTTTCTATTTTTAATTAGATAGACTTGTTTGTTTGATATTTTAACAATTGAAGTATAAAACACCAGTTAATATTCTGGTAATTTGTCCCTGTGGCTGATGGGACTTGGAGGAAATGGGCTAATAATGCTTTCTTGGCCCCTTAAAGAGACATAACATTGACTATTAAAATACATATTAAAGGTATCACAAGTCACTCCCCCCCAAACAAATTTTTACTGTAATGTGTTAAATGCTAAAAAAGTATTCAAACATGATGATGATGTTTGATGTTACTGTACTGCTCTGTATCAATATACAACACTTACTTTGTCTTCTCTTTATGAACAAGACTTGATCACAACAGTACAAATGCAACGATAAATAGAACAGAATTGATAAATGTGAAGAAAAAGAAAAAACTCAGAGGAGAGTCATTTTTAAAATAGCTGGAACAAAAATGTCTAAAAGTTTCACAAATTCTTTTGAATCACAGCTTTAAACTCGGTGATGGGTTGAAGCCTTTCCGGCGGCTATTTCCGGCCATAGAGGAGTCAGATGTTGTAAAATCTTTCAAAGGGCGCTTTGTCAGAATGATGAACAGACGCACCTGGGGCTATGTCGGTGACCAAACACTTGAGCAAAGTTCAGCTGTCTCCGGAGGGAATCTTCTCCTGTCGCACAGAGCTGCCTCTCTATGGCCGAGTGACCAATAGATTGGAGTTTATGTGACAATGAAATTTAAGTGAGGACCACTGGAGAGAAAGAGAGAGAGAGAAAAAATAATACAAAATGAATAAAATAAATAAATCAGCATACCGTACCATCTACACCATCAGAGGTTGAACGCTAATTAGCTCAGGATGCTGTGACACAGGAGCTGGAAACTGAAGATCTGCCCCTCTCATCATATGCACAAGCTCCTCTTTCTCACGACGAGAAAGGTCACTTGATCTGAAACCCTCTCATCTGGGCGCTTAACTAATCGGTTCAGCTTTTTTCTGCTTTGAGGGGACTTTTATAAAAGACGCTCTATTTTACACGCTCAGCTTCAAAAGTTTGTCTCAACCATAGAAATCACTGATAAATCTGACTGTTAGTAAAATTAATAAATAGAGAAATAAGCGACTTGAGTAAGAAGCCGTCTTCATAGCAATGACTTCAGTGAAGACAAGCTGAGCTCAGATATATGGAGATTTTCTAAATTTACATCTCAGTTTCTAGCAATACATTTCAGGATAACACTTTTGTTCAGAAAGCCAGTTTCCAGTAGATTAGTGACCTTGAACCTCCTGCTACCATATCATTTACTTTTCATCTGCCAGAAATTTCAGAGTAATATCCTGCAGCTGTAGTAAGGGGTCATAAAATACTTTGCACAATACAGCATGCTATCAGGCCTGTCTCACTCATGGTCATCCTGGCTATTTTCTCTGTTACCATGACAACACTTCTCTGAGCTCTTCTGCCTCTTGATTGTGTGGAAAATGAGCGAGAAGACAGAGGGAAAAAAATGTCAGACGCAGAGAGGCAGAGATTGAACACAGCACCAATTGGCCTACTTTATCTACGAAATTACTTAAAGGCTCGGCTTGATGTATCTGAGACGCGTGTCACCGATTGTACCGTCGGTGTTCAACAGTTATGTTTAGTCACGGATCACTCCGGCTCCTGCTCACAGGCCAGTCTCTCACAATCAGCCTACATTAATAAAACCCTCACAGGGTGCAAAACCCTTCAATTTTCACATTGATTAGTTTGCCCCCCCGCCTTCATGGAAACAAGCACGCTGGCTATTCAACAGGGCCCACACTGGGTCCAAAAGCCCAAAGTGAAAGCTAACAGCTTTTTGACCCAGTAAGACTTCATCATCAGATAAGTCCTGGGTCTGTATTTATCAAGCATCAAACTAAATCTTTCCAGCAGTCCATATGTTCCTCGAGAGTTGTCAAAAGCATGAACTCTCATTTCCAGTGGCTTGGCGTACTGTTTTGTCTGATTGCTTCATGTGATAAAAGGAAGGATGGCTTATTGTCTGTAATCACCACTGTAGCCAATGTGGAAAATTGAGGTGGCTCCTCAGATGTTTTGCTCTGAATTAATCCCTTTTAAAAAGGCTCGGCGTATCTTGATTCAATTCACTTTTGGTTCTGTGGCATTCACTTCTGTTCTGACAAATGCGCGGCGTGTGGATGTTTTGAAACCTCCATTGTTTTATGTCCATGTTTATGAGGTTGCAGCTCAAGCTTGCTTTTCAGATTAGAGGTTTTTCACTACTTCAAGAGAGTCCAGATGTTTTTGTTAAACTCTAAGATATATAGAACATGTGCGTGGTAATATAAACAAAAAGCTTTCTTTGCTCCATTGGGCTGCCAGTGGTCAAAAACACATGGTACTTCTAAAATAATGGTAACCAAGTTGAGAAAATGTACACGTTGAATTAGTCCAAAACGGGAGATCGTCCCCCTTTTTTTCTGAAAAAAAAAACAAAAAAATCAAAAACAAAAAAAAAACCCACCCACAATGTATTGGCTTATATTACAACAATGAGTAGTTCATCCCATATCAAGAGAATCTGGAGATGAAAAGAAACCACAGAGTTGAATCAGAGTCAAATCAGAAGGTCATGTACATTTGTTTGTGTCTCACTTTGAGGCAGAGAGCTTCAAGCCACGCCCGCATGAATAACTCATACAGCTGTGAGCTGAGGCCATATCACTGAGAGTCACATGACAAAAGACTGTCTGCACGACACCTACCGCTTTATACTGGTCCCAAAACAAAAAACATTCAGAGGATATCTGTTGAACTGAAGCTCTCAACTTACACAAAACCTTAAAAATACTCTCACCAGAAAATGAACGAAATGTTCAATTTGTTACAGATAAAAAAAAATAATAATAATTAATGCCAGATGAAAGCAAAGTAGATTACGTAACTGAGCAGCCCTTTTTCATGAAAGGTCCTCCTAACAACCTTTTAAACACTGTAATAATAGAAGATAATGCAGCAATGAACGCTGATATTTCAGGATGGGAAAGGTCAGCATGCTCACAGGAAGTCATTAGAAAAAAACTTTAATATTTTCTCATGACTTTGTAGTACCAAAGATTTACTACAATACACACAAAGTACAAATTTAATTTAAGAAGTTAAAAATGGAGAGCTGCTGTTCTCAAAGTTGCCAAGCTGCTGACACTGGTTCTACATTTGTACATATTCAGGAGCATTTGTTTTAGTACCTTTGGTAATTAAGATTGTACAGTATATGCAATTTTATGAGAAATTCTCAGGTAGTTGTTTGAATTTCAAAGCAGACTCCCCCCCAGCATGACGGAGCAGCAGCCCAGTCCTTAATGTACTGTCTCAGGCCTGAGACTCTGCATGCGACAGTTTCATTACTCAAACGTAATAGAAATGAATTACATTAAAACGCCCCACTGTGGGAGTGTTTGATTAGGTGTCTGCACACCTGCTCCCACCAAAGGAATGGCTAAAAGTTACTTGCACTGCAATTTTTGCAAAATGCAAATATATCACTCCCATCATACAGTCATACAGCTGTCATACTGCAGCCTATTGTTGCACAATGAGTTGAAATGTATGTTTTTATCTGCGTATTTGATCAATGTCGTCTTGGAGCGGTCATGTAGAAATATGTCACTTGTTTCTGCTTCAAAAACATGTCAGACTCAGACTACTTTATTTTCATTCAATGGAAAAAACCAAGCCAAACCATACACAAATACATAAACCACACGCATGTCTTGAATATTAAGTTTTCTTGATGCAGAATGTATTTTTGTATGTATTTATTTAATGACTTACAATGCGAAATTTGAATGCCAAACTCAGTACACACACAAACCCACACAGAAAAAAAAGTAATAGAAGAATAACATACAACAGACTCAGAACAAAGAAATGAACACCAAAGCTTCAACAATCACTTAAAACATCCTCAGAGACTTTATCAAGCGATAATGAAGACTCTGCTTTAAATTTACTCACTAACACTGACCAGCCAGCTACGATGAGAATACCAACCGGTAAAAACAGCAACAAATCTATGTCATGTTTGTTTCACTTGGCAGCCTTTCACTACTTTACGCTTCACAATATGAACGTTGAAATAAATTCATCAGATCTTAATAAAGCTTTTGTGGTATTACTTTAACAGAGTGTTAAAGTTTCATCCTTGGGGACGGTGTGCAGCTATTTATAGGGAACTTTAAAGATGTACAAAGACGAGACAAGCAAAACCTCCCCTGACAGCCAATTGTAAATAAAACTTGCCTCTCACGGCTAAGATGATTCAAACATAAAGAGTGAGATTTCTCAAGTGGCAGATGGTAAGCCTCTTTTCATTAATCATAATTTTAGATGAAAAGGTTTCTCTAAAAATAAGTTGCCAGCTAGCTGTTTTCAGATCAATGCTTGTCACGGCCCCTTCATCATCTGTTACTGTTTGTAAACGATACGTGATTAATAGCTTGTGGTCAGCGCGGGGTCTGTTGTGTGAGTTTATTGATATGTCTAAGGTTAATAAAACTCTGATTCAGATCACAGTGTTGACAACCAGCAATCTGTAGATATAGGTTTAAGTTTGACCTTAAACAAGAGTCAGTGTCTTTGTGTGGTTGCAGCAATCAGTACAGCATGTCATCATTACGAACTAGACTGAGAGAACATTTCAGTTACCATTTGCTGACTACCAGCGGCTATGATTCATTGCTGTATGTCCACACAGCTTGTGCTTATGTTTTGTATATTTGAAGAACAAAGTTGAAGTCTCTACAGAGCTGTTTTCTTGTTGAAATGGATGAGGCTGTGAATGATGCTTTTCACTTTTGTGTTACAACTGTGTGGGAGAGGTGATAATAACAGAGGCCAAGAGGGCCTTAGCTCTGATTTAAAAAAAAAAAAAAAAAAAGTACATATTCACATTGTATTTACTTGCATGAGGTGAAAACTTGTGAGATTTGTCTCTTCCTCGTTTTGTTGCTGTTTGATTTGTAATTTCCATCCTTCCTTATTTTAAGTAAAATTCACACCGAAACCAAAATGACTCAATCAGTTTATAGTTTACACAAAAGCTGTTTTACTGTTTTTCTTTGTTCACGTCTAACTCCCAAGTGCAGACATTGTATATATGTAAATAAATATTTTAAAGTACCATGGATAACTTCGATCCAGCAGTTTTTTTATTGTCATTGTCTGTATTAAAATCTATCAAGCTGCAATCCTGCCCTGTGCGTTTTGGTGTCGAGGTGATTTGCATCGTTACAGACGACTTTAACACTCAACACAATAATAAATGGCTGTGAGGTCGTAATTAGAGCAATGGCACCAAGCTCCCTCTGCCATTGGCTCCCTCCCTCCACCTGATTCCCTCACTCATCGGGGTCCCTTCCACTTTGTGTTGTCTCCCCCCCAACACCCCCACCCCCATCTTGTTGGTCTGTGGCCGGCTTTGTGGAGGGAAGTATTCCTCAGAGGTATCTATCACCGTCCAGCTCGGCCAAAGGCGCCGCTTCAATGATGCGACCGCTCCAAGACTACTTACAATAGTTTGGCTGTCGGAAAGTGGCCGGACTGCCTTTCAGGACAATTTGAATATTTCTTTTATTTGTCTTTTCTTCTCCCAAAGGAAAGAAAACGCGCGGCGCTCTGTGCTTTTTACGCATGGAAGTTGGGATCAGCCTGGCCACCTTTACGCATGGCCGTGTGCCGCCTGTCGGACACACGCTGCCGGGCTTGTGAGAGCGCGTCAGGGCGTCAGGAGCGGCGGAGGCACTGAGCGACGATGCGGGGCGCAGAGCTGCTGCTCGGTTACTTTCTGGTCAAAGTTATGGTGTGCGACGCGGAGGGCGAGCCCGGTCAGCCGGCCGTCGACGACTTCATGTTAGTGACCGGGTTCAATGAGTCCAAGGACGGGGAAAACGGAGCCACGGAGAGCCCGCACACGGAGGACAAGTGCCGCGGCTACTACGACGTGATGGGCCAGTGGGACCCGCCGTTCGTGTGCCGGACCGGCAGCTACCTGTACTGCTGCGGCACCTGTGGCTTCCGCTTCTGCTGCGCGTTCAAGAGCTCCAGGCTGGACCAGACCACCTGTAAGAACTACGACACCCCGCCGTGGATGATGACGGGGAAACCCCCTCCGAAGTTGGACATGTCGCAGGACAACGCCAAGGATAAAACAAACCTCATTGTGTATGTGATCTGCGGGGTCGTGGCCATAATGGCACTGATAGGGATTTTCACCAAGCTGGGTTTGGAGAAGACGCACCGACCCCACAGAGAGAACATGTCAAGGTGGGTCGGACTTTTACCTACAGTTACTTCAGAGGATGGCTAAAATTATGTCATCAACAACAAGTCACACATTGTTAATGTTCTTTTTAAAGTGTCTAAATTTCTAAAATAAAGTTCAAGTCTAAAGTTAAAGCTGGATCAGGGAGAGGGGTTTCAATGGGACCACACCAAGTTCATCCATTAGGAGAGCTGTGTAATGAAACTCTTCATGTATCATGCCCATACTGCCCTTTTTTATCTTTTAGTTGGAAAACTCACATCAGTGGTGTGACAAATGGACAAATTTTAGCTTGGCCTCATGTCCATTTTTCTTTTTCGTCTGATTGAGATTCTTTGTTAAAATCATGACATCTTTTTAAATCTCCAAATGAACTATCCGTGAAACGTACAAGCACAGCTCATTTTCATCGTATACACAAACCACTCAGGCTGAAACACAAACACAGAAACACACACAATCGTTCTCAAACACACATAACACACAGGCATAAAGAGCTTTATGGGCTTAGCTCAATCAGGAGAATAAGAAAAACAACATAACATTTAATAATAAATAAATAAGTAATCTGCATCATGGAGAGTCTTTTGTTTCTGTGCACTCACGTACAGGTTGTACCTTTTTCCACTTTCATTCGGATGAGTGGGATTTTGAAGTACATAGGATTTTTTCATATGGCAATGATGAATATGAGCTGCATGAAAAAGGAGGTGCTGAACTTGCCCCGTGAAGTTACACAGAGTCTGAAACAGCCTGTAATCAACTTAAGTCCTGATGTATTTTATTATACATGACCTGAAAATAAAATATCATTATTACAGTTTAATCACGGAATCGTGAAAATTTTGAAGCACAGAGAGTTGTCCATATGTTTAATAAAATGACACATTGGGTGAAAAATTTAAGAGTGACTGCAGAAAAGTGTGAATTGCCATGGCTGTTTTTGTAACACGTTAACACCAGTTCAAAGTCCTCTTTTTGACGACCTCACCTTCCCACAGTGTGGTAACAGTGTACTCAGCGATTTGATTGGTATACTCAGACATCACTGTGTGAGCGAGAGGTGTGATGCAGCACACGTCTGATAAGCCCCAACACACCTGACAGTGATACTGAATACGGGCAGAGCTGGTGGACTGGAAACTTGTCAGCTCCACTAATAAGGACAGATACTGAGGGGTTGGGTTATGTTTGATCCTTACAGGTTCGTACGACGTGTTGTCAGTCCATATCTAGCAGAGGAAGGCGGTCTAAAAAGCCGATGGTCACAGAAAGAGGAGATGTGATATGGTTTAAATGCTCGGATAATGGCATCCATTTTCTGACAGTCTGTCCTATTAGACATTTCCCATGTTGCACTTGGTAGTTCCCAAGAAAAGTGACTAATAGTTGTGTCAAAAGCTGGAGAGAGAACTTCCAACCCGAGCTTCTCTGTAAAGCTGGGTAATCATGACACGAAGGGGGTGTGAGTGTTGTGAAAGTCAAGATGTGCACGCGTGTGTGTTTGTCTGTAAGGGTATTTATGGAGCTACTTTGATCACAGTTCTAGGGGAGTTATGTGGGGTATGAGAAAATAACCGGGATGACGTCATCAGGGTTATCACAGTCTGGCATTAGACTCTGAGGCCACAGCTCCCGGTTTTACTGCTTCCAACTGTCAAACCTTTAGTCTCTAAAAAGGCTATGCATCCCCAACTTCAACAAAGCAGATGTAGTTTGGTGAAGAAATCACTCATATTCACGATATAATCTGTCACTTAACCTGGACTTGATATGAAAACCTGGTGTGCACTGCTGGCCTGCACAGAATCTGTAGCTGTTATTTAGTGAAAAATGTCCTTTCTGAGATTTTCCTTTTTCTTCCCAGGGCTCTGGCACATGTGATCCGCCACCCAGCCTCTGAACATACGGATGACATTGGACTTGGCCAGCACTATGAGAACATACAAACAAGAGTCACAGTCAACAGTCTCCGTAAGTACTGTGATGTAAGCGAGCCACACCCCTACGCATACACGCTACAGAGCATTTTCATGTTATGTCACCCGGTCCATACGACTACCTCTTCGCCGGCTGCTGCCATCTGCTTTCACTAACCATTGCCTGCAGTGCCACTGCAACATAAATCACACTCACAAATTCCTTTTTATATTTTTGAAACATAAACAAAATATTGTCCCTACATACACTCGCCTATCCTGAAATAGCTGTGGAACTGGAAGGGAGGAAAAAAAAAGATCCATCCAAAATCTTGCGGGCTGGTGAGGCAATTAGTCATGCCCTCAGCAATCACTTAACATACACACTAATTACCACCAGCAACCTATCTAACAAGCTTTCTTTCTTAGCCTTACTTATGTACAGTATTTCACACTCATTTTCTCAGTCATCAGCAACAACGCCAACACACACCCACACAGACGGAACAGAGTTCTCATTAAAGCTAACTTGCTTACTGCCTTGACAGCTACAGTCAATTAAGATCTCTCAGTCTCTCTCTCTCTCTCTCTCTCTCGTTTCATATAAAAAATAAAAATAAAAAAAAAAAGGTTTTACAGGCAGGCAGCAATTCTGTGGTTATAACCTCAATTTATAAAAAGAAATATTTGGCCTAAGTGAGCATAGACGTTTTTATTTTTTATATGAATGACTCCAAAATTTTAATAAAAACTTAAGATGACAAAAAGTCCAATGTCATGATGGTTTTAGTGAAACAATTACAATAATAATTATGAAATAATTCAGTAAGCCAGGTGATGTAAAAAAAAGAATCTCAGAGAAAGCAAACTGAAATAAATAAATGACTGTCTTCCTTTGTGCAGACGCCTTCCAGGATGTTTCATGCGAGGCAGCTGCAAATAAATATCGGGGATTAACTTGTGCTACGGGCGGCCAGAAGGCTGCATGTTCTCATTACAGGTGAAGAGTGCAGCAGGTGACTACGCTGATTAGTTGGGACGGTTTGCTAATAAGCAAAAACACCTGGTCTAATCGGTGGTTGGAATGAAAACCAGCCAGTTTTTGGCAGATGTAGCAAATTATTACCATATCACAAACTATCTCCTAGGCAGGTTTTCGTTACGCAAATATTTTAGCATTTTCAATTAAGCGGCCCACGTTGATAATTAATCTCAATAAGCCAATTCAAATGCTGATTTTTTTTTTTTATTAAAGGAAAATCAAGGCAAGGTACAAATGAATGGATTATTCTTCAACCCAAGTGGCTGAGCCAAACATTACAAATTTTAGATGCAAAAATAATAATTACTGATGTATTAAATTCTGTAGTAACAACCCAGAGAAGATCAATTATATTTCTTGCTCATAGCAATATCATTCAGTGAAAAACAGGACACCTGAACTGATACTGTTTCACTAAATATGGTCTTTATATATGGCTACAAGAAGTTATTGTGATCTCATTCCAGTGATATTTACTATAAATATCGTAACAAAGACGAGAAATTGAAACCGAAATACAAAAGCAACCTGAGAAATGGATGTTTTCTATTTTAAGAGGCAGATAGCTATCTTTTTTCTTTTTAATCAGGTGAGGTGAGGTGCCAGCTCTGACATGATAATAATTAATCATTCTAAAATCAGAGCGCTCTCTTTCTTACCTTGCCTCCTCACTCCATTAAAAACCAGCCAGCACAGTTTGACAGGTAGAGCTGAATGTGAACACATGTACAGCTTTTCTACTGTATTATACTTTTTAATCAATTAAAGTAATTACATGATCCAATAAAACAAAGAATCAACTTGATGCTTGCACATTAAATATTTTTTTGTTACTGTTATTCTGCCTGTGTAGTGTGAAGATTCATACTTTGGAAAACAGTATGCGTTCTAACATGTTGTGATGAGCTCACTTATATTAGACCAACTCTAAATGGGAACAGCAGGAAACCTGTGCTCTGATTTAAAATCCCATTTGCCCTGCTATTCCCTCAAGAGAAGCAAAGAAAAAAAAAAGATCAATGAAGTCGGGAAACACAATATTATTCTGGAACGAGTGCAGTCTAAAAGGTTATGCCACGTTTTGATAAAAAAAAAAGATGGAAAACTGAATTGGAAACATGTAAGTTATCTCACCCCACCTGCCTCCTCCTTCCAAAAAACCAAAAAAAAACCCAAAAAAAACCCAAAAAACACTTTAACACTTCTCCCAGTGATAACTTCACATCAAATTCTAGTTTGAGACTGTATTTTCTGACAGAAAGCTTCTCCTCCAATCCCCAGTGATGTAAAGACAATCATTACATCTACTCAATGACATATAAACCACATACTAATTTGCTAAACTGCAAAGAAATGACATATATACCACTTAGAGCAAATTTGAAAATGTCTTGTCAAGATAAAGAAGTCCTACTAAACACTCCAAGTCAAAACATGTATAGTTTGTATGTTAAATTACCCAATAAAATATAAAATATATGTAATTGACTATTTAACTACTGCCCAAGCATTTGCCTTAACATAAACTCTCTGGGTTAAGAGCAGCACATCAGAGCATTATTTTTGTATGAGGAATATCCCCCAGATGACGGATGAAGTATAGCTTTGTTTTTAATTTTCTGACCTTGATCAGAGAGATCCAGGCTACAGTGTGCTGGCTGTCGTATTTCACAGGGAGGTAATGGATTTATCCTGTGTAACTGAGATGGAGACGGCCCAGGGGTGGCCGTTGTTTTTTTTTTTTTTTTGACAGCAATCCTTGCAAGGGTACAAGGAGAGGTGATATTTTTTCTGTTTACTACATTAATCCATCCTTTACTTGTCCTCTCCAGCTGTGCTCTCCAGTGGCAGGTGTGACTGTGCCACAGCTATAATGGCTGCTGTATATTACAGATACTGGTGCAAAGCAGTGATTGAAAAGCTCCAGAGGGAGCACCTGTTCCTCATCTGTTGCCTGTCAAAGATAACAAAATCTGTTAGACTGGGCTATGAGCTCTCCTTCTCCTCAAGACACCGGTAATACTGATTTTGTGAGCTGGGACTCTTTGGCTACCAGCACGATCGTGTTCATGTCCTGCTGGCCATGTGCGCACACAGGCCAATTGTGAAGTGTGGCCTCTTTTTACTCCAGGCAGGCTGCCAGCGAGAAAAAAGTCTCCGCTCACTGCCAATACTCCACTGGTGCGTGACAGTCCATTTCCTCACTGCCAGATAGAAATGTATTTCAGCTGCATTAGCTCTGACAGCAGCTGAGAAATCGCTACCAAATGTAGAGTCTACCTGTAGTTCTATTTTCCACCTGCCATCTATATACATAGATCATTACAAATTTAGAATAGAGGGAGCTCGAAAATGTTTGGATGGAGACTTGAGTTATTTGGCTTCAATTGCTGCTTTCAGTAGTTTATGAAATTAGAACGTAATCTTAAATTTAAATCGAATTTCCCCAATGGGGATCAATAAATTATCTAAATTTCCCCCACAGTGACAATTATAAAGACAGAAACAAAGTGACAATTGGCCAGTGAACACGCAACAAACTTTTTGTGGATTTTTAAATTGAGAAAATCACCATCATGGTGAAGAGCATTTATTTGGAGGGTGTGAGCTACATTGAAAGGTGTGAATGGAAAAGGCTTTTTACACCATCCCGACTGCCACAAATCTCTAGCAGCATCATGCATGACTCAAACTTCAAAATGAAAAGTAATTTTTAGGATTTGAACACTACTATAGATTTAGTTTGAGGTTCAGAGTCAGTCCCATCAAGCTGATCTAATCTGAATTGCTTCGAAGGGAAGACTGGGATACACATTGTGATGCGCAGTTGCAATAACAGCGATATGCAACAGTGGTGTGAAAAACGCAGAGTTACACCATATTTGATTTTTCTTATTATTATTGTTTTATTATCAGCATCAGATTGTATCAGGCCACCGGCATCAATACAGCTAAACCTGTCCCTCAGATACTTAACATACTTTGGCCTGATGCCTTCAGTGCCCTTTGGGATCGTAGATATATCGCTTGCACATTCAAACAACTGATGTAGATGCGTGTTAAAAGTGTTAACCTGAAAGAGAAAAAATATTGAGTGCTTGCTCAGCATCAAAAATTATTGGTCATCATATTGGTCTCTCTACATATTTGTTATGATGCCAAGCAAGAGCGGTGTGCAGAATTTATCTTTCAGATAGTAAGATAATAAATAAACGCCGTGGATATGGAAATGTGTTTGTGCATATATTCATAAACAGAGAATTGATGTAATGTGCTGCATGAAGTTTTCAAATTCTCTAGGGACCAAAATTTGTAAATTTTTTTAAAGTATTCTGGGACCCCGCTGCTCGATATAGACATCTATTGTTCTCTATCAGTTATAGTATCTAAGTTTCTTTAATCTTTCCCTCCTCTGAAACTTTTACCACTGAGTTATATTTTTGGCAGTCGATCTTAAACATAGGTGACACAAACAAACTTGTTTTCCGTTACATAATTTAAAACAGCACGAATAACTCACAATTCAACATACTATGTGCTTTGAACTCCACTGTCATTGATCATTAAAGAGCGAGTCAATTTAAAAATCTCAGTGACATCTTTATACCACAAAGGTCAACTCTTTTATTTTAGCCATAGATCTGGAGAAGTCCTTGCTTTTATCCTTTTCTAGTTCGACTCCTGAAACTCCCTGTACACCTGTCTCAGCCAGAAATCAATCCAACGCCTACAGTTAGTTCAAAATGCTGCAACTCAGCACCTCACTCACAATGTGTTCATCTCACCCCTCTTTTTAGCATCCTTGCACTGGATGCCTGTTTATTTCACAACTGATTTTAGATTTATTATAATCATTCTTGCCGCGCCAGGTGGGAGGAGGCTGGCCGCTTTTTTCACTTCTGTGCTTCCCCATCTGAGTCAGGATGCAGTCTGAGACACTCTGGGGTGCACTGCAGTCAGAGGAAATCATACTTGCAGAGTAATATCCCCAATAAATTTTTTTTAAATACATATTTTTTCTTTGTTTTTAATTGTTGGTTATTTACTTACATCCATTTGTTTGATTTCACATTTACTGATTCTACTGATATGATATTTTATCATTAATTGATTATCATTAATTGAGTTTTCTGCATCTTAATTTTTTTAAAGACATAATAACAAGCAATGTTTGTACACAAAGTACTTTTTTTTCTTGTAAAACTATCTAAACTCTAAATTAGTGACATAGATATAGAGTTTTGAATGTTAGGTGTTTCAGAAGCCTGACAGAAGTGGCCAGATGTTGACTCGGAGAGAACAGAATATTTTCACTGACTTGAAAGTAGGTTGCCTGTAAATAAGAGCGCCCTTCTCCTTGTACCATTTATTTCAGGGCATACAGCTCCCAAAATACTCCCTTAAATCTTTGATGAGTTTAAGGGAGGTGTCTGTGTCTGGAGTGTTAACTCGCTTATTTCCCCGCAACAATGATGGAGTCTCTAACCTTACAAGTCTCCAGAAGTGACCTACTTTCTCCCAGCAGCTGAAATGAAAGCTGTGACATTGACAACAGTATTGGCACAAATGAAACTCAGTCAACATAAAGTCAGAAATATTTTGAGATAAACAACCTTTAACCTAAATAGCAGCCTGACAATAGCAAAGTTGCCTCAGATGTTAACCAAAGTGCTGCAACCATTTATTACCTGCAGTGAAATCTATTCAAATCTTATATAAGTCCATGTTTCTTCTGGACATTTGAGATCCTGAAGATGTCCAGCCAACTGGAAGCTTTTATGTTTTTTTACTAATATTGGGACACATAACTATTTGTCCAAGGCAATGAATATTTACTTCCACTGGTTTCTGCCTATAAGGGGATACCCTGAGTTTGACCTTGACTGGGTCATCAGATAGGTCCAATAGTGCTCAGATGGTATAGATTACAAAGCAGCTGCTGAGTGAGCGGCTCAGCTGAAGAGGACATCAAAATAGTTTTGCATGGTTGAATTAGCTCACCTGACATAAAACTTCATGTGGCCAATTTTAATTAATTTTTTCTTGTTTGTGTTGTTGTGTACCTCGGATCTGCGGGATAATAGTGTGTCATTGTGATTCAATAAATAATAATAATAATAATAAAAAAAGGTAAATCCATTGTATTCTATGGAAGCAGAATTTAACTTCCTTCCACCTTAAACAAGATCACATTGAACTGAGAGCCTGTGTGTGTGGCCCACTTGCAGTGAAAGGTGTGAAACTGAAACAGGTCAACAAGCTCAAAAAGGAACCAAAGTAACACAGATACAGCAGATTGGACGCAGGCATCCGCTTCCACGTTTCGGAGAGTCAGAATATTTTGGTAGTAACACAGTCAAATGTCATCAGCTATGACCACTAATAAGATAACTATCCCGCTGCACATGTGTAAAACCTAATGAACTAGTTCCTTTCAGATATATAAAAAGATTTAATGAGTGAACACCATTTCAACTGTGAGATTAATAAGGCATTTGTACATGTGAAAGTGAAGAGCAGCCTTAACAACTTGGGTTTTTTAACAAGGCTCAATAAAACTGGATAACGGGAGCTTGTTATAAAGAAATCCATACAGTAAGGAGAGCTCTGTGGCGCCATCAATCTTTGGGAGACTGAAGTGACCTCCAAATCTGATCCTCCTCATTACACCACCCTCTTGTCGAGGTGAAGCTAGGTGAAAAAACTGTTGAAGCTGTCCTCTGCATCATTTCATGAGACAGCATTGATAATTTGAGACTTTCCAAATTAATTAGCACGGTAATAAAATTTCTTGCTGACCAGTGGGGAATAGGAGCCTAATTAACCCATTTTTTTTGTATTAATGATCTGTTTTTATCAGACATGTTCTGGAACAAGGACTAGAGGACTCCCCACATTTTAAAGTTTCGTAAACTTTTAACCATTAACAATGGCCATGAAGATGATGCGGGCGGTGGTGACAGAGGGTTAATGCTGGCCACATGTCCTTTAATGGAAACTACTTGTATCGAGGCAAATAATAGATTTAAAACATTATGACCTTTAAAATAACCATTATAGTTATTCAGTGACAGATCAAAGGGGATGACAATATTTAAAGCTTTCAGAACCCCAATTCTTCAGTTTTTATTGAAATCTCCGCAGTTCACCTCAAATAAAAAAACATTAAAAGGCAGAAAAGGTGGAAGGTGACAGGGAAATTGTTCAAAGGAAAAAAAACAGAAGAAGATAAATGATGTTTCTTAGAAAACAGGCCTTTTCCAGCAATCAAGAAATTGGTTATCTTACAGCTTTGCTCCAGAATGTAATGAGGCCTAGAAAATTATTTCAAAAGTTCTTAAGTGCTAACTCTGTTGTCTATATGTTGTGTGTATATGTGTGTATGTATAGTAGAATATACAGCACATGAAGCTGTCTTCAAACTGGTGTCACTGAATTAGTATGTTCCTCTAATCTCCTGCAATCTCAGTGGAGAAGACACTCTGAACATCTGTGTCCTCTGTCATGCCAGTAGGCAGGGGGCCAGTCTATTTGCTGTGCACCCCTTAATTTACCAGATGTCTGCTGTAGGATTAGCACAGCGTTACAAAGAGCAGTCATGACTCTCCAGCTGGGTCCCCACAAAAAGCCTACTTAAGAGAAAGTGACACTACCAACTTGCAGAAACCACTATTGTATACTCACATGCTGATTTATATCCTGGGATTTCAAAATTGTGTTACAGTCAATCAGAGGAAACCAATTTAAATAAGTCAACAACAGTGACTCATTTCTGTATTAATCGTTTGTCTTTTCTTTCCTTCAGATAGCAGCCAGATGAACAACGTGGTGCAAACGTCAACTTTAATAACTCAGCCTTACCCGGCTGTGGGACAGATCACCAGCCCTTATGAGCAACAGAATCCTGCCAAGGATCTCAACAAGTACGCCACCCTCAAGGCTGTGGGTAAGAAGCTGTTTACAGTGAGCCATAATGATGAAAAAGCTCTTTGCATTTATCATTCGAGCTGATTAGGTAGCTTAAAACATCCTGTATATATATATATATATATATATAAGACTTGCAAAATTAATCATGGTTTTTAAATTAAAATAATAAAAAAATCAACTGTATCTGTTAGTAAACTTGACTGCCATCACTCACTTTTAAGTAATCAATAACTGATATCAGAAAATATGTCTCCGACAGCTTTTAATTTTTTAATTGCTTCAGATTCCTGCCCAAAACCCAAACATGTTGATAGAAATTGACTTTTTCTTTAAATAGAAAATTCCCTGGTCTTTATCTCAAATATCTGGCTGGCAGAAATCCTTATTAGTTAATCCATAGTGCATCAATGCCAACAGAGAGGGGAACTAAAAGTTTATTTATAGAAGCAAGTTTGTTGTTCTTCTCCTGAGCTAATTTTAGAAAGCCTGGAGCCAATCAGCGCCCGAAGAGGAAGCATTTCAAACAAGGAGTATTCATAAATACCAAAATTGTACCACTAAGCAAGGTGGTGCTATGATAAAAAATAAATAAATAAATGCTCAATATCAGCATTGAATAAAAATAGGTCAAATGGTTACTGCATTGCAAAATAAGAAAGTCATCCTTGGTATGGACATTTGGCCGATAATTATTTAATAATAACAACAGTGAAGTGACTCACACTAGCCAAACAACCTGTGTAAATCAGTTGTAATAAACAGCATCATGCATATCCAGTATTTTACCACTGAAGTCTGCATTTATGAAAGTTAAACTTCAAATTCCAACTTCAATATTAAAATTTTAAAGCCTTAGCAGTATTAAATGTTGGTGATGAGGTTTCAGTCATGTTTGATGTAGCTGAACTCCCACTTCCTTTCATATTGATTCCTGCTGCAAAATGGCAATATTGTTCTCATAATGTTGCAAATACAAGGAGATTAAAAAAATTCTCAATAAATAAGAGAAGTGAGCAGAAGGTGTGGAGTGAAAATATTTGATCCTATTCAGCAGTGTAACAGGAGTCTTTTTATAGCTTTGACTTGAATCAATTATCCGTGTTTGAGAGACCCGGCCAGAGAAGGGAAACAGCTAGCAGCATGCACGTAGTAGATCCAATCACATAAAACAGCTCGCTTGCTTCGTGATTCACTTGAGCAGCTGAAGCTTCACCACAGCTAATCCACTGAAGTGTCGTCAAACAAACTGATCATTAGGGAAAATATAAATAGAGCAAATCTGAGCTAATGAGATTAGGGACATAAGACAATTAGGAGCAATCAAAAGACAAATGAGTTGTGGCACGGTGATGGGAAGCAGCTATACTGTACGCCGTGAGTTCATGTGAGCCTCTGTGGTCTTAATATACATGTTCATCCAGGTGCACTGATGCCGGGGTAAAAGATGTGCTGCTTATCACCACATCATTTGTCTCAGTCCGTGTACTGTGAAGTTTGATACAGAGCCCAGACAAGATATTTCATTAAAAAAAAAAAGTCTGAAATGTTAGTATAAAATGACAAAGGCTAAGGCTTAAATGTGTGCTGAGGCTCAATTAGTTCCGAAGTGAATGCTGTTTTCGGATGTTGTTGGCACCATTCTCAACTCACACTACAACGGCTGTTGGGAGCAAAATACAGAAGATGATGAGAGGAAGACAAATGCCAAAAGACAAGATATGTTGTGCTGTGGTCTACTGATACACGTCTAAGGCTTGCTGAGTTGCTGGTTTAAAATATATACAGATATGGGGAAAAAAAACAAAACACATGCATGCACACACACACACACACACACACACACACACACACACACACACACATACGCACAATCTACATTGGCACAATTTAAATTTTTCCTAATGCCTGATAGGAAAGCATAATATGAAAATATGTAGTAATTTTACTTCATAATGAATAACTGGTATTGCACTGTTGTAATTTTGCTAATAGTTAAGCAACTTGTGCTCAACTTTTTAATCTAGTAATTCTGCAGGACTTCAAGACATGCAATGTTAGGTGTGAACAGTACATTCTTATTTAAATGAAGTTACTATGACGATACTTAGTAATGACGCTCAGTTAGATTACTCGGCTTGATCGCTCTCTGTGTTTTATTACCCAGTTTTTAGCTACTTGCTGACCTTTGCATCTAGCATACAATGCAAACGCTCATGGAATGAACAAGTGACCAAAAAAACAAACAAACAAACAAACACGTTTACTTCTGTATTTTTTAGCAGAGAAAGCTAATGACAGCTTCTACAGTAACCGTCGGCAAATGATCGAGATGACAACCAAAGGCAGCCTTCCCATGGAAGCTGTGGATATGGAGCCAGAGCCCAGTAATCCCTACAGCCCGCCCAGACAGCTGTCTTCAAAGCAGAATGGACACAAGTACAAAAGCCCCAAAAGCCACAGCTCGCAGACACTCTGCTACAGCTCCAGCAGCTCGCCCAGCCCAGCGGTGGTAAGGTCCTGGGAGAACAAGGAGATGTTGGAACAAAGACAGAGCTACGGCCCAAAGAAACTCTGCGTTGTAGAGAAGGAGCTGCACACCACTCGCTACATGCTCCCACAGCCATACTTTGTCACCAACAGCAAGACAGAAGTGACAGTATGAGGGACTGTCTTAATGGCAATCTTAAAGAAGTCCGCTTTCAACAAAGACAGTGACTGCTGAGCAAGGTTGCTTTTGCAAGGAAGCAGCTCAGACTCCTGTATGTGCAGTCATGATTGTAATGGGCAGCATTTAATATGCTCGGTATCAATCACCCCGCCTTAGAAAGGCCGAGTGGTGAATATATTGTCATCGATATTCATATAATCTAAAACACACAAGTTAAATAAATCATACATGGCAGTCGTCAATATTCACTAAGATGTCAAAGGACCTGAAAATTAGAGCATCTATAGTGTAACTTTTCTTAAATCAACAGTGTGTAAATGAGAAAACCTTTGTTTGCTGTATTTAATTAAGGCTGAGGACTTGATGGTTTATTTGGTATGAGTGAAAAGCATCACTGTGGATTTTATAGATGTTTGAAAAAGGCTGGTAAAGTGTACACAATTAAAAGTAAAAATGAAAGTACTTTTTTAAGAGCAGTGATTTTGGCTTGCCTATCTTAGGCAGATACATTTACCAGAAAAAAAATTAAGCATTCCAAATTCTCATTTTTATTTATTTATTTTATATTAAAAGACTATCAGTAAATTAACTAAGAACTGTTTGGATTTAAGAAAAAAAAGCAAAAAAATGTCCAAAGGTAGGTTATGCAGGTTAATTATCAAATTGATTTTTGTTCATCCTGGGGACAAGTCATAAGCTTAGTTTATCAGTCAGCATTTATAAAATATAAACAGCTGAGTTTGTGAAAGCATTAACTGTTGACTTAAATAACATAAGATCCATTTAAATTTTGTGAATGTAATGTCACTTTAGCTGTCTCATTTTGAAGGAAAACTGCATTCAAACCGAGTCACTGCCAACAGACATCAACAACTGATACTAATTTCTATGATAACTAAGAGATGTAGCTGCAGATTGTTGAACCAGTGTTGTATTGGTGTAATAGTGCCTCTCATCAGTACCAGCATGTGTGTGATTATCCTAGAGTACACTGTTGATGAAGCCCCAGGATTAGGATGGTGATTGGTCTTATTCTTAGAAATCCATTATGCCCCCAACAAATATAATTTTTGGTGTAAAGATGGTGGCTCACAGTTTCAATCAGTGTGTGTAATTAATGTTGTTTTAATCCAAAATCTCACATTTTATAAATTTATCTGGTCTAAACAGTCTAATTGCAAGTGGCAACAGTTTCTAAATGCATTGATGGAGGTTATCATTTCATGAACTTTTAAGTGAAAATGCTGTGAAGTGTAAAGTGTTTTTTATCTGCCTGTTGCTATACACAACAAAACGGGTCCTCTAAATACATCCAGAGAATTAGTTAGATGAGCAATGTGCTACTCAGCAATATTTATCTTCTGTTTTGATTATCTTACAGATTAATTAAAAATTTACGGTGACATATCATTTTGGGAATTTGGAAATATTAGGAAACACCTTTTATCCTATCTGATGTACCAATACTGAGACCTAACTAAAACAGGACACCGCAATACTAGAATTCATGCCACACTTGGCAAAAACGTTTTGGTAAGCAGGGCTTTCAGGAGCAGCCAGTCATGTGTCGCACATATTTACCAGCCAAGCAATATAAAAGGATGCCTGCAAGTTGTGCTCATTATTTCAAGCAGCCGAGGACAAGGCTACACTCATAGCTGAGTGCGAAAGCTGTATGCTAGTACAGAAATGCTAGTACAAAGCTGTATTCACGTCTTCTTAGGTCCAGTTCTTACAAAACAAAAATAAAACAAGGGCAGAAATGCTGTAGACTGTTGTCTTTGGGTAGCTATAACAGCTGTATGCACTATACTATACACAAAGTATGTACATCTGGTGCACTAAACTGTCCTTTCACAATATTAATAAACTGTCAGTTTTCATTTCATTACATCTACTCATACATATAGAGAAATCTGTTATTTAAACTATTCAAACACAGCTGAGACTTTTTTATTTATGCAAACAATCAAATATTGTATAATCATCTATCACTTGTTTTGTGAAATAGAAATTATTTTACTCTAATCACGAACAATAAGCTGAAGTACACCATATTTACACATGAGGAGTTCATGTAATAATAATGTGAATGTGTTTGCATTGCCACATCCAGTAATGAGAACTGAGCAGTGGTATTTGGGTAAAGTCCCAGCGATCAAAGGTTAAATAGAGTTCGATATGTTGGTTACTAATTCTTTGTTTCACTGTTGGCTCATTATCTGATTACCTAATTGCTCTAATAGATGTTATAATGTGTTTTTATGTACATTATAATTGAATTTTGGTTTTAGATCATCTGTTAACTATATTTACAACATGTATGTTTGATAGTTCACATCCTCCATTTATGCTGAAAAATTACTGAGCATTTATGTGTTTTCCATGCATTGTTGTGTGTAAAACTACAATTCCCATGTTGCAAGTGTCCTGCAAAAACCTTGAATCTCTCTTGTCAAACTGAATGATATGAAACTACAGTTAATTCAGTTTAATTGTGGTTAAATAGTAACAGTGCAGCATGGAAATGTCCAAGGTTTATGAAACATTTTGTTAATGTGGAAAACCTCGATGGCTGCCTTTCACGGTGATATAAGGCCTCTGTAAGATAGTGCATGGCAACAACTTCACCCTATTTTCTTGTATTAGATATAGTCTCCAAGTGTAACCAACTTTGGCCAAAGGAAGTGTTTATGGGCATTGAACGAGTGTAGCACGGTGTTTGTGGACTTCATTAAACATTCCAGCTGACAGGAAAAAATGTCAGCTTTAAGTCTTGTCATTGGTTTATTCAAACTGACTTTTCTTTATTTTTAACTGAAAAAATTAAACACATGGCAAAAAACCCCCAAAAACTAAGAAACTACCTTTCAGAGAACTAAGTTGTCTAAGGTTTCTGGGTCTTAATTGAGCTCTTCCTTTCCAAACTATGATTCTAGCTGGTTCTACTGGCTGCCCCCTCAACACCACACCAGATGGTATCATTACAACGTGCAGCCAGAGGACCTCTTCGGTATTACTTTCTGTTTTTGCCTGATCCAACTATTAAAAAAAGTGAAGTGTAAACTGGCTGCATAAAATATTTTTTAAGAACAGTCTCTTTGCAAGACTTCTTTAAAGCCATATCATTATTTGTCCATGATAGTTGTGATTACATAACTTGACCCATTATTTTGGCCCATAAATATTTAGATTTTATAGTGTAGTAAGAAGAAGAACAACAAAAAAAATCTTCCACCTAAGTTATTCAAGACTATTAAACACAATGAGGATAGCCAAATACAAGCTCACATTAATACACATTCAGTCTCAGCACCAGGAGAGACACACATGGATTTCCTCACAGAGAGGTGTTCTTGAAGGAGCTGCCACTCTCATGTGAAACGTTCAATATGTGCTTATCTGTCACGGCCTGGACAAATAAAGGAGCTGAATTGATTCTGCCAAGCACTAATGCCTGCTGCATTTATTTTAACACCATGGAGAGTCTTAGGTTTGTCTCTTGTGGTTAAGTGGACTGCAGGGTTTAATAAAAAGAACAGCAGCAGTAGAACAGCACAATTACAAAGGGGACCGAAGCGGGCTCTCTGTATATAAGAGCATTGATGAATACTAACATAGACACACAATCTGCCATGCAACAAAGGAAAAGTGTCACTTCTCTTGAATTTCAAAGTTATTAGCACAGAGGTACAAGCAATTCACTTCATCCTTTGCAGCTATGCAGTTACAAATATAAACTTACTTATGTACTTTTGCACTTCAATCCATGTAGGACCTGTTACTGCAGATTTCTCCTGTTTACAGCCACACTTTTCCTCAGAACTATCTGTTTTAACATGCCTCTGGGAGCACTGTCATTTTCTTGAACACACCAGGAGACATTCTTGTTAATTAGCAAATGATGTTTCCTACCACCAGGGTGGATCCCTCAGGAGATGAATTTTTCACAATAACCTAATTCAGTCAGATAGAGGGGCAAAGCCATGTCCTGGTGTAAATCTTGATTCTGCAGCAATGAGATGAAACAAAACAAAAACAAAAAAGAATAATAAGAAGAAAAGATTTAAACTGAAATAATTCTGGACAGTGGTCACTGCCGCCGCATGTATTTAATGTGTTCCTTTCATAATCCATAATCTGCCATGTGTGAGAACAGATTGTTCTAAAAATTTAAAGTTTTTAAATTGTGTGTGGCTTCGTTTCAGCAGTGACAGAAGGGTTTATAGTTGGACCTGTAAGCTATTGATTTATATAGTCTGCTGAGCTGTTAAACAATACATGCAAAGTTTGTTTTTGGTTCGAACTAAAGCGATGAGTTAATAGATAAAGGTAATTTGATATGAGAGTTGAGTAAATTCTCCATTCACCGATCAATCTACACAATGATCCCGTCAACACTCATCTAAACCACCTCCACAAATCTAGACAATCGTTGTCTGAACCATTACACCCAGTAATAAACTAATGGAACAGCTGACTCTGCTGGTTGGAAACAGGCTGACTCAGGATCTCAGAGGAAACTCACCAGCAACTTAACTCTATGAAGTGACATCTTGAAATCTAAATCTAAATATAAATATAAGGATTCAGTTTTGAGGGAGGTTTTTTCCAGTTTACCACACCTTCATTAGTGTCCTGACAGATTCAGTATTGTTGTATAATCTCATGTAACTATGTAGATGTATTCACAAACAAAGATACGTCTTTAATTCATACACACTCATCAAAGGAAGGACTATAGCAAGTGACTATAATGAAAATAGGAGCCTAGTGAGTAGCTTCAAATGACAAGCTGCTGAGATTTGGTGGTGCTTAGACTGGATTGTGGCTACTGAGACATTTTTAATGAGCTGCTGTTTATTAAAAAAAAACACAAGCAATGACTTTCCATCTAAATTTGGGTCATCATCTTGGATAATGAGGGATATTTCAGCCACTTACTGCCAAGCTGCTGCTGTGGAGTTACATGATATACGCCGTCCAGAAAGCAGCAGCTTCAGTTGTGCGAGTGCAATAGCAATGTATGGTGCAATCTATTTTTTTGTTCATCTGTAAGCTGCTGAGATTCAGTTTGTCTCCACAGCTACATGACTCAGTTTTTTGGAATAGGATTTTGAAGTTGTCTGGAGGAGTATTATTTTTTCTGGCTGTTTGAAAATCAGTGAATGTGCAAGACAAAGAAAGGTGGAGTGGAGGTCTCATGTTGTTTTTCTACTCTTCATGCACCCTCACACTTGTAGGTAGCAATATAGCAAACAGATATTTGGAAAGAAACGCACAAAATCCACAGGGAATATGTTTATTTTGAAAATGAGTGGGAGACATTGATCGTCATAATTTCCACTGTACTGCAGTCCAGTTAGATGGTTAATAAGGGAGAAATTCCCCCTGCAGAAATGGAGATCAGCAGGGATAGAACAGACTGTCAATGCTCCAAATTAATCCAAGGCACAAGCCAATACAGAGTAACAAAGCCCAGATCATTGCGCTGCTACAAAAGCAAGAGAATTAGCTTGGAGCAAAATCTGAGAGTTTCTGAAAGGAGGCACGCAGCGATTAGGAATGTGGAGCTCCTTAGAGAAATGACTCCACAGCAGACAAAGACACTGGGAACTCTTTCCTCCTACTTGAGTCAGAAAAAAAGGTCATCCTGTTATTTTTAGGATAGGGACTTTTCCTGGGTTAAACATCTGTGATATGCTGATTAACCCTCACAAGATCATCCCTGAGAAAGACACACTTTTATAAAGTTTACAACAACTTGGGCTTGTATACTTTGAAAATACAGAATATGATGGAATTCACTCTTGCTTTCTGTTTCTTGTTTTTATTTGATGCGAGTACATTGTTTTTAAGGAGGAATTTTTCTTTTTAAGAATGGTTTTTGATATCAAAACGCACCGATCTCGCCTGTTTCAGCTCAACGGAATTGCTTTTTTTCTTGGCTTATTTAAAACACTAAATCCTAAAATTTATTTGTCATTGGTTTTCCTATTTGCTCTGCGATAAAGCCAAAGCATCGGTTGCATTTATCTACTATCTGGTTGTAACCTATAAAATCGTTGAACTTTGTTGTGCAGTTCCAGCCATATTGCCTGAAAAATAAAAACGCTTCTACTGCACGCCAGGAAAATTATAGTGTTGGCTGCTTGCTTTTCTCCGAGGTGCCCTATTTTGTTTATAGAATTTGAGGTAATGCTTCATATTAAGGTCATATGTAGCACTTCAAGCTGAATCATTACCAAGAGAAACAATTTTCACAACCATGTTTGACATTATTACATTAGTAATTGTTCAACTGATGATGACCTGTGAAGTGAAGTTTTTCTTTAAAGGACAGTTTCAAGAACTATTTTTGATGAACTGACTAATTTCAATCAGTCCTAGAAGCAAAGGATAAGCTTTTGAGAGTTGGCTGTCTAAGGTGATAAGGCCAGTACCATTCTGAGTAGAAACATTGTCTTAGTGTCTCAAATCCTTATTAAACAGCTCACTGAGGCAGCAATTTTGCCAGGTAGGTCATCAGTCTACAGTGACTATTATATTTCCCAAATCTCTTCTCCGGCGTGACTTTAGGTCCCACTATCAGACGTGATTAACATTTCAATTACACTGAATGTACATCTCATTGTTAACATTGTAACACGAGTCCCTCAGAGGCGACTTGATAGAAATTGCATATGAGGATACAGCTTCAGTAAGTAGGTATCCTGCAAAGATGAAGGATGATTGTAAATGTAATGATTCCACAAACGGCTGCACAGGGAGCATCACTAAAGGGTACTCAGCAGCTCAGCCTTGAAAGTGGGAAATTACTCAGATGAGTCAGATATTGGCAACAGCAAAAATATCTGGTTTGATAGTTCATCAAGAAAAGTCACGCAAACGGTCCTTGTAAGAAAAGACTGAGTGGCTAAAATGTAAAATCAATTTTGCTTTATAAAGCTCAGTGATTTTCAAATACTATTCTGGGGACCTTTTGGGTCATGAGAAAATTTGATCTGATCCCACATTATTTTCAAAATCTTAGTGACCTAAAAAAGAGACAAGTCACTGGTTTTTATTGGTTTATATGGCTTTTCTCAGCAAAATTTTTACTTAATCATTATCAATACAAAAACTCAAAGAGACTCCCAGATGGACCCAATTTGTTCATATAATGCATTAATTTGATTCCTACTTCGTTCTCTTGTCATTCACTGAATGATGACAGTCATTGCAGTCACAGACATTGTTTATAATCTGGCTGCATCATTTCTTTTCCTTTCTTTCTTTTGAATCTATTCTCAGTTAACCTCACACCTTTGCTTTGCTGGCTGATTCACAAAATCAAATCGCCGAACATACTGAACAGTATACTCGGACCTTTTCTTCTGTAAAAACCCGGCTTTAATACAATTTTTTTTTGGTAATTTACACATTTAGGAACTACTATGATGGATCAGGAGATTTTTTTTTTAACTTTCTACACTTAGCTGTTACTTTAGCATTTAAGGCCCCAAAAACCATCAAAAACACTACATTATAAGATAAATGCTTTCAGGCCAGGAAAAGAAGAATGTACAAGATAAAACGATGCCCCTACAGTATTCAGTAAGCAACAGGAGGTGCACCAAAGTGTGAAGATTACAACTTGAATAAAATGTGATGGAATGAGGCAGGCTCGTGTCTCCCTGCAGGAACACAGCAGTCGAGAATAAGGGGATCCATGTCTTCAGACAAAATGAGCTGTTCTACTGATGGACGAGTTCACAACTGATTTATTCATTGCCTGTAACAACCCTAATAGTAAATTACCTGATCCACAGAAAAGCAAATCTGACAATGAGAATGTAAGTTTATGAGGCCTTCCTAACAATGGGATCCTACTCCTGCAGCTTTCCGATGCTTTTATATCAGTTAATGGAAAAACCCTGTTGATTTGTTCAGCTGCTGAAGCTCAGATGCTGGGTTCAGTGGCGTATACTGTGGTGTGGTTTGGCAAAGTCTGCTCATGAGCACTCAGAAATAAGTTCATCCCCAAACAAAGACCGTGTCTTTACTATAAAACCTTGTCAAACTGATATCTGTGTGCTACAATCCTTGTCTAAGAAAAGGAACTATTAAATTATTCCCAACATCCCACAGGCTCAGTGTTATTTTTTATTATTGACCTACACTTCTATCCACATTTGTTCACTCTTCTACCATAAATGTGGAACAGGAGCCTCGGGCACCAGGTTGATAACACACAACCATTTTCATCACCTTGCAATGACCTACATTTTTTACCTGTTTAGCTATGATGAACTTGAAACATTTGGGTCACTGCAGAATCAAGGGTTTGGTCGAATTGGGTGAAACTGTATTGAATTCTAAGAACCCTCATCCTGCCTGTGCATTATGGGAAGGATTTACCCATTGCCCTAATTGTTTTCCAAATCTTAAACCATCCCTCTTAGGAGACAAAAGAAGCTAAGCATTTTCTGAAAATTCTACTTAAACAAGCTTCTTTGTGCTCCGCAAAACTATAATTGAGGTGAATAAGGGAACATAACTAACCCTGATAAAATTCAACAGGAAAATTACACTTGGTCCTGAATTTCTCAGATTTCTGGAATTGTTTGGGGCCGCACTGATGCATGCCTGTATTATCATCATCCATCATTATCATTATCCACCACAGATGTGGGTTTTAAAAAAGATACTGTATGAGATACAATAAACATAATAGTGTTTTAATGCAATACTGTAATGTCTTTTAGATTGGCGGGAAAGAGGCACTAAGGTTCTGCTTTTTGCAAGGATTTCTTTTCCAAAAGCGAAAGTTACATTTTCTTTTTTTTTTTTTCCTTCTTCTTATTTTTTTTTTAAAGTGACACACAAAATTTCATACAACTGTAGCTCTGAGCAAAGAGACATTTAAGACATGGGGATGTTTTTCAAGACTGCAGACTCACAATTTGGCGATTGCAAGAAACAGACTGTAATCACGGCTGCTGTCAAGGACATCCTGTCACCAGAAAACACAGAAACGCCAAAAAAATTGATAAATAAAAATGTCAGAGAATCTCTAAGATCTGCTGATTTTTTCATCAGACATATGTTTTCATTACAATGTCATTGAAGGATATGAGCACAAAAGAGACACAGCTTTAATATGCTTCAAGAGAAACACCAAGGACTTTCTGACAGGTGTCACAGAAGAAGATTATACCTTGGGACAAGAAACCTTGAGAGATGAATATTTTACTCTTATCTGACATGATATGGAACACCGATCCACAGTGAAGGTAACATTTTGCTGTGATTTCAGAAGCTGCTTCCTGATTTCAGAGAAAGTTTCCAGAGCTCTAAACATATAGAATATTCACAGCTTGAAGACAAGCAGCATAGCTTGGATTTTGTGCAATAGATACTAATAAGAATGAACGCATAACTAAAATGGTGGCAAGAGTTCAAGTGCAAGTTCAACTACAAATGCTGTCAACTAACCTACAAGGCCAAGATTTCTACTTAAAAGTTTGGCAGAATGGCAGAAAATTCACTGACGTCTGCTGAGACCATAGCTATGTATATATGTTTCCTGTTTGGCATGGCATCCCATGTGGATGCCTTTGCAGCCAAAAAACACTTCTTAACCTGAGAGGAAAATAAAATCACCCTCACCCCTCAAAATGGCAGTCAGACGAAGTGAAAGGCATCAGAAAGGAATATCCTGAGTTTCATATACAGTACCAGTCAGCTCTTTTTTTGGGTCAACCTATGAGCCTGAGTCTGCATTTTCTGACAAGTAATAAAAAATTAAATGGAAACAAAGGTCCATCATTCTAAGGCCATGTGACATACATAAATAAATGAAACAATGTTTGAAAGATCCAACAGAGGCTACGGATTTTCTGCTGGGATTCATCAACTGTCTGAATGTCTTCCTCTGAATGGGATCTTAAAGGTCTCCACTGTGATTCAAAACCTGCCAGCCAATTCAAGAAGACTTTTGCCGTGTGTGAGTGCGTAAAGTGTCTCTCACCTGTCCTCTTCTACGCGTTGAAAGCTGACATTGTCTTGGTGAGTTTGAGGTTATTCTGCAAAAGTTTGATCAATGTTAGAGAAACATCTTGTGTGTACATCTTCAAAGAAAACAAACTGCGAGCTGTAATACTTTATACAGTAGAAGGTGAATTCTGGAAAAAAAAAAAATTAAAATTTTATTCAGCCTTCATCGTGGTGTTTAACGGGACGGGTAAAAAAATTAATCCTTATAGATTAGCCGGTGAGAACTTGGCACATAAAAAGAAGGTTTCTGCTGGATGTTGCGACGCAAAAATGCAAAATAATAATAAAACACAAAATGTTACATGAACAATAAAGACTTTGATTCATTCATCTTTCTGACATGCAAGCTTCTAGGCACGTTCCCTTGTTGTAAAGTTAAGAAGTAGATTAAATAGATTTATTTCTTTTTAAAAAACTATGATGTAAATCTATTTTATCTTGGTTGTAGCATATTTATCCTTTAAGACATAATCCCTCATGTAAATGTAAATGTAAACAAATTCATATCATTATTACATACGCTCAGTCTTTTGAACCTCATCATAGCAGTCTCGTTCACACACCTGATGGAAAATCTCAAAATGCCTATTTGGGCCATCAGCTGCAATGATCTGCTCTGGCCACAAGGATCACAACAAACAGTGGGTGAGTTAAGCCACCTTCCAGATTTCATAACAAAGCCGATGGATTCTCTGTCTTTCTGGAGAGCAGCTAGATGATTGTGAGCTCAGAGTGTTACTGATAGCCACTGCAGGGGTGTTGAGGGTCCCCAGCTGTCAAAGGGTTGAGGTGACATTGCAGTTCAGAGCAGTGCTGAACCACAATCACCTCGATGAGTGAAAGGCCACTGAACAGACTTGTTTTGAAGTTGAAATGTTTTCTAGGATTAATTTGAAACTGCAGAGAAGGGATGATAATTTGCCAGATGGGGGCAGCATTGGCTGAACCCAGCATGTATCGGCACTAACTTTTAATTGTTGTTTGCGTGACAGCGTATTTATTTAACCTGTTCAGCTTACCTTTCTTAACTTGGTTGAGGAAGCTCTGGGTTGCTTTCACCTTGAGTCTGGTTGGGGAAAAAGAAAACAATTTAGTTCAATCAAGTCTCTCCCCTTAGCAATAGCAGAGGGTAAGAAAAGAGCTCCATCCTTAAACATTGGAGAAATGTGGGCCCTGTTAAAACAACAGAATAGGGAAAAGACTGTCTACTCATTTTCTCTGTCGCCTCTGGCTACATACACCATGATCCACCACATTATCAGAAACAGATGAGACCAACATTCTTCATACAGAGTCCTACTGCACCAGCACAGGAGGAGTTATCTGTTGTTTTGTGGTTTGTCAATTATAAAGCTACATCGTCCCAAGGCTCGGTTTCTGCATTCAGTTGCTGCCTTTAATGTGCTTATCTTAGGTTCACTTGCTGTTGTAGTGGGGTGTCTTTGCTTAAAAAAAAATAAAGAAAAAATATTTCAGCACAACTTTTTGATACTAGTTTATCATACAGTGTTTCATGTCTGACAAATAATGGGAAAATCTGCACGGTTTCAAAGTTGATTTGACTCTGACCATTAACTGTGTACACATACTTTGATAGCAGCCTAAACAAAAACACAGAACAAACAGACCTACACTAACATTCAATCTTTAGTAATGCTTCATACCCAAGTCAGTGTTACTTAACAAGACCTAAAAATACAAAGAGTAATAAACCTGCTTTATATCTGAGTGCAGTGTTGATTGACAGCAATCAAACACTTCTGTCAACACTAGCGAGGCACTAAATGACTGAGACCGGTCGAACAAAGCAGCAGCTGAATTACTCTGGAGGTCCATTATGTACAGATTACAGTGTAATGGATCTTAAAGGTTTTACACCGGGCTTCCCTGGCATTACACGTCAGAACTTCTCTAACATTTATCTGCAGAGTGGCAGAGTGAAGAAGGCAGTATGATGGGTTTCAACACTGATCAGCACGCATCCGTCCAATTTAGATTGACATCATGCCTTTCAGGCCTGTTCACCCCTGCTGAGGAGCCACAGAATTTATCTACAACCATTTGAGAAAATTATCCTGCCAGAAGTAAAGCACAGTCCAGTCGAACATTTCCAGTCTCAGTGGCAGGCTCCTGCCTCTTACTATTAAGCCTCCTCTCCACACGGAAAACCCACAGCAGCTGACAAACCTGAAAACCTTTGTCTGTCTGAGTGCCGAGGAATGAGCCAATTAGAGGTGTTTGTCAGGGGAGCAACAATTATGAGACAGTTCACTATGGCATGCTTTCGGTTTGGCAGATTTTTGACAGAAAAAGCAGAAAACTGCAGTTTTTCTGTTTCTAAAATGATTTCTTATTTATTATATGAAACAATAGAAGCAAGCCTTCCTCACATTGTTGAAATAAAGTAACCTATACGCATAACACATCAAGAAATAGGCTAGGAGTGCCATGGCTCTGTAGTACGTTCTATATACATAGATATATCCTGCTCATAGTCTGTGCACTATGAAATCTTTATCTTTAGATGCTTCACAGAAACATTTCAAGAGGAAGGAACACTCAAGTTATTGGGGCTTAATATGACAAGAGACCGGCAGTGCTCTCTACTGGTAAGAGAAAAAAAGTCCAATTGCTAAAACTGCTTATTCTTTCTTGATCACAGCTTCCTTCAGTGGTCGAACTGAGATTGGTTCACTGGTAGGACAGGCTGGTTTCATGTCCTATCTGCTGTGTTGTTCCTCTGCAGTGCAGAGTCTGACACGTGGTAAAACTGAATTTACTTGAGAATTACTGTGCATACTATAAATTTGTGTCATATAAATGATTGAATATAAAGCTGTTTAGAAGAGTTTACATCTTAATTTTAGAGCTTTATCTCTGTAATGCAATGGTAGCACATGTTAATCTGTGTGCAACTATTATAGATCTTTTTCATACTGTTATAAGTCTATAAATCAAGTCAATCAGTGCAATTCATGTGAGTACACAGTGTTATCTGGATTTGGTTGTCCTTCGGAGCATGACCAGTTCATGGTTGTCTAAAAGAACCCAGATACCAAGAAAAAGAGTAAACAGAAAGTTAGTCATCAACAATCGGTTAGGAAGTGGACCTCATCCTCCCCTATCAAAAATGGGGACGAAACAGAAGTGACACTGCCTTTATAGTTTAAGTTTTATACATAAATATATTGATGTGATACAGATTGGTGCATGCATTTGATTTTATATAAACATAACAATGAGTGATGGCATTGAGCGATTTCATTAAATCCATTTAATTTAGTGAAATAAATATTTTCCTCAAACTTTACAGTACAAGCAAGAAGGAACAAGTCAAAAATTCTGTCAAGGTTCAAGTGCACTGGGTTCATCTTATCTCTTTTCCACTGCGTATCAGTCAAAATCTACAGTAAATGCACTTAGTGACAGGACGCTGACTTCAGTAAAGACCAAAGGCCATTTACGTATAATTCCATATTAGGCTGAGAATACTGCATGTGTGAGTTATGAAGAATAAAGTTACATTTACATTTTGCTTTTTAGATACCATTAATATCTTTTTAAGGCAATGAGCAACATATATTCTTATTTTACAGACTCATTATCATTAAAAACATCAGGTTATGGATTTCACATTATCAAAGTTTATATTAACGGTGGCAATCTAATTATGGTTAGAAAAGGCATAACAGGAGATTCTGAGAAGATATGAAAGTTTACTGGCTACATGCACCACAAGTCTGATGGAAATGAATGGGTTAACTGTACACATTCAGTGCAACTGACTTAAAAAAAAAAAAAAAAAACGGTTTGGGGGCTTGACAGACTTTCATTTCAGCATACAAACAATTGCACAAGGTTCAGTCCCTAATTTCACAGCCTGTCCACCTTTAATCAGGACTGCTCAGACTTAAGGTAAGCAATAGAATTTATGCTTTGAAGTATTTAATTATAAAATAAGGAAAGTAATTTATATACAGGTATTTGTGTATTGACATTGATATTTCATCCACAGCTGGTATGCAGACCATTGTGCTGTTGGTGTTGTGGGTACTGGGAACATCCCTGGTGCTGCCAGACCCCGATACAGCTGGAGAGAAGGTGACTGAAGAGCCTATTCCATGTTCTACGGGGTGCACCTGCATGCACGATGACTACAGCTTGGAGCTCAATATGTATTGCAGTTCTCGTAACTTAACACAACTCCCATCTAACATGCCCACATCCACCCATTCTCTATGGTTGGATGGCAACTTGTTCACCACACTCCCAGCAATGTCTTTAAAGGATCTTACCAATTTGGACTTTTTGAATCTGCAGAGCGGCCAGCTGGTGACACTTGACCCTCAAGCTTTGAAAGGACTTAGGTCGCTAGCCCACATTCACCTTGAGCGAAATAGCATCCGTTCTTTACCAGGTACAATCTTCCAGAATACACCTAACCTTGCCTCACTCAGTCTGCACAACAACCAGCTCACGCGCATTGAGGAAAGACTGTTTTCAGGGCTCTCACACATGTGGCTTCTCAACCTTGGGTGGAACTCAATAGCCGTCTTACCTGAGACAGTTTTCCATGAGCTGCAAGGTTTAAGAGAGCTTGTTCTTGCAGGAAACAGACTTGCTTACTTGCAGCCACAGCTCTTCCAAAATCTTGTTGAGCTTAAAGAGTTGGATCTAACTGGAAATTACCTCAAGGTCATCAAAGCTAATGTGTTTGTTAAACTTACTAAACTACAAAAGCTGTACCTGGCCCAGAATCAGATTGTGACAGTAGTACCAAGAGCCTTTGCAGGCATGAAGTCTCTCAGATGGTTGGATCTCACAAATAACAGATTGACCTCTCTGCATGATGATACCTTCTTGGGCCTGCACAGTCTTCATGTACTGCGTCTCTCCAACAACTCCATCACTGGAATCAGGCCCAGGACTTTCCGTGATCTGCAGTACTTAGAGGAACTACGCCTCAGTTACAACAGGATCAGAGCTCTGGGGGAGAGGATCTTTGAAGGACTTTGTCATCTGGAGGTCTTAGAGTTAGAACACAACCAAGTGCAGGAGGCACAAGTAGGTAGTTTCACAGGTCTTTCCCATGTGGCTGTCATCAATCTGTCTGGAAGCTGCTTCCACAGTCTGCCAGATCAAGTATTCAAAGGTCTGCCAAAGCTGCACAGCCTTCATTTGGATAGAGGCTGCCTAACAAGGATCACAACTCAAGCTTTTACTGGACTCTCTGGTCTACGGAGGCTATTTTTGCAGCACAACAACATATCTACGGTAGAACAACAGAGCTTTGTAGATCTGGTTGGTTTATCAGGACTGGACTTGCGTTTTAACAAATTGGAGGTTCTCACAACCAACACATTCTCCGGCCTCAAGAATTTGGAGTACTTGTTGTTGTCCAACAATAACTGTCGCCAGTTTTTGCAGAATGGAACAAAGCAGGTACTTCCAAGGCTGCGCTTTCTGGACCTGAGAGCTAATGCCTTGACGAACGTGGTCCCTGATTTCCCAGAGAATATGGAAAAACTGCTGTTGTTTGGGAACCCTTGGAAATGTGACTGTAGCTCCCTCCCACTCAGAAACTACAGCATGAGGAATCCATTGGTGATACCTCGGCGAGTAGAGACCCATGCCGAGGGCGAAGAGCCTGACACAACCATCACCATATACAACAACATTACATGCACCAGCCCAGCACGTCTAGCTGGTCAGGACTTACGGGATATTGATAATGAGTTCTTCCAGGGGTGCTAAGCAGACACTATATACAGGCATGTTTATAGGATTTGTTGATACGCAACACTGAATATTACAAAATGCTAACCTGTAATATTCTCAACAATAAAAATTCACCCTCATTTGAAGATTGAAATTGCATTGCTAATGTGTGATTAAGTTTCTTATTCAAAATCAATCATTTTGATTGTTGTAAAAAAATTGCAATGGATACTAAAAAATTTCCTCAATGGAAAGATCAGCCAATAAATATTTCCTTAGCATCAGCATTTTGGAGTCATTATAAATGCAATTTTCAAATGTGGGAGAAAGAACTATGGAACCAATACAGAGCAAGTGCTTTGAAATTACCCATTGACACTACAGAATGAGATGGACTGAAAAGAGGTTGACTTGATCCACCATGGTGGGGTGACTTGACATGAAAGAACTCACAACAATGTGATCGCATTGCTGCTGTGGTCATTAGTATTGTGCTAACAAAACAAAAAAAAAAAAAACAAAAAAAAAAAAAAAGAATAAATAAATAAAAACTCTGGGAGCCCTGTGAAGACTAATGCAAAACTGTGAGCAACAAACTCAAACGTCATTTAACAAAATTTCAAATTTAGGCCACTAAGGTATAACTTTATTTAATTATTTATGTGACTGGGTTGGAATGTTATTTGCAGAGGAGGATCACTACAAGGCTCAGACACTAAAATGTTCTGAAGTATGTTGTAGATGTGTGTATTATTTAGTGTAGCAAAGCTCCATGTTTGTCACTTTAAGAGAAAATGCACTATTGGGAAATTGCCTTAAGGTCCAATAAATGTATTAAAAGCAGTCTTGCCTTTATTTTTTAAGAGATGTGTACATGTGCTTACAGGGTATGTTGAACATAGAGTTTATATAAATTGTATCACAGAGAACAGCCCTGAAATGAAAAGAAGTGCTCCCTAAATAAAGATTATAAAGTGCAAGTTTTGTTTGTTTGTGTTTAAAGGGAGTTGATTCATGGGTTTGTCACTTTAAAGGCTGCAGTCAAAGACAAAAAGCTGAATGGGTTTCCTGACAAAATAACTGAAACAACGCTGAAGTCTACGTTACTTTTAACGCAGCAGGTTATATAGGTTATAAAATGTAAAAATAAAGTTGTTACGTTACCTCTCAGTCAAACAGCTGCCGAAGGAGAAGCAACTTTAGCACAGCAGCTGACTAGCTTGCTAGCATGGCCGAGTTCACGGTTCGTCGATCAGCAGAGATTAAAGACTTACTTCAACGAGTCCCAATGCTGATGTGTTGTTAATTTACTGATGTCTACCTCTGCAGCTGAGCCTCACCCACCATTTTTTCTCTTCGTCCTTTACAAACACAGTCACAACAGAAGTTCTGTCGTCTCTGTTTTTTTCCAGTGTTTATCTTATTTTGCATCGCCAAGTTTAGTTTTCTTCTTTTATATTCCGGGCGGCACTCGAAGGCAACATTTGTTGACGCAGCCCGCGTGCTGAAGCTTTCCGTTGCCATTGGTAACCAGGAAGCCTGAAGTAACTAACCTCCGATCACAAGCGGAAACGTTACATAAAATAAAAAGCTTTTAATTAAATTTATTTTTAATTCCTGCATGTTTTCCTGGAAATGGACTTAAATTCTTCCTCTTGTTGGAATTCAATTCGTGAGAAAGTGAAGTCACAAATACCGAGCATCGATTTAGATTTTTCCGCAGTAAGTGTTTTGTTTGCCTTCCAAACTAACGTCTGCTAGCAAAACTTTTCTACATAACAAGCACAACAACAACAATAACAATAATAATGTTTCGTATTAACGTTACAGTCTGAAAATGAAGAGATTATCACGGTGTATCAAAGACCGGCTGGTTTTTCCCTGAAGGTCCTTGAAGACTTTAACAGTTTTTCAGTGGAAGATGCTGAACTGGAGGTGAGTTCAGTACAGTTTACTGTTAATTATACTAGCTCATGTCTCGAAGCTCCAAACTAACTTACTTAAAATAAATCACTGATAATTATGTGTTTTCTCAATCAGAAGCTATTAAAAGAAGAGGAAGGCACATGCTGGTCTGAGAAGACTTGTGGCAGCTTGAGTCTGAAGTTGGATGATGATGAAGTTGCAGACAGCAGGACTGAAGCTTGGTGGGGCTCAGGAGACTCTGATGGTGATGCTCAGGTACAGCAGCCACTGATCTGGTGACAGAAAAGCAAACTGCGGCCATGATGCTTTCAATATGTACCATTTCTTTTACCTGTTTCAAAATTAAAGGTAGGAGCTCATCAGGGCGACAATGTGGAGTTGAAGAGAGCCAAGTTGGATACCTCTCTAAAACCAAATGTGAACCAGGTGAAGCCTGATGCGGATTTGCCGATCCTCTCATTTGCAGTGAGTCTGAGAAAGAAAAAAAAACAAAAAAACAAAGAACAATAGCATCATTTTTATCAGAAATTTTTCGTGCATATAGATAAGAATAATCTAGATGTATTTCACCTTCTCTGAAAAAATAACAACTTCTTTTGTGTCGTGCATGCATCCAGAGGCTTGACCAGTGGGATCTAAATGGTGTTCTGGAAAATCTGAAAGAAAAAGGGCTCTCTCTCCAGCAACAAGTGTCATTTAAACCTGCAAAAATACATGCAGGTAAGTAGTCAAAATACATCCCTTTAGCTATGATGACTGGTAAAGGGGGGTTACGGATTTTATTATTTACATGGTAGTATTCTGTTTTGTGTTACAGTTTCAGCACATTTTTGTTCACAGATGGCGACAAGCAAGGGAACCAGGGGAATATAATGGAAAGACTGGTTGCTTACTGTAAGAGCCAGTCATCTAAATCTGTGTCAGAACCGTGGAAGAGTTCAGACCTCATCAGGTAACTCATATCAATGCTAAGTGTGTGGGACAAAATGTTTAGTCTAATAATCATAATCATCATTACAATAATACGTTTAATGCAGGCTAAATAACTCATGGAGCAAATCACTGGAAAGGATGGCGGAGACTCCTGGCCACAAGGAATGTCCCACTGCTCATATTGACTTGCGTTGCCCTGATCCTTCAGTAAAGCCACCAAGAAAATCCCCAAATCTTTCATCAGAGTCACCAGCCAAATGCAACACTGACCAGGAAGCACCACCTGCAAGGCAAGAGCACACTAGATCATGGATGTGGAGCAGGTGAATACATTATATGCTGCAGTGAAAAACATTTCTCATGTTTCAGTCCAGCACGTTTTATCTAATATTTCATTCCTTTCTGTGGTTTTTCTGCTTACAGGCAGGCGACTGGCAAGAGTGTTTTGCTTCAGAAAATAAAGGAGAGGAATCGAAATGGGACGAAATATCCTGGTAACTATACACATCGTCCAGATTCGCTACAAGGAAAGGAAGCAGGGTGCCTGAAAGATGAACCACTCCAGCCTGTGGAATCTGCATGTAGTCATGACTCACAACATGTGTGGGAAGATACACAATCTGAGTCCAGTGAACCTAAAATGGAAAGCCCACCAACTGTTCTGCAATGTTCAATTAAAGGACCAAAGCAGCAGAGGTATAGATTTTTTCTTTCTAATAGATTCACCACTTAGTTGTCAACAAACCAAATATCCTAACCATGATGATTCATCTGTTAGTGACCAACAAAGACAACAGCTTGAGCAGAAGTTATGGAGTGAACAACACCAACAAATCCTTAAGCAACTGGAAATAGATCGCCCAACCAAATCTGTCTATCAAAAGCAGCTGGCTGCTGAAAGAACTGAAATTCTTTATGATGTTGTAAGTGCCATATAATTAAAAAATCTAATAATAATTTGCAGACAGTTATTATGACTTTTTTCCAGGAAGCATCTCACCAACAACCAATCAATGCCCTACCAGAAGATATAAAGAATAAAGGCTGCATATTATTGACTGTCAACCTTTCCAGTCCTGGGATGGTTGCAGACAGAGTTAAGGGAAAAAAGAATCCAGCTGCAACCAAATCACACATCTACAACACATTGGTGGCTTGGTTTCTGTCTTTGGTTAGTGAGCACTGGCTTCTTTCTACTAATGAGAACAGAAGTTTGCTTGTTGCCTCACCATGTCAGACCACTTGTTTATGTGTCATTAGGTTGGCCCAGACATGTTTGATGATGAAGCTGCTGCAGATGTGCCATTCTGGGTTGCAGGACTTCAGCAGCTTTGGACAGAAAACGAACTGGTTTTGCATG
Organism: Remorina albescens; assembly: GCA_034769265.1. Classification (NCBI taxonomy): domain Eukaryota; kingdom Metazoa; phylum Chordata; class Actinopteri; order Carangiformes; family Echeneidae; genus Remorina; species Remorina albescens. The sequence goes on from CM068493.1 coordinate 4,399,010, forward strand.
TTTTAGCTGTTGCCCGTCACTGTTACAAACCAAGGGTATGGCAAAAACAAATTGAAAAGCTTATTTTTCAGACTAATCTTGGCACTGATGCTTTTCTTTTTCTTTCCTTTCTAGAAAAGGGACATAGACATCCATACACCTTTCTATAACCATGTCATTCGGTTCCTCCTTGAGACCTCACTCTCTCAGATTGCTCCCTGGCTATCTGAGCTTGAGAACTTTCCGAACCAACAAGCCTATAAATCACCCATCCACCTACCATCCTCCAGTTTAATTAGTTTCATGTCTGCCACCTCTGACAAAAAGGTGGTTTGCTGCTGAGAGTGTGATTTCCTTTACTTGAAAAATATAAAATGATTTTGCATCCTGTTGACTCCATCTTGTTCCCCTGGCTTTGTATTTCAGGTTATTGATAGGACGTTTGGTCTGACTCCAGGTTTTTACTGGCAGACTATGGAAACTCAGGGGCGCGTTTGTAAGAGGAGAGAGACCGCACAGGAGCTGCACACAGAGGTGACCATGTTGCCCTTGAGAAGTGTATTTTGCAGGAGCAGTGATCTGAGGAAGCACTGAATCAAAGTCTTAGCAGCGAAAGTGCAGTAACCAAATACAATATTCATAGATTCTCCCTTTATTTTTGTTGTAGGTATCAGTTGCTCTGGGGTGCAGTGGCTTTTTCGGGCATCCCCTCATAACACACTACACCCTCCAGCTTGTTGCCGACTCAGGGCTCGATGTGTGTGGTCTGCGGCTCCTTTATCCACTGCAAAGGCTCCTGAGTGATAGTGGTGGTAAGGCATAACTAAAGCCATATGTTCATAAAAATACCCTTCTTCTGTCCCATTTTTCTGGTGAACATTTTGAATTCCACTTTGGCCTTTTGTCAGTGTCTTCACTGAATGAAAATAGTCTCTTCCTCTCATTCATAGGTTATGTAACAGTTATCCAGAGGGCCAATGGGACCTGTCAGCCTGTCCTTGCCCTCGCAGTTCGGGGTCCTCATGCTCACTCATTGTTGAAGGATATAATTAGTTCCTTAGACACTCTGACGCCCAAAAAGGCACATCCAACTTCTGTCAGAAGAAGCCAAGAAGGTCCCCTGGTCTACTCCCCTCCACTGCTTAGTCAGGTCCACAGGGAGCTTTGCTTGTGGTTTTCAGGGAGAGTCCAAGGAGGAAGTGCGCAGAATAACAACCAGCCTCTTAATGGGTTTGTTGCAAACATTTCAAAATGCTTAAAGTTCATGTTACTCTTTTTTTTCCTCTTCTGATTGAATCATTTGACTATTATGATCGAATGTCCGATGGATTTGATAAAAAGGAAGGGAGGATCATGTTTAGCCAGATGAACATGAGTTCAAATGAACTCTAAATACACTGAAATTGTTTTTTTAATCGACTTTTTGAAATTGTGCAACTCTAAATCTAAATCATTATATTCAAAATGAAACAAAACAAACAAAGAAAACTAAATAAAAAGAAAGACAGGAAATTAATGAAACTGAGGATTTTATCTCTGATAAGCAAAGTGTTGATAACTGAAATCCTTCAGAGCCAAGAGGGTTTAGTAAGGACATACTAAAGCACAGTCCTTTTTATTTTAATAGTGTTAAAATCACTAATCTTCACCTTTGTCTGTAGACTTGTGCCTTCGTATGACAGCACCGGAGGCAGCCTGTTCAATTTAAGCAGCTCATCAGCTTTTTTATGTGCGACATCTAAAGGTACTGTATCTCAGCAAGCCTCATTTTTAACAAACAGGGAGAACTGGCCCATGTCTCTGTTTCATTTTCAACTTTCATCCTTTTTGTCCTGAGGGGAATTTTGCTTGCAGCAAGGATAAAAGATGTTTACCTGAGTGGGGCTCCTAATCCTTCCCTCGCTTTCTCTTTGTCTCTCATGCTCAGCTGACATAATCCTTGTGGTGTCACCTGTCGTGTCGTGTCGTTGTTATGGCCAAGTCTTGGCTGTATGTGAACATAGAGGTTTCAGTCTGATGGGGCTGCAAAGACTGCAGCTTCAGAGGAATGTTGCCGCCGTCCTCAGACTCACCAGCCAGCAGGTAAAACTAAAAGAGATGAGAGATACAAAAGGTTGCTGTCCTGGAATATTATTGCTCGTGTATCATGAAATATGAATGTACAGTAAAGAAATTACTCACCTCTCCTTATATGTCTTTCAATATAATATTCATTAATTCATTCATCTTCTACTGCTTATCCATTTTCGGGTCGCAGGGGGTGCTGGAGCCAATTCCAGCTCACATTGGGCGAGGGTGTGGTACACATTGGACAGGTCGCCAGTCCATCGCAGTGCCAGCACCCTTGCTGCCCTTCAATGCAATAATGAAGTTATATTGTGCACATTTTCCTCAGACAGCTGTGTTCTGCAGTCCAAATACTGTGAGAGTGGATCAGGAGCGTCCCTCTAAATGTCTGATGCTGATACTGAGAAAAGAAAATGCAATGCACCACAGCGTTAGTCTGCCAGCAGGTCTCAAACACCATCTCAGATTCTATCTACAACATAATACAAGTTCATAATTTACAAATATAGAGATACGTAAAGTTTTACGTTCAGAAAGTTTTTTTGCATTGCCAAGTTTTCCTCTGCCGTATCTTTCAGCTTTAATGAGAGAATTTAACACCCAAAAGTTTCTGGGCTGCATCAACTCCAGGCTTAATGGTGTCAACACAGTAGAGCAAAGCTTCTGTTTCCATACTGTGCCCTACAGCAGTAACCTGTTCCACATCGTCGGTAAAGACCGTGTTCAGTGTCCTGAAACACCTTGGCAGATGCTCCTCTACTGTTGTCATTATGTTTCTTATGTACAGTGTGTTTTATTTTTAGGTCAGTCCATGTGGACAGTACCAGATCCTCCTGGTGTCATCCTGTCCCATCCCAAGTGTCTGTCCAATATTGAAACAGAGCAGGTGGTGATTTTGACCCTGTGTGGGAAGGACATGAGCCAAAGCCTGAGCCTCCTACACAGAGTGCTGACAGAAGGGCCAGAAGGTGGGTGAAGTTTAAACGATGTTTCTGAGAACACAGCCTGTCCTTGGTCTTTAGAACTGGGGGTGGCAGCAAGCAAAGAACATACACTATCAGACACAGCCAACACAGTTTAACGAACTAACAAATTAACGACTATGTGAGCGAGTATCTTCACCAGTATTGTGTTAACTTAACCTTAATTCTTAAATGGATGCAACATGTTTTTGATGTGATATTCTATGTAATGCAGGATTCAAGCTACTTGACTTAAAGTGGCTGCCTGTGCTGACTCGACTTCAGGCCCATGAGGTGAATCCTTTCGAGGTGGGAGAGAAGCTCTACCGCTGCAGCCAGGACAATCTGATGTCATCACCCGCTCTGGTGTGTGCTCTCAGAAGGACGGATGCCTTTGCTTCCCTGCGAAAGCTCCTACCTCACGACTACCCTGCTGAGCTGGGTGCCCTGATGTCGCCCACGCCTGAAGTGGCCTTCAGACAAGCCTCCCTCTTCTTCTTTGACCACGAGCTGATTCCTGGCAAGTTTGTTAAGCCTTGCATTAAAATGATGTGACCAGATACCAAGTGTCTGATCAAATCCACAACCTGCTTCTCTCACCTACAGACCACAGTGAACGCCCGCTACAGGAAATCCCTCCCCAAGACTGCAGCACACAAGGTCTCTGTATAAAAAAACAAACAAACTAAAGAAAAAAACTTAATCTGAAATATTTACAACAACCACATTGAGCTGGTATTGACTGATTTAGGGATAGTACTTGAATAATTCATATATTATAACTAGAATAGTGGCAGACACTGGTATAGTGCTGTAATATTGGTGCTTTAAGTAATGTTGCAGAGCAGTAAGAGTGACATTATGTCCAGATCCACAGATGCTGCTCACTGTTTGCCTATTCAAGCCGAGAGTCTGGAACCACGCTCTGACTGAAATATTCCACAAGCTCCAGCAGAGCAGCCTCATGTTGGTCGGCCTGCGAGTAGTGACCCTTGGCAAGAGAGATGCTACCTCACTCCTCTCTGCAGAAAATGTACCAAAACATTTCAAATTGAATAATTACTCTTCTGGATTAAAATGCCTGATAATCTATAGCGTGACCCATCCCATGCAGGAGCCCTCAGACTTGGAGGCCCACGCGGAGAACCTGTGCTCAGGTTCCTCACTGGCTCTCTGCCTCCAGGGAGAGAACGCTGTGAGGAGACTGCTGGACCTGCTGGGCCGAGAGGACTCATCCCCCTGGACAGGCTGTTATGGTATGGCTCATTTCTACCATGGCATCTGTGGTCAGTGCCACATACCATGTGCTGGGAACTGGTCCAGAACAGGACAGCTATGCCGCTGAATATTTATGTGTCAATGACTAATGTTACAGGATCGGGATCGAACCAAAAAGCAGCTGAGGATTTTAAGAGGCTCTTCCCACATGGGCTGTGCTGCTCTCAGACCAGCGCAGAGAGACATGAACAGGTATCTTCAACAATGCACAGCTCTGCTTCGAGTGCCTGGGCTTTACTTCTGCCTGATTATAATGACAATAATATAATAATGCTGGCTCTTGGTTTTTGGTTTCAGATCCTACTCATGTGCTCAGACTCATTAGCGTCTGTGGAGCGTGAACAGAACTGCACACTTGCCCCTGTGGCCCAGGAAACTCTGTCACCTTTAAATGCATCAGAACCAAAAAGAGGTTTAGACTCCCCATCTGGATAATTTTGGCAAAGAAAATATATGTGGTGGAAACTCTTGTTCAAAATAAATATTGAGGTTCCAATTATGGCATACCTTAATCCCAGAAATACACACTGAAGTCTTTGTAAAGTCAAATGATCAAACTGGCCAATAAAAAAAAATTGGGGTCCCTTTGAAACATTTCATAAGTTATCAGAATTTGGCAGAGGCTATTCTGGAAAGGATGTTGAAATGTGACTCACTTGCAGATAACCTTTGTAACAGTGCATAAAACTGTTTTGCTTGTTTATTGGTACCAGGGTCCCTGATACACAGTCCTGTCTGGCAGACAACCTGTTTGCTGATACCCTTAAATGCCCCACTGTCCAGCCAAGTGCCCTCTGAGGTGGAGCTGCTGGAGCAGCTGCTGAGGTCAGGATGCCATCTGGTGGCGGGGAGGATGAGCGTGTTGGATAACACACAGAGGAAACATTTTGCTGAGAAATTTCAAGTGCCTGTAAGTGGAAAAGAGGGGGTGAGCAATGAGGCTTTTACACAACTTGTCTCTGGGATTTGTTTTTTTTTTTTTTTTTGGCTGTACAAACAAGGCCATTAACATTTGATTTGTCTTTTGTGTCCTTAAAAGGTGACTCGTCTTTATGGGACGCCCTGTCTCATCCTGGCTCTACAAGGAGAAAAGATTGTGACAGCCTTTAATTTGATCCTTGAAAGGTATGAAAATACAACTTAAACTTACTGTGAATACTTTAACAGCTTAATATTTAAAACTTGATCGTCCATGTGGCTGTCATTGTTACTTCAGCATTTACAAGGACAGGCCGGACCTACAGAATGTGGGGGACACGATGATCTACCCTCAAAGTGAGAAAAAGGTAAATTGAACAACTATAATCCAGCTCTTTGTTTCAGGCTTCTAATTTGAAATAAAATATAAATAATAATTTGTCTTTAGCTTCTCATAAAAACCAATCAGAAGTAATGATTTTCTCCTGGTGCAGTGAATATTAGTTGTTTGACTCTGTACTGTCACCTTCACACTATCTGGGTTGTGTTTTCTCCTCCAGGCCAAGCAGATGATATGTTCCCTATTTGATGCCTTGTCTCCTGAGAGCTGTCATGCCACTGTGCCATAAAATTCAAATAAAAAGCTACTTTCCAAAGCATCTGCAGGGATTTCCATCAGATGAAAATGCATTTCATAGTTCCAGTCAGTATTTTTCCAAACCACTACAACACATGTGACTTTAAGGCAGGAGCTGAGTTTGAGACAAGAAGTGTTCACACATTTCAAATGAAAAATTATTTTAATTCTCAAGATGATAAAAATAATTTTGTGAACTCTGTAAACCATTGCATAACTGTAGTGTAACAATTGAACAAGTGTTAACAAACTAGTAATACACTACAGAAATTATGCAGTACACAATCCTCAATGTAGAAAAGAAAAAGCTAGTATTCTAAGACTTGCACCAATTTTTGCGTTCACAACAGAAAAAATATCAATATACCAACAGAATAATTTCTACGATTATCAGTAGAGAATTTCCTACATATCCATAGAGCTCGTCACAAAATAAGGGAAATATTTCTTTATCTATCTATAAATAATGTCTAAACTCACTGACATTAGGTAAATAAATCAATGAAATGCAGTTTCCTCAGATATAACAATTTTTTTTTAATCAAATTGCCGTCTTACCCTGAGAAAAATAAATTTCTTTCCTTATATTTCCTCATTATGCTGACAAATAGAAACTTGAGAACTTGCATTTGTTTTAATTCTAATACATTTTATTGAATAGCAGTTCACAACTAGATGCTACATCATAAATGAATTAACTGCGCTCCATAATATCCAGTGACCCATTCATTGAATATCTAATTTAGAACAATACATTCATTATTTCAGGGCTTCAATGTTAAAATAACATTTCTACTGAAATTTTCTAAAGTGTATGGAACGGTTGGTTCCACATTCAGATTATTTACTTTCGACACCACCTGTTGTACTAGAATTTTTACTCATTTTGAACAGTTCCATACATCATACTCATATACATGTACAGGATTGCATAAATCTTCAGGCTCCATTTTTATAATATTAAAAACAAAAAGACAACACAACAACTAACAATAATGCAAAATAGATTAAACTATTCCAATGCAGGGCATAATGATACATCTATTATAGTTCATTTACAAAGATTCCTCCTATTTGGTGCTTTTCTCACAAAACAACTGAGGTTTTTTTTTGTGCCAAATAACTAATTGAGATCAAAACTTGTGTATGCAATGGTTCGGTATTGCTGCGTTTTCTTTAAACCGTTATGGCAAATACAGACTGAGATAGACGATTATCAGTCAATTTCAGTGGCCTGAATGTAGGAGATCGTTTTGCAATAACATTGTGGTCCACAAAAATATTGTAAGGCACTGGAATTTTGATTCTAATTAAATATTTTATCATCTGACTGAGAACAAATGTGGCCTCTGAAATATTCTCTTGATACCAATCAACGTGACATAACAATTTAAAAGGCACAGATATACTTCAAAATGCAATTGGTCCGTCAGACATAAATTTAAGAAATCTGAAAAATGTAAGGAAATCTATGCTGTGCTTTCCATGTGAATGTTTGTTTCATTTCTTTTCAGAAGACTTGAATTAGTGTAAGTAGACCACTAGAGAGAGATCAAGAGCCAACAATAATTCACCATCATAACAACCGAGTTTCAGGAACGTCTGTATCTGCCATTGATGCTACTCACAATCATCATCCTCCCTGTAAAAAAATAAAATAATAATAATAATAATAATAATAATAATAATTTGGACCACAGCTTTCAGAAATGGAAAACAAAAAGTCAGGTAAAAAGAAAGCACCTTACAGACAGGCCTATCATAACAGCATATAATGCATAACCATCAAATTTTCCAAAGTGATCGAGATTATCTACTTTAGCAAAAATCAACAAACGCAATTAACTTCCGAACAGTACTATAATGAAGTCTATATGGCCACTTCAGAAGCACAAATGTCTTTCACCTTTGACATTCCTTCACTGTAGACGACAATTAAACTGACACTGAATCCTCGCTTAAGGTCAGCATGTGCTAGCCAGTATTGCACAAATCTGCCATAAACGTCAATGTATACCTAACACGAAATCAAATGTACAATTACACATTTTGTGAGGGTCTGATCCATGCATTTTTGATCATCTGTGTATCAACTCACGACAGCGAACTTTAGTTAGAAAAAAGATGCATTAATTACTGTTAATGAATGTTATCTATTTAAGGTACTAGGTGATTACTTTGAAAATCAATTTAGGTTTCTCACTTAGAATAAAAGTAATGATGAAATGTAGTAGAAAAGAAATGACAACGGTACAGGTCTTTGGTAAAACTGCAAAAAATGGGCTCAAGTCCATTACTATTGTAAGCATAGCCATTGGCATAGTCCTGTTGTTTACTCACCAAAACAATATATATCCTACTGAATGAAATGATAAAGCAAAAAATCCATCCAGAAAACAGAATTCTGGCCACCTGTGAAACTGGACTTGTCTGTTTCATCTACACAACCTAGCTGCCATTCTTGAGTGTGGACACCAGGCGGCCCCGTTCACAGCTACAGGCCGGGCTTTCCAACATCTGTGCATTTATTTGAATTCTGTTCAAAGGTAAATTTTCTCTTTAGGATACGTATTTGGAAAGCTACCAGAACACCACTTTGGTTCATTTTTAAAATTTTCACACTAGACATCATTAATTTAGCTGGCTTCACAGGCGTAACAAACAAACAAACCGGAAACACCCTGTGAAATTAGCTGCACCGTACACTGCTATCCAGTGTATGGAGGGGAGGGGGGTGAAATCCAAAGCTAATACATTTACCTTCAATCAATTACTGGGGGGGGGGGATCCTCCAGCTGTAGAGGTCTGTGACATCATTCTACCAGATTTCTAAAAGCACTGAAACTTTTGACTCTAATGGATTTACAAGTGAAAAATTCAATCAAATAAAGTGTAGTCAAGTTAAATGCAGAAGACAGATTATGTCATAGGTTCTGAAATCTGACCTGTGGATGCACAACAACATTCAAACATCTAAATGTATAACAAGGAACTACATTAATACCTTTTTCCAGTAGCAGCGAAGCTTGCAGAAGTTATTAAGCCTTTACTACACCTAAAATAAGTCAATACAAATATTCTGGCAGTGTGACACAGTGCGAACTTTTTTTTTTTTTTTTTTTTTTCAATATATATATTTTCCTTTTTTTTGTAGCTGGTTAATATATCGCATAACATGCAATACCAGAAGTATTTAGCCTGCCTTTTATGCTGAAATATAGTCATGAAAATGCTAAAATACCATAACCTTTCTAGATATTTTTCCTCTGAGTTGCTTAATCGACATTTATGTGAATGTAAACAATGTATTTTCCCATATTTGTAAGTAGCAAAAGTGTACCTGGAGATACATGATTCTCTATTGAAATTTAAAGCAAGAATAAAAAGATTTGTTTTCAAACACAGTAGAAGGTCATTTCAATTAGAGGAACCTAAGCACAAATCCTTTGCAAAAATCCAACTTACAAGTTAACTACAGTTCTTCATTCGCTGTAGAATTATTACAATAAGACTAAATGAAAGTTATCGAACTGTTTAAAAAGCATGTTTATATGTTCCTGTACAAATTCGTATGTTCTATGTTTGCATACTCCCAAATGTTAAATTGCAAAACTTAATTTCAAAGACTGAAGCGGCACCAAAAGAGCACCACGACTAAACAATGGGTGGGGCTGTTAGTTTAGGGACCAGATGGGAGGTTGGTTTCTAAAGTTGAAGTCAGGACACAGGAACTGACAATGCTTGTTATTTTTTTTAAATTATCTTCCAAAGAAATACTTAAATGGGATTGGCCAAATACACTGGCATATATTTATATATACACACACATAGTCATACACATGTCAATGCTTCTGCAAAGTTAAACAAGACACATTTTGTAGAAACCTGTGCACAAGCTTCAACTACTTGTTTTTGCTCTGACAATTCTACACATATCCTTTTCAACTAAGGCAAGGCACTTTAGAGTTAGAGGCCGATATGTTCTAGACAAGGTCAAGAGGCTAGATTCCTACAAAAATCACCATTTCAGGCTTTTAGCAAATACAATACATGCTCCTCTAATGGCTAGGCTATATAAATCTCTACAAAACAAAACTAACTGATTGAACAGCCTTAACATGTAGCATGTGCCTTACTGATATTACAGCTGCTGGTTATGCCTAAAATGCATCTTAAATTTGCACTTATTTGATTGAAATTTTATAAATCTAACTATGAAAGTAGAAACTATTACGTACTTTTCTATGAAATCTTAATAATATGTTGAACCATGCCATGATTTAACAATAGGAAACATGAAATATTGAAATTATGTTTCACAGTACACACAAACGCTTCAGACATTAGCTTATATAGAAAAAAAGTATAAATCTAGAAAAGAAAACAAAAACAAAACAAACAAACAAGAAAAGACACAAAAGAATACCTACAAAGCAGCTTAAAGCAAAATTCTATATACCCTTTAATAAAGTCCCAGGTCAACAAAGTGCTTTAATAAGAAATCAAACTTCTTCAGAAAGTTGGTCAAAATAATGATGCTTGACTGGTTATATTAAAAGTTACTGAAGATTTGGGGTTCATTAAAAGTTGCGGCTTTACTTAAAGAGGAATTATACTCAACTACAGCATTCATGTGTTTCTGATTAACTGCTGCTGATTTATATAAGAACTAATCAGGTGGGAATCTCCATGTTAATTCATAACTGTTTAACACTTCGGCCAAAGTTAATTATTCTTTAATTCCTTCCTTTAATTACTTTCTATAGCATTGAAAGCAAAAATACGTGAGTTCATTTGTGAGAACAAGGACCTTCTTCACATTGTAGTGCTTTCTGATACTTTCTGAACGACGTAGAACATATTTGGAAACTCCGTGCTCTGTGAAATGATGTGAGTACACCCTTTTTTCTGGGGATTTCAGATTAACAAAAAAATATTCCTCTTCAGTTATATAAAAATGAGTTTTGCCCATTTTATGTTTCACATCACCAGACTAGTTTGTACTCGCAGCGTGTTTCTAGTGTTTACACAGCGAGCTCTTTGCATTTGAGATTGTGGTGATCTTCCGGCAACGGCTTTGTTACTGGCCGAGCTAAGAAAAAACTTTTTTAATTTATTGAACCGATTCATAGACTGTGCTGGTACAGAGCAGCTCCTTTTCATATGGATCAACTTTTCCCTCATAAGACTTTAAGTATGCCTCAAACAGAAGAGGCTTTTCTTAAATGCACTTTAAAAGTGTGATGCACCCATTTTCAGTTAAGGACCATTTCCGCTGGAAAGCTGGGGCTGGATTAGCTTCACATTTGCTCTGGGCAGAATTTAAATGCATTACCTTCAGAAGATGCCACCTCAGGATATCAGAGATTTACCCGCACTGATACCAAGTGCAGTACTCCCAACCCATAAACAGAAATACAAAATCACACTCACTCTTACTTCCCGCATTGAGCCAGTTTACTGATCCCCTTTGCATTTCATTTATCATTCATTTTGAATTTACTGAAAGAGCAATTTGTGAAGTTAGTAATGCATATTTGCATTTTGTTAGGCAGAAGCACGAAAGCAACTGAAATGTACTCAAAGCAAAGTGTTTCCCACAAAAAGAGGACAAGTTTAGGTCCTTCAGGGGGTCCGAATCATGACTGAAGAATTGAGAGAGGACAAGAGAAGGTGAGGGCATCTATGTGGTTGATGGCAAACATGTTGACATAAAATGAGCAAAAGCCACGACTGAATTCCCTGTACATCACCTGTTTTGTAATACTACTTGTTCCGTCAGTCAAACATCATTTTGTTCTAAATATGAATTCAATCACTGTATGAAACAGACATTGCTATTTAGAAAATGTAATATCTATTAGTAGTTTTTCAAAGGACTAGTTCCTTAAATAGTACCGTGAGTAATTCTTACATCACCACTTCATTATTTTTGTTCTACAGTAGGGACATTCTGTTTTACTAGGTGCACAGTTCTCACATAGTACATAATGTTGGCAAGGCTGCAGAACAATGCAACGATCATGCTTTTGGCAAACTATACATTTCTTTGACTGAAGCTGATATATTACCTGTTGGGGAAGAAGAGAGCGAATATCAGCCGCAACTTAAGAAAATAACAGTTCATGCAGACTTTTCAAATGAGCATGCTTGATGACAAAACTCAGATCTGAATGAAAGTCTGTTAAACCTTTTTTTTTTTTAAACTATGTAAATGCTACGAATGAAATGCTGTGTGTGAGCTCGTCTTTCTTACCCCATCTATAAGGTCTAGGTCATTACGCAGCTGACTCTGGATGGAATGAAGCTTTGACAGGGGGAGCTGATCCAACTCGCCGTAGCTACGCAGAAGAGGTGTTCCAGGGGTGCGACAAAGCACATCAAAGTCCCCTTGGAGCTCCTTCAGCTTCCGCTCCGTTTCCTCCCATTTCTGTTCCGCCAGCTGCCGCTCCGCCTCGGCTGTTTTTGCTTGTTCCTTTGCTTCATGGGCGCCTTTCTGGCATGCTTCACACGCCTGGAACAAAAAGTTTGAGCTGTGATTAGTGGGGGAGAAATTATTCTGATACACTTGGGTATAGCTCGCAATGAGATATTCATCGATGGCACTGACTTGTTTGACCTGATGCCAGGCCTCCTCCCATTGTTTGATCTTCCTCTTGGCCTCGTCCAGCTCTCTAAAAAGGCGGGCCAGATCCGTGCTGCTGGTTGTAGAGGTCAGGCTGCTGAAGACTGGAGATGGACTCGGTGAAAAGCTGCCGCTTACAAAATCCCAAATGCTGCTGGCTCCTCCATTCAAGCCTGTGAGTGATTGTTGAGAAGTGAATTTTTACCTTTGACTCTGTGTAGGCTTTTCATTTCGAGCCTTTTGATAACTGAAATGCTCAGTTATGAATTTGAACTTTTCTGAGTAAGTAATTAAAATAATTTGAAATGTCAAAATAGTTGAGTATTAAAGAAAGGCGTCTATGTTTGGAGAATATTCCACCCATTACCAGCTTTTTCTGTGACTTAACAATGGATTTACAATTTGTGCATATTAATATATGCCACTGTTAATTACCTGAAATTACAGGAACTGAATTGGCTTTCAGGGACAAATTCAGTTTTTCTGTATGTGTGGGAGATGGACTAAAATGCTGACTGCAGTGGAAAATGTCTGCTGTCAAAGAATACAACAGCTGACATCACAGGCAAAATGTTGCCAAGCAACTGTGTAGTTAACCCACACTGCCTGTTATTTCTGTGCTTTGGTCCATTATATGTCTATGAAGCTACTCGAGTCGTGTTCAGTGGGAAGGAGACGTGATTGGAGTCAGTGATCAAATACAGAAATCCATTATAAGACATAGCCTCGCAGATTACTTTTACCTCGCTATCTGATACTTTGGCCACATTTGGTATCAACATTTGACATTAGAACATTCTATGTCAGAAAATAACAAAACACGATGACTTCCCTTGAAACCAACTCTCTGCAGAGAGAGCAGCTGAAAACATGAATGTACTAAAAAGTGAATACTAGGGAGCAGAGCAGTGGTGTAGCCAGTGTGGAGGACTCTGGAGGTATTTTTATTGACACATTACAGCCAGAGATCCAAATCTGAAGTTGAATGATTTCTATTTCACTTGGATCAAGGCGCCTGATTTTATCAGCTTACCCAAAGAGTTCTGGGAGGAGGAGGTGGGTGTTCCCAGGAGGCCATGCTCTTGCTTGGCTAACATATTTGAAGGTTGGTTTTGCTGCGATACTGCACCAGACAGGAGGGACTGCGACAGGGACTGAGAGAGGGAGCTCAGAGGGGAGGTGGACAGCGATGATGAGGAATTAAAGGAGGACGATCTGGCCAGGGAGCCAGGAATGTTAACAGGAGCAGATCCACCTAGCACCCTTTGACCTGCAGGGACAAACGCTACTGTTGCTTAGCAAGCACGTAATGATGAGACTGTTCATGCTGAACCATTCAGAGTACTTACTCGCCAACCCAACACTGTTGTCCTGCTCTTCTAGCTCCTTCTCAAGAGATGCAACATTAATGTCACTGAAGTTGATGTCCAAAGCAGATCCTAGAGGAGAGCACAGCACATCTGATTGACATTTGAAAACTTACGAGTGGTAACAGCGAACTCGGCCAGTTTCCCATCGGTTTACTTACCTATGACAGACTCCACCGTGTTGCTCCCAGGATAGAAAGGAGTGGCTTTTGCATTCATTGTTGATAAGGTGGTGGGTGAAGAACTATCTGAGCCAATACTGGAGGCCAAGCTGGATGTTATACTAGAGGTAAAGCTTGATGCCAGAGGGTTCACCGCGGAGAATACAGTATTTTGTGTCTAAAAGCAGAGAACAGGAGGTGTGTCAGTAAAAGTTAAGGTTTTCTAACTAATTAAATACTCTACTGATCATATTGCATCAGGCTAATGCCACAAAGACTCCCATTCAAAGCACAAACCTGTTTTTCTTGGTCCATCAGTTTTTGATCCACCTGCCCCTTGTTCTTGATCTAAGTGATCAAACAAGAACAGCACATTTCAGTCACAGCCGTACAGTTATCATCAATTAAAACTCATTTTACAAAAAACAAGGAAACCCAAAAATAAATAAAAGAGTTGACTTAAACACAAACTCTTTGCCCTTAAACATTATTTACTTTCTCAGAAATAACTAACTGTGAGCTGAGGGGAGGACTGGAGTTGAATAGTGCTTATTTTGCAGTCCCTGTTATTGTGACGCTTTTATTGCAAACTGTGCTGAATTCCATCTACTTCAGAGTCAGAGTTGTCCAAACTGATAACGTGACTTGACGTTTGTAGCTCTAATAATTATTCAATACGTTCCCTTTGATTAAAAGTGAATAAAAACAGTAACATTTAATGTGAGTAGGTGGCATCTTTTAAAAATATCATATTCATTTAAATTGATTTCTACATCCTCGAGGCAATGCCTACAGAATCAACTGTAATGAGGTGAATTCTTTCACCACCACCGTCATCAACCGTTTTGATTAAAATTAAAAGTGTAATAATGCAACAACTACCAAATCTGAACTAAAAAAAAAATACAATAAATGGAAAAATGGCTCAAAGTGATACATTTAAAAATGAGAAAATGTAAATGAATGAGGAAAAAAAAACAAAAAACAAAAAAACAACAACAACACAATGACTTGTAAATAATGACAATGATACAATAGTGAAGTGTCAGTGTCCTACAGTTGGCAGTGTGTTGTATTCTTCCTAAAGCTGAAGAGAGCAGTCTGTGTACCTGATCCTCACGTTCAAAGCCCGGAGCTTTAGGATAGTTAGACGTCAGAGATGAGACACTGGATGTGGTGGACTCTGAACATAAACTACTATTAGTTAAGGATTTGGGCCTGCTGATGGATCCCACTGGGGATAACAAAGTGTCGCTTCCTGAGCTTGGCGTTACAGTTGAGCTATTAGAACATGAAACCTGAGAAAGAGAAGCGCAAATAATCTTAATAAAATGATGATCAAAGCATTAAATAAATGAAAGCATTGTTCTGGCCTATGGAGGTGATGAGACTGACATGAGAACCTTTTTTAGACTGAAAAGGTAGCAATAAATGATTCAGTTTTTTACTGAATAACATTGAAATAAAGCTTTGGATGAGAAATTGTCTCTTTCCTTTTGAAAACAGTTATGTGGAAATGAAATGTAAATGGTAAAAGAAAATTCTAACAATATCCATAAATGTATAAAAAAAATATATATCAATGTATGAAAAATATGCCAACAGAAAAATGATGATAAACACCAAGTAAAGGCTGGTTCGTCTGAGCTCTATCGATATTTGTAAATGCAGCTATTCTCCTGAGATTGGATCAAATGTGTGAAGCACCCTCATCAAATTGACTGATAAATCTGCTGCTGAAGGACTGCTGGAACAAAAATGAAAACATACACTTCCGACTTGTCCGTTGCTACTGGTTGTACTGGTGGTGGAGTTCCCTCCACTGTTCCACTCGCTGACTGGACACTCTGAATACTGTTGGGAGCCCAGCTGGGACTGTGAGCTCGACTGTATCGCTGTTAGCAATGAACTCATGGTCTCCTCTGTAGAGGGAATTCCTAGGAGAGTTTAAAAGGATGGACATCAAACTGCACTTAGTTTTGAAAAAAAAAACCAAAAAAAACAAATCGCCAGCTGCCAACATGGAATCACATCTATGTTTCTTATAAACTGCCGGGAAATCAGCGAGAGAATCAGTGAGAAGATTTTGTAGCCTAAGACTATATTAACCAATTCAGAAACCATTTTCAACAGTTGGTTGGATGACATACAGTCGTTTGTGTTGATAAACTTTTACTCACTTTCTACATGTGCAAATGCACAAAATGGCCCCCTCGGACAGTATCCAGTCTGTCGCATGTCATTGCATTTTGTAGATTTGTAGATCTTGGAGAAAGAAAAAATAAATCACAAGCAATCCAGATATAAAAATAAGATGTCTGCTCTTATAAAAACATCGGTTAAGCTTCATTGGCATTGACAGCCAAAACAATAAAACCTCAAATAAGAAAATTCTCCCGCACCTCCGGGTGAAACTGTTGTTCAGTGCGAGAGTGACAATATTGGCAACTGTCTCCACTGTCACACTTTGAGGGCTCGCCCCATTCATCTCCATGCTTCACATTTGGGCAAGGAGTGGACCTGCAGCATTACACACAGGACGAAAACTGTTCATACGCTGCAGAAACACGACTGAACACTATCTGTTTCTGTAACTATAACATCTCACCTGTATTTGAATTTTCGTGGATTTCGTCTTCGATCTCTACTGTTGTGGTAGTGAGGGCAAGCATAGCCCTGTCTGCATAGTCTTGGGGGCTTAGTACACTGATCTGTTTTATAATTGGCTAAAACAAAATTGGTATCTGCAAAAAATAAAAAAGCAGAGTATAGAAAGTATGAACACCATTTTTTCCATTGCCGTTGTGGAAAAATAAGAGCCTGCTGCCTCTCCCCTCCTTAAGAACGATTTGTGGGTTGATTGTCACTGATTTAAGAAGGAGCTTCTCACCTTGCCACCGCGGGTCTTCTGTCAGAGTTTTCTCAATCATAGCTTGGCTGGCTAATACACCAGGCTGCAAATCAGGAATACCTTCTCCTGATCCCAGCTGTCCATTTTGAAGGGCCTCTTGGGCTTGGATCTCTCTGTGTAGAAAAAAATGAATGTTATTTTTTTCCTTGTGCCTTAAAAAGCACAAAGGAGAGGTCGTTTCTTTCCCCCTTAACCCTTCTTGACAGAAACAACAAGTATAGTTCATGGAGACTGTCTCTTGCCTCTCTAACTGTAACATACTCAGACTAATTTCATGATTGAAATGGACCTTTTCATAAATTATTTGTTGAATCTAAACTAACAAATACAAAGTGCAAATTGCACCTTATACTGGTTCATACTGACTCATACTATACATAATGAAATCTTATCCAAATACAATGAAAGATTTGGATGAGGAGGTCATATGTTTGTCTTGGTATTATTTGCTATAAGCTAACCTCAGCCAGGGGAAGTCAAACATGTATATTTATGTACATATTTTTCAAAATGCATGGAACCAAGCCTTAAAATCAGGGGAGCAAACCAAACTGTGAGTCTAACAATTCATCAAACTCTCATAATACAGGTTTCTGTTTACTTTATGTCAAAACGGGCTGATTGGTTGGCTCCATTGTGATGTTTGTGAGTGAAAAGTTTGACTGTGAAAAGAGAGGCAGCTATTTGCTTTGAATGTCACCTGATGTCATAGACTGGAGGTCGGAGATCATGTGGCCCATGAGCAAATGCACAGTGGAGACCATTCTTCACACAATGTCCTCGAGCATCCGTCTCATGGATACAAGTGCCTGTCTTGTAATAGCGTAGATGGTACTTGCGCTCTGTGTCACCAGTGGTGCGGTGTAAATAAGGACAGCTGGGGAAACAAGGAGAGAACATTGAAATTTTATAGTTTAAATGACATATGATTATAATAATATAATATGACATTCAATTAAAATGATGAGCTGGTCTCATATTAAAATTTCTGCAGATGCAATAAGGGAGAAGTTGAATATTCACTTCAGTTTTTAATTAAGATCATTCTTACTTGCACACATTCTTCAATCGTGGTTTCAATAATAGTGTACTGCAAATGTAGAGCTGACACACCAGCAATGCCTCAAGAAATGTATGCCCAATAAGCCTTTTGAATTAAGCAAATTTTCCTTTCTTGTGAGGCAACAGTTGCTATAGCAACACATAAGGTCATACAGAAATAGCTTCCATTAGCAGCAGAGGCATTATAAGGACTGCAGCTGTTCATTTTCCATCAGTTCAATAATTTGTATTTCTATCTGGAGCTCCATTAAATGCTTTACCATTTTTAATTCCACATCACATCGAGAGTTTTGCTGTCTTAGTACACTGCTTGATGCAGATTAAAGGAGAATGCCATAAACCAGTCCTTTGGAGAAATCACATATCTAGTTTCAATGCCACCAGACAGTTAATCAATACTTATGAAAATGCCTGACTGTCTGAAAGCCACAAGCCTCCCATGAAAACACAAACAAAAGTATCTGATATAGGGAACTGAAAATTTTTTGGAAATATGAAGCTAAGGATGCAAACACGTCAAATCACATGTTGCCATGAGCAGAAAATGTCAGTAGCATTCTTTAGTACACTGCAGAGCAGATCCAACCATTAACTACCTTAGGCTGGCTTCAAGAAAAATGAGTGCCACCTGAAGGGCAGGTCTAGTCACAAATGTTGTTGCAAACACTACGTGCAGAATGTAACATCCTGCCAAAAATCACACTTAAAACGGGGACACAGACTCTTTGACTGCAAAAACAATTGGTTGGTGGTTAAGTTTAAATAAACATTGCCTTCAAAATATTGGCTCTGATAACCTATTGAGCTACTGTGCACATATTAAGTTGTTATCATTTGTTGGTAGAAAGACAATAAACTAGCTATTTTATTAATCAGCTCAAAATAGTTATTTAAACAAATATGCCTGGTTTGAGCTCACATTTATTGAACACACTTATTGGAGTATTGAGTTTGAACAAAACAAAAAAAACTTGGTTGGACAAAACAAACTGTCAAACTGTTAGATTGGGCTGCGGGAAATTAAAACTAGTATTTTTAGTATTTCATTAGGCAATGAGTTAAGAAAACAATATGCAGATTTGTCAGTATTAACGTTAAATTTTCAGCTGCAGCCACACACAAAACATGCAACAAACTTTTCTCAGTTTCTTCATTTAAAACAATTTTCTGCTTAATGCACAAAGAAAATAAAACACTTGCACTGCACAGTACACGCCCCTGGTGTGTACACAACAAGACAATGAAAAAAGGTGTTTCACCTACTTCATAAAGGTTTCACTTTATGAAGCAGCTAAGTGCAACACAAACACACACACACCGAAGGTAAACCCACACAATTCCTCCAAAATCATAACAAAGAAGAGGCCAAAACTATTGAACAGGCAGAGAGAGGAAGACATAAAACACTCCTATTGAAATGCAATCAGAGTTTTAACGGTGTGGATTTGCCAGTTTTGTCTGCAGGGCATCAGTCAACAAGCTGAATGTTGACATTTTTTTCATGGCGGTAGATGACAGAAACCGGGACTCACTCGTCTCCATCGGGGCAGATTCCTGTGGTCTCGTCGTATTTGGTGCAATAGACGTCCGGGCTGTAGTTGAAAGTCCCGTCTCTCCTCCGGATGGGTCTCCTTCTCCGCTGGTTGAGAAAATGCCAGTGAAAGCACGTAAAGGGTCTGTGCTGCGTACACTTGTGCTGGAGGAACAAGGGGCACTGCTCCGTCCTGAACTCCTTCAAGTACCTGAGAGGAGAGAGAGAGAAAAAAAAGCACAATAATTGGTTAAAATCTGGCTTTTAGCGTGATTACAAAGAGTCGAGGACGAATTCAAACGAAAGCAAACAAACTTCAACGTCGCGTTATTTCGCTTCTCTGTATTTTTTGGGTCACCGACGTTAACTCGCTATTCAGAGAGAAAACTACGCGCGTTTTCTGACGTAGCGCCGCTCGAACGTCCGCGAGCGTACGTCTATAAATGTGCGTAGCGAGAAGGGGGAACTCAAAATAAGGCCGAGCTATTTACAAGCAGGCTGGTTAGCGAGTTCCTGGCTAATCATTTAGCCAAACTGAGCTCACGGCTTTAACGTCGGAGGGGGCCGACTCCGAACAACTCACCAAGTCCCGTCAAACTGTCCTAAACGGCTCCGACCACCGACCGATCGGTCGGTCGGTTAGCCGATTTGAGACGTCCGTTTTTCGGGCCACGTTAACGAGGCGCTGGTGTCGGTTAGCGTGCGGTCGCAGTCTCGCTCGGTAACGTCAGGCAGCCACAAAGCCAGGAAAAGCACCATGTTTCTAACGCCACACGCCAGAGTTGAGGAATGCGAGAAAATGCCCCCCAAAAAAACGCGCACGGATGCGACGTGCACGTGAGACTTTCGGGCGACGGGGAGATAATTTTTTTTTATTAAAATTTTTTTTTTCCTTCGTCGTTCCTCCGCAACGGCTTTACTCACGTATAGTGGGTAGGTTTCTCGGTTTGAGGAGACGCATTGGCCGCCGTTTTCGAAACCGACGGCATTTTCAGTCAAAACAATGAACTGCGCATGCGTTCGGATCTGTTGCTCGAGTTGCGTGCACGTTCCCTCCCCCCCCCTCCGCGCGCGCACGCTCGCTCGCTCGCTGCAGGACGCCGGAGAGCGGAGCAGGGGGCGCTGCTGAGCCGATGCCTCTGTTATGTTTTGGGGGTTTTTTTCAGGAAAATAAACGTTGAAATCAATACAGGGATATTTTAATTTCCAAATATAAAAGCTACATAAAATATTTTTATTTTTTTACATGCAATTTTTACATCTGAAGTCAAAATTTCTTCAGTTTCTGTTTTTTATGAGGTCTTTTTTTTCATGTGGATAATAGGTCAATAAATACTATTTAAGTGGAGTTTTGGTGTAAAACGGTCAAATTTTAGATGAATCAGAGACGAATTGTCAAATTCCTCTTATTTTTTAAATAAAATTTAAGGTTTTGGACATTGATATTCTTTGCTAATGTTACATTGGAGGTTCAAGTTTTTTTTATCATCAGCTAAAAGACTGCCTGATCAATACTGAAGCCAACTAAACTCCAGTCCCTTTTTTCTTTCCGTCTTAATGTGGGATGCTAATCTGTTCTCCTCAGCATTATTTTCCTGTAAGGGATTTTAATTTACAAATGCAATTATACGTTTAATTCATTATTCAGCTGCTGAGGTCAACCAAATGTACTGACTTGTAATTATGCATAAGCCCCTGTCTATCCAGTTGTAATTACTTTGACGTGCTCCACCCCCAATATCCAGTGTACCTTTCTTACATAAGAAAACTTTTCAGGGTGAATTCACTTTCTGTGTATTTTGAGCATTTGAAGTACAGTAAAAGTTCTCATAAATTTCACAGACCTGCATGTTATTTTTAGCAGACTTGGACATCCTTGACTGTCTGACTCTGCAGAAACTAATCATTATGAACAACTGTTTTGCACCTGTTTACTCTTTTTGTGCTTGAGCATGGCTGCAGGGATAATGAGGAAAATATGCCTCTTGCAAAATTGGGTTCTTAATGATTTTGCCAGCGGCATTTTGAAATTAATTTTAGTCTGTAAAATGCCCCAGATTTTTGTTCCTAGATTACATTATCATCATATTCTTTAGGAATAACATGATATCACCCACACACATATATCTATATCTATATTGATATGTTGTTAATGCAGACATAGATGTTGTTTAATGCATCATCAGCTAAAGGAAATATTGTGGATGTAAGCAAGGGAAAAAGTCACACCCTCTCTTCTTTGTGTGACGTCAGCCCCCATAAACCTTTAACCTTACTCAGTAGTCTCAGCTGTACACACAGTCCACTGTCAAGCTCTTCTCACAGCATCTCCTCTCATGTGCGTTTGTATGTGTGTGTCTGTGTGATGTAAAGATGATCCTGAGCTTGGCTCTGGTGTTCAGGTGCTGTGTGTTTCAGTGAAATTGACAGCTCTCATTGGGCTGTTACTCATCTTTCTTTTTGTCTGTATGCACTGCATTGCTTTTGACAGAAAGTCATTCTGTTGGCAGGTGATTTTAGGCTTTAATATCAAATGCATGGTTCTAATCTGTGTAGAAACCTGTCAAGGCTGACAGAGGGTAAAACTATAACAAGCACATCATGCCAGGTGCTATTCTGCATGGGAAAGATACTTCAAATTGATACTTATGGGGCTTAAAATTGCGTAATGGAAGAAAAAAAAATTCCGTAGTAACGTGTACCACAACAAGTTTAGCATTTTTGCAGACCTCTAATAAACAATCACTCACACAATCCTCAGCTCTGCTTTCCCAGGCTGCCTGGACTGTTACAGCTGGAATAACAGTTTGTGGTTTGGACTCCTGTTTTTCCAAGTCACGCCATTATCTCTGGCGGCCTCATGCACAAACAGTGCAGGCACACCACAGGCTGGCAATACACAGATTTTACACAGTGGTGAACGGTCTTCACTGTAGGTGTGACACGTCTCTCCTCCTGTATGCTTTTAGCCCACACTAAACAAAACATTATTCTCTTTAACATTCCCGTTGCACAGAACATGTGGTACATGACACTGTGTTCAGTTTTGTTCTGCAGAAATATGAAGTCAATATTCTTTGACCCAATTTATATTTCAAACACTATTGTTGACATTGCTGTAATTCAGAAATTCGAACTGTGATATGACAGAAATAGCGTTTATAATGTTTGTACTGATGGATCAACAAAGTGGCTGTAAAAGTTTATGACAGGTTACATTTCACGTCTACTATCTGAGCATTTAATGGAATATGATAAAAAATAAATCCTTATTCTACCCCTGTGTAACCAGGTAATCTACATGCATTAATCTGTGATCGTCTGAGTTTGGTGATGTGTGATGAGACTTTACAGGACCGGCTTTGATAAATCTGATGTCAAATATTTGATTTCAGTTATTTGTGTTAGTTGAACCAGAAAAATGAGCCACAAATGTGCAAATAAAGTATGTTTGAGCTGGAAAACGGTTTGTCTCAGGTGCATTTCTTACATCCTATTGCTGTCAATGAATGTAATATATGTTAAGACTGGTAAGAACAAGAGATTGAAGCAGGTTCACAGTATCATCATTGAATGATGTGTTTACCCAGTCTCATCCCCTCCTGGCAAAACAACACCTGCCTGTTTGCGCTTCCCTCATGCTAACAGGGACTGACAGGAATGTAATAGCTCAGCCACCTTTGAGCACGAGCACTTGCCGATTCCCACATTAACACAGAACGTTCAGTACAACAAGGAAGAAATAAAGGGTGTAGCTACATTACCCTTTATTTATTCCATGTAATACGTAGACACAAACAAACGAAACTAATTTCAATGCTGTCAGAATTCATTATCATTATATTCCTAGAAAATGCAGAATTTTTTCTGTGTTTCTCAAAAATAAAGCACATGTGTTTGCATTGTGTGATGAATCTTACGTTTACATGATGCCTTTTTTCTAACAAAGGAGAAAAGGTTCAATGGAAATGAACAAATAAGCTGATAACGTGTTGTAGAGAGGGGGAATAGAAAAACAAGTGACTGCCATGTACAGAGTGTCCTATTTTGTTCCTTGACTGTGATGTCCTGAATTGCCGTTACGTTGTGTTAAGATGTGCCACTGCTTTGTCACATGACATTTCATTCATTTTCTCATGCGTTGCCACAATGTTGCTGATGTGGATTGTTGGCATGTCTGAGTTTCTTGATAAAGACGTTTACTTTTTGTGCAACTACATGCAGGTTTTTATCTGGAACGACTCTTCTCTTCTAGCCAAGTCAGATTTATGTGATGCAGTATTTCTTCTACATATGTTGTTTTAGCTTTGATGCAGCTTTTGCTATCTTTTTTTTTTTTTTTTTACCACATACCCAGAAAATGCTCTGGTAGATTTATATCAGAGGTCACACGATGGGAAAAGTCCTGTTGTTGTCTTACACACTTATGCCGTTCTCCTCTGAGATTCATCTGTCCATTCAGGCTGTTGAGCCACACGTTTGCTGTTGCCTGCCTTGACATTCAGCAAAACCTTTCGAAGGAATTACACACTGAATCCGCTTAAAAAAAAAACAGTCAAACATGCAGATTACCATGAAAAAACTTTAAGAATTGTATGTGCATTGATATCTATTTAAAAAGATACACACATCAAGTCATTTTCATCCTGTGACTGCACAGGATGAGTGAGCAGGTTAACTGAAACACTGGTACAAGTATAAGGGAAAGCTAAACAACAGAGAGAAAGATGAGGTAATATTTCACGCTTGGTGACATATCACTTTGATATAAAGATATTTTTTTTAGCATATTTTGGGGACTTGGTTTTTTTTTAACAACTCTCCCTCTTCTCAGCAGTCATACTTCTGACACCTCGCTCCTGACAGGCAGGCGCAAATCGAGGCCATGGCGGCAGAAGCGGTTCACCACTGACCAACTGGCTTTCTGCTTAATGAAGACACGCAGCTTGTCCCTGAAGGTCTCCCCGAGAAAGCTGTAGATAATGGGGTTGAGGCAGCTGTTGGAGAAGGCCGCCAGGTTAACAATGTGGCCCGTGAGCGGGTAGTCGTGCCACAGGGTGGTAGCAGTCCTCTGCGACGGGTCAGCTGTGCCCTGCAACAGCTGGATGCTGATGAAGACGTTCTCAGGGAGCCAGCAGATGAAGAACACCAGCACCACCACCACAATCATGCGCAAAGCTTTCTGCCGCCGTGGCCACAGTCCACGGTGCTTCTGGGCCCTCATGAGGATACGCCCGATCAGAGAGTAGCACAGACCGATGATGGAGAAGGGCACCAAAAAGCCAATGGTTACCTCCAGCCACTGAATCTCAAAAACATTGGCGAAGCAGAAGTGCACTTCACCCCTGTGCTGCGTCTGCACAATGGTGAAGGGGAGGAGGGTGGCCAGGATGGACGCCATCCAGATGAGGCCACAGCTCAGCTTGGCATGCTGCATAGTCCTCAGCGAGCTGCTGCTCATGGAGCTAGCCAACGCTATGTACCGGTCGAAGCTCATCCACGTGAGGAAGAAGATGCTGCTGTACATGTTGACCTGCAGAAAGAGGGACATGAAGGTGCAGAGGACGGCGTAGTCATAATACTTCTCGTTCAAATTGAAGACCTCGATGAGGGAGTCTGCAACCAGGATGAGGTCGGCAACTGCCAGGTTAACAAAGTAAAGGTCGGGGATGGTCATCTTCTCTCTGTGGTTCAGGTTCACCACCAGGATTAAGATGTTACCAATAAATCCAATAGGAAAGAGGAGGATGGTGTACAGGCAGGACAGGAAGAGACCAATTATATAAGACTGGTATTTGTCTAAGTTTTCCATCAAATCCGTGGTGTTGTAGTCATGCGAAGAGTTTTGTTCTGTCCTGTTCACATATATCCAGACGAAAGAGGTTGTCTGCACTTCCATACTGACTGTGGTTGGACTGTCAGAGGCCACATGTAAGTCACCTGTAGCTGCTACATCATTAGACCATGTTAGTTCCCAGTTATGGGTCTTTAAAGGGTGAATCATTTATGCCGAGTTGACATGCTGAGAGAGGTCAGGGGCGCGAAGCGAAAACATTTAGGGTTTATTTGGCCCCATGCTGACATCAAAGTTCATCTACCAAGAGATCCCATAGACAAGCGAGAAGCAACTCCATATTTTTAAAATCAGCTTTGACCTCTGCACGCTGACAACTCACATCGTTCACGCCGTACAAGCTGTTGGGGTGAGATTAAGAGGTTTTCTTTCTCCTCCTTTGAGTCATCTGATTGTTTGAGTGATGCTTTGTCTCGCCAAATCCTTGTGCATCTTTATTCAACGAGCCTCAGCCAGAGACCCTATTGCTGTGACACCTGAGCTGTGCAGAGGAGAGAAGAAGAAGAGGAAGAAAAAAAAAAACCAACCCAACAGAACAGAGAGGAGAATTAGAATTAGGTGTAGAGGTGTTTTGGAAAAACAGCTGTCCCGCTGTGTGCATTCAAATTAGGATGCAACATAAAAATGATGAGTCTATTAATAGAATTATTTTAAAGGGATCAAAACGGATGTCAGACAGCTACATAAGCACATTAACATTCAAGCTTCAGACTTAAACAGATGCATTGAAATCGCCATTAGAAATCCTCAGCCCGTCAGAGCTCACTTGAACTGGTTCACTCAGATCTGCTGATTATTAATTGGCAAGATGAAAAAAATATCATCAAACATCTGCACGGACAGAGTCGCAGATGGCGACAAAATACGCTTCAATGTATGTAACAAACAAACAAATAGTAAATAAATAAATTCATTGGTAACTGTCCCCTTCATCAGTTGACCATTATGAGCCCCCCGCCCCCCCACGATCCCATCCCAGACTTTCCCTTGAGATAGAAAGACTGAGTTGTGTTTGGCAAACATGACCTTTAGCAAACATCCACAGCCTTGGGGTTTTATTTCCACCAGAGGAAACCGTCTGCAATATTAATGCATTCTTATTAACCGTCATCTTCACGGTAGTAGTTCAGCACATGCCCAACTTACATGCACATAACAGAAAGATGGGATAAACTAAAGTGTAGGCAATGAAAATTTAAAGAGGAGAAAATCTGCTGTAGTTTCACAGTCGTTGCTTTAAGGGACACTCGTCCATAAGCGAATAGATAAATAAGAAAGTAAAGAGCATTTTTCATTTTCGGATAAAATTCCAGAAGTATGAAAAACAGTAAAAAAAAAAAAAAGATTATTTACAGTAAAATATTCATGCTGTGTACTTTTTGTTATCTATACTTTTATGTCGATAAGTGATATCCACCCAAAAATTGTGGTTGAGCTAGACCTCCAGGAATACCATGGAACAGACTGAAGCACTTATTGAAGCAGTTCCTGTCTGTGTTTATCTTTTATTTTTCTAGTTTAAACTAAACTCAGTAAGACCTTTTAATGAAAAATAAGGGAAACTACTATGAGCCAGTCCAGACGTGTACTGGATCAGGATGGAGAGCTAGTTGATTACATAATATACAACTCATTGTGCAGCAGGATCATCACACGAGGGAATGCCCCATCTACACTGAAATTGAACAGACCCCTTATTAACTGTGATTGAATAAATACGCAGAATACACTTGACCATAATTTTACTGGAAGCTCCTCTTTCCTGTTTTTAAGAAACAATTTAAAGCTGACGTAAAAAAACATAGAACAGGAAACCGAAAACAGCACTTACTTTTTAAAATGAAGGATTTGTTACTCCTCCATGCCTGTCCGGTAGAGAAGTCGGAGAGCCAGAGGTTTGGAAATCCCATGTCCGGGCTTCTCTTCTGCACCACCTGCTGTTTGGCCCAACCCTGTCTGTAGGGGAGAGGAGGGCGGGAGGGACATGGAGGCAAGAGATGATCTCTCAGCCACGGTTTGTCAGCGTGCTTCATCTGGGTCCCTGTTCGCTGAGTCCTTCCTTTTTCTTTTTGCAGTTCGGTTCACCGGGCGGCCAACTGTTCCCCGCTCAGTGCTGATTTTAACACAGAAATCAAACACAAGGTGTACCAAGTTGTGTTGTTGTGGAAACCACTTATGTTTTTTTGGAGTATTTGCTCACCTGGGTCATCCAGTCCTCAGTGTTAAGGGCCTGGTGAACCTGCAGTGACAGGGACCTTTTTTTTTTTGGATTTTCCATCAATATATCAGTAATACAGTTTTACTGCTGATTACTGATTCCTGTATACAACATAAGACATAGCCCCTTGCTTATGTAATGTTCATTCTCAACATTACAATTACTTTCAGATAAGGCCAAGGAAACTGTGAGCCTTCACTCTCAATAAGAGGGAAACAGAATAGACCCTTTGCTCCTCGGCAAGGAGTAACATGTAGCATCATTTCTTACCTCTGTGTCCAAACTGTGATTATGCAGACCTAAATGATGTGGTGTGTTAGGTCATGTTGTATTGCTTTGGATGGATTAACTGCAGACTATGTGCATATATGATGCAGTCTGTTCGATTAATGTACTTAGAATATGTGATATACAACCTTGGATAAAACTGATTTTATCGACTCCTCTGTAATCTATTGATTTTATGCAGCTGAAAGGAATTCATTAATCCTCGTAAACGTGGCTGTATGTTCCATCACAATACAAATTTTCAGCTTGCCTCCAAAAAGGCAGAAAATGACTGTGGCTGGGAAGGTCAAGCCCCCCATGGACAGCCACAGGGGAGAGAGGAGTCAAGGCCAAGGCTGGATCACAGCCTGGAGGTATGAGGCTGCAGCTACTTTGGCAGCGCTGCTGTGCATCAGCCTGCTGGCTTCGGATGTGATGTGATCAGCAAGAGAGAGCCAGAGAGCTGGACTGGAAGGCAGCACGGTCCATGTCCATACCCTGAACTGGAGTCTTTTTGTTTTTTGTTTTTAAGAATTGGGGACATTGCTTATTAATGCACATTCACATATAAATATGCATATCCCTAAACAGGTTGCTGTAAGAGGGGAGAGATAGACCTTGACTAAAAAAAAACACAAAACAACAAAAAACACAAAACACATACTACAGCAATGGATGAAAAAACATAAGAGTATGACAAGAGTTTGCAGAGTCAGACCAAGTGACCGTCATGAATTATGTGCACTAATGCAGGGGCAATTAAGGTGCATAGAGAAATAGATTACAGTGCATGAGGAGATAAAGTACTCAGTGCTATTATTGTACGCCATTCAATAATTAAGTAATTGTGCTAACCTGCATGTCAGGTGCTGGTGACTCGGCTCCGTCCAGTCCTGCTCGGTCTGACGGGTCGGGAAGGAAACTGTTCAGATTAACAAGGACCATGTTGGGATTTCTTGTGCTGAAAACCAGAATGAGTAACCTGTTGTCGTTGGAGTGTTTCAGAGACATTAAGCACTGCAGCCTGTGCGCTGAAACAAAAATAGTTTGGGTTATGGTCACAGTAGTTAGAAACTATATTATTTAAGCTTAAAAAAATCACAAGTGGCTTCATCCTGGAGAAGTCCAGCATCTCCTGTTGATTTGCGTGCAGATAGTAACAGGGTGGAAAAGCTGATTTTGGCAGTGAGGAAACTGCAGCATGAGAAGCAGCGAAGGAGCAGACAGGGTCGGTATGGCAGCTGGCAGCCCCACCGTTACAAACAAGGGATTTGTGTCGGAAAGTCAACTCAGCAGCTGAGATGAAGAGAAAGACAAGTAGAAAGTCTGAGAGGTCATGCAGCAGGCGATTTTTCTCCTAGCTACCTGGAAACTCAGTTATTCAGTTCGCATGAGTTGACAGAGACGAGGGGGAAAGTGGGGATTCAGAGATGGGCCCAGTGGAAGAGTTCAAGAGAGAAGAGTGAGATAAGAAGGACAGTGTGTGTATTTCCATGAAATAAGACCAAGATAATGAGAAATTACTCAAATGCAGCACTCAGGCAAAGCAGGGAAAACTGGTAAAAATTACATTTGTTCAAAATCAAATACACCACACATGATAGCACTGCTTTGAGTAGTGAGCAGATTCTCTGGATATCACAGCTCTCCCTAAAAACACACACACACACACACAAAAAAGGCTACAAAGAGACACAAAGACTGATTCTAGGATTTTTCTCCAGATTACAAAACATGTCCAAGTGACTGATTAAGTCGGGTTGCACAAGGTAAAGTAAAAAATTAGCATTGTCTGGACAATGTACTTAACAGTGACCCACAGAGGCTGAAATGGCTGAAATCATGTACGATGGGAAAGGCTGATATAAACCACTTGAGGAAATTGCGTTGTGTTGCTGGTTGTTCTGTTTTGTGTCTTTTTTGTTTTATGGCCAAAAAAGAGAAGTCATATCTCGACTGGCCTTGGTTTTGTGCTTTCTGTGATTTGAATTTACACAAAAGACTCGAGCCACTTCCTCTGTGAGACCTTTCCCAACGACACTGATTTTCTCAGGGTTGCGAGAGAGGATGCACTCCCAGAAGGAGTCCACTGGGTGGCCCACTGGTATAAACATTGAATAAGGTTGCAAGTGAAGCTCCGGCTCAGTTGGGGAAATAATTGATGTGACGTGATGAAGACAGGTTATAAAATTGAAAAATATGAGTGAGTGTATCAGTTTTAACTTCTGAAACCTTCTTCTAAAACTTCCAAAGAGGCTGAAGGTTAAATAATTGAATTATACGGTAAATGACAAGGAGAATCCAACATTAGCATTGGTCTCGGTTTGTTACTATAATAGCTATGGAGTCCTTCCATTACTGTACAAACATATCATTATAATAACTTTATCCCCCCATGTTCCCCAGGTTACCCATGAAAAGAGGAGCAACAGCACTTCCCCACCAGTGACATCTAACAAACAGGACAATATTACCATTGCTATTAATGGGAAGTTGCGGGGTTTAACTGCTTGTGGTTGGCGGAGAGAAAGTGGGAGGTCTAATGGGAGGGAGGGTACGACACCATCATCTGCCTCCACTTACCAGTCTGATGTGCTTCTGGCTCCATCCAACATCTCCCACAGCCACAACCACAACCTCTGGATGGAACATCCTGCGCAGTCCAGCTCCTCTGCGCTGCTTCCAGGGCCATGTTTGATATTTAGCTGATGCCTGGATTTTATTGAGAGTGATTTATTTTATTTTCTTTGTCTTAATTTCTCAGCCGGGTCCGTGGTGGTAGGAGCTCTTGAACATGTCAAGGAGTATGTTCCAGATTCAGTCAACAACAATCAGCTCTAATGTTTTGAGCCTGTCTCCTTGCTCTTTTCTATTTGATCCCATTTTATCGTCTTTGCATCGAATTGCTGTGTACTTTCAAAATGCCCAACTTCTGCTCTCAGATTTCTTTTGTATGATCAGTTTTGTTTTCTTATTATTGTGTATTATTATTCTGACTCTCTGGCTTTGACACTTTCACCATCTTACTGTTGCTTGATGGAAGATTAAGGGATTCAATCGACTGCTTCCTTC
The DNA here is from genome assembly GCA_034769265.1 of Remorina albescens. NCBI lineage: Eukaryota > Metazoa > Chordata > Actinopteri > Carangiformes > Echeneidae > Remorina > Remorina albescens. The sequence goes on from CM068493.1 coordinate 4,429,919, forward strand.
TCTCTGACACACTTGATCACACTGTGAGTTTGATTTCTTAAGCTCTAACTGTAACCTTTCTCATCTTGTTCCCCTCTTTACATTCCAACTTGACCCACATTAATAAAAAAAACGATGGTGGTCCGCCGGGCTGTGTGTGAAATCTGGTTGAACGCCAGATAAAACATTTCAAACCACAAGCCAAATGTTCTGCCTGCATAGGTGGTCTGCTGTTCGACACTCTGTGTGCCACTGAAATTGTCCGTCATACTTTTGGTCTGGCTGAACCTCTGAAGTAGAAAAACAACATTAAGACTAATGTGGCACATTAAAAACTGTGCTATGTCAGCGTTAGCCTGTTCGCCAACAGCTGCTTGTTCAGTTAAAAGCTTTTCCTGGTTGACTGTGACTTCAAGTAACCTCAGGAAAACAATACGAAACATCTCATCTGAGACACAGATCAGTTTTAGACTTTTAGTTCAGACTGAATGCGGCTTCAATTTTGTTAGATTGAAACAATCTCAACAGATAATATCAATTTAGTCATATTGTTGAGAGCTAAAAGGCTAGTCAGGCACGATGGGTGATGATCATTGTTTTTACAGCTGGCTGTTTTGTTTGGGTGAAGTAAATCAGACACAAATCCATTAGTTGGATTTTGATTTCAAGATGCTCCATTTTCTAAAGGAAAATCTGAGGAATGAAGGTCAAAGCACGTGTTAGGCTGCTGAATGCTGAACTGGGATCATCAGCTGCTCACTAACTGCTTGGTGCTAGATGTGGTGTCTCAGAGTTTTTTACTGTTGCCTACGGCTGTGGATGAAAGCATCACGATGTGAGTGCTGGGACTGAATCAGAACAGGGTTGAGTTGTGCGTCAAAAAGCTAAACGCCATTTCTACAGCTCATAAACACGAGAGGAGCCGTTGATTCAAGTTACCATTTTCACATCATCTTTGACAGTGCAACTTTAAAACACAGCCACAGCTCCTCCGCTGAGCTTCAGGACCCACGTCAGCTGTCCCAGCCATGAAAATACTACGTACTTGTGTGCTCTGTACTTAATGCACCTACAACTTAGCTGCACTTGTGTCAAGTGGGTCAAGTTAGTGTTACAGCTTTCCTTCCTGAGGGCCTCTCCTCCATCCAGCGACTCGACTTGTACGTCATTGTACGCCTGTTTCAAAGGAAAAAAGTGCTCTTCCACACGAATAAATGTCAATGCTAAAGAAAGCGGTTGGCAGCTTGATATGGTTGGTTACTTTTTTGTGACAAACGGGTCAATGGGCAGAGAAATGGAGGCATTTTTTTTCAGCCAAATGATCCTCAAACATTTATTGTTATTAACTGCACTAATGTCGCCGCGTTTGGTCCAACGGACAGGTTGCATTCTTTGTGCTGTTTGTCGAAGCCCCCTGAAACTCTAGTCCTCAGAGGGGGAAACGGCAACCATGGCAACCATGTTCAATTCACTCCATTATCATATCAATTCCAGATGTAGTACATATAATTCAAGGCCTTCCCCCCTTCCTCCTGCTGGACCTCTTCTATTTGCCTGTGTTTTGGTTCCTGTTGTTAAAAGTTACACTATTGTGCAGTTTGTTGGCGTTGTTGCATAGTCTCTCTTTAAGATAAACAGTGTAGTAGTCACAACATCGGCTGGACTGTGTAAGGTGCATTATGGCACCTGAGCTTTAATAGTAACTCAGGTCATTGTGATATCTTTAGGTGTTTTATACGCTCAGATCTATCACGCCATCATCTCGCTCCTGTCTGCGTCAGTGTGCAGTGTTGCTATCAGATGCAGCCTACACAACGTTTGTTTTCATTTTCGAAAATGGCAGCAGTATTGGACTGTCAGACCCACAGAAGACAAAACAATTCCCTGAATGTCTGGAATGTTTTTTTCCTCCCAGTCTGAGCGGCGTGGTTAAAGCGTCTCGCTGCGAACAATCTGCTGTTAGCAGTGCGGCGAGCAGGGAGGGGAACCGTGGCATCACTTATGATCGCTGTCACTGCAGCTCGGAGCGAGGAAAGAACCTGGACGCCCCGCCCGTCACCCTGACCTGAGAACGGGATTAGAGGGTTGAGGAGCTTTGATGTACGCTCAAGTTGTAGATAAAAGTGAAACCTACCAATTTAGTCAATGAGCCAGCCTTTGCCAAGTGAAAAACTTTAAGTAAGAATAGTATTTTCCATCTCAACAAGGCATTCAAATTTGAGTCTGTCGTGTTCGGTTAACATGATTACATGCAGCTGTTTCAGTGTGTTTTCACTGTGGAGTGAATATTGTCACATATCACTGAGATAAAAGGAGTGGTAATATCCACGTTCACGTTTATTGTTCAATCAGTCTTTGACTCAGTTGACAGTTGAGTAGATTACTTACAGAATCTAAATATATCTCTCCGAAAATAATACTGTACTTTTGCTTTTTTTTTTTCTTTTCTTCAAAGAGTATGGGATCTTCTTGTAAATCTCTCACATACAATATATACACATTACTTTGTATCATACATTTACACTTGCACGCACAGTCACATAAAGCATCACATCTGGAAGTGGATTCATCTGGACTTCTGAGGTTTTGCTGTTCTAAGAGCTAAAAATGCATCTGCATACATTCGAAACACGAGAACTTTGAGGATGTTTTCACACTCACCCCGTTTCAGCCATTTTACTGAACTCAGTGATTATTACTCAAATTTCTTTGCACTGATGCTGTGAGATTATGGCCCCTCTGCAATAACAAACCAAACCCAGACAGACAGTTGCGCGTGAGTTGAAGCCCGCTTTGATCAAGCTTTGTTTGCCCGTCGTGAATATCGTGCAGTCAGTCAATTTCTTGGTGATTGCTAATTATTACCTCAGTCGAGGTGTTTGTTTTAGGCCCCATCTCACCCTCAAAAACCCGGTGATGGATTTCAGTGATGTTTGGAGCATGAACGAAGGAAAACTGATTAGAATTTGGTGTTAAAAGTGAGGCCTTATTCACAGAAACTTTCATTGTTGAAGTTATACTTCGTTGTGGAAACACAAACAAATTTTCAAGTAATTTTTGCCTCAAGGTGGCCCCTGCAGCAACATGGTAAGCTAACTTTTATTTAGCTACTGTCCAAATCATGATTGTCATTCACTCTCAGTAGTTTGAAGCCGATTTAGACTGACATTTAAATCCATAAAGGGATTTTTGAGTTTCTTATCGGATGTATTTTGGTTAGGAAACACTGAATTCTGTTTGCTTTAAGTGTCATTGTTGGCCCTGGTCATTAAATATAAGTTGATTTTTAAATAAAAAAACTAAGTGGGCACAGCCGGAATCTCAGACAGTATTAACTGCACCAACTCTGGGCTGAAAATGGACTCCACCTTGGGGATTATAGATTAAAATTCTCCATCAGGGCACGAAAAGTTTTGATTCAACCTAGTTACCATCTGGTTGGGTCCTACTGTTCTGTTGTTTAAATGAATAATAAGAATTAGGACTTTGAACTTGAGTTCAAATAATGATTGACTGTATTTTCGAAGGTTCTTTTTTTTTTTGTTAAATAGGGCGGTGCACACTGTAGCACAAAATGTAAACAGTTGCTTCCCACTGACTGATTGTAGATACACATAATGGGTGGGGCTATGCAGCAAAAAAATAAATGGCTGGACATTTTTTCATAACACAATCATAGACACAATCATTAGCCATTGTACATGAGATGTTTGAAAATAAAAACAATGAGTGTCTTATTAAAAACCTCATATTTGTCTGTTAAGTGGTAAATCACTGTCTGATCGTTTAAAATTTAAAGTCAAAGCAAAGCAAGCATGTTTATTTGAAGTTGTAGTTAAAAAACTTCTCCGTGTGAGCATTAATTGACTTCTATGAGAGGGATATAACAGTGCGCTCATTTTCCATTTAAATTCCAAGTGAATGCCCCAACGCGTTGGTGTATCTGTTCACAGGATGAGTCATAAACTGGCCCTTTCATTCAGAGGGTAAATAAAAAACTACACTAACGTAGTGATGCACAAACCTCATGCAACAACAACCACAAAAGTTCCACTGCTTAGTCTGTAACTGGGGTTCGTCTCTATCAGAATTGTCTGTTCACGTGGCCGGCAACCAAAAGCAAAGCAGCTTTGCCAGTAGTGTGCAGATTACCTTGATGCGTCTGAGCAGCATTACAGTTCAAACTCTAGTCGACACTGTGTGCCGGAGCTTTTGGCAGGTGAGTCTTTCATACGTCTGTGAAGCTGTTTTTGATTCTACCTCCGGAGCGGCCCAGCCAGGCAACATATTTCCCTGCCCCCAACCGATCACAAGTGTGCATGCAATTTAGGGAATAAACACAACATGCTGCCTCCTCGGGGGTCCTCTCTGTGATCCTGCGTGCACTTCCCTGACCCTACGTGAGGCTCTGCATGCAGACATTCCTACAAAAGCAAAACACAGCTAAAAAAAAAAGAAGAAGAAAAAACATTCACATACTTGGGCAGGGGAGCTTAACTCAAATTAATGAGATGATTAGTACTGAGTCAATGGATGACGAACTGCTTATGGTGAACAGGTGATGTGACTTTAGCAGAGATCACAAGAGGTAAACTGGTTATGTCTGAGCCCTGAATACAAGCTTTATAGAAGTGTTTTGTGTAGTTTTGTGGCGTCTGTGTATAGACGCTCATTCTGTGATATTTGCTGTGGAGCACAACATACACAAGATTTAACCTTTATGCCTTTCAAATCATTGTGATGTTGATTAAAACCTCAGAGCTCAGTCTATAAAACTGAAATAAGAACATCTCTTCGCACCAGCACCTACTTCTACCTACAGGGTGGTAGCTACTGATATCAACAAAGAAAAGAGCTTTTGAATTTCTGAGAGAAACCATTGTTTTTGCAAGTCACCTTTAAAATTTTGACGATATTTACTCTAATGATGAGGAATCACTCTCAACGCATTTTAAGTAAAAGAAAAGTTCAGCTCAGAAAATATAGAAGTGTCTCGTTAAAGTGGTCAAGGCCTCTAGCTTTAGGGCAGTAAACAGTGCTGTTGCAAAATGTTGGGTTTGCAGTATTGACACACAATGCTAGCTCATTAGCTGCTGATATAACAGCCACCATTCATCACTGATGTAACTCGTTTGGGAGATTTTATAGCGTGATGCTTCTGTTTGTGTGCCAGGCAGGAGGGAAGAACAAGAATGATTTCAAAATAAATCACGCCTAATAGCATAGAGAGACTTTACAGTGAAATTCAGTCGAGCATTAGCCAGACTTGTGTCCAGCATAATATTCTGGACACAAAATGACAGCCAGTGCAAAGATGCAGTGATTTTGAAACCCTTGATAACAGTACTTTTCTTCAGTGTTACTGGCTGATTTTCTGCCCTGAAACTAGAAGCCCAAGTGGTGAAGAGCTTAACCTTGTGACAAAAAACAAAAAAGCAAAAACAAACGTACAAACAAAAAAAATTAAATAAGATAACAGCACTTAGTGGTTTTCGTTTGGTTTGTCCTCTCGCTGCAGAGCAAGACTGATCAGATCAAGTTCTGGAAAGTGACAGCAAATTCCACAGTTTGCTGTGTCGCTCTTAACACAGTCCAGAGCAGAGAGGGAACCCAGTCGGATACTGGCTCTTAAGGGGAAAGGGGGGGGGGGGGGGGGGGGGGGTTAAGTACTGGCTAGGCCACAAGGTGGAAGTAGGGGAATGGGAGGGTTGCCTGTAATCCTCCGTGTTGGAGGGGGCGCGGGGGGGGTGATCTCACGTCACCACTTGCTGCACTGTTGAGCGTTCACGAGGGCAGGACTGGTCTCTGCAGTGCAGCCTCCTGAGCAGCCGCTGAAGCTTGTTGGAGAAGTTTTTGTTCATCTGTCTGTACATGAGTGGCATCGCAAAACTGCTGGAGAAAGCCAGCAGCTTGGATATGCACCTCAGGAAATAATAGGTAGGTAAGTAATGTGCATTGCCAACATACCCTGGTGCACCGGCCACAGTGTGCACCAGCAGGGTCATATAGTAGGGGGTCCACAGTACAAACTGCACACAGACAGAGGCTAGCAGCAACCGGTGGATAGAAGGGTCCAAGCGAGCGGAGTCCTGGTCCAGAGGTGTGGACTCCTTCCTGATGCGTAAAATGAGCACGAAGGCGTAAAGGACGGCCACAGCTGGAACCACGTAGCCGATGAACATCATGATGGCGTCCGCCGCCTCCTTGTTCTGCATTTTGGAGCACTCAACCATCTTGGTGGAAATATGGTTGCACACATAAAAGAGCAGCGATGAGAAGCTGGTGAGCACCGCGCCGCCCCAGATGAACCCACACACATGCTTGGTGTTATACACGCTGGACATGTATGTACGAGGCAGCGCCCGCTCTATGTAGTAGTCCAGACTGAGCAGCGTGGTGGAATACATGATGACTAGAGACGAGATGTTGAAGAGGATGAGCAGTGTGATGTAAACCTCGTTGTTGTAGTCCCATGCATGCCAGCGGGTGAAGGTGGAGCTCAGCAGCTCCACGGGGGCCACCAAGTTAAGCACGAGGCCAGCGATGGCCATGTTGACGAAGTAGACATCTGGCATGGTCATGGACACCTTGTTGGAGAGATTAACCACGACCAGCAGGACGTTGTAGCACAGCCCCAGTGGGAAGCACACCAGGAGGTAGATGAGGGAGAAGACTGACAGGATGAGGCCAAAGTCCTGGCACAGCCGGAAGTCCACACTGGTGTCCGTCTCATTGTAAACCATGCAGATCCACATCGCTGAGCTCTGACGCAAATCAAGTGCTCTCAACAGGCCGACTGCAGGCAGAAAAATGAGGAGAAAGGAGTTACTGTTACCAGTTAGAACTTGATGATGCTGACAAGAAAAAAAAAAAAAAAACCTAAAACTTTTCTGTCATCAATACTGCCAATGTCACAACAAATTATCCAGGACTACTGCCGCTTTCATTTATGTGAGACAAATCAATCCATATGTATGCAGTGACCAAGGATTTCAATTGCTCAATTCACGTTTGAAGAACAATCACAAATGGAAAGATTTGTGTATATATTTTATGCACAGGTCCGTGTGTGTTGTGGACTTTTCCTGTCTGCAGTTTTCAGTCCTCTCTGGTTTCTGTGCTTGCTGGAGGAGCAAGCGATGCCTTGACACAAAAACACGTCAGGCCTCGTGAGCTATTATGCCCTCGGTAACGCTGTTAATTTCACTTCACTGCTTCTGACTGGCTGAATACTGGCGCCTCACAATATGTTTCAATTGTGAGCTCGGCCTCAAACCCCACTATTCCTCCTCTATTGAAAAACACAGAACTGTATTTGTTTGACGCCTCTGCAAGTTCTTTGTCTTGCTCTGCCTCTATTTCTCTCTGGCACACAGCGCTCTCACACGTACACTGCAGCCCTGGACTTATCTAGACCGAGAGATGCCCCAATCAGTCGGAGCAGACGTTTGAGTACTTTCCACACTCAGCTCCTTGGTGCGAAGGCCGGGTCACGTCCAACTGAGCACATGTATGAATAGAGCAGGTTATTGTCTGCAGAAATCACAGCAAGAGAGCGAGTGTGGTGTTGATGACATTTCTATCATGGGACTGGACAACACAATACCTGGACAACACAAACATTAGAGGGCAGAGGAGAGAGGGTCATTTGCGCAACAACGCGATGACTCCTGTTGGTAAAACCGTCACAGAAACTGTTTGACCTCCTGCAATGTGGCGTAATCAAAGCCTTTGCACCTTTTTGTGTCATGTCCCGTCTCTTGCACACTCTGCCCAGGCGCCAAACATCAACTAAACCAAACAGAGCATGTCCAGGGGGTGAGAATGTGTCTGACATTCAAACAATGTCCTGTTGTGTGTTTTAATCAGAGAAAACAGTCACATGCAGCGCAGCCGCCGCCTGCGTACAGCCTCTTCCCTTGTGCTTTTCACATGATTGGTCACCAAAGAGGAACCGGTTGGAGTATTTGCACCTTCTGGTCATGTTACTGCCAAATTGACTGAGGTGGAAGGGTTGGGGGGTTGGGGGGGGGGGGCAAGTGATGATAGGTGGATTTAAAGAGTGAAACGTGAGGCAGACTCTGGTGAGGGGTCAGTGAGAATTGAGTGGTGGGGTTGGAGTTCAGGGCAAGGTCAACAAAAATGGCCTTGCACATGTCGGAAACCTTTGCACGTCAGTTCTGATGGGGCTGCAAGTTTTGCAAGAGTTACCATTGCATAATTAATTTAGGTCATTTTAAATAAATTACTCATTCATTTTCCCTGAATCAATTGCTTTGGTAAGGAAAAGGAAGATCAGAACGCAACCACAGGATTGCCGCGATAAGACACCCAAGTTGACCAGGTTTCATTTCCTGTGTTTCTTCCTGCTTCAATCAAATCAAACATTTCACATCAACACATTCATGAGCTAACTCGTGCAAAGCTTTCTGGAACAAAACATTGGAACAAAGAGTAGGAAGGGAGTTTTGTTTTCAGGAAGATGAGTAATGATGCCAGTAAAGGAGAAGCATTCCTCTGCTTACGTAACTTCACTACAGTGGGGCTGCTTTGGCCTTAAGCCTCAGACACAGACGCACACACACACACACACAAAAAAAAAAAAACAAAAAACAAAAAAAAAACCCATACACACACACACACAAGGACTCAGTCCCTCCTCTATACTACTCCAATTGGCTGCAATGAGACCTTAGTGGAGGCTGGAGCTCAGAGCTGGACTGGAACGGGATCAGGAAGAAAGTGTAGAGTTACTCTTTATAAAAAACAAAAAACCCCCAAAGAACTGTCATTTCCAGAATGGGAGACCCGGTCAGAGCTCTTGTAAACACGAATCTCTAACTCCAGCAGCTCAGTGACTCATCGACTAAAACAGAGCAAGACAAAAGCACATAATTATCCACCATTCTCTCCCGTAGATTATGTGCTGTTTTCTGAGTACGTTGTATTGCTCTCCTTCAACAACCTCTCATCACTTTGAGAGAAAACTACTTCATGGGAAGTGGGCGATTATTAAAGAGAGCTCACTGCTTTATGGTTTGTTGTTCCCATTCATTAGCACCTGATGTATAGAGACAATTCTGCCACCCTTTCATTACCATGTTGGCTCTTTCTGCAGCTTCTGACAGCTGCAGGGCATCTCATAATTCTGCTATGCAGAAGTGTTTTATTGCATTTAAACTGCAGGCTTTGTATCCAAATAGGTCTGAAGAGGCAGATAGATATGCAACTTGCATGACTTTGGATCAAGCACTGTGGAAATTTTCTCTGCTATCACTGAATGAGAAGAAATAGTTCCCGTTTCCTTTGCCTCCGCAGACAAGATTAGCCTAGAATCTGATTCGAGATCTTGACAGCGACAAAGCAGCGGCAGAGCTCCTGCAATTTCAATAGGATATTATTTTTCTGGCCTGTAGATCCTGCAAGGTGCTGCAATATAACAAGAGCTGCTGCTACAGCCAACACTTTGTAATACTTTTCATCTGGTGCCTTCATGTTCACCTCATCGAGAGCCGCTGCTGTTGCTTTGCACTGTCTGCACCAATTCACTCCGGGCACCGTCGACTCTGCTGTTGAAAAAGTCGTTGCACTTAAGCTCTGCATATTTTGCCAGCAGCCCGTGATAATGAAATCTCTACTTTTCCACTCAGCTGAGGGAAAAACGGGGGAGGTAAAAGAAAAACGTCTACTCCTGACTGCACACGAGTGCAGCATGAGCTATGCTCTATTTTCATTCAAAGAAATGGGGAGTATTTCCACCCATGTCAGATACTGTAAAACAAAAGACACTTGTTGGTCAGCGATAGTTGGATGGTTGTGGCGGCTGTTCTCAAATCATAGGTTTGGTACTTCAGTCACAGTCTATTACAATTTACCATTAATGAAAACGATTGGATTGCTTAATTTATGGTGAGGAGAAAGATAATGGCTGCCATACATTACACTACAGCAGCACAGGGAGGATTCTCTTGTGTTCGTCTCGTCCATGACTTTGACTGCAGTCGCAGGCGAGGTTAAGCCTCGTTTGAACTTTTTGTACCACCTCACGTCAAAAGCTGTTAAGTTAAATATTCCCAAAGGGAGGAAGGGAGGGAGGAAAGGAAAGGGAAGGGAAAGGAAGGGAGAGGGGTGTAGGGGGGGGGGACTCTTGATTCGACCCCACCAACTGTGATCTTCTAAGAGCGACGCCCACAGTCTTGACGTCTTACTGTTTTGAAGCCAGATCTCACGGGCCGATGGGAGTAGTGTGACATACTGGGCCCACACCCCTCATATATCCTTACTGGAATTTACAGGCCCTTCTCAGAAAGCACTGAGTGATGCCACATGATTTGCTGCTCGTGTCTGCAAGCAGAATGCAGCGGAGCGGAAGAGAGAAAAGCACCACAGAGAGAGAAAAATGATCGCAATAACCCACATTTACACATGTTGTGAGTTTTTCGCACCGTCAGCGATAAAGTACGACAAAGTGACGTTGGATGGACAGAATTTATCACGAGTGTGATTCAAACTTACGTCCCACAAATCTATCAAACTCCTCCGAGCTGGAGAGGCCATTAATATGCAAATGGTTCATTTAGAGAGGAGGCTAAATCTGTCCTGGTTTACTGGTCTTCACTCATCTGCCTATTATTGTTGGAAAGCAGCCCATCACCTGAGAGCATTAATGAGAAATCCGGCTTCAGGTGTATGCTAATGCAAATGGAAATGACTGAGCTCCTGGAGGTTATTAAAAGACCTTGCTGCCAACTACATTTCTTTAGGGGAAGTTTTATATAATTCAGAATGTTTTCCACAAATTGTCCCAACAGTAATGAGACAAACTCCAGAAGTTTGTTTCTGAGCTTGTGCTTGATTGGGACTTGGATTCCTTGCAAGCCGCAGATTTCAATGCATCAATACAAATGGAACAATCTCGACTGGCCAATAACAGAAAGAAAGAGCCCAAAATGTTGACATTTTAATTCCCAAACTGCTGCATAATGTTGTGGGGGGGGGGGGTGTAACAAGGTCAAACACAAGGCAGCGTGGCTTCTTTTCCGGCAACATGTCGAACTGTCACGGGCATCAACAGAGCCGGAGTTCAATGGTCAGCACAAAGCAGGCTTACTGTCAGTAAGCACACACACCCTACAGTCACATGAACTAAGTTGACCGCAGCAAGTGCAAAAGCCTGACTGGGGAAGCTTTTAATTCAGTGATAAGACTCATCTGAGCACACTCAGCTTTCCGGTCCCTGCGTGATATGGCCCGCTGGTTATCTGTGAGATATGTGGATTCTAACATAGAAATGGAAGTAGGCTAACCTTTTATTACCTGGTGGCTTTCCCAGCTTCATTTACCAAAACAAAGAGGAAGAAAAAAATGAAACAAACCGGCTTAAAGTTGAACATGTTGACATGTAGAATAAGACTGTGATTTATGAGCTTATGGTTCATTCATTATTTAACAAGACTATCCATAAATTTCAGTAGTTACTGCTGACTTATTAATGGGAGTTTATTAAAGGTCATCCATTAGTTTCAGTGGAGGATGAAACAGAAAGGAGCATAATAAACTTCTTAATCTTAAATTTATACTTTAATTAAACCTGAAAGGCCCTAAGTTTGAACTGATATAACGTTTGCTGTGGTATTTTTTTTTTTTTTAGAGCCCTGGCGGAAACTGATCCCGTGAGAAACACCTTCAGGTGTCGTTTCCCGAAATGTAAAAAGAGCAGATCAGCTCATGTGGAGCTCAGCTTGTTGTTCCAGCGGACTCCGGCTCTCCATCACACTTGACTGCGCAGATCAAAGCGTGTCTATCAGTCACGGCTTCACCATATTAACCATTATTCACTATTATTCACCATTATTCCTACTATGATCTGCAGCTCACTCGGTAAATACATTCAAAAGAAAAAAAAAACAAAAAACAAAACTACCGTAAGCTGGAGGTAAATAAATAAATAAATAAATAAATAAGCAAGCAAGCAAGCACAAAAACTACATTTCCCGTTAGAAGAGGCGGACTCACCAGAAACTGGGAGCTGTGGCTCGGTGTCAGACCTCCGGAGGCTTCGGCTTTGGATGGAGCATTTCCTCCGCTGGCATTTCTGCCTGGCGTCGTTTGATAAACAAACATCCTTAAAAAAATAAAAGGGAATAAAATAAATTGCGCTCTTCGGCTCCAGACGCGTCAGTATATATATATATATAAAGAGAGTGAGGAGGAGGAAGGCGCTGTTAGCTTTTTGCTGTGTTTGCCTGAACTCCTTTCCGGACGGGGCTCCGTCTGTCTGCTGGGAGGGGGCCGTCCGTCCGCAGACTTTACTACCGCTGAAGTGCTGCTGGGCCCGGCTCTGTGTACACACGTGACCCTCCCCCACCGCTCCGGTCTGCGGGCCCCGGGCGGCCGCTGCTTCGCTCTGATTGGACGGAGGGCAGGGGGGTGGGGCCCGAGGAGGTGGGAGTGTGTGTGTGTGTGTGTCCTGATGCCCCCCCCCCCCTCCACACACACACACACACACACACACACACTGTGAAACTTCTATATTCTTCATCACACACAGCAGCAGAAGTATTGCAGGAAACATAAATCCATCGGAGTTTATCTGTTTACTTGTTTAATTATCTTATTTTTTATTTTTATTTTATTACAGTATTGTAGCAGCTCCATAAAGAGTTTGGTCTGGACCTGCTCTAAATGTAAAGTGCCTCAATGTAACTGTGTTATGATTTGATGCTGTATAAATAAGATCTGATCTGATTTCATTTGATTCTGCACACTTTTTTCTATTTGCATTGTGTCTTTAAGTCTGATTACCTGCTGCTGTAACATAGAAGTCTGTCTATCTATCTATCTGTTTATCTGTCTATCTGTCTATCTGTCTATCTATCTATCTATCTACCTACCTATCTACCTGTCTATCTATCTATCTATCTATCTATCCTGTCTGCTTTTTTTTTTAATGCACCACCCAGTTTTTGGAAATGTGGACACACATCCTCCCACACACACTCTTTGGAAGTTGGATTTTCCCCTGACATTGACATGTTTTCATACGCAGCAGCAGCACGTCAGAACTGTTGTAGTAAGCACAAAGTTTGAGATAATTTGAGCGGGATGACGCTCTTTGAGAACAGTCACAGCTTAGGTATTTTCTTAGGTATTTACTCCAACATGGACCATACTCCAGGCATCTCACCAAAAAATCATTTGAAACCCCGTCGATTTTGGGATGCAGGAACCACAGGACAGTCCTTTTTCGGTTTTATGACTCATTCCTGTAACTATGAATTTCCATGTGAACATGTGCTGGGTTATCCATGTTTTTGAATGATACTGTACCTCCCATCTCTCTGTGATGGCCTGTGTGACCAATTGAATCAATCATTATCATCTTTTTTTTTTTTTTGCATAAATGGACAACATACATACCAGCCATGTCTTAACTGAGCTATTAGACATATAGACCAGGTTTAGCCCCCCCCCCTCCCTGCTGCAGTGGCCAATGAAATTCATGCACATTCACACTCATGTTGGCTTCCTTCAGTAACATGGATGCTATGTTTCAAGTTTTAACACAACTGTTGGAATGATAGTTGGATAACAACCATAATTCACATCTCAGAGTGCAGCATGTTGACACTTAATATACTTTCATGGATCTATTACTCAAACTGGCCCCCCCTCCCTCGACCCCCTGCGTTGTGTTTCATTAGTTCAGCAGTACCTGAAACAACACACACTCCAAGCAAAGCAAATCATTGATTTCAGCACTATTTATTCTGAACGCCTGCTGATCTATCTCGAGCCACAAAGGAAGCACGTAGGAAACAGCTAAGAAGACAGGGAAAACGATCTGAACCCAAGATTTTCTTTAAGGGCTGAAATGAACATTGTACACTAGAATGATAACATGCCTTCGTGTTGTTCTGTTGGATGGAGTCTTTGACAAAAGCAGCTGAAGTTTGCTAAGAAGATTAAGGTTAATGATGCAAATTCTTCCACGTTTATGACACGTGTCATAATCCTGATATTGAGAAATGTGTGGTACAGCAGATGTTTTGAAGCCTCTTGTTTGAACTGAATGACTCTAATTTCACCACTTGGATATGAGATAATGAGCCAAGTTAGTTCTATAACTCAAGAGGTTTTTTATCGCTGCTCCCAGTGGTTTATGACCAAATACTCCTAAATTCATTTTCTAGTTTCTTGCTTTTCCTGTTTTTCTTTATGTTGCATTGTGCAAAGTTCGCGATCGTATTTCATTTTAACAACCCAAATAAATAAGAATAATTTCGGGGGTCTCAAAGCAATATACAACCCTCACAGTTCAGTGTTGTTATGTAATAGTACACAGCTTAATCGGTGCCGATGAGTCAAGCAGCGATGGCAAGTAAATGTCACGTCCAGTTTTATTGCACTTGTCACTGGCAAGCTATAAAACCTTACGTGATCATTGCTAAGCTTTACCCATGCACAGGCAATAATCAGCGCACATGCAGCATGGTAACATCAGGTCTTAATCAGTGCCTCGCTGCGTATAGATCCGTCCATTAATTTCCTGCTCATCACCTGAGGTGGGGGGCGAGTGTACCAACAAAGCCCTGAAGTGAAAGCCTCAAGGTTCCACTGAGCTAAAGGAACCTGGAGGCAGATATTTCATTAAACTCTCAAGAATTGTGTCCGTGCCACTTCAGCTCTCCATGCAAGTAATGGATCAGTTCTAGGCCAGCAATAAAAATGAAAAAGAGTCCTGAAAGATTGTTGGAATGCACTGTTTCAAAACAAAATGGCTCTGGGAGCGCGCTGGGGCTTTATGGCGAGCGCGTAGGAGTAAAGAACATAAGTCACTTATGCCACTTCGAAAGAAGCAAAGTAAAAATACTGGAGTGGAAAAATTCAAGGGCGAAATATTTCACTGTTGTTAGTTTAGCGGAATCTGCTGTTAGCATATTTTCTCAGCCAGAGATATCTGTGAACGGAGAATGGTGAAGTTTGTCCAGTTGGATAAGTGACCCTGGAAGAAACTGTTGGTGAAACTGAGCCTTGGATACAGCTATTGTTCAATCTAAGGGACCACACACACACACACACACACACACACACACACACACACACACACATGCATATGCTATGGCCATCACTTATGCAAAATGGAGTGAACCCTAAATGTCAAATGCTACAAAAGCAATGGTTGAAGAGTTATTTCCAAAGCAGTGTCAGGAGGAGGTATTTGAGTGTGTTGGCGATGGTGAGGATACAGTTTAAAGTGCATGGGTGGCACATGATGACACACGATGATTTAAATAGCACGTTCTAGTGACTAATAATCTGAGAAAACCTTGAATAATCTGTACCAGAATGACAGGCTTGAGAGCTTCAGATCTATGTCTGGTCAGCACACAATAAGAGGTTTAGAGAGCCCACTGTGGGTAGTTCTCCTTAGCAGTTTAGCATTTGCTTTCAGTTGACTACAGTGTTGCAGCTTGAAGGTAAAATATAAACCAGAGTGCACAAAACGCAAGATTGAAATAGCAGTTTGGTGACCAGATGGAAAATCACCGCAGAGCAAATAAAGAGTCTCTATGAGTCCTCATAAAATGAAGACTTTCCTTGTTCCAGGCCAGCCACCCTTGATCTCTGTTTTTTATCTCTCCTCATCAGCTAACTGAGTCGCAGCGGTGGAACAGAGCACTCAGGTCTCTGCTCCGTCAGGAAGCATCATCCCCGAGACAGGGATTAAATCTGCTCCTGTAATTTCTTTGTTGACAGTGTTTACTTATCAGATAAGGGGCTCTTTTGTTTGGAATACATTTCTGAAACAAATGGATTTAAGAAATAATTTCCAGCATTACACCCATGTGACATGAACAAAACCTAAAAACTGTCTTGCTACAGTCTTGGCATTATATTGAATGGTGCATTTTTCGGTTTTCACATAAACAAAAAACGCGTCATTGCTTACGGTCTCAGTCTGAGTCACATGTGTGTAGGAGGGGTGTTAATGCAATAATCCCTCACATACAGTCTTTAGACATCCACAGCATTAGTCCCATTAACGCTGCTTATCCTTGTGCATAGCTGAGCATTTTTCCTTCATCTTGTTGACATGTACAAGCTTGTCAGGTGCCACAGCCTCCTCTCGATGACATAATATGAATGAAATGAGAAGATAATTTCCATAAATGCAGACATGGATTCAGGTGGAGCTCGTGTGCCTTCTTTTTGTATTTAAATGATTTTAGTTCTTGCCAATTCAAACGTTCACTGCCTGTGAGCTGATCGTTTACTGCAGCGGAGGAGAAAGTGAAGCGTTCAGGGCTGAGCAGACCACGAGTCTGTGGACTAAATCACAGTTTATCCCCAATCAAGCTCTAAAATCTGTTCCTATTCTTGGAAGCCTCAGCACCACGGTAAAGCCCTGGCCTGCATTTACTTTCCCCTAAAGTCTTTAGGGTGTATGACGACATATGGCTTGTTTACAAATGAAAGTCTATGCTTGGCCTCAGTCGGCCCTGGATGCATGTCAGCTGTTTGCACAGTCAGTTTGGAAGCAGATGGTCACAGACGCGTAATGTGAGTCTAATGATAATGATTAAACCAATTCATCTGTGGGCACACCGGCATTGTGAAATATTTTATCTCGCTGTGACAGTAGCTATTGTACCGAGAGCTGATGTCAGAAAGCGACAACCAATCACAGCAGCGGGCGCAGCTCGGTGCTTGTTTGTTTTCTTGTGGAGAATTTAGATGCGAGCATACAGAGGCAAACACTGCAGCGAAGTGAATGCTGATGCACATGCCCTTAAGCTCGGAGGCCTGGGAGTGCACATTAAGCTCATTAAGTCTGTGGTGGAGATTATAGTGTGTTGCAGAGCGGGCACCAGTGTCCAGTGGCTGGGAAATCTAGTCATTTTCAGATGGTGGGGAGGAGGTGGACAGATTCTGAATGTATCAATCAAAATGTTTACGGACAAAATGACTGACTTTGTCATGCTTTATTAATATAATGTGGACAACAGGAAATCAGACTGTCCTAATCTGAAACACACATGTGGTGTAATGGTGGGAAGAACCACCAACAGTGTTTGTTGGGACAGCACACACCTACACAATGAAAAACAAACACCTGCACAGACGCATGCTGGGCTGATGCGAACAGCGTGAGAGCGGAGCTTTGATGCAGCATCCTCCCATGAAAATCCAAAACAAGTTCATAATATAACCATCAGCACAAAGCCTGCAGCTTGTTTTTGTTTTGCCATCGACTCGGCACCACACTGGGCTCAGTCATCCTGTCATTCATCTCCCTGGTTAAAGGATTCCCATGTGGAGAGACGCGTTTGTGTCACGGGCCCGACAGGCTGTGTGCGTATGATTCATTACTGAAATATAAGTCCAACTGAGGAGAGGAGTATATATATAAATTAATGATTGTGTTGATACGGAGGAGGGATAGGATAGCAGTTGTGACTGGATTAATGTAACACTATGTAAGCCTAAACTGGTATCTTTGTGCGTTTCCCTGCTGGGACAAATGATGCTTTGGAACGATTTCTGATGATGAATTTTGATATTCCCCTCCCATCTGTCTTTCCCCCTAGCGTTTACCCGCAAAAATTCATTAACCTTCGGGCCTTGCAAGCCGAATAATATCATGAACAGAAGTGATTTTTTTGTTTGTTTGTTTGTTCTGTCCCACAGCACTTCTCTTTGTTTATGCTTAAATGAGCAGTCCGATTTGGTACACATCTGCTAAACTGGAATCATTTATAGTCCAGCTACTGCTGAAAGAGTACAACAAAGGATCATTATGGGAATTCATACTGATACTAGACTTCATTCAGAACCTATTAAGTGCTTTAACGAGCTCACACACAGACACAGACAGCTAAAGCTAAGATCATGTAGATGTTGCGAGTAGTAGAAGTTAAGTTAGTATAAATCAGAAACAACGTCTGATTACAAAAAATGCTCCATGATGCTTTTCTGCCCCAGGGTACGCTTCACTGTTCCACTGCTACTTGCCCACAAAGGCTGCGTCCTCTCACTTTTGACCAGGACTCGAACATCATGTCAAATATTTATTTTTCACTGTTTCCCAATTCCATTTGTCTGGCAGCAAGCTTCACGCCCTGTTGCATTTTATTTGTAATATGCCAAATTATAACATATTGCCTCAAGGCACTTGGCAACAGTGGAGAGGAGAAACTTTCAGCAGGATCGAACTTCCAAGCATGCAGCAATATCCAAAAAAACTTCAGCTTATGGACATGAGGAGTTGGGGAAAACGGCTACATGAGCAAACTTTCACGCTTTCACTATCTTACTTACTGACACAATATATTTTCTCCAAGAAATTGAATGTACTCCAGGTGCTGTTATTGTGTATATCAGGTGTGACCCTGACCCCCCTACACACCAACATGCAGATGTAATGATACCCAGCAGTACGTAGCTGCAGAGAGGCCTGCATAGCTTGGGAACATTCCCGGAGTAAGCGAGGAGGACAGCTAATATTTTGGTAGTGGGCGAGTTTGAAAAGGGCATGCAGGCTGACAGAAATGGTGTTCAAGGGCATGGAGGGAAAAAATGCAGTCAGGTTTCCACCGACTGCTCTGCCATTAGCTCGTCCCTGGTGAAAGAATGAGCACTGACCTCAGGTCAACCTTGTAATGTATCCCTTTCAATAACATCCACCTCAGCCCTATGCTTAAACAGTAGTTTTATGGCACGCTTCTTGGATTTTCTTTGTCTCTCAAGGGAAATTTATTTGTTGCCTTTTGTCACAGTGCAGGAGTCCAAATCAGGTCAGCCCCCATGAAGCTTTTAGTGTAAACAGTCTGGAACATCGGGGCGACCTCCATTAGGAATGTGAGCGATTTAGCCTCCAAATCACGTCCCTCACTGGCAATTTGATGATTACTGTAATTTGGTGGCTCATCAAAATGCACTCGAGCTGTTGTTCACCTCATCACTGTGTTTTGGGTCAGTTTCTGGATAGTAAACATCTCTGATGGTTCTTTTTTGGCGACAGTGTGAGAGGCTCATTTAGCGAACTGTAGGTGGAACTTATTTGTGTCATTTGCAGGATGTTTATACCGAAAAAAACAAAAGAGCTGGGACAAATATTCTTCAAAAAAACGAGACGGGTGAAGAACAACAATCTGTAACCTAACACACGCAGATAAACTCTGTCATACTGTCTAATACATGTGGGTTAAGTCACATTCGAGTTTGCAGTCCTTGGAGCTGCTGAGTCTGGAGACCAGAGACCATGCAAATCCTCTTTCACCTAATCCAGTTAAGAATTTATTGAGGAGTTTCAACACTTTTATTATATAACAGCCCTGTTGATTTTCTTATATTTGTTTTACATATGAAAAAAAAAAGAAAAAAGAAAAGCCATTTTTCCTTTTTTCATTGTTTTTCTTAGTGAGACAGAGAAGAGTGGTCAGGCAGCAGGGGATGTGGTGAGGGCCCCCATTACTCCCACCTCATGGGCCCCCCGCTCAATTCTGCAGTGGCCGTAAGCCAACATTATTCCGCTGTTTGGTTCAACCAGATGCGGCAGCGCCACTGGATGGGCACTGTCTGGCCCTGATGAGCAGATCTAAGGGGGATTAGTGGGCTGTTGTGGTGGATCGGCAAGAACAGTGGGAGGCTGTCCACACAGAGCTGTGTGTTTGTGCGTTTCATAATGCTCTGGCCTCTGGCCTGTCTCTGGCTTTGGCTCCAACCCTGAACCACCTTTCCCTCCCACTGACCTCACAGTTCAGGGAGCTCTCGGACTGCAGACAGCAGGAACTCGGAAATTTCTGGAACGGCATGAAAGCTTTCAAAGAAACATGAGTCTCCCCGAAGGACTGTGGGAGAGAAGTGCTTAGACAGGCATCAACTGAATGTGCAGACTTTTATTTCAGTTCAATTGTTTGGGATTTACACAGCTTCACAAACATTTCAAGCAGTTATCATGAAACAGATGTAGCCGCTATAGTAAAAGGTATGTTTGTTGAACAATGGTTCAGTGTAATTTGTGGTTGTTATAATAATCCTCCAATACAGAATACAAAATCGTTGTTTGGGCCTGAGATCCTGTTTTTGGATCTGCTGACACACACAATTGCTTCTATGCAGGTGATGCAGCCAAATTCTGTTTATGACCTTTCAATGACCGTGGTCATATGTCCTATCTCCACAGCAGCTTCCGTTAACTGGTGACAGTTACTATTTACAGAAAACAATCCCCACGGACAAAGTGTTGGGGGGAAACGTAACATAATAAATGTCTCTAAGAGGGAAATTTCTTCGTATAACCAGCAAATACTGACCAGGAGAAATATATGTTAAACACAACGCTGATTTCCAGCAGTTAAAGTTTAACAAATGACTGTAAAAAAGACAAAAAAAGGGAAGGATATTTTTTTTTAATCAGTGATGATTAATAATATTGTTACCAGGAGACTCACACTACGTTTGCAGCACAAACTTGTCTGAGTTGACCCAGATTTTTGTTGTTGGCATGGGCCACATTGTTTTCTTCACCCTTTCTGTGAAAACACTTCTCAACCACAAAGACTTTCACAATAAACTGGACAGCAGAGCGGTCAGGAAAAATTGCTGTCCCCCCCCCCCCCCCTTTTTTTTTTTTTTTTTTTTAGATGGCCTAAGTGTGTGCACACAACATACACAGCTAACAAATGTTTGGCTTCAATGTCTCTTTCCTCTCACTCTCTGTGTGTGTCTGTGTGTTTGATGTCGTGGTTTGGCTGTGCTCTAAAGCATTCATTTCAGAGTGGTTACTTTGGGCCTCATTTTGACTCACTGGCTGTCTGCCTACACCCTGTGGTTCACCATCCTCTACAACAACTGCCTGTGTGTGTGTGCATGTACAGTATTTCTTTTTATGCACAAGTGCTATACATTCCACAATAAGCTGTCTCTTGTATAGCCTGTACGTTGTTCTATCTGCTTTGTAGACTTGTTTAGCCTGAAAAGGTGAAACCATAAAGAAGAGCTCCTGGCTGACAGCCAGCGAAACAACAAACCTCCAGTCAGCTGATTGTTTTTCATCTCGGCTCCTCATCCACAAGCGCACACTCTATTGCAGTCATCTCGTCACCCTATTAACGGGAGGACGAGGCGCGTACACAGAACGTGCTCATTACTTTTTAATGGATTCCATCATCTTTAATCACATTCAGAGTCCTGTTCTGTGCAGGTTTGCTCGCTCAAGTGGACAACCAATGCCGTTAAAAAGTGCACTTCATTCACTTTGCCAGATAAAAGAACTTCAGCTGCGCTTTCTTGATGCCCTCCAGGGAGAAATAAGCCATACCTGTATCTGCAAAAGGAAACTACAGTATATCTATTTACGATAATGATAATGAGGAGAAAATGTCTGGAAAATATAGTTTTCATTTGAAAATGCAGACAGTCCAGTACCAGCTATCATAACGATATCTCACATCTCCATTTTATGTCGTATCTCATATCGCATTTAACTGCACTGCTCTGTGAAGGCTTCATCAGCACTTATGGAAAAGCCAGACCAGTTTCTGTTAGAAATGGTGCCACTTTTTAATATGCATCTGATTCTTTGGAGAAAAAGAATCCCGTGTGGCTGAAACATATTGTTTATAAACTGTGGTGTTTTTTCGTATTGTTCATGCGTCATGACTAAGGGGAGTTTAGGCCTGTTGCCTCTTAGAATAACTGAATCAGAGACAGACATGAACTGTACTGGGAGTTAGATTAAAAGTGAAAAGAAGTTAACAAGTGTCAGGAACTCTTTGAATCGAAAACAAAAGGCCTGGGACTTTGCTGCTTCTAACTCGATCTGAGCACGGAGCTTGTCTCGCTGTGAATCAGGGTGGACTCCGTGAGTGTGAAAAACCGGATCTGTGTGGATGTTTGTACAAGGGAATAGAAGACAGCAGGGGAGGAAATGCTAATGATCTTTATGGGGCAATAAACAGGGCATATATCTTCAGGTTGATAGGTGCACATGACCTTTGGGGTGATTTAGTTACACTAAGAGTGAGTGTCTGGGGAAGCCTGACGTCAAAAGGTCCTTTGGAGTTCTACTGATACAGAGATGAGAAAACACAGAAGTTGAAAGGCTCTCGCTCAGGATACACTATCTGGTCTTCATCTATTATCTTCTCACAGGAATTAAAACGTTCCTGCTTCACCTCAGACTAAAACCTCTTGGCACAAAACTCTTATCTTTACTTCCAGCTTGATTCAGACTCAGCAGCTTTTTCGCCTCGCGTACAGACACCCATCCAGGGGCCCGTGTCACTTCCTGACACGTCCTTATCGATGATTCTGGACTCTCCCGAGCACTGACCTGTGGGCGTCTGCGTGTGTGGTGAAACATTTAAAGGCCTCTGCCTTTTACGTTCTGATCAAAGAAGGTGGGTTTTAAAGGCAAGTGGTGGCTGGTGGCAGCTTCACGGAGGATACATGTGCCTCCCGCTGCAGCTCTTAATGGAGCAGAACACCCCCCACCTCTCATTTTACCCCCTCACCTCCCGTAAGCGTCCTCTTGCTTTTATGAAGCCTGAAGGAGATGGGGCCCCTTCATCAGATAACACTGCGACCGATAAGGCTCGTCTCCTGCCTAAACTGCTCTGAGAGCAGGGCCTTTCTTTACGGTTAAGTATAATATTCACATAAACACACACAAAAAAAGAGCTGTAAGCATAAAGGGAGGAAACTTACCTTGAAAGCTTTGGCTGTTTACAGGTGAATTTGTGAAGAGTTAAATGAGAAGGTTGACGCCGCTCACGCTCACGTCTGTAGGGAAACCGTTTTCAACTCAAAAGCTGGAAAAAGTGGGGGGAAAAAAAAGAGCTTGGCTCCGTTCAAAGGTAACAAATCCATTTATAGCACTTCTAAGACTCACTGATTAACACATCACATCTAGTTTGTTTAATCCGAATGAAAACCAAAGTGTAGAAACAAACGTGGTTTTATTGGGGATTATGTGCCAGGCTGTTTCTTGGCAGGAATCATTCACTTTGATACCTGTATGAAATATACAGATGTAAATATAAGTGTTTAATTTTTCATCCTTTCAACTTCACACACCGGGCAGAAAAAGAACTGAATGTGTTTTCCGTATGAGGGAATACAGAATACGCAAAAGTAAATCGATTCAGCTTTTGTAGCTACTGTGAGAGAAATCTTTCTGACACCTGCTGATGTCAGTTTTCGTTAAAGCGTAACAGGCTCCTCCCCTTCGAGTGTGGATTTCTAAAAAATGATTGTTGTACTGTTTATGAGGACCACATGTATTGTGATGGAAAATGCTCCTTACCTTCTTCTTGTGGTTATGGCTTGTGTTGTAGCTTCGCCACCAGATCAGGCGAGAGATTTATCTTTCAACAAACTTGTGGTACACCAAATGGCAGCCAGCGGGGGGATCTGACATCAAGCAGGCATTTGTAGAAAATAAAGCCACAGAATAGTACCACATGTTTTACAGTCATATGAGGTAAATGTTAGCTTCAAAGTGTTCACAGCAGCAGCTCATGTCATGATCTCTAGATGGCTGAAATATGCTTTCTAATATGAAATACATTAAAGAGACTTCTCTGTTGGCAGATGCGTACAAGCACGGGCTGAAATGACATATTTATGTCACCTCTTTCCCTTCAACCGTCGCCGACAACACAAACCTGTCAGATGGAAACACACCCGGACTGCTGTATTATACTATTCCCTTCCAGCAGTGTCAGTTCAGTACTTCTTCAGCTGTAAAGGGGCTATTGGTAAGTTTTCCCTGCAGCTGAACATGGTTTCTTACTGTGAGTGGGTTGTGGTGACCACTGCTTGACAAGAGCAATTGGCCATTATTGCATTTACAAGACAAGAGGTTTTAATATGCTTTAGAAAATAATGTGGCAGAGAGGCTGGCCGGGGTAGTTAGTGTGCTAAAACTTTGGGAGGACAAGGTGTGAGAGGAACTACACTCAACACTGTCCTCCTGGTGAGTTGAGGAATGACGGCAGATGCCTGAATTTCTTCTAGACTGCTAAGTAAACAGCTTTTATCCTTTTATGTTGTCGGACTAGCATTAGATCTGCAATAATCTCTCCCAGATTACTGTCTCTGATCTTTACATTTAGCATCATCCTCTCTGCCTTCTTTAAAGGCCATATGAGGAGCCCAGACAACCCAATACACCTGATCACACAGTTATCATGCGAGGAGGAAGTTTCCTTGAACTACCTTTAAACTAACTCAAAGCTCTCTCTCTCGCCTTTTTTACATAACCAGCTTCAAAGAGAGCCACGCATCTCTCTCCCCGGCCTTACCCTATGTATTAGTGCAGCGCTCAGAGAATATGAAACTATACCATTGATCTCGCTCTGATGCAAATTATATGGTCGACTGGCCACATGAGATCTCTCAGCGCTGCGGGGAGATAAAAGATTACATAAATTAAAAGATTTGCTTGATGTCTCACCGGTTGGGCCTCATGTACTAGTTTATGATATAGAACAGTGAATGATGGGAGCAAAAGTGTATATAAATACTTTGTGTTTTTCTTAACTTAGTCTTTTTCGACCAGGGAGTTGCACCTCAAAAGGAGAAATATGGCATCTTAAGTTTAGGAAGGGGAAGACATAAAGTTCTGAAATGATACCAATGATAACAACAACGGAGTGTTCATCAGAGACAAGGTGGATTTCCGCTTAAATGGTTCCAGTAAGATTAATCACCAGTACACAATGCTGATCTGACTCATATGATGATGATAAAAGAAATAAAACAATATCTGGCTTTCTGGCGTAGTTAGATGTGCCGCTAAATCAAAATCTTGGCCATGGAAAAATTGTTGATTACGCCTCCAGTGTGGTGTTGTGTTTCTTACAGATACATTTCTGATAAAACTTGGACCGAAATCAGACGGCTCGGAGGAACTCTTTCACTTCTTTGTTTGTTTTAATGGGTCACATGCAAAGTGAAAGCAGTGGCTCATAACTGCAGGTCTGCATCGTCTGAGAAATACAGTCAGAGGAACTGAATCTGTTCCTCCATAAATGACTGAGACCATTAATCAGAAATGAGATATTCCTGCATTATTAAGCAAATAAAAAAGAAAAGAAAAGAAAAGAAAAAGTGTTCTTAAATGATGAGCTGCCTGCGGTAGAATCAGTTAAGTTTAGTTTAACTAAAAGAAGCCGCTTGGCAGTTTTTATATTGCTACAGAGCCAACGTATGTCTTATGAGTTGTTTATATATCTGTCAAAAAGAAATGCTGTTTTACTTTCCTCTATCGCTTCTATCTTTCTATTATGTCCAGTCATGTCATGTACACATCTAAACCTTCTTTTCATTTTAAGCGATGATGAAAATTACTAGAAATTAACAATTACACAGGTAACGCTCAATGCATTATCGGCCTCTAAGAAGAGACACAGCAGAAAGCTGCATTTACCGACCACTTTGGGCGGATGCTTTTAAAAATGGGTGTAGTTGACTTGTTATGACATATTCATTCATGAATTCTATGACATGTTATTTTGGAGAAAAGCATCTGAACGGGAACACAGCGTCCCCCTCGGTGCAAGCAAAGACATGGAGTGCTGCCTAAGACGAAACGCTAAACAAGTCAGACTGTGGATGCTAACCTGTGTGGCTGCTGCCCAAATTCAGGGCCGATGGATCCAGACCTGCACATAACAGACCGCCACTCCCAACAACACTATCATCACACTCTAGCATTTTTTTGAAAACGTATAAATTCTGTCGTATGGGTCGGTGGAGTTTCATATCAGGACGAACTCAGGCTGTTTTGATTCATCGTTTCAGAACACAAAAAAAAAAGAAAAAAAAAGAAGCCGTTTCTAGGTTTTTCTGTTGGAATACGTCTACATGACAAAACAAATCAGCTGATTGGCAACCTGATGAAAGATGATGGCCAAACACATTCTCCTGTGTTGTTTTCAGAGTGATGGTGTAAGCAGGGTGCTGTGACCTCCCTCCCTCTCTCTCTCTGTTCAGCTACACTGTGGGCCTTTCGGTTGCCCCTCTCTGGGCCCCCTTCCTCTCCATAAGTCCTCCTACTCTCCATTGTTCCTCTGTTTGGTGCTTTGTTTGAGGCCTTCTCTTATCAGCTGTGCAGGCTCCAACTCTCCTATTCATGAGCATCTCAAATATCTCCCTCTCTGACTTTCTCTGTCTAACAAAAAATAATGTTATATATAACAGTCAATATGAAATGCAACATTAAAAATAACTAATAGTGTGATAAAATCCAATTAGTCTTTTTCCATCCTATATCATCATTCTCTCTACTCGCTGAACACCCCCCCCCCCCCCTCTTCTTCCTGCTAGCAGACCTGTTTATTGGCCTTTTTAATGCATTGTGGGAGGTTTGTGTGGAGGTAGGGCTGAGGTGGCTGCCCGTGTCTGGAAAGCCTGTTTTATGGGAGGTCTACATTCACCGCACAAGAGACGTAGAGACTTTAGCAGACAGCACCGTTGGACGTACCCGCCTCCATTTCCACACGCAGATCTGGAATCAAAACATTGTTGGAACATAATCCATTGTCCTGATGTTCCTCGTGAGCACATTATTTATGTGTTTAAGGTGGTAGAGGGATGTGTTGTGTGAGCATAGTTGGGGCACATAGAGGTGGGACCCTGTTTATAGCCAACACATGGAGGACCTTCGGTAGGATCAGTGAACCACAGGGGTGTCATTACGTAGCTTTCCTTACATCAGCCACATTTCCTTCACACCCAAAAACACATGACTGTAGTGCAAACAAAGAACATGCCTCAGCTCTGTCCAGTAACACAAAGAGAGATTGACTGCCCCCCCCCCCCAACACTCACCGCAAAGTTCCCTAAACTCCAGGGATTGTCTGGATGACATCTTGAACTCAAGTCACTCCGCAGCAGCTACGAAGGAGAACCAGACTTCAGGCTTAACCGGCTTGAAAAGTGAGCCTGAATAAAAACATGGGCCTCCGTGTGCTTTCAGTCAGATAAGAGTAAGTCCAGGGAGCAGGCATGGACCTCTCACAGCATTCCTAGGCTGCTTTAATCTGGCCCCCCATTTTTATTGCAGTCGGCGTTGTTTAATTGATGTACCTGTGGAAGCCTTTGGTCGCTGGCATCTATCTGGATCACAGAGAAAGATGGTGTGATTAGAGTGTAAATTTACTGCACACAAAGGGCCACCCAGCTCGCTTGAACGGCGCGCAGTATTACAGGTACATCATCCAAAGTTTTCTTTACACTTTAGCCTTGGAGCATTTTGGCCCGCTTCGTATTAATGTTTACTTTGTAAACTATTTCACAATAACGTTTAGCATTGCACTAGATTATTCTTATTCTTATTATTATATATTAGAACTGTTGCTTTAAGGGGTTAATGTGCTCCACCGGGGCTACAGGAAGAAAGGGTATCATTAAATTTAAAACCCTCTGGGCACATTCCTGAATTTCTACATCTTGATTAAATTCAAAGCATGTAAAACCACCAAGAGGAAAAAAAAAAAGATTTGCATTGTAATACGAGATAGAAAGACCTAAATAGCTATTTATGACAATGATAGATGAGCTACATGCCTCTAAAATATAAACAAAAGGAAGAAATATGATCTGGACCGTGTCACTGTACTTAATTACACTCAGTCTAGATAAGGATTTTAAATATAGATTTTTTAAAAAAGCTACAGTGAAGAAATGGCTGTATAAACGCTTTAGACAAGTAGTGGCCTGCTGGAGTACAAATTCATGCTGTGCAGTCAAACATTGTTCCAACTTAACCCAAGGTTTCTTTTCCTCTCTGACTGCACAGCAGGAATACCTTATGTTTGACTCCACATATCAGGTTAAAGGAGTATAATATTCTGCATATTGTGTGTCATATGGAATATTTTTATATGCCAGAATGGTACAGCCATAAAAACATGCAGCCTGGTTTTAAATATTTCGGTCAATAAAAATGTCATATAGCTTCAATGGAGAGCAGAACCAAAGAGTGGAAACTGGATGAATTATGATGAAACCATTATAATAAAAGTGTAAAAGACGTTAGCTTCAAACAAGTGGACAGTGTGCTGATTCAGGAGTAAACATCTCCTTTCTGCTCTTCACTCTGAATGCAGCACAAATAATTAGAACTTGGATAAGCCATTATTTTTATCCTCAAGCTGCCACGATTATCATACGTTAGGCCCAAATTTGCAAAACCCTTGATCAACTTCTCAAACTGAAAGTTTGTTGCTAACCTTCTTTTAACACAAATGGCTTTAAACTGTTTCTGTTTATGGAGTTGCTCTTGTGGGGGGGTTTTTGCTGATGGATTAAATTGTCAAGAAAAGCGTTTCCATCCCATTAATGTCTGATGTCATTATGTTGGCATTTCTTATTTCCAGAATTAGACCAACCATAATTAATACTTCATTATATCTAATGGCTTGTTTACTGGGTTTGATGTATGGCTCTCCTAACCGTGCACAGCGCGCTGTAACTCAGCCACTGAACCACACGGGTAGCGACTTATGATAGAGATTATTTTCTAAATACTTTGTCATGCAGATACAAGCCAAAAGAACCGGCTGACCTTTGCAAAAGATTTTCTTTATAGACTTTAAATCTGTCACTAAATGATTCTTGTGGCATATTTAAGTCTTGACTCACTAATTACACTGATAACTGGTTGGTTCTTAGAAAATATATTCATCTGTGCGTACAAGTCCAGAAAAATAGTTCAATCTGAGGCTCTGTTTAAGCGACATTTGTTAAGTCTATAGATAGATAGACAAACAGACAGACAGCATAGTTTTACAACTGGAACTTTTCCCCAGATTCAATGAACCCGTCAATCCTCACTTCAAAGAGAGCAGTGCATTCTGGGGCAAACTGCAGGATTTTGCTGTTGTGTAACAACCAAGGGGTGTTTCTAGGATTTGAGCTCAAGAGAGGTTGTGTGTGTGTGTGTGGGTTGAACGCACTTGATCTGATAAAGTACAGTCGGTTTGTCGGTGCACTGATTATCTACGTTTGGGTGATATACAGGCAAACAGTGATTGGTCAACCTTTGTGTACATTACACATTCAATTGTATGTTAGCACTGGAGCAAAGTGGAGCGTTTAACGTGCTCTTTATCTTTACCTTGTCCCAAAATTTCATTCCAATATAGAAGTTGTGAAGGTTGAAAAACCAAAATTTAAGAGCATGAATGGATTTCAGTTTGTCTGAAGGCGGAGTAAAGATCTTTCACTCACATTGTTTTAGTCCTTACAATAGAAAAGAGTGAAATGTCTCTTTGAAAAACGCCCCTGATTTCTTGCAGATATGTCTCTTTGTTGAGACGGCTGGAATCATGTCGTGGAAGGCATGTCAGATCATTTCAATGATCTTCAAAATGACAGCCAGCTCTTCTACAATCACAAGAAGCAGCTATGGCGTCGGAGGGAGCCAGTTGCTGGGAGACGGTTCTGGTCTTGCCAAATACCAGGCATCTGGATTGAGTTTCACTCAGCTTGGGCCATGTCCTCAGCAGATGGTCCTCACCAAACAAGCAACTAAAGACTGATTAGAACCAGAGGGGCGGTCCTCGTGCTTACTGTACATGCACTATTTTATGCATACTTTTCAAAAGACCAGTTTTAGTAACATGCACGTCAGGGAGAAAAGCACTTCCACACTTTTCTGCGGTTGGAGCGGACGAAGCTTCATTTACAGTTTAAACTTGGTGACGACTGGCCGTCAGAGTCTCTTTCTGTTCGTGACAACTTCATGGAGTGAAGTGATTAGTGAAGCTTAAAATGTAATTCAAGTTTCAATTGATTTCAGTCTGGGCCACATTTTTGCACAGAACAGAGGCAAACTATTTGTTTGCACGATAGCAAAGGACTTTGGGGCTGCTGTTCTGGTGTGTTTCAGTAAAACCAGCTTTGCAGTAAAACATCTTCATCAAGCTCTTCAACGAGAGCAAACAAGTAGAAGGCGACATAAGAGTGAGACATCACCTTGCCGCTGCAAGCTGGCACACCGCCACACAATATTCCCCCCTTTTCATCCAGACAGAGCGTACCTCGAATTACCAAGCATTAGCTCCTGGACCCTTTGCAGAGGGAGGTGGGGGGCACACTGAGCTACTGTTCAGCTGGAATACAAGATGGCAGGTTCTTTTGAAAAGCTCACCACATGATGCCCACATGATACAAAAACACACTGCAGCGCTAACCCACAATGGCCACAGAGTTTACTAGCTATGTGGGAGCTGATGAGAGCAGACTGTGAGTGTTGGCAGCTGCCACGGTGGTCCCAGGGACTCCACGGTAACATCCATCATGCTTTAAACAGGCTGAATGTGGGATTTCAGCTAAACTGTGACTAGGTGTTGAGGATTTCGGGATGTTGGGGGCCGTATGGTTTACTTTGTAGTAAACTGTCACCTTCAATTTGTTTGCCTGTCCCTGCTGAGGCATCTTTAGTCATCTGAAACAAAAACAGTAAAGCAAAGTCCACCGCCCTGGTGACATTTCATTTTTATTTTAAACTGTTACTACAACAGCTGAGTATCTAAGTAGTCGGATATGTTTCATGTATGTTTATACCGTCCATATACACGTTCAGTGTGTAGAGTAAGGATCAAATAGGTCGCCAGCAGTGAGGACGAGTTATATCACTTCACACCTGCTCTGATAACGTGTTGCACGCGTTTCTGAAAGAGTAAACAGGCTCTCAAAGTCAGAGTCAAGCTCGCAGGCAACAGTGAAACAAAACATGGGACAGCTGAGCCAGTTGTGAAACACCCTGTGCTCGGACAGAATGGGAGGATAACATTTTAACAGCTGCTCTTGTCCTGAAAAAACAACCTGAAAGTGTTTTCACCGACCCAACTCCACTTCCACTGTGAGCCGGGGGGAAAGACGCGGAGGTCTGGGGGCACGAGAGAGAAGCCGACATTATACACTGTTCCCTGGACTCACATGTGACCACAGAGGCTCTCTTTAGATTTGTGCTTCTCATTCTGATTCTCCTTTGGGAGGGTTCCTTCGGTCCATTCCCACAGCCTCCCTGCAAGGGTCCGGCTGGGATGAAGACAGAGAGCGCTCCATATGACTGCACCTCCCACCCAGTGAACTCTGACCGGGAAGACATTTTCAGCTTCTCAGCACTTTCACACATCTATCCAGTATAGATGAATACTGCAGTTTGTTCTGAAGAAATGCTAATTTTCTCCTCTGCTCATATTTAACTGCCACATTTCTGTACTCAACCATCCAACTAATGCATGGAACGAAAGGGGGCAAGATATCCTTCATGAGAACTGTGTTTGGGAAACACAGTTGGTGTGCTTGTCGAACTGAGTGGATAAACAGAGGATTCATGTGGACATGCCCTGCAACAAAAATGACTTCTTCACAGAACCCTCTTTGTGGAAAGATATGGTTTTCACATAAAGGGGGTATGTTTAAGTGTTTTTTCCCCTATTGCTGAACGTCCTTTCTTGTGGCGAAGGTCACTTTGCCAAGAGCTTTGGCGATTGCTGCGTTTACAATACAAGAGGCTAAAATACCACCCAGAGACGGCATTGTTAAGGTTTGAGTCCTTCTTGAGCCGCGTCCAGAATCTCAGCTTGTATTGAGGGGCTGTGTTCCCAGTCAGGGGATGGGGATGCATTTTTTGAATGAATATGTCATAACAAGTAAACTACACCCAAGTATCCTCCCAGCAGGGCCTCCAAATTCATCCTTCAGTTCTGAAACGATGGGGAACAAGCCCACCAGATTTTGCAGCAAAAAAAAGATAGAGAAATGCTTTTAATTTGGCAGTTTGTCAAATTGTTATAATAGGCCCTCTGAGTAGCTGGACGCCTACAGAAAGGAACAATATGGCCTGGTGAGCATGCTAACTAAGAAGTGCCAGAAAGAGTTGACATTGATGTTGGAGACAACTCTTGGCAAAAACAGAAAAAAGATCTGATGCTGTACTTGCAATTTATCTTTAATTCGGTGAGTAAACAGACGTTGAACCCTGGACATTATTTCTAGTTGTCTTTCGAAAGCCAACAATCACAAAACTTCCTATGGGCTGTTTGTGGATGATGCGGTTCATGTGATAATCTTTTGGCTCATCAAATGTCCATAAAGGTCTTATTGTTCCTTATCTGCCAGGGCATACTATATTTTGCTGTACATAATCTAATATGCTCAACTGTCATAACTACTTATGTAGAGTGCATTAGAGCCTGCAGCTGTGCAGACCCCCTGAAGACATTTGAACAAGAGCATGAACATGAAGATGAAATGAAGGCTCGGAGCCAAAGTTTGCGAGCAAGAGTGCCAGCAGGGGGAGGAGTCTGCTCGATGAGTTTGCTCAAGAGACCGTCACCAACCGTCTCTGAGGAAGAAAGAGGAAAAAGTCACATTATCGCACTGTCCACGAGCCCCGTTATGTCATGCAGCTATGGACGAAGAGCAAGACAAGAACAGAGAAATGGTACAAAGAGGAGAGATTCATGAACTGAAAAGGCGTGTAGGATCCTGCGAAAAAATTAAAAAGGGTCTTTACATCGCTCCCATACACATCATGACATATATGCAGGCCGTACACAGATTAAATGAGCACAATAGGAAGCACATTGTGTTTAATCTTGCCTCAGGCCCAGTGTTTCCTGTCTGAACCATAACAGTGGGGTTGCTGCTGCGGTCTGCTACAGAATATGTTTCTTGTCCAACAAGGTTTGGGAAGTGTGAAAAGTTTGTTGACCTTCAAATGAACTAGGGAGATTTTGCAACTGGCCACATTCTCGCTCTTTCACCTCTGGTGGCCATGGATACAGTCGTCTTTGTTATTTAGTGGCCATCAAAGACTTCAAAGGCAGAGCTGTGAACACTCTGGCTCCGCAACTGACCACTTGACCCTCGGACGCCCCCGCTTGCGGAGAGCCGTGATAGAAAATGAACTAAAGATTACTTCGACCACAATCAGCCAGAGGATAAAAAAAAAAAAGGACTTAAAATCCGAGGATATTAGACTTTGCAGTGCGAAGAGAGAAGAATACACAGCCCAGCCAGTGATAAATACGAGGGTGGTGGTCCTTCACATTCAATTAATACTGACTTTGGGTGGCACGGCTGCTACTTTGAAGGATTCCCACTGTGATTGTGTTATTTCTTGCTTCTGAAAAGAGCAGCAGTGACACAATAACAAGAAGACTAAACGGCCTTGGTCAAAACGTCATCTTTAATGTCACCCCCGTCATTGATTCAATGATGAGGGTGCTTCGACTCGAAGTGGAAACAAGTCTTTTCCCCCTGCAGCTACTCTGACTTTTTGGGACTTTCATACGTTGTGTGTAATTAGAGAGGACACAGTTTGTGTGTTTCTTCAAGGGAGGGAAAAACTTTTATGACTATCTATCTTCACAGTCAACATGTGCCAAAAAAAAGTTTATGTTTGGTTTGGTTTTAAAACTATGTCACTGTATATCACTCAGGGCTGATGGAAAATGAGTCTGTTTAATCAGTTTTATCAAAGGCAGATTGTTGGCACAGTCCCTAAATAAAGTTTTCCTCAAGGCCTGCCATTTTGCTCTTACAGTGATACAACGCACAACGTGCATTAAATGACAAAAGTATTATTTCACTCAGACTATTTGTATTTCAAAGGGGGAAAAAAAGAACAAAACTAAAAAGTCTACAGGATGAGATCAATCCTCTCCTGCATTTTAAACTATAAATCATTTTGTATGTGAACATGACATCAGAATCTCATGCATTCAAATGCAATTACCATTTACAGTAGCTTTTTGTTTCTCGCAGTTTAATGTTCCAACTCGAAATGTGCCTCATACTGTTGCTGTGGATGCATGTACGTGTGCCAAGTTCCTCTTTCTTCATCTCAAACTTTCACGGAGAGCTATATATAAATCTCACAGCTTCTTTTTGGACCAAGTGCTGCCTGCTGCGCACTAAATTTAAGTGACAGCCTTCTGTTTAGCTCGAGGAAACTCGCAGCTTCAGAAACCGTTGCATGCAGACTCTCACCATGTGGCAACTCATTGTGTTGTCTCCGTGTTTTGTAAAGTTAAGAACACAAAGTGTCCCCTTATGCACAAGAGAACTGCCAAGAGAAAATATAGTCTGAAGGTACCCAGACGTCTACAGACAAAGAAGAATACCAGTGAAACTGGTTGGCTTTTCTTTAACCGCTGCCAACACCTGCATACAAAAATTCCATGCCTTTCCATTGTTGGGACTATGCTGTCATTATAATTATATAAAGCAAACTCCTTAATTATCATTCATCATTGTGATTTGTGGGAGAGATTAGAGTGGGTACATGCAGCTAAGAAAGTATAGAAGTTACTTGTGCTGTTGCAGAAATAACCAGGAATGGATGTGCGTGTTTGATACCAACCAAGGGAACCACAGTGGGCGTTCTCAGCGAACTGAGCGGATAAACAGAAGATTCATGTGGACATGTCGTGCCATGATAATGATTTGCCCTGTGTGAGGAAAGAAAATAGCTCTGTTTTCATTTAAATCCCGAACTGAACATCTTTCTCATCATCAAACTATGGTGTTGGACAACTTGCACTTTTTTTTTTTTTTTTTTCTGCAGAACCATCCTCTCTGCAACGACTCAGCTGTTTGTCTGCCAGGAAATACATTCACAAACAAGATGTCCAGTTGTCTCGGAGCTAACAAGGATGAAATGACCTATGGTTTCACACAACTTCCTCTGGGCTGCTGCTAGACATAAGAGACCAGGAGGAAATCAGATTCTTCTCATGATAGTATTCTTATCACATGTTTATAAAGCTCTTCTTGTACTTCATTTGCTGGGGCGTATTATGCTTCCCCGTACATAGTTCTGCTTTGTACAACAGTCATAAACTATTATTTAAAGCTCTTCACAGCCCAAAGCACATTTATGTATATGACCTTGAAACAAGAGCTGGGAGCCAACCTTTCAGTTTGTTCATGAAACCATCCATCTTTCCATCCCTCCATCCGTGTCCAGGGGGCATTTTATGTGACGCAACTGTGGACAAAAAAATGAATAAAAATAAAACAATGAACAAGATAACGAAAAAGAGAAGAGGCAGCTGAGAGAAAAATTGTGTTGGACAGCAAGTGAATTTTATGCTCAAGTGCAAACAAAGTCATAGGATTGCAAAGCAGCGAGCAACATTCCTAAACTGGATACCACCAGCGTTGGCCGTGTGAATCGTTTTCCATTAATGGATCAATTGTTTCTGAGCCTTTGAATTTCTCACATTGTTGCTTTGTATTAAACGGGGGCAGTAAACAATAAGAGGAAGTGAAGGGGAGCGACAGGACGTGACTCAGCGAAGGGGCTCGGGCTGGTTTTAAACCCAATTCACAGCAGCCAGGGGGAGCTACCATTGGTCATCGAACGTTAGCGTAAAACTAGTGAAGTTAACGGGCATGCGTGAGAACAAAAGTTCAAAATACTATACTGTACGAGGCACAGGCAGCAGTTTGTAGTGATCTCAGCATCGGGCATTATTATGGTCATATGTTATATGTAGTAAAATATGGATGTTTGTTATTAAGGCTAAGTTTATTATCAAAATCCTATTGTTTTTGGCTGGACACATATGAAAACATTTGGAAATGGTTACTGTTGGAAGAACAAGCAGAGAATGTGCAGTGATTACCGCTCAGCTAAGTACATGCAGGTCTACACTTGTTTGTGCCAAACCTTTTTTTTTTTTCTCCCCCAAACAGGGGGTCTAGGTTTCCCTTGTCATTCCATTTAATAATTTCACTACGCTATGAATTATGGGTAAATGTTCTGCTGGAACTCAAAGTCTGTGAGAAACCCAGAAGCAGAGAGAGAACTAATTGTGATGTGCGTGGACGTTTGTGCATCCTCGATGGTATAAACTCACACACTCACTCACTCAGGCAGTCGCTCACTTACTGTATTGAAATCAGTTGAGACAGCTCTGTGTGAAGCTGAGTGATGATTCTCTGATGGGTTCTGTTAAAAGGCTCAGCAGAGACGTTGGCTTCAGCCCAAGTGCATTTGCATTCCTCAGGGGCAAGCCGTCCAGTATTATCTCTGCTCGCGCCAACAGAGGCCCCTGAAACCACAAAGGACTTGCTGTGTTGGCCTCTCCTCGTGTTGCCCCCCGCACCACCAGCACCATATTTGCTGGGGAGGAGAGGTTGACTTCAGAGGCCTAATTATGCTGACGCCACCAGCTACGGCTGCACCTGCAGACAAACAGGTGTTTATCTCCTCAGCCTGTGAGGTACCTTTCTTGGCTCTAAAAGGGAGCGTCTTGGCAGAAGCAGACACTTATTATATGCTTCAGCTGAATGAATGAATTTTGACCTGAGGTCATAAAGAAAGACTTTTTTTTTTTTTTTGGAAAGCTGCTTCAGATGTTTTCATTCCATGCCATTTCTTCAGCTTCTCCAAAGACACGTAAATGTATAACTTAATGCACATGTGCGATAGCTGCTGGGCTGAGTTGTATTCGTGGTCTACGCCGGCTTTTCTTTGGAAATGTATCAGGAAGTGTCATAAACTCTGCGGTATCAGTCTTCACTGGAAACATAAAGCAGTGCCACGTTAGAGAATCTGCAGGTGTGTAATCTAAAATCTTTGCATAAAAAAAGAAAAAGAAGAAGACGCAGAAGGACTGTTGACGTGGGGGCTGCATCAGTGGGAGGGTTCGGGCTCGGGTGGTGTAACATTTCTGTGCGGAGGATTAAGGTTGTTTGAGGGGAGATAAGACACCGCCGGATCACAGTGCTGTTAAATGCATCTGCCAGAGCCAGTGAAGGAGCAGCAGCAATGCAGAGACTCTGCCAACATTCTTACGGATCAACACCAGCTGAAGCACCCCCCCCCCCCGCCCCTCCCTGACCCCTGCTGCCAAAACCTGAGATGGCACCTAATAAGGACTCACTGCAGCCTGTCACTCTTCTGAACAGTCCACAGATTCAGCACTGTACTTATACACTAATTGAGATACTTACACTTCCCAGAGTGTTTCCATTATAGGCAGCCACATCTCTGCTACCCGGCTCATGTACTCTGTGGTTTTCTGAATACTGCAATGATCCTACACATATCAATATATCAAAATCCACCGCGACAAACAAAAATACTATTTGCACATGAATACATTGCCAAAATGTGTCTATAAATTTAATATAATACATGAAACACTACTACATTTATACACATTTAGAAGTTTACTGCTGATACTACTGTGCTACTTAGTACAGGGGACTTCTTACACGCTACTTTTCATCAACGGTCTCAACAATTTTTGAATGAATTATTTTTGTGTCGTGATGCAATTTGACAACACAAGATTAATCAGATATCTCTTAGGGCTATAGTCTATCTCCATGATATGTTGGGCTGTCTGGATGACACAAAGAAAGCTACCTAGACATAATTTCCTTTATGAAAAGGTTTGAGAAAGGTCAAACCAATATGTGATTGGAGCACCGTGTCAGTACATCACAGTCTCACCGTCTGATGACTTCAGAACTTCTAAAACCACAAAGGTCACACCAGTGATGAAGGTGGAGGATGACTATCGGCCTTGGCGGTACAGTCTTAATTTCCTGCTCTGTGCAGCCATGAGTATGTGACAGCAGAGCACGCTCAAGCCTGCCAGCATAACAGGGGGTTTGTTAAATTACAAGGACATCTAGTGGTTAGAATATGAAATACCAGTTGAAAATTGTGTGCATGTGTGCAGCTTGTACTTTCCAGCATTGTTAACTCTTATATGAGGCTCCCAACTGCACAGACACATCAATAGCGAGCTGTCAGTTGCCACGATGGATGTAGTGTGTGCAGAGGCTCACCAGAGGGCATGAGGTTACCATCAGATGACAAGGTCCTTCCCACACCTGAGCTAGTGAACTCTTCTGTGCCCTTTAGCTATTGCTGGGCGTGTAATTTAAAATGTATTGGCCAGCATTCAGCAGAGTATGAGCACTCACAGATGCCGGTGTCCATCAGCTGCGAGAAATCTATGTCTAATCTCTTAGAGAAACGTGGACAGTAAGGTGTCAAGGCGAGTCCTCTGATTTTACGTTGGACATAATGAACACTCCTGTTGCACGGTGTGTGTTTGTGGTTTTTCTGCAGGGCTTAGAGGATGTGTTTGACTGCGAGGGAGCTGCTGCACAGAGTAGGTAATATATGAAAGGTCTTAGGAGAGGCGAGAAAGACGGCAGCGAAGGGAGATTGGTTGTAAGGATGATGACATTGCGGGGAGGATTTGGGCAAACAGGTCAGCGTCAGTGTGGCATCTCTTCAAATGATTCCAGCAATGTTTATGGTAGTGAAGATACCCGATTCAAAGTTACATACAATCTTTATTCCAGGTCATAGACATCTCTCAACGGTATAATCCAATAAACAGCAACACAGGCATTTACAATGAAAGGACAAATAATTCACTTTCACAATAACAAACAAGGTTGCCTCTTTTACCAGCTGTTGCCTTTAAATTTGACCGGCAGATCACAAACGAAATATGCAATTAACAATACTGCTATATTAATAAAACATGTGAACACAGACATCCATGAAACTAGAATTTGACGATACTCAGTTAATTCACAGTCTGATGTCTTTTGCCATGTTTTCCAAAACTAGATATTGAGACTTTTGACCTTTGCTTCTTTTTTCAGGACGGCCCCATGCTTGACGACGTGAGAACATCCACAGTGCTGTGATCGAACACAGATCAGTTTAATGTGCATTTAATGTGTTGACACTTTCTTATGTGAGGAATCTGGATAAAGTCTGTTCGACGTTTAAAAGCATCATCTCACTTAACTGAGAGATGGAAAGTACTTCTGTAATGTTATTTGTCATAGATTTGATCACATAACATAAGCTTTATTGGTGTAGTGATGATTGTGGTTGTGACGTAACACTTTTCATTGCAAACATCTGGCCACACCACCAGGTTTAAGATGAATGGATGGAAATATAATTGCATTACTGTAAGTTTGCACTATTAGTACTAAATATATGTAAACAAATATTTAGCTTTTACTAAGCTGCAGGCAGGTACTTATGCTGTTAACATAAGAACTGGCGGGCGAATTCAGGAACAATACTGAGCGAACTAAAAACAATATTAAACAGAAGGGCAGGTTCTGCTCAGCTGGACTGAAAGGATTCCTTGCTCCTGTTAGGTAAGGCAGTCTGCTCAAACACCTTAATGATCCCTATAATGCAGCACACTCCAGGCATGGATACGGTCTACACGTCTTCATTCTCACAACAATAACAACGACACATCGCTATCAGAACACTGTTGGTGTGAAGATTTTGGTGCTAAATTCTCAGTTCTTGCTACAGTTTTTTTTTTTTCTTTAACCTTCTCTACACATCTGTTAATATGTCATCCTGCTGTTTTTTTCTTTAAAAGAAAAAACAAACAAACTGTCATTGGTAATATGCATTAACAACTGTGAACTTGAAGCTACATTTTCAACAGTAAGGGCCAGTTTCCTAGATGAGGTTTATGTGGTTTTTCAAGCACATTACTTATTCTGGATTCAAACCTTATTTTGATTTAATTTAAACCCTCACCAGGAAAAAAAAAAGTCCTTTAGACTTGCTACAATAATATTAGTTTACTAAGTCGCTGGTGTATTATTACCAATTTGTGCTTTCTGGGTCGTTTTAGTCGTTTTTCAACTGCATAAGAACTTTATGATTTCCACAGTATGATTGATAGAGTGTTGGCTGTTTAATTCGGCAATAGCTCCCAGTCACAGACACATAGCTTCAGAGGACGGGAGAGAGCTGGTTTTGTGTCAGCCAGGCCAATGAAAGATGCAGCAGGACGGCAGAGCTTCCTTTATCTCCTTCAGTATAATTATGACACAGCACAGGTTCATTATACCTTTTCCTCGAGAAACTAAGCCCACACTGAGACGCAATTTCAAATTTTGGCCTGCGAAGAGCCTGCATTGATCTTAAAGGTCTAGCCACAATGACTTGGCCATGTTGGATGGCTGTTTACACACATCTCTGAATGCTACATGTGCTAACTAGCTGCAATTAGCTGGGTTTGTCCAAAATAAACGTCTTTGACGATCTACCATTTGGATGTAAGCCACAGTGCCACCCACTGTTTTATCTGTGAGGACACTGTGGTGTACTTTTTCTGGTATCAGTACCTCCCAGCATATCCTGAAACCACTGAAATATGAATGAGTCTGAATATGGGAAGAAGAGAGGAACTAAATTAGTAATTTTTCAAATGAATGGCAAATTGAACTTTGTAATAAATCAATTTGTCATGAAAAAAAAATCTGAATTTCAAATCTGTTAAACTGCTATTTGCACAAATCATCCAACCCAATCATCATGTTGACAAAATTCTAAATTTAGTTATTTGACTACTATTAGTTGAAAGTTTATATTTAAATATATTTATTCTGCAAAAACAAACTGAAATGGGAAATAATATACGTATTAATATAATATAAATAATTCAAAAGCAGCTGAATAGGTTTGCTAAGTCCTTTCTGAATAGACTCCTGATCATTATATTATGGTCCAAGTGCAACCGCAGGAGATTTTTTTCTTCTACATTTCAGTTGCTGATGCGTTAATTGTCCAGTTGACATCGATTGAGGCTGAATTAAAGGAGGAAGAATGAGAGCTGTCACATATATTTATGGAAAGGTATTGACTCACTGAACTCACACAGAAAGAAAGAGTTATAAAAAAAAATAAAAAAATAAACAATTGGTCTTTCCACCACAAAGATAGCACCGCCTTTGGCCTCTTCGGTGACCCATCATGAGCTTCGCGGATAGTGATCTTGAAAAGCCCCAATGAACCCGAGCGGTGCCTCAGGGGAGCGTCCGGCGTCTCTGCTGCTGATCGGTCTGACGGGCCTTAAATCACCAAATCTCAGAAAGTGCAAATCCCCGAAAGCTGTGTGTTGTTTCTTAGTGATTTCCTTTTACACCCAGCTGTTAAGTGGTAAGCGGATATATGATTTTTGAAAACTAATGTCAACTCGCATCTTAAGTAACCTTTCACGTGTTTCATCTCCACAATGTCGGCGAAGAATGGGAACAGTCTCGATACCTGTTTAAACTCCCCTCCGACCAATGAGCATATCTGAGGTATAGATTTAGACTTTGACTGAACACATTTAGATTTGTGAGCTACTTCCACAAAATAGTTCTGAAATGTTAAATCTATCATATCAAAGATCATACAACAAAGAGAACATTACCTCATTACAAAAAATATAGACTAGTAACATTTAGGATCAACTATCCATTAAACTCTAATATACATTTTAAGTGAGACAGCATAGAGTTGCACAGTGACAGGATGTTCATCTCCCAGTTGGAAAACGGTGGTAAGCTCCAGGGTTTTCCTTTTTTTCTCTCTCTCTTTTCATTTTGGTATAATTACTGAACAATCAATAACATTGGAGAAGAAAAAAAAAAAACAATTCAAATATTGTAAACATCATACCAGTACAAAAGCACATGTCGCAAGACGTGGTCAGAAAACGGCGATACCGGCAGTACGGACAGCTTTTACTCCTCCTCCATTGACTTCTCAATCTCCTTCAGCCTGCGGACAAACTCCTGAGCCTCCCTGTCTCCGATTCGAGCATCCAGCATCCTCATGATTGGCTTCTCTGGAGGGGAGAGCAAACAGATGACAGTATTACCCACGTTTGACACAAATATCTCTAGATTGGACGGCTTTTCATGTGGTATTGGAAAAGTAATTGGAAACCCAGATCTGGTCTCTCAGGAAACCAATATAATGTTTGTGTTGGGGGAATAAAAATAAAGACACTGATACAGTTCGGGGCTACATGTACCGCTGGGTTTACTGCGAGACAGGTGCAGAATGACTGGCTGGACACTCTTGCCGGCCGCGGAGGCATTCGGTCTCCCTGGCCAGCAGAAGTCACTTAGAGGAGCCACAGCTTCACCGGCGAAGTCGTTGGTGGAGAGCCAGTCATAGTCCATCACAGTGAAGGTCAAACAGGCAAACCTGTGTCGGTAATGTTCAGGACTGACGTGGCTGGAAGGACACAAGGACCAAACGGGTCAGGCTCAGGAAACGTACGGATATACAGGCTGAGGGAGAAGGAGGGGGAAAAAAAAAAAATCTACTCACAAGTAAAAGAGCTCATCAAACACTGGATGCAGGGTCTTCAGCTTGACTTGTGTGCGTTGACTCTTGGCCATAGGGAAGAGGTGATGAGGGCAGAGCTCTACTATGACAAACGGATCACTGAGTCCTGAAGACGACAACAGAAGTGTCTAAAAACCTCAACTTTGAAACATTTACATGCATTAAGTCAGGCCTTTTCCACAGCTTTACCATTGGCATCCAGTGCGATGATATCCGCGGCATGCAGGATCTCCACTGTCAGTCTCTGCTCGGAGGCATCGTAGTAGCACTTCACACTGATCCGACCATATCGGGTGTGTTTGAGTGTTTTCTGCAACATTGAGTACATCTTTTTGTATTTTTCTTTTCCCCCACAACAGAGACACTTTAAAACTGTGAAGAACAAAGACTTTCTGTGTTTTATATGCATCCATTTCTCGCATCAACTGAAAATATCCTGTTTTATAAAGGAGCCGAAGCGACAGGCGGCAATCAATACTTCAGTGTTCGCTCTGAGGCACAAATGAGATGGTCAGCCAGGGAAGCTGAGACACACCTGCTGGGAAATCTTCTCCAGATAGTACTGTTCAATCAGCTCAAAGGAGGAACACTTATTCAGCCTGAGCTCCTCGTCCAGGCTCTAAAGCAGCATGAGGGCGGTCAGAAAAAGGAGAGAGATAAACAACACAGAGGCTGGAAAGACAGATTGAAATGGAGGATTGAAAAACTACAATACCTTGTAGTCTCCAGTCTTCATGTCTTCCAGGGAAAGCCCCACTCCCTTAGCTTGGAAAAACTGCAGCAAAGTCTAAAGCACACACGAAAGAAAGAAAGAAAAATTCACATCTCTGATTTGATGTTGTTCACACAAACAGCATGAAACCTTTGGTAGGAGGGAAACATGATATCTGCCTGCCAAACTCCAAAAGCTCATGCCATGACCTCTCATGCAAATCTGTCACATCCTCTCCCAGCTGGTTAAATTGGGATTGGAATATACAGCATCCCCCACATCATCATTCATGAGAGGACTCACTTTGGCAATGAACTACTATTTAGTGGCTTTATAAATATCTGATATATGCAAATGATTGCACGACAGCAAGCAGACAGAGCTAATTAAAGACTGATGATGACAGCAGTGATGATAATCTTTATAGAGATGACAGGAGTCGTCCTGAGACTTTGAAAGACATGTGTCGGGAAACAGCAACAAAGAAAAATATCGCGAGATAAGATTCGCCGAACGCTGACCTCCACTGTGTACTGAAAGCGGTTGTAGAACTCCACCTGAGCGCCGCTGTTTTCTGTGACCGAGTCCAGGATCATCCGCAGGAGCAGCTCCCACAAGCTCTGCAGAGCTCTACGAGGCAGCAGACCCGAATTACACCCCTGAACCCTCAGTCAGCCTCGTGTAGGTTTTCACTGATAATGAGCCGTCTGACGAGGTGTTCTGA
Source organism: Remorina albescens (assembly GCA_034769265.1). Classification (NCBI taxonomy): domain Eukaryota; kingdom Metazoa; phylum Chordata; class Actinopteri; order Carangiformes; family Echeneidae; genus Remorina; species Remorina albescens. Next base: position 4,473,512 of record CM068493.1, read on the forward strand.
TTGTTACAGAGCTCAGACTCAGATGTGCCATCTTTTTCTTTTTCTTTACCCAATGCTTTCAAACTGATGAAATCTTATTTATTTAGAGTCATCAATGAGGAGGATTTTGTCTCCTGACTGACTGATCAAATCATTTACATCTTTATGTCTGTTTTTTATTATTATTATTATTATTATTATAACTGAATGTTTTCACACAACACACATCAGTTTGATACAGTCTGATATGTCACAATGTTCATCTGCTTTATGTTCCGTTTATGAAAGAATGACTCTACAGACTTTTATCATTAGCAGCACAGGCTCACCAGATGGGAAAGAGCAGGTCGTCAAAATTATAACTAAGAGCAGTTATGCTAATTAAAGTTCATTGTCCCTGTAGTGCAGAAAAATAAATGAAGTACCATTTATAATGAGGAGAGAGGAGACAAGAGGTTTTACCTCGTCAGGTTCTCCTTCACCAGATTTTCAGTGAGGATGACCATAGTGTCTTGTAGATACTTCATGAGAGGGGACACAGCCTGGAGGATCGGCACATAAACAGACATTACACGTAGTGCAGGAACAAAATTCTCACAAACTGTGAATGCTGCAAAAGCAGAAGGGGCAAAAACAAACAAAAAAAAAAAACCTAACCCTCTTCATTTCTGTATTTTTTTGTTGATTTTGTTGATTTAGTAAATCAAAAATATACAAGTTATAAAAATTTCTTGTCAGTTCTTTTGTTGTCTACTTGTTATGTTATGCACTTTCTTTGTCTTTATATTTCTATATTGAAATAAAATAAAAATAAAAAATCCTGAATCCTGTTGAGAACTTACATCGTCGTTGTTGATGGAGTCTGGAGACAGGCTAATGTGCTGGATGTACCGCCGCAGCTCGGGCAGCATCTGCACAGACAGAAGCTCTCACACGTGTGTCCCAGTGCTGTGCATACACCGTTATCCACCGATACAGAGAGTATCAGGGTTCAAACATTTCAAAAATGGATCAGAGGTGCAGAGTTATAGTATGTATCTATAAATCTGTCAGCGGGTGATAAAATCCCAACATTTCTCCAAAGATAACATTTATTAATGGACCTGCATTTGATTTTATTTTACTCTAAATTGTGGAATCTTATTATGCACTCTAAAAAAAAAAACATTACTGCTCATCCCATCGATGTTTTTATATGACATTAATGTACAAACTGCATATATTCCCCTCGGAGTGTGATTCACCTTGTCTGTGAGCAGCGCAATGAGACGTTTGGCTTCTCTCTGCAGGTCCAGGTCCATGTTGAAGAGCTGCCCATTGAGAGCCTTGTAAACCTGCTCCTTCCCCTCCACCCCACAGGACTCCTCCATGGCTCGCTCCACAGCTTGCCAGTCCAGGTAGTGGGGCAGGTGACCCAGGAAAATGCGCACATGCTCTGTGTTGTTCAGGGCAATGCAGATCTAGCAGGAAGTGAGGAGGAGGAGCCCGAGAGGAGAAACAGAGGGTGGAGGCGGAGAGACAAAGAAGGAAAATAAACAGAGCTACAGAAAAGTGGAGGGATGTGTGAGTATAAATGGAGGATGAGTAGAGGCAGCAGCTTTTCTTTTCTTTCGTACACATATATGACCTCCTGCTGAGCCCCCTTGAGTTGCCAAGGAGAGCATTGGCTGACATTTACTTTCCACGTCATGGTACACCCTCCCCCGGTTGTCTTGCTACAGGCGTTACCTGCACTGTGAAGCTCTTGTGGTCTCGACCCAGCTGGTTCCTCTCAATCTTGCGCGTTATCATCTCTGAGTAGGACACAGCCTCACTGCAGAAATTCTGTGATAGATGAAAAAAAAAAAAAAACAGTTATTACAGGGAAATAATTGGCTTCTAATACTGCCATAATCCTCCATTAACCCCGATGATGTGTGTGTATGGAGGACACAAGTGCTCGAGTGCGACAACACTGGAAGTGGCACTCACGTCTGTCAGACGGGTGACAAAGATGAAGGCCCCCGCAGAGTCTGGCCAGGCCAGCTGGAGCCAGATCTCTCGTACCTGGCTGAAGCAGGATGTCACTTCCACCGCAGAGGAGCTGTGTTTGGCCAACTGCACCGGCACCAGCTGCTCACAAAACACATCAACCACAGAGGCAACATCTTTTTCAAGGCTGTGCAATGGGAACGTAAAAAAAAAAATCAGGCTTTTTAAAAGTCCTCTGATGTTTTTCCATGGCCTTCTATTTAGCATTTAATAAGGACTACATGATCAATTCATCAGAGCCATGATAATGAAATTTGCTATGAATGCATTCATCAACTCCTTTAATAAAGTATCAACAACAGAGATCAACTTAACCCAGATATAATCCTTAAATCATACCTTTTAGTAGATTCAGATGCATTAACAGTGGGAGTTTTATGAATTTGTGATAACATACATGTATAAAAACCTGGACACTGAAAATAAACCCCTTTTAAAATATCTGACCTCCATCATTTTCTTCACCGCTCACCTTGTCCGTCTCCACGGCTTTACAGATCCGGTCACAGGATCTGTCATGAACGATCTGCAGCCACTTATGAATAGAGGACTTGAACCAGTTATGAAAGCCAGTCAAGGCCAACATTTTGGCATCCCTATGAGAAAAAAACTCATTAAACACACTCCAGGCTGAAGAAAAAGTTGAATTTCCATCTTCTTGCTGCCATTTCAAATAAACACCCAACGGCCAGAGACTTTTTAAGCTTGTCAAACAGAACTAAGAACCAACTTAAGTGGAAGAAACTCCCGGAAGCCTTTGAGGATTTTCAAGGACACGAAGAGCTCAAAGATGGTCTCTCCCATTGTCTGGGTCAGTCTGGAGCTTTCCTGCTCCAGACTCCCACACACCCGCTCCATCGCTACGTTCACATCATCCGCTACCTGGAGGATGAAAGAAAATAGTGTCTGTGCTGTCAAAGTCAGCAACAAAAATACAGAACAGCTCTTCACATTTTCAAACACACACCTGTTTCTCCAGCTGCCTGTAAGATATGCTGAAGAAATCTACTTTCACAGCACTGCGAGAAAAAAAACAAAATGATGAAATAAATCAGGCCAACAATGCAGATCTGCGTTCCTTTGTCATCGTCTTTATCGTCTTTTTTTTCCCCCGATTGTTTCCTCTAAGAGCCGCTGCATGGCTGGCACTCCTGATATTCACCTGTAGAAGAGTTTGTTGTAGATGTTCTGGGCCCTCTGTACGTCTGCACACACAGCATCCACCACCTGAATCAGCTTCTTCAGCTGCTCCTCCAGAGTCTACATCACCAATACACAACCAACATCCTGAGTTTCCCTCAATTCTTGAGGCAGTCGACAATTAAGACTCGTTCTCTATCATTGGCAGTGAGCATAAACTTACCCCCTCCTCTGGTTTGTATTGCGCAATTAAGCTCTCGTACCACTCTGACGATCCTTTCTGTTGAAGTAATTACACACATTAAAGAAGTAAATGATTAATTATATAACTATGAGTCCTCAACACCTACAAATATACTCCTTGTCTTCATTTACTGTGAAGGTGAGCAGATTAAAAAAAAAAAAAAAAAAAGAGCAATCAATTCAAAGAAATATAAATAAAACAAAATCAACAGTTTATGAACAGAAGTGAAAGGTATAGAGATTATGGATCGGAAATGACCAAAAGTTGCCACCAAATTCATTTTAAAAGAGTTTTGTAGTCTGCTCACCGACAGAAAAAGCCATAAGTCACTCTTAGGGTAAGCCGAACTCATTTAGGCTTTTTGTAATGTAAACTAACACAGAGGTAATGCACGACGGCAGCTTCCCAATAAAAACTTTGTATATAAACTAATGCATATGCTAATCACAGCTGTCAGAGCGAGGAGACTATCCAGCCCTCTTATACAGGATATAACGGTGATGAGTCAGCATCAAGGAGCTTTACGGTCGCAGCCTCTCAGAGATGTCGCCATAACTTTAAACTGATTTAACAGCGTTCCCTTGTTGAGCTTTTTATTTTTTATTTTTCAATGTTATGAGACACAGAATGTATTTCTTTCTTTTGCCCTGGTTTAATCTCCAATTATGCTGTGAATTGCTGTGAAAATCTGAAAAAAATCAGACCCAAGGATCAGCTATGTCGATTCTTAAATTTCTGCAGAAAGGATTATGCAGCTTTTCTCTCTAAGGGGGCGAGCGTCATGAAAGGGCTTTTATTGGTAGAGCTCGGTCAGAGGAACTGAAAAGCTGTGAAGGCCCCAGAGCAGTGGCTCCATTCTTCGGTCTAATGGTGAGATTAGTGTCCATCATACAATCTAATCAAAAAAATAAAAGTCTTGAGATAGTGACTGCAGCAAACTAAACAGGACGCCGTCAAGCTATCTTGTAGTAGCAAAACAGTTTTGTCATTCAATTGCCCTTCAGCTGTTACCTTGACAGCAGTGGTGATGTCCAAATGCAGCTCGTTTCGAAGAGGGCATACAGTCTTAAAAGCCCGCATGTTTTGCATGTAGCCGATCCCCCTGACACACACAGACAGGAAGTAAGTTACAATACAAGATTACTCTCAGGTTCCATAAATCACACTCGCACACCGAGCTCCAAATTTTTATCCATTTAAATGTATGTAGTTATGTTAGTATGAAAACTGTTAGGCAAATGCGTGTGTATTTCTGAGAAGTAGAAAATCTCCGTTCTTATAAAAAAAGGGAGAGTCGGACACACCAACATGAATTTTGATAATGGCTGATTTTACTCATATATATAATCAGTTTTTACTGTCCTAACTTTCATGCGCTGTTCGATGGAAGTTGTTCGGTTAAAGACTTTGAGCCAAAGTTGGATATCTCAATAAACGCCACAAAAACACTAACGTCATTTCAGTTCAGACACTTTCTCATGACTTCACGGACACCTGAGCTTTCGGTGGTTTTAAATTTCCCGCTGGCAATGTGTCCAGAAAATTGATGTGTGGATTTCCCATGAAATTCACAGCGGATATTCATGTCCTCTGATGATGAATGCTTATGATTTTGGTGATTTCTCCAATCTAAAAGTTCCACATCTTCTATATCTGTTTCTAAATCTATAATCCTCGGTCTGATGCAATGAAAGAGCAGTAATCCTGTCAGATTTCCATGACTGCATGGCCCAAATACCAGCGTGTATGATTTTACTGGTGGAACTGAAGAATAGTATGATATATAGAAAAAAAAGGCTACATGCTACTCAATATAAATATCATCATCATCAAATCATATTGTTGCTTTTGATGACAGTATGTTCAGCTTTTATCGGGGAAAAATTGTAGTCACAGCAACTTTCAAATATCCATTCTGATATGAATAATGATAAATGAAAAGATATTGCTGATTGAGTAAGGAGAGCTCGGAGCTTGTCGTCTCTCTGCATCTGTCGGGGTGAGAGGCCGCACGTGTTCCCATTATGGCGCCACGGGGCGAGTGCGTTGACGTGATGTGATGGCAGTGTGACTTTACCTCAGCATGAGCTCGTAGCGTGTAATGGCAGCGGCGCTGGTGCAGGGGAAAACCTGACGCATGTTCTTCATCAGGCACAGGCAGTGATCTGTGTACAGCCTGAAGCTGTCTGACAGCTGCCTCTCCTGGACACAGGAAGGGGCCCTCAGTTACAGCTTCAAGTACACTGGCTGTGAGACATTTTTGGCCGAACCAAAAACCTCGATGAATGTCAGTGAGGTAGTTGAGCTAATGAGGTGACTGTTTTGCAGATGATGAAGGGTTCTTTCCTACCAGGAAGCCTGACGGCAGAGAACCTACCAGGTCGCCCCTCACAGTTGGGGGGTCCCACTCTGCATCGATGGTCCTCAGGAGGCGCAGCAGCAGGGAGTAGCACACCCTCTGGGTCCGATGGTGGCTGCTGTAGCACTGCCAGCGACTGTGTCAGAAAACGCAACACGGACCTTTTACCTGATGCCAAAAGCTTCTGTGTTTGAGTCGGGCCACTTTCGTCCTACATTTATACTCACATAATGGCCTGCTGAAGAGGCGAGAGATCAGTTTGCACTGCATGGTGAGTAAGCGCAGTCCATGCTGCAGAACAAACCTGCCCGTTCCAGTTGTAAGGTTCTCTCTAGAAATATATTTGGAAGGTAAGCAGGTCGTTTCAATTTGACTATGACAGAAGAATCTGTTTGTGCTCATCTAAAACTGAACGAACACTATAAATATCACTATAAATCAAGGATCTAGTCACTTCCTGTCCTTTCAAAACACCTCAGTCAGGTAGTGCATACACGTCATCCTTCTGTCCTGAACGCTGGAAAAGCTAACAGGCCAACCGAGCAGCCAATAAGCTATGATCATCACTAAAGCTAAACCCAACAACACAAAAACAACACATTAAAGGGATTAAATGGTAGTCTTTATCACAAATCCCTTCATTCTAAAGATGAGTAATCTGGAGGAGACTCACCTTAACGTGAGCATGTTCATACTCCACAATCTGACTCAGCATCTTTTGGTGAATGGAGACATTTGAGTCTTTCTTCGACAAAGTTGTGTCTCTCTGCAGGGAAAAAAATGTAAATAAAAATAACAAAACAAGTTTCATTTCCTCATCATCAACAACAAAAATGACACAATGAGTCACTGTCACACACACCAGGCTGGTGAAGAGCTTCAGTATCAGGTGACATTCTCCCTGAACTTTGGACGCACTGGACCGAGGCTCCAGCTTGAACCAGGTGTCGTAGCCGATGACGGGAACCTCCTACAAGAAGGACACCAGCCTAATTCCTGCAGCAATCCCTTACTGTACATTGCACCCTTCAGTTTTAAGACACAGTAGCTTGACAAAGCCGAGTTTTTTTGTTAACTCACGTTCAGGGGGATGTTGATGCATCCCAGGAAGTCATCTGCGTTTTCCTCAGAGCCTGATGAGGCAGATCCATTGGCGCGCACTGACTTGGCGATTTGCTTGAAATACCTGAAACACCAAAAAGAGAGCGTTGCACACTGGCCGAGTTATACTGTGAGAGACAATTCAGCAGTTATTATTTTTATCTGAGAGTTTTATGTGCCGTAACTTAAAATCAAAGTGGGTTTCACTTCCTCATGAGAATTGGATATTAGTCAGGTTCTTTTATTACAATGGAAATTGCCCACTTTCCACTACACGATCCTTTTGTTCCTCGGCTATGATTGCCACTCTCGGGTTTTCATTTTCATTAGACATGTCTGCCATTTATCAGTTTCTCCGTGATCCCACTGTACTCTCTGTGTGTGCACAGCTTTATTGGCGTGGAGCTTACTTGTATGTCAGTCCGCATCTTTAAGGTTAGAGGGGAAAAAAAATGATCCACAAAATTAATATGCAGTCTAGTGTCAGGGATTTTCAATAAGTGTGGAGAGGCCTGGCCTTTTCAGTCCTGATGTGCAACGTCTGTCTTAATTTAGACGAAATCAACTGCTGGACCTTTTTCATAAATCCACCGCGAACTATGATAACTGGATGGATGAATTAAGTGCCAATTTAGATTTAAAGATTGCACAAAATCATACCCACGTCCATGTAATCCCTTAAAAAATCTGCATTTCTTACAGAAGATGCATGTGAGACATTTACATAATTGACATTCCCTCCAAGGATCACATTATGGTGTGTCTTCTACCTGCCCATTCCTCGAAGTCCACTGACTTCATTGAGCTTTTTGCAGGCCTCAGCGACAGACACGTCATCATCATGATCCCTAAAGACCAAAAGGAAAAGCCAGGGGTCATTATTGCCTCTCATTTCCCGCAGGAGCAGCTTTCATGATCTTTGCACAACAATAAACTGAGGTGAGAAGTGAAGATTGACCATCGAGGCCCGTTGTCATTTTTCTGCTCCACTTTTACTGGAGACAAGAATTCACTCCTCACAGGGATTTTTACCACGGGAAAGATAAGTTTTGACAGAGTCAAATCTGTTATAAAGCTAAAGAGGAATATTTTCAGGGACATGATGGATAAAACTGGAATCAAAAGTACATTATTTTTTTCATCCAGCTTGAAAAAAAAAATCCCTTCTATTTGCTTTGATTTATTAGATAGTCACTGCAAAATGGAGTTATTTATTTTTTGCACAATATTGTGTAAATACCTTCTGGATTTAAAAGGAATTCAATGTGCACCGATCTTACCATATGTCCAGATGTAAAAGGTCATTGTGGACATCATCTATTTCACTGTGGAAGAAAAACAGCAAACAGAAAGCCGGAAAAATCACAAATGACATCATCACTGTTGTTTTTTTATATCTAAATCATTTAAGGAGATGATAAATAGCCATGTAACTGTCTACTAAACACTCTGCTGCACTCACAACACAAAGTGCTCATCCCACACCGGGTTGAGAGTCTCCGGTTTGACCTCGGTCACGTGGATACACCGGGCAGGCAACACCTCTTTGGTGCTGGAACGTTTCTCCAGTTTCTCCTTCCTCTTCCTGAAGCTGAACTTTCTCTCCTTCTTCTCCTCCATCTCTCGGGGGCTCTGTCCTACCAGGATTCCCAGCATGCAGTAGGGGTCGCTGTACCCTGACAGCCCCCCGGGGCGACACACAGAGAAAAAGGTTATCACACTGTGAAATTCTTTGCATTTCCCCGGTGATTCTGTCGCAGCAGAGAAGGGAAGCCGTGACAGCGCGAGTCGGTGTTGTGTTTTGGTAAAGTGCTCGTCAGGGACTGATTGTGGTTAAAGGAAGCACCAAAAACCTGCTGACAGGAAGTCACGGAAGTCAATCAAGCGGCAGTAATTGTTGTATTAATGATGTGCTTAATGTGTGGTCGGCCATATTAAACAGGTGTCATCTTATTATCCTGTAAATAGAAGGAGAGGATGACACGCAATCCCAACTGAGAGTCTGAAAAATGATGAACCCGTAGTTGTTTTTTTATACACACCATAAAAATTGATGTGCAATTTGTAATTCTGTCTATGATGCTCTGTGTTATTACTGTGCAGGGCTCACTTGTTTTAAGAAGCTTTCTTCACAGCACAGGGTCGGCTGAGAGGAGCAGAATCACTCGATAATGTACCGAGTGCCATTTAAAAGCTTTCAATTAGTCCTTGAGGATAACATGACTTGCACTATCTCACCGTTCGCATCCTTGGCCATCAGACTCTTCGCCTTCATAACAGAAACTCTCAAGGAAAATCTGGCTCGCTGCGAGGAAAGAAAGAGAAATACAGTCTATTCAGCAAGAAACTATATGATTGTCTTGCACTGAGAACATTTCAATGCACATCCCTAAGTCGAGTCTGTCCATCGACGTAAATGTAAGAGTGTCAAAGGCAGCAAAACTGTAGAAAACAATTACGTGGTCACACGTTTCCACTCTGATCATTTCAAACCATTCAAAGCATCATTTTAGAAGTAAAGGAACGGTTATTTCTATTTTTCATCGCAACTGATTTCAATTTATTTCACTGGAAGACCTTTAGTAAGTTTACTTGAGTGCTGTTAATCTATCAGTCTGTCACGCTTCTGCCACCAATAAAACGGAAATGTATTTTTAAATTGATTTAATCATTTAAGATAGAACAGAAATGAATCACGAGTTTCCTCAGATTAATCACTGTGGTGAGTTCTGAGAGAAATATTTGTCAGCAGCACGTACTTGGTCTGCAATAAACCATCACACACTTATCACCTTCAACGTATGTGCTTAAAGCAAATAAAGTTATCAGTGAGTGCATCCCTGCATTGACACATTTCTCTTTGCTTGAGTCTAGACAGCCACACATCTGAGGAGATGAGAGAGCATGACAAGAGGACCATGTTATTGTGTGTCTTCGTGTCAGGCTCATTGTTCACATCCAGTAACACGACAATATCAAGTGTTCTTTCTAACCAGCTGCATAAACCTCACATTTATCCACAGCACTATGGAGTAATGGACCCTAAGCAGAAGAAAGAATGTGTTCAGCTTGCAGTCAAAAACAATATACATGAATTTAAATCATGAGCTTCTACTCTGTTTTGGACAGAAAAATGAGAAAACATAACAGACGATGAAAAGAATAGAACAAAAATGTTGAATAGAAAGAGAAATTTTAATTTATGATGTCTAACATACATACAACATCCGCACAGAATCTATACAAATATTACTGAAAACTCATGACCAGTTATGATAATAGATGTACAGTCAGGTAGATCGTTTCTCACCTTGGATTCTTGAACTTTCTGAAGAATGATGTCATGTTCCTCCTCACCCATATCAAACACCTTGGAGAGACAGCCAAAGATTAAATGACAACAAGAAGAGGAGCGCGTGATAACATCATGGAAACACTGCTTTCATCATACAATTCAAACTGAAATTCAGAAAGACTGAGCTTTGATTTTTAATCAGGTTCGAGCCGCGAGCTTCTGCTCCGATTTTTACCGCCTGTTTAATAAATAAGACGGAGGCTCCGGATCAGTGTTACTGATGTTTACTGGAGCTCAGGAAAGTGTTTTGTGTTCTGTTGAGGATGTGTTCAATAAATGGATAAAGCAGTAGGTAGGTAGGGATGAAGGAAAGGTAGGTACGTACCTTTAGCAGGTATGCAAACAGCTCTTCATCACTTTTCACATGCTCTGATGAAGGCACTCCAACCCTGTTGACCACCGTGTACACAGCCTCCTCGTAAAGCAGGTCCAGCTACATGAAAACACACTCCACTTAATAACAACCTTTCAAAAAGAAAAGCTCATGCTTTTTTCTCTGCTGTGCATCAGAAGTAAGGATTTTTTTTTTTTAAAAAAGAAAAAGAATAGGACTGGCTTCTGTTATTGTGGCTTTTACACATTCAATCCCCCGCTGAAATACGATGGAAAACAGACCAAGCTGGGCCGACGCACCTCCGTCCTGCTGATTCTGTGGGGAATAAAGGCCTGGTCCACATGCTCTTGGGGTGGCGGCACAGTGCAGGCCCCTCGTTGGCACTGTGAGGGGACAAAAGCAGTTTAGTCATAGCAAAAGCTTGTGTTGAGTAAGAACTGAAGGAAGGAGGAGATCCATCATGGAGTAACCGTTACAGTCATTTCATTCCCACTGCCTGCCGCTGATGGATCTGCTCAGACCTTTTACTGAAGTACAGCTACTGCAACAGAAAAAATACTCTTTAACAAGCATTTCTGTGAAATGTAGTATTTTTTTTAAATCATTGTTAACATGAAACAACTGTGTTTGAAAGCAGACGTCACCTCGCCGCACGTACCTGCCTCTAAAGTGTAACAGGGTGGAAACTGAGTAAAAAGGATTGGGGGGTTACCTCAGCCTGGGCGGCCCGCAGCATGTTCTCCTGTTTCTGAAGGATGGCATTCATATGCTCAAAGAACTCCACGCTCTCTTCTGAAATCCTGCCAAGAAGAGGGAGCTGAGCTGATTGACAATCCATCTCTAAAAATAGAGATGAGACACTTGGAAAAGCTGTTAAATGACAAGGAAAAAAAATGTGAGAGTGAGAAATGTGTGTGGTACTCATCAGAATATTTCTGGGTGGTATTTAAAGACACTGGTGGGATCTCACTGCATCCTGTTTGCGGACACTTTGGAAAAGCGTCCGTCAATAAAGGTGATCTGTTTCCTTTTCACGATGAACTGCTGGACACCATTGCCTGCAGATCAGCTCTTTGGTATCCGCCGAACACCGTCTTATCTCAGTGATCAACAAAAGAGCAAAGCTGCTGTGGACCAAAGCTCTCTGTGATGCAACTCATCTGCACTCTGCATGAACCAAGTTAGTCTACGATGATGAGCAGAGCTGTGTGCAAAATGCAAATGATGTTTTCTGTTTTTCTCCAGGTGTGAGTGAATCCCCGGACTCCCGCTGGGCATCAGTTGTCATGGTGATAAAGGCACATTCAGGGAGGAAGCAGCTTGGTGAACATCTTGGGAATTCCGTCCCCCTCCCCCTCCCCCTCCACCCCCAACCATCACCACCACCTTCGACAGACCCAAATCCCAAATCTCTCAGGGGGCGTTTTCCTCCCAGCCAGTATGGAAATCACTGGGACGGACGGCAGCTCTGACGTGAACTGCAGCCAAACCGTTGGGATGCTGTTCACCCACAACTCCTCATCCCCACCCCCACCATCCCTGCCCCCACCTCATCTGTCAGCCATCCACACAGCATTATGCAGAGGAACCGTCCACATAGGCCCTTCACACTCCTTTATTAGCATCACCACATGTCAGCAGGCATGTGGCAGCCAAACCCATCAACCAACCACCGGCTCTCACCGTGGCGGGAGAGCGGATGACAAAACCCCAAAGTATCGATGAAGACTAATGGCAGCCGTGCTGGGAGAGCTGGTCAGGTTTCCGCTGGCATCAAACCCCCCAAAAAAAAAATGGATTTAATTAAATCTGCTGAACCCGTTCCAGCCAAAAAATAGCACGTAATTACACCCCATTACAATTTTTTTCAATTTGTTGAGTAGCAGAAGAACCAATAAATCTACCATGTATGGTTATTTTCAATATTCATTAATCTGTGGATTAGTCCGGATTTATGAATTGACTGTAATTGTACAAAATGCTGATCACAATTTCACAAAGCCAAAGCTGACATCATTCAGATTAATGTTGCAGTCAGACAAACCCAAAGACGGACAGTTTCATTCAAGGAAACCAGAAAATGTTCCTATCAAAGAAGCTTCAGCCTGTGACTTTCTGACATGTTGTGCCACAGTGACAGGGCGTTTATTTTCCAGCTTTACTGCTGTGTGTTGACTTTGCTAAAGGTTATTTAAAAAAGAAAAAGAAAAACTGAGTTGTTATCCTGTTTAAAAGCTTGAAACCGCAATCTGTCAACGCGTCCACAAACAAATCCTGCTCCTCTAAGAGAGAGTGGAGGCTCAGCTTTTTTGGAGGGTGTGTGTTGTTTTTTTTTTGTTTGTTTTTTTTAAATGAACACACATTTACTTCAAATAAGCTCTCATTTGACCGCTTTACTTGTGTTAAGAGATGCTCAATACTCTCCACATCCACCCTCAGCCATCCAGGGCATTCTTCCATCTACAAATCGGTCCCAGCTTCTGTCAGTCAAACATCTTGAGGATTTTGTCCAGACAGCCTGGGATCTTTGGGCCGACGTGTTCATAAGAAAGGAAAAAAAGAAACTAAATGATGCAAATCCACTTAATGTTGATTTGATGCGCCTCGTGTTATATTTTAACCTCTCTCTCCCTCCCTCTTTGACACACACACACACACTCCAGCATAATAACAAACTGATTTGATGTTGCTAGGAAACAGCTTCCTTTTTCTTTTCTACTCTCATTTTATTCTAATTCATTCTCAGAATTCATTCAGACACATCAATTACGTTTCACTGTCCGGATCGTAAATCAAGAGAAAAACGATTAAGAAAAACATGAACGGCGTGAACTTCTTCCAAACAGGGGTGTGAAAGGCGAAGACGGCCCCTCACTTCACTGCTTCAGTATTTCATATCAGTGCATACACAGCAGTTATATAGCGCAGGCCTCGCTGCCGTATGGAGCTTGGAAGACAATGTGACGTCTGTATGCATTCCAGTAACATAAGCTTGCTTTTTTACATTTGTCATGGTTATCAGTGTGCGATATCAGCCTGCAGCTCCTCACATAAATGTCTTGTCCATGACAAGAGCCCCCCCCCACCACCTTATTACTACAAAGAACAGTTTGTTTCTCTGAACCTGCACATCTGATTTAAAAAAAAAACACTGCAGGTGAAAAGGCTTCGGCGTGGAGATACGATCGCAACAGCTCTGATAGAATCTCTCCGTTCAATAACTAGTGAAAAACACAGACAGACTGAACGGTGGCCTGGTGTCAAATTATTTCCACTATGTGTTCTCATGGGGGCTTCACAATCATGTTTCACAGCTCTGACTCCCTCACCATGTGAGCTCACTGATGATTTAGCCCCATTTTTTTTTTTTTTTTTTTAAAAAAGGGGGCAAGCGAAGGGCAAATCTAATGCAAATCTCACACAGGTCTTTCATCTGAGATAAATGTATAAGCCGTGAACATTTTTCAGGTGCTTTAGCTGAGTTATTGCTGGGCTAAAAGAAAGGAACTTAATGTATCTCATATGGTGAAAGTGAAGCTATTCCTGCCTCAGGGTTTGGATGGATAAGGCTGTTTATGTTCTACACCTTTCTTATCGTCAACAAATCTCAGACAGAGAAGAGAGAAGTTTAAATGTTTCCATCTTTGTGCTCACTTCAAGCTGTAGAAAACACATCTGCGTTCAACTTTAGGGGTCATGTTCTTCCATTATAGTTAACATGGCTATTGAATCTTGAGTAAAACAACTAGCAGCAAAATATTTTTGAATTTTGAAAAGTGAAAGTATTTTCTTCATATAATATTTTATTGGATTACTTGCATAAGTGCACTTTACATGTAACTGCCCTTTTTTCCATGACTTGCAGTTTTCCCACTTCCCACCGTTTGTTTAACAATTCACAAAAAGTATGTTACTTCTTTCTGTTTGAGTAATGTCTGTTCCGAACTACAGTCCAAGTATTTCAGAAAGTTATCATATATTTATGATATTTGAATATCTTCAGTATAAAGGAAGCTAAATCAGGAAAATGCTGAGAGTTGGACATTGTTGGTTTTGATCTATCCAATATTGCCAGAAGAAAAATATAGAACAAGCCATATGTTTTAAATGACCATTTTCTCTACCAGTAATTACGGTAATTGCATGTGCGTTTGTGGTTTCCTTTTAATGCCGTTCTAAATTGATTGTGTCAGTCTGCATTAATTAAAAAAATGTGCGCTTCACTACAATGACACTGAGGAGTTAAACCCATTAATGACACTGAAGCGAGTTCACAATCTAAACCCCAGTGCTGTCAAGTGTGACATATGAAGTCAACTGTTTTTGACAAATATGCAAGTGAAATAAGCAGATAATTAAAAGCTGAATTTGAATATAAATCCCTGTGGTGTGTCTGCAGTATAACACCGGGTCAGGTTCTTATTTAACAGTGTCTTCTCTTCTTCCTCGGTCTCAAACTCTCCGCTAGCATTAAAAAAAAAAAAAAGCAAAACCACAATTTGCTCAAATGAGTTCAAAAGTTCACCACCAACGTGCCAGTCTCTTCTAAGGGAGCAGCTCAGCTTTGAGGGCCGACTGTATTATTCGGTCAAAAAGTGTGGCAGAGCAGCTCAAATCTACATGGCCTCATTTGCAAATGCTCAATTAAAGTGAGAGGAGGGTGCAGGCGGGTGAGCAGCAGTCTGAATGGATAACAAAGATCAACAGCCTGCCTCTAACGATGAACGCTCAGGGTATGTCCGCACCGGGGAGCTACATGAAAAATGAGACAAAGCGTGAGATCCTGACAGTTCAAATCCCTCTTTAATGAAGAACACAAACGGGGTCCTATTGTTGCAACAAAAAATAAATCCAATTAAAATGAATCAATTATTAACACAGGGACAGCATTACTAATGTGGAGTAAATAAATATTGCTTAAAAAAAAGGAGGTCTTCTGTTTGTCTAGAATCGGCCTTTTAAATCCAAAATATATAAGTGTTCCAGCATCTGAACATCTGAGACCGTCTCCCATGTTAAAAATAGAATTGTTCTTCAAATTCACATTGTGGCAGCGGCCTGTTTAGGTTGCTATAGAAACCTCAGATTCCTACTATTACTTTTGGCTTTAGATAAAGCTTCAATACAAAAGAGAAATTAAAAAAAAATACATAAATATGACTTTACCTGTGCCTGGAAAAACTCCCACAAAACTTTTAACAGAAAAAAAAAAGGGGGGGGAAGAATCAGGCAAGATCCAGATCAGTGTACAAAATCCACTGAAGTCCTGTTTATTCCACCAAAACAGTGCTGTCAAGCGAAGGGTGACACACAAGTCAAGACATTACACAATATTGTAAAGGAAAAAGAAGAAGCAGAACAGACAAACAAAAATTGCTAATAAAAATACATTCAGTACATAAAGCAGATACACAAACCTACAGTACATATACTCACATAAATGTGTGGATACATACATACATACATACATACATCGAGGTCATTTAACATATGCACATCAACAGAACTACAAATACATACAGGCCAATATACAATATGTATGCTACAAGTACACAAGAATTTACAAAACATAAAAATCAAAAACAAATTGACACAAAACAAATCGGCCAAAAGAGACAGACACATAAATTATAGAACAACAAGTTCACTGTGCTATTTATCAAAATTCAAAACATCAGTGTGCCAATCTCACTGACGTGTGATGTCTGAAAGCAACATCTGTTTTAAAGCAGAACTGTGAACATTTATCCATTCGTAAAACACATATTGGAGAATTATTATTCATACAATTCATGTAAGAGGAAACACAGTTGAGATCTATTTTAGAGTCTTGATGGGACATCTGGAAGACGCTGACAAAGTCTGAGTCCCTCCTTTTATTGATTATTTGAGTAATCGCTTGACTCATAAAATGACAACCTTTTTATAATTGATAAACTGTGACAGCTTTAGTTCAGGGTTTCATTATCATATTCAATATTATGGACAGTTTTCTGAAGTCAGTTTTTCACGTAAAAAATATATAAGTTACTGGTTTCTTTGGTTCTTCCTGCTGCACATCTTATTAGTTTGGTTTCTGTGTGAGTTACTGGAAGACTTGGGCACACTAATGTGACACACATACATGAAAAAACATAAACATGTAAGATGATTTGTTCCCCTGATGTCTCACCACATAGGCCTGTGTATCTGTTATTCAAACAGCTGTGTGCTGGACCACGCTGCTTGCTCCCATGTTGAAAGAGACTTGTGGACATGTGAATCATGTGGCGCAAACTGCTAAACCAGAAATCAGCATTTGTAATCCCGGTTCAGAACCTGACTGTGCATGTAATAGTGTGGTTGATGTGTCCTTCAGGGGGGGGGGAAATTGCCTCCTTGCAAAAAGTCCCTGCTGTGAAACATCAGGGATTGAAGACCTACCACATTAAAACACAGCCCTTGACTAGAAATGATGACCTGCGGCTTTGGTGAGACGGCCGGTGGAAAATAAATGAATAACGGGCGAGAATCATTGCTTGTTGCTTCCTTGCTTGCTTCCTTTTTGGAAAGGCTCTTTTCATATTTCTAAGCTGCGCTGACTGCAATTCAATTTCCTTAAAAAGAAAATCCTTATTGAGGCCATTACTTGTCCTAAATAACAACAACAACAACAATAACAACAACACACACAAAAAAAAAAAAATCAAGTAACTGTCAAAAGAGCGAGTGAAAAAAGTTCAGGCCGCACGCTTCATCAGGTGAATCATGAGCTACAGCAAAGTGGGCAGCGGGCATCAAATGTCCTCAGAATTCACCGAAAACCTTCACAGTAACAGGAAATCAGTCAGACCAGTCACTCACAGGTGTGACCCTATGAAGAGCAACTGACCAACTGATGGGTGGACTCCTTTAATGAACAATAAACCAGTGACTCACCTGCGAGGTAAGGGGCCGGGACAGTGTGCGAGGGGGCTGCTGGGGCTGGGTGGCGGTTCCCTCCGGCTCCTCAGCGACTGGCTCCTCTGCACTTGCCGCAGCACACTGCTCTTAAGGTCCAGCAGCGTCGTCATGATGTCTCACTGCCGGAGTAGAGACAAAAGAGCAAATTATCAGGACTCGCCCTGCAAGACCCCGATAGGCGTCTTTTGTGTGAAGCAGTCAATCATAAGTGCTGTTCTAGAAAGGTGAGGCTAAATGTTTCCTTTAATCAGATCCCACCCCGTCCCCTTTTACTCTTTTAACATAATTATCGCTCTTCTCGGCAGAAGGTGTATTCTATTTTAGTCCGGTCATTTCATAGTCACTTGACCTTTTTTTTTTTTTTTTGCCATGCGTTGCGCAAAATATGTACATGAAAACGCCTTGCTGAGCTGCGAGCCATAAGAGCTGCATAGTTGAAATGTCACCAAAATACAATAACAACAACAAACAGGAAAAATGGCTAAGCTGTAGCTTTGATTTGAAATGTTTCCCGAGTGTGTTAATCTTTAAATTTAAAGATTTAAAGCTTCTGCAGAGCTATGCCCAGAATACGATGGAAAAATAGTTCAAACGTTATGAAAACAAATTATAAAAAGAAGAGTTTCTAGTGTGAAGTGGGCAAATTCTAATGGCCAGATATAGCTGGGAAGTTTACAGAGAATGACTCTAAAACTGAAGAGAGGTCCAGAAGGTTGACTCTTACAAAGAGCGACAAAAGCAAAGTAATTTCAATTCTGTAACTGCATCATTTACTTATGTCATGTCCATTTTCACCATCTGAGTGTAAACAATAAAGTTATAACTTGCATTTATTGCAAAGATTGCAGTGTTTTGCTGAATATTAGTACCATTTATTGCCACTGTGAGGCTGGTGAAGCACAAGAGCTCCTGACTGGTCCTGGGAACTGTGGTTTATGACCTTTAATCATGGCGCTGGCTGGGCATTAATTTTTGGGAATGAGTGCCACTGTAACAGCTGGGGGAAAGGCTGACCTGCTTTGCTCAGCGACACACCAAAAAGGTGTTGAAGCTGCCAACTGGCCACACGACGACACACGCGCTACATCGATATCCACCATGAGGTGGAGGAGAGACCTCTGCGTAGCTCGATTACTTTTTTCTGATCTAATCTTAATTTCTTTTCATCTGAGAAGAACAATAACAATACAGCAATTAACTGAAGAAATGCTCTTCAGAAATTCGCCTATTCAATTTCTTGGCTGGAGCTGGAAGAGAAAAGGGACTCCACTTTAACGTCTGAACAGTTTACCTTAGTTTAGTATAAACCTGCAAATTTAATTGGGTTAATTGTTTTCACAGTAAATCCTCAATTTGTGTACAGATTTAACGAACAAGATGTGAATAATTGAACTTTAGAGAGGCAGATAGTTGTATTTAGTTACCTTTGGACAAATCTAGGGCCAGCTGTTTCCAGTCCAAGAGCAAAACAGATGGTTTTTTAGATGTTTAATTATACATGTTCACATTAGAAAAGTGAAAAGAGAAAGAAATTGAGCAGACTATAAGAAATACATAGTACATAATACAATTCCTTTCTTGCAAATGTTAATATATGGCAACTTTTCATTTGATAAGTTTTAATAGGGTCTCTATCGGAGCATTTGCGGAGGAAAGTCTAATTTTGTTGAGTGTGACTGTGAAATGTGAATTTAGAAAAATGAGTCCATCTGACGACCCCAGAGGAATCGGCACTGTGTTGCTAAGCGATTCGCTGAGACCGAGCGGGTCTCTCTCTGAGCCACTTTGCCCAAGAAGTGAGCTCCCATTTTGGCTTCATAGTGTCTTTAACAATAACTGAATTATATGAACTCATAACCATATTGTGCTCCAACAGAGCTCTCAACAGAAGAAAGCCAAAGAATGAAATAACGCGAAATTATTCAATGAAACAGCATTTTCTCAAATGATCAAAAGGCAGGAGAAAAAAGCAAATCAAGAAAACTTTACAACTGATTTGAGTAGAAAGATTAAATATGCGTTTGTCTCAATAAATGTTCTTATTAACCATAATGACACACAAAATATATATTTTAGAGGATTTAATGGAAAATAAATTGCATTCAGAGTCCATTTCTTATTCGTAGGTCTGATGACTCCTTATCACTTTTTTTTTTTTTTTTTTTTTTAAATCAACAGTCAGCCACTGAACTGTATCATATATCTGCAGCAGATGCACTTTATCAGGAGTCCATCCTTTCAATCCTGACAGAAGGTTGGTGTCTATAAATACACAAGTTTCAATATTGAAGTCCGTGACTAAACCCTCACAGGAACGCAATATGTTTATTAGCTGCCATGTTTCCTTTAAGTGCAACATAACATTTCAAAGATCGAGTGGCAGCAACGGTGTTTAGTTTTGATTTCAGTATTAATTTCATGTAATTAAAAAAGGTCATTAATTACAAGTGACAGAGAGGAGGTTGCTCCCACGTCTGCCTGGCAACTGAGGAGACAATGCAGGCTCGAAGAGTCTATGTAACAGCATCCAATCACGTTTGTCGCTGCTTATTCAGTTTACTGTATTATATGTAAACTCCACCTGTATGACTGAGCGAAGGAGGAGGCGACAGATCAGTCAAAAAAAAAAAAAATAAATAACGAGGACTGAGGGTGTGATTGATGGAGAAGTTGTTTTAGAGGACAGTGAGACAGAATCAGACAATCCTTTCAAGAGTTGACAGCCAACGTCCTTACATCTGGGTGAAAAAGAAGCGATGAACCAATGGGCGGTGTGACTTTGTAACCAGGAAGAGGCACAATAGTCACTGTTAATAAACGACTGCGATTTTTCGTTCCTTTTAAACAAGGCTGCTGAAGGTTGTCTATTATGATGTACAACAAATAGATCCGAATAAATGAAACATATTGGCTGTTGCCGTTTGCAGCTTCAGGGGAAGTGAACTGAGAGCAGCATGCAGTCGGCTTCGCAGCTCGGGGAGAAGCAGAACATTCGTGGTACGAGTTACATCACCGGCTGAGCCCAAGGACAGAACGCTATCGATCCGGGAGGCTGACATCTGTTACATCTGGAGTATCCACACTTTACTCATTTAGACTCGAGTGTTGATACTCCTTCACTGTCAGATATCATCAGAGTGTTGTTTCCAACACGCCTCCAGTGAGGAACTGTTAGAGTTTATATTTTTATTTCAGTGATTTCCTTTATTTTCCACAACAACAAACAAAAGCTTTCACTACTATTTTCAACTAAACGCCGTGAAACATGAAATATTCAGCTATGACAATATTCAGGTATTACTTAAGCTTAATGGTGACTAACTTGGATTCATCAGTGGGCAATAAGGACTTATTCCTTGTTGACTTGAATGGGTGTTGTGGCACTGTGTATGGTGTATAGATGAGCTGTGTTGTTTTAATAAGCTGCCATTACCAGCCTCCTAATTCTGACGTGTTGCATTCTGACAGATTGTGAGAGCTTTTTGATAGCATGTGCATGCCGACGTGTTTTTGATGGAAGATCTCAATATCGACTTTCATTGTGTGACTAATGCCTCCAATTTCACACAGGTTGTGACCCTGCCAACTCGTATTAAGAGCACTGAGACGGCCCTCATCCATCAGGGTACACAAATGGCTTTAGAGCATAGGTCAGGGGTGTTAGTAACTGTATGATCAATGATCGTGTGGATGTATGAACTCACCATAACGTTGGGAGTTTACTAAAGGAATTCTAGAGATGCCTAAAGGAATCCGACAGATATTGTCAGTCACAGACACTTCAATCCTGACATATTTGATAAAAAATAAACACCAAGTTCAATAGTCAATTTACCACATCCCTCTACTGCCTTTGCATTATTCATGAACATTATGAGGAAAAAATGGTTTTAAAGTCTCCAGCTAAAAGCTGAAGACTTATGACTCACAATTTCTGGATGATTAAAAACATATTTAATAGCTAACTATGAAAATACGTAGCCATCAAATCAAATCATCTGACAGTCTCACGCATCATACGCTTCCATAATGAACAGATCCAAAAATAAACTGTGGTCACATAAAGTTGGGAAAGCTTCAGCGACAGAAAGTACATGTGGAACCAGGTAAACTGCACTTTGTATCTGAAGGGGGCATAAAACACGTCAACAACTTAGTTCAACAAGTTCTCAAAAATGCGTGATGGCGAAAAATATTGCTGATAAATAGTTTTCTTTTGAGTTCAGTTGCGTCAATAACGTTGTGGTAGAAACAGCACATTTTTCACAGCTGCTGGCCTCGACCTTTTAGATGCTAAAACACCTGAAAACTGCAGCAACATGTATGACACCCCCGGAAACTCGTGCTTCCAACAGGTGATTCTCATCTCGGCGACAGAAACGACAGCTGCTGACCACGACAGATCTATGACCATCTCAGCTTTTCATTTGTGAAGTGTTATTCACAAAGTGATGCTCTTTTCGAGATCTGTGCTCTCCTGGATTTAATAATAATAATAATAATTTTATGCAAATCGCCTGTTTTTTTCCGCATATGTTCCTTTTGGGTTGCCGCCATATTTTTAAAAACCTCCTTCAAGTCATCTCGGATCAGCGGAACATGGTTATGCTGCTCTGGATGACTGTACACTGTGCTCCTGTCACCACTGCTAATACGACTGAAATCTTCAACAAGAGGCTGAAAAAAGTGGGATGGATAGGCTCATTAAAAACAGATTAGTGCTGAATCTATCCACATTCCTGCGTTTTCAGATCCAGAGCCAGTCTAGCCCTAAATTCTCCATTAAAGCAGTTTGTTTCCGCTTAGAGTAAGTTGACTAGACACTTGCTCTTGGATGCCTCTCTCTCTCTCTCTCTCTCTCTCTCTCGGTAATGACAATCTTAAATGAGAAATCAAGTGAGACTTTACGGCCTCCACATTTTATAAACATGGCTTTATCCCCTTCAAACCCATTGAAGTCCCTGAAAGAACTCCATTACAGCGACAGGCATTGTCATGGTTATTATAACAAACAAGGTGAGGCGCAAGCACAGAGCTGCTACCTTTTTTTGCCACAGTTCCTATAATAACAGTCATGGCTTGATTATGTGTAGGAAATTATGGTTATTTGGTTTACAACAAGTAGTTCCTGGGAACGGCCCAGTGATTCACCTGGTAGAGCACGTACCGTTAGTAAGGTTAGTCCTGACAAAAGTAGCCAACCTGTTAGCCGAGTCCAACCTGTGGCTGGAGAATATGTACTAAGAAGAAAAAGACATGTTCTATACAGAGCATCACCTTTTACAAACCTACATTGAACACATCTTCGATGCAAAAAGATTCAAAGCATAAGTCAGATACAGAAGATTCGTTGTAACGATGTGAAACATTTCTCTCCCAACACAAACTGCCCACAGTGAGCCGAGTTCCTTTGAAGGTTTCGACCTGTTCAAATGGAGCTTTTCTTGCCTCTGTAGAAAAGCGCTTGCGTCAATCTCCATTAGAGCTGCTCTGCAAATATAACAAGAATGAAGAATTGCTAAGTTTAAAGATTCAGACGGAGCTACGCGAATAGGCTCACATGTTAGGTTTATCTTGAGCCATTTAGTCTACAACCAAAACAACCAAGCGATCACATGGTTTCCATCTGCAGGTGACTTTTAGGCAAACAGCATGAACTACACCTGTTTATTCAGCGCACACAGTATAAAACATTGATGATTTGTGTTATTTTATGTGTTTTGACACTTAAATCAAAAACTGCATGCACACTTTGTGACTAAAAGCGAGCGACACCACTTCACTTGAAAAAAAAAAAATGACAAAGTGTTTTTTTGTTGCTGTTTTTTTTTTTTTTTTTTTTAGTCGGGGTCAATAAAGCACAAAGGTTTATTAGATTATGGTAGACATTTTCACCATTACTGTTTTATTTTGCATCGGTTCTTTGGATTTGATGTCACGTTCCAGTTCCTGGAAATCCAAATTTCCTGTTTTTTTTTTTTTTGGGTTGAGCGCTGCTACAAAGCAGCACTGATGTGCTTTTTGTCAGTGAACATCGGAGGATAGAGCTCTGTGAGGTGATCACATACCTGTTTCGCTGAGTGACATCAGTTAACAGTAACAGTGTTATACACTTTCCAAGTCAGCTTTATACCGCCAAGGCTCTGAGATATTTGAAGCATAAGCAAGAAAAATGCCATCCAACTTCAAAGTATGCTGAAAAAAAAAAAAAAGACCCTGCTCAGCCATCACATTGTATCCACTACAGGCAGGGGGGCAAATACAGACTGTTGACAGCTAACAGGCACAGCAGAGCATCTGCCTCCCAGGTGAACTCATTTCAATTACAGGAGTGTTTTCTCCCAACTGGATTTCACTGCGTCTCATTCGTCAACCCCATGGTGACAAAACGGGTCGACGTGCCAGCGTTGGTGGGCCGCCGCTGCCAAGGAAACAATGTCAAAGCCAAGCAAATGCCTTTTTCACTATATTGGTGTCGAAGTGCTGCCAGGGGAAATACTGGCTCACCGGTGTCTCCTGTGAGAGCCGATGAGCCCGGCAGCCAAAGGCGCCTTGCTGATAGGGATGGAGTGTCTCTATGGTAACGGCAGAGGGAAAGGAGCGAGTTGATGCAGGTAAATGGAATTCTAGGCTGAAAGAAAAAAAAAAAAAAAAAGACCCTTGATGTTTTAATGTGTTCACCTTAACACAGCCAAACATGGAGAGCATTATCTAAATGTACACAGTTCATAGTGAAGTATAACCATCACAAAAGGTCAATCTGGGCACTTGCACAACAGTGACAGAGACCATCCATAAAACATCTGATATCAGTGTGCATATAAAACATTTCCTCACCTACATATCACAGTCTGCCAGTGTCGGTCACTGTTTACACAGACAGTGTCAGTCGGTTCAACTATTGTTGCTCTTTCTCGTCTCTTTCCTTTCTCCAAATTAAACAACAGGCAAAAGGCAGACAGATAACGTAGCAGATCGATTAAGCAAAAAGGTTTCCAGTGTGTTTTGCAGCCGTTGGCCCATTAGCAGCTTCAGACAGACTTTAGATTATACTTTGTGCATTGTTCAGAAACACACCTCTAGTCTCAAAAAGTCTTTAGTCTTTTTGTGTTGCCAAGCTCTTCCCCAGGTGTCTGTTTGATCGTGAAAGCTTCATCATTTAGAATCTCTTTGAGTGTTTCAAAGGGGTTTGGGACAGAGAGAGAGAGCGAGCGAGTGATGTGGGAGATTATGATTTTCCACGTTGTCTCACAATCAGTGTAATTGGGAGCATGCATTTAATTCATTATATTCCTCCCAAGTCTCCCAAATGAAAGGGAAATATTAACCTTTTATGATGACGATCATGGTTTAAGTAATTGGATCAAATGCACATTCTGACCTCAAGCTTAATATACCCATGTCAGCCTGAGGACATACACATTCAAATCATAAATCTAAGTAGATTACACTGTAGTGTCACTATTGATAAAATCCATCGTCTTTAAGACACAACCAAATGCCTCGTCAGTAGCCATCAATGTTATTCTGAGACTGGCCCTTTGGGGCAGATGGGTTAAATGGATCACACCACTCCTGCTTCTGCCAAAGCTTCAACAAGCTTCCAGTGGACTGGATGTAAGAAAGTACACACATCAACGTGACTCCATGCACCTGTAGATAAGAAATAATCTAAAATCCAGGACAATGCAGCACAGTGCATCGAATCATTTGCTCCCAAAAGCTACAAGCTTTGTGTTGTCAAGGCACATAAAAGGCACTTTGGCTTGGAAATTGATTGCCGGAGAAAATCCCAGGAATTGACCGTTCACGAGCTTTTGTTGAGGGCGTCTGCACCACAGCCAAGAACTTTAAACAATGGCACAAATCCTCGCTCATTATGCTGCCGAGAATGCATCCTTTGTCACCCTGAAAACACTCACTCCAGCTGTCAGAAATAGCAGGCACCGAGTCTTTATGCAGAGGGAATAATGCCACCTCCATAGTTTACGCAAAAACATCAATCTGAATTTACAAGACGCTGTGCTACAATACAAGTGACGCACTGAAGATGCTCACACATGCTATAATTAATGTTGTACTTCCAAACAAAAACAACTGAACACTTTATTTGTGCAGCATTACCATAACCTTTTCATGATGCCTCCTTGACTCTATGGCAAGAGGGAAAACATTGTGTGAGCTGCTTTCTTTTTCATAAACAGGCTTCTGCCTAATGACCAGCGATCCACCGTAGAATAATAAAAAGAAATTATTAAATAATGACTCATAATGATTCGTCTACGGTGCAGCTGTGACCTCCACACGGCGGCCACTGCGAACGGACCAAGGGCAGTTTATGTTTTGTTCTGAACAAGTCAACCACAGCTCTGAGTATGTTTTCTTTACTGCTCCTTTTAATCTGCTGCACATGTAATCACTGTAATTATTAAAAGAACAGGTAAATTACTGGCTTGCTGTCACTGTGGGGGGGTGGGTACAGTTCTAACTGAGATGAGACTGAGGTGTGTGTTCGTGTGTGAGGACAGAGGAAGAAAGAGAGCATCTCCACAGAACAAGACTGATTTGAGTATAAAGCTCAGCACATATCGTGTCAGCGGCTAAAAAGGTGTCACAACCACAAGATCTAAAGATGAAACCTTAAACTTCTTTCAGTGTAGCATCACTAAGAATAAAACAGTCTCATCCAAGTCAACGCAGTTAAGACAGCACATCTTCAGTGTCAACTTTGTGCTTTATCATTATCTGATGTGATGCTGCCATGTCGCATCTGTGTCTCTGTGTTTTGATTCATGATGGATGTGGGGTGTTGTTAGGTTTGGAAATATGCACAGTAATTGGCAACATAACTAAAAAAAAAAGGGATTTGGAGGAGAAAAACAAAACAAACAAACATGCATTTGAGAACTTGTACTTCAGAAATCCCCCACAGCACTCGTCCACCTGAGTTTTAGCAAAATCTACATGATGCAGTGAAGCATTCTTCTGAAATGGATTTCCAAATTATGTGACATTCTGGTCTGTCTGCATCCGGTATCTGTCTGAGACAACTTAAGCTGCTAAATATCATGTTTAAGGTGTTTCTGATGAAACCCAAAGACAAATGTAAGTACACATCATTTTATGATTTGACTGTTTTCTTCAACCAAAAAGTGATGAAAACCTCCTTAATCACGCCAAAAACAGCTTCATTCCCACATTGAGATCACCTGAGAATCAACACAACTTTAAACTCCACCAAAAAAAAAAAAAAAAATTCTCATCAACAGGTGCCAATTAATCAGCCTTTAATCAAACAGCGTGAGTAACAACAGCTGCTGTCTCTTTTTTTGGTGCTTTAATTCCTCTGAACTACAAAAGTGATTAAAATGTTTATTTTAGTTATTTAGTTGTGTGTATGTGTGTGTGTGTTGTGAAAAGATGAAAAATTTTAGAAAAAAGCAGCTCACCTGTGTTGTGTTGCCGACAGTTTTCCTCTGTGAGCTGTTTTTAGCTGCTGCGTGTATTTCGGAGTTGTGCCGGATCGGATCGGTCTCTGCAGCAGAAAGCGGCTTTTCTTCTGGAAACGTGACGCAATCAACTTCTGCGTTAAACACCGTTTGACTATTTTTTTATTTTTTTATTTTTTATTTTTTTGTGACAGTCGACAGACACACAAGCTTTGTTTATTTATTTACTTATTTGGTCCCTCGAAATGCCTTCCCTGTGCTCACGCGCCACCGATTGCTCGCCTCTAATATGGTCATAGGAAGTGCGGCGGTTACTTTACTGACCTCGACCGCTGTCGGAAATGTCGATATCACAAGTTCAGGCACGACTCGAAAAAAAACTCCTGCTGTAAAAAAAATTATGGCTTTTAAACAGAAGACATGAAGATGATTAGCTGTGTAAATAAGTGATTGTTAAAGCCATAACTTATTTTTCCATCCTGAAATAGCCCAGTTGCTCTGAACCCATCAGACCAGTTAAGTTTATATATTATTATTATTATTATTATTATTATTATTATTATTATTATTATTACATTACTGCAGGAGTCACAAGGGAATTCAATTTTTTTTGCAGAGACATTGTGTGGAATTTAAAAGGAAATATTAAAGTTCCATTAAAATAGTACTGGTATAACAGTAAACAATGAAATAAAATGGAAATTAATTTTAAAAAATGAATAAGTTGTGTCAACATTGCATAAAATCTGGAAGGAAACTAAAGACAATTTAAAATGAAAAGCTCTTCTGATAAAATGCATTAAAAGAAGCAAATACAAACATAAAACAATGCTTTAAAAATGTGATTAAATAGTGGACTTCTGGAGATGCATTTTGTTTTTGTGGCTTTACTTTTGCCTCTGTGAAGTGACGTGAATTTCATTTTGGCCACTTCCGGCCAAAGAGACTCGAATAAAACGAAAGTTTACGCTGTGCAACTGAAGGCATCATTTGACTGTTGCTGAGGGACGTTGCCGAGAAAAATCTGCCCATCGGTGATGGAGGGGAACAGGTCCTGCTGTTAGTCACACTGAGGTCTTTTACTTAGTTGAATTCTTGATTAAGTCTATTTTCCCCAAATTAAATATGATTTGATGCAAAAATTCCCCTCCAAATGACACTGGCCAGAGGAATTAGGCTATATTTCACCAGAAATATAATTTCCTGCTGATTAATAGATGATTATGCAAAGAATACATTATGGAAATAAAATAGAATTTCCTTTATATTACTTGTCATTACAGCCTAATCTCCCAGCAGCGACAATATGTTCTGGTACTCAGTGCTCTTGTGAATGACACCCTTGCAGTAATATTTACAACACATGCAAAATGATGCAGAGCAGATGATACAGATACACATCACTTTGAAGGACCGTATCACAGACCACATCGGGCAAATTCTCATTCATTTGTTTGCACACTGGGACGCGCTGGGAGAGGAAGGGCATGAGCATCAATGCTTTAAATAGGCGCAGGGGCATTAATTATATGCTTGCAGGGGGAGAGGTGTCTCTCTAAGCAGGGAAATTCTTTCACATGTGGCCAGCAGGAAGATGGCACGGCAGCTGCAGAACTGGTAATACACCGATGGAACCCTTCATCAACACAGACAAAGTCAAAGCTTTTCAGCATCCTGTGATTAGGGAGTTTCCTTATCGCTGTTTACCGACAATACTCCCAAGGGTCTACTCCGAAGCATTCATTACACACTGTGGAACAACTGAAATCAGTAACTAGAAGTGAAATGTGTTTATAATTTCCCAATAGCATGCAGGTACCACTTAGCATTCCTGTGAAGGCCCCAAACCAACAAAATCTGCTGTTTTAGTATTATCGTCAATGCTAATTAATACTTATTATGTAGGTGGGTTATGATTTTGACTTTGTCTGGTGTTTTCTCATTACTGCATGTTCAGAGAGGAAATTTGATTTTGTGACTGACTGAGCGAGGCTCCTGAGCTGCAAATGATACAAAGACAATCTGACAAGGAGTTGAAAGCTGCGGGCTGGAGAATTACATCAGAGGGCTTATATCTAATACACTAATGGGGAAAAGAAGAAACAAACAAAAAGAAAAGTAGACTTGTGCCTTTGATTTGTTTTGACTTCATTTTAAGATCCCAGAAAAATAAGGCAGAAAGCTTTTCCTATGTTGAGTGATGAGACATGTGACCCTTTGCCTTGTTTCCATGGACACATCATTGGAGAACTTCTTCAGCTTGCTCCAACTGTTAGAAGTGTTGACGGCAAATAACAAGTAAAGGGTTTGGTTATCAACAAGAGAAAATCAAAACCCAACGCTGAACCTGATTAAAGTCCTGTAGATACAGTAACTCTATGGAAGAATTGCTTTAGAAGTATTGCAGATGACACATCTTCAAACATCTGTAATGTCTAATGTCAACATCAGGTCCCTACACATATTTATCTCTAAATCTAATTATTCACTCAATCAAAGCTCACTTGGTGCAACCATTTGTCTTACTGCTGCAGTATTTTTTAGAGCAGGAGTTATTGTTTTTTTGACCACATTGCTCTACTATTCATGAGTATGTTCACCAGAAGTCAAAGCCATACAAAACTTGTAAACAGCAGTGTTGACAGGTTCAGAAACACACCTATGCAGATTTGACTTTGTTCCGCTTGTGAGGAGCTGAAGAAAACTCTTCTCAAGGTCTCAATGCGCAGGATGACTTGATGTCAGAAGGTGGTGATCTATTTGTTTGCACACCATCTAATACTAGCTACACATGGATCATTGCCTAAAATGAACAGAGAAGCATAACTGGGTGACTTTATGTTCCTATGACTGAGCCACAGGCAAAGTGAAGCTCCTGTAAACTCCAGTGGTAGATGGTGTTTACCTCGTAGATAAATCTGTCTTCCACTTTTCATGGATCTGTAGCAATGTCTGACAGTATTATTTCTACACACACGAACCTTCCAGCAAAAAGTTCCTTATTAGAGAAAAAAGGCAGTCTCTCTAACCAGCAGTTTATTCAGGAGAGACTTCAATACGTGTCAAGAAATAAACTTATTTTGCTATGTACAAACCAAGCACGGAAAAGTAAGAAATGTGAGCCTTTGGCGATTAGATAAAACTATTATGTCATCACATTTCTTAGGGACTGGTGATCTGGAGAAAAACTTGTAGGTGTGATGGGAAGAGGACAATAGTGGGGATCTTTGTGTAATGGGGACTCTAATGACTTGGCACGAGGTAGTGTAGGTGGAGGGTTTGAGATTGAATGGTTGAGACT
The DNA here is from genome assembly GCA_034769265.1 of Remorina albescens. Lineage (NCBI taxonomy): Eukaryota > Metazoa > Chordata > Actinopteri > Carangiformes > Echeneidae > Remorina > Remorina albescens. The sequence continues at coordinate 4,503,747 of CM068493.1, forward strand.
GTGGCATAATCTCTTTTGTTTGCAAAAACACTTGAAGTCATTTGATTACTGTAAATAGGGTGAGAGGATGCGAAAGAAATTCGAATGAATGATTGACTGACAGCAGATATAATAAAATAATATTAGTTTGTCTTTGTATTTCTTCCCCTCTACTGTCTGGATCGGTCTTCTGTTGAGAAAAGGAAACTTGGATGATTCGCATTGATTGAAATACTCGAATGCTCTCAAGTCCACTCCATCTAATTGTACACACACTTCAATGAAGACAGCAGTATTCAACAATAAATACATACTGTACACAGCAGTATTTTCTCTACCTGTCCCTTTCTAACACATGGGTTTGGGATAGTTCAATGATAAAACATGTTTTTGTACTCGTGTACCTCTGTCTCTGTTTCTTCTTTATTTTCCCAAGCTTCTTGTGCCTCCCTCAGGTAGAAGAGAGAACTGACAAGAAAGAAACGTGACAATCACTTCACTCTTACTTCAGCCACCATATCACCTCTTTCAAAACCTGTGCTAACCTGGAGAAAAACCTTCATCTGTGTCAGATTTGTGTGCTGTGTTAACTTGAGGCACACGGCAACTCACAACCTACAAAGAAAAGCTTACAAAAATATAAAGAGCATGACAAATCCATTCTTGATTGTGATTCTAATTAAAAGTCTTTTTGTTGGGAGAAAATTTCACTTCTTTGTAATTATGTACCAAAATGGCTACATAAATACCAGTGTTCTGACAGATATGTACTTATTTGACAGATATTTTTTGGGCAGAATGCCACGCTGAGTGGCAGCAAACTAGCCACCCAGTTAATCTGACTGTAGAATTCCAAAACACAATGTCTACACATAAAGTAATTAAATTATCACACAATATGCTTGTTTTTAATAAATAAAAATTCATCCACCTGGTAATTTTACAACCAACTGTGCACCAATCTGGGCTTTTTGGCAGAGAGGTAAAATGGAAGCCTGTCTTCAGTGAAAGTTTGAAACCTGGATTGAACTGTCAGGTAGAGATGTGTCGTTCATTTTGAACTAATCTTTTGTATGAGTGGGTGATTTGTTCTTCATTCACATGGTTACAGCAGTAACATGACCAATGGAGTCCGGTCTGTGGAGGGATCCAGTCCCTCTGGAGGGTGGGACAGATGGGACCCCTTGAGAGATCCACATCATACTTCAGCATCACCAATTAACCGAGTTCCATGTTCGGGCCAGGAATTGAACCTGCAACCTTCTTATTGTGGGGCGACAGCGCTAACCACTCAGCCACCGTGCTGCTCAATTCACCACATACATTTACATCAAGTCGATTAACCTAGACACGTTCCTTTGCCCAGGCTGGGAACCGAACCCGCAACTTCCTTATTGTGGGGCGACAGCGCTACCCACTCAGCCACCGTGCTGCTCAAAACACACGGCAGAAAACTGGTAGATCAGCAACCTCCATCTGTATTTTTCATTTACATCCCAGTTCATATACAGGTGCAATATTATATTATTTTAATATAAATATGATAGATATATACTTTATTTATCCTGAGGGAAATTCACTTACATACAGAGACATGCTGCCTCACCTTTACACTGCACGTGCTTTACTTCCCAACATGACAGACAAACAGCTCGTTTTTGTAGAGATTAGATGAAAGGTGGTGACTCCCCTCCAGCAGGTGGCGCTGACGCGGCTGCGCAGACTCTTAAACCGTCTGCCAACATAAACAACACGAAGAAGAAAACGACGACGACGACGACGAAGAAGAAGAAGAAGAAGTAAAACGACTCTTGTTATTTTTTAATAGCTTAGCCCCATTGTGCCTCAGAATATGGAATAAAAGCGAGGTTTTCTAAATCTCTGACTTCTCCGCTTTAACGTCCCTCTCCGGCTCGACATGGCGGACTGTCGGTTTCTGTGTTGTTTGGATATTTCGGACGGTCGCTGCTTCCGCGGCTCTTCTTATTGTAGCTAGCGCAGCCGTTAGCTCGTTTGGCTAACGCCGCTGTCGGTTCATCGCTGCGGGGCAGAAAGTTAGCCCGCAAAAAAAAAAAAAAAAAAGAAGAAGTAGGCTGTGGAGCATAGTTTCAGAAGACAAGCCAGGGGACCCGAGCCATGTTCGCGTTAGCGCTTCCCGACTCGGTAAGTAGCCGGCCTCGGAGCGTTTTTTCGGCCAGGTAGGAGTGCACGGCGTGCTAACACTACTCGGCAAGTGGGATCTAACTTCAGCCACTGTGGGGCTTCAGTGGGGGAAACCAACTGAGAAATGCCTTTGCTGTTGTAATGGTTTGAGATGTAGCAGCCGATAGCAGCCGCCGAGATGGCTCTCGCTCATCATAACGCATCTGTGTAACTTGATCGCCTGTGAAAAGGGGGAGAGATCATGTCTTGCAAAGCCGCAACCAAGGACAAGAAGTCCAGCTTCAGCAAGAAGCTGTTCAGGCGAGGCTCCGTGCGCTCCGTGGGCAGCTTTATGAGCAGAGTCCTCAGGACGCTGACAGCCTTATCACACTTTGGATCTGAAGTACCTCCAGAGGATGACAAGGACGATGGGGGCTTTTCCACTTTCAAATCTGGGAGTAAAGATGTGGCCATGGACGATGGGGACATTGGGGGGTTCCTGTCCGGAGAGAGAGTTCCCGGGGTGTCGGGTCTCAAAAACCACGGGAATACCTGCTTCATGAACGCAATCTTGCAGTGCCTCAGTAACACTGAGCTCTTTGCTGAGTACCTCGTCCTGGAGCACTACAAAGACGAGGAGCTGGGCGAGGACAAGCCGAAGACGAACGGTGTACTTCTGCAGAAGAAGGGTCCTCTGGCCAAAGGAGAAGTGACGGAGCAGCTGTCAGGGCTTGTGCGGGCTTTATGGACCTTCGAGTACACCCCCCAGCATAGCAGAGACTTTAAGGTAAGAGTGACATGGGCCATCGCTGGGGGGCAAGACATTGATGACTACAGTTGTGTGTTTGTAATCAATCAAAGAAGTAACTGGAAAATCGTATCACAGCATTTAAAAAAAAAAAGTCTATAAATGACCTGACCATACAGTTTTAAGTTCGAGTTGTGAGTGTGTATTGCAGGAATTCCGTATGAGAATTTGTGTTGTAAACTTTGCTGAGCCTTAAAGTGTCCTCACGATGTGCTGAGTCTTTATACATGTAGTTGGTAATGTGTTTTGTTTTGTCTTTTCACACAAAAACCCTGAGAAACACCCATCCTTCCATCTTCATCCGCTTATCGGGTCGCGGTCATGAGAAACATGCACCAACCTTTATGTGTGCATGTTGAAAATACAATATGTAGGTGCTGCTGTGAATGAAACCTCATGACCAACTCTATACTGGTCTGTACTGTTTCCTTGCAGAATGCTGTGTCGAAAAATGCCACACAATTTAAAGGGAATGCTCAGCACGATGCACAAGAGTTCCTGCTGTGGCTGCTGGACAGGGTGCACGAGGATCTCAACACAGTTAACCCCAGCAGCAGGCTGCCTATAAAGGTGAGTTCGGTACAGTGCTTGCTCTTTGTTTCTCCATATATCTCTTGGTTTTAGGACAACTGTTAGTATTAATTTTCACTGCAGCATATTTTTAAACCGTTTATTTCACAGATGTTAGTGAAACTCAGTATATCGAACAAATGAGCAGCTGTACAATTGTGGTGAACCAGACTTGCATCATCTTGTTTTGTCCCATTTCAAGGGACAAGTCAATAACATGACAGTATCTGAAAGCTGTTTGGCTTCCGCACTAACTTAGGAATCCAGTATTAATTTAGAAATCAGAAATCCAACTCTTTAAATCGGTTTGTGATTGTTTAGCCCCCCATTGAAGAAGATGACCAAAGCTTAGAGGGGCCTTCTCCTCCTCTCTCCGCTGGCTCGTTTGTACAGGAACTGTTTCAGGCTCAGTACAGGTAGGCTTAATGTCCAGCAGCAGCTCTGTTATGTCCATATTGTCTCTCTGCAATATTAAGACATGCCATTTGTCCAAACAGGTCTTCTCTCACTTGCCCACATTGCCAAAAGCAGAGCAATACATTTGATCCCTTCCTCTGCATCTCCCTACCCATCCCACTTCCCCATACACGGTGAGTGCACACCTGAGTTACATAAAGCTAGTTTTTTTTTTTTTAAATGTGCACCGTATTTTTTTTTACCTCATTTTACACAATCTAAAACAAAAATGGTGTATACAGGTTCCTCAAAAGGCTAACAGTTTACATTGATGTGTTTTTGAGCGTATGAATGCTGACAAGTTCACCAGGACCTGAAGCAAATACTGTGTTCCTCCCTCTGGTCAAAGAGGGAGGAATGTAACCTGGTTTGGCAAGGGTGTTGTGTGGGGGAGGGGGGTGAGGGTGCAGCAGAGAGGAATGGGAGGAGTGTGTGAGTTTAAAACCAAAATAACAGTGTGTTAAATTTAGGTGTTTCTGCAGCAAAGGAAATGAGGAGGAAGGAAATACTTCAAAATCTTGGTCTTTGTTTTGCTGCTGTAAAGCAAATGTCAAGGTTTTCTCATGGTTACAGTAACACCAAAGTAAATCATCCTACAACACTACACTCTGACTACTTTCAATTCATATTATCTTATTTGTTTCATTTTTTCTTTTAATGTTCCTATTTTTGCCAGGCCTCTGTATGTGACAGTGGTGTACCAGGGGAAATACTCTCACTGTATGAGGATTGGAGTTGCTGTTCCTCTCAAAAGCACTGTCTACCGCCTCAGAGATGCTGTGTCACGTGAGACCAAGATCCCAATGGACCAGGTGCTATTCCTGTCACTTATCAGCTCTGGGTCTGCCACAGTGAGGCTATATCACTGCTCCACAGTGTTAGCTGAGTGTTCCTAATGTGAGGTGTGCGTCCGAGTAGTAGTATCTTATGTGGTCTGTTTTTTAATAGTGTGTGCTATTATAACACATTTCTGTAGGGCTGTAGCAACTGAGTGCTAACATTGAGGAATTAATATTGAGGTGAAAATGTCATAAGAGTTAATGTAGCTGGCAGTTAAGGGGAATATTGAGATGTTTATTTTGGAATTTACTCTTATTTTTTCTCCTTTCAGTTTGTTTTGACCGAGATGTACTATGATGGATTTCATCGTTCATTCTGTGATGATGACGACGATCTTGACATCATTCAAGAGAGCGACTCCATCTTCGCCTTTGAGACACCAGAGACCTTCAAACTGGAAAATATACGCACAAAAAGAGGTATGACTTTTTAGATGTTGCGAATATGTATACTTTTTCAAATTAAATGAGTAGATCACAGTATATCTTCGCTTGTTTTTTTTTTTCTGTCTGATCACAGGAAGTCTTCTTGCAAATCTGAATCATAACAACTTGAAATATGGGGCAGAAATCAGCAGGACGCCTTCATTCATGCAGGGGGCCATGACTCCCATAACAGCATCACCCAATAAAAACCTGGGACCGGAAAAAATCATCCTTTTAGTGTGTAACAGAGCTTGTACTGGCCACCAAGGGAAGAGGTATTACAATAAGAAAACTTTCTTTATTATCTTTGCAACACAAAACCTTCCCCAAAATGGTAATAATGAAGCCTGGGACTGCTAATAGAGCTACATTATGTCATTTTAGGTTTGGCCTGCCTTTTGTACTGTACATGGAGCGCACTGTGACCTGGGATGCTCTACAAAAAGAGATCCTGGAGAAAATGCGTCATCTTTTGAGACCAGGGGTTTACATTCAGGTATGAAGATAAGCAAGTACTCAGTCTGTTCTGTACACTGAATGGACAGTAAATATTTTTAATGCATGCTGCAAGGTAGACAAGCTGAAAGGTCATTGCTTTCAACTACTGGCCCTCAGAAAGAGTGAAATCATTAGTTAGTGAAGTCAGTGAATCATATGGACTAGCCTCACAGAAATATTAAAAATGTTGTCTTTATGTGAAGGTGGGACCCTTCAGTCTTCGAGTGGTTGGCGTTGTTGGTATAACCTACCTCCTTCCCCAAGATGAGCGACCGCTGTGTCACCCAACAGTGGAAAGGTCGGTTTGGATTTTATATAAAATGTGCTTACTTCATGTGTAAATTGAGGCTGTATTAGGACAAACCCATCCATCCATCCGTCCATATTGCTTATCCGTGGGCGCTGGAGCCAGTCCCAACTGGCACTGGGCGTGGGCAAGGTACACCTTATTGTAGGGCCAAGATACACAGACCAATAACAATCCATGCCAATACGCCCACTTCACCACTGGTCCGCCTGCTACAACTCTGACAGTTTACACTATTCCTATCCCTGGCATTAAAAAAAGCAGTATGATTTAAACCCTTCTTGGGAACTATATACGCCCTTTAAGTTTCCGTCTTGGGCTTGCACATCATGTGAAACAAAGTCATTAGTGTGGTAGAACAGTAATTTTAGCAAAACCGTAAACCTTTTTCAAGTGAAATATTTAGCCTGAATCTTTTCTTCTCCATTTTTTTTCCTCAACATTACTAACAATGAAATATGAAAATTGAGTGAGTGGAAATCAAAGTAAACACTGTTTGTACATCTGCTAACGAGGGTAAAAATCGGCAGAATATTTCATAATTGTTTCTAAATTCTAATATTGTTTATCATTATGCCTTTAAACCTCTCTTATCATGCGTATGTTGTGAGTTCTGTTTGTCATGTCATCTAAGACCTGCTTAGATGACATGCCCCAACAGGATTTTGACTGTTTGTTAAAATGCCAGTTTAGCAGGTTAATTTTGCTTATAACCTACATAATAAAACAAGTCACAACTTTGCCAGCTCATAAAGGTATGCAAGTCAAAGTGAAGTTAGAGTTGGTTTTCACATCAGTGTGACTAATCAATAGGTGCTTTCACTTAAGATGTCTCTGGTTATGTTGTTACCTGTCGCAAACATGATCCTTTTAATCTGAAAAGCTTTGTCAGCAGAGATGTTTATCTGCTTTGAAGTCACGTCTGTTCTTTTAGACAAAAAAATAAAAAAACTTCTCAGATTGGATTAACCCATCAGCTAAAATCATTCACATTAATTGACTGATTGCATGTAATGTAATGGCCTGTAAAAGCATAAAGGATCGGGGTATAAAATCCCTTTTTATAAAAGACACCTGCCTAAATTATTTCCTTTGTTTCCATTACAGGGCATACAAATCCTGTGGACAAGGCGGACCACCACATGTGAAGATAGTGGTAGAGTGGGACAAAGAGACAAAGGACTAGTGAGTAAAAAGGATTCATATTTGCTGCACTTTTGCGATGTGCTTTATTTTATTTCCATCCAACTAAACAAAATAACAGACATGTGTTTGCTGTAATCATTACCTGGAAAAATATATTGCAGTTTTAAAAAAGACAGTTTGGAGACACTGAATGCATCAGCATTTGTTTAAACATGGTTAAGTTGGAAGAACAGGTTAAACCGCTGGTTTAATAACTTGCAAACATTGTGTAATTTTTGGTAAATAAAAAGATATGCTGAAGGTAACAGGCTGAAAAACTAACTGAAATGACAGGCCCAGCTTTAATTTAGAATACATTATGAAAGAATAAAGCTCATGATGATACGTGACAGAAATTCAGCCACTCATGGCTGCAGCTTGGTCAACCAATTTGGGACATAATTTTACAGTTGAAGGTGTGGCAACGTTTCAGTAGTATTGATGGCATCATTACAATGTGTACCATTTCTGCCCCAAAAAAAGGTCCTATTGGGGCTTAATAAATATAAAGTCTCCAAATTATTTCCTTTTGAAAAGTAAATTTTAATTAATCTAGAAGCAAATGACAATAAATTTAAAACAGTAACATGTAAAACACTTAAATCAGCTGTCTAAGACTTTACTATACTTTAATAAATACTTTTATGCTTTGATAAAATAAAGAATCAGACTGAAATCTCAATGCAGATCTTCTGATCCTCTCTTGGCTAAACTGTTGGATGAATGTCTGACTTTATACTTCATACTTCACAGTCTGTTTGGACACACTGAGGAGGAGTACATTCCTGATGCTGAGAGTGTGTATCTGCACAGAGAACATCATCATCAGCCGCAGGCCTGCACCCTTGCTCAGTGCTTTCAGCTCTACACTAAAGAAGAGCAGGTAACAACTTGACAAGAAATATAGCATAGTCGGTTACTGCAGAGTCAGCAATTTGACATTAGAAAATGAATATCAGATTTACTATGACTCATAACGCCATATTTGGAAAAAACTAGAAAGTCTGAGTGCAGACTTGCACGTACATTGTGGTTTAACTCGCCTGCAAATGTTCTGGAGGAGAATGGAGAACAGCAAGAGGAAAACTGACTTATAAGCAGTGTGGTTGCGAGCTCGTTCTTCGTGGCTCCTGCTTGAGCTGTGTGTCTGTTTCAGCTGGCTCCAGATGACGCCTGGCGCTGTCCCCACTGCAAGCAGTTGCAGCAGGGCCGTATCAAGCTCAGCCTGTGGACACTGCCGGATGTGCTCATACTACATCTCAAGAGGTTCAGACAGGTACTTCAGCTCATCTAGATACTTTTTAAATGAAAAAACAAACCAAAAACAGGCACAGTTATTATCTGAGTGAGACAAATAGGCACTTGTTTTTACTGATTTAACTGCTGAGTACTTAAAGTAGCAGGTAAACAGGAATTGCTCCTTAATTGCTGATTTTTTTTGTGTCTGTTTTCTTTCAGGAGGGTGACCGCAGGGTGAAGATGCAGAACATGGTGAGATTCCCATTGATGGGCATGGACATGGCACCTCATGTGGTTAAGAGGAGTCAAAGCAGCTGGAGTTTACCTTCCCATTGGTCCCCATGGAGAAGACCCTATGGCCTGGGAAGAAACCCTGATGACTACCTATATGACCTGTACGCTGTGTGCAACCACCATGGGAACATGCACGGTGGCCACTACACCGGTAATGCAAAGAACTGAGGAGGCTTGATGATGGTGATCTTTGATTCATCATCTGTTTTTAACTCGTTGTTTTCTTTTTGCTTTGTGCTTACAGCTTACTGCAAGAACTCCATTGATGGTCAGTGGTACTGCTTTGATGACAGCGAGGTTTCAGCAGTAGCTGACGATGACGTGTGTCAGCAGACAGCCTATATACTCTTCTATCAGAGGAGGACCGCTATTCCCTCCTGGTCGGCCAACAGCTCGGTTGCTGGTCAGCATTTCTTTCCTACTGTCTATCTGTATTCCCAGCCATGTTGTGATGAAGATCGGCATGAAAATCAAATCTTTTGCTTACCATTGTTGTATAATGTATTGTTATTCCAAAAAAATTGAAAAAGAGCTATGGTGTTTGTTGTCATTTACACAGGCTCCACCAGTTCATCTCTGTGTGACCACTGGATCAACAGACTTCCTGGTAGTAGGCCTGCTAGCCTGGCCTCCGGAGCCTCATCCAGACGCACCTCTCTGGCTTCACTGGCTGAGTCAGTAGAGTTTCCAGGCGAACGCAGTGAAGATGATGGTGAGACAGAGGCTGAGATTTGATTTTTGTTTCTTTTTGATGGCAGAAATTCGGGAAACCAAAACCAATATAAAAAACAATATATTTGATGTAGTCCAGGACTTTTAGGCTTAAATGATGAACGTGTAATACTCCTAAAATACTTCTTTTGGAGCCAAAAGATGACATGACAGCTTCCGGAGTTTGAAATCACCCCTGCTGCACCACAAATTTTAAAGCGATGGAAGCAGGCTCACTGTAAGAAGGACAAAGCAGAAAGTGAAGGGACATTATGTCACATCTGACCGGGACAAACAAGACAACATGCTCAGCAGAGTGGGAAACCTTGAATTCCAAGAGAGTCCACATTGAGACAGATGTCGGCCTAGGCTGCTCTTTGTGGTTAATGTAAATGTAGGTTTCATATAACCATCCAGAATATGTGGTCCTAAAACTGCTGGCCAGGCAGATTGGTGTTTAATAGTAACTTTCACTGATTTCACTATGGATTATGCATCCAAATTGTGACAGACATATGGCAGCTTTTATCTGTATTTTTGAATTTAAAACTTTCTTTTACCATGTCGCAGGAATTTTATTTTAGTAGTATTGAAATTGGTGTTGTAATTTTGACAGGTTCGGGGTTTTCTAAACCATTTACAAATAATATTATCTCTCATATGTTTACCTTTTTTAGGAGGGTTCTCTGTCCGCCCTTTTGTGAGGAGCATTCAGCGTCAGAGCTTGTCCTCAAGGTCGTCCATCGGTAGTCCTTTAGCCTTGAGCGACAGTGGGATGAAACCATCTTGGTCTCTCTCTGCGAAGCTACACATGAGATCCAACTCGCCGTCTCGTTTCTCTCTGGACTCTCGATGTTCACCTCCTCTAGAGAGGATAGGAGAAGCCTGTGATGACAAGGTTTCCACGTCTTGCTTTGGCAGCTACAGTAGACATGAACGCTATTTTGGCAGCAGGACTTTGTCCATGATGGAAAGCAACTTCAGTGACCATGACAACAACAAACGGTTTGTAGACATGATGTACTGCAGGGCTCCCACTCCAGTGGAAAAGAAGAGCACGAAAAATGAGCCAACTGAAAACAACAACCAGATTACAGCTATAGACCAAAACATAATACCTGCCCAAGCAACTCCTGCGAAAGAACAGAAACGTAAGAGCAGCATCGTAGGATTAGTTTCAAAGGCAGAAAGCACGAGCTCCACAAAGAACTCTGGCAAAGTAGAGCAAGAGAAAACTTGCAAAAAACGTTTGTGCTCAACCTATAAAACTGCTTCCGAGACATCTTCCAGCACACCTGTGAAAGGCAAGAAGGTGAGCAATACTAAAGAAAAGAGTGTAAATGCCAAGAAAAGCACTTCAACACCCAGTGGGACTCCTTCTAAAGCAAAGGAAGCTAGTCAGCCCCTTGAGGCTACGCCACAACACAAGCCCTGTGTTCGCTCCACACCTCAGTCCTCAGCTTCTCCATCACCAACTGCAAAGAAGAGTTCCAGTATCACAGAGAAAAGTGCTACAGGTACTCGCAAACGTCTGGTCGAAAGGAGTTTCAGCAGAGATTCTATGCACACTAGCCCTCTGGTCGACAATCTCAGAGGCAGCTTGGGAGGTCGCTCTTCACTCTCTAAGAGTGGGGAAAGTAACCGTCTTGAAAGAAGGTCTGTGAGAAGTTCCAGCAGCAGTTCATCTGTCACGAGCCTGCGCTCACCAAGTGTGTCCACCAGAGATGTACAGCGCAGCAGCAAATCAGAGGAAAAGGGATTGTCCTTCTTTAAGAGTGCCCTTCGGCAAAGGGAAAGCCGCCGGTCGGCTGACTTAGGAAAAAGCACTATGCTTGCTAAAAAGACCTCAGAGAGGACGTGCAAGCAAAATGGACAAGCGAAGGAGATCGCTGGAGACGCTTCGTCCTCGCAGACATCTGCAGAGACTCATGGAGGTGAGAAAAAGTCAGAGACAAAGGAGTCTTCCAAACCCCCCAGCTCTCTCAGCCGCACTCTCTTGAACGTAGGCAAGTCCAAGTCTTCCACTTCTGAAGTAAGTCTCAAGTCTCCCACAAATGGGAAGAAGCCACTTGAAAGGATGGCATCTTCCCGAAAGCTGTCATCGAGCATGCAATCTCCTGCACGTACAACACAGAGGCCTCAATGATACAGTCAGATCGAACTTACACATTGCAGCTAATTTCTTTGTGCGTAAGTTTCAGTGAGTGCCATGTGTATTTGTAAAGAGACATGTTATGGTTTTGTACACTTGCATAAGATTGTGGCTTTAGGTTTTGAATATTGGCAGCCAGCTTTTGAGTTTTTGTTTGTTTTACTGCATAAAAAATCTGGACTCTTTTTGCATATTTGGGTGCCAAACACATGTCTGGTACGGAGCTACATAAGCATGCCATATGCATTCAGCTGAACAGCGCAGCCTGTTTGATTGTGCATAATTGAGGCCTGTATGACAGCTGACAGAAGTCCCTACTGGAATCTTCAGATCCAATTATCTTTTCTTCCAACGAGAGACTATTTATTTCTTTGAAAAATATCCTGACAGAAAAACCTGATTTAAAATGCAGCAGCCTAAACACTAAACTATGACGGGATTGAGAAACATTTTTTACCTCGTATGCATCAACAATGCGTAGCTTGAGAGTTTAGGTTTAGATTTAAATACAATTTTCAGATTTAAAATGAAAATCAGCTGGTTGTTGAAGCTTAGACCTCAGATGTTTTTTATTTTAATCCCAACAACAGTGACAACAAAACCATAACAATAATTCTAGTCTCTTGACAAATACTGAAACAGACCTGATATGCTCAGACACACACACACACACACACACACACACACACACACATAATCGCAGTGAAAAGAGTTTCATTCCGAAATAGGAGTGGCTGAATATTCATATTGGTTTTTAATCAATCAAAGTGACCCTTGTTTTTCTACACACATGCGCACACTTTCTCCACTCACCTCATGTCACGGGTTAATGGGGTAGTGAGTGGTTGTTTATTTTTTCTAAAGCCATGGAGAAAGACTCAGAAGTAACATCATGTTATATTTTCAGAGTATCTGACAACGAGCAGCAGGAGTTTTATTTTTGTTTATGACTAATATTTTTTCAGTAGAAATTTATTTTATTAGAATTTTTGTAGAAGCTGACATTTTTTCCTCCAAAAAAAAAAAATGTTTTGGAATGAAACCCTTTAAATTCAAAGCGTATGAATACATTCATATGTATAAATGTATTCATACATACACACACACACACACACACACACAATATGGACAGAGAGGGATGTGTCTGTACAGATGTTGACATAAAGTATATAGTATATAATCCATTTCTTTTCAATGAGCAAGATGAAAATAATCTTAAGCGCCTTCCAATGCTGTACATGGAATCAAATAATTGCCTTTGGCAACATAGTAGTCTACTACTGTATGCATCACTGAGTAGGAATGTTGTGTTGTTTGCACTTTGTATAGATAAGATAGTTTTCTTTGACCCAGAATAGTTAATAATGCAATTATCTCATTTTTAATATGCTGTCTGTTCATGACTTCAAAACATATCGTAAAGTAGAGTAAACAGGCCTTAGACTTGAAATGGTAAAAGGGTACATTCATCTCAATGTTTCAGGGGTCATTAAAAAAAAAAAAAATCACCCCTTCACTACACCTGGTGCTGTAACAGACCACTGCTCCTCTGGCACTGATATTTCTTAAATGAACTTATTTTTAGACGTTCAGAACTGTGACCCCACAGACTTCAGTGACCTAGAAACCTGTTGGCATAACCTGTGGTACCTCAATGGAGAGGACAATATTTTCTTTTTCTTTTTTTTTCCTCCATCAGGCTGAAACAATATTCATAACGATCCATTTAGTTCGTTGTCAAAGGCCTCTGAGTTGTCCAAACTTTGATGTATGGACAGACTGTTCCCACTTATCAGGCACTGCATGGCATTAGTGTTGCTGTATATTGATAGAAGCAGAGATAGGTTAGTGTCACTTCGTCTTTACCGTTGTAGCCCGCCTGCAGTTGCAATATTCATACATTAGATACCAGCAACAACGTATGTGCTTAATGAATGAATGTGAATATGCCATTAAAAGCCAATTGTTAGCGAGCAGGTTTTACTTTAAGCATTAACATAATCTTTGAATTACAGATTACAGTATTTCTCTCCACTGTTTCTCTGTAGCATCTACCAGGTTTACATTGGTTCTCAGATGGTTTCCAAGGAAATACCACCCAAGTTAAAGATCTAAGTATGTTATTTAAATGGCCCGTTTGGGGTTTGGAGCACATTTGGTCGGAGAAGTTGAGATTAACTTGTGACTTCTGCAACAAATCCATAGTAAGTCAAATGCGGCATTTTCCGAAGCAAAGCAAACTGTTTAGTGGACTTTTGGCAGGTAAGTTATAACCAAAAATATCCTGAATTCTACCCAGCAGCCGCCTGTTGAGAATTTTTAATAATGTCTCTGAAGCCAGAGCATCAAAACTAACATTTAGCAAAATCTGCCGATTGTGATGAACCCTAAAGTCCTTTGCGTATCCTCACAACATTTTTATCACTGTTCTGCACTGACTAAACAAAGTCTGCTGTTCTTAGGCGGTAATATAGAGTTGTGGAAAAGTTACCTGCTGTTGGCCTGTGAGCTCATCACTTCACTGGCCAACCACTTGGTGCAATTTCCATCTGAAATCTGTTGTGCCTGTTGGGTTCAAACTTTGACGGCCCACATGAATGACATACTTACTCTTTAAACATGGTCGTATTCCTGTAGCTGCTCTTTTTTACTTAACCTTGTAATCTATCAGGAACCTGTGTGTGGCACTTTGGGTCAAAGGAGAACAAATTAATGTAATTTTGGCTTTTGCCGTCTCGTTTGCCTGTTTTAAAATTCTCTAATTAAGCTGTCGTGGCTTGTGTGCGTTTTGGAGTTGGGTCATGTCCTTACACTTGCTAGATTTGCAGTTTGGATTGTTAATCCATTTATGTAGCCAAACCCCAGTGCATTACCTAGTGATGCCCCCTTAGTTTTGACATTTTCATTTAGTTATTTGGGGACATTGGAAGCAAGGACCTGTAATACCATATATTCCTTATAAAAACTGTTGTAGTAATTTGAGATCAAATTGTAACCAGCCAAACCTTTTCAGACATTTTCTCCCGTACAGAGCGGAAATCTGAAAGCTGCAGCATTCTTAAAAATTCAGATTGCCGGCATCACGTTTATATGAGTTATGTTGTTTACAGCACGTACGATGAGACATGGTGGCTGAAAGCCCAACAGCAGGCAGCTCATTCAGTAGTTGCTGAATGCATTGTTGAGCCTAAATCCTTCAAATGGAGTACACCGCAGAGCTGAATGTCTGTGGAATCACTTTGATCCTGTTCTATGTTACAGGAACCTGCTGTCATTTAGTGGCAGCAAAATTAAATAGCCGCTTTCAAGCGCAAGAAAAATCCTTTAATTCTGTTTCTTTTATTTTGACCAGCATAGTGGTGGTAAAGCAATAATCTAATAATCATCTCATCGTATGATGTTCATCAATTAAACTAAGAAAGTTGATGGTTGATTGACCGAAGTCGAGTACTGCACTCCACGTGAGAGTTTATCCTCGCAGTTAACCCAAAAATATCCCCTTTGAAAGACAATGTCATAAAGGATCAATGTCAAATGAAGCAAAACATTTCTTCTCTTTCTTCACTACAATCAATCCATTTATTTATTGTTTTTAATTGTTAATGTACAGTCGGTGTACAGAATTAAGAATTAATAAGGAATGCAGTATTGCATGAAAACGCTAATGCATGTATTTCATTATCTATGCAAAAGTCTGCAGCTATGTACAGTAGAAAAACAGCATGGCCGGTATATTCTATTGCTTAATTTGCACACCATCCCAATATTTAGAAATAGTCAATTTTACAGAGTATTCCATCTTGTTAAACAACATGAATATCTTTCCTATATGAAAATCTATTTAATGCCATAATTGCTTGTAGCATTCTACCATTTCGGCTTATTTTGTCCGCTTTCCTTCATTACTTAAATTTTGATCTCAGCTGATTTGTGCTCTCTGGGTGCTCCTATCAAACTGGTAGGTTAATGTATTTTTGTTTTTGACAAGATGTTTAATATTTACTGTTGTACACCAGCAGAGATGACACTCTGGATACGATAATCTTGATGTGGTTACTAAATAGCCTCATGTATGTATGTATGTATGTATGTATTGTGAGAAGGCCTTCCATGACTTCACTTCAGTGATAATACTTTGTCAACCCCTGTTAAAATGTTCTTCACTGCATCAAAGATGTGGTCAGTCTCTAAAATAAATATATAAAATATATATAGATATATATATATAGCGAAATGCAATAAATAAAAGATCGTACATTTATAGTTTTATATTACATTACGTTATGAACAATGACATGCAAATATAAATATTCAGCCAACACTTTTTCTAGTATTTATGCCGCATCGATCGTTTTAATCATGATGTGATTTTTTTCCTATTTTTTTTATTTGACACAGGCTGCTTTTTTCTGAAAACTGGTGAAGTGGGTGTACATTAATCACGAGTTGTTGAAATTCACACAGGCTTCATACAAAAAGGAGAGAATTCTGCATTGAGCTATTGTTATGACGGCTGGTTGCATTTGTGTTTTCGTTTTTGTTTTGTTTTTTGTGTGTTTAACAGAGTCACAAAAAGTTCCACATTCTCAAGGTGAGACCATTAATTATTGATTTGATACGTCACATGTTTGAGTGAGTATTTTGCCCCAGATTCAAAGTTGTACTAGCCACTGGCCCTGAAATCCCGAAATTTGAGCCACAGACATAAGATTCTTCAGATACTTTGTTATTTCAGCAGTACAGTGGTGTCCTTTTCCAATCGTGTGAGATTTTGGCTGACATACTTTAACTTTAGGGCTGATACGTGAGGCTTTAGAGGATGTCTGTAAAAACATTAACACTATAAACAGCTGATACTGAAACTTTTCAGAAGCCTTAAACAAAACAAACTGTCAGTTAGTTTGTGTCTGGATGATAGAAAAACTAAAGAGCTGTGTAATGAATGAATGTCATAAGTCTCATTATTATTATTATTATTTTTAACACTATTGTGCTAAATCCATAGCACATCTCTACTCTGACCTTTTAGTCTTTAATTGTGCTTTTTTATGTATTATTCTTAAGGCATTTTGTAAAGTACAGTATGTTGCATTAATTGTGATTTATTTTCTTTTTCTCTATTCCTTGTTGTTGTACCAGGTTCTTGAGGTAATTATTGACATCTCCATTGTCTGAACTGGCCTATTTTTTATTTTTTATTTTTTTTATTCTTATATTTCACTTTAGGGCCTCTGTTCCAGCATTTGCTTGTTTTGTTTGTTGTTGTTGTTTATTCGTTTTTATTTTTTAGTTCCAAGTTACTCAGACTGTGTCAAAGTCTTCTATGTTAATTTATTTCTCTTTGTTATCATATATGCACTTTTAATGTTTTTTTTTTTGTTTTGTTTTGTTTTCCTTTTATAATTCCTCTAAAAAGACAAATGTGTATATACTTTTTTTACCCATGCAAGTACAAAATGAAAAATCTGATTAAAAATATTCAAAGTGTCTTTGTTGTCTTGAGTTGAACTTATTCTTACACTAGAGGGAGCTTTTCTCTAACACATTGTCCTCAGCGTCGCTCACACAGCTTGCAGGTTTTGGGTATCCGTGATGCAGCATTAGGACCATAACAGAACGTTTCCAGGCTCATTGGTGTCACAAAAGCTGGGTGATCTCATGATGTGTCACCAGTGTGCATAACAACTCAATACCGAGCTCAGTTTTCAGATCTGCAACTTGCCTGCCTCAATAAAAAAAATCAATATTCTCACTGCTGTCAGTAAATTGTATTGGAACAGCATGAGGCATATGTTGAAAGCATTCCCCTTTTATCTTATTTGGATCCATTTGATGCTGGTCAACCAAGAGCATGAGCACACAAATCTACTGCTTATTGTCAGCGCCACAGCAGAGACGGTGTATTATCTGAGACCTCAAGGCTGTGCAGTACATGAGCGGCTTTAAATTTCTGGGCAGGATTATTATTTGAAGTTTTTTTTTTTTTTTTTCCTGGCAGCACGGTACTGAGGTGCAGATGCAAACATTGTCTGAGTGGGAGAAGGTGTCCACCTGACATCATTTAACACCGGCGGGGCGGGGCGGGGGAATAACTGCTGAGGTGAAGAGCGGATGTCAGATTACCTCCTTTATTGCTTTAGTGAACAGTAAATATTCCACGTTACGTTCCTGAAACTAGATTATGCGGTTTTAAACTCATACAAGCGACAAAAGAGATGCATTTCTTTCAAGCAGAGGGAAGACAAAGTAATCTGACGAGAAAAATACAGCTGGTTATATTTACATAGAATATTATTTAAGTCATGTTTTAAGTGAACTTTCTTCTGTTTTCATATATGAAAAAGTTTTACAGTCATAGAAGTCAATCTGTAGAGTAACTGGTAACTATATCTGTCACATAAGTGCATCCGATTTATAATGAAATGTAGAGTGACATGCCATGGAAATACTCCCACAGGCTGTCAAAGTAGAACTGATGCACTTAATCAAAATAGTCTTCTTAAAAGTCTCCTCCTGATCTGGTAGTTTCAAAGTCATTTTATTAATCCAAAATGATATAAAATGACCTTTTTGGAGGCCAGTAACTCCTTCCTTGTTCTCCATGGCAGAGAAAGCTTTGCAGTTCGGTCTGACTGATGGGTCAATGATGTAGGTGCATAACCTGCAGCTGTTGAAGTATTTCTTTTTGATTGCACAATAATTACCCACTTGACATAACTGAACACTTTTAATTTGAGTGGCGATGAAAAGGAATTAATGTTCAGGTAAAAAGCAGATGTTCTTTTAAGAAGCAATAAGAATTTCACTCTGGCAAGATTATGAGCGTTTGAGTTGTTTTATGCCATTAAAAGAGGACATCCAGTCCTTCATTTGGCCGACGTCGACCTTCTGAACCTTTGGACATTTCCCAGTAAGCCAGAACAGCGTCTTACCCCCCACTCATGATAATATCAGTCCCCCTATAGTACAGTGGAGTTACTTTAGCAATTCGCCTGTGGTTTTATCTCCTTTGTCCCCTCTTTTGACTCCACCCCAAGAGAGTGCAGGAAAATCAATAATAATTGATTTTAGAAGGCAAGAAAAGCAGGTTGGAATTCAAGGGAAGGAGTGGGGAGAGACAGAGACAGAGGGCTACTAGCAGGGAGGTGTGAGACCTTAAGTATAATATGCATGTGCTGGCACAGCTAAAGGTCACCAGCATGAACCTGTCTGTAACAACAGATTATAAAGTGTCTGGGCAGTACAATTACTGAGGTCTCACATAAAAAAAAAAAAAGAAGAGAAAAACGGCAGCTGTGAACACGGATGCCACCTCCTAACTGTAAGTAATTATATTCCATAAAGAAAGACGGGTCGTGTAAAGACTCTCCCACTGTAGCAGGGCAATTATCGACGATTAGCTCATAAATAGTACAAGATGTACTTGGTTTTCATGGCCGCCTCGAGTGGGAGATGACGAAGGGATTCTAAATCTGATGTAAAAAATCTGCAGCCACACTACCAGAACAGTTTGTAGCAAGTTGAGCTTCATCATATATATATATGGAGAGAGAGAGAGAGAGAGAGAGGCAGAGACCACTCTATCAACCTTCACAGGGTTTCTTTCAAAGCAGGACAAGACAGCGGCAGACTTTCACTACAGGGAGGAAAGCCTGTTTGATTTTTATTGCAAGATTCGTCCGGGGGTCCGGCGGGTCACTGCGGCTGACAGTTTGGAGATTGATAGTTGAGATCTTTCCCAGGCGGAACAGTGTTGGACAACATGAGCAGTGATCCACGGCACCAGTGGGGCTGGGTGGGGTGAGGTGGCTGCAGATGTGGTGTATCCCTCAGTCAAGTGTGTGTGTGTGTGGTCTTCTGGCTGAAGGCCATGCCCCCCGTGTCATCAGGACTGCTGGATGCTCCTCAGTACCTGCAGACTGACGCGCCTGCACCTGGAGACCCATCAATGGTTCAAAACAAGACCAATTTTATAGAAAATGAGAACTTTTTTTTTTCTCCTTTTTGCTTCCTTGTTTTTCTTTATTGACTTTTTATTATTCCCTCCTGTCATTTCCTTCCTTTCTTTATCTAGTGATTTCAGACAAAGCCAAATACACCAAGATCAGCACCAAGAGAAATTGTCGCTCATTCCGATTTTGATCAGAGCCATCCGAATGCTGAGTTGATTTTAATATAGATGTGCACACACGTGGACATCCAATCACAATGCTGTTACTCTGCTGCGCTGAGTTCTCTTCTCTCATGAAAATAACACGCTTATAAAAAAAAAATTGCTCAGCATCACAATAGGGATTTTTAAAGTCGATATTTGTCTGGGTCCAGTTTAATGTGTGTGTGTGTGTGTGTGTGTGTGTGTGTGATGGGGGGGGGTAGCTAAATGGTTTCACAGTCCCAATTTAGATTTCTTGTGAATGTGAATGAATGATGAATTATTTGATGCCACTAGCTTGTTTCTGGAAGAAACATGATGTTCTCATGACATATAAATAATTGAATCATTACAAACTATAATATGATATGAATAAATATCTGACAGTAGCTTAAATTCTTAATAGAGGAGCAGGTCATACATTTTTTTCGGTGTGATGTGTTAATCCCAGCCATGGCATTTTACAGCGGGAGCAGTATGAATTAAATCTGATCTACTTGACCCGCATCAGACAGGTGTAATGACCCTTCGTACTGCTCAGCATATTTCCACTGACAGCGCTTCCAGTTAATTTCTGTGTTTGGCCATATTCCCATCAAGGTAGGATAAAACATGCGTGAACTTGTCAGCATGCAGGTCAACGCCAGAGCGCCTCATTTGCATTTATGTATTGTATGCAGGCATACATTTGTGGAATATGTCATGGAGTTCATACTTGTGATCCATTTACCAGGACTCCAGTTTGCTTTCCCCTGACGGATGCAGCTGCAGGAAAAGCCTGCACTCCACCACAGATGTATAAAATATCAGAAAAGAAGAAACAGACTTCAGAAGTGTACAGTTGGGCAAAGTAGCAACAAGCCAGGGCAGAAAATGTAGTTGGCATGTTTTTTTAAACATTGCATGAGAGAGTACAGCATCATGAGCTGAGTGGGAAACAAAACTGTCACTTTTGAAAGCAACAAGTTTTACTGCAGGATTAAGGAGGCAACACAAATCTGGAAATGGACCCAGTGGACCGTAAACGGGGATAATGGACTCACCAGCTCTCTCACACTTGGTAGGCTGTGCTGAAAAGCTGATAGATGTGACTGCCAGTCACTATCAGGCCATTTGAAAACCATTAAACCAGCTCTGACCGAAGCTGTAAAGGTAACACACAGGAACACATACAGTGACCTGTCAAATAGCGAATGGCTCACAAGCTGTCAGCCTCTGTCTGACTTTAGATGAACCTTCTCAGAACGTGTGATTATTCTAGTGAGCGTTTCTTCCTCTGATCAACGTGTATTTTAACGCATATCTCGTTTTTTTTTTGTTTTGTTTTTTTAATCCGCTGGGAAAGACCCATTATTGGATTAAATGGTAAAAAGACGAGAAACTGTGACCGGCTCTTTATGTGATGCTTCTCTACAGGAACAAAAGGCTTGAAGGAAGCATAATTTAAAGAGACTCAGTGCTCATGAATCCTCTTTATCATGATATATGGTTTCATGAGCACAGCAGCTAATATGAATATAAAACCAGATGCCCCCATAAACTGTTTCACCATTATTTATTTATGAATGAATATTCTCCAACTGCTCTAATATGTCCTTGGGTTTATAGGGCAATGGTCTAATGTATTTGTTAAGCTTGGTCTGGGATTCTTTATTACCTGCCAAATTTGTGGAAGTAACACTTTGTCATTCGGCTTTATTTCTGTTTGCCCGTCTTAAAAGTGTGAAAAGCAGAATCTGGCAGCGGATGATGGCTGAGCCTGCTGTGGCACTTAGAGCCACATAAATGTTTTTATTATTATTATTATTATTACCTGCACTTTACCGCATTTTAAAAACCGAGATGAAAATTTGATGACTTGTGTCAAGAGCTCGGCTGCTATTTATCACACAGACATGTCTGTGAATCTGGCGTGTGATGCTTAAAACATGAGGAGAAGGCTCCGTCTTTTAATGAGCCTGATGTAAATGCAGTCTCTTTCCACTCACATTATTTACATCATAAACATAACCTCCAGCGCTGAAGGGGAGCAAACTGCTACCTTAATAGATTTTGTGGTATATTTATCATTATTATCCTGCATCACCAGCACTGTTTGCTTGGAGAGAAGCAACATGGCAGACAGAGAGAGATATGTTTAGCCACATGACTTTGGATGAAAACAGGAATAAACCGCCTTCAGCGATCACTCATTTATGTCCTTCCCATGCACTCTTGAAAGCCCTGAATTAAACACAACCATGAGCGCCACACTAGTGCAGCAGGCGTTGAAACCATGGACTGCCTCTGTTTCTTAACCTTTATGTACCATTTCTCCCTCGACACGAGGTGAGCTTCAGATTGCATGTCAGCAATATCACCAGGCTGACACGCTCATGACAAGTTTAAGGGAAAAAGTAGAAAAAGAAAGAGAAAGACATCATCTGCCGCTCTGCTAATTACCAGTAAAAAGGACACCCTAGCACATTCCCCCGACTTTCCTCTTCCCCAATGAGAATAACAATGAATCCAGCAGAATAAATTATAGATTGTCTGCACTCTGCACTCTGACGAATAATATGAGCGCTTGAGCACACAGCACACTTTTTTTTTTTTGGTGACCATTTAAAGGCACTTTTAAGCTGTTTTCAGCATCCACAGAAACTGACTAATGAGTGGACTCACATTGCTGTAATGATTCAGCCAAGCGTTGGCTTTAACCAGAGCAACGTTCTCAACCCGAGCCCTGCTGCTGCTGCTGCTGCTGCTGCTAATGTGCGAGTGTGTGTGTGCGTGTGTGTGCTGTGTATCAAGCTTTTCAATTCCCACCAGTCCCTGGCTGGCCTTCCAAACTGCCTTATTTCAGTGATGAGCAGCACCTTTGCTTTTTAATTCTGGTGTTTAAAATGCAAAGAAAAACAGCTCTAACTTCACCTTTACAGCCAGAAATTCTTGAGACAAGCATCTAAGATGAAAATGCATAATTAAACGATACATGGTTCTGTTTAAAACAAACATTTTCAGCGTCTCAGTGGATGACATGAAACAGAATTTCATATTGGAGATGAGTTTTCTTTTTCTTTTTCTTTTCTCCTGAAATTTAAGATGTGGGAAATTTTCATCCCTAGTGATAAGTAATGTATTACTTCTCATTGTACAGATTTCTGACCTCAATATGACAGCTTTTATCTTCTCCACAGAGCTGGAGTGTCCTAAAGAGTTCATTTAGAGATGAGATGAAGCCCTCAAGAGCTGGAGAGGATTCAGTGCAGTTAGCTCCTTCAGAGAAGTAAGAAAATGTCAGCCGTGACTTTGAGGCAAACGGGTTTAGTCTACCTCTATAATTATGATGTAAGGAAACACATTCATGAATAAAATATCACACTGTGCCTTAAGTATGTAAACTTTAAAACACAGTAGCAACTCACAAGGAGCTTACAACTCCTATTTTCATGCATTTTTAATTGGTGGTAAAATGAAGAGAAGAGGAAAGAAAACAGACCCAAATGAACTCCAGAGAAAGTCTTTACATGTAATGCAGAGGCAATTTACAGCAATTTAGTGTGGCTGCAATACAGCAGCCTCCACAGGCGCCTCCTTTATTTTCATAGAACATCCAGTGACAGTAATGAATCATAGTTAAGACCAAACTGCAGTGTAAGCTTGTAGTTTATTAAACAGTCAGCAGCTCATTGCTTTTGATCCTTGGGAACGTCATTGTAATAGATTACGGTCCACCTCATTGATAGTTCTCTGACCAATTCCTCTCCTTCTCCTTCGTGTCGCAGACTTCATATTTCTTTCCCGGCGAGCTCGGAGGAAAAAGCAACAACAACCAAACGTGCCCGAAAAGCCACGCTTTGGAATGTGAATGCAATGACCTTGGCTTGTGCTATATCCTTCTGAGTGTTGAGTCGCTTTGTGGCTGAAGGCAGGAATTTAATCACTTCTTGGGTTCTTTTTTCTCTGAAAAAGGTTCGCTGTAACAGTCTGCTGAAGGACGAGATATGTTTTGGAGAGAGTTATCAGGTCTTGCACAGAAGCAGAAGCCTTTCACTTTCCCTCAAATGCATAGTTCATCATCAGATGAGTGATGCTTATATCTGCTGCTGACACTGGGGGCCATTTTTCCTAATGCGACACTGCCATTAACGGCGGAGCAGCCGGGGTCAGGACGGGGCTATGTTGTTTATTAGTGTGCACCATCACCATTGGTCAGATTTGAGACATTGACCGCGCCTCCACCGTCAATACTTCTCGGAAGTATTGACGGTGGAAGGTGGAAAAATTTTACTGTCTGATGTCTGAAAGCCGCAAAATAGGAATGCAGACGCCAATCAACACCTCAACGCCGGGAGATTCACAGCAACGTTTAACCTCCGTAATTTACCACTGAGCAGGAACAGGTGGTTTCAGTATATTTCAGCTCATGCAGAGGTGTGTGGTGTCACACAGGGATTCAGGTATGGCTCCATATTAACGTGAGGGGTACAAGACCATTCATTCCTCTTAGAAAACACAAATGCATAAAAAATGCATGTGAGAGATGTACTGAGGCCGCGACCTCCGTGTCCTCCGTCCTCCGTCAAAGCTGTCGCTCTGACTGCTAACCAGTCACTGTCTTCAAAATTTCAACGACGGTAGTAAATTGTTCTGAGTCACCGTGTGCAAGTGCTCTTTTGAGAAATTGGAGTGACACGACACTCAGTCTGGCTTTTATGTCTCTTTTGGGCAATTTAATCAGAAATGTAGTCTATAGTCTTGTTTATAGGAGTTTTAGGTGCAAAGCAACAAAATGAGCTGCTCTGCTGCTTTTTGAGCACTTTGTGGGCTCCTGATGTTTGCTGAATAATCCTCTATGATATATTTATGTAATATACATATTTTTATATCTCTCCACAAATCTATGCAGTAAAAAGCCAAAGTAAGGTTTTATTCTGACTTCTCCTGAAACAAATATCACCAAGCAATAAGAGCAGTGTTACATACTGTACACAACTGACTGGAAGCAAAATGTTGAGAAATCTGGTGGAGAAGTGCTAAAAGGGTATTGACGTGCTTACCTGCAGGGAACTCGGCTGTCTACAACTCTTGTTAATGATAAAATCATGAATCTCTTAAGATATTGATGGTAGAAGTTTGCAAAAGAAAACTTCATTTTTAGGATTAAATAAAATGAGAAAAGTCTGGTGGATCAAAAAAATTGTAGTGTGCAATTTATTTATATATAAGAAAAAGAAATCTTTGACTGCATTCTGAAGTGACGTCTGATTTTCCTCCCTTGGCTATTTTGTGAAAGATACTCTATAACTTGGTTCTTTCATTTTAAATTCTCAGGCCATATGAAGGAGGAGAGCAGTTGTCAGTTAAGTATTTAGGGATGTTCAACGCACATCAGCGCAATTATTCAAAAGATGAAGCAGTGTTCAGTCTCTGGGCTTTAATTAGGACACATGTTTCAGTGATCCAACACCTGATGAGTTGGACCTAATCGTGCACACCTCCGCTATTTCATGCAAGTGCACAGTCAAATACAATTAAAACTCGTTCCAAAAGTTCTTGGATCACGTCTTGGAACGAGAATCACACAGCACAGGTGTACTCTGTTGGGTCCCATCGGAGGGTTCTGGATTCTCTCCTCTGTAGGAGCAGGATGCCAGCTTTTATTTCTCAATGGCTGGATTGTTTGTAAGTGTACAAGACCTGCACAACTGAATGCATTAAAATCGTGTCAGATTCTGGCATGTGTGAAACAGCGCAAAAGCACGTTGCACCCACCAGCTGCCCATTACTGCTTCCATCGTTGACTGGCAGATCGAACACAGTCTGGGACATAATGCTTCAGAGACTACAAACAGATCTGCCTGTGAAGCAATGAAGTCACATAACATGGTAGTTGTTACTCCTCCCACTCTTCCTCGATTCTCTCAGCACGAAATGTCCTCTGGTGATGTTCGCAGCAGGATATTGCACGGTTGAGCTGGTCCATCCTGGTCAAAGCTGTTCCCCTATGTGGAGAGCCTTTGATGCCGATACAGTAACATAGCTCTAAACTAGAAATTTGCACTGATTAGCTATTAGAGTTTGCAGCTGCAAACAAAACTATCACACTTGTATTCCTATTTTAGTGTGCAGGTTTCAGTGCTGCTACTTGTGCATGTCAGTGGTGTGATTTTCTGGCGGTGACAATGACACCGCGGTTGTTCACAACCCATTGACTCGTGGCAGAGTCTGAGACAATTGCTTCTGTACTTGTGTCAAAGTGTGTAACTGAGCTAAATGTCTAACGTTGACTGAACATCACGACTGAAATATGCAGTCCAGATCTGTAATGTGATGCAAGACTTGCAACTGTTTTCTTCAGATCTAAAACAAAGTGGAGTTATGTTTCCACGGGGTTTCATTTTTTCTCAGGAAAGCTGCTCCAGCATCCACATCGAAACATAAAAACAAATGATTGGAAGCCAATGGTGGACTGAGTTTATCTTCTTATCCTTACACTTTTTGCGTTTCTCTAAGCAGTCATAGTTCACTTGGAGTCTATTTGGATTAAACAAATCAAACGAATCAACTTCTAATCAACTTTTACGTGATACAAAAATATCACGTTGCACCTGACCCCAAATCCTGCAAACCATCGCAACTCAGATGAGGGCTGGTATTACGTTTTCATTCAAGTTCACACCAATTGGAAACATACATTATTTTACTGTATTGACACTTTACATACTTTATAGTACATTTTACTGTCGATTTTTTCTCAGGTAAAAGTCTGAATGAACTTTTACTTGTAATTGGATGTTTTTAAACTGAAGTGCTGAATCTTTCCAGTGTCAATATGCACATTTGGATGAGTTTCAAGACTTCTGCAAGAAAACACTGAATGTTGTCTGTCCAATCTATATTGTAAAAAACCCATCTTGGGGCCTTGTGGGTTATATTACATCACACCACGCCGCGCTGTATTGTCTCACTGTGCGTAACGACCAGTTCAACCCCACCTGACATCCAATAAAAGTGGCTTTAATCACTGTCATCATAATCCTTGCAGCCCTCTGCCAGGTATTATCAGGCCCACAGAATATGTTGAGGGAAGTCAGCGCCACACATGCTGTGCTCAGCATAAAGATATGTGAATGCAATCTAAAAGCTGCTGCACTAACTGTGACAGAGCATCTATAAAGGCCCTGTTCCAGGGAGCATATACTGTATTTCCTATTTCAGCATATTGGCCTCTTTCTGTAATTAATCTTAATTTAGTGGCGGGAAGTGACAGGGCAGGGTGTAATACGGAGGCTTCAGAGATTGGTCTGCTGTCAGGTCGGACCTGTGCTCTGGTCTTTTAATAAAGAAGAAAAAAGGGAATTTACACAATCGATTATCATCAAGGAAAAGTGAAGAGGCTTTGGGAATGATTTACGGCACCTTTTCGGGATCCCAGAGAATGCAAAACCGGTAAGAAGTTAGTTTAACATATTAGGCCCGTGATTTTAAAGCCTTATTTTATCTTTCTCAGGGTTGTTTATTGTGTCGTAAATCACTGCTGCTTTTATTATGCTGTTTCCCCAAAGAAAACAGAGAAATATATTTGAAACAGAGGTATGCGTTCACTTGTTCATGATTACCACCACAACAAAGGCACCAATAGCAGCGCTTTCATTACGGAGGGATGTTTTCTGCCATCTCTGCTCCTGTAATCAGATTTCTATCGGGGCATATTATTTATTAGAAAAGCAGATGTTTGTGTCATTTTTAATTAATGAGATCTTGTCTTCATGTTATTGAATTCAATGCCTCATCATAAATATCTAAGTCGACAGCAGGATATATTCGAAAATATAAATTCTTGTAATATGTATTCTCGGTAAAATGAGACAAAGCACACGTGGAAGTTGAGCGTGTGCAGCTGAGAGCAATATGGCCGCACGTGGCATCAATTATCTGTCCACATAGGAGCCAAATGGATGTGTGCAGCATGAAATATGGCACATAGCTCAGGGACTGAAAGGAAATTGTTATGTTTGATTGCGGCGATTCGTTCATTTATTTAAAAGTGCTAACAACACAATGTGCTGTCGGATTTCCCGTCTGGTATTTTAATGACCCACAGCTTAAGGAGTGCAGAGGAATGCTAATACTGTCAGGTTGGTAAACACACTAGAATCACCGAGCAGTTTTCATACATTAGGAAACACTGCAGGGGCCTCTTTTTTTAATTTGAATTGGGAACGGGTTGGTAAGTAAGTAAGCTTCATTCAGACTCCTGCTTCCTCATGCAGAA
Source organism: Remorina albescens (assembly GCA_034769265.1). NCBI lineage: Eukaryota > Metazoa > Chordata > Actinopteri > Carangiformes > Echeneidae > Remorina > Remorina albescens. The sequence goes on from CM068493.1 coordinate 4,531,765, forward strand.
TAATGAACGTGTTTTTAATATTACAAGATTATTAGACTGATCCCCTCGCAAGACAGCGGTTAGTTGCGCTCAAACTTCTGCCACAGTCTGAGGTTTACGCTGAAAATCCCTGCGACACGTTCAAAATATCAAACAGTTCAACAGTTGCATTAATTGTGCACATTTGCATTGATGGACGTGCGATTATTTCACTTGGATGATATGCGGGATGTATCGTATGGGAGATATTAACTTTTCACCTCCCCTCTGTCTCTATCCATCTTTCCTCCTATCCTCCCTCCCTCCTTTCGTCTCTCATCTGCAGTTCTTGGCCGATCGGCCACCATCTTTCAAGTCGCTGGATGTCTCAGAGTGTTTCTTCGCTCTGTGGATGAAGTCGCACCCTGCTGTTGTATGAGGACGGGTGGCGACGCTTGAAATACCTCCAGCTTCACCCACAAATTCTCTTTTATTCTATTATTATTTATGGCGGTACACCTCACCGCCATAAATAATAATATTAATGATGATAATAATAAAAAAAAAAGCAGCACGGCAGCATAGTGGTTAGCGCTGTTGCCCCGCAACAAGAAGTTTGCGGGTTCAGTTCCCGGCCTGGGGCCTTTCTGTGCAGACTTTGCATGTTCTCTCCCTGTCTGTGTGGGTTTCCTCCGAGTACTCTGGTTTTCTCTCACCGTCCAGACATCATGTTTGGGTTAATTGGTGACTCTAAATTGCCCGTAGGTCTGATGTGAGTGTGAGTGGTTGTTTGTCTCTGTCTGTATCTGTGTGTTGGCCCTGCGATGGATGTTGACCTCTCCAGGGCGTATCCCGCCCTCGCCCAATGTGAGCGACTGGATAAGACATAGAAGATGAATGAATGAATGAATTTAAAAAAACCAAACTAAAAAAAAAAACATTTCCCCTGTGCGTGTGGAGAAATCTGTATTTCATTTGGTGTTATGTGGGAGTAAACATGTCTGGTTTGTTTACACAGGCCACATAATCAAAAATCTGATGTAAGGCAATCCAAACAAAATGGAACTGTTCTTTTAATCAGTCTTGATTGATACAAACGGTGATTAAGGACAATTTCTATCATTTCGTAGCAAAACATTTTTTATCCACCCGACCAGCCCAGCAAAGGCAATTATTGTCTGTACACAGCAATTTGCCCTCTGATTGATTTGTAAAGAGCAAAAGGAGGAATAAAGATGAGTTGGCATTACTGCAGCTTTATTAAGGCGATGCACATCATAAACACGGAGAGCAGCCGGTTTGGACGAGCCGTGGTTTGGATTAGGAGCTGCTGTAAATCTTTTTATCTGCCAAGCCGGTCGGGGGGGGCTTGCGATACTGTCAGGAAAGTTTTTTCCAAGTGGCCGCTACACTGGCCTTGTGTTTGAAATGTGTCTTTGTTTTTTTTCTCCCAGGAGCTGGTTTGGTGAGCTCTACTGCATGCAGAACAGCAGTGAAGGGGATGTGAATATTCGTATTATTAACACCTTATTGCTGATGTGTTGTGTTAACACTGTGTCCCTGGGTGCATAAAAAAATGACAATCATTAAAAGGTAATGATTGTGAATCTATTAGAGGGGACAGCAATGTGAGGGCTTTGTTGAATCTTGGAAACACTCAGCAATTAGCCAGTCTGGCGGTGTGTTAGAAGAGGCTGGACTGGACATCAAACAAGCCGCTTTATTCTAATAAACTGTATCCAGAATTGATGTCGTTGAGGAGCGTCATCATGTCTAAGACTCCTCTGCTCTCATCCCTTTAAAATGAGACATGAACTCTAGATGAAAAAATCAATAACCAGGCAACCTCAGCCCACCTCTGAGACTCTTTATATAAGATTGCTTGTTGGTTCAGTTTGTTTTCAGTTTCAATCCCAGAAAGCTAAGGTGAGGATCCGCTGGAGTGTTTCCGAGGGCAGCGGCGCGTCCACCAACAAACGTGTCACTTTGACATGTTATTTACCAGACTGTTACTATCCTTTAACGCAACACTGGAGCGAGATGTCCCTTAGAACCAGAAAGTGTTTTCTCGTTTTCAGCCCCCCACCCACCTTCCCTGCCTTAAAGAGACATAACGGCGAGGGTTAAACTGCAGCACCTGCTAAGCATTTGCAAAATAATACAGCAATAAATATCTGTCTGTTTCTGCTGCAAGCTGTAATTTCAGATAAGGAAGTATTGTCAAACCTCTCATAGCGCCTACAGCCATGCGAGTTAATGAGTCATAATTGCTGTAAGTGGATACCAAAGCTGTATATTACATTCATAATCAGAGTTGTAATAATGATATTTATGGCATGTCTGGCATGTTTTTAGCACCTCTGATTGGTGTTTGAGGTACAGGTGTGGGGGGGGGGCTGCATATGCCTGAGGTAGCAAGAACTTCACTTACAGTTTCAACTCGCGGTTCGTCATGTTTTTGTGCGTTTGCACCTCAGAAACACTGCAGGCAAAGTGATGTGTGACCCACTGAGGCGACTTGGACTCTTTGTTTGTTTTTGCAGGCTGGAAAGATGCTGAACTTTCTTTCTTTTCTTTTTCTTTTTCTAGACTGCTAAGCAAACAGCTGTAGATGTTAATGTCCGACGTACCACATTAGCAAAACTTGCAAATGACTTTTTTAGGCAGTGTTGATTAAATGCTTATATGTTCTCCCAATTTTCATTTATTAAATGTTAAAATATGTTTGTATTAGTTATATAGACAAATGTTCCTGTATTTATGGCTTAATGTCTCATTAATTAGGAATTATTCCAAACATTGTTTACTTGCAACATTCTACCTTTAGTATTTAACTCAGGCTTATATCTTAAGTGAATGAAGACAAAACAGTTTCAAGGCCCATTTGCTGTATAGTAATTTGCAAAAGGCTGAATGAGTGGGAGGTTAATTGGTGAATTTTACATCTCCCTTGAACAAGATGCAACGATGAAGCCAGAAAATTCGTCAGTGTTGCAGGTTTTGCCGCTCGATTACGCTCAATCACAACCATTAGCCAGATTCAAAGAAGGATTAACGTGGTTAGAACGAGGGGCCATAATGTCTGCAGTGAGGAAATTCATTCATCATCAACAGCAACACTCGCGGACTGAAGCCCTCTGTGCTGAAACTGACCTTGGATGCTGAGCTCCCATTAAAGAGAAACTGCCTGTAACTCCTCTTCACTTTCCGCAGACATGATTGTGTTCATTTTTCTAAATTTTGAAGACGCAACATGTATCAAACCAAGGCGAAAAATAATTCAGCTCCTCTCTTTCCTGCATCTTAAAAGCTTGTTAAAATGTCTGCCCACTATATTCCCGGCATGGAGGTTAGTATAGGAGCTGGAGGCTCGGTATCAGGAATTGTCAGTCAGTATCACAGCCAATATTTGTGCTCTCTGACCCAAGTGGAGCCACACAGTGAATAACAAAACGCGTCGTGAGCTTCACTCACTGTCGTCTGGATTCCTCTCTGTGGGAGTCGGCAGCACCCCCCCGCCACCCTCCCAGCAGGAAAGACACCAGAAACTGCTGAAGATACATGGGGTGGAAAAAAAACAACAACCAAAAACTAGCACATAAACGCATCATGCTTGCTGCAAGTCGCACCACTTGTGCAATCAGAAGTGTGAAACAAGTGCAAATGAGCAGCTTGTATGTGGCTGCCAGAACCTCCTGATTGTTCCTCCAGGCCAATTCGTGTGACACATAAATATTCAATAACACTCAGATTAACATAATTTTCCCCAGATCTGCACCTACAAGATGTTTACTTTAACCCAAGAATCTCTTTGTCTTTGAGCTCATAAAGAATTAAATGGGTTCTTTTTGTTGTTGTTGTTTCCGTCCAATCCAACGTCATTTCACTTGAGACGTTTTCATTCACACAGACGGAAGCAAAGGTTTGGTGCACAGGCTGTGGTGTGGATTTATAGCTCCTCCAGACTGTCCCTCTTTTTTTTTTTTAACATGTTGACTGGTGATGATAAAAACTGTCTGCAGGTTTGCCAGAACGTCTTTGTTTCTGAACGCGAGGTGACTCGAGATTTTTGGCATATGAGAGCCGGCCAAGTTTCCTCAGCCTTGAAGGAAAAATCCAATCCCACGCCAAAGCAGACACAAAAGGGGACTCTGCTGGCTCTGTGAGGTTCAGCTGGAGGAATCCGACCCTCGTGGCCTCTATGGAGGAACTAATGTAGCAGAGTAAAGCGTGTCTCTGACTTATGTCTTGATTTGCTTAAGTTCTTACAATATTGTCTTTTTTAAATCAAATATGTTGTGCAGATAAATAAAAATTACATGAAATCTACATAGTTCATGTAGATAAGCCCACAAAATAAACCCACAACCTTATCGGTACAGAGAGTGAGAGTTTGCATCAGCACAACTGCTAACACTGTGTCAGCCTCTGCCAGTTACGAGCTACCAAAAAGCCCAAACAAACAAAAGATCACAACTGCTGCTAAGTTTTGGTGCACAAAGAACTCCTCTTCCCGGCTTCAAAGTCCTGGCTGAGTCTCTCTGATGTTCTTCTCTGTGATCTGGATACTCTCTGCTGAAAACCTTGCCAGTTTCAGGGCAAACAGCGCAACCGACTAAATCTGCTTCCTATTCCGACGCGTCTCCTTGTTGCTGCCAGTTGTGGTCACAACAAACGAACGCAAGAATTGCCTAGATAGTTTTTTGTGAGGACCTAATCCGGATTTTCTCATGACATGCTAATGACGTTACAGGTTTGTCACTTTTTATGCGGCAGAAGCACGTTAAACCAAAGTATCTGTGTTTCCAGAGTATTTCTACAGTTTAAAACATGTGTAGAGAGTAAGTTTGAAAAGTGCTGTCTGTATCCTGATTTTCTGTAACGCAGTACACACAAGGATGATTTACAGAATGAATCTTGTTAAAGTAAACAGAGACGATGTCGTTCTTACCTGGAAGCTGCGGAGGATTGAGGGCTGTTTGCTTCATTCAGCACGAACAGCACTTCACATGGTTTGCTTTTTTTTTTTTTTTTTTAAGAAATGTCTCAAAGATCACAATCCCCCCAATCTTCAGCGACAAAGCAAAGCATCTTTTAACTAGTAAAGACACTTTGAAGGCGCGTGACACCTGATAAAATAGAGACAAAGCAGCGAGCGCAGGAGCTCTGTAAATGGGAGGACTTTTTATAAATCGGAACTTTTATGCAAACACTTCTAAAGGAATCTTAAGTGCATCGATGGAATTGCTAACAAACATCTTCTAGGTTGCCCGCGCAGAGATCAGCGAGTTTACAGTGAGAGAAAGGGGATTTTAACGACGCAGGATTTTATTCTACGTGAATGAATTTCAATGTCGCAAGCCCGTGAGCCCATACATACAAATAATGCTGTCCTCTTTACAGCATTTCAGCGTCGTAGTTTACCTCCCAACATCGCAGGGCACTCACTCAGCTGATTTTAAGCGTCTGGAACTGACTCACACCGTACTGGAAACGGCTCGGTAATCATAGGGAAAATTGACACGTCCCGGCAGATACTGTACTCTACGATCGGTGGGGGGGCTAAGTTATTTGCATTGTTCGTGGCATTGATATTACACTCACACACTTTTTGGCAGGTTGTTTGAAATGTTTCTTAGGGATGCCTGGAGCATAAATAGTCTTTGAACGCTTAAGATCAATTGTCTCCAATGATCAAAAACAACAGTGCCGCACTCATTCCGTTTGAAGTTGAAGGCAGTTCTGCTGAGGGCTCCTGATTTCAAACACTGCTGATTCAGTGACATTTCATAACCCCCTTCAGTGCATTATCATGCTCAGGCGTAGTTCGGATAACACAAGGATGCATCTCACGAACGCTGCTATTCATTATGGTATGCAGAGGTTTCCATATGATGGAGGTGATAATAAAAATAGCACTTTTGGATTCTGGTTCCACTTCCAGATCCAAACAGTCCATCCTGATGCACAACTTTGTATTTGTTCCTGCAGTCTGCACCGTGTTGAACAAAGTGTGCTCGTGAGTCATTTGACGCGTGTGATGAGGCACTAAATATAACACAGTTAGACAAGTCATCAGCAAGTTTGTCTTGTTCCTGTTATTGAAATGTTTGCATTTTGGTGCAAATTTCCCAATTGTGACTAACTTATGTTAACAGATGGTCTCTCCTGTCAGACGGCTCTGGTGTGATGTTCGGAAAAGTGTAAACATGTCAACCTTCAGCATTGTCATTACCAGACGTTTACACATTGTTCATTGATAAATGTGCTTCATTAGGCAGCAGCCTTTATAATCGTGTATAATCAGGTTTTTAGATGATCAAAAGCATTTTTGACATCTTTGAAAAAAAAAGAAAACTCGTTGAATCCAAAAATACTCTCTTTCAAGAAATATATATATATAACCCTAACCCTATATTGGTGCTTTGAGCGTTACAAGCCAGCAGCTGTTTGCTGCTGAGTCGAGGTGACAGCAAAGATCTCTGCTGCAGTAACTTCATCACATCCAAAGTGTGAGCATGATCAGATACTGCTGCACTCCGGGTGCTTATATATTAAATAATGCTTTTGTGTTTGTGGCGAGACGAGCCTTTCAAATAATGCCTCGTCTCATGGGACGCATCTGATGTTGCCCTTTCTCTGACTGTGAGCTGGAAAGTGACAATGTCAGCATTTCAGCTTGCAACACCTCATAATGCTCAGTTTAAACTGTATTATCTTCCACTCGGTTGCCAGGCCAACTCAAGGTCACCAAATGGGGAGAATTACTTTCGGTCCTTGAAATATGGATTATAAAGATCTGAAGACAGAGTTGTTTTTCGTAATAATCTGTACCGAACTGAAGCTCTGTGTTTAATCGCAGTTCCTGTCGGGTTCTCATGTCTCTCTTTGGATGCTCATCAGGCCCTTGGTGCAGCTATATGCGTGACCTTTACATGATAAACCACGAGGGGCCAGAGTTCTGACATATCGTTTTGTCTTGGGAATCTTTGGCAAAGAAGCTCAACTCCCTTTGGTGCAAAAATGCATGACAGCATTCTGGGATTTTTGAAAGGCCACTATCCATTTTCAGAACATTTAACAAGCGGCCAGGGTGCACTGTATTTGCCTGGCCCAATGAATCATATCTGTTCACCCACACCGACCTCCTTTATTTGGGTTAATGTGTTTTTATGTTGAGGAGAAAGGAAAACATTTTTTTTTTTGTATTCCTGTGCTTGAATCCAATTTCTTCTGTCAATATTGTCTTATTAAGATTTTGTTCATGGTTCTGTTTGGGCAATGAACTTAATGTTTGCTTGTATGTTTCTTAATAGCTCGTAATGTTCCTGATAAGTGAGTCTTTTTTTTTTCCTTTGCACTCAAGGGTGTTGGATAAGAGCCTTGGATAAATACCTAAAATTAAAACGCAATTGTGAAAGTGAAAGAAATCGTTTTATTATTAACACCATGTAAATACCTAATCCCTGCCACCAGACTCACACTGTCAGTGAGGCGTTGAGTAAAATCCCTGATGAAGTGAAATGACTTTCTTTATCATACGCAGTGTCAGTGTTTTTCTTTTTTCCTACAACATAAGGTACAGTTAAAGGAATACCTCAGATTATCCATCACAGTATCAAAACTGCACAAATGTATTCACGACCTTATTGTTTTCTTATGCTTTTCCTTATTCAGCATTCTGCCAGCATTATACATATTACTGCAAATTTGTCAAATTACAGCTTCTTCATTCTTGAATTCAAATTCTAACTACAGAAGAACACAAACACGCCAACACAGAAAGCTTCGACAAAGCCCTGAAAACATTCCAGCTCCAACTCGTCCTCTCAAAGTTTATTGTCATGCCAAACTGAGAACTGAGACCACCGACTGTGTGAACGGAGTAAGATGTCATAAAATCATTGAAAATGACCTAAAATTAGAAAAAAAAAAATCCTGTGAAGTCCTTCAATTTTTAATTCTATAAGTCATCTGTTTAGATTCTCGCTGGCGGTTGCAGCTCACAAGTCGCCTCTCGCGAGTGACAGGAAAAACACAATTATAAACCTTCAACATCGGCGCCTTGAAGAAGCGTGGCAGCGTCGGCGTGTCGGGAAGAAAAAGGCATTCACTTAAAAGTCAAGCAACAATGTCGATCCATGTCAAAGCACAACAGTGACTTTGAAAGTCAGGGAAAAAGTCAGCAGCAAATTGGAATTGCACACGATTGTTCTTGACACAATGTAGTAGGTCGTCGTTCGACGCTTACAGACAACACAGAGAGCGGAAATCTGACACTGACATTGTAACTATCACTTTCAAAGTCTCCAGAAAAAATCCAGCTCTGCTGTCTACGCATGTAATATATGACTTTAAGTCTTTCACTGTCCTTAAATGAAGGTCCACAGTTTGAACTCTTGATCTCGGAGTTGTTTCTTCAAAGCAGAACGAATCCCGTTGTGCGGCATGGAACACATTATGTTCTGTGAATAACTCAGCCGTCTTTGACTAAATTGGTTTGGACCAAATATTGTTGACGGATCCACTTTTAATAATTCAGTTGTCAAACAACTTCGATGCTGTGAGACACAAAGGCTGACAATTCCACTGAAGCTCACTGTAAGTCCCAGTTATGTCAGTAAACATTAACAATCCTCTTACTTTTTCAACCCGTGTTGCGCGACTTGTCACACATTTCAGGCAGATTCTTTTGTTGCCACCGTAGAGCTTTGGAGTGTCTCTGCCAACAACGAGCCATTAAGATGTGCCCATTTTACAGCTTGACAGAGCAGATGAACCTTGTTACGTCTTCTACGTTTTTTCCTCCGAGGCTGTCTGTCAAGTCATTCACATGCAAATTACTGTACTTCCACATGAGGACAACAGTTAAAATCTGTTGTAAATGTTCCGTAGGTGATTATCTCTAATTTATCAGGAGGATGACAGGTAGACTGTTACTGTCTTAAAGGGGCATTGACACGCCTCTCAGATTTTGTCTTTCTTCCAAACCGCCCAGCGTCCATGGTGACAGATCACCTACCTCGGCTTTGGGATGCTAATAACTTTCTGACAGAAAAGACATTTTTTTTATTTAGGCTGGATTAATCTTATTGAGCTTTTAGAGGTCGGTTGACGGCGTTTGGTGTTTCCCCACGCTTTAACTTTTCTCTCTTGTTGAAACTGATTACAACAAAGAATCTTAAATAAGTCCTAAATTCCCAATTTCAACCAATGTGAAGAAAAAAAAATTGCCAAGGATTACTTTTCTGCGTTAAATTCATTACTGCACTCTACCTTTCTTTTCATTTTGTCTTGTTTTCTTTAATTTTCTTTCATTATTTCTTTAAGTAACGTTTTGATATCACTCCTCTTCGTTTGTTAGAGACGAAGCTGCAGCCAGCAGAGCTTTTGTTGAAACTTGGCCAGCCTGGGTCTGTAAAAGTTAAAAAAATAAATAAATAAAAGTTTGCCCTGTGGCATGTGGTATGCCAGAATACCTCTCTGCTTGTGGTAGTGATTTTATTATATGTCCTTTTACTTCAATAAAGGGACGGATATGAGAGTATTTGGCTACTTCCCTAAAATCACGAACTTTTTCAACATGTTGTCACACAGATATTAAACCAAGAGCAGACTTATTGTGCAAAGACCTTCACTGTAAACACCGACTAATGGATCTAAAATCCTTTTTCAAAATGAAAACTTTCTTCTGTCTTTATTTTGACCCACAGACTGTCGACACGCAGACTTAAAACAGGGAAAACTGTGAAGTTGTGCTTGAGGACTGACGATAAGAGGCAATAGAAGGAGTTGGACCGATACTGATTGAATGAGCCCATTTTCTCTGAAAGCATGAAAGTAATGGCACTGTGGAATTGCTTTGATAAGTCACATTACACTAAACCTGGGCAAGTGTGATTGCAACGAGCACGCTACAATCACCGATCATTTTGCTCTGAGAATGTATCCCAGGCAGACAGAGGCAAGCTCCGTGGCTCTGATTATTGTCTCCTGTTCTTCAAAGTAAGGGCATTAGTTCCCTAATTACGGAGAGCTACATTAAAGTATGATTTACTTTTTTTTTCTCTTTTCTTTTTTAATCGCAGCATTTTAAGAGTCCCTGAGGTATTATACCAGCGGGGCACGTCCTCTGTTTATGTTTATGGCATTTTATTCACATCCTGAAAACAATCGTGGCAGCTTTATGGTTCCATTTCATTAGAGATCATAAATCTCCACCTTACATTCATGTTTACGTCTGAATAAGCAAATGTGAAACAGAGGTATTAGTCTTGTGCTGCAAAGCGGTAACATAGAGATGATGATAGTTTAAGTGATGTGGTAATATAAAACTGTTGTTGTCCTAGTGTGCCCCCAACATGACTGAGGGGGTCCAGATTATACAGATTGTTGTTTTTTATATTGATTTTACAAAATTTGAAATTGAAATAAACTCATGGCACTGACAGTAGCAATGATATATATATATATATATATATATATATATTGCCATTAAAAAACTGTAATAAAGGACTATGACTGAGAAGTTGCTGCACCTGTGTGTGGAAGTGACAGCACCTGACGGCTCGGCGTTCAGCAGTACTCGATGGCTTGCTCTTCCTTTTTCGCCCATTAGCAGTTAAGGGAACTTTCCGTGTTGTTTTAGACCAATGTACAATTCATTTTCAGCACCTGCTGGGATTTTACAAACTTCAGGATCTCTAATGTTGAACTGTTTATAGCTGAGGCCAGCAGGCTCCTGGGTTTGTGTGCAAGTGTTGGTCATTTGGCAGAGCTCCTTATTGTGTTCTGCTCCTCTGAACATGCTGCCGGGCACATTCTCTCAGTTGAATAAGGACTTAATTATCTAACTTACAGACTCAGACTGACTCAATTTATCAGGCGTCCTGGAGAGAGTGTCTGTTATCACAGCGTACCCCTTCTTCTCCTCTAGGTGGGTCCCTCGGGCGTAGTCCTGTACGCCGAAATTACTTTCTCTGTGATCCCACATTTAAATGGAAGGCAGTGGGCAGAGTGCAACCCTCAGCCACTACCTAACAGTTGTTTGACTTGCAAAACTTGCAGCCAGAACAACAGTTTGTAGGTTATCGTTTGTCTTCTGGTTGGATTTTTTTCCTCCCCCAACAAAGCAGCATTTGAATGCGACATCGCTCAGCAGATGACTCAGATGACTCTTGCTACTGCAACACTGGGAAGTTGTTTTCTTCACAAAAATCATCAAATCAAAAAAATGACTGATTATATATACGGTTTTTACATCAGCTTTTTTGCTGTTTGTAGTCAAAAGCCAGAATTATTGTTGCAATAAGTGGGCAACAAGATATAATATGTCCTCTGATCAATGCTACTTTATGGCAGGATGGACGATAAAACGCATTAAATCTAATTTAATTATATATCATGTCGAATCCTAATAGAGTTACTTCAAGGCACTTTACATATCGGGCAGGTCGAGACCAAACAGAGTTATTGTGAAGTGAAGGGACAGTCTGACGAAGTTGGGGCTAGCTGGTTAGCACGCTAACTGGAAATAGAATAAAAAGAAGAGGCGTTTCTTGGCAAAGTAACCAAATTAAAGCTGATCAACTCAAAATGATAAATACTTCATTCACTCCTGAGTGCTACCACGCTTTCAGATACAGTTTACAAAAAGACAAGACAATGTTTAAAATTGTGCATTTGCATTCAGACAATGCGGATGTTCTGGATAATATTCACTGTTGAGGGAGCAGCAGGTGAATCGGGAACCTCTCTTACAAATCTCTCCAGCCACAATGTTGAGTCGGGTAAAATTTGCACGAGCGCAAAGTCATGCAAATTCCTGGCTTGCATGTGAAACAATAATTTTGCTGCCCCCCCACCCCCTGGGTGTCGACCGACCGACCGCTGTGTGTTTCCCAGAAGCTGGTATGCATCCTCCACCACTGCTGGTGCTTAATTGGTTACTGTGTGCCTGGAGACCTGTTCTGCACTTGACCTTTCTGAAGGTAAGGCGAGAGGCACATGTTGAACAGACCAGAGGAAATGAGGTGAGGGGAAAGGTTTTCATATAGGTTAGTGATGTCTGTCTGTGTGTGTCTGTGTGCTGCGATGTTTCCCGAAGACTGCGCGGCTCCTTTAATGGGAAACTTTTCAGAGCTCGTCAGTTTAATGACATCAAGCACGAAGCAGCACGAGAAAATACAAACACGCATCTGCAGACGAAAGAAAGAAAGTAATTTCTTTTTTTTCTTACCTCATTTATTGAAACAACTTGAGGCGTGATGCTCAGTGATAGATCAAGTTCCAGTGATAGAACATGATCCTGATACAAGCAGGATAACATTCAAAAGGTTCACTGATGCAGGTAGAGGTTAGCTTGCATGCCATTTTAGCATTTAATGAGATTTCCTCTAGAGGGCTTTCTGGCTGCCAAGTTTCAAACCATCTGAAGGGAATCTGCTCCTCTCATTGTCCATTGGAAAAAAAAAAAAAGAACATCCTCATTATCCTCCATGGCTTTGGCTCATTAGGAAAGGACGAGGCGATGTCTCCGGTATAAATACTTCAACACTCTCCTCCAATTGGAAAAAGAATACTTCTTGGTGAAACTGCACAGTCCAGGTAGAAACATGCTTGAGATCTTCTTTCATTACATCCGGAAATTTCAAGTGACACCACAAAAAACAAACAGCAGCAAACTTGGAGCGATAAATAAAACAAGCCGACACATTCTAAAAGATTTTTTATTTTTCTATTATTTTCTTTTTATACCATTGATATGTAGTTTTTTGAGGCACTCTACAGTTACAGTGCTTCCTGTGGCCAAGCACACGCTGCTTTTCTTTAGTTGTCATCGCCACAATACAGAGATTACAGACACGAGCTCGTGAAGCTTGTGAAGCATCAGGCTGGGCGCTTCAGTAGAATTTCAATTGGTTTTCAGGGCAGGCGTTAAAAAGAGGTGAGTGCAAAACACATATTTGAATGCTGCTTTTTAATTTCGAACTTTTTAAGAAAAAGTAAAATAAATGGAGTCCATTTTGAGATTAGATTTTATTGTACTGTTAGAGATTGCTAATGAGTGGCAGAAGATCATTTCACCTCAGACTCTTTGAAAGTTCATGGCATTTAGAACAGCTTCTTTGGTATTTACTTTGAAGGTTACAATGGTCCGTCAGACAGTTTCTAGTTAGCCAATAAACGCTTCGTTCTTTAATTAAATAAAGCAAATGCATTATATCAGTGAAGAGTTTTTCACTGCTACAACAGCACTGCAGATGTAGGTTGCCTTCAATACTGCAAGGCATAAAAAATTAATGAGCGTAAGCGTTCTAGGAAAAAATGTGCTGAACTTTGAAAGCTGCCATTTTCATCTCTGCCACATGTCTTCAATTCTGTCGTGATTCCCAAAGTAAAACATTCACTTCATGTTCCTCAACAGTAGTTACACAGAGGGCCGCCAGATTCAGGATGGATAACACATCAAAGTATCCGTTAGGGAATTATACGGTGACAGTGGCATGGGAGTCTATCCCCGGTGCCATGTCATCAAGGTCTCACTATTGTGAGGAAAAGTTATAATTAACTGAGCTGATTTAAAGTTGAGCTCGCTGCTTAACCGACACGTCTGCTGATGGCTCACTAAGTAGCGGGGAGCTGCAGACAGCATTTGCAAGTTAATCAAAAATTAATGGAGAAGATCACAAATGACAGTTTAAATACAGCTTTTGGCCATTGGATGTGTACTGAATGAGCACAGTTGGAATGCAAGTGAATATCTAATTTGCTTAATATGGAAGGTCACATTGTCAGAATTGCACATTAGTCTAATTGTAACTAGATGAGCTTCACAACCCTGCAGCCGGGGTCAAAAACCTATGGAAGAATTCACTGTTAATGGGGAACGCTGTTAAATACTTTCACCATTAACAGAGCATCTAGCGGTTTAGCAGACCTTAGATAATCATATAAATTCATTGAATACTTTCACCATACGCCCTCCAGCGAGGCTTTTCTCTGGATAAAATATTCAGCGGCGTCACTCAAAAGATAGACATGTTTAGTTAAATCGATGTCAATTACACACTTGCGAATTTGCGTTTGCAACACTTGAACGAGAACGCCACGTGAAGCACAGGACAGAATCGATTCAATCTAAAAGGAGCTTTAAAGGGCTCTCCTCAAATGAAAAAAAGTTCGGGTTACATGCAACATGTCAGCGTTTCCTGCTGCAAAGAAATTACAAAGCGTTGTCAGTACCACAAAACAACAACAAAAAACTATTCAACAAATTGACCAACACTTCAGCCTTCAGCAAAGATTCACAGGACGTTAAATATTACCGGGGGAGGTCATCTGTGATCTGACCTGTGTTCTTTTGTCTGCACTGTTAATACCAGTAGGCTATTGTCGTTTTTTTTTTTTTCTGCACCTCCTCTGTGTCGAGAGATTTTTCAGGTATCAGAGGAAATTATTAATGATAACTCTGATTGGCTTCAGGGCGCAAATTTCATGAGGTTAATACTGCTTGGTATCGAGATCCATTCAGAGGACGAACACGATGAAATCCATTAAAAAAAGAGTCTTGAAAGTTAATGAGATCAATGACATGCATGACAGCATTTGGTAAGGAACATTTCATCTTTCAAGAGGCTCATCACAAACTTCTCTGCATTACTTTTGTCATACATTTTGTGTGTTCTGTGAAAAGTGGTTTGCTCAGATTTGAAAATAAATTCCACGAAGAAAACACACAAAGTCGACGTGGAATTAAAATCCTGGGTGCGGCCTGAAGGTCACTCAATCAGTCAGTAGTCTTTACAAAGCCCACTCATGGATTTATATATACATACATATAAAAAGTAAAGGAAATAAAAAACGTCACGGAGCCATGAGAGGCTTGGTAGTAGCATTGGGCCAGTTTTTTTGAAGACATCTGTGCGTGGTGGCTCTTGATGCTCTGATTCCAGCTTCTTCCACTCCTTGGATGAAGCTCTCCCAAGTCGTTGCTTGACAATCTTCTCAAGCGTCCTTCTCCACCAACACTTTTCGCCTCTTTTGTCAACTTTCCAAGAACGTGCTTCATCACTGAGCTCCGTCAGCGACGACCTTCTGTGGCTTTTGGACAACTGTCAGCTGTCAGCAGTCTTCCCTGTGATTGTGGTTGGGGTGCACTGAACTAGACTGAGACATACCTGGTATTTAGACTGCAGGAAGGCGAGAAAAAAAAAAATCAAATAAATACTTCATGGTAACACTTTTGCCTTTTATTTGGATGGTCACAACAAAAACACAGAACACAGAAAAAGCTGAAGTGGAGTTTAACAGACGGTTAACTTTTGTCAGTGTTACAGCATCTCAGTATAGCTGTTTTATTTTTCTTCTTCAGTTTCTTCAGGTACAGGACATTTACTCAGTAAATGTGTCACCGTTGCCGATGAGCTTTTGTCGACAAATTGCAGTGCAGAATGACTGACAGGGTGACATTTTAATTTATTTGACATTTTGCTCAACATTTTCGCTTTTAACTGTAAACCAGCGGTTCATTTGGAGTTCAAATGAGGAATAAATAAGCAGGCAATGAATATTCAAGTGGTGTTGCTGTTGTTCTGGTGTTTGTGGGTTACTGTTTAATGAATCAATGCCAACTTTTTACTGATGTATTCAAATGTCATGTCCTGTATAGAGTAAAGAAAAGAGGTGTCTGTTTATACTTCATCTTAGGCTACAATCATAGATTTGGAACATCTATGATTATAATTTAATGTCTGAATTGTCTGCTCTTTTATATTAAGCTTGTGAATTTATACACAGTTCAAGAGACTTGCTGTTTTGTTGAAGATACCCTCATTTATATAAATGGCTACCTCCAGAGACTAACATGTCTCTGGGTGTAGCCATTTTAAAATTACCTCTGTATCAGTATGGCACCCTCAATCCCACTTAAAGTCTTGTCCCACAGTTTCATAGAATTTGATATTAAATGGCCTATAAAACTCCTGCAATTGCTCTATGACCTCCTGGTCAATCTGTACGTGAGTCCTGCCCTTGGACTTGCCGAGGCAGCGCGGCTGGCTGCTGCTCTCCGGCTTCTTCAGACAGGGGAAGCCTTTGGTTCGATTAAAGTAGAAGTGCTTGTCCGTGATTATTCGTTTCAGTCCTAAAAAGTCCTGAACACGGCCCATCTCCCCCGCCGGATCAGTGATCAGACGCTCCCCGCTCACAAAGTGCATCTGCGACAGGCGAAAGTACTGCAGCCAGTTCTCCAGGTGCAGAATATACATCCCAATCCGAATGGCGTTCCAGGACATGTCGACGAGTCCTAAACTTCTGTTCTTAAAGGCGAGCTCTTCGAAGGTGGGGATGTCGGGCTTCTTGGAAAGAGTCTGTGTGTAGTCAGAGATGGCTCTTGTGACTGGGTTGCGCACCACAACAATCAGCTTGGTCTCGTGGGACATGCTTGAGATGCGCCTTGGTGCTTCTCTGGTAACAAAGTAGCTGGGAGTCTTCTCCAATGTGATCTGGCTGTCAAGTGTTCGTGGCATTAGTCCCCTTGGGAGAGAGAGAGAAAAAAAAAAGAAGAAGAAAATACAGATGGATGAGTCAGGAAGAGCTGTTATTTTCCTGTCCTGTGGCTTTTCTTCATGGATGATAGAAATGTACTAGTGACAGTAAAGTTTCAATCTAGAAATGCAGACATTAATCCCACAATCAGCGAGGATTAAATTCAACCTGAATATTAACAGTTGTTCTGATGGAGCCACATACACGTACAGATTATATTGTTTGGCACATTCAGGTAAACACTGACTCACAAATTATGTGTGTCAGAGCTGTTAATATCTTCAAAATCCAATTTTATATTTCTAAAACATTCAGACACTATTGGGTATATTGAAATGAGACGAGGAAGAATACCCTGATCAGGAAATTTAGAAATATTGCTTTAAAGACAGATATATATACAATTCAAAGGCTTTAGAAAGAAAAACTGTTTTCATGCAGTGTTACACTTTGCCTCCAGCAAACACTAGACTTTGCTCAGATAAGCACGATGTGAAGGTATTTGTTAGAGATTCATCAGTGACAGGACAGCTTGTACAACACAAACATGCATCATAATTATCATTATCATGCTGCCAGCTGATAGCTTTGCAAACAACGGGCAAATGTTTCCATTTGTCATGCGAGTTTTCCTTCCCGGTGTAATGTCTCATTGTGCTTTGACACTTTCAGTTCAATAAAAGTTGATTAAGAGTCATCCGGTGTTGACTGTTGAGACGATGAATGCCTTGGCTCCAATTCTCAGATCATCCATACATTGTTTCTCATTTCTTCTAAATAGAAAAGTGACAGCTGAAAAGTTCCCAAGTGCAGAGTGGCGGAGTGTTGGTGCCGATGCTACAGCATCCATGGATGACAGTATTAATGGCGGTAATTTTTACCTTTTTACTACTGTGACTACAGGAGATATAGAGCCCCAACTTGTCTGTATTGCAGTATGTGCATCTGGACCTTAGGTATGTTACTAGGCCGTTCTGATGATAAAATACCGCACTTTCTTTATTATTATTGTGGGAAGGCTTCGATTAAAACCTAACCTTTCTCTCTCAAGGTAGGGGTAACCATAGGTTACCTCTAAAGTCTTGGAAATATTGATCCATTTAGCTTTATTTATGTATCCTGAGTTGCTGGCTTGGGTGCCTCAGGGCCACTAGGCAACCATCAATCTTTTATGAGAACAGCACCTTTTCAAGCAAACAGCTTTGCTACACACTAAAAAACTTGCAGCCTTTTTCAAGGAAGTGCAGAATCCAAGACACATCTTTGGATGTGTGCTTCGTTATCCGCCTTGTCAAGTGCATATGTTTTCATCATCCTCAGAGATGACGATTGTGAGCAGGAGGGAAGAGTTCTCTAGATTTGTTGGTTCAAAACTGTTAAAGTGCTCAAAACTGCAGAAAATGTGACTGCAAACAGTGAAAGGTCAGAGCTGGGTCTTCTTGGATATTAAATGATAACACTATATAAACGTAATTTACATAGAAAACGTGTTTACGCACACAAACACCAAAGCATGAGGCCATCAGGAATAAGGTGCAAATGATGATATTCGATTAAGAGGAGATTTCACACTCAAATATTTCCTTCATACGAGTTGTTTTTGTTCGGATGCGAGACACAAAACTCCAAGTGAGTCTGTCCATCAGTGGAGGTTACAACATGTGCTAACTTGAGTTATTGATTTTTGTTACAGCTGTTATGCTTGTTTACTCACAGTGAGTCTCAGCACCGGAAAATTATATGACTGTTACACGCAAGATACACAACTATGAAAGAACTGATATAGACAAGATGGAAATATAGGTGTAAAAACTCTGATGCTTTTGAAGCTGAGAGGCCAGTGGCATCTTCGGCATCAATTATCATTGAAATGCAAAGAGTGCTAAATAATGTTCCAACGTTAAGAACAACATACGCTCCGTGGCTATGATATATTTCTGTCTGTCTGCCTTTTGTTCTTCCAGCATGGTTTGAGGCTAAAATTCGAGACATTACAGTTAATGTAATCTGATTATTGAAAAATTATGTTTTTTAAGGCATTAGCACACCTTAAACACGACTTCTGGGTCGCGCCTGGAGCTGGTCCGATACACATTATCAGTCAGGTGCAATCTTACTGCAAATGTTAAGAAGAGCTAGCAGTCAAGAAGTCTCAGGAATAAGCCGACCTTTGAAAAGCCCCACATAAACTCTGGTGTAGTGGCTAGATGCAGTACTGCAACTCGCCTGATGCTCACGAGCCGCTGTGTGTGCACGGGCGTCCTGCGTCGTGACCAGTCAGAATATGAAATGAACACACACACAGAATCAAATTTTTTGTGAAACACTCTCCTTTATAATAGCAATCTATCAAGCTGCACGTGTGCCTAACTCAGCTTTTCATGAAAATGGAAAGTGGCTTTTTGAAGCTTTGAAGCAAGCGCTCTTATGGATGCATTAGCGCCATGTGCTTTAGACGATATCCGGCAATTCTGCATTCCCTTAAAATAATTGTCATTGATGGATCAATAAATCCTGAAAGACTTTGGCGGCTGCTTTTGAAAAAACCTGTTGCTACCAATTATGTGATGGCTTAATTGCATCGTCAGTATCAATTCACGCAAGGTCATACGTAAACAGAATATCAACAGACGGTGCTGCTGTGTGTCATCTAACCAGGATGCTAATCTTGCTCAGTGACTCATTAAATTGATGCCCACAGCAGCAATGTGCTCTGAGCTCTGCACGTCTGATGTTTCACCTGTGGCTGTCAGTTGTCCTGTTCTGAGGATTGTTTAACTAGCTGTAACTGCAGCCAGGAGGACAAGGTGCGATCCAATGATCAAAGGAGGGGTGTCTTTATTTTTATTTAAATCAGTGATATTTATACAGATTGCTTTCATGTCAGTGGAAGCAGCCTGGCCCCACAAGTTCCAAGTCGCCTGTTTTTGAGTGATGTTAATGAGAGACACCAGGGGATACAAATGCTTTTTTCTTTTTCTAATCTAATGTTTTTTGTGGAAACTTGTGTTAATTTGTCTGGTTATCATAAAATAGATTTTAATGGATATGCATTCATTGTGGCCATACATGCCTTTCTATGTGACATAACAAAAAGACTGTAAGTGATGAGCCAAGAATAGACATTTTTCTAATACAAGCTTTTCTTCTCCTCACTCAGACACGGCAGAGTCAGCCTCATTTATCTATCTGTTCGTTACCGAGATAACAGGAGTGAGGCCAGAGGGGGCGCACATGATACCCGAGGCAGGTGTCTGAACCAACTATCAGAAATTTACTTTTTCAAGGTCTTTCCTTTTTCTCCTGTGCCCCCAAGAAACTATCAACACTGCACACAGCATCTGAAAATGAAAAGATAAAGTTGTTGGTCTCTAATGCGGCTGTTTTTGGAGTGCTTTTTACCAAAAGCTTTTCTGGCCTGGTAATAGTGATTTGCGATTCGAAAAAATCTGCATGATTGTAATTCCAGTGGAATTGCTCTGAGTGTAATCATTGATGTTCCTGGAACTGCAGAATCTTGTATCAAGAAGAAATGTAAAAATAAATACACTTTGGTGGGAACATCTTGGTTTTTCGTACTTACATACACACACACACGCACACGATTAATTGACATTTGAGCGAAGTGCTCTGATTGATTACCACCTTCACACTAAGAGTCAGCACTAAATTCTTTAGTCTTTCTCACAACTCTTGGTGAAACTTTAAGTCAGAAAGCATTAGAAGCTTGACTGTGACATTTTAATCACTCTGGGAAAATTAACTCCGGTATTGCCTGCTCTGCTCAATACTGTAAATGAGACCTATTCCTGGTTAAATAAGAGAGCGTGACTGAAAGTAAAATGTTCTGGATGCTTCAGCATTGAAGTTGATACTGCAATCGGAAAACTTTACTTGATTCTTAAAAAAAACAACCCAAACTCATTTATTTTTAAGGTATTTTCTTTACATTTTCTTTATTCATTCAACATTCAAAATCCACTTTCAACAAAATACATAATAGATTTTCCTCCCTATAGACAGGATTATTATCATGAATGATTTTTATTGTTATATGTTTTATGTCATTTCCTTTAACCTATTCCACCAAATTAATATTTCTGAGTAAACAGAAAGGAGCCATGCTCGTTAAAATGAGTATTAGCAGCACTGTGGGCCCTCAACTATGACCCATGTTTCAGTGCATATCTGTTCTGGAATAAAGAGTTTCTAACCTTACACAAAGCAAAAGAGTGAGAACCAGCTATTTTTGGTTAGACACCATGAACATCACAAGATGAAGTCAAAAGAAATAATGTCCTTAGCAACCACTAATGGATATAGACATGGTCTTCTTTTCTTGTGAAGTCTTTGATTCAGTTCCTTCACAACAGGGAGAATTTATGTTATCACAATTTTAATCACAAAGTAAGCTCCTGCAGAATAAATTCTAATGTGGAAACAGATGGGATGGGGACTAGAATGAAATGGACTTATTTGAAAGTTGTTTCACGCAAATATCAGATGTATTCATTTTTAAATATGACCTTTTTAACCAGCCCAGCAGGCACCATGAGGCACCATGGGGCATCAGAGAGGCGTTGGACTTATCAAGATGGCATGAAGTGTTTGGAAGATGTTGGATTTTTGGTTGCTTAACGACACAACAAAATATCAACCTTAGCCCTTGTCTGCATTCTGCTTCTAACTGGCATTAGAAGTTGCAACATACATTGAACAGAATATCAACGATACTGACAGCGCTGATTGATGTCTGCGTCCCTGCAGGGAGACTCTGTAAATTTTAAATATGCCTTTTTACTATTCGACCAATCCTTGTCTGTAATAATTCAATTTGTTCATTCTATCATTGTCTCCTGGAGAGGTGAGAGGGGAAAAACAAAATAAGCACCAGTTGTCTACAGGTAGTTTGAATCAACAGTAGGAACAGTCATTGCCACTCATTAATGAGCCACAGTGTGCCGAAAGCTAGTCTGCATATTGTAGTGACCCCAAAAGAGCCCGCTGGCTATCTTGCAGAACGATTTATCTCTGTTGGAGCAGTGGAAGAAGGAGGTCTGGAGTTCACACTTAGCTCCCTCTGGACCCTGCTATATCATTATGGGGAAAATAAGCCACAAACATGGATGTCTTTATTTGAAAGTACCAAGGACTCCCTATTAAATCCAGATACAGCATTCCCCTTCAGTGTGCATTTCCACTGGGAGAGTACACTCCATTGTCAGTGCAGGACAACAATTAGATTGTTGAATTCTGGCCAATCAAGAGAAAAGCTCAAAATGAAAACGACAGGGATGTATCTTGAAAGTTATAATGGAAAATGAAAGTGTAAAATACTGAATAAATGCACAGACACCCAAAGCAATTTGTCAGCAATAGATATAAAGAAAACTTTGCAGGCAACTCAATATTTGGCAGTGTCATTTTTGTTCTGTTACACAACCTTTAACTTCCCATGAGGCTCTCCAAGCTGTTGTTATAACAAGATGAATGTTCTTCATATTTTGTGTACTCAGCCAGTCAAGATGAGCATTCTGTACCCTAAAGGCTTTATGGAGCTCACACTGGTCTGGAGAAAATCTAATGAAAACAATAGCCGCAATGTATTTTACGGCTGGGCCACATATGGTCAGCTCCACATCAGCAACTAAAAACTCTGGAAACAAAATAAAAGATGTCATTGTGTCATGTTTGCATTCTTACTGACTCTCATATATCATATACAGTATTAGTTTTCTGCTTCTCAGACAATGAACAAGTATGAGATTCTGACACAAACGTGGCCCATTTAGACTACGTGTCAAATGGCAGAGATCCCAAGCTAAAACACCGTATATAAGTGAAAGACAACCACTGTGCTGTGGTTTCTGCTGTATTTACATGCAAGTGATCACTAAGAAAGAAAGTGAGAAGTGACAGAATACCTTTTAATTTCTCTCCCACGCAGGGCCTGGGTAACAAACTACTGCCACTCACTAAACAGAGCCAACACAGAGGGAGGTATGTCTCTCCCTCAGGGGGCAGGGAAAGAAAATGAAGTGAAGGATCTGAGAAGTCAGTAAATCCATCCACGAATATTTTAACTAGGCAGCACTTCCTGGATGTGCCCATTCATTTTACAAAGTTCAAGAGTCAATTCATGACTGCAATTAGGCATTAGGACCAATGATGTGTCAGCCAGTCAGTCAGTCAGTAAGTCACATGTTTATAGGACAGAAAATAGGATCCTCAGTCCTCAAGCAGCTTTTTGAGTTTAAAAACACCTGTCTCCAGAAGGGTTAGGGTCACCTATGGATCTGGTTTAGCTCTAACCTGAACACTAACTCCATTGTTAACTCTTGTTTTGCTTCTTTTCTCCGACGCAAGTTAGCATTCTGCCTAACTAACCGAGGCTGGCCATGCTGTCTGAAGTCGTAGTGCTGCTCAGTGAGAAAAAACTGCGGCTAGTTTTTGATTGCTTTAACATATTACAGGCATTAATTAGAAAAACGCTAAACTCTCATTTATCTCACAGTGACAATACCAACAGAGCGTTACATGAAATCCTGCCACAGCTGCATCATGGCTGTCCACCCGGTTAACACATTACTTGTATTAGTAGCTACACTTCACTATAAATTAAAAGCTGGTGATGACTGCCCTCCATAAATCCCATTACTTAAAAAACTTTCTCCACATGGGGATCTGAAATAATTTAATCCCAAACAACAAGACTCTGTACCCAACAAAACCCTCTGTGACAAACAAACAAACTAAATATTGGACATTGAAAACCGTTTGGTTCGGGGCTCCTCTTTTAGGTTATGGACTGCAAACTGAGATGCACTCTCCATGTGTGACTACAGAGATAAAACAAAACAAACAAAAAAAAAGGGGGTCAAATTGCTGCATCATTTCCACTACCAAAATTTTCTTTCATGGCGTGAAGCCAAGCTGAGCAAATGCAGTGAATCAGGAGACTGCTCAGCTCCAGACAGTGTGTCTTGTTGAACAACTTTAACTTCTAAAGAGCAGCGAAGGTTCATCAGGGATGCAGACCATCAGAACAAGTAAAGGTCAGCTTTGAATCATCTCCGAGTGAACAATCAATGAACTCAGAATTTATTACTGTCATTTCACTTTGGTTTGAACTTACAACAAAATGCTGCAAATTGTCGGCTCAAGACAAGTTCTCAGTAAATGTTTGCAGCGCGACTGCAGCATTGTCCTGCAGCATCATTACAGAAGCAAGACAACAAACAAATGTTGTGCGTTAAGTGTCCAACGTACAGACACATATGCATTGGTCAAAAGTGGCATTTAATGTGTGTTAGACATCACATGCTAAAGCATCAATTTACACGTTGTATTTTTAAACATATTTATTCTGCAAGCAAACTAAGTTGTTGCCAACCCACCAGAAGTCCACTCTTGCTTCTCCACTTCAAACCAACACACAGCAATAATCAGCAAACTAACCAGTGTTGAATACGCAGCATCTTCCTTATCACTGGGAATTAATCAAAGTATATTGTGCAAACAGACTATTACTAATAAAGCAGTTTAATGAGTTGGAGGATTTCAGGCAAACCTTGATCTGACTGGAAACTTAGAATCCATTAATCACAATGTGAAGTGTTTCTGCATGCTCAGGGGCTGTTAGATTTAGAGAATGGCCTTTACCTCCCACTGGACAACGAATGTTTGTCATTACAGCAACTAATAAGGAACCCAGCCTGTTAGACAACATGCGGGCACATAGGCTGGGCCAGAGAGAGAGATCAAAGTAACCATTCCATGCTGTGTTTGTCCAGTCTCTGGAGTAATTTAACAGCAAAACGGTTACACATTAGATTATTAAAAAACAAAAACAAAAACAAAACAGCTCCTCTTGTTGCCTGTGCTGCGTTTTATCAGAAAAAGCAGCACACAGAGCAAATGATGATCAATGTCCTTGACAATATTATACACAAAGGTTGTGGAAACAAAATGTTGCCATTTCTCAAAGGAAAAGTTCAAAACTTTTATCAGGGGTAGAAAAAAAACAAAAAAAAACAAAAAACTGCACACACACACAAAACAGTTAAAACAGCAGCTTCATGATCGTACATCCAAATTACAGCTACTCAAAAACATGTAACAAAGATGGTATCAACAGTCAACAGTACAGTAGCCTGGAACATGTGAAATAGGTACTATTTGAATGCTGTGCAGTCTGGTTAGGAAATATCTGGGTTTATTAAATGAAAGTCTGAGTTGTGCGCTGTCCTCACCTTGTCACAGTGACTTCAGCAGAAACTCGGAGCTTCCGAGTATTGGATTTATTGTCTTCTTTGAGTTTGAGCAAATTCCTTTTTTTGTTCATTTATCTCAGATGATTGGATACAATTCTAATGTTTTTTTTTTTTAGAATCATTAGTCAAGCCCAGATTTGAACATCTTTTTGGTTGCAAACTTTCTATCCAATCCTTTACAAAACTGACTTTGGGAAATGATGTTTTCCTACAAGTCATTTGTCCTTAAATGTCCTGAAAAGCCAATACCACACAGGCCTGCTGCCTGCCATACAAACCTATTATCGGTTTATTTTACGCAGGTAGACTGTGCAGAGAAAATGCTCTTATGCTGTGTGGATCCTCATAATGTCTGCGCCACAGCACTTCCTGAAAGTGTCATCTCCCTCCTCCCTGATCGGAGAGAACAGATCCAGTCAGCACCAAAGAGGCGGCTCCATTATTAAAGTATCACTCACTTAGATTACAGCTGGGATGACATCTGATCATTAATCACCAGCAACAGAGGCCTGCCACCTTGAAAGTCTATTAAGAGTTAACAAAGAGCAGTCCAGATGAACACACTGATCCTGCGGCTATTTCAGCTGGGAGAGGAACAGAAGGTGAATCACAATTCAGGGTCCTGAGAATCAAGCATCTATTCCTCTAATTCAATTAAAGACAAATCGGTAGCAAATAGCACGCTATCTGAGCCAACAGAGGGTCTTTTCAACATCAAGCCTGTCCTCAGCCACATATTTATAGAAGGACAATACTGTAAAAAAAACCAAGAAGACTGCATAATGTGTTTCACCTTGGACCAAATCCCATTTAATTGCTGCCATTTCAATTCTAGTCTCTTGTTTTCTTTGAAATAACAATTATTCAGGGTTTTGTCTGCAAAGGGGAATGACCAACACTTGCTCTCTTTGAGCAAGTTCAACTGATCTGAGCTATGAGCTGTCACATTAAGATATGGCATGGGAAACCATCCATGGACACTGATATAAAGCTACTCAGCTGTTTCCCAACCGATTCTGTTTATTTGGTGTAATTTTTTGGATCAATCAAATCGGTTTGCAACACTCTACTGTATGTATGGAGGCTGAAATAAAAATGTTTTATAATACTGTAATTCACATGAAATGACCTTCATTGTTATGACATTGGGACACTATGAATCATAGTCTTAATTAGTTTGGGGCAGACTGAGTCGTGGCCCTGCACACAGTCAGTAACACAGTCCCTCCATTCATCACCCCTTTGCAGTTTATCTTAACTGACAAATTTTTAGATTTCTTGGACTTATATTCAACATCAGAACTCTTGTGATGCAATGTGATGGTCAAGGAGGTTTATAAATAGAAAGTGGACAATCCACACACCTTTAATCGTCTCACTCTTTGGTGAGAAGGTACAGAAGGAGAGAAGGGAGATGGAGAAAGCAAAAAGCACAGGCAGGATTTGATCTCTGGTCAGGGACACCGTGGCTTCGCCAAGAGGGGAAAGTTAACAAGCTGACAATCTCTAAATCGCTGACTTGCAAAGACACATCAAATGATGATCTAGATAGTCCTCAGTCGGGTCTTGCTCTGGCCTACAGCAACGCAAAAACAAAGTATCACACTAATGACTTCATCAACAACCCTGTGTGCTACACCTACGTTGGCATACTACAAACTGGCTTTGCCACATGAGTACATACAAAGTAAAAGTACAACTATGTGAAAAATATTTGGGGCTTTCAGAATATCCATACATCTTCATTTCATAAAAATGAAACAGTTGCAATCATAGTTCTTTCCAAATTGGTTGTATAGAGTAGAAAAAGTGATTTCTAGGACACAAGGCCACTGAGATAGATGACTGAAAAACATGGCAGAAATGCTGTCTTTGTAGACATGGCGTAAAAATGTTAGCGATATTAATTACAATTTACCTTGTTCATCATTATAATTTTGCATGTTTCCATGCTAACATATAGTACTTAGCCTCCAGTTGCGACTGATGGGAATATCATTAGATTGCACATATTGAGCCGTAAAGCGTTTGGGAATTGGACAGTTTGAAATGCTGCTACAGGAAAATATCTTTTAAATTTCTTATTATATATTCAAGTCAGGACCAAATTGGAAAACTGACTGACAGAGTGAACAAGTAATGGCTAATAAGCAAGTTGTGAAAGCTTTTCATCTTATTCATCAACTAAGCAGACTATTCACACCAGCAGTGTTTCCAGCATTGGCTGTTAGATCACAAACACTAAAGCTTTAGCATGTGATTGGGCCATAATGTATATATAATTGCATTATTTCCTGAAGTACTCATTTAAAGAAATAAAAGCACCATCTTTGTCATATTTCGGATTGATATCATTGGGGAAATGTCTCAGAAAGACTTGTTTGGTAATTAATTATAACCACTACACGTCTCTTGGCTGCACTGGAATGAAGACAGCTCATTAATAATGCAGAGTTTCGTCTGACCATCTCTCGCTGTATAATGTGCAGTTTTCAGTGTTAAATGAGAAACCATCTAACTTTCTGTCCTCATCAACCTTTCTGATGATACTGTTCCAGAGCTCCCTGCCTCCCTGAGCCAATTAATGTGGACCAGGAGAATATTCGTGGGCTGCAGCCTCCCATACAATTTCAACACTTCTCAGGGAATCTATTGGAAGTTCATCTGACTCATGCGAAATCAATAGAGCTGAGATGCCCTTTTAAGTCTCGATGGTGTATAGCTGCGTTTTTTTGTTTGATCTTTATGATTCAGTGAAGAATCGGATAAAAAAAAAAGGTGCCAAGAAAAGTTCAAGGAAACCGGTGACAATGAATTGTCTGTTTTATCAAGTCCTGCACTGTTATGTGAATACACTCACATGAAATAAATGAGGCCACGTGTGTGTTCTGTTCAGGAGGCACAGTAATGAACACTGCACCATTTTTCTTCTGGGGCTAAATGATCTGTCACAAGCTTAATGTAACAGGACAGATTGTGAACAGAACTGAACAACTGGCCACTTCACTGAAACTGACAAGAGTTAATTTGGTGGCATGTACGTTCTGTCTGGTCAACAGATATTAGCTATGTGTTTTGAAATGTGTCTACAAGGGAGCTTTTTATCCCTTCCAGTATGCCGAGTGTTAAGGATCTTTGAAATGTGATTGATGGCCCAGAAAAGCTTGGTAATTGGACGTTGTATTAAGTTTATTTTATCATGCAAACTTAAACCTCAGTCATTAATGAAGTTTTGTGCCCAGATGAATTAGTCCATCAAAAGGAAAGTGATAGACAACCCTTTCAGCCCCACAATGCTGGAATACCAATTAAAAATATTTTGTCAAAAGTTAAACCCAGATCTATGTTAGCAGGTAAGCAGCTTATTATATATATTGAAATGCATCTCTTGGTTATTTTATTTTCTATAGCAGTAGTCTGGCTCCTGTCAACTGAGCATAATGGTTTATGAAGGCCATTGTTAAAAAAAAAAAAAAATCACTAAAATGACAAACCACAAAAATAAATGACTGATAATTGTAATTTGAAAACCTACTGACGGACAAACACATGCTGACAACCGAAACAAACTGGGTTATTGAGGACAGCTCTCTGGAACAGAGCACAGAAACACATGTAAAACAGAAAAATTTGTTACTTGGTATATAGATAAATGTGCCAGTTGATCAAAATGGAGAGATGCTTTCTAACTGTGATCGTCTATCACTGTAACACTGTGATGGATGATCACTGACGACTAGCCTGATGCAGTGACTATCATGCGGACACTCATCAAGTTGCATAACTGCTGCTACAGCCTGAATTAATCCCATCTTTGTGTCCGAGGTGCTGTTAAAGGCTTAAAGTTGAATATATGAACTGTCATCCTGTGAAAAGTGTACAATGTCCCAGCGTTGCAATTTTCATGGCATCACATCTGCGAATGAACCTCAATTAATCTCTGCTCACATCTAACCAAAATCAAACCTCTGACCTAATAGTTTGCTTACTGACAAAATAAATGGCTCTTTCTGCATCATAAAGCTGCATTAAGTTGGTAGATTTGTGTGATGGGAGGTTGCTGGTGGGGCAGGATGATATCTGATGTGCTTGATAATAGATTTGGAGGTTTAAAATTCCCCCTGCTCAGTCATGCTGGGCTCAGCTGAAGTCCAGATGTTTAACTAGTGGGGTATTTGGTTAACTTTTGTTTATGTAATGTCTCAATGCTTCAAAGGAAAACTGCTTGAATACACTAACATCTACACTTGGTGTGTGTGTGTGTGTAGTGTGTGCGCATCTTTGACCACATTCTCTGAGCTCATATAAAGTGTGTCCATGACCTCAGGTGTCTGCTGAGGTATTTAACAGGCCTTCAAACTCTCAATGTTAATTGTAACAAAGACTGGTACCCTTGTTTGCTGACATGTTGTTTTCTCAATCAATGCATTTTGTGAAATACACACAACAATAAAGACTAACTGTCTGTAAAGTAGTCCCTGAGGAAGTTTAATGTCTACTGTTTGAAGCCAGAAACTCTTTCCCGTGCAGGCAAACAGTGTGGGCTTACTCACTAAATATAATACATGGGAAATTAAGATTAATATCAGAAATAGCAATTATAGAGAGACATTAATAAACATGCAAATTATTGAAAAAACTGTTTGCTTTTTAACTTCAAACCTGGTCATCTGTAGTGTTTTATGTCTTAAAATAATGTCATTTTAGAATATTACAGCCTCCGGTTTGTTGGTGAAAAAGGATGAAAAAGGCTGATTCTCCTTTCAGGAGTATGATACTTCTTTTGAGATGCAGCCACTCTTTGGATTTGTGTGCGTTTTTTGCATCTTCATTGGTACACATTGACCCACTGTCATCCTGAAATCATCTATAGTGCTATTTTATTTTGTACATTTATTGTCTGACTGTCCGAATTGACGAAACTGTCTTCGCAGTCATTGTTAAAATAAATTATTTTTCAATGTCCAATCCTTTTTTTATTTATACTTTTATTTTGCAATAATATAGCTTTTCCTTCACTGCAAGGATATCGTGCGTCACTGCCTTGCGTCAAGTGATAGAGAATACAGCTGGAGTTATTAGTATGCAGTAATTAAAATCATTAATAGTTATAGTAAAGTTAACATAAGCAGACGCAGGCTGGTAACATCTCATAATGTGTATGTGTGACATGACCTCAACAAACTATGAGAGAAGACATGATGGGCAGGTGATCATTCATTCATTCATTCATTCATGTTGTACTGCTTGTCCATTTTTGGGTCAGGGGGGTTGGAGCCAATGACAGTGATCTTTCAAGTTTTTTTTCTTGAGAAGAACCTTCAGCTTCCGCAGTTATGACTCGCTTCTGTTATTTCAAGTGGAATTTTACAGATAATAGAATAAGAAATGGAAATTACTAACTAAAGAAAACTGTCTGGATTCAACAGGGGCCATTTAGACTGAAGTGCTGTTAAGACGTCACAGAGTGACACAGACGTGGGTGGGGATTTTTGCACCTTGCGAGCTCTTTTGCCTCCATCAACCAACACAGGAACATTTTGTGCCAGACTGTGGCCTGTTTGAAGGCAGCTGGTAACCAGGGGGTACCTGGGGGTTGCCTGTGTCACCCGTGCTGTGAGTTGTTATTGTGTGAACTGCATCAAGCTCGTATTAACGATCACCGAGCTCTGCTGACAGCCAACATCTGCAGCATCTGGAGGAAAACATCAGCATCACAGAGTCAAAAGTAGCCTCAAACTTGTGATCTTAGTAGTGACATCAAACCTAGGTGTCTGTGTGCATGTGCGCAGTGTTGCAGCCAAAGCTTGGTGATATGGCACCGAGCTCCCAATCCTTATAATGAATAGTTAGCAATTGAGTTACTGTAAAAACTGAGAAGTAAAAAGCAGAGGTGCATTGATACAAAAAAACAAAACAAAACAAACAAACGTAAAATTAACGTTTGGATTTTAAAGTGTCTATATGAGGACCTCGGATTTGAGCAGAGCAGCAGGGAGGACCGGGTGACAGAAGTAAAACCAGAGCCACATATGCAGAAACATATAAAACATCACAGGGCTTCAACACAGACACAGAGGATTTATCTCCCCCTTTTCCCTCACCTGTACCAGTCCAGCCCTCTGTCATAGTTTCTATCGAAAAAGTGCGGCTCTGTTCCGAGTGCGCGCACATCTGGATGTATCCGGATGAACTCCAGCACCGCCCTGGTGCCTCCCTTCTTTACCCCGACTATTAACGCATTAGGCAGCTTTTTACTGCCATATTTCTGCGCCACACTCATGTTTCTCAACTTCGCCTCAGCCCAGTGACTTGCGGACGAGCCGGGGGCTTTAGTTTGATGCCGGAGATCAGCGGAACCTCGCCGGGCAGCAGCCTCATCCAGGGCGGACCGGACTTCCAGCGATGCGCAATTGTCCGAATTTCCAAGAAGTTTCTTCCCCGCCGCGTTCTTGCTCGGCGGGCATCTCCTCCCCTCGTAACCCCGGTTGGTCATGATTGTGCTGCGACAGAAAATGATACTATAGCACAAATAGGTGCAGGACAGTGACACGGTGAAGATGAAGGCGAATCTGGCGCTGAATCTGTTGGAAGGTGAGAGGAACCTATGTGCCATGTCTCCATGGGTTCAAAGTGCTGCATGGTTTTCCATCGGAGTCTTCCTCCTCTCTCTCCTGGTCTGCGTTCGGAGTCTGGCAGTAATACAGGTTCCAAAGTCAGACTGGAATAGGGGTGGCCTCTTGGAAGCATCAACTGCGCGTAACTCGCATTATTTCTTTTCATAGGCTGCTGAAGTGTGCAGAAAAAAAAAAAAAAACTTGGAGCAGAATATGAAGACACGCAGGAAAAAAATGGGGCCAGCCTTCCTTTAAACAAGTTGCTCTTAAGTAGTTTGAAGTTTGTCATTTGGGTAAGTCACTGTTGAGTTCAACGCGTCCTCAGCAGCCCCCCCCCCCCAAAAAAAAAGAGAAAGAAAAAATTAAAGAAAGACAGAAAAAAAGAGAGAAGCCTCCCCAGCTCTGTTTGCCTCTCAGGGGGATTTGGATGCATAGCCCACCTTTCCCTTTCATAATGAAGTTGTGAAGATATATGCACTTAGGCTACCGCCTATAAATATTACATCAACCCCTTCTGACGTCACCCAAATACTCATAATTCAAAACGCGTTTCATCCTTTAAAGGAACATCCCAGATATTTTCAGGAAAAAATCATGTGTGGAGACTCAGAAATACAATACTTGGCTGAGTGCCAGTGATTTATGCAAGGAACGATTCCAGCTCTAATGTTATGTGTGTGTTAACTGAGTATAATGACACAGGATTTGACGTTGCTCAATGCATTTATGGGATGTTTAATTTCAGTGGAACACACCACATGTACCTGCGTTTGGAAAGCAGGCGCCAACAGTTTTGTTATCAATTTTGTTTTTCTCTTGAAACAGAGTGATTCAGCTTGTTAAGCCTGAGCACCATTCTCTACATGCTGAGTGTTTTCTTTACACACCCACCTACACACGCACGCACGCACGCACGCACGCACGCACATTCACGTACACACACGCGGGCATTAGCAGCCTCTGAAAGTCAAGATCACACTTGATCCTCTGTGTTGCCATGATGTAAGCTGGATGCAGAGTGGAATGCAAAGTTTCAATGTCAGCTCCTTCAATGTCATGGTTAAAGTTTTTGTTTCGTTGTGGAGGAATGGGGAGACTGTACGGAGGAGACAAACAGCAGCTGCAATATTTATGGTCTCCATGTTTAAATACCAAAATATGAATAAAGTACATTATCATTCTGCTTCCGTCCACGACTGTCAGTTGGAGAGAAGGTCTGCCATTTTTCTGAATAAGTAATAGCTTGAACAGTTCAAGCTCAATTAAGGGGCAACATCTGAAGCTTAACAAAGAAGCAAACATGGAAGTGGCACAGAAATAAGTATATAGAATCAGGTAGAGAAAACTATTTTGGTGAACTGCAAAGGGGGTAATTTTTATTTATCTCATCTGTTTAAATTTTACTGTAGCTCAACAGTCTGCATAATGGAGTGATTGTCGGAAGCTAAAAGATCCTCTGCATGTGCAGGAAGGAACATGGCTAGGTCTCCCCGTTTGCTTTTTATATGTTCTTTATCCATTCACAGTGCTTATGTGTTCGCGTGGACACCCTTTGAAGCGCCGTCCTACTGACGGTGGCGCCAAAAATAAGTTGTAAATAAATAAAACTTAAATTTACATGACCATATACACTTATCGCTTCAAGAAAGAAGCCAGGTATCTAATGGATTACTATGATTAGGTGCGCTTACACTGTAGGCTATTAGCTAAATGCAATAAATAAAGGTAGTGGAAGGAGGTGAGGGAGAAGGCAAAATACAGAGGCTCAATAACCAGCTGTTGCCTCTTACTCTTTATTATTTCAGTCCACCTGCTCATAAATGTCACATTTCACTTTAAAATAACAGACAGCGGTGTCCTCACATTAATACAAAATACCTACAATAAAAATGTAATTATTTTCATGAAAGATAAAACACTCAAGGTTCAGCATCTGTTATTATTCCCTTTTTCGGTCACTGTTCAGGAAATAAGCAAGAAGCACCCACCCGCCCCCCTTGCTCTCTCTCTCTCTTTTTTTTTTTGTATACCTTCTGCACTTTTTATTAAAGCTATGAAGTTATCCATCAGGCCTCTTGAGCTGGCTGCTAGACAGCTTAGTTTCACCCGCAGCTTGTGGTGAATGATGTCAAGAGATGTAACCAGCTCCAAAAAGTTTCATGATATACGACCACTTGGACACAGGTAATTTGTTTGAGTGTCCCCAAACGAAAGAAAAAAAAAAAAAAAGATAAATAAATATTGTTTCAAAAAGATATTGAGAGGAAACAATCTCTACTGAAGGCATTTTCAGATACTTTCTTTGCTTTGTATGTCACAGTAAGACTGCATATATATATATATATATATATATATATATATATATATATATATATACATATATATATATATATACATATATATATATATATACACATATATATATATATACACATATATATATATATATACACACATATATATATATATATATATATATATATATATATATATATATATATACATATATATATATATATACACACACACACACACACACACACACACACACAATTATTTTGCATATGTTCTTGCATTGCTAAAATTATTACCTCTTTCTTTACTGTTTAGTCATTCATATTATTGTTATTGCTTGTTCCCCTGGGCTTCCAAAGCCATTGACGTAATTAGCAGTTAAAAACTATCATATTGAGTTGTGACTTTTACACTAACCTACACACATATATTTCTCACATGCGTACACACACACAGACGCAAACACACACACCCACACTACTCAGCAAACCCCCCACCAGTCTCACAGAGACAGCAGGTACAGAAAGGATGTTTTCATAACACTTCCTTGAACTCTTGTGTGCCCAGCCTTAAATAAACAATACCACAGGTAGGAAAACAGAAGCCCATGTCATACTCGACAGTGATGGGCTCAGCTTTTAATGACTGAGAACTCTAACATGACTCGTGTGGCGTCTCCAATAAAACTTCCACAATAAGTAAAAGCATAATTCCCCCCCCCCCCCGACTCAACCTGGAGGACCTTTAATGAAGCTGAACTCTGAAAAGTTTCTTTTTTTTTTATTCTGTGTGCAACTATGTGTAATTCGAATGACTAACAGAGATAAATACTATAAGAAATGTCTGCTTGGTGTGAACAGCTATAGAAGAAATTGTTTCTAAATTACAAGCTTCTGCAATTTGTGAAGGTTTGTCATGCAACAAAACTCCAAAAAATATGACATTTGTAGGCCAACAAGCTAACTTTCATGCTGCGCCTTCAGTTCTTTTCTTCATACAGATGCTGCATCGCAGGGAAACACAAACATGGCCCAATCACATACTGGATTTCTTTGCAAACACCTGGTGTTAAATTGACACCATGTCAAACACTATAATCAACACCTCCAAAAAAGACAATCTTTTTTTTTTTTTTTCCTTTTGTTGACCGCTTGCTGCTATCTGCCAATTAACTTCGCAAAGTATGTCTTTGCTGCGGTATTAATGGTGATAAACAACCAGCTTTTTTCCCCCAGCGATTCAAATAATCTTTTTCTTTTAAGAAGATATAAACCACTGAGAAAAAGCCACCTCGTCAGGCTTTTGCACAGCACCGCAGCATAGCACCCCACAGAAATGAAACACCTTCCTTTCTTCTTGTCATCATCCTATAGTGTCGAGGATATCTGGATATCTCAGTTTCCCATTTAACATTTTGCAATCCAGAGATTATAGGGTGATGGTAGCAGCATGATATCAGGACTTGACAGCATTAAATAATTCCACCCTCTCTTGGTGGAAATCCTGACATTATAGCACTAAATTGTGGCACACTGTAGGCTGTGGGTATATGAGGAAAAGATGCCGGCGAGAGGACAATAAGTATTGTTTCTTTGAAAATAAAGTTTGACAGCAGTGATGAGTTTCAGAATTCATGTTACAGAGTGAAATGTTTCATCTTTATTTGTGGTAAACACCCACTCAGCCTTTCCTACAGGTTCCCATCTGTCTGGTGGAAATCAGATTGAGATTTAGCTTGACTGTGTATGTAGACAACCTATAAAAACACATCTGTCTGAGAGGAAGTTGTTCATAAACTAAGGCTTGCCATGTGAAACAATAGTCTTGTTGAAGAGCTTGACTTTCTTCAGATTATTGGTCAATATTTCCCACTAAAGTCTCTCCTCAGACAGCCTTTAAACTATGTGAAAATACTCAGCTATAATTAATATTTTGTTTAACATGGTTTTTGTCACAGGGCACAATGTCAAAAATAATTGTGTATAATTTTTATCATATAGGCATGTTATCCTATAACCGGCAGTAGCTGACAGTGTTAGTAGTTGTGCTCCACATCCAAATTTTGGCTTTCTGGACTTACAAGGTTTCAGGTTTGTTTTTGCCCACCTCTTGTCCCTGCAGGATTAGTTCCTTAGGTTTGTGACCTTTGAATCCCTGGCTGCCTGAAGCTACTTTTATGACACTCTTCATTCCCATTTTAACAAGGTTAAACACAATTATTATTTGAGTCTTAATTTAATTAATTAAAAACAGACAGATTTAAGAGTCAAATATGAGTTAAAAATAACTATCTGCAGATTTTTTGCTCACAGGGACTGTCCAGGGAAGCACAATGGGGATCATGGTGGTCACAGTCATCTTTTGTCACAGAACTAATGTATCTTTGAAAGCAAACATATATATCCTGGATGTTTATTCCACTCTGCTGAATCAATAAGAGCGCTGAACAAACCCAGGTCACTGAAATGTCTTGGCGGTGATATGAATGTAGACAGACTGAGGGAATCTTATTGCTGCTTCTTTCCGTCAGTGTCCTTCTTTCATTGACACTTGTCCTTTTCTGCAAAAACTCTGTCACTATTGCAGATTTTCAGTAATTAAACTGGATCCGCAAGACCGACACAGTGATAAACCTTGAGGTCATTAACATAGACACCATTGGTTTTGTTTTTTGTTTTTTTATAACAAAATGAATTTCAGGGTGATATTTTGAAGTTCATTTCTTTATATGGGTGTTTTCAGAACAGAAACATTTACTGAGTTGCCAACAGACTTTCTGATTTTATTTATTGACAGATGACAATTCATCTAGCTAGTAGTTGTTGAGCTTCCAGTGCTTTGTAGGAAGGAGTTTTATGGGACGGTTTACATTTTTCAAATCATAAAAATAGTACTCAAATGCACATTCAGTATTCATATAAGTGGTTTATTTTCTCCTTGTCTGATTTTTTTTTCTAGCTTGCTGTAAGCAGTCCCACTATTCATATAAAAGATCCTGTCCTAATACGACTCAAATTTAAAATGACAGGGGACAAATCCACAGTACAAAAATATATTTCAAAGCTTGTCTGGAGTCAATTTGAAGCTTAAGCAGTCCGAGTTAATCAAATGAAGTAGGATCTTCCAAAGTTATAGTTTTTATTTCAACATTCCCTCTTTATGCCTCTCTGAGCAGTGCTCCCTTTGGTGGAAGGATAAAATATCTTTATTTATCTTAAAAGATTATTCTGTTAGAGAACACTCACTTCATTTGTTCAGCTTATTTGTATTAGTTTCGGATAAAGTTTAGCATTTCGTCCTGTCTCACTGATAGCACATTAGTGACTTGTAAAGATGAATGATCGTAGCAATGATAGCACTCACTGAACATTTTGTTAGAGATGCCGTTGTCCTACAGGGGCAAGGCCTCTGTTTGCTCTCAAAAGAAGCTAAAATGAAGAAGCTGGAAACCTTTTGTTTGATGTGTTGCTGACATGATTTCATCAGATGATGTCTACAGATATATCTATTGCACAATTTTACTGTGAATCCCCCCCCGTCCTTCCCCAGATACCAAGATACGTCTCACATTGATCGATTGATGATTGGGACACATTTGGACCAAATGTGGCTAACAAACAGAAAATCATCTGGCTGTCAGTCAACACCAAAGGGACCAGCCAGAATGTACCCAGACCTGAAGTACATGGGTCAGACTAAGGCTGGAACTGTAGCGTATGGTTGGTCCGAAATTACATTTTGAGCTTTCTGACATTGTGCATTGTCATGTTGGAAGTAGCCATTTGGTTAATTTCACTCTTGTGAAGATCTCAGTAGATCAGCTGTTTCAGAAACGCTCAAACTAGCACGTCTGACATTAACAATAATTCCATTGTCAAACACAGAAATCACATTTTATTCTTCCCCTTTGTGTTGCTTTACAAAAAGCTCTTTTTATGCATTGCACATCTGACTAATATCTCAGGATCTATTTGATAAGCTATCACATGATTCATAAAGATGAGTCATACAGTCCATTGCATTCAGCCTGTTTTGCAGCCTAAAGATACTCAAAAACATTTATGAACAACTGCAAATCTACATTCAATACATCATAATTTTAAAACAGAAATATAATTCTGCTCACTTTGGTTGGGCGGAAGCTCAAAGAGGAGGTCTGGTTGTTCCATTCAAGACTGATGGAGGCCACTTTACTCTTTAGAGCCTTCATTACAGGAGAAATGTGTGCCCATATTTGTCCCTTGACACAGTTTTGTCTCTGAATTCTGAAGGCGCTTCCTTCCAGCTCATGCTCTCCTTTTCGTTCTCATGTGCCTTATGAAGCTGCCTCCAATCAATTTCAAGTGCCATGTTGAGGGATACTTATACTGAACACCGAATACTTATGGTAATGAAAATAATATGGCAGGAAAAAATACAGACAGAGCCCCGGAATTTACAATCTTACATGAAAGCATTTAAGCTCAAATCAACAGTTTAAAGACCTTAAAAAGTTTCTCGGTTACAAGGTGACGGGAGCAGTCATCGGAGAAAGTAACACATTGTCGAACGTCGGCATGATTTAACATTCATACCAGCAATACACTGTAAAATACAAGCACATTTTCAGATTATTTTAGCAGCTGCATGTGGAATTGGTGAGACTTAAGTGGCATTTTCTGGCACACAAATCAGAAATTAAATTGTGCGTTAAAGTAGCCTGCAAACCTGTGCAGACAGATGCAGCTGGTGGTAGCGGCAACATGTGTTGCAAATAACGGCAGCAATGAAGATCCCTCCTTTGTAGACGGAAAGGCTTTTGCAGAAGAGACGTGCACAAAACTCATACTAGTTCATATTCATCATCTTCTTATTTATCTTTTTCCACATTCTGTGTATTTGTTGCCAATCAACTGAGGAAAGATACAAGTACAAAAGTCAAACTCTGACTAAAGGCCACTGAACAGCAGGTTACCCCTTTCCTCGCCAACCACAGTGTCAGCTAATTGCTCCTGACATTTTTCCCATGTTGTTTTAAATAAAAACTATTTTGATGCGACACTCTCTTTTGTTCCATTACAGAAAGGCAACATGGTTTCGATATGCCATACTATCTGCTGTCCGCTGAGTGTCTAGATAGTCGACCAAATTGTCTAATTATCACACGGTTGGCTTCGGGCAGTACTCCGAGCACAGCAAATATTTCTGATCCTTTTGCATAAGGGGCTAATGTCAACACCTACAGATCCAGTTGTCACAAGGTAAGGAGTCCTGAAGTTCAGAAGGAATCCCAAAATTTTAATTAGATACAACTTAAGCAAAAAATAAAAATACGAGAGATACAAGAGTTTGGGCCCTTTGATCACTTCACTGCAGCACATTTCTTAATGAATAAGAAATGTGCTGCAGGCTTAGTGAGAGACAATAAATGACGCTGATCCTTAGATGCTGTGAATCTTGTTTGCAATCAATTAAAATTGATACTTTCCAAGTTGTTTCCATATTTCAGGTTTTGGTGATGGTTGGAGTTGCTGCCTGTGTGTGTGTGTCTGTGTTTTTTTTGTTTGTTTTTTTTTTTTACATCATTTTAATCGACTGTTTGCATAATGAAAATACATTTAACACCTCTGTTCACTGATTCACAGCACTCTGCTCTGATGTAGCAGCTCCACAATGACGGACAGCTGCCATCAGAGTAGGACGCCAACACCGTAAAAAAAAAAAAAATTAAGCCGCTCATTTGCTTTTGGCACATCTGAACGCAGCTGCTTATTGATTGAGACAAACCACATGCCCGATGGATTTTGTGCGTTTTATTTGGGTTTAAATGACCCAGACAAGGGGTTGATTAGGCCAGTGATTGATCACGGTGCATACAGGGCCACGCCCCTGTTTCAGTTTCCTTAAGGCGACAAGAGGCGATTGATGGCTGTGAAGTGGATTCCGATGTCCTTTCAGTGGCTTCGCAGATTCGTTTTCTTTGATTATATCTGGACAGATTCTTTATTGCCGATGGCTGGTTGCCTGTGAAAAGTGCATAAACAGGGACCACCTAATCCCTGTTGTTATTCACGGACTCAGTAACCCCAAATCCAAACAAAATGAAAACTGTTCCTTAGGAGGACTCTGTCACAGAGCAACTTTGGACTGGGAGGAAGGGAGAAAGTTATATTCTCGTGTCTCTCTTTGCAAACAAAATTGTTGCTATTGCTCGGTTGGAGAACATCCTTCTAACAGGAATCACATACTCATTTAATCAGTGGGGGTGCTGATTGAATCAATTTTACATGCAAATGCAAATTTATTTTGTTCAAGTCTTGAAAAATAAAGTGTTTTCTCTTTGCTCAAACAAAAGTGAAGTAATGTAACTTAAAATTTATTCGCCTGTTGCTAACATCACTCATTTCAGTTTTAGTTGTCTCAGTTGAGGCCTTGAGAAGGAATTAACTGTGACAAATATTGATTGCAATGTCCTGCGGTGGAAATTGTTAGAGTGGGTTGAGAATATTTAATTTCACGATATTCTGCTTCGAGCTAAACTGTGTTTCATTTTCACACAGTCTGATGTGTCCATATGCGCAGAGTATTTTCTGAGATGTTTATTAGTTTTCAGCTGTTTCCCCAAATAGGCATACTGAGTCAGGAAAACAAGACGGAGAAAGCTAAATCTGGGTTCTCTAAACTACTTCAGTCAGGGTGTGGAAATTAAATTGGTTGCCATATACAAACACAGATCAGAGGGGAGAACAGGAAAAAAAAACACTGATACACATATGAGTATTAAAAAAGAATTAAACTAGTGAAGTGAAGTAAACGTTGCATATTTTCACACAGTTTTAGATTGCAGGCACACCTGTGGAAGATCTTGCAGGTAATTGATGGGGGGGCTATCTCTTGAGTGCAGCTGAAAACAGTCGGCCCCAACAGTCCTGGGGCTTTATAAACACTTCCATCAAAATTCCTCTTCATGGATTGTGCTTTGGTTTCTTTTGCTTTAGCACACCAAGATTTTCCACACACCACTGACTTCCACATTACTTTCCTCCAGTTTGGGTATCTCTACTTAAGTAATAACATTGCCGGCAGAGAGTGTTTCTAATGTTTTGCCCATTTTTTTTCTCCTTTGTTTTCTTTTTTTTTATTTTGACAGGGCCTGCAAAGCATTCATGAAACCATTAATTTGGTTTAAAAGAAGAAAAACACTTTTTGGCAGTATTAAAGCACTTCATCCTTTTTCCCCAAATTCAACTAGGTTTGCCTTTGTTGCTGGCAAATTGTCTGCCATGCTGCCAGTTGAACAAACAGGTGGATTATTTCTAAACTGACAATTGATCAGTCTACTATTAGTCTTTCTTCAGAAGGACAAAAATCCTAACTCTCCCGTTGGCTCTGTTTATTCTTTGTTCTCATTTTGGGTAGTTTTAATTTAGCGGCTGACGCGTTTTTGGAGAACTTGGGTAATTGTTGATTTTTGTCTGGTTGTGTTTCACGTGTTTTCTCACTTGAAAGTAATTACTATACCGATTTTTTTCTCAATTTTATCTGTAGCTCTGGAGCAAACTGGAATTTCATTATGGAAGCTGGCTGTGTACCAACAATTTCAGTGCTCTTAGAGTTTGCCCATCAGCTACTTGATAATTTTGCTTAGCAAAGTAAAATGAACTGCTTTGCCTCCCGCTTTCTGCTTTGAAAACAAACAGAGAGTGAATATAAGCTTAAGTTCTGAAGTTCTGACCCTAATAACAGATATAACGCAGGGAATAGCATAAATAAGTGGTCAAAATAGTGTCTATACTACAGTATGCCTATGGTAACCTATGTGTGCTTACACAGAGGAGTTATTTTAACCACATTCCCACACTAATCAGCTCTCATTCCATAATGCTCAGCTTCTCATGTGTAATGACTGAGGTGACTGAAATGGGCAGAGTACCTATCTGCCTGTATGCACACATAAATTTTTAAATTCCC
This sequence comes from Remorina albescens, assembly GCA_034769265.1. Taxonomy (NCBI): domain Eukaryota; kingdom Metazoa; phylum Chordata; class Actinopteri; order Carangiformes; family Echeneidae; genus Remorina; species Remorina albescens. Next base: position 4,573,406 of record CM068493.1, read on the forward strand.
TGATACTGACTGCCCTCCAGCGTGCTCCACCTTGCACAGTAATTCTTGGTTTTCCTGCAGGAGCCCTGCAGCTCATCAGGCATCTCGACACACAACAGTTGTCAGTGCAGGCGATAGCAACACTGCTCTCTCAGAACCCCCCTGCTGTGAAAACAAAAGTGAGACCTCATCTTTCTGTATCTGTTTGAGTAGGTGTCTGTTGAAAAGCATTATCATATGTTAGCGTATGTCGCAGGAGCGCAAATCTGCCACCTACAGAGCATTAACGTCTAATTCTGTGCACACACCCCGGCAGCCAATGCAGGCTATGAACTATATATATTTTTATATATTCATGAATATGATGACAGTGATGTTCCTTTTTTCTCTGAGGTATGCCATCATTAGTCCCTGTCTGATCCCGCAGATGCTATTCAAGATGTTCCATCCCTGCTCAAATGAAACAGGTGGCAAACCCGAAGTGAGTGCTCTAACAAGTGTCCGGCAGTATAAAACAGGTCTAACAAGGGCTGAGCTTGAAAATAACATACAGCGTTGTGAATTTAATTGTTTTGGCTTCTTTGAGTACAAACATGGATTTTTTTTTCTTTTTTTCTGTAAGACAGAGCAGGGATTTTTTGGCATTACTCTCAAAACCACCAGTGTATAAATGCGGGTGCCACATAGATCGGTGGAGCACTAAGGCGAATCTATAATTGAAGCGTGAGGGAGAATTTTTAGAGCGCTCTAAATTTCTGATGTATCCATAATTTATATTTAAATCCTTCTTGGTTCCTATTACATATTCAGATCTCATTTACTGTCATCCATTCAGACGTGGAGCCTTTATCCTTCAGGAATCTAGTCTCAATTACTGTGCTTATGGGGATTTGGGAGAGTATTTGAGAGGGATGGTGCTTGGTATTGACCATGGAAATATTCAATAGAAAAAATATGGTTCTTGCACCGATAATGGAACAGTTACATTTCATGACATTGTTTTTGGTGCTCTCATCCACGCTCACCAAGTCCTCAGAAGAGCGCTGTATGTTTTATCATTGCTCGGTGAAACCAAGCTCAAACCACACACACGGCTCTGACGGGCCTCTATCCACAGGAGGTTTTAGGGTGGGTGCATGAATATTTAATCAAAACAAATTGATTGTTGCAAATTCTGATGGAGCTGTGCAATCTTCGGCCTCGTTTGTCTTTTCACCGAGGGTTAATGCCTGTATCCATACCATTCCTGCTCTGCTTAGCAGAAACTCCACACAGACAGCCTGAGTCTGTCAGAAGAGATAGTGTAACCATCATATAGAAGGCTGGAAAGAAAAAAAAAAGAAAAAAGAGGAGAAATAGTTTCAATCATTCATCACCTCACCCTGCACCACTGTCACGGGGATGGAGATTCAGAAAACAAAGAACAAGGTTCACGGATGCTAAAACTGCAGAAAAAGGGGTAGATGTTTTGGGTGATTTGTCATAGTTTTTGCATGGTAGACATAACTGAAAAGTGCTACAGTTTGGCTCTGGGAAAGCTGCTGTGGGACCACAAGATCAGAAGTGTCAGATTTATCTCCACTTGTGTACTTTGTTTGATTCTCAACATGAGGCGTTTTGTTGTTTTCTGGGCCATTGCAATAATGTCACATGCATTACGAAAAACTGCAAAACACAGGCAACAAAAGCCGACTGGAAAGTGGAAGAAAATAAAAGGAAAGCCTGTCAATTTTGTGTCTTTCAGAGAGTGAATCTAGACTGAAATTTTAAAAAGAAGTGGATTATTACCCATTCTAAAAAAAAATCCCAACGAGAAGCAAGCATGTTAAATAATCTACTATTAAACAGGAGAATGTCCTTCTTTATATTCAAAATTAATTCCCAATGACAAACTTCCAATATTTTAAATAATAATAGATGTGACCACATCTGCAAATATACAGTAACAGATTGTTCAGGAAAATGCACAGCTTTTGGTTTTTTTTTTGGGGGGGGGGGGGGGGGGGAATCAGAGATGCTCAGTGTGATCCCAATTTTCGCTTGAATGTCCTCTTGTTGCAGATTTGTTGTGGGAATAATTATCAGAGATTTTTTCCTCCCCCATCTGCTGCTTGTTAGCTGATGTCAGGCACAACAGTGAAAGAAATCATTTATTTAGCATAAGATAATGTTATACAGTAGATTGAATTTACTGTACTATTTATCAAAAGGGAAAGCACCTTTGAATTCCTTTCATCTGCTGGACAAATGAAACCTGGCAAACAAAGGCTGTGATGGAGGGCAGCAGTCCCTCCCAGGACTCCTGAAAAGACCAGTCAGCACTCAAGTCTTGTCAATCACTGCCCTTTTTTGTAACTCAGACCAGCAACCCGAGGGGAGTCCATCTGAATAAGCATAAGTAAAGCGATACAGCTAGAAAAACGAGCTGCACAAGAAATGCACAAAGAGTGAGCCTCTACTTTTGTGTATGTGCGAAATATTTTTTGTGAACAATAAAGGAAAGGAGGTTTTTATCTCGGCCAAACACGCACACGACTGTAACGGAGGGCAACATCAGCGTTGACATTGCCTTTCAAGGATATCAGAAGAGAGGGGCATGTGTAATCCCTCACCTCAAAGGCGTGCTGCCAATTTGATTTCATAAACACAAGGTAAACTGGGGACTGATGGCAAGGTTGTGTGTGTGTGTGCGCGCAATATAACCAACAATGCTCCAAACTTAGTGAAAGCCTGCAGGGACCTTCTACAAGAAGGAGATATGACAACAGCGAGCACTCGGTACACCTCAGTATGCCGGGGTGAACTTGAGGATATTTATCAGCAGCCGGCTGTAGGGATTTGGCAGTGAGGCAGCGAAACAACGTTTGTGTTATCGCTGCAGTGGTGTATTGTTGTTAATTAATTCTACATTATGTAATTTTTGTTTCCTGTTGTAAAATTTTATTATTTGCGCTGAACATGTGAGAGCGACTGACCAGCCCTGTATTGTGATTACAGCTGCATTATAGTGCTGCCAGTTCTGCAGCAGACAATTTACCCTCTCATGTATGTTAACTGTATGTTCTCTGTGAATATACACGTGGTCGTTTTTCCCCTTTCAAAAGGGAAACTGCATGTCAATGAAGTTATACGACCCAGAAATGGCGCACACTTGATGCCCTAATGCACAAACTGAAATGCAGTTCTCTATTCCCTATCTTAGTCGAGCTGAACACATCCTATTTGAAGAAGATGACGACTAAGAGGCTCCAGATGATGGAGCTGACACAGCCAGAGAGTGCAGGCTGTGTTGTTCCTGCAGTGAAGCTTGAATTTTTGCCACACTATCAGTGTAAGGCTGCTTTTGAAGTGAGTTGAAAGAACTTAAATCCAATGATGACTACCTGCACTTTTTCATCTGTGACCAAACCGAGGGGTAAGTGCGGGCACACTGCAATCCTAATGAGGACACTAATATTTCACTTTTCCCCCAAAACATCCCTCAGATAGATGATTTATGTTTTCATCATACTTACAGAGTTAGAATATTACCAAATGGGAAAGGGGTTTATATTCAGAGTGATACAAAGGGTACACATTATGGAATTTAAGATAAAAAACATGAATAATCTATCTAACAACCTACTTTCATTCACCACCTCATTCATCTCACTTCAATACTTTGGGTAACTTTAACCTGATATTTATTTATTTTATTTTTTATCTTTTATCATTTCATGAGGAAACTTAAAAACTTTAAATTTATAATAGGGAAGTGGAGTCCATGCAGGAGGGATAAAAGAGCACGTATTCATAATTTAAACGTCCCATGTTGTGTGTATATATGTAATGCAGGTCATGTTTGCACACTTTATACTGTGAAATCTTGATGTTCAGAAAAATGCACACAGCCTGTATAAATCGACTGAGCCTTGAAATGAGGGATCAGGATTTCTGTGAATTTTTGTTGTCACAACCACACACTCACAACCCATTTGACCTCACAGGATTTGGTTTGGTTTTGAAATCTGTTCTAATTTAATTTGATAACTCAGAAAACACTCAGGTTCATCGATCTGTTGGTAGCCCTGAGAGAGGAGAAATAAAGCTCTACTGAGCTAGCTTTTGGATGGATGTTTAAAACCTTATGTATATCACCTCAAGTAAAAAACTGGAAGGTGCAAAAATACAAGATTTAATTGCTGAAAATAATGGCAGTCTTCAACCTGTTGGTCTACCAATGAGCACACATGAAATAAGATGGGGCTGTCGAGCTCGGAGTGAACAGAAGAGCAGTAACATCAATTTGGCCCGGGGAGACAAAAAGCTAATCACACACACATTAGGCTTCTAATGAGGAAATAAAGTTCTGCTCTACGTCAAATCACCTCATCTTGCTATATTTATGTTGCTTGAAATATGGTAATTTTGAACATTATTATTCTGGTGTTTTTTCTTTACTTTTTTTTTATGTTCAAAGGAGATTTGAATGAGGCAGGTGAAATCATGTCAATCTTCTTACTTCCTCTTTCTGTGACCTTTTATCTTTGTCAAAATAGTTATTCATGTTCACACAAACATTATCTGGATTGTCCTTGACTGCAGGAAGGTCAAACAGAAAGTGTTTCATATTTAAACATGCTGGTTTAGGCAAACATAACTTGTCTTCAGATTGGTACAATATCTGAGGTGGGAGCCTTGGAAGAATGGACTACTGTCAAAAAGAATTCTTTTGGAAACAGTACCCTCATCCAAGCTGTGTTTGATAAGCCCCTCTACTTTTGAATGCTTATTTAACCTCATACTTAGAGATTAATTTGAGCAATGTTTCCCGTCTTTTTTCTTCCATTTCTAATTTTCCCAGCAAAAAATATGCTTTTGAATGTGAAGTTTTGAGTCTTTATTTTGCAATTCAACATCCAAAGCAATGATTGGATCTGTTGAGGTCCAAATATTTAGACAACTTAGACGACAGAGATTCAGTCTCTCAAATATTTAATTTTCCCAGAGAACATTTCTCATGGGTTTGGGTAAATGACACAGTGATATATATTGCAGGGTGTAGAGGATGAGAAAAGATGGAGGGCAAAGGAGCAAAGACAGGGTTTGGAAGGCAGAGTGCAGAAACAGAACCACAGACAGCTAAGAGTCAGTGGTGCTAATGTGGGGTCTGAGTGTGTAACCTCACTCTCAGTGCGCTCTGATTAAAGAATGATTTATAGGCCTGCTGGAGAGCCCTCTCAGCAATCCGTCTCTTCAATGAGATTTTTTTTCTCTTTCGAGAGGTTTGGTAAATCAAGCCATCTTGGAGAGGATCTTGGGTCGACAATGTCAATGTGTTACTGAGAGGGAGCCATTAAATGTTATAATCATGAAGGGGCTTGGTGGTGGTGATGGTGGTGGTGGGGTGCATACATACACCCATTTTGTCACCTGCAGTGAAATAAATCAACAAATGGAGATGTCTCCACATATATCATTTCCATAGACTAATCTTAGTCTCACAGCTTTAGTGTTCATTTGTATGTGGAAATCTGAGACATGTTTGATAATCAATGTGTCTGGATATAATGTGTCTTTCTTCATCCTCCATATTCCGACTTTTTGTGGAGTTTATATAGTGTGTGCTAGAGTTGCGAGTTTCAAGCGTACGCTGTAAAAAAGCTCCATCTCTCACTTCGTAAAACTCCTGTCTTAAAACATGACAGTTTTGCAACATTGCATACAACACTGGACCTGTATTATTCTTAAGTTAAATTGTTTTCAAGTCATAAAATTCAATGTTTGTTCATAGAAGAGTCATTAAGAAGGGAGAAAAAGGTACATGGCAAGCAAACAGGAAAAATTGATTGAAACTCTAAATACCACACGTTTAATATAGGTAAGATTTTACTTCTTTCACTTGGGGTGTAAAGAGGTCTGCAGCATTTCTGAAATCACAGCAGAACGCTTTGACACCCGCATCAATCACTATCAAATCATTTAATCTGCAAACTGAATTACACCAGTCATGATGCTATTTGTCCAGAGCGTGTTGAATGAAGCTGTGGACTGATGCAAAACTGCAATGGTTACACTGATGACTATTTGCATATTATCTCCAAAGAGTAAACTATGTTTGAACTAGGTCACATTATGAAATTTCAGGGAGCCTTCCTATATGCTGCATTCAAGTTTTGTATTCAACCATGATGACTTTTTTATTAGCTGGAAGCACACAACCGCTCTGTGTGTGATTCCCAATTATCTCTTCCTGTTTACCCAATTACATTAATTAGAATACACTGTATTTACATAACCAAGAACAATAAGCCATTGAGCTAAACCTATTATAAAGCTTCTGTGAAAATAATTACTCCACCTACAGATGCCATTGTTATAACGTCGCCACAATCAGGAAAAAGCTGCCACAGTCAGGCCTTCTTGTTTACAAAGTGACAGTGCAGTGTTTGGGTTTCACTGTTTTTTCATCAAGAATGTAAACTCATAATTAAAACTCATATCTAATGAGTGTAAAAAAAAAATTCAGATTAAGACAACGCTTTTCAATGTAGTTTGGGTAGGAAAGACAAATGAAAAACCAAAAATATTTTGGCATCTGCAATTATTTCATGGACTTTAGATTGGCTTTTTGCAATGGTGGCACGCCAAAAATTAATTGATGTAGTGTGATTTCTGAACTCCCCAGTTTTTTTAATGCACAACTTTATTCTGCAAATAAGCTACTATTTAATTTAAGATAATATAACTAAAAATATATAACGTTTTAGACTGAAATGTGGGTGATTACATGATAGGATGGAATCAAAATCCCAAAGTAATGGTCAAGTAAAACAATACTGAAATACTGTATTTGAGTGAATAGGTACTTAATCTATCAGAGTTTAATTCTGCAGGTGAAATTCTATAGATTGGCGAAATAATACAGTTTATGTCTTTAAGATTATTCCCTTCTTTTACAAACACGACATAAACCTTTGACAGCAGTGACAAACAAAAACCAGTATGGATACTCTAGATGTTCCTGTAGTGTTCTTCACATTGTTTTCAGATTTTGTCTGTAACAATGTAGCCAATGTGCCTGGATAACAGTGATTAAACTGGGCAGACAGCTTGCTCATCATTATGGCACAAGGAGAGGGCAGTCGGAGAATACTTGAAGGTGCTCAACAGCCACAGAAGACAATATTTTGCTCCGCTGATTAGCCAACATGGAGCAGAAGAGCATGGCTGACAATTATTCCTGAAGACGACAGTAGCAACATGCCGGAGCTGTGCTGGCTCCATAAATGTCAGGCTAAGCAAAGTCATTTGATGTTTTTACCACATTCCCCTGTTGCATATTCCAGCTGAAGTGAATTGAATTATTCAGCTGAAACAAACACCGTCTTTCAACAGAAGCCTCAAAGATGCCGCTCTGAATGCTTATGGACAGCAGGATAAAGTCACCCTACATCTGTCTTGCAAAGGTTCACGCTGTTAGTCATATCACAACATTGTGTCTCTTTGTGTAGCCAGGTAGTCCATCTCAAATGGATATGACAAGCCTACAACATTATGTCCTGAATATGGAATAGATATGGGGCATTGGTGTGCAGCTCCTTGCATCTGAACTGTCTCTCTGGGAAAAAAAGTGCCAATTATAATATTAAAGCTGTCTCTACCAGTGACCTTTTTGCATTTGCTCTGTATGCTATTACACTCAATCAAAAAAGGTCAGTGGCGGACGTGGGTCCCATGTAAAATAATTTTTTGAGTTTATGTTGCCTGTTTTTACAATTGGATTTCATCACTTCAGTGCACAAACACACGGAGTATTATCTGAGACTTTACATCAGATTTGGTGCTTGCATATGGTGATTTAATTTGAATAACAACTTGTATTTCTGTATTTGGAGATTTTGTTGAGACACTGAGCAACTTTTTGCGCAAAAAAAACATGCCAAAAGGTTACTAATCTTCTAAAGTTTAGTATTTTTAAATAGAGTGTGAGTAATAAACATGCCACAGATCTAAATAATAAGTTATTTAAAAACGTATTAGGGTTGTTAGGTGATTATTGCGCCTCTGACACACTATGTCATGGATAAAAACACACTATTTTGAGACAACAGGGCAATAAAAAGTTCATGTATGTGTTCACACTCTTGACACTGCACAATTTCTATTATGATGTGACTTTTTGCAGATCTATGTAACTTATTAGTCAGATCCAGCCCTCCCAAAGCAATAATTATAGTCACATAACGTCACATACTATGACTGAACGCACTCTAGTGGATTGAACCTGTTTTGCATAGTCATATCTGTATTTGAGGAGGGAGCCCCTTGGTGGTCAAACTCAGAATTTCACTCTGAATATTCCTGTCAGATAAATTGACCAACGTGGTAAATAGATAACACTTATCACCTCTTATCTATTGACTGTCAGACTTAAAAATAAAAATATACTAAATGCATTGATTTTGCAATATTCCCAAGAAAAAATGGGTCAGATTTCACAACACATTCTAATTACTTTGATGCTGGCATCATAAGAGATGTAGCTTGTATGTTTGAATTATTTGAAGCAGTATTGGTGGTGTGGCTTTTGTGAGTCAGTTGAAAATGTTAAACCTTCAAATGATTTTTTCTCAGCAGCAGAAACTGATCCAATCAAATGTCCTGGTCCCTTTGCAGGGCTCATTTCCAGACAAAGCTACCAGGTGACTTTTTCCTAACTTTGTCGTTACAAAAAAACAAAACAAAAAAACAAAAACGCAGCTTTACACATATAAAACACTGATTAGTTGGGCAAATCTCATGTCCTGTTATAAGTGCAGTGCATCTCCTGATATGACGATATGAATTCTAACAGGATATGGACTTTAATGATTTCATTGAATTTATTCTGTTTCCTTCCCTATTGTTGGTTTCAGGGTATTTTTTTCTGACTCGGTTTTTGTTGAATATTTTATGAATTTGAAGACCAAACTTTAGAATCTCTTAACACCACAGTAAGAAACTTGGAGTAACTTTTCAAATCCACTTTCCACTACCCAGTGAGGGCCCCGCCAGCCTGCGCAAAAGATTATAAACAATATCAACCAGCCGCTTGTCACGTTACAGCACCAATCATGAAAATGTTTCTGCCACGAATGACAAAAAGTATCTTTATCCTCTTGCCTAAACATGTGCTGACATAAACAATAAAAATGTATCTGTGTACAATTTGTGAAATATTTGTGACATTTAAAACAATAGATCATAGCGGTGAGTAGAACCAAATCATATGTTATAAGAATATATAAAATACCCAGATATAAACACAGAAAAAATATTAATTTAACAGGATGACAATCCTCCAATGTCAAAAATGCGTTGTTCAGATACATGTTCTTCGGTGCATATTTTGGCACTTATACTAGCAGAATGACATTGTGGGTGTAATGATATTTTAGTGTAATGATGAATACTATTTCCTCCCACTGGAACAGTCTGAATTTGATTCCAGGCCCAGACATTATATTTAGTTTGTATTCAGTTGAATATTGGCATTCAACATTTGGGCTTGACCCCTCGCAGCTATGTTGCATTTTGCTCTTTTGAGAAACATTTTGTTGTTATGTCAAGTTCTCAGTTAGCGGGGGACTCACTTACTGTTCAGAGAAAGGCAGTTACATTTTCATTCATCACTTCCTGTGGGCGGAGAGCTGCCCATTTCCAAACGACTCTCATTTGAATGAAAATGGTGAATATTTTGGTCCCAGTTGGATAAAGCCGTTTGTGTGTACTGCAAGACCATTTTATCTGTTATTCTACTAACGAAAGTGCATTTCTGAAAAATAAATCTGAGATTTATTTGAAAGGTGTAATTAGGACTCAACCCAGATATGCAATAATAAAGAAGAAAAAATGAAGTATAGATGTGATCATTAAATAAATGTAATTCTTGAGAAGGCCAATGAATGAGGGAGGTGTGGTTTATTAAACTTCAAGCATGTTTAATTACTTCTCAGTGGACCAAAGCCAAGAGGAATGAGACACAGAATTAATCTTTTTTTTTAAACTACAATATTATTTAAACCCTTTGAAAAAACGGCACTTTGGTTTTTTTTTTTTTTGCTCATTCTTCTTTTTCACCTTTCTTCCTTATTAGTCAGGGTACTTGATTATTTGGTTTATACTATATCAGACAGATACAATATCATTCACTGTAACTGGTTTATTAAGTTTTAATTCAAAAACCGATTGTGCTTTTAAATCTCAAAACTTTATGGTTTAATATGTTAAAAAGTTAGGAAAAAAGTTCATTAAATTAATATTTACATAAATATCTACTTGTAAGATTTTCTGTGAAAAATCAAAATGCAAGTAATGAAAATCATTTTATTCAACCAAAAATCTCAACCCCACATTAAACCTACAACACATTTCAGTGGAGTCTAACTGTGAACTTTCTGTGCAATTACACATTTTTGCAATGTGCACATTAATTGTGCACAATTAAGTGACGTATTTCCTTATTATTTCTTTCATGTGCAATATACTCACATGAGCTCAGATTAAAACGTGCAACATAAATTCAAGTCATAAAATTAAATAGTCCTCTTTGATGACTTAAACTACACACATAAAAATGTCCTTTAAAGCATTTAGCAGTTTTCTACAATTTTTTACTATCTACTATCTATTACCCCTGACTGCGTTCATTAATATTTTCAAATGTGCATATTCAACAAGTGCATTTACAAAGACTGAAATTATTGGGAAAGACTTTAAAATGAGTTTGTCTCAATACATTTTTCTTGCTTTCTTGATTATACACAGAAAATATACCACTTATTTAAGGAAGTTGGTTCTCATATACTGAGTTAGTGTTAGAAAGGTGGGTGAGCGTGATGGGCCGTCTTGATTTCAGTGACCTCTGCAGGGGTTCATTCACATCTAATCGATTCACCGATCAGAGCAAGATGAGCTCAAAATAATTCCTGAAACCACATCCCACCCCCCACGTTACTTCATACCGATGCCAATGTAAAAACATATTCACTGACTCCCAGACAGCAGCGTATTAGATTGCTGCTTACTTTAGTATGCTGTAACTTTGTGAGACCCTCGCACGTTGTTCCAGTTCATATCATGTGATCTTTTACTAACTATAGTAAGATTTAGTCCATAAAAAAATTGAGATATTAAAGCATAAGACAATGAGATGATTAAACTGTATTTCTGAAATACCCTGTTCTAAAATATCTTGCTTAATGCCAAGTCAAGTTAGTTATGTTACCACAGTACTTCACAACAGTGGGATAGTTCTGCTTTTTGAAGTACAGAATTGGAGTTCAGGGTTTTGCTCAGCGGCACTTCAGAAGAGGAGATGCTTTGCTGATGCTGACATTTGAGCACAGGAAAGGACGCGTCTCTGCTGTACAAAAATCTTAGATCCTCTTGACAAATTTTAGCAGTGTAGACATTAACCATTCTTTGAGCCATTAGACATTTTAAATGATTAGATGCAAACTGGCCTAATGGAGTATTTGATTGATTTTAATTAGCTACCATTCAAGACATTTTACAATCACAGTCTTCGCAAACCAATACGGTGGTAAGCTTTGCTTAAAATGAGCAGCAGAGAAAGTTTGCTGCATTTGAGTATGAATTCGTGTTTGTATGTGTGTGGTTGTTGTTTAAGGTCCCGGTTTGCCTTGTACAACCTGTGTGTGCAAGGCTTTTTCATCTGCTGTTGATGTAGATGTAGTGCCACCCAAAGACAGGTCAATACATTACATCTCCATCCTCCGTCTGTGTGTGAGGGGAGATGGTAATCATACAGATAGCAGACTGAATTTTTTTTTGTTGTTTTTCTTGCAGTGGATACAACACACAAGTGACTGCAATCTCAATGTGGTGTGCAACAGAAATGGATCACAGGAGTAAATCAAAAGCATTTTATTTATGCAAAGGCTGGGTGGTAGTGATGTATCTTGGTTTCATTGTCTTTTCAACAGAGGTATATTTGGGCCTGGGGCAACTATTTGAGCAAATTAATGAATGCATAAATATTCATAAAGTAGTTATATCGCTATAAAACAAACTGTATCACTATGCAAAATACATACATAGATAAAATATTCTGGCCTTACGCATTACTGTCTGCCGTTGCATGATGTTATTTTATGATGGTAATAGTAACATACAGTTCAGATAGAAGAAAAAAATACACTCAAACATAAGTAGAATATTTAAGAAACACATGCAAATTTAAAGGAAGTTTGATGACTGCCCCCCCCCCCCCCCGAAAGAAATGAATCAATTGAAAAAGTCATTTATGATAAATTTTCAGTTGATTCACTAATCATTTTATCGACACAGCACCTTGCTTTATAGGAATGAACATAGCTTGAACCAAACACTACTCCTTTACTATTTCAAAGACTATTTTAAAGGACTGAACTGTATTAGGCAAACCATTCAGCTCTGGCTAATGTAACCTGTGGTGCAGTTGAAAATAAAATGGTTTCAGATTTAAGTCAAAGCTCCAGCAATTTCCACTTCCTGCCATGCACAGATTTCCACACCAGCAGCTCCAGCAAACATGAGAAGATTACCAAGTGCTGTGTTAGACAACATATTTAAACAAATATCCACCAGGCAGTGGTGTCACTAAAAATATACATATTTATGGTCGATCGTCTGCACTCCCCACCACAGTGGCTGTGGATTGATTTGTCCTGTAGCGATGGGGGCGTGGGCACTCGCTGTCAGCCTGCAGCCCGTTCTATGGGTTCCACCACATTGGTTTTGCTTGATGGCAGATGTCAGTAAGACCATAGAACAAAATAATTTTGAATGAATGCTGGCAAATTGAATTCCTTCACCATTTGCTAGATGCCACTGTAAATGGGTGTTTATTGACAACTGTAGTCTGACGGTCGAACATGAACAACCCTCGGCATCAGATATCGATAGTATTAACTGAGATGTCCCTGCTGAGAGTCTTGGTGAAAAAGGGAAAACAAAAGATATGGATAAAAATAACATTATATGAGATGATAAGATGAGTGTTTGGTTTTTTGTTTTTTTTTTTAATGGCCCCATTTCACTGAGTTACAGGATCATTCTCCATATGGACTCCAGTGACTAGTGATGGTTCTGTCATATTCTTTAATAAGTTCTCTTATTTCATCTATTTGTCTTTGTCATTTCAACGACATTGTCCATCGATCAATACCCAAGAAGCAAAGTAGTCAACATGAATAATGTGCTAAATTAGGATCTTTAGCAGTTATTGATTATCAATCTGCCCCTGCCCTTGAACCCACTTGCAGCACTTAACTGGTTTATATGCAAAGAGCGCTTTATGCCCCTTTATCACAACAAGAGAAGCACACAGTATAGGTCAAGCTCAACAGCCCTCCATCTATTTTCAGTATTGCGCATTGCATGCATGTCTTCACAGTGAGGCAACTTAAGGGCTGCCCTTTAAAAATGGAGAGGCGAATAAAGCATACAAAGCTGCAGTGATTATCTCCATCCCTTACCCCGACGGTGAATGTGATAAAGCGTGCCAAAGAGAAAGGCCTCATCAGTCCAGAACATTTTGTCGAGAACCGGCTTTGCAGCAGTCACAACAAGACGCTCAGGTCGAAATGTGGCCAGAGACATGTAGTCAAAAATGATGTCTCTGTCTCCCAGAGTAAACAAGCCAACGCACATTCATTAAAGAGCTCTCGATTGGACCTCAAATGTGTATTGACCTGCTGAGGATAAATGAGAACCATTTCCCTCTATGAATTGAAGCCATTTGTTACAGATCAGGATTGATTCTTTGTCATGCCAGCCAGCAGTGTATGGTCATAGAGTAAGAAATTGCATTTTATATCTCAGCTGAAATTGATTTAAGAAAAGAAAAAAATGGTTTTGTTTTGACAGAGTGAATGGCCTCATCAAGATGTGACCCAGAATGCACGAAGGTGTCTTTGTGTCAAAAACTGAGCCAATGTTGACATTATCACTCTATCACCATTTCAAAGGGTCCGCCAGCCGCCGTGGACCTGCAACCTCTTATTTCTCTGTTACATATTGTTTTCATCCAACAATACTATACAGTCATTTAGAATTTACAAATATTTAATACTTTTAACAGGTTCAGGGAACAGCAATACAAAGCACTAACTTATATATATTTTTATAATATTGGATAAGTATAGTTTGAATTTTATTAAATAGTACTAACAATAAATAACAATCAGTTCAAATGATGTGTCCATTATTAGAGTTAGAGCAGATTACAACTGCGTGCAAAGTTAAACTGGGTTTCAGGTGAAGGTAAACCATAACTGAGTTGGTGCTAAATTGACCAAGCTGGGTCAGTTACTTCCCAGGGACTTCAAGTCAGACTTCAAGACAGAGGTCTCCAACTTCAGTCCTGGAGAGCTGCTGTCCTGGATGTTTTAGAGGTTTCCTGCTCCACCACAACTGATTCAAATGAGTGGCTCCTTATCAGACCTCAGCAGAGCGTGATGACGAGCTGATCATTTGAATCAGGTGTGTTGGAGCAGGAAACATCTAAAACATGCAGGACAGTAGCTCTCCAGGACCAGAGATGAGACCTCTGTTGTAGAAGATCCCTGCATGACTTACTGTAATAATATATTACTGTTGCCCATTGCCTCGTTACTGAATGAATATTTTGGCAATGATTCAATAATAACAAAAAAGTGTTGAAAATGTTGTAATATACTACATTTTCAATGTACTGAACACAACTTTTGCAGAAAAAAAAGCATAGATTAAAATAGTTTTATCAGATCTCAGTATCAATACATGAATGCACAACTGAAGGCTCTGCAGCTGTTAATGCACAAATACGCATAACCTCCCATCTTTGATGTTTTCATGTAAGCTGTGACGTAAAACTGATATTCCATCTTCTTGGAACAGGCCAAACATAGGAAGACTAAATCCAATTTATGTATATATATATATATATATACATTTTTTTTTAAATATAATTTCTAATAATACAGGTAGGAGCCTTTTCGGAGGACATGTGTGGGAGGCAGTGAACACTTTGTTTCTCCAAATATTTCCAAACGAAACCTGAGCCCATCAGGGTCAGATACTGATTCACTGAAGAAAGAAGGTGTTGCAGGATTGCCAAAGATGCCAAAACCCAATACCTGTAAAGCCCATGCCTAAATACAAACAACCATTTTTTTTATTTTGCATCTAAATGTATATTTGCTACCAATATGACTAAAAGTGGGTATTCAATCAAGAATCACTAAAAATAAGCAATTTCTTCTCTATGGCCACACTAAAGCTACGCCAAAGTGATCATAAATGAACCAAAATACAATAATGCCACCATTCAATGTACCAGGTGTATTTCTGTGCTTTCAGTATCTTTCTGTTCTGTGGTTTGGTTCACAGCTGAAACTAAAGGAACATTTTTGAGGCCCCCGTGGTCCTAAAATTGAGATGATCTCAGCGGGAGCCCTAAATGCAACGTGTGTACTGCTGTCCTCCTTCAATACCCCAGACAGAGTTATCCAACAAAGCAACATTGACACGGAATCAGTATTACATTTAACTCTGGTTTGAGAAGCCATTACCTTGGCACAGAAGAGACAGCTTTATTTAATCTACAAGCTGCCAGCTCTGTCCCCTACCCAGACTGGCACAGCAGGTGCTTGTTCATTCAATCTGTAAGGGCTGGCATGAGTTGTGGAATTTGATTATTTCTAGAGGCCTGAAAAACCTGGCAAGGAGCAAAGTTCACACAGATGCCTATCTGCACAACAACTGTGTAATCATTGTTTAGGTTCTCTGATACATTGCATCAATTATAATGTAAATTATACACTATATATTGTACAGTTCATCTTATCTGAAAAGGTGAAGAATTTTAGTATGGAGGAGAGAAAAACGCTCAGCTACAATTGAGTTTATTTTTTCCTTTTTTCTTTATTTATTCCCCCTGCACCTCCTCCCCCCTATCAAGTGGTGCAAATGTTGAGAAATATGTGGGTTATTTCAGTGTTGACAGGACTCCACAGCCAATGAATAACATAGATCGTATCTCTCGCAATCCGCCAGACACATCTGACCGCTCACCGCACCGATACAAGTGGCATTTTTATTTTCAGATTTAAACAGGTGTAAAATGCTACGGTGTCAGAAAGCACGTTTGGCACGTGTGGTGGGTCAGAAGTCGATAAGTTGGTGTGTACAGTGTGAGACTTGGGAGGGGGGGATAAGGGAGCACTTCCAGGCCAGATAGTTTGAAATCCACCCCCACAAAAAAAAAAAAGTCCCTAAAATGTTGTGTTGGAGCCGGCCAGCAAGCTGCTCAACAGATTTATCAGACTTAGATGGGACTGTGGTCACGCTGTCCTGCTCTTTCAACCCAATCGTGTACACATACAAAGATTAAACCCACACAGGCTTATGTGCTTTACTTTGGAACCGATTTTAAGCGATACACAAAGGCATATGGCTAAATATTTTAATGACCTTTAATCCTCATGGAAGAAAAAAAAAAAGCTATTGCTCTCTTTGTTTTCTGAGCTCATTGGTAGTCTAAGAGCGATATGTTTAAGGGTTTTATTATTGTATCAACAGCGTCAAGCTGAGGCATCAAGGTCACTAAATAGTTGGCATTTGAAGCCAGAGGTGAAGCAGTTGGCAAAGCAGTTTCTCATTACTTAGCATCCCATTTACAGAAAACACAGATACATGCAGAAAAACACAAATATTTTTAGGCACAGGTTTTATACAGCCAGATATTCTGATCCATGTCCCCTCACAGCATTGCCAATGTGGTCCCATTGCTGTGACAGACAGAATATAAATTGAAAATTTATATTGTCTTCTCCTTTAGATCCTGATTTGTGAAAAAAGACATTTTTTGTGACTGTTGGGGCGGGAGGGATCTGCTGGTGTCATTTGCCTCATGAGTTTTTGAAATTTTCTCTGCTGAATACACATTTTGAGTCCACGCTGCTGAAGATTTGAGCAAAGTGTAAGGCAGGAAAGTCCATGACCAATAAGTTGCCCTTCTTAAACCATTACAGATCACATCTCTTCTCATTTTGTTCCCACTAACAAATTACACTGGCCTGACACAGTAAATAGACATAATAGGAGCTGTTTGTTTTTCAGCGTCCTTCTCTAGACAAAGTCACGGCTGCTAATGTTTGTTGTAGAAGGTATTTCTCTGCAGACTATGCCTGAGGTCTGCTTACTTTGGACTGCTTTATATTTCATGCTTGTTGGTTCTGCATTTAATAGACGCTGATCACCAAGCCATTGCACATTTCCACGAGCTGCACATGAATAGTGGTAAGGACAAAGCAGAGATGTGGCTATGACCGTAGCGTACTGCAGATGGCAGTAGTTGAACAGGCATGCACAGATGAGGCATGTTCTTTCTTTTTTTTTTTTTTTGTCTTTAATGTTACCTCCTCCACAGGTGACAGATGATAACCAAAAGCTCCCCCAACAGTGTAGTAGTACTTTTAATCCAGTTCAGATTTATGATGTCAACATTGGGGAAAGTTCTTCCTTACTCTCAGTCTGAGATGAAATGGAACGACTGCGCAGACATTAAATAAAGAGGAGGGTGTTTCGGGAGGGTGATAGAAAAAGAGAGTTTGCCTCATATTCACCGAAGTGAATGCCCCATGTGATTCATCCTACAACCTTTTAGAAGTCTGATGGAGCGAAGGCATGAGGTGAACTGATAACCAAGCTCTACATCAGACAGGAATGAATTGGAAGACAAAGTGTAAATTGCAGCAACTCCAGGAGAGATGAAAGGCAGAGCTGAAAAAAGTTCAAATTGGAACTTAAAACAGGGCAGAAAAAAAAGGGGTGATGAACAGCCAATATAGATTGACTTTATCCTAGTGCCTCATTCAACATGTACACCCCGTGGCTGGGTTCCTCATTTCCATAAAAGTCGAGGCCTTTATCTGACAAGAGGGGGAGCAAAAAAAAAAAAAAAAACCAACATATGCTGCTGCTTCAAGAAAACACAAAGCATGGAGAATGTTGCATCATGTTCTTATCCTGCTGACACTTTGAGGTGGTTACACATGACATATCCATCCACACATTAATGTGCTGTATTAAGACAGTTCCATAAAATATCTAACCACATGCAATAAATCACAGCACGGGTGCAGTCTAAAGCAAAGCTTATTAGCTGCATATCCTTAGGAAGAACCAGGAATGGCCACAAGCTGGGGGCCAACCTAAATAAAAAGACACGTTCTCAAAGACACACGTTAAACAAACCAGAGCATGAAAGATTCACACAAAGGACCGAGCCAAGATTTACAGTCCTGTCGAGACTCAAAGTTTGCCCACCCTGTCAAATTCAGCCTAGCTGAATCCATCATGGTGAGGCATGGGCATACCATACTGCCACACCAATTGTTTGTTGCGCCTTGAAGATCAGAGCATGACCTTAATGATCTGTGCCACATTAAGTGTTGGATTACCAAGTTACTTGAGCCAGCCACTGAAAGGCATGCTGCTTGTTATATTATGATTGTATGGGTGTGAGCTGATACCCCCCCCCTTGGCCCTCCCCTCATGGAACCTGACGCCAGCACTGGGACACTCTGGGGAGGCTTCGGCAGGATGAGGCATTCAGCCAAATATCAGTAGCACATGGCTCTGCAATTTGTCTTCCTCCTCCTTTGGTCGCACCTCATGAAAACAAATGAACTCTCACCTTTGTTGCTACAGCCAGGAAGCACGCAAACATTGCTACAGGCAACAATTCATTGTAGGATGGCGGGGTTGTTATGGGCTCTTGAGCACCGCTCCCTCAGGGGCGGATCCGGCCTTCTCTACACTTGTGATTGGGATCTACTAAAATTGGCCGAGGTGGGAAAAATAAATAAATAAAAGTGAATGATACCTAGTGACCTTTAATGTCTGGTGATGTTAGGCCTCCAGGGTTTTGTGGACTACATAAAAGACAGTAACAGAAAGCAAGTGTTAGAAATTCACTTGAGGGTTAGAGGCCAGATGCTGCATAAGCACTCCTGCTGCACAAATATCATAAAGCAGCGGGTGGCCTATTGATTTCACAGTCTTTATCAGTGTTTCCATGTGGCCAGTGGCTGAAATACTCTGAGATAGACACTTCTGTCATTTTTATGTGCACATTTCCTGCACCCAAGACAAACAATAAGCATTACAGCCTCATCCATCTATTTCTGTCAGCTGAGTAAGAATTTGTCCTTTTTCTTTTGTGTTTTTCTTCATTTACAGCAGTGATTTAAAAGAGCTTTCTGTCTGTGTCCACAAGAGACACACTAATACACTGAGGTTGAATTATAAATCAATTTTCCAGCACATGACTGCACATGACAACCGAGCGTGAGTAAAGCCATAAAAGCTTCGGAGGATTCTTTTATTATTATTTCAATATAAATTAAGCTTTAGTAGCCAACTAAGTCACTTATGATAACATTGTACTCGTCCGTGGGGCAACATTGCTGCAACAAACAACGACTGGAGAAGAAGCACCAATAAAAAGGTCCAATAAAAGTCATACAGGTTGTAAACAAGCCAAGAGATATCTTTAGAGAAGGGGTGTCCAAACTTTTCTCAGAAAAGGACGGATTTGATGAAGTGCAAATGCCTGATGGCCAACCACTCTGCCTTACTCTTTTATGTCAGAGATTTAGCGCAAATAAAATGAATAGTCTTCATAATCGGTTTCATTATATGATCATATTCGAGATATTTAGCGCACATAAACTGTGGTTGAATAAAACAATTGAGTTTAATAACTTTACCTCGTTCTTCACTTACTTTCTGACAGGTTAGGGTTGAGCCTCCACTTCTTTCTCCAGCTGTGGCAGGTGATCCATCCGTAATAATCCCACTGACTTTATATATTCCACTGTAGTTCCTTGTCATCCCGAAACAAATAAATCCGATTCTCTTGTTTGGTCCTTCATTCCTCTGGAGGTAAACCAGCACTTCAGTCACGTTCATTTCATCGTCCACCCCTCTTAAATATAATGAGTACTTTCATAGGAGGTTCACAACAACAACAACAAAAAGTGAAAATCCACTGAAATGTCTCTTAAATACCTCCAGAAATATCGTCATTTATCCGATAGCGTGTTAGCAGCCAGGCTAACATTGGCAATGTCCTGCTTCTTCTCGGGACAGATACTCTCCACCACCGTCTCAACACAGTCTTTAATAAATTTACCTTCGGTAAAAAGGTTTTCAATATTTCACTGTTAGCTTCGCCACCTCATGAAACGCTTTCGTGATATTTTTTATTTAACTCTCGGGCTCTTGTGAAGAAGCAACTTTGACGTTAAAACAGCTTCCAATCGCTGCATGCTAGCTGTTAGCTTGTCGTATCCGTTACCATGTTCTGACTGGTGCTCTCCTTCAACATTGAACTCCTCATAAACATCCACAGTCTGGAAGTTGTTTCGTATTTCAGTGACAAAAAAACAACTAAAATTGCCACCTGCCCTGTCTTAGAAATGGCAGCCCTCGGCGTTAACTTTGCTTTTTTCTTTTAAATTTGTTTACAGTCGCCATTTTAGAAATTGGCTGTAAGGGTCACGGTGAGGGTCAGAAAGCCGGAGGGCGGCTGCGCTGCTGCCATCTTTTGGCGAAAACATAAAATCGATGTCTTACAGCATCAAAATTTGGTGAATGTGACGGCTGTCGAATCAACATTGGCATTTTAATTTTGTTGTTTGCCTTCGTTCTATCCCCCAGAGAGCCTTGAAAGACATGTTTATTTTTTATTAATTGACTCAAACCAGTTTTTTAACGTTGGTTGATTTGATCTACTTTGTTGGATCAGGTTCAGAATTGAGGGGAAGTTGTTATATCCCTTTCCAGCAGTTTTACTCAATGCCTACTGCAACTTGTGAGAAGACCATAAACATCTAAAACTACTACAAAATGACTCCAAACAAAGAAAATCCACCTGTTGGTGAGGCCCAGAGTTCAGACCTTAATGCAGTAGTGATGCTGTGGAGTGACCTAAAGAGAGAATCTGTGTCTTAAATAAAACCATAAGTCACTTTTTATAACCAATTTGCAAAGACACCCAAGCGATTCCAAAGGTTTGGGTAAACTTTTCCTTTCTACTGTAGCGTATGATCAACTCTGATGATAGCGAAAAAGTCCAGGTGGCTCTGAATGCATTAATATTTCTATCTATTTGGATTAACTGTTGTGACGTTTTTTTGGGGGGGGGTTGTATCAGGGAATCAGTTCATTGAAAAGCCTGAGCTCATCTCAGTGTTGGCTGAAACTGAATGAGTTCAATAACCCAAGTTCATATTCAGGTTAATTATGTCTGCGTCTGTAAATAAATGCAGGGAGTAGCCTCTGTAACCTGCAGCTGCTGCACCTACTCAACGTGATTGACTTCCACTGTAGGCTTTGGGGATTAGGTTGACCTGCTAGACGAGCAGTTTCTGTGTACTTCAGGGGTGTAATTACTGGGGGAACATCAACGCTCAATTTATTGAAAACCTCAATGCTGTCATAATTTTAGGCAGCGGTTAAATGGCGTGACTTCTTTTCTCTCCACCAACCTAACAATCAAAGGCTGTCATCAAATTACGTCATCGCCATTTTCTACTCGACAACGACAAGCATCACTTTATAATTTCTTTTCATTACATGCAATCAAACGGTGTATGAAAACAACATTATAGTGGTTGTGTTTCGGTAAATTACACTTTGCAAATTATGTCGGAGCAGGATAAATAAACAATTTTACTGAAATTCACTTCTGAGGCACTTTAAACGAAAGAAAGGTGTGTTTAAGGAAATCTAATTTTAACTGAACTATATACAGATTAGGGATGCGGTGCTATACAGGTTTTAATGATGCCAGCAATATTTTTAAAACTCATTATTGATATTGCATTAACATACAAATATGATTACATTTTGAAAGCCCTCTCTATTTTTGCATATTAGTTAACTTTGCTGCTTTTCACAGATTTGTTTTTGAGGACTTTTGTACACCTCTTGTTCATAACACTTTCCATCCAACTATAATGGTACCTAATTTATACTTCATATGTGCTGAAAAGTGCCAAAATCCACAGTGAGAGCTTTTGTTTTCAAGCTTTCTAATATTATATTGAAATGATATTGTTATTGTGGATTCAGCTGGACACAAACCCTCATACAGATAGATATAATTTAACCTGAATGTGCGTTAAAATATCCCCTTCCATTTTGATTATTACAGTGAGGTTGAATTCCTAAGCAAAAGTCCAGCACGGAAAAATATTTTTGCCATTTCTGTAGACTGATAACATAGATCTTTTTGATAGTTTTCTCCTTGACCCTTTTGTAATTCTGTGTGAGTAATGGATATGCTCTTAGTCCCATTAAGATGGCAGATAAGGCACTTAAAGGCCATTGAGTGACGACTGCTATCAGATTTTAATCCTCTTCTCCATTTATTGTAAAGTAGCTACACACCTGCCTTACTAACAGAGGAGAAAAGATTAAGACAGAATAAATGAACAGTAGGTGGTTCATACTTTGAATATTAAATGCACACTGTCTGTCTTTTGCTATGACTTCTACTTTTGTTTGTTGAGGAAATAGTGCGAATGTGCCACAATCTGTCCATGTAAACTAGACAATGATGTTGTCAAATGTTTAATTTAAAATACAAGCTCTTAAATAATTGTTTCACATACATGTGAGTTGTGTTCTAGATGTTGGCTGATTAACATAGATAACATTGATTTATCAAGAGATGATTTTTTTATTTTAGCATAAAAAAACCCTTCTTAATGCACAACATGAATGAAAGAAGAATAATTTTGTCTCAGTTCACTGTGGAAATGTTTTTTTAATCATTTATTACTTTTCCTATTTGAAAGCTCTTGAATAGAATTGAATGAAGCTTTCACTTGAATGAGATAATACACACATACTTTATTAAATTTCCATTATTAATCATCGCTTGCAGTTAAAGTTTTATTGTTGCTTTGAATTTGTTAATTTTGCTCTTGTCAAAGAGCTACTGTTCAAATTTACAGGTGATTTTATAATATCTTGATGTATCTGCTGATGGTGACATTGACAGAACAATATTTAAATTTTCCCTGACACCAAAAAGAAAAAGAAGGGGAAATTATACCCTCAAGTGGCTATTGAAGTCTTCCAACTTCACCAACAGAGAGAGTGTCTTATTCCAAAACTCTGCAGATTGAGCAAAGGCTTAAGATGGCAGATATTGAAGGATAAGCCCCACGCACTTTCATCAACCAATAGTTTCACTCCAGATGTTGGTTAATATTCACTTCTAAATAATGTATACATATATGTATTTGGTGAAATTTCATTCTGAGATGGATTTCTTATTTCTTTCTGTTCTCTGTGTGT
Organism: Remorina albescens; assembly: GCA_034769265.1. NCBI lineage: Eukaryota > Metazoa > Chordata > Actinopteri > Carangiformes > Echeneidae > Remorina > Remorina albescens. The sequence continues at coordinate 4,596,767 of CM068493.1, forward strand.
TTTTCTTCCCTGTCTTTTCTCCCTGCAGCTCCACCCAGTTTTCTCCTGATCATCCATGAGATACACCTGGTCAGGGCAGGAAGGGATTAAAAGCCTCAGAAGGGGGGCAGAGGCGTCAGACATGGCTGCATCTCAGGCTGGAGTTGCTTTTCTTGTCTTCTGATTTAATTGTGTTTTCTGTTGCCTTGATTTAGTGTTCTGATTTATACTTTTGTCAATAAATTATGTACTGTGCCATTTAGAAGTGGCCTATTAGTTTATGTTTGGCCACTGGTGGAGTGTTGTGCACCTCATCCAAGGCCACCCAACATTGGGGCGTAACAAAGTTTATGGCAAAGTTTCCTAATGCCTTTCATTCCAGCTCATAGAAATTTTAAGCAAATCTAGCAGAAAAATTACAGCTCCAATGAATCAAATTATTAGTTGAATAAACCTCACTTTGCAGTTAAATTTTGAGCAACTACAAAAAAAAAAACAAAACAGCAACAACAAAATAAACCCAAAACAAAAACGGAGAAAAAAACCAGTCCTGATCGAAAAAAAGCCAAAAATTTACTTGTGAGAAATCTGGTTCTCCACTCTGCTTGAAAAGACCATCCGGGATTAAATACTTTCAGATATTGTGCTTTGCTCTGTCTCATTCCTTCGCCTTGGAGTCGGAATGAATGGGATTGAATGTGCAGGAGCGGAAGGTCAGTGATAGTGAGTATGCAGGTGTGCATGTGTCAGAAGTTAATAGAGGCAACGGTGGCTCTGTAACAGATTACAGCAGCTCTGTCAAAGGAAGACAGGAGGCATGGCCTGCAGCCCATTCATCACCAGCCCTGTCTTCTGCTCAGCCTCAGACTCCTTAAGCCATGTGATAAAGGTGCATGTCAGCTTCTCTCTGCTGCTCAACTACATCCAGTCCCTGCAAAATCCATACACAGAGGATCAGGTGCCTTGACACTGAAGTCAAAGGAATACATACACAGCTGCCAGCCTGCTAACATTCAGTATACGTGGAACGGAACTGCTTCACATACGTGGGACTTTAACTCTCACAAGTACTTTGCTCATAAAAATACAGTGAAGTTCCCGCAAATTTGCACACACTTATTTATACAGTACCTACTGTGTAACTCAACAATCTTTATTTTCACTGTTGAAGATTATATATGACTGAGCTTAAAGTATAGAAAATCCCCCAATCACTTTGACTGCTCAGGGGACTCTGCTTATAATCTTGCCTGAAATAGGCCGACGCTGTCTTACTCTGTGGTGTTCTGATGGGATTAAAATCAGAAATATTCAGAACTTCATTCCTGCTAACAGCCACTTGGAAGTAATTTCTATTTGACCTAGATTACAACATAAGGGGATATTCTTTCCTCATTAGTGACACAGGCTTATGCTCTCTCTCCACTGGATGTGGAGGTGGCTGCTGGTTGAGTCATTTTATGAGGGATAAGCCATTCAATCACATCATGTTTCAATCTAACTGCATTTTTCACATTGGACATCACTGTTCTATTTATTATTAGTCACCCTGTAAGAAAAATCTCTGCGAAACTGTTGAAATGGTGCATTGCCTTAAAAGGCTGAGTCATGCCTTTGAGCCACAAATCGAATAATACCTGTGCATACCTATAAACTACACTACACATAAATATGTATAAACTATACATATGCAATTTGTTAAATTGATCAGTGACTTCAGCTCTGTGTGCTCTGCTCCACACTATTCTTTAAGTGCCGCAATTTGAATTCACCATCTAAAGTGCACACACCATGACGTCTCTGTGCTCATTGCGATAAAGGAGATGCAAGTAATTTTATTGTAAGTAAGTTTATTGCATTCATGCGCTACTTATCTTGTTTTGTGAATGGACTATTCAACATTTACAAGGTAACATTACATTAAGTAAGTCAAAGATGTCAGAGGATTCGATGCGTCGTAGTACTGATTGCAGTATAAGAGTCCCCACAATAACCCTGCTTACCATGGGTTTATAATTCAATGCTTTCTCATTAGTAAAGGTCTTGTCATTAATCAGAGAGTTCAGGGTGTTCATGGGGTTTAGCAGTAAGCGATAATGCTGGGAAAGCATGAAAACCTTGCTCAGAAGCTATGCTCTCATTCAGCGTGTTGTGCTCCTTTTGACTGTGATTTGCAAAGAACATTCCTTCTAAAAAGATTAGATCCTCTCTGATGTTTTCCCCACTTGAATACGAGCATTCAGATGTTTGAAATAAAAGATTTGATTGCATGTAGAACTTTTGGTTGTTTTGGGGACTCAATTAATTTGGATGAGTGGCTCTGCATAGCATTTCCTTCGCAGTAAATAGTAAAGGGAGAGATATGCGTGACTTACATGGACTATGATTAACAATCAAGAATAATCTTTTGAGCAGCATTAAATCCAAGCTCAGAAAAAGGTCCAGATAAAATACAGTTTTGCACGATATAGTCACAGGAGTACTTAACTACCATCGCTCCCTAAAGTACATACTGGTCTTCCTTGAATAGTCATAAGATGGACTGCTATAATGTGCTCCCACACACTCTAAATTCCTCTGTGCTTTGATTAAGTATATGGAACACCAATCAATATCGTCAAGCTTTCCTGCTTGGAAAAAAAAAAAAAAGAAAAGATCATCCAATCTGATGCCCAATTTCTGCTACCGTTTATAGACCTGGCCTGAAATTATTACCAGTTGACCAATATGCTGTCGACCGTCTTTGGATTATTCTATAAATGCACCTATTTGTTTTAATCCTCAACTGCCGTCTTTGTGTAATGTCTTTCCATTAAGCCTGAGAAACATGGACATCCAGCTTGCTGCATTTGAATAGCATTAATAGGCATGTGTCATGGCTAATGGTGTAAACAAATAGCATTGAATTGATTAACATAAAATAATGACACTATCTTTCTCACAGGATAAAGAGATTGATTCTAACCCAATGTCGCAGAGACAGGAATAGCAGTGTGATCTAATATTTCAAAAGAACAGCAGTGTCTGGCATAAAGGCAGGCTGCAATATGATGCTCACACCTCATAATGAAACTTTACTTTTCATTCTCCAGTCCATTTCATCTTCACCTCTCTACCATGTCCCAGGTCCTTCAGGTGCACTAGATGAAATGTTCCCCCAGAGTGAATAAATGTCATGCAGAAACCTGGTTAGGCCTGCATTCATTTTGCAGTCGGTTCCCTCCCATGCCTCTGACACAAGAAGGGTACTTCTGTTAACAACCCTGCCAGCTGAAATCTAATCCAGCCACGTGAAGCCCGCTCTGAAATAATATTCCTTACTCCACCTTAGAAATGCAGCACATATCAAAGTAGTGAGAGCAATGGAGACATTAGAGAAGAGGCACGGTGTACTGTCCTCCAGAGACAGCAATTTTTGGACTGATGAGGATTAAGCTGGAGGAAACTATTTCTATGATGATGAGGATCAAACAGATCATATGAATTATTAATCACAAGCATTTTGTCCCTGATACCCTGAGGAAAATGCAACTACTGCTAACACAATACACATCTCATTTATTTTATGGAAAGTTATTAAAGTGTATACTTGAGATCAAACTGTTGGTGCAAAGAGGAAAACATGAAAATAATGAATGTCACAGCCCCGGCATCAGAGGATGTGGCTATCAGTGACAAACAGAGATTTACTGCTAACCTATGGCTATAATAAAAAATGTTTGTTTGTTAGTATTTGTATCTATTTTATCAGAACAATAAAGCCGCATTCATTGGTTCATTCCTGACATTTAGCAGTGGAAGCAGAGGATAACAAAGGACTAAAACAACATGTAAAAACTGGGAAGGCCAATACAGCAACACTTTTCTTTATATTATCATGACAAATTTGAAGACTATTTCATTGTTATCTTTATTTTTATACAATTATAAGGAATGAAGTGCTGCCAAATGCAGTTTTGTTGTGTACTGCAGTGACAATATCTGTCTTGAAATATTGCCACGCTCATCGTAAGATGTGTAGGCATTGGAAAATTTGAAATTTTGATCCGATGGTGACACGCCGCATGACAAACCACCTAATCACCAGAGTTGTTGTGATTGTTATGGGAACAGGGCAAATTTCGAGGCAATCAGTCTGATAGTTCTGGAGATATTTCTCCTTGGGAGAAAAATTGTTATTCTGCTTGGCAGCATTAGTGGTAGAAGATTAGGTCATAAGGTGGCATCATCTGGGAACCATAAATATGTCTATCTGTAACGAACTGTGTGCCATACCATCCCATAGGTATTTCCTTAGCAAAATATTTTCACCAGAGGAAAAGTCACGGAATTAATAAAGTTAGACAGACTGGGCTGATCCTTTGGAGACCATGATAGTAATGCAAACTTTCATGTTTTGAGGTTTTATAAAGCAAGCTGGTGAATTAGCATTTCCTCCAGTTTCAGATGTTTCATTAAACATCACATACTAGACGACCAGCAGTGTTCAAGATTTCAAGTTGAATTCACAAAAGCTCTTTTTTTTTTATGTCTGGCTGTTTTTTTATCTATCAATGCAGATAATTTTCAGCTAGATACACAAGAAAAAATATGTTTTCCCCTATCTTAAAGAAATGAGTTAACTTGTTTGACCTTTTCTCGCTTTAAGAGCCACTTCTCCGTTTGACGTGATGAACTTTGAGCCCCTGTTGAAGCTGCTTTGCACCAGACTCAGCACAAAGAACATGCATGGCTGCACCTAACGATTTTGTTAATTTAGTTTAAGTAAGGACTGAATTTAACAAGAGTCCTCATCATGTTTAACATAGTTATTTCAAAATTATGAGATGAAACAACCATGACTTAATTTGGCATGTATTAAAGGGCAAGTTTAAAGGAATATTTAATGATAACAAGGAATATTTTATTTTAAAAAAGAAAGAGGTTTCGGGAGAATTATGATGCGCTGGTGATGACAGAGAAGATAAGATAGAATTTTTTTTTTCTCTGCATTAAAGAACAAAGAAATTAGATTCGAAATAACTTACAAGAAAGTTGGCAGGACTTACCAATGTTATTGTGTTACAGCAATTTATTAGAATTGTCAGCAATCCAAAAAGTACAATTTAAACCTCCATTAAAACATTTTTTTTTCAGACAATGTATTTAATCAACTAATGGTGACAAGTTTCCCCAGATTACTTTGAAAGTGAAACTGATGAACCAGGTAACATCATTTATATTAAAGCATCATTTACTTGTGTACCATCACAAACAAGTGATGGTACACAATCTCTGGAATTGGTGTTGTTTTCGGTCATTATACCGTCGGTGTCGTCTCTGCACTTTGTCTATATACACACTTGTGTTTATTGTTCAAACAAAATAACCCAGAGAATGTGAGTAATCCTTCCTTGCGTCGTGGAGTGCTGCAGAACATCTCTAAAAACCATTAAATCAAATTGCTGATGTCTTGCTGAATTATCATCACCATGCATTAACTGTGTGGAACTACATATAGTCTGTGTTTTTCTTCCACATTCATTAATATAATAGCCTTGAGAGGAATATTAATGCGAACCAAACATCCAATCATGGTGGCCCAGCTTGCTTATGTTGATAAAAGCCTGTGTCACATTACAGCGTGATGTAAACTCGCTGCAATCAAATTTTGTTTTTCTACCTCAGAGCCGTGGGCACTTGGGCCTAAAATTTTGCCAAGGAAACATCAGTACAATTCAAAGCTTTGCACTCTAAAAGCGTAGAGCCGCTTTCTGTCAGCCTGAGAGATTTCGGCGCTCTCCTTATTGAGAATAAGGACGACGCCTTCAGCGCTTGGCTGTGATGGGCAGAGCTGATGAAGAAGTACAATGCCATGGCCAGCGGTCAGCAGTGTTTATGAGGAGTGTCATCACAGCTGACAGCCTTCCCGCTCTATGATTTATACACTTCCAATTGCAACAGGCACCTGCCGAGAAGTAACAACTCGCCTGCGGAGGAGTGTGGGATTGTTTCAAGCGAAGGGTGTCCTTGATGCCTGCACGGCTTAATGACACCGTTTCATGTCTGGAATTCAACAGCTGGAAGACTATGCAAACATTTGCCGGGGACACATTTCAGACTTGTCTATCATCTGATGAAGAAGCTGTCTTATTTACAACTGTTCATTCTTTTCCCCACTCAGTTTTTATTAGAGTTACAGTGCCGTCTCTCTCTCTCTCTCTCTCTCTCTCTCTCTCTCGTGGAAACCACCTTTTCTGACAGCAGACTGCATAACTGGAATGGATCACTCGGACCTGCTGGCATGTAAAATATAAAGTTACCACTGAGATTAAACTAAAAGAAAATTAGTCAAACTGAAATATCCTGCGTATAAATCATCTTCCCTAAATTGTTGTGCTGCCCATTAGGCGCTTAATTCATCTCAGCAGTCCCTTCATTTGACACTTTCTCCTGCAAGTTTAATGTGACAGTAAGGATTAAATAACACACCTACTGCATGTATAGCGCTCTGTCTATTTGATGGAGCAGTATAATTTTCATTTTTGAAAGCCATCTTTATTTGAAATCTTCATTTGTCATTTCGGGTAGAATCACCCGTGGCACCACATAAAAAAGCCACTGACACAAGCAGAGCTTTGAAATGATTATATAATTAGGCATTAAATAGGTGATATATTCTGTTCTTCTTACATCACACATTTCTATCACATTTTTCTATGAAACGACACATTTTTGTTCTTGCAAAGCACAGATAAGACTAATTGGACAGTTGAGAGCCTCATGAATTGATGGTGTGGCTTGAGTTGCTTTTCATTCAAAACATGGCGTGAATTGATAAAGGTCCCTCTGCGGCTTCTCCGAGTTGCCTGTGACCTTCACCAGGCTTCAGAATGATGTTTTTGTTTTGGTCCTCTTTCTTACTTTTAATTTATGGTACAGAAAATGTTCTCTTCACTTCTCTCACAGAATCTGTGGTTATAGTATTTCATTTTTTGATCATACAAAACCTTATAAATCTTGTCATATATTTGGTATCGCTACCTCAAACAGTGATTGCAGATGATTTTTACTATCTTTTTTTCAGTACCATAGATTATTCATTATTCATTATTATTCATCTATGCTTAGCTCTCTTTTTGTTTGGAATAGGTAGACCCCTGTGCATTTCCAAAACCATTTGTGATGATTAACATGAACAGATTTCCACCCTTCGACTTCGTAAAAATAAAAATAATTGTGTTTTCATTTGAAACAGCTGGTGTCTTACGAGGAAGCTTTTATTCCCAACCTGCTGCAGAAAAAAAAAGCACTAGGGGATGTTTTTGAAAATATTATGCAAATACATGTATTTTTTTCACATTCCCTTACATTCAAATTAAATCAGTTTGGGCTCAGCACCACCAATGATTGCAGACACTTGAGTAGATTGCAGAGTTTTGTAAATAACTCAAATAAAGAAAGATATCTGTATCTGCCACAACTAGGTTTGTGGTAGATGGTGGGTGCATTAAAAAGGAATAAGAAAATAAATTGACACATTTCTGTCTCTGTTATCATGTCAGGTTTTTTGGGCATGAACACGATTCATCAGCAATTTTAATTCTTCAAAATACCAACTCTGTGTGAGCGTGGTCTAATAATAGTCGACAAAAATCGCAATCACGACCATAGTGCCTTTAGAGAAGCGCTCTGACAAGTTTAGGCTTCCTGTTTTTCTCCACCATGTCACGCTTTATTGATAAGAAGTCACTATATCCTGGAAGAAATGGAAAAACCAAACCAGAATCTTTATCTCCCGACATAGTGGATAAACTTAACCTCTATCTGGGTGTTATCATACTCCAGAGAGCACAGCCATATTTCTTGTCCATGCGAACATTTACCCTCTGGTCTTCTCTGAATGAAGAGGTACTGTATACCCCGAACCTCACATCTGGACAAATGTTTCCTTTGTGTCCAGCATGTCTCGCTGATGATAAATCCTTCAAATTACTCGATGCTTGTTTACAGGATATCTCTCTCTCTATATATATACTCTACCATCACCTCACAGTTTCTTTCAAGTCTAATAAATTGTGGTGTAAACCTCCAGGGTGGCGATGTGCGCACAAATAGAAAAGAATTAGTTAAAATGTAAACCCATCACTCAAGAAACTGAAAAATATACAAAAAAATCTCCACTTTAAAGGCAGCGTGCTGCATGGGCCAAAGAACATAGGATTTCAAATGTCAACTTAGTAATTAAGATATAAGGGTTAAAACTCGTTTGGGTAAAGGCACGTCAGGGAAAAAAGAGCTTGTCAGACACTGAAACGCTAATGAATTAGAATAGGGTTTAGGAACAATTTAACCATTGGCTGATCTGATGCTCTGGGGGCTGTTTTTCTATTACACAGTCTCAAAGCTGCCACAGGTACAGCTTCATAGCCCATCAGTCTCAACCACTATGTTGAAAGCACAGAGCGCGGAGGTTTTAACTTTAATTAAGATGTAACTTGAGGTAGGTCAGATGTGAACGCAGAGGAGCGTCATCCTGAGAAAGCACGTCTAAACTGTGTGTGTTTCACGCTCAACGGTGCTGTTATTATATGGAGGAATGGCAGTGGAAAGGGGGAGGAGGTGTTAAGGAAGATGAGATTCAGTGTGAGGGTGCAGGCACCCAAGGGGAGACTTCAATCAGATTTTTTTTTGTGTGATGCCTGCTATAAACACTGACCCTTTTGTTTTTCTGACATCTGATGCAATGTGTGAAACTAAATCCCAGCCCAGCAGAGCAGAACAATTGTGGAAACCTGCTCTGCATGTCAGTTATTGGTAAATCAGGTGGAGAATCAGAGACAGCTGCCTCCACTATTCTTTCTGTGCGTGAAAATGCTGCAGTGCTGCTCGCAGCTGATCTGGGCCCTCATTTTTCAGAAAACACTGTCATGCCCGCATTTAAACAGATCAGAAGATATGTCATGTCTGTGAGAGCTGCACCCTGATTTTTGCATTCAACTGTGTAAACAGATCAACTGGATTATCGCCATATCCTTGTTTACATTTTACCAAGCTTTAATCTACAAAAGTTGGATGTAAAAAAAAAAAAAAAAATAGAAGAAGAACTGAATAAACCAAGAGTTTGGAGCCATGCTACTTATCTGGGTTGAGATATATGCTAAAGTCAGAATGCTAAAAGAACCACAGTAACAATGCATGCCAGATTCAGTGGACAACCATCACGTTACTGAGATATTTCACTCAAAACAACATATATCACCTTCATTGTTGTGCGAAAAATAATTCAACCAGGTCAGACGTTTGTCAGATGTGTGTGATGACGTTTGTTCCCATATTCTTTAATTCTCATCTACTTCTCACTATGAACACAGGGAGGGGATTCTTTTGAAATCCATCTCATGGTGAGATATTTCAGTGTTGATCAAAGCAGAAGACTGATTGACAGACAGCCGAATGAAAAAAAAAACCCCATCTTCAGATGTCAAAGTACACATGTGGGCGAAAGATGTACACTAGGAAAAGCTCCTTTTTATAGGCGATTTCTAATAATACGCTGACCTGCTTGGTGCTTAACCAGTGACAACAGAAAGATGCCAAGATGCAATTTCATCCCAAGGTTAAAAGACCATAGTCCAGACTCACTGTCGGAAATTACTGTTCTTAAAGTTTCACAGCATTTGGGTTGAAGTGGCTGACTGGACCAGTCACTCAGCTCTTCTTCCCAACAGAAAAGGTTTTTACCATTGAGATTTCACAAGCCGGCTGTGTGCTGAACACTGGGCCAGGTGGTAAATTACATGGCATGGGCAGAATGCACAGCGTTTGTCTCTGTTGCCACTGACTGGAATGGAAATATAAGTTGAGGAACAGCCTAACTAGGCAGAGAGTTTACCGCTCATTTATTACAGTGTATGCAAAAAAAAAATATATATATATATATATATATATCGTAATCTAAACTGGGCAGAATGGATGTTTTGTGAGGGAGTCAATTTTGAGCAATGGTTTCCGTGATCACTGCGACTCTGCCTGCGGCTGGCAGCAGCGATACTGATCTCATTGTATGAAGTGAGATCAGTCTGGAGTTAACAGCATCTTTCAAAAAATCTTATTCGCACATTAATAATTGCAAGGGTTATTGGCCGAGTTGCTTGGCCCTGCCTACGAATCATTACCATGTGAACGAGGAAGAACGGCGGGGGGGGGGGGGGATTACATATGCATGACCGGGCAGAATGCTGATGCATTTTTCTGCTAGCACTATTAGGGGTGTTCTCCATTCACTGCGCGTGGTTTGTGAACAGTATGGCATTCTAATTTGGTCATTTCAGAGGTATGGAGCACACTCTATGCAGCTTGAGCCCCAGAGTTAGAGTCTGCATATCTAGTCTGCTGCAAAAGATGACCCCAACGAGAATCATGTGTTTGTCTAACACATCATAAAACCAACTGGAAGCAGTGGGGAGGCAACATTGGTAACATCTGACACCGACTTAGCACTCGGTAAGTCATTCTATCATCCGACTCAAAGGAACGAGGGAAACATATGGTGTCATTCCCGTGTCAATGTCAATGTAAAATGAAGCAAGACGCAAGAATCACATTCAGAGACTCTGAAGTGCAAACGACCTATTGGCCTGTTGATAGTCCACAGATGGCGTGCATTAACAAAAGAGTCGGCTAAGAGGTGTAACAGAGGCACAGACATACTGTGGAAAGGGAAGATTTTTTTTTACCCAGCTGCTCATTCATTTAACAAAAAGAGCTGTTTGGAAAAATCATATCAGGTATAATCCTGTTACATTTCTCTATATTGTTTCATTTCCCCCCCAACACGTGAAGTCAAGAGTGTTGAAATTTCATATCTACCTACCTAACAGTGTAGACACGTTCCACATAGCGCTCGCCCATGCACCCACACAGGCACGGAAAAATAAATGCAAACACTCGAACACACACACAACCACACAGAGAGAGGACCTTTTTCCAAACATAGCTGCCAGATTTGATTCAATGGCACTGTGTCATAGAGAGCACAACCTTGTAATTACATATATCTTAGTCACAAAATATGCAAATGTTTCACATTGGATGTTTTCTTGATACCAGGAGAGGACAATTTGATTCAAAGCCAGAAAGAAAACAAAAAAAAAAAAATTTAAACAAAAACTGTGGTCTCTTGTTCCCAGTCTCCAGTCATTTTTACGGATCATTCAGCTATTTTGAAAGTACAAGCTGCAAAATGTTATGTTTTATAAGTATTCATGCTGTGCCAAGTTTCTGATGTGCTTTGCTGTGTATTTGTTTATGTCTTGGAGACAGAATATGTGATTTATAGTTAGACTGGTGGGGGTGGCAGCAGGGGAAGCTGTTATGTTCTTCCTTTGCTGCTTGTCGTGTGCTGCTGCTGCTGCTCTCTCCAGCTTGCTGTACGTTCACCCCGATATGCACCCTCAGGCAGTATGCCTTTCATTATTTCTTTTGAAACTTTCATCTGAAGTCTCTGAGGGATTAGCCCTCTTGATTCCTGACACAGTCAATGAAAAACAAGCCTCATATACAGGGAGGCTTACAGCCAGAGATGCCCTGCTCAGCCCTCCCCGCGCCTCTCAGTGTGAAACTGTATAATGGTTTGCACAACAAGTGGAGGCTTTCTTGTTATGGCCATTTTGTCTGATTCAGATTTGTCAGATTTGGTATTCAAGTGTGTTATTGCAAGAAATAATAATACTTTTATATTTTTGATGAAATTCAGTCGCTGTTGTGTTTGTAGCTCCAGTGTGTTTACTGTGTATCTATTAAATGTCATTGGACAAAACTCTCTGTCAAATTGTTCCCGACATTTCAGCAATATTGTTTGTATTGCCAGCGAATCAAATGTTGCACCGAGCCAAATGAAAAGCAATACCAATACTGTTCAGGTTCTGGCTGCTTTTAGCAGTCTGGGTTTGCCAGGCCAGGCCTCTCATTAACCTCCACACATGAAGCCATAGGTAGCTATTTTCAACAAACAAAACAAGACGCACTGGTGTTGTGCAGAAAGACACTACAGCAATTTGCAGTAAATAAATGGCTGGTGAAGAAATGCGAGCATCCACCCAGCTACATAAACAAACACGAGTGGAAATGAATGACAACTCAGCTCTGGAAATAACAGGATGTGAAATAAATAAATATTTGCTAACAAGTTTGCCACGGACACATCTTGTTTTTTCTTTTGCTCAAAATATGATGCTGCGGTTCGAATTTCACAGGTTTGTGTCAAACTTTAAAGGAAACTTTACTTGTTGCAAATCAATAAGGAGACAGTATTGATTATTTGTACAGTCTGATCACTTTATCACTGCTAAACAAGAGATAATAGTACCAAAATATATTCCAGTTGTACAAGGTTTGGTCTGCAGACTCCTTTCTATATTAAGATTGTAAATTGATTGGTACTCTGAATGGTTAACAAAGTGTAATGATCATATTAGTAGCATTACTGTAGTGTTGATGCGCGAATAAAATGATGATACAGTATGATGGAAGGTATCCTCAGATTAGCTCCATGTGTCTCCTCAAGGTGGACCAGGCTAGCGAAACGGTGGCTGAGTGATGAAATGATGCAGTCTTGACTCCTTACGCTGTAAAAAATGTGAGTTATTAAGTAACGTGCGTGAGTCCCTTTGGGATGTGTATCGACGCACTCCATCCTCGTTCTCCTTTGAGCTTACTTTTGTCAGCAGTTTCATTACTTTGCACTTTGCTACTAAGCAGGTGGAGCTAATCTATCTAGTTTGCCCTTCAGTTATGGTTTACTGTCCGGGGGACTGGACACGAGTGTCTCCAATAATCCCTTAATTAGGCAATGATGGACTATTCATTTAGTATGCAAAGCTGCAAATCTCCCTGTCCGCTGAGTGGAGCCCTCTGCAGTCATACGGAGGCCAACGCTAATGATCTCAGCAAGTGGCAGCAATCCATTGGAGCGCTGCAGCAAGTGCACATTAATCTTGCAGGTGATCCAGTTGATGAATAACCCTGGCCCAGAAGCCCTGGCAGATCCCACCTTAATTATGTTGAGGGAGCCACACCTGGCAGCCACCGTGGAACATCTTGCTAACTCAGGAACAACGACTCCGGAGAAGGCCCCGCGGTCCGCAGGCAGCTCGCTCCACGCAGCTCCTGTTCCGAGCGTCGCTTTTAACGTCTTGGGAAAATAAGCCTGCGCAGCAACTCCGCGGAGGACATTATTGCCGGGACTGACTTCCAAAGGACGTGTTATGGAAAGGGCAAATGGATGTCATCAATTTGAGACACTCTGCACTGATAGATCATTAGAGAAAAAATGATTTTTAGGCCAGCCCCACAAGAGACCTATTCATGTTTTTCTGTGATGATGTTCCCAACTGAACATTTTCATCACTGTTGTAATTGTACCCCATTATTTGACTATGCTCTGACATGTTTAAAGAGAAAAGCACAGCAGGCCAAGTGTTGCATCAGGCTAACATCAACACCCTAAAGATAGCACATTGGCACAAAGGGAGGATGAGCTTAAAAAAAAGAAAGAAAAAGAAGGGAGAATTTGATCAAAATGAATGAGTAAACAATATGAGGAAAAAGTATTTGATTAGACATCACAAAGACAGACATGAGCACCATCCTCCAAAACCATCCACAATTTTCTTTTTATCTTCAAAGGAATAATACACACTAAAATAGTTAATAGCTTCGTATTCGAGAAGCTAACACTGAGGGCCCATTTCCTTGTAGATATCCATGATGTAAAATACAGTAATACCAGCATTGTTTTGGTATTTTAGCCGTAGTCACTGAGCGGGAAAGAATGTGTGGGGAGCAGATGAGAGGAAGAGATTTGAAGAGTCTTGAAATGAGTTTTTGCTCCAAAACACAGTATTGGTTATTTTGTGCTGTTGGAGAAAATGAACCTTCCGTTTTTTGCCCCCGTGCAGATAAAACATTTTACGAGAAGACTGGACTAAACATGCTTCAGATTTAAAATAAATTGGGCATCTCAGCAATTACACTGACAGTGAGAAAGGCTGCATTAATATATTCTGCAGTTACTGTGTCAGGGTCTTTCTAGTGGCCTCTCACTAATCCTGTGGGGAGCACACGATCCACGTGAACTCTGAGCCGCCTTGATTTACACCGTCTTCATTTTCCCTCCAGTAATGGTCGACTGGTTCTCATTTCCTCATAGGATGCTATTGAACATATGACCAATTCATAGAGGTTATTGGATTCTGTGACACAACAAACTCCAGTAGGGATAATTTGTCCCTCTTCGTGCAGCAAAGCCACTGTGACTTATCTGGTCGCAAATTTGTGAAATCTCATTACATTGTGTTTTGAAGTGAAGATCGATAGGGATTTATGCTTTGTTTTATTCATATAGGTGGGATGTGGAAATTGACTCATTGTCCCTTTTTCAAAGTTTATCTCCATGTTATCCATATATATATCTATGTATCTTCTTTTTTTTTTTTTTGAATCAGTGCGACGCAGGCCTATTGCTGCATCACGCAAATTGATACAACTGCATCCACATACAATAAAGTTAGGAACCAAAAGGTCAGCTTGAAGTGGAAGAAAACCCAAAGGAGTTCTCTTAAGGGCCAGCTGAATTTAATGCACATCCATCACTTTTTATCATCTAATTAGTCCACAGCATGGCATCCTGGTCAACATTGGAAGGGAGCAGAATTATTGATCAAGTAACGGATAGAATCTATCATTTCAGCTCAGCATCGACACTCCACGCTACTTGGAAACGGGGAAGACAATACAGCAACAGCGATGTGCAATGAGAATCATGAATGGCATTCAAAACAGAGACCATTCGTTTGTTCTCCTCGATTGAGCCATCGACTAATTGACTTTGTGGCGCAACAGCTTCTGGGATTATAAACACGGGCGAGAAGGCAACCAATAGCAACCAGCGAATGTGAAACAAAACGTGGTAGTTTTACAGCTTGTCACAGGTAAACTGCAGCAGTAACTGTACTTCCTCTTAATGATCGATGGTCAACAATGTGCCAGCAAAGTGACTGAGAGAAATGAGATGACTGTCTAAAACAATGATATGATTTCATAACTATCATCTTTACCATCTATTGTTTGGGGAACACATGAGGAGTGAAGATTTTTAACTTTTAGAGAAACACATTGAAACCATGTGATGGAAACAATGACTGGACTCCAGCTTTTATTTTTACTTTTACTGTGGGATTTATTATTGCCCATTTTATCACAGATGGGAAATTACATGTGAGCTGGATCCGGTGCTTTTTCTCATAAAACAGTGGGAATGCTGAGAAAACAGGAGATGGATGACTAGGTCACAAAACACTTTCTTTAAGATAAGGCGGACAATTTCTCCAAAAGGATCCACAGCAAATCATATAACTTCCTTCTGGAAGATTTGATGTGATAAAACGTATAAGCTGTGTTCCAACTTGTAAGCCTGAGAAGATGTATCTTTTGGATGGCTGAAGGTTTTAGGTTGGATTGCTATCTACTTCACAAACAAGAGGATTCAGCATCAGAGACACACAAACTAATGGCCGCATTAAATCTCCATGTTCCTGTTCCAGACCTCCCGAGAAGTGCTTCAGTGCAGCGGCAAAATCTCGGATGCTGTGGCACTTTTTGTTGAAAAGTGAAGGCAAATGATGTGTCCTCAAAAGCTGTGCCTTTCTTTGCCACATCTGGAGCTCAAATAGGACTGGGCTCGTCGCCCTGCTGTGATTGTATTTGGTTTTGATCATGCAAATTTCGAAGACATGCTAGCTCCTGAATTGGGTACACAGCTACAATCATCCCCTCAGAGAACTCCAATGTGAGAACAAACAAATCAATACTGCCAATCCGTGCATCAATTAGTCACTCTGACAGCTGACCCTGCCGAGTATTGCTGGCAAGTTCAGCAATTCAAAAACCGCTTTCGTGCAACAACAATAAAGTGACGGGAAACTTATTGAGCTTCAAACAGCTCACTTCAGGATCTTTTGCACTCAGGCATGACTCACAACAGGGGGACAGTGGTCATTGTAAAATGGGCACATTCAGCAGAAATCATTTTGATTAAGACTTTTAATAGCTGTATTTGTCAATGAAATAATGTTTCTGAAGCAAAACATCCAGTGAAGACGAACACACATAAGGTACACGTCATTTTTCTCAGTGTACAAAATTATCCCACCAATGCAAATGACTGTTCTCATGAATCGATAATTGCAAGCCCTAACAATTAGCATTAAATTGTTCTTATTTTAATTACCTCAGTTTCTCCCTCTTTTGCTTTCAATTGCTCGTTTTAAATCGGTTCTTTCAAGTAAATACACAAGATTCACAGCAACAATCCAAACCATTCAAACCTCTGTTGCATTTAAAGCAGATTATATGGGGACTACATTTGGGCCAAAAAAGAGAACGCTGCTTGTGAAATGTTATTTTTAAAAGGCAATCATAGTTTTCAGAGACAGTAATACCGAATTTGAAGAAGCAGGAACTGAAGAGCCAATCAACTTCTGTGCCAAAGGCTGCCAAAGCTGTCACTGCACGCCATTCCTTACAATTACAAAGGCGTAACTAGTATTTCAGCAAAAAAGCAGATATTACAGCTTTATTATTGTGGTCAAGACAAACTATTGATTAATATGCGTCAGCATTTTCTTCCTCAGTATTATCCCTCTGGAATTTTTAATTCCTTCTCGGATTAAACTTGTGCCAAGACATACTGACGAATGAAAAATATGTGCCTCTCCTGGCTTTTATCAATATTAAGTTGAATGAAATGAAAGCAATCAAAAGGATTTTTAAAGCTGAGCCTCTTAAATAAAGGAAGGTGTATCCACGCTCCCCAGAGTGACATGTGTCCATGCTGGACCTACCAAAATAAGACTTCAGAAAATTATTTAATGTTCCAACAGGGCGAGGATCTAAGCATGTGCTCAAAAAACTGTGCAAATTTTGTTACCTCCAAATATTAACAACTGACTTGACCATTGCAAATATTGCATCAAATAAGTCTGATGAGTACATATGAATAGGAAAAAGTAACAAGAAAGGCATTACGACTAATAAAGTCAAAAACTGTGTGTGCTCGCAAAAAATGTTTTGTCTGGACAGAGTGACCTTGAGCTTGAACTTGACATTCAACGTCCAAAATCTGATCATCCCATTCTTGAATCCATGTGAATGTTTGCACCAAATTTTAGGAATTCCCTCAAGGCATTACTGAGACATCAGATGGACAAAATAAAAACCACGTTCTGTGAGTGTTACTGTGACCTTGACACTTGACCTCTGCTCACCAATATGTGATCAGTTCACCCTCGAATCCAAGTAAATGTTTGAGCTGCATCTGGTGGAATTACCTTAAGGTGCTGCAGAGGAACTGTGTTCTGTCAGGTCATGATACTTTTGACTTAAATGACAAAAATCTCACGAGTTCGTCTTTGAGTCCGACTGAATGTTGGTACCAAATTTGAAGAAATTCTGTCAAGGCATTACTGAGATAACACTGAGTTAAGGTCAAATGTTCAGAATATTATTTTACCTAACTACTTTGTATCGCAATTTGACGAGGTTCCATATAAAACTTGATTCATGAATAAACCTCTCTCTCAGTTTATCACAGCCAAATAAAATGAGCAGCCAGTCTGGTCCTGGACAGACTGGATACATCAAAAAGTACTAAACATACCCGTGCTCTGCAGCTGCAGAACGGGACAAATATTTGCACATTGAGTTTGTGTTCCCAGGTTTTGCTGTGCTGAGTCTCAGGATTCAAGTCTCTGGATGCACAGAATTCATGTGTTTGTTATTCAGCATTCTTTTATATGCATTAACCAGATCTCTGATTATATTTGGGATTCTAACAAAAACCAAACACTTTCCAAAGAGGTTCTGCTGGTCCCGATCCAAATACATTTGTCAAGTCCAGAAATAAAGCACGGGAACCTCACCACCCCTAATTGCCCCAGTGAATCTAAAGGTGGTTTGTCAACACAAAAGCCGTCATCCTCTGTTTTGACAGAAATTCGTTCTGCTCTGTGTTAGTTCCTGCTGCTATATTTAAATTTCATAACGCAGTTCAGCATTCCTCCAACTTGTAGCCCCGAAATCTTTCTTTTACCAGTGCAAAGAAATTTTCAAAGAAATTCATGAAGAAAATGCCTTCAAGTATCACTCGAAGGCATTTTCTTCATGAATTTTGTTATCTTCGTTAATCGCAGAAGGCGAAACTGTAGACTCTGCTGAACCTAAACCGGCACTATGCAGAGCAGAGGTACTTTATTGCGACTCTGTAGTCTATGACTCATTCAGAGTTTGCAATATTCAAATTTATACAATGAATTAGTCAGTCATATATAAATATTGATTCCTCTTAACTTTGTGTATGTATTTTTTTCTGCATCTGGGGCCTTAAGAAAAAGTGTGTCTTGTGCTCTGTCAGTAAGAGAGTTCTAGCTCATGACTTGTATCTGCTCTGTCATCTTCTGTCTAACTGTAGCCTGATAAACCATCTCTACTGTCAGCCCCAGTGGAGCAACACAAGGTGTGGTGGGTGCTGGCCTTAGCACCTCTGACTTAAATTACACCGAGCACAGTTACAGTTGAGACGACTGTACCTGCCAGAACCTCCTGACTGTGGCCGTTCATCTCATCTGTAGACGACAGGCTCCAGAGTGTGACAGAGTTCAGAAACAGGTCATTTCATATTAGAAATCTCAGCAGCAATCTCTGCTGTTGCTGAGCTGTAGCTGTACTGAGAACTTCCCAATAGCCTGATGTATATGTTTGAATTGAAAATGCAGAAGCTTCACATGTGGTGAATCTCAAAAACTCGGACAGGGATTTTTTTTTTTTTTTTGACTTAAGGATGTGTTGAGCTGCAGGTTGTGATGCAGAATCAGACACCGATTGAGCGAGTTCACCACAGCTGTGACGGCAGTGTAAGATGCAGTCGAAGCTTTAACCTTCTCTTAGTTGACTTGGTCCAGGTTGCCCCCTCTAATTGCCACTACAAAGACAAATGCACCCACCACTAACGGCTCCAGTTTAGGTTTTAAAAACTAAATCTCAGCTTCTGAACTCGTACTTCGTGACATATAGTACAACAAAAGTTATATAGGACACCTGTTACAATGATAGAGGAACACTTTATTTTGATATTGCCCAGTTATTTATATCTCTAGTGAATAACATGGCTCAAATTTCACTATTAAAAAGATAATATTACCAACTGGAACACATAATGGCTGCACTGAGACATTGCACACCAGATGGGTATGAGCAAGTATTAAAGCTATACAAATGTACAGCAACAGATTAAGTAGCCTTTGTCCGTGAGATGATATTTACTGTTAATTAGATGAATAATTTTGCATTAACTGCACGTTGCATATTGTCAGGACTTGAAATCATAAGTGCAGTGAAACTGCAGATGCATTGGACGGCTCAGGCACAGGTTTAAATGTAATATGGATAATTCATATCACAATGCAATCTAGACATGAGGCGAATGTTAATGTGAGCTGCAAAGAGGTCCAACTATGCTGCTGAACCAAAGCGCTCAGAGTCAGGCCTGATCAACACTGAATATGGGCTGGCACCCGACTGAGTGGTTAGCTGGTGCTGTGATGGCATGAACCAAGAAGACGGGAGAGACATTTTTAACCTGCCGGAGTGAGTAAATTTCACTTGGCTAACTTGGACTGGAAGACGGGAACACTTTGGATCCTTCACACTCAGACCTGTTGCCTACGCTGCGTTGGGAAATAACGTTTGATATTGGCCTTCTGACTCAGCCAGGAGATTTTCTGCCCAACAGACCAGCTGTCTGGGCCACAGCTAAACTTCAGTAAAGTCAATTTTCCTGAGTGACTGCTTATTTGTAAATGGAATTAGACATAATCTGAGCACTCACCTTTCACGGGGACAGACAATATCTGAGCAATTTATGAATGTCTCAGATAACGCTCACAACAAAAGGAAGATAAAAGAGTCAATATATTTTCTCTTGTCCTACAATAACAATTTATCATTACTATTGAGTAGCAGCAGCCATTTTAATACCACTTCTATTGTGTGGACGATGTAACTGTCTTCTGAGTTTCTGCGCATGCTCAGAAATCTCTGGCAGTGCCGATCCAAGACATACAGGAAGTCTGATAACGATAGGGCTGGGGGAGGGGGAGGGGCAGTTTGTGTCAGAGAGCTCTCTGTGTCTCAGAGTGGCAATTTATGAATACAACAATTTCAACAAAGCCATTGAGCACTCCTACGCTCTCTCGACTGCCAAACACCCAGTAAGCATTGTGCACTACACACTTGTCCATGCTTTCCTCCCCCTCACCCCCTCACCTGCATTGCTTATGAACACAGTCCATGGAAACTAGAGATTCTGCTTTTATCCATTTGCATCTGACTTCTGAAAACACAACTCCCATTTTGTCGCACACACACACACAGATATATATATAGCTGTAAGATCAGCATGTAACATTACCTGAGAAAAATGATTTGTTGAAAAATATTGACTATCTGTTTTGAAAGTGATGTGTGTGTGTGTGTGTGTGTGGGGGGGGGGGGGGGGGTTCTCTCTCTGTATTGGTAACTCTCGCTGAATGATGAAAGATAGTTGAAAGATTTCCTGATTCAGTGCAAATGAAAAAGAGCTACCTTTTTATGCTACCAGCTCTAAGTGCTAATGGGCCCATTTTGGTCAACATTCAAATATCACTTTTATAACCAAATTTTTCCTTTCTCTGTCTCTTTTTTTTCTTAAATGACATGCCCGAGGATGCCCACAACAGAACAAAAATGAAACAATACTTGTATCTTGAACCTGTACGTATTTATATGTTTCATAAAATTCAATAAAAATTTAAATGACAAAAAAAAAAACCAAAACAACCCAAAACATTCAAATATCACTGCAGAACTTTAAACACAACAGTGTCTCTCTCTGTGGTGAGAGTGAGGCACTGCAAATGATTTCTGACCCAGAACTTAGCATGACGCCGGCTCTCCTGGCGTGGTGGGGGTGTGCGATGAGTGAGATTTTCTAATACAGGGAGACATTTCAGTGGCGTGCAATTTTGCATTCTCATATTATGAAAACAAAGTGTACAAGTTAAGGTCTAGTGAATATTCTCATCAGTAATTATAGTCTGCACTCATGTATAATGAATTCAGTGTATAATATGCCTAAGCAGCATCCCCTTCCTCGGCATAAAGCAGAAAACAGGATTGTTTTTGGTGCTTGTGCTCTCTTGCGTTCAGAATTGTGCACAGATGACAACCACCCATCCCCCTTCATTCTTTCATTTAAAAGCACACTGTTGCTCATTATCCAGCTCGGTTCATATAATGTGCTTCTGTATTCATCACCTGAATGAACTTCTCTTTTTTTTTTTTGTTTTTGTGTAAATTAATTTATGTAATGCTCCACAGAAAAACCAGCAGGGTGCAGACACGAGCTTCCTGTAAAATGTAATCTCTGTCAAAATAATCTTTTGACAGAGAGGGAGTTTTACTGTGAACTTTACACAGCGTTGAGCATCCAACGTATTAAGCTCTCCCAATTTCCAGCTATATGATTCCCCATCAGCCATCAGGCGGCGGCGGAAATGGGAGTGCTGGCGCCTCTTTCCACACAACTGTCTCAGATTCGTAAATCTGACGTTCACAGCCCTGTAGGAGTGCACAGATAGAAGCGGACAAAAAAAAAAAGTGGGTGTACACACACTAGTTGTGCTGTGTGCTTTCCAGAGAGCTTCAGTTCAGATGAGCTCATCCAGCTCGATGCGCACACATCCTAGGACCCGACCAACGTAAGAAGGCGCAACTAGCGGCAGCCCGGCAGCCAAGTGGGAAGAAGAGTGGACGCTTTTTGTGCAAAAGCAGCTGGGTTTCTTCTTCTTCTTCTTCTTTTTGGGTTTTTTTTTTTTACGCGCAAAGTAAATAGAGAGAAGCATAAAGGACTGTGTCCCCCTCGATGGAGAGATTCAGTGGATTTTGTGGGGATTTGGATCCACTCTTGTAGTCTGTCGCCGACTGGACTGGACTGGACTTCGGGCTGAGGAAAAGAAAGAAGAAGCTTCACTTTAAACACACTGCCAATCGTTTTCTTTCCATTTTTTCTTTAAAAAAAAAAATATATATATATATATATATATATATTCTCGTTTCTTCTCCATAAAATGTCAGGATTTCTTCCATCACACTCTGTCCAGTTCAACCCAGGCTGCTCATTTGGAAGGACGCCAGACCTCCAGCCTCTCAAATCTGCAAGTTCAGTCCAATAAATTTTGACATTGTCTGTCAGCTTTGGAATAAAGATAGAGCGATACCCGATACAAAAGGGGGGCACCGTATTCTCCCGGAATTTTAACGATCTATACCCCCCCCCCACCACCACCACCACCTCTCACCCCCACCACCCCTGTCTATCCCTATAAATATGCGATTTGGTTGGATTAGGTTGGTTTGGTCCAGCTTCACGCTTTTGTTGCTGGAGCAGCGCTGACAGTGACTGATTATTGCCGTTGATTTTTTTGTCAATGCAAGACTCGGGGTGGAAACATGTCTGGCCACTTCTTTGAGAGGATCCCTGCTATCAGAGATGGCATTTTGGTCCAGCACTTCGGTTTTCACCTCTAAAGTGCCCCGGAAAATCTTATTCATGTTCACCCTCTCCCTCTCTGTCACCTACTTGTTCTACAGCTTGATGAGCTGCTACAACTCGCTGCAGTTCCCCCTGCAAGAGAACTACGCGTATCAAGGGAGGCTGGTGACGGAGGAGACAACTTTTGTGACATTGAGGGAGAAACTTTACTCCGCTTCCCAGGGCTTTACCGAATTCACCGAGGCGGAGGGGACCACCGCGGTCTCCGCCGTGAAGGATCATGCTGAGGCCGAACAAAGGACGGTGGAGTGGATTAGGACTCAGGCGTCTCCGACCAAAGCGGCGGAAGCGGCGGCGGATCGTCGCCGTCACACCACCGCGCTGGAGAGGGAGCACGCGGAATTCAGCACCACGGACAGCGACCTGAGGATGAACTGCACGTCGGATTACGGAGAGAAGAAACTTCCGCAGGCCATCATCATCGGGGTGAAGAAGGGGGGCACCCGAGCCCTGCTGGAGGCTCTCAGGGTGCACCCCGATGTCAGAGCCGTGGGGAACGAGCCACATTTCTTTGACAGGAACTACGAGAAGGGGCTGGACTGGTACAGGTGAGTGATGAGTGGGTTTTTGATTCTGATCTAGGAGCCAGTTCTGTGCAAGATTTATCACTTACATTTTCTCACCACCACAAAGTCTGCATTTTCCAATGCATGCCATAGTGGTTTAGATTGTTGTTATTATTATTTGAATTCATACTTCCAGAAATAGCTCATTTTTAGTGAAGCTCGGGAAATCCACTCCCATGAGACACAGATAAATGATCCGTCAGAGTGATCCACTCTTCTGCCCTCAGGTTAATGTACTGTTGCGTGGCCAGTGCAAACTTTCCACGTCAGTTTGCGCTTTCATCTGAGCCAAAATAACAATTCAATCTGCCTTTTTCACTATGTTGGGTAAGAGCATGTCTCGCACAAACCAATGTAGGCTGATGTTCACGGGAGGTGACGACAAACTGAATCTGTTGTAAAATCAAAAATCGAGTGATGAAAAAAGCCAGAATAACAGCTTAGGGGAGTGATTCCTGGGGCAGCCATGTAGATATTATTAATGGTGAATGTCTATAACATGATCAAACTCTGCCATGGTGTTTTATCAGACTTATTTTGTTGTCAAGTTAAGTGAAGTGAGTTTTCACAATCTTCTGTTCTTCTGCTCCGTTATCACCAGACGCATAATACCTATGGCACAGTCATCCTTCTCTAAATTGTGAGTGGTGTGTTTCATATATATTGAAAGCCATTTGTAAACACACAGTTTGTCTCAGCAAAGAGAAACATGCTGTACCACAACTCTGTCTGTCAGGTCACGCAGCAAAACTGAAGTCCAGAGCTTTAACAAAGCTGGAGCAATTAGCTTGATTTTCTGTTGTTTTTCTTATTCAGGAGCGAAATATCATTTTGCTTTACATATTTTAACCTGGTATTCTGACAAAACTAGCTGTGCGCCTCAGGCTTGCTCCTATATCCATGGGAAAGGATGAAATACACAACACAATGTGAGACAACAACCTTCTGGATTTTTGATTGAGACGTTGATCATTTTCTCAAAGAATTGATACTGACCAACTGAGTTTGGCTGAAAACAAACTCCTTTTCAACAACACTCACACATGCATCGCCATGGTCACCGCATAAAACACAGAGGAGGAGTCTTAAAGGCACACACTCAGCACCTCAGCGGAACTATAAAGGTTTTAAGGGAAAGTAATTAAATGAGGCACTTTTTGACAGAACGTTAAAGTCATGACTTAGCAGAGCTCTTCAGCCTTTTACTTAAACTGCATTTAGACTGATGTGTGCCAAAGTCTTTTAACTACTCTATTTTCCAAAATAGCTTCAGTTTCTGCTTTGCAAGTGATTCTCTTGTAAAGTGATCTTGCATTTTCTTTAACATCCTTACTGTGTGTATGAGGCTTGACATTCACTTTGGGTCCAGATTTAATGGCCAGAGAGGAACCTGTTCATCATTGCCATGCTTATGGGAGGAAAAATCAATTGGAGGGTTCATTCGTGGTCAGTTGACCATGACTCAGTAAGGTGTTGTTCCCCACATTATGATGTTTGACCATGGGAATCCAAGATTTTCTCATAGAGTCAATGAGCTGGTGAGAATGACGTTGACTCAAAGTTCCTTCTGTTCTTCCGTTGAACCCGGGTCTGTTATGTTGGTGTTTGGGTTGTGGAGCATCTGCTTTCAACTTGCTGCAGAGACATGGGAGCTCTCGGCTGTTCATTTAGCCTGTGCTAATGCAAGCTGTTTCATTACGCTCACGGTGAAAGGCTCATTAGACAGGAGGATGACATGCTTACATAAATAATAATAAGTGTGCTTGAGTGTTTTATGGCCCCTGAGCCAGCTAAAAAAATCCAAAAAGGAGCCTTAACTTCATATCTGTCACTGTCCTGTGTGGAACATTCACTCTGTAATGGCGGATTTAGGGAAGAAAGGTAACACACAGCAAACATTTTGTGTGAACTCTCCATCGGTGAGTTGATACCAGGAAATACACAGACCACATTTGTCTGCTTGTTTGTTTCTGAATGATGCGTTTTACCACATCCCTCTCACCTCTCTGCAATGCTCTGCTTAATGTGCACTTAATGGAAGTGAAATCACGATCAGTTACAGATGTTTGAAACCATTTGACATTTGTGTAGATGAGTGAGCCCAGTAATCTAATACAACGCAAATTCATGAAGCCTGAGTAACACCTGCTCCACATTTTGGTACATATGATGGATAAACTATGTGAAATATAACCCAGAGGCAGTTCTTTTTTTTTTCAGTTCAGTAAACCCAAAGATGTCTCTGTATGTCTCATTAAAAGCTTGTAATGACAATAGATAATTGTTCTTTTGCAATCTATTCATCATATTTAGTATACTTTCCAAAGCATTTGGGTTGTGTGGTTGTGTTTGGGTGGCTATTTGTTTGTGTTTGTGTGTCTTTTTTTGGGGGGGGGGTTGAATTGTATTGATTATTGTGTTATGATTTAAAGCTCCTGCTATGAAGTGACAATATGCTGTGTGCGTAGACTGAAGCTCGCTTGTAGCCTTTACAGCAGTTAGAGCTACTGTGTTATTTACTGACCCTCAAAAGTACAAGTGTTAATCCAGTAGAAGTAAAGTCAAGCAAAAGTACTCTGTCACTTGAACATTTTACCATCACCATCATTTCAATTTCAAATACCTCAAATAGCAAAAAAAAAAAAAAAAAAAAAAAAAAGGAATGGTGCTATTATTCTTCAGAATGCATGAGACGGTCGAAGTCAGTGACAGTGAATGAAGTATTGACTCTTTCATGTAGGCAGCAGGGAGCATTCGTCGTCTTCCACAGCAGCTGGATCAGCAGGTAAAGCAGCCAGGAGGGTCTCACCGGGTCTGCGGAGTACTCTGTAAAGTTTTGTGTTATTTGGAAAATAAAATCGAGTTAATTGGATGTAGATTTTCTCAAAACATGCTAAATGTATCTGTTTATTTTGGGAGGTTCGAATCTCTCATGTGTGACTCTGCCCTGTTTGGATGGATCCCCAGGATGTAATACGTTTCATTTGCTTGGACTGCAACTAATTATTTCAATTATCAATTTATCTTCCAAATATTTTTTTAATAGTGAATGTCACTGAATGTAACTGTGCTTACATTCTGTAAACATTTCTATCATTTTCTTTTATTCAAAGAAATTTTGCCCAATTATCAAATTCGTTTCTATATTATTAATTATGTTTCTCGTCAATCAACTCATTTGCGAATGATTTCAGTGCCAGCTTGGATACTTGGGGTTAGTTTGCATTCAGTACCAAAACACTAAATCAGTAATAATAATAAAAAAATAGCGTTTGCTTCTCATCTCTGGATGTGACAAAGTTTTCAGTCTCCTGTACAGACACAGCGCTCCAAGTCCAAAACCAATCTTCCGCAACTCGTGCACACACGCAACGCTCACACCTGGATTCCAGGTGTGGCGGGGCACTACGATGAGCCTCCATGGACAGGCCCAGATGGGTGATCGGTGGTGCAGTCGTGTTTTTAACGCTCTTGCAGTTTCTCCACTGTGTTTTGGGCTTACATGAACAAGCAATTAGCAATGTAGTGCCATCATTACCATACACAGAGGACTTTCTCCAGCCAATTGGCGCTTCTAATGGTGCCTCTATTTCTGAGCAAAGAGGATGAGGCACCACCACAAGGATTTATCTTATCTGTTCTCTTGAGCATTTCTCGACCTGGTGTAAATGCCCACTCTGGAATGGGAAACATTTGATGCGGGATGACCAATACAGCAACTGTTACTCCAGCTTTGTGCCAATATTTGGAGACTTTAGTGGAGATATAATATGCCACATTAATTTTGTTCAAGAATTTGATTTATTATCAGTCCTATGTTAAGATTTATGACTTCTGTAGGTGACCATCCTCAGCAGCAATGCACTCATGTAGGGAGGGGGTCTAATGAGGGCTTATTCGAGTTGTTGATTATTTGGTATCGGCGGTATCTGTGCAAAATATATTTAAAAAATTGTTTTTAAAATCAGGTTAATGAATGGGGCTTTAAGAGTGCAACTTCCAGGATAACAATTGAGAAAAGCAATCATTAATTTGTTGAACTGCTGCCTAAAAAACTTTGCTGTGGATTAATAATAATTTCAGAAAGGGTGAAAAAACAGAGTGATCATTTGTGATGGAATTTAGTTTTATTCTGTTGGTTTAACAAATAGTCACATTATTACATCACAAAAAAAAAAAAGAATTATCTATTTTTCAAATGCTTTAAAGTTTGAGTTAATGGGCAGATTAACAGGCTCTCACAGCCGCCCACCTTGTTAAAAATAATGGCATCTTGAAAAGTGTCTCTCTGTTTTAGATTAAGGTCAGCTGTAGCAAGATCAAATAATTTAATGAGAGGAATAAGATTTCTCATCTTTCAAGCCTCAATTGAAAATTCTGCTCCGCACTTATGTGTGAAGTGCACAGTTGGCAAAGTAGGAGTTTTATCAGTGTTTTCACGAGGAATAAGAATGGCTTTTTACACACTGAACAAAGTTGAGGGGAGAAAAAAAAACAAAAAAACAGTGCACTTTCTACTGGAGGCTTTGTTTTTTTTTTTTACTTTGGGCTTCCGTAGAATCGGTATCCAAATTTGCTGCGGTGCAAAGTTGAGCTGATCCCAATCGAAAAATCAATACAGGAGTCAGAGCTACAGCTACAGCGACACAGAGCCACAGACCTGAACCAAAGTCTGTGTGAAATTCATCACCAATCGATACGGCTGAGAAACAGAGATCTTCAAATTTCAAGCAACACTGTCTGTGTCGTCTTTGTTGTGTGTTAGTGTGTGCGTGTGTTGCGTTCTGATTGCCACTTCCACATCCACTTCCTGGTTACACTTCTATACGGAGGAAAGTCAGATTGAAACCATGTACAACATAAAGTCAAGGCTCTGCTGTGCAGAACACACTACAGCAGTGTAGAACATACAGGAGGCACCATCGACTCTGACACAAATTTATGTGGGTGGAATAAAAAAAAGAAAAGAGCATTAATGAAACAATTACCTGATCGAATTCTCCTGAATTGGCTTTGAGTGGCAATTGCAAAGTGTTTGACAATAGAAACCTTGTTCCCTGATTTACACACACACGTACACCGATGGAACTAACCGGGAGGCAATTTGGGGTTCAGTATCTTGCCAAGAACACTTCAACTTGAGGACTGTAGGAGCCAGGGATCGAACCAGCGACTTCCTGATTGGTGGATCGCCTGCTCAGCCTCCTGAGCAACAGTTGCCCAACACTTCTGTGCTCATACTTACTAAATCGTGTACTTATTGGGAGGCACATATGCGCACATATTTCACTCACACAACACACACTGTTAAAATTATCTGTCTGTATTTACGAACAAGTCACATCGACATTTCTCACTCACATCCTGCCACGCAGTTTTCGGCCAAAAGCTATAAATTCAGTTTTACTCTAAAGACTTTGCTCTAAAGGGTATATATATATATATATATAAAAAGAGCAAAACAACAACAACAACAACAAAGTAAAAACGTTGTATATAATGCTGCTCAAATCATTCAACAATTTCTCACTCCCAGAATGGACTCTGAGGTATTCAGTGTGTATGTAGCGGTGAAAATTAAGCCACACGTAGCTTTCCTGATTGACATATCACTCTGTCAGCTCGCCACTAACACAAAACAGCTGCCACCTAGGGTAACACTACAGACTGTATGGATCTGAGCCAGTGTAAAAAGGATTTATTGCCAAGTTCACCTGTTTGTGAGGTGAATAGATCATTTATCAAAATCACAGCCTCACAGTTGGGACCTAGCAGCACTAAATTAGGAGATTTTAGGAGTGGGGGGGTGATGAAGCAAAAACAGCTCATAATCTAAACAAGCTTAGTTTCTTGTGCTTGCATGACTTCCACGCAGCATTAATGAACAAAAGGAAATGTGCAAACTGCAGGAAAAATTCATCCAAAGGGATTAGGATGGTCACCTGAAATTCAGATATCACCAGTGAGCATGCCGTTTTCCTGTGTTCCCTCGGAAAAATATTTAGACATAAGATAAATCAGCTTACTCTAAACCGAAACCTGAGCACTACTGAGGTTTGCAAGCCGTAATATCTCTGTGTTATTAAAATGACACTTTAACCCCTCTGTGCAATAAAAGCTGAGGGGATGTGCCTATAAATCTTTTGGAGCTGTGTTCTTCCTTTCTCCGGGCTACATCCCTGCTCCAAGAATGGAGCTTCCAGCTCCTCTGTGACCGGTCCTGGAAAGGGATTGTTTTTATTCCAACATACTCTGGATATATTTTACTTTTGTTGTCGGCTGCTTTTTTTTTTTTTAAGCTTCGTACGATGTGGCCTTTTAAAAGGATTTCACAGAATGAGCTTTGCCATTTCCAAGGACTTTTATCTCTGTGCGAGTTGTAATGTGCTCTAATCAATACATCCTACACGGCTACAAAACTTTTACCTCAACCAAGGCCACACAATAGAGCGCGCTCGCTCCTCTCCTCACCTTATCAAAGAAACGGATCCTTTCTTTCACTGTATTGTGAAAGAATATATATATATTTTTTTGACATATTAAAGTCTATTCAGGGAGGCAGTATCAGTGCATCACATCTGATTCAGCTGCTGTTGGACACTGAGGGAACAGTGGGTAATGCAGCGCAGGCTTTAGTGAACCTGCAACCTTCGATTATAAGAGAGGACCCGGTGACAGGAGGTGTGTAATGGAGACATGGATCCACTGCCGAGCCCAGCAGCAGAAAAAGTCTAAATCCAACATTTATCCCTTGTTTAGCCCCGCTTTCCCTCTCTCAGCTGCTCCATGGGCAGCTTAGCCCCTGACTCTTGCCACCTGACTGGGAGCCTGTGACTCCACTCAGTGGGGAGATGGGAAAGAGCAAGGTGGGCCAGATCCCAGCGTGGGCAGGATGCCATCCCTTCCAGCTGGGCCTGTGTGCTGCTGCAGTGCCTCCCTGTCCTGCGCCTTCACAACATGGCAGAATCTGCCTACGCCTGATAAGACGACGCCAAGACTCACAAGGACGCACCTCTGAGTGCTCTGATGCCACTGCTGCAGTTGTGAAATTAAACTTTTTAATTAGCAGCGCACCCCTGCGCTGTCAAGAGAGTGGACCGCTTCAGTCAGGTCTTTCTCATTGCCCAACCTCTTTCCGCTCGATTAAACTCCCAAGAAACATTGGGGCTCTGAGATTCCATTTACCATAGGAGCAATCATTTTTATTTCTTGTTTCAGAATCTCTTTAGACGCAGTATAAGACGGGAAAATTACTCGTTACATCCCAAGCTTACGCTGGAGCAATCGACTCCACGTGTAAGAAATGACTTGTTATAGTATAAAAGGCCATCCTCGGCCGTTACGAGACAAACAACTGATTGTCAAGTGCAACGGTGGACTGGCAGAAGGGCCGGTGAAATTTCAGTGGTTAAACTATACACTTCTGCTATTTTTTAAAGTGGCTGTGTTGTCAGCGGTCTGCTATATGTAGTCAGTAATTTTACACAACGTATTGTCTCTTATTGTTCGTATCGTCTGTTGTTGTGCAGTTGTGCAGATCGGTTTCTTGACATGTCAGTGCCCCAGGCCAGTCATCCTCTGCAAACATTTAAAATTTTTCCCTTTAAATCTAACATCAGCCCCACAGATCAGAACGGATCTTTATGTCAAAACAGCAGAAGTCATTTTAGTGGCTCCTCTTCGCCGCTCTGTCTGACTGCACTGCCATCATGATATACTATTGATTTATGCAGCTTCTGGTCTCTTCCGACATTTTGAGAAATATTATTGGGTTTGCTCTAAAGAACACAGAGAGATTCAAAACATTCTGATGTCTGTACGGTTGAATCGAAGCTAGCTTAGCATATAGACTGCTAATTAGCTAACCCACTTTTGCCAAAATGTCAGGAGGAATATGGATCCGAGTCCCAGCCGATATATTGTTTCCAATATAACCCCAATCAAATAGCCTTTTTTCTCTTTTGATCTCTGGATTCAGCAAATAAATGAACATAATTTAGTGGATTTCAGAGGTGATGGGAGGTGGACTCTGTTTCCTGTGGAGGGAAATCCGGGTCCTAGTTTTTAGCCTTTGTGCTAAGCTAAGCGTTAACTGGCATCTGGCTCCAGCTGCTTACTTAGCATACAGATGAGAGCGCCTCTATCAACCACCTCATCTCACTGTCTGCAAGAAAGCGATGATGTGCATTTTCTCAGAGGTCAAACTATTCCTTTTGTGCCAGGGAAACATCAAAGTGTCCAGACCTTAATTCACAGCTTTCCTAAAGTTCTTTCAGTACCCACTTTTAAAACAGGTTATCCCGTCTCTATTGAAACTACTTTTGTAAAATTACGCACTTGTGAGAATTTTTCATAGAAAATCGTCACCTTTTAAACTTTTTAAATCTCTGGTAAAAAAAAAAAAAAATCATAATAGAGCATCCTGGTTGTCTATTTTCTGCAGATCATGTCCTAATTCGTGGATCTATCTCGATGTGGCGTGAAGCGCAGTGTTGAATTACCTTTCAGGAGGTTTTTCCCTTTCACTGGTGTTTTGTTTTGGTTGAATAGAGATGCCTTTTTTTTGTTCCCCCATCCCATTTGAGGATTACGAATTGGTTTGATCTTATTCTAGCAATCTGTATTGTAACACAAGAATTAAGAGAGAAGTAATACTGCTCTATCCTTTTTTGAATATATATAGGAAAAAAAAAACAACCTTTTGAGCAGTTAATGGATATGACCAATTTCATCCTGCCTTTGGTCCTGCTCAGAATTCATGTGCATACATCCTCTCTCACACACACATCTATTGCTCTCTCTTGCCCTGCTATAGCTACACTCTGATGCTTCCAAGTGGAAGTATATTTTACTTATGGTTAGAATTTAATACACTATCCCCATCCCCCATCCCTCTTTCATTGCTATGAAGTGGCCGTGGGTTATGGTTTGCCATCAAGGCTCATATCCACTTTATTTTTGTGTCCATCAAAAGAACCAGATAAAATTCGGAGCGGCCTTCTCCTCTGTCGCGGGTGGTGGGGGGCTGAAGGGAGGACTTACTGTGTTTTTTGTACCAGCAACATGGGCAGAAAATGAAAGACATAGCTTCATCTGTTAAATAATTTATTTTGGACCCAAAATAAAGTATAAGCTGAAGTCATTTTATGCTCAAAGGGATTCATCTCTCCCAAAAGATTATTTGTATGCAACAGAATTGCCGAGATGTGCTTTTGGTCTGGAGGAACAATGATTCTTTTCGCCAGAATGCCGGTTTACAGACGTCTTTAAATCTCTGCAAATAAGACTACCTTGGGACAAATGCGCGTGTCAATCATACTTGTCAAGATTCCAATTTTCCTTCCACATCTCCCAAAGCACTTGTGCTGCTCGTGCTCCTTATTGGCTGCGAGGGATGTGGTCTCATGACACAAGCTGATGCATTTGTTCAGTCAAAGGAAAAACCCTGACAGGAATGGTCATGGAGCCAAGATACAGGGACTGCTGGGAGTATGTTTCAAATGTGTGTCCATGTGCTGATTGGTGCGTCTGTGGTATGCTAACGCTGAGGAGACGGGGGGAATGGAAATGTTAGCTTTTCCCTCTAGTATAGACGGCATTATCATATGACCATTACACAGTAGATATATGCAGCATGTGGCTGATTTTCCACCATGAAAATTCTTGGCCTTTTTTTTCCCCCTAAGCACAACAGTTAGCATGCTGTTAACCATATCCGCAATTTTAGCCATTTTACCCGGGATTGTCATTTTTTCCCAAATATCCTCCTTTTTTTTTTTTTTTTTTTTTTTTTTACTATTCAATGAAAAAGAGAAAAAAGTAGGGATCATTTACAGATGTGATCTTTGGAGCCAAATAGGCCTCGTGCTCTATACAATATCAACAGTTCAGCAACAACCTGACAGGCCTAATTCAATAATGACTGTGTGATGTGTTGAGACTCTGGAGGTGTGAGCTAATTCCTCTGTTTACACCCCTGAGTCACTGTCACAAACAAAGACAAACACATTCACTGGCTTCCAGGATCTTGTTTGCTGTGATTGTCCTATCGCTTTTGAAGTTTCTCATCGCTTTATGCTGTTTACTTATTCATGCTCTTTCTTTCTCCTCCAAATCACCATGGGGTGTTCTGTTAGAATAATTTTAGCGCAGTGTGAAACAATGTATGAGCTCGGCATTAGACGTGTTAACCACACTCCAGACATGTATAGACAGCGGAGGCCTGGCCGCTTCCCTTTAAAGCGGCCAGGCGTGCTGGGCCTCTTGAAAGGGCGCTCTTCGATCAGTCGGTCAAATCCTGATTTCATTGTTATATGTGATGAAACATATTATACTCTGCCACCAGCACCCCTCTGTGCACTTGGTACGTTGGAAGTCATTAACACAAGCTGTGGCATTTGCCAAACTCCCCTGAGACTTGGATTAAACCAATGAAATGCAAAAGGACGGTTTTAGGGATTATGCTAATTGCTAATTGCCGTATCAGGAGGTGATTGTTTTTTCCTGGATAATTTGGATTAGAGATTTAGGAGAGAAGTGACAACTTCTCCCTTTCTAATAAGGTTGTTACCTGCTCTCAAGCATGTGGCCAGGACTTCCCACATGAGGCCTCCAATATCTGTGATATATTGTCTACAATAGACCACATGAACACACACCCTCGACAAAACCAGCGATGAATTGTTCTTTAGACAGAAAGTAGTGACGCTTTTATTTAAAGCAGATGTCATGTTGGCCCCAGGACCGATTGGCCCTTTTCTTTCACAAACCAAGTAACATGGGCCACTGCCGAGCTGTTCGAAATGACTGAAGTGAAATGAAATGACGGTTGGATTATGACGGAGTAATTACACTGATAGCAATTATTCTCTTACGAAAAAATTTCAATTGGTGTTTGAAAAAACAAAAACAAAGTGCTTCACAAATTCTCAAATACCCTAACTCTTTAAGAAAATTGCTATAATACGTATTCTCTAACCAAGTTTGATTAGCCTTCAACATTTGTCTGCAAGGTTTTGCTGAAAATCAAAATGCTATAAATGAATAGAGGAATAAGGTCTCTCACTGAGAGAGTCGTTGTCCACACTGATTAATATTTGAACAGAGAGATTATGTTGTATAGAGCTTCGAGTTGACAGTCTGCAACAAAACTGGAGAAGCATACCTCTCTGCTTTAAGGGGTGCTGATAGGATCACCAACTTATTTAGACCTCTTTTTTCATAAGGTATGTGGAGCGCGTCTTACTATTCATTCACATGAATTTTAAGTATGAACAGGGCAAAACTCCAAATAGCTGCTTTCTTCTCTAATCGACCTCTAGTTTGTTTCATGTCTACACGACGGGAGGAGGCAGAATCCTAAGTATGAATTGATTTTTGAATGAGCATACATTTACTCTTTAACACCTGCAGAACACTCCGGGCGCCACGCCGTGCAGCAAACAGGCCGTCCTAATTGATTTGAGTAATGAACAAGGATAATGCTTTCTGTCTTTTTACCCAAGGTCACTTTGCCATCACAGTCTTAAGCTGCATCCTCTGGTCTTTATAAGGGACCAACTTACCATGAAAGTGTATCTGGGCTGAGGTGAAAAGGTAGCTGCTGTAACTAATGGGTTTATTTAATTCAATTTATTGCCTCAGCCGCTGCATCATATGAGACATGCTGGTCACTGTAAGATTGAGGCTTTTTTTCATGAAAGAAAGAGAGATTAACCCTCTTTTCTAAAGGGCAGAATACACTCTCATGTCATGCTGAATTTTGGTGCCTAGATAGCTGGATGTATAAATCTGCAGAACTAAATGAATATAGGTTTGTGGCGAAATGGGCCCTCAAGCTTATTTCAAACAAGCCATATAATCAGTGTCACGCTGGGGCCCTGCTCGCCGGGCTGGGAATCTGTAATAAATGAGGGCTTTGTCAACATGTCCACTGTTGGATGCAGGGAAGCAGTGTCTTTGGATTTCAGTGTGTCAGCCAAAAGGCACTCCAGCATATTTGCTCAAGCAAATGTTTAGCATTCACTGCTATCTTTTTCATCTATTATGTATTTCAATGGATCAGGGACAGCATTCTGTTTCCACCCTCAGCATATTGTAATAATTAATTTGCCCTTGATACTATTATGTTGGCTACATGTCACACCGTATCTGCCTCTTAACACATTGTCTCCAGTTAACATTTTTCCAAAATTTCTGACAGAAGCGGTAGAATACAAATGAAGCAGCCCAAGCAGCTGCTGGCTCTGTGTTGTCTCAGCTCGGAGCGAATTGCTTTCTCTTAAATGTGTTCTGTAATACACCTCACATTTACCGGGAATAGACACGTACGCACTGCACATTGGGTAAACTCAACAAAGGCTTCGGGGTTTTAGAAAATTAATGCGCCATGATAATTAGTTAAGCAACAGTGGGATGCCAAGGGAAGGAATTTCACACCTTGAGTTTAATAATATATGGCGTCATTTGCCTTGGTTGTAGTGTGCATATGTTTCTTCATGTTATTTCATGGTCCTGGTGCTGTTTTGACACGTTTCAACAGATGGATCATCATATACTTATTTAAAATGCCCTTTTGAAGTTATTTTAGTCGGCTTACTTATGTATGCTTCAAGTGTAACCATGGCATCGTCGTGCGACTGTGTCACAGTAAGTGTCATATAGGAGGTTTGCATTTGTTTACGCTTTAACGTTTATTTTGTATTCTATTTCATGCACCGAGTATCCTTCTCTTGCAGCAATCGGCATCCCAGATTGTATAAATACTTTCTCCTAAACAACCTGAATGAAAGTGTTATTGTCAAGCCTTTTCCTGGTAAAATAATTTGTTTATGTGTTGGACAACGCTGAATCAAACTCAGGTCTTTAGGACTCGAAGCGTGGCTTCTTTCTGTCGTGCCAGCTTGTTGATTGGAGGTGATTGCCTTCACCTGACTTCCCAGGTGTAAACCACTTCCTGATTGCAAGTTCGTAGTGAGAACCAGCAGGCCTTTCCAATCCGGAGGATTCGGAATGAGAATTGCCGCCTTAAGTACGCATCTGTTCCCAAGTCCATCTCCTCTAATTGCTATCCAACCATTTAGCAATGTTTTTTTTTGAAAAAAAAAACAAACAAAAAAAATAAACCAAACCCATCATTTAGTATTACATTTCTTTATAAAAAATTAAATAAATCTGTGATTGTATATATAAAATCTATATATTTTTTTTTTTGGAGGGGGCATTTGCCATTCTTAGTTCACAGTGGAAAGCCTACAGAAGTGCAGCAGCAAATTATTCAGATTCATAATGAGACAGTGGGTTGCAAAGACATTTTGACATCATAGAGGCTAAACCCCGTGCCCTGGTTAAGTGCTAACCCACAGAGTCAGACATGGCTCAATGACTTCATTGAGCTTTTTGTTTCCTTATTCTTTTTTTGTCTTTTTTTTTTTTTTTGGAAAGCTCAAAATCTAAAGAACAATGAACACGGTGTGTTCTGTCACATTCTAAATGTCGCCAGAAAAATCATGTGGCGAAAATCTATGTAATCAGCCAACCACCCATTGTTTAGATGCAATTACAAGAAAGAAATGTCAGCTCTTGGCCCTAAGTGCGTGAAAAAAATAAAAAAGCTGGAAGTTCGCCATCGATCAACTGCTGTAGCCTATACGGTGAAATATTTTCAGCTGGAGGAAGTGCGTGGAATAAGGAGCGTTGTCTCAACAGAAGTGGCCAAAGTTTGTTGTACCTACAGTTTCTCACAGTTTCCTTTTTATTGAGACGCCAACTTTTTCACCTCGGCCAAGTGTAAAAACTCAAATTGAAAATGTGTTTTGAAAACAAATATATGGAAACTCATCTACAGAAACTTGACATTTTATTTTTACCAAAGCAAATGTGTTTATAACCTATAATAACCTGTATTATGTTCTTGGCCCAGAAAGAGATACCACTTTGTATTTAATTAAATTGCGCAGACTCATGTTGTTTTCTCAGTTATGACATTCCTGGCAGGAACATTATCTGGTGTTCAGGCAATCCCAGTCGGAGTGGGGTGTGGAGTTGGAGTCTCTGCATTACCTCTCTTAACTCCTCTAACACCCTTGCCTAATTGCCACTTACCACGCTTTTTTTTATTTTTCGTCGTATCTCTTGCACTTTTCTTATTGAACAGATTCAGCTCTCGATGGCTGTTTCAAGGTCTTTAGTCGAGCTTTAAGTTGATGTGGTTTTGTAAACAAAAGCGCCCACCAAATGAATTAAAGTGAATGGAAATGAAAAATACCATTCACACGTGGATGCATTTAAAGGTGATGTCCGATTTGATAATCATACAACTTTATAATAATTTTATAATAATGAATGAACTATAGGTTGTAAATATTTTGTGACAAATGTACTTTTACTATTTTGACAGCACAGTTTTTGGACTACATCAGCAAAGTCGACGATATGAAGTCCCACCAATGGTTAACCAAATGCAGCGTTACTTAGGGAAACGTTTACATTAACGGTTGGCCAGTCAGTTTTATTGGTCTTTGATTTTTCGAAAAAATATGGTGCAAAAAAAAAAAAAAAAAAAGCTGCGTGCCCAACTTAACGCCTCTGTTGCTAGGTTTCCCAACTGGGGAGGTACAGTAACTCAGGTGACACGTAGCCACAGTGACTGAGACAGAAACTTTTTTTGCCTCGTGCATTCAAACTTTTTTTTTTTTTTAATACGTTGTCCTTTTGGAAAAAATTCTTTTGAAAGCAGAAAGAATTTGTCAGTTATGTGAATCTCTGTCATCGTGCTATTTTAATCTTTTAAAGTACACAATGAAGGTTGAACCCCCCTCCCCACCCCCTTCTTTTCTAAATTTACTTTATTTATTGTGATTTTATATCAGAGAAATTGCTGCCCTGCCACCAGTATACAATGTATTCAGCAGGCTGAACAAGCACAATGCTTCGGACGGATTACATGCTTTTCACTTTGGCTCTGCTCAACACGCAGTGTAAGCAACAGACCTTCTTTCTGTCAACATGGTTTCTTTACACAGTCTGACAATTTTCCCATTCAAGTGTATGTCTATGTATATAACACATTTCTGTTGTCTAAGGCCGCCGCCTTTCATCAGCCTGCCATCAACTGGTAAAATTTCAAACTACTGTTATCTGTGCTAATTAGCAAATATTAGCACGTTAACAAGCTCTTTGCATATGTCATCACTGCACAGAGCACAACTGTATATTTTTGTTAATAGGAACACGACACACACCAAAAGATTGATGCGCCGTTGCTGCGATAGCTGTGTTTGATTTAAAATAAAGGAGAACAACTAGAAAGATAAATAGTGTTTCCTTATCTGCAGAACATTTGAGTGATCAGTAAACAGCTGGCAGGTGATGGGCGACTTCCACGTCGTCCTCTGTGTGAAAGAATTGTCCGTGAGAAAGCTGTTGTTTGTTTTGGAGCCATTTCGATGCCTTAGTTGGCTTCTTTATTACTGCATTCCCTAATGCCTTGATTTAATGCACTCTCAGAGGTCAGATATTGTGCTGGCAGCCACAGACCACTTCCTTCAACACTGCCTCATTAATAACTACAAATAAATCAGGGCACACTGAATTTCCTCACTTGCATATCGAGATTGCTTTTGGGAGGGATACAGGGGAACATATTTATTACGTTTTGGAGGTATATCACCAAACACTCATCTGTTTGCACCTCAATCCCAAATCCAAAGCATCCAGTCCATGTCCAAATTAATTAAATCTCCTTTTTCTTTCCCCCAATGGGACATTTACATTTCCATTCAATTAAAAAATCGTCAGAAGGCGTCAACTTGATGTTCACTCGATCAACCAGTTCCTCAACAAACGATTCTCTGTTCATTTTAAAAAGAATGCAAACAAATGTACACTCCATACCTTTTGATGTATGGTTTGGAATGATTACCTTTCCATCTTGTGCATATCTGAGTCGTGCATGAGTGATTGAGGTTTCCAACCAACGTTTGAAATGAAGCAAACAGCGAAATGAGTCCAACCCAGCAAGCAGTGCGACACCAGAGACTTGCCTCTGCTTTGGCTTTCTGCACATACGTATCAGATTTCGTTTCATCATCCCATGATACGGATGTGGTCAGACAGAAGAATTTTTATTGGTGTCAGCATGAGTTTATCTTGATCTGGCCCTGTATAATCAAAATTACCAAGCAAGCACCTTTCGTTTTTATTCAAGTGCAAAAGTGTCATCTGGAGCTTCATGTGTCTTTTGAGTTAAAACTTTGAATAATGTCAAAAATGTTCTCTTGCTGTCTGCAACACTCAGTCTGTTTGAAGCTCAGTTACAAACCGTATCTTATATTATTATTTAAATGAGGTGTGTCCTGCTGTTTGTTTTGATGGAAACAAATGACTATATGAGCAAATAAGAAATGGCTTAATGACACAAGATGCTGATTATTTCCCAGACTGATATCTGAGAGACTCCTGTGTTTGGATTAGTTGTGGCTATGGCTGTAATATCCAACATGTCCTGTGTTGTGCAAGTGTGAGATAGGTTGAATATTTCAGTTTCAGATACATCAGGGATGCAAACCTCTCAGAAATGTTTCTGTTGAGGCTTCTGCTTTTTCAGAGTAGCCTGAAACCAACTAAATAAGCAAATAAATAAACAAACGCATTAAGAGAAAAAAAGAAATAAATAAAAAGAGCATGCACAGACACTGGTTCTACGCTTCCACAGTAATCTACATTGTTTAGGTACCATTAATCTCCCACAGCATTCTCTGCTTCGCTTTTCACATGAAAGCATAAATTGCTCCAGGCTTCTCTCATGCAATAGTGACTCATCATGTCTGTACTGTAACGGAGGAGATCACTAGACTCCCATAGAGATAAGGAATCAGACAAAAAAGAGAAAGAAAAACAGAGGACAGCAGTGTTGATGGTTGACTGGATTTTTATATTTTCCATAACTTTAATGTTTTGGGGGAGGAAAAAAAATCGCCTCGAGTGGAATATCTCTTTCAGAAAAGAAACTGAAGTAATCAAACCTTCTGCATTAATTACATATGTGA
The DNA here is from genome assembly GCA_034769265.1 of Remorina albescens. Classification (NCBI taxonomy): domain Eukaryota; kingdom Metazoa; phylum Chordata; class Actinopteri; order Carangiformes; family Echeneidae; genus Remorina; species Remorina albescens. Next base: position 4,637,047 of record CM068493.1, read on the forward strand.
ACAAAAGGATCTTCTTAATGGTGATACACCACAACACCATTAAAATTTCTGGGGGAAATTCACGCTTGGTGGAATAATTGTGTGTGTGCTGTATGCATGAGTATGCTTTATATAGGAAGTCCATGATTCTGTGAGAAGTCACGCTTTCCTCCAGGAAAACCAAACATGTTGGTCTGCTCTGCTGAATAATCAACAGCATTAGCCATTCTATTTTTTTTCCCCTCCTTGCTATTAAAAATGAACAAGCCCACTATAGCTGCAAAACCTGGCAGCAGGGACTGTCTAGATTTGAAGGCAGCCAATGAAATGTCTTGGTGGGGGCAGGCATTCTCTCAGATGTTAAGATGTATGAATTATGCACAAAGCAGGTGGTTCAATATTTATCGCTTGATGTGATATTCTCTATCACACACACAGAAACAGGATGTCTTTTTTTTTTGGGGGGGGGGGGGGGAGATTTCACAATTACTTGTAGCAGTTGTTGCAAACATCTGAGGGACAAAAAGCCTTAAATGCTAAGGATACAGCTGGGAGAGTGAATGGATCGTGCATTTACACACCCGAGTTCAGGTAAATTATGCGCTGGAGTGTTGTTTACCCATCAAACCAGGCCCTGTACCGGCAATCCACTCACAAAGAAACTCAGAATTAATTGGCCACACTAAAGTGGAGACAGCAAACAGACAACTTTCTCCCTCAGTCCGTGATGCAAATAATATCCAGCATGGGGAGGAAAAAGGAGAACTCACTCACTTTTTTTTTTATTGCCTCATCCCCTTTGGTTCCTATTGCCAAAAGTCAGTTACTCTGTGGAGTGTTTAACCTCTCCACCCCTGGTTCCCCAAGGCTCTGGCAGGAACTTCCCGACTAAAATTAGTGCAGTGGTGAGCAGCAACTGAGGAAGTAAATGAAGGATTGTGAACGAGGATCAGATAATTGGGGTCTGCTGCAGCTCCCTTACCTCCCTCTGATCCAGAGACAGAAAGGACGGGACTGTGGAAGGAAGGGAGCTGGTGGGCTTACCCAGCAGAGGAAACCATTTGAAGTGGCGGCACACTCCCACTTTTACTTTCTGATACTATAATAACCTTTAAGTAGGCTTTATGTGACCTGGCTTAGATGTGTTGCATGTGGCTTACCTTATTTTGAAAGTTACTCTTCCACTGTGTATCAGCGGCCCTCATGGAGGGCGTCACTAATGCTCGAGGGGGAAAGCCGAGGGGGGGGGACAGGGGCAGCTGCTAAGTGCATCTTGGTGCAAGCCATGTTTACCCATGAGGTTTCAACGCACTGACACATGCTTTCACTTTGACTAATAAATCATTGAAGGTCTGATGGCATCGATGGGAATTCGGTGTCAGTTTTGATACTTGATTAGCATTTCTGTCACTTCGCCTTACGTTTAACATAACTCCAGCTGCGCAGCTCGATTCTCGCTGCCCATGGGCATGACTGTGATGAGTCATTCCTCAGCCTGACAGCCTGCCCCGGCAACATGTCCACAAATGTGCGATTTCACTGTTTCAAGATGTATTTGTGTTGTGCCGTAAACAACGATGTACACATATGTGCAATTTTACCTCAAAAGCAAGGCTGCACACTTTATTCAGAAAACAAGCCATGAAGTATTCTGCAACTTCAGGATCTCACTGCCTGTAGCTTTGGACCTAAGTGCAGGTGGGTGGATGGGAGTGTTATTAAGGTGTCCAACATTCGAACCTTAGAGCGAATGTCTTCAGTATTTTTCTCCCAAGAATGAGACCTTCTGCACATTTTGTGTTATTGTGCAATTATAACAAACAAACCTTTTACTTCATTTCACAGTTTAGCCATACACCATGTCCGACTCCTGTCCAGGAAGAAACTCTGTACGTAGTTGTGCGAAGACCCTGCAGATATTTTGAGGACTGAATTTTCCAAGGTCTTCTTAATGGTCCACAGGAGACTCGAGAGTATCATGCCGTTTCTTCAGATTTTTTGGCAGAACATGTTCGCTGCAAAGATGTTCCACCTCATCTCCAAGGTGCTGCATTGGATTTATCCGAGGGGCTAGTGCACAGACAGACTGAAAAAAAGGTCTGTAAACATTTGAAGACAGTGTGTCCTCTTGTTTTAACTACCACCTGAAAAATGTTCAGTTTGGCCTTGAAGAGATGAATATGATAGTGTTCAGATGATCAACTGATACTACAGAGCCTGGAAAAAAAAAAAATCCCTGCACCATTTCCTCTGACGCACACCCTGGTTGTATGTTTATTTTAGCTTATTGCACCATTTCTCAGTTAGGTATAGACACTATGGCACATAAATCCCTGGAGATGAGCTGTTTCTGATACCAACAGTCATGACATGTTAAAAGTTGCAGCTGCAGGCTGTGCTTGTTCTGCGCGAACAGAAGCTGAACCTTTTAACCCTGCCCTGCATGTTTTACACCCATGCTTTATTTATATACCGCCTGACTCACTGATTAAAATGAGCTGTTTGCATACCCTCTAATCATGAAATTATAGAGTGTATATTAAGTAGCATGTACTTGGTTCACAACTCCCTTTAGAATATTGTATAAACAGTGTGTCTCTGCACAGATATGGGAATTACCATCCTGCCTTAGCGTATGTTAACCTACTCTCGGCTCAGTACTCCCCATCTGTCCAAACAGTGAAGGTGACAAATCCGCCTGTGACACCAAAACTTCAGCAGTGTTCTTTTAATTGTTAGATGCTCACTAATAACACGACAGCCCCTCTGAAGTAACATTTAATCGCACCTACAACATGTTTCACTCTGCACTGAGATCCGCTGTCTTCAGTGAAAACGGTCCCTTTGCAACACGGCGGCATCGTGGTTCGCGTGTCGCCCCACAATAAGAAGGTCGTGGGTTCTTTCTGTGTGGAGTTTACATGTTCTCCCCGTGCTTGCATGGGTTTCCTCCCACCGCCCAAAGACATCATGTTTGGGTTAATTGGTGACTAAAATTGTCCGTAGGTCAACGACCCGAAAAGACCCGGAAACAGATAAGCGGTAGAAGATGAATGAATGAATGAAAAAGAAACGTCCTCACTCTCAAAAATGTATCCTGATAAAATAACACCTTCACATTTTGAAAACATTTTATTCAGAATGAAATGTATCACATATTTCACTTTGGAAAAAAGGAATTTATGTAGAATTGATTTTTTTTTTTTTTTTTGATGGATTAGAGTTAATGTAGCAATGACCTTGGAATTCAACTGTGGTTTAATTGAGGTAAGTGACAGGGCCACATTTTCATGCACACTGTTAATATGGTAATGAGAGGATATGTTAATATCACCCTCACTCTTGTCCTCATTCATCCCGGCTGTATTGATACCTGTCTCTTGTAATACCCGCCGCATCCCTGATAAAGACCAGCCTGCCCGGTCACTGTTAGAGGTAATGCCATGAGGGCAGAGCCGGGACCAGGATGCACTTAACCCTTTCTTAGACTTCACTGGCCCCACAGGAAGTGATGTTACCTGCTCTCTGCTGGGTTAGCATGTATTAGCTCCCCCACCCCAAACTAAGACCGTCCTTAAACAAAGAAAACACAAACATAGCACCATAGACGTTATAGTAAACATTGTGTTATTTATATATCAATGTAAAGACATATATTGTTATTTTTAATGTATAATACAATGCTAAAAGAGAACAATTTCAAGTTGGTACTTGAGTCTAATTATAAGGAATTATGGATTGGTGCTAAATCTTTCAAAATATTGTTCATATTAATGTTGGTGGTGCCCACGCTTGATGAGATGATGCTTTAATAATATTTACTGTTGTACTGTGAAATGTGAACGACCACATTAAAATCTCGCTAGTTTCCTTTTAAACGTGTCGATAGTTTTGATGACTTTGACCCAGAACAGTTTGAAAATGCTCATTCGAGGCGGCGAGGCGATCACTCTACGAGTCCTAGCTCTCCACGGCAACAGCCAACAGCCAACAGTCAACTTTTCACCATTCTAGCCAGCTAATCAAAATCAGCCCTTGACACAGCGCAGAAGATTAGCCAAAGAACCACCCTTGCATCGAGGAGCTTTGCTGCATTACTTTGCTGAAGAACAACGAACTGTGATGAACGGGTAAACACGGCAGCAGACGAATGCAAATGTGCCAAAAATCTCGGGAATCTCTTCAACTGTACACTCAACCGAGTCGATACGGACACGTATGAATTGCTGTGGAGTTGAGAGAAATGATCACCTCATGTGCAAAGCGAGTGATGGCTTTCATCATCATAGAGAGCATTCAATTGTGTATGCACTTAATTTTAATGCTTAAACTGATCCAATGGTTTTGAAATGTTCAAATGTATCCCAGAGGAAAAAAAAGAAAAGAAAAAAGGAGAGAAACTATTTTCTTTAAAATCCTGATGGGCACAGATGAAAACCGAGCTCCTCCAGGTGTCCACTGTTAGAGAGTAGCTTTCCTTTCAAACTCACCAAGAAAGCGCAAAAAAGCTATTTTTTGTAGTACAAAAACAGTAACCAAGAATCATGCAGGCAACTAAACATGTGGGTGGCCTCTTGAATGTGGATAATTATTGTTTTACAAATGTTTTCCCTCTTAATATTCCTTTGTAATTAGTGTTTTGAAAGAACTCATATGGGAAGTATCTGTTTTACGGTGACATAACATGGAACTACATAAAGCTTGTCACTACAATTTTGCACATCTTCTTTAGACAATCAGTCTCCTTCACTACTTCTATCACACACAGTCGCTCCAATTGTTTTGTTTTTGCCTCGCACATGTGATAGCAGACTTATGATGAAAATATTTATGTTATACATAATATAAGTATTGCCAAAGTAAATTTTTCTGATAACTTGTATGAAAAAAGAAGTTACACCTGAACTGCTAAGTGAGCAAATATGTTTTACATTCACAGATAAAACTAATAGCTATTTGCTATTGTTACATAACCAGCTTTGGCAATAACAGCTGTTTACTCAATCGTCTACCGTGAGCGTTTTCAGAAGTGACACCTAACGCCAACGTTAACTATCGGCCTCACTGTCTTTTCTTTTACTGAAGTTGGCGTGCTAACCAACTTGCCCTGACCCGTGTTGTCTGTTTATGACAGCATCTCACCAAAGGGGTCCAATCTGGCCTGAAAATTTAGCGCTGCTCAGAAGATGTATTAGAACATTTTCTCATTACCGCAACAATGGCCAAAGCTCTTCCATGTAACAGCAAAAACAAAACACATCTGCCATCACAGAACACTTGGTATATGTAAAAGGATAAATAAGGTCTTTCTACAGTAACTGACTGGTAATAGGGTTTAATTAAAGGTCATTGTCCAATTATTTAATGAAGCTTTCACAGTAACGAAGAGTCATTTTGGAACAGTACTTGTGGCACTGTGTCTGTGTAAACAATGGCGGAAAAATGAAGGATTTCACATTAATCCTGATGGGATTAACAACATTGTGAACTGCAGGACACACAGAATAGCATTAAGACAATGCTATATCTCAGCGGGTTCAAATGCATTTACAGACACAGCAATATGGTTATATTTGAAGAAGACTGAAAAATGGTTTTCAGTGATTCTTGGAACTTGTAGTTCGATTCTAATTAGTTCAGTTCTCCAAAGAGCTTTCACAAATGTCCTTTTTGCGTCGAAAAACACGGTCATGTGAGGATATTAACATCTAATAGCACAAAAACATAACAATATATATATCACAGCAGAATGGAGTTATACGTCTTACATGAGTCATTCTGTTCTTTTATCGTGCACGTCACAACTTGTGGGAATCTCAGGGATGAAGGGTGGGGGCGGGTGGTTTTCTGTGATTTCCTCCCAGTGATGGTTAGCACTGTAGGTTCTTTGACCAGCTCTGGGTTTGATCTTTGCTTTAGGGCTGGTGGCCTGTATCGTATTGAACAACTAAATATTCTTTGTTGTTCCTTCTGAGGGCTTCTGAACTGAGAGCATAATGGATACAAAAAAGAAGTGCCAGTGAAGTAAAGAAAAATGCTCTTGGGCACAGTGTCCTCATTGGGGTGGCTGCTGTCTGCATTGTTATGAAGTCTGGTGTGTCCTTCTTCTGGACTCCAGCGTGGGGCCACACACTACACAACTACATTTAAATTGCAGCTGTGTGCGCGGCGACCAGCTTGTGGACTGAATCAGTCTGGGATGAAAGTGTGGCATAGCTTTCAAATCTTCTCATCTTTAGAACAAAGACACCTCATCGTGCGCACACAACACAGGCGCCTATGCTCACGGTAAATATGGAAGCATGTGTATGTGTTTGTGTCACCCAGACATCATGCGCGCAGCCATTCTGAAGCTCTACAAGCGTTAACGCAATTGCAATGAAGCAAATTAACATCAATGAGTGAAATTTATTGAGAAACGGAATTAAAAATTTTTCTGCAAGCGGGCTGCGATGTGCAATACTTCTTTCGACTGCTAAAATGGTCGACGGTGAAAAATAGCTCAGTGTTAACCGGTTTCCTTTCACCCACTAGGTTTATGACTCAGCCTGGATTGGTAGCCATCCCTGTGGCTGTTGACAGTAGCACCAATAACAGCATTTTAGAGCTAGCAGCTGTACATCTGCCCCGCTGTTACAGGCTCTGACAGGTTTAGTGGCACAACTATATTAACCCAATGCTGAGGGAAAGAGCTGAGTCTGCCAGTCCCTGGACAAAGCTTTCCCGCCTTGATCTGTTGAGTGATTTCTGCCAGAATGTCTTACTGTGGCTACCACTGACTTTTCCTCCTCTGTGCACTCTGCGGTTCAAGTTGTGTCCTTAGTCTGAGAGGAACAAAAGATGTGAGAAATGCCGGTTGACCCATACATCCCATATATATCCCATTAACTGATGTAAATTCAACGAATTCCTGCCTGACCTAACATCTACTACCGCAGAGAAGGTGAAAAACCAATTTATTGGCTCAATCAGGTTGTGATTCAAGTCCGCAAAGTGCTCAGATGAGATACGGCCTTTTATCATGCATACTTCATCCCGGCCAAATGTCACTTTCAAATATACTTAAAACCGCAGTTTAAAAACTTTTGTACATGATAGTGTGCCTCGATTTACATTTGTTCCCAAAGTGCTACATAATGATGTTAATGCCTTTTCAGAGACAGGAGGTTCCAATCGTTGTGGTTACTCATCTCCATTTCAGAGAGGCCAAATCAGTCTGTGCTAAAACTTCAAGTAACCCCCCCCTCCTAGTTTTCATTTTCAAAAGTAAAAATTTAAAGCACTCAAAATGCCAGTCCAATAAAGTTTGACCCGCGAATAGACATTTTGGGGTTTTTTTTTTTTTTCACCTCAGTTTGCACCTCTTTGACTTTGCTTCCGTTTCACTCACACTCTGTCTTTTATCATTTTTAATGGAATATAATTTCATTATTGGATAATGTCTTTCTAAGGACATCGCGACTATGGAGTTGAAATGCTAATTTTGTTATTCGTAATGGCATCGAAGGTCATATATATTTGGAGCGACTGCTAGTCAAAGTCTGTGTAATTACATCATTGAATAGCCAATTAAAATCCTTGTTCGAGGTGGAGATGTTCCTGTATTTACCTTCTCTCGGCGGACTTCCTCGCTCTTGTCATTCTTTACAAGTGTAAAACCCTCTGTGAACACGCACACACACACATCCATATATGCAGGCACCTCCACCATCACTGCTCCCACGTCTGCTCTTGTCATGCTGGTTTAATAAGAGATAGCAGAGAATTAGAGAAAAGACAATACTGGGTGTTTGCACTCCCCCATACTGGGGTAATGGCCTGGGGAAGCTGATTAAATACCACGGGAGCCTCTGTCCAACCAGCTTAATCCGGACAATACAGTATGTGGGTGCGAACACTATTCCATAGTGTTCACACCCGCCTAAACTGAAGAATGAAATTAGCCACACATCCCACACCCAAGTCCTCCCTTTCTTTGCAATTTCTTTAAGTTGTTTTTTTTTTTTTGTCAATTGCAGAAATCTTACCAATCGTGGAAGGCTTTGTGTGTTAACATCGCACTTTGTGTTATTTAGGGAAGCACAGCCAGCGAAAACACGCGGAGCTACAGAAAGACTCCACCGTGCGTCAGTCAGTCTGTGCACCTACGAGAACTGAAAATCTAGTCCCCAGGTGGAGGAGTGAGAAGGCGGGAAGGGGGAAGGTGCGGATCCGAATATATATCTCTCTTTAATTCGTATCACTGTATTTCAGCTCTTAAATTAGCGATCGGTTGACATTTGAAGGTAGTGAAATGTCTGTTGTATAACCAATAATGTCGGAACAAAAGAAAGCACTTTTCTGCTTGTTATTGCATGAGTGTTTGCAATACAACACAACAGCCCTGCAGTAAATGCTCCTTTTGTTTTTCATTTTCCCTTTCACATGTATAATGTTGTTTATTTTGGAATGAGGCTCGCTCTTATTATGAGGCATAGCCAGTAATTTCATACGAGGCTGTGAGGGCAAAGCAGTGATATAATGCAAGTCTATACAAGATGTTTACATGTCACACTGACACAGGAGTGACAGTACAGCTATTGCTGATGGATTTTATTATATCCAGAGCTGCTGCTGTTACACTGACTCTGTATTATAAAAGTTAAACTGTCCTATTTAAATGGTTTTAGCTGATAACAGCTATATATACACACTGATTTGTACTTCACAGATTAAACAGTGACCCGAGGGGTCCTCTAAAGGTGCTCGACCCCTGATGCTGTAGAAAGAGCTTCAAGCTGCTACTGATCCTCTCTCATTTCAGTGCACTCAGCACGTTGGGCCCATAATGCCTTGAGTGCTTGTCTGAGCTGCATGACATCACTCAGTGCAGCTACTTTCCAATTCGAGTTTCTCCTCTGCTTTCCGGGGGTAACGAGAACAGAATAACTGAAAGAAAAAAAGGTATAAGAAGGGTTTTTGCACGGGGGAAAGGAGGGAGGGAGGGAGGAGCGGGCAGGCAAAAGCTTGCTTGGGGCAGAGCACACCAGAGAGGTCTCTCTGGTACACCACACTAATCTGGCCACCCACTAGTTGTGACCCTTGTATTCCCCGTGTGCGTCGCGTACTCCAGGACAAGCCCACCCTTCCATCACTGTCGCATGCTGCACTAATGACTGCCAGAGGGCACGGGGTCAATGACTAAGCTGATTTGCCTGCTGATAAGTGATCGCCAGGAGGTACCATGGTGCAAAAAAAAAAAACATTGAAAAGAAGTGTTCGCTGTGTTTGCCAGGCTGGCTCTCTGTTTCCCTCCCCCTTAAAAATTATTGCCCACCCTGGCCTCGTTTCACGTTCTCATCAGTCCGGGGAGCTAAACTAAGCAAAAAACAAAATCACAAATAATGTTATGTTTCATTATTTAGAGATCAGGATGGTATAGCCGCTGTTATAATCACACCCTAGGTATTTTTTTTTATTTATATTTTGGCTTTGAGAAGTCTTTTGTGCATGAAAGACCCAACTCAGTGATTTCAGCATGCCATTCACATAGGTAAGCAATAACAGCCCCCGAAACAAATTTGCATCCGATTATGCAGCTGTTACTGTAGGAAAGAGAGCATAGCTGTAATGGTATAACTTTTAGAATGTAATTACATCGCAATTTACTTTCTGTAATCTGAGATGCTATAGTTTGAACTGCGTGGCAGAATTAATTAAAGAAAGAGATGTGTTGACTCGCACACTCACGCACACACTCCTGCTCTTTGTTCACATTTCTGCACTCCTCTTATTTGTCTCTTTAATGTAACACATTTTTCACATTCATATAACCCCAAATAAGTTCTTAAGGGACACTAGTATGACTTCTGCCATTTCTTCCATGATGTATTAGACTCCATCTTCTATCAGATGCAACAACTAACAACAAAGTGGAAGATAAAACCACAATGGAGTAATTATCTCATACCTGATAAAGCTGAAAAGAGTTATTGAGTTCTTTGGATGGCTGCTTATCATCATGTTTCCAGCTTATCGTGTGCTTTAACTGAAAACAGCATCAGGCTGTTCCTGACTTCAGTCCTCCCAGAATGAAACCCAAAGACAAGACAGAGATGGAGCCTGGAGCCTATGAAATTTCAGGCATCAGGTGGGAATGAGTCCGTCTCAGTCCACTTGTGCTTAGCTGACACACCTGATGTCTTTATTTTGGCAAGACAGGAAGACTGGCAGCAGCCTAATCAATCAGGTCATCTGGTGTCAGGGGGAAGATAGCTGAGCCCCAAGGTGGCCTGTCCATCAGGGAGTAATGGCAGCCATCCCAGGCCATGGGGCCATATACCTTTCCCACCTCGGTAAATGTGCATAAGTGAAAAGGTTCTTTTAATTAGTTGGTTCCTCCTTGAAGTTTATTCAATTTTCAGAATGCTTAGTGTCATTAGGAGCTGGTTAAATAATGTATCAGGTACACAGAGAAGAGTAGGTTTTTGTGCTCCCACTCAGAGGATTTGCAAATATCTCTGAAAGATTTAACAGTTCGCTCTGAAGCTTTTACATCAGAACGGGCTCAGCCTGCTTCACAGGAAACACACGCGTTTTATTAGTTTACATAGTTTATAAATGGTTCCCATTTGGCGGGGTGTTATTAAAGAGACTTAATGGGGCGAGATCAAGTTCAAAAATTCAATCGGAAAAATCAAAAGATAAACCAACATAAAATGTCCGACTCATGAAGCGCCACTGAGCTGCTTTTATGTAGTCGTCCAACAGACTGTGCAGGGCATGCAGTAAAAAGTTGTGCACTCATTTTGGATTTATTTTGAGATCATTGCACTTGATTTATTCTAGCAGTAGGACATAGGCAGCATATGCCATTACAGGTGGTGTTGGTTATGAACTGCCCAAACAGCACGTCTGTTAAAGTAAATCTATCAAAAATTTTACCCATGCATTCCAAAAGTATCGAGCAAACATGAACGAAGACATACTGAAGTTACAGGTGTGGAAATAAATACTAGCCATAAAAATGTTGTTGTCCTTTTTATGTTGCTTTGTAGATTCTGCTGGCTCCCCAGATGTTATACTTTCAAAATGGGATATATTTCCAAATTTGAAAGGACCCCCTGGATTTGAAATACTTTATTTGTTTTATTTTATACGCTGGAAAATTGGCTGGTTTCATTTTAGCTAAATCTTTAAGGCTAAATACACGTTCCTCTGTATATGTGTGTCTTAACACTGTTAATAAATGAACAGACAGATCGATTCATGACTGCCAGCTATCATTTAGTTATCAATTAGTGCCTTTAATGGAAAAAGTGAACTTGATCTATATGCATTTCTACCACGTGTCAACTAAAAGTGGTTTGACTTGTGTGGGTTTGAGTTTCTTCCGAAATTTGGCGCTTGCTTCTCAAAACTTTAGACAGCTTCAGTTTTTTTTAGGATTCAGGAACTGAGCCGACATTGAAGGGGCAGGACAGACAGCAGCACGAGTTTCAGGGATCAAAATAATATTAGATTTGTATATCCATTTATTTTTTTGTAGAAATATCATGTTCTGTGTATGTAGTTTATAATAGTTACGTATATATATATATATATATATATATATATATATATAATGACATATTTTTCAGAAGCCACTGTGATGTTCCTCTCTCCTCCGACTTATTTTTGGTGTGTGTGTGTGTTGTCACCAGCCCATGAATGATGCATACACATGAAGACTTGCAGAGGCTTTCTAATAGTGACCCTGCATCGTCTCGCTCCTGCGACCAGGAAAGGGGAAAAAATAAATAAAAATGTGGCAGCTTGCAAGCGTGTTGACATTTTTGGAGTGAGTGATCCACAACAAATGTCCATTAATGGTGTGTTGCTTTTCATGGAAGTCTGTTGTGTTCTTTCAGGCCAACACAAATCATTGCAACCGATGCCAGCGAGGCGATGCTTCACCAAAGTGCACCAACCAGCTTTATCATTTTTCCCTGCGTGAAAAGCGGCATTTAAAAATGTTTTCTGGCCGATACGAAGCTGCTTCCAATGATGGAAAAAGTAATACTTCCACGATCATGAGCAACGAACACATGGTCATAGTATCACACTGCCGCGATAGCGAATTAATCCTCAGCCTCGGTGAGCTGTATGCTGTGTGTCCCACCTGCAGAGTTTTGGTAATCAGCGCTCAGGGCTGGACGATGGGAGTGATTAAATGGAGTCCATTGATATGAAATAAGACATTACTATGTGCCTTCTGCTTCTCAAAATAAGGACAGTGAATATGACCTCATAATCATACAGCATAATCCTACCACCAGGCACATTCAGAAGGCCAAACAAAGAAAGACAGTCTCTGGAAAATCGTACCCAGGCATTCATAATACGATTATAACATAGCCACAATGTTTTTTTACACTGAGTTCATACAGTGTGTTGGGGTATTTATCTGCGTTCTGTTTTATTCTTGGGGGCCTAAGGTGGTCTTGGATCATTTTGCATCGTGGACAACCACCCCCACGTATTTGTCAGTAATTTGTTTACTTTCTATTGTACAGTTGTCATGCTGCATTGGCTATTAGCAGCAGCTTTATGAAATGTAACCATGGCTGTCTTGGAAAATTAAGTTGGGATGGAAGAAAAAAGACATTTAAAGATGTCTGATGGATCACTGTGCAAGTTTCCTTTGAAATACACTTGTATATGAACGTTTCCCGCACTTCATAAATCAGATGAGTGAAAATATAATCAGCAGAGTAATAAATGATAAAATAAATAAATAAAAATCCTCAGTAGCTGCACAACAGAGTGGAAAGGAATTCTAATCATGATGATGATGAGGGAAGATCTGAAGTTGTGAGAAGTGTCTCTTTTCAAAGCATCTTAATGGACTTTTATTTGTCACTGTCGTCTGATAAACGATTTTAATTTTAAGTCGGTACTATTGCAGGACTATAGTAAGTGTACATGCGCTCAGAAGTGACTGAGTTGTGATTCTAGGAAAAAGAGGTGTGAAGGAAAGGCGGAGCACTTTTTTCCACCTTCTTCGTGCACCTTCCCACGCACCGGAACCCTAGGCAGTTGCCTATGTTGATTATACCACGAACCACCAGTGGGTCTTCAAGCTGAGATGCCTCATGAATATGAAAGCACACTTTCCTAAATTATACTCAGAGTGCGCCATTTATTCTTGCGGAGGCGAAGGATTCCTACAATGTATTTTCCTGAAAAGCTTCAGATAAATCACGATAATGAGGATAATGTTGGCATATTGGAAGAACATGCAATAGTATCCTTTCTCAGACATCTCGGCACAATAAAGAGAATTTTCTTCCGCGATCTTTTGTGATCCAGATTCTTAATCTTGCCGGCTTTAATTGAAAACTTGAGTGTCTTCCAATTGTAATTGTCAATTATTAACGTGTTTAAAGAGGGAGACGATACAATGAAGCTTCAGGTAGCAGCTCGTGCGTCTGGTCCCAGTTATTTTGGTATGTGAGAAAAAATTCTTACACTATCTGCTTTCATGCATACAAATACAGGCAACACAGGACGTTATCCTACCAATGGTCCAGAAATACTAATTACCTGCTGTTTACTGGGCATTGTACAGCCCACCTTTCTTGGGACAATCAATAATTACACACAAAGGCCTGGGGAATGAAATTACCCTGATAACCATTAGCATGAAACTGGATGAAGTTCATTAGCAATTCTGAGGGCATTGCATGTAATATCCAATATCGGAGACATCTAGCTCTGTTATCCCTTTTGTCTTTTGCTCTCATCCTGTGTGGACGCCTCACAATTTGGCATTCTGTGACAATTCATTCCAACGCTACGCAGCATGCAGGCTAATGTGGCGCCTCAGAACGGCAAGATGAGCTGCATTTGAAACATTTTTATGGTGTTTGTCCCTTACACTGTAAAAAAACAAACAAAAACAAAACAAAACAAAAAACACAAAGTTGAGAAAACTAAGACTTGGAAATACTTCAGAAATGAAACATTGAGACAACATCAAGGTTAGAATAGCAATCTTAATCACTGAAAACCTTTAAAATGTAAGAAAGCAGAGACTAAGACAAAAACAACCGAAGAAAAAGTATTATTTATGATTAATTAATTAAATTCCCATATTAAAGCATCACATTCATCCAAGCTAGGATTCTTATATTGAAACTAAGTCCATGTTTGAACGCTGTTAGAAATTGTTAATTAGCTCATTTATAATTAATATGAACACTAGATACTCTAATTAAAAGTATGTCAGATCTTTACATTGTGTCCAACAGAACAATTTAATTCACCATGGAACTCAGATTCCACTAACATTGCTTTATTTCCTAATCTCAAATATATTTATTAATTTAGCTTTTCATTAAAAAAAAAAAAAAAAAAAAAATTTCCATGCATTGCATGCTGGGAACGCTGAAGAAAATATTCAAAAAGATAAAAATGAAAAGGGGTTAGAGTTTAGAAGAGTTTATTATTAGTCCATGGATTATGTGTTTCTATGATTATGGGTGAGTTAGAAGTTCCGTATTATCACCTTTCTCCATCTTTGTCAGATTCCTTTCAACCGGTTTGATTAAAATGGAATGCAAAAAAAAAAAAAAAAAAAAGATTTTAGCTTAAGTAGCCCAATTTTAATAATAGCGTAACAGTTTTTGGCATCTGTTGTGAAATCATTTAAATTAGCAAAACCCAGAGTGATTTTTTCCTGGCGTGTACACAGTACAGATTCTAGTTTCTTGTGTCTGCACATTTTATTGTGTGTCACAAGAGCCTGCTCTTATCTGCTGCATGCTCTTACATTACGCCGCATGACTGGCTCCCTATGGCGGCGCACAGGAGAGCGCCGTTCAAGCCTCGATGGACAGCACAAGGAGACTGTGCATGCACAAAGTAAATAATTGAGGAGATGTGTTGAAAATTAACTATCTATGACGCCCCCACCCCCCCCCCCACCCCACCTCCTCCTCCCAACTGACTGAATGCCTTTAACTGCCACTGAAGCCTTTGATAGGTGAAATAGGCTTGCACTCAGGATCATCATTTACTTGAGCCTCACTTGCTCTCACCGAAGTGTGATAACAGCAGACAGAGTTGAATATAGTACTCTATTTCCAGTTTCTGCAGCCCACTCTCCCTTTTTTCCATACAGCACTCTTGTTTCCTGGCTGTTTTTGGTTCGTTTTCACAGTCTGGGCAGTGAACCCCAATTTTTTTTACCCCATCTAACGCACTGCAGTCCTTTAATTAGTTCATGCGGGGAGGAACATTTACATTTACTGAAAATTTATTTTGAATTTCAGCCCACTAAATATTGTCAAAAAAAATCTTATCAATTACTGTAATTAAATGCGCATGGTACTTATTAAATCAACAGTGAGGCATAACTTACAGTTGAGAACAGGGATTTTGACGGTTGGTCCAGAATTATCACTGCGTCATACGTTGTCATGTCCCCAGAGGATGAATTACTATATACTGTAAACGTCTTCCAGGAGAGACTGCCTCAAAATTCACTCCTTTATATTCAGTGTGGCTGTCTGCTACATGATATTATTTGATTTCCGACACGATCGGACAACATTCTCCATAACTGAACTTTATTTGTACTGTTGCCAAGAGAGCAAGGGAGATGTTTAACCCTCGTATTACAGTTTTCTGATTTTATGTCCTGAAAAGTTATAGAAAGACTCAGTTTGATAAGTAGGTGAGGATATTCTTAGCTGCCTCAGCTCAAGTGTGTCATCATACTAACGCTGATTCTGTTTGAATTCAAATTGGATAAAATAGCACCGTGCACATACTTATCCTGCTACTCTCTATATACATAAAGCTATTCTGAATATAGCCTTAAGGGATGAAGACATTTGCTCTACCCAGTAAATGCTTGGCTGCTTTGGCTTCTTTTTTTTTTACAAAAAAATCCTTTCTCTCCGGAGAACCTGGCGGAAACCCCACGCCATATAAAGTGTTCAATACAGGGAACAGCTGCAGCATCACCACGCTGAGAGAAGAATCTCAATTTATCACTGAGGACATCTTTTAACGTCTTTATCAGCCACTGAGGAGATATGAAGGAAGCTGCACTTTTATAGCAGGAAAGTTAAGGAAGATATCAATCTTTCACTTCATTGTAAATGTCATTTTTCGTTTAAAAGACTTCTTAGTCAACGTTCAGCTTGAATTTGTAATCGGGCATTTTTAAAAACTATATATGATGTTAGTGCAGAATTTAACAGCAGACCTCTTATTCAGGGGTTTCTCACTGTATCCAATCACAGACCTGTGGACTGTGAAAATGAGATTTTGAAACTTGCTAAATGAAAATGAAAACAAGTCAAAAATATGAGATAGTGTAGCTACATTATGTGATGATAATAGGATATATAACAGAATTATAAGATATGTCATCAGATTTCTTGTGCAAATGTGCAACTCATACACTGTAATTCAGAGGATTAGAAGAAATGTTGCACATACAAAGGAAAAACAAACAAATGGACAAAAAAAACAAACATAAGTAAAACTTTCAGCAGATGTCCATCTTTTCCCACAAGGCTGTTTTCCTATTTGTAGCTCTGCCTCTAAATTTCAAAGTGAAAAAGATAATTTATTGTGTGCCGGGGGAAGCCTCGCTTCACTCACAGTAAACCTGTGTCTTTCAAGTTTTCTTCTTTGCACTCTCTGCAGTAAATCAAATGAGCCCACTTCTCCCTTTTCTCCTCTCCTGGGACATATTTTTGTTTCAGTTTTCGGAAAATCACACAGTTTAGTCAGGGTTTGAGGATGTTGTTTACTGAGGTAGAAGCACTGCTTGGGAGGAAAGCTGTCATGAAATAAATATACATGCTTTAAAAAAGAATTTTCCAAACCAAATGTTTTTTTTATATTTCGCTCTGCATTTTTCACAAACACCGCCAGCTACCTCGGCTACCTCAACTACCTCGGCCTGAGTCGTGCAGTCAGGAAGTTATCTTTAACAGCAGTGTGTGATGACCGCCGATAACCTTTGTGCACACTTGTCAGCGTCTGGTTAGATACTTGTTGAGACACAAAGAATGTCTCAAGAGCAGTTGGGATGTTAAAGTGCTCATCATACTCTTCCAATGAAACTATCTTAAGTGAGACTTACTGCGAGGGGACAAGAGCAGAGTGAAAAAGAAAAAGAAGGAACCACAACATTGATCAAGGAGAGCAATCGGATCCTCCTTCAGAGTCATTCATCATCACCTCAACGTGCTTCTTAAACTCCAGATGGCTCTGAAGAATATCTAACTCTGATTACCGTTAGAATAAAAGAGTGTCAAACCTTCTGTCTGCGTGAAGCCAGAATAATTAAGAGATCATATCTGCCTGTCACGAAATCTCTATCATTTCTCCACTAATGCAAACCTACTAAAGCCAGTAGAGTAATAAAAAGTACGCTTAGTGCACGATGTACACGAGTCTGACCTTGAAAACGTAGACTACCATTTCTGTCAGCCACAGAAAAAGGGTATTGGGGATATCCAATAAAATCCAATAATAAGACAAATCTTCTCTGGAATATAAAAACCTAAGAAGCCTCCGATGGAACGTTTTAAATAAAGAACCCTAATTTATAACAGACGCACTGGTCTTCATTTAGTTGCAAGACTGAAAACAAATAGAAATACTGATAACCTTTGAATCGTCCTATTATTTATTTATTTATTTATTATTTTTTTTAGCTTTAAAGTTGTAAAAGTGCACTTTGAGCCTCTGACCTCATTAATTACTCAAGCACGTACTGGTGGAGATGCTCCACCATTACCAAGACAAACATAAAGAAACACCAGTCCTGACCCGGAGTGTTTCCATGCCATTAAGCGTACTGTACAGCAGATCTTACCCCGGGCGTATTGCTTACAATGGCAGAGCATAGTATTCTCCTACAAACAAATCTTATTCAGGGGATATTTTGAGTCTCTAAAAAGGTTCTCTGTCGTGTAACAGCTGAAAGAGTGTAATAAATAAATAAAACTGCATACTGGTTTGCGGGTTTTCTTCCCCCAGTATGAAGTAAACCACTGTAGCGCAGCCTGTGTTTGGAGGTTTGACAATTTAAGAAGATGTCTCGTGCTTTGAGTGTGTGTTTATTCACTGAGTTTCTCTTTTCCCAAACAGAGCTGGAAGTCTTTGTGTAAGTGAAGAGAGGGGTTAGCCCTACTTGACAGTTTTTCCTGTTTTTGGAAAATGACGAAATGCCATCAACAGACTATAGCAGCTCAATACAGTTTGGCTTGTCGGGGGGGGCAGCTACCTCCTTAATCTCAGAGGGATTTTGTTTCGTTTATCAGCTTCGCAAACTGCTACGAAATGAGTCTCAGTGCAACACAGTCTTAACCCGTCATATCGCCCTCGACCAGACTTTGGCTTGAGTTGCAGTTTCAGACAAGGACACCACCTGAGCCCGTGACTCGTTCATTAGAAGGTCAGAGACACAGAGAGACAGATTGTACAGCCACCTCTCAACAGGAGTCATCTCATCTCGTTTACAGCACAGTGGGTCGCTTTCACAGTGCTACGCTCAGGAATGTGACATGGCTAACACTGACAACTTGAAATGTACATAAAACGCAGCGAGAGCCGGTGTTCCATCACACCTGGCAGAAAGGGATTTGTTTTGAGATGCAAATTTTTCATTAAGTGCAATCGCACCTCACGTTTCTGACAGTTTTGTCACATGGCTGAACGCTGCTCCCAAAAGCTGCTTAATGATGCCGTCGTTAATGAGGCAGAGTTTGATGTCACACTATTTAACGTCCGCTGACTATCTGCATCGCATGTACAGCGTGAGCATTATGCAGAAATGTTGTGTGGAAATGGATGATGAAAAGGGGCATTTATCAATACTTCAGAGCTTCTCAATGATCAGCCGCAGCTTCTCTCTCAGTTTGAGATGTTAGTCCCAATATGGACAGATTTTGCTCATTAAGGAAGAAGTCAAGTGAGATTCATGTGAAGTGTTCACCAATTCTCTGCTTTGCAATTTCTGATTTCTGTCCAATAATATTATTATTATTTTCTAGTGCACTAAAGAGAAAGAGAGAGGCAGTGACGCAGAACATGAGTCAAAACTTAGGACTCGATTTGCATTGAGCACTGGTTATTGTAGTTGGACTCTGACTGAAGAATTGACTGCATTTGGACTCGACATGAACATGATTACAGGCGGGTTTGTTTGGCTTCAGTCACCCACAGTCAATAAACTCCCTTTAAAATGGTTGCAGCTGTGTTTTATATGGACTTTTTTTTTTATGTTTATGGCAGCTTTTTTTCTTTTTTTGGACCACGCAGTGGAAGCCCATCTTTGAACCCCACCCAACTTTAACTCAAATTAGAGCTCAAGCAATCGGGACTCGGACTTGGGCTCGAAATCTCAACATCAGCCAACTCGATTACAATACATAAAATATGGCATTAAAAATACAGCTGAGAAGTTGATCGTTGGAACTTTCTGCCAAAGACACACTGATACGAAAACTGCTCGTACTAAAGTACTTCACCTTGTGCTCCAGTGAGCGAAAACGCTGTAGAGATGCCAAATCTAGATTAGAGATTTAAAAAATTTGAAGAATCAGAAGTACCTGAGTGGCTAAATATCAAAAGGGTTAAGTGATAACATATTTCTTTTTCTTTTATAAATTTGACCTAAAGAAATTAACACACCACACAGTGTTTAGCGGAACGGATTCGATGCCCGTTCTTGGAGAAGGTATCCCGCAATGTCACGTAGCAGGACAAGAGTTCATCAGCTCGGTTCATCAGAGTGGCTTGATGTTTCAGCTCTCTACCAGATCAAAATATTGCCAAGTGTTTCCTTGACACTTTCATCTGAAGGATGGACAGCGGAGGTAAAAGGTCTTCCCAGTTTATCAAACTCTATTTGTCGAGGCAAAGCAGTGATTCAGGCCGACATACATCAAGTTTCATCCGTCACATTGCGTATTGCTCTTCCAAATCAGACACACTTATTCACACACTTGCAGCTGCTCGCTACCAAGAACCCCCTCACACTTAGTAATGGCTTGTAACATAGTAGTGAAATGGTTTTCTTCGCCTGGCCAACTTCAAGCTGATGGCTGCGGTCGCTGTAATTTACACTGCAGGTTTCTGGATCGCAGTTATGCTAAAAGTGACTCTCTGTATGAAGCACACACATCATGCCGCACCGTGTTACATGGCGACTGGGCTCGACCCCAAAGCTGAGTGTCATCCGCAAAAGTGCTACATCACGAAAAGGAAAAAAAAAAGAAAAAAAAGAAAAAGGCTGTTCTCTCTTCATTTACTGCTTTGGGGAGTAATTAAAGCCACTGCAAATGTAACAACTGACTATTTAATTAACTGAGTTGTACACTGCGAGACACCGCTGCTCCTGGCTAAATTGATGTTTAAGTAAAATTATCCCGTATTGTCCAGTGTTTAGCAGGTACTTTGTGTTAATTTCATGTGTATATCCTGAATACAAGAAACCCGGAGACTTAATTGGCATTCAGGAAGTGCTGTCTTTAGTCTCCCATCAATTTTTCATAGTCGTGTCCAAGTCTGCTTTTAACTCAGGAGGGGGGGGGGTTACCCATTTTGTTAGATTTTCCCGACACAAACTGTCCAAAATGAGTGCCCCACTTGGGCCTGAAAAATAAGAAGTTTGAGGGATGAAGGTCTGAAAGAGAAATGAACAGAAATGACCACCTCTACCACCTCTCCATCCACTTTCTATTCCACTGTCCCTGCTTTTTCTTCCCGATTGTCTTTCTAATAGTGTTTTCTTTGTCTCTTTGCTTTTAGTTTTATATGGCGATCCCCACCTCTGCCTCTCAGTCCCTCCACGCTTAAAGCTTTTAAACATTGATAGCACCTGCAGAGGGCATTGATGCTCGCATGGGAGGAGGGATGGTGACCTCAGGTGATTTTCAGCAGCTGGCTCTCAGAGGAGACGTGTGAGGAGCAGCTCTGGTTTTTCTACTTTGCTTTTAGACAGACGTTGAGCTGTAGACCCACTTTCTCTGACTGCTGATGAATTCTTTTTCTTCTCACCAGTCCCAGATGTGCCTTTGATCACTGTGTCTATTTTTGCAGTCACCAAGAAATAAAACTAATAGAGTATATAAAGAGAGGAGTGTGTGGAAAGTATTTCTTCATCAATCTATCCCAGGTTTATCTCAGAGGTTCGACACCGGAACCTGTAAATAAGTGATAGCATTTTCATCTGTATTTCCTGTGTCTGGTGGCATTAGGGCGCATGTTTGAAACTAAACAGATAGCATATTGCAGCGTAATGGAAAAGACAGGCAAACAGCACTCGGCTCGTTTAGGATTTCCATCATAATCACAGCACATTTAGAATTATGGGGTTGTTCCTTGGCACACAGTTTTCTGCTGATTGGTGATTTTATGTATCTGGCACGGAATCATGCCGCTGCACGCTGGGGTTTGATAAGGAATGTAATGTCTCTTTGTTTTCCTAAACCTAATGCAGCTTCATATTTCCAAGGATGCATTTAGTCATACCTCATTTGGTTTGAGGACACTTAGCACGCTCAATTAGTTTGTCTGTTTTTGCTGTCATTTGTTTTAATAATGATTATTGTCTGCTTGGTTCTCAAATAAGATAATTATAGCTTAGACAGCACAACCTTTCTGCGAACTAATGATTGTTGTTTGATCCCCCGAGAAGATATTTTCCAATAGACTTGCATCGCTGTACATTACCGCTGACTCCCCACATGAGCTGGTAAACAGCGATTTAGATGTTAAAACTGGCCGTCCTCTCCACACTGCTGTGCTAAAGCAGCGTAGCAGCATAACGGTGCGGTCAAACATGGCATTAGCTTCCCAAATTCTCTGAATTTGCTGGGGTTTTAGAGGATTACCAGGGAGTACATGGCTCAGTGCTGCTCTAAAACCTCCAGATTTCACATTTGTAACGATTGATATTTAGAGCCTTTAAAAAAAAAAAAGAAATCTCTGCCTGCTTTTTAATGTCTGTTAAATGTTTAGCAGCTTGCTGAAAATAAAACCCCTGGCTGCTAAACAAACCTTTTTTTTTCCTGAATGAAAAAAGCAAGTCGTTTTTTTTGTAATACTTTGTCTTGACAAAAATAATATCTAAGATCAATGCAACACTGACAGTAACCATAGGTGATTTTGGGGGGGAAAAAATGGGTGAGCTATCATTTCATGACTCATGGCACACATTAGAGACAAAATTATTTCCATAATAACTCAGTTCCTGGGGAAATTACAGTGTTTTCCCTTTGGCTACTGGAATGAAATCCTTCCCTGAGAAAAAGAAAACATGTTTCATAAATTGTGCAGTCTACATCATCCTCCCCAGCCACACACAGAAATAAACTGATGATGGTTTATAAATCAACAGCAATCCATTAAATGTTTTTTTTTCTGAGCCATTGCTCATTAATGGTTGCTGAAAAATTCATGGTGTTAGCATTTAAGTGGCAGTTCGCAATTAAAGGCAATGTAGAGACAGACACTGCAAATTAGCTTGAGGCGATGCGCGCTATGAGATGTGACTTCACGATGCTATTCTCTTGTCCCTGTAAAAATAAGATATTCCTCATATTGATCAGGGCTTCTCGTTAATAGAAATAACTGGGTATTTTTTTAAAGAACCAAGAAATAGATGCACGTATTGAGCAGCACCGAATGTCTGCTGACTTCGGATCACTTTATATGGTTAAAAAAACTATATTGCTTAGTGGTAGATTAATTGTTTAATATTGAGTTTTTTATAGCCCCTTTTTTACCTTTATAACTGTAAAAATAAAAGAAGGAAGCTTTTTTTTATAACAGCCATATATTTTCTCATTTCAGAGATTGCAAATGTGTCTAAAATTATTGCGTAATCAATTCTTGTTTTGTTACTAGTTGCTGTAAAATATGATCCCATTTCATTTCGAAACATGAAGTTTTGGGGGAAAAGCTTGTTCAAAGAAAACTCAGAGGAATGCTCCATTTACTCTTTCAGGTCATGTTTTTTCACTGTCTTATGATCCCTGAGGAGTTTCTTTTTTGTGGCGTATTTAACACTCTATCTGTTTGAAGGTAGGCCTCGTTCAGCTGAGAGTCTCAAGTAGAGTCAAAAGTGAAGAATAAACCTTGACCTTAAGTTTACTTTGCAAATATGTGGCTTCAGCATCTATTATGTAACTGTCTGAGCGTGTCACTCCTCCTCAGTAAACTGTTCCTGCAAATTATAAATGTACATCTTAAAGAACGATGAATGCTCGAGTTAAATGATCTTTTTTCAGACCATGTTTCAATGTTACATCTACTCCATTACAGCTGTCAGACTACTGGCATCTTCAAATCTGTTTTTGGTTTCTTCCTCTCTCTTCGTGTCCTTCTTATCCAATAAATAAATAGCCCTAGTCCTTTCTTATAGTTACTATGGTAACCTCACAGTGCAGGTACAAAGTTATCCCTCACCTAGGTCTTGGTGGATATGAGGCTTGAAAAGATTTATATATTTATACAGAGAATTGATTAAATCCATACTATGGTCTTTCTTTTCTTATTTTTCAATGTTAGCCACACTTTTTCTTGTTGTTGTTATTTATTCACACGTCTTTTATTCAAGACATGTCTATTATGATCATTTCACCTGCTACTTCTTTTCTCCCCCGGATGAAATGATAAGAATTCTCAAGAGTTTTTGAGCGTAGTTGATGGATGGGACGCATAAATAAATCCCGCTTTTTACATTTTAGACGGTCTTGAATTAAAACACAGGAGGTTTTATCTGGAGATGAAAGAGGCTATAAACCGATGATGAAATATTTCATAGGAACAAATTCTGCAAAAGAACATCAAACAAACAAACCTAATTGTTTTCTACCTTGATGTTAAAAGATAAAAGTCAACATTTTAATCTAATCTGAATGCTCCAGTTGTTATTGTATTCCAACAAGGAAGTTAAATATCACACCTCATAAAAAGGATTAAAAAAAACAACCAAACTGACAGCAGAATAAATTGTATTGATGCCGCTGACCTTTGACCCCAGAAGTGCCATGCTTTGACCTTAACAGGAATGCTTTGTTGCGCCACCAATGCAGAAAATCTCTCATTAGTTTGTTGAAGGCACAATTCAGTTTTTTTTCTTTTCTGTTCTACACTAGTCGAAAATTTGCTTCCCTTTTCAACTGAGCAAACCTCTCATGTTTTACTGTCATCACAATAACAGAAAAATCAATATATTTACATCTATTAGTGTCATTGGTCGAGCACATTATTCACTTACACCAATTAGTGGAATGAGAGGAAAGTGGTGAGAGGCTCTTTAGAGAAAAGCTTGTGTCTGACAGAGTTCAAGGATTGTAAAATCTGATTTTAAGCTGCAGACATGATGGATATTGCAATATCAGAATAAATCATCAAAGAAACCATTAAGTTAAAATTTAACAGCAGCAGATAAAGCTTGCCAGATTGAGTGTGTGTAGTTTTTCGGAGAACCGCCACTGTCATCCTACTGCAGTACTAATAGTAATGCGTAAGAACTCCAGTGTTTTCCGCTATGATCATATCCTCTCAAAGGGCCGCGTTGTTTTGCTTGAATAGCCTTTGTGTTTGTATTGCTATTGCTATGTGAACAATCCATTACTTGGTCAAATACGTTACTTTAGAAGGGAAGACAAACATCCATATTTAATGATATTGTTTGTTTCCAACTTTCTTTTTCTCCAGAGTGCCATCCTGGCTGATGTACTGTACGTATTCCATCAGATCATCCAAACTGAAGTACGTATCTTTAAGCATCAACTTCTGCAGAATTCTGTGTTTAAATGCGGCTGAGTGATTAACCTGTTAAACTGCAGGTGGAGCGGGATAGCTGCCTCACAAAACTGACAAAAGGCATCAATAATTCAGTTTCTGGTGAGCTGAATGCTCCGGGCTGCAGATTAATGTTGCATTCTTTGTTTAGTTGTAGCTACTACAGTACATAAACTGTGATATTACACAGGGGACATCAGGTTTTAGAACCTAACAGCCTCTGGAGCATCATGGATTCTGATGAATATTAGCAGAATTTTTGGAGGAGCCGTTGTAAAAGAACGAATAAAATATTTACCCCCCCCCCCCAAAAAAAATATAAAAAATAAATAAATAAATAAATATATATATATATTTTTTGTGTTGGCCTAAATAATTCATATATATATATATGAATTATTTAGGCCAACACAAAAATCAGATTTTAAATCCAAAACCACGGCCTGTTTCTCATTATGTTTTCACCTCAAGCTAATGAAAGCTAAGAAAGTAATACTCACAAAGAAAAACACATTGAAAAACAGTAGAAGTCTTTCAGCAGTATTTTAGCAGCAGACCTGGCAAATGAAAACTGGCACCAATTTATTAATAAGAACCTCCGTCACTTCACTCAAGATTTACTTCTTTTCACATTATTATTCTATCGATCAGTCACTACTTATTACCTCATCAATTTAAATCTCAGAAAGGAAGCATCCCGTCGCTTTAAACGACGTCGTCAGTTCTGCTTTAGCAGCCAATTTGCAGCCTTTGAGAAACGAATAATAAAATGATACTTTTTTATTTCCATTCGTTTTTTGTCGAGGTCACTCTAGTTGTTGGAATTCCTTTTCCTTCTCCCCAAAAGAAATTTCTTCAACTTCCAGGGACAAAATTTTAAATAGTTTAATTATTGTTAATTATTGTTTTTTTTTCTTCCAAATATTAATTCCTCATTAAATATATGGAAGTTTATTGAGACTAAATTAAAATGATGCCAAATGCCATTTCTTTCATTTTCAGGTGAGTGCATTTAAAAATGTTTCCAAATTGAATTAACCTTTCCGTATTGTCCACTTTACAGCATGGTATGACAGCGTTTCCATTATGCCATGTTTGGCCATGTTGGATTGTGTGAATGAAAATCTAACTTTAATTGCATTTACATATACAATTTTCACGCAAATAGAAACATTTTTATTCTCAGGTTAAGATCGTTCCTTTCATTACCATTTCTAATAGCCTATAATTACCGCAGCTGCAAGCCGCAAGACACGAAAGTGTAAATATGTGATCACTCATTATTATTCATCATCTGGGAACTGAAGAGTGAAACAGAGGGTTGTCATGTTACACCGGCCTAACTACCCTTCATAAATTGTATGAATTTCATTCACTATTGCTGTGTCTATTTTAGTAATGTTAGCATTACATTTTGAGCTTGAGCAAAGGTTAATGTGGTGCAAAATAGAGAACAAGCATAAGGTGAAATTGAATGTGTTACCTGGCTCACACTTTGATCCTTGATAACAAGGTTCATCACACACCATTGTTATGCCAAAGTCACCGAAGAAGCAGTTTTATTATTTTATTTTTTTAAGTGACATTATATATTTAAAAGTGTAAAAGAAAACAGCCTCACTGCTAATGTTTCCCTTTCTGTTGTATGTGAACTGACTTAGCAGTCCTTCAGTTTTATGTTTTCTGTCCTTGAACTGCACAGATATGAGAGGAAAATAATTGGAACAGGTCAGTTTTAATGGCAGCGGTCTAATATTTAAAACATCATGAATGTTATTTCTTTATATTTACAGTCTGTAAAGGCCTGCTGTTGTACAACATAAAGGGAATCAACAAGTAGGGGTTTAAGAGCGGCTTGTGCATTGACCCCAGAGGTTGCGGGATCAACACTCACTGTGATACGTACATGCTACAGTCGAGTCCTGCACAGAGGACTTGACGATGTCTGAGGCAGCAAAGGTCAGAGACTTTGATTTCAGCAAACCGGCGTTGTGTGCCAGGTCTGCAGAGCTCCTCGTAGCGCATCAGAACTTCTGACGTCTAATTGCTATGAAATGGAGGTGACCTGACATAACCCGTGATCTCTCATATCTGTGACATATTGGTCTTTAATTGGCTGCGATGAAGTTTTAGGGTCACAATTTTTCTGCGAATTTTGGACGACATTTAACTGCTTTCGCTTGACATTTTCTTCAGATTTTTATTCACAAGATTTCACTAGGCCACCATGTCAAGACGGCTATCAAAACACTCCTGCCTATGCGGTTAATGGCCTCGCCATCTCCTTAGTACAACCTTTGGAATAGCTCAACTCCGGAGGAGTGACAGCCGTTTAGACAAGATTTATGCTAATATTAAAGTACAATGAGGAGTTCAAGAACAAGAAGTGCAGGAAAAGAACAGGAATGCTGGGTAACCTTGTACAAAATATAGACGGAAAAATCAGCCATCCTTCCTCTCTTGTCATTGTCTGCCTCACTTGTGGCAGAATGACAGTAAAACATGGCTGTAGGACAAAAAAGTGTAAGAGTTTTCTTTCTTTCTTTTTTTTTTAAACCATCTCTTGAGAGATTTAAAAATACTGTGGAAATTGTTATGCAGGATCAGACGCCTGTATCAGACAATCTCTTTGTGTGATTGTTATTCCCTATGGAACCCCTCAGCTTGTTGATTAGTCTCAGGTGGCTCTCATTTTAGACGCTGCGAGACTCTGACGTGCAGTCAATAAGCAGGTGTGGGACGTGGCATAGTGAGCTTCTCTTGCTCAGTGAAGGATAGAAGGTACAGCTCTTAGACTCAGTAGGAGGCAGGTGGCTGGTGGCCTTGGACCGAGAGGTGGTTTGAATGGCTTGAAGGACAGAAAGCGTCAAGTATATGTGACGAGACGAGGTGCACAGTCAGTAGCGTACACTAAAGCCATAAATAAAGTGATTGGAGTCATCTTCAGAGGTCATATTTTCGAGATACACTGAATTTAGCTCGGTATTCGTTGTCACTGTGGACATAACAATGATAATTTGTTCAGCAGCTCCTTAGTAGCGTGCATAGAAAAGATATTAAAATGCAATATATAAAACCCCACAACAGATAAAAGCACTTCAAAGTGACCTGAATTGTACAGTTATGGTAAAATACAGCATAGAGTCTGGTATGTGAAATACTGCAATATGTGCAAATGAGTCCTTGTTATGTGTGTTTTTGTTAGCTCATTGGGACCTTTTCCAGGATAAACACCAACCTTGTCAGGACCAGCAGCCCTCATGGGAAGCAAAGCCTGGTCCTAATGAGGCAAAACATAATTTCAGAGGTCCTTGTTAGGATTAGACCGCCTACAATGAATGGAAGTCAATGCAATGTGGGGTTTATTGCTCACAGCAGGCTTTTTTCTGTCTTTGCCAGTAGGAGGGTAAACAGAGGTTACGCCTCAGAAGAGACTGTTGTTTTGGTTTTTTTTTTGCTTTCGATTTTATTGTATCTTCTTCCAGAGGAGAAACAAAGCTTTTTATTTTTTTATTTTTTTATTATTATCATTATTACTTTGTAGTTTCTCGTGTAAAAGCCCTAAAGAGGTGGTGGCGGTAGTCCCAGCGACACACTGAGCCGTCTTCACCACCCATTGTTGATCCCTCCGGTCCTCCAAAGTATGGCGGCATAGTTTACCAGCAGCTGTAGTTGGCGGTGGGGTTCTTTTAACTTCCCCGGAAAGTAGCCTCTGCTGGGCCATCGACGCCCCACGTGAAAGGGCTACACACCACACGAGGAGCACTATGCCACAGACTGTCAGCAATCTTCTCTACTGTGTCTATCTGTGCTCAATTTAACCTTGATCCTATTATTATCGCTTTAGTTTCTGAGGTACAAGTTGCTGTGTAGGAACACTGTAGCAAACTTCCCCCCTGTAGCCTGTTTCACCGTTGGTTGGTGTTGGAGGGCTGAATGAGGACAGAGTTGTTTGTAAAGAGGCAGTAAAGGTGGCCCGGACACGCCCCTTTGATCTGAGAGGGTGTGACCTCCAATCTTGAACTTATGAGGTGGCCTCTGTTACTTGCAAAGACCAAAGTTCACCACCGGGCAGATTTGTAGGGACCTAATCCGGTGCGCTCTTCTTCGTGGGGGAGGTTTCCAATTTTGTAAAAAATTCAGCAAGACTGACTTCAGATCAGCAGGATTAAAATCCGCCGCTCATGCGACTCACCCATGGGTGGTGTTTTGATGGCTGACGCTGTTGTGTAGCTGTTCTAATGCTAGCCTAGTGTTAGCTTGCAGGGACACGTAGACAGCGTGCAGTTCGACAGCAGATTTGCGAAGGCTGGAGAACAGCGTGTGTCAGTGATCCTGCAGTATTGGTCGTTTCAGACTCTTCCACCTGAATGGACAACTGATGACTGGAAGCAAAATAGAAATAATGGACATCCAACGGACGAATACATGCCATTTCAATCAGTTCACATTATTCCATACCTGCGGCAAGTTTTTTGTGGGGTTTTTTTTTTTTGTAACTAGAGATAAAAACACAGTTCAAAATGGTTAAATCTTTATGATTTCTAAGTGGGGATGACACAGTTATATGATTCTGACCAGATAATAACAGTAAAAAAAAAAAAAAAAAAAAGCCTCAACACAGCTGCTAATTATTTTGTTCTCTGAGGCTTTGCCCTTGGGGTGGTAGCCCCGATGAAGAAGCTCGGTGTTCATTATATTTGGAACAGCTTATGTTAATTGAAACAAAACCATGACAGCTAGCCTCGCGTTAGATGTTTGCCAACAACTGTGAACGTCTTGGCAAATGATTTATTGAATTCAAATGAAATTTTGAGGTCAGTGGGGAAACTTCATTAATGTTCACATCGCACATCACAAAACCTGGTTTTTCTTACACTAAAGCAGACTGGTGACTGTAATTCCAATTAAAGATTAGAGATGACGCAAGACGATTGATATATTTGAAAGAGAATGCTCTGGGATATGGCTATTTTTTGGAGAATGCTGTTCCTTTTTGGGAAAAAGTCGACCAAAATATCAGTTGAAGGGTCCGTCAGCTGCGAGGGGAGGGGTGTCTTGCCGGGCGATTTGAGCATCTGTTGTGTTGCTGCTTTAAATTGCCAAAAGGAACAACAGTGACACATCTAGAAAGGTATTGTGAAGCACGGGAAAAAAAAAAAAACTCCTCGTATAACAGACAGTATTACTTGTTTTTGGTTCCGATCACTCAGAAATAGAGTGTCGATGTTGTTGGCAGATTTGTCGCAGAGAAATGTGTATGCAGCCCACAGCCATGTGCTTTTCGGTCATGGTCAGGCCAAATGACAGCCAGATGGGGACTCTCTGTCACTCAGCCCACAGTGGAGGTGGAAGATTGTCTGGGGCCAAGACACACGGGCTGGTAAACACAGCAGGCGAGTGTGTCGTATCACCAAAACATCACAAAGGACACAAGTGAAAGCGGTGTCCTTAAAAGCAGAAGCTTTGTGGAGAATATTTCATTTTTACAAATGGATTAAAGGCATTTGAGTTATGATAGAAATCTATTCAAACGCCGTCTAAATCCTGCTCACAAACGGGACTTTCCACTCACAACTAAGACATCTAACAACTCATGCTGTCAAGCTTACATTTTTTTTCTAAAGCCACAATTTAAGGAAAAGGTGAAATGGTGACATTAACAACAACAAATGCTACCACACACTGTAAATTAGCTTACCAACCACAGTAGGCTG
Source organism: Remorina albescens (assembly GCA_034769265.1). NCBI lineage: Eukaryota > Metazoa > Chordata > Actinopteri > Carangiformes > Echeneidae > Remorina > Remorina albescens. Next base: position 4,667,547 of record CM068493.1, read on the forward strand.
GTTGATTCGGATGTTAGGGTTAGAGTTTGTTTGTTGCAGGTTAGATAATGGGAAAAATAAAAAAACATTTACACAACCACTGCATGGGAGCTAAGATGACACAATGTCAGAGTTAGCAATTGTCAGCAATATTTTCTCTACACTTGCATTGAGAACCTCATCCGTTATCCTTCATCCTGACGTCTCTTTCCAAAGTAAAAACTGACAACCTGTTTGTAAAACAAATGAGCTGGAAACATGAAAATTAAAGAGTGTGGTGGAGAGAAACTTCTAAAGAGTAACTTTAAGGAGGGGAGGCAGAAACAACAACAGAAAAGGAACACATTAGGTTATTGAATTGGCATTGCTATTATGACAAGTGGATCTCTATTTTGAAATTAATTTTATTTATAAATTTAACAATAGCCATTGTATATGAATATTAAATCCGTAAGCATGTTGCATGTGTGAAGCAGCTGTGTAATATTTATTTTAACAGCTTCTTTAAGCTGCCCACGGTGTGCCGTCACTTCGCACCGAACATCTGTTCTGAGAATAAGAAGGAAATAGCGTGGCTATGCTCTGTTGCTAAATACTAATCAAATCAACATAATGAATGTCTGATGTAATTTCTTTGCACATCATGGGCATCAAAAACACTGTGTAGGCTAACAAAGTGAACATTTAAGGTATATTTTAATTACCTGGGAGCAGAAACTTAGTATTACTTAAGAAACTTAGGAATGTGTACACCACGTCCACTGCTGCGAGACTGCTCGGGTGTCTCAGCATCGAGGGGTTTCCATTTTATGTACACAGGATAATTCAAAGTGCTTTACAGATACAAAAAATTACAAAAGGCACATAAAATATAAAATAATCATTGAATGAATTAAAAGCTAAAAAAGCGCAGATAAAATACTTTCAGTTGTCATATGCACACCTAAATAGAAGTGTTTTCAGCCTGGATTTAAACATTTAGGAGTTCATAGGGAGTGCAACTGTGCTGCGAAGAAAACCAGCCCAATTTCTTTAGCGCAAATGAGTCCACCCCGACCCTTCCTCTCATTTGGAGCACTTAAGCAACATGAATAATTGCAGTCTTTATTGGGAATGTCTGACAACGTGTCCGCGAGATTGGTTGTGCTTGTCACAAGCTGCGCAGTAAGTCATCTGGAATACAAAGCTGACCGGACGGGACCACATCTTTATCAATAATATAAGTCTTTCTCTCATCATTTTGTCCCAGAAATGTCGAAATCTGCAACGTAGAGAACCTTTTTTAACAGTTCGACAAAGATCAGTTTAAAAAAAACTGAAATTAATACAATAATTTGAATAAATAAATAGATAAATAAACGGGGGGAGGCAGATTTATGCATATGAGGCTTATCTCAGCTCCCTCTGGTAGGCCTGAGGCTGGTCACTTCAGGGCTTTTGTTTGAGATGTCAACATTCTTAACGGTGAGAAATAATGAACATGCAGTGGGGGAATAAAGCATCCTTTAATAGCCCTCTGTCTCACGGAGGTAGAAGTCAATGTGGACACCATTTATAATGAGGCAATCATCAGGTGGACCTCGTGATTATATTGTTTCTCAAAATAATGTGCTTCTCCTCCAGTGCTCGTTACAACCGGAACAAAAAAAAAAACCCAAATAAACAAAAACACACGACATGCTTCTGCAGTCCCTGAATATTAACATAAGTCATGCAAATTGCCAAAATGTTTTGCACACACTATTCAGCTGGGCTTATAAAGATTAGCAATGCCTGTTGACTTGAAAATGCATGTTTGAAATGTGATCACGTGAACAACAAGCAAAGGATTAATTGAGAAAATTCTTTTGGACAGGCTTTTAACTGATATACCCAGATATTAAAAAAAAAACAAAACAAAAACAAACAAACAGAAAAAAGGGTCCATTAAAACATTAATAACTCCCATTTCAGTTTATCTGAGATAATCCCCGTGGATGAGACTCTTGGTTTCATAATTTCTCAAAGAAACATGTGGTGGGAGAGGCCAACAGCTTGTTATTTCCAGTCTAAACCGTGAAGCAGACGCCCCTTGTTGTGTAAAATATGACTGCAGCGTGTTGTAGTAATTATACCAATATCTGCTCCGAGAAACTGCAGGAAGTAACAAAAATGATTGCACTGGGGATGCAATTCTGCTCAAACAAAAACGTAAACAACCATTTAATGTGCGTAACAACAGTGTGAAGAACATTGTGAAATACATATCAGAGCATTCCCTGTTGCTCTTTTTCTTTTGGTTTGTTTGTTTGTTTTCAAAGAAAAACCAAGTGTAACAGGTGAGGTATGACTGTGAGATACTTGAACGTTATAACCTAATTGTGAAACATCCGCTCATCTGGAAAGGCTTTCCACAAGGTTTTGGAAGCGGGCTGTAGGGGATTTACTCCTGGACAATGATGTCAAGTGATAAGACCTGGCTGTAGCGGTCAGCAGTTCACTTCATCCTAACGGTGTTGGAAGTTACTGATGTTGGAATGTTCTTCTCCGTCAAACTGGACGCATCACTTCCAGAAAGTCATAATATTTTTGTCCGCTATGTTGTATGGTTTTTGTTTAGTATAATTTATTTGCTAAATAAAAAGGGTTATATCTAGATTCCATAAATCAAGCAGGCAGATGAGAACTTTGCTCTCGAGGGAAATTGTGTGGAATTTAAAAAGTATGAAGACGGGGAAGAGGAGAAGGACAGCCATGTGTGTGATGTGAGAAGATTGCTGCTGGAGCTGAAATATTTGAATTGATATTGAATCAAATGGAAAATCACAATGAATCCGATCCGTGTGAATTAGAATTGAATCAATGTTTGAAATCAGCGACAGAGCTCAGCACTCGTGCATTCAGTTTGATTGAATTACTAGCATTCCTAAAAATTATGCTTACAACACAAATTACTGTCTGCCGCAACTGAGAGGAAGGTGTAGGTGTAAATTGGTGACTTGATTATTGCTAAATGAAATAGCAGCTGGATATTCCTGCCCTCATTTTTTGTACTTCACACTGAAGCTTCATTTAAGCTAAATTTCAGACTGGAGCAGATAATCAGTCACTTCGAGGAACAAACAGGTTTTCCCTTTTTTACACATTCCTGGCAGCACAATGAGCCGATAAAGTCACCAGAGAGGGCCTTCTGCAAACTTTTTTTTTTAGAGCTTTCCTCGTGTATTTATCGCTCAAACAGATTGCTGTTGAAGAAAATATGAAGACGCATTGTGTTGTGAATGATATTTGAACTGCCCTTAGAAGATTAAAAGGCACGTCTGCAGACAGGGAGACGGCAGTTTTTCTAAGCCCTCAACTAAAGCATAAGCCTCCAGAAGCCCTCCGTCACTGCTATCATGAGAATATATTACTTGTATATGCAAGAGTCATTAAGCAATTAATTTATTGTATAACTTTACACACCCTGGGGTCCATACCTGTTTATGAGATAGATTGATTGTGAAATTATATTCTTCAAATGAACTGAGTTTCCCATTTCGAGGAAGGGGAGGGTCCACGTTCGCTGTAGCATAACAGGTTCAAGGATTGGTCATCTTCACCGGTGTACAAAACCAAAGACTGTTTTTCTTGGATGATAAATTTGTAAAGTGCTGCGGTTAATGATGTATGATAACACAGAACTCACTGCAGTACCGAAGAAAGCCTGAGTGCTGACAGAGCTAAGAAGACCATTTCTCTCTTTGTGAAAGAAAAAAAGTGTAAGTGTTCATGATACTGAATTTGACATATTGTTGAAAATTACATGCTTTTTTTTTTTACATATATATATATGTATATCTTGTGTAGAGGTGCTCATTTGTGCCCTGATTTTTCTGGAAAAAAAATTACTTTTTGTTATATACTGTGACGGCCTCCTGTTTCTAGCAGGGCCTGCTGCCTGTGTGGATGTGTGTGTGTGTGTGTGTTTGTGTGTTGCTCTTGTGTGTCTTGCAGGTACCTGTGGGGGCGGAGAAAATTAACGCAACTGGGAGCAACTGGCCAGTCTGCCAGAGCGCATAAGACCTAGCTGGAGCACCCTGCTCGTGGGCTTCATTTTGCTGTCTTCATTCCCCAGTGTCATGTTTTAGTTTGGTCGTCTTAGGCCTGTTTGCTTGGTTTAATTTTTGCACCTTACAACACTGCACTTGACACTCCAAACGCACCCATCAGCTGGCACACTGATCTCCTTGACTCCACACTACATACATTTTGGTTTAGTTTAATTATGTTCATTAGTTTCCATTTATTAAAACTGAAAAAAATCCTTGACAAACCCGTGTCCTCCCAGTTTTTGTCATGGTTCACGAGCCAGTTGTGACAATATATTCAGGAAAAGATTTCTGCCGCAATGCAGATTTCCCTGCTAAATCATCTGATCAGAGAGATTAATTGAATGTTGAATGTGAAATGCAGGCCGGTAGAGACAGCGGAGTAGGATTAACAATTAATTGAAACATGCTACTCATGCCCATATGGACAATTTGCTTTAACTAATTCATCCTGTGTGTTGTACGTCCACCTGCAATAAGTGTCGGTTATCGGAGGGGGATTTTCATGGTTAGCAATCAGGTTTGCTTCCCCCACGCCTAATTAGACCACGCCTATGCAAAGTCAGCAGTGTTCGGGATATTAGTGAGTGTCATAATTAAACAGGTTTTGACTTCTGAAATGTATTCCATCCAGAAAATGAAATCAAAAGCATTCCCTTCTGGGTCCAGGAAAATAATCAGATACAATCAATGTAGGCTGCAGAACTGTGTTCAATAGCAGAGCTTCAGAAAGGCACCATCAATTTACATTTTAAAACAGTAAATATTGACCGACATGGCACAAGGAGTCCATACGTTGCTTTTGCAAATATGCATTTATCAGTTAATAAGCACGTGCCACAAGACAGTGGGGCGCACAGTATGGCTCCTGGTGCATTATCCAGTCAGCAAATTTTTCTTTGGCAAGGACGAGGGCCAAACCAACAGCCAAGCTGTGGCACACATTTGGTGCGGACTGTTACGTGACACCGGCTTACCAATTCCCAAACTAAACCTGCTGGGTAAAGCTGGTGTGGCTCATACTTAGACCTGCTGAAATTTCAATTTCATCCCCCGAAACCAGCAGGTTGATGATGTGATACTGCGCACACATCATCAAGATTTATGCGCGCTGCGGCTACCGAAGGGACTGCTGGGGAGGTAAAGTATGGATTCCAAAAATTCTCACCGCCCTCAGATATAAATGTTGCAGCTACACCAGGTCAATGTGTACTTTGTAGCTTCAACCAAATGCTGCCGAATAGCAAATGGTTTCCATGGTGCTACAGTCACAGCGCTATCATATGGCCCCTCAGCAGTTTGTTCTTATTATTTAGACCAGAATTATGGTTGCTGTCAGCCAACAGGGCAGCTTTTGGACAAAACACCAGAGAAAGCACAAAGAGTGTTTTGGTTTTCCCCCCTCAGACTCCCTCAGGTGTCAGAGCAAATGTGACCTCGTAATGCTCAAAGCCGTTTGAGGGGGCAATCAAGTGTGACTGTTTCAGCTAAGGAGTTAATCATCGTCTGTGCTTTGAAATTCATTCTTTTTTCACCCCATGCCTTCTCCCAAATGAGCCACGCAGAATACTGAAACATTTGCTTTCATATTCACAAAACCCCGTAAATATGTGTCAACTCCCAGTAATGGCCATTAAACCTTTAAAACAACAGGAACTGTCTTCTATTTAAAAAAAAAAAAAAATGGAAAAGAGAGGAAACCTACGTGGAATGAAAACAGCAACAGAGAAGCATCTCCATCTCCCTGAAGAACAACGTCTGTTATCTGTTTATGGCAGCGGGCATCTTTTTGTGTTTAACACCCTTGTCTACTAAATTAATCGCAAATTGCTGTGTGACACTGAGGCATTCAGTCACTCCATGAAATCACTCGGAAAAACCACAAGAAAGAGGATGACTCGACAGTATTCACTGGATGTGTGTGGATTTTCTTTTCTTATTGATGATTATACAGATTATTCTGCCCTACGTGCTGATTTATTTTGAAATTGAAATGTAGGTGCCTTTTGTAATTTAGAAGCTTAAAATTTTTCTGCCGCAAAAAGACAAATGAGAAGAAGCTTAAGTCAAGTTGTATGCGTGATACACTGATGCTTTTTATTTAGGTTATTTGAACTGATCTCTCTCAACTTCCCAGAATAGAGGAGATCATATGAGGATTTAAAAAAAAAAAGGCTTTGCGATTATAGATATTGATAGATTTATTCTATCTATAAACATTTGACACATTTTTTTAAACTCTCCCTTTGGCGGCCTGGATTACACAAATTAATCTGTGTATCTCTAAAACATTATCCTGCATTTGTGATGTGTGTTTATGGCGGATACACTTGCTGTGTCAAACTACCTCGGCTGCGGAGATTAAGGGCGTGTATAGGGGTTTACTGGAAGTGCTGAACGGGGGGCTGAAGGCTATATTATGAATCATTGAAGGATTACATCCTCGTATCTTCTCCCATCTTGAGTATTGAAGACCGGCGAGATGTTCAATGACTTGCAGCAGCCATTTCACAGCTGAGGTGTTGTCTGTCCATTTCCCTCAATGATAAAAGATATCTTTCTGTAGGTTTCCGGAGCTGAGACTGGCAGAAACGATGCAGAACAGCCGCACTAAGCAGGATGGAGGTCCTGCAGAGGCTCTCTGTATTTTCAGGAGGAGATATTTGGTTGGTGCTCAGCAAACATTAAGGCTGCAAGTCTTTGAGTTAGCGAGAGTGGGGTGGCAATCGCTCCACTTTGATCTTGAGAATGATTAAATATGCATGACAGAAACCAAACAACTCAGATGCCATCTTTTGGATCCAATCCTCTATAAAGACAGACAGTTAATGGAGTAGTTGTTTAGTCGCCATTTTGGTGTTTTCTTTCTGAAAGCACATTGAAGCCACTCATAGGTCCTTCTCAAAGTGAACTCTGCTTCTGATGCCTCTGGTCTTTTGTGGTTATAAAACTCCAAGAGGAGAAGAGACACATTTGAGATTAAGGTGTTAGATTCAATCTAACAGTGATTAAATAACCAGCCATTATATGGCTGTAGCAAATTAATTTCCCCGGTGTCATTTCAGCCTGGCTAACACAGTGTACCTGCGGAGCCAACTGTGTGCCACTGATATTAGCCACAGTCTCTTGAGTAACATGAATGCAACAGAAAAAAGAAAGAAAGAAAAGAAGCATGCATCGTTTTTGCTGTCCGCCGAGAAGAACTGGAAAATAAATTAAAGGAAAAGATAATATAAGTGGAAAGTAACTATCTGCATGTACAGCATGTAGGCAAAATAAGTCCGGTGTTTTACTTAAGGTCCCGTGGTGAGCTGGACTTTTGACTTCCCGCTGAAGACGACCGGTTAAAGGCTGGAACAAACGTACAGGGAGCAGATACTGTTGTTCCACCTTTCCTTCTGTTCCATCTAAATTCCCACCACATCAACACTGCACCTGCACAGGTCCATGTCATGTCTACTTCCTGTTGTCCATGCTAAATAGCTCCCATATAAGACAGCTTCCTGTGTGCGGGGATTGATGACTTAGCGTGGGCAAAAAGGGCCCGCTCCAGGACAGATGATTGACAGCTTTGCCCTTCAAGGAATAACAAAAGCAAAATGGAAAAGAATCTTTATTTTTCCATATATATTTACTTCTTACATCTTTATCATAATAAATATAACTTTTATTTATTTTCTTATTCTTTTTATGGCACCTCAGTGACTCCACAGTTGTTTGAAGCTAGCTAATCATCTTTAAAGTAATAAAATGGACAAAAGTCAGAAAGTCTCCCGAGGAAAAGATTTTAATTAGGTTAAATTGTTTATTTCCTTCCCCAAAAGTAACACCCTTAAAATGGTAGCACCCTCAAATTTTTTTTGTCAGACATAAGAGAAATGAATGTGCTTCTACAAGTATACACAGAATTTCTTCTGAAAATTAACCGTGCTTGTGCTTTCTGCTGTCTGAAGGAGTAAATATAACTGTCAGTCAGCACATTTAAGCATGATATAACTACAGCAGCCGTAGATATTAGGCTTGAAAACAAGCTTAAGGCACTCTGAACTGGTCATAGCTGCTATTTGTATGGTGAGTAAATGGAATATTCAACACAAAAATGAGCTTTCCTAACTGAAGAAATAGCTCAGCTTTTGTGCACATATGATACTGGGAGATAAATATCTTATAAGTGATAGCTCGCATGGCAGGTGAACTATTTTAGCCCCCCCTCCCAGCGTACTGTCTGAATTGAGCAATATGTGCAAGCAAAAGCACAATTTGGATTAGCAAAAGCCCCACTGATAGGTCAGCTTAGCCCGTAATGGAGCAGCTTAGGCCTTGTCTGCATGATTATAACATCCTCAGCAGCCTATTTCCTTGCGTCCAGATGTTACAATGCAACCATCTCTGCCTCGCTATAAGCCCTATACATATTTAGATCACATAAAATTAAAATGGCTTTGCATATTGTGTACATCAACAAGAAGGCTTACTGCAGCTGTAATGCTTCTGATACATTTCCAAATAATTTCTTTGCAGCTTTAAAACATTTCGAGCAATAATCATTTCTCAGTCAGTTGCTGCATTCGATATATTGTACAAGTCGTTATCTCGGACATGATTTTTTCCTTTGTTTGTTGAATATCAGCCTCATAGTGTCATATTCACAAGCATTTGAAACTACTTTAGCTACAGAAGACATTTCAGATGTGACAGTTCATTTACAAATCCCTGCCTATGAAGAATGCCTTTAACTGAATTGATATTTAGAAGCTCAAGCAATCACTTGGTACACTTTCTGCATTCTAATAGCCACGAAATCTCGTTCAAAAGCTTTTTCCGTGAATCAACGCTTTCTCCGGGTGAAACACACTTGTGGTGAGATGAATTACGGGCACAGAAACAACTTGAGTGCACTCATCTATTCCAAGGATTCAAAGGTGCATTGTTAATAAGTGTACATTGTGATTTTCCGCATCATTCTCAGCACAGTCAATAAATTGGAACAGGTCAAGATAAGGTTAAAGGTTTTAACGGGTCACAAATTGTGTCACAAATGGTGTTAGTGATCCAAATGAGTTTAAAAGAGATTTTTTTTTTTTTTTTCCAGGCCCAAACGTTTGCATGAATTGCTGCGTGTTGCTGATTTAACAGAAATTTCACAGGTTGGTCTGATAACAGGTTTCATTCCAGGTACTTTCACCTGGCCATTCTGACCTGATCCAGACACTTCCACTCCTAATATTAAAAAGAAGAGGTTGATGCTAAGCTCTAATCAGTTTTCTCCCATCAAATTAGTCACAGGATCACATTCTGTTCATTTCTTATTTGACAAGTCCTCTATTCCAAGTTTTATTTACAACTTTCAAGCACCGAATTAAGAGCTCTGAACAACAACATAGAGGCAGCTACATTTCCCCAGCAGATTGCTGCAGGGCAGCCTGCGGTGCCAAGAATGCACAACACCTAAAAACAATACATGGATGCAAAGTATAATTGTTTGGCACTGGGATTATCTCACAAAAGCTCATTGAGCTGACCTGTGGCCATTTTCATCCACAGTTTTCAAATATAGAGATATAGGTATGTTATATTTATATACTTTTATGTATGCCCCAGGCCTTAGCTGATGATTTGTGTTGTTCTATTTTCATTTTCCCAAATAAGAAAATACACCATCTGCAGCTTAAATGCTCAAAGGAGCTATAGGTAAGGTTTGATTTATAGCCAACATTAGCATTAAAAACTGTTTAATTACAATATTGTGAGTTCAGCATAAAACCTTATTTATTCACTCAATGCCAACTCTCATCATCATGTGACATTGTCCACAGAAGTGAGGACACTGCCCTGAAAAAATAACCTGCTGTAGCTGTGTGTTGCAACCAAGCAACAGGAAGTCAAGGTTTCAATTCAATCTAGAAAAAAAAAAAAAAAAAAAGTCTTGATCGATAAGTTGGTGCTGATCCGGCCCAACAATTTGACACAGATTGAAAAAGCTCTTGGCGCTGCTGTAATGGACGTTGATCGGTTTGATCCCATTTTCAGTTTAACCACATTTTAGCAACTCGCCACCAGATCTACCGATGATCCATTTCCATCTCCTTTCTCCTCCAGCGCCTCAGCCAACATTAATATTTCACCGTGAGTAGTGGGGTGGGCCGACCTGCCCATGTGACCTGCCACAGCAGTCCAAAGGAATTCAACTCCTTCCACGGTGTTTGATTGGTATTTAAGGTGCCTTTGCAGCACACTTCTGTTCATTTTGTGTGTATTAAACGTATGTGAGAGATCTTTCTGCGAGCAAGTAAATCTATCACACAAAAGTAATACATTTTCTCACCTCCCTGTTTTTCTTTTCTTCTTTCTATTTCACCACAGTTAGACGCATTCTCAAGCATATATAGGTGGAGGAATTTATTCCTTAGAGTAGACTTGAAGCACACGTGCGGTGCTCAGTGAGGACGGCGCTACCGAGAATAACAGCCTGATAATTTAATACCCTGTGTACAAAGTCCTCAACACATTGGATTTTCAGAAATCATCCAAGACTACACACAGCAGTAAACTGCCAGACTCAGGTGAGAGAAGTGACTTTGAGGCTTAAAATCTTTTCTATTTTTCACATTTAGTTGCCGACCACTTGGTGCAGTAAACTGCTGATAAAAGGCTTCACATTCATTTTACCTTTTCGGACTCCTTTTAAAGGCCTGAGTGTTGCACCGGCATTTAAATAGCAGGATCAGTATGCATTCCACTGCATGCTGCACTTATAACCGGGGGGGGTCAAACATGAGTCACAATGCATTGGTTGCACCTATGGCGATGGGAGGCACTGCTGCAGTGGAAATATAGAAGAATTACGATCCAATGACTTTTATTCAATTACCAGCCCATTATTGTTCTTCATTAAATCACCTCAATGATTCAATTAAGAAATGAAAGAGATGAGCAGGAAGGGACGCAGCAGATAAAGGGGCGATAGTTTTTAATGATCTTATGGATGCATAACAACGAGGTGACAGATAAGCTAAGCTGGTACGGACAATCAAGCCCTGACCTCGTCTCTACCGGCTCAGGAACACAGAGCGATTCAGACGACTAGAGGCAGTCCTCCTCACCGTTTGGATTTGGACGGCCGACTGCAGCGATTAGTTTGCTGAAGAATTCAAATATGAAACCTGGAGCCTGGAAACTGTATAAATGAAGATTCTTCAATCATAATGCATTCTGTATTAGCTTTAATTCGTTTCATTATGGTTTGGTTACTCAGCTAAGCTATTTAACCCTTTTCTGCTGATTATTTTATAAATATTTTAGGGATGTGGACGACATCTATCTCTGCCACCTCCATATTTCTGCTCCTTTTTAATTCCAAACAAAGCACGAAAGCTTTCACATAATTATCTCCGTGAAATACACCCTGTGATTCAAACAGGTAGAGGGGAGCGCAAAATAGAGCAAAACCATTCATTTCTATTTTAACAATCTAGTTCTCTTGTTAGACGTGTTGTTGAAACTCGTATCAACATTTTAATTTCAAATCAAGGTGAGTGTTCCAAAAGTATGTCCTTTGTCACTCGCCAGCGAAGTCCAGTTTTATACTTGTTCGTCATACTGTTTAAAAATTTTGATGTCCTAACAAATGGAATAGATGAAATAAGTAAAAATAATCACAAGCAGAGCCAACTTCAAGTCTAACGCCTCCCGCAAATGTCCGAAGCCCAATAAAATATGTTAAAACCAGTGGAAATATTACTGTTCTCTGGACAGACAAAGACAGACACTGACATTTTCCAAAGGTTTTATGGAAGACATTACCAATTTCTGCAATATGAGAAATGGCTGAAGTAACAAGTGTGCCTGCTGTAACATTACCCTGACATTCATCCTGACATTTTGCAAGTTCAGTTACGTTTCCGTAAAGAGGAGAACATTTCTTCTGATTCCCTGAATGTACTCCGCTCTGCATTCCCTGATATACGCACTAATGCATAGTACAGGAAATGGCACAGGAAGAGTTTGTGAAGCCCCAGCCCCCGTTTTATGGTGTCATGTTGACCCACTGCTCAATAGTTATCGAAAAGAAAAAAAGTGGCTGTAGTGAATAATTTCTCAAAAGGTTGGCGTTCAAGTGTCAGCAGCAGTTTGTGTCCTTCGTGGCTGTTTGTTTACCCACACAATAATTGATGCCCTTCAACTTGTTATCTTGTCAGATGTTGTATCACTGTAATTTAAAAGTGAAAATGCCAGGAAAGCTCTCATTTTGAAAATTACTTGACATAAATTCATGCATACTGCTGGACTTCTGTTACCTCAGATGAACCTCTTCAAGACAAGTAGGATTTACAACTTCCCGATGAATAAAGCAGGTCATACACGAGCTGCCGTGAACACATACAGGAGATTTTTTGTGAAAAATGCAGCAATCGAGAATGTGCACAGTTTTATCTGCGGTCAGCTTCAGTAAAGTGATTTCATCCGGAAGCATAGGCCTTTTTTTTTTGTTTTGTCTCAGGCAAGGAAATCTATCATGTTCAAACTGTCATATTAATTGGTTCTGCTTAACTGAGCTGGATCTGCTGCATTTCCAGGATGTAAATTTTAGCCTTTGACTCTAATGTATTCAGGTGTGACTTCCAATTATGGGAAATGTAGAGGAAAACTCTTTGTTGTTTCATATGGGGAAGGTACAACACTGTACGTTTTGTTTTGTTTTTTTTAAACTAATATTAACTGATATGGCATTCTTTGAACCGACCTGGCGCGTTGAACAATATGCAATCAGTTTATTGTGTTTCAGATAAAGAGTTATTTGCTTATGTTCAGAGAGAGAAAAACACTTGCCGCTGCTGCAGCACAGAGACCCAGAATATCATGACTTGTTTTGCTTGGTTTTTTTTTTGTGTTTTTTTCTTGTAGTGGGCAACATCAATAAGAGAATATCGGGGGGCAACTGAGATCAAATTGAATGAGTGTAGCCGGAAGTGCTCTCATCAGCTCATCCGAAGGCAAATAAACAAACATGTAAATAACAATAAGAAGAAAATCATCTTTCAGAGGAGTGTGTTGTGTCATTAGAGCCCAAATGAGCCTTTACGTAAGAATATTATTTTAGGTTTAGGGTCTGTATTGTATATTCAGGATTGCGAGAAATCAGTTTCTTTTTATAGTCTGGAAACTTAAAACTAGACGACAAAGTTGAAAACGCAATATCCTTTGTCTTTGATGTGAGATAAGATCGCTTCTATTGTCACGACGGACTTTAGAACAGTTATAAATAGACTTTCAGGCTCATATTCACTGAAGTGGACTAATGATGCAGGGTGATGCAGCATCCCAAGCGTCCTCACAGTTTCTCTCATCGCCGCTCTTCATGATGTTTTATGTCCAAAAGGCATCTGAACACAGCGTCAGATGTCAGAGCTGCACTCTGATGATGCGGGGAGAGAAGTACCTGGCTCGCCCACAGTTGGAAGTGGGACGGTCTTTAGGGGATCTCAGGAAGAGAGTGGGGAATAAGGTTTTGATCAGGACCAGCTGTCACTTCTGTCCTCAACTATTCTGTCAAAGCCCTGTGCAGTCCTGCACTGGTACAAGTATAACAGGCTTTCGGATTTGGGAGAACGCACGGCGGTTTAGTCTCACCATTTTTATTATTCTTGTCATTCATTCAGACACAGAGTTGGCTTCTCATCGGAGACACCAACACTAACAGTGTTGATTAATGATAGGAAAAATCTGGCATGTATCCCAACAGTAGACTTAAAATGTTAATTTAATTAGAGATAATAAAAAAGATGGGCCCTTTGACGCATTGCTAAAATCTTTTCTGAAACCTGACCAAGTTCTTTTTGCACCTCAATCTCTTTTAGAGCTGTTCCAGTCAGAGGGATCACAGCGTGTCAATGGGCAGGTTTCACAGTCACTGGTGACAGCTGTGATTTGCCCATAGCTGGGGCTATTCAGCCTGATTGGAAGGGTATTTATAGTGGTTGTTTGCAATTGTTTCGGCTGGATGTGTGGCTGAAGAGGGTCAACACCACCAGTTGGCGCTCTGAGGTTTCTGTGGGGTTTTAGTGTGTGTTGTGAGTTGAGTGCGTAAAAGGCAGTTCTTTATGCGTTTTTTTTTAGATACCCTTCAGTGACTCCAACTTGTGTTTATTTTGAGTCCCATTGTCTGTTTGTTTGTCTGTCACCCCAGCCATTATTTTGAAAATCCAAGATATTTTTAGTTTGGGACGAGCGCAGTTATTGCCCCTGTTGTTCAAGTTGTTGAAACACAAAAACACAACACAACCGTTACCATGAGCATAAACAGCAAGCATGAAGTACCACTTGTGTACAGTACGACATCATCTTTGGCCTGCTGAGCCAAAACCAAGAGCAGAGAAGATCAGAAATATTATAATTAATATAAATATGTTGCATAAGAAAAAAAAAAGGTCCTAAGAAGCACCTCTTCTCAAAATGCTAATTTTGATTCTCAGAAGTAGTGAAATATTCAGAGTTGACACGTTTTACGCGTTATCGTTCAACTTTTAAAGAGTTTTGTCAAAACTGCTGGACGGACCATGCAGAATTGCATGCATTGACTTGTTTGGGGATAAATGTGTGAAGGATGTAAGGGAAATTGGATATTGAGAGGTAATAGGTGTGAGTGAGGAGTGTCAGGATGAGCTGGCTTTTGTAGCTGAATTTCCAATAGCGATTCATTAAATACCCAATAATCAGAATTAAACTCACTGAAGGGAGAAATTCATGGGGGAGATATAATAGAACATGCTGCTGCTTCACGCTCATCGAAGATTATATTAGAAAATATTATATGGCTTTTTGCAACTGTGTTGAGCGGCGCAATGCCAATTTTTCAGCTTCTCAGCTTGACAACGTGCAAGACACTAACAGGGGAGAATATTTTTTGTATAAAACAAAACAATTTTACCTTCAGTAGGTCTCTATTGGGGTGAGCACAGGGGCATAGTGGTTAGCACTGTGGCCCCACAACAAGAAGGTCGCGGGCTCGGTTCCTGGCCTGGGGCCTTTCTGTGAGGAGTTTACATGTTCTCCCTGTGCCTGTGTGGGTTTCCTCCCACCGTCCAAAGACATCCTGTTTAGGTTAACTGGTGACTCTAAATTGTCCGTAGGTCTGAGTGTGAGTGTGAGTGGTTGTTGGTCTCTGTCTGTCTCTGTGTGTTGACCCTGTGATGGACTGTGATGGACCCCGCCCCTCGCCCAGTGTGAACTGGGATTGGCTCCAGCTCGCCCCGCAACCCGGAAATGGATAAGCGGTAAAAGATGAATGAATGAATAGGTCTATATTTATCACATAACTTGACCTGGTGGATCTGGTGGTTAAATCAAACTCGCCACTATTATTTGAGCTTGAGCTGATCACCAAGGATGTCGGCGTACTCTGGGTTTTTGTTTTCCTTTGAAAAGTTGCACCTCAACTATTGCCTCCCACTCCATAAAAGACCCTTCCGGGCTCTTTTGCCCTGGCCCCTTAGGCTTGTTTCTGTGTGTGCCAAACACATACGCATCCACTTGTTGAGAGGAGGGTGAGGAATGACTCTTCTTTTTTTTTTTTTTTCCCCTCCACTTCCCAGCAAACCACTATCTTTGTTCGTCGTGCTGCTCTAATCACACACGTCACTCAGGGTGTAATAGCGGGATTATTCATTGCTTCTTCACTGATATTTGCCGTCGGACTGTGAGCAACATTCCTCCTCGTTTTTCTTTATGACATTTAAAAATTAAGTAGTTCGTTTATTGACAAAAATGTCACGTCTTAACAGATTTTCCGAAAACACAGTTAACGTAAAATTGATGATTGATTCATGTTTCTCCGACAAAAGGCAAAGATTCTCGTTGCTCCCTGATACATTTCTCTTTTACAAAGACAAGAAACAAACACACCAAAAAAAAAAATCAAACATTTCATTTATTCACACTTCAAAATTGTAGTATTGCTGTTATTTATTTATTTTTTTTCTAGGCATTATTTACAGGATCACAGTTGTCTGCCCACGTCTCTGGCTCCGCATCCAAAATGTGTGTTTCTAAAGACTCAGGAACACATTATGAGTGAACTCCTTTTAGAATAATTGATTGTATTTGACATGACATGGAGTAAACTTGGCGGATTGACTCTGCAGCCAAGCCATGATCAATCCAAATGAGAGACATGGGGAGCATTTTATTCCTTTGCCAGAGTTTATTAGAAACAACTGAGTTTCTCTGGAGAAACTCTATTCCACCAAAAACAGCTTGGACCTCTTACAATCTGGGAATGTAAATTAGTGTGATCCCTCACCTCATCATGCCTCAAAATATTCCCCATGCATTAGCCTGACAGAGTATAATGAAACACTGAGTTAAACGCCTGGGCATGTTCCAGAGCACTTTTTTGGTGGGCGATTTTGGCAAGAGTTGTGATTATCTGCGAAGATTAGCTCTTTCCTCAACAAACACAAAAATTTGCTGTGATTTGTTACACTGCATGTTCTGAATGAACAATAAAACTTTCGAGATAACAGAAGACGACACATCATCTGCTTGCTCTGAATTTTGGGTGGACTGGGTGTGAGGGGGAATTTTCAATCAAAGTTACTGTGTGTGTCCTTTACACATTCTCTTGGTATGCGTCTGTTATGCTTGTGTAAATATTTTAACTGCGAGTGCTGAATTTGCCCTGTTGCTTTTTTTTCTTTTCAAATATATTACAGTAATGAGACTGCACGCAGATGTTTTCAAGGAAAACGTCAACTATTTTCTGAGCAGAAGACGAATCATGATTCTTCTGCCGTTTGCAGTATATGTCTTAATGCAGGAAGACTGCAGCACGCCTCTCGTGTTAAAGGTGGTTAGGGATTTTGACCTGCACCTCCGTACCTCTGTTTGCCACGTTAACGCCGCGGACGTGTGCTGGAAAACAAGAAAGTAACTGTAAATGTGCTATTTTCTCGGTCTAAGGGTAGTAAACAGCAGATGGTTTGCTGGGCTTCTTTAGCACGATGGATTTTATTTGCCTACCCACCTGAATGACCTGTGTTAAGCTGAGCAGCTGATGCTGAGAGGGAAAAAAAAGAAGAAGCAAAAGTTAACTTGTTTACTCCGGTTGCTCTAGATTGCAAGGGCAATCATTTGCCTTTAAGATTGAGCGTTAAGATTAAAATGTTTCTTTTTTCATCCTGCCTCACTATCCCACTGATATTTTAGATGTACATGATCCATAACTGAGTCCCGCAATAACAAACTATTTGCCTCGTGCGCTTTTGCTTTGTTTTATAAATAAATGTATGATGATTAGCATCAAGCCCAATGGATGCAATAGCTTGTTACGCCACCCTGAAAAAGGTAACCTTGAACATTGTACATCTGTCCCGTCAATTGGACATGCTCCAAAGATGCACAACATATTACCAGTGCGATGCTGCAGCTCATGTCCATACAGTAGGACATTATTGGTTGTTTCAAGGTGACGCGCTGTTGTGTGTGTGTGTATATATTTATATCATGACCATGCCTGGTGATGTCGCACCTTCAGACCACCTACTGTACTTTGGAGTTAAGTTGCAAACAGAGTACAAGTCCTTGAAAGGTTGCAAAAATCTTTGGCCATTCATCACTATAAGGGGAGAAAGTGATGGAAAATAATGAAAACGAATACTCTTTTTAGACACAATACTATCGGAAGATATGTTTAATATCCCATTACAGGACCAGAAGTAACCACAGGTCTATACTGCCAGGAGACAAACATAATCCAGAGGGAAATTACCCATCAGGAAGGCAATACTGTTACTGAGATGCAATTACCAGGCCACTTGTGAGACTTCCAGCCCAGAATCCATGGGTGCACGTGAGGGTGGTCGATATGTGCATAACAGCTCTTATGTTTTGCAGAGTAAATTGGATTCTTTGCAGGAGAACAGTTAATTTAGAATATGTCCAAGATGCAAATGATTGATGTGGCTGTATTGTAACAACTGTAGGTTTGTGCTGCAGGGAGGCCAAATGGGGGGGAAATATATATATATCGCAGGGAAAAGCCTTTATGTAAAAATGATGGGGATTTATTTCTTCTTCTTCTTTTTGCAACCAACTCCTTTTCCACAAAGAATAATTAGGAATTTGGTTGACTGTTTCATACACTGATTTCTAAGGAAACATTTCTTAATTTTAATTTGGAAGAAAAAACACAGTCTGCCTGCTTGGACTCCGTCTGTCCTCACATTTCACTGTGGAGCTTCTAAGCTCATATTCATTTGTAGCTTAAAAAAAAACAAAAAAAAAAACGGTGTGTCTCACAGAGGATTTAATGTCCCAATTTAGCACTGAATCGCATAGCCTACAAACAAAGAAAACAGCACGGATTGGAATTAACATCAGTGTAAACATTTGATAAGGATTTGCTTGAGGCAAATGCTATGCTTTATTATGGCTACAAAAATAGACACTGTACAAACAAGACTAGTTCCTGCACATATGATGTACTCGTTTGGGTGCCGTCGTGTCCTACAACTCATTCTCACAGACCGAGTTGAGCATAATATTTGTGGCTCCGGTAAATAGCTTCCTGTTATCCACGAGATAAATCTCTCAAGTTGTTGACATTTCTATTGTTCTACAAATTATCACCTTGAACGTGATAATTAATCACTTCTGCCTTTATTTCAACGGCCCCTCTAACTTTAAAAGTAGCAAAGAAAGGAGGAAAGTGCTCCCTACGTCCAATGCGGGGGGGGGGGGGGGGGCATTCGAAATAAGACTGCCTGCACAGAGTGTGAGTCTGGCATGCATAATAAATGTATGACAAAACAATACCCCAGGCACCCCAGTATTAATGATATGCAGTGAACTCATTATTAAAGTTCCAAAACAGCTCCTGGAGTAACACAGATGGAGTCAATTAAGCAATGAACATACTTGCTTGCCTGTCGTTTCATCTTCTTTCTTTTATCTCTTGCATATTACTCCATGGATGTAATTAGCTGTATGTTTCTCCTCACAACATAATGTCCAGTGATAATAACAGTTATTTTCACTTGTAATTTCAAACAATGTAATGCTTAATAAATGTACCAAATTTGCTTGCACTGTGTCCTTGGGTATTTCGCTTGCACTGCAAGAGGTGCTCAGGATAATTCTGAACTAAGCTGGCTTTTTATTTATTTATTTATTTATTTATAATTTTGTGTCTTCTGCTGTTCCCAGAGACCTGATGCCTTCGACGCTGGAGGGCCAGATCACCATGGAGAAGACGCCTAGCTATTTTGTGACTAACCATGCCCCAAAGCGCATCCACTCCATGGCCAGGGACATCAAGCTTATTATTGTGGTGCGGAATCCCGTCACTAGAGCCATTTCAGACTACACGCAGACTTTATCCAAGAAACCAGAGATTCCCACCTTTGAGGTTCTGGCTTTTAAGAACCGGACGCTGGGTCTCATAGACGCCTCATGGAGTGCGCTGCGTATAGGAATATATGCGCTCCATTTGGAGAGCTGGATGCAGTACTTCCCTCTCTCCCAAATGCACTTTGTCAGCGGAGAGAGGCTCATCGTGGATCCCGCAGGAGAGATGGCCAAAGTGCAGGATTTCTTGGGACTGAAGCGGATCGTCACAGACAAACACTTTTACTTCAATAAAACTAAAGGATTCCCATGTCTGAAGAAGCCGGAGGACAGCAGCACGCCCAGATGCCTCGGCAAGTCCAAAGGGAGAACTCACCCCAAAATAGACGCGGATGTGATTCGACGGCTGCACAAGTTCTACAAACCCTTTAACATGATGTTCTACCAAATGACCGGCCAGAACTTTGAGTGGGAGCTGGAGGACGACAGCGAATCTCGCAGCTCTCAGGACTCGTAGACTGCGGGATGGCACGGCGCAGCCACACCACCAGCCTTCTCACTCAAACTACTATTGTCCCGCTTCGTCCCCAGAGACAGTCCTCAAGCACGCCAATCAGTCATGGCTGTCTTTGCAGTGTCTGTATCCATTAGCAAGTTTACTGACATGCTTTTTCTCTCCCTACAGTACTAATGTTGTTGACGATGGCAAATCATTATTGTATATACTAAACATAAAATATATTTATATTTGTGAAAAGGAGATGATTTATTCCTTTCTTTGGTTTTGTTTTTAAAGCATAGAGTTGATCTAAAAATCACGTTAACTATGGCAATGCATGCGATGAGTTAAGTGTCCTTACCTCATGAGCCCGAAGGGTAAACTCTGCCTGTTTTTTTCTCCCTTTACTTTCCTGCAGTTTCTTGCCCTCACACCCACTCACCAGCATTCAGTACAAAAAGTACAAAAATATTCTATTTCAATGGCTAAGGCCATGAGATGCTCTGTATTTCATTTATTTTGTTTTATTTTTATTTTTTACAGTGTCCTGCTGCTTTGGAAGAGAGATAAAAGAGAAAAGTGATAGACATATTATTCAATGATTCTTTGACACGTTCTCATCTTTTCATTTGTCCATATTCAGAATGGACTTCTGAATTCCTTTTTTTTTTTTTTTCAGTTTAAGTTTAACCAAAGTGTTAATTTGCTCAGTTTCACTGTGCTGGTCGCTCTGCACTCATTATTTGAACACATATTCAGTAAGAGAGCTGAAGTACAGTGGCCATCATTTAATAATTGGATTGTTTCACTGCATAGTTGAACATCAGCATACTGATGACCATGCATTCAGATGTGGCGCAGTATCGGTGGGATTCGGCATAATTTGACAAGGGGATCCATGTACCAGAAACACCAAGGATCGCTGTGCATCCTGATTTGAAGAGAGAAAGAAAAAAAAAAAAAAAAAAGGATCCTTTTACCAAAATATCACTTAACTCTTACAGTCCTTGACTGTTTTCCTTGTGACCCTCCTCTTGTCCGAGTAAATACATGTAAAAAAAAAAAAAAAAAAAAAAAAAAAGAGGGTGAAGAACAACAGCTGAGGACTGACCAGAGGTTTGTTCACAAACATCTGCTGCAATGCGGTGTTCTGTCGTTAGAGATTAATGGCGTGTTAAATAAACCGCTGCTGCTGGAACATTGTCAATGTCAAGGAGAATCTGCTGTCACGAAAAAAAAAACCCACTACATACATGCCCAGGTAAATGACCAAGCCATTACTGTTTGTACTTAACTGGAATGAGATGATGTCTGCCTGAGTTCTGCAACAAAACAATTGTGATCAGTGGGACTAACTGGGCGGCTGCTTGTGGTGGAAAATAACAGGGTTTTTTTTTTGGTTTTTTTTGGGGGGGGGGGTGGCTGTGAAATACTCCTTTTACTCATGCAACAAAATAAGAACGTGACCCCTTATCTTTTCTTTCTTTTTGCTGGTTTTTTGCATTACTCGCTGTGCATCTGTTTGTTGTCTCTGGACTTCTCATCAATTGAGACAATCAATACAGTCAATGAGTCAATAAATACAGTCTGCTACACATCACTGGTTGCTACAGCTATGATGCATTGCTCTGTTAATCCTTCCTGTTCTCTGGCCATGGATGGCTGGATTGGTTCACTCTCTGCAGACCTCTCTGTCACCCCGGGGAGGCGGACACCAGCAGCTACTTACACCGAGCAATTGATTCAATCAAAGTAAGCACTATACTGCCCTTTGTAGCACCAAGCTTGAACACTTACCTCAGCGTCTCACCATCCCAGTCACAGCTTCCACTTTCAGGCTTTTCTGTGTAGCCATCCCTTGGTGTTTTTCTCACAATCTCTTTGTCTGCACTTTTACCCGCTCTCCTTCACATTCGTTGTCCCTCCACACACATACAGTACGTCATTCTCCGAGCCAATATGGTGTGACGGGGAAGCTGTTGCACCAAAGTCTGGCTCTTTTGTAGAGAGACGACTGAACTGCAAGCAAAACATGCCAATCATACAGTTCAGAAAAACACCTCCATGATTATTTACTTATTCCTAATTTCCCTGAGCTTTAGAACATGCATAATCCGCCCTGTGAACCAGACAGACCTCCCAACTCTGTATAGATGCAAGAAAGAGAATCCACAGAAGCCAACCTACACTACAATGTTATTAGAACAGATGAAAACTCAATTTTCCCTCCATGAATATGCACTTTTGCTGTCATTTGCATTCCCAGGATCACACGCATAAGGGAATTTAACTCCGAAGTTAAAACTTGGATCCCACCTCTCATTAACAGAGATGCATTCACCTTTTTTTTAAATTTCTTTTTAGCCTACTTGATTGTTTTAGGTTCAGGCGGAGTACCCTAATGGATCCTGCAAGTGTTACGACACATGAAAGACACGCTAAGCTGTCCTTCGTGGGTTCCTCGAGACGGGAGTCCCGCTGTGTTCTGTGGCTGCAGCAGCGACGACAAGACGACAAACGACCGTGGGCTGCTCATCAAACTGTTGCTGCTTTAAATGCCATTCTTTGAAAATCCAGTGCAAATTTATGGTCAAGCTGAAAAAAAAATGTTGCAAGTGTTTTGCCTGGTCCTGTGTTTTTGCTTGATGGACTATAATTTGTGTAAGAAATATACTTGAAAGAGTGTTTTTCACTTTTCTGTTATGAGCTATACGCTCATTAAGGGAAATAATGAGATGTTACAGCAAAAAAAGCACAGTGTGAATAGTTTCACTCTGAAAGTATGAATGTTTGCACAAAACCTTAAGAGGTCCATCACCGCCAACTAATTGCTTTTTCACTTCATTTGAGTGAATGATTAACAGCTGTGTAAAGACTGAACAACCAACTTTGCACTACTCCACTCTTAATTAGTCTGCAGACCCCAAATATCTCCATCTTTATGTGCACTGACGTGCAAATGCCTCCAACAAAACCTTTTCAAATCTGTAAAATAACGTGTTGACATACAGCAACGGCTGTGAATAACTGGAAAAACAAACATCCACAAAATGCAATAAGCTGAAAATGAGATGCCACTGTACACTCTCCCTATGCACTCATCTATTTTCATCCATAATAAAATCATTCATTTATCTACACTGTAATTGGATCTGCATGGAAATGTTCCCAAGGTGGCTCGGTCATTGAATTTAGCTTGAATTTATCTTCTTGATCACTAAATTAGGGATTAGCACAATCTCCTCTTCTCTTGGCGTCATCTTTTTTTAACCCGATTTTTCAATATCCTTGTCTTCAGGTGTTAGGAGGAGCTAGAGAGAGACGTCGGAGAAGGACAAGGTATCTAATGGTGGGCGAGGCAAACCCGCACGTTGACGATGGAACACATTGAGATTCACAAACCAAACACAAATATTTTCTCAGCAGAAGTCTTAATTTCCACAATTCTCTTAAAGTGTCGCCCTGCTATGTGGAATAGGTAACATCGTTTTAGAAGATGACAAATGGCTTCTCTTCAAATCAACAAATCAACACAGATCCTCCCATCTTTCCAAATCCAAGCCGCTAACAGATTTCAGAATTTCACCTGATGCCGTTTCCTGAGTCAGGAACTTCCTCTTCAACCACTTTCAGGAGAGGAAAAGTATCCTGTCATAAATCTGGACTTGGAGTCTGCTGTCTGCTCTGTGCTGTGAAGGCAATTTTCCATCAAGCCTACAGTCTCTTGGACCTGTTTGAGTCATCTCCTTTGCAATTGCATGGAACGAAAAGTATACCACACATAGCACAATAGCATATTCTGGTATCAATAATGAAGAACTGCTCAGAAATGACTAAGATAGCAGAAATACCAGTCGAGTCATTAATAATAATGAACTACAGTAAGTATTTAGAATTTGAACTACCTTTTTTTTTGTGTTGTTTACCATTAAATTAGTTGGGTTTTTCTTTTTTTATATGTTCTCTTAATTAATGGCATGCCAAGTGATCATTGTAGGTATTGTGGGATTTTTGAAAGCTCGTTTGAGCAAAGATGATTTCAAAAGCAGCCCCAAAAAATGTCACTCAGCATCAACGCACACAGCTATCATCTAATCACCAATTAAACAGTAATCACCGAAAGATAAACATGTTGATAATGTAGACCAATAAATTAGGCATACATAATTAATGTATGTTTAATGAAATCGGCAGAAAATCACATTGGCTCCTCAAACTGTGCTGTAATAATGCACAATAATCCAGTTGCAACTGAATTATATTAACCCAGTAGTCCCCCCCCCCCATCTCCTCCTTTATTAATATGTATAATAACAACAACTGCTCTCTCTCTCTCTCAGTCTATCTCACACAAACACACACAGATGCACAGAAGCTGGTTCTGCTGTCTAGATCTTTTTTTTTTTTTTCCAGATGATGCGAATTAGCCATTAAGACAATTTTCATGCATGGCTGGTTTAAGCTTGCTGTATTTTCCTCCTTAAGGACGCGGGGCACAACTGGATTCCTTTTTGAGTCAGACAGTAATCACCAGAGGTGTAAGTTGCGCACGTCTGCAGTCTTAACCTTCGAAGGCTTTAAGCGGGTCCAAAGTTACTGTGGGGAGAACTCAGTCATGCGAGTCAAGTCTCTGCTGTTGAGGCAGGTGAAGTCATTGCTCGGGTCGAGAACATTCAATTAAATCTTATTAACATTATGTTTAGTTAGTCTTTGACCAGCCAAGAAGTTGGCTAGTACTTTTCTTTTTTTTTTGCTGGTTATTACAATGATGGATGGAGTTGGTGGTACCCATGTCACTGCTCATTTTTACCGTTCTCTTCTTCATTAACGAAATGATTCTTGAATCCAAATTTCATTACTTTTGATGTGCTGCCTCGGGCGTTGGCCTTTTGCTGATTTGTTTTGTCCTAAATGATAAGTGAGCTTGTGCACATTACACAAGGAATCACCCAGTCATATTTCAAAAATACAACCTTGCCTCCCAATATCTAGAGAAATAAGTTTAACATATTTCACAAAAATGAAAAGTCAAATCCTTTAGACTTATCTGTACGTATACATAAAGTGGTAGTTTGGCAAGTATAATCATGAATATATTGAATTTTTTTTTGTTTGTTTTGTTTAGCTGATCTGAGTAAAAAGATGATTTTCATTGCTTCATAGCTTCCTCAGACAACATGATGGCAACTTGGCAGTTTGATGTTCTTCAGGTGGTATGATCACCAAAAAAGAAGAGTTCAACACTCCTGAAGAAAATGCATTTCTTGATTTTTGATAATTGTCATTGTTTTTATAGAGCAAGTCCAGAAGAGGTTCAGCCAATCCTCTGAATAAGTTGCCATCAACAGCCCAGAAACCAGAAGAAAAAAGGAATAAATCAAAATATTGCTCTCAGTCTGTGGGGAAAAAGGAACATTTCTACTTCTTCAGTCTCTTCACTCTGATCCCCCGGGGCCCATGACCTGCAGGTATGTGATCCTACCAGGCAGTTAACAAGCCACACCTGGTCTATAATCCACTTGGCACCAAATGCAGCACATTAAATATTTAGGAGGATCAAAAGGAGGATCAAAAACCTGGGGGGACAGAATTCAATAGTCTCGGCTTGAGGCCAAACCAGCGGCTCGTCAGGAAGCTCAGCACTCCACCCGCAGGAGAGAACCTCTAAGGTGGTCCTCTGTCCCCTTCAACAGAGGCCCTTTTGTACGACACGAGGCGATTGACTTACAAGATCAAGAGACAATAGAAAGGCACGGCAGAAACAGAATCCCTGGTGTGTGCTGTCTGCTGGTTTTCACATTCAATGTGAAGTTTTCTGGGACATTCAAATAGCCTTTGAATTCAAAAAGCTACAATATTTTCTGAAAAAAATATTATATGTGACAAAAGACTTCATTTGAATAGCATTATTTTTAATTTGACCTTTCATTTTTTTATTTTTTTTTATCCTTATAATGATGAACCCTCAGCAGGCAGTTTGAAAAGGCCTGAGGCGCACACATCCTGGTTGGTTCCAGTCAGATTCTCATCCAGAAGCCGAGCATCAGCGTTAATGAGGAGACTTCGGCGCTGGCTGAAGGCCATCAATGTATTTATGAGCTGCGGTGTTGGGAAATCCACTCCAGCAGACAAACAAGCAAACATCACAGTCATGCAATAGTCAATTTTGAAGCAACTGGGTTTAAAAACAAACCAGATGTTATGTTAAAAGTGTCAGCATCGTAAATGATTGTTGAAATTTTACTGACGGGGCGGGGCGCATCAGCAGCTCCAGTCTGTGAGGAAGAAATTGGGACATTTCCTCTAAGAAATTGGGATCAGTTGTTGGGTTCTGAGAAAAAGAAGGAAACATTTGCATAGCCCGTGTCATTCAAATATAAAAAAAAAAACCCAAATCCTCGAATGAACCAGATGTAGATGTGCGGATTAGTTTCCTCCAGAAAAAGAAGCAAAGGGGGGAAAAACTGTTTCAGTCATGTTAGTGTGATTGAAACTTTAAACAAATGAAATTTCACAGTAGAAGTTAATAATAATAATAAAAAAGGTTCTGTCGAATAAATAAACAGTCATTTTCACGAGGCCGTGCCGAGGATTACCATTTTACAGAATATTTTCTGAAGAACGGCGATCAAAAACAAACAGGTGAAGCTCAACTTGTTTGAAAACGGTGTCACAAATCCACTTTGGGGTTTAACATCCCGCTGACCCTTCTTCTGTTTTCACTTCCCTGTTTTGAATCACACCACCTTCCTCTCTCTCTCTTTGAAACCTGTCTATTCTGATCACTTTCTATGTTTTCCTTCGCTCTGTCTGCTGCCGTCTCACAGCGTAACCATCGCTCAACTGCTGCTCTGCCTCGCTGTCTGCGTTGTGTTACATATTTTGCATAAACACGCACGACGAGGTGAGACGCAACGTCTGTGGAAGACACCAGACTGCAGGGCTTCGCGTGCATCTACAGAAACTACACACATCATTTCTCACATGAATCACAAAATAAAACTGAGATAACAGAGACACAAGCAATTTTGAAAATGACTCAAATTGACAAAAGCTTATTTTAACTGAATGGGACGTAAAACCTTAAAAATCTGGATTTTCGGGGGAAGTAAATAAAAAAAGAATAAACGGTTAGCTTACATTTATAATCTTTTGGCAAACTGTAAAACACATGGCAGACTGGTACTGTTGCAGATTCAGCTTGACTGGTTAACTCTGAAGTGCTGTTCAAATGAAGAATTGATACATGAATCAGGCCTTCTCTAGAGTCTTCTCTAAGTACTGTCTGACTGCCTGCCAATTAATAACCCAGTACAGTTTTCTGCAGAGATATATTTCATGTGCATGAGTCACTGTTGAAATTACTGCAGGGACCTGCTGATACTTCGGCTCCTCAACGCCTGGCAAACAGTCCGGTGCAAGAAAAAACCTCAAGTCAAAAAAGTACAAGAAATTTGCCTTTTCTTTAAAATTTTGTGTGTTATTTTTAACTGAGGGTCGGTTACATACCTTTAAATGTGAAGCAGTAAAGGACATTTCATTCCAACCTTAATCATTCTGTTATCGGCTCTGACCTCCGACTGTTGAGCATCGCTCAACGCGGGCCATCTGGTCAAGGGCTTCACCAACAGATGCATTATTTTTCAAATCAATAGCTCTACATCCCAGACAGTGCTGCTTTGAAAGAAGACTAATTTCGTTATCAATCCATGCAGGTAATGATCTCATTAATTCACTGTTGATTCATTTTCGGCTGAGTGGATATTAACCTTTTGCCAGTAATCATTAATTTTCCGTGGGAGAGGTGTGGTATGTTGTGATTGGAGCCACATAAACAAAACAATTAACATCCAAAGTCTTTCATGATGTCCAGCAGACTTCTTACACTCAAAAGATCAATTTATTGATCTGCCAGTGCTACCAGAACTTCTCTAATCTCTCTGTCCATGCGGGGTATGTTTGGCCCCCGGACGTGACGAAGGGGGGTTATTTGTGTTGTTTTGTGTAGCCATGCATGTATTTTGAGGACAATTATCATGCTCTGAATACTCACAGCTCTGCAGCAGGCAATGAGGGATTACTGTGCAGCACCTGGTCACTGCATCACACTGTACCTCTCATTTTTAAATTCTTATGGGCAGTGTTATTGACTATTAACAAGTTTTAATTGATCTATTGTCATGATGCTGATTGAAAAAGCCAGTCTTGGGCTGCTTCATCTATTGACATAGTAATTTCCCATTACTTTCCCACTTAATTCATAAATTACTTATTAGAAGACTGAATGCCTCACGCTGATTTACCTCATGAGAAAAATCCTCTTCCATGAGCTGCAATAGGTTTTAAATGTTGGGATATGTTTTTTTCAGAGGGCCAATGCTATCGATCACTTATGAAGCTCGCACTTTAATTCCACAACAAAGTTTGTGTTTATCTTAAAAAGTTGACACCGGCTCCCTTTTTAGTATTTTATGTTGAGCTTTTGCGACTTAGCCCAGTAATCCACCAAAGAGTCCTTTTACTCCTGAAATTGCATTCAGTTTTTGCCAAGGTGATGTTTACCGTCATCACATCTGTGTCTGCACTTTTATGGCTGTCAGTGATTTTTAAAGTCACCGTAATTACAGTTTGCCAAAAGTTCGCAAAATGACTTCTCTCTTCCTTGCTCACATTTTCCCCCGACGAGTCGGTTCACTCCGAGGACCTCAAATCCTCACAATCAAGTTAATGTAAGCTGAAACGCTGCATCCTTGCTCGTCACTCAACCTGCATTTGAATATCGGATAATGTACCACATAACGCCGTGAATTACAGTTACTGTTTTTTACGTTCATGGGCTTCCAACACCAGAAGATCACACTCAGTCATTTTTACTGACTCCTGTGAAAGGCAGGTACAGCAGGAGAGTAAATTGTCTACCCAAGAAGGTATTTTAAAGAAAAAAGAACAGTGGAAAAGAGAGGTGCATGCAGTGGACATGCTCGGAATAGCAAAGCCTCCTATGGGGTGCTGATGTTTTGGTGGAGGCGACAAATTTGTCGCACGCAAAAGACTCTCCATTGAAAATGCGACTTGAACAAAATTGTGGCGCATAACACCGGAGATGAAGAATATAATATCTCAGTTTAAATCAAATAATAAAAGAGTGGGATGACAACGTTTGGGTGGAGGAAGAATATATGTATATTTTTGTGTGTGTAGGTGGAAGAAGTGAATTACAGCGAGACAAAAAGGAAGCCTGAGACTTTCACACCTAAGGGACTCAGCACGCAGTGGCCCATTGTCTTGCACTAATAAGGAGATTTTGTGTGGAGAAAAAGTGCCAAAAGCACACGCAGTCATTTTACAAGTTGCTTTTTCAGTTGGAGAAAAAAAAAAAAAGAAACATTATTAAAAATGTCATGCTAGCAAGGGCAAAGTATAAGATTATAGTGTGGATTCATGTTAATACAAAAGTATCTTTGAAGTTAACTTGATATAAACAAAATAATAATAATATTAACTTTATAACATACCATGGAGTCATTCAATAACATTAGGGATTAGATTAGAGACGCCGGCAGCTGCATCTATTCAGCACTCTTCCATCTGGTTATGACGACACTTTAGATTTCCTACAGAGCTAAAATGTTACCAAACGATATTCTGCTCTCTCCCACTGGAGCTCCACCTCCGTCAGTGTGGAGATGAAGTTTGAACAAGGAGCTACACTTGACCTGACGTGGCGGTCATAAATCTGGCAAAAAGCATCAGAGGGCCCGAATGCAAATAAGAGCAGAATCAGGATTTTAGACCCCGACAGGAAGAGAGAATCTACGTCCACGTTTCAGCAATGACCTCAAGTAAAATGTATTTGTTTTAAACTTAGACACACAAAAGTCACATTTTGTGTGGGTTAAAAATTCTTGATGTTTTCGTTGAATCCTGCTGAGTTAGTATTCTGTTCTCTTGTCTCAAAGATGAAGTTAAAGAAAAGTCAATACCTGCCGACCTACCGCATTTTACCTCAACATCAAAAGACCTCCGCTGAGATATTAAAATAACTCTTATCAATTATTTTTTCACTTTTTGTAAGTGAAGAAGTCTTCTCTTTACCTCCCAGTCACACACACACACACACACCATGTTTCTATTCCAATAATGATCCTCCAGTCTGTTTATTCAATCATCTTTTCTAACTAAGTCAATAATTACATTTTATATGGTTAAATACAAATACACCAAAAACACAAAAGACACAATGCTGAATGTTAACAGGGAGATACTAAATTAACTTTAAACTATACCCCTACACAGCGCTGCTCAAATCGTTAACAGGGGGCCTTAAATTTAGACTTTTTTTCCAACTCAATGTCGCACCTATATCTGTAATACATCCCTTAACCCTCGAGAAGCACCCTGTATTGTTAGTACCTGTCAACATGACACCACGTTACAAAAGAAAAAAGATTGCTCTGAACTCTGAGAGAAATTCGCGCTTACAAACACAGACAGTATAAAAACAAACACTGAAAATAATTTACTGCGACAGATTTGTACGTTACTGTTGCTGGCCACAGTTATTTTATGTCTGGAGGATTTTTTTTTTACTGCTGGCGTTTACCTGTTTATGTTCTTTATTCTGCCTCCATCAGCTCTTTACACAGCAGCCCCCTTTTGTCTTGTTCCTTTGCTTTTCTGTCTCTAAGCGAGATGCACTTTAAATAAAAATTTGATTTGTTTTTCATTTGAATTATATGAAGCAAGCAATGGTGCTGATTTAATCTTTTATTGGGTGGCAACATGTCAATATGTTTGTTCACTGGACTGAGTCTTCTGCAACTACTGCATCCTGATGCTGACAATGCATAAATGATGTAGGACTCAAAGTCATGGCAGGTTCTCGCCTCAAGCAATTTAACTCCTGAGCAAAACCATGTAGACCGAGGCTGCAGCGAAAAACATAGTCTTCTACCGAAGATAAGGACTTCTCTCAAACACATACTGGGATCTCTTAAAAAGATTAATCAGCATCATGCATCGCATTGCAACACAGGAAAACATCTCAAATTAATGATAACGATGGATAGGATAGTCAAGAAGGAGAGATGGAGGAACTAAGAACATGAGGAAGACAACATGGCTTCAAATATTGAGCAGTTGTATGTGTGTCATCCTTAGATGTGTCCTGTTGGGAATGAGGCTCCAGCAGGTTTAGTGTAATGAACTTTCCTGGGATTACACAGTAGCGTGCAGGTATTCCAAGCCTGCTGTCCATGCTGTCAAAAGACAAGCAATATGGTAAAGTCTTCAGCAAACAAGACCACACCGTGTCTGCTGGAAATGCCAATTTGTGTTTTACACAACAGAAATCACTTCTTCACGTCTCGGTAGAAACAATGAAGAAGAAGAGATTACTAGACAGATGCTGCAATCTTTTTTTTTTCCTATAGATAACATGTATTTTACAGAGCACTAAGGAGAGCTGAGAGTTTTGGGCCTTAAAGGTAAAAACTTCTTCAAGAAAAGTGCTTACATTCTAGTAGAATAACCTTTGTTCTTGAAAATTGTTTGGACACACTACCTTCATTACAATAGTGAAAAAAAAAAAAGCTTATCATTTAATTGAAGAGGAAATTGACAACAGCAGAAATCACAGTAGATAGCGAGATGAAGAATGCTGTGCTGAAGACAAAATAACTGCATCCCATAAGGGGCCTAATAGAAAGACAGAGCAGGTGGAGATTCACTCTGGAGGAATGAAGTTGAGGTTTTGTGATCCATAGCTGGCAGAAACTCCACCGAGTCAGACTCATTACTGAAATATGGACGGCTGGCCAAAGGGTTTTCACAGCATTACTTCAGTATGTGTACCACCCAATTATAATTTAGATGCAGTGTCAGAGTCATTGATCTGTTTCAGGAGGAGGAGATCTGCTATGCACAGGCTAGTGGGCTAAAACTCCAAGTTCTGAGCGTAAACACTCTTTGGTGTCTCTGTGATATGCAAACAAGACCAACAGAGAGAAGAGAGAGAATCTGTCCCTGAATTGGGAGCAAATTCATTTGTGTAAAGTCAGGTCTGCAGTGGACTGAATATAGCCCACTGCTAAGAGTGAATGTCCAAAGGCATTTGTTGTGTTGTGACTTGATGAAATGGAAGCCTCGGGCCATGCACGGACAAACTAAAACATTTCGAAAACCATTTCGGCTCCTAAAAAAAAAAAAAAGGACATCACACCTTCAGATGTGTTTTATTTTCTGACCTATTTCTGAAAAAAGTAAAACAAAAACCAACTTGATGGGTATGGCTGCCTGGGAACAAGGACGCAAATGTGGCACTCTTCTGTATTCACTCCCCTTAGAGGGCCTAGTTAATTTAGTTAAGTAACGGTGTTACTGGTGAATTAATAGCTGATGTGTGGCAGCATTGGTAAACAAACAGAAGTCCTCAAACACACCACCTGCAAACATGCAGCCTTTTAGGCCAACCTTCCAATATTTAGTTTGAATCCTCCTTCAGACAAGTATAATGACCGCTAACCAGAAAACAGCTATCTCTTTTTGTCACGTTAGTCGTACGTGTCAACAACACAACACAAGTGATCTCATGTAAGCATGTGACATTTAACCCTCTGGGGCAGCAAACATTAAACATATTCCAGGAGTTAGCACATATGCTCCCCCATCGCAGCAAGAAATGCCAGACTCGTCCTAAAGCTCAAACAGAAATAACAGCTATTTTTGGCTTATTGCGGCATGAGGAGTTAGATATTTTTTGTCAAATTTGCATCCTTTTTGTTCAAGTATGTCATTTGTTAAATGCATGCTTGTGTGTTTGCAGAACTCGCTTATCTATAATTGCCGTTTGAGAGACGGAGAGGAATTGAAATGACATACGGATGAAAAGGTGTTACCGACACATGCTAATGGGGGGAAATAAGAGAAAGAAGAAAAAAAACATTCACCAGGTTAATGGGGGTTAAACATTTAATAGCTGGGGAGTAAATATTAACATGTACATTCTATGGTAAAACCAGGATTAATGTGTTTCTATCACAGTGTTGAGTGGGTGTTGATTTTGTGGAGAACTGATGCGTCATTGTGGTTTCAAATAATACGCCACAAAATGCAAAATTATTTGAACAGCACTCTAAATTACAATGGACTAGATTGCAATAATATTCAATTTAATTACGGCTAAAAAAAACTGTAATTTAAAAAAAAAGGATACGCCTTTCACTGATTCATTCTCCAACATGGTCGAATGGTGGAATGGAATAAAACGTTACATATTCCGTTCTAACAACATCCCTGTATGATTTTGTCCTGGAAATGTTTGAGAGTGAAAGCCGAGCAGTCCCTTTTTCTGTTTATGAGTCCCAGAGATACAAGACACAGGGAATGAGCTGTCCTGTGCGTACAAGAATGTGTTTCTGCTGTTGCTGTTTTCATCATATTAACATATTCAACTTATTATTTCAAGGAGTTTATCTGCCCCGCACATCAAGGTTATCCTGAGCGACAGAGGATAACTCATCCAATTTCACTGAGAGAAGCGTTCGCTTTTTGGATGACAAGAAAAGAAAATCACCTCTCATTGGTTGCTGCGCTTTGGATGACGGGGTCAAAAGGAGATGGCAGAGAAATCTTAATTAAAAGTCCCTGGTCATACGATCTAGCTTCACTCCGCCCAGTCATTTCTTTACTGACGAGGAATCATTACATTAGATGTCAGAGCGGATCAATAGTCTGACAGGCTGTGGGTGTGCGGCCTCTTTCTCATCTACCTCGCCCAAACCTGTGCCTTGACTGCAAACCTTAAGAAACAAGAAGGATGAGGTCAAAGATTTGTTCGAATCAGCACCTCTATCCCCGCAGCTAAGACAGGGGGAATCACTCTTCCTTTGTTGAGGCAGACTGTACCAGAGAGGCATCATTAAACTCCTTCTCACTGCTTATCGTGCATAATTCATATTCAGCCGTTGAAATATAAATGCTGCTGTGTTGCAGAAACTCGCGGCATTAGATGAGGGCGAGAATTAAACCTCAAGTGGAACTTCAGGTTCAAGGCAAAACATACAGGGGAGGACAGTCGTGGAGCGCCTGCAGCAAAAATCAATTTTGAATGGCGTTCCGAGACACGCAGGTAACACATAAACAAAGATGGCCATTTAATTGGTCATTACGAGAAAAATCTTCTCTCTCAGATTATGATTCTCAAAAGGTGTCAAGTCAGTGATAACGCCATGTAAAGCAATTACATGAAACTCACAAATAAATAAAAAAAATGAAATGTTTCCCTCAGTGTGAAGTCTTATTGTCTGAACAAACTGCCTCTGTGTTTATGTTTTTTCTGTATTTAATTACTGGTTGAGTTTTTGCAAATTAAAATAAATTAGAACTTACAACTTAAGAATCAGCTGGCTGAATACTGTAAAAATTTGCAGTCTGACCGCGAGCAGTATGAGCACCTGACCTTGGCAGAGACAATGGCGAAATACTAAACTCCAGGAAGAAGAAAAACACCGATCACTATTTCACTCTGAGATAAGAGTACGGCATCACTGCTGGTGGAGGGACCGCAACTAAAAGCCCAATATTAAGACTCTTGACAGGTTACGGCAAAAATGATCTCCGAAATCATTATATTCAGCATTATATTCTGATATTCTGCCTACTTTTATTATTCTGCGCATCTGGACACCAACTCCTGCCCAGCGTTACCTGGACACCACGCTGTCCTCTCCAAGTATATACTTTCTATAGATAGCAGGCTGCATCACAGGTCTTAATGTGCCTGTCAGTGCATATGTAAAAGGGGTTTCATTTATATGATATTCTCTTCACCCTTTCCAACTGGAGCCTTAATGATGTGGGTGCTGTGTTTGCCTCATAGATCACTCGACGATTAATCCAATGTCAACATATCCTTATCCTTTTTTTTCACAGGGATGTGGCTCCATCAGCTTTCCTTACATTTAGGTGAGCTACTCCTCCTGCACACTGATCCCCACGGAGTGACTGACTGTCCCGACTTTCGCCTGCATCCTTCTAAATCCCTTCAAGTTGGCCCGTTTTCAACCTCCTGAAACATTATTAGTCAGCGAGTGTCGTGTTCACCATCAGGCGCAAAGCATCATTTATGGAAGCATTACATTTTCCAGCTGTTGACGCTTTCCTGCACCAAAATGAAAAAACTTCCAAGAATGAAGTGCCACCTGTACCCAGAGTAATGGGCTGGAATTTCATCCTCATGGTGTGATGCGAGCAAAAGATTTTAGAGATTTGTTTTTTATCACAGGCCAATCATGGACAAGCGCTCTCGCAGTTTCAGAACTAGATTGCCGAGGTCTGTGCGTGTGTGTGTTTCCACATGTTTGTAAGTGTGTTTGAGCGGTCACTTATCGGTGGCCTTGTGAGCAGGTTACTTCTGTTCTGTAGCACAGTATTAATGATGGGGAGTGCAGGTTGGTGCTGTTGATCCTATCTATGGCATTCATTCATTTTACCTTTCCTGTCACAACACAGTGTGGAGAATGCCTGTAATGAATAATATACCAGAGGACTAACAGCAGGGTAATTACAGGATAATGAATGCACCTGCATTTTGCCCACAATGTCAGGGAAAAAAACGACTTGCAATATGCTGGAAATCACCGCTGCTGCTCATCCCAAGAGTCCACTCAGTCGTACTATAGGAGACTTTGTTCTTTATAGAGCACCGATCAGCTTGTGTTTTAGTAGATTCGGCTTGGCACTTGTCTGTCAAAAGAGCATTTGTCAGTGTGCTGGCTCACCGCCGTAATTTGTAAAGATGTATTGGACAATTTTTCAGCTCAAAAAAAAAAAAAAAAAATCTATTTGTGTATTGTTGCATTTAAGTATTGATGAATACATTGCCAAAGGGTCACCAGAACCCTGCGCACTGCACAGCATGGCTCCAGAGCAATATTGCACGAAACCGAATTAGAAGTATATTGACAGATATATTTAGTTCTGTTTAAGTGCAGCATCTTCTGGATGTTCAGGTCACTGACTTCATAAACGTCTGAAATCCTGACCTGATTACTGCTCTCTCTAACCGTACATTAAACTGACCAAAGCTCTTTGATAAAACATCTAACTTAAATGATTTTAAGATTGAGATTTGTTTTATTATACATGATGAAATCACATAAAACCTGACCTGTGTCCTGAGGTAAACACATGCACAGCTAATTCGTTTTTTCAACTTCGTATGCCAGATTTTCTTTTTCTTTGCCGTTGAGCCGTTTTAGGTTTCAAGTGTTGTAATTATAACATTGCAATAAATGTTTGAGCAGCCAATCCCGTGAAAAAGAAAGCGACATCATAAGCTCAGACTTTGCTTTTGCTACATGCCCAACATTAGCATTAGCAGCTGCTAGCTGGATTCAGTACGTGGCAATAGCCAAATCTACAGACAGTGAATTTAAATATTTGATTACATATATGAGGGTACGCTGCAGTGAAGGTGTGCGCTTGCGTTGTACAAAACCCAAATTCTATATCTTTAGAGTGACTGGTGACTCACTACTGTTGTATTTGTAACGGTCAATGGCATATAGACATTTTGCGGCCTACTGTGCACATTTTATGATGTGATTTGCAGCAAACAGATACATCATGCAGAGGACAACCATTGTGCGTTCCTATGTTCCTATAGATCTGTCTAATAGAGTGAAAGGCAGCGTCATTAACCCTGAGAGCTGCCACTGCTCCAGACTGGCCACATCGAGACACGGCTGAGAAATTGAGTGTTTTGCTTTATAATGGAGGCACAGAGCGATATTCACATTTAAAGTCCCATTGATTTAATCCCTGTCACTTAATTGTTGCTTTTCTTCTTTCTTTTTTTTTTTTTTTTTTTTTAGATCTAAGCACTTCCCGCTTTGCTCTCCCTTATTTCCAGATACGCGGCAGTTTATCCATGTTCATTAAAATCACAGCAGACTGACAGGGTTATTTTGCTTTCACCATTAGATGAGGAAAAAAAAAAAAAAGGAAAAAATCTCGATAATGGAGTGATAATTGCGCTCAAGCTTGTCATTCTTTCATGTGGTACCCTCGGTTTTACCCTATTGTACAATGTCACAATGAGAATGTTTTGAAATACAAATTACATTAATATGTTTGCAGTTTAAAGAAACGGTTGATAAAAAAATACCAAAAAAAAAAAAAGTGTTGTCAGGACTAGGTATTGAAGACAATGTGTTTGTGTGCTGTCTTTTTTTTTTTTTTTTCTTTTTTCATACACCTGTGAAATGTGAAGCATATTTTTACGGCCTGTTATTATGTCATAAACATGAAAGTGGATTGTTTTTAACAGGAGGTAGGATTCAAATGAAAAAACTTTGGACTGCGCTGAAATATTTAACACAAAATGCCTTAAACAGTGTTGAGTTTCAAGCTTGAACTGTAGAACCCTAACGTTGACATTTGTGATTTTTCAATTTAGCATATATGCAAAATGAAAATTTGTTACATGCTTCAATTCAACAAATACAAAAAAATTAAAATCAAAATAATGGCTAGTATTTTGATGTTAGCTAAATGTACAACGTACAAAGCGGCTGCAGGCTCACAGCTTCTAATAGCTTCCACATGGAAACTCCATCTATCTGTTACCACCAGTTGCCGAAGTCTTAGATTTAAATGGTGAAACGCTGCAATCCTCTTACAGCTTAATTCACAATTTAAATCCGTGCACACAAAAAAATATTCAACTAGTACTGTCAAAAAAAGATGTATGTAGTGCACAGGGGTAAATAGTTTTTTGTATGCTCTGCTTTATGCTTCACTGATTCCCATCGATGACCTACGCTCAGTCAGCGGCACAGCCGAAGTCAGGTGTAGGTTTGCTTTAGTCAAGAGGATTTCTTAGGTTTTTGTGTTTTGAGACTTTTGATAGATGTGTCAGTGTCTTTCTTCTCTAGGAAGAATACAAAACAAAGAGACGGAGCTGGATGCTTATTAAAACCGACTGCAGCATATGCAGCAAAACAAATACAGTAAGTCTGAACAGAAACTCTGGTGTCTTCTGCATGAATCAGTCTTTCCAGCTGGAATTTATCAGAGCATTTATTCAAGGCCACAGCCCATTTCAGGGGCTTTGATGCCGGTTTCCTGTCAGGTCAAACAAACAAAACATTCAAAAGATAATGTTTCTTTGGTAAGTGGAAATGAAATGTTGTCTCTGAAGGTTGTTGAAGATGTCTAGTCCACAAAGAAGATCTCAAGAAACAAGAGACCGCTCGTAATTATATATGTTTTTAGTTGAAATAATTGTTCCATATATTGTACTCGGCTCCTTCTCGGCCCCTTATGAAAAAACACTGTTTCTTTTTCTGTCCAAATCAGGTTTTGCTTGCTGTAACAATATGCTGAGTGTGTGTTAGATCATTTTATCTTAGCTCCTTTCCTGCTCCCCGTGATTGCGGTAAGATCGGCTAGAGCTACTGGGACACACTGACTGAGGACTGACCTTGTCCAGGACAATCTTTCAAAGTTATTGAGCCGGGCTGGTGATGACAGCTGAGAAATGCTGGGCTACACCGGTGAGGATATATCATTGGCTAAAATTGTCTTCATATTGACCTCATCGAAAAGCATGAACTCATTCTCGCAGTGGCCTGGGCGGAGAGCCTGGGAGGTGGGGAGGGACACGGGAGTCAGTCAGCCTAACAATGGGATGCCTCCGAGTCCCCTATCAAGATTAGCACATACACTTAATACATTTATTCCAGCTTAATGTTAACCCTCTCATTCACACCATTAATTTAGAGCGTTTGTGGTTGATGCTGTCAGAAGGCATTTCAACCACAGACCTGAAACTTCTCTTCTTACTTAACGAAGATTACACAGTTTTACACCAGAACTTGTCATCAGCTGGCAGTTTGTTGGCCTTTGAAACTCTTTATGTTTAACACTGAGCCGATTTCCCTTTTTGAAATCTGTGGCGTCAACAGCGTGGCATCTGCAAGTGGGTGAAGGCAAGCGGAAGAAATCTGTGCTGTGCTTTCTCAACTTCTCAGTGCATCATGATAACTAAACAAAAATAACTGCAGAGCCGTAGCTGTGGTACCAGTACAGTACATCACCAGCCCCGGCCCCCCTCCCCCCCCCCGGCACTCTCCTCACCGTGCTGTGAGAGGATCTTATGGCCCAGTCTGAACACCGTCTAAAAGTTTCTAAACTCAATATTCATTCTTGTTTTACAATTTGTGCAGCAACAGAGAACAGAGGTATTCACTCCTCTCCCTTTGGATGAGCCACCATAATTTATTTTTAAAGTAGTGAACGATAATTTTAAGGAAGACACAAAGTACTTCAGCACCTCAGCATTTTTCCCAATTTTTTTTTTTTATATAAATTTGGAAAGGATCTTATACAATGTGGAGCCAACCGGCCACACTGAGGGGGAGCCAAGCTGTATAAGGAACCGTATACGGAAGAAGCTCTCTACTGCCAGCACGCACATTATTATTTTCTCATGAACAAAACCCAGCCAAGCCCTGACACACACACACACACACACAGATGCTGTGCAGTCTGAATGTAATTTTGACAGGAACATACTTTATTGTATATATTATTTCCCTTAGGTTAATATTTTAAATGAAATGCTGCCTATTAAGTTAAAAGCTTTACTGTTAGCTTTAACTTATTACCATTTTTATATTGTTATGTAATTTAGGTCTGTCTTAAATCCAACTAATCCATATTTGAAATTATAAAATTTTCTGCAGTCACTTACAATCCGCATGACACGTTGGTGCAATGGTTAACACTGTTGCCTCATAGCAAGCAGGTTCTGGGTTTGAACCCCTGAGGCCTGTAGCCATTATGTGTGTGGTTTGCCTGTTTTCTCTGTGCCTGTTCAGGTTCCCTATGAATACTCCAATTCCCTTTCACAGTCCAAAGGCAAGCAGGTTAGGTCAATTGATCACTCTAAGTTGGCCACAGGCATGAATGTGGATGTCACCAGCAAACTGTCCAGCCACACCCTGCATGGATAAGTGGTAGAGATAATGGATGGATATAATACCACTCCAATATCATCACCATTCCCTCTAAATAATTTGAAATTTTGTAGAGACATGAAGGAGTTTTAAGCCATTTTTCTACCTATGTTTTAGTCTAACTTCAAAATGACATGAGATATCGCAGGTCCTTCTTTTTGTCTCATAGTGGAGAAATTTGCAGTTGTAGTTGCAAAGTGGAGAGAAAGTACAAAGAGGAGATACTTAAACATAGCAGAAATGGCAGCAGGTAATGAATATTGCATTGTGGGTTTATGTTAAATATTTGCAATGGTTCATTTGTCAGTTTTTTTTTTTTTTTTTTTACACAGTACCTTCATGAAAGTGTTTGTGTGACATTGGGACTAAAATGGTAGAGCATTTGTTACGTAGGTGATGCTGATATAAATCTTACAGCTTTATTTTGATTGAAATAAATAATCTAAGCACAAAAGCGAACAGGAAAAAAATGAACCAACAAAAGTCAGCAGTGTCTTGTTATCATCAAATAGTGCTTATTATGCACTTAGGCAACATTTTCAGCATTATTTACGGGACTAATTAAAGAAAAGCTATGATGGAGGAAGAAATATGTAGCACACAGAAACAACCATAGAAAACAGAACTGTTTGTTTGTGTTTGCTGAACAGAGCATGCTGGCAAAGAAAAGGGGAACAGGGGAGAGTTTCTTGTTTGCATATTTTGTGTTGAATATTCCTCTGTTTTGATCGGTAATTTCAGTATCGCTGAGGCCACTGCTGGTGTGCTCCACTGATCTGCTGATGGGAGCGGGTGAAGACTTTCCTCTCCTGCCTTTGCTGGATACCGGGGATGTTGTTTCTCCACATTGCTCCGCACTACTGAGCTTTAATAAATACAACTTGAGGACACTGGGCTGCAGATAAAAGCTATTCCTTCTAGGAAGGATAAGGAAGATTAAAAATTTACTTATTTAAACTACACATAAACAAAAACTTGAGGTTAAAAGAAATGAGGGAGATTTGTAAAAGTGCAAAACAGTTTGATAAAACCTTTTTTTATTTTTTAAATCGCTGGGATTATTTTCTTCATTCAGTAGCTGTGCAGTTTATACCTTAAGGTAGTTAATAATAATAATAATGAGGATCAGTGCAAAGATTTATGCACATCCTGTCTTTTTTTAGTGGACACTGTGTTTACTTCTGAAGTGGCACTGATCTGCCCTTATACTGTAATTAAAATGAATAATGCACAAAGATCTTCATTTGTTGTGCTGAAGACACGAGTGGCAACAAAAAAGCAGCCAGCAGCCAACCAGTCAGAGGATGCTGAGCGCTCTTCACCGTTTGAAAGCCATCTTATGAATGTCATATAAAAGAATTGGTGTTGATGGATTATAATGATGTTTCTCGTGGAACACCTTAAAGTACGCAATGTGAGTGCTGTGCTGGTAATCCCATTACTGTTAGTGACAAAGGGGATAGAAAATATATCATATTGAACCGTGCTCTGACTCCCTCCTCCCGAAGCATCTGTATTCTCCGCCGAATGTTTTTTCACCAAGATACCCGCTAAAAATAAAAAGAAATATTGATCCAAACTACCACTGGAAAGCAGGAACATGCTATTTAGGGTGTTCGGTGATTATAAGATGAGCTGTGGCAACCCTACGACCTTAAGAGGTGACATTTTTGTTCCCAGAGCAATATATCCACAACAACCTTCAAAAAAAAAAAAAAAAAAAAAAAAAAAAAAGAAGTGCTGTGGAGTTCCTTTACGGCACTTCTTAACCTACAGTATGTCATAAAATGGAAAAATTGAGGGAATTGAGCTGTTCCTCTGATGTAGCCAGAACCGTAAAAGATTCTTATTTCACTGAGGTGAGCGCATTATTTGCAGCAGCTGCATTCAATATCTTGTTAAGTTATTAAGTTATGAAGTAATTCTTTTTAATGAACTGTCATTTATGTTTACATCTTTAGTCGATGAAGCGCTGGGCATACTGTACGCACATACACACACAAACCCAAACAAACACACAGCTGCCTGCGTCAATACTGAGCCTGAAGTCTGTTCGGCAGAGACAACAGCACAAAAATCCACAGTAAATCCATAAGTCCAATTAAGACGCACAAAAGATTTGTATGTGATGAGACAGGATTCGAAAAAGTGGTATTGAACCGGCGCCGAATCCCTCATTGTTATTATCCAACATATTTTTTGACATCTGTCTAAAGTAAACAGCAGGCATACGTGTTATGTCATACTCACTTGAGAAGTTAAATACATTTATCTACAAATATTCACGTTTTCAATGTTTTCTCAGACTTTCTGAAACAACAGTTTCTCCAACCTGA
Organism: Remorina albescens; assembly: GCA_034769265.1. Lineage (NCBI taxonomy): Eukaryota > Metazoa > Chordata > Actinopteri > Carangiformes > Echeneidae > Remorina > Remorina albescens. The sequence continues at coordinate 4,709,794 of CM068493.1, forward strand.
GCACGTAGAAAAAGAAGTAGATCATGGTTGTCCTGGTTACAGAAAGAAATCTGCAAAATCTTTGTTGCTTTTTACGGTATTAAAGGTCACAATTTCGGTTTGGTCGAGTTTAGGCACTAAAGCTTCTTGGTTATGTATGAGAAAAGGGTAAAGTGGGTCAGTAACATTAGATGTCTCAGCTGGGGTTTTTTTTTTTATATGCCCAAATCTTTCATGCAGATTTTTACAATTTTCAAATTTCAAAATCTGTGCTACATAGCCAAGTGCAAAAATGCAATCAAAAAAGAGGTATAATTTTCAAAATATTCTTATTATAAAGTATGAGTAACTAAAACCTAGCTTCACATTCAGTAATATCACGTCTTGATGCTGATTCTGATTAAATTACATATTTTCCACATTTCTGTTTCAATAATCATTAAGACACTTTTTACAAGTCTGGTTGTCTGTCAGTCAACACAAATGAGGCTGGCCTTGGTTGCCATTTGCAAAAGAGAGTGAGTCTTTCGCAATTAGTTCCTTTGCCTGACTTGAAGAGCAGTATTTTATGTTAGCGGGTGGCAAATTAACAGTAGCCACCAGGCAGATCAAATGCTGGTGAATCTTTGGCAGTGACAGGAAAGCCTGTCAACTCTGCCAGACACATTGGCGAGGCGCCAGCCATCATTTTCACGTTATTTTCACCTTTTGATGTAAATTTGGAAGGTGGAATGTTATCTTCGCCCGCAAAGAATGCATAAAAAGCTGTGTCTTTATATAATTCAAAGTGTAGGGCCAACTGCAGACACAGCAAGTTAGCAAACATTATGAGAACCTCTGCTCAAGACTTTAAAAACAAAAAAAATACTGATAAAAGATGAAGCATCTGGTTGAAGAATGCTTTTTTGGATTTTTCTACCACGTTCAGACTCGTGTTGCCGTCCACTTTGACCAATATTTCAAGAGCATCATTGAACTATTTACCTTCATCAAATGGCAGGCACAAACAACGACTTTAATGTAATTTCTGTACCTTCTTATTACTGATGCTGAGCTCTGTGGCCACGATACCTCCATTAAATCGAATGCTAGACGGACCGGACACTGCTGTCAGCCACTGTCAAATCGCCATGACAAAGCAGAGGCGGCAATGTATGGACATTGGACATGTGTCAAGTTGTTTGTGTCCTCTCCTGTCTCCCATGTGGGAGGACCAGAGAGGCGGATTGACTCTTAATCTTTTGTGTCTGTTGTCTGTTCTGACGGTGACAGGTAGACCAAAACACTGCTCTATTAAAAATGGAGGGAGCTGCCAGCACAGAGTGCAAATATTTAGTTTGACTCTTAACTCTACGTAGTAACAGCGATACAGAGCTTCTAATTTTGGAAGGTTATTGATATTCTGGAGTCCATTTTGAAGCAAAATGTTGCCCTATACATTTCTTCTCTGTCACAGAAGCATTTCAAGCACAATCCGACTTTTTTGTAAATAGACAACAAAAGTTTTTCTTTCTTTTTCTTTCCTTTTTCTTCTCCTGCCTTATCTTTGGTATGTTTGTACTCAACACAACCATTGTGTGTGTTGGTGCTGTTGCTTTATGGAGCCCTTCTTCTTTAAAGTCAGCAGACATACAGAGGTTTCTGAGCTAAGGTTACAATTTGCCTCATCAAGTCCAATCAAGAGTTCGCACTGTACATCAGCAGTTGGGGATGGAGTGTGAACGGTAATCAGTTCAATAGGAGAGGGAGTTTTTTTGAGCACAGATGGCAAATGTGTAGCCCCCTTTGAATTATGACCTTGTCCTCGGGACAAGCTGACCCCAGTGAGAGTACCGAAGAGATTTCAGGTATTTATAGAAGGACAGAAATTGAAAAATGCATCCAGAAGCTTCGGTGTAAATGCATCCCTGTAATGCTTAATTTTCCCCGAGCCTAGTAAATCAGGCATTATAGTTGACCAGGTGGGACAGAGGAAGGATTTTCAATGTCCGGAAAACACGCTGCACCTCAGACTGTAGCGATATTACTTAAGTGATAGAAGCAACAATGAACAAGTTCCTTAATTCGTATAGAGAGTAAAAAAATAACTAAAAATCTATCAAAACAACCATGCAACGGCAATAAAGAAGTTCTCACCAATGGCAGCCAAGTATAGTTCCATATGATGATATCCGTGTATGTACAAATTTACTGTTGCTGGGAGCTGTGTTGCTTTAACACCGCTAACCCATCAAAGTGTTGTGTTTCTGTCAGGTCGCCAACAGCTAACACAAATAATTAAGGCATTTCTGGCAATACACAAAATCCGTATGTGCTGTGAGAAGTTGGTGGAGGTCTGTATCGTTCCCCTGTTGGAATTCTCTCTCTTCTTCTCACTTTCTCTCTCTCCCTCTTAGCTCTCTCCAAATAAATGTTATCAGCTGTCCCGTTTGTTGCATTGATAGCTAGTAATTGCCTAAGGGCAGCAGATTTCCTGGTAGACGGATAGGGACATCTGAGGGTTTACTGTGAGTTACTTTATTCCCACGGCTTCATAGAATTATGAAGAATTTAATCATGAGAAGTACTCCAGGTTTTATATAATTCAAGCGTTTAAAAACGGTTTTAACATTTAGGGCAACATTTTCATGAGGCTCCACTCTGAGCCTGTGTAAAAAAATAAAAAGTTAGATTTGGTTTCATTCAAACACATAATGAAACCCCTTTCAGACTGTGCAAAAACCCACATCTGAGGAATAACACCAGCTACGACACCTAGCTATGCTAAGAATCTCAACTACCTGCTCTGTGCCTCGAAAGGACCGAGAGTCTGCCGCACTCCGGGCTGAACGCACTATTTGTCAACCAAAGCATATCACATGGCGGCTCTGACACCACGAGCACTAAACCATGGTTGAGATGCGACAGATCAGTTTTATCATCTATGTCACACTTGTTTCCCGACAACATTTAAAAACAAAAAACCGCACGTGTTAATGTAGTGTAAAAAGTGTGACAATATGCATTTAGAGGGGCAGATCCTCTCTGATAATCTGAGAAACATATAAAACTTTTTCGCATTATGAATAGGCCTGCGTTGTATAAAGTCACTGACTACTGTATCCAGTGATCGCCAGGATTTTAATTTCTTGGCCATTTAAAAAAAAACTGGTAAATTTTTGTGCTGAGAGAACAATGACAGGCTAAAAATTTGATACTCTTTAATAAAGTTACCAATTTGAATGCTCCAATGGTCTCCGTTTACTGCATTATAAAGGGATTTCAAACTTTACTTATATGCTTTTACAGTGTAAAAGTAAATTAAAAGTGTGCGGTTTTCACACAGATGATGTTTTTACCTGCAATTTAATAATGCAGCATTCATTTTAACAAGCAGTCCAACTGATGTCGCAGCTGTGACAGAGTTTGGAAATAGTAAACAACCTTCTCACAGTAACTAAAACAAGAGAGTTTGTACATTTGCATGAATTTCTGGAAATGTTTCGGCTGAACTCTGAAAATTAATTTGCAGAAGTCAAGAGGAGCAGCGTCGTCCGTTTGCTCTGAGGCATTTTCTCCCCAAAAAAAAAACACCCTCGGATAAAAGTTTGAATAAGCATGAGAGAGACTGCTTTTAAATCGCAGGTCTCACGAGGAGTCCGATTTTTTTGTGTGGCAAAGAGAGACCCGATCCAGAGAAGTTAAATTTGATTTGTTGCAGTGATCAGTGAAGCACGATGGTGTGTTCAATTAAATATTTTACTTTAACTCGTACCACTGAGATCTAGTCTCGAGGCTGTGGGTTGTCATCCACCACATTCCTCTGCAGGAGAAGATCTTATAATGAGAAGGAAGAAGTTGTTGGTTTTCCTATTGTCATTACGCTCTACATGAGAGCTGAATGCGTTGTCGTCCTTCCTACTTTATCAGACAAGCGAGTTATTTTGCCTGACTTCAGACTACAACATTCATGGGTGGGGGGGGCAACCCTAAAAACTTTATACCACATCTGGAAAATGCAACATCTAACAGCTACACCATTTGATTTCTTGCCCCCGAAATACTCTGAGTGAGTAACTTTTACCGAACAAGTTGAGCATTAGCAGCTAGCACAGTAAAATGCAAATGCGAAACTCTCCACACTGACAGTCGTCACAATACCATTTGAATACTATTTACAATAACATGTTGTAATGCTTCGCCTCTTTTAATGCATTGGCTCTGCATGACAGCAATATTAAAATCTGTAAAACGATAGCAGATCTTACCTCTCTGTGTTGTTCTCTATAAACGACGTTGCTTGGATTCTTCTGTTAAAATACTTTTCTTGGGAAACACAGCGTGGGGGGGTGCAGGCTGGGGAGGAGATGAGAAAGCAAAAGAAAGATTAACACAATTACCTGTGAAAATTTACTGAAAGAATTTCATTGTTTTAAGAATTTTTCTTACGACAGCCAATAGTAAGAACTGAACTGAAATACTTTTCCTTCTCCTGAAAAAATAGAAATGTCCCCCTAAGTAGCGATGTTGTGTTTCCTGTGATGCGAATACAACCAAGACAAGCTTTGTGAAAGGGTGCAAGGCCACAGCAACTGTGGACCGACTTCAGGACTTAACGATATTACTAAAGGCATGACAGTTTCAACGGGAAGGAACACAACAACAACAACAACAAAAAAAAAACAACAATCTACAGCCAAGGAAGAAAATATGTCCCAAGGCGAACTCAGTCCAGTGCTTGCGACCATTAATTTTCACAACTATGACAATTGCCAACCACAACAAAAACAATCACAGTTAGTGCCGTAAAGCGATTTTAAAAAATTCCAGCAGAAAGACCCTGATCCAGTACACAGTGATGGAGAGCACAGGTCAGCAGAAACAAATGATCATGCCAACAAAGTCGATATGCACGAAAGATATTAAAAAAACGATCAAAAAATAACTAGCCTGTAGCTAAATGTCAGCTTATTGTTGCTTAAATACACAAAAACTGAACAGAACCAAGATGTCAACATGCGCAAGTTCGTCCGCAAAAGCACCAAAATGCTTCGCGCGTTAAACTGAAGCAGCAATTCCGGAAATCGAATCTTTTGATTAGCCACCAAGTCGGCAATAGTGGGAAAGGGAACTCACTGTTGCCTCCATCCAAAGGTGATCCAAAATGATTACAGTGTTTGGTCTTTGTCAAAGGCTTCAGAGGAGTAGTGCTAAGACTAAGGCCAGAAAAAGTGGGCAGGCCAAAGAAGGTTAAATAGCCCGGCTGTTCTGTAGGCTGTGTTAGACACACGCACCAGCTTGAGTTGTTTGTCTCAACTAGCTTGCCGGCTTTCCTCAATTTGCCTTAAATAATGAATGCCGTACCAAACTTAGAGGAAAGTACTCTGCACACACTACAGTATATCCATTTTCATCCACATTTTCCAAATATAAACAAATGTCCATACTCCATCTGTCTGTATGCCGGAAACTCAACACCACGTGCTCATACAGTTTTATAGAAAATTGAATAAATGGTTGAAAACTCGGGTTATTGGGTTGGAATGGAAAAATATTTCAAGTGGGAAAAAAATCGTCCTCCACCTTGAAGTTTTTTACTATACAGTATGTAAGTGTGTCCTCCCCTTTGTTTTCAGGTTCATAATCAAAAGGTGAAATGCAGCATTACGGGACCGCTTGGCAAAAAATAAGTATAAAGGCCGACACAATTTATTTTTATTTTTTATTTTGTTGTTGTTGTTATGGCATTCAAAAATTAATAATACACAGAAAATGTTTTCAGACACCGCATTGCTTTCTGTGGTTGCATGTAGGATTTTGTTACTGCCCCCACATGTATCCTTATTCAAAGGCCTTCAGTCGCTCGTCTTCAGTATTTGGGATTTAATAGGCAGCCTTATGTCCGTTGCACAAACTTGCAAAGTGCTCACAAATCCCCCTATATAATGTATTACATTCACAGGTGCTGTGTTAAGTAGACCTCAGGCTATTTGTATGGATCTGCAGATAGACAATGGACAGACCTGTCTATTCCCGTCCAGTTTTAGTTACAGAGCACCTTTTATTTTTCATACAAAAGAGCGCATGAAGGACTTGTCATCTTTTTGCTCAGGAAAAATCAAAGAGGAAGATTCTACCTGCGTAAAGGAAAATATGTCTCCATTTCTAATACAAGATGTCCCGGTGTCAGATGAGAGTAATGGCGACGATATAATGAGGACAAATTGAGGGGTTGTGGTGGAATGCAGCTTTTGAATAGCTCAACTTTAATCTGCAATTTAGAGGAGAAAAACGAAACAGATTTGGGTGGAATTGTCAAATTTTATGATTTAAATTATGTTTATGGGGGTCAGTCCAAATGAAAATTACACTATTAAACAAATTACACAATAAAGCACAGAGTTCTTGGCATCTGCATCCAATACTGCTGCAATAACTGCTACACTAAATAGAAGTATTGATTTCACCTCTATTGGTCTATAGCGCAGATTTTCTGTTAAGAAAATAGTTTGTGGGGCCCCAGTTGATAGTGTGGAGTTTAATTTTTAGCTGTGGTCCTTCGGTCCACAGTCTTTAAAAAGAACTGCACTATTTTATTTTATTTTTTTCATTATTTCTCTCATGTATGTGGCTTTAAATGAGTGTTCTCATTAGCATTTTATCCTGCAACCCATGCTGCCTCAGGGGACTCTTTAGGTGGTGCAGTACACATATTCTCATATTATTTGCTCTTTGCCAACTGAGACTTCATTAAAAAAAAAAAAAAACTAATTACGGATTTTAATTAGAATCCTTGGATTATACTTTTATATTATCTATATAATAATCACATCCACTCACAATTCTCTACTAACTGATGACCACTAAAGTCTGACACATACAAAAAACAATCCTCCAGTGTTATGTTTTCATTGTGAAACGCAATGTGTCTGAAAAAAATAGTCAGAGCTGTCTGTTAAAGTTGTGTTAGTTCAGGGCAGACATCTGACTGACAAAAAGGCCGACTCTAGACCATGACATTGGCCCGGCTCAGCTCGGCATCAAAAGTTTCAAAGGCTTTTCACCTTCCACCTGCAGTTTTGGCTCATTGTGACAATTCTTTCAGTCTTTTTTTGTTTTAATTAAAAGAAAGAGGAGAAAAACTTTTGTGCGTTCCTCCTCCGGTATGCTTGTTCAACTGAGACCAACATGAGGATAAGATTACACGTGCATGGCAGCGACATGTCCCGACTGCTGTTCTGGTACGACAGAAGTGTCTCCTTTAATATCTGACTAAATGCGACCTGCACTTTGTTTAGAGGGAACTCTTATTAAATAACCCAACATGCCCTCCAAGGGGTTTAACCTCCAAGACGACCGATTTAGGCGCTCTGGGATGTGATTGGCTGAAAGGTTTAGGAATCTGTGATATATAAATATTGCATGAGTAGTTTTTTTTTTTTTTTTTTAACTCTTTGGTCAGCGTTACTTTGCATAGTTTCTTTTTTTAGATTCAAAATTCAATGCAGATCTAAAATACATTATGAATCTTTAAGTTGACATGCTTGGTCTAACAATTTTATTGAGTGATTTATATTTATGATGGGTCAGTTTCTTTTTTTATTTGTGTAGAATTTGTGTACTACCTTTTTTAACCGGGTACAACAATTACCCAGTTTAATCCTACCAGCAACGGTTCCCATAGATAAACTGTGAGGCATACCAGCGAGGTCAGCATAACCAAGGCTTCAAGTATTGTTGCTCACGCACCAACAGTATGCTGACTGGTCCTCTGCATGGGTTTATTGAAGGGAATAAACCCATCTATGGATTTTTAGTGGCATAATTTATGGCGAAAGTAAAAGACGTTTACTGAAAGTCACACTACGCAGCATTGTGTCCACTGCTAACATGAATGCAGTCTCCTGTGAGACAGTCAGCGGCTGGCTGTAACCACTAATTTCCCCTATCGTGCCACGAGTGTGTCAGCCTCTAATGTGATGAAACCAGCCGAGTGCAGAACGCTGTATCACGCTGGCAGCGTGCCAGAGATAACACTCCGAGGCCAGCTGAGACGCTTTACCCCTGTTGCAGAATCTCTTAAGAAAAGTCAAACACACCCTGCATTTCTGCACAGAAACAGCCAGCCACGCTGATAACAGCCGAGAGTTAAACAGAGCTGCATATTTTAAGGCTAAATTAGAGGATAAAAACAGCTGGGGCTATAGACGCCTGAGGTGTCGGGGCAGGGGCCTGCCAGCGGTCTGTCAAGGCCCAGGTAGTCTCGCCTCAAGGGCTACAGATGACCCAGCCAGGTGTATTTCTTTTTGATTTGTGCCAACATGGACCGCCTTCATGAGGTGAGGAAAATCAGGAACGTGACAGGAACATAGAGAATAGACATTACCTGTTTGTTCAACGACTTTTCTATTTTGGCTTCCCGCAATGAGGAGCCAAACCTCTTTCTCCTGTGTTTTTCCCATCACAATGGAACAAATCCTGTCTTGCCAAAGCCTGGAAGCTCCACAGTAGGACTAAGTAGTATTTCATGGTAGATTATATGAAAAAGTTGCTCATCCACGTGTGTGACAGCAAACAAGGTTGAAAACACGCTGAATCAAATTAACTGACCATCATAGCAGAACAACATCAACGCGGCAGTTCAATTTCCAATAAATGTTCAAGTTTCAATAAATTCTTCAAGTCTCTGTGTAGGTTGACGGGCTAAAGTAGGGTATGTGATAAAACTCATTCAGCCTTCGGGGGGGGGGGGGGCGCGTGTCTCCTAACATGTTTCCAGTCTATCACTCTCTTGTCACGCTTTACTTCCCATTGCCTCCAAAACATCTTAGTCATTTTGCACCCCGCAGGCTCATGTAATGCCTTATAACATAATCGAAACACCCTTAATCCTGAATATTTCAATTAATTTCAGTTTTACTCTAAATATTATCATGCCTCCCAGTGTGACAGCAATGGGACTCTGAAGAAAGCAGACTTATTTATTCATTAAATTTGTACCCATACACCCAAAATAAATCTATTTTTGGATGTAATTAATTTGCATACCAGCTACAGACCTATTAGCATAATCATTACATTTTTGCCAGGGTACGCAACCTGGCATGATATTGTTTTCTGAACGTAAACAGAACGTTGTTGTGTCTCACTTGCAACACAATTACACCAATTAGACACGGAGAAGATGATAGGGCAGAAACACACAGAGTGTCCTTTGATTCCCGTGCGCCGACACCTGCGGCATGTGTTGGATGCGTCACGCAGATAAAGGAAGGAGTTGTGTTACAGTAGCCACAATGTGGCAGTCTGAAGACAGAAAAAAAAAAAAAAAAATCACTGCATTTCTGGAGAGCTCTAATGCTACAGTATTTGGAAATCAAACCCCATTTTTGACATTGTTTATGGTCTTTCTATTGACTTGTTGTCAGTCTACTGCTGTTTCCATGGATCCAAACGTGGTGTCAGTTTGTTCGGCTGTAAACACGTACTTGGGTTGTATTTCTGACAATCTAGATGCTCAAACATTGTTTGCTGTCACAGTGATCCACATTCACCGTTACTACATTTAGCACAGTTCAACCAGAGCTGGAGTTTTTAGGAATTACAGCTGTAACTTATGAATATTTGACTCTGGCTTCTCTTTGTTCTCTTCCCACATTTTAGTAACCCGACTTCAGGAGCAAAATGGACCCAGAGATAAGTTAACGAATGTACTGTTATCACGTCATCAAACTCAGGGTGACTTCATTCAAGAAGAAGTAGAACTGTGACTAAACATTTTGTGTTTTGTTATTTATTTGCTCTCATGAGCTAAGACGAGTTATTTTCAGCTTTTTGAATTTTTGAAATAGTACCGCTGTTCTTGAAATCGTCTGTGTGACAAAAGAAAAAGGAGAGTTTTGTCACAACACACGTAAAAATCTTTAATACTTAAGTTTATGTAAAAGAAATCTAATTTGAAGATATGATATTCTCACATATTTAATCTTGACTATATGCACATACACACAACCTGTATATGAGCAGTCAGCTCCATCTATGACTGCTTTGCAATGAATGACTTGCTATTCTTTTTATCTTAAATGTTTATGCAAGTGTGGTTTCAGTCCCTCCGTGCTCCCTTTGCTTTGCTGATAGTTAATTTGTATGCAGTCACTTTCATTGCTTGCCCCGAGGAAAGCAGAGGTCCATATAATGGTTATTCCGAGAGCTCTACTCTGAATATTTCAAAAGGATGCAACAGAACTTCGAGAAATTTCAGATCTGTACAGATGGATTAATCAGTGTTTTAGTATTCTCACGAAAAGAAACCTGCATTGAGTTCAAAGAGGAAAACTTGTTAGCCGAACACACATGGGGGATGCTGTATTATCTCCAGCTTCTCCGGAGCCTATGCTTCAGGTATTGACATTTTTATAGACTGCTCCGTATTGATTAGCTCAAAATGTGGTGGGTTTAATTGAAGAAGGGAACCATAATAAAAAGGACAGGGCAGCTCAAACTATGGTTTAGCTCTCCGTCCTCGTTGCCTGAAAGTATGATACAGGACGTGTGTCTCTTCTTGTCTCTGTCATCCTCAGAGACTCACCTCTCATGCTTAGCTGAGAACTTGCGCTTAATTATGCATGTAATATGTTGTCAGATGAATTGTCTCCAAAGTCTGTGATCCGGCTTTTCCCCTGTTGTAAGTTCCAGATAAGGTTTGAAAAAAAACAAAACAAAACAACAAGTCTTTCTACTGCGTTTCTTACACGTGCAGAGAACTTAGCTATCTAATCCAAGGTTGATAGACTAAAATTGAAGCGCACTGCTTTGTACTGAGGCTGATGTGACTAGTTATGCAAAAATTGTGCTTCATATTCCAGGAACAAATGACATCTTCTTTTATGAAGCCCTGCATGTGAAAAAAACTCGTAGCAGATAACGTAAGATATTATGGAAATGACTCAAAAGCTTTTTCTTTTTGCCGTTGTTGCCGTTTTTTTTTTTTTCTTCATTGATTAATGGTCAATGATTATTTTCAGGCTAGTTGGGAAAATAACTGAGGGAAATATTACTATATATTTTCATTGATCTTCATTCCACCTCTGACATTTCTGCCCTTGGCCAGATGACTCCTCCCGCTGAGTATGAATGAATGGTTATTGTATTTTGGTCCAAAGTTAATTTGGATGGATCAGTGGTGGTAACTGATTTAGCGTCAGGTGAGTATCTGCAGTGTTCCGGGTTATGTTTAATCTTGGAAATGGGATTAAGGTTAGAAAAATAAGGTTAGGTGGTTTAACAAATGACAGTGACATTTTGTTTAATATGTATTTTTATCCTCAGATGGGGATTTTCAACATTGGATGATGCAATCAAAGTCATTTTTCTTCTGTTGTCTGATTAACTTGACCTTTCATGCCGTTCATAAGATAGATCAATGGATATTTTTTTTTCTCCAGATTTAAGAAACTTTAATCATTTTATTGCGTGAAAGACCTATACCTCTAATCTGTTATTGCTCCCAAGCAATAAATCACACAAAAGTATTTCCATTTAAAAGAGAAGGAGGAATTTAGTTCTAAATCAGGTGTGAAACATGTATATTGAAGTCATTTCAAAGCATATGATATCTTCAGGACTCATGAAGCTCCCGAACAAGACTGTGGTGTACCTAGGGCACAGAGTCACATTTGGTACTCCAAACACGTCATACTGGAGCACAACAAGGCTCCCGAGCCTGAATACTTAATTTGCGGCCAGTGGGATGCTTTATCCAGAGATATAAACAAGTGCAGGCCCTATTGCATGCACAGTCACGTGGGGTGAGCATGGACTGAATTGTTAAACAGTATATGGAGCCTCCTTGTTAACCCCCAGAGCCAGATTCCAAGCATTCATTCAAGAAAGACTCCAGACCTTGAAAATCAAGTTGTGCATAGCAGTTGAAATCATAACACCCGAGTATGTGGGCAGAGCTACACGTCCAGTTTTTCATTATCTTGTGACTCTTAGCATCATGCCAACCGTACCCTGTGAACTCAGACGACCTAGATTGAAATGAAAAGCCAAAATTAATAAAAGGAGAGATTTTCATACCAGCGGCGGTTAGAAGCGATCTCCAGCAAATAGAAGAATGAAGTGTTTATTAAATGTTCCAACTAAAGCTGTTTGTATTACTCGAGGTTGTCTTTGAAGAGCGCTGATAAAAGAAAGCCATTTAATATTTTAACAAGCATGCTCTCTCTAAGACAATGCTTGAAAGCATATGTGCATTTCAGAGAACACACGTACTATGTCTGTTAAAATAAGAGCACAACTCTGAGGTATGTAAAATATAGATACAGCGCAATTCGCTTACTTTGACTCCAGTTTCACTGTCACATGTATCAATAGCTGGAAAAGTAGTTTCCTTTCTTTGAGTGTGAGCATTACTTAGTGACTGCATGACACATGTCCTCAGCTTTTAACTTGTACACACTGTTGTACATGCGTGCTCTGGTATTACTTCAAATAGCAGAGTGCCAGCGGTATACAAAGAAACAGGTGAATAGGGAGGAATAAAACTGCAGCACACACAGCAGACTTTCAGTATCCAATACAAAACAGAAATATATGGATGGTTTGAATATTAGCTTTTTAAATGTTTATGAGTTGGGGGGGTTGTTTTTTTTTTTTTTTTTCGTTGTTTGTTTGTTTGTAAGGTGGTAAAATAAACCTGCACCACACCATTGTTCAAATGCTGCAAAATGAAAGCAGTCATTTCTATGCTGTGTACAGAGCTGTAAAGGGAATTGCGGAAAAGTGGGAAGACTGGAACTCAGACTTTTTTCTTTGTTTTTTCTGCAATTGCACCTGCTGATCATCACCATCCGTTCAGGAACTGTGCTGCTTATTTAACATCGCAGCCAGTTTGCCAGAAACAGCAGATTCTAATTGTGTTTTTTTTTACCTTTAGCAGCTTTTGCTGTGTATATATATATATATATATATATATATAGAACGTGTCTTTAAGTTTCTTTGATTGTATTATGCTTCTTTAAATTGCAACCTGAATAAAATTACATGTATTTAAAACTAACTTTTATTCTGAAAACGATTCAGAGTCATACGCACTTGTAGTTCAATTTAAGACCAGAACAGCTCAACCATTGTCTGATGTCTGAGGTTTAGTAAAACAATAAAAACTGTATATAATGCACCAAATCCACACAATGAACGTTTCGCTGCAATCACACCATGTTGAGGAACAAGTTTGGAATGTGCTCGGATTTCTTCGTATAATCACTACAGATGCACATGTTTCGTTTTGTAGTGCTCAAAGGGGAATGGATGTATGGACAGGAACATGTTGGCGACCCAGAATGATGTACTATACCAGTAAGTGTAAAACATCGACTGCCGCATTTACAGCCTCAGCTAACCAACATCCCTCCATGTGGACCTTTACACAAAAAAAAAAACCCAACAACAACACACAACAAAGCACAACATTTACAACCCTTTCAATCAACTCATTTATGACTATTTGACTCTTTAAAAGCTGCTTCAATTGAGTTAAAAATGATTTCAGTCGTCAACACATTGTTCTCCCGAATAGGAGAGTACATCTGTGCAAACAACAATTTATAAAATAGCAGCCAAGGTCCCCCATAGATATACCAGGCTACGGAGCCAAAGACCCTGAGCTCACACTGCCAGAGCGGAGCCAGGGTCTTCAGGCTTTTATGCGTGTGTTTATTGTGTGATTTAATGACATGACCAAAAACCCCCCGGATGAACTCGCCGCTGCCCAGTTGCTCGCTATGAGTGACTCTTGCCAGAAACTCTCATTGTGAACTTTTACAATATATATGTTAATTCAAATAATAAAATAAAACGTGAAACAAAAGCTGTGACCATTATAATTACAGTTTCCATCAAGTTAAATACAATATTTCATCACCGGGCAGAGGTGACAGAAAGGGAGGTTGCCAAGGAGAGGAACTCGGTCCAAGTCATTTTTAAAGATTTTTTTTTTTTGGGATTTAAGTGGCCCGATTAAAGCAAAAAGCTGTTGTCATTTCTGGGTCATTTTGCCGAGCCGACAAGGAAACAGATAAAGTCTCAATTAGAGAGATAGTATCCATCATACTCCGTCAGCCCATAAATACTGTTACTTCAGAGGCTCAGACAATTTCAGACGGAAAAAGGTCTTCAGTCCAAAAAAACTGAATTCTTCAGCCTGTAGATCACAGGGAACGAGTTCTGTTCAGTTCTGCCATGTGTCTGTCTCGCAGCGGGGAAAAGCATCTTTAATTCACTTGTGTGCAAAATGGATGTGCCATAAAGATGCAATTTACCAGATTTACTTTGGACTTTCACTGCATGAAAAGCATAACATATTATGCAAAAAAAAAAATTCCTGATGTGTGTATAGTGTTAGAACATTCCTGGACACCCTGTTTGGCTGCTGGGTGGGTGTCTGCTCTATAATCTGGCTCTGCGGGACACCATTCACAGAAACATTCTCTGCCAGTGGTGGAGTGTGCTGCTTTTTCAATTTAATCAAACCTCACCCACTAATTTTAATTACTGGCATGATTTCAGGCAGACAGAGAGGAACAAATCAGCTCGTGTTGAATTTGGCTGGAATTTCAAACTGCGTATCTTGCAGGGCACAGCACTGGACACCACCAGCTTAGAGCCGACATGGCATCACACCTCAGTGATCCGAGTCCTGTCCATGCACCATGGATGCACTGAATGTTAAATTCTGCACATTAAAACCATGTGTTTTGTCCCTCCTCGAGCCTTGGTAGTGCTACATATTTTGTCGGCGGGGTAAAAACAAACCTCAGCGTTTCACAGCGCTGTGTGAATTTACTGTCTTGGCAAATTTGTATTGTCCATCCCGATGTATTAAAAGAATAGTTGAAGCACAGCGATGGAAAGAAGAAACTAAAGCATCTTTTAAAAAGTCATCGAAGGATGAAAAATGCCTTTTTGTTTTGTTTTGTTTACTTGGCTGTTTTAGTTGTTGTTTTTTTATGAATGGTATGAGCTGTCCACAGTATTTATCAGCATGCATATATCACTATAACAGTTGTAAACAACATCTGGCTGAATCAGATGTTACAGAGATTCAGTTGCACATAAAAAGAGGATAAAATGATCCAAGTTTAGGGCTGAGTCCACATATTAAAACTTGAATGTGGCTTTCATTTCCATATTCATGACCTCCAGTGTGTATCTTGCAGGAAGCTGCATATTCCCGTGTGTGACTCCAAGGTTGGAACCAGCGTGGTGGGGTGTGTACTCAAAGTGGTTCTCAAGTGCAGTTCCAGAGGTGGTTAGTGTTGAGGGTGTTGTTACTGTTACTGTTAGTTACTGTTGGACGTAAAAGCTTTATAGCTTCCACTTGTTCTGCTGCACTTTATGGTTTTTCATCTTCATTTTCAGCTGTTTGAAACGACACAGCTCTAAAAGGAAAAGCATTCTCCAAAAAAAAAAAAAAAAACGAAAAACACCTGTTTACCTCTTATGTTTGTTTCTGCTGTTTGTCATATTTTGAATCAAACATTTAAATTAAGGCTGCAGCAGTAAACATTTTCATATCAGTAGTGATATAAAGGTCTGTGTTTATTGTGAAGTTCGTGGCTCAAAATGTATTATAATGCAAATGTTGAGTTCTACCATCATTTTTAAGACCCTTCCACTCGGCAGCAGCAGGCAGCTGTTTTCGGACTGTACGGCTCCGTGATAAATAGTTGACAGACAAAATTAGAGTGTAATTAGTCGATATGGGTGGGTCATTTAACAGCTGAGGGGCCAGATATTTCCCTCAGGAGTTGGCGGAGAGGAGAAAAAAGTTAAGGAAGCAGAAAGCGAAGAAATTGTGAACTTCGAGCCTTCCAGACGGCAGAGGTGTGATTTTAAATGAAACATAACTCTGCTGCATGTGCAAACAGGCACTTTAACGACATCAGCTCCGGCTTTCTAAAGCATTGACACAGCAGGGTTTTTGCAATATCACCCACTGTACGGGTGTAGAACTGAAAAGCAAGGAATGCTGCTTTAATTGATACAAAAGGTCAATAATGTGGCCAAATTGCATTTCTGACTCACAATGGCCTTAATGATCTATTCATGCACAACAAATAGCGCTTTCTATCTCCGCTATTACTCATATAGCGCCTCTACTCGCCTCGTGCACTCATGGAACAACCGTTAAAGGCAATTTGGGGTTTGGTGGACATGTGGACTGGATCCACCTTCTGCTCCACGCCGAACACAGACGTTCAAACTGTTTAAATATTCTGTTTAATTCATTCTACCATTCCAGTTAATCCAGAGAGTGCTAGAAGATTTTGTGATTTCGCAGTTTTGCAGTTGTCACAGAGCAGTGAAGAGGTCACGATAACAATCCATCAAAGGTTTAAAAAAAAGAACAAACAAACCCCAACTTCACTATTTTTCGTTACAATCAGAGAAGGGTTAGTTGTTGGCTGCTGTTAATCAGCAAGAGACTGTTTGCTCTGAAGGGGTGAGAAAGTTCACATCTTAAAACAGAATAATACGTATGGAAAGACATCACTTATCTGGGTGCCCTGCTGTCCATAAACAGCAAGTAATTCATTACTGTCACCTTTTAAGTACATAGACTTGATTGCTAATGTGGGGACACAATCACCATGCAGCCACAGAGCTCAGCAAATATTCAGTGACAGCTCCGTCTGCGATAAACAATAGAGGAGTATTGTTCCTATAATTTATGAGTCATGATTTTGGCTTCATTGAAACACTGCAACCGACTTCATTTACTCGCCCCGGTCCAACGCGTTTTTGCAGTAACAGGCTTTTCTTTCGTATAAAACGCTCTCGTATTCATTTGAAATCTAATATGTGATCCTGAGGCAACCCCTCTCTTGCGGTCTCCTGACATCGTGCCCTCACTGACAGACGTGTAAAGTATCTGTTTACATTAGAACTTGACAACAGTGTACAGACATCTCCATTTCCCATGTGACCACATGAAATAACCCTGTCAAAATTATATTGCAATCCATACTTATGACATTTTGCCCTCTTCAGTCACACAAGGTCGTCGGGGTGAGGCAGCAGACATGCTCCATGGCGAGGAGGCCTGTGGTGCAATCTTAATGACATATGCAATCATAGCAGGTGGAATTTTTTCGAGGTGGAATAAAGAAATCTTTTCTTCGGCTTGAGTCCGAGCGAGCGTGCAGCATTTATTCAACGGATGTTTAAAAAAAAAATAAAGTCCCTTAACAGGATCTGACTTTGTGAGCTTTCAGTCAGCGTGTATTAGATTTATCCCTTTCTTGTCCCTACACCTTGTTGATGCCTCCAGAGTATGACTACATTGGTATGGGAGGGGGAGGCCTAAGCTGTGACTATGACATCCTTCCTGGTGCATTATCTTCACACTCAATCTCCTTGGGGTAGATGGAGTGCACAGAGGAAGTGCTTCCACCAGTTAAGTCCTAACATGTAACCAGACATTGCTTTTAGGGGTCGGCTGTTAACAGGGTTGACAATGCTCTTTTATAGCCTTCAGATTGAATATTCTCTGAGTCTCCCGCTCTAGAGGCCATGTCATTACAGCTGATAGCTCCATTATTTTTTGAAAGACTTGGCAGAACTTTTTATGTTTTGTATTTTCCCTGCACTTAATGGCTGTCGGTGTTCCTTACCTTTAGTGCGTGTATTTTCACAAGGACATTTTTGGTTAGGGCAGCACTGCTTGCGTTCACATTCTGTACTCAGATCCCGTGTTAAGGTAATTTAAGGTTATTACATATTACGGAGGATATAAAATGCATGACTTTGTGAAAGTAAGTAGTGTCCACACGGAGTAGACAAAATGACTTTAAAGAGGCTCAAAATGGTGGAAAGTGCAACATGGTCCTTTTCATAATTTGTGAATATCAGCTTTTTACAACTTTATGTGATTTGACACTTTAGGAGCAACACTGTGATTTTTGGCTTTCGGCGGCACGACATTTTTTACGTTATACAACATTGAACAGTTGAATCTGGGGCTCTAAAGTGTTATTAAGTATTATTGAATAATTAAATAATGAACAAATTGAATGAAAAAAGATTAATAAAGCAGTAATTTTGGAAATGATTTGAACACGTGAATAAAGATGATTCATTATCACCATCATACCTTTCACATGAATGTTGTTTGGAATGATATTTATTTACATTTTATCGTGACGAGACCCTTCACCACTTCTTATAATGACACTTTGATTACACATCAGATTTTATTGAATAAATTAAAGACAGTTGTGGTGTATATTTCTGACGGTCACATGCTCCCTGAGCTGTTTCCCTACAACAAGAAGGTCGCAGGTTTGGTTCCCGGGCCTGGGGCCTTTCTGGGCAGAGTGTTTGCATGTTCTCCCCGGGTACTCCGGTTTCCTCCCAGCGTCCAAAGATATCATGTTTAGATTAATTGTCCGTAGGTCTGAATGTGAGTGTGAGTGGTTGTTTGTCTCTGTCTGTCTCTGTGTGTTGGCCCTACGATGGACTGGTGACCTGTCCAGGGTGACCCCGCCCTCACCCAATGTGAGCTGGGATTGGCTCCAGCACCCCCCGCAACATGAAAATGGAGAAGCGGTAGAAGATGAATGGATGAATGTTACTATTTGCAATAAAATCAGCAGTTGTGATTCTGCTTCAACTAGATAGAGGCTGCTGTTGTGTACACACCAAACATGCACAAACCTCAACTTTTTTTTTTTTTCCTTCATTCATTCATCTTCTACAACTTATCTGTTTCCGGGTCACGGGGTGCTGGAGCCAATCCCAGCTGCCACTGGGTATGCCTGGACAGGTCGCCAGTCCATCACAGGGCCAACATACAGAGACAGACAGAGACCAACAACCACTCACACTCAGACCTTCGGGCAATTTAGAGTCACCAATTAACCCAAACATGATGTCTTTGGATGGTGGGAGGAAACCCACACAGGCACGGGGAGAACATGTAAACTCCTCACAGAAAGGCCCCAGGCCGAGAACCGAACCCACAACCTTCTTATTGTGGGGCACCAGTGCTAACCAGTATGCCACTATATCAAATTTTTTTCAGACTTAATAAGGCTGCACATGCTACCTACGCTAACAGGCTACAGCTGGTTGCATTATAATCTATCAGAGAGTGTTAGCATAGCTCCTTGGCGACAAACAGGGAGAGAAAAACAGTTCACAAGGCTGAAGAATGGATACAGAGGATTACATGGACATAATATGTGTGGAATTATGATAGTCTTTGTGGTTTATTTTGGTTTTTGGCACACATGAATGGCAACAGTGCGGCTTCATAAATAACTGACGTGCATGTTTAATGATGGAGTAGAATGTACTCTGTGCCAAATTGCCTTGACTTTCACTTGTTCTCTTCTCGCTCCTGTTTCAATCCTCCCATTCTGTGCTCCAAATTCCTTCTGGAGGAGGAAAGGTAAAAAAAAAAAAAAAAAGCTGTAGAATATTATCAGGAATTATCGGGACTCTGGTGGTTTTGCTCCCTAAACACCTAATAAGTGAATTTAGCAGAGTGGGGAGAAAGAAATAAGTATCTCAGGCCCTGAGAAGGCAGGAAAATAGTTTTAATCAAGCACATCAATAGACAAATTGATTTTTTGGATGATATTAATAATCTGTGTTATTTTAATATGAATAAAATACTAATGCAGAGAGAAATTGGAGGCAATTGTGTATTTTCTACCAAATGCTGTTTACTCTTGTTAAAAAAGTAAAATTTGCCTGATCATGCAATTTTTTATTGTGATCTATTAAAGGTTTGAGGTCATTTTTAGGCATTTTTATTATTATTATTATTTATTTTATTTTTTGTACAAAATGTCAAGGCTTCTCAAGCGTGTCAAAAATAACTAGAAAAACATCTCTTTTCAGAGTCAGTACCAGGAAATTGGGTTTTCATTCCTACTTTTTCAGGCTGCCCTCTGAATTGTATTGATGTTTGAGCTTCTCCTAGAAGTAATCCTGTATTCTGCAAAAAAACAGAACCATAATTGCAGCTGCTACGAACACACTTCACAGAAGGCTGTCAGTTAAAAGATCTTTTAATGAGAGGCTTTTATAAAAGCACAATTACATGGGTTCATTGGTTTCCCCTTAAGAATAGATGAGACTGAAAGGATTATAAAATAGTATGGGATTAATTCCCCTAAAGATAATATACTAAATGATACATTTAAAGTCAGTTATTATTGGATTTATTGCTCTCACCTTTAAGATATATGAGTGCAGTAAAGCCTGAACATTGCTGCTTTGACCAACCGCTCCTTATCATTATAATTAGAAAGTATATATGATATATGATATATATATATATATCACCTCAAAAAAGGACATGCTAACTATATATTTGCAAATTTGATTTTGAAAGATCCAATAAAACATGCATAAGTAAAAGGAAAAACTCTTCCTTCCTCAGAAAATACTTTCATAGATATTTGAAAATCAATTCAGCCACCGGAGATGGACCCGGGTTAGGTTACGGAATAAAAAAAATATATTTTATTGATTTATTGATGCCAAATACTCAATACTGAATGATAAAGTAGCTCCTGAATTGTTAAAATGGATATGAAAAAATGATCACCAACTGGAGATTTTTTTCCATTCGAGCACCGGGACCTGTGAGTACCAGCCTGTGTAACATAAGGAATTCTGAACTAATACTAATAATATTCATTAAAATGTTATGACCTTGGTGATGACAGAAATGACGGTCCGCACATTTTAGAGAATCACTTAATTGAAGCATCAACTTCACAAGAAGTCAATATTTCATCTTTCAACATGGCGTATCCAGTGCACTGTATCAATACAACGAAAGGATCAACAAACTCACACGGTCGCCGCTTACAGCACAGCCCACCAGGACGCCGCGGTCTATCCATCACTGAGCTAGCTCCACGCCAGCCATGCTCTAGATAAACAGGTACAAGGTTATGGACTGAGGACGGGGATAAAGCTGCATGTAGCATGATTAAAGACGTCAGTGTTCCCGTTTTAAAACGCTCTTCTACCATAACGTGCTAAAAAAAAAGAAAAAGAAAATCTGAAAATAATGGAAACATTTTGTTTTTAAGCAGTTGTGGGGGTTTACAATCCTTTCATGTTGGCAAGCCAGGCCCTGTGTCAGTCACCACTGTGTTCCTACCTGAGATGGTTTTTAGTTCTTAAAACTATGAATATATCTTCTTATTAAATCTCAGGTTAAAGAACCGGGGGAAAAAAAGTGTCAGTTATAGTGCCTTCAAAATAAACCTGTAAAGACTGCAATATGCACTCTATATACATAAATATGCAGCACTTTTGGTTTCCAGGTCTAACATCAGACTGACCCCAGTGGAAAACTGAGGATAATTAGATCATTAAAGCTGCTCACATGATCTGTTGCTTGTGCCCACAAATTGTTACTTCTATCGCTTCTTTCTCTCTCCTTCAACTGTTCCAATCCAATCTTAGATGTGCTGTGCTTTATTTTTGTTGTAGAAATTTTGCCAAAATCACTGGAAGTATTAACTCCTCTCTTTTAACGTCAAGTCTTCTTAAACTTACATATTACCGCCTCCCATTGTCTTTGTTCCACTGCTTCTTTACTTTTAGTTATTGAATTCTGTTCTTTTATAGGTTTTCGCAAAACGTATTTTGCAGTACTTAAATAAAACATTTTCATTTTTAATATCTGTGACACTGATGATGTATATATGAATTCAAAGGCTGGAAGTTGCCCATATATCTAGAATATAACAAGCAAATACTTAAGCATGGAATTGCACAATAACAATAAAAGTTTTCCATTCAGAACTTTGACTGTAGGCTGCTGATTGTCTTAATGTGTTCGTCACAAAGCATTTGCTTTCTAAGAGAGGAGGCTTTCATACACGCACTCACCAATCGCATTCAGCGATATTAAAAACACCTTTAAATAAATGAGTGAGGACTCGCTGAATGCTATAAATATTTGATTTCCTTAATGTTTGCATGAGAAAACATTTTAATTCTGGCCCTACTCCATTTGAAAAATGATTTTCATTTATGCTAAATGAAAATAATTTATCTATGACCTGTGGCTATCTGGGAGCACCCAGTGTCTCATGTTGGCTATAATATTAAAAAAAGAAAAAAAAAGTGTTTATGGGTTTTAAATTGATTTTGGTGAGATGCTGCCTTCAGCTAGACTTCCTTTTTTGGATTCATTCCTCGATTCCCAAGGTTTGTAAATGTTAATTTGGACTGTGCTGGTCAATAGTTTATAACTTAAGAATTGCAAGTGATCATTATTTTAATGTCAGTGGATGACTTCACATTTCAATGCACCACCTGCTGGTGTCGCCATATAATTTGTCAAGGACAAAGTTGCTGTTACAAATAAAGCAGTTATCAAACCTATTAAACAACTAGCTTTACTAGTTTTACAGATTCATGACCAAGAGCGAATGTTGCCATTGAGAAATATTTTAAGCTGTGGATTAAAGAATATTTGGGGCTGTACTGAATATTTACAGCAGTGGGGAAATGTATGAGGGATTAACTCAAATTAAACATTGTGTGTGTTCATTGTAATGAGGGAAAATATCACCCAGTCGAACAATATGTCTCATTAATGTGCTTTTAATCATTTTTGGACAACAATGGAGATCTATAATGGCTCAAGGACTCAATTCTATTAGATTTAAAAAAAAACAACCCACACACAAAGGGAACATCGATTTTTCCATAGACTTTGATGACAATAAGAAAAATTAAGTTTATCAGCAGCTTCATCCGACATCATTCCTTAACACTGCACACTGTCCTGCCAGTGTCCAGGAAATGTCTCTTAAAGGGTTTACGGGTAGAAGCTGCCAAGTTCACAGGCTCTGGAACACAGCATGTATTTTAACACTGGGCAAGGAAGGCCAAGTGAAAACCAGAACAGCCTGTATGTATTTGTGAACTGAAGCAAGAGAGAGTCACTGAGCACATTTTGCTTTAAAAAAAAAAAAAAAAAAAAAAAAAACCAACAAAAAAAATCCCAGTTTGATGTAGAGTCCTTTCCAAATCATGTGTCACTCCTACAGTAAGACCCCTGCTCTGTGCCTGGTCAGGCCAATATGTTGATGTCAGATGTGCCAGGGGTTTTCTGTGTGTTATTTAAAGTCTGCCAAGAGGTACACAGAGGGGAGCGTGTGTCATCACCGCTGAATCCAGAACCACTTGTTTCACACCATATAACAAACCTGCCACCCCCTACAGCATGTGCTGATCAAGCTACAAAAGCACCTTCTTCCCGCCTGCTGCACACAGCACTTCAGGCGCTCTTCTGGGCCAACAGTTATCAGACCTGAGACTGTACAGAGCTTCCTGCCCGGTGGCCTCCGTCTCGGCAGGCCTAGATGCCTGCGCATATTGACTATCACTGACTCTTTATGCTCCAGGCGACTCCATGCAGCTGTGCTTAAATGAATCACACAGCCTCATTGTGTATATCTGCGACTGTTAAATGTACCGTCACGTTTTTCCTGATTATACGGTCGCACCATCTAAATTAGTTTCTGTCCGTGCTATCTATGTTTGTAAAATGATGCGAGTTTATCAGGAAATTGTATTTTACAAATATGCCTCTGAACACCTGCACACACGGCTGATCATGAAAATGATAATGGGATAAAGCAAAAACAAGTACGTTTTTGCTGACGTTACAGAATTTTCCTCCCACATGTTCATGAAATATTATGAATTCGCGCTTTTCTTTCCGTAAAAAGTATACATTCCACCCACAGGGGTTGGGGATGTCAATGTAGTTTACTTTTGTTGATGCATCATATTCCCAATTACTGCTGAAATGCTTCCAATTTGTACATGCCTAACATAAAAGTTTCATCATCTCATTATCATCTAATCCATAACCTCAAGGTTGTACTGTAACAACCTCACTGAGGGAGGCATTATTTCAAGTGCAATGCACGTGAAAATCAGATGAGGTAAATCTAATGGGAAAAAATATAGGCAATGACTCTGGGGCCCCCAAAACAGGCAGCTGCTAGCTGTGACAGAGAAACAGCATGAATCGATCTGGAAAAAAAAAAAAAAAGCACTGACTCATGATGGTATCAGTTATATTTACTTTGCTGTTCCCCAACGGTTTTCCTGGGACATTCTGGATATGCACCTGGGTGTTTCGCAGATTACTCCAGCGAGCGTCACACTGACTGTATGCCAATAGCGATCCCAGTTGCTCCAACAATTCCCCTTTGTTTACTTAAAGCGCAATTCTTAGAGTAAATATTTTGAGGGAGTTAATAACTGGAAGCTGGTAATGGACGTGCATCATTTAACACTCCTCATTTGGTACTTCCACGGTTCATTGCAGGCATATGATGAGTCTGATGTAAAATGTCAGCGGACCTGGCAGCTGCCTTTCACCACTACAATGAGCGATCACATCAATTATGAAATATTTCCTCTTTGCTCTTAAACATATTTAAGACATTTGATATTTGCTGCCTTTCCATTAGGTGCATGAAAAAATGTCTTTATTCAATATTATTACAATGCTCATTGTTAAGGTCAATATTAGGTTTCCATTCGCTGTTGTATGGAAAGACGGTAAAAGATGGATGTTAATGAGAACATTCACGATGACATAGAGCGCAAAACAAACACTCTGACGTGTATTGGACGGCAAGATAAAAGAGTCAATGATCCAACTCAGGTTTATTTGCGCAGGCAAATATATATAATATCTCAGAGGGCTTAGCAGGCCTACATTTGGAATCAATCAGTCAGTTTAATTTTGAACCCGGATTACAAACTAAAAAGGTTACAGGTCGTCAACAAAACCACACGCACGTGTAACTTTTATAATTAAATACATTCATACACGTACGTATGGAAAGCAGTACATGGATTGCAATTAAAACTTGAGCATCAAAGACAGAAGCAGCCTTCAACACCAGAGAGTGTCTGATGTACAACGTGTGCAGCTCTTGGCAGGATTTAACAGTACATCAATTATACAGTCCTCTACCTTATTGAATCAAGACATACATTTATACATAAGGTTGCTTATCACCGCCTCACATGTGGTTACATTCAGGCTGACAAACACATGACTAACACCATAAAATCTTGGCACACAAATTAACTCCCTCGTGGCATCACCATAAACAACTCTTAAGTCTTTTTATATATATATATACCTACACCATGTCAGCAGAATACAGTAAGCCCTGCACACAGACAGACCTCCACATTAGATGAGCATATTAAAAAAAAAAAAAAAAAAAAGGACCTACAAGTGCTTTACCTCGCATCTGTATTATCTAAAATGTCCGCATTGGAATTTTCCTGAAAACGAGATAGATGACTCAGGCCGGGAAACACAAACTCAATCTGTAATAGATGCATTTATTTTTATTTTTATTCAAGCACTTAAAGTGGGTAGATGTTAGAAATGAACCTGAATATTCACAGCTGTCATTACGGGGCCGTGTGGCACTTCACCTCACCCGCTTTGCCCTTTTTGTAGACATTATTTTCAGCCCACTTAGTAAAGCTTTACATGACAGTGATGCGATGAGTGGGAATGTTTTCACTTCTCGTTCAGGATTCTCTTGAAGGGTTTTTTTTTTTTTTTTTGCGCTTTTTCTGGTTAACTTGTCTGAGCTGATACTTTTTCCAATGAAATATTTATCCTAAATGTTGAGAATGTGCATGACAAGTAAGTAAGCGGGTAAAAGAAGCTGAGTGCTTCAGAGTGTATGAGGCAAGAAATATCCTGAGGAAACCAGAAGAACTGTCAGCTTCACACCAACTACTTCCAAAAAAAAAACAAAAAAAAAACAACACTAATATCAGCGGCTGACTAAAATATTTTAAGCACTAACCCTCAACCTTTTCTGTCAGACTCCTTTTGCTAGTAAATGTCACGCATAAAGTACTTCCATCTTTGATATTGAGCGAAAGTAGTCATTATTTGCACAACTGCAAGAGGTCGCTCCTTTGGAAAATAACAGTCATTTTGGGAACTTAAACAAATGAGCAATGCTGTCTTTTTTTTTTTCTTTTTTTCTCATGAGCGCTTTCTCCTCTCTACGCAAGACTGAAAATGAATCTTCACATACCCAGGAAACCCGTCCATAAAAGAAAAACACCTATAGCGGGCCAAGGAACTGGCACAGGGTGGAAGTTGCATGAGGCGGTTGATGTAGTGCATGACCTTGACAAGGAGGGACCAGATGGCTCCCCACAAACAGCACAAACAGCGATCAGACATATGTTTGTATCATGGTCTGATCTGGACACAAGCCAAGAAGTGGAGGTTTTCTACTCTCACCCTTATTGATAGTAATGTTGTTTGTTTGTTTTTCTTCACTAGTCTTCATTTTATTCTTATTCCAAATCTGGCTGTCAGGGCCAAAGCAGAAAAAAAAAAAAAAAAAAAAAGAGAGCTTCATAATTTGTCTGCTGCCTTCCATTGAGCGATATGACGGCTGACATGATTAGTTTTGATATTTATTTTCTTCATGTGTCATTTCTTCCCTCCACATTCAGCTCAATTATCTCATATCTCATAAGAACACTTTTTTTTTTTTTTTTTTTTTTTTCAGATAGTCATTTCCAGACCAGCTGTAGTCCGTAGTATGAATACACCTACCTTGTAATGCAACCACATCCACCGCTCATGATGTCAGCAGGTTGCATTACCTCCACTTTATAAACCAGGCACGCAATTGTTGCAAATTGCGTGCTGTTAATTTACTGCCATTAACCTCCGTCTACCTGAATTTTATCACTTATTAAGAGGAGCTTAATATGCAGGAAGTGTAACGAAGGACTCAGATATCACTGTGGAGAAGCAGGAAGGGGTTTACCAGCAAAGAATAATTTGTTTACTTGCAAAAATAAATGCAACAAAAGCAGGAGGGAGACTTCGGCACCATCAGCACAAAGACATAGTGTATTTTTCGGGGCCGGCGTGACAAGGGTGAGGAGGCGTCGACCTATAAATAGGGCAGCATTGAGTAAGGCAGTGGCATCAACCAGGAGAGGAAAAATGGAGCTAGATCAAACACATCCAAAGGAAGAGGCCGCCAGGTCCACTAAAGCAGTGTCAGAAAAAGCAGGGTCAGTGGGTGAGAGGATAGAAAGTGGAGAGGAAGAAGAAAGTCAGCTGGAGAGAGTCATGAAGAAAAAGTGCATTAAATTAAGCACAGGTGCTGTCACAGTATGATGTGCGGTGTAAAATGGAAGCCCACTCTTGGATGCTGGCCATTGTGTTCAGGAATAGTTACCTTCCTGAAGTGGACTTAGGACCGACTCCAGTCTAGTCCACCTTTACTCCATATGTTGTCCATAATTGTTAGGCGGCCTTGTTGCTCCCCATCCTCAGGACTTTAGTTTGTGTGCTGACCTCATGTTCACCATTAGCAACCATCACCGTGGCTCTCGGCATGTTTGGTATTAACACATAGTTGTAAACCCATTATTTTAGCATGATATCATGTATTTGGCCATCAAGCATATTTTTTTAATCCCTTTTCAAGTTTTGTAATTTAAAATGAGACAGCTTGAAGCATGAAAAAGTCCGCCAGGGACAAGCCATTTAAACACAAAACTTTAGTTACGCTTGCAACTCGTATCCACACTGAACTCTGAATGTAACATTGAAGCAACAACAGCAATGAAGCATTTTACTTTGCTACAACTGCCCTTGGTATTTGATGTCTTCAAGTGGCCGAGTGCAGAGTACAGAGTCTGCATCCTATTAGCATTTTCGGGTGCATTTGGTATGGATGGTGATTTTAAAAATAACTGGCTTATAGCATAAGTAGCCTGATTGTGTCTGAAGGAACTTAAGGACTTTAAGATATTTCCAGTAAATGTTGACGCAACTTAACGAGGAAATACAAATGATGTAATTATATATGTTTTGTTAAAAAAAAAAAAAAACTATATCACTAGCATGCAATTCAACCAATACATAACATAAATGTTGCTAAGCGTGCGGCAGGTCGAAGTAATGAAGAAGCAAATTTTAAAAAGAGTCTCAACAAAAAATGAAAAATGTCCCGGTCTAGTGATTCCATTTTCAGGAGCGTTTCCAGGAAATCTGCAGTAAAATACCATCTGTTTTGTCATGAATATACAACATGTCTGCAAGACTGCTAGGAGACAGAATAAAGATATTATGCAGGCCCACATGATTTTGTGAAAATATTTTGTCCAGTATTGTTCCGAGATGTCAATTATGGATGATGCAGTCAGATTACCATTCAGATTGCTGGCGTGTTGTCTCAAGAGCTTGTTTGACGGATGTAATCAGCACTTCACAGCTCCCCCTTTGTGTGTCAAAATATCATTTAACAACTCCTGACAGCTTCGCACAGACCTACAGATGTGCAAAAATCTTTGATTTAGACTCAGCGATTAACCAAACCGTAATTTCATTTGGAAGTGTGTCTCATATGCTCAGACAGTTGTTTTATGATTCGCACCACAAATTCACCCACATCCTCCTGCTGGTAGAGCTCAGTGCTGTGGGGTGGAGGATTTTCAGTAAGCAAGACGGTGTTATTTTTGCTTAATCGGGTCCGCTGAGGCAACACGTTGAGAGAACAGAAAAAATAATACTCTGAATTCCCTCAGTTTCTGGACATTAACTTGAACAGCTACAGAATTTAACTTTCCGTTTGTTCAACAAAGTTTTTTCTATGTCTTCTTTTCAAAGTTACATAGTCTTGCTTTATGTGACATGGTGATGAGCTTGTGATCATTACTGTTGTTAAAATACAGCATGTTGGCACCATGTGGAAACAGCTGCGTTTTGTTTTTGTTTTTTTGTTCGTCCTCATCAGTTGAACGCTGCATTTCATGATGCATTGTGGGACACTGAGTCCACCATAGAGGACATAACATGGCGGCCGTGAGAGCTCACCATACTGCAACAAAATACAAATTGTTTGTGAATTTGGTTGTGATCAAATTTATAATTACTTCCTCTGAAAGAACTTGTGTTTTGTCTGTTCATTTATTTTCTAAGTGGGAGTGCATCAAGCTCTCAGGGCTACCAAAGTTCTCACTATAATTTTGGACAGCACTAAAAGATAAAAGCTCATCATTATTTCGCATCGCTATGTCGGAAGTGATGGGAGTTTGCTTTCACAGAGTTGGCATAGACCTTGGCCTGTCCTATTCTTTGTGCTTTTCAATCAATTATTCTGTAAGTATGTCTCAAAAACAGACCCTGTGGCAACAGAAATTAAATATCACAAATAAGGTGTTTCTATCTGGCACATTGATTGATTACTGCTGCTTACACAGGTTGCCTTCAGGCTGATTAGGAAATTTGACTGTTGGGCAGATTTTTTTTTTTCTTTTTTACATTTTTGATTTATCATTCAGACTTCAGCAAGGATCCAAAGCCAGGCGAACTGACAGCTGCTATTTCGATAATGACCATAAAATGTTGCTTTTATGCCAATAATTTCATTTTGTAATCATTTTTTTTAAATACCAATTAAGATTTTCTTGCTTAATTGTCTAAATCTGCACAGTTTAAAATTCCCTCACGCTGTATTACAACAAGATCAGAGAAAAAAAAAGCTCCAGTTTCATTCGTGCTTGTGACTCACTGTTTGTTAGAGCACACAGTGATGGCATATCAATACAAAAAAAAATTGTTTTTGGGAGGAATCGTATATTGTCATTAAATGGTTTCAGACACAGTTATTGTTTACAAATACAAATTATTTACTGCCAATATCAAGAAATCCTTTTTTTTGGGTGGGGGTGTTAATATCCATCTTTCCCCTTGCAGGTACCGCCACCATTAGATATTCACAAAGAAATTACAGCTGTATACATGTAGGTAAACAATAACAGCGGTGAACAGGCAAATAAGGCAACAGATCAGCCCATTCCTCAGAACTTTTACCTACTTTCTTTTTTTTTCATTATTTATTCATAAACTATGTGGTCGCAAGGTTGCATTCATATTCAAGTGCCAGGATTAAGAAAGGGAGGGATGCTGATCATGTTAATCCACCGTGGACACACATGGCTGACCTCCCCTGAAGAGCGATAAATGCATTAAACTGATAGGGATCCAATTTCAGTTTATAGTTTATAAGACTGCTCATAAAGAAACCCTAAAGCTACGAGAGGTCTAAACATCTTCTAACCCTCTGGCTAAGTGACGCGATGACAGAAGAACTGTTTTGATGGAATTTTTTGGCGCATTAATTCCTCCACAAGTGCAAAATCAAGAGCAGAAACATTTTAGAGAAAGACTCAAACAGACACATTCAGGTTGGTACAGAAGATATTCTGTTTTAAAACCATATGCCATATTTAACTCTGTGTGTTTTTTTATGAGACTTAATTAAAAATTTGTGGTGAGGATGTGAAGATAAAGTCTTTTCGATGGCTGAAAATCATTCCAAAAAGCCTATGTCTACACGGAAAGTCCGAATCTGCTCTTTAGCTCAGGTAAAAGGTCAGTTTTCAAATTCAGTTCCTGTTTGGTCTCGTGTAAATGTAAACCAACGATGTTCATTAATGGGTTTGTTTCTCGGACTTTATAATAAACCGCAGATGAGTTTTGCTCCTCAATCAGAGTCGACCAAACTTTTGACAAAAAAAAAAAGAACAGACTTGCCTTATGGGCTGCTGAAGAGCTTCCACTGTTTCTCTTGCGGACAGAAAATCTACATTACAGGTACAGCGGTCACAGATGTGGCGATACAATCTAAAATGAGGTTCAATAAAACTCACAAAATCACGAAAGGCAGCAGAGCATGTTAAACTATTACGGCGAATGTGCGTAATAATTTCATTGACTCTTGTCTGCGCCTAGAACAGCACGCTGGAAATTGTCCGCAGCGCCGTCTGAAATTAGAAACTCAAGCCAAGAATCAAACCTGTCAGGTTTTATAAATGTATCGTGCTGAGCGAAGGCTCTGAATTGAAGTTGAATTTCCAACTCAACATTCACGTCTCTCGCTGGCTTGTTGTGGAATACATCTGTAAAGTGTATTTATTTTTCATGTCCATTAGGGGCAGGGTTATTGATCCTCCGAGCTTCCCTCCAACATAAAATTGAGCCAGACATTTCATGTGTCAGCTTGCATAAGCAAGTTCACTGCTAATGAGCTACAGCGCCAACCGAATGGTAGTTTTATCATGTAACCTTGACTACAATTCAAACTTTAACCAAGTGGTTTTATTTGCATTATATTAAACCACATTTACTGCAGATGTAGTATAGCTAGTTATACATGACCAGGAAGTGGAACCTTGTTTTTCCTCACACTCTCTCTCTCACACACACAAACACACACACACAGCCTCAGTATTTGTTGTGAACTCAGTCTGTCATTCATTTTTTTTTAGAGTCCTCTGAACTGCAGAAGCACGATACATTTCAGCATATTAATTAAGTCGTTGTCTTGAACATTTTCTTCTCTCTCTTTTTTTTTTTTTGCTTTGTATATTCTCACCGTGTCAAAGCATACATTGTTTATATTCTATCCATATATGTTATCTGTATTTGCAATGAAAAAAAAGCATTATGGCATGGCATAATGTTTTTATTTTACAGTATTACACACATGATTGTATATAAACATGCAATCATTGTAATATATGATAAGTTTATGTGGGACATTTCGCACTAAATTTACTGTAGTGTAGTGCAGACCACGGAGATCTCTGTATGCTCTGTGTTACGTCTACAGTCAGGCACAACATTAATGACACAAACAGGATTTAATGATCTCCCTGAAGAGCTGATTAACGGAGGACACAATCTATTTTATGTAACAGTTATAAAAGGAACAAGTTGTGTTTTAGAATAAGGGGGCACTTTTGCAGTAGATTTTATGCTTGACAACACCGACAACACCCTTTCACCTCTGCATGTTGCGTTAGGCCATCTAAAACTTGGAAGGGCCGAATATTTAAATCCGCATCATTTGAAACTATTTATCAGGGAATATGAAGGTAAATTATCCACCGATCTCTGCGTATAATGGTGACGTCCTGAAACAAACTCACAATATGAGCCACATTGGCGGCCTGCTGCAGGCCAGGGGTTTTGCTCCGGCCTCATTTAAAGCCATTTTTTAAGTTTCGAGACATTTTTACTACAATGAACTTTGCTCATTTTAAATCGCCTCACTGAGTACTGTAGCTGCTGGCACCTGGATGACTCAGAATTCCCCCACATATATTGTTTGGCTTTGTCGTTTCTCTCTTTTGTGCATCTTTTAAAAAAAAAAAAAAGCATCTGATGAAGATAAATCAAGCAACAAAGTTGTTAACTTAATTCAAGTTGTTAAACTTAATTCAAATATATATTTCCAGAGCCCTGCTGGGAAATTACAGCTCTTGTGACACATAAATCGGACACCGGGTTGCGATTATGTTTTCGCCTTCATCTGTCGAAGGCGAAGCAAACAAGACTCAGTTGTTTAGAGGTGCAGCGTGCGTGAGACTATTACAGAGGAAAACACGTCGTCAGCTTCTTGTTTTATGGCTGTAACATTGTTTTACACAAATCTAATCCGATCATATTTCCCAGGAGCTTTTCCATTTATTGATCATTATGTTTACTTGGCCCAATGTTCGTCAATGAATTTTGTACCCTTTGGATTCCTTTTGCTGCCAACTGTAAATTAAAATTTTGCCCTTGATAGGATAGGTGGGACGGTTTATTATCATCATTTTTTATATCATGCCAGCCTCATATGGAATTAACTTTATTTTCTTGGCAGAAGCACAAGAGCTCTTAGCTCCCACTGGCCTTTACAAATACAGAGACACACACAGTGCAGCGACAGCAATATCAAAGAGAAATTCAAAACAGCTTTGGCAAAAATCGATCTTAAAATTATGAGCTTCCTTTGATTGAGCTGCTCATTGGTGAAATAATTGCATCTCTACTGTAACAGTGGTTAAACTGACCCATAGCTCTCAGAGTTTAAATTCTTCGTTGGTGAAAATAAATCGATTCCAGGATGAAGAGGAATATTTTTGAGGTGCAGGATTAGCGTTAATTGATTTTTTTTCTTTTTCAAGAATTTTTTTTTTATTTATTTTTTTTTCCCTGTTTGTTTTTCTTTCTTACCTTGAACAAAAGTCTTGATACATCAGCTTTCAGTGAATTCAGTGTTTGGGCTTAGCCACAGACTAAAAACATGGTTTATCTTCAATCTTATAATTTTACTTTATCTGTTTTTTGGACAATCCTGACACCGGCTTCTAATGTTAATCCTGATAAAAGTGACTACAGCTCCGACATCCCCGCACCATTTTCAAGTATTTACCTTCAGCCACATAGACAAATCCTCCCCAGATAAGTGCTTCTGCTGTCATTACATCACTCAGAAGTTTCTGCAGGTCTTCTACCGTGCAGTATTTTCAGGTTTAAGGCGACAGCAAGTGCGATAATGTATCTGATCACTACACAGAGATGGACAGTGAGACAATGCTACCCACTACAGAAGTTGTTATTTTTAAATACCAAGCAAAGCTTCGGTGGCCGCGGGGCCCATGTGATCCAGACGCAGCCATGCAGAACTTCACTTGGCACAACATCAGTTCATTTTTAAACCAGACCCGAGGCCCTTCCTTTGACAGATTAGCTAAGATTATACTGCGGCTTAATTCCCTATTAAAACATTAACCCTTACCTATTAGGTAAGGCCAGGACAACGTCTTTTTTTTTCAATTTTAAGAAGCATTAAGCCGATTCAACAATAAAAATATACACCACCTGCACACATCCATGAACCTTAGTGGAACATTATCCAAATTTCTTGCCTATAAATTCTTGAATTTAGCCTTCTTAGCTTGACAGTGATGTTCAGCTGGACACAGCTTTAATTTTGATAACTGAAGATAGTTTGTTGTTTTTATTTTCAGCCTGCTGGCTGAGTAAACAGGAAGTCAACAGGAGCAGGACAGACTGAATTAGTTTCTGTATTATCTGCACTACTTACCTCTGTCTTGATGTCCTTTTTTTTTCTTCTTCTTTCTTTTGTCAGCCAGACGGAAACCCGCTCCTGTTTGTTTGTTTGTTTGTTTGTTTACATGGGGCTCTACTTTCTGGAGCTGCGGGTGGGGCCGCTTCAGGGAGGTCTGCGCCGGCCGACCGCTGTCGTTGCAAACTCTCCACATCAGGTGCGTTTTCATTTAGACCCGAAAAGCGCAAAAACCTAAATGCTGCAGTAAAAGAACCGATAATGGAAACACTTCAATTTCAGAAAACCTCTCAAATATCACAAAAAAAAAAAAAAGTTTTTATGCTTTCATGCGCTGATTTTTCAGACGTGTTGAAAAAGAAGTAAATCACATTAGCGTCACGGAAATGCTTTTTTCGTCTTTACACCTGACCGGATATGAGGTAGTTAGTGGTCACATGACCAGTTTAAGAGAACTATGCTTCATTTGCAAAAAAAAAAAAAAAAATATCAGTGATTCTAAGTTAGCCTTACCTGTTGGCATGAAGATAGATAGATAGATAGATGCTTTACTTATCCCTCGGGAAATTCAACAATCTGTTGCTCACATGCATACATCATTCACACAAAAAGGAAACTATGAGATATAGAGACATAAATACACAATGAGAAACTAAAATAAAGCAACAAAAGCACACAGGTGCACTCAGACTGAGCAACAAACATGCAGCTGAATTCGTGCAGGCGCACTCCGTGGTGAGTGTGTTAGCTTAAGTCTCAAAAGAAAGAAGTTAGAAAAGGTAGAAATCTGCATCAGCTCCTGGTGAGCAGGGAGTTTGATGCAGAACTCAAAACGTTTCATCCAGACGGGTTAGCATGCTGCTTTTAATGTTAACGCTGGCTTTGTAGAAATGATCAAATTTACACATAGCTCCTTTAAGTTGGATTTCAAGGAATAGTTTGCATCCAGGAAACCATCCGTCTCATCCAACTTTTTCTTTCTAGGCTATTAAATGTAAAAAAGGTATTTTACACACTCATTTCACACATAAAAAAGTATTTTCAATACAATTTGGTTTTGCCCACAGATCATTACTACAAAGGAATAAAGACTACCAGTGTATTTAGGACATTAAACAACAATAACCAACAACTAGGTTTTTTCGCTCTAAGGGGTGTTTCCTTGAAGAAAGAGCTCTCTCACCATCCGTGCAATATTCTTGTTAGTTGTCTTTTTGCCTTTTGCTTCATCTGTCAGAAAAATCCCAAATTTTGCTGCGCAGTAGATTTAATACCCGATAGCCACTCAGTTCCAGTTTCACCTCGGCCTGTGCTGTCTCCTCCGGCTTTGTTTTCTCTGTAATGATCTCAGCTCCACCTATTGCAGATGTGATGACCCGTGCCAATGCTGGGTGGGAAAATAAGTGAGCTTTGTTCATGCATCAGACGGGGGTTAAGCAGTCAGATAATTCAGATATGATATGAAAAGAAAGACTCACATTAGCCAAACCTCTGACTCCTATAAGAAATCTTAAAAGAAAAGAAGCCATATCTACATAATTCCTCTAATTTGGATGACCATATAGATCTTTTTTAAGCACTGTCTCCTGAAATAGCCTCCCAACATCCAGACCTGACTTTGGTTGTCACGGTTACAATGATAACTTTCACGGCTGCGTTAGGCTGCAGCACTAAAACTACTCAGTAATGTCAATTGGGATTTGACAAATCTTTGTTAACACATCACCGACAATCAGCTGAGTCAGTCAGAGCTAACTGTGAGCTTGTGTGAAGGCACGCAGAAGAAGGCAGCTAGATAAAGTGGTGGAAAAAATATATATATTTTTATTTTCTGAGGGGATATTTCATGGCTAAATCACAATTTTTGTGCCTCGTCCACATCCCATAACTCAGCCTCTCTGCTTATGCTCCCAGCTGCACCTCTGAACTTGAAGCAGGTTGATCTGAAAACAGTGCCTATAGAAATAACCATCACACAACACCACATACCCCGAACCACCTTAACTGTGCCAAAGGGTGAAAAATAAGAGAAATAACAGAAACTGCTGCTTTTGTGTAGGAACCGAACACTGCTCTCCTGCGTCAAATTCTCCTGGTTTTTTTTTTGTTTTTTTTTACTCATCCAGTCACCCAGACTTCTTCCTGATGTTGCTCTGTATACCACATCACCATACTTTCCCTCTTGCTCTTTAGGGCCACAACAAAATGTAACTATAGGTCTTCATAGCCATCTGCACAAACAGCTGATATGTTTATTTTTTACTAGAAGACAGCTTGTACTTGCAGCATATACCTACCCGTTATGTTTTTTTGCAATTAAAACGCTGGACTCAGTTGTTTCTCCATCCCCTTATGCTCACCAAGTCAGCAAGTTATATAAAAGAAAAAAGATAATAATATAAATATATTTATAAATGTCTGCCGCAGGGGAGGCGTCGGACTTCCTGTGTTGGTCTCTAGAAGCAGGGGGGTGGAACAGGCCTCAGGATGGTCTCTGGGCTCCATCGGAGGCACCGCCTCAGGGAGTGGGAGGGAAAAAAAACCTTCTATCCCTTGGGAAAACCGGCAGAGGAGAGTGGAGATGAGAGATAATTAAACATTGATGTGAAAGAAATAACGGAGCATTACTGGTGCTGGTGCTGAAGGCATATTTGTTATTTAGTGAATCATCAACTAACAGCAGAAAGTTGCAAGATGTTCCTTATTATGAGTTGAAAAGATGATAACAGACATCTCAGTGTTTCTAGAAAATGAGTTTCCAGTTGAGTGAAACTAAAAAACCAACAAGCTGGGTAGGGTTAGAGAAGAAGAGTGCTCCAAACACACCCACTCCTTCCTAATCCAATCCACCTTAACCCGCTGCACAGGTTTGCAAATAACAAACACCCTCTCTGCTCTCAGTGTGCTTTGTGCTGTTGACTTCATGACATGCACCAGTGGTTCATGAAAATCAGACCCTTGAAGTCCATAGGTAATTATTTGCACGTATTTCTACATATAGCTCGTGTTATCTCGCCACACTTATGAGCCGTGGCTAATCTTCCAAATTCAAAAGCAAAGAGAAACCCAGAGATTCAGTGTAGTTAAGATCAGGTA
Source organism: Remorina albescens (assembly GCA_034769265.1). Lineage (NCBI taxonomy): Eukaryota > Metazoa > Chordata > Actinopteri > Carangiformes > Echeneidae > Remorina > Remorina albescens. Next base: position 4,746,846 of record CM068493.1, read on the forward strand.
TGACATGGTGCAGGGTTTTAAATGATTCTTTCCATTTACTGAAACAATCAGCAGTCCACGGTTGTCATGTCAGATTTATGTAGGATTCATTTTGTTCTCAATTATTTATCATTTTTCTGTTGGAAAAATAAAAATATATCAAAAACAAAAATACAAAAAGAACAAAGAAAAATGTGACGATATGTGAAGAAATGTTTTTTTGAATAAATAAATTAGAGAGAATAAAAATAAAAAAAAGAGGAGGGCTAAAGGTCCAACATTTTCAGACAAGCTTTGAGAGAAATTATGAGGAATTTCTTCAACTTTGGCTCTTTACGTCCCGTCAATATATTAACATCACTATTCGATGAGGTTTCACTAAACAGGGCAGATGATCTCTTACAAACCCCCAAATAATCCAAATATTCAGGTCGCAGGTTGAGTTCATAATTATTATTATTTTTTCCTTTTGTATAAAAAAAAAACAACCCCCAAAAGAAGAAAACAGCCATAAGAGCCAAATATATATAATATAATGACTCATAGCTTTTAAATCTTTTGCATAGTCATTTTTTTTGGTTTATTGTCATCTCTCCCACTTCTCTTAGGTGTGATACGGAGGGCCAACCATCCTTGGTGGTGCAGGCATACAGAGCTGCACTGGAAACCATGGCAACACAGCGCTTGCCTCTGTAATCCCCTTGGCCCTGCCAGACAGTAGACAAATACCTGTGCAAGACTTCAGCTTATTCAACACCTGCATAAAAGAAAACCTTCTCAGTCTGCATGATATGAAAATACACCAGGGACGAAGCATTCCGATCGGCTGTTGTCTTTCTACACTATCGCCTTATCGTGCACCAACACGGACGAACAGGCTTCACATCCGTGGTCTCTTTAATTCTTTTCATAAATCATATACACTGTGGAGACGGTCGTTTTTTTTTTCCCCCCGCCCTCCAATCAAATATGAAAAGATAGCATTTACTTTAGCATCTCCAGCTGTTATGGTGATTTATTTCTTTATTTATTTTTTTCCTGCAAGCATGCACCTAGCAGATGTACGCTCATTTAAAAAGACTTAAATGTTGCTGATTACTGCAAATGCATCAGTTTTCTTTTCACAGTAAATTTATTTATTTATTTATTTATTTATTTTTTTGTCTTTCACAGTCATTTTCCTTTCAAAGAACTTTACAGACAATAAAACTGCATGTGATATATTTACTGTAGTTTTATCATTTTTGGTCGGTGTTTTTGGATGTCATTTTCTCTGTATATACATACACATTTATGTATAATATGTGTAGTTCAACACCTGGATTGTTAAAAGTGCATCTTAGAGTATGATCATTTGTAGGGTTCATTCAAAAGTTTATTTTAAGGTTTTGCCTCAGAACAGTACAGATGGGAATTCAAGAGATACTGTAGATGAAATATAAAGTAGATCAATAAAGAACTTTTAATTGGTTCTCTTATAAAGCAGAGAGAAGCTGATAATTTGAGTGTTTCATCCAGTCACATTTATCTTTCAAGTTGTGCTGTGATCAGTGAACCTGAAACTCGTAATATCAGAGAAAAAGGAAAAGGCTGCTCCTTAATTCCTGTCTTGAGTTTGCGTCCTTGAACTTTTCTTTTCTTTCTTTTTTTTCTCCAGTCCATTATCTAAGATGCGTTGTGGATAATTTGACAGACTGTGTAATTACATTTGTGATAAATAATTACTGCAAAATAGTGCTGTTAAAAAAATCTAATTAAAATTAGAATAGAAAAAAGGTGAATTGTTTTACATAACCCTTATAGTCCCATCGTGACCCTCCATGTCACTCCACCATCCAGGCATGGAAGATGAGTGTCACAACAAGAGGACAGAAGAATTTGAAATGGGGGACCGTAATTAGAAATTTTAAATAGATCAATAGTGGAAAAAAACCAACAAAAACTGCTGTTTTGTGTTTGTGTTCAGTGTCTTCTCTTCTGTTTAAGGTTGTTTTGCATCAACCCTGACATAACTGTTTTCACACACAGGTTTGAATAACCACAAAACTTGGAAAAAGCCCCTCCAACTTCCCCCATGGGTAGTTGTCCCTGCTCCACCAGCGGCAGGCGTACCGGACCTGATACTGTAATGGCAGTAACAATAGTTAACATGTGGGTCTCCTTAGCCAGCTGGTCTCCTTCCATCCTCCCAAACCTCCTAATACAGTTTTTGTCACCGTATATTATACGTAACCTAAAACTCCCTTTACTCCCATCGGAATTAGTTAGAGGTCAGCAGATAATAAAATGTAACTGGGCTGTGATAATCTGAACACACAGGCTTTCTTTTTCCCCCACTGGACTCAAAAGTGTCTACGCAACAAGTGAATCAGCCCAACTTTCACCTTAACATCACAATGAAAGGGGGACCGATAACAATTCAGTGAATTCGTAAATGATATGAACGCTTTGCAGAACACAGCAGCAAGAGGTTTCATTAACACTGCCACTGATTAGTCCTCATAGAAGGATCGTTTGAAGGCCGTCAATTCATTTATTCCATATTTCATTTTAGGTTTTGCAAATTGTGCAATAGTCTTTGAAATGTTGATTAATCTATAGACAGAGCTAACAAGCGGAATAAAAAGGAACCTGTCCTCTTGACAAAAACGACAGCTTCAGTCAGTTGGCCTTGATGATATGCAAACACGTTTATGCTGAAGTGACCAAGCCTTCAGGCAGCAGTGTAGCTTTTGTCACTAAGTAGTTTCTGTTTCTAATAATGTAACACTTCTGTTACTCAATACAATTTCTTATTTGGCATTTCTTTCATTGGTCTTGGTAGAAAAAAAAAAAAAAAGAAAAGAAATCATTCACTTTCCCACAGTAACAATTGACTCGACTTCAGCGATTAACAAATAGGTACCCAAACATTTGTAAATTTTTTGGGTAAAGTTAAGTAATTATGTTGTGAGCACCAGAAAAGTTTCCATAAAAAATTTACAGTGTGGCAGCATGAGTAGTGATGCCCACCCGAGCTCTCGCTTCTTTGGCCAAGCCATGACAGTTGGTGCACGTTGGTTTTGGTCTTTTGAGGAAAGATGTCAATTAGAAGCCACTAAAAGAGAGAAAAATTAAATAAACATCAATATTAGATCATTTAAAGTTAAAAAAACCAAACAAACCTGAATGAACCCTGGTTTGTCTCCGCAGAATCATTTCCGTCCGACTGGCTTTAAAACTTTAAAAGCAATTTTTACCTATTACCAAAAAGATGCTTTCTATGTCAGTGGATTGAGTCCAGACCTCCTCCTGTTAAGTAGCAGTATGAAGAAAGTTTGGCCAAACATGAGTTTGGTGGTGAAGTGAGGGAGTTTTTGATAAGCTGTGGGTGCCCCACCTGAACTAACGCCCTTACTGCACAGCAGACCTGATACCTCAGAGGCCTTTGACTGTGGACCAACATCTTTCCATTGACTCCATGAATTTCTAATCCTTCCAGGATCCAAGCCCTGACAACTGTGTGTAATGTCTGTACATGTAAAGTGCAGGTCTACATGGCAAAAATCTGGTGCTTAGTTTTACTTTTTCGATCTTGAGAAGTCAAAAAATTTAGCATTTTTATTGTTAAACATTAAATGTCACATTTAATCTCTTTTCATTTTAAATCAAATTCAAATTTAATGATTGTTCTCTTCTAATTGTAATTTGAACGTCCTTTCCCATGAAATTTGCCTCCAAAATGAAATGGCAACTGTCTCAAAAAAAGTCCAAACACGTTTTTATTTTATAGGCAGAGAAATTGTTAGCCAGCCCACTCACTGACTATAACTTCACAGACAGGACAAAAAGATTGAAGCCCCCACAGCTGTATGTTTGCCTAAAAAGCTGTAACTGAATTAGTGATTCAAGAAATCTTTGCCCGAGACCTTCCAACAGACAGGTCTGTGATGACGGGGATTTGCTGCTCTGACGGTCACAGTTCAACATGGAGGCTTTTACATTGCTCAAAAGCACCTTCGAGTTAACTACTTAGTTTTGCTGTCGGGTTATTAGCAAACTGATGCACTGCAGTAAACAGGCCACTGCCGTTATTAAAGAACCACAAAGTCGACAGATTGAAGATCAGGCTTAATTTTGTTTACTACTGTTGGAGATCATTAATAGAAAAAGGCAGAACACTTCAGCCCACCAGCTCTCCCCTCCTACCTGTCTCTTGCAGGCACAGCTCTCGCAGCCACCAGAAGAAGACAGCCAACGCCTCCAGTGTCTGTAGTCGGCGCCAACCACAGCAGTGCTTACCATCTGCTGCCAGACTTGGCGTATCACCCGTAACATCTGCCGCTGGACCTTTTTATGGGCGACCCTCAGCTAAAGAGGGTGTCACCTTTACCTGGATGCGTCCCCCCCCTGTTGTGCTGGATGCCGCTGAAAGGACCTTCATTGCCACGCAGTCGAAGTTGAGTCACCACAACTTGCTTCAGGATTAGGGCTCACCTCGGCGTTTGACCCTCTCACTAAACCAAAGCTGTCATGACCTTAGTCTCACTTTCTGACTTTGCTACCGAGAAGAACCTTTGGTTGATTTTTGAAGCAGTAAAAAAACAAACAAACAAACAAAAAAAAAAAAAACGACAAACCCATCTGCATGGCCTTGTGTTTAGACTGTGAGTCAATCCCCGCAGTGTGTTTAGCACGTTTTCACTCCAGCGTTGGAAACCAGCAAAGCCAGATGACTGTGACAAATCAGAGAGACACACAGGGAACATATATTGACCATTGGCATAGCATGCCAAGAAAGGCATGAAAATGAAATGGATGGAACAGTCTGGATTTACAGAAACTGGGTTCGATGTCCTTTTTGTCTCAACCTTGGCAGCTGAGATGGCAGGTGGAGGCACAACAGCTTTTTGTGTGACGGTACGGTCACAAGATGGTTTACAAGGGAAGCACATCCACCACTAATGGAATGAATAAAATGATTTATTTAGTATGTGCTTCCAGGATATTTGATATGCTTGGCTACGTTTAGCCCATAGCCCCATCATAATGAAACAGCAAGCAGTCAGAGTTGCAGAAAAGGCATCTTACTGGAAGAGGAGAGAAAACTGTGCCCGCGGCTCTGTTAAATGATGCTCCTCATCCACAGTCACACCCTCATTTTTCTTCTTGTCAATACAATTCTCGCTGGCAGAGACATCATACATCAAAATGGGCCTGATTACAAATTACAATATTTCTTTTAAGAAATGTCTCCAAAATATAAAGAAACATATATAAAGATACCGTTTGGCACAAGAGTTTATGGGTCTGCAAGATCAAAACATGCATTATTTTTTTATTTCCGACACAGGTAATTCTTGTGCGAACCCAGTGGCACTTTATTTAAGATGATATTAAGTATGTTCAAATCCAGCTAATTCAATGACCTGTGATATTCCTGGAGGATGGCAGTACATGGTATAATGTCCTCTTAATGCCAGCTACGTTAAAATCTTGCATAAATCATCTATTGCTGACACCGTGTGTTGTGTAGTGAATACTAAATTAATTCATCTCTCAGCAATAAAAAAAAAAAAAAAAAAAGGGGAAGACACTGTTGAATCAGAATCCCCTAATGTTTATTATTGGTTTTTTTTTAACTGCTTTCTGGTTATTTACTGAGCGACAAAATTGTTCTCAGAGACCTTTGGACATCTGTTTCTGTGATTTCCTGTTCCCTCAATTCTGTTCAATCTCAGATGCACTTGGGTATATCAGTTTTGAAGCTGCCGCTAGAAAATGGATAAATGCTGTAGGGAAACCGAGCCTCCTTTCAACTGTTATCCCTTTTCTGTCACTCGCTAGACTCTTCGTCTTCTTCACCGACTTACGTTAGACCCGTCTTCGGCACAGTTGGGAACGGATGGCGTCGATGGTCACTTGACGAGAGCTTGGACATTGGTGGTCTTTATAGGAGATTATAATGCTCTCTCTCTCTGAGCGGTGCTACGTCTTCAAGGCAGATTGAAGGCAGGATGTAACGGAGAAAGAAGTAGCACTGATGCTGCTTTTTATCAGCGGAGCTCTTAGTGAATAAAAGAACAATGATTGTTCATGCCAACATTGGGTATATAGCAACAGCAAATAGTACTTGTGTGCATGCTGTACGAAAGTAAACGGGAGACAACCTTCATCTACGCCCAGTCGCCAATTGCTTTGCCGTCAACATCCAGTGTAGGATGTTGACAGCATCACACATATATACTGTGTATATATCCCAGTGCATTAAAACTGGGTCTTTGTATGATCTGCCTACCGTCAGCCTCCTGTGACCCTGAAAGAACAAATCAGACGGAAGAAATGGATGAGTTGTTTGTTCCTTCGGAACGTTTCCAGCGCCGTTCACGTAGGTTGCACCATGAAACTGTATGCAAATGCATACTTCACAGTGTACCACCAAGGAATAAACATGCGGCGTACATTTTTATCACAAAGAAAAAAAAAAAACCTATGAATCCCTGTTGTGTTTATGTTGGGTCAACATCACTGACCTTGTATCGACATCAGCGCTGCGGGGGAATTCACTCGTCTGGTCCAAGGTCAAAGCCAAGAACTTTGCCATCATAACACACGAGGGTTTCAAATCATCTGCCTGGCAAACTCAGGCTTTCACACACTCTGGATTTATTGTCAGATTATGCGGTTTACCCCACACATTTTACATCACAAGTTTTATTGTTTGTTGTTTTTCTTTCTTTCTTTTTTTTTTTTAAGGACAACCCTGAGTCATTTTTCTCTTTCTTGAAACCGCTCAACACGCCATTTACTGTCCATATTTTCAGAAATAACAATGAATATATCAATAATATGCTTGATGTATAGAGCAGTGCATTAGTTGAGGCCACAGCACTATCGTCGCATTAATGTGAATGCACAGTGCAGCCACATTATTACCGGCCTTTCACATGGATCAAATAATTATGTTTGCCTTGTGTTTACTTGCAGCTGCAATTTTGCTTTAAATAGTCTCTCTGCTGGACAGATTTCTTGCAGTGCTATTGACCTGGAGTTGCGTAATTTGTTGAATTTGTTTATTTGACTTATACATTTAGTGCTTAAAAAAAATCCTTTGCTTGCATAACAGTGCATGTGTCTCGCACATGCTCATCTGTGAAAACTTGGCATGCTCATTTCTTCACATATCAGCAAAAAAACAAAAATAAAAAGAGCTCCTTTGGATCAACAATCCTTTTAATATGCCTCGAAGCATGTTTATATGTGACTAGCAAATACAGCTTACTTCCTGCTCTACATCTTGAATGAGAGAGACGTTAAAAGGGATATTTTAACATCCCGGCTGCGTCGGAGGAGTTCAGAAAGGCTACGGGGTCTCAATAATAACTGTGTTGTTTTGGGTGTTTAACCTGCTTCCTGTTATTAAATATTAAGCAGCACAATTCACATTCTTGCCTCTCAGCTTTCGTCCTGAGCAAAATACTTTCTGCCAAACATGTTATTGTTTCCGTGGCAGAAACTCAACTCGTGTCAAACTGACCTGTTCAACACCTCATTACAAAAATATTTCCAATGACCTTACCTCTTGTTACTTTATAAGATTTCTTATGACCATTGGCATTTATCAGATTTATTAGATTCAAACAATTATACTTGTTGAATCTTTTAATGAGCCACTTTTTATGTAGTTGAACTGGATTCAATAACTGTAGAAATCTGACTGCTTTCTGGTGTTAATGGTTGGCACAGCAATATGAGTAGTACTAAAATTAGACTTTTTTTTTTTTTTTTTTTTTAACAGTTTGCATTGTTCTTCTAATAACAGTGGGCACGGCTTTACCTGTCTGTCCTTGGGGATCCTCTTGGCACTGGCTCATCAATAACTTGGCTTACTGGCAGTGTGTGCGCTCACGGACTAGAAAACACAACAGCAACAAATTAAATTTTTAATGAGCACAACCTATCACTAATGACTGAAAAGTCAATGCAGTGTTGCACAACACTTATATCAGCAAATCTTAACTATTGGCCAATTAAAAGTGTATGATTTATGTAAAGTTATGGCATATTATTCTTTAACACGGTCTTGTGTGATGTATGATCTATCTATCCATCTATCCATCTATCCATCTGCCTATCCTTTGGCAAACATTGTCACAAAATCATTCAGGAGAGAAGACAATGAGACACAAGTGCAACAAATCAGAGACAAGGTAAACATTCTGAGAGAGGGTGCTTTGAAACAAGAGGATAAAGTAAGGGAAACAGGAAATACGTCAAAACTTAATGGAAAGAAGACAGCGTGCCCTCGGATGCAGCGAATAACATGACAAACAGGGTGATGGTGGGATCAACAAACCACATTTAAGTACACAACACCTACACAACAGGATGTGAATCATCCTTTCCAGCAAACCATCTTTATATTTATCTTTTAATGATTCCAGTGATGCGCCGACAACGTCCCAAGCAGTGCGCGGCCACAGAATGACACTGTCAAAATGCATCTGCTGGTTTCAAGACGCCAAACCAATCTCAAAGAAATGATGCTCCTAATTTGAATTAAGGGGCCTGATGCCTCATTTCACAAATCAGGAGTTTCATCACCATCCTCTGAGCTCTGTGATAAGATGACGGCCTTCATTATCATTAATGCACCTTGTCATATCATTAATGGCTTATCAAGAGAAGGTCAAGCAAAGCAGGCGTTCGAGACAAGGAGCGTCATACATTTCTGACAACAAAGACGTGACAGAAGAAGTTATACGGGGTACTGGAGACTGAAAAACAACCAAGGGCAACTCAGGATTATGACAATTATATAGCAAACTTCCTTCAAAACACGTTTGGCAAAAAGCTGGAAGGCCACTCACTACCGCTGCATCATGATAGCACTGCTACATGTATGTTGTCAGCAGTTCTGCCTTGGAATTACATACATTCCGACTCTTTATGGATAAAATTCTCTCTTCATGGAGGCATTCTCAAGAACCACATTTGCCAGAGTTTCAATTTATCCATTCCTTAGAGGGCTTCTTGCCATTTTTGGTTTGCCATTTGCAATACCAGCTACCATGTTGCTCTTCACTTCGGTATGTGCTCGAACTGTATTAAAAAAAAAAAAAAAAAAAACTCTCAACAGCGATGACTCTCTGTTGTTCCACTAACCCTTTGGCTACACCACCAATACTTTGATTCTTCTCAAGCTGTGTTGTACCAGTGGTTTCCCCTGTTGCCTCTCTGCATTTACCCATGACTGTGGCTGCATGCATAACAATATGGGCCAGGGAGGTGCATCGTCATTCAAGTCAACACACTGTGTGCAGTGGGATTAAAGCAGCCAAGGGATACTGTTAGCAGCAGTGTGGCTAGAAGCCGAAGCAGGACTAGGCTTGCTACATCTGGTGCAGGCGTCTCCTCTATTCATTATAACAAGTTTGCATGCATTAGCTCTGAGACAAACTTAAATTAAACTAAAGATTTGTTTGTGATCCATGCATGATTTTTCATGAGGAGGATGACTGCGAGTGTGCCTTTACATGCTTTGCCTACGTGTGAACAATCTTAGCCAACAGAGTTCATAGTTGCCATAGCAACACCCCTCACCCTCGGCATGCTCCCAGAGCCAGTGTGCAGCAGACAGGTCTGTGTGTTTGAGCAGAGGTGGTCGACCTTGGAGGAGGGGCCATAGGCTGGACAGCCAATCAGAGGTTAGAAGTTTTATTGGCATTTTCGGTGCTGTTTTCCCATTGGTTGAAATAAACTTTTTACTAAATCACAAGATGTCCGTCAGACTTCTTCACAAACATACAGCGCTAATAGCAATTTGATGAATTCAGAGTGAGCAATCGGTTCAGTTTGCCCGCTGTTGCCTGAAGAACTATCAGCTCTGCCTCTCTACAACACAATGAAGTTTGCACTGAGCTGCTGATGTGTAACTAATATAAACAGAACTTTGTACTGCCGCTGCTTCACATTAACAGAGTTCATATGGCCAAACACAGTGCAAAAAAAGGTTGGGTTTTTTTTAGGTTTTAGTCTAAGAGGTTGGTTTTCAGACCATATAGTGGCTGAATATTAAACCACATTCACTGTTGCGGCAGTAACCCCAGGTGCATCCGTATCAAAAGACAAAGATGGAAATGATAGCGTTTGGGTATGATTCAGAGTTACTCGTGCATTCTGAGCTTGAGTAAGGGGCGGACCATACAGATGTCCCTTATGCCCATAATGTTTTTGCTCCCAGATGAAAACTAAGGATGTGTCCCCCGTGTGAAGGCAAACAGACGTCTGGAAAATTATCTGCACTCCCAAGAAACGGTGCCAGCCTTGATATGAGGCATAATCGCAGTTGTTGATGGGAGTGCCAAGCTTGCAAATCTTCTGTTCATTAGGACAAAAAAAAAAAATTCAAAATACAGAATATACATCAACTTGACACAAACAGAAGTTTTACAGACTGGCATAATTAATCACTCCCCGACACAATTTACATCTAATGAGAAACTGTAAACAGTATATCATAAAATGCTTTAGAGACCTTAACTTTACACGTGTACACTATATGTGAAATCTGTCATTATATCAAAGGCCTGACAGTCTTCACAAACAATGTCATGGAAAAAAAATAAAAAATTTTAGGGCTCTCCTCTGGTGAACTCTACAGAGTTTGAAAGAGAATCATAACAGATATATATATATGTAAATACAATATGACTTTGTAAAAAGGGGAAAAAAAATGTGAAGAAACATCTTTTTGTAAATGTCAGCCTTGGAAAGAATTTAAAGCAGATAGAAAAGAAAACATGAAGTCATCCAGAGGAAATGTAAGCAGGGTAGATGTTCTTTGAATTGCCACATCTGAGGAGCAAGGTGAAGATAATTCAAAATTATGTTCTTTTATTTTACCTTTCTGCCCCTGTCTTGAAGAAATACGTTTTTAACAGTTGCTGTTGGTCTGCCGGGCTGATGAGAGGATGTGATGGATGTATTCATGTGCTGTGTGATGACACTGTACCAGTGTTTACTGCAGGATGGTGTCTTGGCATATTGCACTCTTCGGGGGACACAAATCAAGCTTCCATTGTAAGCTCGTCAGTCATTGGCGTGTTTTGGCACACTGCTCCGCTCACACAGTGGGATGCTGGCAAAGCTACTTCTGCTACGTCAAAATAATGATAGGACACTGCAACATTTTAGTCTCATCACAAAGTTTACCAGTCATGCTTTGAGGAGAAGCTTGTCATGCAGCTGTTAAGATGACATGTCTCTAATGAAAAGGCATATATTATCTTGTCTAAATGTTTTTCTCAATGTATTGTATTTTTTAATGGAAAAATAAATAAGATATGGCTGCTAGATGAAAACATCATCACAACAGTGGAAGGCTTTAGCTTATTGTGAAGTAAATTTTGGTTTCACAATGTAATATCAAGACAATTCGGTCTACAAAAAAGAAAAGAAAGAAAATTAAGGCGTCTTATATGTCAAAAGACACTATTTTACCGAACTCTACAAAAATTGGTGCTTTTAATGGAGGTGGCAGCAAAAACGAACAGGAACTTGGTGGAGAAAGCCATGCATGGACTGGAAGAAAAATGATCCGGAGGGACTACAGGAGGGGCCACTAATGAGACTGACAGGGCCGGTAAAAACTTTATGGATTTTGGTGTCTGTATTATTATGGTCCACCACTCCACCGGGATTTAGTCCCAGTAGCCCCAGTAACCAGATGATGAAGGAGAGAGCTCCAAAACAGTATTCAGTTGGCCTTGTCTCTGCTAGGCCATTCAGTAAAAAAAAACAAAAAAAAAAACAACTGCCAGTTTATTATTATAAGTAGAGGTTTAGTCTGCCAGTATCAACCCCGAAATCAGGATTTCTCACACAAACTGGAATTTATGCAAATGTTTGTATCCTGACTGATTTTCCTAATGCTACCGCTAACCTCCAGAAATAAACATCTAACGCGGAGGTCATTAACGGGGACACTCTGATCAGGATGGAGAGCCAGGTACCCTGTTTGTATTTTAACCAACATAGCTGTGATCATGTGGTCACATCACCTGAGCTCTGAAATCAGCAGACAGGTTTTATTAATGTTAAAGAACCTTAATGGCATTACCGGTGCCTTAACATAAAATCTTACAGGTGCGTTATGATGATTTCATAAACTGTACCTGCATCTTTTCATATCACACATTATATAAAGTTGCCGGTATGGTGTGTGCAACTGTGCTTTTGACATATACCTTGTAAGCCACACACACACACATATATATATATATATATAACATATAATATATAAACATAAACATCTCTGGAAAAACAAGATTACATTGAATACTGGTACTTGCTTGCTATTCCACGACTTTTTATGGCAGATCTTGATAGACAACTCAGGGCTCCCACTAGCACAGCACTGTAAATAACAATATGAAATGGCAGCTCTGACAGTGTTTCCTACCAAAACCAGGATGGATTAAGAAAACAGGACCCCCCCCCCCCCCCACACACACACACACACACACCATCAATTCTGGGATTTCAAATGAAGATCCCAACATCACATCAGACACCGCTGAATGTTCGGGCCACAAATCAGCTATCTTGGAACAGACTCTGTACACACACAAATCACTGGCTATATTGCATCAGTTTTTTGTTCTCTCTCTGTCCATTTTCCATTAGAAAACTCAAAACAATATTATACATTCTCTGTCCAGACTGTCAATTTTATCAAAACTGATTTACTACTAAGTGGCAGCTGTCACCATGCCGCACACTGAAACTGTGCACACTCTGATATTTCACTTACTGATGAGTACTGATCACAGAGCCCCACAAACTGTTGCTCATCCAGACAGCAACATTATGAGCTGTCCTACTGTACCTTACACCAGCTGTGTTTTCCCCACCAGTTTCTTCGCTAAATTATCCAACACATTTATGAAAGAAGCAGCTGTGACACTCCTGAGCCATCGTAGTCGGGAGTGAAATATCCAAGCTGTGTTTTCGGGGCTAACTATTCCCAATTAGTATGCAAAACATTATCTAGGCCGAAATCATTTTGTGCAAAAAGAAATTATTAGTTTCGTGTGCCAGATGTTGCACTTTTCTTCAGCAGAAATCTCACAACCTGTCCTGTTTCATGGTGGGTTTTTTTTGTTTTTTGTTTTTTTTTCATAAAGTGAAATACACTGATAAGTTTTTCTGTAAATGTGCCGGGTTGTGGGTGGATGGTTGTTTGTGCATTCAGGGTTTTGTATCTTCGTATTCTGTTCTCTTCTGTATTTCTTTATTGAATGTGTGTAATTTGTCACTTTCCTTTTTTTATCTTTTTTAATTTGTGAGTCAAAAAGGTCTCTAATGTACATAAACATTTTGACTAATATGCCACTTGATAGTTTAAAGAAATACAAAAAATGATGATGTGATTCGTTCAATATGTTGTCCATTTAAATGGTTGATATTTAGTTGTTTGATTTCTACTTTATTCTGCTATTCAAAACAACCAAAATAATGATTTTGCAGTGAGCAAATGGTGCCCTAATGAACTGCTTCTCTTTCTCACCATGTTCTGAAGTACTTGTGTTCTCGGTATCTGACCCACCTCAAATATAATTATATAAATACATAACTTTGAAAACGAGCTCTCGCCCACAAAGTTTGACTGGCCTGTGTGTGTGTGTGTGTGTGTGTGTGTGTGTGTGCGCGCTCTGAAAACTCACTGAATTAGAAAAGGAAGAGCGGCTAATTGGGGTGCAGCAGTATGTGTAAGTTGCACGGTCCTGGTGACTCCTTCTTTGGAGTTTCTCAGCGGGAGACACACAGATTGGTGCTGTATTTATTTAAAAACCATGCCGCTGGAGGCTTGTACGACAGATTCAATTTCCTGATTTACAAATGGCTACATATGTCCAATTTCTACACCTATTTGAAGATCCAAGACTCCGTGTGCTTATAAATGACTGGATGCATATGATTATTAACTGTGTGGTGGATGGGATGTTCCCTCCACTACCGTTTATTGTGGCTGCTGTTTTCATCCCCGTCTGCAGCATTAGTGAGAAGCCTAAAACCTAAATCTATGGCTGCTGAAAGGAAATCCTTTTGGCACAGAGGGGTGAGCTGCTTTCTAACAGAACTGTCTTCTAAGCAACAGTGAAGCACTTCATTCAAACAAACCTGGACTCAGATGCCAGGGTTGTTCTGCCAAAACTTTCATGAGAAGAATTTCAGCAACAGCGCATACACATTTTTTTTTTATGTCAAATTATATTAAGCTTCAAAAATTGAACTTCTAACAATTATATTCCCTCCTGAAGCACCTGCAGCATGTTGCCTGAGCACTATAAGCATTCAGTGTTGAATTCCCACACCCACATTTTTAGAGACACACACACACACACACAGTGTTTTCAACAACCCTCATTCAAATACACCTATTTTTAGCCGTTCCCCATTGTATCTTCACTTCCAATGGCTCTTTTAAATTCAAGAGTCAGTGAGTGGGAATAAATGTTCTCTTGGATGGATCCCACAAAGCAGATAAAGTGTTTACGAGTTCAAAGAGCAGAGAGCCAACAGCAGAGGCATCAAAGTCTTGGATATAGAAATGGTATGGTGTTGGTATTGAGCGCTGGAAAGAAAAAACCAAAAAGCCCCAGACACATTAATACAGTATGGAGATGAAGGGTTTGCAGTACGATTTGGGAAAATAACATGTTTCTGTGCAGCAATTTTCATCAAGTTTAACTTTAGAGGCTCTGGAAGTGATCGCACTGGCTGGCTGCTTGTGAATGAAGATATTTATTTTTCCATCATTACTAACTTTTTTGGCGCACTGGAGCACAACTGCCCACCCATTTTACATGTGTGCTGCAGTTCAAATAGGAAGCCAATTGACACAAAAATCCCAATTCAGGGTAGACTTCTTGACCATGTTGACCAATCTTGGCCTTAGGAAAACAGATTGACAATAATGTAACTATCAAATCCAACAAGTTTTAAGACATCGTGTATGAGGAGTCAGACAAATTAAAGAGTCTAGTATGGAGAGGTGCTCGCAGCATGACTAGCAGGTTCAGGCCTTTTGTTGCAGGTCTTTCACTTGAGGTCCTACCCCGGTGTGTGTATGTTTGAGAAGTGTGTGTTGTGTTAACTGCCACATAAGAAAAAGCCATTTAAAACGTGTTAATCCTTGCTAAAGGTACCATTCTGTCACAGGTTGATCTTTTACATCCAAACAGATGTATACACATTTTGGATAACAATCGTTTTTATACTGTCAGGGTCCAGTAGTATCAGTTGTCTGTTTTGTTAGGTTCAATTTAGTGTTGTTCCTGCCCTATGTGTCACTTCCTGTTTTATTTTGAAATGCTGTTCTGACCCCCGCATCCTGTCAAGTTTCCCTCCTGTGTGATTGCCTGCCTTTCTCTGATGTGTTTCACCTGTGTCTCGTTGCCCACCCCATCTGACCTCCAGCGTATGATTCCCTTTGTTTGACAACCTCAAGCCTTTGCAGTTTTTGGAGTTTTTCATTAGTTACCCAAGAGATTCCTGTTCTGTTTTTTTTTTTTTTTTTTAACTTTGGAGTGATTAAGCAACTTTTGGGTTTGCACCCCGTGCCCTCGCTTGTGCAACTGAGTCTCCTCCTGCCTGATCCCATTATGTTCCAGCCTAAAGGAAACCAGGGCAAAACAAAAAAAGGTGAGTCCCCTCTTTCCCAACTCCCAAAGGAAGACCGGCATCAGCTGCCGTAGTCCAAAATGTGCTTTTCTTTACAATAAGTGACAAAAAAAGAAAGTTGCTAAAGTGTCAGGGAGGGCACAGCCAACATAACAAACGTAACCAGCTCAGGTCTGCAAACCGATGAAAGAAAAGAGGAGAAGACTATGTAGAACAGCGGTTCTCAAATGGGGGTGCGTACCCCTAGGGGTACTTGAGGGCACTCCTAGGGGGTAAGTTAGATTTAGAAAAAAAAAAAAAAAAAAAAAAAAAGTTAAAAATAGCATCAATTCAGAGGTCCTTTAAAAAAAGGGTTGGGGTTTTTCAGCCAATTACCCCCCTAACCTTTAGGGGATACTCGGCTGAAAAATTAATTTCCAGGGAGTACGTCAGTGAAAAAAGGTTGAGAACCACTGACATAGAAGAACGAGAACATACCTACACTCAGTTGATGAACACAAAGCAGCAGCGCTCGGCATGTTGAGAGCGAGGAGGGGAAGCCACACCCAACACCGGAGAACTTCCCTCTTTAAAGGAGAGTCGGCCAATCACACCTGAAAAAGAAATTAGACAAACACACACACAAACTATACAAGCACTAATGACCCCAAGGGTCATAACAGTGCCCCTGTCGCACACATGATTTATAGCTACAGTGAGTCTGCGTGCACGGCTTAAGCAGATACGGCCAAAAACCCACGAAGAGCAATATTCAGTACTGATGCTTTTGGGGAGAAATGCACCTTTCAGCGTAACATCAGTGACACCATATTGTTCCCTCATTTGTCTCTTCAGCTCAGTAAAAGAATCTTTTCTTGTGTTAACTCCGAGCAACAGAAGTTCAAGCATTTGATAACTTTGAAATGAGCATTTTATTTATCAGTTAACGCAGAGATAAGTTGAGAAGAGGGGGAGGATTAGAGGACACAAACCACTCCGCTCTCTTAAAGATGGTTATCTACAGGAAATCAATAGGCCTCCTCACTATTGGCACAACTGGGAGCTGACTCAGCCTAATTACCCTCTGGTCCGACCTTTAAATCACACAAATGAGAACAAATAAATAATGACTGCCGCTGTGTCGCTGTCCTGGTGCTTCCGTCAAATTCGGTGTGCACAAATGAACTGTAAATTTATGGAAATGCAACAAGCGTGAGAGAGGAGCAACTTGCATTTTGGGTGACAAATTGAAAGCAGGGGAACACCCGAGAACTGTCTGCCCCGGTGCCAAGTTAGACAGTTAATCTCTGCACCGTCCCAGGCCACAGAAATGGTGTCACACTTCCCCTCTCCTTCCAATTCCACATGTTCCTCCTTCCCTTATCACTGTCATTTTGTGTGCAGTGACAATTGGGAATTTGGCAGGAGCGAGTCCACGGTGGGCTAATAACTTCAAGATTTGTGACAATGAGAAGAATATTGAAAAAGGACCGCTATTATAGCCAGAACAGAAAAAAAAAAACACAGTGATGACAAGCAGAAGAACTGATGGAAGGCACATTAAAGCATCACCTCAGGAACTTTTCTTTGATTTATTTTATGTGTTCATTTATTAATTTATTTCATAACAGAGAAAGAGGGAAGGCTCTTCAGTTTCGATTAGGAGACTATTCTGTTTAAAGGGTAGCATCTGGCCATCTGAACAAAGAGCTTATTATAACCCATTGGGCTGTTAGTTGGTCATTTATTTTTTAGTGAACTGTATGAGGGAAGCAGAGGATGTCCGGTGAAATGGTATAAAGGATAAAATGAAGTCCAAAGGAAACGAGAATGTTTCCTCATCATTTTGTCTTAAGCATGATTGCTCTATACGTGTAGCTACTGTATGACTTTATCTGTTACTAAGAAGATAAAAGTCTGGTACACTTCCTTCTACAGGGCAACTTTTTCAGGAAGCCATTTTAACGGCTCCAGTCAGAGACAACAGATGAGATTTAATGGCTAAAACTGCCTTTTTTTTTTTTACTAGAACGTAATGTCAACCAGCAGACAGTCATGACCTTTATTCTGCTTTCATAGCACAAACCTCAACATCAAATGCTTTAAAAAAAAAAACACTCCTGGAATTACTCATTTATATTTAAGTAAGATAATTGATGCCACTCCTGCGCCTTTCCTGTAAGTATGAAGCTGCAGTGAGCAGATTTTGTAAAGAATAAACACTGATATTGCAATACCACAAACCATCACTGTCCTACGGTTTATTTGTGTTGTCCAGAACGACTTCTACCTCGAATATCTCCACATCTGCTGCTTTGAGCACCGTTGACAACTTGATCCTGTTGTGCTGGAGCAATGTTTCATGAGGTTGAACATTTTCAACTCTGAGCAGCAAACTCAATTTGTTGAAGCCTCCAGTGACTGATTGATTAATTTTTTTAACTCTCCTTAATGCACAATGGAGAGACATTTTGTGTGTGTGTGTGTGTGTGTATTAAGGAGTACACAAAATGTGCAACCTTTCAGACAGCTGGGAGTTTGTTTGCTGTAATGTGTGAAAATTTACTTTTATTTACTTTTACTTATCATACTTTTTTTTGGTTGATTTCAGATCAGTCACTTTTCTACTTTTTAAAGAGCGTGTCAACAAACTCAGCTTTCTTTATTCTGTCAAACAACATATCTTTTTTTTTTTTTTTTAACAATAGCCCAACGTAATGATTGATATCACTGAAATCTATTTAGAGGGCTGCACTTGTTCAAAGAACTTGAGCAGCTGTAGGAATGGACAGATTTTTTTCAAAACTTTTCAAAGTAAGTGACCTAAATATGTTTTCAACCCATTCCTGTAACAAATGTGGAGTTTGACAGCAGTTTTAAACCATTCTGGGATTTCTCTCTTGTGTTTGCTTGGACTGGCGCCGTAATAAGTTTCGATCAAAGTGCTGGATGTAAACACCAACAAAGGCCAATCAAAAGGAGAAAGTCTGCGAGGACTAACTCATACAGAAACTAACAAGGTTTTGTACCATTTAAAAACTCTCAGGGGACTCTAGCAATCCAGTGACTAATCTATTAAGATGTTTGAATGTACTGAAGTAATTTCTTTCTTGCATTTCATAAAAAATAAAATGTCACATCCAAATTGCCGTTTTTGCTCTATTTATCAAACGGGTGCAGGAAAATTATCCAGCGCAGTTAACACAAAGCACTGAGTTCTCGTTTAATTTGGTTAAACAGGCCGAGAGGTTTTAATGGCATTAATCTGAAAGGGTGACGAGCTAAGCTTACACGTTATTAACACTGTGTGCCTTTTCACATTGTACAACGTAATCACCGTCTTCTGTCCTGCCATTGCACCGTTCTCAGCTAAGTGCTGACAGTTCAGTGAATCTCAGATTTAATTTTGTACACATGTACACCATATCAGGGGAGTCGTGCTATTTTTAACCACCAATGTGGGACAACTCCTGTCCCTTTCAGTGATAGAGGCATTAAGGGAAATTTTCCACTGAAGGCCAGTTCATCCTTCAATTTCATCTTAATTTTGATAAACTTATACAGCCTCGTATAATGTTACACCAGCAGCCCTCGGCTTATGTTTATCAACCCATGTATTCATCTATTATCTTATCTTTTCGGTGTAACATTGCAGGACGGCTGGAGTCCATCACAGCTGACGCTGGCCGAAAGCTGTTGGCTTAATCACAGAGCCGACATATAGAGACACAAAGAGGTAAACGTCCATTCACGCTCACACTCAAAATCTACTGGCATTTCAAAGTCACCAGCCAACCTCTTTCAGTATATCCTGCAGTTAGTACGCCCACTATTACTTAGACAAGGTTATAAATGGCAGATCTTTACATGGAGGGGAATCTACCACTGGCCACCTTTACAAAGTGAGAGTTACCTCAATCGGACTTGCAGATGATTAGACCTGATTTCGTGTTTGATCAAATGCATTGAAACTACTCTGGCTTTTTGTGAACATTGTGATAATTATTTAGCCTCGGCGACAGACCAAGTCTGAGTCGTAGCGAGTCAGTCCGAGAGCTGGAGACAATGTTTGCTGATCATCATGCCACAGTGACAAAACGAGAAAAGTGCCTTAATCTGCTCTGCAGGTCATTAATAGCTCCCTGGGAAATGTATCTGCCTAGTTCTTATTTATCCATTTATCGTCTTTAATTAATTCTCTTTCATTTACTTTGGTTAGAAGAAATCAATAGCACAGGTTTCACTTAATTTGACAAATGTTCTTTTGCTTTATCCCTTGATGCTGTGTGTGTGTGTGTGTGTGTGTGTGTGGACAGCATAAGGAATGGGGAGGTTAGTTTGAAGTGACTAAATTGAGTCGCTGTAGAAAAGTTGTAACTAATTTCTCCAGAGTGGAGCGTTCACACCTCAGTGTTTACTCAGGAAGACTTTTCATGATGGTATCAGTTTCCCCAAAAAACTCTGTCAAAGGTGGAAACGGGTTCGTTTGTCAGAGATGTGGCGCTATCTCTTAACCTCCCCCATCCATATTGTTTTTCACCACAGAGGGCCATAATCCTTTGAGCTCTTTGTCTCTTCCTGAACATTCATACGTGTTTTGGTTTTTTTTTTTCCTGAAGCTCAAAAGTCAGTCCCAAAGGTTTCAATTAGAATTGTGTGGTGTATCTGAGTGTATTCACTTTAATGGTAGCGAGTGATCTCCTGAGTGTTGGAGAAGGGTAGTGCTGGAAGTGTTGCTCTGTCTCTAACTCGAGTTAATTGGGTTTCTTTTAGCTTCAGCCGACAACAGTCCAGTGGAGAAAAAAAAAGAAAGTATTCTTGTACTGTGAGCTGCAAATCTTTTCCAAGTGTCCATTTTAATGTGTGGTGTGTTTGTTTTGGGGTTTTTTGTTGTTGTTGTTGTTGTTTTTTTTGTAGATCTGCTTTCATGAAAAGCCTCTTCTATTGTTTGGTACTTTTTGAAGCTAACGCCTTTTTCTTCAAATTAAAATAACATACTTTCACCTACACATGAAGTATACCATGGCTTTATATAGTTTTCTAAAGAAACATACTTTTTGTGTGATATTCCAGTTGTAAACATGAACTGTGGATTGATCGAAACGGCATCATTATTTTATACAAGAAACCTTCATTCTTTCCGTGATTTAAAATCATAAAATGGTACTTTAATTTTCAATTAAACATGGCTGTAGAATCTGAGGTATCTAAGTTTGCAGCCTCAAAACTTACACACATCGGATATTAATATTAGATGAAACATCCCTTTGTAGTTCATTTCAGGATATTTTAAATAACACTCAGGTTATAATCAGCATCAAAGATAACAAATAATCTGTTAAAACAATGCCCTGCAAATATGACCGTTTATATGCCTAAAGCTAGGCTAAATGATTTATTATGATATTAAAGCGTAAAATGAATTGAATTGCAGTGACTGCAAATGTGTTGATCTTAAAATAAAACTTAATTTGAGTTAAATCAGAATAAAAAAATTAAGATTACAAATTTAAGGTGTAGATAAATAAGAAAATTGTTCCTTTTAAAAATTTGGAATTACTCCAGTGGTAGTTAAAGGTACATCCATGAAAACCGGGGGGGGGGGTTCATCAGTGTAAGAGGAGAACAAACATAAATCTCTGCTAAGTGTACATAAAACTGACAATAGCCCGTGTTAATTATCAGACCTGGCCGTCCTGCCGATGGGACTGAAAGTGGAAAATTAATACACCATTGGTCCAGTTATGGTGAGGTGTCTTCATAAATAGCCCACATCCATTTTTAATGATTGAGTAGAAAATAAACTGTCCTGAATGGCCTCTATTTTCCTTCACCTCCTTTTCTCCTCCATCACTCGTCAAATTTCTTGTTGAGGTGACGAAGAAGGAAAAATCCACATGACTGAGCCGACGGCGACGCCGGAATTGGAAAACCACTGCATTGACAGGTGTGACTCTTGCTGTGGTATTTTGAACCTGAAAAGAAGCAGTTTTGCGAAATCATGTGTCCTCAAATGTAAGAAAAACATTTTTTTTTCTTTTTCTTTTATGCTTTGAAAGCAGAGATGGAAAATTTTAGTGTTTTGTGCCACTTAATGACTTTCCTTCAGTCCCTCGGCCATGGCGAATGTCTGGAATCAACAGAAACAGCATAAAGTAACTTTTATTTATTTTTGAATGAGATGAAATTAGATCACGTGTTTGCCTCTAAAGTATCTGTAGTTAGTGTTAATATTTTTATAGAGCGCATTTCATACAGAAAAAGTAGCTTTAAAGAAATATAGATATATTCTGCTGCTCCCTCAACAGATTTCAAGCTGTTGGCACAGACACTGATTAGTATTTAACATCAGGTCATTGGCTTCCTCTGATCAGCAGCTGGGCTGTCAAACTGAAACGAAAAGCTAATTTACACTTAAAAAGTTCAGTGGAATTGAAGGGAAACTGTTGCTTTCTGCTTATTCTTGCGCCTCCACCAGTTCCACCTGTAGCATCGGCAAAAAAATGTTTGACCGGGAGAAAAAAACAGATTAGTGCTTTGGAAAGCTTGGTGGTAGCTTTGTACTTGTCCGCTGGGTGACATCTGAGAAAAAGAGGAAGTCAAAAAAAAACAACAACAACAAAAAAACAGTGACATGTTGTACAGCTTGTAAACAATCATTGTGTTTAAAGAATTTCTAGCATTAGGAGGTTTCATACAGGTTTCATATATTGGCATCATTTTCTGAGCAATGGTGGGTTGGATGATGTAAAATTACATTTTGCTAATTATAATTTCAAGCACAGGTAGCATCTGTGGAGCACGGTCGGTTTTGCCCCCCCAAAAAAAGTGTGCGGTGGTGGGGGTTGCGGTGGCGAAACTAGATTCCTGCATGGGGGGGGGGGGGGGGCACAATAGATGGCAGAGCAGCACCAGAGACTTCCAATGGTGCAATAAAACCCACATGAGCAGAACTGAACACTGACAATAAAAAAAATAGAATCAATGGGAGTGCTTCACGTTTCCTATCCCATTGACAGATTATTTCATGGGTCACAGCAAACAAAACTGTGGCTCACTCAACGGAGGGAGTTTCTCGGCTGCCGTCCTCCAATATGTTCTTTTGATTACATTAAAGCCGAGGCTGTTTAAGCTCTCGTCAGGAGTGGAATAAGACTGACAGTGAGGGCATGGGAATGTTCCAGTCTGACATACTGCAGATGCCAAAGAAGAGACAGGCAGACGGGGAGATTCACATAATCTGAGTCATTATCAGACGTAAATGAACAGAAAGTGCACCCATCTCAAACGAACAAAGTGATTTCACAGATCACTGATGCCCTTTTCTGGAGATGGCAAATTAATGGCTGCACTATATATTTTTTCCCTTTGCTGTGCAAGTCCTCCTGAGTGCAATATCACTGAATGTAAGGGGCTTGCCATCAAAGAGTTGAAATCGTTTTCTGCCCTGGACATAGAGTTAAGTGAGGAGGGGGGGGGGGGTGATAATGGGATTCACTTAATTGTAAATTAGCAGAATCTTGTTAATAGGATTCCGTTAATTTGAGATTTATTTCATTATTGATTAATTTACTCCTTTTGCAGTGTGTGTAAAATGATGCTAGCGAATAATTACCAGCAACCTTAAATTACTGAGAATTAAATGTGCAGCACGTCATTAATCAAGCTGATGATCATGAATAGGGATGCAGATTCACTATATGCTCACGGCTGTTGCCAGCAGCAAAATCTAGTTATTCCAAATTAGTATTGATGCGGCGGCGGTAATGTAATATAGCGCCGCATTGATGTATGTTATGTTTATTTTATCACAATATGGGCATATAGGCATTTCAGATACGTGAACGTCTTGTGTTACGGAATGCCTTTAAAGAACATCTGTTGGATTCATTAAGATCAGTTTGTTCAGTCAATACACAACGGTAAATTCTGAAAACACCCTCTCCGAATATTTATCGAACAAGCAATTTAAAGCTAAAGAGATTCCTGCCCGGAGTGAGCAATTTATTCTCCTCTTGAAGCTGAATCTGGGAATTTGTGTCAATGCAGTCATTGTGTTACAGTACATTCTGTAAAAAAAATGTAAATAGTGTTTGTCCCAGCCCACCCGCCAAACTCTGTTCCTGTTCAGTGCTGCCAAACTGCCACACTGAATCAGCCTTTGTTTTTCTTTGTCTGCTCTGGCACATAATGTGGAGGTGTTAGTGGTGGTGGTGGAGGTTTGGGCAACAGGTACTTCAGAGATGCTGAAGATGAGAAGAGCAAATATTTGTGCAGGAGCAGAGCGTCAGAAAATACCAATGAGCTTTTGAGCAAGGCATCAGCAAATAGCACAGCCTGCTTCTCTAATGTAATGTGTTTAAAGAAAAAAAATCATTAAACGTTAAAACAACATTCGAGTCCAAGTAAACATTTACGTCATGAGTTAAACAGAAGTAATCAGGAAAGAATAATTGCACTTGATGAATTCATAGCTGTATCTTCCATCACAGATTATTTCTTTGCTTCAGTTTCAATGGCTGCACAAAACAGGAAAAACAATTGGTGGAAAATCTGATATTTCCCCCAAATGACACCAGACGCTTTGAAATGGGATCCTGAATCTGATATCTGATGTGTGGCAATGAAACTGAGCAGGTTGGAGGTTTGTCCGCTTGCTTTTCCAATAAACGGTGGCCATTCCTCGTTTCTGAAACCCTTTAAATGCTGCAGGATTTTCTCTTTCTGTGAATTCATCCATGTAACTGCCCAATACTCCAGACTCCAGTCGCACATCCAAGTGTCCATCTGCACAGGAGTGACCAGCCCTGCTCCACAAAAAGCCAGAATTAAATTCTTGGCCCTGTTTTTGTCTTCCTCCTTTCGTCTCATTGTGTTTTTGGCACATATTGCGTGCAGGCCTGCGTTCACGACACATTTATGTACATGCCAATTACACTGTGACATTTGTCAGGGCGGCCTCCATTTCATATTTGTGGGTGTGTGAGTTACTTCTCTATTTCATTTAGGAATTAAAATCCGTATCACTGTGAGTACCATTAATGGAAAAACACAGATTGGTTTTGAAATTGTAACATTGTAAATGGAAATTGCAACAACTGGAGAGGTCAAAACAAAACAAAACACCCTTGTGCCATTGTGTAGGTAAATGGTCGGTGTCAGGGGGGTCAACTCCTATTCCACTGTTTAAAAACGAACACAAAAAAATCAGCCTTTCAACAGTTATTGGTGTTAAAATACAGCCATTTGATAGGAAACGAAGGGAAACTAAAAACAGCCACTATAACATACTGTACAGTAAACTGCCATGTTGGAGAGGGGGGAAAACAAAACAAAGTGTTTTTGAGGCAATTTTCATCACACTCCAGCAACATATGTCGTTACGGTGAGCTATGGCGAGGACGGAGGCAAAAACACACTTGTTCTTTTTGTACACAAGCTGTCTATTTAAAGGAGAAGGCTGAACTGAGTACCTTCAGATGGAGTGTGTGAGCCAGTTAATGGGTGTGAATGACGCACCTCGAAGGCATTTTCCATGAAAGATGGTGGAAGAAAAACTCCTATTCAGACAAACACAATGCTCCAGTCTGAGACATTAGAAGGCTATTAACAGACAAGGCACTTTTCATCATATTATAACAATCGCCGAGCTGGATTTCATCCTGCGCGCTTTGATGAAGGTCTGGCAACTAGACAAAAGAATCTCAGCTATGAAAACGTTTGAGAGGGAATAAAATGGGCGAGAGCTTGACCAGATGAAATATCATGATTACACTTGCATCGGGTCCTTTAGCATAGATTTCTAACAGTGCTGCCGGTGACTTCAAGTTATCGGCTCTCTTTGGTTTAATACCTTTTGATATTCAACCACTGAGGTTCGCTTTTGTCAGCGCCGCCGTCTAACACTGTTACATCTCTGCAGTTTGCCCACGCGCAGAGAGAAATCATCTTCTGATTCTGTTCATGTTGTTTATTTTGATGGTGGGAAGCGAAAAGGCGCATTTGGATTATGTGTTTTACTGCAGCGCAGCAAAATACAGTCTCAACTTTGAGCCTAGTATGAAGCATGCATGCTCTTTCCTCTCTCTGCAGTTAACTGAGGATGTAATGAGTGTTAACAAAGGCAGGAAAAGCATTAGCGTTAGAGACAAACATGTAATTTAATGAACAACGCAGTTTTCTTTTTCCAACGATTTCGCCGTATCTTAGCAAAACACTGATTAATTCTCTCAACCTTGTTTAAGATCTTTCCCGAGGGTGTACAAATGACTAAAATGCTCCTTCCTTTAGTCTCTTTGCAAAGCCAAACAAAGGGACTGATTTGCTGCCTTTGAGATGTGATCATCCTAATCAACAACAGAGTCCAGTAAATATCCTGGCCTTTTGATACCATTCACGGTTTCTCTTTCCTCAGTAGAAAACAATAAAGTGCTCCACTTGTTTAATCAAAGTGATTGGAATAATAGTGGGTGTGCGTGCGTTTGGACCAGTCAAGGTTAACATCATAGGAGAGGGAGACATTCAGTCAGCTGCTTCCCTTCAAACGGTCTGCACTCCACATTTGTTTTAGTGTCGTTTGAGAACCATGTTTTTTACATCCTGCTGGAAATGATCGGATTAGCCATACACTCTTTATCTTTGGTCTGCCCAAATTTCTGTGTAATTATTCACATTGAAGAGACAAACCAGGAAATTAAGCCTACATCAACGAAGGCGCCCTTTATCGCCCCATTCAAACCAGCTTGAGCTGCTGAACTGGGACTTCGGCTGAGTGTCACCCTAAATGAAAGAGAAAAGGTTTTAGCCATCCTCACAATTAGAAAGAGACACTGAGCTTGGCTTGGCTCGATTGCCTGAAGTTATTAGCTCACGGTAATTACGTTTGCATTATTCTACCCCCTTTCTTTAAGTTCTCTGTCATTCTGGGACGGACGCTCCCTGATTTAGCCGGTGGCGATACCCATGAGGCAACCCTTGGGGGGGGGACACCGAGAATTGAGGCTGTCCTCTGCAAAGTAAAAACCTCATTGATTGCTTCAAAGGTCTGACAAAGCCTCGGTGGGATTTTGATTGGGGATTTAAATGTTTGAACCACTGTCAGAGGAGTTCAGTAAAAGAATAAAAATGTGCTCACAGTGACTACTGCTCTCACTGTATGTATTATCAAATGTACAACTCACATTTCTTTGCTTTGACTTACTTATTCCAGCAAAAAAACAACAAAGAATTTATGTCACTTTGATTTCTCTAGTTAAAGAAATGGTAACTTGAGGGTTGTTACTGTAGGGAGGAATGAGATTTTGGGTCATAGTGGTGATGGATTAATATAAAAACTGTTCAATTACATTAATGACGGTGGACATAATAACACTTCACAGGTGTCCAAATTAATGCATTTGTTAATTAAATAAATAAAATACAGGTTTAGTTTTTCCCTTCCCCAAAATGCACCCTCGTGAAACTGCCCTCCAAAATGTGTAAATATAACTTGGTGTATTTTGGGATTTATTTTTTTTTTTTTTTTAGTATCTCCAGGATTAATGTACATACAAAATCCATCAACCACATGGTGAATTCAATTTTTCCAAGTCAATGGCCTTAAGGCAGCCCAGTGCGGGTCAGCGGCTGTTCGACAGAAAAGACAACCTTT
The DNA here is from genome assembly GCA_034769265.1 of Remorina albescens. Lineage (NCBI taxonomy): Eukaryota > Metazoa > Chordata > Actinopteri > Carangiformes > Echeneidae > Remorina > Remorina albescens. Next base: position 4,774,120 of record CM068493.1, read on the forward strand.
AGTCAACCCCAGCTCTCACTGTGATCATTTAGTTTAAATACCAATATAGTCAACAACATAACATACATCATTAACCAGGATGTGTTTGTCAGATAGTGTAAAATAAAAAGCAGTTTGAAAATGGCTACCTGCGATTTAATCTGTGTGTTATACTCATTCAGCTCAAAATATAAAAACACACCAGTGGGAACAACTGTTTTGTGAATATGGCTGTATTACAACACCGGCTGTGTGTGGAGATAGATTTCTGTCATTGCCTAACTTTTATTTTCTGCACAAACTTTATGATGAAATTGGTATTTTTGTCATCTTGGCTGTAGACATAATCTGTGTCAATTACAAAGCAGGAATTGAAATGATATCGAAAACTAATGTCTGTTTTAATGAGCTTGTATGTGACTGGAGATTCTATCAAGCAAAACTAACTGGCCTTCAGTTTCTGATGCAGGCCACAACTTTCGAACAGTGTTCGATGCCTTGTGTTGATCTCCCATTGTTTCTCATCTCATGATAATCTATTTTCTAAAGTCCAGGCATATTGCTACTAACCCAACCCAGAGGAAAAAAAATACAATAAAATAAAAATACCGATCTTATCTTATATTGAAAATCTACAATTCAGTCCTACACCTTGCAACTGCAAATCCTTTGTTTTTCTGACAGTGGCAATGTCATAAAAACGCAAAAACAAATATGTTCAGCTAAGGAACATATGTAGTGTAAAATGCACTGGAGCTGCGATGGGACTGTACAGAGTCTACTTGTTCTGTCAGAGCAGCAGTGAGAAGCCGGCTAAGATAAACACAGCCTTGTCTTTTCATAACTCTAGTAAAAGCTCATAGGCCTTTATTAATTCAGTGTCTCTTCCTGTGTTTGCGCTGTCAGAGCATCTCGGAGAGTAAATAAATTAAAAGCAGGTGCAACTGGACCCTCCGGATGCTGATGGCTGTAACAATGCAAACTCAAGTTTTCTTTTTTCATGCCACCTCTTGTTTTTACTACGTGTCAGATATGTTCCTGAATTTTTGTCACAGACACCTCCACGCTAGTCCAAAGCATTTGGATTTTACCTCTAATGGCTCGGTGTCTGAGTCCAATGCCTGACCTTCAGTTGTGCCTTTTTACATTAATGCAGTTGAAAAGGTAAAACTATCCGCCATATCCTTCACTTTCATCAACCATCTGATGTTGCATAAGCGACACTCAGTTCCTGTTTTGCTAAAAGCCCCACAAAAAAAAACAACAACAACTGAGCAGCAACCACAGAAGAACTTTTGCTGGTCTCTGCATGCAGCATTGTTTAGTGTCCTGTATGTGAACCTGCGCTGTGTACTGTGTATCTACTTGACTCAGCATGAGCTTGTAAGATGAGGTCTAATGAGCAGGGACTTACCACAGCCCAACGGTTCGGGCATCTGGGGAAATGAGTGAACACTATTTGCCCCCTCACTAATTACCTACCTTCCAGTTGCCCTTGAGCAAGAAACTTAATCCGGCTCAGCAGCCGAGACAGCGGCCAGTGGTTGTGCAGGGAGGCTCCCAGGTGTGAGCTGTTTGTTTGTGCAGCAGGAAAAGAGCTCAGCCAACCCTTAACGGAGGTTAAATGTGTGCAATTTTCAGTCTTAAATCTACAGTAAACCCTTCATTAGGATAATCAGTGCAAAGATCAAGCTCGGTATCGCAGAGAGAAGCTTTAAATTTCTAACCTTTCTGTTTGAAGTGTTTCACCTTCTTTGGCTTTGTTTTGTAAAAATTTATCTCGACATATTTCAAAGTCCTTTCAAAATGATGTTAGAGTTCGGCACTTTTAAACTCCCCACGTGTAGGATTTGAAGATTTCAGACTGACATTTTACACAGTGATCAACTGTCTCATTTCTCTACTGACACGAACCAAATTCCACCACAATCTATCAACATGATTTGAAAGGTCCAATAATTACATAAAACTGCACTAACTGGGATTTTAAATGTCACTTTTTCTTTTCTTTGAAGTCGTAGTGCTCCCGGTGAGACACATAAATATTTATCAAAGTGTAAAAGTTAATCTTCCTTTATCAAAATGTGACCAGCTGAGATTTCACAAAGGAGTTCATTGAGTTTAATTCTGTCAGTTACTGAAAAATGTAAAAGTCCAAAACTGGAGATGTCACCCATCAAAATTTGGCCGGCATGAGACCATTTCCTGTTTGACTCACAGACACTGAACCACACCGGCAGCCATTGGGCATCACATAACGCCCAACGCAGCATCCAGGACAATTAATAACTGGTTGTTTAGTTTCCTCTTCTGCTGAAATCCATTTTGTCATTCACCATAGCCTCCGCCTCTCCGGCTCAGAGTGCCTCAGCTAAATTAGTCAGATAAAATAGACAGACACTGCTCTCTGTGTAGACTGATTCTTATGTGATCAGTAGCCCACCGCGCCTGTGGCTGCAGTCGCTGGTTGATCATATGGTGACAAAAACACAAGCAGCAACCTCTGAGGATGAACAATGAAGTCAACACAGTGGAGGTGCCAAAAACTGCTTTTCTACAAATGACCCCTTGAGACCAAGTACGACAATTCCCACAGACTCACGGTTCAAAAGTCCAGCCAAACAGGGGATAGAAAAACATTTCTTAAAGCCTAATTCAAAATACAGTTTCAGCCTCTATAGCTAATTTGAACGTGACAACCACATGGGGGTCGATCCTTGTGTAACTTGCTCATTTAAAAATCAGTAAGGTTTAATAAAAGTGTCAATAATAAACATTCAAGCTTGCAACAGGCAAGTGTGCAAATGCTTGCCGAGAATTGCACCAAAGCCTCAGCTCCATACGCTGCGGGGTCGGGCACAACCAAAATGGGGACGATGGGCCAGCCCGCTCTGAGCTTTAAAACCACTCAACTACTCTTTAAACCAATGTCTGACTCAGGTGTCCATCTTTATGCAAAAAACACCATAACTCCAGCTATACATTACCTTGGTTTTCAATATTAACCATAACCAATAAAATACAAGCTGCGAGGTTTTTCTGTGTTGTTCCCGGTGAACGCATTGGGATCCATCTGATGTGTGGCTGCGTTGTTATTCAAGCTGTTTTCTATTCTCACGAACAGATAGCTTGCAACAGCAATTGATAAGAGAGGGCGACAGATAGTGATAACAGGATCAACTTTTAATCTCTTCAAATACTTCTGGCAGAAGTACAAAAGGGTCTGTTGCTCTTTAACACTTCATTTGATATGGTTGCAAATTCCCTCCAGCGCTCAAAGCAGACAACATGAACTCTTAACATCACAGTCATTGTCTCATTTCGGAGTCAAAGCGCAAAGAGAATGAGGCCGAAAAACCTTATGGAGTTAAATCAGCCTGAATACTCTCTCTCTCTCTGTAGATGCCTTCACGGATATGTTTCTCACCCTTTGTGATTATTTTTCAATGAGAGGTGCAAAGAAAGTACAGCAAAAAAACCAAACCTGACCCAAGTTTGACTATTTCCGTCCAGCAAAAGCATCTGCTGCTGTTTTTTTTTTTTGTTTGTTTGTTTTTTTTTTTGCCTCAAGAACAAAATAAAACACTAACATGTATCTATCAGTTGGATTAATTTCACCAGGCATCTCTGAGGAGGGATTTTGTCTTTTATTGTGAAGACACACAGGCTGCAGAGCTGCAGGTCCAGCTCCTGGCAGCATGAAACATTAGAGCCGAGGGGGAGATGGAGTCTCCTGGTTACTGAACACTGTCTGCTGAATATTTACTCCAGTCTATTCATGTATTATGTTAGAACCAATGGCCAATATCAGACAATATGAACAAGCTTGTATTACAAAAGCAGATAATTAGCAAATTCAGAGGAATTACTCGAATAACAGTCTTGATTACATACTTATAAACGTTTAACCACACTTATCAACAGAAGATTAGACCAGAAGACTCTCATATCACACACTTGTAACATCCGTACCACCATCAGAATAATGATTTAGAAGTAGCACTACTGTTATATATGAGTAATTTGGCTTTATAATTTTATAGATGGATTTTCCTGTTACTGTTGAATTGGGCATTCATTTAATGTTCATATGAACAAGTCAAGCATCTCAAATATGAAATTGCATTGAAGCCTCTACTAGTGTTTAATGCATTCGTTTTAATAAGATTTCAAATGTGCTATTTGTCATCGGTTGATTTATTTGCATATTGTAGCTCATTTCAGTTACAAAGCAGCAGTTGATCATCCAGTTCGGGTCGTTATCAGTGTAATCTGAGGATCAGAGGATATATTAGCTCTTTTTTTTTTTTTTTAAATCAGTCACTCTCAGATATTCAAGAAGAGGGTTGATCAAGATTGGAAGGTGTCCAGGCTCCATGTAAAATCTATATATTACTCCTCTTTATCTGCAATCATCATCAAGAGGCAGTTTTTTTTTTTTGTTGTTGTTTTTTTTAACTGCTGCTGCAGCGCACGTACATCTGCGACACCCCAGGAGATGTTCATAAATGATCCTGCTCCTGATCGTCGGGCTACCTGAGTCCCGTGCACCCACCTGCCTCTTGGTGTATCTTCTCCCCGGGGTGAGATGCCCTGCATGCCCGCTCCAGTTAATCCAGGCCTGCCAGGAAACCCCAGGGTTTGTGGAAAGACATCTGTGTGACCTTCCTTGATGAGCACATACTGTGTACATCACTCCTAGCTGTGCCGTCGAGACCTGATGCTCTGTCATCTTCTCGTAATTGAGTCTCCTCTGGCTGGTTCTTCTGGGACAAAGTCAGCCCATCTTAAGCACCTGTGCTGATATTTTAGACTGCGACTCATTGTTTAGACCATAAGAACAGTCCCAGTGACGTGAATTAGAGGTGAAACCGCTACACTTGAAACTGTCTTTTCCCAAACTGCTCAGTTGACCCTCACGGCTGTGTCTTCTCTCCTGCTTTGATGAAAGTGGAGCCATGCCAGGCTGGATGTAGCAGCTCGCCTTCAGCACCTGGCTGTCACACCAGTGATGACTCTCTCCTCCCGGCGCTTACAGCTTAAGACGTTTCACAGTGCCTATCTTCTGAGACACGGAGGGGCATAATAGTCGCCCGGCAGAAAAAGTTGGAGAGGTGGAGGAGGACAAAATAAACTGACTGTAACACAGAAGTTAACACAGAAAGGTCTGAGATCCCCTTCTCCATCGCCTGCTCCCATCCAGGCTGTGCGCCATACCATCTAATTGGTGTGTAACTCTTTCACTGCTGATGGCACTTCCAGCGGGACCAGCTGTCAGCCGTTGTTTTCCGTCCATGCAGCACAGTTCTAGTTCAGTGGGTTTGGCTAAATGTGTCCAGATTCATGTTTGTGGCTGGACTCTGTGCATTAAGAGGGCTCATGCCCCCCAAAGTAGCCACATAGTGGACATCGAGTGCAGCTTTGTCTTGTTCTTGTCATCATGTTCTATCTTCCCTGGAGAGCCCTCGACGGCAGACAGCTGGATTTTGCCGACAAATCCCGGTCTCGAACTTGCATGAAGGCCTTGATTTCCTCACTTCCACTAAAATATGGTTCCAAAACCAAACTAATCATTATGACGGATCCTGCCTCCTTCAGGTTGCAATCAAATGGTGGATTGGATAAAATCAGGGAAAATACTTCTTATCTTCAACAGCAGGGAAAAAGGTTTTTACCCCTCACCCAGATTCTTCATGTTTTTATATATCAGACAGACACATAATTGAGCTTCACGTGATAGTTTTTGTTGCATTTTTTTGGTTAATATTTTGAAAAATACAGCTGCACTTTCAATTACATTTTCTACCATTTGCATGTGTGAAGAAGAAGTGTTAAGACATGTCACTACCCTCGAGCGTTTGTACATAAAGTCATCTTTCTTCATCGAGAGAGAGTGAGAGAAAAAAAAAATCACGCACATAAATAATGTATTGTTTTCAGTTGTTACAGAGCAATCAGAGAGAGGAGTGAAAAGCAAACGCGACATATTAGAAAGACTGCAGTTTGTTCTTGTTTTGTGCTCGCCTCTCACGGCACCGGCATTATTTTCACACATCTGATGCTGCACAAGAGGCTTCTGTGAGTTATGAGAGCAAATAAGTTCGAGCAAAATCATTGCGAGATACAGTGGGATAAATTTTGTCCAAATATGCTGCTCGGTTTTCACAGAGATTCTTCCTGTTTCATGCCTCAGCTGGCCTATAACAGCGTGCAAAAAGCACATAAAAGCAGAAAAATGCCTTCACTTAGCCCGGATAGTTATAGCCTACAGCCTCTTCATAATCGAGGGGTCGGGGGGGGATATGAAACAACAGGCCTCTGGGAAGAAAAATGTAAAGGTTGCCAACATTAGCAAGACACCCAAAATGATGCAGCCACATCATTTGTAGTCAGTTTTTGGTCCCATCTGCTTGTAATGACTATAACATCAACGGCCTTTAAAGATACATTTTATTCCCGACTGTTTTAATTTGATAATGACATTCAAACGCATAATTAAAGAGAGAATAAGTACCTACAGAAGCTCAAATATAGTTTCCTAAACGTATGCATTATCAAAACAGAATTATTACAACAGGTAGTACAATAAATATCAACTCTAAAAAGTATGATTATGAAGGTAAACAACTCTGTGTACTTTGTCAAATTGTGGTCGGGTCCTAAAGAAAATGGCTGCTGTGTTGTGCGAGCAGAGCTTTAAAACATTTGTGCGGACGTCTGGTCACAGCAGTTTAAGATTGGGGGGGGCGCAGTCACAGTGTTTATAATGGATGCAGTTTCATCCACATGCTATAAAGTGGATACTCACTCACTGGTTCATTGCAGCATTTGCTGCTTTCTCAGAGTGCATCAAATGAACGAACACTGCGTGAGTTAGATTTGCTCAGTGACCCTCTTCATAACACTAATGTTCATTACTGGCTAATGGGAAACTTTGAAGTTCCCCAGATGGTGTTGGTTGTTATTATTCATGCTCAGTGTTCAGGCTTCATGACCTGTAAATAAAACTCTAAACTGTGTTGTTTTCAAAGCTGAAAGTACATATGGGAGTGTCATTCACTGACTGTTTTAAAAAAACATGACCACAGTTGAAAAAATGTTTTTTTTAATCTTTTTTTTTGGGGGGGGGGGGGGGCAAATTACATGACTATTTCAAACACATCCTTATTTTAAGGCTGGTGATAATGCATAAAATGTATTTAATGATTCCGCGTTGGGTAGTGGCATAAATCTGCAGTCACAAAACAACAGTGTGCGTTTATACATTAATAAACATAAGTGCACCAACAAACCCACACAGCGTGATAAAGGAAACGTGTTGCATTAATAAAGGAAATGTCTAATAATACAACTGAAAGAATAACAGCCCCAAAGAGAAATGAGTCAAATTACAATTTAGTGACAGTAAAAGTTTGTAGTGCCATCATTTCTGGTCACACACATTTTGATGCTTAATGTTGGGCAGGACACACTGATTTAAACCTTTAGAAACTCTTGTTTGCAACCTGCAAAGCACACTGCTTGGAAGCACAAGACCCGTAACTGCAACAGCTACAACTAACATTAAAATGCACTAAAATTTGGTTCCTGTGAAGGCTTATCAAACATTTATAGTTTTATTTTTTTAAATAGAAATTATCAGGCAGTGTAAAGGCAACGTGTAATCAGATAACATACAGCACAAATTAAAAAGAGTGGTCTTTCTTCTAATGCCATCAGCCTTTGGCTTTGTATTATTTGCTCAGTAGAAATAGGATGTGGGTTGAATGTGAGGCCCTCCTGATTAAAATGCCAGCTGACTTCAAATAGACCAAGTCATTATATTTGGATCTTTCTGCAGAGGATATAAAGGTTGAGAGTCAGCACTCGTTTCTTATCAGGGCTCATTGGTCATGCTATCCTCTACCACCTTGCATCTTGTCTGGCCTGTTAAATGGATCGCTGATAAATCAGTTATGTTTTGGGTGCCACATCTTGCTTATCATTAACTGCAACTTTGAGTTGTCTGAGTGGTATTTTTGGATTCCTCTGCACAGTCATTTGGATGAATAAAAGGGGTCGCTTTAGTATGCAGGTGTGGTAATGGTGGCTATTAGAGTGGCTTTACACCTCAGGAATCAGAAAGAGAGCTCCTGATTCTGACGGATCCTGTGCTCAGGGCTGGCCTCTGCTACCGGCTCAATGATTCATCCTTTCATAAGATACTTTCATGTAAATTACAATATTTGAAGATATAAATCTACTTTAAGTGCCTTTGAACCCACAGTATTTCCTGAAAAGGCCAGTCCTCTCTCTTTTAGCCTCCGATGACTACAGTTTTATCTGCCTTTTACTGGCTGTTCATATTGTTTCACACAAATTCTCAGTTTTACGACTGAAATACATGGTAGCACACAGTCCTGACTGAAAATATAGCACACGGTCAGTAAATCTGGCAAGTCTGGTATATAGACATCTACAAGAGTGTAAAAGTCTGCTAGTGAGAATTTCTTTTTTATGAAGATGTTGCAAACCTCTACAGACTCTCTATACACATATGAATACAAGGACAAACACACACACATATAAACACACAAGGGGGATTTATCAGTGAACATTAAGGTTTAAAAGGGCTTTAACAAAGGGAGTAATCCAAGTCTTGAATTATGTTGGAAAAATAGTTCCATCCATTATTTCATGGGTCAAGCTGGTCCGTCTGGTTTAAATGCACCAGGAAAAAATCATCAGTAAAATTGTATTATGTCTTATCAGAGAAATCTTAATTTGATAATTAAACTTTTTCTTTGTTTTTTCTTGTGCTCAGATACAGAAGTGCTTACAATTACTTTGGCCATAAACCAAAGTATTTATGTTATAATCACCACTCACAGAAATATGTCTCCAGCTAGGCTGTTAATTATAAACGGCAAACAGGTTGTGTGCTCCACAACGTAAAAATATGGGAAACGGGTATCGACAGTCTTAATTAGTAAGCAGTATCGCAATAAATACATTTATATTTTGCCTCTGTGCAACAATTTACATGTAATGTATAATGAAACAAAATCCTGCCAACATCACCATAACACAAGAACACAAATACTTCCGGTGCTCGTAGTCTGTCATTCAAAATAATACCTGAAGATTAAAAAAAAAGGACTTACCTCACCTCAGATCCTCTCCACAGCAGGTACCAAAGAGTTCATTTCCCTCTATGTATTGTTCATGAGTTCCCATCCTCAGACGAAAATAAATTTGATCCCTAACTGAGCCAATTAACTCAGTAGCACACAAAATTTATACTCAATTTCTGCTCCGTGTCACTAATACTGTTACGGTTGTGTCACAAGGCACGGTTCCTGTCACCTGGAAAACATGACGTTTTAAGACTTTTGCTTTATTGAACCGAGCCGAATAACATCAGAGATGACAGCATGACAACTTGATCTCATGCCCCCCCCATACCATGTGTAATGGTGATGACACATAAGAAGACAATAGGGAGTCTGGGGAAGCTTGAGAACGGGAAATGCGTGTACCCCGAAAAGTCTAATTCCGTTTAAAGCAGAATTGATTTATGATTAGAAACAAAAGATGGAGCTCTGCATGTCCAAGCTGGCTGATGGATGGAGCCTTGACAAATCTCCTGTGTAAACTGTGTGACAGGCAAACCGACACTGAAATACGTTCAGAAGTATAAAGCCCATTAAGGCCTCCCTGTTGAACAGAACCAGGGAGTTGGTGTGTTGCATTTGTCCAGTCATGAATCTGTTTTCGTTCCAGCTCGCAGATGCTTCATTCATTATGCCTGACCATCTGCTACATGAAATATGGATCATTTCCATCTCTACCAGGTTCAAAACACTAACAATTTGTGTCGTACCCCCCAATCCATCCATCCGTTTCCATTCATTGATCCATCTATCGTCTGGACTCGCTGTCTTCCGGATCCTCATCCAAGCATTCACTGAGCAAGAGGTTAGGAAACACGCAGGGCGGGTCAGCGGTCTATTAAAGATTAGCACACTTTCACACTCATATTTACACGTGTGGTGAAGTCCGAGGGTGCGGTCAAACTGACCAGCATGTCATCGTCGGAGTGCAGGAAGAAACTAGAGTGCCTGGAGAAGTCAGTGAGCTCACAATAGTTCCTGGCCCAGCACGAGCTCTTTTAGAAGACAAGAGGAGGGGGAAAAAAATCTGTACTGCAGGGAAAAAAAAAAAAAGAAATCCCGTGAGGAAGAACAAGCGATTGTTTTTTGTTTCCCAATTGGATTACAGTAGGAGCTACAGAAAAGAAAACCGTGTGAAATAGCACACAGCTGTACAGAAACACAAATCAAGCAGAAGAAAAGACTGAGGAAAGTGAAGAAAAACCTCACAGTCAGCTCAAAGCCAACACGTAGCCTCCATCTGGAGTCTGGATTTTCCCTTCTTCCATCTACATAGCCTGAGATAGCCACCCACATAGTTCAGGTAAAAGAGTATAATCATAAATTTGATTGACTCCCACTGTGATTGTTGAATATTCATCCGTGGGATTATCTCCATTTGTTAAGAGGAAGAGGCTTTTTTTTTTTTCTCACCAGGAAGCAGCTCTTCAGAGAAACTTGGAGTAGTCTGACGGCATGATAGAGGCAAAAAACGAAAACAAAAACAGCTGTCTGTGCTCTAAAAGAGAGTATTCACTTTAAAAAGTTGACTGATTAAGGGTTTTTGTTTATATTTGAGCTATATTTCACTAAGTGAGTTGATCAGCATTGAGTGGAGTTAGTTTGTGCTCACCTGCTGGGTCCAAAAAAAAATAATGTATTAATATTTATGTAAACTGCTTTTTTAATCAGGACGCTATTTGAAAATGCACTTATGTTCGTAATGATTTGAATAGACACTTATGATTCCATTAGTCATTTTGCTTTGTATGCCTCATTTCCTTCTTAAGAGGAAAGCAACGTTTGAGACATTACTCGTACAGACATCAGATCAGTACAACAACCCACAAGAATTTTAGTTTTCTGAACTTTGACAACAACGTTATTGTCTCAAACATATATTTGTTACAAATAATTGGATGGTTCTACATCAGGTATCATAAACCACAGCACCTGTAATGGATTTTAGCTCCTTTGAGACTCAGCAGTATTATTATTTGTGAAATATAACTGAACAGAAAAGTGTGTTATTCCTTTCATGCCAGAATTTTTGAGAGAAATTATAGGATCTGTTGAAGTTGATTGGCCTCTGTGTTATCATTATTGCACTAATATTGATTTATATTATATATAGTGTTCTATAATAAACAGGATGGTGGTGTTCAATTTGCAATTATTGTTTTGGTCTCTTGCTGCTGCAAGTAATTTGCATATTAAAGGAGAGAAATAGGAATTCTAGTTCAAGATCCTTTGTGGGTAGCTATTGATGAAACCGTTTCATGGTGCTGCATACCGAAGTAACCTAAAACAAAGCAGGTCTGTTGATTTGGAACAGACTGCGATGATGGAAGAGTAAGTTCGAAAAAACAAAATAAAATTGACTCCAAACCATTTTCACAAACAGAGGAAGTGTTGGATTCTTCCACCTGCTTATTTTCCCAATATACCATTGAACTGAATTTGTTCCTCGAAAGTGTCAGAGCCGTGTGATTCAGCATGCTTTGAACACGTTACATCCCATGTCCAAGCGTCTAGCGGAGACATGGACGGAATATTTGTATATTTGTGTTTAAATTATATGATCAAACCACTGCTATAACCAAATCTAACTCAATGGCAGCAGTCTTGACGTACACAAGGATGCGACATTAGCGCTTGACACGTTAGAGACCAGAAAGATGAAAGGCAGAGCATCAGCTGTGTAGTGGCATACTTATATGAACAACCTGAGGCAAAACTAAAACATATAGCTCAGTGCTCCAGCAGGCTAAGTACTTGTAATTATTCTCACCGTATATCACATCTAATAATCTCTTTAAATATACACACACACATATATCGATGTATATACCTTCATTAGGACCTGTGAGGCCCACGGGAGTCCCGCAATTATGCAGGCTGTCAGGCAGAATTCAGGCCGCATGAGGATACATGTACAAAATGATTGAGATGCCCTCACCTGGAGTCCTACTGATGTAAGAATATAGGAGGAGGCCTTATTTCCATACACCAAGCAGCAGCAGAGCAAGACAGCACACTTAAAATGAAGGTTTAATAGTCGAGCGTTTTGATGCATTTAGGAAATTTAACCGATTTGTTAAAGCACCCCACGGATGACTGGGACTGTGAGTAAGACACAGATAAGGCAAATATCTCTAGACGAGCTCCATCTTTGCTTGTTTATTTGAAGGAGTATAAGACGGCGCCAGAGCTAACCATTTACCTCAAATTACATCCCCATGTTTTCGAAGAATCACAGCCACTTTAGGTAAAGACAGAAGTACCACAACGTAAGAAGGATTATTTTAGCAGTCGGCCCCCTGGAAAAAATGAAATAAGATAAAATCCACGGCACTCATTTTTCCTCCGAGGAGAGAAGACACTCCTCTGACAAAACACGTTTAATTTGAAAAACAATGAAGGGAGGAAAAAGGCGATTTCAATGAGGCAGGAAATGTAATGCATCTGGGCCAGCAGCTTTGATGGGAGTCCATCAACTCCAATATTAATGCGAGGATTTGTGTGGCCATTCATGTGTCGTGCTCTCCGGTTGAGAGAGAACACAGTAGTTCTATTACATGGGTTAGCACTTCTGTCTGGATCATCTGAGACCTGCTGGACATTTTCCCTCCGTGTCCTCTCCCACATTGTCACCGCTGTGCTGAGCTGAGTGAATTCAAACAAATAACACCTACAACATACCTACGTACGAGCTATATCCACAGGCAAGCCTGGAAATGGCCAATAGACCACTTTATTTGTTTCGCTCAAGAGATTTCATGAAGTCATCAAGAGGCCAATTACAGAGCTCTTTCATCGCCTGTGAATGTGAGACTGATTTGAAGACATGGTAACAGCACCCAGGTTGACTTTAAAAATGTGGGAATATTTTCTGCTTCATAAGCATTCAATAAAAAGAAGCAAATGCAATTGATGCGTCATAAAAAGTAAAAAAGCAAAAAAAAGAAAAAAGAAAAAAAGGAAATGTATAGTGCTGCCGCTTGTGTACTTTTAAGGTGAATGTGCAGCACAAAGACTTAAAAATAACATACTACTACAAAGCTCACGTTAGCATTAGCAGGTTCAAACTTTGTTCCTTTACTATCTCTAAAAACTCCCCAAAGTCACTGCTCAAACATCAACCTCTATTTTAATCCACACACTAATTGGGTTGGATAAATACATTTAAACATCGAGGGCAGTGGTCTGGAAATTCAGGAGTGCAAATGACACGGGGTGTTCGGGTGCGGCAAAGAGCACCCAGAGGTTGGAGCTTCTGGACCGAGCGGCAACGTAGCACACTATTGGTGGGAAATGGAGGACATCTTGCCAGGGGTACGACTTCAAACATGTAACAGCCCGAGTAGCTCCAAGCCAAGGGAACAGATTGCTAAAATTACCGCAACCCTCACACGCCAGAGTCCCCTTGACGCGTGCAACAGCCTATTGGAGTGTACTTTGGGTAGTGGCATGTTGATCTGGAGCAGTGTTGACCCACACATCCCACTGCCAATCTGTATTCTGTTTGAGCCCGCAGACATCTCCTTTTAGCCCTGCTTTCGTTTCAAATTCTGTTCGGACTGGGTGTTTTTGGCAGCCAGGACAGGTGATTGGCACCTTCTCTCTGAATTTATAACAAAATCAATTCCTTAACAGCATCCCTGAGCACACCAATCTAAGAGAGATGCTTGCTACCCCCTCATTTTCAGCTTCACAGGCAGAGTGGCTATAGATGAATCCCTTTGTATACTTACCCATATCGCCTCTGAGAACCATGGCAAAGCGCTGCTTTAGTTGGCAGTGTCAAGTGATGCGCTACATGTTAGGAGCCAGCAGCTCTGGGAATCACCTTGTTAATTGAGGGCCGCATTTGAGAGATTGACTAATTGATCAAGGCCTTTAGAGAGGTAGATAATGCATGGCTGTTATGTCGCGAGGGGACGAGCCTTGTCAGTGATGATTCGTGTGTCTCTTGGAGGAGAGTTGGTCTCCATGGTCTATTTTGTTTGGCAGGCTCTGTATAAAGGTGACCCCCACCTCCCTCTAAATCAGAATTAAAAAGGTGAGGCCGGTGTTGATAGGTTGCCACAAATGATACAGTGTTGTATGTCTGTATACATCCCCAGATGGCTGCTGCAGCCCCCGAACCCCGTCAGGATACAGGGAAGATGTATGCCTGTGCTGTAATGAAAGCATGAAGGGAACCCAAGTCACAAAGGAAATTTTTCCATCACACAGGTAGAGAGGTAATCATGCCCCCGTGTACTGTACTGTGGGAAAAAAAAAAAGAAATGTGTGGCACCAATGCAAAGCTTATAAATTGAGGGTGAGGCTGAAATACCTCTCATCAGATCTGTGAACTGAGGTGGTGCATCGTCTTGGGATGTTAATATCATCTGAGGTCTTATTTCTTTCTATCAGAAATATGCGTGTAGTGTGTAGAATTGGGATGGGCAGGACGGTGAGCAGCACCAGTGTAGACTAATGTGGGGCAAATATTGCAGTGGTGGTAGAAGATGCATACAGTGTACATGCAGGTCAGTTTTTGTTTAAGGAGAGTGCTGATGGTAAAGTGTGATGGACATTATTAGTCTTTTCCGTTGTGCTGAATGATGTCATCATTGCAACAACTATGACCTCTATAGTATGAGCCAATTCCACACATTCCCGTGGGAAGATTATGTTTGCAAAAAAATCTAATTCCCGGGCGTTTGGGGTAATTACAAAAAAATATTACGTATTATACTGTATACTCATAAACAATTAGTTGAAATTAATATTGTCAGTTCAACAGAGACAGAAATGTATACACAGCTATGTTGTCTAAAAATGAGATGACCTCAAGAAAACGTGAGTTACGTTGTGCTTGGCACACAAAAAAACAAAACAAAACATGCTATCAGGTTTATTTTTGGACGTGTGTTTATTTTGTTGTGGCTTCAGAAAGCATTAAGGTCCTTCCGCTTTATTGTGTTAACATTCCCGTCTCTGTCCATCAATCCACACTCAGAAAAGTGAAAATATCGAATCCAACCCTGAAATCTCTCGCTCACAAAAGTATTAAGCACCTTCAGGGTGAAGCGCATCCTCTATCTATCCGACCATTATCTTCTTGCTGTGAGGCAACGGTTCCAACCATCGCACCACTGTGCCGCCCTGAGGTGCTTCCTGTTTGCTTTAATTATCTTTGACATGTGTCTAGTATTGACACGTGTCTGAAGACTTTCAGGCTACTGCATTTGTAAGTGTAGATGTGTGTATTTATGTATACGTGCGAATACACAAGTGTTTGTGGGTTGTTTTTGTGGATTTTTGTGGTTTGTATGTGTCTGTTTGATACATCCCCATTTTGATTATACTGTTGTGTTTAATAGCCTGCAATAATGCTAGGGACACAGATGATGATGATGTTGATTGTAAAGGCCACAATTGCAAATTTTTTCTGCCTGAATGATTACAAAATTATATTTGATGGTGTCAAATTGTAGTAGAACTCGGATACGTTCCCTTACCGCTCAAATCAGTTTCTGTCAGTAACTGCATTGAAATAAAAAAACAAAAAACAAAAAAAACGGTAACAGCTTGGATTGTTTTCATGATTTCACACAGGCTACTCTCAGCTACAATGCTGAATCCCAGTATGTCTATGTTTTACTTAGCATTAGCACCGAGATTAGAGGGCCATATCAGGGAGAGGATTCAGTTTGAGACTCCCTCAGTCTAACCGTGCTAAAATACAAACTGGTCGTTCTTGCCAAGTTTGCCTGGAGTCAGTGAACTGCCAAATCTCACATCCTACAAGCAAAGGATTCATCACAGTGTTTCATCAGCAGGAAATGTGGCAACTGGAAATGTTTTCTGTGGCCAGACAGAGAATCAAAGGGTCTTCCCACTCACATTTTAACTGTTTGCATGGATTAGGTCCACAAAGTACGTTATTGATTACCGCAGAACTGCTAAATCCTTTGCTTTGCTGCAAATGAAGGTGAGTTGTGAATCATGCTGTTAGAGGTTATTCCTCAGAGGAGAGACAGAGAGGGTGAGCGTTTTACCCTTTCATATGGTTATTTCAAAATGTCAATGTCAAAAATGCTGTCAAGTTAACGTAAAACAAACTTTAAGGCCCACAGGCAAGGCAGTGCAAACCCCACCCCGTGCCCCGCCCCAGGGCAAATCTTCTCTGAACCACACAGAGGGGACTAATGAACTGGTTGGGTTTGATTTCAAAGTAAATATGAGAAGCTTATTGGGTGCAGCAGTTGCTTTCAACGTATTTCTGAGAGAGTGTAGAGAATTAAACTTTGTCATAAAGATTTAATTCAAAGTGTATGACTAGCATAATAAAAGTAAATGAAAGTTAAGGATGTCTGCATAATCTGAAACCCAAAAGGACCAGGGGCTACAGCCATTTCAAACAAGACTGCAGTTTCCAAGGTTACCAGATTTGTTTTTCTTTTTTTTAAATTTATTTATTATTATTTTTATTTTATTTATTTTTTTTGATAGCAGGGTTTAGGAATATGTCATCATTAGTTTTTGATGAGGGAAGAAAATAAAATTTTAAAAAATAAAACGTTAAAGGAAAGTTGGCAACGTGGCCCACAATTCGTCTGCTCCTTGTTGAAAGCTTTCAATAAAATGAAAATAAAAATGGGCAATTTTTTTTATTGTCCTATTCATTTTTCTAACATGGAGAATTTTTGCTGTACGTTTCAGCCCAAATTCATGGATGTGAAACCCAATTTAACATATTAAAGATTTATTCAGAGGGGTTGACGTTTCACAGTGTGAACACAGAGCTTGGATAATGGATCAGCACCCATTTGATAGCTGGATGTGATAAGAGCCCTTGGGCATGTTTACAACGTGCCTATGTTTGTTCAGCCAAGAGGCAGGTGGTTCGAGAATTGAATTATTTTACTCAGCTATATTTGTGTTTTGGCCTCCTTGAAGCACGCCTAATATGTTTCAGATAACCTGAGATAGTATAAAAAAAAAAGGGAGTGTATATTTTTGCATTATTTTATTATAAAACGGGATTTAATATATCAAGAATTTCCCTCCATATTGGAGCATCTCTGTCCCACATGCATGGAGCTGAGTGCAAATAAAGCCCCTTTGTTGGGGGTACAGTGGAAATCATCAATCAGCTCCTTCGGTTTGCTGAATCAATACCATGTGATGACACTTTGACATCGCTCTGCATGCGACTGTCCAATACTGTTGGGATAGAAAAAAACAGAAAGACTCTGCCTCTGAATACGATCTGCCATGATATATCTACCTCTCCCTCTCCTTATTCAAAGAGGCAGTTGTTTGGGACAGAAGCAGCGGCAGGTCACAGGTGCCACAAAAATTAACCACCTTCTTCCTTCCACCGCAAACGAGTGCCTACATTTACCCTCCCATATACTGACATGCTCCACGGAAGCATTCACCCAGAGGATTAGATTTCCAACTCGCCCTCAAATGAAGAACGGACTGCTTTTCACAAGTAGAGGTGACTGCAGACTCAGTTTGAAGCTGGTAACGTGTGCCAACATCAGATAGCAAAAGATTTTTTTTTTGTTCACAAACTGCCAAAAGGCATTCTCAACTCAGGTGTGTGTTTGTTCGGTTTTTTTTTTTTTCCCATGCTCATTTTTAACTCTGGGTATACTCCTGAACTTCTATTGTGTTTGTAAGCTAAAATGACAAAACAAAAAGAAAAAAGAGCTATTTTTGTAATAAGTTCAGATACATCAATTTTACAGTACTTATATAAAGTCTCTCTTCTTTGTTCACCAACTTGAAATCGGACACATTTCAGGATGCTGAAAGCAAACTCTTTATGCATCTCACTGATTTGTTAAACTGAATTTAAACTCTTTCGCTGAGGAGATTTGGCCAATATGTTTGCAGCTAGCCCACCTTTTAATTTTTCATTTGTTCTGTTTACTGAAGTATAGAAACTACATTTCTTTTAGTGTTTTTCATACAGTCAACACTTCTGTGTGTCCTGACAGAAGTTTTGAAGTCTTAATCTCTGTTTTACAGCCTTGCTCTGCAATACTTTGGATGTCATTCGTGAATCTGACCTGCTGAAAAGCCTTTGGAGTCAAAACACTGTCAACAAAGAAAGCATGACACACCTGACTATCTCTTGTTACCTCTTTGCATACTAAATTATTAAGCTTTGAAGGGGGAGGACTTTGCTGCCACAACACTGCTCTCTGCTGGTAAATGAACTTCCTCTGTAGGGTCTGACCTTTGCACAGTTCCAGGACAGAGGTGGCAGGGAGGAATGCTTGGGTTTGCATTTGTCAAAGGAAAGAATACATGCCACAAGAGCAAGCAGGAGATCCAGTTTAAAAATAAATAAATACACAAAATAAATAAATGAAAAATGTTGAATCCAAATCCCTGTATGACAGTGCACTCTCAGCATGTTATCGAAATTTGATATACTGTATATTTGCATATGTATGAAGACATTAATCATCAACCCAGTGCCGCTAATTTATTTTTTTCCTGCAGCGCATGCTCTGCAGAGACTTAGTAATGTTCTGTCTGCATTACAATGCACATCCTCCAGCTTGCAGACTTCCAGATCATTTGAAGGGGCACAGGGCTTTTAGTAATGATCCCCAGGCACCGTCTGAGAATGCTCACACACGTTTGGAGTAACATCACTTTGTTCAAGTCCTTTTCGGTCGTATGCATGAGCTCCACATTCACACCTTCTCAGGAGCTGGGAATTTTCCTGCAGAGCCCCTGGAGCTGACCACCCACCTCTTTTTAGCCTTGTTAAAGAACCAGAGGGAAATCATATTTCAAGATGGATACCCTCTCTCTTCATCTGTACTATGCTTATTACTGCAACCAAGAAAGATCAAAGCTACCTAAACTACCCTAAGAGCTCGCAGCCCCCTAAAGATTCTTCACAGTACTAGAATAACGAGGTGAAGACTGCCTTCACTTTTATCTTTGCCTTGCTTAGCAAGTGAGTCATATTTGTCAGAAGTGACTCGTTTTGGCCAGAAGTGACATACTCCTTGGATAAATGCACTGAAGGAGAGTTGAAAACAGGGGATTACTCAAACAGGCAAACATATTCAATTTATTTAATACATCTTTTTTTTTCGGTGGTTGCTAAAGGCTGAAAACAAATACCCAGTTATTGATTCCTGTATCAGCATCACTCAAATCATGCAGCAATAATCAAATGTGACCAGTATCAAGTGGCAAGTGAGGAAGCAGACTAACCTGTGTACCGTCTCCGTCTCTGTCTACCCTGGAACAGCTGTTTGAGCTCTAATTAAAGAGAAGTAGCAGGTGTCACCTGAGCCCCAACTGCAGGGGCACACCTGGTTGCATTAATTTGATCCAAAGTGGTTTTGATGGACTGTCTGCACTGTGGCGTCCCACATTAAGCCACTGGAACTGAGCACCTGCTTGGAGCGAGCAGGCGCGGACACCGCTCTGTGGAGGTACACCAAGCTGGGTGAGCCCTCGTCTCTTCTTCACGGTGACCCAGGGGGACTGCTCCGTCACCCCTGCATCCGACTTCCCAGCAGCATCAGTCGGTGAGCGGCGCTGCCGCGCTGACCTATAGTCACACTGAGCTGAGGGCTGTGGTTGTGCCCCAGATAATTGTCTGTGGAAACCTCCCCGAGGCTGTAAAGGCAGCTTGTTTCTGGTCTCCTGATGATTTCACAGGACATTTAACTTTACGCCTCTCATTTGTTACCTCTTCGGGGTATTTCCAAATATCCATTACCAGGTTTCCCAGCAATGTAGCAACCTTTAACCTCCACTAGCTTTTATGTATGCATAAATTACCTCAGGGGATAAATGTGACACTGCATTTGGGAGTACTTACATGATGCATGTTTGTGCAAGCAAGCAGATGACCTTCAAAAGTGAGCAGTGAGACAGTAAAATGCCCAGAATGGAACTGCTGGAATTATTGATGCAACATTGTGTCATCTCTCTGACACTTCAATTCCCTAATGACATTTACATACCCCAAGAATGAAACTACAGTGGCTTGAATGGGTCCTGCCTTGGGTCATGCCACACTCTCTGTTGCAACAGTCTCTTTGTGCCACAACAATACATTAATTTCATGAGTCAACAGGCTATGACTGGCAGTTTGTGTCGAGCTAAACAGTGTTTAATTGGATTCTGATCCATGGCAACACCACCGGAGGCTTGTTCCCCCCTTTTTATTTCAGCTGCACCTGGAGCGTAATGGCGGTGATTACATCCTTCCTGTGGTGTCCTGATGGTTCAGCCACTTGCAGGCCTCTGGGAATACGTCGCAGACAGTCACGGTCCACGCTGCCCTGCTGCCCCGTTGTCAGCTGCTGGCAAACCCTGAGCAACTGCTGCAGCTGCTGCTGCTTCTGCTGAGGCTGTTTGGCGTAGCACTGCTGAGACAAGCCCACGTTCAAAGGGAATTATAATAATACAAACCAAATGAATTGTTTACTGCACAAATTCAGGCTCAGTTGAGATCTCCACCAAAGAATCAACATAATGTAGAGGCATAAAATTAAAGTTGTGAACTTCAAAGCGAAAGAACTCATGGAGAGAATTTTTATGAAACACAATCAATTCACCTTTGATCAAAATCAACAGAGCACACTGGAACTGTGATTACAGGGAAAATAAACATTTAAACGATTAGATTCTGTATAAGAATACATGTCTTATTATTTGTTCAGGGTGAACTGAACAGTGACAGTGAATCTTACTCTGGACCAAAAGTAGCTTTTCAGCTTTCATCACATGATCTTCAGCATCTCGTAATGAGAGGGATCGTGTGACCAAGCTCTGTGACCGCAACTGAAATGAAATGAAACAAAGGTTTCGTCTGTTCTCTTGTAAAAATCCAAACTGTAAAAAATAAAAATATCTCACACCTTTTAAAAATCAAATCTTTCGATATTTTCTGAGCAACACCAGCCGACATGGCTGTGGGAGGGACCGACAGAGCAATCACCCTCCTTCTCCTCCGTGTAAACCATGGTGAGGTCGATGACCCCTGCCAATGTGGGAAGACCACCTCTGCATGAAGACAGCACTGACAGCACAGGGAGCAATAACATGGGTAGGCCTTTGACCTTTGTTGTAGCCTCGAACTGTCTCACAACCACAGAGTTGGGTCATGTCTGAATAATACAGCTCCTCATCTCCTGCTGGGACCCCCCCCCAGCACCATTCACATGTGCAGAGGTGCACAAACAGCCATTCACATCATGGTGTGAGGATTTCTCCCTCAGCTGCCCTCCCACAATGATGAAGACACTGTTTTTGACCCGCTGAGGCCAAGTCATTCTGTTTTCTGCTCCCAACACTGTGACTCTAAATTTCTAAATCCCATTTTCTTTAACTCCCTTAATTTCAAAAGCTGTCACAAAAGAGAACAAAGTGGGAAAACGACATACTGCAGTTTTGTGCTCAACCGTAATTTCGTACCTCCATGCAAGTGAACAATAGATATGGCCAAGAGAATTTTATTGTTTACACGGCGAGAATGAACAGAAATGCATGAAACATTTGAAAATCCCCTGTGATTCCTGGAAAGGCAGGATGTCTCTACCTTGTTTCCATATGCTTTACATACAGGAACAGCTTTGCAGTTTGCACCGAGATTATTTGAATTTCATAGAGTATTTGACATTTGATAAAAGTGCTGCGCATTTATAGATTCCAGACTTTCCTTGCCAAAGGTTTCCTATCGTGTTTGTTCAGGACCCACTTACACCGTCCTCAAAAAAAGAAAGCATATGAAAACAAAAAATTCCCCCAAAAATCCAAGAATGACATGAAAAACAACAAACTCAATTACTATTTTGCCCTCACATGAGCAGATACATATCAATCAGTCCTCTCAGAGTGTTTGTATTTGCATAAAAGTTCCTGAGCAGCAGGAGCAGTGGAGGGGAAGGAGAAGCAAATGTTTGTGTAATCATGTTATTTATGGAAGAATTGTTGTCTCAATAGACAATAATGACTGCACTCACCTGTTGAGACAGGTTTGTAATTTATGTAATGTGTCTCCAATCAGTGTGCTGACACAGGAGCGCTGTTTTGTTTTTGTTTTTTTCTCTTAACTGACTGGGCTTTTTACTACAGCTGGTTGATAATATGAAAGGAAAATGAGATGAGAGAGAGAGAGGTTTGTGTGCAGATTCAGGGATGCACGGTTGTGGATGTGGATGCGTAGGAGGAAAGTGTGGGAGGGTGGGTGCAAACATGACAAAGAGGTGAGAGTGTGTGTGTGTATTTGTGTGTTTGTGCACAACCACTTGATAAGATGTCAGGCAAACTGACGAGCTGGAGCAGATTACCACCATCTACTGGACCAGCCAGTCAACACAAATTAAAGTTTCTTCAATAAAAAAAAAAAGAAGCTAAAAATAAGCTAAAAAGGAGACTTCCTTTCAGAAATATGACATTTTAATATATATTTTTTCAATCTTCCTAAAAAGCTCATTGAGGTTTTTTTTTTTTTTTTTTTTTTTACCTTGAATATCTTGAGCGGAACTGTTTTCGGATGTCCGAGTTCCTCCACGGTTTGTTTTTATCGTGGCACCAACAGCTTCGCCGAACTGCTTCATGTCAAATTGAATATTTCAGCAGCAATAATGGTTAATGACTCAGATAAACAGATAAATGTCGTATTGCAGCTTTTAGCTCGCAGTCTATAAACAGCGGTCGGTTTTCCTGGACTCGGTGAGTATCAGCTCACCGATGTGTGACTTTATTCACCGGAACATTTTCACACACGTGTTTTTTTTTTTTTTTTTTTGGCTACATTTTGTTCATAATATTTAAAAAATTACAGCTTCTTCGTGTTATAAATGACAGCTTATTTACTGGCGACTTTTGGGATGTTTCACCATAAAAGGGTGAAGATGCAGTTCCTGTTTTGTGAAAATTTAATATCAAATTTGACATGTTTTATTTTTTAGATTTCTCTGAAAAGTCAACTGTTTCCCAGTTAATATATTGCAGGTGGAAGAAATAACTATAATTTACCACGTTAACAGTAGACAGTTGCCTCACACACCCATTATAACATTAAACCTGAACTGAGCGTTAATAAAAGAAACATCCAGCTCTGGAAACCATCAGTAGTTTTTTCCACCATTATAGATTTGTGTATCATTTTTCATTAAGATTTCAAATATTTCTGCATTTTGGTCTTTTGAATTAATAAAAAGATGATTGTTTTATGCTTTTGTGGAATGTGAATGAGGTGATTTAGGGTTTTTTCTTTTTCATTATCAATATCGTAATATCTGTAACAACTCCATAAAGAGTTTGGTCTGGACCTGCTCGCTGTTTAAAGTGCCTTATCATGATTTGGTGCTACATAAATAAATTTGATTTGATTTGATGTCCCTCCCACGGTTTTCTTTAAAAATGAGGGAGATCCTCTTTCAGTCAAGCTTCGCACTGCTCAGTGTCTTTAGTGACTTCCTCTGACAGTACAATTTTAATTCCCCACATCCTGAATAATTCTGCTTGTTTCGCCGATTTTGTAAAACGTTTTTTTTTTTTTAACTTCTGTGACTGTGTAGACTGTGATACTTCAGGGATTCAGCTGCTCCAACACGTTCACGCTGTCAGTTCAGTCTGTCTGATAGTTCACCAGGCTGTGTTTATGTCGCTCAGATAAAAACATCAGGCCTGTACAGTTGGCCGCCTCGCGCTTTGGCACCAGCTCCAGCTCGGCAGAGTGTCCAAACACGCATGGAGTCACATGGAGGCAGAGTTGGCACTTTCAGTTTCATCATGTTACAGAGTGTCATCGTTGTGCACGTGTCGCAGTCACAGTTCTGGCCCAGGGCGATTTCGTCTGCGTTGCCAATTTGGAAATTATGTGTATACATCTGCTTCACTGCAGCAAAGATGTTGCTCAGTGAGGGACAAAGGAAGTGTCCAGTGTGTGGAAATAACAATGGTGGGATGTTTTAACTAGTTGTATCAGCAGTGGATTCATGACCAGCTGGGGAAATTATAACCTTTAATTCATAAAACAAAATATATATATATATATATATTTACAAATTAAAGCTAGACAAACAGTGCACATGGAAATGTAGCTTATCATCAAGTGGTGTCATGACTCTCTACCTCTGTCTGGCCCACAGTGCAAATAAAGACCTTCTCGTCAATGGCTACGCTGTGGTCTAAAATCTCTGCTGTTCTGCCTCCAAATGAAGAAGAGTTCCTGCTGCAGTTCAGCGACACAGTTGAGCCAAGTGTGGTGGATGTGCTGAAACGCTCCAGGCGGCAGCTTTACACAGACGCTGCGAGTGCCACCCGCACTCTTAATGCTCAGATCATATTGGATTTTTCATGGGAGAAGCTCAACACGGGTACGTGGCGCCATGTGGACAAAGAGTGGAGACGTGTTTATTCCTACGGCTGCCTGTTCAAAGTGGCCGCTCTGTGTCGCGAAGGCCCCTCAGAGGATGAGATCCGGCAGGCCATAAGGACTTGTGACATGGCTTTACTCATGGGTGCAGCCATCATGGATGACATCCTCCAGGTTATTGTTGGGATCCTGCAGGGTGAAGTCCAGAAATGCTCCAAAGAAGAACGTGAAACTGAACATACTGTGATCAAGGTGGGCGGTCTCTTTGTTTAAAAGACACATTATTCTGTGAGTTGGTTAATCACAAGTGCCATCAAAGAGAATTTTATTTATTCAAGTTAGAAAAATCTAAATCATGGCATGAACTAGAATTTTGGACTCCTTTTTTAATTCAGGTGAACAACTGACATTAAAGTTGTTTTCACTTGTCCACGTAAAACTATTTGTTGGGTTCAAAGTGGTGCAGCCATGAAACAGTTTTTCTTCCACGAGATTCTCAGTGATTCAAAGTTCGCAGCAAACATTGACTGATGAAGACATTTGAAAACAATCGCAGTTTGTGGAGATGTATTTCCATCATTTTTACTGAAAATGAACTCCAACCAACACCCAAATGTCAGATCACTTTGTTTAGATGTCATCAAAGTGGAGATGG
The DNA here is from genome assembly GCA_034769265.1 of Remorina albescens. Taxonomy (NCBI): domain Eukaryota; kingdom Metazoa; phylum Chordata; class Actinopteri; order Carangiformes; family Echeneidae; genus Remorina; species Remorina albescens. The sequence goes on from CM068493.1 coordinate 4,799,258, forward strand.
AGAGTTTTGAGCAGGATTTTTCAGGATGGTCTTTGTCTTTAAAAAAAAAATAAAATAAAAAACCCCAGTGCTGCAACTATTTCCATTATCTTTTGATATGTCAACTGATATTTAAGTGTAATTAAATTAAAATCAATGACTTGCCTGGTCAGTTATAGTACGTGTTAGAAGTAATATATTGAACTTGCTCTCACTTAATATAAAGATAATAAGCACCTTCTTACATTTGACAGCTAAGAGCTTGGCAATTAATAGCAGCTTGCAAAACAACTAAAAGGATTAATAAAGATTTTAGTGTCAAATTTGTCACATTTTTTGACAACAAACCAATCATTGTATAGAAATAGAAACAAAACGGCGAGTTATGTCTCTTGTTTATTATTTTCCTCTCCAAAAAAAACCCCATGCTGGGAAACCCTTGTTGTTTTGACGTTGGCAGAGAGTAAAGATGGAGAGCCCACATGCTCCTGTGATCAAAGATGAGATGGCGGTTCCCAGGATCAAGTGTCCGTCACTGGAGAGCTTCAACGCCAACTACCTGCTGCCCCAGAAACCAGCTATTTTAGAGGGGATCATTGACCACTGGCCCGCCCTCAACGAACACCCCTGGAGGTTTGATTTCTCTGCCTTCTATGATTTTGTATTATCAAGATAACCCCACTCGTCAATATGGGTTCATATATGTTTCTTCAGATTACGTCACCATCTCTGTTGTTTATCAGATGGGCTCCCCCCCACATCAAATTTGACTCAGAGAGCCACTTTTTAAAAATTGCACATTCTTTCTATAAGCGCTGGTTTTGCACTGCTAGCATTAGCATACGTGCCAGTAGTCCTCCATCCTACTTGTGTTCAGTCTGGCTGTGTAATCAGACTGATTTACACTTGTGACGGCAGATGAGAGCACTAATCCATCTGAGAGGAAAAAACCTGCTGGAGCCTGGTGCTGAAGGACCGCCAGCATGTAAAATGAAATTTACATCAGTGTGAGACAAAGCACTCAGATGTATGGTGTAAGTTTCAATCTAAGGCTCTGCTTCGAAGTTAGAGCAGCGTGGACTAGGTTAAGATTATTTTTCTGGCTGCTCCTTCCCTCTAATGTCTGGTGTAACTGCCTCTCCATTTATGAATATTCTTCACTGTCCTCCCTCTCACTGCCAGCTCCTTACCACTGACTATTCTCTCTGACATCTGACACATGACTCCCGGCATCTGACTCGCATCTCTGACGGTGGAGGAGGACAGATGGCAGCTCTTGAATTGAGAAGGGCTCGAGATATATATATATATATTTTATTTGGTGTGTGTGTGTGTGAATTATGCTGTGGTATTAAAGTAATGTTTAATTCAGTCATTTTCTCCCTCCTCCAAAGCATAGACTACTTGAAGTCTGTGGCTGGTTGCCGAACCGTTCCAGTTGAGGTGGGATCCAGGTACACGGACGAGGAGTGGTCACAAACTCTGCTGACAGTCAATGAATTCATTGATCGATATATTTTAAACAAAGTAAGTGCATCTTTACGAGGTCTCCCTGTTGCACAGCTAAAGCACCACAAAGATAGACTATTTCCTTTCAAATTTAAATGTTTTCATCAATTTTTTTCTGTTCTGTTTCTTTAAAATCTTCCAGGATGACGTGAAGGGTTCGGGTTATCTGGCTCAGCACCAACTTTTTGATCAGGTATGCATCAATATTTTACTTTAAGAACTGAATAAAATATTTATTTTGTCAGTTTATTGACTAATTATTTAGCTTATATGTCAGCTTTATGAAAATTAGAAAAGAATTTCCCGTTTTATTTCATCCTGTCTTTCTCACTCCATGTTCTTTTGAACAGTTTTGACATTTTTGTTCCAATTTTTCTGGAGAAGTCAATACATTGTCTGGAGTGAACTTTACTGAAAGGGCACCTTGTCCAGCCAAAACATTGTGTGTCTGAGGCCAGTATGTGGCCAAATGAGGAGTCATTACACATCCACATTTTTCACACTCTATCCTCATCTTTCAGCCTTAATAAGCTGTTTATTCATATGTATGCTGGAACTGTGTTTACAATTTTAATTTATTAAATTCTTAGTTAAATTCTTAAAATGCTGCTTCTGTTAAGCATCATGAGGCAAAATATATGGCAAATTTAAATGTGATTATTAGTTATCAATTATTATACAGTAAAAGTAGTTGTTTGTGCACAGTTTTTAATTTGAAATGATGCTAATAATAATTACCATTATTCTATCTATCTATTAATATTTCACTCAAGACCAAATTGGTGCAGCACTGGCATCCTTAAAGCCACACGGCCGGCATCTCTAAAAAGACCTTAAATTCCTACGAGCAAATGTAGAGTAAAAAGATAATAACATTATTTAATATTACTTGCTGGGAAATGTTTATGAATGCTCTGGTTAAAAAAAAAGTATCGACATCTTATCAAGTGAGTGTCCCTGGTGTAATTTTACTTCTTTGTGTAATGTTTCTTTAGATACCAGAGCTGAAGGAAGACATCCGTCTCCCTGATTACTGCTGTCTCGGCGAAGGAGACGAAGACGATATTACAATAAACGCATGGTTCGGGCCTGGAGGTACAGTGTCTCCGCTCCACCAGGACCCTCAACAGAACTTCTTGGCTCAGGTGACACTAATGTCACGGTTTAAAGAATCCACTTAATCTCAAAGATAATCCACGTGATTGCAGTTTTTTTTTTTACTACGTGAGCATTTTCCCTTCTGTCTACATCAGGTTGTGGGAAGCAAATATATTCGCCTATATTCCCCAGAGGACACAGACAAGCTCTACCCTCATCAATCACAGCTGCTTCACAATACGAGTCAGGTTGGATTGACAGTCCGTAGCGATAGTACATGTTGAGTTTTGCAAATATATGCGTGTTTTTTTTTTTTCCTTTTCCCCATCTCATCCCTCCATGCAGGTGGAGGTGGAGAATCCAGACACAGAGCGGTTCCCGGAGTTTACCAAGGCTCCATATCATGAATGCGTGCTACAGCCTGGAGACGTGCTGTTCATCCCTGTCCGCCATTGGCATTACGTCCGATCCTTGGAGCTCAGCTTTTCCGTCAGCTTCTGGTGGTCATGAATATCATGTAAAAAAAAAAAAATCTTTTTCAGGTAGAGTTTGCATTTGGTTTGTTTTCTGCTGCTGTTGATCAAAATCAGTCGGGAGTTCTTAATTAATCCGGGCTAATTCTCATAAATGTTAGGACAACTGCTGATCGCACAAACCTTTGATCCATGAACAATGAACACACACTGCTGAATGATTAGTTTAATTGTGCTGCTGATGAATGCAACAACTTCCATTGTGTCAAAAACTATCGACAGGGAAAAAGAAAAAAACAAACGAGCAGTTAAAACTGTTTGTGCTTATTTCATCCTGCATATAATTTACACAGGGTTGTCATCTAATTTGATAGGATATCTTTCCCTTTTCAAATTGGCTTATTTAATTGTGTTCTCAACCTTATTCCCATAAATATCCTCAGACGTGTGATTTCCATAATTCATGGAAATGAGGCAAGTCCTCAAATTTAATAATCGAGTGAGCTACAGGTACAAAAATGTGGTAATAAACATGGCTCTCTGGTTGACGCAATCAAGCGGGTCACAGATGAAATTTAATATATTAAATGAATTAATCCCCTGGGCACAGACAGACTTTGAAATTAAAATGATCTCATTGGTTAAGCACCCTGACAGTACAACTCTTGTCGAGTGCCAAAAAACACAACGCCTGACTACTAAAACAGCAACACTTCATTTCCAATTTCAGACCTCTGACAAGCCCCAGTCGTATATCCCGTAGGTCCACTTCAATCAAGCCTGCTAATTACATCTGTGAAGTGTGCAGGATGTGACAAAATAAAAGTAAATGTACACATCCGATCTTCTTTTTCAACCAAGTTCCCCGTCAGCTACAGGACTGTTTTGGGAAATGAAGCGTATAGTGTTTTCAGTATTTCCAAGGAGAAGCCGCAGAGCTTTGTGGAAATGTTGTGTTGAGCAGTGCAAGGAAAGTGTAGCTCATCTGCTGTTTTTTTCCTGATGTAGTGAAGAGTGACAAACAAAATTACAGTTAAATCAAAAGACCTTGAGTTATATCACCGCTACATTTGCTGCAGATCTCAGAGTTTTTGACATTGAACCCCAACACATAAAAATCTTTGTGCCATAAAAATGTGGAGGAAAAAAAAGTTTATATGAGAAACATTTTGAAAATGTCCTAAATATTTTAGCCATTTGCTTATATATGAATTTTAAATGAAGTATTGTTAATAGACTGACCTTGATATCTAATAGTAGAGTCCTGCAGCAAGCCTTAAAAAACAGCTGAGACATTGGTGTCAGTGTGCAGGTAATAGACTTGTCCAAATCTAGTAACTGAAGAGTCATCTCTCTAATCCAACTATATGGAACATTTCAGGATTTAATTCTGAGTAAATGTTATACACTTCACTTAGCCCTTTCAGTGCATTGTTGCTGTCAAGTAAGTGACACAATTGACTTAAGATCACACAAAACTGCTTACTCTCATTATAATGTAATCAATAGCCAATTACCAGTGAAGTAATGTGGGACCTTTGGGCTTGTAAACCTTTCTCCTCCACCCAGAACCTTTCTTCCTGCTACTCTTTTGATTAATGGCGTTGTGGATTTTGCCAAATGTGGATTATATCAAGTAGATTTGTCTTATCTCGTAAAACATTACAGTAAGAGCTGGATGTACGTTGATGTGATGGTGGTGTGTAAAGCCCCAAATTCCCCCAAAACCTTTTCCAAGTATTTGGGCTAAAACGTGAGTGTTCAGGTGCCAGAGCTGCAGGCTGAGGGGAACATTTGAGCCGCTCTGTAGCTTATTTCAGTGCAGGAACACAGAATTTAGAATATAGGCCAAGATCACGGGCCGATTCTCCCAGTTACCCTCAATTTGTCCGATTTATAAGCCATATGCAGCTTGAATGATGGAGAAAAAACCTTGTATGTCAGTCATTTTCAGTGGCCCCATCACCTGATGATGAGTGCCATGTTTATAACAGCGCGCTTACTAATCCAGTCGATAGTTTTGCTTGTTAGGTTCAGTTAAATTACTGGAAAAGGAAAAGGCACAGAACTTTATTCATCAAACGTACACACAATGCCGTGGAAAAAAACACGGATATTTATGCAAAATTAAGTAAAAGTTACAAATGATGATTGTCAGGCATTAATTAGTTAAAATCTTTCTGAGAAATTACTCCAGTCACATTAATTCCATCCATTTTCATCAATATCATGATAAAGTATAAACATCTTTAAAAGGTAAAACAATGATAACCTGAGCTGAAAGCAATGTAGAGTAAGTATAAGATAAGGCATTGTTTTTTTTTTTTTTTGTTTTGTTTTTTTTTTACAATGAAGGGAATGAAAATAGAAAAGGTCTAAAGCACAATCCATACTGACTGATTGCCGTGCAGTGTTATTTAAAGGGGACTTGGTTTCAGCTGTGGTATCAAACAATTTTAAGTATATTATCAAAATGGGTGTGTGACTTTCAGTGCACTATCATTTAAACAATGACCTTCCAAATTCTCTTCTCATGAAACAAAAGATTTATATTTTTTGTTTTTTTTTGTTTGTTTTTATGAACTCAGTTCCTCCCACAAAACAATCTATGCTCATATATTTGTGTCCTCTTTCTAATATTCCTGAAAATCGACAGAGAAATGCTGCAGCCTCTCTACGACGAAGAAGCAGAGCGTTCCAGTGAAGCCCAGGATGATCATCAGCAGGAGCTGCCACATCAACAGGACGTAGCCGCTGTAGAAGAATGCCACTGCTGCAAAAACAGACTGACAAGAGATAACAGATTTTACTCCAGCTTTTGGAAAAGGCAGAGTAACTCTCACAAGACTGGACAGCAAAGATGACCTGCAGCAGCCAACAACCCCTGAACTGCAGAAAGTAACACTCGCACTTCAACAGATCCCCATGGAACAGTTTCTGTCAGCTGGACATTCACTTAAGCCAGTTGTGAGCATCCAATCGCAGGTTAGTAACTCTTACTAGGTACGGCAGGTCTGTCAAGCTTTGTTTATGCAGCTCTAGAAAGAGAAATGCTGAGTATATAAAGGGGTGTTAAGCTAGTGTCTTTCCAATAGCCTCTTCAAGACAAAAAAAAAAAAAAAAAAAAAAAAAAATTAGAGCAAATGTCTAAGGAATGATTTAAGCTGTGTTTTTGCTCTGCAGATGTCAGCACGTCAGGTTATCTAGCTGTTAACTTTGGAAAAACTGACCAACTGCATTGTGTTGAGGGGTCAGTCAGATGCCAATGTATCCCTGTTAAATAACAACAGATGCTTTGTTCTGCTGTTTGGTTTATAAAAGCGTATACTGCAGCCATTTGCATAAAATTTGCAAAGCTCATTGGGAATTCTTCCTCCTCTTATTATTTTCTTGAGGAAAGAAGAAAAAACAAACAAACTTGAAAGCAGAAAATGTTTTCAGTCAACATTTGCATCCGAACCACACAGATGCCTGAATAAATATATATATATATATATATATATATATATAAAACGGCAACATTTCTTGGGTGTATTTGTAGTTAAAGAACAATTTTGCAACAAAAAAAAAAAAAAAAGACAGCGAGATTAGGAGGCATGTGTGGGTTTCATTCTTTTTCTTTTTAATGGGGCTTCAGGTGAATTTATTTCACACTTGACAGGGCAACATTTTAACCCAGCTTTTCTCGGCTCTGCTAACAATGTCTGAGAATTAGCAACTCGGGGTTACCTGGATGAATTTGAAGATGGCAAATGCAGGCGTGCTGTGTTCCGAATAAACATGGCCTAATATGCTGTAGAGCTGCGTGTTGAAACAGCTGTCCCCCAGTCCGAGCAAGAAGCTGCACAGCAGTGCGATAGACACACTGACGGAGAAAACATTATATAAACATGTATAAACAAAACAGAATCGTGAGAGGCCTTCCTGATGGAGAGCCGTACATTTTTATGATTAAATCATAAGATAAACTACTACCTGGGAGGTATATATGGTTTCTTTTGAGCGGTAGTTTGCAACACAACAGGAGCATCGTCTGGGATGGTGAGGAAGATCAAATAGAAAGCGATGAAGTGAACAACCATTCCCAGAAACACCACAGAGGTCCGTCTGAAGCGGTTGTTCTTACACAACAATCCAAACGAGCCTCCGCCTGACGAGAGAGAACATCGTCCACGTGAATCGAGGGGCATTCGCTTAGTGTTAATCAATCGAAAAGAAACGCAGCGAGAAATGTTAACTTACCCACTATTTCTCCAATGCCTACCATGATCCCAGAGATCCCAATCAACCCTTTAGCTGCTTCTCCAAACTGTGCAGTTGCTCCAATGCAAGTCCCATACACACCACTGTAGAAAGATAGCTCGAGGCCTGGAAGGCAAGGAGTGTATTCTGTTGCCGCAAGCCTTTACAGAAGGGAAGCACTGCTCAATACAGAAATGGATTCTCCATCGCACTCACCGCTGTATGCCATACAGGGACTCAGGAGCAGTATAGTCTTTGTCTTCAGATGTTGGAGGATAGTTTCTAAGCAGGAGGGGATATGAAACACCTATTTGAATTGCTAATAAAGAATATATTTCCCACACTGATACTCTCCCTTTACCTGCGTAGTGAGCTCAGATAAAACTGCAACTGTTTCCTCCGACAATTAAAGTTCAATGCAGGTACAATATGAGGAAAATATCCTGCCTGAAAAAGCCAAAAAACACATTTATAGGCAGCTAGAAGAAAATACCCAAGAGACACTTTGGGAGATACAGATTTTAGGAGAAGAAATCACAGTGGGGCTTTTTGTTTTTTGTTTTTTTTTTTCATATATACTGAGTGGCCCTTCCTTGACATAAATCAACATGCATCTTGGCTGCGCTGACGGCAGGTGCAAGTGCAGCAGAGTTTCCAGTTGACAAACAGAGATGTGATCTGAAATAAATTCCCACACTGGCAGTTTCTGTGTACTCCGTTGTAACTCTACAAGATTTTTATCCACATGAAAGCAATTTTCACTTGAGGAAAAACAAAACCGCCTGTGACCGCCTGCTAGTTTCAGACTAACAGCTGTGAAATGTGGAGACCTAAAGGTTACCTGCAGTATGCCAAAGAAAAGCAGAACAACACCCCAAGAAGGTCTCTAGTACCTTTCAGCAGTTGTTGTAGCAACTGTGAAAACTCTGTACCTCAGATGATTAACACACGCGGTATCCCTTTCTACTGATTGAGCTTTCTATCCATGCTAGTGGCACAGCTCAGTGGATGATAATGACGGTCGGTCGGTACTCAGCACCGCCACTTATATCAACAACTACTGAATGGATTACCTTGACATTCTGCACGGATATTTGTGACCCCCTTTTGATGCAGTTAGGTGAAATAGTGATTTTTCTTTTTCTCCCCAAGTAAGTGGGTCCATGTTCGCGTCCACCAATCGAGTTGGATTGCAGGGAAATGTTTCCACGTGCACACGTCCCCCCCTCAGGGTTGACGAATGTAACTCCCACCATCACTTTTCATCTGGTGCCATCCTCTGGTCGAAATCTCACTTTGACCATTACTTTTGATTCATGCCTAAATATTTCCACAGCATTCGTCATTCCCGTCAGCATCGGACACAAAGCATTTTGTCCCAATTAGCCAATCTTAGCATGCTGACATGTCAAACTAGGGCGATGAACATGGTAAGCATTACACTACAAGCGCACCATGTCAGTCATTGTCAGTCAAACTGCAGCTCTGTTGCTTCTGGTCAAATGTTTTTTCTTCATTCTCAGATTAGACCTTTTTTCTCTGTTTGTTTGTTTTGTTTGTCAAAGGAGTGTCAGGTTGTGAGCATATCTTCAATGTCATTTGCACGCCGTGTCAATCAACAAGACAGTTCAGAATATTGTATGGTTGGTGTTTACCTGCTGCTGAGATAAGGTGTGTAGCATGGAAATGGGAAAAAATAGCAAGAGTTATTGTAACAGAGCAGGTCAAATTTTAATGTGTTTTTCCCAAAAAACACAAGAAAAACCCCACTTACTGAATTCCGACTTGGCATCTTGCATGGCGGTGCTGGCTCTGTGCTTATACCTGAACAACAACAACAAAAAAAAAGCTGAAATTTTATCAGTTGGGGTAAACAATGACATAGCTCCCTTCGCATGAGGTAATTTAGAAATCTAAAAAAACTTTAGCTGCAAAGAGATCACAAAACTTCCACAGCCAAATCCTAACGTAGTGAAAAATAGCACTTTCACAGAAAATGTTTTGCTCCTGCCAGAATCATACACGCACTCAGACTGATCCGGAAAGCAAGGATCGTATACCTGCATGTAGCAGATACAAAACTGTTTCTAAATACAATTTGTCACCGTAAGACAGGAAGAAAAAGGCTGAGAAAATACATCTAGTCCAAAATTAGATCGTTAACAACATTGAAATGTTTGTCTTTTGTCACGTTTCCTGTCTGATACAGAATTCAACAACTATCTCATGGCCATTTGGTCTTTCGTGTCAAATATGCTTTAATTTTTATCTCATAATTTGCAGCAGACTTCAGGTTCAACTTGTAGGAATTAAACTATCTCTGGAACATTGTACAGGGCCGGGCTTGGAGTGGTTGGGGGCTCTAAACACCGTCACTCTCACAGAGAAAGTCTCTATCCAAGCCGCCCCAGATCTGCCTGATTGCACTCTACTCGTCTGAAGTGCTATTATTCAGCTTGACTATGTCAGAATTATAGTGATCTGGGAAAAATGTTCTTCGTAATTTCTGTGAAGGACAAGAGTGGTCTAAAACCTGCAGGACTGTGGCGGTAAATCATCAAAAAATGCCGTCTAAGCTCTCAGGTCATTTAGAAAATAACCATTTTCTAGCTGGTTTGGATGTAGCGTCACATATAATTGTGAGATGGAATGGAAATTAAAATAATTCTTGTTGTGTTCTCTATAACACGTTTTTACATGTTGCATTCATCACAGTCCATTTTGCTTTATTTTATCACTTTGGATTCATGCCCTCATTGTCCTTTCAGTCATGTTGTGGACATTTGATGTAGTCTGAGTAATTTTGTGAAAAAAGGTGTAATTATCTAGAGGATTTTACATCATGTGGGTTGAGAGCAGTGACTGCCCTTCCTCTTCTGAGAGAATATCCTCCTCTTGATGGTTCTTTCTCAACACCAGGAAGCTGAGCGTGCCGAGTATGGAGATGACCAACAGGGAGAGAAAGATGGTTTTCCTGCTGCTGTCTGAGAGACGGAGATTAAAATAAAGCGCTTTAATTAAAACACCAAAGTTATGTCAACAACACCGAGCTAGAGAATATTCAGAATAGCCCGCCACTCTTAGATTCCCTTGATATTTTGCTTTCATCATCCATCATAGTACATTTTCAAATTAGACTCGTGAGGATAGTCACTCAAAGTTAACCCTACCTGTTATCTCTGTTTTTCCATTCCAGTCGAGGTAAATGTAGAGATTTCCAAAGAACATGCTGTAAATGAGGTGATACTGGTAAATCAAATGTGTAAATAACAAACATGACATTGATACATATTGAAAACATCACATTTTATGGCTACTTTGTATTTTCAATATTGAGAAATATTTTTGTTTGTTTTTTTTTTTTCCATGATACAATTTCTCTTTCTCTAAATAAACTAAACTGTTGGGGAAATTTGACCACCTCAAGGTCATTTCAGCAGATGTTTCAATCACATCACATGATCTTCATCAGCAGACAGAGTTTGCTCGGTGTCACGGGACACGAACAGATGTTCTTGCGTCCCGCAAATTGTAACTCTCATTTCCTGGCTCTGGGCTAGAAGCGGCTCCAAACGGTCACATGCCCTACCTGCTCCGCTCCAAGCAGATGGACACAGTAAACAACTAGCTGGTGAGCATAGTGCAGCATTTAGTAGCTTAAGAGCTAGAGGGTGATTATTAGACTTAGATTTGTCGGCGACCAGAAACAAATGAATGAATAACTCCTTGCAAGATCTTGCAAGTTTAAGAACAATGACGTGGCTGCTCCAATTCCCTATTTAGATGTCGCTCATGATGCAAAAAACTGCTGTTTCCAGGATCGAGAATGAACTCGTCCAAGTCAAGACATAAATCTGTAGATCTTGGTACCTTAAAAAGGTTCTCATCCATCACCCCGAAGCTCTTTATCAACCCTACTACACAATAAGATCAGATTTTGATGCAGTCACCACTTGGACCAAAAAACTGTGATTTTTAAAATTTCAGCATTTGATTTTAACATTTAATTACAACAACTGCAGTTTAATTTGTTGTGGAAAGCAAGTATTATGTGTATCAGACCTCTCAGGGCCTTCCAGATGTTAAAATTCTGACCTTTAATTAAATTGCTCCCCTTCCATAAGCACAATTGTGGTAATTAAAAGCCATTGGGAACACAGCGATTATTGGAGATGTCTGCAGAGGAAACATCTTTGATAGACTGAAAAAGCAATGTGGAAGCACGGCAGACTTTTTTATTGTTGTTGTTGTTGTTGGATCAAACGCTGACTTTATAAACACAATAATCTGCAGTTGTGCCTCTGAGAAGGATTGTTTCATTTCCTGAAGATGTTGATTTGCCTTTTGTGCTTAACAGCGCAGCAATCTATTTGTTTTCAATTACATATCAACTAAAGAAAATGTAGATGTGCAATTATTCTGTCCCAAAGCGTCAGTGAGGGATAACAGAGCCTTATTTATAAACCATAACAGTGACTGCTTTCTCTCTGTTTATGTGTGTGTGTGGGTGGGTCCGCATCTGCAGGCTCCGAAGATGCATAAGTTTACCATGGCAGGGATAACCACGGCGGAGTCAGATTAGCATTGCCCCTGTTGTGAGCTTTGGCACAGGTGACAGCCAATGTAATTATTATACTAATTCAATTTGCATATTTTAGCAAATACAAATTAGTTGTCCAAGCCAGTGTGGAGGAACAGTGGGCCAGAATAAGAGAGATGAAAACGCTAAAACTCCCACCTGGAGAAAAATCTGGTTCAATACGCTTGCGTCCTGTCATATGTTACAGAGGAAGAAATGAATTGATGACAGATATGATAAACTGTAGCACAATTTATTAAATATATTAGGAAATAAAGGATATGATAAATCCTGTCAGGATAAGAATACAAATGAGACCCGATTTTGGCTGCTGGAGCGTAGTCATAGCTTTGATCAACAGGAATAGTTGCATCAAACAAAATGAGGGGGGGGGGGGGCATAAAAAAAAATGGTGATGAATTGTGTTTGATGCAGTGAATGTAAATATAGGAGGGTTAAATAATGCAGATTTATTAGCAGCTAATCTAAAACCATCTTGCACCATTCCATAAATACAGATTCAGTGGAGCCCAAGTCTTAAATGCAATGTGGGGTAAATGGAGATTTTCAGTGAAGTAATGTATGAGGTGCTGGGGCTGCAACTATCAGCACTGAACAGACTGAAAGGCTGGAGTCTAACATTTGTGCCAGTAGCTGCATACCTGCATTGTAAGAGAGCCCAGAACACCCCAGTGTTCCTGTTAATGGTGGAGGCCTCTGAGTTTTCCACCAGAAAGTGTCCTTGAGCTGTCCACAACACTGTGGGAAAGTGAGGAAAAGGGGTCATTTCAAGAAAAGAAAATTAAGCATTCAGTTAATTGGCCACATGAAGTGAAAAATTACCTTTCCATGTTAGTATGTAATGCATTCATCCACACAGTACCCAGGGACATGATAAAGATTCATCACACTGCAGCGATTTCAGGCTGCATTAAAATCTGCCAAAAATCATTTCTCATAATTTTTCTTTTCCTTCCAGTAAACATGAAGCAAAGAGGTGCTGCTTTCTCTGCGTTCACACTAACATCTTTCAGCAAGCTCAAGGGGCAGCACAGTATTTAGAGAAACGGCTCCTTGCACATTTAAGGTCTAATTTGGGATGTAATGTTTATATGCAGCATCACATCCCAGCCATGATAATCCCTGTATGCCTCATTAAACACAATTTGGATTTTTAGAACAGACAGTGTGCTTACATAGGCTGGAAAAAATAAAAAACAAAATAGAAACCTAGTTAAAGTGCTCTTGTGCCACAGTCTTCGGGGCTATTGTACAATGTGTCCTGTTCAAATGTTGATATGCAGAATTAAATGTAAGAAACAATTAGTCAGTTCTTCAACAACTCCATCAGGGGAAAATGAGTGAACAACTATTCTGATCATTAATGGTTTGTGTCATTTTTTTAACCAAAAAAAAAAAAAAAAAAATCCAAAAATTTCCTGTTTTCAGATTCTCAACTGTGTAGATTAAATGCTTGTCTTTGTCACAGTAGTATTTGGGGCCTCTGTTTGGGATAGTGAGGATTTTTTATCATTGACAGAGCATTTAATTGAGAAATTAACCAGCAGTTTATTCAATAAACAATCATTAGTATTTATAATAACAGATTGTTATAACTAATCATAATAATAATATATTAGTGAATTCACATCTGCAAAAGAAGATAAATAGGATAAAAGTCCAGCTATATTGATAAGTAGATGTAACTAATATGAATAAACATAAAATATATTTATTGATTTATGTTTAATATTTTCCATCTTTTTTTAATTTTCACTTTTTGAAATAATTTGTTGTTGTAACAGGAAAATTGGAATAATTAACAAGTACTAATACCCAAATTCTCAACTCCTCCCCTCCCTTTGAGGATACATACCTCAAAATGCCAATGTTCTTATTCAACTTAACTTAAATGTGCCAATGTTACTGCAATTGAATACAAGAAACAAGTTCACATCTGACCTGATGTTGCAGGACAGTCCATGAGGGAGCTACTTACTGGCTGCTCCGACACCGATGAGAACAGAGGTCAGGTAAAAGGACCATGTTGAAGGGATGATGAACACAGCAATGTACCCACTAGAAACAAGACATAAGGGGCCATCATTAGAAACATGATTCACCTTTTAATGTCTTAATCTATCTACCATAATGACAATGTTTACCTGTAAACCAGGCCACTTAAAAACATGGTAATTTTTGGTCCAATTATTGTAACGACTGTTGGCGCAAGTAAATTTGAGAAGGAAAAGACGCCATAGATGATTCCAAGACTGGAAAGGAAGGAGAAATAATTAACAGAGCATCCTAATTTAAGTACTTGGCTGATAATAATGAGCAGCAAATTGTTCCTTTTAATCCACATTGAGCTTGAGGATGCTTCACCTACCTGTGGTACCCACTTCCAGCAAAAGTGCCATTCTGCAGGCTTTTCACCACAGTTTGCTTGAAAAACAAAAACAAAATAAAGGATACAAATAAAAATAGAGAACATGGTTACACTGGACAAAAAGAGGCATAATTAAATCCTCGTGTCATTCATCTGGTTTGATAATTTCTGGCCATTAAAGAAAATGAGAGACACGAGATGCACATGACACACAGCTCTGCCCTATTTCCTGCTGCCCATGAGACATTTGCTGCTGCTGGACTATAATAACTGTTTCCAGCCAAAAGGTTGAAGCAATAAAGGGTAATAAAAGGTAAAATTACATTTAAAAAATGCACAACTGTTCTATTGCATGCAGAGAGGGTTTTGGAGTAGTATAGCAGCTATTACATTTAAATCAGAGGAATATAGACCATGGGGGAAAGGCTGCAGTATATAGTTACACAGTCACACATGTGTTTTAGAGTGTGATTCAGGAAATCTGTTCCCTCCATTTAAAAACAATCCCATCTAAAGAAATAAGCTTTTGAGGAAGCAGCCCGAACAGATGTTAGAGGTCTGAATAAGTAGAACTTCTGTCATAAAGTTTGGATTTTTCCTTTTCGCTCTTTAACTTACTTCAACGTTCCCGCATGTGGTGAAAGCGGTGAAAATGAAGAGAAATCCCAAACCCAGAATCACAACGTTGAAGGTCCTCCTGTCTGCCATGCTCATTTCTCAGGCGTCCAAACAAAACATGGTAACTTTGTGGCGTGGCGTCCGCTCATATGAACCACAAATCAAAGAAAGCCTCCCATACGGATCAATGCATTTTTATTTATTTATTTAAAAAAAAAAATCACACTTAAAACAACAGGAAAGGGCGAAAAGTGTAGCGGACTCATACAGAAATAGCTAATATAAGGACACTTCCCTGCTTTCATACCAAGTACGCATGACAACTTGTGACTTTAATTATATGCACTTTCTTTCCCCACGGTTCTTCTTTCCCTGTCTTCGTTGACGTCATCCTTTCCCTCTTCTTCTTCTTCGTCGTCTTCTCATTGTGCACGATTTCCGCCGTTTGCTGCCTCCCAGCGGCGGAAAGAGGAAACTGCCATGAAAACTTCCAAATTAAAAGTGTCATTTCACAGAGTTTAAATCTAACTGAGCAGATCTTTATTTCCTTTATTTGATTTTTTTTTCATTTCATGCGCCATCTCATATTTTTACTAATTATTTGAAGTCTTTAATTTATTTGGATTTTTTGCATACAAGGAATGAGTATAAAAAAATGCTTTGTTGTAATTAATTAAAATATCTAACAGTATGTAGCAGTAGGAGTTCAATAATTATTTTGTGACTTGTGATTTTAATGAGAATAATCGAGTAGTTAATGTAACTAACTGGCAAATTGTTTAGTTATTTAAATTGATGAATGAAATGTCAGCTTGATATGACAAAGTAGAAAATTAAAAAACTAAAAGCGCAGTTCTATCATTGTTCAATCCTTTGTTTGTTTTTACTACTATTATTATATTACTTTCAGTCCGTTTGCTGATTTATAATCAATCTTAATAATAATAATTTAATAATAATACAAAATTAGCATATTCGTGTCAGTTTTCGGGCTGAAGTGTTGTTTGTGAACCTGACAGTTTACAATAAATGTTTGTCGTGAAAATTTGCTGACGTGAAGCAAAAACTATTCCCAAACTTCTGCAATACCAGGAAGCAACAGCACACTCTTATACACCATATACTAATATATCTAAATACTAATTCACTCTGTCTTCTCGTTACTGAAGAAGTGGGTTTATTTTTTTAATATGAGGCAGCTGGAGATATTCCATATAATCCAATAGTTGGCGATAATCCATCAGATAAAATCCAAAACATCATTTAATGTAAAAGAATAAAAACTAAGTGCCACCTCTCGGTGTCTGTCAAAGAAGCGTAGCAAAGCGAGAGGAATCACTGCCACTAACTTCCGTGTTGGTTATGGATTCGCATCTGTACTTTCCTTACTTCTTCTTCTTCTTTTGTCTGTGTGTGATAATCTTTAGTTGACACTAGACTTTTTTTTTACTTCTTTGTATTTATTTTGTCCCAAATTTAGAAGATCTTACCAAAAAAACCCACACAACTTTATATGCAGTTTTTTTTTTTCTGGACGCATGCGCATTACTTTGCTGTCTTCCTGCCAACCGGCTAACTGAAACTGGAAACGTTTTAACGTTGTAACGGTAAGTAGAGCTGTACCGGTTGTTTCACTGTAAAAAGAATAAATAAAAAAATCTAAGTTTATTTTTAATTGTATGCTATTTTAATAGACATTACTGCACACTTGAGCCGGACTTTTGCTTCCAGGTCCCATCCCGCTCCGTGTCATCTTCTTTGCCACCACCTACAGCGGATTGTACACAATCATCATGGCGGCCCAGGATGGTGGGTATTCACAAAACACAGCAGTTTTTCCCTCACAGTTTTCCACTGAGCGTGAACTCTGTTTGTGAAACAACACACGCTTCTGACTGAGGTGTTAATACACGTCGCTGTTAGCACGGTGTTGTGTAATTTTATGTCTTTTTTCTTTTTGTCTATCCGCAACGTTTATTCTTGAAAATGTTCACCAGTGTTGTCGCTAGCTAACGTTAACGATTGCTAACATCAGTGAAACGGTACTAGATCCGTGGAGGACTGTGTTTAGTGCTGAACTATAACTAGTAGAGGGCGTGAATTGGTTAAGTTTAGCTGTTAAATGGCTGGATAAAGCTAGTTAAGTTATGAATGGTAACGACAAAGTACCAACATATGATATGCTGCGTTAACGTTACCAGTTTTGTAACCATTAAAGGCCATCCGTATTACCTGAGCCGGCGGTTTGCAAGCGTTTATTTTAGTTTATTTATTGTTACTAAATCCGTTTGTTTTGTTGAGGCAGGATTTGATCTTATTAACATATGATACCAAGATGGGGGGAAAAAGTGCGATGGAAAGAGCTAGAAACACGACGAGAGAGAGAGAGAAAGAGAGAGGGGGGTCAGCAGAAAAGAGAAACCAGACTCAAGTACAGACGCCATGGTGTTGTCTGTGCTTATATTTCTACACTGATCGATCATTGTGTGACAGTGTGGAGAAAGAAATGCATGTGAAATAAATTCAGATGTTTTTATTCACGGGAGGAGCCACGATTGTTGTAAACAAACTACAAATGATGGGCCAACAAAATCACTCTTACTTAAAGTAAAGGCTCCATAATCTATACATTTTTGTAGAAAGTCAAAAAAAAAAAAAGAAAAAATCGTAGCATTTATGATCAGATATACACACACACACACAATTGGCACTCCATTAATGTATTTTAGTTTCTCGTTGTGCTGCTATAAAACAGTGTGTAAAAATGGAAGTGTTAATGGTAGTTGTTGGGAGGCCCTGATAATGTATTGCAACTTTCTGAATCATCTAAACAACAAATAAAATGTACCATTGAAATGGCATGTTGGCTTTAGTAGGAATATAGATTTTTTTTCCATTACATTTGATGCCTTTTTTTGTTGTTGTTGTTGTAGTGAGTTGTAGTTTCAGCCTTCACTTTTTAGGCTGTCTTGAGAGTATGTGCTATTGTGTTTTACTACACACATAGAAGAGTAAATACTTTTTTATACTGTTGATGGTATGTATTAGTCACTATTTTCAAGTAATTGTTGGAAGATCCCCAGACTCTGTTAAATTGGATGTGCATTTCTGAGTATGGCATCTGTGTGAAATGTGAGAACAACTATGCTCCTAGTGGCTCTATAGAATTGAATTTCGTGTATCTAAATCAGATTTGTCATGTTCTGCCAGGAACTGAAGAAGTCATAATGGAGACTGAGGAAAAGCCAAAAGAAGCCGAACCACTTGGTGAGGATGCTGAAAAGAGTGAGGCAGACACTACGTCTCACACAGATGCAGGAAACGCCACAACTCAGGACTCTAGTATTAGCAATGGGGACGAGGCAGATGATAACCAGGAGATGGTGGACTTGAAGATTATCTGGAACAAGAATAAATATGATCTGAAAATTCCTGTTGATAGCACTGGAGCCAAACTAAAAGAGAGGATCCATTCACTCACTGGTAAGAGCTCATAGTAGTGTTCCTTAGACTACACAATAATGTCGGTGTGAATAACAAATAACAAAGTCTTGGAGCTTAATGCCTTTTCTCCTGCATCATTTTAGGTCTTCCCCCGGCAATGCAGAAAGTGATGTACAAAGGATTGCTTCCAGAGGACAAGATGTTACGTGAAATAAAGGTTACAAACGGTGCAAAAATAATGGTGGTAGGATCTACAATAAATGATGTATTAGCTGTAAATACACCCAAAGAGGTCATTCAGCAGGAAGTTAAAGCTGAAGAAAACAAGAAGGAGCCTCTATGCAGGCAAAAGGTAAGCATAATAACATTTTAGCAGAATGGAGTAAAATATTTATGAAGGTTTTGTTATTCTTAAAACCTGCACTGTTATTTCAGCAACACAGGAAAGTTTTGGACAAAGGTAAACCAGATGATATAATGCCAGCAATTAAAGGAGCAAAGGTGAGACAAGATGAAGGGAGATCAAACCTTGGTTTTAATTTGTCCTCTATTGATTGCTGTAGCAGCTCAAAGCGGTGGTCACCCTTACATTTTAAACATGGTACCACACATGGTTAGTAACTGCGCTGTCCCGTTAACAGGAACGATTACCAACAGTGCCTTTATCTGGAATGTTTAACAAGTCCGGAGGAAAAGTTAGACTTACATTCAAACTGGAGCAGGATCAGTTGTGGATCGGAACAAAGGGTGAGATCCCAGCTGCTCTCATTTTGCTAAATTCTCCACAGCGCAAAAAAAAAAAACCCAAACAAAAGAAAGGTGATGAAATGTTATGAACTTTTGTGTACTTTCCTCCACAGAGAGAACTGAGAAAGTCCCAATGGGCTCCATTAAAAACGTAGTGTCTGAACCCATTGAAGGCCATGAGGACTATCACATGATGGTAAGTTCTTTTTCCTACCTGCATGCCATACTCGTATATTTTCTAAAGAACCAGACAATTTTTTCTTGGAATCCCCAGTGACCCCCTAAGCACTTTGTTTTTTGTTCGGTAAAGGGCTGTAAGAGATGGTGCAAATTGTTGCAATGCACCATGTAATAAGCACCATATGCTGCCTGTGATCTGTTAGCGTTCGCCACTCAAGCAGAGGGGATTTATGTATCAAGTTGAAATATAGAAAGAGCGATGAAGTCTTTTGGTAAATGAATGGGTTAAGATAAAGACCTCATCTAAAGACACAGGGGATTCAGCTTGTGGAATCACAAGGTTGATACTTATTTAATCTAATCTTCGCTGAGTTATTCATTTTTATTTTATTCAGTTTTCAGTCATGTTTTGGTTAGTTTTTGACTCCAGATAAACCCATTCATAACATTAAACCGGGTGTTAGAAAGCCTGACTGACAGTATTTCTCACATGTCTCCCAATGGGCTGTAAACCCTGAGTGCGAGTAGCATTGTCAGCTACAAACACCTGGGTGCAAACAGCGTCAGCCAGAATCAAAATGCCAAAAGCTCAGAGACCAAAATAGGGCTGTCAATGAACAACACTAAGAAGGTAAATAGAAATTTTAAAGGAATTACAATGCGCTCAATCTATTTAGTTTATCTCCAGAGGGACTTTTGTGTGAGTACACAGGGCTGGCTGGGCTCTTCCCTGAAGTTACTGCCGTGTGTGAGTACTTAAGAGTGATGAGGTCATCATTTGGTGCTTTGGGTTGTGCATTGGATCTGTAAATGTCAGCGCCTTCTCTAGATTAACCTTTATGTCTGAAGCTACTTGTCTACTTCATTGTCAGAAGAATATAGGTCTAGATAGAAGAAACTTCAGTTAATCAGGTTATATCAAGAATAATTGAGATTTCTTTCTCAATATAAGAACAATTGTCTGACATAACACCTTTTATATAGATATTAGAAAGTTTACTCTTGTCATTGTCATTCTGATACAAAGTTTAAAGAAATCTCCAAATGTTCCTGATTGTTGTTGAGCTTTACCACCAACTGAACATGGTAGTAAGTAAGACCTGTGAAGCCAAAAATGTAAGAATTGATTTACTGATCGAGATTAATGTGTGGTGCAGTTATCTGACCCAACGTTTTAAATTTTTAATTTTGGCATAAGAAATAAATATGATGTCAGTGACTCACTCAAACGCCATTCCTGCATTGCTGTGGAGTTAAAAATGTATGAAGAGTAGATGAGAATGGTTTAAAATGTCAATGGGCGGGAGGCTTTTAGTGAACGGCAGCATGAGTGGATGTGAAATTCAGTCGTTTTTTGCACTGTTGAATGGCTGTAGTAGTGTTTAACAGTGTAAAGACATAAATCTTTGTCATTGGAGGGACATGTGAGAGGCAATATAAACACATACAGTAAACGTAACGACCAGTTTCATGATTTCCCTTTAAAATCAATAGTTTGTAGACTCTTTTGATTTTGTTTTTAGAATTGAGAACGTGTGATGTTTTTTAACATTTGTTTTTCTCTTTCTTAGGCTTTTCAGCTGGGTCCAACAGAAGCGTCTCAATATTGGGTCTACTGGGTGCCTGCACAGTTTGTTGATGCAATCAAAGACACAGTCCTTGGAAAATGGCAGTATTTTTAATGTGCCTATTTTTTTGACAATGATGAACTGGGATTGAGAGGAGGAGCCAATGGCAAATGAAACTGGAGTCAATAGTGAAGCTTAAGGAACTTCTTGGAATATATTTGAAGGAAACGGACGGATGCCTGTGGACTAATCATATTCTTTTTAGGTTAAAAGTGCACTATGTGGCAACATAACATTTCTCAGCCCTGTTGATCATTCAAGGTTTGCAGCAAATCCAAGGAAAAACAATGAAACAATTGTACAGAAATTGCTAACACTTTTCTTCAGTTATTCTTAAAGAAATAAAACTTATTTAATGAAATGAATTGTGTTCAGTGTTGAATCCACCAACTTAGACATTTATTTTTCATACAGTATATGTGGACCTAAAGTGTTGCACATCTCAACAATGCAGTACTGTTTCTTTTTGCAGAGATGCTAGTTGCAAAGCGACTGAGTGAACAGCAATTTTCTGGTCGTTCCACATATTGTGGATTTGATTGAAGTCTGAACTTGGTCACCTCAGGACCTTAACACTGACCTTATAAAGCAATTCCTGTGTAGTTTGGGCTTTATGTTTTGGGTTGGTGTCTTGCTGAAGGAAATAAATCTCCCAGAATTCTTTACAGGCTACAGGATACTTTATTACTTCAGTGCCCCATGAGTGATTGACAGCCCTCTTATTTTTTTTTTTTGAACAGGGAGAACAGCTTCACAGCGACTTCCCTGTATTCTATCATTTTTATAGCAGTATTTTACCTGAGAGAACCCTTCACTGGGAATTGGTATTTGCTCTTCTTCATCATTAATCATATCTTTTAATTTGCTGTTCACGACGCCACCAAGATAAATCCGGTACTATTTCTCTTTGACACATGTCCATCTTGGAGATGGAGGTGTCATTTGGTCTCGTACAGCAGCAGTCAAGAGCTCGGACACGGACATGTGTCCAAACCTTAAACTGGAAAGTTAGATTTTCTAAATCGAATGCACCGCAGTCAGACTCCAAAATGAAATCAACACTCAATTGACTTTCACTACATCTGTTATTTCACAATGTGTAATACATTTTTTTTTTTTTTATGTAGAAGCTGTCAGGAACTATTGAAAAATATCCTCCATTAGTCCTGCTTTGATGGAAACTCAGAGTCAGAGTCTACTGTCACAGAAAACTGTCATTGCTCATAAACTGTGAAGCACTTTGTGTTACACTTTATGAAACGTGGTAAACAAATCAAATCTGACTGATTGATTTGGTAATGTTTCCCAGATAACATTAAGGAAGCAGTACATTTTTCGTTTTAGATTGTTTTCCCTAAAAATGACTTGACTTTCTAATCAATAATCTGGTGAGCACGGTTAAAGCGTGCTGCTTGTTTTTCAGAATTCATGTATCTGAGTGGTGCTTTTACTTTGAAGGTGTTGGGACCGGAACTCGGAGTTGTTGCTACCGGAAGTTCCGCGGCGACTTCCGGTGAAACTTTTCCTTTCCACGGACGCGGGTAATGCAAACACTTCCTCCGGTGAACCGGCGTGTACCGACGGCAGCAGGCCGGCGATGGATAAAGTAGACAGAAAACGGCCCCCTCCCGTGAAGGTGCTGTCCGGCCAGCTGAGGACGGCGGCAGCAGGCAGCGGGGACTCGTATGTGCTCAGGCCGGGCAGGGGCCGCTCTCTGCCGGTGTCCCTGGTGTGGATGCAGGGGACCGTCCTGGAGGCGCAGCTGGACCGAGACACCGTGCTGCTGATGGACGAAACGGGGACGTTTGCAGTTCAGGGCGTCAACAGCATCCCCAAAGGGAAGCCATGTTTCTCCCAAGGTAAAGATTAATTTTATGATGATTTGACTAATGAAACTGTAGTAAAAGAGAAAAAAAAATGCTCTTATTTTCCAAAAATGTTTATTTCCGTTAATCGAGGTAAAGAGGAAGGAAGTCGTTGTAACTGAGAAGTTGGAAACAGGAAATGCATTCATGAATTTCGGCCATGATGGACAAGGCAGTCATTCATCTGTTTATCCATTCATCTAGCCATTAATCCACCCATCTATTCATCCACCTATTCATCCATCCATTCAACTATCATCCACCCATTGCTTAAAAAAACTAATTATTTTCTTTAACATCAGTTCTGAAACAGTTTTATCAGTGAAACTTCTAATCTGCTTGTGACACCAGACAAAAGTGAGACTACACCAAAGTGAGTGTCTGCTCTCAAAAACAGATCAGAGAAATCCAGGCCCAGATCAGAAGCTGGTCTACTGACCTGTTACACATGAAGTAAAGAGCTTTGGCCGATTTATCTGTGAAACACAGACTGTGTTGAAAATTGCTTCTTACCTTTTCGTTCTCTGTCAGAAGATTTGGTTTTATATTGCATTGACACTTTGAGTACCGATGATATAAAGAGCAAAGACTCATGGGAGTGCAAGGATCCATGATGATTTCAGGAGAAATGTGATTCATGTTTTGCTATGGTTGTGTGAGGAAGCTGTCTATCATTGATGTGGTCACAAGTGTGTTAAGTTATGGATAGTGATAGATCACCACAGCTAAAACTACAGGTTAGATTAAAAACATCCATCTAAAATTTTAGTTTCCTGGTTAATAATGAGCATGCCCTGCAGCCAACAGGTGAAATTTGGGCACAGGTTTCGCTTTGAAATTAACAAATCGGCTTTCCAGTATTTCTGTCCTGCAAATTTTTCCACGTTCTTGTGGTGAATCTGTAAAGGCACAAAAAAATAACATTTCCATTTTCGTGAATTTCATAATAATAATGTACAAATAGTCAGATATTTACTATCATTTAACTTTCAGTGAGTTTCAGCTGCATGTCTCAGTAATAACAGAGCCGGTACAGACAGGAAGCGACTGGAATGAAACCATTATTTGTGTAACTGCATCCACCTGTTTTCTGACACGCAGGGTTGTCTGCCGGAAGACATGTTAGGCTGTTGAGACATTGTTGCCGCTCGAGTGGACGACAAATACATGCTGGATTTTCCAATTGACTGCATCTTCTCCCCTCATGACAAACCTCCAACTCTGTATTGTTTGTATATATTCATGTTGAGTCCAGAGACCAGATATAAGTGCAGTATATGGTCTCTCGCTCAGTTCATTAGCCTATTTGCATGAAAATGTGCAGCAGCCAGTCCTGAGAATTGCAAATTATCTCCCTGAAGCAGACACATTAAGCCAGAAAATAACAAGTGCACATGAATGAAAAGCTCCCACATCTCCCTGTATTTATCTCTATAGCCGTCCTTGTTCTTTTGAATCTATTGTCACTGAACAATCGACCACCTGCTGTCGTTACAGGCAAGTATGTAATGGTGATGGGTGTCATCCAGGCCATCTCCCCAGAGCCACTCATCCGTGCGGTGAAGATGGCAGACCTCTCAGAGCTTGCTGCGCTGCACAGGCAGATGTGGAGGCTGGAGGTGGACGACCTGCAGCAGATGCTGGCCCGCTGACCTGCGGCTGCCACGCGTGTCCAGCTGGGCGTGTGGTATTACAAGTCATTATTGACAAATGGAAAAAGCATCTCACTTGGACTGATGATGGCCCAAGTTGTCGAGCTCAGTTGGGAGGTAGGATTCAAGAGCAACTTTACAGAGAAGGTAGACTTTTTTTTTTTCTCCTTCCCAAGTGGCCCCTGCTTCGAGGAGATGGAAAAGAAAAATAAGTCTTAATGGGGCATCTTCTGGAAAAAATCCTACCAGGTTAAAACTTTCAGCATCACTTTTGTAAATATTTTGTGCTTATGTACAGCAGATATGAGATTAAGATACAGATTTATTATTTTTTTTAATCAAATGTTCATGCTCCAAAATTCTTTTCAACTAAATATGGAGTTCAAATATTTGTAAATTGAGTGAATGCATTTTAAAATAAGTCTAATTTCCAGGGAAGGATTAAATTTGTTTCACATTAAGATAAATGTTCAAATTCATTTCTGACTGTGACATATTAGTATGCGCTGGACTGGAGCTACACATACTTGTGTGTGAGTTTAACATTTTAGGGGTAAATAATCAGATCTTTCATCCACTAAGATAATTTCACAGCTTTTGTTGCAAGTAAATGTCCAAATTACAATTTTAAATTAAAAGTACAACCTTAAGTTTGTGTTATAGATGAAACAGCCCAATCAAAAAAAAACAAAAAACAAAGTCAGGTTACTTCACTCCAACAAATCCAAATCAAAAGCAGACAGACTTTAGAAAAAGATTCTTTATTTGGTATAGTGCCCCATTACATTGGTAGCACTGATAAATGGATAAATAAATGCAAAATGACCTAGCTTGACAGATTGAAATAAAATGTCAATTCAGCTTTTAAAAGTTTTATACCTAAAACTTATTGGAAAGTAAAAGGTAATTAACGTATACAAACTTTTTCTGAAAAGAAAGTAGTTCTTTTTTAGGGCAACTTATCTGAACATGTCTCTGATCAGGCTTTACACATGCTATTTTCATCACCGGTTTCAGATCCTCCACTGAAAGGTGTGTAGCAAAGCTTCAGGTGTCTTACACTCAGTATTTGCTGTTAACGATAACACTTGTGTACGTCTGATCAGAGTAAACCAGCCGCCAATCAGAGGGCTGGTCCTGAACGCCTTTAAAATCATGCTGTGATCAGGATACTTCCTGTGCACCTCGGAGGCTCGCAAGGATCGCCTGACACAAGACTGTTTCAATACTGCATTATTTGCAAGTAAGCACGATTATTGTCGCCATATTATTTAATGTCTTTAAGCAGAAAACTGTATTTTCCAAAGTCATTGTCATTTGGTGCTATAAGATGATCTTTTCTGGCTTTGGCAAGTTTCATCAAAAGGAATTCCCTGCGCTCCATCCACTCTTTTAGCTCCAGCTCCCCGTGTGCCAGCTTACACAAGTCATCCTCTGTGCACGTGCCTTTGAGGAACCTGTCAAAAAACACCAGATCAAATGTTAGCCATCAACTACTACTTGGATTCATACTGGGAACCAGAGATGCCCCGTGTGCTGTGATGGATAATCTCACCTCTCACAAACTTTGAAAGTGCCTGTGGGAAATCGATACTGCCAGCAGTTCTGATCATCCTCAGAGTTGAAAACTCTGTCTTTGTGTTTTTCTGAGGTGATATGCTGCTGCCACTGCTTCTCACTGTTGCAGTTTTTACCACACAGCCAACAATGATTGCCAGCCTGTGGGGAGAAAAAAAGAGCTATCTCATTTACACAAACTAAGTACCATCTGGCTCTTAAATCGCTCAAATTTATCACTATTTACTTTAACCGCTTTAAAATAAATAGATTAAAACAAGATTCAATTAAAACGTACGCCATCAAACAATTTAACCATTAGGCACTAATTTATTTTAGTGCATCAACAGTTGGGCACAAAAGCAATACAACACTGCTGTGGACGGTAAAAGGGGAAGATCCTCATCGGATAAAACAAAATACCGCAGTGTTCTGTCATGTGCAACCAAACAACACAGTAGGCTTGAAATCCCACTGAGCGGTTCGAACTCACACGCTGAATACATTACCAGACAAAGACAATGTGCTGCGTGCTAAATCCTCTATACTCACCACTTCCTCAGCGTAGTCTGTTGGCATGTGGATCTGCTTGCCGTTCTCCCTGACAGAGTTACTGGATGTCTCCTCGCCCCAGCCAGGCTTCTGAGACAGCAGCCACTGCTCGTAAAGCTGATCCATATCTGGAACTAAATGAGGGGATAGGATGAGGTCTGCGCCGCATGCTAATTAAAAATTGGACCAAGAAAGACGGACCAGCTCTTTGACAGAACTCACTGTTGTTTTCCTTCATGTAGGTCCAAAGGTCCCGTTCTTCTACACTATGTGCAAACGTGCAATTCCCAATGTACTGACATTTCTTTCCAGCTGTCACATGCATGCAAATCTGAGAAAGAACCATGACATCATTTGGTGATCTGTGAGAAGAGTTGTTTGTTATGTTTTTTTATAATTAATTGAAGGGGAAAAAAACACGTGGCACTCACCTCAAATTGAGACGGGATTGGCTTTTTGGTTGGAAGCGGTCTAACTGTTGTCCACTTTTTCCTTTCATGAGAACGTACAAGCACCACCCTCCTGTCTTTTGCCCACCTGAAGCAGGAAGAGGCAGACTCAGTGACGATGCGCCGCGTGGCCCTGCTCATTGATTAAACGTAGTAAGATCTAAATACTCACGTGTGTCTCGCCTTGGCTGAGCAATACTTCTTGTTTTTGTCTGCTTCGCTAATTTGGCCATTTCTCCAGCACTGACCACAGACAAACATCATCTTCAGGTTTGGAGGTCCAAACCTCCTCTGGACATTGGAAAGCTGCTGATGAGGTTGGAAAGATGAGTTAAAATCTGTGTTACCAGAAATTTGCCACAGTGACAACAGTACAACTAAACCCAGACAGATGGGATTTTCACTTCAGGGCCTGTCTTAACATATCAGAACAGACACAGTCTGCACGTGCTGCAGCTACATCACATGATCTAGTGATTCTGTGTTTAACCATTTTATTTATTTTTTTATTTGCATCTAGCGGCAAAAATAAAGAGAAAAGAAATAATGAACTGCACAAGTAATTTCGCTATCATCGCAGCAGCATTAGCAACACTTCCCAATATGGTCTGTTTGTCTGAATCTGATTTACGCCAGACATGAAAACACACTGTTGAACAAATCTGGTGTAAGTTCAGGGAGACCCAACCAACGAAGTTGCAGAAAGCTTAGAAACTTTATGCTACAAAATTAAGTGTCACACTGATGACACATGTAAAGAATTGAGCCAAACAAATGATACTTAAAAACATTTGTAATAAACACTGCAATTTGTATTTACTTTTGATAAATTGTTACTTGAAAAATAGCACAATTAGTGTCTGTATTAACAGACAAATTAGGAAATGTCTGCAACAACTAAAAAAATTACCAAACTGGTGCTTTACCTGGACTCCCTGCAATGAAGCCGTTGCATTCCAAAACTTCTTCGCCTCTTGGACAATACTTTCATGAGTGATACCTATATCATGCAAAACAAAGAGAAAAGTTGGTGTTCATTTTAGCATTAAAAAAAATACCACAAAAGGTTTTCATATTGGCTTGTGGGAAAGAAAAGGACATCTTACCGAGCTCGTGCTGCATCATCCAGACTTTCAGCTCGATGAGACTGTGGGCGTAGAAGCAGTCGTCCTCTCTCACGCAGCCGTAACGGACCTCATGGCGACAAAGATCCAGCTGGCACTGGTTCCTCAGGGGTCTGATTTTGGAATAGCGGACTGTGTTCTCCTTCAAAATGTGGACCAGGCACCTAAAAGACAAACAGGGCATTAATGCTCACAATCTTGTTCTTGTGTCCTCATCTTATTCCTTTTTGCTTTAAGTATTATTATATTGTTAGTTGAACTATAAATTCAAGTGTGCATTTCTAAAACTCCATTAAACTAAATACTTTAATGATTAAAATGAAGGCTTTGGAATCATGAAATGTAAAAGAACTTACTTATGATCCTCGAAGTCATGCTTTGTCACTGGATGAGAGCAAAGTGAAGGGTCATCTTTGTTGGTTTTGCTGATTATTCTGGGTTTGTGGTCAAAGCATACCTGCAAATTACATTTCATTTAAACCAGATTTGTTATGGTAACAACAAAAGGCTGAAGGGCGAGTTTTACATTTTGTTTTATTATGAGCAGAGGAGCAAGTGTTCAGTTTCTTTTATGTTTCCATTCCTGTGTCCATTTAAAACTCCATTACAGATCAATGTTTCCTCCGGGATTTATTTCCCACAGTGGGCGCCAGCTGGGCTTATATGAAATGACGCTTGACTGCCAATTGAGCTTTAAAACTGAAGCTATTTATCAGCAAAACAAATAAAGTTTTATACAAATTAATTCAAGCGGGCTAATATTTTCTCATTTATTGAGTCTTCTAGATAATAAAATAAATATGTTAGGTTTGTGGAAAAAAGAAAACAGCCTTTTTCCTGTTGATAAATAAAGGCTGAATGGATAAAGCAAAAATAAAAAATATACATAAATAAATAAAAATAAATGAAAGTTACCCTTTAACAACTAGATGGCGACCCTGCTGTTGGTAGAAAAGTACATTTATTCACTCGTAAAACCTATTTTAAGTTATCTTCAGCTAATAAAAGCTACCTTTTTCTAAGACAACTCACTGCCCTACTCTTCAGGATGACACTCAGTCTGAATCTCTTGCAACAACAACAAAAAAAACTTTAAATACATAAAAATGAAGGACCACTGCTCTAAAATGAATGCGGTGGAAACTCTGTAGACGTTCAAAGGCTGCCAGTGTCTATTGACAGAAAAAAAGTTTACACAGAAGTAGGAAAGAAAAGCCTCTGAAAAAAACATCCAACCCATTTCCCACATTCCCT
The DNA here is from genome assembly GCA_034769265.1 of Remorina albescens. Taxonomy (NCBI): domain Eukaryota; kingdom Metazoa; phylum Chordata; class Actinopteri; order Carangiformes; family Echeneidae; genus Remorina; species Remorina albescens. The sequence goes on from CM068493.1 coordinate 4,828,597, forward strand.
CATCACTTTCTACATGTAATTGCCTTATTTTTCAAATTTAGTTATTAAGTTGCTGAAAAATTATGTCTCGTTTGAAACAATCATCCATTGTCTTAACAGCAAAAGAAACATCTTTGAGGGGAAAAAAATTATAATTTACAATAAAACCAATGTGCCCCCCCTCCTCTCAGTGAAATGAAAAACAATCTACCCCACATCAAGTTCTAACATCACTGAACCACTCTTATTATCTCACAAACCACCTTGCTCTTTAAACAAGAGACTGAATAAATACTCACCCCACAGAGGAACATGAAAATCCCATGATGCTCCTGTAAGATCTTGGGAACAGTCAACCTGATATTGGAGCTGGGTCCAAATGGATCGAAGAGCAGTTCCCTGGAGATGAAACCTTTTCGCTCCAGAGTCCAAACGTCAATCTCTTCCTGGCAGTATGCAAACGTGCAGTGGCCAGGATACAGGCACTCTTTCCCAACAGCCACCTCTGAAATGACAGTGCTGTTTCAGCTCTTGTCTGGACAGGAAATGTGAGTGAAGCAACACCTAAATGTTAAACTTGTCTGAAACAAAGCATGCCAAGCAGAAATAAGAGAGTAAGTATTGAATAAATGACGAAACATGCTGAGGGAACTGGTTAGTGTGAATTAGTTATCAGGTGTATTTAAAAAAAAAAAAAAAAAAAATAGAAGCAGTGAACAGTAATGTGGATAATTTTATACAAAGGCTAATGCAGCAATTTCAGAGCAAAGCACATTTATAGACGTTACCTTTGCAAATGTAATACGGGCCAACATATTGGGTTTTTGTTGGTCTGGGCCGAATGAGCTTCCACATTTTGTCTGGCGAATGTTTGATTCTGCCGAGTAAAGCGTCCTTTTTGCATTTATGCTCTTCTGTATGAAGTGTATAATCTAACACACCAGGCCCTGTGGATATGAAATTTGGGGAGGGTTATTCTTAAAAACTTTTTCCAAACACCACTTCCCTTCTCTGAAAAGAGAAAAGAAAGCCATGATTCCTCACCAGTTTTGACGTAACACATTGAGCAGGCTTGTTTGAATTCATGTGTTTCAGCTAAGGGGTTCTTGGCTAAATCCACAGCAGCAGGAAGACCTTTCACTTCAGGCATCCCCACAGCCATCCCCATCGGGGTTTCCTTATTGTTTAGCTGTATTTAAAAAAAAAAAAAAAAAAAAGACAGTGTATGACTCCAATGATAGCTAGAATGAATTATAATGAATGAATTAATGAGATATATACAATAATTACCTGTGACATGAAGGGACTTGGAGAATAATCTGAACATTTGACAAACAAACAAAACAAAAGAAACTTGACTGTTCCATCTAACACTGATAAATTATTAAGAGAAATAATTGAACTTAAGTCAAACCAACATAACTAAGGAGGAAAGGCACAGTGCACTACCTGTTATGGAGAGACTGTCCAAAGAGTCCAGTGGTGGGGGCAGGGCATCAAAAGTGTCCATACCAAAATATGTGCTTGACCCAGACTTATGATACAGTGGGGGCAGATTAACAGTACACTGCTGAGCTCCACCATGGAGAAATGCATTAATGGGCGATGGCATCAGGAATGGACTTGACATGGAACTGCCTGAGGCAATACTAGTAGGTAGAGGAAGAGGTCCCTTCACTGTGGGTATAACCTGAACAAGGAGACTCAAAATAAATCACTTCTGTTCAGGCATCAACACCTTGTCACATTTCATTGGATCAATAAAACCCTGCAGCCACATCCTTTCACTAACCATGCCTGATTCAGGGCCAGCTTGGTCCAGGAGAGCATCAAGGTCGTCCCCTATGATGTCTGCGTCAAAATCTTGACTGGTTTCAAGCATCGGACAAGCCTTAGCGGTTCTGCACCCGTTAACAAATGTGAGTGCAGGAGCAGAAGTTGTCGTGGGTACAGAGACAGGAAGAGCAACAGACTCAAAGCCCGGAGGCTCGGGGATACTGTTGTTGGAAGGGAATTCATCCACCACTGCCTCGTTCAGAGGCGGGTGTGCTGCCGCTGGAGCTTGGATGGGAGCCCGGACCGAAGCCAAAACACTGCTATCCTGGGTCAACTGAGGCACTTCTAAAACACAGAGGGGTGAGCGGGTGAGTGACTTCTGTTCTTCTCTACTTATCAAATTAAAGCCACATCAAGTTCAAAACTTACCAATTTCTATATCTTCAACTGAAGACGAGCCATGGGAAAACTGGAAACAAAAGAAGCCTGTTGAATAATGTATTTCTTAAGAGTACACGTGCATAGTAAAGGTTGTGCTTCTTACCTTTTCACATGATGAATCTTGGTAATTTGATCCACGCAAAACATTCAAGGCAGGCTGTTAAAAAAAGATAAAAGCCAAATCTATTTAAACTTTATATTCATTATATAGCAGAACAGAAACACAGAACAAAGCCAAATTGATTATCACAGTGATTTTAACATGTAAAACTGATTCTTATGGAGAGAAAACCTTTGAAGACATCCGACTTCATCTCACTTTAAATGGTTGTCAACTTTGTTTAAAACCAGCTCACTCCTAAAACACACATACCTTACTCCTCACATAAGCTTTACGGATTTTCAATCCCAATATTTTGGCAAGGTCCTGAGTCAGCTGTGTGACACCCGGATCCTGGAGATGGGAAAAATTAAAGGAATTATCCTTTAACACACTGGACAATCATCTTTACGCTATTTATACTGTCTACAATTCTACTTTTTTACCTATTTAAATTTAATAGTATGCTATATCAAACCAAACTACCATACTATATCAACGCTATGGGACAGTCCAAGAGCTGAGGAACAGTCACTCCTAATTCCTCTTTAACTTAAATGCATCTGAGATGAAAAAATAGAACAGAAACACAAGCAGGTGTCAAACTTGATGTAGACATCTGTAACAGAAGCATGACAACTATGCCATCGACAGTCCGACATCAGCTTTACTTAAAAATTCTCGTAACATCTGATCTTTGAATTCCTGGGCCTGTTTGACTTTTACTTTGTTTAGTTTTCTTAAAAGTGCTTTGTGCGCTTCTGGATATATGAAACACGGAGTGATGCCAGAGCTTACCTGAGGCACAGCTAAAGAGCATTTGGCAACTGTCTCGTAGGCCTCTTGATGTCTCCCCATCTCTTTCAAGGATTTTGCTTTTCTGTACAGTGCTTTGTAGTTCCCCTCATTCAAACGGAGAGCCTTTTCACAGTCTTCTAATGCTTGGTCATACAGTCCCTGAGGAATGGGAAAAAGATGTCAGAGTTAGAAAAGCTGCAGTTGACCCCTAGGGCTGTAGTGAACACAGATAAAGCCGCTGCTCCTTGATTATAAAATGGCTCTGCATGTTCAGTGAGTTGCGTCTGGTGTAGTGTGCAGTCTCCATGAATGGATTTCTTTATTCTGCACAGACTTGATGCAGAAGGACACCAAGAGATTGGATGCTTGTCTTAAAGCACCAGCTTTTATCAGACTGAGGTTTTACTGATTCTCGTTATTTGACACGAGATATCCACCAACAGTGTCTCAGTAAGAATTAACTAATAGGAGAGAGGACATAACTAACTGCTGACGAGTCTGTGACCAAATAATTTAATTTGAAATGTCACTTAGACATTAAATATGCCTATAATTAGCCAAGATGAGCATTATTTTGAAGTCTGGGATGTTCAAAAGCACATTAAAGCTTGTCAACGCCATATAGTTTATATTAAAAGTGTAAAAATCAATGTCCATCATTGATTTTGTGGTGTAATATCTAGATCATCTAATTTTTTCTTTTCTAATTAAAACCATCTGCTACCTTATTACATTAGTTGTGGATCAGTTTTTCCTAGTCAAATTACTGGACATGTACTGAATCTAAATGCTTTTCATCATGTAGACAGGCATGAATGTTCTCTGCAAATACAATGTCCAAAGGGGACAATGAAGTGGTTTAAATAAAAGAGTAATTAAGAACAACTACACAGTTTGCTGCAGTAATATTCTGCGATATATAAGAAGAGCAGCAATAAGGTGGCCTTCTCCTCCCTGCAGTGAGTTTTGGATACAAATATACCAGCTGCTGAAATATGCCAAAAATCACACTCGTAAAGATCTTTTTGATCTTTGCATTATGCCAAGTATTGAAAGTGAAGAATAACACCACAAGCTGAAAAGTGTGTGGGTCCGATGTTTGACATCAGTTACTGTCAAAGCATGGGGGCAGTAAAACACCTTCAGACGTCATTAAAATATCTTCTGTTGTTTACAGACAACTCCATTTTAACAACATTATCCAGGTGTGCCATTATTTTTAATGGTCTAATTATTCTAAGTCCACAAAGGAAGACACAAACAGAATGCAGACATTGTTAAAATTGGACGTTAACTCTTGACTTGATAAGTGTTGCAATATTACTCGCTCAATATTGAGATGTTAAAGATTTTATAGGATAGACAAACAGGTGGTGTTTTTCATACCAGCACTGGCAGTCTCAGAAGCAAATTGAATGTTTTTTTATTACACTAAACTGACTCAGATAAAAGCAAGAACACATCATAGCGATGCAGTATGATGGATGATTCAGAGAGCACATCAGGATAGTGCATCTCCAACAAAAACAAAATGTCTTTCATTTATCTATTCCTGCAAACTGCCAAACAGTTTGAAGGGTGCATTTAGTTTTAATGCGATGTTTTGTTGACTTAAGTTAAGCAGCTGCAGTTAAACCACCTATGTGATGACAGCGCTATGTTCCAATTGGCTGATGGCTCCACTGATGCGCATGACATTATAAATTTTATTTCCAAGAATGTTAGAGCTCCTTCTATGGTTCTCTCTGTCCAAAGGGGATACAATCACATCTACACTATGTTTTTCATCTTCATCAACAAGCTGTAAAAACCATTGTCCAGGAGCTTGTGTTTGAAAAAAGATTGTCATAGGCAGGCTGGACGATACAGCTTCAAAATTACATCTCAGATTTTTTCACACCAAAATCGATTTGGGGTAAGGGTTAATCAATAAATCATTCTATTATTTTCCCTCTTAAAAACAAACTAAAATGACAAAGAAATTTCTCAAAATAAGTGTTTTGAGTGTTTTTGTCCAAGTGGAGTTACAGTATGTAGGAGTTGAATTAATCAACTCATCTATTTACCGTCCAGCCGTACATTTTTTTTTTAATTCTGTAGATTTCTGTTTTTCCCCAACCATTTTGCAAAAAGGAGGTCCTTATCTGTATTTTTAAATCTATGATTCTTATTAAACCAATAAAATGCCTCTAGCTACTCTTAAAGGTTTTTTGCGTGTGACCTTCCAGTCCAAAACATCTTAAACCCACTACTCTAGAAGACATTTCTGAGTAAAGACGTTCTACTTTACAGTCTCACACATTAAAGCAACGTTCGCAACCTGTGGATTAAAAGAAGAAACAGAACAGCTCTGCAGTATTTCCACAATGAGTTGTGTAAACAAGTTAGTGTGACACAGGTGTACTGAACATGAACTACATTCCACCTATGAAGTCATTCACAGTGACCATCAGGTCAGTAGAACGTGATCTTAATTGCAGCTGAGGACAACTTCCTGTTTTATTTTGGTATCAGTGAGTTGTTCCAACACAGCAGAAGTGACCTGACATAAACTCTGCCCCAAAGTTCAACTGTACCACAACTCACAAAAATCTCTATCTACTGGATTAGTTGCTTCTTGTATTTTGGACTTTCCTTGTTCCCTTAAGTTGTTTTTGTTATTTCACTGTGCACCTGTAAAGTGGAAGGCCCCCAGGAGTGGGGAATTTAAAGAAGTTCTGCCAGAAACTGCAACAGACTGGAGTGGGATGTTCACCACCTACTTACTGGAACAACATTTAGATACGCTGCAGCTCGATTTGCATACAGCTTCTCCAGTAAACCTGTTGGAACACAGATTTCTTCAGAGTCGGCATAGTCTGCTATGCTCAAGGCTTCGGTGTACATCTCGATAGCCTTTGTCCACTCTCCCTCTTTGAAAACATCATTCCCTTCTCCAAAAAGATTCCACACGAGGTCCTTAATGAACACCTGGAAATGAACACGAAGCAAATCAACAAAAGGTACATAAGCAAAGTGCAGCTGATTTGTCCCTTCATTCAGGCACCTTCCATTTTTAAGTTTCTCTTTCAAGCTATGTTCCCCAGTTGCTGTATCTAAAAAAGTTTACCTCATCAAAGTACAAGTGTTGATGCTACATGGAACTTGGGAACAGCACATTATCATTTACACAACTTACCTCATACTGCTCTTGACTTCCTGGAAACGGAAGCGTAGATCTGAAGGCAAAAACAAAAAACAGGTTTAAGTGACAACAAAGCTGTGTGCTTCAGTTGCTACACAGCATTTTTTTTTTTTTACTTATTATTAAAAAGAAAAATATCCTGCACAGTTCTCTTGCTCTTGTTCACTATTTATTGATCGTCTTTGACTAATAAACTACATCTGAACTCAAGACACAGTCATCACACCAGGCAGATGTGTAGGAGTGTGTGTGGGTTCAGGTGATGTGTGTGTGCGTCATAGTTTTCATTGCATACTGCAAACAAGTCGGTAAAAGCCACACTGTGTAAACAAGCCATCACCATTCAACAACCAGATTCAATTCAGCAGTGAGAATATTTGTAATTGTTCGAAGAAAATTGTTATTTGACGTTTTAAAGCTGTAAAGATGTCTGATATTATTCGTGCGACTGTAATATTGAATGACAATAAGGGCCAGGCAAGTAAAATCAGAGGTACTTAAACGCCCTAACATGAATCCAATTATTGTTATTTTTTTAAAAGACCAAATTATACATTTATATTACATCACTGCTCCAGATGAGTCCTAAAAATTTTAAAATTTGCATGACCCAAAATCTCAGGCAGTGTCATGACAGAAAAATTTTTGATAGTCACAGTGAAAATGCTTTATTATGAACGTTTCCCATTCAGCTGCAGTCTGGCATTTTAAGTCGCATTTCCTCTTTTGGGCACTGGACTATGTGGGGAACTTAGTTTTAGTTTAAACCATTGCACTTTCATTGAGGCATACCCAGCTCTTATTACAGCTAATGGAGAAAAGAGCTGCAGTACAAATGCTGACTGGATATAGGAGCCTTAACTTGCAAATAATAGCAGCAACATGCAGGAATGTATACAAACTCAAAACATTTTACTATCCCTCAGACAGCTTAGTGTTGTGTCTAAACTTGATTAATGTTTTAATTGTCTTGTTAAATACTTTTCCCGGATTAGTTATTAGTCTTCACAGTTCAGTTTGATATATTATTTTATTTTAGATGACATTTACATATTTCCTAGTTTAATGTGACTCATTAAACTGGCATTCATCTAAGAAAATGCACATACTGCCAGAAGTTTCATATTGATTGCACAGTCATGCACTGTGGTATTTTAAGTATCATTTTTGTTTAAAGAACAGAAAGGCCTTCTTAGATTAGAGGGAAAGCAACCCTGCACTTCTTGGTGCTGTTCTAAAATGACATGTGGATGACAAAACTCCATCGGATGCAATGACACACATTTAAAACAAAACTAAAGGAAAGCCAGGAATCAGCTGTACCACTGCCACACAGCTGATCTGAGCAACAATAGATGATGCAAGGATGACAAATCATTCTTGGCTGAGCAGTCTGTAGGGGGTGACTGAGCTTTTTCATTAATAGGACTTACAACTTCAGGCAGCAGCTGCCTTTAATTGTGGTTGAAAAAAAACCCTCAAACACCAGCTGATATTTTTTGTTATCTTCTACCCAATGTTCACAATAAGAGAACAAAAAATAAAACAGATCTTTTGAGGCCACGTTAAACACGAGTGAAGGGTTGCAATATCACTTTGGTCAAATTCAGCTAATCTGGGATAGTTTGACCAACCATTGATCTAAGTCTAGCAAGTTCAACACTGGTGACTATAGGTTTCTCAAGACATGACAGTCAAACAGTAATGTGGGAGAAACCCGGAGGACTGTTAAAATGTTAGTCAATACATGTAAATGATGATGCATCACAAACGGGATCTGACCCTTGACGAACCGTGATACTCACTGGATGAACTGTAAACCTTTCTGGATCTCCTGCCAGCGGCTCCTTCTGTCTTGACACGCTCCAGACATGTTTGCCTGTTTTACTATCAACTCCTCAGTTCAGCACCTGAAAGTACAACACACCTTTTTGTTTTTTTTGTTGTATGTGACCAGTAGAAGCCACAGGTATGATCCCCAACAGTGTCAACAACAACAACAACAAAAAAAATACACGTCTTCCTTATCACTAACCACAGGTCGTCCAACTGGTCACTGACGACTGAGTTGTTGAACCTTATTAGTCACGATATCATAAAGTCTTCATGAGGTTAATCCTCCTTTTTTTTTTTTTTTAATTGCTTCCGCATTTGACAATGACGACACTGACCTACACTGTAGTTCCGGATACTAACATTTATGGCAGCCTGAGAGTTAATGCTGTCAACATAAGATCTGTGTCTGTATCTACGGTTAGAAAACTAAAACACCTGAAGCTGTGGATGAGATCCAGAGCGTTTACAGAGCTGCTGGAAGAGTTTCATCTTCGGACTTCGGATCTTATCGGACAAGATTTTAAAATACCGACTAATCATCAGTTCATCGAAGACTACTTTCTTTCACTGGATTAAAACAAAACCAAACAAATAACACAGTTTTGGCTTCCTTATAGTTTGTATCGTTACTGGTCGGCTGGTAATTCGTAATATTTCCATCGTTGCGCATAAAAATCCCGCCAAGTTACAACTGTCACCTCCGTTAGGTCCCAGCTCACGTTAAATAAACCAGAATGAGCCTGAATGTTTAGCTTTACAGTTTATCTCAGAGCTGACCTGTTTATTATCCGTGTTACAGAAACATATAGTGACAAACTGATTAAACAAAAAAAATTATGGTGTGACTTCATGTTAGCTTTAGGCGGGTGTGTCTGTCCTCCTTCACATCAGCAGAGCTTAAAAACTTACTTTCTTCCAGCCTAATTATTGCGTCCCAAACGCCAACAAACACGACCACTTCAAGACGGCGTGCAGATTGTGGCGATAATAAGTCGTTTATGTCGCTTTTCATTGGAGAGAAACGTGCGTCCGATAATGGGCGCACCCACTTTAGCGCACGTGTATTACGCGCGGCCGCGGGGGGAGAGAGACTTCTCGTTAGCAATCATCACCCGCTAGCAAAGATTAGCCATCTGTCCTCCCCTTTGCCAACACATTAATGGCCTTAACAGTTTTTTGGAAACACGCATGGACACCGGCAGCTTCCCGACTTAGTTTGTAGAAAGTAGCCTGAAGCCGACAAAGCTAAAGACACGTCCAAGTTAAACTAGTTACCCCCCTACGCAAACAATAGCGAGCTGTACATGTTTAGCTTCCTGACTGAGTCCCGCTAAACGCCGCACAAGTTAGCGATATTAATACTTACATGAATGGATCTTTAGTCCAAACAAACCTCACGTCGGTTCCCGAAAAAGGAGGGAAGGGGATTTTTTTGTTTTTGTTTTTCGTTTTAGCTAAAATAACTTAGCTAGATGTGCTGTAACGCCGAAGGCCGCCCTTTGTTTCTTCTTCTGCTGTGATTGACGGCAGGGCGAACAGCGGACTCCACCGCGCCGCCGCCCCCTGCAGGCGGAGCAGGGACACCACAACAACTGGTGTTAAATCAACGGAATCAGGTTTGTTCGGGGTTTTTTTTTTTCCAAATTCATCAATAAAAGCAGATAAAAACAGAACATGTAGAGATAAGATAAATTCAACAAACACAAAAAACCCAAAATGCATTAATAAATAAAAAGTTTCTGGAGGCTCAGGTTTACTTAAAGTGTTTCGTCTGTTACATTTTTAAATTTTTTTTTTTTTTCCATTACATTTTTATTTTCATACCTTCTGTTTTGTGTTGCACAGTGTCCTTTATGTTTGATAGCTTGCTGCTATAATACGAATTTCCCAGTTTGGGATCAATAAAGCAAATCTATCTATATCTATGTAGTTTTATTTCATCTTCTGTCAACATAATATTGAGTATTCATTCATTCATTCATCTTCTACGGATTGTCTGTTTGCGGGTTGTGGGGGGTGCTGGAGTCAAGTCCATCACAGGGCCAACACACAGAGAAAGACAGAGACAAACAACCACTCACACTCAGACCTACGGAAAATTTAGAGCCACCAAACTACCTAAACATGATGTCTTTGGACGGTGGGAGGAAACCGGAGTACCCGGAGGAAACCCATGCAAGCACGGAGAAAACATCAAAACTCCGCATAGAAAGGCCCAGGGAAGGGAACCTGTGACCTGTGATCTTGCTGTTAGCAATGGACAATAAAATGAAACTATTTCTACTAATTTGAATTTCAGGTTTTGATTTACTCCACAGTAAACAGTAACAGCAAACTGCCAAATTAGAAAACTCAAACAGGAAGTCATGTGCTCACTAAATGGCATGTGATATTTATAGAAGCAGAACTGGTTTTCTTGTTTGTTTTAAGGGATCTCCTTGGTTCCCTTCTCATGATCAGATTTAAGTAAATTTACCACTGCTTGTATTTTTTTATTCTTAAGCCCTAACTTGACTGTCCTTTAAGTCCATTAGTGATACAAACAATGATTCAATCGCATCTACAAAGTACGTAGACCAAATAGCTTTACCTCTTTAATCCAAAGCAAATTTTCACTTCTTGCCATCAACTCTCCTTCCTGTGAATGATTGAAGGGATTTTTTTGGTTCTTTCCACTTTGAAGTCATCACCAATTATCTGAAAAACACTCCCCTGTTTTAAAGTTGGATGAGCTGATCAAACCTTCAAAAAAAGATGCATGACTAAAAAAATAAAATGTCTTTGATGGGAGTGACTTGCCAAACAACATTCCAGGGAATGTAAGGCATATAAAGCCACAATAGTACTAATTCAATAATTGTTGTCCAATACTAATTATAGGCTTACCTGAAGAATGGAATTAAGTTTTTTTTAAAGGAAGAGGCGTTATTTGACAAACGAGGACAACATTTTTTACACAACCATGGGATATAAAAACAATGACAAAAACCCTAACAAAATGCAGTAATATATTCAGGAGCTTAATCCATGATTTATTTGAGTCTGTTTCATTTTGTTGTCTAAAAATAAGGTGCGTGGTTCGATGAGAGTTTTCAAAGCAAGCATAAACATGTTTGAGGAGCAGATGTATATCTGCGAGCTGCTTTGCCTCTTCTTCCTTTTCATCACTTGCTGATTTCTCTTGCCTTTCCCCGAATCATTCACAACCAGCGTCTGATTCTAATTCAGCTGTAGTTCACCCACAGATTTACAGGTGGAGCGAATCGCTTCCCTTCAGTCTCTCCTTTCATTAGATACATGTCTAGACACAAGGTCGGTCACCAGTTTGTTCATCTCCGGCCTTGAGAGCATGCAGCAGATACACTCCCATCTGCAGTTGCCGTAGTAACCAAGGCTGTAGCAGGGCTGGTTGTAAGTTAAGGAAGATGTGAACGCTGAATATATAACACAAGCTGCCTTATAGAGTCGTATACGGATTTTCCATCAGGGATTAAAAAGTATTTCTGATTCTGGCAGATTAATATTCTGTGTATAATCTTTAACAAGGATAAGAAATCAAGGAAGCGCCTCAAGGCAAGTTGGCAATACATGAGATCAGATTTACTTATTTATGTTCAGATATATGGTTGGCCAGAGGTGAGGTCAAGCTGTGTGAGTGTTTTTAAACACCTCAGAGTTCAGGTAAGGTCTGTCATTGCTCATTGTCCTTATCTCCTTGTTATGTATTCATATTTCTCTCAGACTGAAACTTGTTTTGTCTTTTGTTTTTCTCATTTAACGTGACACTCGTATTTTTGGATCTTTTCATCCTCGGCCTTCTGAGAGTCTAATGTAGCGGAGGGAATCAAAAAAAAAAAAAAAGTAAAGAAACTGGGATTTTGCTTTTTGTCCACTTCATTGCACATTACACATCACTCAGGTTATATATGATTAACTTTAATCTTTTTTTTTTTTTCAGACTGGCCGTGTTCAGCTTGATATGATCTTAGCGTTGGCCTGATGTTTTGTGGCAATGGTTAGGCTACGCTGAGAATAATCAGATTTACAGGGATTGTGAGGGACGTGTGTCCTCATGCAGTACAGTCCTCCTGGCAGCTATAATAAACTGCCAGGAGGAGGCGCTTATCTCACTATGAGCAGCAGCATCACTGAAGAACTGAAAAAAAAAGAAAGAAAAAAAGGCTGAATCTGTCCCCTGTTATCAAAACCCGCAGCGTGTGTCTTCTTATGATTTAGCTGCCCTGAGATTATTACATTATGGATGACAATGGAGTCCTTTGTGACAGAGCTGAAAATATACCCAGAGAAACCACAATAAAAAGATGAAAGGTAAAGATATGGCACAGTTCATGCCATTCTAAGTTCAGGTCTGCAATTTGTCAAAGAAACAACTTAAGCTGTTAAACTTAGACACTTGGAGTGCCGCTCAGTAAATCATACTGACAATAATGATAGCTGCACTGTGTCCTTTGTTCTACGGGGAGAAGTTCTGTTTCTGTTTACACCTCCGACATGTTTATTTATAAGAGAAGAAGAAGGATGGGCAACAAGAGGAGCTCTCTTCATTATTATGGAGGAAAAACTATTATTAGAGCGTGATTACCATAATTGTAAAGTCTGGTTGTGTTTGGTTTGAGGAGCTGTAGCTACATATTGTCTTAGAGTAACTGGGAATGTGTCAAGTGAGCACCCTGACGTTTATTGACATAGTCTATAAACTTACATCCCTTTTCTTACTATAAGACAGTTGTTTCAAATCTCATCAATTCGTATTGTTAAATTTCAACATACAGTCTCTATTTAAGTTTATATATTTATGTTTACTTCATGATTTGTCTGTTAACCAATAATTTAGGGACTCCAGTCTGCAAACTCTAAGAGTTTGACTGTTTTTCCTACCAGTTACATAACACACAGTTCAGTCAGCAAATGATAAACTTTTCTTTTTAAACGTTGTGGTGCTATATCAAAGATTTTTTTGGATTTATGGAGGACTAGATACAACAAACTCAAAAAGAAATATTAAAATTAATATATAAATGTAATAAGTTTTGATTGAAAAACAAATGGGTTTTCATTGAGAAAGTACATTGTATCAATAGAAAAAACAAAATATCCTCTTCCATCTATCGTACAAACAGAGAGCGGGAAGAACCAGTTAAAAAAAAAAAAAGAAAACAACCCAACAACCCTTAACTACTTCCTCAAGGAGGCGTACAGTTTTACAAACATTGGATTAGCCTCTGACCAATAGTGATGCTCAGGAGATTATTCATACAGCATCTAAAATAAGCTCTCCACTCATTGCTCCACTCTCACGGTGGAAGTGAGCAACACTTGGTGTGGAGCTGAGCAGCCTGTTCCATGCCATGACCGCGCTTTACCGGATACTGCTCCTGTTATCTGGTGAGTTTTTTTATTCTGAATTGGACCTCCAACTCGTGATGACATGCAAAAGGCTTGAAAATTTATTTTGAGGGAATAGAGCGAAGCACTGCAGGTGTCAGTCACAAGGTGAAACTACTTACGTTTACTTATGCCTGATGATCCGGTGAGAGTTTCATTTAAGGAGCCAAGTGCAAATACACAGAAGTTTGTTTTCAACTTTATCTCCTTTCCTCTCAGTCTCAAGTTTGTTCAGGTGTTCAGGTAGCATGTGGCTTTCAGGTGTGTGATACATACTCCTTTATGGATTTCTTTGATGTGGCCAATAAAAATGGGGCTTAATATTAAGAAAGATATGAATAAAAACTCTTTCAAAACAAAACTAGGCAAGCGCTGTAGTGTTCTTGTTAGTATGTTGAATCGCTGCTTATCATACTGTAACATGAAGAAAGAGATGCCAAAGCCAAACCCAGATGAACGAGACAAGAGTTTGTTCCTGCACTTTTTGCTGTTTATTGTTCTTTGCAGTGGCCGAGGTCTCTGTGGCAGCACGCAGGTCCCACCGGACAAAGAGAGGGTTGCTCGAGCTGGCCGGTGCCATCCAATGCAGCACGGGGAGAAATGCTTTGGCTTACATGATGTACGGATGCTACTGTGGACTGGGTGGTCAGGGCTGGCCCAGAGACAAAGCAGACTGGTGAGGCAGCAGCTTTAATCACACTCTTCTCCAACTTGTCATGAGAAAATACAGCACACAAGATAGCATTATGTAGTAAAACACCGAGGTGACACTCTATATGAGGCCCACCTATACATTATATGGTGCCAAAGATGTAATTCAGGGATGGTGTGTACTCATGATTTCCTCCTCCTGGATGCCTTTGGTTCCTACATCCTGATGTGCACACACAGTTTCCATTTGTTAATGACCTGCCTTAGCCACAAATGTTGTGCGATAGGGAAGGAAGGGAGTTATTCCCATATTCGGCAGACTCTCATGGTCCAATGGTTACTTCAAAATAGGTCCAAATACTCCACACCCAAATCCTAATTGCCCTCTCCTTCTGTTCCTTTTTTACCACAAGACATTGCGCCCCCACAAACCAGTTAACTGCTAACAATCTGTGGAGAGAACTTATGTGGTGATCCTGCCCTGCCTTTAAAATAGCAGTGGTGTGATTTAAACCACGGTGCCGTGACTACCCACTGACTGCCTCCATGACCTTGTGTGCTCCGGGCTGAGTTTTCACTGCTGAAGCCTTCAAAATGAAACATTTATTGTGTTGTGAATTCTCCTCTACATAGGTGTTGCCACAGGCACGACTGCTGTTATGGAGACGCAGAACGTCTTGGCTGTTGGACCAAAACATACTGGTATCACTGGAAATGTGAGGACAAGACAGCTGAGTGCGGTACTGCATCATTAATGCTTTTGCACCATCACACAAATTTTTGTATCTTCTCTTTTCTTTTTATAGCTGTTGCTGTCTTTTTTCAGTAGCAGAACACAAGGGTAAACCTGTCATCTAGATTGCACCGTAGATTTCACGGTATTTTAACATGCAGTCATTTTTTTTTTATTATTGACGGCAGCCACCTGATTGAGGTGATCACATTTAAATACCAAAAATAGTGGGTTGTTTGAGATTTTCTGGGAGTAAAATATATAAAAGTAATTCATAATACTGACAATTGCTGTGTGTTCCCTGTTGTTTTCTGCTCAGGAGTTTGTTTTTTTGTTGTTGTTTATAGGAAGTCTAACTATTATTATTATCTACTAGGAAGCAAAAATTATAATATACCTAAAATATAACATGAAAGGTAATTTTAATGAGAAAATGACAAAGCCATGCATGTTTCATGGAGATCCTCCCTATACCTTGTTACTGCAGAACAAATAACATGAATGTTCTTCATTGCAGATAATTCGGATGACAAATGTGAAAAGCTGCTGTGCAAGTGTGACAGAGACGTAGCCAAGTGTTTAAGAAAAGCACCTTTCTTCCAAAAATACGCCCTATGGCCAGATTTTCTATGCGGCAGCAAATACCCATTGTGTAATATTTACTGACATGAGAAAAACCTCTGCATGTCCATGTGTGCCTTTTGTATATACAAATTATTACAGTGAAAATAGTCAAAGGTATAAAAACTGTTTTTATGAATATCATTATAAGACTAAGCCTCCTTTCTTTAAATTGTGAAGAATAAAACCGTGTTGCAGTTTCACGTTTTATCTGAAGAGAAATTTTATATTTTAGACATAAAATGTTCACAGCAGGGGAACACCTGATTCTTGATAAATACCCCATGACTGTCTGGAGGGTCATGAGGATTACAGCTGCAGTGGTTTAGCAGTTCAAGCTCAGCAGAGGGTCAAATGTTCATATCGAAGAGAGAAAGATCAGAGCGCCGCTGCTCACAACAGTACTTTTATCTGTTGAAATACTACGCAGGGCAGCCCCTGTCTGAAACCTCTATAGCTAAGTCTTTGTACTCTGGTTCATGGGCCTGACTTTATTCACTAGGTTTTATTTAAAAGAGATGCATTCAGAAATTGATTGGGCTGGTGAACAAATGGATGTTTTCTACTTTTTTATATGTAACCTTTTGTGCAAATGCAAATGTTCTTATAATCCAGCAAACTGATTCACACTCTTCTGTATAAAAGGTTTTTTCCCCTCTGATTTTAAGCATTACAGCATGGTTAGAGATAATTATAGTGAAAAAGAACTTTCCCATGGAGGCTACAGACTAAGTTAAAGTCACTGAATAGCTATTGCGTAACCTCATATACTCATTGACTGTTTACACAGCAGGGCACTACCCGTTGTTATATGTGCTGTTTCTATATTGCCTTCAGGTGGTGCCATATTTACACTGGCACGTCTGTGTCAGTGGAATTATTGAGTTTGTATTTAAAAGTCACTGCTGTTATTTAAAGTAATAAAGAAGATTTCATTTTGAAATGGCCTGTTTATGTTTATTAGTTGTTTTTTGTAAAATGTCTGATATGCAGTATGTTAATCTATTTTCTTGGTTTCGGTTATGATGGTAAACATCATAACCATCATGATTGCAATCAGAGTAAACAAAGCCCCAGATGTTACTGCTCTAGTGAGCTTTTACATGCCTGAGCTCCGTCAGTGAGGTCACAGCAGGAGACACAGTTTCTTTGTTGAATGACTGCACCGCTCATGAGTGAGGACCGAAATGGGGAGATGATACTGTGCTACAGTGTCCAAGGCCCAGTACTGGAAATAAGTATCTGGGTCATGGCCCACAAACACTTGCCCGATTGTGCCCAGCCTTCACACGGTATGAGCTCTGACATTATGAAAGTCAAACACTCCATCCTCCACTTGGCAGACAAAGAAAAGTTGTTTTGAATTCAAGCGTTTTCATATAAATATCTGGTGGTATATAGTACATCTTTATAATAAGGAAATAGACCATACCTTGCTTTCATGCTGCTAAACCTGAATTTAATTTATTTTTTTTTCATTTTTCTTGACTCTGGCGCAGGAGTCGTCAGTGCTTAACTATCCAGCGTGCCTGATGGTGTAGCACAGGCCGTGCTTTTTAAGGCCAAAAAGAAATTCTCTCTCTCTCACTCACAGAGAGAGAAATTAATGCCACAAAAGTGACATCAGGGTTAGGATTAGGGCAGTTTTGCAGATGGCAATCAGAGAATGTGAACTCTGACCTATCTCACTGGTGTAAGCACATGAAGCAGGCTCATAAATATTGTGTGTTGGATGGTTAAATCTCTGATTCGCACAGGGGTCTCAGAGTTTCAGTTCAGTTTCTACTCAGGCATCTGTCTCACAACTCCTGAAACTCTGTGTGAAAGCCATCTATTTCCTTTTTATTTTCTTTTATTTTCCCTGCTGCCTGTGAAAGTTGATGAGATTTTTCCTCAGAGTGGTTTTCTGAGAGCGCTCGCCTCCTCTGCATTCCTCCTACCCTGAAGTCTTGTTTCAGTGGTTCCACCTCGACTTCGTTGATGTTCTCTCACTTGTCCTTGGCACTGACCCAAATTGCCTTCATCATAGTTTGTTTCTATGTTAGTCTTTGGTGTTACACTAAGAATCTGCTCCGTCATTGGACCGAACCCACCGTCTGTGACTGCCAGCTTGAAGGTTGGGAAAGTTCGCTGAGTCTGTGCCCAGGTGCGTGGTCAGAGTGGTGGCCAGTGGTTGCAGAGGTCTGAGCTAGATCATCCGTTTGAAGTCATTCAAGAAAAGTCAATAAAGTAATTACAAATTGACATCAGAGAATCAAAAATTGACACAGAAAGGAACGAAGCAAGAGGCAAGGTATGATGCTGAACAGCGATGCAAATCCACTACGAACACAAGTAAAATCACTGTAAAGAGACACAAAGCAATCACAAGACACACAATGAGATGCAAATGTAACACAGATGACAAACGAGACTGCCATCTCTTTCTTTCTGGTTGTCTCACCTACCCAGAGATGGTGAGGACTGATTGTTTCATAATCTGTCCATGGCTGTAGGCAATTGGAAGTTTTAATTTGCAGCTATTTATTAATATGCAAAGAAGTTTCTTTATGGCTCCTTGTAGAAATGAACTGTCTGTTCATCAATGGGATTTCCCATGTCAGGTTTCTTTTTTTTTTTTTTTGAGTTTATTTGTGTCTTTGTGACCTCAGGGCTTTCCTTGATTGGAAAACGCTTCATTTGCAAGTCGTTATGGCATTTTATCTCCTGAGAGTTTGCCATAAGGTACTCCATTTGTGGAGACACTGGCTGCAGCTCAGTTGTAAAATTGAAGTTAAAATGACCTGTCTGAACTCATATTAACATGTGGCTCCTGAAGAAGTGTTTGAGGAAGTGCTATTTCGCCTATTCAGACCTGGTATTAACATATGCATGACAGCGGGGTTGACACAGTGAATAAGCACACTCTTTAATCCCTGCCCGGTGAGCCGACAGAACTGGTTCCATGCTAATTGCATTCTTTAATCAACTGTTTTGCTCCCCAGCCGAGGGCCAGATGGCACACAATGAAATCTTGGCTGAAACGGTGTAAAACATAAACAATAACAATCATGTGACAGACAAAGTATTGCATATTACTATCATTTCATTCGTATGCCATTTTCGACATGCCAAGTCCAGAAATATCATGTATGGTTTGTGCTTTATGTAGTTCATAATTAACATGCAATTAATGGAAATCAGAATCTAGATTTATTGTATAAACATCTCCTTTGAGCTCAGAATGCTGCGGCCCACACAAAGAGGGAAATCAATATGGATGTAGCCAGCAGCCATGGCTGCTAATATACTACATGGCTCTTTTGTCTTCCTCTTATTTTACTCAGCATCCTTTATTTTATTTTTTTTTCTTGCTTTTGAAGGCTCGTCTCAGGTGGAAGTGAATTATAGGAATAACAAATCATTAAAGTAAAAACATCTGTATAAATCCACAATATACATATTTTTGAGGGAACTGCCCAAGTGATTAATAACGTAAAGGCACTCCGGCATATTAATATTTGAATGAGAAGATATAATACGGGTAAGGATTTCATGTGTGATCATAGTAACCAAAGTAATTAGTATAGTAAGTATACAAATTATTTCTTTTAGGCAAAAAATAAAAACAAAAGCTGTGCAGAATCTTTGCTCACCTCAACAGTAGCAGTGTAAAGCTTTAGGCCAGTGCTACAGACTGATATACAAAGGTACCTCATACAGTACGACGTGGGCATCATCTGTCATAACCTGAGGAATCCACTGGAGGGCTGAATTTACAGTAATTTATCAGATGTTGAAGAAAAGGTAGCAGCCGGAGGACACCCTCAGGTACTTGGAGATAGGAATGTGGGGAACGAGGTCCAACAGCACTAGGGAATGAAAACTAAAGATGAAGAATCTTAATTTTCTGGGCAATTAGGTCCAATTTTCTAAGTATACACGGTTTTACTGGGGATTGCAGAATTCTCCCCAATGTGGGTTGTTTCATAAATGAAAGAGATTTTTATTTTATTTTTTTAAAGTAGCTGGGAGATGTATATAATCTGCTTCCCTCCAGGCCTTTATCACATGGCTGCTGCGCTACTTAAATACAGAAAAGAAGAGCAGTAAGGGAGCAGCATCGTTAAAACACTTACTCAGGTGCTATATGTGGAATTCAACATGCAGGTATGAAAGTCAAAGCTGACTGAAAATTGATTTTGCTATGGTTGTTAGGGGAAGTGTTGTGAGTAACACTCACTTGCACTAAAGTGAGATGGAGCATCATCGTGCTCCTGTAGGTGCAGAACATTTACGGTATATCTCATTGGCATCTGTTCTTTTGAGATGACACACATCTCCCACTATCTGACAAATCCTTTCATGACGAAACCAGAAAAATTACACACATTTGGTCACATCTGTGCCTTATACTAACTATTAAGAAGTACTACAGGTTACTTTGGAAATAAGATGTTGGCACTAAAGTCATTATAGAATTCAATCACAATTATCACAGCGTCATGATACATGTGAGTAATGTGGAATAAAATGGTGTGTTTGAGTACAAGTTCCCCATAAGAGGCCTGCCAAGAAATAATTTGCATTTACCTGAAGATAGATCTGCTCATCCATCACACATTTGTTAGGTTTGTTTATGCTGTCAAACCAGCTTCTTCTGTGAAAAAGGACATAAAACCACCTGGTAAACCATCATGACAAATGTACTTGGCTGCAATTTTGCCATCAACAGATTGACTTGTCAGTTTACAAAGGGTCAGATGGAGTGTGATGATCGCGCTGCAGCATGAACCAGATATGAATAACTGATGCTGTGACGTGGCGTGTTACCCAGGAAACTGCATTAGTCTGCTCGCTCAGTGTGTCAGTGTGCATAGCTACGGTGTGACGTGAAAATTAAATATTGAAGTGTTGAAATATCCACGTGGGTTCACCTGCAATCTGTTGTTTTTTAAGACATAGCCACTCTTCAAATTCGTTTTAGAATTTAAAAAAACATCTCTGCAGTGTCAAGAGCAGTTCTTTTTTATTTCCTAATAATTTTACAATAATTCGTTTTTACACACAAGTATTAATCTAAGGTTTGAGCAATGTATTTCTATGATTTTATGTATCTTCTTTCTTGCGACCGACACCCTGATTTAAAGAAAATATATTTGAATTTTTGAGCTTGTTTTACATTTGGTCTCTATTTAACTGTTAGAAGGAACTATTTAGGTACTGTGTAACACGTTACAAATGGTTAGATTGAGTTTTTTAAATAAAAAAATAAAATAAAATAAAGTTTTAAATTTTTGCAGTTTTGTCCACTTATAGGCAATTCTTTGTTTGTCTTGTTATCTCTACATCATCTGCCTGCTGTGGCTGAAAAGTCAGCTCAGGTTGGCCCAAAGGTGGCCTGTGTCTTATGTTTGGTGTTGAATACCTGATTTATAGAAAATGTTTTTTGTTTTGGGTTTTTTTTTCTTTTCTTTTCTGTGAAACATTGACATCTTGTGGAGCCCCTGCTGCATCTCAGCTGTCCTTCCAACGCTGTGAGAATATAATAGTAATATATTAAATTAGACGGACTGCTTCTATTAAAATAAAAAAGTTTTTTCGAATGAGCACATCGTTGGTCAGATAACCTAAAGATTTTTGTTTTAGCACATATCAGAGACATTAGAACACAAAGCATTGACCAAAAAAAAAAAAAAAAAAAAAGGCACGGACGGGGTTCGAACCCGCGATCTTCGGTTTACGAGACCGACGCCTTACCACTTGGCCACCGCGCCTGCGCCGACATTCTTCTCTGCTGTCTTTTTAACCATCAACATTAACCAGAAGTCCCGATATGTTGTCTTCACGGTTCCGCTTCCTCCTCCGTCCGGTTCTGCGGGGGCCGCTCGGTTATAAGCTGTCGGCGGGGAAAGTGACGTCGTACTCCGGCCGCGCGGCGGCGCTGCTGCCCGCCACGTGAGAGAAACAATGGCGTCCGGCGGGAGAGCGCTGGCTCCCTGCGGACTGAGTCCTCTGCAGCCGCAGGTGGAGGCGTGGAGGTGTGGAGGTGTCGGTGCTGCTTCTGCTGGCGACAAAAAAACACAAACACAAACCCGGTGACGCTCTGAGAGCTGTCTCTGTCTTGAGTTTTCCGAAATCGACAAGTTTCCTGCAAAGCCGCCGAGTTGGCGCCACCTACACCCGGAAGTGATGGTGCACCAACATAATGAAGCTCATGTGGGTTGTGATTTGTAATTATTTATTGTTATTATTATTTTGTTGTTGTTGTTGAAACGTGTGTCTGACTGGGTGTTGTGGTGGATGGTGTGTGGTGTGTGGTGTGTTATGTGGAGAGGCCCACCCAAATAGAAAATGGTTGGAGTTCCTTTAAAGTAATGCTCAGGGAAATGTTCCTTTCAGAGAGGACATTCACACAGTTGGAGTTACAAAGAGTGCCAACGGTGTCATAATGAACTCCCATTTTTGGAATTCAATATGTCTTGTCTGTGGGGGGGTATAATGGAGGAAATAATATAACCCAGAGTTTTTGAGATGTCTCTGTAATGTATTATAGATGATAGACACCCAGCACAAAACAAGCACGACAAAGGGGAAATTCGCGCCTAAACAAAGCTGCCAGGATGATTACTGCATCCACAAGGAAATCTTCTGGGGAATACAAATACCCAAGTTGAATTTGATGCCAATCTGTGCAGCACCCTCAAGATATTTTGTTCTAAAATCAGAATTGAACAGACTGAGAGTGAACCCGCATAGCTAATCACAATGAGAACCAGTAGGCTGCTTGTAATTCTTTTCCCAGCAATTCAATATGCATGAAGCCAGACTTCAGCTTTTCACTGTCTTTCTTTTCAAAACATCAAAGGTGAATATTTGCCTGAGGGGCTTTATTTTTTCTTCTTCGTCTTCATCTCTCTCTCTCTTTTTTTTTTTTGTGAATCAGATATCCTAGAGGCTGTTTGAAAAATGAACAAGGCTCATTTCCATTGGGAATGAGTTAGCAGTGAATATCACACATGTGGAGTATTCACCTTGACCTGCTTAGAGTACACTCCAGAAAAAGGAGCTTCTCTTGAATAAAGCACATAGATGGGTTTAATTCAGGGCTCCTTGAAATGTGACATTATTTTATAAAACCATGATTTTGAATTATTAGGTGAGGAAATGTTAATTGCTCATTTACAGAAATGTGTGTTGTTATTTGGGGGTGATAATGAAGCTTATAAACACATTTTTCTGTTTTTTGACTTTTTCATTCATTTTACTACACTTTTCTTAGTCTCATCATATTCAGTTTGGCTGCTGATGATTAACTATAGGCCCAGATATATAGAAGTAATGAATTCATAATTTTTTCTCTCAAGGCTGTAAATTGCAAACAGCGTGATCTAATTTACTATGTCTTGTCAGATATAAAGTCATTGGTGCTCAGAAGTATTTGTCTCCACTAGTATATCTTTTGTGTTGGTTATAAAGCAGAAAATGGAAATGTTTTCTCTTGGAAGTCAGTCATCTTGGCTGCTGTTCTAGGTTTGGCAGCATCTGAAATGCAGATCGAAGGGTTTCGTGCATTAGATAGGTATTTACAGGAGAACTTTGTTTCAGCAGAGGGCATCATGCTGCTTTATCACTATAAGGCATTAAGACTTTGGGAGTTTGACCTGTGTTACCACTGTTATTATCAGGAAACTTTGGATTATAAATTCAGCTTTTTAAACTATGTTTTTATTGAAGAATTTAGTATTAAAGCTAACATCTTTTTTCCTCTTCAGACACAAATGGATGGCAAAGACAAACTATCACAGCTGCAATCTGCTTTGGACATACACTACTGCTGAGGGAATCAGACAATCAAGGTAACACACACTGATTTGCATGTCATGCAGCATGTTTCTTCGAGATTGTCATCATTGTGTGAGCCATATACCAAAACACTGAAAGCAACATTTCAGCTGCTTTCCTTTAGGGAATAATATGTGCTCCCAATAGGTGTTTCCATTATTTATATTGATAGGATTTATACTCTCCATGCACCTAAAATCAATCTTTGTCAAGCACGATGTAACTCATTTAATGTCTTTACAGCAAGTTACCCCCGATAATAAAACAGAATAAGCATCCTTGAGTAAATATAACAGACTTCAAATAGCTTGAGTTGCTTACGGCTTTTTTTTTAGCAGCATTTTTTGTTGTTGTTTTGTGTGTGTGTGTGTGTCAAACCCCAGCAATATTATAACCTGAGAGATACACTATGTTCCAGTCACATGGATCTGGGGCATTTTTGTTCATGTGGGGTACACCAAGCAGCTCACTCCCTCAGAGAATAAGAGGTATTACTGTAGCAATCTATTTAATTATTTATTGGTGCATCGCTTTGAAAAATCATCTTATTTTGCTGTTCTCACTCCTGCCTCCCCTGAAGCTTCGAGAATATTTCTTTTTTTTGTTGAACAGACTTTCTGTACCGAGCTCGGTCTTTTGTTATGCAAACATGAGTAAGACTCAAGTAGAGTTTCTATCTGAATTCTGACATCTGACCGGCAAAATGATGCACTGCACAAATCTAGTTATCGCCCCATCTGGCTGCTTTAGATTTCTGTTGGCCGACTAAACTTTGTGGTATTTGTGAAAGTTACTGATTTGATATTAAAGAATCAAAACTTGCCAATAAATGTTTAATGGTTTAAATTACAGAAAAATATCAACTACATTCACACTAGCTCACCGAATAGGTCTGTACTTAAGTCAGACTGAAGTAACTTTATTATGGGATTCTGTACCATAATTTAAATTTGTCGTACTAGTTTTCACGTCATTTGCAGTGAGAAAATAGCTCACTAATATTAATAGCTTACTATATAAGGTAACATAGAGACCATCTCACCTTTGAGCAAAACTAGGCCATCTCTTTGTTCCTGCAGAAATTATATTATAGCAAAGAATGTAGACTATAGTCAAGAACAGCATGTCATCTTAGACTTACAGCTAAAACATCATTGTTTAAAAACACTTACAATTTATGAAAAGTGTGGCTACCTCATCGCAGAAAATGTTGTAAACTCCTTTTATGATTATAGTACCTCAATTTCATCTAAAAACTTAAACCCTTTAAAAATATTTCAATACTGAAAGCATCATTTAGAAATGTTGGTTCTGTAATGTTCAACATAAAACAGCCCTGTTGTCAGAATAGTGTCATTAGTATCAGTAGTATTATCTTGAGTTTTTCATAACATTCAGGATACTTTTAGATCATCCCCGCTTGCTGTGTATCACTCCTACTCGTCTTGTACAACTTTTTCTGTCAGGATGTATTTTTTTGATATTCACTTTAGTGCATTTTTGTGCAGATAACTGACAAGTTAAATTCTACAGATAAAATGTGCTTCAATGTGTACCAATCTAGGTAAATGCAAGTGTCAGCCACCACTCTGGGTCTTTTGCTGGTGCAGTGTAAGGAGAAAATTGGTCATTGTGAGAAGGGGTATGCTGCATCTGACCCTGGCCACAAGAAGACATGCAAGTGTGAAATTCAGTTGAAAGGTAAGCAGCTGATACAGCTACATAACAAAGGCAATATCATCTCTCCCCCTTTCTCCAAAAATTCTTTTCCTGCATCTTTTCTCCTCTGTTCTTCGCAGTCATCTCCTCATTTTTGGGCTGTTTTCACAACTTCATACAGCCGATATTAATAAAATATCATTAATGCAGTTTACTGAAATGCCTCAGGGACAGAAACGTGTAATGTCTAAGATTTTAATTTGATTTGGCACAACACTGCTTAATTTATGTTTACTTTTTTTTTTCTGTTGTTTAATGTGTATGGAGCAATTAGGTGCGCATCACTCATGCCTGTTGGGTATGTTACCATAGCTACAATACAATTGTGCAGACCATCATCTGGTTCTTGTTTCCTCCAATAGGGTCGCACGACTGCAGCTGCAATACAGAGTAAAGATGCTCATCTTTCAGCAACAGACTAGTAAGAATCAGAAACAGCTTCATGAGTATGAAAAAGTATTGCAGAGTGGCAGACAGGGGACTGCGCCCAGTCATGGCGGACAACAGAAACAAGATACGACAAGCCACACAGCAGGAGAGGAAGGTGAGAGCATCTACCATTTTGAAATTCAACTCCTATTGTTCGTTGAAAGAGTTTGGCGGAACAAAACAATGACAGTAAACAAGATACGCCTTTGGATTCCTGCTTTGAATGCCAAAAGGGAGCAGGAGGAACAAAAAGGAAGTGTCATGTTAAATGAAATGCATTAGTTGGATGAAAGCAGACAGACGAAGTCTGCTTATACTTATGTCCACCCAGACTGCTCGGGTCACATTTAGTTTCAAATGGTGAGGTCAAAGAATTCCAGCTCAGGGCTTCTTAAAAGGTAAATGTTTTTCTCACAATACATATGATATGACAACTGGAAAAGGGGAAAAAATGGCAAACAGTTTGTTTTTTTTGTTGTTGTTGTCTCCAATAATACAAATCTTGATACAAAAATGAATTCATGACATTTAAAATAGTTATGCAGATGTGGCCTCAATCAAAGAGATCTCCAAATCCCATCAATCAGACCATCTGAGGAAAACATGCGTTCAGGGACAATCATGGAGGAGCTTTGAGGCCAGGCTTGTTAAAATCAAAGGCCCGAAAGCTGAATTTCTTTTTTTTTTTTTTTTTGTGGGCTATCCATATCACTCTGAGAAAAATAAATGTGGTCAGTTAATCTCCGGCTTGGAAAAGGACAACAGCCAATGCAGCATGTTCAAGCTGCCCCCCTACTGGGCGGCCCATGAGCCTGTCGATATGGTGGTTTTGATGTTGGATGGAAAATAAGAACCCCCCACAACAAACAGAGAGGGCTGGAACAGAGAGACTGGAACAGAGAAAGAGAGGGTAGAAAGGGAAGAACCATCGACAGATGGTTGTGATTAAAGATGGCGGCAGTCTCTACTGCAGACTACGAAGGACTACACTCGATCCATAGAAAAGCGGTGGGAGTTGTCTGCGATTCAGCACAACAAAACCAAGAAGCACACAGTAAGGTACATCAGCAGGTATGTCTGCTTTTGAATCTCTGAGGATGAAAACTACGGTTACCAATACTTCCCTTTTTATTGTTTATCGTTCTGTCTCTTCGTTTTTCATGTCAGTGTCATACTGGTTTTGTTGTGTCCTCCCTCTCATCAAAACCAAAGCACATCATTCGATTTGACCGTTGAATGTACATCCCATGACCTGAGTACTGAAGACTCCGATAGACTGGAAGCTTAAATAAATTTGAATGTCTTCAAGCCGGCAGATGTCTCACAATGTATTTTCGCCATTTGGTTCGTGGCTACGGATGTATGTCTTTGGTATTATGTCACCATAGGAAATACGGGCCTTTTTAATAAGATTTTTCCCCTTCTTGTGGAAATATCGCACTCTGGGAGCTGGAATATCTAGCAAAATAAACTCAAATCTGCAAATTGCTCAATCTTCTGTGCCTAATCCAGTCTAAGGCTTGTTAGTCATGATATATTCAGCCAGGACAAAGGACATCAGCAGGACTCCAGAATACATTCTGTGACAATCTTTTGATATCAGTCTATAGATCATTTTTAGAACTTAAAACAAACAATATCTTCAATTCCTGTCACACTTTTATTAAAAACCCGACATCTAAATTACTCATCATGTCAATCATTTCAATGGTTCTGATTTAACCCTATATATGTGTTTCATTTATAGTTTTGAGAGCTTTGAGAAATGTCTTATCTTATTTGTTGTTGCCTTTTTTTTCTTAGTTTTAGTGAATTCTTCTAAAACAGCAAAAAAAAAAAAAAAAAAAAAGAAGAAATCTCTATTGTGTGGGGTCAGAATGGGAGCATTCATTTAAACGTCTTAATGGGCTTTTGTTCATCAGAGAGTCTTCAGTAGAGATAAGCCTATTTCAGCCAAGGCCTACAAGGGAATCTAAATCCATACTGACAGGTGGAACAAAAGGCGACTGAAAGGGCTGAATTGGGAAACATGAAGTTGTCCTCTGGTAACACTTAACTGCAGTGCGATGTTTTAAAACTTGAGAGTGTTAAAAAGCTACCTTTGAAATCATCCACACATTCAGAGCTTTGATTAGAATAAGTCTTTTGGAAAGCTGCTAGAAGGTGACTTTGCATTTTCTATTATCAGAAAGTAGTCGCGACGAGTCAAACACACAGGAATTAATGAAAAAATTACACATTTCTCAATGAAGGCTTTTTAAAAACTTGTCCATCACAGAAAGGAGCTTTTTGCACAGGCTTAGCTGATTTGACAAAAGACCATTTCTGCTTTGTACAGTTGGACCTCAGAGCTGAACAGAGAAATGTCCTTTTTTGTTCCTCTGTATACTGAGCTGCTTCACTGGGCCGGTGGCCAAAGGGCTTCTCGTTTGTAGTTTTTTAAGGATGGGGACAACATTTTTTTTTTTTTTAATCTGGCTTCCACCCTCAGACATTTCTAGCTGTTCAAAAGGTTCAAATTACAATCCTTCTGGCTGCAGGAGTTCTTGTTCTTGCATTACTGAAACCTTAGCCCACTGAAATCTGAAAATATTGGGGAAGGATACCATTATCACTTGATATTGTAATATTGAGTAAAAAAAGGTTTAAAAAAAGTATATTTTCAATTTTATTGGATAATATGGAATAATATTCTTAGGAAAATGACCACCAATTTTTTGATTATTGCTATTATAATGATCTTTATAGTCCTATGTGTTACATTTACATTCAGATTGTAAGAGTTTTACTTACTAGTCAAGTCTATTTAGTCACGGCTATTTCTTTTAGAGAAAAGTTGTATACTAAAATCCAAAATCTCCCAAAGCAATCATAAAAAAAGAGTGATGTCAGTCACTTCAGTATTCAGTGGTTAAACAAAAAAAGCTAATGAACAGAAGGTGAAGATGCTGAGTCAGTCAATTTTAGTAGATGTTTGGTAGGCACTCGCACAAAAAATAAAACTACGGTGAGTATACAGTGTGTGCTGCTTTTGACTGGTCAGACAAACTTAGGTCACTTTTGTTGTGTTGTTGTCAGTCCTGCTGAACCAACATCTGTTTTCAAGTTGTGTTTTAGTTTTCAGGGGTCGTCTATTTTGATTGGCAGAAAAATCTAATCTAAGCCAGAGTAGGCTGTTAAAACACAGCCACAATTACAATCATGTAGAAACAGTCGCTTTTCCTCTACTGTGTGTAAAGCAAAGTTAACAAATGGTTTTTTTTTTGTTTGTTTGTTTGTTTTTTTTTCCAGGAACAAATGGATGGCAAAGAAGAACTGTTATGGCGACAATCTGCTTTGGCCAGGTGTTTCCATTTCTTGGAGAGGACAGAGATGGCACCATTACCACAGATGAGTGGCTTTAATAAGTGCATAATGGAATTGCCAATAAATGGATGTGCTGCCCGGGGATGTGTGAGGAAGACAATCCAACTCAAGGTAAAATGGTTTACCTTGCATGTAACTAACATGGTCTTCATCTTAATCATCATAAGGAACATTCACCAAAGCACAAAAGGTGCAAAGAGGTATATATCTGAGCACAATAATGCAACTGGTCTTTTAAAAGTGTCACAGTGATACCCAGTTTGACTCCCAAAATTAATATTCATTAATCTCCTGCCAGTGGCCTCTTTATAAATAATCCAGTTAAATGTTCAGGAACAAATTAATATGTATAAATGTTGGGATTCAGTGAAATGTCTTTGTGCCCAGGGACAACTTTCACATTCACATTGTGCTTCTTCAGAATACAGGGATGAGTATAAGATTATGTTTCTATCGTGAAACAACAGACTGAATCAACTGAATGAAAGAACTTCTTTTGATTGACATTTTAATTTACTGCCCATTTGTTGAAGTTTTAGTTACTCATATATTGTAAGCTTTTCTGGAACCCACTTGGGGCTTGTAAAGAAATCAGTACTGTGGATGATGCTGTGATATGTTTGAGAGGCCTGACACATCCTTAGTATGAGGTTCTGCTGCACTGTCAAGATTTTATTGGGGAAGAAATCTTGACTTTTGACATCTGTGTTGTGAGAAGACTGATTTGCTGTTGAAAATAACAACAATACTGAAGAGCGATAGAAATACTGTCGTTGGACAGAGAAAAGTAATTGATGCTCTGAAGACAAACTGAGTTTTTCAGTATCCGGATGCTTAAACTGCTGCTGCCCAAAATCAATTTTTCCCTGAAGAGTATTTGGTGTTTTCCACCTTTAATCTTGCTGGCCTGAATATTGTAAGCGCTGTGTATATATCACAGCTAATCAGGTGATGTGATGAAACAGAGTGTGTAACGTATGCGCCTGTTCATTCTGCTGTCTCTAAATGCTTTGGTTTAATTAGTTTATCAAATGTGTTCTTGTGTTTATGATGCTTTACCAGCTTTCCATCTTCCACTCAGTAAACCCATGTGACTGCTCGGTGATTGCCTGGTATGATAGCATAGAAACTAATAACACCCTTTATTGATGCATTCGGTCTATCACATAGTCTTTTTACTGTGAAGTTATAAAGTGATGATGCTATCAGACGTGTGTCATAGTGCTGGTAAGCTGTTGTAAAATTTTCAGTTGAGCTGATATAGTGCCACATGAGACTCCTTCTTTAAACCCATCAGTCTTAGTTGTTAAGACACATAAAGGCAAATTAGTGTATTTCTGTGAAACCACATTGTAACTAATTCTCAGCCAGAGCCATCAAATACAAATAAGATTTTTTTCTCATCTTGCAAGATGACATGCTAATATGGTTGCTTCTGTTGTTTATTCAACAGAAGTATGTCACGGCTTAGTTTGGGTTTCATAAACAGATGTTCATAAAATGAATGAATCCATAAAGTGTTTCCAGAACAAAAGGAAATATATTCAACTAGATGAATGTTACAAATGGGTAAAAGTAAGTAAATACTGACAGTATCATAAATATTTGTTTGAATAATGTAAATATAATATGAGTAAGACCAATGAAAAAACAGTGTAAGATGTAAATATCGGAAGCCGGATATAAAGTCTGTATTCAGTATACTGCTGGCCAGTTTTCCATTATTGAAATTGAAGTTCATCATTATAACTGGTGTTTCATAAGTCAGGTATCATGGGGTTTCCCTAAGTTTATTGCAGGTATCTACTGCTTGTCAGCTGTTCTACTGAAGCTTTCTGGTAGTAAAACTTATGACAAAAGCGGCCTGAGTGCCCCATCACTAAAGGGAGTACAGCGTGCTTCATGGTAAGCCGATTAAACTGATCAAAGCACCTTCAGCAAAGTAATCAGGGAAACCATCTAGTCCAGTCTTTGATTGGAATGCATTGTGCAGACTTTCAGACGCCGAAGCACATTGTTGTCCGACTTGCTCCATAAACACTTTTCACCTTGAAAAAATGCTTGCAAGCAACAGTGACGTAAACAGTATACCTTCAAAATATTACCTAAGCCAAAAAGAAATGAATATAGAATAGATAATATAATAACAATATAATATATAATAATATATAATAGAAGAGACATGCTCAATAATCTCATTTGCATCAGCTTTATTATTCATATCCAGTATATGTAGACAACAGATGCATGTGCTTTAAATCCATAGTAACTGCTCATACAGGTTATTGGCTTGAATTAGTTAAATTCATATGCATGTCTTGTCGTTGTTATGTATTTAATACTGAATATTTCTTTCACATTTTGGTGGATTGTAAATTGAGGAAGAATGGGAGGGGGGTGGCGGCAACATATTTTTCAAGATGTAGTTTTATTTTTTGGAAAGAGAGAGAGGGTGAGAAATAAAAATAAATAAATAAATAAAAATCAGTGTAGCACATGAACCAAAGCCAAACAGAGGCAGTTCGTGTGGTGGCCGGGCGGGGCGCTGTGTGCTGCTCTGCCTGCAGCCGGAGCTGCTCAGACGGACAGACTGAGCCATGGAGCGGCGGGGAGCGGACTCTCCTCTTTGTTATTTCTAAAGTCCTGCACTTCGACACTATGACACTGTTCTCGGGGACTTGTGCCAGTCCAAATGCCCGATGCATCCGAAAGCTGCAAGAAGATTTTCACCGGTGAAGTATTTGTCACTTTTTATTTTCCCCTCTCTCTCTCTCCTTCCTCCCTCCTCCTCCTCCCAGATCAGATCAGATCAGATCAGATCAGATTGGCATTGCGGTAGTCTGGAGATATGAGCCATGGTTTTGCTGCCTCTTAATCTGTCTGGTGGTAGAAATGGATGTGGGATTTCCTCCGCGTCCTCTGACGGTCGGAAGGAGGTCTGCGGGTTATTCCGGCAGTTCAGCTGCTGCAGGCGGATACAGCGCGCATTATAGGGAAAGGTGAATAGTGTGACAAAGTTGTGCACTTGTCGGTCAGCTACAGAAAGCCCCCCCCCCCCCATCTCCCCCTCTCCCTGTGTGTGTGTGTGTGTGTACGGAGTTTGTTTCTGCTTCCCCTCCCCCACCCGCCGCTGCTGTTCTGCTCGTTCTGGAGAGGCCAAGACATGAATGTGATGAGAGGTTCACTTCAAAAGGGACGAGCTGCTACTCTTCCCTGATAATAATAATGATAATAATGATAATAATAAATGGACATGCTCCGAACGGACGCCTGAACCCTTTTGTGGATGTTCCTGTCAAAAGCATCCACCTGTGACCGCAGATCCGTTCATCTCACCGATCATCTCCAGAGCCGATACGTCATCATCCTCAACACCTGCTCAAACGATGATGATGATGATGATGATAATAATTGCCTCAGACCTTTACCTCCACCTGAGCAGGAGCTGTGGACGCTTGAACATGTCTGTCATTGTCCTTTTTTCAGTCCCATCATTCCCGGCTCCGATGAGCAGTACACGTGCTGCTCACACTTTGGGGTTGTGTAGAAAATAACACTGTTGGCGGTCTTGTGTGCACTGTCTTTGTGTAATCAGTAAAAATCATTTGTATGTGCATTGGACAAGACAGAGAGTGGGCGTGCCCTAAAGGGAGTGATGTGATGGCAACCATTAAAAGGATATGACTAGTGAAATCACAGATTGAGTGAAGCTGGCCTTTTTTTGAAATCATTAACCTACTTTTTTTTTTTTTTTCTTCAAGATTAATTTCTAATCCTTAAACCAGTTAGCTGTGCACAGAGCTATGAACGGAAATGTAATTTAGATTTAAGTCAGCGCAATTCTTGTTGGATTGCTTTAGATTTGCTGTTTATTCTGACACTTTTTGCTTTGATTGGTCAGAGTCATTCCGCTTACAATGATTTCTGTCCTGTTCCCAGCTATCCAGAAGGAAGTTGGCACGAAAATGGTTACAAACTCTCCTAGGAAGCTAAAATGTAAGCAGCATGGACAGGCTGTGGAGGTGGACACGTGTATTTCGCTTTCGAAAATGCTGAGGGGTATTAGATAAAGACAAGGACGTGTCCTTGAACAAGAAATTCAGTCCTTTAAAATTATTGCATGTGCCCTTCTGCAGCTGACCTTTCACTTTGACACGACAGGAAGGAAAGAAAGGAAAGGATATGTTGCAAGGATCAATAAAGTATCATTTGCAGTATGGCTCACATCATAAAATTGGAGACGAGGAGTCTTGTGTCCTTATTGGGCCTATAAATCTCAGGTGAATTCATTAATGTATGATGATAGTACACCAGTGCTAATCTGGATGTAACTGGAGTAGCTGCATAAAGTAATGATATGCCTATGCATATAAATCAGTAGACTGTTACTGGATACGACAGTAGCACAGCACCATATTTGCCAAGTAGAAAGCTGCCTCTAAACTCTCAACCCGAACAAAAAGCCTAATGACGTTGGTTTTAAATTTCCGAGTTAGTGTTGTATTATTATGAAAATGTGACAACTCAGCTGACTTTTTACAAAAATTCCATGTGGAGCGAGCTACTAAAACTCAACCATCTATGTTCTGTCTCACAGCTTGTCTCACATTTCCAAATCCTGTGGATTTCTGCAGAATTTGCATTAATTTTAATGTTGAGCTAGAAATGAGTTTTTCATGAAAACCTGGTAGAAATGCAAACTCGGCAGAATTTGGCAGAATTCCCCACAAGGAACCAGTGTTCTGCTAACAGGGCATATGGCACATAATCCATCAACTTGTTGTCGGCACTAGATGTTCTTTGGATTTCACATGCACTTAGTATCAGTAAATTACTGCATAGACTTGTTTGCCATTCAGTTTCAGAATTGGTATTAAAATACCTCATCAACACTAGTTCCCTGTCAAGACTATCAGTGTCTGCCTTTCAGTGATGTCATGAAGATGTGTCTCATTCTGTATTTTTCCTCATTGCAGGAGTTTCTTTGCTGTGGCGTAAGTGGAGGTCTGGATCTGATAGTTGTGCCGTGTGGGCTCTGCGGGGACGCGGTTTATGGATTCTGGGATGAGCATAAGCGACAAAAGGGGCTATTTAGCAGACCTGGGAGGCAGCTTCACTGAGGATGCTCCCAGACCTCCAGTCCCGGGAGAAGAAGGCGAGCTGGTGTACAGTGATGGACGCCAATGCAGCAATCCGGGCCTCTCTTCAAAGAGCGAGAGCCTCAAATGTGAGGCGTCTGTGGCTACTCCCAGGCGACCTGACCTCGACCTGGGTTACGAGCCGGAGGGCAGTGCCTCTCCGACACCACCCTACGTAAAGTGGGCAGAGTCGCTTCACTCGCTCCTGGACGACCAGGATGGCATCCATTTGTTCAGGACGTTCCTCAAGCAGGAGGAGTGTGCAGACATGTTGGACTTCTGGTTTGCATGCAGCGGCTTCCGCAAACTTGAAGCCAACGAGGGAAACGAGGAGAAGAAGGTTAAACTTGCAAAAGCTATCTATAAGAAATACATCTTGGACAACAACGGGATTGTTTCCAGACAGATCAAACCGGCTACCAAGTCCTTCATCAAAGACTGTGTGATGAAGCTACACATTGATCCTGCAATGTTCGACCAGGCTCAGACTGAGATACAGGCTATGATGGAGGAAAACACCTACCCTTTATTCCTTAAGTCTGACATTTATTTGGAATACACTCGGACAGGAGGCGAGAGCCCTAAGCTGTTCAGTGACCAGAGCTCTCTCTCCGGGAATGGAAAGGGACTGCCGGGTTATTTACCAACTTTAAACGAAGACGAGGAATGGAGATGTGACCACGAGTCGGAGGAGCAGCCAGCATGTGACCCCACACCGAGCAACCGGCTTACCCAGAAGCTGCTCATGGAGACGGCCCCACAGCGAGCTGCCAACAGTGCAAGATTCCAGGACAGTCACGAGTACAGGTAAATCCTCCCAGTAATCTAAAAAGCTTCACTTCACTTCTAACTACACAGCTTTTTCCTGCAAACTGCTGAACTAGAAATAAACCTGAAATCCCACACCGCCATGAGCACTGCCTCAAGTTTGAAAAGAAAACAGTGTAGCACAAGAGACAGCTGGGATAAGAGGAAGATGGTGCGTGAGGTGAATCTAAGTTGATTTGCTGTTAGAAGGCTGAAGAGATGTTCTTTGTTTTTCTTATTTTGAAAATAATGTGTTTTTCCTTTTTGATAGAATTTAGTAGTGAAAGCGCTCAACACTGTGATGTTTGAAGACAGGGGCGTCCAGGCTTTTTTCAAAGCAGGCCAGATTCAATGACATGAAAATACACAAGGCCCCTCGCGAGACTTTTTGAACCATAAAAGATACACACAAATCAAAACACATAAAATATCACACAGGTGGGAAGTCACTGAGTCTTGACCTGAAGTGGTTCTTATTGAAGTTCATTACTGAAAATGCCTCATCACACAACTATGTGGAGCCGAACAACGACAGGATTTTCTTTGCAAATGTTCGCATTTGTGTAAAACGGCCTTCATCCAACTGCTGGTAAACGTTCACGAGAGAAAGCTGCTGGTCTCAGATGTGCCACTCGTTGTCAAACTGCAGCTCAGTGAGCTCCTGTTGCAGCTAACACGAGGCATCATCAGGGTTGACGAAGAAGAGGGAAGAGGAAAACAATACGTCCTTCTCTAGAGGAACAAAGTCCTGAAAAAGCTCTTTAAACTTTGGTCATATTCAGTTAAAAAAAGAACTTTCCAAACTCGCTGTAATCTTTCCCTTCGTGATCTTCCTCATCACATATTTCAGACCTGTTTCTCTAATTCAGATTTTTAAGCCACATCACAACTTTAATGTATCTACATTAGTATGCACATTTGGGCACAATTTACTGTTGGAAACATAATTTTTATGCACTTTGCACTTTGTCAAAAATGATAAGAAAGGTTTTTTGTTTTTTTCCATGTGAGACACTAAACTGACAAATAGTGGTTGAAACGCTGGTAGTTTATAGTTTCGGATTACTTTGTACTGCTTTTGCTGCAGTGCAGTGGATGACTGCCTTGGCCTGCAACGTTAGTAACAAGAGCTACATTCAATCTGTCACATCTTTGCTTTGAAACGCTTTTCATTTTTAGCATCAACCAGATGCTGTGATAATCTGTTAAACGCCAAATCTGCTTTTCCCTGCTCACTGAGGCTGAGGAACATGAATGTTTTGTCATTTTTAATGTGCCTGTGAAGGCATAATTAGACGGCTGGGTCCAGATTTAAATTCAATGTTTAGCCGTGGCGTCTGATCCAGTGCCAGTTGTCCTCGACTGAATATCGAGGTTAGCTTTGTTAATTGCAGCTACTAAGTTGAATGACCAGCATCTCTCCTCCTCCTTGACTGTTCTTCCTCTGAATTGTCTGCTCTTTGGGATTCTCACAGATCCTGTTGATCTACCATCATGACTAGCCAATCTGTGTGTCATTGTGGCAAAAAGTGCATGTGGTGTAGCAGGAACTCCAATTGTGGCAAATGTTTAGTTGGATTTTTCTCACCATGACTGTATCAGCCCTACATCCAGTGGTGAGACTTTACAGCTTTGAATGGAGGTTTCTTCATCCAAACCTGTTGGCGTGGCCCAACGTCTTCGTGCTTGTATAATAATGTAGTAATAATCTTGTAATGACGTTGTGAGCACTGATGTTGGAATGTCGACGCGTTGACAGGTGCCACAGCTGGTTTTAACGT
Source organism: Remorina albescens (assembly GCA_034769265.1). Classification (NCBI taxonomy): domain Eukaryota; kingdom Metazoa; phylum Chordata; class Actinopteri; order Carangiformes; family Echeneidae; genus Remorina; species Remorina albescens. The sequence continues at coordinate 4,865,186 of CM068493.1, forward strand.
AATGTTGGTGCTTTGCATAATTTACAATTTACACCTTCACTCACTTGACTCTGCAGATTAATTAAAATGGGAAGTCATTTGGGTTAAACATGCCCCTGTTGTTCACTCTGAGGCAGGATTTGAAAATAATTTAGTCTGACGTCAGAAGTATAATACGTTCATGCCTTGGCATCAACTAGAATATCAACATTACTCTTACCACCTGTATTCATTCATTTTCAGCTGATTCAGCAATGCTAACAGGGACCTGTAATAGATTTGTGATCTCAGATCTTAGTGAGGCAGGTTGAGAAGAATTAATACCTACTTAAGTTATTATCAGTATTTCATACATTTACATAATCTGTTAAATGTATATCAAAGGTCGTGAAGCTGCAACTCAAACAGAAAGTCTCGGTCATGTTGACCAAGATAAGAGATCATTATTGATGCTAATTAATCAGTGAACCAGTTGAGCAAACCTGTTAGCTTTAATCTGCACTGTATGGTCTTTCCTAAAGTAATTTTATCTCATATAAAGTGATGTTTAACAGCACTGCCCATGTGTATTTGAAATGTGTGATTGAGTATCAACACAGGGTTTGTCACCAAGAATAATCTGGTGACAAAAACACGCACATAGGTTATAGCAACATAAGAAAGTGCCAAGAACATTTTTTTTTTCATAGAAGGCATTTTGACACAATTGTAAATAATAAAACTAACAATGATTGAATTTTTAAACGCTCCAGCGTCGGTCACCACCACCAGCTCCTGGGAGGAAACCGTATTGGGCCGCCAAGAAAACCTTTGTAGTTTGTAGTGCTGGTCCTGAACCTGCTACCTCTCTGTCACACTGTCCTTCATATCTAATTAATGTGATTAGTAACACCCGTGTGAGCGAGGCAGGTTTGTAGAAACAGATCATCTTTATTTGAGCGTGCAAGAGTTGCTATTTTTCCTTCATGTCATGGCAGATCATAATATAATAATAATTTTTGCTGGCAATATTGAGTGAGGAGGGGAATTATTATTTAAGCTGAGACCTGCCGGAAGCGGGTAATGTACTGTTGAATTTTCTAGTTAGCTGCTGTTATGGTGCATTTGCATTTTTTTTCTACTACACAGCAGCTGTTAGAATGACAGAAAGAACAAATGCAATTAGGACTACTGATGATACTTTCTCATGGTTCCCCAACATAAGGGACTGTAATGATGTTACTGGATAGCAATAATTAATGATAATGAAAAGTGGCTTACTCGAAGGAAAGATCACATGCAGTCAAAATTAACTGCTCACTGCCGCTTAAGTTATAGCACCTTTAACTTAAACTTATAGAGCTGGTTCTGTAATAAGGAGGTTACATGGACACTTGAGGATTTTGGTTGCCAATGCTGAAAAACATTCAATAATAACATTTTAGCCGTTAATGGTCATTTTTGGCCATTAATGTCTATGTAAGGAAAAGATGTAGTTGACACCAATTTTTAAGCGCAACAGAAAAATTGTCAGTCCAATGTTTGACCACTGTTACTGTAGGACAGGAGGACAAACAAGCATTCGCACAAATAGAGAAACAGAGAAATGTGTTCAAGTATCACCACAGAAGAAGACCTGGAGTGGGACCAGGAACCTGCCTGGCTTTCTCTAAGGTCTTGTCTTTCCTTATGTTCTCCAGAGTCAAACACGTCTTAGTACCGGCATGAATGACTGAACGAAAGCCAGTTTTGTTTTCATTTGATATTTGTTTGAAATCTTCAGAAAAACATACGAGGAAAAGAAAAATAAGTTGGGACCAATAATAACCACAGGCGTGGTGTTTTGAGTTTATTTTCTTGCGGTTATTTCAGCAATCAGACATTTTGCTGGAATTATAGATAGAAATCCTTCATTTTTAAACGGCTCCCGAGTCTCAGCATTTGGGTTTTTATGAAGCTAAATTTTACATCAGTTGATTCTGATCTCTACGGAGAAAGGCAACAAAAGACATAAACCAGTCTTTCTGATCATGAAAAAAAAAAATCTAATGACTTGAAAGAGAATGACCTGTCCATTCATTAATGTTTAGGAGGATTTCTGGACGTGTCTGTTTTGTTCTCATTCAAGTGCAATGTATACCTCAAAGGCACGACTTCAACACCTTGTAATGAGGGTTGTTGTTGCTCTAAGAGTCTGCATGTTAGACTGAAGCTGTAACCAACGTGGATAAATGGTATAGATGAACAATTGTGTTGCAGCTGAATGTATTAATTTGCTGCCTGACCATATATATATATACATATGGTTTGCCTCAGTTTTGTGAGGCAAACCATGTTCATTGATTGTGTTGAGCCTGGAGGTGAGGCTTTAGTTTGAGAAAAGTAAACAACAGAGATTCTCTTGAAGAGAGACAGATGGTGTAGAGGGAGAGAGAAGATATGGGAAGATGTGACTACATGGCAGGCAGCTGAGGACACCATCACTGATGATGAAATGTATGTTTTATAAAAGCCCAGTGACATTTTATACACGAGACCCTTTATATTGTAAGCTGACCAGCTGAAACGCACCCAACATGTTGTATACATTAGATACACCCTGAAAGAATAAGCTTCAGCTTAATGTAGGTTGATTGTGTCTTAAAACTAAAATCTGGTGTCCATGTGAATGTTAAATTGGTTATTGGTTCCTCCTGATCTGGGACAAAACCCACTGTATGGATTTAGTGCATTAAAATACGAGGCCTTATTAGCAGTCTGAGGTCAAAGCAAGTGAAGGAGTTAAAACCTTTTCAGCAGGAAATCTAGAGCTGAATTGTCTGAATTAGTCATCTGAAGTGAAAACCTGCTAAGACTGTCCTGCTTTACGAAATATCTTTACTAACAACATAGAGAAAGTAAATCCTCTCTCAGTTGTTTTCATTTCATTTCAACCTTCCATTCAAGCACATGCCATACAAACAGATTCAAACTGGTATTCTGCCCTAATGACCTTCAACTGCTGAGGGTGCTAAGAAACGTGAAATAAATGTGAATATGAATCAGAATGAATTTGAGGATTTACTCGTCGGGATCTTTTTAGCATTTTCTCAAAACAAAAAGCAATGAATGGAGAATATCTATGGAGCCTTAGTAATGTGCAGCCTGAAATTTCTTTAGCTTTATTCCCGTAATCAGTCAGTTTTACTATATGAAGGAATTATAGAAACATGATGATCTGAAAAATGTTTTTCCGTTGAGGTCCAATAATTGTACTACTACTGAGCTGCTGTTGTCATTCATTTGTGGTTATCAACAAGTTTTCATTAGTTACCTTGTCACTTCCTTTTCTCATTACCAGAATTTTTGCCAGACAACCAAAACGTCAAAAATCTTTTTTTTTTTTTTTGTTCTACTCAGCCCGACTCTTCACTGACCTTCCACAGAAATTATTCATTGTTGTTGCATGCTAATGCTAATGAAAATCAGTCGCTCACAAAGGTTTCATTTTGAACTCTGTGTGCTTCTGCATTCCTAACAGGGAGAACGCTCGGGATAAATGCTTCAGGGAATTCCAATTTGAATCAAGAAAAAAAAAAAAAAGATGACGATGCCTAACATCTATAATTCATGTCTGGAAAGCCCTATAAGAAATGTGTTCAGCAAAGTCAGTGACTGAGAATATAAATGGTGTCAAATGAAGTTTGCCCATAACTCTGTGCCTGTTCTCTGGAGGATATGCATGATGAGCCTGGTAGTTCTCCTTCACTTTCTGGGATTGAATTAGTTGCAGTGCACAAAGGTGCTTGTAGCCAGAGAGGGGGACCAGCTGCAGGAATTCTTGGGGAAATTCATTACATGCTTATCTAAATTGCTTCAATATATTGGCAGCCAAGATCTTCACACTCTTATCAGCCAAAAATATTGTCGATTCTAAGGCATGCCTACGACAAAGCATGCATAAGTGTAATTCTCACAGCATTCAAGAGGCTGATGATGATGGAAGACAATGGGAAGATTTTATCCTGTTGTTGGCCATAAATGAGAATACATTTCAAGACAGCACTTTGGGAAATGGTTAAAAAAGAAAGATTTTTTTACACTATGTATTGTCATGTGGAAAAAATGACCATCAGACCTTCGCCCATTAAATTGGGAAACAAACTGAGTTGTCTTCTATTACAGTGATGAGCCTGATGTTTCTTTACAAGCATTTTACTTCTGCACAGACGAGCCAACACTTAATGTTCACATTTCAGGGCTTTGTTGTGTCTTAACCAGAGGTGGACAGAATACACAACTTCACTACTATCTGTAAAAGTACAGATGCAGATCCTTGTCAAATATTACTCCAATACAAGTAAAACTAGCTTAGTCAAAATATTATTTAAGTAAAATTACAAAAGTATTTGCTTTAAAGACTATTTAAGTATAAAAAACACCTCAGGAAATACAGGAAAGGAAAGTTGCTTTATTGTCATTATACAATAAAAACATCTTCAGTTAAAGAGGCCCAACAAGAACTGGTCTCTGGTCTGGTCTGGTCTGGTCTCTGGAAGGGTCTGGTCTCTGGGGGGTCTGCTTTTCCGTGCTGTAGCCCAGTCCATCACTCACTCTACGGACAATTTAGAGTCACCAATTCAACTACCCTGCCTCTGCTCTTCTGTGTGTGCGAAATTAGCCCGGACTGTTAGTTACCATGGTTACCAGCGTCTCGAGCCAAGCTAAGGTGAAACGAGACTTAGCTTCATAGCTAGCTACACTAGCATAAGCTGGGCTAGCTAAGGTGCGAAGCTGCGATTCTAACTCACACATTCTCGCCTCCATTTCTGCCATCATCCTGCATCTATGACAAGAAGTACTATCATACCTTATATCAAGGTAAGCACATCAAACATTTGAACTGAAACTAATCCGTTTTGGTGTCAAAAATCTTAAATGGGGCTTGAGATAATTGTTTCTTCCTCCATTTCTTCATCCATTTTCTATCTCATCCACACCGCCAAAGTTATGTTTCGTCTTGAACGAGACATATGGCATGATGTAGTACAGGTACGGCAATACGGTTGAGACAAACCGTTTGTGAATCACCAGAAAGTTTATTTTCTTAGAAATTTGAAAAAAAAAAAAAATCATCAGCTGAAGCGCAAAAGTAGCGAGTAACGAGAGCATCAGTAGAAATGTAGTGGAGTGAAAGTAAAAGTATCCCCCAAAAATAATACTCAAAGTACAGATACTTCGTTACAGTCCACCCCTGGTCTTAACAAATATGTTCAAGCTAATTTAATGGACAAAGTTAATGGGTTTAATTTCACTTCCTGTATTTCCTCTCTTTTTTCCAGACATGCACCATGTCGGGAGCTCATCAACCCCTACTATGTCAACACCGGTTATGCTATTGCTCCTGCCACCAGTGCCAACGACAGCGAGCAGCAGAGTATGTCAAGCGACGCAGACACAGTTTCTATCACCGACAGCAGTGTGTACGTATTCCCACCCCCCACACACGCAGATTCATATATTCCCTCACATATGCTGTGAGGGAATTTGCTCTGGTCCACCTACTGAGCGACTGACTCAGGATGAGAGGTCAGTGCCAGACCCGAGGTCTCGATGCCACAGCTTCTGCACTACATCTTACAGGCCTTGAGACACTCAGGCGTCTCCTCCAGACGCAGCTGTGGTTTTCTGCTGATGCTGCGGATGACGGGGCTGATAAGATCAGAGCTGGGATGGTCACAAACAAGTGACTGGGTGTTCAGAGACTCAGAACTTGCTCAGATATACTCACGTTACCTTGTTTATGGTTATTGAACCAATAATGGATTCACCCATCACTCTCCGACCGATTCTTCCTCTTCTTGGGGTATTTGATGAATTATGGAGTTTTAGATATCTGTAATTATCTCTATGTTCATAATACCATCCTTAGAGTTTGCTGCTTCAGAATTGGAGACATCATGGACTCCATCGCTCGTACTTCACCATCGATGATAGAATATCCCTAACATATATAATAATATTTCTTGCATGAAATTATAACATAAGATCATAAAGGTTTTTTTTTTTTTAGGCTGCAACTTTGGCTGGAACACCAGGTCTTTATCACCAAAAATGAAAAGCAGGAAGAGTTAGGTTTTTGACAAAGTGTTGCCAGTTAGTAAAAGGAAGGCACATGGTTTACATTTGCTTTGCCAGAAATAAAAGTTTAATTTTGCTTTAAAATTGCCCTTCTTGCCCATTTACCCTGTGCTCAAATTTAACAACAGGAGCTGTATCTAAAGTCCTATCTGCTCATTAGCCATACCAGTAAAATCTGTTCAAATTGATCTCTACTGCTAATTAGGGATCTTGAAGACCTTGTAGCAGACATTAATCCATGCCTTGTAGATTGTATGGAAATCCGAACCTGCTGCCCTCTTCTGAAAACACATTTGAGATGTTTTCATAATGATTCTTTATCATCCCAGGGCTTAATTTGTGGTGAACAAAGCACATGTTTTTCTCTTTCAAAGACAACTTTGTCCACAAGCCTGAAAGAAAAGGCAACATATCATGCCATTTGGGATCACTGGAAGCAGGACTTGTTTTCCAGTTGAAACCAGGCATGAAAACGGGCTTGTTCTGGCGAAAAAAGACTTGATGGTGAAGGGGGGGACTGTTTTAAAGGTGCAGGAGATGTTACTGTAGAATTAAGCCAAAGAAACTTCAAAGCTTGCACAACTGGACAAACGATGTGTTGGAAGCTGAATGGATTAGAGTCTGTTATCAACTAATTTGGTCCAAAGCTTCCAGCACAGGAGAGTGTAAAACCCAGCATGGCCAATACTACATGGAATTACAGATTCGTGGTCATGTTAACATGTATATGCCAGACCACTTGTGGTGTAGGAGGGACACAATAAGCCCGTGAAAATACCTGTCCTTTTCTGAGCAATCAAGAGTTGCTAGGTGTTCAGTTTTAGGAAAGAAAAAAAAAGCTGTGAAAAGCTTTCAGTTTCAAAGCTGTCTGTGTTGTTTATTCATGAGGATGTTTTATGAAAATGCCTTTGTTGTTAATTCTAGAGATGGGGTACCAACCCACAGACACCGCAGACAGCATCGGCGGGAGATGCACGAAAGTGCCAAAGCAAATGGGCGAGTGCCTCTACCTCTTATTCCAGTGAGTTATTCATGGGTTATTTCCCTTCTCCTCACACTTTCTGCCTCTACACCTCTCGCTCTTCAACTGTCTGTCTCTGCCTTATTTTTCTCTGCTTCCACCATTGGAGATGTGCATATTTAAGCTCTGCTCTGTCGCTGGGTCTGTGATGGAGTATAAGAATAGCTGATGGTGAAAGAGAAGGCTGTCTAAATGCAGCTTGATGCTCTCATAAGCTCTGTGTGCTGAAGCCTAGCAGACATGAATCCTCCCCTGTGACAGCTTGATGCCTCCCTTTGCAGCTTAGGCTGTCTCCTGGTAGGAAAACCCCGGCCCTAATTAGGCCGCAGAGTAAAGAGTCAAATTAAAACTCCACACGTAGCATCCTATTAGGATGCATGAATTGACTGTATAGTGGAATACAAATCCCCAAAGCATAACTTTCATGTTTGCCTGCCCCAACAAATTAATCATGACTGAACTTCAGTGGCAATGAGGACACGGATGTTTTTTAAAATGTCATTTTGTTTTCAACCCTTTTTAAAAATCATAAATGCGCTCCAAATCGAGGCTTTGAATTGTCACAATTGCAGCGCAGCAACTCGTGCTACCAGGAGAGGAAATAAATGTCTCTCATGCTCTTAGTAATGGGATTATGTGTGTCATTTAAAATGGCACTTCATTTATTATCCTCCCATCTTCAGAACAAAAGGGGTCAGTTTCAAATCTAGATGGAATTATTTTTGCAGTAGACACCCACATCTGATGAATGTACAGTGGAAACAGTTTATTAATCATCATGTTGATTCACATTGATCAGCTTCCTAAATGGAAACAAAAAGCTTGGAACAGAATGATTCCTGTACAATAGCTGTATAGAAAAAAACCACCACTTTTATTAAAAAAGTGTTGTATTCATTCCCAGTTTCATTCTGGGTTACTTCAAGCTCCCTGTGTGTGTGCGCTTGTTGTGCATGCTTTGCCATTTGATATCTTCACGGCCATGGCACGGCAGCTTAGTTTGCCCTCCTGTTCATGCTCTGCTGCTGCTTCTGGACCTTACAGTGTGTAATTATTATCCCTGCTCTCTCCCAGCAGCAGGTGTGTTATGTGAGTGGGGTGTTACACTTTCCCTGATCCAGTCTGACTAAGCTCGGAGTAGGGGCTGGCCACATTATGGTTTATTTTGTTTCATCTTATTATGTCTGTTTCATAGCTTTTTCCCCATTGGTAGAAATATACAAATGTTAGATGGTAATCAAAAAGAAACACTTCTGTCATAATAATCTATAAGTGGTTTCTGCAGTAGTTATCTTATGGCTGTAATGGGAGGTTAAGCTCCAAACTCTTTCTCAAAATCCACAGAAAGTACACAAATGACAGGGTACAAAGAGTCAGGGTGGTAAAACTGCAGATATGGCATTGACCGTAATAGAGCCGGGGAGTGAAAACACACTGTACAGTATGATATTTCTTCCCCCAGCGCACAAACCGGATTCCAAAGGACATTCATGTGGAGCCAGAGAGGTTTGCTGCAGAGCTGATCAGTAGACTGGAGGGCATACTGAAGGAGAGAGAGGCTCAGGAGCAGCTAGAGGAGCGGCTGAAGAGAGTCCGACTGGTATGTTGGCTGTGTTTTCTACACCGGTGTCGAACAACCAGGGCTCCTGTTTTGTTCATGTGGGTTAGTGTGTGGCTACAGGACTGTCATCAAAGGCTGACAGCGGAGAGCACTGGTTGTAGGGAACAAGAAGGCACATGGATGCCTTTTCTCATATTTAACTGACTGAAGTTATCAATTCAGTTCAGTTTGGTGGCACCAACTGAATAATATTAGTGGCCCGGGGTTCATTGAAAATTAAAGTGTGAATTCATAAATTAGAAGCAGTTTCATTTCTAGGTAATCAATTATACTGTCAATAAAACAGAGGAAGGTTGTAAAAATGCTCTAATTTCCCGAAGCCCATGGTGGCAGCTTCACATTCCTCACATTCAATGTGAAAAATGTTGCGTGGAAAATAACCAAAACAATGAAGGGATCATTAAAACTGTTGCTGACTAGTTATCACGAGCTGCGATTATCTAATTTTTAATCATCATTCTTGAATTATTCACATTCGTTAACTTTTCTTTTCTTTTCTAAAACAAGTCACTGAATTCTTACTGTAGGTAGTTGAATTGGACAAAGCCAGCCAGAAAGCAAGATGTGTCCCTGGCCGCTGGGTTTAAAGATTTGAGCAACAAAACAGACTTAAATCCGTCTGGCCTTAATGACATTAATGAGGCCAGCCATTTGAGTGGGGAGTAAAAACACATCAATCATTTGGAAGACGCCGCCCTTGGCCTGTCAGCGATCTGGCGTTGTCGATCAGTCGGACGGAGCACCTGCACACTCGCTTACTTGTAAGCCTGGAACAATGCGGCGCCTGTTTGATGTCACTTGAACGGTGATGAAATGGTTGCTATAACAACAAATGAAATTTCCTTCAGTACACGAAGCCAAGTATTGAGTCTCAAGGCAGACAATTTATGCGGTTTGGCCCCTGAAAGGAGAGAAGTTGCCATCACACAGTTAGAGCTTTGCTTTCCTAAACCTGGAGGCACACTTGAAGTGACAGCCTTCATCAAGTGATAACTGTGCATCTGGGAAACGAACGTGGATGAAAGGCTCAGCTTTTTAATAATAATACCTGTGTTATTAAAATTAATGGATTATACTCCATGGGGAACTTCTTCAGCATAAAATCCACCATCTGGGTAAAGATTGATGTTATCTTTTTATTGGTGTGAGCAAAAGATGATAAATAGTTGAGGAACTGTTTCTGACACAAATGATAGCTTCACCAAATTTAATTCTTTGGAATGAGGGACCCCATAGTTGAGCTCCAAACTGGATAGTTCATACAAGAGCAGCACTTTGCTACTCACATAAATTAATGAATGAAAGATCATGTGAGCAGGATTTCCAGCACCTCTCCAAGTTGGTTTTTTATTTGGCATTAACTATTAACTAAATAATGTCACATGCAAGCACGTGCACTGTTTCCCATCATAATGACCGGCATGGTGTTGTGTACGAGCTTGTATATCATCAGTGAATCCCCAGGATGCACCTAAGCTAAATTATAACGCTTCAAATATCTGCGAATGTTTAGTCGTGGGTTTGCTTTTTTGTTTTTTTGTTTTCTCGGGTTGTTGTTTTCAGAAAAGAAAAAGAGGGAGCCACTGGGAAAAACTGTGCTCAAATAAAGATGTCACAGTTTCGTGAATAACTTCCAGTGGGCCTAGCTAACGCAGATATCAAGAATTGGTGCAGAGACACAATGGCGCCCCAGTTATTAAAAACATGCCAAAACATTTTTGGGCTGCGTGCGGTGTCTTTTAGTTTTGCTTGAGTTTTAAGAAAGCAGCGGGAACAGGGAAGCTCAGAGTATGTAGGAAAAGGCTGAGAATCCCTTTCCGCTGCCTTTAATCTGGTTATAGCAAATGGATGGAGCGCATGGGGCAATAACAAACTCTGCTTCTTTAGCACAGTTCACAAGTGAAGGTTTATTAAATTATTAACGTCACTGACATAAAAAGTTTGGGCATAAGCTGGCTAGAAAAAAAGTGATACCTCTACCTACTGTTGTCTCTCCACTATACCTCTTTGTTCTCCCTTCTTCCGTCTCTCTGAGCCAAAGTGTTTCTAACTTTACACAACAAATAAAAAGCTCGGCCGTATGGCGCTCACTTCTCCAGCTGTATAAATTGTTAAATTATTGATCTTAGGCTAAAATATATGCTATCCAATTTCATTTCATCATAATTTTTCAGGTAAATCCTACCCTGGCCAACATACCAAAGCAGAATTGCTCCATCCACTGCTTTATTTCATCATTGCCCGTCCTGTGATGTCTCCCGGGCCTGCTTATCAAACGTAATGTGGATGCCCGCAGCAGCTGCCGCCCCAATCACCCCGCCCTCCCCTCAGGCAGATTCTCTCTGAGCCTATATTTTATTGGTTAATGTAAAATAATGTAAAAAAACAAAAAGAAGAAGAAAACAGGATGTGTGCTTGGATACTGGCCTGAATCAAACTGACTGATGTATTGTTGGTTTGTCTCCAAACCTCTGCAGTAAGAATGAGAGGACACATGTTGGTGGTTGGTGAAAATCTGCCATCTGCAGGTTGAATTGAGCACTACATAAATCATTGTTAGGAGAAAAAAAATATATTGTTTTGTCACATTTCTTTGGTAATTAATTGCAACTGTGTTTGTGTATCTCTCTAAGTTGGTTTAATTTTCAGGGTGGTTTCATGGTGTGTGTTTTCTTTATTAAAGGAAGAGGATGGCGAGGATATCATCATGCCCACAGCCACGTCAGTAGGCGGTCACAGGTTCCCCCCTGGTGCCTATCCACAGAATTACAACTCCCGCTATTCTGACATCACCTACAGTGGTCCTTTTCTTAGAGATGCACATGAGGAGAACCCAGAGAGCATCCTGGACGACCACGTCCAAAGGGTTATGAAGACTCCTGGCTGCCAGTCACCGGGGACGGGGCGTCATTCTCCCAAATTGCGCTCGCCAGACAGTTTCCCAGCAGGCAAAGGGATCGGACATGGAATGCCGCTGTCGTCAGGCCCGGGTAAACACACATCCAGACATGGTCCCAAGGGAGAGACTGGCCACCTGTACCACCACAAACATGTACATCACATTCACCACACAAACATCGGGCAGCCTAAAGAGCAGGTGGAGGCAGAGGCAGCCATGCGTGTGCACGGCAGCTTTCCGTGGGGCATGGAGACGGGCCACTATGGATCAAAGTGTCGCAGCTACACTGATGGCATGGGATCCAACTCCATGGAGCACGCAGGGTATAGGTATGAAGCACAGTTTTATGGCATTAATGCACCCAAAATGCCCTTTTCTTCTAAACAGCTTTCTTCTGTTGCACAGCAGCAAAGGTGGCGCACAGTGTAAAAGGCTGTACAAGAAAGGTGAGGATTTGCGGCCTTATGACATGCTGGGGCCTGCAGACGAGATGGAGAAAAAACAGAAGATTCTTTTGTGGCTGATGGAAGGACAGAAAGAAATGATTCAACATAAGAAGAGCCCGTATGGGTCAGTGATAGCATATAATGGTTTTGAGTGTGTGTGTTTGTTTCCTTGTGCTTTCCTCTTCCATTTCAGCACTTTAGTTAGTTTGTACAAGCAAAGGCTTGAATTAAAAACTCTATATTTTAGGAGTACCTCGGGGTCCAAGAGGACCACAGGCCACGAGGGCTCCCGTCTTAGCTCAGTGGAGCGATCAGGCCCGGTGTTCCCCTGCGTCGGTTCCCACCTGCGGAACAACGTGCAGCCATCGCACCCTTTCATCCAGGATCCCACCATGCCCCCCAACCCAGCTCCCAGCCCCCTCATCCAGCTGGAGGAGGTTTGTCGGCGACTTGAAGAGGAGAAGATCAAGTCTGGATCTTTACAGCCCAAGCAAAGGTACGTAGACAGTCTCATTGTCGCCAACTATCTGTCCAGTCATCTATACAGTTTTTAAATTTTTGTAATATCATATTCGGGGAAGAAGCCAGACCCCCCCCCCCCCTTTTTTTTTTTTTCTTCCTCTAGTCTTTGCTCCTTAGTGCTGGTCTGTGTCTAACTGCTGGGGTTGTTCGGTCCCTCAGGTATGTGATGGAAGTGATCCAGAGGGGTCGCACCGCAGTCAGGCCAGCACTGTTCCCTCCACTCAGCGTGGTGCCTGCCGTTTCTGACAGCGAGCTCTCCGAGCCCGAGTACGTCCATTGTATCTTGCCAGTAATCTCCCACTATCTCCAAATCCCCCCATAGGTCACACGTCAACCCCCACCCTCATCACCTGTAGTTTAATCACCCACCACTATATCTGCCTGTAGAACTACTAAAATAGAGACATGCAGAAATCACTAACAAGTTTGAAAGTAGTATCTTGCCTACTTTTTCCAGAGTTCTTTTAAACAAGAATGAGACTCAAGCAGCAACAACACCCCCTTTATTAGCTGAAGATGGCAGCTGTTACACTGCATGTTGTATGTTATGCCAGTAGAGAACATTGAGCTGTCAATAACTGAATAAGGAAAACAACTGCACAACTTTGTTTGGTTCCATCATCACTATAACACCTGCATTATAGTTACTTCATGAAAAAAACTCTTCTATGGTTCCAACACACACATGGCAACTGAGGAAAGGCAATTTTTAATGACCATGGTATAAACAGTATAAATAACAAGCATCCAACTTGATGGTAGAAAACATATTAGAACTCTCACTTGTTATTTCCCAGATTGAGGATCACAGAGGAAGTTAGAAGTGTACATTTTTACTTTCTGTGCTCTTGTGGAGAGAGCTGAGGTTTTATTTTTTATTTTTTGTCAGAAACGCAGTTCTCTGTGATTTTTGGCTGCCATTTCAGATGGGTACTTAACAGATGGAGGGGAACAGCGTACAAGGCAGATGAAAGGCTGCTTACACGGCTCTGCCACTGGCCAAAGCCTCTGGTCAAAAGTCTGTCAGCACTGGACTTCAAGTCCTTCAGTGCTCAAATCATGAAGATTGTCTGAAGCTTTTAGTATCTCCAGTGTCCAGACTCAAAGGAGAAATGGCTGTACTGGAATTTGGATAAGATGAAGGCTGTTGGACATGAAGGGGCATGGATTTGCTTAGTAGTGTAACATGGAAAAGTTTTGCACAAATATTGCTAAAGCAAAGCAACTTAGACATGCAGAGCCACATCAGGTTTTTTGTAGTGTCGAGGGATAGCCCTTCAGAGAAGATTGGAGGGTAGGTGAGGTTGTCCATTAATCAGAAGGAGGGTGGTTCAACACAGCGCATCAGCGTGTCCATGGGCTAGATGCTAAACATCAGAAGTGCCTGCAATGGCCACCATTTTCCTCTGAAGGGGTTCAATGGAGCAAATCAAAGAAACATTGAGAACCTGACAAATCTGCCGAACAAGCCAGGAGCCCTGTCAGGACCTGAACTTGGCCTCTTACCGCTGATCCTTTAGGAAGGCTTGGTTTTATGCCTGTGCCCTGACAGTGTCCACTGTTTCTCCTCCAAGACTGATTGTAGTCTGTCACCTTCTTCTGCACTCCCAACTGCCAATTAATATTCACTGTCAGAAATGAATAGAATAATGCTCATTTACTTCACAACAAGGGATACAGTGATCATCAACGATGTACCTGCTCCTCTGTCATGTTACTGAGTCACTCAGGAAGATTGATCATGAAGCTATAAAACGTTAGTGTTTCTTTTGTGGGACTTTCTTACCTTCAATATTGTGAATATTTTATCGCTTTATTCAGATACGCTACAGCCTGAAGGCACATTTTGAAGTCAGAGGAAAATGTTTGCTGTGTCAGTATGATTTATATGACATTGATCTGTGTGTGTGCACAGTAGAAAGGACGCTGGATGAAGGTGAATGTGGTTTGTAGTGAAAAATACTTCAGGTGGTCAATTAGACTAGAAAAGCTCTTTATATAAGTGCAGGCCATTTTCCACTAGAGAGAGATGTGTTGTGGTTTACCTGAGTACGTACAAACAACTGTCACTTTGATCCTTCAGAAAACTTAAAAGCACGATGATTCACAGGCAAATTAAAAGAAGAGTGTTTTATGGATAATTTCACTGTGAGATTATGGGCGTTTACTGTTGATGGGTGGGATGTGAGCGTCTTCAGTTTTGCCTCTGCTGAGTAATGTTGTTTTTTTTTGTTTGTTTTGTTTTTTTTAGCAAATTGCCAAAATTGGGCACTTAGGGAGAGTTTTTAAGTAACTTAATTACCTCAGCGAGCAGTGTGCCAGAGCCACTGCAGAGTTTAAAACACATTTCATCTACACCACCATTAGAAACTTGAGGAAGAAGGAACAAAGTAATTTTATTTCAAGTGCTGCATTGATCTAAAGCTCCTGGAATAACCCAAATCCTGCTGTAAAAATTGTATACTCCCTTTAGGCACTGGGAAATTAACTGCCTCCTCCATGTTGCCAACTTTAACTTAGAGGACAGATGGATGTAATGCTGTATGATATGTTGACTGACAGACATCCACTGACATCACTCAGCTGTCTTTTAATACGCAGACAAGCCCAAACCACTCCAGGTCTGATTGCTACGGTGGCCTGAGAGCGCAACATCAGACAAAACACAACAAATACAGACACGCACTATTTGTAAGGGAACTGTGGACTGAATGACCTAAATTGATTATTTCCGGTTGTTCAAACCTGAAGCAGGTGGCAGGTGGTCTTAATGGTTTGATCTCAGCATTGACTGCAAGGTTATGGAAACATCATTCAGAAAGTAAGATGAAGAAATGTCTCCAGAACCAGATTCAGAATCCTGTCTCATTTTGTTAAACATGAAATTTACGAGTTATTTTCTCGGTTCAAATGTTACCATAAACTCTTGGTGACGTTAATCCTTGTTCTTAATAACATTTCTCCTCATTCCATGCATTTTGACCTTTCATCCACCCATTCCCTTTTTGGCACTTCTGTCATTGTGTCCCTGTCATATAGTTAATTAGTGTGAGCTGCGTGTAACTGCAGTTCCCTTTAGAAAACTTGTCTGTATAAGCCTGTGTCTTATCAAATCTGTAAATTCAATATATATGTAAAAAATATTTGGCCAAACTTTGGACATTAATAATGTCAAAGTTTCAGATATGATAAATTGTTTTGTGCTTTTCCTTTTTTTTCCCTCCAAATCCAGATACAAAGCCAGTAAAAAGCAACCGTGTGACAACACTGTGGTGGCGTATTATTTCTGTGAGGAGCAGATACCGTACAGGACGTCGGTCAAAGGGAGGGTCGTCACATTGGGCCAGTTCAAAGAGCTGCTCACAAAGAAAGGAAATTATAGGTAAGACTTTACGGCAATAAATGATTTCTGTTGAGATTTATATTTCAAGAGCTGCTTCACACTTGATAAACTGATGGAGGTGCACAGACAGTCACAGACAGGGTAAAAAGTTTGTGTAATTTTTTTTTTTTTTTTTTTAACCACAGCAGGATGATACCTGCTGGTGCTCGCGACGTACAATCAAACTATGGCAGAGGGTCAGTTGTCAAAAAGCGAATATGTGACAATGTGCCTATTCAGCAGCACATTCGGCATACTATTAGACAGCTAGCTCCGATGGCATTGTTCTTTTGGATGGATAAATAATACTTAGACAGTCATTAATATAAAATAGTTTGTAAAGGACTGGGTGTTCATTAAATCAGAACCTTAAAATAAGTTTTAAAGTCACGATTTGAACAGATTTGAGTAGATGCACTCTGAAGAAATTATGAATTATAGCTTTATATGCTGATTAGAAAATGCAACTTATTAAAAATATTCACCTCATTCGGGTGCGACACATGAATCTGAAATCTTCAAACCTCCCAGCTGGACCAAGCGGAAGTGAAGATCACCGAGGAACATCACTTTGTTCTTCAACCTTTTCAGGTACTATTTCAAGAAGGTAAGCGACGAGTTCGACTGCGGGGTGGTGTTCGAGGAGGTACGTGAAGATGACGCCGTCTTGCCCATCTTTGAGGAAAAGATTATTGGAAAAGTTGAAAAAATTGATTGAAGTGGACGTTGAGGAGGAAGCGATTGGAGAGCAGCTGTCAGTTGACAGGCCGGGGAGCTTTCGGGTGGTAATGAGGAAGTGATTTAGGGTGAAGAAGAAGAAGAAGAAGGAAGTGATACAAATAAAAGAGACTCCAGTGTGAAGCTGAGGTCACAGCAGGTGATTTCTGGCTTTTTTTTTATTTGGGTAACGCCACTGCAGCAACAAAGAACTAAATAAAAAGACCTAATTCACACCTTTGGAATGAAATGTAGAAATGTAAAGTTTAGTAGATAAATGAAGAAGAAAAGTGCTACTAAAGCTACATATTTTTGATATGCTGTATCAGAAGCTGTCCTTTCTAAAGTAATCTCACTTGTAATTTTTATATGTATTGGTACCAGATGTGTACAGTTTGTGTTAAAAGATAACAGAATTTTATATCTATATAAGTATTTAAAATGCTCATTTTCAATCCAGAAGCAGGCGTGTCGCCCCGATTGACGACGATGAAAATCCTTTATAGGGCTGATTTAGTTTTTGTGTTTGTTTGTTTGTTTGTTTTTTTATGTGGAATTTGTTCTTTAGACTCTGTCAATAATTCTCTTCTAAGTTCATTTAATACTTAATTACTTTGAGTCAGGCTGCACTTTGCTTCTGTTCTGTAATCACTGACCATGTCTTACCTTCGGCTGCCACATTTCTGAAGCACCAAACACTAAGTGACCAGAAAAATAGAAACTCTTGTTCAGACTCTTGCAGTCCAGCCCAACAGCACAGTGTCTATCCATCCATCCATCTTCTACCGCTTTTCCGTTTCCAGGTCATGGGGGGTCAGCACAGTGTCTTTGAGATGAATTGTTTTGTATTTTTGAATACCTTCCAACACAGACATTCGAAAAGACAACCTTTTAAAGTATAATGCAATCTGATACGTAACTACAGCCTTTATTACAAGGCTGTTTTTATCAGTTTGCATTTCTGTATGTTGCGCAACTTATTTTATTTTATTTTATTTTTTGGGTTATTTGGTGTGAACTGCTTATAAATGTAGCAGATGACTGTGTTTATGTGCATTGTTTTTATGCAGCCCAGCTGAAGCTGAAAGGTAACGGCCTTGGAATAAGACCCGGTGATTACCCAAGTACTGTAGACCCCATATTGTCTTTTGCAATAATATTGTAACACAAAGAAACAAAAATAACAAATTACTGGAAACCACAAGGTCTCAGTTGGTTTGCATATCCAAAATCTAGATTTGAAATAAATATTCTATAATTAGTTGCCTTATTAAAAAAATCTAAATAATTAGAAGCTACACATGCAGGTGTATGCAGATATTTGTGTCGGCATACTGTGTTGATTTTAAGTGAAAAAGACAATCGAAGGTCAATGCGCTTCATTAACTTGTGAAATATATCAGCTGCTAAATGTTTCCAGAGCTTCATGATTCTCACACTCCTCAAACTTTGGTGGTTACATTCAAAATAAATGGGCTTCTCTGGGGTCGTGTAGTTGCCAGTGGCAAACATCCAGCAGTGCAAATGAAAAGAGTCATCTCAACGACAATCAATGATCCAATAAAAACCTGTGAGTTTTACACAGGTGAGAATAGAGCTGCGCTCTCTGCTTATTTATTCAGTTTCTAAGTAAAAAAAAAAACAAAAACGTAACCATTAATATTTCATGACTATTTTTGAATGTCTATTTGCTGCATCAGATGTATTTACTGTGTTTACTTCAAAAATCAACACAGTCTTTAATCTACCGATACATCTGCTACACTAACACGTCTGTTCATCAGTGTGAGGTTTCATTCAGCGGGGATTTCTCTTCCTTAATTTAACCTTCTTTAAAACGGTCGGTGCCATTGCTAATTTTGAAAAAAAGTGTGTGTGTGTGTCAGTCAGCTTTTGTTTTGTCTGTTTCCCCAAAACTTACCATCACACTTCTTTAATCCCCGTTCAGTTGATGGCTCAGTTAAGAAAGGTGCTGCGCTGAGAACAGGTTTTGAATCTGTAGCCTTCAGTAGCTTATCACAGCTACACATCGTGCCTGGCAGGAATGAGTTGTTTAGTACAAATGATCTACTTTTGATAGATCACGTTACACCAAAGAAAAAAAAAATTAGATGGTAGGTATAGTTTTGAACTACCCTTTCACACTTCTTTTTGTGGCAGCATTTATTATTTTTATCCTCATTGTAATTCCAAAACCAGGGAATGAACAAGGTCTTTTTTTTTAATCCCCTCCCTACTTAAGAGCATCAAAACAGTGTCACTTAATGAAGCTCACAGGATGTTCACATCCTGTTGTTATAGGAATAAAAATGTCACATCCAATTTAAATTTCTTAGCTCCTAAATTTCATATTCAAAAGTAACTTTAATATTGGAGGAGCACATTAAAAGAAAGTGAAAGCACTGGCAGAGTGTTGGGGGGGGGGGCAGCATGATATTAAGATTCAAGGCCACCCTTTATTGAAGGTGACAGTAGCTCGTCATGTTCTCCGGTAAAAGCCTGTTTTTGTTGCGGGATAATAAGCAGAAATGAATGGCCCTTCAGTCCAGAGTGCTGTGTTGTATGTGCCGTTGCATAGTAACCAGTGGAATCTTTTTTTTTTTTTTAAGATTTGTTTGTAATTTTTCTTTTATTATAATATTATTTTATTTATTTATTTTAGATGCTGTTTGTTGAAATTCCTTTTAACTGTAAACGGTTTAATAAATTAAGAGCATTTGCTTGTTGTTCTTTTGTTGGATCTACTTTATTTTTGAGCACATGATCAAGTTAAGAACTTCTCTTTATATTCGTTGTCTACTTTTATTAAAATATAGTGTCAAATCTGTGATGATTTTTACTGTGAAAGCCCCAAAAGTGAACTTTTCCTTTATTTAAAATCATTGAAATGTATATAAACATCAGAGTGCCTTTATTACTGTGCTAATGATGTCCGCAGTTTGACAGATGTGGGGACATAAATGTCAGGGACTAGCTTTATATATATATATATATATATATATGTTTTTGTTTGTTTTTTCCTTTGTTTAGACTTCTTTTATTATTTTTATTATTGTTGTTCTTCAATGATTGTCACTACTTCACCTTTTTCTATGTAAATATGTACAATAGAAATTGTTGTCAACCAGCAGCACATTCAGCAGCCTGAGCCTGTTTCTGTTCACTAACTTAGCATGGTTACCATTTAAAGGTACCTGGACAATAAATACATGCAATAAATCAGCGCTTGAGTTGTGTGTGTGTGTGTGTCTGTAAGACCTTGTGGAACAATATGTCAAAGCATTTCCGTATTTGTTCATAAAAAAAAAAAGTTAAGTCAGTGAGACATACTTCTCCTTTGAAGTTGATCATAGCTGCGGTGTATCACTGCAGACGGAAGATGGCACTCTATCAATAGATACGCTAACAGCAGTCAGCTATCAGATGAAATGCACAAAAAACTGGATCGAGTTGTTTATAAATTGGAACACACATCAAAAGCGGAGTGTAAAGAGAACAAATCTATTTGTGCGTTATCAGAGAGGGGCAGAGCGCTGCGGACACAGCTCTGTTTCTCTGCCTGTTAACATATTGATTTGGAATAAGTAGTGATAGGTTCGCTTCCTGCAGTGATTACCAGGAATTGTGCTGATTTTACCTCGACTCTCACACAAGCTAATCAACATTTCATACTGAGAACGGGCTGTTTGGAGCAGATAAGGTCACACTGCTGCTCTTTGCCTAATAACTCACTCACATTTGGACTAATCTGATCACCCAACTCATCTCAGAAAAAATTAAACCCTCTGTTTATATTTTCCCATTAGCAGCTTCTTGAAGCTAAATGAAAAACTAACCATCTTTCAGAGCTTTCATTCATCATCCTTTGAGCGGCAAGAAGCTGCAAAGCACCACTACCATTCTTCTGACGCACTTCTTTTGCACTCCTCAGCAACAGAGAGCGATTGTCTTCAGCTCCCCGTTGTTTCTTTGTGTCGCTGTTGATAAGATCTCTGCGGTTTGCTGACCTGTCAGTAAACACCCATTTGTTTTACACACTACTTCCTTTGAATCGTAAGAGTCAGAGATTCTAACTTTCATCCCTGAGCCAACAGCTTTGTAGAAAGGAAATGTGTGCCATTTGCCCCTGCAGTGCAGTGGATAAAGTGGTGTACAGTACAACCATAATAACGGTAAGAAGGTGATCCACTGAGCTGCAAGAGGAGATATTCTCAATGTAGTATTCACTTTCCTGTTGTACCACGTGTTGAAATTGCCACACAAAGGGTTGTATGCATAATAAGGTAAGGTGATGATGATCATGGGGGCAGTTTTCCATTTTAATCCCTCTAACAACATCATCAAATTTCATAAACAGTAAATATGCAAACGCATAAACCCTGAACCAGGTTTTCTCAGCAATTTGCTCAGCTTGAAGGTGAAAAAATTTGTTCACAGACTTTCCGCGATTATTCATTTTTAATGTCTTGAAATGCTGAAATGTCGTTCAGACGAACCATCTGAAGAAACCATACTGCTGTAAGAGTTCACTTACAATCAAACAAAGATTTCTATAAATCCATCTCAATTTGCATTTGACCGGAAATAAGATACATTTTTAAGATTAATTTTTGTGAAGACTGGTGTTAGGAAGAAGGAGACATTCATAGAACACTTGTGTACCTTGTATGAATTGGACTGCCTGTGACACTAAACAAACATTTAAATTTGCCTCAACATTACGTAGATACAAAACAAAGAAAAACATTTTTCTGAATTTCCAAAATACAAACGACATGTCGATTGTAACTCCAGTATGGACCTTAAATCCAGAGCTTTGGTAGGCTGTGTCGCTCCACAGGGCTTTTTCTTGGAGAGGTCTTTGAGTTCCTTCTGCCGAAGTTTCTCCCACTTATGAGCTCAGATTATTAGCTCCGGAGGTCAGCTCAGTTTCTCGTCAAACCCCTCAAAATTGCTAGAATGTAACTACAAAGAAATCTCATTTCACCTCCTGCAGTATAATAGATTATCAGACGGTCCTGAAGTTTGATAAGATCTTGCTGCTACTCAGACTTTCAGTCTCTGAGTTACTCCGCACATTATCATCCTTAAACCTCACTTCAGAGGTTGAGTCAATCTTTGCTTCTGTGGGACATTAAGGAGGGGTGTGGTGCGATGGAGCAGTGGCCCGTACTGTTACCTCACACCAATAAAAGTTTTGGATTAGAATCCCAGGCCGTGGAGCTTCTTCCCACGCTCCAAAGAAATGCATAATTAAGACTAATTGTTGATTCTTATCTGCCTGTAGATGCGAGTGTGAGCGTGAATGGTTGTTTTGATGTCGGCCCTGCAATGAGCCGGCAGCCTGTCCAGGTTGTAGGCTGCCGTAACCCCCCCCCCCCAAACCCTGCATGGATAATCACTACAGATAATGGATGGTTATTAAGGCCCAACCCATGGCTTTGTTACCTCCAAGATAAATATCAGTGTGGTTTCCAGAGCAACCAACACAGGCCAAGGTTATAAATGACATAAAGACACATTTCCCACATTAATTTCCACCACAACAGGACTTATTTCTGTGGCTACAACCCACAGGGCGTTAACCTTCCCAAAAATGGATTGCCTACTCTGACCACCCTTTGTGGATATAATTAAGTCATTTGTAAGTGTAACGTGTGCTTTAGTAAAAACTGTGTTCCTGTGTATCCAAGTTTAAGAACCGTGACTTTAAATGTAAGAGTTTTTTTCATATGTAGAACTCTGAATCAACTGCTGAGTAAAAATCACAACGAAAAAATTCTCATCGTTTTCACGCAGAAAGGGAGTAGATTTAGAAATCATTTTATAACTTGGAACCATCAGTGCAGGACAGCAGACTGCTCATACTGGGGGATAATGTGAACGTATAAAAAAAAGATGGTTGCAGCAGTGCACTAACAACTGTGTAGATTTATTCTAGTCAGGAAATCCAGAGTCCACATTGGTGCAAATATGTGAGCGATATTAACTGTTCCTGTTTCCCACAGTGATGAAAGATAAAGTCTTCCTAGTGCAGCTTTAAATCTACATCTGTTTAATGGATTATTATAGAGTCCTTTTCTCTGGTGCTCTCTGGTGTTTAATGCCATGGCCAAACTCACACCATTGATGCTCTTCTTATTATTATGCACATCTGCACACAGAGCCTGTTTATTGTGTATGTAAAATGGTTACTGTCCATTTGTTTGGACGGTCATCAATTTCTGTCCCCCATCTTTTACGTGCTGACAAAAATCCAAATGAAAGAAGAAACACAATGATGTACCAGCTTAGTTGTCCTTCTCCAATGATTTTAATTTATTTGTTAGTGCCTTTCCCTTTGAGCGCTGCATGAACTGTAATGCTGCCAGGTCTGCACTCAACTCCCACGGAGGCAGAGAGCTCTTGGTGATTATCTCTGTTGTGCTGCGTGTGCTCATTAATACCATCTCCGTCTTCTGCAGCAGGAAACTGTATCTATTGAAGACAGCTAGTACATGTACTAACAAACAAAAATCTATAATGTATTCTCTGCCACTGCCTGATCGGATATGGAGCATATTCCTGAGTTTGTAATCATAAAAATGAACTGTCAGCCTCAGTCAGACAACACTTAGGGTGTCATTTATTGAAACTGTAGAAAGCAAAACCAGAATGTGGAAACACACAAAGAATTCAACGTGGATGTAGAATATTTCTGTTGCTCTGGAACAGAAAGACTGACTGACTGATTGACCTCCACTAAAACCTTAGGGCAGAAAATATTTTTATTTGGTCATGAAAGTGTGTATTACATTGAGTTCTAAAACATTTGATGAACATTTCTTTATATATATATATACTGTATATAGAGAGATTTTAAAGGTAAATGTATATATAGTTTTAAAATATATGTTTAAAATCTATAAAACAAACAGGAAAACACTTCAATATATACAAAGAACAGAGGTTAGGGCTAACACAGCGGGGGAGCCGGGGGCGGGGAGGATCGGTCCGTGCAAAGGGGAAATGCTCTGGTTGGAAATGAGTCTCTCGGGAAGAAAAACATATTTTATACAATCAGAAGAGAATACAACTAAAAGGCAAGAACTCTGAGGTAGAACACAAGCTGACGGCAAAACAGAGAGAGAGCAGGATACTGGAGATCTACTGTCAGTTGGGTAGAGAACTGATTAACCCGGCAAATGAACATAATCATTTCACAGCTTTTAAAAATTTCACACAAAATACACATTTTCCTAGATATAATACATAAGACCTAAATGTTCCAAATGCTCATTGATAAACATATTCATTTCAGTATATAATAATTTACACCAAAGAGAATCATCATGCCATCACGATCAGTGCAAAATACAAGTAAAGCAAGAAAACATGTTCAATTTCAAGTGGGATCCAAAAGGTTTTCCCCTAATAACTATTTTATCAAGAACAAAGCACCTTTTTTTAAAGCTAAATTTGTGTTAGCTTAAAGCTAAAATATATATTTTTCAAATGGACCAGTAATATCTTGACAGGACAGAGCAGCATCTGCATGCAAAATCACAAACAAACTCAGAGAAACTGAGAAAAACCACCCAAAAGAAAAGCAGCCTGTTTAAAAAGAGTTACGTAATGTTGAGAGGCTGAAGCTACAGATCATTGAATCCTCTGTTGAGCACAGTGCTGTAGAGGAGGCGCGGCGACAGAGAATCACACGGCGTTCCTCCTGACTTCTGTACAAACCGCAGTGTCACCTTCGACCTGCATCAAACCCTGTTGGGGGTCAAATAAACAGCAAATGTGCATGTTTATTTCCCTGCACAGTTGCCAACCTTTCAATATCTTTGGGACTATTTGAAAGGGAAAATATACTGTAACATAAAGAGACACATTCTGTGCTGCTCTGAAAAAGTGCTTGAATGACGTGGACTCTCAGTCACCGCTAAAACTTCAACGAAGACCAAAGTGCGAGCAGCGGTTAAGGCAAATGGTGGGAACAGGAAATACTGAAGAATTCTCACTCTCTAGTAAAACCGTTCTTTCTGATCTTGTGTGCTCAATTAATTTGCAAACCAAAAATGTGAATATCGTGATTACAGGTTTACATATTACTTGTTGCAGCATCTCTTGCGAAAGGCAATCTGTACTAAGTGGAATCATTCGTCAAGTCTGCTGCTGAAAGGGCAAATTCAGTGTCACTGTCGCTTCTCGTGGCTCCGCGACGGGCCTGTTAATCATTTCACATTCATTCTGTCTTACGTTCTCCTCGTTCATCTGTGACACCTCCGTGGAACCAGCTTCAAACCCGGGCACGGTGTTGGCCACGTGAACTACATGCACCTTATTTCTCCGTTTTTTACTGAGGATGCAGCTGAACACTTTCTTGAAGCCTTTGCGGAAGTGCTTGGACACCAGAGCGTACACGATGGGGTTGACGCAGGAGTTGGCGTAGGCCATGCAGTGAGAGAGAAGCCTGAAGGCGTACGTTGTCTGATTGAAAGGGAAGTGACCGTACAGGTAGCACAGAATCACCACGTGGTATGGCAGCCAGCATATGCAGAAAAGCACCGTGACGATGATGATCATTTTGGTGACTTTACGCTTGGCCCTCTTGGACTCTGACATGCCGTCCAGAGGGTCGACGGCGGTCCAAAGGTACTTGATGGTTCGGGTGTAGGAGAGGCTCACGATCAGCACAGGGATGACGTAGCCAAACAGGAAGGTGCACGTGTCCAGCACCTTCCGGTTCTGCTCCTCCCAGCCGGGGATGCACAAGGTGCTGTTGTACTCGATCAAGTCGTAGTAGCTGAGATACGGACCTGCGAAGACCAGGGAGAGGCCCCAGATGATCACCATGGCTACTACGGCATTACAAGGAGTTCGCAGCTCTCTGGAGCGCAACGGGTAGCGAATAGCCAGGTACCTAAAAAGGCAAAAAAAAAAAAGACCTTAGATCATATTATTCACCAGCCTACATCAAATCTGATAAATGGTGGACATGCTGAATGGATGTAAATATTCAACAAGTCACATTAAAACAATATTACAGCTTCACATTAAGGTTTTAAACTAAAACCTTCATTCTGTTCAATCTGAAGCGACGATGTGTTTGGTTTTTTTGTTTGTTTCTTTTTTCTTCTAAACCCACATCATCTATGATTTTCTGTAAATTGTTAGGCCCATTTAAAGTCCATGATACATTTCCCTACTACTCTTTCTGGCACAGATCCCAGCATGCACGGCGTGCTGCGATGCAGGAAGAACCTGATGTTTTTACAGCACCTTACGGAGAAATGACTCCACTCTGGATTTGCCACTTTACAATCTGCTACGTCTTCTCTGATAGATGGGGAGTATTTAAAGTGTTTCTGCCTCTTTCGCCCAAGGCGGGGATTGTGGGTAAAACTGCAAATCCATGTCCTCCCTGACACTTCAGCCAGCTCTCTTGAAACAGAAAAAATTGACTCTTTTTTTTTTTTTTTTTTTTTTAAACGAAAACGAGGCCAGAGACACTTAACACTCAACATGGAAAGAAAAAAGAAGATACCTTGAACTCCTCGTCATGTCTGGAGGCTCAGCGGCTTGAGGAATAACAGATAAATAAAAAAAAAGTACTCCACGCTTGGCGGCGCACAAAATAGCTACTTTTCATGTATGAGAAGTTTGCTTTAAAAATAAAGAAAAAAGAAACCATTTACATGGTCAAAGCTGATGTTGGATTGGTTGACTGCTGTATTA
Source organism: Remorina albescens (assembly GCA_034769265.1). NCBI lineage: Eukaryota > Metazoa > Chordata > Actinopteri > Carangiformes > Echeneidae > Remorina > Remorina albescens. Next base: position 4,891,592 of record CM068493.1, read on the forward strand.
TTATATATATTAAGTTTTGACTGCACAGGTTCAAAAAGTTGTTAGATACATTTCTTTATTTTTAGTCGTAGAACAGTACATGTTTAATGTTGCATCGCCCACCTTCTACTTACCAGATCTCAAGCTTTTGTTTTCAAACTGCGAGTTCAAATAAATTCCCCATTGTAGAATTGTCTTGTTTTTATATAAAACCATTTTCACAGTGGAAACTTCTCTGACATGAAATCACAGCAGACGCACGAGCCACCTGTGAGTCGTACAATGCAGCAGCGAAAATGGATAGTGTGTGTGTGTGTGTGTGTGTGTGGTGTTCTTTGAGTCTAAACTGAGATGTAAGTCCTGTAGGGGATCCTGGACGAATGTGTCACCGTAGGATGTTGCTTTTTTGGTCTTTGTGAACAGCAGAAATCCTTTTACCTCCCGACTCAGATGTTGCTGCTCTTTTCCAGTTTGAGGAGGAAATGTCTGGCTGGCAACATTATTGAATCCTCTGAAGTGTAAACACAGGTGGGGGGTCTGCCACAGATGGCAGCTGCACACTGACTCTGTCCATATTGACTGTCGCCCAACACCATAATGATGGCTTAAAGCCTCCCATGTGATGGATTTACTTTCCAACCAGGGAGAGGGTGTGAATGTCTCATAAAATATTCAATTACAGATCCAGCATCTCTGTGAGGTCACACAACTCTCTGATTCAATAATCCACAACTCTGCGGCTTTGGGGTGGTCAGTTTTGGGTTTCTCTTGCCTGTGTTTTTTCTCTCCTGTCCTGTCTCCTTGTAGCTCCACTCAGGGTTCTCCTGATCATCAATTAGATACACCTGGCTGGGGCAGGAAGGCTTTAAAAGCTGTGCTGGCAGCTTCAGAAGTCAGGGCAGAGGTGTCAGATGTGGCTGCCTCTCAGTCTGGAGTTGCTTTTCGTGTCTTCTGACTGTATCGTTTTAATGTGTGATTTTTTTAGAAGTGTCCTTCTGGTTTATTTTGGCTCATTGGTAAAGTGTCGTGTGCCCCCCACAAGGTCACCCAAGGGTGCGGCATAACAGACCAAAAAAGACTAAATCATGTTTGAAACTTATTTTCTCATCTCTTCGGTTCGTACTTGTGTGCATACATGCGAATACATACATACATGCAAATAGAGTTACTGCAGTGTTGATGCTTAAACTAAAGATATGTGGTAACCTAACTAGTGCATGATGGAGGGGGAGTCCATATTGAAAAAGGTCTGTACATCACCTTTTCAAGTGAAAGGGTTGAACTTCTATTTATTAATATTTACATTTGTCAATAGTAGATGATTTTTTTCATGTGGACAAACTGAACGCCATAGTTTGGAAATGAAGCATGAAGCTGTTGAAGCCTTCGATGGCCATTTTGAAATGAAAATAAATGAAACTAGGGAAGAGTTTCTGTGAGGAAACCTGCTGCGCTGCTCGGTGGTCGATCATCACTGTGAGCCGTGCATTCGTTCAGCGCTGTTTACCTTAATGTTCGTTCCCCTGTTGGAGCATTCTCCATAATATTTCTACCAGCGTGTGCATAACATTACATCTTTAATGGCACAAAACAGCAGGAGAGCGAGGCTCCTCACTCTTTATGATGACTGTTTTAATTAATGCCCTTAGACCGATTCTCATAAAAAATATTCTCATAAAATATTGTGTGCAAAGTATATCCATTGATCGATTAGACATTGAATTAGACATTTCTGTGAGTAATAAATGATCTGCACTTCCCTCTTATTCACCACTTAAAGCACTTTACATCACTGCCCATATTCACCACTTCATTCACGTACGCATTCACGCACCAATGTTGCAATGGGAGCAATTAAGTGTCTTGTCCAAGAACACTTTCACAAGTGGACGAGAAGCCCTGTGAATCAAGACCATCTGGTTAGTGGAAGAGACACTGCTATGAGGACTGTTGAATAAAATAAACAAGCAATTTGAAGATGTCAAGTTCAGCTCTGAGAAAAAAAAAATGTAATAGCTTAGCTGCTAATAAAAATCGCTCATTGAAATAATAATTAGAGCTAACAGTAGTAACCTGGTGCTTTTGGGAAATGTGTCCTTCATTTTGAAAAGAATTTGCAACAGCAAAGCTAATATTTAAAGGTGATTCTAAAGCAGCTTTAAATGTCCCAGGTAAGGCAGCTGTCAGGATAGGTGGAAATGATAATATACAATTAATGGGCCACATACCTGTCTACAGAGACGGTGGCGAGTGTGAAGCTGCTGGCGTACATAGTAAGGTTGATGAGGAAGTGCACCACTTTGCACATGAAGGAGCCGAACACCCATCCCTCCAGAGAGTAGATGGTGGCTTGGAAAGGGACGCAGAAGATGATGAAGAAGAAGTCGGCCACGCTCAGGTTGAGTATGAACAGGTTGGTCGTGTTGTATCCGACCTGTCCGCTCCGCAGCAGCACGGCGAGCACCAGGCTGTTGCCAATGGTGCCCAACAGGAAGATGAGGGAGAAGACCACCGACACGATCACACTGGTGGGGTTCAGCTGGTAGCTTTCAGACACGTTTACCTGCCCCGCTTCGAGCCTGCTGAAATCCTCAAAATCAGACATGTTGCAGGTCTGCAAATGGAAAAGAGAGACACATATATGCAGCAAATTATAATCTCTCTCCTGAACATCAGACTGTTTCAACATATCGTGTGCGTGACCCAACCTTGAGTCATTCGCTCCCTTTTACAGACACTGCTCATTCACGGGTGTTCTGCATTGACTGGATGACAAAAGGAGCTCACGCAGAAGAAAGTTTAATCACAATATTTTTTTTTTGTAATCATGCAAAAAAATGTTGACAGAGCTTCATGCACTGAGAGATTTCCTCATCTAATTAATCCCCCGTCTGATCATGCCATGCATACTAATGATACAAGAATGAGAAGTGGGAGATGCCGTTTTGTCAGATGTGTTGATAATTATATTTAATATTTTGTCACAATAAAGGCTGTATTGCACTTGGTTTGTATGGAGAGATTACAATTATGTGACAGCCCTGAGCCTTCATCTGATCTCTGTTGTTTACATTCACATCACATCCAACACATCAGTTGTTTAGGAAGAAGATTTTGTGTGGCCATCCCTTCTTACAAGTCCTGCTTTCTGTTGCACAAAAGGAAAAGTGGATCACTTTTAAAGTGAAGGTTTCACAATATAATACAGCAATTTATTGGCTCCAAATATGAACCAGAAGGTTTTTTAGGTAAGTGGACTGAGATGCTCACAGCAGCTGATCTGTCTTCTCTCATCTACAATCCAAAACATTGCGTCTTAATTTCAGAGCTGTCTGGGTTGGATGTTATGTTGTTGGACTCACAGGGTGAAAATGAAAAGTCCATCTCAGAGCTGGGGGGGGGCTTTTCTTTGAGAACGAAATAACAGATCCATTCAAAGTGAGAAGGGGTTTCATTTCTGACAGTTTCTGAGCTTTGCCGGTGTGATATTAGAGTTTCTGGCGTGCTGCAGTTTCACACTCTAGTAGTGTTTGGTGATGAACACTCCAATGACGTCAAAGCCCTGATGTATGAATGAGTTCTGTAAGACTAAAAATTGGTGGTGAGTGGTGCAGAATAGGGGCTGCTTCAGATGGGGACGCTGATGAGTCATCATGAGGACACACACACACACACACACACACAAGGCAAGGTCTCCAAACATTCAATTCAATTCCATTTGCATAATTTGTTCAGATCTGGGATCTTGCGTTGAAGAAGCCGCAACATCCTTTTATAGATCATTTGGATACATAGAAAAGTTCCACTTCAGAAGATGAAGAATGAAGAATCCAAAAACTCTCATTCATTCTTTAATTTTAGAATCATTTTTGCTCCATCCTTCTGGATAACTTCTCTAGCATTGAAACAGAAATTTGTCTAAAGCAAGTCTTTACACATCTGACATCAGAGTGAGGTCAGATCACAGATGAACTGCCATCTGGGAGCTTTGGAGGACTAAACATAATGTGCATTGTGTTTGGTTCAACAGTACTCAAATCATCATGGAGAAGTGTTCCTTTTTTGTGTTGTGCAGACTTCAAAGCAACACTTGCTTATTGACAAACCCCCCCCCCCCCCCCCCCCCCCCCCCACACACACACAAAACAATCATATTATCGCCCTCGAACAGAGGATTGCACATCTACTTTCATCCCTGCTTTCCACTGTTGTCATCATTTCCAACACAGAATTTGTGTTGCAGTGGGAAATTCCAGTCACATAAACATTCAACCTACATTCTATAACGCCACTGAATTCGAGATGAAGTTACAACCACTGCAATTTTATGCAAAATTTTTTTTCATGGAATCACCCTGAAGGTAAGAATCGAGGTTTCTGATTGGCACAACGCTTTATATAAAAGGCATGATTAATTAATGCATCATATCTATGGCAGGATAATTGTGACTGTGCTTGTAAAATTCATGATCTGAAATGTCATTGCAGCACTGAGAAGCTCAGGTAGCAACAAAGATACTTGTAGATTAACAGATTATATTTTCTTCTGGCAGCTGTCTCCCCAGAAAATAAAGATAAAGAAATCCCTGAGAGACTGCCCTTTAAAAACATGAAGAGCAAAGTCAGTGTGTGAAAATGCTATAAATAACAAACAGTGACACACTGTGACATTATCTGAAGTCATTCTCCATCTTTTATGTTTCTATTGCTCAAATCTCAGCACTAACCTCAGCATTAAAATTAATAATTCAAGAGTATTACATTTTCAACATCCTTTGAGTATAAAATAGAGAGTTGCTATTCTAGCTGCATAATCAGAATCGTGGTCAAGAGCAAAATGAAGAGGATGCCCTCATCACGCCTAGTGGCAAATAAATGACCCTCTAAAGTGGAGATAATAGACGTTGGAATGTATTCTTGTTTTATGAAAAGGCAGGAGTGTAGTATTGGCTGCTGGTTGCTGCAGAGGAATTGTCCTTCTTGCTTTGCTTTCATGCCTGACTCTTTCATGATGTGGCTGAACCCCCCCACCACTCACCCACCCACCTTTTTCCTTCCCACCAAGTAAGCCAAATCTGGGCTGATATTAAATCTCTGACTGCAGTGGGGACATCAGGGCTAAGATCCCTGCCTGTGCTGAGCATGTGCAAGGGTCCTCTGGGGAGATCAGAGAAAACGGGGATTGACCTACAGGAGCTTCTCAAGCTGGCAATAGCGCGTCCGGGACTTGACAGGTTGTGGAATTTCCAGACTTTAGCTGAGCTCGAACGGGTGACACATGTGATGGCATTATTGGCTTTTATTTATTGACGAAACAATGGGCAATGAAAACAGCAGCGGCAGAGTGGGGAGAGAGGGGGAGGAGAGGCAGGGAGAGAGGGATGAAGATGATGCAAAAAATCTTTGGGAAAATATTTTTAAAGGAGAGGCTTCGGTCTTAAAACTGACACAGATGAGGCAACACACTGCATCAGCAATGTTTTGCATCTTTAATCAATAATCAGCGGAGCTAGAGTGACACACAAAATGTCAAATCTCTGATGGGATAGAGATTAACAGTCAAACTTTAGAGATGAGCCAAGCTGCAGCAACATTTCTGCATCCTGATATCAAACCATGACGGGGAAAATCCCTCATTGTGTGACACGCTTTTGAATTGAGAATATTGTGGGGATCCTTTCAGGTGTCTTATAATCTTGGATAACCTGCAGATACAGCATGCAGAGCAGGCAGATGCATTGAGATAAACCTACCAGGCTGATGATGGGTAGACTGCGTCCAAAGCTTCAGCACTCTGCTCAGATGAGGAATGACACTCCCAGCAGACTCATGCTCTTCTTTTTTACGCTGAAGCCCCTGCTCCTCCAGTGAGCTGTGCTATCTGCTCATGTTGCTGCTATCTAACTCTTTCCTTCTCCTCCTCCTCCTCCTCCAGCCCCACCTCTTTCCCCCCTCTAGTGAGGTCTCCTCCTCCTCCATATTCACTTTAATTTTCACACCTCGCTGCAGAAACGGATTGCAGAGCGGAGGTATGGAGAGAGGCTGCGGAGCCTGACAATCTATTCACGATCAGTGCACGCAGTCAAATAACCTCAGACCAAACATGGATTTTCCATATAAAGAGCCCAGAGCAGGCAGTTACCATTTGCATGAATTTTGAGCAAGGCTTCTTGTGTAACAGGTGGGGACGTGGTGACGGTGGGGGAGTCACAGGAAAAATAATATTGTCAGGGCACAAATTGTTAGAGCTTTAATTAGTGGGTGAAGTCAGTGTGAGTGTCAGATTTTTTAAACGAAAAAAGGCAGGTGACTATATCATTACAGATAACTGACAAATCTAATTAAATCATATTCCAAACATTTTCACTTGTCAATGAACCACTGAGATAACTCAGAGTTAATGCTTTCATATTCCCCTGAAAGAATTTCATCAGCAGTGCGACTGCTTCAGGGATTACAACTTGTGCATCTTTATTAGCTATCAGACACAGACTGCTGATTCACAGAGCTTTAGAGTTGTATAACAACTGAGCTGTTTTGATGTGAAATGCACATATGAGAGTCTTTCCCTGCTTAATGTCTGAAGCAGATTTAAATCCATAGCTCGTTTCCTGTCAGAAATTGCAATAGCTAGCTCATATTGCCGAAAGATGGCCCATTTAATCCAAAATACAGACTTCGATCAAATAATGAATGAATGTAGTTTTGTTAGTGAAGAAACATCTTCAGCATTTGTGATATTGTCCTGTCCGTTGTTTTCAGAGCGTGTCTGTGTCGGTCCTCTTCAGAGTCAGAGTCATGTCATACTGGAAGGTAATTTAAAAGGGTGGAAAATCAGTAAAGGGTCAAGTTGACTTTTTGTTAATAAATAATTGAGGTGGTGGGGGGCAAACAAGGGACATGTATGACTAATGCTAGAAAGAGCAGACTGATAGAAGCAATATCACTGATTGCTCATTCAGGGCTATGATTCACATAATCATGACAAACACATCTGCTAAATAAAAAGCCTCTTAATGGAAAAATTGTTAAGGTCCGTGACCCAACTGAATGAAATCATGACTGTATTTATATTTTGAAAACAATAGTGAAGTTGTAGCTGTGTAGCTCCTCATGCCCCCAGCCTACGACCGCCATCCATCAGACTGCTGGTTGCTGTCGCTGCCAACCAAGGATCCATACCCCTCTGCTATGATGTCCAGCTCAGTGCTGGGTGAAGGACTGAATTACATATCACTGATTTACTCAAAACACCAATTGTGAACTAGAGTGAGTCATCCAAGCTCCCGGGCATCATTGCCTTTCCAGTGAAGTCAGTAAAAAAAAAAAAAAAAAGTTTCCGCTTTCCCTGCTGAGGCCGAGCTGGCTTCAGCCCTGAATCCTGAATCAAGTGACACATTCAGATGCAACTTCGCGACCCCTCTTTCTGACAGGTTTCTGTCTGCGCTTGTACCCAAGCACAAGCACTGACATGTTGTCTGCGTGGCTGTTACCCCTCATCCATCAACAAACGACACAACATCGGGGTCAGACCAAGAAAAAAAAGGGCGGCACATCACTGAACACCCATCTGTGGAAAACAAGCTTCGACATCCATCACTTTACATTACCTGACTTAAACAGCTGTCAGTACAGGTTGTTGTTTTTGTTTTTTTTTTTTCTCTTTCAAAAGTGACAGAGTAACTTTAAAATTCACAAACCCAAAAACAAAATCTATGAACATTTACTTTTAAGCATCTTGTCCTGGTCTTGCTTCTTCACTGGCTGTTCGTGTAGCAGGACAGCCTTTATTCAAACAGGGCGGTTAAAAAACAGAAGCCAAAGGAAACGGAGTAGTTTGGACAATGATGGATTCTGGCCGCAAATTAACATCCAGGAATTCCTCTGTGTGTTGTTCCATGTGAACATTTCCATGGCAACCAGAGGTGGATCACTTTGAAAACATGGAATTGTTTTTGCACCCAGAGCACCAGGAGTTTGCAGGATCCTTGACGTTTGCAGTCCTCAAAGAAATCCAGTGAATTAGTGCATTATTAAAAGGTAGCTTAAGGGTAACAGTATTTATGAGATACATTTCTGCTGCCAACTCAGGCCTCAGAGGTAATGATAGTGTTTGCCAGCAACGATTTACCATAATAAAACAAATCAATCCAGACTCTCATCATATGCAGGCTCTTTTCAGTTGTTTTTCCCTCCTTTTAATTTTAAGACCAAAAAAATTAAAGCCTGTGCCAAGACAGCATTTCTGTTTTACAAACTTTTTTAACCATCTATGATGGGGAAAATTATGCATTTTCCCAGTGGCGTGGAATGATGCTGCTTGGGTATGATGAAAGTATGCCATAAATACTGATCGGCTAATTAATTTCAAATTGCAATGCCTCTCGAAAAATTTAACATTCCCGACTAAATTACGTCGAACAAACCACCGCATCAATGAGTCTTCTTCCGATGTGCAAGAACACGCAATCAATATTGACGTTTTACAGTCAAAATCAATGAGGTTATGAGTGAGTGATCTATATGCTGCATGCAACACTGTTTTTAACGGACAGGACTAATCAGGGTAAAAAACCTTGGCGGTCTCTCTGAGGTGGAGTGTTAAACATCAAATGCTCAACTTTGGCCCCGTAACTCAAAAGAGTTACAGAGCACATTCTGTTATGAAAGGCTTTTCGCAGCTTCCCTTCAGCTACTTCATCAACAAATTAGGGAGCTGTTTTCAACCTGGAGCTTAAGATCCCTTAAAAGGACCTTTAGATAGATTAGCAGAGCTGTGTGATAATTAATGTGGTAGGTAAGAAATGTTCTGCTGCACTAATTTGTATTGATTTCTTCGGCCTTAAGTGTAATCTTTGAGGGGGTGTTTTTGTGAAATGTTGCACAGTTTTTACCAGCAATTGTCAAACGGCCCAAAAAATTCAGAAGACACAGGTTTGATGTTTTATAATGTAGCTCATTTCATGTTACTGTGTGAATGTTGTGAAGCAAAACGCACAGTAAATGTCCCAGTAGATTCAATTTAGTACAAATATAATTAAAAATGCCTTCTTATAGTTATCTGAGTAAATGTACAAACATCACTGGCAAAGTTATATAATATGTCAAAGTGCCATTTTATGCATCTTTCAATTAAACCTTCTCACTTTTAGCAGCTAGTAGGGCTAAAACAGCAACTATTGTAATGCACATATGGCAGGGCAAGCAATTACGCTCAGTACATGTGGGAGTGAGGGAGCCAGTCACCAGAGAGGAGACACATTGAATGTTAATTTATCCTCAACAATGCCAGCACACATCTGAGTGGTTTACCCTTGGTATAATATTTAATAGCACCTATGAATTAGACTGAGCCAATGATGACAATTAATCTCCTCATGTACATCTCTCTGCAGAGAACAATGAAATCTAACCACATAATTTATTGTATTCACATATCTTCATTCAATTCAATCCGTATGAAGTACTTTTTCTGTCTTTTTCAGTAAAGACAAGTTACAAAGCCTAAATTGTAGAACCATCTCATTGTCCTTTGGTTAGTGTGCTATTCGAAGACTATTATGGATCCTTTATTTGATTTAAAAAAAAAAGAAAAAAGTATCACCCAATAACACAATATAGCAAACAAATGGAAGCAGTGGAAAGCCAGCAGCTGTAAACAGGTTCTGTCGGTGGAGTCTCTGAGCTTAGAACAGAATGATAAATGGTTAAATAAGGTCAATTAATATATGAATCCTAGTGCCACCATCAAGTCAAAAATATCATTTAGTCTAATAGGCTTACCTTGGTTTTATATTGTCATTTTGATATTAACATTTAGCTCAAAGCAACATAGAAGCATTAACCTGTGCTGTTTTTTATGAGTCTTGTTATGATGACAAATGGTGGAACTAATGTTTTCTGCGAAATCTGCCTCCGAGAGAATTGTTTTCAGTGCACTTTTAAATGAGCTTTGTATGGAAGCAAATCTCTCATCAGTGCTCTGGGACTATGAATCAGGGCGGCAAATGATGAGACAATACGACAGGAAACAGTCATTTATCTGACGGCAAGGTTTGATTGCAGAATGGAAATATGTTGGTATGCCACTCCAAATTGCCTGCATGGGTCAGTCCGAGTCCCAGCGACGTAGTGGGTATCATTATCCCCTGGTTGTCATAGAAACCAATGCAGATGATGTTGTGTCGAGAATACAGCAAATTCATCTTGGGGTTCGCACCCACTGGGCATGTTTGTCCAGTTTGCCTGCATAGAAATAATAACAACAAAACCAAATAATAATAATAATAATAATAAAATAATGCTGAGTGAAGTGTCGACATGCTTCGAGGTGCATTTTGTGCAGCTTTTGAAAATGCCTGAATTTGGCAGTATTTCAAATTATCAGAATTTGAGCTGTTCCACTCTGTGAAAACTGGTTGTTTGGTGCTGCCTGGTGATGTTAGCCCATGGAGGTTTGACTGGGCTTTGAAATCAGGAAAAATGCCACAATAAACCTGATCTTGGAGCAACAAAGGCCCACTTGGATGGACAGTAAAGTATTTGACATTTTTTCCTATGTAAACACAATTACTGTATGACCATATAGCTTCATATTGAAGTGCAACCTCGACAAAGTTTGACGCAACGACGCTAAAGCAGCATTGTTTCAAAAAGACCTTTATTAAGAAAACTGGTTGCTCAAGTCAGTGGTCAATAAAGGAAGGGGTGAGTTTGTTTAGACTCCAATCTATAATGTCATATTGATGCTCCACCAAAAGCCCTCGGCTCCTTGGGAAACCCTTCAGCAAACAGCTGACCGATGTAACTGATCAGCAGGAAAGGGAAACATTCATTTTCCTCTGAAACACCAATTCAAACAAAATACAGTCAAAACGACAGATGGATGGCTCTCTGGGTGCCATCTTCAAGTTATTGCTTGTGTGCGATTAACACACCAGAAAAGAGGAGATCAAACTGAGGAAAGTTGATTTGAAAGAGATTCTGATGGTGTGGCTTTACACTGACCTTTGCTCTTACATTGCAAATATTACTGAAACACACAACTACATTTTTGATTTGTAAATCACGCTGCCACTGTCAACTCTGAAGTCTCTCCTTGGAATCAGAAAGAAAAATGAGTTAAGGAGTGAAAGACAAATCTAACAAATCTTCATGTGTAATTCTTTACACAAATAGGAAATGTTTGTCCTGATGTGCCACAGCCTCAGCTTTTCTCCTCAAAACAAGATCTCTTCATTCGTGCATGAAAGAAATGCTTCTTGTATTTTTGCTCCAAGTAATGTTCCTGGTGTAGTCATTGGAAAGAGGTGGGTGTTTATAAGCATGCAGCAACAATCATGTACTTAATGTTCCTGCAAAACTAAACCTGCTTTCACCAAAAAAAAACAAACAAACAAACAAAAAAACCCCAAACATTCTTCTACTTCTTCTTGTATATAAAAGATTTTGTGATTTGTGAATGGACTGATATACAGCAAAAAAAATTAGTATTACATTTATATAATATTAAAATAAATATATCAATTTGTTTTCCTGTTAAGGTAAATTGATGCACAACTCACTTCCTGACGGAGCCAAACTGAGCCTGACTGGCTTCCTGGCTTCTTATTGATTATGACGGGCTGTCAAAGCAGACGCCCCTGCATCATCGGGCTTGTTCAAGAATCTAGTGCTGGGGAAATAAGAAGCAGAGACAATTACAAGCAGAAACACAGAGTCACGGTACTAAATAATGACAACTTCATTGATCAAAACTGAAGCAGGAAAAAAAAAAAATCGCAAAATCACCAAGGTTAAGTTAGCTCAAGTTTAGAATAGCATTACAAAAAAAATCTTTAAAATTTCAATTTCTTATGAATTTCCATACATACATAGTTGAATATTGTTATATTCACAAAAAGTTCTCAAATTCATCATAATACCCATAAACAATAATACATTTTTCTTTTTGGTGATGAAATGTTGCTTATAATAATAAAATTATTGACAAATTCTCATCATGTGCAAGTCAACATGCTTTTTTTTTTGCGCTGACAGGGAGATATTATAACTTTCAGACGGAAACATAAAGTCAGATGAAGTTGACATTTATGCCAAACCCGCAGGGCTAACATGAGCATAATTAACAAGTCAGCATGAGCTCATAAAAATACCACCAACACTTGGCTCTGGTGTTTGGACACAGATGCGAAGCCTGGTTTTGTTTGTTTGTGCTGTCAGAGTGAAACAGGTTTAATGAATTGTTGATTCACTGATTAAAGTGAATGAAAACTGGCTGTATAATATCCAGTATTTTGTCCCTCCCTTATCTGTTTCAAATGGTTGCTTGACTGGTCTGCTTGACACTTGCAAATTTATTTCCAGCAGTGGCATCGTAGGACGCAAATTACTTTTATCTTCACTGCAGCATGAATCCAAACTGTAATTATGCGGGTTGAACTTGTGTAATTCAGTCTGCATTGTGTAGGAATGACTGCAGATGTTAACCACAGCTCTTTTAACTCATTTGTAACCAAACCAATCCAAACAAAAAAAATTCATTCTCACTGATGTCAAGGCCCGTTTATTTGAGCTCCCATATACGTATTAGAGCTGTTCCTGTGAACTCTGTTCCACGCTCAGACAAAGAGTGTCTCATGTTTTTACTGCTTAGAACAAAATCAGCTGAGCTCTTGCACTCTCAGTGATTCACGTGTTTTCGTGACTTTAATTAATGGCTTTTCTCATTAGCTTTCACCCATAATAATATCAAAAGATGCAAATGGGATTGTGGTTCTTAGAATAAGAGCAGAAAACATTCAAATTTCTTTAGTTAAACACTGTCCAATATTTTTTTCTCTGCTTGCTGCCTGCCACTAATGGAAAAATAACATTTAACCAAATATTTCAAGCAAGCTTGCAAGAAATATGGTCCATCAGTACCAAACCAGTTGCTGAGGCACTGCTGGTGAACCAGTCAGGTTACTCAAGTATACAAATCTGAGATGATGAGTTTCTCCATATTTTCTCATCACCTGGTTCTCCTTGGAAGCACTTTGCATTAATGAATCAGTTTCACACGCAATATTCTGCGTAACTATAACGATCAAGATTGTAGAAATCCCTCAAAAGGGTACTTGTGGAGGTAAAAACCAAAGTGTTTTGTTTCTCTGAACCTTCTTTCTGCTACTGTTACTCTGCTCCTCACAACTTTCCCATTAACTGTGACACAAAGGACCTACGGTCAAAGCACACTCCTCTCCTGTTTTCCTGCTGTGCTATGAAATGATATTTTGTGATATCGAGAAATTGAAGACATGTTAATGCTCCTTGTTTCCTGTTTCACACCTGTTGTGTTGTGTGCTTATGCATGTGAGTGTTTCAATGTGCCAAATAAATTAATTCCTCTGAAATACTAAAAAGGGCAAGTTTGATTTCCATTTATAGGAAGAACATTTGTGCTGTTTTTTTTGTTGATAGATTTTGGGGAAGGACAGTACTAACAAAACACTGCCAGTGCAGGGTGATATTACGTTCACTAGTAAGTGTGAAGACATTCAATGGATCCATGGCCAGCAGGGCTGAATCATTTCTCCCTACACAGAGAATCACTGTGCTTTATTCAGAACCAGATATTCAATTTTGCCTCAATTCACACAACAGTAGAAAGTCAGAAAGGCTGAAACCTGATACAAATTCAAATGACGCAAAGGAGACCCACCCACCAGATACTGGTTTGGCTTGTGGAGTGGAGGAGTGCTGTGCGATGGGGGACCAGGTGCATCAAGCTCATGCCTCAGCTAATCTCATCACGATCTGGATCAAAATCTTCAGTGACAAGATACATCAGACATGAGAAGCTTCTAGCTCTAAACATCCACACACAGCCAGAAAAATGACCTTTTCCACCAGTCACAGCAAGAAAATTGCTTTTCTTTCTTTCTTTCTTTTTAAATGTATTTTTATATTTTCTTTCTCAGTTTCTGTCAACCCTTTTAACACAGATACATTCAGCTTCTCTTTGAAACAGGAGGGATGTGAGAGGTGCAAAAAATATGCTATTTGAATTGGGACTAATCTGAAAAAAAAAAAAAACAACAAGATTGAACAAATCTGTTTAAATATGACCAGAATCTTTCTGTGGATTTTAAAAGATATCTTCTTGTTGATAAGTGTGAATATCATATTTGCAAGGAAACAATGGAACCTCATCAGGGAAACAAAGATACTTGACATCCATTTTATCCATTTATCTTTAATTTCTGTTCTCCTTAGAGAGTGCAGTCCAAAACCATGAAACCAATAACAGTATTAATAACAATAGCAATTTTTTAAAATATCTGTATTTCAGGGGGATATAATGAGGTATCATCAGGTCTGGTGAAAACTGTTTTTATGTATTAGAAACTTCCAAAATCATGAATCCCCTAGTAGTAAAATCCATAAACGTGTATTTATTGAGTCATTCATATATTACCAGATGATGCAAACACTGTCAGGATTGTTTCCTCATCAACATGTAAATTTATGCAGCAAGATGCTCCAACTGTTGAGATCTGGTGCATCATTTTGTTCCAACAATGAGGTGATGAGGCATGAATATTTAGATGTATTCTGACGAGTGTGACATGACAGATCACATCTTAGCATTCGATAAAGGTAATTAGGCAGATGTGCCATTTGCAGCTGGTTGAAGAGATTGTCCAGCAGCAGCATCCACTTCTCATTAAATATTATGGAAATGTCTCCAGTCAGCTAATGGCACAACACATTCCCCTCCAAGTGCTGGCATAGCTGGTCCTGTCAAACAGTTCAGTGGACTTTGACAACGTCTGTTCATCTCGCGAATGGCAAAAATACTAAAACTACAAAAGCAACGCCTGTCAAGTAATTGCGTATCCTGTATAAATATCTATGAAGCTTTATTGCCCTCTGCTGTGCAAACATTGAATCGCTTGAACAGAGAACGGTTAAAATGACGTGATGGGCAGTAGGCTTTCATCCTCGACTCATCTATCAATCATTTTTAACATTTGTTGAACCAGTGAATCAAATAGTCAAACATACTCAGTTTATGATGATATAAATCAGATAAAGCCAATCAGTTCTCTTCTGTGGTAAATCTGAAGTGTTTGTGAGAAAGATTCTGTAAAATAACTCAGCTCTGGCAGCAAAATGTCTTGAGACCTTGCTGCACAGGCATCACCCACATATACTGCATTTCACTGAATAAAGATGGCCCAAATCTACCCAAAATTGTCTGTCAAATCTTAGCAGTTACCTGTAAACAAACCAAAAGCCTCCTACTCTATAGGCTGAATAAATTAATATGGACGCCCTCATTTTTCTCCATGTAATTCCCCTCTGAAAGTCTGTATGTGTGTGATCACATATAAATCAAGTGAGCAGACTTACAAAATTTAGGGTGTGTTTGAAATAATTTATTCAATATTCATATATGGTAATATAATGGATTCATCATAATCAGCATAAAAAATATGTATAGAGCAAATCATTAGTAAAAATGACAGACCCTGCTGGGAAAGTATGTGCTTTGTATTGTAAAAGGCGGGACTTTCGCAGCAACTTCCAAGAGGATTTCTTCATGTGACAATCATTGATCCTGGTTATCGATATCCCAGATGTGCAGTTTCTACTAGATAATTAGCACAGCTTGAAGTTTAAATGGTGATCTGTGATTACGAAATGCTGCAGTTGGACTGTTTAGACTCTCTCCCCTAAACAAAGAAGAAAACACAGTCAGAAACAAAGCCTCATTTCCCTCCACATACTCCATATAGTCATTAAAATTGTATGAAAAGGCAAATTCATCTTCTGCCAGTAAAGAAAGTTCAATGAGGATGAGTTTCCATGACTACAGTGTACCTACATGTGCTCCTGTTAGCATGCTACTGACGGCTAAGCTTTCCCGGTACCTGTTGTCTCTGCTGCTGGCGTCTGTATTCTTCTTCACTGGCAGCGAGAGCCTGAGCGAGAGCCAGATCCTCCTGCTCTTGAGGGCTGAGACACCAAGAGAAACACCTCAGTGAGGAAACTCAAAAGCAAAACCAAACCTGCGAATCCTTGTTTTATTTATGATGCTACACTGCAGGATGTTACGTAGTTTGTGAGCTGCTGTAAACTAGATACAATACCTGTGAAAACCCAAAGGCCTTCTGTGTATATTTTTCCCTTTTGGTCACACACTAATCTAGAACAGTTTTAAGCTGGAGGTCAATGAGGAAAAACATTCTCCCACTCATAGAAGCAGTACCCAGACAAGTGGCTTAGGACTTATGTGAAGCTGATAATAGGATATTTCTCTCAATATAGGTTGAGGAACTTTACACACCTGAGAGCTGGCTGAACTGTCGGCCTTGACTCGGCCAAAGACATCTGCAGAGCCCTTTGTAAAGCCTGCTCCTCCGTCTGTAATGAGCAGCACAATCTTGTTACATTTAACTTGCACTGCGGATCATAAAATAAATAAATTAAAAATTAAAAATTAAAAAATTGGGTGATGTTTTTGTCGTGGTCGTACCAAGCCTGCCTGAAATGACGCTGAGGGTGGTATTACATTCTGTGCTGATAAAGAAGTAGGGATCCGCTGGGCAGTGCTGAGAAAGAGGTAAAAATAGGATGAGTTGGGGGAAGAACTGTTGTTTTAAAGTTCTTAGAATAGCCAAAAATCTCCAGTAGAATAATAATGCTCACCCACTGTTGTGGCTTCTGCTTACACCATTAGACACAGGCCTAGGGTTTCCTGAAGCAGATGAACTAGAGCTAGAAGTGGAAGACGAACCTTGGCTCCTCATCACAGCAGCATGTCTGAGATAAAAATAAATAAGATATTTATGAGTCAATTACAATGCAGTTGAAATTACAGCATAATTTTAAAGGTGTAATGTAAATGTACCCACCCAGATTTGGACAGAGGTTTCCCATCAGTCTTACAATCATGGTCTAGTGGATGCCGGTGTTTAAGACAGTAATTTAAGTGGCACTGATCACACGTAACTCGCATCATTTCCTTCTGCTTACAGCCTCCTTTAGAACATTTATTTGTGAAAATCTGAAAAACAAAAGGTTAAATTATATATATTTTTCTCATTTAAAAAGGTAAATCCAATCATTTTATATACACGTATTAAAGTCATACTTTTCTCTTTCTTTGTGCGGGATCTGATTTGCAATCCCGATCAATGTGTTCACCAACTTTAATGTCAGGCGTTTCTCCTCTCTTGATGGGAATTGGAGTGTTGCACAAAGGACACACTGGAACCTGGACATCCTTTAAAATTGGATATTGAACATTAGTTTTAGCACAAGATTAAAGATTTGAAGGAGTTGAACACATTTCTTAATTACACGGAATTTCACCACAGCACAACAATCATGTGATTGCTAATAAGCACAATCCAACGGGGTATCAAAATATAGAAGCAAGACTTCATGTATCTTGACACATTTACTTATCAAAATTTCCAAGAATCCAACTTCGATCCAAAAACACAATGAATAAAATTAAAAACTTTCACCTTTTTGTACGATGATGTGCATTTGTGATTTGCATATGCAATATGGTCCTTGCAGAAAATCTCCTGACAGGCGTCACATTTCATAGGAAGAAAATCTGTCACATCAGAGAAGATTTTAGGTTTCAGATAATGCATATTGTCATAAACAAGCAGGGGGTGGTCATCTATTTCAATCTGCACTCACCTAAACGTTTGCAGCTCTTCTCAGAGCAGTGTTCACCTAAATCTGGGAACTCCATCACAGAAATAGCTCCACAGCTGACAGTTTTAAAACCTCAACAACCTAAAGGAGGAGGAAGGTGTTAAGTATTTCACAGATGTAGCTCACAAACTGCTGACTCTGTCAACACTGAGGAGGGGCAGGTTCACTAGCTAGCCTAGCTAATATTAGCTTTGGAATCAGCCAAGTCATTCCTGTGTTTGTTTCGCTCTTGTCCTGTCAAAACAAGCTCATGTTGAAAGAAGCTGTGTTGTTCTTGGATTTCAGAGCTTGTCTTAGTCGGTGAAAACATAGATGCTGAAGCTAGTCAGGCTAGCCCAGGCTAATTTATACGATTAGTCTGGTTACATAACGTCAGTTCAGGATGGTTTCGACCTTATGGCAGCCACACAACTTGCCCAACAACTGACAGAAATGTTTTCTTTGGTCAAATCATTATTACAAGCTGTTTTCAACTCACCATCAGTAACCAGCATACATTTTTTATCAACTACAGAAATGCTAGCGGGCAGCTTGTGTGTTGCTAAACAATAGGCCAATGACTACGTTAATGCTACCTTGTGTGTAAAGCATTACTTCAGTACAGGAAGACAAACGTGTGTTTCTTTACCCAACACATCTACAGTGACCAAAGTAACTACAGTCAACATACTGATTTTATTTTGAAGCGTGTCTGGTCAAACTGTGCTGTTAGCGGACTGAAGCTAGCAAGATGAATCCGACGTTTTGTTTACTCACCAAATCCCGATTTCCTTTCAGTCGGTTTTTATCAAAGTCGGACGCAACGATGTTATCGTGAAAGATCCAGGTTGAACTAGGATTTTGTTGTCGGTGTTTTTTCCTGTATATTTCTCGGCAGGTCCCTGGACAACTACTGTCTGTTTGGCTGCCAAGATGAGCTGCTGTTCGTCAAGTTTTGATGTGTCACGCACGCTCCTCCCACGTCAGTGACGTAAGGCCGACACCCGGAAGAGCCGCGTCACCGCAGGCGTGGTTCAAGGATAAATAAAAAGTGGAAAACACAAGTGAAGTCTGGAAAGATCCAGATCTCCACCTCTCAAACAAACACTTCACTGTTTGTTTTAGCTCATAAATACACACCTTTTCTTTTTTTTATACCTTTTCTCTTTTTTCTTTGGTATTCTTCTTTGTGTGTTATAAAATTTTAATGAAGTTAAGTTTAAAAAATGTTTTCTTTGAAATGTCTTCTTTACCGCCCCCACACTTAATTTATCCCCAAAGGATCAAAATTAAAACACTTTTTTTCCCCCTGGGTCTCAGGAGGATATAACACAAGTGCCATACATGTGAGTAACCACATAGTGGTTAGCGTCAATACTTCACAGCAAGAAGGTACTGGGTTCGATTTCCTCTATCAGGGAGACAGAATGGCTTTTTGTCCCTGACGGATGAGCAGCATGAGATGAGAGGAGATCTATGGGTCATACATAAATTAAGGAAATCCACAAGCAATTAACAAAAATTACAACATCCAGTAAACAAAGGTGAAAAAAATGGCCCCAGGTTGCTTAAAACCGCTGACTCATACATGTCACCACTGCTCCACTTTTTTTTATATGCTTATTGCTGGATATTAAATTAGAGCACTGATATTGCCTTATTTTGAAAATGTTATCATGAGTGACAGTGAGCAGAGAGCAAATGTACATTCAAAAGAATTTTGAATGTTAGAAGTGAATGTTATGGATTATACAGGAGAGGATCAGGTCAAGGCACTGTGTGCTACACAAAATAATCCGTAGATTTTACATTATTGAGGTGTAGGAGGTTTAATGTAGCCGCAAGGGGGTACAAGCCAGTGCCTTATTGTGCCGGTCCCAAGCCCGGATAAATACAGAGGGTTGTGTCAGGAAGGGCATCCGACGTAAAACTTTTGCCAAATCAAACATGCGAATCGAATCAATGACTTCCATACCGGATCGGTCGAGGCCCGGGTTAACAACGACCGCCATCGGTGCTGTTCACGTACAGGGTACCGGTGGAAATTGGACTACTGTTCGTCGAAGAAGTCGAAGAAGGAGAGGAGGAAGGTGTTTTCGTAGGAAGAGAGAGAAAAGGAACGGCAAGAGTCTAGGACTGAGAGTAGGGACTTTGAATGTTGGAACTATGACAGGGAAAGGTAGAGAGTTGGTTGACATGATGCAGAGGAGGAAGGTAGACATACTGTGTGTCCAGGAGACCAGGTGGAAAGGTAGCAAGGCTAGAAGTTTAGGAGCAGGGTTCAAGTTGTTCTATCATGGTGTAGATAGGAAGAGAAATGGAGTAGGAGTTATCTTGAAGGAGGAGTTTGTTAGGAATGTTCTGGAGGTTAAAAGAGTATCAGATAGAGTAATGAGTCTGAAGCTAGAAATCGAAGGTGTAATGTTCAATGTTGTTAGTGGGTATGCTCCACAGGTAGGATGTGAGCTGGAGGAGAAGGAGAAATTCTGGTTGGACCTTGATGAAGTGATGCAGAGCATCCCTAGAAGTGAGAGAGTTGTCATTGGTGCAGACTTCAATGGACACGTTGGTGCAGGAAACAGAGATGATGAGGAGGTGATGGGCAGGTTTGGTATCCAGGAGAGGAACACAGAAGGACAGATGGTGGTTGACTTTGCAAAAAGGATGGAAATGGCTGTAGTGAATACTTTCTTCCAGAAGAGGCAGGAACATAGGGTGACTTATAAGAGTGGAGGTAGGAGTACACAGGTAGACTACATCTTGTGTAGACGGTGTAATCTGAAGGAGATCAGTGACTGCAAAGTAGTGGTAGGTGAGAGTGTAGCCAGACAGCATAGGATGGTGGTGTGTAGGATGACTCTGGTGGTGAGGAAGATGAAGAGGGCAAAGACAGAGCAGAGGACTAAATGGTGGAAGCTGAAAAAGGAAGAGTGTTGTATGATTTTTAGGAAGGAGTTGAGACAGGCTCTGGATGGCCAGGAGGTGCTTCCAGTTGACTGGACAACTACAGCTAATGTGATCAGGGAGACAGGTAGGAGAGTATTTGGTGTGTCATCTGGAAGGAAAGTGGATAAGGAGACTTGGTGGTGGAATGAGGAGGTGCAGGAGTGTATACAGAGAAAGAGGTTAGCTAAGAAGAAGTGGGACACTGAGAGGACTGAAGAGAGTAGACAGGAATACAGGGAGATGCAGCGTAAGGTGAAAGTAGAGGTGGCAAAGGCCAAACAAAGGGCTTACGATGACTTGTATGCTAGGTTGGACAGTAAGGAGGGAGAGACTGATCTATACAGGTTGGCAAGGCAGAGAGACAGAGATGGGAAGGACGTGCAGGCGGTTAGGGTGATTAAGGATAGAGATGAAAGTGTATTGACAGATGCCAGTAGTGTGATGGGAAGATGGAAAGAGTACTTTGAAGAACTAATGAATGAGGAAAATGAGAGAGAACGAAGAGTAGAAGAGGTGACTGTTGTGGACCAGGAAGTAGCAAAGATTAGTAAGGATGAAGTGAGGAGGGCACTGAAGAGGATGAAGAGTGGAAAAGCACTCGGTCCTGATGATATACCTGTGGAGGTCTGGAAGTGTCTAGGAGAGGTAGCAGTAGAGTTTCTGACTGGGTTGTTCAACAGGATCTTAGATAGTGAGAAGATGCCTGAGGAATGGAGGAGAAGTGTGCTGGTGCCCATTTTTAAGAACAAGGGAGATGTACAGAGTTGTAGCAACTACAGAGGAATAAAGCTGATGAGCCATACAATGAAGTTATGGGAAAGAGTAGTTGAAGCTAGACTAAGGGCAGAAGTGAGCATTTGTGAGCAGCAGTATGGTTTCATGCCAAAAAAGAGTACTACAGATGCAGTATTTGCTTTGAGGATGTTGATAGAGAAGTACAGAGAAGGTCAGAGGGAGTTGCATTGTGTCTTTGTAGATCTGGAGAAAGCTTATGACAGGGTGCCCAGAGAGGAACTGTGGTATTGTATGAGGAAGTCTGGAGTGGCAGAGAAGTATGTTAGAGCGGTGCAGGACATGTATGAGGACTGTAAGACAGTGGTGAGGTGTGCTGTAGGTGTGACAGAGGAGTTCAAGGTGGAGGTGGGACTGCATCAGGGATCAGCTCTGAGCCCCTTCTTGTTTGCTATGGTGATGGACAGGCTGACAGACGAGGTTAGACAGGAATCTCCATGGACTATGATGTTTGCAGATGACATTGTGATCTGTAGTGAGAGCAGGGAACAGGTGGAGGAGAAGCTAGAGTGGTGGAGGTTTGCCCTGGAAAGGAGAGGAATGAAGGTTAGCCGCAGCAAGACGGAGTATATGTGTGTGAATGAGAGGGACCCAAGTGGAAGAGTGAGGTTACAGGGAGAAGAGATAAAGAAGGTGCAAGATTTTAAGTACTTAGGGTCAACGGTCCAGAGCAATGGAGAGTGTGGAAAAGAGGTGAAGAAGCGTGTGCAGGCAGGCTGGAACGGGTGGAGAAAAGTGTCAGGTGTTATGTGTGATAGGAGAGTTTCAGCTAAGATGAAAGGAAAGGTGTACAAAACTGTGGTGAGACCAGCGATGTTGTTTGGTCTAGAGACAGTGTCACTGAGGAAAAGACAGGAGGCAGAGCTGGAGGTAGCAGAGATGAAGATGCTGAGGTTCTCTTTGGGAGTGACCAGGTTGGATAGGGTCAGGAATGAGTACATCAGAGGGACAGCACATGTTAGGGGTTTTGGAGATAAAGTCAGAGAGGCCAGACTGAGATGGTTCGGACATGTCCAGAGGAGAGATAGTGAATATATTGGTAGAAGGATGCTGAGTTTTGAACTGCCAGGCAGGAGGCCTAGAGGAAGACCTAAGAGGAGGTTTATAGATGTAGTGAAAGAGGACATGAAGGTGGTTGGTGTGAGAGAAGAGGATGCAGAAGACAGGCTTAGATGGAGGCAACTGATTCGCTGTGGCGACCCCTGAAGGGAAAAGCCGAAAGGATAAGAAGAAGAAGAAGAGGTGTAGGAGGTTTGAGATAAATAATAATAATAATAATAGGTTGAAGGGTTAAAATAGATTAAAATACTGTTAGTTGTTGTTAGGGTTAGGATTTGTAGGATTAAGTTTTGTTTTTTTTTTTGTTGTTTTTTTTGTAGTATCTTTTAGTGTAAGTATAGATAAGTGCATCTCAGGATGTGAGTAAACGGTGAAGAGTCTCTTTTATGGGGAAACCCACACGTTTATTTTCTGATTCTCACTCCGAAGCACAGAGAATCAGTAATGCGCTAATAAGATGGAGACAGACTGCCGTAAAAGAAGAGGACGAAGAAGAAGAAGAAGAAGGAGAAGAAGGAGAAGAAGAAGGAGAAGAAGAAGAAGGAGAAGGAGAAGGAGAAGGAGCCGGAGAAGTCGTCACTGCCGCTCAGTGGTCAGAAGAAATAACTGTTATAAAATCCTCAGATAACCTTGAAGGTTAAAATTAGCACGAAGTTTTCAAGATCGATTATTTTTCAAACTTTTTATTCGTACGCTTCTTGTCGGTGTTAATTATATCACAGGCTGTTTTTTTTAGTTAGCAGACCAGTTGAACGGTAGTGTTCGGGTCAAAACAAAGATGGCGGCCTACTGCTCACCTGGACAGGAAATTGGACAACGAGTTACAAAGGTTTGGTGTTTCTCAGCGAGTATTTTTTATATCCGAGAGGCGTTTCTGGAAATAGGAAAACAGTAAGTCTTCGCTGGCTATTTAAACAAAACATGCTCTTTATCATGTTTCAATCTTTGCACACTGTATACACACACAGAGACACACATACACAGATATAATAGTTTTTGTTTCCCTCTGGTGTTTACAGTGGAAGTGCATCACCACACGGCCATTGTTGACCTAAACCAACACAGACATACTGCCCTTCTGGTGAGTACTTACCTTCAACTGCAGCCATCTCATCCCTAAATATCTTATTACTGAATGACGTTTGAGTCCAACAAATGACTCCCATCAGCACTTTTCTTGAGTGTATGGCACCAAAATGGCACTTCACATCTCTCCAGTGGTTTCATTTTAAATGCAGATTATCCCTTTTCCCTCTAGAAATGCAATCATGACCACTCCAATTGTTTGAAATTTTGTTTCCAGCCTAACTTTATGCTCGGTAGCAGCCGATCGCCCTTGTAGAGATGTTTGTATTGTTGTATTGTAGATATTGATTACATCCTTTTGTTGCCCCTGTTTGGTGGAGGAGAGCACCATGCGTGGTTGTTGGATTTCCATACATTCCACAAAAACCTCTCTAGTATTAACTCACCAGGTTTCCATTGCTTTCAACTGTATCAGGAAATCTTCATCAATGGACCGAGTATGTTTAGTTCTCATGGAAATGAACTTGACTTGCAAGCTCAATAATACTCATTTGTAAGAAATATATGAGTGAGCATTGATTTGTTAAACAGTTTTTGCTCTTGCTTTTATATTTGTTCATCTTAAAGTAAACATAAAATCAAATTTATGTCAATGTGGTTTTGGAATTTTTCCAGTTTACGTGCACAGGTCATTTAGAATATTTACATGTATTTCTTACTCGTGGGTCTGCAGGTCTAAATAAATAGTGAGCCACCATTTGCATTTCAGCAAAACCTCTCTTAATTACAAGTCTTCTTGGTACTAGCTCAGATTCCCCAAATGCACATTTTATATTTATAAAGTTTGTATTGTACTGTAAGTGTTATCATTGTAGCGGTGCTGTTTGATCTCTGGCTTCAGACTTATGCTAATCATTACCCCTTCATGATGCCAGTGACTTAAGTGTTCCCACATGTTAAGGGTGATGATATGGAGTTAGAAACATGGCATGTGTGAAGATCTTTACCTGAGTTTTCCCATGGAGATAAGACACTAGTAAGACACTGCTTTAGTTTATTTTGATCGATGAGTTTATTGCTTTGTAAAAATCCCAACTGATATCTGCTTCTGAGCACCTGCTGGTTTGTTTGTGGAGGTGAATTTCTCATTGAACTCTGTAATTATTCTTTTTCTTGCAATCGTTTGTTTGAGAGCATGTGGGTGTTGTCCTGTGGGTGTTGTCCTGTGGGAGATGCTTCTCTCCAGCATCTTGTATCTACAATATCACTGGAATCATGCAATGAGAGGGTGAAGAAATGTCCTTTAAATGTTGCTTTAACATGGCAAATAACTGGAAGTTCACTTCTTTGTGTTTTATGTCAGTTTTTTGACGATTGAGTTAAAAATGTCTGTGGCTATGGATGTCTGGAGTACTTAACATTAGATAGCCAGCTAACCTATGAAGGTTTTGGTGTTGCTTTACATGTATTTTAAACTTGTGAAATATGCTGCCCCAGCTGTGGGATGCAATGGCCTTGACATTGCTACTTCCACTGTGTAATTGGTCAGTCCTTGAGTCTTTACACAACACTCACAAAATAGTAAATATTTAGTTTGAACGCTTTCAGTATCCTGTTTCTGACAAATCATTTTAAGATGTACATGTCACTGCTAGGGTTGTCGGGAGTCGTACCAATGACTTAAAAGTTGCAGAACTGCACTTTTTTTTATGCTAAAGAAAAGCATAGCTGAGGCAGAACAGAACTTACTGGCATAGTTGTCATGGAACTCTTTGGTTCATTATCATCTTAATTAATTTCAATGTTTCATCGCACCAACCTCTCAAAGGAAACCATGGTTGTGATCATAATAAAAATGGATGCAGTCCGTAACCATTTTAATTTAGAGAAGGGATTATACTGTGACCATCTCGACAGATATTGTTATATAGTGGAAATGGTTATTTTTGTTTCTCACTTTTTCTGAAAAAATACTTTCACTCAAAGTTTGTTCCATATCTGTATGGCACCACAGTATCACACCACAGCTTAAAATAATCATAAACTCTTGTAATATAAAGACAATGGCTCTTTTCAAGTCACTATTGGTACTTGAACAATGTTCAGCTGTGGAGAAAACTTACATACAGCTACTTAATAAGTCTAAGCTCACCCTCAGTGAGACCTACAGTTTTGCAATAGTAGAATCTGCACATTATACAGTATATTTCCTTACACAAGGTCATGTATATGGTTTGAGCATTGTAAAGTGCACGTCAGCTTTTGAATTAATTTACGTAATTTAAAAAGTACTAAATTCCGTATTTATTCTTTTGAACTGGTCTTATTCTCGTCTTTATGTGAATTTCCCATCAATAAAACCTTTAATAAGATCTAATCTTATAATCTTATCTTACCTCAAGGTTTAGTTCAGATAAGCCCACTAGTATTTTAAGCTAAGTTGAGGTCTGATTTAGTCTTAATAGGAGTCATAATAAATTCAGTCTTGTAAGGCTGGAAATATAAGGTTCTCTTGTGGGTTGACAGCAGCTCTGATAAACTGATCATTGAAGATTTGACATGCCATCCAGAAAAATAGTTAAGTATTTTCCATCTTTTGAAATATTTATGCCTCCAAGAGTCTTTGAAAGTAATAATCAGCTTTCATGAAAATGTTCATAACTCAATTTTATTAAAAAGTGAGATAGAGCCACATAACTCCAACATCACAGTCTGACATGAATTATTTAAGCTCAAGACCAATCATCCAATCTCTTACTGAGAGTAGGTCTTAGATTATGTTCTTGAATTTAAGTTTGGACCCTCAGATGAGTGAGTGTAACGGGGTGAAAACGACCTCAAGATTGTTTTAGATGGCACACAAGCTAATCTTTTGCAAACCAGTAGCTTTAAATGTTAATTTCTCAGAACAGAGAAATCTGTGGTTTAATGTCAGAAGGCTGAGTGCTGTCTTTGCAGGTTTTACCAGTTGATGGCAGCAAGAATCTTCTACAAACTGCTCAGTGAGCTGAGAAACGAACAGTGGATACACCGGGATCACAAAAGTAGTGGCAATAGTAAACACAGTACAAATAAACCATATATTTCTGTCATAGGTTCAATTTAGAAATATACAAAGATTAATTTTCAAACGCGAACACAACAACAGTAGTTCACAGTTATAATAATATCTCATATAGCGTCAGATTTCAGCGATATAATTGTAACAAAAGTATTCATAAACTTAAATGAATTAAACAGGATATTTATGAAGGATAGTAACATTTCCTCTGTGTTTCACTGCTGTCCTTGTTCTGCTCTTAAGGAACCAAATTGTTAAGAAGGGATCAATAAACTAACTGATTTACATCACACAGCTACAACATACTTTTCCTCTGAGATGTTAAATGTAATGGTAGAGTGCATCATCGGGAGCTGACAGAGGCTGTTACAGAGCATAAATTTCTCTCCTCTTCTGCAACACCTGCCTCATAAGCTGCTAACGCTGCAGCCAGATGGCACCACTCTGAGAACACCTGGCCCTCCACACACATCCCTGCAGCCTCCTCATGTGCTATAGATCCAGACCTCTTCTTTAATTGTTGTTAGGGAAGCAATTTCAGATCATCAAGCCCTAGTAGATGATTAGGAAATCTCTCAGTGGTGGGGTTGAGTAATAATTTAAAAGGGAAAAAAAGATGGAAGAGGTAAGATGCACAGTCATTTTCACTTGAAAACAATGAAGGACGTGTTTGAAATGCAGACTATATACCAAAGATGTAAGGTTTACTTCCCACAGGGAAACTCAACATTTATTATAATAATGGAAAATGGCAGTGACTGTTCATTCATTCATTCATTCATCTTCAACCACTTATCCGTTTCCGGGTCACAGGGGCTGCTGGAGCCAATCCCAGCTCACACTGGGCGAGGGCTGGGTACACCCCGGACAGGTCACCAATCCATCGCAGGGCCAACACACAGAGACAGAAAAACAACCACTCACATTCACACTCAGACCTACAGACAATTGAGAGTCACCAATTAACCTAAACATGATGTCTTTGGATGGTGGGAGGACACCCACGCAGGCACGGGGAGAACATGCAAGCTCCGCACAGAAAAGGAACTGAACCTGCAACCTTCGTATTGTGGGGTAACAGCGCTAACCACTGTGCCGCCGTGCTGCCACAATATTTATATGATAGTAATGCTCTAACACTAAATGGATCATTGCAGAGGAACCAGGAGGTCGGAAGGTCACGAAAACAGGTCAGAGGTCACTGCAAGAAGACTGGCAAATTGGATGTTTCAGAGACAAAAAGCATAAACTTGTGTTGTTTGCCCACTCCAAAGATTTGACCACCCTGACGCATGATATTGGTCCTGTTTACATTTGTTTATTGTGTTCATTTGTCTGTCAACACTCAGTGACAAAATAGAATAAACAAATAAGGCAAATGGCCACTAGAGGGCATAACAGGTCTTTTTATTGATACTGAAGAAGGTCTTCAGAGATTTTGATTTGATGAAGTCGGGGTGCAGGGTCAAGGAGGCCTAAAGGTGTGTTTGTCCTGTCACATTATATGTGTTTATGTGTCACCTGCTGCACAAAGTGTAAGATCCAGAATGTTTTTTTGTTGTTGTGGTTGTTGTTGTTGTTGTTGTTTTTTTAACTGAGGTTAAAGTAAACTGAACTTGATCTTCAGGAAGTGGACCACACACTCAAGACAAAACAGGAACAAAAGCAACAATAGAAGGAAAACATGCATTTTAAGTTCACAGTAAGCTTCATTGTGTCTTTTTGTGTCTGAACATGTTGTGTTGCAGTTCAGTTGTATCGTGAATATCTCTGGGGTTTTTCATTTTCTTTTCCTTTTGGTTTTGTGGGTTTTTTGTTTTTTTTTGGTACAGCAGCAGATGGCCGGGCTGCAGAGCGCAGTCACCGTTCTCTACCAGCTCCTTGCAATGTGAACAAACAGCGAGGGACTTGCTGGTTATCCTGCCATCACTTCCAATTTGGCTGCAGCCAAAATAAACCACACAAGCCTAGCAACTAGTTAGAATCTGCTGATAATAAATAGCTAAGGCCATGTGTCAACTTTATGTGCTGGGAGCCTCCTAAGTTTATGCATCATATGAAACTCTTTATTGTAGCCTGCATTCATCACAGTTTTGATGCACCTTTTGTAATGCTTAGGTAGAAGGTGACCGGGAGGGCAGGGGAGTTTATTATCTCTAAGGTAGCTGTGATGTTGTTGAGGGAGTTTAATGTAGTCCTGGTGCTTAAAACCAAACAAGCCCATTATTTCACATAAACACATGCAAAGACAGACTCATGTAGAAGCTATATGAGCTACAATAACAAGACACCCAGGGTGACAGTCACATATATATATTTACATTTATATAATATATGCACCTATTCACATTTTCACCCATCCAAACCCATTTGGGATTATATGGAGGATGGCTTAAAATTTGGATAGGCTAACACTTTTTTTTCCCTCCTCCATATATTCCTGTAGAGTTGAATTATTAGATTGAAGTTGAATAATAAGCACTGAGTCAAACAGCACACCCTTCATCTGCGGAACTGTAATTAACGGGGGCAAAATGCAGGCGGTGGCGAAGGGAGGAAAAAAAAATGCAAATTATTCTGCACAAAGGCTCCTCACAAATTGGCGTCACCATTTCTCAAATTATATCATTACTATATTTTGAAAATGTTAATCTGTTGAGCGGATTTCCCGGGGGAGTTGAGTAAATTAGTTCTATTTCCGAGACTGCCTCTCTGCAAAGGCACGGCAGCGACAAGCACCTCTGATTTGCTGATTACAATTAGACTCCCCAGTTTGGGCTCCTTCAAGCATTGATAATTTTCGGCATATTAAGCACGTTTTAGCAAAGGTGATAAGTCAGTTTTAATTGAAATGAAATTATTATTCTAATGGAAGTTTGGTTATTATTATTAGGAGGCACTAGTCATTCTAGCTTCATTTTTAATATATAAATGCTGGCGAGTGGGAAAAAAAAGATTTTGAAGGGCATTAGGGTGTCAGGATTGAATGAGGTAATTTGAAGGGAATTACTTTCTCTTCTATCAGAAATGAACTGAATTAAAAGTCCAAATCAATCGCTTTCACTTCTCCATTCTACTTTGACAGCGGCACAATTACAGATAATTAGATGGGAGGAAACTTTTAATTGTGGGATTAGAAGGAGAGAGAATTTGTAGGATCAGAAGAAAATTTCCAGGCAGAGTTTTCTTGCTTAAAATCGAATCAAAGGATTTGCGAGCTTAAAATGGCATCCAGCTTCTTTTTTTCCCTACTGTTTAATTGGAATTGCATCTAGTTCATCCAAATCATCCAAAACAATTAATTTAGATTTAATTCTTTAATTATCATCAAATCGAATAATGTGCAACCTAATTTAGATAGTTAAAAATTAACGTGCGTGAAGTTAATTGAGTAATTAAACTCCTAAACTGCTGCCTATTAATTTGCCTGCCTAATTAAAAATGAATTTGATTCTGTGCTGCTAAAGTGGGCATCGGTGTTGGATGGGCATGTTGATAAGGTCTGTGTCTTTTTTTAGGGATGGGGTGTATCACTTCCAACATCCATATTATGTTGGCACTCATAATATGAATTTCACTTATCTGGTTATCTGGAGTCAGGTGAGTGTGCAGCTGCAAAATCCTCTTATGATACTCAGCCAAAAAGACAAATTACACAAAAAGTTGGCATTGGGGATAGGGAGAGGATAAAGTGCAAGTGTTAAGTGTTTGATTTCTGCTTGCTTAGCTGCAAAAAGTAACTTTGATGTATGCAAAAGGGAAGAAAAGCGTGTTTGTAGTAACAGGCTGTTGCATGTTTGGACTTCTTGACTCAGAGTCAGTGAATTAAGTAAGAAAATTGGTGTGAGAGTGTAGAGTTTGTGTTGTAGGGGTTGGGGACTTCCCCCTGTGCTCCATCAGTGCCACTGCCTCATTTATCACTGTGGTCAAGATATACTGGACTTAAGACTTCCAACTTAATGGTATAGTGATTGAACAGAAGAAGCATTTAATATGTGAAAACAATGACAACACGTGCGGCTGTAACATATGAACATTATACTATCACTGAAATAATACACTCTCTAGGCTTCCTGGTGTCCTGCTGATCACTATTACTATCTCTGCCACTCTTAGATAAATGTACGTGTCTGTAAAAGGAGAACAGGCTGTTTTATCTCCTGGACTGTGCTTGAGGTGACAGGTCACATCTGACAAAGCCTTGAGGTTAGAAAACAGACTATAAACTATAAATATTTGCTTTATAGAAGACAAGTTGTTTTAACACTAAAGTGTACTTTATGTTCAAAGGGTCTTTTGCTTCCCCTATATTATTTTTTATAAGTGATGGCTATAAAACATGCTTACTTTTGTAAAGTATAAAATCTACTGAGGTGTATCTGTCAGCCATTTATTTGTCCTGGAATTTTCCCCTTCAGTTGGTAAGTTAATCAATTAAGTCTATAGACCCTGTGCTCTTATTGATTCACACCAACAATACATAAATGCAATAAAGACGATGTGTCCTGCTGTAACAAAAGACTCGACACAGAACTCTCAGTGAGAGAGAAATGTATATATTTATTATTACTTTCCCCCCTTTCAACAGCTGCCAAAGGGGCCAGATATTTAAAAAAAAAAAAGGTAACAAGGCAGGCCAACAGCACGACTGAATGCTGGCCGTGTTCGCCTTATTATCGGGTTAATTAAAGCTAGAATCTGACAATGTCACCCGCTTGTAGAAAAACGGATTTAAATGCAATGTCTCTGGAGACAGTGTCAAGGGCTGCTTTTCACTGAATGCGCGCCCGAGCTGGGGACAGCCTACACACACACACACAAACACACACACACATATATATATATATATATATATATATATATATATATGCTATGAATTGACGAAAAGCAACTATTTAATTTTAGATGTTCAAAAAGAAAATGAATGAGGAGGAATGCTTCATAAGATAATGTCCGTGTGCGTTAGAATTAAAGTTAAAATACAGAGAGGACGGGGTGGTGGGCTTCAAAGGCGAGCTGCTAAAAAGGAAGATGGATAAATAGGGGAGATCATTTCTGAGGAGTTCATTAAAATGTAAGGCTACACATTGAAATACAGAAGGGTTGTTATTTGGGTTTTAGGGTCAAGTGACGAGCGGATTATATACTTCCTCATAATAATATTAATTAAACAATTTGCATGCTAATAGGGTAACAATTATCGCAGCTTCTGCTGAGAGATTCAGGTTATTACAACATGCCAATCCGGGTGCCAAGGGTCAGGGAGTGAGTGGGGTGCGAAATTTCAACTCTGATTAACATTATGACTGCGCCAGACTTGGGATAAATAAAGTCGAATTAATTATTTGAAAACCTAATGAGCAGATAGGATTTAGGCGTGTCACATATTGACTGCATGGGGTCGCACAAGTGGAAGAGCTTTTCCAATTTGGTTTCCTGACAGGAAATGTTGTGAATGCCTGTAATGAACATATGAGTATGGTACTTTTTTTTTTTTTTCTACTTTATTGTCGACTCTGGTGAAGTCCAAGTCACCACATTAGTTGAAGCCTCTCTTTATTTGGTCATATATTGTGGTCATAATACAGCATCGCTCGTAACTGAAGCTTTCGCCTTGTAACAGTAAAATATTATAGTTTGACTCCGGGTTTGTGCCTTCAGCGAAGCCTCAGCTCCCCCTCAAACGCAGCCATATTTCAGCAGCCCTCCTATTTGTTTTACGTCCTGCACGTGAACCTGTCTGATTGTTAAGCTTTAATATATTTAAATCATGATCCATAACTAACATGGCAAGGGGAGGAGACTGGGGGTTGGTGTTGGGGGGGTCACCTAAACTCTGTGGTTCCCAAAGTGGGGCTCAGGCACAAGGAAGGGTCGGATAGTCCACAGAGGGTCGCATAGACATCCCTGGGGAAAGACATTTTAATTCAACAATATATTATTATTTAAAATAACAATAATAATGCATTTTTACTTTTCCAAGCCACCTCCACAAGAGATGTGCCAATTTCCAAATATACATAAATGCACACAGAATGCACAAAAAAGGCTAATAATGTTAACAATAATAATAAAAGCCAAGGTGTCCTGTTGGATAAATCTACCGATTTTTTGCTGTTTAATCTGGTTTAAAATTATATCCAGGTCCTCCTGTGAACAAAAAGTCCGGAAGCCTCTGGCCTAACCTATCCGCCTGCAGCCTTTCCTTGCCGGATTCAGTGAGCCCTTCCTCCCGGTGGGTCCCCCGTGTAGTTGCGATGTAGTTCTTATCAAAGCCCTCCTGTCTTGTTGTGACAGCTCTGATATTGTTTATTGAGGCGGATGTCAGCTTTAATTAGCAATCGATACGGGGAGCGTTTGCAGAGAGCGTCTCTGACGTCAGAGTCCATTACCGCTTCTCATTGGGTCTCATATTCCCAGAGCCTGGGCTAATTATTGGGAGGTTCATGTGGATAAAGTACAGCTCATCCCTCCCTTCACATCATGTCCCCTACTCGTTGGCCACACTCACTGCATGCTTTTTAAATTTCCATCACCGGCCTCCAGACGTCGTTTCCTTTTGCCTGCGGGATGATGGACAGCAGGATACTGGATCCACCTCACGCCCAGTTCGGAGGCTCTCTCGGCGGGATGGTGGGCTTCCCGTACCATCTGAGCCACCATCACGTTTACGAATTAGCAGGGCATCAACTTCAATCTGCGTCCGCGGTTCCTTTCTCAATAGACGGATTACTTAATGGTTCCTGCACGGCTTCAGTGGGTAATTCCAACCCCCTCTTGTCTTCGGGCTGCGGGATGAATGGAGATAATCAGCAGTACAAACTGACAGGTAAGCGACATTATGTGCCGCACAATAAACCTTCATCAAGATTGGCTGGTTTCACAGAGACGAAAAAAAAAAAAAAAACAACAGACAGAAACAAAGGCAGGATAATGCGGTAGAAGTTATCCCCTCGGTGTTGTCTTTAAAGGGCATGCCAAACCTCACGCACGGTCAATCCACAACAGCAATCTTCGCCTCCTCACTTCATTTCGATCACCGAGAGCTAGAGATGCAACCGAGCAAAAACAATGTTCCTGTCAGCCAGTAAACACCAGAGCAGGGAAATGCTTGTGTTAACATCCGAGGCTTTCTTCTTCATTCAGAAAAGGTTTGACAGGAGCTGGAAGGCGACATGTGTGTGATAGACTGCAACATTTCCAGAAAAATGCAACCCCCACCGCCCTCTCTTCTTTTCAGCTCTAAAGTTTCCAAATTTTTGAGCTCACACATGAATCCAA
This sequence comes from Remorina albescens, assembly GCA_034769265.1. NCBI lineage: Eukaryota > Metazoa > Chordata > Actinopteri > Carangiformes > Echeneidae > Remorina > Remorina albescens. The sequence goes on from CM068493.1 coordinate 4,925,436, forward strand.
TCTTTCTCTATTGCTGTTAAAATGTGGTGATTTAAAAAAAAAAAAAAAAAACAGAGGACGGAAAAATTAAAATGTACCCTTTTGTTTACATGTATTTCCATCCTGCTGTCAGACTCGGTGGACCCAGACAAAGATAGCCCTGGTTGCAAGAGACGAAGAACTCGCACAAATTTCACTGGTTGGCAGCTGGAAGAATTAGAAAAGGCTTTTAATGAGAGCCACTATCCCGACGTGTTCATGAGGGAAGCACTGGCTCTTCGATTGGACTTGATAGAATCAAGGGTTCAGGTAAATATTCATTTTATTCCTTCATGTTTTGACTTGTGTTTTGGAGCTTGTGTGTGGATCTTTATGTCTTTGTTTATTATTTATTGATGGTGTTGGTTTGGTGCTCCATTGCAGGGTGGATATTGTAATATAAATCTCAGTAGCAAATATCAAATTTGGGTCATAATATTTTTTGTAATAATTTTAAAATTATTCCTGAACTCGCTGCGTGTGCGTTTGTGTGTGTGTGTGTGTGTTTGTAGTTTGACCTTTCATGGCTTATGTCAGTCCAATAAATCAATTTTAATTGCTCTTTAATTGAGAAAAAAAAATTAAGCCTTTAATACTAGTTGATATTTTGAAGTTTTTATTATTTATTTTATAGAGAGAAAAAAAATAGTTAGAAATAATTACTTAATATTTCTCCCATTTATTGACAATCCGGGATAAACAAACCAGAAATATTCACGTGCACGCTCGTTTAGTTAGTTAATAGTTTATCATTTATAATAGTTTAGTTGCATCAAACGTTTTATTTTATTCGGCTGAGAATATTTCTGTGGATGAAGTGGAAGTTTAGAAAGTTTTAGTGCAGTTGCAGAGTCTGCATTTGAACAAAAAGATCATTAGAAACTGATCCACAGTCCAGTTATCATGTGAAATCGCAGCTTCTTTTGTTCTTTATCCCAACTTTTTTCCTGCCTTGATGCACAGACTGGGTTTTAATGAAAGGCCTAATTAAAGGCCTGCATACAAAACAGCAAGAGCAAGTTGCAACCTCACTACTTATTTAATTACTTTAAGTCACAAATTTGGGTCTAATTAATTTTGCTCTTGCAGTGACAGAGGTACACATTAGAAATGTTTTCCCTTCTCTCTCTCTCTCTCTCTCTCTCTCTCTGCAGGTATGGTTTCAGAATCGCAGAGCCAAGTGGAGGAAAAAGGAAAACACAAAGAAAGGTCCGGGTCGACCTGCTCACAACGCCCACCCCACCACCTGCAGCGGAGAGCCCATGGACCCGGAGGAGATCGCCCGGAGAGAGCTGGAGAGGCTGGAGAAGAAGAAACGAAAGCAGGAGCGGCGGATGTCCCAGAAGTCCCAGAACAAGCTCTTTTCTGGGGATTTATTTCACACCCCGGGATCAGACAGCGACAGCGGGGTGTCGCACGTCACAGACAGTGACCACAACACGGGGCCGCCTTTTGACTCCGTCGGGGGAAGCCAAACGCAGTCGAGCTGCGACCAAACACCTCACCCTCTCCAAACCCAAAACCAGAACCAAAGACACTTGGACCAGGATGCTGGCGGATCCGAGCTGGACTCGCCCGACGCCAGCCACCGGTCAAGCCTGTGCTCCAACAATACCAGACCCTCCAGCCTGCAGAAACTCAACCCTTTCAGCGTCGAAAGCCTCCTATCGGACTCCAGACCGAGACGCAACCCCGCGGCCTTACCCTCCTCACGGCCTTTGATAGGGAAGGGACACTTCCTGCTCTATCCCATCACACAGCCGCTTGGATTCATTGTTCCGCAAACTGCTCTGAAGACAACAACGACAACAACTACAGCAGCAGCAGCAGCAGCGGCATCAAACTCTGACAGTGACACCCCGGCGGAGAGAAACCACACCAGTGGCCGCTGCAGCGTCTCTGCGAGCTCGGCGGGATGTAGGAGCAGCTCGCCGGACTCTGCAGACGCCACACAAAAAGGACAGGTGGGATCAGAGGACAAGACCAGTTCACCGCACACCAGCCCGTCCAGGGCAGCCTTTTCCGCTGGCAAAACTACCCACACCTCTGTTATTTGCAGCGATTCGACTTTTGCCCACGAACACAGTCCACAACTCATTAAGCCTGTCGATGCAGACAGAAAAGAGCATTTAGAGAGCAAGGACCACTCCGAGTCTGTCCTCAGTGACAGTCCTGCAGAAACAAAGACAGACTCTAAAGAAGATGTCGACATGGAATAAATCCCTGGGGGTAAAAAAAATAATAATAAATGCAGAAACATACTGATATAGCCTCTAAACGACACATTTCATTAGGCCAAAGCTTAACCAGAAACTACATCTTTGCATCTTATCTCTAGGTTTTCCCCACTGCTGATATTTTGACAATGGTGTGCTCTCTTTCTCTCTCTCTCTCTCTCTCGCTCTCTCTCTCTTTCTCTCTCTTTCTCTCTCTTTCTCTTTGCGAGTGTGTATGTGTGTGTGAGTCAGGAGTCTCTAGATATCCTTTAATGTGTGATAACTTGTCAAAAAAACAAAACAAAAACAACAACAACAAAAAAAAACAACACACACACACACAAGACCACGAGACCAACAAAAATCCTCAAGAGCTGTAAAAAGGTATTATACTATTTATATATGTAAGGTTTTTCTTAAATAAATCTATTGTATACAAGCACCTCAAACCGTGTGAGACCTTAAATAGCAGCACATACAGTGCAGTAGTACAGTAGGAAGGGCTTTCTTAAGAAATCTCATGTTGTACTTTGTATATTGCCTTAACAAATTTATTCATCTATAAGCCCCCACTGAAATGAGGTTACGAGCCTGAGGCGAAAAGGACCCGCTCAACTCCTGCAGAGTTTTGATATGAAAGTAATTATTTTCCCGGTGGCTACTGCAGGGGGATTCAGTTTATTTTAGCTCAAAGGGGGTTATAATACATTACCGATTTCTAGTGATATGAAATCACATAAACTTCCAAGAATAATAGAATTAGCATGAAAAGGCCTGGGTGTCAAATTGAAATAGGAAAATAATAGCCCCGGCAGCTGGGAGTGTGTGTGTTTGTGCATATTGGATAGGAGATGGAGATTCGTGGGGAGGCATTTTCATGAGCTTTTTTGTTGTTTGTTTTTTTTTCCTACCCCTCCTTCTTCTTCCTCCTCCTCTTCTTCTTCTTGCCTTTCTTCCTCTTCTCCTCCCTCTCTCCACTTTGTCAGGGTCCCTTGTAGCAGGGCTATATTAAGATAGATGTTCGATGATATCCCTCATTGTTCTGTCGCTTTACATTGATGTTTCTGTGTTATCAGCCTATTGATCATGCGTCGGCTGTAATAGGACGGGCTGAGGCAAACGTGCCTATTTACAATAGCAGAACACATTTGTTCTAATAGGGTTGGTGGTCCCCAGGGAAGCCGTGCAGGATCTGGGACATCTGCTCCCCTTTGCAATATTAGCAGTGTTGACCACAATATCAAGTCGACCCAAGGAAGAAAATGTCGAGGCTGCTGTGAGGCATGTAATAGCATTAAAAAAAAAAAAAAAATCCTACATCCAGTCCAGCTATATGTAGCGCTGCTCCCTTCCTTGTTAAAATCCACAAGCCCTTTAGTGTTCTCTTTGGGCCTTGATTTGCAAATAAATTGAAAATAATCAGAGGGGTGAGCTTTATGTCTGAGCCGGCGCAAATGAATTTCTGAGCCAGTGTCCCTTTCAAAATATTTACATAAATTTCAACCCCAATGCAGCTATTTGCACTAGGAAGCAATGTCTTATTAGGCTGGTGGGGGGCAGGGGCAGACACAAGCCAGCGTAGCACACACACACACACACACACACACACACACACACACACAGTGAACATGCACAAGATTATGGGCCTGCATGGTGCTGTTGTGGGTTAGAGGTGTATCCTCTGCGTCTGCATGGTGCTTATTGTGCTGAGATCATAGATGCCTTGTGGTTCCATGTGGTGTTTGTTTATATTTATTGATTTATTTCTCTCCATCACCTTCCTTTTGCTATCTCTCTATAAGTTTAAACAATAACGTGTGTATTTCTAGATAGACATATATTTATACATATTTATCTCCTATATTCATTGACGTTTTTACTGACGCGCTTATTTCTTTTCAATAGCCCAAATATTTTTTTTTCCACTGTTGAATTAGGAATATCTTTTTGACACTGTGCAAGAGAGGAAGGATTGTTAAATTCATATAGGCTGTCAGTTCTTCAGAAATCCTTAAGACACAAGGTGCATTTAGTAAATTGTGGGATAACCGAGGCCAATTTGAAATAACCCTTAAGATTTTTCGGTGTGTATTTTTTCCATGCTACTCTTAGGCTATTTGGGACGTATGCCCAGTTCATCCATAATTCATCAACACACTGAATAGGAGTATCGCTGGCTGCACATTGGTGGCCTTAAGGTGAAATTAGCGATTTGCTTAAGTAGTTAAGCTTTTCTTGCCTGAGAGCTGCACGCTGCATGATTCAAGACAAACTATCAATCGATATGCCCAGGCAGCCTCCAGGAGATGTGTCGTCCATGAATCATACTTTATGAATTCAATTTATACCCGGAGAAATTTTCAATTTGAACGCCGGATCATTATGGGAGAGTGTAAATTGTTTTTGCTCTATTATGCATCGGACGCCATCATTTTTCTTCCTAATTACGGAGGTGTCAGGTCGGGCTGTCATGCAGACGCTGATTTTCAATTTAACTGATCATCATGCATTCATTTTCCCATTTGATAAATCTGCTATCTCGAAGCTTCTCCATGCCCGGAATGCTAAAAGAGAGGCACAGATTGGCAAAGTAATAGGGGCCTGTATGCGGCAATAAGTGCAGATCAGCCAGCTAATTTAGCACCTCCTGGTATTTCCATTTCCATTTCTCATTTCCAAATCTCAGAGGAGGAAAAGCAGCCCAAAGGCAGAAAGCTGGTAGGGCTTTTCACTATCGGAGAAAGACAGGAAAAAAAAAAAAAAAAAATCAACCAAAACGCCTTGTTTTCAACGACACACTCCCTAAATTAGGATATCAAGCTTAATTAAGGCTAATAGAGTTTTCTCAGTGTGTGTTAGTTTTATTTAATAGAAACAAATTTGCGCAATTAATTATGACCATAATATTGAGAGTCTCATTTGCAGCAATGCGAGCTGCAGCCTAAATCAACGTCTTCAGAAATAAGCCCCTCATTTCCAAGCTAAATGACTAACCAAATGTTTTTATAGCAGCTTCCATCACAGACATCATGTCGGTTTATTTTCCATATTATATCCATGAAAACTCAGTCAGATTAGGCATAAATTGATCTCTTTTACTGCGGCGGATGACTGCATGAAATGTAGATTTGTGCTGTTTATTTGTTTCTGTCAGCAATCGTATATATATATATATATATATATATATATTATACTTCACTTTACATTTTCCACAGCACAGACAATAATAAGTGTATTTTACTATTGCTGTAATGAATTTTCTACTAACTGTGACAGGGGAGGCTTTTATACAAGTTTCATGCTGAAATCAACTGAGATGGACAATCTGTGTTCTGGCCACAAATCCGTCTGTCTGTACAGGCTGCTCTTGTGCGCTTTGTGTTGCTGTATGAGATCTTAGAGGCTCTGAAGGCTCAGTTTGGATAAGAAAGAACCGTGCCCCCCCCCCAACACACACACACACACACACACACACACACACTCCCACCAACCACCCTTTAAAAAAAAAAAAAAGGATCCTCCATAAAATAAAATGGCACTTGACATTTGGCTTCTCCTGCAGCAACTCTGCCATGCCTTTTAGGATTATTTTACATCTCATTCTCATTAATGCGCCGGTGGATTTAATCAGTCGTATCTTTCCTGTGCATACCTGGGATAGGCCAGAAATTACCATCTGCAATGATTTCTGGACGATCCTTAAAATAATTTTAATTATCTCGGGTACTTCGCGAAAAAAAACCCAAAATCCTCAAATAAGATGTAGTTAGTAACACTTAAGTATTTGCACCAAGTTTCTGTGCGAAAACAACAACAATAATAATAGGAATAATAATAATAATAACAGGACTCAAATTTAAGCTGATTTAGAAATTCATGAAAATTATTACAATTTAACCACCTGCACCTTAACCTCGTCTGATTTATTCTTTTAATTTCCTGCAGCAAAATCAAGCTGTTTATTTAAGTTGATCATTTTTACATTATAGCAGAACTCACAAAGTAACCTAGCTAGCTATTAGAAATCATTTTTATTGATTTCACTTAGTTATCATCCACTCTGGATGGCTGACCTGCAAAAGCAGCATGATATTGCTGCAACACAATAAATAAGTCATTTTTCAAGACTTAAAACAATCTCAAGACTCACAGGGATGTTCCTGCAAAACAAACTGCTTAGTATGAAACTGATAAAAAAAAAAAAAAAAAAAAAAAAACTTATTTGGATCGTACAGTATGTGTTGGTCTGCTCTGACCAAGTGAGTTGTTTTTGTTTGTTTTGGAGTTAGCAAAATACTGCGGCAACTATTCTCCTGTCGAATAAGCAGGTTTTCCATATTACCTTACTCTTAAAAGTTCTTGAAGATCAACCTACCATCACTTTATAGAGCAAACAAACGTATTTCATATCCACAACATGAAGACTGTAATGACATTGAATACAGAGCACAATACAGATCAGTCTTTCTATATTACTAGAAATATAGTAAATGTTTAAACCACAAAAATAAATAAATAAGAATAATATAAGTAATGAGGGAACAAATAGGGACCACATTCTGTGAGCAGATTCTATAAAGATTCACAATAAGAGTACTTGCATCCTTATGTGATGACGTGGGAGGTTAGAGGAGTCTTATAAAAGTGCTCTAACCTGTTGCTATCTGTCTGGCCTCATTATCTAAAGTGACCTGAAATGTGTTATTGGTATACTCAGCCTGACAATTTTAGGTGCAAAGGAGAAACCAGGAAAAAATTATAATAAAATATGAAGTATTAATACTTTACAGATGAGATCATGTTAGGGCAACTGAATTAGATGTTTGGGCATAAATTTTACTTTCTGATACCTGGTTGTCCTTACTGCTTAAAACTGACAACCTTTTCACCTAAAAAAACAAAAAAAAGCCACGTTTATCAAAATATTTGAAATGATACTTGACAATAATTTGGCAATGTCCCAACTCTGACATTGTGCTACAGTACCCAAAGTGATTAGCTCTCATCAATCCTTAGCGATCCTTCAGTGATGACTGCATTTGAGGAAAACACTCAACAGGAGTTTTGTCAGATCGTCACAGTGACCAAGCCTGGAATGAATTCCCTACCTGGGGTTTGTCTGGCAGATGAACAGTCAGTCTTAACTTATAGTCTGCTTTATGAATATCAGTGCAGGCTCAGGTGCATGTAAATTATATCTGAGAGTTCAATCATCTGTTGCAGGTAATTAAAACTGATGGCACCTTCTTTTTAAGAGAAGACGAAAAGGTTTGCATTACTTCAAAATGTTAATTAACACATCATTTATATTATTAGTACTCTCTTGCACTGATGTATAGAAATGGTAACACTGTTCCAAAGTTAAAATGTTGTAAGGTAATAAATCTATGCACACACCATGCATCTATCTGCACATACAAACCAATTATCACCTTCTCTGCTGATTCTATTTTGGAAAAAAATATGGTCAAAACAATTTACAATGAAATCCTTGGTCTGTATTTGGCTCTATTTTAAAATTTGTGGAGGCTGAATAGCAGACTGTTGCCCACATGTAGATTGAAGGATATTTGAAGCCTAATAAATACTCAGTTAGAATAAAATCCATTATACAACATCACTATGTGGTATTCTACAGTTTTACACTGTCGATGCTCAGTTTGTTTACATTAGTAAATATACGTAAATATATTTTGTCAAATACAACCATTATGCAATGGCAAAATACATCCAGAGAGAAATGTAATACAATCCGGGTTCCCATTGCTAATTAGAGAAACAAACAAAATGTTCGCATTGGACATTGGACACAATGTTCATTGTCAACATATGGATGAAGAAAATAATCTCAATAACTTATTTATTTTTTATAATAACAGCTGAAGTGTCATTTAGGTGCGGCTAAATTGACACAGCTAGTAGCCTAAAGGTTAGGGAGATTATGTGGTCATGGCAAAATCCTGGGATGTGACATAAACTCAAGCCTCAAGTTTAACATTATCATTTTTTATTTATTTACTTTCTTTGCCCATCCACCTCCCCAACCTCCAACTTCCTACCATGCCATTAATGTTGCATTCAATCTGTATGAAGACATGGCTGAGGGATCTATGGAAAATAAATGGCAGCCAGCTCCTCCAAGCCCAAGATAGCGCGATGAAAAACTTGTGGTCTAATCGCTCAGACACAACTCATGATTTGATTCAGGGTCTGCCAGATCACGAGGGCACCACATAATAAGACCAATCACTCCATGTGCTGGTGGCGAAGTCACAGAATGTAAGATATAGGTGGAGTTAGGCTATCGGTTGGGAGTGGCTTTAGCTTAACAAGAATGCAAAAGCCAATCCAAAACGGAAGGCTGACACCGACAAAAAACCTCCAGGCAATAACAGCAATCAGCCTTTTTTCTTAGAGGTTTCGCATGGTACGTGATGACCAGTAGCTATGATTAGCCAGTTGAGGCTGGAGCTTAGGCCCCTTGAAGTAAGTTCAGGGAGGCAGGAGACGAAGTGAGCAAAAAACGTCCAGAGTCTTGTGTCAAAATGAAAAGGAACCTTTCCAACCCAGAGAGCGTGCTGCTGGTTCCATTGGCCAGTGGCCAACATCAGATATTTAATGTCACACCGAATACTGATGACCGTTGGATATTTTGTAAGTGACCAAAATCCAACATCATCTCATGCCAGCAGTGTCCTGGTCATGAGCCAAACCCATTGTCTGGTAAGTATCATGATGCCAGTTAACCAGCGTTGGGTTTTGATGTTAAACCAAAGTTTTTACACCCGTCTGTGGTCGGAGTGTAAATGTTTGTGTGCCATATTTATTTGCTCTCTAGTGTCAGAAAAAATGGCAACATTTGATCCCTATAGATTCCCTCCACTACTGTTCAGAAGCTCCACACTCACAAAGTATAACATGGCTTGGCTTTATCCATCGGAGGTCGACGATTTCACTCTTGCTCTAGGCGCAGATGTTCTGGATAGACTACTTTGAACATCATGTTTCTAATGTCAAAATGTGTCTTCCCTGTTTCTCTTAGCCATCTCAAACAAAAACTCCACAGCTGTGATTTGGTTTTCAGGTGATGTGAAGACAGAGGTGGCTTTCTACTTATGCCACACATTTGTCTAAGCAGGAACTTGTTGCTGTTCAATAGCAATGGTCAAATTAGTGCTGCCAGGTAACCTCAATTCTAGAGCTCCCTGTATAGGATTTCATAGTTCAATAAGCCTGGATCTATGTGAATCCCAAGAAGAACCCTGGAGGAGGACTATCCTAAGCTCCCATCTAAAAGCTTTGGGAGTGTGAAACTATCTTTTGTTCAATAACCACATCCCAAAGGCCTGCAGAGGCGTCATCCAAGGCAAGGCAGTGCTATGATCCAAGGAAGAAAAGAACAGACAAAAGTTCCCAAACAAAGTCCTATGTAGTCTTCTCAGAACAGCGCGAGGCTGGAATCAGAGTTAGGACAGTGAGACCATCATACTGACTGCTGTCGGGCACCACGTTACAAAGAGTTTGTTTGAAGTATCAGTCTGGCAAGCCATTACCCAGAAAGGTGCATCAAATACACAGTCTGATGTCAAACTGCACCAGCTCTGAAGCTCAGCCTGCTACAGTGCTGCACAGTTATGGATTCTTGTAGGCCAGCCTGGATGATACCACCATCACCATGATTCCCTTGACAAAGAGCAAATGGATTTTTTAGACAGACGTTTGGATTACTTCGGAAAATAAACTTGGTGTATACTTACACTTTAAGTAGGCTGCTATTTACAAACGAAAACCTCTTTTATGATATTTGAAGCCTTAATAAAGTGACCAGGAGCAAAAAGCTAATGTTGATGGACTACACAACAGTCATTTAACTTCAGTCTTATCACAGTCAGCTTCCCATGTAGTTTTACCTCCTCCACAAAAGCTGTTCCTGTTTACAGACAGTTTGCAGCGCTGTAAACATGGACTATTGAGTAATGGCATAATGATGTTTTACATTACTGACTAACTCTGTAGTCTCTTGTTAGCTGCTGCCCTCTTTTAACAGATGTAAAAATTTAGATAAAACATGCCTGGGCTGTTTACTGATGCATTTTTCGCCAGAAGATAAAATGTAAAAATGTCCTGAGCTTGTGTTAGCCACAGACTTTATTTCACTCATTCCTGCAGCTTCTTTCTGTTGAGGAAAAGAGTGTGAAGAGGTGTTTCTTGATCTCATATTATTTTGATGAGGCAAAAAAATAATAATTTCTATCACGAACTATATCTCCACTAGTAGCCCAACTCGCAGGTACGGCGTACTGGGACTGGTAAGTAATTAGTTGATGCGTGTCATTATTACTGTGTTGGCGCTTTTCAAAGTTTTCCTGTGTCAGTGGAACTTCATGGGGAATAGTTTAAAAAAAAAAAAACAATGAGACATTGTAGTTTTTATCAGTTATAAAGCGTTACAGTGAAACAGCTTTTGACCTATCAGCTTTATCTGTACAGTATATAGTTACCATATAATAGAAAAATTCTCTTTGTTCATTCTAATCAATTGGAATTTCTTTACTCTTTGGAAAATCAATTAAGTCGTGTGAATTCATTAGCATTGTATTTATTATTTTGACCAATGATGAATCAACTTACAAAGTGACCCTGCAATTTACACCATATGTGTTGATCAGTTTTTTCTCTTCCGTAGAGGCATCTCTATATTTGTTTTTTAATTAGCACTTAAGAAAAAGTAATTCATTTTGTTTATTTTTGGTCCTCAAAAACAAGTAACTAAATATAACTTGAACATCGTCAGAATTGGTATTGAGTCGGTGCCATAAAGTATCTCTTAATTTTTCACCTTTTTTTTTTTTTTTTTTTTGTAATTAATGCTGGAGCCCTCTTGTGTCTTGAGTTTTTATTTTTCTAATGAGACCTGACGTTATAATTGGGATACAGCTTGCAGTCAAGGTTAGAGCTCAGTACGACGTAAACACTTAAAATACTCAAATCTTGGACACTGAGATAAATAAACCTAGCTTGATTCAAATTACTTTTGTTTCTTGCGATGAGGACAAGCTCCCCTTTCACTGCATTGTTTGGAACGCTTTACACATGCACATGGATATTTGGGATCGAGACGTGGAGGTGCATGTAAACAGCATTTAGCGAATGCTGGGTGGTGATTCATATGAAAAAGTCAAGCATTTTCCTTCCTTGACTTCCCAGGGATTCTGTGCCCCAGAGGTTAATGAAGTGTGAAGTGTGAAAACTTCCTGAGATGGGATGAGTTAAATAGTGTTCTCAGATGTTAAAGCAACACCGACACACACAAATGTATCTGTGTGTGTCAGTTCTTTCGAAATCCTAAATCTGGCAAACATGCCCCATGGGCTGTCTGCTACTACTGTTAGGGCTAATGCCATCCTCTGTGTGTGTGTGCGTGTGTGTGTGTGTTCCAGCCAGTCCACATAAATGCATGTATTAACAAGATCCAAGTAAGAATTCGAATTGAATTCATGGAAGTTACTGACATTTGTTTTACTGCTCAGTGTTTATAATCTTAAACATATGGAGGAATCTCTCGTACGAAGGTAAAATTCCACCGTTTGTGTCTATATAAGGGATTCGAGCACAAAGAGTTCCATCAAGAAGAATATTATATTGTCATTTTAATAGATAGGACAAATGGATATAAAGCTAAATGGATACAGTGACTATACACCTAATGGATGTGAGGCATATTAAATTATTAAAACATATTAAATTACGGCTGTTCCACAGTTAAACAAATATTTGTCCTGAAAAATACTTTGACCTTCACAATAGACTTCGCAGTTTCACTACTTTTAAAATGTTAATTGACTACAATAATACGATTTTAAATACAATAATGATGTATTGATAAGATCTTTCCAATGATATATTCCAACCAAAAGGTTTGACCTCTATAATGGATACAATATCTGCCTTAGGGAGACTTCTCTAATAGACATTTTTGGTTGCAATTAAAAATGGTTCCCATGAAAGGCCTGACATGTCCTCTAAGGCAAGAGTCTGAGACTCTGCTCTTTCCTTTCGTCATTAAAGTGGTATTGCAAATGTTCCTAGCACATCCAGGCCAAGACCTCAGATCTCACTATTACATGCACATTATTTAATCCTTGGGCTCTCTGGTAGTACTGACATGTACAATTTCTGTCATTAATGTGCCTGTAAGCTCAGGGATGGACCAAACTCAGAGATCCAATTGCGGTCCAGATTTTCATTTAATGGCTCAGGGGAAGTAGGGTTCAACTGGGCCTGAAATGTTACCATAAAAGTGTTCTGTAGAGGAGCATGTTATGGCTCTGTAGCTGTCCCAATCGATCATATTAGGGCTAAAGAAGTGGTGAGATGTGACAGCCCAGAAACATTTCAATACTGACACAGTGTGTCTGACAGCTTCGGGCACTCTTCTGAAAATAAAAAATGTTTTGTATCAGTCCTGTAAATGGGTGTGATTAGTCATAAAGGAGCTTATTGTGCAGAGGCTGGAAGCAAATTAAAGGTGGTAGTGGGACAGAATCAATGCTGTTTACCTCTCAGAGGTGTGAGCATATCCATCAGCAGCACTGAGGATGGCCGAGAATCCCTTCCTCCCAACTCATTATTGACAGTTTGAAGAGGAACTGAAGAAGGAACATTTTAAGACATGACATTAATTTCTCCGATATCGATGAGCAGACAGGGCTTTCGAAGTAAGTGGTTTGGAGAGCACAGAAATAATTAAAAGAAAAGACTCCTAGAGCTCCTTAAGCTCGATGTAAAGGCTTTTTACAGAAGCGCATGGAGGACAATCACGTTCTCCATTTCTCCATGCCAGATAGTACCATCCATGGTATCTGCTTTTTTCTTCGTATACTGCACAGCAAGTAACTCCCCAAATGGGTTTACTGTTTGGAGGCTTGGTTCTTACTTTGAGCATTTTTACTGCATGTAGAGAAAAAAAAGGAAACGTGACAATGGACAAGTCAAACATAGGTGAAAGATTTGCGAGAAGTTGACGGCTCATAACATTTTAGTGATGCACGGCGAAATTGTGTAGTCTGTAAAGGTTCCCCTGCGAGGCCCTGCACATCGCTCCTGGAGGACAAAAAAAAATCTGACAAATACATGATCTAGTTCACAACATTAATTCAATGCTGATTTTTAGAAACTGCAGTATAATCATCTTTTCTGCCGTGCATCAATATGTGTTATATGTTCCAAATAATCGGTTTATTAGGACGCAGATTCCCGCAAAGCTTCAGACACAAGTGGCAGTACAGTGTGTTTTTCAGTTAAAATCTGGAAGGATCATGTTGTTTCGATACAGTTTGTTGAAAAGGATGTTTTAGGTTTTTGTCCTCTGCTGGTAATACTCCAAAGAAACTGAATGGGCCTTGTCATGTTCAGCACAGTCAGGCAAGAAAACATGATTTTACACCAATAAGTCAAACAAAGGGGGCAGCATGGCAGCATAGTGGTTAGGACTGTCACCCCACAGTAAGAAGGTCATGGGTTCGGTTCCCAGCTTGGCGCCTTTCTGTGTGGAGTTTACATGTTCTCCCCATGCCTGTGTGGGTTTCCTCCCACCGTCCAAAGACATCATGTTTGGGTTAATTGGTGACTCTAAATTGTCTGTTGGTGTGAGTGGTTGTTGGTCTCTGTCTTTTCTCTGTGTGTTGGCCCTGTGATTGACAGGCAACCTGTCCAGGGTGACCCTGCCCTCGCCCAATGTGAGCTGTGATGGCTCCAGCACCCTCAAAGCCGATAAGCGGTAGAAGCTGAGTGAATGAAGTCAAACAAAAACTGCAAAACATCACATATGGTCGTGTTTTTGCATAAAAGCTTTTCTTTAGCTGTATTCAAGAACAATGGCAAAACCCCGATGCATACATTACATGTATTTCCTCACCATCACATAAATTATTTGATACTGTAACTCTTGAGAGGTTTTGCGTGAAGGCCGACACATGTGCCTTAATCTTTGCCTGTCGCAACAACACCTGTAGCCGCTAAGTTGGTGCTCTGTGCCGCTAATCTTTGTTGGTGGCTTTGGCGCCATCAGTGGCTGGAGAATACAGCAAACAAGTCAATCACGGGGAAAGTCACACACTGGGAGGGAGGCAACATTAAGGAAATAATAGTATAACTTCCAGCAAAGAGGTGAGCTGACCTAGTTCTGGCAGTATAGACTCACAAGCCACATTGTGTCTCGGAGGACTAGATTCTCCTCCAGAGGAAGGTGACTTTGTCCTTGATGGAAGGCAGTCAGTGGCCCCTCCAACACAACAAGTTCTCCATCCAAATAGACACATATGACAGCAAGCCCAAGTTATAAGGTTTGGAGATACTTTCAGAGAGGATGTTTAAGATTAGACTGGAATAACCGAGATATTTTCGTAAAAAGAAGTTTTTAGAAAGTGTCATAGCTGGAAAAAGTTACTGCTGGACAGCGATGGTCCAATCGTAGCTTGCCAACGATACGCAGGACTGTCGAGCTTTTGTTTTTTCAGCATGTTGAAGTCGTGTTCATCGGGCTGTAGTCAGAGTGATACTCTTAAGAGCTTAAATGGCAGCTTCTTGACCCTTTTCAGAACCACAATACAGCAGAAATAATGTGCAAGCTTTAGCATGTTCAACATATTCCCAGATAGCATCTCATATAGCAAAGTCCTCGTTTCCTCCTGTTGGCTTAAAAGTGAAAATGGGGGCTAAACTATATGTTGACATATAGAAAATAGAAACGAGCAGGCTACATAAGTGAAACCATTTGATCTTACGTTGTACCTTTTCACATTAGTACCACCATCACCAGGAAGAACACGCTTTACAATTTACTGCTGCTTCTATGTTTCCATATCCTATTCACGGATCATCAGCTGGAGAGGATGCAGATTATTATTATTTTAATTTTGCCCTGATATCTGAATGTAGCCTTCAAGTGCGTATTTAAGACACTTTTTTAATTTTATTTTTTAATGGAGTCAGCGTGAAATGCTACAAAGAATTCTGAACACGGGATTTTCGTCTATTTCGTGAAGCCAACCTCAGCTTAATGATAAGATTTTCTCATCTCCTCAGCAGACTAAATTGACGGTCACTGCTTTTGTCTGCCACCATTTGAAATCATGAACACATTGCTTTGAATTAAAAAGAATTTTAAGTTTAAGAATTTAATTATTAGTGGACACTTAAAGTTTTTCATGCCCTTTCTCTCAAGGTATTGCATTCTCTGCACTATTTATTCATAAATGCAGGGCAAAGTTGTTGTTGAATAATTGTTTTTGTTCCGTTGAGTAATTGATGGAGGTTTTTTTTCACAGCAGGTTTTATTTGACAATTGCTCAGATGGCGCTCTCACACTAGTTATGCAGTTATATCTCAAGCTATTTTCACGTTTTTGATTTATTTTTTTTTTAACTGTTTAGAAGATAAATAGACTGGCATGTAAGTTCACAATACCATTTAAATCTTTTTTTTTTTTTTTTTTGAAAAGAAAGCCACGCAGGCTCACACAATAGCCTTGGCTGTCATAGATCTTGGACGATGTCTGCAAAGTCAAGATATCCTCCACTACAAAAGTGCTTTCCCTTTAATGAATAGAACATGAGCTGAGGAAATTATTCCTTGAATTCTCTGGGCAGATAATGATTCTCATCTTTATCAGTGGTTTATCTTCTAAGGTCAAGATTAAAGTAAAAAGTGATGTGAACCCCCAGTGTCTCCAATTAAGAAGAGAGAGAGAGTGAGCGGGAGTGAGAGGGGGAGAAAATGAGGGAGAGCAGAGGTGGACTCCTGCATTGCTCCACTTTACGGTCCCTCAAGTATCCCTGAGAAATAGAAAACAACACAATTAAATTATGACACCTGACACTTAGACCTCACATCAGTGTGACTCATAATGGACTAACCGCTGAAAGTGAGATATTGTCAGACGATTAATGCGATCACACAGATTAGCACCTTTCTAACTTGACATTTTTTAATGTTTCCTTTTTTTTTTTTGTTCTGTTCTCGATGAAGGCAAAGGGACGTATATCTATATAGCTTCTGCATGGGTGGAACTTAAAAATGAAACAAATAAATGCTACACTTGCATTGATATGCTTCCATGAGGTATCTATTAAGTAATTTTCTCTATATGAGCATACCCTCAGCAGGTAGTCAGATGCTTACAGGAAGAGTCAGCCAGGTCTTTCCGTCTCTGCTGTGCATCCAACTGTGTTTTCAGGCAAACTAATAAAAGCTCCTCCAGAAAACCATGAGAAATGGGGAAAAAGGTGTCAAGAGCCGAAGTCTCATTTACAGACAGATTTAGAATACTTTTGCTTTCAAATTTTACTCTGTGGAGGATTTTCAGACATAAAATCTTTTCATTCAAATCATTTTTTTCCCAGAGGGGAATTTACAGAGTGGATTTACACAAACAAATCCAAAAAAAAAAAAAAGGAAATGTCCACGCTTAACCAAATTTGTTGCAACATGGCAAATTTGATTTGGGAAGAAGATTTTGGCAAATTTTTAATTGCAAGGACCTTTATCTTTATACGGATTCTGTTAAGACTAATTGTATGAAATATTTTGCAATTATCAGCGAGCCTAATTAGAATTTAATCACATAAGGGTTCTTTCTAACATCATTTGTCTAACTTCTGTGGATGTTAGACAAGGTCTTTCATTCTGTGCCCTTTGGTGCAAACTATACAGAATGTAACCCCTTAGTGTATTCTTTTTCTCTCTTGTAATGATTTTTTTTTTTTTTATTCATGCAGGCAAAGAAGCTTACAAGCTTTTACAAGCAGGGGTGCTTCCAGAAATTTAGCCTCCTCTGACAAAAAGTCACACTGGACACCCCTACAGTCTTATCACATAACGGAAGAGCATCACCTCAATGGTACTCTCCACCTCAGGGTCCTATTAAAATACTGTGTATTTTCATGAGACCCACTCCGGCGTCCCAAATTAAGAGACTTTCAACACCGGTTGGAAATATCTGCCTAGAGCAGCGGTTCCCCACCGAGCAGTTGAAGGAGCTCTCAATCAAGTGATGTGGGGGGGTGGGGGAGGTGTGACAATGTGTATTTTAATGTGCAACCAATTCATTACCCAATAAGTAACAACACTACACTGTACTTGCCGATGGATTGCTACTAGTTTTTGCCAGTTGAGCGTCATCAGGTGCCAGCTGCAGTTCAGCTGAACATCATGAGACATACTGTGAGATAGAAGGGTTTCTTTTCACATGTAGGCATTAAGCCATGATTTTCATTTAACATCTTGCCAAGACATGTTTGCACATTCATGAGTCATGAAATATTTATATTATTTATTCATTTATTTATGATGGTAATTAATTAATGTAAATCACATTTGTGAGACTGAACACACAAGCATTTATATATTACGACCGTTGAGACAAGAAGTACAATAAAACGGAAATAAAGGTGACAAAAGTTAAGTCACAATGATTTACTGTGACTTGTAATATATTGCTCTACTCCCCCCCCCAAAAAAAACGCCTTTAACATTTCCTTGTGAATGAGGGATCATTCCCACCGTGTTCCTCTGACTGACTGGCTGCATATTGGAGAGCCCAACGATTTTGCACATGAGAGTTCAATAGATTCAACTTGGCGTGAAGTAAAAGACGGATGTCGGTTCATGACAGGAAGTGACTGTGCCTCTCTCCCTGTTCAAATGAAAGGGGGAATCTGCTCTGACCATGCACGCCTTGAAGGCCCTTTAATCCTTCTTCCAAAGATTTACTATCATAGATAAACAGCGACTTTTTCTTTGCATTTGCTTTTACAGCGCCTGTAAATATTAAGCTGTTAATATCAGTCCGTTCTTATGCCCGTATGAATCAGATGCTTTAGCAGGTCAGAACTAACTTACTTTGGGTTCCCTTCTTGTTTTCTTCTTTCACATACTCCATTTTTTTTCATCACACAAGAAAGAGGTATTCTGTGTGGTCAGCGTATGTGTGCCCATACAGGAAAGACCAGACTTTTTACTAATGGAGGAACAATAGCAACTGTGAAGTTGATGGATTCATCGCTCGATCATGCAGTCAGTTAGTCAGCAACATTAGTGTTTATAGGACTGGCCCAAGCTGTTGGGGTCCATTCAAAAAGTAAAATAATATGTGGAGGATTATTGAATAATAATTGAATAGAAAAAAATGTACAAATGCAAATACAAAAGAGAAATGCGTGTGGAATTTCATAAAGATAAAAAAAAAGTATTGTTGATCTTTGAATTAATTTGAAACTACTCTGAAGCAACAGAAAATGCAGTTGTATATTAAGGACTGAAGCATTATTATCAATAAACGTTGAACTTTGAGCTACAGTAGTAATTCTTTGTGTCCAAATGAATAGAAATCATATTTCAGCACAGAAAAAAAAAGTAAAACAAAATAAATAAATTAATAAAATAACAACAACAACAACCAACAGCAGACACATAACACATAACGCCTACACATTATGCCCACATCATAGCAGTGGGTGCTTTGTTATCGGCATGAGGTTTGATCCAAGCAGGAATTCAGTGGCAGCACAAAACAAGTGCGACACATTTAATTGCTGTATAGTATGGGTCACTATAAGAAACCAGGGCAGTTACTGGTATTTAAATAAAGCCCCCTCACAGATGATAATATCACGGCAACTATAGAGACCACAGAGGAGGTGAAAAGCAGCAGACATCTTGACATAATAGCACTTCATGGAGTTAAAATTTGACATGTTAAATAAATAAAGACCTGGCAATTCTCAGGGATGTGAGAATAATCACTTTTTAAAAACAACTGATTAGCCTTTTATTCATTGCCTTGTTTTAATAGGAAAGCAGGAGCTGACGGCTAGAAATTGTCGGATTTAGTCTTTGCAGAACGTTTCAGACTTTGCATACTTCTGACACATTGCTCAATCCGCCATCTTCACTGGCAGCAGAATGCCGAGAATGTTTTGCTGCTGACGTACTTGTTATAGTTTTCCTCAAAAACCCCAATTAAGAACTCATTTGTTTTAAATTTCTCATGTGGCAAACATTTTATTTACGGAGTCATATCCCATTAAATGTTGATTGTAAGATAAGATTGTAAAGTAAAACATGCCAGCTAAAGTGAGTTATCCCAAATGTTCCGTTCTAACTCTTCTCAATGCTTTTTACCGTTTACCATTGTACTGGCTGTAACAGAGATAATGCTATAACAGAAAGGGTTTTACAAAGTTTTTTGTTTTTTTTTAAATATATAATGTGCGCTGACAGAATCAATTATAGGTTTAATGTGCTAAAGAGTTTCATTTTGTTTTGTACAAACAATGGATGACACAAGGCTACGCAGAAAAAGGAAAGCAATCCTTTTGCTCCAGTGGTTCATGGCAGATAGATGATTCCTCCAGGTAGATTTTTTTTTAGTTCAGCTGAGCTGCATTGATTTGGCGGAATCGGGTGGATGTCACACATGCACTGAACAATGCTCAATGACTTTGCTATCCTATTCCCATTTAAATTGCCTCTACGTTTCCTTTCTGACACCTGTTTAAATCAATGCCTTCCTCTGCAGGTCATGGGCTGAATGTACTAAGGCGCACACCAGCCGCCTCTCAAATCCACTAAAATCAACACAATAATTGAAATATTTTCAAGCTGATTACACCGAAGCCCGGGGCTTGGCTGGTTGCTAAGAGTACGCTCCCTAGTTGCTAGGGGGAGTAAATCATCCTGCATTATTTGATTTTTGTTACTGATATGAAACTGCTAGTCCCTCGATTAAATGTCTCACAGTCAAACACCTAGGGGATGGACAGGAGAGAAAAAATAAAACAGTCACTGTGAACCTGTAAAATAGCATCTCTAACTTCTCTTTTCCGTGGGGCTTTTACACAAATCTGTGTGCTTGTTTATGTTTCTTCCTGCTGAAATAAACAAAGCTCCGGTCCTGTTCACATTGAAGGAAAACAAAAAAGACAGCAAAATATCCAGAAATCCCATGTCACACTCAGGTTTGGTAAGATGACGAAGTAACATGACTGTCCCTTATATCAAAACAGATTGCTTTGTCAAAGCCGGGATGCTTTTTCTCAACATCAATCTCAGTCCAATTTGGGCAGTAACAGTCTTATGAATAATAGTCAGTCAAATACAACAAGGGAAACATTGACAGAATAATATGCTGTCAAAGAAGATTCAAAAACAAATCACCTTGACATTCACAAGAGTTTCCACGGGTGTCACAATTTCTGGAAGACATTTTCAAACTGTAGACATAAAAGTCAGAGTAGATTAGTTCCCTCCTTGACCGGTATAATATTTAGCAGGAAATGTTGCTTTAAGTATGATTCAGACACGTGCAACGTCTCTGAGACGCCGCGGCTAACAAGCTCTAAAACATTTATTTCCTTCCTTCGGCAGTAAAAAGGAAGAGGCCACACTCTACTACACCAGACTCTCCGTTCTGATGCTTGCTGATTACAACTGGACCTTCACTCTCATTCCATTTAATATTAATACTGCATTGAGGGGGATTTTCTCCAAAGACTTGTCAGACATTGAGGGCTGCTCAAGCCGGCTTTGTCAAATGAGATCAGTGCTCACCATAATGGTGAGGTCAAGTGGAGGGGCAGCCTCTCAACTCCATAACAGCCTGACAGCGAGCATTATAGTATGCTCTGTAAGTATAGAACACATAGACATATGCAGTCCCACACATTAGAAACTACAAATGCACCTGTCTCACAGCCAAGGTGTGCCAAATCGTTAAAAACATGTCAACGTAATCCTCCAAATGGGTGTCAGTCGAATTAGTTAATCTACTTACGCAACATTAGATTCTATCTATCAAAGGGCTAAACTCCCATGAAGAGAATACAAGCAATTTAACAGTATTCCTTGACCTCGGCTATGAGCTCGGCCCCCTGTTTTGTCGTCCTGCAGCCAGTAGGAAAAAGCTGGCTGACAGCTCTGCTAAAGGGAGGGTGAGCAGTGATCAGGACCTGGCTGCCTAACCACGGACCAGAGTCCCTTCATTAGCTGGCCGTCAGGTCTAGCTCACGGTAGTTGGATCGATAAAGCAGTGCCACTCTCTCTCTTTTTTTTTATTTTTTTTTTATTTACCAACTAGCACATTTCTTGTAGCTGACTTGTCTTTAAACTGTGCCGCTGTTTAACTGCTTTATTCAGCCTCTGTATGAGACCATCTGGTCCCCTGTCCTGTAAGTCTCTTCTAAAGCCCAGGCCTGACAAGCAAGAGATATGTCAATGCAGTCCTCAGCACAAAGCAACATCTGCCATGCCTGACGCCTACTATTGTATGGCCATTTAATCTGTCCCCCTCCTCCCCTTAACGGCACACAACAGTTCCTGGTATTATGTTTTGCCACTCAATTAGCATTATCATCCCGCTGAAATAGAAGCCAATTTACCTTTAATGACGTGATTGTTAGATGAGTGACAGTGTTCGCTGCTGCCACTATCGCTAGATAAACGGAGGCCTGCCCCTGTTTTCCTGACTGGTCGTGCCGAGGGCTGGGAAGTCAGAGCCAGCCAATCACGATGGCCTGACTTCACCCCTTCACCACCAACATTGTTTCCTCTGGTTCATAGAGGCAGTGTGCTGGAAAATTGAGTCCAGATTCATTAGGTTTTCAGTGTGCCGCTCGAGTCAGTTAAATTGATACATTTCCTAACAAAATTGAAGTGCTTTTGTGGTGCCTGCGGATGGCTGGTGACCCCACTCGGCCCACTGAGCAGCCGAAGCAAGCTGATGGATCCATTAGACCGCTTAGACTGCTTATTCCTCTCTCTCCATCTCTGACTGACACTGTAAATCTGAACCAATTTCAGACTCTAATCACCATTACAAACCCCTTCCACTGTCCATTTGTTACTCTGCAATTCGAATACACTACCTAGATTGGTTCAGAAATACCAGTTTAGAGGGGCCCTCCTGCTTTCCCATGGTTAAATGGCTCATGACTGGTCCCTTTTCTCAGCTGAAGCAGAAAAGCAGTGGCTACTGGAGGTGGAGGAGGTGGAGGAGGAGGAGGAGGAGAAAAAAATGTATAGTGAAACAAAGGGCCTTGAACAATTCCCAAAAGATAAACTGGAATTAAGAAAAATGATAGATAAATGAATAAATACCAGGGAAAAAATGGGAAGTGTGAAATTCAGCGAGATGACAGACAGGCCTCAAGGCCACACCGCCGGCTGTGGTAGAAGAGTGTCCCTTGAATAACAATCACTGTTACACCTCCAAAACATTTCCTCATCCACTAGCCATTTTTACCCAAGCTTTTATCTGCTCAGTCAACCGCACAGCACTAGCGAAGCGGCTGGAGGATATTATTTCCCTGTTGGCCCCAGTCATATAACTCTGCTTAATATGCACTCTATAATTTAAGAAACTTGAATTATAACCCGAATGTGCCTTGCCTTATATTATCTATCTAACCTTCAACTTTGTTCAACTTTGAATTAGTGACTCTGAACATTTACACATAACAGGTAAAAAAAAAAAGAAAAAAAAAGAAAAGAATTGCTCAAAAAGTCTGAAAGTAAAGCCTCACATGCATTATTTATGCCCTTAAATCAGAGCGGTTCAATTGAAGGCCTTATATTGAAAACTGGTGAGTTCACCCGTCAGTCTCTACATCTAATTAACTACTGCACCTCATATCCTCTAAGTGCAGTGGAAACACGTTTTAATTGATATTGAGATGTTTATGCCCTTAGAAAGTAATTAAGATTTTCAATTAATCCTGTCTTATTTCTGGACATCTTGGTTCTGTGTCCTTGAGCGTCCAGCGATTAATTCCCCAAACCTCCTCCAAATGAGGGAACTTCAATTACTTTGCAGTGAATCACAACCCCTCGTGTGACCTCATCCAAGGCTTGCATCATCGTTTAAATTAAAGGAAATGCAAACCCAATTAAATCATATAAGTCTGGTGAAATCAACAGAAGCTGAATGGCTGGTTTATCCCACATCCTTGAGGTGCTGGTGACCTGGGGAATATTTCTTCACTGTCTCCTGACAGTGTGAAAACAGACCATCTTGAAAACAGCTGCTTTTAGGTTATCAATAGTTCTATAGCAATCAATTAAAACCGCCTCTTTATAGAAAAAAAAAAGTGGCCCCTTTGGGATCGAAAAGTAACTATGTGCCGTGTGAGCTGACTTCTTCCTGCTCCCCAGCATCTCACTTTGCTCGTATTCTGAATGTCCAAACATGCTGCACGCTGCGCAACAAAACTGCTCGCTAACAGATAGGAAAAAGGAGACACAGACTTTATCAATCAACCCTGAAAACGTTTGTTTCCTCGTCCCAGATACACCCGCACTGATACTGGTAAAAAGGCAAAGTCTGATATGAAAACAAAATCCATCTTCTACAGCAGTTTTATAGCTTTGGAATTACATTTCCCCAAACCTCAAATGTGCACAGACAATATGACAACACTCTGAGTGTCCAAACCTCTATTGTCATGCCAAGAATAAATAATAATTTCTCCTTGCTGCCCTTGCAGTGCTGTTTTGCTCACACATAGAATCACCTGCCCATCTAGGCAACAAAAAGCCTGCTTGGGGATTATGGTGACATAATCTTAGCAGTGGCCTGTGAGTCGAGGGCTGAATGGGTTTGAACCCTCTATGCCACACTGAGATAACATTTGTCACCGGGGTTCCTGGGCGCCCTATTCATAGATTAGTGGACTGTCGCCTTTTCAGAATGTGAAATGGCTTTGGCACTGCTGCATGTTTATTTTCAAAACCTGTGCCTCCAAGGATGAGGAGAGCATCTTGTCCTTTTCTTAAGAGCAGCACCGCTTGGCCTCATACGAGCACATAGAAATCAGCAGCCTCTCTTGTCTGTGTGAATC
Source organism: Remorina albescens (assembly GCA_034769265.1). Taxonomy (NCBI): domain Eukaryota; kingdom Metazoa; phylum Chordata; class Actinopteri; order Carangiformes; family Echeneidae; genus Remorina; species Remorina albescens. Next base: position 4,949,563 of record CM068493.1, read on the forward strand.
TGTGATGACACTGAGCGCTGAGGAATACTATTACATCTTATTATTACCTACTAGACCTCCTGAGATAATATATCATATGTCTGATAGGCAAAGTGTTATCATTTGATTCTTTTTTTTTTTTTAATGCAGTCTGATTTCTGTTTGCCTTTTTCTTTTCCTGTTGTTCTATAAGCCAGAATCAGGGCTCATGCCATCATGAACTAATAATGGTTAAAGTGAACCAACATGACATTTTGCGGGAAAAACGCAGTGATTCGTTTGCTCAGTGAAAATTAGATAGAATGGATAGCACTCTCATACCTGTTGACAAAATGTGACGCAAACTGGTTAGCTTAGTTTATCATAAATATTGAAAACAGGGGGACACAGTTCGACAAAAAAAAAAGTACTTTTAAACCTCCTGCATTTATTCAATAACATCTTTGCAAAGTTTGACATGTAAAAATGTCAATTTGCTGTTCGCCAGGTTATGTGCTGAACTGTTCCTGGTGTTTCCACCATGCTTGGCTTTTTTTTTTTCTTTTTTTAGAAGCCTATAAAAAAAATAAAAAAAATAAAAATATGAACAGTTATTTTTGGAAATCTGTAAAATTCTGTATCTGTAAATTTTTGCAATTGTTGAATATCCAACATCAACATCAACAGCCACCGGTGCATTTACAAAACAAGTGGTTATAATAAAACCTAAAGAACACAGCGCTACTACTTAAAGGATAACCAGACTTTAAGGTATCGCAGTCAGACTAGGTCAGGGCTAGCTGGTTAGCATGCTAACCTCTCTAAGAAAAGAAGCCATAGAAATAGAAGCACAACAAGGGTTGCTTTACAACATTGGAGTTTGATAGTTCAAATTTACAAAAAGCCTCATCAAACGACTGTAACATGTCAAGTCATGAGCTTTAGATGTCCCAGTAGATGTTATTTGTTAAACAGCAGTCTTTATGCTAAACTAACTGACTGCCGTATCTTCATATAACAGGACAAAAAATCTGTGACGGATGAGTGACGCTCTGGCGTCAAACACGAATAAGCGAAATTTCCTGAAATTTCTCACTATCCCTTTAAACAAAGAACATTTTCTAATGATCAAACCAGTGTGAGCAATGAGTGACTGGTTATTTATCACTCAATGTGTTTACATTCATTCAGAACAGAAGATCTGGGGATGTTCGCCGCCGCAACATCTCTGCCGTCCCTCTGAAAAACCTCCACAGTGTATTGTGTGAGCACGCTCGAAGGGGTCTTTAATCAGCCCGAGCGGTCCCCACAGTTAGCATTTAAAGCGAATCTTTGCATCACAAAAGAGTGGGATGTGTAAATGAGATGTGACATTTTATTTGTGCGGGGCTATGCAGCAAATAAATAAATATCAGGCCATGACAGACAGAGACTGCTGGGAAAATCTCCTCTACATTGCACTCGCTGGTTAACTGTCACACCATTAAATTGTCTTTCACGTTGACATGTTGCCATCCGATTGGTTAGCAGATGTAAAAAGAGGGAACACTTGCCAAACAGTTTCCAAGAGCATGAAATTGATATTGTGAATCATATGTGACAGTGACTCTTCTGCCCTATAATTGATCTACATTAAGGCTACAAGGTTTCAGCCTGTGATTGGAAAGCAGGGCACATCATGAGGCTCTGTGTATCCCCGCCTGGCAGCCAGAGGAGTTTATTCTCGCAATGGAAAGATTACATCTTCAATTTTACCTGGGGTGTATAGACCTCAGTGGGCCAGGAGATATCTCTCTATAAGTGGGACCTTACTTATTGCTCTTTCAAGTGGTAGATCTATCCATTCACTCTAATTAAATTGAGCTTTTTAATCTGGTTCTTCTAATCCAGAGTCAAGTGTGTTGGGACTTGGATGATGTGATTTGAAAGGGAATACTCTTGATTCACTGAAACACTGTTATCTCCTCTGCACTATTGAAATAAATTCGAAAATGAGGTTTGTGCACTTAAGCACCGCACACTCAGATGACCTGAGCCGGCTGCTTTGGCGTACAATGTGTTCCGAGTAAAGCAGAAGGATATAATGAAAAATAAAAGCCTCCAATCAGCACCTGCCATCTTCTTTTTTTTTAACTGAAGTGAAATTACAGGAGATTGGCTAAAACCAGATGTCAGCAGGACTCCGGAAACAACATTGCATTTTATTTCCTTTATTTATCTAATTTGTTGTTGTTGTTGTTGTTGTTGTTTTTTGCCAAACAAACATGGCATTATCATGTTGCAAAAACCTTATCATATGTGCCAGATTAGAGAAAATGAAAAATCTGAATTCCTGGCCAGTCAGAGAAGTTTAGTGCCAGATTCTTCTTGGAGAATGTGGGGGAAAAAAACAAACAAACAAACGAAAAAACAACAACAACAACAACAAACAAAATAGATGAGTGAGTTGGATTGGTAATTTGAAGATGACCTCTCCTGGCAATCCCAGGGCCCATCTGGCAAAAGGTAAGCCCTCCATCCGAAAAGCAGTAAAGCATCCATCGCTCCGCTATATAACCTCTCTGCTGAGGGAATTCATGCAGTTTGGTCTTAAAGATCCAGATCAGGACGAAGCTTGATAAAGCTTGTTCTAGCTGGGTATCCAGAGATAGGGGTCTTACCTATGAGTCATTTTCAGCATGATCACCCTTATCTGTGTTCAGCTGGGCTCCCCCAGCTACTCGGGGGGCTGCTGTTTAACCCCGACACTCACATGGCTTCACCACCAAACACAAAAAAACCACTCACAGCCAAAGATGCTTGTTTGTCAGGGATTAAAGGTATTTTCCCTGCTTCTGTTGCAGCATCCTTATTTGGCAACAGCAGCCGACTAATTTAGGTTGCTGTGCCACCGCTCTCATCAACAAACTCTAGGCCACTTTCCAAGATACACTGGCTCACGTAAACCTATGCAAATCCTGTTGGACAAATATCAGAGCAGCCAACGAACTGCCCCGGCAAGAAAAAAAATCGAATTCAAAAATTAATAAATAAAAAAAATAAAAATAAAAAGTTTAACGGGAAATATTCAGTCACGATGTGTGTAAAAATCAAAAGAAAATGAAAGAATCTGGGTTGAGATCAAAGCTGTGAGAGAAATGTTGCAAGGATATGGCTGAGAAGAATGGGACAATGAATATATTTTAGGCAATTACCTCAGAGAGCAGAGTTCCATAATTTATGTCTGCCAAGATAAAAGTAATCCACAACACAGAAACTAAAGAGCTGATCTCATAATGGATATTTTAATCAAGTCCCTCGAAAAGAAAGAAGAGCCTATTAAATTCTAATTTTCATTTATGAATGAAGAAATGATTTTGCACCTCAGTCAAATTGCTAAGTGCATGCTGCAAGATGTTGTGCAGGATTACACATTAAACTTTAAAAAAAAAAAAAAAACCTCAAATTACTTTTTAAATGCAGTCTGTCTTTTAAATGTTTTTATTTGAAACTGAACATTTCTTGACCCTGTCATTGTTTTACAAGAAAGGAATGAATTGTCAAGAGTTGGTGGGTGGGGGGGGGGCACCCAGTAGGATTTGCCATAGGCTTTGGAGGGTTTTTTTCTGTGTTGCAACATATCCAGTATATTTACTGTACCTCTCCTCATGGGAAACATGCACGCATGTAGGGCTACCACTCCCAAAAGGAATATCACAGTAAACTAATCATGAAGCTGCCACCAGCATCTCTCACGTCTGTGGATCCCAAAGTGGAATACGCTTCTCCAAACTAATTGCCAACCTTAGCTACGCTATGCACATCCACTGAGACATCACTCGCCATGTCTTAACCACTTTATTAACATTTATGATTTATAAAAAAAAAAGGAATGAATTCCTGAAGTCTTTTTTTTTTTTTTTTGGATGCTTGTCTTCAAGCTTCAACAAGGGATCTCATCTTGGTCCCTGATTTGGATAACAGACAAATACCAATTCAGCCACCCTGATTTCATCTATTTAAGCTAACATACATTACAGCTCAAATGGCCTTAATGGATGTCTTTGTGGCAGTTCGTAAACAAACAGCAGCGGGGTGGGAATGGTCGTTGCTATAAAGCAAAGCATGACACTCTGGGGGGTTGCAGATGGGATCTCTCCATAGTGACAGGATGTGATCAGAGATGTCCCTGCTGAAATCTATCCAGGTTACATGATACCCACAGCAAGAGAGTAGTGTTTTTTTTTTTTGGTTTTTTTTTGGACCGCTGACCCCAAATGCAGATACCCTACAAAAACAAAAACAACAGCAAAATAAAAAAAAAATAATACTAATAATAAATAAAAGACGCATTTCTGGCAAAGACGTAGAGAGGCAAGACCTTGGAGAAAAGGAGGAATAAAGTAGGAAAAGATGGAGGCGGAGAGAGCGTAAAATGTTTGTGTGTTTGTTCTCTGGTGTGTGTTCTTCCACGTAAGGCCAAGAGGGAGAAATAAATGGGGAGATGGGGCTAAAAATACGGGAAATGACAGATAGAAGGAAAGCAAGTATTGGGGTCACACTGATGGCCACTGAATTGTATGGTGAATTGAATGAACTCATCTTTGAAAGACTAGTGTGTAGTTTCCCTTTATTGAGCGAATAGCCATATTAACATCCTGTTCTCTTTGCGAAGTCGAAACCATATCCGATGATGATTGGGTTTGGGAGATGCTTTGATGGAAAAATAGAGCCCATTGCATCCACATCACCATCTCACACCACATTGGCATATGCGGCTCACTGCTCCCCACTTTTGGCCAAAATTGAAGAGCTTGCACAGAGGAAAATAAATAGATGGTTGAATAGCAATGGCCTCTGCCACTGAACCTTTTATCAGTGGGAATCTAACAGCCGTGCCGTTTCAGAATTTCAGTTTAGCTTCCGATTACGGTATGTCCCGGCATTTTATTCCCTACATCTCTATGCTTCGTAGCATTCAAACACTTCTTGGTAACTGCCTATTATCCAACAGTTCCACTCCACTGACCCTGCCAATAAAACTTTTCATATCCTTATAAATGAACTCAATTGCAGCGTTCTAAACATTTACACTGCACTAACAGATCATCTCCACACCTTGGAATTGGCTAAATTCCCTTTTCCTTATGAATATATAGGAGGAGATTAGAGATATGATAGCTTTTCAGATTGCTGCACCCAGTGAAATTAGTTTAGCGAGCATTTACAGACTAAATTGGAACCATTAAATAGCGGATTGAATTGATGGCACATTCATTGTCTCTCCATCGGTATCCCTGTAAAATCAATTAGCCGTCACTTTTCCATTCTCAATAAAGTATGATTGTCAGCTACGGATGAATAAAGAAGACCCTGACAGCCACTCAGACCAGAACACCATGTGAAAACAAATCTGTGTATAGGCCAGGGGGCTGGCAAATGTAATCTGTAATTGTGCAAAAAGGCCCAATTGACTTCATCAAAAGGCCACTGTGCATAGGCTGGGCCATTAGTTTCAAGAATGTACCACATCAAAGTGAAAAAAGAAGCTGCAGGAATTGTTTCAGTGCACGAACAAGTGAAGAATACTTGAATTGAATCATTTGAATTATAAATGCAGATGTTCTGATTTTATATTTTATTGATACAAAAGATTTTTAAACGGTTTTCTTAAATTCTTAATTTTCGGAAGTCTTTAATGAGAAGCTCCAGAATGATTGAAGGTAGCCGAGAATAAACACCACTTCACTGTAAACACCTGTAATTTTAAGGTGAAATCATCGTCGTCATATGCCACGTAATGCACGCCCTGAACATTACGTCACAGATGGACATTAGATACTGTTTTCTGTATCAATGAGCGAGAAAAATTATTTGTTTAACCACATGCTGCGTTTGTAACATACATCCATTGCTACTCAGCAGTTCAGATTTGGTTGCAGATCAAGCAGCATTGTGTCTGTCAATTTGCCAGAAGCACTGATAAATGTCCTCAGAGATCAAGACTTTCATCAAATTTTTCCTCCTAATGAAATCAAATAGGGTCTCCCAGTATCCCTCATCATAATTCTTCATGCAATATCTGCACTGAGAGCCTCTGCTCCGACAGCTGAAGCCCCCCCACCGCTTTATTTTCTCTGTATAGAGTAACATATGAGCATGCATATGAAAATTACCAGAGGCAGCAGCATCACATATGCTACTACACCATAGATGGCACAATGAAACAATGCCAGTTTTTCAATCAGCCATTTTGGTGAATTGATAGAACAGCTGAAGCTTTTTTTTTTTTTTGTTTGTTTGTTTCCAAAATATGCCAAGAACTGATTAAAACAATGACACCAACAGCTTGATGGACTCCGAACAGTAACTTTTAAGATGTGCCAACAATTACAAGCCACGGCTCCAAAAGTCAATGAAACGTGGCAATTTGGGCAAGTCTTTACGTTGACCGTGATATTTTTAAAATGTGTTAGTAAAACACACACGTTTATCTGGTTATCTTTTGAATAGCCATTAAGTCTAACCAATCTTTTTGTGCACTTTTGTTCACGTTTGGTTTCTCTCTGTTCCACCTCCCAACATTTACATTATTATTATTATTATTATTATTATTATTATATTTAGAGTTGGTCTAAATGCTCAGTCTTCATATCTTCTGGTGTTTTATGTATGCCAGCAGGACTTATTTGAGGTTCTTGAAGATTTCAATTTCTCCAAGCCGCATTTGCAAAGCCCCCAGAAATGATTCAAAACACAATTAATCACAATAATATCGTTATCGTCGTATTATGATTCAGTCTTAATTGCAACAGTATTGTGATTTCAAGATTTCTTTCACTGTTGACATTTTTATTTTTATTTTTTACTTCATAACTTCAACAAGCAAAGAATATTCCGACTTTTCTTGAGTTAAAAACCTTTGATCACGGTAAATGTCAACAGTCAGGTCTGCAATGAAATGATTCATTCCTGCATTTTTCTGCAAATAAATACAGGAGGAAAAAAGAAACGCCAATGAAAATTCAAACCCCTTTTTTATCTCAATAATCACAGACTAAGACTTCTCAGTGTCCTGAAGGAAATGATTATAGGCAGCTAAATGCAAACCGGGCTGAGTGGATGATAAAAAAAAAAAAAAAATATGTGCCATAGCATTCATGGATACAGGTATTAAATTCACTGTCAGGTCCATATTGCTCTAATTTCTAAAAAAACTAATGAATCCTCATCTCCCTGCTACAATTACTCTGGGGTGCATTGTACTGGCAGAGGATCGGTTATCTCCACACAAAGTAAGGGCTTTAGGATTCTCAGATGAAAGGTGAGATGGAAATGCGATCGGGTATTATTGCTTCGTGTTATCAACACTTCAGCTTCCAGTATATGTACTGATACATAGTAGATGCTCATTTTGGAGGTAAATACTTTGATTTCATGAATACAAATGGCTGTCTACAATAGGCAGGGTAAGAGGCAAATCTATATCAATCTGACTGTTGCAGGCCCCTCAGAAGAGGATGAAGGAATCCAGTGGCGGCATTCAGTGTGTGGTGAGAGCAAAGGTATAATAAACTGCCCGTGTGTTTTGTAGTCGGCCAATAAATGCTGAGCTCCCAGCTATGACGCAAGATTGACAATGTTTAAGGAGGCAGGTGGAACAGCGTTCAGGTCAAAGGATATCCCAGGTAGCAGATCGACCTCAGACCAGCTGAGGAGCTCTTTAATGTTCAGGAGCTAATGGAAGGTGAGAAAAGTTCAGAGGGGGTTTTCTCATGAACCTGGCTGACCTGGGGGAGAGGCTGGCTTTAGGGAAGGCCTGAGGCTTCGGCGGAAAAAGAGACAGCTGATATGTCTGGTAGCAGGTGGGGCGCTGGTTTGTCCACAGGTGCTGCACAGATGCCTCCAAAGCAGAGCAGGCACCAGTTATCCAGGGACACTGGGGCCCGCCGGAGCCTCCTGATTCGGTCTCACCCACAGCCCTCGCATCTGCTCAGCCATTCTTTAGGAGTAATTACACGTGGCACTTGGTGGGCACATGATGGATGCTGGGAAACAAGGACAGAAATCTGACATGACTGTTTTTCCAAGGTTCAATAGCAACAAATTAAGTGAGAGATCCCCCCCCTTATATTATTTTCATCATAATTTAAATGATGTTTGTGTCTAGAAGGGAGGTCAGGTTCTGTTGTTGTTCCATCTGTTGTCTTCCAAAAAGATTTCCAAGATATTCAGTATTTCAAAGCCATAATAGAGAATAAATGAAACGTATGAGGAAATGCTGTCCAATTGGTGTCATAATTGCTATTTGGAGGATTCATAATTACAGAGTGCAGCCATCAGATAAAGGAGTGCAGATAAAACGGAGTTGGGCTGGTAATGGAAATCTGTTTGGAGAGGAATAGTTTCTAATAAGTAATTTTGCCTAATAAACTATAACCGATTTAATCTCCGCCTTATCAGGCCAAGATTTCACCACTTTCCTTTTTAATTGGCTATTTTGTAATCCCAATTCCCAACAGAGCGGATGGTCTGTCTGCCTCTCCGGAGAGTTAGCATGAAATCAGTTTGAAACACTGTGTCAATCTCATTCTGAAGTGGCCATCTGGCCAGTGTACAGAAGCTGGGGATGGCACGCTGAACCATGGGGTCTCTGCGAGGCAATCATCAGCAGATTTACACAATGTGTTAATGCAAATTTAATAGAGACTTCCTATCGGCCACTTTAATCTTCCATGTGTTCTCTGTGTCAGCCTGACCAAATCCTCCGACTACTGCAGGAAATCATACTCATCTACAGGAGATAACATATTCTGCTGCTGGGATTCAGCTAATATATATATATATATATATATATATATATATATATATCATTTACATATGTTGTTCTTGTATTTTATCCTGAAGGGAGTTGAGTAACAATGACAATAAACAAATTCAACATTTCAAGTGAAAAGACAGTAGTGGCCAAACGTGATGATAGGAATTCAGTCACTCTTAGAAAACAACAAAGCATTACATCTTATATCCAACATTATGTAGCGTTTATGTGGATTATCCCCAAATGTTGGTCATGTGAGTCATGTGTTGGAGGTAGCTTGTTAATACATTTACTTGGCCCTCGTTCTGCAGAACGTCCTACCCAAAAAGCACCTCAGGTTTTTAATACATAGAGCAACGACTTGATGGATTAAATATAGTTGTTGATTTAAATGGCAACACAACTGCTTACTCAACTGCACCTGGATTTTTTGGCTTATGACTGAAATTAGTTTCCATCCACAGGACAAATAAACATTAAACAGGAGCTTTTTAAAATATGGCTAACAGCCTGTAGACACGGATTATCCTTTATCCATCACTAATTATAGACTCATATGGCCTAGCAGAGAGTGTACATCAGGCAACAAAACTCAAACAAAAAGCGAGGAATTTCAAGTTGGTGTGACGTTTATCAGTCGAGGACGCGGTTCACTCATTTTACTGTACATCTGTTAAGTTCAACACACCAAGTAGATAAACCATATGCTTGTTCTTTTTAGTGGGGCACCAGTCCAGCAACAGTTATCAATGCTTTTTCATCCCACTGTAATATAATTTAATTCAGCCTTTTAATGAATTGCGCTTTATTGCTTGCAAGTTAATGATTACACCCGAAACCCGACGCAAAAGTCGGCTGGAACTGCAGTGGGCAGCAACTTATACGTTAGTTTACAAAAAGATTCCAATTCCCTTTATTCATTAAAGTCAAATATATCATACAGAGACATAGCAAGGAAATCTGGGATCCTTGAAAGAAAATTGCTCTGGGCCCCGTTTAATTAATTCATGCACCCTACTATGAATTTTATGGTCCCTCTCCAGCTGTGGACCCCTAATATCATCCCCAGCTTTCACCCTTCTCTGTTTGCATTGGCTTTATCCCGGATACAATCTTTAATTTCAATTAGGGAAATACTGGGAATTATCAGCGTGGGTATTAAAAAAAAAAAAAAAACAAACTAAACTAAACAAAACTACCCTAAAAATTTAAAGAAAAGAGTGAAATATTCCAGGAATGAAGCTTCTGTTTCTCTGTGGCGTTGCTTTCCAGATGACCATAAAATGAAAACTAATAAAAAAGTAGCATGTGTGGAGCTCTGTAACTATCTTATCATGTTGTGCAGTCGTTGACGGAAATGTATCCCGATGAGTTCATATTTGGATGAAAACATACTAATACCAGTTCAATTCAGTTGGAAAAAAGGAGAATCGCCAACTTGAACATCTCTTGGTCTGAGAACAAAGAAGTGCCGTACAGCCTGGGGGGCTCAATGACTGGGGCACAGCTTTATTGTAGGAGCAGTAGTTGTAATATGTAGTCTGATGACCAGAAAATTATACTGGCTGCTCTCTCCGTGACCTTTTTGCATTTTTCCACATCCAGTCTTTTGTGCAGGGCCACATCAGTGTGACATCACAGGTAACAGGGTGTGGAAAATCTTCTCTTGTTACACATTATTGCAGAAATTATGAACTCTGCTCCTTGAAGTGTCCTAGGACTCACTGTAGCAATAGCGCATTTAGCGGTACAGTCTGTTAAACACAGAGTGAGTGCTTGCAAAAAAAAAGGGAGCAATAATGGATCAATTAAAAGTCTTGCTTTGGTTTAATTTGTCTGTTTTGCTAAAAAAAACTTTCTCCCCTGTTCTGGAACCAGAAGTTCAAGCTTTGACTTAACACACACGTATAAAACCTCAGCTAGGAGTTGAATCGGAAATGTTTGAAAAAAATGTTTGAAGGAATATTCCTCCATGACTCATACATTTATCGTGGAATGTAAAACCATCTGCTGCTGTGTTTGCTCAAAACATGACACTAAGATTTCCAGCAGATGGTTTCATGTTTGATCTTTTCACCGTTCCACTAACAAAATAAGTTTGGTTTGGTCAGAAGTTGACGGAGAAAACCATCCGTTGCTTTGTCGCTCCTTATTTTTTCTTGTTTTATTGAAGGGAGTTGAGCAGTTTCACAACCTCAGTTTAGCCTCTTCAGCCTGGTTTTTAACAAAACACTAAATGGCCCCGTCCCCATTCTAACAAATTATATCTTCCCTGGATGCTTCAGGTTTCAACTGAACATAATTTTCGTACTCTCAGATGCTCTGACCAATCGCTCTAAAAGAAGCAAACCGCTTCTGCTGTTTTAATTCCAACTTTATTGAAAGGCCCACCCCTCATTGTCAGGTCAGCTAGGTCTGTAGCCTCCCACCTTTTTAAATATATTTTAAATTTTATTATCATTCAGACTTCTGGACTGTTGCTCCAAGAACTAAAACTCAGTAAACACGGAGAGCAGCAACAACAACAAAGAAAAAAGTTTTTCTTTGTTGTTGTTTTTATCACATAGTATCCAGCTACCAGGAAACTACATGTTGATTTTTTTTCCATCAATGCTATACAAATATTTCTTTGTATCAGTCTCTAGTACATATGTAAATCTTCTCAGTGTGTAGCCGAGGTGTAAAATATCCTATTTTTTCTCCATCTTTGGAAGAATCAGTTCAGGATCTGTATCAGAAATGGGTTCAAAGGTTACAAGGAGATCAGGTTCAAAATCTAAAGCTCTTAATATTTAAGAATCCAAATTGGTCTCTATGTGTTTCTGTTACACTTTCAATCAGATTTTGTAGCATACAACATTTTTGTAACTCTAAAATATTTATGTTTCATTCCATTAATGCTTTTAGTGTTTGAAAATACTGAGGAAACAATACAATCTTCTTTTATTTCAGTTTACATGCATTTTTTTTCCTGACTCTGCGTCTTTTTTTTTTTTTTTTTTTTTTTAATGTGCGCTCATTAATTACCACTCCGTCGCTTCTGGTGTTTGCTTATTTCACTGTTTCACTTGTGAGTCACCACAGTGTTGAGTAAAGACGAGATGAAAGTCAGAGATAGCAGCGTTGCTTCGCAGTGAAAGGACATTCTGTGCTTTTGTTCTCAGACTGTAAATAGACTTTGTCTCACCGAGTCTCTCTCTGTATTATTTGCTGTGCCCCTGTCAGACCTTTTGTTGTTCCATAATGCACTTTGACAATGCTACTACACCAGTCACATATGCATCAGTGGTCTCCGGTGGGAGTATTGTTATGTAAATGCATATTAATGAACTTCCCTCTGAACAAGTGCTCCGCTACTGGTGTTACAGATGTGTCGAGGAAACGGAGGGCAGAATGTCCCTTTGTGTAACGCTGCATGTACATGGAGTTAAACATGAAAACTGAGTAAATATATTTATATATTACTTTTGCAATAGGCAGCGACTAATTCAGCGAATAACTTCAGTAAATCAGGGCCTTTTGTTGGCTAACAATGTCTTTCATTCTCTGTTCAACAGATGACATATGCGTTGGTATCCTGACTTTGAATCTTATCCTGTTTCTGATTAAATTCAGTATGCGGAATTTACATGGAACATGAAAAACCAGTTTCATATCATAAAGCGTCAGCAGGTGTTTCTGGATTTCTCATCATCTCAGCTACTCTATGAAAAGGTTCAGAAAGCTGGTGAAGGTGTTTATGTGTCACATTATCCTGCTTTTCAAAGTTCTTCAGCTACTATCTCCAGATTTCTCAGGGAAAGATCTGATCGTCTGAAACTGGGAGGAGCTGGAACCAGGATACTAATGTACACTAAGTTAGGTTCGATCATACAGACAGACCATAATGAGCTAAAAGCTCCAACACGTTGAACTGAGTGAGACAGAGAAACGTTGCTGGAACTTTTTGAAGGCTGTTTAGTAAACCGGTTAAACTCGAAATGACGACATTTATTTCTAATCAGCTACAATATTAAATGCACTAAATTGTTTTGTTTGGACACTTCCAAACATTTTGAATTTCCTCATGTTTATACTTGTCGGACCTCGTAGCTTTTAAGGGGTTCTCAAACAGTTTTGGTCATGCTAAATTCTGAACTAATTAAAACTGGCAGAGATGCACAGAGTGGTTTTCGACCAAATGACACTGTCGTATCTCCATAAGACAGGGAACTGAATTTGTATGAACGGCTGGAACAGGTAAATAAAAACCTTTGATTTCATTTCAGCTTGAGTGTTTCTTAACAAAAGAGACATGGCTAAAGAAAGAAAATGGATATCAAAATGGAAATTTCCCGAACTGTTTAATTGGATGGCCACTTTTACTAAACTTATCTGTGCAGCACAACTCATTCACTGGAAGTGAGCATTTCCAATTAGAGAAAATAACTATTTCTTCTCACGTCAAAAGCATGTCTTTCACTGTGGTATATAGTTATGACAGCATGTACCACTGTAAACAAATAAGACGCTCAGTGATGTCCTCTCTTAACCTTGTTAGCGTCTGTCAAATTTGCTTGTAAACACACATATACTAATACAACTTTCCCAGGTTTATAGCACATATGTCATTCAGAATCACACCTATCTTAAAAAAAAAAAAAGTTGATAGAATAAACTATATATATGTATTTATGACTCAGAAAAAAAAAACAGCCGCCCTGGAGATCATCTTTAAGTAAGTCAATAAGACGTGAATCATGATGAACGGCATTTTAAATGGAACGCCGTTACAGTCTTAACACTATTGTGAGCTGAGTTAAGAACAAATGATTTCATCCTGTGTAGTCTCGGAATAATGGAAAAGGCTTCTACATTATTGCCCATTTTTTTTCCTGGAAGCTATAGAGACTGACATTAATCCCAACTGTCTGTAAAATTGAAGCAATAAAAACCGCAAGCAGTGGCATCAAATTTTGCCGTGGCCATGCTCCTCAAAAATATAGATCCTCAGACAAACAATGATATACTTGATTGTTTCAGTAAAGATTCCTGGACTCTCTGCATTCCCTTTGTTGTACATGGGAGAGACATTACACCAATGGTGGAATATGACCTCATTTGCTGCAAAGAGGAAATTTAATTAACAGAGCAAACAGCATCTGCCAATATGCCTCCATAGAGACTGCAGAGGATAAGAAATACCTTTCACAAGGACCTGCAATACTGTGTTAAGACTGGACCAACAGTCAAACACGTGGCACCAAACCCCTCCGCGAGACTCTTAATTCGCAGTTTTAAGACGATCAGTGAGAGTATGCACTGTACTTACCATAACCAACACACAAAAATTCCTAAGTTCATGAAAGCTGCATGAGTTGAGTTAAGAGAGGACGAGCCAACAGCTTTCTGTGCTTCAGCAGCAAAGTGAGTAAAAACTCTAATATCATCTTTAGCGTTATCAGCGTTTTTTGTCTTAACTTGTAAAACTGCTCACTTGACTTGGTGGCTGTTCTTTTCTTTGCTTGTTGTGCCAAAGTAAACTGAAAATCCTCAGAGGAACCGTGTGTGTATTTTATTTTTTTTTTTTAAATCCAATATAGTTCATCTTCTGGCCAAACTTACTTCAATACACATCGTAATGATAACTATATTCACACTTCACATTTGTGGCAGTAATTTAAGCAGATACACAACATTCCCATGCACGCCCATATACCAAGCAGCGCACTGAGTTGATACAAACAGTTCGGAGCAAGTAAATAAAAATGGATTTCATATCACTGAGTGTTTTTATTAAAGGTCAACTCCCTGATTTAAACACCCAAAGTCAAAGCAAGGCGCTGCCGTCACACTCAAATTGATTGGCAGGCTTGAAATCTTAATTATTGCTTCCTTGAAATTTAATATTCATGACTAAATAAATGAAAAAGTAAAAAAAAATTAAATAAAAAAGCATGAAGCATTAAGACTCAAACTGTTCTGTTCAGTTCATCTGCTTCTTTGTGGCCATGTAGTTGTGTTTTTATCACAATACAGCCAAACAGTCAACCATCCTGACCGGTGCGTGAATGTATCTGACATCACCTTTTTCAAACTGAGGCAGCCAGAAGAAAGGCATAAATATAAGAGGTTGTCCTTTAAAATAACCCCCAGGAATCATGAATCAAAGATACAATCAGCCGAACCCTCACCTTAGTTTTCATCTATTTTCTAATGTTACTCAGCATTTTGTAAATATGACCTAGTAATATTTGCTTAACTAGTTACAACTCTGACCATAATAAATAGACCTTGGCTCAAATTGACTTGATCTAAAAATAAAGATAAAGCCTTTTGCTTGGCAAGAAGCAGAGGAGTTGATATCAATGCAGACCTCTTTTTTTTTTTTCCCCAGTCTGGCTAATTGGACAGCCACTTGTACATTATATCGTCAACGTTATGTGTAGCACTAGGCCTATAAGACTGGTATATGGGTATTTGTTTGAATGAATGCATCACCTTTGAGTTTTGCTAATGACTATAGGTGCTATGTTGACCTTTTGCTGCCTTTACGACGTGCTAACATCTCACAACTTGTGTGGAAACAACACCTTCGCATGGCAGGCGGTAATATAGAGGTGGTGCTCCATTACCCATGTAGCCCATTCATGGTTATGATTATTATTCCTCTTTGTGCTCTGCCCGAGACTTAAAGCACTTCCAGGGAGGACTGGCTTCACTGGTATCCTGATGGTTGAGCAGACTGATTTGTTTGCCCAGGGGATTGTTCATGTGCTGTTAAGAGCCAATAAAATACAGAAGGAGCCTCGATGGCTTGGCGTGGAAGCACATCATCTCCTGTCAAAAAAAAAGGAGAACAATAGATACTGCCACTAAATGTCACTACATCTATATATTTTGTTTCTAATTCTTAATTGTAACTGCTTCAGTGTAATTGGTTTCTGTGATATTAAATTCATAGCTAAAGTGAGCAGCATCCAAACTTCAGTAAACAATTTTAAGCCTAATTTGGTATGAGACATGACTGGCCCAGCGGCAGTGTGCAACTCCAATTATGATAAGGATTAAGCACATGCAATCAAAAGATAGAACAAGATAATGTGCAGAGATACATTTGGCAAGCAAGCAGTTAATTGGGGAAGCATGACACCCTACCTGCAAAGGAGGAGGCAGGAGATGATGTTTGAACTGCCTCAACATTATTAATGGCAAAATGTACTGATTTCTCTCTGTTGCCTCTGAATTGGTCATGATTATCACGAGAAAGGCCTGCCTGTGTGGTTTGGAGGAGCCAGACGGAGCTGTCAGGGAATCCGGTGGCCGCTGTCTGTTACTGCTGTCTGTGCCCGCTGAACCCAGGAGGCAGAAAACGACCGAGTTCACAAGTTGATTAATGAGCGTGCTGCCACCAGTTGTCAAAATCTGACACCGATTATGAAGCTTCAACCTTTTTTTTTTTTATGAGGCAAAAAGAAAATACTTTATCCTCCAATGAATCAATTTGGTGCAGAAATTGATTTTACTTCGTACAGACTGGTTGTTAAGGCAAATAAAATACATCCGGAGGTTTTTGCATTATTGGACGCTGTGGACGTTTCAAACTCTAGCCTTAACGGGCCGATTTGGCTCCTTGAGAAAACATCGTGGCAGGCCTTTGCATCGGAGCAGTGCTAATGATGATAACATATATTGAATCTGTTTGGCTGCTGACTGTCCAACTGTTAGGAGAGATGATGAGATTAATTAGGAGTGGGATGGCTACTGAGGGAGAGATGAAGCTGTCATTATACACTAGGTGTTGAGTAATTATGACTGCCTCGTCTTTATCCTCTGCGAGATTGTCTCCACTGAACTTTTAACTCTGACCCAATTAATGCCCCAGGTAAACACGCTCCTGCTGCGGTCATGAGCCTGTTCCTCCTGAGATTACCAGTGAAATGAAGCTGTACATTTTATCTGTGCATCATGCCTGGAAAGTCAACTTGACAGAACGCGGGGCACTTGATAAACAGTCTATCTAGGGCACACACTGTATAGCAGGTCTCTCGGGGAGGGGAGACAAAACCCAAGACATTACAGAGAAACCCAAAGCAAATTATCCTGACATGGATGAAACAATAGCAAATTGGACAAATGATATAATTTGAGTCATATAGGCCCCAGCAGTCTGGTTGTTTCTTGCACTCGGAGGGATTTGGGAACAAGAATAGTGCTTGATGGTAAAGGTCAGGAAACAAAGGTGGCTCTCTGCATGGTTTCCATAGTGGGAAGACATTGGTTTCCCCGTGAAACGCTCCCACCAACAAATACTTCATTATTTTGTTCCTGTTTTGTAATGTGCCTCATATAGGAGGAGCGCATGCTTTCATTATTCAGGAGCGTTTCTTCTGGTCAAAATATGGAGAGATTTGTTGGATTGTCAAAGGTGCCAACCGAGGAGGCTGAACTGTCTTATTTCCCACACGCTATAAATCATTTTTGTCTATTTCTGACACCGAGCTCTGCTTTCTCACCGATGCTGTTACTTGATACCTTCACTGTCGTACAGGCTACAAGAAATATAAGAGATGGCACGTCCTAAAAGATTGGCTCGCAGACCACCTTCTGTCCAGCTAATTAGACTTGATTAACCATGAGGGAATGGTATGATGTAAATGTGACTTTCTACTTAATAATCAATTACTCTTTTCATTCCTCTTTTGATTCAATGTGTTAAATAAGTTCAGGGGGACAAACGTCTCTCTGGGATATAAACTAGTGTACGGCTGTCTCCTCGGTAAGGAGGAGGTAGGTTGGGGAAATCTTAGTCTAGACTCAGTGTGCACTTTTCAGCAGGAGGGAGCCACAGTGAGTCATTAATCACCTGCCACTGACACTGAAAACCTTCTGCCCCTCATAAGGGCAAAATAACCTCTAACAATGAGAGGAACTAAGTGGCCAGAGACAATGGGATATTGCGTGCTAGTTTATGTTCCTCCCATAAGCAGCCCAGTCAGCCTCAGAAGATGGAGCAGCCATTTGATGCAGCTCCGCTCACTGTACACAGCAGCAGGGAGGGACATTATGTGGTCGGCCTCAGTGAAGCGGCCTGCAGATTTCAAAGCGCGCAGTGGAACGTGTTGTCGTTTCTCACAATGAAACTGACCCTTGGTAGCATCATTACATGCACATTTGGAGCTGAAAAAAAAAAGAAACCCAAAAACAAAACAAAACAGAAACAGAAAGAAAGCAGCGAAGAGGTATTATAGGAAGAAAACTGTCTGCCATGAAAACCGTTCAAATATTCAACGTCATCTAAAGTCAGAAACCGTTTGCCATTGCTGCTGTTATATTTTTGACCTATTGCCAAACATAGGGATGTGATGGAGGAAGTTTTTACTTCTTAAGTACAAAATGAAATCCCAAATTGTAAAAATGACCAAAAAACTGAAAGTCCTCCAAACGAAATCTTACTTAAAGTGGTTATGTGTCAAATAACAACATAAAAAATTGATCCACAGATCAGCAGCTCCCCGTGACTTTCCAAAGCTTTTTAGTCAGTTTCAGGTCACTGTTTAGCCGGCCAGGCCACCACTTTATTATTTTTGTTTACTCTCTCTGCCCTCATAGTGCTGTTTTTGGCCACAGCAAGCAGCTGCAGCAAACAAGCTTTAAAACCTGACTCTACACAGCCCGCTCAGCACCAAACAGCAGACACACACACTTAGTGACAAGCCTGTAAACACGGTAAAACATTTAGCAGGTGAAGAGCCAGATATTTCCCTCAGGAGTCAGTTGAGACCAAAAACAGAGATAAAAGAGACTGGGCATTGAACCTGCAGTTATCAGATGGGCAGAAATACGACTATAAACAATATTAATGTTCAAAACTACCAAATGTATAAATAAGCAACAGTTTAATTTACACTTCGAGATGCGCTATATCGTGGCCAATAACACAACGATTGCAGGTTTGACAAAAGTATGTAGCCAATACATCATTATTCTCTTTAGCATTTTTCTTTACTATGCAAAATAATAGCTCCTGCAACTTTTACACTAATATGTGGCATTTCATCCTTTTAATTGCACGCATTGTTTCATAATTTGATCTACATTTAGCTTTAATTTATACAAAGTATGGCATTTCAAATCACATTTTGTAACACTTGAAGTTAAAATTAGACAGCCTCTGAAATGTGAACTAGTTCCGTATGAAGTGCCATGAAATGGAAATACGAATATAAATAAACTGCAGGTGCTAAATATCAGTACTTATTATGGGATGGCTGATACCGCTCTCGTGCCTGGAGAGTCAAAATTGAATGCGAAGCTAACCAGCTAGCAGCTGCTTGCTTAAACTTAGGCCCAGAGATGGCGGAGTAACCGTTAGCCTGGATAGAGTAGCGTCATCTCATCTAAATCCCAATTACAGTGTGACTAACTCACTGAGTGGGCTTTCTCTTCTTCTGTAAACGAACTTAATCATGACACTGCCTGATTTTTGAAAAACATCTTTTTGCATTATACTGTCAGATCTCATACCGAAAACCTTTTGTTCTAATCTAACAATATGCAGCAGAATTCCATCGCTCTCGTAGTCGTCATTTGTGACAGCACGCAGCTGTCACCAGAAAACAGAGGAGCTGAGTTTGTTCTGCTCCTTAAATTGTGTTGTCAGTATGATCATACTGCACCTTTCCAGTGAGAATAAACCAGGGTCATGGGGGGTTGACAGATTTGACAGAGTGGGACAACAGGATGATTTTCATAGAAAATGTTGCCCGCTACAGTGAAATAGTCCAAAATCTTATTTGATTATAAAACTTCAAACACACCTTTGTATACACATACAAGTCATTTCTGTCATGACTAGCTGGAGAAGTGGTGTCTCATTTAAATATGTGGTCGTGTTTAGTGATTCCCAGATAGAAGATAGAAGTCGTTTGTGAATTTTTAAATATACTGATGTTAGTCATCGTCTGTCTTGTATTTAAACAACATGTATGTCACGGGAATTTGGCAGCTGAGACCCGAGTGATTAAAAAACAAAACAAAAAAAAAAAAGAAAAAGGCAGAAGAATTAGGACCTGCAGCCAGAACGTACATTTGCATCCTAGATCTCATGAAGGCCTGAAGCTGATTGATTAATAGAGACAGAGCATGCCAAGACATATCAGGACTCCCGCACAGGTTAAGTGGTGCTAAAATTGTTTTATATAATCTGTGATTAGAGGATGAGGGAGGAGAGTGTGATCTCTCAGACTTGCTGACCTTCTAATCAGAGGGGGTCTTTCGATCCAACCTGCCCCAACAACTTCAATCAGATTCTCTCCTGTGAGTTTGTGACTGGCAGCAGGGAACAGGAGACACTAACAGGGAAAGGAGATTTCTATTTTCAGATCAGATAACCACAGGAATTCATATACAGGTATTTATTTTAAGGCTCAGCGCCTTAAAACTGTTTCCATTACAAGCTGCTGTCTGGAATTGTGAGCCAGTAGATTTAAAGCCTTGAGTCATATATTGCAACACATATGGAAGAATAACTAATATCCTTTACTCAAGTGAAACACATGTACTTTAAAGTACGTTTAGGTCATTTAGGTCATTTGTGCATCCCCTGAAACAGCGTTGGGTCAGGGGTACCAGACCTTTGTTGTCATGGTTACGATGGGAAAAGCTTTGGGATAACATTAGAATAGGTACTTCCTTATGGTTAGGGGCTTATTGTCGTCATGGTTACAGTAGTCATACATATACGGTTAAGGCTGTGTAACGGTCATGGATAAAAGAAACACAGGATACCAAAGTCAACACATTGATCCATTTTCCCTGCCACCTTCCTTTGCTCCCACCACCTGTATTAACAATATGGGCGTAACAATATAGGTTGTGATCAGATCAGAAATAAAAAGTACTTCTATTCGAGTAAAAGTAACATTTACTGCGATGACGATGTGTATCGTGTTTAAGACACTTTATACAAAGTACAAATGGTTGCTTTAGTCAGGGACCTTACAAGTTTCAGAAGATGAATCTGAGGGGTTTTGAGATGAATGAAAAAATAGCCATTCATAAATCTACATTTTTGGAACTTTTTTTATTTTTGCAGCGGAAATTAATTTTCTGAATATATGACAGCTTCGTGTGAAGGGACCGAAATGATTAAATAAATCTGGACAATGAAAGTCTGAACACCCTGTCACCTCCGAGCGCTTCCGTCAATCATAAGAATCTGACAAAATGTCTAACTTCAAGGCATGAAAATCACTTTTTCCAACACAAATCACTCTAGCAGCAGCAGAGGATGTAAAAATTGCTTCTGAGAGCTCTGCGATCACTCTTCTAGCAGTGATTCTGCTGGCTCTTATTATTTTCAGTGACATTAAGTGTCAGTGAAATACTCCAAGTCTCAGTGATGAATGCAGTTTGTGAGATAAGTGATTTAAAAAGGTAGTGAATAAGTATTAAACTGAAATAGCATTTTGTCCCGAAGAATATTGGCAAAACATTGTTTACGTGGGGCAGCGGCTTTAAGGTTTTTCCACAATTTGCTCAGTGCTAAAAGTCTTCAGAGTGCAACATAATTATCTACATCATCAAAAGCAATTATGGATGCATAAATTGAATGCATGTCTACATCCCCATTGTCCTTTGCACAGATAACACAGCATTAACATTACAATGGAGGGGGAATAATGGAGTTGCCCAGCTGGGGTTAAGGGGACATGACAATAAGTGTGACAAGCCTCAGTCAGATGCCGGGCATAAAAAAAAAAAAAAACACAACAAAAAAAAACAAAACAACTTTTCATCCCATTCAAACGTGGGCGTGTAGAGTCAAATGAATCACTGAAATTGTGGTTTCAGAGATGAACTGCCCTGTTCAACATTAACTACATCATATCACATTGTAAACATGTGCATTTATGTATACAGAGCATCGGCAGTGAAATCACCTCAGGACAGCGGTAAAACTTTTGATGAGCCAACTGAAAGGTTCAGTAATAAACATAGAAAACAGGCTCATTTATAACACAACAACAATGAGCCTTTTAGGCTAATTTGCTTTAGTTTTACTGCATGAATGAGCCACCAGGAAAACCTCGGAGTCAATTACAGCTGCACTGCAGATTTATTTACTTCTGGTTTGCATGGGAAAGAATTTTAAATCAGTAGATACACTTATAAATGTAAAACCCCTGATTTATTCCACAACGGTGCAGATTTTTTTCCCTGAGCCTGACCGGGTGCAGCCCAAACTGAATTTAAACGGACACCAACTGTCCAAAACAAAACTGTCATAATTTAATTTGTGTTTTGGAACAAAAAGAAAACGGTTTTCAGCATCTTTGGAAAGATTTGCGAGTATGTTGATCATTATGTAATCGTGCAACACGACTCAGTCAACCTAAAATACTTCATGAGTCTGTTTGTCTGGAAGAAGAAACGATCCAGAGCACGGAGACACGCACGTGGTACGGTGAAACACTGCTGCTGTGCACGTGAATGAGCAACATGTCCAATATTATGATAACAGTGAAGGGACAGCAGCTATTTGCTGTTAAATAGGAGAATTATTTTTAAGCCTCTTGAGAATCTCAAAAATGATTTTTCTCCTCTTTTATCGGACCCTTAAAAACAAAGAGTCCCAAACTGCCCAACTACAAATGATTTGGATATAAATATCTGGACACGCTCCGCTGACTTCAAGTCAACTGTCTAATTATTTGTCGGTAGAAAACTCCAGGCTGAATGTTGATTTTTTATCAATTTTTTTTCCTCCTTCCCGAGTCTGCACAGATAAAAAGTGAAACAACCAACAGCGAAAAACATCCTTTTAAAAATGTTTAATATTTGTCCTTGTCATTCGGAAGCTGGCATTTGTCAAACACCTTGTGAAATGATGGATTGTCAAACATCGATTCATCCCCTGATCCAACAATGTTATCCTCAATCAACACGGAGTGATAAACGTCTCCAAATGCTTGATCCACATTATTATGGCAGTCTGCTGCGGCGAGCCATTTTGGGCCTTTTTCCTGAGCTGCAGTTAGCACACCAGGTCCTCGTCTCCTCAGCTGAGACACTCTGAGAATCCCTGGCAGCTCATATATCAAGGGAGATCCTCACAGCAGTACTCCTCTTCCTTTTTCAATGCGCAGGGTAAGTATTTTAATTAGTTGGCTAATTGTCTAAGTAATTGGAAGACAACTTAGCTCAAAGAGTAATCAATCTCTACAGGGCTGCGTTCTATCACATCAAAGGATCTGTAATTAACACTGCAAACCATTGGATGGTCTTTGACTGAGCTCGATAGCATGGGGGCGTATGATCACAGATAACACCGAGGTTGAGGAGACGGATCTGGGAGGCTTCCAGTGAGCATGGAGAGGTGTTATCATCGAGACGCAACCACATTCAGGCACCAAACACTTTTAAAGGCAGAGACAGTCAGACCCTTCGTACGCTGGCTGTGATACAAGAGTTACACTCAGTAAACAAAAGCCAGATAAAGCCACTGGTTATTAAATCATATGTGCGTGTCTGTCTGTGTTTCTATGTGTGTGTTTGTGTGCCACATTCGCACATTGGAGCAGCTTTTATTCTTTTTAAATTCTACAAAACTAAGCTAAAAAAAAAAATTCAATATGAACATCTCGATGCAAAGCTCGAATATTCAAATGTGCATCCTCCCCTTAAATTTCCCTACAGGATATCTGTTAGCTTGATTTTGACAACAGAATTGGCAATTCATTAAATGTTTTCATATACCGAGTATCAATTTCACTTTGCAGCAAAGCTCGCGCCAGGCATTAAAAAAATTATACATTTGGGATGAACAAGACTAATCATGTCTCAGATTCATCCATTTGAGGCCCCTTAATTTCCCCATTGTAGAAAACAAGACGTATAATGAACAATTATACATAAAGTCAATTTCAGTGTTGTGCAGAAGACTTAATTAAAATTACTAATGAAAAAAAAGGCTGCTTACAGTGTGGACGTTTACTCATCAATTTCAAAATGAATAAATGCTTTGTCTTCATGGACTGTAATGAAAATAACCCGAATGGCAGCACACTTCTCTCCCTCTTTTTTTTGTTTTGTTTACAAACAATCACTATGAATAAAATTAGTGACCGCAAACTCAGCTCTGCTTTTCATTCTGCAAAGAATTTGGTATAATTGGCCAAACTGTGGAAGGAAACAGGAGCATCACATTACTCTGAGACCACGTATCGCATTATCAATTAACAAATGTGTTCAAAAATGCAGAAATGAATGTCATGCTTGTGGCAGAAACCTAAAATGGATAATTATGATGAAACATCCGAAGGAGAGCAGTCACTGGAAGACATGATATTCCCTGAAGTGATCCACCCCTCCTCCCCTCCTCTCTCTCTCGCCCCCCCCTCCCCACCCCAACCCCCCTCCGGCCCTGCGCTCCCCGCCGCAAGGCACAATCCGCACAGTGGCACTGACAGATTGACAAATAAGGTTAATAAGTACTTTCCACCTCTCCTAAAGGCTAATCAAATATTAATCCTTGAGGTGTGGTCAGCAGAAAAAAAAAAGAAAACACAACAAACATTTGGTAAAGGGGAATTGATCGAATTGATTCCCTCTCATAATGCTCGGGGGTTGGTGAAGAAGAAGGAAGCAGAAAGAAGAAGAAGAAGAAGAGTAGGAGGAGGAGGATGAAGATGGGGGGGGTTGGCAGGTGTTGAGTTGGAACTGTAGGAATTCATTTCAGACTGAGAATGGACAAATATTTGGATATAAGTGCTTAAAGCAATTTCAATTTTTTATCCATCCCCACATTCTGGTGGCTCAGTGGGTGCTGTTCAGGCGCCACGCGCTCGTAGTATTGTGGGACTGAATGTGGCTCGTGACCCCACCCACCCACACCCACGCCCACACACACCCAACCACTCTGAAGTAACAGTTTGCTTGTCATGTAATTCTCCATTTTGCATTTTTACTACAAAAACAGTTTGTCTTCAAAGAAAAACTAAACAACAACAACAAAAAAAAAGAAAAAACACCTAAAGGGAAATAGAGTTGAAGTCGTTATCTAATAAATAAGCAAACGGGTGAATGAGCTTTATAAATGCCATCTTAGACACACAGGGCCAGGAATCATCACGCACACAACAACAAAAAAAAAGGACAATTTAAAAAGCATACTATTGGTGACAAATTTGAATTTTACACAACCCCCCCCCCCCCCGAACAGTTTTCACTAATCGGAAGCCTCGGGACATCTCGAGGCCTAGTGGACCATGTGAGCAGAGCCACACACTCATGTACTGATAGGGCAAAATTGGATCCAGTGAGAATGCAAAGAAGCTTATCAACCAACACTTCCAGGCAGTGCTCTCTGCAAGAGCATATGTCAACATCATTTATTAGATGTGGCCAGGGACTAAATTATGTATGATCACAAAATGAAAAAAAAAAAAAAAAAAAAAAAGAAAGAGGAGGGGGAGCGGCGGGAGAAAAATAGGATCACACGCAGCAGGTGGATAGAATAATATTTAGAGAGAATATGAAATTATTAATGGAGACCCTTAAGGGAGAATATTTGTTAACATTAACTGGTGAGTCATTTGAAATGCTTTGAGTGTATAATTAATCATATTGGACATTTCAGAGTCATAGATAGAGTTAAGTGAATCTTTTATTTGCTCTCCTGTTTTGAGGAGAGTGATCCATATAATTACTGTCACATGTAGCACTGCTATATTTATGTGTACTGACACAACAAGAAGTAAATGAAACATTTTCAAACCGCCAGTAAATTGTATTTTTTTATTTATTTTCTTTTTAAAAACCGCAAGTGGAATTCAAAAACCTGTTAAGTGTATTTCCTTCACTCCAGCCAAACGTATACTAAGTAGCTTTAATATTGCCAGATGAGCAATCTCTCAAGCAAAATACTCTTCAGAGATACGATGTAATTGACTCCACATCTAACAGTATGGAACAAATCCCACTAGCAGAGGGAGTTGACAAATTGCATTAAAAACACTCAATTGGGCCAGGATTGGATAGAAGCTCATGTTCCTCCTTATCCCATTAAACATGAAACAGTTTAATCTCTAAAACTTGCTGACATACGGGCAAACGCTTAAGCACGCGGCCTGTTTTTGATTTGTACCAGGCACAACAACACGGCCTGCGAACTACGCTACACCTCTGTGTGTGTAACACATGTAGACAAGAAGTGGGCTTCGCACTCACTTCGACGCGGGAGTGTCGTTATTTTGAATTGTCAGCTACAGCATTTGTTTAAGAGCAGAGCGATGGCGAGACTGCAGACACGCGTGTCATTTTGTTTCAGCCTGCTTAGACTGGGCATTATTAATGAGACTCAAACTGTCACATCATCCAAGTTTCTTCTTCAATAGCTTACCCGATTTGAACATGTTCCGCTTCTTTTCATGACATGTAAACAGGTTTTGACATGGGTCTAGTTAAATGTGTAAGACATGGTGAAAAAAAGGAAAGGGAAATGCCTGTGCAAGAAAAAAAAAAGCCCAAACCTGTCAACACACAGTACCTGCTTTAAATCTGTTCCCCCATTTCAGGCAATCTGTGGGAACCAGGCCTGTGGAGTCTAATCCTGTTTTCATCCGTACCCCCCTCCCTCCAAACACCACCACCACCACCACCCCTCATCTGTATCACACTTTCAATTCCACTTGCTGGTGCCTTTGTGTGATTTTCATTTGATCTCGCGTTTAAAATTCAAAATCTATTCAAGGTTTTTTTAGTTGGATTCACACTGCTGCCGTGAAGCCCTATTTATGTTCTAGATTTGGAATTGCAAATCAAGAGTGTGTGATTTAGGAGGAAAGGAAGTCCAAAATTCCCTGGCATCACCTTTTATGATTCTGTAGGTTTAAAATGTTAACAAGGGTGTTTTAGCAAGCTGATTTGTGCAGTATCAGCCTGTGTGTGCGTGTGTATGTGTGCGCACAGGACCCTTTTCAGATTCCAGCAGACAATAATCAGGGAAAAGTTACGCTTATTTACTGAGTTTGGTTGTTTGTGGTGCAGCAGCACGCTGGTGTTTTTAATTCGAACACACTCCACATCCTGAACTCGCAGGCCATGCTAATGTTGGCAACACTAATGCTGACGACGCTCTATTTTTGTTTCTACTTTGTTTGGAAAAAATATGAATAACATTTATATCATATAACAACAGATCTTATTTGAAATTTAAAAAGAAAATTGAAAAAAAGCACTTTTTTTGAACAAATATATCAGATTACTTTGCTTTCAAAGCTTTTTCTTTTAATTAGTTTTTAACTTTTGTTCGACATACCTAGATTTACATGCCTGCTTCATTTGCATTGCACATTAAAAAGCATTCAGGCACATTTAGCTTTTTTTTTTTTTTTTTTTTTCTCGTTGTTCTCAGTAGAAATGGCACCAAACAACAGAAAAAGTCCGAACACTTTAGTAAAGCAGGTAAAAACACACAACACTTTTCTGAGTGATCACCAAACATTTAACACCACCACTTTTGTAGCTGTGCATTGCGTCTGTTCATTTCTGTTAAATAGTGGAGGATTATAACGCACTTTGATATTCTACTGAATCTTATGTGAGTAAAAATATACTACATGTTCAAAACATCATAGATCTCATGCCTTCATTGTCGGACAACGTCCCTAAACCCAAACGCGCCGAACACTCATCATATGCCCAATGAATGCTGCCTCAAAAGTCTTAACAAGCTGTATAGGATTTACCAAAACAGAAAGACAACAATGAAACAAAATCACCAAGATCACCAGAGGATAAATATGCAATATCTCAGATAGCTGATGGAGAAATAACCTTTCCATCTCAAACGGTGTCGCTAAATGTCAGTATGAAATGCGTAGAGTTGTTTAGAGGAGAAGCAGCTTCATGTACAGTGATCCTGGACGCTTCGATCAAAAGTGCAAAAGGGCCCGTACATCTATGCACACATTCCCTGCACCAGTAGAACATTATGGCATCAGCAGCCGAGAAGAAATCAGACCCTGGATTGACTTTCCCTCTGACATGCTGAGACCAGCGGGGTGAAATAAATAGCTGTTGCACCATAAGAAAACGGCGAGAAAACAAACTTTGGATCCATTGAATATATTCTTGAGAGCATTTTATGCAAATAAATTTAATATCGCCGAAGACTCTCATCTGCCCTGCAAATAAATGGTTACTTCTGCACTCAGATATGACTCTAAAGAGCACGTTGTAAAAAATCCACATTTGGCTGATTCATATTCCCGAATCGCTGACGTTAACATTAAAAGGAGATACACTTTGTTGTTTTTCAAATGTCAGGGCATAATAAGCAACCGAAGATTTTCATGTGAGCGCTTCGGCTCCAAAGTATGTTCTCTATCTAACGCAAGACGTTTGTTGATCGCTGTTGAAGTTGTGTTTATTTTGGAATAAGTTATGACCGGTAATCGTGTTATGGGAAGAAGAAGGAAAAAAAAAAAAACAGAAGTCAAAAATATTGTTGCCCCACTTGATGCCCAGTCAGGGATTTGGGAGAGCATTATGGGCTCGGCCATGACAAGCCCCACTTCCTGTGATTATCTGACACGAGGTGCTGACAGGCGCTCACTGTTGACATTTCTGTTGATATTGGCAGTGAAAAGGACAGCAACGGTCCGAGACTTACGGCGCTTATGGGACTCATACAGTTGTATTCTCCTCTTTGTCGACCTGTATTGTAGGACTTATTGTCGGCAGCTGAACGAGCTGTTGTACTGACCTGTCGTGACAGACCTAGGCATGTACATCAGGGCTGTTTTCTCTCTGTCATCACAGTTGTGGGGGTCAGGCCTGACACCCGGAACAGCTGAAACATCACAAATGCAAAATGTAAAAGCCCCATTGTAGAGCCGCATGTCAAAAAGTAGTATGTGTAATGGATAGAGGGTCACAGTGCCACAGTATTTTTTTGCTGTTGCGGTCTGATCCTATGCTGGTTGGTTTCTGTTCAAAGTTATTATTAGAGTAACACAGACCCTACTTACCATAAAATAACAGGTGAGGTTAATGGCAAACGATTTGTTGCATTAAAGCCACAGTTTTTGCATCTCCCTCACTTTTTTTTTTTTTGCCTAATGGATTTTATTTTACCGAATTTTCTCTGAAAGCATACATAATTCTCTATGAAAGCAAATCTATTTTTCATGAATACAAAGCAATATTAAAAGCACAACTTAAGGGACTATGAATTAATAATTTTGTATTACTGAACATGAAAAATGCACAATTAAGAACAGTTTTTTCACACCTTCCTGTGTGGTGGCTTCGAAAGTTATATATTTCATTATATTACACGACAACACAAATCTTTGTTGGGAGAAAAAGTTGTTGAAATCCTGTTACCCAAACAAGTACCACAGAGTTTACATGGTGCACATGGGGCTCTTTGCAAGTGTCTGTATCTCATGTGAAACTAATTCCTGAGTTGGCAAAAAACAAAGAAATGGATCTGTTTGCATCTATCATCGTTATTTCATTATTTTAGATTGCATGCATTCTCAGAAACATAATGTTTGAGTTTACTTATGAAAGTCTCTGAAGTCTCCAGAGAATTGGGATAATTATGGAGTGCCATTATTAGTAGTTCGATCGGATTATTATGAATCTTGTGCTGTTCGACATTTTTTGTAACAGTGAACAAATGTGATATGAGCATTTGTCTAATTGACTCACTTTTTCACCCGGCCTTTGATTCATAGCCTCGGGTCCATTGGAAAGCTCCTTAATATAAACATCCAAAGGCAAAGTTAATAAAAAAAAAAAAAAAAAAAAAGCTTTTGTTTGGGATTATTTTCAGCCACATACCTGGTGTGCAAGTGAATATTTATTTGGGATTAACTGGAGATAAACTTCACTGCCACTGATCATTAATTAACACGTCAGCCAGCACAAGTGTGGCTCATTGAGCTGTTTACTGCTTGCACCAGGCAGCCAGATGAGAGACAGCACAGCTGTCGTCCTTTAGTCACCCACCGCAAGAACTACAGTCAAGGAAACTTTACAGGTGAGAAAAAATCTAAAACGAAGGACGAGTTCAACGGATGGATGTGGTCGATATCAACTCAAGATAAGCAGTGCAGCTGGTGCGATGGCTTTGCAGGATGATGTTGTCCTCAAATCACGCTGTAGGTACTTTTTAGTCTGATTCACTCATCGGTTATTTTGGTCCTAGCTGAAAACAAGATGGAATATAACCACACCTCAGCCTACAACTCACTTGAGATTGGGCCTTTATCAATATTACAATCACACCTTACTCATCAACAAGCTGTGCGGGAAGTGGACCAATCGCTGGGTTTAAAACAAATGCCTCTTTTATGGATATAACATATACAAAACTATAATTTAAAGGCTACGATATATATATATAGCTTGTTGCCAAGCCTTTCCTTCCACAAGCGTGTACAGTAATGGCTGTGTCACCGGCTTTTCCCATGACATTTAGAGGTTAATTTGCACTGGTTTCATGGTCGTTTATCAGTGGAAGGTCCAGGAATTAGCATTCACCACGCTTTTTATTGACAGAAGTGTTTAATAACCCATCAAATCAAACAGGATGGTCAGCCAGGTTGTGCTGCTGTTCAGAGAAAATAAACTCCATTCACAGAAACCGCAGAAGTTCTGAGTTCACAGCAAACTGTGTGACGATCGAGCTCGCGTGAAATTTTCTGATAATTCATGTTAGTAAATCGTGCTGAGCATTGTGACAGACGGGAGCCAGCAAAGCTTTGTGGTAAACGTTCTGTAGGCAGCGATGTCCGACGTGTGTGCAGACATTAGTGGAGGACAAACCTGCATGAGCTTTTTCATCTAGATGGATCTGGTCAGTGTGGTGCAGAAAGGGAAGAGAGCTTTTCCCTTTCTTTTGACATATTTACAGCTTTGCTCAAGCTGTTATATCCTTTTTTCACCAACATAGCATGTCCCCCCACACACACACACACTTCCCTAACTTTTTCCCATTCTTTTGAATAACAGTGAGATTATCTATTGTTGTGGTTGAATGAATGATGATTTGATGATTTTTTTTTTTTTTACAGAGGATATATTGTAGGTTTTGGACCAAACATGTATCATATTTGGAGAAAACTTATTGCTCGGACAAAGTGCAGGTCGTCGCTCTTAAAACCAAGTCGAATCGTGTATTTTTTTTTTTTCTTTTGCTCTGGAAAATTAGTTCGAGCCCATGAAATACACTCTGCACATTATTTTTTGTGATCTCCTTTATAATTCCCAGCTTCCTTCTCCACCCTTATCTTCTTCCAACCACTGTTTTGCTCTAATGTGTCTAATTTCACATCCACAGATTCACACGGCATGTCACCAACTCAGAGTGAAATGTACTTATGTTCAAAGGAGTCCTAATGTGGAGTGATGTGGCGGGGGGGGCTAGAGTAGCCCCAGAATCGTTGACACACAGCTGTCTTTGCTATAAATCTTGCAAATCCACAAAAAAAAAAAAAAAAACCCTCTCATGAGACTTCTTTGAGTGGTAAATTGCTTCAGCTTTGGTAGTAAGTGGAGAATCTTCATGTAGGCTCGACTATAGAGCAAATTATTTTAGTTCAATTGAGAGAGAGAGAGAGAGAGAGACAGAAACAGCCAAAGCTGCGTACAAATGCAGTGCCAATTCTTTTAGATTACTGGTGTGTGACCAAATGTAAATAAGTAAACAAATCTGACTTCTAACGTATAGTTACGAGACAAGGTTAATCCTGCAGGTTAATAAATACAATGCACACCCCTGTTAATAGCATGCAAGGCCTTGTCAGAGTTCTTATATCTACAAGCTTCGTCTGTGAGGCTATTTTATAATTATATCACTGCATTTGTCATTTGCCTTCACCCTTGGGGTGAAGAACAAATTAAAGCAGCGAGTGTGTTAGCTTTATAAGCAGAATGTCTGCAACACATACCACAACAAAAGTTCATATTTTCTGTGTAATGAATGCTACATTATTTATATTATGAATTATGGATGAACTTGTGCAGACCTGCGCAGCCCCGGATAGGACGGCTTGTAATCAATCCTTGTCTGATGGACCTCTCCAACAAACACTTATTATTAGTGGTTTCTCTATCTCAAGCCTGCTTCGGGAAAAAAAATAAAAATAAAAATATCGTGGCTAACTGGTACAGAGCAATATTATGAGCTATTATTACCTGCATTCAAGGTATAAATTACACTTCTACTCACACACACACACACACACACAAAGAAAATTCATCGCCAGTAATTTGGGGGGGAAAGGAAATGTTAAGATATTGTGACTGATTGTGGCAACAGAGATTAAGCAGTCCACTGATTTTCTGCCATTGAAAGGCTTACTGAAGCGGGCTGTTAATGCTTTTCACAAAATACTAAAGAGAATGCATATTAAATGACAGCACCCTTTGAATTAATACACTTTGTAACTTCACAGGCAGTGGCATAAGCACCGAGCTTGAGATAGGGAGGAAACATTATTCATGGTGTTTTTCATCCTAACTCTACTTTATTAGCTTATTTGATTCCCCATTCTCCTTATAGTTGATTCAATACATTTCCTATTTGCATAAAACTGTCCGGTAAGATTATCTTCACTTATTCGATCTATCCTAAGAGTCACCTTGTTCAGGATCTTATATGAATAATGAGATTTTAAATTGGAAGACACTCACACAGAGAATGAGGCATTTACAGTTAATTCATCTCATTGAGTTACATTGCTTAGAGGTATTGGAGGGTTTAGATTTTCATTCAAGCATCATATTTAACAGTGTCTGCTTCCCCCACTTTACTGGCATTGAAATTTAAATGGCCCGAGCCTGACAGATCCAATATTGCGACCCACTGTTGCTGTTTTTCCTGAGAGAAAATGTATTGTCAAAATCCCTACATCCAGAGAATGAGGGGGCAAAAAAGGAAAAGAGCGATCACATGGAGCCGCTCACCTTTGTGGTTCCCCCTTTTCAAGAATATTTCAATAGGACCAAACCCCATTCGTTATTTGCCTATTTATAGACGTCGATGCTCATCTGAACACTGCGGGGATGATTTCAGATCTCGAGAAATGTGCTCTTGACTTTGAACTACTAGTCAGTCAGTGTTTTATGTAACAATGCAAATGTGCACAATGGCATCACATTGTCACATTTCTGTCACACATGCACCCATATCCACAGTGATTTGACAGAGAAAGAGAGAGAGTGGGGAAGCGAGTGAGAGGGGGAGGGGGTTAATTGGCTTTTTATGACTCCAATTAAATAACATTATGCATATACTGGCTTAACGGCTTATATGTGGCCTCCATTAACAATGTCCTCTTGATTGGTTCTTGGGCTTAAGGTCTCCTCCAACGCAGGCAGCGCTTGTCATAGTGTTTAAACCCATATGTGGCGAAAAAGGCTTGTGACAGGCTTGTGATATTTTAAACGTGTGTGAATAATTTAAAAGGAAAAGTAAAAATCTCCAAAAGATCAATGACCCACTTTCTATCAGGAAACAACCTGCAACGAGACCAGCTGAAACGTTTTGTGTCTGGGATGACAATTGAATAAAATAAATCTCATCATTAAAGCCTTTGCGCGTTATCTTGAAAGCAAAAGAGAGAAAGAAAACAAGCATGTGCCTGTCCTGAAGCGGAGCTCCTGAGGTGTTAACTAATCTCTGGTGGCCAGTCTATGCACTGCCTCCTCTAATTGCTCCCTGTATTTCAGTCTGGTGTGAGAGCAGCCATTGTAGCGAGCGCCCAGTCAGCCCCCAGAGGTCTCACACCTTCATTATCACTCTTTATTGCAGAACCTTATACGGGCACTCAGCACCAAACAGCCTGCCCGTTAAAAATAGAGCCTTCTCCTCTTCTCTCCTTTTGGTGGTTTCAGTTTTAATTACTAACACAGAGCCAAAGCCAGAGTCCTCAGCAGGCCCAGCATTTTTTTTTTTTTCCCCACTAATTAAAGCGAGGATGGAGTTTATTGAAGGGACCCTGACTCTGCTCTCTCATCTATTATTAAGAGGGCAGGACAAATCATTTTCAAATTTATATGCTGAAACC
Organism: Remorina albescens; assembly: GCA_034769265.1. Taxonomy (NCBI): domain Eukaryota; kingdom Metazoa; phylum Chordata; class Actinopteri; order Carangiformes; family Echeneidae; genus Remorina; species Remorina albescens. The sequence goes on from CM068493.1 coordinate 4,983,388, forward strand.
TGTCCAGGGACAGGCACGGGGCAGTAAAGGTTGGGGGAAGGTGGGGTGAAATGGTGCTGAACACAAGGGAAGGTGGTTGAGACTGTATTTCTGTATTTGTGGAGAGGAGGAGGATAAACGCAGATCAAAACAGCGTCAGAGGAAGGAGCGCACTAGATTAATGCTAACTGCTGTACGTGTGCAAAGTTCCTGCAATGCAGCACACACCTTAATTTTGATCATTAAGAGATGAGAGTCTGGTGGACCTGCAGCATCAGTATTAGCAAAGATAATGGCATTGATTGGAGGACACCCTCTGTGTGCTCTGTGTAAACAGTGGGCATAAATACCAAAACAGCAGGGTGGTAATGTGAGAGCACAACGTCCAGCCAGATTGATGTTCTTAGTGATTCACTAACCCCCTCTGTCTAACATTCTTAATTGTCTAAACAGCCGCGACCCTGACAGCTGCACAGGTACCTCAGAGAAAGAACAAAAAGACAAGTCTTGGACTGGAAAGAGAGAAAGTGGCAAGACAGCTGGCAACGAAGAGCAAGTCGAGCTGGAAATGAGCTTTTACGCATTCGGTTTAGAAGTTAACACAGAATCGGACCTCAAAAATGGAAAATGGAAAAGAAATGCTTGGAATTAAGTCGAGGATTGTTTACACTTAAGAAAACTGAAATGTGATATCAAAGAAAATCTAAAAAAATAAATAAAAAATAAAAAATATTTTCACGAGAAAGAAAAAAACATTTTTATTTCTTTTTAAAGTGCGTAACACCTGAAGGTCCGCTGGGTTTTTGAGCAGCAAAGACATTAACAAGCCGGTGAAGATCATGGCTTCTTATATAACCAAGATTTCCCTGAATTATTTTTTAAAACTCACTATTTTGAAACGTTTACTTTTCCTCCCAAAGAAATAAGCAGAAACCCTTCGACTAAAAAAAATAAATAAATAAAAAGAAAACACCCAAAAGTCTTCCACTTTCTAACACTTATGAACAAATGAATGCTTTGTCAAATTGCTTCTATACATTAAATTGGTCTCTTACTGTTACCACTTGTGTGAGGCGTCTGGGCTGAAAAAACACAAGTGGGAGCAAGACCACGGGGGAAAATTAGCAACATACAATTAGACAAAGAAAATCTCCATATCTGGTTTTCTAGCCTTTCTAAGATGAGGTAGAGTGAATTGAAAAGGAGAAATAATGAATTTAGCCGGGTGAAGAGCAAGAGAATCCTCCCTTAGCCTAACAAGCAGCTCGTATCCTCAGGGCAATTAGTCACTGTCATATGAGGGCAAATGTAGAACCCTTTGCATGCTTGTTAAGTAAAAACTTACACAGAGGTCACTGACATGTAAGAGAAATGCAGTGTAACCACTGAGCTATGGAACATTTTCACAGTAAAAGAAGCAGACAAACCTCCACCAGTATGAAAAAAAAAAAAAAAAGCTGCGCAGCTTTAAATATAATCAAACTTAGTCTTATTAACCACAGGGAAAGTGTGTAATCAATGAATGTACAGCAGAACACAATGGGCTATTTGGTGCTTTGCCCAATAGTGATCATTTTTATTTGTGTCTAATGTCACTGGCCAAAACACACAAGCCCCCCTGGATCAAGACTCTACCTAGAATAAATGTTTTTTATATGCGCAGCTACCAGTGTGGTGAGGTTACATTCAGCTGTGCAGCAACAGAAGCGTAACTAACTGCAGAGAGAGCGGTTTCCTGACAGATTGTAGACCCCAGACTCTTCTGTTGTCTTAATATCGTTGTGTTTCTGTAAGTGTTTGTGTGGGATTTTCCTGATTTTCACTCAACCTTTTCACATGCTCCTGACATATTTCTGCACAGACACTTTGGCCCAGTGCTTCATCCAGCTAACACCAAATAAATCCTCCACGTGCGGCAAGATGAGGAATAAAGGGAATTTCACAGCGGTTCAATGTGCGATTGTTTAATTTCACCATTTCTATGCATTATAAATGTACATTTCTTTCAGGGTTGGATTTTTCCAATACATACAGGGAGGGATATATAGGTCAGAGACCCCGGTGCCTTATCAGTAATTCGCCATTGCCTGGTTATTAAGGACAGCTTAGGTGGAGAGGGCTGGAGTACCAGGAGGGGTTAAGGTGAATTGATTGCCTGTGGACATGTTAAACATGACCCTGTCAGGCCTCCACTCCACTCCTAAAATGCACCAACCTGTGCACCTCACTCCAAGTAATCAGCTGTAGAGGCTTTAATAAAATTCAGAGAGCCCTGAGAACTCCCCCTGGGGACTGTACCAAGTTGGAAATAATCAAAACCCGCGGCAAGAGACATTTGCACTGTGTTACCGTAGGAAGCATAACAAAATGCCTGGTGCTTGGAGCCCTTAAAAAAATGTTTTCAGGAGGAAAAAAAAAAAAAAAGTTGTGGTTTTATGAGTGTAATGGAAGCACATAGGTTGTTGTTGTTCACTGTTAAACAGATTGGAAAGTAATCACCAAAGTGTCTGTCCCTCTGCTGACTGGGTTCAGATGCAGCAGCTTGCAGCAGAGGGGCAGTGGCAGGGTAATTACGGGGTAACTTGGGCTCAATCTGTCTGTAGACGCCCTCCCTCTTGGAAGGGGGTGTTTTCCTTGATTAGCCCGACTCAGGGTGAAGCCCCCTCTGCAAACGGCAGATTGAAGTTCATCACAGGGGTCTCAGCTGCCAGTATGTTGCAATGAATTGCTTGCTGTAAGAAGGTGTTGACAGGAGCAGCTGGACATCACAGAGTGATGAAAAGAAAGGGAAATTCATGGAGAACCCAGACAGAGGGGTCCACTAGGGAAAAGACAGGGAATGGGTCATCTGCTGGCAGAGAACAGAACTGCAGCCATTGTAATCTGGCCTCGGGGTGCGTGTGTGTGTGTACAAGTCATATTTGTTTATGTGTGGCCCCTTATTGTGGAGGAAGCCTGCGTTTGAGAGTTAAGAACACTGAAGTGTATGAAGTTCAGTCACGCTAATGGATTGGATCACTACGGCCTCTGGCAATGACTCAAGCGATAACCCTCCCTGAAATAGATATTTAAGTCAAATGATAATGTGAACCATTCAAAAAAATAAATAAATAAATTATTATGCGCCCGAGGCGTGTTGATAAAGTGGCAAAAATAGTAAGACTGCATCATAAATATTTCTCTTTTTTTCTCCCCACATCTTCTCTCAGTGTGTACGCTGACAGGAATTCATGTCTCCTAAAAAAAATGTGTCACTATTGTAGACACAAATCACATTGTCACTATAAATAATCACATCGGACAGGCCATTCAGGTTTCCTGACAGTGACTGTAGGACATTACACACGTATGTCTATTGTCTCTGAAGTGGTGCTCCTTAGCACAGTAATGGTGACAAATGTAAGTCAAAAATGAGAAATGTGTGTCTGTGTGTGTGTTTTGATGAATAGAGATGGTGCCCTAAGGTGAGGACAGACTATATTGGTGTGATTCTACCATTCACTATATTAATGAACTGCCTTAAGGTGCAAATTAGGTTTTAATGGGTGTTACTTTTACTGTGTTGGTTCTACCACACACAAAGCCCTAAACCTACCCTTAAAAAAAAAAAAAAAAATCAAATAAAGGCGACAAGCAATCGCAATTTATTGTCAATTCAAAGTAAAAGCAAATTAAAATACAAACGTTAAAACCTCAAAATCTCATGACAGAGAGAGAAAAAAAAAATGCTTATTCATTTTTTAAAAAAAATGAGACTAACCTGAACCCTCCGCACTTGAAAGGCCTCAACTCATCCTGCCAAATTTTCTCCTCCACCAGCTTAGTGTGAACAAAGCCAAACCGTTTTGCATGCCTGCATGTTTGAGCCCCTCCTGCTGTATGATTTAGTAGGAGATTTTGAAATGAGAAAAAAAAAGTCAAGATTGCTAAGATTCAAAAAAAATAAATAAATAGATGAATGTAAAAAAAAAAAAAGTCAAGTTTTGTGGGGGAAAATATTCCTAGAGAACTGATGTGTTTGGAGTTGGTGGTTTGACAGAGCAGCTCCCTGCCTAACATGGTCTCTTAGCATACCTGACACCAGCCACTACTTAATTAGCTGCCATCATCTCTGAGCCCCAGAGAAAGAAGGATGGGTTAATGATTGATGATAAAAATGCTCCAAAAAAAACACAACATGTCATTCTGTGTCCTCTACAGACGTGGACCGCTGCTCCGATTTACTCTCCTCGAAGCTGAGGGAGATTATTCATGCTCACAAACCTGATTAAACCCAGATTTGTTTCTGCTTTTCCAAACAGCAGTGGATTTTTTTTTTCTTTAGACACTGTTTGCATTTGTAAATGACGCTGCCCACCCCCCATCAGTTACCGATGTGATGTTTTTGACATGCGGTCACATATAACAGCTGACTGTGCAAAGTCTTCTGGGAAATCTGAAGAGTCATGTTTCTGTCTCTATGTAATGGTCAGCCTGTATTGCATTTTTCATGCTTTAACTCCTCCACTGAATCTCAGAGCATACTGCAAAATCAATTGCTTTATTGATCTATAACTAATTAGGGGAAGACAAATGGTTCAACTACACAAATACAGGCTATATAATGAGCCGATACACTGCAAGACATATTAATTGAGTTCTGCATAATATGAAGCCATTCTTCTATATTAGAGCTTGCATGGTGTTCATCAAGCACTAATGTGACCGAAGTTACTCTACAGATACCTGAATCCAGAATAACCCTGGGAAAAAAAATATTTTTTAATATATATATAGTTTACAGTAAAAAAAAAAAAAAAAAAAAGATAAAAGATAGGATCCCACACCAAGGTAAACTGTTTTCTGTGCTGTGTGCCAGCTCAGCATGCAGATCCCGTGGTAGAACTACCTCTCTGGTGCGACTCGTGTTGTGTGCAGCGATCAAAGGCTAATTAGCTTCACTGACAGTGGGTATGGCCCTCAGGTCAAAGATCATGACTGATGTTATGGAGATGATGGTGGAGAAGGAGAGAGGGAGAGGCAGGGGAGAGGAGGTGAGACATCCAAATCCTCATTAACCAGAAATTGTTGCTCTTGCACCAAATCCCAGACTAGACTCAACCCAACACATCTTCTATTCTATTACACTTAAAAAAAATCAAAAAGTTGAATGTTGGACTGAGCAGCTCATCATTTGGCATCTTGTGTCTTTTTTTTCCTTCCTCACCTTTTTTTTTTGTACAAAAGGCAGAAAATCAAATAAAACAGATCTACTCTATGTTTCCCTGAAGGCCATTAAAAAAACCAAAAACTCATACACACACACACACACACACAAATCTACACTATGCAGTTTACAGTAGAACCAGTGCAGCCCGTAGAGAGACACATAACCTGGGGCTCCCTCTACAGGCCGGTCACAAACTCCAGCAGCAGGCATCTCTCCTCCTGACAACATGCTCTCTCGCAATGCTTCATTTGTCATAGCAGATGTTCAAAACTATTTTCCCTGGAAGCCTAAAATCTGAAGAAGTAAATTAATATCCCCTCCCCTCCCGTTTAAGTCCCTCAGACTCAGTTCATAGCCTGCACTAAGTGCCCTTGTTGACTCAATTGGATTAGCACTAATATGTAAACACAGGAGGTAAGAGGGGTAATCCTCTAATGAGAGGAGAAAAAGTGAAATAAATAAGTTGAAATGCCACGCTTTGCCTTTAACCGAGGCATCCTTCAGGTAAGCTGGATGCGTGCAGATTGAAAGCAGGTATTAAACGCGGACCAGGGGATGTTCTGAAATAAACAGTTGTGACCATTCAGTGACAGCGTAATTACTCGTTTGTAACTTAGTTGGATAATAGTAATGCAGCCTCTAGGGGATAAGACAAAGACTTGTTAATTATTAAAGCTTACATCAGCCAGGCACTAGAGAGTTGCAATTATTAATGTTGTTGTTTGTGCTTAAACACTACCTCTGCTGTTAATATGCTCATTAACCAAAATGAGTGATTTTATTGCTCTTCATTTGGTTTGGGGTTTGTTAAACATATCAGGGCTCAGCTGTCATTGTTTGCTGAGGGATAAACACCTCTGGTAAATGTGGACAGGTGATGAGAGAGGCATCCCGCTGATTCCTGTTTAATCACTTCAATTATTAGCCACACGATACAGAAAAATAAACTTTTTTTTTTTCTTCTGTCTTCTTCGGTCATATAGTGCTGCTGTATCAAGTCTGTTAAAACTGCGACGCTGCCTCCAACTCTGATGTCACCTACGCTCTCACTCCCAATTTAAACAAAAATATCGCCTTGCACCCAGAATGAAACAAGTTGCGTCTAATTAACTAAATGTTCCCTCTCTAAATGTTTCTCATGCCATTTGAAGACCTCATTGAAATGGTGCTACAACATAACTAATGACTCTATTAATAGCTGTTGCAGAAAATAGCACAGCTGAAAAATGTGAATGAGTGAGAGCGGTGCCATCTGCAAAGGTAATCCTGTGATTAAAACAGGTTTTTGGTTCTTTAAACTTTTCTAGCAGGCGTCTGTCGTGCTCAACAGTCCAGCGCAAGATGAAATTAAAGGAGAATTTACCTCTTATCAGTTGCAATGCTCCTCTCACATCTGGCCAGTATTGATTTCAGGTGTCCACACTGTTGCTGCTGCTGCTGCTCTTGAAGACACTCTAATTGTTGCTGTCGTTAGCTGTTGGAAAGGAAAATGAAGGACATAAACACTGGATGTATCCAAAAGTCTGGGAGAGGATGTATGACTGTGGCTTATAATAACAATACAACCATAATTGGTACAGGTAGAAGTCAGGTGTGTTTGTGGACGGCAAAAAAATTGCTTAACTTTAAGTTTGATAGCCTTTTTTATTTAGCTTTCGTCCACTGTTCTTTATAAAGTTCACCATCTGACACACTGCAACTGCTAAAAAATGCTCCAAATCAACTTGTAGCTTGTAACGTTAGATGAACAGATTCTTGACATAAAAAGAAAAAAGGAAGAAGAAGAAAAAAAGTAAGGCAAACAAGCAATTATATTTGTTCACGCTCCATTGTGAGCTAAAACCATATGCAGCTTTAAAGGGTGTTCCTCTTCCTAATGGGCCCCGTGGGGACGAAGGGGTTAATTGATGCAGATGTTGATCGCTTTTACACACAATGCAGGGAGCACCTCCCCGGTGGCTCCTATTAGAGGCAGTTTTAATGAAGTGCTAAACAGAAGGCTTTCCTACAGTGTGGCCTGTCCTCAGGAAGACTCGACAAAGAAAGCACTTCACAGGAAAAACAAGCTCCTGTATTGATTATCATGCCAAACAACTGACTCCTCTCCCAAATCAATTCTTATTTCTCAACTTATGGAAACTAATGGGAGACAACGTGAGAGAAAGTCAATCAGAGGCACGGTAGCGCACATGAATGAGCGTGTGGTTGTGGAGGAAAAGAAAAAAAAAAACAGAAGATTTTTAACCTCTTGATGTTAATGGTACCAATAATTCATCTGTAATTTCAATAACAGACTGCTGCTTAATGGGTGAATATCAGCAAGTGTAAATTGTGAGGTGATATATTATTTTAGATTGGAAAAAAAATATTCATTTTAATTATTTCATGGGATATTATCCTTTTTTGAGCACATTAGACGCTTTGAGATAATAGGTGTATCTCAGGTCCTGAGTACAATGATTACAGCAGTACACACAGAAGAAAATAAAGAATTATCACAAAGAGTCACGCATGAATTTAATTCCAAAAACCAAATTTTTCTCTCTAAAAACTTACACAAGAAGAAAATCGCGCCACATAATGTGTACTAGTCGGTGGAGGTTGGTTAAAGTGATGGTAATGTAATGGGGCTTCTCACGCAGCGTTACCAGCCCATAGTCACTAAATTCTGCTCATTAAAATGACAAACCCAAACACACAGTTACTCAGGCGTGATCTTCAGCTGTGTGTGGCATCTGGCCCTGACGCACCTCCACCCCCAACTCCCTTGAGCGTCACACGCACAAACACAAACACACACACATGCACGCACATAAAGTAAACCCAATCAAATTTTAAAACAATCAGCATTCCTTTCATTTCCAATTTAGTCATCTGCCACAGCCTCCCATTAGTATCCACTATGATCCAGTATTAGAGTCCCATAAATGAGGACGACAACGTCCTCCCCTTCAATCTGGAGGAGTTTTCTACATTTACCCCAGTCAGCTTCTCACTCCATCCGTCAGCCTCTTCCATCCTGATTATCAGGAGACACCAATTTCAAAGAGACATCTTAATAGTGATGTCAACGTATTAATTAGAAGTGTTAATGAGCTAAAAGCAACCCAAATTAAATTAATGCAGCAATAGACAGAGAGCGAAATTAGCTTCAATTTCTGTAAATGATTCTGAAGTGTGCACAACATATCAGCCTGTCTGAACATTCCCATCCCCCAAAGCTAATCAAGAGCTACATTGCAATTAGCTGCTTAATTAAAGCAACACTCTGCTCGGAAAATCCGGCACAATTAAGTAATGGCTGTTATAGCATGAAGACAGGCTGTATTTTTCTTCTGGAGGGAAAAAAAAAAATAGAAAACAACATATTCTATCCCTAATGGCCTGCAGGGGATTGAGCCAGCCAAGATGTGCCAAGATGGAGAGGTTTCTATCTCACGCTTCAATGGGGATCTTTGCTCCAGCTGGAAGCCTTGTGAATCAATGACAGCAAGGCAGATCAAACCGCCGGGCCTGGGGTTGCTGAGACATCTGAATTGGCACTGACTACGGTGACTGTGTCCTAATCACCAGTTCTGTTTTAGCAGCTCAATGGCTTCCAGTTGGACAGAGGAGCTCCAGACTATTGACACTTTGCACATATTTCAGCAGTGGACCTGTTAGTGATCCCCGTGGCTGCGGACACTGTTGTCCTACAGTCTCAGCTGGTGTGGCTGGAATTCACCACAGTGACGAATAAACAGTCTCCGAGCCAGAGGAGAGTGGCTGCAGCTTTACATTGAAATAGCTGCATGGTTAAATTGGATTCATTTAAAAATTATGTAAACATACCACTAGCATGAAGGAGACGCCTAATTAGAAGAATTTGTACTAGAAATGTAAATTTCCATTATGTGGGAATCCACTGATTTGTTTGTGGAGGGTCTAATCAAAGATAAATTGCAAGGTTTGATTTTAGGATCGGAAGACTAATTTCTAATCCCATACTGTATACAGTACTAAATTACAACTGATTGCTTTAGCTATATTGTCATACTCTGATGATAGAACATATATATTTATTGTCACATATTTCTTTTGCTGCTTTGCCATGAGTAACACGTGGAGCCAATCCCAGCTCTCACTGGGCGAGAGGCGAGGTCCACCCCGGACAGGTCACTGGCCTATCACAGCGTGTCACACAGAGACAATCAATCATTCACACTCATATTCACACCTACGAGCAACCTAGCACGTGAAAGAAAAACCCCATGTAGGCACAAGAAGAAGCCATAAACTCCACACAGAGGCCTTCAGCCGTCCAGACCGCTCGCTCTGTGAGGTGCCGTGTCCACATTCACAATATCTGAATATCTCAACCGCAAGAAGTTCCTCCCGTTCTGTTGTGCTTTGCATTGTGGGAAAATGCAAAGACACATTTTATAGTCACAGTGTGTGAATATAAAAAAGGGACTACCGAACGCAGCTGGTGTCAAAATTCTTTTAACCACTGAAGAGTAACAGCTTTCGGATCCTCTTAAATAACTGCACCATCAGATCTCACATCTAACTGACACACACACAAAAAATGCAAGTTCACCTGAAGAAACCCTGCTTCTTGTTTATTCTCTGTTTTTTTTAAAGCGCCTGAATGAGAGCTGAGCTGTGATTAACAGCCTTCCCGTAGGTGGAGTCCAGGGACCGTGGTGCAAACACCACCCTTCAGCAGGTGTAGGCCACAGCAGAGCATATGCCGTCAGGTAACCAGACTGGTTCGCTCTACAGAGACTCTGCTGTGATCATTTCCCTGGGCCTGCTTCTGCTGGGAACTGGTGTCACTCACAAACACCATCTGCCAGAAAACAGGTCCGCCCGCTAAGAGCATTTATCAGCAGGTCAAGCAGTGGTGTGTGCTTCTTAACTAAAACAAGCAACAAATTTGCCCCACACACCTGATGGATAAAACAAAGGGAAGGGGTACTTTGCACTGCTTTTATTGCTCTGAATTTCTTCTTTTGGAATCAGCCATGTAAACCTAAAACAGTAAAAACACCAGGCGCAGGAGATGGTTCAGACCCGCCAGCGCTTCAGGATAGCTTTCCCTTTGCTGAAGAGAGGGGAGAAGACACCTGAAGTGTTTGACGCTAAATTAGCTTTTCAAAGACAATAATTAGACTTCTCCCCCTAAAGGTAAATTACCTGCTAACCAAGTGAACTGTCTTCTAATTATAGGATCTTGCCTCTGAGCAATTGCCAAGGATCCTTGTTCCGAGCAAGAAGATGTAAAACACATTTAAAAAAAAAAAAACACAAAAAAAACAAAACCAACATGTTAAAGTGGTAAAGCCTATAGAATGCCGAGTGGAAACATGTCCAATACATACATAACACCGAGCTGGGAAACTGACGGATCACTTGAGTAACCTTTAGAGGATTTCAACAAGATAATTTCATACAGCAACCAGATGGCAGCTATCGTTTCTTATGTGCATCTTGACAGCGGAGGTTGACGGAGCCACACTGGATAGGTGACAGCTAGGTACTTATCTGCGCTTTGCATATTTTGCAGTTGATATCGTGACACTGTAAATTGATTTGTAAGACACCCAGTCAGTGAAAGGATATTGAATATTTACACCCGCCGCGTAATAAAACCTATCACGTCTGTGATGGGGAGGCTTCCATTGGCCTTTTAGGTCTGGGTAATTTTTCATTGTTCTGCAGGGACGAGTGCCGAGCCTCCCACAAGGCGGCGGTGTGGCTCCAGAGCCACAGCGGAAAAAAGGGGCCACACATTTGAATTCATCAGCCGTGCCGATAGCCTGCCACTAATTAATATGTAAATTTTGCATTGTTTGTTTGTCGCTGTGTCAAACTTTGATGTGAGGAGCAGCTTCCAGGTTAACAGAGATTTAGTGGAGATTGAGGGCAGCAGACCTGCCACGTATCCCAACCAGCCTGTAATCTAATATTTTCTTTAAATACATCTACTAATACTGTACGTCTCCACAGCTTAGAACCTGGGAGACAGGCTAATGATATTTTATTAAGCCCGAGTAATTGAGGATCCCATCAAAATATGTAATTAAACACTTAAGCATAATTATCCAACACAGTAGGAACCCGAATTAATTAATTAAAAAAACGTCAATACATCAATTTATTTGAATTCCTTTGTCCCTTTTCTACTTGTAATAATTAACATTTTAATTGCCTTAATTTGTGATGAGTAAAAGAAATTCGCACTTTATTCAAGGCCGGCAATAAAGCAAGAAATCTGAGCTGGTGGTAATGTGTTCGCAGGAAAATGATGATGAATGTTAGCCACATACAGCCCATCGCAGATGAGAGAGGGAGAAAAAAAATTGGGATTTTTTTTTTTTTTTTTTTGCGTGTGTGTGTGTAGAGTAAAAGTGGGGGATGTGGTCTACTGTGTGTGTGTGTGTGTCTTTGCTTGCTTGCTTGCTTGCCTGGGTATATGTCCATTATCAGCAGGCTGCCTGGGTTTGATGCATACCTGGAGAGCAACTTAATATCCTCAGGCCACTACTACATGTCAGGCCATGAGAAAGATACGCACACAAGACAGAGGAACATCTCTGGCCCCGGTGGAGCCATTTACCTTTCTCCAAGTAGGTTCAAGATATTAATTAAGATAAATCTACCTCAATTCACACATTCTGCCATCTGCCTATTTATCAGAATTATGTTAATCATTTCTGTAGGGCAGAAGAATTATTACCCATTTTGTACGTAATTCATATTAACATTCAAAACTAAATGATTTTGCATTCAGTTCCATATGGACTCCTTACACCATGACATCTTTTCAGCATACAGTAGTAAAATAAGGGACACACTCCTAAGACGCACACAGAGCGCATGACAGCGACTTCCCTCCGGTGCTCCCACAAACAATATGGAAATGGATCCCTTCTAATCATATGCAGCCTCTCAGGATTTATCCGTCATGATGCAGCTCGTGCATGTGAACAGCTTTAAACAAAACAATAATCATGCGATGATCCGTTCTGTCTCGGTGGCTGTGACTTGAAGTGATTCAAAGTTGCCTTTTTTCCTTCTTCTCCTTGTTTTGGCCAATAGATGAGCTAGCTAATTAAACTCTGAGGAGATCATTAAGACGAGACGTCTGCTTGAATCACCCCGGTCATTCTGCTATTATCTGGGGCGGGCCGACAGGTGGCACAGGCCTGCATCAGGTGACAGCTCAGCCGACAGATCGTCACCGTATCACGGTATGCGCACATTTCATAGCATCCCTCGGCACGAACCACTCCTGCAGACCCACACGTGTCCAGCAAATCTACTCTCGATCTGCTGAGTTGTTGGACTTAATCTGGGCGTTGAGTCTGTGGATGTGTGGACGCTGCTGGCTGATGGCACGTCTGGGTCAGAGTCAGGGGGCAACAAGGAGGGTGCCAGGGCTATAACAGGGCAGATTGTACTCCTGCACAAGCCAAGGACTAATGAGGGTGAGAATGGGGCCAGGCGATGCTATGTGATTAAATTTAGATCTGGAGGGAGATCTTGACCCACGGTGGCCTACGTCTAAGTGACATTTACCCAAGAGAAACCCACTGCAGCTGAGGCTTATTAACCTTTTATAGATCTAAGCTCTGCCGTCTGTCTTAATTGGCAATTGGATTATTAAATAGACCAAATTCAGAGGGATTCGATCCAACGAGGTCTACGACGTGGAAGCTGTTTTGAAACGTGTATCCTGTGACAATGTTTGCATCCACGTAAGAGGTTCAGTCTCCCAAAGTAAGTAAGAGTTTTTAAGTGAGTAAGCCTTTGGGAACTGGGAATTACAACAGCACAGTGCAGAGCTGCGAATGGTACAGAGCCTCATTCGGATCCTCTGGTGTTCATAACAAAAATCTGGCAGAAGTAAAAGACAGACAAGTGATAGAAACTGCGCTGGCTGCTTAAAACTGGAGACATGTAAGGAGAAACAAGAAAGAAAGAAGAAGAAAGAACAAAAGCTCACTCACTGCATTTTTTTCTCTATTGAGGACCAATTAGAGTGTCTCGAACAAAAAAAAAAAAAAAAAAAAAATCAGGCTAATAATGGATGAACGTGCTTCAGTAATTATACCTCTCTTCTTAGGCAGGTGGTGTAATTTCATCCAGACTTATTTACATTACGACTTTGTATTCACTCAACTTATTTGATTCTGAAGTGAGTTGAAAAGTCGGAGCAAAAGTAAGCTAAAGCAAAGTTCCAGCCAACAGTAATTACACTGTTACCGCCCTTAAATGAAACTGAAAACAAACAATCTGTTGATTTGAACATATGGATAATAGGAGATTAACTGCTGGAATGTATTTATAAAATAAACAGTATGTAGCTTTTCATATGTGTCACACTTCAAAAAACAAACAAACAAAAAAAGCTGTATTCGTTTTCTATCAACTACTTTTTTGAAAACCTGTTTATAATAATTCTCCAGTGAGACATTTATAAAGACTGAGCACACAGATCACCGATCTGTTTGCACCACAAGCTAATCTAAGCCTTAATAATGACTTAAATTAGAGCAATTTGCTTTTCTTCAGAGTGAAACATGTTGACGACTGCATCATGTTTTACGGTTTTAATCTCATACAGTTGTTTTAAACTCTGAGGTCTCTATGTCCTCCATCTTTGCACTTAAGTAACGCAGCCATAAGGTTTCACACTTTTCAAACAGCATGATTTATCTTTAACCACAAGTCTGCGAAATCTGTAAACTCCACCCATTGAATTAAGAGTTCAGTGTGCATTATTTGTTTACGTTTGAATATTTGATGCTGTAAAATGCAGAACATGAAGTGGCGGAGCCAAATATTGTCACTGCAACCGATTTTTTGCAGCAGCTCTAAAACTTGCGTCCGTTTCCTGGTGTTGATATTCATTTAGCACAAGACGGCCACTTTTATGGACTTCTTACAGTCAGTTAAGATGACCGACAAGCACTGGGAACATTAGTTCTGTGCCACAAGTCCAATACATCAACTGTCTTGTGACGAGTAAGGGAGGGGAATCAACATATTCTAAATGAGCAGACATAATCCCACTGAATGTTGAGTTAAGCCATTTCATAATTAGCAGATTTTCTAATGTATGCCAAGCTTTAATGACCTTTGCAAATGAGAATGGTTGTTTGAATTTCCATCCTTCACATCGTTTTATCCCTGCCATATCTGCCTGATAGAATGAGTGCACCAGTTGATGATATGCATAAGCTTAATGAACAAGTGCACACGCTTCTGAATGGAAACTGATGGGCTCAGGCTAGGGATATTGGAAATGCATTTCCACACCTTGCATATCATCATCATGACCATAAGTGGTGTCTCTCTGACCCATTAACAATGCATTTCAAGCCTTTTCCTTCAATTAGGTATACTTCTCAATCAGATTTCTCTCATCAAAATGCTATTACTATACACTATAAAAATACACTAGACTTCTAAAGCATCAGCGCCTTTTAACTACTGTAAATAAAGAAAGAAATTATTCATTCAGCAGTGCAGATGACAATCAAGAGAAGCAGCGTAGCTTTCATAGCCAGTTAATATGTTGCTCTGAAGCTCTCCTGCGTAGAAATCAAACCCGAAACTGAAAGTGTCGTTATCAAACTTTGAATGTGGCTGTAATCAATAACTTGATATTAACACTGATTCACATGATTGTGTATGATGAGAAAGTGTTCGGTTTCACAGAGCTCTACGGAGCTTCACAGCACCTTCCAGCACAATGCTTTGGGTTGTCTGGTCCACAGCAGGGATGACACGATACTACAGCGGTTAGCACCTAACAGGAAGCTCCCTGTCTGCATGGGTTCCCTCCAGGTCCTCCAGCCTCCTGCCACCGTCCAAAGACACATTGGCACAATTGAAAAATAACAATTCAATAGCAAAATGCTTCACCTAAAGACTACACACGAATTGTCCAAAGCAAAGCATTTAGAAGCTAAAGGTTTCCTACGATGAAAAATGGGTATTTCCCTTCCTCTGAGCAGAGCTGCTCATCCCTCAGGCAACCAGCAGCTTAATCTCTACCTTTAAACTTTAGAAACTCCACTTAAACGATGAGGATGAGTTTCTTTAAATATAAAAACTAACCCAACTACATTACCACAAGAGCAGATTTTTAGAAACGCATCAAGCCAATGTACCAGGAAGTGATAGCCCCAAAGTAAGAGCGTTTTTTTTCCTCTGGACTGGAGACTTTCAGGATATTTTGGTTTTGCCGGCTGACAGAAAAGAAAAAAAAAAAAAAAAAAGTTTGATGAAACGACACCTCGGATATATTTAACGCTCCACAGTCACGCTGCCTGACTCTGCCGCCTGGAAGAAGCCACGTGGTGGGCTCTGCTAAAAGCCACCAACATTCACCGCGGCTTTAATGCTATCATCTCTAATCTGTCTGGGATTTTGTGTGCGCTAACACAGCTACAAATGCAGAGAGCAAACACTTCAACAGCACTACATAAATGTCTCAATATATTAACAACACAACAAACAGCCTATTCAATTCCAGGGATTTGCCTGAGAAATGTGAGCATTAGTGTACAGAGACAAGTCATCTGCCTTTCTGCTGAGCGGTAGGACGACTTCACACGTGATCCTTTGTCAGACGTGATGGGAGACACAGACGCACAAGCCTCTTGGTTTGTGGCAGATCTGGGCTCACAATGCCATAGATTAGTAAGAGCCTGACCACAGAGCTAAAATAAGCTAATTGCTTAATTAGCTGACCCAATTCTATAAGCTTCTTTTAGCACATTAACCAGAGCTATGCAACAAACAGAGGCTGTGTTTGTTTATGGAATTACAATAATGAGGATCAAAAACAAAACATACGGTCAATGGCACTCCTTTTATAGAATCCTTGCTTTGGAAAATCAAAGTATTATTTGATGCCAGCAACAAGGAAGTGCTTTTTCTTCATGTAAAACCGAATCCAGCCTTTGTCTGATCCACACACGGATATGATGCTTGTCCTCATTTGTATTTGACATCAGTTTCACATCTGCAGTGTTTTTGTCTATTTTTTCCACTGTCTTTTCTTCCGTTAAACAATTAAGCTGCTTCGAAGGAATAACTCGACTGCCCTCTCAATATTTCTGGACATTTGGGCAACAAGGGACAAACGAGAAGGGTGGGTGGGTGATGGTGGTGGTTGGGTGGGGGGGGTGGGGGGGTCTTATTAGATTGAATGATGATTGAAATGGATTAATTTACATTTTCTGCATGCATACTTTACATACATGATCTTTGCTCAGCACAGGGAGTTCTGGGCAAAAGAGCACTATTTGTATGAGATGAACTCATCTATATGCTAATTCATTGGCATGTAGACCTGCTTCATTTCTTCCATTCAGGACTGTTTACCTATTAGCTCTTATAGATGCTAAGGGAAGTACAATATTAAAACCAAAAAGCTAAGGAATACAGAGCATTAGCAGTACATCACCTGTTATTATATTTAGATTAGGGTGGCATCTCTGGCCTTTGTTTAAGCTATAACCAAGGGCCGACTTCCAAGGCACTCGTTGGGAATGAAATAAGCCAAGTCTTTTACTTAAGTTAGACTTGTTGCTGCTGACAAAGGTGCAGTGATTTTTTTTTTTTTAAGTCCCTCAAAGGAGCTCGAGCAGACTACACCCTGATGAAAACCCTACGAGCCCTTCCCTAAATTCAAATGCTCTAATGCGAAAACGAAAGAAAACAACTTAGAGTGTTTAGCATTTCACAAGTCCATTTTCAGGTTTTATGGCGCTATAATGTTCTTTTGTGCATCAGAATACGATTCATAATATCGCAGAGACTTAGAAGCGCTAACGTGGCCTTATAAGGAGTTGTTTGACAGATCAAGTTACAAGTGATGCCTAAATGCTAATGTAATTTCATATGAACCGGCCTGAAAGAGATCCAATCAGCCATTCCCAATTCAGGCGACTGTTGTGTTTAAGAGGATGACAACCCCCTTTATTATTGTCTATGTAATTCACCAAAATTGCCACTTACAGCCGCTAAGAGCAGGACGATTCATCTCCAAGCTTCCTCTGGTCTTTGCTACTCATCCCATTTCTACTTCCTCCAAAAGTGCCACCACTTCATTAACCTTGCCAGGCATGAGATAAGAGTGCATCAAAGCTGCCTGCCCACAGAGAGAACAGAGCCCTGCATGTCTCCACTACGCAGCAGCCATCTCACACACACACACAAACACACACACACACACACACACACACACACACACACACACACACACACAGGCTACAACCCATCCAACACGCAGAAAAGACTTTTTGTGCTCCCAACTGTCATTCAAAAATGTTTTTTTCTTTTGTGCGTTGAACGTCATTATGTTTTAAATAAGTGGGGTGAAAAGATTTGCTTGTTCCAAAGGTTTTAACAGAGTTGGATTGGGAAGGAATGCAAAGTAATTGGTCCTCGCTGCCTCAGACACTGCACACACACTTATTCAGGTGTCTCATAGCGTTAAGGTACTGTACGCAGCGCTGTCATCGCTATGACCTATACACTAAAAAACTTGCAGAATGAGAAAATTAAACAAGAAAAGCATCAAAGGAAGCTTCAGCCCAATGAGTAACAACTCCCGACTTCCTCAAAGCATGAAAGTAGATGGTAGGAAATGTATTAACTGAGTCACAATATTGTTTTACTTGCACCACATACAAATCTCTCTGGTGCATTTAATCCCTCTACCCACAGTTCCTCAGAAAGGAGGATATAAATTATTTTCCTTTGGTGGAAACTGCAAATCCCTGTCTGGATTCTGTTAAAAGGCTTAAAATGTCACTAAATGCCAAGGCTGAGACTCCTGCTAACACGTAGGTCTTTAAGACAAGATGTTAAAGCGTTGAAAGTTACCTGAAATTGATGAGGTTAATATTCTTATCGCAAACTGAGGCTTCTGTGAAAGTGGATATTGAAAATAGCCAGGTAACCCTTCATATTAGAGGCTATCACAAGGATTAGTAGCATAAACACCAATTACACATTTAATTGTTTATTGTCAGCAGCATTTGGAAAACATGCCACACTGCACGAATTAAAAGGATTGAGGAAGTAGAGGAGGGGAATTTGCCACAACCTAATATCACCATTAGTATGTATATATGAGAAGACGATGAGAAAATGTCTCCAAAATAACAAGTCAAACTGCTGAATGCCAGGCTATAAATGAGTAATTTACCATGAATATCCTTCTCTATCCCTTTACGACCATATGAATTTCCAAACCACGTTATACTAGCATGGAAGGGTCTGTCAGTGAAATTTGAAATAGAGGACAAAGGGCCACTGAGCAAATAGGCTTTTTTTTTTTTTTTTTTTTTTTTAGAAGCCATCCTCTGAGTTCTCTGCCAATGTGAATCAGAGGTAAAATACAGTGCATTAAGTCGACCTCTGAGGCAGCACAGAGGAGGGTAGAGTGAGACATTCCGCTATCTATTAAGACTTCCGTTATGTATATATTGTGTTCTGAAGGAATTTTACTGATCCACAAAACCAGCAGGAAAGGATAAGAGTGAGTCCCTAAGACCATGTGGTAAGCAACTGCAGTGCAGATTCTTAGGCAAGTTGAAAGTTGCTGCGCCGTTAAGGAGAAAGTCTGGCAGAATCCTGCATGCCCGCTGATAACATGGTTGGATTAAGGATGTTTAAGGGAAGTGAAAATTATTCATTTGAGATGGATGAAAGCTGCACTTGTCAAGTCTACCAGTCATGCACTTTATACATTTCATTTCCACTAGCCAGCATGCATAATTTCCCCTCAATGCAAATTTCTACACACTGAAAATTGTGAGCATATTTACCCCGCTCCCTTAACACACTCTCTGACACAGAAAATGGATCATCTCTATTGAACAGGGAACAAAACAATGCAATTTTGTTTGCAGAGGTGTGAGAATCTAATTTTGTGGAGGAAGATAAAGTCACAAGACTCAGTAGAATACAAACAATAGCTTTCATTTGAAATCAGGAGCGAATCAAAAAGTGACAATGTTTGGTGCCCCTGTTCATCAGAATGACACATATGGAAATCATTTTTGCACATGTCCAATTGTCCAAACACACAAGTAACTTGTAACACAAGTTACGAGTGTAATTACTGGTTTTAAGTCACATAAGTCTCGGCCTCACTGTTGGTCTAGGAGCCTTGTAACCGAGTATATGATCTGTATATCTTCCACTCTCTATACAAATATTAGGATCTCTCTGATGAGAATTAAGTCTCCAGCCTGGATGGCCAATAAATTAGAGGCACGCTTCTCGTTTACTCATCAGAGCTAATGAGCCTGATAAAATTACCTCGAGGATCATAATTACAGGCTAGTGGCAGAGGCTCTGGCAGGGAATGGAATAAGATGAGACACACACACACACACACACACACACACACACACACACAGAGACACACAGATTTGTGACAGTATTGCAAGTGGCAGCATACAACAGCTAACCTAAAATACCACAAAGCACTCGCATCATATTAATAGAAAAACAGACTGATGCTAAGGGGACCCAATCAAACATTACACATAGCCCATTTCCATTCAGGAAATCTAACCCATTCAGCTAATTAGATGTATAGAAACCCCCTTTTTTCCCCAAAAATGTACACCATTAACATAATGCAAAGTGCTGAACAAAATTACAATTTCCACCTTTCTGTCAGAGGTAGTTCAAACTGATTTTACCACCCTTTCATAAAGATTAAGCACTTCATGGGTAATGACACATTTTAATGAACGATGGCAGCTTGGACACAAGAGCTCACCTCAGAGGATTCCATTTCATCACACATTCACAGGATGAATTGTTTTACTTATGAATATTAATGTCCCTCTAATTTGAGGCTGTTGTTAATGCTTGTCGCTAGGAGCTTGGCAAATCAGTTCCCATTCCTGTTAAAACCATGTATTAGACACCCCCCCTGACACTAAGCCCTCGCCTTTGATTGTTAATTGCAGAAGTGCAAGCATTTGCAGTAGATGGGGCGCAAAGCTTTAATTAACTCTAATATCACACATTCAGTCTCGACTGTCACCCACATCACGCGTGGCATTTTGTACCAATATCATCCCCAAACTCTGCTCAGCTAGAAAGATTGTGTTCCAAGTTCATGATCACAATTTCATGCATCTCAAAATGAGGGATATGTAGTTTATAAGTAGCTGCAACATATCGACTGCACTGAATTATCTTGATGGCGTCTGTAAAGAAGCCTTATTAAAAAGGCATACATTCATGCAGCTCTGATCACCGCGCAGCTTTAATGCAAAGGGGACACAGCATTGTTGGTTTTCTCGGTGAAAAGCGATGCCTCATCTTGGTGGGAGTTGAATCAACTCCCGCCAAGATGAGTGATTAAAAGAGGGGGGGGGAGAAAAAAAAAAGTTCTGGGATTGAGGCAAAGGAAGGTGTTATTAAGTAAATAATTCAACCCCTCATACACGCTAATCTTCAAAGGATTTATTGGACAACAGATTTCAAGTTTAAAAATATAAATAGGGTACAAGCACATAGCATTCAATAACACCTCTAAAAATGCAATGTTACAGTACAAGCACTGTGAATGTAATTTCCACACACGAGTGACTCCACGCGTGGTTTGAACATTTTAATAGCTCAGGTGCACAGCAATTCTGATGCAGATATTAGTAAAGAGTTTAATTAAACCAGGTTTGAAGATAAAGAGCTCAATACAACCTATAGTTTATAAGCCTTCGCCGGCCATAAGCTAACGCTCAACCTAATCCTCTTTCACATAACATTATTGCATCAGCGCGGCAGAACATTTTTGCAGCATTTATAAAATTAGCAAAGAAATTAACTGTCTGTACTGTGGCAAATTGGATTTCCAAGTTCTTGCCTTATGATACAGCATACCCAGGCTGCCACCTACAGTACAGTGTGAGAGAGGAGCTACCGTCTGCAACATGTGTGGCTCTCCATTTTACACTCCACAGCCATTCAAACTTAATTATCGAGGCTTTTTCCCCCTCCCCCACCCTCGTGCTGATACCCTTCCCAGAAATTTGTTAAAAATCCATTATTAAATAAATACAGATATAATTTCATTTTGGATGAAGGCTGTCGAAGGATCGCACAATTATCCTCGTCAGTTCTATGTGGAACAGCCAGTTCCCCCCTTTGCAATGTCCACATTCTGACAGTTGATTGTAAACATCCACAATTTTTTGTTCATTAAGTGCTTTTAAATCCGCAAAACCTTTAAGTGACAGACCCCCATTCCAGTCATTCAGGAAACATATATTATCTTTGCATAACATCCACATCCATAGTGACTCTTCTTGTGACAAATCAAACGGTGCTCAATCAGTATGAGTGAAAGAGTGACAGCAGTGTTTACCCCGTAAAAATAAACATCTTTTTTTTTTTTCTTCATAAATGTGAGAAACAATTGTGAAATGAAATAAACAAATATTGAATTATAATCCGTGGAGAAATCAAGAGCTGAGTTGAGCCAAAGTAACATTTTAGCTAAACGTGTAGTTTGATTTTAAAAAAGAAAAAGCCAGAAGCAAGCACAGAAAACATCATCCTTCGCCTTCTCATTAGTACAGCATCTCCTGCAGTGCTGAAATATAAAAACTTTAAGATTTTTCATTATGAATATAAACACGGTAAGAAAATTTTAGTTTAAAAAGAAATTCCATCATTCCACTCGTCTTTTACTTCTTCGTCTGAATAGTTTGGAAAGGGAGGATTTCCTCTTATTTTTGGCTTTCTTTACTCCTATTTACCAACAAAGATATGTATTAGAAAGACAGAGTCATGTTGGACAAACAGTTCTGAAATGGAGATTTTTTTTTACAACACTTACCAAGATTTTTCATCATCTCATTCAACTGCTGATCCTCCTCCACTTCCCTACAATTGACCAAAAACAAAACTTGTATTTCTTGCATCTGATCACTCTTTGAATGGAAACATTCACAAGAAGACTCATCATGTTACCTCAGCCGGTCTTCATCCAGACCCACCACAATCGCATTCCTGCCGTCCACTATCTCCATCAGCCTCTGCATCAAAAGAGCCTCCCGCTGTTGCTCCTCGTTGGACTTTAAATGATCTGTGATCCCAAGTCGACCCGAGCAATCAGTGGAGGAAACAAACAGGAAGGAACAGAGCTGAACCTGCGGCGTCTTACCTGGCTTCTCCAGCAGCCTTCGAAGTTCCCCCTCCACACCTGGCTGCTGCTCCTCCAGCTCCTGAGTCCTGGCTCTGAGATATTCAACATTAATCACACGCAAAAAGAGTAAATCTCATTTCTTATGCACATGACATTTATCCCAAATTAATAACAGTCCTGAGGAAACCCATTTTGTTTGACTGCAACTAAGTTGCAATTCTCCCAATTTATATACAGGTGTATGGGAACTGTGGAAAAAGATGATTCTTAAGAATAAAGTTTATTAGACACAAACTCAGCTCAGAGACTTTAGGCTGTAAAATATTTGCACTCACATGTACACAAGCTCTGATTCCTTCCTGATGTACATCTGTTTCCTTCGAATCAAGTTGAACCAGTCAACCATCAGCGGGTCCATCAAAATGTCTCCCTCTCCGTCTGAAACAACACAAATTTGTTTCTTAATAAAATACCGGCTATCCTTGATGTGCAATTTGTGACCCTTTCTAATCATGGATAATGGTTAATGAATAAGCACCAGAGTGGAAATACCAGTATAAATAATGCCTGTTTCTCCAAACATATGCATTTAATATCTCCTGCTGTGCACTCTGCAGTAGTATGGAGTTTTATTACAAATTAGCAACGTGCTTCTGATCTGTGAGTAAATGAAATTCTTCTGGGATAAATTAAGCTCAAAGAAAGTCTTCAGACAGCAATATTTAAATGCAGTTTTGCGCTCTTCTGATGTCAAATAATGCAGCGACGGAGGTTAATGGGGAAGTGGGGAAATAATTGTTTTCATTTACATTATAATGTTTTTTCCCCACCCTAACATAATCACGATGCCTCCACTCATCCAGAATCATGGCTCATTTTTATGTTCACCGACTCTTTTGTTTTCATGAGACCGTATTCATTACACAATAATGAAATTAAGTGCAATAACAAATTTGGTTTTTGAGTAATTTGGCTGGTGGAGGTGGAGATGGAGGGTGACTCACCTCCTGGGACCATATCAATGCTCTTAAATGCTCTCTTGCAGCCAATAATACATAGGACTGAATGTTAAAATGGAGCCCCTTAAAATTTGCAGTTAATATCACCGCCATGCTCAGCAGAACAAAGGTATCTTCAACCGTTTAGGCTGAAATTGTCTTCATTCATCACGTAGCCGACATTATTGGACAACCTTGCTGTTGTACACGGTGTCAAATAGAACACAACGTCACCTTATTTTGCACAAAGAGTTAATATTTCAGTTAATCGATTATCAAAATAGCTCATTGTCTAATCACTCCAGTGATTTTTTGATTCCAGCATGTTAAATACGTGAATGTGTTGCTCTTTTGTCACACCTGAGAGAAAAAAGGGGAAGTTTTCAGGAGTTTGGAAAAAGCACTTCAAATGTCACCTTTTTGAAATTAATAGAAGTTCTTCTATTATAATAAAAAAAAAAACCCCACACACAATCAGCATAATAACAGATAATGAAAATAACTCCTACTTGCAGTCTTTCATTAAGTACAGAGGGTCCAGCATTGTATCTGCCCAGTACTATGAAATTCTACATCCTAATGTTATCTTAATATGCAAGTTTAAACATGCAGAGGACGTCAACCTACACAGAGGGAAAACACAGTGAGGCACAGATTTGCCTTAATCACTTATTTAATAATGACTAGCAACAATTCAGCAGGGATTAGCTGTAATTTTTTAAATAGCTTTTGCACTTTAAACAAGAAAAAGGTCTGTGTTCAAAAAGTATTTGCCAAACATCCAAACTGGGAAACATTAAGGGAGTTTTCCTAACCCGGTATTCACGTGCACTACACAGCATCGGGTAGTGATCTCGGCAGCTTGTGTTTTTCCGTTTCACCAAGTCGGTCAATGTGTGAGTGGGTGTAGTAATTGATTTTAAATGAATATTGGCTATTGCCAATTAGTGACCAATCAATCCGACCTCACACCGAATCACATTCGCAACAATGGTTGATCTGGATGGTGATGGAGGACAAGACAACCCTCACACCTTGCCATCACCACAACATCCTGAACTGCACTCAGGTGCCAGGTTTTAGTTTTTTACGCCGACAAATTCCAGTTGAGAAGTCGATGATCTCCTAGGTGGTGTGCAATTGATGTCAAATTCTGGCCAAGCGACTGCATGCTCAGGCTTCCTGGGTGGCACGCAGGGAGAAAAAAAAACCCCACACATGCACAAACCCCCCCCCCCCCCAAAAAAACAAAACAAAACAAAACAATACAACACAATCGACCAGAATATATATTACTATAACCAAGTCATGTTGACCTTGAGGAAAGCAATCAGGCCCCCTACTCCCAGTGCCTTAAAAGAGAAGCAACATCCCTGTGGGCTGTCCATGCCTCTCACCTCATTTGGCTGCAGAAACGGTAATAGAAATGGCAGGTAAGTCCCCTGCACGCACGCACGCACTCTCACACACTCTCACTCTCACTCTCACACACACACACACACACACACACACACACACACACACACACACACACACACACACACACACACACACACACACACACACACACACACACACACACACACACACACACACACACACACACACACACACACACACACACACACACACACAAACCTCCAGCTGCCAGTGAATGAATGTGAGTGCATGTGTGTCCCATGTGAAGCAGCCAGGACCCAACTCTGCACTAGAGGTACTGAAGCAGCAGAGGGATTCAGCAGTTTGCACAAATGCAGCGAAATATCAAAGTTATTCACAGCAAAAGGGAGGAAAATGGGCGACTGGTGGCATCATCTTGTGCCTTAGAATAAGAGAGATGTTGTTGGTCCACGTACATTGTTATTTGCATTGCAAAGGGACAAATGGGAGGTATTATTCTGTTAAGGTGAAAGTACCTTCTTCACAACTGCGGAGCTTCTTTTCCAGCTCTACACCCTCCTTCTCCAAGTGGGCCAAGTTTCTCTCAATATCATTCAGCTCTGTCTCGATCTGCTCTACCGGGACATGATAGGACTTCTTCCCCTGATGTAAAAACAAAAAGGAAATTAAAGAGTCACAGTCATCTCAAGATCATTTTCATCAGAAAATTCCAAATTTGGCCACTTAGATGTGGAGAAGGTTGTCCATTTTTTTCCTGGGAATGTAATGAAAGCATTTGTAGAGTTGTTAATTAATCTCTTAAGAGACTTAATGGAGGGAACTTACAGAGGGTGACCTCATTTCAGTCCTGGAGGCGTTGGTGGGTGACAAATACTTTCCCTTTTTAGCTCCTAAGAGGTAGATAAAATAGGATTAGATAGTCTTTTCATGGCAGCTTTTCAGAAAAGCATTGTCACAGACTTCACCTGATGTATTTTCAGTAAAAAAAAGAAAAGAAAAAGACTGCTCATATGATATCAACGACATGGCTGAGGTTATATATGTAAAAAAAAAAAAAAAAAGCTAGGAACCAACCTGACGGATTTCCGTGATTGGCCGGAGCAGCAGTTGAAGAGCTAATAGATTCCACAGCTGGCCGTCTGGGTGGGGATTTCACAGGCGAGCGGCTCCCATGTTTAAAACCTGAAATAAGGACGGGAAGTTCTGCTAATGGCTTTTTCTGTTTCCCACTGAAACAGACAAAATCTCCAAGAGTCACCCAAACACGTGTAAGGCGTGTATTTCTGTGTGGAAAGGGGTGAATGTGGAAATTGCTACATGAACTTTTAGCCCTTGTGACTTTGGTCCAGACCTAAATATCTTAACTTATTGGATGGATCACCATATTTTATAGACATCCCCTTCGAGGGCAGATATTTAACCTTTCCTCCAGTGCCACCCTCAACTTACACAGCAGCTACTGTTTAAAGGGTTAATGTTTTAAAAGGTTTCAGAATAAAATTTTTTTTTTTTTACAGGTTTATTTTTGGAGCTTTTTTATGCCTTTCTTTTATTCAGTAACTGGCAGAGAAGCTGACAGGAAATGGAGAAAGCGAGAGAGGGGGGAATGGCCTGCAGCATATGTCCCTGACTGGATTCAAACCAGGGATGCTGCAATTACATGGCACCGCTGTGAACCAGTGCACCAATGTAATACTAATTCTAACAGTATTTAACACAGCTGAGCTTTGGTTCCACTGTGGTTGCTTTACATAAAGACTTATTGTGGTAAAAGAGCACAAAAAAAAAAAAAAACTGTTCCAAAAGCTGTATTATATAATAATACCAACTAATACAAACAGACACAGATGGAAGACCAATGTCTCAGACTTACTGAGGTTTCCACAGGCCGGTTGAGGTTTCTGTGGCGTCATGTCCAAGAAGGGAACGGGATCAAATAGAGCGAGGCTGACTGGAGCCGCTGCAGGTGGTGCTGAGGGGGGAGACCTTGTTGTGATGACACAGATGTTTGAGGACATGAACTGAGGCATATGTTGCCCAGTGGAGGCTTCAGTGTCAGCATCTCTGTGAAAGTCAGATTTAAATGGAACTTTATGTGCGTATCTAAGTTAAAAAAAAACCCAAACATTTCACTCCCACAGGGTGGATCATAAAGAATGAAAACATGAAAAAAAAAAAAAGCCTCACCTTGCTTATTTTGAAATGACAATAAAAATAGTGGGTAGAACAATGAATGGATCATCAGCAGGGGTTAGAAATGAGAGACTGTAGAGTTAAGAGTAGGAAAAGTTCAGGCACGGCACTCCTCGGGGTTTGTTAGGATCGGTGACAGAGCTAGCGGCTGCACTCTGAGCCAGTCGGCAATGACAGAGACGGATGAAGTCGGATGTTTCTGCGTTCTGGAGAGTGAATAAGCTGAGTGGTCAGGGAAGTGTAAAGGCAAAAATCTTCTCCACCTGTGCAGCACTTCCTGCTCCCAGCTGAGTGAGTTATAGAGCAATATTGATTATTAAGATGATTGATCGTACTCACTTTTGACCTAGCTCGGCTCTCGCAGGTCTGAGCTGTGACTGGCCCTCTTGGCAGACTGGATCTGCAGAAAAACAGTTACACATAAAGTAAGGCCGCAACTACATTTTAGCTATTTAGATTTTTTTTTATTGCCACTTAATCAGTAGAATGTTTTTATTAATCATTTAATTTGTATGTTTATGAGGATAATGAAAAAAAAAAAAAAAACAAACAAACCCTGAAACTTCTGTCTGAGAAGTACGAACTCATAGAAAGATTTGCTTAATAAAGAGTGTTTCAGGTCATTGCTCAATCTATTAATTGGCTTTAGCTCTGAATTAAAGCATGAGGATAAAGCTGGCACTACATGAACTCGTCACCTCTGAACTCAGAATAAATATCATCTGCTTTGGCCATGTGTGAAGTCAAAGCAGTTCAAGTTTCTGGAAAACAAACTTGATTGAGTCCAGCTACTGGTTTCATTGTTTAGTTCCTCACAACAAGGAACTAAAGTGACCGATCTTCACTTGCATCTCTATCAAAAGACCCAAATCACAATGTAATCTGTGTGCAAAAACATATTTTGTCCATTTGTGGTCAATGCGTGGTAGTAAGCAACAGAATTACTTTGCGTGTTAGGGAGTCTGTCGGTGCAGATGATATGGTGACTATTTATACTGAAAACAAGCAGCATTTGTATTTTGGTGCATGCACCTCTATCGCAGCAGAATGACAGTTGTAATGAAAGTTCATTACAAGTGTGAGACAGAAATTAAAATGAATTGGATTAGTGGTGCTTGCCTTTGCTGGTTGTGTGTACAGTTGTTGGCTGTGTGCTGTCTGTGTTGATGGCCTTCAGACATGGCGATTCCTTATTGTTCGTCTGGCTGGTGGAGGGCCGTCTTGCCCGGTTTCCTGCTGGGCTTTGGCTGCTTTCAGCCTCTCTACGAGCAGGGCCGACGGCTGAACTTGGCTCATCTCCAAACCTGCAGTGAGGGAAAGAGCTTTCACCATCAGCCTTAATAGCAAAAGCCATTACAAAGCGATAAAGTGGGAAAGACTGGAAATATTAACACAGTTCAAAGGAATGAGGATGTCTGCAGCTCACCGTCTCTCTGCTGAACGGATGGTGAACAGGCGTTTGTTATTATTGTTGCAGTTTTCTTCTGCAAACTTCTTTCCAGTTGTTGTCTTGGCCCTGCTCTTCTCATCATTAGGACTTGGTGGGAACCTCGGCCTTCCTAAAACACTTGAGGGCTCTGTGGGCTTCCTGTCGTCAGCCGTCGGAGTCTGGAAAAATCTTTGGCGGGCCGCCTGCGTCTTCTGGGCCGAGGACGTCCAGGACTGGGAAGGCAGAGCAGGAGTGGCCGGCTTCAGAACAACACTGAGTGGAGCTGACAGCACAGAAGAGGGGCGGGGTGCAGCCTGGGCCAGGCTAGCACCGTTTAATCGTACAGCTGAGCTGGTGGGTCCACTTTTGACCCCGATCTCAGCGGAGGAAGGTTTGGAACTCTTTTGGTGGGTGTTACAGATAAAAGTGTCTGGATTCTTCCCGGGTTTGTAGCCTCCTGCATGAAGAACACTGCAGCATTCACTGCATCTGGTGGAAGTATATTGACACGAAATATTAATGCAATAAACGCGATATATGTCACCAAAGTATCAACAAATGTAGGTCACATTCTTACTTGAAACAGCTTCTGTGGTACAGCTTGCCTTCCACAAAGTGCCTCTGGACCAGATGAACGTGGTTCTTGCATGCAACACATTTGCTATTGAGAGTCCCATTTTTGTTGGCATTTTCTGCCAAAACCACCTTCTGTGAAAGAAAATGAATCCAAAAATGCATGCTTACATAATCACCATTCACCTAACCCACTGAAAATGAGCCAAGTCCTCCTTGTTGTTAAATACAGTGATTAAAAATTTTATTTCAAACAATAATAGCATCAGGGCTGACCTGGGTAGCAGCTCTGGCCAACTTGGGTGAAGTCTGAACTGTGAGAGTGGAAGGTAAATGTTTGTCAATGGCGTTTTTAGGCATGAACGTTTTGGCCACCACTGGGAGATTCTTCTTCTCTGATGGCTCCTCCTTGGAGCCCTCTGCTGGCCTTTTTACACCTCCCACTGAGGAGTAATAGAAAAAAATAAACCCAAAACAAAACAAAACTGTCAACACAAGGCAGCACAGGAGAGGAACAGCCAGTAAGAGTAAGAGCTAATTTGAAGGAGCAATGTTCTTACTTGGAGGCCGTCCCTTGAAATAGTTGTAGTACTGGGAGACGTAGGTGAGAATGCTCAGCCTGTCGGGGATCCTTAAAGCCACCATGTCCTCTGCATCCAACAAAGCCGGGATCCCCAACTTCTCCTCCGCAACCTGAAAAGCCTTAAGTGTAAAATAAATAAATAAATACCCAACCAACAGCCATCAACTCCTGCCAAGACATAATTTAATGGTAGTGTATTTTGGGCCAAGTAAACAGATACTTTTACTTTAAACAAGAAACAATGTGGCATCCACTGGACACAAACACTCCCTACAATTACAGCATGTAAAAAAATGCCAGACAATACAATCTACTTTAAATAGAGTATTCTGTGGCTCGGCCGAGAGAGGTCTGGGGGGGGGGGCATAATGAATAGCAAACTTCCTGTGTGTTTGTACAGGGAGGAGGGGGGGATAAGAATGAGGATAGAGGGAGCAGGATATCAGGGCATTGTTTCAGATCAGCCTGGACATGCTCATTAAATTCACAGCACAGTCTTTCTGAATGCTGATAATACAGAAGAGTGCAAAATAAAAATGAAGACTGTGGATCTCTGAAGTGGATCGGAAAACTAAATACAAATAATTTCTTATTTAACAACACACACACACACAGAGAAAAAAAACACCCCCAGCTCTTAGTAACATGACACTATTCATGAAATATAGACCACACAGAGCCGCATGAGTCATGTTCTCATGTTCCAATACAGGAACAGTTGATCAAGACCTACACATAGTTGGAACACACTACTCTTTGGTTTTAAGTTGTGAACCAAGAAGTATATAACAGCAGTCGTCATTCGGGGACAGAGTGGAGGATGACATCAAGGCTCATTCAAAATGAATAGCCCTTGGAGAAAGGCTCCCCGAGCTCTGGTTTGTTGCTGACACCGTCAGGTTCATCCAAGACAACGAAGAAGTTATACAGAGTACATACTGTAGCACTCCTCAGGGCCCGCTTCCCTCAGAGGAAGCCAGCAGAATGGAAGAGGACTAAATAATGGAGAGGTCCCCGGCTGTACCGCTCAGGTCAAGTCGGGGTTAACAAAATAAATTAGGTCAAGTGGACTGAGGGAGAGTAGGAGTTTGAGGGGAGTTGTGTCTTTGATTTAAAAATTTGTTGCCGTTCAAACATGAACATGAATGAATATTTAACCAATCTGCAGCACACTCGCCAAGTCAGGAGCACATTTTGTTTGTGGTGAGCGTTGCTGTCTTCACCTCTGTGTCTTTGGGGTTAATGAGGTAGATTGTTTTTCACATTCTGCGCGTGGAACACAATGTGACAAAGGTTCAACAAGCTGGTCAGGGTCTTACCAATCTGTTGTTCTCGAACACATCCTCCTTTCTGAGCACCTCATAGTCTCTGGGAGAGCAGAAACACAAAAAGATGTGTCGGGGGTGGATCATGACTCTGAGGATTTAAAACATCTTCTATTTCTGATGGCTTTCCTTACAAATAACAGATTATTACAGTTGAGCTCACTCTACAGGGTCGAACATGGTCAGAATAAAATCCATTTGAGGTCACAGGTGATGGAGAAAACTGATTACAACCAAAGAAGTGAACAACCCAAACACAAACTCACCCACATTTTAACGACCCATTCAAAGCTTCATACTCACATTAAGTCCGGTCTGTACTTGTGTATGAGGGCACAAAAAGCCAGTCCGTTCCTGAATGAGGTCGTCATGTTGGTGATGGCCACATCTCTGTATCCCTCACACTGGATTTTGCACCACTGCTCCAGAGCCTTGATGGCAGCCATGCTCGCCGAGCAGCACTCACTGCTGGCGGGGCGCGCAACAGGCGGAGAGGTGAGGAGGGGGGGGGGGGGGTCGGTGTGGAGGAGCCGGAGGAGCCGGAGGAAGGACGGGGATAAACAAAAAGAGTGTCTCTGCTCGGGGTTGCAGCTGCGTCCTGTTTCCTCCTTTCTGGCTGAAAGAGTGGAGTCGAGTCTCCGGGACGAGCAGCAGCAGCTCCTGCTGGATCTGGATCTGTTGGAACTGGATCTGATGGATCTGGATCTGTTGGAACTGGATCTGATGGAGGTGGAGCTGGTGGAGCTGGATCTTGTGTGGAGGTGGATCTGATGTTGTGCTTCTCTTTACGCTCATTACACTAATTGCCACCCACAGCTGATCCGTCTCTCACAACCCTTTAATAAGGCTCAGCCAAAAAGGTAAATAATAGATTTTCTGCTCTTTACACTTCAGGAAGTAAATCCTGCAAAATGAATTAGTGCAGAAACGTGATCCCGATCTAAAGATCCACCAGACCATGTGTATTTGAACGCAAGAGTGCTTAAAAAAAAAAAAAAATACAGAAGTAAAAATTAGCATTCAGTTTCATGAATTAAAGTCATGTTCAAATGTGGTCTTTTTTTTTTTATTATTATTTTTTGAACCACCTGTTGTAATGCAAGTATCTTCACACTAAACCTGTCTGACTCTGTATCAGCCCCCCAGTAAAGGAAATGAAGTTCAAGTTGGTCACTGTGTCACATTCAGAAATCCCCTCATGCTTAAAAACGACCCCATCATTTATTGTTCCATACAGTTTTTGACTTAATTCTTTTTGGCTCTATTTTTAATTCAGGTGGGCTTAGAGGCGTTTTTGACCAATGAACCAGAGAAACTGGACTGGAAAATGACAAATGATGCTTTTATTTATTAAAATAGTCTGGTGGAATTTAATCCTGACTGGGCTTCTGTTATCATTTCTATGTGGACACATGCAATCATAAAATAATTCTATTTCATTTAAAGATTGATGAAATTCATCTTTGTTTTTAGGTCCCAGTCAGAAGAGGAGGATGCTGTTGGATTTCTGAAGTAATTATACACCAGACCTGGTTATCTCAGCCAGCCTGTCAGGGTCATTATACAGTAAAGGAACCACTAACACAATCTGTGACATGCTTTTTTTTTTTTTTTTTTTGACCCCAGTCGTCTTTGTGTGGGGCCTAACTGAGGAGTAATTGAGGCCAGCCACTGTCATATGAGGACTCTGACCTAATTAGCCCCCATATGATGGTTTCCCACAAAAATTTGGGGAATTCAGCAACTTTCATTTAGTGATTATGAAGAATTATGCTACTATGCTCCTTCTTAACAAGAACAAGCAACAAAAAAAATCTTCTGTGACCCATTTTGAAATGCTGTTTCAGATTTGACCTACTGACCTCGTCAGTGAGGGTTCGGCCTCTGAGATGAAGGGTGTAATTAGTGTGAGACCGGAGCTGAGCTTTATAGTCTCTGAAATGTGAGTGACCCACGCTGACCTCATTCGATTACAAATGCTGTCGACATGAATGGTTTATTGAATGTAAAAAACAAACAAAAAACCAGAAGCCTTGGAAAATTTAAACAGAACAAAACAATTTAAAGGTCTGCAAGACAGCTATTGGGAGATTTATGATAAAATTACACTTAAAAAAAACAAACAAACAAAAAGCCATCTTTCCTGTTTGAGGACACCTTTATGCCCAGAAGGGGGCAGTGTCAGTTTGCACTCACTCAGACACTTTCATCACTCCCAACCTGTACAAAAACACATAAACAATGCATAGATAGTACCATTCCCATGAAATAGTATGGCTCCATTGAATATATAAATTAAAACTAACTGCACTAACTGCAGAGCATGTGCGCAGTTAAGAACAAACAATTGGGGTTATGGACGATTTTATTAAAAAATGACTTGTATTATCACACATTATGATGGTATTAGTTGGTACAGTCCACTTGTTATACTTCTGTATTGTCAGATGGTTAAACATTACGTGAATTCCAATATTAGGAGTCTTTCTCTGATGAGACGTTTGAAAGCGGTGTCTTCGTGTTTTACTTTTTTTTTCCCACCTGAGTTCAGTGTGACGGATGCAGATGCAGACAAATCCGTGGGATTGTGAAACACTATTACATACTATGTTTTCTTCATAGGTTTAAGATGTAATGCTTCATCAGTGGTGTCAATGTGATATAATCTGCATTTGTCTGTTTGGCCAAAACCAGACCAAGTGTGTTTAAAGGAAACTTTGTTCTAAGGAAGTCACAGTTACTGAATATTAATCTACTATAGCTGTCTTTTCATTATATTATCATTTCTGTATTTGTTGATGGTTCGTAATTGCTCTTTCAGGGAACTTTGCCACAATCAATGAAAACTCCATGGGAGTAAGTTTTTGATATGTAAGCTACAGTTTTAGAAAAGACAGATATGGTTCATGTTATCTATTTACTGTAGATTCTTCATGATTACATTTGTCAGCTATTTCCATTGTTTCCTGTGAGGACGTGTGGCTGCATGCAGACATCCTGCCTGTCTGTGAAGGTAACCTGAGAGGTCAGGGATGAGCTTGTCGATGGTGAAATCATTTATAAATGACTAGACTGTCAGCTGTGCCCTGACAGACTTAAAGGATAAGATGGAGACATTCATCATTTTGTATTGTTTGAGACTCCTCGAGTTGGTGTAGTCACAGTAAACAACACATTTAAGATGTGGTGTGTGGGGGGGGGTTTGAAATAGCAAACAGGCGAAAGGCAGTGACATGTGTCCAGCAAAATTTGGAGAGATGTTTAAAAGTTTCACTTAAATAAGAATGGGACTGAAAGATCACAAAGATCTTAGCTGGAATGTACCGTTAGGGCTAAACTGAAGTAGATTTGTGTTTAACTTTGAAGGAAATCAATGACATTTTATTATGTTAGAAATATTTCATCAATAAAATCTAAATAATGAAACTCTTCAGCCCAAAAAAGGCCAAGGAAATACGTGTGATGGTCGACACTGTTTTTTTTTAGGTTCTGATTATCTGTACAAACAGGAAGAAGGAAAAGAATCAATCACTGTACGTGGCATCAGCTTCCTGTGTTTGGGACTGTGTGTCACCTCCTGACATGTTTACAGTGCTGTGGATTTCAGCCTCGTGCTCTCTGGCTTTGGCCCGCAGATTTGCGATGCTGCAGGAGCGGAGCTCTTCAGAGCTCGGCCCCTCCGGTCTCTCCCACTTCCCTGACCTTTGGCTCGCTGGATGCCTACACCCACTCAGTGCCACGCTCGCAGCTTTTGTCCATGGGTAACTTCCTCCTTCCTGTCGCTTCTCCCAGCTCTCACTGTCAGAACTCTCTGAGTGGTGCTTTATATTCCTGCTCGCTTTCTCAGACGTCTCATCAATGTCTCTATTTATGTAAGACCCTGCACTGAGCTGGCCCTGGAGTTTCAGCTGCCGCCTCATCTTGGCGCGGCGGTTTTGAAACCAAACCTAGAAGCAATAAATATGAATATAAGTTTCAAAAGGTTAAAAACATATCAAAGCTAAAATCTTACAATTAAAGTTGGATAACAACTTTCCCCAATATCTCATTAGAGGAAATTTGAATCACCACTTCTAGGGTCAGAGCTGTTCAGGTGAACTCATCCTCTTGTGTACACTGAAGGAGTTATTGCTCACTGCATTCATTAGTTCTCTGCATGGTGATTCCCCCACAATGCCGTCCCAGTAACACAACACTCAGACTTTCAAAACTGAAAGACTGCCATTTTACAAGACACTCACTTCATTTAACAATCTCTGACACCTCAAACCTAATATTTGTTTGAATGCATTTTTGGAAGCAGCAAGTGGTGCAGATTCACAGTAGAGATACTGTAAATAAGGAGCATCTACACAGACAGTAAGGACAAGCAGGACCAGTGCCTGTTCCAGTGTCGGCTATATGTGGGCATGTGACTACCGTTTTATGAAGATGAACATTGAACTTACCCAAGTTATTTTAGATCTAGTTAATCACTGTGATATTTGGTACTATTGAGGACCTTAAAATTGTTAAAAGAACTGAAATAAGAAGCAACTCCGTTAGTTTGAATGTTAGTCAACACAAGATGCGAAGCTGAAGCTTTTCATTTTCTTTTACAAATGAATACCACATGGATTGGATGGAGTGTGAGGTGGACATTTTCAGAATGAGTTCAGTCTGCAACTTACCTGTACTCTGGCCTCAATGAGGTCCAGTCTGAGGGCCAGGGCCTCCCTCATGAAGATGTCTGGGTAGTGGGTGGTCTCGAAGGCCTTCTCCAGCTCCTCCAGCTGCCAGCTGCTGTAGTTGGCGCGTGCACGACGCTGCTTCACTGGCCTCTGTTCATCTGGGAAGCACAGCGCGGGCGCCAATTACACAATCGCCAACGGGTGACAAGGAACTAATGGCTCTAGACTGGGTAATTAGTACGGCGATCATTAGACCCACTTTAACACTGCTTGATAATTGATTGTTAGTTACGAGCTGTTAGCCAATCTTTTGTAAACATTTACACTGTAATCAGATGGTTCCCACCAACTGTCTTAGAGACTGTTTTAATACAGTGCCAGTTTTGGCTTGGCAAAGATACAAGTCAGTCTCGTTCTGACCTCAGCAGCTGTGGTCTGAACTCACCTGTACCCTCCGTCAGCGGCCCCATCCCGACGGCGTGCGTGGCCAGGAGCAAAGCTTCCTTGCATGGCTCGGGGTGGAGATAACTCCTCAAGGATTCGTAGCTGATAAAGGGTCCTGGGATCAGAATCTGAGGCTGGGAAGTCAGTGTGGTTGGGAATGCTGGGAAAAAGTGAGCTGCAGGTGAATGGAAGATTGCGGGCAGGAGAGAGGAGACCAGTTGACCCGGGCCAAACATGTCCAAGCTATTAAGGGTCCAATATTAAGCAGCAGTCCAGCAAAAAATGCCAGTTGGTCTCCTTACAGGGATGCTGGCTGGATGGTGAAATGCATCCCGATGTCCAAGAGTTTAAAAAAAAAAAAAAGAAAAATTTCAAAATGTTGTGATAAAATGACTGTCAGCTCAGCTGGTGGTTGGAGCTGCTGGATGTGCCTCGGTGCAGGTTTAAGATGCTGTCTGAATACCACTTCAGTGGTGGAGGTGGTCTCACCTTAGCTTTCTGCTCTTCTCCTTCACTCCTTTCCCCCCTCCTTTCCTAAGTCACATGACCTCCAAACAGGCAGCAGGATTTGGTTTCAAGAACTGAGGTGAGGAGCCGACCTGTGATTCATCTCTCGGTGGATAATGAGTATTACCCCATCCATGTTTGCTGCGTTTGTCGTTACCTTCCCAACCACACATGCCTCATACTCTGTTTCCCTCTCATCTATTAACATTATAGTGACAGTGTGCGTTTCCTCCAAATTGCTTTCTCTCTCCGTCTGCCCGGGGCAAGTTGCAACATCTTTGGCGTCTGAGGTTTCAAGTGGTGGGATGGACAGGATCTCAGTGTGTTTATGTTCATTAGACGCGTACACCTTGAAGATTTGCCCAACACTTATCTGCCTGGTCATCTAACAGTTGTCAAGGGTATTAAGACAAAATTACTGCAAATGAGATTTGGTTAAAAATAAAACAAAAACAAAACAAAAAAAAACCACAGGTGTCAGTCCTGTGGGAAAACAAAGCAGCAGGTTTCCAGGATAAACATCTCATTTGACAACAAGGTGCCACTTGGACGCTTGAGTATTTTAATCCCTGTCAGTTACATCACATTTATGTTTGGTTAATATTTTTTGATATTTCCAAAATCATGATGTTTTATTTTCCACATCGCCAAGACTGGCTCAAAGAAAATAGATCAGTCTTCTTAACAAATTGCAGCAGAGCAAAAGGACCCACACACACGCACACCCGAGGCAGGTAAGACAGGTGTAATAAATGGCTGACAACTGTGAAAACAACACACAACTAAATTCTTATGTTTGACGACGGAAAGTGCAGCTGTTCATTTTTGCAAGTCATGCTTTTTAATCTTCACAATTATATTTCTATGTCATCTTATGGCATATTTCTACCTGAAGGATGTTTTCATATCACCGTTGTTGTAAAGCATGCAGTAGTCAGTGTTTTGAGACAGTTACAGGATTTTTCCATCTCAGATCAAAGTGCACACATCAACACATTAGCAACGAAGACAGGAAGATTATTAACACTTCTTTTTTCTTTGAGGAAGGCAGCTGTAGCTTAGTGCTGACAGATCTCTGATGAGATGATCGCCAGCACTGTCTACGCGAATTAAACCCAGGTGTGTCAATTAATCCATAGATACGTATCACCCAGCAACGCACCTCACTAACTCCTCACTGGCTCAGATGGCGGGCGAAAACACTCGGCTGTCAGTGTTGTCACCGCTGAACTGGCGGGCTGAGCTGGCTTTGATCAGCCTGAGACCTCTCTGCAGGCGGGAGGCAGCTGGTCAGAGCTGAGGTGAGTCACAGGATGGTCATAGGACTGCAGCTCCCTCACCTGTGGCCCTTTCATCTGCACCTGTTCAAACACTACATTAGAGCTTTAGTGGAGGAAATAAACAGCTCCGGATTAGAACTTGACCGATTTGGATTCCTTTTAAGACAACATTTTAGTTAAGTTTATGTTTAGTGTCAAAAGAAGTACAAAGATCCAATTGTGGACCTCTAATGCCTGACGTTAGACATTTTCATCATTAGCATCCACCTTAAAGGTGCAAAATGTAACTTTTCCCTTTTAAACTGTCTTAAAATGACCAGACTGATGTTATATATTTTGTTCGGCTCACATCATCTCAACTTTTATCGTTACAGAAATCTTTCATTTGAATCAAAATGCCTTTTACGCAGACCTCAGTGTTCTGGTTGTCTGACAGAAGTCAAACAGAATTTTTATCCATTTTTGACACATATTTTTTGTTCTTTGTCATTTTTAAATACAGATTTTAACGATGTAGGATGTTAGATATTGGATTTCTGGATCTGAAGTTATCAGCCGAAGAAGCTGAGGATATGTTTGTTAAGCAGCTCACAAATCCGGAGGGACACAAATATTTTAACATGAAATTGCTTTATTCTGTGTGTTTGATTTGATCATGTGATTATAACCGGGATAAACAATTAGGGCAGCAGCGGTGAAGTAAACAACAACTCCCATGATCCCATGCTTCTTGTCACCAAATGAGAGTGTAAGTGACAGACCCCAGTGGGTCCCATATTTGGGTTTAAATTAGAAATTACCGTGTATATTGAATTGATATTGTAAATAAATTGGCTACCGTCAATTACTGATAACATAACCAGCTCATCAAGGACAATTTTCTGCACTTAAGATGCTCGTGTGAGATGGAGAGGGACGGCAGACAGAGACAGAGAGAAATAATTTCTTGAGTTTGCAAGTCCTGCAGGGAAAAGGAAAATAGATTAAAAGTGTCTGGTTTGAGCTGTGGCTAAATAAACACTGTGTGTGGTGGGACTGACGACTGAATAGCTGTCTCCGTTTGTCCCTGGCACACAGGTAGTTACAGGGATTTCTGGTTTGTCTGAACGCAGGCCCCCTGTTCCTACACCCTCCCCCAAAATTTCTGTGTTTGTCTATGTGTGGGTCCTTTAATGCCCATTGATCCAGATAATCAGGGACAAAATTGGTGAAAAACCGGTGGGGGAGGTTCTGACAGTAGCTTTTCAAAAGAGCTGCTTGTGGATAATTGAAGGAAGCATTAAGACAACAATAGTAATGGCTAATGCCGGGCCTTATTGGCCTCTCAGGTATTTCTAGCTCCCTGGATGACAAGACAGCACTGGAGAGCTACAGCTAAAATGGCAGTCATTGTATCATTAGCCGACCTTCAACTGCAGGGACATAATATGTGCTATCGGTTTAGTGAGCCATCAGTTCAGCCACCCTACAGATGGCTGTAGTTTGAAATGGACTTGTTTGAGCTTGCATTCATTCATTGGAAACTCAAGGAAAAGGCCTCATCTGAACTTGCCCTCAAAAGGTGTGTTTTTGGATCTCAGGTAACATAATGATTCTCACACTTGCACCTCCACTCAGCAATTTCTTTTGCTCGTTGTTACTTCTGTAACTGTTACTTCATCTGTACACAATTAGGCGTGTACAAACTCTCAACGTTGCATCCATGCAATTGTAATTTTGTGATATTAAAATGAGTTTGGAAGCCACTCTGATATGGAAATTGACTTTTTTTTTTTTTTTTTTTTTTTAAATCGGAAAACAAAAAACATCAGGATTTAAAGCAGACTGCTTTCACACAGTCTTACACTACAGTAATATTTTTGTGTGAACAACACATTATTAGCAAACAGGATCTGAGCCTCATAGAGCAACAGCATCATTCGGTGAGAGTTATGTTTACAACCAATATTGTCCCTCGTTTGGTCTCTACCCCCTCTGAAGGGAAACATTTGGCTCTTTCATTGTACTAAAATATTCACAAAAAACATTAGATTGTCTTTTGAAGTTGTCATCCAGGCTTATATTTCTGATGTAGACTTTTTTTTTTTTTTCCACTGGGAATTTGTTGCAGAAAATACTTAAAATGAGATGGAATTTAAATAAAATGATGTGGGCTATTAACCCCTTTTTTGCTTGACAGGCACGGCTGAAGTGGATTAACTGTCACACTCTGCCCTCACTGTGATAAGATACAATCTGACATAATGGAGATCGGGAGCACACCACATTATTATACTTTCTCCTCCACTACAATGGCACTTTAGCTCATAAAACAAGGGTTCTGCCAAATGTCATGCAAACATGGATGATTATTGTCAGCTCTGCTGTCATGGGAATATGTCTATCTGGTGTAATTTGCAGGCTGGAGCAGCAATGAGCACAGATAAGATCAATATTTAATGAAAGTGTAAGTGAAGCTTAAGGGTTGTCACTTAGGCCTCCGCTGTTAATGACATGTCACATTATCATTCTTATCAGATTGGGTCAATCTTAACTGCAATTACTGGCCTCATTTCTTTTTAATTCATTACAAATGTTGAATCATTTCTGTCTGTGTGAAAACATACCAGTAATATATTCTCCAGCTGCTTGCATATGCACTTTACTGTCAACCTGCACAAACCTAAAACTAAAATCTGTTAATGGAAGTTAGGATTGCTGTAATTCAATCAACACACCTAAAATGTGTTTGCAACTTGGAAGAGAAGTGCATTTCATGGCTGAGGAAACCCCTATGCTTGGTGCCTCACTCTCCCTGGTAATAGTATCCCACAGTGAGCCGGCTGATTGTTTTAGTCCTGGATCACTGGCCATGGGATAAACCTGAGAGCCCAGCCTGCTTTTCATGTCAAGCCCTTCAAGGGAAAGCGGCCACAATCCAAGAGCAATCACACTTGAGACATCAAAGTGCCAGCGAGGAGTGAGGCGAGAGACGGTCCACATTTTTTCCACGCAGGCCAAGTGCAACTCAAGCGTGGAGGAAAAGGAGATGATCTAAGGCGAGGGTGCCATTGAGAGGAAGATGTAGAGCAGACAGATGTGCATGGGCAGGTAGCGGCACATCAGGGCCCCTCCCGTAGCTGAGACGCAGAGAAACCTCCGCTGGCCGCATTCCTGTTTGCTGCTCTTTCAATGTCCACTTTAACAAGGGCAGGAAAACCCACCAACAAACATGAATCTGCCCTTTCAAACTGTATTCCAGTTGTTTCTCACACCCTCGTGGTCAAGGACGAAGCATCTAAAAATTCAAAACTGAACGGAAAAGTAAGTTGAAGTATGGAAAGTAAAAGCACCTCTTCTGTAGATGCCTCAGTAACCTGACCTTTACGACACATACCACGTAACAGCAGCGTCCACGGTTCGACTGCTGACATGTCACACCCCTCTCTCCCCCTCATTCCCCCGTCTTTTGCCTCTAAATGTCCGAACATGATTTTGAAAAATGTCTTCTGTGATGGACGTATTATTATACATGACACTATTAGATACTAATGCATCAATGCATCAGTGGTATTTTACTTTTAAGGGTTCGACATTTCATCGGTTTAATCCAAAGCGCCAGGCCTTCTTCGAAAGGTGAGAACATTAACTTGAAGGGAGGGGTTAAGAAATGATTAATAAGATAAGAAGAGAGAAAAAAAACATTAAAATTTTCTCAATATAAAAAATATTTTTTTCCAAAAGGTAACAGAGTACAGCAAATTGTTTCCCTTTGAAATGTACTTTGAATAAAGTAGCACCAAAAAAAACTGTTCCTGATTAAATGTTGATATTAATATATATGAAGATATTTTATTACCATGAAGCAAAGGAACAAATGAGCAGTTGGCTCGTAGCAGCCGCCTTAGAGGGCACGCAGCTTTGTACGATGAATGAGGGCGGAGGTTGTTAACTTGTCATTGGTCCATCAGACTATTCAGGAGCAGCACAGCCCCCACCTGCCTCGTCCTCGTTGGCTGTCACTCATCTCTGTTCCGCCTCACTGCTGCCCAGCCAATAGGATGCTGGCGCCTGACCAAGAGCCCAGGCGGCTGAGACTTGTGCACTGAGCTGATTGATAACCATAAACAGAGCTGTCGGGGAGTTATAGGACACCATACAGGTGCAATTAACACATCAGACAGAAAGAGCATTGAGAGATTAGCAGGTATGGTGCATGAGGGGTAAAGCGAGATTGGGTTTACATATGAACAGTTATGGGAATGGATGTGTGAATGCATATTCATTAAGTAGGACTTTGAGGCATAATGATGGCTCGGAAGACAAAGAAAAGGGTTCTTCTTATGAGATGTCAACATATCTATTGTCACAACAACCCATTTATGTTTTCTGTGGCCTGAATATATAAAGGAAACATGGTTTTCATATTGAAGAGCACTTTTATCACCACTTTGTTAAAAAAAAAAAAAAAGCACTGCAATAACGTCGTCCCAGACAACTAGCTTTCGGCTGACCAGATCCAGCACTGTACCTCACTGAAAAGTGGTTATTTCTAAATGGCAGATTCCACTGACCCACCAGTGTGGGCATGTCTTTCCCTCTCTGAGGATCCTGAACCACAGTGTGGCTTCATCTCCATGTCCTCCCATGTAACAAAACACCAGCAGCACACTGTGCTGCAAAATGGCCTGCCTGCCCACATCATGTCTTCAAAGCAGCAGCCTTTGGTCTGTGTGATTGAACAATTACTGCCATGCTTAATTTACCATCAATAGGGGCGTCCACTTTTTCTGGTTTACCAGCATGCCAACACAATGTTTAACTTATCCATTTGACTCTATCAAGAGGTTTTCGCATGAAGTCGGCAGCACTGAGCAAAACAACTCTCACTTTCATGGCAAAATGGCTTCCATCACAGCATGTGCATTGCACCTTTAATTTGTCTGTTACACCCCAGTGAAGAGCAAGCATACCAATGACAGCTGTTTTCAGTTTTATCGGGATCCAAGAATTATTGGAATGAAATGAAACACCACGACTCGTCCACCATGACACCCCCGCTCCTCGCTCCTCAATCTTTTTTGAGCTACTAAAATGTTTCTTTTTGAAAGGTAATAATTGGTTTTTGTGAAATTTTTATTTTTACTATTTTATTATTAAACTGCTGTCCAATTAAACTGTGGTAAAATGTCTCCATTTAATAATTGAACTAGAGCAGTTAAGGGCTGAAATATTACCTGTCTCACTTTCTGCCAGTTAAAGCTGAATGAAACATTAAAAAAAAAAAAAATTTCCAAAAAGTGTTTTATTAAGATGGCACGCATTGTGTTCTTGTAACAGTAAAGCATCATGACTTTAAGGTATTCAACTGTTTACAACTATTCGAGCTTCTTATTTAGAGATTTTTCTCGATTGCTTGCAAAACCACTCATGAAACCATAAAGATGGTGGATTACAAAATTTTTTGATTTTGTTTGTTTAAAGTTTACTAATAGAACATTTATACAAAGCATTAAGTGGGTTTGTAAGGCAGCTTTTAACAATGTAATGGTGATATTTCATATTCACACATTATGAATATGAAGGCAGAACCACTTTCCAAATACACAATGACACTTGTGGAGCAAAACAATGTAAATGCTGCGATTTCATAACTTCAGAAATGCAAAAAAAAATAAAAAATCTCCCTCTAAATGTAGCTTACATGCTTTCATAATATTTTGAATTTAATTGGAGTTTTTTTAATACTTATGATATATTATTATTTATTATTCCAATTTTGTATATTATGTGTTGTCTTTCACATGTCATATAAAAGCATCAACTAATAATGTCCCAGTTGATCTTTTTTAACTGGTGGTTAATATATTGTTACATTATCAGTTAAAAAATAATTTACATCCTTTACAAAGTACTAAATGCACTAATTGTGACTTTATTACAATAACCAATTTCACAGTTTTAATTATTACATTTTCATCTCATTTAGAGGGAATTTTAATACATTCTTTGAAGTCACTAGATCATTACACTCGTAGCCAACAGCTCACTGGAGGATCCTTTAATCTGAACCATTGAAGAGCCACAGAGTTCGTTAATCTGCCATCATCAAATTAGAGCCACATTTGAACTATAGGCAATTAAAAAAAAAAAAAAAAAAAAATCTAGCTCTGGAATGCAGAGAGTGAAAGACACTATTTCCAATCAGATGTGAAGTTGTTCGCT
The DNA here is from genome assembly GCA_034769265.1 of Remorina albescens. Classification (NCBI taxonomy): domain Eukaryota; kingdom Metazoa; phylum Chordata; class Actinopteri; order Carangiformes; family Echeneidae; genus Remorina; species Remorina albescens. Next base: position 5,027,362 of record CM068493.1, read on the forward strand.
TTGTTGTTATGTTGTTGCTTCCATGTGAAGGACTTTCATAGACTCTGAGATCATTGAACTGGTGTCAATTTGTCCGTAGATACCCACTAAAAACGCCTTGTGGAGCAAGATGTCTGCATGTTCTGGAGAGAGGGAGGGAAAAAGCTCTTTATATCACACAGCTATGGATGTGTGACTTCAGTTGCATGCTTCATTAAATCACCTGTTTTTGCACGGTCATATGACGTATAATCCATATCAGGCAAAGTGGTGACTGCTTCTTACCAGATCACTGTCAACATGTGACTAAAGAGTTTCTTCTTACCCTGACAGAGAAGAACATATTCTGGAAGATTCCTGAGAGCAGTCTGTACCACGTCGAAGTTGCCGCTGCCCATACAGTACATGAAAGTCGGCAGGAAGTCTGTTGCCAGGCTGAAGCACAGAAAATATCAGGTCAGTAAACTAATGGTTGACATAGAGACAAAGAGCTATCGCATTATTCAAACCTCTGGCTTTCTTTCTTAATTTCTCTCCACACATTTCCTCTCTTCTCAAGCACACGTTTCTCCCCCCCCCCAACCAAGTGCTGTAAACTTACCAGGGATTATTCTGTATGCAGCGCAGAGCCAAACTGAAGGCCATGTTCCGACACAGCTCCTCAGAGGAAACCATCAGCCTCTGTAGATCGTTCTACAAACAGAAACACAGGGTGGTGATGGATGTGTTACACACTGACAGGGACTACACTTGACCCCCCCCCCCCCCGTTTTTTTCATGCGTCTGTCACTTATGACTCACAATGAAGTACTGGATGATTTCTGGACTCCTCCTCGACTTCTCATCCACCTCTGTCAACACTTCCAAAACATCTACAGCAGATGGTGGTGGGGAAAAAGGCTTGTGCATTACTCACTATGATGCAAGATTGATGTGTGTCATATTGATGGAATGGTATGATAGCTACCTTCCACAGCTTCGCCTCTTGACATCTTTTTCAGGTACATTGTCATGTCAGCTGCACTCAGAGAAACTGAAGCGGATATGTTGACAAGGGGCAGAGAACCAGTGGACACGTCATCTTATAAAGAGAAAAAATATTATTTAGATAAATGTATGTTTCTGTAAATATTAGTCTATAAGAAGGGACACTTTAGAATAGGTTGTGTATGTTGCTGTAAGGCGACTACAAAAAAAAAAAAAAAAAAAAAAGGCTCAGCTTTGCTTACCATCCCTTTCTTCTGTTGTGACTTCTGCAGAGACGCTTTTAACTGGCAAAGTGAGGCCAGCTAGCAGAGATTTGAGCTGGGACAGGTCTGGGTTTTCTGCACACAGGCCCCTAATAAGGAGAAGGAGCAAAAAAAAAAAACCAAAACAAAACCTTTAACAGAGCCAATGTTGTTTTAAATACTCTCAAAAATAACTCACAGTTTAATATTAGTCATGTATTTATTGTTCAAAAGATGTGATCATCTTTATGGTACTGACTGTAAGATGTCAGAGTGCTTCTGTAGATAGGGAATGGCTGTAGCTGCATCATGCGTTATGTACTTCTGTGTGAACTGTAAGAATTTGTTGATGAAGAGCAGTGGACAGCGGGTCCTCTGGAAGTTCTGTGAGAAGAAACACGCAGAAATACGCAAGAACACTGTGAATCTCATCTCAACCCTAAATCCTCAAGTGAAGTTTTGAGTGCGTGTGAGCCACCCACCTGGAGGACCTTCATGAAGGAGAGAAGACAGTCTTGAAGCGCCCTCTGGTGTTCGCTGTGGAAAACAAGTGGCTGCAGCAGCTCCAGGATGGCAAGCACGTTGCTGAAGAAGGTCATGTGGTTTTGCTGCCGAAACTCATGTATGTTCAAGTGAATGCGACCGTGGAGAAGACCTGCGATCATGGGCAGGTGTCTGTGGAGCAAAGTAAAACCAGTCAGCAGGTTGTATGTTCTCCTATCGCGGCAGAAAATCCCAGAGTTTGGAAACAGGCTTGAAACAATACTACTGTGTAGTTGTTCTGTTTTGATTGCAATTTCACCTGAGCAGAAGGACAGGGTGCGACACAGCCATTTTCCTACAGGCAAGGTTAGCATCAGACACACGGCTCTCTACAGATTTTGAGTCTCCTATATCAGCGAGCAGAGTGACCAGGCGATGCACAAGGACATCAAGCTGAGAAATGAAAATAAATGCTGTATCCAGTGTGGTACGATGACGAATTTGTGGTTTTACACGTGATATTTCAAATGAAAAGTTAACAAGTACAAACCAGACAGTTCTTCATGAAACAAGGAGGCAATGAATCCAATCTTCAGCACTTGGAGAGATTGCTTAACACTAATGAAATTCAAGATCTGTAAGTGATGTCTTTTGACCTACTCTATTGAGTCCTTCAATGCATATACTGCCACACGTGTTGTTGGAATGATTTATATAGCTCTTAAAAAAATTTATCCTTGTTCAGGACCCCAAATTGCTGCTATGTTTTATATGCAGAATTTTACGATTCGTGATAAAATAAGCTCAAATCTCTCCTGGTAAAATAAAGAAGAACTCCAAATGGAGAGTCTCTGGTCTAAGACTCGTCTTTGTTCTCCTAATTAGAATATCCGAATTGAAAAACTCACACCAAGGAATATGCATGTAAATAAAATTCAAGTGTCTCAAAAAAGAAAAAATAGATTCATCATCTGCCATGAACCCTCACCTTGCAGCTGCTGCCGTCTGCAGCCCCTCCACTGCTGAAAGTGCTGTCAGGCAGGGTGACGTGCTGGATGACTTCAGGAAAATGCAAATAGATCTGCAGCAGCAAGCTTTGGCACCGTTTACTCATTGCGCTAAAAGACAAAATAAAACAAAAAGCTAAGTATTCTGTGTGCTACAGCTTATGGACCAGCCACTAGCTGCAGAAACATGCCATTCACTTTAGGGAAAATACAAGCTATTATTGCCTTAGGACTGTTCAGCTGTCCGTCATAGAACCAGAAGCTTACTAACAAAATAATCAAGACTGTAATCTTTCATGTTATTGAGGTGTGTAGCTTGAAGCTGTTTAATTGACAGTGACTGGTTGACCAGTTTTGTGTAGCCATAAAAAGTTTATTACAGCTTTTCGACTCAAGTGAGCTTTACTCTTTAAGTGGCACGGAGATTATAGAGCAGACAATGTTCCCAGTTGGGTTTTGTGAAATTCACTTTCTCCGTCTCTTTCAACTGATTAGTTTAGGGCTGATATGAGATCACAGATTAGAGTGCACATTGAAGCACTTCTCCAGTGTTTCTGTCTATGAGCGACAATAATTAATGTGCATAAATAAAAACTAGGCACATGAATAGCATAATGTAAGTCTGAGGTATTTGCCTTCAAGTCACTGCAGTTTCATAAAATCCTCTTACTGGCTAAGGCTCTTGTCAGGCTCAAATGATGCACTCTGTACTAACTGAAAAGTTTATTACAGCTATGCATTAAGCAAATCACAGCGACCTTGACCAAAAGTAAAGAGTCCGCTCTTCTACGTTCAATAGTTAGTGTGTAATTGGAATAAACACCAGCTTATCTGACAGCGAGCTTTCGCAAGAAGAATGCTTAACATACAGTCAAGTGTTTATCCAACACAAGGCCAAAGCCCTTTACTTTCAACATGTTTTTATCCTGCCATATTTTCACAAGCAACCATTTTACCAGACAAGCTTAGCTGTACTTAAATACTGTAATTCGGAAGCTAATTTTGCTTGACCTTGGCCAAAGTTTCCTCATTAAAGTGGTTTAATAACCAGAGACACATTCATGAAAGGAGGGTTTGCCTCCACAAAGAGTTGCACCCTGATCTCTGACAGCTAAGTCATAGCAGGAATTCACAACACAGGCAAGTTTAGAGCTTCAGCCTTAATCCTCTTGGCTTCATTATAATACACTGAGCTTTTAAAGAGATCACAGTACAGACGACTTCTGCTGGTTTTAATTTCACACCAATAGACCTAATTATCGAGTTTCCCCTGGTCCACGGCATTGTGGCTGACAGAGGAAGTCTGAAAAGTTCATCTGCACTGGGAGGGAAAATCTAGTGCGATTTTTCCCCAAGTTTATATGCACACCAAAACAAGGGGGAAAAAATTTAATTACTTTCACTGTTTGGGCTAATTAGAAAGAATGCAAGGTGTCGAAAGGGATGGCCTGAGCATTTTTGGTGTACCTTAAACAATAAAAACATAATGAACATATATGTCTTCAGATATAGAGGTTTGAAAGAGTGAAGAGAATAGAAGGTGATTCTTGAAACAGTTAAACACAACAATGACACAACTATACACTTCACCTGTCCTCCCACTTCTTTGTGCAGTTGATGAGGTAATCTGAGACTTTCCTGATGTTTTCCATGTCCCCACTGCAGTATGAGTGAAGGAGGGGCAGCCTGGACTGGATGAGGGAGGTGGATGCCTGGTCCACACTGCTTTTGTCCTCTTGTTGTAAGTCATGACTGTTGAGCTCTGACTCTGACAGGATCAGGTCCACCAGGCTGATGAGCTCCTCTGAACTGAGTTGCAGCACAAACTTCTCAGTTTTCTTCTGCATGAACGACATGAAAAACACGAGTTATCAGCAAATTTGTAAAAAAAAAACAACAAAAAAAAAACAAATGCACGGGAAAAACATCACATCTCCTGACTGTCTGTGTGTGGATTTATGATCTTACTTGAGGGATCTTTTGGTCGCGTCCTTGCCAGATACGCGGAATGTGGCTGCACGCCCAAAGGAAGTCCAGAGCTGAGGATGGGTCCAGTCTGAAAAAGGTTATGCAGATATTAAGTAAAAGTTCTCACTGTAAGTGAAAAGGATCTCATTATTATTATAAATTCTCATGCATGTAATTACTAAAATGAAGTAGAACACTAGTTTAGAAAAAAAAGATGTACTTGTAATCTCTGCGCTTGCTGAGAAGAGCACTGATACACTGCAGGAGGGTGGACCAGTTTGACTGATGCGTCAGCAGGGCTAAAAGATATGGCCTGTAGGCAGGGGTGCCTCGTGCCTAAAAAGAAAACATTGTGAGAAAGGACACATTAAGAACACCAGGCAAACACACACTTAAACCTGGCAAGGCTTATTTTACCTTGTTGAGGGCAAACAGCAGTTTCTGTTGAAGGTCCGGACACACTGATGTGACCTCAGTGTCAAGATGCTCCAGCCAGTCCACAAGCAGCCCAGAGGTCAGTCCAGACTTTGTCACCTCGGAGCTGCTGGCATAGGTCACACTGAGAGGTTACTTCTATGGAGTTGTAGCTGAACCATCTATTCAACTCTTGCAGTCTAAATCGTCCTCAGAGAAAGGTATTGGACAATATATCCAATAAACTGATACTGATACAGATACTCAATTGTGATATGTGATGATTCAAGCTGGTATGGTTGTTTTTGCATTTAATTTTCACAGAAGAAGATATGAAAATGATGATGTGATTTTTGTTTGGTTTTTTACAAAAATGCTTTTGTTCATTTGTCTGGAGAATATGTTTTGTAGGCGGGTTGTCTCTGTAGCATCACAGTGCCTGTGGTGCCAACAATGCACTAAAATATTCTGACATATTTTAACTTTATCTAAAAAAAATTGCCATGATTTGAATATTGCACTTGGTCAAATTGGATTTTTGATTATATCTAGATTAGCTGCACAGCCCTCGATCTTGCATCTCGCATCCTAATATCTACCATATACACTCTTCCACTTAGGAGCTGACTTGTTGCTTTTAATGCTGCTCAGAATATCATGAAGAAAATGTGTCAGACAGTGGTGCCATTGTTTCTACATTTATGTCAAGACAATACTTTTCAATACACAGTAAATACAAGCAGACCAAGTGCAACCTTTCAATATGTGGCTGCGAAGTAAACTATTCTGAGATTTTCACACAATGTGAATCAGTACAGCCATTGTAAAGCTGCAAAACCAATCAAACCTTCCCGGACCAAATCCAACGGGAGTTTAGAACCACAGGGTGACAGACAGCAGGAACAGTTTCCATATTTTGGTCAGGCAGGTGTGTTTGTCATTTAGTCCTGTCAGATAAAAATATTTCTTGCATGAGTTGAGAGAGAAATAGAATTGCTGCGCTCACTTGTTAGAATCCACTTCCTTTTTCACAGCTCGCTCCTCGCCTTCCTGAAGCAGCAAGGAAATCACCATGGCAACAGGGCCAGCTGTCCCACTCTGTGTACCAACAGTCATCAACAGAGACAGTAGCTCCTCCAAATATGGCGACTTTACCTCCATCAGACCCTGTAACGCTGCAAAATAAGATCTTGAGCTGCATGACCTGTAACCATGTAACGACTGTAGGAGCAACAATACAACGGATTATACAAAATGCTCAGCAAAAGGCTTTTAATTTTACTCACATGATATATCAGATGATTTCATATCTTCCTGCTGTTTTCATCACCAACTCTAATGGAGTTCCTTTTATTGTAACTTAAACTCCATTTGTCTTGTTTAAAAATTTTTAAAATGGTTCTGGGAGTATTTTTAGGTATAAGTGTTGAAATTTGACGTTCATACCTAATCGCTCAATCGTCTGTACGAAATGACTCCATTAATACCTTTGCCGATGAGCTCTGCTTCTGCATTACATCTCTCTCCAGCTTTCAGCATTGCAATTATTGCTCTTAGTGGCACTTCAGTATCCCTGCGATACGCCAAAGCCTCAGCCAGGTGCAGGAAACCTGTCCGCACTGCAGGGCAAATACATGTATCCCTTATTATTTATATGTAAAATGGAATAATGAACATCTGACAAGAAGAAAAAACAGCTGAGGTGCTCACCATCATTGTGCCTGTGTTTGTGAGAGTTCTGGCCAGCAAAAGACCTGAGCAAAGTCTTTAGTGGCCCTCCCTCCACTGTTGGGTTGTCTAACCAGATCAACATCTCAACAATGACCTTGAGAAATAGTGAGGAAAAAGTAATGTCCTGGGACACAAGGCGCTGGACAGAAAAAAAAAAGTTATTGAACAATTATTAGAATTCAGTGTTTGGTGAATGAACATATATGATGATACGCCAATCTCCAGCATGCTGTACCTGGTAGAGGTGAAGTTGCCGCATAAGGGGACAGGAGAGGGCGTGGCTGCGGTGCATTGACATGACAATGGGCCCTGCATGGGCAGAGGTGAGCAGGGCAGCAATGGCCTGCAGGAGGCGAAATGCCAACCCACCCTGCTGAACTTGACCCTGTTTGGCCCGCATCAGTTCTTTAGCCAGGGCTTGCTGCAAAGCTAAGGAAAGCTGGCTGGGAGGTGGACCGTGCCAGCGAGGGTCCACCTTCAAAGGGAAGATCTGTAGAAGTAATGGATAAAAAAAACAGGTCAGTTTGGCACTGGGACAGTAACAGTTTGGAATAATTTTAACTTTTGTTTGGAGATTGTGTTTAACCCAAAGTTATCCAATGAGTTAAAAGAAAAAAAAATCCTACCACAAAGATACGAGATATGAACTAAGGAGTTTATGACTACCTGAAGCAACATCCCAGTGAGATCATCATCAGGTCCAACTGAAGGAAGCTGACTGGCCGCTCTCATCTTCACAGAGCTGTGAGGTGTTTCCACAGTAACTTTGGCTTTACTTGTTTCAGTAGAGTCTGTTAGGATGTAATCAGTACATTACGTCATGGTTTATATAATTTACATTCATTCATTGTAGTTTTTTTATCATTTGACATGTATCATTTTGCACAAGCATAAAAGTAAAACAGTAAATCTTGTCAATCAATATCAAAGACTAACATACACATATGTAATAGAGCCAATTATTTAAGCGTGGAATGTTAATATGTACGCTAGGTTGCCATATCACAGAAAATCACTGACCTCTTCGTGCAGGAAGAGAGGAGCTCAGTAATGCATGGAAAGTGTGCCCTCCAGTGGCACCTCGCTCATGCTGCACCTCAACCAGGTGGGCCATGTAGTCTAATGCGAAAAAAAAGGAAGACAAAAAAAATATAACAAAAGAAAAGCAATAACTCTCAAAGTCTGTCAAATATTTCAGGAGATCATCAGCAGAAGACTCTTACGTTTGTCCATGATGTTCTGCTCAAGTGTCTGTGGATCATGGGAAACAGCCTGATCCAGATACTGCAGCAGTTTACTCATGCTGGAAACAGGGATGCCAAAAGACTGAACGAACAACAGCAGCTGCTGAGACTCCAGGTCATGCAGAGCTGTGGAAACATGTGCACAGATCCATTAAAGAGTATAAAGAAAATACTTTTTTGCTAAGTTAGATTTGTGTCTGTGAAGCGTGAGACACTGTACCTGCATCAACCAATCGAGAAACCTCTGATCGGATCATCCTCAATTTCAACCAATCAGGCAACAGAAGGGCCTCTTCTGAAGTGTCAACAAGGAAGGCGGTGGGTAAAGGTTTCTTGTCGGGGAACCAAATGTCCAAAAGAGAGTAGAAATCGCTCTCTCCTGCACGTAAAAAAAAATTACACAATTGTAAGCATGTTCTTTTAGAATGCAAGCACAGAACTTCAATATGAACAGGAATACCTTTGGGCGGTCCCAGTGTCAGCAGGATAACCATGGCATGGACGACAAGAATGTGCATCGTAGCAGTCTCTCCTGTGGTCCAACGCAGAAACACCTGATCCTGAGATTCAGACTGGAAAAACAAAACAAAAACAACACAGTTATCATGTGAATCCAAACTAGTTCCACAGTAAATGCCTACTGACAAAAAATTAGGGATTAAACTGCAGTCAGATAAAAGAGATAAAAGATCAGCAAAAATCCATCAGGTTACTTCGCCCAAAACTTTGTAACTTGCCTTTACTTCAAACAAGATTCTAGAGGAAACATAGAACATAGTTCCAGTACTCACCCAGCTGTAAAGATCCTCGCCTTCTTTGGTCTTCCTCATCCTCTTGATGTAAGTAGAGAAGATGGTGAGGAAAGCAGAGAGCACAGCATCCGACTCCGGCCTGGAGGAGTGTTTGGAGAAAAGGCTGTTCATGATGGTGGAGCGCTCAACAATCAGTCGGGCAATGTCCTGCAAGGCGCAACAAATAATTCATGTCAGCACTGCTCCACAAATACAAAACTGGATGAAGAGAAGTATGTCATGCATAAATTTAAGCAACTCGCCGTGATTACCAGAGCCAGGTCATTGTGAGATGCCTGCTCCTCCACTGGTGCATGCTGGGACAGGTATATGAGATAGGCACTGATAGTCTGTGGATCTGTTTCCATGTGAATGGCCTTTGAGGGAGCGGACAGACAAGACATATGCTTCAAACTCCTATTCACTAATCCACCTTAATGACATACAATTTATATGGAGAGTTCACTGTTAGGTCAGACATCCACCTGTTGCAGAGCAGTGGATGTCATGCCCCTGACGCTGTCAAACAAGGGTAGCTTTGGGAGGTCTTGTAGCAGCCACTGATACCCAGGCAAGAGTTCAGCATCAGTAGAGTCTTCTTCCATGGGTTGGTCCCGCTCATCTCCATCCTTCAAGCCTCCTTCGCTTAGCACCAATGATAAACCCTGCATACAAATGTACCACATAAGAGGGAAAATTTTTTTAAACTGTAACACAGCAGTACTAGAGCATGAGTGATTTTATTTCCTGCTTCAAGCCCGTTACCTTCATAGCTAGGACTCTGGATGCGACCTGAGAGGAGCTCAGACGACGCAGAAAATAATCAAGCACCTCACATGTCGTTTGTTCGTCAGCCTTAGGACCTAACAAGAGATCCTGGAGACGCCCAAGTAGCTGCCTTTGCTTTTGTTGTCTCTGAAAAAGAAGTCAAAATAATTCAGGATGGCAAATGTAATTTGAGATTCAGTATATTGTGTGTTAATTTGAGGATAAAGACAATTACATAAATACAGACAAATAAAAGTTATTTAGAAAAATTCAGAAATAATATAAAAAGGGACAACTTCATTAATTGTCAACTGCAATAAGCAACAATAAGAAAGAAACAGTCAACACACCTGTCGCTTCTTGGCCCTCTGCTCTTTGCTCTCTCCTTCATCATCATCCTCTATCGGCAAACTGTCATCTGCTGCATCATGGAGCAGGAATTCACACAGACACTGCACTGGAAGCACATCCAGGGACCCCTCACTCGACTGAACCAAATCAGCCAACCATGGCATGGATTGAGAGGAAGCCTGTGGGTGAGTGACAATGCCCCATGCTTAAAAAAAAAAACCAGTGGTATAAGATGGAACACACGATTTTCATATATGTTCTCTGGCCAATCTCAAGAGGAGAAGTGTGTGTCGTTGATTTCTCCATAATGTTTAATTAAGCTTTGCTGGGCACTGAGATGACCTGTCTCTGAATGATATTGAGCAGGAAGTCTGGGTTGCGGCTGCGGCAGAGGAGATGTCCCAGGCGCAGAGACTGGTTGAGGCTTTTTACTTGCTCCTGGACCTGTGGTGGAGGTCGACGAGGAGGACCCCTGAACACAAAAATACCATTAGTTCATCTTCCAGAGAAACAAACTGTAACAAATCATCTATCTAGAGTAATGCAGGACTTAAGTTTAACTGACTGACTTGCTGCTCAAATAAACTGTATGGCATATAGACAAAAAGTTGCGTAAATTGATTGTTATGGATATGTAATATCTCTACATTGAAGCTCCTGCTCCGGTGCACAAAGTTTGCTTTGTATAAAATTCTAATGTTTTCAGATATGAGCACAAAATGATCCCGCTACGGTGAATTTCTGTTAAGACACAGAGCAAGTGAAATAATTTCTCTTAATATCTTACTGTGGATCCAGACTGGTAAGCTGAGACAACAGCAAACTATTGCTCTCTGTGATGGTCTGTTTGGTGGAGGCAGCTGCCAGGTGGCTCTCAAAGGCCAGAATCTCTTGTTTCTCTCTCTGTGAGATCTGCAGCTCTCGGTTGATCATATCTGTTTTTGTGTCCTCGTCCGCAACAGTGCAAGGAGGGTAAGTATAGTTACTGAAGACAGGAAGGTGTGTTAGTTCAGGATCATCAGAAGGTTTGACATTATTGAACTCTGATAACCTTCACATACTTTGTCATGACCATCTCCATGAGCATCTTTAGTGTAGGATAACCATCCCAGGCAGCCAGACCTAAAGGGACAAATATTAGCGTAAGAAATAATTTATCAATGACTTACAGCATATAAGAATATATAGAGAATATATTTTATACCTAATCTTATGTATGAAACATAAATTAGACTGTACCTATTCTTTGAGGATTAAATGCAGCCACCACAAGCAAAAGCAGCCATGCCTTCCAATAGAGCGTGGATATCGCCAAATTTGGTGGCTGGTACCTTAACCATTAAAAGTCATTTGTTATATTAGACTATAAACTGCATGATGTGTAAATGTTGAAAAAAAAAACAAACACTGTGCTGTACCCTGCAGGCAGCTGAATGTTCTCTGGGTGGTGGTATGTACACAGATTCAGCACCGCATCAATGAGTTGGATCCTCTCCACTCTCAGGACTTCCAGATCTGTTTAATGAGAAACAGTCAACAATAAAGGCAGGAAGGAGGTTTTCAAACTGTTATGATTCAAAACATATTTGCTGAGGTGAAACGATGAGCGGTGAATAAGAAGACTCATGTTTGATTACTTAAAATTAACTGCCTGTTTAACTGAAGTAAATGTGTTTACCAATTGTTCAAACATTCCAAACATTTGGCAAGTAACACAAACAGCTTTAACTGTGATCTTAAACAGTCACAGACTAAGTAGATGTTCACACACCATCAGACTGAACTCCTGCAGCTCTCTTAACCAGGTGATCTGCCAGCTCCATTGCATCAGCCGGGCCCAGGGGCAGGTCACGAGACAGGCCGATCACTAGAATGCGCATCAGTGTGTCCTCCAGCAGAGGTACCTCAGAGCACAAACGCAGGAAGAAGCTGAGGAAAGACAAGAATGTCAGCATCCTAGAAATAAAAGATGCAACATTTCTAAAACATGGAGACTCACTTTCTATCACTCTCTGGAGGCCAGTTGTCCCACTTGTAATATGTCTCGGGTTGCTCGGTGAAAAGCACTTTGTGAAGGCTGCACACATGACAGAAAAATGAGAGATGATGTTATGTTTAATATAGATGTGCGAAACAATAGTTTGCAAACTGCCCACATACATATAGATACCAACCAGTGAACATAGTCTTTTGCACCGACTTTGCTGATGGTGGGAACCACAGTGTGAAGCCACCACACGGCGTCTCTCTGTATGGAAGCTATCTGATTTTGGAAGGACCTCAGAACCTCCAGATCTGAAACAAACAAGGCAAATGCTTAACTAATACTTTTAACGCTCTACGGTTAATAAACATGCCGTGAGAACAAAAACACAGCTCTCACTCTTCTTCTCGCCTTTGTCCCACGCAATGCCAGCTTCTTTGACCTGGGCAGTGATGCCCAACATCATGGAGACGGTCAGTAAATCCGTCACTTGGATAACAAAACGCTCCTACAAGAAAGGGAAGGATAAACAGCTCAGAGTCAAGTTAAAACATGTGATGTTCAGATCAGTTAAAGTTCAGATCTACTTACTTTGAATTCCATGTCCACATAGCTGGCCTCTTTTCTCTCTTGCATTAAACCAAAGCAGAATGACTGGAAGTTAATCTCATGCTTGGTTTGTTTGATGATCTCTCTAAGCAAAGCTCTGGAGGCACGGAGATAATCATCCTTATTTGTAAGCAGATCCTGGAACACCATCGCCAAGAACTACAAGCATGAACAGACAAGACAAAAACAAGTTGACTAAAACACAGAATTAAAAGCAGGTACTAGTGTGTCTAAAATAAGAACATTTCTGCTTTAAAAAAAAAAAAAAAAAATCCTCTAATTGCACCTTTGGGGCCTGTTCAGGGCTGTGCTGGAGCACAGTATGGAGGACTTGCATATTGTTGGGATTCCTGGCATTAGACAGCTCATTGAAGATTACCAGCTTCACCATCGTGCCCAGGTTGTCTCTGTGTGCATTTAGCAGCTCCCTGGAGAATCACATCTGGTTAGTGCGAGTCACCCTCACCGTGTAACAAAAGGGGAAGTAAAACAAACCGAGACTTCACACCTGACACACAGCATGTAGTGGTTGAGGAGGACTTTCGGTTTGAGCCTGATCTTGATCAGGTTGGAGATCACCTCCATGTCATCTGATCCATGGGTGTTGCAGTTCATGCACAAAGACATGAGAAGGTCTTGGGCTGGTCGAGTCAGCTGCCCACACAAAAACAAAGAAAGTGAGGTCATACTCATTCAGTTCAATATAAGTCCATTTCATTTTCACAGTGTGGTGCAGAGGTGAACTTAAAATATATACAAATAAAATACAGCGCTAAACTGCAATAGTTTTTCTTGTTATTTTGTAAATCACAGCTTATACATAGGCACTATTATAGCATAAAAAATATATTGTGATGTTGGTGGTGCTCCATTTATATAGATTTTTATGGGCCATTGTCTGCTTCCAGCGACTGTCACTACTGTGATATAAAGCAACAGCAGCTGTTGGTTACACTTCTCACCTTTGGGTTCTGGAGCCACATCTCCAGCCTCTGCACAGCCATGAGTCGTGCCTCTTTGTAGCCACAAGTGGCCGTGAGCAGACGTAACAGATTTCGGGACACATTGTCCATCGGCTGCCTGCGGTTCAACTGATCCCTGAGGACGTCGAGCACATAGTCTTCCACACTCTCTGCCAGTTCATCATACCTACAGGACCCAAGAGGGTGAGACAAAAGTCAAAAAATATCCCAGCAACTTGTAACTGTTTTTTTTTTTTTTTTTTGAGTAATTCATAAATAATTTAGCTGTGATAAGCTCACGAAATATTTAAGTCTTGTCATGTAGAGTAAAACATTTTAAACTGAATTGTATCTAAAACTACACAAATTCTATAGCATCCTTCAGACCAATGTGGGTAGTTTTCATACCTCGGCATCACCTGCCCCTCATCCTCAGGGCTGAGTTTTTCCTCTGCTATCAGCAATTCTGTCTGACTGTCATCCTCATCGGGGGTTGAGGGGTGGGGGCTGCTACCTAAAAGCACCAAAACCATTCAACACTTGTTTTCTGCATCAGCAATTCTAACCCACACATGCCCCGATTTGTGTGTGTCCTCGATGTGCTGCACCTGCACTGAGATCTCCTCCAGCACGGCCGGTGTCAGCTTGCAGCAGCATACTCTTTGGAGGCATCTTTGTGCCAAAAGCAGTCTGGATGTTGTCAACAAAATTCTTACAGTGGGAACTGTCAACCCAGATTCTTTCCCCTAATGAGTCCTCAATGTACACCTGCAAACACATTTTAGAGGTTATATGTGGCTACAATAAAAACTTGTCAAGAGGACTAAAAATGCTACAAAAAACTGATTGTTTAGGATTATGATCCTCACTTTAACAAAAATCTCTGGCCAATTCTCATCTTCCTCATAGGCTGCCATCAGCAGATTGCAAGCAAGAACAGACACCAGACTGTTCCCCTTTGCTTTAAAGTTGATTGAGGCATCACGACGTAGGAGGCTACACAAGGCCTGGTGATCAGAGAAGGTATTACGTGAGCAAGCAAGTATTGCAAATCATTGTTGGTCCAAATATTATATAATATATTAATATTAATAATAATATATTAAATATTTACTTTCAACAATTTTATTTTGGAGCACTAATTGTGAGATGTACATAGACAGTTAATTATTTGATGCCTACTCATTCCTTGTGCTAATTTGCAATATTAGAATAGGAAAGAAAGAAAATTAATATTTCATAAATATAACAAGCCCCATCACTTTGTCAAGTGTATCTATTACAGCATCACCGCATCAGACGTCTCACCTCAATAATTCCTTCAGTAGCAAAAACATTGGGCTTGATTTTGGCCAGGAACATGAGACTGAGATACAGTGTGATGTCAGGTTTGGCTCGGTTCATCTTGAGTTGTTTCACCGCTCCACACAGCAGTCCCTCAATACGATCATCATTTCCCTCGGACTCCGCAGCTTCGATCTCATCCAGCAGCACTGCCGGTGACACTAAGATAAGAGAAGATTCAAAACTTTACTTGTAACTGAGTGTAGGAAGGTTTGCAGTCATTTCTATGTAAGACTTAACATATTCTCCATAAAAACAGACACAAAGCCATTGGTTTACCTTCAATAGGTACCACAGATGGCTCCTTTATTGAGGGGGATATTGCCCTCTTGTCCACAGCTGCTACATCAGCAAGTCTTGCCAGGGCACTGACAGGAGGGGTGGTGGATAGTTTGGGACGCTTGGCAAGACTGGACAGACCCGATGAGGAGGGAAGAGTGGAGGAAGTCTCTCTCTTGCGGTCGGGTGGTAAACCAGTGGATGCTGGTTTCAGGAGAACAGCAGGGGCTTTGGGTTCTCCACCCTGGCTCTTAGATCCGAGGGCGATGAAATCCCCAGGTGGGGGGTGCCCTGAGAATAGTAGACATCACAGCAGATTGTGACTATTATCTATTACAATTATATATACTATTATTATTATTTTTTTAATCTAGCATTGAAGATATGCTGGAAAAAAACCACAATAAGAAGACTGTGGGTTTAGCATCATACCTGATGGTTTTGCGGCACTGGGTCGCCTGAGAGTTGTGGGTTTCGGACGATTCATTTTGACAAAGCAGGTGGGGCAGGTGTCATCACCTATTTAACATCAGTTTGTGTGTTCAAAAAGACGCAAAACAACGTAATTAGCAAACTTAGCGCCCTTATTTACGAGCTAGCATCGTCTAGCTAATTCCGATCACTCAATCAAAAATGTCTCAGTTAGCATTAGCTTTGCAGACGAAAGTTTATCTCACGGGCTGGTAGCCTGTAATGGTGAGTTGTGCTTTGATTTAAAGCTCTAATGAGAAATACAATAAAGGGCAGGGAGGTGTGTGTTAGCATCTCCAATTAGCCTATATGTATCAAACACTAGCAGGAACATAACTTCTATCAACAACAAAAAATTTAAAATAAAAAGTAACTGAGTTAAAAGGGTCTCACTTGTTTAAAAGCTTCATAAAACCGAGTCGTTACCAATCTGAATGCCAATTTACAACAATATGTAACATTGGTTCCGCTAAGCTAACAGACACACTGAGCTATTGTAGCTCCGTCTTCTTCGTCTTCTTCTTCTGCTGCTGCTGCTGCCGCTGCTTCTTCTTCTTCTTCTTCTTCTCTGAAATCGGACTTGAGATACACACTGCCGCCCATTGCTCGGAGGGTGCAATTCAGCGAGTCTGTTTTATTTTGAAATTCTTTACCGGGAAAAAATCCCAATGTCGTACCTCAAAGTGACGTTGACGCCGGCAACAATAATAATAATAATAATAATAATAACAACAACAATAATAATACGTTTATGATAGGCTACGTATAATAAAAGTAGATGTTTTGATATTACTTTTTCTCATAAGGCCGGAAATGACTTGATAAATTATTTTCTGTGTAGAGAAAGAATTGATTACTACCATGACATCAAGGAGTTAATTATATATATACCATATATATGTAAAATATATTATACCATAGTACAACTTCCTGCTAACCAATTTCAAATTACATCTTTCAAAGCCGATGTATGTGCTGTTGCCTCACAGCAAGAAGGTTCTGGGTTTGATTCCCAGAGCCTACATGTTCTCTGTACAAAGGTTAATTGCTGACTATGAATGGTTGTGTGTCTCTTTATATCGACCCTGCGACAGACTGGAGAACTGTCCAGGATGAACCCCACCCTGGACTATTTCCTCAGTCTGTCTCCTTATAAAACAACCAACATAACATGTTGATGTGTCACAGGAATACCTCTAGTTGGGAGACACTCAAAAGGAAACTTCATGTAGAAGTGGAAGTACAATTTCACAGCTTTCAAAGGTGAGGTGTTCTGTGTTTCTGGGATATGACATTTACTGAAGAAGAAGTAGACATCAGCCATTAAGACAATGAGCTCACTTAACCCTAATCCATGACTCAGTCTCATGAGGTGTTGCATTTTATTGGTGGTGCAATGGTAAGAATTGGACAGAAGATGTCATCATTTTTGACTATTAGATGCTTCAGAGTAACAAGGTTCAGCCCTTATTACTAATATCAGGAGATTGCCACAATCATCATGATTTTTATATTTATTTCTGTTATCCTTCCAACTGATTATGATTTTCACATCAGAGGTAATAGAGTCAGTATTCATTAAGCTGTTTCTGAATTCTATACAGGGTATAAGGAGATATATTAAAATATATTCAGAGTTGGGAATCAATCAATTGCTGTTTTTCTACAAAACAAAAGAAAAGCACCCCCCCAAAAAACAGAAATCTCTGCATTCAGTGAAAATTTGAATTACAGGGAACTAGCACAAGATGGCAGCAATCTCCAGCCAACTGTGCTGAATTATTATCAACTCATGTAGGCAGTTAATTACTTGTTAACCTTAACCGAACAGAATTTGAAACTGCCAAATACATAAAAAAAGATTAAATCCTGACCAAAAAAACAAATGGCTCTCAACAGAATAACCACCGATGCTAAAAAAAATACAGCACGATGTTATGACTTTGCCAAAGACCTGAAAAAGAAGCACTGCAGAAGAGATGTAAAATTTAACTAAAATACTTTATGCCAAACTTCAATGTAGATCAAACCTGAAAAACAATAACCTGCAGATTGTTCCAATCTGAAGTCATCTGGAAAACTGTAAATCTGATACTGATGAGTCATACACTGAAACAACTTAGATGCAAGATTTTCTGAGAAATTACTCTGTGTAAGTTTTCATTATAACAGCCGTTTTCATTCTTTATAATTGCTCATGCCCTGTGGACAGTGACATAAGAGCACCAAAGGCTCTACCACACTTAACAATGTCCATGTCAGTAGCAGTGATTTGCTCATTCTTTGATCATTACTAATCTTTGACTATCAGTGACTATCATGTATAGACATGGTTAACTCAACTACTATGTCCAACAAATCGTGCTACCTGACTGCTGTCCTCAAAAAATAAATAAATAAATAAATAAATAAATATATGTAAGCAGTAAAGTTGGTGGTGGTTTCACAGATCATTGGTGAATGCCAAGCTTTAAGCAGTCCACCATGGCGGGCTCCAGCAGCTGCTGCCACTGCCGCTGCCACTACTACTGTAACTCCACCATGTTCATTTCTACGCGGCTCCTTCCAGCTAGTTACGTAAAGTGTTTTCATACGAAACACATTTCGGTGAAGTCAGTGGAATGTTCAGTCAATGTTCCAAATTAAATCTTGTGTCATATGGGAAGTCGACAAATGTGCAAAAACAATTCTTTGACTTTTGAAATTACGTACATCCAAAACTGTGCCAGAGGCTGCTGTCTAATGTGTGAGGCATTCTCGGTTAGCGGTTCCTTGACACTGGGAAAGCACTTGGAGGGAGAAAATATGACATATAATGTAATATTTTTATTCAGTGGGATTTTATTTTGACTGACTATGAAATAGAAATGCTTGCGTGGTCAATATCAACCTTTCACTCACTAATGAAATGGAGCATTTGGAGGGAAGGGAAAAAAAGATCCCTTTACAACAGGGGCCCTCTTCGTGCCAGATCAGATTTCTGAGTTCAACAGTCTGAGTCTCAAAGAAGCAAGATTAGTGACTCAGTGCTACTTCCTGTAACCCAAAACGGTCAGTAAGAACCCAGACCCCACAGCACGCTGATCTGACGAAAAACCCCGACAAGTCTGCTGTTTTTGTTTTGCTGGACACAACGGGTGTATTTCAGGTCATCTGTGTACACTGCTGCCAGATGGAGAGTAACTGGGTGGTGTGGCATTGACTGAGCAGCTGGATGTCTGACTGCTGGTGAATATTGGTGTTCACCCTGCCTAGACTTTGTTTCGCAAGCTTTTATTTTTCTTTGCTGACTCCTGGAAATTTTTCAGAAAACAGAAAACACACCCAGAAGATAACCAATACTAGTTATACTAGATACTAGATAAACAATACTTGTTTCAGTTTCATAGTTTATCTTAACTCTGTGTTCCTAATTGTATTTAGTTTTACTCTTTACACTCTAATCTGATCTGATTTGTTTTCTTTATAGCTCATTGTATCTCAAATGTCAAGAAATATAATATAATCCAGCTCCTAATGTAATCCAGTGTAATCATCTTTATTTTATAATAATTTAATTTCATTCTCATATACTGTTACCTCTACTAAACTCTATTGTAACCGCACATAATCTGATATGATGTAATCCTATGTAATTATGTCTATACATGTAAATTATATACATATTTTGGTGCTCTCTCTTTTCAAATTAAATGCCCTTTTACTTAAATTAAAGTGTATGCCAGTTGAGACAATCTCTTCATCTAATTTCAGGTCTAATTTAATGAAATCCAAAATCATCTCTTTTGATCTTTTCTCTTGAAATCTTGAAAATTGCTTCTTGGTGCACTACTTTGCATTTGGTTCCCCGAATTGCGTGTCTTCGTTGCAAGAGAGACACACAAAGGAAACTGTGTGGTGTGTTGTTTGTGGTCAACAGAGTAATAACACAAGCTAAACATGCTCCATTGCAGATGAAAGAGCCAGGCTCATCAGCTCTCGCAAATAAACCGATTCCAAATGTGTTGTGTCATTACAGCAAAGCTTGAGTGAAAATAAATTTCAATTTCCAATTTAGCTCAAGGTTTGCCTTTGTAGTTTGTCCTTAAGGGTAGGCCATTAGGCTTGTGGTTCAGAATAATTAATATTGAAGATCTTTTGTCTAACAATTCTTTAAGACCACCAAACAAAAGCTTTTCTTTTGCCTAAACAGTCACACTATCAAATCTAACTCTACGGTTGTCATTTAGTCATACGTCATCTAGTAGTCTGAATTTATCTGAAGGGCAAAATTACATCATCGAAGTAATATGTGTGACTTTATCTACTGGCCTCTTTATTTCCTCTTTTGCTTCTCCTTTGGCTAAAAATAGGACGCCAGTTGTACACATTACCATGGAACAAAAATTGCTTTTCTCTTGAAGTGGTAATAAAAAACTAAACCACCTTCCAGGGAACTGCATGGTGACAATCAATTCATGTTGATGTCTTGATGACGGGCATGAACAAGTTCGCAACTGAATGATCTCTCTGAGTTTACAATTCAGTGACAGAAATTGTGTAGTCAGTTATATTTCACAACCATCTTTAATCAAAATGAAGATAATAAGTACCTTATTTCATCACTGTGGGTGCACATGTTCACTTTTGATGAATGTTCATCAGTATTTCTCACGTCCCATTTTAGCAAATCCGACACACTTAAGAAATGTCAAAGGTAAACAACATTTTTCCTCATATAAACTAGTTGCGTGCCCGAGGCAACCTTTCTTTCACATAATAAGTCTAGTCAGCGACAAAAAAATAAAAGGGAACGTGTATTTTCCTCTTATTTTTAGCCATTGTCTTCCATTGTGTAACCCACAGTGTTTATGGTGTAAACACTCCTCATCTGTTTTTAACAGGCACCAAAGTCTGAGTCAAACTCAAAGCTGAGGTTCTCCTATATCAGAGAAGTGAACTGGGGAAACCCTTTTCCAGCAAAGCCCGTAAAAGGCCACTGACTTAAGATATTTACATTGAATACTTAATTACCCAGAATAGCCCATGACGTGACTGGACTGGCAATAGTGCAGTTAAAATAAGAGAAAATCCTGTGACTGCCGGGCTACTACGGCACATACTTTCCTCGGGAATGGAATGCTGCTCCAGAGTCAGACGGAGGGAGGAGACACTTTTTCCTCCCAGTTAATGCACATTTTTTGAATCCCCTGTAGTGTAGACCTGACCATGAGAGAGAGAGAGAGATTATTATTATTATTATGCTTCTCTTGAGTTTCTATTCATTTTTCTCTTCATTGTATAATATTTCTATTGCCGTTGTCCTGTTTTTATTCTATTTTTTAAACCTTTTTTACATTTTTATTCTATTTATCTATTTCTATATATGTTTGGCATTCATTGTGGATTATTATTGTTTGATTATTATTGTTGTTGTTGTTGTTTTTGCTGTTGTGACTTTGTACAGATTGGTTTTGTAAAGTAAGCAAAAGCAGTCGCCAGCAATATCTATCTTCTATTTATGGGCCCCCCCACCTCACCCCCTCTTTCCTCTCACCTCCCCTCTCCCCTCACCCCTTCCCAGACTGACGTCAGCAGAAAGTTATTTTCATGAATGGAGGGGGCGGTCACGAGGAATCGGTGACGTGAGTGCTTGCGGAAGCGGAGCGTGGAATGTTGGTACATTGTTGTTGTTTTGTAGTTTAATTTAGTCCGAAGATCCGCCGCCGCCGGAGCGCCGGACAGCCTACCGCTTCTCCTCCATCTGGGATCTACTCCACACTTTGATTTTATTATTATTATTTTTTAAAAACACATTCCGGTCCGGTCCGGCCCGTCCACAGAGGTGAGCTTGTTTCTTCTTTTTTCTTTTTTTTTTTTATAAATGTGGAGATGTTTTGACGTTCCCTACTAAACTGCTAAAGTTTCTCACGGTGACATGTTGGGAGATATTTATTGCAAAGCGAGATTTATGAAGACACTCGTCATGCTGGACGTGTAGACTTTTTTGGGGGGGTTTGATCTCAGTTGGGGTTGTTGTGAAAGTTGCTTTTGACTTTTAGATTGTTTAGCGCGGACACGTGTTGTGTTGGAGTAACATAACACAACAACCCCCCTCCCCAGTAAAAAAAAAAAAACAAAAAACAAAAACCAAACAGCTTGATCTTAGAAAAAAGCGGGGAAAATAGCTCTTCTAAAATTATTGGCTGACTCATTTCCACTTCTCTAATTTCTATTTTTGTCTAATTTGACGGATTTGGCGAATAATGTTATAGCCCAATAATGGCATTTTAATCCTGAGCTCCAGTGATTGGAAGATTTTGGGGGAAAGTGTGCTTTTTGATTTTTGGAGATTCTTTACAGCGACCCTCCAATTAGTTTTGGGGGGAATTGGTCGATAAATGAACTTAAAAGAGGCGTTTTTTGGGGGGGGCAAATACATATTCGTAATCATTTCCATATTCTCCTTTTAATTCTTGCGCTGTTGCTCATTACAAGGCGGAATTTTCTTAATGCAATACAAAATAATACCAGCCTACTTTTGACATTGGAAACAACACGTGGTCTGCATTTTAGACATGTGGGACAAAGGGCACGATGTGAAGTCGGACCACCAAGGCTGACTGGCCTACACAGGAGAAACAAGCAGTCACCAAACAACCGGAGGAGTGCATGTTTCCACAAATACTCAATCACCCAGGAGGAAAGAAATGCCTTTATCTTATCTCAGTGTTTAGCTGTGATTCCCGGTTCACATAAATCTTATGTGTTAAAGATAACAGAATTGGAGTATTTCCTATTAATAGCAACGTTATTTTTTTAATTATTATTATTTTTTACTTCAGAAACACTGCTGCTGAGCCTTTTGTTTGTCCTGTATCCATGGACTTTTGAACTTTTAAGATCATCGTGATTAATAAATGGAAAATATTTGTCTTCGACTAACTTGTTCCACTCAGTTGGCCACTTGTGCCCGAAGGGACTTTTCTGATTCACTGTTGTCTTTGGGTGCTACAGTGTGTGTTAGTTTCAGAGGGGGCGCTTGGAGGGGATGCAACCCCCCCCCTTCCCCCCGTCATGGGGCTACCGTGTGGTTAAATCTCCAAAGTGATGATGTGTTCTCTGGATAGAGAAGTTACAGTGGCTGACTCATTTAGCCAATGCAGTGAGCGTGTGTGCGTGTGACAGTGACAAGGCGCATTGGGAGAAATTCCCATGAAGACACGGGACACAGTTCAGTTGTGCACCATTCTTCACTTCACTGGTCTGTGGTGATTAATCAAAGTGACACAGAAGGCACAACATTTTTGTGGTGGTGAGGTATTGTGAAAGTGAAATAACTGTGGTTAGGTTTGAGATGACTCACAGGACACACGTTCGCTGTGGCGTGTTTTGCTCTTCTTACTGGAAAAAAATGTAGGGTTTTGATGATTGACTCTGGAAGCTGGTGATTTTACACACAGTCGAACATGCCAAGCGAAGTATATACAGTCAGTCTATTATGGTTTTATTGTGTCTGAGACTGCTCTGTCTGCCACCCACTGTGATTTGCATCCTGTCTTTTCCTCCTTTCCTGTCAGAGAGACTGGATCCCAACCTGCTGATTTCACCTCATTATGGTTCAGAGATGTGGCGGCTGTTGAGCTCACTTGTTTATTTATTTGGTGGAATCATGTTTTAGTTGTGGTTTTTGTTTGTTTGTTTGTTTGTTTTTTGGAGGGGGGAAATTCCTCATTGCTGACTTGCTGATTCAAATCGTGATCCCTTTCCTCGGGAACTTTCCTGATTCCGACACGACTCAATAAACTGCAGGTTGACAGCAAAACGCAAACAAACCAAAATGTACTTGGATAGGTATGTCTTTGTGCATTCTTGACATTTCTAATGTCCCAGTGTCCCTGTTTGGGAGCATATTTCTGCTCAGATAATTGCTGAGTTCTCCTCCCTTTCCGCACAAACGTTCCGGCGCTCATGCCAACCATTTCCAAGGTTCTCTGTACTTTTCCTTCCTCCCCACGAAACAACGGGATTTTCCAGGAAACGTCAGATTGGGAGGGTGTGATTCCCTGCCGCTGGTTTGTCGTTTTTACCAGTAAACAGCATGAGTCACCGCTCAGCTATGCTCTCCATTTCCTCCGCATAATATCTTACCAAATGTGCTGCGCTGGAGAAAGAGCAGAGCACCGGGCGGTGAAATCTTTGCACCTCCCCGAGAAAAAGTGCAAGAAAAGCAGGAGGTTTGTGAGAGGAATGTATCAGACTGTGATTCTGCTTAACTTAGGGGGAAGAGAAAGGAAAACAAAGAGGCCAGATAAGCCAACTCGGCATTTATCACCAAAGCATGAGCGCAGGAGTCTTTGATATGCTGTTTATTTTAGGGAAAGTCTGGGCCCCCGGGGTTACCTGCTGTAACCGAAGTTCAGCCTTGAACTTGGCCAGATGCCTGACTTTAAAAATATAAACACAAGGCATCAGTGAACGCAAAAAATACACGGGTTCATAGAGAGTTAGTGTAAACAGGTCTCTGCCACTTTATCCTTTAGCGAGTGCAGACGGAGAATCCAGTCTCTTGTTGTTTTCCTGGTGTCTGGAAAATAGTGTCGAAAAGGGTACGTTTGTCTTCAAAGAGATGTGCACACCCAGTGAACAAAGCAGCAGCTTTCCACGTCAAATAAAACGCTGGCTTAACTATCGAGAATAACCACGAAGTGTGTGTGTTGTTTGTAATAGTTATTTATACCCCGACTCACATCTGCATTGTTGTGATGGCCTTTTTAGTTGACATACACCGAGTATTTAGTGCCTCCTGGTTATTTATCCTCAAAATACACGATTGTGAGGTGGATGAGAAACGAAGAAAATTGAAAGACTCAGACAGTTTTGTTTATAAGTCCCTCATCAAAGACAGGTGGCAGACTCCAGCACACATGTGCACGCAGGCTGCATGTGATTTGTTTGGGCAAACGAAAGATGTTCGACTCCTCTGAATTCCAGACATTTTGTGAATTTTGCAGCCGTTGTTTTACAAGTGGGATCGTCTGAACCCCCCCAGAGCTGAGTGCATCACAGGACATATTCAGACTTCATGTTCCCTCTCCTCGGAAGATTCGCCTCTGCGCATGTGATGGTTTGCACATGTGTGTTCTTTCAGGAATGTGTTTTTTCGTCTTCTTCTTCTCCTTTTTTTTTTCTTCGCCATCTGTGGCTTTGTTTTTTTTTTTCTTTGAGGTGCTTTTTCACCCAACTCCTTCTTCTTGGTGGTGTTTTGGAAGAACTAATATGAGTCGTCGTGTGCCAGAATGAGAAGCCGTGATTTGTCTGTGTGGCAAAGCCTCGGAGGTTTTGGCCGTGTGATGTAGCTGCTGTTTTAGTTCTGGGGTTGAAGCCTTCTCTGTGTGAGTTGCAAAAACATAAGCACATGCCTAAAGAATGTCAGGGAAACAACCTGGCCTCTTCAACAAGTTGGAGGCCTCTTGTATGAACACACCACATTTCCATGATTTTCACAAGGAGTATACCTAGGGACCCCCCTCTGACGCAATACCGCTTAAATTTGGCTGTTTGGGCCAATTTGCTGTCGAGGAATATTTCATTTGAGTTTCTCGTCTGAAATTGTAACTGTGCAATTATTTGCTGCGTGTTTTGCAAAACGAATAAAGGGCATCAGACAGAGCAACAGATGTTCTCCAAACTTCTCAACAGACGGCTCTGCGGCTCGAGGTTTAGCTGTTCTTTGCTTTTATTTTCACCATCACCACACAATTATTTTCTCTCAGCGTCTGCAAAGTCCCACATTAGCAACACTTGTAGCCATGTGAAATGGAAATGCGATAAATATCCCAAAAGGAAGAGCCACACCCAGAGTATTTTCTTCCATGAATGCTCCTGCTTTCAGGCCTGCAGAGAACACTCGCCCCCTCGCTGATGTATCGCTTATCACAAACTCACTTAAATTGTTTAGTTGGCAGAAATTTGTGTCAGCACTGTGAGCTATATATATCCAGTAGAGTTAAATAAGGGCATGGAGCAGCTCAGGAAAGCCCAGTGTAAGAGGATCCGAGGGGCCCTAAATCGATCGACTACAATTGTCTCACAGCAAAAATACATCAGTGACTATAAAGGAAACTATTTCACTGTGACACTCTATCTCCAGGAATGTTTCCACATGCATATCTGCGGCCCTGTAAAGTTCAGCCTAACTGTAAATGTTTCGCTGATGATCTGTTTTAACGTCTGTGTTGAGGAGGAGGAGACAGAGTGGTGGGGAGACATCATAGATCAGGGGACAAGAGAAATATCACGATGTAAGCTGTTGTTTTTTTTTTTTTTTTTTGTATTTACTACAATTTATTTATTTTGCAGGACGCTCTTAATTTATCAGGACAAGTAGCTGCCTCTCAGTTGCAGCTGTGTAAAGCTGTGTTTGTGGTTATGAATGAGACTTGTTTATCCATTTCGGTGGCCATGTGACTCACACTCCCACACCCATTGGTGGGGTGTTTCCATGGCAGCAGTGGAGCATGGAACAGTGCACTCGTAGTCAGGCTGGTCTGCAGGTTCTGAAATGAAGCCTTGGGGGGATGTGAGCCTCTCACAGGATCACAGCTCGCTTTTTTTGTTGTTTTTTTTTTTTTTTTGGCCATGGTGGCAGCATGGAAAGCATCTGCCCCGGCTGTAATGAGCACAGAGGGGCTCTTCTAAAAAAAAAAAAAAAGAAAAAAAAAAGCCAAAGGCCAAAGAGCTTCCATGCAAAGTTCAATGGAGTAGGGGGAGAGAGGGTTGCCTGTTGCTGATCCTGCTTGGTCTAGTGAACTACATCGTCAAAGGCGCCCCTCCTCTTACAAGTAAATAAAGGCGCGCGCCGGTGCTGGTGTTTAATGGTGGCATGGCGCCCTCTACTGGCCCTTAAGGCTCCTCCGCCATCACACAAACACAAATATTGACACATGAAATAACACAGGAATGTTGTTGTGCTCTGACTGTAAAGTTACATGGGGAGAAAGGATCAGGGGTTATCGTCAGTGTTTCTCCACTGTGAAACTCAGCGTCTGCACACGAATACACACTCTGGTGGAGGAAGTAGTCGAGCCAAAGAATCAATGGGCCACAAGAAAGTTCAATATTTCCCCCTAAAATGTAGTTGAGAATATAGTTGCAAAAATACACAAGCTTAGATATTCAAATTAAATTCGCATGTCTCAAAATTGTATGTAAGTAAATATCTTTTACTTAATTGAAGGTGTATTCACAGTTTCTTCTTCTCTTCTCAGTGTCTTCTGTGAGATTCAGGCCAGTTGTCTGCATGCAGGGAATGACGACTCATTTTAAGACGAGCAAAGCTTTAAAGGTGAGTGTGAGGCGTCTGAGGTCGGTTCTATGGGACTGAAGTTCATATCCAGACATGCTCTGGATTCTCATCCTCTGGCCGTTATCATGCAGGTCAAGAAGGAGGCGGGTGAGAATGCCCCAGCACTCAGCGACGACGAGCTGGTGGCCATGTCCGTGCGGGAGCTCAACCAGCACCTGCGTGGGCTGACCAAGGAGGACGTTGTGAGGTTGAAGCAGCGGAGGCGGACCCTGAAGAACCGGGGCTACGCCGCCAGCTGCCGCATCAAACGCGTCACCCAGAAGGAGGAGCTGGAGAGACAAAAGACAGAGCTGCAGCAGGAAGTGGACAAGCTGGCCCGTGAGAACGCCAGCATGAGGCTGGAGCTGGATGCCCTGAGGGCCAAGTACGAGGCCCTGCAGTGTTTTGCCCGGACTGTGACCCGCGGGCCCCTCTCGCCGGGCAAGGTGGCCACCACCAGCGTCATCACCATCGTCAAGTCCGCCAACCACAACAACTCCAACCAGACCCCGTTCTCTGCCCCCTCCTAGTGTTGACAGGACTGGGCTCAGCGTTCTCCTGCCTGGTCCTTCCCGGTTCTGACCCAGCCCGAACCCACTCATCCTGTACTGAGAGGACGCTCAGTAGTTAAGACTGAGGGATGGGACGTGGTGGGCAACTTAGATGTGATGTTATTCTGAATTCACGACTCCGTCTCCCTCCTTTTTTGTCTCTGTTATACAATCTACTTTGTCTGTGCACTGTGCAAATCCCCCTCCCAGACCCCCAGCACCGGCAGGGTAATGGGCCTCTGTGACCTTACGTCCCTGACTTAGAGCAGAGATTTGCTTTAGCTCCAGTGTGAAGAAGTGTTTGACATGCCTTAATGTGGCAGCAGTGGCCTAGAACAGCTTTAATACTTCTTTTTATTAAGCAGAAACCAGAGAGATTTAAGTGGCGTGTATGTGACTGAAGCTATTTGCAAAGCCTTTCCCAAAAGCCTTTAAAACCGTTGCCTTAAAAAGGATCTAAATAAATTAGAAGCTCGCATGCAGTTTAACATACAGAAGATTTAATTGTTCCAACGTTGTAGTCGGATGAACAGCCCTTTAGAGCCATGTGTTTTCAAGAGCAGCCAAACACAGCAGCAGATTCTTTGACTGACACGTTGTTCTTCTCTGCCTGAAGGTACTAAGCAGTAAAAAAAAGAATTTATATAAATCACCAATCCTCCACATGGCTCTTTGTGGTCTATCTGGAGGTCAGCATTACAACCAAAGAGTGTAACAGACTTAGTTATAGTATATAAAGTTGTGCCTTGGTGTTCTCTCGTGCCCAATAGCTGATTTAGTATTTAGGAGTCAAGGGTAGAAGACAGTGTCAAAGAAAAACTAATTTTGCAGATCCATTTTTGATTAGTTTGATAACTTTGAAACTCCATTCCCCAGAAATTCTATGCAACTCTTCTCGAGCTTATTTTTGTGCATTTTTGGCAACCCGGCTTGCAGACACCTGCATCGCGTCTGCGTCGGATAGCTCAGATTTCAAGGCAGCATATCTGATGCATCATCAATGCGCTGTAGTAACGGCCTGTCCATGAAACGTGCGACTTGTGCTGCGTAGCTCAGTGAGGAAGTGGTGGACTTTGTCAGTGGGGCTGCGGAGTGTTGTGCACAGTGAGCTAAACTGCTGAAGACATAGGAAGCTGTTTGGGAGGCGCCGCATGTGATTCTCTTGGTTTCTCTTTTTAGTCCCTTTTGACTCAAGAAATTATTCAGTTTCTGCTTAGAACATTTTAAAATGCACGAGAGTTGAATTATACTTGATTTGAACAGATCTGAAGTGTTATTTGATTGGAGAGGTCGACTTGAGAAGAACTCAAATGGTAATGCGAAAGGTAATACTGGATAATCTTGGGACCGATTTGTTTGAACGCAGCAGATTTGACATCGCCCAGTCTCTCATTTTATAGCACTTAAAGGAAAACTGTCAAGATGCAGTATAAAAGGGAACAATTCACAGGGGAAAGTGAGCCCTAGGATTAGATGACAGAAGCTATTTTTGCATTTCTGAAGTTACTGAGGCTTAAGTGTATGATAATAATATATGGTGTGACCACAGTTAGCCTTATGTACATGAGGATGGTGTACTCTCTGATATGTACGCCACAGCACTTACTGGGCGATGTTCTGCCTCTCTCCTTTATATGCCACTCTTTGGTAGGTAATCCATATTGGATATAATGTAATGAGAGAGGTCTTTACAAGTGAATTGTAATTCAACTTACTTCCTGTATATTACAGATTACAGATATGATAAAGCTTGCCACTGCTACTGTTGTTACTGTACATTGAGAACTCCGTCCAAATAGAAAATCATTCCTACTTCTGGGTCACGAGAAGTGCTGCTGCCGGTGTTGGTCACTCTGAAACAGTAGCTATGTACTTTGCTTTTTGACACGCTCTTCTGCAAGAGAACTCCTGACGCCCATCTCTAGAAACAGTGGTGTCACAACAGCTAAATGCAGTGAACACCTTCGTCCTGTTGTATGTTTTGAGATATTTAAATATGAAAGTCACTTGAAAAACAAAAGAAAAGAAAAAAAAAAAAAAAGAAAGAAAAGCCGTTCTTATCGAGGATCCATTCCTAATTCGGAGTGAAGTCAATAGAGATTGTTCAGGTCAGGATTTTCTCTTGGCTAAGAGGACATGACTGTTCTTCCCCTGTTCCATAGCTGCAAAGAACAGTGTGGGGAACTTTGCTGCTGTACAACCTGCTGTGATTTTGAAAGCAGGGGCATTGCTGTGTTCTTACTCTTTATTTTGTATTTTCACTTGGTTTCTATGTTGATACAACCTATGTTCTCTTTCTGACACCTAGTTTTATATACATACATTATATATATAATGTATGCATATATTATATTTTTTTCTATATTTATGCCTTTAACTATCTTGGGAGTGGTGTGATTATGTAATCATTCTTTGAAGTCTAAATATGTTGACGCTGACCTTTTTCTCGGAATAAGTTGTATTCACATTTACAATGGGAAAACTATTCTCATAACTTAAATTCTTCTTTGTATTTATAACCCCCGAATAGTTCTTCTCTGCACCTTTATTATTTGTCTAATCCAAAAATTGGACAGTGACTAGGGCTACATACAGGCTGAAGCAAATTTTCTCTAAAAGGTCAAGAGTGAGATGCTTAAAAACAGGAATTAGTTTGACTGCTATTTCACATTCTTAGTGAGCACACGTGCTTCCCTCATATTATATATTAAAGTATTTTTAATATTGGAGAAAAAAAAAACAAACAAAAAAAACTGTTAAACTGTAACGAAGCACGTCAAACTATCTCTGCTAATTCATCTGGAAATTCATTCCAGATTCAGCCAAGCACCGATATCAATGATCTCAAATATTGAAACCAGTGTTACATCATTCAAAAGAAGAGCACTGCTTCATATTTAACACGTGTTCAGTTCCTATATGAGCCCTTTGGATTTTAGTATTTAGTTTAGAAAATAGAGAAGAATTATCCTGCATGTAAACCTAGTCAGTCATGGTGGACTCTCTAAGGTAGATTTGGTAAACTTTTCTCAAGATGACAGTTGATTTTGTTTCAAATGATGATGGTAATGCTTTTGTAACTGCCAAGAAACCTTGCATGAAAGTAAGTCCAAAGCTGCTACAAACTATCCACACAGACCTGTTGAGTTTAAGGTCACAGAGTCAGAGGAAAATATAGAAACACAGTACATGTTTACATTAGACATCTTCAGCACAGTACCTTATAAGAACATACTGCTTCAGCATAGCAATGCTAAGATGACCTCTTGTGAGAAAGGATCAAACATAAATGCTGTTTTTAGCCTAAGCGAGGCATTGTTTTCATTTTAGTAGTTATTACTGTATTTGGATCTAAAGTGAATACAGCTTCAAAAAAAAAAAAAAACCCCAAAAAACAAAAAAAACAAACCCAACAAAAAAACCTAAAGTCTAAAAGCTATATTTTTCTGTACTGTGCCACAATTAAAGGACAAACCTCTCTGTTGTTAGATCCAGTGTGACCCAGCAGGTCATGTCACGTTCATGCTCTCAAACTTAGTGTTGCTCTGAGGTTTTGGCACCAAAAGCTAAATACAATTCACACTTTCTACGAGGCACTTTTTTTTTTTTTTTTTTAACAAAAATAAAAGCAAATCGAATAACCTTTGAGGGTATTATCCAGAAATAAATAGTTTATGGGTAAAAAGAAGCATAAACAGAACCTGCCGTGAATGTTTACTCAAACTGGTCTGAGCAGCCTTCCTTCTTGTTACACCCAGGAGCTATAATGGAACTGTTAAAGATATCAGTGGTTGTTTTACGTTTTTATATGAACCATAGCAATGTATGTATGTACAGAAATTTGGTTGCTTGCTTACCTTGACCCTGTGTTCAAGGTTATGAAATTGTGAGTTCTTCCTGAAAACATGCCTTTGGGTAAATAAGCTTCCACACACACAAGCTTTGCCAGCTCTACAAGCCTATAGAATTTAACTTTAGCCGCGTAGAAAGTCAGTTTTTGAATTGTAGATCAAAGTGATTGTTTGTGCCAACAAACTCAAATAAAGCTCGATGAGTGGAGATGGAGCATTTGTATGCATTACTTGGTTGTGGGTGAAATATTGGATGATATACATGCAATGTTAAATCAACAGCAGCAGTTTCTGTGTTAAGGTTGTACATTAGAGATACACGGCTTTCTTTGTCCTACTCTCATGATGAGTGATTGTAAGCAAGGATAGTAACAAGGCAGCAAAAGCTGAGTATGTACCCTCCACAGCTTGTCATTACTCTGCTCATATATATATATATATATATATTTATTTCATTGATTTGTGTAATTTTGTTACAAAAAAACCACCTAAATTATTTTTATTTTACATTCATCTATTTACATGTTTTCTCAATGAACTACCCTCATGTACAAATATAATATGTATTTGTTTCTGCTCTGATTTTAAAGGATGGTAAATTATTCCTATAAATAGGTCTGCTGTGTCTGTTTTTGTACTTTCAAATAAAGCTTTTTTCCCCTCCTGTCAACAGCTGCACAATTACTCTGTTCTTATGCAAGTTACAGAAGCAAAAAAATATTTATTTTGCACCAGTACTGAAAAGGACTAACATTGCTACAATTATTTTTGTACATTTATGTACACAACTACAAATTAATTTCTGCTTTCCCGGGAAGGAAGTTATCATTGGCACAAGAGTATCAAAACTACAGCTATATTAAATTAGCCCTCAATAATTAATGTAAGCTCTGTCAGCCATGTGACAAACATGGAGAACATTCCTGAATGTCATAATTTATAACTGAACTGAAAATATTAAATACATAAGATCTTTCTGACTCATAATTCAATTTCTTTTGATACAAATAAAATATACTTAAAAACCACAGTTTACAACAATCACATTCTGTACACGTTTCATTTCATAATCCCTGGGAGATCAATATTGGTGCAAACACATCAAACAAAAAGCTTCTTCCAAAAGCCATGTAAATAGCCAAATAATAGGCTGCACAAAGACTAATTGTTATCGTCTGCTGATAGTCTTGTTGCACTGAATTGCACTCTTGAACATGCTGGGAAAATTAATGAGAATAACGCAACTCCTACATTCATAGGAGAAAGGTTTATCCAATTTGTCTACACTATGGTAGATACAAGGGATTGCAAAGTGCTGCACACTGCAGTTTGAAGTGCCTGCTCTAAAACTAATGCGTATTTGAGCGTATCCTTCTATTTGTCAGGAAACCAGGCAGAGGAATGCTCAGCAAATACTTCAAACAAGCAGATGCGAGACCAGGTCCATAAAGTGTCATCCCCAGCTGTCGCTGGCTTCACTGCTCCCCACCTGGAGTCACATATTAATCATCTTCCCTTTGAAACCGACGTGAATCAGAGGAACACGCTTCACACGGCCAGAGAGCAAGCGCTGACATGATGACAGAAACAGAATCGGGATCAGGGACGCTGCTGAACACCCAGCAGCTTCATTTAAAGAGAAAGCAAAGCTCCACACTTCTGACACAGCGGGAGTGACGTGACTGCGATTGTTACTGCGAGGACGTTGGTAGATCAGTTCTCTGTTCATTGAGTCATCAATTTTATAATTATTATTAATAAGACTCTTTGTCTTTTTGTTTGAATTACTTATTAAAATAGGTCAGAAAAAAGCAGCCCATTTTAAATACTGAGAATGATAATTAAACACCTGGATTTCATTCAGCTCTGTGAGATAAGTAATACAGCTGTCTCCCCAGGGGGTCAGAGATACGGGTGGCAAAGACACAAACACCCGGATCTGTCTGGACGTATGCCTAGAATTCATCATCAGAGGTAATCAGCATGATTTTGTCAGACTTGCGGGAGCTCATGTTGCCTGTGGCCACTTTTCCGTTTGTGCTTGGCTGGACCACCTCCTGTGTGGACTGCTGGGTGTACTGCTGGTAGGCTGGGGAGAAGTTGTGGATGGCATCCTGCACCATGTCTCCGGGGTTTATGGTCTCCTTCAGACCACTGGAGATGCTGTGCATTGGGGGGAGGTTCTCTGCAGAAAACAACAAGGAAATTAATCTCACAATAATGCTGCAATGTTGCAGGCTTAAATGTCTGATATTGAAGCAAATCTGGACATCTGAGCACAAACAGGAGGGAGCGGTTGTCAAGGAGACTGCCTGTATGTGTTGGCAGTATATTGGCTTCATAAATTGGGTTGAGGTGTTTTCTGGATAAAATGCTGATGAATATTTTATATTTTAAATTCATCATTAATTGATGAAAAAGTGAAAAATAAAAAAAATTATTCCCGTAGCTCAAGGGCATGTCTTCGAACAACCTAACCAACAAATGAAAACCCAAAACATATTTAGAGTAAGCAAAAGACAGCTCAATCTTCAAGATGCCAGAACTACATGCTACTTTTGATATTACTGCTATGATGCTTTGCCTGGGGTTGCCAAGGGGTTTTAAGTATGATATTAAACAACAAAAAATAAAAAATAAAAAATAAAAAAAATCACAAAATAAGCCTGATTTATTTCTTTCATTATGGCCTTATCATGAGCCACAGTCTATAGTGGACTCAGTCTATAGTGGAATGCATTCACAGCCACACTCTCCATTAATGGTCCCTTAGCACCCAGCTGTGAGCCAGGTCGAACCATTTCCAGAATTAAAATGGTATCCAAGCTAAAAAAGAAAGAAAGAAAGGAAAGAAAAGTGGGAGACATTTTTTAGCCCAGTGCTTCATAGTCACTGGCAGCGCTGTCTGGTTTGGATTGGATATGGCAAAGAGAAGGGTGAGGTGGAGTGGGGGTACAAGGCAGTTAGGCACGGTCTACTGAGTTTCTCCTTACAGCCTGGTCCACAGGGCTCAAGCAGAGGAATGGGTAAACCAGAGTTGTCCCATCCTCTGCAATCGCACACATCAGAACCCGAGGGTGGACGGGTGCAGAAGCAGAGCCAGATTCTTATATAGAATGACCAAAAAGTAAGCAGAAAAAACAAAAATATGCATTGCAAGCAGCTCAATATTATTATTATTCTTTAACCAGACAGCGATATGAATAATAGATTTCTTCTGGGGGATAAAATCTTTTAGTTCTTCGATTAATATCTTCATAATAAATAAATAAATAAATAAATAAACAAACAGTCACATCAAGCAGATATGGAAATGTTTTTTTCCTCTCTTTCACTACACCTGCATACTGAACAGCTTGAGGGGACAGAGAGTTTCCTACAACAGGAAACAGAGGCTGAATGATTGATGTCACCATGCAGGGCTTTTCCCTTGGCTTCCATTTGTCTTTTACTTGGAAGCAGCATTGACATCAAGGGGGTGCCAATAGTTACTGTACTTTGAACTTCTTTTCATCTTTCTCCGCTTTGCCTTAATGGCTGCCGTCCTCTGAGCCATGTGTAACAATGCATGCCCCTAGGCTGATGGCTGCCCCCTCTGACTTCCAACCTGATTGACACACAGCTCACAACAGCACAGCACATAGATAAAAAAAATGGGTAAAATTTTGAGATCCCAGCTGGGGTTATGAGTTAGAATAAAGTAAAACTAACTTTAAAAGGATAAATTGGTCCATATGGCTGCAAAAACAGTAAGTCTGTGTCAAACCTTAGTATGTAGGGGCAGAAGGGAAATTTGGCACAGAAGGCGAAAAGGCGTGAAGTCAAACTTCTCCACAGCGCTTACCTGGCACTTCATTTTTCTTCTCCTGGTAGACGGTGCAGGTGAAGGCGTATCGGAGTGCGATGGCCGCGAAGAACATTTCAATGCAGATTATAAAGTTCTGCCAGCCCGCTGCCACGGTGCCAGCACCAACTTCATGTCCATCGATGACGAGCGCGTTGGGGATGACCCCGCAGCGCTCCAGGATGGCAAGGACCATTCCTACAAAGCAGCAACAACTTCATCAATTCATACTATTATGTACTAGTATTGATAGGGGGAGAAAAATCGGAGGAGAGGTAGGGGTGCTTACCTTGCCAGAAGGATAAGAAGATGACAGATTTTATTGTGAGGAATTTGAGCACCGGCTCATATGGCCTGAGCAGGTCACTTGTTGCAAAGAAGAAGAGGAAGAGAGCATAGAGGGCCAGGCTGACTGAGAAGTTGTAGATGATTGTGATATACAAGTATCCTCCATTCACGCTGCACAGAAACAGAGGTGGTAAAGTTAGAAAACATGATAATTCTCCCTGACTGCGATCATGTGACAAAGGTTTTTAACTGCGAAAATTGTTTGTTCTGCCTCCATTTATTAATAGTCGGGCAGACACATACCTACGGACATACGGAGACATATACAAACCTGGCAATAAAACAATTTCTGATTCTGAAAGAGGAAACTGCTGCCTCACATCTGATTATGTTCTCAGCCATATTGTGTGGACACCTGGAGAGGAATTAATAAGGACTGTGCATGTCCTTTTATTTCAGAATATATCTGATAAAAAGACAGACTTGTCTTATTGTCAGCCTGCCATTCTACCCTCTTTGCATTCTGGAGAGCCTCTCTGAGGACTCAGCTGTGACTACATTAATTACTCCTGTGCAGTATAGAGGGTGAGACTGGATGAAAGCACATAAATAAACAATCTGAATCACTAGAGTCTTGCTACAGAGTTTAAAGACAGATATGCTGCCAGCTAATTTTGCTGTTAAAGTATATAGAGAAATAAGCAGGAGCGTGTCTGTATTTTGGCTCAATGGTGAGAGGGTGACAATATAAAGATGATTGGAAAGTTCTTTCTCAAGCCCTTATTGAACTTGGTGCTTTTCTTGACGAGTTTAGAAACAAGTGTTGTCACAGCTGACTCTTCAGTAAGAGATACTGAACTAAGAGGCGGAGAAGAGCAACTGGAAATAAGTCCAACAGCTTCTAAACTGCAGATTTTATGGCTTTAGATTACACACTAAAGACTAAATATTACTGACTGTATCACCCTCTCCATATTCTGTTGAAACCCTTCCTGGCTCATATGAAGCAGCGAAATACAGCAGAATTAAATTTTTTAGTCTGAAACCTATCCCCAGTCTTTGAATCAAATGACATCCAAAAATAAAACATCATTTCTTCATTTCTTTAAACTCATTAAATGAAACGGAATATCTTGCTTAACAATACTGTGCTTCACCGAGTGCAACACACAATAAGAATTAAGGTCTTCATTTCAGAACACTTACTACATTTCTGAAAAAAATGTGCAACATAATTATTTTAGTTCATATTGCAAAAACTCTTGAATTGTTATTTCAGATACGAACATATGAGGTTGTCATTATAGTGAGGAGAGTGATAAACCCGGGCCAACAGGCAGCAGAGTACCTGCAAATTCTGAAACTATAACTTTCAGGTTGAAATAAACACCTTAAATTCCAAATTTTGTCACCGTGCCTGCTGAGAGGAGGTGATATAATTATCTCTGTTTGTGAATTGTTTCCATATGCATGAATACAGCAAATGAACCTGCTGGCTATCCCGCCAATGCAAAAGATACATGAAGAATGAATAACAGTGAGTGATGTTGCTCACTTAAAATCTCCATCATGATATTTGCCAAAGGCCTGCAGGATGATGGTGATGACTGCCATGATGGGTTTGACGACGCAGAACTGGAGCATCGCCTGGAGAACACATAACAACTCAGGATGAGACGCACAAACAAGGGCGAGCATATGAAGAATAATGATGAAGGATGAAGATGGACATGAGAATCTCTTTATTTATCCAGTTAAGTGGAAACAATCTCTAACTGCTGATTGACAACAAGCATTGTATTGATCCCTTAAGCCTAACCAGTGGCTCTTTCTCCCTCCCCTTTCCACTATTTCTATTAAGTTTGGGACCTGCTACAATTTTGTCTGTTTTCATCTCGATCTTATCTTCACACTGCAATTTAAAGCAATAGTGTGACATTTTAGGAAATACACTACCTCTCATTCTGGCTCTCTAAAATATCTGGCAGTCTAAAATTGGTCTGTTAGGGTTAACACAAAGATCAGCAGCTCTGAAAATCACTCACTAAGTTGTTACAAAATTTTATTTTAAAAATGACAAGTCAACCGTTTTAGAGGCTGGCAGTTACTTCCTGGAGTGTCTGTGGTTACATACTGGAACAAGTGCTCAGAGCCAAGAAATGGCCCTGCCGATGATCCCTCATAAAACAGGCACTTGTTCATTTTAAATGTCCTTGCTTGTGCTGATTAAAGTAGTAGTTATTAATTAGTAGTTATTAATTAGAGAGCTTTAAAAATGCATTGCAGGACAATGATTTCCCAATTTTCAATAATGTCAATAAGAAAACTCTTGCCAGCTGAAAAAAACCGAAGCAAATAAGTTTGCCTCAAATGTTCAACTATTGAAAGACTTAAAATACCAAATCTAAAAAGGTCAGAAATTAAACAGGATAGAGGATTTACTAAGGTGGCCTTTTCTGCCCCGATGCTGAGAAATAACTCATCTGAACCTGCTGCCTCAATGCTGATGTGAGGCAACAGGAAGCTGCAGCAGTGATGAGGCATTTGACTTGATGAGTCAAAGGGACGCTTTGTAGAATGGCTGGAGTCCGTGGTGGGATTAACAGAATGAGATCAATACTCATTTATTTAACTGATGTACTTTAAAAGCTCTTTAGTCCTGACAATCTTTGGTTGCTCCATGCCTGTTCTCGTGACAGCTTGTCACTGCGAATATCCTTAAAGCAAAAGAATTCAGTGCAATACTCCCTGACACGATTGATATTCAAAACACAATGTACGTTCATTATGGCGGTGGATTAAAACTTAGCCACGGTTTCTGACTGATATGAATTCATTAATTGCAGAGAAATATGAACTTGGAGCAATGTCTGAATGTCAGTATACGCTGCATGACACTGATGTAAGATAAGAAGAAATATTACACTACTTTCTTCTGCTTTTACTTTCTCTGCTCTTTTGCAAATTTGGTTCATCAGAATTTATGATAATTTTTGCAAAATCTAGATTCATTACAAGCGTTGCAAGTTTTTTGTCAGCAGCTCCACAACATTTTCCATTGTAATGCTTTATCAAGAATTCACAGACTCAAATGACCTGAAGCATCTTCTTTTGGTTTTCATTTTTACCAGTTCACTGCAATAGCTCAGTGGTAGTCACAATCGACAGAACTGACTTTTTGATTTCTCATGAGTCCCAATTATCAGCAACACCCCATAAGCTTTGTTTATGACAAACACAGCTCAGAAGCTGATTCATCTAAATTGATTATACACTTCAACAATTAATCTCCATATTGGACCATTAGGCCATTGTTTTGATTGTCCTGTTGCTTCATGCCGCTCCAGCTAGCTCTGTGCTGCTGTCCACTCTTGTATCTTTAAAATAGAGAAGAAAACCCTTTGAATAAAAAATTTTAATAAACAGCCAGAAATGTGTGGAGCATTCTGTATTCTTATTGATGTTGAAGAAAAGAAAAATAACTAGGGTAACACATGAATAATAAACACATCTTGTTTTTAGATCATTTACTGTAGCTTCAGTCTCATTACGGTCACAGGGAAGCGTATAATTGCATTTGTGTGTTGAAGGTGTTTTTGGGGTTATATTTGGGTGATGGTTTCTTTTTAAAATGGGGTGAGATTTTGTGATTGGTATCCCAGCTCCCCTTACTGATTCTGTACATTACATTAAAGTGTATATACTAATCATGTATTCTCAGTTCCTGCCTGCTTTATGTTATAAAAACTAATTTAAAAAAATAGTTGGCCGCACCCAAGTGCACTCCATTACAGCTGCTGATTGAGTCCACAGATTAAGGAAAATATGGCCCAATTGTGACCAACAATATGATAAAGGACTTAAAACCAAAACCTGAAATGTCAAAAAACAGTTTAGGATGCAAGTGCTCATCCCCTAACCTTATATCCGAGGACAACCATAACTCTAAGCTGCTTTCTCCTATCAGGGATTCATTTGTTAACCTCTCTTCTAATCATATGCATAAACTTCCCGGAATAAGACTTTTGATGTCTTATACCCTGTGTTTACATATTAAAAAAAAGACAGACTTTTCAGATTGTGTCCTGTGTGTTGACTGGGAGAAGTTGTTAGAAAATATTTTCACCATAGTCCAGGATGAGACTTTAGCTCATCTGAAGTCTTCTCTCATCTAGGACACTCTAAAGAGTTCAGACTGCAAACCACATGACTATGTGATCAATAAAATGTGGTCCTGCAACTGTCGAGCTAGAATAAATTAATATGTGCAATGGAAGTTAATCATTATTTCAAATCCAATTAGTACTTTGCTTAATGGGAGTTGGCCTGCAAAACAGCATTTAATAACTTCTGAAGTGGTCAATGATTCGATTTCTAAAACTTGGTTCCATGCATAACAATGAGGATGACGTTTGTTTACAAAAATAAATAAATAAATAAAAAACATAAAAAAAAACTCCATCTAACAAACTACAAAGTTTTAGCACAGTGCTGTTTTTAAAAATCTGCTCGGCTGATCTTCAATCGATCTTTCACAGAAAATTATATTTGAACTGTGTCTTTATGAAATGCCACCAGAGAAAACATGCATGGTTTTCCTTTTAAAACAGTTCACATCATGTTCCCGTAAATATATATTGAGTGTTTATCACTTTCCACTTAAAATCCCTAAAAAAAAAAAAAAAAAAATTGTTCATTTCAGTAATTATTTTGTTTGGAAGACATAGGTCTCAGTTCCAATTTTCATCAGCATTAGACTGGGAACTTGTACAGCACCCCAAGGCACTGGGAGAGAGCTCTGCGCTGACAGCTCATATCTTTTCTCTGTGTATATTATCAGGCCGCTTTCACCTGGCCTCAATTTCTTTTGTGTCTTCTCAGTAACAGCTGTCATTTTTAGGGAGCCTGGAGATCTGGACAAAATGGTAACTCACACCACAGGTTTTTTGTTTTTTTTTAACATATCATTGTTTTCAATGCTTGTAAATGTATTTATTTATTTATGTGATCGAACAGACCATCTGCAGAATAGATAAGGGAATGTCTGAAGCTCACCTGTTTGCAGAATCTTAAAAAGCCGATGGAGTAGCTCATACCAACCAGGCAGCAGGTACCATACAGACAACTTGACCTTTCAGGGCACAAAAAACTAATTGTTTATCAAATCAAAAGCGACATCAGATGTTTAACCAATGGAAAGGCAAAAACAAATCCACAAAAATGCACTTGCTTGAAATATTGGTAGTTATTAGTTGCTGAAAATAAACTGGCAGCTATCATTGTTAGTTTTTGACTGTTGGTCATAACATACAAAAACATATTTGTGCCACCTTGGGCTCTGTCAAACTGCAGTAATTCATGTTAATCTGACATTTTATTACACTTTTATGTATATCTTGTCATGGACAATTGGCAAAAAAAAAAAAACCAAACCTGAAACTACATTCTTCAAGCCAAGCATCTTTGACAAAGTCATTTAGAGCTACACAAAAGCCAATCAGAAAGACAAGCTGCGTACACTGTACCATGACGAAGAGATACTAAATATTACACTATGGAGTCTTTTAGATGAAATGGCTTGTGTCTAAAAAAACAGCATCGCCAACAAAGTGGTCAAATTTACAATATGTCACAGTTCAGCTTCCTAACACTGTGATGCTGTCACACAACACACTAAGCTCATCACCTGGAGGGGCTGCACCGACTGTTTCGGGTGCACAAGAACAGTAGTGATGTCTTCTTAACATCCAAATGTATATGACTCTAATTCCTCTGTTCCTGTTTCTCAGATGCAACCTGAGAACTTGCAAATAAGCCTTGACCTTCAGTCAAAATACATTTGAGAAACAAACTGGGATTTTGCCAGCAGAATGAATGCACTCTAATCTTTATTGCTCTCTGCTTTGATTCCTCCAGAACTTTTCCAAATCTGACGTGCATTTATAAAGCAGCTGAAACATAGTGTAGTTTATTATTGAGAATATGCCATATTAAAGTGAACAGGCAGATTATTGATTAAAATATGATATGATTGTTGTTGTACTATCATGCTTACATGACAACATGCAGTGTCTGAGCATGGTAATGGTGTGGTATGCATCTCATGTGTTGCCAATAAAAACTAAGAGTAACGACCTTAATTCAGGCTCAGCTTTGTGTGAGCTGCTTTCCTGAGGGCGTAGAATCTTTAATTATTTATAGTTCTTATTGATTTAATGAAGAAAATATTAATTGCCTATGTAAATCCTACAGCATCTGCTACAGCAATACAGTGTGTAGAGCCACTGTTTAAAAAAAAAAAAAAAAAGGTGGAGGATCTATACCTCGTCTCCCCTGGCTGGTGTTAAGCAAAGCCATCGTTTATCAGGACTCAACATTAGTGTCTCTACTGTCTTAAGAAGCTGGCAAAGAGCTGCTGCCCTGTGGCTGTGTTAGCTATAAAACACAGTCCATCGAAGGTGGTCAAAAGCTCGGAGATAAAGGAAGACAGTTACAGATGAATACTGCAGTTGTTTATTGCCAGCACTTGCCTGTAGTGTTCAAAGTAAGTGCTAATTCAAAGGCAGTAAGGTGCAAACAGTTTGTGATAAATATGAAGCCGAAACCATACCACTGTTATTATAATATCTATTAGATCTCAGTCAACCAAAAGTAGAACTTTAAAAAGGCTTGCAAATGACATGACTGAAATAGGAACACTCACTGTATGGTCTTCCCTCGAATCTCAGACATGATTGCACTCTCTCCTCCGAGATACTCAAAAGACAAGCTCAGGAAATTGTAAATGACAAACGCTGCAACACAAAGAGAAAGAGTTACTTCTTTTCCACCCAGCATTGAACTTGTTAATTGGCATGATTTTGACTGCAGAATAATTCCTCATCTCCTTCAAGTATAACTTCATTTAAAAGGTCAAATTATTTCATGGGAGAACACGCCCACATGATAAAAAAATAATTAGTCCTGCATTTTGGAACAATAAATGTTTCAGTCCTTACAATAAGAAGCTTCCAAGGGGTTCTGTGTCTTGGAAATCCCTTCCTAATCCTTTGTTGCTATTTAAGGAGGGATTAAATGAAGCTAATGCAGATGGTGTCCAGTCAAGAGAAGGTTCATTATGTTTTAGCCGTGGCCGCTGGTGGTGTTCCAGTCTCTCTGCTTTCTGATGCGCTTCACTATCAATCAGCCACAAAATTGGCCTGCAAACTGGAAACTAATCTCCTGAATAATGTATTTCCTACTTTCCCCTCTCCCAAATTACTTGTAATCCATTTTGCATATGATTCACCTTTGCCACCGGTGAAGTGCTCTGGTCTTAAAACTTCAATACATCATTAGGGTTATGTTGTATAAAAAGCAATTAAACCACAACCTGTCAAACAAGGTTTACATAATAATTAAGTACACAAAAATCTTAGTAGATTTACTTTAAAGAAATTATCAAAAAAAGGCTTTAATTTAATTATTTATCCTAAAATAACACATTTAAGTTTTCTTTAATTAATTTGCAAACATTATGAACTAAGCTGTAAATATTAATGCTCTTACAATTACTCCTCCTCGAAATGCAACCCCTCACATAATGAGGTCACTTGTGTAAAAAAAAAAAAAAAAAAAAAATTGATGAGCCTCCTTTTTCCTTTCCTGGCAGTGGTGTAAAAACATGAGGGAGCACAAACTCCCTGAATGGTCGGGAAGGAAGTCATCAGGCAGACAGAAAAAAAAAAAAAAAAGGAGCACGCTGGTGACGTTTACCTTCGTAACAGTCCCGGATGGAATCAAAGTATACGTAGTACTGGTCGTTGCTGATGAAGAGCAGACTGAGCCAAGAATCAAAGGCATAGACTGGCACAATAAACAGGATGCGGATGATGTAGCGCTGCTCATTGGGGACTGTGTAGGACCGAAGGTGTGTGTAGATCTAAGTTGAGTAACAGACACATGAAAAACATTAGTAAACATCTTGATGAGCATTTTTATAGATTCATAGAGCAGAAGGATTAATTTCTGCTTTATATATATATATAAAATCTAGTATTTTTATAAATTGTGTTGATTCATGTTTTTCGGAATTACCAATTAATTACCAATACCAATTAAAATAATATAACTGTAAAGCGCATGAAGCTTTGGGATTTGTAGGTTTAAATTCTTCTGTAGGTATCAGCAGCAGTGATTACAGTTTATTAAGCATCCTCTTTAAAAGAAGAAAAAATATCAGTAATATGTGAAGTGTATAACTGACACTGAGGCTATACAAACCTGAAGGGTTTGATTAATGTGGAATGTCAACTTCCCATGGGCTGACAACAAACACTCAAATATATTTTTATCTGAATGGTCTTACTTATGGCTACGGTCTAACCTTTTTCTGACTTCTCTCTCTGTGTAGAGATTTGTCACCAGGAAATGCGGTAACGACAGCAAAGTAAAGACATCATCTTTCGTCCATTTTAATGACCTCCCGGGACATTCCTGATTTAAATCCAACCTTGGCAATATCACATACAAATGCAGGCTGTAGGATCAGTAGATAAACTTAATTTTCAGGGAGCTAATTAAAGGTCTCAGGCTACATACACGTACACCCAGAAACAACTCTCCCACATGATCCCATATGGCCTCTATAAAGGTAATGTAGTGTAGCTGACAACATTTTGGGGAGTACACAGCATATGGCAAAAGACGTGATTATCATTAATTTCATTGACCTTTACTTTTTAGACTGATGTAAATGTTTCTACACCCACAGGCCTCACGGTGACAATGAATTCACATATTAAAATCCCTACTAAGATGTAATATTTGCCACATTTGAGCCAGGCTTACCCATACTAATCACAAGCAAATATTTCTTTTGCAGAGTAAGTTAAGTACAGTTATCGCTCTCTTCACGCCCTCAGGTAATAGAAAAAAGCTATTGCAACATTTTGCTGCTGTAATCTTGCAAGATGTCTGACCCAAAAGAATGTGGGAATGAAATATGTTGTATATGTAAATGTAATTTATGAGCAAATAAATAAAATTCTAACTGACTGATAGTCATAGGACCTCTTCAACTACATAACTAGCAGATTTATATCAGTCAAATTATTTTTGCAGTGTTATTGTCCCTCTGCAGATGTCATGCAGAACAGCAGTGCTTATCAGAGACCAAAGCAGACTCGGGAACATTATTGCAATGCCAGAGATAATAGTTTTCCAGTATTTATGGATGACTCATCTCTCTGTGTAGATTCTCAATTATCTAGGTTTTGGTATTTATATCTACTCAAAAATGATGGTAACTGCAGCTAGTTCAGGTTCCCAAGGACATTTTAACTCTCATCTGTAAGTGTCAAGAACTATAAAAAAAAAAAAAGTTTCTCAGATGATGCACAAATGATTTCCCATTACCCAACTGAATGTGAGTGAGGGGGCAA
Organism: Remorina albescens; assembly: GCA_034769265.1. Taxonomy (NCBI): domain Eukaryota; kingdom Metazoa; phylum Chordata; class Actinopteri; order Carangiformes; family Echeneidae; genus Remorina; species Remorina albescens. Next base: position 5,072,258 of record CM068493.1, read on the forward strand.
TACAAGTAATCACACCTGTGTTAAGCAACTTTTCACTAGTGACAATAACTCTCTAAATCAATCAGAAGTAAAACTCAAAGAATAAGAAAAAGTCACTTGATTAGTTGATTAATTGCGTTGTATACTGACAAAGAACATTTATCAGGACCCATTTTAATAATTATTGATCACTTAAGTGGTCTTTAAAGCACAATTGGAGTTCTGTTGTTTCCATTTTCAAACTTTCTGGGTTGCAACCACGAATTTCAACTTCAAAAACATCATGGACATAATCTCTTTTATCTGTCAATAATACCAGCATTCAATTTCAAGACTTATGTTGGTGTTTGTTCCAAAAGCTTTAAAAAACATCCACATGGCAGAGCAAGGTAAATGTAACGACTACTGAACTTCCGGAGTGTGACTAATCAACACATGCAGCTTGATTAAATGCCCATTAGAGACTGCACATTAAAGCCTGATTACTTTGGGGGGCGGGGGAGTGATGTATACGGCCATCTCTACATGTGAAGTGAAGCAGACTCTAGACTAATGTCCTCCATTTGGCTGAAAAAAACAAAACAAAACTGTGCCCTTCCTGAATCTATAACACTTACCTGATCCGTGATTCACTATAGACTGCTAAACTAGAACGCCACTCAGGAGAACAAATACTTCTGCCAATGTCAAACAATCCTAAACAGGCAAAAATTCTCACTGAAACAGAAATTATTATTTAGAATTTCTTTCAAACATACAGATCCATACATTATTTCCTGAGAACAGACCAAAAAAATAAATAAAAAAATTACTCTATTGATCACTGCTGTTAATCAAAGTGAGCTGCCAAATAAATGTCAAAGTTATGTGGATTCTTCCCTAACCCGTTTTTGATCGCTCCAACAACTTCAGTTCAAATCAGTTCAGTACTTTTTATGCATTATCATTTTTTGTAAACAAATAATAAACAGACAAGCAGAAACATTACCCCCTTGGTGGAGGTTAATAATATTTAGACTCAATGTTTGTCTATTACGTTACACCCACTCTTTAAAACAGTGCCATGTGCTAAACATGATGAACCCATACTGTAGGAAATGAGTCCAGTCTGTTGCTGATAATCCCAAATGCTTCAAGGGATCAATAAGCCCTACAAGAAAAATGAGGCTTCAGTCCGAAAACCACTGGCGACTTTACAGCAAAGAGGATCTAAGGTCATTGTCTATCTGTGTTTAGTATTCAGAATGTGAGCTGCAGAGTCTATAGCAATCCTCTGGAACCAAGTCAGATGAAACACCACCAGCATCGCAACAATAGCCCTGCAGACTATTTCATTCTCAGTGATAGAAAGGATGCCTGTTGCAAACCTGCTCCATTCTCCCTGTGGTACACTTGCTGTTTATTTGCTCAATTAAAATGTCTTGCTGCCAAGTGTTTGGACAAACAAGTAATATATTAAAAAGATAGAAACAAACTTGCCAGATGTTGAGTCCCAAATCCCTAAACAAGGATAGTTTTTGGATCAGAGGATGCAACATGCTGATACTTTGTGATGTTAAAAAGGTTACAAAACTATCCAAGTAAGAACAACTCTTGAGGTAATTGCATAAGAGATACACCTCTGAAGATGTGTGCGTTAACATACACACAGTTACAGGCATTGACTGCCTGCCTAAGGATGTAGGATAGAGGCACGTTTGGTACAAAGTTTATAAAATCGTCAACTAAATCTGGGAGCCATTATAGCAGTAGAATATTAAAACCCCAGCAAACGGGAAAACATCCTTTATAACGCTGTAAAATCTTATCTCAATATCAATTGATTTCCCTGCTGATAATACACTGCACCCAACTGCAATCTCTGCAAATGATAAAACCATAATGATAAACCATCATCATGTGCACAGTGGGTAACTCACCCACACAAGTGGGAACACTCATTTACAACAGCGATGAAATGGATTCTGGGTAAAGGTGGCCCGCCTTGAGCCATTTATTCTTCTTAACCACCCCCCCCCACCCCCCGACCTCAGAGACAAAGAGCACTCGCTGTGTATTGTCCTTTAATCAGCTGAAGGCTTTCATCCATTTTAATCTGATAGCCTCTGTCAACTATTAAAGTAAGCAAAGCGGTCCCACAATGCATTTAGGCAGTGCAAGTGGAGAGAGGAAATAATAAAACCTGTCGGCAAAGAATGAAATTCTCTATGACAAGATAGGACGTCAGATAAGTGTCAAAGTGAGTGAAAATATTTAGGCCAAGGCATTTAGCTACCCGCACTGTACTGGAAGGTAATATGATAGGTGCATCATGGGATGTGAGGTATATGGATAGGAAGACTGTTTCTCTGTCCTCCAGCAAAGGAGGTGCAATCTGTCAGCACGCACGTCTCTGATTACACATTTACATCACAAAATGCAAATTACTTTGACACTGTAATCCTCACTAGTGCTGTGATTTTTGCTTCTTCAGGCGTGAGGATTTAAATATGTACTCACCTGGTGGCACGTTATGAGCAAGGCGGACCAGACGAAGATCCCTGAAAGGGCCTGTGCAGGCAGCGTGTTTAAAAACATCTGGCTCTGGATGACTGAACCGTTCCCGGTTTGAATGATGGTAATGGTAGAATTTGCTGAGACAACCGGCGAAGACATGTGGACAATAGAATTATTGTCACCCGACGAGTTCATGTCTTCCAAAGAAATATTCATCTGAAACAAAAAAAGGGAGACGTAAAGAGTCAGTGTATGGCTGACAGGTGAAATGTTAGAAAATCTCCACTGGGGGCATAACTGAATACTCCCCCAGAGATTTGAGTACAAAGCAAAACTTATTATTATGAGTTTAAAGTAGAAAAAAAAGACAAGTCGTGGCAGAATTCACTACAAATGGCGCTCAGATGATGTCACCTAAAATGTACACATTGTTTACCGGCAACAACAAGTTCACCTTGTCCTGAGGAGGAAGGAGGAAGCTTAATCCCGTCTAGACGTCCCCGTCCACAAACAGCCCGGGATGGTCACAAAACAACATTACAGGATAAATATCGAGAGGAAAAAAAGTCTCCTTTCAGGACAGCCAGCTGCGGACAATAGCTGTCGTTTATTTACTGCCGGCCCGTCGGCTTCATCGACGACGGACACTTCCGTGTTGGGTACAGGTGTCTCAGCGAGGTCGAAGTCCACACAGCCGGAGGGGTTAAAACCTCAAACATAAAACACACAGGAACACTGTAATGTGTACCGACGTGTGGTGTTTACTCAGCGAAGTCAAACTTTGAGCGTAAACGACGGAGACTTTTTGAAAAAAAAAATATCCTCGGAGAGGCCGTATAAACAGGTTGGGCACAGGTGAACGGATCACGTGACCGCGCCTCAGCGTATGGCGTCATCGCGTTCATCGTCTTCCTTATTCTAAAAATAAGACGATACAAGTAATCACACCTGTCTTCACAACATCGTCATGGCCGGAGTAATATCCTGAGGGGCATTGGGGCAAATATATTAATGTTGGCTGGGGGGCCCCTCCAGGGTTATTGGCACTTATTTAAATTAAGAAGTTTTGATAATATCTAAATCAATCCTCTGCACAAATGGTGTAGGTCTTAGAATGTGTTTATAGAGTAATTTTGCCCTATGCTCATGTAATCTGCAGTATACTATTTGCACAGGGTGTGCTGCTTTGAAAATTGCTATGGGAGCCTAAAGGGCTGCTTAACTGCATTGTGGCCTCCATAATACAGCTATAATTGGCCCAATTTTCCAGTTAGATAGAAATATTTGTAACAGTTAAAATGTTTATGTAGTGCTAAGCCTCAAACTATCCTTCACTTGGGCATAGACAACTGAGCAGCGTTTGTTTCAAAGACAATAAAAAAAGATCCTTTTTTTGGGGACCAGCTTTATTACAAAATCAGCCTCAAGACAATTCTAAAAAAAAAAAAAAACAAAAAAAAAAACAACAAACAAACCCCAAAACCAAAACACATTCAAAAGTACAAACATAACAACAATATAAAGTTTTACAAAGAAGAAATGAAAACTGTAAGGTCAATATGTATTTCATACAGTGATAAAAGTTGAAGTATTGGACATCTTTTGGCAAACCATAATTTAGTCGCTGCACGTTACACAATCTCAAATTTGTGTGAGCACAATTCTTGTTAAAACAATCCTTCCTATTTCAGCAAATCAAAACAATGCTTCTCATTCTGTTCTGGGGCAAAAGCCAATTGTTTGTTGTTGTTTTTTTTCTTGAATTGATGACCGGTATTTAGGAAAGACTAAAATCCTTTCGTTTAAAAAATATGTAAAAGAGAAATGTGAATATTAAGGGTATCCAGAAGGCATTGTGTCTACGATAGAGACTTCCTACCAGACTTTACAGCTTTTGATGATGTCTTTCATTTGTTTTACTGAATCTATGGAAGAATCCTTAAGTGCCAGTCCGAGTAACACAGGCCTGTTGCCGGCTTCTTGTGATACAAACGTTGCTAGATTTTTTGCACAGACATGCGTCAGCGGCTGAAAATAGAAAAAAAAAAGGAGAAGCTAGATTATTAGATACAGATATGCTGCTATGCAACATGCTTGCATCAGAAGGCAAAACTGAAAATGAATGACTTCAACAATTGTACAATTGCTGGCAAGCAAGCACAAAACAAACACACAACAACAACAACAACAACAACAAAAACCCCACCTTAAGAACTTTCCCAACTTTTTTTGTTCTTAGTTTAAATGTGTATGAGTGAGCAAATGATATCTTCAGACAACACAATTTTTTTACATCATCTCTCTTGCCATGTCACCTCACAATGTGAAAGAAGACTCCTGTCATTATTTACAAGGTAAACAGTGTTAACTTGCATTTACTGCCATAGAGCATTATTAATTGGGTTATATTCCACATACATCATTAAAAAAAAAAAAAGATTTATTTTTGTGCAGTTCTATCAAAGTAAACAATCATCTGCACATTTTACAAAATTACCTGATTCTATTTTAATGAAACCTACGATGTGGTTATAGCAGGTTATCTGGTTTTTGTATAATCCAGTAGACTAGAAAATAAGAGAAGACTCCAGTGTTAACACATTAGAGATAATTTTTTTTGGGGTAAATGTATTCAATCATAGTCAAGGATTGCTATTTTTTTTAAACCAACATAGTGGGAAATAAACAAAACAACTATATTTTGTCTAGAGCACAAGCAAACAGAATTTAATTTAATCAATTTCTCTATTGATAATCCTTTCCAGCGCTGTACGCCTGATTGGAAAATGACATGCTCGTGTAGAGATTAAATAGGTTTCCTGGTGTAAATTGTAACGGGCACACACACACCTAATTTCTTCCAATTTACCGGAGCAGGTTGGATCCAATCTCATCTGCTCTTTCACAGCATGAAAGTAGTTACCCTGCGTTGGGCCAAGTCTGACTGATGTCCTGTGAACAAGTCTATACCACACTGATACAATATTTATCTCAGCAATATCATCCAACATACCTCATCTTTGCCCAGCAGCACTTTGGTGGAGAATGATGGGGTGCTGATGTCATTAGATCTGGACTCAGGTGTGACAGATATCAATGTCCCAATTTTTCCATACTGACTGAGAACTACAAATATATAATTGCTGAACGCTGTACAAACGACTTCTGTTGAAATTCCATTGACATTTTTCTCTGTCTGTTTGGATCTGATGATGGGCTCAGGGGAAGACATTTTGTGAACCCTAGGGAAAGTAAGAAAAGGGACAATAATATTCAGATATAAAACAGCAGGAATCATTACATAAATTATTCAAAAGATAACATACTGATATATTTGCTGTTTCAGACTGATGAAAATTAAAAAACAATAGAAAAACATTATAATTAATTATGGCTGCAATTGGTATTTCTTTAGATCACCTGTTCAGAAAACCCAGTGGTATAAAACTTGAAGATATCACATTAACTCTGTGATAAGAGGATAAAAAGGGACAAAATCTCATGTTTACAAAGATGACACTTTTTCCTGAAAAATAATTTTAAGACTGAGCATCCATTACGGTTATATGAATTTCCAGCCCCACTAATTAATGAACTGAATATTTAAATTTCTCATGTTTTTGATGCTGGTTATGATCAATGTCCAACTTTAATATCAGAAACATTATGAGCAAAAGTGCAAATGAAAAACTCTTGCAAAGTGTCTGTTGTTCATTCAGTGTTGTTTTTTTAAGATTAATTTATCAAAGATTAAAAAACATCTCCAATCTGCTGACTAACCAATTGATGGACTAAAAGAAAGACAATGGCCATAAAAAAACGTTTTCACACATGAGATATTGTGACTTTTGTATATGTGATATTGCTATTTTATACTGAACAGCCTTAATTAGAGGTTGGGCTGATAACAAAAACAAAGCGCTTCAAGTGAGACATCAGTTTGACAAGTAAAGACATTTATCATTTGCAAAGTCAATCTGCAAAAATGACATGTGACTCATAGAAACTGCACAGCCTCTATTCTAATACACAGTGAGTAGTGTCTTAAGAAAGCAACTAAAATTCACACCTCACTATCTGGAGAGAGATAAGATTATTTCTGTGCGTTTCCATCGAGGCAGAGACAGAAAAAGAGAGAAGCTCTGCCGACGTGATGAACATTTGTGGAGGAGTAATAAGCTAACGTTAGCTTCACAGCTAGCGTTAGCTCCGGTAAGCTTAACACAAACGAACAACCTTTTATCAGCGTCTGTATAGAAATAATAATAAAAAAACAAACAAACAAGTTTGTACTCACCCCTTTTCTCTTCTCCTCTGGTCGGTACAAACTTGGTCTTACACTAAACCTTTTCACGTTTAGCAACTTCCGCCATGAAAAACAAACCGAATCAAACGTGCCTCCCTTTCACCACGTAGAAGACGCCTCTACGTGGTGACGTAATATGACGTCAACGCCAGCCAGTTCCTTAGACACAAACAAAAAAAAATTATTAAAAATACCAGATGAAAAATTATCCGCAGCCCCTTGTTTCTTACAAAAATTCATTAGGTTTTTGTTGCATTCTATTTCTAGACGTAACGATAAAAAAAATTTATTCAGATGTTTGCAAAGTTTCTTTATAGATTGTTGCTGCAGCACGAACACGAGGAATACAATCCTAACTTTGACTAAGAAACTAGTAAAGGAAAGTAACTGCACTGGAGTAACGAATTTGTATTTCTACATCACTGTAACACAGAGAAATAGTGTATACTTTACTAAATATATTTGACAAATACTGTCCAGAATTAAAATTACATAAAAACAATATGATACAACACACATTTTAAGCAGTGTCACATTTTTTCATCAAATCAGTTATTTCACACAGGACTTATACTTATAAGACAGTTATTTTTCTTCACTATAATGATACTTGTGAAGGACCTGAATACATCAGGTAAACATTAAGGTCTGGTGTTAAATATCAATGTAAAATATGGATTAAAAGCTTTAAATGTGTGTTGGCCACTTCCTTCAAATTTTAAAGGTACTGCATTCACAGTAATTTTTATATGACATTGATATTAAAAGTTCAGCAAAAATCTGAGTTGATAATGAACGAATGAAGTGCATTTGAGTGTGTAAAATCTATCATTAGGGTCTTGAGTAGTTTAAAGTTTAGTTAGAATGATAAGGGAAAGACTTTCAAAAGGCATTCATCCATAATCAAGATATTTTTGTTTGTTTGTTTTTGCCTAAGGTTTGTACCAGAAGTGATGCTAGAAGATTTAATTGCTAAAAAGAACATCGTGTTTCTGTTTTTTATTTTCCTACAGATAGTTATCAAGGTTCCTGCATTGTTCACAAAGCATGATTATCCTTAATTTGCATATGCATTTTCTCAGAAATTACTGTTGCGAATTGAGGATGATTAAACTAAAGCTATTATCTAAATTACCGTCAAAAGTAAATTTTATTTAAGTCTAAATACAAGCTGATCCTCTGACCTGGTACATTTCAATCAGTGTTAGGTTACACGAACAGCTCTCCCATTGCAAGAAACCATGGAGGGAGGGTGTTTTTAATTAACTGTCAATGGAGCTGTACTTTCGAAACCAGATAAAGACTCCCTTTTTAGTTTTTAGCAGCAGGTTTCATTGAATGGTGATACAAGACTGACTGAAATCTCTGTCCAAGGACAGATGTGAAATAGCCATTTAACTTTATGGAGGAAGTGGACAGGAGAGTAGTGATTTTAACCTGCTTGGCTTCCACTATGTGGAAGTGCAAAGATTTAGAATGGATGAGTAGATGTAGAAGAATAAATACTTGTACTACAAATACTACAAATTGTTTGCATTTACATCCATGTCTGATGAAAACCAACCAGGGAAAAATTACAAGCAACAGACATTGAAACTATACTCAAATGTACGTTGATCATCTAAAGACAATTTGGCAAGCCCTTTCTAATTAGGCAACAGATTGGCCAACAATAACCATTCATATCTGCTTTTACAGCTACAGGAGACATGAGCAGTTGAGGGATTTTGACTGTTAAGCGAAAATGCTTGCATGACTTTTTTTTTTTTCTTCAGGTGAATATTAGACTCCACTGAAGTCTGCAAGTGCTGCATCAGGCTGATCCAAAAAGGAGCCATCCCTATGAACATGACATATTCACAATGTCAAATACAACCGGCTCAGCGAAATTGTTATGCGGTCTGAGTAGGCAGCAGTAGGTATGTAATTCGCTGGATGCCTCCATTTTCACTCACGGTTGACCATCTGTGTCCTTGACTGATCGTTTGGATCCAAATAAAATTCAAATGCAAATATCAATATACAATATTTCAGTATTAGCATCTGGAAACTACCGGGTAATGTGCGTGATGAATTCATATTAGTGAGAAATCACCAGGCCGGACAGGAGGATCAGAGTTTAGTGTGTGTGATACAAAGGGAAGGATGCAGTGGTGTTTGAGAGCTCAGACTAGACCATTGTGGTGGGATATGGGCATATGTTGGTGTTTGAAACTGATCGTGACACTTAAAATCAAAGATAATAACGTGAGAGTAAAAGTTCAGACTGATAACAGAAAGAAAGCTTCCCATTCATTACTATACTTGGGACCTGTGTTGTGATTGAATTGACTAATAAAGGAGCTGCAGGCTCTCCCATTACTCTTTGCCAACTTTTTGATGTGTCAGGAATGCTTTTGGTCAAGTTCATGGCCAAGAGGGATTTTTTTTCCATTGTGTTTTTGTTTAGATCTGTCATTCTTTGTGTTAGGAAAAGACGATTCTGTCAGAAATCTCTGCATGTCCTTTTCTATAATTAAAGGTCACACTTTATAAAGCTATGTTTCAAAGGTGAGTTTTCACATTTCCAAAAATGACACAGGGAAGGAAAGCAGAGAAACATGCTCATGTTATCCAGCAACCTCACCAGAGCAAGGTAATGAGGATGTTTAATTAATGATTTCATTCAACTATGCCGTGTTACTGAGTGTGCTGGCATGTTTCAATTTCCACATACTGTGTGAAAACATGTCACCTTTGGAACTTTTATACATCAAAGATTAAAACAGACATGAAGAGCTTTACTTCACCTAAATCCTCATGTGGCTTCTTTTTGTAAATTTTAACTGCTATCCCATGAAAACACAGAAATTAGTTGTGATGCTCTTTCTTAGATGACCTGCTAATTTTATTTTCCTACTTTCTATCTCGCAGACTTTGGTTGGAAATGTCCAAATCCACGGATATTAGCTGCTGTTCAGGATGAAAAGATAGGCCATACTGGGTTTATCCAGGAGGTCGTGAGGAGTTTTTTTTTTATGATGGAAAATCCCACTGAAGCTCTGAAATGAGTTCTCCTTTCATATTGCTCATTCCATATAGAACTTATTTTCATATTGCTAAGGTGGTGTTTTGCATAATAAATAATAGCAGACTCACACTTGTTGTTACAATGGGTGTTTCATATATATATATATATATATATATGCGTGTGTGTTTTCTTAAATAAGAGGCTTTTTCCCCCTCCATCTTTTCATTCCTCTGCTTGCCTCAACCTTTTCCAAATCCTCTGACGTGTTGACAGGAGTAGCCTTGCAGCTGCAGTACATGGACACGCACTGCAGGGCCTTGATATCAGAACCCTTTTATTATGTATCTTAGAGGGGCAGGCATTTAATTTTTGGTTCCTGGTGGTGTAATTGTAACTGTCGTCAGCATGTTGTTTCCGTGTCAACAGGGTGCACTTTGGAACTCTCTTGGAAGCCATCCTTGAGAGGTATTATTTCATGATCTTTCTTCGGGCAACGGAAATGTTGATGCCAACTCTATCCCCAAAGTTGAGCACAAGACATCACAAAGAGAAAAGCAAAGTTGGACTGTCACTCTTTCCAAAAGAGTTGATGATGCTTTAGGGTTCTCAGTTATATAAACATATCCCATCCCAGATGCTGTATGACTAGTCAAGTATTTTCTCAGTCCGTCTCTCACACAGACTCTATGTGTCAAAACATCAACTCCAATCAAAATATCTAATTTGCTGGGTTGAGTCAGTCCCTGCCTGTCACCACCCTGCATTTCATCTACACATTTAAATTTCTGAATGTGTTTGTTTCATCAAGTGTCTGACTGGCTGAAAATATATTATGCAGGCTAATTTTGGTCTCTTGACTCTTTATGAATAATAATGACCCAAATATAAGGTCATCTGTGATGGCAGTGTGTATGCTGAAGTGGAAGTGAAATGTTTTCCTGACACCTGTTCGTTTAAATTAAAGAAAAAGGGGACACCTTCAGAGCTCAAGTCACAAATATAAATATGCAATATATTAACACACATTTCAAACATTCACACACATAGGCCATTATTACCCCTGTGACCACTAGAGTGCTGTGCTGTATTACAGATTGAGCTCAAAAGCAACTTTACCATGACATTTGAAAGTTGCACCCATGTGGGATTAACCACTTGTGATAGTCATCCAAGAGTTTTTTTTTTTTTTTTAAATACAGATAAAATGAAACCAAATTAGAAATCAGACCAGACAAGCAAGGGCGTGTCTTTTTTCCCTAAATTATTATACTTTGGCTTTTGCTACAGTTTTGTGATAGATGTGATAGTGTTTTTTTTTGTTTTTTTTTTAAGAATTGAAAATACAACCAACTGGTTCTACTCAGTAACGGATCACAGACGTAGAACAAAAAATAAATAAATAAAATTCCACAATCTCACGTATTTCTTCTCATTCTTAAATCCAGAAAGCTCATAATTTCAATGAATTATTCAGTATTTTGAATCGTGAAAGAGGTTACAAATTTCTTATGCTTTACATTTGCAAAAAGAAGCATTTCCTTATAGTTCGTCTCTTTGTTTGAATGGGTTGCGACTGACAGAAGGCAGATCTAAATATTTTGGAGGGGAAAGCAGAAATCAGAGAAGCAGCGACACCTCCCACCCCGTCTCATCTCAGTTCCTCGCAGTGTTCCAGAAACGAAACACATTAAATTGCGACTTGAACGTCTCCCAGTCGGTAAGGGACTTCAACTTAATGTTTGAATGCCTTTGTTAAATTACTCCATGCTCCTCAAATAATATTGGACAGGAGCAGAGATGACACACGGAGAATGCATTAATGATGCAAAATGATTTCTAATAACTGCATAACTTCATCATGGTTCGAGTGCATCTGTGCGTCTGATGTTCATCTGCAGCACATAATTTTTGAAGTTGAAGAAATGAAAAGCTTAAATTTCAGTAAATGGCTTTGAAGTTCCTTCGTTTGGCTGTAGCAGGATGGTTGTTGTGTTGGCTTTACCATTATTATCATTACCATTATAAATAACACCAGACTTCATTACAGTGTGTCTGTACTTAAATAGTTGTTATTCAAACATGCATTCATGCACTGCCACTGAATGCTACTGTGTGTTTGTCTGTCTATTGTGTATCTTTTAAGTCACTATTTTTGTTCGTATTTGTCATGTTTTTTTACTAATAAAATCGGACTAATATAAATTCTTTCATTTTCTCTCCATTTCTTTGGCACAGATGAAAATCTTTCACTCTCCCTACTTTTTATGAGCGGCAATGCACGGTGACTCCACAAACTGTAACTGTGTTGTGAAGGTCTCCTCTAAAGCTGTTGGGGAGGCAGCCAGAAATACATCAAGGTGTAATAAAGTTAATACTTAGGAAGAAACAAATGTAGCATACTGCGGTAATCTTTTAATCCAACTATGATCCGATTAGGCTGCCTGTCAAATATTATAACTTTCAACTAAAAGTTTTCTACTTACCATGCAAGCGGTGTTTGTTACAGTTTATGTTTGCAGGTTTATGACTTATATATAAGTACTGATCAGGACTATGTTTGCCTTAATAATTCCATGATGTTTGCCAGCTCAAAAGGCAATTTAGCTACTTTTACTGAACAGACATTGTATATCCTACTGACATGATATGGACCTTTTATCTTAAAAACACGTTAAGTAGCTGCCAAACTCTTTTATTGTACTGGTAAAACATAAGAAGTAAACTTTCACTTCATGCTGAAAAGTTGTTCTACTTATTTGTTGAAATATATAAATATTTTAGTCTGTTATTAAAAGACTTGCATGTCCATCTGACCTGCTGTCAACTGACTGTCAGGCTGCTGAAGTATATTGAGTGCCAAATTAAAATGTCCTTTCAAGCAGCTTTTAAATGGATTGACAGTTGGATTGACAGCAGATCATAATGAAACTGGCCATCTGTTCAATATAATGTCGTCCAACTTTTGCTCAACACATGGGTTATTATATGGTTGTGTACAGTTCTATACTGAGTATAATGTGTCTCACTTATCATATCAGAACATATGCATAACATCTAAAGAACATATATTCATATTTTTTGCAAACACAACATCTAATTTCACTGCTCTGTGGATGACACCCAGCTCTACCTGTCCACCAAACCCACCTCCCACCTCCCTCTCTGAGTGCCTTCAGGAAATCAGATCCTGGTTCTCCAACAACTTCCTTAAACTGAACAGTGATAAAACAGAGGTTCTTCTCATTGGCACCAAATCCGCCCTTTCTAAGACAAACAACTTCATTATATACATTGACAACTCCCCAGTTTCCCCCTCCCCCCATGTTAAGAGTTTGGGTGTCATTCTCAACAGCACTCTGTCATTCCAGTCGCATATCAATAACGTCACTCGGTCAGTATATTTCCATCTACGAAACATCTCTCGCCTGCATCCATCTCTCTCCCCCAGCAGTACTGCCACTCTGGTCCACAACCTGGTCACATCCAATCTAGATTACTGTAACTCCCTTCTCTTTGGTTTAGCTCAAAAATCTATCCACAAACTTCAGCTGGTTCAAAATTCAGCCACCTGCATTATCACCAAAACCCCCTGTACCAGTCACATTACATCTGTCCTGCAGCAACTCCACTGGCTTCCAATGAATTTGCCAATTGATTGTAGTCTATGTATTGTTGGATTTTATTGTCATGTTTTGCAAGGTGTCTTTGAAAGGCCCCTATAAATTGAAATGTATTATTATGATTATATACAGTATATATTATGTCATATTGCAGCTGTTAGATTAAAAAGGTGACGCTGTCTCAAATAATGATAGAACTAAGCCATTATCTGAAGAAATAGAGCTCAGAAAATGAATTTTCCTATGTTGAGATAATGCTGATGCTGCTAACATTAGGTTTTGAACAAACCACAGAGCGAGAGATCCAGACATTCACACGTTCATTGTAATTTAGTTTTTATGTAAAAACGCTCTCTTTCCTGCTCTTGGAGTTCACGTGAGTGAGAACTGTTTGTGTATGGAGCATCCATAGCAAAAGGAAGGGAAAAATAATTCCACAGACTGCAGTCAAGGTGGGAACTCGGTGCACTATTAATATTTCTTTCATGTTGAAAGTGAAGACTCCTCCTTTGGTTGCAAGTTGCAAGGTGTTATATAACTGGTCACATACCTCAGTACAGGATAACGGGGCACGTGCTCATCCTTGTTAATAGATTTCACATAGACTCATCCTTGTTGTTCCTGTCTGCGTTAATTTTCTACTAATTATGTGCTGCAGCCTCACCTTTCGTTCACTAATATTTTATATGTAGTACTAAAGAGGCGTTACTTTAGAAATATTGTTCTCATCGAAGGGGCAATTAAAATATTAAGTTATTCATATTTTCCTTGTTGCCACACATTAATCAGCAGTATTCGATCCTCTGTCTTGTATTTGTGACCGTAAATTATCACTAATCCCCTTCGTGAAGCCTTAACTTAGTTTATCTCATCATGCCCATGCGTGTTTGCGGTGAAGACCGAGAGCCAGACTCGACCAATTATGAAAATATAATAGTGAATGAAAGATGGGATTAATGTCACAGAAGTCGGGACATATTGATGGGCTTCCGCGACACCGTCTAAATAGTTCATCATATTTGGTTGATGACTTCATTAACGGTAATCAGTTTCCACTGACTCTTGACATATGCCTGTAAATGATATATAAGTAACGTGCCCTAAAGTGTTGCTTAAATTTTCACATAAATGTATCACCTGATTAATTCAAATAACTTTGTTAATTTGTGCCACTGATTATCTGCCTGGTCTATGATGCAGCACCTCATTAGATCAGACCAGCCAGAAGGCATTCATAGCAGTCCAGCAGAGAAATTACATATTCCAAACAATTAATATTGATATTCTTCAGCATGATGTCGAGCAACATAATTTCCAATTGAATTACTAAATGGACAGTGGAATATGTTTGAAACACTTCCTTGCTTGCATGAAATACAGTGGAAGTGAGATAAAAACATTCAAGTTATAAATTTTCACCAACAATTCACTCCAATATTCATAACAGAAATAATTAAGTGCGCTTCAGTTGTTCTGGAGGACAATAGAAAAATTGCAGAGGAGAAAGTATAAAGAATCCAGCCCATGTATTTTCCTTAACGCCTCAGGAACTGGACTCAAATGGCGGCCATTAGTTTTCTCTTGGAGAGAATTCACCCCACACCTTCAAACTCCACTGATATTAGTCAAAGCCTTTTAGAAAACAGTAGGTACAATGCATTCAGAGTATTAAGAAACTTTTTCTTTTTTCAAAGGTTGTTTTGTTGCAGCCTGAAGCTAAATGTTTAAATTAACCTCTTTATTCATTAATCTGCATTCAACTCGCTATAGAGATGACCGGTCATTGCCAAGATTTTTCTACATCTCGACTGGAGTCCTCATGAGGTTGATCAGCTGTTTGAAAAGACACCTGAGCCCAAGTTAGGTCTCAAAGCTGACAGCACATTGGCATGAAAACCAAGGCCACTGCAGAGTTCAGAGAAAGGATGGGATCAAGGCACAGATCTGGGAACCAGGATTTTTCCACGAGCTTGGGCGCCAAGCCAAATTGCGCAATTGTAGGAGAAGAGCCAGGGTAAGAGAGGTCACTCTGGAAATCACAGAAACTTCCAGAGGGACAACCATTGCTGCAGTGCTCAATCAATGTGGCTCTTATGTCCGAGTGACACAGAAGCCACTCTCATTTTGAGACACCCGAAAGCTGCTTGGAATTTTACCTACAGGACTCAAGCAAGTTTTGGTCCAATAAAAGCAGGACTAAACTGTTTGATCTCAATTATAAGCATCATATCTGAACTAAAGCAGACAGACACAGCTAAATAAAAGAATAAAACACCTGACCAATACAATCCGAATGGGAAGGAGTGGTGATAGCAGGTTTAATGCTGTGGGGTTGTTTTTCAGTGGCAGGTACAGAGGGACTGGTCATTGATGAAAGAAAGCTGAATGGATGTACCAAGATATACTAAATGAAAACCACAGCGCTCAGGACCTTAGAGTGGGCTAAATGTTCACTTTCCAAGCCGAACAATCACCCTTAAACACACAGCCAACAAAACAGACAATGCAGAGGTGGCTCAGGGACAGCGAGGTGAATGTCCTTACTCTGACTTTAACACAATTGAACATCTCTGTAGAGAGCTGAAAAATGCTGGCTACCGATGGTCCCCGTCCAAGCTGACACAGCTTGAGAGGGTCTGCAGAGAAGAATGGCAGAAAATCTCTAAAACCAGGTGTGCAAGGCTTGTTGGGCTACACTCAAGAAGACTCAAGGCGATAGTCACTGCCAAAGGTGCTTCAACAGAGACAGAGTAAAGGGTCATTTCACAGTTCTCATATTTGTCATTGAGGGGTGCTGAGTAGAGATTGAAATTATTTTAGCATAGGGATGCATCATAACAAAATGTGGGATGTCTGAATACTACAAACTCTATCCTGCATCAGAGAGTGTCATATGTAGGAACTAGAAATTATACACAACCACTGTACATTTAGTTTTAAGGATACAATGATTATATAGTTATAATGTAAATGTTGTTTCCCTCATTAGGCGTCTACTCCATTCAAACTGTATTTGAAATGACCAGTCAGCTGAACATGTTGAAGGAAATCACATCGTCTGGTTGTTTTAGGTCAGCCTGATGTGGTTAGTGGACTCCACGGTTACTTATTTGCTTTTTTAGGTCTATACCTACTGAAACTTTCTCTTCTTGAGGAAGTGGAACTTCCAGCAGCCCTCAAGGGAAAGGACATGGAGTGGGTGCTATCCATCAAAGCCGGGTGTGTGGCTGTGTAAATATGGCTGGTCAGTTTGTTAGTTTGTAAAGCCTGGCGTCGGTCTTACTTGGTCTTATTTATTTATTTTATTTTATTTTCATTTTTATTTTTTTTGTACATGCATACTGAAATTTCTGATGGTGAAATATTTGCTTTGATTTTCCGACCACAGATTTTCTCTTGAACTACCGAAACAATCCAAAGGAAAAAAAAAAAAAAAAAAAGAAGCTCTTCTGTTCTCTCTGATTTTCTTTGATACTTTGAAACATTTTCTGCTGTTAAGTGTCTCTTCTGCAAATATTTGAGCACAGGCTTGTGTTTGGATAGTAGAAAGCCAAATAAGAACCCTTCACCAAGATCCGACACCCACATATGCAGTGTACATTGCTGAGAGCTATTTATTTCTCAAGCTTTAACTGTTGCAGGGTTATAAAAACCTTCAATTATACTTAGATACAGTAGTTGAGTAAGAGATTAGTCTTCCAACTCGCTGCCTTCTTGAATATGTCATAAATATTTGTCCTTCACATCCAAATCCATAACAACACAGAGGCCAAGTAATATGTTCTAAGACCATGTTTTATTTTATTGACGATGGTGGAAGTAAAAGTAGGGAAAACTTTGACTTTGACTTTACGTCTGACAGGGGAGTGCTCACCTGTTGATTCAGCTGTTTCGTCATTTAACGCTTCCTCCTGCTTCCAAGCTATCCAATTTGCTAAATCTACTTTTGCCGTGAATGTAATCTTTTAGCACGCATTCACACGGAGATAACAACAGGTAGCAGCAGCACAGTGGTCTGGATGAGGATAACATAAAAATCAACGTCTTATCACAGCGAGGGCCCATAATATAAGAGAAAAAGGAAAAGAAAGAGTTTTTGATGTTTTTAATTGTATGATGTTGGCTTTGTGGCCCGCAGGTTTGGAACCGGTGTTACAGAGAAGACATGCCCTATAGACCGAGTAACGTATTCTCCTCTGATGGACATTACTCACACATTTCTGTCACAACTCAGGTTTAGGTGGATTCAATAAATACAACTTAGAGACACCAGCTAGAATTCAGTGCAGTTCCCTGTTATTAAAGTTCCACAAGCCAAAGCAGACAAGGGCAAATAGCAAGCAGAGTCTGAAATGACAGGAGAGTCACAGTGAGTTGAATAAATGCATCTGAATCCCCGCAGCAGAATGAAATACGACTTTATTCAGTGTGGTGTAGTGTTCTTAAAAGGGCATACAGGGATAAACAGCAGAGAGATTTATTCATTTCTTTTATTTTTTCCTGATTTGGGTTTGTCCATGTTTGTGTTTTTAAAGCATGGGCTCAAATATCCACTGGCCACATTACTTTTGATGTTGTAAATGTTAATCAAGAATCTGGACAGTTATAGGTGTTCTGGTTTGTGTGTGATGAAGCACCAGGCAAACCCAAAGCAGCTCACTTCAGAGCCGTACGCAGGCGGCTACATATTTAATGAGCTGCTCCTTAATTGAACATGCCGAGACATTTTCAAATCCCTGAAGAGGTGGGATATGAGGAGCTTTAAGATCTGGAGCAGGGTGAAAACTCTCTGCTGCTTTATTCCAAAGAGGATAATCCACTTCGATCAATTCAATCAACACCACGCAAACAAACAAAAAGTCATGCAGGTTAGTGAAGCACGCATTACAAGATGTGCAGCCTTTAAGGTAGCTCACATCCATCCGGGGAGGGGAAGGGCTGGTTTTTCATGTTGGATCAAAACATACATTATATGCATATTTTAGAAAGCTGAGAGTTCTCACCCATGCATTACTGTTAAACTCGACTCACATCTGAATACTTCATGTGATGAAGTGATCACATCTGTGAGGCCACTGCACATTAGGCTGGTTGCAGCCGGAAGGTTCAGCAAGCACGAGCTAAACCTCGAAACAATCAATGAATAAATCAACACCGGTGGCTTCTGTGTGAGAATGGGTGATTTTAATTTCCCTGTCCGGATCAAGCCTCTGCACCGAGCTGAAGTTTTTTTTTTTGTTGTTGTTTAGCAGTCGATCAGCATTGCTGCCTGGGAGAAGGATCGTCACAGGGTGCTCTAATGTTGGTCGCTCCATCTTTGTGTGCAAGCAGAGAGCAACTACTGAGAAAAGGTTTTGTCAGAAGACCCCCTCCTAAAAAAAAACAAAAAAAAAAAACCCAACCTTTTAATCACAGATGTGGTCTCAAAAGAAAGATCCATGGCAGCAGGTTCATAATGTTCAGGTCGCTGCAGGTCCTCATCTAATATTCGCAAAGGAGTGTGAACTGAGTTTGGGCTGAGCAAGGGAAATTAAATCTGTAATGCACGAGCGGTCTCAGCAAGCATTCTTCTTTTTGGCACAGAGCTTCTTTGGAAAGCTACAGTTTTCTCAGTGTTTTGTGGCAGTGCTGGGTGTTTCAGTGCTGCTGTTGTGTGTCATTTTGCATGATTCATGATGACTGTTCACAAGCATTGACAATGGTGTTAAAACTTGACTGTAGAAAAAGAAAAGGAGAAATTCACTGTCTCGGTGTATGATATGTATGCTAATGTAAAGTAAAGAACCTCTTTTTGAAATACCAGCCTTTATTATTAAGCCTTTTACATTTTGCCCACCTTGAATGAGTTCAGCAGCAACATTAATCTCCCATTTGGCTGCTCTTCGGCTCGTTGTATGATGAATACAAAACACCATCTGGGTATTGTTTTTCATGAGACATAATGGGCACAATATTTTATGGTGACATGGCAATGTCTTTGTAAGTGGCCCAACCTAAATTCATTCATCAATCTGGGCCCCTGCGTTTGATGACTGGGTGGCATTTGGTAAGGCCTGAGTGCAGGTATGGTGACAGGTCTGTGATTGTCCCTTGGCATTATTTAGAACAGCAGGAGACTCACAGATACATTGCACACAGCTGAGAAAAGGTCACAGAGAAAAATGGAGAACAGTGGCAAATTGCTTCTCCTTCCCATTACTGGTCACTGTTACTGTAATATGTCACCCAGTCTGCCACACTGGAGGGTCGACGTGAACTATGGGCTCTGATACAGGACGAGGACTTTGACGACGCTACATTAATCTGGTCTTGGTGGTCTCCATCCTGTCAACAAAGCCGTTGTTTTAGCTCCTTGAGGGAATTAGGAACAGTAGGAGGACATGAAATCATTTACACCACGTGTTTAATTTTTGATTATGCCATTTTCTCACATCCAGGTCTGATTATATTGAAAGCCTTGGGTTAATAATGTTTGAAGTGGCATTTATGAAAATGACTTTAAACCTTCCAGCTTTTTTTTTTTTTTTTTTGCATTTTTATAATGAACCAGAACCGTATTGTAAATGGTTCGCAACATTAAGCATTCACAGAGATGAATATCCCCTTAGTCACTCCTGAAGTTTGAGACGCAGCCATCCATCTGACCTGTGAATAGATGGCATCTTTTTATTTTTTTCAAAGAATTCATTAGCGGCTGCAGAAACACACGATAACGGTTTGAAATGCTAACGTTTATAATTCTCCTATTTAACATATTCATATATTAGAATATATTTGCATAATGAAATGGTACAAAGGAAATGCTCGCAATAAAGCTGCTCTTTGGCCAACTGAACAGACTAAACTGAAGGTTTATTGTTATTTTACTCGTTACTGTCACTGTATTTCCAGATATTGTAATTCTGCTGATATCCAACTCCTGTATTACACCATTTGCACATCTATCCCTCACAGACCTAATAGGGGCACCAAATGTTCAACTGGCTGTATAATGACTGCATATACCAATATCATTATTGTGTGCAACAAGTGTGTAAGGATTCTGGTGCATTTTCTTTTTTAAATCATCTAATGCTTCACAATTGCCATCACTTGTCCATCTGTTCGTTCATAAGATTATTGAAAAATGAATGATGACTCAAAACTCTTTTTCAGGACGCAAGGTTAAAAATGATCAAATGTCCCTTTTAGATCTGATTTCAAATGCCGAGTCATTTCAGTGAAAAAGTTAATTATACTGTAACATGTTGCTAAAGGAGGTCCATGCTGCATTTCCATTCATGGACTTCTTGAATCAACACCAACCTCTTTTAAAAAGCATCCTTAAGGGGTGTCGTGGTTTTCTGTTACTCAGCAAATCAGGTTCCCCACCAGCCTGATTTTTAATTCTGCTGTAGCGCTCCACTAAATTAACATGGCAGGGGTAATTTGGAGTGAGACTGCTCAGCCTCATCATTCACACAGGCACCAGAGCGTCATTGGAAGTGTGTGTCTGTGTGTGTGTTTGTGTGGAGGTGTGATGAGCGAGAGGGCAATGGCTGATGAGGTTAGGGTGCTGTGTACCTCTGTGGTCGTCTGTGTCGGTTGCTTTGGTTTACAATCTGTTTTGAAAAGACTCCCAGCAAAGCCTCGAATGTTGTTTGTGTTTCTCTGAATGTCTAGGGCTCGTCAGGCACACAGAACAAAAATCTGCCAGTTTAATGTGTTCACCGAATGGGAACATTGTGTTGACTTCGGGTGTTCTAATCTGCCCCTTGGTAGTTTCCTCCTCACATTCTAATTTTCCTTCCACCGAAAGACATTTCTGTTATTAAATTATTCAAATGAAGATTGCCACAGTTTATGAAATAAACTTGGAGAGAATGGGTTAATATTCCTCCTCGGGCATTAATGGTTACTCCCTATTTTTCTTCAATGAATATCATTTGAACTAATAGTCCTCAAAGCACGTAGTGGGGAAAAAAATCTGATTCATTCATGTGGATACTTTTACACACAAGGGGAGTTGATTAATTCAAACCAAAACGTCTCCCCTAGGGCATTTACCTATGTACAGCGTCGTCTGATATTCTCAGAGTTACTATTCAGTCCAGACGAGCCTTATAGTGCAAATGATTACATTCCACATATTCTTTGTGTTTTATTATATTAGTTGCAGGAAGGTAATTAGGGGTGAAACAATGTTTCTCAGTTACTCCAATACTTTGCTGAAATGCGTTCACTCAATCGCCCATTTTTTCCACTTTAAAATAACACATTTGATATTTTCCACTGTACAGGTGCAGAGGATGACAGCACTATCTACAAAGCTTTTAAACAGCGGCAGATAAAAGCCACTGCTTTCTTGCAAAAATGCTGTTGCTTATTTATGTATTTATGCTCACTGGGGTGGCTACTCTGCCACTTATATTGTATTTATCTGCTGTACTATGACTTATCATATGTTGTGATGCATAGTGTTGGTTTAATCTGGAATCTAAAGCTAGTATGGACACAAAATAACTGCCTATGGTACTCACTGTTACTATGGAAGTTTTAATACATTTTTATGCTCAGAAATAAAGGAGTTATTATGTTATATCAGACATGAATTCACCAGGTCAGCAGCTGTTGTTATCCGTCCATCTGTTCAGTAATTTGGGAGAGCAGAGAGTTTGATCTTAATTAGCCTATGACAGGTCATGTCTCATTATAACCATACGCCGAAAATGTTCACATCACCTAACAGGTGCTGCCAGGCCAGACAGATTAAATAAGTTTCACTCCCTCCGTAGAAAATGATTTGACTGCCCATCACATCACGATAGTCAAGGACTTCATTTGAGGATTTTTTTTTTTTTTTTTTTTAACAATAACCTGCTACTGTCCTTTGGATCTGTGAAGTGAGCTGTCCCAAAAATATAAAAGCACAACAACAAAGCAGACATTTTGACAGGTTATTGCAACATCAGTGCTTTACAAAGAGGAGAGAGAAATGATGATCTTTGATGATCAGAGAGAAGAAAACAACCCTGATGAAATTATCTGGCCTAATTATGAGAAAGTCATTACTTTTTCCTCCTTTTTTCATCTTCCAATTTTAGCACAACTTGACCACAGTCTCCAGCTGTCTTCACTGGAGAACGCTGCTGTGTACCATTTACATCCAAAGCCAACATGCATTGCCACTGTCGGTATTTTTCAGTATAATCTAACATTTGTCAAGGTTGAACCGTGAGAGCAGGATTTTAGTCACATTTCATACCAGATATTCATTTTGGCCCTTTTCACTCATAAACATAATCTTTCCCTGAGCTCAACAGACCTCAGCTATCTATCTCAACTACAACACAGCCATACTGTATTAACATTTAATCGGGATTAATCAATGTTATCATCATCAGTGTTCTGTTTGGTGGACGGTTTGACAAGTCCCAATCACAATAAAGTCAATTTTCTGTATCGCTATTCTGCTTTGGAGCCTTTGCTTTGAGTATGACCTGTTAAAAATCTCTTATGAATATGTAGAAAAAAAGACTTTGACTAATTTTTACAACACTTCATCCCAGTCAAGCTCTACAAAAATGTTAACTTTGCCCCAGCTGGAAGTGAGTTTAGGCCCCAGAGCACTTCACCAATTAATTAGAGATTTACAATAATGGAACCATAGTTATGAATAATCCACGTATCAAACCACAGCAGTTAGCAGCATAGCCTTGAGCAAGATAAACAAATGGACGCATTCTAATTATCAATCTTATTTCAATTTATTTCGTTTTGCAGCCAATGCCTAATTACCTTCGATGCCCACAAAGCGCCTTTTTAAATAAAAATCTGTTGGCATTGGGCTGATTTTAAGGCTTAAGTGATGCAAAAATTGAGAGTTCAGTCAACAGCTTCTTCTTTTTCATAGTTGAAGTGGCATGATATATTTCCATAACTCTCTCATTAAATCTCATTGAGGCTTTAAGTTTTGCATTAATGAGGGCGTGCCACTGACTGGTGACTTAGCAAATACTTGCAAAAAAAAAACAAAAAAAAAAACTGTGAACACCAAAGTCTTGGGCTCATCCACGTGTATCATCTTTGCTAATTTTTGGATTAAATGAGATTTAAGACATTTTGGGGGATGGTGACAGCTTGTGTGCTGTGACGGACTTCACATCTTAATTTATATTGTTTTCAGTCAAAGATACGTCTGATCATTTTTAATATAATGCAAATGCCTTCGGTTTTCATCTATTTTTGGAACAGTAGGTCTATTTATCATAACAAGATGACTTGAGTTTGGTGCTCCAGCATGTTAAATCAATGGCTGTCAATATCAGAAACAACCACGATGAGGGATTGCTCCTTTCTTGTATTTATCTGTTTTGTTTTTCACATGATAAGCTCTTTTGGTGCATCATGGAGTGTTTTCATATGAACTTCACAGAAAGGATAACCGTTGTATATTAGGGGGACTGAGTCATGTGTGGTTAGAACAGGTAAGCAGAGGTAGACGTGTTGCTATGGCGTTAGACTTGAAAGTACTCTTTGTATTTCAAGATATCAGACTTGCGTGGGTAAAGTCTGTGCAGTTATCATCCATCCGACCTCAACGCTCGAGTCACAGTTCTCAATGCCTTATTTGATCGCCAATATGATGTCTCAGGAGAAATCAGAGCGGATTTTGCAGTAATGAAACTGTGAAAATAAATCTAAATCAATGTTCTTTTCGAGAGAAACATATACGGTATCTCAGTACAATTAGATATCATAAATTGCGAATTATTCTTTTAGAAAAGATTTAAACTGATGATGCTCATACAAGCATCTGTTTTAAAACATATATAAATCAATGCAATCATTAGATTTGCAACAGCCAGTAACAGAACGTTATTCAGTATTTTACCAGTTTAATAAAGATGCAGTAAATCAACAGAATACACAGAACGTTCTTAAAAACATGAAGGATACTAAAATTGTGTTTTTACATAGACTGGAAAAGACCAAGCCTTTCCCGCTTAATTTATCCGCCAGAGAAATTGTTGTTTTTGAAAATGGCATTCAATTTCAAAGTTACTGTGAAAAGCTGTAACCTGGAAAACCTTTCCACGGAAATAAACACAAAAACAGCCTTAAAAAGACACTTGAGTGCTTCTAATTTTATTTAAAAGACTACCTGCAGCAAAACGCTGCAGCAGAACTCTTTCAAAGGCCATCAGCCAGACATTGCTGTAGGAGCACTATGATGCCAGTAGATGGATAGCCTACTGCATGTTATAAAATCTTTTAAATATTTTCATTATACAGTATGGCAATTTAAATTATTAAAAAGAGTCAAATTAGGTGTATGGGGCCATGGGATCCCTGCGTGAGTGTGGGCCCTGGGTTGGCAGAAGTAGCAGAGGTTGATATTCACATTAAAAAGGTTTTTCCACCAGGAAATGACCTCGATTTTAATGTGAGGAAATAAGGCTGAAGAGAATGTCAAAAATGGGAAATCCTAAACAGGATTAGAGTCTTGTGAAAACCAACTCTGCAGAGACTACTTTTTTATTATTACTATTTTATTTTTCCTTCCAGAAAACTAAACCCGGCATATATGCAGGTGGTTCTCTTTTGAATCCAGTATCATGTCTGCATGGGTAAAAATTGGTCCACACTGAGTGGGTGATGTGGGAGGATATGGTCCTCACCAGAGTACATAAACATGCACACATTGACACACCCACACAAAAACACATGAATACAAGAGCGAAAACATTTCAGTGGTTGTCTTCAAATGGGCCACCCGGTGGTCTTCACCATGCCGGCTGATAACCAGCATGTGTACATTAAATTCCCATCCGAACAGTTTTCAAAGCAAAATGTGATGTAACGGAGTTCACAAATTGTTTGGCCTCTCTGCCTTCAAACTCTGCGCCTGCAAATAATGTTTTTAAGAGTCGGTACCTGAGAATGTTCCCTGCAGATATGTGGACTCATTCGACTCTTGGACTTCGACTCTGGATTCAGCTCTCTGGTCTCCAAAGTGATAAAAGGAAAATGTATGTGAAATCAAAATGTAGGCAGGGGGTCTTTTGTTTGATGGTATCCTGTTAGACTAAACTAATTGTAATATATAAAACTGGTTGATAGGTGTAAAGGAGTTAGCGTTATTGTTGGTACAAGTAGATTCTTGGATTACTTTGTACACGAGGTGAATAATTATAGCATCAGCGCACACTATGGAGCAGATACTGCAGACTACACATACCCAAGCTGAGTTAGGAGCATTGCAGTGCCGCATTGATGTGGAATCTAAATCGTGGGCATATTTGTATCTATCTTTTGTATGCAATTACAAAAGTGCATTTGCATCGAAGGTGTAAACACTGCAGTGCAGCACTGTGGTTTTCCTCTCACTTTAGCTGATTGGCTGCTGCCGATGGTATATTCCTCATTACATCTGACCCTGCACATAGCCGCTAACCTGAAATGATTCTCACCCATCTTTAAAATCCAGCCATGACCTCCAGAGTCAATTGTTTACTTTAACACTTTGTCCATAATGACTGAAATGTCAGTTACTTCTTTCCCCGACTGCAAGTGGCTTTAAGTGAATGCCACGTAGTTTTATTATACCACCGCCCATATATCACCTCCGTACCAAGAACTTAATTCATATCAGTTCTATTTAGCTGTTGTGAACATGATGAGTGGGTCATTAACTGGACTTCACATTAAGAGCTCAAATAAATTAATGAGCAACAAAAGATTAGCAACCGTATAAAAAGCAGGAATCGCTGATAAACCAGTTGTGCACATGAGTGCAAACCCCTCATGCCAGTTTAAGTATGGACGCATCTTAATAAACTCTTAAGCACTCACAATGATTAGCTGTTGCATAACCTGAAACATTGCCAAAAGGTTAAAGCCCAGTTTTAATGTGGTTCAGGCATTACTTGGCTTCAGGCTTGGGCTTATTCCAAAAGGACAATTTAAGAGAATTACTGGAGGCACATCAAGTTGTCAAGATACCCATTCCATCAATGAATGCCTAAAGAAACATTGTATTACTGCACAAAAACTCATACCACACACACGGGCTCCGTCAACTCGCTACATACTGTTGTGGCAGAAAGAGGCGGATCAAAGAGGAATCAGATGGGGAATGTCTTTATTCACAGCGGCCCTGCTAACAACGTAGTAAGAGACAAAATCCAGCATTACACAACGTGACATGCCTTTTTATACTCAAGTCAGGCTATGTGTGTGTATTGGGTGGATAGGCTTCATCCTGTTCACCAGACCTTTTTGGCAATCTCAGCTTCCACAGAAAGGGGGATACATTTTCAAATTCACTTATCTTGAACTTTGGCCGTGTTGGTTAAACAACACTATGTGTGTGTATGTGTGTGTACTGGTGCACTTCTCTCTTACCCAAAACTCCAGATGTTTCCTGACCTGTTGGACGCCAGTATGGGTCATGGTGACCTGGCTCTCACGGTGACGCCCGAACAGGGACAATACCCCCGGGGCCCTGTCACTCCGCTACAATACATAAACCTAAATTAAGTCTCTCTAAGTAAAACAGGAGAGCTGAATGTCACGGTGGATATGTTCTGGTCTATGGTACACAGCTCCATATGGTGTTTTTCTATTGTGTTTATGGTGTGTGGGTCATCATGACATACCAACAGTGGTGTCTTTTGAGTGCATTAATAAAGAGCATGATTGTTGTCTTTTTTCCCCCCTCAGAGGTGAGAAGAATGTGTTGTTCCTGTGTCTTCCTACAGTTTTTATTTTTGTTGGTGTGCACCTGCTGTCCACATTGTCTACAATATAACGGTGAAAAAGAAATAGGCCATTGAAAGCACGGAGCAACGCTTTGACATGTGTGCGCTATAGTTTGTTCATCTTGTTTATTAAAGGTTTAGAGTGATAATCACCTCGACAGAAATTCTTAAATAAATCATTACCCATGGGAAATTAATTGCCTCTTGCTATTTAGCCATTTTAAAGCACAAACAACATATTTTATTGACTATAGAGTGGATTATTGTCTGTGTATCTGAGACAAAACAATATTTAGAGCTATTTTCCACTACTCTGCAACTTAAATGCAGACTTTAAACGGGCAATTTTACATTTAGAAGTACATGACTTGGTGAATAGGTTTTAGTTTAGATGTGCTGTCCGTTTTTATCCCTGATAAACTCAACTGACATCTTTGTTAATATTTGCACCCATTTAGAAAAAAGAAATAGCTCACATGTTAATTTTGAAAGAATTCAATGATTAATATATATATATTTCAAGAATTACATGACTGCTTTAAATCAATATCCTGAAATGGTTTTGACAATTCTCACAGCTACACGATGCAACCAGCATTGTGCCACACTAGCAGAAACTACACCAACAACTTTTATGTACATAAGGTCTCTGTCTGTGTTTGCAGTCCCCCGGTCTCTGCGACTGTGTAACAAAACGAATAAAACCAACCTGTGTGCTCACAGCGCTGGGGAACAGTGATCCATCACTGTGAAAAGCCGGAGAAAATGAATATTCTAAATATTACCGTTTCATCTGGATTACAACAGATGCCAAGTCTGTCACTGCGAGGAGCTAAGCCTCAAATACAACACAGAAATGTTGATGTACAAACATTGTCTGGGGTGATCAGAAGACTTGGCACTATCACAACATCATTTTTTTTTTTTGCCAAACTTTTGATGATAGCTGCTGTTATTAGTTTAACACTATGAAATCACCTAATTCCATATTTCAATCAACTGGACATTCTTCCTGAATTTATTGATATAAAAGTTTTGTGAGATTTCTACCTCAACCAACAAATAATCAGAAAAAAAAAGAAAAGTTGGTGCTTCAAAGTTTGGGCTATAGTCTGTGTTTGGCTCTGCCTGCACGCTTGCAACCCCCGTCGAAAAGACCCCTCATGTCCTACCAAAGAACACACACAAACATCGAGGCTGATGCTGAACAGAGAGTCAGATACGAAGAAAAGCTGGTCTTTACTCTCTTCAGTACACGAATCGCTCTGCCTGACCCCTGTGCTGTGTTTAACGTTATGTAACTGCCACAAAAAGGTGATATGGGGAGATTTGACAGAACTCTTATTTGCTCTGATTCTTTTTTCTCCCCTGTAAGATCATGGTTGGATGTTGTCTGAATTCCTCAGATCTAGTTAAGAGAGAAAAGGTACCATGTGGGAGTGCTGCAGTATCATCGCTTTGCTCTCCGTTAGGAAACACCAGCATGACCTAATGTCTTCTTAGAAATTCTGGCCTGAGCTGATGGACACCAACTGTGCTCTGAAATATTCAAGCATTGGCAGCAGTAAAATCATTTCATACAACAAATGCCACAAATACATATGATAGAATATTTAATGTCATTCAGCAACACCAACACACCATTACACAAAGTACTGTTATTAAGTTGTTACTCACAAACACGTCCCGATTACGGCAATTTTCACAAATCACAAACTTGGAAATTCAATAGAGAAACTGAAACTATGTGAGTTCAAAATTGGCCCAAGAGTAAACATTACTGAATGTTATGCAATGTTGTCGAAGATTTCATTTCCTCTTGCATTTGATTTTTAAACTGCATTCCAAACTTTGCTTAGCTGCGTTGTGAATGTGCAAGAAGTGTTCGTATTCATTATTGAATGTTTCTAATGTGGTCTAGTGTGTTTACTAAAGCAGTTTAGTTCTTTTGACAGCCACTGAATATAATCATCAGTGGAAAAACGACACATAAGTGTTTTTTAATTAAAGTCTCTTTCTCAGAAAGGCCTGAGGCAGCCTCAAATCTCAAAGCTGCATGTTGTTGAACACAGGGATGTGTAATTTTCAGGTCAAAATTAAATTCTGTGTAAAGGTTGCTATCAGAATCAAAGACCTGCAAAATGGATGTCTCCTCTTCGCATTTTCAATTTGGGTTTCAATTTTTTTATTTATTTATTTCTCCTAAGATGCAATGAAAAAAAAACATCCAAAGTTGTCTGATGTCTTCCCCGCTAAGTGGAGAACTCAATGGAGCTTTTTATGTCTGGCGGCTTTTCTTCAGGCCTGCTTCACTTCCTCAGAAAGGAAATGCCACCCGTTTTACTTTTCTTGGACGGTAAAAAGTTAACTGACTGCATTAAAGGCACCTGAAATCTGCCCTCAGGTAGAAAACACTAATGTGGGGAGAGAAAGATGTCTGCTTTTAATTTTGATTAAATATTTAGTTCAGCAATTTCAGCATTTAACTTTAGTTAAATATTTAGCTTGAAAAAAAACTTAATTTGGGATTTAGTTAAATATTTAATTAAGTGAACTACGTGTGTAAGACTGTTAATTATTCATTTATTTAGATTTTCTTTTTTTAATTCAACTACACATTTAACTTTTAGTTCAAAATTGAGTTTGGGATGACATTCTGTCCCCACAAAAAGTCCATTTTCACCCATTTCAGCTTGAGTGCTTTGACTTGGATGTGGACAGTTTCACCACCACATGGACGACATACACGCAGAAACCATTCATTCCACCGTTCCCACTTATGAACAATTTTAGAGTAAGCAACTAACCCAATGTCTTTGGGCCTGTAGGAAGTCTTGGAGCCCAGAGGAAACCCAGAGAGACAACACACAGAAAGGCCCCAGGCCTGGTGTTTGAACTCAGAACCTTTTTGCTGTGAGGAAACTGAACTAACTGCTGCCCTCCTTCTCTCTTTAATTCAAAAACAAAAATTAAAAAAACCCAAGTATGAAATGAAGAGTGTGAGACCTAAAAGAAGAGTTTATCAGGGTGGGCAGAGAGGGGGAGAGCGGCAGGAGTGGACCGTGAAGGATTGATGAGGTCAGTGAGTCAGGTAAGTCCAAAACCATCGGGGGTGGATTTGAAGATGACCATGTCAGAAACTACATATTGGACAGGGAGGCAATGTTTGTGCGACACTGTGTGATGAGGTGTTCACAGGGTCAGGGTGTACAGATAAACCCGCTGAAGGTTTCCAGCACGCGACTATCTGAACTCCCATAATGCAGTAGGTCTCAGCTACACAGGGTTTATGAAGGAAAAGAGTTCATCATGTGCCCTCGATTCAGAAAAATGACACGCTTTCGACATCCTTAATTAAGAAATAAGCAAGTTTTATTCCTTTCAGTGTAAGCAGACTACATTCAAATATATGGCACAAAGAGGAACCCTGGAAGTACTATCAACACCAGAAGCCATAGACTGCTCCGAATCTGAATTTGGCTGTGACATGCAGAATATAAATGAAGCTCTGGCTGCACAGACCTCTGCATCGTCTTTTTTTTTGTTTAATGGAGAAAACATTAAAAGGAACAGCCCAGAGGAAGTTATTTGATACAACTCACCCTGAGAAGGCAGGAGGGAGTTACAGCATCCCCCTTTGGGAAAGAAAAAAAAAAAAAGTCTGCGTTAACAACATACCAATCAGGCCACTTCTTAGCAACAACTATATTGTCAAGGCTATAAGTCAGAATGAAGCTGAAGTAGAAACGGAGAATGTGAGTCACTCACAAAATGATTCCTCTGCTACAAACACACAAAACCTTCCATGATAGAGGGAGCACAGTTGTCTATCTCTTCATCACGTACGGGGGCTTTTCTGCTCTGCACCATCTGCACAGCTGAAGGTTTTGTTTTGCTTTTTTTTCTCCCACAACAGAACAAAGCCACATCATTAATGTTCACTAATTCTAATTTATACAGACAAATATTTGGGCTGCTGTGTACTTTAGAGACTCTGGGAGCTGTAAGGCAGTCCAATTTAAATAAAGTTTCCATAACTCCGGTGACCAGGGACACATTTGACATGATTAACAGTCCATGGAGGCGCAGGAACCACAGCGCTGGTTCAACATTGTAAAATGTGCTCCTTGCTTCCTTCTCAAGAAGGAATGGGAAATAATATCACAATGCGATATCATGGCACAGTAAAAATTCATTATCATCACACTCACTTTTGATTTATCAACATTTATTCAGCAACGCTGAAAACCATTCATTCTCATGGCTCTCGTTTCATAAAATGACACCATCTTCCTGTTATTTTCAGCCAGTGTTTCACATCCAACTATCATTAAACTATATTATGCCAACGCTTTTTCCCAAATTGACTTACAAGCGAGGGACAATGATTTCGGTACAATAGCACGTTTACGTTTCAGTTGGCTGATGGATTGAGTTAAAGTATATTGTATCATCATTTGTGTTTGTGCAGAGGCAAATTGTCAGTCTGGCTCTATAACTGCCTGTAAAAACACAAGCTTTAAAAATAGTAATGACTGAACTGGCAGATAGAAAAACTGAAGGTCTGATCAAATCTCATGACGACTCCCTCAATAAGCGTTTCCAGCAAGTTAACATGAAAAATGGAGAACGAAAGTAAAAACTAAGATGGCTTTCTGTAAAAAAGTATTTTAACCAAAGTATATATATTAAAAAAAGAGCAGACTTGCAACAACACCGAACCACCTTTCTAAATGATCAAAACTAGTTTACAAAAAGTAGAATGGTTACAGAAGCTTTTTTATTATTATTATTATTAAAACCTTTCCCTTCCTGTTCAGATCAGCTTCAAACAGGTCACAGACTTCCCACGGAGGTTGAGAACTAACAAAAAGATTGCGCTGAAAGTTTCTCCCCCCCTCCCCTCTATTTCTCTCAACAAAACATCTGATAAGAAATCTGTGAATGTTTTAGTTCGACAAATGAAACAGGCTGAAAAATACGCTTGTCGCTCTGTAATGGGGGGGGGGGGGGGGTGTGAATTTTTATTGAGCAAAGTTTATTGTGATGATCAATTTAAACAATATTTATTTTGTCGGAAAAATTATCATTTCAAAGGCCTCTCCATTCAAGTCCCCCTTCTGCCTTCATGACCTCCCCCAAAGAGTGGCAATGTCCTATGAAATTTAATCAACCTATATGAAGTTATTCACGTGAAGGTCAGAAGGTCTCAATTTTCATTTAGCCTTCAAAACCGCCATCGACTATCGTGTTATTATTCGCGAACTAACTTCCAAGGTTTAGGACGAGTTCAGTCCAGACCTCTGAAGCCTGGACACCGATGGCATTAAATTTCCTGGTGTCAACTTAAAGTATTCATTCAAATATACAATGGAATGAAAATACCATCTGTGCAACAAACATTCATGATTTATTAATGTTAGCAAAAAAAACAAAAACAGCTATAACACAGATCTAAGCCGTTGGAGATTGCAATCGCATCCCGTATTTTTCACTTTTGTTATCTTAAGTCTAGTTCCTTTCTGAACCCATGGACAGGAAGAAAGAGAAGAAGAAGAAGAAGAAGAAAAAAAACAAAAAACAAACTCCCATCACCGCCAGCAGCAAATTTCACTAATAATGTAAATTCAGCACCTACCTGGCAGCACACCAGCTGTTTCTCATCAAAATAATGAGCCTCTCTTTCTTTTATGAGAAAATTATCTATGTTCTTTGACGCTGAGAGCTCCTCCTTAGTTTTCATGTGTGACCCGACTCCGTTGCGAAAGCCTGAGGTGTACAGATAGAGATCCAGCATGAGCCTACCTAACGTTGCCAGCAGCCTGAAAAGAAGGAGGGAGGCTGCATTTTTTAGTTGTTTTTTTTTACATCCACTGGGCATCTCAGCTGAGTGATTCATTTCCTGCCTTTGTTGGTCAGGACAATATATATCCCTTCACGAATCATCCACCTTGTCTTCATCCTCCTCAATGGCTTGCCGCACAGTTTGATTGTATGCAGATGAGGGAAACCAATGAAGTCAGTTTTTGTGCACGTGCACATCCACGGGGTCTTAGATCAACTACTTGAGTACGGATAATTAATGATTTCTGGGACTCCAACTCTTACATATGCACTGGGCAAAATAAAAGGTTAATAGGTATTTTATTTTCCGAGTCCAAAGGCAGACAGACATCAGTGGTCTGAATGCAATCCTTACTGGGTATTAAATAAAAGAGGCTCCTGGCATGGTGCTTTAAAGATTGAACGATAGCCATTCAGTAGTACTAATGAATTGCTGATGGCTGATTTAATGAGATGGCTTCAACTTATACTGTATCTGAGAGCAAAAACACCCAGCTTCTAATTAGGTTCCTCTTTGAATTTAATGAGTAAACATGCAAAAAGTATATTTGATCCATATCAGCTCAGTGCTCATAGAAGTTTGATCATTTCTTAAGGTTCTACATGAAAAAGTCAAGAATTAAACCAGCGCTGTTTGAACATTTCCTGCCATTACCTTTACATGTATTTAGTCATAAACCATATTACTGGAAAGATTCAAATTTGGACCCAACAATGACACTAAATGGTGGGTCACACTATCACCACAGTGAGTACAGTTCAGCTTGAAGGGCACTAGAACTTCTGTTGAAAACATCTTCACAATTTTTATTTTTATCTGCACCAAAGTGGTTCAGCTGATCAACCAGCAGTCCTTTTCCAAAAGCCTTGGCACTTGCTTTGTTCCGAATTATTCATTTTTGTAGTTGAAGGACAGTTCAGTAAAGTCGCACACACCCATAGAAATATGAAACACATGTAAATTGTACAACTTCAAAAAGGCTATTAATCCTCTCTATCATCATTTGTGTTACGATAGTTGACGATGAAAGAAAAGAATACTTGCCGAGTACAAAAACACAATGGGAGAGTTGCATTTCGAACCCATTAATATAGCTGGGCTGTTCATATTCTACTAGGCCATACTCTGGGACTCACAAATGACAACGCTGAATATTGAGGTGAAGGCGACCCCAACCATGCAGCAGTTATGAAATGATGGCTTCTGCGTTTTTATTTTATTTTTTTCTTTAAGATGGCCATTTTCTATGCTGTGTAATACATTTATTATTTTATGCTTATGTCTGTACTGACATAAAGAAGACTAATATCTACTGAAATAGTGGTTAATAACATCAGATTTTATGTTATTATAGTGCTAAATGAGTGCGACTTTTTTTTTTTAAACCAGCAACAGTTACGTTGTAACTTCATTTATGATCTCGTTTTGCTAAAGTTGAGCCGTGCCACATATCTCAGCTCAACACACAGTGACACAAACGCAAACACATTTGCCAGGAGACATATCCAACAGTCTGCTTTTGTGTATTAAGCTCACTAAGTAGCCGGAGTTAACTTGTTCACAGGTAACGTCACAGTTGGACAAAGACTGCCACACACAGACACAAGGGGATTAATAATGCTTGTTAGGTTCGAATTTCTTGTACTTTCATGCAAAATTTGGGATGGAAGTGGTTGTTTTATGTTTTTTGCTTGCACATTTGCATTACCAAACAGAGGGAAGGCTTTCATTGAGCAGAGTGAAGCAGATCAAACCATGCCTGGAAGTTTTACACTGTAAATTAACTCCAAGGGACACCTTTCTGTGTGCTGTTTGCTCTTTTCTTTTTATTTATTAAAAAAAAAAAAACAAACTATCCCTAAATGAGAATTCTTGTTCTCCTGTTTAGTGTGAAACAGCATAACTAAATACTCCGAGGCATCCTCTGAAACTTGCATTTAATTTAATGCCCAAACTGTTAGGGATTAAATTTTCGCAAAAAACAATGAAAGAGGAAAGAAAACTTGGAAGGTAACAGAGAAAATTGTACAACTGAAAAAGAAATCAGGGAGTCTCTTGAAGAGAACCCAGTCATTTGCATAATAAGGAACGTTTGTGCGCCATTGTGCAGTCCGATACACGCTGTTTAACTGCAGTAGGAGTTTGAAATGGTTTGTTCCCGGCCTCTGAAACTCTCTCTGTACAGCCGATGACTGTGCACTGAGCAGAATGACAGGCTAATAATGAAAAACCATCTCTCACATCAGAGTTCTCTGTATATTCATTTGAATACATCTGTTCCCCTGGAGTGTCATCAAGAGATGCAGCTGTAAAATATGTGGGAGCGACATTTGTTAATGGGGAAGAGCACAAATGGCGAACATTACCCATCAGCCACTGTTTATTTGGAAATAAAATGGGCTTATTTGTATACTCAGTCAGTTTCGTCTGCTCAGGGGACAACTGAAATCATATAAAACTGAAAACAATAAATTGAAAGGGTACCTAAATGTTCAATAGCTGAATAAAAACCACTCGTCTAATTTATCAATTAAAAAACACGCTTTGCCTGCCCATATGCCTGCCATTAGCATGCCTGTTATTCACTGTTGGCAAACAACTGTTTTTTGCCCTTCACCTGAATGAAATATTCATCAGGGAGAGGCACACACAAACACACACATGTGCATTCAGGTGGAGGGACATAGGCAGGTGTTAGCGTTGGATAGAAAACAGGCAGTAACTTCACCCTTTGCAGTCAGCCAGCCATCGGGGTTGTCGCTGCTACACTCCAACCCACTCCGGGCTGAATCATTTTAATGGTTACATCATGTGGGGCCTCAGACGTACGAGGAATGGATTACTGTGATTGCGTCTGTCCCGCTCCAGTGATATCGGTCTATGTGGTGGCATCATGGGGTCACGCAAGTCTGTGATTGAAGAAGCCACAGAGATTTTAACAAAACTAAAAAAAACCAAACAAAAAACACACCTACCCTGTCGTCTGTCATGATAGAAAAGTCTGTGTTTGGTAGTCATTTCAGATTTTTTTTTATTTTCTGTCTCCCCCTGGTAAGCAATAGAAAAGCAATTTCATATCGAGGGTTTGAGATGATATCTCACTTGAATCATATTTTGCTCACAAAGGATGTCTGAGAAATACAACTCATCTAAAACTGAGATTTATAACTCACCGTGCCACCGTGGACAAACGATAGCACACGTCCCTCTGTGCAGAAAAAACAAAGACTGGGAAAAAGGAGTTTGGCGATTGTTGCATTTACAAGGCAAGCTAGTTTGTTAGTGATCTTGCATTTGTAAAGATAACTCTGGACTTCTGGAGGCAGCTCTTGAACTTTGATGCTGAAATTTGACTGTTTCTTCTAGATATGTAAGCGAACTCCTGTAAATGCCAGCGTCCACTATAAGCAATAGCAAAACTTACACATAGCTCCTTTAATGACTGACTTTTAAAGACACTCTTTGACAGACTGAGCTGGTTAAACTTGGACGTTCTTCCCACTTTCCAGTTTGCTTCCTGAGATACAATTACCAGTTTCTGGCTGCAGGCTGATGTTTGGCCAGATGAGATCGCACGAATATCTGAGACAAGAACGTGAATAAATTGCATTTTCTGAATTGTCGAGTTTTCTTCTGAATTATTTATATCTAATTAATGTACATAGGCGTTTGCAGAATATAACAAGGTCTTGTGTCATTTGACGGGAGGAGCTGATGGGCTTTTCAACTGACTGCTTCCATATGCTGCATGCCTCACACGTGAGAGCTGCAGGCCAGAAACAAGGCAGGGGCTGTTCTCAGCGGCCCTGCCTACATGCTGCTCTTGTCTCAAAGGCTCTCAGGTTTGCATTTGCAGGGACTAAACTCAAACGGCATTAAAAGCCTCCCCCTGTTTCACAGAAAGTCCTTTATTTACACGTTCCACAGTCTGTGGCGAAACAACAACTGAAACATGAATGAATTTGTCTTGATTCACCTCTGAAGCTCAGATGAGATCTTATCCTCAGCCTCTTTTTCAGAACTGAGCAGGAAAAAATATGTTTCTATTTCACCGTGACGTAACAGCCAACTAGCTTTTGCCAACAGCAGATTATTCATTGGATCATTACAGCACTACCAGCTGCTGCTCTTATACTTGCTGATTTGCGTATTCGACACCTCTGTAAACACTGCAAGCGATAGTATTCATAACTCTTCCTGGCACAGTGAATGGTACCAGTGAGTTACAGCAATGTACAGTAATTATTAAAAATGCTGCTTTTGCAAGCTCACGGTAGCTGCGATTTGATTTCTCTACATCGGGCCTTTCAAAAAGCCCGAGGAGATGTTCTGATTTATTTTCCCCTTTGGTTTCAGTCATCTCTTTTCAGGGACCCCCCACCAGCGCTGTGTGTCACTTGATGCAAAGTGTTTTCCTCTGCAAGCATCTCTTTCAGAAAGTGTGTGATTATCTCCACTAGTCAGAATCCTAATCAAAATAAAGACATACTGCAGTTTGTGCATTATGGGGGGATGCGAAGATGTTTCGGATGGCAAAAATCAGGCGTTACTCCTATTCTGCTGTGAACAAACATTCTGATGTGCAAGAAGTGTGGCAGGCGTTGAAAGGCTTGTGTGTGGTATCAGACCCGAGATTCCTTCTCTGGGATTTTATTTAAACATTTAAGAGCAACACAAGAGTATCTGTCCAACTACTGCTATGTTTTAACACTACTCAGTGTCCCCGTGGTGGTAGAGACTGTCAGGCAGTAAATACTTTTTTTTAAATAGTTCAGAGTGAAACAGTTGGGACCTGTGATGGGATCAATATTTCATGATACATCAACAAAATATTAACACAGTGGAGCTGCTGTATAGTCCACAACACCCATGCACACTCTTCTGTGTCAATATACTGTATGATTACATCAAAAGAAAGTAGTCTCTTTAGATGTATAAGAAACCTTACAGACTTTTATATTCAACAAGGTTCACACGAGTGTTTGACCCTCACAGGGATGGTGGTCCATTCAAACTCCTGAGCCTTTGACTGGTACTTGAAGTATATCATGCAACAGCAGCTGAAATCTCCCCTGCCTAAACTCACTGTTCTCTACGACTGCAACAGCCGTCATGCTAATGTTACAGATAAATAACCAGAACTATCTAAAAGAAACTTTGCACTCACAGCTCTACATGCCAGTTCGGTATTTGAATATCCTTGTGGTGACGTAGGCCCGAGTGGCCAGATGACAATTAGCAGCTTGTGCTTTATGCAGCTCATGCATGAGTTGACAGTAATTGTATTTAATTGTATGCGACAGTATCATATTTGCTCATGAGGGGGAGATAAAGCATGGCTGGAATTTGGGTGCGGCAAAAGTTAACATTCACTACAATCGCTTTGTTGCAAAACACATGACTGATTTATGAAACAAGTTTCCTGTATTCTAGTTTAATCAAGCAGACCAGCAGGCTCGAAGCCATTTGAGCTCCTGAAATTTAAACACAAAGCCTTGTTAAAAGCTCCACACACAGAATACTAAAAAACCTCATTGTTTTAAAAAGCTTGCCAACCTAATTCTTTTCTCCTGCCCTGGGCAGAATAAGAATGATGCTTCCATACAGTCTGAAACTGAATACAGTTTCAGCTTGATGCTTACTAGTTATTAATCTTTTCACGCTCAATTAAAACCAGACTGTAGACACAAATGATCAGCTGTTGCAGTGGTTAGCTGTCTGTCGTCCCACCGCAGGATCCTCATATAACCATTTGAGTCTGTCTCCAAAAATGAATCAATCCCCATCCACTCCCACGATAAATAAACACATTTATAACTTGGTACAGAAAATGGTCTTGCTCTTTGTGACCACTGCACTCGAGGATACTCTTATTCGTCGTTCCGTACGGCTGAGTTCATGCAGCTTTGAGCGACAGGTAGGTGTGCGAGTCTGCCACAAACCAACATGCACCAAAGTCTCAGCTCCACATGTGCCGGCCCTCATTACTTTATTTGCCTCTTCTGGAAAGTTTAACCAACAATAACCCGCAGGAGGTAACAAGTAATAATAGGCCTTTAAAATCTGTTGTAGGGGTATTGTTAAAAAAAAAAAAAAAGACTTCACTAGGCAAGGCTTACTATGTGCTCTGTTATTTTATGGTAAATGGCTATTTATTTAGCTCATGATGAGAACTGTATGCATTTTATTGTACTGGAAGAAGCCAAAGCTTAAATTTCCCCTGAGGCGGAAAATGAAGTCATCAATTACCTTAAACAACAGGGTGAGTGAAAGAGTGTCAAGCCCTTAAAATAATCCATTCATTATCTGTCAGGGTCATAAATGGGGGGGGGGGGGGCAATCCCACCTGACATTGGGTGAAGGCGGCGTACGCGCTGGACAGGTCCGTAGTCGATCGTGCTCAAACATTCAAGCATTTTAGAGTCACCAATTAACCAAAACGTATGTGTCTTTAGACTGTGGGAGGAAGTACCCAGGGAGAGCCAGGGGGTTGAAGTGGATCTGTGATTGACCAGCCTCTGTCCAGGCTGTATGCAGGACATGTCAGCTCGGATACTCCCTCACAACTATCAAGAATAAGTTGACGTAGGTCAAGGAGAACTGATGGAAATTCTGAAAATGACGATCAATAACGAGCTGTGTTCTGCTGATGTTTTAGAAGCAGCCCTGTATTCATTTTGGAAGCTGGTTATTCAAAATGAGCAAAGTTATTACAAATAATTTACACTATAGTACAAGTTCATGAATAAAGCCCCATGCTAATGAGCAGTAATTAACATGTCACAGTAATAAGCTCATGAGGGATTTTGTGTGGCATCAAAACCTGGATGAAAATTTCGACTGAGAATGAAGCTGTGCCTGACTGTCATCTCTGCGGGAATGTGCGTGTGTGTTTATGTGCTTTTATTGCTTTATAGCTTCAATAACAGCACCTGCAATAATAGCTGAACATGTGCCTGCTGTGTGTGTGAGTGCACTTCACTTGCCCCCCTCTCACCTTGCCAGATGCAGCGGCATTTAAAAGAGAGAAGCACTTTTAGCCAGAGTTTATCAAAACAATCCCTTTCCCCGTGCCATCTGTCAGAAATCATAGACTGGCTCACAACCTCCCAACGCTCCTCTTTGTATTCCAGCAACTCTTCAGCGCAGTAATGAAAAGTTTCACAGGAACTGAAACAAGTATTTTTCGAAACACTCACCAACCTTCACTGATCATACACTTCACAATCTGCTTGTCTCACCGTTACGTGAGCTAGGGAATCATTTAGACAACACAATGTGGGCAGATGTCCATTTGTCGGTATGAACAGCATCTGTGTGGGCTGCCTGCTGGGCCCAGCTCTCTTATGGATAGGGCACTGGAAGACCCGGGCTCCCTAGTTGCCAGTCAGACAGATGCAGACTGGTGGGCGCCTCATCACTAACTGCCTTCAGACAGACACACAAACAGCAGCTAGAGAAACACTCGGTTTGAAATGACTGGAGGAGTGATGCGCCTCGGTCCACCTCCCTGCCCTCTGAACCCACCATCAGTCTGTTTACGTCCCATAACATGAGTCAGATGTTGTGAATGAAAAAAAAAACAAAAAACAAACCACAAAACAAAACAAAACCCTGCAACATTTCATCAGGATGTTTATATCCATTATTTCCATTATGGATTGGTTGGCGGTTTGTACTGATTTAGCTCTATAAACCCACACATAATGTACTAACAGGGATGAAGGTGTAAGATATTGTTTGTAATTTGACAAATTCACCGTTACACTTTTACATCGGTGTAAAAGATGTAAACATGGCTGTTAGCTTAGCTTAGCATAAGGAATCAAAATAGCAAAACAACTCGTCCCTTGTAGAAGCCCCTCGTAAAACTGCATCATGCCATCAGTAAACTTAAACAAATAAGTCCTTAAATAAAGGCTGCTGAGTCTAGCTTCATATTTAGTATAGTGGTATTAAAGTGGTATTGATCTTCTGCTTGGCCAGAAAGCAAAGAAAAATGTTTCTCGAAAAGCAGAATGGTTCCCTTACTACTGTAAAGTAAAGCTGGTCATTAAAATATGTCAAAAGCACTGTATAAATAATGTTGATGGCTTACACACACACACACACACACACACACACGTACATACACAAATTCTAATGTTGAAGTGGAAATCAGTTCAGAATACTAGAAGACTTCCGCCACGTACATTTTTCCTGTAACGTTTTCGAGATCAATGAAGACTGCCATCCTTTGTTTACATTACTGTACAACTGAAGTATCACAATCATTGTATGTACGATACAAACAGCAGCATGTAGGTGTGAGCGTGGTGCATGATTTTGACAGTTTTTCTGCTTTGCATAAACTTCAGCATCAAAGCAAAGAAAATCTTTGTCAGCATGGACTCCTAATGACGGCTGAATCAGTATTGATGAAAGTGCCATGCAGTTTTTTCATTCATGTGTTAGGAATGTATTTTTAGCTCGGGAAGTTAAATGTGAAGGTGTCAGCAGTTTTTTGTTAGTTGTTTTTTTTTTTCTTTTGTACAAACACAGCATTTTCCCAGAAAATATAAGTCTGACATGAAGTATCAGCTCATATTAAAAGGAGCATTATATTAGCTCACATAGCTACAGCTAAAGAAGATGATAAAGTATCTGATAACTGAGAGGTTTCCTCATTCACGTCGCTATTGGTGTGCTGTACATCTGTGCTGACAGGTGGAAATGTTTCTTAAGATATTTCAATTGATGAAAGATGGCATCAGTTCCACAGGATGAATAATTAACTAGTTATTTTTACCTCTCTGGGGCATGAAGAGGCTGCCAGTGCGTGTGCAGGCAGGTGAGAGGATTGCTGACTATATAAACGATGGCATCGAGTCAGAGGATCTCATGGTTTCACAGGCATGCAGCCAAGCTTGTTAATAAAAAGGTCCTCGTAGGGGTTTTGCTCTGCTCTGCATTCAGAGTACTCTCAAATTTGAATAATACGGTACAGTAAAGTTTGTCCTACACCCTATGCTGCTGTTCTTGTGTATAAAATCATTACTGGGGAGCGGTGTTGGACAAAGTACAGAGCTCCAGTACTTCAGTCAAAGTCCAGATCCTCCTGGTCAAATGTTACTCCAAAAAGAGTGAAAATAGCTAAGTTAAATTGTGACTTGAGTAAAAGTACAGGAGTACATAATTTTAGAAATACGTAAGTATTCAAAGTACTTTTCATCGCAACGCAATGTGTCCTGAAACTGTACATTCAAATAATGTACTGTTTCAGGACAAAACTGACAAAAGAACTGACGCTGTAACTGTCTTTGGTTCGAAATCTCTTCAAAACCTCTGTTCAAAATCTAAATACTAAATGAAACAAGTTATAATGAACATCTTGGCTCAGTGACAAGGACTCTGTGAACTTAACGTAAACATTGCCGGCCGAAGTTATGACTTGCGGTGCACAGCTGCAGCGGATCGCCTTTCCCTCTCCCACGTGAATGTTACCTGTGAGCTCACCGCCCAAACTGAGCGGCGCAGGCGCAAAGGACAGCTACAGCACCACCACATGAGCCAAGGACAATATTTGCCTTTCCAATGTAAAGAAGCATAAGTACAAAGTTTCCAAACAATACATGACACAAGTGAAGCACAGGTCCTCAGAAAGTGTAAGTACTGTAAGTACCGTACTTTTGTATATTGACTTTGTTACTGTCCAACACGGCTGGGGATGAATCCAATCTCAGTCTGTTATTGGCAGACTCATTGTCATGAACTTGATGGAAAAGGTTCAAGTTAAAACAACCCATCGCAGTAGCGCTGTTGCTTTTGCCGACGATGGATAAATTGAGCCTGTAAAAGGCAGAACAAGCCCCCTGGATCATAGATGTGGTGCCAT
Organism: Remorina albescens; assembly: GCA_034769265.1. Lineage (NCBI taxonomy): Eukaryota > Metazoa > Chordata > Actinopteri > Carangiformes > Echeneidae > Remorina > Remorina albescens. The sequence goes on from CM068493.1 coordinate 5,115,130, forward strand.
CCTCGTCACTACTACGTTTAAAATATAGGTACAGCCCAACTTTATATTTTTTGGCTCCAAGCTAATGGATAAAGACTGGTGCACGTAAAAAAAAAAAAAAAGGCACTCAGCCACTCAGTCATTTTAATTATGTATGGCAAAATAACCTTGGTGTGCATTCTCGACAAATGTATCAATATGAGCTGGACGCTATTTACAGGCATGGAGCTCCATTCCCTTGGTTGAGGTGGGGGGGGGCTAGACCAGAGTACCTTAGCTGGGAGCGCTGAAAGTATCAGCATTAGGCATTTTCAGCCTTTCTTCCATCTAAACCATAAAAAAAACCTTGTTCATTCCAGAGTCACGGGGTACAAGCTGCATGTCACAGCTGCGGGAATAACCGCATCTTTTTTTTTAAGGCTTTTAGTGTAGGTGGTGTGTTTATCCCAGGGGTCACGCTGCGGCAGGCACCACGGGGCCTTGGCCCTCCTCTCTGAGTGATGGATGCCGGCTGAATTTGCCCACGCTCTGCTCTCCAGCTGAGCTGTCTGTCTGTCCCAGCGCTCAAGCTGTCAGATATCTTCACAGGAAACACTGAGGAGGAGGGGACATCATTTTCAGCACATTACAGAGCAAGGTATGACCCTCACACCATTTTTTCTTTTTTTTTTCTGGCTCTTGAGGAAATTATGAGGTAAGCCTGACACCTTGACTGCTGAATGATGAGTATAGACACAGGCAAAGCAGAAAGACAATAAACTCCACCGAAGGTAATGCCTTTGGCTTAAGCAATATTTCAGCACCACTGATAAGAAGATAAAATCTCAATTGGTCTCGTCTTATTCGACGGGTGATTGATATTTCGGCAAAACAGAAGAAGTTTCCGGCCAGCTGAAAGGAAGCCTGCCATGGATGAAAAAAAAAACCCAAACCCCTTAACTCAGTGACGACAACAAGCCCAGTTCAAATGCCATTTAAAACTTTTCGGAACCCAGACCGCAAAATATAAGATTTATTATCCAAGTTTATCTGTGCCGACTAAATATTTAAATGAATGCAAATGGAGCTCCCACAAAGGTTCGGCTTGGGCCCTGTGTCATCACGTGATCTCACTCAGTGCTCTATGTTGTATTTATGCAAATGATTCACAGTTAGTTTGCTCAATGCAGGTTAAACTGTTGACTCCATGCAAAATTTTCTCTTTTCTTATTTCTCTGCTTCGTTCATCTGTCGCTTGTTGTTTTTGTCCTCTCGATAGTATTTCAGATTCAGAAGAGTGAATACTTATATTGCAAATTGTGGTTGTTCTCAAGATAGGGGTCTAGGGACCTTCGGGGGGAGTTTCGCAGGGTCTCAAGCAAAAAGAGGAATCATTTATTTTCACTATCATTCCTCTAAGAAATAAAATATGCGCTTATTCGAATCTTTCCAACGCGACCATTTTCAGTATTGAGTATTTGTGAATCTTCAAGCACATTTTCCAGCATTTTCCTATCAACTTTTACTGAAGCACTTAATGTTGGACTTGTGCTTGGAGTATTTTTACAGTGTAATCTCGCTATTTTTACTGAAGTAAAAGACTACTGCCAATATTGCCAGTATATATTCACATGCGAATACGTGATTACCTGTATGACAATATTTTTATGTTTCACAAAAAAAAAAAAAAAAAAAAGGATGTTAAAATGTAAATCAATTTTGTTAGCAGGTCATTATTTTTTATTTTAGCACAATCAGGTGACCGTTCTTTATCAGACTGTCCTCGGTTTTATTGTACTTCTGTGTTTGACGACAGAGAAGATGGCAACAACAGCAGTCAGACAATAGCACAATGAGCCGTGCCTTCATAATTCGACAACACTCCATCTGTTTACTGTGTTTCTATGTTAATGTTAATATGAGGACAGCAACGAGGTATGTTAAATGGCAATAAGGACCTCTTTGCAGCTCCCCATTTCTCCCACATAACATTATCATTGGTGAAGCAGAGCTGCCTGTCCCACTGCTTCAGCAGCAAGATGGATCTCCTGCACTTCACTGACAGCAGATATTCCATTATATCAACCAGCAGTCGCCATCTCCTCCCCTGAATTACTGCCAGCCCTGTTACTTGCCTCAGCACCAAATTGGCTTAGCCAGTAAATGAAGGATTTCAATAATGCATTCTACCTATCTGTCTCCTTTTCTTCTCTGCCCGGACTGACTGGACTTCATTTGGTGATATTATAATCTCTCCATTTGCAGCCGTTCCTCCAGATTTACATGGAGCATTAGCAGTCTTCTCCAATGAAAAACAAGTCAAACGAATGATAACATGAGCAGCACGGCTGTCATTTTTGTGTTTTAAAATTCCCAATGAGACTCGAGCATTTGAAAAGAGGGATTACAGATATATGCGGATAAATGCAGTTACACATACATACACGGAGGCGGTGGCATCTCTGGTCTCCTGTGCTCAGTTATTCTCTTTGTTCTAACTCTCCACCTCCAACACCACAGAGATGGTGACCAAAACAAATGCCTGAACTTTTCCACTGAGGTTTTCTGGTGGTTAAAAAAAACCTCGTCTGTTTTTTGAATCCCAACAATGGACTCTTAAATTGGATTTAGTGTATAGTCAAAATGTAAATAGTGAATATGTGTGTGAAAGATCCAGGATAAAGAAAATAAGCTGCATATTCATGAGAATTTTTTTGTTTAGTTTTGTTTTGAATGCAACATTTAGATTGTGCTCAGCCATTTGTGAAATAGTAGTTTGGTAAATCAGAGAAACAATAGCTGAGACTAACATTTGACTTTTACATTTGCTGGGGGAAAGAAATAAAATGTAGCTTTAAGCATGTGTTGACTATTGTGACTTGACAAATTCAGTGTTGGTTGACTGTAATGCTCAGCTTCAGCTTAAAACCCCCCAAAGGTGTTAGTTTAACAGAAAATATGGTAAAGCCTCTCAAATGCCAAGTGACAGAACAACAAGGGGGTTAAATGATACAATGTAAACAAGCATAATGCCATCTTGGATTTTATGCAAAGTCTGTTCATCACATACGGCATCTGATCGTGCCACAATGCGAATAAGATTTAGATTTTCCCATAACCTGCAAACACTACATCAATAAAGCCTGTAGCAGGGTGAAAAGGCACCATGGCATTAAACATTATGTATTCCTTTACAGTATATGGCACATACTCTCCTCTGTAGATTGTAAATCGTTAAAATATAAGGAACAGAGACAGTATTTCCATTGGGAATCAAAGCTCACATGTGGACAACATTAAAGAAATTGTACCCTCCAGGTAAATTCAGCCTGGGAAGGTTCATTATTAAAGGCCCATCTGCTTCACTATAAATTGTGTGAGGTCCTTATGTGATAACCGGATGGAAATATGACAAACAAACCGCCAATACAAAATAATCTGTGTGAAAGGAAAAATTGGCTCATAGAGACTCAGAATTGAAGCATTTCTGAGAACGAATGGAGCTCTAACTGTTCGAAAGACGAATAAGGTTTTAGGTTGTGACCCATTCGTCTTTCTGCCAGCCGTGGGCACTGATATCTTCACACCTACATTTTGTGAATTCGGAGGGAGTGCAATTTTTAGCACAGAGGGCCTTCGGTGTCTGTTTGGGGTCACTTTTCAGGCTCGCCCCAGGGTCGTGAATATATTAGGGAGCTTGATACAGTGTGCCTGTCATATTCAGTGCCGCAGCTGCAGTGCTGAGGCTTCCTGGGCCAGGCTGTGTACGTCCACAATTCACAGCTCCAGTGTGACTGCTGCAATGAGACAAGACGTTGCTGCATCTGTGCCAAGTCCTCACACAACCACTTGCTCCCTCTCAGGAAAGAGCATCTGCAGCCTGGCTGCCGCTTCCCGACTCGCCCGGGTCATCCCCCAGACTACGTCATTACAGAGGACATCAGGCTGCACTCTCCATAAATTAAATCTGGGACTGAATTTACACAGAGAGAGACAATCTGAGTTTAACCCTTGAGGCACAGCTAAGATAATCACATATAGTCTCAGCTACAGCTTGTTTATGTTTTTCAGCTCCATTTGCACTGATCCTATTCAAACCGAGCATCACTCACCCACGCTGCAACTTTCACAGCAGGTTTGATCATGTTGTGATCACATCTGTGTACTGACTTTTGCACAAAGATATTAATGTCACTTCCTGTTTCTTTTCAGCACCGTCCTGTCTCACATTGCTTGGGTGAGAATTTGTATTCTGAAAGCTCTTGCATTTAATAATTCACCATTGATATATATTGATTTACTATCACAGGGACCGAGGACTGACCTCTTCAGTGAAGCACGGTCTACTTCAATAGCCACCCAGGCTCCTCCCTTTCCTGTAGGCTCCTCCATTTGACCCTGAAACAGAACACGGTCTCCCTTATTCATGAACAGTCTCCATTTATCTTAACTCTGCCATGACAGATGTCTGGTGACCTATGCATTTAGATGCATGTGCAGATCTAATGAAGTGGAATCACGTTGACTATAACATGAAGAGAGCACATTTCCAGGTCTTTTCTTAATTAGAACATCACATAGTCACACCGAATAGTATTAAATGGACATATTAACAACTTCTTTTGACTATTAAAGAGCCCCCTGCTGGTCGGACCAATGTTTTTTTTTTTTAAATATCTCCTTTTCATGCAAGAGCACATTAACCCCCCCCCCAAGCAGACTGTGAAATTGAGCAACAGCATTTCCAGCGCGGTGGTGCAGCCCATATTCAGAGGATGGGGGGGGGGGGGGGGGGGGCAGGAAAAGTTTGCTCATAGAGACCCCAAAGTCCACGTGACGTAGCTGACACTTCTCACTCCGACTGTCACCATTAACGTGACATTATTCTGATTTCCTTCTTGATGCTTTTATTTTTTTTTTTATCCCCCCCCACCTCCTCCTCCTCCTCCTCCTCCTCCCCTCCCCAACAAGAACACGGACGACTGTGCGTTTTTTTTTTTCTTCCCACCTCCAGCCTCAAGAGTTGCTGTAAAACCCTCCCGGCATCCGTGTTGAACCCGCCGACCATTTATAGCCTGGCGGTGACCAGCAATCTTATTATGAGATTTAAACTTTGCCTCGGCTAGACAGGAGGATCAACACGCGCTCCTCCCCGCACTTCTTCTCCGCAGTTTCACCCCTTCAACAGCATACAGCAGATCGCCCTGCCGTCCTCTGACTGTGGTTAAACGCCTCTGTCAGCTCTCGGTGTGGCAGAAACAGCCGATCGGGGCTCCGGGTCTGTTCAGCTCAGCCCTGAATTCACTCACCGCTAAATGGATCTTTGAGACGCTCCCTCGACGCAGCCAGCCGCAGCTTTGCGCGCCTCCAAGAAAAGAAAACAGAAAACTGGGATTCTTTCTTTCATTACGATTACTTTTGTTTTTGTTTTTTTCTAAATTTATAACAGAAATAAAACAACCATCGCGTCTCTTTGAAAATGTCTTGTGCCAGTGGTGACATACAGTGAGCAGCCAGCTCTGTACCGGGAAGAGGCTCTTGCTCCGCGGTCGTCGGGCAGGTAAGCCGGCACGGAGAGGCTGGATTTTACCCCTTTGCACCTGCACTTTATGTCTTTTTGCTGTGAATCTTTACATGTGACGGTTTAAGGAGACGTGAAACACTGAATCATATCGCTCGACTATTCTGCTTCTATAAATAATAATTAAAAAAAAAATCTGTCATAACTAAGTGGATGGGAATGATAAGAAACGCAGGCTGAACTTGCAGAAGTGGCTGAATTTTGCTGCTGTTTGTATGCAAGCTGATGCGGGACGTGATGGCACTTTTATCGGCTCGACCGTGTGCATGTATGTTTGTGTGTGTGTGTTCGTGTGTTTGTGTGCAAGCGGTGTTTTAAGTTTATCAGCCCGGATGTCCACCTATCTCAACAGCAGTGCATTAAATATCACGTTAGATTTGCGTCTGCCGGGCCGTGCCGTGCTAAAAACCTCCACCTGATCCGGCTCCGGTGAAAGTATCCAGAGAAAGTCTTAACACCGCCCGCCCGGGAGGTGCCTCCAGCACCACGGACAGCTCCCCGCCGCCCCGGTAAACCGGCAGCGGCTGAACTTTTCAGTTCCACATTCAAACCAAACACTGTGAACAAGAGATATCATTTCTCCATTCAGAAAGAAAAAAAAAGAATTAAAAACAAATTAGGCCTCCTCAGCCAACACAGCCTGAAAATGACTGGCAGTTGAGCCAAACTGCCCATCACAGGACTCCCCTCCACCACAATCACAGCTCGTATCAAGTCATGATTCAGGCAGTTTAAAAGCAGAACCGGGGAATAGTCAGTGCTTTGCCTGGCCAGAAACTATTATGTTGTGATTACGCCGGCTTGTGCTTACAGTAAATTGGCCCTTTGCAGTCTCACTCAGATTAGCTGATTTGCTGCGTCTGATCCATCTGTTTGGGAAATACATACTACAAACCGCATGCTAGACATGCTGCTTCACCCGAGCAGCGCAGAGCTTCATATGGATTGACCCCCCCCCCCCCCCCTTTTTTTTTGTTTGTTTTGTTTTGGTTTCTGTTTTTTTTCTGGGGGGGGGGGTCAGTGCACAGCTAATTTTTCAAAAATGTTTCAGCCAGGTTTGAGGTGTTTCACACAAATGATGGTTCTCTGAATTCTCTTCGAGGGGAAGAGGAGGAGTTGTTAGAGGTTAGACGGGTGGGTGAAAGGGAGAGAGATTGTGGCGGTGGTAGTGGTGGTGGCAGCCTGTAGCCAAAAAGCATAGGGGTTGAAAAATTTTGAGACACTGCCAGGTTTATATAACCTACACCCGCGGTCACAGGCAAAGAAATGACAAAAAGCCGATAGGAACTATTGTGTGGCTTTCCACTCAGCTGCACTATGGATGTTAAGTGTGGCAGTGCTGTATCATCTCTGTCTACTGCTAAATAATGCCTTACTGCCTTAGTGACATTTACAGTGGAAAAGCATTTAAAATGTAAAATAACCTGCCTTCTGCTGCCACACTGCATGCATTCCGTTAATTGTCAGAGGTTGCATTCTTTTCAGTCATTTCTAAAGTAAGAGGAGCCTCAGCCTTTTACCATCAGTGTGAATCACTATCTTCCAACTTTTAATGTCTACAGTTATGACTGTTTCAAAACATCCTTGCTCTGCTGCTGGTGCTGCTAAAGCTGTCTCTTGCATTAGCCTTCACATCTCCCTCTTCCTGTCCCCATCTCCCTTATCTTGATTATGCAGCTGGATGATTGAGTCAGCTTTTTTGTATGCAAGTTGCCTTAGCTTGGTTCTTTGTGGAGGAGTGGGTGAGCGAGAGCGAACGAGAGGGAGAGATCGTGCCGGGGATACTGACAGAGAATTACAGCTTCTTATGACGGCAAGGAGTGGAAAAGATGAGGCCGCCATGTATGATAAATTGCTGTTTGAAAGAGACAGATATCCTGAGGGGACAGGAGTTTTGGAAATGTGTCCAACCTTTCTAAATGGAAATGGCAGAGCACATTACAGTTTTCCACAGCTCTGTACTGTATACGATTTAAATTGAAGCATCCAAAAGTCTTTGTTGCCAAGTTTCTCTGATAAAAACTTTTGTGTCCTGACTTGAGAGATTGCAACTCATTCACTCACCATGTATACACATTCATGTAGGGCTAGGTACAAGAAACGATATAGTTTTCAGCACACAAAACCCTTAAATTGAAACAGAGGCATCATCGGATATCATTGCTCTCTTTCTTTCTTGATGCTTCCTACTACAAACTGAGACATAAAATGGTCTCTTTATCGCTCCTGCATCAGCAATACAGGACAGATAGTAGAAAATGCTAATGGGTGAATATGGATGTGCTTATTTTTAATTATAACTTAAAATAAAAGGACAGAAAAGAGACATGCCATATAAATGTTTATTTTCACACACTAATATCATGCTGTTGACAAGTTACCGAGGCTTGGTCAAACTGCACGATCTAGTGGCGATGCCCTGGTTGTATGGTTAACAATGTGTAAAGTGTAATCAAAGGGAGCAGTCAGGGTTTTGCAGACAGAGCTGTGAAACATATGGCACAACAGCATGCCGTATTTCAGCTGCACAGCTCTCCACAACTGTAAAAATTGCAACGGCAATATGCTGTGCTGTGAGTGGCGTGTGGCCTTTTACAAGAGCTGTTGCACCACCTCATTCGGAAGTGTCCCGTGTGACACTCAGCTGTTTAAAAAAAATAAATACAAAGGAGAAAATGGGTTGTTTCTTTCTCAGTAGTGAAGAATGGGAAGGTCATGAAATTCGTCACGGGGGAGAAACAAAAGAGCAAGAGAAATTTAATTTCCTCTGTAGAGCATTGTCTGGACTGCAAAAGTAAAAAAAAAAAAAAAAAGAAAAAAAAAAGGCCCATATATCATAGTTCAGGTACAGTCATTCACTTACTTGTGCTCATATATTTTTCAGTAACAGCCATTTGATGTATTTACAGTCTATCCTTACCTCTCCTCTCACTGCTACTGCTGGGGGTCTCCATTCTTACACTGGATTAAAACTGTCATCACGAGAAACACACGCCTAATGACGCTAGCATGTGATCCAGCACTACAGCATTTAATGTTTTCTCATTAATAACAGTCACACTGTTCACTGGTTTGAATTAAGATAGTGGAACTGTTTCACATCAGACACGTACAGCTGGCAAAGCAGCTGCCAAGCACCTGCAAGAAACCGCAGCGAGTTGATTTTTGACTGAGTTCTTCGTTAAAACAACATGAGTTGGTTTGTCTGCACTGTCTGCAGATGCCTGCAGCTGTTGTTCTGTGAAGCGACTGGAAATATAACTGCTCAACAAGTGCCTGCTGGAGGACTGAGCTGCACTTATTAACCACAGGTGTCGCCGACACACCCTACTTGAAACAAAATGTTAAATGACGGAGCGTTTCAAAGAGCCGATGCGTGATGATATCAGCTTTGACGAAGCCATCATAGAGTAAAACCTTCATTTGTTTGATTGTTTGATTTTGAAGTCGCAGTTATGCGACTTGTTAGCAAAAGGACTCATTAGAACTGCGAGAACAGAACAGTTTGCTTTGAATCTTTATTCCTCAACATTTCAAATTCAGTTTTGCAGTGGGCAGGCCTTTGAAAAGGGCTTTGTGATGAAAGGACAGGACCATCAATGACAATGTCAGAGCCATGCCCCGGGACAAGGGACTTAAAAAGGAAAATGTTATTGACAGTAAATGAACATTCGGGAAAGAAAGTCAATCGCTTGATGATTTCCAATATCTAATAAAGGCTGTAACTCATAGATAAGTGTGAAAATGCGCACACACACAAAACTGCTGCAAAAACACAGCTGCCCTTGGGCTCATTTCATTTTCCCACCGGGTTCAAAACAAGGAGGCACCTTTGCTGAGATGATATCCCCTCGAATGCATGCATGCATGCAAAAACAAACAAAAAGAACCCAACCCATATTAACACACTTGAATCAGTAGCTCATGATTTATAATCTGCATGCTGTGCTCACACAGCTATGGCCCGGTCTCATCTAAGGAAAGAATGCATTTTGTTTGCTCAGGGGACTTAATTCAAAGTGGCACTGATGGCCCTTTGGATTCCAGGCATAGTTCAAGGGGGAAAAGAATACATGAGCATTTTAACCATTACTGCTGCGTACTGTCACTTTTTTTTCACCATCCAAAAGGTAGATTTTACCTATTGATTGCAGCTGAGTAAAAAATGAGATTTCTGTCAGCTATAGATAATTTTTACATACTCCCCGAAAATCTGATCAGCTCTGAGAAATGAGGAGTAGCTGGAGAGAAGGTGGAATGAGCTCCTGCACCACCGACAGATTGTGGGGATCAACCTGCAGATGTAAGAATCCACTTGAGGGTGTGAATCAGTCATAATTAATTTAGAAGTGCGCAAAAATTAATCCACCCGAGAGTGTCAGAACCGTTTCCGTGCAGTTTCCCCAGCCACCTGCTGGCTGCCTTATGATAGACGAAAACCTTTAGTAAACAAGAGTCATGAAATGGCAGGGCGAGGCGTATTGAACATTTCTCTGTCTCTTCTCGCCAAAGTAATTAGATGCTGTGATGCAAAAATCACCGTGGCAATGTATCTGCAGGCACCTGCTCTACTTGATGAATACCCTGCACATAAGAGCCCATTAAAGCTGGTGATGTATAACAGTTCTGTCAAAGCTCACTAAAGAAGCAGGATTCTTTGTGTGTGTGTGTCAGACGATGCTGACTGCCTTCAGGATATTTATGCTTATTGTAATATCAGATTGTGCATATGATGATACTTTAATGTACCCTAAAGCATGTTGGTCAAATTTTCAATTGTAGCTGCACTTGCAAGGAGATGGTTCCAAATATTCAGGGTTGTCGTAACTCCGTATGGCATGAACACAACATATTTCCTCTGTGCGTTGTGCGCACAACAGCACAAACCACTGCACTGGTTACGCTACACTGCACATAAATACACACTCATAAAAGCACTGGCATACTAATAACAACTCTCACTGAGTTTAGATATATTTATATTTAAATATAATTCTTTTCCAAACTCTGTCTTCAAATTGTTTTGCAAAAAAATTGGATGTTTTTTCAGCTTTATTCTTAATGCACTACTTTTGTAAAAATCAGTCAAGGACAAATTACAACTAAATGATTTTTTTAATTTTTAAAAAAAATTCTTTTTCTTCGTAAATCTCTTGCCAAGCATGTGTTTGTTTTGCTCATTTTACTTGAAATAAAATGGGGGCTGTGTCAAGCATCCGCTTTGGATACAGTCGCACTCTTGACGGTGTCAGTCATGAAGTAACAGCAAAGCAAAGGCCATATCCACCTTCACTAAGGTGGGTGGTAAAAATGGCCGTAATTATGCGTAGTATTCATTTTGTGTGGCCCAAATGCTGCCAAAAGAGGAAGACAACAAAGTGCGATCTGGTGACTACCCTCAGAGGTTTTACCTTTTGTGGTCTGACAAAGAAACTGAATAAATTGATTCAGAATTAGTCCCATAGACTCACTTCACTGATGTGAAAATGAACACACAATAGATCTTACACTGGAGCTCCATGAGGAAAATAATGAGTGATAATAGGCCATCCTGTCATTTTTCCTATCCTGCTCTCAGTAAGGGGGGAAAAAAAAAAAATCACAACTGACCTGACACAGTTCTGTTCTTTCTGTCTTTTAGCTGTATTAACATTTGAGTGTGAATCAAAACTGATCTTACCTGCTCCTTTAAAAGAAACTGCAGGATAAAAGACTGAGAGCTTCTCATGATTTAATTCCAACAAGCTCTGTGTGAGTGTAGCATCAGGTGAGTATGTGCCATAATGATGTCGCAGATTTTCTTAAGTAGGAGATGCTGCTTTTATAGTATGATTTAGATTAGCGCACTGTAGCATCTTAAAATGATTAGCTGGTGTGGTTACTCCATTCACTGGCCATTATTTTAATGACTGAGAACCACTCTCAGGAAGTCCTTGTGCTCTGTCTGATCCATGACATGCAAAGAGAAATACACGTGCTTACAAAGCACACGCAAATGTAGCCCTCCCTCACCGAGAAGACAGGACCCCAATCACATTAATTGGTTCCTTGGGGAAATTTAAAATCCCGAGAAGCAGGTCTGCAAAGTCCAAGTCCCTCAAAGTCTTTTAAATAAGAAAAATGATTTAAAATCATGTGCTGTCATTTCATCAAATTAAAGCGATTTTAAACAACATTGCATGCATTTCGCTGCGAGCTGCGAGTTGTATACTTCTTGTTTGGATAATTATATTAGATTTGGGCGCAGTCACAAAGATGCAGCTGATTAGTTCCTTGGTTGGTAATGCAGCATGATTAGGCAGTTTGCTGTTTCCCTCGGATGATGAAATTTAAAACCCGCAGCTTTAAAAGATGACAGATGCTTGGTGAATGATGCCACTCCCATGTGCTACACTCAAGACAAGCGCCTTTCATCTCTGAAATTAATCGCTGAAGAAAGTGATATTCAGTACAGGGTCCTCCTGCATGAGTAGAGACTCCAGACACAGCAGAGGATGTTCAACTGCTCAACAATGACTGCTAAACACAACGTCTCTGTCTTTAACACTGCCAGCATGCACCAGTGCAGCTCTGTAAACGCTTTGACTCCCCCCCAAGTAATTCTGTCTTGCTTTCTGCAGCTGCCTCTCCTCCACCCGAGCATGGAAAAAATGTCTAACACCACCAAATACTGGCATTTTTTCCCAAAGTGGGATTTTTTCAGATTGATCTTTGCAGCCTCTCAGACATTGATTCAATTTGTAATGCAGAGCACAGAAGAACTTTTAATTTGCTTAGTTTAGGTAACTCGTGTCTCCGAGTAAGAAGCTCTCGCTGTCTACCGAGCAGAATTGGAAATTTCCGAAGATGATTCCAACCAGCAGATCGGTCGTATTTTTCCATTTGTCGATCACAATCCTTTCAAAGTAAATTGCTGCACTATAAACTGTATGACATCTGGAGCAGGGATTGGTTGAGAGACCTTTGAGGAGGCTCGACAGTGGCACAGATTCAAAGAACAGGGGGTGTGAAAGCATTTGGGAAATGAGTAAAAAAATGTGTGTTTATTATTCACAGTTATTCAGTGTAGTAAACCAACACCTTTTAATATTCTATGAAGAAATAACCAAATAGCCTCGAGCTCCATCTTCAAGCTTTCCCACATGGAAGTAAGATCCCAGAAGGAATCAATGGCATTTCGTTGCTAATATGTCATTTTAGTTTTGTTTGTTTTTTTGTTTTTTTGTCATTTTGTGGAGATTTTGTATCTTTGTGATCATTCTGAATCATTTTGTCTCTTTGAGACTGTTTTGGTGCTTTCTGTCCATTTCTGACATTTTGTGTCTCCTTGTAATGGATCTTTTCCTGTTTTTTTTTTTTTTTTTTATTACTGCATGCAGAAGTTCTGATACTAACAAGCACAGATGTCACAATGCTGGAAAATCTGTTAAAACACTGACAAAAGACACCAACAAAAAAACAGACACTGGTGTGTGCTCACAGCCCCCCATAATCTGTGTGACAGTCGTAGTTTAAGCTGAATAGCAAGGTGACAGATCCACGGGACCTGCGTTTTATATATATATATATATATATTATGTTTATACTTCAACAGGCTCAACAGTGATGACTGTAGCCAGCTGTTGCTATGTTAGTCTAAATGGGCCAACGTTAACCTTTGTGAATGCTGCAACAGATGGCGGCTGTCGTAGTTATACGACAAACAACCTGTAATTAGAAAAGTAAGAACAACTGAACCTCGCTCACTTTGAATCAACATCCCTGTCACTGAGCTGCTCAGATAAGTTTCAGGCGCTTCCTCCTTTGAAAAATGCCCTGTTGCATTATTTGCATTCTGGCTTTTGGTAATCTCTAACTTGTCCCTCGTGATCTGCATCAAATGCATCTGCATGTTTATACGAAGTCTTGGTGTGTTTTCTCTCCGCGGTGGAGCGGCTGCAGACGCATCTTGTTGCTGTCGTTCCACAAGTTGTTGTTGTTGTTGTTGCTGCTGTTTACTCTGCCTGTTTTAATCTTCTCTTTGAGTTGGATGTCAAATTACAAGGCTCGTGGGGTTGCGAGGAATCACGTCAGCGGAACTTTCAGAAAACTGGCATCGACTTTGCACCGAACTATCGGCTCCAGTGACAGTACAAACTGAGGCGGAGGCCAATAGCTGCAAAATGGTCTCCGGTTGAAAAAAAAAAAGAGCAGCAATAAAGACTTATCCTGTCAGTGTCCAAAACAATCTTCAAGAAGTCTGCCGCTCAGACTCAACTCACATTTCTGCTGAATAATGTCTCTACTTACTCAGAATTGATTGGGGGCCCTGGGCACTCAATTGCCCCTCACTGGCTGAACAAACATTTCTTTAAGTGTACAATCATCAAATGAAAGCCATGAAGACGAAGAGCAATCAGATGGTCAGTCTGGGACTCATCTGCGCCTTGATGCCGCTTGAAGGTCATCCCTTAATCTTCACTCACAAGACAGCCAACCGCATTGTCGTATAAGCCAGTGATGGATGATTCAGGCGCGCCGATTACTGCCAATTTAGACAACTCTATAGAAGCCATATAGAGGATGTGCTGATGGCTGATCGGCGGCACCCCCCCCACAAACATCCAGCTGACCCAAATAACAAGGTTACCGTGGTCAGCATCAGACGGCGTTCTTCTGATCATAGATATTTATGGACCACACCGACTGAGTTTATGACTTACTAACATTGTTAACATTGTGTGGGTGATTATTATGATCACCAGATTTTGTAGACAGCAATCTGAGAAGAAGCTTTCCATCAAGCTCCTCAGAACAGGCACGTCTCAGTCATGCTCCTTCACAAACCCCCGTCACGTTTCAATGGGAAAATACTTTATACTCAACCATTTCGCCGACCACTTTATTAATAATATTTCTCATTAGAATTTACTACGAATGGATTTTTGAGTTACAGTTCACTCATAAAATATAATGCACTGTTCTGATGAGCCCAAATGTTGAAAGTAGTTCAAATTAGGAGTAAGAATTTCTATCTTTTCTTTAAAATTGATTTTTTCTTTAGCTTAATCAGTAATTTTTTCAATGCAGGCCTTCAACTTGTAAAAGAGTATTTCCACAGTATGCCATTGCTGCATTTACAAGTCACTCTTTTCCTGTAAACTCCGTCAGCTACAGTGTGGCATGTAGACTTAACACTCATTCAGGATGAAGAACAGTTCCACCAAAGTGACTGTGAGTGATGATTTCCAATTCCTGCAGTAGCAGCCTCTTGACTCCATATGCGGCAGCGGTAAAAGAAGGCTTTTATCTCACAACGATCCCAGCATTTGTTTTCACAATGACGATTCTTTATCTCTGCATTGTGAAAGGCGACAGGGAAATAAAACTCAAACTCCCCACTTTAGATTCTTTAACACCTCTGTTATTATGGGATCATCAAAACTCTTGCAGATGAAATTTGAACAAAGACATAAAAACAACAAAAGGAACTAACCACCTGCAGTTCAGCTCTGCTTTGGAGCAGGGACAAAAAAATAAAATAAATAATACAATTACCCCAAATCAAGCTGCACTGAATAAGAAGATGGCTACTTAAAAGATGGCCTGAGAAGGGCAGGGTGTAAATAATAGGGGGACCTGACTCATCAGTAACTTAATCCGTCATATGTCCAGCCTTTTCAACTCACAGATGACCTTGTTTGCTGTGTTGTGGGGGATTAAAGGTGAGTTTTGTGGGAAAAATAATTAAGTAGAACATCTTTTGATAGCTATCGACTCACAGAATGTGCAAGCTGCCAAAAAAACCTAATGCACCTCTACATCTCGACTTAAAAGCCTTTAAGCACCTCTGTCAAGATGGTGTATAGCTTTTAAGTTTTGGCAAGCCAGCAGATTTGCTTGCCTAAGCACATGTGTCTTGTCATGATTAAAGAGTGCAACATGTTCCAGACTGGATCCTTGCTGTGGCTCTGCACCGGCTAGAGCGCAGTTTGTTCATTTTCAATCAATAATGCTGACTAAATCCACAGACCGTCAGGGAGAAAGTGAAGACAGGACATTGTTACCATAGAAACTGCTACCAAACCTGG
The DNA here is from genome assembly GCA_034769265.1 of Remorina albescens. Classification (NCBI taxonomy): domain Eukaryota; kingdom Metazoa; phylum Chordata; class Actinopteri; order Carangiformes; family Echeneidae; genus Remorina; species Remorina albescens. Next base: position 5,130,739 of record CM068493.1, read on the forward strand.
AGCAAACGTACGAGCATCTACTTATACGAGAAGTGTGCCAGTATTCACACCACCCAGCAGGCCACAGTGTGCCATAACACTCACACTGGAGAGCGTCACGGCATACTTGACTTGCTGTTCACCGACACTGTCAGACGGTTTTAATATGATGCAAATTATTCAAAGAGCATGATATACTGAAGTCTTGTGAAGGCCTTGTGTAAGTGCTTCACAAAATGACTTGCATAAGAGAACTTGAAACAACTAAAATGATAAATTAATTAGAGTAACATTGTTTGTGAAGAACCCCACTGTGTTACTTGCACTTCCATTTTTATGACTGATTAAACAATGCGGCTCATTTTTCTTTTCTTTTTTTCAAGTAAACGTTTCCTTTGCTGAGGGGATTGATTGCAGAGCAACAAATCGAAGCAGGAACACTGAACTTTGATAGCAATAACTGAACCGAGTCACATCAACTGGAAAAAATTGCTATGTTTGGTCTGCCCAGAGCAATGAAGTCAGTTCTGTGCTGTGCCAAGTTTGGAGAGTGCTGTTACCAAATACTACAGATCATGATTCAGATTGGATGCAAGACCTTTCTTGGCAGCTTCCTTGCTGCTTACAGCAGCAAATCAGATACATATCAATATTTACCTGGATGACTGCCATCCTGTGAGCCGATGTCTCTTAACAACAGCCAGATGAATAAAGTCTTCTGAATATAACTTTTTTTTTTTTTTTCCCCGCAGCTGAAGAAATCACACTCCGAACATCGCAGTAGAGCAGGCCTACTTTTTAAAATGATGATTATAAAGGCCGACAGCTGGTGAGAAAAGTGGTCTGTCCCCAGCTGCAGCGCATCAATCTGACACTCCACCTGTTGTCTCTTCACTCACGCCCTCCATTGCTCATTAAACAGTGCTGCCTTTCAGGCCGAATCAGCTCAGCCTGGTGATCACCCACTGTGAGACCAGAGCACAGAGAGAGAAGGGATCTGGGGTGCCAGATTGTCAGGCCTTTGAGGTGTTATTCTTCAAATAAATATGGAGATTATGTGCAAAGCCTGTGCGCCAGTTATGCCTCCCCACTTTCTTCAGGAAAACCACTTGCAATTCTGTGCGAACGTTTTGCTCAGGGAATAAAACGTACAGTTAGCGCCTCTTGCGATTTGATGAATACATGTAATATAAAATGAACCAAGACCAGAGAGAAGCACACAATTTGGCTGTTTCAACAGAATCATGCGCATGCAAACTGGGAAATGTCTTGTGGCTTCTGCACACCCACCACTAGAGCCTCGTGAATCAGGACCTTTGGGAAAATAATTGTTTTGTATTTGACAACAGACTCTGCCCTTTCAATGGGCCGATTTCACACACATGTTCTCTTATTGGTTTCTGTAGGCACTTCCTGTGCTGCTCCATGTGGTTCCTTGTAAGAATAAAATACTCAGATTTTGTCCCATGTTGTTGCTGAGAACTGGGTTTATGTCAGTTGGTGTTCAATGTGCTTGTCTCCCAAGAAGAAATTGGCCAGTCATCCCGATTGAGCCTGTAAAAGCCTTTAGCACCTGCTAGAACACTGAATATTCAAGCGTGTGCCATGTTTTTCTGGCTCACAGACGAGCTTCCTGGTTTAAACGTCTGGGGTTAAAGACTTTAAGAGCCAAAGACAGATCACTATGAATGCTTACATGACTGTTTACATATTAGTGAGTCAATTTTAAAAATGTACTTTTTCTAATGCAGGGAGTCGGCCTGTCTGCGCCGTTTGACTGCGAGTTCTCAGTCAGTGCTCGAGTCTCATGTTGTCCGGTTATCAATGATGGCGCAACACACACGCAGTCATGTGTGGAGCTATGTGTGGACGCCATGTGTGATGTATCTGGGAAGACGGTGAGGTATTGTGGTAACACCAAAAACCTCATTAAACATCTCAGAATAAGTCACGACACAGAAGAGGATGTTGTTATTATGAGGCGATCCAAAGAGGAGAAAGAGAGTTTGCAGCTTTTTCTTCTTGTACAACAGTTCTTCATAATTAAACAGTAACAACGAGTAATTTGATGTCTTGTATTCATTATGAAGCTGTAACTTGAAATAGAATAGCAGCTACCTTTTATGTAGATTTTCTAAACATATAAATACACATTTTAAATTTTTTTTGTCTAAAGTATCAGTATCGGACCGGCATCAACGATACCAGCCTCAATTTTACTTGGTATCGGATAGGAAATGAAATCAGTGGAATCGAACATCACTGCAACACTGACTACAGCTTAAGTCACTTTTTTTCTCCAACATCAAGGCGAGCATGTCAAATCAGCCAAAACAAGATTTGAAATGACTCTTTAAAGCGATCCTTGGCTAAGGGGATTGTTAGAGGTAACATCAGTGTCCTCTGGACTTTGACATAAAATCACCGCCTGTGTAATAGCAGTGATGTTGTGCAACGCTGATCAAAAGCTGAGGAAGAAACAGTTGGAAGTAAATTATTACCATCCGCCAGTTTCTGATTAGTAATTTCCAGCAGCTATATAATAACAGAGGCGTCTCTGCATTTGTGATTTCAGCAAATTGATTTTTCCCCATGCACAAGATGATTTAGCATTGGTGTTTAGGCATGTTTTCAGAAGACAGACCCAACAAACACGCAAATCGGGTTGTTGGAGGGAAAATGAATGCAACATAGCACAGCTGCTAAAAATCAAGAAGGAGATGGAGGGGAAAAAGAATGGAAAACAAACAAACAAAAGTGACGTACAGTTGATCGAATAAATAAATGCAAATATGAATGTAAAAGTTAAGCAAGCAACGGGGAAGAAAAATACTTTACATGTTTAATGCAAATGTGACATGAAATATAAAACTGTACAACATTTATTGCTGAAAGCAATATTGTTGGTTAAGAAGTGGCATAAAAAAAAGAGAGAAATTTCAAACTCTCCGTGACATGTCTGAATTTAGATTCTGTCCAAAAAAAAAACAACAAAAAAAAAACAGTTGCAACAATGTTCACATTTACAGGCAGCTTCCAAGACTGTTGAAAAATTCGACATGAGACCTGAAAGAAGAAGAAACGGAGGCATGTTTGCATCTATTGTGATCCGTTAAAGGTCCCACATTGTGGAAAAGTGACCTGCTGATTGGCTGACAGGCCTGTTGTTGCTACACCTACTGTAGAGAGAGCAACATGAGAGGGAGAAAAAAAATAATAACTGCACCTAGAATGTTTTTAGGAGCTATAAATACTGTTTACGCGCCGTTAAATACCGTTTACAAAACCAAAAATGAAAACGAGAAAAGTGCAGAGTACGGCTTCTTTAAATGTTCATTGCATTTATAATGTAAAGGATATCAATATTATGGATCACTAAATTGCTTACGAACTGCACTTCCTACAAGCTGCACTTGTTGCGGTGTTTGCCGTTTGTTTTTGTGTATGGCTTGGTTATTAAGTGTGTTCCCAGTTCCATGTGTTTGTCTTGCTAATGCATGTCGCTGTCAAAGTTGAAATTGCACTCCACGCTTCCACCCATGTGTAGGCTAAACCCACAGCACATACTGCGCCATAGTGGAACGTAAGCGATCATTACAGGTCCTCACCTCTCCATTTTCTGCCCGTTGAGCGTTTGCCTAGAATATTACGATTGAATGAAGAGGCCGAGACATTGTCAACCCTTTCAATTGTGGGTACGTGTTTCGAAAAACAATTCGCAGTCTGCCATGAGTACTAAACTGAGTAGTCTGCAGTCACACATGGAATAATAATCTTGCAAGTGAGCGCTTTAAGGCTTTTTTTCCAAGACTAGTGGCTTCATTTACATGTTGTTTATAACAACGATTTAATCAAGAACATCTAGAAATAAAAAAAAAAAATAAAAAATAAAAAAATTATGGGTTTTCAGTGATCAAAGTACATTTCTCCATTTTTCTGTCCCCGGCCATCTTAGGCCCGCCCCAAATGCTGTCATTGGTTGAGACACGTGATGGCTCCCATCCCAAGCCAGTAGTGATTTAATAACCTGCCCATCCTGTGACTCACGGTTTGTCTGAATGTGAATGTGAGCAAAGGAGTTTGAGCATAATAATAATAATAATAATAAAAAACTGCATTAATATGCAATAAAATTGTTGTTGACATAAATTAATGAATGTGTTAACATGATATTAGCCTGTTAACTTGCTCAGCCGTGTATATATATATTTATCTTGGCTCACTTGCCTGTGGGGGATTTACATCAGAGAATTAGAGCAGATAAAACTGTTCTTGTTTTCCTGGTAGAAAATATGTACGGTAGGTGCTCATATACAATCAAAGCAGAACTTGTTGTTTTTTATCTCCTTTATATGACTTAGAACTTGAACTGCTCGTTGTGGATTTGATGCAGGGAAGAGAAGCACCTTATGACCGGGGAGTGATGAATACCAGGACATGCGTTCTCCCCCCAGAGGTCGCCGCGCCATGGGAACAGACTATAACTAGATGAAGTCAGGAGCAGGAAAAGAAAATCTTTAAAGCGCACATACAGCACACTATACGACAGTCCTGCAGATCTGTTCACCTTCAGGGAGTATGATAAGTGTTTAAGGGAATATCAGTAAAAGATGTCTGCTGGGCTTCAACTAATAGTTTTACAGTCTGAGTGCAAGTGCCTTGCACCATTAAAATAGATGAACACCACTCAGGCACTTCAAAGTCCTCCCAGTGCTTCAAGGGGTGCTGTATGAACTGCAGGAATGAGCCTGCATAGTGAATATTATTTCAGTATATACCATATTATTTTTGAGGACAGGGCCTCGCCTGAGGGCCAGCGTGCTTATTAGCCCCGTGGGTGCGCCCACTCAGACAGTCCAATCTGCCACTACCTCAGTCCCTCCGTGTCCTCTGTGCTGTACCTTCAGTCCTTCCTCCAGGGACATTTTCTAAGAGCTATATCTGTTGTCATTGTGGCGCTATAGTGGTAACTCAATGATAAAAGAGTTATGGAAGTCTTTTTTCACATCTTCTTAACGCTACAAATAGCAATTACTTATCCTCCACATCAAACTGAGCCATTTAATTGTAATAAGGCTACACATAAATTTGAGTTGAACAACTAAACCTATTCACATGGGAGTTAAAAGGCTTTGCATTAATCAGCAGTAAATTAAACCTTCCCACCCTAATTATGCATCCAGTAATACTATTACTGATTTAATTAATGGGAACAAACATTCTCCTGGAAGGTGATTGAGTTTGAGACAAATCTACAATAGCAACGCCAAAATAGCTTTAATATAATTTCATTAATCACGCATTTAAAAAAAAAGAAACAAAAAAAAGGTTGAAATTTCAATTAAGTTTCTTTGATAGTCTTTAATGATATGAGCCTGATTAAAAAGTATAATCCATTTTCACCAGCGTATAAATCTACATCAGAGAAAGCGGATATGACTACGAGGAGAAGTGTCCCCTGTAGTGAATGTTGGGTCCTGCATCCTGTTATTAGAAGTTCAGGCTTGACTAACTTTCTGTTTAATTTGATTTGCACAGTTAAATGCTTATGCACAGTGTTATTGTGTCACTGTACTTTTAATTAAATCCATTAGCTCTTTCACTTTTAATCATTCTTGCATTTAAAGGATTTTCTGATCAGATCTGGTTATATATATAAATATACATATGGAGAGGTGTAGCACTGCCTGTAACTAAAAACTGGATCCCCATCCGACAATCTATAAGTAAAATCACTATATTAAGACTTCTGACTAAAGTAAACTCATCTACTCTGCAATTCTGGTGAACTCATATAATTCAAAGCATACTTATCGTTTCACATTCATTACTGCTCTGTGTGAAACCTGCTGGCCGGGGAGAAAAAAAAAAAAAAGTACGGTGATACATAAATCTTTAATGTCAACCGTGTTTAAAGTGATGACACAGTGCAGTTTTCCATCACACAAAGAGCACAGGATGTTTGAGTCGTTAAAAATGAAATATAGCCCAAAGTGTGTCGTTCACTGGTGGCCAGTGTGTACATCAAAGCTTTTAAAGTTTTTGTGTCCGAGTACATCAGCGGGGGAAAGGCTGGGTTTGGACGGCCGATCTTGGCCCTCATTCCTGCAACTTGGACAGCAGCCAGTGTTGACTGAGGTTGGGGGGGGGGCATAAGAGACATTTGCGCTTTGGATGCCATTTTATTCGACTGATTAAACATTAAACTTCCTCAGAATGATTTTGACACCCTTTGTCGAAGCTTTTATCAGATGTTTTTGTTAAATTATTTACAGTGGCCTATACTCTCTAGTCTATACACAAATTGCTTCATCAAAATCTTCACCAAGGAGGTGTTTCTCTGAGATTTCCCCGCTCACAATGTCTTAAATCGACTGAAGAGATCAGTTAGTGTCATCTTCTTTTGACTAAATATAGATACCGACTGCTGCAAATGGACTCAGAGGGCCTAAAGAGTCTATCTGGGCTGTAAGGAAAAGATTAACGATTCAGTCGCCTGTGTTGTCTCTTTCCTTAGGCGCTTAAGAAGTTAACGCTACATTTTGATCATCCCGCTGTTTACATCTTTCTTTCATAAATTTTACATGAAGTCATAAAAGGCATTTGTAATCGCTGAGAACTATGATAAGATTAAGCACTTTTGTCTTGAGTTCATTACAACCTTTAATTCCTCAAATCAGTTTCCATTATCAAATTAGAAGAACTCCAGCCGGTAACGTCTACATTGCATTCTTCTACTCTAGTTTGACTTTAGACATCCCCGATCAATTTCACGTCCTCGACTGAATAAATCTTCAATAAGAGACCCTCTTCACTCTCCTTATCTGTCTGTAATAAGCCTGCTGTCTTCCTCTGCTGTAACCTGAATTTACCCTGACATGAAACATTTGCATTAATGTGCATCACAAACCATGAAAGGTTCTGACCACACGGGGTTTCATGGTGGCCCGGTGTTGTGCAATGTAACCATGATGTGCTCAGTCTGGGGCCCTTCGTCACGCTTCACGCCCCGTTTCCACCCTCCAAGTTATTTGTCACTTCCTTCTGTGCACTAACAAATTGAAACAAAATGTAACAATATGTATAAAGTAAAATTAAAATAATAATTACAAACATTAATACAATAGGTTTTTTTTTTTTTTTTTCCTGCAGCAGTTCCTAGGACAAAAATTTATGGATTCTTCTCAGCTTCATGTGCGAGAATTATCACCTGCCGCCGGCATCCGGTGATTCTCATAATGGTGCCGTATACAGTAATTACTCAAGTTAAACCGTAGCGCTAGAGTTTTCAGCAGCTACATATAAATGATAAGCAATTATGTAAGGATACACGGCAAGAGCTGAGTGACTCTGTGCAAAATACAACACTGCTTTTGAATCAAAGCAAACCGCCTTGTTCTTAAAAATTTGATTGTTGCTCTCAGGAGCTAAAACTTAAAGCACAACATAAGGAAGCAAAGAGATGGCAGATTTCTCCGGACGGAGAACATACTATAATATGATTTAATGTTTATTTTTGAATTAATGTATTCATGCCCTAATGAAAAACCAACACACTTTATTTTGACCATGTTTCAGAATCTCAGCTCAGCCTAATCTGCCTGTGTAGCTCAAAGCAGTGCACTTTGTAATGTTATTCAGTGCAGGCACTGGACTGCTGGTGTCGACAAAAGAGACAGAAGAGATTTGTCTGGTTCTATATCTTACTCATCCTAAGTTCACTTTCACAAAAAGACTTTCAGCACGTACCGTTTTGTGTCGTTTTTTTTTCATTCAATAAGTGGATTTCTGTGAAGCGTTGGATGTCTTAGCAAACGGACAAGTAGGAGAAAACAGACTCTTGTGGAATTTCATAAGTCCAAACCTGGAGAGACGCCAATGGCAGCTTTGAGGAACCAGCTACACCGTGCCACTCTTCTCCTTTTAATGTGCTCCGGATACACAGCCATGAACCATCACACCTCCCCAGCTAGCCTACACACACACACTTACCTCCATTTCCCCATTTCTTTTGGGCCTCTATATCCTGCCGTGTATGACTTTACTCCAAAACACCAGTATTAGTTTTTAAATGGGAAATGGGAGCACTGCTCACCATTTAATACTGTTTTTATTGACTTAGACTGCTGGAGAACACAGGGAGAGAGACTTGGAGTGGAAACAGAGACGAAGGTGTCAGGTGCTCTGCCGGTGATACTTTGTGTTCTGATGCAATCTGTTGTTGTACTATTCTGCTGTTTTGACCTGGTAAGTATGGCTGAAATCCATAATGTAACACTTGCCATTTCCAATACCAATCCAAACGAATGCAAAAACAACAAATCCGTGCAGATTTACATCGGTAACCATCAATATCGACCTAAATCCTAATCGACCGGACGCAATAGCAACAGTTAAAATAATATAAAAAGCAATTGTGCATCTACTTTTATACTCATTTGTGAATCATTACAAATGTCCACTAATGCCATATAGAGAAAATCCCTAAAATTCAAGAATTTGCAAGAGAATTGAAGGCTTTTTTTTTTTGTTTGTATTAAAGAGTAATCCAGCGATCTGTGTCAAGACTCCAAAAAGGGACTTTTAATAACTAATTAAACATTGCTTTAATGATATTTTTAACAAAATGTGAATAAATATGCTGCTCAAAATAACCATGACTTTAAATTGTAGTGTTTGTGTCCCATGGGCGTCGGTACTCCTCCTGTGGGAGCCCTGCTGTGGGTCTTATCAAGGAGCAGGGACAAAAGACCAACGTGGTTGTTTGAGTTGGAAGACTTGTTGCTTAAGAGATTAGCAAAACTGCTCACACATGATTAAACAAATTCATTCTGGAAAAAATTATATATAACAGGACATGTAAGGACTCTGCAAAAGCCTGTCAGTCAATACTGCTATGAACGCCAGTAAATAAATTATAATAATAACATAGAAGCGGCACCAATATCCACATGATTATTGTTGAACCCTCAATAAAGCCATTTCAATAAAAACAAGCACCTTATTGTGAATTTCTAGATTTGCTTCCCTGTCTGATTATCGCTCAATCTGAATTGCTCTTTACCTGAAAAACAAGTGTTCATCTGGATGTGTATTGGAACTGCCAAGTGCTTTGATTACATGGAGTGTAGCAACCAAGGCCACACAAATGCCCTGCCACTCCTGCAGGCTGTAAGCTATCCCATGCACTCCTCTGAATTACCTGTCAGCATCGATTACAGAGACTCAGTGTGGATGGGATCTTGGATTTTCTCTCTCTCAGAATTAAGATAAGCTCCTGCCTGCCTGTTTGAGATGCCCCTTGTTGACCCACCTGTTGAGTGTGATGCGAGATGTGTATTCGTTCCGCTGTGACCGTATTATCCTCCACCCCTCCCACCCCACACACACACACACACTCATAGACATGCACTCAAGTCAGGCTGGTAGCACTCACTGCCCTCATTTGTTCATTTCTCTCACCTTTGTTTTTGGTCCTTGTTTTAGTTCTCTCTTCTCTAACCCTTCCTGCTAAGCTATCTGTCTGTTCCCGTTCACCTCATCACTCTCACCACACCTTGGTGGCAGCGAATTCCACAGCGAACGTCCCATTTCAGCTGTTATCCAAGCAGAAAGAAAATATTCTGCTCATTTGGCTTGTGAAATTGGAATATATATACATTTAAATGGGCCCTTTGCCATAGAATCTGCCGCATTTTATGAATACAATTGATGTCTGCCTGCATGTAAAAATATTTCTCTTTTCTGCAAAAATCTAACGATGCAACTCTTTTTGATATCTAAAACACCTCAGTTGACTCATAAGCTTACTTTTACATTGCTTATACAATATGTTCTTGATCTGATGACATCGTCTGTCTATGCTGACAAAACCAATTCAAATAACCGCAGGAAAAATGGGACTATTTTGTTCTATGACCGAGAGTTATCCACCATTTAGGGAACCACTTGTGCCTAATGGGTGGCCTGGCGTGTGACCAATGCTGCATGTACAGATGGAAGTACTTCAGACGGGGGGGTGTAAACATTGATATTTTCTGTTGCCACAATATACAGATGTCACTTAAACACCTTTTAAGGCTTTTTTTTTTTTTTTAGAGGCGAGCTGGTCAGTTAGTTACCGCAGAAAACACAACTGTGTGTGTCAAGACAATCAACGGGAAACGCCACAATGCAACTACATCCGTGGTTTTTCTGACATTACCGTTAAAGTTAAAGAACGATAAGTAAGCACGTTAAAGTCCTCGGTGGACAATCATTAAAACATCAGATCAGTGCAGAGCGATGATCACCTTTTGTTTCTAAAAATATTGTAAAAAGTTTGCATGGAGGCTCTGCTTCCTCCTCTGCCCTTGACAGACAAAAGTAATGATTATCAAAGGAGGCCTTTATTACTTGTTCAACATGTGCCGTTACTGTGCTTTTGTTTCACGAACAGGGTGTGCTGTAGGAAAGGTTCTGCTTGTCAGCACTGGAATCCAATTGAAGCCTGAATTCACACTGAACACTGGCAAAGACTAATGTCATGTTGTCTGGACGATGATTTGCAAAGAAAACTGTGCAAACTGATGATAGGAAGCATCTAATGAGGATCATGTCAAAACATGTTGAAATCCTGGACGATGAAAACAAACTGAAAATGTATGTCTCCATTCCACACACACGTAATTGAGTTTCAAATATTGAAGTTTGAAAAACATTATTGCTGTTTCAGACGACCTGTTAAAATTTTCTGAATTATCAACATTAGCAGGAAACAGATTTTCCTGAGCTTTGGTGTGATCCCTAGCAATAGAGATCATTTCTAATAGACAGACGCCTCCATAGAGACGGAGATGAATTAAAGGACCATAAGGAAAATATTCTACTCTTAGTATCCATGATTTTTTTTCTTTTTTGCAAGCCAATGTAAAGCTCCCTGCGCTGTAATTCAGGCAAACTATTTATGAGTCATTCAAGCCTGTTTACCATTCATCATCAATGTAGGAGCTCGGCGCTGTGCATCAATATGACACTGTAGTTAGGGTTTAGTTCTCAGGTTTTGAAAGGAAGTTTTTCATTTTTATGGATTCTTATTGGACTTTCTAATTCCCCAGGAAAATGATATGCGGCTGTGGTGTTCCCTAAACCCACACAAGAGGGTACATCAGAAGAGAGAAGCCGGCCCTTACGCAAATGCTTTCCATATTTTCAAGCTTCATGTTAAGTTGATGAGAGTCCCATAGAAGGGAGTCTGGGATCCGATAAAATTTCAGCAGAGGGCTGATTAGGCTCTAAATGATGTGCAGACTTTTCCATATGTCTTGTTAAGTGGCTACTCGAAAAATATATTTTCAGGTTACTCCTGAGGGATTTTACTTTTAGCATACAGAGAAATAAGATGTAGTCATCTACTGTAAATACATTTTCATCTGGGTTAACAGGTGAGATTTTTTGGCACATGTGTTCAAAGATTCACTCAAAAAAAGTCTCATGAATCATCCGGAAGATTCACTGTAAAAAAAATCAATGGATGAAAAAAATGGACCCATTAGTGCCAATATGGTATGAATGCATTAATGGGTTAACTTAATCCTGAACTCATGATTAGATAAGCACAGTTATTTCAATTCAGTTTCATTCATTTTCTATGTTCCTGTTAGAAGATGTCAACGTCTCTTACTGATTGCGCACAAAACAATACATTCTGGACAATTTATACTTTTTGTTTTGGTCATTTTCTGTCTTTATATTCTGACAGGACAGTGGAGACAGACAGGAAGTGGGACAGAGATGACTCACTATGCATCATTTGCATCAGCATGTTATGATCTATATCATGCATTTGTCAAAATTTAAGGGCAAAATTTTAGCTCCTTGTGTCGAAGGCTTGGCCATAATGTCCATATTTTGATTTGGGTGTACAGTATTCCCTTGACTATCGCGGGTGTTACGTTCCAGAACCCCCCGCGATAGGTGAAAATCCTTGGCTAAAGTGATTCGTGTGCGTAGGAAGCAAATTCAGCGGCATGGGATGATGAAAGCTGGTCATTAAGCCAATCAGCATGTACGAAATCATCTGGGAAGACTACGCCAAATTTCAATCAGCCGCAGAAACCCGCGATGTACCGAAGGATCCACGATATTAATTTACATTGAATATTTTTAAAAATCCACGATTCACCGAGACCGCGAAAGGTGAACCGGGATATAGCGAGGGATTACTGTATAATCAAAGAGCAGTCTTAAAAAAAAAAAAAAACACCTTACAGTTGGTCAAAACAGTAAAAAGCACAGTCAATCATAAGGTTTCAACCCTCTCGTCAAGCAGGACATAAGTCCGTATCCAGACGTGACAGCGAGTCAGGCCCTCACATCTACGCTGCCAGCCTTTATCAGCCTGTCTCAAACATGGCAGAGTAATTGTGTCCTCGTCAAGACATTTTTTAACTGTGTTTACAGTTCCTAATCCCCCCAGGTAATCCAATCGACTTCACTGCAGCATCCACTTCCCTGGTTGAGCTTTCCTGAACAGCTGTCACCTATTCGTTCAACTTCCAGACGGTTGGGGCAGATATGACTTCATTAGCCTGCCGTGAAGCAGTCAACAACTTTTCATCGGCTTTTTTCCACGGGCTGAATTGCAGTGCCCACACGAAGCCATGAAGACTTGCGAGTCTTGTAATTGACTTCATTTGGTGATGAGCATTGTCCCCATTAGTGCCATTTTGTATGCGTTGATGTAGACTGTCTTTCATCACCTCCTCCTCTCCCCCTTGGAAATGAACAATTATCTGCCATAAATTGATTTTCGCCACACACCAGGATGCACATCAAACACATGCTCATAAAACTTCTCTGTCCAGACCTCTTTTCTCACTAATTTTGTCACAACACACACTTACTGCAACATTGGGTTTTTGGGAAAAATACAAATCTAGTGTACTACAATTTGGAGCTTAATCCTTTTCGGTGTCTCTGCCTCTAATCCCACAGATATATTATTTGTCATGCCCAGAATATGCTCTGTGCGGTTGAACATAAATACCGCTGAATGATACTCGAGTGGCTATCGACACCAGCTGATACTCAGAACTGCCTTGAGGCACATCCCAGCCAGAGGTTGACACGAGTTCCTTAATGCCGTCACCGATCTAATGGTCTAACGCTGACTCTGAGGGCCAGTGTGAGCTGTAGAGAGAGAATTTTATAGTACAGTCTCACTGCAATAAAAAAAACAAACAAAAAAAAAAAACACTAGGATGTCCAAACCTTAAACAGCTAATGTTTGACCATGTCACAATTTTCTGCATTGCACTGACACAGGTTGAACTTTGTCATGAGTCCTTTTGAGACCATCACAGTCTCCATGACAGCCATTCTCTAGCATTAGGGCTATAAAAGAGTTCATCAGATTGATTTGACTAAATAGTAGACGAGTACTTTTAAAGCTCACTAACTAAAATTTTATAACTGATTTTGTTTACTATTGGCTAAGTCATGCTAGATATTTTTGCTAAGCTAAGCTTCAGATTTGCCATATGGCCGTAATACTTCATCAAACTCAGCTAAGAATGGTGGTCTCCATAGCCTTCTTCATTTTTGACACAAGTGCAGAGAAGAGGCTTCCTTTTTGAGACTAAACAATCCAAATGAATTTCGGCAGTGTTCAGTGGAATAACATGCACCACTGTGGTAAATCCTTTATAACATGTCTTTCAGCATTGTGTCGAGGATTAGAGAGAAAATCCACAACCAGGCTAGCGCTCAATCTTTTTTATGCATCTTCATCATCTTCAACAGCTTGAGGTTTCCTTGCATGCACAAATTTCACAAAAACTTCTAAATGGAGCCAGGCAGTATATCAAAGAGCTGCTATAAATTATGATGCTTCCCTTTCAGAGCTTGATGAAGCCTCCTTGGGTGCTGAGCCACAGGCTGGAGGAGCTCTCTAGCTGCATAAGCTCACCAGGTGTTGTCTAAGATGCAGTTTAGACCTCAGCGTCCTCTCTGCCACTGCCTTCAGGCTGTCTAGCCTCGGCCATGAAAAAACAGCAGCTCTTTCTCACCGTTTGTTTATCCTCTCTGCCTCCGCAGAGAGTTCTACACTGACCACCACTGTCTGAGGAAATGTTTGATGGTCTTCAGCTTGAGCCTCTTAAGAAAAATAATTCGCCCCTTCTTGTCAAGCTTTTCCCATTTCCACCTCCTCATTCTGCTTGTTTACTGCGCCGGTGGCTGCCCGCTCTTCTTTTTTGCGCGTGTGTGTGTGTGTGTGCGTTTCAGCAAAGGTTTAGAAAGAATAATTTAAAAAGTTGAGGAGGTAGGGCATCAGTCAAAATACATGTTGAGTAACAAGCACTCAAAATGAATCAACGTTGCTGCTCAATAAACAGTTTCTGATGCCACAATCATCAGAAAGATGATGCTTTATTTATCTGATATCCACAGATTGATCAGGTTTCAAATGCACAAAGAACGAAGTCAGTGTTTAGGAAAGATAATGGTTTGGATTGAAAGCGTCATGGCTACACTAATAACTTCTTGATTACAGTAAGGGAATGACTGTAGGTACCAACATTAATGTCAGTGTTTCGGCAGCTCATTCATTCTCTTGCTGTATAATAACCTCACCCTGTGTCCTGCCCGTCTTCGAAGGTGTTAATACCAAAGTTTCACTCAGTTCAAATGTAGCTCCCGGGGTATTTGCTAAAACTCCCAATACTTCTTTACTTTGGCGCTCAGCCTGCGACTACAGCGGAGCTACAGCTTATGAAACCCTCCCCCAGAATCATTTTCATTCTCAGCGTCAAGTGTCGCGAACTCGAGGATTCATCAAGGTTGTGGAGGTTTTGTGAACGAGTTGGAAGTCAATGAGGTTTGGCAACAGAACAAAAGAAGGTGACAACATGGACCTCTGGGGAACTTCGGGTTCTCTGTGTTCCCTCGGAGAACAAAGAGAGGTTTTCCCTTGAGATGGTATGCAATCTAAAAGCACTGACAAAGTCAATCCCCATGTGGGAGGGCGTTGAAAGTAAGAGTAATGAAAGGCAATTGTAAGCAGCTACAAAGACTATTAATCTCACATAATCACGATGTGAACAAAGATAATATGATATTTGTGGTGCTACACATAAGATGACAGATGAGATATTCTTCAAATATTCAGTCAAGGTCTGTATTGCCATAAAGGGTCATGCCTTCAGTATGTAATTTCTTATCATTTAATTCTATAAATGGATGCATGCTTTGCATTAAGCTGGAAGGAGGAAATGGAGTGAACTTAATCCCTCATGATTATTAATTCCAACATGTCAAGTTTTGCATTTGGGCAGCCAGCCAATCTCCTCTAAGGAGGGAAACTTTAAAGACGAAAACTGTCACACCAAAGTGTTTTTTTGTTGTTGTTGTTGTTGTTTTTTCCTCTTTTGTTGTTTGATTGTTTGCTTGGTTTTTTTTGGCCACGGACAGAAATCCTGTACCTTTGTGAGCACCAAAGTGCGAGTCAATCACAACTCAAAGCACCGGACAGCTCTGCAAGTTCCATCTCACCAAAGCTCCTTCAATAGATTTCAGTGATGGACAGGTTTCAGCCACTGGGGAGCAGCCGTGGGACTTGCACCTCAGCGGTTAAATGGGTTTGTGTAAAAGGAAGGATAGACAGAAGTAAAGTGTTCTCTCGGTTCTCCTGGAAAAGACAGACCTCTTCCCACAGATCAGCTGTTAAACCCACTGAGCTGACAATCACTTCCCTTCTTTCTCAAAAGGCGCTACAGCCTGCGCCTTTCCTGGTGTGAAATCCTTCCATTTTCTGAAACAGTTTCTTCGCCGATATTCCTCTGAGGATGTTGCCTGTTTGCTTTGGGGAATGTTTTGTCTTCCATTGGTTTGTGGAGAAAACGAGCAAAGAGAAACCGTACAATCCCACATCGCGACGTAGCTGTTATTTTAGCCGAGGTTGTGTTGACAGCATCATAGATGTGTTTTCACAGCCACGTTAGACAGTTTTGACTTGAGGACATACCTTGTGGCTTTTGTGAAAATTTGTCCCTCTGGGTAGCTAATCCTGAATATCTTGTTCAGATCACTGAAAGAAATGTTATAAATCAATTAAGACTGATTCATGCCAATAGTTCATTTAGCAGATTGTTGCGTTAATACAGAGCTAAAAAGATTTTCCAGCTAATCTAACCGAGCTACTGAAACTTCAATTGGCAAAATATTATGTTAATCGCGTCATCACTTCATTTTTCAAACATTCCCTCATTTAATTAAGATTAAAATGTTGGAATTTATAGCTGATATTTGCCACATAGGATTGTGCACTGTGTTTTGTTTTGGTTGTTTGTTTAGATTCAACAGGGACTCTAAAAATGGTATCAAGAAATGATTTTTGAAATGATTTTTGACCATTGTCTGACTCATTACAGATAAAGTTAGCAGTTAATTAATTCAGCAGTCTTGCCGAAAACAGACATTCATACACCCCACCTAGATGTATCAATCAATTTTCCTGAAAATGTATTATTTCATGATATACAGAGCATCTAATTACAACATACGACACAAGATTTTGTTCATATCAGTCATTTCTAATGCAAAATTGTTTAATTTTATTTAATTTAATATATTAACTAATTGTTATTTCATAGAATTTATCAAAGCCACATTACATGTGCATTTAAATGTCATTCATTGGCAAACCTTTGATTTAAATCGTTATATTCACCTGGGAAATGTCAATTACAGAGGACAGAAAATTACTGTTGCTATAGAGCATTACTTATAAAAGCTGCATGTTAATTAATGGCCTTCTTCCTCGTCAAAGGTGACATTTAAACATTAACCCGTGAAATTAAATATAAAGCAACAGCATGGCTATACAATGCATACTGGGTACCACTTCTCTTAAGCTTGTGTGGTAAAGTGCAATTACTGCGACCTCTGCCCCAACACTGACACAACAGCCTAATTATATCTGAAGTTGGCACGATGCAACTCTCATGGTTTAACCCCTGTGAAAGAGGTCAGTGGGGATGGCCTGCCTCTCCACATCTGTTGTGAAGCACAGTCTGTACGGAGCCTGACAATAGACAACCACCTAACAAGTCAGACAGGAACAATCCATCACATCCCACCTCAGTGAAAACATTGACGCGTGGCCTTATGCAACACTCCCCATGTGGATCAGGAGGCAACACACTGGAATGGCTCAGCTACAGCGCGACGAAGCAAAGTGAACCGCCTGACAGCACAAAAAAAGTGACCGACCTTAACAGACTGGCAAAAAATGTAAATGATAATTATGATAATAATCTCTTATTATCATATCTGCTAATAATGTCTTGCTTTTAAATGCCACCTATTGCATCTGGCAACACCTGTTATGTCTGGGGATGCTTTGCAGTTGAGTCATTAGTTGTTAGTAATAACTGCGCAGGTGGAGTTATTTTTTAACACCATGACATGTTGTTTGTACAAGTTTTCTGAAATTCACTGGATACATAGTTGAAACAAAGTTTGAGCTTGAGGATTTGTCTTTAACCCACGATACAAAAAAAAAGCTCCTCCACTCCTCCTCACTTTTACCTTTGTGTGAAATAAAACACATTTCCTATTTTACATATTATCTTACAGCCACTTTTCTAACTAATCAGCCAAACATATACGAAACAATGTACACTGACTGAAGCGGTGAATACAGAATTAAAGCAATTTAGTGTTACGTAAAAACAAATATGGTTTCAGTTTAAACCATTATATTGCAGGACTGTTTTACTCAAGAGGAGTTTTAGGGATACGACACTTTCTCTTTTTAATTGCTTTAGCATTGCTGCATTAGCTGTGATACGACTCCTGAAACTGCTAAACACACTAAACTTATCACTTGGCTGTTAGTGTTGCCTTACTTTGTGTCTCAGCTGTTTTCTTAACAGTGAGTAATGTGTATCCTTTATATATTATGTCCCGTGCCCTGGATAATGAATCTGTAGTTTACGTTACAGTCTGTAGTAACACAGCCGGTGTTTTGCAGTCATGCTGAGGTCTTCTGAATCAGACGGTTCAGTGCGTTTCTTCCCAGTAGAACGATGATGCAAGCACACAGGCTTTTTGGGTGGCTGGTGTGCAACCAGGTAGAATGACATATGGCAAGGAGGCATGTGCAGTGTGCTGCAAATCACACTTAGGTGAACACAATCTCTGCCTTGACTTTTAGGTTTCATAAATAATTCAGTGCGAACTAAGGAAAACATTTGGTTTTCCTTTGAGCAAAGACAAATAGCCTTTGAATCCCATTTTTAAGTGCACTTGTTTAAACAAAGGGGGAAAAAAAGCACTATTCTCGTCGACTGATACTTAGATTCAAGAGTCCAAACATTTATAGACACAATGCCCGAGGAAGCCGACTGAATGTTCAACTTTGACCTGCAAAACACACATCTATTTTAAAACACGACATAAATCCAAACCGCAGCAGGTCGGGGACTCAAGCAGAGTCATGTCCAGATGGAGACATCATTGCCTCGGTCAGGTCTGTCCAGGCGGTCCGAGTTGAGACAGACTGTCACTGAATCCAAATTCCTTCACAGCGTGTTCGTCTCCGTTAGACACTGAGGAACTTTCTAGTTTCAATAATTGGTCACACATTCTTTAAACTGTCAATGCCGTTAATCCTACTGCTGCACTATTAGAAGTACACGAGTGTCAGGTGATACGACAGTGTGAAAAACGGTGTGAAAAGTGTGTACAACATTTTCATTGTAGTCACAGTGAGAAACAGATTAAGGGGATATTAGTGAGGATTTAATTAGATTATCTTTATCTGGGTAATTTAAGTATGACCAAAAAAACCCTGTTATCAAAACAGACTTTAGGAAAAATAGATGTAAGAAAATGTCTTCTACAGGCTTTGCTTAAGGGGTGGAACAGTTAAGCGTTTCTGAAGCCCTAAGTAAATTTAAACACATCTAACGCCTTCCCGTATTTCCTTGAGCCTGACTTTAGGGAGGAGAGCAGACTTTTAAAGGCAGTGGCACTGAAAGAACCTCGATAAGGCATGAACGGGTCACAAAAAGAGAGGAAGCAGTGGCAGCAAGTACAAGTAAGAATCCAGAAAATCAAAAACAACACAACAGGGACAAGAAAAAAAAAAATAGCCTGTGGTACAAAAAAGCAGTTTAAAAACATGAGCAATCCAAGAAAGCCGTCCATTTAGATGAAATGCCGCAGATTTTTTTGTTTTTATTGTGATCATTAGCATCACATCATTTTAAGACTTTGTTCAGAGATATTCTACAGATCCTTCCCTCAAATGGATGCAGATTAGATTCATTGGGTTTATAGAGTAAGGAGCTGCATACACTCATACTGCAGCACTGGAAACAAGTCGATGAATAAACGAGAGAGCAAGAGTGGAAAAGGAGGGGGAAGAGGGACAAATGAGGAAAGAGAGAGAGAGAGAAAGAGAGAAATAAGAAGAGAGGCTTTTTCTGCCTCAGACAGCTTGTGGGTTTTTGTGTGATAGCTGCTGGCTGTAGGAGGCTGTGAAAAGATAAGGTTTACTAATGGGGTGTTTAGGAGAACGTTCCATTTATTATCATACTTCACATAGGTGAGCAGGGAGTAATATCGAGGGCTGGCGCTATTCATGCGAGCTCTGAGAGGGTTTTACATTGCGGGGACTGTTAGTGGTGCTTCCAAAAAACCGTTAACCCTGGCGGTGGAGAGGCAGCTGCAGCTCTGAGAGGTTGTTTATGAAGTGTGGTTTTAGAGTAGCCGTGGGCAACGTTAGGTCTTAATCTTTCCCACGAACACATGTCCGCTCATTCCTCCTCGGTACTTTAATGCTGCCCTCCAATGCACGATTTTCTTTATCTGTCTGACAGCCACACATACTGATCAAGTCGTTTGCAGAAAGTGATGAGCGTAAGCTGACCAGCGGAGGGAAGTCGGAGGGTTAGGGTCTCGTTCTCATCAGGTACTTGGGTGTGGCTGCTCGATGGACAAGAAAGCAGCATTGACAGCATACAAAACGCGTGTGTCCTGAAACACATCTTGAATATATACAAATACAACAATAGGACTAATCAATAGCAGTTCAACCATTAAACAAATCTAATTAAAGACAACTCTTCATGTAGACCCTCTGGATATGAATAAGAACCCACTTTCCGTCTTATCGGAGTACATTTCAGGTTTTTTTTTTCTTTGTTTTCTGTGTTCTGCTACAGTAACAATTTTTTACTTCTCAGTATTTTTTTTTTTTCAAATAAGTTTTCTCATTTTACTTTCCAGGTGGTAAGTCTTTAAAATAAAAGCTCCCCAACCACTTTAGTCTCTTATTTCCACGATAATGTATTGAGCGGCGAGGCCCCAACGGCTTCCTGCTTTTGATCTGAAGCCAAAAAAGCAAATGAGAAAGCAGCACCGTTAATGCAGTATTTAGGATTGTGATATATGACCTCACTGCCGAACACTTCTATTGGCTCTCTTTTGTATTTAGTGAGGTTACTCATTGACTGCGTATGATGTTTTTATTTTTTCAGGTTGGCTGAGACTTTAATAGGAGGCATTAAGCACCACCAGGAAGACAGTTTATCGCTTAAAGCTTCTAAACTATGTATGAGAAAGGAAATGATCGCTATAAACAGAGAGAATAAAAGTTGTAGCAAGGAACATATTCAATATCAATGACTCATCGGTAAGTCATAATTTCAATTGATCATGTTGTGCTACTATATCTGCGTCCGCCTTTCATTACATATTGGATATTTAATGTAAAATGACATATGCAACAACCAATCAGATCTAGAAAAATTCCTACTGGCCAAAGCATAACTTGAGAAGCTGATTGTAGAACAGCAGAAACGATACAGCAAATATACAGTCGGATGCCACACACCATATAATCAATAGGAGGTGGAGATGCATATAGTGGACGGGACGTTTTTCATCAGAGCCCGGCGCAGGGGAGCTCTGGAGGCAGCGAGACAAAAAGGCAAAGCCCAGGAACACAGCCAGCACGAGCAGATGTTGGTAATCGTACCCAAAAATCCAGCACAACAGCAGGTGCTGGTTGGCAGACAGAAAATGGAAGATATGGAGGGGAATAAAGAGCAACGGGAAAGAATCCTGCCACTGCAGTTCAAGTAAATCATGTCTCACTTAAAGAGGAGTGGAAAAGTGATGGTGAAGTGGGTAAAAAAGACAACCTAAATTATGACACATGTCAAAGTCAAAACTGAAACTTAATGCCATTGGTATCTCGCAGACTAAACGGATAAACTTTGATGAAACCTAAAGAGTTTAGAGTGCTTGTTCTTCTCTGTGCGACAAAAACATTCACAGTGAACAATCAAGCAAGTGGAATGCAGAAGCTTTCCCAAAAGCGCTTCACACAATAGGCTCAATCGTGAAACGGCAGTATGTGCCAGGACCAAAGGAAAGTGCAGCACAGAGAGTGACGGATGCTAAATGACAAAAAAACGTGGCTCGCAATGATGAACTGCGTGTCGTGCAGACATCCCGTGTGATGTAAAGAGATGCCAAAACCTGTGTTTAACCGAAGAAACTGAGTGATAACAAACACGAGAAAAAGGAGCATATGATGTTTCCCGCCAAGACGTCGGCCCCGCTATCTCCAGAACTCATCTCATTGATGCAGCTGTGGTGGATTTTGGTAAATCTTGCTGCATTAAAGCAGCCTAAAGTACAAGCTGCTCAATGATGCGGCATGATGTGTGGGGTTTATTTATTTATTTATTTTTTTAATTACACATGAAATGCGATTAGCAGGTTGTGAAAAACTAAACAAATCAAATGGGCGGTAAACAGAACGCTTACTAATTCTTCTTGAGGATCAAAACGGCAGTTTGTTTCAGTCAGTGCGTTCCCTGCAAGGCAACCCAAGACGCCACATTATATCAAACCAAGACTGTGAATTAAACATTCTCATATTGTGTGGTGGGGAGTCCAAGGTCAAGATAACATGCCACAAAATGTTTCATTTCTGTTTTACCTTTTTCTCACCACCACTCAAGTCCTATGAAATAATAAACCCTCTTGAGTGGAAAACAAGATCAGCAAGAGATGAAAGAAGGGTGTGTGTCTGCACCACAGTATCAGTGATGAGACAGTAGCCCCAGTCTATGTCAGCTCTCAAATACCTAAGGAGTGGATGGAAAACATGTTCTAGGAATGATAAATAACTATACATGCGGGGATTCGAGCTCCAGCATTTGTTAATACTGAACTTTTTTCAGTGTGTGTGTTTTCTAAACCCACACAGCTTCATTCAACTTTGTGCCCAGAGGCAGGAAATGTGCGTCCCATATCCCTTTAAATTTGGTTTTAATCATCTTGTCAAGAAGCCCCCCAGTTGAATTTGTCTTTGTTTGTGTTCATGTCAATAGAGACAGGCAATCCATCATAGTGCAGGCATGTCACCTTTGTGTGTCCCAGCAATGTTATTGCTGCATGCTAATGCAACAGCACATTACCAACGTCTCCACTGGTAAAGCAGAATTATGATGCATTTTCAGGAAGTCATCAATAGCTCATCAGTGGCTGTACCTCCAGAAATTCGCTCAAACGATTGTTTTGTTGTTGTTGTTGTTTTGTTTTTTTTTTCACAATTCAATTATTTATCTAATCTAAATATTATAAAGTGTTTTACTTTCATTACAAATGCACAACAGTCCAATAGCTGTTTTCATTTTTAAACGAGCTACCGAATATGTAGGTCCACAGAAACTTCAGCATCTATTGAGATGTTTGTACAGTGGAGCAAATTTGATTACATTAGCCTGGAAAAAGAAGATGGAAGATTTAATGACCCATTTCCAGAATTGTAAAAACACCAAGAGTTGCATTTCCTCCACCTTAAAAGTAAGTTTCAGTTGATAAGTTTGCTGAACCAGAATGCATTTAAAATATCTTAATTTCACAAATTTTTTAAACACAAAAACAAATTAGTTTCATCAGCATAGAAAAACTGAGCTGGTCATTAAGAATTTAAAAAAATGTATTAAAATGTATTGTTGTTCAAATGAAATGTTTGGATGAGGCTTGGTAAAACTTAGACTTCATGTTACACTTTTTAACTACAAAACAGAGAAGATGACAATTTGTGCAACAATACAAAGTACAAAGTGTTTGACTTCATGTGCTGCAATAAGCACTAATAAAAGTATAATAAAGTTTCTTTAAAGTATGATTGAACAGTTGAGTGCTTAATTCTGGGAAATTTGTTAGCTGCTCTTCAGAATTTAAGGACACCTTCAATCCTTGAATGATTCAAACACTGGATTTAATTTAAGCCAGCGCTGTGTTTGTTTTATTACTGTACTGTACACCGTGCACTTTTTTTTTATGCGGATACACTGTAAGCAGTAAGTGATGTACTACAATTATATTCTTACAGCAGTACTGTACATCTGCAAGAGTTTTCCATGAAGATATAGAGCAATGTGGTGCGAAAAGCCCTTTAAGAAACTGATGTTATTATTGCAACATTTCAGCCAATCAATTAGTGTAAATATTCTCAATTTCATGTTTGTGTCTGAAAGTGGTAGGTCCTGTTATAGATCCTGTAACATCGATTTTGCATCAGAAAAGACGGAGTTTTGAGCATTTGCATTTTAAACTCTGTGTTCTTGTCCTGTAAGAGGCAACACTGGGTTTTCTGACTTGAAACCAAAAACTTGGCTTCACTGTCGAAACGACTGGCTTCATCAGAGCCGAAAACCGCATTTCCAGCTCCACTCAAACTGTTAATGAATCAACTCTGGTCAGAGCCATCAAATGAAGATGCTGAATAATGCCTTTTGTGCAGACGCTTAGCTTGTTAACCTTTCCATTCCAGGATTGAGGAAAACGGGGAAAATAGCTGCAGTGCACAGATTGTTCTCATTTACAGTGTCAACCTCTCATCGACTGGTTAGTTCTAACATGCTGCTCTGATACTGTTATGAAGTGATGAGGACATTTGGTGTTACATAGAAAATCTTTGCAAAACTCATCCTTAAATTTTTCTCTCTTGTAGTAGACTGTAAATTGAACCATGAAATGTTACACCAGGTCTCTTACGGACAACAAATACCTGTACATGTATGTATCTCAAGTTACTTTCTACTCTTTGTATTATAGATGATGTCTGTTCATTTTCCCTTTTTAATTATTCAGTGCAGTCAAAGGTGACAAATTACATTTAATCATCACTCATACTGAAGGAATCTTTGGTCAAGTTGACCATCGAGGGCCATTTTCTAAATTGAACTCAACTTTGATATATTTTCAAAAATTCATTTTAGAGCTCCTGTTATATAGAAAGCCAAGGCACACCTCTTTCAGCTGAGTCATGACAATTTATCCTCGCAGGCACTGACATTGGTATCTTAGCTGCTGCTGAGTAAAGGCGTCGCGCTGCACTGTGATTTATTGAGTGGGCCTGCTGCAGAGAGAAGCGGGTAGGATAAAGTGCTCTCACCTGGAAAGTGTAGCTCACTTACTGTGGTCAGGAGAGATTTTACCCAAGGCTTCACTGTTCACATCACTATAAAAGGAGCCAATGAGGTCTGAACGATGCCCTATTCATGAATGGATTAATGAACAGTTCCAAGAATCTTCTCTACTGAGGCCAAACTGACTCTCACCAATTATCAGCGTTGAATATATGAATGGATGAATCCAAATGGTGTAGGAGGTTGACACATTGACCCTTTGGTCTGAATCGTGAACACAGAGGGAATATGTGCTGTCTATCTTTTCGCCTGCATGTTCAGTGGCTTGGACATGCTGCTGTAAACTGCTGGAGCACACTTAGCACATCGTGTCTGGCGGCCTCGCAGGTTTTTCTGTGTTAACATATGTACAGCGCAGCCCCGTGGGCCCAACAACCCCCTCTCCCACACGCACACAGAGCTTTCTGAGAGAGTGTCTTACCTCCGTGCCATTTTTCATGTCAGGTCATGTCCCAGATATGCTTCGCCTACCAGTAAATGTAGGGTGCGTTCACTGTCTCTTGCTTGGATATTTTGATGTATTGAAGTCAGTCAAGTTCTAACACAGAGAAAATTTCAACCTGAACTGGTTTAGGAATAATAATAAACTGGAATGCAATGCTTTTTCAACATCTGCAAACAACTCAGAAGTCATAAGTGTCCTCAGCGGGGATGCAGCAATTGCAGGCTTTTACATCTCTCGGTTCTTTAAGGCTCCTCTGATCCCATCAATTAAACTGCAAGCTCCTCTTTATGGAGGGCTTATACCTTTTGTCCTTTGCACAGTCAAGCCTGCCTTTAAAGCTATCCACATCACCTGGCTGGGACTTAGTCGAGATCAGAAAACTGGCACTTAAACTTCCTAATACAAACTATGAAATATGTCCACTTGCAAAGATTATGGAAAAGTCTCAAAATACATAAGAGGTGAAAATAAGTTCCACGAAAATTATGAAATAAAAAAGTATAAAGACAAAGGAAAAGGAAAAAAAGCTAAATATTTTGCTATCAATTAGAGCTAATTGCCCAGAGTGAACCATGGGACGCGTCAAGGACCCCCTTTTCTGAGCTCAGAATCACAGTTTGAATTCAAGTTTAATGATGGTGCTGATGACAGGACTCATTTTAAATTGATGCTGGGGTGTGTGGTGGGACTTCGCTCTGCTGCAGGTCTTAATTGAGCCCCCGCCTCTTCTTTCTCTTGTAGAGGGCTCATTTTATGGAAAGACAAGGAAAGCGTTGTGCAGGCGTGTCACTGTAATGTCGCAGCACATCTTTCCAGATGTATTACTACACACTCAACGACCAATTGTTCTGTTACCAATGCATCCATACATTGTCGCCAGTTTATAAATTACTTCCAATTTCAAATGTTCAGAAACACTGAGCATCATTACGGCTGAAAGGGGATACGGTGCGTGTCTTACATGACATACAACATCTTGACGCTGAAAGTGCACAATGTAGCATGAATCCTTTCTTTTCCTGAAAAGAGCCTTGGTGCGTTAGTCTCTTCTCATCATGCCCCTTACAGCTCCTCTCAGGCAATCCTAAAGTACAAGCTCAACAGTACCCTCTTTAACTGGAGCTGCCCTCAAGAAAATCTGCTAAAAGCAATAAAGGCAGCGTAGTAAAACCATGTGAAGGCCCAGCTATACTTGTCATCCTTATTCTACCCCACTTATTCCAAATAATAACAAATTACAGCTCGTGTCATTCAGGGGATCTGAGTATTACTGTGAATAAAATGCTTCACAAGATGTTCCTGATGAATAATCTTGGTGAGTGAAGAAAAGCACATTAATTTCTTTATGATATGCATGTTCACAAGGCCACTCTGTGCCACAGACCAACATCGGCTTACAATTCGGCATTATTCAGAGCTGCCCCGGGAGCAGCGAGCAAGAAATCAAGAAGCAAAGATCATTGAATGAATAAGTTCCTCCGGCAAAAACGAAATAGTTCAGGCTTTTGTGGCACTGAAGTTTCTGTCACATCTGAACCCCCCCCCCGCGTTCCGGCGCGTTCACAGAGCACAGAAAGGCCTCAAACAATAAGGCAAAGGTTAAGAGCACATAAAAGTGTAATGCATTTAAAAATAGAACATTATGTAATAAGCTGACAATGAAGAAGAAGAAAAAAAATAATTCATCCATCTTAAAAGAACGCAGCGATTTCAATTCACATTTCCTTCGTGAGATGCTCCTGTGTCCAAGGTTTCTGCCTGTCACTTCTCCCATTGGAAAAACTGACTACACAACACTACACACCGGAGTCGGATGTTAGAAAATAAAATACAGAGTAAGACATGTATACCTGTGAAACTGATTGCGCTAGCTTTCCTAGAGGAAGGGGAACACAGATGTTATTAGGATGTTTTATAAAAACAAACAGCCTAATAAACTGATAATTAAGCAGCATGTGGTATTTCTGTGGATTGATACAGTATCTGATAATTATGTGTCCAGTTGTCCTTCAATTAAAAACGCCTGTGAGACTGTAAAACATGCTGCACTGTGACTCTTCTACCTCCAGTTCAATAAGGTAGCGGACGCTATTTTCATTTACACGGATGAGATTTTAGCCTTCTCATGACAAAGTACCGACTTCGTACATCATTAGATCTCCCTTCAGTCTTGTTAGCAATAAGCCTTTCACACCAGCTTGCCTGAATGCGATCATTCTCTAATTCTGCAGGAAAGTCAACAACCAGCCACATTCTGTTTCTCCTGTAGAGCCATTACAGTACCATTACGTGTGCTCTAGAAAGCATGTCTTGCTACTTTAATATTGAATGAGTGAAGAAATGAGCACACCGGTATCTTGTTTTCATGAAGCTATCAGAAAACCCATTCTGCTTCCAAATGTGCTTTTTACTGTAGATAGCATTTGCAGCGGTTGGCAGTACAGTAAGTATTTCTGCGTGTCTATTTTTAGAAAGGCAATTTCAAAGTTTACAGTGTGCATACACATGTGCAAGGGTTGCTTGTGTGTTTAAATGGAAGGGTTCCTAAATGTGTGCGTGTGTGTGTGTGTGTGTTGCTTTGCTCAAGGCTTGTTTGTGGGTTCAGCACACACTCTCTTATTCCCCACGAAGGGAACTACTGTAGTTCCATTGCCTTCTGCTTCCATACCTTCAGGCTTCACCGAGACAGAGTCACTCAGTTGTAAAAAAATAAAAAAATTAAAAAAAAGAAATCAAGAAGTTCACATCTTGCGTATTAGCAGACATGGTGTAAATCTAATAACGTTAGCCCATGTTTTAGTTATTTCACGGTGAATGCTCTGATCACCAGTGTTTATATCAAACCCCAACACAGCCTCAGGTAGTGATTTCTTGCATGGATACTTTTTTTTTTTCTCACCCCCCCCCCCCATCACTGAATTATTTGAAATGATGATCAAAGTTGGTTCAGACAGCAAACTGACCGAAACCAGCAGCGTTCCCGACAAACCTTCTATCACTTCCTCTTTACATCAAAATAGACTTTTCAGATAACAGTGATACTTTGAGCCAGTCTGCTGCTTGCCCTATTGCTTGTGACTGTTACAAAAGATTTATTATTCTTTTGTACGCCTTCCTCTACTCTGGCTGCCACACATCGGAGTGCTTCAAAGTAAGAAACACCAAGATTGACAGCTTTTGATCAGTGAGGTACATAAACACAGATGTGCTCCCCTGCAAAAAAAAAAAAAAACCCTTGTAGAAATCAGAAATGGTTTGATTCAACACAAGTTACTCTGACTGAAGTTCATTAGACAAGGAGGCAACAGCGTGTACAGCTTGTGTAAAATGACACATTGTCATTTCATTACAGCTGGGCACTGAGTTACATTTCCTATCTTTGGTTTCCAGCTATGGAAGGGTAACACGCATCATTACAATAATATAAAGCTGTCAGTGCTTAGGCAACTGGATTTTATTATTGTGAAAGACTCAGATAAGAAATCAAATTGAATGATGCATTTTGACATTATACTAAGGAAAAGGAAGCATGAGACTCGTGCTAAACATAGTCGTTTGAATTCATTTCACGGCTGCATGACACAGTTACCTACAGCGTTACTTGGGCCGCATGCCAAGGTCAATACTTTTTTTTTTAAAAAGACCCTCTCCAAACGGCTGATACAGTAACACCGAATGCCCACTGGGTTCACTCAGGAGTTCAACACGTGATAGGACTCCTGCTAGAGGTAGAGCTGAAGTTGGCTCAATATAATAACAAAATTTAATGCTCACTCATTTTCAAAATTGTTCCTCCAAACCGCAGCCCAAAGACATGGATTAAACTTTCTACCGCCTTCTTGCAAAGAAATTCGTAAGTGTGAGGCTCGATCCCCTCGACATTCGTACCCAAATTAATACAGTAAGTCAGAGTACATCATATGTGTATTAGTGCGTCAGTGCCTAAAACTCGGAAATTTATGACCCTCAGAAAAAAGCCCCTTTATGGGCTATAAAAGAAAACCCACGTATCCCCCCCCACCAAATATTTCCCTTATTGCCTCATTTGATTAAGAAAACGGCACCCAGAGAATGCCAAGTAATCGCTTGTAGTGCCCTCTCTTCCTAAACGACGCTCTCAGTGGATCTTTTAGGACCAATGAAGTCAAACAGTAAAGCTGCTACAGTATGTGAAGCTTCCTCCGAGCACCATCCAAAAATTGTCCCCTTCCACCAGCAGCAGAAGATGCAACATCGACGTGATGTGGCCAGTGCCGGTGCCGGCCATGTTTACTAAGTGATAACGAGAGCTGTGGCGAGATACATACATTATGCACACAGTTCTGAATTCATGATTTGCCAACTTTATGCAGCAGAAGCCTGAAATATGTCCCACAGCGGTGGAGAAGGGAAGAACGGAGCTTCCTGGTCGACTCCTCAACATTTTGTCGTACTAGTCGTTTAGAAAATCCCACTCTCTTCTCTCTTTGTTTTATATTGCGTTTAAATGTAGAGGCCTTTACTCTGCAAACCACTACAGCCCACTAATGCCTTCAACTAATGAACAAGCACAACAAGATGGTTTGGCTCTTTAACACAAGAGGAAGAGGAGGGCACACATAATTTAACATGGGCTCACTTCTTTTCTGAATATTTGAAACACTTTCTCTATTTAAATAGACTGTGTGTTTACAATCCTCCTCCTAATGCTCCAAATTGGATTCTTGCAGATCAGTTTTTGTAGCATATCTAAATACGGCCACATTCTGACGTCAGTCATCTTGTAGAAAGTTGACGTAGGGCAGGGTAAAGTGGCAGTGTTTTAAATTCCAGGCCGCGGATGACGGCAAGCTATTTTTGTCCTCATATCCATGAGCACCTCCCTGTACGTCAGCAGCTGAGCAGAATCAGTCAGATCTGTGCCAGCGCTCAACCTTTGAGTGCTCGGGGTCAGCATCCTGGAGACTGGCCAGATATCCCTGCTCCTCAAGAGCATATGGGGTCTGCTTCCCCTCACCACCTCCAACCTTTTTCCTCCAGGGCTGTGCCACCTGCCCTGGCAACACATACATCAGGTCTAATGAAAAGCAATGCAAGAGATGGGAATGTTTTGACAGTGCAACTGTTCCTGCTGAACCCATCTCTCAGAGAAAAAAAAAAAAAAAAAAAAGATCTTATAGATTTGCTCTGTATTTCTAAGCAGCGCTACAGCTGACCGTGAGAAAAATACAAGGAAGAAACATTTTTCCAGAACAAGAGGTTACAGGAATCATTCCAAAACACACAACAATAACAATTTTATCGTGAAAAGTTTTACTGTTTACTTCCATCAAACTGTGACCTGCGATGTCACATAGAAGACGGTCCAGCTAGTGATTTTCAGCTCATGACTGACTTGGACTGCAGGGTACGCACCAGATGGTTGCCCAACAATAGAGGACCCCCCCACCACCACCACCACCACCATCATATTCACCCACTATATAACCGCTGGGAATGTAAATGCAGTCAGTCCATCCAAAATCAATAATGTTGCAGGATAAGCACTGAGCAGTCAAAGCAGAGACTTGATCTCTGCGGCTGAGAATATTCGTGGCTGCGTGCCCATGGGGACGATAATAAAATCATGGGCGAGAGATCTTTTACAAATAAAGAAACAGCTTAATGACACACAAAACTACTTGAAACTAATGAAATTGTGCTCATTTTTTTTTCTCCATGAGTGGATTAGACTGTTTCATTAATAATAATTAAATCGAATTCACATGGGATTTTCCTTTTTCCTTTTCTTAATCTTGAATTCATTTAACTTGTGTTTTGTTCCTCATTACACACCTTACACACCCATTACACATTAAAATACCACCTGCGTGGTATTAAATCCTTCAGCATAATTCAGGGTTTCGCACAGAGCACATTTTTATTGGCCAGAGTTTTGTTGTAAGTGACAAGTAAAACTGCACTTTTAACAGATCTACAACCATGAGACTGCCTTAACATGCAGCTAATGTGAAACATGACTAACAAAATCTTTATCTGACTCACTAACTATTTTTCTTCCATGTTATGAGCTCTTAGCTGAATTGAAAGGCGTGACAATGAGTCTGTACTTGACTTGTGGCAATGAATCCATGCTGGATATGTGTGAATATGTTGTGAGGGAAGATGATTGAGCAACCTGTCTGTTAAAGCCCGGAGGGGGAAAGAGTTCCCTCTTGGTTGAAGCATGGCAGCAGGGGCAGCTGCAGGACTGACCCTGCCAAGGACAGAGAGCTTCCCATGCCTGCTCAATGCCGTAAAATGGGTCATTGAACAGCTAAATGGAGTCATTATGATGAGTAATTAAAAGAAAACTGCTAAAGAGTCCCCAAAGTCCCCCTTTCTCTTGGTTCCGCTGCTTTTTGTGTTTTCGCTGGCCTTTGGTGAAAGACAGCTGCCTTGGGCCACTTAAACTATCACCCCTTTCACTAGAACGCAAAATAGCAGCCTTAGCAGCTAATTGAACCGCATTATCTATTGTCCTCTCATTTACCGGAAATCTACCCATTTTGCAGATTTCCATTACTGATAGTTGGAGATTGAATTTTTTTTTTTTTTTGCCCCGTGCTTTCCATCCTGTACAGCATGTCATATAGTTCGAGTCACAGGAGATGAGAACACAGAATTGTTTCATTAGAGCAAGAGAAGTAATATGAATACTGATTGTGCAGTAATGTGGTGCTTGTCTTCAGCAGACATTAATATGTACATAGGTTGGGAAGGGAATTGTAGCCTCGTATGACTGGATGCTGTCGAGACTTGAAAGGAGCAGGGATGAAATGTGGATAGAAGATGAAGAAATTATGTTTCATTTCTATTTCACTTATTGTAGTGAATACAAAACATCCATCTCACCGTAACAAATGGGGCCCATCTCCATCCCTATTCTAAACTTTCAATAAAAATGAATGAACACGTGCCCATGCAGCCTTCCCCTGGGCAGCTGAGCAGCACATTTCTTATGATAGCCGTGCATGTGGAAGCGGGTGGGGGTTGGCAAGTGGTTGATATTTGATTTAGTAATTAGTAAAACTAACTTTAGCAAGGCCAGAAACTGAAACAGAGGATTTCATTAGCGTGTGCTTGTAAGATAAGGTTAATGAGGTGGTTCAGATTCTAGAACCAAAAAAAAAAAAAAAAAAAAGGAGAGATGAAAAAGAACATTGATGAAGTTGAATTCATTTTGGGCTGAAATGCCAGAAGAAGGTTATCATCTGAAAAAGTGGCTTTTTATTATATGCCCCATTAAGACTGTCCTCTGGTTATTGGATTTAACATGTTGACTAAGATCCCATTTTCACTTCGGGGTCACAAAATGAAATCCACCTCTTTTGTTACGCTGCTCAGAAACAAACTGCTTCAGGGGAAAATTCACATCTATCTCAGTTTTGTCTTTTCTTTTATTGTGTTTACATTCAGAGTTCCAGAGGAGAAATCGCTGAACATCAGCACAGCTGGAGGACACCAGGGATGCTCTCTCACACTGAGGACTTCTACCCAGAGTATAGAGGTGAGTGCAGGTATCTGGTACAGTCAGATTCATGGTTTGAGCCAACTGCAGCTCAGCATGAGCAAACGCCCCCTAAGAGGATCACAGAGAATCCATCGCTAATCCACTGGTCAATAAACATGACAAGTACAATACAGCGCCAGAGACAAGTCAGTCAGAGGACATGCCATCCTGAGAATGTGTGGTCTGAATATCACCGTGGATTTATGTTGTGTTCAGGTCCCCATGTTTCAAACTCTGGCTTTTCACTATAAAAGCCTGTTATATTGTTGGTTTTAGAGGGCAATAGGGAGTCATGATTGTGTGTTCTTTCAATTTTAGGGGTTGCATTATAATTTAATTCCTATACCTACCGATACCCCCCCCCCCCCCCCCACCCCCACCAGCTCATTACAGAATCTTTATTCAGCAAAATTATTGCATCAAAAATTCAATTGTTCCTCCTCACATGGTTCTTATCTTTCAATTTCTTCCTCCACTAAACTTGAATCATCTGATCTAAATCACCATTCCGCAGTTCACCACCGGCATCATATCTGCACATTGAACTATTACTGCTAATTGTGAGGTCGTTAACAAAGAAGACGTGGCCTTGACGTTTTAAATGATCACTGATCCACTTTTTGTCCAATACATCTTCATATCCTGCATGACATCTCTGCTTAACTGACTCACTAGTTACTCAGCTCTTCTGCCATGTAAAGCCAAGCAGATGGAGAGTGCCCCACGGCTTCATCAATGTGATGTTTTTTTTTGTTGTTTTTTGTTGTTTTTTGTTGTTGTTGTTTTTTTTTTATGTAAACTTTCCTCTTGCCATTTATATAACCGTAGCTAAAGGTGGACAATAAAATGCCAGCACGAAAAATGGTTTCCATTAACATTGCTGTAAAAGTTTAAGGGCATCCTGCCTTGTTGTATTTCTTTCTTGCTTCTGAATTAGAAAATAAAGCAGAAAGAAAAAGTAAACTGATCTGTAAAAATGAACCCCCTTCCCCTTTCCTAGGCATATCTACATTTAATTCATAACTGGTTAAATTACAGTCAGCATGTTAGGATGATAATAGCATTAATGCTGAGACAAAGTAACAGAGGATTTTTGTTGTCTTAGTACTTCATATAATTACCAACTTGTTAAAACATTAAAAAATGTCAAGGCTAGTCCCAGTGTCGATTAAGGAAAAATTAAACAAACTAAAAGAGACACAGAACATTAAAAAAGGCGGCTGGAGGACACTGATAATAACGATGATGTACCCATAATTGCGACGTGTTTGAAACTGTTTTCGCAGTTGAGATAGTGTATTCAGTGGATCCCTGTCATCATCTAAATCTGCTTGTAACATGATATTCAGTGTATGAGCTGATGTGCCACAAAGAATCGGGTCTTTTAAGTTTCATTGCTAACCAAGGAAACCCTCTCTATTGGATTTTTGACATGTTTATTGAAAAAGATTTGTCTTTTAGGCCCTTCGCTTTCATGTTCACAGTGTTTCTTTTTCAAAATGGGGAACAGCCACTTATGTCACTATCCGTTGAAGCTAGAAGATGAGAGACAATGAGCCTTTGTGTGCATTGCCCTTTGTCTATATTCTTGTCAATCACATAAGGAGAGGCACATTTGGACAAACACTAAACACTAAATCTCTGTTGGATGTATCAGATGTGAATTTGAGTGCTCAATGAAAGAGTTTGATATAATCCTTGTGTCGAACTGTCCAGAAAAATGTCTGTTGCATATGAAATCATTATGCACAGGAAGGACACACACCTGCATATATATATATACACATATACAGTATATATGTGTGTGTACTATTTATTACAAGTTTGGCAATCCATTGAAGCAGCTAGGTTTTAACCACTGTCAATAAAAAGTGAAGATGTAGTGTTGCTGCAACTGAGGTTGAAGTTTGTGGGTCCAGAGCTGGAGAGGGACCGCAAAACTCCCAGTTTAATTATTTTATTTTAAAAGAGAGTGTCCAGAGCAATATCCTTTTAGGGAACCTATATTTCCTAGTTTCCCTGCAGAGATATGTGCCGCTACTTTGCTGATCTGTACAGGATGTGCATGGCGCTCAACAGGAAATGTGAAAAACCTGTCTGCTTTGGGGAACAACATTTCATTGCAAATTTATTGTTCACACAAGAGCGTGCCTCTCCAATATTGATTTTTTTGTGTTATTTATGATTTCGATTCCACCCTTGTTTCAGTGTTTCGCAGTGCTTTCTTATAAAAGCTCTATACAAAGCTCTATATATTGGATGCAGAATATCGTCATTGATCGCTGATCATTCTGCCGTCCAGGTCACGACAGCTTTAGGCTTAAGCCCGATCAAGCTACATAGTGCCAGGTCTTCCATCAACCTGGATTCCTAATTGATGGCACTACAGAAGAGTTATTTGAATGGATTACTGTACAGAGCATCATGGATTAGCCCGTGAGGGACATGGATCCCGAGGGAGTCTTAAATTGGTCACATAAAGTGATTATAAAACATCCACAAGGCCGGCAATTATTGGGTCGCCTGCACATCAGACTCATTTAACCCTTCATGGTACTCAGAGTATCAATATCACTCTGACCTGTTCTGCCTCACATGTATGCTGGCTGAGCTGTGCACATTACTATGTGATCAATGCCTTCACGATGGGACACAGCTCCTTGTAAATATAGCATCCGTCTGTGTAGTTGCATCGACGACTTGAGGCGTCAAGCTGGTAACGCACGGCGGCCACATAAAACACAAGTGTCTTCTTTTTAACCATTATGCTCTTTTAGACGAGATCAATAGAACAGACCACAACCCTCCATCGCAGCACAATCTATAGTTAAAAAACCTGAATGCCTGGTTTACACCTCTTGATTCTTTTGATTACATGATCGCAAGGAAGTGCAGCCTTCAATCAGGATAAAAGAAAAACTCGACACGTGGAACTGCCCCCCTCAGAGATTCTGTGGTGGCTCTACAGTGTACCGGTGCATTTCCCAGAATCGACCTCATCCAATTTCCTTGACCGGGCCGTCATCACTGCTGATGTACTGTAATTTTTAGCCAACACTTTACTCACTTGAGTCCCCCTTAGGCCATTATTTTTTATGATGAGAACTTCATGTATCAGAATTATTGCCATATTAATATTATTGAATTATATTAAAGGCTTTTTCATGAAAAAGACTAGATGATCCAAACCCAGCTGAAGCATCCCTTCGGTGCACGTCCTGAGCAAATGCGAGTCCTACTGCTGAAATCAGTGTTAAAACACGTGTTATTTGTGAAACAAAGCATGACAAAAGTAGTTTGGATGCGTTAAGATGATCAACTGCTGCTTCACATCCTCATTGCTCCGCTGCCAGACGTATATGTGCTACTTGAAACTAATATGCAGCAATAAGTGGTGACCTTTCCCTTTACGACAAACTGGGCTTGCACTTTTCAGGAACAAAGGAAAATACAGAAATGACCATAAAGTATTTTTATTACACAAACTAATGTTTCATGCGTTATGGAATACACCTGTATTGAATTTTATACTAATGTCACCAAAAATAAATGTCAAGTTTGTTATTATTCAACAAAATCATTAGGTTGATCAGGGTCTTTGAATGAACATACGCTAACAAAGGTTAAGTCAGCATTTAGTACTATAGCTACACTATAGCTGTGATCACCATTCACAGCTATAGTGCAAACATAAACCCCCCGTGTCTGAGACACCAGACACATAATGTGCTGTTTCCTGTACAAGACTGCTAAGGTCATCAGTTCCTGCACAGTTCTCATAAAATTACGTGTTTTTTTTTTTTTTTTTTTTAAATCTAAAACATAAATATTTGCAACAAATATTCGTAGAGTAAGCCAAAATTAGACTCTGCTAATTAAAAAAGTGTTGATATATCGTGATTTCAATTACTTTAATCAAGCGCTATATTTTGTTAATGAAGACGTGCACAGGCAACCGAGCAGTGTGTTTTATAATGGAAAAGGCGATGGGGAAGAAAATGAGTGCAAGTTTGAACGGGACTACATTGTTTTGATAGACAGCTGTCAGCTATTCATTACAGGCTTCCTTATTACCCCCCCCCCCAAATCCACATCACTAATAAAATGCTGTAGCACCTTCCTCTACATGATAAGAGACTTTTCTCAATTCACGACAGCTCAATTCTCCCTTCTTATTGCACGCCGTTCATCCAGCCGCAGATGACAAAGCTTCCTGTAGTTATTAGAGTTTGGCTTTAGTCAAACTGGAGCAGTAAGACAAACACTCTGCATGTGTAATGTGTTTGCTGTTTTGAAAACACAGACTCGAGTTAGGTGTGCGCTCGAGTTCGAAAAGGAGACATAATATACTGTAGGCCTGGGTTTATCGTCTTCAGAGAAGGATTAAAACCTGAGGCCGTTCACCTTTAAAGAAGGATCTCATGGCCATCTGCTTTTATGTTTCTTCTTGTCAAAAGCTTTTTTTGTAGCACCATAATTACTCAATATGCTTTTTATTTTAACCTTGCGATCAAGTATAAAACTTCAAAGATTATTCATGCGGCAGCAACACATAGCAGCAAATGAGTCCTTTGGGACATTTGACATAGTCGCACAATCATCTGTGAGCATTAATTGTTTACTCTCTTGCATTAAGTAAATCTGAGGTGACTGTAAATAAGGAGAAGGAAAAACTAATGTGGGAACTCTCTCACATTAGTCCATAAGCTTCCCATGGCACATTTAATCCTGGCTAATGATTTTCTTAAGAAGTTCTCTTTGGTCTGAAAGGTAAGAAGATTACGGCAGGTGAGACAACACCCCACTTTATTGAGAAACCTGTTGCAGAATCACTTTGTCACAACACCATGAATTTGTTTTATTAACCTTTATGTTCTTCAATAGTTTTGCGATATATATATATATATATATAACTTGCTCTGTTTGTTTATTTGTTATTTTAGAAGAAATTAACTCAACATTTCAGGATCTGTTGAAGTGTTTAACATCGCCATTGTGCTCCTTAATTTTTTTTATCCCTTTGGAAAATAGCTCTGAAGCTGAAAATTGCAGCTTAAATGGATTATAGATGATTATCAGTGTGTGAGTGTCCAACTTGGGCAGTAAAGTGTGTGGATTGTGGCGCAGTGTTCCTGGCAACAATCACTCATCCAGCGGGCTTTGAATACCGAGCTGAAGGTGTAATTAATCTACTGTATAAACAGTGGAGTCAATAATGCTGTCCAACTTTCATTTATTCACATCACTGGCATCAGTTGTCACCCACCGTGTTCTATCATGATTCACATGTACGCCAGTTTATTGTACAGCAGCTGTATTAACTTATTAATCCACCTTCGGGGAGTGAGAGAGAATTCGATGAACAGCTGTAATACTTGCCTGTAATACACTGATACCTGCATACAAACGCCTGTTTGCTTCATAAATAAAGACCACTGCCCTCCATGCGGAGTGGCATCAGTTCCACAAATGCAAATTAACCACAGCTAACAGTAAACAAACTGATGCATTTGGCCACTAATATGAAGAATGAATGGTATTTTAGCAGCTGCCAGGGAGGAATGGCGAAAAATTGTATGGTTGCTTCAATATGATCAATAATAGAAAATAGAAATGCATTGTTAACATTTACTTTTGGAATATGTGGAAACAACTTAGCAGTTGTATTAAAATATAAATGCTTCTAATAGTTAACTAAATGTAGTAGATAAATGTTTTTAATAGTT
This sequence comes from Remorina albescens, assembly GCA_034769265.1. Lineage (NCBI taxonomy): Eukaryota > Metazoa > Chordata > Actinopteri > Carangiformes > Echeneidae > Remorina > Remorina albescens. The sequence goes on from CM068493.1 coordinate 5,168,920, forward strand.
TACTAAATGGACTGGATAAATGGTTTCAATTGTAAGATAAAGGTAAGAAATAAACACTTTGGAGATGGATAAGTGGTCGAAATAGCTTTAAGTAAACATCTTATGCCACTTTAAGTAGTAAAAGTAGAAAATAATGCAACCTTGATCAAAGCTGGCTGAAACATTGAAAGGTTCAGGTGCAAGAAGTGACAATCCACCATGACATCATCCATGGACTGGTCTGTGAGCTGTGAGCTGAAGCCTCAAGTTTGTAAACTTGGCCACCATCCTGGAAGGAACTATATTAAAAAGAGAAGGCAGAGCTGAGGAGGAGCGAGGGGCAGATCTGAGCAGCTCTGTCCTCTATCCAGAATATCAGGCGGGTCACTGTTTGTGGTGCAGACCATCCATCATGGGGTAGCCACGCCCTCACGCATACCCTGTTTTATGGTCTGTGGTTTTTCCTCTAAATGGGACCATAATTTAAAAAAGACCACCAACATGTTGTGTTGAAGGAAACATGAAACCTGTGATTGCGATTATAAAGTCATTAGGGAAAATGTTAAGGTCATAAATCAGGGAAAAGTTAGGAACATTTTCTCAGTCTTCAATACAAATGGAGTTCATTTGCAGATACTGGAGTTGCCTCCTGATGGTCATCAGACAGACTGAAATCCAGTTCACCAGAGTGACTGTGCGGGCGTTTCATTTAACATTTTTGGTATATTTGATGTTATTTTTTGAACATCAGTTGTTATCAACAGAAAAATCGAATCATAATAATATTCAGGCCGTGGTGTCCTTCAGACCTGCACATGAATATTAGATGCAGCTCAGGGTGTGTGTACTGTTTGAATTTCAGTGGAGCATCCATAACTTCCAAGAAAGTAACCTTGCTTTTACTTTCACAGTCTCTTTTAAATTTCCAGGCTGTTACTTGACAGCACAGTCAAATCTGAATGTGTCATCGTGTAAATATGTCATCCCTTCAGTGTGACTGAAGGCTGAGGGCGCTCAGTTCAACGGGGCCTGGTAAAAGGAGAACGCTTTCATCGGCCAACTGGTTAATCACATCACATAAGACATCTGTCCACTATGTAATATATCTTGTTGTGTGACCTTTCGACTTTGACGTGGAATGATAATTGCCTTGGCTTCATTTCTTTTGCGGGTTATGACACGGATGACGTTTATTGACTACTTACTCCTATACTTAAGTATTTTACAAGGAGCGTGCCAAAGGCAGCGTAGATTAGGGTCCTCTGTGAGAAAGAAGCTGTCCTACTGAGGATTTCTGTGAGAGCTGCTCAAATATTACATGACTTGTTTCCCCACTTTTTAATATTAGGAAAGGCCGTAGTATTTTTTTTTTTTCTTCTTGTTTCCCACGTGCATTTGTGGGAAGAAATTCAAATGGACAACAGCAATAAAAATGCAAATTCTGACACAGGGCTATCAGAGCATTTTATGTACTTTTATCTCCACTAATGGCCATTAGCATTTAAAGCCCCTGCTTGTTGTGTCCTCCAAGATAACTGGAATGGAAGTCCTCCCAGCGGCATGCCTGTCCTATTGTGTTGAGATGTACTTTACATGTACTGTAGAGGTGCCTTTCTGGAGCACACCTTAAAACCTTTCACTCCTTCCATAGTGAATAAGCTTTCTGTTCAATCCTCTCCCCTCCCTCGCTGAGTCTGAGAGAATTTGACGTGTCAGAAACAACAACTTTTCTTTCCAAGGCAGAGACATTTTTATTTTTCCCCACACTGCCATCGCACAAGGTGGTTGTTTCCATTTTCCACCCCCGTGTTTCCTTTCATTCCTGTATTCGGTATAGATGGATCAAATTGCTGCAACAGAAAAGTCAGACTTCTCTGATATTTGCAACTCAGATTGATTTTTTTTTTTTGCTGTCATCTTGTCAAACTCTAATACTGCTTTTGATTTCTGTACAAAGGAGCTCATACTGAAGGTTCAAAGAGGAGCATGAAGTCCTTATTCCTCATAAATAATCATCTCTTAACACCAAGTGTGCGCGCACACGCTCATTTACACAGCAGACTGGTAAACTCCAGCCACATCAGTGTGCTGCATACTGCTGCTCAGCTCTGCTGCCACTGACCACCACAAGCTCTAACATACCGCCCACACAGGGGTTATTGAACAGACAGATACTCAACCCAAATACAAAGAGCCAAAAACTCATGACACAAAAATTCCAAGTGGCCTCAAAGCCATACAAAAAGTAGCCAAACAACTGTAAAGCAACGCAAAATGATTGAAAACAGATGTGAGACAAGTCATAGGAGATTAAAAGTGACCGCAAAGAGACAATAAAGGGAGACAGGCAACCGCTGAGACAACGAATGAAATGACTGCAAAAGATTCTACATATATATGCAAAATGACCACAAATGGATGAAAAATACAGCAATAAGGAACCAAACGGCTAAAAAAAAAAAAAAAAAGAAAAAAAAGGTGCACAATGACAGAGAGACACAAAAAACCCACTGTAGATATACAATTCTTTCATTCAGGCCATCTCAGGGATGGCTCTTAACCACAAACTATAATCTAAAGTAACATTTTCACTTCAGCCTGTCGTTGCTTTTAGCTGCTTTCTAAAAGAACCGCCATTAGTTGGCAAGAGGCTGACATGCATTGGAAGCTAAAAAACACACCACCCACCCTTCCAGTCTTCACCTACATGTTATTCAACTGCAGCCAGTTCCTCTTCTGCTGAAAACTGCTTCGGCTGCCATTCACCTCCACAATCCAAGCTCATGCATGAAGTAGTGTTTGCCTTTAGTCAGCGATCATTATTTTCAGGCAAACATTGTGAATTGATTGAAGTCAATTAAGCCAAATGTATTTGTGGTAGCATGCAATGTGGGGGCAGTTTCATTACTTTTGTGACAATGTGCGGGAAGATTTCGTACTTCATTATGTGAATTCAAACGAGTCGAAAATGTTCTAACAACCACAGTTCCTGTCAGTTTAGTTCATTGGCAAATTTACAGTTTAAATCATTTTTCCAGAGATAAGTTTTGTAGACATAACAAAAAAAAAACAAAAACCTAACTTTGCTAAATCATGTCAAATATTGAGCTTGCTCTAGAACATGTCAGTGGGATATGCAGCTAGCAGCGTCTCCCTAAAGTAGAGGAATACCCCACTGAAATACTCCACTGAACCTGCCTAAAGATTGATGAGCTGACTAAACTGCATGCTGGAATTTATACATATTTACAGATACAACAAATAACTCGCAAAAGTCTAGTGAGTTTATGTTTTCATTCCAAGTGACACAGTTTTATTAGGATTTGGGAGGGGAAAAATGAAACTAAATGCTTTATATTTCTTAGCTTTATATGTTTACACGATACACAAACAACATGCACAGAAATAATGATAGAAATGTTGTAATTAAGCACTGGAGAGTCATCAGGTTGGAGCCTTGTAGTCATTTTATAGCCATATTTTGCATACTGTAGATTTGCCAAATGCGTGTTCACAAGTTATGTCTCACAATAAGCAGTCCATATAAACACCTCCGCACAGTGAGCTCTGCACTCCCGTTGCCAAATTGATGCAAATAAATAGTCAAATAAAAAACCCTGATGTGAGCATCTGGATGCAGAATGGGGGATCTGCATTAGAGCGTAAAAAAAATTGCATAATTCCTTGGAAGCCAGACAAAACTTTATTTATATATATATATATATATATATTATTTTTTTTTTTTTTTTTCTTGGAGTCTAACTTGTCTTGTCCCTGCCTGCTTCATGGAGCTCATCTCAAAGTGATAATGTCCTCTTCCTAAATCTGTCAGATAGTCCATCAGGTCAGACGGGCTGGTTGTTCCTGTTTGCAGCTTGTCAATCAGGAAACTGAGGCAGGTTGTGCTGTCAGTCACAAGTGTGGCCCTGCAGTACAGCATAATTGAATTAGCTCCAGCTGCTTGCTGAAGGTTAATTGACGGCGGGAAAAATAAAACTTGGCGGGGCATGGCGGGAGTAATTTGACAAAGATAAGGACAGCTGTCTTATCTCAGATTTTTGTTCAGATTTTAAACTTTATCATTTCTCTAAACATTAGGCATTAATGAAGAAGGTGTTTGCACTTTTTTTGCCACACTGAATCACAAAACATTTCCTGGACATGCCATGAGTCAGTAGCCAGAGACGCTGCTGGCAGACGCGTTAGCTTGAAGGCCAAAATAATATGCTGAGCTGATGGTCAGTTGATGGTCTGGAAAATTGCATTTAAACCTTCAGGTGTTATTCCAACTTGTAACTTGCCCTCAAACATACAGATTTAATTAAATTCTACTTCACTGCATCCTTTTGTTGAATGCCCTCAATAGCCCGGTTCCTTTTGTTCTCCCCACTGTTCAGCACACATCCTGTACAACTGAAATTATATGGTTTTATTATAGAGTGGCACTTCTCATGTCCACAGTGCAAAAAAGAAAAATTAAATAAAATAAAACAAATCACAGTGCTGATTTTAACCGTCACTGTAGAAAAGCGGTGGAAGGCCGAGCTGTTTTTCACTGACGATTGTGAAGGACTGCTTTAACTTTTACAGGGTTTCACTGAAGAGTGTTTCCATCAGTCAGTGATTCCATGCCATTCTCTATGGCTTGCCATCTCTATAAGAGGCGTCACCCAAAGTAGAGCTTTTAGTTTGTAATGAGATTTTTTTGTTCTCGTCTAAACTGGAATCGCACACCAGGCTGTGAGCTTGCTGAAGGACTCTTGATACACTCAAGAACAATAGAGTGAGATATTGGGAATTTACAAGAGATGGCAGGGCAGTAAGTCATTTAAAGTTTCACAAAGTATGACACCTGTGTGGAATACCAAGCAGCTAGTGGACTGATTGTAACTTAAAAATACACCAAGCTGCTGCTTCAAATTCAGGATGCCAGTGCATATCAGCATAAGCTCAACCTTTGCACTCGGGGGCTTAATTAGCTAAAAAGGATTTGTTATTTGACATTTAGCACTAATGTATGATCACCATTAATGGAGATCGGCCCACACTTAAGAATTACTTATAATTCCGATGCCAATTTGCAGCTTATTATCAGTGACCACAGTTAATTAGTGCCAGTACGATGTTATTTGTCTTTATTAATCGCTGCAAAGTTTGAATAAATCAAGGGTCTTCGATTACAGAGCAAAGAACCAAAAATAAGACATTTACGAGCTTCAAACCTGAGTTAGCTGTGATAAATAGTGTCCTGTGAAAGAGGACATGAAGGTGGTTGGTGTGAGAGAAGAGGATGCAGAAGACAGGCTTAGATGGAGGCAACGGATTCGGTTGGGCGACCCCTGAAGGGAAAAGCCGAAAGGAGAGGAAGAAGAGATAGTGTCCTGTTTGAAATGTTTTTAGCGCTGCAATGATTGGATAATGAATAGTTTATTATTATTATTGTGCTGTATTATTGTGTTATTGTATTGTTGTTTATTGTTATTGTATAGTTTATATATATTTTGAGTATTGATTCATCATCTAAGTTGTGCAGTAAAAGAATCCAAACATTCTCTTGATTATTAGTCTCTGGGAAATTAAAATTGAGGATTGTGAATATTGTTAGTAGTTGGAGCTCTATTTCTTTTTCTCGTGTTTACAACAATCTCGAAATTTCAAACATCTATATTTTTAAAAGACAAAAGACTTCATTTTCTCGGACAATTTGATGCGTATTTATGATGCAATAACAATATGTAAAATGTTATGGATTCATAATATACTGCTCTACTGAGTTAAATTAAACAAAGCAGTGAATTTCCTCATTCAGTGACCATCTGAATCACTACAGTATAGAAGAGAAGCTCGGATGCTGCACCATCACAAATATTAGCAAAAGAGTGGTGCTCCAACAGAGATGTCAGATATACTGTGAGTGAGACCTTGACTCTCGCTGTTTGTTTACCAAATTTAATCTGTCAAAATTAATCAAAATAACCTGAGTGTTGGCTTCTTAAGCTTTAAAGTTCAACAATCAAGGCTTCCTTTGACTATTCCACATACATCATCTATACATGAATGACTGCATGTGGGTCTCTAGCAATAATAGCAACATTTGGTTTATTTAACGCACAGAACGTAAATGACAATGCTTGTGTTTGCAAGAGAAAGGTATAGCACGGAAGTAAAAATACTCCAACAATTAGGGACAAATGCATTGACAGATGTGAAATTTATGTTTTCTGACAGAAACACTGTTCTTAGTGTCAGAAGGGAAAAGGGGAAGAGTCAAAAACCACGGAGAAGCAACAGGATCCTCATGTCCAGTCAGACTGTTTGGCTCTGTGGATTACAAAATATTTTGACAGCAAGTGTTGTGACATGTGATAATAATAAGTTGGTTCATGTCTGTAGTTAAATGTTTGTAATTATCCTGAATTCCGCAATTTTTTTTCATTTTTTATTTATTTATTCTTTTTTTTTGCAGCATCAGTGAGTGGAAGGGGAATTCACTGTGGTGAACTTGGGCTTGCATATCAAAGCGCCATCATAAAGATTTTATTTTTTTGTGTGTGTTTATGACATAAATATCTTTTAGTTTTCTTTCTTTCTTTCTTTCAACGCTTCAACACTTCAACAAAGAAAACTTGAGCCAAGAGTAAAAATACATGGTCCTTTTGACAGAAAACAGATGATATATTATAAAAAAGATAAAAAAAAAAAAAAAAAAACTAAACTAAACTGCATGCTAGCAGTCAGAATAAGAATACTCACAATACATACATTTATGAGAAATTCTAATAGCATTCAAATTGATTCTCAGCATTTAAGTTTTCTTGAATGGATCTTCAGCCCATCGACAGCTGTTAACACATATTTAGCAAGGCAATAGCTAAGTCGAGCTTTAGGCTTTGTCTGTAAAACAAATTAATTCAGTGCATTGAGCTGGCCTACAATGCTCATCACTTATAAGAGAAGTTGGATTACAATACATCAAAAAGTCAATTTGCTGAGTTCCCATGTGCTGAAAAAGACTTACAGAATCCAACAAGTATATCACCTGAGCCATAAAGAGTGCAGAACATCTTCCAAAAAGTATTCAATTAAGACAAGGCCATCAATTTTTTTCCAGGCAATATTCCCCGAATAATTAATGTAGGACTTTAATATCCTCTGTTATAACCCAAGCACGTGTCCTCGTTCTCCCTTTCTCCAAAGTTATTCAGCACCTCAATGAGCACAATGTTTTCCTTCCCCAAGAGAAGTAGTTCCATTTCAAGTCAATGATTCTCCACTTCTGGTTTCCCATCTTGACTTTATTTCATTCTTAGCAGCCAGAAGTGCATGCATTTTCAATGACATCGAATAAATGGCCGTCATTGGTATGGATAAAGGGGGGTCCTTAGAGACTGAGGCACCTTCATCATCACAAAGCAAAAGATGGGAAGCATGGGGAGACACAACAAAAAGTGGGCCCGTCAAATAATAAAAACAGCCCCTTCGATATCATTCCTTTGTACACACTTGGAGATAGAAGAGAAAAGCATTTACTTAGCGTGCACAGTGAAATTGTTTGGAAAGACCCACCGAGCAGCAGGGGAGTGGGAGGCAGAGATAGCCAGAGAGTGTGGTGGTTTGGCCGGGTTGCTTACAATAAAGTGAATGGTTATAGGAGAGGGGACAGCAGTATCAAGGTCCTTCTCCCCCCCACTTAACGTGGTATTGTGAAGCTTCTGTCAAAGTTTGCCTTGAAACTCCGGCTCTTGTGATGGAGCAGCACTCCCGAGGCCTTGCGTGAGAAAAGACAACTCACCTGCTTCTCATTTTTAAGCCTCCAGCGAGCCGCAGAGAGCAACTGCAGCTTAAAGATTTCCCCTCAAGTATACCCCAACCTGTCACTACCGCGACACCTACCTCAATCCCTCTCCCTCAGCGGGCGACTTCTTGTGTGATTTTCTATCAGATGACCAAAAAAAAAAAAAAAAAAAAAAAAAGCTGCTGCCAAACTTGAATTATCGCCTCACAGTTTTATGCCGCCACCAACCAGTGAAGTTACAGTCTACATCCACGACAGTCCATACTGAAGTTGACCTTCACCACTCTGTGATAAAATATCTTCACTTCATCATTTTATCAAAATTAGATGAAGGTGGGAAATTTTAGTTGAAATTTTAGCGCAGGAACAGCAGAGCAGATCGTACCAATATTCTACATGTGTTTGGATACTGAATTGATGACAGTAATCTCAGGTGCCTACCTTGAAACTGCATTGTCTGTTATCATCTTGGTGATCTGCCAGAATCAGCTTTACTGGTCAAGCATCTGAACAAATACAAGGAATGTGACTCTGTTCCTTTGTCCCATAAACTTAAACAATAACGGAGTAGACATAGAGCAGGACCGTCAAGTCAAATCTATTTTATTTATGTATCACTTTGAAATAGGCTACATGTATTGTATGACATGGACATAAAGTGCAGGTTTGGCAGAGGCATACAGCAAGGCGGTAAGTCAAATTCACTAAAATTAAATAAATAAATAAATCACGGACCTGATGATTTACTGAGTAGAAGTGACGAATGAAAGGGCCCTGAGCAACTGGAACAAGGCTGTGTTTGAATTAGTCTTCAAAACTAGGGTTTCAATAGGTTATCCACAGAACAGCAAAAGCAAAAGAAAAATCTTCATTACCCAGAGCATAAAGCCTAAATGGAAAAAAGAGACTGTGGAATGGCTGCCTGTGTCTGATAGGGGAATAGACTCAGCTCTGATGCCTTGGGTGTTCTGGCCTGCTGCACTCAGGGCTAGCACTGGACCATACAGATTGCTGCCATTATGGAAAGTGGGTCTGTGGTGGCAAATAGACCTAAGCTTTCATACAGTAAGGCAACGTACCCTGCTGGCTGCCTCGGGCTCACCTGAAGACGTGAATATACAACATGGCATGGTTTGCATAAAAGTGAAGCAACAAAAATTCATTTTAATGTAGATTGTTACTTTGTTTATCCCTGAACAACTTACCACTCTACGCACATTTTGGTTGCATGTGGTGTGGATTTATCGGGACACAAGCTTTGAAAGAAAGAAAAAAAAACAAACAAACAAACATCTGAATTTATCATATTTTTAAGCCAAAGATTGCCGATTGGCGTGCGCACGCTTGTGCTACTGTGTTTACCCCAACAAGGGGAAGAAACCTGGCTGTAATTTATGCATAAGTTTCGCTGGTGAGGCAGCGAATCAGTAAAAGGCTCACTAGACTGAGTCACTGTGGACAAACAAAGCACAGCCAATGCATTCTAAATGAGAGGAGGCTTCTCCAGTTTAACTTAAACTTCCATTTAGCCGCTAAAGCATCTCGCACCGTGTGCCACGCTGTGAGCGAGCAGAGGTCAGGTCAGATGAGCTCAGTGCGGTATTTGTGATAAATGTCATAGACTGGGGAATAATAAGGAGACATAGTTTTTCTTTAAGAGATCTCTTGCCTTGCCAGATATTCTGCAGAAGTATGTTTTTCATATTCATTTCATGGAAGATTTGATTTGGAGCCTCTTTCTTCCCAGGGGCTTTGAGCGCGTTCTTTTCTTCTCCGCTCCTCTGCCGCTACTCTTTTGTCGTCATGAAGGTGGTTTTGTTGTGGCAGCCTTTGGATTTCTCTTGTCGTCGGCCACAGCATTTATTCTTGCTTTTTATCTGGACTTGAATAGCTGACCAGTGCCTTTACTGGATTATCTGAGCCCTGTTGTAAATCATTTCTTTGTGCTGTGTACAACTGAGGGAGAACAACAATGAAACATGGTTTCCATGCAACACAATTCCCTTTTACTTGTATTTACAATGCTGTCTTTTATGCATTTTTAAATGAAACGCAGGTCATGTACTTTTGTACACGTATGGACAGTCTCGAAAAAAAAAAAAAAAAAAACTCTAATCTCCAAGATCTAAATTCAGTGACATGGTAGGCCCTCGGTTTGGGCCATCATCAGACATACTGCCAAGACTTCTAATGCCGGCTGCCACAAATCAAAATATCCAAGTACTGTGAAAAGCTATTTTGGCAAAAACAGCTGGCTGCCTGCATTCATTTACCGCATTTGCTTAAGAGAGGGGATGGGGAAATCAGAATAAGCTAATAGACAAGACAACATACCACCAACTTCCTTATTCATAATAAATGTATGAAATGTAAAGCACAAAAAGGTTCATGTAGAAGCTACACAGCAGATTCACATTTAATCTCACCCTTTAGGCTCAACATATGAAGCCTCAGATTATGGTGCCAATGTTCCACTGTATCATTTTATCAGCACGCAGTCCAATTCTTACTGTTGGCATGATTCAGATCTACAGTGATGTTTCTCTCGTTACCACCACTATTATTGTCTCTCTTGAAGTTCTAATGCTGTTTTTATATACATCATGTTTCAGTGTAAGTGTCTGTGTATTAGGATGTGTTTGGAAATATTAAACGTGAGCAAACATCAGTTTGTTAAACTGGAACATTGTTATTTTTTCCCCACACTGATCAAGAATTGTGTTCAACGTATGTACTTAAATATCTGCTTGTAGCAGCCAAAGTGTGATCAGTATTTTACATGGCTACATTTGGGTATTTGCAGCACTAACTTATGGTTATATTTGAATATTAAAACAGGTTACAGTCACTTAAAGTACCTGATTGTTTCATTCAAGCCAAACCACATTTCTTTCCCTTTAGCCTCTGCAAAGACCTTTACTCCTCAAACTTAACCCCAAGTCCGGTCTCTTGTGTCAGGACTTTGGCACGAAAGCCTCTGCAGTGATTAATACTTCAGCCTATTTGTGCTCTAGTTATAATGCATTTTTACTTTTATCCTGACCACTAACCAATTAAGACTGCTGATGACATAGAGGTGCAGAGCCATCACCCCTCTGTATGTACAGTAAAGCTTCTCAGAGGAAGCCTTTTGACCAAAAAAAAAAAAAAAAAAAAAGAGTTGTTTGTGTTTGTGTGCAGCAACAACATTGCCATTGTGATCTCTGATGAGGAGAACCACAACCGTCTTGTGACTGTAATGTGATAAACCTAACTTACAAAAGGTCAAATGACAGCAGGGATGGTCTTTAGGTCCACAATGGCAGGTGGGGTTTCAGCTTGAGGTATATTCTCTCTGCCATTAACGGTCACATTTAATCTCTTTGACCAGTGTGATAATTGCCGTTGTGCAGAGAAATGTCCTTTAACGCATAAAAGCCCCTTCTCACCCCCTGTGTCCCCCCACAAGGCAAAGCATTCTGGCCTGTTTCTTAGCTGGAACCGGTGAACTAGAAGAGAAGAGCAGACGTGCATCGTATCCCTGAGGTTGTGTTTTCACCAGCCTTTCTGCCGTCTCTCCACTTCTACCCCATTTAGATTTATTACAAATTAGTTTCTATGATGAGATCAATACGAATCTCAAATATTTCTGACATCGCTCAACAGTCAGAGCTACTTAACTAAATGGTCTTCTCTTTCATCTACATCTCATATTAGAATTTAGATGAATTAATGCTATTGCCAACACTGTTTAGTTCACTTGATATGTGAATATAGTGGAAATGACACTGAACGGTGAAGGAAATAACCGAAAATTCCCTTTCAGAAAAGATGCCATTCACATATACTGAACTATATCTGAACAGTAAAAAAAAAAAAAAAAGAATCAGAGCTAAAAAAAATAAAAAATAAAAAATGTAAATTCTCTTTAAACATAATGAAAGCTGCATGGATTAAAAAGGCATTTTCTAACTTATAGATCTATATCGATGAACTCTGTCCCCACATGGTACAATATAGAATCTCCTGAAAAAAGAAAATCCAATAAATTCCTTCAAAAGGCACATTATTATAGCAGGAACTGCTGTCTTTCATGCACGACTGCAAGCGCAGCAGCAAATACATTTCCTACTTGCTTGTCAGCAGTTATACATTGACCAGTGAACAATTAAAGGCCATAATGAGGGCCATAATAATGAGTGATTTGGTGATGGAATAAACTAAGGTTGTCGATTAATCCAGCAAAGAAAAAAAAAAAAAAAATATACCCCCCCACCCCAAGATTTTAGTGTTCCAGCCGTACATGGTCTGTTGTGACCAGATGGCTAATGTTGCCTAATTTGTGATTAGGTTGTTGTGTAGCTGACGGTTAACAGCAAAGTATTCCGACTTTATGACCTTAATGTACTTTTTACAATTGTTATACTGTTCATCATCACCCTCGCAGTATCACTCAGCAGCTGCACTTGTGACGGTGGCTGATGTTCACCAAAGGTGACATAGTGCAAAAAGTTCTTTATGTCATTTCATCAGTGGCAGTCACCACCATTGTGTTGCCTCATAGAGGAGTTCTATACCTCAATTGTGATCTGACCTAACAGATATATATGTTCAAAGTAAAAGAAGAAATGTGTTTTTAGCCTCTAGTTTTTTCTTAGAATGTATGTGTTACTTGTGAACTACAACAAGTTCAAGCTTCAAGAGAAAATAACCCTCCCTGGATGCTGGTGCTTCATCTTACAATTTTGTTTCCCTATTTTTTACCCATGGTTCGTTTCACCATGCAAAAGATCTTAATCTAATTTTGGCTGATCCACCAATCACCTCTTGCTCCTTTCTCTTATATAATCCAGTGCTAAAAAGGTTTTAATTTATGCATGAAGCTTTTCAGAGGAAAATCCTAAATACATTGATCCAAAGTGTAATTTCGTGTGATGTTGTATAATTGATTTAGTGCCACTTCTCAGCACTGGCCTGATTCAGTTCCATCTGACAGTCTTCAGGTTTATGGTGGGAAAACAGAGACCCTGCTTTTCCTAACCTGTCAAGTCGTAATTGGTTTCCTTTTAATAGCAGTCTGCCACAGGGACTGCAAACGCCTCTTAAATTGTGTACAAAATAATTGGTTGGCCATGTTCAAGGAGACCTTGCAGTAAAAATGAATCCTAGGAGAATGAGTGCATCATTTCAATACCAGCATATGCAATTTAAGTACATTTCCAAGCCTGATAAAATGTAATTAATATCAGCTTTATGTTCCTGTTTTTATATTGCAGGTTATTCCTCCGTGTGCATGAGAGAGACAGAGAAAGGAAGACCGAGGCAGAAACAGTAAGATGAGACCATTTAATGATGGTAACCTCTACTCTAAGGAGAAAAGCACAAGCCAACCTGAGGTGGTGAAATCGCTCTTGGACCACGTCACCACCAGTTTACTGCAGGCGCACTCCAATGAAAGAAACTCGGCATAAAGGCAGTTACTCAACTTTTCTCTGAGTGGTACGTGGGGACAGCACCAGCCATCAATGAAGAGGAAACAAATAAAAGGATTGTTTTTGGCCCTGAGAACAGTCAAACATCCAGCGGATTTTCCAACAGGAGCATCTAAGCTGTTCTGAAACTGCAGCGGTATCGACGTCTTATTCCTTCTGGTCCTTCACATGACTCTCAGAGAAGCACCAATGGCCTGCAGCTTAGGCATAGTGACGAGTGCCTTGTTTTGGTCTGTAGCCATTGTATATTTGACTCAAATTGGCAGAGTGAGGGGAGACTGCTGGTTAATTGAGGGTGAAAAGGGCTTTGTATGGCTTGCAATTTGTAGCCAAAACCAACCACCTTATGAGGCCATCCCACAGCATATCAACAGCACCATTGTGGACCTTCGTCTGAATGAAAACAAGATTAAAAGTATCCATTACTCTGCTCTTAGTCGCTTTGCCAACTTGACCTACCTGAACCTGACAAAGAATGAAATCTCCTACATAGAGGACGGGGCCTTTTCTGCTCAGTTTAACTTACAAGTCCTACAAATGGGCTTCAATAAGTTGCGGAACCTGACAGAGGGAATCCTCAGGGGTTTAGGAAAGCTGCAGTACCTCTACCTCCAGGCAAACCTGATTGAGACTGTGACACCCAATGCCTTTTGGGAATGCCCCAATATAGAGAACATTGATCTCTCCATGAACCGAATCCAGCAGTTAGACGGGTCCACGTTTTCCACTCTGACTAAACTGACCACCTGCGAGCTTTACACCAACCCTTTCAACTGCTCATGTGAATTATACGGTTTTCTCAAATGGTACTCGGGTTTCCAAAACAGGTCGAACGAGCGGATGGTCTGCGACTCCCCACACGGAGTGTCTGGGTACAGTTTACTAAGCCAGGATCCGAACGATCCAACGCATCGAAATGCGCTTCACATCCTGACAAAGGTGTGCCTCGATGACAACAATGTGACACCAAACATTCCGGCGCCCACCGAGTCCACGATGCCGCCGCCGGACTCGACGCTTTGTGGGATGGAAGACTGTCCCTCGGGCACAGAACCGGACGACATTGCCATCAGTACGACATACAGCAGCGGAGAGGTGACCCCTCTGGTGAAGGTGAAGCAGGTGACCAACACGGGTGCCACCATCACAGTTCAGATTCCTCATCCTTACAAGAAGATGTACATCCTGGTTCTCTACAACAACAGCTTCTTCACAGATATTCAAAATCTGAAAGACATAAAGGAGGACATTGAGCTAAAAAACCTTAAACCCCACACCAATTACACATACTGCGTTGCTTCGATACGGAACTCTCTTAGACACAACCACACTTGTCTCACCATCACTACCGGTCCTCGGATCGAAAAGGATATAGCTGTAAACCAAGCCACTGCCACTCATTACATTATGACAATTTTAGGCTGCCTCTTCAGCATGGTCATTTTTCTTGGCGTGGTCTACTACTGCCTGCGCAGAAAGCGTCAGCAAGATGAAAAGCACAAAAAATCAGGGAGCCTGAAGAAAAATATAATGGAGCTCAAATATGGGCAAGAACTGGAAGGAGGGACCATTTCTCGGATGTCGCAGAAGCAGTTGCTGGCCGGGGAGAGCATGTCTCGTATGCCGTACTTACCATCTGCCGCGGAAATGGAGCAATACAAATTTCAAGAGATAAGCGAGACTCCTAAAATGATGAAGGGAAATTACATGGAGGTGCGAAGTGTGGACCACCACGAACGCAGGGAGTGTGACATGGGGATGG
The DNA here is from genome assembly GCA_034769265.1 of Remorina albescens. NCBI lineage: Eukaryota > Metazoa > Chordata > Actinopteri > Carangiformes > Echeneidae > Remorina > Remorina albescens. Next base: position 5,183,927 of record CM068493.1, read on the forward strand.
CTGGAAATAGCCAGGGGTCGGTGGCGGAGATTTCCACCATTGCAAAAGAGGTGGATAAAGTGAATCAGATAATTAACAATTGTATAGATGCCCTAAAGTCAGAATCCACCTCTTTTCAAGGGGTGAAATCCGGAGCAGTGTCCACAGCAGAGCCTCAGCTCGTGCTCATATCAGAACACCCGCAGAATAAATCCGGCCTTCTGTCTCCAGTGTATAAGGACAGCTACCATCATTCCCTGCAGAGGCATCGGACCTCTGACGTCTCACCAAAGAGGCCCAGCACTGCCACAGGGGGGCCCATGCGGAGCCCCAGGCCTTATCGCTCAGAATCCAAGTACATAGAGAAAACCTCCCCCACAGGAGAGACCATCCTCACTGTAACACCTGCTGCCACCATCCTGAGGGCCGATGCAGAGAAGATCCGCCAGTACAGTGACCACCGGCACTCGTACCCCGACGCTCAGATAGAGGAGCTGGAAGGCCCCGACAGCCACAAGTCCTCCATGCTGGAGCCTCTCACTCACTCCCGCTCCAGAGACTTAGCGTATTCCCAGCTTTCGTCTCAGTATCATAATCTGAGCTACTCCTCCAGTCCCGAGTACTACTGCAAACCTTCACACAGCATCTGGGAGCGCTTCAAACTCCACCGGAAACGGCACAAAGATGAGGAGTACATGGCTGCAGGGCATGCACTGCGTAAGAAAGTCCAGTTTGCAAAGGATGAGGACCTGCATGATATTTTAGACTACTGGAAAGGTGTATCGGCCCAACATAAATCATAACCTCTTTAGGTGTTTTTAAAATGGACCACGCATTGCATAAATGACACAAGAACCTCATCTGAAAATTGAAATCAATGGAAACTTTCACTTCCATATTATAATTAACTACTCACTCATGTGTATAAAATTCTCTTTTGACTGTGAGGAAATGAGGTAAACAATCTTTAGATTTTATGTAAAGCATCCAACGGGAAAACTTTTATCTATTAAAGAGAAAATATATTGCAAATTAATGATATATATATGTTACATTGGATTGTAGGTTTTTGGGTATCGCATGGCCAAGTCCTGTGACAGTGGATTTGCTGTTGTGTAATATGAAACTACTATATGAAGATATGTCTAATGAAACCTCAATATTTTTTGATGAACTATCTGGACATTTCATTCCAAATGAGCTTTTCCTTCTTTTTCTTTCTTTTTTTTTTTCCCCTTTCCCTCCTTGCATTTCTTTAATTCAACAAAACTATGTACAGATATGGGTTTCTATATTTGCAATGTTTGCTGTGTAAATGGAAATGTATTAGTGGACAAATCAGGTTTATAAAACGGAGCGCTGTTAGGTCAGATTATCTTGTTGCTAAAGAACGACATGTCCCACTTTAAACCTGTCAGAATATTTGTCTTTTTGACCATCTCCGCCTGTTAGGGGGTTATTTTGTGTTTGTTTTGTTTTTTGTTTGTTTGTTTTTATATTTCTTAAAGCTTTTACATGCATTTACAATATACAGATGGATTCAGTTTTAAAGTCACAACACAGTTCTCACTGAATGGTTTCTGATAGACTTCATGCAGTAATGACTGAAATTCTGTATTGAAGCTCATCATAAGCCATCGTTTGTAACTTTAGTACCAAAGTAGAAAAAGCTGAAATGTTTACAATATTTCTGCACGGTCTGGGAATCGTATGAGCGTAAAACAATAGGTCCATGTTGACGATTTTATTTTTATTTTTTCTGCTGTATCAGTTACTCCTTTAAAAGTGCAAACATTGGGAAGCAGTAAAATCCATGTACACACTATGGTGTTTGAAAGCCTACTAATAATCACTAAAACTTCGAAGGGAGGGCAGCCGTACTGTGTCACCTGGTGTTCAGGTACAGACGAAACTGTTCTTCCCTGCAGGAGAGCCCGATGGATGAATGTAACAGATACATATTCTGATCTGTCTATGGCAGCTTTTGTGTATATTTTCAAGGAAATATTTATTTAATGCTGTTACTGGCTTTTTTTTTTTTCTTTTATTTGCTTTATTATTATTTCTTCCAGTGTATCATATTGCATAATGTTTGCTCCGATAAATACAAGAAAGTAGTCTTATGATCGGCTGAGCCTTGATGCTTGCTGAGAGGTTTGATTTTATTTTTTAACTGCTAGGCTGCTTCATCTTTTTGTATATTACGAAAGCTACGTACCAGACAAATATCAACGTGCTAGAGTAAAATTTGAGAATGTGAAACTGAATCCTGACTTACTGGCTGTGAATTTCTATATCATGAACTTTTTGGGGGGCTTTTTTTTTTTTTTTTGAGTAAATATAAGACGTATGGCTTTTTCTTTGCAAGTTGTTTATATAACTGACTCCAGCAGGCTCGTGATGACTTGATGCATATTCATGAATAAGCCATAAAAATGTATGCCTTTAATAATTAATCAGGCAAACAAAAGAGAACCACTTCCCAAGTGGCAGCAGGTTTATTCCAGCTTTTCTTCTCTCATTAGTCATATGTCCATCCAAATTTTCGGCCAAACAACAAGAAAAGCCGCAAAATAAATAACTCTATAGTTCAAAGTAGGAGTTGGCCACACTGAGATCAACAAGTGATGGTGCAAATATTTCAGTCAGTGGCCATGAAACCAAGGTTAATTAGCATCTGTCAAAATTCAACTTGAGTGATAAAAACAATGTTTAAAACATGACTGAGATGAAGCATCCATTATTTTTCCTTTATTTATTTATTTATTTTTGAGATTCATTAGAGGACTTCTTTTAGTCACAAAATGAAAATGTCCACGGAGAGAAATACCTTGAAATTAGCTTTTTTTTTTTTTGTGCTTTATAAATAAATAGTTCATGATGTTGGACAGCCCTGTGGTGCTGTCAAACAGTACATCAGAAGTTAACGCATGATTGATCACCAACATATGTTGCGTTTGTGTTTTTCCTCTTGAAGGCCAGACAAACCACTTTCATTCTGCTCTGATTCATGTTGCGTTTTCCCCAAAGATCCTGTGTCAGATCGCTCGCCCTGCATCTCAGTTTCTGTTAGATTTCAGGTTGGTCCTTTAGAGCACGCTTTTAATTCTCAAAAATTGGGTGGACGGCGGAAAAGCTTTGAATTTGTCAAGTGACATCCCGCCCGCCCCCATCAGCTTGTTTTCATTTCATCCTACATTCACATATGAAAGTATTACTCCAGGCTTCATTGGCTTGTTTTTATTTTTCTGTGCTAACAACACGTACTGTACATTTCATGTAACTGTGTCACGACGCCGTCATTATTCATTAATATGAAATGAAGCATTTGTGAGCCTGATGGGAATGCGTTATGTAAACACCTTGTAAAGTGTTGACTTGGTTGTCTGACTTAATATTTCAACCGCCTTAAGATTTTGGGATATGTGTACAAGTGTAAATTTCCTTTTTGTTTTATTTCCATGTTGATACTGTTGATGAGTCTCCATTTGTTGTTCTTTTTATAAAAGCATTTCAGTATCTTCTGAGAGCTGTCGGGTTCCTAGTTCATTTAGCTATTTAGCAACATGTTTTTATACTTGCATATTGTAGCACTTCTGTGTCTAATAAGAGTTTAAAGTGTTGAGAAAATCTTTAGAAAGATCAACAGTTGTTGTTCAAGTGCATCAAAAACAAACAAGAGCACAAAAATGTGTTTTGTTTTGGGTTTTTGGGGTTTTTTTTTTGTTTTTTTTTTATTTTGTTTCTTAATACTATGTTATCTGCTTTCAGACAAAGTACTGTGAAATAAAGTTAAGGGTGCACATACAGTATACACGCATCTTTATTATGACTTTAAAACTCCCCTAACGGCTTCTGTTGCTCAGATCTGGCGGTGTCACGTTCAGGATCACTGCTGCTTTGAGGTGGGGGGACTCGGTGTCATTCTAACTGGTCTAACATTGTAAACAGTCTCCATTACAATGCCATTCTCACATGGTGCCCTTTCTGGGAGCAGTTCACATCTAACAACAGTCAAATTGACCAGTCGTGGATATTTCAAGGTCAAAACTGGCAGCAATAATAAATCTGATACTGTTATATGAGCCAATCATACTTTTTTTTTTTACACCAACTCCCCTTATTTGTTTTTTCCCCTCAAGGAATCCCATATACATGCTCAGCTTGGCATTTTACAGTTAAAATAAATCAATGTACAAATAGACAGCAGATGGGTAACAGATTAAAGGAATAGCCTCTTATTAAACCCTGTTGAGGAGGGCGAACAACATCCACCCAAAAGACTCTCATTTGGTGGTGGTGTCCTTATTCCAAACTCTCCCATAGGTGTTCAGATCTGGACACTGTGAGAGCCGTTAGGGATGGGTTGTTAAAAAAAAAAAAAAAAAAAAAAGTATTGAATTATTGACACTTTTCAAGCCAACAGAGCTGAAAGTGTTCACTTGGGACACAAAGAAATAACCACAGTATACACTGTCCCCCCATGGGCACCTTGAGAAGTTAGCCAGCAGCTCAAATGGAAACACTTGCATAGCGGAGACAGAAAGCGAGACACTGTCTCGGCACAAAGCGGACCGATTACTAATTTTTCATACTTCTGAAAGCATTCGGGCAGCCTTCATTCCTGATGTGGAAGCATCTGCTTTGTTATGACTGACACAATCACTCCAAGTTATCTGAACCTTAGTTCGGCATTCCTGTATTGAATGCATTTTCTCCGGCCATTCCTGGGCCTGTAAATAAATACTTGTACTTACTGTCAATTTGTTCAATACACTATTATCTAATGAATTTGTATTGATAAATTTTTCATGTTTTGTATTTAGCGACTTGTTTGTCGAAAGAGAGAGAAACAACGAAGTAGAAACAACTCTCGGACCACAAATGTTTAAATGTGAAACTAAACTGAATTGAACTGAATTGACGATCTGATTGTTCTCATGTATTCGTTTCTGTCTCTGGTGTTAGACAGCAGAATGACTATAAAATTCATTTGTACCACTACGAAGCTGCTGCACTGCAGATAAAAAAAAAAAAAAAAAAAATATGACTGTGATAGTGTTACACAAAAACAGTTTTCCCACAATCTCCACAAAACATAAAATGTTTGAAAGACCAAAATGTCCTGATTCCATTTGTGTGGCGTTATACGATTACAACAGGTGTTAATTTTTATTTCTAACTTCAAAATGTTTTCAACGCCAACAGGTACCACTACAGGGTTTATATTCCCTCTTCTATGCCAAATCATCCTGACTGAGCTTGTATATTTCTGGCCTGATGCCTCTCATGTTTACTCAGACTGTTTGGTTGTAAAATTTCAAGAGATATTTTCCATGGGAGACCTGGGTTATGACCACACTCGAAGGGAATGAGGAATGCTTTCTATGTTGGGATTGGACACAAAAATCAGTGGTCAGCGAGGTGTCAGCGAGGTTGATGACAGCTGTTCTATGCAATCAGCTAAACTGCTACTTACAAATCAGCGATGACGGCGAAACTTGTGAGATGGCAAAAGAGGGACCACACAGCATCTGTTGCATCTAAATGACCAGCAAAAAAAAAAAAAAAAAAAAAGGGAAACTCAACCGTGTTACAAATATAGCTGTTCAAAGAAAACAGATGCTCTGCTTCTGAAACGTTTCCAGTGGACACTGAAAGCAGGTGGAGCCATGACCGGGCCGGAGCAAAACTGGAGTCAGTGGACACAAGATAAAAACACAGCATTTATCAATACTTGAGCAAAGCAGATAATATTGGTGGTGATGCCTTTTAAAAAATTTGAATTAAATTTATAATGTGATGTAAATCAGCATTACGAGCAAAAAGACCTTTTATGGTAGAAAACAAAACAAAACATAATACCATTTTCTTTTGGCAAACTAATCGGCCCTTCCGTCCAACTTTCATTAATTTGGATGAAATCTTTGAAACAAATAAGACTTAACAGGAAACCAATCTATTTTTCATGATTAACCCACAAACTTTTGTGGCACAATGGCCTGTAGTCTAATATAAAACGCATACATAATTTTGTCGTCAATCTGAAACCGAAGCACGTTTTCTGCGGTACACATGAGGACTGTAACTGCAAAATGTGCAGGGGGATTTTTATATTTTTGATATTGTCGCTCATCGTGACATCATGCGTGCTTCACTCTTGGAGTGCAGCAAAGAAGATTTGCAAGACAAATCAGGTCAGCTTGCAGAGCTGGTAACGGTGCACCGATATAGACCTCTCCCCCAAAAAAATAAAAATCACATCAACTCCTTTTCATGTCAGCTTCACTTGTCGTTCTCATTTTGATATGAGCTCTTCAACTAGCAGACCTGTTTCCATGCTCAGCTCGTCACAAACTTTTAATGTTATCAAGGTAATGACAGTAAGCCCAGAGTGATGGATTAAAGTAGATAATGCCCTTGAATTTCCTAAACCTGGGTCCTTTTTTAGGTGTGTAATTTGTGTTTAAGAAAAAATTTGATGAGGCTAAATATTCTTTTTGCTGTGTACAAAACAGTAGATGCGAGGCCTGGATGTCATCCTCTCAAAATATTATTGCAGCGGTTTCTTTCTGTGCTATTTTACATCTATCACATGAAGAGGAAAGGAGTAGAAGCACACTTCCCTTCAGTCGCTTCAGTCGACCGCGGCATAATGTGACCTCATATTATAAGTGCCATTGTCGGGATTGCACATGTTTCTTACGACCGTAAAAGCAGGTAAGGGGCTACATTTGAAAGCCATTTGTATGTCCTCACACCCAACCATTTAAGTTCAGGCACATTTGGAGTCAAAAATCATTATATTAAAGATTCAGTGCGTTGGCTCGTTCTATCTCTGCTTTCTGGGAGCGAATGCGAGTGGTAAATATCTGCAGGGGGTGCTGATTAGCGGAGGCAAGTAAACAGGTACACACCTTCCAGATTGTAATCGGGGGGGAAAAAAAAAGCACACAGACAGACCGAGGCTGCTGGAGATCTGTCTGTCTCACTTAGTGCATTTTATCCTCCGGGAACTGTTCAAAACACTACATTTGATGCATGCTGATCCTCCAGATAAACATAAAGACTTCAACATCTGAGCCAAGAGAGTCTTCCCGACATGCTACTTGCCTCGTATACACCACCTTGGACCTGTTCATTGCTACAGTGAACTTCGACAACAAAGCAATAAGCATATAGATGTACCTCATTTAACATCCCTCTGCCGTCAATAACTTGTTTACAGTGCCGCTTTTGCTGCCTTTCTGTTGTAGTTAGCCTGTTTGGCTTGCCTGGAGGGAAAAGAATATGGGAGAGACTCTGAAAGCCATTGGCTTTGATTTGCTCTTGTTACCCACGTCGCTGAACAACAGAGGTTAGCGTTATGGCAGAAATTACACACAGACTCACGCCGGAACTCTTTACTTTATCTCTGTATGGCAGAAGCAATACAGGACCAGGCCCAAAGAGAGGGACACTGTAGAACTGCACGCAACTGTTTATGTCTACTGTCTATGATTTGTTGTGAGTTTTAATTAATAATGACAGAGTAGCTTCACTAGAAAGCAGGAATGCTCTTTGCTTTGATAGATATTTACATGTCAACTTGCTCTCTGCAGATCAGTTTTTATATGGAAGACAACAGGACAACATGTTATTTTCTGACTTTGTAGATGTATCCCACGTATGGCCCGTGGAATATACTTAATTTTCCTACAAGAAAGCCACAATTGGAAGATGCCACATTTTAAAGATGCAGAAATAGCCACAATGTGACACCACTTCTCCTAGTGATGACTCCGAATTACACTGATTATCGAGGGTCCAAAGTCTCAATTTCTGACTCACTACTCTCTATTCGATAGGGAGTAAAGGGAGTGAGTGACAGACAGATTTAAGAAGGCTACATTCTTCAATTTAAAATGACAAGTCAAGCGGTTCTGTGAATCTGAACTTGGGCACAGCAGCCTGAAGAATGTACTTTGGAGAAAGTGAGGGGATTATCAGAGTCAGGATACTGTACAGCTTCTTGGAAATGTGGATGTTAGGACAAAGTTGAAGTGCCAAGATATTGTGCTGGATAAACGGAAACTTTGGACTTGGATGGACGCGTGCAAAAAATTTCAGGCAGTTGTTGAGACAGAAAGACAAAAAAAAAAAAAAAAGCTCACAAGAGGAAACTGCGAAGTCACAAGGATTCATCCTCTGACAGCCATGAATATCTACACAATGTCATGGCAAATGGCGAAATGAAGCTGAGCACAGGTTCAGCCTTTAGCGTCAAGCAACCAGTAAACGTTTCCATCTTGAACACCTGGTCATCTCATGAACCCGTTCATGTCCTCAAGCTGTATTCTTCATTACCACCACCAGTGTCTTGGCTCCAGGAACTACTTTACTCCTATGGATCATTCCCTGCGGTGATCCACTTCCTGCCAGAGTCTCTGTGCCAAACTCCCTTCCTTCTGTTCACAATAAACTCCATTTTACTACCAATACATTTTCTTTACTGTTCTTTTCTTCCAATGAGTCTTGCCAGCCGGCACTGTAAAATCTCTTAATGTAAATGGACTTTTCTCTGAAAATTTCATATATTTTTCATGAAATGACAAGTATTGTTAGCCGATCTAGTCCAAGGCATCAGCTGGCATCACGTCCTGGATGGCGTCTCTCTCTCTCTCTCTGAAAAAAAGTCAAACTAATCCCACAACATTTTTGGTTTGTTTATGGTGTTTCTACCTTTTTCCCCCTGAAAGAACAAAGCTACAAAAGACACAATTATGTCTATCGTTAAGGTTGAACAGAAGATCTTGACTTCAAGATGTTTTCTTTAAAAAAAAAATAAATAAATAAATTCCATTCTATCCAATCCATCCAGTTAAAAAAAATATTTAAAATAGATTGCTTTTTGCACCTAAACACCTCCTTTTCATCATTACTGTGAAGTTCAGCAATGGAGACGGTCTTTCTCTGGACTTGGCGCAGAGCGCTTTAATCAGCTGTCAGCAGAGCAGGACCAAGGTTGCAGCTTTAGATTACTTAGGAAAAGGAAAAACCAAATGTTCTCAGCTCTTGTCAAATCCAATGTCTAATTGGATATGGGTGATCAATTAAGAACAGAGCGTTTACAGTGGCCTCGAAAATGAGATCCGCACAAAGATCAAAAGGGGCATCACTGGGATAATGAACAGATTTAGCTCGTATCAAGCTGCTGTGGCCGGGTGATGAAATAAGCTCCAGCATTTCCAGCATGAAAAGTGACCATCAGGGTCTCAGGGGAAAATTTTATATTGTATTGGAATATATTTTTTAAAGATACTATCTTTCATTTAGCAGTAATTGTGAAATTTAACACTTACTAAATGATTTGAGCACACATTCAATGTACATTTTTTAATGATTATTTCCATTTTACGCTACTTCCATAGTAGATTACAAAATACAGCGCATGACTAGGTATGAAATTGGTCCCAGCATTTCTATGTATTGAGACCAAAAAAGTGCAAGGATCTTCAGTCACATTTGGGATGTCAAGAAGTTGTGTGTGTGTGTGTATACATATACATCGATATTTATACATGTTGGGCTTCAAGAAATAAACTTTTATTATTGAGTCACCTGCCAATTATTTTCTCCTTTAATCAATTATTCATTTCGTCTATTAAACATCCAAAAATTTTTAAATAGCTTTTTAATTTTTCAATGTAAAGGCAGCTCCAATAAATGTTTAATTTTGTCAAACCAGCATCCCAAATGCAAAGATATTAAAATTAATTCAATGAAAATAGAAAAATGAAAAAAAAAAAAAAAAAGTTTAATGTTCAAAATGTTTGGCAATGTTGAAAACTGATTAACAATGATATTTCACTCATTTAAAAAGCCGCCAATTAATTTTCCACCAATCTACACAACACAGATAAACTCCCCCTTTTCTCCAAATTCACACATTTTCTATCCTCTCTCGTTCATCATCTCATAATCCCATAACCCTTTGGAGGCGGGGGAACCAGTCATCTATATTATGTAGTTAAAATTAGCTCGACTTTTTCCAGTATATAAACAGTAAAAACCTGCTTAATCCATCAGCAGCAACCGTCCGATAACGCCATGCAAGATAATCAGTCACAGGAGACAGTTTTCATGTAATGGGTTATTTTTACATCATGGTATAGGTGCTGTTCCTCTAGTTAAGTACGGCACCAACGCTTTTATATGTAGCTACATGACTGATGTGCTTCGTGCTGTGGCTGATCTCTAAGACACAGCGTTATGAATGAATCTATAACTCCTTTTTACCAAAGGGTGCTGAAGCCTGTGATCTATGAGCACCTTCACATTGATAGGCTGAAACTCTTCACTCTTGTTAAAGAAAATTTATGCTGATGGATGATTCCGACGAGCCGAAAAAGACTGAGGACTGCTCATTAATGGACGGCACGGCAAGCTGACGACGAGCAAAGCCAGCGATCGTCGAGCAGAACAAGTGAATGATCCTTCAAATGAGCGGCGTTCACAGGAAGGTCACAGGGACCGCCAGTCCACAGCGCTGGCAGGGAAAAGAAGGAAGAACTGCTGAGCACACCGCATGTTGGAGCAGGAGACACTGAACGGCTCATTAGGATATGAAAGTGAGAGCAAATCAAAGAGTCTTCAGACACTAGAAAATATAAGACAAGTGCCCACTCAGGTCACATGACTTTTATTCTGGGAACTTTTGCCTCCGGCGATAATGAGCCTGCCTGTCTCTTCCCTGCACGTTTTTGGGCCTCTTCTATTTTTTTTTTTTTTTTTACCTCTCAGCTAAACAAAGACTCCTCTGATCATAGCGGGGCACAAATGAGAAGAGGCTGAGCGCGCACACACACATACACACAAATAAAAATCAATGGTTCCATTCTTGTGGAAGATAAAAAGCTTTTAGGCTTTAATTATTTCCCCCTTGTAGTTTTATAAATTTGCTTACTACTCAGTTCAGAGGTGAGGACTCTCTTGAACACACTTATATTAGGTTGGATCAGTTCATTTCCTTTCACACGGGTACAAAGAAGCATCTGCCTAAATGAAAGACAAAAGAATCTGTTAGAGCACAAATTTACATTATATCTTGTAGTAAAATGATTCAAAATGAGTCTAAAAGCTATCTTTACTTTCCTGGTTTTTATACTACGTCAAAACTGAGTAGCTGTTTCCTAATTACATGGAGCTATAGAATCAAATAAGAAAAGGTCAATAATCATACATGTGTAATAGTTGTGGAAAGGTGTTGCAACAGGAAACAATATTTCACCGATATAAATAATAAAATCTGCAGAACAATCAGCGAATGAATGACCTCTCCCAACCATTTTTCTTTATGTCAGTCATAGCCAAGAAAAGTAATGGGAGTTGATACGTTGGGATGACAGCCAGACTGCCTCACCTCCATCACATCCCTACCACAACAGCTTAAGGAGGAGAAGGGTGGATTCATTCATTCATTCATTCATTCATTCATTCATCCATCCATCCATCTTCTACCACTTATCTGTTTCCAGGTGGTGGGGGGTGCTGGAGTTAATCCCAGCTCATACTGGGTGAGGGCGGGGCACACCCTGGACTGGTCGCCAGTCCAATGCAGGGAAAAATGGATTTCTCTACGTAATTCAGGTGTTCTTTTAAAAAACGTGGCATGTCTTTCAAACTGTGCATTGATTATCAGGCAAGGAAAAGCTTAAAGAGGATCCCTGCTGTATGTGTACTTTATAAACTTGTTTTGTAAAGGCAGGAGCTCTTTAAAAGGTGAAATGTCGCTGTTGGAAAATAACATTGCCTTGTAAAATTAAAAGAAAAACAGACCAAAAAAAACAACTTTTACTAAATCTAACTCCGTGTCACTGTGTTCATTCAACTATGTGAATGCTGAAATGCATATTTTTTTGGATGTGTGTGGGTTTTGTTTTTTTTTTTTTTTCTTTTTTCTGTCTTTCTTCAAAACATTAAAATCTCTCTCCTGACTCATTTGGAACCTACATACATTTCTCACAGCAAATGTGATTTTGGGCAGTAAGTACAACAGATCCTGCCCGTTGACTTGAGTTTCTTGGGTCAGAGCAGAGGTGTGCGTTTGGATCTGTTGGCAAAAGCTCAGCTCAGATTTCCAAAAGAATGCAGCTGACGTCTAATTTTGTCCCTTTTTTATTACCCTCCTTCTCCTGATTTAAACAATGCCAGTGAAAGAGGTGTGGGTGGAGGCCAACAGTCCTCTTCAGCTCCAACTGTGTTATACCTCACCCACACGTTACATTTCACCCGGAAATGCTGTCTGTCATGTCACTGAATCTGAATGTGCTCCAGCTTTTATTTCACTTCAAACACACAGAGGTGTTTTCTCTAAATGTGTTCGATTGGACCTGTTGCATTTGTGGAATTCTACTCTGGCCTAACAGTTTCGGAAGAACATCGAGATCAAGCGTATGCACAGCTTGTTCTTGCACACTTTGCAAATGACAAAGTAGTCATATGAAGCTAATGGAGTAACAGCGTTGAATGTTAACAGTTGACATCAACGTTAACTTGATCTCAGGGTCTTATTCATGAGTATCAGATGATTCAAATAAAGATCAATCTGAACCTGAGAATCTGTTGTTTTGGTTTTTGTTTAGTTTTTTTCCCTCCAACTCCACTTTTCCGCTGCAAAGGCAGTCGAGGAAAAGATGGATTTACACAATTAACATTGGAAATACTTTTATGAGGAAGGAAATGAACACAAATATATACACGATTGTCGGGCCTCAAGGATACAGATGATGCATCCAGGTGAGTAAAAGGTTAATGTAAACAGTGGCATTATTTACCATAATATTCTACCTCTATGCCAGTTTTCATATGAAACATGAGCAGCAGAAATGTCATTTTCAGCGTTGAACCCTGTACTATATGCTGGCAGTTCTGTAAAAAAAGACGGATGAAAAATGCCTCAAAGATTTTGCGGTATCCCCATTAGGCAACATTTGAGGCAACCCAGAGGGACTAAATCATTTTGGAAGTGAAATGACATCCTGCTGCTGTGCTGCCGTTTGTATGCATCTCTCTTAGAGATCTTGAGCAATGATGTCACACAATGTAAGATTTCTCTCTGTCACACTTTATTGATGCTTTTGTCCCAGCTGGGAATTCACCACAGCTATGTCCTCAGTGCAGTGTCTTTTAATCTCAAAACTCTCCAATCAAAAGTCCCCCACCCCCCCCTTCTCCTGGAGGACGTGTTTTTGATTGCGGAGGCACTTGTTATTTCCTGGATGAGGCTCTGGTGCATACTACAGTCCTCTAATCTGTCCAGCAATCAGCCTTTGGAAGCCGTCACTGATTGGCCTGATAGTGACATGATTTCAGAAAGGTTAAAAAATAGAAATTATTTACTCACTGTCAATGAACAGCTCTTAAAACCACAACCAACTTATGTCGAAGCTCACACAATTGTTAATAACCAGATATTTGCATTTATTATAATTATTTCTCAGTGCTCTTGAATACAGAGCTGAAAAAAAAAATAAAATAAAGCCCCACAAAGTTCCTGTTGGTCATGTTCTATATGACCGCAAGTGCATGACATGTAAGATGCTCTGGATGCTTTCCTAAAATGATTCAGCCTGAATTTGAAGCAGGAGAAAAACAAAACAAAACACATAATTAGATAGAGGCTCCATGACTCCAAATAGGTCTTTAGATTGACATCTATTAGCATTCTCCCATCCTACACTGAAAGGATCTTCAGACGTCTCTGAATATTTGATATTTTTTTCTTTTTTTTTGGACTATGTTATCACTTTAGTGGAAAACAATTCCCTATTATGCCCGTTAGATTGACGGTTTAATCTCACAGAAAACGGAGGAAGTGTCATGATTTTCATTAGCCGGGGCTCTGCAGGCTTTTCCTGTTTATGCTTTTCTCTCTCTCTTTTTTTTTTTTTTTTTAAACGAATATGAGTATTAATCCGAAAGGAAGTGAAATAGCTGGTGAACACAAATGGGACATCTGCTCAGAGTCAAACTGAAGAAGAATGACTGTTTGTAGCAGTGGTGATGCAACTAATTTAATTCTTATTTGCAAATTGTCATTCACTCCATCCATAATTTGCCATCCCCACAGGTCACAGGGGTTAGAGTCATCCCGGCATGCACTGGACTGAGAGCCAAGAAACACCTTGGGCAGGTTTCCTTTCAGTCACAGACCTGCTCATATTCAGGGGCAGAATTTTAAGCTCCTAAAATTGGGGGTGAATTCAGAACAAGGTGCACGTTTGAGGATTAAATAAAAATGTGTCGAGTCCCATTTAAAGACCTGGGCCTTTGCAACAATAAAAAGCACATTATTGATATTAAATTGTTTATCCAGTGTAATAAATAGACTGCCAACTGAAAGTAACCCCCCCACCCCTCAGCAACAAGTCTAACTGCAAAGAACCTATCGCACCATACGGGTACTTTAGAAAGGAGAAGATGCAAACTGCAACCGGGAATGAAAAACAAATGGACAGCCTTGACATTGTAGTCAAATATTCTCCCCTATAAAGGAGAAAATGATCAAATCATCCACCGCATTATTTAGGCACTAAAGAATGTGCTTTGTCATTGCAACAGAATGGAGGTTCTGAAGGATAAAGAGTAAGAAGGATTGATAATTTAATCAGAACCTCCTCTGCTCTCTACTTCACAACAACACACTTTCTGAATAGAGAATGAGATGCTTCAGACCAGGGAATAGTGTGTAAGTATGCATTGTGTCTGAAATTAAGCTTTCTTCTTCATTTTACCGCCCTGGCATGAAAAGAAATCTGAATTCTACGGAAATAGCTCCTGTAGGTGGCTGTGAATATATGCATTACCTCTAGTGAAACCAATAACGGTGAGCGCAACATTTCGTTCGTGCTTTGCGATAAAGGAAATGAGCTCTAGGTCTCTAACAGTTATTAAATGGTGCTGATGTGAAAGAAAAGCAGGGGAAGTAAATTTATCAAAAGGGGCTTCCCCCTATTTGTGATTTCTTTAACTGGATAATGTTAAAAAGTCACAGCCTGAGAATTGGCTGTATCTACACTGTTTTGGTGCAAGTCTGGGTGTTTGTATGTGTTTTTTTCTCCAGTTACTTCCCACATTAGAGTGACATGCGAGTCAGCGACAGAACTCTGGATGAAAATGCAACTTCTTAAATCATCTATTCTTAAAAAGAACAGAGGCATAAAGGTGGCACAAGAACTGAATAACTACAATTTACGGTTCAAAAAGGTTTTAGGACCGAGAGTAATTATGAATAAATAATGAACTAACCCCGTTATGTAAAAGTTTTTTAAAGTAATTAGTATCCAACACCTCATAGATCCAGGAAGTTACTCGTTCAGTCAATCATTTGTTTACAGATAACATAAGAAAACAGGATGATCCACCTGCCTCTGGCACTGTTGACCTCTGCAGCTCTGTGCGCATCTTTGTTTAGGAAACATTCTCACCCCGATTATCAAAAAAGCTCCACTAGACAGGGAAAGTACAGCTTGTGTAAATAAACCATGAGTACAGGGTTGGCCTTGATGGAAGTGCTTACCGAGTTCCCAAAATTGTTTATAACTAAAAACTACTTGCAGTATTCAAGAGTGACAAAATCCCTGAGAAAAGATTAACATAATGTAATATAATATAGTAGAAGGCAGCACGGCGGCATAGTGGTTAGCACTGTTGCCCCACAATAAGAAAGTTGCGGGTTCGGTTCCTGGCCTGGGGCCTTTCTGTGTGGATTTACATGTTCTCCCCGTGTCTGCATGGGTTACCTCCCACCATCCAAAGACATCATGTTTGGGTTAATTGGTGACACTAAATTGTCCGTAGGTCTGAGGGTGAGTGGTTGTTGGTCTCTGTCTGTCTCTGTGTGTTGGCCCTGTGATGGACTGGTGACCTGTCCAGGGTGACCCCGTCCTCACCCAGTGTGACCTGGGATTGGCTCCAGCAGCCCCCACAACCCGGAAACAGATAAGCAGTTGAAGATGAATGAATAAATATAGTAGAAGTGCTGTTTTTTGGGATTGTCTGATGGTCAGAACTCACTCATACACACGCACACTTCTTAAACATTGTTTCATCCCAACTGCCTTCCCTTTTCATTGATATGTAACAGAATTTAAAACGCAGGTCCCTAAATAAAACTATGAAATATAAAATGAATGAAGGCTAAATTCTATTAAGCTGATTTGATTTCGGATACCGAGTGCTGCATGTTGCCTCTCTGTCGCTGGCTGTGTCCACTAATTTGCTTTCTGGTGAGCTTTCTGTGTTGGGAGGGATTCTGAAAACATCCACAATGTTACTGCTTGTTGGAACATTTAAACAGAACAGATCCAACATGTATGTTATTAACAGCATCCATGCAGCTTTCAGAACTATCATTTCAATTCATACAAGAACGTCCAAAATGTACCTTGCTAGGTTTTTTTTAGACAGCAAGATTAAAAATGGTTCTATTAGATTTGGTTGTGTTGCACGCTGGCTCGTGGCTTACAGGGACACCCAAATGTAGCAGAGCCATTGTTAATATTTTTGGTTGTTTCTGTGCTTTTCCTGCTGCGGATATGTGAGAAAAGGTTGGCTGCGGGTAAAGCATTAAACAACATCATGACAAACACGTCTGCTTTCAGCAGTCCAGTCATGTAAAAAAAAAAAAAAAAAGTACGAATAGCAATCTGAACACTAAAACTATTCAGTGTCATTTGTGCCTGGATGGAGCTGGATGTGATTAAGATTATTAGATCCACCTGTTCTCTGTTGTCCCCTGTGTCCTTAATGTTCCCCAACCCGACCACACACCACAATCAGAGGCTCGAAGCAAAACAGGCTGCTTTGATAAACATTGTTTTTTTATGTGAGGAGAAGCCTTTTCCCCTCCAGCTCCTCGATACAATACGTTTGTCTGGTCTGAGTGATCCGTCTCATCTTTATTTTCCCCTCCCTGCTTTTCAGGCCGGGCTGATGTGTACGGACTTGTTGAGCGAGCAGGTCAGGTATCCAGCTGGTGGCGGGATATATTCACTGAGCACATGCCAGTGTTACATTAGCGTGAAGTTGTGCAGACAGCACAGTCTGTGATTGGTCTTAATTTGCCTTCTGTTCTCAAACACCTGGCCAGAGCAGTGAGACCGGCGGAGGAAAGCTGAGTGATCACTCAGTTTATTTCATTTCATCTTTGGAAACTAACATGTTATATATGGATTGGCTGATTGATTTAAACAACTCATTTCCCCTCCAGAAAAACTCATTTACACACTGCTGCATCAATCAAATACACAATATGACCAGAGTCTGACCTAAACATTTTCTCAAACACTTATTCAATAAAAATTCAAAGGTAGCAGGCTGTGAATAGACAAAATTCATAATAAATAGACTACATTTTCATAAAGTAGTCCTTCACATTTAGATGGATAATACACAACATATTCCTGGTTAAACAAGACTGTGATACAGTTTTACTAATAGGACTGGAATTAATTCATAATGATGTGATACATACAGTTAAATTGTGACTGAATAACAAGGTAAAGTCTAAATTTAATTGGAAACGCATTCAAAATGTCCAATACTGTATATCTGACATTAATATACTGAGCGAAATTTAAACAAAACATCAGTCAGTATCATCACATCCTCTGCCTTCTTCAGTTTACATCATAATTTTAAGATTCATGGGAAAGTAAGATGAGATAGACCTAAAGATTCTTACCAACTCACTGTTAGCTTAACCCGCACTGTGGTTGTGGTTTATTAAACAGGTGGTTTGACAAAGTTTTAATTGGGATGTTTATTAGACTTTTTTATTGGACTTACAGGAACATAAAGTGCAGTAATGGCTGTCGTCAACTAAAATGCTTCTCCTGGCTCACTGTGCCCATTGATGCCTGTGTGTGTGTGTGTAGAGCATGCAGCCCTGCAGAAGGCATGGGGGGGGGGGGGGGGGGCGGAGGCAGGAAGACCATCCAGTTAATGATAAATCCATGTATGGGGAAACAATGCTTCAGTTTAATTATGGAAGCACTCTTGACCTACACAGACCATTTAAAGGAGTCACCTTGAACTTAATTATTTCCAATCATTTCTGACATAGATTAGTAGATGAACTGATAAAACCATCAACGGTTCGATCAGTAAAGGCAGCACGGTGGGGTGCAGTGGTTAGTACTGTCCACGTCACTCTTCTGGGATTGAACCCCGGGCCCATTTCCAAGATGTGCAGTTTAATTGGCCGTTCTATACTGCCCGTATGTGTGTATGGCTGTTCATCTCTGTATGTTGGTCCTGTATAGACCGACAGCCTGTCAGTGTCATCTGGGATAGGCACCAGCCCCCCCCCAACCACACACACACACACACACACACACATACAGAGCTGTAAGGATAAGCAGTGTAGATATTAGAATCTATCTATGAGGATTCATTAGCTATTTGTCATGAAAACCTGAGCCTGTCCTGCCATCCTCGACACACTCACAGCATCTGTTGCCATGGTAACATTGCTGCCTTTGGAGAATGTAAGTGGTACTTTTGAGCTCATCATCCATCCATCCATCACTCAGTCAGTCAGTTAACACAGCACATCACACTGAACTTGTTTAAGTAAATCCAAAAACAAGTTGGAAGTCGTGGAAGTTGTTAGATGGAGCACATCGATAAAACATTCACAGGCAGCAGGGAAAGACTGTGGTTTGATTTTTCACAGAAATAAAGTTCACATGAACTTCAGACATTGATTTTTGTTGATATTTCACCTAATCATCATTTTAACATAACGTGCCCCTGCTGACTATAAATAACCAGAGATATGATTGCAGATGCAAATTCCTGACTCCAGTGGGACAGTCCTGCAGTTTTCTGTAGCTTCACATCAACCCAAACCTCCTCCTGTGGTAGCACTTTCATATTTGAAGCATGTTGCCTGTGACAATAATCCAGTCTGCAATCATGCTGGCTGCAAAAACGAACTTGGGCGAATTGTTTTGCTGCATATAATTTCTGAGTCACGGATGGTCTTTGTCACCTGAGACCTCTGTTCCTCCAACTGTGCTGAATCCTGAGCATAGATTTTGTCTGCATGCATGTTAAACTTTGTGTGACCTCTCCACGGTCGCTGCTCTCAGGACAGAACATCATCACTCTTAGATTAGATCCGACTATTCAATGACCTGCTTTGACTGAAAGAGCGATCTGCACAATTTTCAAACATGCCCTTTAAGTTAAAAAGAAAATACTGAATCAAGCACTGGCTGCTAACCAGCTAACACTCATCTTAGAATTACTTTCCATTAGTTATAATTGCATCATTTATCTTCAAGAAGTCTAAAGCAACATACGTGTGCATAATAACCACAGTCAGAAGCTGGTGTGTGACATTCTGTGGGTTTATTTGCTGCCACAGGGCTCAGGAGCTCCTACTGTTTTCAAATAGTCATTAAAATTTCAAACCATTGCCTTGACTGACATGATCTATCATTTTAAATAACCTGTCATTTATTCCTAACACACCCTGAATACCACCATCATCAAAACCAGGGTGTAGGACTCGGGGGATCATTATGTACTGACATATCCTCCCTGATACCTTAAGGCTTATCTGACTTGCTACCATTTCCCAAATTTCCCTTCTGCTTTAAAAGTCGTAATTGAACAGATAATTAGCCAAAGGAGGTTAAGATCCACGTCAAAGTGGGTGCAAAACCTGCTGCATTTAAAGAGAGAGCAGCAACATCAGATTAAATCATTTGATTCATGGAAATTAATTCTTTTTGTGTTTTGTGCATAAATATTCATCGATATTGTGCAGATAAGTGTTGCACTATTGCTAGAGTCTTTATGCCCGTCTCTAAAAGCCGACATATTTTTATTGGTAAAGAAAATGAAGCGGAGGCGCTGGAGTCGAGGCCACTGATATCCCCGGAGGACCTGCATCATGAAAGAGACAAAAGAGATTTTGCCAGTCGTGTTACCAAAACGACCCGAGGTGATACTTAGTGAGGATGTTTTGGGCAATCTGAACTAAAGTCTCTGAATGCTTCTACCGTAACTTAAAAAACAAATCCTCAATCCCTGCATCCACCAATTAACTTTAACAAGGCATGATAGATGTATAGTAAAAAAAACAAAACAAAAGCAATCCACCCCTTTGACCAAAAGACAACTTTTATGAATTTCACAATATAATAATCTCAAAAGGTGAAACAACAATTCACAATATTCCCCCACCTGTTGAACTGAACTTGACAGAAATCTATACATGCTACTGATGAAAAGTGGGCAAAAGGATGGAAACAATCTTCACATGTTGCCACTCTGTGGCATATTTTACAAAAGACAAATACTTCACCGCCACATCCCTGAGCAGCAAGATGGATTAAGACCTCTAACTTTGACTTCAAGCGGTTTAAACTGAGAGGAGACCAACGTAAACTTGGAAACAACCACCAAACTCCACTTATGAAGTTCAGCATACTTCCGAATCACATTTACAATCTGTCCATCACACTTTTAACCCGAACTGTTTAGAGTAATTACTGGGAGTAATTACGATGGGGAATTGTGCTGTCACAACACATGCTTTCACACTGATGTGCAATAATGTCTAATATCCAAAACCATTAAGCAAAGTTCAGATCAAACAGTGCGCTGCATCTCAACAAGATCCAGCGCTGGCTGCGTTCACGGCTCCAGTAACAACAGAAACAACAGAGTTGGGCACTGGTCAGTACACTGGCAGCACTAATCAAGAACAATGACACAGAGTTGGGATTTGAGTTAATATGATGTGCAGCTATTGACTAAATCCCCCTGATTAATGCCAACTGTCTCAAAAAGAAAACCACGGAAAATTAATTTGCCTTCAATTCACTGTTCATGAAAGCATGTCAGTCACTGACACTGACGCTGGCTTTGTATCCGACAGCTTTGTCACCTCTGTGAACAGCCCACTTTAATTTTTCCTCTCTCCTGGCAGCAGTCCCTTTTTAAAACAAGTTTAATTGGAGCAAGGTTCAGCATGTGCCGAGGTCTGTCATGTGAAATTTAACCACAGCCATTAAAGTAGATGTATGATATAGACACATAATCTCAGTCTAATGCAATCTTTTTTTTCCCCTCTCTCTTTTCCAGCAGGTGAAATACATTTCCAACTTGAGAACATTACACATAAATACACAGAAAAATAAAGCAGCAACTGCTTTCATGCTCACATAAGCAGAGCATAACAACTAAGAAAAACGCATTTCTTAAATATTTCAAATGCTCTGTGTAGGAGGAAGGAGGTTTTAAATTGAATACATCTTAGATCAAAGCCTTTGGTTCCTCTGCGAATAGAAGGAAAATGTAAACGGAGGGCAATATCTGTCCTCAAAACACACAAAAAAAAAAACTCAAAATCCGCTACCACCCTTATAGGGTCACACCGATTTCAGATGTAACAAATTTCACTACACTTTCATAGCATGGCCGCAGCGAATACTTGATTCTGAATAACTCAAAGGGTGTTGATTAATTTCAGATAACAGCATGCAGCTTTGGTGGATAGGTCTTATCACTCTTTCATATTAATGCACCACAGTGATGTTGCAAAGAGATCAGCCTGACGCACGGTCCTGTTGAGGAACATGTACAAATAACAGATATAATTATATTTCCTACAATAAAAGACAAATGCAGAATCTGCTCAGGCAATGTACACACTACAGACTGCCTCCTCCTAACGGGTCTGTCGTAATAACACCATCAATGCTACAAGTTGACAGATGCATTCAGTCATCATATCAGAATGATGCCACCACAGCAGAATACCTATCCACCATTCACAACATTAACTGGCATGTCCACGGACTTTACTAATCCTGTTTACACAACAGAAAACACTGTAAGCTGTCACGCAGCTCAGAAAACGCTGAATGCTTCTCTTCTATTATCTAAAAGCTCTAGAGCTGAAATCATTGGTGGCTTGATCAATAAATTCAGTCTGCAGAAACAATTGGCAATATATTAATAGTCAAATAATCGTAAAAGTTCATTCAAGCTTCCACAATTTGAAGAATAGTTGTTTTTTTTTTCCCCCTCCATTTTATTTTACAATAAACTGAAAATCTTGATCTGACAGTTTGAATAAGCATTATTTAACATCAATCATTTACAGATTAATCAATTGATCAATATTGATCATCTTTGTGGCAAATCAGGGTTCACACAGGTTTTCCTATATTGACATTACTGGTATTATTTATCAAATTTGAAATTATTTATTTATGTATTTTTTAAATTTAAAAGCACCGATAGGAATATCAAGCTAGCGATTTATCACTGCGCTCTGAAATGCATCTTTCATTTAGACGGTTTTGAGCACAATTAACTTTATTTTTGGTTCATGTGTTTGCACCCAAGCAGGAGTATCAGCATTACATTCGTCACCTGTTCTTGGCTCGTAACCCGATGACTGTACCTGAAGAATGATGAATTTTTAAAACTATATTTGGATGGTGGGCAGGTGCTTATTTCAAGCCCCGATGGCCACCCATAGTATCAAAACAAGCTCATAGAAAAGTAGGGGTATCATTGTATCATCATGTCTGGCACTGGCTGACATTTTTGAAGCTGATGGAAAGGAAAGATGAATGTCTGGCTGCGCGCAACTCCCGGTGTTGTCGCAGTTATCTCTCTCTCAGCACCCTATATCCTCAGCGATTCACGACTTTACGGCTGAATAATCCATTTAGTGATTTGATCTAGGTTTGCAATAACATATCAGGAAAGGAGGATTTTTTTTAAAAATTACAGACATAGGCAACGATTATTTTATGGTAATACAATGAGATACATGTCATTATTACAGTTATTACATTGGCCTGTGTGAATCATCTGCATAGAATTATAGGAGACATAATAAAAATGTATATGATGAACGAGATAAACAATTTGCAGTAAAAAACCTACACTCACAAAATACTTTAATGAGTGCTTAAACACAGATAATTTTATTTTCAAAGGAGGACAGTCATTGTATACATACTATGTTTTCTGTTCTGATTACATCTTTAAAGTTGAAAACACCAGCGTTTGTTTTGGAAGGGCTAAGTGATCAAAGTGTGTGGGAGTTTTAATAAATATGGAGATCACGTCATTACAAATGAGAATGCAATTAAATGAGTGCATCACTTCATTGAGCTCGGATCTGCAGGGGGCTCGTACACAGCTTCAGACCCACGCAGCATGCTGCCCGACTGGATGGTCAAAGTACTTATGTCTTCATAATGAAAAGCCATTAGAAAAGAAAATACACGTGATTTTCACAACAGTGGGCATGTCCACCCACTCCATAAAACTACACTGTAAATGTATTTTGTGAGGTCTTACACCAGCAGCAGCGTGTTGGGCAGTCTTTAATGGATTTGGTGTCTCAGACAAATGTTTACTAGCAATATTTTTTTTTCCTTTCTTTTTTATTTCTAAAAAAACAGACTCACTGATTTGATCTTGCTCTGGTTTTGTGGTCACTTCCTACATCTCCCTTGTGCCCTCATAACACAATCTAACACCCACTCCAATATAAGTCCTGGAAAAGTTGGATATATGGGAGCAGTGGTGGAATTGCTATGTGGCAAATACCCAAGCAGATCTGCAAAAAGGTACAGTGAGCAAAAAATTAACAGCTCAAGAGCATGCTGTAAAATAATGACCTTGTCTTCCTGAATCAGTTTTAAACATTTTGTTTTGAAGCCTTGGCAGTTTGAACAGAAGGAATAAAACTGACAGGGGAGCTCAAATTACAAGGTTGTCTGATTCTTTTAGTTGAGCCAATGACCTTAGGTCATCGCTTCCAAGAGCTTAGACCCAAAAAATACAAGAGCCATGCACTCATTCTTTACTACAGTGATTTAAGTGGAAAGTGTATATTTCACAGAACTATATTTCATTTTATGAGTGGTGTGTATGTTCAGCTGGGGACACTACTTCTTTGCCTTAACCAAACTAAGTTTACGTTTTCCAGACATCAGGGCTTTTGTCACCAGAGAAAGAGCAGTATCGGTCATTTTTGAGATAGCATGTAGGACGACAAAGCGTGACAGTGATAAACTCTTAGGGAGGTGGTCGAGGTGGAAGACTGATGGAAATGTGATATTTGAAGCCAGACACACTTTTCCCTCGATCTTCTACTGATGATCAGTGCAGGTTACTTTTCCCACCAAAACCAAAATGCTTTTCATTGCTAACACTTATCTTAGCTTTAATTTGTAATAGTGTTTCTGTTTGTAGCATTATTCTCCTTATTACACTTCTAGAGTTAAGCTAAGGTCTTTGTTTTAGCTTATGTAAATATGTACAAGTTGTCCAATTCATCATGAATTAGGTCTGTTTGAGAGGTTTGAATCAGGCTTGTAAATTCACCATGACACTCAGTAAAACGACCTCCAGTAGCACTGTTTCCGTTTCAGCTTTGTTACACCTCTCGCCTTTGAACCCTGCATGTTAATCAATGGGTTATAAAAATGACTGGCTGTACTGCCCTTTAAACTATCGGTTTAAATCTTCTCTGACAGCAGGAGTTGTGTCTATTTTCTTCGGGAATGCGTTCTCTGTGCACGCATTTATTACCTGCGGGGTCTCTCAGGGGCTTATCCTGGGCCCTTTATTGTTCTCGGAGGAAAGGAGGCTGTGACTTGTTTGCATTAAACACACACACACACACACACACACACACACACACACACACACACACAAAGTGGTCTGAAAATGCACAAGATGCCAAAGACAGCCAAGATGCAGTGATGCTGCCCTGCAAACTACAACATTAGTTTGCAGGGCAGCATCACTGCATCTTGGCTGTGGGGGTTTGTTTTTGCACATGGGAAGGTGAATAATATCTGAATAACTCAATACAAACCTACATACAAAGAACTCTCCATTGTTAGTCAACTTTTATTTAATATTAACTCAGGACAATAAATGTGATAATACACCAATGGTGTTGCAGAACCAAGTCAAATATCATTTTGACATAGGTCTAATCAATCAGAAAACACACTGATGATTGTCAATTGGCAAGGTCATAGTGTGTCAACACAACCCTAATTCAGCCTCTAGGTTGGGAGGTTGGAGACTGTGGCATTTTTAAAGCAGTAACAGGCTGGAGAAGGAAGAAAGGAAGGAAAATGTTGCCTGAAATAGGTGCAGAATGGCCGACTCATAGCCATAGCATAAATCTCTGACGGACCCCATGACTTGCAAAGAGCTTGTCAGATAGAAAAAAAAAAAAACAACCCCTCGCCCCCCCAAAAAAAACCCAAAAAAAAACAACCAAAAACTTAGTTTCTTGTTAGTAGTTGATGTGTTAAAAATCTAGAGGTGATTCTTCATTGTGAACTTTTCTTCTCATTTCTGTGGCCATCTGTCAACTCAGGAGTATTGCTGCTGAGAGATTTTAATTTTTTTTTATTTTTTTTTTTATCTCATTCCAGGACGTCAAAACCCTTTGAAAAGCTTTTTGTATATGGTCAATGTGACAAATGAAATTTATTATTCAGCAGCCTGCACCACAAATCCATTTAACTTTTACAAAATACTTCTGCCAGGGTTCACGCACGAATTCGAAAATAGAATCATATTCCTCCCGTTTTGGATTCTTTGAACACCTTGCCACCAGCAGCCTTCAGAACTGACTTTAAACTTATAAACATTTGTCTTTGAAGGCACAGGTACGGTTTGTCCCACACTGAATCGTTGACCTTCTCTGTCACTGTATTCATTCTCATAGCTGGAGAACTACCGACTGCTTGTTGCGAACTGTCCCAGAGTGTGAGCAGGGTGTTTTCCATGAAAGCTCCTGAGCATCAGTGTCCTCTTTAAAATGTGTAAGGATCTTTATTTTTATATGGAGGGTTTTCATTTTCTGCAGGCGCCTTCTACAATGGAAGGAAGCAGTAGGAAGTTACAAATGTGAATCCTTATCGTCAGCCAGAGAAGAGAGACGTTCTCACCTCTTTGTCAGTAGCTACTGTCAAAGTGCCCTTGAGCAAAGTATTAACATCGCTAAATGCTCCAGTGGAGCTGCTAATTGTTCTAAAGTAGAGACAGGAAAACAACAGTTCTCTTGGGCATCTCCCAGATGTGACTCTTGTAACTGTGCGAACATGAAGCCAAACACTTTGCTCTTTTTAACTTAAAGAGCAAAAAAACTGTATTCATAAAAATAATAATAACAATAATAATTCTCTTTGAAATACTAATGTGATAATTTCTGTCAAATCATTAATTTTTGTAATTAAATAATCCAGTTTGTTCATCACAATTTTCAGCTCAATGTGCATCAGTAACTGCATGAGATGTTATGTGGGGGGGGGGGGGGGGCAGCTCCAACTCCTGCATCCAGCTTCATTTAAATAAATGTGAATTCAATCGATATTTTTATCATTGAATAACAGACCATATATCTGACTGTTGAATGAAAATAAATTACATCTCAGATGTATAGCCAGGTGTGCCGAAGATTTTTCTTTCAGAAAGTTGTTCCCAAGTGTGCTCAATTGAATATTTGTCCACACAAAGGTGGCGTGAAACCAGCGAAATAAATTAGTTTTCAGCTGTCAAGCTGTGGCTATTTAAAGATCCCATGGAACATCTTTTGGATGGAGACTCCAGATTTTTCTCTCTGATGTATTTTTACATAAAGGAGGTACTTTATCGTCAAAGACACTCAAGTGGAATATTAATGTTAATCATTGTTTTCATAAAAGTATGATTGGGTGTACACGATACTTTGGTCATCCTGCTCTGAAAGTTTTTCTTTTAGACGTAGACAATAAAAATCTCATCATAATCATTGTTGCCTTTTTTATAGGCTCTATAATAAAAGTATACCTGCAGGTGTTCTGTCATTCACCCCAAAATCTATACGAGACTTTGTGTGGATCTGGTGGAGAGCCGAGTGAGTCATGGGGGAGTTTAGATATAGAAAAACCAACAAACGCCCTTTTGTGACATGTGTTTGGCATATAATGATGGACAGCAGAACAACGCACCCAGGGCCACAGAGTAACATCGAAGAAAAGTCATTTTTCATTTCTTGGGACCTTTGAGCCTTCTGTGTTACATGGTAGTCATTTCAAATCTGCCAATACAATTATGTTTACTATCTGAACACTCTCATTGCATTTAAGTACAAAATCTCTCAGGAAATTATCACTCTAGGTTGTTTCAACATCAAACAGCTGGCCCACTTTTTTTGTGCAATGACCTTTTCAGTCCTCATGAAAAACCATTTATATTATATTCCCCCAAGCATGGCCACATTAATTCATGCTGAAACTCTATTCTAAGCTCGGGATTTGAACTCGATTGCACTCATTGTGGCCCTTCTTACCTCTGCCAGTTTTCGTTTTTGACGACAGATCAGCCGTGTGACTGAAACCTGAGGCCCATTTAGTTCTTCTGGCTTCCTCCAACAGCCGACTGGGCTGCGGCGGCCATCACAACTGCAACACCTGCACTCTCTCCAGATTGGAATACGTCGCTCTCACAAAATGCCAGGTGTCAACGGTCATAAAACCTGTCGCTCGCCGGTTCCTGTGTACTCGATGTCGTCGTTCTAATAAGCCTCATGCACTTTAGGCGCAGCCCCCTCATTATTTCAACATCAAACCGTGAAGACCGGTAAGGCTGCATTCATTACCACACAAGAAGATTAATGGGTCCAGGTCTGATGGATGAAACAAAGCAACACGAAGACAGAACAACATAAAACACACACAACTTCTGACAAGGTTCTTCATAATGATCTCAAGCCCTCTCTGAACAGATTGTGTCACCAGGAGACTGTCTGCAAGGTAATTTCTACTGCGAGACATCTGTAACGTTAATGGCCAATGCTCATGAGATCTCTAATCAGTCTTTGAAATTACTGAGGTCTGCTCCATTTACACACCGCTTTGACATCACAACAGTTCACATAAGAACACAAAAGGCTAAACTTGGCCCGGCAGTGTTTTATCTTTACTTTGGCATTTAAGCACACTATATTGACCCTTTATAGCAAGTGGTAGTGCAGCGTGTCAGAAGAGTAACAATGATATCAATGGGGTCATATTAACAAGGTTATAGCTGCATAAATTTGGATTTCAGTTTACTTGAATATAAAAAAAACAAACAGAGGATTGAATGTCACCAGTGGATCATGTTTCGTCAGTATAATGCTGAGCTGCATTATGAGCTGACAAGCACAGAGTGAAGGTGCTGCTGTAAATATCATCTGCCCTCATTTACATCCACAAGTGCCTGTCCATTACAAGGTGGGTGTGCGCGCCAGCTGCTCACCGATCTTTGTTAAACGCGCCACCATTTACTTTGTCGCCACCCTCCATGATCAGCTGGAGACCCCCACAGTGTGTGTTTTAACTTTGTAGGCCAGTGGCTCTATTAGTGATTTTGTCAGCAGCCATATTTCAGCATTCCAATAACAACCACCATAAAGTGTCCACTGAATTATGAGCCCTGGTTTCTGCCCACTCATTTTGATAATAGATTTAGAGATAAATCATATGGCTCTGTTTGGTGAGTAATGCTGGGCTGACAGGATAACAGGGCACAAATTTATCAAACCCTGTAACCCCTACATCATGTAAAGCACTAACAAGACACTGCTGGATGGTTCTCACAACAACATTTTACACAAGAGACCATGGAATGAATTTTTCTACTGCTCTGGCATCCATGGATGTTGACCAGAAACAGAGCAGAGAGAGAGAGAGAGAGAGAAAGAGAGTACTGCAAAACACACACAGACATACACAAAGCAAGCAGGCATCGGTCCTGCTCTAGTAAATGGGTTCTGGTTAAATTGCTGCAAGACCAAAACTCGGCAGTGACAGTTTTTGCATTGTTCATTGCCCAATTAATAACTTCACAGTGAAAGGTTTTCAGGCAGCATTCATTGATTCTATGTTATTAAAACTCCCACCGCTATCCACTAAGTCTCTCAGCCCTCGCCTGCAGACTGTTAAACAGCAAACCAGCCCCACCCCTCTGCAGCCTGCTCTTCTAATTTGGGCTGTTTGCTATCGATATTGATTAGTTCTTGATATTCCCTTCAGCTGGCCTGTCTGCGAAAGTCTCCACTGTAAGCCATTGCTCACCCACATGTCAATTACTGTAGAAAGGGAGAGCACCACTCTGTCTTAATGAAAGAGGATGGGCTGAGGAGCTGGACCATTTGCTCCTGCTGCAGACAGAGTGTTTATGCTGAAGAAGGGAAAAACATCAATGTTGCAGAAGCTCCTGGAGGAAGTTTTTATCAAAAACTGCCATGTGGCATGATTACAGTGTCAACTAAAAGTGCACTCGTTTTATTTAAAATGAAAATATTGCATCTAAAGCTGATAAACAGAAGAATGGTGGAGAATCGAATCAGAATAAGTCATCATATTTGGGGACTGACTGGATATTTTTGGTAAAATCTTAGCTAATATGGTGCTCTAATATAGTTTTACAGTTTATAGTGCAATGTTTTGGCTTTTCCTGAAATGTGTTGCAATAATGTAGGCTGTTTTTTTAAGTAGTATACAAATGATACTGAATTGAATTGGCACTTCTGTATTGTTAATGAAACGTGTTATTACTTTTTAAGACAAAGAAAGGAAATGGGAATGAAATGACTTTTACCAAATTTCATCATGCACACCTTATTGAGGCCAAAGCATATCATTTCGAAAGGCGAAAAGTCAAAGTAGCAATTTAAAGAACGATAAAGCAAATTTCAGCTTGTGAGCCCTCTAACTTGGAGATTAAATTAAATAATAAAACATACCCTGACGTGTGCACCCTTAAAATATGTTTTGTTATTGTTTCCAGTTCCACCACAATTGATTAATCTACCAGTTATTTCGTTGAACTCATTTGGTTCATGAAATATTACGAGAGGAAAATTACAGTTATTACCATCGCCATTTGCAAAAGACAAGCGACAAAGATGATGAAAAACAAGTCTGTCATTTTCAATTAAAATGTTAACGTGATACATCATCTTTTTTCAATCAACTAATCTTTGCTGCTGAAATTGATACTCGGGTGATTGGAGCTTTTTTGACAGGCTGCTGTTTTCCTATTAAACTGCGGAGGAGGGAAAGTTTTGTGACGTGAAAACTTTTGTCTGACAATGCTGGATACAAATATTGGGTTGTTTAAACATGCAATAATGACACATTGGCCAATAGGGATGAGTAGCTGACCAATACACACTGATGAACATATAGAAAATTGTGCATTATCCCACTTCTCTGGCCAACCAAATCCAGCAAACTGGGCAGCAACGGCCATCAGTCACCCGCAGCGATGCAATCATGGACCCTACTGGGCTACACTTCATCCAGAGCTTACTTTGCCATTCTTTAAACTGGTTCTTAAACAGATCACAGCTATTCCCCAAAGCTACATTCCCCCTTCTGTCCTTGAACTCCCTGAGAAATCATAATCTTCTCAGCAACTGGCCTTCTCTAGCACACAAGTTTCAAATGTGTTGACTGTCCTGGTTCCCTGTCATCTTCGCACAACCAGCCCTCACCACTCTACCAGTATGTTCACAAACCTTTATTCCCTCCATCATCCCTCGTTCCAGTCCTCAACCTTCAAGCCTCAGCACTTCATTTCTCAACCCTCCACTCAATGCTCTTTGTCACCTCCATCCACATTGTGCAATGAATTATTCCAAATCCATATCACTATTGGAGTAGCCGTTATAGGTGAAATTCATCGAGGATTTACGGTTGCATTCTCTTTCTTCACACACAATTTGTGCCTTGCTAATAAGCTCGCTGTGTTCTTGACACCCACTGAACCATAAATAAAGCTCTCCTCAAATCTGCATGCTTTTCATCTACCTTAAAAAAAAGTAAAAAAAAAATAAAAAAAAATAAATCAGTCTGTACCCAACAAATCTATCCTTACTGAAGAAATAACGAGAAAAGCTGATAATGCTGTGGGACTGAATAATATGAGACATGGCGGTGCCTCAGCTCTGCTTCCATGAACACAGGTCTGTGATGCTCATAACCACCACAACCACGAGCATGCAGCCACCTAAACCAGCCAGGACTGCCAGCATGAGGCCAAATTCAGATTTCGGCTCATTGTCTACGAAATTCAATGACAATACAGTAGACAGCTGTTGGTTATGTCAAGGCATTAGTCCGCATCTGCTGCTGTAACAATAAACACAAGTTAAAGAGAGGATATTTAACCTTTCACCAAAAATAGCACCAATTTCACTTTTCACTGCCTACGATTATGTTTCAATTATTCTGAAAACATTCTATTGATGCGCCATCCCAGGAATTAAACACAGCCCTATTAGGCATCAAGACCTGGAAGCGTGTGCAATCATGATTCCTGAAAGCAGTTATTAGTACAATTTAGTCTGATGAGCTATTAACACATGTCAATGGAGATGATTGCTGAGATGCACATTTCCTCACCACCTGCTGCATTTGATTATCGCTGACAGAAGGGCGGAAAACACCATCCTGAATGTCACATCAGCAACTGAATTTGAAAACTTTTCAAAACAGGTACAGTCGGGCCTATGTGTGACAACCCAAGCAGAGACTCTTTTGTCCCAACAATTTTCATTATTTGAACAGAGCTTTACTATTTTCTCTGATGAGGGAGTAAGAGCAAAAGTTTTCAAATTGTCTCTGGTTGAAGTTTTGGTTCTTTTTTTTTTGCCAATGACGGAGTCTGCTGTTAAATTTAATGAGGCAATTTTTTTTTTTTTAAAACACATCTCATTGCAGCAAGTGAGTAATGGAGCGTCATGCATGAACAAGGTTGATTAACAGGGAGGAATTGCATTCAAAGCAAGAGCACGAGGACTAATGTGGGGAGATGTGAATTATATTTGTTCAAATTCAGATTAAAGCCGTGGCGTCCCCTATTATTAGAGATGATCATGAACAGAGAGGCCATGTGGATGACAGAAGCAGTGGGCCTGAGGTCACTGCAGACACAGTCCAAGATATATTTATATATATATATATTAAAAAAGCAGTAACTGCAGCAAATTACTGCTTAAAAGCACCGCTGCCTTCTCTGTGAGGAGAGACATCAGCATGACATGGAGGATTCAGAGGGGACTGGGTGGTGATAATATTAGAAATGGGTGCGAGGGCTCTCCATTCTCCAACCTGATAGATAATGGCATTTCAATCTTTCTCCCATGACTAATATGTATAGCGCTGCCTCTTACCTAACCCATTACATTATACTCACAGCCTGCATCAAGACTGCGCCTTTTGGTTTTTAAGGCTCATGTATGTTACCGACAAGCACATTTATGACATCTGAAAACCTCCCAACAAAACCCTAAAAACGCACAAAAACATGAAGATTAAATATGGGCTCCTCAACCAGCTCCCAGATTACCACAAGAAATAAGAAATGTGCCACTGTAAGCATGATGTCAATTGTTAAGGTATATATGATTAAATATAAGAGGCAAAGAGTTCATGATCATCACACTGAAGCAATAAAGCTAATTTACTTGATCATAACCATTATTTTGGCAATTATAAAATCATAATACAAAGTAACTTTGCTACATTATTTTCTCATTGTCATTTGACACCATTTTGTAACAAGAGCATGTTCTACATCATTTACAATGTGTTTGTGGCGATGACGCGGCAGGATTGCTTCATAGTTATACCAAAGATTTGTGAAACCCCAATCAACTTTCACTCCGGGGCAAATGTCAGCCTTTAAACGTGGAGGACATAATTATCTGACATTTTCTGTGACAATGTGGACTGATATTAAGTCAACGCTTGACTCCTCATTATCCAGCCAACTCTGAGTTATTGGTTGAATGTTGTATTGTTTTTCACTTTCAAAACCTACTGAAATTCTGCATAAATGTGAACAAAAATTGAGTGTATATAAATTGCGCAGCACACGGGCTTTTAATAATTTGAATTCATGTACGATCTACACGTCGGCAATCTTTGAACGCACATCTCTCATTTTGACAAACAAACAAAAAAAAAATGATCAAAGCTTTACGCTCTGCACAATATGCAATATTCTTTTTGACATAAGCATGTTATTAAAAAAATAAAAAATAAAAAAGGATGCAAGCAACTGTGCGGGGTGGAGGTGATGATGATGGTAGTGTACTTGTCTGAGAAGCAGACTGCTGGGCCATCGATCTACCACAACACATCACTCCAGCTCCATTTACAGAACCAATCACATCTCCTGCTGATTGATGTGCGGATAATTGAGCTGTCGCCAGGGTTTTCATGTTTTTCCTCGAGCTTGTTCCAGACTTTAGGAATTGTATTGTATTTTACTTTAACACCATTTACGACAAAAGCCATCCTGATGTGTATTTGTGTCAATATTCTGCCAGACTGCTGTCAGGGAGACGGAGAGATGTTTTCTCCGGCATCAGGCGTGATGGACCACAAACCTGTCCGGGGTAATTAACCTCAGGGGCCCGGCCTCCTGCCACCCTGGAGGGTCAGTCAGGGTGGCAGCTGCTTTGTCTCAACATCACGGTCACAGAGTCATTTCTTGCTCAGCCTAACCACCACCGCTATCCCCACTAAGAACACTGCACTTGATGCCACTCGTGTCTGTAAGATGAATTTATAGCTTGAGCTGAACTGCCACATTATAATCACATTTACTTTAAGAACTGACATTTTGAATAAAGACAATTATGTTTTGTTTTTGTTTGTTTGTTTTTTTTTTTATCTTTCAGACTGCTTTTTCTCGACATACTGAGACTGAAAAAATACTCATAAAACTGCAAAACAACATGGATGAAAAAAAAAAAAAGTCACTCACAATTTTTTGTACGAAAAAAAAAAACTATCCAAATAAGTTTTTGAGGTGCACAATACAAATGTTGTAAGCCATTGTCAATCAATCTTTTCCCGTGTTTCCAGGTATCAGAGAAGGCTAAACAAGACATTCCTTAAAGATTTATCCACGGGTGGCCTGATGTTTTGATAGGTTTACTGCTGTCGGTGCAGTTTTTGTGCTTGGATTTCCTCTCATATTATTATATTCTGTATCAACAACTGGTTCATCACTGGGTTTTAACCCTCAATCGGTGATTAAACGAGGGTTTTTGTACTGAAAAATCAAATACTGGAGTCCCACCAAAGCTGAGTTATGTAAATATTGTGATTATCATGTAAATGTGAAGACTTGTTAAGATGGCATGTCAAAAAGCTTCAAAACAAAATGCAACAAAAGAGACCAAAACAAAGGACACAGGGAACCAGAATGAATTTCTTATTTATAAACTGTGTCGGTGACAACTAGGCCAGATGGTAGTTTACAAGTGTCTGGGGCAATTTTTCCCAGCCAGAATTTACATGTCCCGTCATAATGATGATGAAGATGGGTTTCCTCTGTGGTCGGAGCTGTGCCACTTTACAGAGCACATTAGGGCAGGAGAACCTCCTATGGTGTCTTTCTGTCTGAGAATGGCTGAGCAGCAGGTTAACGTTGCCCACATGGAAAAGGCTGCTGCCAGAATATTAATAATTAAAGAAGCTCTGCGTCTCTCTCCTCTTGCATTGTTCCTCTCGTGGTGGGCATAAGTGAGTTCATTATCCTTTTCAGGATTGACTTGGCAAGATTATCATCTGTTGCCCACTGATACGGCGGCCATCGCATAAAGGGCTCGCTTTCCGGCATACTGCACCATTGCTCTCGGGCAATGGCAGCGCCATCAGAAAGCTCATATATGCACAGAAATAGCAAGTTCTAATGTTTCCACACAGCAGGCAACATTTTTCTAAACACTGCCTTCTGTTGCTCTCTGTCTCTCCACAGTATAGCTAAGGCCTTAGCTAACAGCATGTCAACCATATCAATGACCTTACTTCCATTTGCATATAACGAATAATGCTTGCCCGGATGGAGTTTCTTAGGCAGACAAATAGTCAGTATGGCCACTGGCCTTGCTCAGTGTTTTCACTGAATTCACAAAAAGATTATTTAAAAATTCTCCTTATTATGTACCTGCAGACAGTTTGCAGGTCTAGACAGAGGACAGCAAACTAGCACCATGTGCTCCAGCATCCCTGAGCAGATGCTGATCATTACCCTTAACCTCTAGGGAGCTTAAAAAAAAAAGAAAAGAAAAGAGAAGAAAATTTTACAGTGATTGATAACAAAAGCCACACGTTTTTAAATATCTACTAGGCGCTTGGAGGCAAAGTATTAAATTAAGTGATATTGAGCTACAGTGAAATTGAGACAAAGATAAACAAAAGGGGAGGGGGTGGTACAAGTCCAGTTCATATGCAGAGATGACAGGACCTGAACGGCTCACTGAGTGTGACAGTGGCACAAAGGTGGAGATGGAAAAGTTACAGCGGTAGAGAGGGAACAGAGCAGAATTTTAATAAAGCTATTAGTGTCACAAATGTACCAGCAACAATTAAATTAATATGAGTCTTTGAGCTACTCATCGTGTGGAGGTGTTTATTCAGCATGTGGTTAAACAGTGAAGAGGTCAAATGAGGATGAGGAGGCCGTTTATAGTGCTGCTACGCTGTAAAACATTGGCAGGAAAGTTATTTATGTTATTTAGCTCACCATCGTGCAAGTGGACAAAATAATGCAAAAGACCGCAAACCATAGTCTTCAAAAATAGTCACACAGTGGAAACAACATCTCTAAGTGAACTCCATTAAGGTAGGATTAACCCAGCCCATACTGTTGACGAAGGCTCGTCCGGATTCAAAGCTCATGTTCAACATTTGTTATATGGATGCTGTCGACAGTCTTCTCTAAGCAACACTGTGAAATGAGACGCCACATGAGGACAGACCTGATCTGCTAGATGAAGGAATCACCGTAATGCTCATGAAGGAGCTGAGACCGTCCTCTGGCATAATGCTGTGACTTCCCATTCCTGCCAGAATACCCCGAAGGAAGAACGCTAACCCTTTTCATCCATGCGCTTGGCATATCTGTGATTCACGAAGCATGTGATGCTGTTCACAACTGGGCCCTTTACGCTTTATGTGGCCCTTTAATTTGAATGCCTGACCTCCCACCAGTGCCAGAGAGGCGGACGAGAAAAATGGTGGCACTTAAAGGGAGACGCGGATGAGAAGGATTTTGACATTTGTTTCGGGTGCTGTCCCATTTCAGCATGGATCAGTGTCCGCTACACATCAATTTCACATGAGTTAGATCCAAAAGCAAACACAGCCGGAGGGGCCATGGCAGACTGGTACTCAAATCTTTTGGAACAAGGTCCCTGGATATCATATTCTAGCGCACATGCAAACAAACATATGCTTGGCAACTACCGCTTACCTCATGATAGCACAGGAGCTGCTGCTTCAACAGGTTTATGGACACGGAATATATGGACTATATCCAACTCTAGTAAAAAGGCAAGTGCTGAAGGTTTTTTTTTTTTTTTCCTGCTCAAACAAAACCAATATTCAACAAATGAACAATGAGAGCCTCTGACTTTTATCCCCTCAAATGTAATCTAAAGTTGAACAGATTTGCTACAGAAAATTAATTGAATAAATCAAAGCCGCATATCTCTTTAGATATTTATAAGCATTTAATAAGACTATTACTCAGGTTGACATAACATTTATTGGTAGTGTATATCCTTGGTAAAGAAAGACTCAAAAATCACATTAAAACAGCTATTTGGAGTTGCTCCCTTGTTGCGCATTACAAGAGCAGCTCAGAGATATACACTGCAATGTGCTCAAAATGAGAGATCACTGTGAAGCGGAAAGTGATAATGTCAAGATGTGTCGGACGGTGTGCTGGGGTTGTCCAAATTAACGGGAATGCCCGATGCTCGAGTGAAATAACAGTCAGAGGACGGACAAATAGACGCCGGTCTGTGACCAGAGTTCCAAAAAGACCTCAGCAGATACATGTACATGGCCGAATTCACGGATTTGGAGGCTTTTACTTCTCAGCTGGAAATGAACTTCATGATAATTCAAATAGAAAGGGTTTGAATCAGACCTCAGGTTTAATCAGGGTTGAAAAAAAATACTGCAGATTTTTCAAGAGGGGAAGTAAAACTGAGTACATACCATTTGGAGGTTGTTTTTATTTGAAATTGAACCCTGTAATGCATATCCAAGCCATACTCCCCATATTATAATCCGTTTGTGGTTTGAATGTGGCTTATATAGTTTTAAAAAAAAAAGTTGCGATCCTCTCACATCAAGTTTATTTATCATTGTGGACAACCCCATCATGATATGACTAAGTGTTGACAAGTCATCAAAGGACACGGCACCGGTTTTATCAGACCATGGAGAGTTTCTGTTTTTTTAAGTAAAAAATTGGTGAAGCAGAACCAACTCCTCATTTTTTATTCCAAACATTCTTCATGCTTGTGAAAATCTCGCATTGACATTACCCACAATGCACCGCCACTGAGTCAGAAGCTAAGGTACGTGATGGTTGCTGCAGCTAATGTAGCCTCAGGCTGCTCAGCCCCGAGCATAAATGAGGAGTAGAGGCAGCAGAGGTCAGGGGAGCTCTTTCCACTTTTTTTCCTCCCATTTATTTGTTTATTTTTATTGTTTTTGTTTTGTTTTTTTTAATAGTCAAACTTGTAGTCTTTGGCCCCAGTTGACACCGAGTCAAACTGCATCACTTTGCGTCATTCAGATTCCTCTGGAGTCACAGAAACATACAACATATTTTGAAATTTGTAAACAGACTAAAGTCTAAGATCTAAATTAGGGTAATATAAGAACTAAAGACTTACCCCATGATGCCATTCATTGTATAGTCTTGTACTGTATTATGCCATTTGTTGTCCAGTATTGTCAAGAAATCAATATCAGTGCCACCTTTTGGCCACACTTGCCATTTTGCTGTGACAATTGAGAGCAGACAGGAAATGAGGACAAGCGATGAAAGATGAGATGCAACTATTCATCCATTCATTAAAGCACTTTTGTATGATTGTACACAGTGTACTTGTTCCACACATGCTGCCAAAAGTGAAACACATTACACTGTCTCCAAAATTGGTGACTGCCGCTCACAAGCTAATTACATGAAATATTATAAGCTCCAGCCAACTGAGCCACAAATCACACTGGAGTTAGTGCATTCTGTGAGTCTGTGTGCATTTCATATGTTACTCAAGTAATTTGAGATTATATTGTGTATGAAATGAGTTACATAAATAAATCTGGATGAAAATAATTGAGTTGCAGCTCTGTTTATTACTATAACTATATACGGGCCATTACATTCTCTGACATGCAAAGGCCAACAATCATCACTACAAACCCAACTTATTAGAGTCGATGGTAAATTATGCAGTTTTAAATGTGACACTCTCTTGTGTTGTGCAAAGTGCGGTAGACGGGCCAGATGCGTGGACGAAACCTCAGGTCAGTTGCTCCAGGTCGCACACAAAACTAGTCCTGCTGGTTTAAACAGTTCTGGCTTAATGAACAGCGACATAGAATAATATCTGCAGCGAGGTCGCAGGTGCACACTCCAGGCTACTGTTAGCTCAGTCAGTCTGACAAACATTGATCAAAAGTGCACAGGCACAGAGAGGTGTAGCTAAAATGCCATACAACACTGCTCCTCTAAAGACACAGGTGGATATCCATCAGAAGCTTAACAAAGTGATACAACTGGTCGAAACTGAAGAAAAAAAAAAAAAAATCTGACTGTTGGATGCAGCCAACTATTAGGAGCATTATTGTCAGCACTTAATTTGTGCCATATTCTGTCCTAACACAACAACATTTGGTTTTTGGCTGCTCACAGCAGGCGAGAACAGATGAGAGCTATCACTAACTTTCGCATATTGACAGACCAACAAAAAACTTTTTTTGCACGTTTAGATAGAGAGTTGAGATGCTCAGCTACTCAAAAATAAATAAATAAAAATCAATCACACAATAGACACGGGGCGGGTGGCAGAAAGTGTAAAGAGGAGCAGAAGCAGATTGGAAGAACTACCCAACAGTTAACATTTTAAAGAACGGCAACAGGAAATCCCTCCTGCAGCAGCACTGCAAAGGAAACACGAGCATATTCTCCAACGTCTTTGTAAACAAACCTGATCATTGTAAGTGATGCATTGCAAAGATTATCCAAACTGTCACTCAAGCTTCCAAAAAAAAAGAAAAAAAAAAAAGAAAAAAAAGGAAAGTACAATCATTTTTGGCAAACGAGGCAATTTGTAGGGAAATCAGGGTATTTGAGGCCGTGTCAGAGCAGGCGGGACGCTGCACAGAACTCAGCCAGA
The DNA here is from genome assembly GCA_034769265.1 of Remorina albescens. NCBI lineage: Eukaryota > Metazoa > Chordata > Actinopteri > Carangiformes > Echeneidae > Remorina > Remorina albescens. The sequence continues at coordinate 5,223,204 of CM068493.1, forward strand.
GGGGAATTGAAGAAACACTTGCCAGGATGTAACACTGAACGGAAGAAAACCCAGCGACAAAATACTTAACCAAAGGCTGTTCTTTCCCCAAGTTTGGCTAAGAACTCAGAACACCGTATGTTATCTCGGGGGGGCACGGTTGCCGCATAAGACTGGATAGAACAAGTTTATAGAGGAGTTTAAGCTGCTTTAAGCGTTGTACTGGCCCAAGGACACAAGTGATATGTATGTAAAGTAAGGGATAAAGTGGAGGAAGTGAAATCAGCATTTTCACATTGTCAGCATGCACACAGTCCTTGAGATCACTCAGATTGAAGAGACCTCCCTGATGAAATGATGGAGCTATTTGTTGTATACAGCTTTGATACATCAAGTGCTGAGATTAAGGCTGGATCTGCTCAAATATTCCTAATATGCACTTCAAACTCTCTCTGAAAACATCCACTATGTAATATTTACTTTCTGAATCTTGCCCCCCCTCTCTGTCCCCGAACATTACCCAAATTTAATCCCATCTCTTCCATCAGGACACAGAACTACCACAGACATGAGTGTGTGGTAAACTTTCTTAATAATATTTTACACAAGTGTGTGTGCGTTCTTCATTATCAGCTGTGAAGTATGACGGTCTAGTTGTAAATGTTAAACCTGTTGAAAAATGCCATATGAACTCAATGTGGGGATGAGTGCGTTCGTTGTGCAGGATTTGAAATTATCGCGGTAACATTTATAATCATGCAAATGACCGATGCCAAGTGGGCATTAGACCATGTTGTTCTCAGCACTGTGTCTCGTATCATATGCTCATGCTCACATAATGCAAACCTGGTGGGGATTACCTGAAGCACAGCAAACAACCACGTTTGAACGATAACAGCATTGACATTTCAGAACATCCTTAAAGGAAGTCATTAACAGAGCGATGATGAAGTTCAGCTTGAGTTAAGTGTGGCTATTTAAAATTTTAATTATCTTAATATCTCATTTGGTATGGCTGACGCAAGTCTGCTCATTTAGTATCATTAGGATCCATCAAATATTACATATGCATCTTTTTTTAAAAATGGACCTTGTTCATTGTGTTAAGGTGAAAACTAAGCATTAACAATGATTAAAAACACTGTTGTTCAACCTTTAAGAACAATTAAAGGAAATCATTAAGTTTAATAAAATTCTGGAGTGGTGATCTCCTGAAAGGGGTTTGCTCATTAAAATGGCCGCCGCAAGGTCAAGTATGTTATGCAGCTCAGTTTGCCACATGAATTAGGCCTCCCTCATTGGACTTCATCTCCACTGGGAAGAGCCCGTCAGATTTTTGCCCTCCAACTCACTGAAAGTGCATGATGATTATAGCCTGTACTCACGGCTGCAGCACTGCTTTTATTGAGGTAAATCTCAACTGGTCATGCACAGCAATTCTGCACATATTCTCAGCACCTCTCCACTATAAAGCCACACTACAGTGCAACTTGGCTTTTGCTTGCCAAGGTGCAGGCCCCACAGGACGACCCGGAGAGCTGTACACTCTGTACACGCTCTAAAATGAAGCAGAACAAAAGTTTGGATTGTGTGATGTTAAAAGAAGAAAAAAAACAAAAACAAACAACAACAGGGAGGAAATGCAACCCAGACAAGAATGTTCCAATACCAACGGACGTCCCCTTGCTGGCAAGAATATCAATACCACTTCCAAATCCTTCCCTTAGAAAACTACCTCTTTATCCACCAGCCTGTTTAGATTTGGATTTGTGATAAATATAATTTGATGGTTGCTTCTTGATGGCGGTTGAGCCAAAGCCAGAGTACGCTAATTAGGAATGTAGGCATAATCCAATGCCAATATTAGGTTGCCCTGAGCACCAGCCCTGGATAAGCATTTGTGAAGGTCATCCCCCTCAATCAGCTCCGGTGGTTATCACGTCAGTGCAGCAATCGTGAATGACAACGCTTTCAGATTCAATAAACATCTTAAACTCCGACTTCTATTCTTTTTCATTTAGAAAAAAATAGACTGATAAATGTGAATTTTCGTGTCCAAGAGAAGCGAACGTGAATGTATTATATTGAAAAAAAAAAAAAAAAAAAAAAAAAAAAAGGTCCAAACACAATCCACTGAAGAAAAAATAACAAATCGCTCTTCACTTACTATGTGCATCACGTACTTATTCTGCTAATTGCATGGTTTATTCTAAAAGGAATTGTCCACCTTTGCTGACTGTTTGAAGATAAAATCAATCAATAAATCAGCACCAGCACGTGCAAAAGAAGCTCAGAATCCATTTGTCATATCACATAGCAAGCTTTCAGTCAAACCAAGAATACTTAAACAGATTGTGGTATAAATGGACAAATATTGAATAAACAGGATGAGCATTTGAGGGAGCCTTTAGTGTCTGATTTCCAGCCCTGTAGAAGTGTAGGTAGGACGGCTGGATTCAACGTTCTCCCCCACTGACAATAAACACTTTGAATCTTGAATCACGGGGGCCTAACTCTGCCGGCGGCAATAAAATGATGAGGCAGAATGAGCAGCAATGCAGCGGTCTTCAACTTTCAAATGTAGAATTATTTGATGAGAAACGAAGCTCTGCCGGGTGAAAACAAAAATCAGTCACATGCTTCAGAATTCAGCAGCTGTCGGGAAAACGATATAGCCATGGCCAAACTTACACATCCTCATCGATGTGTGGGCTCAAATTAGAGTCAAAAGATTAGAAGCTTGTAAACGTACAAAGCACATCAAATGTTTACCAGCAAACATAATCAAAACCATCTTTGCCCAGCTTGGTATCCTCTCACATCTCTCATCTGACTGGACTCTGAGTTTAGTGTCCAACCAGATGCAAGATGAAAATTCATCCTTGTAACATGTGTGTCCAAACCATGTGGGAAAGTTAAATGCACTCCTGCTTTGTATACGTGCGCAGATGTTTGTCCCACACTGGGAGCAACAGGCAGATTTCGATCCTTGCAACCATCACAGAGGCTTTTCCGATTCAAGGCTGGTCTGAACTAACTAACTGAACCTGCCTAAATTATCCTGTAGAGTATTCAAAGGTTTAACGATATGATTTTAATGAACTCCTGGATCAAAGTCTCTCTGGTTTTAGTGTGAAAACAGAATGCTATAGAATAAATTTGACACATTTCAAACGATCCAAAGCAACACATAGAAAGAGCACGGCATGTATTCTGTCTCCTCAGCCGTGACTTCATCCAGTTTTTGTTTTTTGGGTGAAAAAACAAAAAACCCCATATTTATTTTACCCTGACAATTAATCACTTTAGTGATTTAGTTTAGAGATTATAAAGTCCCTAAAATGTTTTGTATAAAACGTCAAGCGTTAACTCTCACAGCTTGATCAAATCATTTCAATTAAAATATTAAAAAGTAGTGAAATCAGTCATCAGGTCTTTGGTCACCCTTGTTTTTAAAATAAATGACTTGTAAATTCTCCTGTGTGTACTAAGCCCTAAAAAGCAGGATTTACAACGGCGAGCAATGAAAATTCCTGCCAAAATCACAGCCAACAAACTCAATTTCACATTTCAGCCCACAGACATAAAGCTGCTCTGCAGAGGTCTGACCTCTCAACTGTCTGTGAAGCTTGAGCTCCTTGTCAAAAGTAAATAGAGATGACAAATCAATCAAAGCTGAAGATAATTTCATATGTGTACTCTACTAAGACAAATGAGGGTTCGAGCGCTGCTGAGTGACAGGATCCTGTCAAAATGATGGAGCAGCTGAGTCGCAGGTTAAATTAACAACAGAATAAATGGATTTATGACTGCACAAAGGATGAGCCAAAACAAACAACTGACCACCATCCAATATTGATGGAAAGGAGAACAGATCTCACACAAAAGCTTCAACGTTGATAACAGAAGAGTCATCCAGATGTCCAGATCTCAGGAACTGATGTATAGTACCTTAAAAATGCTCTATACTTTAAATAGCTGTTATCTTCTGGAACTTTGTCTGGATATGTAATTGGTTCATTTGTGTTGTTTCTGATAGTTCAATATCTCAAAGTGGAACAGTGTTGGGTCAGTATGTGCTATCAGCTAACATACATCTGTTGGAATCGATGTGGGAAAAGGGTTGAGTTGAGAAGTTTTGAAGTGAAACACCCATCTCATCTGCTGCAACACTGCAGCTCTGAAACTATTCCCTTGCCAAACTGTACAAGGGAATAATACTTGTCTTTAGCTTCATGTCATGAACAATGAGTGTCTCTTAGAAAAAAGGAAAAAAATAAAAATAAAAACCCTGACAGCAAAAACAAAATCAATACACCTGAGACAAGCTGCCACAAACACGAGCTTGTGAAATCTGCCGTTTTTACTTTTTCCCGCATTACACAGTGGGAAGGTTTAACTGGAACATACTGTAGTTTGAAGCTACAACGCTGTCATTTCTTCTCACTCCCATAATAACACTTCAATGGCTAAAAAAAAAAAAAAAAAAAGAGGGTAGAATCTGGTTTAATAGATTAAAATATATTACACTGACAGTGTCAGAGAATCAATTATCATTATCATGTTATTCATCGGGTTTTATTGTTGCCTCTCACCATGCACGACCAATATTGATGTGTCCATCTACCTTTATCCTAATTACGCTCAGAATAATAGCTTGCTGACACATGCAAAGACACGGCCTTATGGGAGCTCCGTATTAAACAGTCATCAGGAGTTTTCATTATGATCTACAGGGGACATATTATTTATAAGCAAGATTTGTATTGCTATTCAAGGAGATGGAAGCTGCAAGGTCATTTGCAAACAGTAGGCTTTTTTTGGAAGCACCACCAGCAGAGATTTTTTATTTGCTGTGTGGATTGGCAACACAACCCAAACAGAAGAAAGTTGTGGTGAAAGGGAAAGGGCCCGTCGAAGTGCCTTTGAGCAACACTCGCAGATCAAGCCATCCGGAAAGGGTTGATGAATTAATATGAACACAAAGTAAATCCCCACTACAAACACCACTGCAAAGCTGGGTTATATTTGGAGGTTTTCAGACTTAGCTTGACTAATTGTTACAGTCCAGACATGGATGCTTCCATATTAGTAAGTCATCATGCAGCGGCACCATTTCTAGCGGGAGTGGGGGGCATTATGTGCACCTCACTTGTCAAAAATCCTATTTTGGCCCTTTTCAATTTCACAGTTTCAATTTGATCAATACTTCACTAAAGCATCTTATTGTTATTGTTACTGTTCTCTCAAGCTTTGTGAAAAGAAATTAGTCTTTTTTTTTTTTTTTTTTTTTTTTTTTTAAAACCACAGACTCCAGCTTTCGGGAAATTTGGTGGAGATTGTTGAGGATGTGTGCAGCCTGTGGGGAAGACTGCAAACACTAGTCAAGGTGGAGAAAAGTCTCCTGACACATGACCTATGGGTTTTTTTTATTTATTTATATTTGTTCTTAAAGTCAAAAAGATCATTTAGCAGTTTTTGTTTTTTTTTTTTGTCTCTTTATGCCTCCAGGAGGCTTTTTTAAGGTGTATTTGATCAAAATCTTTTATCTAAAAAGAAAGGAGAAATATAAAATGGAGCTAGTGGGTTGAGCATCCATCATATATTTTGCATTTGCAAATCAACTAGGCCGAAAACCTTTTTAAAAAGTTACTGTTATGTTTAAATTAATTATGTTGTGGAACTGCATGAACAGCCTTTATGGAGTGAGTAATAAAGCTACAACCTTCTGGTCCAATTAACACTGAGCAGCGGTGAATGACATTAAACTTGGAGGACTTTCATAATATAAACAATTAAATTTACAAGCTATTAAACTGCCTGCACTACTACAACAATCCTACATTCTGCAGGTAGGGGAGTGTACCAGTTTGATTTCAAATATATTTAATACCAATTTAAAATGGTTTCTAACATCATTGAGGTTCGAGCAGTTAATATTTACATTTGACTACAGTATGACTAAAATATTTGCTACAGCTGTCGCAGCATCCCACCAGACAACGTTTCTTTTATTTAATACGGAGGAAACTGCCTGAACACAGAATCACATTTATTGGGTCATGTTAAATGAATCCGACTGACAGCTGGCAAAATTCTCTGCAAACAGTGGATTTCATTGTTAAAGCAGTTAAATATGAATAGTTTTTCTCTGTAATTTAGTCCTTGACAGTTTCCAAAAGTAACCAATATCTGTGGTCACCACTATAACAATGGAATAACAAAAATCATGAGACTTCAAGTTGGGCTACAATAACCGATCTTTCCGACGCCATTTAATGGTAACGACTGCATGTTCTGCCTCGAACAATGCAATTCCATCAGGGTTACAGTTCACTGGTCCTGAAATGAATACGTCAGGTCACAGTCATACTTTCAGTTCAATTCCGTGGCGCAACACTTGATTGAAAATGGCATGTAGGGCTTTAGATTTGGAGCTGTGTGATAAGCAGTTTGCAGAAGTAATAAGAGCAGAACAGCTTTGTTAACAGTTGTCTTGGGAGGGGAAACATTCAGCTCTTATTTCATCAGACCTCTGATTGCAGGGATTAATTAACTCTGCAATCCTGGCAGATGTCTCGGAGGAGTGCTTCCATTTTGATATGGGAACCGTTGATGCAGATTTACTGGTGCCTAATTGGTTTTGGCAAGATTACATATCAAGATTTTTAACTGACATCAAGGAATACATTTTTGAAAAGGCTCAAAACGCTGAACCTGCATGATCTGATACAACGGCTTCACTGCAGGTTACAGACCTGCTGCTCACTCTGTGTCTGTTAAACTCGTGTGTGTGTGTGTGTGTGTGTGTGTGTGTGTGTGTGTGCGCAGTAAGTTCGCAGGACGTATCCAAAACTTATTTATACCCACAAAATAAAACATTCGGCTTTGAGAGTGTCTGCACCCAAACTTGGACAGAGAGGGCGGCCATCTACCTAATCACAACTGGAACTAGTGTGTGTGTGTGGGGGGGGATTTGGACAAAAAGGTAGTTGTCGTTTTTTGGTAGAATAACAATCCATGTATGTTCTTGTCAATGTTCTGATGGGAAATTATGATTCTTATCTCTTATCCATCTTCTGAGTCTTCTTCTGTTTACAGACTGAATTAAAACTGATTACCCATCTTTGTCTTTATCCTGCAATGTTGTTGATAAGGTGTTATACATACCTATTTTAATTAGACTGACCAGCAGAGCCCCGCATGCCCTGCAGGCAGCTTTCTAAGTCTGAATGTAACTTGGATTATAGACTGTAGGCGAAGGAAATTCTTGTTCTGCTGCAGTGGAGAACATGTACATGAGCTGCGACTCCAACTTCGCTAGTACCATCAACAGCTGCAGATAGAGAACTAAAACATTTAACAGATTGGTTAGCAGCAAATACATATTTATATTTCCCACCTCACGAAGAGAAGATGCTCAAATGAGATCGTCCTTGATATAAGAAGAGGATCCATTATGGGAATTACAGCACTTTAAAACCGTTTAGGGTGACTGTACGCTTTCAACCGTACAGACTCATTATCCCTTTGCCCATCAACCTACTGTTGCTGATACTGATGGTAAATTTGCGGGTTGTTTATATTAGGTACTGTGAGCTAATTCTGAACCTCAAAGACTGCACGCTGAACACGCTGTAGGGCAGCTCCAAGGAGTGCCAGAAGAAGAATGAGTTGTGTTTGGGGCACCAAAATTAGATGATGAGCCTCTTGGAGGCTTTGGGGTCCATGTCAGAGAACCACCTCTGGATGGAGGTGCCAACTTTACAACCCTAATGAAACACTTATCATCCTCGGGCCGTTGCCCTACTTTTTACAGCATTCAAGACGGCCTTTTCAGGTCCCTGGTTCTATTTTTACCCAACAGAGGAGCCATTCAATCAGCCGGAGTAACGTTAATGAAATGCAAGGTGTAGCAGAGATGTTCAACTTGAACCATCCAGGGCAGTAATCCAAAATCAAAGACACACAGAAGACACACAGTAGACACCGACACAGAAACAGGCCGATAAACCTGCTGGGACAATATTACCTTATTGTAGAAACTACACTGATGTACATGTCAGCTGAGAAGTGAGAAGAAATTGCCAGCAAAAAAAATAAATAAATAAATAAAAAAAAATCCAAAACTGGTTTATATCATTAAGAAATAAGTCCAATCAGTTGTCCAGTCCACCAGAGAGCACTGATTGTTACATTTCTTTATAAAAAAAAAAAAAGAAAGAAAAGAAAGGATCCAGAGAATCAGTGTCAAGTCTAACAAACTTCCTTTCTCTGTTTTGTTAGCAGTAAAACGTACAATCTTGAAAAAGTTAATTGAGTTTGAGTTTTTAAAATATCATAATACAACTGCCCTCACGTAATTGGATTTCATACAGTGAATGGATTTGAAAAGGATTGGAAAGGGTTTTGATTGAATAAGTGGATTCAGTACTGGATTTGATTTGATAAAATAACCTCAAACCTCGGCACACTACCTGCTCAAGGCAAGAGAGAGAGACACAAAGAGCTCTGCCAGCAAAATTGAACCCGCCCTGACTCTTTACATAAAATGGGAAGGAGGCCTTTTAGTTGGAAACTTGTAATGTGAGCATTTATTCAGTGACCCCTGGACACATTTCCGGAGTTTTTAAATTCTTTCTCATCAGTGTTTTGAAATCCTCTATTCAGTCTAACAAGTCTTAAAACAAAAATGTAGAGCTAAAATGACAAACTGCTTAAACTGACCTTCCTCGATGGATTTTCACATTTTCATCTTCTGTACCTATAGCAGCACGCCCACACTAACATGGCCTCTTGGTTATTTGTTGTCGTTTTCTTTTACTGCTATTTTTGGTTTGAATGCCCACCGAGGATGAATCTGTATTTGCTAGGAGATGACAATTTCACATCTTTTATCTTGGCCCCGGATCGACTTCTGTGACACAGACTGTGCGCCCGAGGGAACAGAAATGGTAAAAGTTTCCAAAACTCCACCAAAATAAGCATTAAAGAGGTCGCGTAGTTTCATGTGCGCGGAGAGGTTTGGCCGCCCAGTTGAAGGACATATCTGACAGTACATGTCTGCGTGTTGGCCGGCGAGCAGAAAGAACTGAGCGGCCCTCCCTCGGGGCAGCCACTCTCTGCTGTATGCTGAGAGGATGGGGCTCGTCGGTGAAGCCTCTCTGCGTGGCACCCCTGGGACCCGGGCTTGTGAACGTTCTGTCACAAGCGGCGAGCACCCACATCACCGCTCTGTTACATATACTCCAGCAGAGGCTTTAATGAGTCCTTATGCTTCAGGTTCATCTAGCAAATGTGGCTCTAGTTGTCAAATTATCTGCCAGCTGCCATTTCTTAAAAAGCAGGAAATGGATGCTCAGAAAATTTTGACTAAACCTTAAAGTGTAGTTCATATTGCAGTGATGGTCCTCATACAGCACGTGAGGTTTACTGTATTATTTAAGACTTTCATTTGACAATTCAATCTAGTTTTTAAATGGTCAAAGTAGAGAAAGTAGTGAATAAATACATTTTCTTCATCATGCACATGAATTCATTGACATTTGGCATATTTTGTCTGGAAATCTGAGTTTTAAACAATAATTCCTAGTAATCCAATTAACAACTCATGCAACTTTGGACACATAATTGATGGATCTCGTTTACACTACAGATGTATTTCTGCCAGGCGTCTGTTACAACATATACAGGCAAGCGAGATAAAAAAAAAAAAAAAGAAGCCTCTAAGCCCACAATTTCTTTATCAGATTAGATCTGAAAAAATAAAGTAAATCAGTCCCTTCAGTCCAATCCTTTCTTCACCTTGGGCCCAATTAGAAGAGTTGTGGTGACACGTCAAGCATTACACACCTCCGCAGGCCAAAGAGATCTAGACTTGTTTATTATCTCTTATTTCAATTGTAGAAGCCGCATTAGAATTCTCCAACATTGTGATATTAATAAGTGCCAAAACAATGTAAGCTGCAAGGCCTGTGCATGTTCAATTAGGATTACCCAGAGACATTCATTGAGAGTACGGAGTTCAAGTATTCATGAAGCTTGTCAAACTGCACAAACTTCCATCCAGCCTTTAAGGGTTAAGATTTGCAATTAAGTAAAGCAACAGCGGGGAGAACAATGCACCTAGTCCACCCACCCCCACCCCAAAGCCTTTCCATTATTTTAACAAGCACAGCGACATATTGTATGTTAATAGATTTCCTCCTAGGCCTCTAAAGCTCACACGGCCCGTTGTCAGTCTTGTTGATTAACAGCAACACAATTACAATTTCAAGACGCTGTTTAACATTTGTATTCCCACTATACTGCTTAATGCACCTACATGCTTTTCTCGGTGTCACCTGCCTCCTTTACCTAGTCGTTTTCTTCCCAGGAAGTGTTTCTGTCTGACCTCCGATGAGCATCATGCTTAAGCATTTCATTGTGTTAATTTGAGACGGGATTGCATCTCAAACATAGCCCTGGCCTCTCCAAATGCTTCATGCATACTAATCAGTAGGTGCATATGTTGCAGCAGAACACACTCCTCTAATTAATCATCTTCTAAATTGCACTTATTAGGTTACAATATTGCAAAGATATTTCAAGATACTGTTAATATCCTAAATTTGTAGTCACATAAAAGAGAGCATGCTGTGCATCACACCCAACAGAAGCACATCATTTCTGTGTTTGGACACAAACATGCAACAGGAGAAAATGCGTGACCCTGGATGTGCATCAGTAATCCATATTCTTGACAAGTAGCACTGGTCAATTTTTATGCTGTTTTGATTCAAAATGAAATGAAGAATATGACTGTACCTATAAACTTCCCTGGCTGACGTACAGAGCAGTAAGATGTTGGATGACTGTGTATATAAAAGATATGGGGGGAATATATTGGAGAGTTTTCCTCTAAACCCAGCATAATCCACAACAATTTCTCTTCATCTTCTACATGGATTGGCACAAAATTCTGTTATTTAGATATTTGGCATTTCTTCCTCAAACGCCACCATTTTAAAATTGCCTGCTAATTATGTTTGTCATCGATACCTCTGCAAGTCCTCCAACTTTCCCATCATTCACTGATGTACTTTGTGTTCAGTGCTAATTAACTTGCTGCTCATGGAGGTAAACATGATACCTTTCCTGAGCAGAAAGCAGGCCTCTGTCCACAAGTGCTGCATCAGCCCAATTTGTGCTCTGGATAGCACACTTGGCAAAATAAATGTAAATAAATGGACCCCACTTATGTAGCCACAAGGGAAGCCTTTTTACTACCACTCAGATAGCACTCCTACCCCTATGCCCACAGTGCCCACAGTGCCCACAGTGCATCAGAGGCATTAGGGGGTTCGGCATCTTGCCATTACATTTGGACTGGAGCAGGGATTGAACCTCCGACCTGATTAGGAGACAACCTCACCCTCGTTTGCACAAGGCTTCAAGCCTCGCTAGCAACTATATGTATATCTCGGTATGCAAACACAGCCTGTCCATGATCTGAGGTCGGGACCTGCTCGGCCCAAAAGGACGAGGACAAATGACAAGACCAATGTCGTCAAGGATCTTGAGACAAGTGACAAAGGTGAAACATCAGTCCAAACACAGGTTTCAGGATAAGTGGCTCAGAGCACATCTATGACAGCATATATGGCTTGCACTTCATAATGGTTAAATAAATGCTTCGATTTTTATAGTGCTGTGCCTTTTACTGGCCCTTGTAGCAGATAATGTTTCTCACACTGCAGCCTGGAAAAGCACACGAGGCAGATTCAGGAATGACCAATGAAATGTAAATGTGGATTCAGCACACAAGACAACAAAACTACAAAAATCATAAATTCCAGGTGAAACAAACCTCACTGATTTGACTCTCACTTAAAGAGCAGCCTGGCCCCGTAATCGTTTGAGTTGTTTATCAAGAGAAACTGTGAAAGTGTTGATCAAACAAGGCTCAGCTTTTGGATTAAATAAAAGTTTAAAGGAATGCAATAATTAGTAGAAAGCCACTGAGTTCTACAGCTGCCCCTTTGTCTGGATTTGTATGGATTTGCAGACAGGGAGACGGTTGATTTTCACGAATGACTCAGGTCACTTCAGCATCACTTTTCTCAGAGGAGTCTCCATTATTTATCTATTAAACTTGTGTCACTGTAAATCCTGCGGCCTCTGCTTCAATGTCGGATTGTTCAGGTAACAGCCGGCTGTACATGTGATGGAGACATCAGCTGTGGGTTGTCACTGAGATAATTCAGTGGATCCTGCTTCTATCCCCACTCCTACGCACACATCCCACACAGTTATCAGACACTATGAATAATCTATTCACAGCACTCCACCAGTGTGATAAGATGTTGGAGGGACCTGCCAGTTAATGACACACTTGTGATTCGGTGCTGAAAGACCGCATATGAAAAACAGTCACCATTTGTTCGTCTGAAGTTTGTTGTTTTGCGTCCACGAACACAAGTTCCATATATTTCTTTACAACTAGAGCATCCATTTTGTGTGTGTTTGCCACTGAGGAATTGTGTACTGATGCTCAGCACCAACATGATTTACATACAGCAGAATCACTGAAGCCTCTCAACAAACTTCCCATCGGATCTGACACTGTTTGTATGAGATGAACTCTACCTACACATTCCTGGACCAGCGATGGGAACAAACATGGCTGTGGGTTATGCAGCTCTTTCTGTGGGCTGACTCCAGGGAAATGTTTTCATGCTATCCAGAGAAGAGTCTGTTTTCATTTCGTAGTTTGTTTGGAGATCCCTAAACAAAATGTGCTTTATTTCATTTGCAATTAGTTAATTATCAAGGGGTGTTTTTAATCTATTTTAAAGCTGCAATATACATCATCATCATGGTAAACAACAAATTTAAAAGTTGTTCAAATGCTGCTAAAATATTTCAGCCCTTTAGTGTTCGACTTTTTAAACTTTTAACTTCTTTTTTTTTTTTTTTTTTTTTTAAACCAGTGAAACTAAAAACTTCTAAAGGCTTCTACCTCACCTACAACATTCCCTAATCAGCCAATTTACAGCTGCATACCACTGTGATTTCCACATTGTCAATTTTCAGCTTTCAATTTACCAAGCCAAGAACCACTTAGTCATCAAGCTTGAAGCAACTGATGTCTTTAATGAGTTGAGTTTTCAGCTTTGTAAGCATTAGAAGAACAAAGCAGGCTTCATACAGATTAATGGAAATAATGTTACTTTGAAAGGCCTCTATTCCCTTCCATTTTTTATTTTTTTTTAATTTGATAACATGCTGAAATGGTGAGGAAGTGGGAGTTTTATGAAATACAAAATGTTTACATAGGTTTTTTTTTTTCCCCTCCTTATAGGAATAAAGCTACAGTTTAATAGACCAGCATGCACTCAGGGAAAGTGTACATTTTTTGCAGTTCAGTTGCAGTAATTTTTCCCTTTTGTGTCCAAGAATCGAACAAACAATGGGGAGATTAAACAGCTTGTACACAATCTAAAGCCTCAGAAAGCATTTTGTTTTCACAGCCCGCACAGCCGGCAGCTTCCCTTCTTTCATTCGACAAATTCCAGAAACAAAAGTGAGGAATGTTCAAATTTTACAATTTTAAATTAGTCAAATGTAAATTCAAAAGGCCATTTTTTTTGGAGGGCACAGTTTCGTAGCATCAGTCCTGCTCCTGCTTTTCAAAACAGCTCAATTCTTTGCATTCGTGTTTACAAAGTTGGAACGAAAAAAAAACGTTAAGTGCAATGTCTGTGGCACAAGAGTAATTTCTCTCGGCAAGCAGTTTCCTGGAGGACATCCTCACATCCCTGTATTAACGTCAACTCAATCAATACTTTCCATTTAGAAAATGAATAGATTTACGTAATTAAACCTCCAAGGTCCACTCGGTACGACTCAGTGATTTACCTCAATGGTTAAACGGCTCACTGATATCTCTTGTAATTTTGTGTACTGCTGCATAGAACTGAAACCGTCATTGAAAGCGGCAAAAATGTTTAAGAAAAAAAAAAAAAAAAAAAAAAGAAAGAAAAGGGGGAAAGCTGAAGTCTGTCTGTTTCTCATCGCGTTCCTTCTCACAGAAAATGAGTTATTAGCCAAGCAGCTTTCTACGAAGACTGTATGAATAGAAATGGCTGTTGTATTGAAATTACTGAAACATATGTGCCATGTTTCACTCTGTACAAACATTTCGAGCTCCAAAAGCAGCTGAGAAGATTTTGATTAAAAAAGAAAACGGGTGAGGAGAGTGTAAAAAGCTTTGCAGCGACTGAAAAATGATATACAATTCCAGTAACAAGATTGCATGTTTAGTTTCTTTGCCTGAGCATCAAAAGAGGGGAATAGCAGCAGGGATTAAGAGCAGTAACTGCAGTGCCAGTGGCAGCTGTGGTTGCAGTACAGACAATGATATGATCATACAGACATCTTATCTGTCACCAAAAAAAAAAAAAAAAAGCAATATATTTTCTTTCAGCTTTGCAGTGTTGCATCACACTTAATTCTTCCACTCCATCTTACATGGCACCTGCAGCTCATGCTTTCCTCCCAATTGCTCTCCTCTTTTCAACCACACTGGGTGTCTAAATGCAGCAATTAGCCAAAGTCATTTACATCCCCAGACGCTACATCAGGGAGGTCTTTTCTCATCTGATCGCGTCTGTGTTTCTCAATTGCATTCTATAAAAAGGGTGTCATATAAATTAAGGAAGCGTATTTAGGCACAATTGAATAGGTCCCGTTAAAGCTCCTTGATGCCATTTCAATGTCACAATCAATGTTTTTGTCCCATGTGATGTTAAAAAAAAAAAAAAAGTGGTGCAGGCCTGTTTTCGTCATCCCTCAGAGAGAAACGCTTTAACATCACGGAGGGGTGGGACAAACGCTGATTCTGACGTGTTGAAGCTGAAGCCACCAGACGTTTAGCTTTGACATTGCCGTTTTTCCCAGAACTGCCATGCCCAATCTGATTTACAGCATGCGAATCCCATCAAGAAATCACAGAGATATGACGGGCAACAACTTCGTGACATTACTGTAGATTCTAATACCAGCCAAAAAGATATTTTCCTGCCCAGAGAACATTGTGTTTACTCAACTTAGTGGTAAATTTTAAAAAAAGGAAATGATTGAAATGAAATTTCTTCTCAAAACAAATTTTATTCTATGTCACACATCATCAGTGGCTCCCTTTTGACCCACCTACACCTGGGTTTGAGATTGATCTCAGTGGGAGCAATGATGTTTCACATTTCATAAAAGAAAGGGTTGTAAAATTCTGGGCTTTTTTCAAAAGAAAGGCAACACTATATTGCATACCCTGCCAACCCAATTTCCAACACTCAGTTTCCAAAGATTAGACCCAACACTCTCAAGATCCATGTGCTACATTGCGTGAAGTGTGGACAGATCAGTACCCCGTCTTTCATGTTTTTACAGACCTACCTGGGGCATTTAGTGTCTGTCTCACAGTTTTAGGGTTTTTCACCGTGCAGAGTGCCCACATGCTGTGGATATATTGTCCGGCTCTCAGTAATAGCGTGGCCCAGCTAGACACTACATTAAGACAATGATCTAAAATACGGTGAGGCGCCTGTGCCCTTGCTGCAATATTTCAAAACTGTGCTCTTACTGAAAAACTCACTGCCCTGACTAACTGCTTCATGTCACCCTCACTTAAAGCGTGGCACCGACACTGACAGCTGAGGAATGAGATGAGAGAAGATGGGATGTCCAGATTTCACATTTCACAAACAAGTTTCATGGAGCCTTGGCACACCCTCATCCGGCTCAGGTACGAGACATCGGCTACAGATGAAACAGTGTACTTCAAAACTTTTAAAATGATCTGTTAAAACATGTAATGGCACAAAACAAAAGCATAATATAACTCAGCGATTTAAGACTACAAAATGACTCTTCAACTATTTGTATAATGGATAAATCATAGATTTTGGGGGGGTTAGTAATGGATTTAGCACTCGGAGTACTTTTTGCTTCTCTCTATTTCATATCATTGAAAGTGAAATATCTGAGTTTTCCACTGTAAAAAAAGTTACTTAAAACTTCAAGACTTTGCCTTGGGGTGAGGGGAAAAAATGCTTAACACATTAATCAGTAACAATAATATTCATGAGCCAACACATATTTTAACAAACCAGACAAAAAAGACAAACAATCACCGTGAAAAGACGGTCTAGACTTAAACTCAGGCAGCTGTTGACAGAGTGAGATTACATTATACTTCACTGTTGCTTCCATGTCCTAATTTTCGTCATTATAAAAATCAATTAATCACAGAAAAACGTTGAATCTATTTGTAATGAGAATACTTGAAATTGCATTTTCATCTCCAGGTAAAACATCCGGGGAGCTGTACGATGTAGAAAAAAATACCACTGACTAAATTACCATTGAGAAATTAAAACTAATGGGTAGCTAATTTTAATAATAATAATAATTATTATTGTTATTATTATTACTACTACTACTACAACAATCAAACGTCAGAATAAATTATTAATTTCAATAATATGACCGCATTTTATAAGTAGCAGCTCTGATTACACAATTCACATCACTGGAAGCTAAACTCATCATCATTACTTATTTGTGCATTTTTCTAAAACATGATAAAAAAAGAAATCATGCTCACTATAAAAAGTTTGTCTTATTGTGTACGTGCCGAACCAAAGTCTTGGAGAAACATCATAGTTTGGTCCCACCGTCATTACTTCAGCAGCTGGAGGCCAATGTCACTGTAAATTGGAGCCTTTTTTGGGCATTTGGTAAAAAGGACTAATGCTGTCATTCCTCTTCAGCTTCTTCCAGTAAGATCGCCTCGGTTATATAACAAGAGTTCTTCCTTCATTTCTTTACCAGGTTTTTTTTTTTTTTTTTCCAAGCTTATCTCAGAATTTAAACAAAGCTTTAGATACTTTTTTTAATTTTTCAGGTCCACACAGTGGGGCTTAAACGAATATGCAAATGGCTCTGTGTTAAACCTTTCTTGTTGAATGTATTATTAAAATATTCGCACACCAAAAATATTAAGTGGTCGGTGTCCGAGAGGCCTGACACTGGGGGCTGCTTCGCACCACAACATGAAGGAGCTACTTGGCCAGCAGCATTAAGAAATGAAGGGACTGTTTATCTTCCAAAGGACATTTGTTGTTTGAATTTCCAAATTTGAGGGCAAAACAGAGGAAACTGCTGCAGGACAAACAGTTTTGAGAAGCTCATTAATTGTGAGGCAATAATGGAAACCAATTCTCCAGGCTGTTCTGTTTTCTGCAGCTGCAGCGAATACTGTGTGTGTGTGTGTGTGTGTGTGTGTGTGTGTGTGTGTATAGCTTTTGGCTCTTTTAGTGATAGCTTTTGGCTCTTTTAGTGATAGCTTCTCCAATCTAGTTAAAAAAGAAGAAGAAGAAAAAAAAACAAAACAAAAAAAGAAAAAAACCAAAGTAAAAGACACTCAGGGCCCGAAGAAAATGATCATAAGTGTTTTGGCTGCTTGCCCATTCTTCAGGTACAAAATATTTCTAATAGCAAACCAGAAAAAAAGAAACCACAACACAATTATGTGTCAAACAGAGCACTGTGATGATGCGGTTGTTATATTTTTCAGTTTTTATATACATGTTTATATTTACTCAAGCAAGTTTTCCCCAGTTGTTCCCCCACAAACTAACTTAAAAACAAAAGGAAAACACTAAATGTTTGTCTCCTTCATGTCAGGCTGACTGCTAAGACTCTCTCTGGTCCATTTTCAGGAGGTGATACAAACAAGGAGGAGGGTTTAAAGTTGTTTGGGGTCACATTTTTGAGACACACTGGTGTTCTTCACAGCAGCAAATGGAACAATTTGGGGAGATCTCTCGCTGATCCAACAACAGCTGATGATGATGAAAGCATAAAGACAGCTCCAGTCAGCACTAAAGAAACCAGAGCTGTGCAGAAAATTGTTTGAAATACTGGAACAGAAAAATTAAGTATGGAAATTGTAAGCGTCCTGCGGTAAAAGTGAGTGTGGAGGATGTGTCAGACAGTATCACAGAGGGTGGAACATATTATCTAATACAGACCCATACTCACTATTTATACCTACACCTATCAGACACACCACAAGCTGTACAACATACCAAGACTCGGACATGAATACTGCGAAACATCATCCCCTATGGAAAACTACTACACACACACACACACACACACACACACACACAGAGACAAAGATCACAAAATATCATTAAATCTACAAACATCAGATTCAGGATATGAAATGTGGACATCATGAGACACCAGAAGCCTCTGCTGTCATTCTGATAAAAATGGAAAAATAAAGAAATAAATAAATCTTTCAATTTCCTCAACACACTGCAAAAATCCAAAACATCTTCAAAGGCGTCGCTTAGTTTTAAATGCAACATGAGCGGAAACAAGCAGCGGATTAATCAGAAGGTGCTGGTTGCTGGAGCTTCTCACATGCTAAGATTTGAAAATAATGAGCTGATAATGAAAATAAAATGTCGAAAAAGCCAGAAAATATAAAGAACATTACAATGTAAGAAGAAAAAACATTTCCATCCAGTTTCTTCGGGGTTTATGATACAAAATTGAATAGTGTGTTCTTTTTCATTAGATTAAAAAAGTCTGCAAATTCTGTTACTTTCCATAATGTCATCATTATTTCCAGGGACATCTTCAAATGTCTTCCTTTGTCAGGTAACCAATCCAAAAACAACAATATTAAGTTTATTATGATAGAATTAAAAAAAAAAAAAAATACAAAAACCTTTTTAGAAGCTGAAACCGGAGAGTTTCGACCTCTTTCAACTGTGCGGTAAGAAGAATCAGTCATTACTGTAGTTGTTGATGAGTTTTCTGTCAAGCTAATTGATTAACTGACTAAACAGTCAGTGCAGTTCTACTCAGGTCCCGAGACAGACAACAAAAAAAAAAAAAAAAAAAACTGACAAAAGAAGAGCAGCAGGAATTATGTACAATTTGTCAACGCGGATAAAACCTCAATTTCACCGCTCACACCATGAAAGCATCATAATTCATGGAAAACAATACAAGCAAAAGAAAACAAGGTAGTGCAGCACAATAAGTATTCCACAATTAGCATAAAACAGCAGAAAATGGCAAAAAATTATAAAAAAATCAGCAGGCGGTAAATTCAACCCACACGGTCCCCGAAGCAATTTCACCCAGACCCCAGCAGCAGCAAAAATATTAGAGAGTAGGACCTTGGAAGTGATCAGTGAAAGTATAATCCAACTGCAGGGAAATTGTTTCAGGTAAAAAAAAAAAAAAACACACACACACACATCCAGTCTTAATTTCTCAGCCCAAATCTGGGCATAAAGCCACAGGGAAAAACATTAAACATGTAAATAAAACCCAAATTGTTAACTTGCTTATTGCCTTTAGCTGAAGGTTATCGTTAACAGCAGATTCATGGACTTACCTTGTTGAAAGTAAAGTGTTGCCCTCCTCAGGATTTGCAGGAGAGGGGGGTGAGCTTGTTAGGAAGAGTTTGGCTTTTCCCTTCAGCCTTTGAGGAAATTCAGTCAATTCAAACACACAAACCGACTGAGGCCTTGATTAATCCACGCTGAAGAAAGTAACAGGTCTTCACATGAGGCAGACGTCCACTTCATAATCCCTCCATTTGATTTGGTCACACTAAGTATACTGCATTTCCCCCCATGAGGATAAATAAAGTATCTTCTCTCTTCTGTCTATCTGCGACTACAGACAGACTTCAGCAACACTTCTTGTACTATTTCAAGTTAAAAGCTTTCTAATTTTTCAGTGAGCAGAAGGTCTTTATTTCTTATTGGTGTGCTGACATGGTGTAGCAGGTGAACAGTCACATTGTTGTTGGTGTTGCTGCTGCTGCTTATATAACAGACGAGTGCTTGTGAACGCAGCTCAGTCTCACCTTCCTTGACCAACCCCAATCAGGGCCAGATTAAGGACACCTGGCGGCGCAGACAAAAACCCTCAACCAAAGGGTGGCAGTTTGGCACCCTGCTGCTGCCGTACAAACAAAGAAGAAGAAGAGGAGGCGGAGGAGGAGGAAGACGAACAAGAACAAGAACAAGAAGTTTGGTTGCTTAATCTGGTGTTAACATTTCTTTTTAGCAGCTCCAGTTTTAGAATAATTTACTTTTAGTATAATAAAATATGAAAATATTTCATGTGGTCTTGTTTATATTACAGTTTTAACCACCATACTTTCTGACTGCATGTATGTATTATTTGGAAGTTACAGTATGTCATGTTAGCTATTCAAAAATAAATCAAATCAAATCCAATCAGATTTATTTATACAGCGCCAAATCATAACAAAGTTACATCAAGGCACTTTACACATAGAGCAGGTCTGGACCAAACTCTTTATGGAGTTGTTAAAGAGACCCAACATATCCCTCCAAGAGCAAGGAAAAACTTCCTTTAAGGGCCAGAAACCTCAGGCAGAACCGAGACAGCCATCTGCCTCGACTGGTTGGGTTGAGAGAGGGAGAGATGGGGGGGCAGAGAGAGAGAGACACAGTGAGAGCGAGCATGAAGGAGAGGAGGGACGGACTTGGTAAAGGGATGGAGAGAGAACAAGAACAGGAGGAGAGAAGATGCCATGGAAAATACAAAGAAAACATACAGTGATTTCAACCTGGTAGTTCTAAATGTGCACTAGTTATATTAGCAGCAGGGGAGAAGAAGAGGTTACAACAGGAAGTGAGTAGTAATGTGTAATGATAACTAAAGGTAACTCTGGCAGCAGCAGGTACTGAGCAGGAACATGGAGCAGAGATGATTCAGCAGCTGTAGGACGGGGACAGGAGGGACAAAACACAGACTACAGGAAGAAACCAAGTTAGAGAGAGCGAGAGAGAGAGCTGCTCCCCCAGCAGTCTAGGCCTACAGCAGCACAACTAAAAGATAAAAGATTAATTAAACCATTAATAAAACCATTTTTAACTGTAGTCTTCGTCACAAAGGAAGGTTTTAAGACTGATCTTGAAAGCTGCGACAGAGTCGCCCCCCCTGGACTGATATTGGGAGTTGGTTCCATAAAAGAGGAGCCTGATAGCTGAAAGATCTGCCTCCTGATTTACTCTTGGAGACGCTAAGATCCACAAGTAAACCTCCATCTAGAGAGTGAAGTGACCTCCTGGGACAATAAGGAGCTATGAGCTCTCTGAGTTATGATGGAGCTTGGTCATAAGCCAAAGCTGTCAGATAAATATAATGGAGGTAAAAGTTCAGTATTTTTGCCCTAAATGTAGCAGATTAAACTTATAATTTAAAGCTGAGATACTCAAGGGGAGTGCCATTGCATCTAAATTTCACTTCAGAACAGTATTTCCATGATTACTTGGTTACTGACGGTCTTCAGGTTTTTAATACAGCACTGCAGTCACCAGCCTACATTCACTACCTCTGTGATGAACTAAGAAACCAAATCCCTGTTTTTTATTTGCCCCCCTGCCAAAAAAAGGAAAGAAATAAATCACAGCAGGAACTGTGTATTCAGGAACATGACATGGGCCAACAGCATCTCTGCAATTAAATTGAATCGATTTAAGACTTAATCTGCAGTTTGCAGTTACACAACTTATATCAATTCTTGGGACAAATATTCAAATAACATGAAGTGAAGCAACAGAAGCATCAGGAAGTAATAACTAAATACGTGGAGTTTTTAGTTTAAATGAAACAGACTGTTATGGCAGTTTTAATACAGATAAATGACTGTTTCATGAGGTAGACATTCAAGCTTTATTTGATGTACAGCTCAAATTTGGGCCTTATTGCACATTTTAATGAGAACCCCCCCGCCCCTCAGTTTAAAGTCAGCCAGAAGATGCCAGCTTTCCTTCTTTCATATGAGTTTTAATTGCTCTTTGCTTACTCCATTTTCAGCGGGTTTTTCATATTTAACCAGTCACCATTGGCTTTAAATCCACTGTCACATTTACTGGGTTGCCCTCGTTTGTGAACCTTGCGTACATATTTCATGAAACAAATAAATTTGAAACCATGCTGTCCCTGCACTAACTTGTGAGGCAGTCTAATCATCCTTAAATAACTGCATATTAGCTGCAATGGGGTTTCATTTTGTGTCCTTATAATTATTGCAAAAACCTGCCTGTGACTAAACGTTTCACGATGACAGCACAGATATTTGTGAGGGCAGAGCATTTTGTTTTGGTTCTTGCATCAATAAAGCATATTGCTAAATCGAATTTTGCCGTGAAACATTAAAGTCATAATTTTTCGTCGCCAAAGGAGCAGCGACCTCTTTGGAAAAGCAAGAACTCAAAAGGCGGACTCCTCTAGTTATTCTAATCAGAAATAATGTGGCCTTGACCCTCACTGCACATGGCAGGTATTCAAATCTGTCTGCACCTCCTCTACTTATGAACCTCAATGATGACATAAAGAAGGAAGATTATTACTATTTTCTGAACTGTTGCCACACATTGAGTTACAGGTCTCGTAATGTTAATGAACGATCTGTGAATCCAAACAGACTCAACTCAACTCAACGGATGACGGAAAAAGGTTGATGATGAAGTTTTGCGATGTTGTCCCTTCACCTTTACTGCTGCGACCCTCGTCGCCGATGGAGGCCCAGGGTGATCAAACTGAAACAGGTGGTGCAGTGCTACAGCTGACTGCAGATTATCCATTTTAACCCTGCAAACTGTGCAACGGCACGATGGAGCATTTAGCGTGCTGTCTCAAACGCCTGGCAAACACAACGCGGACAACATTTCTGTTAGCTTGTTGGTTAGCTTGAAACACCTTTACATTAAATGACGAGTGGAAAGTCCAAGATTCCTCATAAAACATTTCATATCTGACTGAAATAAAATTTGCTTTTCCTGTGGAACAAATAGGACGTTTTTGCTGCTTTCTAATGTTTTTATATCTTAATTTTTATTTTTAGACTTCTGTCTCCAAATTTCCTTTCAGTTTCAATGGGTGGAACAAATTTGCAATGTATTTTTTTTGTTGTTGGTTTTTTGCTAAATAGCGTGAACATCCATAATTTTGCTGGCAGCACAACAAGAGCACAAAAGCAGAACTTGACATCGCTTTGTCAAGTTGATATGGTGAACAATGGCTGACTCACATACTTCAGTTCACCTGGAAAACAATATTCATTCTGTCTGAGGCCTGATTTTGCTCTCTGCTGAGGAAATATTGGCCTTTTTTTCCACTGCTAAATGCTGCACTATTATATATATTGTGTATTCTTCCATGTGCTGCTCGGGCCTTCAGTGTATGTTTTGTTTTGGGGTTTGTTTTTTTTTCTGAAACAGGTGGATGCTGGGACAAAAGATGTGGCTTACGAAGAACCAAAATAGGAAAGGTTGAACCAGTATCCAATAAATTTGTCAAGAGATTCAAGAGATTCAAGAGATTCATGGGATTCACGCGTGATTGCAGCACTTCAGGTGTCCCCTTCAAGTACTTCTTGTAACCTTTGTTCATTTTTTTTTTTTTTTTAATTATCGTATTTGCACTGGAGATAATACATAGGGATAAAATACTGCAAAAACACGGTCAACATTTGGACTAATTCAACAGACAGCCTGAACGTCACTGTAACTGTAGTCTTTAAAGGTCTCATGCAGATATAACCAACTTGTAGAAGTTTTAAACATGCCATTAAACATAAAACTCACAAAACCCCAGTCAGTGTTGCTGCCAAAGGTAAATGGGACACGAGCCTGACTACTGACCCGAATTAGTTGTTACCTGCAGCTGTGCCACAGGAAAAGGACAACGTGTAGAAAGTTCACCATTCTGTACTTTGAAGAATGAATGTCATTCAGCTAGTTTCTCGCCCTCCTAAGATTGAAGATAGTTGAATTGGAATAAACTGAAATGGGATTTCCCCTGGGGATTGATAAAAGTAGTCCTCATTCTTATTCTGATTCTGTAAGGAGAGCCTGAAAAGACTTGGGCAGGCTGGAGCGGCAGAATTGATGGATGTAGAACAGGAGACTGAGCCTAGATTGAGATCATGAAATTTAAAGGTTACATCTGATTCAAGTGAAAATGAAATATGTCCCATTTTATGTTTCAGTTTTCAAGGAACACTCTGTGCCAGAATCAGGTGTCCAGAAGATCTCTCAATAACGTTTATGAAATTTTAAAATGGTTCATCCACCATATTGATGATATATCAGAAAAGATATCAGTAAATTCTACTATAGTAAAGGTGATTTTCACAGTTTCAAATTGATACTTGGGTGCAGACTTCAGCCTTCTTGGAAGGTTGAGAAATGTAATTAAGGTGATACACGAAATTGCTCAACCGGAGTAGATTTGTTTTTGTCTCCCCCAATTTAAGAACTGCCTCCTGATGATAGGTTGCTCATCCATCGGTACTGTAATAGCACATCTAGTGTGATGACAGGGAATAAGCTCATTTTAATTTTGTCATGGATGCAACCTGATTATCTGATCCTGAATCTCAACAAAACATCTACCAAAGCATCCACATAAATCATCCCTGACATGGTATTTAAAAATAAATAGACATTCAAAATCACGAGCACTAACTCACACAGTGTCTTGGCTGCGCGCTGACTCAGCTCGGCACCCACAGATCCACGCAGATCACCAGATATATCTTTTATTTTTACTCTACATCTGTCAATGTCCACAATTACACTGATTAATAGTGGCATTTCATTTAATTTTTTCTTCATAGCTTGAAGTTGCCTTCTGTGCAGCAACATGAACGCGTAAACAATAAAATGCAGATCGCAAAACAAGATGGACAGCAGGTTTGCGTGTCAAAGTGACCGCCCGAGTGGACCGCTAGAGTCGCTGTGATGAGAGACAACTTTCAGCGGCGTGACTCACATATTTGGATGAACACGCAGAATCAGGTTATCATTGAAGGCTGATACACCGCTAGCTCGGGGACAGATTCACAGGACTTTTACCAAAAATAGTCATGAATCTAAAAGTCCTTTCTGACTTGTAAAACCTGCAGGAGTCCAACAGAGGAAGGAGCAAGTACTTACTGTACTTTCATTTCTCTTTGCCGTTTCTAACAGATAACCGAAAATAGGCAGTTGCTCGCTTGCTGAGCCGATGTGGTTAATTTTCTATTGGTCGCCCCGACTAACGTATCAGGCCAATGCCAATAAAACTATGAGGATGTTCAAAGGAGAGCTTTCCAAGATGAGAACTTGTTTTTTAAGTTTTAAATTCTGAGGTAAAGGACGTATGAAACAAGCCAGTCCCGTATCCCCCCCATAAATAACTGTATGTTCTTTTTTGGTGATTTTGTCAATATGAAAGGTAATGTGACATCTCCAGCCATTTCTATTTACCCTCTGATACGACCCCCATTTGTTGTCTTTGTCACAACTATTGACGTGGTTTAAGTTATGGAACGGGTGTGGACCAAATATGTGAATAGAGCGCTGATTTTCTCTTCCCACCTGCTCCCTGGGTGGACTTTGTCGCACATACCTACCTCATTACTTCGGCCACTGGAGGCCTTTTGTCACTGGATTGTTAACACGTCATTTGGGGCATTAGCTGAAAAGAATGAGGTCGTCCAACAGTCGCTGTCGCTCAGCACAATCTATGGCGTCTGACATTTATGTATCATAGTGGGGACTTCAAATGTTATGGTCAAGGTTGGTGTTTGGGCAGCACTTCTGATCTTAGACTCTGGGGAAGAGAAGGGTCAGGGCTCAGAAACCGTCCAACCACTTATCAGAGATTTCAGGGGGTTTATAGTTGTCATTGGAATATGTGCCATTGTAGGAGGTCATCAGAGAACCCTTTTTCTCTTCGGGGCCCCAAACATTTGCCTGGTTTGCCTCCTGTGATGATGCCTCCGATAGGTCACCATGATCGCCCACAGTCGTGGGTCGCACACTGAAATATATTACATAATAGTTCAATGTTAAATAATCATGGGATGGCGTAACGGTATGATATTTTGTTGAAGTGGGAGCATCGCACAGCTTTTGGAGTTGCCTCTTTATGAAACAAAATAGTTTCCTGCAATACTGTAATGGTTTAGTAAAACAACAGTGTAAAAAAGGGCCTGTTGTTTGTTGTTTCTTTCCACTGAGTCGTGACTCATGCTGGCAACTGCCCAGCAAGGAAACCTACTGTAGGTGTGTACTGGTGTGTCTGTGTGTGTGTCAGGTTCAGTCACACAGTCCAGGTGAGTAAATGTACAACAAAAACATTGTGGAGGAAAGGTCGACTTGCCAGCTGTCACTTCTTGCAAACAAACATAATATTTTGACTTTTTACTTCCAATTTCCACATTGATTTTGTTTTAGTTTTTGACTTGTTTTGTTTCTCGTTCGTGTTTTTCTGCTTCTATTGACTATCTTTTGCTGAAGTGAATGTGAAGCAAATGTGCCGTTATTGACTGAAAAGACCCATTTCTGCACACAGCAGTGGAGCAATTGTGTTATCACCATGATTGCAAGCCATATAAACTTTCACTGTTGAGCAATAAAGCTTTAAATTAATCAGAGAAATCATGTTGTTGTGTTTGCTATCAGTGGCCCAGCCTGCAATGTTTCATTAACACATGACGAGCCAACGCTTGCTGCTTTCCAGGAGACAGCCGCTGTTTGGAAACAGCTTGTCCACATCCTGAATGAGGGACTGAATGAGACTTTAGCTGAGTTATCAACAATGTGGCATAAGTGAAGGCTTGCAGGCCCCTGAGTAGTCTGGCCTTCTCATTCCCTGCTCGGTTGGTAGTGTCTGATGAAAGGAAATGAGTAGAAACAATTGCATAAACAAACAGATGGGCTGAAGTTGTGCTACTGTCCAAGATCCTATTATTGAACACAAAAACCTGTTTAGTTTGCAAGTTGGGTTTCTCGCACTATGAAGAATTCATGGGGTCGCTTCCTGCAGGATAATGTAGTGTAGAGTAATAATAATTATTAGCATTGTTAAACATTCTTATTTCAAAAATGCCAAAAACTTTTGGCAGTATGATCATTTATAATATTACAAATAGAGAGAGACTGGAAAACATTGGCACAACCCACAGCGTTTGGATTAGTGAAAAGTACCAAACAGTAGTCTAGACCACAAAGAGACACAAAACAACCACAAAGAGACACACAACAACCACAAAATTACACAATACAACGGCAAAGAGATACAAAACAACCAAAAAAGGGTCTTGCCCTGAGGCAGGAGAGATGAGGAGCCTTTTACTGTATTTGCTGGATTTTAAACAAATAGCACATTATAATGTACTTTTTTACTGAAGAAACAGAAGAAAAGCTTGTGCCCATATTTCATTTTATAACATTAAGCATTTAACAGGAATTCATAATTTAAAAAATAAGGAGAACAGACTGGCCAACACCACCAATACTAATGGTCTGTACCGAACTGAAAGAGACACAAAACAGCCAAACAAGAGATGAGAATGAAAAAAAGACGCGTAACAACCGTGTTTCGTCAGTGTAGGAGGGGTTGGGGGGCCTTTTACACGTCTTTGTCAAGGGGCCTATTGTCTCTTTATTCACCCACGCAAGTATCTACTGGATTTAAACCAAATATCACTTTATTCTCTGTCACACGCATTCCTCTAAACACGGAGAACCAAGCCATCGATGAAAAAAGGAGCAGTTCTAAAACGCGCGTCATTAAGTACTATATTATATTAGCATTATATTACATCCAGCTTTAATAATGCTCTGATCTGAAATGGCTCAGTAACTAGGGAGGCTGTCAAAAGCTAAAATATATGCCTCTTATTTATGGCACATCAATAATATGGAATATCTGTCTGCAACTTGCTCCTTTGATTAACTCACTTCATTCGGATCTACTCTCGTGGGTTTGTTTCAGCACCCAACTTCAATCGATGCCCACTCTGTTTGTTAAACAGTCACATGGTCCTGAGTTGTATTTTTAGCACCAGCAACATAATCATTTATTGAATCGCAGCGCTGATTCCAGATTATGTGGTAAATTCCTTATGTGTGCTATAAAATGGAAGAACAGCAGCGTCAGGCGTACGGCGTACAGGCAGCCGGTGTTCACCATAATGAGAATTATCTTTCTGACTTCACATTTTCAGCATTTCCCAACCAAAGGGCAGTATCAGTATTCCTTTATTAACTAATTCAAAGGTTTACCATTGTGTCACACTTCCCATTTATAAGCTCATATTCTCTTGGAATCTCACGATTGCGGCCTTTCTATTCAACTTAGGAGCTACATGTCAACGCAACAGAGACGAGATGAAGCTGAACAATTACTTTGGTGAGCCCTCTTCATTAAAAAGAAAATCCACCCTCGTTCAGAACTGAGACGCGTTATTCCCAGGACTTTAAGACCGAGCTCGCTTCATAATGATTCAATTCTTCCATCGAACGTGGACCACTTTTCTTTCATATACAGCTGAAACAACAGAGTCCCAAATCTCACGAGGATGGTAAAGCCTGAGTAACGACAGTGATTGTCAGCTACAGTTAGTGTGATAGATGGAATCAGCCAAAGATCACCATGAGCCTGGTTGTGGCTGATAATTTCATATATATATCATAGTATTGACCCCTAAATCTGAAGCCATATTTTGAAAAAGGGGCTTTATATAAATGTCAGTGTGAGGATAGATTAGTCCCCATATGGCATTAAAGACAGCAGCAGTGAATTTGGGTTAAACATCTATGTTCTGGTCTCCAGCAGTGTGCCGTCATCTCTGTCGGGGGAAACTGATGATAGACCCGCAATGTTCATCGATCCGGTCAAACGAATGCAGCGCTTCGCTCGGCGGAGGTTCCAATTTTTGCGTCAATAGTCTTTTTTTTTGTTTTCGTTTATGCACACATCTCCTGTTGAGAAAAAAAGACAATTGTTCCACATGAGCAGCAACAAAATGCAGCAAACACTTTTATTCCTTACATTGTTTTGTTCTGGTTTATTTTTATTTGTTTGTTTGTTGTTTTTGTTGTTGTTGATTTGACAACAACAGATTGCCAGAACAACCTTTTGGAATTAGCCGTTTTTCAGCATTGAACACAATGGGATCTGGTCTTCATCTAACTGTAAACAAACATAGTGTCCCTAATATCACACAAACTGTTACAGTTGTTTTTTTTTTGTGGTTGTTGTTTTGTTTTTTTGTTTTTTTGCCTTTGTTGAAATCCCCCATTAAGCATTCACAAAGCTGGAATGAATGAGTCATCCTTTGGACAGATTTTTGAAAAAAATCCTCAGTCAGGACAGAAAGTCTGGTTTGGTGTTTGGTGACTCCAAAGATACAGGTACAGTTTTATTTCTGAACAAGACTAACAGCTCTTTGAAATCATAGTAGCATAAAATCTAGTACTTCAGCTAAATGCCAACTTTAGCTGACAATAAGGATGCTAACAATATTGATGTTCATCAGGTATTCAAATGCTAACATGTTCTGGTTATATTGGCACAACAATAAAAATATTAAAGATATCTTTATATGTATTTTCATTGTTTGGGGAATAATGACTTTTGAGGCAGTTGATTGTGTTAATGAGAAGATTTTTGATCAAATGAATGAAAACTTCAGGTGGGGCTACACAAAAACGTGAAGGTTCACCACAGTTTTATGCATCCATCCATTCAATGCTGAGATATTTTAACAACAACCAGAGTGGGGGCCCCACCAGCTGACAGAAAGAATAGTCTTAAGGTTAAGTTCAAATTGAACAGGTTGATTAAAGTATTATTATTCATTGTATCAAATGGCAAAGTGGTGCTGCACTAAGAAATAAGAGTTAATCAAGACCATAATTCAGGTAGACTGATGCATCACGTGAAATTGCCACAATGTCACAACAGATCACTTGTGTGAATAATAAATCAGACCAGCTGTAATGGTCAGTATGAACACTAGTCAGTCCCTACACCTGCAGCATAAATCAGTGAAATAAAGGACCGGGAAATTTTAACAAGAGAGCTCATTTATCGTGTCTTGAGTCGAAGTGAAATCATTTACGCCAGGAACTGCGATACTGGAATATGAGCCTGCTCCTCTTTTGCATGTTTGCCCAAATGACAAGAAGGATTTCTAGTCACACTGCACCTTTGAAACGCTGATCACAAACAAGGCATATGAAGTGATGTGAGCATGCTGCTTATAAACCTTCTCCTGTTGAGCTCAGCTGTGCAAGATTTCAAACTTTGCAGCGCTGACCTTCATCTAACCAAAGTTATTTTCCAAAATGATATTCTTTTTTTGTTAAGTCCTGGTCAAAAAATTGGACCACTGTTGCATCAAACAAACCGAGACTGAAACACCAAAACCAGAGCATCACAGCAAGACTTAAAAAAAGCATAATTTCATGGGAAACTATACAATAAAACACATTTAGGTATCAACATCTAATAAAAATGAAGAAATGTGAAATATTTGCATCTGAATGCATATAAATGTTACATATTCATGTTACTTGTCACTCATGCAAATACATGAGATTCTTGGATGGATTATATTATATATAATGCTGCTGTTGTGCATGTGTGAGTCTCACATTAGACACACTAGATGACAAACCCAAGGAAACAAAAGACAAGGACGGAGTGACCTGCGAAATTATCATCATCATTTCATTTTGGCAGCCTTGACACTGAGAATTTTTCACCGTTAGGATTCATTAGTGTTAGTTTAAGACTTTACCGAGGAGATAATCTGGCATCATTTTCCATCACGGGGCATAAAAACATTGGTGGTCAGTTTGTCACACAAGACTCATGACAAAGGTTGTTACAGCAACTGCACTGAGGGAAACCCGAGACATTTACGTAGATTCTTCCTAATGTGTTTACATGGTGCTGAAATGACAATTAGGAATATTCATTTATTCATCTTCTACTGCTTATTCATTTCTGGTTCACGGGGGTGCTGGAGCCAATCTCAGCTCACATTTGGCGAGGGCGGGACAGGTCACCAGTCCATCGCAGGGCCAACACACAGAGACCAACAACCACTCACACTCACGGACAATTTAGAGTCACCAATTAACCCAAACATGATGTCTTTGGACAGTGGGAGGAAGCCGGAGTACGCTGAGGAAACCGCATATATATATATATGATGGTTGGGTATTAGTATTATCATTAGTCATATAAATACTGATATCAATTTAAGACTGAAAATGAAACCGGCTTGGGTGAAAAATGTTTCCTTTAGCTACATTTAGAGAGGCATGTGATGTATATGTAGGATTTTTTAAGGTAGAAGTCCACACTTGTATAATGTTTGTAGATAGACATTGAAGTGCTCTAAAATGAGCGAAGAACAGCAAACCCTTTTAAATAAATCTAAAAATTCTGATTTGTTGACAATTTCTCGACAAAACACATCGCTCCATTCACTCAGCACTTTCTCTGCTGCATCTCTGCTGGTTGCTCATAGCAACCTCACTGTAAATTACATGAGCTCGGCCTGAAACCGGGAATGGAAATATTACAATAATTAAATAAGAAGAGATGTCCTGTATCACCTGAAGCCAACAGGCATTAATACAGTAAGTTTGACTCTTTAGTCTTCAGCTTTGATGATTTGTCGCTACAAGTGAGAGGAAAAGGAAAAGTCTCTGAATTAACAATGTCTCAGTCAAAATTAAGATCTTAATTCAACCACGTCCCGCGTGGATTCGAACATTCAACTGCTCTGACAAGCTTCGTTTTCCACCTTCTCCCTCAGTCTACCATCTCAGCAACCTTGGCTTAGCACAATAAGACGATGACGATGCCCTTGGGAGCAGAGACACACAACAACAACAACAACAACTACAAGCCCAAAATACAAGAGTTGTTTTTCAGGCAACATGTTCTCTTTGTGTTGCCGTTTTTTGTTTTTTTTTTGCTCTTTCCTTCCTCTTTTACCTCACAAAACCAAAGGCCCATGGAGAGAAATATTCATTCATTTAACAGCAGACCGAAGGAAATGGGTGATGGAGCAATTTTGAGACTAAATCTGAACAATAAAATAGCAAACAAAGGGGCCTGCTCATCCTGCAGAGGGGATAGGAGCCCTGTCACAGCAGAGAAGTTTGCAAAAAAGACCGTGCCACGCCTTTCGCATGTCTGAAAAAAAAAGCAGCAACAAAAGGCTATTTTCATGAAATAAAAGCCTGTACAGCGGCACACTGATGCAGCCGCCATATGGCGAGGCAGTGGGAATGGGCTGTGACTGTGCAGAAGGCCGGATACAGATATAGACAGTTAATGGGACTCAGGTGCTGCTTGTTCTCTCATCAGGCCGCCCTCACCTCTCTCCGCCTCCTGACTGTAAACCTGACTCGGCTCTGCTTGCCACACACATCCATCTTTTAGTGCACTTCTTTTCTCCTTTTTCTCACTTTTCTGTCAGTGCGGACTTATGTTTTTCTGTAGCTGTAAAATATACCAGCTACGATGAATATTCTTATGCAGTTCACTTCAAAGCCTTGTTATAGGTTCCTGTGTGCAATTAGACAAAACAAGACACATCCCATCGCATCCACTCTACACATCCTATATTTTGCTTGAATCCCAGTAGACTTTCTTCCCCGCAGATCGTAGTATACACTGCATTGATTTTTTTTTTTTTTTTTTTTAACAATGGTGCAAAGAGACAAACAAGAAACATGGAAAAATAAGTGAATGAAACCTAAACAATATGAATGATTTAAGCTCTTTTTTTTATATGAGTGATATGTTGTTCATGATTTATTCTGTTTCACCACTTATATAAACATTCTGTACCATCATCAAACTGAAAAATCCTACATTGTCTTATCAAATTGTATGAATATTTACAATCACAGCTTGAATCGAACAAAGCTATAAACCAGTAACAAGAATCGTTCAAGCCTCTTGCATAACAATGAGTGCATGTTTTTCCTCTACATTCATCAACCTCCCGCTGCTCCCCACTCTGAGAGAATGTTAGATGCCTTGCCAAAAGTGTTGTCTTCCTCTCCTGCTGGTAGAATGACAACTCCCCCAAAAGGTAAAGTTTTGCACCTTCCAGGAATAAGGCAAGGCAACCGTAACAACCAGTAGAGCGCTGTGGGACACTTCGCCCTATACATCTCCTATTCTGATTGAGAAAAACAAAAACCCAGAGCACCACCCCTGGTCATACAACCTGCTCTCCTTACAGTGTTGATGTGAACCCAAGGGGCACCCACTGTACAACCGTGTCAAGTCCTGCCTACAGCATCTTTAGAATGATTAATGACCGAGCATACTCATAAACTCCCCCGCTTCCTCTCCCGCCTTCTAAGTAATCCAGTGGGGGCTCCAGCCTTTTACCTGAGATGCTAAAAGTGTGAATTTTACTTTAAAGTCTGATTTGATGAGCGCATCCTAATTTGTAAAATTACAGACTTGCAGACTTCCAGAAGATGCAAAATAGTAAGTGTGCGTGTGTGTGTAATTTGGCCAAATCAGCTATAACATTTTCAAAGTCAAATTAGAGTATTCATTACAAAAATATTTGCTCATAAAAACAAAGTAGATCATTTAATAGATTTTTTTGAAAACATTGCTTGAAAACGTTATTGGCGAATGCAAAGTCTTCTATCGAATATACAAACAGTTACATAGAGTACGATGTCAGACAATTAGCCCTTGCACCATCTGTCTTATGCCCAGTCTTCATTCCCAGTTGTGTGTGTAGTTTTATATTCACCAGCCAGTAGATCACCGCGAGGATTCCCACAAGATAGCTCCCCACCTGTCCCTTGACAAGTTAATTAGACTGAAAAGAAAACAAAAATCTAATTAAAACTTAGGTTCAAAGTGCTTTCTGAGCAGAACATTTACATTGAGAAATATTGCACAGATGAAGTTCCACTGCTGCCTTTGAAACAATGATTATTCACTACTGGGCTCTGCAAAAGTTTTCCCTGCTTTGTTGACTTTGAACTGTATAAATCTCATATGGTAAAGTTTAAAAGAGTAATACCCCACATGCATAAAACACAAATGTACATCCTGAATGGTGTTGTCGATTTTCAAGATGGACAGTGGTGCGGGGTAGGTCCATGATTTTTATTTACTCGCTGCCTTTTGTCTTTTTTTGTTCAACACAAATGCACAAACTTGAATTTCTCTTGCAGTTTTATTTAACAAGCTATAAAATCATTTAGACCCACTTAGGTGTGTGGTACCTGCTGCTCCTTCACTGGCGGCACACAAGAAGCCTCTGTCTGTCAGGGATGCACAGGAATGCCAGCGGTGGTGGAGAGGAAATGCTGCAACCACAAATTTTGGAAACAGCCGCAAATACGTGCTTCGTAGCAGGAGGAGGTCGTGTGCCTTGAAAACAACATGTGGAATGACTTAAAGGCTGTAGCTGCAGGAGAAGACAGACGGTGCCATGCCGAAGACGGTTTGTTGCATGGAAGTCTGAGATTGTAGGCCCAGGCCACAAAGTCATCTTATCACCATGCTCCGTGCAATGATACAGACGTTTCATTC
Source organism: Remorina albescens (assembly GCA_034769265.1). Classification (NCBI taxonomy): domain Eukaryota; kingdom Metazoa; phylum Chordata; class Actinopteri; order Carangiformes; family Echeneidae; genus Remorina; species Remorina albescens. The sequence goes on from CM068493.1 coordinate 5,257,665, forward strand.
ATAAGAATAACATTTAACATTTCCAGATAGTGAGTTAAACAGACACAGTGAAGAAAATATCCAATCTGCAGTTTTAGCAACCATCCTAAACCATAAAGTTTTGTTCTGTTTCTGAAACTGGCTTTATTTTAACTTAAGTAAGTAAGATGCCCTGATAGAAGTTTGATATTTAATCCATAGTGAGGGAGACAAGGCACAACATCTTTAATCTAGACCTGTTTGGCCTCATCTGGGTTTTTGCCTGACCCCTGTCTACTCTGCAGAGAACTCTGGCAGGTTCAGTACCTTCCTAATGGAGGCTGATTACTTCAGAGAGCACCTCTAACATGCAGATCTCAATTTATCAATGTGTCATAAATAGTACATCGGCCCTCCAGCATTGCAAGCATTCCTTATTTGGTAATTAGAATTTAAACTTTTGTCATTTCCCCATCATGTGGAAGATAAACTTAGCACGAGGTCAGAATGTTTTTTCCCTGTAGATTCAACAGTATTGCAGACACTTTAAAATCACCTATCACTTCATATTATTTTTTAATTTTTATTTTTTAAATCAAATCCCTGGTGTGTGATCAAACGTTTCGTCATCGCACAGTGGGAGATCACAAAGATGCCAATAATGCTTTTCACAGTGGCTATTTTTTCTCATTTATGGCCTCAATCTTGAACCACCCCCCACCTGGTCCACACAACTGGTTGCTGCAAACAAGGATCAGAATAAGTACCAGACTTCTGTCTCTCAGCATCTATCACTTATATAAAAATGTTTTGTGCCACAGCCCCAGATGGATAAAGTGACACGGAAACGACACCCTTACTGATGGGCTGAGTTGATGGACTCAAAAGAGTGTGGTGATGCATAAATGCTTGTGGCAACGAACTTAATTGGTGAAAATTTTCACTTAAGCAACACATACTGTGTGGGAAGTGAGGTCACAATTTGTTAAACGGACATCTCACAATGAGTCGAGCTTCCTTCCGCCATCATTTCACCTTTGCTCTTGAGTTATTAGTTGATTCCAATATATTTCCTCAAAACATTCTGTTGCCGAGCAGAAAATCTAATCCCCTCAGTCTGTTCTCAAGTGATTATGTATTTAAAATGAGGATGTATTGATGCTGTGATTTTGATGGAAGTGGTCATCACTTTAAGATAAACAGTAGACTCTGACATGTATGTTCACTTTCCTTCATTTATAGAAAAATAACCGCACACTCCCAGAAAGCAAGCGAAAGCTGAAATTGTTCAATTGCTGCTGACTGCCTCTGCTGCATTTATCATATTCATTCATTTCCAGTGTAATCTGATGCAAGAGTGGAAAACTACATCGTTGCTTTGGGGATGGGACACCCTATAATAATCAAAGGAGAATTCAACTGTTAGAAAAAAAAAATCACAATTATTATCCTTCTGCCATAGAATGGTTTGAACAATATTTATAAACATGCAGCATTTTCCCCCTAAAGTTAGAAAAGAAAGGACGAACCAGAAAATGTGCAGCGTGCTATAACAACAAATGAGAGTATTAGGCTATAAAATATGTAGTTGAAAGTCTCGATAGAGCTGTTAGGCGCTACAACAGCTACTGTAGGTTATTGGCCTGAGTGAGATAAGTCATCTCAAAGTAATTTCAGAGATATAACTTCTAAAGCCTGATGAGCATAAATCTTTAAAGTTTCAAGATGATGAGAATTGCCAGCCATTCAGTGCTTCCAGAGCAGGTTTTTCAGCACTATTACTTCATCATCTGCACTTGGTAGCTCTGAATGTCAAGGGTTCAATCAAAAAAAGAGTGATGAAGTCAAAGAAATTCACCATTTAATACATCAAAGAAGGCATGGAAATGACCTTTTAACGGAAAACATCTACACAAGTCTGTTCCCTTTGAGCTTTCTGAGGTGTGTCCTGTTTTCTGATCCTTTTTTTTTCTTACTGGCCTAATACTTTTTGGCACAAACGTTTCAAATGACCAAACTGCACATCTTTGATTTCAGTCTCAACCAAGTTTTCTTCTGTAAATCTGTTCACAAATGTTTCTTTTCCTTTGTGTTGCCTCATTGCTCACATCATTCAGTTTTTATTCAGTTTTCTTTTCAGGCTTATAAATAAATCTTTTACAATGTGCACATTTTTTTAAACTTGTGAAACCTGGTGCTCAAAGTTCCTATACACAGTGCGGGACACCGAAGTTCTGTCGCCTTCGCTCTGCCGCAGATCTGAATGATGGATGATGGTGCCCAAATGGTTTGGAGTTTATAAAGTCATATTTAGAAAGAATCCTGCTGTTTGTACTTGTAAATCAACCTTTGTAAATCTGTAAAATGAATCTGCCTTAGAATTACAGGTTGGGGGGGGGAATGACTTAGATTAACTGTCTTTCTCTCCATTCAGAAAGTGCAAATGGTTTAAATGATGTGAACCTATCATGTATAATTAAATTCATCATGGGAAACATGTTATCTGGAGATCTAAGCATTGGATATGTTTGACGTGTTTGTAAAGCCTTATATGTGTCTTTTTGGCTTTGAAGGTTAGCCGACAGTAATTACTTAGCATTTTTATTCATTAAATTACTCGTGTTTAAAGAGTTTTTTTGCTGCCACTGGTTCAAGCCTTTCCTAGAGAGTGACTTAGACTATACTTCTACTTCTGAGTGCAAACAGGGTTTTTCTGCTTGGGCTTAAACCCTTTGCTCATGCTTGACAGAAGCTTGAGCTTTGGTTAAAAAAAAACAAAAAAAAAACAACCCTCTGTAACATGAAAGCCTGACAAATGTCTTCTTACCTGGAGGGAATCCACTGTAACAATAACATCAGCATGAAAACATGAGCTTTTGGTTTCCATCTGCGGCCATTTCCCTTTCCTCTCACTAAATGTCAGCGGATGCAGGGATGCAAAATGCTTTCTTTGTGCCTGCTGTTTTGTTTTTCGCGTCTCTTTAACCCTCCTCTCAAAACCTTTCCTTCAACCCATTTGCAATAATGTTCCTGACATTTTTCCGCAGGACTGACACATCCTCAAAAAAAAAAAAAAGAAAAATAAGGAAGATCAAGAGGAGATAGTTTTATTTTTCATTGATGTGCGTTCTTTAGCGTGATAGCGCCTGAGGAAAAGAAACAATGCTGTAGCTATAATATCATGTTTGGACAGGCATGAATGTTTGAATTGCATGCTTCATTTTTAAACTCTGACATTTTCTGTTTTTCTGACACACAGTTGTTTTGATGATACCTTTCAAAAACATTGGGACCATCAAGTAAAAGTGGCAGCGTTAAAGGCGTCACACAGTCCTGAGATTTCAGATTAATTTTTTTCTGTGAAGATGGTATGAAATTATCATTATAATAGTAGTCATTACTTTGTGTCAGTGAATGCCTGCTTGGCTCAGTCTGCGAACATTCAGGGACAGACCCGAGAAATGATGAATGTTGTCAGACGAGCAATTCATTTTGGCAACTCAGGTCAGCCAAGGCAATGAATAGCACAATGGTTAGAAATGATATTACCATTTCTTTAATTTCCTGTCAATTTGAGACCTCCACTGTGTCATATTTGAGAGACTGTTTGTTTTCATTATTTAGACAGAGTGGGATTTAAAAGGGAAACGTTCCATCTTCTCCAAAATGCAAAATTGTACAGTTTTGTTGCTTCTCATAAACATCGTTTGCTGCTTTGCCTCTGAATGTGGGGACATTTTCTGAATCCCTTTGTGGCACAGCAGGTGTCAAAGGTTAGGTCTTTGACACCAGAGCATTATCATCAAGTATCAAGTATCATCAGAGCACACAGGCAGAATTAAGGGAAACAATGACTCATGATAATTCATAATTTGAAGAAATCTCCCTGTCAAAAATTTCCAGTTAATATGTCATTTGGGTCACATTCAGTGGCAGCAGATCAAACGCTTCATCCATCAATCCACTACGTCTTACACATGATGTGACACAAACCAGATGTTGTTAGTCAAAACGATATAAACTGTTTTATGATGGATATTTGTATCAGATGGATTTCCTAAAGAGCATTGGACTATTAATGTTCAGTTGAAAGAGGTCTCCGTGCGGTTGAGCTGGAATTTACATAAATCCCACAGTGATTTTGGAGTAATTTAAATCCAAATAGCAAAGAGCTGAATAATCAACAAGTGATGAGAAGTAAAATTGGTCATCTATTCACATTTTTCACTATCGGCTTCATCAACAGCCATGGCTGCTCCCATTCACCCCAAACAATCATCTTTAGAGGTCAGTCACTTTTCTGTGCAGTTAATCTTGCAAAGAGTCTCGAATGTTTCAGTTCACACTGTTACTCATTGCTTCCGAGACAGAAAGGCCAAATAACAGCCCTATTAATTCATTCATGTGATCATATCTTCTTTCACAGCAGTAAATGCAAATTCAGGCTTGATTGGGTTTCTGACTGTCATTTTGCGAAATGATCAGAGTTTAAAAATCAATTGGATTTAATTAGATTTTAATAACGATGTTAATTAAACAGTAAATTGAAGGGGTTTATTTTCATAAAAAGTGAAGATTTTCTAGTTAAAGGGAGATGTATTCAGGTGGAAAGAGTAAAAAACAACAACAGCATGAACAAAACATCAGAGATATTTTTCAGAATCACAACCCTGGAATTTAGAGTTGAACATTTGATTGAATTTGCATTTAATCAGGCGTGTTATTATTCAATGAATAACAGGGGCATCAGATGTGCAGAATAGGGGAAGTTATTACAGAGGTCCCTCAAGAAGCAAGAAATTAAAGTTAGTATTTTCTCTGCAGTTCTAACATGAACAGTGAATTATTGTGAGCCACAAGATAACCACAGTTTCTATCTAAAACTAAACTGGAGCCCCTGTTTGCAGGTGGTCCAACCAGGGGGGGGTTGATGACTTTCAGTCATTTGTGATTCCCACAAAATTAGAAGTTCGCAAATGAGAAAATAACATAGTAGTAATGGTAACTTCAGGGAAACCCATCAATCATAAGTTTAAAACAGCATGATTTTACGTAGCTAATTAATGGCTGTGCTTAGCTTCCAGATAAATGAAGCCGCATTACCTTCTCTTCATATTCTCATGTTGATGTGAGACAGAGCGCGCTCCTAAAAGGGATTATATATATAACTTAAGCAGTTATTTGCAGTGGTTTAAACGTTTAAACTGAGCATTTACATTAAAAATAGAGAATGAACAGGACTTGAGTGAAATCTGAGTTTACCTGTTGTTGATTACCAAACAGTCCACAGTTCATCATTTTCAGATTTACTCTCCTCTTCCTAAAAGAAATCACCATTGTTCACAGTCTTTTTGCTGGAAATCAAAAGAAGCCACTAAAAATAAAAAATATTGAAAAACAGATACAACGCAACTAAATTTACTTTAACATGCATTGCGAGCCACACAGCATGTTGCTGAGAAAGGCTCTTTTAAAAGGCTGGAGGTTCCTAGTGGAGTTACACTGCTTTTCCTCCTTCTGAATCTGAACCTGGAAGTTCCAGTCATACTTTGGCTATTCACATAACAAACACAAACATCCATTATGGAAACTATGTTTGACAATAATCCCTCTCAGAGAAAAACTTTAATAAAAAGCACAGCAGATTTGATCCAAGTAATGATTTCATTCAGAGAGGTCAGTGCTGACTAGCCTAACAGCCATTAAGAATATCCTTTGTGTTTGTTCGTGATTCATCTGTTTGCACATAGAGGGCACCCTGGTGGCCTAGGGGTTGAGGTGCTGACCATTAACTGCACTATCTCTGGTCTGGTCAGGGTCTTTTGTTGCAAGTCACTCCCCATCTCTGTCTACTGTTGGCTATAATAAAGCCATAAAATGCACAAGAAAGCATCAAACAAAAACAGACAGTTATCTGTTCATGCATGAAAGCTGATATATTAAAGAGAAATGGGCCCACGGAATCCACACAGGCACAAAGCCCAAATTTTCATGCTACGCTCCCGATGACCAAATTAACTGGGCTCTGGGTACGATTATATAAATCACACTGTAGACAGTGTTATGTCTGTCATGTATCGGCAAGATCTGTGCTGTGAATCTCTATATAGATTTCAGTGGCACCTAATGCACGACTGGCATCTTTTATAATGTTGCTTCCTTTATTTCATTACTCATGGTTCCAAACTCAGATCAGAACAAAATGGCAGAAACAAAAAAAAATAAAAAATAGTCAAGTGCAGCATTTTAAAGAAGAATCTTAAAATCTGTCATCTACCGCTCTAATGACATCTCTTCAGGAAATGGCCACCTCTCCCCTGACTGAGAGCAGAGCCCAACAACCCTCACAGCATGCCAAGCTTCAGTGCCATTCCACTTCCCATTAGTCATGCCGTATGTGACTCTTATGTATTAAGTTTTCCCTTCATAAGCGCTGAATGGGAGAATGATTACACGTTTCTACATGACTGCCGGTGCAAATTATTAGCATAGGCAGCACTGGTAAATGACTTTCTGTGACAAAGCAAATAGCAAACTGAGTGTGTAAAACAAACACTGTGGGGGCAAACAATAACTTCAGAGAAAACACAGGATTGGGCTCTTGACGAATATCGCATTGATAATTTTTGCATAGGTTTTCATTTTACTGATTCACTGATGCTATTGTGTTAAGTTTGCTCTGATGAAAATCAGCACTGACAGCATGAGATCTGTCTGCGCCTGAAGCTGTGAGGCTCACTGATGCCTCAACAGTGCCACCTTTTGATCAAAAGGTATGAAGAATGAACTACTTCATATTCAGTCTGATGAAAAACGCATTGGGGCACTTTTGTGAATTTCAACAAAGCACATTTAAAGATACCCACCAGGAAAATATTAGACATCTGCCATCATTTCACTGGTTTTCTGTACATTCTTGCGAGGAAATATCTCTCAGAAGAATCTTTCCTGCTGGCATGCGGCTTTAAAGTCCTAACACTACCGAAGACCCTCGAGAGCTTCTCCTGGAGTTTCTGCATGTAGATCCCATCCCAGTATTTACAAAGCAGAGAGCCCCCCGGCTGTAAAATACTCTCAGCCAAGTCTAACAGAGACAAGCACATCATGATGAGTTTCTCGTGGTCCATCTCTCGGAAACCGCTGGCGTTTGGCGCCATGTCACTCAGGATGACACAAGCTTGGCTGTTGGGCAGCAGCTCAAGAAGCTTGGCGTGCGTTACGGGGTCGGTGACATCATGACTGGACAGGAAGTGGGCACCCTCCAGGGGACGTATGTTCAGCAGATCAATGCCCACAACGGTACCACGTGGCAACTCTGGATCTTTGGTGAAAGAAAAGATTTCCACTGTCATTTTAAAGCACATTTTTCAGCTGTTGAACATTAGAAAAAAATGTGTTATTTTATACCTAAGATGATTTCAGTTTGGCTCTAGTATCAGTCTGGGGGGGGGGGCGACTCTGTCGCAGCTTTCAAGATCAAGCTTAAAACCTTCCTTTGTGACGAAGACTACAGTTAAAAATTTAAGGTTTAATTACCTATTTTTCTTTTAGTTGTGCTGCTGTAGGCCTAGACTGCTGGGGGTTGCACCTCTCTCTCTTTCTCTCTCTCCCTTCCTCTCTCTTCCCCATGAAGGTACCTTACATCATTCTTTGTCTCTAACTTGGTTTCTTCCTGTAGTCTGTGTTTTGTCCCTCCTGTCCCCATCCTACAGCTGCTGAATCATCTCTGCTCCATGTTCCTGCTCAGTACCTGCTGCTGCCAGAGTTACCTTTAGTTATCATTACACATCACTACTCACTCCCTGTTGTAACCTCTTCTTCTCCCCTGCTGCTAATATAAGTAGTGCACATTTAGAACTACCGGGTTGAAATCACTGTATGTTTTCTTTGTATTTTCCATGGCATCTTCTCTCCTCCTGTTCTTGTTCTCTCTCCATCCCTCTACTGAGTCCGTCCCTCCTCTCCTTCCACTCGCTCTCACTGTGTCTCTCTCACTGCCACTGCTTCTCTCTCTGGTCCCCCCTGAGCCCAGTTCTGCCTGAGGTTTCTGCCACTTAAAGAAAGTTTTTCCTTGCTCTTGGAGGGATATGTTGGGTCTCTTTAACAACTCCATAAAGAGTTTGGGGTAGAGCCGCTCTATATTTAAAGTGTCTTGATGTAACTTTGTTATGATTTGGTATAAATAAATCTGAATTGATTTGATTTGATTGTAAAAAGCTGACAAGAGCTACTACTGATTATTTTTGTTATTTTTTTATCTGCTAGTTGTGTGATGGTTTTGTCAATTTCGGTCCATAAGTAACAGAAAACAAACAAACAAAAAAAAGCCCATTACAGGTGACTAGACGTAACATGTTTCATTTCTATTAGAACAAACTAACAGTTTTATTTGAGCGAATTAAAAAAACATTTAAAGATACAAAAAAAAAGGTAAAATGCAAACATTAAAAGTGGATTTTCACAAATAAGATCTTGTAAAGCAATAAACCTAAGCAAGCAAAGACCTTAATGAATGAAGGAAAGCACTAATAAGCAAAATAATAATTCCAGCAGCTGAAGAATTAGAAAAAGAAGGTTGCCAGATCTGACACATAGCCTCTTTAACAACGCCCCGCCTTTCCTCTTACCTGACCCCGCTGAGTTGACTCTCTGGACGGCCACCTGGCTCCAGGCTCCGGGGGAAGCCCCGCAGTCCACCACGGCGTCCCCGGGCCGTAGGATCCGGAACTTGTCATCTATCTCCAGCAGCTTGAAGGCGCTTCTGCAGCGGAAGTTGAGGAGGTGGGACGCTTTGACGTACGGATCTCTGAGCTGCCGGGTCACCCAGCGCTGCTCCGCCGCAGATTTACCTCTCAGCTTCTTCAGGAGACTCGCAGAGGAATGAAAAGTTCTCCTCTGCAGCGACGCACACCACATTGTTTACACCGTGCCGGGGTCAGACATACCGCAAGACCGGCTGCGCCTGCGCGGAAGGGCAAGTCTCCGTCGGTAATAGTCTCCGTACTGCAACACATCGACGACAATAGTTCCTACCTGGGATTATTGTCTTTAATATCGTTATCGCCTTTTAAATTGACTTTTCATAGAAGAGAATGTAATTCAGAGAATATGGATTTTAAGATTTCATCATTCCAGTATTATAATATCATATAATATATGTCTACATGTGCTTAAACAGGTTAGTAGTTTATTGTACTTTTTATAACTCCAATTTCTAATCTAGAAAACACTAAAATTCTGTGTCATGATTTAGTTTTATTGTCTTTTATTACTTTTAAAATTGCGAAAGCGTTTAAATATAATTTGACAAAGATTTTTTTTTTCTGTCATTGATGTCTGTGGACCCGGATGAGCGGATGAAGATGGATGGATGGATGATGTCTGTGGGGTTGAGTTCAGTGGTTTGAACGGAGTCACCTGTCGGCACGTTTAAGCCGTGGCAGTTTTCTATAGACGATCATATTTCAGGGTGACACAGCGAGCTGATCTCTAAAACTAAAGAGTTCCCTCCAAAATCACGGTCTGAAGTCATTGAGACCAACCCCACGCGCTTACGTATCAGCGTAGGCACGTGCTTGGCTCACTTGTGACGTTGCACGCGGGAATTGTCCGGCACGGAGTCGTCCATTCAGCTTCGTTCCGGTGTTTGTTTTGAACTTTGAAACAACAGTCATAATCATAATAATCATAATAAATTATCCAGCGCTGTAATCGTCGGGTAAGGATGTGAACTCGCAGCTGATGTGAATGTGTTGATGTTGCTTCAGGTTGTATTTTCATTGTGTTTGTTTGCGTCCCGTTATAACATGTGGACCGCCCCCCCCCCCTCCCTAGAGCGGCTGTGTGAAGGCATGTTGAAGCCCAAGCTGCTGACTCTGGTCCTGGTGGTCCAGCCGGGGAGGGTGCTGCTGGGTATGAAGAAACGGGGATTCGGGGTCGGGAAGTGGAACGGCTTTGGGGGCAAAGTCCAACCTGGAGAAACCATCGAAGAAGCTGCAAGGAGGTAAATTAGGTGGATGATCAGGTGTTTCATAAAATGTGAGGGAGTTGGGGTTTTGAGCAGAAAAGAGGATTAGGTAGGAAATATGAGTAATTGATGTGAACGTCTGAAAAGCAACTATTTTGCAAGGAGATTATTTGCTTCAGTCACTTTTTTTTTTTTTAGCAGACATATTGAAAAAAACGATCACAAATCAGGAAATATTACAATCAATCATAGCTTTATTGTAGACAGTTCCAGATAAGACAATACATTACATAGAATAAATTACATACATAAAATAATGGTTTAGGAAAATATAAATCAGCTTCCCACAAAGAGACCAATATCTCCACAGCTGTCCTCAACCTTAATAAGTTCAAGATCTTTTTATTTTCAGAGTCGTGAAGCTGCCAAATAAATGAATACATGCGATTATGTTTTACAGATATTCCAGATTCACACATGACGGGATCTTCTGCATTGTCTGTGTCATATGTCATTGTAAATTAAAGATGGGGATTTTTGCTCAAACAAAACAAGAAGTTACTTTAAGTTCAGCAAAATGTTTTGGGGAATTTTCAAGTTTCAAAATTTGCGAAAACAACAGCAAAAATCTAGAGTTCTAGCTTTAAATGATACGTTTCATCGGGATTTTAAAATGTCAACACAGAAAGTCTAACTATCCATTTTCAGCTCCACCAGGCGTATTACATCATTGAGCCACATCAGCACCACTTAAAAAATAACTTGCAACGTATTTCTGTTGAATTGTGTCACACCATCGTAATGCATTTATTACTAAAAACAACATAATCCAAGGTGTGTTTGTGCATTTGAAATTCTCTATTTTATGTCACAGCAGAGGCGGTGATAGTATTAAGTGGAAAGGTTTTGTATGTTCATCTAAGTTTTTCAGCTTGGTAAAATTTTGAGTTTGGACAATGTGCAATCCATCATCAGCAGGAAGTTTGCTCCAAAAACTAGAGGAAGGAAGCCCTGAAGGCAATCAGGCCCATTCTTGAGCTGTTTTCTCTCAGGAAAGTCCTAGTTTTATGTGTAAGTAAAAAAAAAAAAAAGTGGTATATTTTGGTCAGATTTAGGGGAAGTTGGTTGAAAAAACACCACCGAGCTTTCAGTTGCTGGCTACAAATACCTGCTGTCCATTGCACCGTGCTGACAGATTGTTTTTAAATCAATGTGCAGTTTCATTGTGACGCTGCAGTTTTGTTTTTTTTTAGCCAAAAAAAGTCAAGCTGAAAAGATCATCTGCGCTATATTTTTTGCAGCTGCCGGCCACATCTTGCTGTCTTGATCAGTGATTGTAACTGAGTCACTAGAAAAAATGTTTTCCTTGTATTTGGGTGGGCCAAACAAATAGATACTCTGGGAAACACTGACATCATCATTTTACTGCTTGCTTCAAGTGTTTGTGTCTGTGTGTGTATGTATGAGGTGGGCCATGAACATATTTTTGAAATACGGATGATCAAACATTTATTTTATGTTTTCATTTTCAGAGAGCTGCATGAAGAAAGTGGCCTCACAGTGGATGCTCTCGAGAAGGTCGGAAATATCAAGTTCGAGTTTGTCGGAGAAACACAGCTACTTGATGTCCATGTTTTTAGAGCTGATTCTTATCACGGGGACCCGACGGAGTCTGAAGGTATGATTTCCATTGTGGCACGCTGAACTGTGGGTACTGTTAATGGATCATTCCTGTATTACATCTTACTCGCCAAATAGGACAAAATCATAACAACTTTTTTTATCTATCTATCGTATATATGTAACACAACTATAGGCTCAAAATAAACAGAAAGATTTCCTCAGTCACATTTTACAAAGATGGACTCACAACGGCACCATCATATTTTAATGAGGATAACCACTCAAGAATTTATAACCACTGTCTTCGAGTGTTTTGACCTGTTGTATTAACACCTTGCCTGTGAGAAAGGAGAGTATGTTAGTGAATTTGGAGAAACTTTAAGCATGTTCTCAGAAGAAAAAGGAAAAAAAAAATGACATACCTGTAGATAGAGAGAGAAATGGCCCCTCAGTAGAACAAACACTGCAGAGATGTTTGTTTCTTTAGAATCTTGTCAAGGTCAGCTGGGTGAAGTTTACAGACAGCAAAGAGAAAAACCCCAGCCTGCGGAGGAGTCAGAAAATCAGCCATTAGTAAGATAGACTGAAGGGTAACACGAGTCTAACAGCCAGTGTGATAGGAAGAATAAAAGGCTTTTGTTAGCATTCTAATGCAGTATGAGATTTGATTTAATTGATTAACTTTGAGCAATACACCCATTTTGTCATTTATCCTTAACTTGCGAGTGCAGGAAGAGCCCCACAAGACAAGAAAATAAGCTTTTTAATCAGGAAATTATGTGTTGAATCCTTTACCTGCAAGCCCATAGGTACTGTTCTGTATATTAAGAAGGTAATTGGTCAGTTTATTGATTGGTTCTTGCTGCACTGGCTGTGGAGAAATACCCTCTGAGCACAACTATTGTATAAGAGATGAAGGTCAAAAATTCACATCCTCATTCTGTGCAACAGTTAATTATGAACTGAAGTCAAAATCCCCCTCCACCGCAGGAAAGAGGAAGTTTTGCATTTAAATGATTGTAACTACAGAAAATAAATCACTTGGATTTGTCTTACTTGGACTGTTGAAGCCTCACATTAGTCTCAGATGACCCTTACACACAACTTGTAGATGAGACAAGATTTTTGTCTTTAGAGGTAAAAAAAAGAGGATTTCTTCAATATACATATGAACATGGGAGCATTGTTTGAGGGAAGAATCCAGAAAAGACCAATCTTAATTTTCACTGAGTGACTGTCTTTCATTTTTTGTTTTAAAACACATTCACATACACGATCTGATAAGATAAAGCAGGAATCTAAAATTTATTCTATCTGCGCTGCCATAATAGTAAAGCCTGTCTACTTATGACTGATGAACTGAAGTCTCAATGCAACTTAAGTAATGATTTCCATCATTCACTGGACTCTGATTTTGTGGCTGATCTCTGATTCATAAGTGCCAGAGAAAAAATGAGTGTTAAGCTCAATGAATCTTGATTGTTTCGATCGTAACAAGACAGATGATGTGTCACTCTCGCAAGGTTGACTATTATTTTTTCTCTTTGCTCTTCTAGAAATGAGGCCTCAGTGGTTCACATGTGACCAAATCCCTTTTAGTGAAATGTGGGCTGACGACATCATCTGGTTCCCTTTGCTGCTCCAGAAGAAGAAATTTGTCGGGTATTTCAAATTTGATGGTCACGATGTGATCCTGAGCCACAAACTGGAAGAGGTGAAGGAGCTCTGAGCTCACCTTGCTGTGGGTATCGACTGGGCTCTAAAAGAAAAGAAAAATCAGCCTAAAAATGTGGACATTGATTCTCAAAGATATCTGACGGTTCCATGTTTTCGTCCGGTTTCCTTTGTGGGAAGAGATCAGAAGATCCTGAGGACTTAAAAAGCCCATGTTAGTGGCACATGTAGAGTGTTTGCATCGTTCGTTTGTCTGATTTCGTTGGAAATATTCCCAGCTAAACTGTTTTAAGCATCACACATTTACAAAAGAAAATAAAAAATAAAAAGCAAAGCAGCTGTGTGCTGAACTTTTTTTTTTACAGCTCTGTCATTTTATTTGTCAGGGTAAATGATTTAACACAATTCAGCATTTTCTTCCTTCAATGAAATATTTACATTATTTACAGTAATAATTGTATTGGATTGCCGAAACAAATGTGTTTCATACAGCATTACAGTTTTTTCATAAAATTACTATCATGTATGTGAATATTGACATTTTCACACAATCCGTGTATCCAGTAAAAGCTGGTTTTGACGAAGACTAGCTGGTGACAGTTTGTGAGGTAACTTATAAAATGTTAAGATGGTCCTTTCATGCTTCTTTCTTAGAAAAACATACAATGTTTTGAATATGTAAAAGTGCACAGACAGACATGTGGAAGTAAGATTATTTTCATGGAAAGTAAGATGTCTGATCATAAATGGAAAAGGAGTCTTCATGCCCACATTCATACAAACTTAACTTGATATCTGTCACTGTTAAGAACAGTATTTAGGTATGGAGTGATATGGCTAAAGACGCTCTGATGAAATTACAAATACACTGTGTTAATCATAAAAAAAATCCAGCAATTTACATGTGTGCATTCATTTATAATCAATATATCTTTGGTAGTAAATCAGCAGCTTATAGTGTTATTACTGACATTATGCCACAAGCGTTGAAGGTCATCATTCTATCAGCACATCTCAAATGTGTGCCTTTCGTAGCATCCGATAATTTTAGCTCAAGCTTTTTCAAGAAATTAGCTTATAAAATAAAAAGGGAGGCTTGCAAACGAAGCAAAGATGTTTCTCTACATAAAAATAATCCATAAGACATAGCACACTTGTCCATAAAAAAATATAAAGCATGCTCCTACACATCCATATAAACTAAAATCTGTATCAAAAAATACACTGGTCTGAAGTTATTCACTAAGTAGTTTGCGAGATTTATAATAATCTCATTCTTGAATAAAGTCAAACTTTCTGTCTCTCTTTTATTTTTAGTGTGTTGAGTTAGTTGCTTTATCGGATGAGCTGGAAGGCATGAGAATACTGTCATCCTCCTTGCGTCCCTTGTAAAATAACGCAGACATTTCTGTTTCGTTGTTGGCAGCTCTAAAAATGAATTTGGATATTACACTTGGACATTGTTTCCTCATAAAGAAGAGTATAAAATGACTCATGAGAAACACTGTCCAGTTATTGGTGAAATGGTTGATGATCAAACCCCAAAATTTAAATTCTTCAAGATGTTGTACAAAGAAAAATAAGCGTATTGTGCTGTTTTGTTTTTTCTTTTTTGCTTTAGCTCACAGAGCAATTTATTTTCCAGTTTATAATCTTCATTTGTGGCAGTGTTTCTCCTTTGCAGCTCCCTTAGGTCTTAGATGGAGGTTTTCAACCCATTATTCCCACCAAAGAGACATCCAAGCTTGGGCTGCAGTTCATTCCAGACCTCTCCCATCTGGAAAAGCAAAGAAAAGGTCATATTTCTTCATATACTGTAAATTTTCATTGTCATATTTTCTCATTTAAAAACAAATATAATACACTGCATCTAAATATTGGTTTTGTACATTTACTACTTTTATAAAGGAGTAAAATTATCTTCAGGGGCTCTGAGTTTAACAGAAAACCTCGGCCTATCTGACTTTGGGTGGAAAAAAAAAAAAAAATCAGATGTCTAACCAAAGAAGTATACCCTGTGCACTTTATTTGATTTTATCATGGCAAAGGTATATGGGACATTCACTTGTTCATGTGAAATGTAAGCCAACTGAAATCCTTGATGAGAAGATTATCCAGTCACTGATACCATCCATCATTATTAGTTCTTTTGTTGGACTTTAAAAGCCAATTTAAAGCTGATTTGGCTCTCCTGGAGCGAGCAGTGCTGTGTCGATACAGAGGAGGGTCTTAAAGAAGAATTCTTTCCAGACGTTGCAGTCTCACCTCTCTGTGTCCTTGGACCTGGGAGTTAACAAAAGCCCCGAGAATGTGGGATGTGATTGGAAGGTAGGTGAAGATAAGCTGTGTCTCTTGATGAAGGCAGAACAGGGAGAAGTAGTTACGCAGCTCCATGGTCTGGATGGCGTTTTCTTGCTGTTGGCAGAGTGAAAAAAATCATGTGGAATTGCAGCCACTTATCAAGCGATAATAATCAGAGATAAAAAACAAAACAACTTCCTCTGGAAGATAAAACCTTTAGGAATTTATTTCCATGGTAATGATTAGCAGTTGTGTTCACAACCATTGTAGATGGATGGACTTGAAACTTGTTACAAACATTCATTTTCCCCTTTTGATCATTTGAGATTATTTTTGCTGATCTTTTAACTTTTTCCTGTAGGATCATCATTAAACCATCTAACGCCTTAATGATACGTTTTCTGCTAAATCTGTGACATTCGCATCAACCATTTGTGTTAACAAGTAATTATTATCATGTCAACACTAAATTAAAGTGCACTTAGTAAACATTATGTGCTCCAGCATGTTATGATTTTTAATAGTGAGCATATTGTTCACATATTTAAGTTACTGTGCAAATCTCCTTAAGTAGACTTTGTCTTGAGGCTTAAATCTCTCATTTGGCAACTTTTAGTTTATATATAGGACATTTTTTATTTATTTTTACTCAATGTGATATCAAGACCTGCATCATCTGTATGTATGTATTATATGAAAACCTGGGGCGGTATGCATAATGGAGGGATAGTTGCTGTGGCAACTATCGCTATGCATGAACTAAGGGCTTTATGGGCAGTGGATTAGTAATAAATACACTCCAGCCAATGTAACATTTTATAAAGCAGTAAATGAGTGGAAACAAAAGCGAGGAGGCCAACTGAGAGACTAAGAATGTGGCAAGAAGAGCGGCTGAAAGAGACTGATCACCTGAACAATTCGCGATTCAAGCTGCTCCACAGATGCCTGCTCTTTTGGCTGAACCGTGGCACTCATCATCTGCCTCTTCATCACACTGTACTTGTGCAGAGCTCTCTGATGCTCGTGCAGCACACCCTTCTCATGGCGCTCGCAGAGATCCTAGAGAAAAACACGGTGACAGTCACATAACAGCACTTCTTATTTTTCATAAAAGGTCAAAATGGGAACATACACTGACACATAAAAGCATAGTAGATATGAAAAAAGCCACTGAATCGGCCCACTTGTTGCCTCGATGAAATGGAGCGATCCACCCACTTACCAATTATAAACTGCGACTCCAAGTGTGATAGATTTTGTTGGGTTGAAACCGACAATTACACAAGATCTGTGGTATAGTATACTGAATTCAATAGCCAATAAAAACTGTACTATAAGTAAGTATAAGTAAGTGTCACTGACAACATATAAACTTTAAAATAAAACCATCTATCATAGAAGGTTGGGGATGAATTAGTAAAAAAAAAAAAAAAAAGACAAACCAACTTACTCTGTATGACTGCAACAAATCCAGGAAAAGATTGAGTTTTTCCACAACATCATCCTCTTCTCGTCTGCCCTGAAGACATCAAAAAAACGTTTATTAACTGGTGCCGAGCGCAGCAGAGCGCAGGTGGTGTGGGTGGAGGACTGAGGGCTTTACCTGCTGTGCAGCTTTGTCAGACAACACAGCAAACTCCACCGACAAACTCTTCAGTGACTGGCGCAGTGTCCCCCAGGTGCTTTGTGGGGAGGCCAAGGCGGGAACAGATGAAGCATCTGAGCCCAGTGCACTGCAGAGGACAGTGTTATTACTGGGACAGAATGTAATATTTTAGTGCCTTAGCTGCCAAATACATTTTGAGTATACAGCCATGAAGAGACAACACAGAGAATTTTGAATCATATTAAGCTTGTTTGTTTTCTCAGTCCAGAACCTCTGGATACTAGAAAAAGGCCTTAACCTCATATCCATAGCAATAAAATACCTGAGCTCTCTGCCAAACATGAGGAGATCAGTTGCATTCTCCTTAGATCGCTCTGCCATTTTCTCAGCTCTGTCACGCAACTTTTGGAAACTGTTGTGGATATTTCTAATCAGCTCTCTGCTTGTTGAGAACTGAGCCTGGATGTCAGAGGGGAGATATTCCTACGGAAAAGACCCATCATCACACATAAATGGAGGTTATTCTTTCCGGGGGTAACCTGCAGGGACTTCCATCGATTGTTTCCACAATCTGTGACAAACCTTTGCCTGTGTTGCAATTCTGTTGGTCATGAACTCATCACCCGTTTTCTTGTAAGCTTCACGCAGCTTAATCTGAACATCCTGTTTGGGAAGAGGGGTGAGGAGTGAGTGAGAGGAGAAAAAAAAAAGATATAGAGAAGCAAGTACAGGATGCCCCTCAGTATCAGTCACCAGTAGGATAAATACTTATTGTTCCACAGCCAGCAGCACAAAAATCAGACAGCAAGTTCAAGAAACTACCCACAGAGCCACTGAAGGTGAGGAAGGTCTTAACCAGCTCGTCCTCTGAGAAGACGGGATGCCGCGCCACCAAATTAATGAATCTGGCAAGAGCACGTCTCCTCCCCTCAATAAACTCCCGCTCTGAGACAGAGGTCAGAACTGTGGATGGAAACCAGAGAAAACAACCAAACAAACAAACGAACAAAAAAAAAAAAAAAAAAAAATCAGGGAATTAGTATATTTGCAGTCTAATCAGAGGTGTCAATGTATAAAATTGGTCTGACTCATGGTATGTCTATTAGCTGCATGTGTTTTATATATATGTGAGTTTGTGTGTTATATACAACTTGTGTTTGGTAGAGACCAACTCTTTCTTATTCGCTGCTGCTTATTATGACATGGCACTGCTGTGTGTGTCTTATAAATGCTTACCACTCCCATTTGACCGGCAGGCACCACTGCCCAATGGCAGCCCAGTAATGTGATACTCTGGCCTGTCAGTGTCATATGTGGATTGTGAGTGATGTAACATCACTTTGGCTAGTTGCTATGTCACTCCTGTTCAAATGTGATATAGTGCGATAAAAGGGTATGTTATTTGCTTTTCCACTGCCTTATCACTCTCCACTGGTTTATAGTGATTCTTTAATTGACAATAGCTGCTGAATCATGTGCTATTTCCCTGTCAGCTCATCACTTATCAACCTTTTTCACGTTGTCTCATTTCTTTGTGATACACTGTTATATAAAAATATCTGTGAGAGCCACCGAAAGGTCAATTTATATAAAGTAGCATCCCTTGAAAAATATAAGTGTTTAAGGAAAACTTAAGCAGATTTTAAAGTTTGCCAACATGTCCTTCCTCACAGAAGCTGGTGATATAAAACACCCAAAGCAATCAGATGATGGTTGAGTTGCATTTTCACTTATGAAGACACCGGGTTTTATTTTGACAAGGATGAAAAATACATTATATATGTTTTTTTTTTTGTTTGTTTGTTTGTTTTTTTTACAACTAGATGTGAGGCGATACATGTCAATCAGCACCGTGGGGAAAAAGAAAAAAGAGAAGAACTGGTGGGATGGCCCATTTTCATGTGAGAACTGTGAAACAGGCTCATTTCATGCATCACTGGATTTCTTGTCTCTTTCAGGCAGTAACTTTGATGAACAGAAATGTCTGTTTGAAACTACTGAAACTGACAATGCAGCTGAGCTTCCAGTAGAGCATATCAAGCTCAACAGAAATGGTCTGTAATTAAATGGTTGAAAAATTATGATGTGAAATATACAAAACAAAGAAATAAACATCAGTAACTGACCAGATGTTAGAGAATTTAGACATACCTCCCTTCAGCATCCTTTTAGGTGGCAGTGCCGGCACCACTCTGTAGGAAAACCTCTGTAGCAAAACCTCATGGAAGACGTCAAAGTCACTATAGCGTCTGTAAACTGATATTTTATAACGCTGAAAAACAAAAATCAAAGATAGAAAATCTTTAAGTTGGAAAGAGCAAACATAATAGTCGATTTTCTGTACCTTTCAAAAAAATGAAAAATGATCATCATCATCAAAGAAAGGGTTGGACAAACATTTTCTATGGTTATTCTAACATAATTACTTGTATGTGGTAGCTATTATGGGATGCCTTGCCTGGCTGGTGACCTGGTACTCCACATGTTTGAGGAACAGGCCCTTCTTCTCAGGTATTAGCTCCACTTGGACTGTGTCTATGACCAGCAGCTTGTCCAACGTCTGGGACACCATCAGGACATCCTCCTGAGCTGGCTGCATCCTCAGTATACTCAGGTCCTTCGGCTCCCCGAGCTGAGGTTTGGGTAACTCTGTCAAGCAGAGAGTCAGAACTAACTTCAAATAATTGTTTTTTTGTGATTAAATCAGTGCAAACAGTAAGAAATTTAAAATCCAATGGGCAGGAATGCTGTCGTTAAAACCACTTTTCTCCGGACAACAGATTGCTACGTGTCTGACCCTATTCGTATTTAGCTAGTACTGCATTGTGCATGTTTGCTCTGTGATTCAGCCCTTCCTGTGCATTCCAAGAGAGTCATGAGTTGAATGTAATGTACTGCGACAAATGCAGAAAACTTGTTCTTGCACAGCTGAGGAAGTGGCATGCAGCAATATGCAATACTGGCCACACCTGAAATGACAGTGTGGGCTTTAAATAATCACAGAAGGTGGAATGAATCTAAGTCAAGCTGGCATAATGGCTACCTCTATGAAAACCAAAAATGGCCCATCCTATCATCTTCCCACTCAGGACTACTGAAAGAATGCAACTCTTAAACATTGGCTTAGGCTTCTCTTCCAAAATAAAACAACTTAAGCTGAATAAAACAAAATGCAAGCTATGTACGGGGTGGAAAACTGCACCTAGATGTTAGCTCAATAATGCCGAAAGTCCCTCTGTTGTTTTACAACTGTCACAACAGGCCAATAAAACAACCTATAGCTAAAATATGAACTAAAATATAGCTGAGGTTTCCATTGGACGTCTTGAAGAATCATCAAGCTACTCATTAAGCAAAACCTTTACTGCACTGCTGTCACTGTCACCTACCTTCTATGCAATTCTCCAAGAGTTTGGGGCTTGGCTGCTTTCCTTGCTGAGCAAGAGCAATCAAGGCCAGCACTTTATAGAGGGACAACTTGCTCAGGAATCCATCTGTGGAGTCAACATGGTCAGCAATCTGCAAAGAACAAAGAAAATACGACCGGGAGGTCACCATTTTTCAGTCTGAGATCTAAATTCAACAGTGGTTTGGATTCCCCTACCAAAAAAAAAAAAAAAAGCTCACTAGACACAAAAGCGATGACATGCTGGAAGGTCGGGGGAAGGGAAATTCTACTGAACTATGAAATCTATCTGAATTATATAAAATATAACACAGATACTATCAACTCAGAGGAATTTTATAACTGGAACCTTTATCGCAAAATTAAGGGAAAAAAAGGCACTGCCGATTATTTAAATCCTTTGTCTTCAACTGGCCACACAAAGCTTTTGCCATGCAGCTTCCTGCTGATAAGATGTTACATCTGCATCTTCTTTATCTTAAATTGCCTACCGTGGACTCACAAAACACATCTTATCAGAATCAAACTGATATTTGAGCGGAGATCCCACATACTCACGTTTAATGTATCCATTCAACTCCAGCAGCACAAATCTAAGGCTTTTTAATTCACAAATCTGTAATTATTCCATATTCATTCATGAATGAATATGACATTTTGCACTTAGTGCCCATAATAAGCTCCAGATTGATAGGATACACCTTCTTATATGTTAAATTGTGGTAAATGGCCAATATATAAGAGCTATATTGGGCAAATTACCTGCCTAAAAATCAGTCCATTTACAATTCCAGAGCAGACCTTCTGTGCATCATTACAAGGGGCTGCCTGCTGCAGTGTCTTGGTGATTGCTCCCCCAAAAGTGTGAACCCCTCACCTGGCCTAAAACAGCCTTGGGGAGATTGGTCCTTTGGAGCAACCGCTGAAAAACTTCAACCTGCACCCTCTCATCTGTCCTACAGCAGACGGCTTCATATACTTCCCTGTAATAGGCAGGAACTGACCCTAAAAGAGGAACAACACCTGCATGGCATCAAAATCCACCCCAAAAAGGACAAATATCAAAGTTTACATCTGTGGTAGCCCAAGATATGTTCATGGTGATGATATCACTTTTATAGGGTAACTTTTTATTTTCTATCATATGACCTCTTATCATCCCAACATAGATTATAGTGTTGGGCAAAAACATTATCTTTCAGAGACACAGAAAGGCTTAAAGCTGATATGAACAGCCTTATCAGGTCTACAGTAATGTGTGCCAGATCAAATGTACATAACAATCTCGTGTTATTTCAGTATAGGCCCAATAAAGTACTGCTGAGTTCAGGACTGAAGAGACCAGCTGACAGTTTTCACGTGGCAGCGAAAAAAAGAGCAAAAAAACTTTTCATAAACCTTTTTCCTCCTGCCGTCGTGTAAAAAAGCAGGGCTATACAATTCTATTGTTCATCATCGGGTGTTAAGAAAACATTAAAAGGTCATTTAAAATTGTGAACCAGTCGTGAGATGGTAAAAACTTCATTGCCGATCGCAATGTACCCAAAAAGTTTCTGATCGCCTGGTTCTCAAACGCGACTTGAGGGAACAGCAAAAAAACAAAAAAAATCCACAATCTTAAAAACAACATATGTGACCATGACCCGGCCAACAAAACGAACAAAAAAACTAAACAAAACACTGAAGTAACACGACAAGTGGCGTTAAAAAAGACTGTGGGAAGATTTCGCACTGTACCTTCATTGATCTCTCCTGCCATGGTTCAGAGTGTCATGTGAGCACAAGAGCACCTCCATGTGATTTCCTGAAGAAAAGGAAAAACAAGTAACTTATTTCTTAAAGTTGTAGTGAGCGCTGGTTAAAGTGCAAGTCTGCGGACGACCCACTCACATGCACTAGAGGATAAATACTGTGTCACTGTGTGTGATTGCAATTGAAAATGCTCTAGTTTAAGTGGGTTTTTTTTTTAAATCCCAGCAACTCTGATAATTAAATCCGGGGATAACTCAATAGTCTGAGCAATATATAGTGTTGTTTTAGACTTGATTTAATTCCTGGTTTCACTTGTGCAGGTTAATTTGATCTAATTTTCTGTTCCTCCTCTTTCGCCATACTCGCGTGTATAAATAGTGCCGCCTTCAATGACTCCTGGTAATTTAAAACATTTGTGTTACTTTCAGGTTCCTTTTTTTAAATTTGAAATTAAGACACACTATAGACTGGGCAAAAGCATCGTCCTTTTAGAGTTTGTTGCTTGCTTTTAATGATAAAACTGTCCATGTTTATCCCTTTTAATCTTGGTTTAGGCTTCTCTTTTAATTTTGGTTCAGGCTTCTCTTCCATCTCAGCCATCTGAGATTCGTTCACGAACGGGTCTTCCTGCCGTATATTTTCTGTGTAGGAATGACTGATTCGTTAACGACTCAAAAGTTTAAAAGGTTAAAGACCTTCGGGTCCTGAGTCTCTCATTCAGTTGTCTCATGGCCGCTAGTCTGTGGAGGGGTCCTGTCTCTGTGGAAGGGTCCGGTCTCTGGTCAGGTCTGGTCTAGCCTCTGGTCTTTGGGGGGGTCCGGTCTCTGGTGTGGTCCAGTCTAGTCTCTAGTCTGTGGAGGGGTCCGGTCTAGTCTCTAGTCTTTGCGGGGGTCTGGTCTCTGTTCTGATCTGGTCTAGTCTCTAGTCTGTGGAGGGGTCCGGTCTAGTCTCTAGTCTTTGGGGGGGTCCAGTCTCTGGTCTGGTCTGGTATAGTCTCTAGTCTCTGGTCTGGTCCGGTCTAGTCGCTAGTCTGTGGAGGGGTCCGGTCTAGTCTCTAGTCTTTGCGGGGGTCTGGTCTCTGTTCTGATCTGGTCTAGTCTCTAGTCTGTGGAGGGGTCCGGTCTAGTCTCTAGTCTTTGGGGGGGTCCAGTCTCTGGTCTGGTCTGGTCTAGTCTCTAGTCTCTGGTCTGGTCCGGTCTAGTTGCTAGTCTGTGGAGGGGTCCGATCTAGTCTCTAGGTTTTGGGGGGGTCCAGTCTCTGGTCTGGTCTGGTCTAGCCTCTGGTCTTTGGGGGGGTCCGGTCTCTGGTGTGGTCCAGTCTAGTCTCTAGTCTGTGGAGGGGTCCGGTCTAGTCTCTAGTCTTTGCGGGGGTCTGGTCTCTGTTCTGATCTGGTCTAGTCTCTAGTCTGTGGAGGGGTCCGGTCTAGTCTCTAGTCTTTGGGGGGGTCCAGTCTCTGGTCTGGTCTGGTATAGTCTCTAGTCTCTGGTCTGGTCCGGTCTAGTCGCTAGTCTGTGGAGGGGTCCGGTCTAGTCTCTAGTCTTTGCGGGGGTCTGGTCTCTGTTCTGATCTGGTCTAGTCTCTAGTCTGTGGAGGGGTCCGGTCTAGTCTCTAGTCTTTGGGGGGGTCCAGTCTCTGGTCTGGTCTGGTCTAGTCTCTAGTCTCTGGTCTGGTCCGGTCTAGTCGCTAGTCTGTGGAGGGGTCCGATCTAGTCTCTAGTCTTTGGGGGGTCCGGTCCGGTCTAGTCGCTAGTCTGTGGAGGGGTCCGATCTAGTCTCTAGGTTTTGGGGGGGTCCGGTCTCTGGTCTGGTCTGGTCTAGTCTGTAGTCTGTGGAGGAGTCCGGTCTAGTCTCTCTGGGGGTCCTTTTCCATGCTGTATCCCAGTCCATCACACTATGGACAATTTCAGTCATCAATTAACCTAGACATGTTCGGGCCGGGAACCAAACCTGCGACCTTCTTATTGTGCGACAGCGCTAACCACTATGCCACCGTGCTGCTCAAGACAAACGGCAGAAAATTGGTACATCAGCAACCTCCATCTGTATTTTTCATTTACTGTACAATATTATATTATTTCGATATTATAAATATGATAGATATATACTTTATTTATCCTGAGGGAAATTCACTTACATGCATCATTCACACAACAGGCAAACAATAAGACATACATGCTGCCTCACCTTTACACTGCAATGTGCTTTACTTCCCAACATGACGGACAAAAAGCTCTTTTTTGTAGAGATTAGATGATGAAAGGTTTACAAACACAAAATAGGCTCAGCAATGGGGAACTATATGGAAATGTATGTTGATACTTGTGGCACATGAGCTATTGTGCTAAAACACCTGGTTATTATCCACACAGCTCCACTTTAGGGGATCAGGAAAGAGGCAGAAAACTGGAGTTTGAATTTCTGCCTTTTTGCTTCCCATCCAGCAGGAGTCAGTCACAAAACATATATTATATGGACACATTTTTAATATTTTCGACATTAACCTGGACTGTCAGTAGCCGGACAGCAGCCTCTGGGTGGCGGTGCCGGCCTGTTTTTTGTGCCGGGGAGCCGCTGCTGTGTGCGGGCAGGGCCGGGCGGCTCTCCAGCTGGGTTAGTGCCTCGATCAGCCTCCGTCCCGGCTCCAGTCTCCCGGCGCTTCAATGGTAACTGGATGGAGGTTTAACTCGGAAGGGGTGCAAAAGAATTCAAAACACGAAACGGGGGACTCACCAACTGCAGAAAAAAAAACCAAAGAGGGACAAAAGCAGGATGTAAAGCGAAGAACCGTAGAGCAGGATGTCCAGAGGAACTTGGCAGACTTCTTCTTGTTCTTCTTCTTCTTCTTCGACTATCAGCGGACTGAACTAACCAACGGCTAAACCAGCTAACGTTAGCCGAGTTAACGCTAGCTACATTACGGGTACATTTAACCAAAGCTGATTTTTATTTATTTATTTATCATATTTTAAATTTAGATGAATCTCGGCACTTGATGATTTGTTGTTTCCGGGTATTATTATTATTATAAAGGGAATCCCGTTTAGCGACTCAACTCAAGTTGACAGATTAACAAGCTAACTAGCTTGGCTAACCCCATGTCAACTATATTTGTGCGTGTGTGTGTGCGCGCGCGCATGTGAAGTTGGGTAGGAAAAAGTCAAAATAGTAAATGATATAGTGAAGCATTTGAAGCTTTGTAATTGTGTATTGATTGTGGTTTCGCTACATAATGAAATATTTTTGATTGGCAGAGAGAAAATAACAGCTTAACTTTACCAGGTTATCAGTGACGTATGCTAGCTGCTGATGCTAGTGAGCTATAATGATTGTTTTTCTTTGTTTTCATCCCGGATGTAGACAAACTGCATGAAGAGGACTCCCCCGCCTGTTTCCAGTTTTAAGCATCATTGCTTGTTCCTCTTCTGAGCGCAAACGCATTGACTTTTTCCTCATCATGGCAGCGGTGGTTAGCTACTCTCCTCCATGGTGGGTGAACCTGCTGCACAGACTCCCCCATTTCAACCTCAATTTCGAGCAAACTAGCAGTGACTTCCAACCAGAGGACTGGACATATCAACAGGTAAATCCACCTCCCTGATTCCTTTGATTCCCACCGGGATCACCCTAAAAGTTGGCATTGACAGTCAGCCCATGCATTCAGATAGTGGTGTTAAGAAATAATACTTGTTTCTGGATCAGATTGATTATTTCAGTGTCCACCTTCATAGTGATGTTGTGGATAAGTTTGATCAGTGGCAGATGATCGGTTTCCACCTGTGCTCTCTTGTCACATTTTGATCCATGTCACCATCTGTGTGTGGCTGTTTTAACCACGTCTTGACCTTTTTCCAGACACAAGCCACCTGGCATTGTGTGTGCCAAGCCACACAAGTTGTCCTCAGTGACCCTAAACGTAATTTTCTCAAATATCAAGTTCAGTACTGCAGATATGCCAGTATTTGTTATACCGCAAAAGTGCCTTGATTTTCAAGTGCTTTGCAATAAAGAAGTGTGACTACTGAGATTAAAGAGGTTAAACTGGTAGCAAGGGTTCAGAAGGTGCCTGCACAGCCTGGTGTACAGCAAAGATGGGGGAAGGGAAGAGCAGCGTGACGTTTGTTCAATTGGTTAGTATTAACGAGAATCTTTTTTTTTCTTTCTATAAGGTCAAGTGATATTTGATTTTATTTTAGTGCTTGTCTGTCCCCCCCCCCCCCCCCCCCCCCGCTTTTGGCTGGTTTGCAGGTCTCAGTAGAGAGACTGTGCACGCATTTGTTTTAAAAGTCATAAAAATTAAATAGTCTAGTGTCAGAAGGCCAAGCATTAACTTCAGATTGCATTGCTTTCTTTTTGTTTTTAGGCCAACAAAAAAATCCCAAACCATCTGTGACCGCTGTGTAATCAGAAGTTGGGTAATACCTAAATTTTGTGGAAACAGCTGATTCAACTGTTCAATTAACATAATCTTTTCTGTGTCTTGTAAGGGGAGATGCTTTTTTGCTTGTTATAGGAATGTTAAGAGCTAAATATACCATTGTTTTTTGGTCATAAATCCAGTATCTTTACTTCTTTTATTAATGCCTTTTCGCTATGTGGTTCTCCTTTGAAAATGTGCTGTTATAAAATCTTCCATGGTGTTGAGGTTCTTAGAAGTGCTCAGAGAGACATGGCAATGAGACTGTTGCTAGTTTCAGAGAGTTCTGGCAGAGGCAATGACAATAGATAAAGAGATTTGCACAGAATTGAAAATGGGTGAAGCTTTAGTGGTGACATGTTTCCTCCTTTTTCTCTGGATGTGTGATTCAGAAAGTTAAGAATGAACTGCAGTTCCTGAAAATAGAGAAGCCACGCTCCAGACGTGCATTTGTCATCAGTTGCATTCATCCTTTCTTGAAAATGACCACAATTTATGTGGTTAAAAAAAAAAAACCTTGTTCCACTTTGTCCAGCTTACATGGATGCTAGATGAGTCTTCACTTAAACCATGAATTAGTGGGAAGGATGCTGCGGAAAAAAACACCATTGTACTACCTTACTGTTGTTATGCTGCAGCTCTCTGAGGTATGATTGTGAGCCTTTCCTGGTGGAATATAGGACAAGTTCAGTGACTGGATAATGACTGCAGCTGTGCTTGTGTGATGCCCAGCACGAACAGCGAAAAGCTGGACATAAACAACATCAGTGTTAAAATGAGACTACTCAGAGGAAGCTAAATGGATTGGATCAAACCATAATGCACGTTTAATTGAATGCATGCAACTAATTTGACTCTTAAAGCACATTTATATAGTTGCTCTCACACATTTATCTAATGAAAAACAGCATAAAAGTGATCATCATTAGACCAGCTTGCTAAACCACAATTATTAACCCACTGTGATGACAGGCTGTTAATTATAGTCAATGCATGGCTCTCAGTCAGGCTTCAGGGAAAGGCTGAGATGTCCAGATGGCTGAACTGTTAGTGGTGCGCACTCTTGGAGTACATCACTATGTTGCACAGGTCGTATGGAAGCAATGCATCAAAAGCAGCATGCACTAGCTACATAGTCATTTACTACTGGGTTCCTGTTGGACTCA
Organism: Remorina albescens; assembly: GCA_034769265.1. Taxonomy (NCBI): domain Eukaryota; kingdom Metazoa; phylum Chordata; class Actinopteri; order Carangiformes; family Echeneidae; genus Remorina; species Remorina albescens. The sequence continues at coordinate 5,285,531 of CM068493.1, forward strand.
GTGAATCCTGTTTGGCTGAACTATGCAAAGCAGCATACAGGACCGGAATTACTCACTGGCATTTGTGACAGATTAGCAAGTCTGTCTAGTATGTATCACAGTTAACACTAAACTGGGCAAACTTAACACTTTTGCCTGCGATTGTTCACGACATCGAGTTCCCTCACTGGCATGAACAGGTCCAGCCATAACAACGCAATGTGGGTATAGCTGTCGCTCTGATGCTTCATTGATGAAACTGAAAAAATTCGCCGAAGTAGATTTTTTTTCCTCAAAACAAAAGTGGTAGGATGGAAATTTGCACTGGCTCTGAATCCTCAAGAGTACACACTGGGCACAGAGGCCCCCTGTCTGACCTACATAGGAAGTCCTGTTGTTGCCTGAGAGGTGTAACTATTGCTGTATAATGCTGTACTGCCAGCTTTAAAGTTTTACTAGTGAAGAGTGACGAGGACAGTGGTAATAGATAGTAGATAATGCCATAATAAGTATTTTCTTTTAAAATTGTCCAGGGAGTATTTCTCTTTTCTCTTTTTTTTCTTTCTCTATTTCTTTCTTTTTTGTTCACACACGTTTTGTAATTCTATCTCTCTTTAAATGAACCCTTTCATTGAGGCTTTTGTCAGTTGTCTCTAGGAGATCAAGTCCACAATTAGCACTCCATTTTTTGGGCTTAAATGAACAAACTGTTTTCTACCTCATCAAACTCAAAAGCTGCCCACTCATTTATGTTTTTTTGCTTTTCAAATGACAGGACAAGATCTTAGAAATCTTATTTCAAAGATGTTTTCTCCTAATTATAGTGCAAAGATGCATGTACACAAAACCCACCTTCAGTTTTTAATTTAGGACATGGGAAAGATGATAAGCTCCTTTGATGTACAGAGTTTATTATTAAAGCTTCTGATGGACGCAAATCAACAACAGTTTATATAGAGAAGAAGACAAAGGAAAAACATAAAGGCAAAGTATTTGGCACTCAGTTCTTCAGGCTTACTGTGTGATGTTTTTCTGCGGGGAAACTTTGGTAGGCCACTATCTCCACTGTTATTGACATGAAAGCGATGTCAGTAGTGAACTTTCCATAACCACACCCTTCTGTCCATCAGTCCATCCTGTTATTAGGAGGTGTGGCGCTTGCCTGTCTGGCCCTGGACCTCCTATTTCTGCTCTTCTACTCCATCTGTCTGTGCTGCCGCCGAAACAAAAGCGTAGAGCAACCCAATGCTGACTGCTGCTGCACAGCCTGGTGTGTCATCATAGCAACACTTGTTTGCAGGTGAGTATAGATGCACAATCACAGTTATAAGGAGTTGGTGTATCTTTTTTGGCTCCCCAATCCCAGTTACTTATTGTATGTCAACATTAACACTGGGTCATAAATCCTGCTCTCTAGTAATTTGGAGTATTGTTGGACTAATTGGTAGAGCTTTTAGAGAGTCTGAAATATTTCTGATATTTTGAGTCTTTGGGTTTGATTTCCATGCATGTATAAGCATTCATAATTCTATATACATTGGCATCAAAGTTTTTTTTTTTTTTAGGGCAATAGTGCGAGAATTGTACCATCTTGGCATTTTTTTTCTGCTCTTGAACACTACATTTCTTTCCTGTCTTCCTCCCTCTGTCGATGAGCCACTGGAGAGCCATCACGGTTGATTCAGAGTAGCACAAAGGGCTTGGGGACCTGATGAGTACAAGAACTGCATCACAATCACTGTATCAGTGTGTGCTTGTACCCACACACAGATGTTTTAGTGAGAGCAAGTAAAACCAAGTCAGAGATATTTTTTTGCTTTTGTTCTTTGACAGGAGAGTCCTCACTTTCTGCATCATTGCACAAAGCACTGAGCCTCTTTTGAGAATATAAGGATTGTCTTAAGGGTCTTCTCTCTTTCTCATGCAGCACAGTTTCCACAGGTGCACATCACAGCAGCATTTTTATTTTGACACTGCTCCCATTCACTCTTTCTTTCACAGTATGTACAAAGTGTGAGAGGAAGAGATGAGCAGCCTTCCTGGAAAAGGAAAACCCACTGATGGCAGGCTGAACCCTGTTAGACTTGGCTTTGAATTATTTGCTTATCATCCCACTCGATAAAATCCACTCTGGCATTGGATTGAGGTTAGCAAGAAGACCAGCAGCTGTGACACAAGAAGAGATATCTTTAGATGGACTGTTTTTTGTTGCTGAAATAGAGAGAACATACACAGGAATAAATGTGGGACTAGCTTTAACTCTTTACAATGCATCAAGGTTAACTTGTACTTCCTGCAGATGTACCTGTAGAAACTGTTGCCTTTGCTGACAAAAACAGTTTTGTTTTTGTTTTGTTTTTTCTCCCCTGCAACCTGAGGCCTGTTTCTGTAAATGAGAGCTGATCTCCTGCCTCAGTACAGCCTTTGTCAGCCCTAGTGTGGGGTTTGGAGCATAGCTGGTCCATTCCTCTGTGTTTCCATGGTTCTGTATGGAGTCTTTCTGCTGGAAGCTGAAAGGAGCCTGTTGACTGGGGTCTGAGCCGACAGGGTTAATGTGGAGTTCACACGCCTCTCCCACTGCCTCGTTGTCCCCCTTCGCCTGCTCTCTTCTCTGTCTCTTCTCTGTGTCTTTTTTAGCTAATCCCTCCTCCTCACCACCCTGTCTCCCCTCCCTTCCCTTTGTCTCCCCTTAGTGCTGGCATTGCTGTCGGTTTCTATGGGAACGGCGAGACTTGTGATGGAGTGAATCGTCTGACATATTCCTTGCGCCACGCAAACCGCACAGTTACAGGGGTGCAGAAGCTGGTAAGACTGAAAGTGCAAATCATACCAACATATTTAATAATTAATCAACCTCCTGCCATGCACAGTCCTCTGATCCTCTGGCAGTAGAGCTGTGTAGTGAATCCTTGTTTGCCCCTTTGATGATTTTAGGTATATGACAGTACATCCTCATTGAACCAGACTGTAGACGACAATCTGCAACAGCTTGAGGGTCAATATGCGCAGCATGCTGACTACCTGTCCATAGTCCAAAAGCTTGAAGGCCAGCTGGATGAGCTGGTCAGACAGATGGTGGAGATTCCCTTCTGGGACAACACTAGCATCTCCTTGGAAGAACTGGCTGTCACGATTGAACTATATGACTGGTACAGGTACGTTTAATAAATAAAATAACAAAGGGAAAACTTAAATTTGGCTTCTTTATGAGCAGCAGCAGCTGCATTGATAGACATAACAATATTGCATCCATCCAAATACCATGACTACGCAGCCACACACTCCTTCAGTAATTGTCAGACTGTCACTCATCTGTGAATTCACATGTTTTTGAAAGGTTGAAAGTGAGTATTTTCCCTGGTGAGACAGTGTTGTCTGAGAACACTGTTGGACATGTCTGCAACCAAACATGAGTGAATCCATAATATAAAGAAGGTGTGAGCACAGAAATCTGACTTGGGCAGAAATTTAAACGTGCATTTGATAGAAAATATCTGAAACAGTGTTGTGACTGTCCCTTTGGGTTGTATTGACTCTGCCCACATTAATGCCCTAAAAAGTTAAGTATGGAAGTGGCCCACTATGTGTTTATAGTTTTACAGAGGTCTCTCACATTATCCAAATCTATGTGTATTTAAAGTCTTATCTTAATGGTAATTGTTTCATACCTTACACAGGAAAAACTTTTTTTTTTTTTAATCTTTAATTTATAAGAAGAAATTATTCTGATTGCTTCTGAGATCAAGTTCAACTGAAATGGTTTGCTGTGCAGCTCTCAGCCATTTGTTGTTAATGGCATTTGTCCTCACAGGTGGCTGGGCTACATAGGGCTGCTACTGTTCGATGTCCTCATCTGCCTTCTGGTGCTGTTCGGCCTCATTCGCAACTCCAAGGGAACACTTATAGGGTAAGTCTCATCATGAGATCATGGCCGCAGGAACACTTAAGGGAAAATGATTCTACTCCGAGAAATTGTTTTAGCCCTTGTCACACTGTGAGCACCAATTACTGTGCATGAATCTCCCCGAATCATCAGGGCCTCCTTGTCAGTACAGATTAATCAGTAATTTGTATTCAAAACACTAAAATATCAGTCCAGTCACAATTAATTTAGCCCCCCCATGATATCTGAAGGTTTTTCATGATTACTGTGATACTCTTTGATGTACATAACTCCAAAGGTTTGCCCTTTTTATATTGGATACACACTCTTTTGTAATAAATACAGTCAAAATGAATAAATACACCCATTGTCTTCTTCGATAGCAGATAAAAGAAAATGGTAAAAATGGGAACACACAATAAAGCTACAAATGCACTAACTTTTATTTTTAAATTCAGAAATGGTTATATATTCATATGCTCCTCAGTAGTATTTTTTTCCCAAATCATAAATTTCCCTATGGTTTTCCAACATATCAGTATTCGGCTGGATTTTTCTGAAATAGTTCATTTAATCACTTGTCTCAGTCTGTTGATTGTCCTTCGAAGGTCTTGTCCTGTAATCTCCTTTTGTTCTCTCCTTTAACAATTATTTTTGTTAATGATTGTCGGAAAACTCACAATATCACCACAGTATCCCAAAGCCTGAGTCTTCAAATGTCATGTTTTTTTTTTACCAACACTTCAAACCCAAAAGATACCAAGTCTACAAAAAGAATAAAGGAAGCCAGAATATCTGCACATTGTACAACCTTGGACCACAACACCTTGAAATTTTTTTTCTTTGAATTGTCAAACATTTTATCACTTGACAAAATTTGCAGATTAATTTCCCATTAATCAACAAACTGATTACAGAACTATCACAGTATGACTTCACATTTGATTAAACAAACTCTCTGAGAATTTGAAGATGAAAATGGTATTTTACTTAGGAAGGATAACTGATGTGACGTAAAACATCACACCAAACAGTTGATACATACTGAAAGACTGACTAATCATCTTAAACATATTTCCTTGTACTTTGTATTTGATTGTAGATGTATATATGAATAGCACTGCAGGTTAACGACACTTACCCTCCACTCCTCCTCTTGGTCTCCCCAGGGTGTGCATGTTTGGTGTAGTGGCTCTGGTTATCAGCTGGGTCTCCCTGGGGCTGGAGTTGGCCGTTTCCACGGTGAGTGTCTCCATCAGAGCAAATCCTGTTTTCCAGGTAGAGCTGCACAGTTCATGGCGTGTAATTGGATAACACGATTTTTATGTGCATTCAGTGACTACAGAATTTTGCCTTGGAGGGGAATTTAGTTTCATTTAATGGGTTGAAGGATTCAAATATTTATAAAATGTGTGCTGAAATAAAGTGGTGATCATAAAAATAAAAACACCAAGGCACTACATAAACAGGCAGTGAACTATATTTTAAATAAAAATGTTGTTTTCTTGAAACTCATTGACATTCATGGTAATAATACCCAAGTATAGATTTCACAAATTATTGTATCAAGCTATGCTGCAAAATACTTCGGTTTTATAATTTTCTCTACTCAGCATTTTTCAAAACTCTTTAAGTCTGATGATGGTGATTAAGACCTCTGATCACAAGCAAAACAACTGGGGTTAGCTCAGTAACCGCCATATAGCAGCCTTTGTTCTCAGAGGGCCAAAGCAGCTAATTTGGTGTGCCACACGGAAGAAAAGAATTACTTAAATCCAAACCACAGCACACATTGTTGTTTTTAGGACTTAATCCGAAACCATAGTTATTCCCCAGGAGGATGAGAAATGTCGATGAATATGAAAACTTGTGCAAATGAAACATTTGTGTGGAGGATTTCCTCCCCTGCTGATGAATCAAACTTCACACCTAAATCTGCTTTATTTAGTTTGTGTGATTGCTCACAGCCTGTGGCATTCTGTTTTTAAAGCTGTGATCAATTACGCGCACATTACATCAAAGATGATAGTGCATCTGCTGTTGTGTTTGTGACGCCGTTACATTTCACTGTTGTAAACATGAAGTGAAAATATGACTGTAACCATGTCTTTGTTTTCTAGACCTCCAGTGATTTCTGTGTTGCTCCTGACACATATGTCACAAAAGTAGCAGACCAGTATGGAGTCATCAATCAAGGTATGAATCACACATACCACGTAGCAATCGAACTATCTCACTAAAGGTTCTAAAGACATGGCTTTGTATTCCCTCCCCCTTTCTAAAATGATGATTATTAGTCATCTCTAAATGTTGAAGACATGTTATTGTGCAGGAGTGAGAGGACATTGTTCTGAAGAGAGGGGGCCTGGTCTTGTTCATGGCCCATAAAGGGCTTCTAAATTTACTAGCACATCTGCAGCAGGGTCAAGAGAGCAATGGGCTGCCAATTTAAGCAATACAAAAGTCTCTCTGTCGCGCCTCATGTTAGTAATTGCTCAATCTGTCCCATGATGGGATGCTTGTAAGAGGGAAAATGATGCTTTGGATTTCTCCTCGTGTGTGTGGAGTGGAGTGTATGAGGGGAGATAAGGACAGTGGAGAAGAGGATCAGAGACAATATATTTCCTGCCTAGGGAAGCCAAATGAGAAGATGGAGCTTACTCTGTCCTTTGAATACACAATTCAAGCTTTAAGGCAGAAGTCAAGACATCAGCTGTAAATCTTGCACTGTATGGTTGATCTGATCCGCACCAACTTCTTCTGTCATTCTGCTGCCATGAAGCTGTATTTTCCCCCAGGGCAGATTCATGCAGTATGGGGATTTTCGATTCTATTTTTTCCCCTTGAAACATGAAGTATTCAGCCGTTCAAATACATCTTTATTTATTTGAATGAATGAATATTATTTATGATAAATAATAATAAATAAATGTTAATAAGGCCATAATAGCCTTTAAAAGATAAAAAATGTTACTTGATTCTTGTATATTTTTCCTTCTCAGCTTTCACCTATGTGAAATTGCACCTGACAAATCCCTTGATAGCATAAAGCTTGTTAATACTTCACTGGATTTATTACTTCCTGCCCCTCGAAGGCTGTTATATTTGCTTGAGCATGCATCATTTCAACAAACCTAACTGTGATTTTTCATCCCACTGCTTTCTCCTCCTTGTGTAAGACACTTGGGTGAAATCCAAGCAGAGAATTAGAGTTCATCTCTCATACTTCTCTGGTGTTCTACTGGTTACATTTTTGAAACACTTTACAAAGAAATGCTGCCATGACAAACAAAGGCTGCATCTGAAATATTATGCACATTTTATTTTTCAAGACAAGGCTTTGAAAATTAAAAGTTGAGCAATTATTCAGAGGTCAGTCTCTCCCTGCAACATTTGTTTATTCAGTTTGGTTGATAATTTGGCAGCCAGCAGTTCCTCTTGCCCTGAAAACTTAGGAAAACAAAATACTCCAAAAGCATTTTATGTGAAGCTTCACCGACTGGAAACAGATTTGTTTTGACTCCCTAACCCTGCCAAAAATTTTAACCTGCTGGGATAATATGTTGCCAAATCTCTGTCCAATAAGCAGACTTCCATGTGACTGAAGCAATGGCTCGCTATTAATCAGTGTTATCGTAAAATAGAATAATCTCCGTTTCCTGTCCACCGCATACTAGCTGAAGTTTCATCACTGAGTCCATAGCAGAACCAATTCCTCATTTACTGCTACATGGAATAGAGGCAACTGAAGAAATACAACTGACATCAAATGGCACAAAAGTAGCCCTGGCCCAACAATGAGGAATACATTTTTTCATCCATTACCAAAAGTTAGACTCCAGGAAATCTGCCCTTCCTGATATTTGCATGTGTGGGTGTATGCATGAGAACTACATCGACAGACGCTTGCTTGATGTACTTTTTTTTTCTTTTTTTTTTACACCGGAAATTCTCATATCATGCTCAGCTTGTGTGGGAAAGAAGCTCCTGACACAGCAGTGTGTTTGTGTGTGTGTGTGCGTGTGTGTGCACACCGTGTGTTTTGGTCGGTGTTCCCACAGCTTGTGTTGGTGGATGTTTCTGTTGCTTTTTAGTCACATTTTCATGTCTCATCTACTCCTACTCTCTGCTTTGTGTTAAAAGAAATAATTGAATAATTGAAGAGGGTAGCAATTGCATGTGAAAATCCAAAACTTTGCTTTGGTTTATGTTGTATTTGTGAGGAGTATACAAGTTTGGTCGTGTTGTAATTTAACTAAACATCCTGAGATGCTGTCACTGTTCTTTGTGGTGTTTCTCAGGAGGCTCTGTGCAGTAAGAAAGGCTGTATTAAACCTCTTACTGACTGTGCGTTGTGTTGTTGATGAAGTTTTGCTCTGTCAAGTGAAAAAGATATTAATTCATTCATATCTGCGTATGTGAACTTGATTGTCTTGGAACGTTTTGCCTCAGAATTCAGGATTAGCTCAGCGGGTGTGCAGTTACAGAAGTGATCAAGCTTGAACAGGGCAGCAGGGATCATGACAAGACAGATGTAGAAAGTAAAATAAAATGTTAGCTGGCTTCCTTCCTAGAAGAGAAGAGTAGAAGCTGAAGCAGTAAACTGTTCAGTGTTAAATTAGAAGCCTCTGAATTAAATGGCAAAAGTTATTACCTGAATCTAAAGCTTGCCTTGGTTTTACAGAACTTTTATAGTGAGTTTCAGCTCATTGCTTAGCTCCCCGCCTAAAACATTTGCTGTTTTGAATCACTCACTGCACAGTCGTCTATATTTCAACCTTAGTAGGAATCTGTTTTCAGAGTAGAAGTCTAAGAACCCCTGTACACTACCTGCTCACCGCCAAACTGCCGGAAGGTACAAACTAACTGAGAGCTGAGATGTTTCCCTCAGGCTTTGGTAGACACCAAAAACACGACTCGTAGAGCGTGATGTGGGGACGTCATGTGTGTCTGCCAGCCAGAGGAAGAGGAAGCCAAAATGTCTGTGTTCTGGAAACTTTAGTAGGAACTGGGAACAAGGTGCAAGGAATTTAAGCTGCTAATATTCCTTGTAGTTTTTGTGATTTTCTTTTCACAGTGAAGATAGTGTTAAGATTATTCGGTAATGTAAATAATTGCTATTTTGAACCCTGTATCGTGGCTTTGCTGACATAGTCCTGTTCCTGCTGTCCTTTTACCCACAGAAATCTTGCAGTACTACATTAGTTGCAGTTTGGAACAAACCAACCCCTTCCAGCAGGTTTGTTGAATCTTCATTTTTAGTTTTTTAAGACTGATTTGTTAAATCAAGCCACTTTTCTCCAATACTGTTTGGCTAATTGCTTGGATCAAAATAATGCATATAATACAGACATATCAAACATATCCACTGCCTGTTGTTTGACCTTGTTACTGGTAAGAATTTAAGTGGGCACAATGAGTCACTCCCACTGCCCCAAAGGACTTTTTCCCATGCAGTAGTACAATACTCCTTTTCTACCAGTAGGAAAAATTAAGTGGAGCAGCTTTCCCTGTGTGTTTCTGGACTGATAGCACTTCAGAGTATTTGTGTCAGACATTAGGGATGTTATAGATAATAGAAAGTCACTTTCACTGGGAATCCATAGTTTGCTTTTATGTACTACTTACATTTTATCTCTCAAGCCACATGAATAAATCAAAACTTTTGAGTGCTGCTGAACTCAGGGCTTTTATTGGTAGTATAACTGTATAGAAAAAGACGCTATATATAAAATCTTTAAATGCACATCTATAAACTGCAAGCAGGGCTTTCACAAGACGTCTAATTGACTTCAAAAGGAGACAGCTGATGGTTCTCAGTAATGATTCAAAATAAAGAGACTGTTGGGATGTACTGTGCTGCTACAGTATTTATGCTTCTTTTCAGAAGCTTTCCGGGAGCCACAAAGCCTTAGTGGAGATGCAGGATGATGTGTCTGAACTTCTTCGCTCTGCCACCGGAGAGTATAAACAAACTACGGTACCTTTCCAGCCCTCCTCTCCAATCAATGTGCCCTTTACTAGAAATGGCAAATTACAGGGTGTCTGTTACCCCTCTCCCACCCCTGGGCCACAAAAGCCTTCCATTATTGTACCATTTGTGATGACAGAATATCCCAGTTAGAAGGAACCAAACAACTAGGCCGCGGAGAAGTGAAGCACACCTGTCCACATAAAGATCTGCTGACGGCCCACCTGGGACGTGCATTATGTCCATTTGGCTGAATTAGGCTTTCACTGCGCCTTGTCAATACAACACTGTGGCATTGTCCACCGCTGGTTCTTACACTATGTTGACAGAGGCACAAATGAGAGCTGACATTGGGAATAGAGAGGGGGGCGTATTTCACTACACATACCCACACAGAGAAATGTGCTGATGTTGCGGAAACGCTTCTATCAGGTAATCTGACGTATTTTCGGCTGAAACTGTGATGACAATAGGACAAACAACAAATCATACATAAAAATCTGCGATTTCAGCTGGAACCACTGTGCCCCGTTGTATATTGACGAGAGACACATCCTTGAAAAATTTGCATAGAATAGATAAGGGATGAAATTTCGGGATGAAGTTTCCTTTTTGCAGGAAAATGACCTTATTCTTGACTGTTTCAATCATTGACAGGCAGTGATTTCAATTTTCTGATGTTAGACATTGAGAATTTCAGGATTTTATCATGTGAAGATGCAAAAGTTAGATTTTTCACTTCTTTAATTTTCAGGGAAGCTTGGAGGTGATCCAGGGGATACTGAACACCACAGAGATCAGCCTGCATCAGCTCACTGCGCTGGTAGACTGTCGTAGCCTGCACATGGTGAGCAGAGAGGAGAAGGCTTACAAGAAAAGACTGTAGGTCCCCACCATGTCTGATGAAAGCGGACCCAAGGATTGATATGTTGTGACATCTTCATAGAGGAGCTTAGTGCCATTACAAAATAGCCCTTCCTTTGTGCTAGTGCTGCTGACTACACCTGTCACTGCAGATAACAATTGCCTTCCTGTGTCCAAGTTCTCGTCCAATTGATGCTAGCAATCCACCATTTATGAAGCTGGGCTGAATGATGAGTACTTGGCTGTTACTCAGCTTTGGGGAACTTTGCCTCAGAGGTTTCCAAGTTCTACATGCACATGTGCAAATGGAGCTCTTTCTTGTTGGTCCCTTTGCTACCCCCATTTTGTCATGCCAAAGCTTATTATATCAAAAAGGAGTGTCTTCAGTAGAATATTAAATGTTTTTCTGCTGCACAGTGCATATAAAATGAAGATTTGCTATCTCAGTGTTGTAGAGTGTAGAGCTTCTTTCCCATCCAAGGTAGAACTGCACTGTATTCCTTGTAGTTTGCCAGCAGTGAGCTCATTGGTTTGACCTAATTTAAATCGGAACTCAATGCAGATGCATTTTAAAGACCCTTGACTCTACATGGTGAAATTTAGAAACAGAAACTCCAGCTTTTTACTACTTCTACATGCTTTGTTTTGCTCTCTCTTTAATATGTTTGTCAGATGTCTGTATGTAGGCACGCTTTTGATACTTCCCACAGTGAAATCTGTGCCTCTTCTTCTTGTTGCAGGACTACGTCCAGGCCATGACAGGTTTGTGCTACGATGGACTGGAAGGCCTCATCTACCTGGTGTTCTTCTCATTCGTCACCGCTCTCATGTTTACCTCCATTGTTTGCAGTGTGCCTCACACCTGGTTGGGCAAGAGGTAAGACAGCCAGTGCGCTCCCATAAATGCACACCCTTCAACTCACAACCACATAGGAACCTGCATGAAGGGTTTTAAGCTGACATTGTGTACTACACTGTGCATATAGAGAGAAATAATTCACGAGGGTAACCGCATCAATTAATTATGGTTTTGGAGCATTTCCTCTTAACGCTTTTTGTTTTAACATGGCATGGGAATGAAGCAGACAAAGCAATTCATAAAGAGATGGAAAAACATGAATATATTTGTGTAAGATCTGTATTTTTATGTTGTGCTTACCAATGGGACAAGTCCAGAAGGCTCCAGCATCCTCAGATAGATTATTTCCTGTTATCCCCACTAATTGTCCCGGCCTAAATCTATCACCACCACTGCCTGAGCTGCTGTCGTCTGAAGCAGCAGAGGGGAGCAATCAGAATGATTTCCCGGTCCTCTCTGTACCAGATAAGGTTTGCAGGATGGCTACAAGGAAAGTGTTTTCCCAGGCACAGCTGTCAGTTCAGCTGCAACGCATAATTAACTGATCCTTCCTTACCGTTGGGGGGCATGTTGATCAGGTTGATCTCAGCTTGAGCTTCCTGTTATAAAGTGAAGCTTTACCAGCTTCCAATCTGTTTTTCTCAGTGGTTGCTGTTAAGCTTGCACTGTTGTACCATCATAATGACACATTCAACCTTCTTCCCTTTACCCCATCTGGAATTACAGTTTCAAATGATGTTATTTATGTGTATATATGGAACTTTGGGATTTTTATGGTTTTATTAGTATTTGTGACTTTTTTCCTAACATCTATTTAATTGAAAATGTGTTGTAAACTGCCCAAAATCTAATTCTATGAGCTCATGGATTAGATATGCAGGAAATCGACTGTTCCTCCCATGAACACTAGAGGCAGACAGGCTCCATCATTGTTCTGCCCATTATGTTCTTTTTATTGTTATTGGGCACACAATTTGGACAGTGTGAAAAGTCTGCAACAGAAATCTGCTGGCCTCATTTCACAGTAAGTAGATGCATTTATTGGGCTGTTGCAGTATTAGGAGGATAGGACTTTTCATTTTCCTGTGGAAATGGAAAAAATTACATGAGTCTATTCTTTCAGCCTTTGTTCAGACTCATCAAGGTCAGTGGAAAACTGCCTCAGCTGAGCATTCATTAAGCTTTTTTCTCCTTCAGGCAGTGATGAAACTGACTAAGAATAAACGTGACCATGTGGCATTTTTATGCTCCTTTGTTATCATCCTTTAGTTTGGACAGGGGTTCCCTCTGGTGGTGATGTTACAGTGTTGTGTTGTATTTGCAGGAGTGATGAGGACAGTGAGGATGAGTCTCTGAGTCCCGGAGGAAGGCAAAACCACGATAACCTGTACCGGGTACACATGCCCAGTCTGTATAGCTGCGGCAGCAGCTACGGCAGCGAGACCTCCATCCCTGCTGCCGCCCACACTGTCAGCAATGCACCTGTTACAGAGTACATGTAAGTCACCTCTCCAAATTTGAGTTGAAAGCAGGACCAAATGAAAGACAGAAGCAGCAGTTAATTTATTTTCACACCACATGCTGTGCTCAATACAGGGAGGCTGATATGAGATACTTCTTGTTCTCTGGAGTCAGATTATACATCCCCAGATAGAGGCTGGCTTCTTTTACAGAAAGCCAAGGCCAGTAGATGCAGCTGTTGCTCGCCAGTTGTGATGCCGGTGAAACCCAAAGCCCTCTGTCACGAGTGAAGCTCTGTGTAAGGGAAAGTGAGGGAGGGGGATCCCCCCGTGTCTTAGTTGGAGAGTTTCATATATGAAGTGTACTGTTTCACATCTGGAAACCAATGTAAAGGGATTTGCTCTCTACTGGTGTGCTTGTGTTTGATCCCACTGTGTTAAATTCAACAGGGCTCAGAACGCAAACTTCCAGAACTCTCGCTGTGAAAACACACCTCTGATTGGACGAGAGTCCCCTCCCCCCTCGGTAAGTGTCACATTCCCTGTAAAAACATAAGCGCTGTAGAAGAAACTCTGGGTCATTTGGCAGCCATTTTTTGGAAACTGACTGTCTCCTGTTTTTGATGTGCGAAATACTCTCAGAAATATGGAACCAGAGGAAGAAAACTCAGGAACTAAAGCAGAAACTTTGTAAAAATTAAAGATTAGGCAAATTAAATTCCAGCAGTCATCGTGTTAAGCTTTGTCTTGTTGTATATTACATAAGTCAGATGTTTGAGTTGAAAACAAATGATTAATTCTAAACTCAAAGCATCTGTGTCTCCAGCGGACAATCCCCTGAATGTTAGATGGCTGTGTACTTCTGCCTGTGGAGGCTTTGGTTTCCTCAAAACTAGGCTTTACTTTGACAGTAAAGCCTCGTTTTGTTTTAATGTCAGTAAGCAGTATACAACCTGAGGCATCCGCAGAGTCTGTTTGACCATTCAGGGATGGTCTGCCCTAATAGCTCCGTAATAACACTTAGTTCTTAAGTTTTTTCCAAAGGTTCTTGGTTTCCTGTGAAAGTTCAGCTGGTGGAAACGAAGTAGAACCCAAGTCTTTACTGTGTTTCTCTTTACCTCCATATGAAAATCATGCATTATAGCTTACCATCCATGTAAAAACATGGTTTTAAGAATATGCCACTGTGATATCGTGACAACATCAGTCTTATTATGGACATTTAGGTAACCTGTATATACAGATTCTTCATACATTGCTCTAATAAGCATAGTCTCACTTCATCTCTCCCACAACTGACAGCTGAGACTCTGCATTTTTATAGAAGAGGGGCGTAAAACAAGAATACATTTCCCCACAAGGATCTGTGAAGTGTTAAACTGCCGTAGGAAATAATTGACATCATTAACACAATCTCCATCACTCACTCTGACATTTTGGGCATAAAGACTTCATCAGACAAACATCATGTGCACATTTAGAGGCAACAGACTTAGCCTCAGGAAAAAAGGCTCAGTATCACATCTGGTTTTATATTGTGCGTTGCCCAAATCTTCTGTTACTCTTCCTGTTTGTGGTTTTTCTTTGTGATCCAAAATGTCATCAACAAAGTGAGTTGAAATGATGGACAGTGTGCAGGATTCTTCACAATTAAGGAGAATTAATTGTGCCAGTACTTTTCTGGAAAGTTCAGACAGTTTTCAGATGTTGATACAATGTTAGAGAATGTATTAATAGCCCCCCCTCAGTTATAGCCTCCTGCCCCCCACCACCACCTGGCCTGAACCTCAACCAGACATCCCGCCCTCCCTGGTGTCTGTGTGTCTGCTTGGACCTAGACGCTGCTTTTTGTCACTTCTCTATACTCTCTTCTTGTCGTTCTGTTGTTGTTTTTCTGCAAATCCATCCAGTTATATTTGACTGCTGCGGACAGTAACAGCGGTCACTGCTGGCAGTTAAAGCCTTCGGAGAGTTCAAGATCGTTTTGGTAACCTCATCTGCTAAGCTAACAGGTACAAAACATGCCTGCCTCCTCCCCCTGCTGGCCTGTTCCTCCTCTGTAGCACCACCCAAACTCCCAGCTATAGTCACCCTCTATTCAGGTTCCCCCACAGGCTGTTGGACACTTTACCCCTAATCCCACCCCCCAGCCCCTTCTGTCCTGACTCTAGTCCCACATGGTGTCTCACCTAATGTTTGTTTCCTGTGGCCCTGGGCTGCATGATCCCCTGCACCCCCCCGAACCACAGATGCACTGGGAGGAACACGTGAGGCTGTAACTCTGCCTTGAGGCTCACTGTGATCTGACTGAAGACTGAAGTCATCATCAGATTACTAAACCGTTTCACTGATCATTTGGAGCTGCTTTGACTCTCTGGGGTTTGAAAGGGAATTCACGCATTGAAATATGACACTCTTCTATTTTAAAATCGTTCAGGATTCAGTCATTGATTGTGTAATATGGAGAACCGTTTTTGGTGCCGAATACAAACAATTATAAGTTAGTGATATTCTTTTTTTTTTTTGTTATTGTTGTTGTCTTTGGGGGGAGGCACAGGGTATTTTAGCGTGTTGTTCAGGTAATTTTTTTCCATCTTTTCCCTTTGATACGTGAAGGTAAGTCATGTTTTGTTTTGTTTTTTTGTGACGCACACATTCTCCATCCTCCACACATCCACAGGCTGTCAGTAGAGCTCTGAAGGGTGATCACAACACAATATCACTTAGGTTAAAGTTTAAAAGTCGACTGAGTGTTTCCACATGAGTTTGAAATGCAGCCTTTTTGTCCTTGTTCTGCCTATATTTAAAAAAAATGCATGGTTGCATCCTATATGTACATGAATGCCCAGCCCTGCTGATGTGCACGAAGGTTAACAGTAGAGCGTGAAATCATTCCAGCTAGATTAGGTGTCTATTTATCCAGTTCCTCGTGCTCTGATGTCCTTGTCCTCTTGAGCTGGTGTGGTGATGTTCTCTCTGTAGCTGAATCATTCTGTTCCCTTTTAGTTTCCAGTAGTTTGACAGGTAATCTTGGTGGGATTCTCTCTGATCTGTTGACTGAATCTTGTTCTGTAGTGCTTTGTTGTGGATGTCAAATCTGTATATTTTCTACATTGCTTCTCAGCTGCTTTTGTTTTATTTACCAAAAGGCTTTTATTTTTACTCAAGACAGCTCTGAGCGCTTGAATCTTTTTGCTATACATCACGTGCATGTTTTCAAAAGCTGTAAAACCTTTCAGTTTCAAATCAAATCCTACATGGAGTTTTTCTTGTATGTTGTAAGACAGCAGTGATTTTTACCCTTTGAGGTGACTTCTGTCATTTTGAGCTGTAAATTCAGAGTAAACACAAGAAATTTGTGCTACAAAAAAGGACCAGACTCGGTGACTAACTCCCTAGCCTTAACAACAACCTTGCGACCTGCCCTACGTGCCCTAAAGATAACTATATCTAACTAGCCCAGTGAGCAGTGATAACTAACATGTCTTTGGGGTCATCAGGTGGGAACCTCCTTTCACCGGTGTTTCGTCTAATTGGTCCCACGACACCTCCAGGAGGCTAGACAGTGATCACTGGCGTCCCAGAGTCACTCCCCTAATGCCAGCTATCACCACTCCTCACCCCAAGACAGCTATTTCAAACAGTACTACCGTCAACTACACCGACCTCTCACCAACTGCACCAGTAAAAGCAGGGTGGGGATGCAGATCCTGGTTTGGGTAGGGGGTAATGAAAGTATGGAGGGTGTAGGAGGTGGAGGACAAGATACACAAGATACACAGAACAAGCTACACTAGCAGATTCAGCAAACAGACTCACCTACACTGTCCTATAATCAAAGAAAGACAACACAAGCCAAGTCAAACCAATACCGGCCAACTCACCTGGACTAACCACATGGTGTCGAAGAGGCTCACACAGGCCACACCTGTCATTTTGAGCTGTAAAGAGTGAAATCGTGATTTACATTTTCTTGTGTGTCATTATTTTTTCCTTGTCTTTCACAGTACACCTCCAGCATGCGGGCAAAGTACCTGGCCAACAGCCGACCAGATCCCAACACCCCTCCAGAGAACTAGTCGACACTGGACTCACCTTGGCTGCAGCGCTGACATCTCTAAAGTCACATTCAGTCACTCCTTCCCCATAAATCCCTCGTTCCCTCACTTGCTCCACCTCCTGCCTCCTCGCTCCAACATGAACTGTTTGACTCAACTTGAAACACAAAACCGAACGAGCTTTTTGCTGGTTGGTTGAAGCGAAACTTGAGGGCAGTTAAATCTCTTTCATCTCTTGAATCTCAAGCAGATATTTTTTTCTCCAGTTTCCACAATCCTTGGTTGGTGCTTGGAGTTTATCTGCAGTCTGATGTGTTGGAGCCTGGACTTAGTCTTTTTATTTCCGCTCCACATAAACACTACATCACCCTGTATACTGTCCCCTCTAACAAGGCATTGCAGTGTTGAGGACTCTGGAAGTGCTCATCAGCTAACACTGATTATTATTGGTTGTTGTTTTGTTTTGTGTTGTACTCTACTGCAACCTCTCTCAATGCCTTACGCATAAACATGGGAGGAATCAACCATTTTCTGCTCACTTGAGGAGTAAATGTTTCTATACCGTTACGGTATAGATTTATTTCACAGCGCAGCATTTCAGTTGCTCAGGATTTCTCTCCCCTCGTGGAACTTGAAACGCAAATCTGATATTTGCATCATTCTCCTGTTATTGTCAACATACCATATATTGCATGTGCACATTGGCTTATTTTTGTATTTTGTCTTAAATCTGACGTCTGGGAGCAGTATTCCTGCAGGATTGCACGTCATACAGGTCTGAAATTGAAATATTTTTTTTTGTGTGTGTGTGTGTGTGTGTGTCTTTTTGGGACACATTTATTTCCTGTGGCATTTTTATTAAAGATCCATTTATGAGCCACTTTTCCACAGCAGTGACTGTAACTTGTGAAGCTGTGAACTTCACTCTCTCAGAGGATTTAATAAGGAGACAGACGAGCTGGGATGATGACGTTCATCCAAAAAAAAAAAAAAGGAAAAAGGAGGAAAAGTTTTATACTACTGGAATTGACTTTTTTTGTTGTTCTTTTTAAAGCAGCCCTTTGAAGACGACGGTGAATCACTGGAATACAAAGGAATATGATGTGATGTCTTCTGCAACAATACTCTGGACTTTTTAAAGATAATTTACAGTGTCCTCAACTTGCCAGACTGCCTGTAATTCTCTTTATGTTTCAGCTAAGTTGTAAAGCCTCATCTCCCTTCACCGAACTGGGAACTGTACGCACTCGTCCTGGAGTCTGTCCAGCATCTTTCTTGACCAAATCCAGCATTTCAGTGTTGGATGCCGCTCACCGGTTATCCCAACAGGAATTCAGACACAGGTTAATGTGGAAAAATAGACATCACTGTTTCTCCAAGTTTCCCAGAGAAACATAATGCATCGGCAATGCAGTGTCTGACAAATGTGTTTTAGCATTTATAACAGTGGTAGACAGTGATGAATGGATGCTGTAAAGGGACACTGATAACTCTGCTCTCCGTGCAAACTGGAAATTATTCCTGTTGAATCGTGACCATCCTTCACATGTGGACTCAGATGTTGCTTGCTACTCTTAGATATCCTTAGATGTGCAAGAGATGATGTTTTTTTGTTGTTGTTGTTTGCTTGTTTTTTGTTTATTCTTTTAAAACTGCAAACAAGTTATGCACACCTCTTTTCCTATATGAGTATCTTTTAAATGTTTTTGCTTTCGGTCCTGTTTGTAAAGTTGACAGCTCCTGGTCGTCTCTGAGATCAGATGAGATTTTTACACTCTGTAAGACATCACACTGAGGAAATTTCTTCTCTGTTTTTCCTTGTGGTCTTTTTCTCTTCGGTGTGTGTTACGCAGAGCTGTTGTACAGATTGTAAACATTTACAAAATGAAGAAAAAGAGAGAAAAAAAAGCTGAAATTGACATTTCATTTTTAGTTTCTTAAATATCTTATTTCACTTTTTTTCTTTTTCTATTTGATTTGGCTATAGATGGTTTTTATTTCTATTTAGAATTTGTAGCAAGCACATTGTGTTGCTTCATTAATGTGAATATGGTAAAGATTAAAGTTTCTTTTTTTTTCTGGGAAAAAAATATCATTGTAGATTTAATCTGTTTTTTTTTTTTTGTTGTCGTCGTTGTTGATTTGTTTTAGTTTGGTTTTGGGTTGGGTTTTTTTTTGTTTTTTTTTGTACATCATTTTCCAATCACTAAAAAGTGTACATGTAAAACCTGTGGTTATATGGAGCTTGAATGCTGTGTTTTAAAATTAAACAAACCTTAACTGTAGAGCTCCTGCTCACTGGATTTCTGTCGTCATCCTGACCAGGAACAGACACTAGGTAGCAGCAAAACTTCACTGTGGTCAGCCCCGATCACCGCAGAAGAGCTGGAGGGTTTGTTTTTGTTTTTTAACAGCTCTTTATCAGTACAACGAAATAAAGTCATTATAGGCCATATATGTGATGTATCACAATCATAGACAAGTAAGGTTTTACCCAACAACACAGGGCCCAACAGCACAGAAATGCAGTTTTTGTTTTTTGGGGTTTTTTTTGGTGGTATACAGATGCAGGAGAGCCTGGCGTTCTTCCACAGAGAGATTTTGGTCTGAAATAGCAGAAAGTGTTATTTTATGTTGGTCAAGAATGGTTTTAAAGTGACTATAAATGGCCTTTTATTATGCATTACCAGCAAAGGTAAAAGGTATATATGAGGCTTTGTCCAATATCTGAGTTTATCTCATACAGAATATGTGAAATTATTCCAAGTGGTGTTTCTTTGCAGAGAGTTCCTGGGTGTGCTGGTATTTACTTGTGTTGCAGTGCTGTGACAGACCTCTGGCATGACGTGCAGAGCACTCTGAATGGAGCAGAAAGGCAGTTTTGTGTTTCTGACCTCTCTGGGTTGACAGCAGGCAGGAGGTCAGTGTCAGCACCGGGCCACAAGTCTGGTTTTATCAACTTCCTTCATACCATCCGCCAGCTGCTGTCGGCCCAAACACTTATTTCTCATGTTGGGGCTGGAATAGGACATGAAAAAAACAGAGGACAGGATCTTTTGTGCTTTCACTCTTCTGTATCTTCACATATTTGGACCAGATCTGAATCTTTTTTATTATTTGGTCTCAAAATGTTCCACTTTGATTCTATTTTTTTGTAAAAACTACAAACTCATCATCCATTTTTGACAGCTTATTCATAAATTTCTGTCCAAATTTTTAGAGATATTTTTTGGTTCCAAAAGATGAATCTAGAGGTTACATCATCTCCTTGGCTCCCCGCTGTTTATTGTGGGAGCTGAACTAAACAAACAAAGCATGACGGAGGCTGAGAGGTTGTTGTTTTTTTTTTTTTTTACAACCCGTCTTACTCAAAGGCCCAGAGATGCAAATGAAATTTCACACAGTCGCACTGTTGAGGAAATTGAATTACCCTGCTTGTTGCTGGACTGGAGGAATGCATTACTAATGCTTTGAGGTGAGGCGCTGAATGACAGGTGGGGGGAGATGGGGGTGCCTGTACCCCCCACCACCGACTCCCCCTCTCCCCACCCCAAGGAGACTTCCTGGGTCTGGCTGGGCCCTCCACCAGGTGGTCAGACCACAGCTCTCCTCAATGCCAGGCAGCTGCACCACGTCCAGGAGACACGCCAGACTTCCATTTAAAAATGCAAATGTCTTATCAGCCTGGATCGGACGGCAGCGGCATCTCAAACATTCTTACAGACATTGATTCATACTTTTTTATCTAAATGCATTTCTGCTATTCAGCACCCACAGGGAATAATGTAGCAGAACGTAACCCCAGAGGTTTTGTATGTTTAAGCAACTAGAAGTCATTCCTAGACAACATTACTGATTTTCCAAAACATATCATAAATATTTAGACTGGTCCCCTGCCTTTATGGCTGCATGGAGTTTCCATTTGTTCTAGTATGTTTTTCAGTACAGAGATTGAACAGACTTTATCTTTTACTCCCATAGCGGGGAGTCTTTTGGGAAATTCTCAGGCACATGACCGATGAGATGAAAGGGATGTCTTGTTTTGTTTCTTTCTTTAAAATTTGCTGTGAAATAGTTTTCAGTAAATAAATAGTTTAGATGATAAATATGTACTTTTATGGTTAAATATGTGAAGTAAAAAAATCACTTGAAACATGATTCAATTTTATTCATTCAGAGAGAGTTTAGCAGTAAAAAGTTTAAAAGTCAAAAATCACACAGTCTGTGGTTCAATCCTATTGTTCCAAACCTGTGGGGGGGGTCTTGTCCCTCAAAGGGGTCACCAAATAAATTTAAGAGGTTGCGACTGATAGGAGAAGAAATGAAACAAAATAAAACCCTGATTCCTCCATTTGTAAATTATTTTCAATGTTTTCCTCTAAATACTTCTCACTTTGACCCCTCATCTTCGTCTTGTCATTGCAGGATGGACGAGGCAGAAACACTGAAGGCACGAGCACCTGTGTGTCCCGTTTTCTGGAGGGAATTGTGCATCTTTGTCGCTTCCAAGTTAAAGGGAGTCAAGGAAACAGGTTGCCTGGTGTGTCTCCTTTGTGGCCGAGCTCAGAGGGAAGCAGCTGCGTGAGTGCTCATGTTATTCACACCTCACCTCCTCCTTTGTACACATCAGCCGGACCAGTCAGAGGGAGCACGTACCCAGCCAAGGGTTTACGGAGCTGTCTAGTTATTCCTCTCCTCACCTTTTTACACCGAATCCACACACACAGCCTCCTGCTCACTGAGATGCATCATGACTTTTCCCAAAGCACTTCTCTCGCCTTCCTGTTCTTTGAAAGTTACTGGTCCAAAGACCAACCACAGTGGAGTTTTATCCACATCATCTCAGCTGAACGTGAGGGAAATATGAACATCCTTTTCACCGAGGTTAGACGGAAAGATTCAGAGACACAATTTACATCTGCAGAAGCAATCGGACATGGTCAAAACGCCTGTAAGATTTTATCATCTAAACCTTTTATATTACTTAAACTTTCAGCACTTTTATCATCTCGTCAGCATAAATTCACTGAGAGCTTATGTGATGTCACCGTGTGTCATCATTAGTGTCCGGATTTGGATTGAAGTACTGTGACTCAGTTTTGTTGCTTTAAATGCAAATGACCCTTCTAACAATATGATCAATGTTATGTTACTGTATAAAAGAGAAGCAATTATATGACAGTTTAAATTGCCATAATGAATGTAGAGATATGGTCGAATGGCAGTTTTGCTTTTGGTTGGCAATCCCTGGTCGCGCTGTGAAACTGAATGAGAAAATCATAATTTTTTGCTTTGTAAAATATTATTACATCAGTCTGATCGCTCTGGTTTTTGTCAGTATAGCTGTGCGAGGCGGTTTACAGATTATAAACATTTACCACCTTCGCTGGTAAATGTTTTTCCTCAAAGGATCATTATAGCTGTGACATAATTTTCCTTTTAACAGTTAATAAATGTCAGATTGACCTTCAGTCCCTACCACCTACATAAGGCTGATAATATTACAGGGACATAAATGTCTGCTCCTTAGGCACACTCAAAAAGTAGAGGAGTGTGAGCGAGTGTAGATTTTAAAATCATTTTTGTGCAGAGTCTCTCAGGGAGGGTTGAATTTGAACACCTAATGTGAAAACCGTTCGTTTCTTGAAGCACATCTTCCAACAAAAAGCTCCTGGCCAGCTCAGAGCAGAAATCCTGGTCCGCCTCCAGATTCCTCAAGTCCTCCACTTAAGGGCTGCTCACTATGAAGTTCAAGTGGTTCTACAGCAGGGATATGTGATACCTGGATTATAGTAAACTCCCATTTGGTCCGCCTTCAGAGCTCACACTGAGCAGGATTAACGTTGCGCCAGTTGCTGTGAGATCTCTCTGTGGGCCGGTGGGACTTGTCCCGCCACTGCTAATCCTGCAGACAATGCAGGCTGTTAATTGGAGACTGACTGATACAGCAAAGGAAAGTCATGAAGGCAGTGTGTGAGCGGCCAGCGTCTCTGTAATCCCCTACACTCTTAGGAATGTCCCTCAGTGGCAGCCATCCATACCTCACCACATCTACCCCGACCCTTCCCCTCCCTCCCTCTTGGCTTTTCCACTTAACGACAGTCAGAGCTGTTGTTTTGGTTTTCACTCAAACAAACAGAGCGATTTTACAGTGTTGTGAAATTTCACATATTCCGCTCAGAGCGCTGATGGGAGGTGCAAGAAAGCACACCCTGTAGTTTGTGTTTCAATCAGAAGGGTACAAACCGTTAAAAGACTTACAAGGGTGTTTCCTTTCATTCCACCTTAAGACAGGGCTGAAACAATGTCATTGTTAAGACGCGTGAAGCTTCAGTTTTACAGGTGTTCTCACAGACAAAATAAAAACAGAAATCATAGAGCTATTTCTTGTAAATGTAGACAACTTTTGAACTCACGTCACTTTTGGATTCTTTGTAAAGGAAGTTTGTTTGTTTTCAACATTTCCATTCACAGAGGCCATTAAATTAGGAGTAAAAAGCATAAATCATGTTGTGTTTGTTAATATTTGTGCTCATTAGTCATGTTAGTTTGTTGTTTTGTGTGTTTTTGGTTTTTTTTGGGTTGTTTAATTAACTTTTCAATGGCAAACCAGCTGGATGGCAGAGACGTCTCGCCCAGTTCTTTTTCTGCTGCTATTCTTTTATTTATCGGTTGTGGGTTTTGGTATTTATATATTAAGAGTCAAAAGTTAAACTGTGTCTCATTCAGAGATTAGAGCCATTCATGTGAGCGATCATAAAACTCGTAACAGCTTCCAGCTCAGATTGTTGGGTCATTGAATGAGACAAGACACCCCTTGTCTGTACATTTGGCTTCTCCCTCGGGGGGGGGGGGGGGTTGAAGGGGAGAAAAAGTTATCCAGACGAGCTGCATTTCTCCCCAAGTATGACTCAAACTGAGACGAACGCGGGTGATATGGTTGTTTTCTGTTTTGTAAACAGGACATGATGACACTTTTGGATACTGGCTCTCTTATCAGAGGCAGATGATCAGCCACAGAAACAGCCTGCAGTCAGATTTCATAATAGCGCGCAGACTGGCAGGGGATCTTCAGTTGGATGTTTTTATATAATCTCTCTCATGTTGTCATATCATACATATGCAAAACAGCTCCAGGAGTCAAATTTGAAAACCACAGTTTTGGAGAAATTACACTTCCTGTCATGATACTGACTGAGGACGGGTCATTTCTTCAAATGATGTTGAAATGTAGGCTGAGACAAAGACTGGAAACAGCCTCTGAAGCTCACCAACACCTTTAATTTGCATGAAAATAGGGATTTAAAATGGGACGCTTTGTGTTTGCTGCTACGTCTCTTTGTCCTGCGTCCAGGACTGTCCCTCTGTGTGCAAGGCTGAAAATTTGGCCTCAGTTTGGGGTGTAAATTGAGATGCTAATGGCATACGCTTAAAACACGCTGTTTTTTTTTTGTTGTTGTTGTTTTTTTTAACTCTACAGCTGCTGGTATGGGAACAGACATAATTGCAATAGCAAATGGAGGATAGATAAACAATGGGAAACCACCACAGGACAGTAATCACACATAACAACTGCCATTCATTCAAAGTTGCTCCCAGATGTGACAGATTGGTGTGTTTGGGGGATTACTGACAAAGAGGGATTACAAATGAGCTGGAGGAAATGGGTTTAGCCAAATTTAACTCTCGTACTTTACTTTCTCACATTGAACTGCTTCACATGAGGACTTCTCTATGAAATGAAGTCGCCTCTTATTGCACAAAAAAGACGCGTACGTTGACAATGCACACGTCTCTGCGGTCATGACTCGGAACATGTGACTGTTTTCAGAGTCTAGGTTTAAAAAGATCAGAGACAGATTAGACCAACACTCTTATGATTTGTTATGTATGTAAAAATCTCTTGTAGGAAAAGATCAAACTGCTCCTGAGCCGATTACTGTTTGCATATTCACAGCTTGCCAATTTAGTAATACAAGAGTTTTACACTTAAGCCACATGCCCATTTTTCCCATGGGTGCAGTGCTAGAGGAGGAATCTGTCTCTTCCTCTCGTCAGCAACTCTAGAGAAGCTGATCAGCCATTTGCGTGTTGAATAAATAAGTGAATTTGCTCATCAAACAGCTGCAATTCTTCTGTTCTGCACAAATGTGGGATCTGAAAACCTGTGTACTGATTCAGTAGAAGTACTTTGTGAGTCAGTGGAGACAATAAAGTGGGGCCCGGATGACTTACGTCTGTTTGAACATGAGATTTAGACACATAAAAGACTGGAGTTTTTCCCACTGTACATCTCTGCATGGCAAAGCTGTGATTATGGGTTGTGGCGGGAATGTTTGCGCCAGCTAATTTGTCTCCCATGTGAGGCTTTTGGTGATGGATCTCCAGCTACGGGGCTGTCAGGGTTCAGCCAGCATCTGCCTCAGGAGGCTGATAATGTCTTCTTTTTTTTACAACCGACTGCTGATAATTAGAAAAGTTGCAAGCAATCTGTCTTTCTCTACGTATTTTATTCTCTGAAGACTACGAGAAAATATCCTGGGGGAGCATTTGTACAACTAAAATTACTTCGGAAATTCATATACTCTGGTTTTAGCACTGAATCGGACTATTCATCATAATAACCAGGGGAAGAATTCACATTCTTCGCTTTAACACCATGACAGATTTTTGATTAATTTAAGTGCTCGTGGAAGTTATTTATTTCCTATCACTGATGTTGAATGTAATACATTATTTTCTCACAGAGTCAAAATGAAATACAAGTATTTTATAGTTTAAGGAGGAAATATAGTGGTGCACGTGACCTGTTTCTGTTACGTTTGGTTTCCATATGCATTTATATTTTCTAGCTGTTAGTTTTTCTATTTAGTGGAAGCTCGTGTATCCCTAAAAGACCATGAATTGTAAGACGGTGAAATAAAAACACGACCAATTACCTAATATTTCTCAGTGGTTATGCACTTTTATTCAAAATTTTAGGTCCCACCGTGGGTCGCATGGTAGGTGAATACCCCGATCAGCTCATAATCCCTGAGAAGCCGGAAATGGGACTGAACTGTTCGAAACCCTCCAGATACTGGAGAATAAACACCGCAGTCATTTAGTCGCACAGTTCAAAGCGGCACAAAAATCATGTCTGGGTCATTAAAAGCGTATGTAAACCACAAAGGAGGGCGGGGGTGGGGTGGGGGGGTTACATTCTAAACATATACAATAGCTAGTCGTTTAAACAAAAGGCACAGTACACAATACTGTAATCAAGATGTACAGCGAAACCCAATATGGGTGAGAGATGACACAGAGGGAACAAACCTTCCATGTGGAAACACTGACGTTGCTCTTGTTAAGTTTTCTCCTCACAGGCCTCAACAGTAACCAGCCAATATTGTGTAAATAGAGAACATTCATGTTAAACAGTAATAATAATATTAAAAAATGACAACACAAAGGCTCAACAGTCTTTTGTGCAACTATTATAGACTGTGGCCCAGATTACAGATGTGGTTATTAATTTGATACTGTGGTTCAAACTGCTTTTTTTTTTTCTTTGCTATTTTGTGTTCTCTGCCCTAATTCTTCCCTGTTGGACCTTTAGAGGTGAGCATCTTCTCAGGAGCAAAAACATCAGCTCATTTCAAACGGAAATGTGCAATTTTCAAAACCAAAAAAAGAATATATATATTTTCATAGCAATTCAAAAGCTGATTGTAACCCCGAATCAAAATCTCTTCTAGTCACTGTTTTTCCCTGATTGTAACAAATGCAAGGAGTGTTATTAAATACATAATGAATAGATAGGGAGATTTTGAGGGGTTATACTTTTTTTTTGTTAGTCTTGACACAAATCTGAGGAATTTCCATTAAAGGATGTAAATATTAGGTCAGCTCACCATAAAAATATCAATAAAGGAAAAAAAAGTGCTTTGTCCTGATATACCTCAGATTTGGTCAACACAGGATGCTTTTGGAAATCAGCCTACTGCCAGCTCAGGTTTGTGGGAGAAATAACACTGTTAACCTAAAAGTACAACATCTTCATATTAGAGCATTTGTCCGGAGTCATCTGAATGAAAAGATCAAAAAAAAAAAAAAGCCAATTATATGTGATAAGAACCTCCCCCCCAAAAAAAGCCAATAGACTTGAATGGCTTTGCCTTTTTTGAAAGCAAAAACCAAAAAATGTTTCTGTAAAGCTGGCAGAAAGGCTTGGCTGTATGACAATACATTCTATGAGAATTGCAGATACACTTCCAAGCAACATATACATAACAAAGCTCAACTGATTGCCTGCAAAGCTTAACGCTGAAAGCTACTTCCTGCTGAGAGCCGGAGTCCTTCGCCAGAGCATAATGGCATGGGGTGGGGGGGTGTCCTGGCTCCAGACAGGAAGAAATAGTCCCGAGGCGGGCCGCACAGCAGCCCAGTAAAACTATTAAAGACCGTGCACCACTACAGCAGCAGCAGCCACACGGTCTAATACCAAACACTGGTCCCCTTGAGCCTTTCAGATACCGAGGCACAACGGGGACGAGGATGAGAAAGGAGCCGTCGCCCTAAAAGGCAACCTGAGGGGGGCACCATGGGGTGTCTGGATACAGGAGACAGTGCACAGACTTAAACCTGCAGAAAAAAGGAGAAAAGCAAGGTTCAGTTTGTTTTTTGTGAAAAGGTGCCGACACTCAGATTAAACCGGTGGGCTGTCATTAAATACAGACCTGGATGGATCCTCCTCCACAGGAAACGCCCCTTTCAGATTGATGATATTACTCTTGTTCTCAAACATCCCATAACTGAGAGTAATCTGCAAGAAGAATTATCATGAGTAACATATAAAAGATTCACGCTTTCGTCATTCATGCCAGATGACAATGAGTCGCTCACCTGCTTGTGGATCTCAGACCTCTGAACCTGTTGCAGGTTCTCCAGGTGGGAGTGGAACAGGTTGCTGCGGGTCAGTGGAACACCGAGAACCGACTCGATGATGTAACCGATGGTGCAGTCGTCAGGCAGACGGATTTTCTCCGCCGTGTTCATGAAGTGGCCGCCACTGGAAAGACAAAAGACACCCGGTCAGCAACACTGATATATGGATAAATCAGCAATGTGAAGATTTCATTTTGAGAAACCAAATATGTGCTAAAATGTGTTCTTTTTTAGTTATTTTCATCCTGACTTACAAAGTAAGTAATAAGACAGAGTGTGTTTGAGTGTGTCTGAATCTCACCTGGCCCACGGGCTCATCTTCAGTGCCAGACCCCGACTCACGCAGAAGCCTGCTCCTCCAGTAGCAAACCAGAAGTTGACAGGTTTCTATAAAGTGGAAACAGAAATGTTACACATTATTATCTGAAAAATAACCTGAAACTACAGCTTTAAAATATTATGGCAACAAAAACGAGAATCCTCTACATACCATCTTATTGTCCCCCAGTCTCTCTGTGGCCTCTATGGGCCGGTCCAGACTGGGTTTGCCAATATACATGTCCTGGGTGTGGGGGTACTGGGACAGGTGCTTCACCAGAGTCCGAACGTTCACATAGTTGTCATCATCAACATGACAGAACCACCTGAGACACAAAACCAGACGAGTCATTAGATCCTGACATATTCAGATGTAACAATCACCATTTAAATGAACGTGGCGGAGAAGTGATACTTACTTTTTCCCCGACTCTATGAACTTGTCATATTCCACAGCCATCTTGCAGGACAGAGCTTGTCGGCTATGAGCTGCGGAGCAGTTGGTATTGATTGCATGACTCCCTATGCCAACAATGAAAAGATGCACAGTTAGTGGAGGCTCTGTATTTCATTGCGATCTTTCACAGACAGAACGTTTAAAGCTGAATTTTCATGGCCTTTAAAATATAATCTAGTTACATATAAGTTCACTGTTGGCCTTTTGTCTCTTAGACAACGTGCATCCCTGTTTTCAAGATGGAACTGCCGCCAGCATTAAACTTACCAATTTTCTTCTTTAGCTGCTCGTCTTCTCCGTCTGTGAAGATGTAGGTCTGTGAACAAACAGAGGGACATCGCAAATGAGTCGTCGTGATCTTTAAACCCAACAAATCAAAATCACTTTGGTTTGGCTCATCATATGAAAGCGGTCACACGATTTAATTCAACAGTGTGTCCAAAGTTTCCTCTTCGTCCCATGAAGTCTGGTGTGATTAGCATCGATCAACATGTCTTTTATGCAGTGGAATACACACCGACTTAAACAACCCCCTGCTCTAATAAAGCTCTTTTGTAACGTGTTTCACTCTCTCCATGGCAACTATGCAGCCACCCCGAAGCATCCCAGACATAGAACAAAGGAGGAGGCAGACTGTCCGCCCCCACGCACACCCCATCCGTGTATCCCATCCCCCGGCTGAGCCCCTGCCCTCGGCTGGACGTGCCGCCGAGCTTCAACATGTTGAATGTGACCAAGACGGGCGGCGCATAAAAAATGTTACAGTCGTGGCGATGAGATCTGATAAACCACAGTCACAAAATTGTCCTTCTCCTTGCTGCTGCAGGACTGACAGTCAGTCAGACCAGATCAAACTACGAGGCTGCAGGCGCTTGTTAAATGTAGCAGTTAGTCATAAAAGGATTTAACAACAAAGGACACCTTACTGGAGCGCACTTTAAAGAGTCGGGGTAAGATTAAACTGCTCTTTGTGACCGCTCACACTGAGCAGGTGCAAGCCGGTGAATGGTGATGATGAAAAAGCTGCCGGGCCCTGGGCTTTGTAACCGCCAGTGGTCTGTTTACTCTTCACCTCAGGTGAGGCAGCACCTGCCGAACATCACGCTGCCTTATCTACGCCACGTGTCTCTACACGCCAGGTCGTGCTGCTGTCTCACACCTTCGCCACATCTCTGACATCCAAACAGGCTTCGCCAGACTGAAACGACACATCTCGCTCCCCGACTTTTCTTTCTTCTGCACAAAGAAAAAAGAGCCACTCTAACTGTTAATGGGACTAAACTGAGCAGATGTTGCTTGATGCTAAAGGCATGATGCTGTATTTGTTTAAGGAAGGGGTGGTGGTGGTTCTGCTGGTGATGGGATCAGAGGCTGGCGCTGTTTGCTTTTAAAGCCCCTTGAATAGACGGCCTAATCACTGAGGCAGCTGCCAGAGCTGCCAGGCCTCTGACAGAGAGGGGGGTGGGGGTAGGAGGGAGGAATCTCACTGCTGATTAGTAAAATCAAAAACCGTGTGTGGCCATTCAGCCCCTCTTCACCCTCCACCCCCCATCTCCTTTATCCTGCCTCCTCCTCTTCCTCCCCCCTCTGGGCCACATACACGGCCGGAGCCTCTTGAATAGAACAATGCTGTGAGTTTTCATGCTGGGTAAAGTCTCCACTGGGTAAATTGTAAATATGTTTGCCAGCATTTGCATACAGCTGCAGGAGTTAACTAAAGAGAAACCTCCCAGGGAAGGGTTTTTTTTTTTTTCTTACTCTTTTGTTTCTTAAGTGAAACAAAAAAGAAGTTACTTTTGCAGAATACTAACTCACACAGGGGGAAAATGCAAAAAGAAAAACTAGCAATGTGGAGCAGGGATGAGAGGTGTGAAGCCACAGGATGAGGAGAAGAGGGAGATGAGAGCAATGTGAGGGAAGGGGGGGGGGGGGCGTCCACTCTTGACCACAGGAAGGCCTGGCACAGCCCTGTCTGAGCTGAACGTGGTGCCTGGCTGGCTGTCTCCAGCTCCAGCGGAAGGAAGGGCATCAGGCTCCCCTCCTTCCATCCACCGCCCTCCTCCACCCTGACTCACACAGTAAAAGCATTTACTGCACTTTTTCTTTTTAAAATCAGGGACACGTCGTCTGCAAATCTGGGTGTAGAATGACTTGAGGGACAAAAAAAAAAACAAACTCTCTGTCCACTTACTACTTTACTGCTCCACTGTGTGGCCATTTCATTCACTCAAAAACAGTGCCAAGCGGTTTTCTTTTAAACTTCTACACAGTAATGCGCTCATTGTTGGGAGCACTGGACAATCATCGTACTCTTAAAGAGAGGAATGCATGGCACACTACCATGAAGATGATGGTGCCAGCTGTCCGGGCGCTCGCAGGAGGAATTTAGGCTTTGATTAAAAAAAAATTAAAATAAAGAAGAAAAAGCTACTACGTGCCAAGATTGCAAATCAATTCAGGCAAATGAGGAGGAGGGATTAAATCCTCTGTATTTGTAAAATTTATACTAAACTACTTTTGATTGTGTGAGGCAGGATCCTTTTTTCCTGTGTTTGACCCCCCCCCCCCTCAGATTGATGCTTCATTGTTCCAGTGTAAAGAATTTAATGATAGAAAACAGTAAAAGATAACTGTATATAAAAGCGCCGGTTCATTGTGAATTTAGCTACTATTTATCGAGATGGTGGATTTCCAGAAAATGCTGTTTATGCTCTGAATGGGCTCGAAGATTAACAAGACTCACAGGCACTATTGTGTCAACACAGCTATCACTGAGATAATCTCCCCTCCCTGCTGTTCATGTCAACAGCAGCAGATAGCAGCTCCACCTGCACCAGAGTAAAAGAAGAAGAGTGTCTGCTAATATCTGCCTGCTTTTGGATTAATAATAGTTCTTTCTCTTGCCTGCAGCTACAAAACTCGACCCAAACTCCACAGATGTTCATCAGCTGAGCGTGAGAATCTGAACATGAACACAGAGGATGGCCATATGTACACAGTGGGAACTCAGAGCGTCATATGGCTGGCATTAAGGTCGTCTTTTGTTTGGGCCCCCCCGCCCCCCAGACCACCTGGCACCCATCCTCCAGGAACTCCCTCCTGCATTGTGGTGCTCCCTCTGTCCCTTTTTGTCCACACTGTCACCCGCCAGCTGCCCGCCTGTGAGCCCCGCTGTTAACTCTGTCGGCTGGGTTAACAAACATCATCCAGCACAGTGATTACAACCAATTAGCACAATCAGTTCTCAAACAAACAGATGAGAAGAGCCTGATTTGGACATTAATCGGGGTTCCAGATCATTTCAGTCTCGGTGTTTGTGACAGATTATTGTACATTAAATGCAGCTCAAGAGATGATTTCTCCCCCCAAACATTGATGCTAAAGAGCGTGTGACAGTGCCTGGGGCAAATTAAAAGGATTTGTGACCCCCCTCTTCCCGAGGTGTAGGATAAAAATCACTTTGACCAGCCTCTGTTTTCCACACACTGTAGCCAAGCATGCATCCCCTGAAGGATCTTGGTTCTCACTGTGCGACTTCCCAGCACAAGCTTGACTATAGATGCACCCCTTTGTCCCAGGCATCCTCTTAAAGAAGCCCCCCGTTCTCCCATCCCTCCAGTGAGCTTGACCCAGACTCGGCTCCCACGTTCCCATGGAGAAGAGGCGAGACAAGGGGCTGGGAAAGCTTTTCTTCCCCCTTCAGAAAGACGCTTTGTTAGTGCTGGAAGGGGGACAACGCTGGACTCGGTGCTGTGAAGCATCCATTGCACCAGGGGCATTCACAGGGACACCCAAAAAGAGGAGGAATAATAGAGTGGGGAGAGAGGGGGGCTGAGAGAAACTGCTCTCTCCGTTCTCAGGGACATCACTCTGAGGAGAATAAAAAGTGACAGAGCCCAGGAAATTCAGCATGGTTTACAGGGACTGCGTGGATATTTCACTGTGTCTTCTGCTGACAGGGGGGGAACAATGCTGCACTGTGAGCAGCCATCTAACAGCCAACACCTGCAGTACCAGCACGGAAACAGACAGACCGTGTCCTTAAATCTGATTTTTCTGTATTTGACAGAAAGGATGATAAATGCCAAATCAGTGACAACATGAATGGATGCTGCACTTTTCCCTCCCTCCTCACCTGTTGCATGTTCCTGGAGATCCATGTGTCCAGGAGCAGGTTCAGTCTGGACCGGTGGAACTTCTTGGTGGTCTTCACGGCGATGAAGATGTCATCCGGGCTGATGTCTTCAGCCGGAGGCGGCTCGGCGGCGGACGCGGAGGTGCGTAAAGGCTTTTCCGCCTCCCTGCGTCCGCGGCTCAGTTTGGTGAAATACGCGGAGAATCCCTGTTTGACCGCCTGTGCGCTCCCGAGCTGCGCGTCCCCCTCCGCCGGCGATGCGGCGTCCTGGATCGGAGAGCCGGTCCCGGTGTCCCCTCTGCCCGTGTCCTCGGCCACCTTGGCCCGGTGATGTTGCACGGCGACCAGGAGCAGCATTAGGCAGAGAGCCGCCGTGCTGGCTGCAGAGATGGCTGCTTTCTTTCCGTTACTCTTCAGCATGATTACAACTTTAAAAAAAAAAGAAGCTAAAAACTATAAAGCGGCTCGACTCTCCGATGCAAAGTCCATATGTTTTGTTTTGTTTTGTTTTGTTTCTCAGTAAAACGCTAGAGGATGAATTAGAGATTCACCCTTGAGCATAGCTGTACTGTGTCCGAGTGCGCCGTTTGGAGGGGACATATATAAGCTTCCGTGATGGCCACGCCCCCCGGTGGGAGGTCCTTGAATGCAGCACGCCAATTTAGTGACGCAGAAAGGGGCGTGGCCGAAGCTTTGGGGGTGTGCGCGTCTCCTGCTAAAGTTCAGTTTGTCTTCTGATAGTTAACACAAGTCAAAGATTGACCCAAGGGAAACAATGCTGCAGGTGGAGGAGAGGGTGCGTCTCCAACAGCACCTGGAGGAAAACTGCCCGACCCCCACAGATCTGCCCTGTCACACTCCCTGCTCACTTTTTTTTTTTTTTTTTTTTTTTAAGTCAGCCGGGTGGTGTGAGCATGAGCAGGGTCTCCACCAAAGAAACAGGCTCTATTGTTCCCCGCTGACCTTGTGGGGACTCCAAAACAGTTGGCCATTCCTCAACACTTGTTATTCAAATTTCTGGCTCTCACAAACGAGAGCCGTCTGGTGCTGGGACGCAGACCAAAATACATGAGTCCCATTTAGACATTTTAAAACATGCAGCTGCCCGGGGCCTCACCAGCACCCACCGCCGATCCATGGCTGCGTTCAGCACGGGATTAAATTAATGTCTAGCTTTGCTTCGGTGCAAGATTGGAGCCGAACTTGTCACTTTGGTAGAATATTAATGATATTAAAGGTTTCACGTGTAGGTCAAGAACAACTATCAGAAAAGTTGGGCCCCAAAGTGAATGTTTGAGACAAAGATCACATTGAGGTTCAATCAAAATCATCCTTCATCGTCTGTAATTACCTCCTCCGTCGTTCACTTTCACACCAGAACAGTTTCTTTTCCACTGCAGGTACTTTATTCAGAATGAATTACGTCCCCACTTTGTTGCTCCTGACCAGGCCCTTCCTTTTTTCACCTTTTTAAAAGTGCGCAGAAAGCAAGCATAAGAAACCAGGCCTGGGGGGGGCCTTCATTCTTCTTTGATTAACCGCCTCTTTCACCTAGATTTGGGCACACCACACAGTGTTTTAAAGCATTTTATAAATGTGTATACTTGTTTAAGTGCTCCATAGAAGGACTTGAAATGCTGTGTAATCAATTTTACAGTTCATTCACAAAAAAATGTTGGGGTGAGTAAATGAACTGCTGAGAATTGAGTTAGACTTCCTGGATTATGCAAAAATGGGCATAGACAGGTACGGAAAGGTGAGGTCCCCCCCCTCCTATATGGGACTCCCGCATTGTTGTTGTTTTGCCCCTCTGTGTGGTCATTTTGTGTCTTTCTGTGGTTCTTTTCTGGCCCTTAACTAAAATCTATCACTTTTAAACTATTACCATCCGCACTCCAGAAACAAGAGACCCATTTTTCTCTGCAGTTTGAAGAAAACACGTGATCGCTGTTGGATGTATTTTCATGTCTTTTCATGATAATGAAAACAATGATAACCACAGTGAGGGTTATTGTTGACTGCAACTGTTGTGAACAGGAGCTGTAATAAAGTACATCTGGAATAAGGCGACACTCTGAGGATCAGCAGATGAGAATTAAAAAATGGTGTAAAATGACATAAATTTCTTCCATTTGTATTAGCTCTTCGCTCCCCTTTGAGTCGGTTTATTTCATCTTTGTGCTTCCTCTTGGGAAAACAAACCTTATTGTTCCTTTTGAAATCACCCCACTGTTCTGTCTCATCTTTAGTTTGACCCCCCCTCTCCCTGAATACCACAGATTAAATCCAGTTTCTTCAGACAAGACCACATCCTCAACAGAGTGCCCACAAACCCACATTTAAACCCCAGAGTGTTTGATTCCCCCCGACTGTCCTGGCATGCTGGGGGATCTTAGTGGCTGATGAAGCCTCAGTTGGATGGTAAAATTAAAGGCCTGCTATTTATAGTTCCTGTCGGTACAACAATGATTACATATGTTGCACATAAAATTCAGCAGGTAAAGAATCCCGGCGTGCTCGTATTTCATGAAGACGTGAATTGTCCAAAAAGTTGCATTTCTGTTTTCATTCACAGATAAATGCCATCAAAACTGGAGACACATGTGCACATTCATCTTCGAGTGATGTCAGTTAACTTGATACTCTTTATAGTATATGTAGATCCAAACAGCCAACACAATATGGAAGACATTAGCTTGAAACCGCATCATTCTTTCTTTTATGCTTCACTTTGTTGAATATTCCTCAGGACAGTTCTGCTTTTTGAAGCTTTTGTTTATTAGTGACTGTTTCAAATATGTGTCTACTGAATTCCAGCTTTTCCTGTTATCTGTAATCTGAGAGGACTTAGATCTCTGTGCGAGGGTTTGGATCCCCTGCACAGTAAACTTGAATACTGGAATACAGAGTGCTGCAGTAATGTGGCTCCATTTAACATTTTAGCCCTTCAAAGTCTATGTTTATGGATTTTTTTTCTTAAATTTCTAGAAAAACAGTGTAGGATTTCTCAGCATTCATTGGTTGATAGTTGAAACACTCCGGAGCACGGGTAGGTACAACTCAGAAATCCAGAATACAAATGATACACGTAGTTTTGTGTTTCTTTGTGGTCATTTTGCAGCTCTTTTCATTTAATTTGTCTTTTCACTGAGTTATACGGCTTTTAAACATTTGCTCTCACTTCATGCAGAAGGGCCCCGACCTCTACGGGCCCTGGCTCTGAGGCCAATATCCACACATCCATCCACACTCCAGAGATTCCTCTTTTCTTTGCAGTTTTAAGAAAATAAACACAATGGATTGCTGTTGGGTGTTTGTTTCGTTTCATTATGATAAAAAAAACTATGCCAACCTCAATAAGTTCTGAATTTTTAATTGCAGTCAGGGGCCCTAAAGAATAAGACTAGACTGACTCAGAGGATCCGTGGATGAGAGCTACGCATTGGGGTCAGAGTTTGGTTGTGTTGAATTTCCCATCACTGACACATGAAGTATTCAGATCCTTTAATAAGTAGAAAAAGTAGAAAATTACAGTTTGAAAATAATATTATGCCGTTGTTTAATTAATAGCATTGCATATTTTTTACATGTTTAAAGAGTAAATTGTGTATCATCAGAGTCATTGCTGATGTGACCGTACCAGAATCAGTAACAATACTACCAATTAACGTAAACAGTTTGTCTCATATTTGCTCCATTTTTCAGATGTGACGAGAAAAACGAAAAGATTTCGTTGTCCAACGAAAGCATTATGATCCAAAACGGTAAAATTTGGTTTCAGATAAAGTGAAGGATTCTTCCTTTATAACATGATTATCCTAAAATTTCACAAGGCATTTGTCAGTGGTTGAGCTGGAGCAAGTCAGGACATGTTAACCTCGATACAACCCGTAAACCATCTTCTGTTTGTGATCATTTGTGAGTCCCTCCAAAATATCAGCCAACCATAGATCAGTTTTCATTTGAAATCCAGAATTATTTCCTCCACACCATCTTGGACTGTACAAAGCTCCTTATTGTTACCAGAAATGAGATATTCACTGGAGAGCCTTCAGGTTTATGTTTCCACAAAGAGCTCAGTAAACTCATGGGGCAAATACTGAAGTTGAAGGAACTCTAAAAGCTGTTGACAACAGTGAGTTATTTCCATATTATAATGTGAAGTAAAGACATAGAGAAGATGGTGGTTATGTGACCAAAACAAAGCTCTGAAAAGATCCCTTGTGCTGCAGTAAAAGGCCATTTTCCCAACCAGTCTCTTTTTGTCCGCGGTCTGTAGCTATCTTGCTGCGACGTCCGAAGGGCAGTCCAGTAGACAAAGACGAGACGCTGGGGCAATTGAAGGACTTTTAATTGTTTCTTGTTTCCCCTCATCAGGCTCTTTATCATTTAAATGCGTCAAATGTGCGAGCTGTTGCAGAGGCGGTGTGCATAATCTGATTTGTTTTTCTTTGTAGCTGTCACAAGACTTTACAGATTAAGAGTAAATCGTTGACTGATCCCTTCCTTTAGAGGACATATCCGTGGAAATTAAGTTTATTCTCAAGTTCTTGGCTAAATAAGCAAACTGTGCTGTGAAGAGAGCAAGAGGCAAAAGGCACATCACAGCGAATCCAACGAAAACAGGAAACTCATGGCTGGTGGTTGATGTCCCATTTTAGATTGCGGGCCCCCACTTCTGTAATTGTTCCCCTTTCACTGTCCTCTCCATAACCAGGCGAACACAATCCATTTGCATAACTGTTCAGACCTGCTCGTCACCCCCTGCTCCTGGCCTACTTCCACTCTGTCAGCCTAATGTTTCCCAACACTCTCTCTTTGTGCCAGCTCTTGTTATTGTGGGAACTTCAAATGACTGACACATTAAATTGGGAGGACTCTAGTCTAGTCGCCTCTTCACAGCCTCACAACTGTGTGGCTCCTCTCAAATAAAAAAAAAAAACACACAAAAAACACACACACTGGACAGCCTGAATTATGAATGATTGGCTGAGGGGCGAGGTGGGGCGAGCTGGGCGAGGGGGGGGGGGGGGTTGGCAGGGTTTCCTATTTGTTGTGTCCTTTTCTCACCAGTGTTATGGGGGGCAGCTTTCTGTTGTGGAACATGAAGAGGTTCAGAGATATGATCTATGTGTATTATGCTGGAAGAATAGGCCTGTGGGATCTGATACTGTGAAAATGACAGAGCAGTCTGATGTGTCAGGCTCTCACGGGACAACAGGCAGAGTGGAGCTGCAGCGAGAGGCTCTGATGGGAAACTGCTGGGGTTACAG
Organism: Remorina albescens; assembly: GCA_034769265.1. Classification (NCBI taxonomy): domain Eukaryota; kingdom Metazoa; phylum Chordata; class Actinopteri; order Carangiformes; family Echeneidae; genus Remorina; species Remorina albescens. The sequence continues at coordinate 5,323,714 of CM068493.1, forward strand.
GGAGTGTTATGTGGGTGTTACACAGATTGTGTAATTTTTCTTTTCACCTGAAAGGAGTTCCAAGGAAGACTACTTGTGATCCAGGAAAAGAAAACATCTCAACTTGTTCTTAAAATCCCAAAATTATCACATCCACATGAGTTTTCTTTCCTACCATGACCTTTCACTCGCTTTCTCGCTCACTTTTATATGAATACGTAGAATAGATGCACTAACAGTGCTTATGTAACAAAGTTTGTGTAGGGGGTATAGCTCAGTGGTAGAGCATTTGACTGCAGATCAAGAGGTCTCTGGTTCAAATCCAGATGCCCCCTTCCTTTATTCACCAAAGAAAGAAGAGTGAGTATCAATAAACTTCAAAAATATTCAGAATGTGCAGACATTAAAGAAAAGATTATTCTGACCCTCCCAAACTGAAGAGCCTAGAAGCAAAATGGCATAAAGTGAGTGTGAGACAAAATGTTTGAATGCTAATAATATGGAATTAAATATGTAAAGTTGTGCTCTTCATTGTTTTTCAAGTAAAAACTATTGATTATCTCCAAAGAAACTGATGTTGGGTCACGTGACAGGTCAAATGTGGTCTCACACATCAGAGCGTCCTTTAGAGACAACTGAACCTGAGATTTATCCGAATATTCTGTAATACTGCATGACATCAGCAGTACACAGGGCTTTAATAAGTTTTTGCTTTGCAAATATAGCACAGATTAATCAGCCGCCTCTCATTTTGGCCTTTCACTTGCTGTTTTTCTGACCCATTATGATTTGTAGTTCATGTTTTCTTCATAATCGGGAGTGGCAAAGTTCAGTCACGGGTTGCAATTTACCAAGAGCGAGCTCTGCAGGGACCTGGGTGATATACAGAGACATGAGAGGCCAGACAAATTAAGGAAGCATGACAATGAAAAGCAGATGTGACTGCAGCAGATGTGGCAACAAAATTTACTCTCATGTGAAAACAGTGTGACACAATATAGTAAATTCCGTCTAACTGTCGAAGAGACTCTTGTAATTGGTTTAACACAAAATGCATGCTGCATTCATTCACTTTCCTGCAAAGTTGGATGTGGAAATTGATGTCTGCTCTTAGCGCCACAATTTCTGTGTGATGAATATGAAGATACAGCCAGCAGCTGGTTACCTCAGCTTAGCATGAGGACTGTAAACAGAGGGAAGCAGTTAGCCTTAAGACACGGGGTACTATATGTACATTTCTGTCTCTGTGACTTCGACTCTATTTTATTTAACTATTCATTTATTTTCACATCCGTCAGTTTTACTAATTCCCCCCAATCCATCAATTTCCTCTTATTTACTCTTTCTTTTTTAAAGTTGAAAAGGATTCACAACTTTCTCAGTTTTACAACAAATGCAAATTAAAAATATGAAATATAAAAGTTAATTATCAAACTTTCATATGTACTGGTGGGATGAGTTTGTCTTTTTCTTTGGACAGGGTCAGCCTTTGCGCTAAGCTAAGCTAACCCGCTGCTGGTCCTGGTGGCATATTTAACTTGCTGGTGTGATAGTTTGAATCAATCCATCTTAGAAGAAGGCCCATAAGTCTCATTCCTAAAATATTGAGAGTCCCTTTAAAAACAAACCAATCTATCCTGCTTCAAATTGATGTAAATCCAGGATTTTCCATCCATTTCTCTGTGATCTCATTATTTTTCCTGTTTATTCTCATTATCCGTTAATTACTATTAAAACCAGGGGGCCCGTGTTAAATGATAGCAGGATGACACCGTATTGAAGGATGAAGGCCAAGCAGAGGTGGACAGATGGTGTATATCTAACATACCACCTGTCAGGAAATCCTGTATCATTACAGACTCTACTAACACCCACTAAGATACACACACACCTTCCTCCCAGACTGTCCAACCTGGTCAGCTGAGGGAATCCACTACGCTGTTTGTCTGTGAGATTCATTTGTGGCACCCGCCTTGGCCCGCCCACCTCCAGCCAAGGAACAGGAGCAGCTCCCATCGCACAGAGCAGCAGTTTATCCCTTGTGGTGGGTCCAGCTGGGCTGAGCCTCTCATATTAAATGGATTAGGGGAGTGCTTGTTCTACTGTCAGGAGCTCAGGGGAGGAATAGGGATTTAGCATGTTGGCATTTTTTCCTTCACCTGAATTTCAAACAATAAATATAACTCCTAACCCGTTCACACTGGGATTTGTAAAAGGAACAAATCATATCTGCACACTAGTGCCAAAAAAATTTGATTCTTAGCGGACCTCTTTGCTGAATTACATCGCCTTTTAGATCTTCTGGTATCCGTGGGAAAGTGTAGTATTAGCACAGCATACAGGCCTGTTGATTTCCCATGGGAGACATCCATGACAGGAGCAGGTTGGGTTGGGATCCCAATGCTGCGTGCTATGAGTGGGATAGATGCGATCATGTTACAGATATCAGAAAAAATCATGTGAAGAGTTTAAGGTTCACTGAGCACATAGACTATAGGCCGGACTGCATTTACTCTCAGACATATCCACGTACTTCACGGCAGACGTCAGAGTTTATCATGTGATTAAATGTTGTTTCCACTTCTGGAAGACTGCACCTCAAACACAGCTAACTGCTACATCTCATGGTCTACTGGTCTTTGAGAAGATGGACAGCAGGTGCTCCTCCCTGCCTGTGTGCTTGTGCATTAATCTCCATCGGAAGGCAGCCGACTGCTCATCTTCACAGGCCTCCATACGGGCGCCTAACTAATCACACGGTTTAGCAGGAGGCCATCTGTGGCCGAGCATTCACACTGCACACAGATGTTCAGAGATCAGACCAGGCACAAACAGCCATGACCCTGGATCAGTCCGTCTCCCCGCTCCAGGACCAGGCCTTGGACTCTTAAGTCCATCTCTGGACATGAGCCATCACATGGATTTTCATGTTCGCTTTGTCTGGAATTTGAACTTGGATGTCTGCAAGCAGAGACCCCCTCAAACTATGATTAATATGTTATTCTTGCTTTTGAGCTGATTGTTGTTGTTGACATTTGCTCCAAATTTAATTAAAGCAGTTCTTCAAATTCCCCCTCCAGTCAAAAATGGGTTTTGCTATTTTTATTTCCATTTGCAGATTGATTTACATGCAGAGTTTCACACTAAGAGGTTGTTTTAAACTCTTGGACCTTAAATGCAAATTTGAAGACGTTACATCACTTCCCAACAACAACTAACTGCCAACCTGCCCTAAAGATGCAGTGCTGATTTGAGGCCATATAACCTCTTGTCTTGTAAATGCAGTGATGGCTGCAGCTCCTGTTGGGCAACATCGCACTGCTGACAAGAAACCGTGTTTGAAGAAAAGTTACAGAGTCTCTTTAACTAGATTGCTGGTGAACTTTTTGTTGAAATGCCTCAGACACAAGAATGCGAGGTGTAAAACATCTTCGCAGATGATATCCAATTAATGAGCTATACGTCCTACACAATCCAACCAAAGGCATCCCACAAACAAACAGATCTCCCCCGGGGGGGGGGGGGGGGGGTCAATGCCCGTGGTTAATATAGTATTGTTTTATTAGAGCCAGTTTGATCTTTTCCAACAGTCATGTGATCTAAAGCGAGCCAACGCCCCCCTGTCTCAGCTCAGCTGGACTCACTCCAGTACCATTAAGGTCTGTGTAGTCTTTTGACTGAAGCAGGAGCGGCCCTCTCACTGAGGCCACACCTACTCACTGGCCCTTTCCCACAACCTCCAGGCACCTTGGAGGAAGTCATCCATGCATAACTGGTGCTCCTTAATCAAAGGCTGAATGTAGAGGTTGTCCCGGAGGTTGGCTGCTGCAAGTGCGGCATTAGCAAAGCACATGCTCTCCTTTCACGGAGGGACAATGCGCTCCATTGTGTCCGGCCACAAGTGTCTATTTTGATGTAAAAGAGATCTCGCAAGCAAAAAGACAATGAACAGGGAATACCAAGGAATTACACACAGGATATGTCGAGGACTGCACACCACCAGGAAATTATCGAGCTCCACGGAGAGGCAGCATCATCATCACCATCATCATCGAGATAATCAGACTCGCTTTACTGAAACAGAAAGAAATGCACACCACCTCAGCTGATTGCCAAGATGTGAAGATAGTATCATCTGTTTGAGCTGCAGAGTGAATCTCTCCTTAACTGCTTTATTTTTAACTTACATAACTGGCTCTAGGGTGCCTCTCAGAGATGTCGAAATAAGAGCTTAGTATGACAAATGGACGAGACCTCTGGATCCACACATTTACCCCAAAAGTAGTATTGCACGAGACAGGAGTAGGGGAGAGCCTGGCTCACACAGAGCAGCCACGCAGGCCTGCTATATGTCCTGAAGGCACCTGGAAATGCTGCTGAATGCATAGAAATAAATTTGACATATCCTGAACAGACACCATGAAATACATTCCCTCTCCATCCAACCCCCTCTGGCCTCATCACTGGTTTATAAATAGCAGTGACCCATCTTTAAATAGGACATTGTTTTGTCTATTGTCTTTGCATCCCTGTTCTGTCCTGATCACTGATGCTGAAGCGCTGCGGTAAACATCCTCTGACCCTTCTAACCCTCCACTCCCATGGCTCAAACGGTCTCTATGTTCATAATCGGCTGTTACGCTACCCTGGTCTCGTAAATAAAGTCAAAACATCTCTTTAAACGTAAACAGCTGGTGATAGAAGTGAAAAGCGGAGAGTATTGACACATAAATTTTAGCCTTACCCATAAAACAAATTCTGAATTTACACAACCTAAAATAATTCAAATCTGCTGCATCAAAAAAAGCAAGGCAGAATGGAAACTAATCAATTTCATGTGTGAGCTGCATTCACTGAAATAAAAGATGAAAAAGAGTTAAATCCTCTCATCATGTTTTCCACATCGTCTTCAGGTTTAGCTAATGCAAGTGCAATTCATTTGGATTTTCTTTTGCCAGTTTTTTGATGGTGATAAATTCAACTTTGGACCAGCTTTTCTTTTTATTAATCATCTTTTCAAACTCCATCACCAAGAATGAAACAAAATTTACTATGATAGAATTCATTTTTTTTATTATTATTACTTAATTTGGTGGAAGGTTAAATGAAAACGGACCCACATCAGAGGCAGGAGTTTAAACTTGCTTAGACATGGTTTCTTGATTCAACATGATTATGCTCCGAATCAGACTGTTTAAGAGAAGCCCTTTAAAAGGATGTTTAGGGGCTCAGAGCTGGGGGTCTGCAGGAGCCGTGGCTCCCCATTCTTCCCATTATCCAGCTTTCCGCTTCCATTGGAATGAAGGCCATCTATCAGGAGCCCCTATAGGTCCTTTCAGGGCCAAATAAAAGAATCACTGTGAACAGACCTGCCTGTGGGTTGCTCAGACATGGGAGACAACAGATGTGTTAAACGTAGCCAGCTCCCTCACAAAAAGCCCCGAGAGCCGGGGCTGCATGCACGCTAATGGAGAGGCAGCTTTATGTTAATTGCTGAATGGAGTTAGTCAAAGTCGTACCCAGCTTTTGGTGGGTGTGTTCAAGGAATCCTGCGTCGTAAAGAAGATTTCACTTCCCTCCACTTCCAGGAAAGCAGGAGACCCCTCCTCCTCAAAAAAAAAAAGAGGGGGGGGGGCATAAAATTGTTAGAAGACCTTTAACCAAACTGCACCTTCAGAGCCAACAGAGACTCTCTGTGGAGCTTTATCTGGGTTTAACTGAGCTTTGTTTCTAAAAGGCTTAGATTGATGCGACCTCAAATCAAAGGTGTGCAGATTGAATCGATATTGCTGGTATTATTGTTATTTTGTGTATTGATCCCATAGAATCAATAAGATCAAAACCAAAACAGAAAAACAGTCTGTTGGTCACTTTCTAATTTATGACAAACATTTATCCAGATTAGGGAGTGCTCTGATGTTACTTGGCTTTTCTGCTCTTAATTCATATATCTATTCTTTTAAAAGTGTTCTGTTGTGACTCTGCATTTCCTGGTTGCAGACAGCAAAAGAAAACATGGCTCCCAGGATGATACAGTAGTAAGAGGCCCTGTTGCTGTTTGCCTGCTGTGGCCACGCTTACCTCCTGTATCCCTGTGGGAATCAGGATAATCCAGATGGATCTTTGTGTTTTTGTCCCAGCATCAACATTTGTTGTTTGTTTGTTTGTGTGTTGTTCATTTTTATCCACTGTACTTTGCTGTGTTAAAAGTCCTTAGATTTATCTACATGCAGTCCAGTTTATATTAAAACATGCATGAAACTCCAGACAGATTATTTCAAATTGATTCAGAATTCAAATTCGGCACCCCAGAAGCCTCTTTTGACACCAGAGGAGGAGGAGCGAAGGTCCCTCCATCAAACCCGGGAGTCTGAACAATGGACGCTTGGCGTGCACAGCCCAAGGCGAAGCCATCTGCCGCTGACAGAGTGGAGTCCCTTTGTCAGCTATTGTGGAATGTGCAGGCAGATTGATGAGGGCCCAGCGATTCCTTCAGGGCCCGGCAAGGCAGCAGGCACCCCAGGCACAGATGCTCAGCGGTCACATGGCGCGGTGGCCAGACTCAACAATCTGGGAAAATGAAAAGGGAAAGTGTTTTGAGAAGCTGATATAATGTTTTATTCTCATCACTTCGCGTTATCAGCAGAGTGTGCAGAAAATACGCTGTTTTTCAGTGATAGCTTGGACGACGGGAAGGGACGGTTGTTGAGATTCTGATACAGGCTGGAGCCAAGTCGGGTCATGGTGGTGCCTTTGCTTGGATGGTGACCTCTGACCCTCTCAGCAGGTGTGTGTAGATGGCCTTTATTGTGAAGAGCCAGTTCAGAAGCTCTAAGGCTTTTGGAGTGGGTGAGTCAGAAGTGGGGGGGGGGGCAGAGAAGATGTTATATCTGAAATCCCCCGGGGAAAGTGTGCCACCACACAGAGACAGGGTCAGGGCAAAAGGGCGGGTTCCTGACACAACCAACACAACACACAACTCTGGTTTCCATGACAGCTTGCTGCATCACTAAAGCCGTCTGTTCTCTGGGAACATGAAATACGACTTTAGACTCACAAAACGTGGCTTTATCCAGGAACAGAACTGCAGAAACAGAGCCAGGATCAGATTTATTTCAGATTCCTGAATAAATTTACAGGCAGACAAACAAGGAGCAACAACAGTGAAGAATTAATCCAAAATTAGAAAAGACTGATAATTACTCAGGTGTAGTTTTGATATACTTGTAATTTTTTCCTTGTCAGGCAACTTTGATTTCAGAGGCTGTATTTCAGGGAGCAACTTTGATTTACTCTTCAGAATAAGGTTTTATACATAATACAACAGAATATTGTGTCAATTTTATGCTGTTGATGAAAGTATAACATTTTATAAACCACCACCTTTTTGATGAAAAATCGAATAATATCGAATAATATCTCTGTCTGTAAATAGGAAGTACTGTATTGAAACGAAGGGTAAGGTCTCAGACTGTCGGACCACCACTGTCTATAGTTACCTTCTGACAGTATTGTCTCATTTCTCACAATATTTTAAAGAACTGTCTTCATTCTCGTCATTCCTTCCATGCAGAGATTTTCCGGTTTATTTTAGACATGACGAAGACGATAGTAAAGCTTGGTCCATACTGACTATAAAAAGTAACTTTATGTTAACTTTTCAACTCTAACACCCCCCCCCAACCAGGATGCAACAGAAATAAAACAGAGATAAGAAGCACAGCTTGGTGTCTCAGTGTTTACTGTAGCTGGACTGTGACTCATTTCCTTTGAGGTGATGGCTGCAGAAGAATGCAACTTTCTGCCGGTGTCTTTGATCAAACCCTGGGCTTCGTCAGGTTATCTCCGAGGGCACTAAATAGGCAATGAACATTCACTTCAATTAAGCAGAAGAAGCTAAGATAACTCTAATATGCTGGTTGCATCCTCATTGCAGTTAAACCACAGGGGGTTGAGGCAAAGGTTGAAAGACTTTTTTATTATTATATTTGAGATTCAAACTTGTTTAGATACCAGTTTACCACATCTGACCTTGAACATCAAAGCTCACAGTATGAGCAGCCATAAAGGGAATGTGATAAAGCTTTAAAACCACACTGCACTGAAACACAAAGAACTTTGTTCCTCTTAAGCTTTTCTCCAGAAGTGCCGACTTAAGTAATAACTTGCTTTAGGGAAATAACTGTGATTATGAAATATTGTACAGAAGAACTTTTAAAATGAATATATGAGCAGAAATTCCCTCCCTTTTTGTGTGTGTGTGTGTGTGTGTCAACTGTGGCTCAGTTGGCCAGGGGTCCTTGTCCATCCACAAAGGGCCCTCTGACAATGCTTGCAGGCCGAATGCTCCCCTGTTTCACAGGAGCTGTCAGTTCTGGGAGGCATGACGTTTGTATAACATTACCAGGGTCACGGCCCACGGTCAGGACGACCAGGGTGAATGAATGAAAGTGGGCCGGGGCTCTGGACCAGTCTTGAACTTCAGCTGACATGAAAACAGCACAGGTCAAATCACACTAAGATATGCATCTTCAGTCAAGACTGAAGACCATAACATTTGAAAAGACCTCTTCAAAAGTCCTGGTCACCGCTCTATGGAGCTATTGTTGGAGAATCTGAAGGAGCAGCTCAAGAGGACAAAGAGTTTCATATCATATGAGTTTGGGTAATCCATCAAAGGACTCAAAAGAGTACAGGCATGTAGTCAGACTACAGAAGGAATTCAAGCAAAAGCTGTATTTTCTCAGTAAGACTATCAATGCTGTCATAGAGAGACTGCTGGTGAAATGAGGTCAGATTTTAAGCCATGTTATCTTCCTATCGTGCTCCCCATGACAATACATGCTGAGGTGAAACTGGAATAAGAGCAGGTTGTTAATTAGCACTGAAGTGAAGCTGAGGCTGGTAGTAGGCTGCCTCTAGCTCTGCAAATATCTAGTCACCAAGTTTTTGCCATTTATCCCGAGGAAAATGTGCAGGTGTGTGACAAATTCTGGGTTGAAACTTTTGAAAAAAGTAATGGAATCGCAAAAGTACGTAGGGTTCATCCTCTAGAGAGCATGAATGTCTGTACAAAATGTAATGTTACTCCATCTTAGGTTGTTGGGATACTTCAGTCTGGATCAAACTGGTGCAGTGTGGAATAAAAGACATCCCCATCCCCAGAGCCATGTGCTGGTATGGCTATAACGGAAAACTCAAGGGAGGGGACGAGTAAATGGCGCGGAGACAGGTAGATTCAGATCTGGATTGTTTGTTTGATTGGAGCTTAGCTGTGGTTTACAAGAACTTTGTTAATGGATTGTATTATACAACACTGTGGGCAAAACAATGTGAAAGGAAACAAAATGATTAAAGTACTCTGTACTCGGACCACTATTTGAGCACCATCTCTAAACAAGTCAAGCACCACCGACGGAAAGGAAATTTGCTCAAAACCTAGGGGATGATAAACAAATGTGACTGATGAAGTTTTGGGAGTTTGTCTTTCCCGTTCATAGCCAGAAGATAAGTTTGTGTGTCCCTATCTCCTGCCAGAGAGGATACAGGTACCTTCATGCCGCCATGAGCCAACACAAACATGGAAACCTCATCACTGCCGGAGCAGAGGTGGAGGGAGGAGTGGTTTCCTCTCCGAGAATCTCCTTCTGATTAGCAGGAAAGGGTCCTCGTCCTCTGACATCGCTTTGTGTCTGTAGTATTGACGGAAAAGATCCTGATTTCCCAGCCATCGCCGCTACTGCTGCCGCCGGTGCTGCTTATCTGGTCTTTGGTGAGGTTGGCCTGACCTGCTCACCGTGACCTCAGTCCAGACATCGTGAACGCAGTCACATTTCCAGGAAGAGTCCTCATTGTGACTTTCCTTTGTAGTCTGCATGCGGTGAATCCCAATGCCAGAGTTGGATATTTTTTCCAGCAATCACCCTTTAGAGGAATAATGGCATATCTGTGGGGCTTTACAAAATAGCAAATATCATTTAGGTGGTGTCAACAGTCAAAATGATGAGGACCTAACTAGCGTTATCCCATTTACATAAAGTTCTTAAACTATCTTGTCATGCCCTAAGAAGGCACTGTTGGAGATATCTGTGCCGATATTATTGACCGATATATTTAACATGTGAGAATGCTCTTTCTCAGTCTAAGCCATGAAAAACATTACATCAGCCAGCTTTAGCTTCTGCAGGCCAAATTCAGCAGCAGCCTGGAAATAACATAATAAGAGTTCTGCAACTAAGGCACAGAGGGACATCATATATGGAAATGATGAACATCTTCAAAGCCTTTCAACTTGCCAATTCAAGCCATAAATGTTGCATCTGGCATCCTCTGTGGAAGACAAATGGCATTATATGAAAAAAAACAAAAAACTTTCTAATTATGCTGGTTTATGAGCTTTTTAAAAGATTTCATGGCAAGTTCACTCCAAAGAAAACATTTTAAAACTCTTCTTAAAATCCTGTGGCTTAGTAAGTGTCATTCCATCACTCTTTCTCTTGTGGAACAAAAAAAAAAAAGAAAGAAAAGTTTTCCTTTGAATTCCCTGAGCATTATCCCTGATCAGGATCCTGTGTGTGTGTTGGTGGATGTTGGAATAACAGGACAAATAGTGAGTAGGATGTGAGCCACCCAACTCTGACCTCCATCTGCACAGCTTCCTCTTCACTCTCCCTGGGTGGGACTCCCCCTGGGCGGATAAAGCTCACACATATCTACTGTTCCCCAATCATGTCTCTCATTATGGCTCTTCATGCTGACTGCACCACTTCTCATGGTGTGGAGGTCAGAAACCCTCTTAGTCAATGGTTTGTTGCAATTGGGCTGCTGCCACCGGTGATATTAATCTACAATCATGGAGCAGGAAATCAAAATAAGATGTAGAACCCACAGAATTAGTGGAAACAACTAGTTAATCCACTTTCTACAGAACAATAAAGTAAGACATGTTTCTCAGAAAACATCTTAGCGCTGAGATCATCCATAGAAAAGGAAGTTATCTTTACATGAGACATTGTGGGAAACTGTGTTTTATTACTTGCTCAATTTCAGACTATGACTGAAGATTTTCCCCCAACAGTGAAGCCAGAATGTGCTAGCAGTGGTTTACCGTGAGTGACTGTACAAAATGTCATACGCCGTATAGTTTCTATAGTTGTTGAAATATTTCAGTCTCATAAAATGAGATAAAACAGGACTTTACCATTACAGCTCAAATTTCAGAGCACACTCAGTATTAATTTAAGGAGATAATGTACAGTGGTCAGCATGTGGCTTGAATTTGCTCGGTTGGCCCATTTGCCTGTTGGGTGAGACACTTCCAGCCTTTATGGAGAACAGGGTCCAGTCTGATGCATCGCTCAATCCCCCCAGGAAGTGTGTGCACCAGTGCAAGCAGAGGAAGTTTACTCTGCTGTTCAACAGATCACTGTTTATGTTGGGGCCACTTTGCGAGGATGCAGCATGGCTTTGATTTTTTTTTTTTTTTTTTTTTTCATTAGATGAGTCACTTACGTCCACGTGATAACTGAAAAGAAAACAAATTGATCCTGTTGTTATTGATGGGGGTGTAGGATGGGGCTGGTCAATAGAGGTTTGATGGAATGAAATCCTCCCCCTGTTACTGTGGCACTGTCGCACACACACTGGCGTTGAGGCAATTTGTTGTCATTACAGCAGAGATGCACTGACACTCTAGGTCTGGACAGTTGGTCATCTTATGGAACAAAGAGGACCGTCACTGAATATCCAGCGTGCATGCATTTGAAAGAGAGACACAGCTTCAACCTGTTTTAGTCTCATCTGCAGTTTGTTTTTGGCCTTTCACCCCCTGACCAAGTCTTTACCTGCGCTACTTTTTTAATAAAGGGGATTTCTTCAAAACCTCCATCTCATTTCTAAGCCTGATATCTATAAAAGTTTGTGTCGTTTAGGGACATTTTCTTTCCAACAAAAAAATTGTGAAGACCAAAATATTTCCACTGTTGGATTAGAAAGCTATCCTGACAGCAAAAATGATAAGGTGCTATTTTTGGGAAATTAAATCACATTTATCTGCGGTTCATTTGAAGCTAATGTTAATGTGCCCAGATAATTCCACACTACTTGAAGTAATAATCTAACTAGCTTTGGTTTTTTTTTTTGAGGCAGAGACATTACAATGTGCATCAGTTTTAGAATATTTGAATTCACAAAATGTCTTGCAAAATCATTCACTTATGCGTCACAGAAAATTAATGGGAAATATTAGCAGATCCTTTTCGTTCTAAGTACACAACAGCAGTGGTGGCATCAGCTCAGATTCCATAAGTCTGTTAAAACATACCGACATCAGTCTGTCTCTTGTATATATATTTTCATATAAGTTGCAAAATGCCACTTTTGTCCCTGGACACATTAACATTACAAAACATTAACTTTTCCTCTCTTTGAATGGTGGTGGTCTTTGAGATGTAATCTATCTTAAGATAAAGAGATCTGGTGTTTGCTTTTGTGGAAGAAAAATGTTGGATTTGTTTTTTCATTTGGGGAATGTTTGGCATTTGCTGCTATCTCCATCGTGTTTTACACACTGCAGTGCAGCGGAGATGCTCAGGCAGCCAGGCACACAATGGCACAGGGTTATCAGCAGTGTCACTTGGGTTTCTTTTGCACTGAAATCCTGCTCTGTTTCTCAGGGAGGGGGTTTCACCCCACAGTTTGTTTTCCTCTGGAAAAGGCATGTCAACCAGGCCCATAACTTCCACTGGACGTGGAGGTCATGATCTCTGCGTGTTTTCAGATACAAATGTTAATTTTAATTTTTCAGTCAAAGATGCATTCTGAGGTCCTGAACTTTACACTCCTCTGCTGTTCCTTCTTTTTTTGTGGGTCCAAGTGGTTTTTGTTTGGGACATTGTTTTAAAGCTCGCTTTCCGCATGAATTCTTCTGTGGAGTGTTTTGATACTTTTATAGTATTGTGATAGCACCTAAATAAGACCTGCCATATATTCAAGACATGAAAATTTGAATCTATAAAATACAAGACCCATAAAATAATTCTTCTTAAGTTCCTGGAATCAGACATCTAATGGAGATCTGCAGCTTCAAGTCAATTTCAACTGCATGATGTCTTTCTCAATAACAAAATATCTGAAGTTATGTGCTTAAAAATATACCAAACTACATCAAATTGCTCCATTCATGCCAAATTTGTGAATTCAACTAAAAAATATTACTTCACAAAGTGAGAACAAAGTGAAGAATTGCCATAATCTCCTGATTATAGAAAGACTTTTGAACATTAAACACAACATTTGATTTAGCATGTGTTTTTATGCCAAGCAAGGAAAGTACAAAATATCATCTGATAAAGAGAAAAATAAATAAATAAATAGAAGCATAAGTCTTGCCACGATGTTAAACTTTATTAGATTTGAGCACGTTTCACTCCACAAAGACTCATATCCTCCTTAAAGTCCAGTGAAGTGGAAAAGCTGACTGCAAAGTGACCTTTAATGGAGCTAAGTCTGTCAGAAATCTCGTGTGAAAACCATACACTGTGATTCTCATCACATTGTCTGAGGCCTAAAGAACCAATAGATCCTTTCTCTTGGTTACATATTGATTGTGAGACTACAAAGGCAGCACATTTTAAGCCACTCAGGCAAAAATTGGGTGTGCTCTTTCCATTTGATCTCTTTTGTTTTGTCCTCCACTGAAGTGTACAGAAGCAAGAGGATACTCTTTTTCTCTGTTCTTGTAGAATGAAATAGATCATTGTGAAACTCCCTTCACTTCCTTCCCTTTATGTTTTCAGCAGCACTCCAAATACAACATCGTCAAACTGAGCTGTATATGTGATAGGTGTTTCCTGCACATATAGCAGGCAAGTATAAAAAAGCACTGGTTTTATTTAAGGTTTTTTTTTTTTTTAATTAAGGGTGTTTCAATTTTGAAACAAACACACAAACTATGGAATTGCAACTACAACTCACTGATCCAGGATTAGAAACATGGCTTATGTTTGGTGAGAATCTTCATTTATACAGAAAGAACTGTGCCCATAATTTGTCATTGCTCGGCTCTACCAAGAGCTGAAGTGAAAGTAGATCCTAAAATATGTCACTACCTTAATAATTTTGTCAGATCCCTTTCCCATCCACAGAGTGAGAGACTGTGCACATTCATGATGAAGCTATGTAAATCTCATTAACAATCCTGCAGAGCTCAGTGAGAATTGGGCCACTGTGACAAAGTCTGTCTGAGATGGTGGGAACTGAGGTCACGCTGGAGCTGGATGGTGTTTTCTCAGGGATGGTCTGACTTTGTGAAAATTAAAAGGGTGGAGAAAAAGACAACAACAAAAGTTTCCACGACACGACGGTTTGGTTATGTCGGTTGCGAGATTTGGGAATTCAAAATGCAGCCAGTTGTGGTTTCCCGAAGCTGCAGATTTATGTTCTGATTGTTGTAAAAGCTTGTGGTGAAGGAGTGAAATGTTCTCTTATTATATGATGACTTATAAGAATGGCAGTTCCGGAAAAACGCAAATAAACAAATCATACGTCTCGGTTGAGTGTTGACATTTACAAGATCCTACATTGCACTTTTCCATTCCACGTTCTAGGAAAATATTATCCGAGTTAGATTGTCTTTACACTCACCACAGTATGTTAAGAGAAAAACAGAGAGTCACCGTCCACAATGAACCTATAAAAAAATAATAAAATCACATGTAAATCTAAGAATAGCTGCCCTGAACATCACAGCAATCTGTGCCATAACCAAACAACACAGTAGCCATCTGCAGGTCAAGATAAGAAACAAGATCCACCAGAGGTGGTAAGATGGAGAGATCGATTACTCTGACGTTTTCCCATGATTCTGCCTCTCTCCGGGGAGAACGAGACCCTGCTCCGGGTCTGCGTGGGTCTCTCAACTGTCATTATCACCGATGGGAGCCACAATAGGTCAGGGGGATGAGATAACATTGAGAGCAGCGGAGCAGCAGGTGAGAGCCTCAACAGGGTACGATTAGATATCCGGGTCCCAGGGTGTAGCGTTGCCTGGGGCCTCGGGGGCCTTGGCCCCGCCATCTGCCAGGGTGAATTCCTGGTGCGGGAGAAGAACCACTCGATAGAAGCACAAACTGTTGCTGTGGGGCGTTGCTTTGAGTTTCTCCTGTTACCTTTTGTAGAGAGAAGTGTTACACTTTACAGTTCTTTTGTTACAGACACAAACACAAGCTCAAAGCATTAAAGGAGTGCCTGCAAACAATGGACTGAAACTTCCGGTATTTGTGTAGTAATTCTTTGTTGTTTTTTGCTCTGATTAACAATGATGTAGTTTATTTATTGTGCTTTTTAAG
Organism: Remorina albescens; assembly: GCA_034769265.1. Lineage (NCBI taxonomy): Eukaryota > Metazoa > Chordata > Actinopteri > Carangiformes > Echeneidae > Remorina > Remorina albescens. The sequence goes on from CM068493.1 coordinate 5,339,040, forward strand.
TTCTGTTTTTTTTTTTTGTAGCTAGGGCAGGGGACTTGCATGTATATAAATCAATGCCATCTGCAGACCCTGGACACCTGGTATCATAAATGTAGCACAATTAATGCTAGTTAGAAATGCAGCCCTGATCCTGCCTGGTCTGTGCACTGCAGGATTTGGGGCTCCAATGTGAGGACATCACTCAGTGAGAGCACACCCCAGGGATGCTCTGATGACAGCCATGCTGGAAGGTTAACACATGACCTGAGAGCACTGCTGTACGCAACACCCCGTCCTGTGACCTCCCAGCCACCAGCCACCCCTACTTTGATCTGACAGCATGCTGTAAATTTGGAGATGCCCGTCATACTCAGATATGCCAGACATGCAGTCCGTCTGACAGGCGAGCATGAACATGAGAATATTGAATTAGGAGCTGTCGCCCAAATCAGGGATGTTGCATCGCTCTCAGTTTACGAGATGGGCCAGGTGAGCGATGATCAATCAAGGTTTAGTAACTGATACTCTTTGATTTGGAGCTCTGCAGGAGTCACCCACAGCAGGGTGGAAACTTAACCCATCAGATCATTTTCACGCACATGTAAATAAGTGTCAGACCAGCCAAGGTTCTCATAAAGCGGTGGCAGCTACATTTTCAGAAACACAACACTGCAGTCTTGATGAGATCCAAGAAGTGTGTGCATCTGTTAAATCAATTCAAATCAGTTAAGAAGCTCACGATATCAGACACTGATAACTGTGACCACAACCTTTTAACCTGAAAGTAATAGATCATGACATGCCCATTATCCTCCATATCTACTTTCATTGACAGTTACCCCTCACAGTAGACCATCCTTACCTCGATTTTATATGTTTAAGTCAAACTTAGAGCCCAAACACATGACAATTTGTATATCCCTGAATATAGTCATGCATATTTTTGTCAATAGGATGTTTTCGGACACAAGTCTGTCTCTGATCCAAAAACACTGGCTCCCTTTGTGTAGATCTTGAGGGCTGATGACATGTCCAGATGTGGAGAGTGACCCCGGGCTCACCCTTGGCAGAGCCCACAGTGCTCTTGTTGTGCACCCCAGCAATGACCTCTTGGACACTGATAGGTTTGATGGTTTATTTTGCTGCAGTGAAAAAAGCAAAAGAAAAGTGGATGAAAACGACAAACTATGAAGTACACCTGAAAAGCTCCAATACTTTCACATCTACTGGTTTCAGGCTCAGCCTGTATCCATCCACATTTAATGAATTGTGCAAATGATTAGGCCGCACGAGGCGGTCTTCAGAGGCAACGCCAATTTATTCTTTCATGACAGCTAAGATATCCAGTCGCAGCAGACATTTGTTAAAAGCAGTTAGTTAAGAGATTAGTTGTCCGTTAAATGAACAAATTAGCCTGCAGCTGGAAAGTAAGAGTGAAAGGAAACGTACTAAAGAGTTTTAAAGTACCTGTAATTACATTTTGTGTTACTTTATCTTTCTACTTTTACTATTATATTATTTTATTAGATTTATCTTTTTAACAAGTTTAACTATTATCTGCTCTCTAGATTTATTTAACCTAAGTGGAGTTCTATTATTATAAATTAAAGCTACCAAGCTAAGTGTAATGTAGTTCCTTTTTCTGTGCTTTTCCTACTTTTTCCTGGTAATTAGTCAATGTATACTAAGAAGATTTTTCAGTATTTTCTCATTTTATCTATGTCCGTATTATTTCCTACATACTTTGTTTATTGTTTCTGCACTTTTGTATGATGAAATACCTACTTGGCAATAAACCAGATTCTGATTTTAAAAATCCAGTTTGGTATGTACCACAGCCTCAGATGAGGCAGAACAGACCAGAAGATTAATGCCTTTATCTATTACAGCCCTGGCTCCATCGCATAACATGGTCCCCATCTGTTCCGCCCATCAGGTCTGAACTACTGCTGCTGTTTCTGCTGGAAAACAGTTTGGGTGCCGATGACAACTTCCCTCAGCCTGTTCTGCCCAAACCTCCTGCTGAGCCACCAGAAGGTCTCTGTTTTGATAGTGGCCATTACCCTCATTGGTTTGACCCTCTGAGCTAACATCATTGACATTAGACACACAAGTAAGCACGACCACGAGTATGCTGCTCCATGACGCTGAGTAAACATGTTGGCAAAGTGTAGGAATGCGAAGTGAGGCAGTTCAAAAAGGTTTGTGTCTGCTGCCACAGACAAGAGACAGACATCTATTCAGCGTAACGATACATTTTAAATACTGATGCAGCTTTTGCTGCTGCTGGCACACAAAAAAAAGATGTCTGAGTCTGGATTTGTTCTCTTGGGAATTAGTTTGTTGTGTACACAAAGACTATTTGTCTATCCACCTGACCTCCACAGCCTGGATTGGACACAGTTTCCTGATGATTGCAGCACTAATTCTCAATCTCCATGGTTCACTCTCACCTTTTGGCAATGCCTCCAAATGGAAAACTGAGTGGTTCGGCAGACATGGTCACCTGGTCCCAACATACAGTTAAACCCAGAATTTTTTCAGCAGGAGATCAGTCAGATACAAAGGAAAAGCAAATGGTTATAAATAGATTTATAAAATGCATGTGATGTTCAAACTGTGACAGAAAATCTCAGATTTACTACACCAAACATTTATTTTATTCCTTGGTAACGCCAGTGTTTATGTTTGTAAACTTTAAAAACACCGAAAAACAAATTGTCGCATCAGTCACCTTACGAGTCTGCCCATTTTTCAATCTCGCCAAGAAAGCAGAAGAAGTTTTAATGGTTCAGTGGTGTTATCTTGACTTTCTGGTTGAAAAATATTCTAAAACTTGCAGAGATCAACAGATAACTCAAAGCTTTACTAACAGACATCTTTGACAGCACATATCCATCAGAGTTTAACACTGTCAGCATGGGTTTATTATGGTTGCCTGGACTTTTTGAGGGATCAGACCTCTGCCCTCAAACAAACACTCTGTGGGAGCATGTGTGCACTATTGTTGACTGGGTGGCCCACTGGGCCATCATGCTCCCTGGAGTGTCTGCTCATGAGAGGGCCTGTTATTCAAAGAACATCCAGAGGCCCTCCCACCCTCCTGTAGTGTCTGCGGCTGTGGACAGAAGGAGCTGGGAAAGCCCCAGTACAAGAGAGCACAACTTGTGGTTTGAAGCCGAGTTTGTCGCTGTTTGGGTAAATATTGTAGGAATGATGGAGAGCTGGGATTTCTGTTACTACAAGAACAAGTGAAGGGAAAACAGTCATCGAGGGAAATATTTGTTTTTTTTCCCCCCAAAGCAAATCTTCAGATTGACGGTTGCTTACTCTGCTAATCAGTAAATGATGAGACTGTTTGCACGGCTGAGCTCAGACTAACCACTTTCTCCTCTCCATATCCTCACCATATGGTCCACATTCACTTGAGCATGGGGAAAGACATATGAACAGCATCATTATGTTAATAGAGATCCCTCTGCAGTGGCACTCAGCAGACAGAAGGATAGGCTGGGGTGGGTGTGGGGACCTGGGTGGTGCCCACTGATTCGCGTACAGAAAAGCTGTCATCTTCTCAGACCATAATAAGGACACATGCAACTGACTCAGCTGATGCAGACAGGCCGTGAATACTCCAAGATCTTTGCTTGTTGCATTTTGCGTGTGCTTATCTGGCTCTCAGACACTATTATGAATCTTCACGGCTGTAACTCTACAAAGAAATGAGGTCATGCCGTAGCCAGTGTGACGCTGAGGCCAACGGATTACAGCAATTGATCAACTTTGATCCCCATTTACAGTTCAATAAGAAAAAGGAAACATTTGCAAAAATTAAGCAACCACAGACATAACTCATTTCTGTGAACATTCTCCCTGTTGCCTCTTTTTGTTCAGGTATCCAGCAAATGTATAGCTCAAATAACAGTAATCCTACATTGTGCACCCACAAAATGGGTTTGCCTAAATCCTGTGTGTGTATCTATATTATTCTAATGCTGGGATTAAATTCATCTCACCTCATTCATCTAGGAGGAAAACATAACCAACTCACACACTCTGAACATTTAATCATCACTGATCAAAGCTTTAATTAGTTCTTTTGAACTAATGTGTTGGACCAGAGTGCATCATCAGGGTAAAGCAGTTATCTGTTGCCCTCTGCTGGTCACATTTGTCTTATGTGAAAATCATGTTGAAATGTTCTGAGCCATTAGGAGGCGCTGCAGTGCACAAGCATACAGATAGATTAAAAATCTTACACCTATCAGCCACAACATTATAACCACCTGCCTGTTAGTATGTAGGACCCCCTTTTGCCATCAAAATAACATGACCCATCGAGCAGCGACTCCACTAGACCTCTGAAGGTACCTCACAGCAAGTCCTTTAAGTTGTATGAAATTCCAAATGAGGTGCCTGTTTATTGGACTTTTTTGTCCAACATATTTGAAAGATATTTGATTGGACTGAGTTCTGAGATTGAAGCCACAAATCACAGCTTCACCTCAAACATTCCTGAGCAATTGTTGCAGTGCAGTAGGGAACATTGTCCCGCTGAAAGAAGCCACTGCCATTAGGAAATGTTTCTATGAAGGGGTGGACTTGGTCTGAAAAATTAAATAGATCATTTGTGTCAAAGTAACATCCACATGAATGGTAGGACCCAAAGAACCACAATGCTTTCACCAGCTTGCCTTCCCATAGTGCGATTTCTTCCACAGGTAGGCATCCATCATACACAAACTGTGATGAGTGATTTTACAACACATTTTCATCAAAACCACAATTAGCTTTTAAAGATATGAGCTACAGTAGCTCTTCTGTTGGAACGGACCGAATAGGCCGGTCTTCACCACCCATGATCCTCTCCTTGGTTCAGAGGTTCTCCTTCCTGGAACAACTTTTAGTAGGCACTGCTGCAAACCAGACATCCCAAAAGAGATGCAGTTTCGGAGGTGTTCTTATCCTGTCATCTAGCCACCATAGTTCAGTCCTTGTCAGAGCAGCTTACATCCTCAAATTTTTAAACTTCAGGACAAACTGTTTGCTTGCTACCCAATATATCCAACCCAGTGACAGGAGATGATCAGCGTTATTCATTTCACCTGTCAGTAAACAATATTTTATCCAACCTGAATCACTCTGAATAGTGTTGCAGTGGTTCTATGGTGCAGTCCCCACCAACCTATACAATATTACCACATATCCATTTCAGTATGCACAACTAAAAACTGAATTTACTAAGGAAAATACAACACAGGCTGATCAGTTTATGTGCATGTATTTAGTTGAACATTTTAGACTGAAAGACAAAAAAAGGCAAAAGGGCTACTTAATGTTTTTATTTGACAATGGGAAAAGTTGGTAACCGCTGCATTCCTGCTCATAGTCAAACACCTAAAACTTCTGGAACTGCTTCTTGGCGCCTGCAGCCTTTGTCACTTTGAGGACATTGAATCTCACAGTCTTGCTGAGTGGTCGGCACTCTCCGACGGTCACAATATCTCCAACTGTGACGTCTCTGCAGAAAAACACAATCCGAGCAGATTTGTAAATAGATAGCTCGGAGGCTTTTCACTGTCAAATGTGAAAGTGATTAAGGATTAGCTATGAATTTGTGGTATGAAGCAGCGCCGCATCAGTGTTTGCCAAAGGCATTGTCGTCAGAGCTTCTTGAGCTTGGAAGACCATCGTGAGAAAGAACATCATTTGCAGCAAAATAACACAATTTCGGCAAAACTGTGTCATACTTAAAGAGGTATGTGCTGATTCAGTAAAATTTACTTTTGTGTGCAGTAAGAAACAATCAGTTGTTTCAAATTAAAAAAATGTGTTACACTAATTACAATGAAGTTAAACACCAAATTTGGTCTACTAAATTAATACACATTAGGTTAAGTACCTGAAGCAAGGAGACAGATGGACAGAGAGGTTCTTGTGCCTCTTCTCAAATCGGTTGTACTTGCGGATGTAATGCAGGTAGTCACGTCGGATAACGATGGTCCTCTGCATCTTCATTTTGGTCACCACACCTTTAGTACAAAAACACCTGTGATAACCTGCTCCCTATAAACATTTCAGAAAAAATGTGAAGTGAAGGTCTAAAAATTAGGAAGACTTGAGAAATTTATCACTCCAGTGTTACTACAAGTTATTGTCACTAGACTACATCAGTATTGCCATTAGGCATTGTCGTCAGAACCCAGGGGGCTTGGAAGACCATCGTGAGAGAAAACATCATTTGCAGGACAGTGACAAAAAAGGGTTGTCAAGTATTTTCTTTGCTGGTTCTGGCGTGGATCGCTTCACCTGCATCTAAAACTTGCAGACTTTTTGATGCTAATATGGTGTAAGGTATTAAGCCATTTTTAACTCCCAATTTTAAGGCTTGGTCATAAAGGATTAAAACAGGGAACACTACCATCTAATTCTTTTTTTTATTATGTTCATGTTAGCTATAGTAATAATAATAATAATATATAATGTATTGGAGTCTCAGATGATTGTGTGCAGTATTTTAATGGCAAGAGTGTGATGACTGAATAACTGTGAATTCAAGGACTCATACATACACTGTTGCAGCAACCCAAGCCAGCACCAAAAGGCAATGTTGGTATTCAAGTATGTTGTCGTGTATGATACTGACCAGAGAGGATACGGCCACGGATGGAGACATTTCCAGTGAAGGGGCATTTCTTGTCAATGTAAGTGCCATCGATAGCCTAGAGAAAGAGAGTGATGTTAGCATTATTGTCAGCACTATCCCTAAAAAATAAATTCATTTTTAAAACTCTTTGTGACTGCATCAGTTTTTGCCTAAAGGCATTGTCGTCAAAACCCTGCAGGCTTGGAAGACCATCGTGAGAAAAAACATCACTTGCAGCCCCCCAAAACAAAAACAAAAAAAACTACTATGTATTATCAGTGTAAAGCAGTTCCAGCACGGTGGATTACCTCTCTTGGGGTTTTGAAGCCCAGCCCGACGCTCTTGTGGTAGCGGGGGAGCTTTTCCTTGGCCTCCTTGCCACCATCGGCAACCAGAACACGCTTCTTGTTCTGGAAGATGGTGGGCTGTTTCTGATAAGCCCTCTCGGTCTGCAAAACAACAATAATGAGACATTAAGGCCATGAAAGCAAGACGGCACGTACGTTTTAGACGCCTGCTCTCATACACTGGGGCGACCCGTTTCACACAGCGCTCTTCAAATCTGATTTTCCTAAATGAATGACAAACGTACACAATCCTTAAAAATGTACACTGACACACAAATAAATATAAAAACTATTGTAATGACAATAGCTACCAATGAGTGTACAAAAAAAGAAAAGCACAGCAGTGATCTTGGGGAAGTTGATAGCAGCAGGCTAGGCTAATAAAGTTAGCACACCGGCTAGTTAGACGCTACACGCGGGTGTGTAGATCGGCAACAACAAATCTGTGCTAATAAAGGCCGATAGTGGTTTAAAGTGACTCCGGCCCGTGTATTAAAGACACCAAAAGGTTTGTATCTAACATAATCCGACAAATACGTTTATTTTAATGTATAAATGTCGATTTAAATGAACCACGCCGTTCTCCCAAACGTACTTGTGCGTCCGCCATCTTTGCAAGCAGAGTCGTAAAGAGGCCTATGCATGCGCGCGACGGACGGAAGACTACGAGCCACAGGAAGTGACGTTACAAAAAGGCGAGGCTCCACAATTAAACAGGCGTCTACAACTGATAAACGCCACAATACGGCTAAACACGCATTTATAATTGTTTGGTGTTGTTTATTTATTTTTTTTTTACCGAAGGCAGTGTCGAAAACGCTGCGGTGAGTAGATCTACAAAACATCGGCGACCGGAAACAGCAAGTAACCTCGGCGCTCCTGATGTAAGATTCTGACGTCACGATAACTACATCAGCCTGGCGGAAGTGGAAAAAGACCCAAACAGACAACAAGATGGCATCATCTCACCCGGCAGGAGGCGACCAAGGTACCCGTTAGCATCAGATATGTTTCGGCATTAAACTGGGGGTGACAGCATCGCCAGCTGTTGGTGGATACGGGCAATCCGACACCTTAAGAATTGACTCTTGTTCTGTGGCTGAAGATTGTTTGCTTGCTAGTCAGACTAACCTTACGTTAGCTTGAACTTGAAGCCCCTTTTCCTGTAAACGGTGTTAGCTTGTTTAGCCACAACAGCGAGTTAGCAAATATGTTTGAACGAAACCAAAACATAGATATTAGAGGGATATTCTTTATTTTTTTGCATCTATTTATTGTAATTTTTAACTTAGTAAGTATGACATGAAGAAATGTGTGGTGTTATGTCTGCTTGAAGCTGCCGTGTCACTGCAATTTCCTGTAAAGGATTAATAAAAGGATCTATTATTATTATGATCTATTCTTTCATCTGACGGTGTCAAAGTCCCTTCGTCTTCCGGGCTTGGACGATATCTAATAGCCAACACGATGTCCAACTTCGATAAATTAACTTAAACTAGTTCAATCAAGAAAGGTTTCCCACGGAGCTCCGTTAAATGCTAACACAATGGCTACAAAGAGGAAATCACATAGTTACATGTGAATTTCTGGGGAAATTATACATATTAATATGCTCAACAGTAGCGCTTCTAAACTGTTATTTCGTAGTTGTTGAAAACAGCTGTCATCTTTGGGATGATTGAACAAGGACTTGTCTTTCAGGAAATACCAAAGAACAGATACTGGAAGTAGGAGCTGTTCTGTTAAAGGAGTAAGTACATTTTGTGCACTTTGGCTTCTCTGTAGCGACCTGGGTAAGTAATCACATCATACATATCACATGTTGTCTGTGTCAATCTGTCTAGTTTCATCTATCAGCGGGTGCAGCGACACGGAGATGGCAATACCCAAGTGACCAGGGCACAGCTGGATGGACGAGAGCTTGTGGACCCAAACCACAAGAAACTTGCTCAGTGCCTGCAGCAGATTGGAGATGAGCTGGATGGAAATGTTGAGCTCCAAAGGTAACCCACCTGCCCGTGTCTCTGTTCTATCAGAGTCAAAGTGCTAAGTGTAGTTGATCACAAGGTTTTACTACTGATAAAAAGTGTATATACTCTGTCCCTAATTTCTCAATCTGTGGTCCCTCAGGATGATAAACTGCCCTTCAGTCAACCCCACAAAAGACATGTTCTTGAAAGTTGCCATTGAGATTTTTTCTGATGGAAAATTCAACTGGGGCAGAGTGGTTGCGCTGTTCTACTTTGCCTGTCGACTCGTCATCAAAGTAAGTGAAGTGGCTGTGTAGTGCCTCACTTCAGTTAGGTGTGTCTGAATGATGGAATTGATAAATAATAACATGGATCTAAAGCATCTTTCCTCCACTCATCACAGGCTCTTGTGACCCAAGTTCCTGATATTATCAGAACCATCATCAGCTGGACCATGGACTACCTTCGGGAAAATGTGATCAACTGGATCAGGGAGCAAGGAGGCTGGGTAAGGAAATGCCTTGCAAATGTATTTCAAACACTTCATTAATTGGCACGTGCTTCTGCACCTGAGTGCTGAAAAGACATATTATGATACAAATATTGTGATAACACTTGTGTTTGTTTTTGATCTCCAGGAAGGCATTCGTTCCTATTTTGGCACTCCCACATGGCAGACGGTAGGGGTTTTCTTGGCCGGTGTTCTCACCACTGTCATCGTCATTCGCAAGATGTGAGGTATATGGGAGGAGCAGACTAAAGAAAGACACAAAGAACTGCAACAGATGGAAATGGGGGCAGGAACAAGTGAACATCAACAGAAGGATACTGTAAACAAGTTATGAGAGAATGAACAAGTTGAATAGGAAGAACTTGTGTTTGGACAAGGAGAACCCCTCCGCCTCCTATCCATGTCTAAAGATTGGGGTTTTGACAGAGCATACTGTCATACCTGTGACCTCTTTGCCACTAAGGAAGTGAGCTTTGCATGATTACATGCATAAAATGTGGTGGATGGAGAGCTTGTTTGACTTGAACAGGGAATGCATTTTAGGTAATTTATTTTTTACTTGGTACAGATTTAAAAAGTGTCACTGCATTCTGTTTTCTTCACGAAAAAATATATGGACTGAAATGTGTCCAAGATTTAATAGGTTCTCTTCAGCAGTTATTTTTGTTTCATTTACTTTGCTTTTTTTATTATTCCCACTCTCTCATCTTATCATGGTTTCTGTATGTTGGAAATTCCATCTTCATATGTATTTGTGAGTGTAGTCTGGTGTAAATCTGCAATGATCTTCTGGCAATGAACATGTTCGAGGGTGGTCACAATCCATTCAGTTACAAAGAGATATTTTTACAAACATTACCAGATTTAACAAGAACCTGATATAAAGAGAAATTACTCCTCTAATAATATTTGGATGTAACCAACCTTGACAAATTTTCCTTTCTCTCCATGAATGCATAGCTGCCTTATTTCAGTGAGTTATTTTACATAACAAAAATGTCGTAGCAGAGATTTGTGTGAAAAGTCATATGAATTCAGCAAAATGACAGGCAATTAAATCTCTTAAGTTCCTGTCATGAGTATCAATCAATAATGTGCAGTCTCTTTGTGAATTTTGACCAGCATTGTGAGCCTACCGTGGCTTCCAGTAATGATAAATGCAGTCAGTAATTTTTGTCAGTTGTGAACAGAGCCACAAGTCATGAGCTAATGTTTCCTGTGGTTCATGGAAGACATTCCAGTGCAGAAAGCACTGGTTTTCTCACAGATACTTACCTCACTTCAAAGTACTGTATTTTTAACTGAGTTATTCAAACTACAATTTTACCTACACTGAAACAGGCTTTTTATACACATTTCTTGTTTGTCAGTGCCTTGGTGGGTTTTTTTTTTACTCTAAAATCTCTTTAATATTCTCCAATTGTCACTCTTTTCTATCACATTTGTAAATTTTAAGTTAGTTTCAAGTCTCCTTCAAAATCTTTTTGCAGTGACCTTGTATGTTATAAAATGGAAAATAAATCTTTTTACTGTTGCTGTTTATATGGATATCTATTAATCATTTGCAATACCATCATAAAAATTAATACACTTGGTAATTTTTGAGCTTCAGTTGACTATTAGGGGTTGCACGATTCATGAAATTGTTTTTACTATTAAATATTTGTAATAAAAGAATGTATCTGTATGGTGGGTATTAGAAAATTACGTACATCTACATCCTTGAATTTTGCACTTATTCTTACAAAGTTGATCATGATAGGGAAATAATACTTTAGAGGCTAGGTTATTGTATTTAAAGTATAACACTTGATCTATGGTATTTAAAATGACGCCTTCATTGTTTTGTTTTTTTTAAGGGAATTACATAGTTCACCAGAATTACATATTGCTTATGCATAGGTTTAACATTTGGCCTGATAACAGTGGTAGATGAAAGGTCAACATAACCACTTTAACCACTGAGATTCAGCCAGTGGGGTTTGGAACATCCATAGCAAATGTCATGGAAATCCAGACAGTACAGTATTTGAGTGACTTTAAGTAACACAACCTTTTCAAAAATAGGCCAAAATACTCAAGCGGAATAAACTAAAGGTCATCATGTCATTCTCTGGGGACTACGAATTAAACTATAAAAATCTCAGTAATGTCAGACCCCCTGACAAAAAACAATGGCAACCAAACAGAATAAGCCAGACTAAGAAGAGATGTGTGCACCTTGTACACAACCAAAAAGACTGAAATAATATCAGCACAGGATTACAAATTTGAACAAGTAGTTTGGGTTAGGTTATACGAAAGGAATTTTCATACTCACTGTGTGAACTAATTTATCAATAACTGACTAAATAAGATAAATGACGTACCACACTGCACAGTTGGGCGTACCTTTTATTGACTCCATGCAAACACGTAGACAACCAACATACAAACAACAACAACACATTAAGTTTTGTGCTTTCAGTTATCGGTACTCAAAACACAAAAAGCATTTAAAACATGTAACACTTTCGGTAGATTTTATTTACCCCTTATGAATGCATGGGCCTCATATTGTAAGACAAATAAAAGGCACATGTTTTAAAATGATGAGCCCATAGATGATTATCAACAGGTGGTTGATCATGGTTATCTTGTCTCCAGCATCCCGTCTCTGACCCTCCATCTCCAGATGGGGCTGAAGTCTGGAGCAGGAACACAGCAAAGCTCCAGACCAGACTCTTGCACTTCCTCATCGTGAGCAATCTGCTGGCCCTGCTGGGTCTCAAGAGTGAAAACTCTCTCTGAGATCTTAAAAAAGAAAAACATGTAGGCATTTAAACAAGAGTAAAACCTTGCCCTTTATAAACACTTAAACATATGAACATAAATTGCTTGTGGTGAATCATGAGCCATCATTGTGACGCCGTTAACTCTCACCTGATCACTGATTCCAGTGGCGATGTGTCCCACCTTCACCCGGCGTGTTTCTCGAATTCGGATACTTCTTCTGCTGAAGTCTCTGATGCAGACATCCACCCCTGAGCCATTCGGATAACAGAGAGATGGATGATGTGAGGGAAACGGTTTCACCCATTACAATTAAAAGTAGCGGTAATGTATTTCATCTCACCTTCAAAACAGCAGGGTGGTGGTAGCTGTGTGTGACCCAGCAAATCCATACTGAAGACCTGCACATCTGGCTGACTGTTGTAGGAGAAGACACCAGAACTGAAGTCATCTCCAGGGCTCAGGGACCAGCGGCCAGAGTCCTGCAATACATTTAAAGAAAGAGCACAAGCCAAACATGTTAATACTTTGGGTAAAAATGGAAGAACAGGTGAGAAACACTTTCTTTGAGGAGTATTTTCATATAAAGTTTTGTGTGTGAAATAACGAGATCCTGATGTACTCAGTTGCATGTTGTGGGTTACCTTTTTGTCCCAAGGCTCCCAATTTGAATAAGCTTCGTTGCTGAGACAGGACAAGAGCTGCACCTGCATCTCAGCTGACTGAGGCTGAGACAAACTGCTGAGGTAGAAATCTGCAAACAGCAAAACAGTGAGATGAGCTTAAACATACACTAGATTGGATACAAGAAACAGAGGACAGGAGGAAAGAAGACTCACCTCTCTCCAGCTTACGTAGCTCAAGTTCAGACACAGTAGTTGTGTTGTGGCTCCTCTTGTGGTTTGGCTCAGAAATCAGCGTAAGTGGACAGAGTGGCAAACCTCTCTCCTTCTCTCCTTCGTTATCATCATCCGGTTCATCTGTAACAGACTCCTGATGCTCCTCCTCCTCATTGTCAAAGTCAACACTGAGTTGAAGGCAATCAGGAGGTTTGTTAGCAATATAGAGGGGGTCGGTGTAGGGTCCTCTCACTGGGCTGGTGAGTCCTCCAACTGTAGTCACACAAATACATCGCATTAGGGTTACAGTACATAGGTATTTTTTTTTTTTCTACATTTCATTGTTATAAAAAATACTTAAATAATTTATTATGAATCAGTTGTTTGCTGCATTCATTGAATTGTATATAAAAAAAAATTAACATCAGTGTATCCTTCGTATTTACACCTTTACCATGAGAGAAAAACTCAACAAACATGCCGCAGAAGTCTGCTTACCTTCTTTCAGAGCCCTGTCAGTTTTTTCTTTGAGGACGGATGCTGATGTTCTCTTGACTGGATCCTTCTGCAGTCCTGCCTTAATAACCTCAGCTGCGAGAGGACTACAGTCAGGAGGGATCTCCCTCAAAGGAGGAGGCTCATTTGCAATCTGTAACCGACACAAAAAGTGGACTGAGTAACAGACTCAGCGTCCGTGATGACACAGCAAGATGTGATGTCTGTGTTGCCATGCAAGATACCTTCAAGTGAAGTCTACATTTGTAGTATCTTGTCCAGGGTTGACACCCATTGAGCATGTGCAGTAGCATACAGCAGCTGCTCCACACATCTGCTTTGGCTCCGCGGGGTTCACCTTTAACAATTTCAGGGGCCATGTGGGTCTCGCTGCCCTTCAGATCTGTATTGAATTATGTTGGGAAAACAATGGATTAACACATTAAAGTGGATAAATTAGACTTCTTCTTGACTGAATTTGTAACTTAAACAGAACACAGCATTTACCATTAGACCCACTGAGACTCTGTCCCTGATTGTCGAGTCTCTCTGCATGTCCAAAGTCGCACAGGAATGTGTCTCTACCGTCCTCCGACAGCAACACGTTGTCAGCTGTGGGAAACAGTATGGGAGAAAATGATCCACCGTGTTGATATGCAGACAGCACAACTTTACTCTGTTGTCTTTAAATTAGCTCCATAAATAAAATGACTTTGCCGGACTCATCATCACACTGCTCAGAGCTCTCAGTGGCATCTGGTTGACTGTTGTGAGTGAACAATAGAAACAAGACAGCTGCAAAGACTTAAGACAGCTTGCAGACAAAGGAGCTAAAGTAAGAGCAATATGATGTCACTGAAAGATGGTGCTATATAAAACACTAAATGTGGAAACATTCTTTACTGTCTTGTTTTCCTATGGCACTGCAGACACCAGGTGGCGCCTGAGCTCCAACAGAACAATCATGCTTTTTTTGCCCGATGGTCAGGTTTTTCTTTTACTGTTGTTCCGCCACTGTGGTTCCCTTTTTGTTTTTCTTTTTCCTTCTCATTTATACTTTTCACCACTTTATTTTTATTCCCTGCCTTCTCTCTGCTGCCCTTGTACTTTTTCTCTTGTTGTTCTCTCAAACTACTTCCTGTTTCCCTGCACCCCCCCCCCCCTTCTTCTTTTGCCCATTTCAAACTCCACTTTTTTTCTTGCTCGCCCGATTCTGTGCACATGCGCCGTCTCTAAAGAGGAGCGATGAGTCACGCTGTGGGAAATTCCCAGCTAGTTCGTTTTCTCTCTCTGTGGTAGTCTGGTTTCTCAACACAGGTGCTGAAGATCAAATCTAGGCTGTGTGACACTTGTGTTCCACACAACAGCTGCACAAAGACACAAAATCTTCTGATGAGAACTAGCTAGAAATGTGATTTTCTCTGCATGTTTTGTTTTCACAAAGTGCAGCAAGTAAAAGTCAAGCTAACACATTTTGGTTTACTTTGTTTTTCCACTTTGAGCACTCTAATTCCTGCTTAAAATTAAACTTCAAAGCGTTTACTTGCCAAAGTCTCATGTCTGTATTTTGGTGTTATCTCAGAATGACTATACCAGGGATGGAACACAGGGATGTTACTGAATGTTTATAAAAAGAAAATGCCCATATAGTATACCTTTAATATCTAGGTGTACCACTTTTTTCTTCACCAAGTACTCCAATGCTGTTAGGACTTGAGAGTGGTAATGGAGGCCTAAATCCTCTGGCAGTCGGCCACGCTCAGTTATTAGCTGTCCAAGAGAGCCTAGAATAACAGGTAAAGTCAGAGGAGAACAAAGACTGTGTGTTTTTAATCTTGACAAAGCATCTTATACAACTGCCATTAAGGGGCCCTGAAGAAGCATTTGAGGAAGACGTTGAGTTTGGTGACAAAAGAAAAAAGTATGAGGCATGTCATTATGTCTATTGGGTAGGCAGGTCCCATCACAAATGTTTGGTGTATTTTGGCTTAGAGGATGCTCAACAGCTTTTTTCCAGCATCCCAGAACCACCCACTTCCATATTTCAACATAAATCACATCCAAATTGTGTGTGTCTGTATGTAAAATCAAAGAAATGTTTACCCGGTTTGTGCTCCATGAAGAGGAAAACATTTGGCCCCTCTCTGACCACTCCAAAGAGCTCCACCACACGAGGAGATCTGAGGGCACTCCACGCACCCACCTCCTCACTGCTGAACCTCTTCAGGGCGATCTGAACAATGGAACAAATGAATAAATCTCAGATGCGTTGCAACAAGTCAACGGAAAGTTTAAAGAGGAAGATATAAGATATGCTTTGTGGTACCTTTTTGACGGCAAATTTGAAGTTTGTGTTAACATCTTGAGCACTGTGAACTTCGCCATAGGAGCCTTCTTTGATAAAATCCGAGTAGACAAACTCGCTCCCTTCCTTGTACTCAGAGTCCACAGGTTGGATTTTCTTCAAGGAAAAGAGAGAAACAAGTAAGTTTGGTTTAGCAAGATATTAACACAGTTATGAGACATGATGTAGATTGAAGTAAAGCAAAATTACATCATTATAAAAGATGATTCCCTCGTTGCTGACAGAATCTGCTAGTAAGAACTCATCTTCTTCTTCTCTCACGTCCCTCTCCACATCTTTGAAAAAGGGCCCTGCATAGCATGAATCCCCCTGGCTGACACTGCCTCTGAGGCCAGCAAGGGCCAGTGAGCAGTCTCCCAAACTGCTGAGGGAGTCTGAGTTACTGTCCTGCTCAAAGGACTGCAGTGGACCACAGATATTGTCCCCCCAGTTGATAAGAGAGCAAATGTAGCCCGTGTTGTAAATCTTTCTACTGTAAAGAGGAAGCCCTCGGTCCTCCTCCTCTGAATCTTCAATGCTGCTACAGCCAGAAGCACCAAGGCTGCTTCTCCTTTCGAGAGATGACTGCACCTACAGGAGACAAACAAAACACACAGTTGATCAAACTATTTGGTGTTTAACTTCTCATGTAAATTTGTTCAGGACACTTTGTCAACACTGATCCACTTAAACAGAAAGAGGCTAATATTTGTATAGGACTGTCAAGAAATTGAGCCTGCATCTGTTTAATTTATCTTTGAACGTTTCATAAGGTAAACTATGGATGTACGTTTCCTTTCAATTTTCAATAATTTTTTGGATGTATTTCTCAATGAGATGCAAAGAAAAACCAGAATTCTCACCAGAGAAGTTCCACTCTCCTGTTCAGGGACTCCAGAAGGCATTCGATGTCTGTGTCGCTGATTGTGCTTCTTCTTCTTCTTCCCATTACGCTTCTGTCTCTTTCTGTTCTTGTTTCTGGGTTTGAGCTGTGCTGATGAGCTGTTTGGCTCCTGGATGAAGGCTGTTGTTGGGCACGCAATGTTGTTGTGCTCTGATGAAAGACTGTTGCAAATAAGAAAAAAGACAATTACACCATTAATCCTACACAAGGCCATTAAATGTTTCATATGAATCAGATAAATTAATATGAAGTGTGAAAAATGGGCAAAGTCAAGGTAACGTCATACCTGCTGGTGAAGCAGTTGGAGGAGGGAACGAAGGAGGATCGTTCAAGATAAGAAGGACTAAACTCCTGGGATTCCTGGGTTTCACCTAAGGAGAGCACAAGGTTAATGTTAAATTCTGTCCAGGCACAATTATTTGATGTATTATATTATATTTTCAAAAGAGAAACAAATATATTTACATTCTGCCTGAGCAATGATAGTTGAGGTCTTCAATGGCATTTCATCTACTTGTTCTGCAGTTCCACGTGTCCAGGCTTTATTTAGTAATGGATTTAAATGTGGGTATCCCATTTTGCTGTCCTTCCCCTCCTCCTCTTCCTCCTCCGTCCCCTGGTCAGTGGCTGAGCAGGGTGGGTATGACCCCTTTAAGTCAGTCTTGGGCGACCCAGAGAAGGGTGCTGTTGAGTTGAAAAGCCTTATCTGTCTCACCGCCATTTCATCAGCTGGATCTGGAAACAGAATATGACGAACATCTGATAAGTCAAGGGCTTTTACCATAATTGTTTCCTATGTTCAAATTCTATCTTTGACTTAAATTACCACATTATTGCTAAATAAGACCTAAATTATATAATAACTGACCAAATATTGGGAAACCCTCAATGCTACTGTCTCTCTGACACAGAGCCAATCACATATATCAGTATAATAATGGAGTTGACTGAAAGTGCATTGGCCATGTTTTATGAGACTGAAAAAGATTTTATAATAAAAGAGCTGCAACTATTGGGCCAGCAAACAATCTGAAATAGTTTCTTGACTGATATTACAAATGTCAGAAATTCCAATATATCCTGCTTGTCTGCTTTACAAACTGAACTTATTACATCAGATGACCATTTGACACAACACAGCTACATGGCGTGTCCACACAGCAAATCACATGGTGCCCGCTCTATTCTCATCAGGGAGTGACCTTTACCAACGCTGTGAGGTTTGTGAACCCTGTTTCCCCATAATGTAACACAGGACTTTTTTCTGTCTGCTAATGTGAATGTTAAGGTGCCTTACAGGGAGACAGTAACAGAATGACAACCAAGTATAATTTTTTCACAGATTTTAATTAGTTTGCTTGAGGCATTAGACTAATACCACAAAGCACAAGGTCCTTCCTCTTGATATGCATGTATACATCAATGACGCTTTTTTGTCTGTGGTTAGGTGATTAATCTGCATATTTATAGCTTGTAGCAAAGTTACAAAGTTTATAGCAAAGTTTAGCATATTTTCACTGCACAGTGTCAGATCAGGACAGTGAGGATCACTTAATTATCAAAAGTGAAACTTTGAAGGGTTGCGGTTGGCAGACAAGGCAGGAAATTCAACCCTGGCCTTGTTTTGACAGTTGCAACCGTATTATGCGCAACTACTTTTTTTAAGTCAGAGGAAGTGAACAATGGCACATTAGGCATGGCCAGGCTGAATTTCCAATAAAGGCCTGCATTATTGCATTCCTCGGGCTTGGAGGTAATAATCAGGAAAGCAGGAATCAACAAAAAAAAATCAACACACATTGCTTTCCCAGCAGCACTGATTCAAATCATTAAGTACAGTATGAAGGATTGAAAACAGTTACAGCGTGTTGCATCAGCGACATTTGACTTGATCTTAGCATCTTCCTGTCACTCAACTTTAGGCTCTACACATTTACATAAAAGAGATCAAACAGGAATTAATACCGACATCCTAACTAAAGCCATTTTTTGGCTGCCAAAGAAAAAAACACCTCGGAAATTCTTGCATATTCTTGCTCTTAACAGTACTAAAACAAGTAATCGTAACAAAAAGTGACATCAAGCTGTTTTAAAAAGTGAATTAAAGCTGATTAAGTCTAGTGATGTCATTACCTTGTGTGCCGACTTCATGCACTGCAAGATTATCTAGAATGAAGCAATTTGACTGTCACTTCCTTCTTAAGACACTGCACCGGTACTATGAAAGCACAACACCACACCCCAGAGAATTTACGTGGAAAGGAAATAGAGAGGCTCCCTCTGCAATAAACAAAACCACAAAAACAATTCTATGTATGTGTGAGGCAGAGGGATGTGTAGACGTACCAAGAGATGCCAGTCTGATCTGCTATCCTCCCTTCTGCCCTTAATAACCTGTCATCTACATTAGTAGGACCTGGTGCGGTGTTCATTTGCCCCGTCCTTCATGGTCTAATTCTTAGCAATGTATCAGCTCACAAGCCCTGTTACACTGCTTGCTTCTCTGCCTGATGCTGGCTGTCCGCCAACCGGGGGAGGAGCTGGCTGACAATGACTTATGGGAAATGCATCTCCACTTCCCCATATTCCCCCCTCCCTCTGCTCCCTCCGACAGGGCTGGCTTTCTTGCTCTTCCCTCTTCACAAGATTAAAGGATAACATGTTTGGTTGCGCTTTTGATGATCAGTGTAAGCTGTGGACAGTGAGAAAACCAGAATGTCAGCTCTCTGCAGCCCACGCCTATACAGATATTTTCAGGTTTTTACGCTAAGAAGAAATGATGGAAGTGTTTAGAGAACACGATCAAAGTCAAATTAAAAGCAGAATGTATCTGCACATATTGTTAAAAGGGTACTTCATGTAATTTTGGTTAAGATTTTATCTTCTGCACACACTCATAACACCAAAGGAATATGCCATGCTATTAAAACTCATTAACAAGAAAACTGTATTGTTGTTGCTGACAACAAACTACCCATTCTCACTTTCAAATGAGACAATCTGATATCTGATATTATCAGGTTCATCTGATGGAAAATATTTGCCACCGGGAGAATGTGGAGCGAGTGTATGTACTGTCACTTGAAATGTAAGACATCCTCTGTATCTATGTGAGAATCTCTATTGCTTTTCTTCTCATTAGCAAAACAACTTACGCATACAAAAACCACTGGAAAGCACAGGAAACTCAAAAAACCACTTGAGAGGCTCTGCAACAAGCCATGAGTGAAAAAGTAAATGCAAGTTACTCACTGGTTCTTTACAATGTTGTTGTCATGGCAACTATATCTTAGACTGTGGACTCTCTCATTGACAGTGAGGTGTTAGTTGTGCGACTGGGTTAGCCGCCAACTAATACAAAACATTTTTAAGAAACAATTCTTGAAACGCCATGTTTCATATTTCCAACAGCAGTGATGCATCTTGAATCAACAGTATAACACAGTAAGCATTGATAGCCGCTCGGCCAAACACAATCTGGCAGTATTTTAGGCAGTATGTAGTCAGATTAATGGAGTTAAGGATACAACATACAATTATTCTTATTACCAATTGACCTGTTTTTATCTATACTTAAAGCTATTTGTTAATTAATCAATAGATACATCTGCAAATGATTAATTATATAAATGGTTAGTCTTCCTGGGCCAAAAAATCCACCAATTTCAGCCCATTTAATGTGAATATTTCCTTATTTGATAATATGCTGACATTCTATGCATCTAATGATAGCTGAGTAAATAATTGGCTGATAAATCAATAATAATTGTTAACTTCAGTGTTACTCAAAAAGCCGAAACCCAAAAACTTTCAGCTGACAGTAACAAAAAACACAGAAAGGTAGCAAAGCATCACATTGGAGATCTGGAGATCTGTAACCAATAAAAGTTTAGCATTTATGGGGGCAAAAATCGGACAGATAATGAATCATCAAACAGCAATTGCTTCTCTTCCAGTCGAAAACAATAAACTTGACTACTGCCTTCATATCTGCAATTAAGCTGAATCAACACCTGTTTGTCACTGTCCACAAAAACCGTACCACCAAGGGCTGTAACATAATTAACCTGCAGCTCAGAGGATGCACACAATTGCCTAAAGCCATAAATATGTTGAGGCACAATTATAATCTAGTTTTGAAAAGAAATCCTGAACTTAGGCTACATAGAGTGGGTGGCCATACCGAGCCAACTTCTGCTGTACACCCACACAGATTAATGAAATTCCAAAGCTTTTAGTAAGGACAGAGAAGAGGGACTCAACCTGAAGTTGGCCACAGAATACACACAGCCAAGCATTCCTGGAGGGAAACGCCAGCTGCTTCTCAGGAAAACGTCCTGCACCAGATATGTTCAGGGCATTAAGGAGCCATGCACACTTTGCGTTCCATAGAAAGATCAAAGGGCATCATACATTATTTAGTCACATCTATCTGTGAGGTTTGGCAGCTTCTCTTTTCCTCTTTACTTTTTACCACAATGAAGAAGTAGACTTTGTTTCAGTAAAAAACAAAAACCTGATTCTGTGGGATATGCTCCATCAATGCTTAATGTGTTCTTTCCAAAAATGACCTTAAAATTTATTACACATTCACTGAAAATTCATCAAAACTGTCCATCTCTTTCTTTTGTTTTTATCCCAGAAACACATAAACTCTAAATGGACTAAACATGAGTTTGGTGAAGATATTAATGATTATTTTAAATACTGATTAATCTGCCTTTTGATTTCTCCATTATTTGGTAAAAAAGTATTAAAAAATAAAATACTTAAAAGTGCCATCAATCAGACTTTTAGCTTTGTCCCCTATGAAAAACTAACGCTACGTGCTGTAGCCTAACAAATTTGTGCAGTGGAACTCCTGTATAGTGTGCATAAAAGATTCAATACATAGATCTATATGCATAACAACTGAAACATAAATATTCTCCACACTTTTTTCCCACCATTCTGCTGTTGAAAAGAGTATAAAACATTTGCACTGCCAAGACCTAAATCAGGGTTTTTGGTTGTAAATGCAGGCCTGTGATTTATATGTACAGTGTGTTTTGTGTGTGTGATGAAAAGGCAGCAGTGATGGCTCCAATGAGGCCTGACTGGTGTAGGCTGAACAACTGAATCTGGTACATATGGGTAACAGTGGCTTTAACATGCAGGTGAGCGCAGACAATGGCACAACATTGAACACATCAATACAAAACAATATAAAATGAACATAATAACTGTTTCAATGGAGACTCCTTGGTGCGTAGAGATATTAATGAGATTAAAACAGTCACACACACACACCCATATTTCATTTCTATTGTCTAATCATAGATAAACCTATTTTCTTTCCTCTAAATTAAAATAAAGAGATCATGTCACAAAACTTCCTTTATAAGCATTCAACAATCGCTGGTACCAGTGAAGAACAAGGAGTGGAGCTCTAGATTTGTTTTAATCAGAGACATCTGCCTTCAATAGGCGTATGTGCGGTTTGAGAAAACAGTTTGGGTAACCTGTACTGCCAAACTTAACAGTAACAGCAGCCCAAAATGGCCCATCTTTTGTGGTGCCTATCTTTGTTGTTTTTCAGCTGACAAAAACAACCACATCAACACAACCACCAAATCCGATAACAAGTATATATTTTCGTATATACGGCCGATCTCAGAAGTGAAATAATAAAAAAAAATAACAATAAAAATATGAACTTCCTTCTGGCCACACTCAGCGCCATTCGACATTCAGCTTCGCACGAAATGTTTCCGCCCCTCGTTCAGAGAGCAAAAATAAACGATAAGAAATGGCTGTGTAGAAATAAAGAAGGGGTGACTGAAGGAGAAAGAGTTTGTTTAGGCGACTTCAAAAATGAATCTTAGAGTAATTGTACAGTAGTTTTCATGACTTACCGAGCTCCCAGTTAATAGGCGTCGGCTGAAGGCGATCATCAGGTAGGTGCCTCGCTAGAATGGCCTACTTCCGGTTACATTTCAAAGTATTCGCTATAGGGAAGACTTAACCTCACATAAATAACATTAAACGGTATGATAAAAAATATATTGGTGGAAGTGACATTATTTTCATCTGTACTGACGCATGTTGATAGCTGCTAGAATCTGAGTGATATTTTTTTTTTCTGTAATTGCGCTCGTTTGCTTTTAATTTGAAGCTAAAGACTCAGTACTTCCTGTGTGCGCCCGTTTGTAATTTGACAGCTCCCGAGGATTCAAAGAAGGAAATGTAAAGCCATCCCAGTTTGTCCTCTTGGATCATAGCAGTACTTTTTCTTTTTCTTTCTATTTTTTTAAATAATAAAGAACTATGTTTTGACAGGAAATGTGTAGCAAAATGTGTGATGATGTGTTTTGCATTTACTTGTTCCAATGAACAAAAATGATGGTATAATAATGCTTGTATGCAATGTATAATTAACATAATTTTGAATTGAATTGCCTTGCCCTTTTATGTTTGGTTTCTATTACCCTATTTGCATAGAGGTTCTCAGATTTCGCTCGTTATCTTTTAAAAAAATGATATTCCAACCATGGTATCAATGAAGTCAAAGATTTTATCAAACTACGTGGAAAACACAATTTCATATGCATGTGCAGTACATCTGAAATGGGTAGCCTGCAATGACAAAAAAATCCACCAGATGGAAGCATTAACTACAGCATAAAAACATTTACCACACACTACTACTTCTCAAACTTACATGAAAAATAAAAGTATCATGTTTATTCTATAGTAATTAATTCTTAATCCATAAAATAACAGAAAATGGCAATGAGTATGTGTTTCTTTCATACTCAATATGTCTATATGTTGACAGGCATTCCACTTCACACTGGTACAACTTCTCAGGAAAGCATTATGTTTGTTTTCAAAGATAATCCAATTATCACCAGCAAGAATTATTTAAAAATGTCCAGATTTGTTCGTCTTAACCAAACTCTAACCAAAATAGCATCATAAACCTGACTATCCATCAAAGCCGCCATGTTGATAAACTGCATTTGCTTTGTTAATCGGTACTGAATAAACAGTGGTTAATTGTGGACGAAATTAATGTGTTTCTTATAACAATATGAGCTTATTTTGAATCTCTTGAGCAGCCTTTTCAAAAAATGTCCTGGAAAGTCTGTGTCTTTGTCATATGCCAAAGAGGATATTGATCATCTGGCAATTTCCCTTTTTTCAACTCCATTTGAAATCCCTGGATATCTGCATGCTGTGACATTTGTGAGAACAGAATCCATGAGGTTTCAAAGGCAAACAATGAAAGTACCTAAACAAAGCAAGCAGAAGAGAAATTTTCATTCTAACATTTACTTTTGGAAAGAAAATGTTTGAAAGCAAGAAACATGATCTTTTTTGTGGCAGCGAATTGGATAAAACCTTAGACAAAGCTACCATCTGAATAGAAAACAAGTACATTACAAGAACAGGAAGGTGCTCTTCATGCGATTTTCTCTAAAATGATGAATGATGCCCTTGTCAAGTCAAGTACTTAACACTATAACATTTTAACCTTGTCTCGTCTACTATACTCAATATGTGTAGAAATTTTAATGGCTAGTTTCACCTGAAGGATTACTGTGTTCTACTCTGCCAAATTTTCTAAGAAAAGTAACAAAATAATGGCCAGAGTGTAAAATAAAATGATGATGTTACTCAAGCACCAGGTCACGTACCAGAATTGTAAAATTAGTTCATTGATACAGTAGTTAATTCTGAGTTAAAGGCTTTGTAAATGCATAAGAGTCTGTCAAATAAGCAGGAAATGTACTGTAACTGAGTGTTTCTCATTAAAAAAGAAAAGATTTAATTTGTCTTACAGCTAAATAACCAATCCCAACAGTTTACAAGGACAAAGGGTGAGCAAAAACTTTTTAAGTACAGAGAGGGAGAGTTCGCAGTAGTGCAACCACTAACACAGGGCCAGTCACTGCTAGTTAAGCTAAAATCAACCTACACAAACTGGTAAAAGTTGCTAAATGCTTGTGATTTGTCTGCTAAAATGTGATTTAGGCTCCAAACCATGGGTGTGAGTCAGACATGTGTGGCTGAATCTCTCTAGAGACTCCACTGACCATTTTGATACACGCTATTTGACAAACGTTATCTAACTAACGCAAGCGGGAATGGTAGTTAAGTCAATAATATGTGGTTTATCCCACTTTTCTATGTAATTTTGTATATTTTTGACTGTGGAGATTTATCCCTGCTTTCTGTTATGATGACACTCTACCTCCTTTTCAATTGAATCAACAAAAAGCAAACCAACTTGATAAAACAGAACTCTGCACCAAATTAGATGAATACAAACTAAAATCACTTTGGATGTTATATATTCAGTAATTGTGGTCTTCAATTTGATATACTCCACATGAGAGGACCACAAATTTAGCTATTAAGTGCAAGAGTAATGCATCTATTGATGCGTCTTTTAGAACAAATGTACAAATGATCAAAAAGGGACATCTGGGGGCCCCTGAGGATCTGGGGCAACTAGGCAATTACCTCTTCTGCCCATAAGTAATCCAATGTCCATTGCGTTATAGCAAACTCAACTCTCTCAGTGGACCTAGACTGTAAAGATACATATGCACGACAAAATAAATTTGTGTTATTATCATAAATCCTCATAGGCCCCAATTGCAGCATATCGGTGGACAGTGTTGGTGAAATGTCAACTCACAGAGAGTGCGCTGGCTGCGGAGTGCGCATCACCACCACAGCGCGTTTGTGCCGGACACGGACGGAGCGAGCAGAGGAGCCGCCGCTTCTGCTGCTGTGTTCAGAAAATGGCCGACAGATTTTCTAGGTTCAACGAAGAACGTGATTTCCAGGTAATGCAATCAAAATGGTTTAGATATTTCTACAGCTTTTTTTGGATGCGCCTTTACACACTCTCGGTCTTAAACGCGACGAAGAGCCGAGGCAGACTACAAACAACATCGTGCATTTCGGCATAGATGTCGCCTGTTAGCACCGCAAGCTAACGAGGCTAACGCTAGTGTGTTGCAGCTCTTTTGGATTTAACTTCCCTCGCCTCTCAATGTTTGGGAGCTCGCTATATTCGGCCCCTTTTGGGTGATATGAACTAAAATATTAGCCCGCGTTCTCCCCTTTATCCCTCACAATAATAAGATAAACAATGTGCTCGAATTGGCTTGTTAGTGACCTTGGTTATTTATCGACATATGCTACTGATGGATAGCTAGCTAGCTAGCTAGCAGGTAGCTAACTTGTACGCGCTAGCCAGAAACGGCTGTATAATTTTGACAACCAGACTACAGCCGCTGCAGCTAGTTAGCACATTTGAGTTTACTCGGTCAAAAATATGTTGGTCCGGTTATTTAGTTGGATTGCATTAAGTTAACGCTTATATATTGGTTAACTAAGCTTAAGTGCACGGAACAGAAGTGTGGGAGGATGGATTTTAGGAAAGCAAACAACAACACATCGCTGCTATGTTCATCCAAATTAGCATAAAATTAGCAAGTCTCATTAACTGTTTTTGTTGTTATCTCCAATCTGAATTACCACACCTTGATTTTCCTTGTAACTATAATGCTAATTGATAGGATAGGCTCATCCCTTTTTCCCCGTTTTTTTTTGTTTTTTTTTTTGGGGGGGTTTTTTTTTTTTGTTTTTTCAAGGCTGTCAGGTGCTCGATGGAAAACTGCTCCGATCTAGAGCTGCAACAATCATTGAATCAAGCATATTGTAGATCCACAGATAATGATTCTCAAGCTTTGGTGGTCAAGTCATTGTTTTTGGTAATTTTCTGCTGTTTTATCAAATTGAAATATATTATGTTTTATATCATGGGCTGATGGTTTCATAAAAGTTTGTACAAGTCAGCATGGGCTCTAGAAAGTTTTAATAGGTACTCTTGACGATTTTCTGCCAATTTATAGATAAAACAGTCATCAACTGAAATAATTATCAGCCTTTTCAATAATGATGATAGTTATTAGTAGTATTTTGGTGAGACACCTTACAGGTCGATGGTAATAGTGGTTACTAACATATCCTCATCTTGCTAATATACTCTTCGTTTAAGAGAAAAAAAAAAAAACCACTGTCAATTTTTTTTATTTTGCAAAAAGAGCGAACTAGGCTGGTTAATCAAATCAAGTGGGTATCTTGCCAAGTAACAGCCTTTGTAGTCTAAAATTCTCTTCCCATTATGTTTCCCTGGACAATGTTTTGCTGTTGAGCTATGGTGGGGTGACGGTCTCACAAAGAGGGAGTTTTATTCTTTGGAGGACATCCTCTTGATTTTTGTAACCCAGACTGCTGAAGCCTCTTTGTTACTTCAACTTAGATTTGATTCTGTAATTGCTTCCCATTATAAGCACTTGAACATGAGAGAGGATTAAAGTAAGAAAAACCTGCTATAATATACGCATAGATATTCAGACTTAAATGCCTAATACATGCTTTCAAAAGTGCTCTCCAATTGAAACAGACTAGGGGGCGAGCACACTAGTATTGCAACAAGAGCTCCTTATTTTGATGCAGATGTCTGGTATTATTCACAGATATTACTGATAAATCTGACTCCACATTAATTACACATTTTTTGTGACATCACAATAGTTCAGGTTGTATATTCATAACATAGGTGTTGGAGGTGAATTGCAGAGTTTCAAAACATGAGCTTTTGAACTGTTTGCCTTTCAGTTTCCTATCAGTGATCTAAGACCACACCCAGTAAAAGTAAAACACATTATTACTGGCTATACTATCTGTATTTGTAGTTTGGAACTAGGCAGTTGTTTTCTAACCGTAAGCATTCTGTCATTCATCATAGGTAATTTCTTTTAATCCCTCAGATGACATATATAATTCCTTTGCTTGAACCTGCATAAGTCATTATTTGTCTCCATTTGTGTATTTAAGCAACCTAACAGGTTCTTAATTCTTGTGAATTTCAAACAATTTCAAGTAATCATTATTGGCTAATTCTATCTAAATGCCAGTTGGAGCATTATGTACCACCCAGGTTTGTAATAAGTGATTTACTGTCTTGCTCAGGCACACTTCCACAGAGTAGATGAATGCCAAGACAGAAACCTGAACCTCAGGTGTCATTCTGCAGTACATCTTGACCCTATATTTTGTTTTACAGCGTTGTGCGATAATTTAGAATGAGTTCATCAAATTATTCCTTTGGGACATATTATTACACAGTGTCTGTTTTTGCTATAGATAACATTTTCAAAGCATTGATTGTAAGATCCATTCGGAATACTTTTATGTTCTATTGTATAAATAGAGATGATAGAGAGGGACAGTGTGTCCTCTGTTTTTGTTGTTTCTGAAGGAGATTGAGTTGGTTCAGCCATTGTTCATCCTTAGGTTTTAGATAAGTAATTTAAATTCAAACCCTAAAATGGAAGTGCCTGATTTACATTAAGGCCTCCGTTCCTTATATTTGATGACAACAATTTGGTCTGTAATTTATGCCCCCTATTAAAAATATAGAAAGTGTTTCTGAACAGTTAAGCCATTAATGCTTTGGTTTGAGGAGAGTTTTGATTTATCAAATATGGGTTGTTTTTAGTACAATTGAAAATACTTGTATAAAAATTGTTATGCTTAAAATATATTGTTTGCAGTTTGTGCATGGTATGTTTTAGAAGTTGTCAGCTATTTGATGTAGCAATGTCATGTTGAGTTAGTCACCTGCAGTTGCAGTGCAACCTGTAACAAGTTAAAACGTGTGTCGAAGAAGCAGTTTGTGAAATTGTTTTTTCCTGCACGCCCACTGTGTTGGTGCCCAGTGGGAACTCAGTATTCTCCTTTTTTGTCAGTGATTTGAGTTGCTATGTGGTCTGAATGAGTCCGTTGAGAGGAGCTCCAGCTCGGCACAGGGGAGCTCTGTGTCTGAGATCTGCTGTGAAGGCATTGATATGCTCAGTATTCAGAAAGTTTCTCTGTGACTCCATGGACTAAAGCTTGCTGCCAAGCAACACGGCCCTGGAAACACCCACAGACGGGCTACCTAATATCTACTGCACAACCAGTCCAACAGCTCTCTTGATTTACATCAGTGTTGGAGCTTCAGAATGTGGCTAATCTGCAGAAACACTCCTGGAAATTCTGAGCATCCAGACAGCTTGCCAGCAGCAGCGCTCTCATTTCCCTAATGTGGGGGTTGGAATCGAGCATCCACATTGCAGTTGTTGTGCAGATGTAAATTTACAGTTTTAATGTACATTTGAGGTCTGAGGTCATATAATTTCTATGCAGCAGTTGGTGAGTTGAGTTGGTGCAGTCGAGTTAGAGTGACAAGGAAGCAAGCAACAGCAATACAAGAAGTTGTTGTGGTAGGGGGCTGTGCTGATAGCACGTTAAGTGATCTGAGCAGAAAGCCATAAGGGAGAGACATGGAAGGGGGTGGGGGGCAGCTGCCATTGATTTGTTCATAAATAAGCCTTTGCTTTTCCCCGGCGTCTCCCCTTCTCATAATCCCTGACTTCACTTATGCTGATGCAGGGCTCTGTTTCATCTGAATTAATGACTGTCAGAGTGGCATCAAATCACCTCATTATTGTGGGCTTATTTGAGCAATTCCTTATCTCTGCAAAGCCACATTCCCTGGAGAATGTGGTGGGTAAAGCCTTTTTCATGACCCAGCCCATGTTAGCATTGTGTTTTTACAATTCCGCAGAATAATCAGACAATGTTGGGATCTGCAGAGAGCAAGAAAAGAAGAAGACAAAAAAAAAACAAACCCAACAACAACTCGCTATGTGATATAATTTGATAATTACAATTTTAGTTGTCAACACACATCTAGGAGTCTATTACCGGTAGCTGCAAGCAGCTAGTTAACAGTGTGGACTATTTCTGGTATTTTTCTGCTTATTTGAAGGTCAGGAGAAAACAAACCTACAACAATGACCTTCATCTCTCCTCTGCTGCAGAAGAGAGGAAGCCATCTGTCTTAGAGCAGAAACAGCTCTATAAACAAACTCCTTTTGGTTTGGGTAGTAAGCCCATTACTCACTCTCTGTCGAAACCAAGGCGTGGCCATAAAGTCATAGTTTGTATCAGTAAAGTTGTGCCTTAGATTAAGACTACAAATACCCTGAGGAAATCTTTCTTCTCTGCCATCACTGCTGGAATAAATATGCTTGGAATAAAGCATTTCCAAAGTGAAACACAATTATGCCATAAACTTCACATTAAAATTAGAATAACAATTACAGGAGATAAAAAGAAAGCCATAATCATTTCCATTTGTAGCATGTACCTGCCTTTTCCACTGTTTAGAATCAGTACTGCACTTTGAATATGTTTCTCTATATTTGTATGTTTTTAATATTTTGTGTATTTGTAATGCGTTTCTTTTTCTCAATGATTAATACAAAGTCCTACTATTCAGTTTTTTTTTTTGACTATCATTTCATGTGAATGAGTATTATTCAGTGCAAAAGACAGGCAGTTGGTGTCCCTCCTTGCACAGTGCTGTCTCATTGTTTTGACAGCACAAAGATGGAAATAAACTCAGTCAGTGTCTTGTTTTCAAAATGATGCCAGTTAGTGAATTGTACTGAGATTCAAATATGATTGTTCACTTATGTTCGTAAAATAAGATTTTGTGGTGATTTTTGCTTGTTATGTGTGTCACTTAGGGTGGGAATCACTTTGACCAATATGAAGAGGGGCAGTTGGAGCTGGAGCAGGCATCCCTGGACAAGCCCATCGAATCGGTAAGGCTACATCCATAATCCTAAACCATTGGACCAGCTGTGAGAGTGGATATGATTGGTCCAGGGAGGAATAAGAACCACACCTCTTTACTCCATTCATTCTGTCCATGTAGATGCATCCAGTGTTTTCTTGAACACAGTTGCCACATAACCTATAGAACCACTTGTGTCATGTCTATTAATACCCTTAAAGTCCCTTCCACTTCCCATGTCCTCTGCCTACTCCATTTCCTGTGTGACAGTTAAAATAATATGCATATGCTAGATCTTTCTGTTTATGTAGAGTTTACAGATACATTTGATTTTTGTAAGTCTCCCATTAGTCATTGTTAGTCATCCTAGCACAGAGATGAGAAGACTCTGACAGCATGAAGTGGATGAAGCACTGTCAAGGATGACTTTTATGTAAATCATTGAGCTATTCATGTATTTAAATTCATTTCAATAATATATATATATATATATAGAGAGAGAGAGAGAGATTTGGTAATGACCAAATTTTTTTTCTGGACATTAGATAGTGCTCCTTTGAGTGAGATTCAGTACAAAGAGCCTTTCTATAGCATGGTCCATTAGTGATCTACCTAATAAACAAAATATTCAGTCTCTCAGTACTTCAAGAATCAAGGTAATCAAGAACAAAAAGGATAACCTGGCTTTGATTTGGTGTTAAAACAGCCTAATTAGATAGACTTGACAGGAGTGAATCTTAACTCCAATATAAAATGTAGGCAGTGCTTATTCCACTCCTTTTTATATGAGGACACATTAGATGGTGTGAATGGCTACATTTGTGCTTGAATGAGAGTGTGTATATGTAGCTTTAGAATTCATGTGTTAGTGTACAGTGTTTGTGTCTATAGGACAGTTATCTTATTGTACACAACTTGGGGTGTTCGACATTTCTCTCCTGCAGCGAATTGGCCCCTATTAGCTAAGCAGCAATGACCCGGTTTGTATTTGCACGCTCTGCTTTCTTACTCCTATCTTTAGGGTCCTTGTAACGCTTCTCTGACTCTTTCTCTTTCTTTTTCACTACTGTGACACTCTACATCTTTTCTCTCTCTCAACCTCTATTTCTCTCTCGCTCCCTCCCTACTACACAGTGATTCGGTGTACAGTACCCTCTGTCATTCTGTGCTGGCATGGTGCTTGTGCAACTGGGACTGCATTTTTCGCTGAAGAGGCACATCAATAATAGCGCAGGCAGCTCTTTTCTTTCTCACTCTGTCCATCCCCTCCTCCATCTCTGAAGCACTGTGGTGAGCAGGCCCAAACTCCTCTTACCTCCACATTTTCGGGTCACCTCTCTTCAACATCATGAATCAGATCCCATTTACGGCCAGATACAGGTCAAAGTAATGACATTTAACAGTTTTTTTCCCAGTCTGAAACAGCTGTATTTAACATAAGTATTATCAACGCAAATGCTGATTTTTGGCAGGTTTCCCCATACATGATAATTATGACAAGCAAATTAGTTGCTACAAGTAAAGTATCATAAATAGCAAAGAATATTCCAAAACATTAAACGTTTGCATTTAAATTTCCAGGATGTTCTAGGAGACATAAATTAGATGAGACTAAACATATAGGACGTAAAAAACCATTTTTTTTTTGTTTAAATGAAAAGAGCTTTAGGGTATAAATTAATGTTCCCAGCTAAGGATCTTGTTTATTTTTTGAGGCACGGAAGGAAATTCAGTGATTGCTGACCAAGGTAATTTTCATGTATCTAATAACATAAAATTCCATATGGTTATTCATTACATAGTAAGATCACGTCTGTAGCTGGAACATGTTTTTGATAGCTAGAATCCAGTTAACCATGAACATTTAAATTTGTATGACCTTGTCTAGTTGTAGGTATGATGTACTTTCACTGTGTGTGGGTCGGGTGGTCGGGGGAGGGGGAGTGAAAGGGAGAGGTGGCCTGCTCACCTGGCTTGAGTGGCTCTTTTGCTCCTGCGCTATTATTTGTGGAGGGACACTGAGGGCCGCGCTGCAGCATCACTCAGTTCTTCACACATCCATGGCCACATCAGAGGTGCTGTCACTATCACTCAGTCACCAGTAGTAAAGTTTGCACACCTGATGTTTTTTCTTTGGGAAGTGCACGTCCAAAAATGAAGGTGGCAGACTCTTTATCCACGAGGAAACTAAAGATGTAAATATATGCATGACCTTTTGTGACAGCAGCCACATGAAAATGCAGGAGTTCATATTTAAAAAGAAAAAAGCTCAAAACATTAAACAAATATTCAAGTTAAACACCTTACAAAATTTGCAAAAAAACACAAGAAGTCATGAAGATTATTCCTGAGCTTCAAATATAAACAGTAAACTTTCAGGCAGGAGTTACTTTATACTTCAATGGATTCCCTACATGATATTTTAAATGGTTAAACACCTAAACTAGATACATATATTGAGGTATATGTCTTTAGAAACAAAGTACTGTGCCTGCCTCCTGGAGGATATGTGGCATTGTCCACAAATGTTACCTCTTGGAGCTGTTGGTGAATGCTTCAGCCCAGCTTCTCGGAGCCCCTCACCTGCCACTTATTGTGTGTGATTTATAGGCAGCTAGAGGTCTGTGGTACTTTATTGGGATCTTTTTTCTCTTTCTCTCTTTCCCTTTTGGTCTTTGCTCATTCTCTCTAACATTGTTTTTGCATTGCATGTGTTAACTTGGTAGATTTCAGTACTATGTCCTCTCAACACTCTGTCCTAATCATGACAGTTTTCCCTTCCAAACTCATTCCTCCTACGTTTCCTGCCCCTTCAAGTCCCTCACGCCTACCCCTCTCCTTCTTCTCCTTACCTGACCCCGTCCTAGAGCGATATGCAGCGGGAAGCCTCAGAGCCACAGAAAGCACACATAAAGACTGGAAATCCAAGAAAAACATGTATGAAGGTTAACTTTTTGGTAAAAAGTTAGTGTAATTTTTGTTTTTAAGTATAATTAACTATTATTAATCACTTTTAATCAGTTACTGAAGCTTGGTTTCATCAAGTGGAACAGCAAAGAAGACGAGCATTACAGCTGTTGCTGAGTTGTGTACATCTTTGCATTATAGCCAGACCATATTTGACACAGCTGTTTGTCTCTGTTAACTATTCGACTTGTGTAGCCAAATAGTTCTGAAGAAGAACACAGGGAAAATGTCATACCCCTGACCTCTGTTTCTTGTTCTTCTTTTTTACTCCTACAATCTCTTGATTTAGAAACGGGCTCAACCCACTGAACAGCAACACCCCTCAAAATTCAGACTAAGTTAAACGAATGAACAATTCTTGAAAATATCCAAACTCATTTGTATATAAACTAGTCGGACCACTTTCTTCAAACTCAGTGGGAATATAAGTGTTACAGTCTGTTTATGGAAGCTGAAGACTCAAACTCGTGCCTTCACTTAACTTTGGTAAGCTTTCGCTTGATGAATTGAGTCTTCAGATTTGGAGGTAAGTATGTATTTTTAAATCCTTATTTTCAAAATCATCAGTCATTTTCCCCGCACATTAAATTGATGAAAACTTTAATCCCTTCACATTAAATTTGACACAATTCCCTGGGAAGTAGGAGCTTTCTGTATTAAGCCTTTGCCTCAGGATGCACAGAGACATTTGTTTCCATTTAGTTTTACCTACGGTCGCAGAAAAAGGCCAGGAATATAGAGAGCATCAAGCACAAGGGCACCGCAAGAGTTAAGTGTCTGAGCGGCAGCAGACGGCAGAACTGGTCCACCACCAGTGCTTGTCAGAAGACATTCCTCAGGGATATGAAAAATGATGATGAGTAACAGCAGACCACTTTTTGCATGACAGATCCCAAAGGAGTCTTTCTGGGTCTTTTTTTTATGTGCTAAACCTCAAATTTGTTTAAGAGCAATCACTCAAGAAAACTTACGGAAAATGCCCAGTTTAGGTTTAGTAAATTCAAGGCTTCAAGGCTCTGTGCTACATCCTCTTTTGTAATCTTAACCAGCTTCTTATAACCAAACATCACAATATTTTTCACAGATAAATGGCTGCATAGTCTATAATAGTATATAAGTAATAACTGAGGCCTCTAGGCGGGGTCCCCTGCATATCACTTCCCTTACCCACATCTTTTTCCATGCACTGTGCCGATAACGGCACAATGCACAGTTTTTAAAAAACACCCCCTCTTGTAGAACTCTTTTGTTTGGATAACATTTTCAATTTTTTTCTTTCTCCTGTATTAACAGTCGGTTGGTGGATTTATTGACATGCCTACCTTTTCTGTTTGTATACAGTATTATGTTTGTTTAAAAGCAGAGAGATTTGCATTTATAAGAACTAGTGAAGCTAGCAGAATTGCAGTTGAAAGCGTTTGGCCGGTTTCTTACGTTGTGTCACGTGTGACTGTTTTTTTGACAGCCCAGTATTTTAAAGCCAGGTTCGTATGGAAATGCCTTCACTCCACTTGCACTGCTGTTGGACTCGCCGTCGTTGCTTTCATCCGTCTGTCTGTCTAATCTTTTTGTGCACCCATCCGTTGTTCAACATACAGTCTGTGCCTCATCTCTGCCCTCTGACCTTTCCAGAGCCCATTTTGAACTAATTTGTTTATTAGTGTTAACAATTGCAATTGGTGCCTCATCCAGCCTGCCTTCCTGTTTTTTGTGGTTGTTTTTAAATTTCACAGATAAAAGTTAGATTTGGAGAAAACCTGGTTGCTTTCATGTAGGGCTTATGTTATGTTGCAAAGGTTTACATTCACTATGAAATGTTTGGCTGGTTTTCTCTGACTTAAGTTAAGAGACCAAGAGCAATTCTCAGATGCATTTTATTTCCTTGCTTGCTCCAATTTTCAGACATCTGCTCCAAATTAATATAAATGCCCATGTTCGTAATATTGTTGCACCATAATACTGCAGTAAGGGACAGAAGCATGCCCAATGTTGGTGGGAGGGGAGTCATTCACTGCAGCAAATTCTGCAGTATTGCCCTACACAGGGAAGTCAGTGGATGTTGTCCACTAAAAGGAGGAAATGCACTGTCCAGCCATACAGCTTCTAGTTCTCTGCATCTTATGACGTGTCCAAAAACTGCTGGATTGGGACAATGCAATCACAGTGATGTAGCCTTCAGTGTCCTGGTTATGAGTCAATGCGGGTGGGTTGTCCCCAGGTTGATAACCACTACATGAGGCCCAGAAGAAATTCCTCTCCTATCTCATCCCACAGCGGAAAGGATCTGACAGACACACAGCTCCAACAAATCTATCAAATGGAGGGACAAAATACCAAACCCTCAGTAACAGGAAGTGAGGCAGTTCAGCCTTTCTCTTGGGTATTAGAGAGAAAAAACATCAGGCAGATGTTTTGGACATCATTCTGGTCATCATGGTGAAGCAACATTTCATGGACTTTACAACCAACCTCCTCCTTTTTTGGGGGGCAAATGAAGGCAACAGTTTGATCTGATATACCAATAGAGATTGGATAAAAAGGATTAAGCCAAATGTTTTCCAATAAAGACCATGTGGGCGGAGATGTAGTGCGTGCTGTGTGTGTGACTACCACTCCCCTTCACATGCACTAACCCATACAAGTCCAGCTCACCTCCACCACCCTAGAAACTCACCTTCATGGCTCCGCCTGCTCTGTTCTGCCCCCTGTCCTGATTTCTCTTTTGTCAAAGAGAACTAATTGAGCCCTGTTGAGCCATCACCTTCCTCTCTGTGCCTGATCCACCTGAGACTAACACAGCTGCAGTTCTGTTAACCCACCTTCCACCCCCAGCCCGCCCTACCCCTCTGTATGTGCACCATTCACAGTGCGCTACTAACACCGACGATCCTTTTTGTTAAAACTCTTTAACAAAAAGCTGCATGCTGTTTTTATTTTTTAATTTTTTTGTTGTTTTGTTCCAACCCCTTCACTTTCTTTTTGTGAAAGTTGATGTCACTCTCTTTGTGATTATAAATATCCTTTTTGTTTGGTTTGTATGTTTTTGGTAGAATGCAGCACTCTGGTGAATGTTA
Source organism: Remorina albescens (assembly GCA_034769265.1). Lineage (NCBI taxonomy): Eukaryota > Metazoa > Chordata > Actinopteri > Carangiformes > Echeneidae > Remorina > Remorina albescens. Next base: position 5,375,578 of record CM068493.1, read on the forward strand.
GACAAGCTTGGAATAGTTATAATCACAACAGAAAAATGCTTAATAAGAAATCTCATTGTTTCCTGTTTATTTGTGCTTGAGGATGTACTGTAGTGTGTAGTGGTGGGACGGTCTTGCATTTCACTTAATGTTTTTTATGTTCTGGCTGACCCACACTAGTGATATAACAGTCTCACATTGGACATTGGGCCCCACGGTGTGCTAGGAATTCCTGTTAGGGTTGTTCCTGCACTCCTCACTAGCCTCTTTGATACATTATCAGTTGCCAGGCATTATCCACATGGTTGGCTGTGTAGTTGGTGTAAATTGTCATCACTAGTACTGAAACTGAATGCCAAATTAAATATTTTAAAGTAGATGGCCTCACTGAAGGTTTCACACTTTCAGGGGCCCTGTGTGAAAAATGCATCTCTTTTGAGATTGCTGTGAAGCTACTGTGAATATATGTACGCTAGCTGAAAACCACTTTGTTTATAAGGGCCATCTAGTCAATAAAGAGTGTTTTCTACTGTATGAGTACTAATCATACTGTTTGACAATGGTCAAATAATAGACATGCTAACAGCATAAATTTGTGGTTTAACATAAAAAGTGTAAACACGGAATAGATCATTGATAACTGCCTAGAGATGCTGGAGGTGTCCAAGAACAGCACAACAGCTATTTCTAGCATACCTAATGGGGCCACATGCACACAATGTCTCCCTCTCTTCACCTGCACACCCACATATCCCCTCACACAAGCATATTCTGTCCACCCCGGGCCTTGTAATGGTAATCCAAGGCCCAATAGTTCCACTTCTGTCTCTTCCTCTTGCTGTATTTTTTGTGACAGCTGCATATGTTTCATGGTGCTCCCCTTGTCATGGTTACGGAATCACAGCAAGCTTGGAGTTTCTGGTCTTTGTTTTGTTAATGCAAGATTTCCATACCTGTTCTGTGTCACTTTTCTTTGTGTACTAAGATCTTGCTCTGTAGTGGTTCATATATGTATGCGTGTGATACATATATTGCCCTATCCTTCCTCCTTCTCCTCCTAACTTCTCAGTTAGTGGATGTGACTTGATGTGTTATCTTTATCATCCCCCCAAAAAATAGAAGTGCTAATGCCCAATTTCTTTGCCATAAACAGTTTTTTAAACTGCACTCCCACGGTAGGAGGGTGTCATGTAGTTTACAGGCTACACATAGTGTATTCATCATAGTGGAAAACCTGCCCTGCCTCTCAGTTCTCCCACCCTCTATCTCCCCCCACCCACCCCCAACTACCACTCCTTGTGCTCGAAGACACTGATGTTACACTCTGTAGGTGATGTGGATGACGATAATGATGATGGTGGTGGTGGTGGTGGTGGTTGTGCTGATGATGATAGCGTGATTTGAGTGGTTTATTTTTCTTTTGTTTGTTTGTTTTTTGACTCATGCCCACGGGGAAAAGCTCCTCTTATTATTGGAATATTTTTGGTTTTTTTCTCCTCTGTTCTTTCTGCTAGGATAACATTGGGCACCGGCTGCTTCAGAAACATGGCTGGAAGTTGGGGCAAGGCCTTGGCAAAACCATGCAGGGTAAGGAATCACTCTTCTCTACACTAATGTTCAATGTGTGCTGGTGGTACTGGGCCGCCACATTATGCCATTTTCTTTGCTCTAAATTTTCCAGGATTTTTTTGTACTATAGCATCTTTTCTTGTCTGTTTATAAGCTTTTTCTGACCTCCTCCTTTGTGTCTGTTACTGGGTAAAAATGGAAATGTGGGGTTTTATTATCATTCCACTAGTCTGTTTTACTCTTATGCTGCTGTTTTGTTGAGCAAGGAAAAGCAGGGACCCTGAGGGGTGGGAGATGGAAGTGAATTGTTAATTTGTTTGCCGTTGCTGCATTTAGTTTATATCAGTGCAGATTAAACCGTGCTTTTTACTGCTCCAAATGATGATACAATTGGATAGAAATTTGTTTACATTAATTTCTTTTAGGCCACCAGCTTTCAGAAACTGTGGTTCTGAATTTAAGATTATTTGATTTGCTAGTTTGTTATGTCTACATCACTAAACCCCTGGTTAAAATCAAACATCCGTTCTTATCATCTCCTGTTGGATTCATATCTTGGGAACAGAAAATAAATGTTTCTCTTCTGAAACATGGGTGTTAACTATTTTTAGAGCCAGTGATGCAGATAATGAAGAACACATGCTTTATTCTGGAAACATTAACATGGCTGCGACTTGACAGGAATGGAAAAATTATGAATTTATAGGGAAAGTGTGAGCATATTCTTTGTCTGGGCCAGTTGCACTTGCAATTTCAGACCTTGTCCTTGTGTCATGAAATTGGACCCACTTCAAAACTTAGGTACAGTAGAGAGTTCAGTTTTCAGAGACTGTTCAGATTCTGTACTAAAATGTTTCTAGATTTGCAGTGCCAGTTGATGGCACTGCAAATCTGTCACTTATCCATTGTAACTGGAACACATTCATTCATTCAACAAAATAGCTTTTGTTATGATAAAGTTCCACAGTTGTAAAGATCATGTATATCTGTATTGCAAAACACTGGGCAGTGTTTTGGCACCTGAAAAACCTTTACCTGCATTTATCCTTTCCTCAAACTGGACTTCCTGGATCACATTTCATTATTTCTCAGGTCTCTAAATAATAAGCCCTATCACTGCAACCCCAGTTCCTTATTTAGCACAGGACTGTTTTCAGTCCTGGTCTCCGCTGAATCTCATCAGATACTTTGTTTCCACTAGATTACCTATATTCTGTGACAAATCCACTCTCTGGCAAATCTGTATAATTTAGTGTTTGCACAAGTATCTTTCCATCTTTGTTCAAGTTTGAGGATTGTTTTCGCGTTTAAGTTTAGTGAAAGATGTACAATAAAAATCACTCACTGAATTCTGTGTAATCTAGAGAGCTTTCACAAGGCTACAAAGCTGCTGCGATTGAATGGCCTAGTTGATATTGACTTGTTTTAAGAGGGAGCTGGCTGAATAGAGCTGAGTCTGTGGGTTGGACTTGGCTAACGTCAGCACCTCACTAGCTCAACCCTGCTGTGCTCATTGGCTTAAAGACAGTGGTGCAGAGGCTTGGCGCATTTCCACCAAGCATCTTCCTGTGTCTTCCCTCGCTTTCTTTTCTCCCGTCAATATCTTCATTCTCTCAGTCTTTTATTATTTTTTTAACTGTTCCTTCATAGCCTCACTGTTGCCTGTACTCCAGCCAAAGAGGAGGATGTATAGCATTGTCAACAAGTGATGTCATCGTTGGCAAGCTAATGAGTCCTCGCAGTCTGCTAAGAGCTTGTTTTTCCACACAATTTCTGGCTTTTACTCTTGTCTACGTCCTCCACAAATTGTCTTCCTGTCCTCTTGCTCCATACCACTTTAACTGCTGATCTACCTGTTTTGTGTGTATGTCCCTTATGCACTCATTTCTTACTACTTTGTCTCTATTTGTTGCTCAATTGCAACTATTGTTCAAGTGCGTTTCTCTCCCTGTAAACCCAGCAGTAGCGTCTGTGCTTTATAACCACACTTAATGAGAAATGCCACTCATTCCATTTAACTGAGTTTCCAGCACACACCCAAACTTTGCACAAGTTATATCCTCACACATAACCTATGACTACGCTGAACCAGCAAAGTGATAGGGTCAATGGAGACACAATGTAAATACAAAGAGACCAAGATGTGTGTTTTGACTTGTGCTGGTTAACTGGATTTGTTGGCCATGTAGATTATGGAAATTGCATCCATCAAGTGAATGATGTCATTGCTTTTCTAGTTCAGTGAATTGTGTCTGATTGTATTGAAGAATACAGTTGTATATATGTTATCTCAGAGCAGGTGGTGATAAAATAGAAGTTTTATTTGTTCCTTCTTTATTAGATACCGACTGAAATGATAAACGTTTACAGACAAAAGGACTGTTTAGTTGTTTTTGGAGTGGTCTTCGAATGAATTTTCCCTAATAAATAAATTTTTAGACCGTATGGGAAAGGTCTTGCAGCCATAAACCATTTGTGTCTTTGTTTATATCTGGCCTAAACAGTTAGACATTAAACCATTGACTGTGTGTACTGGTGCTTCTAGATACAGAGATCTGGCGACTGGTTGTTGAGCTGAGTTGTTGCTGCACTAGCAACTCTCATTTGTGTACTTATATGGCCTTGCTTCCTTGTGTCGTCTCATAGGTATTCTGAGCCTGACCATGGCTAGGGACCAGAGTAGATCAGGGATCTGCTTCATGCTGGGCAGGCTGACAAGTGCGCGGAGGCTAACAACAGCAGAAATTTCTGAGCTTAGCGTCCATCGATGTTTATTTTCATCTGTCCTTGGAACAGCTCGAATAGCAATCTATTTGATGTGATAAGGATGTGTGCTTTGTATGGCTGAGAGAACAAGTTGCAGGAGCTGACTGTGCTCTTGTTTTTGCCTCTGGCACCACTGATGGGTGGTTATATAAGCATCCTGCTTTGTGGGCAGATGATACTGCGGCAAAATGTGTCCAGTTGTTGTATAGGAATTAATGGCACAGTGTTGTAGCCCACTGTCTCAAATTAGTTCAAATTTGCTAATACACTGAGGAGTAACACAACTGCACCCTTATCTCTCATTGAAGTCTGCTAGATAATCATTATGATCTTATTCTCCTTTCCTGTCCTCCTTGTCAGAAGAGAAGGTTTTTGAATTTTGAAGTGAAAGCATTGTGTCCCCTTTTTAAGTTTTTCACTGTATTGACTTTGTTCTTATTCTTCTTTTGTCCTTTTTGCCCCTTTTTAGGTAAGGTTTGTTGGATCCCCTCTGTATGTCAGTATGTGTGTGTGTGGGTGTGTTTTCTTTCTCCCACTCAGCAGTTGACCTCAATGTAACACCCCTTTTACAGTGTACTGTAGGCTAATGGCCTCTGTCAGCTTCCTTCTCTTTGCTTCATAATCACTTAACCTGTATTTCAATCTGCTCAGGAGTAAAGAGCTTTGATTTGAACAAAAGAACAAAAATCCATTGGAAATCAAGGTAGATTTAGGAAGCCATGATTCCATCACAACCTTTACAATCATCATCTTCATGTATTTTAGATTTTTTGTTTCCTCTTTGAGTTTCCGTGGCTGCTGTCGGGTATCTGATTGGCTGTAACCACGGCTCAGACTTTGAATGGCTTGCAGAGTAGACAAGTCGCTCCCCCCTCCCTCTGCTTGTTTGCCTGTTTCTACCTCCAAACATGTGAAAATTGTGTGTATGTGTGTGGTCATTATGTGGGACTGAGACACGTGTGTTTGTGTGTGTCTGTTACTGACCGGGCTATCAAGTCAACTTACAGGGAAAACCTCACCACCCTTCCACACCTCGAATATCTCTGTCCCCATGGTTACATGCTCCCATCCTCCCCCTGTTTCTTTGCCCCTCCTGCACAGCATGTTTGTCCCAGAGGTGCACTCCTGCCTGCCTCAAACTGTCACACTCACCTGGGGCTTTAAGCAGTGTTGGAGGTAACACAGTGAACAAAGACTTTCACATTACGGAGATATGTAAAACTTCACAAAGGTGCACAGCTCGTATTTTAGTACACCTTGCTAAAAATTGCTTTTTCGTAGCAATGCAGAATCTGCTCTAAGCACTGCTTAAAGCCTTGCTGACTCTTTCCTCAGGTACATTTTACGTGTGTCATGTGATCACTTGTTCCGGGGGTTAAGCACATCCCAAAACAAGTTTTCTGGCTGTAGGCTAGCGAGAAAATGAAAGAATCTCAGGGAGATTTGCTAACTGGGCTGACAAGTGTCTGAGGCAAAAAGCTCAAAGGGGGAAAATGGTGGTTGTCCCTAAAGCCATCTCCAATGTCAGACTAGACATTTGAACACAAGTTAAAAAAAAAAAAAAAGGGAACAAACATTGCAGCAGTAGTTGTTACTTTTAATGTTTTTGTTTGACTAGTTGCTTCCTTCCTTCCTCCCTCAACATATCGGAGGTAATATACCAGCAAGTTGCTTTTTTAAGCATCCCCTCTCCCAGTACAGCTCATGCCAAAATATTTATCTGATGGGGATTTTAGCTCTTTGCTTGGTTAAGGTTTGCTAGTTGTTGGGGTTTTTATTTATTTATTTTTTATTAAAACAGGGATACAGGTCTTTTGGTGCTCTTTGTAAGGGGTGGTAGTTTGGTATCCTCAGGGCATACTGTGGTTGAGAGCACAATGATGCCAGGTTAGGGGCCTGGGGACTGGGACCAGTGGTTGGGAGAGATTGGTGAGAGGAAATCCCTGTAAGCACCTAGCCCTGAATGAAGGGGTGAGGGGGGTGGGGGGTAACACACTGATGCCCCTCTGGTAATGACCCCCTCCTCCCCTTAACCCCACAACCACACTCCCAACCCCATCTTCCCTTCTCTATGTGCCTCAATCTTCCTGCTTAACCAATTGGTGTTTCTTTTTTACAGCGATTTGATCCTGCCCATGTTGTGCTGATGGTAAACTTAGTGGTAAATGTTATTTTATCCCCCAATTGAATTGTTTTTTGTTTTTGTTTTTTTTTTCTCCCATTTTTTTTTTTTTTTTTATGTTTTCCTCTCATCAGAGCACAAATGCTACATAGGCTTTCAAATCTTTCTGTATTAGTCCTCATTCTGCTGCTTGTATATTATCATGCATATGTATTACTCTTAGAACATTGTCATTTTGTTTGTTTTCAGTTTTTTTAAACCTTGTGATTCACACCCTGTGATTTAGATGCACATTGTTTTTGTCTGGTCCCTTTCTTTTCCACTGGAATGGGTAATGTGGAAGTATTGTCACTGTGTTTTAAGATTGGTGATAGTTTGGGATGACTGTAATTGTTCATTAATCTTTACCTCTGGGCCTGGCTTGTGACTCCATTAAGACAGACCACTGCAGTGGCTGGCTAACAAACCAAACTTTGTTTTTGGTTTCACTTCCCTTCAGTCTTATGATCCAGATACCACACAAACAGTCTTGTTTCTCTTCCTTTATGGATTGGGGCTCAACAGTCTTGTAATCAGAGGGTTGAAGTTACAGGCCCTCTAAGATGACAGACACTGCAGTGGGCGTGAGAGTCCAGACAGGCCACGATATGTTACAATGCCCATGCATCTATGATTTTCAGAATTAATATGTCATTGGGCTGTGACAAATAAATTATTCAAGGAACTCATAAGGAATGAGCCAACAATATTCTTACCCTTCTCTGTCAAGGAAGGTAAGAATGTGCCAGAAGTAGCCCATATTAGTTACAAATTTAATGTTGAATTAGGGAAGCTAAATACATTTTGTAATAGATTATGCATGCTATCTGTGGCCTCTCTTAGGCTGGAAAATGACAAATGTATAGCAGTAGGACTTAATTTTAAAGTCAAATTGGTAAGGAAATCAAAAAAATCTAAGTTGATCATACATTTCCAAGCCCAAGCGCTTGTAATTATTCCATGCGCCCAATGGTATACATAGAAAATTGATTGATTAAAAAAAACAACTAAAAATTACCCAACTTGATAATGTGGGAGGAAAAAAACTGAAATCAAACTGAATTGATAATCACTCATCATCAGTAAGATGGATTATTGTATCTGGCTGGCAACAGGAGCAGCAGACTATTCCAAATTCTTTTTATGCCTTTTGTTTTGAGATCCCCTGCCTATCTGTTTGTCTGTCCTCCCCTTCTCCTCCTACCCATACCCATGTTTTACCAGGTAAGTATCCCCATCCCTTGCACTGTCACCATGGCGATACCTGGCCTGTGACGTCACTCTGCTGTAGTTCAGTGCTTGTGTCCTATTTTAATTTTACTGTCTTTCTCTCTGCTTTGTTTGGCTGATTATGAGTGGATTAAGCAATTCTGTGTCAATCTCCAAAGTAGTTTTGATTTTTATATATTTTATATCTTTAATGTTTCATTCTGTTTTGTTTGTTTTCTTTTGGTTGTCTTTGGTTTGTTTATTTTTCAACAGTTAATTTCCTTCTGATCTAGCTCTTTTCACAGCTTACATAACATAGCTTAACTAGACAAAAGAAAATAACTTTTCAGTCCCAGTCTTGATGGGGAAGCGGGCCTGGGACAAGGGGAACAGATTTGGATGTCAGGAAAGTGAGAGGGGGTTGCAAGGGTCAGCCGTCCTGCAGAGTTCAGAGAGAGATGATGCAATAGGCCCTCGCTAATATTGGTAGGCTTTGTTACCCTCATTGAGGATGTCGCAGTGGTTGCTCAGTGAGCAGTGGCAGCAGCTGCGCAGGCCTGTTGCAACTCCTTCACATACCCACACAAACACACAGTCCCTCAAGCTGTAGTGTCCTTGATAAACTAGAGATTCTGGTTTAGCAGGACTGCAGTGAATGGGTGGAGGAGGGTTTGTGGGCAGAATAACTACACTGAAAAGATATAACAACACATTAACTTTAAGCTGATGGTCTTGTAGTGAACTTTATCATAGCTTGACAACAATGATGCCCTTGACTTCATTTAATCTGCCAGGAATTAAATAAATGCAACTTAATTTGACTCATTCAAAATGCAAATGAGCAGCCAGGTCAAATATTACAGGAAGGATAAATTGGTTGGTACTTTTTGGCTGCAGTAAGCTGTGAGAATAGCTGGTGTTTGGTTCACTGTAGCTTTCTGGTCTCTTTGCACTTCAAGGCAAAATTCTCTAACCCCAGCACCCTATGCTCTAAAAGCAGGCTGTCTCCGAGCTGGCTCTCTGTCTATGTCTCAAAAACTCACCTATTCCTTTCTCTGTCTCTTTTCCCTCAGGACGCACCGACCCTGTGCCCATTATCCTCAAATATGATGTTATGGGGATGGGACGGATGGAGATGGAGGTAAGATGCCATTTATCCTTTTACCTAACACTATTTTGACACATCTACGCTATTTTTGTTTTGATATTGGACCAGACCTGTCCTTCAACTCAGCGTCCTCTGCTGCTTTGCTGAAAGTCAAAACTATTAGTTGTAAAACTAATATTGAAAAGCTCATTGACTTTCAGTATGGTACTAGAAACTACGATCATTTGTTAAAGTTCTCCTGGTGATGTGTGAGTGCTAAGCTTAAGCAGAAACAACCAGAGGCAACAGCTGTCCAGTAACTGGCAACACACAGAGACAGATTAAGAATACCCAACGATGAAGCTTATATCCAACTGAAATCATATTTCCTTTGTTATATAGCTCACTACTGATTTCTGAATAATAACCTTTTTTTTTTTGCTTCAGAGAGCACATATTAGCATAGGAGCAGCATAGGGCTGCGGAGGAGTGAAAACTGTCAAAAGTTATCAGTCACCTTTTACCAGTTGGTAGTCTGATAGACAACTATGAGTGTGTGGTATGTCAGGAAACACTGCATGAATGATTAAATGCAAATCAGTAAAAGGAGGAAAAATCATGGTGTGGAAATGCTTTTGTGGGGACTGCATGGGATCGTTCTCATGCTGAAACAAAGATGTAACTATTCACCTTAAAATCATAAAATGGCTCTTCTTGGTCTATGAAAATTGAGTTGAATATGATTAGTTGTAAGGCATATTTGTATTTCTATATAAATGTATTGGTGCAATTCCTCAATAACCATCAGATAGACACTATCTCCAAAGTTTCTGTGAACAAGATACATTGCATTTTGGGACACAACAGCATAAATTCAGTATAAAGTGAATTAGGATTGCTGCAATTGATTCAGGAGCGTTTTCTTCACTTTGTTCCAACTGCTGTGTTTGTCCTTTTTAGCTGGACTATGCAGAGGACGCCACAGAGAAGAGAAGAGTGCTCGAAGTTGAAAAGGAGGACACAGAAGAACTGCGGCAAAAATACAAGGTGAATACTTTCAGCATTTTGCCATGATAAAGAAGATTGCTAGTTCTGTACTTGGTTACCTCTAAAATTCCTTCGCTCATTCCCTCCTTTATTTTCCACCAATTCTAGGATCAGATGGAAAAAGAGAAAGCCATTGCAAAGGCTCTGGAAGACTTGAGAGCCAATTTCTACTGTGAGCTGTGTGACAAACAGTACACCAAACACCAGGAATTTGACAACCACATCAACTCTTATGACCACGCTCACAAGCAGGTACTGTTAACTCCAAGTTTTTGTTCTCTGATTGGAGGCTAAGAAAACTGGTCCTTATGTTTCTCCCCCCTTCTTTTATATTTGTGTGATGCAGAGGCTTAAAGAGCTGAAGCAGAGAGAGTTTGCTCGAAATGTGTCATCGCGCTCCCGGAAAGATGGAAAGAAGCAAGAAAAGATGCTGCGCCGATTGCATGAGCTGGCTGAGCAGAGGAAACACCAGGACCGGTAAGAATCCACTCCTGGAGTGCCTCCTGCTGGCTGGTTTCACCATGTATTTATTATGGCACAAAGTCTGTAGAGCCTTCATGATTGTGTGGCCAAACAGAGAGACCACAATGTGGATTTAATATTAGTGAATGATCTCCTCTGTAAACATAATAGAAGTGAAATGGTAGTTTTGTCTGCAGGACGCATTTCCCAAATGAACACAGACATGTCATAGATTTTACTTTAACAATCTCTAAATTCCTTTATAATCGAGTTGATTAAAATAAAGTCTGATGCTAAAGACTGTAGAGATTGTGTCAGACTTTTGTAATGTTCGCAAACGCCACAAGCATTTAATTATCCTCTTTTCCTACTAGCACTGCAATGAAGTTTGAAATGTTGGACCCACATCACATTGGTGTCATGCATCTGTTTTTCAGTACTCCAGGAAGTGGGCCCATGTTCAAAACCACCACAGTGGCTGTAGATGGAGAGAAGGCAGAGGATGGCGACAGCATGACCTCTGACAACCTAGCTTTGACGGATGGAGCCCTGGAAGGATCACTGACAGACAAAACTGGGCAAACCTCGCCAAAGCCTGGCCCAAACATCAGCTTCTCTTTGGGAAAGAACAGCTCCTCCTCCCCAACCCCGAGTGGTGCATCTAAAGTCAGTGTGTCCTTCTCTTTTGCCAAGAAAGCTCCAGTAAAACTGGAGACAGCAGCTGCAGTATTCGCTGATCATGGTGAGGAGGCTATGGAGGAAGAGGAAGGCCAGGAGGGAGAAAAGACTGGAGGACAAGAGGAGGCTTCTGGTGGTGGCACAGACAGCCCCAAGGGAGTCTCAGGAGGAGGTGAAGGAGGAGAGGGCGGAAATGTGGCAGGGACGGAGGAGGCGCAGCAGCCCGATGACGGAGGCTCTCTTGCCTCCACACTCAACAAATTGAAGATGATGATGAAAAAAGAAGAAGGATATGCTGGACAGGAGCCTCAGTACTATCACTATGTACCTCCAGCTCACTGTCGGGTAAAGCCTCACTTTCAGTTTTTGCTGTTCATGAAGGCCACTGAGCAGTGTCAGAATAAAGAAGAGGAAGAGGAAGAAGAAGTGCAGGAGGAGAAGGTTGAAACTAGTTCTGAACAGACAGAGCCCAGTGTGATAGAGTGTAAGACTGAAAAAGAACAAGGCAGTGCCCCTTTAAACCCTGACTCAGAGCCAACTCCTCTATCACCTACAGTGAAGACAGAGGACGTCTCCTCATGCGCAGCGGACACAGCCTCTTCAGTACCCACTTCACCTACAAAAAAGGCAGAGGCTGCACAGGATACTCAGGATTCCTCTTCAGGTCCTAAAATACCCACTGGTCCCTTTTTCCCGGTTCTTAGCAAAGATGAAAGTACCACCCTGCAGTGGCCTTCTGAGCTCCTTGAATTCACAAAAGCACAGCCTTCCCTGTCTTATAGCTGTAATCCTCTCTACTTTGACTTCAAGCTGTCCCGCAACAAAGGAGTGCGGGGTGGGAAAGCAGCAAAGTCCCCCAAGCCCTGTGAAGAGTTTGATGACAAGGGACAAGAGGTAACAACCTCAACAGCTGCAGAAAATTCACCTACTAAACCTGGAACCAGCAATGACAAAGACAAGCTGTCGATGAAGGGAGAGGCTGGCCAATCAGAAGCAGAAGGTGATGAGCAAAAGCCCGCAACTGGCAGCAGTAGTGCCAAGAAAAAAAAGAAAAAGAAGAAGCATAAGAAGTCTGCAAAGCACTCAAAGCGCAAAGGAAAAGAGAAAGGAGCAGTCGAAGGTGCAGAGACTGAGGTAATGCAGGAAAAACCCAAGAAGAAGAAAAAACACAAACGGAAGAAGAGCAAAAACAAAGCTCCAGATCAAGATGAGGCAACGGGTGACGAAAAGGAGAAAGCAAAACCAAAGTCTGAAGATAAAATGGTTTCCTCCTCTGTTCAGCTGACAGCTGGAGGGGGGGGGGCTACAGGAAGCACAGGAGCCGAGCTGGGGAAAAGAAAACGTGCTACTAAGGAAGTGCCTTGCAAGTCTGGAGCAGAGGAAGCTAGAAAGGGCACAGAGAAGGCCAACTCCTCAGAGGAGCACAGTGGCACCAAGCGGCAAAAGACAGACTCCAGTGCACCTCAAAGTGCCTCCTGCTCCACCTCAGCCAAGAAGAGTCCAGGGCCCGGCAGACCTCCCAGCAGTGAGAGTGAAGAAGAAGGGGGGTCGAACACTCAACGTTCACGTCATCACAGGTCTAGTCCTCGGGAACAACGCCGCCACCATAGTGAGGAATCGAGGCGGTCCTGCAGTCGTTCATCAAGACGAGGGGAAAGACGAGGCAGCAGTAGACGCCGCCATCGTGGCCAAACCTCCCGTAGTCACTCCTACTCCAGCAGCTCTGAGCGTTCCTCAGCAGGCAGCAGTGCCTACAGTCACCGCAGTCGTAGCTACTCTGACAGCTACAGTGACTACAGCACCGAAGGTCACAGACGGCGGCGGTCCAAGCGTTCATCAGACTCCGAGTATGAGCGGAGGGGTAGCCGAGGGCGTCGACGATCCAGAAGGCATCAGTACTCCTCTTCCTCCTCAGATGACTCCCGCTCACGTTCACGCAGTTACAGCCGCAGAAAAAGGCACCGGCGGCACCACCGGAGCAGCTCGCGAAGCTCCAGCAGCTGGAGCCGCAGCACCAGTGCAAGGTCCTGGAGGCGCAGCTACAGCCGGAGCCACAGCTCTGCCAGCCGCTCCTCCAGTTCAGCCAAAGGTTCCCCTCACCGACGGGGCGCCAGAGGTCGAGGGGACAGTGACACACATCGCAGAGACTTTAACCGCTCTCGCATCTACCGATCCCAGTCCCCACGATCATCCTCATCACGAGGCCTTAACCGTAACACCCATTCATCTAGCTCACAGGCTCTGAGGCCGGGGGGATCCCGAGATGCAGGGGAACAGAAAAACACCCTGACTGCACGGCAGCTTCTGGAGAAGGTCCAGTCCAAAAAAAGTGCTGACGATTCTTCCACAGGAACAAAATCTGGTATCAAGATTAAGGACCCACCACAGGGTTACTTTGGTCCCAAACTACCCCCGGCCCTGGGAAATAAAGCCATGCTTCCGCTTTTTGGTAAGCTGCAGGCAGGGAAGAAACCAGTGATTCCCCTAACCAGACCTGATGAGGGCGAGAAATCAGGAGCAGGGAAAAGCTCTGAAGCTGAGGGAGAGGTCATCCTGGTTGAGCCTATAAGAGAGTTCCCTCCTCCACCACCACCTCCAGCCCCACCAGTACAGAAGGTTGAGGAGGCCCCACAGAGCACAGTAGCACCAGAGGAGACACAGCACCCTGCCACAGAGGCCCAAATGCATCCAGAACCACGGCCATTGTTTGAACAGGAACCTTCTATGATAATGCCTCAGTACCAAGGAGATTCAGGACAGGACCCGTCCCAGAACACCATGATGGAGTCCCTCATGCCAGAAATGCAGCAGCAGCAGCCCCCAATGCATGCCTACCCTGCTTATGCACCGCCCAGCCTGGAGGAAGATGGCATGGAGGCAGAGGAGGATGGACTGGCTCCTTTGGAGAGCCAGCCCATTACATTCACACCAGAGGAAATGGAGAAGTACAGCAAGTTACAACAGGCTGCACAGCAGCACATCCAACAGCAGCTTTTGGCCAAGCAGGTAAAGACATTTCCCACTGCTGCCGCAGCAGCAGCAGCCGCCGCAGCAGCCGCCAACCTGGCCCCAGCTCCGCCTCCACCAGCTCTGCAACAGATCCATATTCAGCAGCCGACAGTGTCGGTGGCCTCCGGCACGTCTATCACCACAGTTCAACACGCCATCCTGCAGCACCATGCTGCCACTGCTGCAGCCATGGGCATCCACCCAGCACATCCACACCATCCACACCCTGCACATGCTCAGTTGGCCCAGGTACACCACATTCCCCAGCACCACCTAACCCCCATCTCTTTGTCGCCTTTGGGCCCTTCCCTTGGTCACTCTCTGGGACACTCACTGGGACATGCTGGGCTGATTCCTGCCCACCCCACAGCCTTCCTCTCTGGTCAGCCCATACATATTATCCCAGCTTCTGCACTTCACCACACCCCTTTAGCTCTCCACCATGTCCCCCATACAGCCCTCTATCCGACACTATTCACACCTCGGCCCTCACAAGCTGCTGCAGCAGCAGCTCTCCAGCTCCACCCACTCCTACACCCAATCTTTTCAGGGCAGGACCTCCAGCACCCACCTAACCATGGCTCTTGAGTTATAATTTAAGTGAAGGAGTTCATTCACAACTCTTATGTGAAAGACTTGACCTGAACTATGTTGGTTTGGAGTTTTAGATCAAGTCTGTGCAGTCAGCGAGACAGGAAGCTTGTCAATAAACCACCATTTTTTTCTGGCCTACACAGTACAGCAAGTTGTAGCCACAAAGTGGTGCTGCCTGTGTTGGCTTTAAAACAGACACTAAAATTTTATTCTGACTCATGAGACTTTTTCATGGTTTTCCCTGAATTTTTAAGACAGGGTGTCGATTTGAAGAGAGAATTCCTCAAGACATCGGTTTATTTTCCATGCAGAGGGGGATCAAAAGTACCCATTTATTTTGATGACAAATCAGAGAAACCACTGGAGTTTTTTTTGTTGTTGTTGTTTGTTTCCATATAAAAATATTCTCTCAGTTCCTGCTCATTTTGGCAGCCAAAGAAGGACATTATGGCTGAAGCTATAAGGAAAATCATGTCAGATACGGAGGACGAAGTGTATGTAATGTAACCCTCAGAGACAGACTATTTCATTATTACTGGTCTTTTCTGTTCTCATATGACTACTTGCTTCCTATTGGCTCCCTGGTCTCAAAAAAAAATTGTATTGCAGTAACTTGTACATATATCAGTGTGTAATGTGAAGAATCATACCGATGATGACCATTTGAAATTACAGCTATGGTGTCCCCATCAGTATGACATTGTCACCATAGGACCCCCTCTGGCAATGAGGGGAAATGTGATGTTTGGGGTTTTAATATCCCTGATGCTCTGAGGCAAAGCTCATGTTCCTTTGTGGTGAGGGTACACCTGAATGAATTGCACTGAAATCTGTAAATCAAGATGGTGCTTTGGCATCACGTAACAATAAGATTGTAGTATACTGCAATAATTGTATTTTTCTGTTTTTAAATTATTTTCCAAAATGCTCTTCAAAAGAAGGGCGGTGTTTTGCTTTTGTGTAATTTTGTAAATAAAACTGCTGTAGATTAACCTATTAACATTCTAGAGGTGTGAAACTGCTGTTGGAAGAAGAAGAATGTCAAGTTTGATGGAAGATGAACACTCTGTATTTTATCAAAGTTGTTTCTAAATCCCCCCCCCCCAGCAAAGACGAACTGGGATGGTGAAGGATAGTTATCGGTCAAACAGTAGCAACTCTGTATTTTTTAAAGACTTTCTCTGTTTCAGCAAATAAAATCTTGAGTTCATGTGTCTTTTTTTTTTCCCCATTACACGTTAGCAGACTTGCATGACAATCAGAAGACACATCATCTGGGTCACATAAAGGAGTTTTGGCCGAGGTCAATGTTCAACTTGAAACACTAGATGGTGCTGCAGTTTTGTTTTTTTTACTGACTTGAAGCAGTAAATCCACAAAATGTATCCTAACACCAGTTAAATCTTTGTAATGTTATTTGTATTGAACTTGACGTAAGAGTAACTTTGGGGAAAAAAAAACAATTCAACTGATTAATTTGATGAAGACATGAAGGAAATTAGACATGTTTTATTCTATCGAGAATTATATCACTCACATAGTGAGACTGGACTCGAGCACACAACCAAGTTAGGGTATGTAACAATTAGAAAACAACTTCTTCTAAGAGATATTCTTGTTCATAGCTGGTGTATAATTTTGGCAACAAACATGCTCATTTGCCAATTTAGGTACACCTTGGTGTTCTGGTACAACTGTCCTGCCATAAATCCTCCCTTTGTTAGGGATGTAATCTGTTTTTGTTGAAACTGTTGAAGAGGTGCAGATTCAGCTGATCATTTTGGAGGCTTAAGTTTGTGGTACATCTGAATTATGTTATGCAGAAGTCTTATTACAATTTTATCCAGTCCCTCAATTTAACATAACATCATAACCTCCATGATATCAGAATTAATTGCAATACTGTTGTATCAAATTACATAATTCTGGGAGTGAGCATATCACATAAAAGAAGATTCTTCAGGGAGTATTCTTCAGTTGCAATGATAGGAAACGTGGAGCTTTTAGTAATATTTCTATTTCTCTACTGAGTCATGCTGATTGAGGCATAATGAAACACTAAGGAACAAAAAAAGCTTTTGCTTTTCATCAGCAAGTTGAGGATAAATATGTGTTGAAGTATTAAGAAGCCACATGGATAAAGTTTCAGAGTGGTTTTGATTTTTTGAAAATAGATGATGGGTGTGTGGCAATAATCTGAAGGAAGCAGCAGAGAGTTCGACACTCTCGGAACTTCAGGTGGAATGAAAATACTGTCTGTCACTGAAGTCTTATTCCAACTTCAGTTTCACAAGTGTCCAGGATTTATAAATGGAGAACTAACTACAATAGCAATATTTAGGTGTTTAAATTTCAGCTCTGCCACTTTTCATATCATGAGGGACGATGTGCTGCAGAAATATCCACGACTCATCAGTGGTCAGAGGTCAGCCCAGGTATCTGATTACCAGGAACATGAAGACGCAGGTCACCAGCATGCCTCCAATCATGATGAGCTTGTCTTGGGTGGCTCGCCTCTCAATCAGCCTCATCACTGTGTTCGACAGCCCCAACATGTTGGCCACATCCAGCATCTTCTTATGGGTCCCCTGTGCAGAGCGGTAAAATGTGTTAGATTAGGATAAAATATCCATAAAAAAACAAAACTTTGGAAGATGGAGACATTACATAACGACATTGCAATCATCTAAGCTAATTCATCTGATTTTGGGAGATGACAGAGTGCCAACACCCAGCCTAATGTGACGCTCCGTCAGAAAGGTTTCTCATGGCTAGACACCCAGGCTGAGTGCTGATTGACAGACACACCCTGATAAGAGGAGGCCTGAAGCAAAACCAGGAAGACCATCTCCTCCCTGGAAACACAGACTCACCCTCACGCTGAGCCCGCCACACTAACAATGAGACTATTGTGATCAATATGGACACCAGAAATGGAGTCAGGGAACAGAACTTTTCACCAGTATCTGTCAGGGAAACATTCCTTTTTATGCCGCTTCATTTCCGAAGAAAATGATAAGTGGTTTCCTCTGTTCAGCTGCAGATAAGGTTTTTTTTTTTTTTATTTCTTCCCAGATTGTGTGTAAATCATCAGCACACACCTTCAATGTGGATCTCTGATCTCTGAGACCGTTGAGGATGCTGCTGCCGCTGCCCAGGAGGTCATCCATGTTTCTGTGCGCGTTGTGCAAATTGGAGTTAAACTGTAAGGTCTCATCTATGGGGATGGAGGTATCTGCATCCTGTGGAATGAGATCAAACATCCTCATTTCACATGATTTGGGTTAAGACTAAGGCATTTATACTGTGTGTGACACTGTGATGTGGACATCTGAGCAATAATAACAACACATCTTACATCACATAAGATCAATAATAAAACATAGAATAAGTAACATCAGTAAAATTACAATAAGCAGCCTGGAATAACAGAGGGACATCACACCGACTTCCCCGCCAGCCTTTTTTCAGGCACATCAGACTTACATTTGTTGTGAAGGTGCGGCTCATGAGTTCCTCCCGCTCTCTTTCCTGGGCCTCTCGGGTGTAACGTCGGTGCTGGAAATTTTGCAGGGCAGTGCGGAGGTGTTGAACATCATACTTAAGCTGGTCCACTCGTCTAACAAAAAGCAAAAGAGAAAAAAAAAAGTCTGTCGATTACAACTTGCTGTGAGGAGGACAAAAGCCAAAAGTTCTCTAGGACACTACAAAACCAGGTCTTTAGGTCGTAAAAAGCAAGAAGTTAAATTCCCTCAAAAACAAGTCTGCAAAGACATTTAAACTTTAAAATTACATCTGTTAAAGTTTTAGGCAGCAAAATAAGTTCGGACTTTTTTTGTAATTGATTTCAGGCTGTCAGAGGACATTAATACACTTATAATCTAACAGCAGGACCCTTTTGACAGTGGACAGTGCTGTAAGAGACACTTCCCTACAGAAGACAGGAGGCTCATGATGTTATGGGTGATTTTAACGGAAACTTCATTTTTAATTAGTTAATACAGCTTTTTTTCCGATACATATCTGGCTCATATTAATTAGTTAATTATTAGTAAGAATTGTTATATACTGTTGAGAAGAATTACCAAAAGGTGTTATAAACTGATTAATCTAATTAAAAATCTAAAAATTGTGAGCCTTTGGCAGTCTTTCAATAGTATAACAATAAAATAGATCTAAAATATGTAATTACTTTGTCTGTGGTATGAAAAAGGTTTTGCACAAACATGACAAACACTCATCCTCTGACGTATTTCATTGCACCACATTTGAATCGTCAGTGTACTTACTTGCTCTGGTCATTGAAACATATTTTCAAATCTCATGCACCCAGAATGACGAGCATCTGAGTCGCCCCCTCTCCTGAGCTTCACTCAGGCCCAAGTAGAGCTCTACTGAGATCAGAGGAGTGCTGTGGGATGGGGTGTACTGTGTCCCCTAAGGCCTGTTTACCCAGCTCAGAAATGAATCTTTGCCCAATGCAGCAGGAATGCTGGTGATGACGGGGCTTCTGCGGAAATGTTTTCATAGAGCCACGTCGCCACAGGGCAGGACAGGGCTGCCTGTCTCATCCTCTACGCCCTCCCCGTGCCTTTATGAGATATGGCTCACCCTGCCAGCTCTGGGGCTTTAGGGCCACCGTCAATTGACTAATCCCAAACTCACAATTTGGCGTTCTGACGGCGGTTTGGTGGCTCCTTGCTGGCCAGAATCTCAAGGCGTTCTAAATGGTTGAATATCTGGTCGATTCTAGCCTGAAGGTCATTCTCTAACACTATATGGAGAAAAAGAAAAGTATTAGTGGATACAGAAAAATTTAAATTTATTTGATGGCATAATGGAGGGAATCTGATTCCAAAAAACGAACATGGTCCAAAACATGATCAGTTTTCTGATACATATCACAACATAACATCAAACCCTGACATTAGAGAGGTTTAACCAGCCAATGCCTGTCGTCTTTGCTTGGAAAACAACTAAAAATTATTTGTCATCAGAATAATTGCAGATAATTTTTTTGTCAACTTGTCAGTTAATCGACTAATAGTTGCAGTTCTACATGAAATTTTGCTCATACTCTCCTGTTCCATACTTTCTGTTGTTTTCCTGAAATCTGTTTTCCCATCTTCTTTTCGTTTACATGCTTCTGAGACTGTGGCCACCAATTTTCATCTTGGTTGTATTAAGATCCCATATAACTGCAGTTATGGGTGGAATCGCCCTTGTTCATTAGTAACTGTATAAGATCAGTATGCTACATCCCCCCGCGGTGTTAAAATACGTTGATGTCATCATTTGGGGATGGAGAGGAGGAGGGGAGAGGTTGTCTACTGCCTGGCTCCCACCATTATCAAGAAGAAGCCTTTCCAGCTTTTGTCACTGTACCCACCCCACCGCTTCCTGTCCTGGCACCAGCCTGGCCCAGAGCTGATCAGGCGAACAATCAACTACGGAGACACCAGCCCCCCCTACAGTCATTATGTCAGAGAGAGTCACAAGCAGCCATAACAAAGACCAAAACCAAGAGTGGAAATTAAGAGAGCGTTCAAAAATAAATGAATCGGAAGTGGTGCCATTAACACTGATCTTACCACACTCATATACAGATAAATCCTCTGCCCATTACCATAACTTTTCCCATTAATGTTTTACAATAACAGTAACAAACAAAGCTGGGGTTTGGGAGGATAAGGTTAGTACGTTAAACTGCTAATTAACAAACAAGTAGCTTAAATACGTACACATGGACTTCCAAGAACAAAAACAGGCCACAATTTCACTATATTCTGACTGTTGTGTTCTTCTCTACACAGTGAATAATAACTGATGACACACAATTATTCTGTGGTGGAAAAACACAAAACTCACAGACAACAAAAGTGTGTTAGTGACATTACACAAAGAAAACTCTCATGTATATTTATGAAAACTGTGCTTTGGTGGTTCAAGTTTAATATAGCTGTGATTAATCTAATAATAGAGCGCCAACTGATATGGAGGGAACTTTTTCTGCCTGTTTACTGATTATTGGACGTTTTTTTGATCATCAGCAGCAGAAACTCACAATGTACCGACTGACGGTCTGTCTTCTCCAGGTTTCCCATCAGAGACTGAACCTCCTGGATTTGCCTTAATGAGGACAAAACATAAAGTTAAATCGAAGGAAAGGAAAACGGACACATGAAGCCCCCCAAAAACACAACGACACTGGTCAGTGAAAACATGGAGCAATGAACAATTACAGAAACACTTAAAAGGCCATTATTGGCGACGTGTCGGTGATTTTTACGGATCACTGTTTGGTAATTAGCTAGTTTAGTTACACTCGTTGGCTGTCTTCAGGACTCACTTGTTTGTTTGGTGGTAAAGCGTCTCCATTTTTCCAGGTTTTCCGAAACGCTTTGCTCCCTTTTTTATTTTGAATTATTATTATTATTTTGGCTTTAATGTAATTATAATAGCTTTACTCTGACAGGTGGCTAAGCTAGCTAACGGTATCCGAGCGTACACGTCATCAGCCGAGCGTTTGTGTACGGAAAAAGGAAAGCGGAAGTTCCGTTGCGTCACCGGAAATGAGGAGAGAGAGAGAAAAGCGCGACGAGGTCTCACTCCGCGTCGATTTTTGGACATCGAAAAGGTAATGGCGTTTGTGTACTGTCTGATCCTCATCTTTAGGCTAATTTTCTATCCATAAAATTATATTATAAACAATACAATTATATTTATAAGGTTTGATTATTCATTTTATATTGACTTAGTCAACGATGAGATTTGTTTTCAGACTAAATTCTGATGATACACCACTTAAGTGTCTCTGTGAAGTTGAAACTGGGAATTTTGCACATAGGATTAAATGTTAACAGTTATGAAAGCTGTTGTCACTTGATTAATAGATGAATTAATTGACAATTGAATAAAATGAAATTGAATTAAATTAATAATTTTAGCACTCACATGCTGGTTGGTTTGCAGGTTAATTATGAGCAGATAAACAAATAAACAAACAAAAAATTAAAAAAAAATTGCAGGGGGCAATAGGAATCGGATCATAACTATTATGGACAAGTTCAGATTTAATCAATTTTACTCAGCTGATACTAAACTTAAAACATTTAAATCTCCCCTTTGGGCTACTAATTCCATTATATTTGATATTCTCTTAAATGTAATCGCTGACAAGTGTAATAGTAGAGATCCTTTCCCGTTCTGAGACAAGCTCTGAGAGCATGAAGCATAATCTGTTGACATGTAGACATGCGACAGGAAAGACTCTGTGAAACATGGCCTAAGGGCAGCTTTTGTCAGCTCACCCTGACTTAGTCTAATTAGGCTATCTTTTTTTTTTTCCACTGATAGGTGTCAGAATATTCCCGTCTGTCCATCCAGTGTCTTCCTTCTCGCCTGCAGCCAGAGACACCAAAGTTAATGATATCAAACTTGAAGTTGCAGATCACTTTGGAGAGGATGTCTGAGGATGGTGAAACAGTGTTTTTTGATGTTACCTGCCACAGACTGGATGTGTCATGGAGTACTGTGTGAAAGTGGAATAATTGGATTTCCCAGAAAAAGTTTAAAAAATAACAATAGTTCCTTGTTGATTTATCAGGTGTGAAATCATCCTGGGGCACAACCTGCACCTCAACAAAACCACATCTCACTCACATCCCAGCAAACCTCCCTCACTAGTCTGTCTGCTGATTCTGGAGGGGAGAATCATTGAGGCCAAATTCAAACACACTTTGACCTAATTAGTGCAGTGAGCTGTTACAAGCTCCTGTTTGCTAGTGATAGTTGTATTTGTTTAACTCGTCCAGCACAGCAGTAAGAAGTCGACTCAGACAGTTTTCCATGGCTGCCTGATGTTACTTCAGTTGATGGTTGTATCTTCAGGCTACACACTTCTCAACAGAGGTCCTTTTCACCCACCCCCACATGTCAGAAACCTTGAGATCTGTTCATGCCACTTCTTGCTCTTGCTGTTCACCGTTTTCGGTTGTCATAACACATCCCCCGGGGCAGTGGTTGGATGTGCACGGCTTAAACCTGTTGCTCAGATCAGGGAGGGAAGAAGCAGAGAATGGGAGCGAGAAGGCCCCCATCAAACCACCTCTGAGGAGCACATGTACGCGTTTCCCTCCCTCCCTGAAGGTCGTGGGGTTCTCTCCGTCTGTCTGTCTGTCCTTTATCTTTCAGCCCTCGGGAAAGGATGAGATGAGCTTACTGGTTTTCCTCCACACCTGAGCACCACGGGCGCAGGCTGGAATCCAGACTCCAGGTGTGGAGCACGATCATGCCACTGCAACTGACCGGGAGATCACAAGTGGTGACACTTAGGTTAAGGTCATTATACATCCATACGTGTTTGTAGCACGTAGGAAGATGTTTGTGTGTCAGTATATCTCACAGTATTGGCCAAAGATTTAAATAAAATTTTAATGGTGGAAATAGTATTGATATATTGAATAATGCCACAATATCTAAATAATGAAGACCTTATTAGTAGTAAAAAAAAGTATTAAAATATACTTAGTATCAAAAGATAAAAACACTCATGAAACAAAACATCACTATTGAACGTGTCGTAAATATCATGTGTGGTACAAGTAGCCTGTGATATGAAAGTACTATCACTGATTGATTAATATGGATGCAACATTTTAAGAGAGGTTGAGGATGAAAAGTATTGATTAGTCTATAAAGATGTATAACTTATAAACTGATCACATGCTTAGAAATGTAATGGAGTAAAAAGGGGATGTGGTGGAGTTAAAATTTCAGGGAATGAGAATCCTCAAATACATAGAAATTATACTTTAACATCATACTTAAGTAAACATTCCTGGTTACCTTCCACTGCTCTTATTTAAATGAAGGACAAAGGACAACAAAGTAACCCGTTCTTCAGTTTTCTTTGTATTTTAATGTACACTTTTTAGGCATTTCCAGGCATTTTCTCACATCATGGTTTTAACAAATATAGTTTGTGTGTGTGTGTGTGTGTGAGTGGCCACCTCGCTGGACCAACATAGAAAAAAGGTTATTTTCTGATGGCAAGCGTTGCTACTTTGGGTGCGCCAAAATTTTGCACCAGATCAAGATCCCTGTCCTGCTTAGACAACATGGCAGAAGAGTTATTGTTCAGTCGCAGAAGAAAGCACTCAGTGTGCTCTGTGATTACTCTCCTCAATAAAACTGTTTTGTTCATCAAGGGAAAATAATATGTTATTGAATCACTTTTACACAACGTACTTAATGATGTTTTCCAGGCAATATAATACATCGTAACTCCACAGTGATTGCCCAAGACAGACAGAGTGGAGAAGCCAATTATGAGGATCAAAATTGCCTCGGGTCAACAATTTTTGGATACCAGTCATTTTTTTTTAAGGCACACCGATGTTCTCACTCCCCCCCCGAGGCAGATGATCCATTCCACTTTGAAGCCATGATGAGATGCTGAATGAAAGCAAATGAGGGCCTGTCAGAGATGACAAGAGAAACTCATAAGCTCCCAGTGTCTCAGTGGGTTCTGGTGGGAAAAGTGGGACTGGAGGGGGTGGGGTGGGGGGGCCTTGGAAGCTTCCTGGGTCGGATGGTGATGTTGATACCAGAACATCTATATGCGGCGGCTGTGTTGGAATGTCAATCAAACGGCTTCAAAGACACTTGAAATGAGCACAGAGTGATTTGAAACAATTGTTGAATGGCTGCAAAGTGGTGGATGTCCAGTGACCAAACAGTTAAGGCCCAGACCACAAAAAATGCAACGTCCAGGCAGCCGATTCCCGTCATTCATTTGTTTTCCTTGTTTTGATGAAAAAGCACATAAAAAAAAAAAAAAAAAATCTGTTTTGGCAAAACTATGCTAAATAAATATGGAGACAGAAAAAGCAAATTCAAAAGGGGATGGCTGATCAACACAACAACGCACAAAAGGACCACAAATGGTGCAAAAACCACCACAAAGAGACACTCAATCAATGCAAAGAGCTGCAGAATGGCCACATGCTTTTAATCTGGGTGTTTTGAAGTTGGGGGGGGGCTCTTACATGTTTGTGTCTAGATGCACTTCATCCAATAATATTTCCATGTCTGCAGCCTCTTTGGAGTAAGCAATAGCAGTTATTGCTTTTTCACGATACTGAATGACTTTTACCTTTTTGAATTCGCTCTGGAGGGAAGAGAGGAGTGCATTCCCCAATGACAGAAAGTGAGCTGCCTCATTGCTGCCCTCCTTTGCTCCTCATCCTGGCTTCACTTCGTCTTCTTCTTGAAGCAGCCTGCACAGCTGTCAGACGCTCGCTCAGACACACACAGCCCTTTGGCCGTACCACCTGTGATACCCAGGCCTCCGAGAATGAGAGATGCCATCCATCTCTGTGGTGGTGGGTGGATGATGGCTGATCCATGATGGAAACACAAACAGCAACATGGCACGAAGTAGCGCACCGGATTTCCCCCTGCCTGACAGCCTCCTCACAGTCATGCACCCACTCTCAACCACACTGTCATGATTAAACCCTGCATGTCAGTGTGTCAGAGTGTGCGGTTCAAATATAATAGATTTTGATGGCACATTATTGTTCATTTGCTGACAGCGATGATTTAATAAGTGTGAACACTCGTGGAAATAAGGCAAGTAATTTTGGAGCTGCAGGAATCACAAACAATCATAGATCATAGACATTCCAGACTTATTTTTCAGCAGTGTTGCTGGTTGAGAGAACATGTAGCTCTGCCCTTTATCTGTGTTTTTCTCTCTCGTACGCTGTTGACCTGGGAAAGTTTTGTTACAGATGTAATGGAGGTCAGCCTGTGTGTCTTCGGCTGTGTGTGTTTGTGAGAGAAAAGCAGAGGAGGACCATGTATCGAGAAGGCGGGGGAATTAGTTATGGAGGTGCATAAGGTCTTATCATCTTCCTATCACCACAGCTGCAATGTAAAACTTTGTTGTTGGTGTTGCAGGTGTTTCCCAGAAGCAGCATGGGAACAAAATCCTAAAGGAAGTTGCCATTTGGAGGGGGGTGGAGGTGGGTGGGGTTCACAGTGAACTTAGTAAGGTAAGGGTTAGGGGGATCGTTGCAGCATGAGGTTAATTCTCAAGAACTACAGTACACTTGTCTTTGCTTCCCTTGAAAAGCTTCTTATATGACTACGACCTTTGAATACATTCATTTTATAGAGCGTGTGACAAAGCCAGCTACCACGTGGTGAAGGTGTTTTATCAGAAGTCAAAGAAAACAAGTAAATATTCATATTTTCTGTTAGATTGGAGATAGGAAATATTTGGCATTTAGCAAATGTTCCTTTTTTTTGCCACACAGGAAGCTATAAAGAAAATAGTTCAATTTTCATCATGCCCCATTATCCAGGCTACACATAGATGTTAGGATGCCTCTAGAAAAGAGGGATGATTTTTATCCCTTCTTTGTCTGCTCTAATTTGATGTATCTGGTGTTACTGCTTTGCGTATTCCTCAGGTGAACAGCCATCATTTCAACCCTGACACCAGCTCAATTGACCATCACACATGCACACGCCGTCTCTTCCACCCGTGCGTCTCATCACCTGCAGCGAGGAGCTCAGCCACCATCGCCGGTCCAGCCCCAGCCTCTGAGCTCGGCCCCCCCCATAGAGGTATGCACTCAGCCTTGTCGTAGCTCTAGGCAGTGCATGTTCTTGTTGTGGGTTGAGCAATTGCATTAGTCATTTCACATTCCAAATTCCTACCCCATGCTGTATGTACAGCTCTGTCTCTCTCTCTCTGCGTCTTTTCCCTCTTTTTCTGCATTCGAATCGCCACATACCCTTAAATCATTTCATTTACTGACTGTGCAGTGTCAGATTGTGGGGATTAGGCCCAGTATTATTGCAATCTAAGTGCCCTCTCTTCAGGGGAGGAAGTCTTGTAAGATTTAGACATTTGACTTGGGGCTGAGAGGTTCTGATTACAGGGACTGCGCTTTGTGTCCTTGAGCAAAATATCTACTGAGCCATCTACGCTTCAGTTAACATCTACTGTTCCTACACAAATGGGTGATGTATAAACCTGAAAGTTATGTAAGTTGCTATGGATAATATCTTCTTGCCAAGCAACACAAATATAATACATATCTTAAAAAAAAAAAAAATGCCCCTGTCTCAGTTTGTCAATTCATCTTCATCTATCAGAGCTCAGCGTGGTGCTGCAGCCCAGACCGGCATAGTAACCTTTACCTGAACCAGACCAGTGCAGACACAGGGGATAGTGTTACCACCAGCACCGTCCTACATTATCTGTGTCATTCAGTGTCCCAGGGTGACAGAGACTCCAACATACAGCAGGGTGGCTGTGCCCCCCCCACCCGCACTGAGAACCTCACTACAAACACACACTTGCATATCGCTCCCATTGAAGTGACCACAGGTGTGTGCACACAGCAAGTATGCACACACAAACACACACATATGCAAAAACCTTTCTGCCCTCACCTGTCTCCTGTCAGGACTCTTTCAAACACATACGCACAGACAACCCAGGAGCTTGCACATTGCACCCTGGCTCCATCCAACCCCCCACCCTGCTCAAAGCAGCCACCCTCGGGGCTTGTGCGTGCGAATCCGGCTGTGGACTCAGCAGCCCCCATCGCTGCACCCCCCTCCGCTCAGGGTAGTGAGGGAAATGAAGGCTTTAGGAGTTCATTATAAAACAACAACAGCAGCAGCAGGGGATAGGCCTCCTGGGGCCACGAACTATCCCTTCTCATCCCTCCATCCTCATCTTTTTCCTTTATGTCTTTCAATATCTCAACCTCTGTCCACCCTGCTGCCCACAACACACTCCGTTTCGTACTTTATCCCACTTCTCCGCTGAAAGGAAGGCGGCTGCATACACACCAGATAAAGTTAAATATTGATCTGAAATATTATAATATGGTGAGTTAATATGAGTGGGTCAGCCGTCTTGCCACGTAAACTTGTTTGACCTCAGTCATCACCTGATGTGTGCATGGATCGCTGGGCTGAAGCATTCAGTTTTGTGGTCTGAGAGGGGAAATTAATATTGTAGCAAATGTTTATACTGGTAATACAATGCTGTTATTAAATGGGCAAAAAACATACCGAGGCTGTCAAGTGAAAACCATGTATCTGCAAAATGTGAGCCGTGAAAATCATCCCTGTTTTCGGTTTTGCAAGGATTCACTTTCTAGCCAGTCCGCTGGACCATGAATGCTTTTATTTAACTTTAGAAGTAGGAGGATTTTCCTGACTTCATAAAGGAAGTCTTAAAGTGACACTGTGGATCTTTTGATGAACAGCATCCACTGTAGCTGAAGTGAAGAAGAGTAGTAAAGTCAACAAACGTTATCTACGACAACATCTCGCCAACATTTGCTGACATTTGCTAGCGTTTAGCTACCGTGAGCTCATACCAGTTCAAGTAAGGCCTGGACAGCTGACCTGACCGTGAGAAGTGATGCATTAAAGAGTCAAGAAGCATGTGCGTTCTGAAATACTGGGGTAACGTTTTATCCTTTATTTCTCTCTGTTTTTATATTTTTCACCTCACCAAAGTTTTTGGTTTTGTCAGTTTTTCTAAAAGTTACATTACAAAATGGCTAGTGATTGCCCCATAAGGCATCCAGTGTACCCGTCATCCACACCAACAATACCACAGACTGTGGATCTGTAAAAAAAAACAAAAACATTTTAAACATTATTGAGCTTGTGAGAAAATCCTCATAATTTTGAAATTATTTTATAAGTCTCTACAATAATCTTAAATTGTTCTATTAGGGAATAATAATGTGTAATCATTGGTAATTAGAGAGCAGCATCAAACGCACCCGAGCACACACTAAACATAAATGCCTCGTACAATGGCCCTCTGTTTGCTGCAGCTTCACTGATGCCTCAATAAATGAGTGGAAAGTTATGATTCATGGATAATAGCACGTAAACTGCTTTCATCATCATCATCAATTGTAACTCTCTAATGGTGAATCAGGGGTCAAATGCTCTGGAAAGGACAGCATTCCTCTGAGTCATCATCATCATTACGATTGTCATCGTAGTTGTTGCACAGGCCGGGGGCACAACACCTGTAAGCGTGCCCTCCTCGAACCACCCCCCCCCCGCCACTATGTGCCTGATGGTGATGCAGCGAGACCACAGTGCTTTCAGATGAAAAGGAGTCAGGGCAGTATCAGCAGGAAGTGGTTTTTGCTGGATGGACGCAGGGTGCAAAGTTTCAGGCAGGTGTATTGCACTTGTGTGTGTGTTGTGAGAGAAAGAACACAGCTGAGGGTAACCACCTCCAACTGAAGACACAACAAACTCATAGCTCTTAAAAATGTATGTCCATTTATTAATCTTACTTGATTTAAATAAGAATGAAATGCAAAAAGATAAACGGAAAAGTTTTACTTTTGAAATTTATATATATGTATATATATATATATGACCAAATTCCAAAGAACTGTACAAAATTGTACAGTTCTGTACAAAAAGTATGATCATGGGAGTAGAACATGTATCTACAGAGAGAGTACTTCTGCATAACTCATAAATCTTATTGATATTTGCCAAATGATGAAGTGAGGTAGTAAATTATGATTCCACATTGTCACACGCCTGGAGCCCTAGCATGAGTTATATATGTATAATATATACAGCTTAAAGTCGCTCACACAAAACATAAACTGGCCAATAGAAATAAACCTTTCTGGGGTCTAACGCACACTTTTGACCTGCACACATGGACACATTGAGTAAAAAGGAGTAAATATGGTGATTTCCTTTGATTAGCAATTTGGGAAAATAAGGAGCGTGATTGGTCAGGTTCAAAGGCATTGAGAACAAAGCTGTGGTTAATTTGGACTTTGAAGACCGAGCGGTTCAATCAGCCCATTTTAGACTCGAAAGTATCGCAAAGTGTGCACTTCTATAAATAGAAGAAGGAAGAAGAAAAAAAAAAAAGAGTTGGCATGTTCACAATTTAAGTGTTTTTCATTCTTGTTTGCAGACATTTTCACCACAGTGTTTGGTGCCCCCCCCACAATGACTCCCAGTATATCCCTTTGTTCTGCTGAGCACACATTAGGCAACATGTAGAGATTTCCATAGACATTTCCATAAGAGCAACTGAAATCCAGCTTGTTTCTTACACAATAACCCAGTTAATGCGTGTAGTTACATTGTATATCCGAGGCATTAACCGCACCTCAAAGCTTCCAGTGGTTCAATTTATACATATATTTTAAACCTAATTTTTTTTCTACCTTCTATTATTAACTATACACTTTGTAATCATACGTAGCAAGAGCAACTTAAGTGCTTTTTACTTAGAAAAGAACCATGAAAGGTTCTCCACATCAGGAAACAGGACACAGCAGACAGAGTAGGACAGACAGGTAGATTCCTTTTAAGGCCGTTTGGGCCTTATTGGCAACTCTCGATTATAAGAAGGTTGGAGTTATAAAGCAGCAGTACAACAGACACAATGAGTGAGACAATAAATAGAGAAGTGAAATGGGATCATTACAATACAGCAAAGTCAGTGTCAGAGCTCCCCTGTAGACAGGGCGTGATGTCGTACTGCTGGTGGGATCCAGTTCAGTCCAGTACCTGTTTTCTTTTTTTTTCTAAGAGCTGTTTTTCCCCTCTGTCCCAGAAGAGAGGGGTTGTCAGTGCATCCAGTGAGAGGACAGCAGAGGGGTTTGAAAAAGTCCTCGCCTACTGTGAGTGGCAGCTTCTCAGATCTTATGATTGGAAAATAAATTGGCAAAATTTGTACATTACAAGTGTATATTCCTCTCAAAATAACATGCAACTCTGGATGGAGACCAGCAAAAAAAACGGTGAGTGTGGAGATTATAGTTCAGTCAAGTCAATATGTGAGGTCAGTGACGAACTCTCTGTCTTCCTCACATTTTTCCACTTACTTTTGCAAGTCTTCCCACACTCCCTACATCTCTTCTATCTCATTAATTGTTCATGCGGTTTTGCAGGTGTACACTTCCTCCTCTCTCACGCACGTCTGGCACTCCACATGGCAGCACCAGCGTACCTGGCAATGGCAGGACAGGCTGGTGAGGCGCATGGCCGTATTGTAGCCCCGTCCGCAACACAGGCTCTGACAGGTGGTGTCCTTGGTGCATGAGCGGCCACCTGTGCCGGGGGAGTATCGGGAGGGCCTGCAGAAGCTGGGGGAGTCCTCCAGATAGACCAGGTCGGTGGTGCGGAGGCTCTGGCCGTGGCGACGGGGCCCTGCCAGCTCCGTCTCCCCCGTGGCCGCGTTGGTGACACTCAGCACTCGCACTGCGGTGTCATATCGATACTTCAGCAGCCGCCCGGTGTCGTGGAAAGGCGACAGCTGCTTCCAGCAAGTCCGTACGGCGCAGGAGCCCGAGACGCCGTGACACTTGCAGGTTGTTTTCAGCCCGCTCTTCACCGCCTGAGATGGGAGGCAAGGGAAAGCATGAGAGGGATAAAAGGGGAGAGATGTCAGCTCTTTCTATTTGATTCATTACCTGCCTCTTATCTGGGAGGTCTATCTGGACAGAGTGAGACAGTTTCCTGCAGGGTGGGTGGAGGCTTAGGGGTGGTGGTCTGCACCTAGTGTGCCTTTAGCTCACCTCAGTCAAATATTTTGACATAATTGATTGCAGGGGGTGGGAGCGGACTGTTCGGGATGCTGCATTTCATTTACCTCACATTTCTCACTTGGACAGCTCTTGCATTTTTTCCCCCACCCCAATATGTTGAAACTAGCTCTGTCTGCTTCACGGCTGTCTCGCTCTCTGCTGAAGCCTGAGGCAGAGGTGACAAACAGCGCAGACAGTGGAATCTCTCCACCCTGTTTTTAGGACGTGCCTGCTCACGGAAAACGTTGATAAGAATTTCTTCTGTGCATGAAGTGCCAAAGAAACCCGATGGTGCCACCCCTGATGAAGGTTAATAGTTCATGGATTTGGATGGTCAGTGGTGAGAGCACGATCACTCAGCCTGCTGTCTTGGTGGGGGCCGGAGACAGGTCATCCACAGGAGCCGGAGGGGGCTTATGGGTTGAAAAGTTCTGCTCAGTTCCTCCCTTTGCAGGTATGGGTGCCTCGGGGGCTTCAGAGTACCATTACTGAAAGATTTTGGGAGCTTGGCGTGGTGGGGGGGTTACCACTTCATGTTTTTGTTATCACATCTCCTCTAAATGTCATTGCTGAAAAGTGAGGAAAACATTTAACTCAGCAAAGATGAGATAAGATAGATAACCTTCAGTTCTTCCTGTTGTGTTTTTTCTTTTTTTGTGTGTGTGTCTCCACTGGTTCTGACTGAGGTGTGAGCTGGAGGGAGCAAGGGCCCCCGGGGGCCTGCCATTTCAGAGCTGCATAGTGGTGGTTATGAACATTAGGTGGATTTATGTAGAGCAGAGTGATCCAGTAAGGGAAAAAATGTTATATATATATATATATATAAAAAGAGGAGGCCTCGGTTATAATCGTTCTCTCAGACATGAGACCTTTAATTTTCTGTATGCCTCCACAGCAAGCTTTATCATGCCCTGAGAACACCTGGCGGCTCCGACGATCCCACAGCCCCCCCTTTGTCTCTGTGTTCTCCACCAAGGCCAAACGACGGCAACAAATAAGGGAGGTGTTTGGGTTTTTGTTTTTTTTTTCCTGGCTGGCACAGAGAGGAATCATGCAGGTGAGGATTACAATCCTGCATCCTCTGATGGGGCAGGAGTGTGCCAGGGGTATAATTGTTATGTAAAAATTGCAGGCCAGCTAATTGTGCTAAGTGTGGCTCAGGTATGGGTGATGTTTCTGATGCCCTAGGCTGGGGCAGTAACTTCATCATAGAAGTTGAGGAAGGAAGAGGAGGAGGATGGGGGGGGTCGATTTTTTCTTATATTATTTCCACTCTTTGTGTTTAATTGTGTTTCACACTCACCCGAATCCCAACGTTGATGTTGTGGGTGTCCACCTGAGCCCGGAGGTCCTTGCTGACCCTCTTCTGGCCGAGGAACTTCTTCAGGAACTTGGTGCTGTACTTCAGGTTGTCGCCGCAGACCCCCCACTGCCAGGCCTCCCGGTGCTGGATCCCGGGGGAGTCGTCGCACGTGCACCTCTCCATGCGGCCCGAGCTGCACGCTTTGGCGAGCGCGTGAGTCAACGCGGCCGATGACACCGCCAGCAGGAAGGCGGTCTCCTTGAACGCTGAAACAATTGGTGGAAAAGTCAATTAAGTTTAATCTGCACACGTTTAAAGGGTCGAATTTGCTGAGATGCAGCAAAAGAGCTATTCTTGGCATCGAAAAGTGCTCCGAGTGCACTTTTTGTTTTAGGGACTCAGTCGCAATTTACAATCATCACAATGTCTTCTGTTCCACTGAATAAACTCAAAGTCAAAGTGTTTACAAAGCGCTCACTACGTTGTCATGGTTTAAAACAGCGTCAGCATTGTACTGCAAATTTTCATGTGTCATAATTCCTCCTCTGACCTTTCCTTTTGGTTTCGCACTGTTATTTGCTTCACCCTTCGCCGTCACCGGGGTATATTTTGATCCAATTAATTATTATTTTGACTAGGAAGGATTTTCCCAGATGAAAGTGGGTAATCACGCCACCCTTTTCCTCTGGGAATGGGCGCTTTCCCGAGATAAAAATAACCACAGGGCTTGAGCGCTCTCCACCGCACCACATTTCTTGGCTTTCTACTCCTTCATTACCTTCATGCTGACCTGTTCATGTTCTCCCACACACTGATATCCAGACACATAAAGCCCCAGAGATCCTCAAGCATTTTCTATGCACAGCAAACCTGCAGGGGATCTTTAAGCAATATGGTGATTGGACACATCTATTTGTGTGTTGCTAATCAATGGCTGCACAGACTGCGCAAAAAATATGCAATTTTTGGAAAATTCTTTTTTCAAGGGTGTGATTTTGCAGAACATCTTGATGAAATGAAAGAAAATGTATTCAGAGGTGTCAACTGTTGCCATTTTCAACAAATGCTTTAGTGTTGCATTTGCTAGAAATGGGAAAGAATGACTTTGACTTTAAATAAAATGCACCACAACAAGTTTAAACAGTTTGCTGCTCTTTGAGCAGCTGAAGCTATTTTCTGTGTTGTAAATCACTCCACTTCTTGATATATCTACTTGAAACTGTTTTCCATGATGAAATAACATTAATTCATATCGAAATTTAACTTGAGGTATGTTTCCGTGTTAACATACCATTTTCATTTACCTGAGCTTTATGGGCCAAACCACTGATAAAAAAAAAGAAAAGATAAAGTAACGTTAGACAAGAATCATGTCTGGCACTGTCTCACACTTTTTTAATTTGTGATAACCTTTTTGCAGATCTCATTTATGCCTCCTGTTTTTTTTTATTTCTTCATATAGTCACTTGATTTATTTAAAATTAAACTGATGTTGCAGGATGGACTTTCCTCCATGAAATACACTGCATGTCAGCCACAGTAGGTGAACTGGGAGTTGTGCACCTGCTTCACTTCAGAGAGCAAAAAAAAAAAAAAAAAGTGACATGGCAGAAGCCCAAATGTGCTCACAGGTCACTTTGGTCCTAAGTGCTAAAAACTAAGGCTGAATGAGGGACTCACCTCTTTTCAGGAGGCTTCCCCGGCCATCCAGGCTGCAGTTCCAGCGCTCATTCCTGAACTGATAGCGACACTCCAGGAGGCTGAGGCGCACCGACTCCCGCAGGGTCTCTGCCAAACCGGGCTCCCTGCGACACAGTCTCTTCTGCCGCCTGGTCAGGGTCATCTGCTCGCACTGCTTCAGGTGGGCCTTCCCTGTGGGAGGTTCATTGGAAAACGGGCCGGGTAGAAACACCAAGGGCTCCCGACCTGTCAGCCTTGGAGAAGGAGGGAGAAAGAAACACATTAGAAATCGTGACCCTTCGATCAAATCCACGACGTGTCCCCGCGTTTGGCCTGCAACGGTGGAAACATCCTCCAACTCTCAGGCTGTTGTTGTCACTGCAGTTGTTTCCCTGAAGGAGAAAAGTGAAGGACTGACACTCTAGCGCATTGGAGAGTAGTTCATTTTGCGCTTTTGCCACCAGAATATGATTTTTCGATAAAATGAGAATTATCTTAGTCCTTCCGCCGCATATCCACAATGTAAACAAGACGAGTATAAATAACGACCTATAAATAAACAAAAGAAAGAACAATCCAGCAACTCCAAGAAAATCCCGTCAAAATAGCCAAATAATTCCTCTTAATGTTCATAAAATACGTTTTAAATTAGCACTAGCATTTATCATAGTTTATTTCAACAATTTCTCATTAAAATTTGCAAAACTCCAAAAGTTCTCTGAACAGCACAGTAACGACATTGCTCAGTGGTTTGTGCGCAACTTACGCGTGCGTAAATTGGTTCAAACTTCCAACAAAACTGATCAATAAATCTGATGAGCAGGAGTTGAGAAAAGGAACAGATAAAATAAAAAGAAGACATTTTCTGACCCAAAATAAGCTGCAGTGTGCGAGAGGAGGATGCAGAGTGCAATGAGTCGCAGTAGGCAGGCGGTCCGTGGGAGCCTGGAGCGCATGGTGCCGGGTTGGCGCTGCTCTTCATCTCGCTGATTCTTCCAAGGAGAAAGTCTGTGCCATCTGCCCGACGCACCTCTTGAAGGGGGCCAGCATGCACACAGACTTTCAACCCGGTGCGCCTAGTCCAGTATTCCGCTGGGAGGCAGGACTCTTTCGGGGTGGAGGGAAGGGAGAGAGGAGAGAGAGGGAGGTGGGGGGGGGGGAGGGGGGCGCACATCATATTACTGCACCCTCATTGGACTCAGTATCACTGTGTGTTCCCTCCCACTGTAACGCCACCCAGGTGGACGGAGCTGCAGAATGACTGTCCCCCTGCAGTGACAAAAATATCAATGCACCTTGATGCACATTATTAGGGTGCTCATGTCTTGCATAATTTGCCCCTCCATTGATCAGTGCTCTTACAAATGAAAAGCAGCACAATGGCTTCTGCAACTCAGCGTCAAGGGCTTCCTCTTAAAGGGCATCAAAGATCCACTCTCAAGTGTCCTTGGCTAGCAGGTTAAATCCCTTAACACTGGGAAGAGAAAGTCAAAAGAGAATTTCCCCTATTTTTATCATAGAGGTTATTACTTTATAATCATTGCCATCTGCAAACAAATCAAAGCCAGTCAGGCAGGAATCACGAGAAGCCCGTGTATGAGAAGTAAATGATCCGTGAGGTCTGAAATTAAAGGACTCAAACATATAGTGTGTTATTAAAGGTCGTATAGTCTGTTCTTCCAATCAAACTGCTCGCTCCATGTTCTTCCAAAATGTTTTGGTGCGCCAGAGGACATCACACAAAACATGGACAGAGCCCCATCTAGTGGATTCACTGTAGAACTTCAACAAAGATTGATATAAACACTCATCCCAGTTTCCTAAAGTCTGTTGTCATTCAAAGGTTTGACTTGTTGATGAATCTTGTAATAGTTGCTATTTTGTCACATCAGTATTATAACACATAGTCAGTCTCAAGTGATCAATTTTATTGCCATGCGTTGCCACATTAAGTCAGATGACAGTTCAATCTAATGAGCTTCTCTCTCTCTCTCTCTCTCTGGGGGTTAGGGTTAGGTATATATATATATATACATATATATATATATATATATATATATATATATAAGGATTAATTCAGTATTTTTGAACCCAACCTTTGCAAACTGCAATTGGTTATCTGAATGGCTGACATGCCGAAGTGTAGAGAACTACTTTTCACACTGGTTAGGCCTCAGCTCCCCTGCTACCATCAGACTACTGCAAGGTTTTCTTGATGTTGTCTTTATCCGTGTGTGAATGTATTGTTGTTTTTGTTTCACTGTTGACTGTAAGACAATTTGCCCCTCAGGGACAATAAAGTTTGACCTGAGCCGACCTGAGCTGGAGCAGCCCAAGGCCTACGTGTCCTCATATCACAATTAGATCTCCAACAATCCTGAGCAGACAGCAAAGACAGATGGGTCTAAATTCTTCCACCACCGTTACTTGTGTAACTGAGGTGGTGGTCAAAATCCTGATTCTGTCCCCCAGTTTGAATAGTTTGAGTTTGGTTTTGTCTCTGTACAATGTGCCCTTTGCACGCCTTTCCTCCAACATTATAAATTACAGTTAAAATATTTTGTAAATATGAGGAGCTGTAAAGTGCTGAGTACCAACAGGTTGGTATAAGATAAGGGAATGAGGAGGAAATAAATCTGTTTAGTGTGATGACTTAGAAAAGCATACACCCAACCCATATGAAATATCTCCCAGGTTATTCCACTTGGGTTAGGTCCTCTCTGCCGCTCTCTACTGCCACTATGAAATAAAGCAGGAGACGGGTCTGAAAGGTTAGGTGGAAAAATTATTTTGTCTCTATTTGAAACTATACGCTATATTGTTAAAATCTGCCTCCAGGAAATTCATTAGAAGAAATAAAAGATGAATTTTTACCGTCATATTGTCTGCACCCACGCTGCAACCTTTAAAGAATCATTTTGGTCAAACTAACAAATTAAATAGATATAAGCAAATTTTATACCTATTTAATTTCATTGGGCTTCCTCTTCAAAATGTGATTTGAATTTGACTTGAAAATGCTGAGTAAAAGCCAGAGAATTTCAACTAAGTTCACAAACTTTATTTTGTCATTGAAAACACTTCCTAAATATCTGCACTCAGTTTGGCAACACACGGAGATGCACACATTCTTGGCAAACCCGCGCCCCATTTCACCCACTTAAAGTAAACCCAGTGATTCTGACGAGGGAGAACTTTGTCAAAGCAGTCAGTTGAAAAGTGAGAGAAGAAAATCCAGAAGAATCTGGGTCTAGTCCACATTCACTTCATGGCAAACTCCTTCTTCTCCTGAACTCCAGGACTGTATGAAGGGTAAAGTGGTGAAACACCCGTTTGCCGACATGACAAGAAACGGTTACTTCAACAACGTGGCACCGTCCCCATCATGTGACATCCTGATGAGGAACTTATCCCTTTTTGAAAAGAAAGATCTGACTGATATCAAGTAAAATTAAATCTTCATTTATTCCTCAGGTTATCCGTTTTAAAAGTGAATCTTATTCATCCATGAGCCAGAGTAAGAAATACAGTAGATGTATGGTTTCAGCTAAAACAACATATATCCTGTCCCATGAAAAAATAACCTTTAAATGCTTATAGCTCTGTAACAATATTCATCTGTTCATACATTTTGAACAGTAATACATGTGTTATATATTTCCAGCCGCAGTACAGGATGTACAATTTGGCCCCCATTTGTATTAAAGCACGAATCTATTGTCCAACTGTTCAAGGCACTCGAGAAGATTTATAATAAACTTAAATCTCTGTCATGTCTGGTGGGTCCAGATGTAATAAATCTACTTTTGAACAGTGAGGGTTGCTGAGCAGAGTGTCTCCCCGTGCTCATTGGTGGCTCTACAGGTGTAAACATTGGTGTCGTCTGTGCTAACTTCGATGAGGACCAGGGTGCACTGGCCGTCTTCCTCGTACTCTATCTGCACTGTGGATGACTCCACTACAGGCTCCTCCCCACACAGCCACACCACCTCTGGATCAGGGTATCCTGCCAAGATAGATGGGAGGGGTGAGGACAGAGGCAGGAGGCAGAGGGCCAGGTTCGAGTCAGGTCTCAAGGCTATATAAAGTAACTGCAAATCAAGATGCAAGACTTAAAGGCCTGAATGTGGTCATTTGAAATGACAGTGTTCTTCCAAAGCTGTGTTTTATTACAGGCCTAATAATCATATATATAAGCTGTGGTCCAGCTTTTTTTTTTCCCCCCCCACAGCTTGTACCTGTTAGGTGACAGGAGAGACGGACACTGGATCCTGGAGCCACCGTCTGGTCCTCCAGGCTCTGGGTGAACTGAGGTGGCCCCTGCAGCTTCTCCTCCAGAGACTGCAGGGCATGCTCTGCTTCGGGGCTCAGAGGTGAGTCTGGGACAGCGAAGAAGAGGGAAGAGGAAGCGGATGAAATATGAGGGGGAAAACCCCTGGACTGCTCTGGTATAGACAGGTTGGACCAGGAAACTGAAATGGCTCTGATAAGGGATGGAGTTTTAGATGATTGCGTATCTTACCCCCTCCAGGGCTGGTGGGAGACTCTCCTTTGGAAAGTAAGGTCATTCTCTTTAAGGCAAGCATGGCCTTACCCGCTTTCTGTGAGACAAACATCAGAAGGGATTTATAAGGCACTCAAGGTGACCGATAGAGGTAAAGTGTTTGGATGCGTTACCTTCCACTTCTGCCTGGCTAGAAATCTCTTCATCTTCTCCTTAGACAGACATTTTGTGGAGGCAAGATCTCCAGAGTCAAATGCTGCCATCCAAGGATGAGCAAGGGCCTCCTGACAGGACATCCTCCGCCTGAAGAGCACATTGTTGGTCAGAGGTGGGCAGGTGAAGATGGTGTCTTTTGGTGTTGCATTAGCTGCATTAACAAACCTACCTGGTGTCCTTGTTGAGCAGGGAGCTGATGAAATTTTTGGCCTCATCAGTTATCTCTTCAAAGCTGTCCTCGTCAAACTCCCACTGGGCAGCTGTGACCAAGGCCAGCGTCTCTGTATCACTGTTCCCCTGGAAAGGAGACTCACCACTCAGTCTGAAAACCAGAGGAAGAGTGATGCCTTTATTTTGACTGTTGCAACATCCATCCTCTAGGTGGCAATAAAAGTTAAAAAATAAAAAAAAAAACCCTTATCCATCATCACCAACATCACTTTTATTCTATTTTCTAGTACATTTCTCATGAAGATCCATTTGACTACAAAGTGGCAAATTACATCAGTTTGATGCACGTGGATCCAACAAACTGAGTTCTAGTTTGATGTGACTGATTAGTCGGTATGCTTTGTGTTAAAATGAGTGGAGAAAGAGGAAGACAATGCCCTCCTCCGCAGAGTACAAGTTCAGGAGTGTGACAATAGTAATTTTTCACCTGTCTGTATATGATAAGCTTCATACCTCATCTTTGTAACCATAACCCTAAGTGTGAATGAACCACTAACTGTTTAGCTTAGTTTAGCACAAAGACCAGGAGAAACAGCAGGCCTGGCTCGTCCCAAACATCCTTGTGATCGAGTTTTCAGATAAATTAAGCATTCACAGAGCAAGATTAGCAACAATGTGTGTTTCAGGACAGATGAGCTTCAGTCCAGTTTTCTTCAGCCTTTTTAGTCCCCATTTTTTATTGGAAATATCTGCCTCTTTGTTTCTAAATGCTCTACTTTATCCAGCAGTTTAAAACTTAAACCATCTGTCTGGTGCTGAGCAGGCAGTTTATAGTTGTTATTTGTTTTTTTTTCTGGGGAAAGAGTGAACAAAAACTGAAGTTGTGGCCCAGACAATTAAACAATGAACTGAAACTGACTACAAAAGCATTGCAACGCTGAGGGAAGGAGCACATAATGTCACTTCTCACATAACCATATTGTCATTTGAGATCGTGGTTTTAAAAATATCTGAAATAGGCTATAGCTGTTTTGAGATTTGAATGAGATGGTTGAGAGGTTATGTGAATGTTGTTTCCTCCTTTTTCTTGTATTCGTGTTAAGCTAAGATAACAGGGATTTGCCTGTAGCTTCATTTTTTTTTTCCCGACAGACACACAGGAGTGGTATTGATATTTCCATGTCATGCTCAACAGGAGAGTGAATGAATGTTATTCCCGAAATGTCAAACGCCAGACAGGGCGACTCACAGTATGTAGCAGATGACCCCGATGCTCCACATGTCAGTGGCCAAACACACAGGTTCATAGTTGATCACTTCAGGTGCCACAAACTCTGGAGTCCCATGCATCACCTTCAAAGGTGTTTTGTCATCTATTAAAGAGAAATCACACAATTTGATAATGAAGCATAGCAAAATGACCAAAGCCATAAACAAATCCTTGTTATTTGACTTTAATTTCACACACCAAGCCTGCTGGCTAATCCAAAGTCAATGATCTTTATGGACGTCCCCGTGGTGTCAACACACACAATGTTTTCAGGTTTGAGGTCCAGATGGATAATGTTTTGTTGGTGCATGTAGGCGATCCCCTCCAGGATCTGCTGCATGTAGCGCACACTGGCAGGCTCTGTGTGCTCAAAGTTGTCATCCACGATACGTTCAAACAGTTCCCCGCCTGCAATGCTGCAGACAGAAAAGCCACAGCAGCAGCAAATCGTGGTTATATTTTAGTTCCTGTAAGGTTTTGAGCCACTTCAGGATGTCATCATGATACTCACAACTCCATCACCATGACCATCTCAGGCTTGTGGTCATAGGCTGCTAGGCACTGAACCAGTTTGGGGTGGTGGAGATAATTCATCAGCTCTATCTCTTTACGAGCGGCCTCCCTCTCCTTGGCACGTCGGCCTTTGTAGAACTTCCCTGCACACACGCGTCCTGTGTCTTTGTGCGTTAACTTGAACACCAGGCCAAACTTTCCCCTGATGAAGAGATGGGTTTAGTCGGTTTTTATCCCTGAGCCTCTAGAAAGAAGTCTGAATGTGGTGTCTTCATCGAGCGCAACTAATTTTGTCATGCAGCAGGAATGAGACTGCAAAGATGTGCATTTCCTGAGGTGCAGCTCTGCCCATTATTAACTGCAACTGCTGGTGCCCTCAAATCTGAATTGGCTGCATTCTTTCACTTGCCAAAGTAGAACCATGTCTCTACACGCAGGCTTTTTTTTCTGCCACACTTGGCAGGACTGACTGTTTTTCAGAGAAGCTGTATTATTTGTAGAAGTATTTTTCCTTGGAGGAAAGAGCCAAACTTTGCTACTTGAAACACTTGCTTTGAGTTTGACGGCACTGATACTCACATTCCCAGTTTCTCCTGCAGATTGTAGTGATCCGTAACTTTGTGAGAGGAGTCGATGGTGACATCGGTATAGGCTGGAGAGGGCCCATCTTTTCGGGGTTTGTCTGAATCTATGCACAGGCACAATAGCTGTCATAGAAGTCTTACACATCTGTTTATATTTTCAATGACCAACACAAATTTTTCTCACCTTTCTGCTGCATCTTTACTACTGGTGACACTGGTCCGGGCTCACTTACGCCCACTGTGTTGTAGGCCCTCACTCTGAAACAGTATTCCTCTTCAGACTGCAGCCCAGAACAGACTCTGTATGATGTACTCTTACACTGAGAAGTGAGTTTGCTCCAGTCCCCAGGCTCGGCAAGTCCTTTTTTCTTTATCTCGATCACATAACCCAGGATGGCACTGCCACCATCATAGCAGGGGCCCGACCAGGACAGCACAAGGCTGGAGGCAGAGACACAGGAGATCACAGGGGAGGAGGCAGGAGGCTGTGGCGTCTCTGGTTGGAAGATGATGAAAAAAGTGCTCAAGTAGGATCCTCACAGGGTCTTTAAACCGCAGAGAGTGCGTTGTCTTACCTATTACAGAGAGCGTGATTGTGTGTTGTGCTGAACTCTTGCGGTCTCTCACTACAACAGTGTAGCTGCCGGTGTGCTGTGGTTTGGTCTCTCCTATAACCAGTGTACTGCTCCGATCAGTATTTTCTGCCCACAGCTCTGGATCATCCACTATCTGCAGGTGGTAAACAAGTGAGGAGGAGGAAGGAGAGGGAGGTAAATATGGAGAAACAGTGGAAATAATAATAAAAAAGTTATAGTGGCTGTTAGTCAATCATAAATTACCACACCTGCTCTTTGTTTCTGATCCAACATGACACTACAGGAGGGCTGCCGGTGAAAAGACACTTGAGACGGGCGGTCTGTCCCACCTTCACTTTGAGGTGCTGCAGCGGGTTTTCAAAGCATAATGCTGGACCTGTGAAGCCAAAACACAGTGAGTGCTTTGACGCAAATTCTTCCTGTTTTATTGTTGCGTCTGGTTGGGTTCATCATCCAAGTTCCTAAAACGTGACACTAGAAGGAAACTATCTGGTGTGGTATGTCAGTGTAAGATAAAGACAGACAGAGAGAGACAAAGTGCTGGACTGGGATCTCTGGTTCTCAGTGTAGTGCAAAACCAGAAGCGCATTTGTGTATCGCTGTCCTTCCTCCAAGACCCTTATTATTGTATCATGCAGCAAACCAAGTGTCCCAAAACCCAGATGACCTACACAGCACATAAGTACAACCAGTCTTTGTGTAATCACCGGTGTTCATGCTAATCACCTGCTCGTTGAAAATACTTGTGGATCCCGGCTGTTTAATATCTTCCTCAAATTACAACTATTTACTTCGACAAATGCCCCCTAAAGGTCACAGACAGAACAAATATTTGAAATCATACACGTATAATTGTTATAGGTATTTCCTATAATTATATAATGTTAACATGTCAATGCATTAGACTACAAATTTCCATATATGAGCTGAAGTTCATATCATCTGTGACACTGTCAATATTCAAATGCTCCAGCATCAAGATGGTACATTTGACTGGACAATCTGATTCAACTGAGTTTTGCTCAAATGGCTTTAGTGTCTACCTTACGTGCACAGTCAATTATTGTGTCACCCTGCCTGACCATCACTTTTATCTAATTTAAACTGTAAAAAAAAATCCTCCTGACATACCATGTGCACTTAACAAACGTGTGCTGTATTATATGAGCTTTTTGTGCTTTTATCGTTGTTTATTGTCTACACCCTGAGTTAAAGGGCGCACAATGTCTCAGAGTCTGGAAACATTATAGCAAGGACAAAGGCTAAAAAAGAAGGTGCAGCTCCAGGGCAAAGAACAACAGCACACAATTGTGCTCAAACACAAAAAACAAACTCAAATGAGCATGCATTTTGAACACAAAGGACCCAAATCAAAGAGCAAACAATAAGTGAATGGAAAGAGAAGTGCACTACAGTGACATTTTGGAGAGATAGCGAGGAGAAAAGAAATACAAAAAAACAGAGAAGTTTATGTTGCTCACCTTTCCCTGAGTTGGCTCTCTTCTTTGGGATGACTTCTGCAGAGAGAGATGGAGTGCAGGTAGGTTTTAGTCTGGGACTTGAGAGGTGTGGCTCACTTCTGTCTATGGCTATCAGTTTACACACTCAGAAAGCCTTACTGTACTGAGCACTGTCCATTTCCCTAAATGGTGCTCACTTGAGACCGAGACCTTTTAGTGGGTGTATCAGAAAGTGGCATTGTGGTGGGAATTCTGCATAATTCCTGCTCTGTGTACACTATACACAGTATAAGCATGACAGCCAATCACACTACTACTGGAAATGATGCGTTTCCTTATCATTTATAAATATGGACATCCGGAAGAAGTTAAAACAATGGTAAAGAGGCCAAGATATTTTCCTGCTGCAAGAAGGAAATTTCAACCTGTGTTTGACCTTTTCAATTGCTAAAACTTATTTGTCTATGTGTCCACATGTGAAATTAGTCATTATGTGATTACCTCTTGGGGATGAGACTGGGCTCTGCTTGTCAGACCCTGTAGGGGAGATACAAATCGAGCCTTTGAGCTCATCTTTTTTGGGAGACTGTGGTAGCCTTCCATTTTCCGTAATGCTCTTGGATGCAGAAGTTGGGATCTTTGAGACACGATTCTGCATACCACAGATAGTTTCAAAGTCTAGATTGGATGTGAGTGAGAGGAAAAGGAGAAGAGTTGCATGAGAAATGAAACTCAGGCTTGTTAGGGTTAGGGTTACTTATTGTTGTCAGAGACACACTGAATGCAAAATGCCCATTAATGTCTCCCTCACCTCGGACAAACACGGCAGCGCAGCAGGACGTCTTCCCTGCAGTGTTTTCTGCTAAACAGGTGTAGGCACCAGCATCTTCGGGGAGGCACTCCTTCACCACAAAGCTCACCTCTCTGCCATTAAACGAATGCTTCCCAAAGCGGGCCACTTCACCTGCCCATAAGAGCAAAGAAAGTAAAAGGAAGAAAGAAAGCAGAAATACTCTCTTCTA
Source organism: Remorina albescens (assembly GCA_034769265.1). NCBI lineage: Eukaryota > Metazoa > Chordata > Actinopteri > Carangiformes > Echeneidae > Remorina > Remorina albescens. Next base: position 5,420,083 of record CM068493.1, read on the forward strand.
CCTGTGTAACGAGAAAGACCAATGATGAGATACATCAAATAGCCAGTTCACAATTGAAACATCAGTGGTTTTGGTATTTCACTCCATATGAACCTCACAAGTTATGAATAAATCTGTGAATAATACATACAGGGGTTCATGAACTCAGCTGTGTTTCTGTTTCTGTATCTGGGCCTGAGGGCAGGTTGGGTCAACATTTGAACTCCAAGCAAACACTGAGATGCAACAAATAAATAAAATAAATTGCCTCATCTCACCATTGTGCAACCATGACACTTTGATCGGTTGGCTTCCTGTGAGAACCCCACGAAGTGTGATGTCTCTGCCTTCGTCCACACTGCAGTCCCCCAGAGGCTCTAAGAACGCGGGTGGATCCACACATTTACAGTGAGAGAGCTTGAGCGACCCTGGACATGAAGAGAAACACAAGCAGGAATGCATCCTAGATTTTATAAAATTAACAAAAATTTACTAAATTTAACTTAGCCTTTTAAATTCACCTTCTTTATTTTTAGTCTTAAGCATGTTCGTACTTTTGGCTAAATAGGTTATGTTGCTTTGTGTTTTATATTTATTTACAGACTAAATTGCGATGTCATCACACCGATCTTCTGTGGCCGTGTTTAAGATGTGCTGTAATAGCAGTGCTACAGATGGTCGGAGTGTGGCGTGGCATCCTGTAACTATTCACACCCCTTTCTATCTTCTTCAAGTCTTCCACTTCTCTTTTGTTAAATTTGTCACATGAATTAAGTTCAGTATTGCCCAGAAAACATTATCATCAACATCAGCCTTAATATAAGAGACATACGCAGTCATGCTGGCTATAATTGGATTTTTAATGAGTTTTTTTGTGTGACATTCAAAGTCCTCCAGCCCGGAGACATAGTCAGGGACTGGACCTTAGATTTCATTGAATGCAGCGGTTTATTTTCACTTGACTGAAGCTGAAATGGTTGTTTAAATCTTGGACCTTGGCCATTCAGTTTTGTCAGGCTAATATTTTTTGCTGCCACCAGTTATAATTCGTACAATCACAGAGGCCTCTCTGATGTAGTAAGATGGAACCGAATCTGATCACATCTAGTAATGTTATACCATCTACAGTAAACTGGAATGATTTAGCAAAATTAATATTTTACCATCAACCTTTAGTCAGTGTTTACAGTGCATGGATTATTTACTGTACAGACCGGAGTGTGAGGGCAGGCACTGAACGCTGCTCAGTCACACACTCAACTTCTACCACTTATCCGAGAGGGAAGCATGGAGAACACGGAGGAAACCCATGCAGGCACGGGGAGAACATTCAAACTCTACACAGAAAGGCCCCAGGCCCAGGAACCACATCCGTGACCTTCTTGTTTTGGGGCAACAGCGCTCACCACTGTGCCGCCCTGCTTGAACGCTGCTCAATCGAGCCAAATACTTTGAGCTGCACCTCTGCACACAATAACCCTGAGAGGTGGTTTTGCATCATAACTAATTTTGACGTAACTACTCAGAACTCGAACCTGTAACAAGCTGCTCTTAAAAAACAACAGTATTTTTCTGAAACAGAAGATGTTCTGAACACAGGAGCAGAAAAATATTACATGAATGTTAAAACAAAAGGTTTGAAATATTCTAAAAGTGGTACCACATTTCTTAGAGCTAATGTGACAAATCCAGTTTATATTTATCACTGAAAAGAAAAAAAGAAGCAAAATGGCTCGTTGTTTAAATGGTTACGGGAAATGAAACAATTTAAAATGTTTCTGAGCAAAGAACAGGAAATTTGCTAACCTCTGTTGATTGACAGGGAAGGGGAATGTCCCCCCTATACAGTACATACTCAGATAACTGGACATTTAAACTCAAACATAACACCAGACATTCATTATACGTTGTGGAGTGTATGATGTCCATTTCTCTGGAATCTGCATCAACACCAGAGGAAAAGCTTTACTGTACATGCCAAAGAACACTTACTAAGAAGCATCACCATGTTCAAACCTGTCAAGTCATGCAGGTGGATTACATGGCAAATGTCACCGCTTGAGATTGATCCAACACAAACCGCCACTTTAAATTATTCATCTCTTTTCCCTGTTTTACTTCGTGTGCAGCCCTTACCTGAGGCCCTGGAATTGGCGGTTCCATTCCCTGGCGCAGAGGATGCACGTGCTGGTTTGATCTGTATCTTGAGGGTTGAGACATAAAGCTGTTTGCTGCCATCACCGTTCATGTCTGTTTGAGTACAGCCCCAGTCTCCGACCAGAACAACTTTACAAAGTCATTTCCCAAGCTGATTATCACACTTCCTTTCTCTGTGGCCTCTGCAACTCTCTCTCTCCCTCTCTCTCACACAGCCAGTGCTGCTCTGCCTCCACTACTCACACTTCTCTGCACATGTTTGAACCCTCTGTTGTCACCCTCCCACAGTCTCCACTAACTCCACCTACATCTGAAATATTTCTCTTTTACTTCTGAGGCTGGGCAGGTCTGTCCTTATCTCTGCAAATTCACCACTACTCACCTCTCTCTTTATTTTTATGGCTAATAGACACACAGGACATTAAAACAAAGAAAGACAGAAAGCAGGAGAGTTGGAGGCAGGAGGGATGGGGACTTATCTACCCACCCAGACAAAGGTCATATTGTAGGCTGTTTGTTGAATGCACTGCACTTTATTGATTTCACTGTTTGCCATCTCACTTATCAATGCCACAACTGAACTTTGTGATTGCAGTGACGTTGGCAGCATTCATTTGACGCCTGTGGACTGTAAAGCTGTGATTGTGCACAACAGGCTCGTAAATTCTTTGTGGCTTTAAGTGCAACACGGAGGCCCCCTTTCTGGGGGTAATAGCGTCACTTCAACAGATCCACCTGCTGCCATGGCAACATGTGTCAAGATGGGCTTGCTCTTGTTCCTGCGAAGAACATATGTCGCTGATACAGCAGAGCAGCAGTGTGAAGTCACACACTCAGCAGCTTTCATCATGGGATGCAATCATGGGAGAACAAATGACTGTGTCCTGGCTGTATTTAACATGTCTGAATTTTACATCAGTGTTAATGAGGTGAATAAACTGCACTAAAAGAGGGAACAGAGGAGAAGCCAGCTGAGGTGGTTATAACCTTTCTGCTCTGCTTCGATTCCAGTTTCCCACATTCCACATCAGTGACCACACAGAATAGCACTGTGAGGAGCTTGTTTTAGTTTCTTCCAAATCAAACATTTACCAAAAAGCTGCAAACAGAAGGATGCTATTGTCAGGATTTTTTCTTTCCACACTGTAGATTGTTTACGTGGAATTTCATGAATTTATCGCAATTCTAGCAAATTCATGAAATGTATCACTGAAATTAAAATAGCAGAAATTTAAATGCACTGTGAAAGGAGGTCATGTTCTTTAAATGCTGCTTTCTCTTTTATTTTTTATCAGAGATGTGATAAAACAAATAAAATTCCCCAGAACTTCACAATTAACCTGGGAAAAGAAACAAAAACCTGGATTTTTTTTTATCACTGGGCCAAAAATTTGACATTAAACAACCTTTAAACAAGTTTGTTTTTTTTCTCTCAACTTAGATTTTGTGGAGAACATCCTCCATCCTTCATTTGAGATTATAACACAGCCACTTGCAAAACTAGAATTGTCTGATGAATCTTTGGGGATATTCTGTTGGTAGTTGCTGACACTTTACACTGCATCTACTCTGGAAACTGCTATAACACATATTCAGTGTCACCATGAATGTGACCCAGTTAAGGCTTCTGTTATAAATGTATTGGTGTTAATGAGTTTTTGAGTGAACTTTATAATCAGTTTTGGATAGTTTCACAAGGCAAAAATAAGTCACTTCTCCATGTTACACATTATGGTAAATTACTATGATATTATGAAATTGTGATACACACCGTCTGTAATAAGATGTGAGTCAAAGCTCTAAATAAAATGTGCCAGAGGAAAAACAAAACACACGCAAAGAAAGTTGGCAAAAACTCTGAAGCTGCTCATTGAGAGGAAACAAAGTGATAATGCTACATTTCTCCCGCAGAGCTTTGGCCTGTCAGAGCATAATTAATTTAATTCTGGCACAGGGCAACTTCACACGTACACAATAGAGTCTCGAGCTGGCAGGGAGACATCCTGACAAACCTTCATGTTTACATGCTGCAGCTGTTACTATCTGATGGCATGCAACCAGGTAGTGGTCAGCTGTCTGGGCTTGAATGGTCATTTAGATAAAACAAAAGTTCCCCGTCTCTCCTTATCTGTCCATCTTGAGTCCTCCAGTCTGAGCATGTGGGAATAAAAATAGTCACACCAGAGTAAAGAGGAGTCTGTGTCTTCGCTTCAGAATTGGAAATGATACAAAACCTTGGGCAAAACTTACTATGTTTTAAAACAAAACGTTAATGACAAAACGTTAATTTTATTTTGAAGAAATGTATCCATGTATTGTCATAGTCAAGCATGTCTATCACATAATGCTCCAGATTACCAGAAGCTACATACAACAGTGTGACCCGCTGATGATTGGTGAAAACTTGGTAGAGTTTTCTGCAGATGCAAAACTAAAATTAATCGAATTATGAAGTTGAGCTGTAATTTTTTTTTTCATATTTAAATGTTATTGAGCAATGAAAAAATATGAATTACCAAAAAAGAAGTTAGTCATAACTTGCATAATATATTTCCATGCATAGATTCTATGTTTTGGGCTATATCATCCATCAATCTTTTTTACTTATTAGTGACCAAAAGAGGCAAATTTATGAATGAAGAAGGTGAACTAATGTTAATAGTTGTGATATTAGAACATTAAATGTCTCTGTATTAAGTTTAAAGTTTGTCTTTAATATCCTGAGGATCACAAAGTATGTGAACCAATTTCCATGCATTAACTGTCACATGAACAGACTTGTGCGACTGGCCTGCAATGCTCTGGTGTCGCAATTTCTGTTAACTTTCTGCTGAAACAGGTTGGGTTTTCTACTCAGATGTGGGTGGTAAAAAATATTTGGTGAGTCATTGGGCTGGAAAAGCAGATTCATATTTTCATAGCAACTTCCACATTATGTTTCTCAAAAATAACAAAAGCATATTAATAATGAAGTACACCTCTTTGGTGCGGCAGACATCAGACATCAGTCCATTACAGCATAACTAAGAAGTGACTGGCACCATCTAGAGGACAGCTATATACATCCTATACAAGGTACAGTATATAATTCAGTAAAAAATCATTTTACTTTCATATCATACTCTCCATTCAGGGGATGCATGCATGCTCATAAAATCCATCTAAATTCATCTTAGATTTCAATGGAGGGGTGTTTCCTGTGCCTGCAGAATTAAACGTATGCTGGTGCTTCATCACATTTTCTTATATCTGTTATAAAAAGCATTCCACTCGCTCTGTTTTCTCCATCCCATATGCAAATCAGTGAAATCTAAAGACCCTGGTGGGTTTGCTCTCTTGTAATCTCATATAATTATGGTGAACCTAGGATGTTTTATACTCTGAGACACTGCAGGTGGATCATTACCAGCACAGTGAAGAGTTTCAGGAGGAGAAAATACTGGATGGGGAAGCTAAAAATGCCCTATAATACCCTTTGTGAGACAGCACATTACATTTATATTTAGTCATTTGTTAATATCAGTTAAGTCTGTACTATAATTCAAAAGATTGGTCTCTAACAAGTGATTTATTCAATGAAAACTGTTTTCAGGAACTGTGCCATCTCTTTCACCCATGCTGGTGCGCCAATATCTATCAGAATTTTCTACCCACTACCTTCACAACAAGCTAATTTGTACATTAAAGAACCTTTTGACATTTTTGTCTTGGTGCTCACGTTGTAAAGAAGCAAACAAAACATATAGCTTACAACTTCTTCAGCACAAATATCATGAAGCTTTCATGGCTCGGTGAAAAATGTTACACTTAAGTTGACCACTGACCTCCTGAACTCTCTCACAGCAGCTCTGGGGCTTTGAGGACAATCAGTCAGCCTCTGGCTGTAAAAGACTACTTACTGAGAGGCCAAGACTGCTCTGTGACCTCTGTGTTGTACCACCACTCACTATTCTCACAATGCAACGACACGGGTTTCTGCAAATAAGCTGTCAAACTAAATCTCATGCAGCATGTTTATAGAGATTTATGCATGGCCACAGCCATGATTCCTAAGGGATCGTTTCATTAATTCACTCCTTCATCTTCTACCGCTTATCCGTTTCCGGGTCGTGGGGGATCCTGGAGCCAGTTCACATTGGGTGAAGGCGGGGTACACCCTGGACAGATCACCAGTCCATCACAGGGCCAACACACAGAGACAGACAGAGACCAACATCCACTCACACTCAAACTCAGACCTACGGACAATTTAGAGTCACCAATTAACCCAAACATGCATGTCTTTGGAAGCTGGAGTACCTGGAGGAAACCCACGGAGACACGAGGAGAACATGCAAACTCCGTTCCCAGGTCTGGGAACCAAATCGGCGACCTTCCTTTTGTGGGGCAACAGCGCAAACCACTATGTCACCGTGCTGCCCAGGGATCATTTCATTATGTTTAATTTATGTTGTAGCAGTAAATGTGCTAAAACAGCAGGGGGTGGTATTTACTGTTATAACAATATTAACTGTAGTTTTTGCTGTAATCAGATCTTTGAGACACAGAATGCTCGCCCGATTGTACAGCTAAACAAATGCTCATTAAAAAATTTTTGTCTTAGTTCAGGCCATGTTACACGGTCCATTTCTCACAGTTTTTTCTAAAATGCCATCTTTACTGTCAAAGATTTTGTTTGTATCTTATTATTTCCATTCCCTGTGGTGGAATTAGCAAATAAGCTCAGTTAGAGTTCTCTTTAAATACTGTCCCTGTTGTGCAAAAGGTCTTGTCTTGTTGTTTTTCGCTCTGTTGGTCTCACATATTGACCGTGACTGTCTGGCCCAGCAGTCCTCAGGGCATTCAAGCCGACAGCTCAACATGGATGCAAACAGAGAACCGCAAAAGTTCTGAGTATTTCTTGAGGAAATTACCAATGAGGATAAATTAAGCATATTGGACTTCCTGCTATTTCAGAGGACTGAGCGATTGTAATAACAAGATTTTATCTGGGTCGCATGCAAGTCTTAGGCATGACATCTTTATGGTTTGATATGCCATTGGAGAAAAGTATTGTCTGTTTTTAAATGTGTGAGCTCAAAAATGTTTATTACTTAAGGCTCAAAGTAATTCTCAAATAAATTACTTTCAAAAAAATTCACCAAATGTAAAAATCTTGCAGTCTAGTTGTCTAATGAAAAGGCTTGGCAATCCTTTTCCATGAGAGAGAGCATTTGTGAGCCTCTATGTGTCTGTGTGCTCACTCCCACCTTTGCAATGAGGCCCCTCCGCCCGACTGTTGTTGCTCAGGGCCCACATGGAAGTGATTATGCTGTGCAGAGGGAGAAATTAAAGAGAGAACCTACAGAAGTGGAGCCCTCCCATTTCCACTCACTCATTCACTTGGATTTACACACATGAACACAAGCTCAGAAGTACATACAGCTGAGTGATCATGCGCATACACAGATAGGGAGAGACTGATGGGTGCACACGCACACACGCACACACACTCCAACAGGAGCTCTGCTGCCACCTTGCCTGAAGCAGGACATATCCATTCCTGGATCTGTCAGGACTGCAGTGTGTTTCCCTCTACGCATTCCCTCTCCTGGACTGGAGTGGGATGGGGCCGGGGCTGTAAATTCCTCAAAAAGAGCTGTTAAGAGAGCCTCCATTAAAACAGAGGGAGGTGCGGGCGGGACTCGCCAGAGAGGAGCCTGCTCAATAAGTCATCACTGAAGCCTGAGGCCTTACTGGGGCCCACAAAAAAGTACCAGACTGGATTAGAGCTGTACTACTTCAATCTGTTTAATACACTGACTTAACCTGGAGATGCAGGTGTTCAAAGTACTGCATCATTGCATTAATGGCTGCATTACTGTATTAATGCCTTGTAATGTATCTGAAGGGGAATGACTGACATATCAATTAAAAGCACAGTGATTTCTTCCACAGGTATTCTAGACTCACTTTTCAGCCCTACTGCTTTGGAGCAAAAGTTTTTATTGGGCTCATTAACACTGTCACTGCCTTCCACCTAATGGCTGTTTGGATCCAAATAGGTTTGTTCATGAGTTAAAATAGCATCCAACAACTCGTATTTCCGATTCCAAATCCGCTGGTTAGGTTGCAAGTCCAAATGTGCAACTTCATCAACCGCAACAGCATTAAATTTCAACAACTGGTTGATGTGACATCACGGTAGCTTAAAACAGCAGACACCTCATCCCTCCTTGTGTCCATTTGCCACTTGCAACTGTCACCTCTGAATGTTTACGAGAGTCGCTCAGTTGTGTATACACTGTGGCGTCTGGATGCACATTAACCACTCCTTCTCCTCTGCACACACTCCTCCCAGTCAGGCCCATTATTATCCCAGGCGTGCTGCAGGCTCCCAAAATATCTGTCACGCAGCTGTCAGCACCTTTCTGCTCAGCAGCTGGAGAGGCTCCGAAGCACTCCCTCACTTTCTACTTGGATACTATTCACACCCTTCCCCTAGAGGACAAGAGGGTGAAAAAAACCTGACAGGGTCAGTCCCTTCCCGACTGTTGTGTTTGTTTTCTTGTCACTGGCACCCCTGAGTGGTCAGTACACTTATGAGTAATAAAATCCCAGACAAATGGTGTGCATGAGGCATGAAAATGAGCCGTGAAGAACATAAAGTTATGGCTCTGGGTGGGCTAAACGGATTTCCACCTTTTCTTTAATTTTGTTTTCTTTTATGTTACTGCTTTTTAAGCAATGTAAAATGACAGTTCATAGTTTTGGAAGGTATAATGCCAAGATACCAGGAGGATAAATCACTGCAAAATTAAATCAGATGAAATTAAAAACAAACCCTCTCAGGGGAAATGTCATTTATGTTAACCAGCAAAATTGTTTTCAGGCATTTATCATATATTTTTAAGTGAAGCTGATACATCTTAAAAAAATAAGAGTAATGCTGTGTTAAAAAAAAAAAAAAGATTTTAGTGGACACATGATAAATGGAAAAAAGCAGGACACCCCCTGATCGTGGCTGTAAGGCCCAGTATTCATGGCTGAAGGCCCTGAATCAAAGTCAGAAACTGCAATGTACATTTAAACCTTCAGCCTCCTGCCAACTTGTTACGCTTCATCCCACTCACAGTGGCCACCTCTGAAAGCAACGATAGTAGGAGAGAGAACATATTGCACTTCCTGTCAAGTTTTTCAGGGGAGAGTAAGACAGATAGATGTAGCGTGCGCTCTGGAAAGTCTCAGCAGCTCTCCTATGGTTAGGATAATGTATGACTGCAACTAATCCAGTGTAAGGCTTCAGAGCATGAGCTCGTCTTGAGTTTGTGCCAAGATTTGATTAGAAACAGGCTTACTACATGTCTGGGTAGTCCCCCCCACCCCCACCGCTTTCTTTTTCCTCCCATTTTTGTTTTCCTGAATCCTTTGTTCACTTTAAGCCCCCCTCATAGGCCTGACACTATTATAGTCCTATACAGCAAAAAGAAAAACAGAAATTCATGCTACACTGGGACAAACTTGAACAATGGCTCCTCAGTAACAGTGAGAACACTACCGCTTCTGACTAACAACATGATCCTTTTCTGACATGCCAATAAGAGCAACATCATAATATCAGCTCAGAGAGCATTCTTCCTGTCTTACCCCCGATCCTCGGCTTGTCCCTTCTTGCCCTCGAGCAAGCAGGAAACGGCTGCATGCAAGACTTAAGATCTGAGATCAAAAACATGGGAGACGGCTGCCACTGAAAAACTGGGCACCAGCATTAAAGAGAAGAGACTCTCTTGAAAGACACCACCACTAACTGCTCTGTACAGTATGTTTTATTTTATTTTATTTTTTTAACACAAATCCAAGTATCTTGCATTTCCAAATCTGCATGGCAGGTAAGGCCGTTGCAAAAATTTCCCAGATGATTCAGGCAACATGTACATCAAGATTTACTTTGTGAGAAGCTTTTTTTTTCTTCCTGGCATGAGATAAATGCAGAGCATCTGACTCCATTTAGATCCGACAGTTTGAGATCCAAAGTTTGAGTTGAAATGTTCATAAAATCACAGTCACATCTCTGCTCATTTGCATCCTTCTCTCTTTGTTGTTTTCCCTTTTAGAACAAAGGCAACCAAATAACACTGAATTTTTCCATCATGCTCTCCAAAACCCCTCCACCCCCTAAAAAAAAAAATCCTAAAACAATCTCACTCTCTTTACCACTAGCACCCCACCCACATGCCGCTTCTCTTCATTCTCTCACTCTTCATTCGCTTCTCTGCTTCAGTGCAAAGCCAAACAAGCCAGCCATTAAGTTGAGTTAAGCGCAGGAAGTGGGCCTTCGGGCCAGACGGCACTGTTTACAAGGAGCTAGTCAGGTTTCAGCAGCGCTTTGAAGTGAGCAGCACACAGGAGACTGTCTGTCACTGAGCAAAGGCCCAGCACCGCTCCACTGACTCACTCGCATTCCCCCCATTCATCTGAGCACGGCAAGGGAGGGAGGGTTTAAGGCAGAGCGGGTGTAAAATGGCAGAATAGAAGAGGCATAGGTAGATTTATGGATTTTTCCGCCCTCAGAGTATCTGCTCCCACCTTTAATCAGCCTTACTTGTCTGTTATTACAAAACCCATCTTTATTTAACCTAAGATAAGGATACAAGAAAGACAAATATCAACTTGTCCAACAGGACGCAACATTCGCTGGGGGTCCTTTGCTCTGCTTTAGCTCCTCTCAATAGTCAAACTGCAGCCTATAGAAGCAGGTCTGTAATATGGATAATATGTGGCCTTATTTGCCCCCCTAAATGTGAGCAGAAACAATACACACACAAGAAAGTATGTGCGTGCAAATCCCAAATGCCCAGAGCCTCTGCTCTGAGGCAAGAAGATCAGCTTTCTCCAACCCTCCTATTTACTTCATGACATCACTGAAGACGAGCTTCAGTTTCAGCCATGGATGGCTTGGGGGATTCCAACTTGGCACAGAGCAGAGTGCCTCCAGGGAAGTTACACCATGGCAAATCTGAACATCCCTTGTTTTCCTTTCACCAAATGGGCATAGAGGAACATTTTCACACCTCTGCAACCGCACAGACTTCTCTCTCGCCAGTTGATTCAAGCGAGCCATCACTAACAACAGGGAGAGGAGGTCTCCTGTTTTGTTTAGCACTTGAAGGCGATGCTGGTGTACATGTGTCAGGAAGTCCTCTGCCACATTCTCACAGGTTGGCACCTGTTTCTCAGACACAAAACACACTGATGTGAAATATTTCAGTAGGATACCTTGACAGAGTGGGTGATAGGTTCAGTCAACAGTCTCACTATAAACTCATTCCTTGTATTTCCCCAGAGGAGAACAGCTTTGAGAAGTTGTAAGAAGCTAATTTCCATTAAGAATTCCAGTAATCTCTTTTACTATCGCCTGCCAGTCTGATGCAACAGATGTTCAGGTGTGACACAACCCTCATCCCACTGCGAAAACAACATGGCTGTTCTTTTATCACAGAAAAAAGAAACTTTTATCAAGACAGTATTTAATTGTTGAAGAATACTGAACATATGAAAGGGCAAATATATGAAATAAAAACATAAAATATTGTTCTTCCCTTTTAAATATGAATCCAAATCAAGCATTTGATCTAGTTATTGGATGATATCTGAGACTCTGCACATGGTTTTGGTTAAGGAGGAGTGAAAATACAAAGGGCTAAACTGAAAATCATCTTGGATATCATCCAAGAGAATGAAATGTAGACACATTCCTTTAATCCATTAAAATAAACACGATTCATAACCAGAGATGATTAAAAAAGGAACATGTCCGCATATATAGTATGTGGCTTTTTTTACAGTGCAAAAGTAAAGCAGGTACACTGGCAGATAATGAAAAGTATTTACTTTCTTTAAATACAAATATATAATTTCACATTTTTACAAATACTATTTACAGTTTCATTTAATTACATGTGAAATGTTCAGGGATTAGAATAAACAGTCATTCTTCCACAGCTAATGTCCGCACTCTCTGTGGTGAATCATTACTCCCCTTGAGTTTACGGTGGCTTTAAGAAAAGAGCCAAAGAGGGGGAGGTGAATGTTTCAGCACATGGCATCCATAGCCATGCTTGTTATTTGTTCAAACAGTGAGGTTCAGTCCTTGTTTATCCAGCTTGTCTTTTTTTCCAAACCTCAAAATCAATTTGGCATAAATGTGTGGCTATTAAGCCGAGGCAAAAACAAATGCTGTAATGGCTACTCAGTCTGCTACTTACCTACCACACGAGAGGGTAATAACACACAAATTAGTTCCAGCAACTTAGAGATATAGTCTCTTTTCATCTACACAGTGGTCTCTCCATGTTTGCCATTTGTCAGCCTTGTGTAGAACTTGTGCCAGGAGTGGAGAGTCTTTCCTGACCAGATCCAGAAACCAGAGGTGATGCCTACTATCAGTGTCATCAGGTACTTGATCATGTAGACCGTGAAGTCTGGGGTCATGCGGGGCCCAGTCTGCAGAGGGCAAGGGATGGCCAGGCTCCTGCAGTTATGGCTGACCCAGCTCCGCTCCCAGTGGGGGCGGAAGGCCTGCTCATAGAAGAAGCAGGCGATAACGATGGTGGCGGGGACGGTGTAGAGCACACTGAATACCCCGATCCGCACCATCAGCCGCTCCAGCTTCTCTGTCTTGGTGCCGTCGTGTTTCATGATGGTGCGGATTCTGAACAGGGACACAAAGCCGGCCAGCAAGAACGAGGTCCCGATGAAGAGGTAAATGAAGAGAGGGGCCAACACAAAGCCACGTAGGGGGTCCAGGTTGCTGAGGCTGACGAAGCAGACGCCACTGAGCACATCGCCTTCAATCTGCCCGATGGCCAGGATGCTGATGGTCTTCACGGCAGGCACTGCCCAGGCGGCCAAGTGAAAGTACTGAGAGTGGGCCTCAATAGCTTCGTGGCCCCATTTCATGCCTGCTGCCAGGAACCAGGTGAGAGACAGGATGACCCACCAGATGGAGCTGGCCATGCTGAAGAAATAGAGCATCATGAAGAGGATGGTGCAACCTTCCTTTTTGGTGCCTTGGACAATTGTCTTATAGCCATCAGGGACAAAGCCGTCATTGCACACAACCCTGTCTCCCAGGAAGTACCCAGTAATGTAGGCTATGGAGACCATAGTGTAGCAGCCAGACAGGAAGATGATAGGGCGCTCGGGGTATCTGAAACGCTGCATATCAACTAAATACGTGGTCACCGTGAACAAGGTGGATGCACAACAAAGCACAGACCAGACCAGAATCCATATGCGGGAGAAATGAATCTCTTTGTCACTGAAAAACATGTACCCACCGCCTCTGGATGGCTCACAAGGGGCTGCGCAGTCCTTCTCCTCTAAGAAGTTATAATTCAGATATGGCGGCACTTGGAGAACAGAGGGGCATCGGAAAGGTCTCTCATGAGGGGAGGGCACTGAGATGTCCTGGGTCCCAGGGACAGGCATGATGGTTGGGACGGTGGCGGCGGAGGAGTCGTTTTGGCCCACACAGATTTGTCCGTCTCCCAGCACCGGAAAATTCTCACAGCGCAGCCGGTCGGGCCACTGAAAGCCGAACTTGTTCATGAGGGCCTCGCAGCCCTGCTTGGCTCTCTCGCAAATGGACCTGCACGGAGGAATGGCCTTCTCCAAAACCGTGCACACGGGCGCATACATGGAGCAGAGGAAGAATTTCAACTCCGGCGAGCACTGCACCTTCACCAGGGGGTAAAACTGGTGCACCTCGAGTCCTGCGTCCTCCTGGTTGTAGTGGCCCACCAAATTCGGCATGATAGTTTGGTTGTAGGCTATGTCCGTGCACAGAGGTATTGTAATCGGCTGACAAAATCCATGCTCTGGTACGACTATTCCGTTGTCCCCCTGATACTGGGCTGATATCAGCAGAGGCAGCAGGAGCGCAACAGACCAGGTCTTGCAAAAAGTCATCTTCCCAAGTTGAAGATGAAAAGTTTATCCCGATTGGCGTTCTTTAAATTTTGTCAGAATGTATCATAGGTTCTGCAAATAGATCCTCGGCAGGACAAAAGTCTGATGGTCTGATCTTTGTACTTGGTCTCTGCTTTGAGCGCTGCTGACTGACTTTTTTTCTTTTCCACAACTCTGATTCCACACTAAGGTCAAGACAGCCATTGTGAGGAACATAACTTCCGGTAATGACTTTCAGTGTAAAATCTTCTGACAAGATACCAGCACCACACTAGACACCATAAAATAAACCATTATTATGTTTTAACGAAAACACCGAGCAGTAGCAATAAGTAAGCGTTTTGATGCTGCTAAAACATAAACTGACGTTGACCTAATGAGCATTTAAAGTAGATAACAAAATAAAAACTTTGACACTTGGAATAAAGTGTATGTGTTTATTTTGAAGGCACAGTCGCTGGCAGTATTTAGGTAATCTGGTAAAATTTGACTCCACAGCTGGATTGCGTGGCCCAAACCAGACTTTCAAGTTTTTCTGTTCACCGATGTCCATGTTCCCGTATAATGTAATTCTATGATTCATAACTTTTATGTTCATTATGTTGATCAATCTCTTTGACGCTTTGATTTCAGTTTAACATTTCTTTTTTTTTTATTTACAACTGGATAAACGGGATTCCATTTAACTGCAATTTACCGTCATTTTAAAGTGTCACAGAAAATCATCATGACGATCAATATTTACTCCTCAAGCAAGAAAGTTTTCCAGCACCTTAACTTATTATAGATCCCCCTCCAAGCAATCAATTATGCAGTTATTTTAGTATGAAGGATAACAAATGTTGTATGCGGTCCTAAATGCTTGTACATTAGTAATTTATTCATTCGTAAAACAGCATAAATTACTCTGTCACCTGTCAGATAAAGGGATCAACAATAATCTACCAAGTATGCCGTTAAAAATGTGAATGTGACGAACCAGCTGATTTTTCTACAAATAAAAATAAAATACCATACAAATATAAAAAAAACACTAAAAATAATAATGATGAAATTTTTTTCTACGGTTATTAATATTTATATAGTGTATTTTTACACGTTTATAAAATTTTTAGTTAAAATGGACAAACTTTAGCAGGGCGATACGGCAGCAGCGTCCTGCCTGTGACACCTGCGGTTGCTACGCTCCCAGATCTTCTGCTCGATGTTAATTGGTCCAAATATTAGAATGCTCATGCTCGGCCAATGGGCGCTGAGGTTGCGAGGGGGCGTATGGAACATGTGAGGAGAATGGCACGAGATCATTTCAAGATAATGTAAAAAAAAAAAAAAAAAAAAGAAGAAGAAGAAGAAGGAAAAAGTTTAATAAAAACGAGAGTTCCCGTAAATTCACATAAAGCAGGTGAGTAAGTTTCACATTTTATGGATACATTTTATGTGTTCGAACTGTGTTAGCCAAGTTTTACTGAGCTTTAGCATGAACAACAATTAACCCAAAAATTAGCCAAGATGCTAACTTTAACCACATAACGGCTAAATTGGCAAGCTAGTTGATTTGCTTTCTCTGAAAAAAGCAGTCCGCCGAAAACCTACATATATGCCACATAAACTTATATTCACTAATAACGATGAATGCCACATTTTATCCTTTTAATTTTTGTTATTTTTGTAAGACCAGAAATGGAGTAAATAATCCGTTCAGGTTCAGGGAAGTACAGCATGGCAGTTGAGAGGCCTCCGAGCATGTTTGGAAATTCTGTTTTTCCGACAAACCAATGCCAGGTACGGTATATTTTTTACAACTTTGGTATCATATTGAGTATCTGCCACATTTGCATGGATAAAGTTTTATGATAGCGCAATTGGTTGGTATTGAAAAGTATTTTAATTTCATCTACAGAGGCCATTGTAGTAGTGGCTCGTGTCTGCCTAAAACAGTAATAATGTCGATACACTTAAAGGTTTGTGGATGTAATTGTTGGCCTGTCACTACAGTTGAACCAGTTTTTATCTTGTGGTCATAAATCAAAAAATTTGACCAGAATTTCTTGCTGTATAATGGGAAGACATGGGGAAGGTGTGACAATTTAAAAAATGGATTTAGACAAACTTTTGTTTATATATTAAATCATTTTATTTCTAAATGTCCTTTCTGGTTTGATGTTAAAGAGGAATTAACTGTGAGCCCAGTATTAAAAGTGAAAAACTCTTATCTATTCTTCAGGTTAGCCCTGTGTTTACTTCGCTTAGTTGGCAATTAATTTGACATATTTTTAATTGTTTTAGATCATAGCAGAAATCTGTTAAGCAAGGATCTCATCATCTGACCTGCCAATTGTTTTCTCAAATTATCATGCATTATGTCAACCGCAAGAAATAGATGAAACCATGTAGTCTTTCATTGTCTTATTTTTCCATTTACTTTCTGTCTCAGCACTATTCTTAAATAGGTTGTAGCCACTGTAGCAGGTACAAATGTTGTTTTAACAAGTCTTGTAATTAGCATTGATTTGCCTAGTGTGAGGAAAACGTTTTCTTCTTGTTGTTGTTTTTTTTTCCAAATGGGCATTTTTTTTGATTAATGTTTGATTCACTCTCTTTTAGTTCGGTATAAATGTAGGTAATGGAAACACTGGAGGTGTGACACTGCCCTTCGTTTCACAGCAGGAACAGGAGGCAGTTTCCTACATGCCTTGGTCTCATAATGCTCATGATGATCCTTATGAATTTATCAATTCTGTCCAGAGCAACATTAAAAGCAGGTATTCCTTTATATCAATGTTCAGGATAAGTGTGTTATATACACTATCAAAAATACACTTATAGTGTTTGACAGAAATCATTTAATGTACTGGGTGCAAGTTTAATTGTGAAAGAAAAACACATGGCTTTGTCAGCCCTACTGTTACATCAGAACTTTCAAAGAAAATTGAGAGTAAATTCTTTTTACATGTTTTCTATTCTTGAAGGAAACCCTATGATAATAGTGACTGTGATGGGGAGACTGATCTACAGGGCCTAGTGTCAAATATTTTGGATGAAGCAGATTCTCACAGCAGCAACTACAGTGAAGGGTATGTCAAGGTTCAAGCCTTTCACCTTTAAGGGTATTGGAGTATGCATTAAACAATTTATGGCTTTGACAACATTTATAATATTGAATACATAATGATTTCAGGGTCTATGCTCATATAAAATATTTATTTAATGTATATATCATATCAGTAATATAAGCAGGAAATAAAGGAAATTCTGAATTCTTCTTTCAGGGGCCTGGGGATATGCAATCATATCTGGTCTCCAAAGACACTGAAGCAAGAGTTGTTGCATTGTTTTCAGTCAGAGCCAAATACACTACAAAACCCTTTATATCCTCAGAACTATGCATCCCGAGAGTCTTTTAGCAAATCACAGGGACAGTCAGTGGACAAAGATGTTGAAGAGTTTTGTCAACAGTCCAATGGCCTTGTTACCAATCAACAGTGGCTTTTTAATTTGTCTAATGGTGACAAGGACAGCTACCCCCTACATTCTCAGAAATTGCCACCAGGTCTGCCATTGCACAACACAGGAAATGGATACCCCCAGACACAGTTGCAAGGAAGGAGAAATGACAATGCATCAGCAGATAATGACAGAGGAACTAATCTTGCTGTGAATAACTTTCCTGACCTCAGTGATGTTTTCAGACCTCAGAGTGAAATGAACAGACCCTGCTTTGATCCTTACTATGAAGACAACTATGCCCAGAGTTGCGCCAAGTCCAATAGTAATGAGCATTATGTGCCACAAGACATTAGCCAACTGGTCAGCAGTTTGCAGTTGTTCATGGGTGGTGGGCCTGATAGCCTCTGTTGTAGAGACTTTCCAAATTTGCACAAGCAGACATTTGGAGACAACATGGTTGAACAATGGAGAATCACCAGTCCTACAGTGTCAACACAAAGTGCACCTGCAGTGCAGACCCCAAAACAGCTGGTAGGAGAATTTGGCTTAGTGCAGAGGGAAAAAAATGGAGGAGTAAGAAAACAGCCTCTAAAACATGATGGCTTTCAAGATTTACCTGGTTTCAGCTCTCAAAACCCAGAGTGCTTCCAGCAAATGGAGCAATTCTGTCCATCTTTAATCCAGCCAAACCAATACCAAAACAAATTGACCATGCAAAAAGAAAACATTCCCATTGGCATGGACCAATATTCTCAGCATCACATCCAGCAGGGTCAGATACAGAACAAGCATCACATGCAGAAAGATCAGAAGATGGTGCAGATGTCCAGTTTTCCCAGAGAAGGCTTCGCTACCAGATCCCTAACCAACACTCATATAAGGGAAGCAGTTAGGAAACCAACTTTCTCACAAAATCTGTATTTTGACATTCAGGGAGGACTGCAGACTCAGAAATTTAATGGAGAAAACATTATGGTCACATCAGGGAATGCACAGCAACGCATGCCTCTCACATATCCTGTAAATGACTTTAGAGGGTGTCCCAGCATTCCCATCAATTCTAGCTTCAAGTCGAGACCCACACTACCATATGGAAGCAGTGTTCTTGGAATGGGGGTGTGTGATACATCAGGCAGTGATTCTGCAGCTTTCCATTCTTACGTTGATACGATGACCAACGGAGCAGAGAAGACCTACCATGGTATGACCTCAGCCATGAGATCTCCAATGATGATGAATCCAGGTGGTCCTCTGACCCAGCTTTACTTCTATGTGGATGAGTGTTATGAGCAGTGGAAGTGTTTGGAAAGGGAAAGAAAGACGGTATGTTTTAACAACATCATTTATGGATAGAGATTTCAGAGATTGTTATTTTAATTGAACAGTATTGTTTGTATAGTTACGCTTATTTAATGCATTAGCAAAAACATCACATTCTTACTCTTGTATGTATGTCTGTGTGCACTGAACAGTTTCACTGAAAACAACAGGTCAACTGCACTGCAGTGTTAGGTTGTCATCCTCTCACTTGTTCTATAATTTAGACTGAGACGATCCTTACCAAGACATTTCCTGGGAAACGGATTACAGCAGTAAGCAACACTACCTTACCCAAAACTCCACCAAACCCCACAAGAGTTGACCACCTCATTGTTAAACTGATGAGAGAGCAGGCAAAGGTGAGAATCATTGATAAATAGCTTCCATACTGACACCTGTAGGTGAGTCTTGTCACAACAGCAAAGTCATTTTCTGAAGGAATTAGATTTTTCTAAAGGAGGAGAGAATCGCTGGCCATCTAAAGCAACCTTATAGAACCTTGTTTAGTTTTCCATAGTTTGGACCTTTTTTAATATTTAAGTGAAGAGAAGAAGATAAATAAATAGTTTCTTCTTGTTTCCAAATATTTCACATATTCTAAATGTGCTAACGCATGCTACCTTTGTTTTTGAATATAAAGGGAATTTTGATTGACTAGGCTGGTGCGTTACAGGTGACGAGCCTTCTGCATAGGATGGAGTGTCTACGTAACATTCCCCTACACATCAGCATCCACACAGCACTGAGCAAGCATCATATGTCTCTTTGCATCACTCAGGCAAGACGCAAAGAGGAGTTAGCGAACAAGTCCAAACACCAGCAGCAGAGAGGTAACTCCCATAACCTTCTTACGCATAGATTCCTCTTTCTGATACGCTGCCAGTCCTAATTTGCTTCCGTTTCATAGACATCCCGCCACTAATCATCGCTCTTAAAGACCTAGCTGCTGCTACGAGGAAGCTCCGCACAGAGCTGTGGTGTGCTCTCCAAATGACACTGCCTAAACCTGTTATAAGGCAGAAACTCGATGTTGACAAGGAAGCCACATGTAGAGAGAGCACCGCCACTCTGTTTGATGGATACTCTTTTAAATTATAACCCAACAGATAACAAGCATGAGTTAAAGGTCTTAATTAATGTAATTCCACATCTGAATTCCCCATTTATAAATTTCCCATAGGCCACAAGGTGATGTAAAAACAAATGTTTTTATGGTTTACCTCAGCTGTAAGTCTATGGTGACATTTTATCTCCAACATATCGATCACTGCAAAATACAAGATGAAAGAAAGTTGAAGTTTGATGATGGCTAAGTTTTATGGCACCAAGGAGCTTTAGATGGCTAAATTTGGTCATGATGGAATTGCATGAGATGTAATTTATGCTGCCATAACTTCACTTGATTTCATTTATCATTTAATTAGTGTCAGCCTTGCTCCATCACTGTTCTATTTAAAGACACTATTTATGTGAAGGATTTCAGTGAATTCTTCATTGTTTTACTTATTTATTGGAAGGTAAACTAACCTCAGTTCTGGGTACTCCCAAGTAATAATTGAATCATAAGAGCAGTAGTTTAGAAATAACAATGCTAAATATTAACATGTTTTCTGAAATGTTCCAATTAATTTCTACAGCTTCAGCTTATGTAACTGAAACATGTTTTAATTGAAAAAGTTCTGTACAATTTGGTGGAGTTTGAACTGTGAAGGTACTCAGAGGTCTTCAGAAAAAAGTTCAGTGTCTTAAAAGTGTATTAATCACATTTTTCAAAAACAGTATTAACCAAATAAGATTCTTATTATCATTAAGTTAAAATGAATAATCTTGATACAGTTTAATTTTTCAAATGTTTGTTGCTTAAAATGTATGTGCTAAATTATACAATGTTTTCTGAAATGTTTCAGGCGGTGTCTGAATCTTTAGTTTTTCTTCTCTGGTTCAAACACTTATTTATCTGCTATTTCGTCAAAAGTTTGAACTGTAACAAAAGTTAACGAGACTTGAAAAGTCGTGTTTTCATTTTGAATGTATTAAACTCACGTTCCTGTTTTCATGTTGTATAATCAAATGTCTTTATCATTAAAATGACTGTCTACTAGGGACCAATGCCTTTATCCATTTCAAAGCCAGTCAAGCACCAGGCATTAGTTTGTGACCTGTTCTGTAACAGTACTCTGACTATGTTTTGAGAATACGAGTGCTGTCATTCCCCCTGAAATTTTAATGTTGATGTTTTTTTTCCCTTTTTCTTACTATGTAAACTAAATAACTAATAATTAAAGCAGTTCAAATTGCAATGATTTTCTTTTTAATTTAAAAAGATGATGAACCTCATTATAAACATTCAAATCATGGTACATGACATGTTTGAGGTATAATTTAGCAACAGTCTTTATTCTAACACAAAATGCATAGATGGTAAAACAAACCTTTAGCAATGCAGGTTAAAATGTTTGACATGAAAATGTGCCTTTGCTTAGAAGATGTGCAGAACTTAAAGGCATCGCAAAGATATTGGCACAGAGGATAGTAGAAACTCTTTGAACTGAGTAACTTTAAAAAATGCCATTTTCCTTTAAAAGTTCCTCCTTTTCTACCAAAATCAATTTTACTGAGTCAGTTTTAGGTGAAGACTGTTCATGTTACGTCAGAGTTTGGCTGAAGCATGTTCCACAATCTGCTGGGACATCATATTGGAAGAGGCTTAAAGAAGTCTTTTTTTTTTTTTGTTGTGTACTTGTAAATATAAAGATTTGCAGCTTTGTTCATAGACTACATATCAGTATCTAGACCTTCACAACATCCAACACTTAGTTTTTTAGACAGGAAGAGCTGCAGACTAACAGGAAAGGTCTGATATATTCATTCACATACTGAAGGTGCCAAATGAGGTTTTAACTAAAAATTGCCTGTTTTTTTTGTTTGTTTTTTTTACCCCCAATGCTATCCTGCAACAAGACCTATTCACATACAGTGTCCTTTCTCTTAGCTTTATCTTTTACGTTCTCCTTTTTGTGTACGCTTCTTCTCCTTCTCTTTTCTGTCTTGTTTGGCAAGTTTGTCCTTCTCTCTCTGCATCTTGTCCATTTCCTTCTTCTTATGAGCATCTTCACGAGCCTGTTCTCTCTTTTGTTTCTGTCTGTTCAGCACCTCTTCCACGTTGGTGTTCTTGAATAGAGCTGACAGTCTTGGTAAAGGGCCCGCACATGAAAACGAGTGTAGTCTTAATTTATTTTTAAACTACTACTTACACCACTGGTAAAAAAATTTTATAAAATCTCTCCAATTTTCCAGTGAAGTTACTGGAATTTACCAAGTGTAATGTCTCAACCAATTCTAAATCTATTAAAATTTTTCATGCCATTAGTTGTCAGTTTTTGCTTACCTTAACTTCATTTCTACCTTGAGCAGTTTACAGACTATCAAAAGTTACTCCTGGATTTTAACAGCTTGAGTTACAATGAAAATGGGAAACACTGGGGTGTAAATAGTTGGAAGTATGTCACATGGTGAGGGTTATTATAACTAACATATCTGTTCATACTGTAACAAGTAACACTAAATTTCACGTAAGTTTAAACAGCTGCTAATCTTGAACAGCTTTAGAAAGGATACATTTATCATTTCCTGGGAGGTTATTTCCACTAATCAACTCCTCTTCTTCAGCTTCAGTGCTTTTGTCAAGGACTCAACTGAATGATTTTAAGGGAAATATTCAGTGGACAAAAAAATATAATATTTACCTTTTGTTCTCCTTAAATATGTTAATGAACATATGTGTGACTGGCCTTCATGTCACTTTAAAAAAAAAAGGATATTCCTCTTCATCTGTTACGTTGGCATATTGAGCAAGGAGAGCCTCTTTCCTTTTCTTCGACTCCTCGGACACCTCCTTCTGTTTCACCACAATCTGAGCTTGTTTTTCTATCATACTGGCGATAGCCTGGACTTCAGCTACAGAAAATTAATTTATATAATTTAGAACAGAGAGAAACTGCAAATATGTCATAACAACATTAAGTGCTTTGTTCGACAATAATAGCACCTGCTCTCTGCAGTGAGTATGAAGGCACATTAACAGAAGGAGCCATGAGGGCAAGCATCTAAAACTGGATTGTTATGGCTATGTAGACAGTAAACAGGCTCTTTCCAGTAATAACGCTGATAGAACAAACCCAGAGGAGATAACTTTTTTTTTTTTTTTTTTTTTTTTTTAGCATACACTTTTTCAGACCACACAATAAAAACTTTCTGCAATCTCAGGAACAGTTTTTTTTTCTCTCTAATAAACGTTAATCTCGTGTGTCGTTGCACACTTTCCTCCAAAACTCAAAGCAAATGATTTAAAGCTCAAAGAGCTAATTCCTCTGTATGTTTATCTGGCATTGAAAACAAAGTCAGCAGCAAGCTGTCTTTGCTGTTTAGTCAAGATTTAAATGAGTTGATGAGCCTGCTGGCTTGATTTGGGGGGATGCTTCTTTTGAAATAATCATATAAATTCTTGTGTGAATATTCAACTTTTAATGCAAGTTTGTATTGCATTTTTTCATGTTATACCTCTACCTGACTTCTGGTTTTATTATTGCACAGCACTATGTACTGTCCTGGAAGGTTCCCCATGATGATCATGAACCCTTACCATCATCAGCATTTTTTCTGGCTGCTGATCGGCTGCAGTACTCTGCCCAGTGTTTGATGATCTGCTTGCAGACATCTTCCATTTGGTCTTCATCCTGCACACAAAAGACAAGTAACCACTCATCAAATCTACATATTCAGTATACACATTTACACAATGATACTGCACAAACGTGCCCCGCTTTATAAATGGCACCGTGGATTCTGGGCTAGATTGTCTAAACCGAAAGCGTCAAACCATTTTAAGGAAATCGAAGGAGTCATACTTTGCTTAGTATGCAACCTCAATCCTCAGCCTTACTATTGAACTAAAAAATGTCAGATTTTAGAGTGGGCTTTGGCGTGGCAGGAGAAAAACAGCCGATCTCAATGGCTGCAGTGTGTGGACTCTCACTGGAGACACACTGCAGCGTCTAACGTGGACATCTTGGGCCATGAATGACGGCTGACATCAGTGCTGTCACTTGGTACCGCCCGGCAGACGAGACAGACAGCAACAAATGATCCAACAGCGACGTAAACTGAGCGGGTCGCACCGCGTTTAAATATTCACCAGTAATGCGGATAAAATCCCTTGAAGTGCGTCCTCTTTCTCCTCGTCGTTCTCCTCTTCTTGCAGGACCCCCAAAATGTACGCCCCGTACACCTCACGGTCCACTTCTAGTGCGTCCAGCCGATCATTCAGCCACCTTTCAAACTCCCCGGCGTCTGTCCCGGGTTCCGCCATCTTGGCCCTTTGGGGTCTTTCGGTGACACGCGGCTGTCCTATGTGACTGCCTGTGGAAAAAACGATGGGGGGGGGGGAGATAAAATCCTGCAGGTGTATGTCTCCGTAAAAAAATGACCAGGCAAGGTGAAGACCAGGTAATTGAATCATGTCGGCACATCTTTGAATTAGCTAATGTTGAAGAGTTTACGGGTAGTTGCTGTTAATGGATTTGTAGACGTCAAGTTTCAACACAAAATAATTGGGGGCGTTTTGTTGCAAACTTTTAAATCCCTTTAATTCCTGTCGTGTGTCATGTCCGCGTGGCATCTGTTCCAGCTTTTCTTCAATTGTTTGTCTGTCTGAAGCACGAGTTTCCTCAGTCATTGCATTAGTTTCACGGATTTTGGTTTTCCTGTCCAGATTTTATTTCTTTTTTTTTTTTTTACCTCAGTCAAATTAGGTCTATAGTCAGACACTCATACCTTGTTGAGGCCACAGTCACTCAAGAGGAGGAAAATATCCTAATTTCCTAAATATCCTCAGTAATTTTCACCATTTTCAGCCACGTGGTTTCTCTTGCAGTCCAATCAACAGTAACGGCTGGGCGCACTTTGATACAGATAAATGCCTGAACACAAGAAAATTGCTATCAATAATGAAATAAGTGTGTGTCCAATTGCTGACCAGAGTGTTTCATCTAGTTCATGTCTAACGTTTACATTATGCATTTTCTCTGCTGTGTTGTCCTGCTTCTATGTTTTTTCTGCCACTATGTCTCCACCTTATTTGTGATCACCTCTTCTTTTTTTTTAACCAATAACTACATCCACAAATCCCCCCCCCCCCCCCCCTTCTGATGTCACCTTGTGCTACAATAAGTAATTATAAAATCTGCCTTGTCCCCTGTAGGGTAGTGCGTACCACCTCTTAGATAAGTTACACCTTGTAATCTATGATCATACATCTTGTCAGCTGTCTTTTGGAATGAAAAAAGGTCTCTGCATAACTTTGTCATGCTGCTAGCCTGGGTTGTTAAATTAATTTCATTAGCCAAACTTTCAATCAGTGCTAAATGCCCAGCGTTGGCAGGCGCCTATGTGCCCGGGGATACTGCCATAAATCCCAAAGTTCTTGATTGAAAATGAATGTCTGATTGTCCCGTGGTTTTCAGAAGTACTTGTGCACTCACTCGTAAGCTTTGAGCACAAGGCTTGCCAGTACTAGTCCAATTGAAATGCTGATTTCAAAATAATCAGCTATTCTTCTGTAATTCAGTGGGCAGCTTGCAGTCAGTCAGCCTTTGGCAGAATAAATTCATTATCACAACACACCAAAATACTGAAAACAGCTTTAGTTTGATAGGAGGAAGACTTCTTTGACGACATACTTTGAGTGTAAACTGAGTGTGAATTCTCAACCTCGGCGTCACTGTGGCATTGTAACAACCTTTCTAAAAGCTGAGACATAAATATGATGAGTAACCCAATGTTACATTTATTTTTAGCATTGCCAACTAACGTTACCTCTTTTAACTGTGTCCTGTGCAAATAAACACGGATGTGCTGCTGTCAAGAATGGGACAAAGAAGTTGGGCATTCTGCTTTTGGCCACTGGGTGGAGGTAGAGCATTCAGATTTGTTTACCCCTGTTTTATGATAGAATCAGGGGAAATGAATCTTGGATTAAGTTGCATGACAGTACTGTGGAGCTTATTTAGCATGCAATTCATTGCAAATTGCTCCATGCATGTGCATCAGACTCAGTTTGTTAAAGTATTGATGTAAGTGGAGCAGTGGAGCAAGAAAATGCCCCGCCAGCTGTTTGTTCGTACTCCTTCATTTGACACAGGGACAACAGACAACACCTCCCAGCTGTTTGAATATATTAAACAATGTTTCCATGTGAATAGCCTGATCCTGCTTCCAGAAAGCACTTTATCCATGAGGGTTATTAGTCCCTCTGCCACCCTTTTACACACAAGAGCCTTAGTTGTACCCCCAACACACACTCCACTTGCCATTATGGCTTAACACGTTGCTAGCCTTGCAATAATGAAGTGGGAAGCTTGTGACGCCACAGGGAACCAATCATGTGGAACTGTACTCTCTATTTTACACCACCTTTAATACTTTACAGCCCAGATACGCTTGCGAGAATATTTGAGGCACTTTGTACTTTCTGCAGGCAACATTCAGACTGACTTTCATCAAACACCCTCAAATGGTTGTGAAACCTGACCGATAAGTCGGTTCACTAACTAATTTGTATGTACTAGTAGCATTTTACTGATGGTTCAAGTTGGAGTAAGACAGGCAGTTGGAGATTAGATATTAACTTTAACCATGATTTGAATACTACATTGGAAAAAATTACAAAAGTAGGAGGTATATTTTATTATTTTATAAGCCCACTTGATGTTTGATTCTGCTGTTTCATACATTGTTTACATTAAGTGACAGCACAGGAAACCCCCCCCCCCCCAAAAAAGAACAACAAACCCTAGATTTAAAAAAAAAAAATTCAGTTACTTTGGTTTCTGAAGATGCAAATTTATTGGTGTCTATCAATAGTCACCTGTCATGGTTTATTGTACCCAATACAAAGTGATACATTATAGCTGCCAAAATTGTGCTCTGTCACATGAGAAGGAAACTGCCATTACAGCAGACCGGTGTAGCCCCGTCTCAGACTGAGGGACCCAGGGTCGATGCAAAATGCCATTAACTCTCTTAGTATTGTGTAGCTTTAGGATGCCTGTCCTATTTATATTGAGGGGCTGTGGATTGATGTGAAATGACGAGGGCCGCAAGGCGGCTGAGTGTGTAGGCATCCACATGCTCCACTCCACAGGCAAGCCCCCTATTTCTACACACACACACACACACACACACACACACACACGCATACACACACTTGTCTTCATGTCCCGATGCCACCAGCCTAGGAAAAGCCCTACAGTCTCAATGTGCAATGTCCTCTCTCTGTCAGCATATCCTCTATCTCAACGTTAATGTGACAGAATATAACCAGAGCCCAAACCAACCAGGCAGTGTAGAGCAGTGAAAAACAGCATTTGTAACAGGCATGCTTTCTCATCTTCTCCATCAGTTTGCTTCCTCATCACATGGTAACTTGGCTGCAGCAAAGCCAAAAATGAGCATTTCTGCTAATTTCATTGATTAAACCTTTTAAACCCCTGAAGCAGACATTTTTGAATAGGTTTTGCTCTTATGATGTCTCTGTTACTTTGGCGATAATTAAAACTGAAGCTAAACTGATTGCAGTGTTACAGCAATAATAATAGTCTCTGATAAATTCACAGTAAGTGACACGTTTTCATTATTTTAGAGTGGACAGTAGATGACATCAGGAACTTTCAAAAAGCAACAACACAATACAATAATTGCATTGATTTTAATACCTTAACTTGCATTTGTTATGTGGCATTGTTAAGGTATTTTACTATTTTTAGTCCTGGAGTCCTTTTCCTTTCCCTTCTTCCAATTGAAACACACACACACACACACACACACACTTTTGATGTCTTTCTTTTCACTCTGCTTTAATCTCTGTGTTATTTGTATGATACGTTTAATGGCTTTTGTCTTGAGAGCAGCAGTAATTTTGGGCTACTCCCTCTCCATCCATCACTGTCAGGTTGCTATCATTAAATAATGCTGATTACTTATTGACCCCAAAGGACAATGTTAAAGATTATGATTTTGTGGACTCCAAGAATTCCTCAGTACATTTATTGCGTGGAGGGCTCGGGAATTTAATTTTAGAAAAATGAAGAAGCAGTTAGTTCAAAGCCATTTGATTTTAGTAGTTTCTATAATTGGAAATATATTAATATATTCACTTTGTGATTAAGAGCTTTTTCACATGTAAATAGGGGGATAAGGCTAAATAGCACCCAGTTAACATGGCACATAGGCTGGGAACAGGAAAACACAGCTGTCCTGCCACTGGCCAAACAATCTGCCTACCAGCAACTCTGAAGCTCACTGATTAACCTATTGAATCTCATTTCACAGCTAAAAATAGTCCTGTACATATAAAAATGGAAAATTCTCATTTTTACACATTAATTATTGCATAGACCAAACAAAATAAAGACCGAAATAAAGTGTGTTAATTGCTGAACTCTGATTGGTGGATATAGTTAAATTTAGCTAGAGTCAGGCCAACTCTAAGCTAATCAGCTACTGACTAGATATTCATATTTACGTTCAGACTTGATAGTGCAACCCAGTTTTCTCCTCCTCCCCTTTGCTGTGTTCTCTCCACCAGCAAGGGAAGTGCATATCCAAAAATGTTGAACTGTTCCTTTTAAAAAGTGGCCGTCAAATATTTGCGATTTTGGTCAATTCTAGTGGAAAGTTATATGTTTGCAGAAGAAAGAAATATTGCACCCAATTAAAGTCTTAGCACTGCTTCTCTGGTGTCAATGTGCCAAATAAGTGTTTCAAACAGTGCAAAGAATTTCACTCAAATCATTGGAAACAAAACTACAGTTTTCATACTTTCTGAACAACTGCAAATGGAATGGTCTTAGTGAAAAAACTAGGTTGGGGGAGCAGCAAGTCGCTTCAGTTTAAAAGTTTGAACCCAGGTAAAAACAGGAGTTTGTCCTTGTTCATTTGTCTAAAGTTGTTGGATTCGAGACAGGTTGACTAAAATCAACACGGATGAATAAATAGTCAAATGAAAGATGTTTTGTTTGACTTGTTTAATGATCTGCACAGGGCCTCTTGGACTGCAACTCAAGTGGCTACACATTAGTGATGCGTGCTGGTTCTTCAATTTGTTAGGGGGCCAGCGACCACGAGTCTCTTCAGAGGCGAAAAAAATTAACTTGAGCTGATGGTTAAGGGAATAATCTGGTTATATGTAATGAGGGCTCTTATTATGCATCTATCAGTTTGAGTGTGCTGGTGGTGGACTTCCCACAATTCCCTCTCAGGAGGCATGATGCTTTCAGTTTGCTCCTCTTGCCTTTTAGTCTGAATTGTAGGCAATTAAAACCCTGCCATGTGAGTGTGGAAAAAAGGTAATGAATATGGAACACTAACTCAGAGAAGTCCAGAGAGACTGCTCGTCGAGTTCTGAGCGTTCCTTTTCTCCAAGTCACTGAAAAGCACAAAGACCATTTGACAGTGTTTTTTTTTTTCCTTTCTCTTCCTGTCCCTGGCTTGGTGTGCCATGTGACTCCCTGAATAGTGGCCCAGAGGTTTTAAAAATGCAAAGCCCATTCTTTCCAGGTTGGTGAACTTCAGTGACCTATGACAGCGAGGAGAAACTTTTTGTCACTGGTTTGGCGTCCTGCCTGGGTGACCGTGCCAGCTCTTGCTGCTTCTGAGCAGAACAGAGGAGTGATGGGAACGGGGCTGAGTGGATGCATGCAGACAGCCAAGTGGAGGAGGGCAAATATTTAGCCATATCACTTGGGGAGGGAATCCGGTCCTCCTCCCCCACTAAGGCATGCCTCTTAGCCCAGAATCAGGGCATGTCTCCATCCTGCTCTCGGCGCTGCTTCACGCTCTGTATTCAGGGTCACGGATCTCATTTCTTGGGTAATATTTCAAGCTGGCCACAGATGGGGAATTAAATTGAAGATCCAACTTGTTATCGGGCATAAAGGATGGATTTTTGGGGGCTTATTAAAGAGATGATATGAGAAAGGAAATGGATACTGTACATTTTATTTGGATCTGCTCAGGCTACTTTTAAGGGTTTCTGTAAATTAATGCATGAAATGCTGACTGAGTTGTGTGTGTGCACTGAAGGCAGAACAACCTCCACAGTCATCGCTTGTTATCCAATGTGACACATGAGTCCCCTCATCTTAAAATGAATTGTTATTTTGCTGTTGATAGCTGAATGCTATTTTTTTTTCTACCCCTTCCGTTATAAAACAGTGTCAGGCTGCTATTTGACGGTACTATAGATGTTTACATGCAAGCTCCAATGTTTCTCCCAAATTGACTGCCAATCCAAGTAAATTCCTGGGGATTTCCTCCCCACATTTAAATAAATCCTTAATCAGATGAATTGCTGTCAGATGACTGCCTAAGAAGGCTACTTAAATTGGGGTAAATATTGACTCAAGCGTATAAGAAAATGACAGTTTATGGTGACACCATGTTGCCACAATGACAACAATACACATCCGTCCGTTACGGTTCTGGATGGTGACGCAAGGGGAAAGTTTAAAAAAAAAAAAAAAAAAAAAAAAAAAAAAAAGGTTGTCGGGGAGAGAGACTGGAAGGGCTGCCCAATGAAGCCTGTGCTCAATTGTTCATGCTGAATGCCGCAGACTGGCGCTGGTGTCGCATCTGCTGATGGGCTAAGTCAACCCTGCTCTACTGGTAGCCATCACTCACCCACGAATCAGGTGGTGCGCTGCAGTCTCACCCCACCTGAGTTCTCACAGTCTTTACGGTGCTCTGTCTCTCCGGCCACCTGCTCTTCATCTGGTCCCCCTGCTCAGAACTAATAATAGAGAAAGTTGTCGATAGTACCTGGCACTTTTTTGGGTGTCACCTCAGAGATTCCAAGCGAACTGAGGTGATACCAAAGTTGGTTGGAAAACACTGCAGACGATTGACCGGTCAGAGAAAATTGCCAGTACTTTATTATCATTATGCAAGACGGGGCATTCTGAATAGTTTTATCATCTACGCACTACTCACTTTCACCTGTTACAACACATTTAGTGCCCTAACATGCCTAAGTAGGATCTATTGTGCCCTTTCTGAGCCATTTTTCACTTGAGCTCCTTGCACTCATGACATAGAAGAAATCATACTAAGATATTACTGCTGCACTGAAGCTTTAAGCAATGTCCCTCAATTGTAAAATCAAATGAGTAAATGTAAATGTACATTTGTGTTACTGTACTATACTTTTCAGCTGGCAACCTGCAACACAAAACTGCGGTCAATTTGTTTGATTGATTTCCGTTGCTGTTCGTGTGTGCATCGATACATCAGTATAACTTTAGTGCATTATTGCTGTAGAAACAATGCTGCATTGAGGGGCGTAATATCTGCAGTATCTGGTACTCGAGTCGACATCATGGTTGAAAAATGCTATGAGAAGCGCTCATAGGACAGAGCATATTACACATGCTTGCACCATCAGTTACCATCAAGCAGGCCTGAATTGACTATCTGATTAATCAATAAATTGATCAAAAGAAAATTTCACTCAAAACAGTTTTGAAAGTGCCATATAAGAGTTGATGAAAGCATCTTAGAGATAAGGATATGCTTCACTCGCAGTCATTTCATAGTAAATGGAATTAATTAATGAATGAATGACCTGAATGTGCTTTTGACAATTTTCAGTCTCAATAACGTGTCATTCAGCCATTTCAGTTTTTTGTTTTTTTTTAATTCTTTTAATATTTCTAGTGAAGACAACAAATATTGTTAATATTTCCACTCTGTCCTTTGCCATGTAGTATAATTGAGTTCAACACACTGTTACAAACTCAGGTCAAAGAAAATTAAGCCCCAGCCACTGTATGGTTATTCTAACAATAAATCTACTTGTGAGGCTGGATAGTGATATTTGTCTTACACTCTCTCTCTCCGAAAGCACATTACCACACATTTGGTGAATTTTCAGCGTGTCACACAGGCCTGATCTCATCAACACTGGATACATATTTGCGGATCGCACTCGTCTGAGTTAATGAAAGCATTTGTGTCGCTTTAATGTAAAGCCTTGCAGGGCTCACCCATCTGTCTACAGTTGTGCCGTTAAAGCGTGTGTCATCAAAGTCTACAACAGCAAATTACAGCTTATTAGTACCAATACCAGCAGTGACAACATTTATCAAGGAAAACATCTCCTACTCTCCCTAATTGTCCCCCTCAGGGCGCACTGTTATGTGGACCAGTATCGACGGCAAGGCAGTCGTTAGGACATCACACTTGAGCTGACGAGCGGAGAATTCAGGGGACATGTCCACCCTGATTGGTTAATTTGATGTGAGTAGAATGACACTGTGTCTGGATCTGATGAGGTATTTATAGTCGGGAGAGAGGATATTCAGACACCCTATGTTAGTTTGTGTGCTTCTATTAGTGAGCTCCTGATAGAGCTGCTGCCCACGGGGGGTTGGCAGGGCCAGGGAGGCGGTCCAGGATATGAACGGCTGGCAGGGGACAGGGTGCCGGAGGTGGAAAGGGCAGTGAAGTTTATGTGTCAAAGAGCAAGAGCGAGGAGCTGATATTCAAGTGTATCTCAGTCAGTCTCTCGGTCTCTCTTGCGCTTTGAGAGCACGTAACAAAGGGAGCCGGTCAGCGAGGCCTGTCTGAGCATTTCTTCTCTGCTCAACAATGGGGTCTCGTCTGATACAGATATGGTACCTGTCTGTCACTTTTGCTTAGTGATATTTTGTCCTTTTTGTCTGTGTGGCCAGCTCTGTGTTACGCTCATGCACATTCACACAAATGTCTGTGTCCTTGTGTGTTTCTGTTGTCAGACTGTGATCTCGAGTCAGATGGAATTGTCCCCTTGTTCATAGCAATACCTCCCTCCTGCCACTTTCCACTTCACACCGCTAACATCCTCTGGGAGTGACAGATAGGAATCAAAGTCTGGGCTCAGTAGTAGCTCAACGTCTGCTCTCAAATGGTGCGATCTTTTAAAAAAGGCTTTACCTGTAAACGGTGACACACCTCCCAGCCCGCATCTCCCACTGTCATTTTCCCACTAAGAACTACTATTACAGAACTGTGCACTAAAGCAATTTCCCTCAAGTTACCATTGTCTTGTCTCTTTCACCCTCTCACCAGGAGCTTACACCCTATAATTTTTCACACTGAGGGCTCTGCCCGTAAATCATTCTTCTTCCCCACATTTTTTCCAGTGATCAAGCCCCACTTTTCCTTCCTGCCAATTAAAAGGCTTTGATGTTTATCTGTGCAATGGATGAGGCTAGAAACGCATTGCACTTCTGCTGCCTCTTGGCTACCAAAGGCCAGACTTGTGCTGGCAGAAGATAATCAGCGGTTCTCACACAAACAAAATGGAAAAGTAAAAAGAAAAAAAAGGTGAGAGAAGGATTTACTCCCATCCTGCCTGTCAGGCAACCCACTGAACAGACAGGGGAATTATTTTGGCAGCAACACTAATGTGGTGACGGTTGTTGTTTCCTAAACTGATTTCCTTAATCCTGCACTTGTTTCTACGCTTTGTAAACATGGGGGCTTGATTTTGTAATCTGGGAGGTCCCATTGATGCGTAGACACACATACACATACTCACGTACAACAACTTGTCCCTCTAACCCCCTCCTCGTCAGCCACTGCCCTAATTAGTCAGAATTAAGATGAATGCCTGGGCCTCCCACGATCAATTGGTATCGAGCGAACCTTCGCTCAGCCCCGCCTGGGGGCCTCTCTCAGCCGGCAGATCATTTATATCAATCGCTTTTGTTTTTCTTCCTTTACCCCCTTTCCATTCTTCCATCCACCAAGTACAAGGTTCACCAAGTCTATTGGTTAGCATGCAGAGGAGATGGCAGCCAAAATGGCAAAAGTCTGGTATACCAACTGTTATAGTCACGTCACAGGGACACAGTCCGCAGAGAAGCATTTGCCCAACACACAAACGTTCCATCATATCCAATATTTGAGCAAGTGTTCAGTGCTGTTTTTATGCCGTCTCCTTCACTGACAAACTCACCCATTACAAGAAGTTGCAGAGAGGCTTTTTATACTGCCTTTATTGACTTAACTTACTTCGACTCAGTTTATAATCATTGCAGAAGGATGTATGTCAGAATCTCCCTTATGGTAACCATGCTGGCCCTTTCTTTTTTTCTTTCTTTCTTTTTTTTTTGCACCCAGTCTCTCTGTCATCCCTCCAGCACCTTCTTGATTCCAGCACTGTGTGCAGGCAGAAACAAGATATTAGATGGCTCACCCTTCATGTTCACAATGGAAGCTAAAAAGCACTGCAAATGGTTTTTAAAGGAAAAGAAAAAGCTAGATGTGCAGCTTTGCCTCTTGAAGATCAGCTACTTTGACCTGTATCACTGCTTGAGATGGGAGCTGTATCATATTTCTTTTATTCTGTGCCGCGTTGCAGGAAAAAAGAAAGTTTTTCTAAAACATCCAAATAAAAATCAGTGATTTAAACATTTAAACTTGCAGCATATTTTATGTGCAAATATCTGCACATAGGGTCAGGACACTGCAAGATAAGAGCCCTACTTTTTCTTGGTTTTGTACTCTGAACTGCTTCTCCATGACACTTTGTTTGTGTGTGTGTGTGTTTGTATATGAATCCAAAACCATTTTTACTAGCAGGCATGATTTTTTTTTTTTGTTTGTTTGTTTTCTGTTGTAACCTGCTTTTTTAGTTTCTGTTTTTCTTCTGGTTGCCTAGAATCTACTCTTGCTGAAATGTTACACACAATGGGTGGCACAATAGGGTGACACCACACCCTATTGTAAATCATGTATAGGACAAATTAAACGGAATAAGGGAAAGGAGGAAAAAAGCACACTTGTATTAGTTTCATTCCCCAAGGTTAATTGTTCACTAGTGAACTGCCACTTACAAAAGACATATATCCAGTTTGTCCTCTGTGTACATCTCCATGGGTCACTGACTGTGTGCTTTGATGTACTGTATGCTAGAGGTACATGAAAGTGTGAGATGCTGACTGCTTTTTCCCTGGAGGCGAGCTTGAACCTCTCACGTTGGCTGCCTCTTCACGTTGCATTCTTTGTTTGCAAGCCTGGCACATTTGTGATGTTGCAGAGACCGGCAATCGTCAGTCGTGCATGTATGCGGTGCCAAGCTCGGATGGTACACCTCAGCACTTTAGCCATCCATGACTTGGCAGCTGGCTCCTTGGTTAGAGGCCTAGTATTGGTGTGATCTACTTGGTGCTCAGTCCAGATGAGCGAACCTTGGCGAACTGATTTATGCAACGCGACCGAGCTAAGATGAACCTCTGGCTGCGGTTTAAACTCACATGCACCAAGTGTGGCAGCGCCAGATGAGTTCTCCATGTTTGCTCCAGTGTCTATCTGTGTGTGTGTCTGTGTTTTGTACATACATGAAAGTGGTCTTTCAAGGGAATGAGTGAATGCTTTTATTTGGGCACTCGGAGTACTCATCTCCCTGACTCATCCCTGAGGTCTTGACTGTCTCTTCCCTGCATACTCTGTTGTTTTCTCTGTTTCTTTGCCACCTGTTATTTGGAGACGAGGGCTGACAGACTTCAACTGTGCCTTCTCATTTCCTCGAGATTCTGCTGGAGAGAGCCCTCGTCTGTAAAAGCATAAACTCTGCTCTGTGTTTCTGCTTTAACTTAATGTTATGGGGAATACAAAAGAGAGCGATTAAAAACACAGAAGTTGAGTTGTTCTATAGTGTCTTTATGGATTAATGGGTGGAAAAGTTGGCCTATTAATCCTCTCTCTCTCTCTCTGTCTCGCTCCACACTGTGGACTATAGATGATGGAGACAAAGTGCTGGATAAAAATTAACCAATTAATGCTTTTATTATTTGTCCATTCACCTAGATTTTCTGCTTATTATCAGCCCTGTAATGAGTCACAGAGGAAAGCACACCCCTTGCTCTCCCTGTATGTGTGTACATATGCTTGATTGGGTGAGATGGTTGGCAACCACTTCCATATTTCTGTCCAAATTGCCATTGTGAATACAATTAAGTTAAGTGGCCTAAGTTTGTTTTGCTCCCCAGCTCCCTGCTGTGCTAGCATTACTACACTGCTTGGACTATTAACAATCAGAGCCGAGGCACAGGGACTGCAGCACCAAGCTTTAAGTGAGGAGGGCACGAAATGATGCTGATGAAGAAGGATGCGGCGAGGGGAGACGAGTACTTGGGCCCAAAATTGTTGTACCAGTATGAGAGATGGTCCCTGTAAGGGCCCATGCAATGGAGAGTCAGCTGTGGCTGGCTTGAACTCCTGCCAGGCACCCTGGCTGTTTGTGTTGTTGCAGATGGCACAGACAGTGGCACTCATGTAACTGGGAGCACATTATATAATTGGAGAAAAAGTCATATACAACAGTATTTGTCCCAGATGTGTCCTCTATATGTCATTTTCTTTGGAGACTGTGTCTCAGCTGACACTTTAAGGATAATATTTACTTTGGTAGTCAATATGGGCTCATGAGCATGCATTATGCTAACTGATCTCTGGCCACGGGCATAAAAAGAAAAGCTTGCACACAGCTGAATAGAATTTAAAATGATCTTTAATTCAAGACAATTTAATCCATTTTATCTGTACAGTGCCAAATCATAATATACATTATCTCAGGGCATGTTGCAGGGTAAGGTGGAGACCTTATTCTATTATGAGGGAAACAAACAAAAGGGTTCCCACACAGACCAAGAACTTACTGAAATAGTCCTAAGTCTGGAAATTTGCTGTTCAACATTTAGGAATATATACTTTGATAATTATGACATGGACAAAGGGATTGTTTTCCTGTTGATTTCTATACAAGACGTAGGATGCAACTGCCCACGAAAACAGACTTGATTACAGTTGCTACTGTGTTAATGATAATATATGTGTGTATATATCGCCACTAGGTCTCTTGGACCTTGAGTGGTGTGGTCTGAATATGACATAACGGCTTTATTTAACTGTATATTGCTCTGAAACTTATAAGTAACTCCCCTTACAGTAGTCACCTGTGTTATTTGGCTCCCATCCTCCTACCCGAAGCTGCTCCTCCTGAATTCACTCAGTGACTGAAAGTGCGGCACATCCAGAGAGAAGACAGCCTGTTCCCATTCGCTTCATGACGTATTCACAACCAGAACATGTTGTTTTGAGATCCACATGGCAGATCCTTGTTGTTCTAGATCCTGAATAATCAGTAGTTGCTGGGGCTTGTAGTGGCAGCCTGTGGGGCCACAGAGACATGCCCGTGGAACTTTGTGGGCCCTGGTTGTTATTGGGGGGGGCGAGCGGCCTGTGGTGGGTTTTGACTGCTGCGTCTGTCTATCAGGAGATTTGTGTGGATGCTCGGGGCACAGAGTGGAGACAGTGTCAGGGCGATACCCTTGACGGTGATGTGATTGAGTAGGCAGCTGCGACCCGCTCCTTTCTTTACCCACCACCCATCTCTTTCCCCTTACTCCCCCACCAGCACCCCCTTCCAAAACCGCTCCCCAGGAGTGAGCGATCACTTAAAACGGCGCTGGTTATTATACCTAAGCACGTCTTAGTAATTTATGCACGATTGCCTGGCAATCTGAGGCAATTCATCATCCTCTTTCCTATCTTTCTTTTTTTAATCTGTTGGTGTCTTGTTCCTCTGGACTTTAATCTATAGGGCTATTAAGAATGCCTGGGTAATAATGGCTCAGCACAGGTGACAGCATGACATTGGTGCCATCATTGCCATGCAGCGTTTGCCTCCTGGAGAACTGCGGGCAGTCAAAGGGGCCAGATTTGGCTTTCATAGCTGCAAAGCTGCTAGACCATCCGTTGTTTTGTTGGTGCTGGACCTCTACTGCTGTCAGACAGATGGGAATAGCTTTGTATTTTGTATTTTGTATTTTCTCTTTGTTTGTTTTTTTTTCCTGCCTGGAATAATGACTTAATGTGGCAGAAATAAACTGAGTGTTTCAATTTGATGTCTTTGGTAAAGGAGACCTTGTCGATGATACTGTATTTTACAGCGTTTTCATGGTTGCTTCGGTCACAAAGAGAAAGCTTCTTGATAAGTTAAAATCAGTGAAACATCGTTTTTTCACCACTACACATGCTCTGTAAAGAACACACAAAACAAATAGTGGAACCTGGCCTGCTTATGCCTGATACGTTTGTCGCATGTCTACATGCCTGTGCGCCACTTGTGTTTTCATTTGTGCTGTGAGACACCATGAAATATCCAGTGTGAGACAAAGGTGTTAACAGCAACAGCCCAGGCTGACCCTTCTGTTGTGGAGTTATCCGTCTATGACTTCAAGCCATGGCTAATGGATGCCGACCTTGTTCCACATTCTCTATCAGTTCCATTCAGCATCTATCAACCCAGGGATGTATCTTGATTTACCCCCCCCCACCCCAACCCACCTTGTCACTTTTCCACTTCCTGCTTGTAGACTAAAGTGCACATTGGCTGTGTTACAGGCCATTGTAATCTTCCTGGGCTCAATGGATGCTAAATTCAGAACTGAACAGCGTGAGTGAGAGTCTGACAACAGAACGCAGCAGCTTGACAGTCGATCAGAGAGGCAATGGGCCATCGATAGTGACCCCAGCTTATCTTTATATTAACATTTACTTATGTAATTTTCCTGCCTTTGGGCTGTTTGTTCTCAATGGACACATTAATATCTTGGATACGGAGTAATGTATGACATCTGTAAAATGAATCCTCTGTTGCCTGCAGCTTTTGGAGAAAAGTTACTACTCCTGTCTTATTTTTTATTTGTCATATGGAGCTTAGTGCCATCTGCAAGGTTGATGGTCATTTTTTTGAGAGGAAAAAAAAAATGTGAAGTTGGATATAATTCTACTCTTAGGATCCTGTATCGACAGTTCTTTATTTATTTTTTTATTTTATTTTATTTTCTTATTTTCTTATTTACTTTCTGGCAAAGAGTAAAATGAAAAAGGACATGCTCTAACAACTAGTCCACCAAACGGGGGCACTTGCCATTCTTTTGTGTTTCCAGTCTTTCTGACAAGCTAAATTTCTGAGGTTGAGCCTGCAGCTCAAGGACAAATATGAACACGGTATCGATTTTTCTCACCGAAATGTCAAACAAGTGGCTTAAATGGAAAATAGTAATGCGTTATACTCTTTATTCTGAGTAATTAGTAGCCATTTAGTGTAATGTCTATATTCCTGCTCTACTTTTTCACCTCCTGTTCTCCCGTTTACCTCTCCTCTCGACTGTGCAAACCTGTTTTTGAAGCCCAAATTTACCAGTTGTATTTGCCTCTGTAAATTTAATTTCTTGTGAGGGACTTGTGTGCTGACACAGATGGTTGGGGTTATGTTAAAAACACCCAGATGGTATTCAAAGATACGAGTCACTTTTCAGTCTGTGTGTTACAGTACAGACTCTTCAGTTTACCCTGTTGTGACAGTAAAGAAAGTATGGAAAAGTAGAGCGAAATGGGTAACACTTTTTTTTTCCATGTAGTATCATTTTTATCCCTGGATTAACATGTCTTTCTCGTGGCTTTTCGTTTAAACCTTTACAGAAGCTCTGTCTCATGGGCCTGACAAAAAAAAAAATCCCTGGCAATGAAGTAATGTCCTCAAAAGACACCCAGTTGGTTTGTTTCTTGTTTAATGGTCTTGTATGTCTGTGTGTGTGTCTTTGTCTGAGTATGTGTGTGCATGTCCTCATTTGCTTCATCTGTGTGTGAAGCCACGTGAGTGTGGGAGGTTTTTTTTTTTTTTGATTGCACCTCCTAACATTTCATTGACACTCACAGCAGCAGTCAGTGCATTGATTTCCCATTGGTCAATGCTGCTGGAGTTTACAGAGGGGAGGTCCATAGGTAAAGTGTCTGCTTTCTTTTTCTTCTGCAGCAAACACATCATACTTTACTTCCACTTTCTGGGAAGTAACTTTGCCAGTCTTGACAAAAATCACTTTCGCCTACAGTTCTTTAAAATATTAAAATCAGCAATAATACATCATCACAAGTGAGCCAGATTTCAGATCCCGCGAAGGCTGGCAATAAAATTGCATCTGGCCAATAAAAATGGCAACGCAGTACATGACAGGAAATGGAGTTAGATAGAATAAATGTGCTGTAACTTTAAATTTATAGAAAACACAAAAAGACAGGGACTGAAATTAACTTTTAAATTTGTGTCCTGGATTTTTTTCCTTGCTCCAAAAGAAATGTGGAACCCTGAGTTTCAGTTCTCTAATTTTAGCAATAGCTTAACTGTAGCTTATCTGCCATGAGCTCAGCCTTTTTTTTTTTTACTTTCATGGTGTTATAATTGCACCGTAGCATTGAATGTTTAGAAACAAAAGCTGTAATTTGCTGAATCCTCTGATTGCAGTATCAGAGTCTGTCTTCACCTTTGGGAGTTATGAATTTTTCTTGCTAGTGCTGGCCGTAGATTTCTTTTTTTTTTCATCAACCATAGGTCTTCATATATATGTTTTAAAGCTTTATGCCTCATGATGGTTGTTTGGACTTGGAGAATCCAAATGTAAGCCACAGTTTGAGAAAAGAACAGCTGTAGGAAAAAGCATCTGACAGCCACTGAGGCTTCAGTGTTAAAGCAAAGAGATCTGTCACTCAAGGTAAATGCATTGGAAAACATCAACACTGATTAATTCATGATCTTCTATAATTTTGACAGAATAATAACCAGAAAAGAAAAAACAAAAAACAAGACAAAATCAGAAGGAATGAGTTTTTATTGATTATGCATATCTAGTAGGATGCTAAGGGTTCACATTGATCTTCGTACAGTCGCTGCAGTTTGTTCAGTGTGAATATGAAACAGTTATGAGCAGGAATAAAATTCCAAGTATTGTCTTCACGTTCAGAATGAATGCCAATGACTGTAGCTACATGATACAAATGGAATACAGTCAAGATGCACAGCACCCGAGGACAGGAGTGTTGTGCAGCACTGCTGGAATTTGGCTTCTTTGCTGGCGTTGCTGCCCTGGGAGCATTGGCTGCTCCTCAGAGGCCACTGCTATGTGCTCCAGCATCTTCTCGCATTGAAGACCAAACCTGCTGGACACGCAGAGCATGTTAGATTGATGGTCCCGTGACGAATCGATGTGACGTTTTCCTTTCATCTGTGTCCGGCTGTTTCTTCTCATCCATGGCCTTTCATCAAACTTTCTCTCTTTCTCACTCCCTCTTTCCCCCCAGAGCTCTACGACTTGACTTTAAGGCCTCCCACTTGTTTTAAACTGTTTGAAAACGAGGACAGGAAAGATGATTTCGGGGGCTTGCTGAGAAATAATTTTGAGTTTTTATTTGCATTTCTTTACTTCTCCCCTCCCTTCATGGTAAAATACAGCTGGCACAATCTTTGAGGTTGCAGGAGCAGATTCAGTTTGTAGGTTTAAGTGTTTGTGACAAATTCAGAGGCTCGATGTCACAGCTAGTCTGGTCACACACACACACACATCCTTTTTTTTTTTTTCTAACAATCTCTTGATGCTTGCTTTCCTCCTTGGACGGAGCCTGGCAGATGGCTATGTTTAGGGCTTAGATTCAAGATAGATAGTATGGAGGTGGGAAAGGAGACATGCTGTAATCACAGAGATGGAGGGATGATGTCAATCATGGCGTCTGGTGCCCTGGTACAGGAAGGAAGGCTGACTACAACAAGAATTGAAGGATCTTAGGTGTCGGAGCAGGAACCACCCTGTTTCACCTTAGTGTCTTACAAGAATCAATCGTGCTCTAAAAGCACTCGCTCTTCTCCTGACATTTATCACCCATCTCTATCTTCTTCCTGATCCCCTCTGCCCCGCTCTCATCTTAATCACTAACAGAAGTTGGACTACTAAGTGGGAGACAGCAAAGTATGAGTCAGGCATTTCCTTGAAGTCTTCTTGGATTAAATTTTACAGCATAAAAAATCTACAACTATCCTTGCTGTGGTCTGAGGCTGTACCCGGGCAGCAACAATACTAACACAGGATGTTTTTACTGTCGTTTTGCAGGTATTTGGGCATAAAGTTAAATTACGGACAAACATTAATATTTGGATCTGATGATGTTGCCGGCTTGAATGTCAAAAGATGGCCAAAGCTGTTACAGTTCATCCTGTCGAAGACATGCACAATTCATATTTAGATATTTTTGTAGATAAATGGAAATTTTAATATGCCGAAGGGCTGAGAAGCAAGGATGTCATCAGGATTCATCCCGTCTGCACCATCAGTATCAGTCATCAGCTAAATGTCATACCAGTCCAAATATTAGATGTGGATACATAAGTTAATAAGGAAGTACAAAATATTTATATGGCACTTTTCACAAAGTCTGTAACAGATATATAAAAAAATACAAAGCTAAGATAGCAAAAGATGGAAAAGTGAAAGTGTAGTCCACACAAAATACACAATAAATACAGACCTCGCATGAACACGTCATCCAAACGTCCGTCTAAAACCAACGAGTCTTTTTACTGACTATTAATATACATCAATTGTGTTTCTAGTCATTTCCAGTTCATGTTGTTTTTTTTGTTTTTTTTTGTTTGTTTGTTTGTTTGTTTTTGTGTTGCTATTGAATTACCTGCAGTGCACAGGAAGCGATCCATCTGACATTACGAGCAGCACCGGCAGCTACAGTCAGTTTCAGTCATGCACAGCTCGTCAATACAAGAACTCGGCAGGTGTCACTACCTCCAGTAGCTGAGGCTGAAAAAGGCTGAAAAGAAGGAGAGGACACTGGAGAACTAAACACACTTGTTATTGATAATATCCCCTGCAAATGAGTTTTCCAAACACCTCAGCGATGATGAGTCAGCTCCAAAGACGTGACAAATTATTAAAAAAAAAAAAAAAAAAAAAAAAAAAAAAGATTACTGCCTACTACTAATTATCTATCTCATGCAGCAAAATGACAAAATGACAGCTGCATTCATTGGACATGCCGCAAAGCTGCATGTTTGTAACAGACTGGGACTTCCATGTCTCCTCAGGGAGGCAGGGAAATAAAAGCGAATTTGATTTCAGACAGGTGTTTTACTTAAGAACCTCTAAGGGGCCTCTCCTGACAGCACTGGTTCACCCCCTCCTCTCCCACTGTAGGAAGTGTGGTGACGTTGCCACCAGCAAATCTCCACTGATGTGTCAGTGTGTGTGAAATTCATACTTTCTGTTTTCTAAGTGCTGTATGTGGTTTTCAGCCTTCTTTCCTTTTCATGGGGGTGAATATCTCTACCCTCACAATCAGGCAGTTGATCTTGTATTTTGCAACCAAAAGGTGGTGGTTTAATCATCTCTGTCTGCCCCCCCAATGACTTCATAGGAAACGCATTGTTTTAACTCCCATCGAGAAAAGTCTGAAGATTGATTTCTACCAAGACCGTCTTTTTTTTATGATAATTTGGCCCCTGAGATTTATACAAGGGTCATCTTTCAGCTACAGCATGGACAGATTCACATTTCCCTCAGAAATTTAAGCCATTTTCAGGATTTTACGATTACAATTTGATTTGTTGGTTTGATGGATGACCCTTTGGTGCCAGTCGGCTTTATTTTCACCTGCTCTGACTGACTGAGTGTTGTAATTAATCATCAACAC
This sequence comes from Remorina albescens, assembly GCA_034769265.1. Taxonomy (NCBI): domain Eukaryota; kingdom Metazoa; phylum Chordata; class Actinopteri; order Carangiformes; family Echeneidae; genus Remorina; species Remorina albescens. The sequence continues at coordinate 5,463,568 of CM068493.1, forward strand.
TGTACTTATGAGATTATCAATACCTTAATAATAGACAGTTAATTTCTACATCGGAGACAGGATATCATACTGATTGCTTCTGTCTTTCAGTGAGTCATTTCTCTGGCTGAGAGCTATTGGCTAACTCAGTCATAATTCATCAGGGTTTCAATTAGTTGTTTTTTTTTCCACCATTGAAATTACACATGGTGCTTACAATATCATCAGCACAGATATATGAAAGACAATATGAAATTGCTCTAACTCTCCACACGCAAATTTTACTTAAATCAACAGATTAGTTGCCTCCACACCCCCCCTTTTTTTACCCTCCTCTTATTTTCAGTTTTTCTATATCTCCCTCTTGCTCTGTCTTCCTTTACGTTTTCATGCATCAGAAGAGTTTGATGGTTTGACAGGACAAGCTCTAGAAACTTGCTGCCTCCCTCCAGACCATCCAAAGTCTCTGCTCCCTCATTGAACTGTTATCTGCCCCATTTCTGGGCTTTTCCATGGCAACTAGGAACCAGCGAGCGTGTGAGTGAAAAGAGCGAGGTCTCCAGTGGAAGCAGCATTTCGTCTCAGACAGCTGTCTGCTAGAAATACAAAAGAAAGAGGAAAAAAAAAAAAAAAAAAAAAGAAACGAGGAAAAGGAAAGTTTTAGAAAGTTGTTTTACCCCCTTTAGCATGAAAAACAACTTAAATGGATGCAGTTCACTGCACAATGATCCACAGCTGTATTCAGTTAAACCCTCACACTGTTCTCAGTCATTTAGCTGCGGATCTCCTGCCTGCTTTGCAAAATCTCACTCATCATTACTGAGTTTCCTAATGACAGAGCTCTGACGAACACAGAACAGTAGTATTCTCCCTGTGATCGGTTCCTAAACAACCCGCTCACTCAACGCAAGCTACAACTACTGACTGACAGTCCTCAAAGTATCATCCATGGGACCCACCTCAGTGGAGATAACCCACATTTCACTCTATTTTAAGTTTAACGTCAGATTTAAGGCCTTACAAAAACATATGGGCCTCCACACTCAACATATATCAAACACATTCTTTATTTATTTATTTTATTTTTACGCAAGGGCCTCTCTTCACAAGCCTTAGCCTCTACTCTCCAGGTTCTTCTCTTGGATGTGGATTGTCAGGGCAACTTTAAAGTCGGGTTATGCTGGCGCCTTCTGTAGGATTACACCCAAATCCCAACAGTTTTAAACAGTCACACTCTGCCACTCAAAACCCGACGTGTTCGTTTGCAGCGTTTATTAAAGGAGCTTGGGGGTATGTGCTGACAAGTGAAGCGTTTTGTAGAAACGGAATGAGGGATAGAGGAGAACAGAGCTTGGCAACGAGTATTGTCCCTTTTTTTTTTTTTTTTTTTTCCTCCAAAAGTTTCAATCTTGACACTGTCATAGCCCTTTGTCACTTTGTTTAGAAATACAGCTGGAAACATAACCCTGGGACACAGCAGCCCCGAGGAATAAGGAGCAGTCTGTGAGCAACAATAACAATGAATTTGTAGGAATGTTTTCAATTGAGTTGACTCTAATCTCCAATCCTTGGTGCTTATGGAAGGTTGATGTGAGTGCATTCCCTCCTGCATTTGTGTCAAGAGGAAAAAGAAGAGAATAAGGAAGAATATGTCACTGTAATCTTGTGCATGTTTTCCAAAGTCTTTTGTAAATGGGTGTGAGTAGACTGGATCAGTGATTGTGTGACAGGGATCACCATCTTGATTGAGGATCGAAAGGACATCATGATTTTGATCTTGATCAAAGGTGGAATTGAGAATGTAGTCAGCCCACTTATGTGACGTCCTGCAGGTGGGAAAAAACGCACACGGGTTGACAGGTGCAGCAAGTCAACGCGATCTCCTCTAACTTACATCTGTAGCCAGTTAAAAGACTGGATGGCAACTGCTGATATAGAAGACACATTTAATGAAATGAACCCCCTCCTGAAATCACCGGAGTGGAAATATATTCTGCTTTCCTCCTGAGATGTCAACAACATTTGCATCGTCGACAAGAAAGATGTGTTACATGCGTGGAGCATGCTTCAGAGGCCACACAACAGATATAGCAGGACATCTCCACTGGCATCATAAAGAAGTAGACTTAAACATGAAAACAACACAATTAACACAGTCAACTCTTCTGTTCTCATGTAGAGCCAAACTCCCACAAAATTCAACTTGCACTAAATAACTCACTATCGGGGTATTTGTGGCATCATTATTCGGTGTTTGGTGCTTAAAGGATTTAATTAGCGTACTGGAACCACATGATGACATGCCAATCAGGTTGCTAAGTTTCCAATAAGTAAGTTTCTAGTTTACTGGTGAGACATGTTAGCGTTCTGTTATATTTTCAATAAATGATTTAAATTTGACAAGAAGGCCTTAGTGTGGTGCATTGCAAACAACTGAAGGAGAACATATCATTCATGACACCATGGAGACTATCTTGTGAAATAAGAGAGAGATAAATGAGTCACCGTCGCATAAAGCCAATGACATTAGGCCAGATTAGATTAGTATAAAAATGGCACAGCCATCTGTGCAAAAAGGACCCCCCCAAAAAAAGAAAAAAAGAGTGACAATTGCGGCTTTAAAATCGAAAGTGTAATCAAATGAAGGATTTGGAGAATCGTGACACCGCTACATTTTATAGACTTTATAGGGAGTTCTTCAACTGCATTGTGTGAAAGTCAAAGATTCCTACAGTAACTGCACTGGTATGATGATCAGCTCTCTAAACACTTTATTAAAGAGATATCATCCTCGTCAGTGCCCCCACAACAATTATGTGCGTATTCAAACGCAGCTTTCTGTAAATTACTTTTACAAAATATTTGAAACCACCGAGATGAAATGGAAGCAATTTTTTTCTGTAGTTACTAATCCCGAAAAACGCTGCGTCGAAGTGATGGTAAACCACGTACTGAGTACTAACGGCATTCAAGACCTTTCAGGAATAAGGTAATAAAGATGGAGATACATAAGTTCTTTTTTTTTTTTTTTTTTTTTTTCCCCCTCTCTCCATGGTTTCGTCAGTGTAATCAACCTTGTCCGATGCTCGCTTCCAAACCACATCCTCCTTTGGCTTTACGGTGTTTATCTATTCTGTCACTCCCAACTCATCGGTGAAATGGTTCTTGGGAGTATAGATCCAGTTCATGACAATCCATCATTTATGACAAGTACACACAGTAATCTATTTTAAACAGTGGGGTGTGATGCTGATGATGCATGGCAGAAGAGGGTTTACAGTATACACACTTACGTGTGTGCATATTGATAATCAATTTTCTTCATTTTAACCACTACAGGAACAAATTAATCTTTCCCGGAGTGACCCTGTGTTGCCATTTTTGAACCCAGGGAATGATATGTATTGTGAGTTCCTGTATTGACACCCGTAGAATACTTGCAGAATACTGTAAAACAAGGCAAGGGCTAAAGTGCAACATGATGGCAGATACGCTTCAAACAAAGTCCATTTATATGGCATCCATCTTATTAGGCAGGGCACAATGGACTGCATGTAGCACTGAAATAAGTAATGAGGCAAACACTCCTAAAGTCTTATTGCATATTGATCTGTCAAGGCTGGACAGGAGTCTTAGTTACACAGGGAGAAGGAGCTGCTGCAGAAGTAAAAATATCTCACTGGTTGAGTGTGCGTTAGCCTGGCAGCTGCGTTCAGGGATGAATCATACAAATGATAATATTTTCTTTTTGTAGCATTTCGTCAATACGTTCTGTGTTTGGTATTTGATTTGGTCATTAACAGAGGTGACAGATGCCAGTCACACTGTGCAATGGGGTTGTGCTGATGGATGAGATGACATTTGTCTTGTTTTCCCCTTGGTGAAATAACTTATCATTTGTTTTACTTGTATAATTGAATATAACTGATGCTTGTCCACACTCGAAGTGCTGCTTGTCGCTGCCCCCGTTATGAACAGATCTACCGAACTCGCCGCTTAGCTTGGTTTCTTAGCTGCTGCTTGCCATGGTTGGAAATAAAAAGAGAGAGAAAGCTGAAAACCGTTAACGGCAAAGGGTGAGCAAAACGGGCTGCACACACAACGAAATGACATTTACACTCTGAGATACAGGCCCCCAGACAACTACACACACACACACACACACACACACACACAGGGCCCCAAATTATGCGAGCATGCGAAGAGGTTCCTGAGTGAAGGCACGGCCATTGCTCAGCGCACCTGGAGCAGTTTTTCTGGGTTTTACAGGGTGTAAGCAGGACAGTCACCCTACGGGTACAATCACGCATCCCTACTGTGCCGAAGTATGTCCGTGTCCTGCAGCGTTTTTATTAGATGAAATTGTGTTGGGAAACCACTTTGTTAAAAGAAAATGTATATCTAATCAATAAAGTGATCACCAGCAGAATTTCTCAGATTCCCTCTAAATTGCAGTTCCCACTCTCCTCATTTTTCACTTTTCTTGCCTGCCTCTCCCGGTATCCCATCATCATCCTCTCATCCGTGTGCTATCAGTGGCAGTAAGCCCATGAATTCCAGACCATTCTTTGGCGAGATCTCTGGGCTTTCTTTTTACCCCCAGGCCCCTTTTGCCGCAGTTTCAATCTGCCTGTCGGTTTGAAGGAGCTGCCAGGTGCTATTGGCTCAACCATATGTTCTCTGACACAGTGTCTTGGGGGATGCGGGGAGGGAGGAGGGGAGGAAGGGTTGGGTTAAAGATGAGGCTATCTGGAGCTGCCTCTGAGAGCTACTTTCCCTGAAACTCAGTTGGCTGACATGTGGCTAAAGCACAACCTACCAAAACTAAAGCTCCGTCCCTAATTCCTCTTTGCGGTTGCCCTGAGTGAGGTTCAGATGGAGAGATGGCAGTGAGTTTTTCAATGAGTCCCCTTGGGGTCGAAAAAACAGATCCTGTTTCAGCGAGCCATTTGGCTTGGTGTGGCGCAGTGACCGCATCGCCATCTTCAGCTCGGAGTCTGTCAGTCAGTCACAGTCTGTTGGTCTGTAGCTCCAGTGGTCGGGCAGGAGTTCATTCTTTTTCTGGTGTCTTTGTCTGAATGTTTCTCTGACTGCCAGGCACTCCTTTCAACTCTGAAACCTCTGACTGTGCCTTTTTCTCTGTTTCTGATCCAGGACTGTGATTCTGTGCTGCGCCAGTCACCGGTCCAGCCGCTCCTCCTGCCTCCAGGTAAGGGGTCTGTAGGCCTGGTGATAGTTCTGCTTGCACAAAAGCGAGAGAAAGAAAGAGTCACGCACATACCCATGCACAAACACCCATACGCACACGCACGCATCAGCACTTAAAACTACTTGACAGCAAAGTACCGACATAACAACAGCTAAATGTTTCCTTTTATTTGCATCCGAAAACTTGAGACACTGTGAGACACGGGCTGCTGTTTACCGTTTAACAAAACAAACAACAGCCACAACAGGGGGGTTCTGATGCTGAGACTGACATGCTAGACCCTGTGTCCCCTATTAACTATCTGCTGTGCCTTTTGTCGCTTCACAGCAGCAGGCGCACATTTTCCCAGACGTGCATGCAGCCCAGCGGTGTCCTGAAGTTACCAGGACTGCGGGATGTATTGTGACAGACTTTAAATGTGAGGAAGAGGAGCCCTCGTCACCCATCACGTCCGTGAGATGAAAGGCCCCCGAGAGCAGGCAGCCACCCTGCTGGACACAGCTCAGCTGTTATAAGAAGTGTTTGACAGGAGTGGCAGGTAATTGACCTTCTCTCTCCCACTTCCTCGCTTCTTCTCTCTCACTTTTCACCCACTCTCTCGCTCTGTGTCACTGCTTTCGCCAGAGGCTGACCTTACCCACTCACTTGCTCACCCGCCCCACACCGCCCTCCCTGCCCCTTCCCTGTCCTCTTGGACGCTCTTATAAAGCTTAAAGTCCCAAGTCTTGCTGTGCTTTGCCTGCAGTTGCTGTTTGTTTATTTGTTTAGTCTCTGGGTTTTCAATAAATACAGCACAGGAAGCCTTGCTGTAGCGCAGCCTTGCCTGCTGCGCCTGGTTCCCTGCAAAGGTTAAGGTCCAGGGTCTCTGGAGTATTTATGAGTGTGTTGATGTCAAAGGTCGAAGGAGTAGAAGGCACAGGGGAGATGGATCACTGCTCAGTGGATGAATAAAAGCAGAGGCAGGGAAGAAGAGGAGCGGGGGGGGGGGGGGGTGCTTAAATTAACATGGGTCTTGTTGCTGATGTGGAGTTACATGAATTTTCTTACATTACAACAACAAACACTGGCTAAATCAGGGGAGACTTGGAGTGGAAAACATGGTAGGCCGCATACTGTATTCAGAGCCTCGATCTACATGTCTGGTTGGGGAAGGCATTTGAATTTTTAACATCCTTGATGCACATTTCCATTTCTCCAGCAGACAGTGTCCCATGTATTCATCTGTCCTAACAACGGTGAAATGTCAGCATACTTTCAGGCTGCTCTAAATTAAACATCCACCCCCTCAGAGTATATAGCTATAGTGCTCCTCTTGCCATCCCCCCTCCCACGCTTTTGTTCTCTTTTCACATCAAAGGCTTTGGCCAAATGAGCTAAAGACACCGTCCCTTGCTTTAGACCACACAGTTGGGTTGCCAAGTGTTTCGATATTTTTTTTTTTTAGTTTACCAAGATATAATAATGACTATTGTCTGACTTACTTTTATGGTCCTTTCCCAGATGTCCCAGGCTGTGATATTTGCAATAGCCAAGAAAGTTGAAGACAAGACTTAAGATGGGGAGGGGGATATTTTATTAATGGGAACTATTAATATTCCATCGCAGGGGGACGGTGGTGTGTTTCCTTTTGCAGAAGCATAATGAATAACTGAGCGCTTCCACGGTGCCTGATTCCTCAGCATGAATATTCAGGTGCTGGTGGTGTGTCATGGGAGCATTGAGAGCCTCCTCTCTACCCTGTAGTGGATCACACCCTGGCATTTTGTCTCACCTCTCTGTTCCTCTCTTATTTCCTTTCAGTTCATACTCAGGCATATGTCTAAGGCCAGTGGCACCAGGGGACTGAAAACCTATAGATGTGAAACTTGGCTCTCAATAACGGCCTTCCACAGAGGCCATGTTGATTGATTACACTACTGTGGCTTTGTGTGGGTTTTTAATTGATTGATTAATTGTGGGCTCCAGCTGAGGTGTGATTGATTATGAGTAGTCAGCAGTGGGTTGGAATTGTGCTGTCAAGCCCATAGGGTGAGAGGTGAGCTCTTGTCATATACTTGTTCTTTTATCTGAGAATCCCACTTTGCCTGATGCTAGGCAGAGCCACGTTTTGCCCTTGCCTTGGCCACATCTCTGGCGCTCCTTTTGTTCCTAGTTTCAGTGCATATGTGTCTGTTTACATGTGCCGTTGCCTGGAGCTATGTATGTCCAGTGAGTGTTCAATAATGTCAGGTCTGCAGCATTCAGCACCTCCAACAAAGACTTTTCTTCCGAATCTCAAAGGCGTATCTCTCATTGAGATCATACAAAGAAGTAGGAACAGAAATGTGAAAAGAAAAAGAGTAACAAAGACAGCGAGGGATGAAAAAGAGTGGCCCCACTCCAGATATGTGAAGAAAGAAAAAGAAAGAAAGAATCAATCTGATAACACAGACCAGAAAGGGCTGACAGTTATATATAGTGATAACAAACATTTCAATGGTAGATGTGTCATTCTCAACAAATAATATCCCACTGGGCCAATATATTACAAAAATCTATGCTCATTTTCACTTACATTTCTAGCTGGCTGCGACTGGGGACGATCGACATTCTATGGCCAAGACACAAAGCTCAGATGCATCACAGTCACCTCGTCAAGTTTCATTAAAATGTGATCAGTTGTTGTCTCAGGACGTGTGACGGATAAACAGATGAATGGATTAACATTAAAACAAACAGAGAACCTAATGAGCGAACAAACTAAAGAACAAATGAGCCAGCAAGAACAAAGGAGCAAAACAAACAATCAAATGAACAACTAAATGAATTAATGAATGGACTAAAGACTCTAGCAGTGACTATGTATGTTTGTGTGTGGGTAATCTGTTTATGTGAAGTCTCCCCAGACAGAATCTCTCCTTTCAAAGTAAAAGGTTCTCTACTCACATTCATTGCTTAAAGGGCAGCATGAACATCTTGACAGTTAAAGGTTTTGTGTAATCACTCATCAAATCGGGGATCAAAAAAGGAACATGCGCTTGTTGTGATCTATCAGCTGAACATGTCGCACAGGGGAAATGTCAAAAGCTGCTGGGAATGCACAGATGTTGTGTTTTGCTAATGTTTTGCTCGTGAGGCTCAAGAGCCAAAAACTTAAATTCTTAAGCGTGGTCATGCTGTCAAAGATAATATTTCAGATGTGATTCTTATTCTGCCGGCATGCTGCGGGAGACATGACTTGGCAAGAAATCTTCTACTACATCTTTATTTGCTGTTAGCCAACAAGAACTTATTGGATCTTCGTCCTTGATTAGCAGCTGATTACACCTTTTTTAAAAGCTCAGTGATATTTCAATCTTTCCAATCTTCTACCATGTCGGTTGCCATTTGAGGTGCTGTTTAAAGGAGTTCATGATGCCTGATAACTTGTCTAAATGATCACCTTTCTGGCTATTGGATGATGGGTATTTCTGGTATTTCAGAAAAATTTCATTGGTCTGTCTTGCAGCCTTAACAGTTCCTCTGTCTAATTTCCCTGGTGGCTGCTGTCAAAAGATCGAATAAAACCTGTAGTGAGCTTCACTTAATATTAGTGAAGTGGTAATCTAATTGTTGAACTTTTCTGCAGAGCACACAGACCACGTCTATCTATGTCTTCCAGTCCTGTGTGATTCTATTGAGGATGTCATCGCAGACACCACCTTCTTGTTTGGATAAACTTTAATTGGAATTGTCAATGGACAATATGGGGTTTCCATAAAATGAGAGCATAAAGGTATGATTAAGAATATGACTCGTAGTTCGTAATTGATTAATTGTATAAGATTAATATTAAATTTGCCATCTTAAATCGTATGGTATGTTTTGTAATGCCTTCCGTTTGCATGTTGAAATGTCATCACAGAGGAAGTCCTCTTTCATTTTGCTATTTTTTTTTTGTGTCATTTTTAATTTGGTGATTGAGAAGTTGATTCCTCAGTCACTTGAGTTTTTGAGTTTAATATGAGGGCACTACTTTAATGATCTAGTCTATTTGTGAGGATCTGATGCTCATTGTGGAACTCTATTCATTTAGAAAGCTGTTAACAGGAACGACGAATCACTCGTGATGTGTTTTAGACTGAAATTTGCCAGGAAAGGACCGAACGCTTCACAGCTGTCCCTCTGAATGTCCAGCTGATGTCTGCTCTCCTCTTCACGGACTGTCCAGAGAGAGCGATGTGTGATTGGGCCACAAATCGCAGCCATCCATCAGGCACACCCTCCCAAATGTGGTAGATGGTATTATGAAGGCAGCTCAATAATATATCACCTTCCCATATTCTGCAGTGGAACAGCGACAAATCAAAAAGAGTCAAAGGTCACGTAAGATGTAACACTTGTTCTCTAATACACACTCTTTGAATCTTTGCCTCTTAAAGGCGCAAAGTCTAATACCTACAGTGTCCACCTATACTTTGCAAATATGGCTTCTCTGCTGGCAAGGCAGATGCCATGATTTGGTTGTGGCACGGCATCATGCAGTAAGAGCAAACCTGAAGATAGAGGACACTGGGAAATCTTTCATTGACTGAATGAAGGTTAATGTCCATGAAAATGTGACTCGTGCATAGAAGCTAGAGAATGATGAATGCCGAAATGAGAATAAAATGACAAACTGTTTCCTCTTTGGTAGGAAATTGTCTTTATGTTTTCATTATTTACAGTTAGAAGCTGATAACAGAAAATAAGTCATAATATATGACCCTGGATAGCAGGTTTCCGTAATCTTCAAAAATTATGGCCTGATCACAGCTTTGACCCAATCCTGGACCCCTCCCTTGCACTCTTGTCACCGAGTGTACGTGAGTTTCATGGACAGCTGGTGGAGTTATTTAGACAGTGCAGACAAGAAATGCCCTGTCATGTGTTACTCTTCAAATCAACACCATTGGTAGATAGCCTTAGGTCTGAGCTTTGACGGATATGTTGCTTAATTTGAATCTGATTCTGACTCAGACAATGACAGTCTCTTCTCCTCCTCAATCAATGCTCGCTCTTGCATCTGCAGCTAATAAACAACCGCAAGCTTGTTTTGAGTTCTTGTCAAAGTTCCCTTGGTTCCAACTTGAGGTCAAACTCTTTCTTGATTCCCTAAGTTTTTCCTCTTATGTCAAAACGTATGCGGTAGCAGTTATTGTCTATTTACATAAATTACATAATTACTTTTTTCATGGATTTTCTCAGATGTACAGTTATTTAACTTTTTCATAAGGCCAGTTTTCCATAAGCAGTGAAGCGAGTTAGTAAGTAAAACACTTATTCAAAAATTTAGTTTTTGTAGGATGTTGGTTTTAATCATTTCTTTCCAAACATGAGTGGTGGTCAGTGCCAGAGGCTTCAACAACCAGGCTATAAGCTGTTAAAATATGCCCTCTAAACTGCACTCCGTCTTTAGTGCAGGCTGAACATTACAGTGACTCGGTATCCGAAAGTGATGAGATGGGTCAATTGTGTCAGAGGTAGCATGCTAATTTCAATAGAAGAAAAGAGGTGATAAAAGTGAAAGCATGTCAAAAGTGTGACTTTGTAGAACTGCAGACGGCTCCTGGTGAGTAAAGGAATGAAGTTTGATGCCAAACTGGCACAGTTTTTTTTTCTACATTGGTATGGGAACATGCTAACATTGGCTATGTAGCATATACATTACCTTTAGAATTGCTTGCTTTCGTGAAAATTCACTATTACAGTCTTCGGTTTTACGAGAACATTTCCAAAAGTTCAATAGTTACTGCATCATGCAAGTGTGAATGAGGCCTGTGGTGGTTTTAGGTGTTGCTTTGCACCACAGAGCAGGAGGTGCATCAGAATTTGGCTCCAAACAGCCTGGAAGTTCCCTGTGGGGCCCAGATACAGAGTGGAGTGAATGCTACCAACGCTTCCTGCTTCTATTAGAGACAGAAACTAGAGGATTACTGCCAGGGGCATGGCTAATGACTGTCATGGCCACAGAAAGCCGATTTACTGAAACCGTGGCAGGGAGGCATGAAGCCAAAATCTCCTACTAAGACCCAGTGTGAGGGGCCTTAATAAAGGAGACACTCTGCTCTATCTTCTGCTTTCTTCAGTGAAAAAGTTGTAAGGTTCACAAAGAGCGGTGTAATGTATGCATCCCTCATGTTCTTTTCCAGAAGGACTAAAAAGGGAAGTAAAATAACAACAAAAACAAACATACCGACAATAATTGGTAGTAAAGAGGATCAAATGTTCATTACATTTCCTTACTGATCCACAAATATGACATATAGAAAATGTGGTGGCCAAATTTGTAATTTCTCGTAACGTTCAGTCAGGGGGCCCTGCTGGAGAAGTGCAGTGAAATGTAACTAGTCCCTTTGTCATTACTAACTCATGTTATAATTGGGTGGGAGGATACAGACAATTGAGTCATCTTAACAGTGACAATACAGCTGTGAAATGAATGTGACAGATGTGTTTAAATGTTAATGTCGTTTCAGGCTCAGCTCCAGAAAACAGTCATGTTTCCAATGTTGTACCAATGGCTGTTTTTTTTTGTTTTGTTTTTTTTCAGAAGTTTTGCGTGTGTGAGTGTGGCGGCTGGGGGGGGCGGGCGCTGTCCTCACTGCCAAGATGCTTTTATATTCTACACGACACTGTCGAGAAACACAGCTCTGTGACATTTAAGATGATCTAATCTGAGGAATTTCTTATCGTTTACTTCTGCCTCTCTTATTCCCTTCATATTACAATCCTACCCAACCCATACAGCCCTCAGAGTTGTCCTCCTGTGCTCCTCCTCCTGTCTAAATAATATGCAGATGCGCACGCACACACACACACACACACACACACACACACAAACACCAATACTCATGCCTCAGCATTGATTTGTCTAGTTCAGAGTTTACAGGGGCAAGTGAGAGCACTCTTGGAGAAGTTTGTACAATTGATCTGTCGAGGGGCTTGCAATGCAGGACCCGCTTGCTTGCTCGCCCTTTTTGCGTCCATCATTCTCCTGAAACCCCCTCACGCTCACCCTCTCCATCTTTCTTTTTCTGTCCCTTTGTTTCCTCTGGGTGAATATGCATTTTTTTTTGGATTAGGGTGAAGCCAAGGAGGGAGAGAAACAGGGAGGACATTGCTGTTTGGAGTCCATAAGATTGTCAGGAAAAAAAAAATGAAAAGGAGAAGAAAAAAAAATCTTTTATCCCTTGAGGAAATATCTTGGTTGACTTAGCAGTGGGACTTATGGATGCTAGACAATGTGTGTCAGCTTGCAGATTTGTGCTTTCCCCAGTAGCTCCTTCTTTAGTAAATCCAGAGTACGATAATTTAAAATTTAAAGTAGAGCGTGAATTCACCTTTGAATTTATACATTGGTGTCATTGCTCCTTGTTAACTTGCATACAACTCATATTATTATTTACTCTGCCCATAAAAAATATGAAAATACCTTTAATCATCCTGCCCTGCGACTTGTATGTAAAAGGTGCACTTGAACCGATGAACCCACACAAAGTCAGCTGCACTTAATTCTAGAGAGCAGAATTGTCCGATTTTCATTGATTGCCTTTCCAGAAACCTTTTTCCCAGTAAATGTTATCACTGCTCACTATCTACTTGCCTTTTGCTTAAAAGTTCACCATATTAAATTAAAGTTTATATTTCTTTATATAAGTGGTGTGTTCATTGCTGCTATTCACTATCCTCAAGTGGGGGAAAAAAAAAAAAAACTCATTCACTACAGGTTTTAATTAAAACTGTCACAATAAATGGCACTGACATCAGCTCTCTAGTCCTGGAGACTTGATGCTTCATGAATCGTTATTTCTCTTCTGCTTCACCACAACCTGTAACTGCTGAAGGAAATGCTGAAAAGTGCAGATTGGATTACTCTACCAATGTTGAAGCAGAGATGTCACTTCTTTAGCCCTCCTCCTTTCTCCTCCTTGTCAAACCCTGGCTACATTACCCACAATGCAAGTAAACCTGCATAAGTTAGATCAGAGTTTCGAGTAATAGGGCAGCAGTGGTACATGTTGCCTCCAGCAGCGATGAGGAGTGTGTTACAGAGGTCTGAAGCGCAAACTTCTTTCCATCTCCACACCCCCAGATTTACAAACTTGTAGTTTTTGACCCAAATACGCACATGACTCACATAAGCAGAAACACATTGAAGTACAATTCGGTGTGAAAAATCAGGGGATTTAATTACTTTTTTTTTTTTTTGGAGCCAGATTTAGCTCAAAAAATCAAACATTTTACCCTTTTAGCTATTATTCCTAAACATTTAAAACACACACGCTACTCATGGAAATGTTGGCAGTCAGATATCCATTATTACTAAATATTAACGGGCTGTCAGTGGATAGTTGGTAGTCTATATTGTATTGACATAAGTTATCATAATGTAGGAACAATACAGACATTTCATGGGCTATTAATAATTAAATTTACTTGTGAAAACAGGGATAGTTACTCACCAGGCCAATATATATCTATCCATCCATCTTCATTCGCTTATCTGGGGTCGGGTCGTGGGCCAATATATATATATATATATATATATGTCTTGCTTTCTTTTGGTGATAACTATGAAAAAGCCACTTCCAACACCCACCTCACACCTCATCCCTTTCATCACCAGTTACTTATCCAAACCGTAATAATACATAAAGTAGCTCACAGTTTATTTATTTATTTATTTAGCAAACTGTAAAACTGTATATCACAAGCTGCAATGTCTTTGTGGCCATCTGATGTTACTGCATTATTTTTTTTTTTTCGGAAATCCTTGTATATTTGTGAAGGAGGAAAGTCTGGCGAAGGATTAGGGGAGAACAGCATACTGCCAAAATCTGCACAGCCTGTCAGAGTTTGGAAAAGAAAGAGACAGGAGAGGAAAAAATGTCAAGAAGGAGACTGCAAATGAGGCTTGTTTCAATAAGGGGATCAATGGGGATGCAGGAAAAGATGTTGTGCGCATCGATCATAAGTGTACATGGGCAAACACAGGAGGGTAGGCTATAGAAAAGGGAAATTCTATATGTGTGTGTTGGAACGGATGTTGAGCATTGAAGCTACAGTAGGGTGACAGAAATGGAAATGGAATTTAGTCCATAGAAGCTTTTTAAGCTAGTTTGGCTTGAAAACAGTATTTCTAATCAAAAATAGGCCAGTGCTAGATTGGAGAGCAAACACTGTGTAAGACGGGTGAGGAAGACTTTAAAAGATCGGCTAAAAGACATCACAAACAAATCCGATTTAGACGTTTTATTTCAGTATTATTCCTTTCAAATCTAGTATCGCTTATATGGAAAAAGTTGATGATGATTATTCATGGCTCTTAAATTTAGTGGGGAATCTCTACGGGCTCGGTAATTATTTTTAGGCTATTGCCCTTTGTGTTACCCGATTCCCAGGCCTAGGCCTTTTGCAGGAAGATGTGATTGTTGGGGACAGCCCTTCAGCAGTTGTCCATGTCATGGGGCCTTGTGGGGGATGTACTTTTCACCACAAGACCCATCACAGCGACCAGCCCCAACAACTGCGGCCATTCTATTTATGATAGGCTTAATTCTAGACGTGTATTATTTATTTGCGCAGCTTCCTTTCAGCTGGCTGAGTTTTTACATGTGCATATTTTGAAATGGAGCCTTGAGAAGGAGAAAATGCCATGCACATCCCCAACCTTGATGTCAGCCATCTTCAGCTCCTTTTTTCTGTAGGGGCAGCTCACATGTGAGAAACCACTGTCCCTGGGCTTATGGATGAGTGACTGAGAGTTTCTCCCACTTGTCTAGTCATGATGCCATTAGTCATTTATAGCCTATGAAACTCGGATGTAACAGTTGCTTACTGTAGACTGTGAAAGTTATCCAAGGGCTTGGAGACTATCACATGTATCTACCACTACACTGTATAAGGAGGCTGCAGAACAATGGTATATTGATTTTTTTTTAAAGAAGAAGGAAAAAAAAAAACAAGAAATAGTGCAGTTATTCAGATATTTCTTGATAGCTGTCACTGCATGTTTATCAGCAACATGTGTACTGATGTTTTCACAGTGACAATGAAAGATGGCAAGTTTGTTTTTTTGTTTTTTTTCCCCCCCAATGGCTGATGGCAGTAGGAGGAGATCTGTTCAGTGCTTCTCACTGCTTGCCACCCTGTGTTAAAAATAGTTACACAAAGGGTGACACTGAGCCATCATGGCATGTCATTTCTGGGATTGCCTCTGTGCTGAGAAACGGCTGGAACCCTCTTGTCTTCCTATCAATGGAGGGGAGAGAAATGCTATTTGCCATTATTGTCCACCAGCTTTATCCGTATGTCATGCGGTAATCTTCTTGCATTGTGACTCCAGGTGGAACAAAACAGATGCAGTTCTTTATCCTGTTGTAATAAAGTATTAAAAAAATCCACATTTAACTCTGAACGTTCTGCCTTACTCCTGAAAGGATTTCCCCACTTTTCCTCAAGGTGTATCATCTCGTACAGTGCTGTTATTCCCCTGCTGATGTCACCAAATAATGATTTTCTTTCTTTATATATAAAAATAGTGATGTGCTAATATTGCACTTCAACCTGTTCTCATTTCTTCTGCAGTGTTGATAATTGGTGAGAGGAAATGCCCATTTTGCAGAAGCAAAGCCTTTCTATCAAAATATAACACTGCCTGCGGAGGTAACAACACCATCCTTCAAGGTGATGTTTGCCGAATGAAGATGGAGATGGCACGAGGCCCTTGCAAGTCCCCAAGCCAAGAGGGGCTCTTCTCTCCATCTACTGTCTGTCTAGGGACTCTTGAGCATTTTGTTCACACGAATGCACATCAATCTTCTTTTTATCCCAAATTACTAAATGAAGTAGGTGGAAGGGGGCGGGAAAAAGGTGGGCCGATGGATCTTATTAGAGGTGTTGCATCGATAATCCGTAAGGAGACAATAATGCTTCGGCGTTGAGAGAGGATGCAAGGGAGAAGCAAAAGGAGGCAGGAGCCAGGTGAACAATACAGATGCCTTTATATTCACAGTGGCAAGGTGCCCTTGAGAGGACGAGGAGAGATGAGGCGAAGAAAAGACAGAGAAAGGACGGGAGAGGAGTTGGAGGAGAATGTTGTGCTGTCAGATGAAGCAGTGATGTCACTTTGGTTTATCTCCATCAGTGCATCGTGACTGACCAGAGAAGCAATTCCACATGTGTGAGCTGAGTGAAACTCCGTGTTTACGAAGGGATAAACGTTTGAAGGCACTCCCTCTCCCTCCTTCTTGCCTTCATTACTTTTCCTCGCTGTCTTCTGGCTCTCCATTTAGGAAGTGCGAAAGTACACATCTTTATTTATAAATCATGGAACTCCCATTTCTTCCATTTGGCCTATTTGGTTACAATAACTGCAATTCATTTGCTTTTTTCTCTCCTCTGTATTCTCCCTGGCTTTCTTCTGTCACTACTGAGGGAAGAATGCTTTTGCATATCTTTCATTGAAGATGTTGTCTGCTTTATGTTAAACAGTGTGCACGCCGTGCACGCCTTCACATAAGACAATTCTATAACATCCACCATTCACTGTTATCTGTAATACGGTACCTGTCTCAGCTCTACTCTGGGTTCTGCCTCATTACATATAATGAGCAGAGCAGTGCTTTGACAGGGAACCGGTTGCTTTAAGGGGACAGGCCTGTCTGTCATTCCTCAACAGGATCATCTCCACCTGCTTAGATGTTTGGCTCGTAGGAGGAGCAGAGGAAAGTGCAGGGTAATGGAGTAAAGGATGGAACGAGCGTGGCCACAGGATGACAGGGAGAACTAACAAGTACTAAAATCAGTGTCTGTTTTTGAGAAAAGCAGTGCAGTGGACTGACTGACAATTCGATGAAGTCAGGTCACAGGCATTTGAAGCATGCGAGATTTTATACTCTATATTTGAATATGGTCTGTAGGTCTTCAAAAGTTTTTTTTTTTTAAAACTTGACATTTCATCTACAAATGTCTTTTTGCATAATATTTTGTTTTCACCTGCTGTAGAAAGCAAATCAGTTATTGCTGTTTGTGGTTGTAGGCTGCAGAGGGCTAAGACAAACACAAATGTGATGGAAATATCAATAAATCAATCTGCTTGCTACAGTAAATTTAGGTCCTGGTTTCCTGTTATTCTTTGAATGAATCAATATGCATTCTTTTCGTTTTTTTGGACATTATGTATCTTTAAACTGGATACTTTTTGTCTAACAAAATAACTCAAGGATAGAAAACTCTTTAACCAGCGAAAACATTCTCAGTCTTGAGTTCTAAAATCCTAACTTTACACGCTGGTGAGATAGTGGGATCATACCTTGTTGTCACTGTAGCTTGTGGCAGCCCCTTTTCTCCCTTCGTAGACCTTACTTTTTTTCTTAGCTTGGAAGTTTAAATCGAAGTGATTTACGATCGGGAAGGAAGGAGAAGCATTTGGTGTTTGTACAGAAGGTATTATACACACCCTGATACACTGCATGCTAGAGGAAACACACTGAGCCGATGAGCTTGGCTTTATTAGATCCAGGCATAAAGCAATGACGGTTACAGCTGGCGTGCAGACTTTATGTAATCACACAGTCTCAGACAGGCAAGCAGCTGCAAGTACACACACACACACAGACACAGACACACAAGCACAAAGATAGGTACATCCAATACTTACATATTCCTCATCATAGTAACTGGTTTGAAAATGGCGTCGGAGTCCAATTTCGCTGCTTTAAAAGAGTTGTAGACTAGACTTTAACCTGATTGGCTGATAGAAAATCCTTTAAAAATTTGGGAATAATGTCACAAAGTCATCCCGCCACCAATCAGATTTTATTATATCACAGTTATATGCTAATGCTGATTTTATCATGCTAACGTTAGCCAGGAGGAACTAAAAAGAAGTCCATGTGTAGCCAATCGACTTTTTCGTTAGACAGTTAAGTGTTAAATTGTGAACTGGCCACTAGCTGAGTTCAAAACTGTTATGTCATGTTTCA
This sequence comes from Remorina albescens, assembly GCA_034769265.1. NCBI lineage: Eukaryota > Metazoa > Chordata > Actinopteri > Carangiformes > Echeneidae > Remorina > Remorina albescens. The sequence goes on from CM068493.1 coordinate 5,481,742, forward strand.
TGGTTCACCAGTTGAAATGCCTTCGGATTTATATCGTAATAATTAGATGTTGCGACATGGAAATGGAAGTCTGGTCTCTCCAGTGATGAGAATATTAAGCTTGTTAAGATGAGTACCATCTATGAGGTGTAGGAAGGTGAAAAATACAGCAGAGATAAAATTCCCTCTTAACATGCTGCTCCGTGTGTTGTAGCTCACAGGCAATCATGACAGTGTTTTCTTTCAGTAAATGACACTTATATTCATGGACGACACATAAACATCATTGTATATTTAACACTTTTTCTAGGCGTATATCTCTGACTCTGTTGTGGATGTTTCCATAACTGACTGTTTTTGTGTCTCTCTATTTTTACTCCCTTCTCTTTGTGGTTAGAATAATAGCCGTTAAGGAGGAGTTGTTCAGTTGTATTAACTAGATCGGTTGTTATTATACTGATTTTTGAGGTTAGTTTCTTAAATCCACTGGTTATTGCTGATTCCCTTAAAATGGTTACATTAAACTGAAAAACTAAACAAAAAACAATTAAATGTATTTTGTTTGGCTCTATGTATTTTTAATTAATTAACTAAACTTGAAAATATTGTTTTTGTAGCTTTATTCAATTTAATTTCAAGTAACAGGTGGAAAATATGTTCATTTTATCTCTCACACATTTTTGGCAGTGTTGGATTACATTCATGTCCGCATTTAATGATCTGTTTACACTTTTTGACAGGAAGTCATACATCAAGAATACAAATTGTCTCACAGTCATCTTAATAGAGAGCAACCCAAGAACTGAATCAAAGCAGAATGTGTATCTTTGACGAAACACCAGCCTGTTAGTGTGCAACAACAAATTTCAAGTATTCTCTACACTGAAAACATGCCTTTAGTTTTCTTGTTCTGTCTATGAAAGAGGTTTTGTTGTCTCTGTCAGGCAGCAGAAATAAATATTCATGAATTAAATTTTTCCTGCTTACACATCAGCACTGTAGGGAGGGTGTGTGCCTTTTTAAATAATGGAGCTGAGTGTTATCTTAAACGTCCCAGTCTTTTATGCTAAGAGCTGGTCTGTTTGATAAGAATAATCGAGCCCCAGATTGTAGGAGCATTTGGCATTTGCCCCCTCTCATGTTGAATACAAAAACTCTAATTACAGAGTGATACAGCAGATAAGTCAAGGGCACTTAAATGTCTATTTAAGTTGATTAATGGGCCTTGTGACATTTGTGTGAAGTTTGTACTCAACGTCTTCAACTGCAGGTGGTTGGCCGATTGATTATGCGTATTGATTTTTATCTGAGTAACCCCTCAACATCTTCACAAGTCACCCATTAACTGGAACGTGTGAGCGTGTGTGTTTGACCCTGCTGAATGAGACTGTGGGTTTTCCTTTTCGGAGTGAGAGAGCGGCGCCTCCTGAGTCAGTGGAGCTTGATGTCTGCATGTGTATGGCAGCGAGTTGTGCCTCTGCACTGACACAAATGCTACAACACCCTGCTCTGCAAATGTCAGTCCCATCCAATTAAATGGTTGAGTGATGCCACTGCCCATGAGGGGATTCCCCCCCCCACCCCACCCCCCAAATAAAGTTCTGTTTATCAGCTTTGGGGTCTGTTCCACGAAGCTGCGGTTGTTTCCTTATTTTCAAGAGACACTTCAGAGACATGGCCTTGCAGCACATGCAGTGACAGACGGGTGCCTGGGCGCTGTTACAGTACCATGTTTCATGCTGCGGTAGCCTTATGCTGTATCTGCGAATCTCATGGGTCACGTCGGTGCTTGTTATTCATTTGCAAGCAGTTTTGACCACCTACACACTGGCTATATTTACAACAGTGTCAGTCTGTTGTCTGCAGTGTTGACTTCCCTTTGATTATTGGTTGCTGTACTTGCTGTCAAGCACCCACATTACCCTGCTCAGTCGCAGTGATGAAATTCATCCATGGTGTTGAAGAGCAACCTACAGTAACAGCTTTTAGACACTGCTGCATAATGATAGATTAGTGAGCATTGCGCACGCAGCTCAGTTATTTTCCATTGCTGTTTTGTCTCTGGTGGTAGACAGTGAATACCCTGCAGTTACTGCTTTCTTTTGTTGCCTTGGAGATTGAGCTAAAAGTCTTCTGGTACAGATTTCCAGTAGACTATGATACTTGGCTTAACGTGAGAAACATGTTTAATTTGAAAATAATTAGGCAGATAAATCAGTCTATATATATGTATATACAGTATATGAAACCCTAAAAGCAAGGTCAATGACTTTGACTGTATGTTCTGTGATACTGACAGGGAGAAAATAATTTCACATACAAACCCGTACTGCGTTTCTTCTTGGCTGGCTGTCAGTGTAGAGAGGGCTTATTGGCTGCGGAGGAATGTGTGCTGGTGTAAATCCCTCCTTACCCGCCACGGCCATTTCCACATCTTAATTAAGCCCAATTTACAAACCTGCTGCTGGTGGTAATGTGCCACTCTAACAACAAGAAGATAAGGTAGAGGAGACATGCAGGCTTTCGCTGTCTTTGACGAGAGAAATCCTTTAATTGGTGAACTCACAGAAATAAAAGCATAAGTTTGCTGCTTGGATCTCGAGGCAGATTCTGCAGATGCCGGGCCTGGTCCTGCTCCTGCCCTTCTCTCTTGGAGGAGGATACACGTTACACACCCTCACTAAACTTATCAGCCAAAGGCCCTCTCTTTTTGGCATTAAGAGACTCTGCAAGAAATTGATTTGAGCTCTGTGTTGAGCTGTTTCCTACACTTGGTTTGGTTTACTCACCGTGTATTCCCTGCGAAACTAATACGCACAAATGGACTCAGATGGTCATTAAAAAAGGACAGGTCTTTATGGGACCCCGGGAGATTTTTTAGCTTCCTAAAAGGAATTTGATGTTCACTTCAGCATGTTAACAGTCCTGCTCTCCAAAGGCAGCTGCCGCAAAACGCTGCACATCACATTACAGGGAAATGTTTGAGAGAGGGGCTTCTCTATGGGTCAGTGGGTAATGCCAAGAAAATGTTCAGAGGTTGACATTTATTCAGGGCTAGTCTTCCTAGCACCCTCTATGCTCAGTATTTAAAAAATGTAAATGACAATACAGGGATATCCAAGTAAAATATACTTGAAAAATAAACGCAGAGGCTTATTGGTCGTGTGAATGCAATGAGTCTACGTTAGGTGGTCCAACACTGCTGGATTCTTCAGACAGGCTCCTGAAATGGTTGCTAATTGACAGTGAACACCGTTTGACGACTTGGCTCTCTGCTAATCCCTTCGTTTTTGTTTGTTTTTACACATAGCATCACATTTGTTCATTTCCAACTTGATATAGGAGCGAAGCGGACATTTGATTGAAATGAGCAAGATTAATTAAGTTGCCTTGCCTTTATATATAAATATTATACAGACTCTTCGAAGTTCATCTTGTTTCATACAGACATCATTTCAGTGTACATCACATTTCAGATGTGGCTGCACTCAATGCTATTCGTCATTTTAATAGTAACTTTTTAAAATCTACTGTACATGTGAGCTCCATCAGGGGTGCTCACTGACAGAATCAGCATGTCATTAGATGAGAGTTAGTACTTAATGAACTGTGCAAAACTGAGTACAAACAGTGCATTTACACCACCGACTCCCAGTTAAGAGACGAGAGATTCCTGTTGGATAGTTGTCTTCCTCTTGGATATTTCTCTGGGAGCATTGTGAATTGAATGGACAGCAGCCATGTAGCACCGCATGATTCAGAGTATTTATATAAGAGGAGGTTTATCCTTGAGTTCATAACTCATTCTGAGAGGTGTGATGGACATGGGTACACACTGCGACATGAAGACACTCTGACAGATTCAACGTTTCACAATATAACAAATAACTGCTCTCTTAGTCTTTGTCTATTAATGGTCCTCCTTATTGTCAGCCGTCTTGGTATATATTAAACATCTGCTGTATATATAACCGATGCCTCTGTGTTTGGGAACGTATTAGGCTAATTCTGCTGATAAAATGATCGAAGGACGCCACATTAGGTCTGACTTCAAGATTAAAAAGCAATGACCTTTACAACAAGCTGATGTAGACAAACCCAGCTAGTCCGTGAGGGGTTAAGAAGTGTCTGTCAACTGTCTATCTGTGCCTCAGCCCAGAGACTTTTCTCTATCAGCTCGGCTCCCTTCAAAGTGTCAAGTCAGTCGAAAGTTGTGTTAGACAGTGGAGAGTTTACTAAGAGAGTGCAGATGTAACTTTAAGAAGATTCATTAAATTGTTGTCTTTTTTTTTTCCTTTTTATTTACAAAAAGAAGAAAGAAAACACATCGGAGGATCAACACTGTGTTTGCTTTTAGATATTTGACATTTGATAAAGAAATTACCCCTTACCAGGAAAAGTAATTTAAGCCTACAGTAGATGGACGAAGAGCTGATTCATGTGTTTCAGCATTTCGCTTAAAAATTCTTCTACCACCTATTGTAGAATCCTTTTAAAATATTTCTTTTACATTTTTTTTTTTTTTTTTTTTAATTTAACATTGCAAATTTTAATGATACTATCAGTGTCTTCTGCTGTCAATACATCACCACACATAAACTTTACAACATTTTTGGGGTTTTTATATGATCTATTCAATTATTTTTTTATCACAATTTGTATTATTATTTTTCATGTTGAATAAGAACTTGTAACCATCAGAACATAGCATTTATTGAACAGGAATTTGCCATTTGTGAAAAGGTATGTCGATTTTAACAAGTTCTGCTAAACCAAGAGCCTCAAGGTCCTTTGAACCGCTTTATTTGCCCTCATCTGAAACTGCAATAGACAGAAGCTCTTACCAAGACAGTGTATTATTCCCCTCTATTTTTAGTGGAGCATGTATCTGCTTATTTGTCCTCATCCCTTAGTTTCTTTGAAAGAAAACATAAAACACTGAACCTTGAGAACAGCAGCTTTGAAGCAGCTTGAAAGGCAGTTACAGTATCAATACAGTTAGAGGTTTCATGCTTTGTTTGCATCCATCGTTTCTTTGCTAAAATGCATATCCAGGATATGGCAATTATTTGTTTTACAGAGGGGACATCAGTAGTATTTGGAAGGATAGTTTTTTTTTGTTCTTTTGGGTTGGGGTAGGGTAAAGCTGGCAGGATATTTTACTGCATGCCAAACAATGCTACCTAATTATCAAAGGAGTTTTTGGTTGTTTTTTTTTTGGCCGGAATTTCATCTTGATCAGCAGACGTTTTATGTTGCTATCCCAGCAATTAACCTGATTTTGGTTACACACTGCTGCATAAATAGCTATCAGACTTCAGAGACTGCCGCTTATCAAAGAGTATAAAGTCTAAAAGTGTTTATCGTGGTTGGAGATCAGTACTGATGGCAGCGCTCTGTGGTGAGGGTGAAATCGTGCTCTTGATAGGACAGCTGATAGTGTAAATAAGCCCTCGGCTGTTGCAGTACGGATAGTTTGAATGTGCTTGTTTGTTGTTCTGCTAAAATTATAAAATGTGCGTGAGAATCAAATTATCATCAAGCAAATTTAGTCATTCCAGTATGTCTCTGTGATAATTATTTGATTGAGAAAGAAATTACATAATTAGAAAACTGTGAATGCTTGACAGTCAACTGAGTGTGGCCTGATAAATCTGCAATATTGTCACACTGATATTTTACACTGGCAGATTTGAACTCAGACTAATTGCACTGTAGGAGCTGTTGACTGAAGCACATGGCTTAAACTTTTCTTGTGAGCTGTGTGAAACACCACACTGCATCATATTCCCCTCACTATCACACACCCTGTCCTGTGTTATTTTTAGGCCCCGATACCTTGCATGAATTATGGCCTGACTTCTGGTTACTCCTTTCAGTGAATAACTGCAAAAGTACATAATTTTTTTCCTGCCATGTCTTTTTATGAGATTACTGAAGTGGAAATATGGGCTATCGCATCTTCAAAGGGATAATATAATACTCCTGAATAGCCCCCATAATGTACTTAATACATTTAGCTCGCTCATTTTACTGCCGCTGACCTTAAAATTATGAATAATCCAGTCTCTAATAATTGCATAACAAGGTCAGGTGAGTTTTTATTAGGGAAGGTGACAGATCTCAGAGCCATTGAGCCAGAGACTCAAATTGCCACATCACCATATCACATCATCCACGTTTGTCACTGCCATGCAAGGGCCGTTATACAGGTTGTACTCCCATCCCCTGATAGCTACAGGCAGAGGTATGAGCCCATTATGCTGGTAAAGCGACTATTTGTCTTCTCTCCGGAGCAGACTGGACAACAGAGTTGATCGCTATCAGAAAGGGTTGAGACAAGAAGGACGGGACAGAAGAAAAGTAGTAGAGACAAGAGTTAATATTAACATAGTTTTCCACCACTGAAAGCAATAAATTAAATCTGTTAATAAAGCAAAAAAAAAATCTAAATTTTAGATTTACATTACATTTTTAAGACATATAATTATTCTTATTATTTTTACGAAGATGTTTTTGGGAAGCAGTATTTTTTGTGTTTGGATAAAGTCGGCTTAGTTGTTTCCACCTGTTTCTAGTGTTTGTGATGTGCTAAGTTAGCCATTAACTACCAGATCTTGTTTTTCCCAAAATGTTGAACTCCGGCATGACGGATTGTGTTCCCTCATAAATTTATTTCCAAAACTAAGCCATAACGCTGTACAAACTGGAATACGTGTTTGCACTCATAACTTGAACAACTTATCGTGTAGCTAGGAACAATGTGGAAACTTTTTTTTATTCTAGTCATTCAGGAATCGGTGGTTAAATTGGCTTTTGTAAGGAGGGGGAGATTAACTCTGGTGCACTGCGCCCCAATTTAACCTCTGCTTACCTTCTTCACCTATTCTGCACAAAGCTAAGGCCTTTTAATAGACAGCATAGTAAATACGCATATTGAATCTCAAAACTTTATGAAGTCTCTGACTGTTACTTGCCTGCTGCTTTAAAATTCATACATTGTGATGTCTCTTTGCAGTATTGCAATTATTCACAGTCTCATATGCCATTATGCTCATCAGGAGATGAAAAATAATAAAAGTGGTATATGATTATATGATACTGAGGGAGACAGAGTTGACCTCCTGCAGGGTGTGGTGTTGGCCTGAGGAGGTGGAGCTGAGCTGGAGGATCAGAGAGTGATCTCATAGGGGGAGAGCAAGATTTGTTAGACCAAAGAGGGACGAAGGAGAAGAAAACAGCATAAAGACACGGGGATCACCTTCAAGTGAGACATTAATCTGGTCAATATGTCAGACTGCTTTCATTATGGGAGCTTGATGGTTTCCCAGCTTGAGTACGAGTGCAGCTTTTCTGCTAATTGTTTAACATGTCGAATGGCCAAGTGGCACATTTAGTAGATCACAGCTTAGTGATTGACACTCACACACACACACACACACACGCACACACACACATACACACAGCCCTGTGAGCTTGTCTACAAACGCACGTCATCGGCCTCCAGTTCAGCACCTGCACATGTACAGAAAGCCCGCTGGCTCTGTTTAAAATGGGAAACCGTGGAAGGAAGGCGGGATAATGAAGCTGTTATCAATATGTGAGGTTATCAGACATGAGCAGTTTTGAAGGACTCCATTTATCTTCATGACGACACTAAGCATATCATTCATAGATCGGTTAGGCCTTTGTTATTGACCATATGGACCAAGTTATAATCAACAGTGAGGAGCTTCATTTCGGCTAATAAGACACTTCTTGAACCTCGTTGGTTCCTTCAAATTCTGCAGCATTTTTGGCCACAGAGAAACTTCTAGTACTGGGCATTCTCGTTTCTTCAGCAGTACCTTTTTGGGGGTTTATCACCGCTGAGTTTCACTGTGTTTGGCCAGCTTAATGAAACCTTGATTTCCCAAACTCCCTCTCTGTATGTTTCTTCTTTTGTCTCTCTGCCCAGAGTCTCTGTGCCTCAGCCAGTGCCAGGAGCTGCCATTTGGTTTTGTTTGTAGAGTGCTCATAGCCAACTGAACCAACATGCCGGCTGATTAAAATGAAAATGCCCCTCCCTCCCGCAACACTTCTCCACTTTTGGCCCTCTTTTTTTCCCTTGTCTCTTGTTTTGTCTGCTTGACTGAGGAGGCCATGCTACACACATTCTCCTCTCATGAATAACAACGAAAAGCCTCAGTATCTACAGCTTTGCCACTTGAAATAAAAAAAAAACCCCATAATAATAATAAAATAAAAGAATTATGTGGCTATCAGCCTGTGGAAGCTTCTGTGTTCTGCAGGGATTTGTGCTCTAGCACTTGGAAATGGGCCGACTCAACCTGACCTTATCTCAAGTTAAGTCTAAAATAGGACTGATTAATAAAGAGCAGAGAATTTCCTCTTTTTTTTAAATGCATGTGACCTCACTTTGATGCTTGGACAATCACCCCAACAACATGACATCAGCAGTGAACTGGCTACATCTGTTGGACTCAGTAAAAGGACCGTAACTGGCTGTATCACAATGCGGAGCAGTGATGTTGGATTAATATACAGTTTCAGCATTGGTGTTTAAACAAAACAAAAGGCGATGTTTACATGTCATTGCTGATTAGACGTCCGTGCATCAGTGATTCAGACGCCAATGACTGCATCTAAATCATCGACATGGAGGAGCACAGAGCAGAATTGGTTAGAGAGGCGGAAGGACAGAAGGATGACAAACCAAAAGTCAAATCTATATTTTCTATTTTTACACAACCATCCCTCTCTAAGAGGGCAATATTGGCTTATAGCCCCTCAGGTACATGCTCAGACTATCAGGATGAGCCTCTTCAAACTCTTGGGGGTGCTGCCCTTATAAAAGGACAGCAGCGGCCCACTTTTCTACAGTGACAGCAAACGGCAGCGCAGACAGCTTCATCAGACCACTCCGCTGAGTTCTATGCTTTCTTGCCACACTTGACTGCACTGGCTAACGGCTGCTGTATGTGCAATGGTGCTCGGCGCACCCCTGCTGGTGTCATGCAACTTCTTCGCTTAATGGCTCCAGCACAAAGTTTTTTCACACCCAAAAATATGCCACAGCTTCATATCAAGGATATTTATCCCTGTCCTTTTCTCCTTGCCGTCGTTACCTGCTGCGCTTTACAGCACATACAAATCTGCACTCTGTAGATTTGACAGTGCAACACCTTGTTAGTCACCACCAACTCAACAAGCTTTTCGCCCCGCTTGTTTTGGGAGGATGCACCTACAAAATTTGCTGTGCCACTTTCTGGTGTGACTCCACACTCTCCTTTTGCTTTTAATACCTCAAGAATACCTCAAGATAAAACATTGATTATTGTTCAAGCAAATGTAAAGGCAACCATTTAGCTTGCAGTATGGGAAGTGTGAGAAATGCTGCAAATTAATTGCCTCGATGGCAGAACTTTTTCCTCCAACACCCAGTTGGATTGAGCACACACTGTGAGATTCTGCGCTCATCATGATCACAGACCTTAGTGTGATACCACAGGGCACAATAGGTGACATCCTTAGTAATCAGCACCTGCTGTCTGCGACAGCAGAGGTATATATCGGCAGATGACATGTCGTGCGGTCACACGCTGTGTCATTATGTGTGAGCTTGATAGGAGAGAGCGGAAAGGTATGAGCCGAGACACAGGAGAGAGAGGAGGCCTCAGCGGGAGACAAGGAAGCGGTGGCTCATATACGAAGCTTGTGATTTGTGTGAGCAGCTAATGACGAACAAAGTCATCCATGATTCTTATATGGGATCAGAAATCATGGGTGTTAACCGCCACCGTTACAGATGTAGCAAAGCGTGAGTGTCTCCTGTTGGCAAACACTGACAGCACCACCCACTGCCGCCTTTCTGTGTGTGTCAGTGAGCGAGTGTGTGGCTCAACCTCCCTTATTTAGGCGACCCTTATATATTATAAAGCCCACTAGGAAGGGTCAGCCTTGCTGTATGGACAATAAAAGTGTACACAGACTAAGTGCATGAGGTACTAAAATATTGCTTTGCACACACAGCATTGTTTCCCGTACTTTTTATCTATTTCCTCTACCGTGCACAGGGGTTGCGTTAAATCCTTCATTATCATTTTCTGCTTACCTCCAGGTTGTCGGATGCAAATTGATCCTCTCTATTCTACACTTTTTAATCAACATCAGCCCGGAGAAAAACAATGCCTCCCACAAGGTAACATTGTTTGCCTTCGATACGTAGTAATCAATCTGTGCTGCGTTACTGCACTGTCCATTTATGGTGAAGGCGCTGCAACATCTGAGCGCCTTGGAAGGATTTGACCCTTTGTTACTCTATATCTCTAGATGGGAAAGAAGTAGTTAGCTCTGTGTGAGCTTCTGAAGGGGTATACACACACACTGTCCTTGAGCATTTAAGAGAGTGTCTAGTTGAGACAAAGAAACTTCTCTCTCTTCTTTGTTTGTTTGTTTTTTAAATAACATATATGTGTATATTTTGGTAACCTTTCTCTCAGCTTCTAGAAGGCTGAATATAGCTGATTGGCAAATAACTAAACTTCTGTAAGGTTTGTAATGTAATGGGGGGCTGCTGGGAGCACCTCTGCAATTCTGACCAACTGTGCTGCAGGGGCTTAGTGATGTGAGGAGAATTGATAAAGAATATTTAAGAATATGTGTTATATATAGACAATGGGGAATTCAACTCAAATCATGACATTAAATCCTCTTAATTTTGAGGGACTTAACTTTATTTTCTCATGCCTTGTAATATTTCAATTTTATTATGCCATAAAGTGGGAAAGTGGTGTAAGAACAGGTGAACTGGTGTGCTCTTGTTTGAAGAAAGGCCTCAATTCTTCCTTTCGGAGTGTTAATGCAGCAGTACAAAGTTTAGCCAGTGAGTCACTGTTCAGAGGAATTCAATAAGAACATGACATAATACAAAGGGCAGCAGATGGAAGTTGCTTAGGGGAGAAATCCACTTTAAGATGTCGTCAAGCTGATGTTTTCTGGTCCTACGAGGTGTTCACATCGTCATTATATGACAGCGAGAGTAACTGAAATGATGACACATTAAAAATGTACTTGAGTGTCACTTACATTCTTTCCCCCTCTGTAAACTCAGCTCCCGTCCAGTGCATTGTTGTTACCGCTCCTCTGCAGCACAAGTCCTCTGAATGAAATTGCAAAATAAGCCCTTTGTCAGTTTCCTCATTTGACTTAGAGAAACAGTCCTGACACAGGTTGTCGTCATCTGTCTGCACTGTAAAAAATAGTGAAATAATGAGTAAAATAAGTCTGTTTTACAGTGTGACCACACTATGGTTTCATTTCTATTCAAGCACAAAAAGGAATTCGTTGGGCGTAGAGATACAATTGTGATTATTTATTATTATTTATTATTTATTATTTTCCGGTTACGATATTCATGATCGCCTGTTTTTTGACACGACTATATAGCTATGTTGTGTTGCTACAATAGCAACTGTACAGCCCATTTGTTTATAAAATTATACAGCATAACTCCTGCCTTCCTAGAGGTTAGTTATTTATTTAGTGCTTTGTTAGCACTACTCTATATAGAGCTTGAACAGGCTCAATGCAACAGCAGGGTTGCTAATTCAAGCAAAATAATTCTGCAATGTCTGGCTATGAAAATGTACCTCGGATCACAAGAAATCATTCCTTTAAATGCAACGTGGTCTCGGTTGTTTAGACCATTATCGTGATGCTCAGAGTAAGAGATACAGCTGTCAAGAGGCCAAATGGAAACGCGAAGTTCAGTACTAGGTCAACCTTGAAACAATTCATGCTAAAGTGACAGTGCAGGCGTCAATTGCTGCATTTCAACTACGCATTAGAGAGAATCATTAGGGAAACGTGGCAAGTGTCGTGTTAGTACACGCACTGTTGTTGCTTTTGTTATTGTTCGGGTTGATCTCATGTCACCTTAGCCATCTATTTTTTTGAACGCAATAAAATACATGAAGCTATATTTGAGGGATAAATCATTTAAATATATGAAATAAAACAGTAGTCAGACAGACTGCCAACCTCCTCCCTCCTCTGGTGAATGATTTTTGTTCGCAAAAAAACCAAAACAAACAAAACAAAACTCTTCCTTTTTGAATCGCAGACTGCAGAGGCCAGGAAACTAGCATGTCCACATATTGAAGTGTTAATGAATACCCAGCTGTCCCTTGTGTTTGCAGCTTGAATCACAGGAAACGATGCCAGCTCTCTTTTCAGTAAAGCTGTACTTTGATTTTGATTGTTGAGTAGGAAAATTGAAACTGTCTACAATGGTCATTGTTGAATTAGAGAGCGATGGTGAAATGAATGTCTATTTCGTTTAAAACAAACTGCTCTTGAATACATATCACTTTTTGCACTTTTATATATATTCCTTATGCAGCACAGCAATCCAAGTGACAGTGCTATTAAAAAAGGTACGCTGCTCTGTGGACAAAATTTCAATTACAAACGTTATGTTGCAATGCTGCATGGACACAAATTTATTCATTTGAACTACAAAAAGCCTGCGAACACTCAAACATGCTGACTTTTATTCACACCTTTTTATTTTACGCCCAACATGTGTTGGCACTAACTGAAACAATGAAACCAAGGCTCTGAAGATAACCAGGAAGCAATCAACATTTGGCAGCAGATGTCAACCAGCCAATGATTTATGTCCGATCGCTGCTCTTGGTTTGCCTCTCTACCTGCCAGTCAGCGGCCGGTGTATTGTTGTGAAGCAGAGGTGCTGCTGGCGGTTGATTGGAGTGGCGTGGAGCTGCAGCACATGAAAAAAGAGCCAGTGTCACCTTGTCACTCTTGGGCACGCCGCCAAACTGCTGGCGGGGGCTTGGAGCGGGCATGTTGCCGAGGAGGGGCGTGTGTTGAGCACAGTGGTGATGAATCATTGTGCTCCTCTATCCCACCCCCTCCTTTTTCACCCCCAGTCTGTCCCACACCCCACCCCTCCACCTCACCCCATCACTAACACTGTAATTATCCGCTGTGGAGGGTGGTACATCTGCAATAGCACTGGAGTGCTAGCACTTTGATTATTTCTGTGTGTGTGTGTTTTGAGGAAGAGGCTGACTCACTGAGAAAAGTGTGAGTGGTGTTGTTGGAGAGGGTAATTAAGGGTTGAATTGGTGATCCTATTGTTTTGTATAAGCTCACATCTCCATCTTTTTTATTAGTCATTTTCATAAGCAACTAAGTTATTCTCTGTTCCCGCCTGGCAGCAGGTGGCCTATCCTTTTATTTTATCAGCACCGTTGCTCAGGGGGCCTCCCGCTGGTCTGCAGTCACTCAAGATCCTGTGGCCGATCGGGCCGGGTGTATGTGTGGCACATCTGATCAGAGATTGAGGGCTGAATGTGAAGTCACCTGAGATCATGGTCTTCGCTGAAATAGCTGCTCTCGTGGCAGCAGCGTTGTCACAACAGCCAAAGCTCTGTGGTGGAGAGGAGAGGTGGTTGGAGGTGACCCTGAAGGACTCAAAGGGTTCGGGGTGGGGGTTGTTGGGCTACAGACACGCGTGCTTGGGCGCAGTGATGGCTGCTGGCGATCGGGAGTGATAGTGATGGTTTCTGAAGCTCCATCATGCAGCAGCTCAGTAGACTTGAACTCCACAGGTTCACTGAAATGAACACTGTCTTTTCTCCGTTTAGCAGCACTGTGGCTGACGTACTGTAGAAAACATCAATGTATGGATGAAAAAATGTTTATTTGTTATTTAACGGGTGGGGTATGGAAATATTGTCCTAGTTCTCTGTTCTGTCTCAAGATGTTACAGAGGAAGTAGTCGAGGAATTTCTGTCAAATAGTCTTTATATTAATCACTTAATTTATATACACATATGCTACGGCGTTCTCACAGTGGGTGGAAAAGTGATTTAATAATTTGTAATGTATTTATTTAGTTAGTTAGCTCCTCCAATGTGAGGAGTTTAAGCTTCTGAGTTGAAGAAAACTCTTTGAGCTCTGGGAAAGCTGAGAAAGATACACAAGATTACCAGAGAGATTTACGTATTAAGAATAGCACAAAGTGTTTGTATTTTTTTAACAAAAAGATTGAGTGATTGAAAAGACCAGTTCCACAAAAGGAAGTCTGGGGGAACTGTTCCCCCCAAGACATGCAGCCTCTTGCACAGTCCAACTTTTCATCAGCACACTGCAAAAACTCAAAATCTTACCAAGAATATTTGTCTTATTTCTAGTCAAAATGTCTCATTTCTAGTCAAAACAAATCTCACTACACTTAAAATAAGACTCATCATCTAAAAAGTAACTTGCTTTTAGACAATTTTCACTTTTTTCAAGCAACTTTTCACTTGAAATAAGTGAAAATATCTGTCCATGGAGCAAGATATTTTGTCTTACTACAAGCAAAAATATTCTTGGTAAGTTTTTGAGTTTTTGCTTTTTCACTTGTGAAGCTTGTCCTGTTTGCTTTCTGTCTCTCTTGTTTTCTGTGGTCAACAAGAAATCACAAACTGCCCACATGTTCTGTAACGCCATCTTTCCTTAGATTGTGTGCATGGAGAAAACAATATGTCTGACTGAAACTTTCAAGGCTTTTTCTTCTCCTGGTCGAGTCTCAGCAAGGTCACTGAACTGCTGTGCTAATTATCACCTGAGGGTACTCACTCTTCTGCTGGGACTTGAAACCCCCCCACACTACGATCACCCACTCAGTCTGTGCATACAGGACCCGAAGCAAGTGTCTTTGTGTTTGTAGGCACGTGTGTTTTCTTACATGTTACACTTGCGCATGTATGCTCATCAGTATACCCTGTTTAATGTGCATCTGTACTTTTGTGTGTGCTGTTGTGCATTGTTGTGGTGCTGAGGTCTAGTTAAGCAGTTCTTAAAATCCCTCTTGTCTTGGTGAATTCCCTCCCTTATTTCTGTGAAATGAGACAATATGAGAGACCGGCCAACATCTCATTTGAAGTCTAATTAGTTTATTCAGAGGGCAGGCAAGGGCGTGTATCGCATTAATGGTTTAATATGTGCTCTTTGAAATGATGAATATTGAGTCACAGTCATACTACACGGGTGAGTGAAAATACAAAGTGTTATTTGTGATGAACGTTCCACTTAGGTTCTGATGGAAGGAAAAATCTGCATGGCTCAGCTTTAAAATTGTAATTGGTGGGATCGGCTGTATAAAAAAAACATCAGCATGTTTGCTGACGTACAGTTAGTTTCTGGAAGATGGCAAAAAAAAAAGACGTATATGTGTTTGTGTGTGTGTGACAGCAGAGGCAGAAACATCTCTGAAGTGAGGAGCGTGAAGATAAAAATCTCGGCCCATATCTTCATGAGTCTCCTTTTTTAACCTGCTTTCACACAGACTTTACAAGGTTAAAAGATTAGAGAATTTAATTTAGGGGCACTGTAATGTGATGGCTGATTTGAATTTGCGACACGCTGGGTGAAGTTTTCCTCAGTTAATGTGGGGGTGTTAATTGAGCACCCGCATGATGGGAGGTGACACTTTAGGTCATAAATGTTACTCATAGATGGCTTGCCCCTTTACCGCTGACTCTCTTGTCTCTGGAGGAGCAGCACGGGGAGGGGGCTTGAGTTGCGTGTCAACATATATAAAAAGATAGAGGGCATGAAAGAGAGGAGGGGCGGGGGGGGGGGGCAGAGAGAAACCCCATGGGGGGCAGAAGGGTAGCTAGAGAGAAGGCAGATCCTTCATATGACCTTGTACCTCCACTGGTGCAACCTGGAGCACAAACACTGACATGGCAACCAGAGGATAAGGAAATTCAACCATGTCAGCCATTATCATTGATGGCAGCTCATGGATTTGATATTTCCAGTCAGTTGAAATAAGCACCCTGTCAGGAAAAAGGGAAAAAGCCTGAAATAGCATCCAAAAAGGAAAATAAAAAAGTTGGGGAAATAGAAAGGAAGAGGGGGAGTCAGACACTGATAACCTTATCTTATAACCTCCTCTGTTAAGCCATCAGTCTTTCTGACCCTTGTAATTAGCACACAAAGCCCAGGGATGGAGAGAGCTAGCTTCAATTGGTCCCTGTGAGACTCCGGTCTCAGCCTACAAATAAGATATTGCAGCATAGACAGTATTTTACTGAAAGCAGTGAATAGATTTGTCTCCTGGCAGACACAGCAAATATTTCATCCCGGGTATCCCTGTAGTTTAGAGCCCTGTTGGTATTAGTGTAGCTAAAAGTTTTTGGGAGCTTACAGTCCACAGGGGAATACTTTCACAATGTCAATACTTAAAACATACATGGACCCTGGCAGGGATTTACATGTATTTGCTGCAAAAAAAAAAAATCTAAGGAAACAGGTTGGCAGCAGTTAGGAAAATGACACGGGAACTGACTCTTGTTTCTCTAATTGGCTAAATCTGTACTAATTCTGTTCTATTACAGTGGAAAATTGAGCATGATGCTGCAGGGAGCTTGCTCCCCTCCCCCTCCCCCACTTTGCAAGGAGCAGGCAGCTCCACACGACACAGTACCCCCATCGTCCCTGTTACCCCCCACCAGCAGCCCCAGGGAGCACAGGCCAGCCGGGTGAAGTAATTGAATAACTAACAGCAGATCACTATTTGGCTGACTCCAGCTCATCGGATAGACAGGAATGCTTAGACAGCGCTGGCTGGCAGGCTGGTGAACAGCGGACTGGATGGAAAGCTCACTAGAGAAAGATTGGGTTTAAGACGAAGGACGATGGTGGTGGATTGCACTTGTAGTCGTAACTACAGTGCAGATAGTATAAGGGCAGCAGCGGATGAGGCAAGACGCCTGATAATCTCGCAAGGGATAGATTTACCACAATTTCCGAGTTCCTCTTATCATGCAGCTTAATGATTTTAATGACTTGTAGGAAAATTCTGAAAACAGCTAAAAGGCTTTGAGAATCAAAGAAAGGCTTTTTGAGGTCAGGGATTTTTTGGGGGGGGGGGGGTGGGGGAGGTAATGAAAGTCTGTGGAGTCCACTTAGTGCTGTGACTGCAGCACTTCATGCCAGCTCTTTTTCTTTGTTCTTGTGAAAAGGACAGGAAGTGCGTGGAAGTGTGGAGGAACTAGTTTACTTATTCATCAGGTTTTCAAGTTCGAGCGGATGCAGGGTTTCACCCGGATGATAAATGGCATCCGAAGGTCTTGGTGGATGGGGGAGGGGAGGAGGTAAATAATGGAACAGCCTGACAAACAAAGGAGGCTCCATGATGCATTGTCTGAACGTGAAGCAAAGCCACAGGTTTGTGTGTGTGTGTGTGTGTGTGACAGACCTAGCTGTGTGAGTCTGGTTGCTGAAACTTTCCTTGTCTCTTCATCCTCAGTAGCCTGCAGACACTGGAGCATTTAGGGGGTTTTTGAAGTGGGCCTTGCAGCACCACCTCTGTGAAGTGACTGAATGGATGAAGCCGGTGCATTTGGGCAGGGACAGAAAATAGAATAAATAAATATATAAAAGAGCGAACGTCCCCCCAGAGTGGAAATGTAACTCTAATGCAGCAGGAGGAGGTGGACAGGAAAGCTATTAAGGCTAAGCGAGGGCCTAGGGTCCACTCAAGTTTTACACTCCTACTCAGGGCTACACTGTGCATGCCTGGTACACACACTCTCTCTCTCTCTCTCTCTCTCTCTCTCTCTCTCTCTCTCTCTCTCTCTCTCTCTTTCTCACACACACATACACACACACATACACACACACACACACACACACACACACACACATCCTCTCAACCTCCTGTTCCAGCTCCGTTCCGTCTGAACTCCTTCTCAGCGCTGAGCTGAGCAGACTCAAGGAAACGGTTCATTTAAATGTACATAATTTGCTCTCGAAGGCTCACTCTTGGTCTCACTGTTCCCCGGTGGCACCACAGAGAAACAGCCCAGGAGAGGCAGACACAGAGAAGAGATTTTATCCTGTAAGAATCCAGTGGCCTGGGCAGAAGCACTGCCTGGTAAAAGCCAGGGAGAATGAGCGTTTCAGGTAGACTGGACATTTATTCCCTGGAGACTTTCACGCCAACAACTGTTCATCTTGCCTTGCCATCAGATTCCTTACACAGGGAGGGCCTTAACACAGCATTGTGCATTTACACCAGCAAGTTTTAAAAATGACACCTTTTAAAATTATTTAGTATCAAATCCATTCAGCCAGTTTTTCCATATACCTTTACCTGAAACATTGGTTCATACACACAATAGTGTGTATGTAAGTGATAACTTGATTTTATCAGCAAAAGTGGCAATTATTAAAGTATGCCCCCAAATCTGCACCGTTTCTTTCTTCTACTTTTCTGCTCTTATATAATTTGAATTGAATTTTAATTTGGATTTTGGACTTGAGGCCAAGACAAAACATTTGGGACTTGATGTTGCACTGTTGAAAATCATTTGTTGCAGCCTTACAATACACCATCGGTTATTTGCATATTTGCAAACACACGCAAACACACTTGTATGTGTGTGTGTGACTCTCACTCTTGTAAATCTTACTCTTACTCTCATTCAAAATAAATAAATAATTTTTTTTTACAGGTCACAGGCTGATAGACAGATAGCTCAGGGCAAAGAGGGGAAGACAAGAAAGGAGGATTTTAAGTGAGCGAGAAACAATTTAGCCTTTGTCAAAGTCAGCGTTTGGCCTTTTGTGGATCAGAAGGTGAAGGTGTTGACTGCTGCACATGCAAGTGTGTTGTCAGAGTACGAGATGCACGCCGTATTGGAGTTATCCAGAATATCAGTCATCTGTTTGCTTGTTTTGGTGTGTGAGCGTTTTCATAACCTCTGGATTTATAGCGACTCAGTCTTTAAACCAACACTGACTCGTATTAACCTGGGGAGTGCTGGAGCTTTGAGCATTCATCTGTTCTCCTGGAACAAAGTAAACAAAGCAAACAAATCCTACTAATTGATTCTATTTGGGCTGAGTCAACCCATATCAAATAATGAGTAAACAGTTAGAGACATAAGAGGGATAAAAGGCGAGGGTTTTTTGTACATCTTGTCAAAAATGACTTTCAGTCTCTCTCTGATAAGAGGAAAAATTTAAATTACTTCAAAACAGCTGAAAATGTGCTTTGGCTAGATATCCACAGTGGTGGCCAACTGATCAGTTGCATGCCACAGGTATTTTAGCTGGACTTAAGACCCCAGGAAGCGAGGGGAAAAACAAATCTGATGATAAATGATAAGGTTAAACGGTTAATGTGCTGCTACACTGCTCCCATCTATGCAGCATATACAGCTAAAAAAATATAAATCAGGAGAAAAACACCATCCCATGTGCTGTCACAAAGTCAGACTGCTCTCCCTTGAGCAAAAGATATAAATATTTTGCCCACCTGCTCTGTTGGTACAAGTGAGAAGTTGTTGTTTTGGGGGTAAAAAAAACTCCCTATGATCAGTTGTCTCTCTCTCTCTCTCTGTATTGTTGCAGTCACAGTGTGATTTCACCAGTAAGTTCATGTTCATGCAGCAGCCAAGCTTCATGCCATAACTGCGATTAAGTGTTAACGTACTGTCTGTGCAAAGTCATCCCCTCCTGAGGCTGCTTCCCTGGAGAATGCTTTCCACTGGAGAATAACTGAGAGTACTTTGATTTGTTCACTGAATA
The DNA here is from genome assembly GCA_034769265.1 of Remorina albescens. Taxonomy (NCBI): domain Eukaryota; kingdom Metazoa; phylum Chordata; class Actinopteri; order Carangiformes; family Echeneidae; genus Remorina; species Remorina albescens. Next base: position 5,501,338 of record CM068493.1, read on the forward strand.
AATCACTTGACAGCTACTTTTTCCAGTAGGTCTAACAGCCCTTTTAGTCTTGCTCATATTACAGGTCGTGATCATGGCTTCTCACCGGTGTCACAATTTATGCACCCCAACATAAGTCAAACATAGATAATATCATTGATTGATTGCTTACCAACATCAAGGAAACTCTTTCCTCTATTAAAACCTTTGATTACTGAGGCCGTTTACTTTTTTTTTTTCGCTCGAATGTTTGCAAAAGCCTCTAAGAACTACAGCTTCTCTTGACATTCCAGGTCCTATCAGGACTAAAATGTCAAAAACTTGAATACATCTGAATACTGAAGGCACTGTATATTACATGAATCTGAGCATTTAAAGAAACAGACCAGAGGTTATCACTGAAACCTTTATCGAAAAAATAGAACAGTATCAAACCAATAACTTTGAATGATTGGAAAGTAGACAAGATTATTAAATGATGGAATAAATGTAATTGAAGGGTTGTAACAAAACATCACACGAATATTTGATATACATTGTATTATATTGCATTTTATCATACAGTCTGTAGGAGCATTAAGTTAAAGTTGCACCAGTTTCAGCAGTTCCACTTTGCATCACCTTGGTTGAACTACACAAGTTGTGTGCGGGTTTACTGATGACAGATCAACAGGAAGCCCCAGAGACACCCTGAATGTTCCCTGAAATAGTTTTCGCCTCCTTCCATCTGCCCGCTCCCCTCAGGTTACTTCCTAAACAACTCTTCCAAGCACTGTGACTGCGCAACAAGCCTCAGACTGCTTTCGTCACAACCAAGTTTGGTGCGCCTGACTCATTTTTTTCTGAATGATCAGTGTCACTGGGAGTCTAATTAAGATACGTAGGAGTGTTTTTTTTTGTTTTTTTTCTCTTGCCCTTAATACGGAGATTTGCAGATTCTCCCATGTCTTTTTATAGCACGTGCCTGTATACAGTCATTCTAGAAACCACAGGCAATTAGCTGTAGCACATAATCTGGCCTTTGCTGAAACACTTTATTCCTTGCCAAACTTTGCCGGCTGTCATGGCAACTGGTGACACTCTGACATTTTCACTCGGGTGTGTTTATCACCTCACACCCTCCCTGCTATCTACGCCTCTGACATTTTGGAAGGGGCGGAGCTGGCAGTGGGCACTGAAGCCGATTTGCTTCTGGCTTCGCAGCCTCTGCTACTGCCTTCGCGTATCCCCTAATGAACACAGTTTTGCTGTTGTTTGTGTGTGCCCATATGCATCCATTGTATATAGATCAATGTTGTCATGTGTTTGTTTCCTCTGTGTTGGTTTCTCACTAAAGCTGTTACATCTCATCTCTGTACATCTCCATGCCAAGTGTTGAATGGGTGGGGGGAATCCAAACAAGTAGTGGTGCCATGTACTTTATCCATTATTGAAACATTATGAATAACTTAGCCGTGTCTTCATGATTCATATTTTCTCATATTGGACGGATGAGTGGAAAAAATATCTATTCTATTAATGTGTTTATGTATTCAAATATATGTATACAGACCATGTGCTTAAGTCTCTAGCCCAAAAATTGAAAACTGAATAGAACAGTGAAGTTGTGGGCTCATGGCTCATGGCCTAATTTGGCAGATGGCTCACTGAATCGCTCTGTGGAACCATTCCCTCAAGTGTGTACGTGTGCATGTGCGTGTGTATGTCTGCGTGTGTAAGTCCTCCGAGACAAAGACTTCTTGAAGCGTCCTCTTAATGATTCAACTTTGCAGTAGCGCAGGAAGGCGGATCGTAGTCCAGGATATTGGTGTGGGTTTAGCCCCCCCCCCTTCTCTCTTTCAGGCCTCCTTTGCCCGTCTGTCCTCCCCCCCGTGGGCTCCTTCACCTTGGCAGGGGCTCATTACCTCCTCTGTTTATTTGAAACGCAGTTTTATTCCCAGACAATCGGCAGGTTAATGCATTCGGTTTAGGAGATGTCATCCCGAACATCCGCCTCTGCAGCCGGACGTGCCTTCAGAGGCAGTGAATCCACCTCAGTACAACAACAACAACAGTCAGCCAGTCAGTTTATCCCCAAGCAGCAAACCATTAGACCTCGTGTGCTCAGGTGTGCTCTTGTGCTTCCGGAATTGTGGAAATGACTTTGAGTTGTTGTTATCATAAAGACATTTTTTTTCGGGCTGCACAACAGTTAAGGTCAGGTTTGAGTTTAAATTCATGGTTGAGGGGTTAAATTAACAATATTATAACTTTGTTTTTGTCCTATTTCTTTGGATTATGGTCTCTTTCTGAGATCTGTCATTTCACAACAACATTGTCGCTGGATGAGACATCTGAAAGTGTAGAAATCACCTCTTGATGTGTGACAATGAGAAGTACAACAGTTCAAAAGTCACTTTTTCAATCTGTCTTATCAGGTGTTAATTAAATGCATAGAATTTAGTTGTTGCTAGAAATGAATGCTATACTATGCAAGGTTGTTTTTTTTTTTTTAATGCAACAGTGTTAGAATCTGGAAACAAAAACTGGGATTGGAAGATCTTTAAAGTTGCCAATCGGGGGCTAGAAAATGCTTTGTATCAGTATCAGTGCCATAAGTATGCTGAATGTGTGTAAATAAGAGAGAGAGAGACAGAGTACTGTGTGATGTGAACATATGGTATGAGAAAAGGATAATGGAATTGTCACTCCAAACCCCCAAACCTCCTTAAAATGGCACTCCTCCAGAGGTCCTTTCATGTTTCTAAATAACACTACAAACAATTCATTGCTATAGCACATGCCAAAGGGAGGTGTGAGATACATGGCTGCAAGTGTATACGTCGAACTATTTGTGCAATTGCACCTGTGCAGACAGCTGTGTGCCTTTCACTTCAGCATGAAACATATTTTTCACCTATTCTGTGGATTAATTAATATCCCTCCACATTGTGCAGGCGATCGTGTTCCCATGTGAATGTGTCGGTGGAATCATTGCGGCCTTCGCATATTTTCTCATGCTTTTTATTTAGCAAAAACTTCTGCTGTCAGGAGCAGGTTATGTGTGAGCGTCTCCCAGCGTGCCTCCCAGTGAATGCTCCACACTGACACGTGTCTGTATGTGTTAATCACAGATGTCTATTTCTCTCCCACTCGGGTCTCCTCCGGACCCCTTGTGGCTCTCTCTCTGTCTCTCTGCCTGACGTGAGCGAAGCACAGGTGACACGGGGCGACATAACTAGCATGCCGCACATCCACCAGTCTGTAAGCTTAAGCCAGAGAGAGCAAACTGAGCTAAATTTGGGGAGTTATTACTCACTACAAACAGACTCAAAGTTATGCAAGAATCTGGTGGCTTTTATATTTTTGCTGGAAGTTCGGTGCAATTTCTCATTTTCTGGTTGCACCGTCTCCCTCACAAACCTTGTCAGGGCTTTGTGCGTTATTCACAATAGCTTGATTTGCCAGCTAAGGTAACTGCCTCTCTTATTGTCTATCTATTTTATCTGCATGCTAATGTCTAAAATATAAAATATAATGACCTATCCTGTTCGAGTGGGAGTATTGTGGAGGGTAATATCTTCTCTTTGACATCTGCCCGCTGCTTATCCACCTCAACGCGGTTCTTTGCTGTAGGCCCTGTAGCTCCGTCTGATGTCCGCTCACACTCACTGCAGTCCACGAACACACGAACATGCACGCTCACACCAGCACGCACACACTGCAATTAGAGTCATATGGTGTGAGCTTACAGCCTCCCACGATTCTAACCATTAAGGTCATTTTGGAGATGAAGAAAACAAGTACTTCCATTTCTGCAAGATGTCCATTTCAAATGTACTCTGCCGCCCCATCTTTTCCTTGAACCAGGCAACCAATTTAATCAGCTTCTTGCTGCTGTAATCACTCTGCTCATCTCTTTCCATCTGCATAGCCGCTGTTTCTTGAGGATCAAAGCTTTGTATTTCCATTTGTATTAGAAATTGTGAATTTGAAGCACGTGGACAAAAAGTTACGAATGTTGTTTTAGATTAGGTGATAGATCTACAGGGTATGGTACGGTTCAGGGTTAGAACTTAATACTCTTATTATCTCTTTGTACTTTTACATATTTGTAGTCCTGACTCTCAACAAACTTTGCTCATTTGGCAGCTGTTTGCCTACAAAGCTGTTTGTTTGTGGTGGCTACATAATTGAATACCATTAATGTAGGAAGCACAGCCTCATGGCTAAGAAATGGTTTGATCTTTGTTTAAAGTGTGTCAGCTTTTTAGCCCTATTAGTAGTTTGTTCTTCTTTGGGGCGTGTGCAAGGCACTAGGGAGACAGCACTTTAAAAGGTCACTAATGCACTCAGCCTGCTGAAGGGGGAAAAAAAAGGCATGTTGGATGTTTGTTTGTTCTTTTTATCTCTCTTTACAGTGAGTTCTCTGGAGATGTGGCGCTACAACATGTAAAGATGCCATGTTGTTTTCACTGGGAGGAGGGAGGAGGCGGAGAAAGTGAGAAACATTTACTGCATTGCATCCTGTCTGTCTCTGCCTGCAGCATGGAAGGGTTGGCACAAGCCATGGTCAGACATTTATGAGGGAGAAAAAACAAAACAAAACAAGGAGAGCAGAGACAGCAGATGTGGCGTGTTAGAGTCAGAAAATAAAAAACGACTAAGGGGTCAGAGGTGTTCTGCAAGTCGACTTTCATTCTGCTGATGCCAGGAATGCGTTGTTCCAGTTTTAAAACAAGTGTATACAAGGCACTGGAGCGGCAAGGTGGGGTCGCGGTGTCACTGTCCGAGGGTGGGCCTGCAGATAAGAGCCTGTGCAACTCAACTCGGTCTGCCCCCCCCCCCGGTGCAGGGAGCGAATACACAGTACACCTGGCCTGGCAGCTTCAGACCATCCAGGGATAACTGGAAAAGGCTTCCTCCTCAGCTATAACGCAAACTGACAAAGGGAATCATGCGCAATGGTCGCGGTAAAACACAGCAAGGATGACACTGTTATGTGTGACTGTGCTATCAGGCAGAGATTCTTATGTGTTACGTTTATGAATGTGTGTGTGTGTGTGTGTGTGTACAGGAGAGGCTCCTGGGTGGCAGGAGGATGCCGGTCTACTAACAGCTGTCTGCTTTCCTAACCTTTGTGTTTGTCATACCAGATTAAGGGCAGGGCATGCTAAGGAGAAAAGAAATTGGGTGGAGGAGAAAAAGAAAAAAAAGGTGAGAGTATAAGGTCACAATTGAACATAGAAAGAAAATCACAGTGGGATTGTATGTGCGAGTCAAAATTGTAAAAGTTTTCTGTTGAAAATAGAAACCAATGTACCCACTGCCCTCTGAGAGCCTGCTGTTAAGGATGACAAGTAAAATTGAATATAATCATCAAGATGACGTTACTCAACACTCTCAAAAGGCGGGAGAGCAGGATTTAGTAACTGCCGATCTTATGGCAGTAATATAGAGGCCCCTCACTCCACTTCACTTCACTGTCCACTGCGAGTGGAGCTTTTATTACCCATTAAAATCAGAGAAGAGGTGTTTCATAGCATTAATATATACAGCTAGAGGGATGTGCATGATCAGAAACCAACAGGATTTTAGTTAAAATATCCGGCTTTTTAAAATTCTTGTAAAATCACGTCACTTTATATAACAGGCACTCTATAGATTTCTCCATTACAGCAAATAAATTGAAATGTTGGACACTCATGAATCCTTGTTAACCAGTGTCATCACTGACAGCTGTTAAATCACACAAAGGTCATTTTCACACCAATAAAATGGGACATATTACCATGTATGATTTTTTTTTTTTTTTGTTTTCAAGAAAAAAAAAGTGGAGTAAAATGCTGCGGATGCTACTTTGGTCAGTTGTAGAACGTTTTGAGGTGCATATATATATATATATATATATCACCTGAGTCCTTACGTGGCATGAGACACACCTGGACTCATTTTTGCTGAGTAAATGTAGCTGGCAGGACCAACGTAGACATTTCGACAGCCACAATCACAACAAACAAACAAACAAAACAAAACAAAACAAACCTCAGGTTCTCATATGCTTAATGCTCACTCCAAATTTTGAATAAGCAACATTTTTGTTGCAATTTCCTTCGCAAGACTTTATTGTAAGAAACAAAGAGCAGCAAACTTTCTACAAACTGCATTTTTGTCAGCAGATAAAGATGCACATTCAATTCCTTCCTTCCTGTTCGCCGACTTCAATTTTTTTCCCCCATTCAGCTTTAAGGCTATTTGTGTTGAAGAGGAAACCACTTTTAAATAGAACCAGAAAAACAGCAAAAATAAGTCTAACCTGGCGTCAAACACTTAAACACGGCTGATAGAGGCTTATCTTCAGTGATGGTGCTGTTGTTTGGCCATAATCTCTGTAAAATTATGGTGAAAATGGCTTACAGATGTTAGCGCCATTAAATAAGGCTCAAACATTCTCATTTACCCAAGCATGCATGTAATTGGCTTGTTATACAATAGAAGGTAAATGAATAAAAAGAAACAAAGGAGTGACTGTGTCCCTTGAGGGTGAAATATTGCGGGCGCAGCAACAGCAGCCAGTGTCAGATCCCATCCCTGCCAAGTCTGAGGGACGTCCAGTTCTTGACACTTGTCCAATCTGAGCTATCTCAAGCTCTTTCCTCAAGCTTCGCGCCGGCTAATCTTTCCTGACACCTCACACGGCCCCAACAGGGAATCACTCCATGCTGAAAATAATCCAGCCCTCCTTCCCCTCCACCCCCAAATCGGTGGCAGCAGCAGCCCCCCTCTTTCTATTTCTCTTTACCCATTCTCTCCCTATCTGTCTCTTGCCCATTACTTCTCTCTGTCCATCTGTCTTTGTCAAGCCGTTTTCTGCTCCTCTTCTATCTCACTCAGCCTCTCCTCCCTCTGTCTCTTTCCCTCCCTCTTCACTTCCTCACTGGCTATATCATGCCTCTGTTGATGGGAATCTCTGAAAAGATGCCACGATTGCCGACTGAGGAATAGCCTGCATTTCCTTAAGGACTCATCGGCATTCAGAAACTGCATCTTACTCCGTGGGGGGATGTTGTTGGAGGGTCTTTATCTCCGAGCACACCTTTGCAGATGGAGGGAAGCTCTACAGGAGATGGGACGCAGGGAGCATAAAAACAGAAATCTATCCCCTGACACCTATCATCCTAAATATATTTAACTTTTTAGAAAGAAAAGAGAGATGAGGGACTTGCTCATAGAATCTTTTTTTAATGTTAGCACTGACAGGCCATTGTAAAAATTCCTAGTTTAAACAGAGCAAGAAAAACTTTTGTACTCATGTTGTTTGCACTGCAGTTAGTAGGTCTCACCAAGCAAATTAGGTCATTTACAGATCATTTTTCCCTAATTAGCGTATTTGGGGTACAAAAATTCTCGTGAGACGAGTCACTCAAAAAATCCCATTTATTATTTAAATGTATTCAACAATTTCAAAAGATAAGATAGACAAACAGTGTCAAAGATTTAATTTACAAGCTGTTTGTACTTCTTATCATATCTATAGAGGCTCCCCACCCTATGGAGCACAATCTCATTGGCTGCTGAATAAAATATCTGTCATTGGCTGTAGCACAGGAATAACTCTGGAAAAGAACGATGTAGCTATGGCACGGCACATGCTAAAATGAGGACGCTCACCGGTATGCACAGATAGACACGCTCTGACACACATACACACTCACGCATACACACAAACGTACAGTCATAATAGGCCGAGTCACTCACCCAATCAATTTCATTCTCAAGCAAGCTGTCAGGCCGCCATGTTGAGTAAATATTACCATAATGCCTGTGTGTCAGTGAATATGCAGCTAATGAATAGAATGACATCCAGTGAACCTCAGAGACACTGAAACAGAACAATTGCCCAGTCACTTTGCCCAAAGCACCACCACCCCCGCCCACTTCAGAAGGCAGATTATTATTATTATTATTATTATTATTATTATTATTATATTATTTATTTTTATGGTGAAAGAAGGCTCGGAGGTCACCACAGCAGGGAAAAAGATGGGAATGGACGCTTTTCAGCTTGCTTACCTCTGAGAATCAGAGCTCAGGTTTTTTGCCTCCTCGTCGCGTGGCACCAAGTCGAGCGTCTACATGACACTAGAACATCGAAGAGACGATTTGAATTCTACCTTTAATCCGAAAACAGCGGCAGGACAGTTGTTGGTTGAAGCGACAAGTGTGAGGTGGTTTGTGGGAAAGGGTTGTTTTCTATACGAAATGTTTTCTTTTTCAGATACATTGGAAAGTACAGCGTATAATATATTGTTATTCTCCACATGAACAATATATGTAATTACCTTGTTGCACCCAGTGATGGAGAAAAACACTCACTGCCATCAAATGCTGACGGTATTGATTTAAAGATCTCTTTCCCAGCTGTTAGATCTCTGAACTGCATCACAAATAACATCTCACAAATCCTCTCTCCCAGTCAAACAGGATATCTTCACACTGGACAAATATATTCTGATATATATATTTTTAATCTCATCTGTGTAGAATATTATGCATGTCTACAAAATAAAAACACAATCTAAGGAAAATTGCACGGAACAACACTACAAGTTTCAGTCAATTGAGTCCACCGACAGTATAGCTGACTGTTGCTGCTGGAGAGAAGAGGTGAGATCGTCCACTGTTTGCAGGGTTTTCGTTTTAGTCGTTGATATTTCTGTGCAATGGAACAGGGCTGAAGAGGAGAGACACTGAAATCAAGGAGCTCCTGACACATCGGCATTGATGTGGAGGAGCAGGGGCATGGAAAAAAAAAAGAAACCCTGCCCACTTCCTCCCCATGTCCCACTCCTACCATGCCACTCGCCCAGCCCCTATCAGTGCGTCCTCAGGAGCTTTGCACCCAGGCTCAGCTACAGAGCCTGGGTGTCTTGGCTGATGGATACGAAGCAGAGGTGTCCGTGATGATGGAGAGAATTAGGAAAACTATAAAGCATTCCAGCTTTTAACACACACAAACACCCTCCCCCTCCCTTGTTTGTAAAACGCTTTCTCTCAATCCCTTCCTGTCTGACCTTCTTTGTGTCTGTGTGCGCTCAATCAGCGTAGAGGATGAAGCCAGAGAAGGTGCTGTACTTGTTGTTGTTTCCTCCGTGGGCTTTGCCTCCGTCCAATTTGATGTAGACCTCGTCGCCTGCATCCAGATGGAGGATGACGCTGTTGGAGGCATAGTCATAGTTCTGGTCAGCATCTTGGGCGATGGCGCTGGCGCGGACCTGAAAGAAAAGGGGGCAGACAAACATGTCGGAAAAGGGATCAGCTTTTTAGTTACAGTACACGTCAGGACATTAACCTGATTCCTTTAGGATGTGCAAGGAAAGGTTAATCAGTCTCTCATTATACTACTAAACACAGGAACTAGACTGATACTGTATTGACTATTCAAAGTCTCTGTTCCTGGAAACCTGAACCAAGATTATTTATATAGCTCTCGTATGCCTCCAGAAAGTAAAGGACTTCTATTCAAAAATACCTGATCTTACAAAGTCAGAAACCAATTTTGAAATTTGCTTGAACAAGCAATAGAATCTGTCCCATTTTCCTTCTTCCATGGCCACAGTTTTTTTCATTGTTCATGTCTAATGAATGACTATTGAGATATTTTAATAATTAATTGGCAAAAATACCTTTTAGGCCAAAGGTATTAAATTCAAACAAACAAAACTCATCATTACTTTGTGACAGAAAAAATGAAGAGGGAACTTAAGAGCACTTGACTGTGTCAATAGTCTAATAGTATAATAGAAAAATCACATGCTGTTGCACCGCAACAGAATTTAGTTGCACAGATAGAGAATGCATCAGTTTGGGAATACCCAAAATAAAAACTTGGTTTTCCGCCTTGAGATTAAATACATAACTGGACACACCAATAGCACAAATAGTTCTTTATATTGTTATCAACCTGCAAGAGCAGACGGAGGGTCAGTCAAACCTCAGGCCTCTCTGTCAAGCAGATTTATGGTTCCAATCTAGCCAGTGGTCTAAGAAGACCTAACATTCAATCTTGGAACAAAAGGTCTACAGGAAGAGGAAGTTTCAGAAACTTTGCAGGTGGGCTGGTTCTTGTGGAGGAAATCACTGAGAAATGCAACAAGAAAAATACCAAGGACAAACACCAGGTCCAGTCAGAAATGATTTATATTTTATAGTAACAAGAATGCGTTTGTGCATTAGGAATGAGTTTGCATTATAAAAAACAAAAAAAAAAACTATAATGTGCGTGTGTTTGGCCATCGTGGACATTTGGAGCAGATTCTAAATAACCTGTCCTCACTAATTAAGACCTCCTTTACAAACATGCTCCATCTCCCCAGGGAGGGAAGTGTAGCTACTGTGCCAAATGGGCACTGAAACAATAAATGGAGGTTTTCATGCATTTGTGAGCATCAGTGTGTGGAAAGAGATGAATACAGCGGTTGATTATCAGCTGGACTGGCTGCTATGTAATATATCTGAAGTTGTATTTTTTAAGCAGAGAATCAGAGCTGTTTTTGACATTTTCTGTCTTTTTCAAACTGTCACACTGCTGTGACTTTACTGGTCGGGAGACGGATGTCTATTTGTTGGTTTTCTGTGCCGCCGAATGACATTTCAGTGGCAGAGGAACCTTCCTCACTGCCGCTACGGGAGAAGAAGTAAAATATTTTTGTACAAATTTGATGCCCAACTGCTAGCATTTGCAACTAAACCACTAATAGTTCAGGCAGGGATGTGTGGATGGTGGACAGGGGGGCTTTGGTGTTATGTTAGTAGCAGCTAATTGAGTCTTGAATCAGAGGCCTCAATCAGAAAAAAAGAACAGGCTTCAGCTTTAGACGTAAACCAAATTCACACAGTCCTTACACATATGTGGAAGCTGTCTGTAAAACCTGGATTCATTGGATGGAGACATTTTACACGTGTAAAATCAGCCCAGTTAACCATTGGGTGACTCACTGTCACTTTTTTGTGCCCCAAGTTAAGAAGATAATCATAAAACACAGACAACATATGAGGTTTTATGGCTGAACTGTGGGAGGTTGTTGACAGGTCATGTCAATAGAAGAGAAATCCAGGCGTAGTGGATTTATGATTTATGCTGATTTGGCCTGAAATGAGCCATTTGGCCTTTGCTTTGAACCAGCGTTTGTCCATGCAGCTTTAAACAGTGGTTTTTTCCAGCCGGTGTTGACAAGCTGGCCCAACAGGTGGCACAGAGGATGCCCAATAATTAGTTGGCGTCTTTGAGGACTACACACAATGGGCGTATTATCAAATGTTAGCAGGGCCAGATACTGACGGAGATCTCCTGCACAGAAAGCAGCACTATTGCCAAAGCTGGTAGGGAACCTGGATGAGGCACTATTGAAAGTTGATATAGTAAGAAAAAAAAAAAAAAAAAAAAAAAAAGGAAATCCATTCATTTCATAATTAACATCTTGCTAACACAGTATTGTTTTCATTTTGTTTTTTTCACCATTTTGCAACTTCCTACAAAACACGTTATGCAACTCCTAGGGTTATAGCTATGGTCAGAAATGTGTGTGTGTGTTTAGTCTTTAATTTTGGATTTTGTTAATGGAGCAAGGTGTTATTAAAGAGGTTCTTTCCAATAGTTCAAAAATGATTATCACTGTTAATACATATCTTCTCTTGTTGATTTTTAACAACCTGCTGTTGGGAACAGAGAAAAATGGGCAGAGGATGTGCAGAGACATGCAAAGTCAAGCTTTTATGAAGTAGAGTGGCAGTTCCAACTGCTCTTACATGAAAGAATAGAGACAGCTATTACGATTATGACTTTAAAATTTTATATAGTTTCTGTAAAAGATAGAAGCGTTCAAAGCCCATGTAAAACCTTAATAGGCGCTTTCGAGTTTCCTAAGTGCTTCTCTCCTGATCAGCACAATGACAAACAGACAAACCTAGACTAGAGGCTAGACGGGACCCTGAAATGACACAATCCTTTCTCGCACTACTGCTGTAAAAAAAGAAGCATTTAAAAGGAAAGGTGACACATCCTTGGACTGAACCTGTCTAACCCCAGCTGTGTATTCTTCGTATCATGGCATCACACATAAACTGAGCACAACACTCCAATACACATTATAGAGACATTCTGCCATTATTTACCAGGAGTCCACATTGCAAGAGCTGCAGCAGTGTTTCTGTTACTGGCTGTTGTAGTATTCAATATGACTAATGTACGACAATGATTGATTTATTTTATTTTATTTTTAATTTTTTTTGGGGGTATTTTTTGACTTCAAAATACATCCAACAGGTTTCAAATGTTGTTTTATATTAACTGTGAATTTTATTTATTTGAAGATGACAGTTTTTTTTTTTGTTGTTGTTCTTTTAACCTCCACATACTTCAATGCAGAGGCCAATATTCTGCTGGATATTTTGTGAAGTCCTTTTGCAACCCATTGTGTTCTTCATCCTCTAAATGGTTTTAAAACAAGTACAGTTATTTGTGTCGCCTTCGGCTCACAGCCTTGAAATGTGGAGCAGTGAAGAGCAAGGTTAGCACTTCATCTTTTTTAACAATGCTTTCAAAAAGAAAACTCAATTTTGTAATGAGGCGAAGTGAATAGGGGAAGAATGTTTTCATAGGGAACTCATTCACTTAAAACATCATCAGTCACACGCTTAATATTTTTTTGATGGGTCAGTGTTAACAGCAACATTTCAGTCCTGATGATCTTTGTGAAACAATTTCAGTTGGCTCAGGTGTGAAGTCTAATTCATGATTAAGAGGTGAGACAGATGGAAGGGCCCTTGGAATTTTTTAACACAGATAATAAGCAGTCCAGCATGAAATGTGCAAGTGCTCTAAGGCTAATCTGGAAAATGAAGTTCTGAAGAAAAGTTTTTAAGATGCTGGAGTAATATATTCAATATTGTACTTTTTTTCTGGTTTATCCTCCTGATTAAGTCTAGCATAGCTCATATCGATGTGCAAACAAAGTCTCCTGCTCTGTTTCTGGGATGTCTGCGTCCAGTGAATATTAATATGATATGATGTGCCCTCAGCGTGCAAAGTCAACACCATCTTATTAGAGGGTTACCGCTTTTGCGGTGGTGGGGTGGAGGGGGACGTATGAAGCGGGAGATGATGGCTTAGGAGGATTTGTCATTTGGAAATTTAATGAAACTTTATCAAAATATTTGCATGGCAGGTGTTCACACTGAACCTGGGAACCTCTGGCAATGTCACAAATGTGTAATATTCCTTAAATGATTCCTTTTCTTTGCTCTTTAGGGACCCAAGTTTAGGACTTTTTCAATAGCATGAGCTATGTTTTTTTGGGGTGAGTGGGGCCGCGGCCCTCAGGAAATACAAATTTTACTTTTTCCTTGAGTAGAGACAGAAGCTGCTAAGCCCTGGTGAAAGTAAACTTCCTGAAATCCTTCTAGTTCTTTCACAGTGATATTTTTGTTTTGTTTTGTTTCTTTGCTCTAATGGTTTTAATCCCCTTCAGAGACTAACTGCCGCAGTCTAGGCCTCCTTCGTTTGCTTTCAATGATAAGCACACATGAATAAAACCTCTCACTATTTTTGAAATAATGATCAGGGAGTTCCTATTGAAGTTATTTTTTTCTTCCCTTGTTTCTCTTTCTTCTTCTTTTTCCCTTTTTTGTCTCCACTGCACACAGCGCACTTGTTAGGAATGTGAACCAGAAGCTGAGTACAGGGTACAGCAGCTGTATAGTGAGAGATGCGCGGGACAAACAGTCAACCGGCAGCGCATGACCTTGACACAATATATAGAGGAACTTTGACAAGACAAACAAAGCATGAGGCTTTAAGTGCCGGCTCCCACGATGGTAAATGAGGTGTCAGGCACTGTTGTCTTCCTTGTGGCTGCTCACGCGTGTTTGCATCTGTCATATCGTCAACGCGATGGCTTTGATTGAATAATATTCAGAGTGAAGACACAGAACATTCAAGGCTCCTCTCAGGCTTAATAGATAGTGCGTGCCTGGAAAAGTGAAGCGTGGATTCTCTTGACTCATGCAATGCTTAATTGTGAATGTGAACGCCACCGTTGTCTATAATGATGGTATTTACAGTTTATGAAGATGGCACAATTTAAAAATAGTGGCTGTCTACACTCCTTAGTCATGCAGGATTTGTTTAGTAATCAACGGTTTTAATTGCAATCTATTTAAAAGAGGTTACACATCACTTCTATTCAGCAGATGCGGTGTGTCGAATTGTGGGGTTGGCTGGATTGTTTTTATTATGAACCATTAAAATACTGTTTCTGAAAATCATGACAGTTTGAAGCTTTATGTGCGGCGTCTGGCACAGGAGGGGCCTGTAAAGTCTCTCTGGGACAGTGATCCTACAAGAAGCTTTGTCACTGTGACAAGGACATGTCTTGTAGCTTTCCGGCAGGGATTTGTTGACTTGATGTTGAGCCTCCATTTCGATGAGTCTATTGGTCCTCTTTAAATCAAAGTGTACTGCTGTCTAATTATGTTTGAACATTCCAGCCGTGAACCGCATGCTTAATAGCAGCTTAGATGGCTTGCCACTGCTTTGAGCCCTATCCAACATTACACCACACAACATGTAACAAAAACACACAATCATGTTGACAGGGAGGCACACACATACATCCACGTGCAATTTTTTTGTGTTCACCCACATGCACAAGATGTGCAATTTTACCAAGATAATGAGAACAGGAAAATGCGATCGGTTGCAAGGGAGCTATCGTGTCAGAAAGTGTCGGGTCTCCTGTGCGTTACAGGTTTATTTGTCGGAGGAACCAAAGTGAAAACATGATAAGAGGAATTAGTTGGTAACAGAGAATTTGCCATTGGCCAGACGAGGGTAGAAAAAGGCTTCCTGAATTAATTTCACCGGCTGTTCTCCTTGTACCTGCTCACCATCCTTTGAGACAGAATGGCTGTCCTGCACAAGCCGATGTGTTTAGAAAATTGCATACAGTGACTGCAAAAGAAAAAAGATGAGACTGGCGTCAGACAATAGTTCATCAGTTCAGTTTATTAGCTAAGCACCGCCGATGTTTGATCCAAACGTTGCAGAAACCCTTGAGGGGGGACCAGAGTAACAGTATCTCAGTTCAACAAAAAGGATGAAAGGAGGACAGCTTCTCTTGAAAAGAGACTTGACAGAAGTAAACAGCGGTGGGAGAAAAATAGGCATCAACTTTGACCTTCGATCCAGCCAGTCTTTTCTTTCCTGTGTCTGACTCATCAGACCCAGTTAATTACTGAGGTGCACAGCACCGTATGCCTCCAGCGGCACCACCAGCACAATCACTGCTAGCAGCTTTGTCCAAAAAAAAGGGAATTTTGCTGCAAAATTTTCCACCTTTGTTCACACTAGGCTTATTTCTTTTTTTCCTAGTAACCCTGAGACACTTAGATTTCCTTCTTTTGAAAAAGAATGAGGAAGAGTGTTGGATAAGAAGGCAGACTGTCAGCTTTGCTATCACATGCATTTTTCATACAGTAGCCCATCCACCCTCTTGCTGGGGCGATTGTTGATGTCTTCGCCACATTCGTTTTAAGGGCGGGCAGCAGGTGTTAAACACATTGAGTTATATAGCAGACTGTGAGTCATTTGAAGCCATTGACTTGCTGCTTTGCTATGAAGGGGGAGAGGATAATTGCGGGTATCACTGACGACTGAATTTGGTGGGACGGCTAAATGTCAAGGGCATTGGGAGAGGCGGAGAGAGGGATGTTTGCATAAGAGAGCCAGGGGCACTTGTCTATCTCCCATATGGCCCTCATTATAATGAAGAAGCCTTGTGAGTCAACACCATAGCATCCTTGAGTCAGCCAGCCACAGGAGACGATCCACAGCCTATTTTAGACTGTATGTTTTTGAGGCATTATAGAAGTATTTCATGAGCTACATAATCTAAGACGCCAGCACAGAGAGCACACTGTTGGCTTCCTGGATATCTGAGGAAAATGTTTTTAAAGTTGAATTATTACAGACAAGTGGTGGGCAGTTTTCAAGCAAGTTTTGAAACTTCACCAATAAATGATAGATTTTCTTCCCTGTGCTTGCAGATGACAGCCCGATGTGATCTTGACATTTCCAATCTGTGTGATATTTCCCAACAACATGGGCCAATCTTCATTTAATAGCCCTCGCACCTAATTAGGCCAGCTCTAATGTTCCACTCGGCAGAGTGTCAAATCCAATGTCCAATTACACAGCAGATCAAGGCCAAAGGTCCGCCTCCACTACCTCTCAGGCTGATTATAGAAGAAGTGCCACGGTATACATCACACAGAAGAAATGGGTCTGTCAGAAGACGGAAAGAGACATGTGCACATGCACACACACACGCATGCACACATACACATAAGGGGATCAATACTGCGGGCGAAGGGGCTGAGGGACTGAGGGAAGCGCTCTCAAACCCTGCCTGTCTATTTCAGACAGAGTCTCTCTGTTATGCCAGGCAGACAGACAGAGGCCTCTCAGTGCTGAAGTCAGACCATGATGAGGAATAGCAGGTCCGAACATTACCAGAATGTTAAAATCAATCAAGTCTAGGTTATGTTGGGGTTTTGTTTTGTTTTTTAGATTTAGTCTCATATTCTTTCTTAAATCCTTATTAACCCCCCGAAAATAAAACAATCTTGTTTAAAAAAAAAATATAAATAAATCAGTCAATACCACAGCTAATCCACAGGGAAACGAAGGATTTCTCTTTCTGTTGTCCACGTCTTCCCGTAGAACATATGTCAATAATCAAATCAAACGTAGCAGACTGTCAACCAGATGTCTCAGCTCACATATATAATGTAGGTATTGGCACCACATGCTAAACACAAAGCCTGAGTTTCACCTGGGTGCACAGCAACAGGATAAACAGTGTTCGTGTGCACCCCAGCTGAACAAAACCCCCCCCAGAGGTGCCTTCATGAGCGGAGAAGGACTGAGGCGAATTGTTTGACGGGGAAATGGCACACGGCTGAGCTAAGTTGATCAACACTTAAGTGTATAGAAAAGAATCACTGTTCTTTAAAGCGAGTGAGCTCCAAATACAAAATCCAAGAGAGGGATTGTACACTGTAACGCTTCCGTTATAGTGCAATGCATCACTTGAAAGCAATGACGAATCCTGATGGCAATGTGTGTCAGCCAATAAATTCTGCGGTGTCACAATCTGTATTCTCTTTCATTTTATTTATTTTTTTAATTTTTTCTTTTTTAAGATGAAAACTTTAGAAAAGTGGGATCTGTGGCTCTGACACAGAGGAGAGATGGAGGGCAGTGGTGCACCTTTGGGGGGGGATTCATGTACTCGTGTGAATGTGTGCGAGTGTGTGTGTGTGTGTGTATGCGAGGAAGAGACTGCAGCGCTAATTGCAAGGGAAGAGCCATGTGCACGAAGGACGTTGAAGCTTATTAAAGGAGGAGACAGAGTGATTATTCACTATGGTCCTCTTGAGAGACTGACGCTGAAGTCATTGCTTTTAATTAACTCTGAAACGGTTTTACGGATTAATAACAATATTAAGAAGGGAACGGAGAGGAGAAGCGCAAACACATCCTGGATCTGGTTCAAGCTTTTTAATTACAATAAAATTGACTTGATAGCACAATGGCACAATAGCTACGTCTTTTCTACCCTCCTCCTTCTCTCCCTTGTGCTGCATCCAATAAATTTGTCTTTATTGTCACCGCTGTGTCTCTCAGGATGTGTCCAAGACAGGTTATAGCAAAGGCCTGATTTAATGGAGGGGAAGTTTAGGATTGGTTGGAATATTTGGCACATGTGCAAAAGAACAGGCGATGAAGAAGCCAGAGGAGTGTGTGTGTGTGTGTGTGTGTGTGTGTGTGTGGAGAGGAACTTGGAAAGCGGATCAAGTGTGCTGCGCTGAAAATAGATTCCTTATTTGTTTGTTTACCAGAAAGCTAACTTTGTGGTCTAGCTAGAAAAAGTGTCAAAGTTCTGGGGACAGTGCTTCAATTCATGTGCGGCACTCTGCCAAGTAAAAAAGGAAGTGCGTGTCGGGGGGGGGGGGAGATAAAGTAACTCCAGGATGCTGATGTTGAACACAGCTCCTACAGTTCCTTACTGTAGGACCCCTGAAATGGGAGGAGCATATGCTGGAGTGAAACGGCACTGCAGGGCCTGGTAACCCACTGCTTGGGTAAAGCCACAAGATGATAAAATGCTGGTATTGTCTGCAATTCCCTGGACTCTTTTGTTCCAACACACAGCGTAGGTTTTTGCAACCTTAATGAACTGGGGAAAGTGCCAGTGTGACTGTAGCAGCTTCGGTCTGACTCTCAGTACTTCATCAACGATGTAGCATAAGTTGGCCCAACATTCATAACAATTCACAGTCGTTTACACGGACTGAGGCTCTGGGGCCTTCTTTCGTCAGCCAACAGCCCCTAATAAACACAACAGCAAGAGGAGCGCACATTAATGCAAAAGCTGTGACACAGGACAGAGAAACACGGAGACAAAGAAGTAGCTAGCACTTAATAAACATTACGCGGGTCTCTGGAGATGCACACTGTGTGTGTCTAACTTAAGTACCTCCACACCCTCCTCTTGGGAACACATTGGAGCGGGAACAGAAGGCATTTTATAGGAACATATGTTCTTCCTCCCCTAATATATATACACCCACCCATAAAGATTACTGTTGAGTGAGACATTATATATAGAAGCAATTGCTGTAACTCTTGTTTTTCTTTTTTTGTTTTTTGTTTTTTTCTGGGTATGAACTTGGCCAGGGTAAAGGAATTAACTTCTAGTGGCCTTGACGGGGCTGAAAAATTCTTGTCATGATGCCAACTGTCTTTTGATCTCCTCACTGCGCATATTGTTGTCTCCGCACTTGTAATGCAACACCCCCAACAGCTTTCTCCTTCATTCTACCTGGCAAAAATACAACAACTTAAAAGAAAATGAAACAAATTCCTAATCATTTTAGTTTTAGTGGAGGGCAGACGTGACAGAGGCTGCTGGGGCCTGATGTCAAACGAGAGTTGGAGAACTTTGATTTTGGTGAGCTGTGGATGATTTGTGTTGTTGTAAGGATCTGTGCCCCTGACTGTGAAGCACAGTCCAGGAGAAACTATACATCTGCATGAATTGCGTTTCCAATTTTCATCACAATGCTCTGTTTCTATATTTAATCTGAAGAGAGGATGATGATGATGATTGCAAGTCACGATGAAGCCCAGCTGAGCCTGTGAAGCAGAGTGTGACATGCCTCCCACTACCTTCTACTTTCTCATCCTTTTTGAATATAATAAAATTCGAGCACAGAATTAAACTGGAGTGTGCATTTAGAAATATTTACAATTTTTTTTTAATTCCCATATCTTATTTTTCTAATTTTCTTTTCTTTTTTTATATATGCAGTGTCAGAGTTGCAGACTGAGTGAAGCAGCAACGACGGCTGCTTTTGACAACATCCATCATTTTTACAGGCAAAGCGCTTTTCGGAGCCGCTTTAAGGGAAGAGATGTGACGGCTGATCGGAAGGCTGCAAAAGTGCACAGGCACACATTACCGACCCGAGAAGACCCCTCGGGGCTGCAAAACAAGATTAGCGCCCCATTAAAACGATGCATCAAAGATCAGGTAGACGTCCTTATGCGTGCAACACGACGGGGAAAGACAGATGGAGGCAGCGGCGGACAGATAACATTATCCGACGGCTGTGGTGGGGAAGGTATGGTCCCAGTACTGTCAGCAAAATATCCAGCCCCCCCTATTTTCTAAACATAAACCCCCCACAAGCCCTGAAAGTTAAACGAGTCATTTAGACCACAAACGGATAGCTATGTAATAAGTATAGTGATGATGATAATAATAATAATAGCGATAATTACATTAATGATAATGTCTCAAAATGCGATTAAAATAGCTCCGTACACTGCACCAAAGGTGGCATCTCTATTACTTCCATTCTCGTAGCTTTAAAACATTTCCAACTCCTGCAGTTTCATCATTTCTCGAGACTTTAAATTCCAACACTTCGACACAAACTGCCATTAACTTCCATCAGACATTAAATCCCAGTTCGCAGCAGACGAGACGGAACGGCGCGTCGGTTTCCACATTTTACAGCGGCATGGCAAAAAAACAAAACAAAAAACACAAACAAACAAACAAACAAACAAACAAACAAAAACAACCGGCGAGCATCAGCCACCCACACTGTGACCGTCCTTTTGTTGGATCGCGGGACGCGGCAATGTCACAATGTCAGGACGCATCAGGCGAAGAGGGGGACGCGGTTTGCAAGCGGTCAACACATCTTTATCTCCAGGCAGCTGTGCGCTCTGCGCTCTGGGGGCGCACGGCAGATGCGCACACTCGCTGCAAAAAGTCACTTTTCATTCACCAACTTTGAGGAAAAATCAGCTTCCTGAAATGTGTGACTTTTTTTTTTTTTTTGGAGAAAGAGATAGGGCCGATTAGGAAGCGAGGAAGGAGAGTGAGCATCAGAGGAGTCGGGCATGCTTACACTGCGGGAGAGGAAACTCAGGAAAAAAAAGTTTCAGAGCACCAACCTGGCCGTTCTTGCAGAGGTCTGCCCACATGCTGGTGCCATCCCCTCCTCTCATCAGCACGTGGTAGATGAAGAAGTATGTGCCCGGTATGCTGCAGATGAATTTGCCCGAAATGCCATCGTAGTTGTTGCCCAGGTTGGTGACCACGTCGTCAAACTTGAGGATCTCGTAGCCTTCGTGGGGGTTTTTAAGCCCTGCATAGAAGGCCACCCGAGGCACCGTGCTGTAGGTGGCTGTGCTGATAGCTCCATTTCCCCCAAGACCCAAAATTCCAGTCCTTCCTTGATCCCCTCTGTCGCCAGGAGGCCCGGCCGGTCCAGGTGGCCCTGGTTCTCCCGGCGGTCCAGGTGGTCCGGGCTTGCCTGGCCTGCCAGGCTTCCCCTGTGGACCCTGCAGCAAGGTGGAAGGAGGCAGCACGTTGCTGTGGTCGCTTAGCGCCTCCGCCTCAGCCTGGAGACCGGTGGAGCTGGTGCTGCTAGCCGGAGTGCCCTTGTTCAGGTATGGGTCGCACACCATACGACAGGTGCCCAGCATCTCGTAGTGGCTGGCATCCGTACCCACGGAGCTGACGAGCACAGGGATGAGGACCACCAGCACCAGGACCAGCATAACCCCTACGGCAGCCGCCACCAGGGTCTTCCTCCCGATGCTGAGTCGGGGAAGGGGCTGCGCTGCCAGCGTGGGTCTCCCGGGGGCGGAAATGGTGACTGTTTGGTGTGGGGAGCCTGTCACCGATGAAAGGGACCCAGAGATCCCGAAAAGAGTTGCAAGAGGAGCGGCGAGTGTGTGAGGGCGAGACAGAGACCCACATACAATTGATGCACCTCACTGCTCTGCTCAGTCACACTAAAGTAGGCTAGCAGTCACTCACACATACAAAAAAGACTTAAGGAAGCCCAAGCATACAGAGAGAGACATTCAGCGCGTACTTACAAACACAATCTGACTTGTGAGAAGAAGCAAGAAGGATGCAGAGCCCAGAGGAATGAAGTGAGAGACGGAGGGAGCGAGACAGAGAGAGAGAGAGAAAGAGAGAGAGAGAGAGAAAATGAGAGTGGGTGTGTGTGAGAGATACAGAGCAGCCACTGGAACTGTGTGTTTGTGGGTGTGTGTATGTGTGTGTGTGTGTGTGTGTGTATGTGGGGTGAGTTTGTGGTGCCGGATTCTCAGGCTTGGCTTTTTATACGGCAGTAGCAGCGGAGCCCCCTCCTTCCCCTCTGTTCCCCCCCATCGAGTGAGAGGTTGGTGTGGTTACGTCCCCCTTTCTCTCTCTCTCTGTCTTTCTCTATCTTTCTCTCGCTCCAGCTCAATCAGAGGAAGCTCTCTCATCACATTGCATTTCTTTCTACCACTCCACAGTAGAACCGACACCACCTTCCTGACTATCTTCCTTCTCTTCTTCCATCCCTCTCTCTCTTTTTTTTCCTCCCCTTGCTTTCCCCCACTTTTGAAACCATTTCTCACCCTCTTGCTTTTCTCCCCTCTCTCATCAACATCCAGCCTCTAAAAATAAAGATGGAGCTGTGGAAAGACAGTCTTTTTTTTTTTTCTCATTTTTTCTGGAGGTGGGTTCCAAAGATTCATGCATATATGTGCTCACACACAAGACAACACTTGAATCTGCCATGCCAGAATATGATAGCAGCTTCTCGGGAAAAAAAAAAAAAAGGTGTTAATTACAAAACTTAAAGCCAAGAATTAACTAACAAAATGCAAATGTAACGTGTAGAGGAACCGGTTTAAGACTTTAAATCTGGAACATCACACAGAGCCATTAAGAGTAAAGGCGTAACTATCCTTCTGTTTGAGGCCACTGACATTGACCCCCTCATTTTATTCCGTTCTCTGCCTTTCCAATGTGTCGGTAACTGTGTTTCTACACCAAAACACGCTGACACCATTTCTTATCGATGTCTTTTTTTAGGTATTGATTTAATTTTTTATTATTATTAAATTAAGGGTTCTGTTTGGGAGAGAAAAAAAAATCTATATGTAGCAGTGATGTCGTTGGTGCGACATTTCCATCCCACTGAGTGATGAATAGTAAAGTAAGGGAGAAAAATGACAGTCTGTAGACGGCAAACAAACACAATCGTCATGCGAAACGTGCAGTATGTTTGCAAACAGGTCGGTCTGTACGATTTATGGTCTTCATAGAATGCAGACAAATGACAAATGTGTCAAGACAGATGGAAGAAAATGGCACTTTCATGTCAATATTGGCTTGCCAGTCGGGGGTGGGGGTGTTCATGTCAGCCTCACAGGAAGTAATGGTATCTCTGGCTTTGAATCACAAAGCTGAAGCCAGTACAGCTGGTAGCTGGAATCCCAGAAACAATCCAGGGATGTGCAGTTCAAGGTCACAGAAATCTGATGCTGTTTTTTTAGAATATGTTTACAGCACACATTTCAGATGCGGCTGCTTCAGTGTCCGTCACTCAGAGTCATCCTTCCTTTCTGCTTATTCTGTGATGAGCATAGTTTTAGGTAAGTCTGCCGAGTTTTAGCCCACCGGGTGTTTTGGCTTATTAATTCCACCTCTCTGTTTAAACTCGCGTTATTAAGTGATATCAGCTGGTGGCGTCATTGGCTGAAGTGAAAATCTGCCAGCTCCTGGCTCTCCACATCTTGTGGTTGTGTGTTTCTGGCTCAGATGGGACTGCCTGAGCTGATTGGAACTCTTGCGACGGATTGAGATGGATCAATGAGCAGGAGGGCTAACTATTCGTCACCACCAGACTTGTGACATATCACCAGTTATTTTTGCTGGATTTCTGTCTCTTGATCATCATTAAACTTTTGATGCAAAATTATGGCATCACCAGTTGGTTGTCTAATTTATCACTGAGCTGAGTCTGTGAAACTTACCCAAATAACCAGCACACCAGGTGTTCCTGCAATGCATATTTGCCTGTTTTGTATTATTCCTCATAACAGACATGGAGTTTGCCTATATGAGAAAGCACACAAGCCCTAAATTGGTTTTGGGGTTTGTTGAGGGGGACATTGTTTGTTCTTCCACACCTGCTGCCTGTAACTGCCATTCATATCATTGTGCCCAAAATCTCTAAATCTCTGAAGCGCAGAGATCAATGCACACCAGAGAGGACAAACAGACAGTGCTAGTGATGAAAGGGAGATGAGAAAGATGAGAAGACAAGTGTTGGAGAGGCAGTAGGTGAGCAAGAGCTACATCATAGAGAGGGAGTTGTGACAGATGATCTTTGTGTCAGTGGGGCTGGATTGTTTAGCCAGATCTGCGTGATTGTACAGGGAGAGGACGGGAGAGCGTCAATGAAGCTGTGGTGGAACATATTTTAATGGAAGTGATGTCATGTTTTGAACTCCATAGCTTTATGGGGTGGAAAAAGCTTTTCAAGATGTTTCACAGATGTCATATTTTTAAAATTACTACATAGTCCATCTCGAAGAATTAGGCTTTAATACCAATCATTGCATATCTGCTACCACACTGTCTTTGTTCACAGACAAAAGTTCTCGCCTTTGTTGTTGCACCATGATGGTAGTGTTTAATGGGGACTGCTTGGCGAAGGGTTTTCTCATTGTTTGGGTAGCTGATTAAAATATTTCAAAACCTGCAGTAACTGATTTTTTTTTTGGGGGGGGGCTTGATGTGAACAGCATGTTTCTGGGAGCTAATATGGGGACATTTTGTTAGCAAAGTGATTTACAGAGCAACATTAACAGGAATAATGTCTCTGTCCATCTGAAAAAGAAAAAAAAAAATTCTATCATCCACTCTCACATTTGGTCTGTTTTCCTGAGTGATGGTTCTGACTCTTTAGCTCCTAAATGCAGCACATTGTTCCCCAGTTCGTCAGCACCTGTGTCTGTCACAGTTTCATTTTTAGAAGCAGCAGACAAAGTAAATGAGGATGAACCAAAACACTATACAATGTGGTCCCATAAGCTTTGTCTGAAGCTGAATGGAGCTTCTGTGACGGCACCAATAGTTTCCTGAAGAGCAGTTTTGAATTACACAGCCAGCATCCTGATTAATCCAAAAAGTGGGAAAAGAGCTGGGGCGTCTGTGTAGAGCTGAGACCTCAGTGCATGTAGGTTTGTGGCCGATATACAGTCGCATCCCCAGATGAACATAACTTTAGCCTTATGTTTAGTTCAGCGACATTGATTCACTTTCTTCAAAGAATATGATTCTTTTTTTTTACAGTTTTGGTTTTCAACTGGTCTCATCTTCAATTTATCTACTTTTTAACACAAACTTAACAACTCATCCAAGTACATTCATCCAGAGAACGTTCAGGCTATCTTAAAACTGAAGGACAGCTTTAGCTGAGCAACAGTAGGATGTAAAATTGACAAATGGGGATGCTATAATTTGGGAAAACTGCAAAATGACCCCAAATCAGAGTTTTTAGAAAAATATTATCTTTGGCAATATGAACGATGAGACAGACACGTCTACATGTAAGACAAAGGCTTATTTGTGGGTATTTACTGAAGAAGTTGAGCAAGAAATTTTGAAATACACTCACTGAGCGAATGTGGGGGCAGAACAAGAACAGGAAAGTAGAACCTCAGTAGGGCTGTGTCCAGGCATCAGCCACATCCAAACACACCTCAAACGCCTTTAATCACTTTGTTGTTCTCCCTGGTTACAAAGAGATGGAGAGGCAGAACAAATGTGTTTCTAAGAGTGTCGGAAGTGCACAAGGGAAAGCCCCATAACGGGGAAGAGCAAAATAAAAAATAATAATTAAAAAAAAGCTTTCAAGAATTTTTTTTTTTTTCTTCTTTCCAGGGGGAAAGTTTAACAGGTCAAAGAAACAGAACAACATCAGAATCACATAAGAAAACACAGTAGATGCTTCATCTCTGGTTCAGTTTGTGTCTCTGATTGCTTCCCTTGTGTTGCTCCTGGTCGAGGCTTATCAAAGAGCTCCTTTCATAAGTGCCAGGATCAAGCCACTGCTGTGATTGCTTGGCACCCACTGAGGTGGTTTGGAGTTGGGGAGTACTGAGAGGGGGGGGAGGGGGGGAGGCGGTTTGGCGGCTTCAAAACAAAAAGGGCAGGGAAGAGGAAGTCAAAATTGAAGATGTTGAATGAAGGTGAAGGAAAACAGGTTGAGTTGGGGTGGGAATTGTCCACAACATCTGCAAATTGTCTGTGGAATAAGTGTGTGTGTGTGTGTGTATGTGTGTATATATATTGATGTGTTTTGTTTTTTTCTCTTGATGGAGAGAGAAGGGAGAAAGAGGGCAATCTTTGTGTCTGGGGAGGAAATGTTTTCTACATGTGCTGAGAAAACTAATATGCATTTGCTTAAAGTCTTCTCTGCCTCAGTGATTTCTTGCTGACACGCAGTATAATGCACAGACTATCCAGGTGAATGCAGAAACAGTGAAGGACATGACTCGAGAGGGAAAAGAGCAACACACACACTAAGAATTTTCTCAGGCTGTGTGTTCCTCCTTACTGCAGGAGTCGTGGTTCTATCAAGCCTGTCGTCTACCAAATCATGTGACAGTATTGCATTTTTACAAGACACAATAACTGAATATACAGACCAGAGTTCACCCACTAAAAAGGGGAGTCACTGTGGTGTCTCTTCATGTTGGTGGGGGGTGGGGGGGGGGTACAGTATCATAAACATGACTTGATCTTTAGCCCCTGTCTAAATGTTGTCTTCTTGTCCTTCACCGAGCAGCAGAGATCCGGGGAAATGACTGTTTAACTCTTTGCCCTCCGTCTGCAAAGTGAGGAAGAAATGAGAAACTGCCAACTTGCTCTTTAACTGACCTGCTGCAGGGCTGCTTAATATACCCAGGCTTCATAATGAATGTGGGGGTGCAAGTGTGTGTGCGTGTGTGTAGTTCGTGTGTGTGTTCCCTCAGTCTGTTTTGCCTGCAGCAAGCTGGTTGTGGCTTGCACTCTTCCACTCAGTCTTGACTTCTCTCCCTCCAGGCTCCCAAATGATGGGCTGACCTTTCCACCTCAGCCAGGACTGCAGCGTCACTTACAGCATGAAGTGAAAACTCATCTCCTTGCTAAACACTTCACATCACTCTCCTCTCTGCCGCCCTCCTCATCTTGTATCTGATTTATATCCCACCTCACAGGAAAGGTCAGAATCCTAGATTCATTGTATTTGAAATATTTATTGCCTGTGCTTTGAGTCTTGAAGCAGTATAATCACCTGCCTTTAGCTATTAGGAAAAATTTCATTTTGCTCTTGCTGTATATTAATTTACTCTTGATCATCCCAACACAAAGCCTAAAAGTCCCAATACAAAGCGTCTTTCTCAGCAGTTGGACGCGTTTATCATGTAACTGGACAAATACAGGAAAATATAGTGTAAGCTTGATGTGCAAGGGGATGGGAATGATTTTTTTCCCCCCCTTTACCTTAGGTCATTACTGAAAGTGTTACCTTTTCCTTTTTCCGATGAAATCAAAGAAGTCTCAAGTTTCTCAAGTTTATGTCTTTCTATATATAACTGTGGGTCACACGATGACTTTAAAATCCATAATTCAATCGTTTAAAACACATTTAATTTAACCTTGAGGGTGTTTAAGTTTCTGGGGTCAATTGATGTTAAACACATTGATGCAGAATTTGTATTAAAACCTAAGTGCTGTAAATGCAAGATGAATATTTTTGTGTTTGTTTTATTTGGTGTCGACAAGTGAAGCTTTTGTTTTTTCTCTGATCCTCTCTCTTTGTGTGTCTCTTCTTCTTGGCTGACCCAGAGGAAGTCCCAGGGTGGTTTCCTTTATCCAGTCACTGAAGGGAAGAGCCTGTCAAAACCTCAGACGGGGTCCAGTGAAGACTCTCCGCGGCCTGGTCTTCCTCCCAACATGGCAAGAGAAACTAAAGAGGAATGTTGAGTCCACGGGGAAGGAAACCAAGCTTCTGCAGAGTAGACTACCTCCCCAGAGGTAAGACAAAGGGGGAGATGAAATTTTCTTAGGAGTGAGGTGGTTTTTTTTCTCCTGCGTTCAGCGTTCTCATTAGCTCACGTTAAAGGATGTGTGTGCAAGAAAATGTCAGTGATTGAAGTTTTATTTATGGAACGTACCAGCTAAGGTACCTGAAACTATCTTATCTTTGGTTTAAAAATTGACATATTGACATATTGAGAAATAGGTTTATTTGCTTTTATGATGAGAGGTAGACGAGAGGATTGATTCCGCTCTTATGGCTCGATTTTACTTAATTTTAGCGCAAACACTCTGAATAGGGGGGAAACGCCTCCCCTGGCTCTATCCAAACTAACACAATCTGCCTACCAGCTCCACTCTCCTATCAACATTTTATTTTTGTTTTTGTGTGTGTGTGTTGTTTGTTTAATCTCAACACAAAACTAAATGACTATTGATTATGATGAGCCTTTTCAAAGCTGCTAGTAGTTGGGACCTACTGGAACATGGTGATGACACAATGCTAACACTTGTTCACAGTTTGGATAATAATGTGTTTTGAATTATAATATATTCAGTTACACAAATACACTTACATACTTTCTCTCAATTCGCAATCACACACATTGCTTATAACATCACTCTGAATTTCTTTTTCATATCCTTTTCATTTCCACATCCTGAGAATATCAAGATATCCCCAATCCGTGACAATTTATGAGTGCTTGCCAGATTAGTTTGACCCCTCCTGCTAGTTTCCTGAAATGACTCTTAAGTTAATGGAGATACTTCCTTTTAGTGATAACAGTGTTAAAATCGCCACGTTTTAAGGTAATAATTACATTCCTCTTTTAGCTCCATGCCAAGCAAAACTGCACAAGTACACAAAGGTCAAGATTCTGTATGGGAAACAGATGCATAACAAAATCACCACATAATTTACTGTGAGTTCACTGGCCTGCAGGAGGAAATCAGTAGGAGTGTGTATGAGTATAATATGGGTGTTTTGTGGGTTGAAGTTGTTAGAAAAGCTTCTCATCAGCAAAGGACTGATGAAGAACAAGGCAAAAAAAATTCTATATGTAGAAAATAACCTGAACATAAATAGTCACAACACTGATATGCCATGTAAAAGTCTTCACAGCCTGACAGAGCAATGTCATTTGGAATAATCATCCCCCCCCACCACCACCACCCCGAGGCCCTACCATTCACCCTCTCTGCTCTGTATGCCAGTCACCCATTGGCGCCTGACTTCCAACCTCTAACCTCAGCCAGCCTCCCTTCCCGTGTCTCATGGAAGGGGCCATCCATGCTGCATTAAGTATTATGTAATAAGTATGTATTTATGTATATGAGGTCTACTCGATGAATCATTTACAAACGTGGAGGGAATCTACGATGAACTCTGATGAAGTTCCTGTTCTTTTAGCTCCCATGTCACAACGCAGGCCTGTCAGCCAGCTTAGTTATATATCATACAGCCGTCAGGGAAGAGAGAATACAGTACAAAACATCATTAATATGAAAATCATTAATATGGAGCCGGGAACAGGGACAGCAGATCCTGGAATAATGAGAAAGTCATGATCAGTAATGCATTATCTCCACATATGGATGCACATTTGTGATTAATCATTCACAATTAAGTGTTGGAATCATTGTATATATTTGCACATAATATGTTTTTGGAGCTTTTGCAGCAGACTGTCATATTGTATGTGCAAATGTGTATACAGATCCATTAGACACAGCAACTTCTGCTCCAGAACTGCTGATCTTGACCTTGCACGTGTCTTTTTTATGATTCTTTTCCTCTACAAAGCACACCAAAAACATTTTAATCGTGCTGAGCATATTTTCAACTGATATCTGCCAAAATCCATGATTGAGCTGACCACCTGACAACACTCCTGGATGCCAAAAACAAAACAAAAAAACATTCCCAATTTCACCTGTGAGACTGAGAGAAAAAGAGAGAGGACAGCGAGAGAGGGGAGAATAAAACCAAGGCAAGGCTGGGAAAGAAAGACAGAGACAGAGAGAGAGTGAGGGGTGGAGTGCAAAGGGCAGCAACCTGAAAAGTAGTGGTCCCCCTCCTCCTTCCTCCGTACACCATGGCAGTTAATTTAAATTCAGCAAGGAGACAACCCATAAATCACCTCCATTCTGACTAATGGCTTCTGCACTGAGGGAAAACTCTCGCCTCTCTACCTGGAGACGTTGTACACTGCAAAAAATATAGGCTACATTTAGTTTGTGTGTACATGTGCATGAAGAAATTCACACATACACACACACACATATATATATAAAAGCATAACTCCTTGACTCAGACAGACAGTTTCTTACAGAGTCAGCAGCTCGACTAACCTCTCCACCTGTGCAGCTTTCACACAAATCCCCCTGTGTTGGTCCATAATTAGCCCCCCATAACTGCAAAGTCTGACGTCACGGGGGGGGGGGGGGGGGGGGTTTGACATAAAACTAACCTTGGACTGGATTCCAAAAATTCACCCCAGGTTAGCACACAGCAGCACAGCTCACCCAGATTCACGAGTCATGCAAGTCACAGAAGCTTTCTGTAAATGTGTTTTCTCATATACTACTGTAAGACTGTAAGTGATTGTATCTCTGGGGGCTTTGTAAAGTCATTTCAAATTATTTTGTTGTGTGGGTGTGTTTCTTTTGAGGATTTTTTTTTTTTTTTTTTTAAGGAAAATAGTACGGTAAAATCAGGAACAGAAATCAACATATATTAACGTTAATTCCTGTCCCTGAACAGTTCCTGTAACTGAACAAGCATTTAGTCATTGCTGTACTCTGGGATCCAGATTACCCACAGTAAAGCTGTGTAATATATCTAAGATAAGGAGCAATGTTTATCAGACTTTGCGTTGCTGCCCTCAGAGCCGCACAGTGCACAAAACTTAAAACCTGTAAGCTGACTTTGATTTTTGCGACTTCCTCCGTAAGAACGGCAGCATTCATTTCTTATCTTGTTAACACAGCCAGGACACTTATTTAAAAATAAACTGATATGCAGTAGTAAATGATTGGAGTGTAATGTTCAGGAGCAGATCAAGCTTATATGTGTGTGTGTGTGTGTGTGTGTGTGTGAAGCAGTAATGTTGGGGGCATCCTGGCCAGGCTGCAGCAGTGTATGTGACTCCTTGCTCAGGGCAACAGGTCGCTCCTTTGGTTACTTTAGTTGGCCAACACTTTTTTGTCAGCAGCACCCGTTGCTCAGGGATCAGACACGGCACATCAGGACTGTCCTCGTTGCCCCCTTGTGACTTGTCACAACTTATTTGATTGGGCAGTGATACGACTGTTATGAGGCATCCTCACAAAAATAATTGTCATATAATCTGTCACAATATTTCATGTACACAATCAGTACAAAGGACAGTGTTGCCTAGGGGAAATATAATGCGTGTGTATCAGTGTGTGTTTGTGTGTGTGTTGTTTATTTAACTTTTCCAACAGCATTAAAAATTAACGACATTCATACATTTTTGATTCGATTTATTTCTGCCCTATTGCTTACAGAAAGGAGTTTTGCATTTTTTATCAATGAGCAGCTTCTTGACACTCACTGTGGCGTGATACCTTCCCAGGTGTCACAAACAGCTGTTGTGTGGTCCAAAGCAAGTGAAACATCATCAAGGAAAAAAAAAAAAGCAACAATATAATATCCACACACACACGCCATTTCCTCTGGCCCAGAGAGCCATTGAGAGACCAGAGGAAGATTAAAGAGTATTCTTTCCGCTCTGTGAGCTTTTACACTCTGCAGGAATTTAGTCTAAACACTCCAGATGAAATGGGGCGACCTGGAATAACCGGCTTCCACCAGCTTTTCCCTCTATTCACTTTAAGTAATACGTGTGACCTTCGGCTGTGATTGGGGCCTCCGATCCTCCCCTGCCGGTCATACATGTGTCTTAACCCTCAGCACACCCTCCTGTCCAGTCCATCCACCTCCTGCCTCCAGCCCCTCAACCCCCTTTTTTTCGTTCCAGCTCATGGAGTGTAGCGTATGTTGCTTGGACAGATACTGTTTCCTGCTGGGTTCTGGCTGGGCTTTAGAAGAGCTTTGAGGCCATGAGGCGTGAGACAGATCGCCTGACTGAGGGAGAGTTCCAGTCCTCTGGACCGCAAGAGTCACAGCTTCCTTCTCTCACTTTAACATCCAGCTGCAGAGCAGAGATATGAGCCTCTGACTTTCAAGCCTCACTCGCAGTCACCAACATCCCAATACCATCAGAGTCGCCGGCTACATCACTTGGTACCCAGCTCCCCCCAGCCTTAAACAGCTGGGCTGTGTGGGACATTGTAGCGGCTATGGTGGCCCACTCGCCCATCCCACTGACTAATAATGACTGTGATCAATCATATGTGAGACCTCACTACAAGAATATCACATGAGATAAGAGCTGAGGTATGAACCCCCACCAGCCAAGCAGGTGTTGAGTCTTTCACTTGGAAAAATGGCATGAGGGGTCAGTCGGACAGAACGCCAGGTGAGGTCAGTGGTTGCATCTGACTCACAGCACCTACATTTTTCACATCTCGAAGCCACCCTCCCCCTTTTTTTTTCTAACTGCTGTGCCATTGGACAATAGTCTCTTCTTGTGAGTTTTCCCCTCTCCTCTCTGAAGCTCTGCTCCTGTAATCCAATATCATTAGCCCTATGAATGGAGGGCTCTCTGTGTGAATCCATTAAGAAGGTTTCTCTGTGACTCCCCTTCTGTAATCTCTCTAACCCTGTGGGATTAATCACCCACAGAGAACAGAAATCGATCCGTTTAATCACTAAAAGATGTGGCGAAAAATGCTGTAACTTGTGGATGTGGTGGGAAATTATTGGCCGATTGAAATTCATTGCAGGGAGAGGGAAGCGAAACGGAGAGAGTGTGACGATTAAGACTTACAGAAAACAGTGGTCTGTTTGTACTTATTTGTGCTTTGTCTTTGTGTGTAGAGAGGAGTCTTTTTATTTGTCGAGGAAACAAGCAGTCAAGATTCAAATGAGACAAGATTCAAGAATAAAAACGCCAATTTGAACATGAGAGTCCCGTCATTTATCATATGCAAGCAAGGCTTTTTTGTGCAAGCACATCATCTTTAGTGCCACTCGTGCTTTGTCCATCTGTGTGTTAAGCAGAGGTGTGTGTTTGAGGAATGAGTACAGGGTCCACTGTAAAATGTTTTAACATTTAAAGGTTTGATAACGCCTCTATGAGCCTATAATGAGAAGGAATGAGGGTCGCCCAATGACGTTAACCTGCTAATAAAATCTACCTTCCTTTAAAGGGTGTTAGAAAACCACAATTACCCTCCTGACATTTTTTTACTGCATGATTTATGAACTGAATATTGAATCTCCCTCTCTAAACCTTATCCTGGCCACCGAGCAATAAAGAGAAGTTAAGGGGCAGTATTGATTGGTTAAAAAGTACTGTTTGATTTGCCAGAGACCTGGAGAGGGAAGGAAAGGAGAGGAGGAGCTCAGCTCAACTATTGATGAGCTTTTCTCTCCCACGGCCCTCCGCCATGCAGCCCTTGGCCGCCTGGACACCCGCCACGTGTGAACAAGCTTTCAGCTCACATCATCTTCTCCACTTCCACCTATAATTGGCCATATGTGTCACCAGCACCCTGCTGCTGCTGCTGCTGCTGCTGCTGTCGCTGCTGGAGGGAAGGAAAGGGAGATCACAGCTTTGAGAAGGTGATTGTTTTTGGGGGGTGGTGGTGGCTGCTCTTGCTTTGACATATCAGATAAGCCATATCTTGGCAAAAACCTTCGAGCTCTTGAGCCTTCCTGCCTTTTAAATTAGCGATAACCTGTTGCACAACAGACATCTGCCTGATTTTAAGTGTTGTTTAACTGCTCCGGCTGTAAAGTTGTCACTGGAGGACAGCAGAGACATAATGCTTTGGGTGTAAACTTTAAGCACTTGTCCTTCACATGCAGTCCAGACATAATGAGATATTCATACCGTCTTGAGAAGATATTTCTAGCAGCTCTGCCGTGGACAGAAAATGTACAGTAGATCATCAGTAGGCCAGCCACTGAATAAGCTGAATACTTAATGGCCCAAAGCAGCTCATGGCATATGGCATTCAATGAGCATTCATTAACCTTTACTGCTGCTGCAGGAGTTATCTGCATTGAGTAGAAGGTAGTTAGGTACAGCGTTCAGACAGGTTATCAGGTAAAGATCATTGAACGGAGAGACCCTATTCAGACAAACTCAAAACAAGCCAATTACAGGCAAAACATGCATTTGGGTATCATCTTGAATTTTATTTGGAGGCTCTAGAATTGAGTGCCAGTGAAATTGGCTGTGAATATGTTGCTGATGGCGGACAGGGAGATATAGCGGGGGGGGGGGGGGGGGGGTCAGAGATTGGACAAGGGTTTCTCTCTCTTCCCCTCATCCAAAAGGGAAATGTCACACCAGCCAGTCGTACAAGAGGAGGGTTCAGAGCGGGTGCGGTTGATGGGGCGAGCAAAGGGAGGGAGAAGGAAGGTGGGGAGATATGAAATGCTGCTGACACGCTGCCGGGCAGATGCTAAGTGGAGAGTGGTGATAGCGATCATGCCAACTGCAGGCGTTGACCAGCCACCCCATGGCAGTTGGAGGTTTTGCCAAAGGGGATTTTGGAGGAACCGTGAGGTAGGGGGGTCAGATACATGTGAAACAATGACATGCACACAACGCTGGCTTAAGGCTTTTGTAAAGCATTTATAAACAACTTCCATACTTTAGCGGTGTTGGACTGAGCCTATTTGTAAAACATTTGGATGAGGGTTGAGTAATTTGCCCGCCCTAACTTTCTTAGATAGGGAGGACTGCTGGTTATGGCTGTTGTTTCATTATGTCATCTCTTGTAAGTGAATCTGGGCTCTGTCTGATAAAACACATTTCGCCTCTTGCTCACATTGCCATTAATTTGTTCTTTACTCAACTGTATACTGCATATTAATGATGACATGCTCAGTCAGCACAAGCTTATTTTGTCCTGGCTTTGTAGGTAATGTGTTTCTCTCATACTGTGTAAATGGTAATGAGTCAGTGTTTGGTCTGCCTGGCTGGATTCATGGTGCAACCATGGAACATGATGAATTAGAGCTATTAAATTTCTTTTTCTGATTGTGATGATGGAGATTGAAGATGTTTGGGAGCTAAAGCTGCTGCCCAAAAACTAATACAGTAATAGTTGAAACTTTGCCTCTTTTCACCCAGTCTCAGCTTCTCTGGTGGTCAGTGGCACCTGCAAGCGTCCAGTTTCACCAGATGTGGAAGTAGGCTGAGACGCCAAATGAAGCAGCTTCAGGATAAGGAGTAATGGATGATTGTACTATGGATTGTGATGATTTCTTACTTCTTACTTAGTTATGTTTTTAGCCATCTGTGTTCTTTGTTGGTTTTTTAGCAATATTACACAAAGAACACTGCCAGAATCATTAGCCACAGAAGAACCATAAGATTTTGGGAAATCGCTTGATTAGCAAACTATGGAAAAGATTTTTTTTTTTTTGAAGTCTGGCGTTTGTTCAACATCAGTGTTTCCTTTGTCATTGAGGGGGTTATTGAAATGGATGAAATTCAGTGCTGGTTTTATTTTATTTATTAAATGTTGTAATTTCTCCTTGTCACAAAGATTATATCATAAATTAATTGTAATTGTTCATAATAAACTACCGATGTTAAACACCATTTTCTAGATGAGGAACTCATGACGTAGTTTCTCCTTAGTTAGTCCTTTTGCTCAAAATCAGCTTCTACAAATGATCCTACTGTGATTTCAGGCCACTTAATTTTTCAGCGCAGTAGCAGAGGAAACTTGCAAACCCATGTGGGCACAATTACATGTTCAACATGACAAACTAACAGGAGGAGAACAAGTAGTCAGGCAACTGGAGTGGTTTGATGGTTTGACGTTGTTTATGTGTGCCATCCATGGTCTGCAATCACGGAGTGCACAGAAAGTCCTTTCAGGGTGATGAGTTTGTTTGTTTGTTTGCTTGTTTTTTTTCCTCTTTCTTTTTTTTGTCCCTTGGCAGCAAATTTCTCTGCATCTGACACAGGAAAAGTCACTGCTGTGTGCTTCTGATCCAGTGATTGTGTAATAACAGACTGGTGCCACATATCGTGACTGCCACGTGAGTTAACAATGGTAATTAAACATTTCACTGAAGGATATTAAGATTGCATCCTCACCTTCTGACACAGTGTGCCAACGACGCAGCGTGTGAAGAGCTGGTGCGCACACAGTCTAATTGCTGGGTTCAGCATCCTGATCATTCAACTATTTGAAGAACATGCTACACACTTATGTGACTAAACAGCTTAGAATTCCCGTTTGTGGAACGCTCTTGTGTTTTTCCTTTTTTTTTTTTTTTTTTTTTTTCCTAGTTTCTGTACGCTGAAATAATATAAAACCTGTGAAAGTGTTTATGCTCTTTTAGAGATATTACTTCAAAATCAGATACGGCCTGGCTCCAAATTACTACACTAAACATTTGTGATCTGTCTGATCATAATGCAAATGTTACAACCACAACAACAAAAAAACAACCCAAAACCTTGGTAGCTCTCCTAACTGTAGCACTGACTTTCTTATGTAGAGAAGACTGTTTGTTTATTATACAGCTCTTATTTCGGGCTCTAGGTGATTGGGTACATCTCGCATCTTGATCACCTTGTCATTTCTTTTTTCTTTACTCAACTGTACACCGCATATAAATGATGACACACTCAATCAACACAAGCTTATTTTGTCCTGGCTTTGTAGGTAGTGTGTTTCTCTCATACTGTGTAAATGGTGATGAGTCAGTGTTTGGTCTGCCGGGCTGGATTTATTGTGCAACCCTTGAACATGATGAATTAGAGCTATTAATTTTTCTTTCTGATTGTGAATATGGTGATTGAGGATGTTTGGGAGTTAAGACTGCCCCCCTCCCTAAAAAAAAACAAACCCAAATGTTCTGTTTTTGAGAAGTTGAAAATGAGCTGAATTTTACCCCGTTTCAGTCTCACTTGTCGGCGAACAGAACCTGTGAGTGTCTGGCAGCATCAGAAGCGGAACCAGGCCGAGATGTTGGGGGATGCACTTCATCCCCTTCTGAAGGAATGACAGAGGAGGGCACTGGCATACTGTCATACATGGGACCTTGGACACCATCTGGTGTTCGTCACTGAATTCGCCGTTGAGGAAAAACAGAGGCTTTACAATGTATGTCTGCTTCTCTTTCTGTCTCCTTGCGTCAATGAATTGGACTCACATAGACTGCCAACCTTTACCACTCCTCCCTCCTTTCCCGCTGCCCACCCCACCTCCACCTCGTTGTCTGTCCTCGTCTCTCTCTATATATCTCAGTCTGGTCTGAAGATAGACGAGAATCTGCTGTGGGATTATGTACTGTGAGCTGCTAATAATGTTGAAGAGCCTTCTGGGCTCCCACTCCCGAAGCAACGGTGCAATAAAGCCAGGAGCGGCGAAATACATGCTTCTTTAATGGAAACTAACGCTGCCGAGCTGCCATGCTATATTTACAGGTAGCCTTTCTTGATCAGCTTTTTTGCAACCTGTGCTTGTCTGCCTTGCCTCGCCTTTCCTGCCTGCCAGTCACCCACCTCGGAGGATACCTGGCATCTGCTGTTCCCTGTGACTCCCCAACAGCCTCCCACGCCACTGCCACAAGTGTACATGCTGTACTTGCTTAGGCAATAAAATGAAAGAGTTAGCACAGGGCACGCCATTCTGGTTGCACTTAAAAGTGGCACTTTATAATGCAGCTAACAAAGAAAGACAATTATGGCGTTATTCATAAAATGTGAAGAGAAGGAGCAGAATAGAACGCTCTCCTCATCGCAGTTGGTTGTTTATTGTGCTTAGTGTTGCTGCCCAGTTTCCCCAACTATTCAAATCTTGCCATTTAGTTTGTGCCATCTGTCTCGCACCGAAGTCAGAATGGGTATGACACAACAGGGCCACTGTTTTGTTGTCTTGTTCTATTTATTCCTCGGTAATGAGAAATCAGCAGAGGGAATGGCATGGTGCTTGCTGTCACACACACATACACCCACAAAGCTCATCCTAGGCCATATGGCTCACCTACAGGGGGCTACTTGACTCTCCTGACTCTGTGGCACCAGAAGAACAGATCTTGATCTCTCTTCTTCAGACAGTTGTCATGAAGCCACACTGCCTTGCTTCCTGGTTGAAACAGAATAACTTCTTTTTTTCTTCTTCTTCTTCTTCGTCATGCGCTGTCTACATTGGATACAATATCATCTCCCTGCAAATGCTTTTTTTCCCCAGTAATTGACAGGTGACTTAATTTTCAAGATGCATGAGCAGCAAAATCAGTGAGAAAATGTCTTGAGAAGTGGAAATGCTGTGGGATAGAAGCTGTCATAACTGCATTTTCCTTTTGTCTGTATGCAGTAATCCTGACTTTAGCCTCATGTGAACCTAGTGTGCCACCTCTCAAAAAAGACAAGACAGCACTGTGTGACTAATTACACACTCTTGCAAAGGGGCACAGATTGAGGATGGCATTTATACAATGTTTAATTCAGCTTCTCTGCATTGAGACTTTAAAGCCTAGTGTCACCTGGCTCTGCAGCAGAAGTAGCAGACAAGACTTGCTTGTAATCCACCGTGTCACAAACAATAACACACACACACACACTCTCTCCCATGGCGCAGTACAGTGCTGCTGCACACGAAGCGACACACACTAAAGTACACACAAGCACATTTCATTGAAGAAATTATTCGGCAAGCAAACATTGAGGCACACGTCTAATAGCACAGCAGTAGTGAAATCAGCTGATTGAGCTTGAGTCTCTTTGTTCAGGGTGAAATTTCATCCAAGACACCCAAGGGTCACCCAAGAGAGGTGAGTAATTGAGAACGACATCATTACACAAACCTTTTGTCACACTGGCTGAATCCATTCCTGGTATGCTCGCTCTCTCCCCGTTCCCCATCTCTCAGTCTATTGTCTTGTACAAAGCTGGGACCTAAGACGCTGGTTCCCAACTGAATTTCTACGGCTGCCGCTCTCTCAATCACACATTTCAGTAAATCAGTCAGCTCATTTCCTCTTTTCACAATTTCTTGTCTGCATCACAGCCATGGGATATTTAACAGTCCCTCAAGGAATTAGCTATTATAGTTAGATTAATTAGCACGTAATGGTGTTGTTTGCAAAACTTAAGTAGATGGAAAGTTTATTTTGTGCCTTATGTCTTCAATAACTCAGTTCAAAGCTGATTTTATACTTCCCACATTATCACTAATCACTACTTTTGAAGATTACTTCAGGGTTTTTGAAAGATAAAACAGAAAAGGTCTCAATTCGGGTTTTTTTTGTTTATTTTGTATTAAACCTTTTAGTAATTCTTATGTAGCGCTAAATACTAAATCATATAGAGCAGGTCCAGACCAACCTCTTTACTGAATCATTCAACTATTCAGTTTATTTTTAGTCTAACTGTAACCATGAAAACTTTAAATGACACAGCAAGCGTCCTTTATTTCAGCAGTCAAAAAATGGACCACGGCAGTTCCTCATTTGAATGTTGCCTGTTACATTAGAGCAACGTTTTGCAGCCTTGACCTAATAAAGCATCATGAAAATAAGAATAAGGCTTTATTATTTCCTAAACCTCCTAAAATCCCAGAAGAACCGGCTGTTACTGCCATAAGAATAGATTAATGTTTATTAATTATTGCATGTACATAGCGCTTTCTTGATGTATTGTGCATCATGTTGTGTCATCAGCACAATTCTATTGAGAGGAAAAGATTTTTGTCTAATCAGCTTACATCTTTGATCTAATCCCATTCATCAGCTTAACACTCATCAACACTAATTTAGAATATACTCATGAGTCCAGTCCTATTTATAGTCACATGTGCAAACATATGCAATTCATCCATGAAGCTAGACCAGAATTCAAATTCAGCAGCATCATGAAAATATGTCCAGACATGTGAAGTAACAAAACTGCAATATGCATAGATAATCTCCAATTTCACTGTTCAACCGCTGATACAGTAGCCTACAAAGAAAAAAAAGAGAAAAGGAGGGGTTTTTTTTTTTAATGAGCCATTCTTTCACTCCCTCGCATCTGGAAGAATCCAAATCCAAATCCCTGCGGGAAGTCACCTCAGGCACAGCCACGCTGAGCAGCACGCCCCAGTAAGACCAATACCATCACAGAGTAAGGGTGAGCCTCCGTGGAGCCCGCATGTGGAGAGAAGGTCATGGGCTGTGCTGAACCAGCCGAACGCAGACAGCCTCATCTGCCTTGTCTAAGACCACATCTTGAAGAGCCGCCCCTGGTTCGGATTCTGGATGCCCCCCCTGGTCGCCGCACGCCTGTCCGGTTGTGTTACTGTCACTCAAGCAATGTGTGGCCTCGCGCTCACCCCAATGAAAATGTATGGAAACATTTAAGTCACATAAAATCTAATAGTGTAACAAAACCTAAGAGCATGCGTCCATATCTCTTTCAAGCTTACAAGCCGTCTTTTATTGCATTTCCTGTTAGTCCTGATTATCACAGATGTACTTCAGGGGAGCTGCTTGGATTATTGCAGCCCTACTCAGAGAGATTATGCGAATAGGTGACTACAAGTATGGTTCAGCTTCCTCAAGTACGGAAGGCTTGAGTTGGTGGCAGCACAATACATTTTCAGAGTTTTCCTAAAATCCGTCCCTCAGTGTCTCATCATGAAAAGATACGGTAGACAGCTCAGTGTACTATGAAGCCCATTAGGCTACCTGCCAAATTAGAGTTTATTATTTGTAAAGTGTTTTCATCTTGTGCTTTCCAAAACTGTTAAAGAGGACTGATGATAAATTAATTTGTGTTATAATGTCCCAATACAAGGCTTAAA
This sequence comes from Remorina albescens, assembly GCA_034769265.1. Taxonomy (NCBI): domain Eukaryota; kingdom Metazoa; phylum Chordata; class Actinopteri; order Carangiformes; family Echeneidae; genus Remorina; species Remorina albescens. Next base: position 5,541,720 of record CM068493.1, read on the forward strand.
GTTTGGTAAGACTCATTATACATGAGGGACTATCATAGTTTGAGCTGAGATAACATCGTTGCCAAGGTAAGGAGAGATTTGCCGTCACGGTTACTGTAATAACTAATGTTGTGTTTGTTGTGTAGCGATCATGGTCACACTTAAAAAAAAAACAAAAAAAAAAACAAGAACACAGACTCAGTGTTGTTTTGAGGCACTGACTGAAACAGCAGATACTGTTGATCTCCTTGGACAAAAGCCTTCATTTCAAATACTGGATGTATCAAATACAGAGTGTTGTTTCTTTTTTTTCTTTTTTTTTTTTACCATCAGCAGCACACAACAGAATTTCGGGCTCTGTTGTTGAATTTTTTTAATTATTCATATTTTCACAAAATGCTCTTTGGGAGTTATTGCTGAATACTCCTCTTACATCTTCACGTGTTTACACTGGAATGTACCTTTTACTTTTTTGGAAGAAGGTTCATATTTTGTTTAATACCCAACCAGGTCATGAGGCTTCTCTAATTGCAAGTGTTCTAACAATGTCCATGCAGAAACTCCAGAAATAAGTCAACCGGCTCTGCAACACAATTATGCTCATCACAGTATATATGAGTGTGTGTTTTCAGGTCATGCTGAGCATATCAAAAAGGTGTAACTCCTGCAAATCTCATCTGATTTATATCCAAGAGGCAACTCGGACTTGACCAGTTGCCAGTTCATTTCTTTTTTTACAGAGGAGGTTAAACTTTAAGGTCAGTTGTATTCTATTTAGTTAAATGCAAATGTGAAGAAACACCTCTCATTCCGGTGGTGGTGGTGGCAGGTATATAACAAAGTGTGGGGATGCTGCAGTCTGACAGCAAAGAGATGAATATCCCACTCAAGCATAAACCATGCTGATGTGTGAACGTTACACACCCAATCAACCATCCTCTCCTTTTCCCCCTCAGCAATGTGAGGCAGGTTCTGCTGTGTACTGTGCGATGGGACTGAGTGGCATTTTAAACTGAACTCGCCATTCTTACCTGCACCTGCATTATGTCTCCAGAGCAACTGCTTTCCCATTTAGTGCCTGACAATATCCAAGCTTTCTATTCATTTCCCGTCTTTCACACAGAAGGAAATGAATCACGGGGCTGTCAAGGAGAGGCACAGGAGCAATAACGGGAGTGTGAGGGAAAAGAAACTTTGATATGTGAGGTTTACTCACTCTTTATTCCTTGCGGACCCTTGGGGTATTTTATGGGACATCACACTGCTAGACTCTGGCTGCTAAACCTAACAGACCTGCAGGTGTAATTTCACATGCCCATCTTTTGCCTCCTCCTGCCTCACACTTTCTCTCTCACTTTCTGCTTTTTCATCCACTACCTCTTCGCACACGCCGCCAACTGTCTGTCCCGTGTCACTTTCATTCAAATCACCAACATCATGCAGCTGATTCTCATCTGAAGCTTTTAAAGAAAATACAACCAGACAAAAATTATCTCAATAATCAAAAAATCATATCTCAAATCTTATGCGCAGTCTGTCCAGTCGTAGTGAATAATATATATATAAATATTACAAGAATATTAATGTGTTCACCATTGTGTAATATTTTGTCAACAATGGTTCATATGATCATAACTAATGTTCGTAACACACCCAAAACAACAGCAGATGGAAGAAAAAATGAAATACTTTAGTTTCAATAAATGGTTAGCATAAATTACTGTAAATTAATCCTGTGGTTGGCACTAGATGTAAAGTCAACATGATGAAAAGAAGATCAAACCACATTTCTCTGTTGGAGTGATAGGCTAGTTGACAGAGTGACAGCAACAGCATCAGAGCTATGCGGCTAAAAAGACACGTCATGAACAAAGGGGGCAGAAGATGGAAAAGGTATCAAATAAACAACACAGCACAATTGTAATTAATTAGCTGCCCATCACAGGGGTGAGGATAGTAGGGACAGAAAGATTGCCTATTAGACCTGAATAGGAGAGACGGAGTCGGAGCAAGGTAACATGTCCGGGGTTGATAGCAGAAGACAGTTCACACTGATGTATCTCTATTGTCAAACACGAGCTACAGTCTGCAGCAGCTTACTTCTCCACTGCTGAGAAAAGGAGGGAGAGAGAATTGGAAGTTTTAATTTTTAATTTATTCCCAATTCCCCACATGGAAAAATTACTGCCTGTGGTGAGTGTGATGGAAGTTTTGTTTACTCTACATGCCCCTAATAATGTGATTATGACCAATACAGTACTTAAATTGTATCCGTTATGCAGTTTCTGTTGATTTACAGATGAGTGGCAAACTAATCAGAGACAAACTAATCAGGACTAGAACATCATGACAGCCAAGGTGGTAGTAAATAACAGCATGGATTAATGATAGCATCTCGGGGCTGCTCGTGATTTGGTTTGGAGAAGTGTACACACCAACAGCTACAGACAAACTTGCACGAGATAACGTTATGTTTGCAAATTCGTGATAAACAAGTGCAGAAAGCATAAATCAGACCACAGTGTTGCTCGTCCAAGTATCTCTTTCTTTAGTAAGCGTTTAAATTACGTAATTACATTTTTAATGATGACATGCATCAGAAGTCCAACACTAAACGAAGTACAAATGCAATTCCTCTTCTCCATCTTCTGCTTTGTCCTTTCAGCATTAGGCTATCATGCAGCCATTTTAATGCATAATAAAGTCCTTAGATTGTCATATTAAAAAATCTGCAAACAGAGCAGTACAGCATTTTAGCCTTAGCACTGGTGATAAATACACCAGCATCATAAATGTATGTAAACTCCATGTGTCTGTAACAACAGCAATATGGCAGCTGCCGCAACGGCAACCAAATCAGAGTATAAGATGCGTCTTAACAAATAGCTTGTTTATGCAATAGTTGTTTAAAGAATCAATTGTTAATCAAACTTCCATGCTTTAGGGATGAACATGATTATTTGATAGAGATTTATTTAATTATAAATGTATTTATTTCTTATTTCTAGTTTATCTTGGGAGTTTATTTTTATTATCCTGTTTTAATCAAAAGTATGGAGAAAAAAAAGGAAATTTCCTTCAACTTTTTACATCATGAATGTAATTGTTTGAATGACAATATTCCAAACCAATATTTTAAAATTGCAGAAAACACTCAACTCCTCTGTTACTTTATGTTTATACATATTATGCACAGTCAAGCATCTGAAACAATGTCATTCCCACACAACCTGGGCCCCACATTGCACATGGTTCTCGCACTCCTTTGACAATGCATTGGTAGAAGTTTGAAGGCTGTACTTCACTTTCTCAACCTCCCACCTCTGTGAGAAAACTGATATTTTAAGGTCTGCCATCTGCAGAGGTGCCAAAACAGTTCTACCACATGTCTATGGATCAATCTTAAATTATTCCCCAGGTTCCCTTGGCTGGGAAGATGGCTTGTCACGCACGTGCACACACACACACACACAAAAACACAAACACACTTAATGATTTTTCAAAAGTGAGCAAAACAATTAAGTGAAGCCTGCAGTCCTTCAATTAAGGCTCAGGAGCCAGTAGGGAGATGCAGTGGAGACTAAAGACAGTCAAAGAAATCAAAAGGTAAGTGAGTAAAAGGATTCTGTGCATTTATTCTCTAGCCTCAGGCATTTCTGTTGACTTTACCTTTTAGGTATATCCTTTTTTAACACCTTTGTGCTCCAACACGAACAAAAGCTGTGGATCGAAGCCAAAGACCAGTGAGACTCCCACATTCAAATCATCTAGGTTACGGATGTTGGACACTTTTTTTTTTTTTCCAATTCCAAATGTTTTGTTAGCGAAGCGAGCATGTCTGAATCCTTTTTGTTTCTCTTTCCAAAAAGGAGGATCATAGTTATGTTTTGATTTATCAAAGGCCCCAGATTTTACACTTGGCCTGTTTGTTTTTTAAGTTGAATATCTATTCCTCTGAAAAAAGCACATCAGTCACTCTCTCTGGAGTCCGAAAAACAGGATGTTTCATGTCTGTCAACCTGTGCAGTGGCTGTGTATGTCAAGGCAGCCCGGGCCTCAAAATCCAAGACCAGCAGGGATACTGGTGAGGAAGTTTGTCAAAAGGCATTGGTAGCCTTGACAGAGCCGGTGCAGAACAAATAAGATGTTTCACGTCCTTCATCTGTGAACTCAATCATTGTGCTGGTCTTGTTCAGATTCAGATAGCCTGCTTCATGTCTATTTTGCAGGAATCAGCCGTGACGGCAGATCGCTTCCCTCGGCGAGCCTGCTACAGCTCTATCCTGTGTGTCTGAGGGCTGGGGGCGGTTGTGCTAACAAAACAAAATTGAGCGAAGGGCCATTGCAATACCAACATGTTTGGTTGTTGATAGTTGAAAGTGGATGAATAACACTTATCCAGGCCAAACACATTCCCACAAATTAATATGTATGACTATTGCACAGCTAGGATTTTTCTGTCCCAGCCATCTGTCTACTTGCTAAGTTGACTCTGGGGTTTGCCTGGTAATTGCAGTTATTTGCTGATGACCAAGGAGATGTTTATACTATTAAGGAGATCAAGCATGCAGACGTACATCCTCAGTGTTTGAGTGTGACTTTTATTTTTCATCTTACTAAGAGTAGTTACAATACCCTTGATGTTTGTGTTGGTATTTTCTATGTACAATACAGCAAAAGCTCCCATTTATATTGCCTACTGTAGCTGAACGCACCTTGGTTTTTAAGGATGAAAGAACTGATTCTCAACTTCAGGGAGGACAGACCAAAACCAAGAACAAGTGTTTTATGTGGCCAAGAAGCCCAGATAGGGAATTCTTACATCTAGGGACAATCTCTAACTTAAAACTTAAGTTGGATCTTAACACTGAGTCTGTTATTAAAAAAAAAAAAAAGGACAACGAAAGATCAACTGGAGGCTGAACTCTTTTCATGTTTCAGAAAGAATCTTTCTAGAAACATGAAAAGAGTTCAGCCTCCAGTCTTTTATCTCTTTTATCACTTTTTTATTGAAAGTCTCTCAAATCTGCCAATATTGTAAATATTGGCAGAGTATGATGATAGGCTGATAGGATGATAGGCCCATGCCTCCCCTTTCATTTCCTTATCCCTTATTATGCCAGTTTGAGATAAAATATTGGGTTTTATATGGAGGGATATAAAAGAGGAATATGTAGCTAGTTGTTAACTAAACAGATTCACTGATTTCCACACATCAAATCAAGATAATCAGTTAGAAACTGTAAAAAAAAATTTAAATAAATAACAATGATAATAAATAAAAGCAAAAAAAAAAACCAAGAGACACCAGTATGTCATAGTTGTAACAGCAGAAAAACAATATAATCTGAGGCGGCACAATAAAAGAGCAATAGAGGCAGGTTACAGCTGGCTCAACAACCATAATAATGAAATATCCAATCTGAGCTCAGATTTAGGGCAAAAATCTGTTGATTAATTTTCTTTGGCTTCTGCTTTTATTAGATAATCTTTTTCTGGACCTCTTACAAGTTCAGCAAAACTCCAGTTATTTTCAAAGCGAACAAGAACATATGCTTGATGAGCTACTCTTATTAAATGGTATTTTGCTCCTAAATATTTAATAGTGGGACTGCACATTTGTTTGAGGAGTCAGGTCTACATCTTGGAATTCCTCTCTGATTTTCATATGTAAATTAACTTCTGTTAACATCTGAAAATGAGATCAGAAGAACAGCATGCTCAGAGCTGGAGAGCCACATGATTATTGCTGACTGGGGAAATTAGTGGATCAATCACTCTGATTGGTCACGTTGGTTTGATGGATGGCTTGCCACTTGTGATGTCCATTAATTTACTAGACGGGGATTAATCCTGTCCCATGTATGCAACATTGAGGTGTGTTGTTGTTTTTTGTTTTTTGTTTTTTTTATCTCTGCTTAATTTTGAATCAGGAAGCTTTTTCTTGCCAATGTGTTACGGGTCATGGGTGAAACAGGGAAATAACAACTCACCTTGTGAGAACAGCACGCATTTTTGACCACTGCTGACCCCATTTTAGAGCAACATGAGACCTGCTGATCTCTGTTTATGCACCATGTTAGGAGTATTTGTGACATTCTGAGAAGCAGTGAACCAAAATAGGGAGAGTTGACTCTTAAAGAATGAATGTAAACATACATTCATTCAACAACACGGTACATTCGAATGCAACACGGTTATATTTGAATACCAGCTCATCTGATTCACTGAGCTGGACTTTTCAAAGAGAACTTTGCACATTCTGGACTCACCAGTTTGACTTTGCCTTGAGAGTCAGAAGGAAAAACTGTTTAACAGGATGGAACCCTCAACAGTAGCAGACTTGGGGTGGGTGGCCGTCTGCCTCGACCAGATGGGTCTGAGATGAGAAAGAGGACAGTGGTCGGGGAGGAGAGAGAGCACGAGAGCGTATTGTTGATCACTAATTGTAACGGTGAAAATAAAGAGGGAGATGGAGAGTTTTAATGCAAGCTCACATTCTGTTAGGGACCTGTGGTAGAAGAGTTCAGTATTGATGCCACCTTTTAACTGTACAGTTTGTTTTACCGGTCATTAACTAGATTGCGCCTTTGACCTTGAGCTCTCTGTTGTTCCTCTGGACCATGCCAATCAATAGCAGGGAGGTACTGATGTTGCTGGGCCTCACTTTTTTTCCCCCTTTCAGAGACTAATTCATCAAAAATAATTTCCAGTTTGTTCATCAGAATATTGTGCTTATTGTACCATTGTTGTAGGATTATGAACATGACTTTTTTAAATGATTATTGGATACATGCTGTTTTTCTGCCCGTGGCTGTAGCATCACCTCAATCTTTTTATTTGAAAAATATTATTCAGGTTTACAAGGTGTTATGTGTGCTATGCGTCTGATGACTGTTGTGTATAAGAATAAGAAAAAAAGCATTGTGCGATTTTAGTAAATTCAAATTCAAACTTAATTGTGCGTTAGTGTGCTGTTAATTGTGTGTGTGTGTGTTGCAGTTTCAAAAGCTACGACTCACTTGCATGTCACTCATTTCTCTCTGACATTTTGTGGTTTTACCTGAATGTTTCAATGTCTCGAGTCTGGCCATTGAAATACCACTTTGAAGCATCCTCTGAAGCTGGATCAATAGCCTGACCGCAAAAAGCCATAACTACATAGGCACCCCACAACTGTAGCTGTACACAGTCTGGGTTAACCTAAATTCGGTTTTGATGGAGGGGGTAAATCCTCTCTATCAGAGCATGGAGGGACTGAAATGACACAGCCAACTCTCTGTACTAAAAATACAATATTGAGAAACAAGCCTAATTTTGTACCTCTCGCACATCAGCCTGCGGGAAAAATAACAGCATTTAGCTTGAGAGTCTTTGCCCCAGTGACACGTGACTCTGACACAGGAGCAGTGTGAAGACACAGGGACCCACCTACTTTATCAAAGGCATGAAAGGGAAAGGGTTAAAAGAAAGAAAATAACCATGGAAACAGAGAAAAAAAGCCTTCCATTGCTTTGTGCCCTTTTAAACTGTCAAATAATGATTTAGGATGAGGTGGGGTATTGTGCACACTCCCTTGCAGCTAGGCCCCAACACTTCAGGTAGAGGCAGAATAGGGCCACAGGGAGGGCAAGAGGAGGGGTTGCGGAAAGTGTGGGAACATCGGGGGGAAAAATAAATCCATATCGATGTCTGGATGCGTCAGTTCGGCCCGTCACTCCGAATTCATCGTCAGTCAAAAGCAAAATGTCACCTCTTTCATCTGCTCACCCTGAGCTGTGCACTTTTAATTGCACAAGCAGATCTTAGTTTGATCGAAGGGAGCCTGCAGCAGAGACAGGGGGCGAAGTTTACAGGGGAGCCAGAGGGCCAGGTGAGGGGCGATGGCATCCAGCAACAAGACAAGAAAGCAATAAAACTGATAAATGATGCCAAGACACAAAGCTACCGACACCCCACCACCACATCTCCACTCAGAGCAGCCCATTTCACAAGAACACCTCTCTTCTACCGGCTGAACCCAGAACACCGAACACCCACCATCCCTCCATCTCACTCTCCAGAGGCCTAGACAGCTCTTATTGAGCATTTGTCTGTTTACAGATCAGCGCCTCCCATTGGGTTTTGGATCAATGGGATTATATTTCTTATAAAGCAATAAAGGACAGTGGGGGAAGGTGAGGGAAGGTGAGGGAAGGTAGGGGCTGTAGGAGGGGTGGCACAGGGTTGTAGGCGTGAGCGAAAGGCAAAGGATCGAGCGGTCAGAAAGGCTACAAGAAGGCTGATGGACGATGCAATGACAGAAGGACGATTTGGGGGAAAGCGTGGGGCTGCGAGGGGGGTTTGACCAGGGGAAAAGCCAATGCCTACAGATGGGATTGAGGGTGGGGAGCTTATTGATCTGCTGTCTGTCTTCTCTTCAGAAGATCAGCAGCAAACAGAGGCTCTGGTGTTTATCATTTAGTCAATGCATGGATGCAAGGACACGCTGTCTGGGGATATGGAAATGTATGGAAAACTCTGCTTTACAGCATGTTGGCATGATGCAAGACATTGTCCCAAAGAGAACATGGCCACAGAGGGCAAAGGTCAAGATGCTTTTCAGACAACATTGCAACAGTTGATACAGAGAAAAGGCATTAAGTAGTCACATTATTAATAATTAATCAGGATGTAACAGAATTAGCTCCTAGACAAGATAGCATTTGCTTTTTGCTTGTGTTTTTTTGACATGTTAAGTAAAAAGGTAAACCACACACACAGAGAGAGAGAGAGAGACACCCACACACTGGGTTTCTCTCAGTGGATTTTCTATTTCTGTTTGAAATCAGTTTTTCTCTCTGTGTCGCTCGAGATGTGTGTGAGCTACTCTCCAAACAACGACCCGTGCCTGCAAACCATCCATATGTGAGTTAAAATACATAAAGTTCACTCTTCAGTAATTAGAAATTAACAAATTAATCTGCCTCCCATTGAAATAGATTCCTTGTATGAGGGTCGAGTCTGGTGGGTGGTATGCCCAAACTGAATGCTCATTTGAACAATAAATGATGGTGAATACATTTGCATGTTTTCAGAGATCAAATGCAGGAGCTTCAAAAGTTAAAGATAAAACAAATGCTATGTTGGAGGAATGTATTTAACTCACACTGAACTGTGAAATGGAGAGAGCTGGAGAGAGAGAGACAAAGAAATGAAGTTCTTTAATTACTGGCAGGACTCCACAATGAGCCATCTAACCAGTTTAGTTGTTGGCCAGGTTTTACTCATTTTGATGTGTATTGTCTAAACCAGCTTCTGAACTGTTTTCATTTCCTTGTCCCCAAGAAGTGACACAAATCTATTCCTATTGCACACTGTGCCATTGATTTTTCTTAGGTGGGGGAATTAATCCGGGCCGAGCACAAATCATCTTTGAAGCAAACACTTATTCCCACGCTCACCTCCGGTGCATTACCCCGGATGCATTTTATCGTGTGGTAATTTCAGCGGGTGGATGCACTGGCATGCTCTGTCAACTTAAAAGCCCACATCTTCAGTCTTTGCCCTCTTGAAAACACACATCAGCCTACGTGAACACACACACATGCGTGCACAAATTCCCTCTCACACATGCACAGATTAATGTCAAGGACTTTTCTATTTGGAATTCTAAAACCTTATACATGTAGATTAAAACACATTTCTTCATGCACCTACACTGCTGTGGGATATTTTGCAGTTATGTCCCTTTTCTACCCCCCCCCCCCCCGCCTTCTCTTCAAAGTGGCACCAAATGTAATCCTCCTTAATGGATGTGTAATATTTACACTTATACTATAATCACTTAAACATTCATTTACGGTGCCATATTTGGTTGTTCGTGGCCTTGACAGCCTATTCATCAAAAAGTAAATGTGCAGAACCTCGCGCCCCCCGCAGCAATCAATCAATATGCTCCTCACCCAGCTACCGTCGCTGGAGATACGTCTCAGGCCAAAATTAATCACTGTGATGTTTGCATAATCCCCCTCCACCTCCCCCCACCCATTACCACACGTTTGAGAACGTTTTCCTTTGAAGGCCATTTAGATGACTGAAGGGATTAATCAGAATCTTCCATTCTCATGTTGTGGTAATATGATATGTTAAAAAAGGATATTCAGCGGTTGGATCTCTGGCTTAACTGGTTGTCTGGGATTCGACTTTTTTCCTTTGAGAGGGAGAAACCCAACATGCGAGGTTGTACAGTAACAGACAATCTCAAGTGGTCATCTTGTGTGTGTGTCAGAAATGAATGAAAGTATCTGCTTCTTATTCCACAAATCTCTTGGCTTCTGATTATTATTATCTGTCCAAACTAAAAAAAAAAAAAAAAAAAAAAAAGAACCTGTTGAAATAAGGGGTTAACATACAGCTGTTAAATATGCGGTGCTTGTAAACACTCAGCAACTACATTCATGTGATAGGATTTAGGGATTTAATTACAAAATAAATATAATCAAAATGAAATTGCAATTCAAAATATTGGTGATGGAGACTGGTGATGATTTCTTTACGTGATACGTGAGAATTCATGGTTCAGAAAGGTGAAAAAATTCATCAAATGTAACAATAAATTGCATTACTTTGAAGTAATTAAAGCAGGCTGGTTTGTAATCTGTAGCCACAATCCTCACAATCAGTCTGATTACTGCACATTACTTAAAATTTGAAACTGTATCCCCAAATCCTGTGAACGCCCGAACATAATATTTAGGTTTTTTATAGTTTATATGAAGACACATTTATACAAGTCTCTCATAAATATACTGGAGATAATATAAATGCAAAGTTTAAGTTCAGACCCAATAAATCCAGGATGAACCCCACGAAGACAGTCAAATAAAGGTTTATTTGCTTTATGTCATCAAGACCATTTGAATAGAGCATAGTCCGGAAATAAAGTCTCATGAACTCACCAGATAAATAATCCAAATAAAATGTTTGGACTTTATGTAAATGAAACCAGAATTAAAGTAGGTAGCAGTGTATCAGAAATAACAATACTTTCAATACGAATTCAACTAGGAGTCATATTGCTCGTTTTATAGATTAACACAGAACGCACATGATTGAGTCATTTTTCTGTGTTATTCTTAACAAAAAATATAATATAATATATAATAATAAATAAAAATCTAAGCATAGAGACTTGATCTCTTCTGCTCTTTGTCTCGCAGATATAATCTTTGAAGTGTCAGTAGATCAGTAGGAGTTGAGTTTGTGGGTCTTTATACATCATCTACAGTTTTTGACCTCATGCTAATGGTAGCTTTTTTGTGTCTGTAAACGGTGTTTGGAACAGGACTGGAACGAAAGGCAAAACGGTTTTCTCTCTGTGTGTCCTGCTGTGACATTTTTACATTGTGATGCGTTTTGTTTGTGAGCCTAACGGAAAAATGTGAAAAGCAGTGAGTGGAAGGATTTATTAAAGAAGGGGACAATTTAAAATCCACATTAATATCCTGAGTGAGTTTTATACAGATTGGGATGGACCATGAAACTCGCTGCATCAGCATCAATTATCCTCCTGTATAACAACAGAGACTAAGAGATGAGGACAGAAATACGGTGTCTTCTCAAGAAGGAGAACTGTCACTGATGTTACACATCATTAGAGCTGCAAAGCGGTTAACTTCATACGCAGTACTCACTCAGCCTATAATGAGATGGGACATGAGTGTGTTCATGACTCATAAGGTGTTAGTGTTTAACTGAAGCAAAGCTGGTCAAGTATTCACTCTTCACTTACTGTGTTTTTAAGTGCCATTTAACTCATTAAGCACAGTGTGTACGGTTGCTTTACAAACTCTGCGGTAATAATGGACGTACCATTGCACAAAGTCATAGCAATCGAAAATGTCTCTGGCACATCTGTCCCAGCTGGCGTTGGAGGAGAAATGTACGATCACGATTGTTTTTCGCACGTCCTAAGTGGCCAATTCTTCATCCCAGAGCTCCATAATGTCAATATCACATTTGGACGTGAAAGAGTAGTTCTGGGAAAAGGTCAAAACAAAATCAGACATCAAGCATTGGACCTGGCTTTGAGTGAGCGTCTGATCGACGTACCATGGCAGGCATCCCTAATTGTCTCATATTAACAAAAAAAACCAACATAAAATTATTGATTGTCAATTTAATTATGCTTTGAATAACAACTCTTTATGCCAATTGTAGTGAATAACGAAATTGCTTTGTAAAATATCAGATACGTCCGGTTCATAATAATAATATTTGTGCAAATTTGCATCGTGTCTTTAGTGATGGTTGTGTCTGTGTTTCATTGTTTAATGTGGCGTTAAAAAATAACTTACCTAACAACCACAGTTGATGTAAAAGAAAGTCAGAGTTCATATCCTGTTAAAGTTTTGTACAAGAATTATTAACATCACTTTTTGGTACTGAAATACTGATACTGATATTTTATCAAGGAGACATAAAAGGCACACACAATATTTGACTTCCTGTATACAAATGAGCGATGGGTGCTTATATGGCTGATATTTTTTTGTTGAGGCTTCTTGTTTGTGTTGTATATCAGGCATGAAAACTACTGACAACTGCACCTGAGCTGAAGACAAATATGATAAACTGGATTAGAAAGCCCCTGACCCGTGACAGTCTCATATTTCTACATATATTATTACATACTATCGGAATTATTTGTGAATGATATACAGATGCTGTCGTGGCAACAGCTGCTCCACCTCCCGCCCCGACCCCCCCTTCCCTCCTCCTCCTCCTCCTCCTCCTCCTCCTCCGCTGCTGCTCCACTGCATCTGTTCCCCATTAAGTGATTCATCTTGTTGTTTATTAACATCGCCTGCAGTTTCTGACCTGCTATTCCTCACCTGCCCACCAGGCGCCCCCAGTCTGTCGCCTGACATATCGCCTGCCTGCAAAACTGCTTTTGCTTTGCCACACCATCATTTGTAAAGGGATCGTGTCCATTGTAATGAAATGAAATCACCATGTTTAGAGGATGTATTATCTAAGCAAAAGAAAATTGCATGCAAGTTCTTCCTATTCACTGACAAACTCTTGATGGTGCTGACCTGAAAGGGGGCAGAAAGACAAACTGGAGTAAAGTGGCCTGCTTTATTGTACTATTCGCTACTAATACTTTTTGTAAACAGTCATTACTGGCACTAGATGTTGTAATTGACCACCAGCATCTGAAACCAACAACAAATGCTTGTCATGTCAGCCGGGGCATCTGGAAATTCAGCCGTAGTCTTATCGACTGGGACTGGTTACATGAATGACACTGATGGAGCCGGAAAAGAAACTGAAAGGCGCCGGTGAAAACATTTTGGATGTTTTAGGAGTCATTAGTCTACATGGCCAATCTGCCTGTGCTAACATCTCATCTATTCCTTTGTCAGAGACCTTTTTTTAGCCAAAAGAGTGACTGCACGGTTTTTCTCTGGTGTGTTTAGAAAAGTGGAGTGAGCCAACAGTCAAACAGCAAAAGCAACGCTAACATTCACAGCACCAACATACTCGAGAGGTTACCAAAACAGACACCAGAGAAACTCCCAATTCAAGCTTACCCTAGCCCGACTTTTTTTTTTTGATTCAACTAAATGCCAGGTGGAAGTAAACATAACATTAGATTGAGGATAAATAGAAGCTCTGGGAAATTTTATGACTGGAGCTAGTGAGTTAGTGCTATGCTCTATGCTTTACATGCATGATACTGAACTTTAATCAAAGCAAAGTAAATAAAAGCCTAAACAAACAAATGCTGATGGAGATTTAGGGGACTTAAACGTTGCGTCTGTTGAACTTTCACTGAGCTTTTAAGTTGACGATGGCAAAAATAAAAGTGATGAAAAGGATTTATAGTCTCAGTTTCACTAAATTATTAGCCTGTCATTTACTTTTCCTATAACGCTCCGAGACAAAGAAAAACTAAGACGAAATGCCCAGCAGAGAAAAAAATCAACATGAGTGACATGAGCCTGAGACCGGTGTAATTAAATTTGTGTTCATTTCCATCAAACATTGATCTCTGTGATTCTAACACTTTAAAAGCCTTAGCAACCTATGAATAGAAATGACTGAAATTCTGCCCTTTTTGTCACCATCATAATTGCCTCTTAGTGACTGTTCACAGAAATGTAAACACTAGTGTGATGAAATTTAACAGACCTCGTCAAAATGACGAGGATATTTTGATCCATCCGGGTTTATTGTAAATCACTTCATTATCATAACGTCACTAACTGGGTTAAATAAGTCATCCTTTGGATTAAAGTCTGAAGACTTGGAGCACACTTATATGGTCCAGCGTTTTGGTCTCCTATGAGATTAAATGGCGGTTTAGGGTAAAGATTGGATTTAATGGCTAGGGACAGTTGGGAGTTAGTGATACAATTAGTTACTCATTTGTGATGGATAAGGTTTGGTTTCGGGGCTAGGGACTGCATTATGTCAATGATGCATTGTCACCGTGGCAGACTCTAATAGTCATCAAATAGACCCCTTTGCTGACTCTCATATGAACCAAAACAGATCTAAAACATAGATATGTGATCAAAAAATTTTATTAACATCAACACATGCAAAAATCAAACGTAAAGATTTAAAATCTGCCCTCAGGGTGGCAGCAAAGAAGAGGTCATGTCAGAGCAGCGGTGGGACATCCCAGACTCTGGTCAGACTCCGAGTGTATTTACTGAAGTAATAGTTGTGTGGTTAATATTTATAGGATGAGATTAAAGATTTGTTGTCCGCTTTTTTTTTTCAGGCAAAACATTACAAACTCAGCTTTCATGTGTGGCTTTTTATATAAAAACTCTGTTTTATTACTTTCCAATAGGCCAAAAAATAGAAACTGCTCAGGACATAAATGCTGTTTGAATGCAGCTGTACTCTATTCACAGGACGTATTGAAGGGCATGCTGAATGTGTAACATTTGCCAGAGGTTTTCTGCCATGGTCACTGGCTAACCATCAGATACTGTAGCAAACATTTACTGACACGTTCTGTGTAGTGCAAATGTATTTTTACAAATGCACGTTTGGTGCCATCTGGTGACTTCAAGCACTGAAGTTGAAGGATTTAAATCAAGTTCCAGGCGCCTGATGTATGTAAGAGAACAGCTGCCATGATATTTCTTCAATTGGGCTGGTAGAATAATCAACATATCTCAAAACGCACAGAGTTTGCAAAACATAGTTAATTGGGAGGCCCCACGGGACCTATAATCTTTGGGAGAATATACCACTGCACTGTATCATACTGTGTTGCATAATACATTGTTTTTGTGTGCTACACGGAAGAAGGGAATGTCTGTCAGCAGTAAAAGAATTGTGAGTCAGACAGTGTGTTGAAATTTGTGTCGGTGGGTTTTCAGACGAAGCTGTCGCCAGCTATCACCTGCAAGAAGAACAACAATCGGTTGAGCAATATTCGGGAGGTGGAAGTTTTACCCTAAACAAGTTAGAACATGAAATGCTCCATAAGGACCTTTATGAAACCCATTTTCAGAGCACAGAGGAGTCCCGTTGGACTTTATTGAATCAAGTCAATTAGATTAATAAAATAACCGAATAACAATAAAAGAAATGTAACACTGCTGCATAAAGTTGTATTTGAGTGAAGTAAAAATTATCCTCTTTAGTCCTTAATCCTTCAGGATGCAAAGGCGATATTAATCCCAACCATGTATAATGTGAAGACAATTACTCTGACATGGATAAAATGCCTATTGATTGATTAACTAGTTTAATAATTCAACTCATTTTCAATCTCAACTATATATTCAGATAATTTGGCATTAATCAGCCCAGATGGGTTCCTTTCGAGATAGAATTTTCCATTTATCTGTGGACCGACTGTATGTTCCCTTCATGGTGGGACACGCCTGTGCTTGTGCTGGAACAAGCACCACAGAGGCGTCATCACACAAGAGAGTCTCTCGTCTCGCTTTCTCTCCACCTCTCTGCACAATCAGAGAAAAGAGACTCAACGCCGCCGTCTAGCACACCCCAAGTGTTTAACTCCAAAAAGGTGAATATAATAATTCTTACTTACTCTTAGCAAAATTAATCTCATTTATGTCTTGGTTCTCCCAATAGAAAGTCTTTTCACCAGTTCTCGTGTAGTTAAGTTGTGTACACATTGTATACACACAGCATGTATTGGTCAATTATTTAGTTGTCTTATTTAAAAGCTACCTTTGGGAGTAACTTTCCTTTTAAACAAATGAAAGTTTAGGTTTTTCCTTTGACCCAAATTGAAGTGTGACTTACATAATGTCTCTTCTCTTCACGTCATGTTCTATAAAATAGTCTTTTTTACCTGCTGAATGGTGACATCTTTGCGGATGCACCCCTCTAAGCTTTTAGTCCTTTTCCTCTTGCAGTCAACATGCCAGAAACAGCAGAGGCTGTGTCAGCCACACTCACCACCAACAGAAACTGCACCATAGAAATAACAAATGTCAGCGGTAGCTACTGTCTCATCAACCCCAAGTAAGTCTGTACAAATCTTAATATCTGCTCTAATTAAAAAAAAACAAAAAAAACATAAGTAAGATTAAAGTTGAATGGATGATTTTATTTTACTGTGCAAAAATGAAAACAGTTATGGCTTTATTTAGATAATACAGAAAACAATATTTGCTGTTTACTCTGCTGCTACTATGATTCATCAACACTCCTGTAATTAGCCCCCCCCCCCCCCCCCATTCGCAGTTTCTAAAAAACTGTCTGCAAAAGTTATTTTTTCTCTCTAAACTGGAGGCAGAATATTCAGTATCTCTGTTACATACACCAGTGTTGCTCAGGTGTTTTCGGTGCAGATTGCAGCTCGAAATCAGCATCTTGATACTATAATAGCATGAGATGAATGAAATATCCACAACTTATGTAAAAAGAGCACGGAGTATATTTTTTATTAATTCGATGCAGTTATGCTGTATATAATTAGAAGCGAGGCCCAGTGATATTCGTAATGAAATGCCACTGTACTGTCTATAATTATTTTGTTTTATTCTACTGCCTAATCTATTCCTCAGCATTTTACTCCACTTCTAATTAGGGAAGGGAAAAAGGATATTAAAACAATATGGAAATACAAATTCCTCAGGTCTTTTGGGATTTGTCCACATTTATCTAGCTGTGGCAGGACAGACCATATCTTGGATGGGCGGTTTTCATGTGTAACATCACTTTGCTTAGAACATCCACCTATCCATCACGCAGTGACACACAACGCCTCATTGCACATCGCACGCAGGTACAGTCACTGTTGCTTAGAAGTCCACAGCAGCACTTGCACAGTCACACTCCATCCATCAGCATAAGATGTTTCACCCCGGGAAAGCCCAACACTCAAAAAGTGCACTGACAATCTCCACCAAACTTCCAAAACTGCCTTTTTTCATCCAGAGTCTGGGAAGTGTGACATAAAAGTTGCCAACTGATTAATAGTGATGCTGATGGTTTGTCTCTCCCTGGCCTATGTAGGGTGTACATGTCCAGTGGCTTCAGTCACCACCCGCCTCAGCCAACGGTTCGCACCACCAAGACCGAAGTGTGCTCCTTCACAAAGGATGACAACACCGCCACGGGCGCTGTCGGCCTGCTGACCTACGACCTGTTCCATATGCAGAGCCACGTTTGCTCCGAGCGCATGGCCATCATGTTCTCTGTGCCCTTTGACCACAACCTGTACAAGAACCGGCTGGCCGTGGGGGTGGTTGAGCATTCCCGCGCCTGTGACAAGCATTTGTACGACCAGATGTATGATGGGAAAGACCTCAGCAACTTTGTCCGCTCTGAAGGAAGCGGCTCTGGGCTGGAATATAAAGGAACATATGTTGATCTGAGGGCTACAATGTCGACTATCGGCAAGGCCATGGTTAAAGTGGAGCTCTATGATAAAATGGGTCGTTAGTGTAGAAGACTGTGCTGTTGATCTGCTTTATTTGTACTTTGGTGCTTTTGTCTCCACAGGATAAATAATAAACATAAAATAATTAATATCATTTGATTCGACTACTGTTTCTTGTTGTCATCCAGAGGAGAGGAAAACTGATTTGGCTGTCATTACTGCTTTGTGTCCGCTGAAAGATATCAATATCTGACAGCCAGCTCATTGATTCTCCATTAGCTTAGTCCTTGGGCGTATGTACATAGTACACACCCTTTTTCTTTGATAATGATAATAAAATATCCAAACCTGCTGCTTGAGTTGCTTTGTGTGTGTGGGACATGTTTTCACTCGGCATTTTTTATTATTACTGATGAACAGTGATCATTTTCTAATTTCTTAGCTGGATCCATCCAATTCTAATGAGTGGCAACAGATGGAATATCTGCATAGATGTTTTTTTAATCGACTAGATAACAATGTTGTTCTTTCTTGGCTCTGCGACTCTCTATAATGCACCGGATTTGGGTGGATTTTGTGAGGTATTTGTAACGAAGGAGGCTAAACAAAAGAAAGAATGCGAGAAAAAGGAGCTTCAGAGATGTCTGTCTCAACTTGCTCAATAGTTGGTGGTTTTCGCTTTTTTTTTTTTTTGTGGTTACACAATACCACAGGAATGATATTTCCAAACCACCTGAGTCAGTGAGACAGCGATACATCCACGTACCCACCATTCTGTAGGAGATAATGAATGTGCTAAGTGAATGAGCCCAGCTAACGTAACAGGTCACGCTCCGATAGTTTCCGATGGAAACTATTCAACTTTTCCTCATGCAAGGGTGTGGTTGTTTTATCAGAGAGTGGGAAATGCCCAAATGATTGTTGTTCTCATATCAACGCAACTGTATGCTGAAGGAGGGCCTGCCTAAAGAGGGCGTGCTCTATCTATCTGGGCTTGAGTTGCGTTTGGGAGGGCGTGCTGAGTGATAGCATGCATCCTTGTTTAAAAAAAAAAGAAAAAACTACAGGCACCACCCTTTCGGATAACTTTATGCATTTTGGAATTTGGGAGCACCAACTGAGGTTCTCAGCAGGTAAGTCTAAAACCTTTGATTAGAATCGAGACAGCACAGATTGCGGCTTATTGACTTATAAGTCAGACATGTAAAAGTTTGATTTGTATCATCTTTCTGTTGATAAAAGGGATAATAATTTTCTATAGTGTTTTCACTTGAAATCCATTCTAGCTGTGATTGAAGGTACACTCTCTAATGAATCCGCAGCCATTTGAAATCTCATTTGCCTCGGAAATGCATCATTCATACTCAGAGCCAGTGTTTGTGTACTTTTGAAGGTCAGTGTAATACCAATTCAGCTTCTTGGTAGAGCAGAGGTCAGCGGGGTAGTCTATATTGTAATGAATATGATTTTTCATGGCCTCTTCATGTGCCGGTGAGGAAGTGCTAGTCACAGCTGCAAAAGTTGTCTGATTCAGCAGGTTGACAAATTAATTACCTTTATTTTACAAGCGGATCTCACAGCCATTGCAACATGTCAGAGTCAGCTGAAGCTGTAGCAGCCGATGTGAGCAGCAAGAGAAGTGTGACAATTGAAATCTCAAACGTCACTAACAACTACTGCCTCATCAACCCCAGGTAAGCGCTGACTCTGCTGGAATCCTGTTTTTCCAGATTTGAACAGTATGAAATCCATCATTTAGACCCCGTCCCCCCTCAAAAAAAAAATACAATTTGTTTAACATATGTTTCTGTTTTTGTGTTTTTGGTTAGGGTATACCTTGACAATGGAGAAACATACAATCCACCTCAACCCTCAGTGCGCCCACTCAAGACAGAGGTCTGCACTTTCACCAAGTCTGGTGGCAAAGCGACCGGCAGTGTCGGTGTGCTGACCTACGACCTCTTCGAGCGGTCACAGAATGACTACATCGAAACACTGGCCATCATGTTCTCAGTTCCCTGGGACTATAATCTGTACAAGAACTGGTTTGCAGTGGGCATCTACAAAAAGGGCCGTAACTGTGATAAAGATTTGTTCAAAGAAATGTATTATGAGAAGAAGCAGCAGGAGCATGGTTTTGTCAGGGAGGAAGCCAATGGCTCAGGAATCAATCACGTGGGCAACTACCTAGATATTAAGGCCACCATGAGTCCCCTTGGCAGAGCCGTCATGAAGGTGGAGGTGTGGGATAAACTTTTCACACCTATGGGTCAGCAGGCGTGCTAGACACCCCTCCTAACCAGTATTTCCATCATGCTTACTGACAGCAGAATTCATTTTTCCATCTTAAGCATTTACCCGGGAGATTTTCAAACACTGTCATCATGCATGATTAAACAGACGTATTGCTGCTGACATGAGCCTGTATACCTGGGTATTATGTTTCCATAAATCTGCTTGCGATCAGAGTTTAATTTGTTATAAATCCAGGCAGCACTATCCCCTTTTATGGCTGAGGCTTCTGTCTGTTTCAATAGCATCCAGTTTTAAAATGGCATCTTTAGAAATGGAAATCAAAGCCTGACTGACTGGAGGATGAGAGCACACGGTTTAATAAAACACACTGAGAGCATGTCTGTATTTACCTTGACACTGTAGTCTGAGGAATAAAATAAACCTTTTTGCTGAAGCCATTTGTGTTTGAGTTTTCTTTCGATTGAGTTTAGAAGAGTGCTTAGAACTGAATAATAATAAAATTTTTTAATACAAATCACGTTGTTTGCTGTTTTTCTTCGATGCAAACCAAGCTTCTGGTGTTTGCAGTAGATTCATTAAAACGCTGATACTGGAGAGAAACAAAAGGCTGCTGTTTTTTTCCACTGGGGCCGCATGACCACAGTATTGGGACACACCCTTTCTCATGTTACAAAAAAAAATCTGTCATCATTTACGCTGTCTTTAAAACACCGTACAATCTGTGCACTGACCACGTTTTACATCAAAATGGGTGATACAGCTATCATCCTTAAAATGTTCTCCAAAGTAAATATCGAACACAATGGTTTCCACATTGGTCACAACAATGTCAACTTCAGTATTCGTTGATAAGCCATGAACACTTGCAGTCTGAAGATCTCTGCCGTGGTCCTAGGATGGGGTGAATTTCATTTTAAATATACACTAATTTTCTTTTCATGTATACAATCTGCATCGAAATATGCATTTGTGGAATGTAACATTAAGAACACAATAGACTGAAAAGATCTTCAAAATAAAATAGAAAAAAAAATGTCGTCTGACTTTCTATTAAAGAAAGAGATCATTCTTGGTTAATTGCAACCTTGATTTATCAAAATCACTTCAAATAGAATCAGTGGAAAAGTATTTGTACCCATATTTTTAAGATAAAGGGTGATTTAAGTGCTTGGGTTGCCCTCCTGACACAACCAGAGGGACCAGTAAAAACTGTGTGGACATTCATCAAAACAAAATCTCTGCTCTATTTTTTATGGACCAATAAACTCAGGGAGAAAAATTATCAAATGCACTTTATTGTCTTGCGATTGCGATCTCGGCTGCCATTATGAGGCAGCGGTGAACGACACAGGCGTGGATTTAGGTGACGACTCTATTATAAAGACTGCCCAGCAATTCACTACTAATAGCTCTATAACTCTTTAATTGGTCACAAATGACAGTTTTGATGTGTTAATATTAAAGCTGAGGAAGTCAATTTTTGCCATGATGGCGCAACCAATTCTGTCTGAATACAGTCATTAACCTCGGGGAAATGTGGGTTGTGTGGCTGGAGGCCGAATATCAATTCTTCATTTACATCGCAGGCGAAGTTGTCAGGGTCCTGGATTCTATTTACAATCTCAACACTGCGTTTTCTGAATCTGCTTTCCCAACAGATCCATGATGCTTTTGTGGCATTAACTGTTCCATCCAACAAAGAACCCCAGATCAAAGGTTTTTGTTCACTGACACCGTTGCATTTACATAAAAGCCGTACGTAATATAAAGGCATAAACCAGGCCTGTTTAGTCCTAATCTCTGAAGCATTGTCAGGTGGTGGATTGGAGAAATGACACACTGTCCCTATAAACATATGCGTAACCAAGAGTTATACAAAGTCGGGGCTTTAAAATGGGATAAGTTCCTTCACATTCCTTTGAAATTGCTCCTTTCAGTCTCATCTCTATGTTTACTATACCTGTACATAACTCTTCTCTCAGATCTTGAATTATTGTTGACTGCATGTGTTTGTGTGTTCACTGGTAGGTACAGTACGTGTGTTTGCAATCATTTGTGATGAGCATCTGTGAGTGCAAGGTACATTTGCACCTGTGCATACAGTTACGGATGTTTTATATCAAATAAATGCTTTTTTGCATTATGTGATTTGTATTTGAGTCTGGAAAAAAAAAAGTAATTCAAGAATACCATGGGATTAGACTTCTTAATCAGGAAACAAAAGATATGTGAAAACTGTATTTTCCTCTGTAGATAAACATAAGAAGCTTGGCATTGGTGGATTTAAAAACTGATGCTACTCGCTGGTAAACGGGAGAGAATCTGGCTGTTTCTCTTCGTAAAAGCTTTTCTCAGAATCCTTCCAGGATGTTAAAAAGAAAACGGAGGTGGATAAGTGAACGTGCGCCATCCATATTGGCACATCCTTTCATGTGAAAGAAATCAGGTGATCACACTGAAACAACAGCGAGGCTTACGTTAAACTCGATGCAAGATGAGCAGAGGTGAACGGGAGAAAATCATGAAAACCTTATAAAACAAGAAAACCTTTAACTCTGTCACAACCTTTTTAAAGTGTGCCTTTCACACCAAAAAGACTTTTTTAATATTTAATTAACATTCTATGAACAAAAAAAACAACAACAAAGAAATACACAGCGTTGTATATTATGCATTAAGTGGAGCTTTTCCTCTCTCTGCTATCATCACTGTTCTCGAGACCGTACCACGGTTGCGTCAGACTCTCACCGTTGCCAGGCCAGCCGTCACAAAGCTCAGAGGGCTTTACTTTGGAGAGACAGATCATAAAATGTATTTGCATGAAAGGTTCACCTTCCAAGGTTGATTGAATTTCTTCCCGTTCTGTTTGCTTTCAAACTAATCCCACAGTGCATGAGAACTGTATTGTATGTTGACTCAAACTGAGAGTAACCAAACAGAATCATGAAATGAACTTAATTTGCCTGAGGTTTAAGAGTGAACTGCAGCCCCTTTTACAGCCTAAACCGACTGCATACATGTGACCACGGTGCAAACAGCAACACAATTCATACACCTCTCTCAGAGTGAAGAAACAGAAAGTGACATTTTTGAGTGCCTCCTGTTACAGAATATGCTCTCAAAGACTGCCATCTAGAGGCCCCCCTCTGATACATCGCGCACTCACATTATTTCACACCTATCAGCTATTTTTAAAACATTCTTC
Source organism: Remorina albescens (assembly GCA_034769265.1). Taxonomy (NCBI): domain Eukaryota; kingdom Metazoa; phylum Chordata; class Actinopteri; order Carangiformes; family Echeneidae; genus Remorina; species Remorina albescens. The sequence continues at coordinate 5,565,029 of CM068493.1, forward strand.
GAAATATTTCTGAGGCTCTGCGCAGTCACAACGATGGCACTGAACTATGATGTATATGTTTATGGTAAGACTTGTTTTAAGAAGAAAACTTCTCTTTGTGTCCTCAAAAAGTCACTCATAACAAGCAAACTATTAATGTGGCCCACCCCCGTGTCTTCTTCTGTTATCCCTGGCTCCAAACATGTACTGACATCCAGCTGGGCCTGGTACTCTTGGACAGTTCCCTCTGTCTGCCCTGATGTGAGTCAGGGTGGCAACAGGCGCCTGCGGCCCCCCCCCCCCCCTTCATCAGAGCTCAATTACAGGCCTCAATCTCAGTCGGCCCCCCTCTCCTCCCAGAGAGTCGACAAGGGTAAAACAATAAAGTCAGATATTTTTAAGTCAAGCTGTAGCTACATTGTTCTCCGTGTTTGTTTTCCTTTTTCAAATCCTCTGCGCATCATGTTTCTCAGACAGTTCGTAAATCCTTTCAGATGAGATGTGAGGGTCAGAGGTCATGTTACTTCTGGCAGGCGTTGGAAATTGTCTCATCATGTTAGTTTGTTATTTTGAACCTTCTCAGCATGCAGAGTGACACAGATGTGTATCATGTAACCATACGGATGACTGGAGGGTGGAAACTCAAAATGCTCTTTACAGCACTCCTTCATGACCACAAGAGACTGAGCTCCCCCCATGTTTCCTTGTAAATGTAAATTCTAGTGACTCTTAGAATAGATGTTGTGTTTGCAGTATCATACAAACATTGGCATTTTTTTCTAGTAAAAAATCTATTTTTTTTTGTTAACCTTTTTAGTTAAAAATGTAAATAAACTACAGTGCATGCCATGATTATCCATTACATTTCCCTTTCTTATAAACATATTTAAAGTGATGAATCTGCAGTTCTGCTTTCCTTTGTTTTGTACCTGTTTTCTGCTCTGTTTTTGTTTACTGGCTTTCAACTGTGCAGCATCTAACAGACTTGCAGCCCAGCACGAAACAGGCTACAGACGAAACCACAAAACAACTTGGAGCATTTAGCAGAGCTAATTATTTCCCTCAGAATTGAGTGGTGACCAAAAAAAGAAACTAAATTTAACATAGGACATACCAGATAAACAAAAAAAAAAACCCAAACAAAAACAAAAACAAATGGATGGTAACGTTGCTCACTGTGTTTTGACCTTTTGTCTGTCATTTCAGCAAAATGTGAAAATATCTGCCTGTGATTTCTGTGTTCAAGGTTTGTTGCTGAAGCCCCCATGTGGTGAAAAACTGCAATTTCAGAACACCGTACGCCAGGACATGGTGAACCGCCACATCATTTCTGCTGTGCCCACTCTGCCTGGGATGAACCATCAGACTCAGGTCTGTTCTAGCTTTTTTACTGATAGGATCTTTTTTTTTTTTTTTTTTAAAACTCAGGTGATATCTCAGCTGGTAACATGTCCATTGTTTTAATTGTGTTATTTTGGTGAGCGCGGCTTCCTCTGGTTTTTAACCAGGTAGACCAGCTCTTTCTTCACATTGTCCAGCTGTGTCACAGGTTTAAGCAGGATGAGAGCAGCACAGCTGCAGGTGCATAGATATAAGACAAGATATAAAAAGTTTTTATTCGAATCCTCGCAGCAACTGAATAACAATCCATGAGAACTTTCTCAATGTTCAGAGATCAGTTAGTGTCCCTGTCAGGATGTGAATCCAGTGATAATACCAATCAGCCACAGGGCAGTTTGTCTGAGGTGGCAGCAGTAATAGAGTCTCAAAAGACGTAGCAGGCAATTCCTCCCAGAAGAGCCGGAGTGACCAGAACCTGGAGACACACTGGCAGAGCTCACAGTCAGAGTCGATACCAGGAGAGCAGTCCAGAAAAGAGTGCTGGAGAGTAGTGCGAGGCTTGACAACAAGCTGGCAGTGTCTGTGACGATCTGGGCTGTTAAAATACTGGCTGGCTGAAGATTGCAGAGGAGCTTCAGCTGGGGAGGCCAGGTGCAGGAGATTGTGACTGATGAGGTGGTGAGGCAGGAGGTGAGCGAGTTAGGGCTGTGTGACAAACTCCTACTTCACTTTGGGTTTTCTTTTTCATAAATAAATCTCTCAGGATCTGTACTGAACCAATACTTTTGGCTTTCATTTGATTCAGGCCCTGCTCCTCTCCCATCCCATCACTGCTGCACAATAGTTCTCCCTCTTTTCATTCAAATGCTCATATGGATATGGAGCACGCTTGTTCATGCCCTGTAATTCTTTAAATTTATTCTGACTGATCGATTAAGTCCAGTTTGGATGTCAGACCTACTTGAATGAACCGTCATGTGCTGCCATCTCAGTGTCATCCAGCTGAAGGGTCAGCTCTGACACAGCAGGTCCGGTGGCTCAGTTCTCACACAAAAAAGTAATTACTCATGTCACAGCAAATGACTCACATCAGTGACTGCAATCTTTTAATTTTCACCAAGTTTGGCAAAGCTCCAAAGTTCATGGCTCCAGTTGAGTATTTGGTGAGAAAAACATAATGCAAACAGGTTTCTTTGAATTAGCACATGTATAAATAGAATTACATCCCAAAAACTCATCAGTAACTTGGCAATGGCTGCTCCAGGAAAGTGACTTTCTCTTGCCAGCTGTGGAAGTTGACCTGCTGTCACTGATGCTGCCCACTGCTCCTTCATTTGAAGCAGCGGAACTGACACCCTTAGCTGCCTTATAATGCCAAATTCCCCAGCAGCGAGCGCTGCCAAAGGAACCTGCAGTTGCTGCACAGATGCCCTTGCCTGCCATCCTTCCAACTTCTCTGCCAGATGTTGAGGACGTAGCAGTAATCAGATCCTGCAGTGAGAGGACCTGGAGTCAATGCCCAACGCCGTGGAGGTGGAGACTCAGCTGAGGCCTGCTGGTAAGATCAGCACTGCACAGATGATTTAAAGTCTTTTGTACTTTGTAAACACCGTACAGGATTTATCCTCAGTTCTATAAATATGTATTCATGTATCTATGGCAGCACGATATAAATAAATAAAGTGAGCTTAATTAAAATCGCTCCCTGTGGAAGTTGAACAAAGATACTGTGGCAGGCAGCCAGGCAAGTCTCTCACAGTGACACACACACACACACACACACACACAACAGGGAGACTATTGTCATGTATATTGGACTTAGGCATTGCAGTCCTATTACAATCTCCTTGTAATAGTTGACAGACAGTTCTTGTGCCGCAGTGTGATCATAACCTGCATTGACATTCCCAGCCACCTTTGTTTTTCCTTAAATATTGCACCGATGCATCACAGTCATCAAATGGATGCTGCTTGCGGTACGTCACTGTCATTTCTGACCCTTTTTACTGATGTCTTTCCCATGGATGTCAATGAACATGCCCCTTTAGTCACTGTTCCTGTTGAAACACAGGCCAGTTGAGCTGCCTTTGTGACTGAAGCTCCTCCTGCCATCTGTGCCTCAGCAATGAATCCTCTTCGAAAATCGCTTAGATCTTCTTCCCTCGCCATCACGATACAGGATTGGAATCAAATGAACCTCCTCAGCTTTTTTTTAAATGATGCCACAAGAACATGGCTGGAGATTAATTGATTAATGGTACAATGCAGTGCAGTTGTGTGCACGCATCTGCAGTTTGTTATGTTTCCCCACTTATTTCCTTTCTCCTTTTGTTAGTCATCCATTTGTAATTTGTCATTGCAAATGGAGCCTGTCAGATTCAACGTAACTAAATATCTCTCTCCTTGATCCACCTCAAAATATATTTCATCCCCGGGGCAGGGCAGTCCCCAGTCACCCCACTTTAATGTCAGATCATGTCATTATAATCAGGGCCTGTGTGGGAGGATGGTCAAATCAACTTTTTTATATACAGACAGGGGCCTCTTGAAGTGTTATGTAATTGTGCTGAGGCATAACTGGGGGGTTGTAATAAGCTATTGGCCTCATGCTGTACACTGCAGAATACAATCTCAGGATTAATCAGCACAAAATCTAATAATCTCTTGGTTGTTTTTTAATTGTGCCACTTTTCCAAAATTGAAACAAATACAAGTTTAAAATAAAGGGTTGAAATTGTAGCCCACTGCCCAGGTTTTGTTTTGTTTTGAGGTTTTTGGAGGGTTTTTTTCAGCTTCAGTATAGAAGGCACAGGAAGACATAAAATCTTCTTACCATGTTGTAAAGCAGTTTTTCTACATGTCACATAAATCCACTAGAGGGCAAAGTTTCCTGGCTGTAAATATTTTTAAAATCCTGATACGTCGACCCTGACTGTTTAAGTTGAGTGCTCTGCATGTACACATATGGTTTTTTGAACAACCGATGTAATGTGACTGCTAAAATATGATTAATATGGTTTTCACAATCACTCATTGCATAATGACATCCAAGATGTTTCTGGCTTGCTGTAACACTACAGAGTTACACAGAGTTGGATGAGATCAGAAGGGGGTGGGGATGAGGATGGCCCCGGCATCTAGAGAGGACAAAGCACACTTTCCCACCCAGCCCTGCCAGACGCATACACACACACACACACATACATACAGTATGCACAAACGCAGGTCCACCCTGTAGTGCTGTTTGTGCCAGATGAGGGTGTGATACATGACTGCTGTCACTGATTCCTTCACTACACGAGCACTTGCACACCATAGCAACTGCACCATAGCATATTGCGCAGTGAAGACGCAATGACACACTACCTGATGCACAAAACACAAAGCACAAAGCAATGCCATCTGCACTGCACTCAAGAGAAAGCTGATTTTTAATTAAGTACTGACAAAGGTCAAAGGGCACTTGTGTCACAATGAGGCCATAGTCTTGTAAATATATCCTCATGAATATGAGCTTCATTTGCCCCAAATCCAGATAAGTAAAAGAAAATTGAAAAAAAATGAGACACCCAACTCTTCATTTGAATGTTTAAAATATTTTAAAGTAAATCAAAATGGATACAGTACAGTACAGAGCAGGAAGAGTCTCTCTTTCAGACAGTACAGTAAGTCCTGACAATGGCAGAAAACTAATACAGCATATAAATACACATTTTGTTCAAAGTTTCAAAGCACTTATTACAACTGCTTTATCGTCACAGCAATAGATACATCTGCATTATCAAGTCGGAAGATAACCATTTTATCTTTGTGTCATCACTCAGTGTTCATCACTATGCTACATGGACAAGCTAAATATCTTTTGTCCCAGCAGAGATGTTAGATATAATTTGCTTCAGCAACTTCGTCACCATCTGACGCCATGAGGTTTGTCACCATTTGGACAGGGGAAAGTGCTGAAAGCAAAATCTGGCTGTTCAAAAAAAAGACAATACCAAGAAAAAGATTTCCCTCTCTGGGCATATCATTTCATTGTGTCCCATCTGCGACTTCTGACCCTGAACTATCCATACACTATGACTCATATAACCACATCCATGCTTCAGAGCTATACTCCTTATATACATACAGGAAACCTTTTCACATTTAACACATGAATTTGTGTAGCTGTATTTGGACTATACATTGTCTAATAAGTGGCTCAAAACAGAGTTACATTTAGTTCAGGAGTTGAAAAAAAAGATCGCAAATATATATTCAGTTTTACTGTCGCAAGCATTAAAGCTTTTGTCGTCATGCACCCGAATTTTGGGTTTTTACCATTATAAATTAACCTGGTTTCTGAATATGTGCATCCAGTTCGGATGTAACCAAAAACTCATTGTCTGGTGTTTTGTCATTCCTTCTTATGTAAAAGTTTTAACGTGATACAGTCCACAGGGTATAACATTTAGTCTGAATCTGAATATCTAATGATTCGCTTCTTCTATTGCTCATATTTCAGAAATTCTCTGAGCTGTGAAGCTTCAGTGAACTTGTCAAGAGAACTCACTCCCCCACTGGTGAGTTGAAAGCGCAGCAGCAGCAGCAGCCTATGAGTAAACATGCAGTCTTCTGGTTGGGAGAAAAAGGGAGCGCATATGTCCAAAAAAAAAACCCAAAAAAAAACAGCCGAGCAGAGATTTTATAACATTGTCAGGAGCTGCCATCCCCATTCTTTGTCTTGAAAACCACAAGGCTGACCATGACAGGGATCAGGCAGATGGGAGTTATCACCAGGGCGAAGATGATGGCTGGTGGTGGATCAGTCAGCTCCTCTGAGGGACAATCCTTGAAAAACCTTGAGTGAATGTCCACGAAGGTCCGTTCCACCAGAGGGTTGGGCCATGGGATCCGGAGACAGTCAGAAATATTCTCTGTGCAGTTGCTTAAATTGCTATACGAACTGCAGTGTTGAGACAGAGAGAATGTGGAAGGTCATTCACAAATTGACAGAATACTTTTTGAAATGTTATACCTGCAAATATAGAAGACATAAGATATACCTTTTCACATTATCCCAAATGCACCAATCTGTGCTGTTTAGTGATGCCATCGCATTCTCAAAGTTGCTGAGACACACATGGCTAACCAGGGCTGAAAGGCAATCCATTGTTGGGCCACCATATAAGTTATGACAGACCTCACAAATGTACATACAATTGTGCAAAGTATCCCCACAAGCTGCTTGAAATCGAGAGAAATACAAAGAAGAAGAAAAAAGGGGGGGGGGTTTAAAGACAGAGAGAAATTTTGAAAACAGGTTAGAAAAAAAAGCTGTTCATCTTCAGAAGATCTCAATTACTTGTTTACAAAATGAAAAGAAATGCTACATGTTATATGTGGTAAGATCATGTCACCTACCAAACTTCATGAAGGCAGAGTCTCCGTGAACAGCATCTAAAAAAAAAAAAGAACAAAAGGGTTTTATATGAAAAACTTTGATATTAAACTGTATTGTAAACTGCTGACAGTAAGCACCTAACAGTGTAAACACTATCAAGTAAAGTTGATTCATAAATTTATGCATCCTGTGGCAAAATTTTAAGAGAAAGAGAATTATTGTCTCCTGAGTTCCTTTCACATGTCAGCACTAAAGCAAGCATTTGCAGCTGTAGACCACACACTCACCAGAGAGAAAGGAGAGGAATAACCCAATGAAACCAAGTGCTCCCTTCATGTCAGAAAAAATGAATAAAGGTGCGCTCTCTCCAACTGGTGACCATGTATAATAAACTTAAACCTCTCAGACTGTGTACAGCGAGGCATAACAGGAAACCCGACAGGATGGAAGCGACGCAGTGTAACCTTCGGTTACCAGATGTCCAAACAGTGTTACCCGCGGTTACCAGATGTTCTTCGAAGATCTGTCTGACGGCCTTGTGCCTTGGCAGCAGCTCTTCCCCTCTCCAGTGCAAGTTTCTTTAGGATTTTCTTCCTTTTTTAAAGGGGTGGAGGCAACAGAGATTGTCCTCTCCATTCTCCCAAATAAAAGGGAGCACACCCAAGCTGGGCTGGACTCACATCTGAAAACCCTTACTCTTTAACTCTTGTTCTGCTTTTTAGTCTCAGTTTCTCACAGTTGAAGGCCTGGCCAGCTCACAGCATGTGATTTATTTGCCTTTTGGGCTGCCTCTGCCAAATAGGAAACATAAGTAAACATTTAGGGCTTAGCGTTTTGGGGTGGATGTAATCATGACTCTGCAGGGCGTGCTGCGCAGACAGCCATGATTTCATATTTAGGTTAATTTGACCAAACCTGGAACAAGCTGTTGTTGACCAGCTGTTTGAAACTCCAAGCATCTTTAACATGACAATAAAGAAAACACATACACACAAAAAAAAGAAAAAATTCTGGGAAATTTCTGTCCTTTTATGCCACAATGAATTCCTGAATGTGCTACATCTGCAAGGTAGTTCCTCAATGTCACCCCTTCACCACTTTAAAGAGCAGCCTAAGAGAGCTGGTTTCATTGACTGAATGAAATATAAAATGTGTGGCCCATGTTTTCTCACGACCAACTTGCGAATTTGTGTCACTGGATCCACATGTTGGGCCTCTCGCAACATCTGTTTGCTGAGCAGCATTTTGATTTAGTAATGACATCAGGAAATGTGTCTTTTCAGCAGAGGAGGAGCTCAGAGTTGGGGGGAGTTGGCAAGGGAAGGGGTGGGGGGAGACAGTCAGGGGAAAGGAAAAAAAAAAAAAGGAAGGCACAGGATGAGGAACAGCAAAAGGGGCGCTCCTCCAAAGTTCCAGTTGTTTCACAACTCCGAGTTCATGTGTTGATCACAGACGTTGCGTGGGGTGAATGACGAACAAATTCAGGAAGTTGAGCCAGGTGGGGGCTGCTCATAATGAGGTTTCAGTTAACCTTTAATCCCAAGCCATTGTGGACCTTTTGTCTACCGCTGTTGACCCCACACTGGTAGAGACCTCCCCAGGAGTTTGTCTTGGATTCTCAAGATGATACACACAGGGAGATCTTGGCAGAAAACAGGATCTCTGCTTTCTGTTTTAGTCAGTCTGTGCAAATGTGTGGAAGGATCTGAGCCAAAGCACCCCCCCACACACACACACACCCCATTGGACACAAACATATAAACACATTTATAAAAGTTCAATATATCTCTGCTAAATTAAAGCAAAACCAAATCAACACTCACCTGTTAGAGTTTATTTGTTAGAGAGACGCTGTTAGTAATGTGCAATATAAAAAGTTTGTTAACTCTTGAGTAAATATGTTGGGTTAGTCAAAGTCTTTATGGTCATGAATGAGAGTTGAAGAGTTTTTCTTTCACATACCTGTCGTTGTGGCAGGTTGCACATCTAACTGTTCTGCTACCAAGCCATCCACTGGTGTGCATCCTGCTACAAGACAAAGGAAATAAAGGAAAACTGTCTCTAAGAAAGAATAAAGTCAGAAATAATGCAATTTATATCAGGAAGTCCCATTGCCTGCCACTGCTTGAAGGAAATTTTAATATATTAAACTCACGGATATTAAAACTTACAGCATACTCTCTTCCCTTTCAACAAACAATCTTATGAAATAAACAGAGGCAATAATAACAATGGCATCAACCACAACAATATCATAATAATCTAACCCCAAATCTGCTTTTAAAAGAAATGAACTGTCACAGCCCTGATGAAAATCACTCTGTGACCTTTAAGCCATGCTGTTTTAAGCATAAAACTCAATCATGAGACTGGCTAAGCGCCTCTTCTAAAAGCTGCTCTGCCAGTGGTAGCCCTTCAGCATTCCTCCAGAGAGGTGAGACAGAGGGCACCTAAACGAGCCATGTCATACTGTAGAGTAAGGAAAAGTGTGAAGACAGTGTAAAAATCACTACTTACCCCAGATGAGGAGAACCAGAAAACAGCCAGAAAGCATTGGTGAGAAACTGGCGGCTGTCATTTTGCCTGGTGGTGCTCTGTCTGTCCTCCCTGATGGGACAGAATGACACATCTCCACCTTTGTGTAGAAATAGTCTGTAGAACAACAGGAAGCCCTTATGTCCTACAGGATGGACGGATTCATGCAACAGGACAGAGAGCCACTGATTAGGCTACTGTGGCCCATTGGTGCATCACCATCACTCTCTCTCTCTTTATCTACTTCCTTTGCTCATCCCACCCTCTATTTTCAAACAGAAGGAGAAAAGTTGGGGAGAGCCCCACCTTCTCTTTTTCTCTCCTCTCTCTCTCTCTTTCTCTCTGTTTGCCCCTTTGCATGCCATTTTTATGAATGAAAGCAGTATTCAGCTATCAGTAATGGCAGTGCTTTTGTACTGTTATTTTATTCATGTCTGCTTCATGTTTCCCACGTTTTACTTGAACGGAAATCTGTCACTGTGTTTTTAAACTTATTTCTGCGACAATCTGAGAGACATGCATGATTATCACTAACAAGCCAAAGGCTTTCATTTGACTTGTTTTCTTTTAACATGAAAGGAACAATTAGTCAAAGTACGAAGAAAGTTTTGAATTATATTTTAAAGGTGTACTCTACTGAATATAAAACTAGCATAGCGCTCCTATCAGTTATGTAAATGACTCAGATTTTGCACAGGTCCCTCTGGAACCACAAATTTATTCACATATACTTTAATCCTGAAGCGAATTAAATCAGAAACTCAATTTTTAAGACTGTGATGGCTGATTTTGTTGCTGTAGAGTTAAAGACTTGTTGCACATGACTGGCTTTGAGTCAGAAATCTGTTTTTTTGGGGGGGTGGTTAGTATCTGTGCTGTGTTACACCATCAGGAGTGCAACCATCCTCCCACCACCTCTGCGTATGACAAAACAAAACTCAGCTTCTGTGGTAAGAAGAGGCAGCAGGGATCTCCACTTTGTCCAGTAGTATACTAACACACTTGTCCACGTCACTGAATGGCGAGTGCTCTTCCTCAGCTGCCGGTGCTTGGGAGAGAGCCAGTTCACTCGGGCCAAGAATTGCTTCCACATTTCATTTCAGATAAAGGAGGCTGCTGTCTTTTTTATGTAACTCATTTAAACCCATCAAATAGAAGCTTAAATATAGTCATCTGTATCAAATTTGTAGTATAAATGAACTTAAACAGCTGAATGGATTTTTCCTGGGAGGATGTGCACAACATATTTCAAATGGGCTGTTTTACAGAGCTGGCAGGTCTTTCTATTACGAATAAATGCTTGTTACATCAATTACAGTCAGTTAATATTTTAAGGAGTAACTATTTCATCAGTTGTTTTGGGAATCTTTTCATCTCTGAGTCTTTATCACAGATTGTAAAGTTTAGTTTACATTATACACAAATACTTCCTGTTGATAACAGTCTTGCTCTCCGAGCTTTTCTTCCTTTGTATGTTTGCGTTTGTTTGACAGCTCACTCTCACTATTGAGCTACTTCAAATTCCAGTGCAGACACATCAAACGGGCAGTATCATCTCAGATACCTTTGCTTTGTGGATGCATAATTGATCACCAGGAATGCGCGATATAAACAGCAGAACCAGAGCAAAGAGTGAAACACACATAGTTAGTCCTGTTTGTGTGGTGTAGTATAGAAGCAGAGCATGCCCAGGCAGCTTTCTTCATTCAAATTAGACTCACATATGAGATGTGGGAACATGCTGTGTCAGGATTAAAAGTAACTTAACAGTGCCATCTTGTGCATCACAGAAGCAGCATTTGTGGAGAGAGGGTTAAACTTTACAGTCCAGCTTACAATTTACAGTATCTCCAAACTGACATGAGACAAATAAAATGAATAGGGTGTGGTCCTGATGAATGTTTAAAGTGATTTATCTTTGCCCACATGAGCTTCGCAGGCTAAACTAATGATTTAAAAAAAGTTAGCTACACAAAATAGTTATCCCTAACCATTCTTAACACGCTCCCCTCTACATTTCTTATAAAACTAAATGTCCTGATGGATTTTAATAAAACAGGGAAAAGCAGCGTTACGTAGCCTATTTCAAGTAATCGTTCATTCATTCAAATTCTGAGATTACATCACAGATTATTTAAACTATCTTACTTAATATATATAAAATTATAGAGACTGAATATAAAGCTTTGTATTTGAACTAAAGACAAATGAATTTTAATTTAGCAGGGACTTTTTACTTCAAATTGGGTGCTTTACAACCCAAGCTCAATGTTGCTCAATGTTGATGCATTTAAACTAAAAAAAAAAACAAGAGATGGAAAAAAGAAATCGTCGTCATAATTTCTACTCTTAAATTGTCTGGGTTTGCATTTTACGTGAGGTCCGTAACAGCATCAGTGGCCTGAGGAAGCTTCATCATCATGTTTGGCCCTCACAGCTGAGGCGGATTTGTGTTGGCCCCCCCTGGAGGAGGACAACAGAACAACAGCTCATCTGTTTTCTGTCCGACTCATGTCCATTGGAATGTGGAGAAACTGTGGGCCGCTTTCCAGCCCCCATTAATCCGCTTTAATTCTCAAGATCATCACACATTTAACTTTAAAGACAACCTGCCCTTTCAAGAGATTTCTGTCTATATTACTTTAAGTAAATAAACAATACCTCGCTATAATAAAGTAACAATTATAAACAACAACATCATATTCCTGTCACATAATTTTAGTTTATTTATGGTATCTGCTCTCCAAAACGATGGCTCCACCTTTCTGTTCCCCCCTTCGCTCCTCTTGTGTGTTTTCTGAATAAAACTGCGTCTCGTCTGTACAGAGAGCTCATTTGATCGCATTTAGATGGCGGTTCAGTCCAGTTGCATCAGTTCCTGTGTGTGTCTGTGTGTGTGTGTGTGTGCGCGCGTGTGTGTGTGTGTGTTTGAACAGCGGTGCCGTGGCAGCTCCACACTACTTTTTTTTTTTTTTTTTTTCTAAATAAATTTCCCCAGGAGAAGCAGAATAGTAATAAATCCTCCTCTGCCTGGAAAAGGCTGTGATCATAATAAAGACGTCACCCTCCTGCTCGGGTTGGCTCACCAAAGCCAAGTGCGCAGCTATTCGTAAGCTACAACAACAAGCAGCGGCGGCAGCAGCAGCGGCAGCACCATGCCCGAGGATAACGTAGTGATTTCTCTGAGATCCCCCCGCCGACCGGACACCGTATCTGCGTCAGATCCATAGTAAATATTCAGCTGTTTCTTATTATTATGGTTATTTGTTCCGGATCTTTCCACTTAACCAAAAAAATTAAATAAATAAATAAATAATAATAATAATAAAAAATAAAGCACACACACAGAGCACAGAGAGGGACTTGATCGCGTTGCGGGCTGTTGTCGCCACAGATAGGACGCAAGAGGCGGATTTGAAGGTATTTAATAACTGCGACACTGGCTGTTAGAGGCAGACGTGATGTGCTGTCATTGTGCTGATCTGTGCGCACGGCTCTGTGTGTGTGTGGGGGATTTTTTTGTGTGTTTTTGTTGTTGTTGCTTTTGGGGTTTGTTTGTTTTTTTCTGAGTGTGGTGCATTTAAATGGGCACCGAGCAGCTGCGTTTATTGCACGGAGCTCTGCAGTTTCAGGACTTCATAGCTGTGGTTGAAACGTGTTCGTAGCGAGTAGTCCAGGAGGGGAGGGGGGAGAGAAGAGGGGGGGTGGGGGTGGGCGCACAAAAACAATAATAATACATTTTTAAAAAATGCAGTTTCCAGAGCTCAGATTTTCCTTTGTACTTATTTTCGATCGTCGTTGTGGCCCAGTCGGGGGAGTTGGTGTTTGCTGAGGTGTTTGTTGGACGTGTGAAAACTGCGCTACGCACTTTTCCTGCTCTGCTTCATGTTGCATTTCTGGAGAGGCACGCCCACTCCGACCAATGTGGACGTCCTCGTGCTGTCAAACGCGCACAGACTTCATCCATTCGTGCACGCGGGGTCACTTTTAATTCCCTCGCCTCTTGGCCAAGTTCAACAAATGGCTAAAAGGAGCTAGAGGTTATCTACCATGAACAGTTTAAAGCACCTGTAAGGAAGGCTTTCTTTCTCTTTTTTTTTTCACATTAGATGTCAGTTTTGTTTTCCCAACAGAGGGGGGCACTCTTTCAAATAGTGAGAGTAAAAGGGGAAGTTTTGTATCTGTGAGGCAGAGACGGTGTTAAAGACTAATTATAAAATTAGGTAAATCATATTGTATCAAAACTATATTTTATGAGCACACAGATACCTGTCAGTTTTATTATATATTATTATATCATTATATTCCAGTACCAGTTATTGGTACTGGAATATGTGTTCAACAGCCATAAATTAACTAAACCACACACTGAGCCAAAAAAAAAACAAACAAACAAAAAAAACCAAACCCAAACATATTATTCCCCAATAATTCTCCTGATTATCTACATGCATGTTCGCCATGCACTCCACGCTTGTGGGGTCGGTGTCAACCCATTTTCGTTTTCTTGTTTCCAAAGAGTCATGGAGGAAACAGCTCCCGCAGACCCAACCCCTGGCATAGATGCTGCCCCTCCAACCCCGAGACCTCCGCCTTCCCCCTTTGCCCCCTCCCGCAGCCTCCTGGAGTGGAGACGGAGGGTCAAGTCAGAATATATGCGCCTTCGCCAATTAAAACGCCTTAAAAAAGCAGAGGAGGTCAAGGTGGGTCGACCTGGTTGCTGATAGGTGTGCTGATAAATACAAGGCTGTGTAACTGTATACATTGTGTGAAAAACACTGTGTGTGTTTATGTGCCCAGCTGCATGAATGGCATATTCTCTATTTTGTTTGTTTCTAGACCCTGTTCATGTCCAACAGACAGAAGATTGAGCAGCAGACAAATCTCCTGAACACGGAGTGGTCCAAGCTCAGGATTCAGTCCATCCCTTTGTCAACTTTTAGTGGAGCTATGCCTGGCAAGAAGGTGTGTGTGTGTGTGTGTGTGTGTGTGTGTGTGTGTGCGGTGTGAAGGAAGTGATATATTATAAGAACAACACAATGGACCAGAAGTGGATCAAATCATTGACTAACATGGATATAAAATAGTCCAACAATTTAGGAGATGATGCTGAGGACTTTTGTAGGGTCTGGTCACCCCTAATGCATGTATAGCTCTCTTACAGATGTGTACAGTGGAGTTTGGCTTCCCAGGATTCAAATCTCAAGCCATCAGCATGAGACCTCTGTCAACGGTGGCGGGGATTCCCTTCATGTACTCCTGGTCGCCTCTGCAGCACAATTTCATGGTATGAAGTGGTTGGATGGGTGGGTTGACGCAGTGACAGTGTTGTTACAGGTTCAGAGCACACGTTGTGTAATATTTCACATCATTCGCCTGATTCTAATTTAGAAGGTGTTTTGTTTTTGTTTGGCGGAGATGGACATGCTCCCTTGTGAGCTGATTCAGTCTAGTAGCTCATGGAACATCAAAACCAGTCATCAAGGCACACCATCAGCCAAGCACAGGACACTTTCTCTTTGTTCCAAGATAGCTTTATTTTGAAAATACGTACTTTTCATCTGGAAAAGGTCACACAGTCACAGAACAGAAACACTTTCACACACTGTTCTTGCTGCACAGCCCGCTTCAGACTTATGTTGTTTCCTTCTGCGTCCTAGGTGGAGGATGAGACCTTCCTTCACAACATCCCTTACATGGGAGACGAGGTACTGGAACAGGATGAGGCTTTCCTGGAGGAACTCATTGATAACTATGATGGTGTTCATGGTGATAGAGGTGTGTGTCCCATCAGAGATGCAGCTGAAATACTGTGACAAAAACACTGAAGGTTGATTTGAAGTGTTGACATTTGTTCCAGAGGGTGGATTCATCAGTGACGAAATATTTAAAGAGCTGGTGGAGGCCTTGAGCCAGTACTCTGACCACGAGGAGGAGGAAGAAGAGGAAGCAGTGGTGGCGGCAGAAGCTGCAGGGAAGAAGGAGGAGGAAAGAGTGATGAGGAGGAGCTCAGTGGAGGGTTCAGACGAGACCAAAGCAGGGGCTGTGGCGTTTGTGAGGCGGAAGAGGAGGAGCACGACTGAGGGTGAGCAAGTCCTCAGCTGGGTATTTGTGTCCTGCTTCATTTACAAGGCCGGCGCTCTTCCTCTCATGACACTACACAGCTGCCAGAAGGTCACATATTGAGTTGTCATTGGTTACCTAAAGCTGCCCCTGTTTACCCGACTGAGTACTATATTCGTGTGTGTGTGTGTGAGTGTGAGGCAACCTGTTTGTCCATGACATTGATATGGCCCATCTCTAATGACAGCACGTAATGACTTCTCGTACAAGGCTTTATGAGAGACCAGGCTATACACACACTCCAACACCAACACTTAGTGAGAGTGAAAAGAAAGCACACCTGGGCACACAGTTGTTCAGCTGCAGGTACACAAGCAAATGTACTGGTCAAGGACCCGTGAATAGAAGACACTGAAAAAAAAAACAACTCCTATTACATCAGAGTATTCACAGAGGATTGCTTTCAGATCATGTTGTTGCGAACTGGCCTTGAGGACTGGGAAAACTTCTGTTGGATTGCAAAATGTTTAAAAGGACATATTACATAAGCTTTGTTTGTGAATCTGTATCAAATCCCAATTTTTGTGCAAAACAAACTCTCTCTTTCTGTCCTCCAAAGTGAGGGACTTGTGCAGCAGCAGCAGCAAGAAGATCCCCAATGATAAGATATTTACTGCCATCGCCTCCATGTTCCCCTACAAGGGCACCACGGAGGAGCTGAAGGAAAAGTAAGAAAAGTGAAGTGAAACGTGGGATCTATGTACACAATGCTCAGAAAGCCGTTGCTTAGTATTCACCATGGAGACGCAGGCTGTCGGGGAGAAAAGCAATAATGGTGGCTCCCTCTCAGGCTCTCTCTTACTCAAAAGAACAGTTCAGCGTTTGAAAGAGCTTTGTTTAGAGAGAAAAGTGTTCTTCTTCGCCTGACAACAACTTCAAATGACTGTACTAATACGTGAGGCTCAAATGCACGACGTGACTAAGGCGTTCCCTGTCACCTCTGCAGGTACAAGGACCTTTTAGAGCCCCCCGACCCGGTGAAGCTGCCCCCGCTTTGCACCCCCAACCTGGATGGACCTTTCGCTAAGTCTGTGCAGCGGGAACAGTCGTTACACTCCTTCCACACACTGTTCTGCAGACGTTGCTTCAAATACGACTGTTTCCTCCACCGTAATGGCTTGATTTATGTTTATTATCATTTCTCATGCAAGTTTGTTTCAGTTTAAAAAAGATAAGATGATCATACAATAGCTTCCCTGCTTTGTTTCCCTTTTTGTGTGTTACATTTACTTGCATACTGATGACTCTGATCCTGATATGCTGTAGAATAAGTTTAAATCTTTTTGTTTTCTGTTCATAAAGCTTTTCATGCGACACCTAATGTTTACAAGAGGAAGAGCAAAGAGATCCGCATGGAGACCGACCCATGTGGTGTAGATTGTTTTCTGTTACAGGTATGCTGCGCTCACACTTGTGTAACATATTCGTAAATTCTGTTCAATGCAGAACTCTTGTTTTTCCCCATCCTGTGTTCTGTGAAGAAAGGGGCCAAAGAATTTGTGGATCAGAATATGCTACGGTCACAGAGGTCTCGGAGACGACGGAGGCAGCAGCGTCCCGCCAGCTCTGCCTGTCCTGGACCGTCTGGGTCTGCCGAGGAAGGCAAAGAGGGTGACAGCGACCACGAGACCACTTCCTCCTCAGGTAGGACTTGGATTTCACAGGAACAGGATATGGAACTAGTTTCAAAACTAGTTTTCAAACCACCTGGTACCTATTTCGGTTTTCCTTCAAGTTTCAAATTTAATTCAGTATTCAAACTTCAGCATCATTATTTAGCAAAGTTACAATAGTGCTTTTGTCAAATATGACTGATACTAAACAATTTTTTGAAAATCCACTTTCTTAGCTAATCTCAAGTACATTGTCAGGTGATAATTCAATTAAAGCGATCTGAATTTCCATACAGTACAGGCACAGTTATTAGACTCTGAGTCACTGTATGACTCTGAGAGTGAATGCATCATTTACCATAATTACCCCAAATTCCCCCTTTTTCTGGAACACTATCTGCCCTGAGTGCAGCTTTTCAGACAAGTGAAATTTGGCCAGAGCTGATAGCTTTCAAGTCATATCCGACTCCACTCCCCCTCTCTCCATCCCCCTCTCTCCATCCCCTCTCAATATAAGCCTCCTCTTGCCAAACAAAATAAACCAACCATTAGTTTGAATGTTTCAGTCCCAACACAAACACTTTGTTCTGTCTCCCTCTACATTTACTGTTTTCTTACTTTCCTTTTGTTTACGTCTTCACGTGGATAGCAGTGGGGGCAGGAATAAGAGCAGTTTCCCCTGAATCTTTATCTTCTCCCCTGCAAAGCTCTCAGGTTGTTGTTCATGGCTGTTGGGGCCTCACTGGAAGTCTCTGTTGGTTTTGGAAACAGCTCACGCTTAACCAATGACTCAGCAGACGCTCTAACACGTGCTGAGATAATGTGGAAAAAACAGATTGTTGAGCAGATTAATAAAGATACCCATTGCTGGAGCATGCAGCCACAGCAATGCTGCATTTAGGCTGTTGCCAAGCAACATCCGGCTCTCTGCCTGGAGCTGTGGGTGTACAAGCATCGATCCTGAATATACCCCAAAAGCTAAATCAAAGCCCATGGTCACTTGTGTGTGTTTATGTGCATCCAGATGCACAAAAATGGCATCCCGAAATAATAATGTATCAGTGTAACGTTAAATTAACCACCTGTGTGTGTAGATGAGAAGTTGCTGAAAACGTTTTGCCAAGATTAAGTAATAGAAAAGTGGTTGCATGTGCTGTTCATTTTGGTTTCTTTAAAAAAAAAAAAAAAATTATAATAATCTTGTTCCCAAAAGTGGTTAGTCATTAATTCTTATGTGTATTTTTTGTATTTTTGCATGTGTGTGTGTGTTTGTCTGTGAGACAGAGGGGAATTCCCGTTGCCAGACTCCAACCAAGCTGCGTTCAGGGGACGATGACGGGGAACAGCAGGCGTGCTGTGTGGTCCAATGGAGCGGGGCGGAGGAGTCGCTGTTCAGGGTGCTACACGGCACGTACTTCAACAACTTCTGCTCCATCGCTCGTCTCATCGGTACTAAGAACTGCAAGGAGGTGAAATATTTGCATATTTTACAGTTTCTTCGCCTCCGTATGTTTCCTATGGCACCATAAGAAGAACATACTGTGCTTTGCTGTATTCATTCACCGTTTCAAACACTTGATGTTGTCTAACAAACTCATAATGATTCATAGCACATAAAATTTAATGGCTCGGATCGAAAACAAATCAAAACCACAAAATTTTTGTAAGTTGCTAGTACAATTTCGAATTGAATTCCCAGATCATTTTTAGATTCACAGTGGAAGTTCAAAATAAATCATTTCCTTAAGTCCATGCATTCTTCTCCTTTGTCAAAAGTCAGTGCCTACATTAGCCACAATGCAATTCAACTGCTGTACCTTAAGTCAGATTTGATTCAGGTGTATTATGCCAGGAGCCATTAATGTGGCCTCAAGTTTCAAGGTTAATTAATTGAGGGGAGAAGGACAAGCTACTTAGACTAATAAAAACTCAGGTCTTTCTAACTCCAGACCTCCATTTTTTTTATATCAGACCCTTACCGAAATTGACATCTTTGCTTCAAGTGACGTCAGTTGAGGCAAAGAATTCGTTCAGTTCCATCTGGAGCCTCAAAAAGGCTTTATAGTACTCCCAGAGACCTGAAAACACACTTTGATGTGTGAGGTCGGAGGAATTCCCCCTTTAAAATACCAGATGGTGAAATAAGAAAGCAGCAGGAAAATGATTTTAAAAACTTTTAATGCCTCAGTAGAGCAGGAGATAATAAAAAAAAATCACATAAAAAAGTGCATAGAAAGAGGACGATAAGTAAACAGACATAGAAGCAAGAGGATTTATGACAAAGCACAAGCAGTGAAGTTACTACAGCTGTGAGTTACAAGCTGGCTCTAGCTTACCAGCTATATGTTAGGAATGTGTATTTGTAAATAATAAATAATAAACTATGACTGATGCTTTCTGAAACTGGAGCATAATTGTTTAAAAAGTTTTACATTGCTGATTTCTGTTGCATTTGCGTCAGTGCAAGTGTAACAACACATGCATCCTGTGACTGTGGTTTTATGGTGTGGATAATTGGGCTGACTACAGAGAGAATGGCATGTAGCACCATAAACAGGGATGCTTACCAGATGTAACATCTCTCATATACTCTTCCTGAAGCAGCTCTTCAGGTTTTGTGGGAGTTCTACAGTTTTGTTTTTTTTTGTTCACTGTTAGTGTTTTTTGTGGAGGCCGGTTGTCTCTCTCTCTCCCGGCGCAGGTGCGCAGGTGGATGACTGCATGACTGGGCAGGTGTTCGCAGCAGCAGGCAGCGCAGCTCATTTCTACAATTAGGCACACTGCTTATATTCGTCAGGTTCCTTCCCTGGTTGTCGTTGTTCTACCTCGCGTGGACTCTGGACTCTGTGTGTGAGACTATCTGAACCTTCCTGCCCGCATCCTTAGTTTTTTCTTTATTTGTGGGACACTTTTCGTGAGTTTATGTTGTGCTAGTGATTCTGGTTTATTCATCCTTGTGAGTGGATTTATGTTCTGGTGTGCGTTGTTTTTTTTTGTTGTTTGTTTTTTTATATATATATCTATTTTCATTGTTTACCTGTTCTCCCTGTGTTTTGTCCAGCCCACCTCAGTATAAGAGTCAAAGTATCTAAGGGGAATCAAAACCTTAACAGGTTTAGACATTCCCAGACTCCCGTCAACTGACTCACTGTCGTGTCAACTTTAGGTAGCTTGCAGGATGTTTTTGTTTTACTCTGAAGCACCCGATAAAGAACAGCTATAACTAATTTTGACCTATCTAAGACATGTCGAAGCAGCCTTAGTCATTACGCCCAGCCCCTTGCAGTGCCTCTTGTCCCGTTGCCAGAGGAGTCCAGAATCTGTACCAGCCTGTCCACTGATGCCCACTGCTTAATCAGGTGGAAATGCTAAAACCAGCTGCATCATTATGTATGTCTGTGTCCTAGGGAAGAGGCCAAATCCGGGTTTTGGCAGCCAGAGGTGGTTGAGCATGTGTGCACAGATGTACGTGTATGTTTGGCCTCTGTGGTGGTGGTTTTGATAGCAGAGGATGGGGGTGTGAGTGGCGTAATCGAGGCGATGTGCTTTTCAGCTTGAGCAGCACTACATTACAAAACACAGCAAGGACGGAGAGAAATCAGAATTTCTTCACAGTCATGTACATTGGGGATAAACCTCCATGTGTTGTTGTTGTTCATCTTTTTTTCTGTCTCCCCCCACAGGTGTATGAGTTTGCAGTGAAGGAAGTCCTCATCCATCGTGTTCCTTTGGAGGATGGAGGCATTTCACCCCAAAAGAAGAAGAGGAAACACAGGCAGGAAATAACAAGTTATTCTCTCACTGTTTGCTGTCCTTTGCTGAATGATGGAGACATGATCTCTTTCAAAAGGGGAGCTTGAGTTTCAGTGAAACTGAATAGAGGAAGGGTGAAATAAATAAATAAAGTAATGACAGACAAAAAGGCCCTAAAAATAAAAATCTCCTTGCACTGCTAAATTAGTTCACACATCTAAAGTGTGTCATAGGTGGAGAGCAATGAGGGTTTTTTTTCTTTGCTTTTTTTTTTTTTTAATAAAAAACCTTTTTCTTGTGTTTGTTTGCCATGGCAGGTTATGGGCAAAGATTCAGCTAAAGAAAGGTGTGTTCATCCCACACAGCATGAATATTACCACATTGTGCCCTCTTCAAATACAATGCAACATACTGTGCCAGTCTGATGGCTTTGTCCTCTGTTGCTCCAGATAGCTCATCCAATCAGGTATACAACTACCAACCATGTGACCACCCTGACCATCCGTGTGACAGCTCCTGCCCGTGTGTGATGACCCAGAATTTCTGTGAGAAGTTTTGTCAGTGCGAGCACGAGTGTGAGTGTCTCTTTTTCTTTCTTTTTTTTTATTCCCATGTGTCGCCCATCTCTCACTTGTATTCTTTGTTTATCCTCACACAAACAATAACACAAAAGTAGCCTGTTCTGCCCCGCGAAACTAAAAGAAATTGGTTAGTCACCACATTTTCCACTGGAAGCTTTCGGTAGCTTTAAAGCATTTTTTGCCAGCCCACAATAGAGCAGGGCAGCGCAATGGAAAGTGATTCTGCAGTGTTCTGGCAGTGGTCAGAGGAGAAACCGTCCTCTGGTGGGGATAGGTGGGTGTCTGTTTGCTGCAGCAGCAACGACCCAAAACTGTGTTTTCCTAAATGGCCACATGGTGGAGGAATGCATTTAGTATTTTTTTCTCCAGAGAGTTTACATTAGAGGAAAAGGATAAGAAAAAGTAAACATTTTCTGATGGTTTTACCTCATTTGTTCATCAGTTGTGGTTCAGTCACCTTCTGCCCTCTCCTCCTCCTCCTCCTCCTCTTTACCCGACTGTTACCTCGCCTTTTCCCGTAGCTGAGGAGAGCTGGGGCCAAACAGGAAGCAGCTCTCGTTTTGCACATGTGTGTGCGCTAAAGACTTGGAAACAAATCAAAGAGATGTGACGGGCTCCGTGCCTGATATACAACATCATCTCCAACATCAGTATGAGTCAGGCAGCTCCAGCTAAACAGTATTTGATGATACAGACACATAAAACACGCAGACCAGGAATGGGAGGGTAAAGCACCAGGGGAAGGCAAACGCCGCCTGGAGCTCTTCTTATGGACAGCTTTCTCCAAGCAGAGGCTGCTGGGAAGATATTTTGGTTATTCCTGCCTGATCCTCCTGTTCATCTGCCTGGAGGGTGTAATGTTTCACTCTGCAAAATTGTAGTTGAGCATATCTGCCGGCAGAGGTCTCCGATGAGCTTCTCAGCCACTGGGCTTCTGTACTGCAGCTGCATTTTGAGATGGAGTTATTTGTCATAGTCATATTGTCATCAGCCAAGTTATGTAATTTAATATATTTTCTGCATCGCTGCATGCAGTTTTGGCATAACCTCTCTCAGTAGGTTTCCCTGTCTCAGCAGCTGTATGCCTAAATGTTTTCCAGGCCAGAACCGCTTTCCCGGCTGCAGGTGTAAGACTCAGTGTAACACTAAACAGTGTCCCTGCTACCTGGCCGTGAGGGAGTGTGACCCGGATCTGTGCATGACCTGCGGTGCTGCGGACCACTGGGACAGCAAGGTGGTCTCCTGCAAGAACTGCAGCATCCAGAGAGGCCTGAAGAAGGTACGCGCTGACACTTCTCAAAAGTCGTTCCGCACACAACATGACAGGGTTCAGATCACTCATGTAGTTCTTCGCATTTAGCACCTACTGCTGGCGCCGTCAGATGTCGCCGGCTGGGGCACATTCATCAAAGAGCCGGTTCAGAAGAACGAGTTCATCTCAGAATACTGCGGAGAGGCACGTCAAAGCTTTGTAGTCAGATTGTATCATTTGGTTTTTGCGCTTTGTGATTGACTGTAGTTTTGTACTCAGAGTATTTGTTTTGAATGTGTGTGTCTGAGCAGCTGATCTCTCAGGATGAGGCAGACCGACGTGGCAGGATCTATGACAAGTATATGTCCAGTTTCCTTTTCAACTTAAACAATGGCAAGTATTCCTCACTCTTGCTTCCGCGTTTTTCCACCAGCCTTCCCACAGTCACAGTCTCTTAAGTAATCCTTAATATACTCTGTGTGTATGTCTCTCAGTAGACTTTGTTGTGGATGCCACACGAAAAGGGAACAAAATCCGCTTTGCAAATCATTCAGTTAATCCCAACTGCTACGCCAAAGGTAAAACTGACTCCGCTGTTCTGCTGTAAACTGTTGTGTGTGAATTTTGAGGGGTTTTTTTTTTTGTTTGTTTGTTTGTTTCATGGAATGAAAGCAGTATTTGGTTGGCTGATGTTTGGTTTGCTGCGGTTGCAGTGGTAATGGTGAATGGAGACCATCGCATTGGAATCTTTGCCAAACGAGCTATCCTGCAAGGAGAGGAGCTCTTCTTCGACTACAGGTAGAGTCACGGGCCTTTTTGTGACTCTCCATCAGCTTCAAAGTAAAATAAAAAAAAACAAAACAAGGCAGCTGTAAATTGTGCCTGAATTAGTGGTTTCTACAGATGCTGTGTGCTAAGACTCTTTCCTTCATCTTCCTCCCACAGATACAGCCAAGCTGATGCCCTCAAATATGTGGGGATAGAGAGGGAGGTAGACATGACTTAGCTGTCCCTGCTGTGTACCTCCAGAACCTGCCCTTAACTCCTCAGCCACCCACTAACACATCTGTCCTTCTCTGCAGCGTCACATCTATCCGACGAGTTTCTATCAACAGTTACTGTCTCTGCCCTCTCCTGCTGCACTTCCAAAAATAGAAAATCCCTCCGTGGTGTCTGCAGGTTGCTCGTACCCTGCAAACACAACATGCCATCTCCTTAAGTGACAACCGTCAGACCCCCCCCACACACACACACACCCCTTCCTCTCATATGTCCAAACCCACCAACCTACCTGCGAGACTGTATATGCCAAGCTTATGAAACTAAACAGTTTAAAGTGGAAATACTATTAATTCAGACTGCACACTCTTTTCATTTTCGTTCCATCTTGTCAAAGAGGCTTCAATACAGTGTGTTACCCTCTCAGTAGTTCTGTTACCGTTTTTATAGACTGGCTTTTTTTTTTCAGGGGGGGACCTCTCAATACATAATGCAAGCTTTTACATCATACCTTATGATGATCAGTAAAATGCATGTGCTGTCTCTTGGATAAACAAACCATTAAACATGTTAGCTACAGCATTAGTTTCAGTCAGACGCTGCTCTACTCTGGGCAGCCACCCAGTATGGTAGTGTGATGTCAACCCTTCTGGTTGTTCTTCAGAACAACATGACCGGGTATGTTCCTCTGTGAACCGTCTCAGCAGCTAGCATCACCTTCACGTCTCTATGGTCAAAAATAAGTTATTGTGCATTTATCTCATTTGTTCTGCAAAAAAAGCGAAAAAGAAAAAAATAGGCAACCAGACAAGAAACCGACTGACTGAATGTAACATGTTGATGATGGTGAAGAGATCTCATCCCTCCTTTAGTTTCACACATTAACCCATTCTGTTGGTACTCTGAGCAACATATATGCACATCAGACATTATCATCCTGTTTACATCATCTTCACGCCTTCACACTTTGCAAGGCGATCAATTCAGAAAACAAACGAGTCACAGAGAAAACGTCTTCCTTTAAGAATCGTTTAAGTGCCAAATGTTTCCAGGCAGAAAAAAGCTGACATGGTGTGGCTGTGTGAAAGATAACTTTTGCAAGGTTATAACAATGGGAAACACAAAAACATAAAATCAGTGTATGACCAAATATTAAAATCCCCCCATATGTGAATGTAAAATATCATTTATCATCTTTTCTTTATTTTTCTATACGTCCAGCTTTGTTACTCCCTCTGTTTTTCATTTATAAAACATTAAAGCCCGCTTTGAAATGAGATCTTTCTCAGTAGAGATGAACAAAATGGAGTTTACTGCTATGTACAGTGTATGCCTATAAAAATAAAACTTTAACTTTATACATTATTAAACGCTGCCCTGGTCTCTATGTGTGTTAACCACAAACAGTCACTGATACAAAAGCCGTGGTGAGATAACAGTTTTCCTTCAAGCGTCTTTTATTGAGGAGACAGGTTGGCTTTGCCTTGAGTCACACAGTAATGATCATTTACAGTGAAAGTATTACAAAACAAAACTGAGCGAGTACCGAAGAACAAGAACAAAATAACAAATAATTGTCCTAAATCTTCAGTGTGGTCACAAACACAACTGTAATCACCATTTCTGGTACTTGTTGTAGAAGGATTCAGTTTGATGGTGCAGAGAAGTCTAACCTCGTCCTCACTCTGGTGTTTTAACATCTGACTTCATGATGTCACTATTGACAGAGTGCCTGCTGATTTATACCAAAAGTGTTCCTAAATAACACATAATAGAGTTTTATACCCCTTCGAAAATGCAATTTTTCCAATCTTAATCTTTAATATTTAACTCCACAAAACATTAAACCTTACTCAGTATGCCTCACATTTTGTGGAATCAGCAGATACCCTGTCCTAGCTAACAATGTCTTGTTGGTCTGCTCCCTCTACTGGCTGCTTTTATCCCCATTACCTACAGCCTTGCCTCCATTACGAGGAGGCAGGCTGGACACGTCCAAGATCATTTCAGCACACATTGAAGATGTAAAGCTACATACAAACACGGCAGAAGAGCCACGCTTAGTGTCACACAGGCCTTGTTTCTGTCTTATTTAATACAGTTGTTGTCCTAAAATAAGTGAGCTGGACAGTTGGCATCAGTGCACATATTATTTTTTTCTGTCATTATGAAAGTTGTAAGTCAGTGGGCACAATACACAAAAATGTAAATATCCAGTCAGTCACACATACACACACTCCAGGGACCACGCATGAAATACCAAGGTGTAATGAAATGACACTGCTAGGCTGAATGTTTATAATCCATTTACCAATGAATACAGTAAGGTGTATACATTTATATAATACACAAGTCGACTCTTCCCTAATAGGCAACAAAGCATACTGGAGCCATGTCTGTTGGCCTGCACCTATGGAGTATGAACTATGAGTGGTGATTGTCCATTTAACAAAAACATAAAACTGCTCTCTGCATCAATCATTTTCGTTCCTTTCGGTCACTTTTCAGTTTCATTCACCTCCTATCAGCACATTCTTAAAAATATAACCTTTGAGTGCCAGCTTTTGGCCAAATCTGTACATTTTTCATACATTATTAGCAAGTCATGTCTTTACAGTAATTGCAGTTTTGGTTTTTTTTTTTTTTTACATCTACTGTACATTCTGTCTTTGTACATATTTGCACAACCTTGCCAATCTGTAACAGAGGAAAAACCAACAGTGTTGAGTTTTGGAGGTGTATTAGTGCTACAGAGAACAAGTGCTGTACTTTCTTTATCCTGAGCGTTCTTTAAAAGCTACCGTGAATAATTTTACTTTCAGTGCTGAAGCAGCCCTCAGTGGAAAACAGGTCTCCACTGAAGTGCTTGTTCATACATTACAGAGTCAAAGGAATTACATTCAGAGCACTCCATTCATCTGCATCGAACTTGTACAAACATAGGAATAAAAAAGTCGCTTAACAGATTATTCATATATTCACGTATACACTCATTACATCTTATTTGCTATAATGCTTCTGCAAATTAAACTGAGACATTAACATTATTGGAGGCTAAAAGAAGCTCGTATTATTGCATGTTACTGCAAAGTGCACTCATGCTCTACATATGCATAGCTAATATGTTGCAAATGTATTATTTTTTTTTTTTCCTCTCGCTCCATGTTTTTTTTTTTGTTGTTGTTTTTTTAACACACATAATTGTTTGTCAGTGGCGTGGACAGCTGCAGTGAATGAGGACAGCCCAAAGCTTTGGTTGCACGACACATCTAATGAAATTTCATCTTGCCGGAGATGGAAATTTCATTCCTTTGTAGATAAAATTTAGAATTTTCCACTGAAAGGAACTACACAAGCAGCAGTGTAGATGACAACACGCTGTCCTAAAGCATTATGCAAAAATATTCGAGCAGTGTGAATTAGTGAGTTATTAAAAGATTAGCATTTACACTCTTGTGGTCCTCTGTACATGTTACTGTGTGTGTCTATATGAATGCTTCTCCACATGGAAACAGGGAGCAGCTGTTTCCTGAAAGAAGGTTTATTATTATTATTATTATTATTATTGTTATTAGTGGTGGTAGTATTGTGAGATGACTAGTTCTTTTGTAGTGTGATTGTATGAAGGATGTTCGCCCAGGCCAAGCGCTCTGTAGCACGGAGCTACTGGCAGTTTGGCCATGACATAAGCGACCAGAAGACAGAAGGAGGGAGAACTTGGATATTTAGGTCACCCTGTGCCTGATGAGCTCCTTCACAGACTTTTGTTTCTGATTCTGCAGCACACCAACACAGACCGTCAGCTCTCACACTTGGAAGGTGCAGCATCTTCCAAACATCACACTCTTTTCCTGAAGCCTTACCTGAGAATGTGAGCACACTGTGATCGGCAAAGCTGCTATCTACTGACACTATGGCGAATCTGATCCACTTACATGTGCCATTCTGTATAGGTAATGCACTGTTATAGGATGCAATACAACAAATAGAAGCATATATACCTTTTACAGTCTTTATATGTATCATCTCAAAGCTCAAAGCTCCATGCTTGTCAGTTTGATCTCTCTTCGCTTGGTTGGTTGTTTATTCACAAACACCATTTTTGTTTCTTTGGATCCTGATTTAGCGGACCAGTTCTCGGCTGTGCTCATTGGTCAGACCCAAGGAAGGCTTATGAGCCTATTGTGTCTAAAATGGCTCCGTGAGAGATTGTCGTCAAAAGGTTTATTCTGGATGGCGATAAATCTATACAGTAAGATATTAGTAGCTTTATCGGTCTCAAAAATGGCTCAGAAAAGAAACGAATGAATAAAATTCTGAATACTTTAAACTGATGTTTAAACCGTAATTAAAGACCCCTTGAAATCCCTTTTCCCCACAGTGTCTGATCTAAACCCTATCTGAATAAGCTATAGCAGTTACTTCAGATCAAGCTTGCTCAGATGAGGCACTTCAGTATTTCACCCTGCAATACAGTGGGAGACTTGTTGGCTACTCACGCAACATGGGGCTTGATTTGAACTTTGAACCCAGCAGAACTTACCAAAATACATACTATGTAGAGCACCAGGCATCAGATCCCACTCAACCGGGGAAAGGAACACAAACCAAAATGTAAAAAAAGAAAACAATAACCATTAGAAAACTCAATATAGGTATCTGTGGTTGTTCTAAATACTATTTCCCTCCACCCGACCCCCCTCCCCTGGTTAAATCCCACCCACTGTCCCATAGGTCCTGTGATGCTAGTCACTCCTGAACTCCTCCTCGATTTCTGGGAGGTTCTTTTTTTCTCTCCTCAGGGTCTCGGTCAGTGGCCTCGCGCTGCTCGGGGACTCCAGGTTCTTGGGCTCATTGGTGTGGTAGCTGCCCTTCTGCTGATACGCATAGACATAGATGCTGTACAGGCCTCCGAGGAGCAGCAGCAGTGCCAGGATGAAAATGACTGAGAGATAAAAATAGCACAGTCAGGGCACAGGGAGGTATAGCAGACACACTGATGGAGAGGATGATTGTTTAGCTGCTTTTATTTTGCTGCATTATTATATTATATCTATTATATATCATATATTAAATCTTGGCTCAGAGCCTGTATTTCTGGGTTTTTTTTTTTTAACGTCTCTTCAGATCCATGTTGTCTCTGCTTAAGCTAGCCAGTCCTTTTTCTTTTCATTCAAGTTTAAGTTTATTTGTATTGCAATAGAAAAGGTACATCAGCGGTGCACCCGTCAAGGGAACAGCAAATAAACAAATTAACACATAAAAGCTGTAATGAGAGGTTAAGCTGCCAAAACATCCACCACAGTTTGTCTCTCTTCAAGGGATCCTTTATTATTTTCTTGTATTTTATGACAGGGGTGTCGCGAAAAGGGAAATTGCAGTAATCCAGCATGCTCATTACAAAAGCATCAGCCTGGGAATGGAAACTACTAATGTTAGAACTATTTTTCAGATGGCAAACATCCACCCTTGCAACGCTGCTAATGTGACTGCCAAAGGTCAAATCACAAAATGAGATTTGTAATGTGATTGCTTTTTTCATGGACCACCTGCCTCTGAGCTTTGCCACTTAAAACCAGAATTGTTCTTTCTTGCAACATGATAGCTCAGTAGCTCAAACTGCTGCCTTACAGGCTTTCAGGCTCCAACCTTAACACTCATTCTATCTGGGTGTAGTTTTAATGTTTGCCCTGTGTTTGCTTGGGTTTTCTTCTTACACTCTCGAGATATACAGGTCAGGTGAACTGGAGACATTAAATTGCCCAGAGGTGTGTGTTTGTTTGTCAGATAGGGTGTTCAGTGTGTAATGGACCTGCAAAATGTCCGCAATGTTTCTTAGCGTTTCTGCCAATGACTACTGGCAAAAGCCTCCGCCCCTCAATAAATGGGTGGATGGGTGCACGGGTCGATGCTGTTGACGCTGCTGATAAAATGTAATATGTGGTGAGCGGTATTATTTTTTTTCTAAGAAAGCCATTCTGCAACTTATAATGTTTTAGAGCAGCAGAGACGTTATTTAAAGTGATACTGTCAGATGATAAATGAAGGAATAACATATGTCTTTGAGCATCACTCCGGCAGAATTCGTTCACCGGCACAACATATATTTTATCAGCTATATTAAAAACACAAAGGCGTGATACCTCTCTTATCCTGAGCAGTACATCAGACAGGAATGGTGTCTGATAACCAGCTAGGACTATTGTTGGGCTGTCTGAATGGCGTGCTAATCTTTATTGACATGCTGATGTTGTGCATTAGCATAATAGCTTTGAAGCCGAATGATCTATTAAGTTGAAGCAAGTATCAATGATGAACAGCAAGTCGCCGACTAAATATAGCTGATCCGGTAAAGGTCTCAGACAGGGATGCAGCAGGGGGCTCTCTGTGCAGCACTTGAATCCTGAGACTCCAGCCTGGGGTGCTCATCACGACGGTCTCTAATTTAGACCATCATCTGTAATACTGTGCTGCAGACAGGTCATCTGTTTCCCAAACTCAAAATGTCCTCTTGTAATGAGGTGTGATGTTATCATGGAGATTAAATAGATGAAGAAATATATTAAATGCTGATGTTTTGCCAGAAATCTATGCTTACGCAACAAGCAACAAGCAACAGATTTATCAAATTTTGGCATCAGTCTTGCTCTCGGGTGTGAAAGCTCCCTCTCTTTGGGGTATTTAAAAGTTTTGTTTTTTTGGTGATTCTGTACTATCACATCAACTTGATTGATGGCATTAGAACACACAAAAACAACAACATAATGATCTGATTAACTTAAATGAGCCTAACAGGCTAGTAGAGCAGATTTTTTGTTGCAGCCTCTCAAATTGCATAGATTTTTTTCAATAAAACCTCTTTAAATACCCTCCTATCTCAGTTTAGGTCGCAATATTTTTCATATCGTTTTTATATTATTGTCAGTCCACAGTTACCTTATATTAGCTTATATAAAGTAATTCCTTCATAGACAAATTAGGTCACAGTGCATTAGAAATACTGTTTTGTTGTGGGGGATTTTTGTATTACAGGGCTTTTTTGGTTTTGAGCCATGTCATAAATTTGAGCCTGCAGCCAGACGCTTGAATAAACACTCAAAAGCCCACGTTCAGAATCTGACAGCCCTGCTCTAATTTAGGATTAGAGGCTTTTAGGTAAAAAGGAAAGAGAACTTCAAACTGCTTTGTGTCTTCTGGGACAGTGGATAGTGAGTGAAACGAAAATGAGCAAGAGGAGCAGCGCTTCGATATAAAGTGGATAAAGAGCTAAATGTCACGCTGCTGGTCTAAATTTTGACGTAGAGGAAAAGGATTTATTCCTACCTGTTATCCAAAACAGGCCAAGGTCATCGTGGATATAAATATACTCTGAAAGAAAGATATATACGGTAAATGGATGAAAAGAAAGGACTATTCATGTATGAGTGCATCAGGGGGACATTTTCATAAACTCACCTATGCTGGTAAACCAGGGGTCTGCCTCCCAAGGAACATAACCCAGGACAGGAGGGAAGGCGCCACAGTTGGACTCAGAGACGTAGCCTTGTGTTGTTACCGGAGGGTCCGTTTCATTTGGCCTGAATAGAGCTTTTAAAGGGGCATAGACATTGTATCTCACCCCAGATATGCAGCCTATGAACCCTGGAGCATTATGCCTCTGGATCTCATAGTCAATGTCACCAACCTCTGGAAGAGCAGACACAAACAACAAACATAATAGTTTCAACTGTAAAGAAATAATGTATGAATAATACTGGTAAAATCCTTTCTGACAGGTGGTAAAATAGACTTTTACCCATCACTCTGCCAAGGAACATGGACTTCGGGGAGTCAAACCTGGCATCTTCCACTAAAGTTATCTTTTCCACTATAGGCTCCATGTAATCCACCTGTGAGCAAGGTCCAACCAGAATTACAGGAGAGGAGGTTACTAATGAAATGAATGTGCCCATGATTTATGTGAGCAATTACAAAAACATTGCTGGAGCAGTTTGCCCTTCTAGAGGTCTATCTATCTAACTCTCAGCAAAAAGACACATGAAACTCGTGAAACTATTTTTCTGTAACGTAAAGAAAATTGCATTCCGCTTTGGATGGGTTTATTAGCTGGACATTCTTAGGTGGGTGCAATTCTTCCAGACATAAATTATTATTTCACTTAAATAAGATGATGCACATCAGAGTTAAACAGCGACTGTGGTGAAAGTGCAAACCTGTGTTTTGATGGTTCTGTTGTGTCTGGTAATGTTGACGTAGTGGGGGTATCCATCTGCCAGGTTTCTGTGAGTCAGCTGGTACTTGTGTGTTATGAGCCCCAGCTTATACCTCAGATCTACACTACCTGTGGGGAGGGATTGATGGAAATATATCAGTCAGATTTACTGTTTGGTGCATCACATCCATGAGTGCGGTAGTTGTATGACTCTGAGTAATGAATTGAATCCTTTATGAGAAACTAGAGTCCATTTTTAGACTAATTATCTCTAAGCTGGTCCTACCGTCGTTTTTCAGGATGATAGCAATGTAGTCCTGAACGAAGGAGCTGATGTAGAGCAGCACAGCTGGCGTGTGGACAGTGCTGAAACTGAACTCTATATCGTCTGCTGTGTCATTGTAGCCGAGGCTGAAGTTGTCGTAGTGCGGGTCAATCCAGTTGGCCCACGCCGCTTCATCTGATATGGGCTTTTTTCGTATGTTGTACCTCATCCATGAGCCGATCTCAAAGTAGGCTCCAATATCTTAGAAAAGATGATTGGGGATCAGAAAAACCTACATGTTTCAAGCTATGGCTTCACATGATGTTATGAGGTTTAAACATTTTTTTAAAAAGATGTCCAACTCACCTTTATGGCAGTAAAAACCGTCAAAAGCTGTGTTGTTACAGTCACAAGTGTAGGAAGCATAACCCTCAATACACTGGCCGCTGTTTCGACACGGTATGGTTGCATTGAGACACTGTCCTGTACAATTTCTCCTGATGCCCAGTTCTTCATTTACTTTACCCTCTAGGTCGAGAGGAACACCGTTCATCCGTAACCCTCGAAGACACCCCAAGAACGGTCTCAGGGTGCGGTTGGCTGAACCTGATGGGGAGAATACTTTTATCAGTGGCTGAGCATCTTCCACTAAGATTTAGAAGACCAACTATAGACAGTCTAAGCCTCCAAAGTCACCTTATTCAACCTACCTACTAAGAGAGGATGAGTAAACTTCATGGTGACAAACGTCTGACCCGGAAAACGTTTCACAGCCCAAGGTTGATAGTCGATCTTGATCCTGGCCAGCTTCACATTAATCTCAGCCTGAACAAAGTGCCATTCGTTGTCATTCAGCGGCACAGGGGAGCGTAGGGTCACATTAAGGATACCGTCCCCAACCATAAATACAAACACGAGTTCATGGGTAGCTAGAAAAGGAAAAAAAATTTGAATAAATAATTACAGAAAGGTAATTGTTGTATGAGAATAGTTTCCTGCTAACAAGTGAGTCGACTCACAGTTGAGCTCTATCCGTATAAAGTTTCGAAGATGTTCATCAGAGTTCTCCAAGAAGACACAATTGCCTCGATAGGTTTTGAAGTGGAACGAAATGTCGGCGCTGGATCCAGGCCTGAAGGTTGGGAAGGTTATGTAGGCGGGCTTGGTGAAAGCTATTGTGTTCCAGATGTTTCCTGTAGGAGACGGAGAGAAATGTCTAGAGAAAAGAAACTAACACCACTGTGTAGGCAGAAACCATCATATTCAAGCTTACTGTCGCCATGGCAGCGGAGGGGTCCGACGGTGAATTGCGCTTCTGAGCCGGTCCTGTTGGTGTCTCCGACTACCACCTTCCTCACAGGCAGGTGGTCTCTGAAGTCCAGGTAGCCTTTATCTGCGTACCTGAGCAGAAACGGTGGAGGTCTTTAAAGGTCAGAGTCACACATACAGGCTAAACCTACATAATGCGTCTCTCTCTTCCTCACCATTGTCTATAGTCAGCATCACAGTTGCATTGAAACCTGGGGTCAGTGCAGGTTTGGTTGATGGCACAGCCACACTTTTGGACCTCTCTGAACGTCCCGCCCCAGTAAAAGTGACTCTCATTGTTGCGACCAATCCAGTAACCAAAAGGTCTTCCATCTATTTAGAAAGGAAACGGTGTGTAAACGCATCTTTCGAGTTTCCTGTCTTTCTCTGAAAACAAAAACAGGGTGTCCCACTTACTTGGGGTGTTGAGGAGGCGTGACTTGTAGCAGGAGTAGTCTATCCACTGCTCACAGTACATGGATGTGTTAGCCAGAGCAGTGACTTCATCCCAGGAGGCATTCCAGTAGTTGACATCTCCTATATATGGACGGTCTATTGAACTCCCGCTCACCTTGGTACCATCCACTCGGTCATGCATAATCACCGTCCAAGCTTTATAGGCTGCAAAGAGGCAGGACAAATATTGGGCATAGGGTGGAGAGGATGATAAAGTAAGAAAAATTATGAAAATGAAAAGCAGTTTAACATC
Organism: Remorina albescens; assembly: GCA_034769265.1. Classification (NCBI taxonomy): domain Eukaryota; kingdom Metazoa; phylum Chordata; class Actinopteri; order Carangiformes; family Echeneidae; genus Remorina; species Remorina albescens. The sequence continues at coordinate 5,599,082 of CM068493.1, forward strand.
TGATAAGAATGTCAGAAAGACGTAGTGCTACTTCAAAAGAAACAAAAAACACCCACATAAATGGGCAAACCCCCAGAAACAGCCGCACCTATCTTGTCCGATGAAACCCTTTAATTTCCCATGAAATTTCACTGCACATTTCTCATTATAGGACCGTGATAACCTGATGTCTTGCTTTTCATCTTTTCATTAACAACCCACAGTGGATCTAGCAAACACTTAACACATTGCTGACGAGGCTGTGTGCGTGCTTACACTTCATTTTGCAGTACACCTCAAAAGGTTTCAGCGGTCCACTGAGATCAGGATCGATGGTGTAGTTTCCAGACCAATACTTGCCACTGAGTCTGTAGGCCTCGCACGACTCTTTATAAACGGCTGTTTGAGAAGAGAGGTGAGATTTGTTGTGATTCGGGTGAAATACAACATAGGCCAAGTTTAGTTACGTGTGAAGAAACACTTCTAACATCGTTGAGCTCCCCGGCCAGCACTTACACATATGACAAACTTCTCCTTTATAACCTGTGTTCTCACAAAGACAGATAAAATCGTCCCAGGACTGGATACATCTGCCTTCGTGTTCACATGGGTTTGGCGTGCATCTGAAAACAAAACAGATACTTATTCTGAGTATTTGAAAGCAATACACAAGTGTGTTCAGCCTGCTAGGAAGGTTTATAACTCCAAATGTCTTGAAAATATCTTGATTACATTACTTCGACAGCTCGATGAAAGAAGCAAAAAGAATCAACAAAGGAGTGTGTGTTTTTGTGCGAATATACTAGTTGGCCTACAGTGTTTCTGGTTTCTCGGTAAATGGATGAAAATTCATGACGTTGTATTTCGTAGATGATATTTCCTACCTGTCAGTGATGCCACAGGTCCCTAACAACAGCTCAGCATATCGTCCCCACTGTCGTTGCAGGATAATGTCAATATCAAGCTGTTCATTGTCTATGAAGATATGCTGCATGCAACCATGGAAGCGGTTCAGCTTGGTCTCACACTTTCTTATTGTGTTATTGGTTTGCGGGCAACCTGAGTACAGGAGAAGCAGACGCTGCATGAACAAGGTACAGATTTAGGCTACATGTTGACTCTACATTGTCAGCTGTTGTTTAGGTCATCGACCACACCTCCAAAAAAGTAGCGGTCCCCCGTCCGAACTGTGAAGGGATTGGTGATCTTTAGCGGTGAGCCCTCTTCCTCATCGATTGTCAGGGTCAGCAAGTTGTCTCTGGCTGCCAGATCCACTGAATGCCAGGAACCATCATTCAGCCTGTATCCTAGAGATTGGAGATATGCGTGTCATGAATGGTTCTGCAATAAGAAGACAGATCACATGCACAAGGCATGGCAGGTCCATTGAGCTTTGGATTTCTGCTCATGATCAGTGAAGTCATTTTGCAGCTATACTGGGTAGTTTGGAAAACGATGAATAAGAAATGGATAAGGTAGGAATTCCTCTGTCTGAAATCAAAGCTACATTTTTTATAAAAATTTATGAAAAATTGCAAATGTGCCTTGACAGGCCGAGGCTGTGCGAGCTATAACTTTCACAACACATCATGACATTGTACGGTTCAAAAGTCTTTCGAGATCACACAGGCCCACCTGCAGCAAACTGAAGTTTCTTCTTTCCAGGCTGGAATATAGTAACGTTGATTTGTCCCTCACTCAGACCCAGCTCGAGAGCACCAAGGTCGTCGGCAAAGCGCGTGAACATTAGCAGCCCCGTGTAGTCCCAGGAGCGGAACTTGAACTTGACAAACATGCGCGGCCTCCTGAAGAAGCCCGGCACTTGCAGGTAGTTGTTGGGCCCAGCAAAGGTCATCGGTTTGAGGAGAATGTCACGGCAGGCAAAGTGCATCTTTTTCTGAAGGTAGGAGCAAGAAAACAGGAAAATAACGCATCACTTTTTCATTGATTGTGATTCTGTTGTGATCTTGAAGCTGGGAAAGTACAATTCCTTATGACTATTATAGGAAGCTGTCATTTTATGACTAGTATGCTGAGTAATGGTCCTACTTTTCGTGGTATGCGGATGTCTGACTCTTCTCTCTTGGCCTTGTCAATGATGTTGATGCCATTGATGAAGACGTTCTCCAGGCAGCCCCGGAAATTTGGCGTGGTCGGGAGGTGGGGCAAGTTTTGCTCGATTACTCCCCCTACGTACAGCTAAGAGGTATTAAGAAAGCCAGTTAGCCTCATTAACCCAGAATTCATATTCCCTAATATTATTAGAGGAGGATAATTAACCCAGACGATGAGTTACCTGCGTATCCAGATCCAGGTGAGTAAACTCACCATTACAGATGGCTGTCACAGTCTGACTGTCAACTGTCAAGTTCACCTGTCTACCGTAACGCTTAATGGTGACATAGTGCCAGTGCAAGTTATCGAGAAGGCTGCCAGCTGTCAGTGTGGTTCGCCCATCTACTTTGTGCACGACACTGCTTCCTGGAAAACAGAGTGCAAAAACAACAGGAATTCAGAGCAGCTCTAAACTGCTGACTTTTTTTACACAAATAACTGCAGGACTCCAGCCAACAGTCAACATAATATCGATTTCAGGATGGAGAGAAGCTGGATTCTGTCTGAGATGAATGTCACTGTCACATACGCCAATATTTTCTTTACCGGCAACTGTACAACAAAAATCCCTTTGATGAATTTCAAATTTAATGGTGCCTATGTGGCTTATGAAACTGGACGCTAGTCTGGGACCTTTGTTGCATTCCTGGCTTTCTCGCTCTCTTTCATTTCCTGTCATCTTCTCTGGAGTGCCCGAATAAGATTTTCATTTTATTTACTACTCGTGCTTTACCAAGACTGATGTGCAGGTACAGACGGCCTTTCTTTAGCTCCAGGGTGAAGAGGTCTCCCTGAATCCCCTCGGAGTGCAACAGCAGACCATCCTGCTCCAGAGTCTTGAAGTTTATGGCGATGTGATCGTGCAGCGTGCGAGACCTCTTTCCTGGGTACATGTAGACCACTGAGTCGTCACCGTTGTACTGTAGTACATAGGAATCTGAAACATAGAGAAAGTTCTGTGAGCTTTTCGCGTTTTCGTTAATAAATGCTGCACATTTTCTGCGGTATCTCATATGCATTGGCATTTAGCAAGAGGAGGATTTTCTCAAGTAAGAATGGAGTGATTACTGATGATAGTCATTATTGAATTGGGAAAACTTATTTGACACTTGGATGTGGTTAAATATTGTCAAATATAATGAAGCGCAGAGATTGCAAAATTTCCTCAGGTCTGAATCAGAGGCATTGAATGTCTGTGTATCATCCATCAGTCGTTTTTACCATAAGAGCAGCCAAACAGCTCCAGCCTTACACCGATCTTCCCTCCATTCTCTGTGTTCCACGCGAGAGGCAGCAGACGAATGTGTTTAGCAGTAAAGGCGTAATGGAAGACATTCCTCTTCACCTGATAATAATTCCAGTTTCCAGGCATCGTCTGTAAACAGATGCAACAAGGAAAGAGCGTGTTATTGAGTCACTGCAATGGCATTAACACATTATTAAGTGAGTGGAGATGAACTGATGATGAGATTAGTTTTGTCAGCGTTGAGCGAGGTAATATACTGCACTGTCTCCGTTTTGGTGCCAGAGACAATGAGAATAATGGAACACCCACTGAATACAAAATAGACTGTGAAGATGTGACTAGTTAATCCTCAACTCATCCCCGCTATGGGATCATGTTATAGCACATTGATCCCCCCACTACCCTGGCTGTTCCAGCTCTTTGACACCTACAGAGTTTCCTCCTTTCATGATGTACGACGTCCAGGAGTCTGGTCGGTCTCCATAGAGCAGGGAGTACTTGGTGACCCAATCGTATGAGTTGAAGGTCCCCTGGGTGGCGATGGCCACCAGTCGGTACTTCCTGCCGAGGTCGACCTGCAGCCATGGCTGTCTGTCCTTTGGAGATGGAGACCAGCCACTGCTGCCTGAGGTAAAGAAAGAACATGATATAACAATTACAGATTCAGGTTGATGGCAATGAAATCGTGATCAAATCAACAGTAATTAAACCTGTAACGTGTGGCAGCCATTTTGAACACGAGACAGACTTGGGTTGGAGACTTCTAATCAACTGTTCAGTAATATTTAGTGAATTCAACCTTTAGCATTTGATCAAAAACTCCCCAACCACATTTACAGTCACTATACAAGACCTTCAACTTTTCTTTGTACTTCATTCAAGCATCCACCATCTCTATATTCCCTTTGCATTCATGGCTTTAAGCTCAGGGATGGTGGATCTCTTGCTCAGTGTTTTGGTGGGAAAGGCATTGCAGGCCAAAAGATTGGGGTTATATAACCTCCCAGGTGTGGTTAATAGGATGAAAGGTGATTGAACAGTAATTGTTCTCTCAATTGCCAGATTATACAATTTTGCTAAAACTAAACTCTGCTAGAAGATTTTATATTTGTAGTGCTTGAAGAAGTACTTAATTAATTTTGGCATTGCAATCCGATTAGGTGAGTCAGTCAAGATAGTTTAAACAGAAAAATACCAAAAGTAGATGCAGCAAAACATAGACCTTTTTTTAACCCCATGCCAAAACCTGGCTCCTATATTACCATATATTACAATAATTGGCCATGGCCCTGCGATAATGCATTCTGCAATCAGGAACACTATTAATATTATTAGTTACAGTTGCCTGCATTTCCTGATATAAAAGGTTCAAACATCTGCAGTTAGAAAGGTCTCCAGCTGAGTGGCATAAAATTATGCATTAAGTCAATTCAACTTACCATACAATTTGGCAAAATTGGCGGAGTACAGAAAGTTATATCTTGAGGAAGCCAGAAAAGAGGAGGCATAGAGCCCAGAGACCAACGGATCAACACATTCTCCTGCAGTGACAAAAAGGAAAAAACTACAATCAGGCACTGTCAAGCATATTGTCTCACAAGGCAGCATTCATAACTGGCTTTCAAAATGATCCAGTTCTGAGTAAGAAAGACTATCACTGGTGGACTGACTGGTAGGAAAACATACATTTGGAGATTAGGGCATTCTCTAGAAGACACAAAGTTCAAATTTGGCCAGATCAGTCCAATTAAATTCATAGCACAGCACAAAAACACAGCTTTTTGGTTATTTAACATATTTGGTTGGCAAGGTCAAATATTCTTACTAGAATGAATAGGCTCATTATAAGCAGGATGGCCAGGACTTACAAATCCAACCAAGTTTCCTGACACCTACTCAGAAAGTATGTCATTTTAGCATCTACACTTTCTCACATGTTGTGTGGGACTTGCAGTAAGTTATGAAACCTGCAGCTATCTCTGAGCCAAACTATTGCGAAAGTCATGCAGTTACACAACATCCCTTTCCTCTTTAAAGGAGTACAAAGATAAATCTGTTCTTTTGTTGGCAGCCAGCACTGCAAAGACAGAATAAATATGCTGCAGCATCATGCAGATGTCTTAGTGTATGTGTGTGTGTTTGCCTGTTAACCAGTCCCCGTCAAACTGTGGATATGGTTGTGTCACGGCTGTATAGTTACTCTGCATGTGGTTAATTCTAGAGATTTAATATAGATAGGCAAAAAAAACATATCAATAGTTTTTCCTTGAAAAAGACATTTGGGAGATATAAAAGAAATATCAAAAATTTTTATCAGGACAAACTAATAATGAGAGACAGAGGAAATGAAAGCAGCTCCATTGTGACCTTCATTTACCAGTATGATTCTCTCTGAATGTATGGTTGTTTACTGGAGTTCTGATGTTGTAATACCTGTTCTTACAATAACAAAGGTCATGGAGCACAGGAGCAAAGGCAATAAACAGGAGGCTTAGGCAGCATTCGTACGCAGGCTGCAGGAAGAGCAAAGGGAGGAAGAGTACGACAGCCTAAAATTCAAAGCCTCTCTCTGAAGGAAAACAAAGTCTACTTGATAACAGCAGATTGTAACTGCGAGGAAAATGGGAAAGAACGAGTAGAAGGCTTTCTTCCCCTGCCTTAAATGCGACATGAACCCTATTTGAGCCAGCAGACAGCATGAGTTCTATCACCTTTCATGGAGGACATGCTGCACAGCTGTGGAGGAAATGTGGTGTTGTACTGAGCAGGGAAATATGACCTTGACTCTCACCCTCTGTCTGCCTCCCCATGAAGCTTTCTTACCACATTTATAATACAGACTTGTTTCCAAAGGATCAATAACAGATCTCTGCTCCAATACTGTGCTGTTGAGCCATTTTAGGCCATTTCCACTGTTCAAAAGCCCCATTCAATCCAAAATATTTGGCAGCTTTGTGTTGCAGTTACACACCCATTTGCTGCTAATGGCTAGAAATCTATCGATTTGTTTCAATGCCTCAATTAGTAGCGAAAGGAGCGGGGTTTGAATTTAAATGTGAAGAGCAGCTGCATGAGAGACTGCAGCAGGTTAACCCAGGCCACTCAGCTCCTCACTGTAACGCGCGCTACACCCCCACCTATTCGTCGTCTCGCCTCCTTTCCCTCTCTCTGACTCTCCCTTAAGCTCCATCACAAAATTATCCGCTCTCCTGTGCGCTCGCTGTATCCCACTAACGCACACTCATCATCATCTGGCTGTTTTTGTGACTTCTTCCTCTCTCTGCTTCTCTGTCTTTCTGTCTCTCTCTCTCTCTCTGTCCAAAAGTGGGCGTTGTCGTGTTGCAGTGGCTGAAGTGTACCTGAATCTTCTGCAGAAGATCTTTTCACTCTGCCTGACATCTGCATGTCCATCACCCCCCTCCCTTCCCTTCATCTCACAGACAAAATCTCTTTCTCCATTCATCATTTAGGTGCTGTGGGGGAACAGTTTGACTGCGTAGAGCTCTGTCATCACTCCTGCTGAATCATCAGTCTACTGTAAGTGTAGGCCGGTCTGTCTGGGCTGACATCATTGCTGTGCGTTATGCACAGTATGCACAGCATGCAGAGAGTCACCACCTCTGGCTGTCTCTTGCCTATGACGAGTAGCTGCTGAGGATTCAGACAGCAACCTTGAATGTGTGCAGAATTGAGCTGAATGTAGATGTCCAAGAACATTATATCAAAATGTTGGAGCAGAACATAGAGGCAGAATAAGAACATTGCATTTTCTATTTGATTGGATTTCATTCAATTATTTATACCCCGGCAGGCATGACAGTGGGTGGTGTCTGGCTATAATCAGGAATAAAAGCCCAAACAGGATAGCAAAATCATATTAAGGTTTAGATTTAATAAACAGCTTTTGTTTCCTGTCTCTCAACCCATTAGTTCCCCAAACATGGGTTAGGCAGTCAGTCCCTCTCTGCTTGAGCTGTTAACCGTGACAGAAAGCACAAAGCATAAACTTGAGACCTACTAATGCAAACACACACACCTTGTCGCACGAGTCTCGGCCCCACCCCACTAGGTCACAGTGCTCTGGGGTCTGAGGCTCCATTTTAATCTGACACAGCTCCACTGTGCACAGCAGACATACAATTGGCCAGGCCTGCAATAGAGTACGAGCCAAACTCGCAGGCCTCTACTTACTCTTTAACACCCATTTACGTCCAGTGAGCTTATCAGACTTCCACTAAAGTGCAGTCTCTGCTTTTCGGGTCTATTTTACAACAAGATATCACAGTTCATCTCCCACATTGTGTAAAAGACATTCAGAAGCAATAGGATGTTCAAAGATTTTCTTCTATATACTAAAATAACAACAGGATGCACGAAAATGAAGGTTTTATCCCTGCAGTAGTTTAACAAACAAGATGACATCAATGCATAACACGAACTTGTAAACTTCATTGACCTATTGTTTCAGGAGAGTGACTGTGATTCACGTTTTTATGCCAGGGTTAGCATTAAGGGCTGTCTGTTATTTCTATTCCCTGTAATTTGAACCATCCAGAATCTGTCATTCTAAACTACCCAGCAGCTCCATGATGCAACATCCCAGATCCCTGTGATTTCCCCCCACTGAAAACCAGTGAGTCACGCATTGCACTGTATGGGGTTAATAAACAGCCACATCTCAAGCTCATTAGTATGCATGAAACATGTTTGGTGGATTGGCAGATTGCACCCTTCCTAAAAAGAAAAAAAAAAGGAAGCCCAGTTTCAGATCCAAACACGCCCCCAGCTCTATCCAACCAAATCCACCACAGTGCTGCTTCATTGATTAGTGGGCAATTATTTCCCTGCCAGGTGAATATAATCCACGCTATGATGCGGGGCTTTATGAATAGGTGATGGGAACACAGACCCCCCCCCCAAAAAAAAAGTACTGCAGTGGGCTGGTCCCAGTCAGGACGCCGATGCCCTGCTCTGCCATCTCCAAACCGCCACTTTGAAAATGTGCTCAGCGGCTTTTTTTTTTTTTTTTTTCTGCAGCAACAACACATGCACCATCAGTGCGACACAGAGATGATAATATTAAGAAAGAATCAAAGCACACTCTCTTGGGCGACCGTCGCGCCGTGCGGAGAAGTCGGGAGTCGAACCTGCCGTCCGGTGCAGAAACTTGCGCGCCGGCTGGGAGAAAGCACTGCAATGCAGACACTCCAGTGTGCCGGGATCACCGTGCGCGCCTTCTGCTGCAGGACTGTGCGGTTCAGCTTCTACACTTTCTTTTTCTTTATTTCTTTTGCTTCTTTTTCTTTGCAAAACAATGCTGCACTGTAACCGCATTACATAACACAAGCAGCGAAATGTAATGATCTGTGTTTGAAGATTGATGTCTGGTTTTTATCGCAACGCGCCCTTCAACACCCCAGGCTACATTTTTTTTTTTGCCCCCTCCAGTGGTATTTTCTACATAAATGTTAACCCCCCCTCCTCCAGCACACAAAACCAAGATAATGCATTTATACACACCTGGAAAAAATTTTTAAATGATATTCTAGCAACCGACAACAGATGAACAATTGCATGTTTCGCCAGACTTACGTGATGAGCAATGTTGAAAAGCCAAAAATAAGAGGCATATGCTCAGAACTTTGCAAGTCATCCTTCACTTAGGACGCGTTTCTCCGTACGGGGTTATGTTAATATAATCGCTGATTATTCTGCGGCATTCTTTCACCTCCCTTTGGCCCAACTTTAACTCGCTCAGCTCCAACTCCTCTTCCCGGGATCTCGGGCAGCCTCTACCGGGGCGGGGACGCGCATCAGATGCTAGTGGCGCTGATGCTGCGCCGAGAGCGCGCAATTCGTCTGCTATATTCTCTAAACTGTTTTATTTACATGTCTGCCGTGCCGTGCCGTGTTGCATGATATCACTGAGGACTTGTGTAGATGGGCTCAGCTGGTCCAGCGATTGATGACCAGGTGGGGTTTTTGTTGCGCCACTTCCACAAGAGTCTGGATTATTTTTGGATGCAGATGGGACCGGAGGTGAAGATGGGAGTTAAAAAACAAACAAACAAACAAAAAAACTTTTCCCGTCCCCTTCAAATTGGTGGTATTTTTTATATATCATATGATGTCGTCTTCAAGATCCAAGGTGGTCAAATATGATTGTCCATCTGAGCTGTGGTTGATTATATCAGTGTTCAGAAGCTTTATTCTTCCTCTCCTCTGCCCTGGCATCCTCCTCTGCCCCTGCTTGGTTGAGTTTTCATGGCTGCCTGCTGCCTCAGAGTGCACTGCGTCAGTGAGGAGACTGTTAAGAAGTCTTTCTCTTCAGGAAAGCAGATCTGAATTTATCCCCTAAAATAGGATCGTCCAGATCAGCAGCAGGAGCACAGAGTCAATCACGACAGCCTAGCAGGCTGCTGGGTTCTGCTGGTGGCTTCTCTGACTTTGTCCAGGTACCCGCTTTATGTCAGTGAGCCCACAGATATGCCCAGAGCAGAACAGGTTACATGCTAATGATGCCAGCTGTGCCTGAATTGCACACATACACAAAGACAAACGCACACACACACTCACAGGGGGTTGGGGGCGGGGTGAGACTGAAGCAGATTTGTGGCAATGTGTGGCACACTGACCACAAAATAATAATAAAAAAAAGGCTTTGGGATTAAGAAGTGGGTTTATGGGACATGAGTGTGTCAGTCATGATGTGAGATTGAATGGCTGGGCCAACGTGGGATTTAGTGTGTTTTCAATCAAATCAGATTGTCAGTTTGTAAGCTCCCTGGCACTGCCCCCCCCCCCCCCCCCCCCCCGAAATACCATAAGAGTATAGAATTATATCTGCAGAGAAAAAACAATGGCAAACAGGGGATGTTAAAGTAGGACAGCAAATCAGCAGAGAGATGGCCCAGACATTGCAGAAGTATATTTTTACAGGTACAAAAGGACTTGGGGAGATAATTCATTTGAACCACAATGGAAATCTACACACACACACAGCACTTAGGGGTGTGCAATTATCCCACATCCCTCCTATTTTTGTCCCGTTTTCTGAAAGCAATCCTAGAGTTGCTGTCAAACCAGAGGGCACCCCAGAAGCAGCATGGGATCTTTCTGTTTCTTTACTGAGTTTGAGACAATTATAAAATATCACAGTGAAATTGTTTTAATGTGGACAAGATGCAAACAAATATGCACACTCACTCCCACAAATCTATACCTAGCTTAAAGATGTGTGTGTTGTGCATAGACAGGATTGCCATCTGTTTCCCTTAATGACCTTTTACATTTGACCTTTTAATAACCACAGAGAGCAGTCCAAGGAGGCCTAATACGATTCATTCGGGGTTAAACTACTTCTCTGGATAGAACATCACTAAGGCTCAAAACTCATAAACTGATTAACAGCAACAACTAGAGGCAGAATTTCCATAAAACACAGCTCAGGCTTGTCACCACTCACACCCACAAAGTCGTGGTACTTCTGGCACCATCCCGTCTAATCAAATCAGTCCAACAAACCTCTTTCTTCAGTGGGAGAAATAACAATGATGCTTTTTTTGAAATAAAAGATGACTCGTGAAACAATTTGAAAATGAATTAAATATCTTTATTATATCATAGATGGCAGCCAGACACTCAACTAATTAAATGAACTGTTATTTCAGTTGATATTTATTTCTGATGTGTCGGATTATTTTCTAAATATGTTTATGTCACATATTTCTTATTGTAAATAATAAAATCCAATGTTTATACATTCGATAACCCCTTCTATGGCAATTTTAAAAGTCAATAGTCAAGTCAAATCAATATCAAGTGAAGTCATTTGGTATTTCTGTAACACCAATTCACTAAAAATAGGACTATGTCTTATCTTTGGAATATTGTTTATGCAGACTCAACGATTCCCACCAAGAGTAGGCACTTGGTGACACTTTGAGGGAAAAACCTTCTTTTAAGAGGCAAAAAACTTGAGCAGAGCCGGAGGGGCTGACATCTGCTTTGACCCGTCGGGTTAAAAGAGAGAGAACACAGATCAGATGCAGTGATGTTAATACTGTTCAGAGTGTGGTAAAAAATGACAGATAATACCATCAAAAGTTATTGTTATCAATTAGAATACGTTCAGAAGCTGAATCATTGAGGCATAGATGGAGACCTGGACTCTCCAGCTCTGGAGGCAGGAGGATGGGCAGAAAATAATATGGGGAGAGAGAGGAGGGGTTTGGGTGTCGGATGGATTGGATTCCCAGTTTTTCTTTGGGAACTGACTTTGTAGGTACAGATCAAACTCAGCTTCAGAGGAGTCAAACTGTTATTGACCACTAGATGTCAGATAAAGCTCAGACTTGGATCCTCGTTCATTCCACACAATGGCAGCTCGCCATGCACAAACTATTCTGCACTGTACTTTATGCTGCAGGTCTTGGGTGGTGTTCCATACTGCCAACATATATTAAACTTTGACATAAATAATTAGTGAATCAGCATTGATTTTAGTTTTGATAAAATGAGTCTGACTGTCAATATGTTGGATCCTTTTCAAGCAGCAGAACAGAATACACGTACATGCATCTTCTTTTGCATGTTTTCTTTTTTATTTCAAATTGATTCCAATGCTAAATGCACATACCTTAAATGTTATGAAGGTCATACTTCCCCATGGCCCTCAAATTTTCTAATTGAAAAAAAAAAAAAAAAGACAAACACTCGTGCACAACCAAAAACAGGTGGAGACTCGTGGTGGCCTCATTTCTCACAAGGATGTTTTATTTTTGTATCAAATTGTACTTTGGTCCGCCCCCATTAACATTGTGTGCATTTTCCATAGGGGTGCCCCTGTACATGACACAGGACATATGCTGAGGGCACAAGCATGAAAACAGACACACACACAAACACATAGACGTTCTCATAAGAAGACGTTTTCACCATTAAACCCACAACCACAGACCAACAAACACACGCCTGCGCACAAACTTGGGTCATGTAATGAGTCAAGCCCAGACGTTTCCAAGAGATAGTTTTGCTGATCTGTTATCAGGGATGAGTACAACTTGTCATGAAGATGGATGGAAGAATCTGAAAAGTTGTGTCTTTATTTATGTGTATCTGATATGCCAGACACAAAACAGAGGTGAGTTATGCTGACGGAGGCTCTTTTGAAAAAAATGTATGTCAGAAACTGGAGAACTCAGCAAAGATGTGCTCTAGTTAGACTCCTTGACAGGTGTTTTTTTTTTTGTTGTTTGTTTGTTTGTTTTGGCCAACACCTATGGGAATCCAGTGTATCTGCGTACTCGGGGAGGGGGGGGGGGGGGTTGCTGTAAACAGGGCCATTAAAACCACATGATGCTCTCAGGTGTCCATACACCGGTATGACCTCCTGCTGGTGAGGCTCAATCCCAGCTGAGAGGATGCCCAGCAGGGGATACACAGACGTCCGCCACCACCACCAACACAGTGTTAGCTCAACTGGTGAGTCCAAGACAGCTGCTACAACCTGTTCGACCAACCCACACTTCACCAACCAACTTAGTATAGGACACAGTAAACCTTCAGAAATCCAAGTGGCAATGGCTTTGGATGAAGATTGTAATTGAAGGGAACAGTTTGACATGTAAGCGAATACGCTTATTCGCTTTCCAGCCACGCTCTCGTCACTATAGTAAATACATTGCTGGAACCAGCAACCATTTAGATTGTGCTTGGCACAACAACTGGAAACAGGGGGAAACAGCTGGCCTGGCTCTGGTAACAAAATCATGTGAAAGCAAAAACCCAAAGAATAAAGATGACAACTTGTACTTTTGTATGAGTACCTGGATTCTTATCTACCAATCAAAGAATGGCTTGGCAGATTTCCATAAAGCTGGGAATTATCATTTTTTACATCTTTTTTTTTGTACAAATTAAACAAATATGGCAGTCAGTGAGCTATAGAGGTGCTAGTAAAATGGCCAGAGCAAAGCTACCTGTTCCCCACAGTCCTTGTGCTAAGCTAGGCTAACTGCTGATGAGTGGAAGCTTTGTGTTTGCTTTACAGACATGAGAATGGGGTCAACTTTCTCTTCAGTCTCTGATTGTGGAGCAAGATAGATTTTGCATACGTTCACATTTTACTCAATGTCTCAATTGCAGAGATAATTACCTCCACAGAGGAGGCTACGTTTTCACCCGTGTCTCTTTATTTGCAAGCAGGATCCTACACAAAGTGTCTTGGGGCAGAGCCAGATCATTTGGGCCACTACATGGCCGCACTAGAGGTGAGTATCTTTCTGTGTCCACTCAGTCGTCACAACGCAAGTCTGCAGCTAGACACACTTCTCATCAGAATCCACTTTACTCTGTTAAGGTGATGCTTGTGTGTTGAAGTCCTAAAGCCAGTTTTTGTCACTGAACTGACATACACATACATGTTAATGAACACACACACATTTACATGCATTTTAGGTCAAATTATTCGTGGCAGATGTATACACGACGTCAGCTCGACAAACAGAGCTGCACTGACACCTGCATTAAGTTTAAATACCAGCAACAGCTGCAGCCTGGTTGAGATGCGTGGAGCTGAGACACTTTTGTTTCTCATGTTTGCTGCCAGCACTAGCGCATACACACACACACACACACACACACACACCACCGGGTTGTGTTTCACTCACGCAGCAGACTAGCCACAGTTATTTAGTCTGCCTCCCAGTTTGTTTGCCCACTGTCTTTTTCTCTTTTGTTGCTCTGCCTTGGGCTTTGTTTGATGTAAACTGCTAACTGTAGCAAATGACAGTTGCAGCTGGGTGGATGATGAGTGAAGATGAAAAGAGTCATGCCAAATGACAAAGCATGAAGATGGTCACGTTGGACAAACAGCAGCATTTCTGTGTGTGTGTGTGTGTTCAAAAAGCGACAGCTTAAAACTCAGCTGCGTTTGTAAGAAAGCCCTGGAAAATGACCAGGACTAAATTGGACAAGTTTTACTCACATTAGCAAGACAACCGAAAGCAGCAAAGTAATGGGTGATTTTAAGTTCTGCTTTCTACAGGGCATTGAGGCACACATATAAACACTCTGAGATGTTTAACTAGACAAGAAAAATCTTTCCTTCTACTCCCAGCTCTGTTCCTTGTAGCTGAGCGCCAAAGTACCTTTGGCAGCAGCGCTACAGAACGGCTTGTCCTCTCAATGTTGGGCCCCTCTCCACTCACAGCCTGCAGGTGGGAGCTGGGACATCTGGAGGGCAGCAAGTCATGCATCCAATGGAGGAGAGCAGCATTTCTTTTAAAATTTTGAACCATGGGAAGTGTGTAAAACCAGTTTGCCATGATGTCAAACTTTACGGGGGAAAATCATCAGCTCATTTGCTTCCTCTGGCCGAAGACAAAGAAAGACATTATTTGATTTAACATTGTAACTGATGATGAACCATTAGTAAACAAATCTAACCACCCACCAAACCTACTGGGAATTAGTGGTACACAATGAGTGGCACACATAATTCAAATACCTACCTACTCCTCCTTGTAGGGGTTCACCCTCCGCGTCCATAAATGTTGCTCTTGGAGGTCACCGCACCTAGCAACAGCCTGGATCAAGTCCTGAAAGAAACATGAGACAGCACACAGGCAGACACACACATGCACTGATACACACAGGGACTACATAGTAACATACATTTTCTTAAACACACCCAGGTTAAGCTGACTTTCGTGGCATGCAAGTGCAGAGTGGTGCAGAAAAAGCATTTTCACTTTTTCGTGTGCATGACTGACCTAGTTATCAAAGATCACTGACAGAGACAGGCGGAACACAAATTTTTGCTTCTCTGTTTGTGGGCTCAGTTCATGCCTTTCTTCTAAGAAGGGATTCAGAGGAAAATCTGTGACTGTGTGGGCTAAAGAAAAATCACCTTAATGCAAATGTGCTGGGACATGAATGAAACAAGGCTTGGAATGAGTAGATCAGCCCATGCTATATTCATACTTTTTAACAAACATGATGGTTTGGTACAGAAACCAGCCTAAAAATTTTCCTGCACGTTATCCTTCTCTCCCCTTGACTGTTCGGCCTCTTTCACGTTCGAACTGTCTGATAAAAATGATAAAGGTCCCCGTCCTGTACATACGATGAATGGTAAACTTCCATTGTGTGCATGGTCACATTAGGGTAAGATCTTTTTTCAACTGAAGTAATTAAATAGTAAAAAGACCAAACATTATATGTAATTATCCAGAAGATTAGCTTCCCTTTCAAGGTCTCTGGAGCCTTGTTTGTCTTGGTTCCTGTTTACAATGGTGTGTTTGTGGAGGAGTGTGGGGCAGTCCACCTTTAGGGTGGTTTTTCCTGAAAAGACACCCAGATGCATACATGGCAAATTCGATCAAAGGAATAGTTTACTCGGTTGCTCTGAGAAAGACTGCCGCCCAGACTGAAGTTAAGCAGTAGGCACTTTTTCCATATTCAGTAATTATAGTGCCAGTACTGCTAAGAGCTTCACTCTCAGCTGATATCTAAACACAGGAAACAAGCGCAAGATCCAAGCAAAGACACACCGAGCTAGACTCCAAATCCTTTTCATGTGTCCATCATTCATTTGTTCTGTGACCATCATCCAACTCCCCCCACTATTCACATGAACACAAAGACACTGCACCCAGTCCTGCTTTCTCTGTGCTGGATGCATAATGTACATTCACAAGTGCAAGAGCACAGGAGACACCACTAATCCGGCACAGGTTCAGATTCTGGCTATGTGTCATCAATTCTGTATTCGGTGTACTTTCACACAGTCAGCATCCTAAAAATAGCTGAAGGACTCTGGCTCTCTGCCCAGCTTCACTAACTGTCAATAAGTTATCTTCTCCCTCACGCGCACACTCGCAGCTTTTAACCCACAGTACCACAACCGTTAACTGCACACTCCAGCACCACGATTTAATCAAAAATTAACCTTATTTGGTCTGCCTCAAGCAAGTGTCACTAAAATGAAGGGAGCCTGTATTTTATATGAATAAGAAAGAACTAACTTGATTGTTCAGTGCCTTCATAAATCATTGACTAGAAAATAAGAGACTACATTGATAACAAGTGCCCAGAGGAACCTTATCTGTTCTTTATTTCCTCTTTGATGTTTAAATACCAGACGATATGAGGGCATATCCCTGTTTGTTTGCATTGGTCGTTGTTGTGTCTTTTCTCCAAGCTGTAGTCTCAGCTCTCTAGGTTCTTTATCTGCTCTGGTTGAATATCCATCTTTATCGCGCTCGCATCTTTCTCTCTCTGCCTCTATGCTTCCAGTCCAACTCCTCCTCACTCGGCTTTTGATGACGGTTAGAGATACTATGGCTTCTGGTATTGTGTCTGCTCATATTCCCCCTCTTCTCCCCCAAATGCTGAGGAATGTTTGTTCCTCAAATTCCAGCAATAGGTGGATAATGGGGCAGAGCTTTTACAGATTGAATTATGTAACAACATTAGTTCAATGGATGGCCTTGGCATATCTGAATGCTTGAAGGCACAAACCTTTTTGAGAGTGTTATGATGATATGACGTTGGGCAGGACATGACTGTAAGTTGCTGTCCGTCCACATACACAAAACTGCAGTATTACTCAAAACTCATTTGCCACTTCTTTTGTAATTTCTCAAAATAGCTGAACATAGCTGTTGTCTTATGCAATAAATCATTCATATCCAAGCCTCTGGTAAAGAACAGCACTCTGGCTCTAAAAACCTGAGAGGCCTCCTTCATCTATTGCAAAAGTTCTGCAGGGAGTTTTATGTTATGTTGACAGAGTGAGTCTGTAATGCTAAGGGTTACTGTAATGAAGCTAGGCTTGGAGGGGAAGTGAAGAATGTGAGGGGTTAACTGAAGTGAGAAGGTCAGAAGTTGAAGCCAGGAATGTTTTCCACAGCCTGGCCTTCCTTTCGCACAAGGCCTTTGTGCCACACAGTCCCAAGGAACAGATGTGCCCACAGCCTGGGTTAGAAACACCTCCCTTAGCTGCGGTGTCTTTAATATCGGTAACTCCTTTACTGAAGTGCAGGAAGGCAAAAGGTACTGGACGTGGAATCAGTGTGAACCCAGCCGCATTTACAAGAATCCCACTTTCTCTCTTTTGTAAACCACAGAGCAAGACTCTCTGTGGTAGGAGCTGCACACAGTCTATATCATTAATTTAAATGAACTGTCCTCCATCATCATTTCATCCAATTTTCCACATTTACAGGCCGACTGTCACAAACGATCCACTCGCGTAGCTGGATGTTTCACAGTGGGAACCACAGGTCAACTGATGCAGTGGTTAAAGGGCCCTATCCCATTACATGGTCAACAGCAGCCCTCTGTTCACAAACCCACAGCCTAAACTTCTGTTGGACTTGAACATACTAGACTGGTGGTAGAGGGAGCGGCTGCATGGCAGGATGAGGGTTAAGTTCATTGCTGGACACCGTGGGGAGGAAATCCTGTCTGAGTCAGGGGTGAAGGGTCACTGGGGGTCAGTTCCTATCCTAAATCCCTCTAGTGGGGTTGTCAGATAAACTTTGACCATAGAAGGCTTCTGAAAAGAAACTTTTACTGATCACCAAAGACAGAGCTGCTGTCTTGAACAGAGAGCCTTCTATTGCATGTGTTTCTATGAGTGCCCCTGCAAACCACATTAGAAAACTCAGTTTCAAACAAAACCTCAAAAGCAGAAAAATCACACAGTTCTCCTCAAACATATCAAAAGACTTGATCAATCATCACCTAAAGAACACTCCAAAGATAAACTTACACACAGCCACATGCAGTGAGCCTCTTTGGCAGACCAGATTTCACATCCCTCTCTGTTGACAATCAATCTGTTTCACCAACATTAGAGTCTGGCTGTGATGCGGGCAACAGTGAAACAGGATCCTGGAGGCAGAAACTCAAAGGGGAAAGAGTGAGAGACACAGAAAGAGGTATAGAGTGAATGAGAGAGAGACTGAAGGGAACAGTCTGCTCTGCTTTGCTCTGTCTCCGATCAACTTGACATGTGTGACTTGTGTCTACTCCACGTCTCCGTTGGAAACCCCAAACGCCGAATTCAACAAACGGTGTTGTGAGGAGTGGCAGGAAGGAAGTGGGTGGGACCAGCCTGAAATTTTTTTAGAAAAAGGAGATGAAAGACAAAGTTCTATTAACAACCACAACTGAAGATACAGTACATCAAAAGCAAAAAGATTTTTAGTTTTATTCCTACTGCTGAGTTTTCATCAAAATCATATCTTTCATGATGGAGGCCAGATTTACACTTCCCTCCCCTCTGGCAGCCTGAGGTTAGCCTGCCTAGATGGCATTCATTCTGGGACACCAACCAAATCATCTGCCCCAATGCTGATCTGGTGCCTCAACCTGACACACTGTATCAGGTTATAGTGCTTGTATCTGAGTGTGTGTGTGTGTGTGTGTGTGTGTATGCGGCATGAATGTGTGTGTGTCTTAATGGAGAATCATGTATCATTCACAGGAAAAAGGGGAAGAGAGGGGGCAAAAGAGGAGGGGGCAGAGGAAGGCCGTGAGAGAGATTGTAACACCGGGGGACACTTTATAAGAGAAACTAAGACAATAACTGCTCTTTCTGCAGTTTTTTTTTTTTTTTTTTTTTTGTCACTGTGTATTGAAAAAGGCAGTCATGGACAATATTTGGATAATGATCACAGATATTTGAGGACTGTGATGATATCCTGCTCTTTGTGTTGATTTTCTGTCCCCCCCAGAAATCATATACGGTGGGAGGGCTTTTCTCTTTTTTCCCTTTACTAGCGTGGGCTGAGGGAGTGAGCTCTAAAAATAAAACATATGTTCCTCCAGGTCTGTGGGAGCAGGGGCCCCCAGTGTATTGTTTTGGGATATGGGGGAGGACAGGGAGGATCTGGCCTGGAGAAAAAGAGAGAGAAATACTGCAGAGTAGATACTGCTGCTGCTGTACTTATAAGAAAAGAGTTGAAGGAATATTCTCGCTTGCATGCGAATATATAAAAACTAGGAGAGGAAACTAACATAAAATCATTCTGTTTAGTTTCTCTTTTTCTTCCTACAATCGCTCAGGTGAAATTGCGTGTGTTACTTGAAAAGTGGCTGCCTGACATGGGGTGAGGGCTGGTCAGGATGATAAACCCGAACACATCCCAGCTGAAAGATGCATCCAGGATGCTTTATTTTGACTCTCAAAGTCCTCAAGAAAACAGTGAGGACAGGGGTTAAGGATTGAGTTGGAGTTAGCCAGCTGACTGAGATGCATGTGGGGGAAGAGCAGGGGAAATGAAGGGATTTTAAGGGAGAAATAAGCATGAGTGCCGAGGGGGCTGGATATATCACGTGTCTGGATTGAGCCAGTCCGTCTACCTCCTACTGCTGTATCTTTGTAGACTGTTCAGTAAAGTGGAAGAGGAAAGAGTGGGGGAGGTGTGTGCATGTATGTGTGCACTCCCATCTGTGTGTATGTGCAGAAGAGGCAAGAATGAAAGTTAGGCGAGAGAAAGAACAAATATACAAACAAATTGTAGCCAGATATTTAGTGTAATTAGTGATATCAGGACACAGTTAAATCAGTCAGTTGCTGGCAGCTGCCTTAATCTCAACGGATAGATGGATAGATTTACTTTATTGATCCCCAACTAGGAAAGGCAGAAATAAGCAAAGTGCACTTATAGAGAGTTTTTAAAGTTTCAAACAAACTTATGATAACTGTACAGTACGGCAACAAAAAAACCATCCTTGTGTCTCTTCAGGGGGACTGTTTTATTCTTTGTCATTTTTGCTTTTACTGTATGCTTTCAGAGAAACATCATCAAAATAAAAGGGCCTCTAACCAAAGTAAATTAAAAAAAAGTTCAACAACAAGTACAAATATGCCATAAAGTTAAAAGAGAGACTATTTACTCTAAGATTTAAACATTAATTGTGTGATTTACACTCCCACCAAAATTATGAGTGTTTCATACCAAACGATGTTGATTGACAGTCTTTAATTGGAAACCAAAAACCATCACAACCTCTTAACAAGAGCTTCTCTGAGCCTTAAGCATCAACTGTTTTCTATTGGTTGGTTGTTTGTTTTAAACATATACCAGTACAGTAGTAGCCTACTGCCATTTCTCCTTGAGCAGGAAATTCACGATAAAATGTGACAGATAATAAAAAAATGATAAAATAAAAAAAACAAAAAAAAAACAAAAACAACTTTCCTCCATTACTGTCTGTAAAAACACTACACACTGTATATGAGCAGCATTACTGAGGCATCATGATGATTTCATTACCACCATGGAGCTTCCACAGGGCATGAGATGCTCTGTCAGTGTGGGGAGAGGGCGTGTCTTGCGGGCGGTCCCATCCTGGGGAGTGTCCGCGGTTGTCCAATCAACATTTTAGACGTGAGGTTTGTGGGCGGGGTTACCTAATCAACCCCCCCCACTCCCCACACACACACACACTGTCCTTCCCCAGCTGCAACACGCTTTTGTTTAAACTCAGTCAGACGGTGAGTCCTGCAGAGTTGCGCTTTTTTTATTCTAACAGATGTTCACAAGATGCTGATGTCAAATAAAGTCAACGATGTACTTTTTTTTATTCTGACTGCCATTTGTGGAAGCTGATTTTTAGTTTATTATTATTATTATTTAATTATTCTTTTTTTTCCTTTTTTTTCTAGTAGTTCGGCTGTGTGAAGTTTCTCAAACCGGGACAAGGTGTAGTGAGCGACGCAACTGGAGACCTGGAGAAAGAAGGAGACCAGGCGAGGGGGGGAGAGGACTTTGTCTGAGCCGCTTCTACGGTTAATGGGTCGGAGTATGATCGCTGCCATGAACCGCAGCTAGACGTTTTACCTGCTCGGTGACGGTAAAGGGCTCAGGCGGCTCATGCTTCCTTCCACCGGGTGATCTATGGAGAGGCTGCCCCGCTGGCTCCCGCTCAGCCCCCGGACTCACCTTCGGCTGAGACTCCGCCGTGAACGTTGAACTGAACCGACCTGGATAGTAGAAAACGACTCACTTAACCTCATTTGAATGCCTTTGCAAGGAGTTTGCTGGTTTCTGTGCTGCAGGCAGGGCTTCAGTTTGCTCGGACGGGACTATGGGGAGAAAGAGGAGGAAGAGTCTTTTGAATTGCGCAACAAGGAGGACTTGACTCCCAATGGACGGGTAAAAAAAACCAAAAAACTCTCCACCTGCACCACACGGATACTCCCCTGCATGCACAGTCTGCACGGCATACATTTATACAAGATACAAATCACAGATGACATGTAGTGCCTGTGGGAAAGCTGCCCCTTTGCACTTTGTAGGCCACATTAAAACATTTCATTTAAAAAAAAAAAACTCCAGAGCTTCCTGAGCACAGTTTCAGTTTTGTGCAAACAGAGTTGGCTGCAGTTCTTGATAAGGAGAAAAGATCATTTTTGGGAAATAGAACTCCAAAGCTTTCCCATATTTTGAAGTAGCAAGTCAGTGTTCACATGTTATCTGTTAACATTGTTATCTGTGGTCACCATCAGTTTGTTTAATTCCAGCTTCACACAAATGCAGGGGACTAAATATGCTACTGCTCACTTTGATGTGAGGTTTGTGTTTAGAGGCTTGGGCAACATTGAGCAATATCCCACACGCACACATGTGGACATACTGCATTGCCCAGCTTTTTTTTTTTTTTTAAACCAACAACCTTTACCTTCACAAGAAAATCCTAAATCTGACCTTTCTCCTCAAAGTGCCTTTTGAAGAACGTAGCGACGGCAGACCTTAATGTCCTTACAATGAAGATTTCCAACAAAAAAAAGTTTGTCTGCACAACCCTAGAAAGACATGCACAAACACACAGACGCACAACTGTGATGCAAGCAACCCAGTTTGCTGAACTGGTCGTGTGTGTTTGGCCTCTGTCCGCTCAATTGCAAATAAGACTGTGGCCTTGTCTTCTCTGTAATGTTAGTCATCTGATCAGGCACAAAGAGGTCAGCATTGTCCACCCACTTCTGAGGGGACATTGTTGCTTTGAATTGAGGTAGCCTCTCTCTGTGTGACCCAATGTACAGCTCCTCATGTACAGTTTCTTGGAAAAATCTCATGTGTCAGACGCAGAGTCATTACATCTGCCTCGGCCTCTGTGTTTTACCACAAGACCATGCAAGTGAAGGTATAACATGACATGAAGCCACAACTTGCATATCCTGCTTCTCTATTTATCGGCCCTTTTGCCTGGTTGCAGCCAACCAGTGCTACCTCACAGCGATTTGCATGAAAACGTTGGGAGCAGATAAGTTTTACACAGTTACTGCCTTTTAGCAGGAGTCTTAACAGTACCAGCGACAGCCAGATAAGAGCAACATCTGTTTCCGCATGGTATCCAGAGAGGTTTTGTTGTGTAGCACGGTTCTTCTTGGTAAACATCCCTGTTTCAGTCATAATGTACCATCTGCCTGACCATTGGTGGTGAGAGGAACCCATCTGTGCTCCGTATCCAGAAATCAATACAACATCATAGTGACATGTCCCAAAGGAGAGGCCTGGTGGCTTTTTAAAAGGAGATGCGGTGATCTCCCTTTTCTATAACATTCCCTTATCTCTCATTGAAATCCAACCAAAGGACAGAATTATGTTACTCCGAGTGGATTCAATTTAACTGCAATTTATTTAATTTCAGATTAACCTTCACATGACTGAAATATTGCATTCTGGCCAATCTCTAAAATAACGCTAATCAGACAAAGGGTGACCGGGGTTGCCAGATTTGATTGATAAACACCTTAACTCCAATCAAACCTGAGAACCCACTCAATTTTCACTAAAGGGCTGCAAAGTCTTCAGTTGCATGAGCAAAGATTACGAGTGCCGAGTTATGATGAGTGGAAATGACATTTAGTTTGTGTTCGCCATTAGTTACCAGTCGTTGCATGTTGAGCCAAGCCTACTGCTGTCTCAGTCACAGTAATTACAGAAGAGGAAGTGCTAATTTATTGGACCATAGCATGACTGGTTGCCCATGGAAATTGCCCAAATGCTACAAGAAATTATCACACAAGAATAATACTTCAAAGAAAGCTGTCTTTTTCTATATTTCAGTGCAAGCGTATGTCTGTGGATAAGTGACTACTGTGAAGCTCATAGTACTTCTTTGTTTGCTCTCTCTCCCCCTTAGTTATATTATTGATTAGAGTCTTGGTTCTATTGATTTTTGAGCTCATAAATATTCATAAATATGAGTGAACTTGTCCTGAACCATAAAAATAATGTTTAATATGAGTTCCATAAATTACTTTGTGGTGCAGTCTGTCTGCATATATCATATCAAGTTTATCTTAAAAGTTCTTAATGGGAGGAACCACTTTAATGATTGATGTAACCATCAGCATTTCACAAGAGGACCAAAAGCAGCAGACAACCTTTCAGATGCTGTTTTTTTTTTTTTTTTTGTCATAATAAATGAACTCAGGTCTTCCGATGTTATTGATTATTGATCCACTGATGCATCCTGGTCATCAATCCGCTTCCACAAATCCTATTTCCCCTTGAGATGTGTCACCGGTTTATGCTGGGTATTGTAACTCTGTGTCAATAGTTCACGCTGACCCAATAACGAAGACCACAGTCGAGCTAAACCAATATCGTCAGCTGAGCCGCTCTTAGTCAGTACAGTTTGTTATGCTCCACAGAACCCTACTCCTTTAGAATACACAGACCTGCCAGATACTGTTTGGAGAGGAGAATTGGAGAGTTGAAGATTTGCAATCAGCTGCTTTCCAGCAATGTGACTGTAGCTGCTAGTTCTGGGCTGGTCCTGGTTTGCTGGTTTGGAGTTGGTTTAAACTCAATCAGATCTGTTTTATTTTTACACTGGATTGAGAAACTGATGCTCTTGGCTTTGGGAGTCGTTGGAATGTAAATATTTTGAAGATGCTGATTTCGACTTATTCCAATTCTTTAAAAATGTCAGAGACAAAGTTTTGGTTTGTCTTTTGGTCACGAGGATCCTGCCCTCATTGTTTTTGGACTAAGAGCTGGTTTGGTTTAGGTGTCACTTTAGTTTAGGAACCAGCTCAAATTTGGTTGTTGAACTGCCTTGCTGGAAAACGGATCAAATGATCCCTGGGGGAAGCCACTTCATGGCTATGTTTCATCATTTAGTCATCACATGTTTCATCCTGAGCTTGACAGGCCACAATTTCAGGCAGCAGGTCAGACCTCCCGGGGTGTATATGTGTGTGTTTTTTTTGGGCTTTGTAATACTGAAGTACTCTCCATTTGGTAGGACTCTATCCAGCTCCTGCCAGGGATGACCACAGCAACCCACAGGTCTGGTGGAGACTCCCTCGCTTAAGACATCCAAAACCTTCACCACAATCTCCAGAGTTGTTTTACAACACTCTGCCAGAGGATGCCATGATGTGTAGCATCCACAGCACCAGAGCCATAAGCAACACATTGTTTCTTTCCAGGACTGTTCTCACTGAGGTTGGAATCATGAGTCAGTGCTGACGCTTGCGTAGGCTTGGCCCTTAAAGAGCACAGAGCGATGTCAAAAACCCTTTCCCCTGTATGTTTACAGTCCTCATTCAATCTAACTGCTCTCCAACAGCTGCCCAAACAATCACACTGAGCTGAATGCCTCCAGTGTTGGGACAGCAAGGCACTAATTTTAGGACAGGACATCCGTCATTCTCTCTTCCCTCCATTTTTCCACTAAAACTTTATTCAACTTTTATGTAATGTGAGGTCACGATTACCAATGCACAAGTGTGTATCGTGGCGCTGCATTGCACCCTGTCACCAGGAAAAACAGGTACAGTCCTGCAATGCGAAGATTGGATCCCATTAACTGTCACTGCTTCCCTCTTGTCTTTGGAGGTGTCACGGTACGCTGGTTTATATTTGGTTTCCGTTGCGTCTCTGCCTCACCACCTCCAGGCCACACATCTGGTCTTCAGGCCGACACTGGCTGAGCCCAAGCATTTCCTCCTGGTTACTCAGCCTCCCAGGAGAGCTGAAGGGGGAGAGAGAGAGAGAGAGAGAGTAGACAGAGGGAAAGCGAGAGCGGAAGTCAGCCATGGAACGAACACATCACGGCATCTTTCCCTCTTTCCTCCATGCTCTGTTCTAGTCTGGAGTGATTCATCCTCTGCCTGTCCAAAGGGAGAGCTTTTGCCAGGGCTCTGCATCGCACGCTATCCCTGTTCCTCATCCCACAGCCCATTAACTCCATTGGAAAGCTATTTTTCTGTAGATTGGCACGTTTTGTGGAGAAATACCCCCAAAATATACCAATTTGATCAACCTGACCCATTAGTTTATTGATCATTTGATTAGTTTATTTCGTGGATTTAGACTTTTTCAGTTGTTGACGTGATTAGTATTGATTTATCATTTTCAGTTATGGCTATCTGTCTGAATTTTCCTCTCTGGGCCTGTTGGCATGGATGTATCATTTATGGTTAACAGGCAGGGGAAGGGAATTATCATACACACTCTCCAACCCCTCCATTCATAAGTCCCTTTCTGCTGCTGTTCGATTATTCTTCGCCCTCTAGTTTGACATTTACAGCACCTCTCCCTTAGTTAAACATTAATCACATCTCATTATCCAAACCCTCATCTTTTCCTCATTTGCTCTAGAGTCCATTTGTCTTGTAAATATAGCACAGATTCTGCACCAGGCCATAAATTTGTAGTTCATGGTCCCTTTGTTAGTTTTGAGCCATCCAAAAAGAAGCAGTCAACTGTGTTTACAGAGCATGGGCTATACTTAGGCTAGTTTGCCCAGTAGTAAAGTGTGGTTTGTGAACTGTGAGGGGCCCAGAGCTGACCTGGATAGTGTTTCAGGTAGGCCAAAACCCCCCTCAAGTTGGGCTGGGGCAGCCACAGGAGCTGGCTCAAGGCTGTGGTTCACAGGGACAACAAGTCAGACCACAGGGACACACAGTGCTGCCCTGCGCACCGGGGAATCAGTCTAGATTGCACACAGGCGGGCTCTGATATATGATTGGGGGGTTGTTCAAAAGTCAGATTTGGAATCTAAAGGCTGAATATCTGTGAAAGGAAACATCCTCTCCCATCCTCTGCTTGACAGAGGAGTCCCAGAATGAAAAGTTCATTGTTCCACCCATGAAATTTGATTTAACATGTCTGCCAATGGTAGCCCCAGCTGTACTCAGGAGAAGCACTTACTCCAATTACCATAAAAACCAAGACGGAATGTGATTTCATATTAGTTACTGGCTATCAGTCAGGCTAACCTATCAAATTTTTATTATAGCTGTATGCATCAGATGATTATCGTAATTTTGCACTTGCTTTCATGAACCTAATAGTAATTAACCCTCAATTTATAAATCAATAAACACGTGCATAGAAAAGCTGTTACAAATGCAAGTTTCCTCGAGCAGGTTTTATTTTTAGGTTAACAACCTTTGCAGAGAAATGACTGATCTGGATAAAAGTATTTTGAGGTTTGCAAGCAGCTACAGCACAAAAGATTTCTCTGTTCCTTGCTCCGATATTAAATGAGGCTGTTTTGCATGCCATATTTCTCCCCACTAGCTCACCCCTTCACAAGTGAGAGCCAAGCATTACAGGAACAGAGCAGCTATATGCTGAGACTGCCAGGAATGGCTGCATGCTGTACTGTAACATGGCCACTGCAGGGGAACCATGGAGAGACTTCTCCAACCTGTGGACCAGTTCTAAGGACAGACAACTGTTTGTGTTTGTCGTAATATTGTCTCTTTAACCTATTCTCTCTCTTGTGTTGACAGAGTCCAGCTGAGGTGACTGTTTCTCAACCAACTTGCACAGCCAATGGAACAAATGGGTAAGGAAAGAGAGAAAAAGATCCCCCCCCCACCCCACCAAAAATCTTTTAGGAAGTAGTACTTCCCTTTTTGCTCATACACTTCCCCTGAGTTCTGGGGATTTCTGTATTTATCCTCCAGAAGGCACGTGTAAGTACAGGCCAATCACTTGATTTTTCACTTCCTCTGTAGTGTATGGTATCTCATGGGGCTCTCCTTATGTGCCTAACCTCATAATCATAACCACACACATGCTCACATGTGCACATGTGCAAGAGGCACAGACTCACATGAATATTGGCAAAGGATCTCATATGTGCAGTGCAATGGTACATTCATTGCTCAGGGAAAATACCAATATCAGTTTTCACTCAGTAACCTCTTGACATTTAGACTTTTTCCATTCAGACATTTAGCTCTGTTCAACAAATCCAGTCACTTTTTGATTTTGAAAGCTGTACATTCAAACTGCCAGTTAAAAGCAAGTGCTATTCAGCCTTGGAATACTGAAATGGTCATGTGCTTTACAAGAGAACATTAGTGACAATGAAAAATGAGAGGTACATGGATATCTTGATCCAGACTATTAGTGCAGGGCTGTGATCTCAGACAGTGATGTAGCCAGGCTCTGCTACGGTCTATCACTGCTATCATGCCCTTATCAACAACCCCCCCCAATCTTTAATCTCCACTGTAAATCTGCCGACTCAGTCAATGTGTCACAAAGCTCGACTTGTACGAGAATAACAAACCACAAACGAATAGGAGAGGGTCAGATGCAGCTCTCAACAAGAAGAATTCTGCTTCAGGAAGTAATATTTCACTGCGTGCCGTCTATTGAACATTACAGAAAGGAAATAAGGAAAGAAAGTTAGGAGTGAGGTAGGCTAAGTGGACTGGGTGACTCCCTCCTACCTCAGCAGCACTCCCAAAAGAGGTGTGCCTCGGATATGTGTGTGTTTGAATGTCTATGTCTCATTTACAATCTGTTTGAGGTGGCCTCAGGTCAAATGGCATAACAACTGGTTAAGAAGGAGTCTGTTAAGAGCCTGGTTGTAATCATCACAAAGTGCTGAGATCAGAGAGCGCAGCGTTTGGTCGTTACCTGGCCGATGAGTGGACACGCCCAGAAGTCCAGCCATAGACAGGAAAGGCGAAACCAGGCTCTGATAAATCACAGCAAATAGGGGCATAACCATTTATCTGTGGACTCTTGTAACAGGGCGATTTAATTTGTACTTTTATTGATTTATTGAATTGAACGTTCCAGAAGGAGACATCAATCTCCACTACTAGTTTGGGGGTGGGTGGGGTTTTTTATGATTGTTCTACAACACTCGGGTTAATATGGTGATGCTCTGATCATTTGTCATGGACTGTTTTAGGGGTCTCTGGGGATTTCTGGCTGGTTTTCCTGTCAAAGTGTAATACACATATTATGATGATACAGCACCAGTCAAAAGTTTGGAGACGTTTTCCTATGGGGAAGGGTGTCCAAAATTTTGACTGGTGCTGTATGTGAAAATAGGAAAGATTTTTGTTGATTTTTCACATTTTGAGTCTGCTAACAAAATTTAAATCACACCAACAGCAGTAAGCCAGTTCAAATCAGTAAGAGACTGGACTAAACTGTCACTTTGATATGCAACCTTGCATGGCTCTTACATCAGAAGTTGGGCATTTCCACAGTATTGTATAGAACCTACTACTAAACAGTTGAATGTGTCTTCAGTTGACTCGTGTAACTACAGACCGATCTGGAGAGGCTGTGAGCAAAGTATTTCCAAGGCATAGTATTATTTGATATGTCAGGGGTCCTGCAACAGATTTGTTAACTTGCACTTACCCCCCCCCCCTTTCAGGTGTGTGTGTGTGTGTGTGTATTCCTGCAGGCACACAGCATAAGGCCTCTCTTCTCTGTCCATCAGTCAGCACAAAGAGCCAAAAGATCCGTCCTGCTGTGTTGTTGCTCAAATCTGTCTTACATCATCTCTATTTTTCATCACTATTTTCCTTACTTCTGCTCATAGCCAGAGTAAGGCTCAGTACACACTGTACCAAAAGGAAAGTGGACGCTTAAGGACTTCTCCATGTCTATTTCTCACCATTTGCTCCATCTGCATTCTCATTAGCCATCTTCCCCCTCCTCCTCCTCCTTTGATGGCTTTTGACAGTCAAAAACTAGACATATTGTGGTGTGGGCTGCCAGGCAGTAATGACTCAAAGAGACCAGTGTTTGATGATGTATTTCATGTGTGTGAATATATGTGTGTGCGCGCATGAGAGAGAGAGAAAGAGCGTATGCATGAAACATGTGAGTGTTTGTGTGAAAAGCATAGAAGTGGGCCCCTGGTAATTGCCTGTCTGAGCATCTGTCAGCCCGACTGTCAACCATCCAACCATCACAAACTGACCCCGTTTACAATATCAGCAAATATAGAAGGTTTTCATTCACGTCACTGAGTTTCACTATCAGGTTGACTTCATTCACTTAAAAAAAAAAGAAAAAAAGAAAAAAGAAACCGAACTCACTATCATGAGATTGCTTGCTGATCGACACACTCTCTTTCAGTCACAAAATGAGACTTCCTGTCTCTCTCTCTCTCTCACACACACACACACATTGCCCCCACCCCACCTCCTCCTCTCTCAAAACATGACTTTTTTTTCCTCTCCTCTCTGCCTAGTCCAGAGTTTCTTGGCAGTGGTCTTGAGTAAACAGCGTATTTTTAGCTGGGAGGTCATATAGGCCCAGTCTTAATCACCACATTCCCATTTTCCCACCAGCCCAGCTCCAGCCAGAGGCCCATGCAGCCAGCCCGTGCACTGTGGGGGAGGGAATAGAGAGAGAGAAGGAGAGTTGGATTTCCTCAAAGGGAAGCTGATTATTTAGTGCTGCAGTTTGACCCGCTGTATTGATGAAAGCCGATTCAGATAATGGTCTTTATCCCCGGAAGTCTAATAAAATTTGTGTAATATGATGTATGGTCATCGTTTGCAAATGGTATATTAGCCTGGACATCAACAAAAGTATGCAGCTGGGCCAAGATCATTTGTTGTAATCTCTTTTCAGACCCATCTGGCCTTTTAATCCATCAGATAGAGCTCTTAAGTTATTTCTGAGACACAAGGGTCATTTTTTGCAAATGTGCATGCACTTGTGATCACAAGGAGCTGCTTTGTATGCAGGGACATGTCTCTGTTTTCCACCGCGGTCATTGAAGCCCAGGAGCAAGGACACTAGCTTTCTAACTTTAATTAGCGTCTCAGCGTTTTGATTAGACCCCGCACTGAAATCAATTACTCATCGCTCCAGCAGCTTCCACCAGACAGAGAGTCAAAAACCAATCAGCTCATTGGGCTGCTCATACTTGCTGGAAATAAGTGTGTCACCCTGAAAGGCCCGCTGACGATATTTGCAGTGATGACCTCATTTCAGTATTTGGCTTGAGTCCGTCTCTGGCTTTGTAGAGTTGATAATGATGAATTCACAGTGTTTTTATTAAGGGAAGAACAGGAAGGCCTGCCTTTAATCACATTAAGTTGTGTTCATGCATGGTTACTCCAACTGCTACCCTTACAGTCACGCTGTTTAGATTGTCTGAATTAGCTACCTTTCCATTTGAATTCAATTAAAGTTCCTAATCACAGTGGTACGGTGGTTAAATCTGTTGCCTCCCAGCAAGATGGTTCGATTCCCAGCCTGGGCGGCGTTTGGATGCTCTCCTGCTGCTCGGGTCTCTATATGTCATTTATCTATATGGTGATCTGTGCAGGTTTTACACCACCCTTGCCCGATTTCAGATGGGACTGTCTCCAGCTTAACTAGCTAAAATGGTTGTCTTAGTGCTTTATGATATAAAATTTTACTATTTTTTAACTTTCTAGTACCTTTTGAGTCTGAGGTATTGTGTTTTTTTTTATTCTCCAAGCTGACGAC
Organism: Remorina albescens; assembly: GCA_034769265.1. NCBI lineage: Eukaryota > Metazoa > Chordata > Actinopteri > Carangiformes > Echeneidae > Remorina > Remorina albescens. Next base: position 5,630,174 of record CM068493.1, read on the forward strand.
TCCCACAGCTTTTTTTTTTTTTTTTTTCGCCAGCTCTATAAGGTTAATTAGAACTTCTCTGGCAACCAAATGCACACGTACAGGTTGGAGTGGATTTACCGCTCCCTGACTCTCCTGTTGGTTTTGTTTCACCTGATAGGGCGGGACATTGGTACACGTTCCTGCGGAATTTGCTGACCTCGTGTAATATAACTTTCCACCCAACTAAACCTGAGTAGGCATCAGTCAAATGTAATTGAAGACACACGTGTGGGTGTGAGGGATGATTAATAATGCAGTAGTGTGTTTCACAGTGTCATTTGCATTTTAAGGCTGTGTTGTGTTGTGGGTTTTATTGATTTTGGATTGTGTTGGAATCTGAAAAAGTAAAAAAAAATTAAATAAATAAAAAATTAAATAAAGACCTGTTTTCAAATTAATGATGGGAAGGAGACAGTAACACCATCATGACCAGCAAAACCCAAACCTGGTTTCACTAGGGCCAATGTTACCTTAGTTTTTCCTTTTTCTTTTTTTTTCCTGGACTTTGTGATAGAGCCAAACTGATTAGTCAATAAAGATAATTGTCTTTTTAAGACAAGGAAAAATTTATTTGCTGGTTCATGATTTTTAGATGGGAAGCTTTTGTCCCAAAATGACTGTAAACTGAATATCTTTAGATTCCATCCAATATTCAGATATCACCCTGGGCTTATAGGTTGGATATTTCATCAAGAAAACAACACCAGCAGATAAATTGATGATGAGGGCAATATTTTTTTTTTACCCTGCTCTGTACTGCTTGCCTGGCGATTTGGTGTGACGGCGATGTGAATTTGATAAACTAGGGAACATACAAACCATCAGACGTGAGACTCAGTGATGAATGGATGAGTCTTGAACAGCTCGTTCTCTCTTTGCCATATATCACACAGGCTTCACACAGTCTCTCATATGCACACAGAGGCTAGAGGGCTTTTGCACATATGCAATTTCACAGGACGTTAATATCTGCCTTAGGCTTATTAGTGACGTTGGGTAGGGAAATATTTGTTCCTCTCCAAAACCATTTTTCTTCTTTTGTGACTTCCCCTCTGTAAGCTGATGAGGAAGCCAGCATCTTTGTCTTATTTCCTGGTCTGAGCTGTTCTCTGCAATCAGGAGACATTTTCTTTTTAACTTCCATAAAGAGATAATTGTGTGGGCGTTTTCCCTTGATTTTTCCCATGCTGCACTGTTCCTCTAAGAGAAAAAGGACCACATTTTCTGTGATTCCAAAAGAACGAGTGTTGTGTCAATGCGTTCTTATGAACCAGCAACCTCCAAACTACCAAACAGAGCAAGTACCTTGATTTTCAACACATTTCAAGCTTTAGCATTGAGCACTGGGACTTTGAAATGACGCTCCTCCCCTGCAGTGGCTGATGTTTAGTCCTCAGGGGAGAGAGAAAGAGAGAGAGCAAGAGCTTGCTGTAGATGTGGTCTTGCTCTATTCTCTGTGCTGCTTAATCCCCATGTCGAATTGTTTCCTGCACTCCACAGGAAGTTGCCCACTAAAGGCCCCTCTGTCACAGCCTCTGGTGGGGCTTCTGGGAATGTGGTGGGAGGAGATGGGGCGAGTGGTTCGGGAGAAGGACTGCTGGACAGCTGTGGAGATCTAAGAACCCCTCACTCATCAACAGTTGCTCCAAACTGTGTAGCATGCTCTTTTCTTGATCTGTCTACCATGTCTTGTTTTCTTATTGACTGGATGGTGCCACACAGATATTACTGGAAAAACACACTAGAAGACAAGAAATAATGTTCTCTTAGCGTTTGGTTTCTTTTCTTTACTCTCAGGTTATTGGTGAAACATTCTCATGACGATGAGGGGAAAAGTCCGTTGCACTGGAAGACTTGCATGCATTAAGGTGAAAGCTGAAATATATTGGGGATGGACAGGAGAAGATTGAAGATCTGCTATCTGCTGAGTCAGCACTACTGTACCTGACCAAGCACGTTTGGGTGGATGGGGGTGTACATAATATCTTTAACCAACAAAGTTGCGCATCATTTTAGAGCCCATCTTCCATTTGGCCGAAGATGGATGGCCATGTTTGCTGCATAACCTCTTCAATGAACTGTAAAGTTGTTAAAGCCACTTTTTTATTTCCGTAAAACTGATCTTTGTTAAACAATATCATCAGTTCAGACTTGGCCTTCTTATAATCTCCCTACTAAATGAAGATTTAGAAACTTAGAAGTAGTGATAGTTTTTGGATTCAAGCCAGCCAGACAATAGAATCAAATAATTGGAGGCAGTGCTCATAAACACACCTGCTCTGTACATGAAGCTTTATTTTCCCCTCGAGGTGTAGGTTATCTATAATTCTTATCCCATTTGAGCTGCATATAGACGAGCTGCCTGTCTGTGTCTATGTCTCCGTTACGTACCAGGGGTTATTAACAACCTCAAATAAGAGACGTCCTCACATGTCTGTGTTTATTTTAATGCCTTTAATTGAGGTCTGTGGATGCGGGGACTGTCAAAGGTCCCCGTAGGCTGCTGCAGTAGCAGGCGAGTGGGCTTAGTAAAACAGCCAGACCAAGTATAATGTGACAGAATCCCGACTCTCTCTGTGTCACTGCTGCTTTCTGGTGAAGCCCTGGATAAGTGTATGAACGCATAAAGAAAGAACTGATCCACCATATAGAGTTTCACTGTCTGAACATTGGCTTAACTTGGAGATGCCAATCACTGTTCTACAACTGCAAGATGTCTCATAAAGGGAACCAAATTGTTTGCGTAAGTGAAGCGCTGAGAGAAGTAATGTCACATGGCTCAGCCTGTTGGACCACAGTATAGACAGGATCAGGTCGGTGCGCACAGAAAGAGAGGAAATGGCCTCTGTGTTCGTGTAAGATGAGTCAAAGCGGATAAGGCTATATTCAGAATATTGATTGTCGCTGCCTTCCGTGAGGAGGAACCTTCCAGGAATTATCAGATCAATAATGGCATGAATCAGCCGGCCGGTGAGTAGGTAACTCGAGGCCAAATATCCATGGGTGGGAGAGGGAGAAGGAGGGTTCGATTCATTTCCTGAGGCATGATCCTAGGAGGAGGAGGACAGGAAGGAAGGAGGGGTTTGTCACTTGTACCTCATTTGCTAGTTAGACCCAGGAAATAGAGAAAATAAATGAGTGATTAGATAAATAAATGAGGAGAGATAAAACCTCTGGACAATCTTGTATGCTGGAAATGGACCTTGGCCTGAGATAACAAAGTCTGGCTTTGTCCACGGCATGGCCTCACCAGATGCCATATTTTGAAGTAGCTGTGAATAGTGAGGGTATTAACGAAGTGAAGGGAAGAACATCATTTGCATCAGATTTACAGATGTTTTTGATGTTTACAGTTTTTAACCGTTCGAGACTGTGACCTCTTGAACCCTTTGACTGGCGCGAACTGGCTGGCTGGGAGTCAGGCCGGCGTCGCTCTGTCACGTTTATTTTCAGTCGCCCACTCGGCTCACCGAGCCAAAGTGATAAAAGAGAGACGAGCTGTCCACAGTGGTGTGGTATGTATCAGTGTGTGTGTGTTTGTGCTCTTGCGTGCTGCTATGCTGCTGGGGAGGGAAAGTGGGAGAATGCTGGAGGACAGATATTCGTGGCACTTCTTCCAGTCCCCCATACTCCCCTGTGCAACCCCCTCCACCTAATAGTATCAGAGAGGCTTGTAGTTGGCATAGAGTCACATTGGGGGGGGTGAGACAAAGTAGGGAGGGGGCGATCGCAGCCAACTGTGTGTCTCTGTGCCAATTAGTTATCCAATGGGGGGGGAGTAGTCGGGGAAGACTTGAAGTGAGGGGGAAGCAGAAGTTATTTACATTCTCTTGCTGCTCTTGCACACAGGCACACTGTCTCAGAGGTGTCTGAAGAGATGAAGAGCCTGATCATCGAGAAGAATAAGATGGGCTTGGAGGAAGAGCTGGAGCTGCTGGTCAAAGGTGAGTCTTAACACCACACATTAAACCACCATTACTCTGTTCTCTGCCTTAGACTGAATGCCATTCACCTGCCGCGATCATCTGTGATGAGAACAGTCGTACTGCAGAAACCAGAAGTCAATGACTTCATCTGTAGCAAAAGAAAAAAAAAAAAAAGGATGACAACATTGCCATCCTTTTTAATGATGTCAACATTTACTGGTTAGCACTTATTATTTACCGCAATGATCTGCCGCAATCTTTGTCATTATTTAATCAACTGGACTGTTGGTTGGACAGAACACACTACTTTGAAATCACTTTGAGCTCTGTGAAGCAGTAACAGATTAATCAAGCAGAGGAAATAACCTATAGATGACTCAGGACTTTTAATACCTTTAATAGCAGCCCTGCTTTGTTCCTTGGTTGATAAATGAAGTTCTGGCAAGGCCAGGTCAACGCTGTTCACTTCAGTGCATGAAGTATATATTTCATTTCCCTAATTGCCTCCTAATACGTACTGTCGCAGCTCCATACTATGCTATCACCCTGTAACCAACCTCTATCTGACCACATGTGGCCCACAGCTGCTCCGGTGCTCGCCAGCCCCCCTGAGTGTGCATGTAAGGATAGCTATTGGCATCAGGAGTCCCTGTCTTGCATGTCTGATGCTTTTGAGGAATGATCTCATAGGATATTTCTGTGTGATTTTCTATTCTTTTTCTTTTTTTCTTCTTTTTTTTCTTCTTCTTGGCCTGCTGCTGAAAAGGAGCAGTAAAATGCCAGCACTTGGATAAGTTACATCCTGTTTGGAATGGCGGCAGTCAGATTGCCTAATTCTGACAGCAGTTACCATGCGCTCTTGGCCACTGCCCCTCCCTTAGTGCTGTCCCCTCTCTGTCCCTCTGTCTCACTGCTGCTGGACAAGAAAGTGCAGTCACTTTCCCTTCAAAACAGGGGGGGCAGCGACTTTGCTTGGGCCATTGATTACACTGTCATTTTGAATCCCAGTTTGGTCTCCACCCCCCCCCCCCCCCCCCCCCCCCCCCATACTTTAACCGAACACAGTATTACATCTCCCACAACAGTGCGACACCTCAGGGGCATTAGATCATCCCTCTTGCTTCAAGGATTTGAGTCCCTCCATTAGGGCCTTTCCTCTTGTTCTGTATGTCTGTTTGTGGGTTTTTTTTTTCCTAGCAGGACATCCTCAGGCTACACAGGGTGAATGTTGCCCCAGTATCTAAAATAGGCCACCAGCCTTCCAGCTACAGTCCAATGAGAGTAAATTGTAAAACACGTGCATGGGTGAAAGAGATGCTGCCATTGGTTTATTGACACACTTTTATCAATTTGGAGTTCAAATGAATTGCTCCTCACATGATGCGGAGCTGCTCATGCTCCAGTGAACTACCACTCAATCTGTCTGCATCTGTCTGATCCAAAAGCGACCAAAAAGCTCATGAAAAGCCTTTACATAATTACGAAGTTCAGGGCTTTACAGAGCTCACCTAATGATTGTTGGTCAGAAAAGGTAAAAAATAGAGTTTATTACATTACTGTAATATGGAAACAAATTTATAGCTATTGAATTCAAAAGTGACCTAATAATTTGGTGTTTAAACAGGAAAATTTTGCCTGAGGCGCATTATGAGAATTAGTGGTTTAGTTTTAGTGATTATGCTAAACAGGTTTCATTCGAAACGAAAGCATGCAAAGACCTGCAGAGTTGACCTCTTTTTAATTGGCAATGTTTATGTTCAATTGTAACTGTATTCGAAAATCTGCGATAGAGTCATTCGATACTCAGATAGTGACAGGAGGCTCATGGCTAACAGATGAAAACGTATAGAGAGAGATATTGTTTTCTCAATCTGTGTTTGAGGGGGCAGGGCACTGAGGATGAGGGGGGGCAGGGGTCACAAATGAAACAAATTAAGGGCGAGCCATAGCCCCCAGGGGAGACATTAGCAGGCCATGTAGATGGGATCCAGATGGAGGACCATGGGAGGTGTATTCAGGGGGTCCCAAGGCTCTTCTGCTCTGTCTTTCTCGCTGTCTCTTTGCCTTTTTTTTTTTTTGGGCCTTTTCTTATGGCCCCGTTTAAAGTTCCCAAAAAGAGCAGCGTCTGTAGGACGTCCCGTGTCTGCGAGAGGCGTCAAGGTAGCAGGCATGCCCTTCTCTCCATGGCTCTCACCCAGTCAGCTTGTCTGCCTCCCCCCTGTCCCACATCCAGTCAGCTCAGCCTGACTTACCTCATAGTTTTTATTTATCCATTTCATGTTGGGTTTTGATGCAGCCCCCCTCTGATGTGGTATTAAGTACCTCCAGGGTTTTTAGTTTGGGCTATATTGGGTTGGTTTATGGTGGGTACAAACCAGGCACTTATATCATATAGAGACATTCTCAGACAGGAAACATAGCCTGAGAGACTCTGCCTCCACCCCCTCCTCTCTCTTTATTTTTATTCTTGAGTAGTAAGCGAGTCAGTGGAAGCTTTGCACCACCCTCGAAAAACTCTTTCAGGCAAAGATGAAAATCAGTGGCGCAGGTGGACAGGTGGCACACAGCTTGCTGACCACAGAGGAAGTTGTGATGCTGGTGTGGCGTCATTCCTGTTTTCACGTGGCATGAGGTTGAAAGTAGATTCCAAAACGGTTCCTTTAAAACTACTCTGACGTTTCCATGCACAAACCATACACACTCTTGTGCATAGACACCACATTCATGACACACGGCAGCGTGCAGCAGCGTCTTTCCACCTCTGATAGTCCCACCCACCTTAGTATCTGTCCACAATCTACTGCCAGCCTCTCAATCAGCCCCCTGGATGAACTCTGACCCCCTACCAGGATTCCCTCAGTCCTGCTCTGTCTGTTTCTCTTGAGGGAGCATCTGGACCAAGCTCTGCCAAGCTAGTTTATTTATCTGCTCAAAGATTAAATATTTATTAGGAACAATTTGCACACATAGCTTTTGGGGGGTTCACTGCTGTTTTGGAACACTGGATCTAGGCTGTTGCACTCTTTCCAAGCCCTCAGGACTTTGGGAACACAACAGTCTTGTATTATAGAGCCAGGCCTGGCAAGGCCGGCGGGACAAGCCTATGTGCTGGTTGAAGTATGCTTCCCTTTCTTTGTCTCCCACTGTCACACTGTTCCAGTATCTCTCACCCTTTTTCTCTCTCCCTCCTTTTCTCACTCTGTGGACCTCGTAAGTGGTAATTATGTTGGCTGCATGCAGGCTTTAATGCCTATGCCATTAGCTGGCTGTATTTTTATCCCCTAGTATTTTCCCCAACAAGGCAGTCACATACAGACTGCTACAAACTTTATGGATAATTACATGCCTTGAGGATTATTCTTAGTGAAGACATGGTGTGGCAGCACTGCCTTAGCAGCTCTGTGACTAGCCCACCTACCATCTACCTTTCAAGGGAACTTCTTGTCTTGATGTGTACCTGCTGTGCACTTAAGGCTTTGGTTTCAAAAGTTATTTAAAATCATAGGTATAGAGAATATTTCTCAAAGTAGGTAATTGTTCCGGTTTTGTTATAAACACCAAATTTGGGTAAGTATTAAAAAAAAAAGTCAAACATGAACAGCTCAAATGATTTGTGTGCTCATACTGAAATGTAAAGCTGCTATTCATCTATGAGTTATTTTTTTTGATTCACTGTGTATAAAAGAAAAAGGTGAATTGTCCATGAAAGTCCAAGTTATAGTTGCAGGCCTGATAGCATGAATTGGAGCCACTGTGTTATTTCATCAGGTTGAGTAATGACACGTGTGTCTATGTTATTTAAAGGGTGGCTGTTGCGGGAAGTGCGAGGGAACTGGATCAAGCAGCGTCGGTACTGGTTTGTGCTCAGCCAGGACTCACTTGACTACTACAGCGGACCAGAGAAGGGAGCCCGCAGACTGGGCACACTGGTCCTCACCAACCTCTGCTCTGTCATCTGGCCTGACAAGCAGACATACAAAGAAACAGGTGAGCAACATCAGTATGTGTGTGAGTAACAATCCACCGACAGACAGATATGTAGCTGAGTCATGCTTGGGTAAACTTCCTTGTTGTCTCTGTACAATTTCTGTGAGAGGTGTTAATTTTGGGTGTAGTGACCAGGCCTTTTTTTTTTTTTTTTTAAATTCTAAGAAGTTTTTAAGGTTTCTTTTTTTTTTTTTTTTTATTGTCATGTGGTTCAGTTTCTCTTCCCATGAGAGCACTAACTCTGAGTAACAATGGGAAATTCCAGCTTTGTTTGGTCCAAAAAATGGTTCAAGGCTGGACTAGAAACCTCACATTTTGGATAATCAGCAGGAGCAGCCTCCTTCCATTTCTTGGATTAATCGTTACTGAATGGGAAAAGACACAGGGAGGACCTTTTCAAGTGAATGTATCACACAAATATGTTGACCTCTGTCTCGGTCTCTGCCTGTCTATCAACGGAGGGGATTATATCCAGCTGACTTCAACAAACCACTTAAATTCCCCAAACCAAACCCAAATGTAAACGTAGTTACTAACTTAGTGTGCAAATGGGACTTTTCTGGACAGAAGTGTGCTTTCAATGGTACCTTTGTCACAAGCTCCACGGGATTTCACTACTGAGTAGCTTTGTGTTCTGCTGAAGCCACTTCCCTTTAATGGTTACATCTGTGGCAACACTGACCCTTTACTGCAGAGTTAATGTAAGGGTACTTACTCAAAGTCAGCAAAGGCAATGCCACCATGCCACAATTCAGTTGTAAAACCTCTTCGTTTTAGGTTTGTAGGTCGCAAGGAGCCTAAACAAAGGAGGATATTGTGCCAAGTCAGCGTAACAGGAAAGCCTGATAACAGACATGGGGCTGCAGGCTGCCAGGGGTATGTCTAATACTTCCTCTGGACAAGGAGGAAGCACGCTTTGTGTGCTTTTTATTGCAGGTTGCCAGAAAGCAGACCCACTGAGAGGATTAATGCTTGTCTCCTACCTCATGTGTAGAACAACAGCTCTTGTTTGGTTTTGGTGTGGTCATAGGTTCCTCTCAATGTGACCTTTGATCCTCAGTGAAACTGAGAGAGAAAGTCAGGGAGAGGGAGTCACGCCAGACATGTGGACTGTCCCATGCTGGTCTCTTCCCCACTTGCTTAAGTTACATCCGTTTAGGTGCAGTTTGAATTACAATATTCACATAAACTGTTTCCTGCAGGGTACTGGAGCATCACAGTATACGGGCGGAAGCACTGCTACAGGCTATACACCAAGCACTTCAACGAGGCGGTGCACTGGGCATGTGCCATCCAGAAAATAATTGATACTAAAGCGCCAGTGGAAACGCCAACGCAGCTCCTGATCCGGGACATTGAGGTAGGCCGCGAGAGCCACTGCTGCTAATCTACCTGTGATAAGAGCCACCAAACACAAACAGTCATCGGGCCTCGCGTTATTTCCCTTCGGCTGGGTTTCCATGGAAACCACACATTCACACCGAGTCCAAAGTTTCCTCAGCTTGCCTTTCTTACTTGAATGACCTCATCTTATTCCACCACACTGGGACAGGACAGAATCACAGGTCTGGAGCAGAGTCATTTCAACATGAAGGTATTTCCAGTTAGTCAGCGCGTAGAAAAGCTGTATTCATGGCATTTGAAAAGATGCTTTGGCTTGTGTATTTATAAGGGGCAGCCATATTTTTAGACCAGGGGTTGCTAGAGAACACAGCGTGCTGGAATCTCATTGAGCAGACGGATGACTCGTCTTGCATCAGTCTGCCCCCGGGGTGAACAGAGGGGCAGCTTTGGCAGAGTAGGTGGAGGAGGGCTCAGCGTGAAGCAAGAGGGCGAGATAAGCAGTCCTGTGCCTGGCCTCCTGTCTCTGTAATCTCCCAACGAGTCTCTAATCTCAAAGAAAGTGGTTAATCTGTTTGCCTCCGTCTGCCCCTGCCTGCCTTGCCAGAAGGGGCCAAAGTTATGTCTTTTTGGGAGGGTCGCTTTTTAAATTCTCCTTATTTATTGTTTTGGCTTTTCCCTCTGACAACTCTTCTTCACTCTTAAATATTCCCTGAGTGTGTTGCTTTTCTCTCCCTCACCTTTACACACAGGCACACTTTCTCAAATAGGCGAGGTATTTTCCCTCTCAAGTGTGAGATTAGGACGGCTGCTGCAAAAATTGAAGAGGGAGAATGAACAGAGGAGGCTTTGTGTGAGCAGAACTGCACGTTTATCTTTAAAGCGTAAATCCATTCTCCATCTGCAGACACATGGGAGGCAAGGGTTGCCGTTTTAGGCTCGAACCCACTGCCTGAGGCCATGTGTTCAAGAGAGAAAGACGGAAAAGACTTATGAACACATTAGATGGATGGATGAACTCCTCTCTTTTAAATCTGCCACATATTCCATTTAAAGGATGGCTCTTGTTCATTAAAACTTGGGCCAGGCCTCACTGCAATCTGTAATGCTAACAGTGTTGTTGCCAAGATAAATACTGTAGTTGGATAGCGCAGTAGCATTGCTAACCTGGATAACCAAACTGAAAAAGTATAACAGATTATCAGCAACATTTAAGGCGCTCTCAGTTTTGGTTTTCATTTAAATAACTGAGTTAAAACTCTTTTTTTTTTTTTTTTTTTTTTTATAACCTCATGCCTCCATTCACCTCCAAATGCTTTCCCCCACATTTTAGTGTTATTACTTAAATCTCATAACTGATTGACTAAACAGGGAAAGCATGACACAAGTGCAAATAAACCGGAATTATTCTTTTTAAAAACTCCACAGCAGGCTATGTTTGCAAATAGATGTCATGTTGTGCATGTTTAAGGAACTTAGCATCCACCTGACTTTGATACCTTTGTACAGAGCCAGACTAGCTGTGTCTCCATCAAGTGACAACCATCAGTGATTTCCCCATGGGTTTGTAAACTGCAGTTACATATGTTTCATATTTGAAACCATATTTGTAGGAGATGGTGGAGACCCTATTTTGATTGCTATTCTGTCAATCACATGGAAGCCTTTGCCCTTATGCAAACTCTGCTTCATCATCTATTTCCCTGGGACCATAAGTTCAGGGGGAGCCCATGAATTCAGGTGAGAAGAAGGGCCATTTTCCCGTAGACTTCAATACAACATTGACATCTTTTTGCAATCAGTGCAGTCACCCCTCTGATGGTTGTTGGATAGAATGCAGGTTTAAGGCACTTCTGCATTGGCCTTACCTTTCAGACCTGGAGTCTGTGTCTACTTAAATAAACAGTATCTGTTACAGCTTTTCAGCGTTGGTGCTAATTTAAGCAAAGTTTGCCAGTAGCCAGCTCTGGCTGCTTTTCTTTCATATAATGACTTGGCAGTGGTATCGATTTCACCAAGTGAAGAGAATTGAGTGTGTTGTCCAAATTGTATGACTGCTGCGTGCGTCAGTGAAAGATCAAAGACAGCACCCAGGGGCCAAACTGTATACTGTATGAATATCATCTGGGTTGTGGTGCTGTGTCTGCCTGCACGTGGCCCACAGAGCTGCATCTCATTCCCACAGTTCAAACACACTACCCTGTCACCAGTGTGCACCAAACACTTCAGAAGAATGTGTCAACTTTGCCCCACTGAGGAGGATGGGGTGTGGGGTGGGGGGCGTTTGTCTTGTAGCCAGAGAGAAAGGGTAGGAAGAAGAGGCAGACGCAGGAGAGATCTGAGCGGTGGCAACATTACTAATGAGCAACAGGTGCTAGAGGGCAGTAGCATGGAAGCCATCTGTACTGGTTGAAGGCATCTATCCACACAGGCAGTGAAAGACGGAGACACACGCACGCGAAACTCATTGACACCAGTGGATAAAATTTAACGTGTCAGCCAGGCTCCTGTGGTTTGCTGGGTCATCACTTGACCTTCCTGCTGCTTTGAAAGTTGCCAGAGCCAAATTTTGACCCAGGTCAAATCGACCCCACTCACCCCATCGCAGGAAAACTCACACACTCAATCACCCTCTTGCTGAATTGCCTTCAGGTCAGCTGAAGGCATACTGAGGGCAGCTGAAACTTACTTATTTACTGTGTGTGTTGACGTTATCATCACAGTTTTTGTGTTTTTCAATTTTGCATTGCAGGAGAATAAGTTCAACCCCGAGGTAGTGGAGCACATCTACCAGCACAACCCCATCCTGAAGTACACCAATGCCCCTCTGTATGCCCCTCTGCTTCCCTTCCCCTATGGCAGCCTGGAACACACATGTAAGTACTTAGTATGTACACCTCATAAATTATCGCTCAAGTTATGTGTGTAGCTGCAGATCAAGCTAAAAAATGATGAGATACTTCCAAAGCACTATAAGAAAACCTTCCCTCAAGCTGTTATAAAATTTGTTATTTATTGAAGTCGTGTTAATAGTGTCTTATGCTGTCTAACAGAAATTAAAGCTTTATTTTAATCTGTCTATAATTAGAATTCATTTTGTGTGATGCAGTTCAACAGCTTCGCTGTCAATGAAAAGCAGTGTGATCTCAGTAATGGCTTAGAGGCAGCGTTAAAGCCAATGCAATGCAGGTCCCTCAAAAAACAAACTGTCATGGCTTCACTATTTCATTGAAACACATAAAATCAGGTGCACACCACAAATAAACATGGAGGTGCAACCTGATGATATTGACAAAAACATTAGCATTATATATATCCTGTGGAGATAAAAGGCAAATTACAACTCACAGAGGTCAAAGCATGAACACGTTGCACTGCTCTTTTTTCTCCAGACCACAGCGGGAAAGGCTACAGTTCGGTGCGCGAAGAGGCCGTGAAGCTTTTCAATTGCTTGCAGCAGCTGGAGTCGGCAAGGGAGCCGGTTCCCATAATTCAGGGTTTTCTGCAGACCTGCCTGGACCTGCGGCCCCTCCGCGATGAAGTCTACTGCCAGCTGGTGAAACAGACGAGCTACACGCCCGCCCCGTACACTGCTGCACACCTCCGCTACTGGCAGCTTCTCACCTGCATGAGCTGCACCTTCCTTCCCGGGCCAACTGTGCTCAAGTATCTGCGATTCCACCTCAAGAGGTGAGTTACACACAGAAAACACTGAAAAGTACTGATTAAGTTTGTTTTATGAAACTTGTCAGTTGAGAACAGGGGTTTCCTCATTAGTTCATTATATTTTCAAAAAAATCTGAATCCAAACTTTGAGTCCTCAGGGCTAACTAATCTAACTTGTCAGCTGACATTTTCAAGTATAAAGCCTGTTATTTTTCCTTTTGCAACGAAATGCAAATGCACAATTCAGATTGGATTTATTCAAATTGGATTTAGCCTAAATAAGCCCGGCTGACTGAAGAAAGCTGTTCACATCATCTCCTACTTGGAATTGCCACTGGAATACATAGACTTTTTATTTGTTTTTTCTGGCTGTGATTTGTCCCACTGGGAAACATGACTTGTGGTGGACAAGTGGAAAACGCTGCAGCAAATTTGTCCATGTTGACAATTTAAGGTATTAGAAGCCACAGTTGTCAATCAACAATAATAGTGCAGTGTTTACTTTATAGTCATAACATTGGTTTTAAAGGTGTGTGACCCACAGCAAGTGGGAACTCAATTTGTGTCAGCATGGTGTCATCCAAGTGCTCTAGCATGGGGACATCAGACAAGGCGTCTGATGGGAGGGGGCTGGGTCTGATGGCGTGCTGTTGCTGGGAAAACCTGGGCTCATAAAAGTAGCCATCAGCATCCCAAACCACCAGTTAAGATATAGTAGCATGATCTGCCTTCACATTGTTAGCATGTGGCCTCCGGCAGATCTTCACAGAGGCCTAAAAACAGTAGATCTTGACAGAGGCATTAGCCTCTCCGTGAAGCACGTCAATATTATTAGCAGCAATAATCTCCCACTCCATATTTTTTGCCTAATGGCATGCCATGAAACCGCTGCAGTTTTCTATCTATATTTCTGCAGTGGGAATCCTCCGCCTAATGGAACAGTTGCATGCAATGGCGATTCATAATAACTCTGTGGAACTCGCTGCCTGTGTTTTTGATATGTCTTGCCTTCGCTCTCACGCACTTTCTCACTCAGTGGATCAATGCTGAGGCTGCAGCTGGGCAGAGCTAAGTCGGGAGCTGGGCAATGGTCCCAGAAACCCTCCTCCACTCCCCCAGTGCCCTGAGAAACCCCCAGGGAATGTGTGCTGTCAGAGAGAATAGGCCAGAAGAAAGAAAGCAGAGGAGGAAAGAGCAGAGAGAGGTGAAGAGAGGAGAGTAAAGGAAGGCTCATATAGACTGAGTGGAACATTCCTAATTATGTTGCAGCAGAACAAATCCCACCCTGTGGCCATATAGTTATGAGAGGGCCTCTCCCTGTCTGACAGAATATTTGAGTGCCTCTTGTTTTCCTCTCTCTGTCCTCTGTTTTTTTTATGTTTTGGGACGAACATTGTCGTATAATTGTTTCCTTCCTGTATTTTCCTCAGTGTTTACACAGTGCTGAGCTCGTAACTCCATCAGTTTGTATTTCACACCTTTGTGTGTATGTGACTTCAGGCTTCAGTTGGAGTGTCATCCATCGGCTTTTTCTACCCTTCTTTCTTTAAATATCACCCCACACCGACACACACACACACACACATTCACACTCACCTTCCACTCCTGGATGCTCCACTGGGAGGAAGTGGCAGGTCACTCTGGTTCAGAAGAGCGGAAAACACCTTTTCCTGTTTCATGCACTACCCAAAGTCAAACATGTTTTCTTTGCTATTTTCATTTTCTTTGAAGGATTGAGGGATGTTGAGAGTTTTAAGTCCCTAAGAACTAAAGTGAGAACATTTGTCATTCCTCACCTCATTGACTTTCAACGATTGCCAGCCCAAAGAAAATAAAGAACTCGTTTGGAATCAAAAGATGACGCAAAGTCCATAATCGCAGCATAACACTCTTTAGACTTTGAGTCACTGTTAACATCGTGAGCATTAACAAGTTCTGCCTTTTAAGTATTAAATCTATTCATTATGTTAGCAAATAATTAGCAATCCCAAAGGTGCCTGCATGAGCACACACACCCATTTCGCTTTCCCTCCTCTTTCTTGCAGGATTCAGAGCCAAAGTCCTGAGTCTGAGATGGATAACTATGCATCATTCATCAGCGAAGCTCTGGAGAAGACCAAGTGTCGGGAGTGTGTGCCATCCTGGGAGGAGATCCAGATGCTGATGAGCAGGCAGGAGATGCTCTGTACTGTGCACTATCCTGGCCCTGGATCCTGCCAGCTCTACATCAGCTCACACACTACTGCCAACGAGGTTTGAGCACATTTATTTATTAACTATTTCATCTTCCCACATGTGCCTTCTCAGAAGTCCCTGGCCCAATCAGAAGTCTAGTCTAGTAAAATTACTAAGTTATGATAATCATAGACACTGAATTTCTGTCTTTAAAGTCTAACCATCTGCCCTTCCATGTGTCCCCCTCCACCCTCACCAGGTGGTTCGAAGGATGCAGGAGAAGCTTGGCCTGCAGGAGAGCAAAAATACGTTTGCACTGTACGAGCAGAATGCACTGTGGGAGCAGCCGGTGGCGGGCAGCGCTCTGATCGCAGACATCCTGACCAGGTTTGAAAAGTGGATCAGTGAGGGTTCACCCTCTAAAATAGGCAGACATGGAGAAAGTGCGATACAGTAAAAACCAAGAAGACAGATGTGATATCAAAACCTC
Organism: Remorina albescens; assembly: GCA_034769265.1. Lineage (NCBI taxonomy): Eukaryota > Metazoa > Chordata > Actinopteri > Carangiformes > Echeneidae > Remorina > Remorina albescens. The sequence continues at coordinate 5,645,780 of CM068493.1, forward strand.
TTGTGTAGTCTCAGGAATCCAGTTTCACTGTGAAAGATGGAGTGTGTATTTATCTTGACTCATTCATCTCCAATGGTGAATGTTATCAAGTGATAGCTGGTGACCTTGTCTATTGCTGTTGGTCAAACATGACACCCTGCTGGGAAACTGGCCTTGTGTCACTATCTTTGTTAGCAAAGCCTGCTGCCCAAGACACTGAAGAGCAAAGGTGAAGATGAGGTCATTTAGTTGTACAAGGCAAAGTTTCGAATGAAATGATAAGGCATCCAGCACAAATAAAAGGGAGTTTTTGGTTTGTTTGGTTTTTTTATTCAGGCGTGGGCGTCTGCATCCTCACATTGCTGAGTGACAGGTCAAACATGAAACTTAGCAAACTGCCAAGTTACTAAACAACAAGAGCACAAATCAGGGAGGCAGTATAATGTAACATATTAACATCTACGCTTAAGACTGTTAGTGTACCATGTGTGTATTTGTGTATTTGTTCGCCACCCCACCTTTCTAAACCTTTTTGTCCCTCCTCTGTGCAGCTTTTCCACCAAAGAGTCAGAGTCTAAGTCTCAGTGGAAACTTTGCTTCAAGCTGTACTGCCTGTTAGATGCTGACAACATATCCGTGGACAGCATCGAGTATCAATTCCTCTTTGAGCAGGTAATACAGTAAAACAGAACCGGAGTTATCCTTTGAGATTGGCTTTGTTACAGCGACCCCTCAGCTGATGATAATCAGAAATAATTTATTGTTCTACAGTGATTCATTGCCCATACTTCATTGGATTATTATGTCTTTACACAACAATCATTAATGTCTTCATGGGCTGTGATTGCAATAAAATGCAGTGCATAAAAAACATAACTAAGTACTGGATGTAGAGCCGAAAAGGCAAAAAGCAGCCAGCCCGGGCTTTATTAGAACATTTTTTTCCGAAGGACTCCCGTAAAAACAGTTATGGGACAAAATAAAATGGGGTGGGGGTACAGAGCATTGATGGAAGGACTGAGGCAATTCCTGATACAGTGGACCTTATTTTTGTTCTGTTCTCTGTTCTCGGGGTCTCCCGATCATGGCCTATGTGCTGCAGTGTCATGAGATGGTAGTGCGTGGCCAGCTGCCAGCTTGTGAAGAGGACCTACAGGCCTTAGCTGCTCTGAGGCTTCAGTGTTTGGTGGGCGACTTCAGCACACATTCACCCTGCCCACCTTTGGACGAGCTATTCCCAGGTCACATGCTTGAAGCTCGGGTCGTCATGTCCCTTTCCGCCCAGCAAGCCCTTCCTCCGTGTTTGGTGGCGGCTCAGGGCTGCCCGACGACACAGCGCTTCCCCACGGGCCTGCTGGCGGGGACGCTTTGGAGCCACACAGCTACAGCGGCGCATAAGCAGAAAGTGGAACAGGACATGCGCCTGCGGAGCCGGCTGAAGGAGGAGGCCGCAGCTGTCATGGGATCCATCCTGGAGCGTTGGAAAGGTCTGGCCGGTTACAACCGCAGGGACAGTATGGCTGCCTACCTCACAATTGCACGCCAGTGGTCAGGCTTTGGATGCACTCTTTATGAAGTGGACTTTTATATTGTGAGTATTGTGAGGTCATGCTTTTGGTTTCGCTCCCTCATTGCTTAGGAGTTCCTTGGGCTCCTGAGGTAAATAAAGGGATAACTGTGGACTGTTTTGACATCTGTTTGCTGCTTCCTCTCTGCAGAGTTCAACAGGGAGTTTTTCCCAGAAGCTGTGGCTGGGTGTAGCTGCTACATCCGTGTCTCTGTACCAGCAGGGAGAAGCAGAAGCCCTGGAGTCTTTTCCTTATGGCCAGATCTGCTCCTACGGCGTATCTGACAGCAACACCTTCAAGATCACAGCTGGGGATCGGGATCTGCTATTTGAAACATCCAAGGTACAACGGCTTGTGTCCCACATTAGCACACACACAGGCTGACAGTGAACAGAGCTAAAATCTCTTATTCATTAGAACTGTTTCTATGCGGAGCTTAGACGCCACAGGTTATCTCCGCTGTAGTCAAGATTCAGTTTGTGTACTGTGCGGTGCCAAGTGGCCTTATCACTATGAAGTGTTCTGCAGAGTAAGTGAAAGAAGCACGCTGTCTGCTCATGATAGCCCCCCTCCTCGCAGCTGTCTGACCCACTTTAAAAACACTCATTAATTTTGTCTAAATAGAGAGCATGCAACCTGCTGCATGCTAGCCACCGAAAGTTTAACTTCCTGGCATTAAATGGGGACTGGGGTGAGTTTTATTACAGTGGTTAGATTAAAATATTAAGCAAAACATTTCTCAGAAACATGGATGTGCTTCCAAACAGACTTTTTTCTTTCAGGAGAGAACAAGTCTTGCCTTTCACTGGCTAGATTTGCTTGCATCTTCCCACACAGAACAAAAAATCCCTCTGTGATGTCTCAGGGGGCACAAAAGTGGCTTTTATTTATTTATTGGACACAGGCAAATTGAAGCACAACTCAGAGAGGCTTCTACTTTTATGAATGTAAACACTCACATTGCTCTGACATGAATTTGCAGGGTTTTGAGCAACTGGGCAGGAAACAGAAAAAGCCAGTTAGATTTGCAGGGGGTGATTATGGTCAGGTCTTGAATTAAGGGTGAGGGTGAGATTAGCTGCTGATTCAAGGGATAGAGTTAAAAGTTGAAGAGTAGGTGAAGGCTAAAGCTTGAAGACTGTTTCGCAGACAGGACTACAGTTAGGGTAGTGGTCATGGTGTCTTATGGTGGCTTGGTGATCATGTCTAACAAAGTCAGGTAAATGGAAAGACAGATGAACAAATCAAATCCTCCACAGTGCCTTCACTTTCATTTTTTTCCACAACAGCTGCTGAACAAAATTCTGTCCGCATGATGAAATATCTACACACATGTACAGCCTCTTTTCTTACGATTGAGGTGTGTGTGTGTGTGCGTGCGTTTGCGTAGATGCACGCATGTGTGTGTGTCCCTGCTAAACTCTGCCAAACATCATCATCCTTGGCTTTCTGGAGGTTCCAGTTTTTCTAGCAGCTGGGTGACATCATCCTTCTCCACCCTCCTGTTACAATGCCAGACCGACACTGAGACTGCCACCAATCTGACCTCTTGCTCTGCCTCTCTCTCTCTCTTTGTTACAGCTGACTGAGATCATGCAGCTGATGAATGCATATTTCAGTGCCATCCGTCGCCAGCGAGGGAAGGGGGAGGAAGCAGATATCACCATAGCAGAAAGCACGGACGTGGGCTTCCATCACCTGGTCTCAACACAGACGCCGACCCTCCTGGAGTTGCCCTCGCACCCTGTTTGAGAGGGACTCATACCGGACGACCCCCTGCCCCCCCACCTTGCTATCCCTCCTCCATGTGGCCCCTATGAGGCGTGGCCTCCTCCGATGGGAACGGCACGGCAGCCAAACAAAGAGAGGGCTGTTTTCGCTCCTCATCCGTGAAAACAAACCCTTGCTAAGCTTTCCAGCTGAAGGAGCTGGCCGACGGAGAAGGGAGGGCGCAGGAGCGGGAGAGGACGAGAAGGCAAGGGGTTCTGTTTTGCAAGTGAGGCCAAAAACCCACAAAAACCAGTGTGGTTTCTGATGAGGTGTCACACACCCCCCACACCCAATCCTGTCACGCAAGCTCTGTTACCCTGTATGGCAGCAGCGCCCCTCCCCCAGCACCGCACCACACCACACCTTCACTCCACCCCCTCAACAATGTGAGAAGTTGGCATGAGCCTTGCTACGTCAGGGAGAGATGGCATCACAAGAGTTAGGACTTGTGGCAACAATAAGCTGTGGTACTCTCCTCATGAAGGTATGGCTTAGAGTCAAAACACTACACTTCTTCTTTCTGTCTCTCTCATTTTCAAGAAGTGTGCCATATTTGTATTACCTTTCCTAGAAGGCAGTCATCCCTCATGCACTGCTGGAATAGTGTTGAGAACATTCAGTGACAGACCCTGCCCTGTCTTTGGCTCTCTGTCTCACACACACACTCACACACACTGACTCACTCTCTCACGTGCCCTAATGCTGACATATTCATCAGACGGTTAGTTTTCATAAGGTCCCAGTCGGGCTTGCATTACCTGGAACTGTTGATGCAGTGAGCCATGTGAACTTGGAACTGGAAACAGATGTTGAACTCTGTAGCGAAGTCACTTCGGTTGCCGCGGCTGTATAGACTGACATATGGGATTATCAGTTGTGTGTGCGTGTGTGTGTGTGTGTGTGTGTGTGTGTGCGCGCCTGTGCGCGCCCTGTTGTTGTATTTGTATTTGATCGAGAGAACCGTTTCCCCGAATGACACATTCAGGATCAGGGTTAATTGTGTTTCACAGAATCCAAGGGATTTTGGAGCTGTTTGTATATTGTTTTCACCAAAATGCTCTGATTTGTCCTTTGTTGTGCTGCTTGTCTTGACATGAAACTTGGTTAACACTTGACTGATTGGATAATCTTGCTTATGTCAGTTACTATTCTAATGCAGCTCTATTCTGCTGAAAATAACAGGTGCTTCTCCGTGTTATTATTTTCACAATGTATATATAGAAATTCAACCTAGAATACATATAAAACCCTGAGTCAGTGATGTGGAAGAAGTAAGAGACACCATATTTGTGATTTGGTGCCACATCTGTGCCCTTTCTACTCAAACAGAAACCTTTCAAGTCAGGCCTTTGAGGCTTTTGTTTTGGTATTTATGCAGACTTTTTTTTTTTTTTTTTTTTACCGTCCCTTATGTCTTAAACACAGACCCAGGTGCATTTTGATATGAGGTTTGCTTCAACTGATCAGAGCCATGAATGCTTTTGGGTTAAAGCAGTTCAAATGTGCAGATCCTGTGTAGCTCCTTCTTTGTGTTCACTGTTTGAGTATTCTTGTGAAACCAAAGTTTCACCAAGTCATGGGTGTGAGCATGGACCAAAGATATTTTTTAAGCTTTTATAACAAGAAATTATCCAAAAGGAGACACCCCCTACCCCACCCCTCCCAATTTGTATTTGACCTTTTCACACATATTTTGCTTTACACTTGATTTTTTTGAGATATGAAGACCACCTGTTGTAGACATTGTGCATCTTATTTTATTATAGTAGATAACCATATAGAAATTGTGAATAATCGGGTTTGTAAAGATCATTTTACAGCACTGTCTGCTATACAACCCCATGCTGTAACCATCCTCGTAACTAATGTTTTCTTACCATGGATAGCCTTGATGAGTCATTGCACAGCCAGCCCCGTCTCCTGATCAGAAGGAGGTTGTTGCTTTTTTTTTTTTTTTTTTTTTATCTGCTGCAGCTGCAGGCAGCTCTAAGCGACATGTATGAAATCACAAAAAAAAAAACAACCTCAAACCGCAGATGATGTTTCTTTGTACTATTGTCGAATGCTGCACGGTACATTTTCATGTTATGAGTGTATAGTTAATTGCACTATTGTATGATTTTAACTAACTTGGAAGTGCAATAAAAACTATAAATACTGTATGTCATTAATAAAAACAGCACCATTTTATCATTATTAGTGTTTGGTACTGTTGTTCAGCCTCAGCCTTAATTTCCACTGTTTCGTTTTCAGAAAATATGTTTTCTTCTATCTCAACTACTGAAGCGGTGTAAAGTTATTGTTTTCACCAAGGCACATTTTATAAAAGGCTTAAGTTTAGCACCAGCAGCAGAGCAGAGAGCTGCCTCCCCTCCTAAGCTTTTCTGGTTAAAAACAATGGTTGGTTGAGCAAGCGTTGCTAAGTGTCTTTACGTTCCCCTGTGGTAATGAGCCTTAACTGAGTTAGATGAACGGCCACCAGGACACCGCAGCTCCAGGTGAAGGAGAAAATAGTGTTTCATCATTTCGAAACGAAAGCAACTGATGTGTGTGACTACAACAAAACAGAAAATAAAAATTAATAGAAAAATGTGTTTATTCATCATTCTTAAACAGGTCCAACAAGCAAAGCAACATGGGACAGTAGTTCATTGAGAAGAAACAGAATGCCAGTGAACCAGCTACTCTTTAAAATATATTTACAGGCATAAAAATTAGGTTTTCCATCCTTGTACAATGCATTCATCTGTGCAAACTGTTACTTTCTTTACCAAAGGGGTCATATGCTGTTAAAATGTCAATGCAGTTAATATGGGAGGTAATAAAACAACATTTTTGGCCCAAGACCAACTTCAACTTGATGTTCTCGTTGGTCTTGTTGGCAAATGGGAAATGGGTATCAGCAGCAGACAGACTTTGCAAAGCACCATGGAAGAAATGTCTGGGATAGAAGAACCTACATTAACCATGCAACGCACTCTGCCAACCCTACTCCCATCATTCAAGGCAGTCATTTTGCAGTGCTGTGGATGCTTTACTGCAAATGCTAACGTTACTGTAGTTGGTACAAAACAAACGGACACAAGGCAACAGATTTTCCTTACATTTCTGAAAAAGGAGAAAAAAAAACCCAGCACAACAGGGGCAAAAAACAGTTAGAAAGACGGGGGGGAAAAAAACCAACTTAAACATTTGTAGAGTATCTTTTTGTAAAAGATACATATACACGCTCTCTGCACAGACCTGCAGAGAAGTGTTCTTACGTTGACCTCACAGGATTATGAGGTTGGTATTAAGTGCCCTCACCTCACGAGAAAACGAGAAATGAGTGAACTTTGAGACACATATACATCATACTATTATGTTTTAAAAAGCCAATAAATAAATTCCTTCAGCGAAACAGCTAAAGCCAAATATCTGTTTATTTTGGGACACCCATGTGTAGAAAGGACATAAGCCGAGTGAGGATAAACTAGCCAAGGATGGATATTGACTGGGGTGTGGCTGAAATATAAACAACATGTCCATTCACTGTTCCTGTCCCCCCCAAGAAATGTAGTCAGGTCGTGTAGCTGCACTGTATTCGTCCACCAGCTGCTGGACGACTTCGCGTGAGTTGTCCAGCTCGTCAAAGTTGTCCTTGAATATGTCCTCTTTGCGGAACTGCTCCAGGAAGGCCTCCCGCTTACGCAGTTTGTCGTACTGGCGGCATGTCCGCTCAAACAGCTGTGGGACAGCAACAGAGGTAACTTCAAAACAAACATCCTTAAAGATTTTAAGTTTCAGCTTTGTTAAAACTTGCACACTTTCTGTTTTATTTCTTGACTTGTGTGTTACCAGAAAGGAAAATGTTGTAGACATTTTCTTGAAATTTACTCCCACTTACATATTACAATGCCTGTAAAGTTTTCTCAAATCATCTCAGATGAAGTAATTCTATGGCATCACAGGAATGAACTTTCCCTATCTTCACAGCTCATGTTTTAAACCAGAAAAAACAAAAAGGACTGGAGATTCTGCCACTTCTGTGGCAGCTCAACTTCAATCTTTTAGGACAATGCATAACTTTAAGCATTGACACTGAAACAGACACAGATCTGTAGTGTATAAATACACACATAAAGAGAAGGTACGTGAACAGGCTGAAGTGACTTAAGAGCACTTACAGAAGAGATACTTGTGTGGTTGGCCATCATCAGGCCACTGACTCGGTGGGCTGAAGGCAGGTATGGCGACTTCCTGGACAATGCCACCTGGATGCTGGCAGGACCCCAAGGGATGAAGCTGGCAAGTTTCCGTTCTCGGATCCTCTGCAGGCTTTTATGCACCTACAGTAGAGTTGTTGGAAAAAAGGTTTAAAAACTCTCCAGACAATGTTGAGGAATGCAGACCTCATAAGGTTATGGTGTGATACCTCATTCATAATCATACCTGTGTGGGGTCAACCTCTCCTTGGATGATGTTCAGTATGGCGATGTAGCAGTGGCTTGGCTGCCTCTCTCTTCCCGTGGACACCATCACGTTCTTGGGTTGAAGAAGCCTCCTCATCACATCCAGCACAGTGGTCTTCCTCACACTAGCAACCTGAAACACAGCAGGGTGATTAAATCGAAAGTGGACACTCAGTATATTTAATATTAACATTGACAACACTTTTAATCACAATTGACAAAATCTGAAAACATTTTTGCACAGTTTGAATTCAGATGCAATGAATGAAGAATAAACAAATTTAGTTGGTTTCAGTGGTCTGAGCCCAACTCACCGACTGGTCAGTAGTGAGCGGTGTGTACCCAGTCATGAGGAAGTGAAGCCGCGGTGTGGGGATGAGGGATGCGATCAGGCCAATAAGGTCGTTATTCATGTAACCTGGGTAGCGCAGAGTGGTTGTGCTTGCTGACATGATGGTGGAAACCTGTGTGTATGAAGTTTCAATTAGACACAGAGATTTTAAAATACATTTGCACCATGTGTAAAATATTTCATATAAACCCCATTTATATTATTGTGCTTAGTCTAAATAACAGACACCTGTCAGTATAATGTGACATTGTTCAACAAAGCAATAACCTACATCCTCTGAAATTACCATAGAGTTGAGAAAAAAAATAACTGCACTAGGATTTATATAAGGACTTTTGTATTAGCTGCAGATTTTACCCAGGTGTTCCTAATAAAAACATTATAATATAATTTTTCCCCACAAAATTGTGAATGAAACCCAAAATTCAAAATAATAAATGAAGATTGTAGTTGTTGACCACTTAAATCAAATTAAGAAGTGTAGCCTTATCCGATTATCAAAGCTAGTTGTATTTATTATTAAAACAGATTTAAAATCAGCACACGTTGATCCAAGTTCTTTAAAGAAAAAACAAACATAGTCAAAGGCATACAAGATAAAAAATTGAACCAAATGCTTAAGAAAATAAGCTGATTTTGAGACTGGGCTTTGAGAAATCATACAGTGTGGGTGGTTGTCTGTTGTCAAACATGCTGACATACCAGTTGGAAAGAACAACCATGTGCAACTAATATCCAGTTTGACGTGCAACTGACTTGTCAAACTAGTTTGTGAATCTTGTATTTTCCACAGTGAAGGACACGCGTTTGGTACAGTCTGTCTCGACGTACGTCTTTGTACAAATACGCTCAGGTAGGCTGCAGACTAGAGCCACAAATAATACCTGCTGCCTGACCAGCTGAGAGAACATTGTCGGGGAGAAGTTGCAACATAATGCTCACCAACTGATTGATCTGGGAGAATGAGGGGTTCTGGATATGCAGCCGATCTGTGGCGATGCGATTCAGAGCTGTGTTATCCAACACCACCTGATAGACAACACACACCAAGGATGAAAGTTGTTAGTCAAATGATGAGGGAAAAAGAAATAGAGGAAGAGATTATCTACAGTATAACAACGCGGTGAAAGTCAATGCACTGCTACAACTTTACAGAAAGAGCAAAAGGTTATTGGAGCAATGACGCAGTTAAGGAACTTCTTAAGAAGCAGCACAGTGTGCTGTTGTTAGGGAGAATTGAGCATAAAAGACACACTGTACAGACGCAACAGGGGGACCAATTCTTGGACAGATTCTATTAGCTCTCTGGCTAATTTAATCAACATGGCCTTATGCAAGAACCCGGAGGAAGTAGGTATTAGGCAGGAAACACCATTAGACTGTTAGGGTATTGCAGTATAATACAATCACCAATTTAAGAGCGAGATTTAATAAGTTCAGTTTGTAATGCTGCAATTAGCTTCTTTATGCTACACAAGAACAGCAGGGGCCTAAAAAGTAGCTGTTCAATAAAAGGAAAAAGTCAGTAAAAGTCAAAACTGTTGGAAGAGCTTAAGACAAAAATGACTGTCAGAGTGTGTCAAAGCTTTTCATAGTCAAAAACACCCTGGCACCTGCAATCTCTTCAAATATGTGATTATGATTAAATCTGGGTGAAATATTGCTTTTAAAATCCAATTTAAGCTGAAACTATTCTTGTGCAAAACAGGTTTCTATCAATGAAATCCATTTTTAATGCATTTTATTATGCAAGTGAGGATTTTTATGTCTGATTTATGATCACAGTTTGACATATGTACTAGCAAGTGCTTGTCCCGTTGTGACCCCTGCAATTCATGTCAGAACTTGTGAAGCCAAATTTATTTAACAATTTAACATTACAGTAATTTTTGACTGCTATTTTTAATAAGAATAGTTTTTTGTTTCCTGTTTCAGCTCATTGATAATGGAACAATTTAGCTATTGTGTTGTATTTTAGTTTTGATTTGTTCAAATGGCATTATCTAAAGGTAAACAGGACAGGAAAAAAGAAAAGAGATGAATCCAAATTCAGCGAGGGTTTTTAGTCCCATGACTGTGTTCCACAGCAAAGGGAGCAATAGGATTAATCAGCATCCCTTCATGAGCGTTTCTACTCACCACACAGTCTGCGTTCTGGGTGAGCCTCTTCAGTGTGAGCAGTGAGTTGTACGGCTGAACAACCACATCGCTCATCTCATCCTGGTTTGGGAAAACAGAGTAAGTCTGCACCAGCTTCTTTGGGTACCTGAAAATCAGTAAAAATTGTATTTTATTTTCAGACACACACACACACACATCACAAGAAAAATGTAAGTGAAACACGCTGCATGTCTGTCTGTGGACCTGTCATTGAGTTTCTCCAGCAGATAGGAACCAAGCCCAGAACCCGTCCCCCCAGCAATGGAATGACAGAGGACAAATCCCTGCAAAGATAAAGGGGTTACTCATTACTTGCAGTTCAGATTTACAGCCGAAGCATGTGCCACGTGTGTGTAAATCTCACTGTAAACTTCACTGATGCAGAAAGCTGAGTGTGTGTGTGGGTGAGCAAATACCTCTTTCCTTGGCAGTTATATAAATGGGAGTGCAGCCCTACCTCACAAATGGGCTACCTCAACCCCCCCCAAGACTGCCCTGTAATACCTGCCTTCTACACTTGCCCAGCTATTATCACCAGACATTCTACATGCCACACCCTGCAACATACACATGCTCACAACAGCCCAGCCCACCACCTTCCTATCCAATGCACACATGAGTGCACACACTAAATAATAATGTGGGGTCATAATGTGAATGAGTTACAGAAATTGCAGACCTTAGAGGGAAATACAAGTGTTATTTTATGGGAGGTTGGCATCTGAAGTAAGTCTACCGAAAAAAGAAAGGAACTAAGAATAATAGTGAGCCATTGCTAGACCTTTGCTGTTTTTAAGCACTGGCACCATTTTAACACATGGCCACATGACCACAACTAAGAGTTTACTAAGAGTCTGCTTAAAAGACAAACAGAGGTCACGTGTGAATGCAGTCAAGCATTTTCTTACACTATTCAGGCAACAGATTAATGAGCAAGCCTACTGGTCACAGACACAGAGGCCCGAGGGTTCTGAGTTTGGCAAGACAAATGTTACCAAAAAGAGACACAAAATGATATAAGGTGACCACAACAAGCCAAATTGTCTGCAGAGACCACAAAATGACGACAATGTAACATGGAACAATTGCAAAGAAAAACGACCACAAAGAGATACAAAATGATCAACACAAGGTACAAAAGACCTACAAAGAGACTCAAAATACCTAAAAGCAAATTGGATGTCTGTTTTTAAATTGTATCACGATAACTACACAAAGAAACTTTGATACTTTCTCAATGCTTGATGTTCAGGCTTCACTTAGCACTTTATTCTTTAGTGCGATAAGTAAGTCAGTTGACTATACTATGTAATACCTCTACATGCAGCCTTTTTCAACTTAATTTTTTAATCAGTTATGAATATTATACACTTATTATACACAACGTCAATCACTCCTAGGACAGTTAGCATGTTATAAATGCTGAATTTACCTCCAAACTGTCACTGCCATCTGCCTCCCTGTCAATGATGTCAAAGATGTCTTCTTGGATCTTTTTGCCCTGGTGGGAAATCATTATATAAATATATAAAATATTTAGATCTTTATTTGGATAACGCTGGAAGCACTTAACGAAAGCAACATATAATTCCCAGTCCAAACCTGTGAATATCCACTGGCCCAGTTGTTGCCAGCACCTCCTCCATGCTCAGAGAGGTAGATGTTCTCTGGGTTGTACAGGTTGGCATAAGGCGAATTGAGGATGGAGTGGATCACCCTCGGCTCCAGGTCCAGGAGGACTGCACGGGGTATGTAGTGTTCATCGTCAGCCTGTGGGGGTTTCATGAACAGCAAGTGGTTAGCTGGCAAAAACTGCACTGTCAGCTGAATGTTATCTTCTTGTAGTGTCTATTACTTCACATTACAATAGAAGAACGCCATCTAGTGGCAAAACAATCTTCTTGCATCTCAGCATTACTATCCTGCACATACTTTTAGAGTTTTCAGCCAAGAGCATAATGCAGAAGCTGCAGAGGATGACTCTACAAAACTAGATGGATAAAGACTAGTCTAATCTGGTGATCCACACATCTGCAGATCTACACAGATGGTAGGGTCAAACTTTGCCATCAGAGGGATGAATCAAAGGACCTAAGCTGCCATGTGTCAATTGTCCTGGTGATAGTGGTGGTGGTGTATCATGGGAGGAATCTTTTCTTCACACAGTTTAGGGTCTTTAATGCCACTCTGCTAACTACATGCATCCCTTTATGGCCACAGTTTACCAACATTGTATGACAACTTTCAAAATGAAAATGCAGTATGTGTCAAATTGGTTTCATGCACATGACATCATGGATCCATCAGAACACCTTTTGGATATCACAGGAATTGAGTTAGGCAGTGTGAATGTGCCGCCAACGTATCTAATGTAATTATGTGACACAAGCATGTAAAAATTGGTCAGAACATTTCCAACATAACCATGATGACCTGAGGCCATGATGACCCTTATCAGTGTCAGTCCAGTGCTTGGTGAGTGGAGACAGTAAAAGAGACGACTCATAACTCAAAACATTACGGATGATAATGTAATTCTCTCTCCGTGTACCTGATAGAAGAACACGTCCTTCCTGTCAGTCCCTTCGGTTGCAAACTCCTCAACAATCCCCTCAGGACTGATGCCATGTTCTGCACACAGCTGCTTCCAAAACTCAAACCCGACTGAAAAAAACACAGAAAGGGATCACGTTGGTGTGCTGATCTTAACCAGCCTTAGTACCACTAACGTCAATTAGCATGACCTGCACCGGTAGCTAACGTCGACTGGAGGGCATTTTCTGGGCAGAAAATCAACCATAAACAAGTCAGCTAGTTTATACCGACAGCCTCTCTGTTTATATCACATATTAAGCTTAGCTATCTTTAAAACCATCTCTTAAATAACACCATTACACAGCAGTGGCGCTGTCGGGATCACCTTAGCTAGCCGACTTAGTTTACTGTTAGAAGCAGGCAGGATGCCAGTCTGAATAAAAAAAAAAAAACGGCTGCTTTCACCTACTCTGATTCCCACACTGTCCCAGCTGAAGCGTTATGATTTCCCGCGGCATCTTCGGTCCTTGGCTGCTCCTTGTTCAGCTAGCCTGCTCACCGCTAGCCGGCTAAATAGAAATAGAAAAGCAGACCGCTCCTGCTCCTGCTCCTCCTCCAGCAGCAGCAGCAGCAGCAGCAGCAGCAGCAGCAGCAGCAGCAACCCGCTCCTTCCCGCTTGGTGCTTCTGTGACGCTCCGAGGAAATGATGCGCTCCGGTGTTAGAAACGCACAGCGCCCCCTACCGTGTGGGAGTGTGTTCCGCAGATTCGTCAAACGTACTTTCAAAAGATAAAGTGTTTCAATTTTTTGTTTGTTTGTTTTTTTACGGACTAACTTTTCAGCTCTTTATGCCACATGCGTTTGTTTGCCATTTATAATAGATCTTAATTTATTTTTCCTGATTTGACGTTAATGCCTCCAGTGGCCACAATGCGTTAAAATGTGTGATGTAATTATATTAGATAAATACCCGCTCTGAGAATATATAAAAGATCATATTACCCAATTCATAATTTTGCCAAATTTTATTCTAATGGACACCCAAAAGAACAGCAGTGATATTTGATGCAGCATGTTTGAATATAATTAAAGTGACATTATGTGCACCAAAAAATGGTATTATCATCGCTATGCTTTCAGACGTGCAATGATTTTTGAGCTTGTGAATGGTTGCAAAGTTTCTAATAGTTAATCAACATTAATGTACGTGTAATTACACCCAAGTGGGAAATATGAATCGCTTAAATCATAATGAAATCTATTATTTACTTATTTATTTTATTAAACCTAACCTGGCTCATACTAAATCGTACTAAAAAAAAAACAAACTAACACACAAACACAGCCTGCTCTGTGGTCACCACAGTTCCCCAGACTTTCTGATTTGTTTATCCATGATGCGTTTGATAGTAAATGACTTTGTATCTGCCTATTGCGCCTGAACGCAGCACGGCTCGGGGATATGTACGAATTTTGATTGGACCGTTAAAGTCTGAGAAAAACAGGTTCCGCCATATTGTCCCCTTCCCATGAAGAGTGCTATATTTTTGGGGGGAGAAATATGGAAAAATAGTAGGTGTCAGCTCATTAAATCATATTTCTCATGAAGTTTTGATAATGCTTTTGCAACACAGGCGGATGTTTATCGTTGGACGGTAACATGTCGGTTCAGTGGCCGCTGATAGCTGTTAGCTTAAATCCGTTAGCCCAGCTCTGTTAGCCGGTGTGGTGGTGGAGCGGCTCTGTGACTGCACTGCCCCTCTTCACCTGTTTCCACTCAAGTGTTTTATTTCACAGGCGTATTTAATCCACGGTAGACGTTCAGATGGCGCACACCGGGGCAATGGAAGACGGATCCATGGAGGATTGCTCTACCAAGCAGGGGTCTGGTGTCTGCCTCCGAAGTCGACCGTGCTCCAGCGAGAGAGACGGCCAGGTGCGGGCTGTTAAAGCCGCTCTTCAGTCCTGGTTGGGGCCCTACGAGCCCATACTGACCTATCTGCAGTCCGTCCTGGTGTGGGAGAGACCCTTTCAGTGTGTGCTCTTCTACACTGTGGTCAACGTTGTGTTCTGGTGAGTTGGATAAACTTTGAGCTCATTGATGGCACGCTTGTTCTGTTTACTGAGACCGTGTTATAGCAACCTACATTCAGACAGTACAGAGACGGTTTGGTCTTCAGGGGAAAGTCGACGTGCCTGAGACCAGCTGCTGCTTCTACACAATGCAAATGCTTCACCTGTCAAGTCAACACAGGACAGATGGCCGACGAGTGGCTCTATTTATAGATTAACTCTACAGACAACTTATCCTAACTGATGTTCCTTCTAACTGAATTGGTTCCTTAACATTAATAACAGTGTAATTCCAGTATAATACACTCAGGCTTTCAACCTATTTTTGATTACAGCCCTGGGCATGTAAAGCTATTCATCCCTTTTCACTTGTGCTTCAGCCCACACTAAGTGGTGAAGGGTAGATTTTTCCCAAAGAGATGCATTCATATCTCACACTAATGCACGGAGCAAGTGGTGATGGCAAATCACATGGGAAAGTTCAGCCATCATGAGCAACTTTTTGGACAGCTGGCCTTGTTTTAAATTATGAAGCACAACCAATTTTTAACATACAAGAGTGTAACATAGACACAACACAATAAACAATAATTTTTTAAGATACTAATTGCACTGCTAACCCAAATACCGTTGCACACGATTCTGCCAACAAATTCTTTGCGAGGTTAATCTGTAACTGCTGATAGACAGAAGCCTGCAGCTTTGTTAAGGTCAACAAATTTTGTTGTTTTGTGATCTGAAACTAGAGCAACATCTACATATTATTGTTGAGGACCCAGGCAGTGAAATACAGTTAAATGAAAAGGGACAACACCTGAAATGATATCACAATCAGTTAGACGTTTCATTTATATTACAGCTGTGCTTACAATTTTTAAAAGAAAAATGTAATTTTTATCCAGTTTTGCTACCATCCTGCTGTTAATTTAAAGGGAGTTTAAAAGTGGGTGTATCACAAGTCAGAGGGTGTGATAACTTTATCTTTTTTCAGTTCTGGCTAAAGGAAACAGTAGATTAACACTCAAGGGTTTTGTGATCTCCTTAAGTTTCATGAATGCACTAAATTGTTGGATTATATAACTTGTTCATTGTTTACTTCTGGGGTAACAGGCATGGGATGTGCTGTCTGTTCATGTGTTTTATTCCCCTCCAGGTTCTTCGCCCTGACTTCACTGCGCCTGCTGTTTCTGCTGGCTTCTGGACTGGCTGTGGTTGTCTGTGTTGATACCTGGAGAAACAAAATCTGGCCAGAAATTAGAGGTGCTACTAATTCCCTCAAGGGGCGGTCTTTATTTTTCACAGTGTGTCATACTTTTTTTTTTTTTTTTTTTTAACTTTACCCCTGGGTCGCCTTGGGTTCTTTGAAGTAATTGTACTTAAGACCATTCCTCAGTTTACTGTAATTACAACAAATGCACCTCTGTTATCAGAATAGATATGCCAGTCAGCAGCTCTTTACGATGGATTTTGCAAGTGGTTTACGTTACACATGGAAGAACTGTAGTGCAGATAAAAGAGAGTATACAAGATAACGTGCATAATATGTTCAAACTAAGTTTTCTATACTGTGCAGTCAGTTTATATAATGTACACTGTGTATGTAATATTTCTTAAACTGATGGATGTTTTCTCTTTCCACAGTCAGAAAACTGGATGAATCAGAAAATGAGAGGTTTGTTATTTTAGCTACAATTTTCTATTGACTATCACCAACAGTCAGTTCTGTGACAGCATTAATTATATATTAAGAAAATAAGTGTTCACAGTGTTTTCTGTTTGTTCAGCTGGGGTCTGGTGCAGCCTGGTATCCTCAGTGTGCCTGAACTGTGCCATCATATAGCTGAGGCCTGGGTCAGTGGGGCAATTCTCACATCCAGTCTGATGCAGTACAAACGACAAAACCCTGGAAAGGTAAGAACCAAATACGATATCTTAAAAAAAATAATAAAAAAAAAAAAATTTCATGGAACCTCACATACATATGTATTTTATAGAGAAGAACCTACCATTTAAATCTTGTATATAATGACCCTCTCCTTATCCTAATGGTCTGTGGACAAAATTGTCATTACATGATTCTGCAAATTCCAGTTAAACTAGTAAACAAGTGATAAAAGTACCATAACAAACTATAGATAGGATTATAGATGCTGACTGAGTTCCCACTGTGTTGTGTTGTTCTGTCAGTTTTGCATTCTGATCTGTGGAGTGTTCACCTGTTTGGCTGTGGTTGGGCGCTACATTCCTGGATTGGTGCTGTCCTACTCTGCTGGTGAGTCCCAGCAGTTTTGCCAGTAATGATACATTCAGTCCCCTTCACTAGACCACAGTGACAGGAAAACTCAGCCTGACTGGTTCTATTAAAAATGCATGGGTGGTGAAACCCGATCAGTGGTGCCTCAATACCAGGGCCTAGTCTGTGAGGTGATTAAATCCAGGATGAGACACACGGGGCAGGAGTGAAGGAGGGAAGGGAGCCAGGCAGAAAGCTAAGGAGGTCAGGCTGAGACCAGGCTAATCTCCTAACCTCTAAACAGGGTAGGCTGCCAAGACCTGCCAAGGCCCTCTACTGTGACGTCTGAAACAATCCACAGCAGCTTGTACTCTACATGTTTACATCCTGCTGCTTCCTCTGCTTCATTTTGTCTGTATCTCTGCTGAAGCTGACACTGCCTCATTAGGGTATCTACAGAGAGCAGAGCACTCGATACTCATCTATACAGAATTTTTTCCTTATCATATAGACTAAACAACATATAAGAATGATCTCTTTGTCCTCAATCACAAGTATGTTTTTTTTCTTTGTCCCCTAGTGTTAGCTACTCTCCTGGCCCCTCTGGCAGCCTACCACAGGGTTTTTCAGCATGTTTTTGTGAAGCTGGAGCCAGCCTTGCAGTGGCTGGACTTCAGCGTTCGTGGCTACATGATGTCAAATCCTATTGATAATCAGTGTAAGTTTTACGTCAAATATTACTCATTTTTCATGTTGATGTGACTGGAAATTTAAAGAAAAACTACTTTTGAACCATAAACCAATAATCTGTTGTCATTCTGCTCTGCAGTCCTGCGGAAGCCAATCCATGGGGCATCCTCAGGGGAGGCCAGTGACAGTGAGGAGGAGCTGGCTGCTTTCTGCCCAACAGTAAGTCTGTTTAAAGTTTTTCACTGCTTTAACAAAGCTTTTGTAAACTTGACATTGATGTTTGTGAACATGCTCCCCTTGTTTTCTGTGCTGTTACTGAATTCAACCTTTAGTCAAGCCAGACTTGATTTGAGTGTGTCTCTTACCCTCTGCACAAACACACACGCTTAAAAAAAACAAACAAACAAACAATATATATATATTTATATATGGCACACTTCATTTTTTTTTTCAAGTGTGTGTGTGCAGAAGGTAAGAGAGCTAATAAACAGAAAAATTTACAGTGGAAGAGTTTGCAGCCCTTTTATTGCAGAGCAATGAAGTAAAAGTTTTTCCTCCATTTTTACCAGCATCTAAAAACAAACAGTGATTTCAACCTAAAAATATTTCCCTTTTTAAATCCTGTCTCTCATAGTTTGATGACGCTGTTGTTGCCAAGGAACTTGCTTTGACAGACTCTGAGCACTCTGACGCTGAGGTGTCCTACACTGACAATGGGACATTTAATCTGTCGCGTGGCCCGACCCCCCTTACAGAGGGCTCTGAGGGTAAGTAAGCAGGGATTTTCTTTTCCATTAGTTGGTATGCTGGTGTGTTCTTATCTCTAATCTTGTTCCTGTCTGCGTTTTGGTCAGACCTTGACAGACACAGTGATGCTGAGGAATCTTTTGCTCAAGACCTCCCGGACTTCCCCTCCATAAACCCAGATGCCACCCTGATGGATGATGATGACGACACGAGCATCGGGCTGCCTAGCCTGGGTACGTCTGGACTAACTAGTCACCGGGCTTCAGTGCTCGATGTAGATGCTCATTTGGATTCTGACCAAGATGATCTGGATGCTGAACTTTCTCTCAGTGGCCTGCCACCTGCCTCTGATTTCACTGGAGACTTAGCCGGAGTCATTGCCAGCAACATGATCCAGGCAGCATTGGCTGGAGCAATGCAGCCTCGCCCCCCCCCTTCCCACCGCAGAGAAGGCCCTCCCAAAGCCAGAGTCCATCGACGCTACCGCAAGCAGTCCAGCTCCGAGCTGGACACAGACTTGGACGGGGAGGACTTTGAAATGCTGGATCAGTCTGAACTGAACCAGATGGATCCCCTCGGAGGAGGAGGGGGTCCTAGACGAGGAGAGAGCCAGGGGTCTAACTTCTTATCTAGCCTGCTGGGTAAACCTCAGTAAGGTGTGCATACAGCAGTGTGTGTGTGTGTGTTTGTGTACATGTTGATGAGATGTGAATGTGCGTATGACAGTGTGAAAAATGACTTTAAGTTCCAGCAGCCCTGCTTCTGATTGGCATCAGTTTATCACTGTGAAGTATTTTATTTTTCTCGATCTCTTCAAACTCTTCCTTCCCTACTTTTAACCCCCGATCACCAGAAGACTTTTTACTTTGTAGGCTGAGCAATAGGAAAATGCAGCAACAAAAATAAAATGCATTCAGACATTAGATAAACCAGCATTATTGAGCCTTGTCGCAGTCTTTAAATATATTCACGTACCCATCAGTCCAAAGGGTTTTTGTGACAGAAAATGAAGAACAGCAGTGCCCATAAAACATTTTCTACGTGTAGGTCCAGACATACAGGGCTATTTAACATGGGACCAAATGTGACATTCCTGTTGGTCGAGCTGAACCAAGTTGCTTTGATAATGCCATTTTGGAATAAAAATTCATATTTTAAGTTTCCTTAGAGTGGAAAAGTGAAAATGGATGATCAGGCTCCCCTTTCCATCACATTGAGTCAAATAAACATCAGGTTGATTCACTGATAATGGTCCTCAGCTGTCTTCTATAGTGGCATGTTGCTATAATTTGTTAGAAGATAGTTTATGTGATGTTTCAGGGGAATTTACATTTTTGTCAGCAGTTGAGGATTTGGACAGTAATCTTCTTTCATGAAGACAAATACTATTAGATTGAAAATTTGATTTACTTTCCTGTGTGGGTTTTTTTTCCCCCTCCTTTTCTGCTGCTACCATATGAAGACTTAATTATACATTATTAAGAGCTAAATAATATCACGTTACAGTCTTAAGATAGCTGACCCAGAAGGCACATTTGATGTTGTTTGTTGTTCATTGTATTAATGAACTTGTGCCCCTGGGTAGGATATGTTTATTTTTCCTAAATAAGGTTGGAATATTTTTCCATTTTGTTCCCCTTTATTACAGCTCAATAACATATTGTGTCCATGTTTAACTGCATTGAAAGAGCACTCAGCGTTCTGTGTATTCTTTTACAGAAATAGTGTTTGAAAAAAAATCTTACATGTTTTATCATCTTTGTATTTCATGTAGTTGACATTCATGCTGAAGATTTCAAGAGAAAAATCGATTTGGCAGTTCATGGGTCTTTGTACTATTTTAACGGGGAAAATGTTTACATTGAAATGGGGTTTGAAAAGTCTTATTTTTGAAGCGTTGATGGCTTTTTGTGCTGGTGAGCCTGACTTCCTGTTGATGAACACATCATGTCAGTGTGTTATAATTTTACTGCGGAAATGGCACTAAAAAGATAAATAAGCCTCAGTAGAGATTTCTTTAAAATGATTTAGCAAAGAGCCTAAAAATGCTGAGTTTTAAACAGAGAGAGAAAAAGAAACGCTCGCTTTCATTGTATTATTTTGAAAAGAAAACCTAGGAGCGAGATATTTAGCACAATAGAAAAAACTGCTGGATTCAGACTAGTGGAGACGACATAAACTTTTGTGCACTTATAGAGAAATGCTGGGAATTAGAAGAACAGGAGGGGTTAACATCATCTTTTTGACCCCCTCAGTCAGTTAGAAAGCTGATCATTGCTGCTGCAGAAAGAGTCAGTTCCTCAGTCTGACTGATCTGTCGTCAGTCTGATAATGTAATGTGCATAGAAGTGTATTTTCTTCCCTGTGACTGGTTTTGATATGTTTTGACGTGCAAAATGTATGGAATAAAATGTTCGCCATTACATCTGTCTCTGGTGAAATCAATCCTGTGATCTTATATAACAGATGAAACTGTTTGGATTAATACAGGGTGTCCAGTTTAAGAAAGCAATGTTTCCAGTAAAGCCTGTGACATTTTCTATTTGTACTTTGGGCCTCAGTTCTATCTTGGATGAATCACAGCTGTGGACTTTGAAGCCCATTCAGTAAATTTAATGGACCAACTTGAGCACACAGCAGGTATCATTGGCCCAAATCCTTTCTCATGAGAATGAAATTAAAAAAAATCTTAAAATGACCTATTCATATTCCTAATGGCACACAGATAATGTGGCTCCACATGAAAGACCCGTCTCTGATCCTCTTTCTTCATGCCCATTATAAACAAGTCTGTTTTACTGTCATAATATTTATTTGTCTCTCATTACCAAGTCATTTTCTAATCTATTTATAAATATTGTATTATATTAAATATCTAATAATGTCTGAACGACCCTGAAAAGAGCTCTCACTTGCCTCTTTTTCCAGATTACTATCAAATAAAATATAATGTACATCTAAACGTCTTTAAAAAGATAAATCTTAGTTATAAATATTAACTGCAAAATAAAATTGTTCAACAGTGCTGTTAAAATGCAGGAATGAAATAATCAATCCTTAGTTGTTGTTTTTCGAGACCAAATGTTTTCTCAATGCGCTATTTCAACGCGTGTGACGCATCTTCAGGCACAAACGATCTTTTCCGTGACGCGTATTTCGCGCGAAAGTCGGTTGAGAAAAGCTAAAGTGAAGGTGAAGTGGCTAGAAATGAGCAAAAAGGACAACGGTAAGTGAGGATTCAATTTCAAATGAGCCTTTTCTGCCTACAGCCAGCGAGCTAACGTGTCTGACAGCCGTGTCGACCCAACTGAGTCCAGTAAAGCGTTTAACAGCTTAGCTAACAGCTAACGGCTAACATTAGCAACATTAGCTTAACCGACGCCTGATGTGCTTACTCTTTATTTTAAAGATCGGAATCTAAATTATATCTGAAAGATGTTATGCAGACAATCACTTTATTGCACCGAAGGGCACAAATATCTAACAAACAGACAGATAAAATCAAAACAAACACGGACTTAGCGGAATTCGGTTCATCAGATAAAAACTAATGGACAGCTGTCCTGCAGAAAACCTCCTTTCATCAAATTTTATAATGTTTTTAGTTTTTAAGAGGTGATGACTTATTTAAAGGGTGCATTATATTTACCTGACACTTGCGGTTTAAATCGGCGAGGATGAGGCTGAAGAGCAGACTCGGTTCGATCAACACACAAGACTTTCTGCAAAAACATTACGGATCGTTTCTGTCATTTCATGAAAGAGTAAACGTCTTAAAAACGTGTAAGATATCTTTGACTTCGTCTAATTGATTGTTTCCACGTGTTTAGATGGCTTTGCTCACTCATTTTAAAGAGCTCTACGTGTGTAGTTTAATTATTATTATATAATTAATCAATGGATATTTATATCTTTTTATTTATTATTAACTCATTTTAAAAGGTGTAATGTTGTAGGGGGATGTTGTGCTCCTGAAAATGGGAAGGAAGCTCTATGAATGTCTTTGTTATTTTAAATTTATTTTTTATCAAAAAAAAAAAAAAAATCCCCAAAACTGAACATTATAATTTTAATGAAATCAGATTTATCACATGGCCGTTGTCTCAGGTTACACTATCATCTTTTTTATGATATTTGCATTTGATGATTAAAAGATATTGAACCTTAAATAGAGCACAGAGGTGGCGCTGGCTACACTGAAGTAGAATTTGTGAAAGTGATGCTGCTGCCATCTATCCATCCAGGTGCTTCACTCATCCTGGCCTATCTGAATGAAAAGAACCGGCCCTACAGCGCCCAGGATGTTTTCTGTAATTTACAAAAGCAGCATGGATTGGGCAAAACTGTAAGTTAATCACTTAATTCATTACACGCTGTGGTGTGTGCAGCTCAAAATGAGTGAATGAATGTATTTGTAATTCACCAGGCAGTAGTTAGAGCCATGGAGCTGCTGGCTACAGAGGGCAAGATAAAGGAGAAAACATACGGCAAGCAAAAGATTTATTTTGCAGACCAGGTTAGTCTGAAATTTAGTGTTATAACATATTTTGAAACTGTATTTGTTATATATAATAATTTTGCATGTTTAAGTTAAAACTGACTTCTAACTCTTCGTACAGACTCAGTTCAAAGACGTAAATGATGCAGACCTCAAGGTGATGGACTGTCAGATCTCAGAGCTCAGTGCAGAAGCACAGTCACTCACACAGAGCTGCAGACAGCTCGATTCAGGTAGAGTTCACTGATGAGCTCTGCAAATGGGCGCCATGGTGGTTTCTGTTTCCTTAGAGCCTAGAAGGTTAAATATTAGCATTTCACACTGTTACTGGCCACAACATGTTGCTGTACAGTAAATGTTTTTGTAACCTGTCTGAACGTAGATGACAACAAAGATGTTATGTAACGCTGTTTGAAATCTGTGATTACAGAGCTGAAGGAGCTCAACAGCTCCCTGACAACAGAGGAAATGATGTCAGAGATACGAGCTCTGAAAGAGGAGTGTTCCAGGTACAGGGCACGTCTGGAGAAGATCAAGTCGGCCACAAATCATGTTACACCTGAAGAGAAAGAGAAAGTATGGACGGTTTTGTTTTTTTGGGGTTTTTTTTCTAGTTACTGCACAGCAGCTTAGAAACACAGTAAATACACTGTTGCTGTTCCTCCTTTACTGTGAAAGTCAAATTACCATTTTAATTAACAGGTTTACAAAGAGTGGACTGTCTATGTGAAAGAGTGGAAAAAGAGGAAGAGATTGGTAACGTATACAGAGATAGTTAACTACATGCCGGCCTTCAGAAAATCAGTCTAGTATTTTGATTTTATATATTCAATAGATTGCAACTAAAGCCTGAAACTTTGTGCGTTTACTTATTTATTTTCAGGCCTCAGACATGATGAATGCAATCCTAGAGGGATACCCTAAAAGTAAAAGGGAGTTCCTGGTGAGTGGCAACTCCGAAAATTCACTTTTTAGAACTTATTTGGCACACAAGTGAAACATGCATAATTGTCAACAACGTTTTCTGCTGTCAGTATGGATAAATGAAATATCTGCTGTTGCTCTTACAGGATGAAGTTGGAGTAGAGACGGATGAGGACTGTAAAGTGGTTGTTCCAAGTGCTTAGCAGAACAAGAAAAGGCTTATTTAGCTACTTGAGTGGCATAAGTCTGCATTGTTTTGATAATAGAGTGAGCCACTTCAAATTACTTTTATTTATTTTGTAAAATAGCACATTGTTAATAAAAGTTAAGTAGAAAAAACTTTTGTTATTTCAAATATATCTTGAACAGATATATCTCTGTTGTTTTGGAGATGCTAATAGGCAACTTTTTTTTTTTTTTTTTCAAACCATAAAGCCAGTCCTGAGCCTACAATGAAAATGTCAAACCATTATAGCTTGACAGGTTTAAATTCTTTGTTCTTCTTCTCACGTGTTTGTCAATTCTGCTGCCATGTTTTTCAAAATGAAAAATAAATAAATAAAGCATGGACTTTAAGGTGTTATGGTTGTCCCATTTTTCCTTCTTTTGTTAATCAGCCTTTGTACTTCTCTATTCACTCATTATTGTTGTACCACCATCAAACACAGTAACCTTTGCTGAAGTTTAAACACAATAACCCAAAAAAGAGAGAAATCACTTAAAACAACTTTGGCTGCAAATATTGTCCAACTCACTTTATTACCAAATCGCATTTTGGGCTAAGTTAAAAGGACCGGTGTGCAGGATAGAGTTTATTAAACATAGAAAAAATGTTTCACATCTACATTGGGAGTGGGTCCTGGCATATTTGTACAGGAGCCCTGAACAAACAAACCAAACACTGGCTCCAGAGAACCTTTTAAGGGACATGAAGGCCTCCTTGGTGTTTGAAAAGGGAGAGGTAGTCATTTCTTGCAATTTGAAATTTCACAACTCTGAATTCACTAAATTCTGCACAGTGGTCCTTTAACCTTGGAAATCACTTTTTGGATGAGAATATCTACACCTGTGAAGGCTAATACAAACCAAAACAAGTCTGCCATAACACTTTTGTAACGGCATAATTCATAGCTGAATTATTGTAGTGGACTGCTTTAAATTTTACAGGCATTAAGGCTTTTATAAAGCGATCAAAAGAAAATACTTTAATCAACAAGACAAAGTCAAAAATGTGTGTCCCTGTGCGTAAAGTAACAACAGTAAAGCAGTTTTATGCAAAAAACTGTCAAAGCTGTCACGATAATTGGGTTTATGTGATTCATTTAAAAATCCCCTGTCAGTACACGCTGGGTTTAATTCTGTGTACGGTCTGTTCAGGATCCACCTGTAACTGGTGGAGGTCCTAATGAACTGCTACTGATCACAAAAAACACCGACAACCAAAGCAAAAATTATCATGTTGGCATTATAAACACTGAAGACTCACTTAACTTTAGCAGAAAGCTACAATCTGACATCATCTTCATCATCTATTAATCAACATTATTTCTTAATATTTCACATTCACTTTCAAAGAAATACATATATTACTGCAACTGAATAACTGCCTTTATAAAAAAAAATCTCTTTACAATGTGCAGTGTAGCTTAATTATTGTAAAAGTCAATTGACAATGTATAAACAAAACATTCATACATTTTCGAACTGGTTGCTCCCTACATTAACACCTGTCACCCATGGGATTTCAGCATCATCATTGCCCTGCTGCATTAAAAAAACCACAAGTTTTTAATAAGTAAAGCTTAAAGAATAGATGATAAAAATGCTGATACACCCGAGAGCATTCCTCATAGCACAGTTAGTTGCCTTGCAATGGAATAGGAGTGGATAATTCTCATTGTCTGCTCTGGTTCATTACGACTGATGCTTTGGTTCACCGTTAAGCTACAAACTTGTGCTTATTGTGACAGAGGGAAATACCAATTTACTCAATCTGAGAAGAGCCCTGCCGATAAAAAAAAACTCCCAGTAACTGCAGGCACTGACACGACACAACAACAACAACAACAACAACAACAACATGCAGGCTGCTGTTTCACCTTTCTGAGCTTTCTAAGATTCACTTTCATTTGCAAGCTTCTTTTAATTTAAAATTATTAACTGCATTTTCCCTGGCTTTCCTAGCAGAACAGCACCAAGAAAATGAACAGTCAGCAGAGGCTGCAATATACTGAAAGATCCATGTACACTTACCATCAAGAGGAGACCAGTAATCTCACTTAAACATAAAACTGCTCAATCCATAACAATTTTCATTTCTGCCCATAGAGTGGGTTGATGTAATCCAATTGCAGCCAGGGAGTCACGGATGAGCTGAAGTGAGTATAAATACTGTGATTTGGCCTGAAGCCGACAGAAGTTTTTGTGCTTTCCTTAGAGGTCAGAGCGAGCCCAAAGTCTGGGAGTTCAGTCAAGAGGTTTCACTCAATCAATAAGGATGACCACTGAGCTGCCGGAGCACTCCAATGACAAACTCCCTCAGTGTCTAGGAAAGAACAGAAGAGGCAGAGAAACTCTAGCTATCCCAACATTAACAAAGCAATGTGTATTATTATTACTGTATCTGATCTGCTGTCTGCAACACAATAAAATGACTGTACCTGTGGTTTGCAGTGCTCCTCAATCCAGCTAAAAACACAGGCAGAGAGCTCTTGGAAGCTGTTCACTGACACAGAGTTGCTGAAAGACTGGAACAGGGAGTCCATGATGCTCTGAAAGATGTTGAACTTGACCTGGTCTGACACCTGATCTCCCTGCTGTGGGTTGTCCTGGTGGGCCTTCACGATGTGCTCATAGTTCCTTAAAAAAAATTAAATAAATTACAAAAAATTTAAAATCACTGTTGACTGCTATGACAAAACATATACAGCCCTTAGTTCAGGAGATTTCTTTGCAGTTCCGTTTGTTAGATCATATAGTAACTTTATGTAATGCTGTGTAAGGGCTGCTATTGAAGCATATTTAACTGAAAAGTTTTATTTTTTTGTCCATGATCAGCATTTCTATTAAAATCCATTTATTTATCGGCCTCAAGATTATCAACATTCATGACTTTGGAATGTAAATGAGGCAAATATCTTTACAGGTTTTGTGAAACACTTTCTCTCACGTTTTCATGATCTTCAAGGCCATCACTTCTTTCCTCAGTACAGAAACTTCCTCCTCCTGTTTCTTCTTTTCTTTGTGAAGAAAATGGATGTAGTCGATTGCTGAAAGAACAAAAGACAACAAAAAGAAATGCACGAGTAAGGGATTTCTTTACTGTGCACAGACTGAAGTGCTAAGATGAGTTTCCATCTTCCCTGGGGTGTTGTCCTTCCTTAAGCATTTGCCAATTACTGAAAGTTTGTTTGTTTGCAATTTCCTCTTTTTTCTCTTTTAAAGGAAACCCAGCAGATAGTGCAGCTATCTCTGCACTGCAGGAAATTTGTCTCCAGCATTTTTCAACTGAATCTGGGTGATTAGAACATGTGCCAAATTATATTTATGTACACCTTCAACATCTTTGGAAATGTACTTGATAATATTGTTGGAAAACGTCAAACTCTGCCCTTTATTGACCTTCTTCTATTTAGTACCTCACCCTGAAAAAAAAAAGCGGAATGTCAGCTTTTTTACTAACTGCTTCCAAATATGAGTATATGAGTGTCCATCCTATAAACCAAGATCACATCTTACTTTTCTGGAGAATGGTAGCCTTGCTGATCTTCTGTGCTCCCACTGCGAATTCGGACTGCTGCTGGCAGGTTGGCACTATTGACTGGAGGTCATCATAGCCTTTCTAAAGTCAAAAATAAGGAACTCCATAGTAACTACTAAAAAAAAAATCTAAAAACACACTACTCAAGCTTTGATTCAGTCTGCTGTGGCCATACCTTGATAGCGTCCCTACGCTTCTGCTCAGCCTGTGTGTGTGCTTGTCTCCGTCGATCTTTGTATTCATCCTTATATGACGTCTCACGTCTGTAGTCACTGTCTTCATCATCTATACAAGAATATATTTTCATATATGCTTCCAACAGTGACTGAATATCTACTGAATAGGCTATACCACTGAAGTACTTTGGACTTTAGTTTATTAAACATAATTATGCAGTTTGTGGCGCTATCTTCCAAACCCTGCGTGGGTTATTATGTTCAATTACATTTGGCCTAAATCAACTGTGACCTGTAATGAGCAGCAGAACAGGTTTTCTCTTTCATAAGTAGCAGGAAGCAAAATAATAAAAAGCAGCCTCTGTATCCATTTTACCTAAAAAATTTACTTTGCTTTTACAAATTAAAATTTGAATGTGTAGCATGATGAAGGCCTGTCTCAGGAAATTACATCAGTATGAGGTGCAGTCGAGCATCACAATCTATTAGTATACATTCAATATCATTCACAATATAATCCTTGGAAAAATGTCAGATCTTTTCTTTTACAACAACAATACCTGTGTTCGGTACTGAAGAAGCACTTGTTGAGCCAATGCTGTTGGCTCTAGACACAAGGGTACCCTTTCTGGTGGCATCATTAAAGAAGCCTACAGAAAAAGAAACACATGGGCAAATCAAGTAAATATCTATTTATCAACTAATATGACAAACAAGAGGATATGAACTGACTCAATACTTACTATGGTCAAAGCCACCGTCACTGAAAGCACCATCCGTCTGCCGTGCCATCACCAGACAACAGAAGATAGAAAAAGGAGAAAACTGAGGGTGAGAAGTTGGAATAAAGAAGGCAAAACGGTGCTGCCCTAAATAAACTGACAATAGACAAACAGCTAGCTGACCTTGATAGATTGCCTAAACCCCTGGTGAGAATTGCCCTGAATTGTCCTGTTCTGCAGAAGGTAAAGAGGTGGGCCAAATTACCTCTCCAATCACAGATCCACTGTTTGATCTGGGGCACCATCTCACAGTGCTAATTTCAATTAGTGATTCCCAAAGTTGGGAAGCTTTCTCCAATGTTTCCAAGCAGTTAAAAAAAATCTTTCTATAATTACTATACGTTTATAGTCTTTTTCACTGGCCAAAGGTTTCAGAGTAATAGTAAACCCTGTAATAAATGTCCGCCTCTGAAAGGAATTTTTTTTTGTCATAAAACAGAGATGATGATTACATACAGAGGAAAGCTTCAGCAAAGAAAATAATTTCCTGATCAATAAATAAGTATTTTTCTGAAGGAAAATCAACGTTTCCACGTTTTATTGATGCAGCTATGACTTTCCAACTCAGCTTCCAATTGTCTGGAACATTTTTGACCTTGTAACAAATAAATCCCCCAAAACCACAACCACACTTTTCTCTCTGTGTGTATATATATATATTTTTTAATAAACAAATGTATCGTAACTGGAGCTCATTAAGTCGTCTACAGGACGCGTTGTTTAGCAGCTTAGCACTTTTTAGCAGCTAGCTAAATGCTACCGCTCTGGAAGCTAACGTTAGCCGCGGAGCTAACAAAGCCGTGGTGCTCTTCGCCGTGAGCAAAAACGTCAACTTTCAGACAAAACAACAGCTGTCACTTTTCTCTGCTGCCAGAGAGCAGACGTACGAGTCCGTTTCACTGTAAAGTCGATGTGAACACATGTGTGTTGCTTACTTTCCAGTGGCTTTCTGGAGACGTTGACGGGTCCGTCATTTTGGAATGTGCTATAACCGAACAGTCCCGCTGCCTTCAGGGACGCCTCGTAAAGTCCAGTTTTGTTTGTGTACAAGACATTTTGGGAAAAACTTTCTTTCCAATTCAAAACAAATACAAATTTGAAAGTCTCACACACAAAGCTTTCATTTCCAACAACTAATTTCTTTATTTATTGTCTCAAGGGAATTTATTTATGGACCATAAAGTCACACCTTATATATATATATTAAGTTTTTGTAAGATGATTTATGTTGACTACACTCACATTAAATATCTTGAATGTTATTTGACAGACCCAAGTGTGGCAGTAAGGTAGAAGAAGGAGGAGGACCCGAAAGATGAAGCCTAACATGCAGTGTTTGACTTGAAACACAGAGGGGAGCTGTTGTTTTGCACAGCTTTGTTACCCAGCAGCCTCTCTTCACCTGACTGTTAAAACAAACTGGCCTCAGTTGGAGGGAAATCATTGATATAAATGTAAACCCAGGCCAATGCAGGTTATGATGGGTTTAAGAGCATGAATGGCACCAATGTAGGTGGAAGAAAGTTCCCTGCACTTAATATCACATCTGCAGCTGGTTGATTCGTATGTTTCTTAAGTCCCGGACTCATCAATTTCTTTTGTTTTGTTTATTTATTAATTTATTGTTATTCCTATGCAACCTGGTCTGCCCCATCATCCGCCTATTGCATCTACAGTTCACCTAACAGTTAGACTGTTTATCTTCCACCCTGTCCTCCGCCCCAGGTTCTTTTGCTGTCATGCACAGGAAGTGTCTCTTCTGCTTTTGTGCATCTGCGGTTTTTGTCTGTGTCACACTCCCCTCTCCTTCCTCTC
This sequence comes from Remorina albescens, assembly GCA_034769265.1. Classification (NCBI taxonomy): domain Eukaryota; kingdom Metazoa; phylum Chordata; class Actinopteri; order Carangiformes; family Echeneidae; genus Remorina; species Remorina albescens. Next base: position 5,676,293 of record CM068493.1, read on the forward strand.
ACATGCACAGCCATCTTCACTAACCTTACTAGAGCAGTTTTTGGTCAACCACTGGAGAGAGCAGTGTTTTAAGGTGTAGGTGGGGCCATTTTTAGTGCCCTTCAGGCTCCAACAAAGCTTGTTATCCTACTCTCAAAGGTTCTTGTTAAAAGAGGGTGACGGGTCAGCAAAAGGACAGATATGAGGACAAACAACCATCTTTTTTCACCCACCTTGTCCTCAGGACCAAGGCACAGGCAGTAGGACAGCAGCTTGATGCCCTTCTCACTGAAGACCCAAAGACTTGGTTTACTTTAGTCTTGCTTATTCTAGTCATTAGGAGTGACCTGCGGTTGCCACTCTGCTGAGGAGTACACTGATTTCTCAGGAGAAGGGGTTTGTGTAAAGCTTTCCCCCTGGATTACTTGTGGAGATTAGTGATGGGGAATGCAGCCGCGGGGGGCTTGGAGCAGGAACCGACTGAGGGCCGAGAAGCCAGGAACTCAGTCGGGGCAGCTTCAGGAATGAGTGACCCCACACCAACCTTGCAGAAGAAGCAGCCGGCTCCCCCCAAACTGCCCATGCCCTCAGAGGAGGAGCTGGAAGAACGCTTCAACGTGGTGCTGGTGAGTGTCTGCACTGGAAACAACAAGGCACACACCTCAAATACACATGAAAACACAGAGATTATGCACTTGGTGTGATACCAGTGTCAGCTAGGTTTTGTAGTATAAGAGAGTTGTACAGGAGGTGCAGAAACAACAGATCATACCAAACTTATCATATGTAACTTTAAAGTTCTTACAAATAGCAAGTATTTTGAGTCCTGTTTTGAACATCTATGCAGTGTGACTCACTGTGGCTGCCAGAAACCAATTTAAGATGAATACAGACAAAATATGATGTAAAGTTTTTTGTATTTGAGTTTCTCAAACTTCTAGTCCATCTATCTGTGTTTGTGTGCAGAGCGCCAAACTTCGCAAAACATCTGCTTTCCACATGCTCTAGCAAAGAGTAACCTGGCCTTCTTTTTTCATCCAATCTCATTTGCATGAAGGTTATCAATAACTTTTCCATTCAAAGAAGAGATAGCACAATAAACACAATGCTTTTAACAAGCTGCCACCTTCCTCCCAGCACTTCTTTCCTTCTCTATTTGATGTGAAAATGTCATACTAGGAACTGGGCAATTGGTGCACGAACAGGCAGCGGGCCCCAAGAGGAAGTTAGGCAACACATTTACATGAGAGAGACCATAAGACAGGAAAGTAACTGTTTCACCACTCTTTCAGCAGTCTTACAACAAGTTGGAAAACATAAAGCATTACAATAAAAACTTAAACAAATTTAAGTACAACTGTAACAAGTGTAAGGAATTGGAACAAGCTGTTTAATGTCAGGAATGCTGAAGCTCTTAAATCTGATTTAGTTTTTGCTACATTACTGCTGTGGAAAACACAACAAGAGTCCACTTTATTACAGAACAAAGGCACTCAGTTCAAGATTAGGGTTCTTTATTTGAGTATGAAAAGCTCCAAAATTGACAAAATTGAGAACAAAAAGACCATCAGTGTGATGTCATACTGACACACTGCAGCCTGCGACATCAATACGCACTCAGACTCTACTCTACAAACTCTACACTTTGTCTCAAGTGTGAAACTTAATTTACACCATGCTGGTGGTTTTGTTCACTGCTCCCAGAGCAAAAAAGAAAGTGTCAGTTTGTTTTTTATGATGCTGCATTAAAATGCCAGATGATGTATTATTAAGAGGGCCAAAACCTCCTCTTTTTGTATCCGGGTGAACAGCAGCTACTGTCCTCGACAGCTACAGCAGCTTAATCGCACTTGATTTAAGGCACCAGAGAAACGATTAAACAAAACAACATCAGCCATGTTTCCTCCTTGAAGTATAGTAATTATTCACTTTACAGAGAATCCTTTGTCATTTGTTTTATAGAATTTTTTAAAAGAAACATGTGATTCTCAGTGGTATTCATTGTATCTACAATGGAAAAAGGCAAACAGGTTTTTTAGACGGTAATGTAAACATCCATCTAAATATTCACATGAATGTCTGTAGTTTGTCTCAAAATTATTGAAAAAAATGTAAATAAATATTAAATTCGACATTTCAAAAGTAAATGTCATATTAGCTGAGGACACAAGTGGTGTAACTTTGGGGTTCATATTTCACAATATGTGCATGGAGTATATTCTGCAAAACGTATCCCAGCATTATAAGAAAGTTATGACCTCACTTCCTCTTTCAGCCCAATCTAAATATTCGAAAGATGTCATTCGGTACTTTTCAACTGTGAAAATGCTTAAAAGTCGAAAATTATGCTCCGGTGACGTGTACCAGGAAATCAGAAGTGAAATTTCCCCTCCTCTTCTATTGTTGACATGTTGAAGAAACAAACACGCTGATGTATGTCAATGCAAGTGAACATGTACACAAAGTGAGACAATTTTCTAAGCTTGTGTTAAGACCATGAAAACCTCATCGAGACAACTCCCTTGCCCTCACTAATGAGGAAGCTCCAACTACCCAGCACAAAGCAACAGGCCTTTTCCGTTTCTTCTTCTCTTTTTTTTGTGTGGTTTTTTTTTTTTAAGGTGTGAAATGGAGACACGCAACGGTTGAATGCACACACTGACAGATTTAAGGTCTGCTCTCTCAAAGCCATCACCCTGTGTGTCATGTGTGTGCCTGGAGTTTCGGATCAGGTGCATGGGCAGAGCTGCCAACGTTTTGATCTGTCTAAAAATCTTTCTTGGAGCAAAAGTGTAATCTATCCCTTAATCTGTCACAAAAGGCTTTTATTCGGGAGTAAATACATTTTTCACAAGAGTTATTGATAGCTTCTTGCGTACCATTTTTTTTTATTTGGCATTTAGCTCTGAATCATTCAAAATATTAAGTCATTCAGCTCTTAAGCTATTTGCATGGGGAAATGGCCCGACTAGTCAAATGTTTCACTGTAGGTTGAGGTCAGTAACTCAGACTGAAACATTAAAATGTCATTGTCTCAGTAGTGTTGTGAAGGTAGGAGCTATTTCTCTTTTTTTTTATTTTTATGATAACGCGTAAAAAAAAATTTGACATTTCATCACCACATGCAGATGCTTCTTTTAATAATGTGACCCATTTTATTTATTGAGGCTCATTGTACCCCTTGACAACCATCAATACAGATGTAAACACTGAATCATCTGAGCTTCCGGCAAGTAGTGAACACCCTCCCGCTTACTCCTGAAAGTACATTTGTGGTTTTAATGATATTAACATAGTTGCGCGAGCGGGAAAGATAAAGGAAATAGAAGATATGATATTCATGGGCTGAGTGACAGTGGAGGTGGTAAAATGTGCTGTAATGTTACAAGTATGAAGCACATTGATTTTTTTTTACCCCCTTTTACCTTCCCTCACCTAAGATTCTTTAGACTGAAACAGCCTTTCTCTTCTTTCAGAGCTACATGAACTTGCCTCCAGATAAACTGAAGCTATTGAGTCAGTATGACAGTGAGAAGAAGTGGGAATTAGTCTGTGATCAGGTGAGTGCAATTTTTCATCGATTTCACATAATTAAACTTCATCACACTGAGCATGATCCCTGAATCTGCCCCCTTCACTGTGGCAGAGTTGACACAGAGTACGTAGACACCCTCAGATGATCTGCGGTGTAGGGCAGAGTGCAGTTGTAAAAACCCTGCAGTAAAGTTTCTGTGACAGCGAGAGTTTGAGTCATTAACAGGGAAACAGAAAATCTGATCTATTTATATGCAACAATGACTCAAAATTATATGAATTAAATGTCTTCAGTCTAGTTATTGTTGACTGAAGCAACATTTGACTCTTGCCTTTTGTCAATATTTCATATTTCTCCCCCAGGAGCGTTTTCAGGTGAAAAGCCCCCCATCCACTTACCTGGCAAAGATCAAGAGCTTTTACCAGGATCAGGGAGGGGTGACTCGCAGGGTCAGTGCAAAGAATCACCCTCTTTTTCGTGTATGCCGTATTTTCAGTTTTCTCCCTGCATAATGCTGATTCTTCTGCTTCCTTAGCTGAAAAAAAGAATCCAAGATGCAACTCAAGTGCTAAAAAATTTGGAGATATCACTTCGCACAAATCACATTGGGTGAGCTTGTTGAGTTGGAATGAGTCCTACTTGATGTTTATTTGATTATTTGATGTGTAATGTATGGTTAAGATGAGGATTACCCTTAACACTTATAATCTGCTTTCTTTTTTTTTTTCTTAATTTTTAGCATGTGTTTTAGTCAACGTTTACATTTTTGACATCATAATTTAAGGTGTTAATAGGAATTTTCCTGTCAAGTTATCAAATGTCAATCAGTGGAGATGAAACCAATGCCAAATGTAAAAGATATAAGTCAGGGCATCTTTAAGATAGATGTTAAACAAACAACCTACTAACTTCCTGTCAATTTAAGTTAATTGAGCATTAAAGTAGTAACTTTCACACTGCAAAGCTGATGAAACATTTTCTAACACAAGCTGATGGTTGTACCAGACACACTAAAGATAAAACAGAAAAGTGCACTACATTGAGTAAGTGTTTGTTTTATTATGAATCCAACTTGAATTCAACTTTTATTTATTTTTTATTTTTTTCAAAGTTTACATTGGTTTTGCTTTAAGTCCAATCTCACTGCGGAATCTGATGTGTAAATTTAAGCATTTCTCTCTCAGTGCTTAAGTCTTATTTTGTTTTGGGCCTTTTTGTAGATGGGCTCAAGAGTTTCTCAATGATCAAAACAATGGTTTGGATGTTCTGGTGGAATATCTGTCCCACGCACAGAGTGACGCCTCGTGAGTATCAGCAGGGAAGGAAAACAACTTCAGAGTGGAAAGGAGTGCTTATGATAAAACTTCTTTGCTACCATGGATTTTGATGTTTTGTATTTCTGTACTTCTGTAGCTTTGATGTGGAGAGCGTTGAAAATGGCGGCACCTTGTCAGAGAGAGGGAAACCAGCAGAGAGGTCAATGGAGGACCTGACGAAAAGTTCCAGCAGCTCTCATTCACACGGAATGACAAGAGCGGCTCGTGCATTGACTGTCAGGTAAGAAGCTCTGGACAAGAAAGACTTTGGACGGCGTTTACGGCAAGTTATTGAACGTGAAGTGAACTCCAAATCATGAATTCCTAACAATCCGTAAGAATTTACGGTGACACACGAACCAACCCTTTAAATGTTGAGGCAAATCAACGTGTTTGTTGTTAATGTGTTTTTGATTCACTGCTGTCCAAAAGCAGTCACCTGTGATTTCTTTAATATGTTTAGGTCCAAATCTTCATTAATATAGTGACAGTCCTGAATGATTGAACAGTTGCAATAACTGTAAAATATGTACAAATATGAAACAAAAAGTGCAACAGGTTAAATATAATTTTTACATTTCTGTCTTCATTGATACATTCCCCTCTTTTCTTGTTACCAGTTTATTGCTTGAGAGTACGCCCTCTTCAAACTGAGATGTCCTATCCATTACCAACACATCAGTTTCTGATTCTCTCCTTCATCCACATCTTTAGCTCATTTAACTGAGTAGCTTATTCTTTGGTTTCTCTCTGACCCATGGCATATTTAGGGTGTCAGCCAGACACAGTGGATGTCTAAAACAGTGCCGGAAGTTGTGCTATAATTAGCTAAATGCAGTGACTGCTTATTTCTGGACTTCAACCTGAAACTATCTGCACACACATTAAAATCTTAAAATCTTTTTTATCTAAATGTTGGCACACTTTTTTTCCCTCCACAGAATAAGCTCCACTCTGGTGAAGGGGATGCATAAAAAGCCCAATTCATCCAACCAGAGAGATGATGTACACGTGTGCATAATGTGCCTGCGAGCGATCATGAACTATCAGGTAGTTTTAATGTCCTCATCTTGTCTTAATGTGGGAAAAAAAAATGTTGTCAAAGCAGATTTTTCTAAATTTTTTATGCTATAATTCCACTTTCCCACCGGTGATTCACTAGACTCTATCACTCTGCTGGATTGTAAAACAACACAGTTTTAAACCAAACACAAACACATCTCCTTCATCTTTAAACATATCAGCTCTCAGGAGAGGGCAGCTCTTTATATTATCCTTCTTCCCTCAGTCTGGTTTTAACCAAGTGATGACTCATCCGCGATGCGTAAACGAGATCACCCTCAGTCTCAACAGCAGGAATCCCAGGTGAGTGCTTTTGTTTTTGTGCGTGGGACAAAGTTCGTATTATCTGTTTGTTTGCATCCAAATCTCATGATCGTCCTCCTCCGCCGTGTCAGGACCAAAGCCCTCGTGCTGGAGTTGCTGGCTGCTGTGTGTCTTGTGAGGGGAGGGCACGACATCATTCTCTCTGCTTTTGACAACTTCAAAGATGTGAGCTGAATTTTTACAAGTTTTTCCCTAATGTGGTGGGCTTATTTGACACTGACTGCTGCTCTTTCAGTCGCACCATTGCTTCAGACATCCTGTATTTCATTAGTCATCTGGTGACTTACAAAATCCACCTCTCACATGCACAATGGTCATAATTTTAGACCACGTGGAAAAATGTGTGTGTGTATGTGTTTTTGTATGAGTGCAGTTCTAAGAATATACTGCTGAGCTAAGCTAACAGATATAATACATACACTTATGCAGCCATTCATGTCCATGTAGGGAAAATATTAAATGCATATTCAAATAAGTTTCTATTTTTTTTTCCAGGTGAGCAAAGAAAGGAACAGATTTGAGAAGCTGATGGAGTATTTCATCAGTGATGACAGCAACATTGACTTCATGGTAGGTCTGACAAACGCGCTGCCTACACAATTGGTGACAGTTTCCCAAGTAAAGCATGGAATTGTTAAATTTTAGCTGTACTTGAGATCTATCCGTCTCTCTGTCTGTTTCCAGGTGGCTTGCATGCAATTCATAAATATTGTGGTCCATTCAGTGGAGAACATGAACTTCCGTGTCCACCTACAGTACGGGTTCACCCACCTTGGTTTAGACAAATATCTTGAGGTGAGTGAACTTACAACAACAAGGGTTTAACTTGAAGGCCAAAAATGTTAAAGGTGCTATAGTTTATATTTTCATAACACGTTTTCAGTGAAAAAGGTCTAACTTTACCCTCAGCTCAGTTGCTGGCTAGTTGTTTAACACAGCAGCGCATTTAGCAGCTAGAGAGCCAGATATTTCCCCTCCGGAGGGGGTAGAGAACAAAAACAGAGCATAAAGAGATGTCACACATCCAACAGTGAAGGAGCTGGATCTGTGTCAACAAGTTAACCATCAGTCATACAGGATCTCTCCATTTGCGATCTATTCTTACTCTAAACCTGCAACAAATGTCATATTCAATATTATGTGTAATATAAATTTGAGTGTAGTCCAACAATACACCAGTTCTGTGTGTGTTTGTGTGTTAGAATCTGAAGCAAACGGAGAGCGAGAAGCTGAAGGTCCAGATCCAGGCCTACCTTGATAACGTGTTAGACGTCGGAGCCCTGCTGGAGGACGCCGAAAACAGAGGAGGGGTCCTGGAGCACGTTGATGAACTGCAGGAGCACAACATACAGGTCAGCTGCGAAATTAAATTAAAAAAACAGAGAGAGATCTCAATGAGGAGGAAAAAAACAACAACAAAAACAAAACTTTTGTCATCATGTTATATGTTGCCTGTGTGTTGTGTTGCAGCTGAGCGCACGGCTGGAGGACATTGAGAGTCACACAACGGGGCGAATAGCTGAACTTGAGACTCAGCTCATGCAGGCGACCAAGGAGGCTGAGCTGCTCAAAGTAAGTGCTGCACCGTGACATGTATAATGTTTTACAAGAAAAGTCAGACTGGGGAGGGGGCATCTGCTGTAATGAGATTAAAAGAGTGGCAATTCACTTTATCTTAATAACCTTAATTTGAAGCTGGAAATATACCATCTTCCCTGTTAGCAGTCTGTCTGTCCACCACTGTGGCCCAGAATGAAATATCCCAACACAGATTAAATGAATTATGATATGAAATACCGAGCAACACCTCTTCCTCCAACACTAGCAGGATGATTTCTTTGGTTTATGTCTCAACTTGTTATGAATGTGTGGCGACATCAAGTCTCACAACAAGCTGTTAGATACTCTTTGTGGAGTTCAGTTGTGTCTTTGTGTTGTTATCTTTTAGGAAAGCCTGCGAGATTCCTGCTCCCAGGTTAGCTCCTTGCAGCAGAGAGAAAGAGAGCGGGAGCTGGACAGGGAGAGGGAGAGAGACCGGGAGCGCCTGAGCAGCTCCACCCCTCTGACCTCCTCAGAGCTGGAGCAGAAGATCCAGGAGCTGCAGGACAAAGGGCTGATCCGACTGGGCCGCAGCGCCTCAGGAGGTCTGGACATCCAGGTTTTGCCCGTCACTGTGGTCGAGTATGTCCAAGCCCCAGCCTCAGCCTCAGCCTCAGCCACGCAGCCCATCACGCCCCCCCCAGTGACTGCCATCCCTGCTTCTGCTTCTGCCCCTCCCCCTCCTCCTCCCCCTCCCGGTGGTCTAGGGCAGACTGGTGCTCCGCCTCCCCCACCACCCCCTCCACCATCTGGAGGATGTCCACCACCACCTCCTCCACCTCCACCTCCCCCACCAGGAGCTGGACCACCACCTCCACCTCCCCCACCAGGTGGTGGACCACCACCTCCACCTCCCCCACCAGGAGCTGGACCACCACCTCCACCGCCCCCACCAGGTGGTGGACCCCCACCCCCTCCTGGAGCCCCAAATGCTCAGTCTGGTGAGGAGCTTGACAGCAGGATCTGACTTAGAGGTAAATGTTCTTTAATGATCATATTTATTTAATCACCCTCCTTTTCTGCTTCCTCAGGGTTCAAGACCAAGAAGGCCATTCACACCAAGTTCAGGATGCCGTTGCTAAACTGGCAGGCCTTAAAAGAGAATCAGGTGGCAGGGACCGTCTTCACAGAGTTAGATGATGAACAGATCCTCGGGGTAGGAACATTCATCCTCCATTTTCCAGTTGTACTGTCCAGACCACCCTGAGACAAAACTCCGAAGTGATAAAACTTTTTTCTGCTTTAGGAGCTAAACATGGACATGTTTGAGGAACAGTTCAAGACGAGGGCCCAGGGTAATCCAACGGACCTGTCCAATGTGAAGAAGAAGACGGTCCAGAAAGCGCCTAGCAAGACATCCTTGATTGAGGCCAACAAGGCCAAGAATCTGGCCATCACTCTGCGCAAGGCGGGAATGAACCCAGCCAGTATCTGTACAGCTATAGAGACGTAAGTGTTCCCCCCTCATCATCTCCCCTTCAGCACCGTCTCTTTTATCCACCGATACCTGACGTGTCACTGCCATTTTTTTTACAGGTACGACCAGCAGTCTCTGGCCATAGACTTCCTGGAACTGCTTGAGCACTTCATACCATCAGACTTCGAGTTGAAGCTGCTGCTTAACTACGAGAAGGACGGCCGCCCGCTGGATGATCTGACCAACGAAGACCAGTTCATGCTGCGCTTTGGGAAGATTCCTCGTCTAAACCAGCGGATAAAAACACTGACGTTCATGGGCAACTTCCCGGACTCTGTCAAACGCCTGCAGCCGGTCAGTTTGTCAGATGCTTTGTGGCTGACTTTCGATGAGACTGGGACTTAAACCAGATGTAATGATTTTTGTTTCGCCTTCATCCACAGCAACTGAACTCCATCATTGCTGCGTCCATGTCCATCAAGTCATCAACGAAACTGAAGAGGATTTTGGAAGTGAGTAAAGGACAAGACAACATGCGGATGTGAAACCAAAATGTGTGTTTTAATCATCATTTGTGTTTTCTTTTAGATTGTTCTGGCCTTTGGTAATTATATGAACAGCAGTAAGAGAGGTGCAGCATACGGCTTTCGGCTACAGAGTCTGGACCTTGTACGTAGTTTTTTTTTTAGACCTTTACTTTCCTTTCCTTTCAGTTAAAGTCAAATAGCCACTTTTTCAATATGGACTTTTCAGCTGTTGGAGACCAAGTCCACTGACCGCTCACAGACGCTGCTTCAGTTCATCACCAATATCATCGAGGAAAAATACGTCGACTTGGCCGACTTCCACACTGAGCTACACTTTGTGGACAAGGCAGCACTTGGTACATGCACACAGCCTCACAGCCAGTTATGGAGCATGTTAGAGAAATCATGAATGGTACTCACCTCGTTTCTCTTTATTTGCCAGTATCCCTGGACGGCATGCTTCAGGATATCCGCATGTTAGAACGAGGCATGGAGATGACCAAAAAGGAGTTCCTGGTGCAGGATGACAGCCCGGTGTTGAAGGAATTCATCAAAACAAACAGTGAACAGCTAGAATCTTTGATCAAAGACAGCAAAACAGCACAGGTTAGCCCGTAGCTCATTTCCAGCTCACTCACACCTCAACATAATCTTATCATATGACTAATACACATACACATCTCTCTGCCCGGCTTCTTGCAGGAGGCTTATGGCTCTGTGGTGGAGTATTTTGGAGAGAACCCCAAAACCACACAGCCGTCTATGTTTTTCCCGATGTTTGGACGTTTCATAAAGGCCTACAAGGTGAGAATAAGTAGCAGGTATTTCAAATTTATCCATCTCCATGTGTTGTTGTGAATGCTAATGGGTTTTTTTTTTCTCTCCTGAATTCAACACAGACAGCACAGCAAGAACTTCAGCAGAAGAAGAAAAGGGAGAGCGAGAGCAGTGAGGAGAAAGAGCAGTCGTCTCCCAACAAAGGTGGCTCGCAGAAGGTAAAAGAATTATGGGTCTTAGTAATGTTTTCATACAGCAATAACCACCATGTATAACAACCTTGAAAACCATGAAAGACATTATGATCCAGTTCTGAATGTTTTTGGATTTCAAATGGTTTTTATTCCAACCTTCACTAGGGGCCTATGATGCCCAAGATGCCTCAGATGGACCTGATAGCAGAGCTGAAGAAGAGGCAGGTGAAGCCGCAGGTGCGTGAGGGGAAAGACGGCGCTCTGGAGGACATCATCACAGGTACGGTTAACACAAAGTTTCCTGGTGGAGACATGTGGCGCTGCGTTAATATCACACGTGCCTGCGTGTTTGATATTATGAATTTCTCTTCTTCTTCGCCTCAGATTTGAGGAACACACCATTCAGGCGGACAGATGGTCGATGGCCAGCGCAGCGCCAGGACACTTGAGCCGCTTCTGGTTCAAGCCCCCCCCCCCTTTTTTTTTTCCACAAACAATGTTACCAGAATCACAGTGAAATATACAGACAAAAGGAACTTTTTTTTTTTTTTTTACAGGCTTCTGTATATACCATATATCAAAATATATAGTTGGCTATGTGGCATTGTAACATTTTAGTGTTAATTTGTTCTGTAAATAGAGTTAAGTTGGAACTATTTGATATTTTAAATAGTCCTTTACTTGGATTTCAAATGTTGCACAAAAAATACTGTTATTGCTGTATTACCTTATGTCTGTCTAATTACATCTTAACTTCCCTAAAACCTAATCCTATTTGAAAATAAAACAATTTTTCAGTTTTTTTCTCTATTTATATTTTTGTCGCAAAATAAGAACATCAAGCATCTGCATCAATTCCTGTCAAGAAAACTTAAAGCAAGTCAGCATGAAGCAAGATCAGACGCTGCCACTGTACAAGAGAGCTGCACTTTATTGGACACACAATCACAGCAAATTATGTACAAAAGAAGGCCAGTTCAACTGCCTACTGTCTTCTCACAGGAAAAACACACACATTTCTCACAGAATATCATGGCATCCACACTGATAAATTATTATCTCCGGTATCAGTAGGCTTTTAAATTTATATATTATATCATAGATCTATTTTCTGTATTATTTTTGTTCTTATATCACACTACTCTACATATGGGAGAATCACTCTGTGGAAGAGTTCACCATCACTTGTGACTTCTCTGGCTGTGGTGCGTTCAAGCGATCTGAATCCCTTCTAGACATCCAACGCTCTCGGCCACTATCATCATCATCATCATCACATAACATCACAGTAAGACTGAACATGCCTGTGTTACACATACCAAAATAACTATCTCATACTTTGTGTTTGTATACTTCCACTTTTATCTTTCTCTCACACTCTTTCTCATTTTTTCGAGAAAACATGTAGACAACATTTTAATCGACTGCACCGTGCGATTGCTTGAGACTATACATGCATTATTTTGTGTATACCTTTGTACCCATCGTCATAGCTTATTAATAAAGCATCTTCTTTTGGACATAACCATTTGTCGAACTTGCTAGGGATGACTCAATCTATTTACAAGTCAATTTTGTTTTTCTTTGTTTTTGATGCCAAGATTTTTGAACATCCACACATTCATGTAAAAATCTCATATACATACTATAGATTGTAGGTTCATTATATATATTTATATATATATAAATTAAAAAAAGAGACAATGGCAAAGGAAGAGATAAAACTTTAGATTCATACAACTTCCCATGATACCCTTACTGAGCCATCTAGGGTGGTTTTAACATCTCTTGTGGTTTAGCTTGACTGCTACTTAAAGCCACAACTGGAGCAGAATAAGCAACAAAACTGTATTTCCACCTGTTATAACGACTAACAGGGCGTTGTTTCTGAATGCTTCTGCGCTGAGCATCCACATTGCTACTGTTCCTGTTTCAGATGCAAACAACACAGAAGCAAAAAAAAAAAAAAAAAAAATTAAATTAAAGCCATCTAACTTCTGTCAAAGCAGCAAGGCTCTACATGTGAATTCGTCATGACAAACATCTGTGTTTCTGACCAATATCACTAAAATCCAGCTGAACCACAAACAGGATGAGGTGAAACCAAAGAGCTGACTGAAACAATAAATCAACCCCCACCACACACTCCTCGAAGGAAAAAAAAATAAAAAAATTTAAAAAAATCATCCATATAGTAGCAAAATAAGCCCCTAAGCACAGGCACTGGTCCGACCTCTTACACCTCGATGTGACCCTTCACACGAGGAGGCAAACGAGCCGGGCGAGTGTTTTCAAGGATAAGCTTTTCATAAGTCAAAAGTACATCAAGAAAAATCCTAGAATTCAAAATGAACTTCAGTGTATATTACAGAGGCTAAATGTCATCTATACAGATATTTTTTTTAAACAAATATAAAAATGTTCTGCATATGAATAAATAATTTCAGTGTGAAATGTTATTGTCTCTCTCAATGAATTAAAAAAGAAAATTTCTGTACAAAATGGTCACTAATATATAAAACTGAGGAGATGATGACATTTTACAGAATATAATTTAATCTAGACCTATATATAATCACACTTTTCTTCACAATTATAATATCATACACAAACATCTCACTTTGATATATTTATATATGTATATTTCCAGTTTTCATTTCAAGTTTGCATGAATTTTCTGATTGCCAGGGGCATCAAATGTGAGTGTCTTCAACATGCCTGCTAAGCCTCCAACCATGTTGAAATCGCAGCCCACTAACACTTGTGTTCGGAAAAAAAAAAAAAAAAAAAAAAAATCATTCCAGAGAGCATTGTCACGCAATTCTGGGAGGGTTTCATCTCAGACTTTACTTGGGGGGAGCAGCCAAGCATGAATACTTCCTCCCCAACGCTCACCAGACGCAAATGCAGGCAAATTTAACTCAAAGAGTTATGGATTTGAGAGTGGAACAGCATGAGTAAGTGAATTTCTTTCATTTGACTTCACTCAATATGAAACTCAGGGCTTGAACCTGCCTGGCAGAGCTGCGGAGCTGCAGAGCACCCAGGGCGAGGCCTAATTCACTGTGCTGTCAGCTTGCAGTTTTGCACATTGTCAGAGCCGGGGGAGTGTTTAGTCAAATGCCATCGCTGCAACCTGAAACCCTCTGCATTTCAAGACGTCTTTTTTCTCTTTCCCGCAAAACACGTGGACAAGCCGATTTTCGTGGGCTCTCGTTTGGGCAAAGTGGTTAGTTGTGTCTGTTGTTGATCTAATACTGTAACACAAGATCAACTGGGGGCTTCTGGTAAGAGCAAAATCTCGGAGGCACTGGGGAAAAAACATTGTGCAATATGTAATTAGCACTCTTTCGCTTTGAGAAACTGTAACACAGTGTTCATAACCATAACCAAGTCAGGGTGATGCTAGGAAAAAGTTTCAGGGGCCTCCCTGAAACTTTTTCCTAGCATCACCCTGACTTGGTGGTTTTTATGTCACAGATGCCCCACACCAAAGCAAAGACAAAGCAAAGTGAACGGGGCAGCAGCTGAACAGCCACTCAACAGCTCTCTGACTGTCAAACCCTTTCTCTCATCTCTTTGGGTCTTTTATATCACAAGTGCTCTCGATCGAGATAAGGCAAGTCCTAATCAAGTAGCCTTCAAACACGTGTCCTCACTAATGTCCCTCTCCCCGAGCTGACTGCTCTTCAACATGAGCTCCTTTTTATTTTAATTCTCGACGCCACAAAGAATGGATTTCTTTTTGCCTTTCTGGTGATGATCACTTTGTTTCTGACTGTCCGCTCACCTCCTGGGGGGGGCAGTCTTGAGGCAGCAACTCAGTGAAAGGGAGTTTTCACATAGTTCCATGTGTGGGGTTTACACTTATGGATTCACTGAAAGGCTTTTGATGTGCTTAAAACAATGATAACTTCAATTTGTCTCACTGAGGCACTAACATTCATAAACATTTCATCTTTCAAGATGGTTGTTATAAAACCAAAAAGCACTCTTGATAATATAGTGTGCAGTATGTTAAATGTGTTAATGTTTTCTTTTTCCCCTTCAAAAACGTTAGTGTGCTTGTCGTAATTAACTAGATTCATCAAGTCAAAATCAGCGGAATGGGTCGTGTGCTTGATAGGAAACTGTGCTCGATTTACATCTCTATCTTCTCTCACACCCTTCAAGAGTCAGGCTGCAGCTTAAGGCGTGCAAACTGAAAACTGAAGCTGAAAACAACACAACTGATCCATCAGATTCCTTACGGGGTGAAATTGCGTTCTGGTCCATATGGGATATTTTACCAGATTGCTCTTTTTTTAGTGGTGCAACAGATGTGACTGAAAAATGATTCATCATGAAAGAAAAATAAAAACCAAAGCAACAAATAATAATAAAAAAAAAACCAACAACCCCAGCAGAGTCTGTGTTTCTGGAAACCGGTTGGCTTTCCAAGTGCATGTGTGACAGAATGTGTGCGTGTGTTAGTCATCACTGTGTGTGCTTGAGTCTTTGGGATGGTTTGTTATGTCAGGGGCTGAAACACCACAGATCAAACCGTGAGATGCTTTTTGTGGAAACATCCTGATTGTCATAATTAACTAGCTTGTACACACCAATAGAAATTCAACATTTGTATATAATACACATCTTGAATTTTTCCCTTCTGTTTGTGTAACTGTGCCTCCTGGTTCCATTTTAAATAGAGATGTGCTCCCGACAGTGTGCTTTTGTTTGGCATAATTAAAATTTTTTTGAAGGATTTCTCTACTTCATTCCTATATTTTGTGGGAAATGGACTTAAATATTTGAATAATATGCAATAAAACAAAATAAATCAAAGCAGAAAGTGGAACATGCTCTGGCACCAAAGTGTGGGTCAAATATGAGGGACAGTTGTGTAAACTCCTTATACAGTTCATACAAACAGAGGGGAAAATATAGCACCAGTTCAAAGTTTAAAACACGTGATGTGAGAAAAGCCACAAATGCCCTTTTAACACAAAACAGCTTGAAACCAGAATAATCTCCTTGATCGACTTTCGATTTTTTTTTTTGTTGTTGTTTTTGTTTTTTTGTTTTTTTTTTTGGAGCAGGCTCCCACTCTGCCAGGTGATGCACGTAAGTGAGAGCAATATTATCCAGAACACACACAACTACAGGAATCACTTTGTAATTATTGCATTCTATTTTCTATAATAAAAGTCACAGTCTAGATATTATATCTACTCCACTAACAACTCATTGCATGAGGGTAAATATGAGACTGGTGCTGTCAGTAAATCCATCCAGACCACATCAGCTTATAGCAGGTAGCTGGTTTGTGTGCTCTCTTGCTGGGACACTGGCAGTAAGACTCTGTGTGAGAACTTCAGACAAACTATGGAACCAGATCAGTGAGGGAAACTTGTCCAAGAAGAAGATTGTGACTCCACTTTACAGTATGGCACTTCTTGCCATGGAGACATGGAGACTCTGCAGAATGGAGAAAGTACAGAGGAAAAAGAAAAAAAGAAAGGCTCTATGGTTCATGACGTGGTGGCAGATGAAATTCTTTTCCCCCGTCAGACTCTTTCTCCTCCTCTTCATCACTGAGAGCTGCCACAGGTGAGGTCCTTATTCACAGGCTTGCTGCCACCCTCCTTGCAGCTGTTGAGGCTGGATCTGTCAAGGCTACAAGTGTTGGGCTTGAGAACCGCAGAGGGGACGGCAACGGAGCTCAGAACGGTCGGAGAAGGGGGGGACAAGGACGGAGTAGGGGTGGTGGGGGAAGAGGAAGAGGAGGAAGAGGTAGCGGTGGGAGTCGGGGAGGAGGACTGGCTGCTGGGGAGGGACATGGAGGAGGCTCGCTGCTCCCGCAGAGGTCGGTGATGACGGAGGGTGGAGGAGAGGAGCAGGGCCTCGGCGCTCAGGCCAGACGAAGACAGGCTTGCCAGCAGGGCCTTGGCTTGGCTTGAGGAGGCTCTCAGGGAGGGTATTGACCCCTCCTGGGGATACTTCCTCAAGCCGGGGGCAAACGCTGCTGCAGGAGAGGGCACTCGGTTTGAGAAAATGCCCGTTTTGATACCAGAGAGGTATGGATCAATACTACTGCTGGCACTGTTGGTCCCCAGAGCCTTCAGGTGGAGCGGGGACACAAGAGACAGGAAGGGAGGAAGGAGGGGGGGGGGTTCAAGGATCAAAGGGAGAAATAAAAAAAAATTAAATCTTAAAATTGGCTGTGGCTGGGCACTGCCCCCTGCAGCACCTTCCCTTATCATTCTTTTCAAACATGCCCATGCACGCATGCTTGCACACACACACACACACACACACACACACATCAACAAATGCACACAGAGGGGTGGGGGGCTCAGTGGAGATTTTGTAGAAAACACTGGAGATGTGAAGGTCGTTGATGAAGTAAATGGGGGGGCAGGGGGCTGATGAATGTGTGGCACTCTGAGGCCATGTGGACACAGGCAGGTCGCTCACTGCTGCAGGGTCACGGGTTCAGAGGGCAGGCAGGCACGGGAGGTGCAGGCGTAGGTTCACGTGGGGGTGAAGGGGTGGGTGAGGTTGCGCCGCAGGAACAAGTGTCAGAAGAACCATGTGGTGGAGGGGTAAAAAGAGGGAGACAGGCAAAAACAGAACAAGAGACAAACACAGGAGATCGTTATTCAGGTTGGTGTCGGCATGCCTGATGTGAGCCATGAGGCCGCCATCTACACATGACGACCGAGTTGTTGCTAAACACAACTTCTGTCACTGACCATCTTTATTTTGACACTCGTTTTAATGATCAGTACTCATTAAAAAAGTGCAAAATATGACGGACGGAAATGTGACGGACCCCATCACACCTTCAGTGCCTACGTGTCATGCTGGACTGGGCCAGTAGGTGACACTGTTCCAACATCTGAAACGTGGGCAACATTTTCACAACATATTTGTCCGTCTTTAACAGGTAGAGCTCAGCTGAATGTGTCTGACAGAAACAGTTTCTGTGTTGCATGTGCAGGGAACAGGCTGAGCAAAATGTACCAGCATCCTGACAGGGTGAGGGAGAAGTTTGAAATTTTTTTTTACACTTTGGAGAAGTTTTATTTATGTTTTTAATAAAAAGCAACAGGAAAAAAAAAAATCCAAAGGTCTTTCTTTGGGGATTACAGGGATTCGCTCTGTGTGAAAGGAGAGCAGGTTTACTAGTCTAAACTGCTCTGCTCTGAGGCTTTCATCTGCTCAGTTGTAGTTCCACAGCCAGCGCTGCCAAGCATCCCCAGAGTGCCGGGCCATTCCTTCTGCTCGAGGAACTCTTCTCAAGCCTGGCCGACACATTTATTCTGGTCTGCGGATGCGCCAGAGCAACTGCCCTTCATCTCACGCGCTCAGAGCCTCCTGCCAAACGACTGTCTCCCAGGACAGGACTTCACAACCTCCACCTCATGCCCAGCACCTTTAATTAGCCCGTTTCACTGGCTGAAGTAGCAAAAGGCCAAATGGGAAAGTAAAAATCGGGATTTGTGACATGGCAGTGGTTCACATTGTCATGCCCTCCCAGATCTGTGCCAGAGCAGAGAGAAACTTCAGTTTTTGAACGGTCTATTCTTATCCAGTACATTAAATTGAAGGATCATCATTTCTAAAATGATCCAGTGCCTCTGAGTCAAGCTCTGGCGACACAGACTCTTCAGAAAGGCTCTGTTAATTTTAACACAGGCAATTAGCACACTGAGAAAGTAACAGAGCAGACACTGGCAATGCACCTGGAACTGTAAAGAGTGAACATTTTTTTTTGTTGTTGTTGTTCCGATTATTTGGGTATTTTCAAGGAACGTGATATGGGGTAACAAGGCATAACAGCTGCTTGAGTTCATTCAGCCGGCAAATTTATAAATCCAAATCCAAAAAGTGATGCTGGTGCATCTCGTTTTATCTGACAACAGAGCGTACGCAGTGATTTACCTCCAGCTGGCTTTCACAGCTTGTGAAATCAGCTGCCTTTCCTTTGAATTACTTTAGTCATTATATCTGTCTCCCTTTTTTTTTTTTTAAACCAATACACCTTCTGTCACTGTGTGGACAGTACCACTAATGTGAACGCTGTTTATTTATGGATCTACTTCTTGGAGACTCCAAGCAGCCGTTCTCTTTCTTTGAGTTTGCGCTCTGTTTAGAAATGTCAGTTGGGATTTGGCCGGAGAAGACAAAAAGAGAACAATCGAAAACACCAAAGAGGGATTTGACAGGAGGGTAAAAGTCTGGGGTTACATTTTGGGAGTAATGTTCATGAACAGATTTAAGAGAAGAGACGCCGTTACCTTCAGCTGTGGGCCAAGTAGGGATGTCACCCACGGTGGGCACGTCTGATCGTCAGAACAACAATATGAGTCAAACATGTGATCAGTAGGTGTGAATTTGAGGGTGAAATGTGGGACTGCGGGGAAGTTTTTAGACTGAAGCTCAATAGTAAAGTGTACTTTGTGGATCCTGGAGAGACAGATACTGGTTGACTACAACTCGTTTCCCACATTCTACAAAAATATACTCTTTAATATTAACCTCTTTCATTCACTTCAGTAATGGGTAGAAACACTGAGTGAGATGAATAAGAAGTTGGTAAAAATTTCTAATTAGCTCTTAAATGCTGTATGCAAATAAGCCAGCCGGCACACTAATTTCATGAGATGAACTGAAGATATTCAACATGTTTTTTCCAGCATAGTCTGTGTTCAGCTATTACATTATCCTGAATTTCAAACCACTTAGGAGACAGATTTTGGATTTAGTAGATACAACATAGCAATTCTCAGAATTGTGACTCCATCAAGGTTTTAATTGGCCGTCAATGCTACAGTAAACAGCAACGCATGAGAAAGGGCTCAATATGGGATGAAGAAACAAGATAGACTTGATGGTGAGTAATGATAGAAGCTCACATGCTTTTCAGGAAGCAGGTGCAGCGGCCTTGTTAGTAAAATGAAGCATGAGTTTCTGTGCCTGTGTTTACAGATATAAAGTTGATTCACAATTACTTTGCCATTATTGGTACTCTGGCTGACTGCCAACATCTGCTTAGCTGAAGGGAAGGAAATAAAAATTGGCATAACATAAAAGTTTTATCGGGCAAAATGGTATCGTGAAACAAAAACTGATTTTTAGAAAAACGGCTATTTTGAATAAGAATAATATCAAATTAAACTGAATTGCTTTGCAAGTGTTAGAAAGTAATCCTAACCTGATGCACAGCTGGCTTGTTCTTAATAATTTAATCAATCACTGTGATGCTTTATTTTATTTCATTATTTTGTATTGTTTGGCAGTTGCGTATTGAAAGTGCTCTACCTGCTGGTGAACTAAATGACTCACGCCTACTCACTGTACCTTATACTTCAACAAGGCCATACATTTTCATTGCTATTGGCCAACAGTGACAGAAGCCAGAGCTCACTGTTGAATGTCTGGTTTTGGGTCAGCTGGCTCTTTGTTTTCCGTTATTCTTCATGCTGTTGCAGTTTTGTTGCCACCCTACACAGTTCGGCACCAGCTTCCCACGCGGATAATTAGCTTTGAGTGTCCGCCGTCCCTTTGAGGATAGGACTTTCACACATACAGTGTCTTTTCACAATGACAAAACCGAGCGTGCTGTGTGTGCATGTCATACTGAAATCATGGGATTAATTTGGCTTTAATTAAACATGCACACGAATTCATTCTGCTTTCAAATCCCTGTGCATAGAGACGCTGTTGGGGCAAAATAGGGAAAAGCTCAAAGGGCGTAGTGTGTAAATTGCGGGGTAAAGACTGCTGAAGACAGAGACATAGAGGAAAGGAAATGTGAAAGACTTAATGGCGGTGACAGAACTGTCCTCTTCACACTGAATAATCAGTGATTGCCACCAACTCGAGGGGCGATTATTTCATAGCACTGCAGATATTCCTTCCAATCTTCTCTCAGGCTGAAGCAACCGAAGCCCCCCCCCCCATCTCTCAAATCTCTCTCTTTGTGCCTGATGCATTTATTTCTCTGCAATCTTCCAAGACTGAATTTGTATCTGAATGGCCTGTCGAATTCTGTGCAGTATGGAGGTTTAGGTGCACTTCAATGCTCCCGTCAAATAATATTGACAATAAGCTTTTTTTTCCCCTTCTGTGCGCAGGCATGATGCAAAAATCTTCTTTTGGTTTTACTAGTATGATATGCTTCAGTGGTTCAATTTTCTCACCTCCCGAGGCTGTCTGTCCAGTCTTTTTTATGGTAAAGCTCTAAAATGATGGTAAATGAATAAACCAAATAAAATGTAAAGCCAGCGACGAGGAACATGTGCAATAAAAGATGTATAGAGGGAGGGCTTTTTATAAATTCATACTTAACTTTAGAAATGAAGGAGTAACCATATTCTTGAAAAAATTTTAAATTTGTTCTTTTTTAAGTTACTCAGGGGCAAGTTCTCCAATTTCACACAGATGAAACCAGATTCAAGACTTATATCAGTATATCATAGTACTATGTATAATACTAAGTAATGCTAAGTAAAGGTTTTCTCAACATTCGAACGGATGAGATCCTATAATTTCTAGACTTTCAGACCTAAAAACACTGTTCAGTGAAGTGAAGTGCCAATCCTCCACCAATTCAACCTGCTCCATTGATCTGTCTTAAGAAACCATCATAATAATCATAAAATAAATAAATCTAATCAGCAGCTTCTTCAGTTTAAATTTCCTCATCAATTTATCAACAGCATTGAATTTCTAACGCAGATCATTTACAACTTATAACTCACAATAAGTGAAATCTGAGTGTGTGGGGAACATGCAGTAGTGCTTTAGGTGTAAAGAGACACAGTAAAGGCCTAATTACGCTTTATGTGGAGGAGCAGCGGGGCAATTCTGGAGACATCAGCAGCTTTCAGAGGCTCAGGCGCACATGTTCTACTTTTTAAGAGGTCTAACTTTCAAGGCCTGACAGATTTTGTTTTATCATGACATTGTTCATCATGCTAAATGGTCTTTAAATGTGGGGGGAAAAAAGTTTCCCATGTTGTTCAGCATTTAGAAAAAAAAAAAAACTCCTGTTCCATCTGTCTTTTTTAAAACATGGATCATTACCTTCTTCCCCAATTGCAGACCAAGGGAACAGTAACATGCACTTCTTATTCTATTATGAAGCCAAAACTGAGAATGCTAAATATAAAGAGACGTTACCTGCTGCTGGCCCTGGATCTTCAAGATATCCTCTCTTTTCACGCTTTTAGTCTTGTCTGTGCTGTTCTGCTGCAGGTGCTTCAGCTTGGATGTAGCTGAGGAATGGAGGATCTTACCAACACTGGAGCTATTTCCTCCCTGAGAGGAAAAGAGAGGAGAGGAGAGAATCAGACTGTGGACACGCTGTACATGATTGTGCATTCTCTTCTTCAGAGCCTTTAGTTTATGCTTCAGACACACATAAATGCCGCCAGAGTCTGATTCCAGCCAACTGGCCTGTTTCCTGAGACCAATGAGGTTTTTAAGATGAGAGCTTGTAGCCAATACAAAAACCAAAATATTCACTTCATAGAGTTTCACCATCTATCAGAAGAAAGTGACAGTTTTGATACGGCATTTCTATGTTCCCGTCTCTGACGTTGCATAGCCTATCCTCACTGCAGGCAGTGTGCTTAATGATCTTTCCTGCTGAGTTACTATGTCAGCTGTCTCTAATGCACACATAAACAAATACACATCCTGTCAAATTTCCATCCGACTGTGCCTCCTCTGCACATAAAGACATTAGCTAAGGGGAAAGCAAATAAAAGATTAACTGTAGCAATCTCAAATAGCTGGTCTTTCTCTGCTATGCTTGTCTTCTTTACTCAGTTGATAATTTTTTTTAAAAAAAGAAAGAAAACTAACTAACTAAAAAAGAAACTGTTATATTATACTGGGTGAATGATGATGTTAGGTTTAAAAAAAACTGTTATAGAAAATCACTTTGCAGGGTGACTCTGGTGAGTGCACAAGAAAATGTTGGTTTAATAGAGAGGAGGAGGAGGAAGAAGGGGTCATGCTGAAATTATGAATATAGTTGAAGTTGGAGTGATGAAATAATGCGTGAGGACTCTGCAATCCTCATCCACACCCATGGGAATCCTCTCTGGCTTCACATCAGAAGGCTGAAACTCACCAACACAGCATGACTGCCAGTCTTTGCAGCCCTGTCCTGAATGGGAGGCAATGGGGAATACTACGCAAGCTGTCAGTACACCTCGCTGAAGTGGCAGCTGACACAGCGGTGAAATAAGTCCTTTGATTATCACTAATCTATTGTCGAGCTACAGTCAACTGGAGGTGAGCTGGAAGGAGGCTACTGGCAATGTCTTGTTAAAGAGTTAAACACGCATGTGTTAGTAAGAAGTGTATTGGAAACGATTTTGGCTTTGGTGTAAGAGATGTAAGAGAAGGTTTTCTGTTCTCTGAAAGGTTTGTAAGAAGTGAACAAATTTTTTTTTTTCTGTGTTCTGAAGACACCTGGTAACATTTGTTGTGTGCAATCACGATGTGACACAGTACATAAAATTTATATAAATTTATGGCGCTTTAAATACAGAACAAAAGCTCCCATGATCCTTGAAAGACTTAATTTCAAGAGAAAACTAAGATTAGAAGATGCATTAATTTAATGGTGCAAAAGGAGAAAGAAGAAGAAGAAATTAGTGACTGAATTATCTAAGCAACTTTTTATTGCTTGTTTGTTGTAACAAAGGTTTCACTTCAAGTGACTGGGTTTAAAGAGTGAAAACAGATGCTTTGAAAACAAATCAGTAGGGAAACAATTAACAACTTGTTTGCTCAGCAGGACAGCAGCGCTCATCACAGAACGGGCAAGAAGGGGGAAGAGGTCTGCTGTCTGTCCCTTCTACATATTTTCAATTATAAATGCTATTTGATGTCGATTTAATCAGGGAGCAGGCATCAGAAGCTTGAAAGTGAAGTTCCAACAACCACCCAGAGAAAAGAAGTGATGGAAACAGAGCATGCTGCTTTAGAGCAGGAATCTGCAACAGCAAGTGTATGCATTGAACCTGGTTTGATGCTGGACTCAAAGATGACGGCTTGGGTGGGACTCGCGGCTTCTGGGTCTCTGGGGTCGAAGTACCGGTCATCTGTGCAGGAGCATTTTGGGTACTGGTGTCAGTGTACAGAAGTTCTGGAGTTGGATGGCCACAGATCTCTCTCAAGGTGTTCTCCAGCTCTCGAATAGTCTCCTCCAAACTGTCCAGCCTCCTGTAGGTGCTGCTTCGGACATCCTCTGTCGTTCTCATCTGATTGGCTGGACTGTCCACAGAACTGGTTGACCCACTGGGCTCAAGAGAACTGTTCCCTGAGCCCCTCGTTACTGTCTCAGCCTCAGTGTTGTCCTGAAGTGTCAGCATCCTGTCCCCTGTCTCTACTCCTCTTCTCAGAGCGTCCACGAGAGAGCTCCGCTGACCTGAGTGAAGGGAGGATTTTATTCTGGGTTTGGGCACTGGCTTGGATGACCCCAAAAGGGAATGGAGCAGGCTGTAGGCCTCTCTGACAGTTTTTTCCTCCCTGAAGAGAACTAGAAGTGGACGATCACCCAGTCGAACCTCACAGACTTCTTTTGTCTGTGGGAGGATAGTCAGAGTCTGTAAACCTTTTCCTGTTGCCTTGCTGAACTCCTGGGCCTCAAGAGAGGTCATCACCCGCACCTCCATCTCTGTTAACAGCAGGGCAAGCTCCTCTTTTGATTCAGTATCCTGATTAAAACAATGCTGCTCTTGTATTTGCTGTCTCTGAGGAGAGCTCCTGGATATGTCCCGCTTTGACATTTGAGCCTTACAGGCCATGTGATGACCCGGCCAATCTCGTGATGGACTCTCCTCCATGAAGTCATTTGATAAATCTCTGACAGAATCTTCTGAGGCAGTGGAAGAGCACTTTGTCAACACGATGTGGGGGACAGGAGATATGCAATTTCCCTACAAATGAGGAAAGCACTTGAATTTTATATTCAAACACAATGAATTCGTATTAGCTCGAGCACAACCCAACAACTTCAAGCGAGATTGATGATCACTGCATATGAAAACAACCAAGCACAACTAAAAATGGGAGAGAGAAATTAGTTAGTCACATTATTAACTTGTCTCTCTATATAAATTTATTAATTACAAATTCAAATAATTAGCTGTCACACACAGCCCATCAGCAACAACTGTAAACTTGTAGACAGCACTCTTGTGAGCAGGCCTGTTTGCTGAGGATGATTTCACTCAGGGTTGCACTTATGACTGACTGTTCTTAATTAACACTGAAATTGTTTTATGCAAAGTTTAATCAACATCAGCCGACTTTCTCAGTGGTGTCAATGAATATTAATCCATGAAAGATGTTTAGTGCTAAAAGTTTGTTCAAGGTGGCAAAAATTCATAACAAATTGTCATCCAATTCTGCAGGTCTAAGCTAAATAACTTTGGAGAACCTTTTTTCTTTTTAGTCCATTGTTTTGAATTGAAACAGAGGCAGGTCTGTTTCCAGCAAAACAAATCTCTAAGCTGCTGGTCCAGCAGCAAAACTAGCAATTAGCTATTAAGGAAAGTTGAACATCTGGGAAGTTTTAGATACATTTCTGATGTGCTGGTGGCTACAGTACGAGAGCTAAAGGAGAGCGATAAGACCTTATTCACAAAAATACTATCAAGTAATGCCATGATTGTATACGATTAAATAGTCTCAAGTCAAATCCAGCCACATTATGTCATTAAAAATGCTTTGGTGTTTTGAGGAGGGTCTCGGAAGTATCCACAGCAGAAAAGAAAGTATTGAGCAACAACATCCACCGTCGTTAATTTCAGGTTTAAGAAATGTGCGACAGTGCATGAGTGGATGTACCCACAGGCCGAGCGGTAGCTGTGGGGGGGAAAGCGTGTTTGTATCCGTGGTAGAGGGGTTAAGATGAGCTGACACTGAGGTGTAAGAGGTTTAATCCACAGCGCTCCGGGGTCACCCAGAGTGTTACCTCAGCGCCTGAGGCTCGAGAGGGCCACAGGTCCCATCTGCAGGGTACTCTTTACCTGCAGCAAGAGCTAACATGCAGGGAATGGGGAGAGGGCGGCGTGAGCCCGAGCTTGGCTTTCTCAAACCGCTGGGGAGGGAAAAGGGAGGTTCAGAAGCTATCATAGCAGGATAAAAACAAAACAGCCACTGGTTAATCCAAGTCAGTCGCTGCTGACTCTTTGTGATGGCCTGCCTGAAATCAGATTTGAACAAACAGTCCAAGCAGCCATGAGGGTCCAGCTGTCTAGCTGTGATCTGCGAGCCCTGGGTGATGATGTGTGTGACTGAGCAGTATGTGATCTTTGGGCTCTCCCACAGCCACGGGCAGGCAGACATATGGCACCTGCTGCTTGAACATGTGGTAATGATGATGATGAGCATATCAGCACAGAGCGCACGCACAGACTATGTTATGTGTGTTCAAAAGAGCCAGTGGCAGAATGTGGATGTGACATAGAGACACAGTTTTCCCACTAGTTGAAAATCAGACTATGAAGAATATGATGAACAAAATGGACCAGAAGGGGTTTTTTTGTTTACCTCCAGCTCGGCAGCAACTTTCTCTTCCTCCCCCTCCTCCTTGTCACCAGAGGCCAGTGTGGGGGGTGTAGATGCAGGACGGGGGTTTTCAGATACAGTCCTCCTCAGCTTTACATGGGGCTTCTGGACTTCGGTCTCTTCGGACTCAGATTTCTGCAATCAAATATTCTGTTATTTAAAAATGTGTCCAAAGCCTGGATCCTTTACATTAACAAGCAGACAGTGATTTGATCTGGGAAAAATGGTCCTTAATTCTACAAAATGACAGGTTTGTGCCCGCAAATTTATCTCTGTGATTTATCAAAGGATAAATGTCAAACATGGCAACGACGCTGTGCATTTGTTATCCAAATGTAAATATTTTCATTTAATAATATGTGTGTGTTTTTGTCTGCCCTACCTTTATACTTTTTCCAGGAATGAGGGGCTCTCCACTGCGGGTGGTCAGGCCTGGAGAAGACGGAAAACTACGTCTCGGTGGTGGTGGAGGAGGAGACTTGGATGGTTTTTCTGTGCGATATCGAGGCACGGTGAGCTCATCTGGAAAAAATACAGGCATTTTGAATAAGGTGTAATTTTTGCATCATCTGTTTTTTTGTTGCGATATGTCTAGTGTGTAAAATTTACTTTCCATAATACCAAATGCAATGAATTACATTTACAAAATCGCCTAACTTTCCTAAGATCCCTCTTTATTGCCAGTTTTGATTTCAGTTTAGGGAGCACATGATTATTTGATGATCTGCAGGACTTGTAAACATACTGTGAAACTAATTGGACTCATTTAAAAATGTGTTTTTCTTAACACTTCAAAAGTTGACAACTTGATGAGGGAAGGTCTCTCTTGACAATAGCACGTACATAATGATGCCATCTTACCAGATCCACGCCTGGATCCTCCCTCTTTCCCAGAAAGCTTGTGCTGTGGCTTGCTGACACGGTGCTCTGGGGTCGCCGTCCCACTCTGAGGGTTCTGACAGGATGTTGGGTTGGAGTTAGGTTTGATCTGCTTGGCAGCAAAGTCCAGGTCAGGAATCGCCTTCATCAACTCAGCCTGGGTCTCCTCCAGCAGCCGGTTGATATCCTGCGCGCTGTACTGGGTCAGACTGGCCCGTTTCTCTTCCCAATCCCGCTCTGCTGCCTGCAGAGTAGAATGGTGGAGCGAAACACTTTATCAACACACACCCACCATCAGGTTGCACGGCTGGTGTAACTGTGTTATGTGATTTGCAAACCCATTATGTTCAGTGGGTGGTTGAAAAGGAGAGGAAAATGTGGAAAAACAGCAGAAATCGTTCGTACCAGTCGGACCTCTACGGACAAAGCTTTGTCGGCAGCAGCACGGCGCTCCAGCTCCTCCAGGGCTTTGCCCTTGTGCGGAACAGGAGGATAATTGTCCTTGTGGGGGCCGGATGGGTTCCCGTGGCCTCGGCTGAGGTTAGAGTGGGGGCTCCAATTGGCCAGGCTGTTACCCCCCCCAATGTCATTGATTGTGAGCGGCGGGCTGGTGGGAATGTCAAAGTCTGCAAACTTTCGCAAGTCATCGTTGTGCTTTGCTGAAGGACTGGAGAAGTCCTCTTGCTTCTTCCACACCCCCTCATTTGCTTGTCTGGCAAGACAGGGAGGATGAATTCATTATTGAACTGAAATCTAAGATAAACTTGAGCATGAATAATAATCTATGACTGAATGTAAAAAATTATCCAAAATAATTCAAAAACACTGAGGGGCTCAAACCTCCACCTGTACAGCATGGCTTTAGTTTGGCCTCCAGTTCCACTGTTAGGAATCTGGGAGTCAATTTTGATCAGGAAATGTTGTTTGTCTGCTGCAAAAATATTAACAGGAACTAGAAAAAGAGATCACATTTCTCCTGTCCTTATTGGCTCCCAGTAAAATTCAGAATACATTTTAAAATCCTTCTCCTAACGTACAAAGCTCTTAATGACCAAGCTCCATCATATCTCAGAGAGCTCATAGCTCCTTATTGTCCCAGGAGGTCACTTCGCTCTCTAGACGGAGGTACAGTATTTGTGGTTCCTAGAGTCTCCCAAAGTAAATCAGGGGGCAGATCTTTCAGCTGTCAGGCTCATCACCTGTGGAAACAACTCCCAATATCGGGAGTTCTTTTTAATAGTGAGGTTAATTGGGCTCGAAAGTGAGGTGTTTACATAAACATAACAAGCTAAATCTAAATGGCACATTTTACAAGTTCGCATTCACCAGAAAATTATAAAGACCATCAGGATGTATTCATCCAATTATGCCAGATGGTGGAAATGAATACTAGTAAAACAAAATGGATCCTCAAGGACAAAAGTATCTGTTTCAGAACCTTGGCTAAACAATGAATGTTTGATGATAGAAATTTATGATTCAGATCAGCAACAATATATTGAATCAATATCACAATCAATTTTCTTTGGCCTGAAGTCTGTGTGTCCGCCGCATTTGATGAGAATCCATAAAGATTTGCTGAAATACAAGCAAAGACGAGAGAAGACATCATCTCTTTGACAGATGACCAACGGAAAAACCTTCCTTGTATTGATTATAAATAGGCAAGCTTCTCTCTTGGCTAGTGCGAGACATATTTCACTGAATGTCACTAAGTAAGAATTTATTGGACATATACTTCCATCTGCATTTATAACATTATTCAAAGCTCTTCAATCCCCTAACGGCAGTTTCAGCCTTCCAGACACAGTTTAGTGGAGATGTTTGAGTAAAGCCAGTGAACTGCAGCTTTCACATGAGCAGGTTCATACTTGCGCATAGTGGCGAGGGTGTCTGTTACACTCTTGCAGCGTTTCAACAGGGCATCGAGTCTGTGCGGCTCTTCTTTCAGGAATTTGACGGCCTCCACCTCCACCCGGAGCACCACTCGCATCTTACTCTGCAGGCTCGGGAACTGATCTGCAAGAGGTAGCAGATGAGTAAGGCAGTAGGAAGGGCATATTTCCCTTCTCCAAATCAATTTTACTAGTTAGACGTTGAAAGCGGGCAGCAATGCGGCATAGTGGTTAGCACTGTTGCCCCACAATAAGAAGGTTGCGGGTTCGGTTCCTGGGCCTGGGGCCTTTCTTTGTGGAGTTCGCATTTTCTCCCCGTGATTGTGTGGGAGGATGAGTGAATGAATGAGATGTTGAAAGCTTTTTAATGTAATCAAACAAAACATTTTGACCACTGTAAATGTGCAGCTGCTCCATTAAGACTATGCACAATCTAAGTAATCTGAGACCTATTAAATGTTTAACAGGCTGCCTGTGTGTGACTAAAAGATAATCAGTGCCTTAGTGAGTCATTAGTGCATTATAAACTGTCCGCCAGAGAAAAGAGTACAAGACTGTGTGCCTTTTGGTTGTTGTTGTTTTTTGTTTTTTTTTGCCTGTTCACAGAAAATGAAATGTGTGCCAGCATGACTCACTTTTCAGTTCTGTGAGTGTTTCCCCCAGCTTTCTCAGAACAGAGGCCTTCTCTTCCAGCTCTTGCACTGTCACGAGCTTGTGGTTGACAGATGATTCCTTCTGGATCTCCTCCACCGACTTCTCCAGGTCGCTGGGATGGAACAGACAGAAGGCTGAACACCAGGGATTCCTCTGCTGCACTTAATAATGAATATTTATCTCAGACTTATTCTGCTTTTGGGTTTTGGTAGAATTTTGGCCAATGAACTGCCCCCGATCAACTGGCGACCAGATTAACGTTTCTTAACAGCTGAACTGGAGGAGTACAAACTGGTGTCTAAAAATGTCATGCATCAACTGAAAATATGGAATAGAGAATACAAGCGTGTTTTTGTTCAGCTTTAATGGTGAGTGTATCTGACTTGGTCCGACTGTGTTTTATAAATATATATATATATATATATATATATCTGCCTCAAGTGAAGTCTATTCTATGTGTAATTAATCCAAATGAATTGGCTGTTAGGCACGCTGAACAACAGACAATGATTAGCAGAGATCACAAAACTGTTCCACCAATTAGTCCATGATGAAAATGCAGTGAGACTCAGGAGCTGCTCAGAGAGATCCAGGAAACACCGCTGCAATGAACGGTTTCACACATGAGGTAGAGACAAGTTATCTGACTATTAAATCTCAAAGGTAGCTCTCTGCTCTAGGTTTACAGTCTCCTCAATTAGCTGCTGGACCGTCTCATGCCTCAGATCTTAATAAGCATCTTGCTCCGTGCTTGGCTTAATTACAGTTACAACTTCATCCGACCATTGCGTCACCCCATAAGTCATCTAATTATAAAACAGATAGGGATTTTTGTCACGGTTAAAGCAATTATCAAATACATGATAAATTCCCATCTTAAACCATATAACTGTCACTTTAAATAATGAATGCTTCAACAAAAAAATCCATCAGTGGTTTTGAAGAGGGATTATTGTTTTAGAGAAATTTGGTCATTACCATTTTGTGTAAAATATTGCTTAAAAGATTTCAACCACCATTTACTCCTCTTATACTGTTACTGACTGTAGCTGCTGAATGATGAGCTCCTCCTCATTGAGGTACTTGAGTCTCTCCTCCTCCACCAGGAGGCGCTGCCTCTGCAGAGGATCCTCCTGCTTCCTCAGGGCGTCGGCGACACGCACGGTCAGCTCTGCTTCTGTCCGCTTCAACAGAGTTTTCACCGAATCCTGGTTCTCCATCTGCGCAAACACACACATTCAAATACAACATTACATTACAGCTGGTCCTGCAGGTGTTTGAAGGTGACTGCTCTGAGGATGTCTGGAAATAAATTGTATCAATGTGAGTTTCAGGGGCCTCAGGAAAATTACTTGTTGAAGGCACAAAATCTGCTTATGCTGCCATCTAAGCACAACAATGGGATGATGGAGGAGAGAAGGAGATTTTTGGCTTTTAAAAACAGACCTCAGTAATTCACGTCATCTCCCATCTTTTGTATCACAGTATAAGCTTCACTGCTTTGTTATCTCAATCCTTGTCTATTTATGTTAGCCATCTCACTGGCTGCCTTGTTCTTGAGGGTGCTGCTAGATGCATCCAACAGTTCAGTCTGCAGTGAGTGTGCATGCATGTGTGGGTCTTCGTGTGTATACAGTAATATTTTCCTTTACACAGAAAGCCGGGAAGCCCTGAGGAGCATGAAGGATGTCCTTGACAGAAGCAATGAGCATGAACTCAGCTCAACTCACAGTGTTATGAATGGAATATTCTACAGCACTGCTGGATGTAATACAACTCCCTGAGATGAAAGCACCTAGTAAGCAAGAAAAATTAATAATTAATCCGCCTCGTGTTCCAGGAAGTGAAGCAACCCAGCAGTTTTTCAAACATTTAAAATGACCGAATGTTCCCCATTATACCGTGGTGATGGAGATGCTGGAGGCTGAAAGCATGGTGTATGCTAACATATTATAGTAATAATTTCTCATATGTGGAGGAGCACATTTTTGGATTTGTCTTTTATCTTTGGTACTGGGAGGTTTTGTCCTACCTCTCTCCCAGTTACCTGCTTCTCCTGCAACATCCCTCTACATAATTCATGCGGTACATGTAAAATTTAAGGTGCTGGCCATCGCTATGGGCAACAACATGGGTCCATGTGCAAAGGTTGTGCTCGGGCAAACAGACAGGTAAAGAGCAAACTGTGTTGGAGAAGCCCTTGTGACTGCTGTTATGGAACAAATAAAAGCACTGCACGCCTGTCATCTGCCACCGCCATTACGCTTGCTTTTTCTGTTCCCCAACAAGACACTTGAACGCTCTCCTCTGCCTCTGAAAGCGTTCAAGTCTTTTCTGTGGAAACCTTATCTCAACATTTTTTTTCAAACCCTTTCTTTATCTGATTCTGCATCCATTGTCAAATCCTGTGTCTGTGTAGAACGCCAATCAATGTGAACTGAGCTTTTTTCTTTCCATTTAATTATCATTTGCTAAAAGGTACAATGCTCTCGGCAAAGCAGATGGTAAGCACACATGCTGTATAATTGTAGTGTCCTGACCAACGGTCCTAGGCTGCAGATCATTCCTCCCTGTTTCCTGTCAGTCTCTCTACCACATAATGTCTGAAATGAAAAAAAAAAAAAGCTCCAATGCTCTCAGTATGTCATGTTGGTGTGCACTTGCAGGTGTTATTTACAGTAGGAAAAGCATTAAAATGAAGATCACATACACATCAAAGCCACTGATCCTGTGTTCATTAGCGTTGAAATGCTGGATAATTATGCCGGTTTCTGCAACTCGGTGGATCTCTGCACCGAAAGCAGAATAAATTTACTCTCACAGTCCGTAGGATCTGCTTCACGCAGACATTATGGAAGGATCAACAGTGAGAAGAATGACTCTTTCAAACTGATAAAGCTAATGCATCTTGAAGCAGTAAAATGAGAAAAAAAAAGTGTCCGCTAACACCACTGAGCGTAGAGACTCCATCTTTGGTAGACTATTCACCGGTCTGGGGATTTTTATACTGAGTGAACTTTTTCAGTGCTTCGAACACTGAGGAGGAGATTGAAGAAAAGCAGATTTGTTCTGAATATCTCTCCTTTTCCTGGCTGTTTGATGTTTTACACATTTTGATAGAATTTTATATCACCAGACAATACCAGTCTGTTTTTTAGGCAGCTATAGACTGACATCATTCTCCAGGTGACAATAACAGTGTACACAATGACTTTAGATTTTGGTTCTTGACACTTATCTGCCATGTTCTCTTGTAAGTATTATGGCTATGTGACTTCTACTGGCACAATGGATCATGGGAAATGAGAGGAGTTGAAGTGCTCATGTTAATTATAAGCAACCTTCAGTTTTTATTTCTGGGGCTCCTATTGAGTGGGTTTATGTCAATATAGAAATAACTGTGTGGGAGATACAGCTCCTTTAATAAAGTGGCCAAAGTTCAGGGAAGCAATTGGATAGATACTCCAAAAGTCAAGGATCATTTTCGATATTTTGTGAAAAATCCTTTGCAGGAGCTGACTGCCAGAAATCATTGATCCAGCCACATCAGCAGGCACTCTCTATCTTCCCCGATCTCCCGTGCATTCACTGCAGCCAGGTTCAGCTTTTCATTGTTGTGGGCGTCAAGTCTGGTTTTCAGCAACTCCAGAACTGGCTCTTGCAACGTTAAACGAATATGTCTTTGACAAAGCCCTATGGATGGCCACTTAAACTTTGTACTGGCACTTCTGATGTTGTATCCATTGTTTTATATAAAATTGATTCACGCTCACAAAAAAAAACAAAAAAAACAAAACTGTAACTGCTGAAATACTTTAAGTCAGGACAGTAATGTTTGTTGCATAACAGAGGAAACAGATTAACACTTGTACTTTAGTATCCACATAAGGACAAAAACAACGGTTTGCAACAGCCATCTTAGGATAATCTGCAATTGCTGTTTGCACCAGCATTTATAGATACCATCTGTCTGATCAAAACTATACAAAAAGAGGTTTGAAACACTGAATGGCAAATCGAGAATGAGAGAAATGTTAAAATTGTGAAAATAGCATACAATTATCTGTGCTGCACTTTAGGCAAATAAATATGCATTTATTGTTTGTTTGTTTTTATATGGCAGAACAGACAATGTCAGAAAGAGAAATCATTTAAAATGTCAAAAGGATGTTATATACCTGTATCTTGCGCAGTTGGCTGAGCTGTTTGCGCAGGTCATTGGCATTTTGCTGCAGGCCTTGCAGGTGGAGCTGCATTTGCAAGCGGACGACGCTGTTCACCTGGTTTGCGTTAGAAGGCGGCGGGGGCATGAGAGCTAGAGGTGCCGATGGTGTATGAGCTGCCAACCACAGAGCAGGACATGGATGGAGGAGTCACCGAGAAGTTGTTGGAAAATAAACTGGTTAGTTTCCTGGGCTGTGTTCAAGTGAGATTTGCAGTCTGCCAGCATGACATTAAGTATAAAGAGTAACACACAGCATACAGGCTCTGAAAAAATGCACACATAGAAAATCTGGGGACACACACTTGAACCAATACAGTGTGTGAATGCAAAAAAAAAGTGCCATATTCACAAAACTCTAATAGCCCACTGGGAGAGATATAAGCTCATGCAATTAGTAACCTATATAAAAGTGTAATTAGTCTTTTCATTAGTGTCACTCTTTGGGATAACCATGCTCTTATCTTAACATAGGGCTTTGTGAGTATGGCCATTGACTCCCCTGCTACTCTCGCGCATGTACACCTCTTCGTGGTACACAATCTCAATCACACACGCTTAAAAATAGAAGTGCCCAATCTGTGACAAAACCACCATCTGAAATCCCCAAAGTAAGAATCAAGCAGAGATTGAAACGGCACAGACATAGACAGGACAAAGGAAGGTCTGCTCTCCATGAAACCAACCAGGAAGAAAACATGAGGATAGACACCACCTGCTACCCAGAAGCACCACACACCCATACAAAGGGCAGGAAGCCAGAGGAGATGTCTGATAGGGGAAATTAAAAAGGAAGAAAGAGTAGGAGATGGCAACTACCTTTCTTCTTCTGCCGTCCAGCTGGAATATAGAAAGAGTGAGCAAGTTACAGAGAAATTAATGGGAGATGGACCAGCAAGGGAGCGGAAAATCCTAAAAGTTTATATTTACAGAGGGATGATTCTCGAGAACATTTTTATTCACTAAAGCAGAGAAATTTACTCCGGTGATGGCTTGGCCTTTTGGTAGTGGATCAATTTGTGAGGAGGATTCAAGGACGACTGTGTCCCCATGAGGGTTGTTTCTGCCAAAAGTGCTCTACAAATGTATGCTATTGTGAAGAAATTATAAGCAGAGTGGGAAACCAAAGAGGAGAACAGAAGCGAGGAAATGAGACATAAAAGAAAAGAAAAGAAAAGTTCAAATGTTTCATTCAGTATATATAAGCTACAGATGTTGAAAAATTATTCCTGTCTGCAATTTGAAAAATCTATACAGAGAAAATGTTTGTTTTGTGAATTAAATTCTCCATACTGGACAAATTAAGGCAAAATAAAAACAAATGTTCTCGTCTGAATTAGCAGGATATAATATTCAAGTTCTTTTCCCAGCCTTAAAAGATTTGCAAATGCTTTCAACCATTCTATGAAGTGGGCCCTTAAATGGTGAATTAATCATTTGGAATGAAACTCTTAAACTTCAGTAAGGAACAAAACATAGTAAAAGAGAAATAGACAACGAATTAAAGATGAATGGATTTAAAATCTCAGTGGAGTTTAAGAATGCCTTCAAATTCAACCCGTTTGTATGGGCTGTATGTTTGTGTCCTCTGTGGACATTTTAAATTGAAAAGTCCCATTAGAGCTGCAAAAATTAGTCGCTGTTGCATTTATTTATATTTGATATTGATTTATTCTCTATAAATCAACAAAAATGTGAATAATTTACATCTTTGTATGTATAATCTACTCGTCAGACTTCATCTACTCTTCAGATTTCTGAAGACTTTGAGTTCGTTTAGGGAACTTGTTATGTCAGTTTTTCACAATTTTCTCTAATTTTACAGACAAAACTGCTTAAATTCATTAATTTAGAATATAATTAGTAATTTACATGACAATGATTGTTAGTGATAGTTCCGCAGTAATCCCCTCGTTATATTGGAGTACAAGTCTATGTAATTATTCAGAGCAGGCGGTCAATATGCAGTCTACAGTTATGATACTACCCACGCTCAGTCATTAATGCCTTTGCTTGTTTTCTTTCATTGCAACCAGAGAACATTAACTACATATTCTCAGAATTAATGTGCTATATGTGTCCATCTAGTCCTGTTGATGGAGGATGGAAACTGTCCAAGTGATCCAATCATATAAGAACAACAGATGTGAAAGCAACCTTAACCAATTTAAGACCTTTTAACTAAACCACCTGAACCAACGCTGAGGACAACAGCCAACTGCCTGGATCACATGTTGTCCTCAGCACTGTCAGATTTACTCTTAATGAACTGGATTTTCAGAGGATAAGAAGGGTGAAATGGTGATCTCCTGGCTTTGTTAGCAGGAAAAACAAACAGTCAAAGGCTCTCTGGACAGTGCAGTGATTAGACAGCAGTGGCAGTGTTGTTAACAGGTAGGCTAGTGAGGAAGGGCAAGGTACACAGGTCACAACTGCGCTGCTGTACTCACTTCCAGTGGTGGAGCCGTCACTGTTGGTTTCGGTCTTCTCGCTGGAAGAGAAAGGTAATGGCCGTGAGAACTCCGTCCCTTGGTCTGGAGGGCAGCCCGCCATCATGCAGAGACGCAGCAGGCCACATCTGAGGATCAACGGCCACAGGGCAAGGCAATTACAGTGCTAACGCTAACAGCACATCCACTGGACACTATCAGACTGATGACATTAACAAGTCGTTGTCTTGTTAATAAGCCCCTATTGTGTTCATGGGGGTGAAGTGTCATACTAATGTTCAGTGTAAATGTGGAACCAAAAATCTCCCCCCGAGCTCTCCTAGACATCTCGCTTTATCAATGCACGAATCAATAGTCTTCTGCCTTACAGTTAATGTTTAGAGCTCTATACTTGTGCTGTTCTCACACAATGTAATGCTCTGCTTCACTTCTATGGAGCTGATAATGGCTCTGATAATAGCCTGCTACTGTTTCTGTCATTTATACTGCGCATGTGTCTGAGCTGAAGCTGCAGAGTTTTAGAGGGTTAATGGGGTATAATGGAGAGTCTTACGTGCTGTCACTGTCTGGGGCTCTGGTCAGTACGCTCTGGACTAGACCAGTCAGGCTGGCTATCTGCTTCTCCATGGCCTCCATACGCTCCAGGCGATGATCCCTAGGAAATTGTGTAATTTTGTAACACTTTATGCACTCAGAGAGAAAGTTGGGAAATTTGGATTAAATGGAATTGGGTAGATAAGAGCTTATACGTTATTAACGCATTTGTGTCAGCACTAAAGCTTTTTTTAAAATGCCTGAAAACTTTAAATTAAATTAGTTTTTTCCTCATTTGTGACAAATAAGCAAATATCAGAGTTGAAATTGTAAAAACTATTGGTAGATACAAAGTAATTTTGTGTTATAATAGTGGTAAGACTCATACATGACCAAATAAAAGGGGGGGGGGGGGGGGGGTTTCAGGACTCTCCTCAAATAGGACGACACATATTAAAGAAACTCACCATACAGACTGGCACTGACCTGCTGGTGTCAGAATCCTGTCCAGACAATGAAGACCCAAAGCCAGGGGTGGCTCTGCCAGTCTCCCCAGGTCCTGCTGTCAAACACAGAGGCTCTGAACCGGAGCTGGGCCTTGACTTTGGGCTTTCCACAAACACAGAAGATGAATCCTTGCGAAAGGTCTGTCTGACAGGTGAGGCTCTGCTTGGTGAGCTTGAATATGAGTCCCTGTCCCTCAGCTGCATGTCAGGGATTTTCTGTGGGGATGAGGGCGGCATACGAAAACCCATGCCCAGAGTGGCTGAGGAGTACGTGTCAGAGTAAAGTGAACCTCCTGGCTTGTAGAGAGAGTCCTCCAGATCTCCCTGAAGAGCAGCAGCTGAGTAGGTGCTGAGTGACCTTACAGAGCCACGGCGGTACAGGCCACTGGAAACAGGAAAGCTAAAAGGGTCACCGATGGTTGCAAGAGATTGGGTGGAAGCGATGCTGAGGCGACCCTCGTGCATCAGGCTGTAGGGATCCGCATACAGCCCCTCGTTCTTCATTAACGCCATGTTTTTCGCGGACACCTCCTCATCAGGCTTGACATCACGACGCTCCAGGATGGCACTGGGTGAAGGGGACAGGCCTGCACTGGCAGCGTGACTGGCTGAAGGGTGGTGGGGGTGTCGGGGCTGTTCATGCTGGGGATGGGACCCAGAGAAGGAAGGAGGGCGACCACCGCTGTAGGACAGGCGTGAGCGAGAGGGGGAGCCAGAGGACCCTGAGGCCGTGGAGGAGGGGAGGGTGTTTAGGCGGCGAGTCGGGGAGGAGTCGCGAGAAGAGTACACCATCTCCCTCTGAAACGAACAACCAGAGCTGAAAGTTACCATGGAGATTTGCAAGACAGTGCAGTCTTTGCCAAATGTCAGTCTCACCAGAGTATGACTTCAATCTGACTGACACTAGACAGTCTGTTATGAACTGCAGATGGAAATGGATAAAGTCCCCAAACGACCAATTAGTGGCAAAGTTTAGTTTCTAAAATATTAAGAATTTTTAAATGAAAGAAAAGGGACTGTGTGGGCCAAGAAGGAAAAAGATGGACAATGTGTCTTTTCAGTAGAGGGGAGACAGAATACAGGACACAAAGCTACACAGCTGAATATATTTATATCCACAAATTTTAACTTAGCTTTTATTTTTCTCTACCTGCCTTTCTTTGTGCAGCATAAAAACATCATTAAACATGTCCTGGTGCTTTTGTTAACCTTCCTCTGCCTCTGTTTTCCTGCTGTGGGTTTAGGCCAGCTGTGTTTCTTCTCATTTCTGCAGCTTTCAAAAAGCCAAATTTTCTTTTCCCTTGTCTCATAACTACTTTTTGCTTGACTCGATCTCTGTTTTCCTTCAGTTTTTTTTTTATTTGTTTGTTTCTCAGCATTCAAGTTAACCTTGTTATGCTGCACTATGTAATACACAGATAATATTGGAGCAAGACAAAAGAATTTGTTCTGCTGAGTCTTTATGCCTACGGATACATTCATAAACATAATTTTATGGCTGTATGAGCTGGTGTTGCTTGCACAAACTTGGACACAGCTTCAACAAATATAAAAACGCAGCTCAAAACTTGTATTGCTCGACAAGAAAGAGCCACACACACTACATGCACAAAAGTACATGCATTGCAAGATGCTTGTTAAGATGCAGCCAACATTTAGTCTCTGCAAGTTATAAAGATAAAGACGACAACTTCTCGTAATGTGGACTGTGCATCTCACATTGACTGTGAATGGTGATGGTTAACTTTGATGATTGTCTGTATAGCTTAATAAATGTGCCGTTTAAATCTTGCCTGTGGGATTTCCTGGCATCAAACTCAGTTTATTGGTGTATTACAAAGTAGATGTGCTTCTGCAGATTAGAGTTGCCGTGCAAGACATCCAAAACATACATCAGAGTACGTGCACATACAGAATACACAGGCATAATTGTCCTTTTGCATTTTCCTGTTTGCATCATTAATAGCTGGGCTGTTGTGTGAATAATAGAGATGGCAAGCAAGATTTTGTGTGAAATAATTAAAAAAAAGGTTTCCCTCAGGCTTTCTTGATCTTCACTGAAGCAGAAATAGCTTTGGATGTTAAAATATGCTCATTTCACAGAGGAACATTGTTCTCTGGTGTCTGCATAGCAACAGATGGCCTACTTGAAGATAAGAAAATCCATTTCCTGGAGGAATACCTGTTAAATTACCAGCCCACATACATACACTGTAACAGCCTGTTAAAGTTACTATTGATATACCAAAAACACTATTAACTTGCCAAAAAAGCGCACTGCGCCTCTTTTGTAGAGGCCCATCGCTATAGTTCTCACTAACAACTTAGTTGTCAGAGATCAGACAGCACTTTTGTCTACAGTACCCTCCTCATGTCCCCACTCCCCAGCTGCTTTGTCCTCACCCTCAGGTCCCCATTAGACAGGTGTGCAGCAGCAGGATATGAAGCATAGATGGGTTCTTTGCGGTAAATCTTGATGATGCTTCGGTCCTGGATGTCCCGGACGTCCTCCAGCTCGTAGAAGACGTTACGCGCCTCATCCTTGATCAAGATGGCCGTGTTGGGTGACTTCAGCATACCGGCCGTCAACTTCTGAGGGAACATGTGGACGATGAGGGCATGCAATGTGTCCAGGCTGCTCAGCTCGTGGGTGATGTGCACGCGGCGTGTCTCATCCCCGTACTGCAGGAACAGCACGCCTAAATAAGAAGGGTAGAGGAGAGACGCTCGAGTCAGAGGGTAATGGATTTCCTGAATAGATAGAACAGCTTGAAAATGAATTCTGTCTAATCTTGTGGCATCTTTTACCATTTTCAAACTACAATGTTGTTAATTTTGCTCCAAAAGTTCTATCTCTTGTTATAGAAGCTCTAGATATCAATCTTTTTTCCATAAGACTTCAGACTGAATGATCAGTGACAGTATAAAATCATTTCTCTCTTTCTGAGTGTGAGAACATGCCTGGGAGAGTGGCAGTGGAAAATCCACAACCAAGGTCTAAAGATTTATCTTTACTCAGATCAAACTCGTCTAACTTACTTGCTATCAATAATTAAATGGAAATGGTGAATATTAGACTAGCCCCAAAGAGCCACACTTCACAGAAAACTTTGCTGCAAGCCTTGATTTTATAGGAAAGACGGGTCTGATGCCTGACTAACCTGAATATTCATCTTCATACACCGTGGGACAAACAAAAAGAACAAACAAAGCAAAGAAAGACCAGTGATTAAAAGTCAAGCAAAAATAAGTGAGACACTTCAGACGAGTTAGGGAGAGAAGAAAACAAAGACAGTGATTAGTATAAATACATGGAGTGGAAAGTCTGGCTGTTCTGCTCAGCCACTGCCACTTCAGTTTAACAGTCACTCTTATTTTATCTCACAGGGCCTGATATAACACCACACCTTCGTCTTTATGAGTGTGAACTGGCCTCACACTAATTCTCCCCACACTCTCAAGGTCCTATTGTAGTAAACCTGTTTTTGACCCTGATGCAGTTGCACATAAACATATCCTCAGTAGTGCAAGGCTAACGCAGGTGTGCAGCATTACAGAGTCAATATTACCTGAGCAAAATAATCTACTTTAATAACCTGCACAGGCTCTGTGATGGTTTGCATTTATATATATATATTGTCTATAATGGAAAAAATGAACATTTCTATGGAGTCAGAGTGTTATTTCTTCCCCTTTCTCTATACATAAAGTGGTTTTTGTCACCAGCTGTATTGAGGAAACACAAAGGTGCAAACTGCCCAATCAGCTTGTTGTGACACAACCAGCCAGAAGTGCTTCAAATCTTAACCTGGAGATCGCAGCTTATTCTGGCTGGCAGAGCGGGACAGTGGCAGGCTCTGGCGAAAACGGTTCATCCTGTTGAACCCGAGGGGGATGTCGGCTTCTGACATGGTCTCCAAGGATTCGGCGGAGGCAAAGGAGAGCTTGGCCGCCTGGTCGGCAAGCCCAGACTGGGTTGACTGGGAGTGCCGTGGACTGCGGCTCTGCAGGAGAAGTGACACAGAGACACACATTTATCAACTGAGAGGTTAAACCGAAGCGGAGAGAATGGATTGGACGTGGCCAATGGAGTAACACCAACTGAATAGAGACAGTGAACACACAATGAGACTACACACAATGAACCACATAATGAGATTAACGAGACCTTGACAATGGTTTAGCTACTAGTCATTCACTACGAATTACCAGCTTCACAATATCTGACATCAGATGAATGCTGCAGCAGAAAAACACAATATAGTTGTACTCAAACAGCCCAGCTCTCCAGGGCATCAGCCTCTGTGAATCATTTAGGGGTGGGTGAGGAGCAAAATTAAGCCGGAAACAGTGCTCCAGTTTAGCATAAGTTATGTCATGTTTACTCAACTCTGCACGCCTCCCACATGCCCTCATCCAAACTCTTGTCCCTGTGCAGCTACAAACTTTAAATGAGTGCTTT
The DNA here is from genome assembly GCA_034769265.1 of Remorina albescens. NCBI lineage: Eukaryota > Metazoa > Chordata > Actinopteri > Carangiformes > Echeneidae > Remorina > Remorina albescens. The sequence continues at coordinate 5,718,207 of CM068493.1, forward strand.
TGGGATGGGAGGAGAAGCTCATGCAAATCTGGGGCTGTCACTGTGGGTTTATCCTGCTAGCCTATGCCCAGGTGTCTCTCACTGAAAGGCTGTTAGTGCAGCTGGGGCCGAGCTCACTGAACTGGCTCCCTGATCCCCTGCTGCTGCAGCGTCTCCACCAGCTCAGAGGCTGCGGTAATGAGCTCCCAGAAAGCTATCTTCAGATTGTTTGGATGGCAGAGGCAGACACATCCTTAGCCACAGTGCAGTGGCTGTGTCTCTCTCCACCTCCTTGCACCATTAACATTTTTTCCGCTTTTCAAGGATTTCCTCCTGCCTGAGTCAAACGGCAGCGTGGCTCTGCTGTGGGTTATATTAATGTGCTATTTAATTAATTTGAGATTCTGACAAAAGCTACACAGTCGGCCATCTCTGGGCTCACAGCAGTAAGCTGTTCAAATTCATTCATACACACACAGCACAAAACAGAACACATTTGTAAATCCTTTCATAACTGGGCACGATGCAAAGAAGCTATGCTGCACTTAAAATACCGATCTTTTTCAATTAATTAATCATTTAAACCTTAAAATATCAATAAACAATTAAAACAATAATAATAATAAAGTAAAAATACAGCAAATATGGAAAACCCAAAACCGACTTATATTATATAGCATTTAGCTTAAAGAACCACTCTGCCCAAAAACAGCCCCACAGAGCTGCCTGCATGGCTGTAGCCAATTAATTGTGGAATGCATTTTCAATTTCTGATTCCCTATTGGCCAGTCCATTAAACAATAAGTTGTTACAGCACTACTTAAACAGTAACTAAACTACTATCATGTGTAATTTGCAATTCAAACAATCTGAGAACAAGAAAAATGCTATTTATAGTGTTCCTCCATCGCTATCAAACATAATTCATTTACACACACCCACATATAATAGTGGTGGTGTCCAGTGATAGTGGTGGGAGACAGTGTCTGAGGGATGGGGATTCTGACGATAACACCCACCATGTTTTCTAATAGGGTCATTTATCCAAACTTCGACCAGACTGAACAACAATAACTGAGTCACCAGCACCAGAGACGAGCAGCAGCATGAGCTGCAGGAGCCTCATGTCACATTCTGGTAAACTACCGGAAGATATAAGACATTAGAGCCAAATGTGAACATGTGGTATACACATTCTTCTTACAGGCTTCACCAATCTGGTGATGTACCAAAAGTTATATATATATAGATAGATAGATATGTGTACACTTATACACACACACACAAAAGTTGTTGCCGGGCAACTGGCAGACAATCGAGAAAGTTACCAGTTACAGTCAATAGTCTGACACATAAGCCACCATTAGAGTGTCACTTTAGTTTTTGTGGCATTTGTAAAAAGTCGATTGAGTTTGGGTGGAATCAGGAGAACTGCTTTTTTTTTTTTCCATATTACATATCATAGTCAAAAGACTATTTCTTCCCATCAGTATCTCCGCTAGAGAGCAAATCAGGGCATCATTCAAAATGTCAAACTAATCTTTAAAGACCTAAAACTCAAAACTTTCTCAAGCTACACATCACGCTTTTAAAACTAATGAAATGGTGAGGGGGAAAAAGTTTTGATGTAACATCTGTTAGACTCGGAGTTGAATAAATCCTGGCATATATCCATCTCGGAGAGAGTATTGTAACGGAACAGCTGTCTAATTTCAACCCCATAACTCAGTAAGAGTAACAGAAACACATTTGGCAAAGCAACGCAATTACATCTTTCAGTTTGAATGAAAATGGCGTCCATGTCTCAAACATCAGAGACGATTTTTCCCAAGAATATCTGTTCTTTTTTTTCCTGCACAGCTGAGAGGGGAAAAAAATGAGAAAGTTCATGTTTCGAAATCTTGAGACATTGTACTGCTGCATGTCAGAATTTTATCTCAAGGCTAAATAACCTACTTGGAGCTTTCTATGAAAAGGAAACTGAGTATACTGTGCTGCTGCAGATGACTGAGGTTGCCTCTCACAATCACTGCATGTTAAATTTGTGAGATAGCTGAAAATGTAAAAAACAAAAACAAAAACCCAGCAAAATATTCTGTGTAGGAAACCTATGTATTCTTCCTGTGTAGGAAAAGCGATATATTGGTGCTTTACTCTCAACGACTATGATGAAACTGCAATTTCTAAATGTGCAACTTTACCAAAGATGGTGCTATGTTTGCTCTTTATGAGCTTGCCTTGTTACATAAGGCTTGTTAAAACACCGACTTCCATATTGGTGGTTTATGTGAAATGAAAACTAAAAATATCTCTCTGCAGTGATTTTGCATTGTAAATGCTACATGCAAATCCACCATCTGGTCATACATCTGGCCCCACAAGACACACCAATGTTATACGTGCTGGTGTTCTCGGCCTCTTTGAGGGAAACTGGTTCGATCTCCTTCTTGATTTCCTCTGCAGTCCTCCCATTTACACCTCACTCCACCTCAACCTTTTCTTTTACAGCAATCCAGACAGCACTCAATTACTGCTGAAAACTCTACACTGTTGTGAGGCCTTGGCAGCACTGACGAAAAAGGAGGGAACAGGATGATCTTACAAGGAACATGAGCGAATGGAGTGGAAAGCGGGACATGGCAGCCTGACAACAGACCCTAGGCTACAAACTCCATTAGACTCAACACAGCCTCCCACCATGCCTTTTCTTGTTTGTGTGTTTGCAGACACAGGCATGAGCACAAGCACACAAACAAACACTGTTCTGTTTTAAGGTCAAGTTAATGGCAGATTTTTTAAAATAGAGGAAATTTGATTAAACACTACTTGACACTCCCCGGTGTCTCACTAACTCTCCAGATCTCTTAACCTTGTTCAACTGAAGGTTTTTTTCATCTTCACTTCAACATTAGTTGGCATTAAAAATTATTTGCTCATCATCCACAAAACATTTTGATGAATATTATTTTTAGACATTGTGTATAGTTTCTTTTCTTTCCTTTCGTGAGCACAGTTCAGGATGTGGTTGAATCAAGTTTATTAGAACTGCCAGAAAACTACCTGCGGGCTAAAGTTTCGTAGTTGGTGTTAAAAGGTCCACATATGATAGTTACTTCTTCTTTCTAACCATTTCCCCCGAGGGCATTTTTCCTCTGGACTGGAGTAAGAAATTAGTGAGAAACACGTCAAAAAGCCTGATGTGTGTGAAATAAAAGAAAACAAACAAACAAAAAAACCATCTTTGGCTCCAATGTATCAAATGGAGACTGTTGTTAGATGGTTAAAATGACAACTTTCACAACCATCTTTTCCCTTTTTTCAATTTCTCCTGTTAATTGTAATCTTTCTCTTAGCTTGGGTTAGGCTTTGCCCGCATTTGTCGGTCTTCCTCTCCACACTTTCTACCTCCTTGTCAGTTGTTTGTCCTCTTCCACCACTCCCAAAGCTCGCATCTTATTCTTACTGGAGCAGCAGAGGCCAAAGCTGCATCAAGGTAGCTTGCTTTTCATGCCGCTGTCTGTGTTTGAGAATTTTTAAGTACTTAGGCGGTTACACTTTTATATGATTGGGAGATTGTTGCAGGCCAAATTATATATAAACGTGCGCTTGGATATTTTTTTCCAGAGGTGTAAAATGAGTGTAGTGCAGTCGTTGTAGTAGTGCTGAGTATTTTCAGTAGGCAGTGGAATCCAGCGAGAGAGCTGAGCTCAGATTAGAGGTGGTGGGCTGGGGGAGTAGGACGGTGTTTGAGAAGCTTTACTGCCAAAACTGAAGGAAACTGAGCAGGATGAGGTGTCAAAAACAGAGTGTGTGTGTGTGTGTGTGTGTGTTGACAGCAAATAGCTTTAGATCTGGAGCCACATGGAGTATTTTGGTTGTTTCACTTAATGTTTTACAACCACTGTTGCACCTTGTGGTGCCAATAAATAAATTCTGAGCCTTGCTGTGTGGTGATGAAGCTGCCTCACTTGATGGATGTTTTCGGCTGCTACAGAGCCACGTCAAGTAAACAGCGATTTCTTTTTCTGGGAAGGGAAAAGATGCAAATCAGGAATAAGAAATTATGTTTTGGAGTTGCAAATATTATATGTTAGTTGATTATCACCAAAACTATTATCTTTTCTGTCAATTTGAAAGTGACTCATGATTATCATTATTTGTTTTGATGTTTTAAAGTGTGAACATTTTCTGCTCTTCCATCTCATATCCCTCTTAACTAAATGGCTGTGAGTTTTTGAGTCAAAATAAGACATCTGAACTCATCCGGGCTGAGATTATATTAGACATATATGAAATGATAATGAAAATGATCATCAGTTTTCATCAGTAAATGTTTTTCAACTCTACATTTCCTGCTATTTTTCTACATTTCCAGTCTTGCAAAAAATATGTCTTTTTTTTATGTCTGACTGCTTTATTAAAAACTTTAATGGTCTGACACCCATTCTTCACACTCACCCACATACTTACCTACATACTCATACGTACAAGGCTTTGCAACCACCCTGCAGAATTAAAAATCGTTTGCTTGTGTAACAGATTTGTGTGACGGACAGGGCTCTGAATTCCATTTCATTTCATTCTTTCTTACGGTTAAAGTACTTGTGGGAGTGAAGGATAAATTGCTTTTCCATCTTGAAGGGTCAGGGCTTTCAGGTATTGATATTCAGTAACATTTCCACCCTGTCCAAATGATACTGCGAGCAGGGATTCAGTGAAGACTACACCATAGATGAGCTCCGTGCTGTTGTCTCGCACACATGCACATCAATATGTTCTGTGACTTATTTAATCTCGCCGCCTGCCTGTGAGCTGTAGTGCCACAACAGAGTAATTCACTTTACAGTCCATGGCCAGTGAGCAAATACACTAAACTCTTTAAATTAAGTATAAGTTATAGGCACTTTCAATATGCCATCAATTCTTCTGCAGTGTAGACAATAATCATTTCTTCTGTCCAACCTGTGGATGAAATCCATTCAGCAGCCCAGCCATGGCTTGAGAATTTCTGCTAATGTCAAAGCATTATTTCAATAATGCCTCAGTGGCATTTCTGAAGTGTCTTCTTAATGTCTCAGTCTGTCTGAGTAATACTCACAAGACTTCTATCCATTAATGCTAGCTGACTGAGGTATCATAAATCCTAAGAGAATCGTCTTCTGCAGATTAAATGGAGCTGGAGAAGTTTAAGCTGTCTCTACCCCTGACACCTCTGTCACCGCAATTCACACACACTCACACACACGCCACAATCGCACACTCGCACAATGCCCAGAGAGCCAAGAGATATCGAGTGAGCTGGCTGCTGCAGGAGCCAGAGGACCGGGGAGATAGGCTGGTGGTGTCTGAGGAGTCTGGTGTGATCCCACAGCACAAATGACACACACTGCACACACACTGGACATAAAGAATGACAAACACACAGTGACACTTGGACACGGAGCACTGACCTTAAAGCTCCAGTAGTTAGGCTGTTGCTGTGAAGTTTCATGAAGGGAAAAAAAAAAAAAAAAAAAAACAGGGAAAGGGGGGAGACAAAGTGAAAAGTTAGATGGTTAACAATGGTTTGAGTTTACTGATATAAAAAAGAAATTGGAGAGGAGACAGAGGTTGCAGGCCTTTGACACGGAAATTCGAAACATCTTCCATAAAGAAGCATCATCATTCACATTTTCTAAATAGTTTGTGTGATACTACTTCTGAAGTTATTAACATTGTTGATGGCTTCTTCTAAACACCGATCGTTAAAGTGTGTTTGGTGTTAATGCGGGGGCGGGGGCTGCGTTTTGCAGGTGTCGGGTTACAATACACCTGAAACAAGACTGCACTGTTGGCTGCAGCTGGTGAAGGGGAGGAAATGAAAAGAAAGAAAGAAAGAAAGAGTGCCTCTGTTGTTGTGACACTGGCCTCGCTCCCAGACTTCTCCGCCATAGGCAAGCCACAACCGCTCCGTCTCCTCCTCGCTCTTCGTCTGTCTCTTTCGCTCTCCATCCACCTCTTTTCCTCTGAACCGTGCTACCTCACCTGATTTTTTTTTTTTTTTTTTTCTGCCAGCACATGGCTGTATATCTCATCTGTCCATTTGCTCTTCCTGCTGCTCCTCCATGTATGAAAAGGTGCCTGCATGTTGCCGGTGGCCTCAGTAAGTCGGCTTTCCATTAAAACGTAGTTACGTTACAGTTAAAACCCGGCTGAGCCACTGATGGCCTAGAAATACCTCAAAATGACAGGGAAAATTAAAAAAGGATTGGGAAGAGTTCATGCATTTTAATTTTATAAACTCTTATTCTAGTTTTTATCCTTATCTGCAGGCAATTTTCAGTCCATTCAGTGTCACTGCCAAAGGACCCAACTTACTCTCCAGGCAGAGGAATAATAAAAAAATAAAATAAATTAAATAAAGTAAAAAACTGACAAGTTTTGATTCATGATAGGTGGCGTTTTTTTTTTTTTTTTTCCCATTATCAGCCTTCCACTTTTATACTGTCTTGAAAAAAGCTGAGATGATTTCAGTAAACATAAGCATCAATGGTAACATCATCCCTGATTACAACCTTATTGTTATCTAATCTTTCACTTAATCTTCTCTCATTTGGCCTTGTTGCCATTCTTCTATTCTTTTTCCACTTCACTCTCTCTTTATTTCTTCTTTCTTTTCTGTCTCTTTTTTGGAACAATCTCGTTTGATACAAATGTGTTCTACTTACAGCAAACCAGGTAATATGTCCTGGCCTAGAGAACATGTAGTCAAGCACAGGCCAGACAGGTCATAAAGACTGTGTCCTACTTTCATACAACGCAGAAACAGTATACAATATGTCCTACTTATTAATAATATAGGCAATTTTAGTAGATAAAATAGGAAATATCACAGTATTTTATAATTTAAAATAAAGAGAAGGCAGAAGCCTGAACATACTAAATGCTACCTGTAAGTATTGTGTACTACCCTGCAAGAAACCAATATAGTTACATTGCAACTTTGAAAAAACATGTCACAAAGAGAGCTCAGTTACAACAATTTTTTTTTTTTTAAGGTGTTCAGCTAACAGCTGTTCTGCCTCTCCCTGCAATTACTTACTTTCCAACTTTAAGCAGCAATTTTTTTTCTCCATATAATTCTTAACTTTAAGAATAACAAAACAACCAAACAACAAAAATATGCTCCCTCGCTGCAGGAAGTGCAGCTGATCACTAAAATAATACTGGATGATCCCAAATCATAAGATGTCGAAAAACTTGAAAACTCTAGATAGAGACGAGGAACCATTTCAGTAAGCCACCTCTTAAAACAAGCAGGGAAGATATATTTACATTATCTCAGAGTGACACTTTTAGTAAAGAAATATGAAAGCATGCTGATTCCCAAATGGCAGTTTTAGAGCGAGCCAAAACAGGAGGTACAGAGTCTGGGGTCAATTTGTCTCCAAATAATTATACCAAACAGGAAAAAATCCTGCTCATGCTGATGAAAATTTCTGTTTCCTGACTAGTTGTCCTGTATGTTTATATTATAAAAGCAGGTCGGTGAGTGATCCGAAGCTATAAATCATGCACATGCTGTTTGAATGGAAGTGGTCAAAAAGCTGATAGTCGGTCAGACTCAGGAGGGAGGGATCATGGGTAAAGTGGGTCGCAGATATGGATAAGATAACACATTTTGGACCCGTGCTGGCCTTGACCGCCTTGCTGTGTGCCTGGCACTTGTTCAGCGTGGCCCGCCTGTAAAGCTTCAGTCTTGACAATCCGGTGGACTGCCAGCGGCTCAGGGGCAGCGCCGGCGCATCGTAAATAATTGCTGCCCACTTGCTCAGACATTAATGATTTTATTTTTCCCCCCACAAAGCTAAATGACTCTGAGAGCTTCAGTGGTGCAGAAGTGATGTGTGGTCTTTTGTGTCTGTTTGTGCTGGTGTTTCACTGTTTGTTGATTTAATGAGGCTTACTCCCAGTTCTCAGGTAAAGTAAACACAGTCATTCTTCACCACCTCTTGTTGTTTTAAACGTTGCACTGTGGGCAGCTGCACATACACTGAACTTGGACTTTGAGATGCAAATACTGCTCTTGAAGGGTGTGAGAGCGAACTGAACTGAACTGTAGAGGGACGATTTCATTTCCCAGTGACAGCTTTAATCATTCAATCATCACTGCAATCAATGCAGCTGTCCTGCATAGAATATATATTCATGATGCCGTTAAATACTTTCATGATTATGACACTGATCCCTGATGACAGATGAAACTCTTGACTTAGGCTTTACTATTTAGCTCAGATGTCCATGTTATAATTTTTAACCTCCTGTTGGATTAAATATGCTGCCAGCCCCCGGGGGGCAAAGAAACTGAGATATGTTTGTAACATTATATTAAACTTGGGAGTTGACCACAGAGCTCCTACATACGGACGTTGCCTCGCAGAGTGGAGCGCTGCATTACCTGACCTGCATGTAAAACAGGCTACACTCACACCACCCCTCCTCCACCTTATCTCTTTCTCATGTTGTCATCCTCTTTGCACTCCCCGCTTCCCTCTCAATCATTCTTACTCTTCGCATCTTTCGGTCCAGTTTGGTGTCTTGGTATTACCGCAGCCTTTTTCCTCCCCCTCTCTGTATTTTAGAGACACCCACACCAGTCTGTACGGTGCGTTTAATGCTCACCCAGACAGATGAATAAAAGGCTCTGTGTACAGTTTACAATATCATCCACTCAGCCAACATCTAGCCTGGGTTTCTGCTTTCTGAGCATATGCACACTATCACCACAACAACCACAACAAACATAACAGGCGTGGAATCTAATCCCAACTGGCACATCTTCATCGTACATGCACACACACACACACACACACACGCACACGCACTCACTCTATCAGCCTCTGGCTTCCAGTTTCAAGCTCTCAGTCCTGTCTCACCTGCAGTGCACCTGTGCCTGTCCACCACTCCAGTCATCCCAGGCTGTCCGTCAGGTGCAGCAAATCCTCATCGTGTTTTTTTCCCCCCCGTCTCTCCCTCCCTTTGCTTCTCTTACCCTCCCTCCCTCTCTCTCTCTCTCTCCGTCAGTCAATCTCCCTCTGTCTCACCCTCTCTCTTTCTCTCTGTCTCGCTCTCGAGTAGCACATGCGGCGGAAACTCTTTATTTAATTCATTACAACACCAGCCGATTAACTCCTTCGCAGATGGGTGCCTGCTCATGCTGGTGCTGGCTAATTGAGCAGTGGGCTGCTTGACTGGCTGCTCTGCTCCTCTTCAGCTCCTCCCCCTGCTCGCTCCTTCCTTCTTTCCTTCCTTCCTTCCCTCCATGCTGTCCATGCTTTGCAAATCCACAAGATGACATGGATTCCTGGGCTCTGTTGCTTCCTCCCGCATACTGAGAAGATGCCCTGTCACTTTAGGACTGTCCACTCCTCCAGCAGCTGCCTTGATTTTTCTTTTCTGTTTCTTTCTTCTTTTTTTTTTTTTTTACCGTCTATCTTCCACTGTGTATTCTCGTCTCCAGCTTATTGTACAATCCCTCTGTCTCCACACAATCTGACCTTTGCAATGTAATATCCCTGTTTGCCATATATGGGAGAGGTTTCCAAGGCAACTACAGACTCCACTTGTCTTTCACACACCTTCCCTCTCTCGCTCCCTCCCTTTCATTGGCTCCAGACTTCCCTGATGTGCTTTTCTGTCACGTCACTATGGTTTTGTTTTTTTAAATACACACACAGCAGCAATGCTCAAACAAAAGGAGAGCATGTTTGTGTACAGTACAGTATTTCCATTCAGTCTAAATGAAAGAGAGGTAGGGAACAATATCGATCATTAGTATTTTGTGCGTTCAGCATGTGCATGTGTGCGACTTTCTGCCTCCTTTTATATCTCAGCAGGACCAGCTTTGCCATTTAAGTTCTGCACGAAGACAAGTTTGGCCGTGACAGCTTGATGACAACTTCTGCGAACACAAAGACCACCTGACAGCCTCCTCTAGCGCATTTACTCTCCCGCCATTATCTCAATGAACACAATGTGAATCATTGTGCTGCTTTCCCTCTAAATGTTATCTGACAAGAGACTTATTGTTGCTTATTGATATACATGACTCCATCTGTCTCTCCATGTAACATAATTTGCTGGTGCAGTGACAAAAGAATAACCCCTATGACATGCACCAATTAATACATATCAATTTGACAATGACATTATGGTGTTCACCAACAAAAGATACTGTGCACAACCACAATTCTGTTGAACACCATACCTGCTCACGTGCAGACCGCTCTGAAGTGCCCCTCATGCTGGCGTGGGAGGGTGAGGGCGAAGGTGGGTTGTGGTGTGGGCTGTGGTGCGGATGCTGCAGTTGCTGCTGCTGTTGTTGCTGCTGCTGCTGCTGGTACTTGCTCTTCAGATGATCCATGAAGGCGTCCCGTTTGCGCTCCATGTCGGCCTTGTGCAGGTTGGTAAGTGCCTCCAGGCTCTGGGCGGCGCTGACGGTGTGGCGGTGCTCCGACGTGTGCACCAGGCCCACATTGGAGAAGCGCCGAGCGCTGTTCCCCAGCGTCCGGTATTCCCGTGGATATTCCAAGTCATCTGTCGAGATCATGTGAGTGCCACCACGCTCGGGATCTGAAGGATAAGGACAGAAGAGGAGAAGTGGGGATGAAGGAAAGAAAGGAAGGAAAGAAAGAAGGAAGGGGTAGAAAGTGTGCAAGAAAGAGGTGAATCGCCACCCACACAGGCATGCAGAGGGAGTTAAAGGTGGAGACATACATACAGACCGGACAGATACACACAGGTAGGAACAAATGGAGCAGAGAAAGGAACGGTGGGAAAATTAAGGCCCAGAGGGGATAGGAGAGAGAGAGAGAGAGAGAAAGAAATGGGATGGGATGTTAGACTATTTGCCACCAGGACGGAGCAGTTCCCTGAAGAATTATTGATTTCAAGTTCTAAAGAGAAGGAAAATGAGAAAAGTAAAATGCTTCTGCAATAGATCAAAGGAAGAGGTTCAAACCGAATTTGTTTTGCTGGATATTCCATTGTGATAGGCCTGCCTTTTTTTTTTTAAGAAACAGATGAAAACAAAGTGCTTAAGTTTGAGTGACTGAAAGTCAAGTGAGAACATATTGGAGCACTTCTTTAATTTCTGTCCTTGTCTGTCTCTTTCACACTCACTCCTGCCCTTCTCTCCAAGCTTTCCCTCCATCCCATGATGCTCTCTGCTATGTTGTTTATATATCCTCACCATCTCTCATCTCTGGAGGGTTACTGGTTTGCTGTCTGTTTTTAAAGGAGGCCCATCACTCTGACAGCCCGTGGCCTTTTATCAGTGCTCTAACTGACAGACAACACAGCCAGAGGTGGAAGGCACACGGGAAAGGAAGGGAGGCAGCCGGCAGGAGACAGCATGGTTACACAGATAAATACGTAACTGAAAAAAACAATAAACGTGACGCGTGATAAAAGCAGGGAGCCATTGGCCCGGTCAGTTACCTTGCTTAGGAAAACAGGCCCCTGCGTTGGCTAGAAGAGAAACATGCCAAGGGTTAATTTGTGTGTTTGTGCACAAATGTGCAAGCAAACACACCACAACATAGTCACATGACCATCAGAAAAGTGCTATCATTCCACGATAACACTTTTTCTGAATTACAATTAATTAATGCATTATGTATGCATTATAATGTATTCATAAAGGTTAAGATATGGCAAGATGTCTGTAATGCTAATAAGGGTAAAATAACCTGAACGGGAAATGACGGTAGTCATGCATTTTACACAGTAACACACGTAATCATTAACCCCTAATAAACACATTTTTGAAGCAGCAAGAGACTTCAGAAATGGATAATAATAATAATAATAATAATAATAATAAAAAGCCAGTCAAACAAAAAGAATAAAAAGTGCCAAGCCTTGACTGGGCTGAGTGAAGAGGACCATCTGTACATTAAAGGCTCATCAGCACCATTAGAATGAACTGAGTGAGAGCGCAGCAGAGGGAGGCTTCTTGGGGCAGAAGCAACAAATGGACTGTTACTGAATGCAGATGAAGAGGACGAGGAAACTGGCCACATGGGAGCTGCAATGCTCTCCAGTGGACAAACCTTAACACTGAGAAAGTCTGTGAAGGGTAGGTCTGCGCCGATTCTGATGCAGCCGCAGTCAAACGGCATGCTCGTCATGAACCCACGTTCATTCTCACAGAGATACAGCACCCGAGTGTGATCAGCTGTTTCAGCACCCTGCCCCTATATCCCCTACATTATGAAGTGCTGATAAACTCAGTAGGGGTGAAGCAAAATAGACTGACCTCCTGTTTAATAGCATTACCATCGAGCTCTCGACAGCAGACCAAAGCCATCGGACATATTCATCTGGCCCCACTTGCAGCCTCCCAGATCTCTGCTTTACACTTCATTAGGCTGCAGCTTATTGTGTATCAGTTAACAACGATCTGACTCAAGGGCCCCGTTACAATGGCTGGCAAAACTGGGCCTATGTACTCCAGATAATGTGACTCAGCATTCTCAGTGAAAAGCTGAGTTGGCTATTCTGGCTTATGAAGCTGTGAAGACATCTAGAAACTGCATCAATAATAACATTATTAACATTTTAAGTTCAATTTTGGAAATATTTAGGCACAAGCAGAGGTTAAGATCATGGATTTACTCAAATACATTTCATGTGATGCTACTAAAAAAGTAAATTGCTGTGTTGCGTTATGCACCTCGCCGTATCCCTGCTCTGGAACACAGCCCAGAAACTTTCCAGTGTGCAGTATTTGAATATACTTTGCAGAGGTGTATATAAAGTCCTCATCATGATAACACAAATAAAGGTTGTGTGGGCAGGAGAGCAAGAATAGAAAATGGGAACAGGTTACTTCTGTCATTGACAGCCATTATAATTCTGCATAAACTGACAGACAATATCCCTGGCGACCAAAACAATCTGTGCAAGCCCACGCAACAGCAGCACCATTTAAACCTACATAAAAGGCTCATGAAGGGGCAGGTTGATGGTGGACCCTTTATCACAAGAAAGCAATGTTTGTCAGGAAAAACGGGTCTGCAGCAGGCCAAATTGCAGCTACAAAGACTCCACCTCCAGGAAAAAGGTGCAGTCTGTGGGTCGAGGAAATAATAGGAGGACTTGAATGACAACAGCACCCCAAAATCAGAAGATCTATGAGCTCAGCCAATGACGCCTCAGCTGCACTGTCAAGATAGAGCGTGCATTCAAGAGCATTAACCTGACTGAATAGAAAGCGCCTGCTGCGGTGGGCGTGGAGAGATAAGACAAACAGAAGGGGAGAAATGACCTGCATGGAGAAAAAGATACTGCAAGGCAAAAAAAAAAAAAAAAAAGGAAGAAATACAGAGAGAAACTCCTTCTAGCAGGCTGATTAAACGCTGCAACTCATTTTGTCTTTCTCGGAGTGTATGTAAAATAGATTAAGCCTAAAACCTGCCTCTGTCAGTTGAGTTCGGTCCAAAGATGGACGATGAACCACAAGAAAGATGGCAAATGTATTCATTAACTTATTATTTCAGAATTTTAATAAGTAGTGATTTTCATGTTTTTCCAGTCGCACATAAGATCTGTCCTGCATTTAACTGAGATATACATTCTCCCCAAGATTTTACTTTTTAGGTCACCAGTCTGCACTGCCTGAAGAGGGTTATTTATATTTCTATGCATGTGTGCGGGATGAGACATTTGCCAACCCTCCCACAACAATTATGAACACTTATTCTGTATATTCTTTATCACCACGGGCAAATCCTACTTTATTTCCCACCAATCGCCTGCTAAACTCTTAATACTTTCAACTTTCAAGGAATGACTGCTCAACATATGCGGGGGACATATGGTTTGGAAAATCAGGAGAGCGCTTTGATGGATTTGGAGGAGGGAGGCAGAGCAGCTTCATATTTTCTGGGCAAATTAACAAGTGGGTCAGAGGGAATTGAGGGTACAGGGGAGTCTTCAAGTAGCCCAGAATGATGAGAAAGCTGCAGACTGCACTTATGCAAACAGAAGTCTGAGGTTTATATCTAAAGTCAGAGGTACTTCAAACGTTTGGACTCTAAAATTGCAGCTACAGCACAATTTGAGGGTACTGGAGTTGCCCTCGCATTAATGCATTATCTGTTGTCACCATGAAAACACAAAGGTTACTTCCATTAATATCTTTTAGGGCTGAAACTATTTCTTCTGTTATCAGTTAATGGGCAGAATATTTTCTTCATTATTAAATGAATGGCTAAGTATTTAAAACAACAGAAAATAGTGAAAAATGCTGGAATAATAATAATAATAATAATAATAATAAATAAGTCCAATTATCCTGCTTATCCTTTCTGGTTTTGGGGGCTGGAGCCAATCACAAATGACTCTGGGTGAGGACGGGGATACACCCTGGACAGGACAGTCTATCACAGGCCGACAAATCACTCCTATGGGAAACTTTAGAACAACCACTTGACCTAACCGTCACCTCTTTGGAATTTAGACAATCGATTATCTCAATTTAAACCCAGACCCATCTTGGTGTTAGGCGACAGTGCTGATCACTCCACCACCCTCTAATATTCATAGAAAACTGAGAGAAAAACATTTTGATAACATTCTTTCCAAGGAGCCAGACAGGTTGTTTTCTGTAGCTGTGAAGCAGTAATTATTTGTGTGTGCTGTTTAATATGAAGCTTTTTGCTAACCCCGCTGACACATACATGGGATCTGGAGCTGGGTCTCTGCACTGTTAGACGTCAGGGAAATGAAGTGGCATGAGTGCGTAAATAAACAAGTCCCTGAAAACAGAACATCATGCCAGGACAACTTTTGGAGCATGTTTGCAAGTCAGAGCCACACATTTTAATGACCCTCATTTCTGCATCATTTTATAAGACGAACTGTAGGCCTATTACCAAAGGCACTGCTGCCTGCTACCAAATTCCTGTGTATGTTAAGTAATGTAAAGACATTCTTACAATGTAATGCAATCACAGTTTTAATTATATCGTTTAATTATTGTTGTATATTGTATAATGAAATGCTTATAATTTCATTTATACTGTTTTGACTTAATGTTGCATTCTACATTTCTTTACATTTGTACTTAAAAAACCTTTGGCATTTTTTTTAAAATCTAATTTTATCTTTTTGTTCTTTATTATATTTGAATCAGATTATGAGATCTTTAACATTTGATTATAACATTATTTTATAACATTATTTAACATTACTTTTAACATTATTTTTCCCCCTAGGGACACATTATTGCCCGATTGTTTTCCTGTTTATAATTTTGGTATGAAAACAGACATATCTGAAGGTAAAGAAGCTTATCTGACTTCAATGAGGTCTTTATGTGCAAATAATGTTATGCTTGAGGGAATTGTACATTCCCTCTTCATTCCCTGCGTAGCATTGTCTATATCTCAATTACAATATTTCTGGCTGCTTTGGTATTTGAATTTATATGTTACTGTAGATTTATTGTACAGTCTAGATTTTTAATTTCTAACTTCTATATTTCGTTCATTTTGTACTTTTTTTTCTCTCTTTTTTAAGTATTTTTCTTTGCTCTTCTATATTCTCCACCTTATTTTCTTTGGTTCTATGTTATACTGTAGAGGACACAAGAGCAAACGTAATTTCGATTCCTTGTACGGACAGAAGAATTGACAATAAAGTTGACTTTGACTTTGACTTCTGTGACAATGCATGGTCCTCACCAGATGCTCTGTTTTCACACTGCCGGATAGGAATGGCAAGGTGAGCTCTTCCCTCTGATACTCAGGCTAATTTACTGTGTGGGAGGCTGGCTGTGACTGCACAGGGCAAATAGACCGGCTGAATAATAACCAAGGAAGAAAGAGGAAAAGGCTTTGTTTGTTGTTGTTGTTTGTTTGTTTGTTTAAATCAAGTAAAGGTAGGTTAAAGCAGCGAATAGCAAATCTGGTGTGTCTATTAAGGCTACAGGCAACAGGAAACAAACCAATCAGCCAGGCCTACAGCTATGGCCTGCATTTGCAACTCTATATGCTCCGATGGGAACAGTTAAAGGAAATAGAGAGACGGGCATCTCAGATTTAAATATAACCTTATAAAAATCACCAATCAGCCTAATAAAAAACCCTGCAGGTCACAACTCAACAACCAAATCATTTTAAACACAACAGCTGTGGGGTCAAATAACCTGCAGTCATATAACGGTGGTTACAAAGATGCAGATTTAAACACTGAAACAAGCTCACGCTCTGTCATTGGACTCTCCATGATGATGCTGCTGTGACACAACAGCAAATCCTTCAAAAAGGGACAAGAGCGAGCTATTACACAGATCTTGAAATGTACTACCGCAGATATAGTAAAGAAGACATTGGGATTGAATTGAAAAAAAGAAACTTTGACCTTGAAAAGGGAACTTTTGTTTCCATCTCGCTCTCTTCATCTTTTGCTTCATATGCTCGCGCTGGTGCCTTCTATACACTTAACACAACAAGGCTCTGGGTAAAAATACACACACAGCAGCAGGTATGCGCATTTTACTTTTTTCTTTCTCCATTAAGGTAATCTCTAAAAAGCTCCTAAGCACCACTGTGCCAGAAGAGGGAAGTTAAAAGGGGTGAAATTGATGGCAGGGCAGCGAGAGCCAGCCATCAAGAGGTCGGTTGGTCTCTGTGTCTCCACTGGACTAAATAACAGTCTGAGACAATTCGATGGCTCCAGGCAGCCTCGTGTAAAACTGACTGAGACAACTGCAATGTGTTGCTCCGCGCAAAATGATGGTCACGCCCTCCTGATCATTAAAACATGCAAAATAGTGCCTTCTTCTGTTTTCCCATCATTTGTCTCTCTCCCATCCACAACCCACCCCACATCCTCTTTGTTTTCCTGAGCGATGCTGGGGAATACTATAGAGGTAGGCAAGCTAAAATTGCAGACATTATGTGGATCCAGGAAAGCACCTGTTAATACACAAAAGGCCCATACTAAAAAAAAATTATAGGATGATACTGCTCCTCCATAACATCTCTAGGGCCTTCTGAAGCTGAGCAAATGAAAGATGTGGATTCGAGTGGAGGAATAATTCAAGTGATGATATGCAATTGTGGCAGAGAGAGGCAGAAAGAGAGAAAGGGGAGAGGTAGCAAGCATAATAGTTCTTTGTTTCACATGCCATCCTTGTAAAAGCCGACTGTCTTTCTCAGGAATAGCAGCGGTCCAGTAGCAGGTGAAAGAGCATCTTAATTATACCCTGTCTTTGCGCCATGTCAGTCAGCACACCATCACCATTGGGTGTGGGAATGAAGACGCTCCAAGCACACCACCTCATTACATTAGTGCTGCTCAGTTTATCTCACTGGGGAAGCAGCTGATACCTCGTATAAGATGCTAGAAGGAGACAAGCAGAGATAATAGAGTTTAAGAGGTGGTAGATGGAAGGATGTTTGGATAGCGTCAAGGCTCTGTGCCTGCCCACAAACAGAGCTACATCAAAGTGCTGCATTTACCCTGTCGGCAGTGCATAGACCTCTGATCTCCACGGGGTGCATCGCTGACTGGTAGTCACAGGTGTAATATGCTTCAGTCAAAGTCTTCCACAACACTGCATGGCTGCAGAGCGGTATATTTTAACCTTCACATGATTTACCTGGTGTTTTTGAGGTCATGGTGTAAGGTGAAGCGTTTCTGTAGAGATTTTAATGTTGTTTAAGAAAGGTAACCCATCATGGCGAACATTGTTATGGAGTTGTATAGTTTGATTTGAAATTTGCAAAAAACAAAACAAAAAAAAAAAAACACCAGATATGATTTAAAACATTGTTACGTAACCATCAAATCACTTCCTTCTCATTCAGTGTCCTGATTCTGTCCATTGATCCAAATGTTGTTAATATCATAGCCCCTAATAAAAAAGTTTGGGTGTTGCACTCTGGATGGGAATGGCAGAGACTGTGGACGGCAGGTCTGAGTCACCATAATCTCACAACATGACTGTTGCTGGGAACACAACCACCTACTGGAGAGATCTAATGAGCTTGGCCCACTCTCACCTGCAGAACATCAAAAGCAAACACACCTTAAATGTTTGCTGTAATCCGATTACTTGTCAGCCATCATGATTATTAAATGTTAATCTGATACCTTATTGATCCCGACTGGAAATGCCTTTTCCTGTCGGCATACAGTGTCAGTTACTGAGAGGTCCAGGTCAAACACCGCCAACGTCCTTTGTTCACAATGAAATGAAGCGAGAAAGAAATTACAGCAACTGTACAAAACCACACCTAGTTTGTTAGATGAGATGATGCTACATCATCTCTACAAGTGCCAGCCACACTAGACTTGTTGCCTTTTCATGCCCCCCCCAAAAAAAAAAAAAAGATTCACTGTATAACATGCACAGGAACAACAACATGCCATCAAAGAGATAGACAACAAACAAACAGACATCCATCTGAACTAGTTAACTTCATCCTGCTGTCAGAGATGGTGGTACTCCTTCGGTATGAGAGAGGAGCCCAGTGTGCCTTCAAGCTAATCTCAGTGGATTCAGCAGAGCAGCACGATGAGCTAGTGAGGCAAGTGATGAAAGCAGCAACCAAACAAAGCATAGAAGACTGGTTTCTGAGCTGGGGAGCAGCATCACCACTGGCACCACCCGACTCGCTTCTCTTCTCCTCTTCTACGTTTCTTCTTGAGCACACTAACCTCTGACAACCATGCACTGAGATCTACATTTGTTTTCCTTTGAAACGATTTTGTGATTATTAGTTCTGTCTTTTCAACTGCAGTTATAAACAATGCATAAGCTGGAACGCCCACATAGAGCACAGTAGATCGATAAACGCCACACAGAATAACAGTCCTATTCTCTGAGCGAACGCGACATGAACACATGTGACAAGTTGTTGTTTATAATGACATTGACTGTAGAATGGAAAACAAGTAAAAAGGGGTTGTTGCAGTGAGGGGGTGAGGTAGGAGGGAAAGCACCACGGATGGAAAAAGCTGACTTTCCTGAGGGCTTGAACGTGACTCATAATCATGGAAACAGACCGAATGCAGGTGGATGAAAACAGCTGTACTTCAGCCACATTCACATTCTCCCCTCATAAAAACATCCGAACCGCATGGAAAGTGCTGCCACTTGATATAAAATGTGGAGATATTAAAAAGACACTTTACCTTCTGTATGGAGCTGCCCGGTCTGACCAACAGGGGGAGCTGCAGTAGCTGAGTCATTAAAAAGTGAGCATGAAATGCTAAAAGGTGGAGGTCACTGGTAAGAGAGATACTCTTATGATAGCTGCTGAGGACTTCTTACTAAATCTTTCACATCTAATAAGTCCCACAGGCTCTGTATCATCATCAGCCGAGCACATGCATACTCATGCACAGCTGCACACACACATTTAGGTATTCAGATAAATGTTAACGAATAAAGAGCTGCAAGGCGCCCACTAACTGCGACATGACTGACAACTAGGGTGAAAATTGGTTGAGTAGCACAAGAAAGCGAGAAAATCTAAAGACATAAATTGGGAGATTGGAGAAGCCATCTCTATCTGAGCTGATGCACAGAGCGTCTGAATATTCATGAGATGAGTGGGGTTATTATGAAGGAGGAGGGCAACATGAGGAAGACGGAGGAAGATGGAATCATAAATCTTTTCACAATAATAATCCTGTATTGTGTTTGTACAGTAAATTCTGTGTTCCTGTTATGTATTCATGGTAGAAAATTGTATAAAAACAGGTTAAAATAAATTTTTCTAGGTTCTGATCGTTGGTGGTTGGTGATGAAATTAAATCTTTATAATATAAAAAGGGCTGCTGAGTAATGAACCAACATACAATTACCACCCAACCCTGCAGTGCTACAAAGCTTGTTAGCCACTTTTGGTTTATTGTGCACTATAATGGTTCAGTCCCACTATTCAGTTTCTCCATCTCCTGGAAAAAAATATGTAATTGCTGGGTTACACATCAGCCATAATGTCAGGTTTGTGTTTCTGTCAGTTAGTTTTTGGTTTATTCTCACTCCTTTGCTCCAAAGTGCTACTGGCAGTCAAAAACTTAAATGCTGATATTATTCCACTGATTTGTTGCGGCAATATTGACCAAGAGCAAAAATAAGGAAAGAAAAAGACAAGTCAATTTTGATTCTAAAATGTTTACAGCGAAACAAAAGTCAAACTTTATTTAAGTACAGGCGGGCAGTATTTCTTATTGCTGTACATCCTTGAATGCAGGTCATTACACTTGCTCTGGACAGGTCATAGTTTCTGTCCGTTTCTCTCCTCAAGATGCCAACATGCTGACAGCATCAGGCTGATTACGCAACAACTTTCTGCAAGCATGTTGCCAAGCCTGACATTTGGAAACCAGAGCTGTCAAAACTTCCAATCTGTACATTACGAGCACAGGAGCCAGGGTGGTTATTGTTTTTCTTTTTTTTTTTTAAAGATGACGCAGGAATTTTTAGGTTCTCAATCTGTCAAAAACACTCCCGTAGGCAAAACCACCAGGTATATAATGAGAAGACAATGCAAAATAAGTGAGTAAGAATATGAAAAATGGCGATTCATGCACCAGATAGAAAAATTGTGTGTTTTTGCTCAAGTGGGAGGAAAAGAAAAAAAAACAAAAAAAAAACCCATTTTATTCTGCCACAGTGACTGGACATGCAAAATGGATTACATGAAATATATGAATAGCTGTTGAAAAAGAAAAATACTGATGGTTTGCGATTGCATGGACAAGAGAAGTTATGTCACAGTCCTGATTCAGCTAAAATTCAACTCATTCTCCTCCTCCGATAACAGCTGAGTTACTAAAATCCATCGAGCCAAACAGAAATAACACTTAATTTTTATAGACTGCCTGCCAACACTGAAGACCTTACTCAAAGCTTTTATTTATTTTTTATTTAACCAAAGTAAAAAGCACCGTATTCTAGTAGAAATGAAGGGTAACTGCAAAGCATATACAGTGCTTTTTTTGTTCTATCTAATTAAACACTTAAGTATCAAAATAATATCCATAACAAGATTACTACAAGATCAGTAAAGGGAAAGCCAAAACCTGATTTGTGCTGCTAAGACTGGAGAGCCTAAGGTTTTGTAATGGTCGTGTAATGATGTGTAATTTGCAGTAAATCTTGCCATCACTGCTGGTTAAGACTATCTCAGCTGGTAGTGGAGCAGCAGCATGAAAGTTACTGCTTTTACAGGGCAGGATTACAGAGCTGGCTTCAGTGCGTGGTTTGTTGCCTGCACTCTTGGTAGACGTACTGCCAAGCCTCCAGCAGTATTAGCATGCTGTCATTCTTGCTCCAGACAGGCTAACCTAACAAGCACTTTCCCACAGGAACACATCTGTTGTCAGATTAGATTAGCACTGGCCATGAGCTATCAATCAAAGTGGTGAATTACATGACAAACTGAAATTTGTTCATCACTTACATCAGCTGATTAAATGATTTACCAGAACAGATGTGGGCAGGAGTGGTTGGAGGAGGCGTTGGAAGACACGAGGGATGTCAAGAGAGGACGCATTCGGCGCCACGAGTCATAGAGAAGTCACGGCAAGCTACGAAAAGTGAGAAGAATTTGTCTGGAATTCATCTGCTGCTGAGACAAAAGCATCACTGGCATGGAATTTGGCTGCATTTCAGTCAGCAATGATGTCATTTAATGGGTTTACAACCTTCGCAGGAGTCTGTAAAAAAAAAAAAAAAAAAAAAAAATTAATTAAAAATGATGCACTAACCTTGGTATTTGACTTTTAAAATGCACAAAAGTGCAGTTACTGGTGACAGCTGCCTCTGTAGCTGACTAATAGGCATGTAGCGAGGCTATTGATCCACACAGGTGGTGTGTTTGTGGTGACAGGTGTGATGGGAAGGCTGGGCTGCAGAGATAGCTGGGTGCCAGGTGATTAGCACTTAAAACTCTGCAGCACCAGCAGAAAACCCAGGCACCACAGCCAAAGGCGAGGACCTTGGTAAAGATTGACAAAGGGCAAGTTCACAGAGAGGCTGGGTTGGTATTCTTGTTTGTGTTATACGGAGGGGGGAGATTTGCACTTTCACAGTGCTGATTTTCTTCAAAATCACAAGAAAAACATTAACAATTTTCCTCGCCAATGGGAATTACTCTGACAGTTTAATTTGAGTGCTTCAGCTAGATCTTTCTTTAATTAAAAGAGCGTCAAAGATTAAAAAAAAAAAAAAAGCTCAGACAAACTGGAAAAGAAAGCAAAGTGATCAATCAGCCAGTCATTACCCGTGATGAGTACAACAGCGGCCATCATAATAGATTGGTCACCTAGGCAACAGGTCAGCTGTTTTACAAACTGCAGCAGGCACTAGGACCCCCCACACAGCCAGTGACGGATGTGGCACGAGGAGGGCAGCAGAGATTACAAGTTGCCGAGTCAACATGGCTCAGATGTGTGTGATGATGCTGATAGTCATGTGTCACAGTACAAACTGCTCTCTGTCAGCTGCCACCAAACAAAAGGCAAATGGAGAGGAGGACAGAGAGTGGCTGGTGGATTTTCCTACAGCTGGCTCACGGGGAAATGGATTTGTGAGTCAAATTGAAATTATAAATCCTTTTTGCAATGAAATATCTCTGATCTATGAGGTGAAATACATCAAAAACAGACACGTTGATACGGCATCACAAGTACAAAAATGCCATCTTTCTTTGAAGTAAGGTGGAAACAACGGCAGAGATCAGAGATGAAACCCCCATGTTTTACACTCCAGCCTGCTTTGGAGGGTTTTGTCACGCCTGTTGAGATCAACAAACAAGTGGGGAGATGAGTGGCACACAGCAGTCCCTAGTGGGGTGTTGGAGTAATTGCTTGTTTCACCGTTCCCCAGAGGATATCACGAAGAGTGCTGCGAGGAAGCACTGCAAAACAGCATCCCCACCTTCTGTTTCACATCCCCCATCACCCTCTGCTGCCCGCCTCTTTGCCTGTGTCGCAGAAAAGGCAGCGGCAGGATGGTGCGACCCGAGAAATAAAGCTTCATGTTTCACTTGGGCCCACGGTTCACTGTACAGTTCGAATGACTACTAATTGTTCTACTGCCAATGTTTTTTGATTATTATGGTAAAACAGCATATTAAAGGAATTAAATTGGGAGCTCATAATCTGATATCAGTTTGGGTCATTAGTCTGGTTATGGGATAGAGATCTCACATTTATGTCTGTTTTGGAGAATATTTGACTTTGGAAAAGACTTGGACCTTCCTGTATTAGTGAAGTGAAATCCTTGTATTTTAATTTTATAATAAACTTGAGCTGAAATTAAAGGCAACCAACAACTTGTGGCATGTTTATGCTACAAATAATAGTTTTGTCTGAGTCTTTAAATGCTGTGACATTTGTAGACACAGTTTTTTACACGTCTATGTTTCTTTCCTGACTAGCCAAAAACAGAAAAAAGCTTTTATCTGTTCTCAGCTTTTTAGTTGGGGTTATTTTCTGTTTGTTTGTTTGTTTGCTTTGTTGTTTTGTTGTTTTGTTTTGTTTTGTTTTTGTTTTGTTTTGTTTTTTTTTTTTTTTTTTTGCAGCAGCAGCAGCAGCATGGATTTCACAGCAGCAGAACAGACATTTTCCTCTGCTAAAGAATAGCTTTCTTTGGCTTCACTGACAGAACTGCGCTTTAATAATGACGTGTTGCATGACATCCGGCTCATCCATCACTTACTCCTTGTGTGTGTTTCATGGATTGAACGGACCACTTTAGTCTGCACACTAATGGACACGCAGTAATATATGCTGCATCATGTGCATGTCTACGTTTGGATGCAGATTTTTCCCCTCACCATTCACACCGTCATTGATCTATGTACACATGCATTAAGGGCATTATCTCATTATTTTGCTTCTTAAGGCAACAACACATCCTCCTCCTCCTCCTCCTACCCCTCCCCGTGATGTCTTTGTCCCTCTCTATCTCGTGCCTCCACCGGTGCTGCCTGTGTTTCGTGCAATTCGTTGGGGCTGGAGTGCATATGGATGAAGGGGCGGGGCAGCCATGCAGATGGATGCGTGGGTTTCTGTGGTGATGTACTGCAGGTGAGCGAGGAAGAGCAGCCAGTTGGCACGAAAAAGGAGGAGGAGATGACGAGTTAGACATTAACAAGCTGTCACTGCCAACACAACACAGCGCCCACTGCAACAACAAAAACAAGAAAGACACCCCTCTGACAAGCCTGGTGTTATAAACAACAACCAAACAGGCATGCTCTTTTTTTATACCCACAGAGTAGAGGTACAAACCGCAGGTCAGGGGATGTTGACATGAAAATGAAACCTACACGGGGAAATGAGGGGTTTTGTTGTTGTTGTTGTTTTGCTATAAACAAAGCTTTAGTTGTTGAAAGTTAAAAGCGAGAATGTAAAGTTTCCCGTCCCCTGCCAAACTAACCTCGACGTCTCATCTCACCCCCAAAAGGCTTACTGCAGCAGGACGAGGACTAGGGAAGGATGCCGCTACCACGTCAAAAGATTTAGATTTATTTTTTTACTGCTGCATTCAAAACCAATTAGACAAAAACAAATGAAGTACATCTCGTGACAGCTTTGCTTTGTTTTCTTTTCCTTCTTTTGCTTTTGTGATGTCAGAGATTCAACAAAACATTCAGCACAAGGTGTCCCATTCCCCCAGCTGGTTTGACTTCACAGGAGACACATTAGGAACATCAAGGAATATTTGATTTGATCAAAATGGAGTTTTTGATTTATAATTAATATATCGCCTTTAATGTGTGAATGCTATGATCATGAACATCAATGAATAACAATGTTCCTGTTACTGGCATATTTTTCACATATTTTAATCGCACAATGGGATCAATGGCTCCTGGGGATTGATGCAGACATCCTAACATTTCCCAGTGCTCAATACTTAGAGCATCAAGTAACATTTAATGAAGTAAGAATGACATTTATGATGGGTCCTGAGGGCTGATCCGATTGGATGTTTTACATCAGTCTTCAGGCCTCATGTTGCCAATCACACCTGTGGGAAAGCTGCCTCCCTGGACACACACTGTGCTTCAGTGCCTTTGGAGCTAAACAGACCTCAGCACTATGTATCATAAACAGAGGTATTATCAAAATGTGTGTCTTGCTGTCGTAGTGATGTTGTGCTTTTTTCTTTTTACCACCTGCTGGCAGGATGAAGCTGATATTTTACAATTGTCAAGTGCTCTGCCCCAGAACCCAAGAGCACTTGGCAGAGCAGCCTGTGCCTAATCCAGTTAGTGCCAACAGTGACTCACAGCTAACTGAGAGAGAGAGAAAGGGATGTAGCTTGACAAGGAAGGAGACGGAGAGACAAAGACATCAGCATAGAGTGAGGCTAAGTATAGATGTGGATGAAACTTCGAGAGCTACAGACAGAATATGGGAATACAGAAGCTGGCAGAAAGAGTTTGTGAAGAAAAGACAAATCGATAGTTCATCATGGTGTAAAGGGTAAAAAGTGAGGGAACTTCAGGCAGAAGTGGGCCAAGGAGGTGCTTTTTGTTCACAGTTAAACAAACAAAAAGAAGAGGGAAAGGGGAAGTTGGCATTGGGGCCAAGGGTTGGATGAGTGATGGGAGAGGAGGAAGCCGGTGAGCGCAAGGTGTCCTCCAAATCCATTTATCACCCAGAGGCTCATTAGTATTTGTGAGTGGGTGTGTGGTTATAAATAGGCCTTAGAGCGTGTGTTTGACAGGAGGGCGTCTGGGATTTGACGGTAGGACATTAATCTCAGCAGAGAACCCCCGAAAGACAGACAGAGAGACAAACAGACGGATCTCCCAAAAACAAGCACACGAGGCCCCGTACATTCACTGGCTCGCTCACCTTATTCTGCCCCGACACTTGCTCACAATCACGTACGCAAAAAATGACATTGATTTGACAGCTGCTGTAAAAGCTAGTTCCTCATTTGAGGGTGCTGTTTTTAAGTTTTTAGAAGCAAAGCCTTCCTCTATTTTCTCTTACTGTCTCAGCTGTTTTTTGGCTGTCTTCATTTTGCCTTCCAGTTCTGACTTTAGACCCCTTCATGCTTCGTTACACACTTGTGATTTATTTCCAGTTCCCGCTTAAAAGCTTGTCAGTCACTCACGGCACGTACCCCAAGTTCTTTGTCTCTCTTAGAATCACTCTGCTCTTATTTGCATCCTTTCCTTCTCTTACCTAAAAAAAAAAATGCAGCTCTCTCACTGCTTTTAATTAGGGAAAAAAACTCCAACCAGTCTTATCTGCAGCTGACAAATGCTTATATCTGGAGCACAAGAATACATATGCTCCATTTTCTCCATGTAGATGGCGCCTCTGGCTACAGCTTTGCCCTAATGTCACCCCTTACACCATCACTTCCTCCCACAAGCACACAAGCACACACACAAACTATTTCAGGCTCCACTAATCCACTCTCCCAAAGCATCAGTGCAGATCCTCCAAAAACCTTTGTCTCTGGTCTCTGAGGTGACCAGTGCACACGCACACGTACACACACACACACACACACACACACACACACACACAACCTGTAAATCTTTGGCAGCATCTCATTGTAGATCGTCGGGACATAAAGCTGTCGATGTGTCCGGGAAATGAATGACTGAGGCTCAGAGCTATGGCTCAATCATGACCTAAAGCCGTGTACAACAAACTCAGCTCAAGCTGCTTTAAACTGACGAATAACTTCTAAAGACTGGTTTAATGACTAATGGCCCCTCGCTCATCACTGCCAGCTGATTCTGTGATACCTGACTTCCCCTGGTAAGTGGTATAATAAATACAGTCATATACATAACAAGGTACATAATAACATCAATAAATCAAAAGACAATGTGACAATGTCAGGAGTAGAGTTGAGGCTGTTTCATTCACTGTCCTTATAGCAGAAAAGGCCTGAACATCAAACAAAAAGCAACATTCAGCTGCACTTGGTGGACATAGCTGAGCATTTAGGAACCAGAGAGCCACATGTTTCCCTCAGAGGATGGTAAAGACCAAAATAAAGTCGAAAAGAGACTTTACATTTAAATATTACACTAACAAAAAGATAACACAGAGCACATAAAGTTAACTGAAAATATATATTTGCAGCTTCTTACCTTGGGAAAAAAAAAAATATTGCTATCACAGTTTTAAGCAGTATATTCTATCAACAGAGTACATTTATTTTTGTAACTAATGTGCAGTAAATGCTGAGATGGAAAAAACAAAGATGACCTGCCACTAAACTGGTGTGATTTATGGAAACCCGACTTTCACCCTGCATAATCAGACCTAACGGGACCCAGGGGGAAATAATACTGTTAGCTGACAGTAGGATGTGTCCATTTATTACTTCCATTACGTCCGATGGTAACAAACAGCTAAAAAACTGATTGTGGGAAATATGACTCAAGATTGAGGGCGAGAATGCTGCGACTGAGATTATAAATGGTCGTTTATATTTGTTGTGTAAAATACTCCCTTGAGGAATGTTGAGTGTGCAGTATGTGGTTTCAATTTGAAATAATATTGGAAAATGTGAGCGCTTTGCTGTGAGAATGAGGCTTTGAAATGTCCAAAGTACTAATATTTAGCAGCTATTGTGCAAATAACAACAAAACCTGTGCTTGAACCCTGCTGCTGGCAAAACTGCTGAAGTACTGAAGTATCACACGCTGCTGTTGTGATTTAGTATGCATCCCGTCTATTAGTAAGAGGAAGGCATCATGTGTTGCAATTGCATTTCCAAATGCGACAGCAGAGGAAAAGGGATTTTTCAAGAAATCTGCCACTGCTGAAAGATTCTATATATAACCTGACCACTGGAGAGAGCACATCCCCCAGAGAGCAAATGCCCGAGGCCAACTTTTTAGGCTGTGTCACCATCACTACAGAGCAGAAAAAATATATATATATATGAAAGGAAATATCACTTTGGGGGTAAGATGGAAATCTCACAAATACTCCCACAGAACCTTCCTCGTCTCCTCTCTTTTCATGAGCAATTTCACCTTCACATGTCACCTCACTTCCCCATGTTTGTGACAAACGGGGCAGATCCTGAGTGTCATGTTCAGTGCATGCCCCCAAAGAAAGGTAAAAAGCAAGTCTGACCAAAAATGCATCTTTTAAAGGGAGCTATTGTTACCACACAGTCTAACCATTTAAACTTGGGTTCAGTACGGTCATGTGTGATGTCTAAAGTTTCAACGGTTTTTTATTTTTTTGTACAGCATGAAGTGAGATGCTGTCTCATGCAGCTCAGCTTCGGAGCTGAATTAATAACAGTGATAAGTTGATCAACGGATTTGTTGATTGACAAATGAAACTGAAAAATTGTTGAAGTCATTTTTCAAAGAAAGTTTCTATCGTTTCCGGAGTGATGATTTGCTTATGGGCTTTGATTATGTAGTGGAGCCTGGAGATTATATTAGAAATATTAGGCCGTTGAATTACGACAGGGCACCACGACATTTGTGTTCGCTGCACCATTGCTCTCAGCTTCAGCGCTGAATGTCAGCCAAGTGAGCTAAACTACTGGGGCAAAGGCCTGTCCTTCAGTCCAGTGCGACTCTGTGCAGGTAATAGGAGCAAGATGCAGAGTTTTTAGTTTACCATGTAGAAATCTGTTATCACAGCACAGATGCCAAACAATTCACACGCCAGTAATTCCAAAATGTATGAAAACTATGACACAACCGCTCTCTGAAAATCACATTTATGTAGTCAGCTGAGGCGGAGTTAACCCTTAATTTCCTGATTCAGGTAGCCTGTTCTACTATCCTGCATTACACATCTACCTAATGTCTATAATCCACCACAGAGCACACGTGATAGGAACACCACTGTCTCTGGAATAGAGGCATGAGTACAGGCTTCTACTTGAGACATAAAGAAAATCCCAGCACAAACAACTGTCAGCTGCTCACTTTTGATCTCCCACTGCCTATGCTCTAGCTGTCTTGAATCTTTTAAATTCATTCTACAAAGACAACAGTGTAGCCATGTTTAGCATTGGAGGGAAGTCATTTATGCAGGTAGTTAGCATTGGTTTAATTTCTGCAGCTGCTTCCTTTCTTTAAGTGCACACCTGAAAGTGTGTGTGTGTGTGTGTGTGTGTGTGTGTTTTAGATGGTCTGACTTAGTGAGCTCTGCATCCTGTTGGCATTGATGGAAAATGCACACACACGCACGCGACACATTGACTTTCTTTTCAGTGATGAGATCAAACTGAGGGCAGAATGAATAAATAATGGTTTAAACTCCGGAGCTTCAGTTGACTAATTAACAAGGAAAGATTCTCCTCAAGGAGTAACAATGAAAAAAAAAAAAAAAAAAAGAGCAAGAGGAGGCCAAGTAGAAAATCAAGGATCACCACACAGGCTTCATTCACACCAATGTGCACGTTTGAAATATATTTACACACTATGTATTCACACGTACGTGCTCATCCTAATTTGTGATTCAGTGTGCTGTGAAAGAAAACAGGAAAATAAGGGAGGAGAGGTTTTGGCCTCTATTGACTCAAACCCCTGTGGGCTAATGAGAACTCAAACACACAGGCAAACACACACACAAGCCCTCATTACTTTCCTATCCCTGTGTCAGAGTGTGAAGGCGGCGGGGTAAGCATCTCATCATCCTCCTCTGAGGTTAGGATTGTCAAGACAGAGAAATCTCTGCGCTTGTCACTGCCCTTATCGTTTTGTGATCGGGTTAGTGCGTTGTGGTCACCGAAGTACACACACATATCCCATCTGTGAAGTCATAAGAGTGGCATAATTATGAAGAATAGAGCCAGTCTATATGGCCCAGCTGTTCTGCAAACATCATCCAACTGGTTTCCCTCCACAAACTGTCACTAAATATGAGCAAAGACAGGGACATTGATAGTTTAAAAAGGGAGTGGCAACACTGACTGATGGAGAGCTTTTATTCTGGCGGGTTGGCATCTCCTTGGAAACAGATGTGCTCAGTGTACAAGGGATAGCAGAAGCCCAGACAGAGAAAGAAAAAACACTATATCCAAATAAGCTTCAACACCAAAAAAACATTTTCGTTCTTGTAAACATGCAAATATAAACCAGCGTGGCAACAGAAGCAGCAACAACAGAAATCAAACGAACTAAAACAGACTCGCTGCAAAATACTTAAAAGGTCCCCAAGGGTGCAAAGGAAGCCATTACGGAGTTGGTGAAAAAGCCTGTCATAAATGAGGCAGGGGCAGCAGCCACAGCTTGAGTCCTGGAGGAGCAACGGAGCTCAACAGCCTTTGAACATACAGGAGCCGGGCAGAAGAAGACAGCAAAGCTACGTGACTCTCATAACAATAACTGTAATCACACAACTACACAAACACACTGTCACACACATCCAGAGAGCCCTTCAGTGTTTGCTGCAAGTTATCAAGATTAAATACCGCAAGCATCCAAGCGAATGCACCAACTGAAAAGGATGCCCCAAAACAAAGTGAGAAGGAGAGAAGAGAGAGGA
Source organism: Remorina albescens (assembly GCA_034769265.1). NCBI lineage: Eukaryota > Metazoa > Chordata > Actinopteri > Carangiformes > Echeneidae > Remorina > Remorina albescens. The sequence continues at coordinate 5,748,702 of CM068493.1, forward strand.
AAAAAGAAAGACAAAGAAAAACAGGACCAGACCACACAAAAAAAGGAGAGGGGACCACTCCAAGGGCCCACCTGAGGGTTTCCCGGCATTCTCCATTTGCGCTCCTTTCAGCCCTTTAGCCCTCACTCTTTTCTCTCGTCTAGGTCAATCCATCCACCCATCTCCTCATTCATCCCTACCCGTCGCCACCTCACCAGGACACTGGCTTCGGCAGAATATTGTATATACCAAAAAAAAAAAAAAATTAAGAGAGGGAAGGCAGGGAGGGACAAAAGGATTTTGAAAGAGGTGGGAGAGAGGAGGAGTATGAGAGGAAACACAGAGAGGGAGAGAGAGAAAGACACGCATACATAGATAGCAAGACAGCGAGGAAGCGAGAGAGGGGGAAGCAAGACTGCCAGTTCTGAACATTGTCTCTTTTCTTTCTGTCTGATTGTGTGTCCCTGGCTGTCTGTCTTGGTCACTCCTCTCTCTCTCTCTCTCTCTCTCCGTTTCCCTCATTATGTCGATATGAGTGGTTGTGCCAACCTCACAAGAGAAAACATGGCTTGCTGTGGCCTTGAAACACCTTGCAGACTGGCCACTGACTGTGGACCTGTGTACACTGGTTGTGTGCTGGAGGCCATGGACTGAGCAGGTGTGTATGTGTGTGTGTGTGTGTGTGTGTGTATGCCTGTCTTGTCAGATAGCCAGAGCTGCAGATTACTGACGCTTCACTGGCATGTCCCACTTCATCCCTCTCTCTTGTCACCCCGGCAACACCTCCGCTCCCTGCCTAATTCCCTCATCCTTTGCTCACCGTCCTCCCGGCCTCCCCTTACTCCTCCATCTGCCTCCACTTCTCCCTACCCACATCCTTCCTTCCCTCTCTCGACGAAAACCCAATAGAGATTTAGATCTAATTTCGTCCATCTCTGAAATCTATACCATCTGAGCCAACTCCACAAAGCCCACAGGAATATTAAAGATTGGAAATCTCTGCAGCCTGACCAGCTCTAATAAAAAGAACCCCATCTAAGTGTTGTATATACACACACAGTTGGCCCCCAGGGTGCGTTCCCTGCTCAGATAAAGATCACAGGCTGGAGAGGAGAAAGGAGTTGTGCAGTAATTAACACCAGTAGGATTGGGCTTAACTTCCCTGTCAACACTCAAACTACACTCACCGACCACCATGGTTAAAAATCAGAAGCGGAAGCTGGCGACAGCTTTGCCCTCTGCTCTCAGAGATAAGGATGATGTTTAATTAGCATTTCAGATTTGGTCCAGACCCAGACCTGAGAGAACTTCTTAAGAAGCATGAGGTCAAGGCAGCCCTGGAGGTGAACAAGTCTCTATACAGCGAGAGGATCTCCTCCAAGTGAGTGCGTGTTTACAGGATTAACTCAGTTTAGCAAATTCATCTTTGAGGTTTAAGAGTTGAAAATATACATGTGAGCAAAGTCTAAAATTAAATTTTAAATAATATTTTATACAGTTATTTTAAGAAAAATGTCTGGGGAAAAAATTGGATAAACTTAATCATCCTCAGTTAAAATTTGTTTGGAATAATTCATTTGGACGATAATCATAATTTAGACAGAAGTAGTTCAATTAAATGGCTGATTTGATGTCTTAAAAATATACCCCGAGGAGTTCAAAACACATTGTGTGAATCCTGGAGGCGTGACAAATCTGTTTAAGGCTTTTCCTTCATTAAACATATTTCTGTGAACAGCTTGCTGTCCTTTTCTTCTTTACCTTTTGTTATCGCAGAGCTTGGCTTCATTTTGGGTTACTGTGATTATGTCTTTTTCTTTCCCTCTACAGCGTTTTCCCTACATTGAGTTAGAGTAATGGAACAGTAACAAAAATAGGTACGTGGTCCGAAAAAACACTGCAACACCTGAAAAATGTCCGTTTGATTTGTCAGATTCAGGCTGTTAAAGTCTTATATCAATGTCAGCTGATATTTTCAGCACAGTGCCCCTCTCCAGAACATCTCCATCAGGACCAAATCTTTATGTATGTCACATGATGAGACTGACATGTTTTAAAAGTCGTATATATGTTGATTGACTGTTTGGACGGAGGTCACATTGAGATATATAGTTCCCTGTATTTATGTGGTTTTAAAGGCAGATATTAAAGTCAGCTGAATTTAAAAACTCTCATTAGCTGCAGTCTCGCTGAGTTTGTGTGATAGTGAGCTGAAGGCCCACCCACCTCTTTCACTGTACAGCAGACTTAAGAGCAGAGGATGACACCCACAGATATCTTACCCTCTGCAGGGCTACACCTGCTGAGCAGTGCAAGGTTAACAATGGCCACATAGGGCTTACAACTGCTGAGCACGCAGGTTTTTACCCGCACAGACATATGCACGCACACACACACCTGCATAATACTGGATATTACCCTGTGCACATGTATTCCATGTGTTGTGCAGGTGAGCTCACTGCCTATGAATGTGTAAGTGACAGGGGGGGGGTGAAAGGATGTTTTCAAGCTAACACAGCAAGCCAATGTCTTGCAAGGACAAGTAAACAGCAAGTAAACAAAACAGGCTATCCTTTACCTTCAAAAAACAACCCTCGATCCACGGAGCAATTTAGCACCCACAAATACATACAGATGAGATATTAATGGCTTCCTGTGTCCTCTTTGACCTTTTAATTATTCTGACTTGTGTACAGAGCAAGCATGCAGTAATTGCATTAGCATCTCTGCAGGTTTACTTAATGTTCCAGTAAAGAGGGAATTGTGATTCAGCGAGCAGATAGCTTAACACACCCTTGTTTTTGTGTACACTGAATGAGCCACTTTGTGTGTGCGGGTGGGCACATGTGTCTATGTGTGTGCAGCAACAGTAAATCATTTGAGATTTATTAGCTCAGTTACCACCAGTGAAAACCCTCTGACGTGCAATTATGCTCTATCAGCAAATAAATGATTTGGCCATTACAGGCCATAATTGGTTATGGAACAAAGGGTACAATATATTGTCCGTCTCTCTTCAGTTCATCATTCCCCATGCGGCTTGTATTACCAGAGAACTTTTCTTGCCCTCTGTTTGGCCCCTCTTCCTATTCCCCATTTCCTCTCCTTCCCCCGAGCATTTCCCTGGAGAGGACTACAGCTTCCTTCCTTCCCATTATCTTTAGAACGAGGCATCTGGAAAGCCAGCTCTGTCTCTGCCTCTCTCCATCCTGTTCAATCAACCCCATGTTTATACAACTCACCCGCCCTTTCCCCCTGTCCCTCCACCTTCCTTTCTCCCTTCTCCTGTCCCACCTGCCTTTCTCTCTACGCTTGCTATGTCAACAAACCGTCACATATCGCAACCCAGCATCTTTCCATTGCTATCCATCTTCCCCCAATTTGAGGGAGATGGTGGGGTTTTCTTTTTCACCATCTGCTTCACCCTTTTTTCACACCATTTTGAGAGTATACTTCCATTGCCAGAAAACAATATACCCTTTTTTGATGCAAGGACAATGTTGAAGCACAACCATCCATGTCACCCATAGAGTGAAGACGTTAGAACATCGTAAGCTTCTATATCGTGACATATTTCAGTATAATACTCAATATGTGGACAGGGTTTATTTGCTAAAAGGATTTAAAATCTAATTCTTTGGATGTGATTGAGGGGAACAATGCAAGCAGCAGTGAGTAATGTGGACCAAGTTTATATCATATTTACATCATCGCAATATTTAACAAGACTAAAATGCCTGTTTGTGGGTAGTCTGGTAAATTACTATGAATTTACAACACAAAACCGTTCTAATATTTCGTGATATTTAAGGAAGAGCTTGATATATTTAACAGTAGAACAATACAGCCAAATGTGTTTTTGGAAAATATATGTTCTTAACTACAGCAAGAACAGGAGAAGCATTTACTGAATAACAGAGTGACAATTATTAAGTGCCCTCTGAGATCTGCCTTCACAGACTGACTATTGCTCTGGTTTCTATGCATGGAGGCCAGGTGAGTAAACACCTGACGGTTCAGCAGAGTGAATGGAGCAGAGGGGTCGTCACAATATGCACACATCCATTTTCTACCTTAATCAGAAAATGTGCCACAGTTTAACTGGACCCACTCCATTTAAGTCGAGGGAGAGAAGGGGGCATCAGTTCAGTGGCTGATGGAGGCAAGAAGAAATCTAAAAGCCATCAGGAGGAGTGGGTGACGGTGACTGGCACCTCGCTGTGGGCTAAGTGGGAGGAGATCGGTCTGCTGCCTAGAATGGCTCCCACACTGCAGCTAATTACAGCTGCGTCGTTCTGGTCCGACAATTTCCATGGTACAGTCTTCAACATCTCGATATGAGACTGAGTGAGTGTGAGAGCAAGAAAGAGAGAGAGAGACTGTAATGACAGCGCAGCAAAAACAAGCATGACATTTCGGACCAGATCTTATTTTGATGCTGCACATAAACGGTCCGTTCCACATAGAGATAAAAGAAGTTGGTGGAAGAGGGATAAAGACGATATCTCTGCGGCTGAGGACAAAGCATCTGTTTCATTATATTTAGTGTTTGGCCACACAGGACAACTCTGTACCCCACAGGGCCAGGCTATGCCTGAGATAAGAGGAAGCTGAAGAAAACATTCAGTCGATAAGAGCTGGTCTTAGAAAACAAAGTCAATGACAAAATGGAGAGCTTGGCACAAGTGCAAAGCGAAGGAGAGTTACGTTAGTGTAGAGAGGATGGATGGATGGATTTGCTGTCTACATGGCTGCAAGTTAATCATGATACTAACAGTAATGGATAGGCAGGGCTATCCAGATTCCCTCATTTAAGGACACTGGAGTATCGTTTAAGTAATCTCTCTGACATACTCACAAAGGATTTGAGTCACGGAGACGGGGTGATCTGGAGACGAATGACAAAGTCTTTTCCTATATGTGTTTTGGTATTGCCTGCCTGACCTTCCCTCTGCACCCAATGCTGACGAGGTCAGTGGCATAGTAATACTGTAGCTCCATCCATCTCAGAGTCTCTGAGCTAACACGGAGTGACAGCTGCACACACAATCAGAAGAATCTCAAAACGTGCGTCTTGAGTTTTGCCCTCCTTTGATCCTCAACCGGAGGCAGAAGAGGAGAACGAACATCAGCGAACCTGAACAACCTTTGCTGGGATATTCACATGTACACCAACTCTGCTCACACATACAAACCCAATTATTATTATTATTATTGCCTTTGGTATGGCCTTTTATATACTGCTCTACTCAGGCAGAGGACGGTACATCAGCACGTCCTTCTTTTGTTTCAGTTATCCCATTCCCTCAGTGACTTTGTCCCTTGTATATATTCTCTACCAATCAGTTTTTATTTTATCTCCTCTTATTCCTGACAGCATCTAGGGTTTTGTGCCTCCCCTCAGTACTTCATGGATGATCCCTCAGAGGTGTTTCTGAGTGTACTGTGGCCCACACTGCAGTAATCCAATGTTATTGGGGGGTGCTATAGCTCAGTGTTATGCGATCAAAGCATTCACATCCCTGGCTACTGCACATTGTAACAAATGACCCAAGTCAGATGTGGTATCAATGAGTCAGCTGCTCTGAAAGGCTGTGGCAAAACCAACTTCTGAAACCTTTTGTATTTTCTACCCCCCCCCTTTTTATTTTTTTATTTTTTTTTTTTACTTCCCAGGCTGGTTGTTGAATGTGTGTCAGTCAGCGTTTGTCGCTGTGTGGGTGTTTTTCCCATCAGTGAAGAATGGGAACTACAGCACAACGTTAACATTAGATGTGATCAGTCTGCCAGGAATCCAAAGCAAACAGCAGAGCCATGTTGGGATGTTAGCTCTTTTTAATGTTACAGTGTAACAGCACAAGTGAATCACAGTGCTGTCGGTTTATTCTGTTCCTTTTTTTTTTTTTTTTTTTTGCACAGGAAATTCCCATCAGCGTTTCTTCTCACTTAACTACAGGCTTTTACAAAGACACAGTGCAAAAAACGCATGCAAATGATGGCAGATTGTTCAGTTTCACTCTCAGCCAGAGGTAAGAAGGCCTTGGATTTTGTTTATTAGTATTCCCTAGCATCATGAACCATTCTTTGAGTAGCAAACACCCAGCAGCAGTCAGGGGATTTGTCAAGACACAATGTGCTAATGTCCTTTATAAACAACTGAAGAGCATATTTTGATCTTGGATGCATCGTTGAGAGAATCGATCTATGAGGGCAACATTAGATTCTCACTTTTTGCCCCAGCTTTTAATTCATTTTAAAGGGGGAATAAAGGTCTGAAAGAGTTTTCAAGAGACAGTAAAGGGCTGCCATTCTGAGAGAGAGAGAAAATGAAATTTAGTTCTAGGTTGCCTCTTGCAAGGACTTGCCACAGTTTAAAGTAAACAAGTTCCTTTTTGCAATGTTGAAGATTCAGAAAATGTTCCACTGATAGAAAGCAGAAATGGGGGGAAGAAAAAACTGCAAATAAGTTGCTGATTATACACCAGAGGCCCTCTGTGGAAGGGAAAAACAAACTGTTGGAATAAAGAGTGCTTTCACTGCAAATGGTATTTTTGAGAACCAATTTTCACTGAGTTGTGTGATTGATTTTGTTTGCAGTGTTTCCCCATTTTTTTAAATTGTAAAATAAACAGTAATAAATCTCTCTCTCTCTCTTTCTCTTTTTCTTCATCAAAATGAATAATGAAGGTGTTGTATGAAGAAAACCAAAAATGTACTAATACTAAAGAATCCAGGTCAACCATACCAACATAGACAGGGCTTTACATTAATCATGTTGCCATTATACGTCAGCAGTTCTGTGAAGCTGCCCTCTCAAGGTCTATCCATCAATTCTCTGTCCCTGATGACCATCCCCTGATCTGACGAGGACAAGGGCAGTTTTCATCCTTCAAAAATCGACAAAATGCTGCGACAGAAGATTGTTGAGCAGATACAGTTTGTGTAACCTGTTTTCAGGTTTCCACCACACAGGACAGTCAAAGATCTGCTCTGTTAATTCTTTAATTTAAAAAAAGGGGGGGGGGGTTATAGGTATAGGTCAAAGGGAGTGAGTAGTGGCTCCATTCTTCAGAGTAATGGTGAGACAAATTCTTCCACCATACAATCTAATTATGAAACTAAAAGTCTTGAGATCGTGACTAAATTGTGAGTATAAACTGTTCAGCGCATAGAGTTTAACAAACAATCATTTTCTACCACACCTGCAACTACTATTGGGTGAATGAGAGAAAGCTCCTCTTTACCATTTCATGGATGAAATTGTCCAAATTTGTCAAAAATCCTTCAGTAAAAACCACATGATGTAGTTTAGTTTATTCGATGGTTTGGTTGCACAAAGAATTAAGCACCCGCGTTCAAATTAGCATCAATGAGGTTTAAAGTGGAAAAAATGGAAGGCAGTCTACTGTGACGTCCTAAGCAGCTTTTAATGACTGTTTGAGAGAGCACATGGGCCTCTGGCACAGTGGATAAATTAGCATTCAGCAGTGGAAGACACAAAGACTCAGTGAGGTCTGAAGGGGATCTAAAGGGAGGAGGCCCACTCTCTCAGCAGCGAGCTGGGCAGGACTATGTGACATATCGATCGGCTATTGGCTACACAGCACTGCACTGTGAGCTCCATCACCGTCACGGCTACACTCTGTCACTCCTTCTTTTCAGCTGTTAATTTGTGGGACTTTAGATCTTAACACGCTGCCCTCCTCTAGCAGCCATCACATTCAGGAGAGGACCACTACATCAAACAACTGCTATGATGACAGGAACAGGGCAGAAATAGCGCTGAACAAATCCACAATAATACTTTCGTGCATGGATATGTGAATTCCTTCACATCCACCTGCTTCTCTCTACCATATGACCGAAATCTGTCCTTCTCTGTTATGTCATATTGAAGGACATTCATCATTGGTCAAGCCTACACCCTAATGCTGAAGTGCTGCATTGTAGTACTAATACATCCATCGGGCAAATTAAGAGCGCTTCTTATTTAAGAGGCTTTACAGCTTCAGAAAGCAGCTTTTAAACTATTCAGCTAAACTTTATCAGTGCAAATCCAGATGTCCTTGAAAGGGGGGACAACAACAAAGTTCTACTGACATTAAGACAAGTTAAGTTTCTGTTCTGTCTTTGTGTAGAAGTTGACTTGGATAATGTGTGCAGAAATACAGACTATATCACTAATGAATCCACTAATTGACTATTAAATAGGCTGCAGTTAAAGACATCTGTATCAAGCAGCAAGTTAAAAGGTCAGCAGTAATGAGCGGCCCTATTTGAGGATACTCTATGTTGAAGTATAGAGTACCTTATAACGGAGGATCACAGTTATCACAGGGAGGGCAAGATCATAAACGGGAGAACATAATCGTCAGTGGTATAGGCAAGAAGAGAAAAGGCTTACCGCTAAATCACCACTTGTGTCTCATACGAGAGCACTGTCCATCCTATCTTGTATGTGTGGGATAAAGTGTGTGTTTTATAGTGTATTAGAGGGTTGATCCTCCACTCTCCTCAGCCCCTGGGCCTTCTGGGCACCGTTGATGAAATTTAATTTAGGCTCTTCAGTCCTGGCTCCGTGTCAACTATCAACACACTCAGAGAGGTACATCTACAAAGCATGAGTCAGTTTCACAAAAACATATGTTTGATAAAGTCAGGGGCGGAAAAAAAGAGGGGGGGGGGGGGGGGGACACGACAAAACTCCAGGAAGGCTACGACACCAAAGTAGTTATTGTTCAAAATGTCTGACTCAGCTACTGTAGAATGAGAAATGTTGTAATTAATCCAATTTCTTACGCCCAAATTGTTATCCTAATCAACACCAGCCTGGTCAGTAATTAAAATATATGTACACCATTCAGGTCTATTCATACTGATGGCTTTATGATAATAATCAAACCTGGCATTGTTTTTACAGTACTGTACTTAATATGTTATTGTTTGCAAATTGTCTAGTCAGACAAGGACACATTAAAGAGACCTGAACCTGCGTAAATGCTTTTAAGGAACAGCCCAAAACCTAACTGACTTCATGTCTGCAGCAAGCAGCACCCTGAAACTGAAGTTTGCTCCTAACAAATACAAATATAGGCTTACTATATATAAAACTAATGCACTAAAACTAATTCAGGGTTTAAACATTTTATCCCAATTAAATCACAACATAGTTTTGGACTATAACCCTCAACAAAAATCTTACAAATACTGGAAAAGGACACAAGAAGAAAACACCTTTGCTTGAATACATGTGACTTAGTGAAAACATGCATTTATGAACAGACAATATGCACAGGATCTAGACAAGCCCAACTGATCAAGTATCAGTCCCTGGTGGCAAATGTCTGAGCCGGAGACTGCTTTAATTAGGCCTTGAGTGAAGAAATATATGTACATGTACACACACAAGTTCTGAGATGAGATGTTGTTAATATAATTGGTGGATTCAAGTGATGTGGACTGGTAGGTCAGGTCTGGTGTTGACCACCAATGGTGTGGGCAGAGATTCTGTCTCTTCAGCTGCTGGCTGGCTGGCTGGCTGTAAGTACAGCCATCTGCGGGGGGAATCTGCATCGCTTCACTGCAGAGGACTGTGGCTTGCAATTAAGAACTGACAAAAAAAGTTTTTCAGATGTCTGCAACAAAACGAACTAAAATCCAAACATTATCCACCGACGAAAACTAAAAATAAAAACTTCTGTTAAACATTTTGACACGTTTTAAAGGGTCAGTGCTACGCATAATAATCCCAGTCAGCTTCAGCTGTGTAGTAAACAGATGTAAAATTTGTAGAATATAAGTATCTCAATGTGAATCGTATTGGCAGATGAGCTGAGCTGAGGTAAAAGTTTCCGCTTCAATAGACCATTGCAGGAAGTATTCTGCATTATGAAAGGAACAAATTTGATGTATTCAGTTTGGCACGCACACACACACGCACACACTCATCACAGAAAACTCAGGTTTCTGTTTTCTAAAGAAATTGTTTTAGGCTCTCAGATCTGATGTGTCCCCTGGGACTCTCTAGAGCTACAGTTTCAGTAATAAATAAAAAGGTTAATTTCAATGTCACTTCTAATCATTCTTTCATTCATCTTCTACTAGGAAACCCACACAGGCATTGGGGGGGGGGCCATGCAAACTCCACACAGAAAGGCCCCAAGCCGGGAACCGAACTCACGACCTTCTTATTGGTGGTCAAAAGCTCTAACAACTATGGAGGTTAGCTCACACTTATCATTTTATACAAATACAGCCTGTGGATGTAAAGAAAATTTGTGGATTTCTTACTTTAAGCCTGAAGGATTCAAAAGAAACTACAGACCTAAAAAAAAAAAAAAAATCTTTCTGCTGTAGCCTGGTGCTGGCATAAAATCTCTCTGAAAATGACTCAGTGTGCCTAAATATTAGGCTGATTAATATTGAATTCCTGGTTGAGGGTTAGGGTTAGGGTGAGATTGGTTCATGGTTTGTGTGACTCACTACACTCCCAAAGAACCCAAATAAGGTTGCATAAAGGTCATGTTTGTGTACTTCACTTCTATTGTGACACTAATAAATGAGCAAGCCTCCATCACCTTTCAAGGTTCGACATTCTTCGGCCATCTAAACCTTCAGCGAGTCAGAATTAATGGACTCCAATCAAAGGCCACCATCAATCCCGCTTAACCTTCCTCTATGCTGCAGAGATTCTTCATTTGTCTACATAAACCATATTGGCCTCCATGGGGTCTGATAGGCTTATTCACCTGACTGAATATCAAACAGTAGATTTGATTCCCAACACAGACAAACCAGTCCATGGAGTTGATAACGATGAGATTCACTCATGCGATAAGGGCATCCTCGGGAATAATAAAGCACGCAGCAAAATGTGCGTCTACGTGTTTGTGCACGTACTTTAGAGATGGACCACTTCCTTACATCACAAGACTGGCTTGAAATTTGCTTTATTTCTGCCTTCCACCTGAATGCACATCAGTGTCACGGGGGCAACAAATTACGGAACATGTAGAGTGTGCTGAGTGTCAATAATGACTGAGTGAGGGAAAAAGGAGGTACAGTAGGGAAGCAAGATGAGATATTTTCCATTTTTTTAAAAAATACATGGAGAAGAAATCAAAAGAAAGATTTGTAAATGTAAACTCGACAGATTTGAGGCATAAAAATGATGAAGATGTAAACAGTGCAGGAAAGAACTGAGGGAAACAGAGAAGGGAGACTCGGGCTAAGCTTAACCCCTGTCATCTGCTGACGGTTTGGAAATAGACTGGGGTCCTGTGTCCTTGTCTTCTCAGTCTCACCATGATGACAGCCAATGAAATGAACCACAGAATGACTTTAAACCAAGGCCATTAGAGTGAGAAGTGGACAAATGAGAGCCTGCACTTTTGAAAACCCGAAGAAGACCCTGTCCAAAGGGAAAGAAAAGTGAGACATCTCACATTCGCCCCTTTGCTCACCACCCTGTCTCATGGCGTGATCTTAAAATGTGTGTGCATGTCTATATCGATGCCTCTACTTTAAGGGAGGATGGCAGGTTGTTAGGGTGGGGCAGGAGCAGACCCCGATAGGAGGAATGTCTGATCCCGTCACCCTGCAGCAGGGAAAACAGCGTTCTATCTTCTTCCTATCAAACAGCCCCTCCCATCTCACCCTCCAACACATAAAAAGGAAAGGCCAAGGGCTGAAAAGTGCTAGGAGTGGTGATAATGGCAGGCTGTCCGTCACGCAATGTCTGACCCAGATTTAGTGAGTGAGGAGAAGGACAGGGAGCAGGGTGATGGGGATATCTCAGCTCTTCACCCATGGGGCCGATTGTCCCCAGTCACAATCACTCGCCTCCCAAAGCTCAACGCCCAGTCCAGGCAGCATCGTCAACCTCTGCTGCTGCTGCCAGAAAAAAGGCTGGCTGAAGTGCAACGCAAGCCAGTAGCATCCAGCTCATTAGACTGGCACCCCTTGGTACGGTGCAGACTTATTCATGTACAGCTCCACAGCATAAAGGCCACTGAGACATTGTTAATTTGCTTACTGGTGTGTGCCAGGCAAAAAGCCGGTGAACTTTGTAGTCTGCAGTCAAATGTGTTCCTGGATCAAAAACACCATCATCCGTGCCAATCAGAGAAAATCTCCTGTGGCCCTGCCTACCTCTCTGCATAGATACGGTTACCAAGGCAGGAAGGAAGGAGCCGCAGAGAGTAGTACTGAGAGAAGGCAGCAGTGATGGAAGACAATGAAACACAGAAGAAGAAATAACAAGACTAAAATCTGTAGCTATAATAGAAGCATCAGGAGACTGTAAAGTTCATTACATGACCTGAGGTTCAACCCACAGTTGAGGACTTGTTTGAGGATTCAATCTGTTCTCAAGGTGAAAGAAGACCCTGCTTTCTGAGTTTATCATGCTTTTAGCTTAGGTTGTTTTGCTCACAGTGTGAGGTGTACCAGATAAGTCATCACCAACAAAAAACACCAGTACTATGTACAGTAGAACCGATTTAAACACTAGTGCTGATTGGAAGACAGTAGCTTCATTAAATGGTGTTCAATAGTATCACTCAATGCAGGGAAATCACTTTGAACGCTCTCTTCCACGGAGTCAAAGCCATCCTTCTCCCTCCCTCTGTGTCCTTCATATGTCCTTGCATGACAGTGCAAATAGCAATGTGCTTCGGCATTTCTGTGGGAGGCATCTTTGGGAACCCGGTGTGTGGGAGCAGCCTTCTGCCTGGCTCCCCGTCTATCTATTGCTTATCTCAATCGCACACACTCCTGCCACCCCTGCTGACTGTCCCCGACTCTTCGCATCTCCTGCTGGAACACGGAGCAAAATAGCGCTCTTCCACATCGTTTCACCAATAATGGGACATTTCTCAGTCTGTCAACCAGATGAAGACTGACAGCGAATTTCCAAAACGGCTTTGAAAACGATTCGTCTTCGTTTAGTTAAGAGGCCATGGCTACATTTGACGCCTTGACAATGCTTTGTCATGGAACATTCAATGTTTATACATCACTGTGAAACTGCTGTCATCCAAATGGCAGAGGTTACTGTAGATTAATGTGAAACAACTGTCGGCACTCTCAGGGTATTCTCTTGCAACCCTTTGAGTTACATTAATTACAGTGAATTGATTGATTTTAGGGGCGGCACAGTGGCATGGTGGTTAGCACTGTTGCCTCACAATAAGAAGGTACTCCGGTTTCCTCCATCCATCCAAAGACAGAATTTTTAGGGTAATCTGTTACTTTAAATTGTTCGTAGGTCTGAATGTGAGTGGTTGTTGGTCTCTGTCTGTCTCTGTGTGTTGGCCCTGTGATGGACTGGTGACCGGTCCAGGGTGTATCCCGCCCTTGCCCAACATGAGCTGGGATTGGCTCTAGAACCTCCCGTGGCGCGGAAACGGATAAGCGGTAGAAGATGAATGGATGAGTGATTTTATTTCAAATATGGCTGTTTGGAAAATGCATGTTACATCAGGTTATATCAACAATCTTCCTGAAAACATATTACATCAACTGACTGACTGTAGAGAGACTAAAGGCTCTTCACCATGACAGCGGAAGGAGATGAACATTTTGAATGGGATGGAACAAGCTAATTATCCTCCCTGCCTGTAAAATCCTGGCCTTTGAAACAGTGGGATGCAGGTGGCGACTTTAAAACAGAGGGGAGTAAAACAGAGTTGTACATCTCTTTCTCCTTCCTTCTGTGTTGATCAATCACAGCTGGGATCTTTATAGCTTTTCATCCCTTCTGTTTCATTTCTTCTAGTATTTCTTCAGTCTAATGTTATCCTCACAGGAATCATAATTAGTGCCATGGCACACACAGAAATAGTGTCAGAGCATGAAAGACCACATAAAATTTACACATCGAGACAAACACACACTAATCACAATGACAGAAAGAGGGGAATGAACACAGGAGTCCAAAAGCAAAATAAATAAATGAATAAAAGTGTCACACTCCTGTGTGAAATGTTCTCTCAGGCCCCACTTGGCAGACAAAGTAGACCTAAATGATTTATGCGAGTCAACAAAGCCCGCCAATTGTTTGTTTTAGATAAATGGTACACAAAGCAGAAACTAACAGACCTGATGACGCCAAACAACGGAAGATGAAAGTTTATGAAAGGTACAGCGTTTTCCTGAGCTCTGGCCTGAAATTCACACCTGCAGGCTGTGTAAACTTTGGCACAGACAGAGGTATCTGTAACAGTGGAGACAATTTAAAAAGGTAGCTTTTCAAAGTAAGTGCTTGGCATTGATTCTCAAGCGAAATGGATCCCTGAGGCTGGACGCCCTTACCTCCTGCGGCAGGATCACCATGTCCCAGCACCAACACCTGGCCAAACGCCCGCCCATCAGACAGGAACACCTGGTAGTCCTCACCAAACACCCCCTCCCCCTGCACCGCCAGCAAACACCCTTGATCCATCGACTGAACCTGCCTGTACAACTTTACTTAGCTATGGCGGACTCAGCGATGTACATTGACATTGTATACCGTAACGTATCTGTATGACACTTTTCTCCACCCACAGTATCATTACGCCTCAAGGAGTATTTCTTTACGAGAGACAATCAAGTTTGAGTATAGCAGAGGCCTAGACAGGAGGGCCGACAGTTTACATAGTGAGCACGTACAATAGTAAAAGCTTTACTAGCAGCAACGCTTGCTCTTGTTCTGTTCTTCACACGCAGGCTACTATACATTCTTTCAGCATCTGCACTCTTCATCAGCAGCATGCCTATTCAAAGTCAGGATTGGAGATGAGCGCTCAAGGCTGCAGAAGCACTTCCTTTCTCCTTTCCTTTGCACTCTCTTTCCCTTGATCTCCCGCTCTCTGCCTTTCTCTTTCTCCGTCTGAAAGGTTTCTGTGAAAGGCTCGAGATGAAAGGCCGCCTTCAGTCGAATCGTGATTGCAAAGACAGCGTTGGCGGCCCAAGGTGCTACCAGAATTGCTCGCTCAGAGCTGCTCCGCCCAACAAAGACGCACACCACCATTGTTCAACAGCTTGTGCATGTGCAACACTGGCGTGATGCTCAGTTTAAGTGTCCCTTTCTTACATGTATTTATATTCTTACATCGCACAGACTATTTGTACGCAGGAAATTGCATACAAAATGCACGTCAAATCTTATGGAGGAGATGTAATGTGCTGCGACATGTTAGAGAAACACAATCAGATAGATACCAACCACACAGTGAAATGTAGATGCACTTACTTTATAATATCTGATGTTCCTTGTGACAGTGCAATTAGGTTTAGCATAAACGCATAAACACAATGTCAAGTATCTGCACACAAACACAAACAGACACCTGTTCTGTGATGATAAAACTGCTTTTGTAATCTGTTAATCTCGTAGCAAGGCCAAGGCATTGGGACACAAGGACACTACAATACGCTGACAAAACCGCCAAGAAGAAAGACTTCAGGGATGGAACAAATCTTCATCATCCTCTCTTTCTAGTGAGTGGATATGTGCTCGAGAAGCACTTTGGCTCCTCAGGGCAAAACCCAGCAGAAAAAAAAGAACAGAGTCCGAAATCAATGCAAAGGGCGCTGTGATCAGTGTTGATAAACTGCAAATTATGCACAGGACTGATCATGATGCTCTTGGCACAGATGCTATAAATCAGAGAATGGACAAGGCTAAGTCATAGTTTACAAATGCTTTTCCTCCATAAGACTCTCCTGAAATTTTGAAATAAAGGTTTGTTTGCATTCTTCTGTTGGATAAAGGAACCACAGAATTAGAGAGTGTACTTATTAATATGTCTTTGAGGAGGTTATAAGTATTGTGCACCCTTCTCTACGCTATAATAAGGGAAGGCAGGGCCTTGGATCAATAATGCAGAGTGATGTTGCTGTAATGTAACCACAAACCTACTTCTCCTCCAGCATCGGCTTAAATACAAAAACCTGAGATCTGCCAATGGTGTTGTAGTGAAAGTGATTAAAATGAATTGTCTGTAAAAGATATGAATTGACCAGTATGCCAGATTTACTGTTAATACAATTCCATCATGGGACAGGAGTTGCAGTGCGTGGTGAATTAGATCTCCAGAAGGCAGTGACAGGCAATAAGAGTGAAAAACAAGCACTGAACCATCCCAGCACTGCTGATGTCACACATGAACAATATGGCTACAGCGAAAGCCTGGTGTTGAATCTGCAGAGGGACAGAAAATTGCCCCTCTTAATCCCAAAGATAATATGCAAACACACATACACATGGACATAACCCCTAAACCTATTCATATATTTGAGAGGAAACAGGATTTTCAGACCAATTCTGCCAAATGCCTCTCTCATCTTCCATCCATCACAAAAATGGCTCTTTTTTGGTTCCAATTAAAGTGATTATGTGTCGGAGAGGAAGGCATAAAAATGATGATTATGATAATGGCAGTGGAAGTCAGACGTGTCTCTTTGTGAAAGTGGCACAGGTGCAAAACTAAAACACAGGCGTCTCCGGCCCAAGCTGAGGACTCAGCACATCTCAGCCAAGAACTGTTACCATACAGGGTAACGAGGTGAGGGATAAAAGCTGATCTTTGAACTCCCAGAGACAGTAAGATACACACACACACACACACAATGAGAAGGAGATACAGATGTCATTTCCCTGTATCTCTTAATTGCACTGAGGCTGATTTACAGCAGAGGCTGTGGGGAGCAACACCAGCAGTTTCTTTTAAGTGGTCCACAGGGTTTGAGCCTTGCCTGGAATTCATTATGATGGTTGACTGCTGCGATATTAATTAAGGCTTAGAAGGTTAACGGCAGTTTAAGAGATCATGAAATAAGCAGCTCTTTGGCTGGCAACAAAACCCTGTCCAAACGTGAATCTACAAATGTTTATCCGTAATTGAACTTACAAGGCAGGCATGCAGTACCAGTCAAAGGTTTGACTGGTTCGTAGGCAGGGGGAGTTTCAAAACATTTAACATGAAGATACATTTTCGACAGGAATTCCCTAAATTTGTATGTCTTTCTTAAAATTGTGTTAGATTATATCAAAGGAAAAGAAAGCTAAGGAATCACATTTTAAAAAAAGTTTTATTCACCTTTCATTATGAAAAATTACTGATGTCAAATGAAGAATCGATTAAGAATAAGGGGATTTTTTGTTGCCTTTGCAGAGCTTGATCAGTGCAATGGCTTAGATGATGTTTTGACCACCATTAGCTAAGGACCACTGTCATGTATATGTTAGTCTGTATTTAACATTTCATTGCAGAGAGGTCAAAAACATAAATAATTTGAGAACGGCAGAACAGCGACATATTTATTTTATAAATTGGCAGTATCTTGCATATTTCCTCCAAAAAAATATAAAATAATCAGATTTGAATAATCTCTAAACTTTCTATTACATGTGTTGACCAGCAAAGTTAAAGTGGCAGAAATGATAATAGATACAAATCTGATGCACCTTTTGCTAATAACTGTCAGCTCAAAGAGCCTCACTAATTTCTCTCTGTAAAATACAACCCTGCCTGCATGTCGTGTACTACCTTCATCCTCCATCTTAAAGCTCTAAGAATGAGATGATTGCATTAGCTGTAAATAACACATAAATACTCACAGGTCTAATCCTAATTCAGGTGACCATATCGACAGCCATTTTAAATCCCATTAGTCCGGTGTGAAATTTCTGTGTTTTCAAACTGTTTAATAAATATGGATTTCCAAGGTCCGCTTCAATCAATAACTGGTTGAAACCCTGCTGAGATTTCAGCGCAGCCTGCTGTTACAGTGGAAAGTCCACAGGCCACATGGGGGTGCAGATTGTGACAGCAGCAAGGCCAATATTCAGAGGCCATCCTATCAGGTGGGTGGCACATAGATATGGAGCATTTTTGTGATATATGGATAGGATGGGCCAGAGTGAAGCTGTGGAAAAGGTACAGAGAGCAACAACAAAGCCCTGTGTGTCCCTGAACTCGTCAAACACCCACCAACAGAGCAGAGGGAGGAAAAAATCAATACTGAGCCATACTTTGCCCAGGCGGCATCAGGTATATTTGACCATGAAGACAAAACAAGAAAAGGAGAGAGTGATCAAAGGATGAGATATGGAGAGGAAGAAAGCAATCGGGCACATTTTGAAAGCCAACACTGCTCCTTATTTTTATTAAACACCTCCCGAGCCCCCTTCATCTGCACAACACTGTCGCTCCTTCTCCCTGTGCCCTTCTGTAAGATCTCGTTCTACTCTCTAGCCAAACAACTCATCTATTGTGGAGTCTCTGCAGAAATGATTAATCTCTTTCAATCTGCTCATCATATTCCTTTCAATCATGTACACATTGTGCAAGTGTCAGAAATTACCATAACATCACATGATAGTGGAAAGGTTAAATTAAGCCCAGAACAAAAAGGAAACTAAGAACTTGCCGCACCAGTTGGCATTTTCAATGTAGCTTCTGTTAGTTTGGAGTCATGAGAGCGAGATGTGCAGGTGACCAGCATCCCTGAGGGCTGAGTGACACCTAAAGGGCACAGCTTGGCTTCTCCAAGACATCTGCAGCACGTCTCATTAGCATTCAGCTATGAATCATTCAAACACAGCCGGCTGCCATTATCACAAACAGCAGAAGAGGGACACACACACTCACATACTTGGGAGCACAAACAAAGAAATAGATCAGAAAATGTTCAGACAAGAATTTGCACCCATATGGAGGAAAAAAAGTGACAGTGAGTCTACCAGCAGAAAAAAAAGACAGTTTGTCAAGTAAAAATGCCCCAAAAGAAATTTCAATCCTACAATGTGACGATATTCAGACGCTAGATAATTATTTAATGATCCTCTTTATGGTTTGAACTGTTGGTTGGACAAAGGATAAAACCTGAAAACATCAAGGGAGGCTCTGGGAAAATTTGAAGGGATTTTTTTTTTTTTTTTTTTTTTACACCAATTAGACATTTTTTAAAGATTCATATAAAAATAATTGATTGAAAACTAATTGATAATGTGTTTTACAGCTAGGGCTGCTACTAAGCTTTATTAGTTATTAATCCATCAGTTATTTTCTTGATGAATCTATTCACAATTTGCCCTCCAAAACCACAGAAAAATAACTAAAATCATTAATTACAATGTCCTAAAGTTTAAGGTGACCTCTTCAGTTGCATGTAGCTAGTATTGTTTTCATCCTCATTTAGCCTGTTGATTGGTCAGTGAAAAGGGAAAAAAAAAAAATCACACACACAGACACAAAATAGTTTCCACTCACAGAGTTTTAACTATTAAATGTTTTGTGTTTGAGTTTTTAAAATCAATTAAAAATCAATCTTCAAAAGTGTTATTATTAGATATTTACGGGTTAGGTTTGTTTGACAAACAGTCAGAGAAAATTTGCAATTATTTTTACATCAAAATAAATGGACCCTATTGAAAAATACTCAATTAGTGGCTGATAGATTTTTTTGCCCACTGACTTATCTATTAATTGGTTACCTATTACAGTAGCAACAAACAGGAGTAACCATGAAGAAACATGTAATACGCACACAGAGGATCTTTGTTCGCCCACACAAGGTGAGACCTCTCTCCTACAGACCTACATTTGCATGCTGTGCAATAACTGTTTGTGGTATGTGTACTTACACACCAAGCCGGAGCAGACTACTAATGCAGGATAAACTTCAAATAGAGACTCCTCTCCATCCCTTTCCCCCTCTCTCTGCGTTTGTGCGAGTGACTCAGAGTGCACATGCTCAGTGCTGATGCAAAACCATGAAAGGCACAACAACTTTGTGCGCTCTGCATCTCATCACCATACTTGACATCGATTATCTATACGCTTACATTATAACAAGGACTGTGCTGTTACAAACAGGACAGTCAATGATAACCCAGTGAGCAACGACCGATATGTCAATTTGTGCTGGACTCTGCAGGGAGCAAGAATTCATTAACCACATTGCACCTACTGTAATGTCTACTGAGGGATGTATTCAATTTAAAGTGTTACTTTAGAAAACCTGTTTACATTCCAGCTTCTGAACTACATGAAAGTCTAAAGCGGAATTGTGTAGAGTGGAATAGGAACAGAGCTGCATTGATGTCAACATAAAAAAAAAAGAAAGCTGATTTGTTTCTTGCAGCAAATCTTAAAACTGTATCAGAGGATGATCTTCTCCAAGAAATGTAGTTTCACTCAAGTTTTCAAGTTGCACTTGACGCAATAAGCAAAGTCAGCAGCTGTCCAATTTCAGAGACACTGGAGGAGATACAAAGCAATAAGGTAAAGTCCTGAGGTGGCTTCAGCAACCTTTTTCTGGCATTTTCCTCAGCTGAGAAACAGAGTGTCTTTTAATGAAACCACTAAAATACACACTCTCGTCAGACATGAGGTATTAATAATTCTGCAAAAGTATAAATATTTGAAACTGTGTTTCAGGGTGACCGTCAATGTGAGTGGCAAAGAAATCAATGATGATCTGATACCCGGATATTGCCTGCACAGCCTGAGCAGCCATCGCATATTTCCAGAGAGGCAATCTCATTAAGAAATAATGCATAATAAATAAATGCCTTACACAATACTCTTCGTAGACTCCATCTCTGACACCTCCCACCCCGCAAGCATCCCCCATTTTTAGAAATCACACAACCGTATGGATAGATTATTGTATGGGGCCAGCTGGGCAAAGACTCAAAGTGTCACTCAAAGAGATGAAAAACAACCACTAACTCTAAAAACAGAAAAAACTTCTGAAGAAACAACAACAAAGTCTTAGTGTCATGCTCTTGTGTAAGAAAGGTGGCCTGTTATTTTAGAATCCATCACTGCATTCCTGCCAACATTCGACTTGGTAAACAAATGTCAGAGAAATCGCTGTGACCTATCTGTGTACGTGTCTCCATCTCTAAAGCCTCTTTTGTGGAAGGAGTGGGCTGAGCTGGATGAGCCCCGATGCCAAACCCTGGAGCTTCTCGCTGCAGCTCTGCAACCATCAGTGCAGGACTCCTGCTGCCATCTACAAAGCGGTGCTGATATTTTACCGCAATGTGTTTTGGCATCCTGGTGTGGCCACAGGCAGCACAAAGGGGAGAAAGCCGCAACACAAGCCGGTCCACAATCACTGGCCAAGCAAAAACACATCGTCCAAATCCAAAGAGCAGGCTGAGGAAGCCAAACTGCCGCACCCACCACTCTTCAAGGAGAGGTGTGTGAAAATAACAAAGCTGAAGAAACACTGAAATCATCCCAGAACAAACAAAATAAATACATTTACATGAATCATACGGATAAATATGCAAATGGTGGTGTGCCAATGCAACACAAGATTGTAAGGTCAGGACTGCTGCACTTAGTTTCCCAATACCAATTGTTTGATGCATACAGCATGCATGCTGAATGAGGTTAATACAGTGTTTATTAGTGTAAAGGAACTCGGATGTTAACTCATTAGAGGGGTGGAAACATTAATCACACCAGAGATAGCATGAATTTGGATTGGATTGAATTGGATTTTGCAATGAGACAAATGTGACAAATCAACAAAATGCTTTGGATGACTGTAACAGAGGAACTGGGGAACCTGCAGGCTTAAATGTGTATGTGATGAAATTTATTTACTATTAGTCTGCAAAGCTTACACCTAAACAAGAGTGTATCATGTGTACAGGTTTGATTGTATTCACAGCAACACAGTGGGATGAGACAGTCATCTTTTTCAATACATACAGCATCTGGCATTTTCATAGCATTTAACCCCAGAGCCTCACTTCTGCTCTTTACCCTTTGCTGCCGGTCTGCTTCTTCACTGCACAAATGCAACCGCTCTGTGAGCTTCTTGTTTCCTAGTAACTATGGGTGGGGGATTTTGAGCTCGGTGAATGCAGCAGCTTTTCCAATCATCAGGTGTCTCTCATTTGCCCTCCAGACAATATATTCCACAACCTTTTGTCAAGCGCCACAATGCAGTTCACATTTGCAGTTTTAAAGCAATGCCTAAACAACTGTTAGACAGAGTCCTCTCCCTCAGGATGGAGTTGAATAAATTTGGTCAGCCTTATACATTTCATCCATGCAAACAACCTCAGCTGTACTTTTTGTGAAACGCCGGCCAGCGAAAGGTAACATGCTAAAATGGAGCTCACGGTGAAACCCCATCTTCTTAAAGCATAAATAAATTTAGGGTTGAAGGAGCTGAGCAAAGAATAGATTATTGTCGACTTGATCTGATTAAATGAAAAAAAAAAAAAAAGAACTAGATATGCAAACAAAATAATTGATCATGAAAATAATTCTTTGTTGCATCCTTAAACCTGCCATAAAAAAAAATGTTATATATGAACAAAAACCAAACTTCAGAACAGGAACACTAGCACACCATGACAACCTTCAACAATCCTTGTTCTAACCTGTAGGCCGAGCTCTGGTTTCGGCAGTGATCAGCTCTGTGTTACATCCTCAGAGCTCCTGTTATTGAACAAGGTCAAACATTAGAACGCAGCTGCTCTCTTTGCTGCTGAAATTATGACCAATGAGTGACTCACTGCCACCAACAACTATAACCAGGCTGCACACGAAACCAGAGGAGCACATCTACATTGGTCATTTTAAAAACAACCCTTTTCCTCCCTCTTTCTCCTGTCTACCTACAGCTCACGATAATTCAGACAGCACCTTTTTCTGCACATAAAAAACAAAAAAAAGTCCTGACACATAATGCACTATGTATTGGAGATGTAAACCACCCAGCAAATTGATCAGCTGACATAAAGCACAGGAAGCACTGGACGAACTAGAGCTCTGTCTCCGGGGAAAACAGATATGACCTGTTCGTACTCATTGCGCTAAACAGTGTATGACGGTGAGGTTGGCCTCATCCATGGATTTTGCATGCGATGTTTGTGCCTGCAGTGGTCCCCATTAAAGAAAATCCATCATTTAAGCTTGGCTGGATTACTGGATAATGCAAGTCCGTATCGGATCTGCAGCTGGTTACAAGTCATTACATGTATATTAGTGGGCAATAACATGGGAATTGGTTTCCTTGTGAGAAGGGTAGCTCCTAGTGGGGAAAATGAGGAGGGAAATGAAAAGTGATCCACAAGGTTGCAGCAGAGCATAGCATTTTTTACTGCAGGGACTTGCAATCACATGGAGAAGTGTAGCCCAGAACAGAAATACAAGGATATGGACACACTGAAATGAACAAGCCAGTTAAAATGTTGATGCTAGAACGCACAGGACAGTAAATGTGACAGGGGGTTTAAATGTTAACTGAGGCAGAATGAAGACGGAAATGTAAATTGTAGCCAAGCCCCAACGCAGCGCAAACGTATCTGATGCTTCACAACATATTTCCCAATCGCTCATTGCGGTTTGATAAAGCAACCTTTGGTCTGACAGTACAGAGTCAAGCGGAGAGGAAGACTGAAGAGGGAGATGGTGCAGGAGTCCAGTGAGACCAGGAGTAGAATGAGATGAGGGATATTTGGATCCATTTAGGAGCAGAAGGAGACTAATCAGCCCAAGATCATCAGAGTCTGTGCTTTCTGCCTTGTATTCTTGTCTATTCGTCTTGGGAATGAAAATTAGAAGTGATGAAAGAAAGAGGGAGGGGGAAACTGAGAGAGAAAAACGCTGCTGCGTTTTCCTCTCACTCTGTTTTCTGTAGTTTCTGTCTTCTTTCTAGGGATATTTTAGGAAACAGCTCCCCCTCTTTCCGGTTTCCCAGTTGCCTCACAGTTCAGCACCAGTCATGAAGTAACACAGATCTTTAGCCCAGAAGTATCTGAAATGTAAGCTAAATCAGGCTCTCTCTATGTGAAATCCACTCCAACTTCAT
Source organism: Remorina albescens (assembly GCA_034769265.1). Lineage (NCBI taxonomy): Eukaryota > Metazoa > Chordata > Actinopteri > Carangiformes > Echeneidae > Remorina > Remorina albescens. The sequence continues at coordinate 5,772,513 of CM068493.1, forward strand.
AAGTGCTTCGAGTCAACTAACTCTGAACCATTTTAAGCATTCACCTGGCCTTGAGTGTTTAATAATAACCACAAAAAGCATGTCCACACAGAGCACAACCATTCAGAAAAGGAGAATGGTGCCACATGAACTGAATCTCCCATGTTTAGACTGCCGTTGTCCTGAGCAGGTAGCAGATGCATTTGAATCTAGGACTGTGTGCCCGATTTCTGGGGAATATTAAAACAAAGAGTGTGTGTATGCCGCTATTTCAGGTACAACAGAGCACCAGGTGAGGCTCATATGGCAGTTTGACCTCTTTGTTTCACAAGAAGGTGCAGATGTTGTTGAAATAGGTGTGAACAAAGCAGCCTCCTGGCGCACAAATCATGTGTCAACTTTGAACCAGGTCTCACCTACCTGCTATAAAAGCATGAATAAAAACATTATAACAGGCAATTATACCTATTTCTACTGTTTATCATTTATAATGTGAAAATTGTTTGGCTGTCTAGATCACAACTTAATTGTACTTACCTGTTTTAGTTCACTTCAATCTCTTTTATAGCATCATTTCAAGAGAAGGAAAAACTTGGGAATCCACAGTCAGCCACCATCTCAATATTTAAAATTCAGATGGAATAAACTCAGAGGTTGGTTAAGACCATAACCAGAGCAAATAAAAAGTGTGTTGGACTCATACACAACTAGTCCACCAGACTAGTCACCTATTAAACTAAACATGATGTCTTTGGCCGGTGGGAGGAAACCGGAGGGAAACCCACGCAGGCACGGGGAGAACATGCCAACTCCGCACAGAAACCGAACGGAACCCACGACCTTCTTGTTGTGGGGCAACTGCGCTAACCACTATGCCGCCTTGTTGCCCCAACAAGCAAGATATTAGATTTAGTTATTGAACTTCAATGCTAAACTAACTGTCTGCTGACTGTAGACATGATAACAGCAGGTGTTATTGTTGAATAAATCTTTTTTGACACGAAAGCAAGTAAACCCATTTCCCAAAAAAAGACTAAAACAGTCAAACTATTTCATTAACTTGAATGGAGGTCAATTATTCAAACACTAATTAAATTCATTAATTCACTACAACGTGACTTATTTAGAATAAATCACATTGAGTGGTAGCCTCGTGCAAAAAGGAAAAAACTATTTCTTCTATAACAGGACTGAATCAAGCGGTCGATCAATGTCTAAGTTCATTACAAAACCTTAATACATAATTTACACGCACATACATACTCCTCAATGACCTCAAAGTCAGTTTCAAATTTACTAGACATGCATATGCTGATGTCCAAATTCAGCCAATATTCACTGGGTAAACATGATAAGATGTCACCAAGCTGGAAATACCAAGAGCAGGATTACCAAGTGTTCTGCCAGTCATGCGTGCTGATTGCCACAAGCTGGGTGAGAAGTGGAAGGAGAAGGGATTCTGCCAGTTACACTAAGCCTCACACACTGGTGAGGTACAAGTGTAAAATAAAATAAAAATTAAACAACTCAGTATCATTTATATTGTGTTGAGAACTACTAATAAGTCCCAAAAGGGGGGAAAAAGTGATAATTAAGCAAACTGTTTCCTTTTTCACCTATCAAATTGAAAAATATAACTAACTATCTCCTATTCAAAAAAACAAAAACAAAAAAAAAATCATCTGCAGTGCACCAAGTGTCAGCAGAGCAGGAAACATATCCTGCCTTGAAAATTTTTTAAGAAGTATTGTAATTCCTGGTGGAATTGAACGTGCAAGTGTCAAATTGACAACAAATAGAAAAAAAATTTGCTTTTAACTTAAGCCATGATGTTTTCTTCTGACATTTTTCCATAACATTTTCACGCCAAACAAAAAAAATAAATAAATCTTTCCCTCTTTTTTTCCCTACTGCTGCAGTACAAAAGGCTCTGGACCATTTGGCCTCTCACAGTGTCAGCAGAGAACTACTTTTGATTTACAGTCCATTTTGTTATGTCTCTCTTCAGAACACCTTAATAGATGACAGGTTATTTTTATGACTTGCAGGAAGGAGCTTTCAAGCAGCACATTAAGGCAGCAAGACTCTTCCAACACACCACTGTGGACCAACTAGAGCGCTGTGAGCGGGGAAAGAGCTGGAGGATAACGAAGTAAAAAGTGGCCTCCTGGACCCACACTGCAATCACTTTAGGATGATGTTGAACATCAACTGCTGTGGAAAAATTTTATTGTCTTTATGTTTCTATTTTACAGCTGCGGCCATCTCAGGAGTCAGAGAGAAGGCTGAGGACAAGTTGTGTTTTGACGAGCAAACTTTTTTGGCTTACGGGAGGACTTAGTCATTTTCATAGTGTTGGACAAAACTAAATAACTCTTTGATAATCAAATCACATATAGAATTAGATGTGATTTACGTCCTATCTGTACTAAAACTCCCAAGTCTGTGCATATTTCTGATGTGTTCATTCTTATTGTTATTATCATTATTATGTATTCTGATTCTGATTTTCATGCATGTAAAACAGTCATCTCCAGTTCACAAATGTCTTCAAATCAGATACAGATTCTGATTCTCTAACTCTGTATATCTGATAAAACCAAACTAAAACAAGATCTCAGAAATAATTATTTGTCATTACAGCCTTGACAGCGACATTGTTTTGAATGACTCAGATACCTGCATCTATCCAGCAGTTTGTATATCATTTACTTATGGCCACAGCAAAACCTTTCATTGGTGGAGTGATATGATCAAATATGAAGGAAACCTTAAGCTTTATATTGCATAATTTATCCAAGCAATGCATGTTTGACAGTTTTGACATGTTTTTAGGTCGATGAGTGGAGGATATAACATTTAACATTTAATCTTATGCCATTAGAGGACAGAAGGTCAGAGACGTCTTTACAACAGCTGAGACTGAGAATTTTCTCTGAAAAGGGCAAAATTAATGAAATAAGGTCCTTCTGCCTTGATGTTGATATGTACATCGATGCAGACAGAAATATTACATTTATTCAGCCCATTGCCTTTCAGATATGAATCACAGCCATCTATAGTACTGTGGCATAGAAACAAGGACCTTAGATAAATGCATGTAATATTTAAACTCCTCAGTCATTAAAGATGTTGAGAGCTTACTAGTGTGCTTACCACTGCAGCCGTGAGAGAGACATCATATAGACCACAAAGCCTTGGAGTAAAAGGCCACACCATTCACAAAGATTCTGATTTTTGCCTTGGAACCTCTGTTTGCATTAAGGAATCCTTGCAAAGCATGAGAAACCTGACAAACTGCCAAGACTCTTGAATGAGATGTGAAGACAGTCTCAGCTCTGTGGCAACCACTTTTTCACAGATCTGCTCTATTCTATTGAAGCACGCTTTGATCACTTCTCCACTACAATGTCCAAATGCTGCATGCATGGTATATTAATTGTCCTCCAGCATGCTCATACAGAGTGCGTATTTGCACACATGCATGTGGTTTTATGCATTTGAGTTTGAATCCTGTAGCATCGACAACTTGCTGTGACAAGCATGCAGCATGAAGCAAAGCTAAGTTAAACAAATTTAAAAAAAAAAACAGCTTGCTGGGTTGGACAGGGAAGTCTGGCATTCTCCCATCACACAGTCCTTATGTGCTCAGCCCCTCTTTATGCATGAGAGGTTAGCCCGAACAATACGTGAAGCCTGTATATCATGTTAATATTTTGTTTAGTTGATTTATTTCGACATCGGTACAACTCTGGCAACGCTGTTCCCAGTGGGGTCAATTACTCAGAAATGCCCTCAAAGCATGCAGTGCCTCTGCCATGAAACATTGCATCATCATCAGCCAATCACGAGGCGGCGTTCATAGTGCTTTGTGTGGCTCAGACCTAGGGAATAAGCAGGTGCATAGGTGCAAAAACAATGACTACAAATATACTGAGAGTATAACTGCATGCTGGTGTCAATAAGAGACTATTAGAGGCTCAGAGCAGTTGTGGAATTAGTGATGAAAATTTCAGCCTAGAAATTTGATTGGTTTTGATGCGATTCATATTATAACGTGGATCATTTGAAATTGTGTCCTTGCAGGCACACGATGACATGACCCAGCATCCACCTGTCAACTGCTTTTAGCATTGTCCTCCGAAATGAAAAGATGGTAAACAGAGCAGAATAGCTCAGCTGAAAGCAAACTCTACAGCACCGTCTGAAAAGCATTTACTTCCTTTCCATTAATGCCATCTTTGTGTAGCTTGTTTAGTACCATTAGAGTATATAATGGAAGTATGAATCTACCTATATGTCACAGATATGACTAAATTCAAACTTTACAAAAGGTTTGTCCTCCTGAATTCAAACAGTGTGGTACATGTGAGTGTGTAATATCTTCAGGTATTATCCTGCACTGTCCTGACAATTGGATACTTCTGTTCTTACTGACAAAGATACTGGAATTGGTTTTCATCATGTCATTCTTCACCACAGGTAAGGCGTTTTAATGCTGCTGTCTTTGCCTGTCCTTTCCTTTAGAACGGTTTAATATCACTTAAACATGCAGTGCAGCAGCACGTCAGTTACTGTGAGCACCTCCCAGACATGATCCTGGCTGCGTCTCAGCAGAGAGGATCAGCAGATAGACGGACATGTGTGTTGACATAAACCTCAGCTGAGCATACAAGGTATAACAGAGTTATAAAGCTATGAGGATCTGCCGTCTCTGCACAATGGCAACATTACGATAAGCATTAACTCCCTAGAAGGCTAATACTGGGCTTAATGTGTGACTCTACTTAATCTATTCTTTACAGTTTAGGCCAGCAGTTTGAACCGGTACCACACTGTAATGGGCTTATACAGATCTATCTATTGGCCATGATACGATGCTGTGCTTAAACTTTGGCAACAAAATATAAATGCTATGCTGGGGCTGACCCCAGTGCTCCCAAGCTTTGAAGCTTCAGCCGTTGCCATGGTAACCAACATCCAAATCGGCATAGAAAATCTCTTCATTTTTATCTGGTTTACTGAGAATGCAAAATCTGAACTATCCCTTGAAACAAGAAACATTTATTTAGCATCAACGTTAATGAATAGGTTCATCAGTTATTCTCAGAGAGGGCCATTTAATGTTTTGGTGTTGAAGCTCCCATCCAATAATACTGCCACTGACACAATTGCAATACCCCACCAAGATCTCAAGTCCGGTCTTGACTGCCAGACAGGCCAAAGAAAAGTTGCACATCAGAGCTTTCCAAGCCAAATCAGCTGAATATTCTAAGTAACAGTTTAGCTGTGGCTAAGGTTAGTGCAACCTGAATGCTTAGAAAAGTATAACAATGACCTCCGATTTTTATCCCATTTGTTTCAAATCAAACTTCTGCCTTGAATTGGAACCAATAGCACTGACAAACCTGAATATTGCATGTCTATATATCTGGTTTTGTCTTTTACCACAGCAAATTGTGAAATACTGCTCTGCTTCTATAGGACATAAACGCATTACTTGAACATCGAGCTGACTCTACTATCTGTTTTTAAATAAAAGAGATCTGTTGCTCTGTTTTCAGCCTAATCCATGTCAAGCCCTACAGAATAAACACTCTACAGACGAGCTTTACAGTAGTAAAACAAAAAACAAATCCAACATACACAGACCTAAGTCCAGTTTTAAAGGTCTAAAGACACTGCAGCTTTAGTCTGCCATCACTTAAATTGAAAGTGATTTTGTCCATCTTCAAAAAAATCAAAACAACAAAAAAAGAAAACAGTAAGAGCCTCTAACAAGAGAATTCAGTTATCAACTTGGAGAAATGAGAACTTCCAAAGGTCACCCCCAAAAAAGCAAAACACAGCAGCCAAAAACTGACCAAACAAGTTAACGGCATCGGTATTCCAGACCAAATGTACAAGCACACAAGTTCAAAGAGCTGTTTACTATTCCGGTGTTGAGTTCCGGCAATCATTCCAACTAATGACCTTATTTAGTCGCTCAACATTTTTAAGAACAATTATTGTGTTTTGACTTCCAAAGACATCAACATGGCATCTCACCTGTCAACCTGCGAGCGAACCCTTTTTTTGTCTTTTGTTCTTTCAAACTTCCTTTCATTCTTCCCCTCTCTTACATTTCCTATGTCTCCTGTCTCACCCCTGACTCCCAACTAGCTCTCTAGCTAGATGGTCCCTTGGTGACAAACACACAAGGGCTGACAGAGAGAGGAGGAGGAAATCAGGGAGGAAAAAAAAAGGTGAGGGAGAATGGGGAGGGAAAAGTAGGTGGCTGAATTTCTCAACCCATTTGATGGAAAGGGACCATTTATCGTTTTCATCCTCTTCGCCTATTTGCCCCTTTCCATCTTGATACCAGAAACTGTAATGTTAACTTCCAAGTGAAACCATTTAACCCCCCCCCCCCCAACACACACACACACACACTCCCCAGCCCTTCCTCATCAATTGTCTCCACATTTTTCATACTGAAAAAACAAAAGCGTCATTCATCCACTCAGATGGACGCACAGCCACTCTACATGTTTGCCTATATTCAGGAATCAGAGAACTTCCTTTCATTTTCTAGTACATAATTTTTTCCACAAAGCAAAGCTCACAACTAGAAGAAGATAGCGACTGCAGAAGAGAGTGAAACAGAGCAATTAAACAAAAGATAAAGGGATTGAAAAAAAGATGGGTGCCCAAAGGGAAGAGAGAGCATCACAGGAAGGAGTTGACCCACCCGATCATCCATTTACAATCCCATCCCCCATTCACTCAAATTACATCTACCTGGTCAGGGTCATTAAGCTATCTTTTCATACGCTACATTTTCTTTTATTTGTCTTTTTCATATTTACTTCTTCTCTAATCATATTCGCTTACACACACACACACACACACACACACACACACTCCTTGGAGTGCTTCACTTCCCAGAGGTCGTCCATGTGGTTGACAGAGGTGATCACAACGTACAATCACTCTATTGCACTTTGTGCTCAACTACGCACATCTCTTTCACACATACACACAGGCTCACACCCACCAGCACCACCTGCTTCACTGATGGTACTTCTGCTCTACACCAGCACCCTCCCATTCCTCGCTGCTCCCACACATGGTGCCGCCACCCAATGTCTCCAGCACCTCATCCTTGCACTCCACATCCCTGCAAGCCTCTCACCGGGTGCCTCACTCCTAACCTTCCACCCACAGAGGGATGCTACCTCAGCAGCATCACTCTCCCCAAGTGGTGCCATTCTCTGAGAGCCGTCAGCCCAACCCCCATCCCCTGCTTTTCACAGAGTGTCACAAGAGGACAGCCAGCTGGTTGGACAACACAACACGCAGAATCAGAAAAATACCTGCCACACAAGTATGCATGGAGATAAAATTGACATGCCTTGGGATGGTGCATTGCCCATGCTGCGACACGGACCGCTGCAGCTGAAAGTGATCACGTTTCCTGTTCCCCCTCCTCTTTTCTTCCTTTCTCCTCCTCCCTCCTCCTGTCGCTCGCTTTCTTTTCTTCACAAAGCGCCGGGTCTCTCCTTCCTTCTGCCGGTCGCTGCGCTCCTATTCGCTCCTCTCCTTTCTACCGTCCTCCTTCCCTTTGTCTCGCTCTCACTCTGGCTTTCTCCTCTCTCCGCTGGAACCTCCTTTGCGAGATGGCTGTGGTCCAGCGGCGGCACTCCTGACAGCACTGCGCGTGTGTGACTGCGAGCACGTGCGTGTGTGTATGTGTGTGTGAGGAAGAGATTGGGTGGGAGAGCCTGGGTGTGTGCGTGTGCATGAAAGAGAGAGAGAGAAGCGTACTCTTCAACAGTATGAGCCTTGGGAGACTGTGCATGCCGGTGCAGGGATGCTCAGCACACAACTAAGAATGGAGCACAAATTTTTGCTGTGATGATTTCACACTCTCTCTCTCTCTCTCTCTCTCCATGCCTTATTTCCTCCCCATTACACATTATACTCTCTCTCTTAAAGACACAGGCTGCACGCTGCATTGCTACATGCACAGGGCACATTTCATGATATGGTAATAATGGGCAGTCCAGAAACATGATCCTGCATGGGGCTCAGCAGCTGAGGTAGCATAGTGGGATGGTGGGGGGTGCTTGAAATATCTACTGTACCAGGAATGGGGGGAGGATGCAGGAGGATGGTGCTGTTGATGCAACCAGGATTGGAAGGGAGAGACGAGAGTGAACGCTTGAAATATCCCCAAGTGACAAGAGCAGCTAATGATGAAGATGTGTTGGGCCCGGAGCGGAGGTTGTAGCAGATTGGCATGGCAACCAGAGTGCAGCGGAAGGTGATAATGATGAGAAGGACACCACAGGATGGCAACTTCAGCATCGCTGTAGCCTGTGGCTCTTCACTGCTGAATGGTTGTTTGCAAGCATAAATTATTACTCTTCTGAATCCTGACAACAATCAATGTCTGTGACCGATGATCACACTCCAAACCCAAGATTATGTCCAGCTACTGACAATGAGGAAAAATCCACACTGAAATTATTCATGTATCATACTGAATGTGATGTAGACAAAGCACAAAAATGTATCATGTATCACAAGTGGCCGTGAAAAGGAAAAAGATGGAATGAAATCAGGGATAAATAGAGAGGCCAGTGCAAACTGCCGTGGATGAGAACAATTCAGCGTACTGCTGTCAAACAGTGAGGCTCTTCTTATAGTAGCTAATGGCTGCTGATGAATTAAGTAAAAGGAGGGAAGAGTCCAACTAAAATGCCAGGAGATGGAGGGATAAAGAGGATGCATGGCCTCTTCATGATGAGAGCGATGAATAATGTATGGTCATCCTGCTCATGACTTAGATGGCACACTGGCCTGTCCGTCATGTCCAGCTGGTTCACAGTTTCATTAAGGGAGCACATTTCCCAGTCAGCCTGTGCATCACCCCCTGAGCTAAAAGCAAGCAGACAAATCTCTGCAACAGCACTAATTTATTACTCATTTTCCTCAGTTAAGGTGAGGGAAGTTTGCAGGTTTTCTTTCATGAGGTTAGTGTTTACATTATGGTATACACAGAAACGTCCTTCACAAATATCATGAAAGCATCCTGGGTGATCAAAATGTCACCAAGTTAAAAAAAATCCACACGACTGCAACTACATGCGGCACAACTACAACTGATTATTTCCTTTAAATTTTAATTTCAAATACATTTTTGATTAAATGAGCATTTTTAACTGTCCGGCACTGAAACTCTTTTATTCGAAAGAAATAAAACACACAAATTACAACTTCAAAGGCCAAAACCAGTGGTGGATTTCATTTAACTGTAATGTGTCATTGTTATTATTAATATACCACACCGCTAACAAGAAATAACATTTATTTTGACCCCTGCTTCCATTCATTACAGCTTCCTGTGGCTTTTTCAATAACCTATTCCATTTGATATTCACCTCGTAATAAGCATGTGTCCTTGAAAGGCAGAATATGTACCAATTTTAAATTACTCCTCATATTGCAATGCTGAGTAGCTTTAATTGGTGTTGTATGTCTGCAGATGGAAAATAAACAAATGTTACAAAATTTGCTGCATTAGGTCTATTTGATTAGCAAAGATGCTGTAGTTGTCATATGGAGATAATTGCTATGATTGTTGTCTATGAAAACAATAGTGCGGTTTAAGAAGGGCTGATGGCATCTTTCGCCTCAGGGTTTGTATATTTTCTAAAGAAGGAAGCTGATCTCTGCAGAAGTCCAACTTGCTGAGTAAGACGTTTTGTGGTGTTGATAAGCCCGCTTTGCCACCATTTTCTCCTAAAGTGACAACTCGCTGCTCTTATAATGCTTCTGATACTGACCACGTTCCAGCGTTACTCATCAGGGAACGCAATCTAAAAAAATTATTTGGCTTTTATTGATGTCATTTTTAAGTTTAAAGTCATGAAAGAAAAGAAATTTATAGTTTTCCCTAAGGAGTTTAAGGAACCCATTTTGTCCTCATTGTCCTTCTTCCTTCTCTCCATCTCAGCTGCGCGAGCTCAACGACCCAGAAACACTTCAGCACATTCAGTGGCACAATAGATCTGCCCTCGCTTAGGTGGAGACTGGCAATCTGAGGTTATTAGAGGGGGCTGGGGAGGAATTTCAATGACAATGTGGCTTGGGAGCAGAGAGACAAGCCACCGCGGCCAGGCAGGCACAGAGGTGTTCATACTGTATGTGAGGTAACTGCCAAAACAAATCAATCATGTCTCAACCTCACCTTCACAGCCTTCATAAACACTGTGTGCATACATGCGCTAATGCACACAGTCGCATGTATCGTAACCTTCAGAGCACTGCCCAATATCACTGCTCATTCAGCGTAATGCAGTGGTGTACAGAGAGGAGAGGTAAGAGGAAAAAGTGTGGGCCCACACGTCCCCAACAATAAATACCACTCCCCATTATATCCACCAAGTCTGCATGACACAGCGAACCAAGACTGTTCCAATTATAGGACAAAAATTTATCATCATATCCATTTTAAATGCTGCAGAAATTAAGTTTCACTGCCATTAACGTACCTCTGGCCCTATTTCCACAGAGCTGAATAGAGAAAAATGTTTATTGGAGCCGCTGAACCACATCAAGTCAGCCAACTCGCAAAGAATAATAAAAGATGGCCACCAAAAACTGGATTAGAAACAGAGTCTGACACAGGCTAATATATGAAATCTACCAAGTGTGTACCAAGCGGCTACTGCCGTGTGGCCATTGCTTAGCAGACCCTTCTTAACAAAAACGGGAACACACTGCGAGCTAGTTTCACTGTATGTGAGCAGTCAGTATCAGCCGCACACTGAGAGGGATGGAAAGTTGGCAAACTGGACCTAAGGTACAGCAGCTGTCTCCAACACCAGCTGTGTATCGCATAGCTAAATATAGAAAATTCACCAAAAAAAAAAAGTTATGCCTAGAAGTAAATTGGTTCTTCTTAAGAAATGTACTGATCAGCAGCAGCTGGCCACGAGTACATGGATATAGGCTTAACACATCCTGGAGTGCAGCTGACTGGAGCAGAAGATAAACAGGAAAATAGAAGAATTAAATGATGGTGAACATGAACTTAATTGTGCTCAGAATCAGTAGTGGTTTGCAGTGACCTTTTCAACAGCACAGCTTACACAAACTCACAGACATATCATTTTCTTATTTGTAGATTTGTGGTTCTAGAAAAGTCATCAGCTATTACAAAAGCATGATGTTTTTCCTGTTTCTAATGTGTGTAAATCATGCCACCGGTTGGCTCGTATCCATATAAAATCCAAATCTGTATGACAACGTGGGAATATGTCATATCCTTTACACGTTTCACGCATTATATTAGATATTGAACATTTAAAATAATGTGTAATGAGAATTAAGATATATTAAAAAAAATAGATCAAATATGGTTTCTTTTAGAAATGAAACTGCCCAACAGTATTTAAATAACTGAAAATTAACTGCAGCCCCACCAGCTAAAACATTAAAATTCTTCTTAAACCTAGTATTATTATAAATAATCCGATAATGTGATATTCAGTAACGAAGCGCCGACAGTGTCGGTTCAGCTGTAAAATGGGCACTTTTGGATACTGTTATATTACTCGTACCATTGCTCTGATCATTTTTTGAATGAAGGATTTTTAGTTAAATTATGTAAAACTGTGATTCATTTTGGACAGCTGTTAGTTTCTCCTGGCTAATGGAGATGAAGACTTCTTCCGCCACAGGATTAACAATCAAGTCAGTGTAGTTCACTTTCTGAATTTAAGTTCACAGGATAAACGCTGCACGTCACACAACAATGGTTATTATCTGATAAGATTATTAAAGCTTATCATCCGCTGTGTGGACATTCTCCCTTCAGGTTCCAGCACAGGATTTTAAAAAAAAAAAAAAAAAACAACAATAATAATCTAAAAGACACAACACATTTCATACAGCTAATCAGCATCTCTGCAGAAAAGTCCAGCTCACATTACAGAAGGCTCTTCTCCACCATATGGCACCAGTGTATGCTCATATCCAGTTGTACTCCACTTTGATGCTGCATATATTTCCAATTTGTAAACCAGCTGCCAAAAAGCATCCTAAAATTCATCACAATGTACAAAAACAGCCACAGAAGGATGAGCCCAGAACCCACATGATAAAAATCCTCTATTGACACCACTTTATTGGGTATACCTGTGCAAGCTGAAGCAGCCTTTTTCCTAACAAATCAAATCAAATCAGGCTTTATTGTCATTTTTCTCTGTGACCACAGCGTAAGACAGGCAAACATAAAACAGTGTTTCTCTACAGGATCGCTATCAAATATATAAAAAGACAACAATAAATAATGAAAAAATGTAAAATGCTGAACACAATATGCTAGGAAACGGTAGAATAAGAAAAATAAAAATAAAATAAATAGAGCGCAGGAGCACATGTACATTCCTGAGGCTCATCCCAGTTTAAAGTGACTCTGTGGTAAGGTGCAGTGGCACTTTGTCTCTTAAGAGTTCAGCAGTCTGATATTCAATAATATTCAATTTCTGTTTACAAACTTAAGTTGGTGCTCATCTGTGTTGGTCAATGTGTTTGTCCTTTGACCTCCAGACGCCATGACCAGACTTCAGCGGTAAACAGGTGCACAGGTGAGTAAAATGGCGGCTGACAGACGCAAATAATAAAAGCTCACCTGCGGTGGTCAGGACTCCTCCATCGGCCCCAGGCAGCCTGACACAAGGGCCGGCGTGAGACCTGAAGCGGGAGCCGGAACATCTTTGCCAAAACAAACGTCAACGAGGAGCAGGGAGCCGCTGAAATAGACCACCGCCTCCTGAAGGGGTGCGTTTCATTATTACTGCCGGGTCAACTGAGACTGACTGTATTCCCTTTATACAAAATAACACTTGAACCTATATAATAATAATAATAATAATCTCTAACATTCATCAAAACAAGTGTTTCAGTAAAATTACATCAGTATTGGCTGTAAAATGTTATATAAATTATTTTGAAGGAATACATAGATTAAACTATGAACATTATTATGGTTTTAATTGTAAGGGTGTGACATCCGTATTTTATTTATGTAGCAAGTCAAATTGGAATTATTTTCAATGATTTATAAATATGGATGCATCGACGTGAAGGTCTAATCTTCATTTAAGTGTTACACGTGATAGAGGTGGAGGTTACCGTACTAGATTTAGATAAATCCATAATATTTTTCCATCATAATTTATTATCATCTTTTAATTAGTATCAATAAATTATAAAGGCAGTGAAGTGTGTTTAGTTGTATTTAAGTACTGCAGACTATAAATTAGTTAAAAGACTCAGAGCCCAGCTCATGGATACGTTGACATGTGAACAGAAGAATGTGCAGGTTGAACAACCAACCGTACAATTAATGAGTCAAACTGATGGCCACTCATATGTTCAAGTCTCAACGGGAGAATTAATGGCAACAGGAATGAAGCGTTGTAAACATGAGCCCAAGGCCCAGGCTGTACACAATGAAGGGATACACGGGCTTTATGTCTGATGGATGGTCTAGTTTGTTCGTTTTTCATTCTCAACTGGAGAATACTTCATCTAATATAAAAATCAAACAGTTCCCGTCCCTTGCATTAGTCTGTTGCCAATCATCTGGACAAATCCGGTGTTTCCATGGCGATGTGAAAGGGAAGAGAAGATGCTTTATAAAAAAAGGTGTAGCCAGTGATGAACTCTATTTCCTTTTGCGTGTGTGGGTGGATGGACAGAATTTAAAATATCGCCCCAGCTACAGGCACACTGCTGAGCACCTTCTGTGACTTCTGCATGCCAGGAAATGCAAGTGACCATTAATTTTGCATGTGCATGATGTATAAGCACATAGATAGAAAATGTTTAATGGAAGATTTAACAGCATTCAAAATACTTTGAAACTGGAGGACACGATACTGTGAGTCAATGATATGTCAGCAAAGATGTATTACAACCTGTTTTCTTTATTTATGCCAAACATTCCCACCAGGCATAGTAGAAAAATATGAGATACCGGGTGTATATGTGATTACAGCTTCATCTACTCTGTCTACCTTTTCATTACTGATTTGATTGATTTTGACTGCCTCAAGTGGCACTCCATTGTTGGTGCCTCAACTCCCCTGGGATGGAGGTCATCGGTGTCGGAAATATCCAGATAATGTATCTCAGTCAAAGAGTACTGCGAAATTGCTCTATTGCTTCATTAGAAATAATATTAAAGTAGTATTAGTAGTTTAGTATTAAAGTATCATTGAAATTTGAGATATATATATATATAATTTCAAGGATACTGGCATCAGTATTTTATTGGTCATCAGGTAAATCTTAAGGCTAATGAGATAATGAATGGAAATGGAAACCTGCAACAGTAATTTTGTTTCATTTCTGAATATTTCTTTGTTGTGTTAAGATAATGGGAAATTCAAGCACTACTCCCCCTCACCAGGTTATACTTTCTTCAATTCACTCCTATTGTCACGAGAATGCAGGAGCGAGGACCCAAATGCAGGAGCCAGATGCAGCAGGGTGAAGTGGAGATTAAACTTTAATGAAAAACCCAAAATACTCAGGGCTGGTACAAAAGGCAACAGGCAAACTAGACACAGGACTGAACTGAACTTGACAGAACACAACAGAGGATCTGACAATGAATAAACAGAAAACCAAGGCTTAAATACAAACTGAACTAACGACACAACAGGGAACAGGTCAGGAGACAGGGGCAGGCAGGGAGCGGATTGGCTGGGAAGACACAAGGAGGAGGGCAGAACTGATAGGCTAACACAAGGCAGGTGTGGAGGGAAAAACACAAGGAGCAGGGCAGGGCTGACGAGGGGGAACACAAGACAGGTGTGCAGAGAAGTGTAGGTAGGGGAAGAAGAACAACACAAGAGTCCAAAATAACAAAACACAAAAACACAAAATAAAAAAACTAAAGTCCACAACCGTGACACCTATAACTCTATCAGACATATGGAAGGCAGCTTAAACATGATCAAAATTGATGCAGGTGCGAACCAAAGAGGTCTGATAAATTCACTCTCTTTCAAACTTTTCTGTCTTCCTATCTTCAGATCATTATTTTATTTATTTTTTGCTTTAGTGTGATTCTCTGTCACATTTGGATGAAACTCATAATAAATTATTGATGTCTGCATCATGATGAGGAGCCCTGAGTGGAATTTTGCTTTCTGTCATAAATTACAAGCCCAAAGGAATGGGCAGCACTAGTTTAACCTTTAATAATGCATGATGCAGTTTACGATCTTATGTGATGATCTTACACTTAAAGATTTTAAACTTAAAATCTTAATCCGAAGGGTAGCTACTAAATAAACCCAGAGGATTTTTTGTTTATAGTTTTAAGTGTAGAGGAGCATGAAAATTACTCAAGTAAATTGCAAAATTTAGTTGGTTATGACAGGAGGTCAGAAAGGAGTAAGAAAGAGGGATGCAGAAAAATGTACATCATGTTGGGTTGAACAAAGAGTTAATGTACTGTGAAAGGGAGCGATATGGCACACTAAGGTGAGATCCAGTGAGAGCATCCACCAAAGGTCAAGAGCAGCACA
Source organism: Remorina albescens (assembly GCA_034769265.1). NCBI lineage: Eukaryota > Metazoa > Chordata > Actinopteri > Carangiformes > Echeneidae > Remorina > Remorina albescens. Next base: position 5,788,085 of record CM068493.1, read on the forward strand.
TTGTGGAAGGAAAGTGTGATGCTACATATTTTATTCGCATTATTTCAGCTCATTTCAGTCTTATTCAGCCATCAAAGCGAGTGTTAGAGGGAAGATGGAGGGGAAGAAGGGATATATTTGAGGGAAAATTGCAAACGGGCTGAAGCAGTGAAAATGATGTATCCCCGAGTGCTGTGCAGGGATGATGATAACCAGAGCTCAAGCCCAATTACAAAGCAAGATCTTTCAAAATAAATACATTTCCATATTACCCCATCGAGCTTCTTTTCATTTTAATACCCCAGCATGGTCCCTCCAAACTAAATGAAAACCTCTATCACAGTCCGTATCGTTTCCTCCCTTCTTCATGTCTACTCGGTCCCTCTCTATAAATACATAAGGTGCTGTTTCCAAGGTAACAACTCTATGGAGAATTGGCCACCTGAAATCTAGATGGAGTGCAGAAGGAGGGCGAACAGCAGTCTGCAGGCTCTCTGATTGCCAGGAAAATACCCTCATCTTTACTGTTGATGTCTGTCTTCCAGTGTCGCCCCAGGGATCATCATCCTTAACCCAACATGTCTAAAAACGATTCCCATCATTGTCAGGATAAGTATTTGCTGTTTGATTTGTGCTTGTTGGGTTATTTTGATATCAATCTCATCTTAACTTTTCTCCCCAAATGTTGAAGCTTTATTTCTTGCATCTGTAGAGCCAAAGGTTTTACAAATATTTTCCTTCATGGCCGCGGAGATTCATTTATTAGCACATCCAAAAATACAGACACACTGCTACACTTTCTTTTATGTTCCTATGTTCAACTCATTTGTGTGATTATCACAAATTATAGTATTTACTCAAGTACATTTCTCAAGTCATTAATACTACAGAAATCAAATAAAAGAAAGGCACACTCCCTTTTATTTTGAAGGCCCTTAAAGAAAGTAATGATGTGTTCACTGTTCTCCAGTCATCACATTAAGAAGTACAAAACTAAATTCTGTTTTAATATTAGTCTAATCATTATTGAGATTGATTCATACCAATCATTGTTGGTGTGATATTATAATTAATAACTGTGAAATTGATTCTCTGGCTAATGGAAATGTTGACAATTTTGTGGTGAGACAAGCAGTCCAATCATGCAAACTGCATGCCATTGTACTATCACTGCTGGTGAAGACATAAGGATACTTATCATGAGTTTTTTATTGGTGGTCACAGTCAAAAATCCTAATAAAGATTAAAGTAATTAAGATATTTATACTGATTAATATCATATTACAGATGCAACAGTAAGGTTAATCATACTCATTAATACAGTGATCGCCTGTGCACAGAAAAGATCAAAACAACAGAATTAAGTTATGGAAAAGGAGACATTACATATGGATTGTAAACATTTAGCACTGTGTTAATAGTCTGTATTATAATTTACATCAAATACTTAACAGTGGACACATTAAAATGTGTATTTACTGCCCTCCAGTGATCAAATCAGGAATTATTCATTCATTTATTAAGATTATTTATTTATTTAGTTTCTGGCTACCACTGTCAACGTTTTCTAGTGTGGAGACCGCACTAATGCTTTTCACAATTCCTCCAGATTCATCCCAGTCAGAGTTATAGAGTCTACACACACATGGTGTAAAATCATCCTCAGGTACAATCCTGCATGAAGCTGATTTCCATCCTCATTTTTAAAGCTATGTATATTTACAGACAAGCAAAATAACTGTTTACCTGAGGCCTCAATACAGCAATTAATCTTAAAGAAAGTAATTAAATGCCGTCAGATGCTTCTCATATTGTCATTCTGATTTATATGTAAAAATGTGTTCATGAACATTTGCAAAAACTTTAAAATGTGGATTTGCCAAGCAAACAAAAGCAAGGAAAAAAAAAAAACCCACAACTTTTTTCTGAACAAACATCATATGGCCTGTAAAAATGGGGCACGGGTGTGAGACTGCTGATTGACAAGTAACAAACCCAGAAAGGTGAAAGTGTCATGTTTGTGCATTTTACCAAGTTATCTTAAAGGCAAATTATTCTTGCACCTGTCAGGTATTTGATAAGCCCAGTCAATGTACATTTCTGACAGGTATAATAAACCAAACTATGGCATGACTGCACACTGTGACACCATCATGTTTTTTATTTTGAAAACTCAGTTTCCAATGTGATGTTTACTGATATGATGGATGAAGAACAGTATAGCAGATATACAATAGAGATCTCTTTATTATAGTGCATTTATCAGATGTTACAAGATGAGTTTAAAAAAGCAGTAAAGGTACTTAAGAAATACATATGCACATACCTTGTTATTTGTACAGAAATGGTCTTGGAAATTAAAGCTTCACATCTGAACAAGGGTAGCTGGACAATATCAGGTTAAAATACATTTTCTTACAGAGTATTATATAAATTTGTATTTCTTGCTGTATACCAGATTATGTAATGAATCTACGAAGTTTACGGATGTTTACAAAATACCATAACGTAATGGCAAAGAATGTTAGTTATTTAGTTACTCAAAACTTTCAAAGAAAACATCTAAATGTCCAGTTATAGAAAAAGAAAAGAGGGAAAATCAATTCCCCTTCCGAGGTCAGTGTGATATTGTGACCTTGAAGTCATCTTCACTCAGTAAGGGCTGTGCACTGTTTCAGATCGTTTTCATTAATTGCAAAAGCATTTGGGATCGATGTGCAGGAAGCAATTTTATTACTGGCTGTAATTGGGGCAACATTCTCACATGCACTTTGTAACTGCCTGCTGGTGTAGAGCAATGGGAAGGGTTATTGTCTATAAGTTCATTGCAAAGGCTGATGTATTAACTGCTGTCTTCACACAGGCCTGTGTAGTGCAAGCTGATGTGGCTGTGCAAACAGCATTGAAGGGACACGATGTAAAATCCCACCAGGATGAAGCACCCTGGATACATGCAGGGAATACACCATACAGCCTGAAGTATTTACAGTGCTGACTCATACAGCAGGCCAGCCCAAACACTTACAGTACAACTGTACCGCTTATCACAACGATGACAGTTTGGTAAGGAGCGTGTGTGATCTCCTAAGAACAAGAGGAGGCCACTTCATGTTTGGCAGGTAAATCCAAAGCTGAACCAAACACAATGAGCCATTTCTCAATCCAACCAATTGGTCCCGAGAGCATTTTACTCAAAAGACTTCACACCTGGCACGTCTGCTCATGCTAAAGTAAACCAGTTCATGCGTTCATCAACAGTAACATAAAAAAAAAACCTATAAAATAAAATAGAAAACAAACCCTAACCCAAAAGAAGTACATACAAGAGAAAATAAGACTATCAGTAAATAAAAAGCCAGAGTGGGAGCAGCTCTAAAAGAGAAAAGGCCTCGTTGTTTCAGTGTCTGAATGTCGCAGAAACCATCACTGCAGCAAGAGGATGCACCCGTCTGCCAGTGACACTTTACTCAACACGCCTCCATGCATGTAAACAAGCGCTGAAAATACTCCATGGATTTTTATTTTTTTTTTAAACCTCTGTTTGTGAACCATGAGGCCTACTGAAATGAAATGTCAAGGTCACTGCAGAGGAAACCTGAAGACATTTCTGGAACAGGTTGTGACTGTTAAAGGACCTACAGGATATGGTCTTGAGAGCTCAAACAAAAGTAACTACAAGAAAAAGGTCAACAAGCACCCAGCGTTTGCTGCAACAGTTAAAACTTAAATTTGCTCAATTTTTAAATAAAATAATCTGAACTCATCTTGGATGTCAGGTATTTTATTTTATGGAACATCACAGGTTAATTAACAGTTATCATAAAGGCCTCATGCCACTAGCAGATGTAAAGCTGATTTATTTATTTATTTATTTTTAAAACAAACATTCTTGACCACTGACACACAGGATTCATCCCATGACGTCCTTTGCTTATTGGAAACCAGTACCTTTGGAAGTGCTGACATTGGAGGTGGAAGGAGGTGTTTGAGAGTTAACTGTGTTCAAGGCACAGCAGGGCTGCTCCCACTCTGCTCACACACACAAACACACATTCATCATTCATCCAAAAATACTTATCCAAACACCCATACAGTACACAGATGCAGTGGGGGGGGGGGAGCACTGGCCTGAGGTCCAACTCGTCGGGGGAAGAGAGGAAAAGAGGGATGAGCTGGACCAGGACCAGTGCAGTCTCCCATTACACTGCAGACAGAGATGACGGACAGGAGGGGGGAGTGATGGATCATTTTGCGTTTTTCAGCTGGCTTGAAAGCCAATCCAGACCCTCATAGAGACCGTCTCCACTAGTGGCGCATGTGGCCTGGATATACCAGTTACGTTGGCGCAAGGAGTGCAGGCTCAGCTTGTCTGTGATCTCAGCTGCATTCATGGCGTTGGGCAGGTCCTGAAAGAATCAAACACAACCGTTACTAAACTGGAAGAGAAACAGTCTCTACTAAGGTTTGTACAAACACCTACTGCTTAATAAAAATAATGGGAAGGTGATTGATTCAGTCTATTGGATGTTCTTTGTCAATATTTTAAAATTCTTATAAATTCAGCAGTCATGACTTCATCTCCCTGCAGTTACACTGATCCAGCTTGAGCAACAACAATTTATAACAGAAGATTGATGGGCAACTATTTTCTTGAAGCTCATTGCAAAGTTTCAGGAGCAGGGCCATACTTAGGACCAGATTATATTTTAGTCCAAATAACTGATTGAGAAACTATATGTTACTAATGCACACAGTGAAACATATAAAGTTCATGTTAAAGACAGAGCACTGGTTGTAGCTGATTAAAAAGACTTTTTATTTTCACTACTACTACTAGTTTAGGTTATTTAACCTTTATTGATTCAGGGGAGAATGTCTTAATTTATATGTCTCTCTCTTGCTGCTGGGGTCATTTTATTCTACACTGTGCTCCATCATGTCTCCAGTTTCCACTATCCCATAATTGTTACATAACTAGTTATTATGACCAAATCCGATTAGACTGCAACTAATGTTGTATGCACAATTAAGCAGATTTAATTAATTGAGTGTTTAAACACACATAAATACCATATTTGCCTATGATGTGATACAAGTGTAGTTCATAAATTTCAGAGCTCAAGTTAAAAATCCCAATAATGATGTAACTGTTAAATGACATGTTTTGGGGTTCTGTCTGTTCAGATATAAAACAGATGAATATCCGGTAAGAAAAGTTTAAGAGTTGGCTCTTCATACTCATCAAAATTTTTTAATCTGACTTCAAGGTCATTTGTATTTATGAATGGATTCATATATGGGACTTTACTTTAATCATACTCCGAGGCACAAATTCACCTGTTTGTTGGCAAACACAAGAAGCACAGCATCCCTCAGCTCATCCTCAGCCAGCATCCGCATCAGCTCCTCCTTTGCTTCTCCAACTCGTTCCCTGTCGTTACTGTCTACTACGAAGATAAGGCCTGAAAATGGAAAAGAGGCTCCAGATCACCACATGTGAAGAAGGATTCAAACAACCATCTGCTTATGTGTGTTCAACAGACTTTGAGAGTTGTGGGAACAGCAGAATGGCTCTTACCTTGTGTGTTCTGGAAGTAATGCCTCCAGAGGGGCCTGATCTTGTCCTGACCACCAACATCCCACACTGTAAAACTGATGTTCTTGAATTCTACTGTCTCAACATTAAAACCTGTAGACATAATGGGGGAGTGGGGGGAGGGGGGGGCACAACAGAAGTAAAAAAATTACTGAGGTTTCTCAGAAGTACCTAGACACTGGTCACTGTGGCTTAAGCCCATGAAGATGGAGGATAGTGCTCACCGATGGTAGGGATTGTGGTAACAATTTCTCCCAGTTTGAGTTTATACAGGATGGTGGTCTTTCCAGCAGCATCCAGTCCAACCATCAGGATTCGCATCTCTTTCTTGCCAAATAATCCTTTAAACAGGCTGGCGAAATTCCCCATTGTGGCTCACCTGCAGAGGGACAAAGGATATTAAATGGTCACTTCTCTAAAAGTGTGGTGTCACACTGCAAACGATGATACGGACAATGATTAAAGCATTCACCATAAAAAGCTCTTAAAAGCTCCCTTTATGGAAAAAATATAGCCAGTAACAAATGGTGATGTAAGTGCGCAGGTTAACAAGACAAATCAATATTATGATCTTGATTTAAACAAAGACAAGGTAGGTGAGTCAGCCACTTAGACAGCGTAAAGTGACTTCATTTTGGCAAGCTGCTGTGAACTATTGGGCTACCTATGCCCCAGGTCAGCATATGGAGCAGTCTGTGAACAATTTGTCACCATCTGTGAAACAAAATTGACCACAAAGCACAGTAATTACAGGGACTAATGACATAAAACAGCTTCATTTTCAATTAAGTTCATTTTTTCCCACTGTGCTCGCTCTATTGAGTATCACGCCCATCTTTTTTTTTATGCTGCTACAAAATGTGATTCAAATGATAAAAATCTTTAAATGAAATTTGTATATTGATCTACATCATCATCACAGGCTAGATGACACACAAACCTAATCAGGTGAACCATGGTCTTGAATTTAACCTGCACCACTGTGTCTCTCTGAAAAGTATTATTCCCAACTGAACAGTCTGGTTAAGCAACATTGTTTGAGAACAAAGTGAGCTCAGACAGTCACTTCCCACTTTGTACTATACATCTGAATGTGAGTCCTCAAAACCGGCATCCTTATCATCATCAGGTTTTATTTATATAGCACCTTTACTGTAACAGGAAGCAATTCAAAGTGCTTTACAAAAGCATAAAAAAAGAGAACACGTTAGAAGATTTAAATGTGTACCATGCAGTCTGTACAGGTGGTGAGTGCACTACAGATAAGTACGAACAACAAAAGAAAAGCACATTATTCCAGCTTAGGGGCAATGGAAGTCAGAAACTCAGCAGAACTCAGATTGATGTCCTCTAGCAGTGGTTCTGGAGAAAAACACCTATTGTTCAGAAAGAAAAATCTATCACTGCCTTGTACACTGCAGATTTATGGCTGGATGATTGTTGGCTGACACTGCAAAAAAAAAAAAAAAAAAAAAAAAAAAAAAAATCCCTTTTGTTCGAGGTCTGATGAACTAGTACGAAGACCTGCTGCCTACTGTTTATATACAAGATGGTGATAAATTGTAAGTCTCCAATAGAAATACTGACCTCACATCAAACTGTCTGCAACAAATACTTCATATGATTGTTCTGATTGTTCTCCAAATGACTTAAATCAGCTTTTCCAACATTTTTGGAAAAATTTAATAAAGTATTGTACTTGTGGGCTCACTCTCTATCACTAATATTTGGCCATTGGGGTGATCAGTTTCACCTCAAGGAATGAGTTTCATTTTATCAAATTTCTAATTTAATTTGACTGTTTGTGGGAAGGCGAAAGAAAATACTTTCCAAAGTTAAAAGGAATTCTGAAAACGTCTTATCTTGATTTTCCCTCAATCTCCCAAACTTTGGCAGTCAAATTCCGCAAGCTGGGAACCAATTCAAACAATTTATCAAAATTGTTTCAGACTCTGTCAAAAAAGCAAAACAAAACACAACACAACAACATCCAACTGAAGGTTTCTATTCCACTGGAAGTGATGCAAACCATGCCAAATATTTAGGGAAATCAGAACGTATAGCTTTCCAACACACAGCTGGAAAAGGGCTGGTTGTGTAAATAATTTGAAAATGTTCTGTAAGTCACAGTATGTAATTGTGACCAGCAACTGAGGCTGATCATATGCTAGGCATGCTGTAAAGCCAACAGAACCAAATCTACCAGTGAAAAGACAATATGACTAGTTCCACCAAATATTTAATAATTTTTACAAGTATAAACATATGCAAGTTCACATTCCAAAAGCCAACATACATATTGAAAGGTCCAAGGAAAACTAAATTTTAGTCTTGAGTAATTGAAAAGATTTAAGTAGAGCAAAGTCAGAACAACTACTGTAGTGCTTACTTTTGAAACTGCACATTCGCAAATCAGTGTGAAGTTGGCAGTTAATTTAATTGTAAAACTATACTATTCCAAGGTTTTGCTGAAGGTAAGTTAAAGTCCGAAACTTGACATTTTGTTGTAAAAATTTGAAAGAGACCATATGTATTAATTACAGTGACTTGTAATAAACCATGGATACAACAGTATACAGCACTCAAAAAATTAAGGGAACACTTGAATTGCACTTTGGATCTTGATCAACAAATTATTTAACAGCAGTCAGCGTCCAGCTGGCTATGACATGGAAGTCAGTGTGACCATCCAAGGACACGCATCACCAACCAATCACTGACCTATCTCTAAAGTGGTATCAGGCAGCATAACGGTCCGCATCGACAGGCAATTTCTTGTGTTTTCTGGAAAATGCCAATTGAACTGCATACTACTGGGCTGTGCGCACAGGTCTCGCTAGAGGACATTGTGCCATTATGCTACTCAAATGGGACTCTTATTTCAGAAACATGCACATCTTTAACCTGCTGGAGGTCATTTTGAAGGGCCCTGGCAGTGTTCCTCCTAGCACAAAAGAGCAAGTACCCATCCTGCTGCTGGGTTAATGCTCTTGTGTCCCTGCCCAGTGGTCCTTGTATAACGGCTGTTCTCCTGGTATCTCCTCCATGCTCTGGAAACACAGTTGGGAGATCCGGTAGAATTTTTTGCGACCTCTGCCATCCTCAGTTTTTTGAGCACTGTTACATATACAAAATATTACCATCAAAGTTATTAAAAGAAATGAGTAACTAATTTAACAAGAGAATAATATTCTAGCAAAGCACCATCGGTGGCAAAGTATCGAGACATTAATAAAATCTATGAAAAGTCACAATACTTTTAATACTTATAATACAACAACATTGATCAACAAATCAATCAACCAATTATCTTTACTTCAATATGAACCCAGCTCAGATAAATGAAGTGAAACTAATTCTGGATTATTCAAAACTTGGAAACACCACCTTGAACTCTCCATATGCATTTTTATCAACCTTATGATTAGGTGAATAACAGAATATTAAACTCAACTAACCAGAATAACAACAACTGATTAGTCAAAGAAAACAGAAACATATTTCATCCTAATACCTACAACTAGGGTCAGGGTCAGGGTCAGCAACCGGCCCCCCCAACCCAACAAGGAAGTCCTGTTAAGTAAATGATCCTTTAAGAAAACAGGACTGACAGGTTCCTGTACACTCAGCAGGGCGCAAGAGGATTTGGAATAGTACGAAAGAATTACTATCTGAATTCTGAGGTTTTACTCTTACAGAAATCCTAACCCGGACAAGATTATTTTATGAAACTGCGTTTAATCCTCCAAGAAAAAGTGACAAGCAATGAGTCTCTAAAGCAGAAACAGCATCAGTACATACAGATTTGTGGGATGCAAGCTGACACATCTCAGGTTTGAATAGATCATGAAAGACATACTGCCTTCATTTATGGTTACACCAGGCTAGTGTCACTGTTTCCAGAGTACATATTAGTGTTAATATCGCTTTCGTGTGATTTCGATCAACACTTGATTGCTGTAGATGCTGCTTTCGGACATTATCCGGTAATCTTAGGTTAGCATGTAGCCAGAAAGCTAGCATAGCCGGGCTTTGTTTTAGGATTCACTACTGACAAAAACCAGCAAAGCCTAAAAATACTCACACTGGCAGATAGAATGTAAATCGACTGGTTGTTGTTTAGGAACAGATTGAGTGATCAAATGCTGAAAACTTCTTAAGATGTGCTGAAGTTGAACTGCTAAGGAAACAGCAAAGGAACTTAATTTCCATCTTCCACGACCTACAGACGTGTTACACCATAAAGTCGTTAGCACACTCATAGAATCTGTCTTATTTAATTCACTAAGTCTATTACACTCGGATAATAAGTGTATTACATTTATATATTCACCTTTACTGGCGTTTCTCGATCCTTCTTCGAGTCTTCTGGTTCGACAACAAAATGGCGTTTTCCGGCGTCGTCGTCTTCTTCTTCTTCGTCATCATGCGCCGTTTCGTCTTCTTCTTCGTGTTTTTTTTTTTTTTTTTTTAATTAAGGCAGTTGCACAACTGCCGCATTACTGCCAACAAACGGTAAGAAGTGTCGTAACACGTCTTTACTTTTTGAGGAGTCTCCTGACAAAGGCCTTAATCATTTCAAGAAAAAAGAGAAACCCACCCAAAATATGAGTTCAGTTTGACTGAAGCATTTATATTAATTTTCTGCCTCTTTTTTTAAGATGATCTGTTGGAGGAGAAATGCAAACTGTACTATATAGTGCTTATTTAATGGTATGTGTCAAAATACTCACTAGAGAGCAGTCTAAGAACACAAATGGCAGCCTGTTTCATTGACAGTTGGGCAATAGCTGTGATTTATTAATTTTCAATAGCTGTCTTAGCTCACCTGAACCTGGACCACACAGTCTGCTGGCACATGCAGTCAGATCCGATCAAGATTTTGTTATTTTTTGTCTGCGTTGTCTACTTGTGCTAATTATTAAAGGTAACATTTGAATAATTTCCAAAAAACCATGTTACATCACAAAGCCTGGTGTATAGCCCTTTGTGTTCGAGAAAATTAAAGTGGCACACTCCCATTTTCCCAAGGCACACCCAGTGTTATTTTTCTGGCTATGCCACGGTCACAAAGTAACTATTCTTTACTGACATTATTAGTACAACCAAAGCATGTTTTGTTTTTTTTTCCATATAACTGTGATAAAAATTTTATTTTACATTGTGACAGTTTCTTTTCTTTACATTTTAATTTTGGCCTTTCATGAATGAACAAATGCAGTTTATTACACTGCTTTTGATATTTATTTAATTTTATAGTTGTGTTTTCAGGCACCAGGCACATCTACCAGGCTACCAGTTGGAAGGAACAATTTCTTCTGCACTTTTTTCCCCTGCTTGTTATTGGGAAACAAAGGAAAACAAGGCACAACTCTTTGACAGTAAATGTGGCAAATTGATTTTGTGCTTGTTTGTATTCTGTGCTTTTTTTAAACTGTCACAATATCAAACAGATTACGACACACATTCATCACTGTAAATAAACCTCTAACCCTTAAAACTGGATAAAATGTACTTCAAAAGTGAACTTTTGTAATATGTAGTCTTAACCTCTTGACAGTATAACAAGGACTGTGTTTACATTTGCTACAAGCAGTGCTTTGTCACCATCCTGTCACAGATTAATAATATATTCTAAAAAAAATAAATCTGATAAACATACACTGAATAATATGTAAAACTTATTTTTCTCTATCCTAGCAGAGGTCCCTTCACTGCTACATACATATGCACTTAATGGTGGACATACTTGGAGCCAACTGAACTAACGCTGACATCTTTAACTACTTTCAGTTAAGTTCTCAAATGTAACTCAGGGTTCAATGTTAAAGTCAATGTTTGACATCTACTTTCTGTAAAAGGGCCCTGGCTGGGAAGAGACTGTTGACTGATACCCCCCCCCCCCCACACACACACACACACACACACACACACACACACATACACATACACATACACATACACATACACATACACATACACATACACATACACATACACACACACACACACACACACACACACACACACACACACACACACACACACACACACACACACACACACACACACACACATACACAGACACATACACACACACACACACACACACACACACACACAGATTGCCCAGACACAACAAGAGCAAACAGTTCCCGATAAAATTCACTACACTGGAATGTTGCCTTTTGTGTGATCCAATTTTTGGGAACCATTGCAAAATTCTCAAAAGAACACATAAAACTGTACAGAAAAAAAAAAAGAAATAACAACATTAAATTGATGCCTGGACACATTTAACAGTCTACAAGAGCTTTTTAATTGCACTGAAAAAAAAAAGAAAAAGAACGGGTGTTTCAGCACTGAGTAGGTTTCAGAGATTTACAAAGACAAAAGAAAAAGATAAACATAACATTTATACCCAACTGTAAAATAAATATGTATGTACAAGAAAGAAAATAAAATAGTGGTTTATAAATAAATGTTTATAAGTATATTTCCTGTGCATGTTAACTAACAAATATGACTTGAGTGAGTGCAAGCAGAAGATCCAGTCTTCTGTGTAAGACTAGTGTTGAAAGTAGGTTGTCTGAAGGCTGGCAGGGTTTGATTAAAGGTCCAAGCAGAAGTTGATGGAGGTGAACTCAAAACGGTCACCTCATGTGGATCAACTCCTCTGTGACACCTGCTGGTTCCCATAAAGCATCGCTGCACGGGACGCAAAGGCACCAACCATCTGCTTCACCACTTCGTCAAAGAACACACCAGCCAGCTGAGAGTGCAGAATGGACTTGAACTCAAAAGACACCTGCAGAGGATACAGGAAGGGGGACAAACAGGGTAGTTACCTGTTAGGGAGGCATTATGATAATTAACTCGTGAATTAAGTAGATTTTTTGCGACTATCCAACCTCAGAGTCACATATCCGTCTGAGTTCTATGGTTCTTGTCTTAAGAAACTACATTTTTCCAGAAATTAAAATGCAGATCATCATCAAGATCAGTCAGATTTGACATATTATTCAACGTGTTCCACTAAAATCAAAGCACTTCCTACTGGCTGACCCCAAGGTAATCTGAGCAAACATCAAGGTTTAGCCCCTGTCATCAGGTCTTTAACATCAGTCCCTGTCCTGACAGCTATTTCAGACTTCCACTGACACCAGCATGCTACTCAAGGCTAAATTTAGATCTTAATGAGATTTTATTCAACACTTCCTTTTAACCGGTAATCCACTGACAACAGTACAGAAGCAATGGCTTGAAATGACTCTGTCCTTAAGCATACTATTTGATCTGATTTGTTAATTTCATGGACTTCTGTTCACTGCTGTTTTATATTTGTAATCCTTACATTATGTTTGGCCTGTCTCTCCATAGTTCAGATTACTGTAGGCTCTGCAAAGACCTGATTTCATTGTGGCTCTTGGAGTCACATTTTAACTGTACACACTTACATAGAAATCCACTTTGCAGGAGTCTGCTTGGTCTTTGGTTCCAGGGGAGAACCTCCATATTGTTTCAAGATGGCTGAAGAGGGAACCTTCAGTGCACACAGCCTTTTTCAGAGGAGATGACCTGTTATTAATCACTGATCCAGACAAAAGCAGTTTTCAGCTCATCACTAAATCAAGAATGATTTAATCTGCTAGTGAAAACTGATACCATTAGCACAATATAATGTAGAAACAGTTTAAAAATAGAGTGTTAAGATAAGCCACTGATAACATACTAGAGAACACAGAAATAGTTACATTTAATCTGAAATAGTGAGATCGACATGTGAAATAGAGGGACCAACAGCAAGTCCTTGCAGCTGAGCGGTGCCAGTGTGAAAGCTGCAGCACTTGTTTGTGCTGACTCAGTGAAAACTCCCACTGTGCTGATGTCACCAAATTAATCCTTCAACTTTTTTCTTCAACACAAAGTCAAGCCATTTCATTTCCAGCACTTCCAAACTAAAAGTCCTAGATGTACATTTGGCAAACAAAAAAAAACTCAAATTTACTCTGACTTGGTGGTTTGGGATAACCATGACCTCAGAGGTGTAGCGCTCCACAATGGGGGGGAAACCTATTTCGAGCTCTGCCCAGATAACGCCATTTTTTCCCCTCGTGACCCGTGACTTCTTGCACCAGGGTACAAAGCGCTGGTATTGGTCTACATTAGCCACCATGTTAAACATCTGCTCTGGAGTGTACCTGAAGAGAGTGAGATGCAAGAGATGAAAGGCACAAACAATAAGATAATGTTACCATATGTTAATATGGAGTTACCTTAATTCTTAAAATAGATTTTCACTTATGTTTAACACTCCGTTTTGCATATTTTCCAAATTTTTATGGTTTTCACACGTTTCTTTTAGTTAAACTGTATTTTAGCAATTATTTCATTCAAGTTATTATGCAAATTCTTCAATCTTATAATTTCCCAGAGTGATGTCCTCACATTTCTTAGTTTGTCCAACTAAATCCTGAATGTTTGCGTGATTATTTCATCTGCTTCTCACACACGAGGGCACTCACTGCAATGTCCGGCACTCAGTGTACTCCATCCTTCGGGTGCTGATAGGAACAGGCAGGTTGATGAAGCTGCGGCTTTGGATGCAGCTGGAGGTGGTAGGGCAGAGCGGCAAGCTGGTCCTCCTCACTGCCAGGGGCCCACAGGAACCCAAGTGTCTGAGAGGAAGGAAATTGGATATAACCCATAACTCATAGCGCCCAGGTTTACATCAGCAGATCTGCATCGTTTGGCATTTTCATCCTAATTTAGTCAACGAAGGCAAATGTGTACATTCATACATATGCATCTACACATACACAAACATATATATATATATATACACACAAATTAAATATTATCAATAAAGTATTGTGTATAGTGTATTTTGCTTACATATATTTTTAATTTAAAACCTTTTCCAAATACTGTTCTGAATATTTAAATAACTTGCTTTATGGAAGATAAGGATTCATATCAATACCAGGAGCTATATTTACATTTTACCTCAGCAGGTGCGCTCGGACTTCCCTAAGTTTTCCGCCCTCACCTGAACACATCCCTGAGTGAAGATCCTGGAGTGACTGACTCACCTGAAGTTTGCTCTCTTAGTGTTTGTTCGCACAGCTTTAGCAGAGTGAGCTTCAGACATTTCCAGCAGCGCCTTGAGGAGAGGCGTCGTTTTTTTGGCCATGGCGAAGTTTAGATTTTAAAAAAGAAGCCGCTAAATTTGGAGAAAGGCCACGACGCTCGCACCCGAAAGCCGGCAGCAGCTGCAACAGCGGCCCGGCTTTGTGCGGACTGAGAGCCTCGCTGCGCCTGCCCGTTAAGGACGGTGGTGACGTCACAGCAGGCACAATGACCAATCTGACCAATCAGAGAAAGAGAGAGGAGGACGACAGTTTGATTTGCTATTGATCAGTTATTTAAGAATTCCAGAACTCATTCCATGAATTGGGTGTGCACATGAGGAAGTACACACATGAGCAACAGTGAGCACATATTTGTCAAATGTGATGGATCATTAAGCATGCTTTACAGTTTGGTTCAGGTTTCCCTTCAAGCCAAAGTCTACATGGTAGTGTGTGGAGTGCACATGATCAACCTGGACTTTGGTGCCACGGTCACCTGCACCTCCATGGCAATGTTCAAACAGCAGCACTTTCATAGACTAAATTAAAACGTGCAAACTCTCAGAGTAGGAAAAGTAATAGGAAATGTCTGCATAATACTAGAGAGTCTAAGATGCTGTGTGGTAACACAGCCAGAAGTGGCAGTGCAGGATCCCTTTGAGGATCTTCAAACTGGAATTTGGGCAGTTGATCATGGAGGGACTGAAGAACCTCAGTTAATCCTGTCAAAGACTGGCCAGAAACGTAACTCATCAATGTGCAGACGAGATAAACTGTCTCAGGTTATAAGAGAACATATTCGAGGGCTTAACGGCTCCAGACTGAGCCAAAACGTTACACAGGGAAAGGGTGCTGTTCCAGCTGGCACCTGATCAGGCTTTGATCTCTAACTTTACGTAGTTCAGTGACTCAGAGAAAAGCTTAACTGAAGCTGATTAGTTCTCCTTACAACTCCCTTACAGCATTTCAGAATGATATAAAAGATGTTTCTCAACCTTCCATACGTTTTAAATGACATCTTTTCGATTTATTTTTAAAAGGAAAGCTACTTGAGGTCATTCTCCATTTCGAACATCTTTAATCACAGATTATGATTAATCATTGACAGGTCTTCACTTCAGCAATCAATGGATGTAACTTCATGTCTAGACTTAAAATATATTTATCATTGTACAAGGCATCAAGATATCAATATTACTTTTCCGAAGATAACATGTCTGACAATGACCCAAGAGGATTCCTTTCAAGACTAAAAAAACATATGAAGAGATATCAAAATCTAATTCTCAAAATTTAAAAAGAGGATATTTCCCTTGTTTGTTCCAGTAAGTACACAGAGCCAGAGTACAGGGAGAGAATTCACTTTTAGGCAAGAGGACATTGCAGCCTAAACAGTGTTTCAAACACATTCTGCATATTATCATTATTTGCCTAATTTATTTCAGAACTATGAATGGTATCTTGTGACAGTGTACCTCTATTACTTAATATTTACTACAGTTTTCCCAAAGTTAACATGAACACCTGCCACCTGAGTACATGCCCTTGGGTTATTCACTAAATAAGAAATTTGAGGTTTGAACTGGTTAAGCCAACAACAGAAAAGAAACACACATTCAGTATCATTCAATCATACAAATATATGCGTAGAAACATTTCGTACTCTGCAGCAAGGAAGTTATCCCTGTCTGCTAAAAATAGACAATCAAATATAATATAGGTCAATTATTAGTGTTTTCACTTTAACAATAAGTCCAGAGTGTAATAACACTATCAAAAATCTGGAGAGCAAAAGCTGCTGTTTGAAAACATCATTATTATCAAATATTTCTGCTTTTTAGACTTTTCAGTGATAAAGAATGTACGTTTCAATCAGTGGTATCTAAAAAAACTGAAGCGGGGAGATACTATTTTATGTGAACTCTAATCACGAAAGTCTGAACTCACTGCCCTGTCCAGCTGAGCAGCAACAGTCAGTCAGAGAGCATCACCTTCACCCCAGAAATCTATAATAAAACAATAAAATATTAACTTCTGTACAGTAAGCCTGCACATTTAATGCATGTTTGACAGTTATTGTTCCTCATCTGAGAAGATTGTTTTGCTCATGACACGGATGCACTGAGAGCCATCTGGCTCTGTGATCTTCAGTTGGGTCAGAGGGGGAATGGCACCACTGGTGAAATATCTGAACGCAGGGCTGGGAGACTGGATTGCATCTAGAAACACCTTGAAGACAAGAAAAAACACCACAGTCAAATGTTTAACTGCTCTTGTATTTTAACCCTATAATTTTAACTACCATGCATCAAAAACTCTCAAATATGATGCAGCAGTAGTAAAAAGCAGCATAAATTGGAAGCATTCAGGTAAATTACAAGGAGAATAAACCGTAAAAATTCTTCACCCACTCACTGTATGATAGAGGCAGTTCAGTTATTTAGATTTTAGTTGACCAGAGAAATCAATTCAAAGTTGTATGAAAGGATTAAATGGCCCACAAATCAGCACTTAAACAGCTCAGACATCAGGTGAAATATAGGAAGATTTTATTATACTCTCTTTTCTTTTCCACCCCAATATCATCAAAAGCTTTGGATACATTACTGTGATTCAGTCTGCAGTCCGAACTCTGCATTATTTGCTAGAATACAAAAATACCACCACTGTCTTCTGACATGCAAATTAGCTCAACTGCATTTCAGAAATGGACAACCGTTTTTCGTCAGTACATATAACTCATGCAGTTATCATCTGCTGCAGGCTTTACATACCTTCACAATGTCCTCTGTGTCCTGTGCTGCGTTTTGGAAAACAGAGCCACAGTGCCGCAGATATTTTTCATAGAGGTTGAGTGTCTGAGAATCGATCTGTTGGAGGGAAGTATCCCCAAGCTCTGCCTTTCGTAGGTTTACCAGGAAGTCAGTGTTAACTGGGCCACACTCAATGAGACTCACGCTGCAGGATGAAGGATCAAGTGAATAGTCTTGCTTGGCCAACAACAATTTATGTTAATACAGTATACAAACCAAGCAGTTTCTAAAAAACCAAAAGATGCAGCAAACTTCAAACTCACTGGATATTGAAGTGCTGTAGGAGGACAGCCAGACTCTCGCATGCTCCTTCGATTGCAAATTTACTGGCACAGTACACCTCATTAAATGGGAGACCTGTGAGAGACCAGTGTATTTTGGCAATGTCATGCATGGCAGCGAGTCTTAACATGGCTTGTTTACATCTCTTCTATCAACTTAATGCGGAAACTGCACACGTGGAGCGCTGTTGACATTCAGTGACTCCTCAACCAATTGCTTTTCTCACCATGAAGCCCTCCAGTGCTGCCGGTGACCAGAATGCGGCCTTGGCTCTCAGCCTTCATCCCTGGTAGGAAGGCCTGGATGGTCTGGATTGTACCTAAGAGATTGATCTCCAGAATGTGCCTCATCAAGTCTAAAGACTGAACCTCCAGAGGCCCCATCAAACCCACACCAGCGTTACACACTGTAAGTAATGAAGACAAAGCTTAACACACACAAGTTGCAATCTTAATCACAGCACACTGAAACAACCGCTTACCCAGAATGTCAACACGTTTCTCCACAACCCTGTCCCTCGCATCCAGAATGGACTGTTGGTCCGTCACATCCATTTGGAGAATGTCTAAAGTGTCCTTGTGCAGGCCTTTCACACACTCTAAGAGACGTTCCTTCTTGGCCAGGTTCCTCATTGTGGCATAGACTAAACACAATTTTGTGTTAATCCGATCAGCATGGACCAGAAACTGAAATGGATGTTACCACCAAAAAGAACTGATATACAAGAAAAAGACAATTGTGAGTAGTTGCGGTGGTTGTTACCTTTAAATGTTTTGTCGGGGTCAGATGCCAGTCGAACGGCCAGGCTGAGGCCGATTCCTGAGGAGCAGCCTGTGATCAGCACTACCTTCTTGTCCATGGAGCCCAACTGACTGACCACTGATCTGCTTCAGCAAAGTGCAGCTGGAGCAAAGTGAGGAAGATGCCCTTGAAACGGACGTTTGTAATAGTGACATCTGGAAACTCTTCTTCTCAGTGTTTAGACATCTTTTGCATGACCAGACCAGTTAAATCTAAACATATGTCTGTTATCAGGCCAGGTGGTGTCCTCCCATTTTTCTCATGACCTTGTTAGCATAGCTTGATTTTCTTTTCTATGGATGTGTGGGAAACATGCCCCTAATTCCAGGATACTCCATTGTACTTTACATCATAAATTAAATGCACTCAGAAGTGCATAAACTAGATTTGCGGTTGATCTGAGATAATCCTGGTTCTATTTATATGAAATACATGTAGCTTCTAGCAATGAAAATCCTGGTGTACAATGCATCCTAGTTGTTTATTCCTACAATTCCAGCACATGAGCACCAGGTGGCAGCTAAACATCAAATCATAAGTCCTTTAAAGGGTCCTGAAAAAAAAAACAAACCCAAAAACCTCGCTGACCTCTGAGTGATCCATTGATAACACACAGACAATAGGGCTGAGAATAGCCAACAAGGAACACAATGCTTTTGAGTTTAAAGGCTTGAGGAGGGAGATTACTTTCTTTCTCACAAAAGATTTCTGATGTGGAGACCTTGCACCATTTTCACTGGCTCATTATGGGAAAAAAATATTTCAGGCAAGTCTGACTGAGGCTCCAAAGTGCTGACAAGTCAACCAGTGGTGCTTTTAAAAATAACATCTGACCATGATGATCAGAAACGAAAAGTTCAATTTATTGTGCCGCAAGTAAAAATCTTTATTGACTGACGAAAGGTCTGATCAAAATCTTTGAGACGGCAGAGAAAGATCTAGAATTGATCATCATGAGACTCACGGGTGTAACTAATGCAATGGAGATTTAAGATTTAAACATTTCAGAGCTTTTCAGATCTGCAAATTAAATGTAGTTGAACAGACTGGAAACTAAGAGGAAACTTGGCCCATTGTAAAGGAATTCCAGGCCAAAGGCCAAGTCCAGAAGTGTCTATTATTCGGTTCAAGCAATCCATCATACAAGTTCTTTGCAGTGACTGGAAAATATCTGGTGTGATTATAAGACACAACCGTCATGTACATTTGAGTGAGACTTCACTGGGTGGCGACAAAACATAAGGTACATTCAGTCGCTCCTTTAACTGCAGATAAGCCTTTTGTGCTTTTTTACGGCCACCTATCTTTTTGAAGTTGTGTGAAGTAATATCCATAAAAGATATTGTCTTTGTTTGATCATTTGTCAAGAAATGTGCAACATGCATGAATTTTCCGTGTTGCTTACTTTAAAGTCGTTTTGCAGCTTCATTTAGAGTCACTGTTTTTGTGTTGAGCACACCTCACACCTCGTTAGTACTCTTTTATTGCCTCGTTGCAACCTTGTTTATCCAATTAACCAGCTGCCATCCCATCTGTACTACAGCGGAGTAAAGAAAAACTCACATCTTAACATATTTCAGCAGTCTGATTTGAAAGAATTTCTTGTGCAGATGGGAGCGACCCAAATAGGAAGTTTCTGCCATTTTGTTGCATTCTCCCCCTTGCGATGGCATCAGCTTGGCTGCGCTCCCAGAGTCTGTGGGACAGATAACAGGAGGCCTTGAACCTCTTTCAAATATCTACAACTCCCATGCATTGTTGAAAATGTTGAACTTACCTGACCTCAGATCTTGCAGAATTTTAAGTGTTTTATGGCATAAAGTAATTTCCTGATTTTGTTTTACATTGAACTTGCTGTCTCAGAGTTCTTCTCCCTCAGCTGTGCACAGTCAAAGATCACTAAAGCTTCATTTGATTGATGTTCTCTGAGCCTATCCTGCAGCTTGGCCGAGTCTATGGTCCATGATCTTGTGTTGCTTCCTGCTACACGTGGCTCTCGGTCTCCCTGTGGCCCAGTAATTATCAAGAGAAGGTTGAGTGGAGGTGCATAGTGGTCTGGAAAAGCCTTCAGAACACCTCCTGGATAAATTTGGCCCACCGCACTGGGAGTAAACACACTTCTGAAGACTTCACAGATCCCACGTGCACAGCTGTGTCTTTGTGGCATTTCCCGAGAGAAAAATAAAATATTTCTTGGATCCAGGGGTGGAAGCCGGCCAGCCTCATGCTCAAGGGGGGAAAATGCGTGAGATGGTGCAGTCATGGATTTTGCACTGTGACAGCATGGCACACAATGAAAGGGGTATCTGCTACTGCTTCAGGAGGAAAAGAGCATGACAGCTCACCAGTGTGAGTTTGTTCATGTGCTCGCCCTGTGAATGGCCTGCCTAAGTGAGTCACATTGTGCTGTGCTATTCCAGGACAGACACATGTAATAAGTACATGATGTGGAAGGTTTTTAATAAGAATGAAGAAGCAGATGTACCTAACAGGATGTCCCATGTGAGACTGATGTGCAGAAGTGAAAGAGTTGCAGTCGTGTTGTGGTGGATGCGGTGAGGCTGAAATGTCATGCTTTACCTGGTAACAGAGTTAAATTAGGTTATTTTTATTGAAGCTGTTTCAACTGAACTGAGTTATACGGATCTTAAATTTATCGGATCCGTTTGCTTTAACAAGTTTTATGGAATTGGGGTTGATAAGCTCAAACTTTTTGCCATTTTACAGAAATAGGAAGGCAATGAACAAAACTTTTCAGTCTAGAGGTACAAATCTTGGTAATTTGACACAATTCATTAAAAAAAACATACTTGCAACTAAAATGCATGACAAATAGTATGCAAGCGGGGTAAATGTAATGTAGTAGATAGGCTAGCTAAATGCAAAAGGCTAAATGATTAAGGATAATTTATAATAGCAGTTAGCACAAAGAAAATGGTTCAAATCATTAGTTTAAAGGGACTTTTTGAAAGTCTCTGCTGTTGAACGTCGGTTCTTGCTGCTGAGAGCTTTGGCCACTGACGTGTTGACAAAACAAAAGGTCATAGCGGGAGGTAACATAATCTGAGCAACGCTGTGTCTTCAGGGGAGCTGCAAGTTTCAGTGAGCTGTATCTGACAGGAAGGAGACAGGTTAGGATGAGCTGGTTTGCATGTTAACTTCAGGAGAAGAAAGAAGACGCAACAGCGCTTGGCAAATAACAAAATGGAAAACAATTGAAATGATTTGTAATCACTAAAGGTGCTGGATAAGTGGCTGAATGTTTGACATTTTAATTGATATCAGAAGAAATATTTGTTTGGAAGCATCTACCTTCTGCACCTCCAAGTGGTAGCACAAGTAGACCTTAACCACACAAACAGACATTGACAGTTCAACTACATTACAGTAACATAACATATATGTTTTAATATCATTAATGTTGGGTAACGCTGACAACAGGATACTTGAGTTATCTGACATGGCTGCCAAGAAATTCCCTGATTTCTGACATCATAACAATCATACAGCGATAGTCACTTTATTCTTTGTCAACAACTATGTCTGCATGGAGATAACTGCAACAGTAACAATAAAACTATTCTCTTAGAATGATGTCAGTTCAATATTTTTTACTAACTTAATTGTGTCACGTTGTCCTCGTGCCTATTAGTTCATGTTACTGAAGATTTCCTGTCTGATATCAAAGTGATTCCTCTCTTCTTGTCTGAGAGGTTTTGTTTCATTTGACTGCTACGGTCTAGACTTGATGGTTTTTGGGAAAATGACAGTGTGTCTGCATCTGATGAGGTAGAGTTACTGTTTGTGACCTTTTTTTCGTCTCTCTTCTCATCACACAGTAAATATTTTTAATCCATATCCCTTTTCATAGCTATAGTATGGCTGCAACAATTCACTCTGTCTCTCTACTCCTTTTACAAAATGATTTGCCTGGAGACATGTTATTTCTGGTGTCTTACTAGAATTTCTTCTTTTTTCATGATTATATCTATGCACGTCATTGCTGTGTAAGTATCTGAAGTAAACTGTCAATGTTTCAGAGAGCCTTTGTGTAGCTGGGTTTCACCAATAGGCCCGGTTCTCTTATTTTAGATGTTGGAAGGACATACGGTAAGTATAAAATATCCCTTGTTCTGTGAAACCCATCCTGTGTACAGGACAACTGGGATGGGAATAAGTGATTGAAAGAATTCTTTCCTCTGACAATTTAATATGGGATGATGAAAATACAAACCAAGGAGCAATAATTTTACATGCAGGATTATAAAGCACCTACCAACAACACATGTGGCTCTGACAAATCGTTCTCTTGAAACAAGCCGCAGAGCATATGGCAGGTTTGCTTCAATAAAAAGGTAAAGAGAGAGCCTGAGAAAGGCTGAGTGTATCTTTCACAAGGAAGCATAAAGGCAGAAGGGCTAGCTTCGTTCTGGTAAAATCATCATGGCTGAAACAGGAGAAGATGTGTGGAAAGAATGAATGGTTTCCCGTACAGTACGCAGTGGCAGAATCAGCACATTTTCAATTTCTGATCAACGCAACAGAATTACTTCAAACAAGGACAGTATTTCAAGAGCATTAGTATCTTGTTGTGGGCACAAGGGAGGGGTTTGGCCAAAGGTCACTCAGGTCCTGTCATGGGAGATGATTTGTGCATCAGATTTAATGCATGTACATTTTCCCACAGTTTTTCATATACAGTATCTGAGGTTGTCCGGGGTTTAAAGAGTTCTGCTGGACATGAAGCTTTGCGTCAGCTGTAACCCTCAGGGCCGCTGTCTGAGCTGTTAGTTTGGCATTCCACTGGACCCATTTGTATACAAAAGCTCAGCGGTCAGGAAATGGCTGGGATTGTGTCACTGGAAATGTCCCCGCTGTCTTGAATCCACCGCTCAAGGCATTTTTTCTGGCTGTTATACTGGGGAAATGTCCTGTTCCTGTTCCTATCTGGACCTTCAGGCACTCAAGTCTGTCCTGGGACTAGACCTGACCTGTATTTAGCTCAGATTACTTATATATTTGTCATAACTTAAGCTGGAGGTCAAAGGAGGACAGTTTCAATGTCTGTACATAACTCCTGCAGCTGCACCATCATGGAGAGCTTTGCTTGTCTGACAGGCACAAACATATCACAACTTTGTATCAGTGGCTTGGTCTGGGGAGGGATGCAGCTCATTAGATAACATACGCAAAAACATTTTGACTGATCTAATCAGTGGAGGTTTACGGGATGAAACCCCGGTCTGGCTGGAACTCTACAGCTGGAGACAGCAGATGATTGCATATTATATTTCCAAGTTTTGTGTAGATATACAAGACTGTCCAGTTGCACACACAGCACTGTTTTATTTATTTTTTTCTTTGTCCGCTCTCCGTCTTTTAGCTCCAAATGCAGTAGGCGGGGAATGCCAGCACTGTATGCATCAGCGCTTCACCTATAATGTGGTGAAGTCAACTGATGGGTGGTGTGTCGGGGCACAGCAAGTGACTCAGTTACACTGGTATGTTCTAAATTTCATGATAAAATATTTCTTGGCAGTAAATGCAGTCACGCTTTTGCACATCTCTCTCTCTCTCTCTCTCTCTGCACTGTTCTCATGTTAAAAGTCTATTTATCCACCTCAAGGTTTGCACTTCCTCTTTCTTCTTTCCGTTTGTGCCCAAAAGTCTCTGTCTCTTGTCTGAATCATATCTAAATAATTCCTGCCCATGTACATTCTTGCCTTCCCGCAGACACTGATGAAATCAGTAGTGCACTCCACCCACCACCTGGCTACCTGGATACTCTGTTTACAGCTCAGTTTGGACACCCTGTAACTAAGTCTTGTAGTATAACATGATGCATTGTGTCAGCGCACATCAGAGACTTCCCTTGCAGATCTTACACAAACAGGCTGTAAACAATCACCACACTTACATGAAATACCACAGCATTTTCATTTGCATTTTGTACTCACACTTGGCCTAGCCTGTCTTTTTCCAACACTCTTTCATCTGTTCTCATGTGCAGCTGCTATCTAAACCACTTCCCCTGCCTCTCAAATGCACACAGTTCACCATATAGGTAATTAGCATGCTCTGCAATTGAGACATCCAGTCTTTGGACCTGAATACCGACATCTTGTCCTGATGTTTGTCTTGGAAACTGCATTGTTGCCATTTTCATTTTTTTTTTTTTATCTCCCCCTTGCTGGTCAAGGACATCCCACCTATTTTACTTGCAGTTGCTTGCATAAGCTTACAGCAGCGCAACCTTGCAGATACTCTGTCCATGACTCTTGATTTAAAAAGTTATGAGAACGCACCCTCGATTGGACCGTGCTTACATAATCACCCACTTGTTTTAACCCTGTGGCATGCAAACCAGCTAAATGCTGATCACCTTCAGCACCTTTTTCTCCCATGTTATCCAACTGATGCTTTCAGCGACTCATGTTTCGTCAGTACCCTTTGTTGGTACTTAGCTCTCGGCACAGCCTTGGTATGACCCACACTCCCACAGCTAATCCTTGTTATTACCTCAACAAATATTTCTCTCACACATCTGAGCAGAGAGAAATGTTGTCTGACTTCATTTCTAACCTGACTGTTTTGACTTGTGCTGGTTTTCTCATTGGTGGACTCCTCCAGGGTTTTGTTCATGCAAAGCTTCTGTAAAACAACGATAGCCTTGCCCTGCAGTAAAAACTCAGATAAAGCTCCACATAGTATCTGTCACTTAGATTCCACCTGCTCATAGTCTCTAGGTTCGCACGCCTACTTTATGCAGTGTGTACTTTTCTCTTTCACTTCCTGCTGTGGTTCCTGTCAATTACAGTTTACAACATGATGAAAGTATACTCACTGAGGGACATTTAAAAAAGTTTAAATCCTCATTTGAGGCTTTTAAAATGCACAGATATGTTTCTAGCAATATTTCATATGACCACAAGATACTGTATTTTGGTTAATGTTTCGGTTTTTCAATAATCAGAAGCCAATTGTTTATTCTGATAACCATATCAGTAAAAAAGTCAGATTTTTCAATGGTAACCCAGCTTTCTCTAAGCAGGAGATATCACATTAACTTCTTATAAAGGATGGAAGTCAAAATATGATTTCGATTGCCTCCTTTTCTGAACTTATAACAGCTGGAGGGGATTCAGTGTATTGCTCACATGCTGACTCTAAACTGGGACTTTGAAGGCCTCTTGTTTTTAACCCACATGTTATATCACCCTGCTGTGTAAACTATGGTGCTGTTATATGTGTAACGACTACTCAAAATCAAGTAGCACAATTGTTCATAAGTATCACAGTAAAGAAGAAAATTTGTCTCTTGAAAATCAAAAAATATAGAGATATATTTATTAGCACAGAGAGGCTCTATCCTAAATAAACTGGATTATGTGAATTCACTGCACAGCCATGTACAAAACATTCCCAAGGACCATCTGGCTCTTATCACCTCTTAACATCATTTCCTTCATAAAAAAAAAAGAGACCAAGAGCCAAGTCCCTTAAGTGTGCTTATGCTCGCTGTAAATGTTGCTACGTGCTTATCACACTTCACTCCATATTTGTCATTTCAGTGGCCTTTCATTTTCTTGCTAATGTGATCGAGAGCTGCTCCTGTCTGCCTCCTCTTCTCCTAACAGTCCACCCACGCAAAGCGATCAGGAAGAGAGTCAAAGGCTAAGGTACATTTTGACAGAGATACAAGGGGTAACTAAGACATGGTTTGGAATTTGTCGGACATCTCTCTGGTTGACAGCATTATGTAGTTATGAGACAAGAGAACAAAGGTCTAAAGGAAACAGGGTCCTCTGGGAGCGCCACACGCCTTCCAACATTAGCAGTATCTGGGGTAAACATTTTTGCTGACACTTTATCATGCTTGGTAATTATTACATAAGATCTTTTTGACCTATAATTTGGGTTGAGCCAAGCTGACTTGTGTGGAAGCAGCACATGACATAGCAGCAGGAGAAGAGGAGCCCAAACATATGATTATTAACTGCTGGTTACATAAGACGTTTTTTCTGTGAATTCGCCCACAAACTGAACACAGAAATTTGGTTGATATCTGGGAGTGACGAGTGGCAATCTTCATGAGAGGTATATTGGGATTGCCATGCCGTTACAGCCTAATATGGACAATAAAAGTGAGTTGAAAGGCCAGTTTGACTCAGTCTTTTGGTTTCTGTTCATTGTGTTAGTATGTACTCACCTGCACATTCCTTCTTTAATTACAGCCGATTCTGGTTGGAGGATTAGTCTGTGTGAGTCAGTGTGGGGGGTTCACATGGCCTTCACGCCCAGATACTTACAATAAACAGAAGCAATTCCACTAATTAACGCTGTTGTTTGATGCTGACCCAAGATGTCTAATGATACTATTTTGCAAGGTTTGATTGTAACACATTTTCTATTTTCTCCGGTCATTAATACGTCATGGAGGAGTAATTGTCTATTTATAAAGAACAGTTGACGTTGTGAAACGACTTATAACTTTCAGTTCTGTAGCAACACTTTTATCAGCCAATGTATTTAAATTCATAAAAAATAAATGTTCTGCATCAGCCTCCTCTAAAGAGTCACAATTTACAATGGACGCATTTGTATTAATGTTTATATAAAACCTTTTCTCCAATTTTAGTTTATTTTGTGAAATACTGGGTAATTGAAACAAAGTGCATTAGTTGGAGGTACAGTAGATGAACATGTAGTTGCATAAAATAGGCAAAACGTAAGTGACCTGTTATTGGTGTCTATAATTTGCAATTGCAGCCATAGTTTAGTGGAAATTTAGTAAAATTTGCAGTTGCAAATGTTAGCTGCTGTAAATGAGTCTGCTTCTTTATCATCAGTCTGTTCTCCTCTGAGGAAATCATTAAAGATGAAATGAGATAAATTTTGCTTTGAATACTTCTTCAAATGTGTTTAATTTCACCACTGGCACTGTCCTGGCTGTCTGGCTCTCACAGCAAAGCCAGATCTTATGACCAATGTGTCTCCAGAGTCTTTGATCAGCGCTTCAGTTCACCTACTGCAGTGGACATATGCTGTTCTCCTCATTAACGTTAGACTCGGGACAAAGGTGAGGCGACATCAAAGGTGCTGGAAGACTCTCAGCTGAGAGATGTCAGACCAGATTTAGGGGAAGTTATGTTTTTCATAGTAATTGCGGCAAAAAATTGAAATCTTATAAAATATTAATATCTCAAATCTATGAAAAAAGAACTTTCTTCTTTAGACAGCCAATTTTCCCCACTTAGGAATGTTCATATCAAAAAGAAAACCATTGGTGGTGTCTGATGGATGTTTTTCAGTAAGCTGATCAGCAGTTTCCAAATAATTAATGTAACCCAGTGCTGAAGTCTGAGTCTTGCCTGTAGTTTAACAGAGACATGGCATCAGATTCCTCTGGCCTGGCCTTGCATCAGCAGGGGGATTCCTCAAGATCCAGCATCTGGGTGCTGCATTCTTGGCCACTCTATGCATTGCCATCGCAACACTCACGAGACACAACAGTTCAGCAGCTGCAGACGGAGACAGTCGTTTCCTGCCAACCCCCCCCCCCCCCCTTCAGCTGGAGTGAGGGGTGTGAGAAAAATGTTGACTGAGTTCAGAGTTATGGGCACAGAGGCGAATAGTAGCACAGAAGCAAATAACCCCATCCCACAGCGATGTTGGTCCCCATCTCCAGAAGACACTTCACTCAATAGACGAGGATGAGAGACAAAGAGCCAATTCAGTGTCTGTTAACACAAGAGGCACTGTCCATGATAAATACAAGACTATGAATGAAGATAAAGTTGAGTAGGGTTTGTGACATGATTTGAAAATCCAATTCCAGTTTCAAGAATACAATCACACGTCCCACATATATAACATGTTCCTAGACAAATGGGTGGAATTGATTGGACAGATTAAGTTAAAAGCTGACAGATGGTGCTAGCGCTTGCCTTTATTTGTGGGTTACAGGGGCTTGAATTAAGAGGAGGGGACTCCTCAGGAGGGCCTGGTGTTCCATCAAAGCGCAGACAGACACTGAGCTGGAGGGTGACTGAGTCTGAATCTGAATTCCCGACAGAGTGTTTTATGTTCCCATTCAATGTGAGGACGGAGCTGCAGACCACTGAAAGCTGGACACTCGCCAGCTCTTTACATATAATTTAAAAGCCACTTTATTTTTTATTTTTTACAATTACGTCTTTTGTTGCTAGCCGTACGTCTAAGCTTCAAAATCCTTCACATGGTTGTAAAACAGGAATGTAAAATGTTAAATTCTGTTAAAAGGCGGCCAAAACTAATTCCTGGGGAAAATAAGCTTGTGGGTGAAAAGCACGTTTAGAAATGTTTGATTCATTAGTGGCTCCATGACACCTGTCTGATTTGTAGTGTGATCAGCTGAAAAGCTGAGGGGAGCAATAAATAAAGCTTTTTTAAACACAGGGGCCTGAAGGCATGCATGAATAACTGGCTGTAAACGTGAGCTATAAGTCATAGCTGCTGTGCCAGTGGAACAACACACACATAAGGGAATACACGCTTTAATTTAGGTGTCTCTCTGGGAGGTCTTGTTAGGGCAAAGAACTGAACAAAGTGGGAACTGAATACAAAATTACGGGAGCGAATGAGTGGCCAGATTCATGTTTAGGTTCATCGAAGGTTGAAGCTGCCTTCTGGATTTATTGAGGCTGTAAAAGCAGTTTTTTGTGTGTAAATGACACCAAAACACAGGAAAACAGTAGCGACATACAGGGCCACAGTGAGCAAATCTAAATGGAATGAGTGATCGAGGAGCCAGAGCCTCATTATCAGGATTTCTGAGTGGTCTCTTTTTTGTTTTTCTTTGTTTTTCCTTCTGTGTTAAGGCTGCCTATTTCTGTTGAAGTACTTCATCGACAACTAATATATTCAGGGCCAGACTACAATGAGATCTGATTGTTCATGGGCCCAACACCTTCTACCACCGCTGTCAGGACACAGTGCCACTCTGACCAACACATCAGTCCAAGTCAAGATGTACCATAACCTGGTGGATGGATTCCCACAAAATATGTTTTGATTCCAAAACAGCACCGTCAACTTCTTCATAAGAAATAAGGTCATCTGTGGGGCAGAGTGCAAAAAAAGCATTCACCAGATCGATTCTCTCTAGAGACTGAACCCCTAGCAGGAATTCTAGTGATCAGTTTTTAAAAATTGGTAAATTTCATGCTGTTGTATATGAATTTGGTTTTTTGGAGCCTCTTTCTTCATTGACCATTTCCAACTTCAAATAACAGAAACAAACAAGAGTGAATAAATACAAGACAAAACACAATCATAGCTAATATAAAATGGAAAATATCTGCTAAGCTAAGCTAGACAACTAAAGTTACAAGATACGAGTAACTCTAGTTACCATAACAAACATACAATGCCATAACAAATGGCATTGTTTCCTGAATTACACAGCACACCTGCTCACAGTATTAACACAACAGTGGCCATGAAGTGTGAAATTTGCAGCAAAGAAGGCGTCTATCCAGTTTGTCTGACCTTTGACCCACACCTCTCCTCACCTCATGTCACAAAAGGCCACACAGGGACAGAGCAAGCTGCCAGCTGATTACATGTACACAAACACAAACCAGGCATAAAACACAAATCAACATGTGTAAAGGTGAATATACACCCTGGGCTTATTTAGCACAGAGGCATTAATTAATACACAGCGGAGTAATGTCATCCAAAGCTGTTACCCTTCAGCTCAGCAGACTCACCGTATTACTAAATTATTTCCATTGTATGTTTATGAGGCTGGTTATGATTTTTTCCCATCTTTTAGCTCATTTAAAGTTGAGACCTGCACATAAACCAAAACCACAAAGCTCTCCCTGTTGGCCTTGTTGTGGGATTGCCATAAAGAACGAGACTAACCTTAAAAATTCTGCTTGGCCTGGTCTAAAACAAAATCCTCCACCCACTCAGCTTGGGGGAACACTCTCAAGCCAGAAGTGTGTTGATAAAAGTTTTGTAGGACTATGCGTGAATATATTTAACTTATTTCTGAGCTTGGCATGGCGTTAATAGGAAGTGTGCGTGTGTGTATTTTAACACACCGGCTTGTTGCGCCATCACCATGGCTACGCAAACAAAAACAGATAACTGAAGCAATACGCTTCAGCAGGTAATCATTAGGATCAAACTGACCTTTGACCTCTGCCATGCATCAGATGACATATGGTTGCATCTACCTGCTGTTGCTGCAGTCACTCGGGCGTGGGCCGTACCCAGTGTGGCGTAAATGTTAGTCCAGCTAGATCTGTTTCATTTAGTCTTACAGGTTCAAACAGAGGAGACACTTGTTTTATTTTGATTTAATGGCATTCTTCCCAGAGGTATCATGTGTCTGTCTACCATCTCCGATAACTGCGTGGGGGAATATTTCCTTTTAAACAAACCATCTATTAAATAATGAGCAGGAAATTCCCTCGGCCAGACGCTGCCACAACAGAACAGAAATGTTATTGAAGGACATTTATCTTCAAATACTTGTTTACAGTTCTTAAATTAGCCGAACTGGGCTTTGCAAAAGGATTTTCTATAAAGCATCATAAAGTTTTCAGCTCCCTCTTGAACTTATTTCCATGACATGTTTTTTTCTTTCTCACTGCTATCTATGCCTGGTAGACGAACGCCACCCTATTTCTTGATACCTCTCGTCACCTCGCATGTCCTCTTTCCAATTAAAACAAATTTTTTCCACTGCTCTCCTGAGTCAGACATTCCTGAGGGATTTCTCCTCTTCCCCATTCCTCCTTTTTTAACTTCTCTTATCCATCCTCTACCAGCTGGCGTGTGTTCTATCACTCCCCTTTACATTTGAGCTGTTTATATTCTTCCTGCCCTCATGCTGACCACTGTTAGGTTTATCTGGGCATCTCAGAAAGGAGTAAAACAATTTTTATCTCTAGTTGCCAGGAAATAATGATCATTATGCTCAGACTCCAGTTGGGTTTTTTTTTTGTTTGTTTGTTTGTTTTTTTTTACAACTTTGTTTTTCCCATGTCATCAAGCCCCAACTGAGACAACAATAATTTGTTTTGGCAACCAACCCACACTGATAAGTGTCTGATGGATGGTGACGGGTGCAGGGCCGTGTTGGCCTGCGTTTTTCATCTGTTCCAACAAGGTGGCTGGGATTCAATTTCTCTAAATTGTATTTCATTTCTTTTGATACGATCTGAATAATGGAAGTGTTGTTTGATATAAAGCATGTACAGTGAACTGAGCTGTGAAAGGCTTTATGTGCCTGTTGTTGGATGGATTAATGAGACAATGATGTGGCTGTAAGCCGGGGGTGGAGACAGAAGCAACAGCTGAGAAAGCCCTTTCAGTTTCTAAGTTGGTCTGTCTGTGCTGTGTGTCTGTCCAAGTCTGGCTGCATCTGTTAATGTCCATGCCCCAACAGCATTTCTGGTGGTGTAATATCTAAATATGCATGTAGCTATTTTGGCCAAAGCTTTGTTAAGCTGTTTGCATGCGGTGTCAGCCAGAAAGAGCACAACAACATGCTGCTTCTATTCTTTGCTTTGTTGCTGTGAAAAGACAACCTAATACCTTTCATCCTCCGTGAATGCCTTTTGCTGTTGTTACACTGTCATCAACACCAATTTTACTAATTTGTGTGTCTGTGTTGTACATGTTTACGCTGTGTTTTGCTTCATTTGCCCCAGGGAAAGGAGGACTTCACCACAATCACTGGCTTTCCGTGCGAGCAATGTCTAGCAGACGTGGTTATGAAATCCTGTCAGAAAGTAAGAGCAGGATGTGGCAAACTGTGTTTCTCTGCTGCCTTTACCTGAGAAGATCTTTTATCTTCTCCCCGTCTCATTCCTCTCTTCCTGTGCTGCTGCCGTTTTGCACCAGTGTGGGCTGAGAGAGAAACAAATCAGTTGCTGCACCCCCCCCCCGCCCCAAAAAAACAGAAAGGGTGAAAAAAAAAAAAAAAAAGTCATGTAGTTCACACTCAAGCTTTCCACTGCAATCAGTGGGCCTGAAATTAAAACACAAGCATTCCCAGTGCCCTACTTTATGTTTCCTCTGTGTCTCCCATCTGTTGGATTTACCCTAAGGATCATCAGTTTTTCCCCGTTGGTATCCTGGTCAGGAGAGATGAACCAAAACCAGCTGTTCAAATGTGATTAACATCCTTTATTGTCGCTCCTTTAAAAAATATTAGCACACAGAAGAGGGAGCTGACTTCAGTCCTGTTGTTGTTTCTAATGCTGATGCTATCAAAAAGTTGGTTTGGCTGATTTGTAGCAGAGATGCAATCAAAGGCATTCATCCTACATGTATGAGCCTGGAGGGAGATCTCTGACAAATGAAGCACCCTCACATGAGACACTGAGGTGCAATTCTCCTGCTGGGACAGAAGGTTAAAGGAGAGGAAGGGCCATGTTAGTTATCAGAAACCTGAAGAGAACTTAGCAGGAACAGAAATATAGACATTCTTTGCAGAACATCTAGTGTAAATGTTCAATTTCAAATATGTCAATTTAAAGTAGATGTTCTACAGAAGTTGTACTTATTTGAAGTCAAGAGAAAGTGATTTTATAGGATATCTGTTTTTGGCACTCAATTAATACTTTTTTTTTTTTTTCAGGTAATTTTTTCACAAAAGTTATATTTTGAAAGACTGAATCTTATTAAAAAAATATAAATAGATCATTAAAATAAGTTCAAAATGGATTACATAAAATCAGTAAGACAGCAACAGCTGTTAAAAAGCTTGGTAAGCAACACAGTAAGTGTGAAGCAAAGTGCACCATATGAGAGCAAGTTAAGTTAAGGTTAAGTTGAGGTGGTTGTCTGTATCTACAGGTCATGTGTTCAACAACTTTGGGCCACAAATGATAAAGGCTCTGTCCCTAATGTTCCCACGGCC
This sequence comes from Remorina albescens, assembly GCA_034769265.1. Classification (NCBI taxonomy): domain Eukaryota; kingdom Metazoa; phylum Chordata; class Actinopteri; order Carangiformes; family Echeneidae; genus Remorina; species Remorina albescens. The sequence continues at coordinate 5,821,610 of CM068493.1, forward strand.
GCAGTTGTAATTCAGTGTATTAACGTGCCCTGGATTCAAAGAATAAAGAAACACCACTCAAAAAGAAAAACTGCTTTGAATTTGAAAGAAAAAAATCTTTCAAATTTTATATTCATTTTCATCTACAGACAATACAAACAGGCACTCACTTCCAATCATGGAGGACTGTGTTTTCAGAAGCTTTAATATAGTGCAATAATTGCCAATAATCCAGCGAGGCCGCACACTGAAACTTTGCCACGTGTTGCTTTTAGATTACAAACAAGGGAAATAGATCTTGAGTCCATTGAGATGTTTTATTTTTATCCCTCCTTTAGTGTTTTTCTCTGTTGCCAAAAGGATTAGGAACTGATCTTCTAATACCAGTTGAGCGTCAGCTCTGCACGTCATTCTGAAGTCTCAAGGTGAATGCCTTCCACCCCCAGTGTTTGGGAACCAGCTGATTCTCTCATCAGGCCACAGAGGAGATATTTGTCCCTTTTTGTTAACCACAATAGTTGTTGTGGCAGGAGCCCCAGCAGCAGTGGTAGTAAGTAGGAGGGGTTGGGGGCAGAATGAGTTAAGATGTGGGTGGTGTGTTAAGCATCTAAATCAACTGGAGTTTCTGGGATGTTTGGTTTTATGAGGTGTGAGACCTCTGCCGATCCATTCAGACTGCTTTACATTGAGGTCACTGCAAATGGATTAGAGATCACACCAGTGTGTGACCTCGGCTCACACTGCAGAGATGATTTATAACGCTAATGAAATCATGACACCGCATATTAAATAGCCATGCCTTTAGCTTTCCCTAACCATGTAGGTGGTAACAAATCTGGTGGTGTAGAGACACAGATGAGGAGCTGATTTTTTTGCCAGTGCATCAGTGCATTTGTAAATTACAAATTGCACAACACATGACAGATAAGATACATTCTAAAGCTCTGTATAAGCAGCCATAGAAAGAACTTATTGACTGAGGTGAGATTACGAAGTAGACCTTCTGAGTCTGAACCTACTCATTAAATGAAATCCTCTCTGTGCATAAACAATGGTTTATAATGAAGAACCATAAACAGAGACAGCTGGTAATCATACTCTGCGAGGTTTTGGGGTTTTGCAGATGTGGTCTTTCAGGCCTTGTTGACTAGACAAATTTCCTAAGGAAGGTTGATGGCTTTTTCATTATCATGAAAATCTGTGAGAGCGACTATCAGGAGCCGTCAAGATGTTCTCCTTTAGAAAAGGAGCAAAGGGAAACAAGGGAAAGGAAGCCATGAACGAGACTCAAAAGCATTTTTATCAGTAAGGGCTGCTTCACCCTCATCTGTAAAAGTCATATCTCGCAAGGACGCGTTATAATTCAAACATTTGCTGGTGCTGGACTTCTTTAACTCATACCACCTCTTTGCTACAAGACTGGAAACACCAAATTGTGGTCAGAAAGGGGAGGAAAAGCCGAAGTCAGACTTAACATAACTGCACAGGCCTCCAAGCAGCCTCATAAATGAACAGCAGCGAACCACGTTGTCACTGTCACAGAAGAAGAACTTACATAATGAGAGCCCTCTTTTCTTTTTAATACTCCCTTTGGCGACGTGAACTACAGGAGAGAAAGGATATTGCTGAGACTTTGGACAAGAGGCTCACTGTCTCTCTTACACTTTTACAGAAGGGAGTCATAACAGAGTTTAATAGTTTACTTTTCCCCTGATCCCGCAACAGTCACTTCTTTAACACCAGATGGCCCCCACTCTGCTCCGCCACCCCAAGCCTTTTTACAGTCTCCGGCTCTTCAGCAGCTTCTTAACTTCTCTAACTGTCCAGCCTGTGTAAGGACGAGATAGCTGTTGGACCAGGAAGAATGCCATCTAATGCTGTAACAGGATGGTCCATATGCAATTTATGCAAAAGTTGAAACATGTTTGTAAAGACATCGCAATCCTCCAACTTTGTAGCCAAGATCTTGTGGGAAAAAAACAACACACGCCATGCTTTCTGGCCTAGTCATGACGGGGCCTATTTGTCTAGTGCTCCCAATCCCCAGGTCATGGCTGAACTTCTCATATTTATGTTAGCTAAACTGCAGGCTGGCAGGCTAATTCGCTGGTATGTGTTTTCATTAAGTCTCCTGGGGGCCTGGTAGCGCTCCCTCACTCATGTGGGCCCTCTGAACTCTGACCTTGGACTTTAATGGGAAGGCTGGCAGAGAAAAAGGGTCAAGGCATCGGAGAGGGCTAGTTTAGACCTGAGGTAACAATTTGAGGAGGCGTAACAGGTTACGTAACCTTGTCGATGGACGCTGATGACGCCGTACTGACCTGAGGAATGTCTGCTCACAATAGGGCTCTTTTACATCAGTTGCTGTTTGTGACAACAAAATTAGCTTTGGTGTGGTCAAACTGGACAAACTGCTCTGTGTGAGAGATAACAGCAATGTGGGGCATGTGACCAACTATATGCAATGTGCTCAGCCATGAGCAATGAAACCAGCACAGAGGAAGGCGTCATCCTGCCATCCCTTTAATAATCATCGCCTCATTCAGGAACATGAAGAACACAGGCTGCCAAGAGTCTCTCAGGAAAAGTATGTACCTGCTGAAAATAACTAAATTAAACAATCAATCTAAGCTCTAGATGCACAAATACAGCATGTTTTTTGGGGGGGTTTTGCCTTCTGCTACTAGACGTGATGCTTTTGAGGAATTAGAGCATCTCATACATCTTCTCTTCACGAGTTGTTAACTGGGAGCCAAAACCACAGCGTCCAATGTCATTCCCCTTATTGTGCAGTCCTGTGTATTTGGGTGGGGAGGTGTTGTTCTGTTGGCTTGGGGTCAGCTCAGGCCTCAGTCTTTCTAACAACCTCACTGTTATAGTATTGAGAGCTCCTGGAGTTTAGGTGACACATTTCTCAGCGTCACACTGGTTCCCTCAGTGGGCCTTAAACACCAGCACCAACGTTTCCTCATTGGCTTGTATTGATAATTAGCAGAAGAGCATCTTTCGCAGTGGTACATCAAAACCACAGGAGTGATGGGTTTATATGTAATGGCATACTTTGAATTCTTCTTTAATGGCTCGCACGTCGACTAAGCTCTCATAACCCCAGGGCGGCTTCACATTCATGGGCGTCGTGTGAGAAAAAAAGAACAGTTTCACCTGCAGCACAAGCCAAGCCCAGTTCCAAGCAGCAGGAAAACACATACCAGCCATCACACCAGAGATGCCTAAAATGTTTGTGAGCGTGAGAACACTGTCTTCTGTTGAACCTTTAGGTCTCTTCTAGCTGTGAAGAGAACTGAATATGGGCTTACAGTTGAGTACAGTCAAAGCTGAATATAGGTTACCATAAGTGCTGCAGGGATGGCAATTGTGTACAAATCTATCCTGACAGGTGACAACTGATCTGTTGTAAATGATGGGGGGGGGCTGTAATGGACGGCAGCTGTTCACATTCAATCTGTAAAACTATTTATGAAAACATCATAATAACCAGGAAGGTTTTTGTGTTTGTTGTGTTTGGCCCGCTAAGCAGTTTCTGTCACTTGAACGCACCATTTCCCAGCTGGGTAAACTCATTGGTCTCCAGCGCAGAGCGTCACACCGGGGGGGTGAGAGAGGGGGGAGGCGGGTCCGACGGGGGAGTTTATTGTCAGGAATGTGTAGTAGCACTCAAACCAATTCAGCGCACAGTCTGTGTCACGCTGCTGCGGGGCATCACCATCATCCTCGGCCTGGATTATCTGCCGGCTCCGCTGCGCTCTTTTATCATGCCAGTTTTGACTTGATCGGATCAGAGAATCGACTTGGTCTTTGTTTGTGTTCTTAAATTTTGTCCCCCTTTTTTTTTTTTTTTTTTGGATCTCCTCTCCGGTTGAGGAAAATTTATTTGACTTCAATTCAAGTCGCGACTTCCATCACGATGAGCAGACAGGGAATGGTGACAAAGATCCACACCAGGATACGAACTGAGCCCTTCAAATCCAGCTACGACCTGGTCGGCAAAGAGCTGGGCAGGTGAGTGAGCTGTTCCCCAAGCAGCGGTAAACAATCTGTCTCCTGCGTGCTTGCTGGCTGGCTGTGGTTCGCCACAATATCTTGATAAGATTATGTAAAAAAAATAATAAATCCTCTAATCGTGTTAGATTGAGGACCGTGCATGTGTTTGTAGGAAACGTGTTAATTGAACATTTCCAGATCTCGCATTCCGTTAAATGCGCTTTGGCACCGCAAAGGTAATGCGTAATCTTGTGCGTCTTGGCGAAGGGACGTTGGGAAGTTTGGGACTTTATGGTCCTGTGAGGAGTACGGGAAATAGTTTATGTGATGAAGATGTCTGCTGAAGCTGCAGGGATTGTCCACACACTGTTTTAAATGTCACTGAAGAAAGAATGAAAGCATGATGATGTTGCTGCAGCCTTTTCTTCTGACGCTCACCTCTGTGGTCTGAATGAAACACAAACTTCAGGATTAGTTCGAGGTCACATTTTCAGTGTGTGACACTCAGGACAGTAAAGCTGTACAGTTTTAATGTAAACACTAACACAAACGGTTTAAGGACAGACTCACTTTCTTGACACTTTATTGTCCCATGCCTGTTGAGAGCTGCAGCATGAAATAAAATGAAATGTATCATCAGCCACTTTTCTATTGCTCTCTTTTTAACTAAAGCATTTTGGGTGATTGATATGTGTATCCGAGACTCTGACTTCAGTACCATTCAAGCTGGAATTCCCCTGCATGCCAGACATTAATGACTTTCCCATAAACTAATTTTTGAGTGAAGCTTGAAAACCGCAGTGGATTTTATTTTGGGTTCCACTCAATGCAACAGCTGTTTGATTGCCACCCAGGCCAACTCTGGATGTGTGTCTGTAGCTCCCCCTTTCAGTTACACGTCTGCACAGTGAGCTGGGACAGGCTAAATGAAGGGTCAGACGCACACACTCACTCACACACTCTCATACCTCAACCCTTCATCCTCCCTCCATCCTCTTCTCATGACTCCGACCCAACAACATCCTGAGATCAGGCCACATAATCGCATTAAGGGGAAGAATGTACATAGAGCTGCATGCCAGGAGATCAGCTATACTCTGTGCACATTAGGAGGGGTGTACATCTTATTAGAAATAGTTGCTAAATTCTTCTTGCAGCAGTTGATAGAAACAATCAGGCTCATCTGCCCTCGTTTCAGGACCCTGTGATCGTCAGGCTGTACGCTGTGAGCTGCGCTCCCCTGCAGAACGATGTACAATAAAATGTTGTGGCCAACTTTAGAGGATGAGGAACTTTGGTTTTGTGTGAGGCTGTCTGTGACACAGGCAAATGAGAGCTGTCACTTCTCACTGCGCTTTAGAAATGAGTCAGTGTAAAACAACAAAAACGCAGACACCACAGGAAACCAGTTTCTCAAACAAATTATCCCCATCTCTGGCACTAAAGAGGAATTTGTTTTGTGCGTCACAGTAAAGTTGATGATGATGAAGATGATGACGATAATGATGACAGACTTCTTTCAAACTGATTCTAGTGAGGGCAATCCCGGCAAATGAGCTGTTTGATCCTCATAACTGTATTTGTGGAGTGAGACAGGATGTATGAGGAAACATTCAACAGTGTTACTTAAAGGTTGGCTGAGTTTTACCAAAGACACTGTTATTAAACTAAAAGGAGCAGATAAATGCATAACATTAAAGCCTTATGATGTTTTATATGACTAGGAGCTTCAGTGCTTTCTATTAACATTGTAGAGTTTGAACAGAACCGGCTGGAAGATGGCCGTGGAAAGAAACCTCTGACCTGTTGTCAGCTTTTGAAAGGCCTCCTGTTGCTCTTTTCCGTGGCCAGCGGTCATCCTTTTTCACTCCATATGTAGTTCCCAGCCCACAGTGAGCTGCTCTGAACTTGGCTAATTAAGGATGAAAAGGCTCTGACGGATTTTGCCTTTTCATTCTGAACAATGAGTCGTCACCATTCTGCAAGACTGGGAAAAGGCAAAAGAGAGGGAACGGGCCCCCACAGCCGGCCGGGGTGGTAGCCAAAACACAACCGGGCTCCGGCCAGAACAGTTGCTGTTTTTGGTCTGCAGCACAGTGGGCTTGGAGTAACACTGTGTGGGAAAATGACCGGCACCACGCTGACTGGACTTCTCTGACTTGGACACTTGATTTAAATTCCACACAGCTCACGCTCATCCTCTGACTGTTGGTGTAGCTCATTAAAACACTGACATGTTGGATATAGATGTTGAGGTTGGGCTGCTCAGGCTCCAACCTGACTGTAAGCAGTGACCCCCCCCCCTCCCAGCCTGGCGTACCCTGCTGCGGTCAGGTGGGTGGTCCCGCTGCTGCGCCTGCTGTGTTAACTGACTGGTCAGCTTTTGTACGACTGTCAAAGGAGAAGCAGACTCTGGCTAAGGGTCTGGACGGAGGCGTCGACACAATTCCATTTGTCCCTGCTGCTGTCAGCTCTGAAGAAAAGGGAAATGGACAAGGCCTCATTATCAGCCTGGGAGGGACGGCGGGTGATTATGGTCCGCTTGACACAGAGAGGCAATTCTGCACACATCGGACATCCTGCCCACACCCACGGCTGACCCTTACCACCTGCTTTGAATCTATCAGTGTATATGCAGATAAATGAACAGCAGTGATGGGGGTGTTCTTTCCCCCGCTCCATATCATATTTTACCCAATACATACAACATTCAAGCCGCTGCGTCTCATTGTTTGTACTTGACCTGTGAAGTGTTGTTTAGTGTTATCAGGTCCCTGCCCACTATTTTGCAGCACTTGCCAAAAACTGTCAGCCTTATCTCCCTCCCGTCAGACCCTCCTGAAGGCTAAAGGAAAAGGAGGAGAAGCGGGGAAAAAAAAAACTTTACCAAATGTCTGACGACACCACCACTGCTGAGCATATCAGTGGTCAAATGCAATGTCTGCATTTTTCAAACGATGCCGCTTAAACGTCTTATCTCTGAACGGTTGTCCAACCTCGCCCACAGTGTTGCACTCGTGGCTTGGTGGTGGGCTTTCCCAAACGTCTCACACTGTAATCTAAGTTTCACCTCATTGCAGTTTTAACTGTGGTGAGCGTGTCCAGTAATTTTAGCCTTTCATTTGCTGCAGTTTTGAATGACCCAAATGCGATCTGCCAGTCCCAGTCAGCTGCTCGGGTACAGAATAGAACCGTCTCTGACCAGATCTATTTGTAAAGACAGTAATGTGGTTGCGATTACTCCGTCTCCTCACTAATCACTCTCTGTCTCCCCCTCTTTGTTTCCCAGGGGAAAGTTTGCGGTCGTGAAGATGTGCATTGAGAAGGCAACGGGGAAGCAGTATGCTGCCAAGTTTCTGCGAAAGCGACGGAAGGGCGCGGACTGTCGCATGGACATCTTGAACGAGATTGCCGTGTTGGAATCAGCCAAGGCAAACCCCTATGTTGTGGCGCTGCATGACGTCTACGAAACCAACAGTGAAATCATCCTTGTTCTTGAGTGGTAAGTCAGTAAGCATTACAGAACGAAAAATAAATAAAATAAAATACCAAGGTCTTTAAAAGTTCACCAATTTAAAAGACAAAACAAAAAAAACTCACATTGGACTCTAAAATTTGTTTGAGTTCAGACCCACATCCCCACGCCCAGCCCCGGCCTACACTACCACTGATATGAGAAGACAATGATGATGGTCATTTAACCTTTCCTCACTTTCCTGGCGTTTGTGCCACGACAGGGAAAATAAAAGGGTCTCCGTCAGCGGGGAGAGAAATTCCCTTCAGTTGCTCACCATAAACCTTCTATCAGCAGAGTTTGACGGACCCTCAGCCCCAAAACTGGATTAAAGAAAACTTTCTAGTTCATTCATTTATTTCTACTGCAAAATTTTGACATTTTTTGTTATTTTTGAGAAATCTTTTACTGTAAAAACTTCACACCCATTATAATAATACGGGCACTTGCTGGTTTTCATATGAATTGTCAGCTTTTATCTGATTTGAGGATAGCAGCAACAACAACAACAACAACAACAACAACAACATTTAATCACTTCCCAGCTCAGAGTTAAGTGCTATTTGCTGAGAATGTCCTTGCATGACACTTGCTGAGTCTGTCTCACCTCAGAAAGGAAAAAAAAAAATTGCAAAATGCACAGACTCGCACTATTGTGACATGAACTCTGCATGGAAATTGTGTCACTTTGTGGTTCGTTGCAAATTTCAGCTCAGCATCCACACCTCAGCTGAATGCTGTCAGTAAGCTTCACTTTAAATACCAATGCGGCACCACTGCAGCATGTTCACTCTGAAAATGAATACAGAGGTATAAATGAGTCAGAAAGACCCAACTGCCAGAATCTATTCCTGCTCTAAGATGGTTAACTGGCTTTTAACGTGCATGCAAACTGGATGAGATGAGCTGCTCACTCAGTGACCCTGCAAGGTCATCCTGGCTGTCTGCTTCTGGTATGTTGTGGGTTTGGTGTTAAATGATGTGATGCATCTAGTGAAGGCCTTTATGAGGATTTGGAAAGAGCACTAAGCATCTTAATTACCATGCTTGCCTCATTATTGGGAGATAACGCTGGGCAATTACACTTGAACCACATTAGCCTGACCCTGTTTCTGAACTGCTGGCTGCACCGGCAGGAAGCCCTCTCCGGCCCGCTCCTAACTTGTCATCCTCATCCTAGACGAGGAATGCTTCTGCAGAACAAAAGTCTTTCTGTGGGGTTGTGTTTGACCTCTGACTGAAGTGTGAAAGGGGAAGTAGCACCACAGTTGACCCCCGCATGCCTGCAGAGAAAACATGGCATGAGGTCACTCAGTTTTGGTCTACAGTTCCTCCTCCGCTGCCAAATGGAGCTGCCGTCTCTTAGCAGCTCTGGGCAGCTTGCACTATGTATATATATATATTTGTTTTTATCACTTGAAGGGCTTGGATTTTAAATACCAGCCCACGCTTTTGTCAGTTATTATCCATCATGCTGTACATTGGTTCTCAAAAGCAGCAGTGGTGCTCATGGTGAGACCCCTCGGCCGCAGAAATCCTGTGTCTCAAAAACCATCTGACCTCAGCATAAGTTTCAAGAATCGCAAACCATTTTCCATTTACTGCGGCTTTAAATGTGAGCAGCAAGCAAAGCTCCCAAAAGTAGCACAACACCACCCTGGTATAAAGTGTTGCACACACACATACAGACACATGCACACATACACATATACACATTTCTCATAGCCACAACCACATCCTCGCTAATGTCAGAGAAATGGAAGCGAGAACTGAATTCTAATCATCTCTCAAAGTGAAGCTGCAGTGTGCGTCAGTACCACAGAAAACCCCAGAATAATGACTAGTTTGAGAGATGGCTGCTTAAAAAATGTACATGCCTCACCTCTGAGCTTTTGTGCAAAGTTGCTAAAAATGATCACACAGTGATGAGTTCGCCGTGACGCACAGCCCTCATATTCAGCTTTTTTCTTCCAGATATGCTCGAGTGCACCGTAGGAACATGATGACCTTTGGGGTTATAGTTAAAGGAGCCAAAACCGTAGCACACCAAATCTCAGATCCCAGCCCTTCAAATGTCAACTGTTGTGTAATGCTAAAGGGTTCCATCCATCCATCCATCCATCTATCTTCTACCACTTATCTGTTTCCGGGTTGCGGGGGGTGCTGGAGCCAATCCCAGCTCACTCTGGGCGAGGGCGGGGTACATCCTGGACAGGTCACCAGTCCATCGCAGGGCCAACACACAGAGACAGAAAGAGACCAACAACCACTCACACTCAGACCTACGGACAATTTAAAGTCATCAGTTAATGTAGACATGCATGTCTCTGGACGGTGGGAGGAAACCAGAGCACCTGGAGGAAACCCATGCCGACACAGGGAGAACGTGCAAACTCCACACAGAAAGGCCCCAGGCCCGGGAACCGAACCCGCTACCTTCTTGTTGTGGGGCGACAGCGCTAGCTAAAGGGCTCCACTTTCATGCAATTAGTTTTCATTACATTTTCATTACATCTGAGGGGATCTGCTAAGTTCATTAACAAGGAATTTCATTTAATTTCCTCTTAGATGTTTTATTCCTCTAGTGATCGACAATTCATGGAAATTTTAATTTCAGTATCCCTCCTTGTGTGTGATCTAACCCAGAGTGCTCATGTCCTCAGCAAGCTATAATTGGACTAGTACGTTGGAGGAGATGTGCAGTCTAACTGACAGGTTTGGCTTGCGGAGGCTGGTTGACAGGTTGCTGTTACGGTGTCTTCAAGTGAGCACCCAAGTTTGGTGGTCAGCCAAGGATGGCTTTGACCAAAGAGAATGACTGAAAAGACATTTAATGAGAAGTACAGAAAAATATTTTTCTGCAGAGATTGAGGTCCATCTGTTCTGGTCTTCAAATGGTTGTTCAGACTCTTATTGCCTCTGCTCATGTTGGTTACAGTGGGTTTATTCTTGCGCTGGTGATGCGGGGGAAGATGTTCTGCCTCCACACTGAGGCAGCAAGTACATTAAGTCTCTTAGAGGGAGGGAGAGCTCAGAGACAATATTTAGAGTTCAGGGAAGTATCGGATTGTTCGTAAGTGCTTGTCCAGGGTGCCTGCAGTCGCTGAACTTAAACAAAATGAACTTTATCAAGATTTTTCAATCCTTTCACGCACTTTGCTGACAGCTTAATCAGCCTTTTTAAACACTCTGTCATCTCAAGGCTTTAATTGTTCAGACAGCTACAGTTATTGCTTACGGGTCAAATCCAAGTCCGACTCTTTTCTTGACACAACACCAACTCATGTTGCAGATTTCAACAATAAAATCAGAAGCGTCCATCAGACTGCCCTGCATATGTCTTTCATTTCCTCTCCCAAATGAAAACACCAACACCAGGCTTGCTTGCATTTGGTATACATGTGCAGATCAGTGTAAACAGATTAAGTATAGTGTTTCTTTCTACAGTCTCCGCTGTTTTTGGACTCTGTGGGGTTGTTAAGGTGGGATTGAGCATGTTTATAACAAGTGGGGTAGGTTGGCAGGTCAAGTATTTGTTTCTGCGAGCAAAAGAAAAGATTATACGAACCAATGAAGGATATCCTCAGAATCCAAGAAAACATGAGTGCTATTTTCACAGCTGAGGATAGTAAAGAGCACAGGGTTAGGAGGCTGAAGGGGGGTGGTGGTGGTTATGTAACATAAATGCAGAAGGCCTGGTCACAAAAAGTTTTCCCCTGAAGATAAAAAGCATGTGTGCCATCTAAATCCACCACACATGGTTCTTGTTTTTTCGGTGTACTGCCTGCTTCAGGCACCGATCTGAGAGATGGAGCATCTCATGTAAATCCACCATGTCTCCACTTCACCTCAAATGGTTACACAATGGGGCAGGACCAGGCAAGACAAACCTGACAGTTTCCCTCACAAAAATGTGACTCCATTCACATGTTTAATTGCGAATATCCACAAAAAGGAAAATCACTTATGCGTAAATTATTTTGAGCAAACGAGAAGAATACTATGCAGGCTAGGGCTCAAAAAGTACAGTATCCAGTTACCAATCTGACGACACTGCCCCCCCCCCTTTTTTTTTTTTTTTTACTAAAAGAGTGCTTAGTCTCTGATTAGTTGCTGCTGTTTCCTCTGTTTTGATTTAACTGGCGATATGTCAGGCTATACTAGTCCTTATCTGAATCTGCTGTGAGCTGATACGACCGTTCTTATCTCCAGTAATATTCCATGTAAAGGGAAAAGTACACACAGAGGCGGAGTAGCTAAAATGATCTTGAGTCATGTTGGACTCCCATGCAGTGTGTAGATGTGGACAGACAATGTTCTTACAAGCCAAAGTACATTAATGTGGAGACCGGGCAGTTATGCAATATTAAAGAAACTGGAAGTGGTTTGGGCTTGTTAGCCAAAATTCCATAAAATTTCAGACTGAAAGGAAGGGCGTATATGTACAGTTTAAGGTGCAATTTATTATGACAAGGTGAATAATCAAAAATGAAAGTAAGCCAAACCAAACTCCACTGGGTGGTTATCCATGTGGCGCTCTTTTCTTCACATCTTATCGTTGTTTTTTTTTCTCAGTTTCCCTTCCTCTGCTTTTCCTTCAGCGCTGCTGGTGGTGAAATCTTCGACCAATGTGTTGATGAGAACAATGAAGCCTTCACAGAGAAAGATGTGATCCGGCTGGCCAAGCAGATCCTCAACGGCGTGGCCTTCCTGCATCGAAACAATGTGGTGCATCTGGACCTGAAGGTATGTACACAGAAACATTACATGACCATAAAGGACAGTGTATTCCCTCAAGGGGAAGACTGACGGAGGTATGATTTCTGTTATGCAACCACATCTCATTCAGTGTGTCACGACCTTGTTCCCACAAGGATTCAGTCTGGAAAGGAAACTCGCTGAACGATCAGGTTTTCTTTTGTGGACCTTTATGTTAAAAAGGAGGTCCTTATGGAGGTTTTCTGCCCTCAAAAAATTAACAAAGCATCTGGTTTATCATTACACATGTTATACAATTCTTTTAAACTTGAATAAGTGGCAGGTCCTAGTAATGTATCATAATTATTAGTCCTTTTGGAGCATACCTCTCTTTAACCAATGTACTTTTTTCATCATCTCCAGCCCCAGAACATCTTGCTGACCAGCGCCAGGCCTCTTGGTGACATTCGGATCGTGGACTTTGGCTTGTCCAGGCGCATGGACAACATCACAGAGGTCAGGGAGATCCTGGGTACCCCAGAGTATGTGGGTGAGTCCTGCTTTCAGTCCTTAATACACAGAATCACCTGTGTCTTTTCAGTCTGAGTGTTGTTTGCTTAACTAATCGGGACCATGTGTTTGTGTTGCAGCACCAGAGATCCTGGACTACGAACCGATCAGCACAGCTACAGACATGTGGTGAGTGTGCTACTGCAGTTAGTCAGACTATTTCCAACCATTTTCACGGATGCTATGCAGAAGTCATTTAGTTTGTGCTTTAGTATCAGGAATAAAGATATATGTGGGAGTGACATTAACCCCCTAACATGCAGGGAAACAGTTTTATATCTACACCTTTGGTCTCAAGATCATCTTTGCTTCATGCTTGCAGTTAATTAATGACTGCAAATCTGTTCTGCCGCAGATCTGTTGCGTCACAGTGTGTAGAAACACAAAGTCTGTAACCCTTAAAATGGACAAATTTCCTTACAACCTCCCTCCCTTTCTCCCTCCTGCTCCAGGAGTATCGGGGTGCTGACCTACGTCATGCTGACGAGCGAGTCGCCCTTCCAGGGTGACGATAAGCAGATGACATTCCTCAACATTTCCCAAGTAAATGTAGACTACTCGCAAGACACGTTTGAAGGAATCTCGTCCTCGGCTGTTGACTTCATCAAGTCCTTGCTGGTTAAAAACCCCAGGTGAGGCTGATTTACAGTAAATATGAAAATGATACCATGTTCTGATTAGGGATAAAACTGCAAAGTTTCCATCAGCCTCACTTCAATTTATCATCACTTTGACACTTTACATATCAAGGATGTGAGTCAGGTTGATACCCACACGGAAGCACATCTTCATACCAAAAAAGGGTGTGTGGTAACCAGACTTGCATCACATTTCCTCTTTTGCAGACGGTGGTTGTAAATTCAGCTCGTTACAAAGATTGTGCCAATATCTTTATTATCACATTGCAGCTTTATGTGTCACCATGTTAGAAAAAACTTTGCAGGGATTTCCCGAAAGCTGTGTAATCATATTTCTGATGAATTTAATTTTCAGCCTAATTCTGAGCGAGAGCTCTAACGCTTGGTTCTTAATACATCGGTTTAAAAAGTAGCAGCAACCTCTGTCTCACATCGAGAGCCATACTCCCTGTACAGTATCATTTAACTGCAGAAGATTAGTGGTGGCATTGGAAAAAGTGGAAGATTCCTCAGTGTTTGTGTAATATTGGGGGACTGGGGGGGGGGGGGTTTCAGAGCAAAAACTGCTTTTTTGTGGTTTTCCAAACCAAAAGTTGAAAAGGAATATGGCTGACATCTGCATGAGAATGGATTCAATTGGATCAAGTGGAAGATCCAGGCAATCCGATGGTTATGTCAACTCTTTGGGAATTTCCAATCATCTGCAGTGTTATTGTGTTTGTGTGTACAGGAAGAGAGCCACGGCGGAAGAATGCCTCAAACACCCCTGGCTGAACCCACACCCACACTCCCACTCGCACCTCGTCACCAGGTCGGCCTCCTCTTTGGATGAGCCGGAGGAGACAAGCCAGTCTGAGTCGGAGCCCGAGAGCCCAGCTTCCTCCCCTGAACTGGGCTTGATTGGGTCATATCTCACGTGCACGAGCCAGGGCGGGCTGAAGACAGGCCGCAACACCTTCTCCTTCAATGAGCCACCCTTCCCTACGCGGCCTGAAATACAGCAGGAGCTGATCTGCTGAATGACGCTCCAGGAGGTGGCGAGAAACTAAACAAATCTAAACTTAAACGGAGCAGACGCTGAAAGCATCTAGCCTGCAGCTTCTTGGTCTAGATCTGACACAAGGCCATGCTATACGGCTGCTGCTGGCTGCTTGTACTGCTGTGATGTCTGTGAGCTGGGCTGTGCGAAGTCTGATACCTCCATGTGTACGTATGTGTGTGCGTGTGTGTGTGAGAATAATGCATGCTACTCCGTGCTGATATATGATTGCACAGCAGGGAGGTGAGAGGACCGAAGATGCAGAGTGGGAGAAGACACACGAGGACTGTGTCGAAGGACTGCACTGCTGCCTTAAAAGTAACAGAACTGAACCAGGCTCAGATTTATACTGTGACTCGTTCACCTCTGCATGCACACTGGTTTCTCTTTTTACCCAATTAGCCTTTTTAAGGAGGTGAGGCAGCTTCATGCTTCCTCGGGAAATTAATTCACTGACTGTTTGCGCTCATCAAAACAAGTTTTGCTTCAGCCGAGATGAGTTTTGTTTTTTTTTTTCTGATGGAAGTGAAGGGTTTTGACAGATGGCTCCACTTAACGGAGGAATTAAAGCAATGGACGGCACCTACGCTGAAACCAGACGTGAACTGTCCCAAACTTTTATGTTTATTTATGTGTGTTTGTTATTCCACTTCAGCCCCTTAAATATACAGAGCCACATCAATGAGCTTTGAGATGGACGTTGTATCATTCTTTATTTTTTAAGGACAATCTTGAGCACTTTTTTTTTTTGTTATTGGATTTCCGTGTAATAGTAAGAAACCAAAGGCTCATCAAGCACAGTCAGCTGTCACAATGTACTGTACATCTTGACCATATTCTCCACCATCCACTGTTTTTTAGACACACCTTTCACAAAGTGTGACCTTTTCAACCTCACTTCTGTGTTAATATTTAAGTTTAAATTTTTACTTGGTTCACTTTTTTAATCTTAAACTTTTTTGTTTTGTTTTGTTGGCTATTGCACAAGTTGCACAATTATTATTTTTTTCCCCCCCACCTTCAATGTTGCCATTAGATTACATGCTCTTTTAAATGAAAACATCGGTCATGGAAAGGGAGAATAGTAGCGGCTGAAAGCAACAGTTCAGACTACGTGGTCAACTGAAGAGCCCTGAGTTGTATAAATATGTGATATTTGCCTTCAGATACTCGAGAGCAGAGAAATCAGAATTTCTGAAAAGTACTGAAATGTATATTGTGAATTAGTATTAAATTTAAACTGTTAAGATAATGTTTTGTTATTATTATATGAATGTTAACATCATTATTCACGTCTCATTTTGTACTTTAACTTTTACATATTCCTGTCTTTCTGCTTATGAATTTCAGGATGGTTTGCACTTGTCCTTGTGGACGATATGTTAAAATAAATAAATGCTGATGGCATGCATTGCAAGATAAAAAAAAATACATCTGCATTTTGTATCAAACTCCACTGTCTGTGTGTGATTCTTTATAAAGCACCAACAGCAATGAAATGTAACACTGGGCAGAGTGAATAAATTTTTCAAGCATTTAACCAAGGCCATCACCAGGTACAGACGAGTTTGGTGCTCATTTGCTAATTTTGGCATGCTTGACTAAACTATAACAAATATCATACCTGACAGCATATTAGCATTTAGCCCAAAGTCACAGTTGTACAATATTTACAGTTTCAAAGCTGTTTGGCTTTGTCTGGTTCAGTCCTGCTCATAGACGAGACAGTTAAATCCCTGCATCAGTGGGGGCCCCTTAAGGGCTGTTTGGGCCAACAGCAGTCCACTGGATAGTGTCTTTATGGGATGTCTAAGGGGGTAAAGTTGTGATTTGAAAATGTACCAATATGACAAGACCTCCTTTTACATTTCAGGCCCCAGGAATTTGCCTGGTTTGGCTCTCTTGAGGCCAAATTTGAAAAGTTTTTGGAAATCCGGTTTGGTAAACATTGTAGTATTTCATAATAAAAAGCAACAGTCAGAGTAGAGAGCAGAAGTTTTCTGGTTGTGTCTTCTCTTGTTAATTGTTCATGTTGGTCTGACAACCCTTTGGAGGGTCCCCAACTGGGAACCATCCCTCACTTTTCATCATCCCTTTGTAAGCCCACTGACTCCTGATCCCATTTCTCATTTCTCTTGCTTTTCTACCAGTTACCCGTCAGGGTCGTGGGAGGTGCTGAAGTCCCATTTCTCCTTTCTGTGTTTCTATTTGACTGCTGTTGATAGGTCACCTGTGTGTGCAGTCGATAGAAAAAAGTAATTTCATACCCAAACATATTCAGCAGCCTCTGAACAGGAAATGCCAGCATCCTGTGAAGAGGAACACAGAGCAATGTTTTCCACTGTCATAAAGAGTTTCTCTCTCTTTCGGCCTTTGTCGCTCTCTTGCTCACACTCTTGTGCTTGTTTGCTTGTGTCAGGTTAAACAATATCCATGCCTGCTAATATCCCGAATTCTTGCTTTAATGTGCTCTTCCTCTCCTGGTTGGCAGTGAGCCAGTAAGGAGAAAGCGAGGCACTGGGGGGGGTCCTGCTTTGGTGGCTCTTGACTGATCGTTTCCCCTAAAGAAAATCCTGGAGCCAAGGAATGCCAGAAATGTTCATAACTGGCCTCCTTCCTTTTTTCCGACCCTGTCCTTTATGCCTCTCCTCCCTCTACCCCCCCTTATGTTCTTTTCTCAGTGGGAGGTGGTATTGTTTCCATATAGCTCGCACACATAGCCATGAATAAACATATGAGGTTATTGAAGAGGTTGATTAAGTGGCTGTTTCCTAGAAGGACTCTCAGGATCAGTTCAGGTGACTTTGATATCTAAGGTGGCCATTAGAGGATGATTTAATACAGATGTGGGGATGTGTTTATACTCCCTCCTGACTGGTGAGTGTGCTGCAAAATCTGGCTCTCGAGCATCTTACGCCTACAGATCCAAACAAATACAAAGAGCCCAACCGAAGCTTATCATTGATGTCCAGATAACCTGCTCTGAAAAAATCCATGTGGCTTTAAACTAAGGTCTGGCTAAATGGCTTTTAAAGGCAACAAATATTACTTTGAAAAACCACAATGAGGCCCATTATGTTGCAAAGTCCATTTGTCTCACTTGAGTCTAACATCAATATTACGAATACAGATTTTCTTGCACTTATAAAAACATGTTTTTACTGTAGGCACTCAGCAGTTGTTTCATCTCACATTAACCAGCCGCACATCTTGAAGCCAAGTCATAGCTTCCAGCTGCCACAGGTTGATCCCTTAAGGATTTTTGAAAATCCAGACCAAGGATTTCAAAATATAAATCTCTTGGGAAGCTGGAAAGGCTACATTCTACACTGTAAAGGTCATAACTATCAGTTATATAACCTCATATTGCTTGCTACGGCAGGGTAATATTTTGTGGCTTTTCCATCTATGTGCCAACGACAGTTTAAGGACAAGCTGCGACAGTAATCAAATGTTTCTTTATGTAAAGCACTTTTCTTTGCCATAGTCAAATATTTGTGTTACTGGTGGACGAAATGATGAGCACCAGCAGAGCTCCCTAAACTAGAAATTGGTGAGTATCAGTCTCCTATGTTCTTTTTTAAAATCCTTTATTTTTTTGATAGTTTACTGATTCAAGCCGAGTTGTATAAAGTTGGTTAAAATTGTGGTACTTCATAGTGCAAAAGATCCCTTGAGACTTGCTCCACTTAGTTCGCAAAAGGTTTGATTGGTTTCTTGATTCTTGAGCTGGAATCTAAGTGAAACCAGTTTTGTATCCGAACAGGTTAACACAGAGACATAGATAGTTTTGCACAAATAGAGCATACAGTCCTCTTGGTTTGACCGTTGGATATCAATTAGAAGTTAATTTTCTAGGCCAGCCGGCTGTTTCCACAAAAGGTCTAACTCCATCAGAAGTGAGACATGAAGGGAGCGTTCCCAGTGGTTGACTTTCTCTCCTGACCTTTTGCTCCATTTGTCTCCTTGAACTGTTGTGTTTTCCTCTCTCCCCGTTTTTCAGGGTACTAGTTTTCTCAGAAGTATGGTTCCACTCGCACCTTACATAAGAGGGAAATTCCTTTATGCTCATGTTCCTGATTATACTGCCATTATGGAGAAAGTACACTAATGTCAGAGACCTCCAGTCAGCCTGAGGGGTGAGAATCAGAAAGACAAACTCTATCCTCCTGATGCTGGAAAATCCGTTACCTCCAGCAGACTCATTTCAGGGCTCATTTTCACTTCTTGCGTGTGTCCTAAACAATGAGATCTTTGAAATCTTCGTCAAGGATGCAGTAAGTTTAAATGCGGCCTGTTGATGCTGATGGGTATCAGTGTTACTGTTGAGGTGGATCTTGGAAATATGAAAAATCTTCACAGTTACATTGGATTCTTTTGTCTTTGTTTCAAAATGTTGTTGATGATGTGTAATTCATACAGATAAATCAAAACATGAAAAATCAAAGCCAACAGAAATTTGCAGTGTTTCCTGCTCACTGAATGTTGACCGGGACAATGATGGAGAACATTTCTTTCATGTGTTCCAGAAATTCTTGCGAAAAGAAAAACAAAAAGAGAGGCAGAATTTTCAGAAGAGGCAAAACGCTCGCAACCACAGGTAATATGTTTCTCATGGTGGTGCATTCATAGCAGTGGTTAAGGCAGAGCCATTTATTCGTTGCCTGGAAAAGGCTGAAAAACAACAAAAGCTTTCCCAACAAAGAGTAGTGCGACCTGATGCTGCTGCCTGTTTTCCTCTGACTGCGACCGCGTCCTCCCTCGACACGAGGGCACTACTGGCAGACATCATGCTCAAAGAGCCACAAAATAGGCACACTCAGCCCAGGGAGAACTTTTCAACTCAAACGCTGCGTAAGAAACCCAAGCAAAACAAGGGACACAGCTAAGTTAATCCTGAAAAGGTTCAGTTTCACTGTGGGTAAGCTCGTGGAAAGAAACAAAAACACTGCCAGTTTTGTTGTTTGGATTTGCAGGAGGCAGTGCACACGAATGCTCACTCACATGTACTTAAACTGTAGTTTATACACACACACACTCACACACTTGCCAGACTACCCACAGTGAACTCTGTCCGCTGACTTGCTGCAAACTTGGGAGGGAGTCCAGGTCTTCAGACTGACAGGGAACAGATTGTGGCGGTCTGGATCTTTTCGAGCCGTTGATTTTCAACCCACAGCGCTCTCCTTGTTTACTATGATACTGGATTAGGGAGTTATTTAGAGCATGCACACACACATGCACACACTCGAGGGATAAAGTTAAATCCACTTTATTTTCTGCTTCTTCCATTCATTACCTCTTTCATATATAAATATATAAGTTCCCTGCAACACCGTTAAGCTTTGTGCCTTAACAACTTCAACAGGCAAAGTAAATTTAGGATTCTGTACAATCTTAGTGGCACTGAAATAATTAGTAATTATAGCAATCAACACAAACTAAATCTAAGTCCGATATTTGTTGGCAGGAATTTGTCGTAGGTCCAAATATTGGGCATATTGAAATTTTGACACCATGAAGATGCTAGATGAAATATCGGTCATTAAATGCATCCTAGGACAAACATGAACCGTATCAGATTTAACCATATTTGATCAAAAAGTTGTCAAGAAATTTGAACCAAAGCCCAATGGTGATGCTGGAGGGGATGACCAAAGTTGGTTCAATTCATCCTCTGGGGACCATGAGGTCTTCTGACAATTCATCCCACAGCTGAGATATTTGAGTCTGGAGCAAAGCATCACTTTGACTGGAGAATGTTAATTTGCCAGTATTAGGAGTTTTATGGGAGTGATTGAGGAGTTGATTCAATAAGGAGTAAAAGAGACCTATTTTTTTTTAACTTGCTGTCCTTTCCGTGGAACCTGTGGCCTCCAGGAATTTTTTTTCTGGGTTTCTTTGAGCACTGGAACAATTAATCAGCTAAGAAATCCAGCTGTCACTACTTTTTAACTGACTGTCAGTTGTTTCCCTTTTTGTCCTCCTATTCCATCTCTCTTAACTTTCAGCTGTGCAACTTGCATCCTCGGAGGTGTGCAGATGTGTGCATGTGTGTGTGTTTTCAACATTATCATTGCTGTCAGATTTTCATATTGTCTGAAGTTTCCTGATGTAATCGGCCAAATCGGTATGTGAAAAATGAGCTTGGAAACAATAGCTGGGGGTCAGAGAGGTCGTGGAAAACTGTTTGAAGAACAATGTTATCTTGAGACTTGTTAATAAAGTCCCATTGGTGTGGAAAGGTACAAGCCCTTTAGGTGATTTGAGGCTTCCGCTACCCGAGACTCATCTGGGCTGGACAAGAATGGTCACTCATGGTTACATGTACAATTTTACGTTTGCTATCCTTCAGCCATGATATTCCTGGATGTGAGAACTTGTGGCAGTCTCTTGACAATATGACGGGATGTTTTATTTCTGGTGCGTTGCACATGGGTGTCAAGAGAGACCAAGACCTAGAAATATCAAAGAAGACAAATTGCAGATCTTTTTTTTTTTTCACCCTGAAATAAAAAACAATTGGATGTCGGAAAGACATAATTTTTGTGCAAGGCAACGTGAGCCTGTTGGTTAGTCAGTGGGTGACTTTGGTTTGGACTGAAATATCTGAAAAACTATTGGCAGGTTGTTTTTTTTTTGTTTTTTTTTTTCTTTTACATTTATTATTTCTAGAGAATAAATCCTGAAGACCTTGGTGAGTTCACAACTTTCCCTCTTGCAGGTCAATCTTTTAAAGATCCCATATTGAAGTGTGATTTCCATGTCTTTGGTGCTCAGCCTGCAGACCAGTGGCCACAGTCTGTAATTCAGAAACATAGCCTTAATGTGCGCTTTGTGATGTCACAAGTGAGCAGTGCCTATAACCACAAAAATATATTTTTCTGGAAACTAAAATGAAAATAAAGCTCCGGTTAAGTGTCAAATATAACACCTGTATATTTTGGGGGTGAACTGAGGCCTGGATGGTTAAAGATGGTTATTTCCTGTCTCTCACTGTCTAATAATAGCAAAAAAAGGACAAAAAGGAATACATACTTGAGTTTTTCATTAGTTGCAAAGAAAAATGTTGCTTCATGTTTATTGTGGGCAGGCAAACGGTAGCATGCTTACATTTTAGATTCTTCTTTTTGTTTTTGTCTATTTTACACCTAGCCCAGAGGGAGAGTGGGCCTTCTTCTTTTAATTGACCATATTTGCACTCACTGAATGGAAATTTTAGTCGCTTTAAGATTTTGATCCAAAAAGGATCGGGTTGTTCTTTGTGTTGCTAAAAACGTTGCAATATTGTTCAAAAAACACAATATTTATGGTTTCTTTCGCAACATGGATGCTTTTACGGAAAACTTTTATGGTTTGTTTGTCTGGAAGTCTCACACTGAGCGTGAAAGTGTTTCTGTGGGAGGAAAACAGAAGAAGGAAAAGGGAACACCAATATTATTCCACAGCTGCAGAATTCACAGTACCTTAGAAAGGAAAAAATCCTTCTCCTGACTATGTCATCCCTCAAAGATGTGCAAGATGTTAGACTCACGTCAGCACGAATACAGCAAATCGCTATTTTACACAGACTGACAAAACAAACTGCAGTTTGGGTTTTTGAGGCTGCAGAGACTCTGCTGAGTCAGTTATTTACAAACAGCGAGATTTTTAGAAGCCACTCCTGTAGGTGTTTTGGCCTGCACAACTTCATTGACATTGTTTTCTGTGGCTCAATCCAGAAGACACTCGGGCCTGCAACAGCATCAGAAGGGCAGCAAAAGCATCTCTGTTATCACCCCCCCCCCCCCCCCCCCCCCCAAAAAAAAAATCCACCGTAACCTTACGAGAAATACAACATTCCTCAAGATAAGGTTTTCAGCCAAGCTAAAGAGTACTTAATGTTTCACTTAGATAAAGGAGCAAAATAATAAATCCAATCTCATTGGGGTTCGTGCTTTGGAACTGCTGAGTAAAAGTCCCGACAAGTGTAAACACACCAGGACTTCTGGGGCTCTTATGCAAGCGAGTGCTCACCCCTGGTTATACATGACACGCTGGGAAGTATCAAATTAAATGAGCTTGAAAAAAATTGTAAGATAAATAAAGTCTTCTATTATTACTCCGGGATGTTGTGACTAATAGCAGAAAAAATGAAAAATACACAGGCGAGAGAGCAAAATGTTTCTGTTCACAGAGCGGCTGAAAGTTTTCAGTCAGGCCTCTCATTGCCATTAAGAAACTCCGTTTTGGACTTTGGGTTGGCACTAATGCCTAAAAAGACCCTCCTCTTACATGTTAATTATTTTCTTTCATAGTAGTGTACATGTAATTGAGCTAAAATTACAGTTACTGAAATAGTGAAGTGGATTTTTGAGGTTTCTGAGGCATGTGTACAGTTTTTCTGTTACTTTGGTTGCTTTACTTTCCAGATTCTGATTATTTATCTGAAGATTGTTCTGACACTACTGAATAAAAAGAATTTGACACTGTTTGAAACTGATTGTTTCCTCCTGCTTCTGACAGGAGTGAGAAAACCAAGAAAACATTTCTAAATGGGTGTAGAAATAAACCTGTTTTGGACATCATAGCATAATTGCCTGATGATGGTTGCAAAAATGTTTATTTGTTTGTCAATTTAATGTTGACACATTAAATAAAACCTCTATGTTCAAAACAAATAGCTGCATATGTATTTCCCATGTCCAAACTTATGGGTAATTTCCTTTTAGTTTGCCAAATCAGTTTCCAAGATGCCATTTCATGCCACTGCACAGTTTACTCAACAGCACCACCAAGAGGACTGCTGACATACCTGCTCCTGATCCCACCACAGATCCAGGATTTTGTCAGACCATGTTAGTGAGGTGTTGAATTTTTATTTGGCATGATCATAAATTATATTTTATTTCTCTGAAAAAATTACTGTATTTAACAAGTTAAATTTGATACAGTAACCATTTTGTTTAGAAAATGCAATGCAACAATAATAAACCAGCTTAAGTCCTTTTGTCTATTTTTTCTTTTTTCTTTTGCAAATGAACAGCTTTTTCCCCAATCAGCTTTAAATTTTTATTGCTTGAAGCTGCAGTTTATTAAATTTATAGCTGATGAAAGAATGTGAGTGCTTTTAGTTTTGATATTTATAACATTTTGCTGAAATATCCAAACCAAACAAACAACTTAAACCACCTCTTCCCACTTTATTGACAAAGAGATGCATATTTATTGCGAGTGCTCAACATATTTCTGAAGAATTAGTTGTTTCAACAAATCTGCCAGATGCTGCTCTGAGAGTGTGAGAAAACATGTGAAACAGTTAAAGAAATTAGCAGAAGGAACAAAAAAACCCCAAAACAAACAAACAAAAGAAAAAAATACTGACAATGTGTCAAATCATCTAAGTGTTTCACTTGTTATAGAACATCCACCTACAGATTCCCAGAAAATGAATCACAACACAAAGGGCATCTTTAGCAACATCAGAGCACGACGTGAGATCAGTCAGGTTATCTTCATTTTCAGAGAACTGACTGACGACCCAATGGAGGTTCAATTGTATTCCCTTTAGACCGTTATAGCTCCACATGTGAGGTCAGTAATATTTATTGTTTAATAAAAGGGTGTCTGCTTGTGTAAAGTGGGTGTAAGAAAACACATTAGGTCTTTGCATAAGATGTTGATTGTTACTAAGGAATAAGAGAAAGAGACAATCCAGATCCAGCTATGTGGAAAAGATTTTTGTATAATGGGCCTCTGTTAGTGGCATTGCTTCATTTATAATGGTCTGTATTGCAACACCCCCAAAAAGAAAAAAAAAAAAAAATGCAGGTTTTTATAAAGATTTTTTATGCATAAATAATATTAAGCTAAATAAAACACAGGTAAAACAAAATGACTTCACTGAGACAAGACACAAGAAATCACAGCTATTGTTCTCTGGAATGAACAAATTAATAATTGTGTAATTTCTGAGTGAATTTTCCAGATTTAGAGACAGATTCTGAGAATAGTGGAAAGTTTGAAACAAACTGAGTCCAACCTATAATCTCATGAAGCTGTGCTAACACACAGGATGTTGAAAATTGCATCACTAAGAAAGAGAGAGAGAGAGAAAAAAAAAAAAAAAATCAATACTCAACCACAAAGATTCTCAGTACAAGAGTGACAATAATGGAAGAGAAGATGCCAGAGCTCAGTCTTCAGGCTTCCCGTCTAAAATGCTTTCGAAGGTGAAGGGGAGGAACTTGAAGCCCTGGCCTGAGTAAAACTTGTTTTGGAACTCCACCCTGTAAAAGAAAATAAAGATCCAATTAAATTACAATTACTCAAGAGAGCCAGTTACTCTAAAACCCAGTCGGGCACGTGGTGGTGATAAGCAGAGCAGGGGTGGCCGATGACCTCTGCTCTTCATTCCACAGTCTGCGGTCACCTGCACCTTCCACAGATGCGTCTCTGCTCCTGGGGGTCGGTTACCTAAGCCTCTTCCCTTTGGAAAATGATCAGGCTCTATTTTTAAAAAGACCTACTGGGTGACCTTTTAACTGAGGACCCACAAATACCTGCCATTCCATAAGTCTGTCAGTATTGTACACAACTTCCTGCACTTCCTGCACAAACATGCTCAGATGGTTTTAGAATGAAATCAAACAGTATCCCAGCATATTCAGTCCTATATTTATGTGTAATATTTGTTTTATAGAGATACTTTTAAAATATCAACCAGCATCTGTTTACTGTTGTAGCTAACTCATGCATATACTGTAAGATAGAACAGTTAAGCGAAGCCAATTGTGAAGTGTCATTTTTATTGAAGTCTATGGGAAAGTGGACCTTCGTCTTAGTTGATCTATTAATTCAGTAAATGTTCTCCTCATGAGTTCGTGGTCTCACTTGCACAAACCAATGGGTGACATCACAGTGTGTTGTCACTTCTTTGACAAACACATCAAGAATTACTGGCAACAAAATATTATCACACTGGGACATATTATAAGCTTCCCTGTGCTCTGACTTGCCCCAGACTGTCCTTGAAGGCTGTTGAGTAAAGGCTGAGCCACTCAGCATTCCTGTATAAAGGACAATTGTAGGACATGCTCTGTAAATGTGCCAGTGGATTATAAAACCAGGACAACATTCAGCAAAGACAATAATGAGGGAGACCAAAAGAGGCTGGTCTGTGCTATTCCAATGAGTTTCACTGCTCTGCACACCTTGCATGCAGTTTAAATGCAAGGCACAATACTAATGAGGGCCAGTCATGTAAATGAGTGATTCAAATATCAAAGTTGATAGAAATGAGCCAAAATCGTGATCTATAGTATAAAATCAGCCAGACAGAAGATGTCACCTTTCATCTGCACATCCCTCTGTGCACCGAGGAGTGCTTCACTGAGAACCAGTAGATTTTAATGTGCTCTATAACCTGCAGGTGGAGCTATAGCTCTGTAGTTTTCAGTGCTCTCAGTCATTTCACTGCAGAGGTTTAGTTAGAATGTTATTTAATCAACATCAGGATTAACCAGATGTTACCACAGGTAAGTATCAGATCACAGCATCTTTCAAACAATTACAAAAGAGGAAAAACTAAAGTAAATGCAGCGTACATATACAGACACAGAAAAATTTCAACAAACAAATGCAAAACTCAGCTTACCAGTGCAGTCGCAGTGCATGCAGGAAGGCAGAAAGGCCCTCCATAATAAGGAGAATGGCAACTGTGAGAACAGAAAAGAAGTAAAAGACTATAGACAAAAGGATGAAGCCTCCAAGGCTGCGGCTAGAAAGGCCAATGTGCATCACCATGGACCACAGCACCTCAGACAGTTCTGTGAAAGGGGCAAAAAAAAAAAAAAAAAAAGGGCACACAGAGTTAGAGGCTACCTTGGGAGTACAGTGACTGGTGATGAGAGTTCATGTGTCCGCATAAATGCTTGGATTACTGCTGTAATTTACAAACAATGAGGATAAAAGGAAATCACTTACGTGCATGAGCCAGACTGAGGGCCCAAAGCCTGAGATAGGAAGCAGTGTTTGAGATGCAGCCCAGGCAGTACTCGATGGTGTGGATTGCCTGATGCACTGCCACATCCGCAAAGTTAAACTGTGGGACAGGCACATAACATCAAGATATTCACATCAGAATAAAACTCCAAAAGCACCACAACATGTTAGTAACAGGTCCCAAGGTCCATTGTGTGCGCATTATTATTCAGAGAAGTGATAGGAAAGCCAATTTCCACTGTAGATCACCAGCACCCCCAGCAAATTAAAAGAAGTACCATCGTCTTAGGACACTGTGAACCAGCAGTATCAGCCTTTCTCTTAGTGATGCCTCATGCACATCACAGAGACTGTAAGGGAGCAATGGCCTGTTGGCACCACCACTGCTTGAGATATTCCTGCGACCCATGTTTTCAACAAGAAATTCCTGACCACACACCAACTAACACAGACACGGCTAAGAGCAGCAGGATGTACTTGACAGCATATACAGACGACAGAAGCGAGGGGGACCAAAAAAGCACAAAGGAGACATGCACTTTGACCGGAAGTGGGGAGGGGGTGGAAGTGAAGCATGAGCTCCTGTCCTACCTCTTCCTCCTCGTGGGCCTTGAGAGCAGGTGACAAAAGGCAATGCTTGGTTATTGACAGCACACACGCACACAGATAGACAGACAGACAGACAAACAGAAACACATCGGTAAGGAAAGTAATGAAACTCAAGGGGAATTCAACATTAGAAAATGACAGCATGTACTGTCAGATCAAATTACGAAACCATATCATCTGTTTCATGCTGGTAGTAAAGCTCAACAACCCCCTGAGATTAAATTCATACCTACAAAACTGTACACAAAGGTGGATAGAACAAACAGAACTATAAAAGTGTGTACACAAGAACATACATTAAACTGCTTCAATTAACCCTCCAAATTTGCAATAAATAAGCATTTATAACAGTTAAGGGTTGAATAACTAAAAATTTGCACACATTGGAGCTTGTTAAACCCGTTTTCCAAAACAGATGAATTATTGATGTTCTTTGTTGTCACAGTAGAAGTGGAAACATGAGTTATCTGTTCCCTCTTTCCAACTGTGCCTGAGTAGCTGAATTATTCAAAGTTATTAGTGGGTCGTATAACCCGTATAACTACTGGCTCATTGTTACTGCAGCTTTACAGGTAAGATGGAGCAAGCAATGTCAAGAAGACACCGTTGCTTGGTGAGGATGGGTCTCTCTTTTACCTCGTGTTCTTCCTCTGAGTGCTGCGACAACTGGTCATGCTGGATGATTTCAGCCTCGTCCTCAGTGGGTCCGTTTCCCACCCTTATCCCTCCAAAGTTCTGTGTTCCCTGCCGCACAAAGAATAAAAATAAATAAAAAGAAAGGGATTGATTATCAATTTATGTGTCTATTACAGTATGAAAATACTGTTCCATAGAGTTCCATAGAGCACCAGCGACTGCAGGTCTGGAGTATCTTACCAAATGTTTCCGCCACAAGTACTGTCTCCGTAGAACCAGAGTTTTCACTATTAACATACAGGGAACACATGCCAAGGCGATGATCACCAAGAGTGATTGTATAACCATCTACACATTCAGAAGATAAAAAAAAGGCCAATTATTATCATTATAGTATTCTTATAGTTAATTTAAGGACACATGGATGGATGGATCGAGGGAACAAATGGTGGTATCAGACCTGTCCGCTGTACAGAGCTCTGTTACTGGGGTCAGTGTAGTTGAAGAGAAACATGTTGATAAAGGCGATGAGGAGACTGGGAGCATCCCTGGAGGTTCGGGCATCATATGCAACCCACTTATAGAAGACCAGAATGACCAGGTAGCCAAACAAACTGGCCATGAAGACAATCTCTGGGATAAATCCCAAGTAAATATTCAATGGCTTCTGGAAATACCTAGAGAGAACCAGAAACAGGCAATTTTACAAACTTTCAAAGAGGCATGAAAAAGTAGGACAAATTATAAATGGGAAAGAATATCTCACAGGTGGTTGAAGAGACTGAGTGTGACTCCAAAAAGCATGTGGATAACCCCCAGGACGACAGACATCTTCATCTTGAAGGAGTTCAGGAATGTCAGCTTGTTGGTTGCAATGTTCCATATCTGGGAGACAAAGTGATTCATTTGTATGCATATATAAAATAGTTAATTTACTTTAGCATTACCATTTTTAGATTTGAGCAAAAGAACATTAACTTATGTTCAACTAATATACAATCATTTGAAAAGAGCAGAATGAATGAATCAACAAAGAAATGTATTCACCGGGTCAATGCCAATGGGGTATGGCCCTTTAAAGACTCCATCTATTGCTGGGTCCAACTGCAAAACTCTGTTGCCCTCAAGTGTTTCAAACCTAAAGAGACGACAATACATCAGTTCTCTGATGTATTACTGCACACCTAGAGCAGGCACTGTGTTAAAGCACCAGCATTCAATACAAGCAGTGACACTCACGTCCAGTTGCCTCCTACACGAGAGTCAAACATGGGCCTGACGCTCCAGCCAGAGCCAAACACGTTGAGGGACTTGGAGAAGCAGTCGTTGTAGATGATGCCCGTGTAGATTGAGAAGATTCCCATCAGCAGGATGATGTAGCGCCCTGCAAACACCATGCTGAACATCTGCCAGAAATCATAAAACATGTGTAAAAACAAAAAAAGCTGACCATGCACATCCAAGGAGAGTAAACGGATATTAAAAAGATCCGCCAGGTCCTTTAACAAATCAGGAGCTGGTTTGTCACCTGTGAGGAAGGTGTGGGACTGATGAAATGGCAATGATGGGATCCATACCTCATTATCGTTCTTCTGAGCCATCAGCCTGCTCTCTCTCAATACAAGGTACAGGGCAGCACAGGTCATGAGCACCCCATGGCCCAGGTCACCAAACATGACCGCAAAAAGGAAAGGGAAGGTGATGATGGTGTATGGTGCTGGAGACAAGAAGGCAGGGAGGCACGCATCACATCAGAAGAAGGTGGTGTGGCAAGTGGCAAATGAGTTTCACATTGTGAAACATAGCAACAAGGTGATAACGGATGATGCAGGAGTATCTGTATTTTGATGCTACAACGGTGGGGACACTGAGTTAGTGATAAACAAAAGATTCATATGAGGGATCTGAGTGAAGACAGAGACATTAGAATGAACAGAGAAAGATGTTATACATGTTTACCAGGGTTAATCTCACGGTAGCTGCCAATTCCATAGGCATCCACAATGTTTTGAAAGCCTGAGGTGAACTTGTTTGTCTTGTTGTAGGTAGGTGGCGTCTGCTTGGTCTGCATCCTATTGAGGATGGAAGGCACTGTGGAGCCACTCTTTTCCTGTAGTACAGAACAAGTGATTTACGCTTTCTCCTTTGCTACATTTCTGATATAATGCGGTAAGTGCATTGCTGCTTCCCACTTAAAAAAACAACATCACATTTGCTCTGTGTGAATGGAAATTATGTATGAATTTATCTGAGTTTTTTTTTTTTTTTTGTAGTAAAATGCAAGTTGTGTTTGCTCTCATCTTGACTTGTAAATAAATAAACCTTAACTTGTAGTGGCTATATTTTGTTGCACAAAAGTATTGTGTACTGCTTGTTGAAAAACCTGTTTGTGTTGACATAATTCAGACTTGTTGGTTTCAGACCGGTTCTGCTACATTCAACATATGACCAGGTATACTGGTCTGCTTTCAAAAGTACAAAAAGTATAAGTACAAACAAGTGGGGCTTTGTGTGGTTGTTTCCATAAAATAAGAAATAAATTGTTAAATAGCTTCCATTAAATATGAAATTCCTGTTACTG
This sequence comes from Remorina albescens, assembly GCA_034769265.1. Classification (NCBI taxonomy): domain Eukaryota; kingdom Metazoa; phylum Chordata; class Actinopteri; order Carangiformes; family Echeneidae; genus Remorina; species Remorina albescens. The sequence goes on from CM068493.1 coordinate 5,851,858, forward strand.
AGTTACTCACCGTCCCCCTGCGCAGGGCAAACTGGATGGAATCCATGTCAGAGATGGGACACCACACCTCGGCGATCAGACACTTCTGAGTGACATCAATGTTGCAGAGGTTGAGGGTGTGGTAGATCGCCTTCATCTTCCTCACCTTGATGAACCACACTCTGACTGTCTTGGCTGCAGCCTGCAGAACCCTCTGCCTGTGATCCTCAGTCTGGTTCAGCACCTTTTGGGGAAGATAAGAGTAGACAAGTATTACAAATGTGTTCACACTACTCATAATCATATTCCTATTTGATTCAGATTTTCTTGCCAGGGGTTAGTTGCAGTGGTAAGGAATATAATACCTCCAACAACCAGATAATGCTACCATTTACAAGAAAACTAAAAATGACAACATTGACCCACATACTTCTTGAAATTCATAGAAAAGGTTGGCATTGACTGGCGTGATTAGTGAGCTGTAACTCACATGTTGTGGTTGCTCAGTGTATATTTAAAAGAAACAGGGTCTGTACTCCAGGAGGTTTTGCAATAAGGCCAAGGCCAAATCCCATGATCAGCAAATGGCTGGATATTTAAACTCTGCCTACAAGCGAAGTCTTGCCTGCTGTCGAAGGGCTTGGTGGCCCACACATAGTTGAGAGCTGCCAAATAGCTTGAGATTCCTCATCATCCACACTGCTCAGTCATTCATTTACTGCCCACTCAGCAACAAGCATAATGTTGCATTCACTAACACATTCCCTGACATATACAAGAGGCAAGCATGGAGCACCTGTCTCAAACAAGCTATGACTGTGGCTTCAACAGTCACTGATACAATATTTGAGAAAACCACACTTGAACAAAACTGACACAACTAGTTAACTGAGAAAAGCAACATGAGAGATGTACCCCAGGATGCAGTGAGTGCAACAAATGAGAAGGAATTCAACACAGCAGGCAATACTTGGTGGAGTTCCCATAACACGATAGTGCATGTCGGAGAAGATCCCGTTTTATAAATATCAAATTAGTACTAGACCACAGACATGTTGACTGATAGCAGCAAGAGCTTAGTGAGCCATTATTTTGCCAAATGAACAGAGCAGAATTTATCTCCAACCCACTGTCAGATTTAAAGTGCACTATCAAATCGGAGTCAGATCAGTTCTAGTAACTCTTCTATAACATTTATCTTTTGAAAACAGCTTTTTACTTTCATGGCCCACACAAGGTTTTCTACGGAGGTGCAGACAAAAATTAATTCACTTTCAATTTATGACAAGACTATCTGGCTGAGACCAAACTGTGAAAAGCAGATGTGTTCCTGTTTTTTTGTCTTAAAACATTTCCTCTATCGACACTTTCCGTTGAAGAAAATCTTGCTGACGAGAGAAAGGCAAAAAATAACGAAAGAGAGAACTACTCATTTCAAGGGTGTTTCAACTGTTTATGAGTCAACGGGGCAGGGGTGTTTTTCCTGACAGTGTATTTACCATTTGAAGGTCTTCAATGCGAGCATTCACTCCTGCTAACATCTCTTTCCTCTCCTGGGGTGTTTCTGGACATGGGTACAAAGTCGCTCTGAACCTGAGGACAGATCAAGAAGAATAATTATATTCTGTTATTCCCCCAACACACTTGATGGATTGCAGAAATGTTGCCGATTTGCTTACCCCTCACAGATCTTCTTGACTCTATTCTTCAGCTGGTCTCCCTGGAAGAAGATGATGAAGACAGACTTGTGCACTTGGTCGCCCTGTAGAAACATTACACGGTTAGGAGAACACAGCATCTTCCCAAAGTTACATACACCGAAACATTTTGTTTATTAGCAGGTACTGACAGTGGTTGGGTCCTCCAGAGGATCTTCAATTTCTGCCTGCCTCAGAAACACATTTCCTCTGCAAACTCTCCACAGCATCCTCTCAAATGTGGGGATACGTTCTCTTCCAATGACTCCAGCTACGAATCTATAATGAATGGACACATTTCACCTCTGGTGTTACAAGTTAACCACATTAAAATGTACAATATCTTTACAAATCAAATTTGAAACATATTTTAAAACTTTTTTAAGGGGTTTTATTACATTGATGAGGAGGTGTAGCAGAAAAGTCCGACAATGATTTAACGACGTAAAACATTTTAAAATGTGTGAATCAGAGACTATTTTCATGTAATTACAGAAAGCTGATCAGCATGGTAGTGAAACCCAGTAGGGATTGCATTTGTGAATGTGAGTGCTGAATGGATTTGCAGTGACCTTTGCTGCCTATTTAAGCTTGGCAGCCTGAGCTGGTGTGTGGAAGACGATTGGCTAGTTTCTACATTACAGTTTCAGACACAGATGGCGTAAGTAAACAGAACTGAAATCTCCAAGAAAAGCTTAATCCTCACCCAAGTCTGAGAGGAGCCCCTCTGATGGCATCATTGGGGTCATATTGGGCGGCTGATTCCTCGAGTAAAGTGGGGTCTTCCATCTGGATGGGAGACAGTTAATGAAATATTCAGACAGCACACACATGCACTTGTGAACAGTGCTGTTACAAAACCCCTTGAACATTTGATTTACATGAATGTTAAGCAATTCTTTGAAAAGAATGATATAAAAGCAGGGCCAGAGTTAGCTTCAAGCACTGAAAGTGAACTTCATCAGTTAATATCTTAACAGCTACATGTTTGGCTAAATGATTCACCTCCATCAATGCTCATAGCATTGTAAAAGGTCACTTATTGCTTGCGAGGGCAGTGAAGCTGAACTGATGTTGGGCAAAGGTGGAAAGACAGAGAAGTTTGGTCTGGTAAATAAACAGCACACACAGAACTATCCAGCAAATTAAGTAGTGTGTTTACCTACTCATAGCCCATCAACTTTCCTTTTTTCTTTTTCTTTTTATTTTGCATATTTAGATTTCAAATCTTTTATTTTTACATTCTATCTATATCATAATTCTTAAGTATGTACATATTCCTATTAATATTTCTATTTCTATTCTGGTGTGCCTGTAACTGCTGGGGATTATTAAAGTATTTCTGATTCTGATCTGGTCATGGAGCAACCATAAACGTTCATAAGTCCACACACCTTTGCCAAATCACAGAGCAATAAGTGTTCATTTGTGTGTGCGTTAGTGTGTTTGAAATCTGAACAGGTATCTCAACACAATCTGTGTTAAACCAATGCAACACTGCAAACACCTGAGCAGCTACCTACAGAAGTAAAAGTCTCTCTCTCTCTCTTTCAGGCCACCAAAATGTTATTTGGGCATAACACACTGGTTTTCAGGTTGTACATGTGCAATGAAGCTGACCTCATCAAAAAACTGTTGCGTGCGGCGTAGAATGTGCTTAAGCTCAGTCAGTTCAAGGAAATTCTTTTTTAGGGCTTCTTGGTTGGTGTTTATTTCCTTCAGCTCATTCTCAAGCTTCTCAAATGTAGCCTGTGGAGAGATGTACAAGAGGTCAGCCGGAGGGGTGGGGGTCGGAGAGCTCATTGTTTATTTTTCAGACAGTGAGAGGGAGAGAAAGCAGTCACCTCCAAGTCGATCATGTCCCTTGGGAAGGGGACTTCAGGATTTTCCCCTGTGTCAACTATTGGGATGCTTGCCTTCTTTATTTCCTTCTCTACAAACCCTGTAACAAGTTATTAAGAAGGAATCAGGTGTGCAATTGGTTATATGCTAGATAAAAAAAAAGATACCAAGTATAGGCTCATCTTTCTAATGGGTTAGGGTTATGTTCTCTATTACAAGATGGATATTAAATAAACTGGGGTTGCTATGGGTTCAGAAATGTGAGTTGCAGCATTGTGGAAATGTGCAGCATTTCCACTGGGACTCCTGTAAAAGGTAGAAGCAGCTCTGGCAAGCTACATCTGAGCTCACTTACTCAGTTTGCGATCCATCTCTTCACATCGTCGTACCTCATTGACAAACTTCCGCTGGAACACGTTCACATCAGGATTTAGCTGCAAGTAATAATACAAGGAAAAAGAACACAACTGAGCGTCAAACAACACAACATGAACTGTCATGATTACCGAAATGTGACTTTAAGGAAAACATGTAAAATGTGCATTCAGCACCATTTCTACACTCATTTGTTGCCAAACCACATAAGCAACCTGACCTGGTTTGATATCTATAATGAAATGCCCAGCAATCCAATGACAAACCTTCCATTGATGATATTTTTCTCAATAACTCTTAAACAAATTGAATAAAAAATACATTGTTTCAAACTCACAGAAGATGTCAGTTTATTTGGTCAAATGAATAGGATACCACTGTTGGTGCACAGACCTACTCTGTAACACCCCATCCCATACTTTAGCACAAAGGTTCCCTCTGGGCCTCTCAGGAATGGACTTCCTCATACATGGAATGAGGGGTCATTAGTGAGCACATGATGAACATGATGTAAAAGGCATGCACTTTCTCAATAGTTTCACTGATTTGTTTGTTTTTAATCAGCACAACATATAACAGTGATGACTGCGCCTTTCAGCTTTGGGTATCACCGAATGAAGGCAGTGCAAAAGGCAAGTGGAAAAAGAAAATGGAGAAATGTGTCAGGATTCAGAGGGCAACAGGATGGGGATGTCTTACATCACGAAACTGCACCATCCCAATCTCTCCCAGTTCGCTGACACAACAGTAGGCAGCTTCTGACTGGAGGAAGAGCTGAGCCAGCGTCATCTCTTCACTCCTGAAGAGTTCCCCCATGTTGCTGAAGGATGTGAGCACACGCTCTTAGAAATCAGTCAGGAACTCTAGAAGATGAACAATTAGATTGTCAATAAGTGACACAAAATTGATTTTCACACTTGACATGGTAGTGTTAAAGTCACTATTATGGGAGGCTTGTATCAGTTCAGTGTCAGTTTAACACAAGTGTGAGAGGCTGTCATGTGACAAAAATGGGGAAAGAAAGGAATATATAAACACATCTGCTGGCCCCATGCTGATCTTATGATCAATGCAGGAATGTTGAGCTGCACAGAGTTTGATCTATAACATTATAATTATAAGACTTCAAAGTTGACTGAATCTTTAATGAAGAAGCAAATCACATGTTAATGACCAGAGGCTATAACGAAGCCTCAGATGTGTTGAGCAAAAGCTAAAAGGGTGGCGAAATCCTCTGAATACCTAACAGCTAAACAGCACAACCTCCAACTATAAAACGACCACACTGGGCTTATCTGTGGATTACAGGGTAGCATGTGACCTGCAGCTCCAGTAAGCCCCAGTACAACAACGGTGTGTACATTCACTGACTTAACAAATTTACTCAGTCAAAGCAAAATATTTGACAACAAGTTTCTACATGCTGTTTTATGTCGCTCGATGAGTGAACACATCAGATGGCTCCAGCTACCGTAACTATTTTCTTTCCATGATGACTGTAGCTCCATCTGTCAAAGATGGAGGTGTTGGAGAGATAACAGCTACTGATAAACCCAATCTGGAAGTCTTTCGGTTACATGGATTATCGATAAAATGAAATTACTATCATCGTGTAAACAAGACTAGGCGTCGACGTTATTTACCAGCGGCAGAGCAATTAGCGGTTGACGGGGGCTAGTAAAAGTAGCAAGCGTTAGTTTGATAAAGCTCAGTGTTACAAACATAACAGTGAGTTTCAACAGGATATTAACTACAGTGATAATATAATGAACTTTTCCTGATATGTCATCGATAGTTAGCTAACTCAGGTGACCGGTCAAAGGCTCACCTTTCATCTTAATGAGTGTGGTGGAGTCTAACAAGATAGCTAATGCTAGGTTAGCGCACCTGTTTAATGTTTCAACTTTATAATAGCATCAAAGCTTAATCGTTTCAAGTCTTAGCTACCATAATTTAAGTTTGACCAAGTAGTATCTTCCAAACGGGGTATCCTTACTGTTGAGGTGTTGATCCTGTCTCTTTTCTTAGCTCTCCGCCTTGAAGTCCTGTTGGCTGTTTGTTGTGGGCTGATCGTTGATGACGGCAGACAAATGAACTCGTTAAAAGACCTTTCTAAGAGGAAGTGTTGCGACAAGATGTGTATGCGCTTCCTCCCAAGAGGCCAGATAAAACGGCGTCACCAATCCTCTTCAGCTTTGGGGGGCTGCCGAAAAGTCGCAGCTCCAAACTACACCATAAGACATTTTATTTTGAATTTCACCGGAAGTGTTGTTGTCCCCATTTTGGTGTGTTTCTAAAAGGAAATCACATGTTTGGCGCCTCTCAGTGGAGACTGTGCACAAATACTTTGACACGTTTATACAGATTTGTATGGTTATATTCATTATTTCAATGTTTTGTGAACAAGCATAATGCACTTGCATTGTTGTTGCCCAGAGCTCAGGGTCCTTAGGGGGAGGACCAATCACAATTTGCAAAACTTAAAGCAGAAAGTGCAAGAAAGGAAGAATTTTGGAAAGGAAGCTTCCCCAAAAATAATTATTTTAGTTTGTCCTGGAGTGCTGTTGTAACTAATTTTATGTCTGTTGTAACTTTAATTTTGAAATGTTCAAACCGGAAGAACCATAATGCTAATCCCTTCAGCCGGCAGGTTTAAGGTTGTGGCGGCTAAACTTGGCCGCTAGAAGGCAGGAAAACTGAGGTTAACATTACTGCACTCATTTATTGGGTTTAAAGTTAGATAATTGTCGTACGTGCCGAAATTATTGGAGTCACTTTGTTTGTTGTTGCGTCGTGAGAAAGTCACGGATTGGTGAACAAGCTCTTGAGGTGAGGTTAGCTAACAGTATCACCGCTAAAACGGTAAGATTATAAAAGTTAACCACCTAATAAATACACAAAAGACCCTTAGTTAGCACATATCATCCATATTATTGTTTGGAATAAAAACCAGGGTATATTAAAAGGAACAATATATATGTATATGTAATTAACTATGATAAACAACAACTCCTTATGTTCACGTTGTCAAGGCCACTTATGTATCAAATATGTTCACTGTCCCTGTTTAAACTGCAGACATGACACCTAAACTCTTTGTCTAATTTTTGTAGACAAACAGAAATAATTCACTGTATAGTTTTATGTAATCCAACTAAATATTCAGTTTGCAAAATTGTCAGCTTTAACCTCCATGGATATGCAATATAAGTAAAATCAGTGTAATATCAATTTGTGCAGCTCTTTATTGGCCTTTTATCACAGATGACAGCAGTAGTGGCAATATTGGAAATATTTATATTGATCAGGATGTATCATATCAGTGAGTCCTGCAGCACTGTTCTTTGAGACTTTAAATTTTATCTAAATTTTAAAACATCATAGACAATAATTCAATGTTTTATTTGTAACAACGTAAATGTTAAAACCGCAGAATCCATTTGTTACTTAGTTCACTGCATTTCTTTCAATCTACAGCTATATTGCGCATTTTTTCCCCCTTTTTTTTTTTGACACTTTTTGTGGTAATGGATCTCTGCCTTGCAGGGCCATTACCTTTCCCTATTAGGGAGGAGTGTTATGTCACCAGTAGAGGTGGAGTCTGGACATCTGCTGCCCTGTGCTTTGGGACAAAATGGGGTGGAGCCCTAGCAGCAGGGGGAAAGCTTTGGAGAGGGGCGGGTGTAGGAAGGGAGAAGTTTGACGGGAAGAAGAGGCATTTGAGTCAGGGCACACATGCCTCAGCTGTGAGAGGCCCTACTCCCCTTGGCTGGCTGGTATCCCAGAGCAGAGGCAGAGAGAGGCAGAGAGGGTAGAGTGTGACAGACAGAAGGTGTAGAGAAAGTTAAAGTTTAAAGTAGACGAAGAGGAAGGCAAACAAGTTGTTCAGAAAGTTGTCTAAAAGAAAGGAAAAAAGGTCAGGGACTGAGTTTTGAGCAGGGCGGCTCCTGTAGGTTTGTTTTACAGTTTTGCATTTTTTTCTGCAGTGAGCGTGTAAGCAGTTTGCATTTAGAGCTGACAGTCATGGCGGATACAGGTGTCAAGAAGGAGCACACAGACTTAGCAGAAGTGCCTTATGATGATGATGAGGTTGCTCTGGTGGGTGCTGCCACTGAGCCAGCATTAGACGATGACGACCCTGCTCAGGAGGTGGATCAGGTGCTTGGCGCAGGCTCTGGAGGCAAGAGTGAAGCCCAGATAAACGGGGTCATGGTGCTGTCTCTGCTAGACAAGATTATTGGGGTAGTAGACCAGATCCAGCATACCCGGAATGGTCTTGAGGCCCGTCAGGAGGCCATGGAGAAGTCAGTAGCAACCATCCAAGGGGAGCTGGCTAAGCTGTGCAAGAACCACATCGGTACAACCAACACTGTCAACAAAATGCTGGACAAGATACGCAAAGTCAGTGTCAATGTCAAGACGGTGCGGAGCAACCTGGAGAAGCAGGCCGACCAGATCAAGAAGCTGGAGAGCAATGAGAAGGAGCTGCTGAAGAGGCGCAACTTCAAAGTCCTCATCTACCAGGTGATGGGGTGGGGGTGTAGGAGCTTGTTCTGATCTCAGCATGAAATAGAAAGTAATACTTCGTTGCCAATTGACAACTGGAGAAAAAAAAAACAATTAATTTACATTTGGCTACTAAACTGAAAATGTTGGGCAGAAAAGGGGGTGTGTTGCATTCCCCATGTCACAAAGGAAAGTTTGGTGAAAGTGTGAATAGCATCTGAGAAAGCTACAAGCTTTTCTCAACATCTCATTAGAGAGAATGAGACTCACACTGTGGCACGAGTTCACCCTTCTAGCTGCAAATGAAAAGGGGTCCAAAAATAAATCTTACCCTGATGCACTATACAGAGTGATGTTTCTTTATGGTGGATCAAAACAACAGAAACATCTGTCTGAAGAAGTTAATATAGTTCAACATGCCCGCTAATTGCAGCTTCCAAACTGACCATAAAGTTGAATTAGCACTGGTATAAAGCAGTCTAAACACAAACTACTACTATAACTGCAACAGAGGTAGGATTTATTGCAGGACTGCTATATTAGATTGGAAGTGTATTAGAGAGGTGTTCCTGATAAACTGAGCATGGTTTTACCTTTGTGGTCTCCATGACATAATTTTTAGAATAATTTTTCTTTACATATAAAGGAGTCTCTAATATGTATGTAGTATCAGACACTGTGCTCCACAATTTACGAGTTGTTGCATAGTTTGTGTTGAAACTTAGTGAAAGATGGGCTTTTCCTCTTACCAATGAAGGCAATAACAGTGGTTTCAATGGAAAAATGAAGGCAGGTACTGGCCTCTCCCACTCCACAGGAGATTGCCCAACAAAACTAAAAAAAGACTAGGGGGAGTAAATAAAAATATAAGCCCTATAAACACTGGCATGAGGGGCTACTTGAGACACAACCAACACCCCACCTCTGGAAGCTTGGCAGGCTGCTGTAAGATGAAGATGTAATTTTTATTATGAAGATTTCTCAGAAGTGGAACACACAAGTGTTCACATTAGGGCATGGCCAGTCTTCTTAGGGAACATTGCAGCTTCTCCTTAGAGAAGCTGTCTGAACCATGAATATCTTGGAAGGAAAAAGACAAAAAAAAATGGTTACTATATGAATTTACTTATGAGAGCACGGATCGGTCTAACTACCATTGTGTATTTGAGACTTGTTGAGCAACTTTTTTTTAGCACAATGTACTGTCATGGCTGCCTTGTAAACTTGCACATTATAGGCGTGCACAGCAGCACCTCTCAACCTGGGATTTGGCATTGCATAGGAAACTGTCAGTGGCAGCCCATAGTGCACATCAAACCCAGCTCGTGAGTAGAGCTTATTTCATGATCTGGATTGGCAGGCACAAACTTTTTCACATCCCCCTCCTGAGATGTCTACTGTGGGAGCAGGTTACACTATCGGCATCTAGCAGAAATCCAATCATAGACACTAGGCCTTAATAAATTACTCTGCAAAGCAGGTGCCTCCTGCTCTTGATGTCACTGTGTAGTCTACCAGCCTTTTGAACTGAATGCCTTTGTACAGTTATCAGTGTAGGATAGTTTACATGAAAGTGATAGACAGACCGCAGGGTCTTGACATGCATTCCAAGATTTGCAGTATTTTATAAAGCATGACATTTTGATGTTTAAATTCTAATTTTCTAGATCAAATTGTACTTTAACAGGCACCGCATAAACCACATCCTGTTGGTATTATAGAAAATGTAACAAATGCACTTATCACTATCTAAACTTGGCGACTGTCATGTTAACAAAGCAGTTGTAAGAGCTGTAGCTTCCATGTTTCAGAGGCTGTTTTGGGCTCCCACGTTCTATTTACTGCCAGAAGATGGCTGCACCGTGTCCGGTTTTACTGACTTACGGATAGGACGGTCAGATATTGGCCCCATTGCAAATCAACACTGGTTCTCAGTCAGGTTTCACCACTCTCCAATGTCTGTTTGTGTGTTAATGTGTTAGGGAGGGATTTGTTTAGAATCAGATTCAGTTTAATGATGAGATCAGGGGTTACGTTTAGGCATGTAGAGGTTATGGTTAACATTACAGTAAATGTCTGTGGCATTAATGTAAGGTGTCCCCACACGTATAGTAACACCAGCATGCGTGTGTGTGTGTGTGGCCCTACCTCTCCGATATTGGCTTTCACCGACAGTCCTACTGTCAAGTGAGACTAGAATTTGAGTAAGACAATTGAAACATTTTTAATGCCTTACTTGTGCTGTGTCAGACCTTGCTCTCTGCTTTGAAGCTGAAGCTGATTCTGACTTTAACTGCTGTATTTTTCCCTCCTGTCACACTGTGCCTGTGCACTCTGAAAATAGCCACATACTTCAGGATTTCTAGCCAGAAAAACCTTTACAGTGATGCTTTATAATTAAACCTGAAATGACAGTGGCACGTGGGATCCCCCAGCAACAGCAGGGTGTTGCAGTGAAATTGTACTAGCACAGGCGGAGGATGCATTCAGGTCCTTTTACTAGAAGTCATATATTCACAATTTCACTTAGATAAATGCTGAGACATATTAGTAGTCTACCAAGACCAAAAAGTAAAAGTGTTATTCACAATAGTCCATTTGGATTATAACTATTAATGCATCAATGATGCTGCAAATGGTAAGGATGGACCTATTTTAACTACTCAATATACTATTACACACCTTATATTAGTAATACAAAATAATTTATCAGCTTATTAGACAGATGTTGTGCTTGTATTTCATTATTAATTATTGTTATCGTTATTAATGTGGTGAAATTTAACCTCTAGCAAATATTTGTTATGACATTTGTGCTGTATTCTGTAGAATTACACAAAGATCTGTAAAGATTTTCTTTTCACTGTTTTACAGAGTTAATGATTCATTGAAAATATAATATCCAGATTAATTGATGATGAAGATAATCAATTCTACTCCATAATCACTAGAACCAAATAGTTCTATGCCACACAAGAACCTGTGTGAGTTCAGTTAATTTTAATGATTGCTTTAATTTGAACTGTGATTCAGCCTTCACATCTAGAAGTTTTGTGTGGGTGTTTGATAATGCACATTATCTGTTTGATTATGTGAATTATACCATTCTATGTAACATAATAGTGTGTGTCCCTTAGAGTGTGAGACAGTACTGCTGTGTGTCTGTAATCAGGGTATTTGGCTGCAGTTCAAGGACAGGGACAGCCATGTGGTCAGCTCCATTAGGGCGTTGTAAGACTTATCAGTTACAATCTACCACGCCAACTTCACACACCTTCCAGTGCTTTGCCAACAAGCATCACAACCCCAATTACCCATCCCATTTTTCTTTAATAGATTTTGACCCAATCCAGACTATGTAATAATTTAATTCCAACTGTAGATATAATAATTTCAGCCAAAAGATTTTGGCTAGATTTGTGTTTCCAGACATAAATCAGACCTCAGCCTCATCACAGGTAGCGTTGTTATGAAGTGATTTGCCTACCACTTTCAGGCGAGAAAGCAACCAAGGAGACCATAAGCACTCAACTAGCAGCACCAAGTTAGTGTTGTGATTCATCCCACTGGCATCTCTGTGCTTCTTCTGCCCACATGCCAGCTGTCTCCTCCCTTCATCTCAACTTTGTCCCACTACTAACTTAGCACCCTTTACTCCCATTCAGAATTTGGATCAGGAACGAGGAGCTAAGCTCATTCAGTATTTGCTACAGTACATGTACACTCTGTAGGTCCCTGAGTGTCACTCCTCTGTCTTTCTCTGCAACTCTGCTCCTCTCTTATCGGGCAAGTGGAAAGATATCTGGAAGGCTCAACATTTCACTATTGCATGTCAGCTACTATGTTGAGCCAGCAGAGTTCCATATGAGTCCCTGCATGTAAAAAGCTATCCAGTATTTCATGAAGGTTGCTTAGACTATGGTATAAATGATAAAGGAAACATTTCATGTCATAATACTTACAGATACTGTACAATACGAATAATGTATGGTCTGGTGCACTGAGTTAAATTCTGAAGAACCTGTCTTGGATCTCACAAGGAGGTTCCTCTGATGTTAGTTAAAGAAAGTAAAGGGAGAATTGTATCAAGAAATAGACATATTCACTTTCTTTAATCTTCTTATCTAATTCTCAACAAAAAAGCAATTTTCCACAATGTTGACATCTCATTTGTTGTATCTGCGATCAGCGACATCTTGGAGCCAGAACTGATTTTCCTTTGGTGTGTTAGGCCAAATCTGGATCCTGTCTTTCACTCTTTTCAGTGCACAAACAATCTTTTTTTTTTAGTTGGAAAAATCAAAACCATTCTTGTTTTTTCTTGCTTTTCTTGTGTACCTGCCAGCGCTACTATTGTTCCCTTCACTTTTCTGATTTAGTTGCTTTTGAAATGCAAGCATGAAATTTCTAATTGAGATCCTGATGAGATTGAATGTTTTTATGGAACTATTTCAAACTGTTATAAGGACTTGAGGTTGTCATGGCAAACATGTTGCATTTGCTGTGTGCTGTGCTTTTTCACATCAAATGTGCAACACTGTGTGCAATATAGAAGACAGATCTTCTGGTAATGTTACTGTGGCTTAAACTGTCTCCCTGTCGGGGTATAGAATTTGTAAAGCAGAAAGAGGATCTCTGCTATTCCAGCACATGGATACACTGCACATGTATGTATATAATTGTTAGGTATTACAAATAGATTAGCATGTCTAATGCGAACACATTATAGCAATTCCACATGTGTGCAACATCTTGCAGTCCAGTTGTTTGGGTATGAGGTGTTTCCTCCATGTCTGCAAGAACATTACCCCAAGTTGTTCCTGTCAAAATAACTGATTTTATCTTTCCTGTTGCCTGATCTCAGGCTGCAGCTGCCTTCCCATCTCACTGGACATCCCCATCCCACTGTAGCAGACAGGATTTACCAGCTGGGACACCGATCAGGTCACCCCTCGATTCAAACTGTTGTAGTAGTCACCCAGCTTCTTGGCTGGCAAACAGAAATGTGTCCTCATACCACATCATTACTCCATGGAAGTGGCTGACACCCTCCATGCTTTTTATTCCAAGATTTGTAGACACACCCTTCATATATGAGGCCGTTGCTAAAATAAAACATTAGCCATATTATCTGAGTTGGTATATTAAGGGAAACCACTATGTTGCCTTTGATTATAAATGCACTAGCAGCTATGCAGTGGGATGGAGCAGTGTCCTGTTTCATTTAGTGAGTCTGGATTTAGAAACCACAAGCTTCAACTGATTGATTAATTGCATTATTTATATGTTTATTATGCCATATTTCTAGAAAAAATTTTTCATTAAAGGGCTGTATACTTTATGTTCGTGCTACAGGTCTACTATAAATGTTTTTTTTTTTTAGATCAATTGGCTGTTCTTTAGTTGATTTGAAAAAAAAACAGACAAATTTACTTGTTTATTTTGGTGGTATAAATGTTTGCTGTTATTAATACATTAATTCACTATCAATATAAGTAACTATTATTCATGTAACCTAACATTTCATGTGCAAGTAAATTCTATTCTGGACATACCTCATCGGTCAGACTTCACTGGCGATCAATATACCAGTCATGACATGTGGCTGATGTTGTTTCTACCTTGTGAGTCTGTGTGTTTGCATGTGGGTATGTGTGCAAGTGTGTTTGTGTGTGTGCCCTGTGTATGTGTGTCATTACAACAAAATGGGTCCTGTAGAAACCTATTGTACTGTAGCAGAAACTACCACAGGTGGCTTTGGGCAGGTGTTTATAAGTCAGTCTGTCTGCGGACAAATTTTGTCAACATGATAGCATCACAACTGTGAAAGATACAGTAATGACACTTTACATATGTGTAGTTGCACATCCAGTCCCTATGAAGGCTGAGTTGGAGATGGGTGTGGTCTGATCACTAGGAGTTGAGTACTTGTGTAATAATATTGTAATTGCCACTGAGGATTCAAGGTGTTAATGGATGTCGCAGCTGGTGCCATCCCATCCCAAGATGGTCCCTAGCTCTCACTGCTGCGATTGTGGCTTGCTGTTATTGTCACTGGCATGTGAGTTATAGGCTCTCAGAGAGAGGCGTGCCACATGGTTGGTTTTTGGTACCCTAGGAATTAGATTTTGCATGCACATAGATGTTTAGGATGATTCATCTATAAATAATACTAATAGTCCTTGAATTATGTTGTAGGTGCAGGGCGTAAACTTTGAAGGTCAAACATCTGACGATGTTTCAATATTTCACTATAAGACTCAAGTAATAAAAAAATCTTAATGCTCATGCTAGTGTCAATATTTCAAGCACATGAATGGAAAATTTGAGAGTTTGATTTGGCTGAAACTTCCTGCACCCCTTTAGTCTCAGTATGAATAGCTCCATTAGAAAGAAAGGACAGTTATATAATATATTCCAGAAGCATGGCTGCCAGTTTGCAGAGAGATGTTAATGGAAAAGTAAATTTTCTGTCTTTGCATGAGACTGGCCCTGGGATTCCAGTGGTTTCAGAGCCGTGGGTGTGGGAAGGCTGGGCTGTGGAAAAGGGCTTCCCCTTTCAGGTTCTTGTGTGTGAAATCACAAATCACTGTGACAGAAAAACCAAAGAACTCCCTTCCTGTGGTGTGTGTTAAACATGACGTCGCCATGGTGGCTCTGGGGTATATACAGGGCCCCTCTCTTTGAATGAATCTGTCCATAGACAGAGCAGGATATGTTGGTAATATTTCCATTTCCCACACATACTGCCACCAGAGTAGGTTGTTCTAGGGGGGATCATAGAATGTCATGAAACAGAACTTGCGTTGTGTAAAGCCCAGCGTGCCCAAGGTAGTGGGCAGCTGGTCGAATCCTCTGTGAATTGTTTGAGTCTGATGGAGGCGAGTGTGAAAGGTGTCAATATTAACAACCAGAGCACATTAGTGTGCTTATTTTAGCCTCTTTAGGGATCATAGCGTCATTACTCTGGTCTGCACAGGGCTCTAACATGCGAATCTCAACCTCTACCTCATGTCAATCTCTCATTTGGCCTTTTCCCATCCCCGATGGGCACATGGGTCAGTGATATCATTCATTGTGAAAGCTAAGTGCACAGCTGCAAGGACTGGAAAGGATTAGACAGCTGCTCCTGTGATTCATCACAGAGGACTTTCATCACGCTGCCTCATAGGGAGCGGTGTGTGCCTGGTCTGCATATACATGTAGGTGGATCAGGACTCTGAATGTTATCGTTCATGAATTATCTTAACAATAAACAACCTTGTGGCATTTTTTTAATTGCTGGAAATATCAGCTACCAATAAACCGTGATATTTGGAATATTTTTTTTTCCTAAATAAAAGACTTGAACAATACATTATGCAATAGGATCACTATTGTAATAAATTCTTAAAATGTATTTACCATCATATTCAGTGCACTTCGATAATTCATACTATATATTTCATAATTCTCTAAATTTAATAAACCATGAGATTCATATACAACATAGAACATTGAACAGCTGACACAGTGAATTAATTTCTATAATTTCACATATTAGAAAATCTGGCCTACAAATCCAAATTACAATTAGCAGTGATGGAAAAACATCACTGCTAATTGTAGTTTAGTACAAAACACTTACATTCATGCACACAGGAAACCTGTACACGCAAAAACAACTTGTAGCAGCACCTGCAGAGGCAGATATAGTTCAGTGGCAGCGCTTTAGTGGGCTGCTGTGGTCTCTATATAGTGCTGGTTCAGAACACTGTTTGCTCCATTGTCCATGGTAACAGCAAGTTAAATTACCCCCGAGCCCTTGTATGAGTCACACAGAGAACATGTTCCTGTTCCTGTATCATTTATACAACCGATAAAGCTTTGCTGTTGCTGCACGAATGCTTTAAATTCAAAGAATGTTTTTTATTACAAATTCAGAACATTGTGGTCAACAGACTCTTTCCACCTTTTTTTCCCTGATTTTTTTATTGTATCTCCAGTGTTGTGCCTCCTGCAGGATGGCTCAAACACTTGCTGGTTTAAAACAGAGTGAGAGTTCACAAAAGCGAGTATGATTCACACATGACTTAGAGGAAAGCAACATTAAGAACAGACCTCCTTTTAGTTTAGGAAAGTATACATTTATCAGTCACCATTACCCCAGCCTCTGTCAGTGAACACACACATACAGTTGCAACTTCTCCACTAAGGAGAGAGGAAGGTTAGATGGGGACACTAATGGATTTACTATCTCATTCCTCAACCGTCTCTTGGTTTGTAATCAAGCAGTGAAAACCCAAACAGGGTGTGCTGATAAAATCATCATTTCCATAGTGGACTGAGTCAGATGTTAAGAATTTAACACACAATTTACATGCTTGTATCTTTTAGTTAAACAGTTGACTTTTGCACTACAAATTGTTTCACCAATTCAGTGGATCTGTATCAGAATTGTTTCTTTGCTTTTGTTCTTAACTCTTATATCCAGTCCATTGATGTGAACCATTGAAAGCCCAGTTATCCATTTTGATAGTGGCCTCAAGAGTCCAGTATCAGTCGGGCTCTATTTTACATTATGAAAAATGACTTTGCACTAATCATTTCCATCATTTGTAAAGTATGAATATTATATCCTGCCCCCGGACAGAATACTACATTTCGCTGTGATGATCTTGGTTATGCAGCTTTAGTGAGGCACGGTAAAAAATTGACATGATCCATGATCCTTTAATTTCCCTTTTTGTATGACTTCACTCCTGTTTTTCCGTCGGCCGTGGAACGTTCCTGTTCAGACATTCAGAGTTACTACTTCGGAGGAAAGGCATTCATAGTTTGGCTTTAAGGAGAAAAAAAAAACAACAAGTCTCTGTCTGTGCGGGTTGGTGTACACGTGTTAGAATGAATATACATACTCATGGGTTTGTACATGTGTATTTCTATACCCAGGTTGTTTTTTCTAAGGGTTACTTTCTACAGGAACACAAGACTTGCACAAGATATAGATATATTTTTAACTGGCTTTCAGTTTAAGCCCACCAGCCAAAATTACCCCATAGCAGCAAAGATCTTTTTCCAGGAATATATGAGGTCACCTCTTACATAGTCACTCACAGTGCACAGGTTTTCTTATGTACATGTTGTTACAGTGAAAACACATGTTTACTTTGTGTATTCTCATCTTTAAAACTGTCATTAAATTCTAGTAAAATATCTGATCATGTCAGGGCTTTGTGTTTGGACTATGCCGCTCTAATGAAACTTACGGAAAATATTGCAGTCAGTTATGTCTCCACAGAATCAAAAATATCTCTCATGAATGTTATTATCACAGCTCTGCCTCACTTCCTGTGTCTGCAAAGCAGGTGCAGTGTTGAATTTAAGTTTAATTGTAGAACACAACAACTGAGAACCTCATGTGGGTACATTGTTGCAGAGATATCAGCTGTTTATCCAGCTAAACTTCATGGCCCACCAGAGACAACATGAGGAGGTGGTTGCCATGGTGAGTGAGCGTTGTGTTTATCTGTTGCTGTGCAGGAGAGGAGGGTCTTGTGTGGTTGTGATGGTGGTGTTGAACACGGCAGTGGCAGTACATGGAATCCAGAGGGGGGGAAAGGCCAGCTCAAAATAAACCTATACCAGGCGTGTCGGACAAGCTCACGCTATATGCAGCAGCAGTTAAGCAGGCGAGGTCTCTCTCTCTCTCTTTTTTTTTATAGGATTGTCTGGCCGTATTTGAACTGGCAAAGGAACTGTGCTGCTCATGTGATCTGTCATAAATCTGATTTCATAATTGAAATCGTTTTTTATTATTACTGGAAATGGTCATAACATTACAACATTCAACCTTTTTTTTTTAATTCGAGTATATTCTGTGTAGGTTTTCAGTCATCCAAGTCAAACTTCTCTGACAAAGTTGAACCTATTGCAAAATACCTGATTTTTAGAGTCTCAAAGGTTTTTAACATGAGAAAGCCTCTTGGATGAGGGTTAAACATATTCAGGAATCTACAACTAGGATACTTGCACTTACTCCCATATAGTTTTTACAGTGTCATTTGTCCTGAAAACACTGACAGTAACAAAACAAGACGACTTTGATTTTACAGAAAATGTTGAAGCGACATTTACATTGGAAGCTATTGTTTTCACTTGCTTTGAAAACTGCATTTTCTTTTCATTGTATTTCTTCAGACATATGCTGACTACCTCTGTGTGTGCTCTTGATTCCTATGTATTACTCTGTCTATGAGTAATGTATATCTAAAATACATCAATGTCCTTCATGTTAAAATATGTTGGGATATTCTTTTAGATATAATTTTTGTCATTTCAGCGATCAAGTTTTCATTACAATATGATTCATGTTAGCTAAAAATGATGTCACATGAAATCAGGAGCAGTAAGAGTTGCAAAAAAAGTCAAAAAATCAAAAATTGCCTATGGAGTTAAACCAGAAGTGATCTAATCTGGAGTGACAGCTAGGCAGGGGGAGGGAAGAGTGAATCCAATTCAAGTGAGATCAAATGATGAAGACGCGCGCCTGTATCAGAGTGGATGCATTAATTTAATCTGTTGACGTGGAGATTGTAATTAATATGACAGGTAATTGCTTTGGTATTTAACAGTTCATTTTTGAACTATCCCCAATGACTAGGTGTTTAAATAAACAGACTTTTGCTCTCAGGCAGCAGTGCTTTATATCTAGTTCAACTGAGCCCATGCTCTGCAGGGGGAATCAGTCTGTGTGAGAGTAACCGCATGAACTGATGTCATCTCAGCAGCAAAGCTGAGACATAAAGCTAAGAATGACTGTTACCCACCATATATAAACCTGCAAAAGGATGTTTGTATTAGATAACCCAGTATTGCTAATATATGGCAAAAACATAAGCTTGACCCTTAAAGATTTTAGCCAAGGATTTTCCATTGACAGCAGTTTTAATTGCTGAGAAGAATAAAATCAAATGAGAACAGTAAACGAAAGGAATGCATTCTTAGAATATCAGTCGCATCAATACAGATCATCAGTATCAGGCAAGACATCAAGAAGCCTCGACAGATATAACTGTAGATAGGAAGGCCTCGTATTTCTATTGAAAGTATGGTTATGTACTGAATTGAACAATGAGTGTGTCTACACATTCAGGGAAGATATTGGCGTACAAGAATGTGGCCTTGAAGTGCAACTTGTGGGGCCACTAATTACCTATTTGGTGGGGGGTATGGGGGAATCACATGTATCCAGATTCAGGGGATCACATTCCTTGCATAGTACTGCTTCTCCCTGTGTGGCTTTCTGGTACCGCACTGACAGTGTATCTTGGAAGGGTGTAGAGCTGTTTGACTGGTGGCTGTCAGCATTATGTCAGTGTATAATTTTGGTGAATGGATTGAAATGTTACAGGAGTCTCTGTAATAACCTTTTTTTTAATGTATTTAAAGAAAATATTTTTGGTAAAATGACTGGAATTAAAGTCTAAATTTTGTAATTGCTTTTACAGCTTGCTTTATACATTGTCACCCAGGTGACTTTATTGCAGTAATGTGTATTACATGGTTACATTAATTTAACCACAGTCTTTCCTGTAAAGTGAGAGCAGCAAATAATTATAAAGCGTTTGTTTATTATAGATAATGCCTCTTTAAGTGAAGCGGTTTTACTGTTAGACTGGAATGAAAACTAGGCCTTCAGTTGCAAGGGAAAGTGTTTATTTAAAAAATGTTTAGAAGATAGCCAAGTACAAAGAAATGGAGCTGTGATCAGATATAACCACTTATTGGTTATAGTTGCATTGTGACTGTAGCACTGCAGATAACGTGGTGCAGGTTTATGATTACTTAAGAGGTGTGCCATACAATTCACATAAGACAAGATTTCACCATTAAGTAATTTCTACTAAGAAGTGCAAAATAACTCGACACTATCACGTTGGTGTGTGCTTATTGTGGGATGTCCAGCACCACTAGATGGCACTCTACACTAGCTACAAGCCGTGTGCCACTCTGTGACCAGACTGTACTGATGAGTCACGAATCGAGTTATAATGCTGACATTTTCAATTTCTTTTCTCACCCATAGGCCATTAACTTCACTTTTTCATGCTGATAATTTTCATATGGAATATGAAATTGAATGCCATGATTTACATTAATTATGCAATACAATCAGTGGAGCACCATGTCTGCTAATTTTGTTGTAAATGTCAAAGTGGATGTATTTTTCACTTCACATATCATCGATTTCTTTTCATAATAATTCCTTTGTCTTTCTTCTCCTTCCTGTTTTGCTCCCTCAGGACCCAGTGAAGGCACCAAAGCCCTCCAAAGCTGAGACAGTAGCTGAAGGTAAAGCAGTGGAAGGCCTTCAGCAGATCCCTGAGGAAGAACAAGAGGGACCCCCAGCCAATCTCAATTCAGATGAAGAGGTGGAGATTGAGGAAATTATCGAAGAGTCTCGTACCAAGCGTTTCCAACGCTCCACCAAGCAGCAAGTACACAACATAAAGAAAGCCTTCTCCAAAGAGAAAATGGAGAAGACAAAATTAAAGACTGGGGAAAACCTGGAGAAGATGAAACAAAGAACCCGTGACAATCTGGAGAAAACTAAACACAACCTGGAGAAGAAGATTGGCAAGCTTGGGACCCGCATGACTCCCAACCAGGAACGCAGGGCAAAGATGAAAAGCTCCAGAGATAGAATGAAGAAGTCCCTCACCCCTGACCACACGGTCTACGCTCGCTCCAAGAGCACTGTGTACCGTGTACCCCCCTTCACCTTTCATGTTAAGAAGTTCCGAGAAGGGGAGGAAGAAATTGTGCAGAACACAGAGATGGTGGAGGTGACCGACCCTGAGGGCCTGCCAGCGGGAGAGGAGAATGGGGTTGGTGTGCATGTTGAGGTGGAGGAAGGGGAGCTGGTGAGTGTAGACAGCCCAGAGATGGACGCTCTGTTGCAGGTGACTGAGGATTCTCAGGTGGTCATGGTGGAGCCAGACCAACTAAAGAAGACCCAACATGAGTAGAGTATTCCAGATCTGCAGAGAGAGATGAAAGGATGAAGAAGGAAATGAAGTCTTGACGAATGAGTGTTATCAAAAGGACACAATATTAGTGTTAGGGACTTTCTAGATGTGATCACAATCTATGACGGCTTCTTTTTTCCTGTTATTTCTATTATGCACCTTAGGGATGATTTTCATATTAGCTCCTCTTAAGCATACAAACAAAAACAATAAAATAAAAACAAAGCTAGTTTTTGAAACATGCTGAAGGCTGACTGGTTATCCTGAACTTGTATGTTTCGGATATTAGCTGTGGTTGGTTTGGTGAATTGAATGGCTATTAGATTAAAAAAAAAGAGTTTAAAATAGTCTTTGCTATTGAGATGTAATGTATAATATAATATTTACCATGTATGATATGCACAATTCGTGTGATAACAGAAAGTTGAGGGCAAAAGATGCTTGATGGTCTTAGTGATGTACTGTGCACATGTGAAATAAAAAAAATACTAAAGCAAGGGTTAGGAGGAAAAGAAGAAGGAAAATATAAAAAACTGGGAGGTAATAGACTTGAAGGGTTTACAGAAACTATATCTTTCATATTTACAAAGTTGTAGGGTGTAATGATGATTTACTGCTAGTCACTCAGGCATTGTGCCAAATGTCACAACATATGATTGATGTAAATTACAAGTAATGTCCGTTAAATTATTTGAAGTATACTGAAACACTGATAGAAGTTTAACAGAATATCAAAACACCTCTTGACAACCCCTCAGTAAACAATTAGAGGTGTGACAATCAATCTAAGACCTGAAGTTGTATGTGTAAAAAAATTAATTAATTAATTAATTAATTAAAAAAAATATATATATATATAAAAGAAAGAGTCATACTATATTAATATGTTGGCAGATATCTATTCATACTCTGTCCTGGTCATTCATTTCAGCAATTATTTAATGAAATATTTAGGGTGTAATCATTGCTGCAATGTTTCTTTACAATGCATGATCAAAAACACAGTTTAATAATCATTAACTCTGATGTATTCACCATGTCATACTTATTACATTTTACCATGTTGTACTCACCAAGTTTCACATGGCACATGGCTGCACAGAGGAGAAGAAAAATCCCCATGGTCACAGCTAACATTTGCACATCCCTATTAAATTTTCCAAAGGTAATAACCAGCAGAAAAATTATGGTCTAAAGAGCAACATGACAGTTTAATGACTGACTACATAACACATGGAGATGGAAATGTAATCTTAAATGAAGTTAAAGCGAGACAGCACACTACCAGGTATAATGAATGATCCGCATACATTTTTACAGTGACCAAGTGCAATGTTATGTACTTCCTCTAAATTATTAAAGGAATGTTCACTGTGATGGAAGGAAACCGTGTGAGCCTGAGTCATAAAATATGTTCATGATTGCAGAGAAGATGGTGACGGAGGATTGGAGAAAGCTATGATCATTAAATTGTAATTATTCTGAACGTGATGTAAACTGACAATGGCCAATGCTCAATTAATGCCCTTTTTGATCATGTAAGGCAAGCACTCACAAGTAGAGAGGATGTACAAGGTCTGGTTTCCAGTGTTGAGACTGTATGTGACCCTGAGGTGATGGAGTCATGCAGAAGCCCACTGTGTAGCATGGAACACCATTAAAATAATCAATGGGAAGGGGAATGCAATTAAGGAGAGTGCTCCCACTGAGAGCTGAACGGGGTAGAGAACTGAGAGAAAGGATGCAGATAAGTTTGCGTCTGTGTGTGGGATTGTGAAATGTATTTGCACATCATATAACCAGATATTTTTCAAGTTTGTCAGCATCAAGTGGAAATTTCACTAAGGGTGTTAAGAAATTTATTTCAAGCTATATGACATAGGATTATAATTAACATATTAGGTTTTTTTATTGCTTTGGGCGGGGGCAAACACTTGTAAGATATTGGTCCCTTGGTTTTTTTGTTTTTGGTTTTGTCACCATGTATATTTTTTCGCCTTGTGTTAAGCTACTGGTTAATGAAACTCTGAACCAGCCTGCAGCAAACAATGTAGGTCATGCACAGCTTATATAGATACACTGTCATTAAGAAAAACTATTACTGTAGGTAGGTGTTACTAATTCATAGTCAAATAACAAAGTCCTTTTCTGCATTTTCTGTTGTGTTTAAGGCCTCTTTTGCTTAACCACTTATAAATAAAAGCCGAATGAATAATACATACAGCCTGCTATTTTTGTTTTATGAACCCTTTAAGTACTTGCAAACACCACTTGTCTTGTCTGACGAGGGGTTTGGGCAAATAAGGTACTGATATAATTAGTAGAGGGCAATAATGAACAGCACTGGTGTTATTAAACTCTTGATGACGTCAGCACTGCCAGTAACTCAGATGACTTCCAGGCTGGCTGTTCCGGCCACGTGGTCGTCCACCCTCCGCAGCTGACATGGGTATGATCCTGCTTGACGTTGTCCGCGGAGGGAGGGTGTTGCCGCGGGAACAGCGCAGTTGCGACAGCAGTAAACACGACGTCCTCAACCAACTCCGACTAAAAGTCCCGCCTCTTTTTCGCAAAGCCTCGATTCCGATTGGCTATAGCAGAGTTCCTGACTGTCATTGGTCGCTAGGAGTGTCAATAATGTAGTTTAAGGAGTTTGGCTGGCTGGAAAGACTGCAGTGTAAGTGATGGGCCAGGAGAAGAGGTTTATTCGTGTGTTAGGTTAGTATTTCCCGAGCTGACAGGAGGAAATCCCGACTTTTCCGTTTCTTTTAGCTCGATTCTGCGTGTTCGTTATCAGAAAAGTTATCGCTGACTGTTATTGTCAGTGCTTTTTGTGGAAAATTTAACATTTTTCATCGGAGAAAGTTGCCCAAGGAGTGACAACGAGCTAGGTAAGCGATTGCAACAACGAGTTCTGCTTTTGGCATTTATTCGTCACCTTTCTTAAATCCGAGGCCAGGTTTTTTTTTCTTCCTCATGACATTACAGCAGAAACCATTACTGTCTTAACTATGTCTGTTATCCGAAACACCAACAAACGGCCATTACATCGTTATGACCAGGTTATTCACATTGGAGAAACCATTTCGTGTCCACCGTGTTGTATAAGTTATTAAAGTGCTTGAACTGAAGCTGAACAGACCTGCCTGCTCTTTTTGTAAAGCTGATATTTTTACAAACTGAGCTCTCAGTGTGGGTTGTCGTGAATTTTTGTTATCTCTTTTGCATATGTGGTCTGGATGGTATATGAGTAGTGTTAGCAATACTTACATCTATTGTCCCGAAACAGGACTGACAGCTCAGAACTAAACCAGATTCGTACCGGTTTTTTCTTTTTCTTCTTTTTTTTGGGGGGGGGGCACTCAATAAAATGTGTGTCATTGTTGATCATTGTATTTGCCTTGAATTGTCACGCCCATATGCTTTTCCAGCTTCAGGCCAACATGTCTGACACTTTCACTTTGATTTATCTCTTCCATTTCACGGATAACACATCTATCTGTGAATGCTCAGAATCTACATTATTTTTAGATGTATGGCAGAAAAACATTTTTCCTAACGCCCTGGTTATTGCAGCCAGTCCAGCTGTGCAGCATGGCTGCCATAAAATCCATACATTGTGACCTGATGACATGCATATGAATACTTTGGCTGTCACACGTATTTACTAGAAACTGAGCATGGTTATGGTTTTCTTTGTTTGTTCCAGGAAGTACTGACTGGAATATTAGTGACATGATCTATGGACTCAATCACTGTTTTGTTAATACATTGTTTACCTTTTGACAAATTTCAAACCTTGCGGGTCCCTTCAGTGTATCAATTTGCCCATTAAAGGTTTGTTTTGTGGCAGTGACTACGTTGTATGAAATTAGTGGCACATATCATTTTAAATGATTGTTATTCGTCATTAAAAGGTTGGTAGGTCCAGAAGGGTGTATTACCAAGTATTAGGACAACCCAGCCACTTGATTTAGGTGATGAGTTTCTTGGAAACCCAAGTATGCATTCAATGCACAGAAATAGTTGATATTAGAGATGGATAAATTAGGTCATGCAGCTCAAGTCTCTTTGTGCAACAAAAGTAACCCTAATGGCCCATTTCAGCTTCTCTTTTCCTTGGCAAGTAGTGTTGAGAAAAGTTGAGATGATAAATTCGCCAATAGAAAGTAGCTGACCCCAGTTCAGATGCTGAAACCTAAAGGAATCCTCAGCATTGAGGATGACTCAGCTACTCTTTGATGTGATCATCTATAGAGCTTTCACATGTACAGAAATGAAAATCATACAGGTTCATTTTCGTATATTAGAGAAAGAGGAACATATCTAGTGTGAAAACTGTCACCTTTGTGTAACGTTTACGAACCTTACAAGCAAAAGAAATACTCTCAGGATGTAAGTGACGATAGCTGTTAACTGAACTGTATCTTTGTGGCTTCCACGGGATGCTAACAAAGTAATTAAACAGCAAGCTGTAACTTCACACCAAGTTATCAGCTCATTTGATCTACCTGTACAGTTTTGTACAGCTAATTACAAAAGATCATTCATACAATCTGCATATGGACTTGGAAAACACAGATGGTACTAACAAGATTACATGCGGCTCCACTCCACGAAGGTGTAGGCACAAAGCCATAATTGGTATTATCACTTAGGCCTGTGCTTTTTACACTACAGTTTGTCAAAATGTCTGCAGTGGGTGATGAGAAGGAAATGGGTTATATAACCATGCATTTATACAACACTGCAATAAATCCTGTTTGTGTAATCGCATTTTTCTGAGACTTTGCCCATTAACAGTAGGTCACCTCTATGGTAATCATCCAGGCTGTGGTTTGTAGTGATATTACAGAAGATTGCATTATATTTGGAGACGTTTCTTTTACTTGGACCCCCATGTATACATAAGGTTGGCTAAAATAAAAAGTATGTGCAAACTTAGTAATGAAGTGGTTCATCAGGTACAGTGTGAATGATGCAGATACATGGACAGATATGCTAAAATAGCTACTTCAAGGTTTTCAAATGTTAGTGAGCTATATCTGTTACACCTATGCTCTCTGTCATCTTAGCTTCTGCAAACAGAAAGTTGAGTCTGGTTTCTTGTTAAGAACATTTCAGAACTGTCATTTCCCAAGGATCAGCACTTTGGTTAACCTCTGTGACTAAATTTATATTCTACCTTGTGCATTGCACAGCCCAGTATTGTGCAAGGACCACTGACTCCTCAGACAATGTATGTTAGTGCAGGAGTATCCAAAAGTTATGTAAGGGTCTCAAAGGCTTCAGTTCTTCTTTTAAAACAATATGAATGGCAGAGGAAACAACTGTCTGTTGGATCCACATATTGTCTGGGTATTGTTAGTCACAGTCTAGAGCCCTTCAGGGAACAGTATAGCTTTCTGTTGGTAAGATGAAATAGCTGGCAGAACGTACCATGTTAAAATGATGGATAATAGTTGTCTTTGCAAGCAGCTGAGTGGGGTTTACTCAGAGTGTGTAGTTAAAATTGCATCTGTGTTCATGAGAAAATGAATTTGATGGAAATGATAAAAAGCCTTAGATTATTTCAAATAATCTATTTCTCTGGTTTAAAATCTGTTCCCTACATTACTTTTTAGCTGCTTAGTGAAGGAAGCGTGGTTCTCATTCTTTCTAGCAAATATGAGAATCTAAACCTCAACCAAAGATCATTAACTCCCATCTGCTAAGGGAGTTCACAGCTGTTCATGTCAACCTATATTTCTCTGTGGAGGTGCAGCATTTCGTTGAACAGGAAGTGACTGCATTGAAAAGGAGGCCTTCCGAATGCCTGTCATCATTTTCTTTTTTTAACATCTAGGTAAACATTATTTGTTTCGATCTAATTCTTAGTCTATTTTGTTACTCCAATCTTTTTACTGTAGGTTTGAGGAGGTGTACGTCAGGATGGCGCAGTGGAACCAGTTACAGCAGCTGGAGACCAGGTATCTGGAGCAGCTCTACCACTTGTACAGTGACAGCTTCCCCATGGAGCTACGACAGTTTCTTGCCCCCTGGATTGAGAGCCAAGACTGGTAAGAAATAATTGAGTTTCAGGGCTCTGTTAAGCAAGCACATTCTCATCATGTGCTAGAGAATTGCTCTTATCCTCCACTCCCTCTAATCTGGCGGTTTGCCACTCGCCATGACTTGCTAATAAACTTTCCACATAAAAAGGTATCAGGCATTTGGTGTTTAATGTCTTTTTTACCATTCCTTCTTGATTTTTCTGCTTTTAGGGGTTAAATTAATTCAACCTAGTACCTACCAAAGATGTCGTATTTTCTTTCCCATTTGTCTTTTTGATGTAGCTTTGATAAGAGCCAGAAAGTAATTATGAAGGTTGCGTGAACAATGGGAATGATTTTGAGTGTGTCTTGTCTTGCTCTTAGAGGGAACTAGAAATCATTCAAACTTGTTTATCTTCCTCTTCCTCTGTAAGGGCTTATGCCGCCAATAAGGAGTCACATGCAACACTGGTGTTCCACAACCTCTTGGGAGAG
This sequence comes from Remorina albescens, assembly GCA_034769265.1. Classification (NCBI taxonomy): domain Eukaryota; kingdom Metazoa; phylum Chordata; class Actinopteri; order Carangiformes; family Echeneidae; genus Remorina; species Remorina albescens. Next base: position 5,879,794 of record CM068493.1, read on the forward strand.
ATAGACCAACAATACAGCCGTTTTCTGCAAGAGAACAATGTACTCTATCAACATAACCTGCGCAGAATTAAACAGCATCTGCAGAGCAAGTACTTGGAGAAGCCAATGGATATTGCCCGCATTGTTGCCCGCTGCTTATGGGAGGAGCAAAGGCTGCTACAGACTGCCACATCTGCTGCACAGGTAGACAATGCCACACAAACCTGGCCTTAGATTTTATTTTGTTTTTCAATAATGACCTCAGTAATGTCAATGGGTTGGCGCAGTTATTTTGCATCTTATTATTTTTTTATTATTGTAGGATGGCCAGGCAGCCCATCCCACTGGGACAGTAGTAACAGAGAAGCAGCAGATCTTGGAGCACAACCTTCAAGACATCAGGAAGCGGGTGCAGGTTAGTTTCCAGAGACCCACTGATATCGGTAATTGTAAATGTATGAGAACTATTTGAATATTTATCATTAAGAATATTGAACACTCTGGCTTGGACATTTTTACTCATGTTATAAATATGTTATAAATTATCATCACCTTTTTCAACAGGATATGGAACAGAAGATGAAAATGCTTGAGAACTTGCAGGATGATTTTGACTTCAATTATAAGACATTAAAAAGTCAAGGAGGTATGTTCCAAGTAATACTTTCAAGACATTGTCTTAGATGAGTATCCATTGAGATTCTTTTGTTAGCCTTCTAGTATACATTTAGTTCATCTTTATTGCTATTTGTGACCGATAACCACCCTCTTCCCAGAGTTATCCCAGGACCTAAATGGTAACAGCCAGGCAGCTGCGACAAGACAGAAGATGGCTCAGCTTGAACAGATGCTGAGTGCCTTGGACCAGCTCAGGAGGGTGAGTATCTGTGACTTTCGGTGCTGCAAGTTAAATTAAAAATACATAAGAATGGTGATAACAAACTGGATCGTCTAAAACTCCTTTAGCATTAACAAGAAGACAAGTCATAATGAATAAGAAAAAAAAGAGTAGACTTTTTGCGTGTGCATTTGACTATCTGCTAAAGTTTATGATAAGCTAATGTAAAATTATCACCTAGTTATCATGGTCATGTGGCACAGGGACACAACCAGAGACTGTTGACTAGTGCAGTGGCTGTGGATCTATCAAGGAGTTAGGAGTTGTCTTCAGTTACTAACATGAAACCACATGTGTCACTGTCTCCTGCTACATGTTAGATATAATTATCATACAGGCATTAATGGATTGTGCTTATGCTTGATATATCCTGTGCTTCCTGTTGTGTAGCAAATCGTGACAGAGATGGGAGGCTTGCTGACTGCCATGGATTATGTGCAGAAGAACCTGACAGATGAAGAACTAGCAGATTGGAAGAGAAGACAACAAATTGCCTGCATTGGAGGTCCTCCGAACATCTGCCTGGATCGCCTGGAGACATGGTAACCAGGAGTACAAATTTTGAGCAGTTTTCTCAATCACAGCAGTCATATTAATGATCAATGATCAATTCCATATTGAAACTCAATTAAATATTTGAATCTGATTAGATAATAAACTCCCATTCACATTTTTGCTCTTCTGTTCATCCCATATCTATAAAAACAAGCCCAGACAGAAGTGATCTTGAACTGAATTCAGTTTGATTTTCCAACCAGGATCACGTCCTTGGCTGAGTCCCAGCTCCAGATTCGTCAGCAGATCAAGAAGTTGGAGGAGCTTCAGCAGAAAGTGTCCTACAAAGGAGACCCCATCATTCAGCACCGGCCTGCCCTGGAGGAAAAGATTGTGGACTTGTTCAGAAACCTGATGAAGAGGTATCAAAAATAAGATTTTTCATTGTAAATCTACTCAAATATTTTCGCTAGTGTTACTGCAAAGATGTTCCTTCTTGGTCTTTGGGTACAAGCTATTGTGAAAACAATTTAAGTTCAGGTCAATCTTACATTGTGGCCATGCGATAACATCACAGTTCAAGATGGAGTGGGAAACTCAGTCATTTGACCACTGCCCTTTGATTTTCATCACCATTTGTTCTGGTGTTTGGTGGATATCTTCTCTGAAACATGATCCTCTCTGTCTTGTAGTGCGTTTGTGGTGGAGAGACAGCCTTGTATGCCCATGCATCCAGACAGACCTCTGGTTATCAAAACAGGGGTGCAGTTCACAAATAAAGTCAGGTAAATAGATACTGGTTTTACTGAAGGCATCTTAACTCTCCCATACTATAAACCCAATTTTAGAAATCATAGAAAATACATTTTGCGGACAAGATTTCTTCTCTTCTTTTTCCAGGTTACTGGTTAAGTTTCCTGAACTCAATTACCAGCTGAAAATTAAAGTTTGCATTGACAAGTGAGTTTTTTAAAATTTCTAACAAGCCTTGATTAGAAAGTTATGTTGATTGGAAAAGAGAATTTATTAGTTTGCTGATTTTCACAATTTAGATTTGATATGTCTACCTTATCTAGTTTATTCTTGTGTTTCTATCTTCTTATATATCTGCTGTAACATGTTAATTTCCCTATTGAGGAACTAATAAAAGGTTTTTATCTTATTGATCTATTTGATCTTTTTCAGGGAATCAGGTGATGTGGCTGCAATTCGAGGGTAAGACCTTAAGAATTTTTTATTTATTTATTTTAAGATTGAACATTTGCTTTTAGGAAGACAGTCTCAATTTCTTCTGTCCTTGATTTTCTTAGGTCAAGGAAATTTAATATCCTTGGCACAAACACAAAAGTTATGAACATGGAGGAATCCAACAACGGCAGCCTCTCAGCAGAGTTTAAACACTTGGTGAGTTACAGAAGCCCTTTAATGTCTTACGGTGATGATGTGTGATTAAAAACCCACTGTGAAGAACTCACTTCCTGTTTGCCACAGACCCTGAGAGAACAGAGGTGCGGTAATGGTGGCCGGACCAACAGTGATGTAGGTACACCAATGTTTAGATCACTGTATTGTATATGGACAACAGACCTGTCCCTTCATACAAATAAACTTATTACCATAAAGGCTTAAATGATCTGTTTTCTGTAGGCCTCTCTGATTGTCACAGAGGAGCTGCATCTTATCACGTTTGAGACGGAAGTCTATCACCAAGGTCTGAAGATAGATCTGGAGGTGAGTATTGCCCCTTTTTTAGTTCACTGAGAGCCATTTCAGTTTTCTGTTTAACTTTAACATAACTGGAAGTCAACAAAAGTCTTAACATTTCGCAACATAATGCAGTGAGTCAAAAAAATTAATCAAAAAGTCAGTTACTTCCTGAAGCTTTTTGACACCCCAGCTTTTAAAGAACTGGAGCTTAACAATACATCCTCTCTCAATCCAATTGTTAACTTGACCCCATTAAAAATACAAAGTTTTGTTTTAGTCTTAGATTAGGATGTTTAATGTATTTCCTTAATCCATGAATGCCTCAACAGCCTCAACACAAGTCATCTCTGTTTCAGAGCATCATTTACAATATTTGTAACACAATATTTTTCTGTCTTCATGGCATAGCTAAATTCTCCACCTGACAGATTATGTTATAAAGCCATGCTGAAATTCAATTGTGCATTTTGTGTGGTCTTCTTATAATCAATTCTTCAATCACTGGAGTTCAATGCATTATAATATTTTATTTCTGTTACTTTTTGAGTAGCCAGTCTTACTTACAGCTCCAATTCCAGACTGTGGGATGGAACATCTGAGTAACTGAACAAAAGGAAAAAGAAACAGAAACAAAAGCAGGAGAATTTCAGTATACTGAAATAGGAACATTTTTTGAATCGTTTAAGAAAACCTTTTTGAAGAACAGAAAACACAAGCATATTCAAGTAATGCTTGGTTGTTGGTTTTTTTTTTGTTTTGTTTTGTTTGTTTGCAGACTCATTCCTTGCCTGTGGTCGTCATTTCGAACATTTGCCAGATGCCCAATGCTTGGGCCTCCATCCTATGGTACAACATGCTCACTAACCACCCAAAAGTAAGACAGCTCCCTCTGCTGGAAAGGGTCTGAGCTCTTAGAAGAGAGAGTTAACATGTTAAAATTGTATTCCGTTTTCTCGTGGGGAAACACAATGTTTTTAAAAATGTTGTCTCTTTGCAGAATGTTAACTTCTTCACCAAGCCTCCAGTGGGGACATGGGATCAGGTGGCTGAGGTGCTAAGCTGGCAGTTCTCTTCCACTACTAAGAGAGGCCTAACCATTGAACAGCTCACCACATTAGCTGAGAAATTACTGGGTGAGTTAACATACCTGAAACTTTTAAAAGATTCTTTTGCCACACAAAAATATGCATCAGGTTAATGTAATGTTATTTTGTAATTATCTATCCAGGGCCTTGTGTCAACTACTCCGGCTGTCAGATCACCTGGGCAAAGTTCTGTAAGGTAATTCACCTACCACATGTTAATCAGTCCACAATATTGCCACTGTATTGAATCAGTGTGAGTTATTTTTTCCTCTTCCTCTTCTCAGGAAAACATGGCTGGTAAAGGCTTCTCCTTTTGGGTGTGGCTGGACAACATCATTGACCTGGTGAAAAAGTATATCCTGGCACTGTGGAATGAAGGGTGAGAGGTCATCCTTTGTCTGCACTCATGTCCCCTGAGCAGTCACCAGCATTGGTTTTTAGCTGTTGTTTATATTATAGGAAGTGTTTTTGACAGACAACAAATGAGTTACACTATTGAAATTCAATCTGTAATTCTATGGCCTCCTGTTACTTCTACAGGTATATCATGGGGTTCATCAGTAAGGAGCGGGAAAGGGCCATTTTGAGTCCAAAACCTCCTGGCACCTTTCTACTGCGCTTCAGTGAGAGCAGCAAAGAGGGAGGCATAACATTTACATGGGTGGAGAAAGACATCAGTGGTAAGTATTTTGGTCCTTCTTTTAGTACCTTGTAATATTGGACAGACTTTTTTTTGTCGGTGTTGTGACTCCAGGCGTGGTTACAGGAAAGACCCAGATCCAGTCAGTGGAGCCGTACACGAAGCAGCAGCTCAACAGCATGTCTTTCGCCGACATCATCATGGGCTACAAGATTATGGATGCCACCAACATCTTGGTTTCCCCTCTCGTCTACCTCTATCCCGACATCCCCAAAGAAGAAGCTTTTGGGAAATACTGCAGGCCAGAGGCAGCTCCTGAACCTGAGATGGGAGGAGACTCTACCAGCAGTAAGTCACTATCAGGTGACCTCTAGGTGTCTAAGACCAACAACATATACTGCATTGCTTTACTGTGCATGTTATTCTATAATTTTTGTTGAATTTCTGTCCTGCACAGTAATATTTTGACAAGTGCAAATATCTTTTTTCTTTTTCTTCACAGTCACTCAGCCGTATTTGAAGACAAAATTCATCTGTGTCACACCGTAAGTATCTGTCTCTCCATCTTTGTCCTTAAGACAGAGTTACGGTAACTGTTACCCAGTGACCTCCACTCGTGTTAGCCCTTATTAATTGTTAAGGATGCTTCCTTTTACCAAGACAACAATGTTCCCAATCTTCCTGCGCAACATCTGCACTGCCTTACTGTAACTATGGCAAGTGTTACCCAATGGTCAAGGAAAAGAGAACAAAGCTGTTTTCATTCTTGCTGTGAATCACCAATAAGGAACCATCAGCCCATTTAGACCAAGTTTTGTAAGCCCACATATGTGTATGGCGTGTAAAGATTAATTTAAGATGGAGTGTAGTTGGCACGTGGCATGAATTGCTTGTGTTCTTCTTCGCTCTGCTGCCAACAGGCAAACCTACACCCACCTGATGCTTCTGTTCTTAATATGTTATGTGTGCGTTTTATTTTTGGTTGTAGTTACAGTTAAATGGATATACTGTTTGGAGTTATCATGGTCAACATGACAAAAACTCTAGCAGCCTAGCTTTCATTAGCAGAGAAAGAAAAAAGTTTTAATATTAAATATTTTCCAATTATCTTTTTTTTTTTTTTTATAGATACAGACATTTAGAAATGTTTAAACGGAAGCACCAGTAACATGTCTGCATTTACAAATGTGTATGTGTTGAATAACTTCAATAAAGGAGTTGGGGGGAGGAGAAGAGGGTCTAAGTTGGCTTTTGATTGACTGAGGCGTGCCTACACAGGCCAGTCAGCCCTGTGTGCACTGGTTGGTTTATAGTGGGTGTGTTGGTGTGCTGGTGGGTTGTGAGGTTTGCTCAGTGAGATCCTGACATGTCTCCATAGGTGTCCCTCCGTGTTCATGGACTTGCCGGACAGTGAGCTGCTTGGGAACGGATTCCCAGGGTAGGCACTTGGGGGAAGGTGGCATGTAGGGCTGTGTATGCATTTCCTCACTTTGTGTGTTTGATGGAGGGTTTAGGGGATGTTGGTCCAGCATTCCCACCGACATAAATGCCTTTTGTCTCTGATAGTCACTATTCCTGGTTCTAATTTGAGGACATCTCCCTGCCATTACCAATTTTTCAGTTAGTTCACACTTCCGTTTCACAGACATTTTTGTCATAATGCCTCAACTAAATCCACTTGTATGGATTAAACAGGCCAAACCATTTTTACCATGATTGCTGGAGGAATACTGATGCGATAATTCAGATTACCTTTGAAAATATTTCAAAATTGTTGAAAAAAATTCACAAGAGGAAAAAAATGGCAAAGCGATGCCAGTTTGACAGAGGACTAAAACAAAACAAACGGAAGTATACTGAAGCAAAGAGTAATGGCCTGTTTGATCCACCTACCCTACTGTGCTAACCAACATCTGTTGTGACATGGACTGTACAGTTGCTGACATTAATATCAGTGCATTGTAAATAGAAAAGTTTTTTTATTTCAGTGCCTAAAATAAAAACAGAAATGATACATGGCATCCTCAGCACCTGTCCAGTCCTGATTACATTTGTATTTTTGACCTTTCAGCTGAGCATTTCACTATTTTACAGGACAGGACATGCATTCATTTATTTTTTTGTTTTTGCCATAACTTGGTATACTGACATTGAATGAGTGTGATGGAGTGACTCTTTCAACAATTAACCATGTGTGTATGAAACAAACAAAAAAACCTTTTAGCTTCTGGTATTACTGTCTGTGATGACTGTCATGAAGACAAACACTAATATTCACAATTTTGTCGATGGCTGTTGCCTTGTCAGCTTGTGAAAGTGACAAACCACAGAGGTTAATGTTAAAATATTTGGACTAACATAAGTACCATGCCAAGGATCTATCTATGTGTGCCTGATCGTCTGTTTATTTTTGTTTGTCATTTAAAATATGTCCTCTTTTGTTGTTTGTTTGTTTTTCCCAGCACAAACTCTGGAAACACAAGTGACCTGTTCCCCATGTCGCCTCGCACGCTCGACTCCCTGATGCACAATGAGGCTGAAGCTAACCCAGGGCATTTGGGTGAGTCAGTTACACACATATTCAACATACACACACACATTTTTAAGTGTGGGAGAACTGATTTACTTTTAATAGATTGCCTGGCCTTATTTTCTAACCTTCGCAGCTACAAGCTAAACCCTTATCCTTATCTTCAGCTTCAGGTTCATTCTTACCTGAACACCAAAACCAGACAGCTTGACACCTCGCTGTCCTCTTAAAAGATACACTTTGCTTCTTAATTTACAACTAAAATTATTCACTAATATTTGGATTTCTTCTACAGATTCCCTCACTTTGGACATGGATGTAGCATCATCACCTATGTGAAGAGATTTGTAAAGTTTCTTCTGGTTGTTTGTTTCAGTTTTTTTTTTTTGTTTTTTTTTTGGGGGGGAGGGGGTGGGGGGTGTAATGTTGTGATGGAGGATTTGATCAGGATTGCTCTTGGCAGGGATGCAAACTTGCCATCTTTCGGCGAAAATCGTTGTTTTTATTCTTGAAATATGTCACTCACATGAATTTTGTAGATCTGCCCAAAATAATAAAAAATAAAAACGAAGTTGGGTGTGTCTTACCCCAGCAATCTGGAAAGATCTGCATCGCATCACCTTTAGCTCTGCAGCAGCTCTGGTACTCGACAGGTCACCCAAGAAAATGGTGCCTGACCAGTAAAAAAGTATTAATTCACGGGTATACAGGCAGAACGAGTTTGCACCCCTGCTTGGCCTTTGTGCTCTGATTCTGCCTGTACAGTTAGTTTCTTGTTCCTGTGTAAATATTCACAGGGTAGGGGATTTTTTTTTTTTTTTTTTTTAAGCCACTGGCACTTACTTAATGTGTGAATCTTTTAAGTACTGACCTATTACAGACTCTCCACTTAGTTCCTCCTCCAAGTACCTGTAAGAATCTGAAATTGTATTTTTTTGAGAATTTTTTTTTTTTTTTATTGTTGTTGTCTTGTTATGGATTATAAATTGATGTGTTCTTTTCTTAAAATAAGAAAATATGAATGGGGATAATTGTTCTATAAGCTATGTTGCTTTTGGGAATGCATTTTTGATCATTTTTATTTTTGATGCATTTAATGGTCTATTTTCAGTATGTTCTGTGGTATTTTTAATCCAAGCCTAATGTATTGTCACAGGTGTTCCAAAATAAGTTGGTTGTATGTGAAAATGGTTGTTTCATCATGTTTTGTTTTTTATTGAATGGACTCTTTCCTATATATCTCAAAGCCATTTGAAGCATTTCACAACTGTACAGAGATACAAAGACGAGTTCCAAACACTTCTCAATTTATTTTTATCTTTCCTCTTATAGTATTGGGAGGAATTACATGAGATAACTTGTAGAAGTGGTGCTCTGAAAACAGTTTGGTATTGCGCCTACTTAAATACTGGACTTTGTGGTCATGTGACTTGCACTCAGTTTTGAAATAGGCATTCATATCATTTTGTTTTTGCATCATCGATATCTGATATGTAATATTTTTATGAACAATTTATTTTAGGACAAAATTGTTATCATGGATGTTTCAGAGAGATATTGCATTCTGACAGAATGTACAAAGGGTGATGTGTAGCAAGTGAAATTTAGCCTTTCATACAGTTGAGTAAACAGTTTCAGTTGAGTTCAATGGTAGTAACACATTTTTATGTTGGGCCGAGAAATGTCACGAGGTTTCCTGTATGTGTACAAATACTGTAACTATCGCTGATTTGACACACGGCAATAAAATTAGTTTGGAACTCAGAGCAGTCTAATAATCTGTTGGTGTATTTATGACTGAGTTGCAACACATCAAATTACACCCTGAAAAAGTGTTTGTTCAACAGTACCTGACTTATTAATCAGCACAGTTTAGCCACTAGGGATGGAAATTGTTGACCACTAACGCTTAATATATTAATCACATGCAGTTAAAAATGACAACATTGGCCGATATTTGAACTTTCCTTTTCATATCTACTCAAGCAAAAATGACTCCGCTAAATATTTGAGTTGGGAAAAAGCTATTAGTTAGGTGGGGGTGGGTGCTGTATGTTCTGTAGGGCATCTTAAGATGCACCCATTGAGCCCCAGTGTCATTTTTAACTGAACTCTTGAATGAGGATTTTTTCCAGCCAAGGCAGTTATGACATTTCACATTAGGAATAATTCTTTCACTCATCTTCTACCATTTATCTGTTTCCGGGTCACGGGGGTTGCTGGAGCCAATCCCAGCTCACATTGGGTGAGGGTGGGGTTATCCTGGACAGGTCGCCAGTCCATCACAGGGCCAACATACAGAGACAGACAGAGACCAACAACGCCTCACACACAGACCTATGGACAATTTAGAGTCACCAATTAACCCGAACATGATGTCTTTGGACGGTGGGAGGAAACGGAGTAACTGGAGGAAACCCACGCAGGAATAATTCAGATAATTAAATTAATGATGGCTTAATCCAGTTTAGCTGCGGGCTCTTGTTAATACTAGTGCTAAAAACGCTACAGCCATTAATAATGTTATTACCATCACCTTTGCTATTTCCAGTAATGCAAGTCTGCTGTCAGAAGGCCGAGGGGCAGCGCTGTGATAAAGTGGTTAGCACTGTGGCCTCACAGGTTCTGGTGCCTGGTGCCCTTCTGTGTGGAATTTACATGCTCTTCCATGGGAACTCCATGGTGTAAATCTGACACACCCCCCCAACTACAAATATCAAAAGAATTAGACAATCAAAAATCAACTGTGTTCTTTCTGAAACAACAAACTTTTCACAGGCTGAGGTTTAAGGTCAAACAGTAAGTAGGCTGTGGAAGTATGAATGGGACGCAGTTTCTGGGATTGAATGTTATGTGTCATCACACAGAAGAGATGACGTCGGTGCGCTTAATACAGTCAAATTGAAAGTTTTTCTCACTGCTTTTGCTGAAACAACAACAAAACGTATGACACACGCTTTGGACTTTACTGAGTGGAAACTCCATATTGTAAGCGAGCAGTTCTGCTACATCATGTAGCACTAATGTGATGGCAGCAGTGCTATTGTTGGGATTCCCTTGAGTCCATTTAGAGAATTGTAACATCTGAGATAAAACAGCTAAATGAGGAAACAGTAAGAAAGCAGTTTCGGCTCCCTCTGTGTCTTTTGTGTGTCTATTTCTGCGTATGTGTGTAGTTAGTTTCGGTGGGAGGAAATGAACACAGACTTCATCTATTACTGTCAGCAGTTGCTGACTCAGCTGTTTTAGGGACAACCTGTCGCCTTTCACTTTAGGCTTGTGGCCATTCGACCTGGAGCGTCAATGAAATAGTGTTTGGCTGAGATAGAGAGCTACGGCTAACATGAATGATGACTTTTTGCATTGATGTGGGAAAATTTAATCAATTTCAGCAGTTTGGGGCCTCTGGGGGATTTTCAGGTCACAGTTACTGGCAACATTCAAAAAGATCTCTGGACTTTTACCCTTTTGTTTGTGGGGTTTTTACTGTGCAGACCTAGATGAGACATCACCAGCATTTCTACAAATAATAAACAATTGCTACTATATATATATATATATATATATATATATATATATTGCTTTTACACAACAACATGTGAACTGGTTGCCTTTTTGTGCCAGGCAGCCATCCGGAGTTATTTTATATGTGGGATGTGCTTCAGGCCCACATTGTCGTCTGATTCTCTTAATTAATTTTGGCAGCTTGATCTTTTTTCTCTGCCACCTCATCTCTGTCTCTCTTTAGCTTTCTTCTCTCTCTCATCACCCTTTCATTTCACTGACAGAGGTGGGGTTGAATTAAGTAAATAAATAATTACAACTCCATTATCCATAATGTATATTACAGAATAATAAATTACAAAAAAATTTTGATGTTTTTATTGATTCTATAATGAGATTTCCGTCCAGAAGGAGGCGCTGTTCAACTAATCTCCTGGGTTACAGATTAGGAAGCGACTTTTCACTCAATTAAATTGAATATTCACTTGCTATTATTATAAAATCATTTAAATGACATAGATTGTAAATTGCATTGAGTGGCAGTAACTATAGTGGGTTTGCTTTACGTATGGATGCCAATATGGTCTAATTGATACTGCAAGATCAGCATGAAGACCAAAAAATAAAAAACAAATAAACAAACGCATGTGTGAGTATTTTGTTTGGAGCACACATGTTGACTTTGGAGAAGATTTTTTTCGCTCCTTGAGCTTGTTACCAATCAAACCTGAGGACAAATCAGTAGAAAGTGTTATCCCTGACAGCGCGAGAGCAGCCGGAAGTGGGCGGTTTATCTGAGAGAGAGAGAGAGAGAGAGAGAGATAGAGAGAGAGATCAGTAAACTGTGAGGCGAAGTGCTGGAAACTCACTGACAGACAGGCAGACAGAGGGACAGACATACTGACAGACAGACGGGCAGACAGACAGACAGACGGGAGATCTGCTGTCGGTCCTTGTCGTCGCTGCAGCCTCTCTCTCTCTCTCTCCCTCCCGGTCTCTCTCAGTGTCTCTCTCTCTCACACGCAGTTTATGTTAAAGGGCAGCAGCTCCGGTCGCTATACAGGTAAGTGCGACTCTTTTCTGTCTTTGAACCCGTCTGCCCCCCCCCAGAGGACAGTCATCTGTCCTCGGCTCACCCAGCTAACTGTCCCCGTTGCGAAAGACTCTCTCTCTCTCTCTGTGTGTCTATGTCTCTCTGTCTCTGTCCGCGCTTTGTAAACAGAAGTGCGGCCGCCGCTGCAGACGCAGACCTGTTTTGGATGCATGTCGGAGAAATAAATGTATTAGTCTTCAAACTTCTGCCGACTTTTTCCTGGTCGACAGGCGGCTCTCCTTGTTTCTGCACTAATGCTCAGATGGACAAACAGGCGCGTCGGTGCCGGTGAAGTCCTCAACTGTCACTCCGTCTTTACTGGCTTGTTGGGCTTTCACTTGTGTGTGTGTGTGTGTGTGTGTGTGTTTAGCATAAAGTGTGTGTAGACAACCTGCAGGACATGTGACGCTCCCGGCTGCTGAACTGTCACCTCAGACTCACTGTCCAAACGGCATCTCTGAAAGGTTCAGTTTCCCCATCGGTGTACTGAACTTCACTGTGTGAGGCAATGAGTCCTAACTGAGATGAAATAGGACCATAAAGATAACCAGCAGCACACACACACGGTTTCATACAGCACTAAGCTTTAAAACTCTAACAGGCGCCATGCTCAGTGCTGTTAACCTCCATGCTGCTTTCACCAAATACAGTCTGGAGCCACTTCAATACCCAGAGAGGTAAATTTTATGGAGATTTGAACCATGGCTGTCCTTCTACCTCACAGTTCAGCTGTAAGTATTGCACTTTGTCCTGTTGACGTAACTGAAGAGATAAAGCATTTACATGCAAACAAATGTGATGCATCATCCCAAGTTTTTGTGCCGTAGTTTGTGTAGGAGCACCGTATGCTGCTTATACTGTACAGCAACACATCAGTAATCAAAGCCTCTTCAGAATCGGCACTTTCATTTTCAATTTATTTGAATTGCAATAGGCTGTTGATGCATTTTGAACTTCTACCCAACCAATATGCTAAAGTTTAAAATGAAATATCTGAATTCCTTTCTTTTACCCTCCTGATGTATACAGAGAAAAACCAGTTACAGTACGAATGTGACAGTTTCCAGGACTAATGGGAGATTTTTCTAACAAAAATGACAAAAACTACTTGATCACTCGCTCTGTAATTGTGCATTGCTGTAAATCAAATGACTCAGTGCTTCTTTAGATTTGCCTGTTGATGTGTGGTTTGAAAAAGCATGAAAGGATGGTTCATAAAGGTCAGTACAAAGCTGACCTTGCAAAGCTGTGCTTGCTTACAAACAGAGCTGAAATGTCACCACACGCTTTGAAAACACTGTAATTTCCGGGAATATTATTTGAGTGTGTGTGTGTATTCATTCTTGCAAGTGTGCATATGAGCTTACCTGCAGAGACTGCACCCTCCACCTATGTATTCTGTTGGGATTTTGTTACATTGGTAATGAGAGTTGCTCTGATTAGACTCTGGGTGTTTCCCCTTTGTCATAAAGCTGACAGTGACTTTGTCCCTTTCTGCACTTGGTAACGGAGATTAACATGTTGTGATAATATTGCCTTATGCCCAATGCGATAATGTTTCGCCTTGAGGCTGCTGTGTCAAAACCTTGGATGAAGTCTATGACTCCTCTCTGAGTCCTCTCCCCCCTAGCACAGTAATAAAAATGGTTATATAGTGACATCCTTGTGTTTGGCTTTTTAACTGTGCTAAAATTTGCCAAAAATCAACAAGCAATTGATTATTCATTCATAATTTTGTCATCTGCAGTGGCTGATTTTCTATAATTATGATTCTGGGTTTGCCTTTGTCACTTTTGTCTTTATTTTCTCTTATTGGCAATAATGTTCGCATGTTTTTTCTCTCAAGCAATAACATTTTTTAGACAGGAAATAATGTTCATTGCCTTTCAGCATTTAACTTTGTTGGCAAGCAACCGTGTTACCCTGTGCGACCCCTCTGTCATTGCTGTGCATGGTGGAAAGGAAGGGAGGGTTTTCCCAGGTTTCTGTCAATGGGAGGGTGTTTTGGTCTGGCTCGGGCACATGGCATGCTGGCCAGGCAAGAATTGGCTGGCACATTGTGTCCCTGATGGAAAGATCCAGATTCAGAAGGAACAGCAGCATCAGCAGCAGCAGCAGGGGTGAAACCAATGCTTTATCTGATGAGCCCACTGTGCTATGTGCTCACAGCATGGCATGTCCTTAAGCTTGACTCTGCTTCTCACTTCTTCACTCTCCAGGGTGTCGGGTTCAACCAGCCTGGAAATGCTAATTTGACTACAGTGGGCTGAGGGAGGGGGGCATTAGTTAGGAAGGACGGTGCAGAGGGCCTCAGCAATGACATCATGTGTTTGTGGAAGTGGTCTGATTAGAGCTGGGTTTTTTTGATCAGAACTGTGAGTCAGAGGTGTGAGAATCATCTAAGTAGTAATGACCATGCTTGGCACAGAGCCTGTTGCTCTCAACAGAGGAGAAAAGTATGAATGGATTGATGGATAGATAATGAGGTTACACCGAAAAATAATGCCCTTTTAATTCTGTTGTTTTTGGTCAGAGTTGCCTTGAAATGTTTTTGTTTTTTTTTTTTTTTGGTCAAAGTTGTGTGAATAATCCAACATTCATGACCCCATGAAATGCAAACAGGAGCTGAGGGCTAGATTCAGAATGACAGAAAAAAGGAAACAAGTTCTAAGGGAAGTGATCAGGAAGCATGTGGTGACATGAACCCTAGCCTCCTCCCCCTTTCGGTTGGGCAAACGTTAATCCACTGGTCACATGACCATGAGCTTGTGCCTGATCCATCTGTCAAAAAGCATTGCTGGTGATTGGCATCCGCAGAGTGTGGTCCCTGTCCCATGATCACTGCCTGCTCCACACAGGACTCCCATTTGATTACTATCAGCTAGTTAGCTCAGTAGGATTTTATCAGCAGATTCATGACATTTGGCTTCCCTGTGATGTCAGCGTCTTTCCCAATACTCTCTGCCCTGCTTATGTCTTTCTCTTGCAATCTAACTTTCATCGAATTTCTCTTTTATTCCGCTCAGTGGGTAAATTGGGGGGTGGTGGAATGAGGGTTAATGCTTGTGGATACTTAAAAACATGATAAGGCCTCGGGTTATTATCTCGACAAGAATGGCCAGAACACTTCAGGGAAAGTTAGCACTGTGCCACAAGAAGGAAGTCACAAATCAAGAAAAGAGAGTATACGTTTAAAATCCCATAAATGGTGCTTCCCCTTTTTTTTTTTTTTTTTTTTTTTTTGTTGCTGTGATTTTAAACTGTGCAAGGAGACATTGGACATAGGTCAGCCCAGAATAGACTCAAAATTGATATAGATGGTCCAGATTAATCATTTTCTCATGTTTGCACAATGCCTCTGTGCAACCCTAAACACAAGGGAGCAAAAATTGCTGTCGACATTTAGTGCTGTGAAAACCAAAGCACTGAAGGACGGATAGCTGAAGGCTGTTTTGCATTTATCAGAAATAAGCCTGATTCCATTATGTTTATTCAAGCAGCAATTCAGGAGTTAATTTCGTCATTTACATTAAAGGCATTTGTAAATCTTCAGCTTTATCTCTCACCCTGTTCCTTGATTGAGGTTGTTTTTCTCTGGTCAGGACACACACACACGCACCCATCTGAGGCTTGGGTGCTGGAAGGTTAATAAAAGTCAAGACTGTTAACTGGTAACTTGCCTTTCACTTTCAAATTTCCCAAACGAAGCTGGGGAGTCAGAGGGAGAAAAGAGAAGCAGTTCTCTTTCTCTGGCATTCATTTGCTCTTTCAGTAAGAATCTGAAGTGCAGAATTGCCCCCATAGCAGCTTATTGACAGGCAGCAAACCGACTCTGGAGGTATATGCGTGTGTGGTTACAGTGCAAAATCTCCCGAGGGGGGCTTCAGCACAATCATTTGAGCTCAAGTGTTAAATGAGCATTTACTGTAGAATCTTTTTTTTTTATTATTTATTTAGTGAGCCATTGATCTCTGATATTTGCCATAGTTGTGCTGGAAAGTTGCTGTGCACGACCTCATTTGTGTTTTATTAACACCCTGGGCCCTGAGTCATGCTTGATTTTTCATGGATTAATTATCTGAACGAATGGCTTGTTCCTGGCCCAAAAGAAAATTGTATCACGTGAAGTTGAATCTGAAAATTTGGGAAACATGTTTTCTTTGTTTAAATACATCCATAAAATATCCCTGTAGACAATCTATACTGACACGATGAAATTAACCCTGTTTGAAGCAACAATCACAGTTCAGGAAGAAGACTTTTATTTTGTGTATTTTGTCTTAAAACAGCAAAGTTCAGTTGTCCTTAAATGCTTTTGCAGCACTGCTAACACAGACATTACTTTTTATAATGATATGCATATCTATTATGTATGTATGCTAACAGTTTGGACATTAAAAAAACTTGATGTGACTGCACCTCACTGACTCATGCTGTGGTAAATATAAGTGTTTGAATAGTAGCCCGATAAATATTATGTTTAATTTGTAAAGAAAAACTGATCATTTTTTAAAGTCATTTCAAACTGAGTCATGATAACGGCCTCTTTTTGTTCTGCTCTTGTGCATGTTGCACCGGTATAAAAGGTTCACTTGATTTTTGAGGGGCGGGGGTGCTGTTTTTATGATGGATGACCAAGCACACATTTTGTCTTGACAAATCAGACAGCAGGCAGACAGGGACACTTAATGTTTTATTCTCCATCTGTTTGACATTCCAGCTGCACTATCATTCTGTCACCATTTCAGGCTAGTTGCAGGAGAAACTATTTTTGCCAAGGCAATTTCAAACTCCCAACTTAGGCATTTGAAGCAGAACGTCTGTTAGTATCAGTTATTTTGCATCAGGGAATAGACCCAAAATGTTGACTTCTGAAACTCAGCAGGAAGGGTCAAGACAATTCATGAGGTCCAGATTCAGAGGTGGGCAGAATCAGGCAAAGAGACCAAGGAAACCAGACTAGATTCAACGGGTAAACAAATGAGCAGTCTGCCGTATAAAGTGGGAAACCAAATAGCTAATGAGGAGCAGGTGTGCAGGCACAAACACCACAGAGGCAATCGAGGTCAAAGGGAGTCAGAAAAGAATTGCCAAGACTTGTGCTATGCAGGCCATATTGCACGTGAAAAACAAACCCCTAACTCCTGTGGCAGTTATTACACGGTCTCTAAAGTAACACGGTGTTGATCTTTCAGTGCTGCAGGATCTCATATGAGGGTGCTCGCAGATAAATCTGCAGCAAACGTTGACATTAAGACTGATATCTTCTTCAGATAGTGAATGACAGGTTGCCAGATGGCCTAAAATAACTTATCCTTGTCACTTCTAATGTATCTAAACCTCTCAACCTCAGGATTGAGATATTGACAGGATCATCAAGGCAGATTTTAACAGTAGGAAAATCTTCAATTACCTTCCAAATTTTTAATTTTTAGAGTAATATTTCTTATAATTTGATGGTTGAAACATGCTCTAAGACTCATATAGTAGTGATTAACTGGAAGTAGTGATTAACTAGAATCATTTAGGGTTACAGGTGCATAAGATAATTATGGTTTATAAACTGTATTCTTTGATATTTAGAGGGGAGACAGTTCCGCTGCATGTAAGTATAAGTTCAGTGCCAGGCTTTTTAGAAGCACTACCTCTGCTGTTATTTTTGCACAACAGCATTGCAGTTAAAGCAGGATTTTCTGTAGGGTCTTCTCAGAGACACCATTTTACCTGAGCAGGATGAGAGGGAGCTGCTGCCGCCACCTCTGCCGCCACTACGCTTAAGCCAATTACAGACTTATGGCAAACGGAATCAATGGATAAATACATATGCTTGTAAATAGAGATGGCGACAAAGGACAAAAACTCAGAAAATATATAACGGTGTATCAGTGAATCGAATAATGCCCTTGAATGTTCCTACCATGTACGTAGTAGCCCATGTATTCAGACGGGAGAACAGTTTAGCCCAGTTGTTTGTGCTGCCATTATTCATGACCCCTGTTAGACTGGAAGCGTTTGTGTGAGGGAATGTGTTTTCTTCAGATTGATTTAGTTAATGGATGCTCCTCGGTGAACGAGTTTAACGTCTTTGTAAGATTAATGTAAAGAGTATTTGTTGAAAAATAAATATGAGTCTTACCAGAGGGGGAAAAAAAGACCTTTATTATGATGCTTATATCCAATGGATCAGACAAGAAATGGGGTTGAATGATAGTGTCTGCTTTTGCTGTATTTTCTCCTCTTTGTATTGTACAGTATATTATGGTTTAAAAACCAACACCGCAGGGATGTAGATGCTCTCTGTCTGTCTCTGTCTTCCTTGTAGAGGCGCTGGCTCGGTATAATGCAAAGTCAGTGTTTGGATTTGTGGCACTGTTATCCTGTATTGATCCTGTGAGCTCATCTGCTCCCACAGCAGCGAGGCTCGCCGCAGATGAGCTCTGCATGACATCTTCGGCAAGCAAGCCTGCCGTTCGCAAAACAAAACAACGCAACAGTTTTTATTTGGTTTATAGAAAAAGAGAAATAATTGCCTTAGCAAGAAAATTTTTTTTCTAAATAATCCACAGGTCATGTAGATGGGATGTGGTTTTGCTGAGTTTGCCACTTGTTAATGTAACAAGTTAGTTCCCTTTCCCTCACATACAGTAAGTGTGTCTTTGTTCACATTTAGGCAAATTTTTGTTCAGTGTCTACTTTCATTCTCTTTAGTAAAATTACTACATTAATATTAAAATAAACTAAAATAAAGGTCTACAATGAGGTTAATGTGTTAGTATTCATAAAGATATATCAGATGTAACACCAGTTAGAGTTTTTGATGTCCTGTGAAATGTTAATGGCTTCAATCGTCGCCTACACATTTAAAGAAACACGTGGAATCGAAATCTGTTCTACACTTTGACAATTACATTTCAACTGTAGCTCTCTTCACTGCCCCCCTCTGCTTCTTTGTGATGCTTGGCCATGTGAATCACTCACATGTGTTGTTGAATGAATGACTGTTGGAATGGGGGTGTAGGACACGACATCGTGGGCATGTTGTGTAAATATGTTGTGCAACATGCATCATGGTGTCAGTGATTACCATCAAACACATTTCCCATCCTCACATGATATGATGCAGATAATAGAAATAATAATGAGGATATAGATAATATAAATAGCAAGGGTGTGTTTGTATTGTCATTATTGTCAATACGAAGACATTTAATTAAATAGTTGCGCTCATTCAGATGTTTTAACCAAAAAGAATTGGCATCTATACTCACTGAGTAGACCTCCTGAACAATAAGAGGAAAATAACATCATTTGTTATTCCTATCGCTTGGTTATGACGACTCATGATTTAGCTCAAAAAGAGCAGGCTCTCACCTGCACATCACCGTAATTGTATTGGCTGCCAGGAAAAGACTCATCATGAAATATCATGTAGGATCGGGCTGCGTGTGAGGCAGACAAATTTATTGAGGGCTTTTCATGGTGTGTTTGCTGACCCAAAAGTACAGACATAATGCATAGATTCCACATAAATTGACAGTGAAAAAGGACCAGCGGGAGAATGGGGATGAGGGATGCAGCACTTGTGTGTGTTACGTCGGTCTTCATGCTCGGTTTATCCAGATAATCCCTCTGTCACTGCCATTACAACACATATGCTTCCAAGCATACAGCATCATAAAGCAGTTCCCTTTGTTTTCCTTGTTTAATGGGACAGAGATGAAAGCTGTCTGAAATATAGCCCATCTACCATGAGCTGTGATAGCTTCAGCCTTGCACCGGGTCAGCAACGCAGCATTACAACAATACAGCATTTGGATCCTCGGTTGATCAAATCTCAGTCTGTGAGGGAGGTGTGTGTTTGCCGTTGTGGAGGAAATAGGTTGTCCTGTTTATTTAAATTTGTGTTGAAGGTAATATCCCATTTTGGATAACAAGCTGAGTGGTGCATCTTAAAAAATAATATGTAGCTGTTGTGTTGTTAGGGTTAGGTTTAGTTTTAATTTTTTAACAATCAGTTGACTTTTTTGAACTCAGTCTTACCTTGATCGCTTTCCAGCCTATTGCCGTGCTTTCACTGGTTGAGCAGAAACATAACACAGTTTTAAGTAAAGATTGAGAAAAATCATTGCAGGTTTTGTCCTCCACAGGAAGGAGACAGCTTTCTGTGAAGTGCGTTGAGACAATAGTGCCTTATTGAAGCAATTGAGTAGCTGTCTGGAATCCTCTGTATTTCCTAAGAAGTAAATGAAAATTGAATCACCTGTTAATAAGTAGCTATGTTCTGATCAAATAGGAAGTAATTGCTTGACTGACGCACATTGGATGTAATGAATAAGATAAAACTGGAAATGTCGACTGAGCAAGAGAGGCTCTTCAGGCTTTGTTCTCCTTTTTTGAATCAATTTATACTCTAAGGCAATTGGTCATGATGCAGATGGTTCATTGTTTCTCAGGCATAAAGATAAAAGAGGGATTTTCTGAAATTCCTGTGAAGGAAATAAAAAGAGATACTTTGTGAAGCCCCAGCTCTGCGGACGATCTCATCTGAAGCTCAAATAAAGGACTAAAAATGTCAGAAGGTCCATATTACTTGAATCACTGTCGACCTTACTTCAAAGTCTAAGATAATTATTTTCCTACTGTGAACAAATAAAGCAAGAAATTGTTAGTTTGATGACCAACCTGTATGCTTGTCAGTTCTAAGTTCAGACAGTGTTAAGGAGCCCAGAGTGTTAAAGCTCCACTTTATGACAGCCCCCGTCTGTCGTAAAGTGGAGCTGGTGCTGTCTTTGCCACTGGGGAGAGATCCGTGTGGGGTAAAGGTGGAGTTGACCTTTAATGAAAGCACTGAGCGGGCTATGATAGAAGGGGGGAAATGTAAGTGGGAGCAACAGCGCAGGGAGGGGTTAGGGTGGTGGGGGCGGGGAGGGTGCACAACCCTGGTGACCGGGTTCAATACTGTGTGTGAGAAACTGCAGCTTTCTGACCTCTGGCACAGTACAAGCTGGGAAGATCAAAGGGCGTAGTTCTCCAAAGCTGCCTGCTCCGGTGTTTACAGGGGCGCTGATGGAAGAGAAAGGAAAAGAGAGGAGTGAGAGAGATGAGGAATACCAAAGTGAAAGCAGAGACTTGGAGAAACAGCCCAGTAATGTTTGATATAAAACACAAACTCAAATGAGATTTTTTTAGAAAGAAAAAACAAAAAATCCAATGCTGCTTCATTCAAGTGCTGCCTGTTTGTCTGGTTTGAAGATGTTGAAAGAATAAATAACCCATATTTGCCTCACCGTGTCTTTCCCCCCCACATGCAAAACACAAACACGCAGACTGGACACGCGTGCACTCTCACCCTCTCCTTGATTCTTCCAGCATGATGTTACCTTTCAAACTCGTATAGAGGACACAAAGATTGAGTCTGCATGACTGTGAGAGGAAGCGGACAAGAACATGAGACCTTTGATAAGGGTTAATAGAGTTAGGACATTTGAATGCGGACAAATTGGTTGTAACTCTGAATAGAGTTTTGCAGGGTAACATTGTTAGAGTTAGACTAATGAAAGACATATAAATGCCAAGTGCCTGCCACAGGAGCTGGACGTCTATCCCTTATTTTCAATTTGATGAAAAGGAATTATTTAACCGGCTGAATCTGATCAATCTCTTGATGGGTGTGAGCTCACACAGCCCCCTGTCCTCCAAACTCCTCACGCAGCAGGTTGGCTTCCAGACCAGTGAGGGTATGCAGCAAGATCCTATTACCATACATCTATAGTGCGGTGACAGCTGGTAGCTCACAGTTAGTCAGGTTAGGCTCTCCAAAGTCTAATTCAACACAGGAGAGAGAATAGAAACGGCCTGACAGATAAAGTATGTGACTGAGATTAGAAAGGAGCAGCCGTGTCAGCATTAGAAAGAATGGACGGGCTATCAGCCGACCTCCAGATAATCAACGTGTCAGTGGAAATACGCTAATGTTGTATTCTGTCAGCTGGCTGATCAATAATGGTCCGCCTTTCACCCCCACAGACACCACAGACAGAGCACATAGCTCATGTTTTAGGAGTCGCACATTTGAGCTGCGTGGTAGTTTTTTTTATTAGATCCACCACCGGGCGGGGAAAGCCTCGCTCTGATCTGCCCCTCAGCTCTCTCTTTAGCCCCTGTCTGTACTGCGTCCTTTTTTTTTTTTTTTTTTTTTTCAAAGAGTAGCAACAATTTGTAGCATCTGTCTGCTCATGCTGAGCTATTATTAAAACCCTGTCATGACTGCTGTGCTTGGGGAAGTTACCATAAACATGCAATATATATATAGTACACAACGTTTGTGTCTGTGACTCAGAGTCACTAAATCAGAATTAATTTCCCTAATTTGGGGGGGGCACCCTCCTCTCCTTTCCCCCAATCTTAATGCATCACAACACATCCAGGGTCACAGGGTCACAGGGCAGGGGATTGAAGAAGCACAGGAAAAGGGACACTTTCACTTGTCATTGGTCATGGCACGGGTGCGCACGAGTGGATGTGAGATGCCGATGTGGACAGCTGGGTGGTGGATTGGGGTGATGGGGGGCGTGGTGCCCTCCTCCCCTGCTCCGGCACACGCTTGCTTGGGCGGTCTGGTGGTGCTTGCCGTCGCCTGCCTGTAACACTGGGGACTGCATCCCCAGGGCCCCTGGCCAAACTCTTGGGAATGCACTTGCCAGCCCGTGTTGGGTCACATCATGAAGAATTGATGAATCCTGCCTAAAATGGGCTGAGCTGTTCCATTTCATCTCTATGTCCACCATCTTTCACTCGGCTCCTTTATTGGGACACCTTCACTTATCTGGACTCTCATCTCTCCACAGTTCTCCACATAAACCCTCTGGACTCTCTTAATCCTGAGTGAGGTGACAGGAAAAGCACAGCATCCTTCACTCCACCAGTTCCTACCAGCATCACCTGCTTCCCTTCCCCTGTCCATCCTTCCACACCTTCTCTGTCCTTTATTCTCCCCTGTATTCACTGAGGTGTAGCACTGCCCTCTTGCCACACAAAGGTCATTTCACTCAATGAAGATCCACAAACTAGCTTCCAGGGAGGGCTGGTGATGGTCACAGACACGCACTGAAATAATAAAATATTTAGCTGCAAGACTAAAGCTGGATCAATCTCGTATAATGTTGACACCCTGTGGTGTTACTCTATGAGGACAAATGCAGCCACAAAAAAATAAATAAATAAAATTAAATGTCAGGACAACATTACATGCCAGTGTGAATCCAAACAGAGTACTGACGATAGCTGAGGTTTGGTTTTAAGTTGTGTTGTTGAGTAGTGTCTAATTTTAAAAAATATCGATGTTATAGTTATCCAGTGTTGGGTTCACATCAACACAGTTTTCTTTTCCAAACCAAATTCAACATCTGCTCGACATCAGTCAGTCGAATCAATCATGGAGCTACCTGCTCACTTCCATTTTCAGTTTCATCTCTCCCTCAGCTGTCTGATCAGATACTAACTTCTGTATATCCAGTCACGGTAATTCTACGATCTTCATGGTTTTAAGGGATCCTCATTTGTACACCACCTCAGGAATATGTACAGTAAACAACACCCATAACTGGGGCCTCATCACAACCCCCCTGGATTGACTGTCCCAAGAGATTACCAACATCCGCTCCTACAGGTTCTGCCCCCCTGCCTTTAGTTAGACACTGTGACGTTTGTTCACTTGTCAGAATCGGTTTGATGGGCCATGTGGGAAGGCAACAAGGATGGTCTGAGAGGAAGGGGGTTGGACTGACGGGGATATACAGGAAGGTGTGATGTATTGGCTCAAGGAGGATGTTTTCAAAATAAAATGAAACCTTTCACCAAAGGGAGTTATTGAGGTGAATTATAATTTTTTTTAATTCTGCTGTCCAGACATGTTATAATCTGCCCCCCCCTCAACAAATGGCACCATGTGGCAGAGATGTTGCACCAGGACCAGTTGCTTCTCATGTTTTGTTGGTGACAAAGTTATTTGCCACAAATGGACGAAGGAATGTGATGCTAATGCGCAATAATGTCACTGCAATGTGACAAGCCTCCATATAAGTTCAAACTTAACACCAAGATAATGTTTCTATTTCAATGTCAATTCATTACATCCTGTTTTAAAATGAGAACAGTTTTTAAACTTTGGTGGATTTAAACATTACAATCACAAACACAATTTATATTTGTAATGTTATTTACTTTTTTCCAAATATGAATTTTCTACATTTTCAGTTTGAAAAAGTTTGAGATTATTTGTGCGAAACTGAAGGAGCTTTTGGAGTCTTTTGTAATATATGTGGTTGTACATACTCATATCTGTGCTCTGATCTTTTGCGAGTGGTACCTGGGCTTTAAAACCATCATGTTGCTAAAGGTCTGTGTGATTAGATTAGACTTTCAACTGCATGTGATTGGTTAAGAAGAGAAGGGGACGGGACTTGATGACAATTACCTTAAATGCCCTCAGCTAACACATGCACTGGTGATGTTATTTGTGTGACCCTGTTTCATGTCACTTGTTTCCAATTCATGGTCTATGTAGGTTAAGCTCCTTGGTGGAAGATTATTTTGGAAAAGGGTTGTTCTTTCTTGCCAGTGAGTCTAAAACCTTTTTGCTCCAAGCATGTTGTCATCCCAGAGATTGTTATTCAGATGGAAGAGCTGCTATGTTGGTTCTTTACTTTTTTCAATTGACTGCCGTCAACTGAAGTCAACAAATTAAGAATTATTCTGGAAATCATTTGCTGAGAATTGAGCCCATCAGCCCGGTGTGATATAGGGGACAATGTGGTGTGATGATAAAGTGACTCCTTCGTGAACAAATAGTGCAAATTAAATTCATTAACTGGGCAGAGAAGCTTGTTTTTTATTTCTCTAGTTCCAAAAATTGGAACCAGAGACCAGGGACATCTGACTGCCATCCGAAGCTACTAAATACTTCCAAATCTTGCCAGACAACCATGAGTAACAGCTGAGGCATTTGTTTGTTTAAGTAACTAGTACTGTGACATGACGCACAGCCGTTTTAAAGCCTTGAGCTTGTAATTTTTGATACCAGAAGAAAACAGTTTTGGAGGAGAGGGTGGAGATGAGGAGGAGTGAGGGATGGATCTGACCTGCTCTTATCTCCATCCTGATGATTTTTGCTCTTGATGGCCTTCATTTAAAAAATGAACATCATCTTGAATTTAAAAAAAAAACACAAACAAACAAACTAGACACCATGAAGTTTGAAATAGGGCCATTTTCATAGTCCTGATGGTCAGAAGAGATTTAAGGCACTTCAGCATCGTCTCATGTTTTAGTCTAGGAGCCTGGTCATTTATATAGTCTATGTATAGTCGTGAAAGTTTGTGAAAAAGGCTAAACAACATATAAGCATGAACACATTGGGAGTGACTGCTGTTGGCAGTCTGTGGGTGTAAGAGGTAACAGGTCAGATTTAGACCTGATGTCTGTTTTTACAGGTGGACTAACTGTCTTGGTCTCATTATAGCAGAGTGCTATAGCAAGCAGTGACAACTGGCCTCCTGGTCATCCCCACTGTCTGTCTCTACTTGGTGGTTTTCTGGCCGCAAAGTTTTACTCCAAAAGCGGCTCCACTCCAACAAGCTGGCATTCTTGCAGCTGCGTATTTGAGCTGCAGGCTATGTCCACATTTAACACTCCCTCTGGGCCCCAGATTATATAATTTCACCTACTGGTTCTCTGCAGTTGACACCAACACACATGGATGCACATGAGAAAGTAGGCACACATAACCAAATACAGAGAGACTCGTAAACACTAAGAGTTGCGTTTTAGTCCCTCGTGCATGCATTAATGCAGAAATGTGCACCGGGCCAAACAATGTATCCAGGAGAGAAAAGGGAAGCTCAGTGTTGCGTAATTGATGCAGACACAGATGAGACAAACACAGAACATTTGTCACTAATCTACAATATGGCAATGTCATGATGACAAAAATTTGGTGTCTGACAAATGAATTACAAAGCAGCCTTTCATGTTTTATGTACTTTGCAAAGGCACATAAAAACGTGTACACATTGTTGATTTTTTTTAAACTACAGAGACATTAAAGGCAGATTTAATGTGTGAATCTGGAATTTATAAAAAGAGGAAATTGAAGTGAACTAATGTAGTTTTGTGTTTGTTAGTTTTTTTGTTGTTTTTTTTTTTTTTTTGTCATGAGTGGAACAAAAGCCAGATTGTGAAAAGTCATTTCAAAACCTTGGACCTCACAAAGCAACCCTTTTTGTTGTTATGTCGATATAGAAGAAGGAAATATAATTCACACATACAATAGTTATATTTAACAGTAATATTTTCATAAGGTAGTGAGAAAGGGACTGATTTAAAGCTGCTTCAAAGCCTTACGTTTTCGACTGTTGTAACGAAGGAATAGCTCAGATTTGTTATTAATAGGGAATTACAAACAAAATAGTGTGTTATCATTAAGTTCCATAGACTGTTCATAACTTAAGTCATTTGTGCACACGTTTTGTTATTCATTTGTTGACAATGACGTTTAAACAGCTGATGCACTTTCCTTTAAGAGGTGACAACTTAATTCGGGGTAGATATTGACGTCAGGGTTAGGTTAGTCTATCCTGTGACCAAAAGCAGTCTAATCCTAGGATAAACACACCACATTCCATTGTCTTCTTCAGTGGTGTTTGGTTATGCACTGTAAGTGATTCTCTTTATATTTGTTCTCCTCATGCAGGATTTGATGACCTATATATTCTATGATTTTGTGGTCCATATCTGTCTGTACCATTCAAAGTCTTTAGCTTAAAACAAATCAAGTCAACTCAGATGTATTTATGTAGAGTTACATCAAGATACTTTACATATAGAGCAGGTCCAGACCAACAAATCCCTCCATGAGCAAGGACTTGGTGACAGTGTCAAGGAAGAACTTCCTTGAAGAGGCAGAGAGACAAAGAGCGATGGGAGAACCTCTAACAAGTGAAGTTAGAGGTGACGTTTGTTACGGGTGCCTTCAGGGACATTTAATGTTTGCATTTTTAATGAAGGAGGACAAAGATTAACTGACAATAACAATTGTTGATTGCAGTGGAAAAAGTATTGACCAACAGCTCAGTAGAGCTCAGCTGCTAACTTGTGTTAAACAACAATACATGCAACCAAGCAACAGTAATGTCCTGCTGTTTTTTCTCCATGTGCTAAGTGTTTGTATCAGCACCATTTATGAAAAAAAAAAGTCTCTGCCAGCTCTCTGTGATAGTAAGATTTCAAATGTGTTTGTGCTTTTTGAGCAGATTATTTCACCACAGTCCAACTGTGCACCTACTGTGCAATATGAAGGTTGTGCCACGCTTGAACAAACAAGAGATTCAGCCTCGCACTTGAAAGTACTCCAAAACAGCCTCCTTCTCACATATAGGCTACAGCCTTTCTCACCTCAAATACCCTGACTTCCTCTTAGGCGCCTTTCCAGATGGTTGGAGAGTGTGAGCCGGAGAGAGAGAGAGAGAGAGAGAGAGGCGGGGGGGGGTTACACAAAGCAGATCATTGGCTGGTCGGGCACTCGCTGGAAGAGGTTTAGGGTGGGGGTTTCAGAGGCTAGTAGGCCAGCTGAGCACAATGCGGTCATGCTGCCAGAGACTCAGTGAGTACAGAGAATACAGTGATTGAGATCTGTGAGAAGCATTTATTTCCTCACTCTGCGACAATGTCCTCATCTAGCCATGTTGTGATTTTATTAGAGTCTGGCTAGGATCTGTAATATGACATTTCAGAAGATAGAGCTCACATTACAATAAATACTCAGTATTAACCATCATGCTTTATAGTCTATTATACTTACTGGCAGAACAATTGATTTTAATAGCATTTCAGTTTTCATAAGGACATTTTGAGATTCAGTGTACTTACTGTAGACTTGGTGGAAAAACTTCTGGGCAAATTCAAAAGACTGAAGCTATATCTCAGCCTCTTTACCTGATTTATTCCTTTAAATAGTCCCGAAAGGTTACAAAACTGCAACATCACTACTAACATAAGGCCTCTCTGTCAATAAATAATACCCAAATGTACTTGTGCATAAAGTTGCAAGAAGGGAAATGAAGTTGCATAAAGAAGAATATTTGACTTACTGCATGTTGTCTGGCTGCAGCTAGCCAAGTATTTGTTGGCCACTTTAAAACAAGCGTGATGATTGAGTTTTGCTTTCCACATCTGTGAGTACACAAGGGATTTAGGGTCCACGTGACGTAAATTTCAACATCAAGAGCCATGCACAGCACTACAAATGCACCTCCTGTTCATGTGCTCATTTAAGAGGACTTGGAAGTAACAACCTGGTTTCCATAGCTGTTTGTGTGCACGTCTGAAAAAGACTAATTCAGGCCAAAGGCAAGCCGATGACACACAATCTTATTTTTCAGGCGAGGCAGTGGAGTCGGACAAGGCGATGTCACCTGCAGTATATTATGGCTCCCTGATTGATCTCACTTTATTCGGACTACTGCTCCATCATTCAACCTGCCGGCTGCCCTGCTTAGTCACAGCACCAGCCAATGACACGGAAATAACAAATTGCTAAATCCTGATGGCTCATCAGCTGCTCAGGCAGCTCAGGCAAAATGAAGGCACTGCAGTTGATCAAGTTATTCACAAATAAATCTAATGATACACCAACAAATATACGAAAGGAAGACTAGATCACAACTTTGTGTGTAACTGGTCAGTGTGTGGATTCAGGGACATGGTTAACGTTTTGGATCCATCATACACTATCTGGCCCTTAAGGCTACACGTTAACCAGCAGTTACATTTTCAATCTGCTCCTCTGATGCCGGATTATTATGAGTCGACCATAATCTATCATAAAATATTAACCAGCAATAATACTAATGATGAAATCATCTTTGATGGTGATTATCAGTCATTTACTTTGCGTTTATCTGTGCAATAATAAAAATATGCATGTCAGTATGTGGGATTCCTGCACAATGCCAGGTTTATTCCTCTCACTTGTGCACAGACGGTTTATACAAGTAATTGATAGGCGTGCTAATCTGAAATCAAATTCACTGCAAGTGCAGACATACTCAGCCAATAAAGCTGATGAGAAGTAAAGATGGATTTCCATTTCTGTCATTATACTCAAAATGAAATGAAACCAGAACTTCATCTTCCCTTTTCTCTTTTTTTTTCTTGTCTAATCTGCTCCCTCTAAGAATTTTAGCAGACCTACAAACCCATGGACATTAGTGCAAGCTTCGGATTCTAACTGCATTTTCTCACAGGAACAGGCTACAAGCTTGTCATTGATGACCTTCACTGTCCCTTTGCAATAATTTTTAATCTGTTTACATTTGATTACAGGCGTGTGGACAAATATCTCAAATTCCAACACACTACATATATTTTCATCTTGCAGTTTACACATCTGGGAAAGATCATTGTCACAAATATAGAAAAAAGAGCATTAAGAGTTAGAACAGCTGATTCCATCGTCAGCATTACGCTTTCTGTTTCCGTTTTTTAATTGTAGGCGTCGATATGAACCACCACCAACCAGCTGTAGAAAGCAAACTGGCCCTCCAGAGTTATGATCTGGAGCATGTTTGGTATCGCTTAGTGTGCTTTCAGGTAAAGGCTGTGCTAGTTTTCTGCCACAGCCACACAGCAGCCCCCCTACCAGCCATAGATTGACCATTTGAAAGTGGCGACATAATAACTGTCTTTGAGTCTTTGGAGTGTTTCATCATTACATACAGTGTATTTACAGGCCTCCCCTGCAGCTCCGTGGGGAACTGGCTACCCGGCATCAGTCTGATTGTCACATTTTTTCCTTCACCCAAGCAGAAAATCTGTTTGTGTCAAAAGAGTGCTATAGAAACAGGAAGATTTCAGCTCTCGTACAGAAGAAATTGTATTTGAACATAATAACAACAGGACAGCTGCAGTGGCTCTTCTGTTCATCAGACTTTCTGACGGAAATTGTTCAGCCTGGTCCACCAATCCATGGCTGATAATTGTTGATTAGAGATTCTGATGTCTCTGGTGTCTATGGTGATTATACAACATATTGTATCAAACTGACAAAACTCGGTCCATTTGCACCTTTACCCCTAACCCATGAATTATTAACACATCTCTGTTTTATATTTGTTTTACATCATAAATAATACCAGACAATAAACTCTTTATAAATTAAAGAGGGGCTCACAAAACCACCAAATACACAATCACACCACAAATACGCACAACACAGTCAAAGATGGATAGATAGGGCAGGGTGCACTTGTAGCAGATTAACCTATATGAGCACCTATACATGTGCTCATTGTTCAATGTGCTTAAATTCTTAGTCACCAACCATATAACGAGCCACCCCAGCTGGATTTGTCATCTTTTATTGCCCCACGGAAACACATCTGTTGTTATCTGTGGTACTTTTGCACCATGTTTTTTGTTTTGTTTTTTTTTTTTTCATTTTATTTGTCACACTTGTTGTTACTTTGAAGACATTTTATGAATGTGCTTGTGTGCCGTGGTAGGCCATGTGTTTTCTTAAATTCTTAAAAAATTCTTAAATTGGGCGATTCCTGTGAGATGTGCAGGCATCTCGCAGCGTCCTCAGGATAAATGAACATTTTTCTCCTGTTAATTTTCCTTCGTCTTTGCCTCTGTGTGAATATGTGTATGAAAACACTTCTGTTATCATTCTTCACCCATTTGATGTCTGTTTAAAATCATAAGAAAACCCTCACCTGAGGCATTTCACCTTCGTAAATGTGCAGTCAGATTTTCTCAATGTGATCTGATGTTAATCACATACACAGACAGACAGAGCTAGTGACGGCCAAAAAATAATCTCATCAGTCTCGTGACAATGTTAAGATGGCAGCCATGTTCCGCCCTGGCCCTTCTCAAGCCTGTTCTGTGGAGAAGTAACAACAGGAGCTGACACTGTGCGATGGGAGAAACCCGCAGGGCAGAGTTCAGCTCTAAATGTGATTCAGTCTTCGAACGTGTTCCCTCTTCAGGATTAATCCAGTCTGGTGCTTGTGGGCCATATTTAATAAAGTTTTCCACATTTAAATGTGAGACAATAGACGAGCCCTGTGTCACACCCTGCACATGTTGACGTGCACAAGTGCACGCACAAAACACACTCAAGCACATTACTGAGCTAATGAGTGATCTTTCTCACGTTGACAGCGTGATGTGATGTGGGCTGGAGCATAGCAACAGGACCTCAGGGCAGGTTGCAGAGCACAAAGACCCTCTTGTCGCTTTATGTCCCTCCCTTTCAGCTTCTGGCACATTTGCTCGTCATGTGCTCTTCTGTGACAACAAGTCTCCCATGTCTTCTTCTATCATTCTTTGAGTTTGTGCCTTCAACATTAATTGAGTGTATCATTTGCTTTAAATCACTCATTTTCAGCTCAGCTTCCTCTCAGCTCTGGCATTTCAGAAAATGAAGATGAGGGACAGGTCAGCCACTCACCGTTAGACCTTCCTCTGAACTTGTCAAGCTGCTAAATATTGAATTCACATGAATCTGCTCTGAAGATATTATTGACCACTTTTATGTGAAATTGAAAATATCAGGCAGAAGATGAGAAACGCATTACTGCATTTGTGCGTTTGTGCAAAAAGTTGATGAGTTGACAAGATGTACCGACCCTGTTGTTTGCATGTCGGAGGGCAGCCGGCCAGATCTGTGAGGATGTTTGGAATAGATCTGCTTCTCTGCAATCCACCATGGCTCGAGATTTGGTTGTTCCAAAAATCCATGTTCTTCAGTGACAGTGTACCTGCAGATGCCATGATGGACCTTATGTTTTTAGAGGTTCTTTTTTTTTCTCCCTTTCCAACATATCCCTGAATGGGCCATAAACTCTGTAAAAATATATGCCACCATGTACTTTCTACATTACACCGGAAGTAAGTTATGGTCCTGGCATCTTAACTCTTCGATGTTATTTATAAATGCTGGCTCAGGGTGGGTGTGATAATGCATAGCCTCTGCCATGGAACAGCTGGGGTGGCACAGAGGATCATGAAAGTATGGCTGGGGAACAGGGGAGAGGCTAGACACTGGAGGCAGTTGTTTATTTTAGATGTTCTCTATTTATCTAGACAAAAAAGTTATGAGATAGTTGTAAAAATGTTTGCTGCTTCAGCTGCAAAAAGCTTTTGCAGCTGACTCAGATCTTGATTGCACTAGTCTTTCAACCTTTTTTGAAAATTCCCACAAGCCCTCGCATAAGTCTATGCAGTAGTAAAAGCTGTTGTTAGGATTGTGTCTTGCTTTTTGGATTGACAAATATTTTCAAATATTGCTACATTAAACATTTATTCACATCAGTAATATCTTTTCAAACAGATTTCATTTTTGTTTAGAAAGCAGGCACTATGGTGTAATGTTATGTGTATGTGGTCATGCAAAAAGGATCAGTTTTATGAAATAGTTGTCGAACAGCTACACAACACCCTGCTCCTTTAAGACTGCCCTTTTGGTTCTGCCGTTCGCAGGGCTTTGATGTGAAAAGGAGCAGCACATTTACTTTGAATGGTGGGTGGCACTTGAGTTTCCTTACAGGAAGTGCTTACGTTGATGAATGGCAGTTTCTCCTCAGGGGAAATAGTGGGTGACACAAGTTTGTGTTCAATTCTGGTTTGTTCATGGTGGAGAACATGCTTGTATATTTTTAGATGCCGAGGGTATTTAAAAAAAAAAAAAAGAAGAAAGAAAGAAAGAAAATCTTCTCCCCTGGATTTTAAAACATGCTCATCACAAGCTGGAAACGGTGTTTCAAATTAATACAAGACAATATAAAGAGACTAACGACGATAATGGTGGTGATTTGGCCAGTATAAAAGGGAAGTTTGTGTGTCTGCCACCTGTAGCAGCAGCTGTAACACAATTAAGTGTTGGAGAATATTGGAACATGTCACTCAGCAGAGGAGGATGTCTGTTACTTCTGTCTGTTAGATTTTCTGGTCTCTCTCTCTCTCACGCACACACACACACACACACACACACACACAGAGCTTCTCCTTTTCTTACACTCTACTGTCAGTGTGAGACATCTTTGAAAGAACAGCTCAGTGAGCTCATGCCCAAATAAATGTGTTTGTTAAGTCCTTCCAGCTGATTGAGTCACAGAAAAACTTGTATGTTTTCCTCTGCTTGATATTTGATCTGCAGGAAAGGATGAGTATGATGCTGTTGATATTGATGTGCGACATCTGAACCATTTTGGCAGAGAGTGGAAATCTGTGTGTCCGTCTGTCCAAACCAATCCAGGCTAGAATCGAAATTTACAAGCTAATTTGTGTCTGAGCCAACAAGTGTTGAAGGATTCAAGACTCTCTAGTTGCTCAGCAGTTGCGAAATGTGAAATTTTGAGGACAACAACAACAGCTAACCTCTCGCTCCTGATGGAAGCTGAGTTTATCATGCATGACTGTTTTATGAGTGTGTTCACGCAAAAATAACGTGACGGCGTAACATGAATTTAAGTGAGATTTGGCTTAAACACAAGATGGTGATTATAAAGCACTCATCTTCTGTGGGATAGTTAGGAGAGCCCTGCACAGCTGTATTAATACAGACATTTGATTTGTTTGTTTTTAGCTGTTGCGTAATGCTAGCTGGAACCCATTCTGCTCTTTTCTCATCCAGCCATTCTCAGCTCTAAACGTGCCACCATTCTGCACAGTGGGTGAAAAAGAAAACAAATGTATTTCTTTAGTTGCATCTCTGCCAGTGTTGTGCGACGGGTCAGAGGAAAAGAAACTGCTTTGCCTTGACCTGTGTGCTGTTTGCTGTCAGAGAGAGTCAAATCAAACCCGAGCAGCCAACGGGGGGCTTCGTTTGTTTAACTGCTATTTCATCATCTCAGCAAAATGACTCTGTGTTGTTTCCATGTAGTTGAGTTGATTGTGTTGATGAGTTGAGTCTTCTTGAGGAGAATCACAGTAGAGAGAATGACAACTGACTGTCCTTGCAATGTGAGCCAAGCTAGATGTCAAGTGTTGTTGTGTCCATATGTTAGACAATCTAAGGCCTGGATCTGCAGGATTTATAATGTCCAGTTGTTGAAAACTGAGCCTTATAAATTCCACTAACGCAGCGTTAACAGCAGGGGGAATTGTATTTTGTTGCACTGTATCGCTCCATTATTATATTTTTCTGCCCAACCTTGTCATCTTGGACAATGTGAAGATGTGTGAGTGTGTCCAGCTGAGATAATAACCTCCTGTGGGTAATCAGAAGGCTCTTCCTCTGCAGTAGCATCGCTCTGTTTCCTGAAAGCTGAGCCAACCGCTCTTCACAATTTCTATTATGAGACGAGAAACACATTAGTGAGCATTAATATTACATTACAAAAAACATCTGTGCCACATTCAAAGTCATTTTTCCCTTCCCAGATTTTGTGTGTGTGTGTCATGGCTTCCAGTAACTTACAGATGCTTACTGTAACTGCTGGTGTCTCACTCCTGAGTTTTAACCAGTCATCACTGATACTGTTTTGTCGATCATTAGCCACTTTTGATTTATGTATCTTCCGTATTTTTATGAAGTCAAGTTAAATAACCATCAGACTGGTGCTTTGCTTTGAGATGGGACATGGGCTGTTGTGGATTCTAGGAGCTGCTGCAGAGTTCTCAGGTTTTAGCAGTGAGACATGCGGGGACCTTGACAAGTTCTAGACACAACTTTTCAACTTTCAGATTAAATTGCTTATCTGTTGGGATTTTCTGCTGAAAAAGAGGCTGGAAGGGAGTTCTTAGGTAGCAAAATAGTTAAACTGAGAAAAACAAGTAAGACCACAGAGAAACTAAGAAGGCTTAAGCCAAGAAAGGCAGATCCAGACAGTAAAATAAAGATATTGCATACTTGTCTGGAGAATTCTGCCAGCATGTGTGTTCCCGATGTTCCTGCTCTTCAGGGTACAGCCAGGAAAGAGAACTGTCTCGATCACAATAGGACCAACTTCAGAGTCCGAGACTTTATCTGCCCCAAGATAACAGGCTGGCTCTTCTGTTAGGCTGTAGCTCAAACCTTAAGGCAGCTGCCGTGACACTTTCCAGCCTGTTGATCCAAGCCATAGACTCTCCGTCTGCTCAAAACAATCATGGGAACAGAACAGAAAGAACCAGTAAAGCCAATCAACTATCTGCTATGAATTATTACATTTATTTTTAGACTTCATGTCTTTCAGAAATGCGGCTTGAAGGAAAACAAACAGTACTATAACTTGTCTTCAAACTGCAACAACTTTTATCTTTGCATGTTCTGCCATTGGTTCATTGGCTGGATCAACACTGTCCTCGGCTCAGATCTTCTGGCATTGTTAATAATAGGTGAAGTAGGCCAAGAAACACAGGCAATAGACCATCAGACCCCTGTCAAACTTATTTAAAAGAGAAAATGAAATAGCAAAATTATTGTTATAACTGTTTGCTACACACATCCCTTGAAATTTGCAGACCAACTTCCTGGTCCACGTATGTTGTTGTGTGAAAATCAGCCTTTTCTGTGATCATCCATGAGTGTATTTCAATTTAGTTCTCCTTTACATATTTTTCAGTTTTTGTTGTCAGACATTACATGAGTATGAAACAGTGGTTTAATCACCAGCACTGTGGTGACACGTTGGTAAAAACATCATTCTGTTTACAAAAAGCATGACATAAATCCACGCTGATGACAGCAGGCGGTCGCTGAGCAGCATCATTGTGTTGTCCTGTTTTTTCCATCCACACTATAATAGCAGGCTGGAGACCATTTTGGAAGAGCTGTGTTTTTCTTTTGTTGTTTTTTGTTTTGTTTTGTTTTGTTTTTAGGTGAGGACAATGCGACTTAGCATCACAGAGGACAAAAAAAAGAGATTCAGTTATGGACCAACCCTCTGACCTACTGTTCGTGCCGTACTTTGCCACACTCACAGCTTTTATCTTTGGACAGAAAATACTTGGGAGTATAATGTTATTACAGCTGATCGATCCAATGTCCAGAGATTAGAAAATAACAGAGTAAAGCTTAGTTTTACTTGAATTGTTCGATAGTTATTTCGGGTATAACCTCTCTGTAGGCTGACTTTTTTTTTTTTTTTTTTGCTGAAGTTTCATGATCCTTTCATATTCATCAATCAAAGAAAGCTTTGCCTGTCAAGCTCTCAGGAAATGAAGAATCAGAGGTTTGTGCATCGTCATTAGTTATGTTATTATATTGACAGATCCAAAATGAGTGGAATGAAGAGAAATCTGTTCTGTGGACTTTCCCTTTTCACTCTCTCAGCTCTCCCTCAGTGTCTTATGGTTTTTGTTAATGCACCGGTCCTCGAAAAAAGATTGCTTCCTCTGAAGCCCTAGATTGACTCACTTCCTCCTTTAGCTTTCTTTCATGCTCTCTTTCTCTGTCTGTCTTTCCTCCCTGTCTTTCTTAGGTTTGTGGTGATCCTGTTTAGAGTTTCCTGTTGTTACATGGTAACACAAAGCTGAAGGCACGAGGTAAGATGGATATTTGTGTGTGTGTGTGTGTTGTTGTTGTTGTTGTTGTTATTGTTGGGTTTTTTTTAAGTCTGCAGTCAGTGGGAAAATGAATCATGTGTTCCAGCACTGAAAGTTTCTTGTAAAGAGAAGAGAGTATAAAGGAAGAGAGTTTCATCAGGGTCGTGCTCGGGCATTTGGATGTTGCGGTTAGTGAGTGAAGTGAGTGAAACAGCTGTTTGGAAGAATCTCCTTCTCCTTTTGAAGGTGACAATGGGGGCACTAATGGTGTATAAAAGCGCCTTGAGCCCTCAACCTCAAAGAAACAAGACAGATTATTGCAAACACCCGTTTCTCTGTCTTTTCATAGCACAATGAAGTCCATAAAGTTTTAGCTCTTAGCAGGCTCTCTGTGCCTGTCTGTATGTCAGTATAACAGAGGATGGCACATAAGGACAGTCCAGTGTACACATTGGGCGTCATAGACAGAGGTAGAGAGAGAAAAGGTTTCAAGCTCTTCCTGTTTAGCTCTTCCTCCAATCAGCTGATAGTTTGAGCGCTGATGCCCTGACAGATAAAGCATGAGCAGGTTAGTCAATTGAAAACTACTCCTGCTCTTCCTTGGCCCGCAATTCGGCTTCATACACACAATCTGAAGACAATCTGCACATTCAGGCAAGATAATGGGGAATTCAGTGTTTACCACTTTACAGATTTGATAAAAATGAAAATGGCTTTGTCAACCAGGACATATGCAACACAGAACAGTGTGATGAATATCTTTTAAGTCACAGAGGATAAGGAGCACCTCAAACTTTATATCAATAGAGAGCTTAAAGGCCTAGATATAGAAAAGGGTGTGACCTAACATGGGCCACCTATCACCACTCAACCTTACCGTACTATGAATTACATCTTTAATTTTAATTTAATTTGATCAGTTCAGAGAAAGATTCTTTGACTGTTACAAGTCCTTTGTAGTCTGAAGCCGATTTATGGATCAAAGCCTTTGTTTGGTTGACAGGTGAGCTGTTCATCGAGCTTATTACCACTTTTTTTTTAGGTCTTTGTACTAGTTTGAAGTCTTCAGTGGATAAGAACAAGCTGCAAGGTCAAAGGTTGAAGTTCAGGACAAAGTCAGAGTGATGGGCACTGAATCTAGCTTCTGCAGTTAAAGAGGAAACAAAAGTTAAAACAGGAAAAAGAAACCTCTCTCAAACATTACAGGTATTGTGGATACTTTAGATGGGAGGTATCATGAGCAAACGAAACAAGCAGAGAAGAAAGAGAGAAAGAGATAAATTAGATCATCCTTCTTTCCTGCCTTTTGGCTGTGTACATGACGCCATGTGTTTGTTTATTACGTATACACTGACATACAAAGAAGCACTAGTCGAGCAGAACCATGCACACCGCAAGCACCTACAACCTCACACACACACACACACATGTAGATACACCACAAACTTCCCGCATGCTCATACCACTCAGAATTTTACTGACAGTGACAATGCCACTTTTGAGAAGAATGAGTGGGTGTGTTGACTGGAAATAGGCGTTGTATAAGTCCATACAACCTAACTTTTGTTTCTTTAAACACAGTTTACGTTTTGTCAGTTAGTTTGGTTTGGTTAATTTTGGATTCAAGAAGTTGATTTCCATAAAAATTTAAATACTGGTTCTTTCTTTTCTGAATAGCAGAAATTATGTAACACTAGAAAGCTGAGACTTTCGCTTGCCTCAGACAAACAGACTTCTACTACATTTAGACTGTGTATTTTGTTTTGACATAACCACAACTGGTTGCGTAGCTTATTTTCTCCATTTTCAACTTGTAAGCTTACACGTGAACAGAACACAGTTGGGAGTAACTGCTGTGTTAGGGTTAGAGTAGTGAAATGCAATCTGTGCCTTAACGTTGGCTGGGCCTGCTGGAGTGTAAACTTAGCTCAGTCTAATAGAGATCAGGTCAGAGCGCTAATGTTACCCTAAGCTCTCATGCAATTCAGCCCTGGAGTTTATACTGTGTGTGTCAGGATCTCTGTTCTGGTGTGACAGGCCAGAGGCCATATGTTTTTCTGTTTCTTTAAATTGTGTGAGAAACTGATCAGATCTCGGAAGTTTAGGGTCAAAAGGCAAGGTGACTTCATATATTTGCCATTGCTCTGAATGCCATACTGTATATCACCTGGAGGGAAATTGACATGAAGTGGCAAGGTTAGACTTAATGATGAACAAATCAGAATTTTGTGGTCAAAGGTTAAAGGTCACTGAGACATCACAAGATGTTTCATTTTTATTTTCATTTCATTTCATTTTCAACGACTTAACCTTCAGGGTCATGGGGGGTGCTGGAGCCTCAAAAGAAGTTTCATTGCCAATTATGTCGTGACAATTTATTATTAAAAGGGTTAATAGTCAATTTCACAACATTTTCTGGCCATTATTCAACACTGTAAATCAGAAAGAGAAAGGACACAAGGGTCGAAGATGTGTGAAGCAGCCATGTTTTAGAATGTGTGGCTTCTTTGTCGCCTTGTCCGCTGACATAAAATACAGTTTTGTGACTGACTCAGAATCAGATCTAATGTACAAGCATTTAAGTCTTCACCACTTTTCTTACTCTGGACGGACATAGACGTAAAATGCCTCTTGACTAGCCGGTAGTGCCACTGGTTTGTATT
Organism: Remorina albescens; assembly: GCA_034769265.1. Lineage (NCBI taxonomy): Eukaryota > Metazoa > Chordata > Actinopteri > Carangiformes > Echeneidae > Remorina > Remorina albescens. The sequence goes on from CM068493.1 coordinate 5,918,916, forward strand.
TTCTCCATAAACTATTGTACTTAGTCATTGGCCTTGAAATTTTTGTTTGCTTTTTACTGCAATTTAGCTAACTAACCTCTAAACACACCATTTTCAAGTGTTGCTTAAACTATATCTCCATGCATCCTGCCTGATTAGGTGAAGAACCTCAAAGCTCGCGGAGAAAACAATCATTCAAGACTGAGAGTTTCATGATTTTTCACATTTTTCACATTTTCACATTTGCATTGTGTTGTTTCTTTACGCTGTTCTCTCTCAGGGTGTTGAAGATGGCAGTGTGGATCCAGGCCCAGCAGCTGCAGGGAGATGCCCTGCACCAAATGCAGTCTCTTTATGGTCAGCATTTCCCCATTGAAGTGCGACATTATCTGTCTCAGTGGATCGAGGGCCAGCTCTGGTGAGTTGCTCATCAGACCAGACAGAATGAGTGTGTGTACAAATGTACTCACATGCTTGAACAAATGTTTGTGCATGAGAGAATATTTGGACAACTCCTCTTCTCTTGTTTGTGGGGGTTTGTTTGTTTGTTTGTTTGTTTTTTTGCAATTTGTTCTTTTCAACACCTTATGTCCCATTCATTAACTCTATGCGTGCATTTGTTGCTTGTATGTCCCTGTGTGCATGTATGTGGGCTTTTAGGGATGTCATAGACCTGGAGAACCCACAGGAGGAGTTCAAGGCCAAACGCCTGCTGGACAGTCTGATACAGGAGCTGCAAAACAAGGCTGAGCACCAGGTGGGAGAAGATGGCTTCCTCCTCAAAATCAAACTGGGACACTACGCCAGCCAGCTCAAGGTACGCCTTTTGGAAATAGGCTAAAATATACAAAACCTCACAAGGTTTAACTCAAGTCTCACCTGCTCGGAAAAAACCCCATCTTCCCTTATTCATACAGTCTATTTCATGAGATTAGGTTTGAAGTCAGGTAGGCCAACGGAATTGTGGTCAGTGCCTTCCAGACCAAAAGGCAGTAACTATGAAGTAAATGTGGTTTTAGTTGAGGTGAACGATAAATTTCTCTGTCACTTCAGAAATTCTGACCTTGATTTGTTTTGTCATAAAAATGTCTTTGATCTTTGGTACCTAATGTATCATAAGGAGAAGAATGAAAAAGACTGAAACTGTAAGTTCAAACGCAATCCAAAAGCAACTCCAGAGGAATATTTCTCATAAAACAGAAGAATTCCACCTTCACAGGCTGCAGCTCTGTTTTCAACCAAAGCTTTAAATTGTTTACCATGAGGCAGGATGATAAGCAATCGGTTGGAAGGCACAACTGTTAAGCTCGTACACCTCCCTTGCCGTATTTCTTAGAAAAAAACACACAATGCCTGAAATGTTTTAAGAACAGGTTGTATCCACCATGAGAAAAACACGAGGACAACCCAAGTGAGGGCCTTGGTAGCTAGCCAGCGATGCTATTTATGATCGAGCTCCCTGCTCACAGATCCCATCTTCTGTTTGTCTTCTCCCCTCCCAGAGGGCTTGCAGAGAAAGAAGGTGAGGGGGCTCAAACTGCAATCCTGAATTCCTGCTGCGCTTTTCGATTATCTATTTATTTTTTTCCCTTCTGTTTATAGATGTGTGTTTACATATATTCATCTGGCTGGGTGTGATACATGTTTTATGCATTGTTTATATTATTTTTCTGCCATGCTTGAGATCCTGTAATACAATACTGGTTACAGTATGCCCTGTGTGCCTTTTTTTTTTTTTTTCATAACATGTAGTTACCCTTGTAAACTCAGTGTAATGAAACTAGAAACACTTAACAAGCAACTTCTTTGTCCAACTTAAAGAAGGAAGCATCAAAAATATCACAGATCTGATCCATTATCTGTCAAACTGAAAGTGAAACTTTAATTTGTTATACCGCTCAACAACAACAACAAAAAACCATTTACTGGTACACATAAACCACTCTGGTTGTGTGTGTGTGTGTGGGGCAATATGTGTGTATGTTAATGAGTCATGTCTTTATATAAAGTGTGCTGAGCATCAGAGATCAGTCTCATTAGGCTTGTCTAATGGGTTTTAGTGTCTGTAGCGTTGGCACTAGAACTTAGCGAGCTTCCTTGATGCGAGTAAATTGGCGAGTCCTGTGTCCAGCAGTCACTCCACTCGTCAGGAGCTAACAGGCCTTAACTCAGCATATGTGCTCCTTGTGTTTCAGAGCACGTATGACCGCTGTCCTCTGGAGTTGGTCCGATGCATCAAACACATCCTCTACACAGAGCAGAGGCTCGTTAGAGAGGCTACAAATGTAAGTGGGGTGTATATGTTGTTGCTGTGAGATGCAAAGCCAGCCCAACAACCTGCATGTGCGCCTCTGCTCATTTGTCTGCACGTAGTCAAATACAACCTGTGGCTTCCATGCATGATTCAGTTCGTAGGCTGCACAAACACAAACAGAGGCTTGGGTACGTAATGGTGAGTGTTTCAGAGACTGGGTGACGGGATGTAACTACACTGTGGCTGCTGCTCATCTCGCACATTCTGCTGATTCCCTTGTTATAGATGTGACACTGACGGACGCGGACATCTTCTCAATTGTGCTGAAAAATGCTTCATAATGAAACAGCCTTTGTGTTGAAAAGAAAAGTCAAATATTACAGGCTTTATAACAAGTGATGAGTTATGAAACCACAAAGGCAGCAGAGCATAAAACATCTGACTCTCAGCAGCTCCTGGGGTGAATTGATTTCCAGTCATAACATGCCTTTTCTATTAGTGGGATGCATATTTGGGCAGATTGAATTCCACCCTGTTTAGTCTAAACCTTTCGGCACCATAGTACTCTCATTCAGAGCTTTAACTGACCGCGCAGTCTGTCTGAATATGATAAGCAAATGCATTTCCTCGCTCGCTATTTTTGCAGTGTTCCCTATTTGCTTGTGGCTGCTGGGGATTTTACAGTCAAAGAGCCAAGCTTCCACAAGCAGTAGTAAATTCATTATGTCCAGCTTAATTTTGTGTCCCTGCTCAATCCCCCACCGATGTCCCCTATAGCTCAGCTTTCAGCTCAACAGCGGCCAGCCATTTCCCATAATAACTATCATAAACAATCCAATGACAGACAATTCGGGGGATTTACAGGCTTCACTCCATCCAGTGGAAAAATTACCTCAGCAGTAACTGTTCAAAAACCCATTATTTCCTCCGCCCTTCTCTCTCTCTCTCTCTCCCTTTATCCACCTGTCCCTCAATCACATTTGTAATTGACAGTCGAGTTCCCCGGTGGGTGGGCTGATGGACAGCATGTCTCAGAAATACCAACAGATCAACCAAGCTTTTGAGGAGCTTCGTCTGATGACCCAGGACACTGAGAACGATCTACGCAAGCTCCAACACAACCAGGAATATTTCATCATCCAGTACCAGGAGAGTCTCCGCATCCAGGGTGAGGCCAGAGGCCTTGGATCCAGTTAATACTGTTCAGCAGTGATCTGAGAATTCATGTTTTTACTGAATTAACCATCCGGCAGCCACTGGATCCTGAAACATTTTCTACATTACGGAAAAGTTAACTTACAGAAAAATTGTCATCAACAATTTTGGGTATTTAATTATTTGTAAAATTATGTAACAGTTCTAACAGTTCGAGCTTCTGAAAAGTGCGGCTCTTCTGCCTGATTTTAATTGCTTTGTCTCTTTGAAAAATATTGGAAAGATATCATCTGGGCATTTTTCAATATTGTAACCAAAACAATTAATTGATTTAAAGGAAAGTTAATCCAATCCGAATGTTCGTTGAAACAATAAGTGGCGCATTGAAACTGAAGTGTGCGATTCCCAGGAAATAAAAGTCTGTGTATCTCATAGCTTTGAGATATTAAAGTGTGAAAAAGCATTCAACATACATTTGACAGTGATCGGAAATGCTAAGATAGATCCTGTAGCTGTAGGATAAAGGTATGATATATCCATATCCTCTGTAAGCTCTGCATTTATATTCACATATATTCATATGTACATCACTCAGAATACAACGCCTCACTGCACTGTCATCTGCAATCCTTTGTGTGCAAAGGTTAGAGATTTTTGTGCCTCCTGTGTTTTCCCTCCACCATCTCTAACTCATCCCTAACCCCCTTCCCCCCATTCGGATGGCATAAACCTCCCCTCTCCAGCTCAGCTGACCAGCCTGGCCACGCTGCCCCCTGCTGACCGACAGCTACGGGAGCCCGCCCTTCTCAGCAAGAGGGCCACTGTGGAGGCATGGCTGACCCGAGAGGCCAACACACTACAGAAATACAGACTGGTGAGATGTGAACAAATACTCAGGGAACAAAAAACCCCAACACATTTTATGTTGTATATATGCATATATCTGAAATATTAAATGATTCTTTAACCTGACTGAGCGCCACTTTCTGAGGTTGTGCTTTTTATGTGGACAGGATCTGGCGGAGAAGCATCAGAAAACACTGCAGCTGTTGAGGAAGCAGCAGACCATCATTCTGGATGACGAGCTGATCCAGTGGAAGAGACGGCAACAGCTGGCAGGCAACGGGGGCCCACCAGAGGGAGGTCTGGACATCCTGCAGTCCTGGTGAGCTCTTTTCTACCTCCCACCAAGATCACAGCCACTGGACTCCCGCACAAAGCAGGTCACAGGTTTACAGGCTTGTAACTGGCTACTTCTGGGTTTATTTTTGAAGTTTATCGGTTCCTAATAAGAGAGACATAAACCAACATCCCTTATTTTCCATCTGGCTGTTTTGTTGGCCTTTTTATGAGGAAAAACAAAAGAAAGCAAAACCATGAATATAGCAATAAAAGTGCTGTGTACTTCTGGGCTTTTCTTCAGTACACATTTTAACAAAGCATCTAGGAAAACAGTACCTCAGACCGTGTCTGTCTTCAGGCCTAATATGTTTTTCCGGATGTTTCAGGTGTGAGAAGCTGGCAGAAACCATCTGGCAGAACAGACAGCAGATACGAAGGGCAGAGCACCTTAGACAACAGCTACCCATCCCCGGCCCAATCGAAGAGCTCCTCAACGAACTCAACAGTACCATCACAGATATCATTTCAGCACTGGTCACCAGGTTTGTGTGCAAGTTTTGAAGTTCATCTCCGCTTGCCCGGACTGAATGTTGACTAAAGAAGCTGAGTTGAGGGCAGTGAATGTAGGTCAGTATAGCTTCACCATAAGGATGTTAGTCAGTGAGTGGGTGTGCTGTTTGCACTGAGGCATTGGCCTTTCCTGAACTCTTGACCAGTGTAGCAGAAAAACCCTAGTTGCTGTGGCTATTTGGGAGCGTGCTTATGGGTGTTCTCTTGATAAAGTAAATCCTCTGCATAGCTGTTAAAATCAGATAATTTCACTTTTTCTTAAAAGTTACCGTCAGGATTTCAATCCCGGCTGAATTTTACGACACCCGTGGTCACCACGGTAACAGCGAGTGCTAGCTTCATAATAACTGAGTAGATACCCAGTGTGAAAAAAAATACTGACGCGCGACTGGTGTTCAACATGTTTACCGCGGAAGGCAAACAAACTTATGTTGTTTCAATAGTCAGCCGAAAATAATAGCAACCACAATGTGATTTCATGGTGTGAGTCATTATCGGTGCAGGAGCAGAGCAGAGTTAAGTTGGTTACCATTCTGCAGAGTTGGAGGTGTGCACCCTCTCGCCTGCAGCTCATCACTGTGCAAATCATTGATACTGATCTTTATCATCCCATTACACCTCTAATATTTAAAACTGACCCACAAATCTGTTGAAAATGTCGTCCCCTCTAAAAGACGCATCCTTGATAAGCAATCATGTGGAAAAACCACTTTTTGTGCTGAGTTGGGCACCAGAAAGGACAGTTTTGGTACTGTGTGAAGAGAATAACATAAACACTCAACACTTGCTGCATCGCATGCTGCATCTTTCCTTGTAAATCCCATTTCCTTTTCTATGTGTGATTAACCAAAGTGAGCACAGTGTTTTTATCCATCACAGGAATGCTGGACTCCATCACTGGAAATTCAAATACAGTATCTCTATTTAAAAGCGTCTCTTTAGAGAGAAAGTTTCCTAATGTAAACACCTTGAATGGCAGTTGGAGAACCCATGAACCATGTCATTCATGGGTCATGAAGACCTTGTAATGGAGTTGGATTTGTTTTGGTGTGGAGACGGTGTGATCTGTGGTTGGGGGATGAATGTAAGAACTTGAAAGAACATCCAAAGAAGTTAGTTAAATGAACTGAAATGGTGTCCCTGTCTACATGTGTTAAGGCCTGGGCCCCCGTGCTGAGCCAAAGCAAGCCTCCCCCCTGAGTCAAACATAGAACACATTTACAATATTACATCATTCACCTATTATTGAAACCCCATCAGTACATATGGTGAGACATGAGGAGAAGAGGACTTCTGACATGGAAGAGGGTGGATGTAAATGTGCCCGGAGGCAAAGGACAGTAAATGAAGGCACCTAAATAAATCTGCAGAGACACAGAGCATGCAGTGTGCAAAACATTAAAACAAAGCATGAGCACATACAGTTTGTTTCGCTACATTATTTTTTCCCCCAATGGCACATCTGCCAGGGTCTTTTAACCGTGTAGCATCTCTGAACTAAAAGTAATATGAACTCTACAGCTCCCTCTCTTTCTTTCTTAGATGATTGTCCCTGCAGGGACTCCATAGCACATTGAAAAACCATGTCACTGGCGGCCATTTCAGGCTGACCACAGACAGACCTCTGTCAGTAATTCACTGATATCCTGCATCTTCCAAACAAAGGTTATGTTTCTTCAGCAACATCCTCTATATATTCCCCTGGAGCCCCGGAGGAGGTTTTGGGCTGGAAATAGGAAAGTTATCTTCTCATCATCACGTAGTTCAACTACAAAGCAAATGGTTGAAATCCTCACAACAGCAGTATGTATTGAATGTGGCCTCTATCTGAGGCCTTTAGGCTTAACTATGATGTTTTGTTTGCTCCTTGCTGTGTGTGTGTATGTGTGTGGGCAGCTACACACATATGCAGACTGACACTATCAGAGGAAGTAATATTTAACCTTGTTGGTTTACAGTGATTTGCTTTCATGACCTTCCATTAGTGTGCAGTTCATTTCAATTAAGGTCATTTTAAAAGGCCACTGCTCCCGATTCCGCAGGTTAGCAGAGCACCAAGGAGCCCTGCAGAGATTCAAATGTCAACTAGCAGCTATTTTGCATTCAGCATTTCACACCAAAATACATTGTACGTGCAATCAGATGTGAAGGTGATTTAAACATGCATCGGCAGTGTTCAGTTTGCTGCAGTCTTTGCAAGCTTCTGCAGTTTTTCACCCAGTTTATTTGGATGTTGATGTTATGTTGTAACTAGCTACAGCATAACTCAACAATGATCCAAGGTGCAGGGTGGGATGATGTGCAGAAGGCCTGCATTACATGATGTGCACTATAACTTAATGGGCGTCCTTTCTTTTGTCATTCAGTTTAACTTTCTTTTCCTCTTTCCACAGTACCTTCATCATAGAGAAACAGCCTCCGCAGGTCTTAAAAACCCAAACCAAGTTTGCTGCTACAGTGCGCCTCTTAGTAGGAGGGAAGCTGAATGTGCACATGAACCCTCCACAAGTCAAAGCCACCATCATTAGTGAACAACAAGCCAAGGCCTTGCTGAAGAATGAGAACACAAGAAAGTAAGTCCAGTGTTATTATTTTTAGGTTACCAATATTAGGATTATTAAGGACCTTTCTTTTTGTTTGTTTGTTTGTGTACTTTGCTTTCCACACATCACATGCACTCATCACACTTTAAGATCCATTATCTTGCCCAAGGGCACATCAACATCCAGACTGGGGGAGCTGAGAAGCAAACCGCTGATATTCCGATTAGTGCAGTGGTTAGTCACGTTGTCACAGCAACGTGTAATCCAGCTGTTTCCCTTATTCATTTGCACATATTAGTATCCCTACTTCCTGTAGTGGGAACTCAGCAGTGAGCTCCAATTGTGCCATTAAAACAAGGAGATCCAGTTTTCCACAAGGATGAACTACGGCCTAATGTGTCAAGCGTGGTGTGTTTTTCAGACCTCACCACAGAGACATGGCTGGAACTTGTACAATGCCTCAGGAATCTATGGTGTGGATGCAGAGTCCACATTTAGCCTGTTCCACAGTCTTAGTACACATTCCTCCTCACTAATGGAGACCATCAGACTGTTGGTCAGCCAGGCAACCATTGGTTAAGTTGATGAGAAATTTTGCCATCAACTGCTGTGTCCCATCTAAGCCATTTGGCACAGCGTGTTCCTGCAGAATCGACACATGTACATACTGGAAATACAGAGAACCTCCCAGTTGATGGAAATGAATGTAATTTTCACACTCAAAACACGTGTTCTCACACAACTGCCCTGCTCCTATATCATTTTGTTGCAATTTAATTCTCAGCGCTCGAGGGAAGCAGGTCAACTCCATCGACAGTGTCTCTCTCTGTGTCTTGCAGTGACAGCAGCGGGGAAATTCTCAACAATAACTGCGTTATGGAATACCACCAAACAACAGGCACTCTTAGTGCCCACTTCAGGAACATGGTAAGTGCGCCTGTGTAGTGCACATGAGTTTACGCAAATGACATTTTGAACAGGAAATCATATGACACCGCATCTTACCTATTACATACTTAAATATATAGAGAGGTGCATTTAAAGACAACTATGAAAAACTAGCGGACGAGCAGGAAAAAAAGGTTTGATGAATATTGTCAGTTAAAAACTGTCATACAAAAGCATTTAATAAATAATGTAAAGACAAGGATTAATTGTGCTAGGTACAGAAATTGATAAATCAGAGATTGAGAATCTAAAATTACCAATAGAAGGGTCATTGATTGAATGAGTAAATAGATTTTTTTAAGAGCACAGAAGCCAAAAGTTTAGTGTGAACTCATGGGAGTGCGACAGAATCACCCAACCTTTTATTCGTGATGCGATTCGTATTAAAGGCATCAGAGGTTTCACCAGGAATCAACCATAAAGAGCAGAGTGGCAGATCATATCAGTAGGTGTTAGACTTGCAGCCAAAGGAAGCCTTATCAGTGTAAGAAAAAAAAAAAAAAGTTCCTTCAATATGTGTTTTTAATTCAATATGTGTTATAATTCAATATTTAGCAAAACAGGATTTTTTTCTCAACAGAAACTGAACAAAATTCCTCACCAGATTTGATATGCGGGTCAATATGGATATTATTTTATGAATAAAGTGAAAGTGTATTCAAACAGCACTGAAATCCATTTTATTGGAATCTGGCCTATTGACTGTGCAGTGTGCAAAGTATAGAAGTACAGTATGTACTTTACTGTACGTACCCAACGGGACCTCAGCACTACTTTGGAGGATCAGTGCGCAGCATCAGTTGAGCCTTCTCTCTACATCGCACAAGTTGTTAGCAACAGCCCCCAAAGCCCTCCATGGATAATTTACATGTCAGCCCTGTAGCAACACTCTAACTGAATTATGCATGCATGTACTTTATGTTTGATGTGTGCATTTTAGGCTAACTGTATAGGCAACGTGTATTGTATATGCAATATACCTCATTGTTACACATGTCTTATTTCTTGTAGTCTTTAAAGAGGATCAAGCGGTCGGACAGGCGAGGAGCAGAATCTGTCACAGAAGAGAAATTCACTATTCTGTTTGAGTCCCAGTTTAGTGTTGGAGGAAATGAGCTTGTTTTTCAAGTGAAGGTAAGAGAGACCACACAGATTGTACAGATGAAATGATTACATTAGCCTTAGCACGCATACACATTACCTGCCTTAAAACCAGGAAGAGGAAAAATCTATGAATTTGTCAGCCCAAGTCACAAGGCCTTGAGCTCCTTCACTGAGACATGCAGTCCATTTTCTGGTCTTTTTCCCGTTCCTCATCTGTATTCTACTTGGTGTGATAATGTTGAGCATTCATGGACTCCTTTCTCTCTCTCTCTGTACAGACGTTATCACTTCCTGTGGTGGTAATAGTTCATGGTAGCCAAGACAATAATGCCACGGCAACTGTGTTGTGGGACAATGCTTTTGCAGAGCCGGTGAGTATCTGTTCTTGTGTCTGTTTTCAAAAAGCTGCAGTTCTGCTGATGTCAATCCACTGGTGTCTCCTGTGCGTCTACAGGGACGGGTGCCTTTCCTTGTGCCAGATAAAGTGCTTTGGCCTCAGCTGTGCGATGCCATCAACATGAAGTACAAGGCTGAAGTGCAGAGTAACCGAGGCCTGTCCGAGGAAAACCTGGTCTTCCTTGCTCAAAAGGCCTTCAGCATCTCCAGCAACAACCCAGACGACTACCGCAACATGACTATGACCTGGTCACAATTTAACAGGGTCAGTGTGAGTTTCTTTCCCCAGGGTTTCCCTTCCTTTGTTTCACAATCACTGTGCTTGTATAATAAACACTAATTGGGTTATCATTAGTTTTAATGAATGGATGTCCACAGGCCATCTTCAGTCAGCCACGTCGTCCACATGGTTATTCTTCACAGAGCAATTGAGCATTGGTTATTCATACATAGAAACATTTTTTGCTCCATTGCCAGTGTCCTTACTGTTCTGTTCGAGCTTAGTGAGAATCCCTCATTGGATGTCAGGTCTTTATCTTAATGGGCCTGTTTGTCCACACAGTGAAAGGCTGGAGTTCTCATTTTCTGGCTCAAAGCAGCTGGCGAAGGCAGAAAGTGCACTCACATTCACCACACACCATCAGTCTCAATGAATTACAGGAACATCAAGTTTCAGCCGCTTCACAGACTCGCGTGTAGGGCCACATATAGACGCACGCTTCCACTCAGTCTCTTTTTGTTCCTTAGCTACATAACATAGGATGTGTTGTTTTCTGTATTTATGGACTAGAAGACTGAAAACATTTTTTAAGAGATATAAATGTGCTTTTCCAAAAACATTTTCCCCAAAACTTTTTTCCTCCACAGGAAAGCTTGCCAGGGAGGAACTTCACATTTTGGCAATGGTTTGATGGTGTGATGGAACTCACGAAAAAACATCTCAAACCACACTGGAATGACGGGTGAGGAAACTGCAGTTGTTTTTTGCCAGTTTTATTCTTTAGCAAAAAAATATGTCAGAACAGAACAATAAAAGAACTGCATCTCTTTTTCATTTTGACAGCTGGACTGTATGTTCTGTAAAAGCAAAGTGTTTTCCTCCCCCCATTTTGTGAGTCCTGATAACTGAGGCGATGGTTCACTTTCATGATTTTCCATGGCAACACGGGGAACCAGGCTTGTTCTTGCCACTAGACTAGGACTGAATCAAGCGGGGAAAAAATGTTGGAGGAAAACACTTGACACTTGTAATGTATTTTTCAGTATAAATTTGTGGGGTTTTTTTTAGGGCCATCTTGGGCTTCGTGAACAAGCAGCAGGCCCAGGACATGCTGATGTCCAAACCCAATGGTACTTTCCTTTTACGCTTTAGTGACTCTGAGATCGGAGGGATAACAATAGCCTGGGTGGCAGAAAATCCTAACAAAGCAGGTATGACACAGTCTCATCACAGTTGGCAATAAATGTTGATAGTTGCTCAACTTCAGCCTCGGATCCATTCACCAAATTATAACCAACAAATACATGTGTCTTTGGCTTGTTATATGTTGCATCACCAGATGTTTGTTTACTCCATGATTTTGTGCAGTTTTAAGATCGTGTGCCTCCAGAATTTTTCGACCAACCCATAAAAAATGACAAAGAAAAAAATGGCCTTAAAGTACAGCAATAAGTTAGATCTGTGAGATATCCCACAGGTTTGCAGAATGATGTTGATGTTAGATAATTCTAATAAAAATGCGAATGAGTTGTTGAAATCTTGTGGAATAAAAGAGATCATATTCCTGTACATGCTAATGTGATGCTGCCTTTTCTCCAGGGGAGAGAATGGTTTGGAACCTCATGCCCTACACAACCAAAGACTTCTCCATTCGCTCTCTGGCTGACCGGATTAGTGATCTCAATCACCTCCTCTTCCTCTATCCTGACAGACCCAAGGATGAGGTTTTCTCCAAATATTACACCCCACCACTCTGTAAGGAACCTTATGTTTGGATATAAATGTATTAGCTGCAAAGCATCTGTAACGGAGAAAAATCTGTAGAAAAACTGTGCCGAGCTATCTGTCATTTCTCTCCCTTTATTTGTCGGTTTTAAAGCCAAAGCAGTGGACGGCTATGTGAAACCGCAGATCAAGCAAGTGGTGCCCGAGTAAGTATCAAGCTTTCTGGTCATCTGTCCTCCTTTTCTTCTGTTCTGGCTCTCTCTTCCTCTCTTTTTGCGCGACTGTCCACCCGCCGGTTTTTCCGCTGTGGCAACATTTAGAGTTAATAACTCAATATTGGACCTTGAATTCAGATCAGCTATTACTTTGCTGTTACAGTTGGAGGAGGCCAATTAAGGATGGTCAGATTTCCTGAGCGAGCTTGTCTTCCACTCATCATTAGAGTTAGGCTTGTTAGTCCTCAAGCCCTCCTCTCTGCCCTTCTCCTCAGTCGCTTTGTCCGCAATACAGAGAATTGCCATAATGATGCAGAAAGGCCCAGAAAAACATGCTGAGGGTAGTTGCTTAGGTAACTGCAGAACGTAGACTCATCTTTGTGTGTGTGTGTGCAGGTTTGCTACAGCCAATCCAGATCTACCAAGTGGGAACCCAACCTATATGGATCATGGTGCCTCCCCAGCACCTGTCAACCATCCTCATCCATATGGCATATACCCATCCATGTGAGTCAACTGGTCCTTCAAACTTATGTGCTGCTCTGTGTGTGTGTACATTTCAAGTGTTTTGTAGCTCTTGCTGTTTCTTGTGATGTCATCTTGTCTCAGTGTGGTGTCCCCTCTCTCTGTCTCATGGCAGGAGTGACTCCATGTTGGACACAGATGGAGACTTTGACCTGGACGACACCATGGACGTTGCAAGGCACGTAGAGGAGCTCCTCCGGCGGCCTGTAGAGAGCCAGTGGGGCGGCCAGCAGTCATGACCTTTAACCCCTTTAACCTGCAACAACACCAAACAAAACCTGCCTCCCAACATGCCCTACTTGCATTGAGATTTCTTATGATTTAATTCCACCCATTTCTCTTTTCTTTCAAATGGCTATAATGTGAAATGTCAACAATTGGTTGTGATTTTTTTTTTTTTTTTCCTTTTCAGCGTGAGTGCATGCACATCAGTGACTTCTCTTAATTTTATTTCCGTCCATAAGTGTTTCTAAAACAGACTAGGTATAAGGCAAAACCTACAATGTTACAGTATTGTGAAAAAGAGAAGAAGAAATAATGTTCATTCACATTGTGCATGCTTTTCCAGTTGATTTTGAACAGACTTAAATATTATCCTACTGTATGAAGACATTTTAACAGTTGAATGTTTTTATTTTGGAATATTTTCTTCTTTGTAAAAGTGTTACCATTATATTTTGATAGTGACATTGAACTTGTACTTTGTCAAAAAAGAAAAAGAAACTTATTGAAGAATTTTGCTTTTGCATAAAAACAGAATTTGCGTCATTGCTCTGCAGAGTTAGTCAGTTTTTCAAATCTGTATACACTAACCTAAAGGTAGATTGACTCTATGCGCTCTCTGCTGAAGACACACACACACATTGGCTCATGTGTATGATGCATCTGTTCTGATCTGTTCACCAGCTGAAACCCAGAAAAGGGGTTTATGCAACCCCTTGCTCTCACAGGGCTATTTGTCTTCTGTTTGTACACAGAAATGCAAATCTGAGCATTTACCCAGCGCTGCCTGCTTATCCTCTCAGGTCCCCTCTGTTCGACTCATCAATGCTACCTCGCACTATTCAACTGACAGTCCTGTGTGGTTTCTGTTGTTGTTTCTGCCTCACATTCACACCAGTAGGAATGACCTTTGGTTTCTGCTTTTTCTAATTTGCGTTGATGTGAGTGGAGAAGATCCCTGCTGCCTGAGGACTGACTCTGTTGGCTGTTTTATCTTTGAAAATACTCACCTGAAGAAGCCTGAATTGTCACAAGTGGTATGTATGCCTAAAATATTCGAGGTAGTGACCCTCCCTCCTTGCTAATCTGCCTGTCCGTCCACTTGTCCCCGCAGTCGTGTCATGACAACCATGACTAAATCACCTGTCTCTGTGGGACAGCAGATTCACCAGACACAGATTGATAGTTGCTGGTTTGAATGGTAGCACAGACTCATGGGCCACTGGGCCACATATAGCACCTCAGCCATGTCAAGCCTGTGACGTTCTCTAGATTTTGTTTCTGCTCAGTTTTTCATTGTGTGTCCTTCTCTACATAAAGAGGTGACATGCGTAAGTGTTAGTGTAGATACTATTACACACAAGCATACATTCAACATTACTCACACAATGCTTAATAGAAAGTTTTTCATCGACAACAGCCTTGCACCTCAGGAATGAATCACTTTGCTTAGCTGATGTTTAAGCCAAATAGAAAAATTATTTATGTACACAAAATATATGAATTTATTTTCTTTATCATAATTCTATTTTGTTATTGTTTCTCTGGCACTCCCCCAATGAATGTAAAGCTCTGTGCATGACCCGGTCGAGGATGTACAGACAAAAAGCTCCCCAGTTGACGCAAAAGTTTCATGTCTTGTGTCACCAGAAGTACCAATTGAAGGACATAAAGCAACTGGAAATCAGAGAAGAATATATGATGTACTTCTGCATTTTGTCTGGCACGCTTACAGTATTTAAAATATTCCCACATCTTTCTTTTCATCTTGTTATCCTATGGTATCTTATTTTCTCACCTGTCTTTGAAATCTCAATCGGCACGGGCAGTCTTGTGATATATGCTTTGTCACCATTATTCTCATAATTTTTGAGCTTTGTCCACCGTAGGCTGTGTATGTTTTGATAATATAGATGGCGCTGTGTGCTGTTTAATGTATGTAACGTGTGTGGTTTTGGGTTTTATCCCTTGGAGATTTTCCAAGAGAACAGCTGCTGAGTTGAAATAAAATAATAAAATTTTTATAAATAATTTTAACTCAACTAGTTGAAATACAGACAATTTTCATATCACAAAATAAATGTTTCTTTTTTTTATATTTTTACAGTTACCACCAACGATTGAACGGGCAAATTGGATGTGTGGAGTAAAAGCTTTATGAATAACCGCATCAGCCACAGTAAATGAGAGGATCCATGCAATTAAATACTTATATATGTACACAATAAGGCTTTAATTTTTTTGTTTGAGGTATTTATCATGAAAAATGAGTTTCACTATGAAGACACGTGGATTAAAATTTTTAGATTTTAATTAACTGTTTGACTTTCCATACACAGGAAGGAATTTTCTGTTTGGTAAAAACTTAGTGCTTTGAGTTGACGGAAAGTTCTTCTACGGGTTTTTCAATAAATAAATAAATCATTTAAGATTATAGAAATAATGTGCATCAATATGGGACAGGGATTAATAACATTATTCAGAAACAGACCACCAGACTTCTCACTGTCACTGCAGATTATTTTTGGTCAACATAAAAATCAACTTGCAGACTGTGGATGTTTTTGAACAGCAGGAATTAAATAAGTAACAATTCTAAAGGATTTTAGTTGTTTCCGGGTGTTGTCGCTTTAAAATTGAGTTATGTGTTCATGTGCAGATGGAAAAAGTGTTAAATCAGGGGTCACCTACTCTGGTCCTGGAGAGCTGTCCTGCATGTTTTAGATGTTTCCTGCTCCAGCACACCTGATTTAAATGATCCCCTCGTCATCAAGCTTTACTGAGGTCTGATAAGGAGCCATTCATTTGAATCAGCTGTTGGAGCAGGAAACATCTAAAACATGCAGGAGAGTAGCTCTCCAGGACCAGAGTTGGTGACCTCTGTACTAAATACTAAACAACAAGCTCCACATCCAGAACTGAGTATTTGGTCAGATGTGCGGGGGATGGTAAGTACAGGTAACTAACCTGAAGAATGATAATACTGGCTGGACATAATACCACTTTTTCTAAAAGCAATAGTTTTCATTAACCCCCCCAATAGCAACACACCTGTTCTTGCTCACAAATTGTCTTAACAAGCTCATGTCTGCCATCTGGTGGAAATAAACACATAATGTCTTTTGTGTGTTTATTTGAGCTGTGGCTTTAATTCCAATTATCTGACCTGGCATGTTGCCAGGTCAGATAATTACAATAACAATACAATAAAATCTGACAATTTATTACTAAAGTGATTCTCATTATCTGAATAAAGCTCTTTTAATTCTTTGCAAGCTTCCTCCAGAGAACAAGTAATTATTTTGGTTGCGTATTTAAGGTACTGGCAAGCAGTTATGTTTTTTATTATTTATACTTTATCTTTAGACAGCTGTGGCAAAGGCTGAAAATGTTTGTAATCCAGTAGAAAAGGCTCCTACAGGTCAGTCATGGGTTCTTGTTTGGATACTTAGCCTGTATTCATTAAAAGGGCTTTAAAGCAGAGATATGACATGATATGACAAGCCAAGATCGACCATGTAAATATAACAGTTCAGATTAAAACCTGGTGACAAATGGTTTGCACATAAAAATACAGAATAACTGTAAACGAGATCTACTACGTTTTATGTTTGCAATATTGATACAAAAATAAAAATACAAAGGTTACATCACCACCTGGGGTCAGTAAAGCCAAATGGATCAGTTGTGTACAGACCAAGCAGAGATGAAAAGGGGCCATTATGATGAATACACAAAGTGATATGGAACTGACTGAGAGGGCGGGACAGCTTACAAGATTACAAGGTCTTGTTTGTGGACCAGCGTGATTTGATGGTTTCTCTTCTTCTATTAGATGAAACAAATAAAAGTGTATTAATGTTAGTGTTATCTAAAAAAATAAAAGAGACAAAAATGGAAGAGGGGCTTTAATAATCCAGGTGAACTCCCCAATAAAATCAGCAAGAAGAACTGAAAAAGTTTAGTTTAACAAGCTTAAGTGAAGTTAAATCAACAACTGAAGATTCAAAACAGTAGTTGGTCTTTTCTATTATACATGACACCTGTGAGTTTACAGAACTCATTTTTGGTGGTTGGAGCAAAAAATAAATTAATTAAAAAAAATTAAAAATGCAGAGTTAAAAAGATGTTTATGGGTGGGATTTTATAAAGTTTCTGTTCCTGTTGGACTGCCGATCACATGGGCCGGCACAGGAAGTGCGGTGGCAAAACGCAGGAAGACACCACCCTCTGCTCGCCAGCTGTGAGCAATGGGAACTTCCTTTATAGATATTAACATTCAAATGCTCACACTGTGCACGTGTTTATCAGAAGTATTTTTGTTGTTCTGGTTTATTTTTTTGTTCTGGGGTCTTTGTGGCTTTCTACAAAAATCGGGGTGCAGTCATAAATCCTGGACCTTTGACCTGTTGACCTTCTCCTCTTTTTCACTGTAGCCAACTGGGATTAGACTAGATCAATGTCCAGCAGCCTCCAATATGATGACTTGGCCTCTTTTGTTTCGCCTCAGAGGGCAAAGGGAGCCTTTAGAGTCCTGAAAGTGTGGCGATGCTGATCCATTGGTCCGAGTCTGTCGGTGATGATCACAGCAGGAGGGAACGGTAGCAGAGCCATGGCTGACATCCTGCCACAGGAAACTTATGCAAACCTCAATGAAAAACAACAAGGTTGTTATTTTACAGTTGGGTTGCCTCTTCAGTGTTCGAGAGTGGTGACACAGCTTATTCTTTGTTTTCTCTTTCTTTCACTGGCTCTTATAATGTTTTATTTGAGCTCTTCTTTTCAACCTCCAGTTGTTTATCTCTGGAATTCATTCCTGATTCTAGTAAATAGTCAGTGAGAGACATCTTCAGCAATGTTACCTGTGGTCACATCATTTAAAGGACTCTTGTCCCGGCCTTTGGTTTAAGTCCATATGGAACTGAATCTTTGCTTGTAGACTGTTTCGTTGGAGACCTTCTCACATTAAAGTGAGACAGCTGGGCGAGGCGGTGGAGGCTTTTAAAAGCAGAACTTTTGTTAAATTATTTCTGATAATGCATAATACATGAACCTGAGAGAGGGAAGGGCAAGACAAGGAAATGGGGCAGTGGGAGTGTGTGGAAAAAAAGAAGAGGGCATGTATCCATCCTTCACTTCCTGGATGCCTGTCTGTCTCAGCCTACCAGCCAGTAGTCCAGTCCTTCATTCCTCTGTCACATTGACAGGTTGCGATCACTTCTCCCTCTCACTGCTCTGTTTGTCCTTAAGAAGTGGCTCCGGCCGTATTCACATGTTTGTTATGTCTCTCACATTCGTAAGATTGAATGCAAGAGGAGAAGCTGTGTTCTGACTGTAGATTAAGCTGCCTTACATGACCAATGCCTGTTAACACAACCGCACAGAGATGCAACCTTGAATGAGGATAAATAAACTGTTGTGTGTATCATGTGGTAGTTGTTGTTTATCATAAGTGCTTTTCTTATTGTTTGGAGAATTTACATGAAGCCTGAATCAGGTCCATGATGTAAAGGTTTAGCCATACGTGACAACTTGAACAGACGGTGAGCTCACACTCTGTTGCTGCACATGACTCCTTTCATACAAATTGGCTGGGATTCGATTAGCCTCCTCATTGTGCTATGAACGAAGATGCATTATCCCGTCTTATTGGCCATGTCTCATCTGATGATGGGAGTTGGCCTGACTTTGCACGTTACACCCTCCATTGTTTTAGTTTCTTTTGGCCTGGCCTCCGGAGCAGATGCTTCATTTCATGGTGTGTGAAACACTTGTGTGAAGGTTATAAGGCGTGTAATGATGTTGCACAACTGAAGCCTTTCCAATTGATGGTGAATGGGATTGAAAATATCGTTAGTCTCGTTTTTTGCTTTACTTGGTAATGCTTTTAGTACATTTGGCAACTCACATGTTCACGCTGCTAAAGAGCTTTTTCATAAACAGGTGACACAGTCAATTCGAACTATTATTATTAACAAGGATCAAGCTTTAAATTTGTGTTTGTGATGTTATGGTTAATAAAGATGAGCTCATTCAATTTTAAAATTTAAACCTATACCAAACTTCTGAAGTTCAGAGCATATATTCAAATGCAAAAAGGAAAATATCATACCTGAAAATGTAATACACAAACTTGCATGTTGTCTACAAAATGCACACATAAACCGTAGTTTGTTGGTCGGTCTACAGATGTGACCTTCTCTGAAGCCACTTTATGCCTTCTTAATATTTAAGCGGATTATTAGATCATACATGCTTAAAAATGGAAATAAAAGCTTCATTATTGAAAAAGTCCTTAAAGAGATTCAGCTGTGACACATGACATTAGGTTACCTGCAGGTGGCTTGGTTAAACTGCACCAGCCACCACACACCTGCCTGGAAAGGGTGCAGGACCAAATGGCTGTTATTATTGCTTTATTTTATATTGAACACACTAATTTATTTAAAACCGAAAGATCCCAACAGTATGAAAGAATGTTAGACTACATAAATACACTTTATCAATATTTTATTGGAAAAATATTTCTGCCTGTATAAGGCAGCAGTGTCTGAGCAATCAAATCGTCTTACTTAAGAATGTTTTTTTTTATTATTTCAATTTTTCTATAAATCTGATTTTCACAGAAATTTGATTTAATTCGTTTTTAGAGAAGCGCCCTCCTGTGGAGACCGAACAGCTGATGGCAGAGAGAGTTTGTGAGCGACTTTTTGCTCCGTGCAAGACTTTAAAAACAGCGGTGAAGCTCCGAGGTGCCGGACTGTGGTCTCTGCCGGACTGTGGTCTCTGCCGGACTGTGGTCTCTGCCGGACTGCGGTCTGTGCAGGACTGTGGTTTCTGCCGGACTGCGGTCTGTGCAGGACTGTAATTCGACTCAAACTTCACCGAAACTTCCAACATTGTCACGCCTGACGGATTGATCCGTGATTGCGCGTGCCCCACGCTGGATTTGATGTACGCGCACGCGCTGATTTCGGGCACGTGTTTGCGCTTTTGCTGCGTCCCGCGGATGCACGAGAGAGAGAGAGAGAGAGAGAGAGAGAGAGAGAGAGAGAGAAATAGAGACCCACAGACTGAGAGAGAGAGAGAGAGAGACAGTGTGGGAGCTCTCCGGTTTGCAAGCACTGCAAAAGTGTAGAAGCCGTGAGTGCGTTCAGAAGCGGACGTGGTGAGCGACAGAGATTTTGCGGGACAAGGAGACGGCGGAGCAGGCGGCAAACACACGCTGCAGCGGCAAACCCCACCTGAGGTCAGTGTTTTCAGTGTTTTTCTAGAAAAAAAGCCTATCGGAGGGAAGAAGGTCGCTTGCAGGGAAGCGGCGTCCTGACCATCCGGCTCCAGGCGGCACCGCGCACCCGGATCATGGACCGGCGGCGGTGATCCGGTGAAGGAGACCAGCGGACCCGGACGTCAACAAGTCAACTGCGCCGTGAGAGAATGGGCTGTTTTTCCACCACGGACGGGGGGGCTGCTCAGTAACACCGGGCGGATCATGGCAGGGGTTCACACTTCAGATGCCGTGTCGGGACATTTAATGAATCCGGCCGCCCAGGGCGCGACCAACGCCGGGGGAACGCCGGGCGATGCGGCCGGTACCAGGGCGTACCTGGAGGTGTCGGCCGCCGGCCAGGGCTACGGGGCCGAGGGAGTTTTTACCAACGGACGGTACCGGGACCACGGCAGTCCGAGGACCGGGAGTGCCAGCCGAGACAATTCAGCAGAGAGGAGTCAGGGAGCTGGAAACACGCCTTGCGGCATCATGAAGGTTGGTTGATTAAAACACTTAATTCTCCTTGTCAACGATTCTCAAGGTGACACAGGGGAGGATTTCTGTTTACCTCTGTGCCACAATAAAGCCCAACAAAGCAGGAATAAGCAATAAAACCCGCCGTAAGCTCAGTTACTTACAGGACTCTTTAGAGTTCCACACGGTACATTTATTTTAGCGACTCTCCATAGAAGTTATAAAGGAATCGCCCAGAATTAGACCTAATACCCTCACAGAGATGGACTGGTAAGCGCCAGGCTTCTCCAGCACATCTTCTGTATTTTGGCCTCACATGTGGGTGGATGTCCTTGTGTTTCTGACTTACTTTGACACAAGTTGAACTGAATGTGCTGCAATTGTGATTTACAGCAGACAATTCTTATTATTACTACTATTAAAGTTCCCAAACTTTTCAGACAAGGCCAAACGTTAAAAAGGAGTCTGACAGTTTGCATTCTTTGGAGTCATTTGTTTTTGCAGCACTTACCCAACAAAGAAAAACAAACAGTGTGATAGAACCACCTGGAATAATATGGGAGTTTACAGTGAGCATGTTGTGGTATTTGTAGTTGTTGCAACAATATTCATATTCTGCTGTGATGTGTGTTGAACTTTATTGTAGGAGACGTAAAGTTTTTAGTGGCTGAGCTGCAGCACAACTATAGTTATTTTTGAACACGCATTGAATAATAAGGAAGAAGGTCATGGTGGAAGAGAAGGTGCACAGATTTTAAAGTCTATCTGTGGGCCAGCTGCAGGCCGCCTCTCTCCATACTGCTCTCCCAGTAACACATAGAGGGATTTTAATACATGCAATAGCTGCCCGGCTCTAGTTTGGGCTCCCTTTACAGGACTTAATTAACTGATCTTCCACAAACCAACATAAACAAGTTGACAAGTGTCTTTACAGCATTTGCAGTGTCTCTCCGTCTTATGCTTTAGTAGACACGACTGTCGGGTTTAGTGTACAAGCAGTGTAGCCTCTCTTAGCATGACAGGCAGCATCATGGGGTCCTTGGTGGAGACAGAAGCATGGCGTAGGTGGGACACACTGGAGAGTCGCGTTCTGTCAAATCAAACCCAGTTTGCTTAGCAACTGACACAAAACACTATCTAATTCTTTGTTACCCCCATTATTTGATTCCCTGTGGATGTGAGCAAATGCAACGCACTCTCCTGCAAACTGTTAGTCCATGCAGCCCATCAGATGCACAATCTGCTGGTTAAATGTTAGCAGTACAGAGGAATTCAAATAAAAGTAAATTCCCATATTTCTTTTTATCCTTAAACTCTTCCAAGGTATTTATTATTTACTACCACCACTAATGTTTGATCGTTGTGAAAAAAGAAATCATATGACTCCCTTCTCTCCTCACAAAACAATCAGTCCAGTTCGGTGAGGCTAATGAGCAAAAGGAGACAGGAAAGCTAGAGGGGGATTGCGCTGTCTAAATATGATTGATCACAAATGTTCAAAGGCTGCCTCTCTGAGCACCATGTCCATATGTCGGTAGTAAGTGGCCCTGCTGAGCTTCGCTGGCACAATTTGAGAAAATTCTTGTGTGTTGTCTCCCGGACTAACCAGGGAGGGCATCCAGAATGAATTCATCAGTGTGGAGCCACAGAAACCAATATTGCTCCTGAAGCCATACAGCCTCTAACTGACAGGAAAGGAATGACCTGTGTAATAATGTGGAATTCAGACATATCAAGACTATAGTCTTCACACCATATTTTGTATGAGTGGCTTTCTTACTTCTGCATGTCCACTGACATTTGTGCGGTGCTTCTCTGTTGGGTGACTGCGCATTTGAATGCAATGTACTGGGTCAGAGAAAGTATGAACCCCCTTACTTGAAGGACAATGACTAAAGTACAGGAAGGATTCCTTCTTAATTAAAAAAATATGTCATCACACAATGAACTGCTATTGAGCTTAATACTTAGTCGAAATTTTCACGTTGTAGTTTTTTCACTCGCTTCACCACTCCAAGTTGTCCCTTTGATCTCAGGGGCATTTATGAATCGAGAAAGGTCCTTCAGTTATATCCAGTTAGCATGTTGTGTTGCAGGCACTCAGTCACATGTAATTTACGAGGTCCTTCAGGATGGAGTGTTTCGTAGCACAGAAGTGAAGTATGCCTTGTAACTTAGCATTCCTACGTCCAGCAGGTGTGTCTCAGTCAGGTTTAAGCACCTCTATAAAAGATGCATTGGACATTACAGTCACGATGTGGTGCAGACACTGTTTGAACAGCGAGCGGTAGCTAACTGGGTCAGCCATGCTACAGACTTCATGTAGAGCTTCTGCACACCCACTTACACTTGAGCAGCACTTAGCGGCGTGTGTGTGTGCGAGTGACGCTTCCAAAGGTGAAGGGGCTACGGGTCCATGGGAATGGAGGAAGCAAATGACTTATTACAGCTCTGCGTTACCTCATTAGCTTGGCCCCTTGACAAGCAAATCATGCAGGAGAGAAGTTTGTGTGTCTGTTTTTTTTAAGCGGGCATCCAACTTTGTCCTCTCACCATTTCCTCAGTCGGGGTGACAGTGTCATGGTGGAGAGCCTGCAGAGTGACTAGAGGGTAGTTTGTAATGGTAGCCTGCTTATGTAATGCTGGACTGTGGACAGCTGCAAGGATGGCTCCAGCCTGGCTGCTGGGTGAAAGGAACTGAAAACCAGCACAAGTAGAGAGGAAACAAACAGGGGTTTGTTTGTTTTGGGTTTTTTTTTCTAACAACGAACTAAAGGTAACACTATTGCATTTAAACAGATTCTCCTTTTCTTTTATGATTCATTCCCTAACTTTAACCTGAGCAGCAGCAATGGTCAAACATTTATTTTCATAGATCTGCAAGAAGGAAAAAAAACAAAACAAAAAACATAGTTCAAGGTTGGGTTAAAAGTCATCATTAACTGTGATGTAACACTGTTAACATCCATTGGGAATAAAGATCAATACAGATCACACGGGTATCAGTCCATCATGCGTGAAGTTCTACCTGCCATCCACCTCCACTATATCCCTCCATCAGCCCCGGATATCCATTCAGCATCTCTTTCATGACCTCATATAATATATTTGAACCAGAATGACCCAGTGAGGCTTTTCGTCAGCCCAAGAGTGTTCTGCAATTCTTAATAAGGGCCTGACATGTATGATTGGGTTATAGAGGAGTCAATCCTGCCAAATGAGAGCCAAAGCTTCTCTGAGGGAGCGAAAAAAGAGAACATCCAAGAGGAGTGGGGGGTGATACTTTGATTACAAGAGGTTGAAATGATGAATGATTCAAGATTGACGTTTTACCAATTTTATTTAGGTCAACTAGAACTGGTAGGGGGCAGCACGGCCACATTGTGCTTAGCGCTGTTGACCCACAACAAGAAGGTTGCGGGTTCGGTTCCCGGGCCTGGGGCCTTTCTCTGTGGAGTTTGCATGTTCTCCCCGTGCCTGCGTTGGGTTACTCCCATCATCCAAAAACATCATGTTTAGGTTAAGTGGTGACTCTAAATTGTCTGTAGGTCTCAGTGTGAGTGTGAGTGGTTGTTCATCTCTGTCTGTGTTGGCCCTGTGATGGACTGGTGACCTGTCCAGGGTGTACCCCGCCCTCGCCCAATGTGAGCTGGAATTGGATAAGCAGTAAAAGTTGAATGAATGAATGAATGAATAAAACTGATAGGTTAAAGGAGAATCTGTGTAACTGTGTTCCCGTTTTCTTAAACCAGGAGCTTTCCGAATTCATTTTGATACACTTGCAGACCTGCCTTTGGTGGAAAGTGAAGCATTCTGCCACATACTGTACAAAAAATAATGTCAGATGAACAGATAAACCAAAATTGTCCTCGCAATCACATATTCATCCTCCTATTTGTATCCTCACGGACCATACAAATAGAAGAAGCAGCACAGTGCTGTGTTTGACCATCTATGGCCCCGATGACGGCCTGTGACTCAACAGATGATCTGTGTCATGGTGGTGGTTATGCTGACCATTCACGTATCACCACCTTTCATAACTGCCCATGGTTGATGGGTGGATGCTCCTTTTCATGTTGCATTCAAGTTCAAATGGCAGAGATTCAGTGAGATTGACATTGGGGACGGTAACCAGGGCATTAATGTAATTTTATCTGAATGTTCCCGGGGTCGTTTTGCAGGATGATTCTGTCAGTGTGAAAGGGTACATTGTCCTGTTGAAAACATCCGTAAACCGAGGGGTAAATGGTGACGATGAACGGTGGAGCCGGTTAATGATGTGCACTCTGGCATCAAGGCCTTTATATTACATATTTGATCACGATGCCACAAATGGTTTTCATCAAAGTTCAGTTGCCAGTGCATTTGTTTATCTGCTCAAATACAGACCTATGCAAAAAGGAAGAGAGAGACAACTTCGTCTGCAGGGCATGTTGTTTTTCTTTGAACTTTTGGAGATCAGCTCTCCAGTGGCACCTTGGGTTTGCCGAGACCGCTCATAAACTGAATATATGCAACCAAATGATGAAGTAATTCCCTCAATATTCAAAAAGTGTTTAACTTGATGTGGTATTTATTTCATCAGTAATTTATCAATGATTTCATGATTTTTGCCTGGCAAGATCAGCCTGATAAATTGTGCTGTAGTTTTAAAGTGACTTAACATTTTCTCAAATATCAAATATCCTTCACTTCCAGCCTCTAGCTGCTGTCTGACACATTTCTACTGTGTGTTTAAGACAGCTTTTTTTTTTTTGTTTGTTTGTTTGTTTTAAGGCAGCAACTAACAAATATTGATTATTTTCTCATTGATTCTTGTAGTCTATTAAGCATGTGGGAACTGTGAAAAATGCCTGTCACAATAACCCAGAGCACAAGTTGACACCGTCACAAATCTTGTTTTTATCTGAACAACACATCTAAGCCAAAAACAATACATTTACTATAAGACCAAGAAAAGCAGAAAATTGTCACATTTCATAATCTGCACCTATCGAGCATTTGAGATTTTTACATGAAAATGATTTGTTGAACATGTAATCATGTTTCATGGATTATGAAAATTGTTGCCAATTGATTTATCTTTTTTATTTTAACTGCTACTCAACCAGTTACTGCAGCCCCAGATTGTTCACTAATATGTTTCACTGTGGTGTCAAGGTTCTATTTTTATATTCAAGCAACAAGAAATTTGGCAGCCACAAGCTGATTTATATCAAAATTATTAGCATGAGAGCTACAATGCACAAGATTCATTTATTGTTCTCATACCCATGTTGCTTTGTATTCACATGCATTTATTCCCTTTCCTCCTACTTTAAAAAAATTAATAGTTTCTATGTGTGGCATTTCCAAAGTGTACTTACTAACCTGCCTGGTACCTGAATAGACACATAGCTGCGGGGGATTTGTCAGACAGCGTCTTGAATTTCCGATGTCTTAAATTTCTGCTCCCTGATGGATCCCATTGTCAGGCTGCCTCTGTCCCGCCTATTGTTTCCCTAATGTGAGATTTGGCTGATCCCCGGAAGGATGGAGGACGCTTCAGTACAAGCCCAAACAAATAACACTGATTATATGTAGTGCGATCATCTGCGATGATGTTGGCGTTGATGAGAATTGGAATAAGAGCCCATCCACGCTTCACTGCTCCTATCACAGGCTTTATGTAAAAATAACTGCCCCTTACTAAGATGTAATTTAAAGTTATGGAATATGGGAAGAGATGCCAGAAGTTAGGCCACAGTGATGTCTCTTTCAAGGATTTTAAAGAGCCCAAGTAATTCCCATGTCTCCTACAGCAGCAGCAGCCCATACTGAACACTTGGATATTTTTGGAAAACAGAGATCTGCACTGCGTTGAAAAGGCAGCAGATGATGTGAAGTGGTGATTACAGCCGTCTGGGGCTGCTGAATCATCGCTTGCTCTCTTGGCTGGTTCTCTCAAAGCAGCAATCTGCAAAATACAAACATCTCAAATGGGCCTCTTTGTGTTTGAATCTGCAGTTTAGTGTCGAACAGAGAGCAGAAAACATCAACAGTTTTATAAAGGTCACTCACCCGCAGAGAAACACTGTGCTCAAGAGCCCCAAATGCATTCCTTGAAACAAGAGAGATTAAAATCTCAGTGGAGGGAACCTAAACAAGGGACAGCAGTTGATTTATGTATGTTTTATGATTTTATGTGGCTTTTTATTTCACTGTCATTTGAATTTCGAAGCTGTATTGTCATTCATTTCAAAACAAATTATAGAATATAAAGAGAACCACGAAATCAAGGTGACAGCGTTGAATAATAATAAAGTTAAATAGATCAGAGCCACGGTTTGTGTTTATTGGAGATATGGATGGCGCTCATCTGAGTCCTTACCTGAGTTGTTTTCTGAGGCTTGGTTTCAAAAACATTCTGCAACAGCTGACAAAAACGGACGATCACGATGACCCAAAACCAAATGTACAGTTGGAGAGCACTAATGCTAATCAGCAACAGCTGTACCAGGGTAGGGTTAGTGATGCCTTATCTTGATGATCTTTGTGGAAAGTGTGCAGCAGCGACGACACCACAGCGTTAGCAGGCCGTGTCCTGACGGAAAATTTCTGGGCATTGTTTTGATCAAAAGACAATGAGCCATGACTTTCGTACAGTGATATTGACTCAATCATAGGAGCTATTGTCATCTCAAGGACATAAATTAGGATGAGTGATATTTAGATTTGTCAAGCCGGAGGTTTCACGGGATCGTCTGGGCTGAAGGGAACAGGGGTCTGATGGATGAAAAGGACAATATGTTTGTGGAGACAGCTCCACCTGGCTTTGCTCTGACAGGTTTTTTACTGCCAGTAGAACATAAGGCACTTCCTTGCAATGGCATTTTTACTTTTTTACTAATGTGCAGTAAGACAGGAAAGGGATGTGGCAGTACACTCAGAGGCTTACCCTGTGACTCAGGATGATGAAACTGTTTGCAATGTTCAAAAATACAATCCAGTCCACCAAAATAAGAAAAGGTTGCATGTTCATTTTTAAAACTCTTTCAACCATTTGACAGAAATGTGTAGCTCAATAAAACATTAAGGAATCTAGAATTTGAATGACACAGGATTTCATCTGTGTTCGAAGGTTTATTGCGAAACTACTTCCAAAGTAGGAGAGTAGTGTTGAGTTAATTTGACACAAAGTCTCACTTTGAATTGTTGCCCAATGTGCAAGACATATAAAAGCTTTTACAAATCTTAGTTACAAATGTGTCTGGCTGAAGTTCAAGGATCCATCCAATAGAGTGACTAGAATCAAAGCTAGCATGAACTACACAGCTGTAGTTGCAGCTCTTCTGTTCATGGTAAGTTTAAAAAAACAATAAACACAAAGAGTCAGTCCCGATAGAACAGGCGGCATTTGGTGCAGATGAAATGAATTGAAAAATGCAGATCTCCAGAACTTGTAAATGTTGGATCAGCAAATTTATCTGCTTCAATGGATCCTATGAAAGTGGGGGACAGATTGAACAATGAAGTTTATTCAGCAGAGTCAGGTTTAATTTTTTTTGCTGCTGACGCTCTCCCGCGGCGATGCATTGCACTCATTCCACCAGTTTTCATATTCTGGCATGTTACAGATGTGAAGTGTGAATCCCAGGTGTCCCCCTAGTGATCCCACAGGTGGGAAGTAAACACAGAGGACAGAGCTACTTCTGTTTCTTTAAGCTTGGTTCATAATGAAACTGAATTTAAAAAGACAGGAAAGGGGAATAGTACAAGATACGACCAGTGCTGCCTCCTCAACAGCCTTGCTTCATTTCCTCAGATAGTCAATCTGTGAGGCTTGGCAAGCCAGAGGGAGCTCGCTGTCTTCACGTCCGCACCATTTCATTCTTCTGCTCCTCCTGCTGCAGCCCAAGGTGGTGTGGCGGAGTT
The DNA here is from genome assembly GCA_034769265.1 of Remorina albescens. Lineage (NCBI taxonomy): Eukaryota > Metazoa > Chordata > Actinopteri > Carangiformes > Echeneidae > Remorina > Remorina albescens. The sequence continues at coordinate 5,947,555 of CM068493.1, forward strand.
ATCTTGGTGCCTGAAATCAGAACAGAGAGAGAGTAGAGAGAGAGAGTTTGTATCTTTTTGTGCAAATGTGTGGTCATTCTCAGTTGCATAGAAAGTGACGTTAGTTAAGTTAAAGGTGACTTTAGCAGCTACTTTGCTGCAGCTTTTCTTACTCAAGTAGAGGAAAGCTTCTAAGAGGAAGAGGAACGTGAAAAACAAACCCAAGACAACTGTACCCTGAGTAAAAAAGAGATGAATACAAACTAATCATGGAAGTTATGACCAGAGAGGAAGGAAGTGATGTGACTGACTGTCTGACCCTGTTGGTGGATTTGCACGAAGGCATTTTCAGAGTTGCTGAGATGTTGGGAACATTATAGATATCACTCAGCGTCACAGTATAACTTAACTGTGTGTGTATACATGGACATGGAACAGTCAACAAGCCAAAGCTATCTTGACCTTTTCAACCTTTCACATAGATGTACACTGCCCGTCCAAAAAAAAAAAAAAAAAAGTATTTAGTTGGACTGTCTTTAGCTTTGATTACGTTATGCATTTGCTGTGGCATCGTTTCGATAAGCTTCTGCAATGTCCCAAAATTTATTTCCGTCCAGAGTTGCATTAATTTTTTTCCAAGATCTTGTACTGTTGATAGGAGAGTCGGACCGCTGTGCAAAGTCTTCTCCAACACATCCCAAAGATCCTCAATGGGGTTAAGGTCTGGACCCTTTGGTGGCCAATCCATGTGTGAAAATGATGTCTCATGCTGCTAGAATCCACTATTTCACAATTTGAGCCTGATTGATCCCGGCATTGTCATCTTGGAATATGCCCGGAATATAACGGGTAAGAAAAAATCCATTGTTGGAATAACCTGGTCATTCAGTATATTCATCTATAGCTGAATATACTTAGTTAAAACCAGGTGGTGACTTTTTGGGGGGGTGGGCAGTCATCTGTGTACGTTAACTGCTTAGTGTTCCTGATTCCAGAGTAAAAATATTGATTGCTAGCCAAAGTCTTCTTGTCTTTGACCGACTCCTGCAGCAGGTTTTGGTAGTATTTCACCGCAGGTCAGATACAGTGGTGACACCAGAGTGTGAAATTATGTTTGAATTCCCCCAGTTTGGAGTGGAGACTTTTATTCTGCAGCTACTGAAAAGAACCCTTCTGGTTTTCTTATGTCGGCTGGTTTCTGACATTATTTCTCCCTCGCCACCGTGGATGCCAGTGTTACTCCAGGGCTCTGTCTGCTTTGCTTTGCTATATTTGCTTTCTTTTTTTATGCCACTTTTTAGGCCTGTGTAACCTCGCACCATGTCAAGATCCCGTCCGCCACAGACCTCAGCTTATTTATAGATTTTATAATCGCAAGCTCACTCTTGTATTCACCCATTTTGAATGATGAGGAGCACAAAGCACTTTGTTGTTTCTTTTTCAGATCCACAAAGCAGAACAGCCTGCTGCATTTTCAAGCTGCTGCTGATAAAGATCATGCAAAGACTATTCTATGATCAAGTTGCAGCCTTCAGTCACCTAACCAGCAATTCTATTATCTCGTACAAATGATCAGTCGCATTTGAAACATTAAATGGGTTAAATATTTGCTCCGATCTGTTGTCTGTTGTCTTCTTATCATTTAATCAGACAATTTTGAATTCTAGATTTTTTCCTACATTTTTTCAGCAGACCTTAGTCTTGTGTGGTTTTGAAATTCTGTGCAAATTTGGTGCAAAGCACACAGTGCATTATGCAGTACAGATATTAAGTCATATGAGAAATCTAACTGTTGCTATAATATGAGCAGGTCCAAATGTGCAGCTTTAAATCCTGTCTGTCTGCTCTACCCTACACCTCTTTAGCCACTGTGGTTGATATTACCTAGTGGTACGGCCCATACTTTGCCAGCATTTCACAGATGGTGCCATTTTTCTTTCCCGCCTGGCACAGATGGCAGAAGATGAGGAAATTATGGGCTTCAAGCACATGAGCAGTTTGTGTGTAAAGTGACATACGATTTAAACTGCCTTGTTTGTTTTAATGATTGACCCCGTTTGGCATTTTTGTTGTTGTTGTTGTTGTTGTTGTACAAAATCAACTTCTACGTGTGATCAGAGTTTGTCTAAAAGGTAACTGTAAACCAAATTTTCATTTCATTATGCAGTTGGTGTTATTTTTTTCATTTTAAAATAATTTTACGTCTGAAACTTCTCGAGAGCTACCAGTTTTAGTTTGTGATTTTACCAAAAATCGGACTCCAGTGTCTTGTTTCAGAGCTTGGTTGTGACTTTGGTGTTTTCCCTCACACATTGAAAATAATCATGTGACTTCATTGATGAGTGATTCTTCAAGTTCTTCAGGTTGTGTAGTTGTGTGACACTTACACAACCTGAACATGAGATAGAATGAAACTGAGCACATATCAGTCTCGTCCATTTGAGACCTTGTCTTTAAATTTGACTGTCAGGTGCACAGATGTTACTGAGGCCATCTGCCAGTGGCTTGTTTTAAAGATGTTCAAATCGCTGTTAGCTAAGCCTCCATGTCCTCATTCATACCTCAGGGTGTCCTTTTGTGGGCTACAGTGCAAGCACAGGCATGTTACTCACACACTCAAACATTCCACTGATGCTCACACACACACACACGCACACACACAAACGGACGTAGACCTTTCCCCTAAACTGAAAACTCACGTCAATAACGTATTCTGTATGAACTGAAGAAACACAAATTGAGGCTTATTGTGAAATTCTAGTTATTTGTGTTTGTGTGTGTGTGTGTGTGTGTGTGTGTGTGTGTGTTTGTGTCTGTTTTGCATATTTGCAAGACAATACTGAAAGTGTGTAGTTCCTGACAGAAAAGGGCTTCACTCAGCTTTAAGGCTATGTAAGATATAAGTTTGGGGACTGGAGGATCAGGTACTGAGGTCTCATGCGGTCCCAGCCTCTATCTGTTGTGGGCCTCTGGCTTGCCAGACCTCAGCTGATGAATGTTCGGACTATCAGTTTGTATATTTATGTTTTCTCCACAAGTACGCAGTTTGCGTGTGAAGGGGGAAAAGGCTGGGCTTTCACTGTGACTTTGAAATGAAAGCCTTTATGTGTGTTTTTTCACAGTGAAACGTGTAGGGGTCCTTAGAGGGACGGATCCGGACTTTACACTGAGGAATGTGAAACTGTGCTGTCAGCTCTTCCCTGGAGCAGGGAAAATGATCGGGAGAGAAAGTACAAGACCATGATGACAGACAGGGAGTTCATTGATGTGGGTTTTTTGTTATCGTAAATGAAGAGGTGGAGTTAAAAGAAGGCTCAAATGAACTTTTCAGACTACTCAAAAAGCTCATTTGCTTGAAAATCATCCCCAGTATGTCAACAGTGAACAAATGAAACTGTAAATAAGGCAAACTACAGTACGGCTTATTTTAACTCAAATTTGAAGTCTTGTAAATGTAGGATTTTTGGTGTTTGAATCTAATCTCTATCGAACTGAATGAATCTTTTCCAAGAGCAAATGCAATCTGTAGTAGGAGCACAAACCCTACCTGCCCAGAAAATTTAGGAGCAGGGCCCTTTAATAAGTTCCAAGGCTTCCTTCTATTTGGGCATCTTATTAATGCCATTATGTAATGGAAGATTCCAATTAGCCTGAACAGAGCAGGTCAGTCTGAGTACAAATTCCCGGGACAGGGTGACACAGTTGTCAACAGCCTTTACAAGGTGTGCGAGAGGAACACTTGCTGTCCTGACCTTTTTTTTTTTTTTTAGTTTGTTTGTCAGAGGTCTGTACCTGGAATCATATTCCTATTTTCATGTATGTGTGCACACGTACATGCAGGATCGTTTCGGAGGTGTATGCACAAGAGCGAGTATGAAATTTGAGTGTCAAAAGGTTAGACAGTCATGCAGTAGGGAAGTTGGTTTGGTAATCAGGGAGAATTAAGGTCAGTGAGTATGTAGCTCAGATTGTCAGTGGGCTGGTGGCTGCTGAGAGGTGTGGGTGGCACACAGCATGAGCCAAAAATAAACATAAGGATCTCATTTAAACTAATTTGGTGCTCCTAACAGTGGATGTAACTGTTACACTGAAGCATTTGTAGCTGTGATCATTGGATAGCAGCTTGCTTATGAATAATGTTAATCAATTTGCTGAATCTGCTTTCGAAAGATTTAAATGTAACCCAATCTTTTTGTGTTGAGCACATTGTGGGGGGTTTTTGTTTGTTTGTTTTTTTTGGGTTTTTTTTAATCCACCAAAAGCCTTAATCTTCAAAACAAGGGAACTCTAAATCTGGTTTAAAAAACAAACACCTTAAAGTGAACAAAATCTAATTTGTAAAATTAAGTAGACAAAATGTCTTTAGTATTTAAGAAACATCTCCAGGATGCACTTGGACACATCATCAGCGTTCAATATTTTTTTGGAAACTTGCTTATTCACTTCATTGGATGGCATGAGAACATTGACACACTGACACTGTCCCAGCAAGCTTAGCAAACAGAGTGTGTCCAGGCAACTGTTTTTTGTTTGTTTGTTTGTTTTTCCTTTGCAGATTAAACAAACAATATGTGATGCGTTTATTAACAAGCTTATCATCTACTGTTTCTTTTTCTTATTGCTTCTCTTTTTTGTTTGTTTGTTTGTTTGTTTTTTGGGCTAAGTTAAGTTACGCTGCCAACATCTTACATCAATAAGAGCAGTACAAAAAATGCCATGATGATACTGAAGCTTTCCAGGATTTCCAAAAAATATTGGAATGTAACTTCAGTGGTGTGTCCAAGTTGGTATTAGATATACTAAAGAAACATTGATGAAAAAGGCTGGTAAATTCTAATATTAACCCAAAATTGTTTTTAAAATGAAAATGTAAGCTAGTAAACTCATATTTGTAAAATCGTATTGATCTTTGTTTATGAAATGTTGTGCACTGTGCTGAGCTAATGGTTAAAATGTAAAGCCTCACATCTAAAGGAGATAAATGGACGCAGATGTGATGTGTTGACTGTTTAGCTGCCATGGGAAATGCAGGATGAGTGCTCTTACATACTTCTTGCTAAATACTGCTGATTGGGCCTGGCATGGATGGTAAATGCCCCATGCTGGACTGGCAGTGAGAGAATAAAATACCGATCAATATCCTGACTGCTCTGTTGATTGCTGCTCACCGAGAGAAAGATAATGAAAGGGAAAGAAGGGGAGAGGGAGAGCAGAGTCGGACAGATGATGAAAGGTATGAAAAGGAAGAGGAATGGAGAAAGTGAGAGGGCACTGCCTGTTCCACAGCCATTGGCTATTAGCACCTAGAGTTGGCAGTAATCCTGAACAGTCCTCTCCCCAAAGCCCAGTCACGAAGCAGAGGAGCTGACACACAGATGAAGGCAGAGTAAAGATACCATGCATTTTGCATGATCAGACTTCAGTGAAGAGTGCCTTTTATCTTCCTGTCCTCATTTAACCTAGGCACAGTGAGGGCCCCGTCTTGCAATGCATCATAAGTCTGAAATGGAAAAAAAAATGAATTTTCATTACATGTTTCCAACTGAGAAAGGGAAAAAATAGTCAAGTGAAGGCTGGGCAGATCCTGTTTGCTTCGAGAGTCTCTTACAAATGTGTGTTCTTTGGCAGTCGTAATGTGGCATCGTGAGATGAAGTGTAATAACTGGTTTGGCAGACAAAACAAAACTGCAAGTGCATGTCCATCAGAATGAGATTCTCAGTCACAGGGATTGTTTTGTACCGTTTTTGTGTATGAGTCTTCTTATGTGTTCATTAAATCGTATGCTCAAACTGGTGCTGAAACACAGATTTATATTTATCTCCATATAATTCTCCTTCTGCCTCAACTGTGACTCATAGTTGTGTGATATTTTCTTAAGTGAGTGACTCCCACTGCAATATGTTAGTGATACAATAGAGTTAGTGCATGAAACTGTGTTTAAAGCTGCAATTATTTACATGATTGAATAAACTGTTATTCATTCAAACAATTAATCATCACAAGTTCCCAAATCTTCTTATTTGAGAAACTCTAATCAACAATATTTAACATTTTTGCTTGAAAAAAAAAAGACCAAAAATTATTAATTGATCATCGGCTAAATATTTGAATAAAAGTTTATTTAAAAAGCTTGTGAAGGCTTCACTGATGAAGAAACCAGGTGGTGGATGACTGTCTGCTTGTGGTTTTAGGAGTTGTATGTCTTTGCCAAATCTTACTTCCCCTTTTTTTTCCATCCATTTTTTCCAACATTGAGAGTGAAGGTCCACAATCTTTTAGGAGCCAAATCACCAGTAGCCCCTTTTATCAATGGACACTAAATACATAACTGATGAAATAAGTCTTTTTTTTTTTTTTGTGCCATTTAAAGCAAACAGAAGGCGGAGCAGATTAACTGTCGGATTTTGCAATTCCACGTGATCCATGTGGGACAGTAAAGCTGTGAATGTAGAGTGACTCATTGATAACTGGACAAAAGAAGACAACCTCTAAATCAATCATTTTTTTAAGAATTCATTATTGAGAGAGGAGACGCTCCACATCAAGTTGATCTAATGAGATTTATTTTATTCAGCTCTTGTGTGTGTGCGTGTAACTGCAGATGAAGAAACAAAAATCACAATTGTAAGCAAATGAGTTTGGGTTGGGAGAAAAATGCGAAGCATTCCAGGAAACTGCTGGAATTAGTAAATGAGAATGACAAAAAAACACACATCTAATGGATGTCAGTCATCCCCATCATGTTGTGAATTAGTATTCACAGATATCTCATGCTGAGACTAATGAAACTCCCTCAACCCTTGCGCATGTGTGCATGTGTTAAGACTGAGGGAAACAGGTGCACATTTCCCCATTTGCCTGTCTTTGTTTACATTGCTTGTGGCTGTGTGGTTGTATTTGGTGTGTATGTTAGAGAGAGAGTCTCTCCTACCTGCAACTTCCACACTACACTTGGCTCCAGAGACCCATAAAACCATTATGTGGCCGTGTACGTGCAGTCACTGTTTCATTGAGCCGTCTGCTATCACAGACAGAGTGGATGGAGTGGAGGAAGAGAGGGGAGAGGAAATAATGAGAAATGGAAGTCTGGATGTGGATTCAGATAAAGCAAGGGGGGCAGAGACAGAGTAATGGCAGAGACAGAGAAGCAAAGAGATTGTGATATGTGACATGAGTCTGGAGAGGTCAAGGTGAAAGAGAGAGCTATACATTTGGGTGAGGGGGGGGAGATTTATGGGAAGAAGGACGTGGGGGGGTAAGGAGGGTTTACATGGTGGTTAGCTAAATCTTGAGGCTGGCCAGGCGCCATTAGATTAGAAGATAAAGGCACAGCAATCTGATTAGAGGCTAGTTTATCAAAGAGTGATGCTGGAAGTACTGGAGTGGAACATGGTAGAAGGCCAAGCCTGCACATCCCAGGACCGTCTCAGACTACAAGAGAACACACACATACACACACACACACACACACACACACACACACACACACACACACACACAAAGATGCGCATTCAGTGTTTGCTAATATTGTTAAATGCTTTCCTGTCTGAGCATGAGTTTGTCCTTGTAAGAGTATGTGCTCCTCCTCCCCCTCTTCCTGCTCGGCCCCTCCCTCCCACATCCCGACTCCTCGCCAGACAGTGAAGAGATGTAGGAGGAAGAGACGAGAGGAGACGGGAGGATCACATTTCCCAGAGTCAACACTGCATAGGAGATATAGGAACCTGGTAGGCAGCTATCAGTCATAAGCTTCTTGCCAAGCACCTCCACAATCTCCTTCCCCACTTCAAGTATTGATCTCAGACTCACAGGAATTGTGATTGCCAGCAGAGATGTAGCAGTGTGAGTGCCTGCCCTGCCTTGTGTTATGGCTGTCATGTATGTAGGGCCATTAGCATGCTTGTGGTCAATTGCTACATCTCTTATTGATGGAGCTCTTGACTGGAAATAAATTGAAATGGAGGTCTGCACTATGGAAATGCCCCTGACTGGAGCTGAGGCTAGAAAGTAATGTGTATCCCTGCTCCTTTGGGAAGGTAGAGGGGCCAAACATGTCAATGGTGTCCCGGCTTTTAGAACACAGAGAAAGAGGTCAAAAGACATTATTTTGTTTATTTTAAGTGGTGAGGACGTTCAAATATTTAATGGAATTTGAATGTATATCTAGTTTAGTTGGCAAATTTATAATGAAATGGAACAGATGCCAGCAGAGAGCCAACCCAGATTAAAAGACAACACCAAAGTGGTGCCCACAAGTGACTTGATTTACAAAACACTGATGCTATTTTAGGGAAGCTTGGAAATAAATCGCAGTGTTTTAAGTGGCATGTTCTGTCAGCTATGAAAATTTCAGGCCATCACAGATAGTGTGTCACTATTGGCTGAATAACCTGCTGACAGCTGAACACTGCATTATTTTAGATCAGTAAAGATGTCAGTGCATCATAGTTTTTTTTTTTTTTTGTTTTTTTTGTTTTTTTTTTTTTTTCTTATTCAATCTGGTTGCCTCCAGACATTTTCTGAGCTAACCATCTTCAAATATATATAGCTCAACTGCACAGAACTCTGTAACAGCTAAGACGTGCGCTCCTTTTCTGGCCTCTCAAGCTTTCTTTCCCGTGACACACAATTCACTTTCTGGCAATAACAGTTTCTTACTAAGTAAAGAATTTTGACATGGCTTCTAATTTTTTGTTGAGAACAGTTAAGCAGCTAACATGACCACTTCTGGCGTTTAGATGTTTCCTATACTGACTCATTTGAGGTCTTTACATAACAGTAATGTGACAGCCAGTGCACGCATACTGTATTCGTGCACAAATCTGAATGACAGGCTTCAGGTAAATTTCCAAAACCATTCAGGTTGCAGCTTTGCTTCCTCTCTCTGCAGTGCTGCTTGCATATCAATGTGAAACATCTCCCGTGAATTTCTTTACCTTTGCAAGACGCTCGATGGAGGAGGCACATAATTTCATGCCTCTAGTCAAACATCCATTGAGTTAGTGTACTCATCAATCCCCCTCCCCCCTCCCAAAATCTGATTTATTCCTTGAAGGGAGACTGGCATTGTTACCTGACTGACTGGTTTACGCAGTGATTTTCCATTTTAGTCATCAATCAGAATTCATTCTGCTGTTGATTAAACCTCATCTGCATCCAACAGGCTGCAGTGTCTGCTATTATATTGTCAGTCATATCCGTGGTGAAAAATATACCCATAATTGTAAAGCCTTAGTGGATCATATGTGCAGAACAACTCCTATATGCTCTTAATGATAAAAGGCCAATAGATAAAAAATATATATAACTCTATGGTGCGAAGCACTACTGAGTGAACAAACATTTTCAGTGACTAAAAATGTTTTAATCATCTGAATCTCAAAGAATCTGGGAATGAACTTCAAGATTTTATAAATGGGCAATCAAAACACTATGATGATAGAGGAATTATCATTCAAGTTCATTTGTTTGTATGATATTGTTGTCCGTTGTCTAGTGTCCATACGGACTTGTACCTCTGTGTCTAGTTTGAGAGTACGACAGAAAGTAAAAGAGGATGTACAGCCAGAAATTGTTTTCTCTTCACTTTAAAAAGCAGAAGCTGAAAGCTAAAGTCATCTGGAAAAAGTGGTGAGTTGGCTGTATTTCTGCGTGCATGTTTGTCTGAGAGAGAGACAGAGAAAAGAAAGGGGGGGGGGGTAAGACATCTGTGAGTTGACAAGGTTTTTTCTTTTTCTGCTTTGTGTATTGAAGAAATGAGGGACACTGGTGGGAGACGGAGAGTGAACTTGGGCTGTTATAACAAACAGCACTTGAAACCAAAGAAGATGAAAAATGTGTGTGCTCCCAGGCGAGACACGGGTTGGTGGTCGGTGTCTTTTTGTCCAACTGGTGTGATATTTTGCAGTCTTTGGTCAATATTTATACTTTGCATTCTTGCATTATGCTGACTCAGCACTCACAGAGAGAATCCAAGACAGATTTTACGAAGACCCCCCCACAATCCTCACTGAGGTAACATGATGTGATAGAAATATGCACGCAAACGAAAATGAATCCTGACAATGTGACGAGAACATCCTGTGGGTGAGAAAATAAAACAACATCATTTTACTTTATCATGTATATGTATATATTTTTTACCTCTCCATCTACACAGAACTCCCTTTGCACTTTCATTATTTGCCCCTTTCACACTGCCTGAAATAGCCACTGTGCTCGAAAACACCCACAACTTCACCTACCTTCTCTTACATTCCTCATCAACCTGTGTAATGATTCCTTTCTGCATTTTCACAGTGTTTGGGCAGAGTTAAGGCAGGATGACTCATTTCACAGTGTCCGTTGTTTTCCTCATGCACCGGCAGCACACACTGAGATTGGTGTCCTTCAGACCACCTCAGCCGAGCTCAGGAACTGGATGTAATAGCTTGAGTGAGTAATGCCAGACAGGGGAAAAGCCACATAGTGAAAAGATTTCTGTAGAGTCCGTAACACCTCTACTGTAACATGTTCTGCCGCTACCATGAAAGAACCAATATTCTGCTTTCTAATAGTGGATATTGACCATGTTAAAATGTAACACACTGACAAGTATGGTAACATACATACAGTGCACTGTAAGAACTCAAAATGGTCAAATAATTGACTTGCTCACCCTCATTAGTTGTCATGCTGGCTACATAGTGGAAGTGGGGGGGACACATCAATGTATTTTCAAACATTCAAAGAAGGACATTGGTGCAGATGGTGGCTTACTTTACGTGTCAACTGATGCAGGGAACACATGTAGGTGAGCAAAGCAGCCGGCAGGAGAGCAACAATCATGGTCTCATCCTGCAATCATCGTTTTTGGTAAGTGTACAACAGCAGACCTTGATTTGTTGGCCTGAAATCAGAGCTAAAATGGCTGATTAATGGCGATACTTGCCTCTTTTGTATTTGTTGGTCCACAGCAGTTTTCCACTATTTTCCACTATTACGCACTAATGCTGATTGAGAAGGCTCTAAATGACATTTTTCTACTACGTCCTTTATTCCTTCTTTATTATCCATGTAATGCATTTTGCTGAATTAAACTAACTTGCCTAAATGTTGCATTAAGGTACATAAGCAAAGTATAAAGAGGAGGGAGGAGACGATGTTCATTTAACTGTCTGTGTTTCCAAATTTCCGGCCAATCCTTGTCCTTTTATGTCGGATTGAAATTGTTCCTTCTGTTGGCTCTTGAGTAGCTGACCTTCTTTGAGTGTAAATTAACAGATGAAAGGCACCGCTGGGTTGCTAGGCAGCCAGGCCACTCTATTAACCTCTTTGTACAATTCTCTCTCCAGCTCAAATTAATAAATTACAGTATAAATACTGGGAGAACACATAAACACAGCACATCTGTAAATACTCTAGTGTACGGTGGTGCCTTAATTATTCTACCTTCATCCATATGAATGAGGCAAGATGAAATAATAAACGCACCTCTCAACATCACCTCTCAGCAGTACAATTCAATAGCACAAACTATTCACACAATGCGCCTTCACACAACCAGAAACTATTATTCGAAGGTCAGTGGCCGTGGTTCAAGATGTGTATTTGGCATCTGAAGTTTTTCTGTCAGTTTTTACCAATAAATATGAACCTTTGGGGGGAAAAAAAAAAAAAAAAAAAACAACAAGAAAACAAGAAAACAAGTTAAATAAGACTGATTACAAAATAAACAAACAAAACAAAAAAAAAAAACCACATTAACAAGGAATTCACGGATTCATAAGTGAAGGTATAGGCATGGCTAAGGCAAACTTGGTTAGCAACAGCAAAGTTGAAAAATGAATAATCAACAAATACAAAACAATCATAAATAATGCATGTAAGAAGAGAAATTTCTTCGATCTAGCAAAGCACAAACCAATGCATGTAAACTTTAATGGACAGGAGCCAGCAATGGTTGAGACAGGATCATAAATTGACTCATCACATCCTTTTCACTTTTTTTTTTTTTTTTTTAAATAAAAAAGTCAACTCAGCCCACCTGTACTGAGAAGTAAATTAGGGATTTTACGTTATCACTGACAGATCAATGACTTTGCATTGTGAGATGTCTGACATCCTTCCCTGTTTGCTAGATAGAGCAAATTTTTTGTTCACCATTTTATTTGTGTTCAGACAGGGTGTGTAGATTGATCCACTCCATCCTCAGTGGAGCAATAGTAATAGTTTCTGTGGCATGTCCATTACTTTCTACTAATAACTCAACAACGCAATGCATTTTATTTTATGGATACGAAAATCACCCTTCCTCAGCTCTACGTCTGTCAATGATGAAGCAAGATGGTGAAGACTACAAAGCATCTGAAATGTATTCTTATCTTTTAATAGATCGTCACTATATAAGGCTGAAGTCTGTACTTAATTTTACTTTAAAGAAAATAAGATTAATTTCATTCCTTTGTCTCTAATACAGCGACGCTCTTTTGGTTGGAAAGTGACAGTGCTGTGTTCTTCTCACTAACAATGTAATATGATTATTCAGTTAGATCCAGTTTTAATTTTGTCTTCCCATGTGCTCAAAGTTAGCACACTGTTCTCTCAGCAGAGGAGTCACCAGTTTGGACAAGTGTATTTTTGTTAAAACTATGGGCTTAACTGTGATAAGTGTTTTTACACAAGCGGTTTTCTTCAAGTCTTAGATAACCACCTCGAGCAGCACTGCGTTTTCCGTGTGCTGTAATTAGTTTGACTGTTGGGAGGGTGGATAGATATATATATATATATATATATATATATATATATATATATATATATATATATATATAATATTTTCAGATGATGACACCACCGCAGTCCTGAAGCACCGTAAATCAAATTAGCTGCCTTCGTAGCCAAACACATAGCCAATAAAATGGCAAAGCAGCTAATCTGTATGTATATGCAGTTGCTTCATTTTATCTTGATATGCTGTCTAATTAACTTTCCGGGATAATCAAATGTAGGACTGTTTGGAGTGTTGTTTTGTATTCACTGGCTCTTCTCATGTAAAATTAATTTTTACTTTTTTGGCTGAAATACAGAAAATCGGTGCTGAACCAATTTAATTTATGTCAACTGTTGGTGTTGTCTCTGCCTGGGAAAAGCAAATAATGCACAATGTATAATAATATGTACACAATATATAATCATATAGATTATTATGTTTTTTTTGTTTGTTCCTTTTTACATTAATGTAACAGAACCATTGTTAATTATTCTCAGAGAGGTGTAGAAATTAATCTTTCCTTTAAGATAGATGAGCCGATTTAATCACTGCAGTATGTTGTGAATGTTGTCAGAGGCTCAGAAGAGAAGAGCAAAATACTTGCTCCAGGTGAAAAAGAGACATTGAGTCCAGTTTCACTTTATTTGGGAGGGATTGGGGGGGGGCGAGTATGTCCTCTTAGTCTGGACGGAACATGTAAGCTCTTACAATGTTATAGTGAATACTTGTATGTACATCAATAGGCTAATATTCCTCTGGGAAGAAACAACAAAAGCATCTTATCTCTGATGTAAGAGAGAAGCAGATCAGACCACTTTCCTGCTTTCTTCACCAAATATGCCTAACTTGCCTCCCATTCGATTCAAGGCCACTTAGTATGTATTTTTAGTACATTATTTTGGGGAAAAATTGTTTTGGAAAGTCAGAGTTTGGACTCTAGGTGGGTTTTGTAAGATGCGGGGATCCCCCTCATCAAAGTCTCCCTGCAGCTTGTTTGACCTTGAGGTCTGTGAAGAAATTGAACTGCAGCAGCTAGAGCTAAAAAGCCACCCATCTACAGCAAGTTTGAGAAAGTCATCACTGTGCTTCTCCAACGCAACATGTGATTTGAAAAACTCTCTTTGTCTGAACTTGAACAATTTTCACTAAAATATTGAAACCAGATTTGGCCACATCAAAAGTACTGCCTGCCAGCGTACATGCATGATCATCGTACAGAAAGCTTAATCATTCATCACCTGATGAGCTCTGTTATCTGTTCCTCCTCTGACCTCCATTAGGCTAGTAAATCATGCCAAAATGTGCCTCTATTTCTGACATTATAATTTAATGAAGGTGTTGAGAGAGGACTAAAGAAAAGGAGAGAACTTTTGTATTTGGTCGGTCTCATTTCCTTTACGTGCTTATAATTTCCCTCTTATCTGTCACAGACAGGTTTGTGAATGAAATAGAATGCCCAAGTTCCCCGCAGAAAGGTCACTCCTGATGAATTTTAATTACAAATTGGCAGCTGATGAAAATCTGGCTTCCAACGTAGTCAACTGAGTTTTGACTGATAGCATTTGCTCACTTGTCGCTCGGGGAATAAAAGAAAAGCAAAACATCTGGATGTGAAGGACAGGATGCAGATGGAGCTGGTTAAGGTGTGGATACTGCTCAGGATGTATTTGTGAAATCAATAATGAGCAGAGCCCTGAGAAGTGTTTAGTGGGTAAGCACCCACTGCTGCTCGGTGGTGAAGATCTATATGAAATGAATGTATATGTATTTAGTGCTTCGCTTCTTGTTTTTCTTGAATGTGAGAAATCTTCCCCAAGTCCTGCTTTAATATAATATTTGCTTATTGATGACATGAGAGCTGACAGACAGCTCTTTTTTTTCTATCTTCCTTATGTTTGATCAGATTTGCTGCCGTAGCATTTGCATCATATTGTGTGTGCTTGTGTGTATTTGTGTGACCTTGTCCTTGAAGTGTCCTTACAGATCAAGCTGAGATCAAAGGAAAGAGGAGCACAGGCAGAGGTTAAAGCTACGGAATAAAGCCTTTCATACCTCATTCTAACGTCCATCAGAGCCGTGTAGTAAAACTTCAGCAGCATTGTCACCTTGCAGCAGTGTTACAATACTGTTAAATTTCTCCTGCACACTGAGCCCGTACAGCGAGGCAGCAGTGCAGAGCTGGCGTTGCTTTTGCCCTTAATGAGCATAATAAATCAGCCAGGATGCTAAATCACAATAAGCCCTTTTACAGGAAGTGACAAAGGAGCTTCCACTTGCACAGCCCAGTAATTGAACAACTTTAGTGCAAGTGAAGAAAAATTTGAAAAAAAAAAAAAAAGCACAGAGATAAATGATGGTCATATTTAGTTCTGTTGTGGGTGGAATATCCTTCAGATGAGTCTATTTAGAACTGTAAGAGAGGGAAAGGAAGGAAGGGAGGGGTCATGGGTGAGTAGCAGATGGATAGTGCTCTGTAGGATGCCTGCTGCATGTGACCATCCAGTGGACCGGCTTCAAATCCTGCTGAGGATACTGAGATTTTTCATTTGGGCCACCGGCTGCTCTCTGTCCAATAATTTTTTTCAGAAGAATTACCAGGCCCTCCAGTGTTAAATGTAGAAACATTATCATAAGCCGTGATTGAGCAGGATTTGTCACTAGAAGGGGAAGCAGTTTACCTGAATTAATGGAGGTTTGTGTTGTGTTCCTTTGTGCTGCTGCATCCTCCTCAGCAGCTGCTCTGACCCTGGTTTTCCCCCTCTGTGCCCTCATAACACCCCCACCCTTCAGCCTGGTATGTGAAGCAGTCATTCCTCGGTGGGATTTTTATTTTTTCATTTGTGAAGAGAAGTGTTTTTGTACACTGATTTCTCTCTCCGTAATTAAGCAAATGCCCATCAAAAGGCTACGTTGTCCTTGGAGAGATGTGAGTAATGCTGTGACTTTGGGCATCGTATCTACCCTTTGAAATGATGGCTCAATCTATGTTTGTGTCCTACTTTCGCTTCCCCGCTCCCTCCTCTGTATTCTTTCGGTGGAGAGCAGGAAAATGATTTCAGGGTCGCTGGGAAGTATTCACTGAAGGAATGCTGTACGGTAAAAGAACATGACCCTTAAACACTTGTATGGTTCTGCTGATGGAAGGTTTGCATCTGTAGCTCCTGCAAGAAGGTTTAGGAGTCGTTTTGTGCTCCACAGGGAGCCTTAAAGCCGCTTGAAGCGATAACACAACACTGGGCCAAAATAGCTCAATTGTGCTTCCCTCACTGATCAAAGATATGCTAGGTGCTTCCTCCCTGTGACTCAGATTTCAGTGTCTCTTTGAAGATGCGTGGAGTTGTGTCTAGATCCACATGGGGTGATGTGGTTGTGTTGCGATGATCACCTTTGAATGTTACAAACATGTCACCTCGATGTGAAGTTGACTCTGTTTGAGCATCTTTTTCCAGAAACAGAAGAAGACTCCCATTGGTAAAGTGAGCTGCACTTGGATAATACATTTTTCTTGCTCTTTGAAGAGCATGTTTAGATGATGGTCCCCACAGAGCCCAGTGCACATTCCCTTAAACAGCAGATTTTGTACCAAAGAACTCCTGATGATGATGTTACATAACATTATATATAATAAATGTTTTGTCTTCTGCGAGAATAACTTTGTGGCCTCAGGAAAAGGGAAAGCATGAGGAATGAGGGTCACCGTTGTACATGCATTTCTTTTAAATAGCAATAAGCAAAATAGTTAACTTTGTGAAGAAAACCAAGGCTGATGAAGGATTTGATCCTTCCACTGGACCGAGAACTCCTTCTCTTTGTCACCTTCACAAGACTTTTAAGGCACAGTTTTGTTTGGAGAGATGAGTTCACGTTAAAATGTTTGCGCTTGACTTTTTGGTAGATCTGGGTCAGCTTTGTATCAAAGCCTGGATATCTGTGTGGCTTCCTTATGCATCCTCATCAGATTCACCTCCCCTCCCGCTGTTCACTTCTCTCCCAGGGAATCCTGTCTCCCCCCTTCTCCGTAAAGGAGTGAGGCCAGACCTAAAAATAGGAGCCGTTGTTCTCCCTGTTCTTCCCCTGCATACTAACCGCCTTCTGTGTTCCTGACGCAAGAGACCCACAGTTTTTCACCCATTTTGTCCCTCCGCCAATCCATCATTAGTACCAATCTACTGAGAATAGCTCCTGATTCTCTTCGCTGCGGTGTCTGCCAGTCAGGCTTTCCGGGCAAAAACAAAGGTCACCTTCACCCAGAGCTCTACAAAGTGGGCAAATTGAACCGCTCTGCCCCTGTGCCCACCGCCATGCCGTCACTGTGCATTTACACAAACACACCCACTTCCTCTCATGTCCTACATTTGTAGCCAGCAATGCCAGAAAAAGAACTTAAGCTTTTTATCCACAGTAACACTGGTTCACTGACTGTCACTAGTCAGCCTTAACTGGTGTTCAAATCAGATTTCATTCAAAGTATTCATTGTACAGAATGGCCCCTGGTAATGTTAGCTGTGTTATTATATATTACATAATTCTATTATTATTGCTAATGTGTAAATGTTCCACCTCAGCTTTAAAAGGGGAGCTGGAGCATTTACACATCATCTTGATTTAGAGTATTTGATGTATTCTTGGGTATTTTACAGACATTTTCAAGTCTTAATTTGTATCATAAATCAATTCAGCTGTTATCTATTCTAATTATGGTATGGATAATTAGTATAGATGGATAATGGATGAGGGGTTGGAGCCAATCCCAGCTGACACAAGGAGAGGGTGGGACGCACCTGGGGCAGGTTGCCCGGTATGACGCACATAGACATATGGGGACAAACAACCAGGCTGAACATGCAAATTCCACACAAAGGTATTAAACTCAGAACATTCTCACTGTGAGTGCAACCACTGGGCCACCGTGCCACACACTGTTTTAAATATAGTTTACACATGAATATAATGAAATCCAAACTATATTTTCACCTGAGGTGCAGTGGGAATAGTTTTAAAGCATGAAGTGGTATCTCTCAATATAAAACATTCAAGAACTGGTCTAAAAATACTTAACGGATGATGAAGTAATGGTGAGTGATTATCTAATAGAAACTGAGAGGTTTCTGAGAGGGGCAAGATACGAAGCCAGTTTTTGTTTTTTTTTCCTACTCTGGAGCTGGAATGGTCCAAAAGTCAGTTTGCCAACCTCTTGATGAGACAGAAGGATCCCAGCCAAGGATCAGACTCACAGGGATTATTTATAGAGTTGAGTGGGCTTCACGGACAGAGGTGTGGAATGTGTCAAGACAAAATGCATCATTGATCAAAGCTTGTACAGAGACATGGTCTTATTTTTGCCAAACACCAAGCAGAGACGGGGGTTTGGAAGAAAACAATTGCCCTTACTGAAGGCTCGATGTGTGCTGTGCTATAGTAAGCCGGCCTGCTCTTCTGCCCACACACAGTCCTCGGCACCTACACAGGTGAGTGGACTTCACTGAACACTTGCCAATTTTAGCCTCCTTCTCTTTCTCTCCTCCAGCATCTAAATAGCTCCCAAGCTCTGGATGTTTAAAATACATACACCAAGGGTGTTGGGTTAGTGAGTGTGCTGCACATGGAGGCAGGTGTGTATCTCCACAAAAATATGTTGGTTTTACAGCGAAGCAGCATGCATGTGGGTGTGCATGAGGAGATGTAGAGGGGAGAACGGAACCTCTCCGGGCTTGTGGCACAGGCATTGTCCGCATCCGTTATGAATGGTTGTCCCCTCGTGAATATCTGTTTAATGCACACCTCGAATGAGATGGAGGCAAACACAGAATCACTATCAAGGTCAGGCATGTGTGTGTGTGTGTGTGTGTGTGTGTGTGTGTGTGTGTGTGTGTGTGTGTGTGTGTGTGGCGGTCTGTGAATACCACGAGGCACATCTGTCAGAGGACAGCAAAGAATGCTGTTCCGCCTTTACTCCCCCTCCGTCTCCGCTTCTTTCTGGTCCTGTTGAGGAAGTAGAGGAGAGGCAAAAGTGAGATGAGGTATAGGTAGGGTAGAGGAAGGGAGAGGAGTGTAGCAGAGGTGTCCTGTACTACTGCAGCAGCAGCAGCAGCAGCAGCAGCAGCAGTGCAGCTCTCTGGTGGTGGACAGGGGCACTTCTCTCTCCCCACCATTCACTGCATTGCAGACAGCAGTCAAGGTTATGCCTGTGCAGCCACGTTGACAGAGGCTGAGGATTGAGGATGCCAGTACTGGCGGTTCAAGCGTCTGTGATTAAGCTTTGGCCAACTTGCGGCCTCTTTGTCCTATAATGATATTATTTATAGCCAAAGAACATTCATGTTCAGATTTGCAAATCCCACAAGTACCACAACAGTGCCCAGTTATTCTGGTGCTTAAAAGGCTGCGTCATGTTTCTCTTACACTTCACAGATAACATCTATTTTATTTACCTCCTTGTTGTCCAGTTGCTTGCAATTTTTTGACAGACTGTCATTTTACACAAGTATTGTGTCTGAGGTGGAGGGTGAATGCTGCAGAGATTTGTGGTGCAGGACTGTCATGGTGACATTTGTCATTAATCAGCCTCCTGCTCATCCTCGGCTTTGTCTGCCTGGCTATGATAAACATGTCGGCCTCAGCTATGCTGTAACACTTACAGTATGAGTGCAAGCAGGACATGGTCAGTGCTTCGGACTGGGCCTGAGCAAAGTTTCACTGAAAGTGCATAAGAGAAAGGACACATCTGGTAGCATCGCCTGAGCGATTCACGATAACATTCTCACTTCCTGTTGAAACAGAGCTGTGATCCTACATAGACAGACTGAGAAGAAACAGTGCCGAATTTCCACATCCTGTGTATCTCTCTCTCTCTCTTTGTGTGTGTGTGTGTGTGTGTGTGTGTGTGTGTGTGTGTGTGTGTGTGTGTGTGTGTGTGTGTGTGTGTGTGTGTGTGTGTGTGCATTGTGCATGTACCCAGCAGAATTCCTCAGGCTTCCCCTTTTTGTTGTGCCCAAGGCTCAAAGCAGCTGCCTTTGTCAGATAGTATTGAGGAAGTGATGGATCATTTCCCGCTGGGTGGAAACAGTCAGTGCACTCTTAGACTGACCTTAATTGTTTCCCAGTACCAGTCTTACCTCTTTATTGGTGTTGTATGATGGGATATATGTAGAGAAGAACGAACACCAACAGGAAGCAAGAAAAGTCAAACTGGATTCCTGTTGTAGTTTTGTGCATTGATACACTTTTAAAAAAACATTTATTTTTTTTTAATTTGACTATTGCCGTTCTTCCAAATTTCAAATTGTGCATCAATTAAGCTAATAGAAACACATCTGGAGACAAAAATGATGTGGTGAACAATAATAAGTAAGCGAGTGTAGGAGAAGTCAGTGTGCCTGTATAATCCTTTGATGGGTCATTGGTTTTGTAAACACACTTTAGTGCCAGAGTCCCCCACACCTCCTTAATCTCTGGCAAACGCAACCAAGATCTGGTGCCAGTGGCTGAAAACCATTTGGGGAAATGAGAAAGAACTGTGGTAATAATTGTAATGTGAGGAATACTCCAAGATGTGACAACACGGTTCAATTAAAGCAATGCTGACTATGGGGGGGTACAGTTATCTGCTTGGGCTCAATGAGTGCTTCCAGCAGGGATAGCTGTGAGGGGTTGGCACACAGCTAGTAGTTCTTTAGCATATGTTGATGTTGTTGTTGTTGTTTTGCGACTGTTGTCAGATTAAAACCCTGCAACTCAAATTATAAGTGATTTTCATGGTCAAGCCTCGTGTAGAATTTTTACAACACAGGATTGTCAACTAAACACATGACTCAAATTATCTGAATAAGCTAAAAGAGTTTACAACTGTTCCCAACAGATATTTTTTTCACAGTTCTTTCATGCACAGGAAGTGAGTAATCCAAACCTAAAAACTGAAAAAAAATAACAGTTTCCTACGCAGAGGCTTAGTAAATCCTCATCTGACTTCTTGTTTGCTTGGTGAGTTCATTAGAAAGTGAAGAAAAAGCTGTTCTGTTGAGTATAAGGTTTTCTGGGAGTTCAAGTTTAATAACAACAACAACAATAACAATTGTCTTTTCCAACATACCTGATAGTGCCATTGAATGCATGCCTTTTTTTTTTTTTTTTTTTTTAGATGTATAAAGTCCAGTGAGAGTTCAAACATGTTCAAACCTATTTTTTCTCTGTGTATTCAGTTCAGTGACACGTTAGCCGAGCCCGTGAGAGAGAAATTATTAATGTAATAAACAACCTTCAAACATTCTCCATTAAAGCAGGGAAAGAAAAATGAATGCAGAATCGAAAGGACATTTTAAGGAAATCCAGGGTCAGGCAACCCCCCTTTGCCAGGTGTAAGGATTTTTTTTTTTTTTTTTTTTTGATATTTAACACATCTTCTCTAGAATTACTAACATGACCTGACATGCACACGATAAATCAGAGTGAGTTGCAGCCCAGCCTGACAGCAGACACCTCGCTGGCAGAAGAGAATAACTGCAGACGAGGAAGACGGGAAGCTGACTGTGAGGAGATCTTGAAGGGGATTTGAGTTGAGCCTGAAAAAGAGACTCCCTCTCCCTCTTCTCCCTCTCAGTCTATCTCTGTCTCTCATGCTTAGCAACAAGCACGCACACCTGAGCACACACACAAACTCACCTGAACGGAGATTATGAAATGGGCTCTGCAAGAAATAATTGGCCCCGTTGGTGACGCGAGGTGATGGAAAGCAACCGGGGAGGATGAGGATGGCTTGATGGGGAAAGACGTTGGTGTGCATCTACAGGCACACGTGTGCAATCAGTTGTGCGGTGAAGTCGGATAGTTGTGGTATGATTTATGACCCAAACCTGCACAAACTGCCGTGTATTGGATTGTTTTATGAAAATAAATGCACTTTAAGGCACAACTGCTTTGTGACTGAAGTATAGAAGCTGGACTGCAGCACTCTGGGCTTTTTCCTGTGCTTCTGCAGCTCGATAGCATTGACCTCCCCATGCTCATAGGGGCTGTAATTAGTGCAACTGTGTGATGTGCTTCGGCCTGTCCCATGTTCTCTGAGGGATTTCAACTTATTATCTGAGCACAGAAACACTGATAAGAGCACGGCCAGGGTGCTACATTAAAGGTTCAATGCTCATTGTGCACAATGTATCACCTGGATGGAAATGTTAATCCATTTGGGACGAGCACTATACGTGTCAGCATACATTCCCTTCACACGATCCCTCTCAGACCCCTCATTTCTCCCACCTGTTCACACATTATTCTTCTTGGTCTGCAAAATTCGCTGTAAGATGGAGTGACAAGTTGCACAATGTGAGTAGCACTGAGAGAATTTAAGCAGCCGCCCACATGAGAGATTATTATGACAAATGGTGACAGGCCTGACTTCTCTCTCCCTCGGACTTGCTTTCCTCTGTCTGTCTCTCTCTATTCCCTCCATCCCTCCCTCGCTTCTCCTATTTGCAAAAATCTCTACTCACTTCAAAGATGCTTTACTGGCATGACATATAACAATACCATGTTGCCAAGGCAAATTGTTACTGACATTGTATTTATCCCTCCATCCCCCTCAGTCCCCATGTGAGAGTTTAGTTTTTCAATTTAGATTAATTTGCTTTATGGGGATTGAGATTTGCAAGGCAAGCCAAAACATCTTACTTTCTGCCACATGCTCAATTTATCTGTCTTTCCTGCATGTACACAATCTTAGCATCACTCCACTCTACATCTTTGGTCTCTCTCCATGAGTGTTTTAGGGAGTAGAGACTGTTAGGGCTCCAGGGATGTAAGCTGTGTGTGGCAGAATTCAGATGTCAGTCAGTGTAACCGTCTCGGATGGGGGAAGGACGAGGCTCTTTATCGCCCTGGGGGTGGTGGTGGGTTGGTGTAGACTTTTGGAGGAGGAAGGGAAGGAAAGGAGGAGGGAGGATGTGCTGCTGATGACCTCGTACCTACCTCACCCATGCAGACCTGGGCTAAAGGAACGATTCAGCGCTCCAAGGCAAATGCTTCTGTTTTTGGCTCCCAAAAGAAAAAAAAGAAAAAATCTTTTCATTTTTGGCTGCAAATGATTCTTGTATTTTTATTTTTGTCCAAGATTTGGGGAAAATCTTGCCCCTACCACATTTGATGAACTTCACTGAAAACAAATGACATTGATGGATAATGTTACAATCATTGAGGGATACCAAAAAAAACTGTAATGGTTCAACCTGGACACACTGAAGTCTTGATCTTTTTTTCAAATGCATCCAGACCGTACATGTGATGAAAATCATTAATTTGATCTTTAGAGTTGGGGATATTTTGGCCTTAGTTGTACTTTTGTCATTGAGGGAGAAATAGCATTCCTTCCACAGGGCACTCTGATGATAAAATGTTAGCATCAAAAACACAGGAAGCCTGTCTCTGTGGCGTCTGTGTGAGTTTGATGTTTGCCGTGTTTGACATGTCACCATGTGCATCAGAGGTGTAATGTGGCCTAGCTGTGTCTAGTTCTCTGTCAGGATGTTCTGTGTATGTGCAGACTTTGATCTTCTGATCCTTCAGCACACATGGAGACAAACACAACACATATACTGTGACTCAGAATTTTCGGAGCACGTCATCAAGAGGGCTCCTTTTCTATCTTCGCTCCCCATTACCCACGAGCCCCTTTTGCTTTATTCAATGATGCACATTGCACACATGCATATACACACACAAATGACACTATGGCTCTGTGGGCGAGAGCAACGGAGCTATGCCTGACTGCTTTTATGTGCACCTGTTTTAGAAATGAGATATGATAGGGGAAAATAGAGTCGCGAGTGGCAGGCAGCCAGGGAGGCTGTGACAAGGAGGACGGGTGGTTGGAGATTTGAAGGAAGTGGGCCACAGCGGTGAA
The DNA here is from genome assembly GCA_034769265.1 of Remorina albescens. Classification (NCBI taxonomy): domain Eukaryota; kingdom Metazoa; phylum Chordata; class Actinopteri; order Carangiformes; family Echeneidae; genus Remorina; species Remorina albescens. Next base: position 5,971,174 of record CM068493.1, read on the forward strand.
AGAGCCACTATGTCCAGAGTCCCACAGGAAGAGCTTCAGGGGAGAGATTCATCCTTCATGTGTTCAAAAGCAGACTGAGCAGCTCAGCATTCCGGTTATACTTACATCTGACAGTCCTGCGCTGAGACATGCACTGTTGTTGGCCCCAAAATGTTAAATAGGCTGTTGTTCTGTGTTTGTCTTTGTGTAAAGAAAAAGTCAAGCAAGCGGTCTCTTTAGTTTTGCTTGTGTTTTCTGACAATGCAGGTGATCAAGCCGCTGAGGAAACCCTTGGGAGTTTTTGTCACATGCACAGACTGCGGTCTTTCTGATAGTGATTAGTGTGCGGCTTTGAGTTCACATAACAATAAATTATTATATAATATACAAAGATAGAAAGTCTATAAAAATGGCATGTCCATTGTGACCATGTGCCATTTTAAAGCATTATTGTTTTGGCACACTCCACTCAGCAGGGCACTGTAGTGTAACAGGCAGCCTGAGAGCTCATGTTGCATTAATTGCTTCCCAAGAGTTAAGTCCGCCGATGCCCAGGATGCTCAGCATCGTGGTGTGACAGCAGTGATGGGAGGGAGAGTGTTTGACAAACCACTGCCCTTCAGAGGATGTTGGGAAGCAGGAACACACCGCATCTCACCAAGCTCCCCCGTCCCCAGCAGCCTCACCCATCCATCAGGGAGTGTCTGACCCAGCCCGGAGCGACCAGCCTTACCCGGAAAAGGGGGGAGGTGTGGAGGATTACCAAAATACTCTCACATCACCGCGGCAACGGCAGCAAGAGCAGCAACGGGCAGTCAGGCCAGAAGCAATGGAGCACACACACACACACACACACATACACACAGAAATACTGACATCTCAACCAGGAAAGACCCCAGGAGCTGTGAAAAAGTGGTGAGAGATTGCTGTGTGGATTATTGCGGGGGAAATGGCAGCTGCATGTAGGCAAATAAGAACAGAGTGAAAAAGGACATTTAAATTCAAATTAAATTTTTATTATTTCTTTTTTGGCATTATTTATGCATATGTCTGCAACACAGATATCACTGACTAGCCTAGTAATTAATCCTATACCTCTAGGTCACCAGTCTTGAAATTAAATTTTGATTGAACTAAAAAAAAAAAGGCATTAAATTGCCCCGAGGAATCTCACAGTTTTTCCTGCTTGGTTTTGATGGAGAAGTTCAGGCTAACAGCATGTCATCCTGCTATGCCTGGCTAATTGTACCATGAGACACAATATTTCCACCCGCCCCCCACCCTGCCCTAAAGAAGGTCTGGAAACAATCACCACTGAACCAATTTCCCTGCCTTGCTCAGTCTGTTTTTCATTTCACAGAATTTTCCCCACACATCCCCAGTATCCCCATCAGTGTTAACGTCCATCTGGCGTATCTTGCAAACAGCTTCAGAAAAATGAACTGTTTCTCTTTGGTCTGATTTTGTTTGTTTTTTTCTTTTAAGTCGATGAGAGCTGTTAACTTGTGTTCTGTTAACATGATGACAGGAGCAGGCCAGTGACAGTTAAAGGGCACGACATTTGGCCTGAAATGTGACGTTTCGATTCTGACTTCTAGATTAATCTCCACTACAGGCGACATGATGTGTGGAGGGCAGGTGATGTTTAGGAGGAAATGAAAGCATGACTAAAGGTTGGACGAGAGATATCAATGCTGTTGTACCTCTTTCATGAAATGGTTGATAAGTTCTTCTCACTCACAGGTTGCCTGTAACTGAACTGAGCCAACAGCTCTGTCCTTACTGTCAGTCTTGTCAAGGTTACACGCATTACCATGCACCTGTGGGCTTTCACAACAATTGCATGCAAGCATTGCACAACAGAGAGCAAAATAATGCTTGAATGACAATTTAACAGGCTAACCTTTTGCCCCATGTGGTCCCAGTATGTGACATAAGCCCAGTGATCCTCATTAAAGAATAATGTGTATTTCTGTTTTCATTTTCATCTCTGACGGATTACATATGTGAAATCGTGACATTGAGTAGTCATGTGTGAGGAAAGAGATAGAGATCATAAAACCAGAGAGTGATGATGGTGTCATTTCTTCAGCTTTGAATCAAGTGCTGCTCATTAATCGTGGCGTCATCTGCCTCATCCAGCATCAGGTAGAAGATGGATTTCCCTGAGGTGTTCCTCCACAGCTAGCATTGAGCCATGCTCCAAGGGGTGATCCATCAGACCCATACAGGTAGCCCTACACCACAAGTGGAGGAGGGCATTCTCACCTCTCAACAGCTCTGTGACTTTCTAGCAAAAAAAGAAAAAGGGGAGATTAGACTTTAATACTGAAGGTGCTGAATGGAATAAAATATCACCACCTACAGCAGAGCATTTCTCTAAATTCTTTTGTACAAGAATTTGTCTTCCACCCATGTTCAACAATGAGATTCTGGTCAGGTTTTGTGTGTAGAATCTTATATGTGTAACAGTAATTTGTGGATTGGTTTAGGTTTGATTTTAATGCACTGCTCTCTGTGGCATGCATTATTCAACAAGCACATTTTCCAAGCCCTAAACCAGCCATCTATATTCACGCTATCTAGCTAACCACAGTCCTGTGTGGAAATAGAGCAGTACTGTCTGTCTGCTGTCTGCCAGCAAAACTCACAAACCTAAAAGCTGCACAAATTCGTCCGTGGCAAGTGATGTTTTTACTGCTTTCACAAGTTTGTTTTCTGCTGGGGTCCTGGAGATGGTACTCTCAGACCTTCAACAAACATTGCATTGACTTTGGCAAGAAATGTATATTTCCCACATGAGGTCACCCGTAGCATTAATCTTTAACCAACAAATCTCACAGTTTTAACTTTGTTTGACAATGAAGCCGTTGAAACTTCAGCCAGACCAAGACTCTACAATATCTCCAGCTTTTCCCCCTGTCATTACGGCAGGTAGTCCACATAAAAAAATAAACTAATCAGATCTGCTGCACTTTGCTATGATTTGTCCGAAGGAAAAAGCCCATAGGGTCCCTCTCTAATCCTTATACAATTTAAACTATGAGCAGATTTATTAGATGAAAAGATTTGAGTGTTGTACAAAGTTCAAATGAAGAGGCTTTTTCAAAAAGATTTTTAAATGTGATCTCAAAAATAAAGTCACTGATTTTGCAAACGTCACATCTTCAGACAGGGCGCTCCACAGCCCAGCGCCTCTTTGTACTGACTGTTGGTTTAAATTGTCTCTTTAGCAGCATAGCAGCTTGAATTGGGGTTGTTCTTGAATTATTCAATGTGGATATGCTGTATCTACCCTGGTGTAAAGCTGCTCTGTAATGAAAGGGCAAACTCTGCCTTTTATCTCCTTTTGCCTTAGAATAGTGGTATAATTTCACTAGTGTTCACTGCTATATGATGAATGAAATACAGTGTTTAACCAAGAAACCTCTCTCTCTACTCCAACCCTTCCCCTTCCCATTTTGTTTCCAGGATGGCTCCAAACAGAGGCAGGTGAGGAAGAAAACCGTGTCCTTCAGCTCAATGCCAAGTGACCGGAAGATCAACAGCACAGCTGCCTGTATGGCCTTTATGATGGAGGGCTGCGAGATGAAGAAGGTGCGCTCCAACTCGCGCATGTACAACCGATACTTCCTGCTGGATCCAGACATGCATTGGCTCCGCTGGGAGCCATCCAAGAAGGATTCAGAGAAGGCCAAACTAGAGATCAAGAGCATCAAGGAAGTCCGTTTGGGAAAGAAAACTCCTGTTCTGCGCACCAATGGACTCTCAGATCAGTTCCCAGATGAATGCGCCTTCTCAATCATCTATGGAGATAACTACGAGTCTTTAGACTTAGTAGCTAGTACTGCAGATGTTGTCAGCACCTGGGTCATGGGCCTGAGGTATCTGGTGTCTTATGGACGGCACACTGTGGACATGGCAGAGCCCAGCCAACCAAGTCTACGGACCTCATGGATTGGCTCAGTGTTTGAGCTGGCAGATATGGAAAAAGGAGGACACATAGATCTGTTCAGGGCCACCCAGATAATTAAAGGGCTCAACCCAGGAATGAAAGAGTCAAGGATAGAGCTGAAGTTCAAGGAGCTGCAAAAAGCGAAAGACCAATATGGAGAAGCAATCAACATAGACACCTTTGTGGAGGCCTACTGTGAACTCTGCACACGGCCAGAGATTTTCTTCCTGCTGATGCAGTTCTCCAGCAACAAAGAGTACCTGGACAGTAAAGATCTGATGCTATTCGCAGACTTGGAGCAAGGTGTGGAAGGTGTAACGGAGGACATGTGCAGGGATATTGTTCAGAAATTTGAGCCATCTGCTGAAGGTAGGGAGAGGAGCTACCTCTCCATCGATGGCTTTACACACTACCTCCTCTCCTCTGAATGCCACATCTTTGACCCCCAGCACAAACGTGTGTGCCAGGATATGACGCAGCCTCTGTCCCACTACTATATCAACTCCTCACATAATGCCTCCCTTCTGGAAGACCATTTCTGGGGTTCATCAGACATCAGCAGTTACATCCGTGCTCTGAGAATGGGGTGTCGCAGCATTGAGGTCATTGTATGGGATGGCCCTGATAATGAACCTGTGGTGTATGTAGGTAGTTCAGTAGCCTCACAGCTCGCTCTGTCTAAAGTCCTGGACATTATTAACCAATATGCTTTTGAGAGCTCTGAGTATCCCCTGATTCTCTGCTTGGTGACCCACTGCTGCATCCCACAGCAGAGGGTCATGGCACAGCACATGAAGAAGATTCTTGGTGACAAGCTGTATGTGGAATCCCCCAACAAGGAGGAAAACTACCTACCCTCCCCTGAGAAACTGAAAGGTAAAATCCTCATCAAAGGTAAGAGGCTACCACCCAACTGCAATGATCCTGAGGGGGATGTGACAGATGAAGAGGAGGGTCTGGAAATGTCCCGGAGAGTGGGAGCTGATGAAAAGGACCATCTGAATGGTTTGTGCTGCAATAGACTCAGACTGTGCAAGGAGCTTTCTGATCTGGTGTCTCTCTGCAAGTCAGTCCAGTTCAGGGACTTTGAGATATCTAAGAGAGACCAGAAATACTGGGAGATCTGCTCCTTCAATGAGGTGGATGCAAACAGGTTTGCCAACGAGTTCCCGGAGGAATTTGTCTGCTATAACAAACGCTTTCTCTCCAGGGTATATCCCACACCTATGAGAATTGATGCCAGCAACATGAACCCCCAAGATTTCTGGAAGTGTGGGTGCCAGATTGTGGCTATGAACTACCAGACCCCAGGCTTGATGATGGACCTCAACCTTGGCTGGTTCAGGCAGAACGGAAACTGCGGGTATGTTTTGAGGCCAGCCATCATGAGAGAGGAGGTGTCCTACTTCAGTGCCAATGCTCGGGATTCCCTGCCAGGGGTGTCTGCCCAGCTTCTTCACATTAAGGTCATCAGCGGGCAGAATTTGCCAAAGCCTCGCGGCTCTGCAGCTAAGGGTGACGTAGTAGAGCCCTACATATATGTGGAGATCCACGGCATCCCTGCTGACTGTGCAGAACAAAGAACCAAGACGGTGTCCCAGAATGGGGACAACCCTATTTTTGACGAGAGCTTTGAATTCCAGATCAATTTACCAGAACTGGCTGTACTGCGCTTTGTAGTGCTGGATGACGACTACATTGGAGACGAGTTCATTGGCCAATACACCATCCCATTTGAGTGCCTACAGCCAGGCTATAGACACGTCCCTCTACAGTCCCTTACAGGAGAGTTCTTACCCAATACCACTCTGTTTGTCCATGTAGCCATTACCAACAGGCGAGGTGGAGGAAAGGCACATAAGAGGGGTCTCTCCGTCAGGAAGGGTAGGAAGGCCCGGGAGTACACCACCACCAAAACCACAGGGATCAAAGTGGTAGACGAGCTCTTCAGAGCTTCCACTCAGCCCCTCAGGGAGGCCACAGACCTCAGAGAAAATGTACAGGTAAGATGTTACATTAAACTATTAATACAACAGATACAAATCATCGCTGATAGGCTTGTGTGTGACTCTGGGTTGTGTAGAGCAGGAAATTTAGTTTGAAATTTTTACCTGCAGAGGTTCCTTTAAAACTACCGTGTGAAGATGGACTCTGCCCTAGACGGCTCTTTGATTGGTATGTTTGTGATCCAAAGGTTTGGTTGCACGCTTTGCCTTCAATTAAGTAAATTTGGTTCCCCACCAGTGACTGCAGAAGGCTTGAGTACTCAATCTGTAAACAGTTTAGGAGAGACATGTGTTAAACTTCTTGTGATTCTGTTTCCCTTTGGAGAGTACACCTAATAGGCACCATTGCTGGCCCCAATATTGCTGATATGTCCTTTTTAAATGGGATAATATCTTATCTTCCACATCTAAATGCAAAAGTATCTGAGAATGATGGCACATTGCATAATATACACCAACAATTATAACTGATGCTACATATCAGAACAGAATATTGAAACACCAAATACAGATTCTCTTCACTGCGCTAATCACCATGTTGTTTAATACCTTAATAAATGCATGTCAGTCACCTGGTTTCCTGAGCATTACGATTATTATTTTAAATTAGTTTAAATAGAGTTTTTCTGGAGAACAAGAACTTTTTCACGGATGTTCATGGCTGTCTGAGTATTTGGTATAAAATTAAAATGTTAAAATGCAGAGCAGTCACCAAGTATGAAACCGCCCGCTGTTATATTGCTTCAGTGCGTCCAAACTGATTGGTGTGTTTCTGATTAGACTAATTTTACTTGCTGTTGTGGATAAAGGCTCTTCGCTAATTGTGCTCTATTAATGTTGGAGAGGAGAATGATAATAAAGTGATGTAGCTGGACAATTATAAGGTTTGAGTAGTGTAATCATTAATTAGGGGACAGTTGCTGCTCAGGGGAGAGAACTGGATTTGCTTGGCATTAAGTTAAAACGACTCTGGTTGAGCAAATGATGATTAGTAACCAGAGCATATATATCCAAAATGACCAATAGCAGAAGCCTTTCAGTGCAGTTTAGTGTTTAGTATTTAGTTTTTGAGGACTGAAGGATGCAATACAAGTGTCTCATTTGCTCATAACATGAAGAGAGCCAATGAGCCTTTCACGTGCAAAGTGTTGTGTTGTTTGGTTGACAATTTAGCGCGGCAGACTCACTCTTGTTTCCTCTAACAGTTTTCATGATAAAAATAATCTTGCTTGGGAATCACTGGACATAATTGATACAAGGGATGAACAATAGTCATGTGTTTATAGTTATTACTATATAATAATGAAGATGACTAAAGAAAAACATGTTGGCATCTCATACTGTATGAGAAGACTTGTGTATTTTTCTTCAGAAGCAACTGATTATATAACACCCTCCATTTAATATATCGGGGTCATAAATACTTTCTGTTTTCAGTAAGTAGTAATTGCAGTCTAATGGTTCTGCAAACAAAAAAAGCAGACCAAGCTATATAAACTGACGGGATTAGAGATCCTATGGCATGCCGTCATGCATTTTTCAGTTGTGGAACTAGGCGTGTTATGGGAGTGGAGAGATATGTTTATGTTGTGGAGGTGGAATTGATCCTGTAATTTTAGAGGTTGTACCATTATCAGATCACAGTCCGAATGGGATGGCAATTTCAGGAAAACCACCGAAAATGAACGTGAGAATACAAGCCAGTGATTTACAATCCTGATAGCGTTTCCCCAAAATAAACACTATTTTCTGGTGTAGATGGTGTGCAAAGTGTTGCATGTTGGAATCACCTGAAGTTGTGACTAATAGATGCCCCATTTTAGGTCCCAATCTTTGCGTGGATGTGAGTCATCAAGGGGAGATTTTGTGAATAAGACATGAAATATGGTTCACTGTGAACTCTCAGTCCTATAAATGTGACACAGACTAATCAAGAGCATCTCGACCTTTGTAAAACTCCAACTCTTGTTAAATATGGAACTAATCAAAGATGTGCCATGTGTCACAGCTGACGCTCTAATCTGTAGGACTACATGACAAAAATGTCAGTGGATAGACGACGATTTTAACCTGATCAAACCACACCGACCTCGGGTTTGAAATGTAAATATTTTCCTTTTGAATTGAAGAGATGAAAGTTGCTGAGATAAATGAAAGGGGTGAAGATGATAGGGAAGGCTTTAAAAGTGATAAATAAAGATGGAAAAAGGCCCCTGCCTTTTAAATGTGGAGGAAAAAAAATGGAGAGCTGTGAAAGGCTTTGTAAAGGCCACATGTGTGGAGGCTGGTGCCGTGTATCTACAGAGCATCAACAGGCCCAGCAGCCAGCAGGCCACAAGGCAGCTACTGGGCCGCTTCTGGAGACTTGGCCAGCCAAGATTACACATTAATATGAGAGAGAAACATCTTTTGTACTTATTCATAAAATTCCCTTATATCACAGTGTACAGCCTCAGCCATGAAAGCAGAGCACGCACATACACACTTTAGATGTCGCTGTCAAAAGCGCTATTTCACCTCACCAAGCTCTTTCACCATTCCCTTTATCCTCAAACAGCAAAGCTTCCAGGTGGGCAGCTCTGAATAATAGCTGAAAGAAAAGTGTGTTTGACTATTAAAAAGATTTAAGAAAGCCATGAACACTGACCAATGGGAAGATGCGATTGGTTGCCAAGTTCTTGTTTTTTTTATGTGGATCTAGGCAGCAAATCAATTATTTCTGTGGGAGACTTGAATGACGGTCTTTTCAGAGCCTGCTGCCCATGAACCTTTATGAAGTGCTGATGGAGCTGGGGGAGAGCTGCCAGCCTGGAGTTTCTTTTTATTTGCTGAAATGTGTGTGTTTCATCACAGGCCCATTCACCAGAACTCATTGCTGTAGGCCAGAGAGAGATAAACAGATAGAGGCAGAAAAAGAGAAGGGGGGCAAACTGAGACAAAAGAAGTGTTGTATCTGGACACAGAGCTCTCATTTGGGAAAGTTGGAAGGGGCGTAGAGTGGGGGGAGGGAGTAATTAAAAACACAAGCCTCCCGTTGGATTTTGTAGCACTGCGGCTTGAAAACAGTACGGCTTTTATTGCAGAACAATTATCTAAAAACATTTACCCATGTGGTCCGACGCACACGCGAAGCATCACGAATGCTAATAATTAGTGCAAACCACACTGACACACAAACAAATACATGCTCATAGTTCACAAAAACACACAATCAGAGGCCCAGAGTGGCCCTGCTTCCACCGTTGTGTTTCTCTGTGACTGTGCTCAATAGCCCACAAAGTGTTAACTATGGCTGAGGCTCAGCATACAGATGCAGACTGCGTCTCCAGGAAGGCCGGCCCCACAGTGACAACACATCCTCTTGAGCTCCGGGGGGGGTTGAGTCTTTGCGCTGAGCTGGAGGTCTAACCCAGGGAGACAGCTGGTTCCCACACTGCAGAATGTGTAGACTGATTCCCAAATACCAACACTGGCATGTTTTCTCTTAGAAGTTTTGTTTTTTTTTTTTTTTGCTTCCACTGCCATTCTGTCCCCAGTCTTCCCTTCACCTCATATTACTCATGTTTCTTCACTGTTTCCCATGATCGCCCTCGCTTGTCTGACAGTATGTCTCTGCAGTTCTGGCTCTTCATGCATCAGCCCAGTTTGCTCTTTTGCACTGTCTCTGTTAAGCTGGCCCTCTCTCTGTCGCACTCCCTTCTCATGCTGCCACTTAACCAAGTTAAATGATGGATACTGGGGGAAAAGTCAGTGGACCTGGTTTGGTTATTTAAATTCCCATCCTAGTGAGAGAGAGAGAGAGAGAGAAAGCCTCCTTGTTACTGGAGCTGCAGAAACTCAGGCATCATAAGACTGAAAAGTGGGCCGTCCCAGGAAAGGTGAAGAGTGACTGAAACGGAGGAGGGAAAGTGAGCCTGGCAGCATGTTTGGAATTAAATTGAGTATAGGCTGACAATCTGCTGTTGAACATGCTGTTTAGGTTTGTGTATGTGTGTGTGTCAGTCTGAGGAAATAATCAACTTCGGCTTGTTATATTTCAGTGATGATGGCTGTGCAGGCTGGACAGAGAATTAAAGCTACTAGTGTTCTGGTTCCCTGGATTAAACAGAAAATGTAAGACATAACACAAGTGCAGAAGAAAATCCAAGTAAATCTGTGTCAAAATACTGGCAGGTTTCATCCCTTTCTCTGGTGACATAACATTTTTTTGGCCGATGCTTTTTTCCAGTGTGATAGATTTTTTACAATGAGAGCCATTTCAGTGAAGTTTTCAGTGAATTTCAGTGTCTTGCTCTGTTGACGGACGCTTCAACAAGTGAAGATGAGGCGCTCTAGGCCTGAATCACTAACCCTGTGACCGATGACAGACATCTGTCTTCTAAATGAACTGCAGCCGCCCTCCCAATGAGAGGGGGGAAAAAAAATTGTTGGCACAAGTTTTAATAAACAGGACATGTTGAGATTTTCTCATTTATGAAGCAGCTGATAGCGAAAGTGTCACTGTGAAGAAAGTCATCATGAGGGAATATAAGAAGTACAAATAGTTTGCCAGTTTTTAAGGTGGATAAGTTTATATAGATTGGTGGGTGAAAACACCTTAAAGGTGAGGAAAGGAAAAAGTGAGAAAGATGAAAGATTGAATGTGTTTAACACCTCCAGGTTGGAACCAGAATTTTAGCCTCTGAGCAGACTGACATCATGAAAAACAAATTATTTAATACCAATTTTGCAGTCACTGAGGCCAACACTGCTAAGCTGTTATTTTATCTTGTTTCAGGTTTCGGGGGAGTGTCATGATCCTTCTCATGAAATCTCCTTACTTAAGGTCTTCTGCAGAAAGTGGTTTCAATATTTGCCGTTCCATTAGGACCACCATCATTCATTTGACAAGTAAAATAACTCAACAGGAATTTTCCTTAGATGGTGATTTCGGAAGTCGATAGTTGCCTTGGTTAACAAGTTCAGAGGCCAAGGATGAAGTAAAACCCATTATTCAAGCATGTTTATGTAATTTGAATTGAACATTCAACACTGGTGTTTTTTGTGGAAATCTTATGCATTCATTGACAAATTATCATTCTTCATCGTGGCTCTTTTCTTCCCAGAATGCCATGGTATCATTCAAGGAGCTGTGTGGCCTGACCCCCGCCGCCAACATGAAGCAATGTATCCTGACAGTGTCTACCTGGCTGATGAACAGTGAGCGGTCGCTGAGGGTAACTGTGGACCTGAGTGAGACCTACCCCACCATGGAGGCTCAGGGTCCTGTGCCAGAGCTGCTGCGCAAAGTGCTCACCGCCTATGACATGGTAAATAACCTACAAACACAGGAAAGAGCGGGGTCACTAGTGAACAAGCAAACAGATGTGTTCATACTGTAGGTGGACCGAAATGCTTTTGCTGATAAATCTGAAACGTGTATTCTTTGGAATTTCAATCAGGACTAAAGTGTAATTGAATTCAGTGCACACAAGGCATCGGGATGTCGCAATGCAGTTTCTTAAAAAGAATCCGGGCTAACGAGCCAAACTAAGATGAGAGAACAGGAAGGCAGGTAACGGACAACAGGTAAGTAGTGTACATACAGGTACGGTAACAGAAAGAAGAGTCCACAGCAGAACAAGATGAAACACCGTGAGACATTAACAAACAAAATGGCAACTGACTGCAAAAAAGGGTTCGTATGAAAAGAAGAGAAAAAGGGAGAGAATTAAGGAAAAAAGTAGAAGAGAAATCTCACTCAGTACGTTTACATGTTTCAGTGGAGAAGTTTGTTGATTAAAATGTTGCTGCTGCAAAGAATTGTGGGTTGTGTTATATCCTTTCTGTTCATAAAAGGATGGTCCAGTGTATCCTAGGCTAAAGGATATAAGATAGGATGCACTAAAGCACCTTTCCTCAGTATTTAGGGATATCAATGAGGTCTTATCGTTGGCCTGAGGGTACGACAGTTAGCAATGTTGCCCGACAGCAAGAAGGTTCTGGCCAGCTGGGACTTTGTTCTCTAACATCTTCCTTCCTTTTAATGCCAGCCCTGTGATAAACTGTCCAGGTTGTTCCTTGTCCACTCAGCTGGGATTGGCTGCAGCCACAACTACATAAAGGTAAACACTATTTATAATGAATGAATCATCTTATCCTAGACGTTATATTACCGCTCTCCAAAAAAAGCCTATTCAACCACAGGGTGGGTGTGCAGGTAGATTAGGAATGGGAATCAAGTGAGTAGGTGGATCTGGGAATAGGAATGAAATCTGATAGATATATACATGTAAAAACTGATTATTGTACTCTGTTCCTTTGAGAAAATAACACGCTTATCATACTGCATAGCATCGCAGCAATATCTACTGCAGGCAAAGGTCAAAGCACTCAGGGATTCAAGAATGAAATCAGAGGCTACATTTTCTGCTATGTGCTGATGCCACGTAGTTTCCACACTCACATAAAAAAGCACAGCTTTTAACTTTGTACTTCACTTAATGCTAGATTGCCTAACATTTGATTCAAGAAATCATACAGCTGGATGTGCTTTGCAAGCCTCTTAAACACAGCTCAAAGCATGCAGTTGACCAGTCAGAATGTCAAGTTTCAGCAATTCATGGTAATGTCACATCCTGCTGCATGCTGCCTCCTTTCTTTCCAGAATGCTTAATTTTTATCCTTTTGACATTGGGACGGCCCAGAGAGGGGGTTAGAGGGGCCTGTCTGTGATCAGTTAGCACCTGCTGTTTTAACTCCCCCTCCTCCTTCCCCCTCATTAGATTCGGTGGGATCTGGTGAAGTGGGTCAGGAACAAGGTTTTTGTGTCCGTACTGCTTGGGGTCCACTGGTGCTCCTTCTGTGGACACCTGCAGGAGTCTACTCGCATCAGGAGCGACACAGTTTGCAGCCCCAAATAGAATCCACTTTGGCTTTTATGAGGCTGTACGCCAAGCAGGAGACTTCCTGGAACTGTCAGAACAACTCTTATGCTCCACAAGATGAGCAGGTTTCTGGGGACGGGCTGGAAGTCAGGCTCAGAATTTCATATTTTATCATAGTTTTTTGAGCTTCGATCAAAGCAGTTGTTCTATAGACCAACCGACTGTTTTTTGTGAGCCATTTCAAAAAGAACATTGTAAAAAAATAAAGTAAAGATTCCTCTCAATGCTTTCTTCTTCTTCTGTTAGTGAAAGCTCTCATCACTTTCCCCAGCAGGTTCATGTCTCCGCACACACAGATGTTCCTGTATGTTCCTATATGATGTCACAAGATTGCAGTGGGTGGTATTGTGGTCTCAAATGATGTACATACATTAGCCAGGGGTGTTGTCCTGAGGCTTTAATATGGCCTGCTCAGCTTGTGTTTGCCTCCCAAAGATTTGCTGGTTGGCACACTCCCTACTGAAGAACAGAAGATCCAGTGTGTGTAAATGTGCATGTGTGTAAATGCATGTGAATTCATGGGATTTTGGCTGCCAACACCAGGCCATTTACTGCAGAATATCAGTGTGTGGTGTGTTCTCAGTCACCCCCATGTGGGCTGTTACCAGCCAGACAAAGCCTCATCACAGTGCTCCCTCTTTCTAGAGATCAGACTGCACACATACCTGTGCATTTCCAGAGAAACGCACACTGATACCGTGTATTTGCTTTGCTTTAACTCTGACAGGCTTTTATTTGTTGGGATCACACCGTAACAGTTCAAAACAAAATGCTTCGTCCAACTTGTTTTATCTTTGTTTGTGCATCACATTGTCCACATTTGTTCAATTATGGGAATATTTAAAAATTCAGAAACAAAGTTATTTTTACAGCGGAGGAAAATGTGATCACTCATCTTACTCAATTTCTTATGGCAGATTGGTTAGATTTGGAGAATGACGTTTTTTTAGGCTCATTTAGTGCATCACTATGCCAGTCAGAGGAAGAGATGCATCAACACTATAAGACAAGTTGCATTCAAGACTTGCGTCACTGAGTCTCTTCACTGATGGAGATATTTGCTGTTCTTTCTTTCAGTACTGCCATTTCTCAGTAGCTCTCAATGTACAATTTATGTACAGCACTGTGGTAGTGGAAGAGAGTGAGAATATAAAAATGACAAATTATATTATTGGTGTATTCAGTATATTGGGTGGCAGGTGGCACAGGAGAGAGGACTGAACTCATAGTACTGATAACTGTAATACTTAATAGATTTCTCCTCACGAATGTTATCTAGCTCTCTCTTGTACTTATAGACAAGATAAGGGAGATCTCAACCATGTTGTTTACATGTCCACTAAATGGAAAGAATCCCCTTCCTCTGATTGCGATCATACTCCAATTAAAATAATGAAATAAAGACATGTACATGACAGTCATGTTGCTTTAATCAAGCTGAGGCAGAATTTTTAATGTGTCTGTAAACACAGCAGCTGAGCCCAAATCCCTCGAGATGACCCCTGGCGGCTGAGGGTGAGGGGGTTCAAAGATGGTAGATTATAGTCAAACAAGAACAACACTCAGTCATTTATAAGACAATTTGTTTGTTTCCTTCTTATCTTGATTTCACAGTGAGAGTCTCCTGGGTTTGGATGGGCCTGCTCCAGGATTTTCAGGTATGACTCTGGTGCAACGATGAGATGCACTCTAACTTCAGGTACTCTGTGTTTTCTAGATGATCCAGACGAGCAGAACACTGATTGAGTCGGCTGACGTTGTCTACTCCAAACTCACACAAGCACAACGGGCAGGTATGGTGCATGCTTGGATGGGCAGAAACCTCAGCTGCAACAGCGGCAGCTGTCAGGCTCAACGTGAACATGTTGCTCACAATATTCCCTCAAAAGCAGATCCAATATCATTTTAGCCTTGATTATCCTTGATTGATTTTTTTTTTCTTTTTTCAAATGTAGATACACTCTTATGAAAAAAGGTAGGATTAGGTAGATCTGCTGTGAAAAAGATGACAATTCGAGGACTAAATCTGGATCAGACAGAAAAGTAATCACCTCTGGCATAATTCTTAAAAGGTTTGAGAAAAATAAGATCGTGAAAGAGTAGTACAAGAGGAGGTGAATTTTTTTCATCGCTTCTTTATTTTATTTTATTATTTTTTGAGATCCAAATTAAAGGTGTGCTGTAAGAATGTGCCTGTTTCCTCTCACCTAATAGAACAGAGCATAGTGCATCTACTCCTACAGCATCTCCGTCAACATCAGCAACAGTGGCTGCTGTTGACAGAGCGGGTCATCATCAGTGAGTCAGCAGAGTTGTTATCATATCTGTGGGCAGGTGAAAACAATCAGCCAGCCACATAGACAAAGGGGGCTGCAGCAGGGAGAGGACAAAGAGCATAAACATCTTTTTGAGAGAGCATGGAATGAAAAGGGGGAGGGAGGAATGGAGGCAGGGAGGGGGCGGCAAAAGATACAACAAAAAGGGTGGAGGTAAAGAAGCATTTTGTCAGTGCAGCATTCATAAAAAACGGTTGACCATGATAAGATCATTAGGGGAGAAATGGCTTCAAATCGAGGAATCCTGTGGCTCGTGGTCGCCAGCCTCTTTTACATTCAGCACTAATTGTTCCTCATTTGCTTTGCTTTGCTTAATTTGCTCATTTGCTTCAGCAATGGCTCTGTTGAAGAGCTCCTCAAACACAAGCACTTACCCTGAATACTGACAACGTAATGTTGCCCGTTTAGGTGTCATTCTAATGCTACGCTATGCAACCAATAGCATACGAGGACTGGAAAGACAGAGGGAAACCTACAGATTAAAGCTTATTATAGACCTTGTAATAGCTGGTGTAAATTTGGAAAGTCAGTTGTTTTCAGTATTGTTATTGCTTGTTTTGGCACATGCCAACTCTGTATCCTGAGGCTGATTTAAGCACACTATGCCCAGCTCCACAACAAGCCAAACAGACATGCATGCTGTGCACGTACTCAGGGATGCAGGTTGAGCGCGGGAGCTTATATCACAGCAGTGTCCCCCGGTGCCAAGTTTCCCTATCCCAGGGCCAGAGGCAGCTTCAAAGGCGATAAGTGTAGAGTTGGGCAGAGCTTAAACCCCACACAGCAAAGGGAGTGGCTGGATACCGGTAGCTGACACTTGGCTTATTGCTGCTATAAGGTGGAAAGCTTTGCACTTCCAAAATGTCAAACTTTTGAGAAGCACAATAAGAATTAGAGCCTTGTTTGGTGCCTTACAACCTTACTTGTTTAAAATAAATTTATTTTGAAAGGGCCACAGAAGCCCAAAGATTCAAGTATCCTCTGAAAGAGCATTTAATCCTTTCAAAGTGGATGTGAAAACATGGAAATTCCTAAATTTGGAGGTACTGGTTTTTCACACAAGAGCAGCATTACATAAGAACGATACAATGTGGAAGAGGGCTGGAGTGACAGCCTTTAGGGGCCTCAGCTGCATGCCAAACAAGGCACTTTCCCTATCGCCCAGTCCCACTCCCCTGCCCCTGGCACAAACACACACGCCTCAGTCCAAACCACAGCCATTCTCAAATATACTGTACATAACTTTCATGTCTGTTCATTCATACATCCAGACATTCGCTGTCGTTTTGACAGTGATAAGTGGGCCAGAAAAAATGGAAAGGAAAATATATTGTACAAACAGCAGCTCTTTCGGTGTGGAATATAACAGGAGGTTGCCCCAAGACTGTTTACTAAATTCCAGTTGCATAGCTTTTTATGTGTAAAAGAACAATGTAACGTGACCTTTGGCCTCAAATCTAAATTTGGAAAGGAAACTTCCTAAGTTTAAATTAAATCTAACCTTGTATGCCGAAGGGAATACAAAATGAATACAGAACTGAAGTAATACCAGAATACAAACTCAGAGTGGGTTTAATAGCAGTATTTCATTTCAATGTTTATCTACATATTAAGATTCATGAACAACCATTCTGCCTTGCTGCTACATTTCCCTCAGCATCACTACATGCAAATGTAAAACAGTCCATTAATGACTGGAAAAGCAAATATAGATTTCTATAGATCTCAGCTTGCAAAGCATGAAAACCATTTAAGAATATTTCAAGATTGGAGAAGTGCTTGATGGGGAAATTGTGATGCCTGATTCTGGTTTTGCAAGTCACCATTTTCAGTTGTGCTATAATAATGTCCATCCCCACTTTACTAGACAAATTATTTTTCCAATGTTAATGCAGACACTTATGTACTGCTCCTCAGCTCAGCATCTGCTTTTTTGTCTCCTCAGGTCCCTGTTGTCTGTATATCTGCTTGCTTGCACACATGAAAAATTCTTTCATAACTGTTTTAGCAACAGTATCCTTAAAATTTGCGAAGTGCTGCAGAACTTGAACTGTTCAGTGAAAAAGTGCTCTAAAATTCCTTCAAACTTGACCTTCATAGTGCTGAATATGTGATCAAAAGAAAGGTGAAGAGGAATGAAGTGGGCCAAATAATCTGATTTCATAGTCAAAATCACTGGATCCAATGAAATGCTCCCTGCAAAAAGGCTTTTTTCTTTAGATAGGTTTTTGTTCCGCTTTTCTATCATCTCTATCTTGGCAGTACATTCGGTTGAACCCGTGGCTCACCAGCAAAGTGCTCCATCATCCTGATAGCTTAAAAAGCAAGAATTTAGATCTTTTGATAGCCTGGCGATTGTTGATTACACCATTCAGATACCATCTCATTAGCCATATGATTCTGTACAAACTGACAATGAAAATAGCAATAAGCCTGAACACAGGCTGAGAATCAGAGTATGGAGACACAGGAAGAGTGGGTTGGTGGATTTACATGGAATTGAAGGTTTTGTCCCTGTGATCGATTTGAAAGTCAAAGGTATCATTTATGTGCAGAGACTCAGTGAGAAGACAAAGGGTGCTATTAGGGGACATGCTGTCAGTAGAAGACAGAGTATGAGATGGAGTGGCATGTGTGTGTAATAACTATAAGCTTAATATAAGGCCTTTGATTGAATCTGACACTTTTGCCTTCGCCATTAAAAGTGTGCTATGTTCGTCAGCTCAGTGGTGTTGTGACATGCCGTAATCACGATGACATGCGGGCTGCAATCTGAAACGAGAGGCCCGAACTGACCTCTCACTGCCCCCCTTGCCGTTCATTTAGAATCAGAGCAACGTGAAATGACTGGCACATTGGCAGATTTCTCTCTCCTCCAGCAGGATACCAGAAAGGGCGATGGACAGTTTTACGCTGCTGTGGCTACTCTATCCCTGCTGCTCCACCTTCATTTCCTCTTTCCTTCCTGTGTTCAGTTTATGCCCAGTCATTATTGCAGCTAATCAGTTTAATTTGGGCAGCAAAGCTGACGTGTTGATGAGGATGGAGAGGTGCTGGATGACCCCCACCCCCTGGAGCACTATTGATGGCTTTCTATCACACACACCACTAATGGGGGACCAGAGAGACAGCTGCACACTCTGGCACCTCCTGATGCTATCACTGTGTGTACTGTTATGTATCTGCACAGAAAGCACAACTCAAGCTCCTGTAACCCAATGGAATTCTTCAATTAGGCTTTAGCTTGGAGTCCAGCAGACCAGAGGCCACTGCACTTTACTGTAGAGTTGGGCCAGACCTTAATGAAGCCATTTATACAACTCTTCTGTGCTGTGTCAGATATTGGGTGTGAAAGTAGCCCTGCGTGCAGCCGTGTGAAAACAGGAATCAGGAAGGGGTTCAGGTCCACTGTATGTAGGGGCTGCTGTCCCCCGGCAGCCCAAACAGCCTTATTTATTGATATCTCCCTTCATGGAAGTACTCACTGTCCGACTGACCAATGCAATGGTATTTTCCAAGATTATTCTGTTCCATTACCATGGAAATCCAAGAGATAAAGACATCGCTTTCCCTTTTGTCTTCTTCAGCTCTTTACCATCACTGTTTTCTGGGCTCGTGAGCTGCTAGAAAATCACTGCCAGCCCAAACGTCCTTATTTATTGATGTCTCCCTTCATGCAAAGACTAACCCTCTGTCAGACCATTGCAATGGTGCGTTGTGAAACCATGTTGTTCCATTACCATGGAAATCCAAGGGATAAAAACACATCTTTCTGTTTTGTCTTCCTCAGCTTTTTTACTGTCATTGTTTTCTGGGCTCATCACCTTCTAGAAAATCGCATTCCCTATTTTCAGATGTGAGTGTATCGCACATTCAACCCCTTTTCCCATCTTTGTTTTCATCATTTCTTTTCATCGGGTCCTGTTTGGCGATTCTGTTCGATATTGTTGTTTACTTCCCTTTTTTCCCCTTTTTTTCTGTCTCTCTCTCGCTCCGTGTCTCGGTCTGTAATTTTGCATGTGTGCTTGCTGCTGCAGTACTCATTACAAAAACATAAGCTCTGTCTTCTGTATGCAGAGAGTGGAAGTCTTCACTGAGGCTTTTTTCTGCATACTGTATATGTGTGTTTACTCTGAAGAAGACATGCTGTTGTTCTCTCAGTCCTCCCGGCACTAACATTTCTCTGGCTCTCTGTTTTCACCAGAGAGGCTAAGCATAGTATCCTGACTCATGAGCGTGTTATGGGGGCCACGTTCTGTTTATTAACTCAAATTTCATAGTCTTTAAGTGGCAGTAAAGGACAGCAACTCTGCGGCTGTTGGGGGGAAGTAAATGCTTAATAATTGGGAAATTAAATGCTTGAGGAGGCTGTATTCCTGAAAGTCGCCTCCAGCTAATTTCATCTCATATTCAGTCATGTGCCTGCTTCAATCCCCAAGTCCTGCGATTGCAAACCACCCTGGCTCAGCTCTGCACCAGCAGCAGCCCATTAACTACACCAGATTACAAGATCAAATCAGCCCTGAACCCTGTTAACACAACTTTCAGGCTCAGAAACAGATATTCTGCAGTGACTTTACATCATCATTTATATGGAAACTGGAGAACAAGGGCCATGGCACTGATGTGCACTGGAGGCCCAAGATGGTATTTGCTGTATTTATTACAAAGGTCTCTTGATCTCTTTTAATTGTTCTGTAGATTATTTGGTGGAAAATGTTACTACAGGTAGTTTCATTTATTCATTCATTGATCCATCTCCTACCTGTTTCTGGGTCACGCGGGGTGCTGGAGCCAATCCAAGCTCACAATGGGGGAGGGCGGGGTACACTCAGGACAGGTCGTCTGTCCATTGCAGGGCCAACACACAGAGACACACAGAGATGAACAACCACTCACACTCACACTCAGACCTACGGACAATTTAGAGTCACCAATTAACCCAAATATGATGTCTTTGGACGGTGGGGGGAAACCAGAGTACCCAGAGGAAACCCATGCAGGCATGAGGAGAACATGCAAACTCCACACAGAAAGGCCCCAGGGAGTTTCAAACATACAGAAATCATGTTCCTGGAGTCAGATTTGTTTTCATCGTCAGCCCATTAGTTTAAAGAAAACTAAGTTGATGTTTACTGAGGCCTATATTTTTTAAAATATTTTCTTTGCCTTTAGATGCACTGTAAAAACCAAAGAAGCAGTTTAATAGCATTTCTACACAGTGAGCACATTGCATACCTTTAAAGCGCAAAACAGCAATATATTGACAATTTTACCAAGGCGTTCTGTTTCCAGTGAATGTTGCTCACCGTCACTGAGCTGTTTTATTAGGATCTATTAGGATTAGGATTAGTTATCTTTCAAAAAAATATGCAAGAGGTAGTTCTCCTGCTCTGCACTGAAACTCTGTTTAATCAAAGACTCCTTTTGACAAAAATTTGAAGTTCTCTATGCTCAGGTGGCAGTTTAAGTATGACCCCTTTGCATCACAGAAATATGAAATGCACCTGAAAGGCTACCAGACCGTCAAAGTAACCTCCTTAAACCATCTCCCCAGAGAGTGTTAGAGCCTTCTGGGTCTAAATGAAAATGGATGTCAGTTTACAGTTTATTTGGGACACCAAGCTAAAACTCATTCAGTCTAATACAACGTTCATCCTAAAGTAAATCCTGTTTAGCCTTCAGTGAAATAGTTTTAGAGAGGCTGGCTGTAATTCTGCTGTAAATTCTGCAGTATGTTGTGCTGTTGAAAAGGGTTTCATTATACAGAGAGGAGTCTTTCTTTTATTCAGCCTCACTGATTTAAATGGGGCAGGCACAATAATAAAAGAACACCTGTCAGTATAACAAAAGGGAATAAAAGAAGAAAAAAATACGCCACCACAAACGGTAATGTCCGAAATAACCAACAGTTCAATCAAGAACTCTCTGAAACAGTTCCAACCATCATGATGGAGGATTTAAGGAGGACTGCTCTACTCTTTGCTTGGTGTTCCTAATAAACTGTCAACTCAGTGTATCTGCCTATTTGTTACTGAGTGTAGCTCCCAACCGAAGAATGAATGACTTGTGATTGTGGGCTTTATGTGAATTACACAGTATTTTATTTCATCAATGTGTCTGCACTGAATCAAAGCTGGAGTTGTGTAAGGTCAGTTGTCAGGGACAGACTTGACAAAGAGGCAGAGACTCATAGCTTTAGAAGGAGTTTGTTCTTTAAACCCAGAGGATTAGTATTGGTCTGACTAGGATAAACAAAACTGTACCAACTGATACACTAATTATAGTTTAGCCTACGTTGCAATACCTCGTTTTCAAACTGTTCTTTGAGCTCTAAGTGTAACTGCCGAATTCCACCTGAAGAATTACCTGGATGTTTTACACTTGCAGGTTTTGTGCAGCTGATAAAAAGAAACAGTAAAAACAGATGATTGAATTTGATTAATTTCTATTCAATTATAAGCTTTGTGAAGGCACAGGTTACAATTTTGTTAGCTATTATCAATGCTGTTTCACCTTTAACTGCTGTTGTTATTGTATTTGAGATGAAATGAGTCATTTTCAATGATTTCCTACAATTATCTATGTTTTATGTGTCTAGATCATAGATGCAGACACAGAGGTTAAACAGATGACCTCCATTTGACTTTTCTTTTACTTTAAACAAGAACAGCTCTTTACAACACCATATAAAATCTATATAAAATAAAATTTAAGTGCAGTCATCCGTGTCCTTCAATTTATTTGTACGTCTTTCGAAAAAAAAAAAAAAAAAACAGCTCTGAAGGAATCACAATATAAAAAAAAAATCGATTTATATGTCAGTTTACCAAAATTACTTTGAAGGACAAACATCCTTAGTATTGTATATTTTACTTTTAATTTTCTCTGTCCAGGCCTGGACTTTCATGAGGACCTGCACCGCATTGGAGCTAAGGAGGGCCTGAAAGGGCGCAAGCTTCATAAAGCCATGGAGAGCTACGCGTGGAACATCACCGTGCTCAAGGTGAGATGAGCAGAAACACACCTCACAAGTGCTGTCACAACGTAAGCACGACACAGACCCACAAAATCGCACTATATGTATACGGTTTCTATATTGTCTTGACTGGGGCCTTTGACAAATGCAGCAACATATAATTTATACAAGAGACAATAATCAGATGTCTGAGCAATCCCAGAACCTGTTGCTGAGATTAAACTACATGGTGTCCTGGGGCTAATTTTATTCACCTACCCCCTAATCCCTAAATCCTTTAAATACATACTGTTGCTTCCAAGTTCCATTTGATTTATTTGCTCAACTAAGTATCTTAAAAAGATATGATAAGATTGTTCACAGATATTTAGAGAAGTGTGTGCAAAGTTCTGTGTTATTTCTCATGAGGAGACACTGGGCCTTTTGGATATACCTTGAAGATGCTGATAAAACAGCACATGCTGCTCAGACTGTGCACGGCGCAGTGGGTCTTTTGGATACGTGAGGACAGCTCAGCTTAGATATTTATATCCCATCTCATCACCTTGAAATCATACAGTATTGAGTGAAGAAGCTCCTCTGGCTGAGCTCTTTGTTAGGAGTGTTTGATTCTTCTTTGCTTTTTCATGTAAGCTTTGTCAAATACAAGGCATCTTTAATAACCATTATTTTTTATGTGAGAGGACATCAAATGATCAAAATCATTTCCGTGAGATTAAACTGCAAATTTTAAAAGTAAATCTTACATTTTTATTTATTTTTGTTTATAGATAGTATTTATTTTATAGATTAATTAAATGTTCTAAATGAATAACACTAAATGAATTTCAGAAGTTATATCTGTAGCACTGCCAGATCAGTGTTAAAAGGACTTGTCTTCTTCTTTCCCCTTGAACTGTTGCCATGTGTCCAAGCAGACAAATTAATCTTCATTAAGCTTCATTGCACTCTGTAGAATCAGAGAGTGCATGTGCTTAAGTAGCTCAACAGGAGGACACCCAAACCTAATCCCCATCTCCACCCAGCTCCCTCGACGCCTGTCACTCCTAAATCCATGAAATGCCTCCCCCTGCTTTGTCTCTCCACATGCACAGACACACCTCCCTTTCATCCTCTCTTGAACCCCTCTATTCTTTTAAACATCAGGGCATCTTGGTTCTCACATAACTCCTCCTCCCATCCTTAACTGCAGTCTGTTTCTCATAGTGAACGGTTGGTGAGAAGCTGGTGCCTGTTTGCCAGCACTTGATGCCATGCCTGGTTATTTCACCTGCTAACCTCCCCAGGTCTTCAGCGGGCTGGGACGCAAAAAAGTGAGATAGAAAGTGTGAACTCCTGTCGCAGGCCTAAATTTGACAGCTACAGTTCGATCAGAGCTGTCATGGTGAATGGGAATATCTTTCCTGTTTTTCTTCCAGTGGTCCCACCCTGTCACTAAATGTAGCTTCCTGTCAAGAGAAAATCGAAAACCGCAGCAACAGAACGAGAGGTTCAGAAGCAAATGTCGAACATAATGCTTCGAACAATAACATGAACCAAAAACAAAAACATTTTGTCCGTTCTGTCTTCCCTAATAATCACCACCCTGTTGTCATTATAAGTGTTGTCTGAGGCTTTTCATCATGTATTGGATCCAGCTCCTGCTCATATTTTGGCCATCGGTGACTCTTCATTGCAGGATCGCCTTTAGCCGTGTGGTACAGAGAGTTCCCGCATATCGAGGTTTCCTCCAACCCCTTTCTTATGTTGTATTGTTGATGCGTCAAATAGGAACTTATTCAAACAATTGTTGATATTATAGGGAGATTTAATTTATTGCCAGATACTCTTCTCTATCTCCATCTACAACCTTAAAATAATCTACTCCAAGCAGGTTGTTCTGCCCAATTTCTACCAGGGTATTCTGATAAGAGAGGAGATTATACGATATAATTTAATGAGAATATAGTGGTGGGATTTGCTGGCCGGCCTTGCTTGGGTTTAGCCCCCCTGCGAATAGCTTAAAGCCAGCCATAGGAGTGATACAAATTTGGTCCTGATTTGGCTCTGCGGGGAAAGAAGAAGCTTCATACTTTTATGCTCAGTGACTCATGGCTTGCATAATTCGTCGTTTTTTTTTTTTTTTTTCTTATTTTTGTTGTTTTGTTTTTTTTTTTAACATGGCTTATTCATGCTCGTGGTTGGCACCCTGGAGTTGCTCAGGTAAGAAGCCACTTGCAGCGCGTTAACATCACCTATAACAGTAGAACATTGGTCATTGTGTGCAGGGCAGGACCTTCTGTTATCCCACAATATGTCAGACTGCTGAGTCTGCCTTGTGGGTTTGAGGACGTTGACCCCCCCCCCCCAGACACACACGCATCGTTTACACTTGAGTCTGGTGCAGAAAAGGTCAATCCGTGCCTCCTCACAGGGGATGTTAGACCACTGAGCTTACACAGCAGGTCAGCGGGAGGGAAATTCAGTGGGAGGTAGAGGGAAAATATGCAGATTCACAGATGGGAAGGCAACTGCTTTCAACTTGCCTGTGAACAGATGTTGGAGGAGCGGCGGCATGAAGAAAAAGTGGCGGAACAGACACGCTTGAGGAGAGAAGGTTGTGGCAGGACTGAGGCCTGAAAGAGAGGTGGGAGAAATGAAGGGAGTTTATAAAAAGCATGCGGTCAGATTTCCTTTCTTCCTTTATAGCAGCGCTAATAATAATATAAGAAGCTCTTGCACACAGAAATAACTGCCTGTGGAGAAGACTCCACCACATTTCCTCATGGCAGAGACAGCTAGCCCAGGGAGGCTGGCAGCCATGGCAGTGGTCCAAACTGGCTTGACAGTGCTGTAAAGCAGGATGCCTGCCCTGACCACTTCCTGCACATATGGCAGAGATTCATCACTAGATGCTCCCAAATGAAGAGCAGAAATGTAGTATAACATTATCACCATATGATAGCACAATTTACCAGCTGAGAGGAGCAGTTGGAGGACCTGGCGATCAACCAGAGGCCTCCAGTCAGTGGCTTTATACTGCCCCCTTTTGCAACGTAGTAGTTAATGCGTAAAAGAAAAACATTTTTCTAAAACCATAACCACGATGTTTTTTTTTTAACAGTTTAAATAGGTAGAGACACAAATTTCTCTTTCCATAGACACCTGTTCAAACAGGTACCAAGAACAAACAAAACGCTCTGAAGCGATGGATATCAAAGATGTCTCCTGCTCCTTTGTTGCCTAAAATGATTTATGAATTGCTGACAAAGCTGTCACTTGTTCTCTCTTCCTGTCTCTTCTTCAGGGTCAGGCAGACCTGCTGAGGCACGCTAAGAGCGAGGCCCTGGACACCCTGCGTCAGATCCACTGTGCCGCTCAGTCCTGTGGCCTCAGTAAGAATGGAGCAGCTTCGCCCCAGCTCCAGCATCATCCCCTCCACCAGCCACAGCAGGTCCAGATACAGCAGCAGCCTCAGGCCAAGCCCCACCCACAGCCTCCACCACAACACCAGCCCCAAAATCAGCCCCAGTCCAAGATCACACCTCAGGCTCATGTCCATCCCCTTCCCCAGCCAAACCCCCAACTGACGGCTTTCCCTTTGCTCCAAACTCTTTCGAAGCCACCGGCGTATCACCAACCCCCGCCCATTCCCCAGCTTCATTTTCAGTTCCAGACCCAGCAGCAGAGGGCAGCAGGGCCTCTCAAAGCCGTCCCAGAGAAGGATATGGTCAGTGATGATCCTGCTGGATCCTGCTGACCCGCAGCCTGTGCCCATAGAGAATCCTACCCAAAGAGAGACAGAGAGAGCGAAATAGAAAAGGACAAGGAGAGGGGTGTTCAGGGAAAACAGGTGGCCAGTAACGAAAGGGAGATGGAGCAAGTAATGGAAAGAGTTAAAGAGATGATTATGGTGAGGAAGACACACCGTGTTAGAAGTGAGACACAAGTCTGAGGGCTTAAGGAGAGAAAGAGGAGAGACTTCACACTTCAATCACACATTTTCAAATGGAAAACTGGAAAGACAATGTTTTTAAGACATTTTTGCTTTCATCTTTGGTCTCTTCTCTCATATTTTCTCTCGTGAAAATTGAAAGGTTAACAGCTTGCAAAAAATTTGGGCGTGTTTCAGCATAGGAGCAGTTGGATAAGTAAGTCGGAGATACCTGTCTCTTTCTGGGCAGTGCTAGCTACATGCATTTCCACTATGTACTCTAGCTCTGTGGGTACAGGCTTTACCTCACACTGGTGTTTAATGCCACAAATTTGCCTTTTCCTTTTTGCAGACTCCTTCAGCATGTCAACGAGCTTTTATTTTCTTCTTCTTGCTTACGCTCACCCTCCTCCATCTTAGACATAAAAACAGAGAGTGATCCTTCACTCCTTTCAATAATTTTTATTTTCACGTGCGCAAAAAGTAGAGCAGCTTGTCTAGGCTGAGCTCTGTGGGACTCACAGATGACTGTCTCAGCACAAGCCAGGGAGTTGTAGAGCTAAAATAGAAAAACATACTGCAGCTGCTTGGATGTGCGTGCTGTTACACAGACACTCCACTCGCAACCTGTGATTCCATAGGACTCTCCCCACAGGGTACCTTGTCTCTTCCCCAGGGACTATGTGTGTGTGACGTTATGTGAGTTGGTGTTTTGGTCTCCCAGGGTGGAGCTAGCCCACATAGTTAAGTGGTGGAGCTCACCAGCCAATTACAACTGGAATACCTGACCCTGCCTGTTAGAGGTCAAAGGTCAACAGGAACATGGTACTGCTGTCAATAAAAACACAAAATAAAGTAAATATAGATGTAAACTGTATGTAAAATGTACGAAGGGTAAAATATATTGCTATAATAATTCTTGCAGAAACAGACATTAATGATGATATTATAATTGTTGTTAGTTCTATTGATATTCTGATTCCTTTTTTAACATCCACATACAGTGATTTGACACCTATTGTTCTGTGGTGCAGATCAGGCAACCAGTGCATGTGGGACTAGAACGAGGGATTACGGGTTAGCGCCACAACGTCAAATAATAACCTGACGTGTTTTACTGCAAAGTGAGCGTGGATTCTGTAAGAGCTCCTTTAAATGGCCCATTAAAACTGGCTTTGTTGTTTATCCTGTCTCCTCACGTTCATTGCTTTGCTGACTTTCAAAAGGGGATGAATTCGGGGGATTGTCAGATGTGCCCGTTCTCAGTGGTGTGACTTGAATTTGAACAGTGTATCCATCAATTCCACAGGCGGACGTTTGCTGAAAAAGTTTTAGCTGCACCAGCTAAAACCTTAAGCAGAGAATGACTCTGATTGTATTCTGCTAGACGCCACCAGCTCTTCAGAACATTTTGACAGCAGCTTTCAGTGTGAATGTAAAGCAATCGATATATAAAGCTTTTGGAAGGCTCTATCGATTGCTTTTGATGCACTGTCATGCACTGGTAACTCTCTTGATATAATATTATATAATCAATAAACAAGAGGTGGGCCTTTTATTTTACCACGAATAAGTTTGTCTATTTAAAGCAGTGCTTCCTGTTGTCCATAAGATGGCAACAAATATTAAGCCAAGTAATATGGCTATGAGGATCTATGATATGAAAACCAATCATTACTTTTATGTTTACTTATGAGGGGGAAGGTATTTTCTAGGAGCAGCAGTGTGGAGTTATTGGGACATTAATAACAACCATTTTCTTCTATGTTAAAATACTTCTCAACGTCTTTTTCATCTCTGGCTCCATATGAACGCAACAGACTTCTCTGTGTGAGTACAAGAAAATGCACTATTGATCTGTCATTGTGTTCCCCTTTGTATAACAAATAAAGCCCATACAAACTCATTAGCATGACTTTTGAATGGGCATGTTATTAGGACTGAGAAAGGGCATCCGGACTTATTCTATATTTATATGCTATTTTATAACTCACTGGACACATTAGCTAATTGACTTCTGTCCCTCACCACTCACTAAAATGGTATGTCTTAATAAACCTTTGGCATGCAGCCACAAAGACATACCTGTTGTTTGTTAAAAGTCCAGCAGAGTGCCTTGGAGATGATCTACCACAGAAGACTAATTAATAGCAGCAAGCAAAAATGAGAATTTGTTGGTGTTGTGCCTCTGCTTGTTTTGGCCTGAATGACGTCCATGCAGGGTTCAAGACGGGACAACATGAATGACACTTGTTCTTCCCCTGTGAGATAGAAAGATCAGATGGCTCCCTTTCACTCAACTCAAAAGATGATGTGGTTTCCGGCCAACCTCCAGAAAACTGCTGGGATGGACGTGTCCAATAGGGTAAAGCAGCTGAAATTTTATTTTTCATTCATCATTCAGGAATGTGTTGGTTGCCATGTTGCCCTACATCTGTAGATATGTACAAGATTTCTTTTCTTTTATGTTTATTTACTTTTGAACTTTGTGAAGTTGACCATTTTGTGTCAGAGATAAGATGATTAGTCACTCACTGAAATGGTGAACTCACAGCACATGGGGTGCATTCACGCAGAACTGTAGAGTGTCCTCGGACCGATGCCATTCTGTGATATACAGATCAATATGGATCATTACCTGAGCATTTTATTTTATTTTCATTTCATTTTTTTTTTCTTGCGATTAAATTATAATGAAAACCACAAAACAAGAACAGTCACAATCAGGTGAGTTTACAATATGTGATTCATACGTACTTATTCAGCTGCAATGGTCCTCTGTTACTCCTCTTTCAGGTATATTGATATTAGGGAGTGGTCTCTAACCTCAAGAAGACCTATTACT
Source organism: Remorina albescens (assembly GCA_034769265.1). Lineage (NCBI taxonomy): Eukaryota > Metazoa > Chordata > Actinopteri > Carangiformes > Echeneidae > Remorina > Remorina albescens. The sequence continues at coordinate 6,000,113 of CM068493.1, forward strand.
AAATGTGATCGTCTCTCCAGTGCAAAAACAGGATCTGAATGATTTCATAGCATTAAATTAAAATACCAGAGGGCTCATTCTTTAGCTGTTTTTGTAATGGGAGCTGTACAGCATGCAACCAGATTCTTAAAAACTAACTGTACCTGCATTCATATAATTGGAGTCCAGTCCCAGAACAAATTTACTTGCTAAATTAAGGTGAATTTTTAAAGCAAATATTCTATTAATGTCGCCTTATATGGACAACCAAAATATGACAATCACCGCCAAAATGTGTGATTAATGCTGTCTCATAGGGTTTTTTCTATGTAACTTACACATAACTTAAAGGTTCTTGTTTTCAGTTGTGTCTCTTTCAACTGATTCATATACAAACCATTCTTATATATTACTATGAACTGGCTGTAACTCCCGGATTGCACAAAAAGTTTTTTAGTCTTGGTTTTAAAGTCTCTTAGTTTAGCAATGCTGGCATCCTTCCATATTTTAATTTCCATCTCTGAGCAAGATTATGTAAAATCAGGATTACATACAAGCAGTGAAACATTATTGTTTCATTATCATGTCCCAGTAATGCTAATAAACATAATTTCATCTTTTGATGGTATTTCCTAAACTGGAAAATCTTAAATAACAGATGAGTCATAATAATTCATGTCTGAGTTGGTCACTGGGATTTGGTCTTTCTGGTTTTGTATCATTTATTATGTCTTCGGAAAATAATTGCAAATCAGCGTAGGCTGTACATGCTTCCCTATTCTCACTGAGGAAACAGGACCATAACTTTGTGATAACAATGCTTTTGTTTTTACAATTATGTAATGTTATCTAACTTATTTAATGGAAATTCAAGAACATTATAGATTTGTTGTTATTTTATGTGTAATCAGAATAAATGTCAGAATCATGTTATTGGTGATTCAGTGGTTCATTTTGTTATGAGCAGATAAAAGGTTGAGGACAGTAAGCTGCCATTACCATAGTCATTGATGATGATGATGATTCTTGACTACAGGTCAGTGTTTAATCAGGTAAAATAAATGTCAGCATCGTTTTATTGGAGATTCAGTGATCATTGTACATTGATGAAAGTTTCCAGTTGGTATAAATTATTTCCTTTGAAGCAATCAACCATTATTAAGTTTCAATACCTCAAAACTACTGAATAGAGACCTGTGATGCTCACAGTATGTCTGAGTTCTGCAGACTACCGTCTCACTCCTGCCGTCTCCATTAGTTGCTGTGTTGTCCTGGGAATAAGACCTTCGGGGGACCCATCATGGGAGATGCTGCCACCAGCATCCTCACTCTGGGTGAATGGGAAGAAAATAAGCATCGACCGCACAGCCGACCTTTCCAGCTCATGCAAGGATCCAGGAACCAGGCAGCCGGGATCCTGGCTGTGGGGAAGAGGACTGGGGAGACGGATGGAGAGCAGTTCATGGATGCCATAGCCACGATTTACCATCACTCTTCTTCCCCTTTGAAGATAAACTTATACCTTACAGTACCTCTAAGTATTTCAGGACTCTGTTAAAATGTAAGTAGAAAAATCACATCTATTTCATGAGTAGAATCATATGAAATGTATATTTTTTTACTTATGTGGAAAAATTTTTGTGTTTTTCTCTTAACTGTGCCTTTTTGAACATGACATGACTTGTATATTCATGTCACACAACTTTAAGGAGATGTATAATATTGTATACATATGTATTATAACAAACCTAAAGCCAACAACATCTTGGTCATTTTGTGATGGGTGTACTCAGACCTTTTTTTTGTTTGTTTGTTTCGTTTTGTTTTAAAACTTTGTTAGTACACTACCAGTCAAATGTTTGGACACACTTTCCTATTCATTTGAATAACAAAGAGTCTCCAAACTTTTGACTGGTAGTGTATACACAAAAACTTAAACAGACACATTTACAACTAACATTATAATCCAGAGATGCTTGAGGAAGAGCGGTTAGAAATTGGAGGTTATCTGATATATTAACTTATTTATCCAAACACAAATGTGATCTCTCTGTGAAAAAAGACAAAACCGTGATTCAGCTCACATCTAAGCCTCTATTGTTACACGATATGACGGCCCCAGGAGTCCATCATAGTGTGGGAATAAAATGGGCCACAAGATGGTGCTGATACAAAGCAGTGACAGATGATCACCCCCATAAGTGAAAAGTGTCAGACCCATTACATCTGCTCACCTAGATGAAAATATTTGTCTTTGAAAAAGTATATAGCTGTGTGAATGACAAAATTATTCATGTGAGGTATTTACAAGTCTATTGGCAGCATTAAATGTTTAATGTGTTGTACCTTCAAATGAATAATGCTGCAATGAAAACACGATCATTTAGCATTTATTTACTTTTTAGTGAGGTTTCCTTTTAATGTGATAAAAGAAAGGTCCTCTAAAATGTCAAAAATGCAAATTCCTCAGTATTTGCAGGACAACTGATTCGTTTAGAAGTCCCGCCCTCTTTGAGACCAGCTTTTGTTCAGTTTACCTTTCTGTTTGAGCATTGTCTGCTTTTGCTTCGAGGCAGCTTTAAGGTAGAAATTACAGGTTTGACCAATATTTCATAATTTAAAGACACATTCTTTGTCTTGTAAACTTTTAGAAAGGTTTTGAGGAGCTGACACTGTAAAATTATATATTTTGTCCAATTACTATATACTTGACTACTACATGAAGCACACGTGGTTAACTAATTCGCTCATTTCTGCACCTTCACCATTTTTTTTTTGCGTCACACTGCTATTTGTAATTGCAGTTTAGACAAATCAAGGGAGAGCAGATTGTAAAGGAAATACCTGAAACAAGTCTGCTAATTGGATACATTGCAGAATAACCAAACCAATGAAAACTCAGGGACACACTTCAGGACAACTGTTGCTCAGCAACAGGCAACATACACATGGCTGAAGCAGAATCTGCCTTTCTCCCTCAGCCACTAGATGGCAACTTACGTATGTTTTTAAGGGTTGATAAAATCTGATGATGATGCCTGCAAAGGTAAATACACACAACAAAAACATTTTTGTACAGACTGACCATATTAAAATTCCTTTGATATGAATTGTTGAGTTCAATAGATTGTATTTTTTGACCTTTTCATGGATTAGGGTAGACTTTAATAATGGATGCATTCATGAAATGTCAGGTCTCAGTGGATGTAGGAGTTTGCACAGCAGATTTATCCTCACATATGGAAGCTGGTAATTGGTAAAGGTTCTATTCAAAGAACCAGAGCATGTTGTTATTTACAAATGCCTCTGACATGTTTGTGTCCATGTAAGGCTTATATTGTATGTGTAACAGCAACTATGTGTGGGGATGTTTGTTTATGGTTGATAGTTGGCAGTGATATTCTGAAACAAATGTGGTGAATCAGACGAGCAGGCTGATAGATGCTTCGAGTCCACATCAGTCTAGTAGCAGAATTGTAGTACTCTTGAGCTGGCAGTGAACCATCCAGTGCCTGCATGTCTCCATAGACATATCAAAGAAAAAAATAAATCTCCATACAGATGCTAGAGAAGTCTAACCATTGCCTTGTTGGCTGTGTTGCAGAATATCCACAACAAATGCACTGAGGCTCTCTTTTGCTGTTTCGTTGTATATATACATCCTCCTTTACAACAGCTTACGAACATTAGTGATCATTAGTGGTTATTCGAAGAAAGCGAACTGAGCAAAAAGACAGCATATTGTGCTCCAAAAAAAGAGGCAGAGGTAGAGAGAGCGGAAAAGAGTGAGAGGAAACTGAAAGAAAAAGCAGAACTTCTCTGGGGAGGGAGGGAGGCAGGGGACTCAGAGATGGCAGGAACTATGAGGAGTGGAGTCAGATTCACTGAAGAGAGGCTGAGTCTTAACTGTGATACTGTAGCAGTGCTGGGAATAAAGGGAAGCACAACTGAACCTGAATGCTGTTGATTCTACGCTGAGGGAAAAGCTTTGGAGAACTACAACACCACGAGCTCTCGTCTGAGGATAAAATGAGATTTCTCTATGAAGTAAGTCAGCGGTTTCGTCTTAACAACGCAGAGTAGAAACAGCTCATAAGCTCATGGAGGATTTACAAAGGAGCCCAAGGAGAGACACCGGGGTTCTCTTTCAGGTCACCTTTGGGGAATGGTGAGGAAGCCAAAAAGTAAACATTTGACACTTAAAATAAGAAGGATGTGCTTCATCCAGATCAGTCAGGGCAACATGTGTTTGCTTTTAGGCGTGATTTCCAGATTCGATTTTAGTTTTTTGGTGATTGTAAAATTGTGTTTCTTTTTTTTTTGTTTTTAGTGTAAGGGGGGTATTGGGATATATCATAAATTTTTTTACTGGAATATAGATTTTAAAATTTCCATTCTTAGTCTTTGTCTGTCTAGCTGCATGTCAGCTAATGGATGAACTCCAGCGGACCGTCATAGCTAACTATGCAAGGAACAGATCTGGAGAAAAGAAGAAAAGACCACTTCTGTCTGTGTTTCTACAGGTATGTCTGTTAGGATAATAGGGTGTGTGTGTGTGTGTGTGTGTGTGTGTGTGTATGTATATACACTGCTCAAAAAAATAAAGGGAACACTAAAATAAAACATCCTAGATCTGAATGAATGAAATATTCTTATTAAATACTTTGTTCTTTACATAGTTGAATGTGCTGACAACAAAATCACACAAAAATTATCAATGGAAATCAAATTTATTAACCCATGGAGGTCTGAATTTGGAGTCACACTCAAAATTAAAGTGGAAAAACACACTTCAGGCTGATCCAACTTTGATGTAATGTCCTTAAAACAAGTCAAAATGAGGCTCAGTAGTGTGTGTGTGGCCTCTACGTGCCCGTATGACCTCCCTACAACGCCTGGGCATGCTCCTGATGAGGTGGTGGATGGTCTCCTGAGGGATTTCCTCCCAGACCTGGACTAAAGCATCCGCCAACTCCTGGACAGTCTGTGGTGCAACGTGGCGTTGGTGGATGGAGCGAGACATGATGTCCCAGATGTGCTCAATTGGATTCAGGTCTGGGGAACGGGCGGGCCAGTCCATAGCATCAATGCCTTCGTCTTGCAGGAACTGCTGACACACTCCAGCCACATGAGGTCTAGCATTGTCTTGCATTAGGAGGAACCCAGGGCCAACCGCACCAGCATATGGTCTCACAATGGGTCTGAGGATCTCATCTCGGTACCTAATGGCAGTCAGGCTACCTCTGGCGAGCACATGGAGGGCTGTGCGGCCCCCCAAAGAAATGCCACCCCACACCATTACTGACCCACTGCCAAACCGGTCATGCTGGAGGATGTTGCAGGCAGCAGAACGTTCTCCACGGAGTCTCCAGTGCTCAGTGTGAACCTGCTTTCATCTGTGAAGAGCACAGGGCATCAGTGGCGAATTTGCCAATCTTGGTGTTCTCTGGCAAATGCCAAACGTCCTGCACGGTGTTGGGCTGTAAGCACAACCCCCACCTGTGGACGTCGGGCCCTCATACCACCCTCATGGAGTCTGTTTCTGACCGTTTGAGCAGACACATGCACATTTGTGGCTTGCTGGAGGTCATTTTGCAGGGCTCTGGCAGTGCTCCTCCTGTTCCTCCTTGCACAAAGGCGGAGGTAGCGGTCCTGCTGCTGGGTTGTTGCCCTCCTACGGCCTCCTCCACATCTCCTGATGTACTGGCCTGTCTCCTGGTAGCGCCTCCATGCTCTGGACACTACACTGACGGACACAGCAAACCTTCTTGCCACAGCTCGCATTGATGTGCCATCCTGGATGAGCTGCACTACCTGAGCCACTTGTGTGGGTTGTAGACTCCGTCTCATGCTACCACTAGAGTGAAAGCACCGCCAGCATTCAAAAGTGACCAAAACATCAGCCAGAAATCATAGGAACTGAGAAGTGGTCTGTGGTCACCACCTGCAGAACCACTCCTTTATTGGGGGTGTCTTGCTAATTGCCTATAATTTCCACCTGTTGTCTATTCCATTTGCACAACAGCATGTGAAATTGATTGTTGATCAGTGTTGCTTCCTAAGTGGACAGTTTGATTTCACAGAAGTGTGACTGACTTGGAGTTACATTGTGTTGTACAAGTGTTCCCTTTATTTTTTTGAGCAGTGTATATATATATATATATATATATATATATATATATATATATTGTCAGGTTTAAACCACCTAGAACATTATTAAACACACAGGGAAGAAAGGCAAGGGACAACAGCGCTCATTTTACTTGCAAGGAGAACAGACAGAGATAAGCTCAGTTACAATCTCCAACTGCTCTGCAGCAGACTCCCGCCTCCTTACTTTTATTTTCTTTAGGGAGGTCCCTAGTTACAGGGCGTAGCAGTCTCTAAGAGGTGGGGAATACAACTGCTACGCAACAAACTAATACTATTACACAACCATATTTGGTAGTAATGATTACATAGTGTTTTCTGAAATATGATATGCTATAGCCTTGAGAAACTAGTCCGATCCAGTTACAACTGCATGCCGGCGTTGTAGTTCCTGCTTACGTCTTTCTACTCGAGGTCACTCCAACCCCAAGTGGATTCCATCTCCTGTAGAGAAAAACACAAAACTTCTGCATTCTTGCAGGGTTAGTAAAATCAGAGCAATACTGTGATAATCATTCTATGTACATTTATTCTAACATTTATATATGTATATATATATATATATATATATATATATAGCCCAGATGTGTGTGTGTGTGTGTGTGTGTGTGTATATATATATATATATATATATATATATATATATATGTATATGTATATGTATATATATATACACACACACACACACACACATCTTGGCTTGGCTTTACAGATTTACCTTTAAGCAAAAGCATTATTTGCTTACTGCACATGAAAGCCTCTTAAATAAAAAATTTTTACCTGAAAATTAGTTCATATTTCAATTAGTGGACAAAGGTACATTGTGTTTGTAAGTGTGGAATTAAATGAACAATTCACAGAATATTGAGATAATACACATGAAATTTTATTATGATTTGAAAAGATAAAGTGAAATGCTTTCTGACTGTGTACTGCCGGTGTCCGGACCTTTAAACTGTAGGTATAGGTATAACATGTATATAACATATACCTAAATTGTACTTGTTTGTACCAGAGTGTAAATTTTGTTTCATGTGTAAAAAAAAAAAAAAAAAAAAGCGAATGATAATATATAAACCCTGACATATGAAAATGTAGGTTTTTCAATACCGCTGGGAACCATAAAAACCATAGAGCAGAGGTTTCGGATCATCCTTTGAAGTGTGTGACATCACGCACTTGGAACGTAATGGATCAAAGGCATTTGCCTTGATGACATCACAGTGATGTCACTTGCAACGTTGTATTAGAGACTGGAATTCACTGCCTGTCTCTCTAAGTTGGATCTAGGGTTAACGTATCAACACATACGAAGCCACGACAAAATCTTCGAAGAGGTTATCACAACGAGGAGAAACAATGAGTGTGTCTAAGATAAAGGAAGAATTACGTCGAAGTATACAAAATGAACAAAGGCTGATGCAAAAAATCGCTCACTTAAACCAGAAAATTGTAGAACTCCAAACAAGCGAATTCAGTTTCAAAAACGAACAAATTGAGATTTCTAAACTGAGGCGTTTAAACAACGAACAGAGCCTCTGTTTGGAAAACCAAAGAAAAGACTTACAGAAAGCCAAAACTGAGTTGCGCAAGGAACGCATTGAGAGAGAAGAGGAAAAGACCGCTTCAGAGAAAAAAACTCTGGATCTGGAAAAAAAATGCAGGGAGTTCCAGAAAAAGTACACAGCGGAGAGGTCACTGAGGGAGCAGCAGGAAAAGGAGCTTATAGACTTCAATCAAGTCAAGATGGAATTAAAAAATCTAGCTGAGAAATACGAGACGTTGAAACATCAGAATGAACAGCTGATAGGGCAACAAACCTTTGCTGTCAAGACAATGGAAGAACAGAAACAGGTTATGCAAAAGAAAGATGTGGAACATTCCCTTACAAAGACTAAATTACAAAAGGAAAGAGAAAAATCAAAAAGCTTGCAGGGTCAAGTAGAACAACTTTCACATAAAACAGAAAAATTGGAGGTCTCTGAAAGAAAGCGTGCAGATTGGGACGAAAGACTTAAAAAAATCCAAAACAAAGCTGACAATTATAGGAGAGAAGCCCACTGTCTGAAAAAGGAAAATGTTCAACTCACAACACTGTGTGATGAATTAAAGAGTTCACAGCAAAACTTGCAACATCACCTGAATAAATGCAGGGATCAATATAATGAGACGAAAGAGGAGTTAAAACATTACAAACTTGAGACAGAGAAACAGCACAACCAAATATCAGTGTTGGAACAGGAGGTGAAACACCTCAATGCTCACACAAGCAACATTTTAGCTCGGGAGGAAAAACACACTGCCTGCATTAAGACTGAATACCAGGAGATCATTGACTTGAGGTCTACAATTCGTGGCATGGAAAGAAGGCAAAGACAGCAAATAATCAAAACTGGAAATATGGAAGGCATGAAAAACCTTGTCACGAAAAACCTGTTCGAGGCTCAGGCAGTCATTTCTGCACGTGATAAAGAAATTGAGGAAATCAAAAATGAATCGAAAATCAGGACTGGTGAGTTGAATGCAAAGAAGATCGAGCTGGCCACACTTAATAAGGCATATTTTTCTGTCAAGGAGCAGCTGGTAAAAACCAAACAGCAGCTGACAGAAATAAAGATGACACAGGAGCTATTTGTAGTCGCTGCTGATAAAGGCCAGGTCCTGCAGGAGAAATACTTGGCCCAGCAAGAAGAACAGAAGCAGAAGGTGGACAAAGAGCTAGCACAGTACAAAGAACTGACAATGCAGCAGCAACAGAAAATAGACCTCCAGGAAGCTGTGTTAGTCAAACTTGAAGACACAGTCAAAGAAAATGTAAAGGAAGTTAAGTCTCTCAACCTGGAGAAGAGCGATCTCCAGCATGAGGTTGAGTTGCTTAAAAATAGATTGGTGAAGCAGACGGATAGCTACTTTGAGAGGTATGGCTTGACCCCCCCACTGAGCCGATGGTGGAGCAGAGGAAGAAAAAATGTTTCCCCCAAGAAGAGTGAGCCCTCAGATACTGTGAAAAAACTACAGGAAGAGCTGTTGGAAAAAAACAAGAAGATTGAGGAGTTGCACAAGTGCTCAAAAGATGCAAGCCTGAAGTACTCAGAGTGTACTTGGCATAAGAGACGGCTTAAATCCGAGATAAAGTCATTACGAGCATTAGTTGTGGCACAAGAGAGATCCTCACAGAGACAGGACGTAGAGCTGAACATGTGCAAAGAGGAGTTGAGGAAGCTCAAATTGAAGAAGAGAGAGGAATCTCAATGCATCCCAAGTCCCCCTCTTGTCAAAAAGCCAACACCCCCCATTCAGAAAGAGTTTGAGTCTACTAGCAAATCCAAAAACCTCTTAGGATCTACTGTCCCCAGGCCCCCTCTTGTCAAAAAGCCAACAACCCCCATTCAGAAAGAGTTTGAGTCTACTAGCAAATCCAAAATCCGCTTAGGATCTACTTACCCCAGGCCCCCGTCTCAGTCTGGACAAAAATTGGACATTAATGACATGGGTCCCCTTCGTGGAGTTCAAATCAGACTTCCCACTCGCACTGCGTCTCCACCTTTTCAGCCCCTTTCACGGAAAACTGAATCCAAAATCCCCTTACCACCTATAGACCCCAGGCCCCCGGCTCAGTCTGGAAAGAAATTGGAGACTGTTGACATGTCTCCCCATGCTGGTGTTCAAATCAGAACTCTGACTGGCACTGCGTTTACACCTTTTCAGCCCCTCTCATGGAAGACTGAATCCAAAATCCCCTTACCACCTATAGACCCCAGGCCCCCGGCTCAGTCTGGAAAGAAATTGGAGACTGTTGACATGTCTCCCCATGCTGGTGTTCAAATCAGAACTCTGACTGGCACTGCGTCTACACCTTTTCAGCCCCTCTCATGGAAGACTGTATACAAAAACCCCTTACCACCTGTAGACCCCAGGCCCCTCTCACGGAAGAAAGCTGATTTCAAAACACACAGAGTTACAACAGCTCACCCAAAACACCCAGAGTCAGTTCACATCATATTCCCATCGAACGGTTAATTGAATAACTCAGCGTTCAGGTGAGCTCTCAGTCACTTGCAAGCAAATGTCCAATGAATGTACTGACTCACTCACTTATAGAATGAGTCTGTCTTGGCACATTTGCTCACAAGTGGCTAAGAGCTTGAGTGAACTCAGACATGAATGAAGTCAATGGTAGCTATTGACTGTTGGGTTTTCTCCGGGTGCTCCGGTTTCTCCCAAAAACTTTTCATAGGATAAAAAAAAATTCACATGGTTTAAATATTACCTTGTTAAATAAATAAATCTTTAAAAAAAACAAACAATAAAATCACCTTAAAAATATTTCACCATCTGTCTTTCTGTTATTTAAGTGAGCACCTAATTTACAGATTAGAAATCATGTAAAAATTATTCAAGCAGCCCTGAAAATTTTGTTTAGTGAGAGTCAGACTATAGTCTCCCGTCCTCCCGTCCGTACCAACTAAATGATGCCGATACTACCGAGTATCGGTTCATTTTTAATTTAACAAAGCCAAATTTCGGTACATTCAGGAAAGGGCCTAAATATTCAGTTTTGTTACCCGTAACAACAGTTGTTATGGGGAGAACACGCATGCGTGCTGCGGAGAAGCAATGAGAAGACCTGAAAACAGCCAGACTTCAGTGAACCCACGTGTGGCTATTCTTCAGTAAAATAGATGCTGATAATTTGCAATGCACATCCCAGCCCATCACACGGTTTATTATGACGGGGTGGTTCTGCTACCAGTTTAATTTGAACCTTGTGGTCCAGGTTCCCAATGCTGAGGAGTGACAGAAACATCAATTGTCTAATGAACAGAAAAGCCCTTAAATAAATATTTTAACCTGAAAATCTCTAAATACTGTCAAAGTATGTAAACACAAACACATAATGCTGTAACTATGCAGCCATGTTACACTATACCATAAACAACTAAAGTTTTCAGTCTCTCTCTTTTTTTTTCCTCTCTAAGTGAATGAGATGGACTACTCAGATCCTGACATAACCCTGGAGATTATTTTGCCCCATTCTTCTGGGTATATCAAAACTACAGATTTAAGCGTTTGGGAGACCGTCCTTCTCTCTGTGGATAGCACTGCTATCTGGCATACCCCCACTGGCTGTGTCAGGAACAGATGTTGATGTAGGAGATGGAAACAGTTCAGTCTGTGGAACCACTGGAGTAGATCCAGAAGAAGTAAGCTCCCCCGGCACACGGTGCATTCTGACTGAGTGCGGGTTGAGTTGGGCTGACCTGCTGGAAAGGTTCAGCACAAACCACTGGTGGAGTTAACTCGGGTGCAGCAGCTCAAGCAAGCACTTGGTCAAGGTGTCTCTTCCAGACCATGTCGTCACAGGTCCGGACTGTGTAAGACACAGGGCCTGTCTGTGCTATGACGGTAGCAGGAACCCATTTTGGGCTGTTGGTGTAGTTGCATGCAAGTACATGATCACCTGGGTGGAAAATCCTTTTCTTTGCTCTTTTTGAGTAGAAAAAATATGTTGCAGCCCATTTGCCTCAAGGAATCTCTCAACCTCTTGGGAGATAAATTGGGGGCCGTTATCGCTCTTCAGTTGCCCAGTCAAATGAACATCTCACCAAGTTTCTCAATGGTTTTCTCTGCTGTGGTTGATCTCATTATTGACACTTCTGGCCGCTTATTATGAGCATCTACGGCCACGAGGAACATTCTCTCTTCAAATGGGCCAGCAAAGTCAATATGAATACATTGCCAGGGTGCCTCTGGCCAAACCCAGGGATTAAGAGGGGCTGGCTGTGGCATGCAGCGAACTGTTTGACATGATGGGCAGGTTCTGGCCTGTGAAAACACATTCTTTTTTCCTCAAATTTACTCCAAAAAATGATAATTAATTAAAAAAAACACGGAGCTGATCACAATACATACCACACACACAGCTGTCAAACGGAGAAGGGGACAAGCAGACGCTCTACCGTTGCTAGGCAACCACCCGCTGTCAAAATAAATGACATAAAGAGCCTTGCATGTATAATAAAATAAAAGCCAGCAGCACTATAACTTGCTGACCAAACAAAAAAGGATTTAAAGAATAAACAAATTAATTTTGACGAACTTCACCACCTTTCTTCCCCATAACCGTTAGATGAGCGGACAACAATATGGCCCATCTTTGCATGCGGCTAGCGGCCAAGGGTGGCTAGGGCCTGTGTGGGGCCCGAGGATTGTTGTCAGGGGGCGGTTGTCTGTCAGAAGAATGAATTTCCTTCCAAAAAGATATTTCGGACACCAAAAACAGTCCCCAGCACTTCTCGTTTAATTTGCACATATCTGCTCTCTGCTTTGCAGAGTGTGCGTGAAGCAAATGCTATGGGGCACTCCTCGCCATTAGGCATTATGTGGGAAACAACTGCTCCCACCCCGTAAGGAGAGGGTGGGATAGGGGCCAATATTGCCGACCACTCGGTCATTTTAGCAAGTTACTGTCCGATGCAACTGCTCTCGTTTCCTTTTTACTGTACTCACGGCCTTTTTTTTTTACTGCCACGCTGCGGTTTCCCGGAAGTTGAAGCTAGTTAGCTTGCGTGCTAACCTCCGACAGTCACGGCAAAAAGGGTAGAAAAACAAACACCAGCCGGCTCAAAGTCCTCCTTCCAACGAATGCAGGGTACACGCAGACGTCGTTTATCCTTGTCGCCACTTTATCGTATCTTGGGTGAGTATTTCGCCAACTTATACTACCAGATCAATATTAATCACCGCAGACCAGTCGTGCTTCAGTTGGGCAGTTTTTTTTATTAACGGAACTGAACACAGGAGTGCCCTCTAGCGACAGGTACATGCAACGTGCCACTCTGATCGAAAGGTGTTAGTATGCGTCCATTAATCACCACAATATATAACACATTGATCCCAGAGGGAAATTGAAAATCCAGTAGCAGCACATTTTACACAGGGTTACATGCAACAAATACTAAAAATGTAGTGCAAATGATAAAGTGAACAGAATAAACCAGTGCAAATGTTAATAACAGTGTAAGCCACAGTGTAGTACAGCCAGGGCTGATGCTGTATTAGTAAATAGATTGTAATGACGGGACAGCACAAGCACAGTTCAGTCCAGGTTCCTCACTGGGAGCAGTTGAAGATTTGAATGGCCAGAGGGACAAAAGACTTCCTCAGTCTGTCCGTGGAAGATGACAGTGACGACAGCCTGTCACTGAGGAGCTCCTCTGCCTGGAGAAGGTGCTGTGCAGAGCGTGGTGGTGTTGTCCAGGATGGACCACAGCCTGGTCAGAGTCCGCTGCTCTGTAACAGATGTCAGTGAGTCCAGTTCAGTACCAACTCCAGAGCCAGCCTTCCGCACCAGTCGGTCAAGCTGCGAGGAACCCCTCTTCTTTATTCTGCACAGGATCTCATAACCACCGAAGTGTCTGTGCTTGAATCTAATAATAAAAACTGGATCTGCTCAGATTACTGCATAACTGCAAATTTGACGTATTTCTGTTGTGCTGATATATTCCTGAAACTTTTGAGTCAGCTTATTATTAGTTCCCGAGGACTTGGTGATTGATTTGTCAAAATTATTGCTGTACTATTATATGATTTGCAGCAGTTGGAAGTGTGTGTTTGCTTATCAAGTATCTCCCATCAAGGATGTTTACTTGAAATATGTAGTTCCTGGAGTCTGCAAAGTAAATTCAACAGTACAACCCTACCCACTTCATATCAGCTCTGGATTTGCATAAGATCACTACTGCTGATCTAGATTAGACTGTATGTGATCAAAAACACTGATCCAGCATAATAAAACCTGAGTTTTAGTGTTTTACAATGAAAAAGCTTTTCCTTTTCTTTGCTTTTAGGTAACAGATGTGACCGATATTTCAAAGTTACTCTCTGTCTTTTTTTCTTTTTATTGTCTAGGGGACAATTTCAAAAACCATAGGACTAATTCTTTACATTCTCAACCTGACATCCATGTTGATCTTCTCTTCAGCCACAGCACTCACTGTGACCTCCATGACCACGGGTTCATATAAACACATAAGAGTAAACATGTCATATTAATGTGACACATACATGAAAAACATCTTGGATTGAAAGACCAGATTGTTGTGTATATTTAAATACACAAAAATAAAAAAAAATGAATGTCTAAAACTTTTACATGATTCTGTACACACACAGCAGTGCCACGTTTATATGTCAAGCAATTCTCCTTTGCATGCGTGTGTGTCAGTAGGTGCAGTGCTTTCCCTAGGAGTCTACACTGTGCTGTTTCTCAAGCTGTACTCCTACCAAGATACCAACTGGTGGTGCAGAGAAATCAGGCAAGCCAAAGCCAAAAAGATGGCACGATCATACCCATGTAAATCCACACGTGCACACACATACACACAACACAAGCCATTAAACTGCTCATAATTCTGAGTTAATTGAAAAATTGACTCACACACAATTTCCTCTGCACACGTTAAAATTATGGCTGCATCACTGTTACCATCAAGTGGTGGCATGGTAAGCTGAACCAATTAACTAGCACGTTTAACAAACAGACACACACATACACATAGATCAAGATCAGGGGTCGGCTCTTTCATCCCTCTGCCGTGGCTTCCCGTGGCTTTGAAATAATAATGTCAATAAATAATAGCTATTTAATGCAAATAAATTTAATTCTATTTAGTTTTTTTTTCCAATGTAATAGTTATGATTCTGGAGATTTAGGCAATCTTGCAACATCGAAATAAAACTTTTTTTTTTTTTTTTTTTTTTGTTGGTCGAAATATGCTGTGACTTATTTTGAGCTCTCGACCCCCAGTAAGCCAAGGCAGGTTTTATGGATCCAGGTGGGTTTTATTTGGTAGGAACCAGGCCCAAATGGCTCTTTTAATGTCGAAGGTTGCCGGCCTGACATAGATCATAGTTGTCCATATATAGCAGCATTAACACTATGGTTTTTAACTGCTTAGAAATTCAAGAGTGCTGATTTCTTTGTTTAGAAAAACATAGGGATGCTGTTTAATGGAAAATGGACTCGAATTGACTCGTCTGTTTTTGTACCCTTAAAAACAAGCACTTGGTCTTCTGGATCTTCAAAAAAAAAGTGGATTAGCAGATATTGTTCAGTTGTTTATCAGAACATAGACCATGGTTGTTGTAAAATCTGTATTTTCAAGAACTGTTGTCTATGGCATATATATCATCTTATGAGAGTTGATTCAGTGATGCCATAAAAAACATTTTAATGTGTGGAGAGCAACACAAGACATCACTCAAAGTTTCATATTGCAATATTACACATTTTTTAAGTTTATTTCTGAACACAACATTTTACAGCTTTCACAGCAGGTCTGCGGGAATGGTGCAGGTTTAGAAACTCTAATACTGTAAGAAACAAAAACACAAATAGATGTTAAGACGACCTGTGGTCTGTGTACTTATTGATCAAGTCTATGCATGATTTACTGTTTATGTAAATCATTTACATAAACTGTTTATGGAGGTGTATGCATAACCTGATCCAATGACGGACCCAAAACCCCACATAAAACATACATTTTTAAATCCACCCAATCACAAGAGCAAGCGCCTTTACAACCTCGACTTCAAAGCTGAAAAACTTCTTCACGGTCTTGATGATCATGAGCAGACAAGGAAGCCTGATGCCAAATGTCCTCTTAGGGTCACCTGGATATATTATAGTGCTTCTGCTGTGGAGTCACAGAAAAGAAAGTGAGTGTATCATAAGTTGACCTTAGCTGAAGGATAAGCTAAAGTCACCTCATATTAGTCCCTTCGACATCCAACACCATTGAGTAGATGTCATTGTCTTTAACTGTCTTGATATGGCCATCCCTCGTCCCCTGTGAACACATAATGATATTGCAGTTTCTTGTTTTAATGGAGAGACAACATAGAGCACTATCACCATTCCATTAGATAGATATCACTTTGTAGCTGATAAAATATCCTGTATTTGTGTGTATGATGGCTAAAAACAATCAAGATTTTTTTTAATCACATATAAGTAATTTAAAACAGGGTCACAGATAGTTCTCCAGCCATAGTGCACAGCTTTTCTATTACATATTTGAAGTTAAATATGTAATTTATTGTGATATTACAAATAACTAATAGTTGGTCACATCTTTTTAAATCTCTTAAATCAGAATTTTATTTTAATGAAATCATTTCAGTTGTGCTATTATTCAGATACTGATGTGTTAATAAGCAAGGGCGTAACTTTGATTTGAACAATGGGGGGGTAGGGATTTTTTTTTTTTTTTAATTTCTCCTACTATCTGATACACACACATACACACGTACACATTTTGTGAATTAATTTTACTAATAATATATATATATATATATATATACAGAAGTTGGCTTGTCCTGTCCCAGCTTCTTACAGTGTGAATCAAGATAAGGATATCATGTTGATGTTGGTTTTTTGAATTTTTGTATTCAAATTGTGTGCCTTGTCAGAGCATACTATTCTTACATTAGGCTATATAAAGCTTGGGATTAACCAGCGACCCTCCGTTTATCGATTCCGTTTTTTTTTTTCCCTTTTTTTTTTGCGCATGCTTCTGAACCAAAAAAACGCACATTGCTATCGGGTCAGGACGAAGTAAACACGGCGTCGAGGCAGAAGCCTCTAAAGTGTCGGGGTGTACTGAGTGATGTGACAGCATCACCTGTCGCACCTCCGGCACACACACACACACCGGTAATGTGTGTGTAACCCGACACACGTGTGGACTCCTTACGTGGGCTGCTCTCATGTCAAGAGTCGATGTCGCCGTTTACTGGATTGTGATTTTTGCTAAACTTTAGTTTATTAGCTCCAGGTGTTTTACAGGTGTTCTACCTGGAGGTACTGTGGCTACACACCCACAGTGACCAGACTGAACGACAGATTAATGATGTTACCTATGGCGTCTCTATGCTTTCCTCCCTGCTAAATTGAGAGAATCTACTACATTGTCGTGTTTATAATACTTAACATTCATTATCGATCATTAAGATATGATATTGGGTGTTGTTGTGGCTGGTTTGGACCCCCCATAAATTACGCCTATGCTATTCATCATTCAAAATTCATACGTTTACAGAACAGGTTATCTACATAACATTATGGGATTATTATGGAATATGTATATATATATATATATATATATACAGTATATTAAGAAAGTTGTAGCTATGTAGTATGTAGCTAGATAATGTGAAAAAGATACATCTGTAACCTTAAATATTTGTGAGCATCATTTTCAAGGCCTTTTTTCCGCTATTTCCATGGACTCTAGTGGGAATTTTTCACTTGGGATTGCCTATTATTTTTGTAGAATTGTAGCTAAAATAAGTTTTATGTCTAAAGCTTGGTTAATGTGAAAGTAATCAATGATGAATAAGAATAAGCGTATCAGCTGAAACATTTTTTTCTGTCTCCCTATTGACCTTTTTTATGTTTGGCTATACTAATAGCATTAATATTTAATCTTTGCAACCAAGTGTGAAAAAGGTCTTTGTTGATTAAATCCGCCCACAGTTTCTTAGAGTCGCGATGCTTGTGCCTTTATGTCAAAGTTGCTGTAAGTTTTCCTGCGCTATTTCTTGTCATTCTTTAGTTGGGCATCGGAAAGACAGAAAAGAGTGAGCGTTTGAATGTGAAACTCTCTGAGGCGGGATTCCTCCAGCTGGACCTCCTCCTCTATCTCTCCCTCTTGTCACATATTGAATAAAATATGAAAAAGAATTCTTCTCCTTTCATTCTTATTATCGTCATTCTCATTGTTTTTCTCCACTTCCACTCTCTCTGGGTGATGTATTTTTTCAAACTTCTGTCGCAATCTTTGGTTACGTTACTGATTAAGAGCCAAATAAAAACAAAAACAAAAACAAACAAAAACAGAAGGGCCACGCGTTTCTGTTAGCAACACCAAAATAAACAGGCAGAATATTGGTGGCGCGGATATTACAACACCCACTGTTAGCAACAGCTGAAGGAGGCCCCAAACACAAGTGCGAAAGACGGCAGGGATAATCTCTGAAGATGTTTCAAACGACACACGAGGACGGATCTTACTCCATCTCTTACAACGTCGGCGGTGACAGTGGTACTATGTCGATCAAAAGTGTAAGTAGCTGAGTGCAGCCTCTCCCTCTTCCTTAACATGTCGTTCTTGTGTGTCTTGCTCCTTGAGAAGGATAATATTGGAGGTTTAAAAATTTGGATTCAGTATTTAGACCGCTACACGATGACAGCTCAATAACTATGCAACTTTAACTGGAGCTATTTTGCGCCACTAAAATACAAAAATTAAAATAAATAGGATTTCTTTAGTTACCGCAGCTTCTCTGTCAAGCTTTCAGATTTTTGCTGATGTTTCCAGCTTTCGATCATTTGAAATCAAACGCACAGCAATTCTCGCCAACTCGCTTGTTAATATTTTTAATATAATTTTTAATACTTTTAAATTTTTGCTGATTTGTGGTACGAATACATGAAGGAACTCATAATTGTTTAGTGGAACCAAATATTGAATTCAATTCAATTTTTAGTTGGTGGGAAATGTGAGATTTGCAGGGAACAGGCCAGGACAGAAGGCCCTGTTGCTATGCAACATAATAATAATAATAATAATGGAAATAGGTGCCATTTTCTACAGACTGAGTGACACTTTAAATGTGATTGAAGATGGTATGCATTGACTTTATAATCTTGTTTTACTGACATTTTATAACCATAGGCGTAATTTATGGGGGGGATGGGTGGGTTGCAACCCGCCCAATAATCCAAACCAGCCACAACAACCCTCCCAATATCAAAACTTCATGATTGATATGACTGATATTCACGACAATGTGGTAGATTCTCTCAATTTAGCAGGGAGGAAAGCATAGAGACGCCATAGGTAACGTCATTAATCTGTCGTTCAGTGTGCAATGTGTGTTTTTTGGTTCAGAGGCATGCGCAAAAAAAAAGGGAAAAAAAAACGGAATCGATAAACGGAGGGTCGCTGGTTAATCCCAAGCTTTATATAGCCTAATGTAAGAATAGTATGCTCTGACAAGGCACACAATTTGAATACAAAAATTCAAAAAACCAACATCAACATGATATCCTTATCTTGATTCACACTGTAAGAAGCTGGGACAGGGCAAGCCAACTTCGGTATATATATATTATTAGTAAAATTAATTCAAAAAATGTGCACGCGTGTATGTGTGTGTATCAGATAGTAGGAGAAATTTTTAAAAAAGAAAAAAAAAAAAAAAATCCCAACCCCCCCAATGTTCAACTCAAAGTTACGCCCTTGCTTATAACACATCAGCATCTGAATAATAGCACAACTGCAATGATTTCATTAAAACAAAATTCTGATTTAAGAGATTTAAAAAGATGTGACCAACTATTAGTTATTTGTAATATCACAATAAATTACATATTTAACTTCAAATATGTAATAGAAAAGCTGTGCACTATGGCTGGAGAACTATCTGTGACCCTGTTTTAAATTACTTATATGTGATTAAAAAAATATTAATCGTTTTTAGCCATCATACACACAAATACAGGATATTTTATCAGCTACAAACTGATATCTATCTAATGGAATGGTGATAGTGCTCTATGTTGTCTCTCCATTAAAACAAGAAACTGCAATATCATTATGTGTTCACAGGTGACGAGGGATGGCCATATCAAGACAGTTACAGACAATGACATCTACTCAATGGTGTTGGACGTCGAAGGGACTAATATGAGGTGACTTTAACTTATCCTTCAGCTAAGGTCAACTTATGATACACTCACTTTCTTTTCCGTGACTCCACAGCAGAAGCACTATAATATATCCAGGTGACCCTAAGAGGACATTTGGAATCAGGCTTCCTTATCTGGTCATGATCATCAAGACCGTCAAGAAGTTTTTCAGCTTTGAAGTCGAGGTTGTAAAGGCGCTTGCTCTTGTGATTGGGTGGATTTAAAAATGTATGTTTTATGTGGGGTTTTGGGTCTGTCATTGGATCACTCATCTGTTTCTATCTTTGTAACTCTCAGGTACGAGATGATAAAAATGTTAGGCGTCGGTTTGGGGTATGCAACTTTCCGACGAAAACACCAGAGAAGCCGTTCATCTGCACCATTCCTAAAAGGCTGGATGATGGGTGGAATCAGATTCAGTTCAACCTGTCAGATTTCACTAGAACGGCCTTTGGAACTGATTATATCGAGACGCTACGCATACAGGTCAGTACATACACACGGTGAGACAGACCTGGAATCATCTGTCTTCAGACATTACTGCCACTTGTGCGATTGTAAGACCTTGATAGTCTTATCTCTTTTCCTCTCAGATCAATGCCAACTGTCAAATTAGAGAAGCATATTTCTCAGACAGACTGTACCCTGAGGAAGAGCTTCCTGCAGAGTTAAAAATCTATCTTCCAGTCCATATTATGAAAGCCAAGGTTATGCATACATCTTCATAAACAGTTTATGTAAATGATTTACATAAACAGTGAATCATGCATAAACTTGATCAATAAGTACACAGACCACAGGTCGTCTTAACATCTATTTGTGTTTTTGTTTCTTACAGTACTAGAGTTTCTCAACCTGCACCATTCCCGCAGACCTGCTGTGATAAACTTATAAAATAAAAAAATAAACTTAAAAAATGTGTAATATCGCAATATGAAACTTTGAGTGTTGTCTTGTGTTGCTCTCCACATATTAAAATGTTTTTTATGGCATCACTGAATCAACTCTCATGATATTTATGCCACAGACACCAGTTCTTGAAAATACAGATTTTACAAGAACCATGGTCTATGTTCTGATAAACAACTAAACAATATCTGCTAATCCACTTCTTCTTGAAGATCCAGAAGACCAAGTGCTTGTTTTTAAGAGTACAAAAACAGACGAGTCAATTCGAGTCCATTTTCCATTAAACAGCATCCCTATGTTTTTCAAAACAAAGAAATCAGCACTCTTGAATTTCTAAGCAGTTAAAAACCATAGTGTTAATGCTACTATAGATGGACAACTATGATCTATGTCAGGCCGGAAACCTTCGACATTAAAAGAGCCATTTGGGCCTGGTTCCTACCAAATAAAACCCACCTGGATCCATAAAAGCTGCCTTGGCTTACTGGGGGCCGAGAGCTCAAAATAAGTCACAGCATATTTCGATCAACAAAATAAAAATAAATAAAAAACAAGAAAAAAAAAACTTTTTATTTCGACATTGCAAGATCGTCTAAATCTCCAGAATCATAACCATTACATTGAAAAAATAAATAAATAGAATTAAATTTATTTACATTTAATGGTGGATAGCAATGTGTGTTTTTTGGTTCAGAAGCATGCGCAAAAAAAGTAAAAACACGGAATCGATAAACGGAGGGTCGCTGGTTAATCCCAAACTTTATATAGCCTAATGTAAGTGTTATAAATACCCTTGTTAGTATGTAAATGCACATTAATAATACGTCAATTGTTGAATATACTTTTGATTTAAACAGCAGAATAATTTAGTCAGGCATTTTTAACTGAGCCTGTTTTAGGTCAGGCAGTTTCACAGGGCAGCATTGTTTACGTTTTTTGGGGTGTTTTATGGAGTTAGCCTGTCGAACAAATAAGTGTGCTGTACTGACCTGCTGCTGAAAGTTTATATTAAAGAAGTAAAACGTCAACATGGTGTCTTTATTCCCTAACCGGAGTACGTTCACAGGTGAAGAGTCCCCAGCACAGTAGTTTTCCCATATGGTTCTTTAATAGTAAGAATAGTATGCTCTGACAAGGCACACAAGTTGAATACCAAAATTCAAAAAACCAACATCAACATGATATCCTTATCTTGATTCACACTGTAAGAAGCTGGGACAGGACAAGCCAACTTCAGTAATATTTAAATATATATATATATATGATTAATAAAATTATTGCACAAAATGTGTATGTGTGTATCAGATAGTAGGAGAAATCTAAAAAAAAAGAAAAAAAATCCCTACCCCCCAATGTTCAACTCAAACTTATGCCCTTGATGAATACAACTCTACAATCGAAGAGGTATAACATACAACAAAGTCTGAGCCTCTGCAAGTCGTCGACGTTGGTGCTAATAACGCCACGGAGGAAGATGGAGGCGATGCCACGTGTCCGTGCATGTGTAGCAGTTTGTCAAAATACTTAAATTCATTTCGCTAAAACACCCGAATTTTATTTGCTTTCATTTTTTTCTTTTTTCCTGCCTGTCCGTTATTGTCGTTGTGTGTGTGTGTGTGTGTGTGTGTGCGTGCGCGCGCGCGCACACGAGAGTGTCCGGACATCACGTACTGCCGCTCGTGCACGCTCCGGACATTGCCGTTCCTGCTATGACCGAAGGTAAGACGGGAGAAAGTTTCTCGATAATATATGCTATTAAAAGAGCTGTTTTAAGGGTGAGTTGGTTAATGAATCGTGGGCGGGTTGGACCGGTATATGTTCGGGGATATTTTCTATGTGTTACAAACTTGTTAAGCTTGCTAAATCAGTTTTTTTTCTTTGTTTTGTGCATTGCTAACTATCGCTAGCTTAATTAAGCGATAGCGTGTAGCGTAGCCTGACAAAGTGTTCGCGGGCATTTTAACGTCTTTCCCTTCTTCTTGGTGTTCCGCTGTACATCTGCACGCATGGAGCTCACTGTGTTTTATTTTCATTGACAGGTATGGAAATGATGTTTATTGTTGAATGGTGTGTTTTGAGAATATATAATCTTAAGGGTTTTTGATGGTTAATTTGAATGCTATTTGTTTTGGTTTAATTAAATTTATCCAAATTATTTAATTTGATATAATTTTGTAAATATATTTTTTCTATTTGCCACTTTTAATTTTGCTTTTGTTTTGTGTTAAAAGGGAATTTCTGTTTTTATGTGAGTGAGTGTAAATGTAATTGTTAATCTGTACACGATTGCCGTTCCTGCTATGACCGGAGAGCTGTACATCTGCACGCATGGAGCTCACTGTGTTTTATTTTCATTGACAGTAAAACTGTTGAGCTGGATGTGTGTCTCTGTCTGTAATATCTGCCCAACACAACGCAGAGGAAAGTCCACACTGGTCACACATGGATCATATAGCAACCGCAGTATTAAAAGGTAATGTTAATTTGTTCATGCCTATGTCTATTTAACTTTATTTATATGGGAAGTTGGCCAACAAATTAGCATGCTAATGTTTGATAACAAGTTAACTTAGCTAACAGTTAATGTTGACCGTAAGCAGTTAACTAGAGGAATAGCCACTCAACTACATAAATCTGACTTTGGTTGTCAGTGCTTACTTCCCAGAAAGAGCGCAGGGTTTCCGCAGGTCACTAAAAGGTATTAAAAGTCATTAGTTGGACTTTTTGAAAATGAAGGCCTGTAATCACTTTTAGGTGGCGTACGGCTGTCCCCACCTTTACTAACCCAGTCTGGTCTGGTTTCAGAGGCAAGAGAATATTCACCAAAGACAATGTGAGATGGAGAAATAGAAAAGAGCCTTTATTGGAAAATAGCAATTAAAACTGCAAGACATTCAATGTGAAAAGACTCCACAAAGGTCAATCCCACTGGGCACAGGCAGCCTCTCATTACCCTGTAAAATACAGTGCTGCACACGACTCAAGACATACACTGAGTAACCTCTACACACAGTCCAAAAAGCATGCATAACTATACACTGCAGCTTAATGAAACTCAGTAGTAAAGTGCACTTCCCTCAATAAGGTCTACGCTCAAATAAGGATGGGTCAGAACCATTTCAGTCAATAGGGGGAGGTAGAGAGCCCTCTTGCAAGAGGGCCCAAGATAATGCTTTCCAGGCATTTTAGTATAAAGGGGGTAATGGGACATAATCATAACATTTTTTTATTGGAAGATAGATTTTAATATTTCCATTCTAAGTTTTTGTCTGTCTGTCTATTTGCAATTCAGCTAATGGATGAACTCCAGCGGATTCTCATCAAGGAACAGATTCGGAGAGAAGAAGAAAAGACTACTTCTGTCTTTCTACAGGTATGTCTGTGTGTGTTTTATGTGGTCCCAATGCTGATAGGTCATTGAAGTTGGTAGCTGAATCTTACTCTGGGGTTGGCAGACTGGGCTTTGCAGACAAAGGTACATTGTGTTTGTAAGTGTGGAAATAAATGAACAATTCACAGAATATCTAGATAATACACATGAAATTTTATTATGATTTGAAAAGATGAAGTGAAATGCTTTCTGACTGTGTACTGCCGGTGTCCGGACCTTTAAACTGTAGGTATAGGTATATATGTATATAACATATACAGATAATTGTACAAATTGTACTTGTTTGTACCAGAGTACAAATTTTGTTTCATGTGTTTAAAAAAAAAAAAAAAAAAAAGCAAATGATAATATATAAACCCTGACATATGAAAATGTAGGTTTTTCAATACCGCTGAGAACCATAGAAACCATAGAGCAGAGGTTTCGGATCAGTCAGCTAAAATTCCTTAGGCTATTATCCTTTGAAGTGTATGAACCAGAACCAGAGCATGTTGTTATTTACAAATGCCTCTGACATGTTTGTGTCCATGTAAGGCTTATATTGTATGTGTAACAGCAACTATATGTGGGGATGTTTGTTTATAGTTGATAGTTGGCAGTGATATTCTGAAACATGTGGTGAATCAGACAAGCAGGCTGATAGATGCTTTGGGTCCACATCAGTCTAGTAGCAGAATTGTAGTGCTCTTGAGCTGGCAGTGAACCATCCAGTGCCTGCATGTCTCCATAGACATATCAAAGAAAAAAGTAAATCTCCATACAGATGCTAGAGAAGTCTAACCATTGCCTTGTTGGCTGTGTTGCAGAATATCCACAACAAATGCACTGAGGCTCTCTTTTGCTGTTTCGTTGTATATATACATCCTCCTTTACAACAGCCTACAAACATTAGTGATCATTAGTGGTTATTCGAAGAAAGCGAACTGAGCAAAAAGACAGCATATTGTGCTCCAAAAAAAGAGGCAGAGGTAGAGAGAGCAGAAAAGAGCGAGAGGAAACTGAAAGAAAAAGCAGAACTTCTCTGGGGAGGGAGGGAGGCAGGGGACTCAGAGATGGCAGGAACTATGAGGAGTGGAGTCAGATTCACTGAAGAGAGGCTGAGTCTTAACTGTGATACTGTAGCAGTGCTGGGAATAAAGGGAAGCACAACTGAACCTGAATGCTGTTGATTCTACGCTGAGGGAAAAGCTTTGGAGAACTACAACACCACGAGCTCTCGTCTGAGGATAAAATTAGATTTCTCTATGAAGTAAGTCAGCGGTTTCGTCTTAACAACGCAGAGTAGAAACAGCTCATAAGCTCATGGAGGATTTACAAAGGAGCCCAAGGAGAGACACCGGGGTTCTCTTTCAGGTCACCTTTGGGGAATGGTGAGGAAGCCAAAAAGTAAACATTTGACACTTAAAATAAGAAGGATGTGCTTCATCCAGATCAGTCAGGGCAACATGTGTTTGCTTTTAGGCGTGATTTCCAGATTCGATTTTAGTTTTTTGGTGATTGTAAAATTGTGTTTCTTTTTTTTTTTTTTCTTTTTAGTGTAAGGGGGTATTGGGATGTATCATAAATTTTTTTTATTCGAATATAGATTTTAAAATTTCCATTCTTAGTCTTTGTCTGTCTAGCTGCATGTCAGCTAATGGATGAACTCCAGCGGACCGTCATAGCTAACTATGCAAGGAACAGATTTGGAGAGAAGAGGAAAAGACCACTTCTGTCTGTGTTTCTACAGGTATGTCTGTTAGGATAATAGGTTGTGTGTATATATATATATATATATATATATATATATATATATATATATAGAAACCATAGAAACCATAGAGCTGAGGTTTTCGATCAGTCAGCTAAAATTCCTTAGGCTATTATCCTTTGAAGTGCGTGACATCACGCACTTGGAATGTAATGGATCAAAGCCATTTGCCTTGATGACATCACAGTGATGTCGCTTCCAACGTTGTATTAGAGACTGGAATTCACTGCCTGTCTCTCTAAGTTGGATCTAGGGTTAACGGTATCAACACATACGAAGCCACGACAAAATCTTCGAAGAGGTTATCACAACAAGGAGAAACAATGAGTGTGTCTAAGATAAAGGAAGAATTACGTCGAAGTATACAAAATGAACAAAGGCTGATGCAAAAAATCGCTCACTTAAACCAGAAAATTGTAGAACTCCAAACAAGCGAATTCAGTTTCAAAAACGAACAAATTGAGATTTCTAAACTGAGGCGTTTAAATAACGAACAGAGCCTCTGTTTGGAAAACCAAAGAAAAGACTTACAGAAAGCCAAAACTGAGTTGCGCAAGGAACGCATTGAGAGAGAAGAGGAAAAGACCGCTTCGGAGAAAAAAACTCTGGATCTGGAAAAAAAATGCAGGGAGTTCCAGAAAAAGTACACAGCGGAGAGGTCACTGAGGGAGCAGCAGGAAAAGGAGCTTATAGACTTCAATCAAGTCAAGATGGAATTAAAAAATCTAGCTGAGAAATACGAGACGTTGAAACATCAGAATGAACAGCTGATAGGGCAACAAACCTTTGCTGTCAAGACAATGGAAGAACAGAAACAGGTTATGCAAAAGAAAGATGTGGAACATTCCCTTACAAAGACTAAATTACAAAAGGAAAGAGAAAAATCAAAAAGCTTGCAGGGTCAAGTAGAACAACTTTCACATAAAACAGAAAAATTGGAGGTCTCTGAAAGAAAGCGTGCAGATTGGGACGAAAGACTTAAAAAAATCCAAAACAAAGCTGACAATTATAGGAGAGAAGCCCACTGTCTGAAAAAGGAAAATGTTCAACTCACAACACTGTGTGATGAATTAAAGAGTTCACAGCAAAACTTGCAACATCACCTGAATAAATGCAGGGATCAATATAATGAGACGAAAGAGGAGTTAAAACATTACAAACTTGAGACAGAGAAACAGCACAACCAAATATCAGTGTTGGAACAGGAGGTGAAACACCTCAATGCTCACACAAGCAACATTTTAGCTCGGGAGGAAAAACACACTGCCTGCATTAAGACTGAATACCAGGAGATCATTGACTTGAGGTCTACAATTCGTGGCATGGAAAGAAGGCAAAGACAGCAAATAATCAAAACTGGAAATATGGAAGGCATGAAAAACCTTGTCACGAAAAACCTGTTCGAGGCTCAGGCAGTCATTTCTGCACGTGATAAAGAAATTGAGGAAATCAAAAATGAATCGAAAATCAGGACTGGTGAGTTGAATGCAAAGAAGATCGAGCTGGCCACACTTAATAAGGCATATTTTTCTGTCAAGGAGCAGCTGGTAAAAACCAAACAGCAGCTGACAGAAATAAAGATGACACAGGAGCTATTTGTAGTCGCTGCTGATAAAGGCCAGGTCCTGCAGGAGAAATACTTGGCCCAGCAAGAAGAACAGAAGCAGAAGGTGGACAAAGAGCTAGCACAGTACAAAGAACTGACAATGCAGCAGCAACAGAAAATAGACCTCCAGGAAGCTGTGTTAGTCAAACTTGAAGACACAGTCAAAGAAAATGTAAAGGAAGTTAAGTCTCTCAACCTGGAGAAGAGCGATCTCCAGCATGAGGTTGAGTTGCTTAAAAATAGATTGGTGAAGCAGACGGATAGCTACTTTGAGAGGTATGGCTTGACCCCCCCACTGAGCCGATGGTGGAGCAGAGGAAGAAAAAATGTTTCCCCCAAGAAGAGTGAGCCCTCAGATACTGTGAAAAAACTACAGGAAGAGCTGTTGGAAAAAAACAAGAAGATTGAGGAGTTGCACAAGTGCTCAAAAGATGCAAGCCTGAAGTACTCAGAGTGTACTTGGCATAAGAGACGGCTTAAATCCGAGATAAAGTCATTACGAGCATTAGTTGTGGCACAAGAGAGATCCTCACAGAGACAGGACGTAGAGCTGAACATGTGCAAAGAGGAGTTGAGGAAGCTCAAATTGAAGAAGAGAGAGGAATCTCAATGCATCCCAAGTCCCCCTCTTGTCAAAAAGCCAACACCCCCCATTCAGAAAGAGTTTGAGTCTACTAGCAAATCCAAAAACCTCTTAGGATCTACTGTCCCCAGGCCCCCTCTTGTCAAAAAGCCAACAACCCCCATTCAGAAAGAGTTTGAGTCTACTAGCAAATCCAAAATCCGCTTAGGATCTACTTACCCCAGGCCCCCGTCTCAGTCTGGACAAAAATTGGACATTAATGACATGGGTCCCCTTCGTGGAGCTCAAATCAGACTTCCCACTCGCACTGCGTCTCCACCTTTTCAGCCCCTTTCACAGAAGACTGAATCCAAAATCCCCTTACCACCTATAGACCCCAGGCCCCCGTCTCAGTCTGGAAAGAAATTGGAGACTGTTGACATGTCTCCCCATGCTGGTGTTCAAATCAGAACTCTGACTGGCACTGCGTTTACACCTTTTCAGCCCCTCTCATGGAAGACTGAATCCAAAATCCCCTTACCACCTATAGACCCCAGGCCCCCGGCTCAGTCTGGAAAGAAATTGGAGACTGTTGACATGTCTCCCCATGCTGGTGTTCAAATCAGAACTCTGACTGGCACTGCGTCTACACCTTTTCAGCCCCTCTCATGGAAGACTGTATACAAAAACCCCTTACCACCTGTAGACCCCAGGCCCCTCTCACGGAAGAAAGCTGATTTCAAAACACACAGAGTTACAACAGCTCACCCAAAACACCCAGAGTCAGTTCACATCATATTCCCATCGAACGGTTAATTGAATAACTCAGCGTTCAGGTGAGCTCTCAGTCACTTGCAAGCAAATGTCCAATAAATGTACTGACTCACTCACTTATAGAATGAGTCTGTCTTGGCACATTTGCTCACAAGTGGCTAAGAGCTTGAGTGAACTCAGACATGAATGAAGTCAATGGTAGCTATTGACTGTTGGGTTTTCTCCGGGTGCTCCGGTTTCTCCCAAAAACTTTTCATAGGATAAAAAAAAATTCACATGGTTTTGATATGACCTTGTTAAATAAATAAATCTTAAAAAACAAACAAACAATAAAATCACCCTAAAAATATTTCACCATCTCTCTTTCTGTTATTTAAGTGAGCACCTAATTTACAGATTAGAAATCATGTAACAATTATTCAAGCAGCCCTGAAAATTTTGTTTAGTGAGAGTCAGACTATGGCGCTTATAGTTAAAAAGTTAAAGTTCATTTACTCTTTAGCTATGCTGCTATAGGCCTAGATTGCTGGGGAAAGGACTGAGCACCTCTCTCCCCCCCTCTTCCTCTCCCCTCTCTTTCCCTCTCCCTCTCCCTCTCTCCCTCTTCCCTCTCCCCATTGCATGCGCCGACATACCAAAAACCATGCTCTCTGAAATCCCAGTTTCTCTCAGTTCCAAGCATGTGCACTGCATTTACTAACCATGTTTTCCCGAAGTCTCTGTCTCTCCCAGTTCCTCTCCTCTCTCTTCCTGTCCTCATCCTGCAGGTGATGAATCATCACCATCCCATGTTCCTGCAACGCCTGCTACTCCCAGATCTTCAAGAATTCCATACAGCATCATTCCTATGAACTTCATGCAGAATCGTGTTCCTGCCTACACCTGTTTGAATATCCCCTCCTCCTGCTCTCTTTCTCTCCCTACTCTACCCAACTTTGCCCCCCCCCCCCCCATGCCTCTCTCTCTCTCTCCCTCTCTTAACCCAATCGGTCGAGGCAGATGGCCGCCCCCCCTGAGCCTGGTTCTGCCCGAGGTTTCTGCCTCTTAAAGGAAGTTTTTCCTTGCCACTGTCGCCGAGTGCTTGCTCATCGGGGGATCTGTTGGGTCTCTTTAAACAATTTTATAAAGAGTTTGGTCTAGACCTGCTCTATATGTAAAGTGCCTTGATGTAACTTTGTTATGATTTGGCGCTATACAAATAAATCTGATTTGATTTGATTTGATTTAAGTCAGTGGTAGCTATTGACTGTTGGGTTTTCTCTGGGTGCTCCGGTTTCTCTCAAAAACTTCATAGGATAAAAAAAAATTCACATGGTTTTAATATTACCTTGTTAAATAAATAAATCTTTAAAAAAAAACAAACAATAAAATCACCTTAAAAATATTTCACCATCTGTCTTTCTGTTATTTAAGTGAGCACCTAATTTACAGATTAGAAATCATGTAACAATTATTCAAACAGCCCTGAAAATTTTGTTTAGTGAGAGTCAGACTATAGTCTCCCGTCCTCCTGTCAGTCATCAGTATGGCACACAACAGCATTGTGGTGTAGTTGCCAGTAGTACCAACCAAATGATGCCGTTACTACCGCGTATCACTTAATTTTTAATTTAAATAAGCCAAATTTCGGTACATTCAGGAAAGGCCCTAAATACTTCACTTTTGTTACCCGTAACAAAAGTTGTTATGGGGAGAACACGCATGCGTGCTGCGGAGAAGCAATGAGAAGACCTGAAAACAGCCAGACTTCAGTGAACCCACGTGTGGCTATTCTTCAGTAAAATAGATGCTGATAATTTGAAATGCACATCCCAGCCCATCACACGGTTTATTATGACGGGGTGGTTCTGCTACCACTTTAATTTGAACATTGTGGTCCAGGTTCCCAATGCTGAGGAGTGACAGAAACATCAATTGTCTAATGAACATAAAAGCCCTTAAATAAATATTTTAACCTGAAAATCTCTAAATACTGTCAAAGTATGTAAACACAAACACATAATGCTGTAACTATGCAGCCATGTTACACTATACCATACACAACTAAAGTTTTCAGAATGATCTCATCAATGATTGCATAACGTTCAGTTGTTTGAATTTATGGGCTCTTTGTTGATCTGTCTGAAGCAGAGAGACTACAGAGAGGCCATTTCTCTGGATAAAGTAACGCAAGTAGTTTTCCAAACCTGTTGAGTCGAGGATGATGTTTCACATTCAGCTGTCACTAAATGTAAGGTAATCATTTTCTTTTTCTTTACATGATATTTCGTATAAAGAGAGATATCAACTGAACTTGTCAATATTTGAGCTAACGTAAACACAAGGGCAGCAGAAAGGGACAACAATCAACACTACCTATAACTTCCCATAACTAAAGCGTTAACATTGCATAAGTGTGAGAATTTTAAAATGAATGTCGAATCAGCAGAGCTAACGTTAGCATTTTCCTTTTGTATGTGTTAAATAGTCTGTGTGGCATTTGCTAACTAGACGTTATACCCGTCCAAAGAAGTTATTAAAGAAACTTGCACCAGTCATGTAACCTTAAGTTACATTTGTCAGTTGAAGAGTAAATGTTTAGGCTCCTATTCCACCCTGCAAACATGTAAATAAAAGGCTGTGGCAAGTTGCGACCTGACAAAGACTAAGTCTTAGCTAGCATGCTAGTGTTAATGAGTTTATCCTGTTAGCATGATAAGTTGATAACCTAATACAATTAATTAAAAAAACATTAGACCGCCCAGCTGCTCCTATTTACGGCTAGAAGTAAATACGTTCCCGATAACCTGCCCCAGTGGCGAACTTAACCATTTGGGCGCCCCTGCATCTATTGGTCTAATACAGAGGTCTTCAACAGGGGGTCTGCAGAGGTACTGCAGGGCGGTCAGGAAATTTATGGTTGATTAGACACATTTTTATATATTTATTTTATATCCCCCCCCCCCTTTTTGTATTAATTGAATAGCTTAGTATTGAATGTACAATAACAACGTACATTTATACATGGCACTAGGGCCAGTTTAATATAAAACACACCTTTATACAATATATATATGAGTAGGGGGTCCCTGCTCCATCCCTCCATCAGTTTGGGGGTCCTTGGCCTTGTGGTCTACCTTGTGTCAACTGCAAAGTGAGGATACCACACAAAACAATAATTCAATTATGGTGACAAATAATGCACTGACTGTTAATCTAATATGTCATCATTTACCTCTTCAGTCTCACAGTTTCTTTGCTGGGCTTTTATCAAATCAAATCAGGTTTATTTATATAGCGCCAAATCAAGGCACTTTACATATAGAGCAGGAAAAACTTCCTTTAAGAGGCAGAAACCTCGGGCAGAACCAGGCTCGGGGGGGCGGCCATCTGCCTTGACCGGTTTAGATATTTAGATATATTGGTAAGTCACTTTTAATTACCATCAAATAATGTTTATATGAACTTAACAAAATCCATTAATAGGAGAAGCCTGTGAATATATTAAAGCGTTGCTTGTAATTACTGTTTAAAGATGTGTATATAAAGTAAAGCCCATACATTACTTGGAAATATATGTAGATATATTGGAAAGTTGCTTTTAATTACTTTGAAATTATGTTTAAATAAATTAAAATACCATACATTTATGGGAAAAGCCTGTAAATATATTAGAGAGTTGCTTGTAATTACTTCCAAATAATGTTTATATAAAATAATGATTGTTAAAATTATGTTTTTGTAAGCTATCATCACATGATCTTATGTTTTTTGTTGGACATTATAAAACCAACATTTACCAGGGATTTACCATGAATAGATTGGATAATCCCATAAAATAAAAGCCTGAAGTTCACAAGATACCATTAATGGGTGTTTAAATGTAATTTGACATAATTTTTCTGTCCGATACATCCAGAAGTCTGTACTTTGATGGGGAGTTCTTGTGGATGGATTGGATAACCATAGGAATTTACTAAAGATTATTGAATGAAAACAACAGTCTTCATTTAAATCGGGTCATTTCAATTTATTTCTACAATGTTTTTCATTTTTTTGGGCAGATTTATACATTTGTTTAACATTCTAGCAATGTTTTAAAATGAGATTTTTTTTAAATGTTACAAAAGATCGACTGTAAAAACACACACAATGTTCACAGTAAATATCTGTATTCTTAGAAAAAGTCTCTGTGAAATAACTGAAGGTTTTTTACTGTCATTTGACTGTAAGTGCCATACTTTTTACCTCTTTTTTTTTTTTTTATACAGTGTGTGGTGAATCAGACAAGCAGGCTGATAGATGCTTCGGGTCCACATCAGTCTAGTAGCATAATTGTAGTGCTCTTGAGCTGACAGTGAACCATCCAGTGCCTGCATGTCTCCATACACATATCAAAGAAAAAAGTAAATCTCCATACAGATGCTAGAGAAGTCTAACCATTGCCTTGTTGTCTGTGTTGCAGAATATCCACAACAACTGCACTGAGGCTCTCTTTGCTGTTTCGTTGTGTATACATCCTCCTTTACAACATCTTACGAACATTAGTGATCATTAGATTATCAGCCACATACACGTGGCTGAAGCAGAATCTGCCTTTCTCCCTCAGCCACTAGATGGCTGCTTGTGTATGTTTTAAGGGTCGATAAAATCTGACAATGATGCCTGCAAAGGTAAATACACAAAAACATTTTTGTACAGACTGACCATATTAAAATTCCTTTGATATGAATTGTTGAGTTCAATAGATTGTATTTTTTGACCTTTTCATGGATTAGGGTAGACTTTAATAATGGATGCATTCATGAAATGTCAGGTCTCAGTGGATGTGGGATTTTGCACAGCAGATTTATCCTCACATATGGAAGCTGGTAATTGGTAAAGGTTCTATTCAAAGAACCAGAGCATGTTGTTATTTACAAATGCCTCTGACATGTTTGTGTCCATGTAAGGCTTATATTGTATGTGTAACAGCAACTATGTGTGGGGATGTTTGTTTATAGTTGATAGTTGGCAGTGATATTCTGAAACAAATGTGGTGAATCAGACAAGCAGGCTGATAGATGCTTCGGGTCCACATCAGTCTAGTAGCAGAATTGTAGTACTCTTGAGCTGGCAGTGAACCATCCAGTGCCTGCATGTCTCCATAGACATATCAAAGAAAAAAGTAAATCTCCATACAGATGCTAGAGAAGTCTAACCATTGCCTTGTTGGCTGTGTTGCAGAATATCCACAACAAATGCACTGAGGCTCTCTTTTGCTGTTTCGTTGTATATATACATCCTCCTTTACAACAGCTTACGAACATTAGTGATCATTAGTGGTTATTCGAAGAAAGCGAACTGAGCAAAAAGACAGCATATTGTGCTCCAAAAAAAGAGGCAGAGGTAGAGAGAGCAGAAAAGAGTGAGAGGAAACTGAAAGAAAAAGCAGAACTTCTCTGGGGAGGGAGGGAGGCAGGGGACTCAGAGATGGCAGGAACTATGAGGAGTGGAGTCAGATTCACTGAAGAGAGGCTGAGTCTTAACTGTGATACTGTAGCAGTGCTGGGAATAAAGGGAAGCACAACTGAACCTGAATGCTGTTGATTCTACGCTGAGGGAAAAGCTTTGGAGAACTACAACACCACGAGCTCTCGTCTGAGGATAAAATGAGATTTCTCTATGAAGTAAGTCAGCGGTTTCGTCTTAACAACGCAGAGTAGAAACAGCTCATAAGCTCATGGAGGATTTACAAAGGAGCCCAAGGAGAGACACCGGGGTTCTCTTTCAGGTCACCTTTGGGGAATGGTGAGGAAGCCAAAAAGTAAACATTTGACACTTAAAATAAGAAGGATGTGCTTCATCCAGATCAGTCAGGGCAACATGTGTTTGCTTTTAGGCGTGATTTCCACATTCGATTTTAGTTTTTTGGTGATTGTAAAATTGTGTTTCTTTTTTTTTTGTTTTTAGTGTAAGGGGGGTATTGGGATATATCATAAATTTTTTTACTGGAATATAGATTTTAAAATTTCCATTCTTAGTCTTTGTCTGTCTAGCTGCATGTCAGCTAATGGATGAACTCCAGCGGACCCTCATAGCTAACTATGCAAGGAACAGATCTGGAGAAAAGAAGAAAAGACCACTTCTGTCTGTGTTTCTACAGGTATGTCTGTTAGGATAATAGGGTGTGTGTGTGTGTGTGTGTGTGTGTGTGTGTATGTATATACACTGCTCAAAAAAATAAAGGGAACACTAAAATAAAACATCCTAGATCTGAATGAATGAAATATTCTTATTAAATACTTTGTTCTTTACATAGTTGAATGTGCTGACAACAAAATCACACAAAAATTATCAATGGAAATCAAATTTATTAACCCATGGAGGTCTGGATTTGGAGTCACACTCAAAATTAAAGTGGAAAAACACACTTCAGGCTGATCCAACTTTGATGTAATGTCCTTAAAACAAGTCAAAATGAGGCTCAGTAGTGTGTGTGTGGCCTCTACGTGCCCGTATGACCTCCCTACAACGCCTGGGCATGCTCCTGATGAGGTGGCGGATGGTCTCCTGAGGGATTTCCTCCCAGACCTGGACTAAAGCATCCGCCAACTCCTGGACAGTCTGTGGTGCAACGTGGCGTTGGTGGATGGAGCGAGACATGATGTCCCAGATGTGCTCAATTGGATTCAGGTCTGGGGAACGGGCGGGCCAGTCCATAGCATCAATGCCTTCGTCTTGCAGGAACTGCTGACACACTCCAGCCACATGAGGTCTAGCATTGTCTTGCATTAGGAGGAACCCAGGGCCAACCGCACCAGCATATGGTCTCACAATGGGTCTGAGGATCTCATCTCGGTACCTAATGGCAGTCAGGCTACCTCTGGCGAGCACATGGAGGGCTGTGCGGCCCCCCAAAGAAATGCCACCCCACACCATTACTGACCCACTGCCAAACCGGTCATGCTGGAGGATGTCGCAGGCAGCAGAACGTTCTCCACGGAGTCTCCAGTGCTCAGTGTGAACCTGCTTTCATCTGTGAAGAGCACAGGGCATCAGTGGCGAATTTGCCAATCTTGGTGTTCTCTGGCAAATGCCAAACGTCCTGCACGGTGTTGGGCTGTAAGCACAACCCCCACCTGTGGACGTCGGGCCCTCATACCACCCTCATGGAGTCTGTTTCTGACCGTTCTAGCAGACACATGCACATTTGTGGCTTGCTGGAGGTCATTTTGCAGGGCTCTGGCAGTACTCCTCCTGTTCCTTCTTGCACAAAGGCGGAGGTAGCGGTCCTGCTGCTGGGTTGTTGCCCTCCTACGGCCTCCTCCACATCTCCTGATGTACTGGCCTGTCTCCTGGTAGCGCCTCCATGCTCTGGACACTACACTGACGGACACAGCAAACCTTCTTGCCACAGCTCGCATTGATGTGCCATCCTGGATGAGCTGCACTACCTGAGCCACTTGTGTGGGTTGTAGACTCCGTCTCATGCTACCACTAGAGTGAAAGCACCGCCAGCATTCAAAAGTGACCAAAACATCAGCCAGAAATCATAGGAACTGAGAAGTGGTCTGTGGTCACCACCTGCAGAACCACTCCTTTATTGGGGGTGTCTTGCTAATTGCCTATAATTTCCACCTGTTGTCTATTCCATTTGCACAACAGCATGTGAAATTGATTGTTGATCAGTGTTGCTTCCTAAGTGGACAGTTTGATTTCACAGAAGTGTGACTGACTTGGAGTTACATTGTGTTGTACAAGTGTTCCCTTTATTTTTTTGAGCAGTGTATATATATATATATATATATATATATATATTGTCAGGTTTAAACCACCTAGAACATTATTAAACACACAGGGAAGAAAGACAAGGGACAACAGCGCTCATTTTACTTGCAAGGAGAACAGACAGAGATAAGCTCAGTTACAATCTCCAACTGCTCTGCAGCAGACTCCCGCCTCCTTACTTTTATTTTCTTTAGGGAGGTCCCTAGTTACAGGGCGTAGCAGTCTCTAAGAGGTGGGGAATACAACTGCTACGCAACAAACTAATACTATTACACAACCATATTTGGTAGTAATGATTACATAGTGTTTTCTGAAATATGATATGCTATAGCCTTGAGAAACTAGTCCGATCCAGTTACAACTGCATGCCGGCGTTGTAGTTCCTGCTTACGTCTTTCTACTCGAGGTCACTCCAACCCCAAGTGGATTCCATCTCCTGTAGAGAAAAACACAAAACTTCTGCATTCTTGCAGGGTTAGTAAAATCAGAGCAATACTGTGATAATCATTCTATGTACATTTATTCTAACATTTATATATGTATATATATATATATATACATATATAGCCCAGATGTGTGTGTGTGTATATATATATATATATATACACACACACACACACATCTTGGCTTGGCTTTACAGATTTACCTTTAAGCAAAAGCATTATTTGCTTACTGCACATGAAAGCCTCTTAAATAAAAATTTTTTACCTGAAAATTAGTTCATATTTCAATTAGTGGACAAAGGTACATTGTGTTTGTAAGTGTGGAATTAAATGAACAATTCACAGAATATTGAGATAATACACATGAAATTTTATTATGATTTGAAAAGATAAAGTGAAATGCTTTCTGACTGTGTACTGCCGGTGTCCGGACCTTTAAACTGTAGGTATAGGTATAACATGTATATAACATATACCTAAATTGTACTTGTTTGTACCAGAGTACAGAGTGTGACATCACGCACTTGGAACGTAATGGATCAAAGGCATTTGCCTTGATGACATCACAGTGATGTCACTTGCAACGTTGTATTAGAGACTGGAATTCACTGCCTGTCTCTCTAAGTTGGATCTAGGGTTAACGTATCAACACATACGAAGCCACGACAAAATCTTCGAAGAGGTTATCACAACGAGGAGAAACAATGAGTGTGTCTAAGATAAAGGAAGAATTACGTCGAAGTATACAAAATGAACAAAGGCTGATGCAAAAAATCGCTCACTTAAACCAGAAAATTGTAGAACTCCAAACAAGCGAATTCAGTTTCAAAAACGAACAAATTGAGATTTCTAAACTGAGGCGTTTAAACAACGAACAGAGCCTCTGTTTGGAAAACCAAAGAAAAGACTTACAGAAAGCCAAAACTGAGTTGCGCAAGGAACGCATTGAGAGAGAAGAGGAAAAGACCGCTTCAGAGAAAAAAACTCTGGATCTGGAAAAAAAATGCAGGGAGTTCCAGAAAAAGTACACAGCGGAGAGGTCACTGAGGGAGCAGCAGGAAAAGGAGCTTATAGACTTCAATCAAGTCAAGATGGAATTAAAAAATCTAGCTGAGAAATACGAGACGTTGAAACATCAGAATGAACAGCTGATAGGGCAACAAACCTTTGCTGTCAAGACAATGGAAGAACAGAAACAGGTTATGCAAAAGAAAGATGTGGAACATTCCCTTACAAAGACTAAATTACAAAAGGAAAGAGAAAAATCAAAAAGCTTGCAGGGTCAAGTAGAACAACTTTCACATAAAACAGAAAAATTGGAGGTCTCTGAAAGAAAGCGTGCAGATTGGGACGAAAGACTTAAAAAAATCCAAAACAAAGCTGACAATTATAGGAGAGAAGCCCACTGTCTGAAAAAGGAAAATGTTCAACTCACAACACTGTGTGATGAATTAAAGAGTTCACAGCAAAACTTGCAACATCACCTGAATAAATGCAGGGATCAATATAATGAGACGAAAGAGGAGTTAAAACATTACAAACTTGAGACAGAGAAACAGCACAACCAAATATCAGTGTTGGAACAGGAGGTGAAACACCTCAATGCTCACACAAGCAACATTTTAGCTCGGGAGGAAAAACACACTGCCTGCATTAAGACTGAATACCAGGAGATCATTGACTTGAGGTCTACAATTCGTGGCATGGAAAGAAGGCAAAGACAGCAAATAATCAAAACTGGAAATATGGAAGGCATGAAAAACCTTGTCACGAAAAACCTGTTCGAGGCTCAGGCAGTCATTTCTGCACGTGATAAAGAAATTGAGGAAATCAAAAATGAATCGAAAATCAGGACTGGTGAGTTGAATGCAAAGAAGATCGAGCTGGCCACACTTAATAAGGCATATTTTTCTGTCAAGGAGCAGCTGGTAAAAACCAAACAGCAGCTGACAGAAATAAAGATGACACAGGAGCTATTTGTAGTCGCTGCTGATAAAGGCCAGGTCCTGCAGGAGAAATACTTGGCCCAGCAAGAAGAACAGAAGCAGAAGGTGGACAAAGAGCTAGCACAGTACAAAGAACTGACAATGCAGCAGCAACAGAAAATAGACCTCCAGGAAGCTGTGTTAGTCAAACTTGAAGACACAGTCAAAGAAAATGTAAAGGAAGTTAAGTCTCTCAACCTGGAGAAGAGCGATCTCCAGCATGAGGTTGAGTTGCTTAAAAATAGATTGGTGAAGCAGACGGATAGCTACTTTGAGAGGTATGGCTTGACCCCCCCACTGAGCCGATGGTGGAGCAGAGGAAGAAAAAATGTTTCCCCCAAGAAGAGTGAGCCCTCAGATACTGTGAAAAAACTACAGGAAGAGCTGTTGGAAAAAAACAAGAAGATTGAGGAGTTGCACAAGTGCTCAAAAGATGCAAGCCTGAAGTACTCAGAGTGTACTTGGCATAAGAGACGGCTTAAATCCGAGATAAAGTCATTACGAGCATTAGTTGTGGCACAAGAGAGATCCTCACAGAGACAGGACGTAGAGCTGAACATGTGCAAAGAGGAGTTGAGGAAGCTCAAATTGAAGAAGAGAGAGGAATCTCAATGCATCCCAAGTCCCCCTCTTGTCAAAAAGCCAACACCCCCCATTCAGAAAGAGTTTGAGTCTACTAGCAAATCCAAAAACCTCTTAGGATCTACTGTCCCCAGGCCCCCTCTTGTCAAAAAGCCAACAACCCCCATTCAGAAAGAGTTTGAGTCTACTAGCAAATCCAAAATCCGCTTAGGATCTACTTACCCCAGGCCCCCGTCTCAGTCTGGACAAAAATTGGACATTAATGACATGGGTCCCCTTCGTGGAGTTCAAATCAGACTTCCCACTCGCACTGCGTCTCCACCTTTTCAGCCCCTTTCACGGAAAACTGAATCCAAAATCCCCTTACCACCTATAGACCCCAGGCCCCCGTCTCAGTCTGGAAAGAAATTGGAGACTGTTGACATGTCTCCCCATGCTGGTGTTCAAATCAGAACTCTGACTGGCACTGCGTTTACACCTTTTCAGCCCCTCTCATGGAAGACTGAATCCAAAATCCCCTTACCACCTATAGACCCCAGGCCCCCGGCTCAGTCTGGAAAGAAATTGGAGACTGTTGACATGTCTCCCCATGCTGGTGTTCAAATCAGAACTCTGACTGGCACTGCGTCTACACCTTTTCAGCCCCTCTCATGGAAGACTGTATACAAAAACCCCTTACCACCTGTAGACCCCAGGCCCCTCTCACGGAAGAAAGCTGATTTCAAAACACACAGAGTTACAACAGCTCACCCAAAACACCCAGAGTCAGTTCACATCATATTCCCATCGAACGGTTAATTGAATAACTCAGCGTTCAGGTGAGCTCTCAGTCACTTGCAAGCAAATGTCCAATGAATGTACTGACTCACTCACTTATAGAATGAGTCTGTCTTGGC
This sequence comes from Remorina albescens, assembly GCA_034769265.1. Lineage (NCBI taxonomy): Eukaryota > Metazoa > Chordata > Actinopteri > Carangiformes > Echeneidae > Remorina > Remorina albescens. Next base: position 6,040,648 of record CM068493.1, read on the forward strand.
ACATTTGCTCACAAGTGGCTAAGAGCTTGAGTGAACTCAGACATGAATGAAGTCAATGGTAGCTATTGACTGTTGGGTTTTCTCCGGGTGCTCCGGTTTCTCCCAAAAACTTTTCATAGGATAAAAAAAAATTCACATGGTTTAAATATTACCTTGTTAAATAAATAAATCTTTAAAAAAAACAAACAATAAAATCACCTTAAAAATATTTCACCATCTGTCTTTCTGTTATTTAAGTGAGCACCTAATTTACAGATTAGAAATCATGTAACAATTATTCAAGCAGCCCTGAAAATTTTGTTTAGTGAGAGTCAGACTATAGTCTCCCGTCCTCCCGTCCGTACCAACTAAATGATGCCGATACTACCGAGTATCGGTTCATTTTTAATTTAACAAAGCCAAATTTCGGTACATTCAGGAAAGGGCCTAAATATTCAGTTTTGTTACCCGTAACAACAGTTGTTATGGGGAGAACACGCATGCGTGCTGCGGAGAAGCAATGAGAAGACCTGAAAACAGCCAGACTTCAGTGAACCCACGTGTGGCTATTCTTCAGTAAAATAGATGCTGATAATTTGCAATGCACATCCCAGCCCATCACACGGTTTATTATGACGGGGTGGTTCTGCTACCAGTTTAATTTGAACCTTGTGGTCCAGGTTCCCAATGCTGAGGAGTGACAGAAACCTCAATTGTCTAATGAACAGAAAAGCCCTTAAATAAATATTTTAACCTGAAAATCTCTAAATACTGTCAAAGTATGTAAACACAAACACATAATGCTGTAACTATGCAACCATGTTACAGTATACCATAAACAACTAAAGTTTTCAGTCTCTCTCTTTTTTTTTCCTCTCTAAGTGAATGAGATGGACTACTCAGATCCTGACATAACCCTGGAGATTATTTTGCCCCATTCTTCTGGGTATATCAAAACTACAGATTTAAGCGTTTGGGAGACCGTCCTTCTCTCTGTGGATAGCACTGCTATCTGGCATACCCCCACTGGCTGTGTCAGGAACAGATGTTGATGTAGGAGATGGAAACAGTTCAGTCTGTGGAACCACTGGAGTAGATCCAGAAGAAGTAAGCTCCCCCGGCACACGGTGCATTCTGACTGAGTGCGGGTTGAGTTGGGCTGACCTGCTGGAAAGGTTCAGCACAAACCACTGGTGGAGTTAACTCGGGTGCAGCAGCTCAAGCAAGCACTTGGTCAAGGTGTCTCTTCCAGACCATGTCCTCACAGGTCCGGACTGTGTAAGACACAGGGCCTGTCTGTGCTATGACGGTAGCAGGAACCCATTTTGGGCTGTTGGTGTAGTTGCATGCAAGTACATGATCACCTGGGTGGAAAATCCTTTTCTTTGCTCTTTTTGAGTAGAAAAAATATGTTGCAGCCCATTTGCCTCAAGGAATCTCTCAACCTCTTTGGAGATAAATTGGGGGCCGTTATCGCTCTTCAGTTGCCCAGTCAAATGAACATCTCACCAAGTTTCTCAATGGTTTTCTCTGCTGTGGTTGATCTCATTATTGACACTTCTGGCCGCTTATTATGAGCATCTACGGCCACGAGGAACATTCTCTCTTCAAATGGGCCAGCAAAGTCAATATGAATACATTGCCAGGGTGCCTCTGGCCAAACCCAGGGATTAAGAGGGGCTGGCTGTGGCATGCAGCGAACTGTTTGACATGATGGGCAGGTTCTGGCCTGTGAAAACACATTCTTTTTTCCTCAAATTTACTCCAAAAAATGATAATTAATTAAAAAAAACACGGAGCTGATCACAATACATACCACACACACAGCTGTCAAACGGAGAAGGGGACAAGCAGACGCTCTACCGTTGCTAGGCAACCACCCGCTGTCAAAATAAATGACATAAAGAGCCTTGCATGTATAATAAAATAAAAGCCAGCAGCACTATAACTTGCTGACCAAACAAAAAAGGATTTAAAGAATAAACAAATTAATTTTGACGAACTTCACCACCTTTCTTCCCCACAACCGTTAGATGAGCGGACAACAATATGGCCCATCTTTGCATGCGGCTAGCGGCCAAGGGTGGCTAGGGCCTGTGTGGGGCCCGAGGATTGTTGTCAGGGGGCGGTTGTCTGTCAGAAGAATGAATTTCCTTCCAAAAAGATATTTCGGACACCAAAAACAGTCCCCAGCACTTCTCGTTTAATTTGCACATATCTGCTCTCTGCTTTGCAGAGTGTGCGTGAAGCAAATGCTATGGGGCACTCCTCGCCATTAGGCATTATGTGGGAAACAACTGCTCCCACCCCGTAAGGAGAGGGTGGGATAGGGGCCAATATTGCCGACCACTCGGTCATTTTAGCAAGTTACTGTCCGATGCAACTGCTCTCGTTTCCTTTTTACTGTACTCACGGCCTTTTTTTTTTACTGCCACGCTGCGGTTTCCCGGAAGTTGAAGCTAGTTAGCTTGCGTGCTAACCTCCGACAGTCACGGCAAAAAGGGTAGAAAAACAAACACCAGCCGGCTCAAAGTCCTCCTTCCAACGAATGCAGGGTACACGCAGACGTCGTTTATCCTTGTCGCCACTTTATCGTATCTTGGGTGAGTATTTCGCCAACTTATACTACCAGATCAATATTAATCACCGCAGACCAGTCGTGCTTCAGTTGGGCAGTTTTTTTTATTAACGGAACTGAACACAGGAGTGCCCTCTAGCGACAGGTACATGCAACGTGCCACTCTGATCGAAAGGTGTTAGTATGCGTCCATTAATCACCACAATATATAACACATTGATCCCAGAGGGAAATTGAAAATCCAGTAGCAGCACATTTTACACAGGGTTACATGCAACAAATACTAAAAATGTAGTGCAAATGATAAAGTGAACAGAATAAACCAGTGCAAATGTTAATAACAGTGTAAGCCACAGTGTAGTCAAGCCAGGGCTGATGCTGTATTAGTAAATAGATTGTAATGACGGGACAGCACAAGCACAGTTCAGTCCAGGTTCCTCACTGGGAGCAGTTGAAGAGTTGAATGGCCAGAGGGAGAAAAGACTTCCTCAGTCTGTCCGTGGAAGATGACAGTGACGACAGCCTGTCACTGAGGAGCTCCTCTGCCTGGAGAAGGTGCTGTGCAGAGCGTGGTGGTGTTGTCCAGGATGGACCACAGCCTGGTCAGAGTCCGCTGCTCTGTAACAGATGTCAGTGAGTCCAGTTCAGTACCAACTCCAGAGCCAGCATTCCGCACCAGTCGGTCGAGCTGCGAGGAACCCCTCTTCTTTATTCTGCACAGGATCTCATAACCACCGAAGTGTCTGTGCTTGAATCTAATAATAAAAACTGGATCTGCTCAGATTACTGCATAACTGCAAATTTGACGTATTTCTGTTGTGCTGATATATTCCTGAAACTTTTGAGTCAGCTTATTATTAGTTCCCGAGGACTTGGTGATTGATTTGTCAAAATTATTGCTGTACTATTATATGATTTGCAGCAGTTGGAAGTGTGTGTTTGCTTATCAAGTATCTCCCATCAAGGATGTTTACTTGAAATATGTAGTTCCTGGAGTCTGCAAAGTAAATTCAACAGTACAACCCTACCCACTTCATATCAGCTCTGGATTTGCATAAGATCACTACTGCTGATCTAGATTAGACTGTATGTGATCAAAAACACTGATCCAGCATAATAAAACCTGAGTTTTAGTGTTTTACAATGAAAAAGCTTTTCCTTTTCTTTGCTTTTAGGTAACAGATGTGACCGATATTTCAAAGTTACTCTCTGTCTTTTTTTCTTTTTATTGTCTAGGGGACAATTTCAAAAACCATAGGACTAATTCTTTACATTCTCAACCTGACATCCATGTTGATCTTCTCTTCAGCCATAGCACTCACTGTGACCTCCATGACCACGGGTTCATATAAACACATAAGAGTAAACATGTCATATTAATGTGACACATACATGAAAAACATCTTGGATTGAAAGACCAGATTGTTGTGTATATTTAAATACACAAAAATAAAAAAAAATGAATGTATAAAACTTTTACATGATTCTGTACACACACAGCAGTGCCACGTTTATATGTCAAGCAATTCTCCTTTGCATGCGTGTGTGTCAGTAGGTGCAGTGCTTTCCCTAGGAGTCTACACTGTGCTGTTTCTCAAGCTGTACTCCTACCAAGATACCAACTGGTGGTGCAGAGAAATCAGGCAAGCCAAAGCCAAAAAGATGGCACGATCATACCCATGTAAATCCACACGTGCACACACATACACACAACACAAGCCATTAAACTGCTCATAATTCTGAGTTAATTGAAAAATTGACTCACACACAATTTCCTCTGCACACGTTAAAATTATGGCTGCATCACTGTTACCATCAAGTGGTGGCATGGTAAGCTGAACCAATTAACTAGCACGTTTAACAAACAGACACACACATACACATAGATCAAGATCAGGGGTCGGCTCTTTCATCCCTCTGCCGTGGCTTCCCGTGGCTTTGAAATAATAATGTCAATAAATAATAGCTATTTAATGCAAATAAATTTAATTCTATTTAGTTTTTTTTTCCAATGTAATAGTTATGATTCTGGAGATTTAGGCAATCTTGCAACATCGAAATAAAACTTTTTTTTTTTTTTTTTTTTTTGTTGGTCGAAATATGCTGTGACTTATTTTGAGCTCTCGACCCCCAGTAAGCCAAGGCAGGTTTTATGGATCCAGGTGGGTTTTATTTGGTAGGAACCAGGCCCAAATGGCTCTTTTAATGTCGAAGGTTGCCGGCCTGACATAGATCATAGTTGTCCATCTATAGCAGCATTAACACTATGGTTTTTAACTGCTTAGAAATTCAAGAGTGCTGATTTCTTTGTTTAGAAAAACATAGGGATGCTGTTTAATGGAAAATGGACTCGAATTGACTCGTCTGTTTTTGTACCCTTAAAAACAAGCACTTGGTCTTCTGGATCTTCAAAAAAAAAGTGGATTAGCAGATATTGTTCAGTTGTTTATCAGAACATAGACCATGGTTGTTGTAAAATCTGTATTTTCAAGAACTGTTGTCTATGGCATATATATCATCTTATGAGAGTTGATTCAGTGATGCCATAAAAAACATTTTAATGTGTGGAGAGCAACACAAGACATCACTCAAAGTTTCATATTGCAATATTACACATTTTTTAAGTTTATTTCTGAACACAACATTTTACAGCTTTCACAGCAGGTCTGTGGGAATGGTGCAGGTTTAGAAACTCTAATACTGTAAGAAACAAAAACACAAATAGATGTTAAGACGACCTGTGGTCTGTGTACTTATTGATCAAGTCTATGCATGATTTACTGTTTATGTAAATCATTTACATAAACTGTTTATGGAGGTGTATGCATAACCTGATCCAATGACGGACCCAAAACCCCACATAAAACATACATTTTTAAATCCACCCAATCACAAGAGCAAGCGCCTTTACAACCTCGACTTCAAAGCTGAAAAACTTCTTCACGGTCTTGATGATCATGAGCAGACAAGGAAGCCTGATGCCAAATGTCCTCTTAGGGTCACCTGGATATATTATAGTGCTTCTGCTGTGGAGTCACAGAAAAGAAAGTGAGTGTATCATAAGTTGACCTTAGCTGAAGGATAAGCTAAAGTCACCTCATATTAGTCCCTTCGACATCCAACACCATTGAGTAGATGTCATTGTCTTTAACTGTCTTGATATGGCCATCCCTCGTCACCTGTGAACACATAATGATATTGCAGTTTCTTGTTTTAATGGAGAGACAACATAGAGCACTATCACCATTCCATTAGATAGATATCACTTTGTAGCTGATAAAATATCCTGTATTTGTGTGTATGATGGCTAAAAACAATCAAGATTTTTTTTAATCACATATAAGTAATTTAAAACAGGGTCACAGATAGTTCTCCAGCCATAGTGCACAGCTTTTCTATTACATATTTGAAGTTAAATATGTAATTTATTGTGATATTACAAATAACTAATAGTTGGTCACATCTTTTTAAATCTCTTAAATCAGAATTTTATTTTAATGAAATCATTTCAGTTGTGCTATTATTCAGATACTGATGTGTTAATAAGCAAGGGCGTAACTTTGATTTGAACAATGGGGGGGTAGGGATTTTTTTTTTTTTTTTTAATTTCTCCTACTATCTGATACACACACATACACACGTACACATTTTGTGAATTAATTTTACTAATAATATATATATATATACAGAAGTTGGCTTGTCCTGTCCCAGCTTCTTACAGTGTGAATCAAGATAAGGATATCATGTTGATGTTGGTTTTTTGAATTTTTGTATTCAAATTGTGTGCCTTGTCAGAGCATACTATTCTTACATTAGGCTATATAAAGCTTGGGATTAACCAGCGACCCTCCGTTTATCGATTCCGGTTTTTTTTTTCCCTTTTTTTTTTGCGCATGCTTCTGAACCAAAAAAACGCACATTGCTATCGGGTCAGGACGAAGTAAACACGGCGTCGAGGCAGAAGCCTCTAAAGTGTCGGGGTGTACTGAGTGATGTGACAGCATCACCTGTCGCACCTCCGGCACACACACACACACCGGTAATGTGTGTGTAACCCGACACACGTGTGGACTCCTTACGTGGGCTGCTCTCATGTCAAGAGTCGATGTCGCCGTTTACTGGATTGTGATTTTTGCTAAACTTTAGTTTATTAGCTCCAGGTGTTTTACAGGTGTTCTACCTGGAGGTACTGTGGCTACACACCCACAGTGACCAGACTGAACGACAGATTAATGATGTTACCTATGGCGTCTCTATGCTTTCCTCCCTGCTAAATTGAGAGAATCTACTACATTGTCGTGTTTATAATACTTAACATTCATTATCGATCATTAAGATATGATATTGGGTGTTGTTGTGGCTGGTTTGGACCCCCCATAAATTACGCCTATGCTATTCATCATTCAAAATTCATACGTTTACAGAACAGGTTATCTACATAACATTATGGGATTATTATGGAATATGTATATATATATATATATATACAGTATATTAAGAAAGTTGTAGCTATGTAGTATGTAGCTAGATAATGTGAAAAAGATACATCTGTAACCTTAAATATTTGTGAGCATCATTTTCAAGGCCTTTTTTCCGCTATTTCCATGGACTCTAGTGGGAATTTTTCACTTGGGATTGCCTATTATTTTTGTAGAATTGTAGCTAAAATAAGTTTTATGTCTAAAGCTTGGTTAATGTGAAAGTAATCAATGATGAATAAGAATAAGCGTATCAGCTGAAACATTTTTTTCTGTCTCCCTATTGACCTTTTTTATGTTTGGCTATACTAATAGCATTAATATTTAATCTTTGCAACCAAGTGTGAAAAAGGTCTTTGTTGATTAAATCCGCCCACAGTTTCTTAGAGTCGCGATGCTTGTGCCTTTATGTCAAAGTTGCTGTAAGTTTTCCTGCGCTATTTCTTGTCATTCTTTAGTTGGGCATCGGAAAGACAGAAAAGAGTGAGCGTTTGAATGTGAAACTCTCTGAGGCGGGATTCCTCCAGCTGGACCTCCTCCTCTATCTCTCCCTCTTGTCACATATTGAATAAAATATGAAAAAGAATTCTTCTCCTTTCATTCTTATTATCGTCATTCTCATTGTTTTTCTCCACTTCCACTCTCTCTGGGTGATGTATTTTTTCAAACTTCTGTCGCAATCTTTGGTTACGTTACTGATTAAGAGCCAAATAAAAACAAAAACAAAAACAAACAAAAAAAGAAGGGCCACGCGTTTCTGTTAGCAACACCAAAATAAACAGGCAGAATATTGGTGGCGCGGATATTACAACACCCACTGTTAGCAACAGCTGAAGGAGGCCCCAAACACAAGTGCGAAAGACGGCAGGGATAATCTCTGAAGATGTTTCAAACGACACACGAGGACGGATCTTACTCCATCTCTTACAACGTCGGCGGTGACAGTGGTACTATGTCGATCAAAAGTGTAAGTAGCTGAGTGCAGCCTCTCCCTCTTCCTTAACATGTCGTTCTTGTGTGTCTTGCTCCTTGAGAAGGATAATATTGGAGGTTTAAAAATTTGGATTCAGTATTTAGACCGCTACACGATGACAGCTCAATAACTATGCAACTTTAACTGGAGCTATTTTGCGCCACTAAAATACAAAAATTAAAATAAATAGGATTTCTTTAGTTACCGCAGCTTCTCTGTCAAGCTTTCAGATTTTTGCTGATGTTTCCAGCTTTCGATCATTTGAAATCAAACGCACAGCAATTCTCGCCAACTCGCTTGTTAATATTTTTAATATAATTTTTAATACTTTTAAATTTTTGCTGATTTGTGGTACGAATACATGAAGGAACTCATAATTGTTTAGTGGAACCAAATATTGAATTCAATTCAATTTTTAGTTGGTGGGAAATGTGAGATTTGCAGGGAACAGGCCAGGACAGAAGGCCCTGTTGCTATGCAACATAATAATAATAATAATAATGGAAATAGGTGCCATTTTCTACAGACTGAGTGACACTTTAAATGTGATTGAAGATGGTATGCATTGACTTTATAATCTTGTTTTACTGACATTTTATAACCATAGGCGTAATTTATGGGGGGGATGGGTGGGTTGCAACCCGCCCAATAATCCAAACCAGCCACAACAACCCTCCCAATATCAAAACTTCATGATTGATATGACTGATATTCACGACAATGTGGTAGATTCTCTCAATTTAGCAGGGAGGAAAGCATAGAGACGCCATAGGTAACGTCATTAATCTGTCGTTCAGTGTGCAATGTGTGTTTTTTGGTTCAGAGGCATGCGCAAAAAAAAAGGAAAAAAAAAACGGAATCGATAAACGGAGGGTCGCTGGTTAATCCCAAGCTTTATATAGCCTAATGTAAGAATAGTATGCTCTGACAAGGCACACAATTTGAATACAAAAATTCAAAAAACCAACATCAACATGATATCCTTATCTTGATTCACACTGTAAGAAGCTGGGACAGGGCAAGCCAACTTCGGTATATATATATTATTAGTAAAATTAATTCAAAAAATGTGCACGCGTGTATGTGTGTGTATCAGATAGTAGGAGAAATTTTTAAAAAAGAAAAAAAAAAAAAAATCCCAACCCCCCCATTGTTCAACTCAAAGTTACGCCCTTGCTTATAACACATCAGCATCTGAATAATAGCACAACTGCAATGATTTCATTAAAACAAAATTCTGATTTAAGAGATTTAAAAAGATGTGACCAACTATTAGTTATTTGTAATATCACAATAAATTACATATTTAACTTCAAATATGTAATAGAAAAGCTGTGCACTATGGCTGGAGAACTATCTGTGACCCTGTTTTAAATTACTTATATGTGATTAAAAAAATATTAATCGTTTTTAGCCATCATACACACAAATACAGGATATTTTATCAGCTACAAACTGATATCTATCTAATGGAATGGTGATAGTGCTCTATGTTGTCTCTCCATTAAAACAAGAAACTGCAATATCATTATGTGTTCACAGGTGACGAGGGATGGCCATATCAAGACAGTTACAGACAATGACATCTACTCAATGGTGTTGGACGTCGAAGGGACTAATATGAGGTGACTTTAACTTATCCTTCAGCTAAGGTCAACTTATGATACACTCACTTTCTTTTCCGTGACTCCACAGCAGAAGCACTATAATATATCCAGGTGACCCTAAGAGGACATTTGGAATCAGGCTTCCTTATCTGGTCATGATCATCAAGACCGTCAAGAAGTTTTTCAGCTTTGAAGTCGAGGTTGTAAAGGCGCTTGCTCTTGTGATTGGGTGGATTTAAAAATGTATGTTTTATGTGGGGTTTTGGGTCTGTCATTGGATCACTCATCTGTTTCTATCTTTGTAACTCTCAGGTACGAGATGATAAAAATGTTAGGCGTCGGTTTGGGGTATGCAACTTTCCGACGAAAACACCAGAGAAGCCGTTCATCTGCACCATTCCTAAAAGGCTGGATGATGGGTGGAATCAGATTCAGTTCAACCTGTCAGATTTCACTAGAACGGCCTTTGGAACTGATTATATCGAGACGCTACGCATACAGGTCAGTACATACACACGGTGAGACAGACCTGGAATCATCTGTCTTCAGACATTACTGCCACTTGTGCGATTGTAAGACCTTGATAGTCTTATCTCTTTTCCTCTCAGATCAATGCCAACTGTCAAATTAGAGAAGCATATTTCTCAGACAGACTGTACCCTGAGGAAGAGCTTCCTGCAGAGTTAAAAATCTATCTTCCAGTCCATATTATGAAAGCCAAGGTTATGCATACATCTTCATAAACAGTTTATGTAAATGATTTACATAAACAGTGAATCATGCATAAACTTGATCAATAAGTACACAGACCACAGGTCGTCTTAACATCTATTTGTGTTTTTGTTTCTTACAGTACTAGAGTTTCTCAACCTGCACCATTCCCGCAGACCTGCTGTGATAAACTTATAAAATAAAAAAATAAACTTAAAAAATGTGTAATATCGCAATATGAAACTTTGAGTGTTGTCTTGTGTTGCTCTCCACATATTAAAATGTTTTTTATGGCATCACTGAATCAACTCTCATGATATTTATGCCACAGACACCAGTTCTTGAAAATACAGATTTTACAAGAACCATGGTCTATGTTCTGATAAACAACTAAACAATATCTGCTAATCCACTTCTTCTTGAAGATCCAGAAGACCAAGTGCTTGTTTTTAAGAGTACAAAAACAGACGAGTCAATTCGAGTCCATTTTCCATTAAACAGCATCCCTATGTTTTTCAAAACAAAGAAATCAGCACTCTTGAATTTCTAAGCAGTTAAAAACCATAGTGTTAATGCTACTATAGATGGACAACTATGATCTATGTCAGGCCGGAAACCTTCGACATTAAAAGAGCCATTTGGGCCTGGTTCCTACCAAATAAAACCCACCTGGATCCATAAAAGCTGCCTTGGCTTACTGGGGGCCGAGAGCTCAAAATAAGTCACAGCATATTTCGATCAACAAAATAAAAATAAATAAAAAACAAGAAAAAAAAAACTTTTTATTTCGACATTGCAAGATCGTCTAAATCTCCAGAATCATAACCATTACATTGAAAAAATAAATAAATAGAATTAAATTTATTTACATTTAATGGTGGATAGCAATGTGTGTTTTTTGGTTCAGAAGCATGCGCAAAAAAAGTAAAAACACGGAATCGATAAACGGAGGGTCGCTGGTTAATCCCAAACTTTATATAGCCTAATGTAAGTGTTATAAATACCCTTGTTAGTATGTAAATGCACATTAATAATACGTCAATTGTTGAATATACTTTTGATTTAAACAGCAGAATAATTTAGTCAGGCATTTTTAACTGAGCCTGTTTTAGGTCAGGCAGTTTCACAGGGCAGCATTGTTTACGTTTTTTGGGGTGTTTTATGGAGTTAGCCTGTCGAACAAATAAGTGTGCTGTACTGACCTGCTGCTGAAAGTTTATATTAAAGAAGTAAAACGTCAACATGGTGTCTTTATTCCCTAACCGGAGTACGTTCACAGGTGAAGAGTCCCCAGCACAGTAGTTTTCCCATATGGTTCTTTAATAGTAAGAATAGTATGCTCTGACAAGGCACACAAGTTGAATACCAAAATTCAAAAAACCAACATCAACATGATATCCTTATCTTGATTCACACTGTAAGAAGCTGGGACAGGACAAGCCAACTTCAGTAATATTTAAATATATATATATATATGATTAATAAAATTATTGCACAAAATGTGTATGTGTGTATCAGATAGTAGGAGAAATCTAAAAAAAAAGAAAAAAAATCCCTACCCCCCAATGTTCAACTCAAACTTATGCCCTTGATGAATACAACTCTACAATCGAAGAGGTATAACATACAACAAAGTCTGAGCCTCTGCAAGTCGTCGACGTTGGTGCTAATAACGCCACGGAGGAAGATGGAGGCGATGCCACGTGTCCGTGCATGTGTAGCAGTTTGTCAAAATACTTAAATTCATTTCGCTAAAACACCCGAATTTTATTTGCTTTCATTTTTTTCTTTTTTCCTGCCTGTCCGTTATTGTCGTTGTGTGTGTGTGTGTGTGTGTGTGTGTGCGTGCGCGCGCGCGCACACGAGAGTGTCCGGACATCACGTACTGCCGCTCGTGCACGCTCCGGACATTGCCGTTCCTGCTATGACCGAAGGTAAGACGGGAGAAAGTTTCTCGATAATATATGCTATTAAAAGAGCTGTTTTAAGGGTGAGTTGGTTAATGAATCGTGGGCGGGTTGGACCGGTATATGTTCGGGGATATTTTCTATGTGTTACAAACTTGTTAAGCTTGCTAAATCAGTTTTTTTTCTTTGTTTTGTGCATTGCTAACTATCGCTAGCTTAATTAAGCGATAGCGTGTAGCGTAGCCTGACAAAGTGTTCGCGGGCATTTTAACGTCTTTCCCTTCTTCTTGGTGTTCCGCTGTACATCTGCACGCATGGAGCTCACTGTGTTTTATTTTCATTGACAGGTATGGAAATGATGTTTATTGTTGAATGGTGTGTTTTGAGAATATATAATCTTAAGGGTTTTTGATGGTTAATTTGAATTCTATTTGTTTTGGTTTAATTAAATTTATCCAAATTATTTAATTTGATATAATTTTGTAAATATATTTTTTCTATTTGCCACTTTTAATTTTGCTTTTGTTTTGTGTTAAAAGGGAATTTCTGTTTTTATGTGAGTGAGTGTAAATGTAATTGTTAATCTGTACACGATTGCCGTTCCTGCTATGACCGGAGAGCTGTACATCTGCACGCATGGAGCTCACTGTGTTTTATTTTCATTGACAGTAAAACTGTTGAGCTGGATGTGTGTCTCTGTCTGTAATATCTGCCCAACACAACGCAGAGGAAAGTCCACACTGGTCACACATGGATCATATAGCAACCGCAGTATTAAAAGGTAATGTTAATTTGTTCATGCCTATGTCTATTTAACTTTATTTATATGGGAAGTTGGCCAACAAATTAGCATGCTAATGTTTGATAACAAGTTAACTTAGCTAACAGTTAATGTTGACCGTAAGCAGTTAACTAGAGGAATAGCCACTCAACTACATAAATCTGACTTTGGTTGTCAGTGCTTACTTCCCAGAAAGAGCGCAGGGTTTCCGCAGGTCACTAAAAGGTATTAAAAGTCATTAGTTGGACTTTTTGAAAATGAAGGCCTGTAATCACTTTTAGGTGGCGTACGGCTGTCCCCACCTTTACTAACCCAGTCTGGTCTGGTTTCAGAGGCAAGAGAATATTCACCAAAGACAATGTGAGATGGAGAAATAGAAAAGAGCCTTTATTGGAAAATAGCAATTAAAACTGCAAGACATTCAATGTGAAAAGACTCCACAAAGGTCAATCCCACTGGGCACAGGCAGCCTCTCATTACCCTGTAAAATACAGTGCTGCACACGACTCAAGACATACACTGAGTAACCTCTACACACAGTCCAAAAAGCATGCATAACTATACACTGCAGCTTAATGAAACTCAGTAGTAAAGTGCACTTCCCTCAATAAGGTCTACGCTCAAATAAGGATGGGTCAGAACCATTTCAGTCAATAGGGGGAGGTAGAGAGCCCTCTTGCAAGAGGGCCCAAGATAATGCTTTCCAGGCATTTTAGTATAAAGGGGGTAATGGGACATAATCATAACATTTTTTTATTGGAAGATAGATTTTAATATTTCCATTCTAAGTTTTTGTCTGTCTGTCTATTTGCAATTCAGCTAATGGATGAACTCCAGCGGATTCTCATCAAGGAACAGATTCGGAGAGAAGAAGAAAAGACTACTTCTGTCTTTCTACAGGTATGTCTGTGTGTGTTTTATGTGGTCCCAATGCTGATAGGTCATTGAAGTTGGTAGCTGAATCTTACTCTGGGGTTGGCAGACTGGGCTTTGCAGACAAAGGTACATTGTGTTTGTAAGTGTGGAAATAAATGAACAATTCACAGAATATCTAGATAATACACATGAAATTTTATTATGATTTGAAAAGATGAAGTGAAATGCTTTCTGACTGTGTACTGCCGGTGTCCGGACCTTTAAACTGTAGGTATAGGTATATATGTATATAACATATACAGATAATTGTACAAATTGTACTTGTTTGTACCAGAGTACAAATTTTGTTTCATGTGTTTAAAAAAAAAAAAAAAAAAAGCAAATGATAATATATAAACCCTGACATATGAAAATGTAGGTTTTTCAATACCGCTGGGAACCATAGAAACCATAGAGCAGAGGTTTCGGATCAGTCAGCTAAAATTCCTTAGGCTATTATCCTTTGAAGTGTATGAACCAGAACCAGAGCATGTTGTTATTTACAAATGCCTCTGACATGTTTGTGTCCATGTAAGGCTTATATTGTATGTGTAACAGCAACTATGTGTGGGGATGTTTGTTTATAGTTGATAGTTGGCAGTGATATTCTGAAACATGTGGTGAATCAGACAAGCAGGCTGATAGATGCTTTGGGTCCACATCAGTCTAGTAGCAGAATTGTAGTCTTGAGCTGGCAGTGAACCATCCAGTGCCTGCATGTCTCCATAGACATATCAAAGAAAAAAGTAAATCTCCATACAGATGCTAGAGAAGTCTAACCATTGCCTTGTTGGCTGTGTTGCAGAATATCCACAACAAATGCACTGAGGCTCTCTTTTGCTGTTTCGTTGTATATATACATCCTCCTTTACAACAGCCTACAATGATTAGTGATCATTTGTGGTTATTCGAAGAAAGCGAACTGAGCAAAAAGACAGCATATTGTGCTCCAGAAAAAGAGGCAGAGGTAGAGAGAGCGGAAAAGAGTGAGAGGAAACTGAAAGAAAAAGCAGAACTTCTCTGGGGAGGGAGGGAGGCAGGGGACTCAGAGATGGCAGGAACTATGAGGAGTGGAGTCAGATTCACTGATTGTAAAATTGTGTTTCTTTTTTTTTTTTCTTTTTAGTGTAAGGGGGGTATTGGGATGTATCATAAATTTTTTTTATTCGAATATAGATTTTAAAATTTCCATTCTTAGTCTTTGTCTGTCTAGCTGCATGTCAGCTAATGGATGAACTCCAGCGGACCGTCATAGCTAACTATGCAAGGAACAGATTTGGAGAGAAGAGGAAAAGACCACTTCTGTCTGTGTTTCTACAGGTATGTCTGTTAGGATAATAGGTTGTGTGTATATATATATAGAAACCATAGAAACCATAGAGCAGAGGTTTTCGATCAGTCAGCTAAAATTCCTTAGGCTATTATCCTTTGAAGTGCGTGACATCACGCACTTGGAATGTAATGGATCAAAGCCATTTGCCTTGATGACATCACAGTGATGTCGCTTCCAACGTTGTATTAGAGACTGGAATTCACTGCCTGTCTCTCTAAGTTGGATCTAGGGTTAACGGTATCAACACATACGAAGCCACGACAAAATCTTCGAAGAGGTTATCACAACAAGGAGAAACAATGAGTGTGTCTAAGATAAAGGAAGAATTACGTCGAAGTATACAAAATGAACAAAGGCTGATGCAAAAAATCGCTCACTTAAACCAGAAAATTGTAGAACTCCAAACAAGCGAATTCAGTTTCAAAAACGAACAAATTGAGATTTCTAAACTGAGGCGTTTAAACAACGAACAGAGCCTCTGTTTGGAAAACCAAAGAAAAGACTTACAGAAAGCCAAAACTGAGTTGCGCAAGGAACGCATTGAGAGAGAAGAGGAAAAGACCGCTTCAGAGAAAAAAACTCTAGAAACTAGTCCGATCCAGTTACAACTGCATGCCGGCGTTGTAGTTCCTGCTTACGTCTTTCTACTCGAGGTCACTCCAACCCCAAGTGGATTCCATCTCCTGTAGAGAAAAACACAAAACTTCTGCATTCTTGCAGGGTTAGTAAAATCAGAGCAATACTGTGATAATCATTCTATGTACATTTATTCTAACATTTATATATGTATATATATATATATATACATATATAGCCCAGATGTGTGTGTGTGTATATATATATATATATACACACACACACACACATCTTGGCTTGGCTTTACAGATTTACCTTTAAGCAAAAGCATTATTTGCTTACTGCACATGAAAGCCTCTTAAATAAAAATTTTTTACCTGAAAATTAGTTCATATTTCAATTAGTGGACAAAGGTACATTGTGTTTGTAAGTGTGGAATTAAATGAACAATTCACAGAATATTGAGATAATACACATGAAATTTTATTATGATTTGAAAAGATAAAGTGAAATGCTTTCTGACTGTGTACTGCCGGTGTCCGGACCTTTAAACTGTAGGTATAGGTATAACATGTATATAACATATACCTAAATTGTACTTGTTTGTACCAGAGTACAGAGTGTGACATCACGCACTTGGAACGTAATGGATCAAAGGCATTTGCCTTGATGACATCACAGTGATGTCACTTGCAACGTTGTATTAGAGACTGGAATTCACTGCCTGTCTCTCTAAGTTGGATCTAGGGTTAACGTATCAACACATACGAAGCCACGACAAAATCTTCGAAGAGGTTATCACAACGAGGAGAAACAATGAGTGTGTCTAAGATAAAGGAAGAATTACGTCGAAGTATACAAAATGAACAAAGGCTGATGCAAAAAATCGCTCACTTAAACCAGAAAATTGCAGAACTCCAAACAAGCGAATTCAGTTTCAAAAACGAACAAATTGAGATTTCTAAACTGAGGCGTTTAAACAACGAACAGAGCCTCTGTTTGGAAAACCAAAGAAAAGACTTACAGAAAGCCAAAACTGAGTTGCGCAAGGAACGCATTGAGAGAGAAGAGGAAAAGACCGCTTCAGAGAAAAAAACTCTGGATCTGGAAAAAAAATGCAGGGAGTTCCAGAAAAAGTACACAGCGGAGAGGTCATTGAGGGAGCAGCAGGAAAAGGAGCTTATAGACTTCAATCAAGTCAAGATGGAATTAAAAAATCTAGCTGAGAAATACGAGACGTTGAAACATCAGAATGAACAGCTGATAGGGCAACAAACCTTTGCTGTCAAGACAATGGAAGAACAGAAACAGGTTATGCAAAAGAAAGATGTGGAACATTCCCTTACAAAGACTAAATTACAAAAGGAAAGAGAAAAATCAAAAAGCTTGCAGGGTCAAGTAGAACAACTTTCACATAAAACAGAAAAATTGGAGGTCTCTGAAAGAAAGCGTGCAGATTGGGACGAAAGACTTAAAAAAATCCAAAACAAAGCTGACAATTATAGGAGAGAAGCCCACTGTCTGAAAAAGGAAAATGTTCAACTCACAACACTGTGTGATGAATTAAAGAGTTCACAGCAAAACTTGCAACATCACCTGAATAAATGCAGGGATCAATATAATGAGACGAAAGAGGAGTTAAAACATTACAAACTTGAGACAGAGAAACAGCACAACCAAATATCAGTGTTGGAACAGGAGGTGAAACACCTCAATGCTCACACAAGCAACATTTTAGCTCGGGAGGAAAAACACACTGCCTGCATTAAGACTGAATACCAGGAGATCATTGACTTGAGGTCTACAATTCGTGGCATGGAAAGAAGGCAAAGACAGCAAATAATCAAAACTGGAAATATGGAAGGCATGAAAAACCTTGTCACGAAAAACCTGTTCGAGGCTCAGGCAGTCATTTCTGCACGTGATAAAGAAATTGAGGAAATCAAAAATGAATCGAAAATCAGGACTGGTGAGTTGAATGCAAAGAAGATCGAGCTGGCCACACTTAATAAGGCATATTTTTCTGTCAAGGAGCAGCTGGTAAAAACCAAACAGCAGCTGACAGAAATAAAGATGACACAGGAGCTATTTGTAGTCGCTGCTGATAAAGGCCAGGTCCTGCAGGAGAAATACTTGGCCCAGCAAGAAGAACAGAAGCAGAAGGTGGACAAAGAGCTAGCACAGTACAAAGAACTGACAATGCAGCAGCAACAGAAAATAGACCTCCAGGAAGCTGTGTTAGTCAAACTTGAAGACACAGTCAAAGAAAATGTAAAGGAAGTTAAGTCTCTCAACCTGGAGAAGAGCGATCTCCAGCATGAGGTTGAGTTGCTTAAAAATAGAGTGGTGAAGCAGACGGATAGCTACTTTGAGAGGTATGGCTTGACCCCCCCACTGAGCCGATGGTGGAGCAGAGGAAGAAAAAATGTTTCCCCCAAGAAGAGTGAGCCCTCAGATACTGTGAAAAAACTACAGGAAGAGCTGTTGGAAAAAAACAAGAAGATTGAGGAGTTGCACAAGTGCTCAAAAGATGCAAGCCTGAAGTACTCAGAGTGTACTTGGCATAAGAGACGGCTTAAATCCGAGATAAAGTCATTACGAGCATTAGTTGTGGCACAAGAGAGATCCTCACAGAGACAGGACGTAGAGCTGAACATGTGCAAAGAGGAGTTGAGGAAGCTCAAATTGAAGAAGAGAGAGGAATCTCAATGCATCCCAAGTCCCCCTCTTGTCAAAAAGCCAACACCCCCCATTCAGAAAGAGTTTGAGTCTACTAGCAAATCCAAAAACCTCTTAGGATCTACTGTCCCCAGGCCCCCTCTTGTCAAAAAGCCAACACCCCCCATTCAGAAAGAGTTTGAGTCTACTAGCAAATCCAAAATCCGCTTAGGATCTACTTACCCCAGGCCCCCGTCTCAGTCTGGACAAAAATTGGACATTAATGACATGGGTCCCCTTCGTGGAGTTCAAATCAGACTTCCCACTCGCACTGCGTCTCCACCTTTTCAGCCCCTTTCACGGAAAACTGAATCCAAAATCCCCTTACCACCTATAGACCCCAGGCCCCCGGCTCAGTCTGGAAAGAAATTGGAGACTGTTGACATGTCTCCCCATGCTGGTGTTCAAATCAGAACTCTGACTGGCACTGCGTTTACACCTTTTCAGCCCCTCTCATGGAAGACTGAATCCAAAATCCCCTTACCACCTATAGACCCCAGGCCCCCGGCTCAGTCTGGAAAGAAATTGGAGACTGTTGACATGTCTCCCCATGCTGGTGTTCAAATCAGAACTCTGACTGGCACTGCGTTTACACCTTTTCAGCCCCTCTCATGGAAGACTGTATACAAAAACCCCTTACCACCTGTAGACCCCAGGCCCCTCTCACGGAAGAAAGCTGATTTCAAAACACACAGAGTTACAACAGCTCACCCAAAACACCCAGAGTCAGTTCACATCATATTCCCATCGAACGGTTAATTGAATAACTCAGCGTTCAGGTGAGCTCTCAGTCACTTGCAAGCAAATGTCCAATGAATGTACTGACTCACTCACTTATAGAATGAGTCTGTCTTGGCACATTTGCTCACAAGTGGCTAAGAGCTTGAGTGAACTCAGACATGAATGAAGTCAATGGTAGCTATTGACTGTTGGGTTTTCTCCGGGTGCTCCGGTTTCTCCCAAAAACTTTTCATAGGATAAAAAAAAATTCACATGGTTTTGATATGACCTTGTTAAATAAATAAATCTTAAAAAACAAACAAACAATAAAATCACCCTAAAAATATTTCACCATCTCTCTTTCTGTTATTTAAGTGAGCACCTAATTTACAGATTAGAAATCATGTAACAATTATTCAAGCAGCCCTGAAAATTTTGTTTAGTGAGAGTCAGACTATGGCGCTTATAGTTAAAAAGTTAAAGTTCATTTACTCTTTAGCTATGCTGCTATAGGCCTAGATTGCTGGGGAAAGGACTGAGCACCTCTCTCCCCCCCTCTTCCTCTCCCCTCTCTTTCCCTCTCCCTCTCCCTCTCTCCCTCTTCCCTCTCCCCATTGCATGCGCCGACATACCAAAAACCATGCTCTCTGAAATCCCAGTTTCTCTCAGTTCCAAGCATGTGCACTGCATTTACTAACCATGTTTTCCCGAAGTCTCTGTCTCTCCCAGTTCCTCTCCTCTCTCTTCCTGTCCTCATCCTGCAGGTGATGAATCATCACCATCCCATGTTCCTGCAACGCCTGCTACTCCCACATCTTCAAGAATTCCATACAGCATCATTCCTATGAACTTCATGCAGAATCGTGTTCCTGCCTACACCTGTTTGAATATCCCCTCCTCCTGCTCTCTTTCTCTCCCTACTCTACCCAACTTTGCCCCCCCCCCATGCCTCTCTCTCTCTCTCCCTCTCTTAACCCAACCGGTCGAGGCAGATGGCCGCCCCCCCTGAGCCTGGTTCTGCCCGAGGTTTCTGCCTCTTAAAGGAAGTTTTTCCTTGCCACTGTCGCCGAGTGCTTGCTCATCGGGGGATCTGTTGGGTCTCTTTAAACAATTTTATAAAGAGTTTGGTCTAGACCTGCTCTATATGTAAAGTGCCTTGATGTAACTTTGTTATGATTTGGCGCTATACAAATAAATCTGATTTGATTTGATTTGATTTAAGTCAGTGGTAGCTATTGACTGTTGGGTTTTTTCCGGGTGCTCCGGTTTCTCTCAAAAACTTCATAGGATAAAAAAAAATTCACATGGTTTTAATATTACCTTGTTAAATAAATAAATCTTTAAAAAAAACAAACAATAAAATCACCTTAAAAATATTTCACCATCTGTCTTTCTGTTATTTAAGTGAGCACCTAATTTACAGATTAGAAATCATGTAACAATTATTCAAACAGCCCTGAAAATTTTGTTTAGTGAGAGTCAGACTATAGTCTCCCGTCCTCCTGTCAGTCATCAGTATGGCACACAACAGCATTGTGGTGTAGTTGCCAGTAGTACCAACCAAATGATGCCGTTACTACCGCGTATCACTTAATTTTTAATTTAAATAAGCCAAATTTCGGTACATTCAGGAAAGGCCCTAAATACTTCACTTTTGTTACCCGTAACAAAAGTTGTTATGGGGAGAACACGCATGCGTGCTGCGGAGAAGCAATGAGAAGACCTGAAAACAGCCAGACTTCAGTGAACCCACGTGTGGCTATTCTTCAGTAAAATAGATGCTGATAATTTGAAATGCACATCCCAGCCCATCACACGGTTTATTATGACGGGGTGGTTCTGCTACCACTTTAATTTGAACATTGTGGTCCAGGTTCCCAATGCTGAGGAGTGACAGAAACATCAATTGTCTAATGAACAGAAAAGCCCTTAAATAAATATTTTAACCTGAAAATCTCTAAATACTGTCAAAGTATGTAAACACAAACACATAATGCTGTAACTATGCAGCCATGTTACAGTATACCATACACAACTAAAGTTTTCAGAATGATCTCATCAATGATTGCATAACGTTCAGTTGTTTGAATTTATGGGCTCTTTGTTGATCTGTCTGAAGCAGAGAGACTACAGAGAGGCCATTTCTCTGGATAAAGTAACGCAAGTAGTTTTCCAAACCTGTTGAGTCGAGGATGATGTTTCACATTCAGCTGTCACTAAATGTAAGGTAATCATTTTCTTTTTCTTTACATGATATTTCGTATAAAGAGAGATATCAACTGAACTTGTCAATATTTGAGCTAACGTAAACACAAGGGCAGCAGAAAGGGACAACAATCAACACTACCTATAACTTCCCATAACTAAAGCGTTAACATTGCATAAGTGTGAGAATTTTAAAATGAATGTCGAATCAGCAGAGCTAACGTTAGCATTTTCCTTTTGTATGTGTTAAATAGTCTGTGTGGCATTTGCTAACTAGACGTTATACCCGTCCAAAGAAGTTATTAAAGAAACTTGCACCAGTCATGTAACCTTAAGTTACATTTGTCAGTTGAAGAGTAAATGTTTAGGCTCCTATTCCACCCTGCAAACATGTAAATAAAAGGCTGTGGCAAGTTGCGACCTGACAAAGACTAAGTCTTAGCTAGCATGCTAGTGTTAATGAGTTTATCCTGTTAGCATGATAAGTTAATAACCTAATACAATTAATTAAAAAAACATTAGACCGCCCAGCTGCTCCTATTTACGGCTAGAAGTAAATACGTTCCCGATAACCTGCCCCAGTGGCGAACTTAACCATTTGGGCGCCCCTGCATCTATTGGTCTAATACAGAGGTCTTCAACAGGGGGTCTGCAGAGGTACTGCAGGGCGGTCAGGAAATTTATGGTTGATTAGACACATTTTTATATATTTATTTTATATCCCCCCCCCCCCCCCTTTTTGTATTAATTGAATAGCTTAGTATTGAATGTACAATAACAACGTACATTTATACATGGCACTAGGGCCAGTTTAATATAAAACACACCTTTATACAATATATATGAGTAGGGGGTCCCTGCTCCATCCCTCCATCAGTTTGGGGGTCCTTGGCCTTGTGGTCTACCTTGTGTCAACTGCAAAGTGAGGATACCACACAAAACAATAATTCAATTATAGTGACAAATAATGCACTGACTGTTAATCTAATATGTCATCATTTACCTCTTCAGTCTCACAGTTTCTTTGCTGGGCTTTTATCAAATCAAATCAGGTTTATTTATATAGCGCCAAATCAAGGCACTTTACATATAGAGCAGGAAAAACTTCCTTTAAGAGGCAGAAACCTCGGGCAGAACCAGGCTCGGGGGGGCGGCCATCTGCCTTGACCGGTTTAGATATTTAGATATATTGGTAAGTCACTTTTAATTACCATCAAATAATGTTTATATGAACTTAACAAAATCCATTAATAGGAGAAGCCTGTGAATATATTAAAGCGTTGCTTGTAATTACTGTTTAAAGATGTGTATATAAAGTAAAGCCCATACATTACTTGGAAATATATGTAGATATATTGGAAAGTTGCTTTTAATTACTTTGAAATTATGTTTAAATAAATTAAAATACCATACATTTATGGGAAAAGCCTGTAAATATATTAGAGAGTTGCTTGTAATTACTTCCAAATAATGTTTATATAAAATAATGATTGTTAAAATTATTTTTTTGTAAGCTATCATCACATGATCTTATGTTTTTTGTTGGACATTATAAAACCAACATTTACCAGGGATTTACCATGAATAGATTGGATAATCCCATAAAATAAAAGCCTGAAGTTCACAAGATACCATTAATGGGTGTTTAAATGTAATTTGACATAATTTTTCTGTCCGATACATCCAGAAGTCTGTACTTTGATGGGGAGTTCTTGTGGATGGATTGGATAACCATAGGAATTTACTAAAGATTATTGAAGGAAAACAACAGTCTTCATTTAAATCGGGTCATTTCAATTTATTTCTACAATGTTTTTCATTTTTTTGGGCAGATTTATACATTTGTTTAACATTCTAACAATGTTTTAAAATGAGATTTTTTTTAAATGTTACAAAAGATCGACTGTGAAAACACAGACAATGTTCACAGTAAATATCTGTATTCTTAGAAAAAGTCTCTGTGAAATAACTGAAGGTTTTTTACTGTCATTTGACTGTAAGTGCCATACTTTTTACCTCTTTTTTTTTTTTTTTTTAATACAGTGTGTGGTGAATCAGACAAGCAGGCTGATAGATGCTTCGGGTCCACATCAGTCTAGTAGCAGAATTGTAGTACTCTTGAGCTGGCAGTGAACCATCCAGTGCCTGCATGTCTCCATACACATATCAAAGAAAAAAGTAAATCTCCATACAGATGCTAGAGAAGTCTAACCATTGCCTTGTTGTCTGTGTTGCAGAATATCCACAACAACTGCACTGAGGCTCTCTTTGCTGTTTCGTTGTGTATACATCCTCCTTTACAACATCTTACGAACATTAGTGATCATTAGATTATCAGCCACATACACGTGGCTGAAGCAGAATCTGCCTTTCTCCCTCAGCCACTAGATGGCTGCTTGTGTATGTTTTAAGGGTCGATAAAATCTGACAATGATGCCTGCAAAGGTAAATACACAAAAACATTTTTGTACAGACTGACCATATTAAAATTCCTTTGATATGAATTGTTGAGTTCAATAGATTGTATTTTTTGACCTTTTCATGGATTAGGGTAGACTTTAATAATGGATGCATTCATGAAATGTCAGGTCTCAGTGGATGTGGGAGTTTGCACAGCAGATTTATCCTCACATATGGAAGCTGGTAATTGGTAAAGGTTCTATTCAAAGAACCAGAGCATGTTGTTATTTACAAATGCCTCTGACATGTTTGTGTCCATGTAAGGCTTATATTGTATGTGTAACAGCAACTATGTGTGGGGATGTTTGTTTATGGTTGATAGTTGGCAGTGATATTCTGAAACAAATGTGGTGAATCAGACAAGCAGGCTGATAGATGCTTCGGGTCCACATCAGTCTAGTAGCAGAATTGTAGTACTCTTGAGCTGGCAGTGAACCATCCAGTGCCTGCATGTCTCCATAGACATATCAAAGAAAAAAATAAATCTCCATACAGATGCTAGAGAAGTCTAACCATTGCCTTGTTGGCTGTGTTGCAGAATATCCACAACAAATGCACTGAGGCTCTCTTTTGCTGTTTCGTTGTATATATACATCCTCCTTTACAACAGCTTACGAACATTAGTGATCATTAGTGGTTATTCGAAGAAAGCGAACTGAGCAAAAAGACAGCATATTGTGCTCCAAAAAAAGAGGCAGAGGTAGAGAGAGCAGAAAAGAGTGAGAGGAAACTGAAAGAAAAAGCAGAACTTCTCTGGGGAGGGAGGGAGGCAGGGGACTCAGAGATGGCAGGAACTATGAGGAGTGGAGTCAGATTCACTGAAGAGAGGCTGAGTCTTAACTGTGATACTGTAGCAGTGCTGGGAATAAAGGGAGGCACAACTGAACCTGAATGCTGTTGATTCTACGCTGAGGGAAAAGCTTTGGAGAACTACAACACCACGAGCTCTCGTCTGAGGATAAAATGAGATTTCTCTATGAAGTAAGTCAGCGGTTTCGTCTTAACAACGCAGAGTAGAAACAGCTCATAAGCTCATGGAGGATTTACAAAGGAGCCCAAGGAGAGACACCGGGGTTCTCTTTCAGGTCACCTTTGGGGAATGGTGAGGAAGCCAAAAAGTAAACATTTGACACTTAAAATAAGAAGGATGTGCTTCATCCAGATCAGTCAGGGCAACATGTGTTTGCTTTTAGGCGTGATTTCCAGATTCGATTTTAGTTTTTTGGTGATTGTAAAATTGTGTTTCTTTTTTTTTTGTTTTTAGTGTAAGGGGGGTATTGGGATATATCATAAATTTTTTTATTGGAATATAGATTTTAAAATTTCCATTCTTAGTCTTTGTCTGTCTAGCTGCATGTCAGCTAATGGATGAACTCCAGCGGACCCTCATAGCTAACTATGCAAGGAACAGATCTGGAGAAAAGAAGAAAAGACCACTTCTGTCTGTGTTTCTACAGGTATGTCTGTTAGGATAATAGGGTGTGTGTGTGTGTGTGTGTATGTATATACACTGCTCAAAAAAATAAAGGGAACACTAAAATAAAACATCCTAGATCTGAATGAATGAAATATTCTTATTAAATACTTTGTTCTTTACATAGTTGAATGTGCTGACAACAAAATCACACAAAAATTATCAATGGAAATCAAATTTATTAACCCATGGAGGTCTGGATTTGGAGTCACACTCAAAATTAAAGTGGAAAAACACACTACAGGCTGATCCAACTTTGATGTAATGTCCTTAAAACAAGTCAAAATGAGGCTCAGTAGTGTGTGTGTGTGGCCTCTACGTGCCCGTATGACCTCCCTACAACGCCTGGGCATGCTCCTGATGAGGTGGTGGATGGTCTCCTGAGGGATTTCCTCCCAGACCTGGACTAAAGCATCCGCCAACTCCTGGACAGTCTGTGGTGCAACGTGGCGTTGGTGGATGGAGCGAGACATGATGTCCCAGATGTGCTCAATTGGATTCAGGTCTGGGGAACAGGCGGGCCAGTCCATAGCATCAATGCCTTCGTCTTGCAGGAACTGCTGACACACTCCAGCCACATGAGGTCTAGCATTGTCTTGCATTAGGAGGAACCCAGGGCCAACCGCACCAGCATATGGTCTCACAATGGGTCTGAGGATCTCATCTCGGTACCTAATGGCAGTCAGGCTACCTCTGGCGAGCACATGGAGGGCTGTGCGGCCCCCCAAAGAAATGCCACCCCACACCATTACTGACCCACTGCCAAACCGGTCATGCTGGAGGATGTCGCAGGCAGCAGAACGTTCTCCACGGAGTCTCCAGTGCTCAGTGTGAACCTGCTTTCATCTGTGAAGAGCACAGGGCATCAGTGGCGAATTTGCCAATCTTGGTGTTCTCTGGCAAATGCCAAACGTCCTGCACGGTGTTGGGCTGTAAGCACAACCCCCACCTGTGGACGTCGGGCCCTCATACCACCCTCATGGAGTCTGTTTCTGACCGTTCTAGCAGACACATGCACATTTGTGGCTTGCTGGAGGTCATTTTGCAGGGCTCTGGCAGTGCTCCTCCTGTTCCTCCTTGCACAAAGGCGGAGGTAGCGGTCCTGCTGCTGGGTTGTTGCCCTCCTACGGCCTCCTCCACATCTCCTGATGTACTGGCCTGTCTCCTGGTAGCGCCTCCATGCTCTGGACACTACACTGACGGACACAGCAAACCTTCTTGCCACAGCTCGCATTGATGTGCCATCCTGGATGAGCTGCACTACCTGAGCCACTTGTGTGGGTTGTAGACTCCGTCTCATGCTACCACTAGAGTGAAAGCACCGCCAGCATTCAAAAGTGACCAAAACATCAGCCAGAAATCATAGGAACTGAGAAGTGGTCTGTGGTCACCACCTGCAGAACCACTCCTTTATTGGGGGTGTCTTGCTAATTGCCTATAATTTCCACCTGTTGTCTATTCCATTTGCACAACAGCATGTGAAATTGATTGTTGATCAGTGTTGCTTCCTAAGTGGACAGTTTGATTTCACAGAAGTGTGACTGACTTGGAGTTACATTGTGTTGTACAAGTGTTCCCTTTATTTTTTTGAGCAGTGTATATATATATATATATATATATATATATATATATATATATATTGTCAGGTTTAAACCACCTAGAACATTATTAAACACACAGGGAAGAAAGGCAAGGGACAACAGCGCTCATTTTACTTGCAAGGAGAACAGACAGAGATAAGCTCAGTTACAATCTCCAACTGCTCTGCAGCAGACTCCCGCCTCCTTACTTTTATTTTCTTTAGGGAGGTCCCTAGTTACAGGGCGTAGCAGTCTCTAAGAGGTGGGGAATACAACTGCTACGCAACAAACTAATACTATTACACAACCATATTTGGTAGTAATGATTACATAGTGTTTTCTGAAATATGATATGCTATAGCCTTGAGAAACTAGTCCGATCCAGTTACAACTGCATGCCGGCGTTGTAGTTCCTGCTTACGTCTTTCTACTCGAGGTCACTCCAACCCCAAGTGGATTCCATCTCCTGTAGAGAAAAACACAAAACTTCTGCATTCTTGCAGGGTTAGTAAAATCAGAGCAATACTGTGATAATCATTCTATGTACATTTATTCTAACATTTATATATGTATATATATATATATATATATATATATAGCCCAGATGTGTGTGTGTGTGTATATATATATATATGTATATGTATATGTATATATATATACACACACACACACACACACATCTTGGCTTGGCTTTACAGATTTACCTTTAAGCAAAAGCATTATTTGCTTACTGCACATGAAAGCCTCTTAAATAAAAAATTTTTACCTGAAAATTAGTTCATATTTCAATTAGTGGACAAAGGTACATTGTGTTTGTAAGTGTGGAATTAAATGAACAATTCACAGAATATTGAGATAATACACATGAAATTTTATTATGATTTGAAAAGATAAAGTGAAATGCTTTCTGACTGTGTACTGCCGGTGTCCGGACCTTTAAACTGTAGGTATAGGTATAACATGTATATAACATATACCTAAATTGTACTTGTTTGTACCAGAGTGTAAATTTTGTTTCATGTGTAAAAAAAAAAAAAAAAAAAAGCGAATGATAATATATAAACCCTGACATATGAAAATGTAGGTTTTTCAATACCGCTGGGAACCATAAAAACCATAGAGCAGAGGTTTCGGATCATCCTTTGAAGTGTGTGACATCACGCACTTGGAACGTAATGGATCAAAGGCATTTGCCTTGATGACATCACAGTGATGTCACTTGCAACGTTGTATTAGAGACTGGAATTCACTGCCTGTCTCTCTAAGTTGGATCTAGGGTTAACGTATCAACACATACGAAGCCACGACAAAATCTTCGAAGAGGTTATCACAACGAGGAGAAACAATGAGTGTGTCTAAGATAAAGGAAGAATTACGTCGAAGTATACAAAATGAACAAAGGCTGATGCAAAAAATCGCTCACTTAAACCAGAAAATTGTAGAACTCCAAACAAGCGAATTCAGTTTCAAAAACGAACAAATTGAGATTTCTAAACTGAGGCGTTTAAACAACGAACAGAGCCTCTGTTTGGAAAACCAAAGAAAAGACTTACAGAAAGCCAAAACTGAGTTGCGCAAGGAACGCATTGAGAGAGAAGAGGAAAAGACCGCTTCAGAGAAAAAAACTCTGGATCTGGAAAAAAAATGCAGGGAGTTCCAGAAAAAGTACACAGCGGAGAGGTCACTGAGGGAGCAGCAGGAAAAGGAGCTTATAGACTTCAATCAAGTCAAGATGGAATTAAAAAATCTAGCTGAGAAATACGAGACGTTGAAACATCAGAATGAACAGCTGATAGGGCAACAAACCTTTGCTGTCAAGACAATGGAAGAACAGAAACAGGTTATGCAAAAGAAAGATGTGGAACATTCCCTTACAAAGACTAAATTACAAAAGGAAAGAGAAAAATCAAAAAGCTTGCAGGGTCAAGTAGAACAACTTTCACATAAAACAGAAAAATTGGAGGTCTCTGAAAGAAAGCGTGCAGATTGGGACGAAAGACTTAAAAAAATCCAAAACAAAGCTGACAATTATAGGAGAGAAGCCCACTGTCTGAAAAAGGAAAATGTTCAACTCACAACACTGTGTGATGAATTAAAGAGTTCACAGCAAAACTTGCAACATCACCTGAATAAATGCAGGGATCAATATAATGAGACGAAAGAGGAGTTAAAACATTACAAACTTGAGACAGAGAAACAGCACAACCAAATATCAGTGTTGGAACAGGAGGTGAAACACCTCAATGCTCACACAAGCAACATTTTAGCTCGGGAGGAAAAACACACTGCCTGCATTAAGACTGAATACCAGGAGATCATTGACTTGAGGTCTACAATTCGTGGCATGGAAAGAAGGCAAAGACAGCAAATAATCAAAACTGGAAATATGGAAGGCATGAAAAACCTTGTCACGAAAAACCTGTTCGAGGCTCAGGCAGTCATTTCTGCACGTGATAAAGAAATTGAGGAAATCAAAAATGAATCGAAAATCAGGACTGGTGAGTTGAATGCAAAGAAGATCGAGCTGGCCACACTTAATAAGGCATATTTTTCTGTCAAGGAGCAGCTGGTAAAAACCAAACAGCAGCTGACAGAAATAAAGATGACACAGGAGCTATTTGTAGTCGCTGCTGATAAAGGCCAGGTCCTGCAGGAGAAATACTTGGCCCAGCAAGAAGAACAGAAGCAGAAGGTGGACAAAGAGCTAGCACAGTACAAAGAACTGACAATGCAGCAGCAACAGAAAATAGACCTCCAGGAAGCTGTGTTAGTCAAACTTGAAGACACAGTCAAAGAAAATGTAAAGGAAGTTAAGTCTCTCAACCTGGAGAAGAGCGATCTCCAGCATGAGGTTGAGTTGCTTAAAAATAGATTGGTGAAGCAGACGGATAGCTACTTTGAGAGGTATGGCTTGACCCCCCCACTGAGCCGATGGTGGAGCAGAGGAAGAAAAAATGTTTCCCCCAAGAAGAGTGAGCCCTCAGATACTGTGAAAAAACTACAGGAAGAGCTGTTGGAAAAAAACAAGAAGATTGAGGAGTTGCACAAGTGCTCAAAAGATGCAAGCCTGAAGTACTCAGAGTGTACTTGGCATAAGAGACGGCTTAAATCCGAGATAAAGTCATTACGAGCATTAGTTGTGGCACAAGAGAGATCCTCACAGAGACAGGACGTAGAGCTGAACATGTGCAAAGAGGAGTTGAGGAAGCTCAAATTGAAGAAGAGAGAGGAATCTCAATGCATCCCAAGTCCCCCTCTTGTCAAAAAGCCAACACCCCCCATTCAGAAAGAGTTTGAGTCTACTAGCAAATCCAAAAACCTCTTAGGATCTACTGTCCCCAGGCCCCCTCTTGTCAAAAAGCCAACAACCCCCATTCAGAAAGAGTTTGAGTCTACTAGCAAATCCAAAATCCGCTTAGGATCTACTTACCCCAGGCCCCCGTCTCAGTCTGGACAAAAATTGGACATTAATGACATGGGTCCCCTTCGTGGAGTTCAAATCAGACTTCCCACTCGCACTGCGTCTCCACCTTTTCAGCCCCTTTCACGGAAAACTGAATCCAAAATCCCCTTACCACCTATAGACCCCAGGCCCCCGGCTCAGTCTGGAAAGAAATTGGAGACTGTTGACATGTCTCCCCATGCTGGTGTTCAAATCAGAACTCTGACTGGCACTGCGTCTACACCTTTTCAGCCCCTCTCATGGAAGACTGTATACAAAAACCCCTTACCACCTGTAGACCCCAGGCCCCTCTCACGGAAGAAAGCTGATTTCAAAACACACAGAGTTACAACAGCTCACCCAAAACACCCAGAGTCAGTTCACATCATATTCCCATCGAACGGTTAATTGAATAACTCAGCGTTCAGGTGAGCTCTCAGTCACTTGCAAGCAAATGTCCAATGAATGTACTGACTCACTCACTTATAGAATGAGTCTGTCTTGGCACATTTGCTCACAAGTGGCTAAGAGCTTGAGTGAACTCAGACATGAATGAAGTCAATGGTAGCTATTGACTGTTGGGTTTTCTCCGGGTGCTCCGGTTTCTCCCAAAAACTTTTCATAGGATAAAAAAAAATTCACATGGTTTAAATATTACCTTGTTAAATAAATAAATCTTTAAAAAAAACAAACAATAAAATCACCTTAAAAATATTTCACCATCTGTCTTTCTGTTATTTAAGTGAGCACCTAATTTACAGATTAGAAATCATGTAAAAATTATTCAAGCAGCCCTGAAAATTTTGTTTAGTGAGAGTCAGACTATAGTCTCCCGTCCTCCCGTCCGTACCAACTAAATGATGCCGATACTACCGAGTCGGTTCATTTTTAATTTAACAAAGCCAAATTTCGGTACATTCAGGAAAGGGCCTAAATATTCAGTTTTGTTACCCGTAACAACAGTTGTTATGGGGAGAACACGCATGCGTGCTGCGGAGAAGCAATGAGAAGACCTGAAAACAGCCAGACTTCAGTGAACCCACGTGTGGCTATTCTTCAGTAAAATAGATGCTGATAATTTGCAATGCACATCCCAGCCCATCACACGGTTTATTATGACGGGGTGGTTCTGCTACCAGTTTAATTTGAACCTTGTGGTCCAGGTTCCCAATGCTGAGGAGTGACAGAAACATCAATTGTCTAATGAACAGAAAAGCCCTTAAATAAATATTTTAACCTGAAAATCTCTAAATACTGTCAAAGTATGTAAACACAAACACATAATGCTGTAACTATGCAGCCATGTTACACTATACCATAAACAACTAAAGTTTTCGGTCTCTCTCTTTTTTTTTCCTCTCTAAGTGAATGAGATGGACTACTCAGATCCTGACATAACCCTGGAGATTATTTTGCCCCATTCTTCTGGGTATATCAAAACTACAGATTTAAGCGTTTGGGAGACCGTCCTTCTCTCTGTGGATAGCACTGCTATCTGGCATACCCCCACTGGCTGTGTCAGGAACAGATGTTGATGTAGGAGATGGAAACAGTTCAGTCTGTGGAACCACTGGAGTAGATCCAGAAGAAGTAAGCTCCCCCGGCACACGGTGCATTCTGACTGAGTGCGGGTTGAGTTGGGCTGACCTGCTGGAAAGGTTCAGCACAAACCACTGGTGGAGTTAACTCGGGTGCAGCAGCTCAAGCAAGCACTTGGTCAAGGTGTCTCTTCCAGACCATGTCCTCACAGGTCCGGACTGTGTAAGACACAGGGCCTGTCTGTGCTATGACGGTAGCAGGAACCCATTTTGGGCTGTTGGTGTAGTTGCATGCAAGTACATGATCACCTGGGTGGAAAATCCTTTTCTTTGCTCTTTTTGAGTAGAAAAAATATGTTGCAGCCCATTTGCCTCAAGGAATCTCTCAACCTCTTGGGAGATAAATTGGGGGCCGTTATCGCTCTTCAGTTGCCCAGTCAAATGAACATCTCACCAAGTTTCTCAATGGTTTTCTCTGCTGTGGTTGATCTCATTATTGACACTTCTGGCCGCTTATTATGAGCATCTACGGCCACGAGGAACATTCTCTCTTCAAATGGGCCAGCAAAGTCAATATGAATACATTGCCAGGGTGCCTCTGGCCAAACCCAGGGATTAAGAGGGGCTGGCTGTGGCATGCAGCGAACTGTTTGACATGATGGGCAGGTTCTGGCCTGTGAAAACACATTCTTTTTTCCTCAAATTTACTCCAAAAAATGATAATTAATTAAAAAAAACACGGAGCTGATCACAATACATACCACACACACAGCTGTCAAACGGAGAAGGGGACAAGCAGACGCTCTACCGTTGCTAGGCAACCACCCGCTGTCAAAATAAATGACATAAAGAGCCTTGCATGTATAATAAAATAAAAGCCAGCAGCACTATAACTTGCTGACCAAACAAAAAAGGATTTAAAGAATAAACAAATTAATTTTGACGAACTTCACCACCTTTCTTCCCCATAACCGTTAGATGAGCGGACAACAATATGGCCCATCTTTGCATGCGGCTAGCGGCCAAGGGTGGCTAGGGCCTGTGTGGGGCCCGAGGATTGTTGTCAGGGGGCGGTTGTCTGTCAGAAGAATGAATTTCCTTCCAAAAAGATATTTCGGACACCAAAAACAGTCCCCAGCACTTCTCGTTTAATTTGCACATATCTGCTCTCTGCTTTGCAGAGTGTGCGTGAAGCAAATGCTATGGGGCACTCCTCGCCATTAGGCATTATGTGGGAAACAACTGCTCCCACCCCGTAAGGAGAGGGTGGGATAGGGGCCAATATTGCCGACCACTCGGTCATTTTAGCAAGTTACTGTCCGATGCAACTGCTCTCGTTTCCTTTTTACTGTACTCACGGCCTTTTTTTTTTACTGCCACGCTGCGGTTTCCCGGAAGTTGAAGCTAGTTAGCTTGCGTGCTAACCTCCGACAGTCACGGCAAAAAGGGTAGAAAAACAAACACCAGCCGGCTCAAAGTCCTCCTTCCAACGAATGCAGGGTACACGCAGACGTCGTTTATCCTTGTCGCCACTTTATCGTATCTTGGGTGAGTATTTCGCCAACTTATACTACCAGATCAATATTAATCACCGCAGACCAGTCGTGCTTCAGTTGGGCAGTTTTTTTTATTAACGGAACTGAACACAGGAGTGCCCTCTAGCGACAGGTACATGCAACGTGCCACTCTGATCGAAAGGTGTTAGTATGCGTCCATTAATCACCACAATATATAACACATTGATCCCAGAGGGAAATTGAAAATCCAGTAGCAGCACATTTTACACAGGGTTACATGCAACAAATACTAAAAATGTAGTGCAAATGATAAAGTGAACAGAATAAACCAGTGCAAATGTTAATAACAGTGTAAGCCACAGTGTAGTACAGCCAGGGCTGATGCTGTATTAGTAAATAGATTGTAATGACGGGACAGCACAAGCACAGTTCAGTCCAGGTTCCTCACTGGGAGCAGTTGAAGATTTGAATGGCCAGAGGGACAAAAGACTTCCTCAGTCTGTCCGTGGAAGATGACAGTGACGACAGCCTGTCACTGAGGAGCTCCTCTGCCTGGAGAAGGTGCTGTGCAGAGCGTGGTGGTGTTGTCCAGGATGGACCACAGCCTGGTCAGAGTCCGCTGCTCTGTAACAGATGTCAGTGAGTCCAGTTCAGTACCAACTCCAGAGCCAGCCTTCCGCACCAGTCGGTCAAGCTGCGAGGAACCCCTCTTCTTTATTCTGCACAGGATCTCATAACCACCGAAGTGTCTGTGCTTGAATCTAATAATAAAAACTGGATCTGCTCAGATTACTGCATAACTGCAAATTTGACGTATTTCTGTTGTGCTGATATATTCCTGAAACTTTTGAGTCAGCTTATTATTAGTTCCCGAGGACTTGGTGATTGATTTGTCAAAATTATTGCTGTACTATTATATGATTTGCAGCAGTTGGAAGTGTGTGTTTGCTTATCAAGTATCTCCCATCAAGGATGTTTACTTGAAATATGTAGTTCCTGGAGTCTGCAAAGTAAATTCAACAGTACAACCCTACCCACTTCATATCAGCTCTGGATTTGCATAAGATCACTACTGCTGATCTAGATTAGACTGTATGTGATCAAAAACACTGATCCAGCATAATAAAACCTGAGTTTTAGTGTTTTACAATGAAAAAGCTTTTCCTTTTCTTTGCTTTTAGGTAACAGATGTGACCGATATTTCAAAGTTACTCTCTGTCTTTTTTTCTTTTTATTGTCTAGGGGACAATTTCAAAAACCATAGGACTAATTCTTTACATTCTCAACCTGACATCCATGTTGATCTTCTCTTCAGCCACAGCACTCACTGTGACCTCCATGACCACGGGTTCATATAAACACATAAGAGTAAACATGTCATATTAATGTGACACATACATGAAAAACATCTTGGATTGAAAGACCAGATTGTTGTGTATATTTAAATACACAAAAATAAAAAAAAATGAATGTCTAAAACTTTTACATGATTCTGTACACACACAGCAGTGCCACGTTTATATGTCAAGCAATTCTCCTTTGCATGCGTGTGTGTCAGTAGGTGCAGTGCTTTCCCTAGGAGTCTACACTGTGCTGTTTCTCAAGCTGTACTCCTACCAAGATACCAACTGGTGGTGCAGAGAAATCAGGCAAGCCAAAGCCAAAAAGATGGCACGATCATACCCATGTAAATCCACACGTGCACACACATACACACAACACAAGCCATTAAACTGCTCATAATTCTGAGTTAATTGAAAAATTGACTCACACACAATTTCCTCTGCACACGTTAAAATTATGGCTGCATCACTGTTACCATCAAGTGGTGGCATGGTAAGCTGAACCAATTAACTAGCACGTTTAACAAACAGACACACACATACACATAGATCAAGATCAGGGGTCGGCTCTTTCATCCCTCTGCCGTGGCTTCCCGTGGCTTTGAAATAATAATGTCAATAAATAATAGCTATTTAATGCAAATAAATTTAATTCTATTTAGTTTTTTTTTCCAATGTAATAGTTATGATTCTGGAGATTTAGGCAATCTTGCAACATCGAAATAAAACTTTTTTTTTTTTTTTTTTTTTTGTTGGTCGAAATATGCTGTGACTTATTTTGAGCTCTCGACCCCCAGTAAGCCAAGGCAGGTTTTATGGATCCAGGTGGGTTTTATTTGGTAGGAACCAGGCCCAAATGGCTCTTTTAATGTCGAAGGTTGCCGGCCTGACATAGATCATAGTTGTCCATATATAGCAGCATTAACACTATGGTTTTTAACTGCTTAGAAATTCAAGAGTGCTGATTTCTTTGTTTAGAAAAACATAGGGATGCTGTTTAATGGAAAATGGACTCGAATTGACTCGTCTGTTTTTGTACCCTTAAAAACAAGCACTTGGTCTTCTGGATCTTCAAAAAAAAAGTGGATTAGCAGATATTGTTCAGTTGTTTATCAGAACATAGACCATGGTTGTTGTAAAATCTGTATTTTCAAGAACTGTTGTCTATGGCATATATATCATCTTATGAGAGTTGATTCAGTGATGCCATAAAAAACATTTTAATGTGTGGAGAGCAACACAAGACATCACTCAAAGTTTCATATTGCAATATTACACATTTTTTAAGTTTATTTCTGAACACAACATTTTACAGCTTTCACAGCAGGTCTGCGGGAATGGTGCAGGTTTAGAAACTCTAATACTGTAAGAAACAAAAACACAAATAGATGTTAAGACGACCTGTGGTCTGTGTACTTATTGATCAAGTCTATGCATGATTTACTGTTTATGTAAATCATTTACATAAACTGTTTATGGAGGTGTATGCATAACCTGATCCAATGACGGACCCAAAACCCCACATAAAACATACATTTTTAAATCCACCCAATCACAAGAGCAAGCGCCTTTACAACCTCGACTTCAAAGCTGAAAAACTTCTTCACGGTCTTGATGATCATGAGCAGACAAGGAAGCCTGATGCCAAATGTCCTCTTAGGGTCACCTGGATATATTATAGTGCTTCTGCTGTGGAGTCACAGAAAAGAAAGTGAGTGTATCATAAGTTGACCTTAGCTGAAGGATAAGTTAAAGTCACCTCATATTAGTCCCTTCGACATCCAACACCATTGAGTAGATGTCATTGTCTTTAACTGTCTTGATATGGCCATCCCTCGTCACCTGTGAACACATAATGATATTGCAGTTTCTTGTTTTAATGGAGAGACAACATAGAGCACTATCACCATTCCATTAGATAGATATCACTTTGTAGCTGATAAAATATCCTGTATTTGTGTGTATGATGGCTAAAAACAATCAAGATTTTTTTTAATCACATATAAGTAATTTAAAACAGGGTCACAGATAGTTCTCCAGCCATAGTGCACAGCTTTTCTATTACATATTTGAAGTTAAATATGTAATTTATTGTGATATTACAAATAACTAATAGTTGGTCACATCTTTTTAAATCTCTTAAATCAGAATTTTATTTTAATGAAATCATTTCAGTTGTGCTATTATTCAGATGCTGATGTGTTAATAAGCAAGGGCGTAACTTTGATTTGAACAATGGGGGGGTAGGGATTTTTTTTTTTTTTTTAATTTCTCCTACTATCTGATACACACACATACACACGTACACATTTTGTGAATTAATTTTACTAATAATATATATATATATATATATATACAGAAGTTGGCTTGTCCTGTCCCAGCTTCTTACAGTGTGAATCAAGATAAGGATATCATGTTGATGTTGGTTTTTTGAATTTTTGTATTCAAATTGTGTGCCTTGTCAGAGCATACTATTCTTACATTAGGCTATATAAAGCTTGGGATTAACCAGCGACCCTCCGTTTATCGATTCCGTTTTTTTTTTTCCCTTTTTTTTTTGCGCATGCTTCTGAACCAAAAAAACGCACATTGCTATCGGGTCAGGACGAAGTAAACACGGCGTCGAGGCAGAAGCCTCTAAAGTGTCGGGGTGTACTGAGTGATGTGACAGCATCACCTGTCGCACCTCCGGCACACACACACACACCGGTAATGTGTGTGTAACCCGACACACGTGTGGACTCCTTACGTGGGCTGCTCTCATGTCAAGAGTCGATGTCGCCGTTTACTGGATTGTGATTTTTGCTAAACTTTAGTTTATTAGCTCCAGGTGTTTTACAGGTGTTCTACCTGGAGGTACTGTGGCTACACACCCACAGTGACCAGACTGAACGACAGATTAATGATGTTACCTATGGCGTCTCTATGCTTTCCTCCCTGCTAAATTGAGAGAATCTACTACATTGTCGTGTTTATAATACTTAACATTCATTATCGATCATTAAGATATGATATTGGGTGTTGTTGTGGCTGGTTTGGACCCCCCATAAATTACGCCTATGCTATTCATCATTCAAAATTCATACGTTTACAGAACAGGTTATCTACATAACATTATGGGATTATTATGGAATATGTATATATATATATATATATATACAGTATATTAAGAAAGTTGTAGCTATGTAGTATGTAGCTAGATAATGTGAAAAAGATACATCTGTAACCTTAAATATTTGTGAGCATCATTTTCAAGGCCTTTTTTCCGCTATTT
This sequence comes from Remorina albescens, assembly GCA_034769265.1. NCBI lineage: Eukaryota > Metazoa > Chordata > Actinopteri > Carangiformes > Echeneidae > Remorina > Remorina albescens. Next base: position 6,078,757 of record CM068493.1, read on the forward strand.
CCATGGACTCTAGTGGGAATTTTTCACTTGGGATTGCCTATTATTTTTGTAGAATTGTAGCTAAAATAAGTTTTATGTCTAAAGCTTGGTTAATGTGAAAGTAATCAATGATGAATAAGAATAAGCGTATCAGCTGAAACATTTTTTTCTGTCTCCCTATTGACCTTTTTTATGTTTGGCTATACTAATAGCATTAATATTTAATCTTTGCAACCAAGTGTGAAAAAGGTCTTTGTTGATTAAATCCGCCCACAGTTTCTTAGAGTCGCGATGCTTGTGCCTTTATGTCAAAGTTGCTGTAAGTTTTCCTGCGCTATTTCTTGTCATTCTTTAGTTGGGCATCGGAAAGACAGAAAAGAGTGAGCGTTTGAATGTGAAACTCTCTGAGGCGGGATTCCTCCAGCTGGACCTCCTCCTCTATCTCTCCCTCTTGTCACATATTGAATAAAATATGAAAAAGAATTCTTCTCCTTTCATTCTTATTATCGTCATTCTCATTGTTTTTCTCCACTTCCACTCTCTCTGGGTGATGTATTTTTTCAAACTTCTGTCGCAATCTTTGGTTACGTTACTGATTAAGAGCCAAATAAAAACAAAAACAAAAACAAACAAAAAAAGAAGGGCCACGCGTTTCTGTTAGCAACACCAAAATAAACAGGCAGAATATTGGTGGCGCGGATATTACAACACCCACTGTTAGCAACAGCTGAAGGAGGCCCCAAACACAAGTGCGAAAGACGGCAGGGATAATCTCTGAAGATGTTTCAAACGACACACGAGGACGGATCTTACTCCATCTCTTACAACGTCGGCGGTGACAGTGGTACTATGTCGATCAAAAGTGTAAGTAGCTGAGTGCAGCCTCTCCCTCTTCCTTAACATGTCGTTCTTGTGTGTCTTGCTCCTTGAGAAGGATAATATTGGAGGTTTAAAAATTTGGATTCAGTATTTAGACCGCTACACGATGACAGCTCAATAACTATGCAACTTTAACTGGAGCTATTTTGCGCCACTAAAATACAAAAATTAAAATAAATAGGATTTCTTTAGTTACCGCAGCTTCTCTGTCAAGCTTTCAGATTTTTGCTGATGTTTCCAGCTTTCGATCATTTGAAATCAAACGCACAGCAATTCTCGCCAACTCGCTTGTTAATATTTTTAATATAATTTTTAATACTTTTAAATTTTTGCTGATTTGTGGTACGAATACATGAAGGAACTCATAATTGTTTAGTGGAACCAAATATTGAATTCAATTCAATTTTTAGTTGGTGGGAAATGTGAGATTTGCAGGGAACAGGCCAGGACAGAAGGCCCTGTTGCTATGCAACATAATAATAATAATAATAATGGAAATAGGTGCCATTTTCTACAGACTGAGTGACACTTTAAATGTGATTGAAGATGGTATGCATTGACTTTATAATCTTGTTTTACTGACATTTTATAACCATAGGCGTAATTTATGGGGGGGATGGGTGGGTTGCAACCCGCCCAATAATCCAAACCAGCCACAACAACCCTCCCAATATCAAAACTTCATGATTGATATGACTGATATTCACGACAATGTGGTAGATTCTCTCAATTTAGCAGGGAGGAAAGCATAGAGACGCCATAGGTAACGTCATTAATCTGTCGTTCAGTGTGCAATGTGTGTTTTTTGGTTCAGAGGCATGCGCAAAAAAAAAGGAAAAAAAAAACGGAATCGATAAACGGAGGGTCGCTGGTTAATCCCAAGCTTTATATAGCCTAATGTAAGAATAGTATGCTCTGACAAGGCACACAATTTGAATACAAAAATTCAAAAAACCAACATCAACATGATATCCTTATCTTGATTCACACTGTAAGAAGCTGGGACAGGGCAAGCCAACTTCGGTATATATATATTATTAGTAAAATTAATTCAAAAAATGTGCACGCGTGTATGTGTGTGTATCAGATAGTAGGAGAAATTTTTAAAAAAGAAAAAAAAAAAAAAAATCCCAACCCCCCCAATGTTCAACTCAAAGTTACGCCCTTGCTTATAACACATCAGCATCTGAATAATAGCACAACTGCAATGATTTCATTAAAACAAAATTCTGATTTAAGAGATTTAAAAAGATGTGACCAACTATTAGTTATTTGTAATATCACAATAAATTACATATTTAACTTCAAATATGTAATAGAAAAGCTGTGCACTATGGCTGGAGAACTATCTGTGACCCTGTTTTAAATTACTTATATGTGATTAAAAAAATATTAATCGTTTTTAGCCATCATACACACAAATACAGGATATTTTATCAGCTACAAACTGATATCTATCTAATGGAATGGTGATAGTGCTCTATGTTGTCTCTCCATTAAAACAAGAAACTGCAATATCATTATGTGTTCACAGGTGACGAGGGATGGCCATATCAAGACAGTTAAAGACAATGACATCTACTCAATGGTGTTGGACGTCGAAGGGACTAATATGAGGTGACTTTAACTTATCCTTCAGCTAAGGTCAACTTATGATACACTCACTTTCTTTTCCGTGACTCCACAGCAGAAGCACTATAATATATCCAGGTGACCCTAAGAGGACATTTGGAATCAGGCTTCCTTATCTGGTCATGATCATCAAGACCGTCAAGAAGTTTTTCAGCTTTGAAGTCGAGGTTGTAAAGGCGCTTGCTCTTGTGATTGGGTGGATTTAAAAATTTATGTTTTATGTGGGGTTTTGGGTCCGTCATTGGATCACTCATCTGTTTCTATCTTTGTAACTCTCAGGTACGAGATGATAAAAATGTTAGGCGTCGGTTTGGGGTATGCAACTTTCCGACGAAAACACCAGAGAAGCCGTTCATCTGCACCATTCCTAAAAGGCTGGATGATGGGTGGAATCAGATTCAGTTCAACCTGTCAGATTTCACTAGAACGGCCTTTGGAACTGATTATATCGAGACGCTACGCATACAGGTCAGTACATACACACGGTGAGACAGACCTGGAATCATCTGTCTTCAGACATTACTGCCACTTGTGCGATTGTAAGACCTTGATAGTCTTATCTCTTTTCCTCTCAGATCAATGCCAACTGTCAAATTAGAGAAGCATATTTCTCAGACAGACTGTACCCTGAGGAAGAGCTTCCTGCAGAGTTAAAAATCTATCTTCCAGTCCATATTATGAAAGCCAAGGTTATGCATACATCTTCATAAACAGTTTATGTAAATGATTTACATAAACAGTAAATCATGCATAAACTTGATCAATAAGTACACAGACCACAGGTCGTCTTAACATCTATTTGTGTTTTTGTTTCTTACAGTACTAGAGTTTCTCAACCTGCACCATTCCCGCAGACCTGCTGTGATAAACTTATAAAATAAAAAAATAAACTTACAAAATGTGTAATATCGCAATATGAAACTTTGAGTGTTGTCTTGTGTTGCTCTCCACATATTAAAATGTTTTTTATGGCATCACTGAATCAACTCTCATGATATTTATGCCACAGACAACAGTTCTTGAAAATACAGATTTTACAAGAACCATGGTCTATGTTCTGATAAACAACTAAACAATATCTGCTAATCCACTTCTTCTTGAAGATCCAGAAGACCAAGTGCTTGTTTTTAAGAGTACAAAAACAGACGAGTCAATTCGAGTCCATTTTCCATTAAACAGCATCCCTATGTTTTTCAAAACAAAGAAATCAGCACTCTTGAATTTCTAAGCAGTTAAAAACCATAGTGTTAATGCTACTATAGATGGACAACTATGATCTATGTCAGGCCGGCAACCTTCGACATTAAAAGAGCCATTTGGGCCTGATTCCCACCAAATAAAACCCACCTGGATCCATAAAACCTGCCTTGGCTTACTGGGGGCCGAGAGCTCAAAATAAGTCACAGCATATTTCGATCAACAAAATAAAAATAAATAAAAAACAAGAAAAAAAAAAACTTTTTATTTCGACATTGCAAGATCGTCTAAATCTCCAGAATCATAACCATTACATTGAAAAAATAAATAAATAGAATTAAATTTATTTACATTTAATGGTGGATAGCAATGTGTGTTTTTTGGTTCAGAAGCATGCGCAAAAAAAGTAAAAACACGGAATCGATAAACGGAGGGTCGCTGGTTAATCCCAAACTTTATATAGCCTAATGTAAGTGTTATAAATACCCTTGTTAGTATGTAAATGCACATTAATAATACGTCAATTGTTGAATATACTTTTGATTTAAACAGCAGAATAATTTAGTCAGGCATTTTTAACTGAGCCTGTTTTAGGTCAGGCAGTTTCACAGGGCAGCATTGTTTACGTTTTTTGGGGTGTTTTATGGAGTTAGCCTGTCGAACAAATAAGTGTGCTGTACTGACCTGCTGCTGAAAGTTTATATTAAAGAAGTAAAACGTCAACGCGGTGTCTTTATTCCCTAACCGGAGTACGTTCACAGGTGAAGAGTCCCCAGCACAGTAGTTTTCCCATATGGTTCTTTAATAGTAAGAATAGTATGCTCTGACAAGGCACACAAGTTGAATACCAAAATTCAAAAAATCAACATCAACATGATATCCTTATCTTGATTCACACTGTAAGAAGCTGGGACAGGACAAGCCAACTTCAGTAATATTTAAATATATATATATATATGATTAATAAAATTAGTGCACAAAATGTGTACGTGTGTATCAGATAGTAGGAGAAATCTAAAAAAAAAAGAAAAAAAAATCCCTACCCCCCAATGTTCAACTCAAACTTATGCCCTTGATGAATACAACTCTACAATCGAAGAGGTATAACATACAACAAAGTCTGAGCCTCTGCAAGTCGTCGACGTTGGTGCTAATAACGCCACGGAGGAAGATGGAGGCGATGCCACGTGTCCGTGCATGTGTAGCAGTTTGTCAAAATACTTAAATTCATTTCGCTAAAACACCCGAATTTTATTTGCTTTCATTTTTTTCTTTTTTCCTGCCTGTCCGTTATTGTCGTTGTGTGTGTGTGTGTGTGTGTGTGTGTGTGTGTGCGCGCGCGCGCGCGCACACGAGAGTGTCCGGACATCACGTACTGCCGCTCGTGCACGCTCCGGACATTGCCGTTCCTGCTATGACCGAAGGTAAGACGGGAGAAAGTTTCTCGATAATATATGCTATTAAAAGAGCTGTTTTAAGGGTGAGTTGGTTAATGAATCGTGGGCGGGTTGGACCGGTATATGTTCGGGGATATTTTCTATGTGTTACAAACTTGTTAAGCTTGCTAAATCAGTTTTTTTTCTTTGTTTTGTGCATTGCTAACTATCGCTAGCTTAATTAAGCGATAGCGTGTAGCGTAGCCTGACAAAGTGTTCGCGGGCATTTTAACGTCTTTCCCTTCTTCTTGGTGTTCCGCTGTACATCTGCACGCATGGAGCTCACTGTGTTTTATTTTCATTGACAGGTATGGAAATGATGTTTATTGTTGAATGGTGTGTTTTGAGAATATATAATCTTAAGGGTTTTTGATGGTTAATTTGAATGCTATTTGTTTTGGTTTAATTAAATTTATCCAAATTATTTAATTTGATATAATTTTGTAAATATATTTTTTCTATTTGCCACTTTTAATTTTGCTTTTGTTTTGTGTTAAAAGGGAATTTCTGTTTTTATGTGAGTGAGTGTAAATGTAATTGTTAATCTGTACACGATTGCCGTTCCTGCTATGACCGGAGAGCTGTACATCTGCACGCATGGAGCTCACTGTGTTTTATTTTCATTGACAGTAAAACTGTTGAGCTGGATGTGTGTCTCTGTCTGTAATATCTGCCCAACACAACGCAGAGGAAAGTCCACACTGGTCACACATGGATCATATAGCAACCGCAGTATTAAAAGGTAATGTTAATTTGTTCATGCCTATGTCTATTTAACTTTATTTATATGGGAAGTTGGCCAACAAATTAGCATGCTAATGTTTGATAACAAGTTAACTTAGCTAACAGTTAATGTTGACCGTAAGCAGTTAACTAGAGGAATAGCCACTCAACTACATAAATCTGACTTTGGTTGTCAGTGCTTACTTCCCAGAAAGAGCGCAGGGTTTCCGCAGGTCACTAAAAGGTATTAAAAGTCATTAGTTGGACTTTTTGAAAATGAAGGCCTGTAATCACTTTTAGGTGGCGTACGGCTGTCCCCACCTTTACTAACCCAGTCTGGTCTGGTTTCAGAGGCAAGAGAATATTCACCAAAGACAATGTGAGATGGAGAAATAGAAAAGAGCCTTTATTGGAAAATAGCAATTAAAACTGCAAGACATTCAATGTGAAAAGACTCCACAAAGGTCAATCCCACTGGGCACAGGCAGCCTCTCATTACCCTGTAAAATACAGTGCTGCACACGACTCAAGACATACACTGAGTAACCTCTACACACAGTCCAAAAAGCATGCATAACTATACACTGCAGCTTAATGAAACTCAGTAGTAAAGTGCACTTCCCTCAATAAGGTCTACGCTCAAATAAGGATGGGTCAGAACCATTTCAGTCAATAGGGGGAGGTAGAGAGCCCTCTTGCAAGAGGGCCCAAGATAATGCTTTCCAGGCATTTTAGTATAAAGGGGGTAATGGGACATAATCATAACATTTTTTTATTGGAAGATAGATTTTAATATTTCCATTCTAAGTTTTTGTCTGTCTGTCTATTTGCAATTCAGCTAATGGATGAACTCCAGCGGATTCTCATCAAGGAACAGATTCGGAGAGAAGAAGAAAAGACTACTTCTGTCTTTCTACAGGTATGTCTGTGTGTGTTTTATGTGGTCCCAATGCTGATAGGTCATTGAAGTTGGTAGCTGAATCTTACTCTGGGGTTGGCAGACTGGGCTTTGCAGACAAAGGTACATTGTGTTTGTAAGTGTGGAAATAAATGAACAATTCACAGAATATCTAGATAATACACATGAAATTTTATTATGATTTGAAAAGATGAAGTGAAATGCTTTCTGACTGTGTACTGCCGGTGTCCGGACCTTTAAACTGTAGGTATAGGTATATATGTATATAACATATACAGATAATTGTACAAATTGTACTTGTTTGTACCAGAGTACAAATTTTGTTTCATGTGTTTAAAAAAAAAAAAAAAAAAAGCAAATGATAATATATAAACCCTGACATATGAAAATGTAGGTTTTTCAATACCGCTGAGAACCATAGAAACCATAGAGCAGAGGTTTCGGATCAGTCAGCTAAAATTCCTTAGGCTATTATCCTTTGAAGTGTATGAACCAGAACCAGAGCATGTTGTTATTTACAAATGCCTCTGACATGTTTGTGTCCATGTAAGGCTTATATTGTATGTGTAACAGCAACTATATGTGGGGATGTTTGTTTATAGTTGATAGTTGGCAGTGATATTCTGAAACATGTGGTGAATCAGACAAGCAGGCTGATAGATGCTTTGGGTCCACATCAGTCTAGTAGCAGAATTGTAGTGCTCTTGAGCTGGCAGTGAACCATCCAGTGCCTGCATGTCTCCATAGACATATCAAAGAAAAAAGTAAATCTCCATACAGATGCTAGAGAAGTCTAACCATTGCCTTGTTGGCTGTGTTGCAGAATATACACAACAAATGCACTGAGGCTCTCTTTTGCTGTTTCGTTGTATATATACATCCTCCTTTACAACAGCCTACAAACATTAGTGATCATTAGTGGTTATTCGAAGAAAGCGAACTGAGCAAAAAGACAGCATATTGTGCTCCAAAAAAAGAGGCAGAGGTAGAGAGAGCAGAAAAGAGCGAGAGGAAACTGAAAGAAAAAGCAGAACTTCTCTGGGGAGGGAGGGAGGCAGGGGACTCAGAGATGGCAGGAACTATGAGGAGTGGAGTCAGATTCACTGAAGAGAGGCTGAGTCTTAACTGTGATACTGTAGCAGTGCTGGGAATAAAGGGAAGCACAACTGAACCTGAATGCTGTTGATTCTACGCTGAGGGAAAAGCTTTGGAGAACTACAACACCACGAGCTCTCGTCTGAGGATAAAATTAGATTTCTCTATGAAGTAAGTCAGCGGTTTCGTCTTAACAACGCAGAGTAGAAACAGCTCATAAGCTCATGGAGGATTTACAAAGGAGCCCAAGGAGAGACACCGGGGTTCTCTTTCAGGTCACCTTTGGGGAATGGTGAGGAAGCCAAAAAGTAAACATTTGACACTTAAAATAAGAAGGATGTGCTTCATCCAGATCAGTCAGGGCAACATGTGTTTGCTTTTAGGCGTGATTTCCAGATTCGATTTTAGTTTTTTGGTGATTGTAAAATTGTGTTTCTTTTTTTTTTTTTTCTTTTTAGTGTAAGGGGGTATTGGGATGTATCATAAATTTTTTTTATTCGAATATAGATTTTAAAATTTCCATTCTTAGTCTTTGTCTGTCTAGCTGCATGTCAGCTAATGGATGAACTCCAGCGGACCGTCATAGCTAACTATGCAAGGAACAGATTTGGAGAGAAGAGGAAAAGACCACTTCTGTCTGTGTTTCTACAGGTATGTCTGTTAGGATAATAGGTTGTGTGTATATATATATATAGAAACCATAGAAACCATAGAGCAGAGGTTTTCGATCAGTCAGCTAAAATTCCTTAGGCTATTATCCTTTGAAGTGCGTGACATCACGCACTTGGAATGTAATGGATCAAAGCCATTTGCCTTGATGACATCACAGTGATGTCGCTTCCAACGTTGTATTAGAGACTGGAATTCACTGCCTGTCTCTCTAAGTTGGATCTAGGGTTAACGGTATCAACACATACGAAGCCACGACAAAATCTTCGAAGAGGTTATCACAACAAGGAGAAACAATGAGTGTGTCTAAGATAAAGGAAGAATTACGTCGAAGTATACAAAATGAACAAAGGCTGATGCAAAAAATCGCTCACTTAAACCAGAAAATTGCAGAACTCCAAACAAGCGAATTCAGTTTCAAAAACGAACAAATTGAGATTTCTAAACTGAGGCGTTTAAACAACGAACAGAGCCTCTGTTTGGAAAACCAAAGAAAAGACTTACAGAAAGCCAAAACTGAGTTGCGCAAGGAACGCATTGAGAGAGAAGAGGAAAAGACCGCTTCAGAGAAAAAAACTCTAGAAACTAGTCCGATCCAGTTACAACTGCATGCCGGCGTTGTAGTTCCTGCTTACGTCTTTCTACTCGAGGTCACTCCAACCCCAAGTGGATTCCATCTCCTGTAGAGAAAAACACAAAACTTCTGCATTCTTGCAGGGTTAGTAAAATCAGAGCAATACTGTGATAATCATTCTATGTACATTTATTCTAACATTTATATATGTATATATATATATATATATATACATATATAGCCCAGATGTGTGTGTGTGTATATATATATATATATACACACACACACACACATCTTGGCTTGGCTTTACAGATTTACCTTTAAGCAAAAGCATTATTTGCTTACTGCACATGAAAGCCTCTTAAATAAAAATTTTTTACCTGAAAATTAGTTCATATTTCAATTAGTGGACAAAGGTACATTGTGTTTGTAAGTGTGGAATTAAATGAACAATTCACAGAATATTGAGATAATACACATGAAATTTTATTATGATTTGAAAAGATAAAGTGAAATGCTTTCTGACTGTGTACTGCCGGTGTCCGGACCTTTAAACTGTAGGTATAGGTATAACATGTATATAACATATACCTAAATTGTACTTGTTTGTACCAGAGTACAGAGTGTGACATCACGCACTTGGAACGTAATGGATCAAAGGCATTTGCCTTGATGACATCACAGTGATGTCACTTGCAACGTTGTATTAGAGACTGGAATTCACTGCCTGTCTCTCTAAGTTGGATCTAGGGTTAACGTATCAACACATACGAAGCCACGACAAAATCTTCGAAGAGGTTATCACAACGAGGAGAAACAATGAGTGTGTCTAAGATAAAGGAAGAATTACGTCGAAGTATACAAAATGAACAAAGGCTGATGCAAAAAATCGCTCACTTAAACCAGAAAATTGCAGAACTCCAAACAAGCGAATTCAGTTTCAAAAACGAACAAATTGAGATTTCTAAACTGAGGCGTTTAAACAACGAACAGAGCCTCTGTTTGGAAAACCAAAGAAAAGACTTACAGAAAGCCAAAACTGAGTTGCGCAAGGAACGCATTGAGAGAGAAGAGGAAAAGACCGCTTCAGAGAAAAAAACTCTGGATCTGGAAAAAAAATGCAGGGAGTTCCAGAAAAAGTACACAGCGGAGAGGTCATTGAGGGAGCAGCAGGAAAAGGAGCTTATAGACTTCAATCAAGTCAAGATGGAATTAAAAAATCTAGCTGAGAAATACGAGACGTTGAAACATCAGAATGAACAGCTGATAGGGCAACAAACCTTTGCTGTCAAGACAATGGAAGAACAGAAACAGGTTATGCAAAAGAAAGATGTGGAACATTCCCTTACAAAGACTAAATTACAAAAGGAAAGAGAAAAATCAAAAAGCTTGCAGGGTCAAGTAGAACAACTTTCACATAAAACAGAAAAATTGGAGGTCTCTGAAAGAAAGCGTGCAGATTGGGACGAAAGACTTAAAAAAATCCAAAACAAAGCTGACAATTATAGGAGAGAAGCCCACTGTCTGAAAAAGGAAAATGTTCAACTCACAACACTGTGTGATGAATTAAAGAGTTCACAGCAAAACTTGCAACATCACCTGAATAAATGCAGGGATCAATATAATGAGACGAAAGAGGAGTTAAAACATTACAAACTTGAGACAGAGAAACAGCACAACCAAATATCAGTGTTGGAACAGGAGGTGAAACACCTCAATGCTCACACAAGCAACATTTTAGCTCGGGAGGAAAAACACACTGCCTGCATTAAGACTGAATACCAGGAGATCATTGACTTGAGGTCTACAATTCGTGGCATGGAAAGAAGGCAAAGACAGCAAATAATCAAAACTGGAAATATGGAAGGCATGAAAAACCTTGTCACGAAAAACCTGTTCGAGGCTCAGGCAGTCATTTCTGCACGTGATAAAGAAATTGAGGAAATCAAAAATGAATCGAAAATCAGGACTGGTGAGTTGAATGCAAAGAAGATCGAGCTGGCCACACTTAATAAGGCATATTTTTCTGTCAAGGAGCAGCTGGTAAAAACCAAACAGCAGCTGACAGAAATAAAGATGACACAGGAGCTATTTGTAGTCGCTGCTGATAAAGGCCAGGTCCTGCAGGAGAAATACTTGGCCCAGCAAGAAGAACAGAAGCAGAAGGTGGACAAAGAGCTAGCACAGTACAAAGAACTGACAATGCAGCAGCAACAGAAAATAGACCTCCAGGAAGCTGTGTTAGTCAAACTTGAAGACACAGTCAAAGAAAATGTAAAGGAAGTTAAGTCTCTCAACCTGGAGAAGAGCGATCTCCAGCATGAGGTTGAGTTGCTTAAAAATAGAGTGGTGAAGCAGACGGATAGCTACTTTGAGAGGTATGGCTTGACCCCCCCACTGAGCCGATGGTGGAGCAGAGGAAGAAAAAATGTTTCCCCCAAGAAGAGTGAGCCCTCAGATACTGTGAAAAAACTACAGGAAGAGCTGTTGGAAAAAAACAAGAAGATTGAGGAGTTGCACAAGTGCTCAAAAGATGCAAGCCTGAAGTACTCAGAGTGTACTTGGCATAAGAGACGGCTTAAATCCGAGATAAAGTCATTACGAGCATTAGTTGTGGCACAAGAGAGATCCTCACAGAGACAGGACGTAGAGCTGAACATGTGCAAAGAGGAGTTGAGGAAGCTCAAATTGAAGAAGAGAGAGGAATCTCAATGCATCCCAAGTCCCCCTCTTGTCAAAAAGCCAACACCCCCCATTCAGAAAGAGTTTGAGTCTACTAGCAAATCCAAAAACCTCTTAGGATCTACTGTCCCCAGGCCCCCTCTTGTCAAAAAGCCAACAACCCCCATTCAGAAAGAGTTTGAGTCTACTAGCAAATCCAAAATCCGCTTAGGATTTACTGTCCCCAGGCCCCCGTCTCAGTCTGGACAAAAATTGGACATTAATGACATGGGTCCCCTTCGTGGAGCTCAAATCAGACTTCCCACTCGCACTGCGTCTCCACCTTTTCAGCCCCTTTCACGGAAGACTGAATCCAAAATCCCCTTACCACCTATAGACCCCAGGCCCCCGTCTCAGTCTGGAAAGAAATTGGAGACTGTTGACATGTCTCCCCATGCTGGTGTTCAAATCAGAACTCTGACTGGCACTGCGTTTACACCTTTTCAGCCCCTCTCATGGAAGACTGTATACAAAAACCCCTTACCACCTGTAGACCCCAGGCCCCTCTCACGGAAGAAAGCTGATTTCAAAACACACAGAGTTACAACAGCTCACCCAAAACACCCAGAGTCAGTTCACATCATATTCCCATCGAACGGTTAATTGAATAACTCAGCGTTCAGGTGAGCTCTCAGTCACTTGCAAGCAAATGTCCAATGAATGTACTGACTCACTCACTTATAGAATGAGTCTGTCTTGGCACATTTGCTCACAAGTGGCTAAGAGCTTGAGTGAACTCAGACATGAATGAAGTCAATGGTAGCTATTGACTGTTGGGTTTTCTCCGGGTGCTCCGGTTTCTCCCAAAAACTTTTCATAGGATAAAAAAAAATTCACATGGTTTTGATATGACCTTGTTAAATAAATAAATCTTAAAAAACAAACAAACAATAAAATCACCCTAAAAATATTTCACCATCTCTCTTTCTGTTATTTAAGTGAGCACCTAATTTACAGATTAGAAATCATGTAACAATTATTCAAGCAGCCCTGAAAATTTTGTTTAGTGAGAGTCAGACTATGGCGCTTATAGTTAAAAAGTTAAAGTTCATTTACTCTTTAGCTATGCTGCTATAGGCCTAGATTGCTGGGGAAAGGACTGAGCACCTCTCTCCCCCCCTCTTCCTCTCCCCTCTCTTTCCCTCTCCCTCTCCCTCTCTCCCTCTTCCCTCTCCCCATTGCATGCGCCGACATACCAAAAACCATGCTCTCTGAAATCCCAGTTTCTCTCAGTTCCAAGCATGTGCACTGCATTTACTAACCATGTTTTCCCGAAGTCTCTGTCTCTCCCAGTTCCTCTCCTCTCTCTTCCTGTCCTCATCCTGCAGGTGATGAATCATCACCATCCCATGTTCCTGCAACGCCTGCTACTCCCAGATCTTCAAGAATTCCATACAGCATCATTCCTATGAACTTCATGCAGAATCGTGTTCCTGCCTACACCTGTTTGAATATCCCCTCCTCCTGCTCTCTTTCTCTCCCTACTCTACCCAACTTTGCCCCCCCCCCATGCCTCTCTCTCTCTCTCCCTCTCTTAACCCAATCGGTCGAGGCAGATGGCCGCCCCCCCTGAGCCTGGTTCTGCCCGAGGTTTCTGCCTCTTAAAGGAAGTTTTTCCTTGCCACTGTCGCCGAGTGCTTGCTCATCGGGGGATCTGTTGGGTCTCTTTAAACAATTTTATAAAGAGTTTGGTCTAGACCTGCTCTATATGTAAAGTGCCTTGATGTAACTTTGTTATGATTTGGCGCTATACAAATAAATCTGATTTGATTTGATTTGATTTAAGTCAGTGGTAGCTATTGACTGTTGGGTTTTCTCTGGGTGCTCCGGTTTCTCTCAAAAACTTCATAGGATAAAAAAAAATTCACATGGTTTTAATATTACCTTGTTAAATAAATAAATCTTTAAAAAAAAACAAACAATAAAATCACCTTAAAAATATTTCACCATCTGTCTTTCTGTTATTTAAGTGAGCACCTAATTTACAGATTAGAAATCATGTAACAATTATTCAAACAGCCCTGAAAATTTTGTTTAGTGAGAGTCAGACTATAGTCTCCCGTCCTCCTGTCAGTCATCAGTATGGCACACAACAGCATTGTGGTGTAGTTGCCAGTAGTACCAACCAAATGATGCCGTTACTACCGCGTATCACTTAATTTTTAATTTAAATAAGCCAAATTTCGGTACATTCAGGAAAGGCCCTAAATACTTCACTTTTGTTACCCGTAACAAAAGTTGTTATGGGGAGAACACGCATGCGTGCTGCGGAGAAGCAATGAGAAGACCTGAAAACAGCCAGACTTCAGTGAACCCACGTGTGGCTATTCTTCAGTAAAATAGATGCTGATAATTTGAAATGCACATCCCAGCCCATCACACGGTTTATTATGACGGGGTGGTTCTGCTACCACTTTAATTTGAACCTTGTGGTCCAGGTTCCCAATGCTGAGGAGTGACAGAAACATCAATTGTCTAATGAACATAAAAGCCCTTAAATAAATATTTTAACCTGAAAATCTCTAAATACTGTCAAAGTATGTAAACACAAACACATAATGCTGTAACTATGCAGCCATGTTACAGTATACCATACACAACTAAAGTTTTCAGAATGATCTCATCAATGATTGCATAACGTTCAGTTGTTTGAATCTATGGGCTCTTTGTTGATCTGTCTGAAGCAGAGAGACTACAGAGAGGCCATTTCTCTGGATAAAGTAACGCAAGTAGTTTTCCAAACCTGTTGAGTCGAGGATGATGTTTCACATTCAGCTGTCACTAAATGTAAGGTAATCATTTTCTTTTTCTTTACATGATATTTCGTATAAAGAGAGATATCAACTGAACTTGTCATTATTTGAGCTAACGTAAACACAAGGGCAGCAGAAAGGGACAACAATCAAAACTACCTATAACTTCCCATAACTAAAGCGTTAACATTGCATAAGTGTGAGAATTTTAAAATGAATGTCGAATCAGCAGAGCTAACGTTAGCATTTTCCTTTTGTATGTGTTAAATAGTCTGTGTGGCATTTGCTAACTAGACGTTATACCCGTCCAAAGAAGTTATTAAAGAAACTTGCACCAGTCATGTAACCTTAAGTTACATTTGTCAGTTGAAGAGTAAATGTTTAGGCTCCTATTCCACCCTGCAAACATGTAAATAAAAGGCTGTGGCAAGTTGCGACCTGACAAAGACTAAGTCTTAGCTAGCATGCTAGTGTTAATGAGTTTATCCTGTTAGCATGATAAGTTAATAACCTAATACAATTAATTAAAAAAATATTAGACCGCCCAGCTGCTCCTATTTACGGCTAGAAGTAAATACGTTCCCGATAACCTGCCCCAGTGGCGAACTTAACCATTTGGGCGCCCCTGCATCTATTGGTCTAATACAGAGGTCTTCAACAGGGGGTCTGCAGAGGTACTGCAGGGCGGTCAGGAAATTTATGGTTGATTAGACACATTTTTATATATTTATTTTATATCCCCCCCCCCCCCCTTTTTGTATTAATTGAATAGCTTAGTATTGAATGTACAATAACAACGTACATTTATACATGGCACTAGGGCCAGTTTAATATAAAACACACCTTTATACAATATATATGAGTAGGGGGTCCCTGCTCCATCCCTCCATCAGTTTGGGGGTCCTTGGCCTTGTGGTCTACCTTGTGTCAACTGCAAAGTGAGGATACCACACAAAACAATAATTCAATTATAGTGACAAATAATGCACTGACTGTTAATCTAATATGTCATCATTTACCTCTTCAGTCTCACAGTTTCTTTGCTGGGCTTTTATCAAATCAAATCAGGTTTATTTATATAGCGCCAAATCAAGGCACTTTACATATAGAGCAGGAAAAACTTCCTTTAAGAGGCAGAAACCTCGGGCAGAACCAGGCTCGGGGGGGCGGCCATCTGCCTTGACCGGTTTAGATATTTAGATATATTGGTAAGTCACTTTTAATTACCATCAAATAATGTTTATATGAACTTAACAAAATCCATTAATAGGAGAAGCCTGTGAATATATTAAAGCGTTGCTTGTAATTACTGTTTAAAGATGTGTATATAAAGTAAAGCCCATACATTACTTGGAAATATATGTAGATATATTGGAAAGTTGCTTTTAATTACTTTGAAATTATGTTTAAATAAATTAAAATACCATACATTTATGGGAAAAGCCTGTAAATATATTAGAGAGTTGCTTGTAATTACTTCCAAATAATGTTTATATAAAATAATGATTGTTAAAATTATTTTTTTGTAAGCTATCATCACATGATCTTATGTTTTTTGTTGGACATTATAAAACCAACATTTACCAGGGATTTACCATGAATAGATTGGATAATCCCATAAAATAAAAGCCTGAAGTTCACAAGATACCATTAATGGGTGTTTAAATGTAATTTGACATAATTTTTCTGTCCGATACATCCAGAAGTCTGTACTTTGATGGGGAGTTCTTGTGGATGGATTGGATAACCATAGGAATTTACTAAAGATTATTGAAGGAAAACAACAGTCTTCATTTAAATCGGGTCATTTCAATTTATTTCTACAATGTTTTTCATTTTTTTGGGCAGATTTATACATTTGTTTAACATTCTAACAATGTTTTAAAATGAGATTTTTTTTAAATGTTACAAAAGATCGACTGTGAAAACACAGACAATGTTCACAGTAAATATCTGTATTCTTAGAAAAAGTCTCTGTGAAATAACTGAAGGTTTTTTACTGTCATTTGACTGTAAGTGCCATACTTTTTACCTCTTTTTTTTTTTTTTTTTAATACAGTGTGTGGTGAATCAGACAAGCAGGCTGATAGATGCTTCGGGTCCACATCAGTCTAGTAGCAGAATTGTAGTACTCTTGAGCTGGCAGTGAACCATCCAGTGCCTGCATGTCTCCATACACATATCAAAGAAAAAAGTAAATCTCCATACAGATGCTAGAGAAGTCTAACCATTGCCTTGTTGTCTGTGTTGCAGAATATCCACAACAACTGCACTGAGGCTCTCTTTGCTGTTTCGTTGTGTATACATCCTCCTTTACAACATCTTACGAACATTAGTGATCATTAGATTATCAGCCACATACACGTGGCTGAAGCAGAATCTGCCTTTCTCCCTCAGCCACTAGATGGCTGCTTGTGTATGTTTTAAGGGTCGATAAAATCTGACAATGATGCCTGCAAAGGTAAATACACAAAAACATTTTTGTACAGACTGACCATATTAAAATTCCTTTGATATGAATTGTTGAGTTCAATAGATTGTATTTTTTGACCTTTTCATGGATTAGGGTAGACTTTAATAATGGATGCATTCATGAAATGTCAGGTCTCAGTGGATGTGGGAGTTTGCACAGCAGATTTATCCTCACATATGGAAGCTGGTAATTGGTAAAGGTTCTATTCAAAGAACCAGAGCATGTTGTTATTTACAAATGCCTCTGACATGTTTGTGTCCATGTAAGGCTTATATTGTATGTGTAACAGCAACTATGTGTGGGGATGTTTGTTTATGGTTGATAGTTGGCAGTGATATTCTGAAACAAATGTGGTGAATCAGACAAGCAGGCTGATAGATGCTTCGGGTCCACATCAGTCTAGTAGCAGAATTGTAGTACTCTTGAGCTGGCAGTGAACCATCCAGTGCCTGCATGTCTCCATAGACATATCAAAGAAAAAAATAAATCTCCATACAGATGCTAGAGAAGTCTAACCATTGCCTTGTTGGCTGTGTTGCAGAATATCCACAACAAATGCACTGAGGCTCTCTTTTGCTGTTTCGTTGTATATATACATCCTCCTTTACAACAGCTTACGAACATTAGTGATCATTAGTGGTTATTCGAAGAAAGCGAACTGAGCAAAAAGACAGCATATTGTGCTCCCAAAAAAGAGGCAGAGGTAGAGAGAGCAGAAAAGAGTGAGAGGAAACTGAAAGAAAAAGCAGAACTTCTCTGGGGAGGGAGGGAGGCAGGGGACTCAGAGATGGCAGGAACTATGAGGAGTGGAGTCAGATTCACTGAAGAGAGGCTGAGTCTTAACTGTGATACTGTAGCAGTGCTGGGAATAAAGGGAGGCACAACTGAACCTGAATGCTGTTGATTCTACGCTGAGGGAAAAGCTTTGGAGAACTACAACACCACGAGCTCTCGTCTGAGGATAAAATGAGATTTCTCTATGAAGTAAGTCAGCGGTTTCGTCTTAACAACGCAGAGTAGAAACAGCTCATAAGCTCATGGAGGATTTACAAAGGAGCCCAAGGAGAGACACCGGGGTTCTCTTTCAGGTCACCTTTGGGGAATGGTGAGGAAGCCAAAAAGTAAACATTTGACACTTAAAATAAGAAGGATGTGCTTCATCCAGATCAGTCAGGGCAACATGTGTTTGCTTTTAGGCGTGATTTCCAGATTCGATTTTAGTTTTTTGGTGATTGTAAAATTGTGTTTCTTTTTTTTTTGTTTTTAGTGTAAGGGGGGTATTGGGATATATCATAAATTTTTTTATTGGAATATAGATTTTAAAATTTCCATTCTTAGTCTTTGTCTGTCTAGCTGCATGTCAGCTAATGGATGAACTCCAGCGGACCCTCATAGCTAACTATGCAAGGAACAGATCTGGAGAAAAGAAGAAAAGACCACTTCTGTCTGTGTTTCTACAGGTATGTCTGTTAGGATAATAGGGTGTGTGTGTGTGTGTGTGTATGTATATACACTGCTCAAAAAAATAAAGGGAACACTAAAATAAAACATCCTAGATCTGAATGAATGAAATATTCTTATTAAATACTTTGTTCTTTACATAGTTGAATGTGCTGACAACAAAATCACACAAAAATTATCAATGGAAATCAAATTTATTAACCCATGGAGGTCTGGATTTGGAGTCACACTCAAAATTAAAGTGGAAAAACACACTTCAGGCTGATCCAACTTTGATGTAATGTCCTTAAAACAAGTCAAAATGAGGCTCAGTAGTGTGTGTGTGGCCTCTACGTGCCCGTATGACCTCCCTACAACGCCTGGGCATGCTCCTGATGAGGTGGTGGATGGTCTCCTGAGGGATTTCCTCCCAGACCTGGACTAAAGCATCCGCCAACTCCTGGACAGTCTGTGGTGCAACGTGGCGTTGGTGGATGGAGCGAGACATGATGTCCCAGATGTGCTCAATTGGATTCAGGTCTGGGGAACGGGCGGGCCAGTCCATAGCATCAATGCCTTCGTCTTGCAGGAACTGCTGACACACTCCAGCCACATGAGGTCTAGCATTGTCTTGCATTAGGAGGAACCCAGGGCCAACCGCACCAGCATATGGTCTCACAATGGGTCTGAGGATCTCATCTCGGTACCTAATGGCAGTCAGGCTACCTCTGGCGAGCACATGGAGGGCTGTGCGGCCCCCCAAAGAAATGCCACCCCACACCATTACTGACCCACTGCCAAACCGGTCATGCTGGAGGATGTCGCAGGCAGCAGAACGTTCTCCACGGAGTCTCCAGTGCTCAGTGTGAACCTGCTTTCATCTGTGAAGAGCACAGGGCATCAGTGGCGAATTTGCCAATCTTGGTGTTCTCTGGCAAATGCCAAACGTCCTGCACGGTGTTGGGCTGTAAGCACAACCCCCACCTGTGGACGTCAGGCCCTCATACCACCCTCATGGAGTCTGTTTCTGACCGTTTGAGCAGACACATGCACATTTGTGGCCTGCTGGAGGTCATTTTGCAGGGCTCTGGCAGTGCTCCTCCTGTTCCTCCTTGCACAAAGGCGGAGGTAGCGGTCCTGCTGCTGGGTTGTTGCCCTCCTACGGCCTCCTCCACATCTCCTGATGTACTGGCCTGTCTCCTGGTAGCGCCTCCATGCTCTGGACACTACACTGACGGACACAGCAAACCTTCTTGCCACAGCTCGCATTGATGTGCCATCCTGGATGAGCTGCACTACCTGAGCCACTTGTGTGGGTTGTAGACTCCGTCTCATGCTACCACTAGAGTGAAAGCACCGCCAGCATTCAAAAGTGACCAAAACATCAGCCAGAAATCATAGGAACTGAGAAGTGGTCTGTGGTCACCACCTGCAGAACCACTCCTTTATTGGGGGTGTCTTGCTAATTGCCTATAATTTCCACCTGTTGTCTATTCCATTTGCACAACAGCATGTGAAATTGATTGTTGATCAGTGTTGCTTCCTAAGTGGACAGTTTGATTTCACAGAAGTGTGACTGACTTGGAGTTACATTGTGTTGTACAAGTGTTCCCTTTATTTTTTTGAGCAGTGTATATATATATATATATATATATATATATATATATATATATATATTGTCAGGTTTAAACCACCTAGAACATTATTAAACACACAGGGAAGAAAGGCAAGGGACAACAGCGCTCATTTTACTTGCAAGGAGAACAGACAGAGATAAGCTCAGTTACAATCTCCAACTGCTCTGCAGCAGACTCCCGCCTCCTTACTTTTATTTTCTTTAGGGAGGTCCCTAGTTACAGGGCGTAGCAGTCTCTAAGAGGTGGGGAATACAACTGCTACGCAACAAACTAATACTATTACACAACCATATTTGGTAGTAATGATTACATAGTGTTTTCTGAAATATGATATGCTATAGCCTTGAGAAACTAGTCCGATCCAGTTACAACTGCATGCCGGCGTTGTAGTTCCTGCTTACGTCTTTCTACTCGAGGTCACTCCAACCCCAAGTGGATTCCATCTCCTGTAGAGAAAAACACAAAACTTCTGCATTCTTGCAGGGTTAGTAAAATCAGAGCAATACTGTGATAATCATTCTATGTACATTTATTCTAACATTTATATATGTATATATATATATATATATATATATATAGCCCAGATGTGTGTGTGTGTGTATATATATATATATATATATGTATATGTATATGTATATATATATACACACACACACACACACACATCTTGGCTTGGCTTTACAGATTTACCTTTAAGCAAAAGCATTATTTGCTTACTGCACATGAAAGCCTCTTAAATAAAAAATTTTTACCTGAAAATTAGTTCATATTTCAATTAGTGGACAAAGGTACATTGTGTTTGTAAGTGTGGAATTAAATGAACAATTCACAGAATATTGAGATAATACACATGAAATTTTATTATGATTTGAAAAGATAAAGTGAAATGCTTTCTGACTGTGTACTGCCGGTGTCCGGACCTTTAAACTGTAGGTATAGGTATAACATGTATATAACATATACCTAAATTGTACTTGTTTGTACCAGAGTGTAAATTTTGTTTCATGTGTAAAAAAAAAAAAAAAAAAAAGCGAATGATAATATATAAACCCTGACATATGAAAATGTAGGTTTTTCAATACCGCTGGGAACCATAAAAACCATAGAGCAGAGGTTTCGGATCATCCTTTGAAGTGTGTGACATCACGCACTTGGAACGTAATGGATCAAAGGCATTTGCCTTGATGACATCACAGTGATGTCACTTGCAACGTTGTATTAGAGACTGGAATTCACTGCCTGTCTCTCTAAGTTGGATCTAGGGTTAACGTATCAACACATACGAAGCCACGACAAAATCTTCGAAGAGGTTATCACAACGAGGAGAAACAATGAGTGTGTCTAAGATAAAGGAAGAATTACGTCGAAGTATACAAAATGAACAAAGGCTGATGCAAAAAATCGCTCACTTAAACCAGAAAATTGTAGAACTCCAAACAAGCGAATTCAGTTTCAAAAACGAACAAATTGAGATTTCTAAACTGAGGCGTTTAAACAACGAACAGAGCCTCTGTTTGGAAAACCAAAGAAAAGACTTACAGAAAGCCAAAACTGAGTTGCGCAAGGAACGCATTGAGAGAGAAGAGGAAAAGACCGCTTCAGAGAAAAAAACTCTGGATCTGGAAAAAAAATGCAGGGAGTTCCAGAAAAAGTACACAGCGGAGAGGTCACTGAGGGAGCAGCAGGAAAAGGAGCTTATAGACTTCAATCAAGTCAAGATGGAATTAAAAAATCTAGCTGAGAAATACGAGACGTTGAAACATCAGAATGAACAGCTGATAGGGCAACAAACCTTTGCTGTCAAGACAATGGAAGAACAGAAACAGGTTATGCAAAAGAAAGATGTGGAACATTCCCTTACAAAGACTAAATTACAAAAGGAAAGAGAAAAATCAAAAAGCTTGCAGGGTCAAGTAGAACAACTTTCACATAAAACAGAAAAATTGGAGGTCTCTGAAAGAAAGCGTGCAGATTGGGACGAAAGACTTAAAAAAATCCAAAACAAAGCTGACAATTATAGGAGAGAAGCCCACTGTCTGAAAAAGGAAAATGTTCAACTCACAACACTGTGTGATGAATTAAAGAGTTCACAGCAAAACTTGCAACATCACCTGAATAAATGCAGGGATCAATATAATGAGACGAAAGAGGAGTTAAAACATTACAAACTTGAGACAGAGAAACAGCACAACCAAATATCAGTGTTGGAACAGGAGGTGAAACACCTCAATGCTCACACAAGCAACATTTTAGCTCGGGAGGAAAAACACACTGCCTGCATTAAGACTGAATACCAGGAGATCATTGACTTGAGGTCTACAATTCGTGGCATGGAAAGAAGGCAAAGACAGCAAATAATCAAAACTGGAAATATGGAAGGCATGAAAAACCTTGTCACGAAAAACCTGTTCGAGGCTCAGGCAGTCATTTCTGCACGTGATAAAGAAATTGAGGAAATCAAAAATGAATCGAAAATCAGGACTGGTGAGTTGAATGCAAAGAAGATCGAGCTGGCCACACTTAATAAGGCATATTTTTCTGTCAAGGAGCAGCTGGTAAAAACCAAACAGCAGCTGACAGAAATAAAGATGACACAGGAGCTATTTGTAGTCGCTGCTGATAAAGGCCAGGTCCTGCAGGAGAAATACTTGGCCCAGCAAGAAGAACAGAAGCAGAAGGTGGACAAAGAGCTAGCACAGTACAAAGAACTGACAATGCAGCAGCAACAGAAAATAGACCTCCAGGAAGCTGTGTTAGTCAAACTTGAAGACACAGTCAAAGAAAATGTAAAGGAAGTTAAGTCTCTCAACCTGGAGAAGAGCGATCTCCAGCATGAGGTTGAGTTGCTTAAAAATAGATTGGTGAAGCAGACGGATAGCTACTTTGAGAGGTATGGCTTGACCCCCCCACTGAGCCGATGGTGGAGCAGAGGAAGAAAAAATGTTTCCCCCAAGAAGAGTGAGCCCTCAGATACTGTGAAAAAACTACAGGAAGAGCTGTTGGAAAAAAACAAGAAGATTGAGGAGTTGCACAAGTGCTCAAAAGATGCAAGCCTGAAGTACTCAGAGTGTACTTGGCATAAGAGACGGCTTAAATCCGAGATAAAGTCATTACGAGCATTAGTTGTGGCACAAGAGAGATCCTCACAGAGACAGGACGTAGAGCTGAACATGTGCAAAGAGGAGTTGAGGAAGCTCAAATTGAAGAAGAGAGAGGAATCTCAATGCATCCCAAGTCCCCCTCTTGTCAAAAAGCCAACACCCCCCATTCAGAAAGAGTTTGAGTCTACTAGCAAATCCAAAAACCTCTTAGGATCTACTGTCCCCAGGCCCCCTCTTGTCAAAAAGCCAACAACCCCCATTCAGAAAGAGTTTGAGTCTACTAGCAAATCCAAAATCCGCTTAGGATCTACTTACCCCAGGCCCCCGTCTCAGTCTGGACAAAAATTGGACATTAATGACATGGGTCCCCTTCGTGGAGTTCAAATCAGACTTCCCACTCGCACTGCGTCTCCACCTTTTCAGCCCCTTTCACGGAAAACTGAATCCAAAATCCCCTTACCACCTATAGACCCCAGGCCCCCGGCTCAGTCTGGAAAGAAATTGGAGACTGTTGACATGTCTCCCCATGCTGGTGTTCAAATCAGAACTCTGACTGGCACTGCGTTTACACCTTTTCAGCCCCTCTCATGGAAGACTGAATCCAAAATCCCCTTACCACCTATAGACCCCAGGCCCCCGGCTCAGTCTGGAAAGAAATTGGAGACTGTTGACATGTCTCCCCATGCTGGTGTTCAAATCAGAACTCTGACTGGCACTGCGTCTACACCTTTTCAGCCCCTCTCATGGAAGACTGTATACAAAAACCCCTTACCACCTGTAGACCCCAGGCCCCTCTCACGGAAGAAAGCTGATTTCAAAACACACAGAGTTACAACAGCTCACCCAAAACACCCAGAGTCAGTTCACATCATATTCCCATCGAACGGTTAATTGAATAACTCAGCGTTCAGGTGAGCTCTCAGTCACTTGCAAGCAAATGTCCAATGAATGTACTGACTCACTCACTTATAGAATGAGTCTGTCTTGGCACATTTGCTCACAAGTGGCTAAGAGCTTGAGTGAACTCAGACATGAATGAAGTCAATGGTAGCTATTGACTGTTGGGTTTTCTCCGGGTGCTCCGGTTTCTCCCAAAAACTTTTCATAGGATAAAAAAAAATTCACATGGTTTAAATATTACCTTGTTAAATAAATAAATCTTTAAAAAAAACAAACAATAAAATCACCTTAAAAATATTTCACCATCTGTCTTTCTGTTATTTAAGTGAGCACCTAATTTACAGATTAGAAATCATGTAAAAATTATTCAAGCAGCCCTGAAAATTTTGTTTAGTGAGAGTCAGACTATAGTCTCCCGTCCTCCCGTCCGTACCAACTAAATGATGCCGATACTACCGAGTATCGGTTCATTTTTAATTTAACAAAGCCAAATTTTGGTACATTCAGGAAAGGGCCTAAATATTCAGTTTTGTTACCCGTAACAAAAGTTGTTATGGGGAGAACACGCATGCGTGCTGCGGAGAAGCAATGAGAAGACCTGAAAACAGCCAGACTTCAGTGAACCCACGTGTGGCTATTCTTCAGTAAAATAGATGCTGATAATTTGCAATGCACATCCCAGCCCATCACACGGTTTATTATGACGGGGTGGTTCTGCTACCACTTTAATTTGAACCTTGTGGTCCAGGTTCCCAATGCTGAGGAGTGACAGAAACATCAATTGTCTAATGAACAGAAAAGCCCTTAAATAAATATTTTAACCTGAAAATCTCTAAATACTGTCAAAGTATGTAAACACAAACACATAATGCTGTAACTATGCAGCCATGTTACACTATACCATAAACAACTAAAGTTTTCGGTCTCTCTCTTTTTTTTTCCTCTCTAAGTGAATGAGATGGACTACTCAGATCCTGACATAACCCTGGAGATTATTTTGCCCCATTCTTCTGGGTATATCAAAACTACAGATTTAAGCGTTTGGGAGACCGTCCTTCTCTCTGTGGATAGCACTGCTATCTGGCATACCCCCACTGGCTGTGTCAGGAACAGATGTTGATGTAGGAGATGGAAACAGTTCAGTCTGTGGAACCACTGGAGTAGATCCAGAAGAAGTAAGCTCCCCCGGCACACGGTGCATTCTGACTGAGTGCGGGTTGAGTTGGGCTGACCTGCTGGAAAGGTTCAGCACAAACCACTGGTGGAGTTAACTCGGGTGCAGCAGCTCAAGCAAGCACTTGGTCAAGGTGTCTCTTCCAGACCATGTCCTCACAGGTCCGGACTGTGTAAGACACAGGGCCTGTCTGTGCTATGACGGTAGCAGGAACCCATTTTGGGCTGTTGGTGTAGTTGCATGCAAGTACATGATCACCTGGGTGGAAAATCCTTTTCTTTGCTCTTTTTGAGTAGAAAAAATATGTTGCAGCCCATTTGCCTCAAGGAATCTCTCAACCTCTTGGGAGATAAATTGGGGGCCGTTATCGCTCTTCAGTTGCCCAGTCAAATGAACATCTCACCAAGTTTCTCAATGGTTTTCTCTGCTGTGGTTGATCTCATTATTGACACTTCTGGCCGCTTATTATGAGCATCTACGGCCACGAGGAACATTCTCTCTTCAAATGGGCCAGCAAAGTCAATATGAATACATTGCCAGGGTGCCTCTGGCCAAACCCAGGGATTAAGAGGGGCTGGCTGTGGCATGCAGCGAACTGTTTGACATGATGGGCAGGTTCTGGCCTGTGAAAACACATTCTTTTTTCCTCAAATTTACTCCAAAAAATGATAATTAATTAAAAAAAACACGGAGCTGATCACAATACATACCACACACACAGCTGTCAAACGGAGAAGGGGACAAGCAGACGCTCTACCGTTGCTAGGCAACCACCCGCTGTCAAAATAAATGACATAAAGAGCCTTGCATGTATAATAAAATAAAAGCCAGCAGCACTATAACTTGCTGACCAAACAAAAAAGGATTTAAAGAATAAACAAATTAATTTTGACGAACTTCACCACCTTTCTTCCCCATAACCGTTAGATGAGCGGACAACAATATGGCCCATCTTTGCATGCGGCTAGCGGCCAAGGGTGGCTAGGGCCTGTGTGGGGCCCGAGGATTGTTGTCAGGGGGCGGTTGTCTGTCAGAAGAATGAATTTCCTTCCAAAAAGATATTTCGGACACCAAAAACAGTCCCCAGCACTTCTCGTTTAATTTGCACATATCTGCTCTCTGCTTTGCAGAGTGTGCGTGAAGCAAATGCTATGGGGCACTCCTCGCCATTAGGCATTATGTGGGAAACAACTGCTCCCACCCCGTAAGGAGAGGGTGGGATAGGGGCCAATATTGCCGACCACTCGGTCATTTTAGCAAGTTACTGTCCGATGCAACTGCTCTCGTTTCCTTTTTACTGTACTCACGGCCTTTTTTTTTTACTGCCACGCTGCGGTTTCCCGGAAGTTGAAGCTAGTTAGCTTGCGTGCTAACCTCCGACAGTCACGGCAAAAAGGGTAGAAAAACAAACACCAGCCGGCTCAAAGTCCTCCTTCCAACGAATGCAGGGTACACGCA
The DNA here is from genome assembly GCA_034769265.1 of Remorina albescens. Taxonomy (NCBI): domain Eukaryota; kingdom Metazoa; phylum Chordata; class Actinopteri; order Carangiformes; family Echeneidae; genus Remorina; species Remorina albescens. The sequence goes on from CM068493.1 coordinate 6,105,517, forward strand.
GACGTCGTTTATCCTTGTCGCCACTTTATCGTATCTTGGGTGAGTATTTCGCCAACTTATACTACCAGATCAATATTAATCACCGCAGACCAGTCGTGCTTCAGTTGGGCAGTTTTTTTTATTAACGGAACTGAACACAGGAGTGCCCTCTAGCGACAGGTACATGCAACGTGCCACTCTGATCGAAAGGTGTTAGTATGCGTCCATTAATCACCACAATATATAACACATTGATCCCAGAGGGAAATTGAAAATCCAGTAGCAGCACATTTTACACAGGGTTACATGCAACAAATACTAAAAATGTAGTGCAAATGATAAAGTGAACAGAATAAACCAGTGCAAATGTTAATAACAGTGTAAGCCACAGTGTAGTACAGCCAGGGCTGATGCTGTATTAGTAAATAGATTGTAATGACGGGACAGCACAAGCACAGTTCAGTCCAGGTTCCTCACTGGGAGCAGTTGAAGATTTGAATGGCCAGAGGGACAAAAGACTTCCTCAGTCTGTCCGTGGAAGATGACAGTGACGACAGCCTGTCACTGAGGAGCTCCTCTGCCTGGAGAAGGTGCTGTGCAGAGCGTGGTGGTGTTGTCCAGGATGGACCACAGCCTGGTCAGAGTCCGCTGCTCTGTAACAGATGTCAGTGAGTCCAGTTCAGTACCAACTCCAGAGCCAGCCTTCCGCACCAGTCGGTCAAGCTGCGAGGAACCCCTCTTCTTTATTCTGCACAGGATCTCATAACCACCGAAGTGTCTGTGCTTGAATCTAATAATAAAAACTGGATCTGCTCAGATTACTGCATAACTGCAAATTTGACGTATTTCTGTTGTGCTGATATATTCCTGAAACTTTTGAGTCAGCTTATTATTAGTTCCCGAGGACTTGGTGATTGATTTGTCAAAATTATTGCTGTACTATTATATGATTTGCAGCAGTTGGAAGTGTGTGTTTGCTTATCAAGTATCTCCCATCAAGGATGTTTACTTGAAATATGTAGTTCCTGGAGTCTGCAAAGTAAATTCAACAGTACAACCCTACCCACTTCATATCAGCTCTGGATTTGCATAAGATCACTACTGCTGATCTAGATTAGACTGTATGTGATCAAAAACACTGATCCAGCATAATAAAACCTGAGTTTTAGTGTTTTACAATGAAAAAGCTTTTCCTTTTCTTTGCTTTTAGGTAACAGATGTGACCGATATTTCAAAGTTACTCTCTGTCTTTTTTTCTTTTTATTGTCTAGGGGACAATTTCAAAAACCATAGGACTAATTCTTTACATTCTCAACCTGACATCCATGTTGATCTTCTCTTCAGCCACAGCACTCACTGTGACCTCCATGACCACGGGTTCATATAAACACATAAGAGTAAACATGTCATATTAATGTGACACATACATGAAAAACATCTTGGATTGAAAGACCAGATTGTTGTGTATATTTAAATACACAAAAATAAAAAAAAATGAATGTCTAAAACTTTTACATGATTCTGTACACACACAGCAGTGCCACGTTTATATGTCAAGCAATTCTCCTTTGCATGCGTGTGTGTCAGTAGGTGCAGTGCTTTCCCTAGGAGTCTACACTGTGCTGTTTCTCAAGCTGTACTCCTACCAAGATACCAACTGGTGGTGCAGAGAAATCAGGCAAGCCAAAGCCAAAAAGATGGCACGATCATACCCATGTAAATCCACACGTGCACACACATACACACAACACAAGCCATTAAACTGCTCATAATTCTGAGTTAATTGAAAAATTGACTCACACACAATTTCCTCTGCACACGTTAAAATTATGGCTGCATCACTGTTACCATCAAGTGGTGGCATGGTAAGCTGAACCAATTAACTAGCACGTTTAACAAACAGACACACACATACACATAGATCAAGATCAGGGGTCGGCTCTTTCATCCCTCTGCCGTGGCTTCCCGTGGCTTTGAAATAATAATGTCAATAAATAATAGCTATTTAATGCAAATAAATTTAATTCTATTTAGTTTTTTTTTCCAATGTAATAGTTATGATTCTGGAGATTTAGGCAATCTTGCAACATCGAAATAAAACTTTTTTTTTTTTTTTTTTTTTTGTTGGTCGAAATATGCTGTGACTTATTTTGAGCTCTCGACCCCCAGTAAGCCAAGGCAGGTTTTATGGATCCAGGTGGGTTTTATTTGGTAGGAACCAGGCCCAAATGGCTCTTTTAATGTCGAAGGTTGCCGGCCTGACATAGATCATAGTTGTCCATATATAGCAGCATTAACACTATGGTTTTTAACTGCTTAGAAATTCAAGAGTGCTGATTTCTTTGTTTAGAAAAACATAGGGATGCTGTTTAATGGAAAATGGACTCGAATTGACTCGTCTGTTTTTGTACCCTTAAAAACAAGCACTTGGTCTTCTGGATCTTCAAAAAAAAAGTGGATTAGCAGATATTGTTCAGTTGTTTATCAGAACATAGACCATGGTTGTTGTAAAATCTGTATTTTCAAGAACTGTTGTCTATGGCATATATATCATCTTATGAGAGTTGATTCAGTGATGCCATAAAAAACATTTTAATGTGTGGAGAGCAACACAAGACATCACTCAAAGTTTCATATTGCAATATTACACATTTTTTAAGTTTATTTCTGAACACAACATTTTACAGCTTTCACAGCAGGTCTGCGGGAATGGTGCAGGTTTAGAAACTCTAATACTGTAAGAAACAAAAACACAAATAGATGTTAAGACGACCTGTGGTCTGTGTACTTATTGATCAAGTCTATGCATGATTTACTGTTTATGTAAATCATTTACATAAACTGTTTATGGAGGTGTATGCATAACCTGATCCAATGACGGACCCAAAACCCCACATAAAACATACATTTTTAAATCCACCCAATCACAAGAGCAAGCGCCTTTACAACCTCGACTTCAAAGCTGAAAAACTTCTTCACGGTCTTGATGATCATGAGCAGACAAGGAAGCCTGATGCCAAATGTCCTCTTAGGGTCACCTGGATATATTATAGTGCTTCTGCTGTGGAGTCACAGAAAAGAAAGTGAGTGTATCATAAGTTGACCTTAGCTGAAGGATAAGTTAAAGTCACCTCATATTAGTCCCTTCGACATCCAACACCATTGAGTAGATGTCATTGTCTTTAACTGTCTTGATATGGCCATCCCTCGTCACCTGTGAACACATAATGATATTGCAGTTTCTTGTTTTAATGGAGAGACAACATAGAGCACTATCACCATTCCATTAGATAGATATCACTTTGTAGCTGATAAAATATCCTGTATTTGTGTGTATGATGGCTAAAAACAATCAAGATTTTTTTTAATCACATATAAGTAATTTAAAACAGGGTCACAGATAGTTCTCCAGCCATAGTGCACAGCTTTTCTATTACATATTTGAAGTTAAATATGTAATTTATTGTGATATTACAAATAACTAATAGTTGGTCACATCTTTTTAAATCTCTTAAATCAGAATTTTATTTTAATGAAATCATTTCAGTTGTGCTATTATTCAGATGCTGATGTGTTAATAAGCAAGGGCGTAACTTTGATTTGAACAATGGGGGGGTAGGGATTTTTTTTTTTTTTTTAATTTCTCCTACTATCTGATACACACACATACACACGTACACATTTTGTGAATTAATTTTACTAATAATATATATATATATATATATATACAGAAGTTGGCTTGTCCTGTCCCAGCTTCTTACAGTGTGAATCAAGATAAGGATATCATGTTGATGTTGGTTTTTTGAATTTTTGTATTCAAATTGTGTGCCTTGTCAGAGCATACTATTCTTACATTAGGCTATATAAAGCTTGGGATTAACCAGCGACCCTCCGTTTATCGATTCCGTTTTTTTTTTTCCCTTTTTTTTTTGCGCATGCTTCTGAACCAAAAAAACGCACATTGCTATCGGGTCAGGACGAAGTAAACACGGCGTCGAGGCAGAAGCCTCTAAAGTGTCGGGGTGTACTGAGTGATGTGACAGCATCACCTGTCGCACCTCCGGCACACACACACACACCGGTAATGTGTGTGTAACCCGACACACGTGTGGACTCCTTACGTGGGCTGCTCTCATGTCAAGAGTCGATGTCGCCGTTTACTGGATTGTGATTTTTGCTAAACTTTAGTTTATTAGCTCCAGGTGTTTTACAGGTGTTCTACCTGGAGGTACTGTGGCTACACACCCACAGTGACCAAACTGAACGACAGATTAATGATGTTACCTATGGCGTCTCTATGCTTTCCTCCCTGCTAAATTGAGAGAATCTACTACATTGTCGTGTTTATAATACTTAACATTCATTATCGATCATTAAGATATGATATTGGGTGTTGTTGTGGCTGGTTTGGACCCCCCATAAATTACGCCTATGCTATTCATCATTCAAAATTCATACGTTTACAGAACAGGTTATCTACATAACATTATGGGATTATTATGGAATATGTATATATATATATATATATATACAGTATATTAAGAAAGTTGTAGCTATGTAGTATGTAGCTAGATAATGTGAAAAAGATACATCTGTAACCTTAAATATTTGTGAGCATCATTTTCAAGGCCTTTTTTCCGCTATTTCCATGGACTCTAGTGGGAATTTTTCACTTGGGATTGCCTATTATTTTTGTAGAATTGTAGCTAAAATAAGTTTTATGTCTAAAGCTTGGTTAATGTGAAAGTAATCAATGATGAATAAGAATAAGCGTATCAGCTGAAACATTTTTTTCTGTCTCCCTATTGACCTTTTTTATGTTTGGCTATACTAATAGCATTAATATTTAATCTTTGCAACCAAGTGTGAAAAAGGTCTTTGTTGATTAAATCCGCCCACAGTTTCTTAGAGTCGCGATGCTTGTGCCTTTATGTCAAAGTTGCTGTAAGTTTTCCTGCGCTATTTCTTGTCATTCTTTAGTTGGGCATCGGAAAGACAGAAAAGAGTGAGCGTTTGAATGTGAAACTCTCTGAGGCGGGATTCCTCCAGCTGGACCTCCTCCTCTATCTCTCCCTCTTGTCACATATTGAATAAAATATGAAAAAGAATTCTTCTCCTTTCATTCTTATTATCGTCATTCTCATTGTTTTTCTCCACTTCCACTCTCTCTGGGTGATGTATTTTTTCAAACTTCTGTCGCAATCTTTGGTTACGTTACTGATTAAGAGCCAAATAAAAACAAAAACAAAAACAAACAAAAAAAGAAGGGCCACGCGTTTCTGTTAGCAACACCAAAATAAACAGGCAGAATATTGGTGGCGCGGATATTACAACACCCACTGTTAGCAACAGCTGAAGGAGGCCCCAAACACAAGTGCGAAAGACGGCAGGGATAATCTCTGAAGATGTTTCAAACGACACACGAGGACGGATCTTACTCCATCTCTTACAACGTCGGCGGTGACAGTGGTACTATGTCGATCAAAAGTGTAAGTAGCTGAGTGCAGCCTCTCCCTCTTCCTTAACATGTCGTTCTTGTGTGTCTTGCTCCTTGAGAAGGATAATATTGGAGGTTTAAAAATTTGGATTCAGTATTTAGACCGCTACACGATGACAGCTCAATAACTATGCAACTTTAACTGGAGCTATTTTGCGCCACTAAAATACAAAAATTAAAATAAATAGGATTTCTTTAGTTACCGCAGCTTCTCTGTCAAGCTTTCAGATTTTTGCTGATGTTTCCAGCTTTCGATCATTTGAAATCAAACGCACAGCAATTCTCGCCAACTCGCTTGTTAATATTTTTAATATAATTTTTAATACTTTTAAATTTTTGCTGATTTGTGGTACGAATACATGAAGGAACTCATAATTGTTTAGTGGAACCAAATATTGAATTCAATTCAATTTTTAGTTGGTGGGAAATGTGAGATTTGCAGGGAACAGGCCAGGACAGAAGGCCCTGTTGCTATGCAACATAATAATAATAATAATAATGGAAATAGGTGCCATTTTCTACAGACTGAGTGACACTTTAAATGTGATTGAAGATGGTATGCATTGACTTTATAATCTTGTTTTACTGACATTTTATAACCATAGGCGTAATTTATGGGGGGGATGGGTGGGTTGCAACCCGCCCAATAATCCAAACCAGCCACAACAACCCTCCCAATATCAAAACTTCATGATTGATATGACTGATATTCACGACAATGTGGTAGATTCTCTCAATTTAGCAGGGAGGAAAGCATAGAGACGCCATAGGTAACGTCATTAATCTGTCGTTCAGTGTGCAATGTGTGTTTTTTGGTTCAGAGGCATGCGCAAAAAAAAAGGAAAAAAAAAACGGAATCGATAAACGGAGGGTCGCTGGTTAATCCCAAGCTTTATATAGCCTAATGTAAGAATAGTATGCTCTGACAAGGCACACAATTTGAATACAAAAATTCAAAAAACCAACATCAACATGATATCCTTATCTTGATTCACACTGTAAGAAGCTGGGACAGGGCAAGCCAACTTCGGTATATATATATTATTAGTAAAATTAATTCAAAAAATGTGCACGCGTGTATGTGTGTGTATCAGATAGTAGGAGAAATTTTTAAAAAAGAAAAAAAAAAAAAAAATCCCAACCCCCCCAATGTTCAACTCAAAGTTACGCCCTTGCTTATAACACATCAGCATCTGAATAATAGCACAACTGCAATGATTTCATTAAAACAAAATTCTGATTTAAGAGATTTAAAAAGATGTGACCAACTATTAGTTATTTGTAATATCACAATAAATTACATATTTAACTTCAAATATGTAATAGAAAAGCTGTGCACTATGGCTGGAGAACTATCTGTGACCCTGTTTTAAATTACTTATATGTGATTAAAAAAATATTAATCGTTTTTAGCCATCATACACACAAATACAGGATATTTTATCAGCTACAATCTGATATCTATCTAATGGAATGGTGATAGTGCTCTATGTTGTCTCTCCATTAAAACAAGAAACTGCAATATCATTATGTGTTCACAGGTGACGAGGGATGGCCATATCAAGACAGTTAAAGACAATGACATCTACTCAATGGTGTTGGACGTCGAAGGGACTAATATGAGGTGACTTTAACTTATCCTTCAGCTAAGGTCAACTTATGATACACTCACTTTCTTTTCCGTGACTCCACAGCAGAAGCACTATAATATATCCAGGTGACCCTAAGAGGACATTTGGAATCAGGCTTCCTTATCTGGTCATGATCATCAAGACCGTCAAGAAGTTTTTCAGCTTTGAAGTCGAGGTTGTAAAGGCGCTTGCTCTTGTGATTGGGTGGATTTAAAAATTTATGTTTTATGTGGGGTTTTGGGTCCGTCATTGGATCACTCATCTGTTTCTATCTTTGTAACTCTCAGGTACGAGATGATAAAAATGTTAGGCGTCGGTTTGGGGTATGCAACTTTCCGACGAAAACACCAGAGAAGCCGTTCATCTGCACCATTCCTAAAAGGCTGGATGATGGGTGGAATCAGATTCAGTTCAACCTGTCAGATTTCACTAGAACGGCCTTTGGAACTGATTATATCGAGACGCTACGCATACAGGTCAGTACATACACACGGTGAGACAGACCTGGAATCATCTGTCTTCAGACATTACTGCCACTTGTGCGATTGTAAGACCTTGATAGTCTTATCTCTTTTCCTCTCAGATCAATGCCAACTGTCAAATTAGAGAAGCATATTTCTCAGACAGACTGTACCCTGAGGAAGAGCTTCCTGCAGAGTTAAAAATCTATCTTCCAGTCCATATTATGAAAGCCAAGGTTATGCATACATCTTCATAAACAGTTTATGTAAATGATTTACATAAACAGTAAATCATGCATAAACTTGATCAATAAGTACACAGACCACAGGTCGTCTTAACATCTATTTGTGTTTTTGTTTCTTACAGTACTAGAGTTTCTCAACCTGCACCATTCCCGCAGACCTGCTGTGATAAACTTATAAAATAAAAAAATAAACTTACAAAATGTGTAATATCGCAATATGAAACTTTGAGTGTTGTCTTGTGTTGCTCTCCACATATTAAAATGTTTTTTATGGCATCACTGAATCAACTCTCATGATATTTATGCCACAGACAACAGTTCTTGAAAATACAGATTTTACAAGAACCATGGTCTATGTTCTGATAAACAACTAAACAATATCTGCTAATCCACTTCTTCTTGAAGATCCAGAAGACCAAGTGCTTGTTTTTAAGAGTACAAAAACAGACGAGTCAATTCGAGTCCATTTTCCATTAAACAGCATCCCTATGTTTTTCAAAACAAAGAAATCAGCACTCTTGAATTTCTAAGCAGTTAAAAACCATAGTGTTAATGCTACTATAGATGGACAACTATGATCTATGTCAGGCCGGCAACCTTCGACATTAAAAGAGCCATTTGGGCCTGATTCCCACCAAATAAAACCCACCTGGATCCATAAAACCTGCCTTGGCTTACTGGGGGCCGAGAGCTCAAAATAAGTCACAGCATATTTCGATCAACAAAATAAAAATAAATAAAAAACAAGAAAAAAAAAACTTTTTATTTCGACATTGCAAGATCGTCTAAATCTCCAGAATCATAACCATTACATTGAAAAAATAAATAAATAGAATTAAATTTATTTACATTTAATGGTGGATAGCAATGTGTGTTTTTTGGTTCAGAAGCATGCGCAAAAAAAGTAAAAACACGGAATCGATAAACGGAGGGTCGCTGGTTAATCCCAAACTTTATATAGCCTAATGTAAGTGTTATAAATACCCTTGTTAGTATGTAAATGCACATTAATAATACGTCAATTGTTGAATATACTTTTGATTTAAACAGCAGAATAATTTAGTCAGGCATTTTTAACTGAGCCTGTTTTAGGTCAGGCAGTTTCACAGGGCAGCATTGTTTACGTTTTTTGGGGTGTTTTATGGAGTTAGCCTGTCGAACAAATAAGTGTGCTGTACTGACCTGCTGCTGAAAGTTTATATTAAAGAAGTAAAACGTCAACGCGTAGTCTTTATTCCCTAACCTGAGTACGTTCACAGGTGAAGAGTCCCCAGCACAGTAGTTTTCCCATATGGTTCTTTAATAGTAAGAATAGTATGCTCTGACAAGGCACACAAGTTGAATACCAAAATTCAAAAAATCAACATCAACATGATATCCTTATCTTGATTCACACTGTAAGAAGCTGGGACAGGACAAGCCAACTTCAGTAATATTTAAATATATATATATATATGATTAATAAAATTAGTGCACAAAATGTGTACGTGTGTATCAGATAGTAGGAGAAATCTAAAAAAAAAGAAAAAAAAAATCCCTACCCCCCAATGTTCAACTCAAACTTATGCCCTTGATGAATACAACTCTACAATCGAAGAGGTATAACATACAACAAAGTCTGAGCCTCTGCAAGTCGTCGACGTTGGTGCTAATAACGCCACGGAGGAAGATGGAGGCGATGCCACGTGTCCGTGCATGTGTAGCAGTTTGTCAAAATACTTAAATTCATTTCGCTAAAACACCCGAATTTTATTTGCTTTCATTTTTTTCTTTTTTCCTGCCTGTCCGTTATTGTCGTTGTGTGTGTGTGTGTGTGTGTGTGTGTGTGTGTGCGTGCGCGCGCGCGCACACGAGAGTGTCCGGACATCACGTACTGCCGCTCGTGCACGCTCCGGACATTGCCGTTCCTGCTATGACCGAAGGTAAGACGGGAGAAAGTTTCTCGATAATATATGCTATTAAAAGAGCTGTTTTAAGGGTGAGTTGGTTAATGAATCGTGGGCGGGTTGGACCGGTATATGTTCGGGGATATTTTCTATGTGTTACAAACTTGTTAAGCTTGCTAAATCAGTTTTTTTTCTTTGTTTTGTGCATTGCTAACTATCGCTAGCTTAATTAAGCGATAGCGTGTAGCGTAGCCTGACAAAGTGTTCGCGGGCATTTTAACGTCTTTCCCTTCTTCTTGGTGTTCCGCTGTACATCTGCACGCATGGAGCTCACTGTGTTTTATTTTCATTGACAGGTATGGAAATGATGTTTATTGTTGAATGGTGTGTTTTGAGAATATATAATCTTAAGGGTTTTTGATGGTTAATTTGAATTCTATTTGTTTTGGTTTAATTAAATTTATCCAAATTATTTAATTTGATATAATTTTGTAAATATATTTTTTCTATTTGCCACTTTTAATTTTGCTTTTGTTTTGTGTTAAAAGGGAATTTCTGTTTTTATGTGAGTGAGTGTAAATGTAATTGTTAATCTGTACACGATTGCCGTTCCTGCTATGACCGGAGAGCTGTACATCTGCACGCATGGAGCTCACTGTGTTTTATTTTCATTGACAGTAAAACTGTTGAGCTGGATGTGTGTCTCTGTCTGTAATATCTGCCCAACACAACGCAGAGGAAAGTCCACACTGGTCACACATGGATCATATAGCAACCGCAGTATTAAAAGGTAATGTTAATTTGTTCATGCCTATGTCTATTTAACTTTATTTATATGGGAAGTTGGCCAACAAATTAGCATGCTAATGTTTGATAACAAGTTAACTTAGCTAACAGTTAATGTTGACCGTAAGCAGTTAACTAGAGGAATAGCCACTCAACTACATAAATCTGACTTTGGTTGTCAGTGCTTACTTCCCAGAAAGAGCGCAGGGTTTCCGCAGGTCACTAAAAGGTATTAAAAGTCATTAGTTGGACTTTTTGAAAATGAAGGCCTGTAATCACTTTTAGGTGGCGTACGGCTGTCCCCACCTTTACTAACCCAGTCTGGTCTGGTTTCAGAGGCAAGAGAATATTCACCAAAGACAATGTGAGATGGAGAAATAGAAAAGAGCCTTTATTGGAAAATAGCAATTAAAACTGCAAGACATTCAATGTGAAAAGACTCCACAAAGGTCAATCCCACTGGGCACAGGCAGCCTCTCATTACCCTGTAAAATACAGTGCTGCACACGACTCAAGACATACACTGAGTAACCTCTACACACAGTCCAAAAAGCATGCATAACTATACACTGCAGCTTAATGAAACTCAGTAGTAAAGTGCACTTCCCTCAATAAGGTCTACGCTCAAATAAGGATGGGTCAGAACCATTTCAGTCAATAGGGGGAGGTAGAGAGCCCTCTTGCAAGAGGGCCCAAGATAATGCTTTCCAGGCATTTTAGTATAAAGGGGGTAATGGGACATAATCATAACATTTTTTTATTGGAAGATAGATTTTAATATTTCCATTCTAAGTTTTTGTCTGTCTGTCTATTTGCAATTCAGCTAATGGATGAACTCCAGCGGATTCTCATCAAGGAACAGATTCGGAGAGAAGAAGAAAAGACTACTTCTGTCTTTCTACAGGTATGTCTGTGTGTGTTTTATGTGGTCCCAATGCTGATAGGTCATTGAAGTTGGTAGCTGAATCTTACTCTGGGGTTGGCAGACTGGGCTTTGCAGACAAAGGTACATTGTGTTTGTAAGTGTGGAAATAAATGAACAATTCACAGAATATCTAGATAATACACATGAAATTTTATTATGATTTGAAAAGATGAAGTGAAATGCTTTCTGACTGTGTACTGCCGGTGTCCGGACCTTTAAACTGTAGGTATAGGTATATATGTATATAACATATACAGATAATTGTACAAATTGTACTTGTTTGTACCAGAGTACAAATTTTGTTTCATGTGTTTAAAAAAAAAAAAAAAAAAGCAAATGATAATATATAAACCCTGACATATGAAAATGTAGGTTTTTCAATACCGCTGAGAACCATAGAAACCATAGAGCAGAGGTTTCGGATCAGTCAGCTAAAATTCCTTAGGCTATTATCCTTTGAAGTGTATGAACCAGAACCAGAGCATGTTGTTATTTACAAATGCCTCTGACATGTTTGTGTCCATGTAAGGCTTATATTGTATGTGTAACAGCAACTATATGTGGGGATGTTTGTTTATAGTTGATAGTTGGCAGTGATATTCTGAAACATGTGGTGAATCAGACAAGCAGGCTGATAGATGCTTTGGGTCCACATCAGTCTAGTAGCAGAATTGTAGTGCTCTTGAGCTGGCAGTGAACCATCCAGTGCCTGCATGTCTCCATAGACATATCAAAGAAAAAAGTAAATCTCCATACAGATGCTAGAGAAGTCTAACCATTGCCTTGTTGGCTGTGTTGCAGAATATCCACAACAAATGCACTGAGGCTCTCTTTTGCTGTTTCGTTGTATATATACATCCTCCTTTACAACAGCTTACAAACATTAGTGATCATTAGTGGTTATTCGAAGAAAGCGAACTGAGCAAAAAGACAGCATATTGTGCTCCAAAAAAAGAGGCAGAGGTAGAGAGAGCGGAAAAGAGCGAGAGGAAACTGAAAGAAAAAGCAGAACTTCTCTGGGGAGGGAGGGAGGCAGGGGACTCAGAGATGGCAGGAACTATGAGGAGTGGAGTCAGATTCACTGAAGAGAGGCTGAGTCTTAACTGTGATACTGTAGCAGTGCTGGGAATAAAGGGAAGCACAACTGAACCTGAATGCTGTTGATTCTACGCTGAGGGAAAAGCTTTGGAGAACTACAACACCACGAGCTCTCGTCTGAGGATAAAATGAGATTTCTCTATGAAGTAAGTCAGCGGTTTCGTCTTAACAACGCAGAGTAGAAACAGCTCATAAGCTCATGGAGGATTTACAAAGGAGCCCAAGGAGAGACACCGGGGTTCTCTTTCAGGTCACCTTTGGGGAATGGTGAGGAAGCCAAAAAGTAAACATTTGACACTTAAAATAAGAAGGATGTGCTTCATCCAGATCAGTCAGGGCAACATGTGTTTGCTTTTAGGCGTGATTTCCAGATTCGATTTTAGTTTTTTGGTGATTGTAAAATTGTGTTTCTTTTTTTTTTTTTTCTTTTTAGTGTAAGGGGGTATTGGGATGTATCATAAATTTTTTTTATTCGAATATAGATTTTAAAATTTCCATTCTTAGTCTTTGTCTGTCTAGCTGCATGTCAGCTAATGGATGAACTCCAGCGGACCGTCATAGCTAACTATGCAAGGAACAGATTTGGAGAGAAGAGGAAAAGACCACTTCTGTCTGTGTTTCTACAGGTATGTCTGTTAGGATAATAGGTTGTGTGTATATATATATATATATATATATATATATATATAGAAACCATAGAAACCATAGAGCAGAGGTTTTCGATCAGTCAGCTAAAATTCCTTAGGCTACTATCCTTTGAAGTGCGTGACATCACGCACTTGGAATGTAATGGATCAAAGCCATTTGCCTTGATGACATCACAGTGATGTCGCTTCCAACGTTGTATTAGAGACTGGAATTCACTGCCTGTCTCTCTAAGTTGGATCTAGGGTTAACGTATCAACACATACGAAGCCACGACAAAATCTTCGAAGAGGTTATCACAACAAGGAGAAACAATGAGTGTGTCTAAGATAAAGGAAGAATTACGTCGAAGTATACAAAATGAACAAAGGCTGATGCAAAAAATCGCTCACTTAAACCAGAAAATTGCAGAACTCCAAACAAGCGAATTCAGTTTCAAAAACGAACAAATTGAGATTTCTAAACTGAGGCGTTTAAACAACGAACAGAGCCTCTGTTTGGAAAACCAAAGAAAAGACTTACAGAAAGCCAAAACTGAGTTGCGCAAGGAACGCATTGAGAGAGAAGAGGAAAAGACCGCTTCAGAGAAAAAAACTCTGGATCTGGAAAAAAAATGCAGGGAGTTCCAGAAAAAGTACACAGCGGAGAGGTCACTGAGGGAGCAGCAGGAAAAGGAGCTTATAGACTTCAATCAAGTCAAGATGGAATTAAAAAATCTAGCTGAGAAATACGAGACGTTGAAACATCAGAATGAACAGCTGATAGGGCAACAAACCTTTGCTGTCAAGACAATGGAAGAACAGAAACAGGTTATGCAAAAGAAAGATGTGGAACATTCCCTTACAAAGACTAAATTACAAAAGGAAAGAGAAAAATCAAAAAGCTTGCAGGGTCAAGTAGAACAACTTTCACATAAAACAGAAAAATTGGAGGTCTCTGAAAGAAAGCGTGCAGATTGGGACGAAAGACTTAAAAAAATCCAAAACAAAGCTGACAATTATAGGAGAGAAGCCCACTGTCTGAAAAAGGAAAATGTTCAACTCACAACACTGTGTGATGAATTAAAGAGTTCACAGCAAAACTTGCAACATCACCTGAATAAATGCAGGGATCAATATAATGAGACGAAAGAGGAGTTAAAACATTACAAACTTGAGACAGAGAAACAGCACAACCAAATATCAGTGTTGGAACAGGAGGTGAAACACCTCAATGCTCACACAAGCAACATTTTAGCTCGGGAGGAAAAACACACTGCCTGCATTAAGACTGAATACCAGGAGATCATTGACTTGAGGTCTACAATTCGTGGCATGGAAAGAAGGCAAAGACAGCAAATAATCAAAACTGGAAATATGGAAGGCATGAAAAACCTTGTCACGAAAAACCTGTTCGAGGCTCAGGCAGTCATTTCTGCACGTGATAAAGAAATTGAGGAAATCAAAAATGAATCGAAAATCAGGACTGGTGAGTTGAATGCAAAGAAGATCGAGCTGGCCACACTTAATAAGGCATATTTTTCTGTCAAGGAGCAGCTGGTAAAAACCAAACAGCAGCTGACAGAAATAAAGATGACACAGGAGCTATTTGTAGTCGCTGCTGATAAAGGCCAGGTCCTGCAGGAGAAATACTTGGCCCAGCAAGAAGAACAGAAGCAGAAGGTGGACAAAGAGCTAGCACAGTACAAAGAACTGACAATGCAGCAGCAACAGAAAATAGACCTCCAGGAAGCTGTGTTAGTCAAACTTGAAGACACAGTCAAAGAAAATGTAAAGGAAGTTAAGTCTCTCAACCTGGAGAAGAGCGATCTCCAGCATGAGGTTGAGTTGCTTAAAAATAGAGTGGTGAAGCAGACGGATAGCTACTTTGAGAGGTATGGCTTGACCCCCCCACTGAGCCGATGGTGGAGCAGACGAAGGAAAAATGTTTCCCCCAAGAAGAGTGAGCCCTCAGATACTGTGAAAAAACTACAGGAAGAGCTGTTGGAAAAAAACAAGAAGATTGAGGAGTTGCACAAGTGCTCAAAAGATGCAAGCCTGAAGTACTCAGAGTGTACTTGGCATAAGAGACGGCTTAAATCCGAGATAAAGTCATTACGAGCATTAGTTGTGGCACAAGAGAGATCCTCACAGAGACAGGACGTAGAGCTGAACATGTGCAAAGAGGAGTTGAGGAAGCTCAAATTGAAGAAGAGAGAGGAATCTCAATGCATCCCAAGTCCCCCTCTTGTCAAAAAGCCAACACCCCCCATTCAGAAAGAGTTTGAGTCTACTAGCAAATCCAAAAACCTCTTAGGATCTACTGTCCCCAGGCCCCCTCTTGTCAAAAAGCCAACAACCCCCATTCAGAAAGAGTTTGAGTCTACTAGCAAATCCAAAATCCGCTTAGGATTTACTGTCCCCAGGCCCCCGTCTCAGTCTGGACAAAAATTGGACATTAATGACATGGGTCCCCTTCGTGGAGCTCAAATCAGACTTCCCACTCGCACTGCGTCTCCACCTTTTCAGCCCCTTTCACGGAAGACTGAATCCAAAATCCCCTTACCACCTATAGACCCCAGGCCCCCGTCTCAGTCTGGAAAGAAATTGGAGACTGTTGACATGTCTCCCCATGCTGGTGTTCAAATCAGAACTCTGACTGGCACTGCGTTTACACCTTTTCAGCCCCTCTCATGGAAGACTGTATACAAAAACCCCTTACCACCTGTAGACCCCAGGCCCCTCTCACGGAAGAAAGCTGATTTCAAAACACACAGAGTTACAACAGCTCACCCAAAACACCCAGAGTCAGTTCACATCATATTCCCATCGAACGGTTAATTGAATAACTCAGCGTTCAGGTGAGCTCTCAGTCACTTGCAAGCAAATGTCCAATGAATGTACTGACTCACTCACTTATAGAATGAGTCTGTCTTGGCACATTTGCTCACAAGTGGCTAAGAGCTTGAGTGAACTCAGACATGAATGAAGTCAATGGTAGCTATTGACTGTTGGGTTTTCTCCGGGTGCTCCGGTTTCTCCCAAAAACTTTTCATAGGATAAAAAAAAATTCACATGGTTTTGATATGACCTTGTTAAATAAATAAATCTTAAAAAACAAACAAACAATAAAATCACCCTAAAAATATTTCACCATCTCTCTTTCTGTTATTTAAGTGAGCACCTAATTTACAGATTAGAAATCATGTAACAATTATTCAAGCAGCCCTGAAAATTTTGTTTAGTGAGAGTCAGACTATGGCGCTTATAGTTAAAAAGTTAAAGTTCATTTACTCTTTAGCTATGCTGCTATAGGCCTAGATTGCTGGGGAAAGGACTGAGCACCTCTCTCCCCCCCTCTTCCTCTCCCCTCTCTTTCCCTCTCCCTCTCCCTCTCTCCCTCTTCCCTCTCCCCATTGCATGCGCCGACATACCAAAAACCATGCTCTCTGAAATCCCAGTTTCTCTCAGTTCCAAGCATGTGCACTGCATTTACTAACCATGTTTTCCCGAAGTCTCTGTCTCTCCCAGTTCCTCTCCTCTCTCTTCCTGTCCTCATCCTGCAGGTGATGAATCATCACCATCCCATGTTCCTGCAACGCCTGCTACTCCCAGATCTTCAAGAATTCCATACAGCATCATTCCTATGAACTTCATGCAGAATCGTGTTCCTGCCTACACCTGTTTGAATATCCCCTCCTCCTGCTCTCTTTCTCTCCCTACTCTACCCAACTTTGCCCCCCCCCCCCCCATGCCTCTCTCTCTCTCTCCCTCTCTTAACCCAATCGGTCGAGGCAGATGGCCGCCCCCCCTGAGCCTGGTTCTGCCCGAGGTTTCTGCCTCTTAAAGGAAGTTTTTCCTTGCCACTGTCGCCGAGTGCTTGCTCATCGGGGGATCTGTTGGGTCTCTTTAAACAATTTTATAAAGAGTTTGGTCTAGACCTGCTCTATATGTAAAGTGCCTTGATGTAACTTTGTTATGATTTGGCGCTATACAAATAAATCTGATTTGATTTGATTTGATTTAAGTCAGTGGTAGCTGTGTAGAAGTGAGAAGTAGGAGGATGCAGGCTCTGTTGGAGAAGGAGTGAGAAAGGGAGAGCGAACTCATAATTTTACACAGTGTGGATATGGGGGATGGCTCAGGCTTTTCTATGGAAGACAGACGGAGGGAGGGAGGGAGGCAGGAGACTCAGAGATGGCAGGAACTATGAGGAGTGGAGTCAGATTCACTGAAGAGAGGCTGAGTCTTAACTGTGATACTGTAGCAGTGCTGGGAATAAAGGGAAGCACAACTGAACCTGAATGCTGTTGATTCTACGCTGAGGGAAAAGCTTTGGAGAACTACAACACCACGAGCTCTCGTCTGAGGATAAAATGAGATTTCTCTATGAAGTAAGTCAGCGGTTTCGTCTTAACAACGCAGAGTAGAAACAGCTCATAAGCTCATGGAGGATTTACAAAGGAGCCCAAGGAGAGACACCGGGGTTCTCTTTCAGGTCACCTTTGGGGAATGGTGAGGGACTACCGGAAACTTCTTTAAGAGTCTGCCCCTTCCTTTTGGTACATGATGCCTGTGATGAAGGGCCTCCTTGCTCCACAAAATACCTTCCTGGACACCATTATAAAGCACTTTGATGGCACTCGTGAGTATATTTTGAAAAAACAAGATTTCCATTAAACTTTGTTTTTAACAAGACAAAAGAAAAAAAAAAGATCTAAGTTCTGTAACAATTACTCGTAAAAGTACATGAACAATGTTTATGACATGACCATGCTCATTCATCGACTTTGTTCTTTTGGGAAACTCATTATTTTTGCTTAAATCTGTGTGTCACTTCTCAAGGGACACACTAAATAAAATGAGAATTGTGTTGCCTTTAAATGGTTTTGTCTCAGTTTTAAAGATGCAACTCCACCAGTTATAAGCCTGGCCTTTAGGATTTTAGCCCGTGGCTTTTTTTTAACCCAGTTTAGGATTGTGACTGGCACTGAAAACCACCGCTGTTGACAGATGTGTCCGACTGTGGTGAGGTCCAATTATAAGACTGCGAGTTATGACAGTAAAGCAGAGATAGAAATGGAGACAGACACTGTATCTTAGGATGTTAAATTGACACTAAAGAGCCACTTTTTGAGTCTTTTTGTTGCTTTCTAGGACTTTGACGTTTGCATTGTTCAGTCATAGTGCACTTTTAAAACACACAAAAATATCCCAAGGTGGCATTGTTGACACTTATCATCTTTTTCCAGTTTGAAATCTGCTCAAACCACACAGTTTCCATGGATATATTTACGTTTGCTTTTACCCATTTAAAGCTTTTACACATCAATGGTTCTATTTTCATGTTGAGATAGAGTACTGCAAAATATGTTCGTCCTTTTCTGACCTTAATATTTGCTTTGTGCATCCTTTTGGTTTATTTGAGCATAGTATAAAGCATTTAATGTATGAGTGAGAGGAAAAGTGCAACAAAATGATGCAGCAAAGGTGTTAATACTCTGGTGAAAATTGGTTATTTGATGCCACTACAAGGACCACATCTGTCTCTGCATAATTATCTACCAACAAGTTATAGATAATGCAAATATGCAGCAGCTTTACAATTATGCTAATTATTATCAGCATAAAAACTTAACTTGTGATTGAGCAGCAATCTGCAGTCAGTAGGCATGTGGCATGGTGGGACAATATTCAATATTTTCACAAATGTGAATTCAACTGTTAAAGGTTTGAAAACATGGCTATTTTTATAACGCTCAAGTATCACCAAGAAAGCAACAGTATTTTCCAGTGAGAAGAAACTAGTCTTGTGAGCTATTTTTAGTAATAATTGGAACAGTGTGACCAGATTTGTTGCTAAGGTTGATTTAGCAAATCAGTATTTCATGTCACAGCTGCATTGATATGAATTAAATAAAGTAGATGCAGATGAAACACTGTCAGGAGCTTGACACGAATGAAATCAGATGGTCTTTGCTATATCCTTCTTTAAATGAAACTCTTAGTTTCATGCCACCCACTGTTGTTCATCGATTAGCACCTTTTACTTATTGGTTTATCTTTTATTCCTGCCATACTAGTCCAAGCCTCAAAATCATGAGCGGTAGTTCTTTCCAGTAAATAGTTACTGGTGTGACTGGGTTTGTATGGTCAGAGTGTCCATCTCACACACAACATATCAAATTCACAAATTCAGTGAGATAACACTATCTCAGTCAGTGTCTGCCTATTAGATACATATTACACACAAATCACAAGATTTGTATGTGGGTGGTGAAGGGGTTAACTGACATGAAGTGGTTACAGAGTCGACAATTGCTTTGAGTCTGTGTGAAGACGTTTCTTTAAGGAGAAGAGGATAAATGCCGAGCTGAAAGTCTTTCTCAAGTCCTGTCTTTGCAGACAAAATAATAATCGACACAAATATCCCCAAGGCTGTGAAGTGAGGGTGCAGGGGAGTGGATGTAGCGTTCACATGGTCCTGGCTATGTGAACAGGAAAATGAATTAAAATAAATTATACAAAGGGCAAGAGCCAATCAAATTATTGGATGTTATATTTTTCAGAAGCAGGAAAAATGACATACATTTTTAATCGAAACAAACGAATAAAAATTTTATTTGATAGTTTAGGGTAGTGCAATTTCCCATATAATATATGTATATTGTACTGCCGGGTTAAGAGTATCATGCACTGAAAAAATGATTTTGTGGTGTAGTAATAGTTATTAGATTATCTGTCACAATATTTTCTTTCTAACTGTAAGTATCAGTGAGAACTGGGATTCAAGTAAAACTATATATGTTATTCATGTAATAAATAAACTGTGCGGGAAGATTAAGTTTTACTATGAATTTTCACATAATATTCAAAGCCAATGCACATGAACGTAGAAATACCAAGTAAGTTTTGGTAGTTGCGTGTTTTTTGAATCCGCGCATGCGCTTCGTTGTCCGCCAAAACCCAAGAAGATGACGACGGCGGTCATGTGTAATGGAGGCAGGAGCGGCTAAATCATCCTGAAGGTAAGTCATTCAACGTTTTTCCGGCATAGAAGCGGGGAAGGGAGTCCGCTTCTTTCACTTCCTTTATGATGCTGCGGCTACAGAAACTTGAGCGTCTGGTTCAGCTATAAGCCAGAAAGCTAACGTTAGAGTCAATAACACAGCGGATGGTCAGACAAAAAAAAAAAAAAAAGTTAGCATCAAGCCCTGACTTACTCCCTGCCACAGTCTGCTGACAAGCAAGATGGATTTAATCTTGTTACCTGTATAGCCAATATCAAATGTAGTTATGCTTAATGCATTTGCATGATCTGTAAATGTACACTGCTCAAAAATAAATAAATAAAGGGAACACTAAAATAACACATCCTATATCTGAATGAATGAAATATTCTTATTAAATACTTTGTTCTTTACATAGTTGAATGTGCTGACAACAAAAAAAAAAAAATCACAAAAATTATCAATGGAAATCAAATTTATTAACCCATGGAGGTCTGGATTTGGAGTCACACTCAAAATTAAAGTGGAAAAACACACTACAGGCTGATCCAACTTTGATGTAATGTCCTTAAAACAAGTCAAAATGAGGCTCAGTAGTGTGTGTGTGTGTGGCCTCCACGTGCCCGTATGACCTCCCTACAACGCCTGGGCATGCTCCTGATGAGGTGGTGGATGGGCTCCTGAGGGATTTCCTCCCAGACCTGGACTAAAGCATCCGCCAACTCCTGGACAGTCTGTGGTGCAACGTGGCGTTGGTGGATGGAGCGAGACATGATGTCCCAGATGTGCTCAATTGGATTCAGGTCTGGGGAACGGGCGGGCCAGTCCATAGCATCAATGCCTTCGTCTTGCAGGAACTGCTGACACACTCCAGCCACATGAGTTCTAGCATTGTCTTGCATTAGGAGGAACCCAGGGCCAACCACACCAGCATATTGTCTCACAATGGGTCTGAGGATCTCATCTCGGTACCTAATGGCAGTCAGGCTACCTCTGGCGAGCACATGGAGGGCTGTGCGGCCCCCCAAAGAAATGCCACCCCACACCATTACTGACCCACTGCCAAACCGGTCATGCTGGAGGATGTTGCAGGCAGCAGAACGTTCTCCACGGCGTCACATGTGCTCAGTGTGAACCTGCTTTCATCTGTGAAGAGCACAGGGCACCAGTGGCGAATTTGCCAATCTTGTTGTGGCAAATGCCAAATGTCCTGCACGGTGTTGGGCTGTAAGCACAACCCCCACCTGTGGACGTCAGGCCCTCATACCACCCTCATGGAGTCTGTTTCTGACCGTTTGAGCAGACACATGCACATTTGTGGCCTGCTGGAGGTCATTTTGCAGGGCTCTGGCAGTGCTCCTCCTGTTCCTCCTTGCACAAAGGCGGAGGTAGCGGTCCTGCTGCTGGGTTGTTGCCCTCCTACGGCCTCCTCCACATCTCCTGATGTACTGGCCTGTCTCCTGGTAGCGCCTCCATGCTCTGGACACTACACTGACGGACACAGCAAACCTTCTTGCCACAGCTCGCATTGATGTGCCATCCTGGATGAGCTGCACTACCTGAGCCACTTGTGTGGGTTGTAGACTCCGTCTCATGCTACCACTAGAGTGAAAGCACCGCCAGCATTCAAAAGTGACCAAAACATCAGCCAGAAATCATAGGAACTGAGAAGTGGTCTGTGGTCACCACCTGCAGAACCACTCCTTTATTGGTGGTGTCTTGCTAATTGCCTATAATTTCCACCTGTTGTCTATTCCATTTGCACAACAGCATGTGAAATTGATTGTCAATCAGTGTTGCTTCCTAAGTGGACAGTTTGATTTCACAGAAGTGTGACTGACTTGGAGTTACATTGTGTTGTTTAAGTGTTCCCTTTATTTTTTTGAGCAGTGTATATCCCCCAAACTTTGCCATGCACGCGCCACAGACGTCACCACCAAAGTCCCTTTCTGAGCCAGGAAGAACCCTGATGCTAATTATTATAAAAAAGCTAAAGAGAACGCTAGCATTTTTGTTATTTTGCAGTGTACTCTTAGTTTGCCCCAAAATAATAAAATCTTACTGGTCGCCCACAACAAGAAGGTCGCGGTTCGATTCCTGGTGTGGGCAGCCGGACATGTTGAGGTTAATTGGTGTAAATGTGACTTGAGCAGCACGGTGGCATAGCGGTAAGTGATGTCCCCCACCACAAGAGGTTCAATTCCCGGTGTGGGCAGCCGTCTAGGTTGTCTAGCTTAATTGGTGACGAGTGGTGGACTGGGCTACAGCAAGGAACGGCGACCCCCCCAGGTCCTGGACCAGAGACTAGACCAGAACCAAACCAGACCAGACTAGAGACTGGACCCCCCAGAGACTAGACCAGAACCAGACCTGACTAGAGACAGGACCCCTCCAGAGACCAGACCCCCCAGAGACTAGACCAGAACCAAACCAGACCAGACTAGAAACGGGACCCCTCCAGGGACCAGAACCAGACCAGACCAGAGTAGAGTAGAGACTAGACTGGACCAGACCAGACCGATTCTTTATGAAATTTGTGTAATTTTTTTTTTGTTTTTAGATCAGAGCAATATTTTAAAATATTTTGACAGCATATCATCAAAAATACATTGGTTTGACAGTGGTACAGTTTATTTTGGTTACATGATTCTGTAGTTTTAATGTACTGTTTTGTTTGCTTTGTGTTTTTGTTTCTACATTTCACACAGCGCCCTCTCAAGCAGCAACTACAGCAAGCAGTATCACAAGCAAAGCCTTCTGGCTATTCAGGTATTCAGGTATTCATCACAGAACATGCATACTATTCCAAATTAAAATAAAGCAGAATATATTTTGAATTGTGAACTTATGTGTTGTGCCGCATAAAATGTAATGTATAGAAAGTTGAAATGACAATCTGATGTTATATCTATTCTAGTGATATGATTATAGCTGTGACCAGATGTTTTGTCACTTGAAAAAAATAAAGGTGTTGTTAAACAGTTGCCTCATTTTTTAAAAGTCATTGTTTCAATAAACAAAAACATTAAGAACAAATTTAGGCTATTTAAACTGCAGAAAAATTATGTAAAATGTGTAAATGTTACTTAAATATTAGTTAACTTTAAATTAAGTTAGAAACAGTATTTACAAATTACCTTGAGATTTTTCAGTTTGATGCAGTCAGTCTAAGCAAAACTTAAAAAGAAGGAGGGAGTAAAATTCAATGACCATATGAATAATCATCTGTAGATTACCTGAGGTTTGCTTGTAAAAGAAACTTGTATCCGCAAGTAAAGTGTACTTGATGATCGCCCTTGTAGAATTTACTTACATTTTCTAAGTGCAAAAACTTTCCTAGGTTTTCCCAAGTAAATAACACTCCAAATTTTTTTCAGTGTGTATCTACATATTACTCTTTTATGTCCCTCATTGTGGACAGTTGTGTCTGTTAATTGCTTTAGTGGGTATTTCAATTGCATGTTTCTCCTCCTCGGAAGTGCTGCCATTGATAATTAACAATAACTATTGTTGCTTTTGAGTAATTGCGATTTCGACTGAAAGCAAGCAAGTCACCTTCATAGTTCACTGAAATGAATCAAATCCAAAAAATTTGTATAGAGTGCCAAATCATAACAAAGGCAGTTCACATATAGAGTATGTCTAGACCAAACTCTCTCTGCAATACACAATAATGCTTCACGGCAAGTCAAACTTTCACGACTATCACTGTGAAGAATCTCCTTCTCTTGAATAACATGAAGCTATTAAAACAGGCAGGGAGAGGGAGTTTTGATTTACAATTTTTCAATTTCATCATAAGTTTACATGGTTTCACTAAGGAGTCATTTGATCTTCACTAAGTATAGAATCATTCGTTTTGTAAGCACTACAGCAATCAGAGTCGGTCCAATCCACTACGAAAGAATGACACTAATATTGTCTACATCTGTGCTTTCAGAGCGCACACTGTCTTGTTAACCTCAACCTGCAGCATTGCCACAAGTTTTAGTTTTTTCTTGTACAAATTGCTATGGCAACATGTACGTGTGGAGATCTTAATTTAGTTTCTTGAGAGATTAACTGCATGCATAACAGGAAGTATACATCCACACATTGTTAATTGCATGTCTTTACCTTTGGAATAGACACTTCGCGAACACCCCCTCCATGCTGCTCACTTCATCATTTTTGTTTTAAGATCAAAGAAAATACAGAACGTGAATCGATAGCTGTGTGCATCAGAAGAAGGCGTCCCGTTATCAGTTTGTGTTTACCGTCTCTGCTCTAAAGGGAATATAAAACAACACTGATTAAAACTCAGCTGCTGCACAGGTGTTCAACACTGTCCTTTTAGCTGTATTGTCATAGCTCATAGTGGTTTGTAGTGTTGTCAAATAAGGATTTTTGTTGGGAATGAAATCTACTTTTATTCCAAGAGCAACACCATTCCTGGTCTATCTGTCTAAATATTAATGACCCGTTTAATATGATGTGAAGATGAGTAAAAGCAGATCTGCGTTACTGTGCGACGGCAAAGTCTGGCTGTTATTTCTCTTTACAATAGACCATTAACATTTACAGATCATTGTAGTGTGAAGAAAGTCTTTTATATTTAAATATATTCAGTGTTTTACTTCCTAAGAAACAGTATGATGCAGATGGAACTAGTGCTTCGTTTGAATGCAGTATTCATTATAATTCTCTGCTTCACCACCTACACTTCCTGCCCTACAGATACTCCTCGATGTTCCAGCAGGAAGAAAGAGTCTGTTTTCTCCCCTAAACACAGTCTTCATTTAAAACAATGTCAGATAACTGATTTCACAAAGATCTTTATCTCCACCATTTTTTTCTCAAGCAGCATTCCCAAGACCCAGATATACTTTTTCTTTCATTGACTGTATTCTCCAAAAATATTAGTTTTAGATAAAATATGCTTATTGGAAAGAAAATGTTTTCTGCTCTATTAAATTTTTAATGGTGGATATTGGTAAAGTAGGCATTGTTTTGAGAAACTAACCATCGTTTAAATTCCCAAATCAACACTGACAAACAATTTTCAAGATACAACTAGTATACAGTAGATGTGGAAAGTTGAATCGACACCTCTCTAGAAAGAAAATTATAATCTTCATTAAGGAAAACTTTATTACATGACTCAGGTATTGTACCATGTTGTGCCAAATAAACTGGCAACGGGGTGGATGTATCCTATTCTATCAAGTAACACAAAAAACATGAAACAGGAAAGATTAATGTAATTTCTTAGGCTCCATTTCGTCAAAATATTTCAAAAATTTGTATCTATTTATATCCTCGAAAGCAAAACCTTCATCACTCAGCCTGTGTGTGTGTGTGTGTGTGTGTGTGTACTGTGTAAATTGCATAAACAGGATGAAAGCATATTCAACATGCTAAATGAAGTCTGAATTCTCACTGAGGAAATGGTCCCCCATGGGGTTAACTGTGGCCCTGCACATACCCTTTAGATTTCAAACACCCCGCCAGCATCTTTTAAAGCCCTCACTGATGTACACATACAACTATTTCCCTTATCAGAGCTGAAGACAGAGAGAATAGGAAAAGGTGTCTTTTATGTAAGTACATCTGAATTAAGTCTGAAGGGAAGTTCATAGTGGGGGAAGGAAAGAGTCTGAATGTGACACTCACAAAGCTGGAGGCATCTCAAAATGCATCATAAGCATAAAATATCACCTATTGTTCAGTCCCACACAGCAGAATTATACCTTGAAGCCCGTTTCTTTTTTATTTTTCTTTCCAGACAGTAACTTTCTGCTGGGAAATGCTCAGGGTCGATATGGCTACCCCATAGTGTACTGCTCTGATGGTTTTTGCGAGCTGACTGGCTTTGTTCGGACTGAGGTGATGCAGAAAACTTGTACCTGCAGCTTCCTTCATGGGGCCCAGACCAATGAGAGTGTGACCCAACAGGTGGACAAAGCTCTGGAGGGACATCAGGAGTACCAGGGAGAGGTCTGCTTCTATCAGAAAAATGGTGAGAACTCGATTAGAGTTAATCATTAACTCTTACAAAACATTGAATTTCTGTTTCAAATCTAACCTAAAAAACACTGATAAGTTTTTCTGAATTGAGACAGTTTATACCTTTTTAAAGTTACTCAGCCACCCTGAGGCTGCAATGAAGGAGAGTGGCACTTCCAGCTCACAAGTCTGGTCTCCATTTAGGCAAATATACTTCTTTCATTTTCACTGTTATTATAACTGAAGCACTGAAATAAAAAGCCTGCTGCAAAATAAAACTATTATTTCCACTGAGACATCAGTGCTTTTCATTCGAATCAGTTACTGGAAATATTGACTTTGGACTAACAAGTAATTTTGACATCATAGACTGGAGCAATTGAGAACAAGGTTTCCCACTAATAATACCTGCATGACCAATTGAACATGTCAAACAGATGAAATTTAACATTAAGACACTAATGAGAGTCAGCTACCCTCTGGAGCGGATGTATATAGGCCTAAGTAAAATGGTGGTTGTGGAGCCCAGACAGGGAGACAAAATAAGGAAGATATTCTACCCCTTATAACTTTGTGTTCACCTTTTGATATCATAGTAAAAAAAACAAACAAAACAACAAAAATAAAATTTGGCTGCAGCAGAAATGCAGCTTGGAAATGCCTTAGAAAGTAACATGTGGTGCAAATTAATATTTCAATCACTAATTTAATACTTGTTCTGATGTCTGATAACAAAAACATTTCAATGAGAGCACATTATTGGACTTTTAGCTGCATTAAATACTGCAAGTGAGCGAAGTGGGTAAGTGTAAACAAGATATGATGATGTCTCTTCACATACAGTATATCTTTTCATAAATTGATCATACAACATCCTGTCATGTAACAGGTTTTGAGAACACCTTTAGACACACAGCAGGCAGTGTGATGACATTGGCTGCAAGAAAAAGCACATTCTTGTCATCCTTAATAGAAGTCCAATCATGATTTAGGGATACAATTGTTTCAGTGGTGGGTAATCTTACTGTGTTGACTTTTCTTAATGTCCTTAGGAAATCCATTTTGGTGCCTCCTGGATATTGTGCCAATTAAAAATGAGAAGGGTGAGGTGGTGCTGTTCCTATTGTCATTCAAAGACATCAGTGAGTCATATGGGAAAAGCCACCGCTATGGAGATGGTGAGACTGGACCCCATGCTGTTAACGACCCTAATTTCATTTAGACTGTTGCAACTTCAAAAATGTCACAGAGCCACATTTGTTCATATACTTTAATGCTAGATGGAAGTTACATTTTTGGTTACATTTATTAAGTAGGGTATGATGACTTTGTTGACAGGTGTGTCAGAGGTGGCTCCCCAGAGCAGGAAAAACAACCGATCACACTTTTCTCAAGCTCAAGAGAGAGGGAGGACTATTCTGCACCAACTAACGAACCTGTTCACCAAGAGGGGCAAGAGGAAGCTGACCAATGTGAGTTTTTATAATATGCTCTTGAGTCTCTATATTTTAATGAAGCCTTTAAAAATGCCTATGTGTATGTGAAACGTTATGATGATGATGAAAATGAAAATGGAAGATCAGACAAGTTTACTAGCTACTCTCAGTGTCTCCTGCTGAGCAAATTACCATATTCAAACACTGCCTCAGTAGGCACTGAAGAAAAGGAAAATTACCCCTCCCTCTTCTCATTTTCAAATTTGGCTTCATTTATCCAAAGGATACATTATTCCTCAGGGCTTAAGGTGGCCGTAAATATAATCCCAGAACTTCACTTTCTTAAGCCCGAGCTAGTTTATTAAATAAACCTCCTCTTTCCAACTGTGTTAAATCTTCTCCGACAATGCCGAGCTGTATACAGCGAAAGCGCCACAGAATAAAATCCCATGACTTCAAGAGGTTTTTGTCTTCTCTGTGATGCTTTCAGAGCGTGTTCCAGAAACCGTCTCCACCCGAGTACAAGGTGGCAGCGGTGAAGAAGTCACGTTTTATCCTGCTACACTACAGCAGCTCCAAGGCCTTGTGGGACTGGCTAATCCTGCTGGCCACCTTCTATGTTGCGATCACTGTGCCTTATGACGTCTGCTTTGTCAGTCATGATGAGGGCAGTGACCATCTTTCCGTTGTCGGTCATAGTGCTGTAGGCAGTGATATAGCAGTGGAGATGCTCTTCATACTTGGTATGATGTGTTATTTTATTCAACCATTGTCATCAATGCTATGTTTACAGCTGTTTAATTAATTTTAGGTTAGTTCAATTTGTTAATTTTATTTATTTTATTTTTTTTAAGGAATTTGGATTGCTTCAAAGTATCTTCAACTAACAATGACAATTGCACTCTGACCTCTTCCACTGAGGTCAAATCTCCACCAGTGGTTGCATGCTGCGTTATGAAAAAGACAACAATATTCAGTTTAAATTAATAACAACTATATTTCCCATGACAGCTGCAGTGGTTTCCCTGGCAATGGCTAACACATCACTAAACCTCCTGCCTTTCCCCGCCAACTCAGGGTGTCTCTGTTGCCCCAGGTTACGAATCATAATTAGATTTCCCTCACTTCATTTTTGACTGTCTCTCTCTCTCTCGCTCTCAACTGTTTTTTGTTTTTTTTTTAAATCTGGGAACAGGCTGATATTTGTGTCCAAAATTAGCTCACCTGTTCTCAAATGTTCATACTGCCACTTTATATTTTTTTTAGATTTTTTCTAGCACTTCTACTCCTTGTTGCTATTCTTGTATTTTTTCTATACCTGTGGTTGCTGCTGTAATGATGAATTTCCCATACGTGGTATAAATAAAGTGTTATCTTATCTTTTTCTTTTTTCTTTTAGTGAAAGAAAATAAATTTTAATGGCAAGTCTCACTCAAGAACAGTCAATGTGGAGTAGGAATTGAATATGAAATCCTTTCTCCGTAGCAGTTTCATGAGTCGTGTGATACTATTAAATATTACATTATTCTTTTTTATATACAAGTAGCAAGCCTGCAATTTATCTATTTCCTTAGACACCTATTAACTGTTACTTGCTGCAGTTCTTTCTTGTGTCTTTGGTTTTAAATAATGAATGACTCACATAACATTAAACTGCAAAATTGAAACAGACAGATAATATAATCAGTTAATTTTATCTTGCCTCAAATGTGCATGGAATGATCCCCCCCTTGTTAATTTCCTGACAACAACCTACTACACAATACCCCAACTATTATTTCAGCTCCTCCTAAATCCCAAATAAATGTATGTATGTATTTTGGATTTATTTGTGAAATTAAATTTTTTTTTTGTTTTTTCAAATTTTATGGGTTACCTCTTAGATGATTTTTTTGTATACCTGCAGCCATTGTGCTAGTATGAGAAATAAATGCGGCTAACAATCAAAGTGATTTTTCATTATGTGTATAATTACACGTTCTGTTTTCAATTTCAGATATTATCCTGAACTTCCGCACCACCTATGTGAGTCAGTCAGGTCAGGTCGTGTATGATGCGCGATCCATTTATCTACATTACTGCACCACCTGGTTCTTTGTGGATCTGATCGCAGCTTTGCCTTTTGACCTTCTTTACGCTTTCAACATAAATGTCGTAAGATTGTCATTTTATGTATCTGGAAGTACAGTACGCCCCAAGGCTTTTCACTTTCCTGTCTCTCTAGATACACTTATTTTAAGACTGGCCGGTAACGTTTTAGTGGTGTTATTCCCTCAGAGCATTGGACTGGACATGATTATCCCTCTGCATTCACCCACTTCACTGAACATTTTCATTTGTCTGTCTGCTTTAGTTTTATTCTCAAGGTAAACTCTAGCACTTCTTGTGGATTAGTGTTACTCTGCCAAAGGCCTCAGCTGACATGCAAAGATATCTCTTTGACTGTAGTTAAAAAAAAAAAACAACAACAGAAAAACCATTCCTTCTAATAGCAACATCAAATTCAGAGTAGGTGCTTCATAATAAAGACTTTTAAAAGACACCAAATCAAGGTTAACTGGTTAAGAAAATCAAGGTTAAGAAAAGAGTGTGAGTTGCAGTTTACATTGATAGATCTTGTCTAATAGAGCATGACTTAAATAAAACTGCAGAAATAATTACAAAAAAATGATTGCTCTACGAAAACATTCTGCTCTCTTTTCTCATTGCCCAGACCTCGCTTGTGCACTTGCTGAAGACAGTCCGTCTTCTGCGTCTGCTGCGCCTCTTGCAGAAGCTAGATCGATACTCCAAGTACAGCGCTGTGGTCCTCACCCTGCTCATGTCTGTGTTTGCCTTGCTGGCCCACTGGATGGCCTGTGTGTGGTACGTCATTGGACGCAAGGAGACAGAAAGCAGTGACCCCGTTACCTGGGACATAGGTGAGCCCATTGTATGTGTGAGTTTAACAGCTCCCACTCCACTGAATCAAAAGTATAATTTTCTGTCGCAACCCCAGTGGGCCAGCTCAGCATATCTCTTAAATGCCTGAATACCTCTGCATCATTTCAACATCTAGCTTGTCCAGAGGAAGTGTAGGTCACACAGCTTTCAGTTCCATTATATCACCAGAAATACAATTATATCATTTCCCATTATATCACCTGCTGGGCATTGTATCACCAACCTAAGGGAGGAAGGCCATCCTTGGAAGCAGAATAAGAGTTGATCCACTCATCTTCTGCTCTAATCCAACAGGCTGGCTTCAGGAGTTGGGAAAGCGTTTAGAGACGCCCTACATCAACAGCACCCTGGGTGGTCCCTCCATGACAAGTGCCTACATCGCTTCTCTCTATTTCACCCTCAGCAGCCTCACCAGTGTTGGTTTTGGCAATGTGTGCGCCAATACAGATGCTGAGAAAATCTTCTCCATCTGCATTATGCTCATGGGCGGTGAGTTTATTGGTGATTGTCACAGAATTATGGCAAATGACCCAAGAGAACAATCATGTTGCTCCCCCTCGCATCTCCAGCTCTGATGCATGCAGTGGTCTTTGGCAATGTGACAGCCATCATCCAGCGGATGTATTCACGACGCTCACTCTACCACACGCGGATGAAGGATCTTAAGGATTTTATCTGTGTGCATCGGCTACCGCAACAGCTGAAGCAGAGGATGCTGGAGTACTTTCAGGCCACCTGGTCAGTCAACAACGGTATCAATGCTAATGAGGTGGGTGAAAAATGACAAATAAGGAGTCTATTCTCTGGTAAAGTTGGTTACTTTTACTGAACTGTACATGGACCATTGACTGTGTGGGCCTATGTAGCGACTTTTTTCATTAGAAAATGTACATTTGTGTGGGTTCTAGTTTTTAAATTAAGAAATACCATCCTTAAAATGTGGGTCACCTCAAATTCTCTCGAGTGTTATTCCATTTCTCTAAGTAGACAGCACCTTGCTACAGATAGAAACTCAGAAACAATGCCAGAGCCGATCCAGGAAAAGTTCCCTGTAATTAGAAGGGTAGGAGTTGAAATAGAGAGAATGCTCATTAACACCCTCATTGCTGCCATCTGTAGATAATTAATTCACTGTTGAGGACAGTGCTTACTGAGAACACGCTGGTTTTAACACCTCATGTCTGTTTTTACTCAGCAGCTTGAAACATCATGAGTGCACAACCTTTAAAACCATAGTCTGTGCCTTTTTTTTGCTCAAGGGATTTGCAGTGGTGGATGAAGTATTGAAGTATTCAGCAGATGTATTGGACTATAATATGTATTACAATGGACATTTCTTTTTTAGTTGCTGCGTGACTTTCCCGATGAACTGCGAGCTGACATTGCCATGCATCTGAACAAAGACATCCTCCAGCTGCCTGTGTTTGAACGAGCCAGCAGAGGGTGTCTACGCTCCCTCTCCCTGCACATTAAAACCTCCTTCTGTGCACCAGGAGAATATCTTATCCGCAATGGAGATGCCCTACAAGCCAACTATTTTGTCTGCTCAGGTTCCCTGGAGGTTCTGAAGGATGGCATGGTCCTAGCCATCCTGGGTCAGTGTGCATGAAGAGTGAAACCTTTTTGCTTTTACTTTCGTTTGCCTTTTTAGTGTCTGTAACCCTTCTGTTTAACCCACAATCCGCACAGGCAAAGGTGACCTCATTGGAGCTGATCTCCCAGAACATGACCAAGTAATCAAGACCAATGCAGATGTGAAGGCACTGACCTACTGTGACTTGCAGTACATCAGTGTGAGGGCTTTGAGGGAGGTCCTCGGACTCTACCCAGAGTACAGCAGTCGGTTCAGCTCTGATATCCACCACAACCTCACCTACAACTTGAGAGAAGGAAGTGAAGCTGACGTAAGAGAACCCCCGCAAACAGAAATTTCAGTGTACCACAACATCATTTATTTGCTCCTGCTCAATAATTGAAACTTAGCCATACTTTGCAGCCATTTATAAAATGCGAGTAAAATCCTTTGTTTTGACTTCAATATCTTTAGGGAGTAACAAGGTTTCTATGGACTCCCAGGGCATCTCAGGTTTTCCATCTTCACTAATTATAAATTTTAATAATTTCACTTTGATAACATCTACAGCTACAGTACAGTCTCAGTTTGCATCATGACGCATTAGTCTGTGATGGAAAATTAAGTATGAATATAAAGTATAAATAAGATGTCCCAAAGAAAAAGATAAGAAGTTTGGTCTCTTGCAGCAGAGAAAAAAACTGTTCATAGATTACACTAAATTTGCTGCCACTTCAAATCCTAGTTGTACAGTGATATGATGTGTGTGTTCATCTCAGTCTAAACACACAAACCAAATCCAACAGTTTTAAGTTATTTCTACAACTCATCAATAACACCCTGACTTTCCAACCATCCTCTCTTCAGGATCACATTACTATGGACCATAAACCTCCCTACATCATTGGGGCAGATGATGCAGAACATGGAGAAAACAAGAAACACTCTCAGCGGAAGAGATTGCCGCTGCTACAGAGAATGGGGAGCCCCATTCATCAGCCTTGTCTCAGCACCCTGTTGGGGGAGGAGCTCCACCACATCAATGCACTCCGCCTCTGTCGGTCACCTGTTCAAGGTTGTAGAGGCCACAGTCCCTCTCCTCAAGCTTTCACCAGGGAAGAGCTCTCTATATCTCCTTTGCCCAGTAATTCCAGTGACGCAGGCTTGAGCCATCAGCCTGCCAAGCTGCACATGCCATCTTTGCCTTGTGTTAGTCCACTGAACCTTAGCCCCAGGTAATTTATTTATCCTGCTTAACACAAATATCAATAAGTGATCAGTTTGCATCTATTCGAAATTATATGCCACTGATTTGATTTTGTCTCTGCTAGGGTTGTGGATGGAATTGAGGACAACAGTCATGCATTTAAATTCAATATAGAGCGGAGCGAAGCAGGGACCAATGTCACAGGTAAATCCGTGTAACTCTCCTCATTTTGGATTAGATCTCACATTATACTGTACACACCAAGTATTTCTCTGTTGTTAATCCTTTTTTCAGACCATTTAAAATTGAGTGTGAACCTGCTCTTGGAAACAGAGGAAGTGAGACAAAACATAAGCAAACTAAATAAAGAGGTATGGACATTAACATTAGAAACAACACAATGATATGAAAGAAAACAAATTTAGATGAACTTTTACCTCCAAGTTTTTACTATTTGACATTTTCATTATTTCTGCTGCATCCTCATTTATTTAGGAGTTCAAGAAAAAGCATTACATATCAGGTATAATTTCTTTTTCTTTTTAGGTGAACAACTTGAACCAAGCTGTATCTAACCTTGCCAAGGAGCTCCATGACATAATGCATTACCTACAGTCTCATAGCGCCATACTCCATTATAACACTTCAGTTTCCTCACTCTCCTATGGTACACAAATGGCCCCCGGTCTTAATGTGACTGCTTCCAGTGATTGGCAGTCTCATGTGCCTTTAAATATACCCACTGGACTACACCTCCATCATGAAGTGATTAGCCAACCTGCCGGAAATGTGTGGGGTTGCACAGGATTAGCCTCCCAGGGCCGAAGTCCCACCTTGCTGCACTCTTCAAGTCCTATGTCATCCTGTTTACATTTGTGTTGCTCTGACAGGGACGCGGCCACAGCTCATAGACTACAGAGCCAGTGTGCGCCCTTCCAAACTACAAGAACAACTCCAAACTCCCCTTACATGACCTGCTCTCATGGAGGTCCATCCCTCTTGGGACTCACTCCTGCCTTCAGTAGCTTCCCTGGGATTTCTCAGGGTCCACAGGGGACTTACATTGCCTCCATTCCTACAATGAGCAACTCTCACTTATATTCCCCGGTAAATTCTGGCTATACCCATCCATCTCAGAGTGTCCAAACCAACTCAGATCCCACACATAATGTGACCAGGCCCCTTACACCCATACATTCCTCCATCACTCCTACTGGCCAGCCACAGTATAACACTGCCTTCAGCTCTCTCAGCCCCTCATTAGCCTATACATCAATATACACAGGGCACATCCCAGGCCAACAGAGCTCTATCAACAGTCCCACACAAAACCACCCAACAGAATGCAGCTCAGACCATCAGGTGTAGGACATTGCATGTTCTCTGCTGCGACAGGTAACAGACAAAGTCTCTTGAGCAATATATAGCAATTTCTCTGCTATATAGAGAAAGGACAGACAGTATTGAAACTCAGGGTGGAGGCAGCTGTAATCCAACCACAGATGTTCAGGCACCTCTCTTGGACATCAAAGGAATACAAAACCTGCAATGATGACACCAGTATCTTGTATTAATGTCTTACATTGATGATTTTATTGTAGTTTGGTGTTATGTTTCCATGTAATAGATGCCCTGCACCCAGATGCATGAACAAATGTTGAAATCCGCCTGTCAGGACAGAGTAAAACATTTTGTGAAGACAGTATGCATGGTTTTATGTGACAAGGCAATGGGTATGCAGCGCCACTTAGTGGTGATAGGCAGTCACAGAAACAAAATGCATTGACGTCATCACGCTGAGCACAGAAGGGTAAATATGGAGCTAATTAGATTTTTCCACTTGGAATACAATGAGGTGAAGCGAGAGGAAAAAAGCAGGAGTACAGCTGTGCAGTTAGCAAATTTTTTCCCCACACATTTTGTGTGTGATTCATTTAATTTATGTTAAATATACATGTCCATTGAGCATAAGACCTTCAGCGACCAGGCACCGTCTGGGGCGCCGAAAAGGGGGAGAAAAGGAGAAGGATTCCAGGGGCCCATGACTGAGAGGGGCCCAGAGAAGCCCCTAATAAAATTATAATTTATATAAATTATAAATTTTAAAGATTCTTTTCATGGGGCCCAAAATCCCTAGCGGCACCCCTGGGCACCGTCACTGTAGAGGTAAAGCATTCAGATCTCTGCAATTCTCCTGCTGTGCACTGCACAAGCACTCATTCATTAAGAATGTAGTGCAATTTGTTTAAATAACGTTGCACATCTAAGTCACCTAAAGTCATGTAGCCACTTTTCCCATGGTGGAAAGTTTGCACACACTGGTCAACTTTAAACTGACTGTATGGTCAAGTAATTTCTGTTACAACCCATTTTTTGCAGGTTCTATTAATACAGTCATAAGGGATTATGTCAGAAATACAGCCTGACTCTGATCTAAGATTAATTTTTCATCAGCCATTATGAGCTGTCTTGCTTTACTGTTTTGTACATTTAAGGACCTGAGTGCTGAGTCCTATTTGATTGATTGATCACATCTGTACATTGCATGAATTGCTTTAAAAATTACAATCAATACGCAAAATACTTTAAATGTTGCAGGTGTCTTTTTTTCCTGGTGTCTCTGAATTATCACATCCATTTTAAAATAAAACGAGGGAAACTACACGAAATATCACCTCTCTGCTTTAATTCAAGTAATTTTCTTTTGAAAAAACAAATATGAACAATATCAGAATTGAAATATGCAGTATTTATCGTCCCAATATATAATTTGATAAGCATTTTATGGTCGACTCTAAATTACCTTAACATAGCTACATAATGCAGTGCAAAGTAGCTCCACAGAACAGCTATAACAGTAAAATGTTGCATACATCACTCCCAAAAAATAACAATAACAAATAACACAATATATTTTTTTCTGCAGATCAATTACTTACTGATGATTTTCCTTAAGTACAATCTAAAATAAAAGACTTCTGCTTATAATGGAGTGTTTTTGGTAAAGACAAGAGTCCTGGACTACGTAAACCCCAGCTAGCAGCTGCTGAGCTGCAGACAGCGGTGTTTTATGCAGACTGCAGCTTTTTCATTGGTCAGACATACAATGACAAAAAAGTGGGAGGTTCCCGGAAAAATTGCTAACCGGAAGGGAAGGCCAGAGCCGAAGAAGAAGAAGAAGAAGAAGAAGAAGAAGACGACTAAGAAGAAGAAGAAGAAGAAGAAGAAGACGACGACTAAGAAGAAGAAGAAGAAGAAGAAGAAGAAGAAGAAGAAGAAGACGACGACTAAGAAGAAGAAGAAGAAGAAGAAGAAGAACAACGACAACGACAACATAGAGCCGCCGTCGATGAGACTAGCAAAAGAAGAAAAAGTATCGTAAGTCAGACAAGTTGAAATGATGAAAGACGGGTGTAAAGAGGGACGCCTGAGGCTTGTTGGCGGTTTTTTTTGTCGACGAGCTGTTAACAACTCTTCTGCCAAAATTTGATCTGCCGATCAGCCAAGTCCGAGTTCGACCGAAATGTCCATCTGACTGGAGCGAGACGGCGAGCTCTTAGCACTGACACCACAGAAAATGTCCAAACGAACGAACAAACAAACAAACAAACACCGACTGACATACATAGCAAGTCTGTATATCATGGTCTGTCAGATGTCAAAAACAGCCAACGAAGAGGAGCCGAGAAAAGGAAAGTTGACTAATGACGTTATCGACACTTGGCTGTATCTGCTAATCCAGCTAATGCTTTCACAATTTCAAGTTTCCCTTATCTCTGGGGCTCTGCATTAGTTGTCAGTTTGTGTTAGCTAGTGCTAAAGCTAGGTGAACGACCAGGTCGGTTTCTGCTGCTGTGTATTTCAAGGGTCATTTTGTTAGGCAATTGCTTGGTCCAAATAAAAGTGAATTGCATGCTATCTAAGTTCATGATTGCGCTTGCTCCACTTTAACGGGCTATCATCACTTTAATGGCTTACTCTGCTTTAAAACATACTGTTGAATATATTCAGATCCACTGCGGTTAGCTACTGTACCTGGCCAGCTATTTTTATAATGTCAAGTAGCCACTGTTATGTTAAAGTTAGCTAATTTCTCTGCTTAAGATAGTTGGAACCAGACAAAAGATTAATTTTGTGGTATAAATTTAATGGATGATATTTGCATTAGTTTTTCATTCTCAAGTAATTATCCGTTTTATATTTGAGACCTTCTGAGTTTACAGTTGAGCCTCTTAATTCCCTGAAATTTAAAATGGCCTGCAGGTTGTGTGACAGCGTTTTGTTTCTTTTTTGTAATTATGAGTTGCATTTACAGCAGACATTAACTTATAAACCTTTCTTGAAGCTTTGATACAGGCTCTCATGTTAATGTGTTTCACAGTTTGACAGGTCACTAAATACCTGCGTGCTCTTACTTTCAGAGGTGTCATCACATAATGTGTCATAAGGTGTTTGTGATGTAAGCTTTTGTGTTCCTGCACGTGTTCCTTCTTACATTTACTAGCGAATGTAGTCACATCTGCATGTGTTGTCACAGCTCCTGTTTGCACGTTATTAAAAGCAGCAAAGCTTAGACCTTTGAGATAGAGAGGGAATTTGCAGTTACATTGAGTTGCTGTTATGTTTATGGTGTATGGACCTTGTCCTTCTATATTGGTGACACATCCTGACAAACCAGGCCTTAAAGAAGAATTGCAAATTTACTCCCCACACTGTATGATTTGTGTAAACATGGCTTCATTAAGAACATCCCATGCTTTTCTTTTTTAGGTGGTTTCGGCACTGTCTTTGAAACTCCGTATTCTTGAACGGACTAATTTCTGTAGTTATTTTTGTGTGCTGCAGCCAACTCCAGTAAACCAGACTTGCTTTTGTTTTGGTTTTTTTTTTTGTTTGTTTGTTTGTTTGTTTTTTTGCTGTCTTCTTCTCTTTTCAGATGGGAGCTGATGTGTGGGCTTTTGTTTTGATAATTTAGCAAAAACTGCTAACAAAACATAGAACAGACAACAGGTGTTTTTGTGTGCCTGGAGGAGTTGTGAGCTTCAGTAAAGTATTTATTTTAATTGCAATTAGTATGGAAAGCAATATCAGTAAATTGAATTTGTAAGAGCTGCCTTTATTTTGTCCTTAGATATGTATGTCGCATCAGAGTCAACCTTTGCTGTAAGATCCATCTTGTATGTCATTGCGTAATGTGTTGCCTCTAAAACCGTCCTACATTTTGTTATAATTTCTTAAACATTGTAATTTCCTTAAACTACACATATTTTATTTGGATTTACGGATGAGCACAAATCTTGGTTTGGTCACCGAGCTTTTCACAAAGAAGTCACAAGAAAAGGAAGTGCCTGTGATTTCCTATCGGTCTTGCTAACTACTAGTGATGAGTATCCTGTTTGCTTTTCCTGAGTTATGTCACCAGTTTCCCATCCAAAATGTCACTCTGTTATTTAGTAGAAACTTGAACTTCAGAAGGGATTACATTTGATCAACAGCTGTTTGCCAGTTCTTTCACTTGAGACCTCAAGGGGGGAACAATGTAACATATACATTCTTTGGCAGTAATATCTTTACTTTGAGTTCATGGTTTCAGTGGGTATTTCCTCTTTCCAAGAGCCTGATTTGGCGGAATAGACAAAAGGAGGATGGTGATGCAGCCCCTCATATCAGACACCACCAGTTCTTCAAGGACCCCACCCTTCAAATTAAGTGAACTGCACAAGCCCTTACTTGCTTTCTTGTAACTTGTATAGTCAAAGATTGTTGGACTGCTACTTAAATGCAATGTTTGACTGAATTAAGAGCCCAAGCTCTCTCTTGGTGTGCAGCAATTTTTTTTGTGGGGTCTAAAAGTTAAAAACTTTCTTGGGAAAAAAGTTGCTCTTTTAAGAAATTGGCTTGTAATACTTAAAAATCTGTTGACAGAAACTGGGAATTGACCATTTTGCAGAAGTTTGTAGAATAATTGATTTTTGATATACAGGTATTTAGTTGGGCACATCCCCTCATCTATAGATGTCGTGCACTGCTATCCCTGCGAAGTGCTTGGATGTCAAGCTGGCAACAGAGCATACAATGAATATTTCACGGGCTCTCCCTCTAGTCTGCTCCTTCTTGTCTTTTCTCCTCCCCCTCTCTCTGACCCATGTCCCACTGTCTCAATCTCTCTCCCTCTCTGACCCACTTCCCTGTGGAGGGCTTCAGAGCCCATTAGGGATGCCATCAAAGCACCCGTCCAAGGCTGCTGAGGATATGCGAAAGTCTGAATGATCTAAGAAAGAGCTTCTAATTGCAACCTACCCATCTCTATCTTTTGCACACCGTTTCTGCAACGATAACCTGTAGGTAGCAGACTAGGTGTGAGAATTTTACAGAGTAATTAATTATTTAGCTGTTAATAGGTCTATTATTCAGTGTGTCTTGGTAGTAAAATACATCTGCTTTGCCTTCTTTAGGTCCCTGCTTCCCTTTCTGAAACCCTCCTCTGCTGTATTCACTCTATGTGAAAAGCTGTAGCACAGGTTTTTTTGCACTGGTTGTCACAAATACAAATGACTATTCTGATGAACAAAACCTCTTCCTTCTTTTCTGGTGTAGGTCCATGTTACTGACTAGGTTATCCAAACCAGATATATCCCTGTATATGGTCAGGATAATTGTTCCCTAAATGCCACTCTTGAGTACATCTTCTCTTTAAGAAGCTTTGAAAACCAATTATGGCTTGAATTTGCAAAGTTTAAGGTGTTTTGTTGGCTCTGTTCATATCTTTTCCTTGTTTCCTATAGTGAAGAATGTGAACAGGTGAGACCTCAGCTCTGCTACTTGCAATCAAATGAGTGCAGACCGACTGTCTGACACAGTGAACAGAGTCCCTTTATTCCTTCTCTAACGCTCCGGTTCTTTGAGGATTTCCTCTGCTCTTTCAGGGCCTGTGGGAAGTGTGTCTTCTAACTAAAGAGCCCAGTGAAACCTTAGTTCACTCTATATGATATCTAATGTAGTTGAATACAGGTGTGTGCCCATCTATCTTTGTTAAAATCCTTATCAAAAGCAGGCAAATTTGATAGTGTACCTAAGTTGGAGACTGTTTCTCTTATCTCAACCTATGTTATAGCCAATTTATTTTTAATGATTGAGTAGAAGGGTGAAACAGTGGAAGAGCTGAAGATTCTGGTCTGTGACAGTGAATCCTAAAATTATACTAATGCTGTTGAGCATAATGAAAGATACAGGCCTGCACATCTGAAATGAGTGAATGTATGGCTGGTGCACAGTACTGTCAAATGAAACATGCCAGTTCTGAATATTTCAAGGACAGAGCCATGATCTCCTGTCACATGCTGGAGATTAAGCCCAGCTCAGCACCAAGCTGAGAAAAAGACCAGCACGACCAAACTCTGTAGACTCTGAGCAGTGACATCTTTACTTGGGTTTTCCTCATCTAAGTGTTTTCTCTCTTTCTTTGGAACGGTCTAATGTCCTGCTTTGCTTTAGTACACATTGTGTTTCTGCATTAAGATGTCCCAGTGACAAAATGAGGCTATCCCTCGTTTTAGTGTGCTCAGCAGTAGAATGTCTCCTGCAATCTTCACTTCCTGCTTCGAGTTGAGTTGTGTTTCCTGTCCTTTGACCAAGCAGAAGCTGGCTGACCTCATCTGTATCAACCAACTGAAAAAAGATTAGGCAAGGTTTCACATACTGAAAAGAGAACAAGCATATTTTGTATGCTGTTATCCTCTAAAGCAGAATTGTTTATTTGTGGTAACTTTTGCTGGGTGAAACAATTCAATATGATTTACAGAAATGAAATTCTGTGTTACAGGTTTGTCCTACTGTTGATTGTCATGTGTAAAATGGCACAAACACTGAGTTACATTTTATTAATGCCATTAGGTCCAGCCCAAACAAATGTTGTCACAGGAAGGTGGATTCAATTGATAGATTTTTATTTTGCTACTTACCTCCAAACTGTGGCCAGACATCTTTTAAGAGATGAGTCATAGCAACAAATATGTTAAGTTGATGCTTGGTAGGGTGTCTGGGAGAGGCATCGTGCAATGCCTTTAACAACATTTACATCTGTACATCAGCTTTAGTGCTGATGAATTTTACATAACATTAAGTTTTACATTACTCATGCTTCCAATTACCCATTCCCAGCAGGAACAAGGAATTAAGCTGTTTTTTGTTTTTTCTTTAGTTGTTATCAAGCACTCCATTAAGTTTGACTAATCACAGGTTGCATAGAATTGTTGTTTTAATGGAAAATTTAATTTCATCATGAAGCGCTTAATATCCTGCAAATCTTGTGTTTTTCA
Organism: Remorina albescens; assembly: GCA_034769265.1. Taxonomy (NCBI): domain Eukaryota; kingdom Metazoa; phylum Chordata; class Actinopteri; order Carangiformes; family Echeneidae; genus Remorina; species Remorina albescens. The sequence goes on from CM068493.1 coordinate 6,147,120, forward strand.
GCTCGCAGTGGTGAGGTCTCATCTCCATCTGGGCTCATCTACCTGCCTGAAGGGAACTCATCTTGCTCAGCCCCACCCAGCCCTCACTGGCCCCTGTATTGTGCCCAAGTCAACCAGACGTCCTGCCCCCTCTTCTCCCAGCTTCTTCCTACTACTTTCTCCCCGTTTTAAACACGGCACTATGGCAGGGCGAGGTGGACCAGCACGGACCAACGGCACTGCAGCAAACAACAAAATTTGCCAGTTTAAGCTAGTGCTGTTGGGGGAATCAGCAGTGGGGAAGTCCAGCTTGGTGCTCCGCTTTGTTAAAGGCCAGTTCCACGAGTACCAGGAGAGCACCATTGGAGGTGAGTCGTTTTGTTTGTGAGTCATGCCCTAATGATGGCACCCCAGCTGCATATCGCTGTAGAAAGGTACCTTAGTCATTCAAGATTAAAGGCCGTCTTTTTCCTGACGCCTGTTCTGTGTGTAGGTAGGTGCGTAGGTGGACTCACAGAAAGGATCATTTTTCCTAAGTCATGTCTGAAGTATATACTGAATGAGATTATTTCAAACTTGTCTTACTGTCACTAATGGATAATAATTTTTGTAGCCAGTCTAAACAGGTTTTTAGTGTTAATGTACAAAATGAATGCTGAAGAAAACATATCCTTGCCAATACAGAGATGCTACTTGCTTGAGGGCTTAATCTTTTCTGTTGTGAGAGCTACAGAGAGGGAGCGGCAGAACCAGTTTTTCTGATCACCTGACTCCCACGAGCCATCAAGCTCCTCTCGCATGGCAGACATCTGTATTGATTTCTGTGAAAACAAATTACATTTTGGAATAGTTCCTGACTGTAATGAGATGAAGAGAAAAGGGTTTTAGACTGCATTCTGTTAATATTGGTTCTTTGGCAGCAGATGAGTGAGGTTACATGAAATGAGAAGAAATGGAGATAACAGTGGGAAGTTGCTGGACTTCCTTTGGATGAGTAAAGCTAATTAGCCATTTAAAGAAGAATAAGACATGGCTGTGGTAACATATCTTTGACTATGTAATTTTTCTAAATTACTAAAGACCAATTGTAGTCTCTTCATCATCGTGGCTTCAGGCTGAGGGCCACAGAAGTAAACTTTTAACTGAGATGTTACAAGTGCAGATACTCAGTCCATCCACAAAAGCAATAGTGACAGGTTTCCTCTTGTGTCAGCATACTAGGTTTAATAGAGTTTTTAAATAAACAGATGAATGTTGAGTAGGTATGATGAGAAAATCATTGATAAATGCTAATAACTGAAGATAATAAAAAATGACATGATTCGTAAGTGCAGCATATTAATTTCTTCCATGCAGCCATATTAATGTTGAATTTCTGTATAACTGAAAAACTTACATCTGACCAGGTCACAGGAGATACTGCTGATTTTATCATTACCCCACCATATTCTTTTGATGTATGGCTATATGGAGAGATTTTTTTTTTTTTTTTTTCACATAATTCACAAAGGCTCATATTTTTCTGTAGAAAACAGCTAGACTAATATCTCTTGTCAGGATAACAGAATAACATAACTGAACATTTTCTACAACTCTTATAAATATTAAATTAAAAAGTGATTTTCCATAAATAATATGGCTAAATTAAGGAAATTGCTTGAAATATGCATCCATAAGCACAACTGCAGTATAAAATATGAGGGAAACTATTAAATGTAATACGTAAAGACAAGTGAAATTGCAACCTAACTGCTCTTGGTGTCTTTTTTTTTTTTTTTTAATGTTGAAACAATTTTTCTTTCCTGTGTGAGGTTACATATGACTAACATACCATATGGATGTAGAGACAGGATGCTAAGTGCTTACGCTGCCCAAAGACTCATCACGAGTCAGCATATTGTTTTTGCTGGTGAACTTGTATTCAGCCGCATGCCTGGTCAAAGATTACTGAGCTTTAAACTATGTGCTTGGGAGTGCTCAGTTTCCCCTGTCATGTGACAGTCGGCTGAGTAGGCGAGTTGTATCCAGTTGTGCCTCCTCCTGCCATTCATGAGATAAATTATACATTATTCAGAGGATTTTTGTGTATTTTCACTGTTGTTTCCTTGATTGTGCTTAATTAAGGTTAATTCTGAAGAGGTAACATTTGTCTCTTGCTGTATGGGAGGGTATTTCCCTTTCAGTGTTGGAGATATAACATCAAATTTAATTCAAATCTTCTGTTTCTTATTTTTATTATACATTTGATGCTGATGTTCCCAGTTGTTTCATTATGGCCTTAATCTTTGTGTTTTGAAGCTTAAATAATAAACTTCATCTCTGTAGATAACATGCCTGTGACTTTCCTTTCTGCTTTTCACATACCATTTCTTTTCCAGCTGCCTTTCTCACACAGACGGTATGTTTGGATGATACAACAGTCAAGTTTGAGATCTGGGACACTGCTGGACAGGAACGGTATCACAGTTTGGCACCTATGTACTACAGGGGAGCCCAGGCCGCCATCGTGGTCTACGATATCACCAACACAGTGAGTGTATGAGACTGTGGCTGGACGTTAACCAAGACACTCACTCAAGTCTTATGTACTTTGTTTGCTGACCCTTGTCTTTCAGTGCGAGTTGGTTGATGATTGCTTAATTCAGCAGACAGCTAAAGACCTTTGCTCTTTTATATTTCACAGTTGAATCTAACATTTAGAAATTTCACCAGTGAATTGAAATTGAAATTGAAATTAGTTTTTTTGGTTTTGTTTTTTGTTTTGTTTTTTTCTTTTTAAAGGATACATTCGCACGTGCAAAGAACTGGGTGAAGGAGCTCCAGCGACAAGCCAGCCCTAATATTGTTATTGCACTGGCAGGAAATAAAGCAGACCTGGCCAACAAGAGAGCTGTAGATTTCCAGGTAAAGAGGAACCTTTACAGTTGGACTTTATATTTTTAGGTCTTTGAATCATTCAATTGAGGAATCAAGGAAGCTACCACATTGCCCTTGAATACATCAGTTTTGTTTTTATAATTTTTAGGAAGCACAAGCCTACGCAGATGACAACAGTTTGCTTTTCATGGAGACTTCAGCCAAGACTGCTATGAATGTCAATGAGATTTTTATGGCTATCGGTAAGTGAACCCCAGGACAGACACATTTTACTGTTATGTGCAGCTACAACAATAAAGTGATCACCTAACTTTTTTGAAAGCTAACACACAAGTCTTGGGGCGCAACTAACATTTACTTTCAGCATCAATGAATCTGCCATTTCTTATGTAACTGAAGAATAATAAATTTGATTATATATAGTTGTTCACTTCACTGTAATATATATGACAAAGAATAGAAGCAAATCCTTGAATTTTGCAAGCTTGAACTATTTTGACTTAATCAAATAATTGTTTTAATAGTTTTTATTGAATGCAGATTTATCTTCTTTTCAATTAGTTAATTTTCTCAAACATTTTTGGTTCTAGATTTTCAATATGATTTTCTATATGTTGTGCTCCAGTAAACTGATAAAATATCTTTCGGTTTACAGCTGCTGTGATACAAAACAATCCTACATTTCTTATGTTTTATAGACAATCAATTAATCCAGAAAATAATTGGCAGAGTTGAGTGTAGAATTTAATTTTTCATTACCATAGTGCACAAATTAATGAATTGTACTCCTGCCCCAAAACAGCCAAGAAACTTCCTAAGAACGAACCTCAGGGTGGAGCGGGCAATGGTGGACGAGCCAGAGGTGGCGTGGACCTGCAGGAAGCTGCACCACAGGGCAGAAGTGGCCAGTGCTGTGGGGGCGGGAACTAACCAACACAATGAGTCAGCTGATCCAACCAATCTACAGCTTCGATCAACCAGAACAGATATTAACCAACCGTCAAAGAATGTCCCAGGGGTCAAACCAAACGGTGGTCCTACCAACTACCCTATTGGCACCAATTAACTGTTTGGCAAATATGTCCACTGGCCAGTAAACTGCCAGATCTCCCCAGGGATCCAACTGAAAAGCCAACCAACAGACCAAGAAATCAACAAACACATTTATTCACAGAATCATGTTTGAACCCCAGGACTTGCCAATCTATGACCTCTCTATTGTTAATGGACACTTGACATCACTTTACAAGAAAAAAATGTCCCACTCTTGGAAGAAGGAAAAAAAATCAAGATCAGTCATTACCAATGGCACTTAATAGAGCCATCTTTCACTTTTGTTTCTGTATTTGTGTAGAGGAAAAAGAAAATAATGCAACAGGAAGGATTATAAGCAAGCTCATTGGCTCTGTCCCTTCTCTTTTGCCCCCCTGCTTTCCCATGCACCAATGCACCATACACTTCTGAAGTATTTCCATCTAGCTCTCGTGACACTGTTTAAACACAGATCCAGGTGCATGCAGCAGTCCCTTCACTTTTCTGTCTTGTTCCTGGTTGGCTTTCTGGAAAAGATGGGGAGCGAAGGTTTGTAACAGGAGATCGAGAATGGACAGATAATTCCTTCTTGATAGAGCTGTGTATATGGAATTCTTACATTGTTATTGTCATTATCATTATTATAATAATTATTATTACTACTTCAACTTCTTTTGACTGTTCAGTATGGTTTTAAATCCTGGACTTGAAGGTTTTACAATCATCCATCTATGCTATCAAACCATATACAGTAAATCATGGTTTCTTAACACTCCCCATTTTAGCATTAATTTAATGTTTTTGAATCATCAGTGTACAATGACAAATACATGAGAGATTTCTTGACCAAAATCACAACTGTGTTGAAAACATTGCTGTATTTGTCTAAACTTTTCAAGTTTAGAATCAATAATTAGTTATTGTCAAAACAATACCTTCCCAATCTTGACATGATTTTCTGTCAACCATAATTATTTTGTGGATAATTTTTTTTTTTTTTGTCTTAATTTTTTTTCTGAGGATCTAAGGTATTAAATGCACTGGTTCTGTCTCATTATCTTTGTGAATCACAATGTTATCCTTTTTCTTTCCTGTTTCTGTTCTCTTTGTTTTTACTTTTCGTATCAAGGAGGGGCTGCTTTCAACAGCGTTGTCGTACTGTTATGGTATCAACAACTAGCACAACAATACCTACACAGCAGCCACTGCTGTAGGTGGGGGATAATGGGTAGAGAGTGAAAGGGGGGGGAGTGTAATTTTACGAATAAATAAGGGGAAGGTTTCTCTTTGTATGCCTGTTTAAATTCTTTCCTCTGATATCATCTGTGTTTATCCTTTGATATTTACACTGGTCACACTAATTTGCAATAACTAACAGTTAGAAATGTATGGAATTGGCACAGCCTGACAGACCTTGGCTGTACACAGCTGTTCAGAGTTTAATGCTTGCCTGATGTTCTTTAAAATCAGGCTCTGGTTTTGTTTCCATTTCTAAAATTGACATTACCATCTGGATTGAGTTTATGGGAGGGCTTTGTTGTCATTTTCGATATTTATTAGGATCAACATTTATTAGCATCATGAAATATGCTCAAGCTGTTAAGCTTTAAAAAAAATTATGTCTGTTGTTGCTTAAACTTGCTTAACACATTTTACCTTCCATTAAAGGAAAACAAGTATATTGTACTTCCAACAAAGATTGTGCCAAGGTTTATATACATTTTTGTGAAATAAGTTTTGAGCCCAAATCCAAAGTTATCCCATCCCAGTTCTTGATAGCATATAGAAAGTTCATATGTAACCAATTCTGTACAATCTGTATACAAAATATCTAAATCAAATTGTTATTTATATTCACAGTGACTGAACCCTTTTAAATATTAAAAAACTACATGACCCACATTTATAACTACATGGAAGGCATTGATTTCAACTGCACTTGTTATCCTGGTTTCCCCAGGGTGGGGCCATAACAGCAGCAGGTTAGGTCATGTAACAAAGGTGCTTCTGGATTAAGTCATGTCTTTCATGATGTTAATGTTAGTGTACCTAAGGCAGATACACTGACAGTTCTGAATCAATTTCTTATTGTGATATAACAGTGTTTATTGGAATTAATTGTATCACTAAGGGCTGTGAAATGTTTGATGATAGAATGAAGTTTATTAATACATAAACTATTCAGACTAACATGACTGATTTCCTTCATGGATACTTAAACTGAGTGCAAGAAGTACGCAGAAATGATTTTTATTACAATTATATAACATGGTGCCTTTCCTCACTGACGAATAAGGGGCTCAAGAAGACTCATCTCCTGCCACCTAGTGGTCTTGGGGAGTAAATACAACTGCCTTCCACTGGCATCAAGGCAGGGAAAAAACACAATACATTTATATTTAAAAAAAATTAAAAGGTAAAAAGTCACGGTTTCATACACTAAGGATGATAAAGACTTTTTTGACCCTTTAAACTTGATCCACGGTTGTAGTTGGGGGGGTCTGACCTCTGGAGGACCAGAAACTATTATCAATAAATACATCAAAACAGACAGTTACAAAGTATTTGGAGTATCTATAATAAAGATAATAAATAAAAACAAAAATTGAGGATATATGATCGACACTGATGCAAAGAGGCTGCTTCCGGGACAACATGTATTTTTTGTGCATTGAAAGAAGTCATCTATCTAGTTTGGGGTCAAATAAGTCAAATATCTGGCTTGGTGCTTAAATTAATAGTGTGCATAATCCATACCTTATGTCTTATTTAAACGTGTTGAATCAGAAAAATGCGAAAAAGCAATTTTCCACTTCTTTACAGCGCCGCGGTCTCCCTATTCCCAGATTTCCGACAGCCACTGAAGGCAGCATACGGGCTAACTCGGAGCTGAGCAGCCGTGCAGCAGCGTGGATATGTCGGATCCGGCGGCTCAGGCCTTGCAACCCCGGCTTCTCCAAGCCCAGTCCGCTGGGTCAGCGGGGTCCAGTTCGGCCGCCACAGGCTCCGGACCGGGAAACAGTGACCCGGCCAGACCGGGACTGAGCCAGCAACAGCGGGCCAGCCAGAAGAAAGCCCAAGTCCGAGCTTTCCCGCGGGCGAAGAAGCTGGAGAAACTTGGCGTATTCTCCGCATGCAAGGTAGCTAAGCTAGCTAGCTAGCTAGCTAGCTTAGCTAAAGTTCACCACAACAAAGCACTCTCCGGGTGCTGTTAGCAGCCGTGTATGTGAGGCAGCACACGGTGGCACAGTCAGGAAAAAATAAAAATAAAAGAATAAACGAGCTAACGCAAATGTTAAGTTTGTAGCTCGCTAGCTAGCTTCAGTCCGGATACTTGTATTATCCACAGTCAATGTCTGCAGATACGTTTACTGCCTGCTAGCCAGTCATTCATTGACGTGCAAATCCTGCAGCAGAGTTGCTGTTTGAGTGTTCATTTGGTGTTCAGTCTATTATGTGTATTCTCAGGCTAGTGACACTTGTAAGTGCAATGGATGGAAAAACCCAAATCCACCTTCAGCCACACGTATGGACCTGCAACAGCAAGCGGCCAGCCTGAGCGAGCCGTGCCGCAGCTGTGGACATGCTCTGGGTACAAACAACCGCCTCACACCTACTCCACCCCTCCCCTGCCTTTATCACTGTCTCAGTGACCGTGTGTATATTGTGTTTGACGCCTTGTCCACAGCTGATCATGTGTCCCACTTGGAGAACGTGTCCGAGGATGAGATTAACAGGCTGCTGGGGATGGTGGTGGACGTGGAGAATCTTTTTATGTCTGTGCATAAAGAGGAGGACACCGACACCAAACAGGTCTACTTCTACCTTTTCAAGGTGAGCAAATGCATCTCTGGCCGTTGTAACAGACAAAATAGACCAGCCTGCCAAACACTGAAAACTCATCTTTCAGCCGCGATATCTGATCTTCACCGGTCCCCAGTCAACACTGCTGATTTTTACACTCTTCTCCTGTAGCTGCTGAGGAAATGCATCTTGCAGATGAGCCAGCCAGTTGTAGAAGGGTCTCTTGGAAGCCCACCATTTGAAAAGCCCAACATTGAGCAGGTGAGCATTAAAACTAAAACTATTAGGATGACCCTGTTCCCCTCTGAAAATGGGAAGGCATCTTATGTTTATTCATATTGTCTGCTAGGTTGCAGCATCATCATCACATTTCACTTTTGCCTTATTTTGTGTGTTAATGTGTTTATTTTTATTTCAAAGGGGGTTTTGAATTTCGTTCAGTACAAGTTCAGCCACCTGGCACCAAAGGAAAGGCAGACCATGTTTGAGCTCTCTAAGATGTTCCTCTTGTGCCTAAATTACTGGAAGCTGGAGACGCCGACTCAGTATCGCCAACGCACACAGAAAGATGATGGGACAGCATACAAAGTAGACTATACCAGGTGTGTGCACACAGTAGATGATGAGTATTTGTTCATATTTTTACTAATCAATAAATGGATTGGCGTATACATTTACAGGCCAGATAACGAGATCCTGATATCAGTTTTTACAAAAGCAGTGTTTGTGCTTGTCACTCCCAGGTGGCTGTGCTACTGCCATGTCCCCCAGAGTAATGACAGCCTACCGCGCTATGAAACTACTCAGGTGTTTGGCCGCAGTTTGCTGAAGTCCATCTTCACTGTGACCCGACGCCAGCTCCTGGAGAAGTTCAGAGTGGAGAAGGATAAGCTGCTGCCCGAGAAACGTACCCTCATCCTCACACATTTCCCGAAGTAAGGAAAGATTTTATTACTAAGTGTAGTGGTATCTCACCGATGTGTGTTGGAAAAGATCAGGTTTATGTTTCAGCTTCAAAAAGCTCATGTAAGGAATGGGCAGTGCCTGCACAGTGTAAATCCCTAGATTCATCTGTTTGAAACTTGTCTGTGTTTACTTTACATGTGTTGTCCTCAGGTTTCTGTCCATGCTGGAAGAAGAAATCTATGGTGAGAATTCACCCATCTGGGAGGCTGACTTCACCATGCCTGCATCTGATGGCACACAGTTAGGACATCAGACAGGTGCGAAGGGGTTTTCATCTTGGTGTAATCCTTTCAGTAGGATGAGACCAGTCAATACAAGATTACATCATGTGCATATTTGGTACACACATTCCCCCCACAAAAATCGGTTGTTCTGTGGTTAAAATAAATAAGACTTATTAATAATGTCAAGAGATTTTCTCATAGAATCTGGTAGTCTAATCGTAAACTTAGTGTGACAGAAATTTGTATTTAGATGGTGTTGTCATTTGTTATACAGTGGGAGGCATATTATGAATGTTGGATTAAAGTGAAAGTAGTAGTGAGTGCAATACATGTACAAACATAAGGCTTTAGCAATTTTCACAGTTTTTCTCTTGGAATATAATTAACTACACACATCTTGGTGTCTTTCCTTTGCAGTGATCAGTCCTGCTGCAGTGTCAGGCTCCCCTGCTCTGTCTAAAGGTCTGAGCAGCATCTCCTCCCTGGGCAGCATGGACAGTGGAGGTGCCGAGCCCATCACAGGTATGTGAGCACAACTCTGCTTCTCTTTTATTAGCTTCTACCACCTTATCAGGAACTGCAGTGGGACACTCATATGTCCCATGCCGTTTTAGGATATGTAGTATGTTTAACATGAAAACCTGAGTGATGATTGAATACATCACACTGCTGCTGATTGGATAAATGCATGGATAAACAGGTGATTTTCCTAATGTTTCTTCATGAGTGTAAATGTAGTGAAGTTAATATTGTTAATGAAACAATGAGACTGACACGTCTACAGTCCTTTTTTTTTTTTTTTAAGCTTTCTTCATTGCTTTGACCTGAGAAATTTTGCTGTCTGTTCAGGAGAGAAACGGAAACTTCCGGAGGCATTGACCCTGGAGGATGCTAAGAGGATACGTGTGATGGGAGACATACCTATGGAGCTGGTCAATGAAGTTATGATGACAATCACTGACCCTGCTGCTATGCTTGGACCAGAGGTTAGTCATTTAAACCGAAAGGGTTTGCTAAGATGAGAGCAGCAACAAATTTAGATTGGAGTACTGACAGGTAACGTTCACTTCTCTAGACAAATCTGCTGACACCAAATGCCGCTCGAGATGAGACTGCCAGGCTGGAGGAGAGGCGGGGCATTATTGAGTTCCATGTCATTGGAAACTCGCTTTCCCAGAAGTCCAACAAAAAGATCCTAATGTGGCTGGTGGGCCTGCAGAACGTGTTCTCTCATCAGTTACCTCGCATGCCCAAAGAGTACATAACACGACTGGTGTTTGACCCGTAAGTAGGTATTCTTAGACCAAATGCTGTACATCAGTGGATACCTTCACACCGCTGACATGTCCCACTTTCACAGGAAGCATAAGACCTTAGCCCTCATAAAAGATGGCCGTGTCATCGGAGGCATTTGTTTTAGGATGTTTCCCACTCAGGGCTTCACAGAGATTGTCTTCTGTGCTGTCACATCCAATGAACAAGTTAAGGTACATAAACTTTTTTTTTTTTAATCTGACAAGAGAAAGAGTGATCCAAATAGACTGAGGTGCACATTCAGACTTCTCTGTTGGCTCTAGCATCTAATGGCTTATCCACCGCAAAACCCAACTTCTCATGAAGTACTTTATTTTCAATAGGATTTCTGTTGCATTTGCTAAAGAAAACCAAACCACATACATTTTTCCAGGGTAGCCTTTTTTCCTTCCACTTAACCCTTAATATGAAAGCAATGGTATTTTGACAGACCACAGTAGTCTTGAGAATCTGAACGTGAAAATTCTGTTTTTCAAACTGCCTTCTCTCTCGTCTCTGAAGGGCTATGGTACCCACCTGATGAACCACCTGAAAGAGTACCACATCAAGCACAACATCCTCTATTTTCTCACTTATGCTGATGAGTATGCCATTGGCTACTTCAAGAAGCAGGTACTGCAGGCGTGACCTGCGCATTAGCTTTGTCATTTCCTCTCCCACTGTCTTGTCTCTTCGTTAATTTGTTTTTTCCTCACAGGGCTTTTCCAAAGACATCAAAGTGCCGAAGAGTCGATACTTGGGGTACATCAAAGACTACGAAGGAGCGACCCTCATGGAGTGTGAGCTGAACCCGAGGATCCCCTATACTGAGCTTTCTCATATAATTAAAAGACAGAAAGAGGTATCTGAGACTGTTAGATATTCTCATTAAAGCAAAGACCTATTTTCTGTTGCTTATTTGTGCTGTGAATATAATATACACCTGAATTATCATATCAGATCATAAAGAAGCTGATTGAGAGGAAACAGAGCCAAATCAGAAAAGTTTACCCTGGTCTCACCTGCTTCAAAGAGGGAGTGCGACAGATCCCTGTTGAGAGTATCCCAGGCATAAGTAAGTGTTTGGTTCTGTACAAAGTAGAAAAAATTTCAAAACTGGCCCCGTCATTTTACTCAAATCTTTTCCTTCCAGGGGAGACAGGCTGGAAACCCAGCAACAAGGACAAGGGGTAAACTCTTTGCATCTTTTTATTGGTTTTTAAATGCTAATATGAACCATGATTACTATACAAACATACTAGATAGAGCAACATTTGAATGAAAGGCCACCTTGTGTAGAATTTTTATGTGATAACACAGAAGTGGCAAAAAAGTCACATTTTGAACTTCTAAGCTGGCTTCAATCTTTTTTCTTTTTTTACTGCAGAGCACAGTGATACACTTTAATCACTGCTGCGCTTAGCCTTTAACAGTCTGTGGTCTAAAGTCAGCTAGCAGTTGAGGGTGTTGCACAAAAATGAAAACTACTACGACTGAATATTCTAACTCCATTGCTAAAATTTTAAAATGCTTTGTAGGAAAGAGGTGAAGGACCCTGACGTGTTGTACAATATGCTGAAGAACCTCCTGGCCCAGATAAAGGTAAGAGCCACGTGCTGATACTGGGGAAAAAAATAAACTGATACACACTCGGTAGAAGAGTAACAAGATGGACTGACTGCTAAGCAGGACTATATTATGTCTTCAACAGACTCACCCTGACGCCTGGCCCTTTATGGAGCCAGTCAAGAAGTCAGAGGCTCCAGATTACTATGAGATCATCCGCTTTCCCATCGGTGAGCGAACGTCTTTCATTATACAGTTCTTCCTCTTCCTGATTGCCTCATGCAAGCTATTCGTTTGTGAAATTATGAGTAATATGCAGTAATTGTCCTTCTTTTGTCCCCACAGACCTGAAGACCATGACAGAGAGACTGAAAAACAGATATTATGTGACCAAGAAGCTTTTTATTGCTGACCTGCAGCGAATCATCACCAACTGTCGTGAGTACAACCCTCCAGACAGTGAGTACTGCAAGTGTGCCAACACCTTGGAGAAGTTCTTCTACTTTAAATTAAAAGATGGCGGCCTGATTGAGAAATGATTTCGGACACAGAAATTACTTACAGACGAGGAGCAACTGTCACAGCTGCCACACACCACGATGAACCAGATCACAAGGAAACTATTGCTTGTTATTGTCATGTGTGAAATGATACGTGATACGGATGTGTATGTGACTGACAAATTTTACAAGGGAATTGGTGGACTAGAACAAACATGAGCATTATTTGGAATTATCTGAGCCAGATGAGCTTTAGTGTCAAAATGGCATTACCTTTCCCCTTAAAGTTACGTCGTCTTTTCTCTTCAGTACTCAGTGAATGAATCATCTTAACATGTTTCATTAAGTGTACCAAAGTTATAGGTCCAAGATATAACAGTGCCACTGTTTCCGTGATTATTATATTATTCACCTGGTTTTCTCTCATTTGTTCATTCAGACTTGTTTCAAACTCATCACTTGAGCAGATGTATATGTAGTGTAGAGTTATTCACAGAAAACTGGACCTCGGGACCTAAAGCCACGTTGCCTTCCGTTACTGACAGACACTTGAACATCCTGGTCATTTTCATGGGTATAACGATAAAGGTTCTTTCCGAGGTTGGAGTCCTTTTAAAACGCTCGATTATGAAAGATGTGCAGTACTTTGACTGTTGAATGAAATTACTGCAGTCTGCCTCAGTGCAGAAACTATTTAGTCAATTGGATGACAAATAAATAAATTGTCATTGTTGAAGTTGTTTATAAAGGCAAATATCATTGCTTGTTGTAGCACCTCAAAGAGAGGGTTTGTTGTTTTTCTCTTTGCATTCCAGTGTGTATTTAGATTTTCAGAGAAGAAAAAAAATTAATTATTTATCATTTGGGCTAAAGCAACATTAATCGATATTTTTCCGAATTCTGAACATGAGTAATTGTGGTTGCAGCCCCACTCGTGACTGGTTAGAAAGACTGCCAGCAATTTTGTGCTCAATAAAATAATATCCCCAATTGCTGCCTTCAAGAAAACACATTTTCATGTTGACAACATAAGATATTTATTTATATAGTAAATATAAAATGTTTTGTTTATGCAGCATTATTCACTGGCAGGGTTTTATTCCAAACCTTTTAGGATGGAGGTCACACATCAGTATAGCTTTTTACCATGCTTCGGGGGGGTAATGTAGCTGTTGGCGCTGGTTTGCTCTGTAGTACATTTAATTCCACACATATGCTTAGTAGTATATTTCATATACAGCCACATTTCTGTTGTGGTGTCATTGGTTTACTGGGTAGTTTAAGTCCCAACCGTGGTGGCAGAGACGCTAACCAGCGGTCAACACAGGACTTTAGGAAAGAAGGTAACTGGTTTATCACAACTTATAAGAAGATGTAGTAAGTGTTAATGCTTGGTGGACGGTTTACAATTTACATAAAAAAAAAAGACTTTCCAGCTTTTAGACTTTGTTGTGCTAGTTTGTTTTTTTGTTTTGACTTTTAATGAGTGTAAAGAAATGTTGCAAACCTTTCTGGTCGTCAATGTCAAACAAACACATCCACTTCTTTTGTTGGAAGTAACTGCCCTATGCTGGTTGAGCCTGCTTGTTGAACTTTTCATTGACTTGTGAGTGTGAATGGATGTTTATTTTGTACTTGAATCATGACTAGCTTTGAATTACTGAAGAGATGTCAGTGTTGCGTTATTCAGGGTTGTCAATTGCGTGCGTGCGTGCGTGTGTGTGCGTGCGTGTGGGTGGGTGGGTGTTCTTCCTTAGTATACCTATGCTGCATTTCAGATTTTCTTACAGGTAAGTCTGAGTGACCTTTTCCCAGTTTGAGGATGGCTACTGTCTCTAGTTATGGTATAAATGCCATTTACTGTAACTATAATACTGTTCATGACAATAAAGTTTTTTATAAATGATTGTTAAATGAGCATGTGATTTCAAAGATACAAGTAAACATTTTTACAGATGGAACTGAAATAAGTGAGCACACTCCTTCAGGTGTGAATGTGACTCACTCACCTTGGACTCCAGTCAGAAGAGAAAAAAGATTTAGGGGATTTTTCTGATGTGACAAAGCAAAAACTAACGTAATGCATTACTTGTCATGACTTGACTCTACCAACAGTAGAAAACACATAACATGATAAACATTTTGGCCTTGTCACAAAGTCAAACTTATTTATATGCACCTTGATTATGCATTTTCATGTATCAACTGCTGTACAACATGCAACGCAAAAACAGTAAGAACAGGAAGGAAGTTTACATCCTTTCATGTGAAATAAACTTTTGACACTCACTAAGATCACCTGTTTAGTTTTTCTAAAGTATTCAGTCTTAACATCAACTAAATCTGACATTTGGTTGATATTTTGAAAGACAAAATTTTACTTGATGAATTAAAAATGCCTCCAATACCTTTTGAAAAGCCAACCATTGGTTCAAATTTGTATCTTAATTTGTCAGGAAAATCTTTTCTACTATGTTTCTGCCATATTGTAGGTTGATGGGTTAGGGTTTGTGTGTGGTGAAAACTGTTGTGTTGTTCCTCCAGAGTCCTCGGGCAGAGTGCCCAAAGGTTTTGTTTCTCTGTAAGAGGAATACTCAGTTCATTGTTATGTAAGAGTACAAAACTTATGATTCTTATTGAGGGCACTGATGATGATGATATCTGGTTGCCTGTTGTTATTTTTCACCACTTTTAAGCTCTGATTGGTTTTTTGTTGTTAAAGCATCTTCAGACAGGATGTAGTTTATGCTGCGTAATAGTCATGTAAAAGTGTTCCTGTTTTTAATTATACATTTTTTTAATATTTAAGGTGTAATATTAGCTATTTTCTTGAATGTTTATCATCATGCATGGTCAGTATGAGTTAATGTAATATAGTTGCCTCAAACAAATACTTGTAACAAGCAGAGGCCAGGACAATAAAAAAGCTTTGAGGTTTCTGTGAGTCAACTGTAAGAGGCTGTAAGTTTTGCATTCCTGGAAGGGAAGGGCCCAGTTACAGTACATACAACTTTTGGCCATTTTCATCACCCTCAACCTAAGATCTCAGCTGTAACTCACTCCTAGAGTAAATGTCATCGATTAAATATAGATATACAGGCTTGGATATGACAAAAGGACAATGGAAGAAAGAGTTTATTGTTCAGGCTACCCCTGTCACTGCATAAAGGTGACAAGGCATTGGTGCTCCAGAGCCTCCCTCTGCAGGGCCCCATTTATCAGGAAAAGGGCTTTTACTTTCGTTTTCCCTTCTTGCCGTCAAACAGCTGATCGCAACAGAATTTAAAACCTCAGCACACTGTTTGGTGGCAGAGGACAGGGAGAAGCTGAGAAAAGCACACGGTTCTCAACAGCTGGCTGGTGAGACATCAAATTCTTTTCTAACATCTCAAGCATCATGACACAGCAACTATTACAGTATTTCAGAGTGGCTAAATTAGTATGCATCTTACAAGATGCTTGTATGTGTTCTTGCACTTTCACTTCTCACAGACCTAGTCAGACATTAGACACGAATACAGCTGACTGCAGTGTTTTGATTCTGATGTGTTGCCCCTTCAAACAGGATTAAAGTGCAGGATGGCAAATTTTGAACTGTATACATACCAGGAGGAAGTGGTGGAAAGGGCTCTGCAGAGAGAGAACATCATCATTTGGCTGCCAACTGGAGGTGGAAAGACCCGTACTGCTGTGTACGTGGCCAAAAAACACCTGGAGACCACCGAGAGGGCTAAGGTAGTGGTCCTGGTAAACAAGGTAGGCACAAAACAGATGGGAAGAATAGTTCAGAATTTTCATAATAACCATAGACCTAACTTCATTGTTCAACCACTGTGGCTGAGGGTGACTAGATACAGTATTTTTGATGTATAATGTAGGTCCACCTTGTAGACCAACATTACAACAAAGAGTTCCATCCATACCTGGGTACTCATAACTACAAAGTGGTGCCGGTCAGTGGAGAACGTAATGAGAAGGACTTCTTTGGAAAAGTGGTGGAGGCGTCAGATGTGATCATCTGCACAGCACAGATCTTATATAATGCGCTGATTAACACGGAGGACACCAAACATGTTGAGCTCTCAGGTCAGTAACAATCAGCTTTATCAGCTTTGATTATGATGTGACGACAAGGTGAATTGATTCTTCGTAATGCTTTACAGATATTACTCTACTTGTAATTGATGAGTGTCACCATACCAACAAGGAGTCAGTCTACAACAAGATCATGAGATGCTATGTGGAGAAGAAGTTGAAAGGTCATCGTCCATTGCCACAGATTCTGGGTCTCACTGCATCACCAGGAACCGGGGGTGCAAAGATTCTGGAAAGGGCTGTGGAGCATGTCCTGCAGGTCAGGGTCTATGTATTTGTCCTGTATTTGTCACTAGTATTAGCTAGTCGGCTGAGCTCAAGTCCCATCTACTTTTTACTTTTATCAGATTTGTGCCAACATGGACTCATCCATCGTTTCACCCAAAAACTCTGCCCCTGATTTGAAGAAGGTGGTGCCAAGACCTGTCAAGAGTTTTGACATTGTTGAGAAAAGGCTAGCAGTAAGCCCATTTGTCTCTTTAAAATGATCTTCCTAAACAGCCAAGTTGTCATGTTGATGATGATCATGGTGAAAAATAAACAAAAATTGCTTAATTGGGCTTGTCTTATATTTAAGAAAAAAATTCATAAACTTGCTAAAAAAGAAAAAATCTTTTAGGATCCGTTTGGGAGTCATCTGAAGTGGATGATGGAGTTGATCCATGAATTCATGAGCATACCTCCAGACGTCAAACTGAGAGAATGTGGCACACAGGAGTACGAGTCAGATGTGGTGGATTTAGAGAAGCGAGGTAAGAAGGGTTCTTTTTTTTTTCCCCATTCTGAGAGGTAATGTTGGTGTTTTGAAGGTGTACTCTTGAAATACTACGGCAGCCGCATTTCTCTTCTTGACTGGGTAAGGCAAATGAAATGTAAATCAAATATTAGCAGAAAGCTTTTGCTGACATCAGATGACATTCTTTGTGTATTTCTTGGCTCAGGGGTAAAAGATGACAACAGATGTCTAGCACAATGTGCATTTCACCTCAGAAAGTACAACGACGCCCTGCTCATTAATGACACCCTGCGCATGATGGATGCTTATGACTTCTTAAAGGAATTCTATGAAATGAAATCAACCGATGCCATTGATGGAACAGACATCTTCTTGTTGGGACTGTTCCAAGGTGTGAATACAGAACATTTCTTCATCATGTTGTCATTCGGATAAATTTTCACAAACTATGCAAACTTAAAAAAATACCACCGTCTTTGTCACACAGAGAATCAGGTGGAGCTGAAAAATCTTGCAGGGGACTCTCGTTATGAGAACCCAAAGATGGGCAGACTTGAGAGTGTCCTGCTAAATCAGTTTGGTCAAGGTGTGAAATCAAGGGGGATTGTCTTCAGTAAAACCCGCAGAAGCACCAATTCCCTAAGGGACTGGGTCTTCAACAACAAAACCTTACAAGGGGCAGGCATCAAGGCAGACATCCTCACTGGGGCTGGCAGTGGCAGTTTTTATATGACACAGGTGTGTTGACATATGGTGTTCACCTACGAGCATTACATCACTGGAAATATGAACGCTTTCTAACTTCACTAGAGATATGTGTTTCTATTTTATACTACTTTACATACTTTTATTTGCATATTTTCCTCATAGAATGAGCAGTCAGAGACAATCCGCAATTTCCGCAAGGGTACCCTCAACCTTCTTATCGCCACCAGTGTGGCTGAGGAAGGCCTTGACATCCCTGAGTGCAACCTGGTGGTGCGCTATGGACTGCTTACTAATGAGATTGCCCAGCAGCAGGCCAGTGGACGTGCCAGAGCGGCAAACAGCCAGTATTCAGTGGTGGCATTGAAAGGGGGACGGGAGGAACGCCGAGAGATCACCAATGAATATCTGGAGGAGCTGACTGCAAGAGCTATTGCTAAGGTCCAAGATTTGAGCCCTGATGAGTTTCAGAAAAAGGTATGGGTCCAATACTCAGGTATTTCTTGCTATCACTGTTCAATGTTTTTACTGACCTTTTACTCTTCTTTGCCTCCAGATAACCGATTTACAGCAGCAGGCAGTTATAAGCAGTAAAGTTCAAGAGGGTCTCAAAATGGAGAAGCGAGGCCGCTACTGCGCTTCCAGTATTCAACTTCTGTGTCGAAACTGTTTCACACATGTGGCCTCTGGCAGTGACATCAAACTTGTTGACAATGCGCACTATGTCAATATCAATCCTGATTTTAAGTAAGCTGTACTTTTTGTGGTAAATGTTTATCCAAAAGTAAATTCAGACCAATGGCTTTATTTTGCTGTTCTAATCGTGGCCGGTCTTCCTTCTCAGGAGACACTACAAAGTCGGTGGACAAGTGCGACTTCCAAGGAGTTTCGAAGACTGGGAGCCCGGTCGCACTATCAGCTGCAGCAACTGCAACAGGGTAAAGTGGACCCTCTACCAAATGTTAGATTAAACCCAGGGCTGGGCAATTAATTGATTTAATCAATTAATCAGAATTTTTAGTTTAGAAAATCAGTTCAGAAAATCAGTTTTCACTTTAACTTGGGCCTTGATGCTCCCCTTGCGCTCCCGTAGTTCAGAGTGGGTTGACCTTGCCGTTATCTAATGTGATTTGTGATGTTGCATGATGTTGAGTCAGGTACGCCATCTTAGCGGGCTACATACAGCAACTCCACCTGAACAAAAATGGTGTCAGACTTTGTGAGAAAAGGTGAAATGGCAAATGAGAATATTTAACTTTGCCACTTTTAACCCACAAGGAAAATTTTGTTCAGATCTCAGAAGGGTAGGGTTAGGGTTAGCCTTATTTGTGCTGAAGTAGATTGTTGATAGGACTGAAAATGTTTTTTATTTAGTAAATGACATTCTTGCAAATTCACAGGATTGGGGATATGAGCTGAAGTACAAGAAGATTGCCCTGCTGCCCAACTTAGCTATCAAGAATTTGGCACTGGAGACCCCCAATGGCAGAGTAACTGTGAAAAAGTGGAAGGATATCCCTTTCAGTGTTGAGGACTTCAGCTTTCAAGAATACTGCAAAGACAACTATCCTGACCTCGTTGATTGAGACGCCAACATGAGAGCTCTGTCTGCATGGGCTTTATCCACTTCACATGCTAGTTTTAACCTTTTATTCCACTTCTGTAAAATCTGTAAACTGTTTTAGATTCTGTAACATGAACACATAGCACATGTGGAATGATCCCCCCCCCCCACATAGTACCACTTATTTGTGCTTCGGGCCAATGAAGCAACAGTGTACTAAAATCCATTATGCATCGATCATGCTTGAAATTGTCGTGACAGCTCTGTTTATGCCCAAGGTCCAAACTCCTGTTGCATGTTTTTGTTTTCCTGCCTCATCTCAAGTCAAGCATACAAACAAAGCAGAAAATGAGCTTGTCTGTAACATGAACCTTAATTATCTTGAACAATTGATGTCATCATGAGGCTAACTCCTCATGAACTTAAGCTGTTTCACTCTTTTAATTGGCAACAAATTTTGATAGTTGCATTTACACATTTATGGGGTAAGCTGACATTATATAGGTGCTGGTTATCTCAAATGATGTAATTGTGTACAGGATGTTAGGATGAACATTTTAACCATTGACACTGAAAAACCTACTTTTAAATGAGTTCATTTTGCTGTGTAATATTTTATATTTGGATATAATAATGGTGTCTGTAAACAAACTAAAATTGAGACGAAATAAAAATCCTAAAAGGTGCCTAAAAGATTAGTTTGTGTTGGAGCCACTAGGTGTCACCATTGGTTAGCTAATGTCTCCTAAAAAAATGGTGTAAATAAGGGCAGTAGTAGAAGAGAGATTGGTTCTCAAACCGAAAACAATGAGCTGACAATGCCCAGCGACTCTCGGGGCACCGGAGTGAGTCTGAAACCCCTGACATGCAGGTAAAAGGAGGACAAGAGAGACAGACATTTAACTCTCTCACCCACCAAAATTTGCTGATGCACATTTAAACCTGGTATTTTACCCTCAGACTGTTTCAGTAGAGCGTCTTGTTTGCTACACCCAACCCCTAACCCTGGAGTGATATAACCGCTAAACATGTGTATGCAACATCTGGAACAGAGGAAATGAAATCAGAGAAACGGAACTATATACTTTCATGTTTTATTTCTGATATATAGTTTCTTTAAGTATGTTTAGGTAGAAGTCTGCAGTAAAAAAAAAAGCTCCCAGAAATCACACTCACTAGAACAGCTTCCCTTTGAGGGTTTTAAAAATGTGTACTGAATGGTACAATGGCTGCAGCTTGCTGCGCTGCTTCTGCATGACTGGATCAATACGGGGTTATGTACTTCAGCTTGGATCATTTAACACCATCTGAATAGTCTGCAAAGAGGAACAAATCTATTACACTTTGAAATGATCATTTAATGCACTGGCTTCAAAGATAATATAACTACACTGTTCTTGGATGCCTCACAGCTTGATTTTCATTTATCCCCAAAAGACAAATTAAGGCAGCTTAATCATTTACAGTTTCACTTTTGCTGCTGGTTTGTTTACATACATGAATTGAGCTTAATATACAGCATCACAAATCAAGTTATAATGAGCAGTTTTCCCAAACAAACCCAAATTCGGAAACTAAAGCAACTGTTAAAGAAACCATTAATTTCAGGCTTGCAGCTGTATTGGGTAGATTCACTTTTGAAGCCACAAAACCTCTTCAAGTACGTATCTCCGGGCAAGGCATGATTAGGTCAGCCTCACTGTGTCACATGTGTCGTAATTCTTTCAAAAATGGCAGAGGGCTGGAGTCAGTAGTGCTGCCTTGGACATAATCACACAAACAACAGGCTCTGTTCCAGTGTCATGCCTGACTCAGATTCAGGCAGGCACAGAGGAGCTGCACATTGTATGATTTACTCTGATCAGGCCCGGGCTCTATAATCAACACTGATTACTTCCTTTTATTTTCCAGCTCAACATCCCTTGCACCTTAATTGCAATTAGCTCTTTTTGGAAATTAAGGCAGCTTGGAGTAGTTGAGCAAAAGATGAGAGTATACGTGAGTGGGTGTGCGTGCATGTATTAGAGAGTGTGTGTTTGTGTGTTCGTGTGTGAACTCAGGAGATGCTGCCTCTGCATGACTGGATCGATAAAGTGTACAGCAAACAGTATGCACCCGTCATTCGGCTCTCTGTCAGTCTGCCTACTGTCCCACCTAATACAGTGTATGAGCGCTACATGAACACTAAGGTTTGGAAATTTCTTCTTGAATGGAAAAATTGATGTTGCATTGGGTCCTATTTGTCTACCAAAAACGATACCTGAATTTCCTGATAATTCGTTTGATAATTACAAAAAATCTCTAAGAATTTGCCAAGCTATTGAACATGGCCTTAGTCAATAGCTTTTTCTGACAGTGATGGGGGATGGCAGGGGATGGCATACAGAAAAGGGTCTGGCCTGGATTCAAACCCAGGTTGCTGCTGTAAGACCTCAGCTTTGATAATGCCAACACACAGCCAGGCGAGCAACCAAGGTGCCTGTAATCCATGCATTCTGCCAGAAGTGTTAAGAGATTTTTCTTTTTATGAGAGCCCAAAAAAATTAACACGATAAACCAGTTTGTCATCAATAAACTATGAACTAAAATTCTCACATTTAATCATTTCAGTCATCTCTCACACAAAAATGGCCAAAATAAGCGGAAAGAATATCTCACCTGAAACAGTACTGAGAATTATTTACTATTTTCAGTTTATTCAAAAAGTATTTGTAGATTAATCAAAGAAAGAATCAGCACATTAATAATTAATAATAATAATTAACCCCCCCCCCCCCCCCCCCCACTGTCTAGCAAATAGCAGGAGCTTAACTTTGTGCTCAGCTGTTTGGAGTCGCGCTGAATTCTGGGTGTCACCTGTGACGTGTGATTGACAGCTCATTAGCACAGTGTGGTCATTAGCCTAATCAGCTGGTCGTAATGGGAGTCACGTGACCTACAGACCTGTGCGTGTTGGGCCATGCGTGGAGGGACAGATACGGCACAAAGAAAAACAACAACCCCAAAATACAACAACTTTCCACTTTGCCGCACTTTGTTTGGTAAAAATTCCAGCGGGAGGACTTGATATTTAAATTCAGTGGACATTTCAGCCGCTCGACACAAAAACGGAGCCGGTAAAGAGGATTTAATGCGGGATGCGGCGCAGCGCCATTGTGGGAGTTTGGTGGAGCTCGGCGCCTGGTGAGTGAACTGGCAGCTGATTTTCTACTCACACGTTTTCTTTGTATAACTTCATGGGGATACAACACCTTCCTCTGTGATGCCACACACAAGTAAAGTCGCAGAACCTTTGACCTCGTGTTTCCAGTCATGGAGTTGAGCTGAATGGTTTTGGCGCACAGCAGGAGTTCTCCAACAGGTGCTCTCTGCTGCAAGCTGACCTTTCTGTGCTGAACAGGATGATGAGCTCTCAGAGTTTGTTGTGGTATGAAGGAGGACATGGTAAATTAAAATTGAAGTGTAATGTTAAGAGGCTCAGCGGCCTGGTGTATTTGGCAGTCCTACCAAATCAGCCACCATCACAATATTTTATTGCAGTACAAAAATAAAATCTGGTCACATTATGTCTCAGTGGATTGAGATCATTGTTAAGCAGAAACCGTGAAGCTTGGTCATGAGATGACGGGGCACATAAACGTTTGAATCTCTTCAGTCGGAAAACATACTTGTGACTTTCTGATAATGGAAGGATTTGTGTGCATTCTGTGCAAAACATTCGTATGGTGAGAGAACGTGTATGGGAGTAGAGACGACAGAATCTATCATCACAAGGTCGATTTCGCAGCAACAGACACGAGTCACACCTGTTCGGCCAGCGTCTCCCACAAGGCAACATATTCACACTGTCAACAGTTTTCAGCGCACTATTATTTTCTGTATGTGTAGTCCCACATTCCCTCTCCAGGACCTCCACTCACACAGGACACAGACAATGACAGACACAAATAACTCTTAGAGTACAGCGAACCGGTCGCCATGATGGCCATTTCCTCAGGGAGCGCTCCACTTGTCTCGGCCAGCTGCTCCTGCTGTGTGAGAGCTTGCAGTCCTGCTTGTCAGCCTTCTTGCAGAGATGATACAACTCCATTGTCGCTATTCTCATGGCAACAGTCGAGGATCAGGTTGCCTTCAGTGACATGACAGGCGGTGACATTTGCATTGTCCTCTTGTGTGTTGTTATGTATACCCTCTGTGCATTGTTTGCAGTTCAAAGTCGTTATCAAGCTGCCGCCCGGCCTGTGTTTAATGTCAAACGCTGCAACTGAATTTGGAGTCCTGTGGTTTGGCGGGAGTCTATGTATCTTTGACATCTCTGTTTAGTAGCGCCATTTGAGCTCTTTTAGGATAATGGTGTCTTTGCTACCATCAAAAAGCACTCAAGTGAATTCAAGATGGTGAATCGAATCCCTCTGTACATTTTAATTTCATGGTAATTGCTTTTTAACACCCAGATGCTTGAAAATATGTTTGTTTATTTTCAGGGTAACATAAACCAATTATAGTCTGCAGAGGCTGCATCTTTGCTACCACAAGTCTCGTTTGATGGAGGATGTCACTCTCTGAAGTGGACTGTAACTCTGGTACCAGAGTTGAGACTTAACCAGGCTATTTCATGCTCTATTACAGACCAGATAAAAGAACCACTTGTCTCTGCCGACTGCCACTTTGTGTCTGGTCTTTTGTCTGTTTTTCAGTCTTGTCCCTTTCTATTGCCTTCCTTTGACAGCTGCCTGTGAAATTATTTGTCCAAAAAACTCACAAATTAGCTCTTCACAAGTTCCTTATCAGGAACCCCAGGAACCCCCCCTCCCACGCACCCCACATTCAGATTGTTCAGTTGTTTCAATGGTAAAAAGAATTCATTACAATAACCCAAACATATCCTGCTATCTGTTTTATCCCATAAAACATTATTACTCAGCAGGAAATGCAAATATTAGCATTCATATCAAAGCGTCTGGAGGAAGTTAAAACTTTTGACAGTTGTGTTCTAAAGTAATTTTAGTGCTTCAGATATTTAGTCTGTGCACGCCCATCTGTATGGCTACGTTTATGGGTTTGGTTTGGACCAAAGTAAATGTCTTTTGGTTTTCCTTCCTTTTTCTCTGTCTCTTACTGCAGTTTGTGTAACTCTGATCTTTTTTCATTAATCCTTTTTGTCTTGTGTTATAATTCATTCTGGTGAGGATTATTATGACTCTTAGGAGAGCACCAAGTTTTTTTATTTATACCCCTGTATGCACATCACTGGAAAATGTGTGAGTGATGAATGGGAGGGGGAAGTCAAAATTCAGTTTGGCTCTCAAAGCTCAACCTGTTTAATGTAATTTTAAAAGTAGGGGTTTGTGATCAGATTAGTACATTAGCAAATTCCCATTTCCAAATTTTTATTGATTTATTTATTATTATTATTCTCGGGGGAAGCAGGGCAGCTATTCTCTGTGATAGCATAATATGCTCAGCAGGATGGTGTGTTTGCAAACTGTAGTGGTGTTATAATCTTTTGTGGAACAATATGCAAAGCAGAGATGGCAAATTCCTTCATTCAGGTTCTTCGGCTTGCTGGTTGTGTTGTTTCAAAATCTATTTAATCCCACATAGCTGACTAAATTTAGTTTTTTTTGCAATATGGTCTTCTGTGATTGCATTTGCTGAAAATGGCATTTGGTGAAGACAGCCTTGTTCCATCTCTTGTGTGCACAAAACACCCACCTTCGAAAAGTTGTAGGCAATCTCTGGTTGTTGGTCTGACGGTGCTCCAAACACAATTCAGATTAAAAGAATTGTCCTTTTGACAAGTACAATAAATAAATACAATAAGTACTCAGAATACAGTGCTTCTTTTATACATTTCCGATGGTATTTTCTGAGCCTTCTGTCAAATAAAACTAAATATCTCTGGACTTCTGGTTTGGCCAAAACATCTGTGTAGCTAATTTTATTTTATAAAACAATCAAGAAAATAATCAAATTAATCTACAATGAAAAATTATTAGTTGCATCTTTAATGGTAGATTTTGAATCAGTTATGTTATCAGTAATTGTATTGATCCAACAAACATTTGTTTTTCAGACGTGAGTACTTTGTTCTTTTAGACTGAGGGTTTGACTCACTTTGGATGGTGGAGACGTGACGGTCAGTTTTCTGATCAACAAAACTTGTCAGATAGAAATGATTCTTTTTAGCAAGTAAAACACATTTTCACCTGCTGTTCATGAATGCTTAATACAAAAGCTGCAAATGAGTAAGTACGTGTGTGTTTGTATGTTGTGGGTGTTCTCATGGGCTGAAATAGTTGTAAGCCTACAAATAAGAGGACCTAAAAACTTTTCTTAAGATGGCTGTCCTTGAGGTCGATGTGGGGGGTATCGATTATGCAATGAAAACCTCAGTCAGGGCTTAGACATGCAAGCTCTATTATTTCCAATTTCAACCTAAAAACGAGAAGAGCAAGGAAAATAAGTGACTACAGCTATCTCAACAGAGGGAGAGAAATAATGAAAATGGAGCGAGGTGTTTGAAAGTAGAGGGCACAAAAAGTTTTGGTTTTTTTTTTAATTATTGAAGGAAGAATAAAATAGATGAAGGGATATGGAAAAAGAGCTAGGAATGCTTTTATAGAGTGGTGAAAAGTGTGAGGTTGAATTAAAGAGGAGGAACAGCAGCATATGTCCTGGAGGAGAAATACTACTATATGAAAGTGAAGTCATTCATCATCTCTAACCTTGCCGGGACACAGGACTGACTCCCAGATCTGAGAGAGAGAGACGACAACAACACAGTCTCATTGTGCCAATTTCGTAAACACTGTTACGTTTCCCAAGCCACGAAGGAAAATTTAGAAAAGCCTTGTTTTCATGTGCCAGTGGGCGCCAGTGATAAGTAGGGGTCTCATACAACATAAAAAAATCTTTCTACAGATTTATGAGGCTCTGGCACTGCCAGCTATTGATCCTCTTCTCCCATCTGAGCCAGCCGAAGGAGAGTGGAGGCCACAGAAATCCTCAGAATGGTTTACTTACATTTTTCGCTGTTTTGGATGCAGGTTTGTTTGCTTTTTGGTTGACTTAGCTACTCTAAGTGGAAAATACAAGATTACTAGTCTTAATACAATCGCAGCCACGGAAGTTCAAACTAGCAATGTCAAGAGTAGAACTGTCGAAATCTACTTATTTCATTATCTTTTTTGATCATGTTATTTTATTTAATCTTGTCTAGGACCATCTACAGAGATTCCACAGTCTCTGTAGATGATCCTGGACATTGTCTCTGGAAAGGCTGTTTTTTGTTTTGTTTTTTTCTCAAGTGTTATTTTCAGTAATTTGAGTGACAAAGAAAAATCCATTTGTTTATTCCTCCATTGTATCTCAGTGGCAACAGAAGACTTGACAACATCTATCAGTGGGGGAGTGAGTGTTTTAAACTGGGATTTACATAAACTGGCCCTTTTTTTTAGGGAAAGCTGTTCTCGACTAATGTTAGCATCTCTGTTCTGCTTTAATTGCACTTGGGCAAGTTCAAGCTAACTTTATTACCTGATATTGCTTTGGGTGTTGTAGTATTATACTATTTAATCAGTATTTAAGTGCCTAGCTGATATGAGACCACAAATGCACCACAAACTGTTACACAGAAACCTGACAGCAGTGTGGAGTACATGGTCAACACCACAGCATCCTGCTAATAAATCTAAAATGTATTCAAAGAAATATAGTTGTCCTCATTTTCAGTATCATTAAAGTCATCATCAGCATCAATACCTCCACCAATAAAAACAAGAGCAGCAGCAACAGCAAAATAATAAATATAGCCATCGATCATTCCTCTGCAGAGCTGCAGGTCATGGGCTGCAGCTCTGCCTAATAGAGGCACTACATTAACTGGTGGTGAGTTTTGACAGATCCAATTAGAATAAACTCCATACCTCTGCCAGAGCCCTGCCCTCTAAGCAACTCTCACACGTGCAGCTATAAGGTACTATGGCATCCACGCTACTGCAGCTCATCCATGATCTCACTAAACCCTATGGTCCTAATTTGGTGCAGCACTGGGAGCCATATAAGTAGACACAGTAGCAATTAGTGACACCATCCAAGCAATAGTCGTTTGTGTTGTTTTCTGAACTTGACATATTATCATAAAAATAATCATACACTATGCATATACAGTATATCATGAGAAGACATGTTTCCAGGCTAAATACTTTTCATGCTGCCACCACACACCCTTTTTCTGCATCCCTCAAAATGTCTATTCCTGTCTTTGGTAAAGCTGCCTTTTTTTTCTCATCTATCCGCAAATGTTCAAATGATAGGTTTTGTGTCTAAGTAGAAGAGGGAGTCATGCTTCACAAGACAGAGCACAGCAAAACATCTGAATCCTGCCAAGGAGAAGAAACAAAGCAGGCTCATTTTTGTAAAATCTATTCATTTGTCCTCATCTGAGGGCTTCTTTCTTTGTGTGCCCTTCACTCTCCCTCTATCTACGATCCTCCTGCTCATTTATTCCTGAGAAACAACGTAGTTGTCAATCTTTTCCTTTTCAATAGCTAATAGTGCATCTGTCCCCCTCTGCCCAACAGTCAAGCCAATTAATTCGATCAAGCTGTTGAAAGTCATTTTCAGACACTGCGGGAGGGCAGTGCACGACTAACAGCGCTGACTCACACCAGGCATTGTTAAGAGCACAGAGTAAACCAAGGTAAATTAGCCCGAATGGGGACAGAAGTAATTTTATATCTGTATAGTTCAATTATGTTTTGTGTGTATCATTTCCCTGTTTTTTCTGCCTTATCAAACTACATGCGTGTGCGCACGCATGCTGATATGCAAAGTGCAAAACACAGGGCTAGACGTTGCTATGAATCTCTTGTCAGCGTGAAAATGAGGAAAAAAATCCTTTGACATTGACAGAAATGCTGTTTTCAGTCTATAGCATGGACTTGACACTTAGAGGAGAGTTTGTGTTTCTTCAGGTGTTATACCAAACAGCACCTTTAGTCTTTACATTGTTGCTTGTAGAATTAGATCAAATCTTTTGGAGACACTTTCCATTCCACAGTCGCTTCTGTCTGAACAGTTGTTTTTTTTTTTTTTTTTTTAATATTGCGTCCTTAAATGTAAACTTAGAAGACGGAACCTGTGTCACAGTTACATTGAAAGATGATGAGTTGTTCAAATACTGTTCAATGAAAATTCTGTGTGAATGATTTATTTATTTTTTTCTCTCTCTTTTTGCTGATGCGAGCTATTAAACCCCTCATGCAGGCCTTTGATGTAGCTCTCCATTGTCTTGTAGAGCGGCAGGAAATTGAAAGGGGAGATCAGGGGAGCGTTAGTGAAGAGGCGAGGAGGTGGAGGACGGAATGATGCGCAGCACGTCAGGGTTTTCTGGGGCACGGCACACGGAAATGAACTAGCCTTGCATAACCTGCAAGAGCATGTTATTCAAAGTATGGGGATATACAGAGCCGTGAACAGTTGTTTTAGAAAACACAAGATATCTAATAAGTGTTTGTTTTTGTTTTTTTTTCTTCTCTCTCTCACTAAGTGGACTCAGGGCACAAATCCAGGTTTATTATTTCTGCAGCATCCTTCCAAGCCCACGCCGCCTCTCACCATTGCATCCAAAGCTTTATTCTAATTCAGAAAAAACACCAAAACCTTTGGAAAATGACACAAAACACACTTACAGCACAAGAGTAAAGTTTTAATGTGGCCACAATTTGATTCGAAGCTCTCCATGACTTGAAGATGGCAGAGAGGCTTCTTTTCTCTAAATGTCATTCTCCTCATTACTGTAATGTAATGTAAGTGCTTTTTCCCCAGTCTGTCAATAAACACACATTTCTATATATTTTCTCAGTACAAACAGGCTGGTTCAGGTTGGGGAGTACAAAATGAATGAATTTCTGTTCTTCTGGAGCCATGGGTAGTGAAATTAGCATTTTATTTTTGACATTATCTCATATTTTTGTAACTGTATTTGAATATTTTAACAATTTTTCAAGATGTGGTCAGTGTAACTTTATCAGTCTATTAGCAGTTGTAAATACAGAACTTTACAAGGCACATGAGTTCCTCTTCATTAACCTTAATTTAAACTGGTGATGTTTATGCCCTCATAAGCATGAACAACATGGACTCCTCACCACGGGGATGAGAGTAATGTCATTTGGCTTATGATTGTAGCTTATTTAAATAAAGATTAATACTGGGGACAATGGCCACAGTCAGTTATATCAAAATATAATGGATAAACAGTGGAGGAGCGCAGTTACCCTAACCCTAACCCCCCCCCCGACCAACACACACGCTGTTGTACAAAGGTAGAGTGGAGAAGGAGGTGGAAAGTATGATGTGCAACGTGGCGGGTCAGACACAGGAAAGTGGGTTTGCTCTGGCGGGAAATGGCTATTTACGTAGCTGAAAATGGAGTGGGCCTTTCTGACATTTTCATAGCCCTGCAGGCAAGAGTAACCTTCAGCAGGAAACTGAACGATTAAAGAAATGGGAGGAGGAGATTGAAGGAGGGGGGAGAAAAAGTGAGAGGTGGGGCAGAAAGCTGAGGAAGTGATTGCATGAGAGTTTAAGGTAACTGGAAAAACAAGCAATTAAAGATGGACAGATACAGACAAAATTAGAGAGGTGTGAGAGCAGAATAGAGAGTACAGAGATTGATGGCTAAAAACAAACTGATAAAGGGAAAAATGGAGTGAGATGCTGAACAAGGTTAACAAAATGCTTGCATCTAATCTTGAACAATAATTTTCAATGTAAAACATATTTCAGCCTTTTTGTAGCAGCCTTACACCTTGTTGCACCTCTTAAGCATTTCTATCCAACCATAGAAATCACTCAGCCTTGAAATGCCTTTTGTGATGTGACATGACAGATAAATTATGCATGTGTAAATCATAATGACCACCCACAACAGCTGTTGTTAATATTTCAGTCTTCAATAAACTTGACGTGATAATGGGTACCATAAACTGCCCACTTCCCTGTTATTGTCTTGCATGAGTGAACAGTTGAATACAACCAGGTATCTGTGTCAATTACTTGTGTCACATAATGTAACCTCCACTTTCAATCACAGTTGCAGTCAAGATGTCCAGATTTCAGTGGCACAATGAAACCATCTGAGATAAAGGCTTTTAAATTGTAAGTTAAACCGTTCAAATCAGACTTTAGGTTATATGGAATGGAAAAATGGTTACGAACTATACTAACATAAACAATATTGCCTCAATAGATGCAAATGGCTGCTTGAATTTCATTATTTCTCATAGTTGAGAAGTATTGCGTATTAAAAAAACAAAAGTATTGAAGGTTTCAAACAAACATCGTGTTTTCAATTAAAAAAGATACAGATACCTTAGATTAAAATAATATGATACAGATACTGTACTATTCTTCATTTGAATAGCTTTTTGTGTGGCACATTAATAGTAAAGGTATTGCAGGTAAATAAAAATCTCATTGTTCTATCTACAGAGTAAAAGTAGCCCCAAACTACACTACATTTGTCTTCTGTAATTATTCCTCTTTAGAACAGATTTTGTAAAGTGAATTGTAATCCAGTTCATAGTTGCCAACACGTAGAAAAAAAACAGGCTATTTAGAGTTTCCACTTGATTCTTTCAGCATATCTTCAGACTGTGGGAGGCAACCCAAGCATAAACCCATTGAACAATGATAAGAAAATAAAACAAAAACAAAACATTTGGGCCAATCAGTTTATTTGTGTAAAATCTTTTGCATTGCAATAACCTGTTAATCTCTCACACCTCTTCCTTCCCCTCATTTTCTGATGAAAGTGTTTAACTTAATCGTTGTTACTGTGTGAGAACTTATCACATGATCATCAGAGAATTGAGGAAAAACTGTGGGAGAAAGTAAATGATTTTCGTGTGGCTGTATAGCCAGAGTTGGACTGATTATATCAGTAAAAGCAGCTAATAGACCCTGATTATGAGCAGCCTCATTTTGTACAAATGACTCTTGCTGAGCCACGAAGAGCAGTAGAGTGGATCATTTTTCCTTTTGTGAGCTGTCTTTCTTTTGTAGTATAACAATGTTACCATAATGAGAAACTTGGTAAAGACACAAATGTATTCAGCTTATCTTTGCATTTTCTTTCCTATAAATCTGTCGCTCTGTAATTAAGCGAAGCTGTAGGTCCGTGAGCTGAGCTATTTAATGAGCTATTATGAGCTATTGATAATGAGCTATTTCATTACTTTTGAATAGGCCAAGATGGGCTGATATGGGTGAGAATGAGTTATCAATATGTGGACTTTTATTTGAGTCTATTAATTTTATTCTACCATTCACTGCATTTAGTATGCTCCCTTTACAGAGATGGAAAATAT
This sequence comes from Remorina albescens, assembly GCA_034769265.1. Classification (NCBI taxonomy): domain Eukaryota; kingdom Metazoa; phylum Chordata; class Actinopteri; order Carangiformes; family Echeneidae; genus Remorina; species Remorina albescens. The sequence goes on from CM068493.1 coordinate 6,178,838, forward strand.
TTTGACACCATTTGGTGATTCACTTGCTCCTGTTGAGGCCAAACTTTGGTTAGTTTAAAGCTTGTGCCAGAGCGTTATTTTGGCTAATTAAGAAATACCAAGAATGACATGACAAAAAATGTATCATCTTGTTAAAATCACTATACAGCCATCAAATATTGGCTACAAAGAAAGAGTGAACACAAGTGTGCTATGGCCTATTGGTCATAATTAACGGTGCAATAGAAAGCAACAGAGGCCAGGTATGACTGTGGCTGCCACGTGTCACTTTGACAAATAAGCCTGTTGAGACTTAGTCTGTAATGATCTATAATGTAGGTTCAAGAGTAAAATGCCACCGTTTCTACTCTGTAAAGTACTTTACTGACTCAAATATTGGCCATTGCCTGAACCCAGAAGATAAGCAATTCTTAGCTGCATTTATTTTTAGATTATTATTCTCAGCAAACTTTGTAGACACATCGTAGAAATCTGCTCATATAAGCTGTATGTAGCTGTGGGAGAGCATCTTGGTAAACTGACAATAGTGCAGCTCAGCGGCACACTTCTATGACTAAAAGGAGGGAAATACACATTCCTGCTCATCAATATGTATAGTTTTTGCTAAGGTTGGGGCCGATCCGATCCAGCATCGGTATCGGAACCCGATACCGACATAATGCATGGATCGGAAATTTCCGATCCACCTCCCGAAATTTTCCGATCCACGAGCTGTGTCTGTGTCTATGCTTGGTGCTTTCACGTTGTCTGCTGGAATGAATCCACAAGTGATTCCTGCCTGCTAGTCTGCTAGCTGGCTGCAAAATGTGGAATGGATTTTCTGAACGGAGGTGCGTCTCAATGAGACAGAGTTATGAGACACGCCTCCGTTCAGGAAATCCATTCCACATTTTGCACCTGGTTAGCAGACTAGCATTTTAGCGGCACTGTGGCTAGCAAACTTTTCTGCTGTTTGGAGATATTTTACTCTTGAAACGCCGCAAAGCAAAACAGCAACGTGCAATGTTTGCAAAGCCGTTATTCTGAGAGGTGGAACTTCTGCGGGAAGTTAAGTACATTAAGTACATTAAGTTAAGTACATTCTGGTTGCTACACGAGCCAGAATGTACTTAATTTGTGCTGATTAGATGCACATTGTTTTATTGATAGTGTGAATGTTTACACTTATTGCACTTTTATTTTATTTTCAAATATGACATTTGAAAACATTTATATGTTGATGCTACAAGAGCCAGTGTACTTTGCAGCCCTTTGTGTTTTATTGGAGAGGGGTTTACACTTTGTTTTTTGATAGTGTATATTGCACCAGTGGTTTTACACTGTAGCCCTGGAATTTGATAAATATTTCCTGCTTTTCTGACCTCCTTTTCTGACCTTATCCTTACCTCAAGTTGCCTTTTGGGACATACATGCATACATACATGCATATCATGCTTGCCTGTAGAGAGGAATTTATTACAGCCTCATATAAAATCAACAATAATGATAATAATACTATTAAAGCAAACAGAGCTCTGGTATTGGCAAAGTATCGCTATTGGCAGATATCCAAATTCAGGTATCGGGATCGGATCGGAAGTGAAAAAATGTGGATCGGTGCATCCCTAGTTTTTGCTTCTATGTCCCCCCCTGGGGAATAAAATTCTCATGGTGTGAGAGCTGAGAGACTTTGTTCCTCCACTTGGTGCTCTGTCTCCCTCGCTTGGAAAAAGTCCATGAAAGTCACCTGGGGCTCTGATAGGTTAATTGCCAAGTTATAAATCACACAAGACAGTTGTGCTATGGGTGCAGTAGGCGTATGGTAGCAGTGATCCAGGGTTTAGAAAAAGATGGTATCCTGCAGTATGTTGGGTTGGTCACTTCATGCACTAGAATTAATATCCATTTGATTTCTCACATTCTGCTTAAGAAGATCTTTGTTCAGTCACAATAAGACCCTTGTGTGATTTGTAAAGGACGTTAGTGTGCATACAAATGCAATCATCACAAGTTTAATTCATCTTCATACAATAATTTTAGTTGTACTCGTTCCAAAACACCAGTAAGTTTGTTGAGGACACGCATCCAAAATTTATTGTCATTTTAGAAGAAAGAGCAGGTATTGTAAGTCTTTTTCATGCCTCTGTGGTGGTGACAGCCGATGCCCCAGGTATTGTGTTTTTTCCGTCTGCCCATTTTCAAGTACATGATATCTCAGTAACAGTATGGGGGAATTTCTTTAAATTTGTCAAACTGGACTCAACAATGAACTGATTTTCATCCTTGAAGGTCAAAGGTCACTGACTGCACAAAATGCCTTTGCTAGCCATAATTTCCATAAAAATTCACAAAGCAGTAATGATGAAATTCAACACAAAAGCTGAATATTTCACAGGGATGTAAGCTAAAAGTATTCTAAGTGATTTCATTCTGGTGTGATTTTTTTTTTTTTTTTTTTTGGGGGGGGGAGATCAAGAATAAAAAATAAATAATTAAATGAATAACAGACCCAAGCATGGAGCAGTGGATACTCAGGAAAAAGTCCAGCTCTTTGTAGTGAAACCATTACTAACCAATCTTCAATTATCTTTTACCAGCAAAATTGTTTTAATGGTTTGCTTGGCTAAATCAGTAGATTATTTATTTATTTTTGTGAGTTGGACAATCAAATAAATACAATATGAAAATGAGATTAAAAAAGCCGCTGACTGAATATTTGAGTTTTTCTTTTAGAAACTGCCAACACTGACCTAAATATATCTGATCTCATCCTAACTAGTAATATATTTCTCCATTTTGAGTTTACTGCACTTTTCTCCTCTCAAAGCAACAGCTTGCCCCTCTCTCCATTTTTAGCCGTGACTCTTCATTTGGTAACTGTCAGTCATAAATGAATCTGCTGCACTGCAGGCATTTAGAATATTGATTTGGCTCAGATTGACAACTGAACTCTGACAAAGTGTGAGTGGTGGAGATTATCAAGCAATTTCAGGAAGAGGAGATGGCAACAGATTCCTCTCCAATAAAACCTTTTTTTTTTTTTTTTTTTTTTTTTAATGTGCCTTTGCCTTTTATCCTCTTTACCTAAGTCGGTTTGCTGACTGCTTATTTGTAGTAGCCTATCTTCCCACTAGTAACTCAATGAGTTCAGTAATAATTGCACAGGACCTTTCTAATTAAAGCCCATGCCGAGGGCAAGTGTTCATGAATGGGGTAATAGCTTGCCCCCGCTGTGGAGTGCAAAAGTAAACCATAACTCATGTGCAGTGGGTTATGGGATTTTAAGTGGCCTCACATTTCTTTTACATGTCGCAAATCATATCCATGATTTATTTCCTGGGGAGCTTAGTGTCATTACAATACAGCAGCCAGGTATAATACAGATACACCAGAGTGGTGCTTTCCACAAAACTATGGAATATCACTGTTTAGAACTGCCTTCATTCAGAAACAGGACAAAAGGGGGATTTTTTTGCAAGTCTGTGACAAGATCATCTTATTATGAAGGCAGAATCTTAGATACGACTGTGAAAGGAAAACATGTGGGACACAGCCTCAAATGACTCCCACAGTTGACGCTTGCTTTTGAGATGCCTGTAGGAATAAAATTACCTGCTGGCCATACTGGAGTTTGTATATATTCTTTAAAAATGAAAAGACCACAACAAAATTTCATCCTTTGAATCCTACAGCTACAGCAGAGAACACAAATGTGTGAAAATTCAAAGGAATATTAGATCTAAGCGGAGCCGCTCAGAAGTTTTTCTTGTGTTCTCCTCCACTTTGCATATTTATTTAACCCGTCATTTCCAATTCCATTTCTTGATGTATGCGACTATAGGGGTGCACTTATGATGAAGTTAATCAGCTGCCTGAATCGCTCGCCATCCTACACCCGTGTCTGACTCTGCTTGCTCTGGGCCAGCAGAGCATCATTTCAAAGATGGGTTTTAAAGTTCATGTTGAATGGACACAGCTTGGCACGTTGGTTGCTCTGGAAACCAGGTTGACGCATGGACAGGTTGGTGAATAGTGTGAGTGGGTGTGTGAGAGGTTATAGGCCTGTCAGGATTCATGGATTCACTGTACCGCTCTATAGACGTTTTTATTTATTTAAAGATTATACTGTATGTTTGAGTGTAGATATGGAAACATGATTCCAAGCTACCTGCTAAAAGGGAATTAATCTAATATAATTAATAATTAATTAATATAATGACTACTGGACAATGGTTACAGATTAGTAATGCCTTTTTGCCACTATAAAGAGCCTATAATGAACATGGTCTGCACTAAAAGGGCAAGTTGCACCAACAGGGTGATCTGTAACCCCATGTGGGGCAGGTGCACACTGGTGTGATGGGGTGCAGGGTGACCAGCCAGATAACTCCTCAGGCTCTGAATTTGGCTTACATCCTGCCCTTCAGCTATTACCAGCCGCTCAGTGTGCAGGCAGAGAAGTCCTGCGCTGGAATTTGGGAAACCAGATGAGAATGAAGTCATACATCTGTTACTTTCATTCCTCAAATGCTGAACAACACTGATCAAGTGATAAAAATGATAATGGGGGTTTTGGACATCTTAGAGGTGGAAATTGCTGGTGTTACAGAGGAGAGACTCTGGTGTTGTGTTTCATTGACTGTGTGCCCCGTGTTCTTAACTGTGGGTTATTTTTATGAGCACTGCTTGTTTAGTGCCAGCACATTTGCATGAAGAAGGACATATATAGTGCTCATAAATAAGAGAGCCAAGAGTATCCATCACCTTACTGGTGACAACATGTCCTTTTTGCTTTTCCGTCAGTTTGAGTCACACCACTGTAGAGGGGCCACATTGTAATCAGGGCAATTGCCTTTCTGTAAATGGCACTAGATAAAAATCAGTGTGTAAGCCGATTGGAAAATAAAATTTAATTGTCTAACTGAACCATGAAAAAGCCCTAAAACTGGTATTTAAATCGTATCATTGGCAGACTCGGCATACTAAACAATGTTTTTCTTGGATGAGGAGAACAAGGCTGGCACTGCGGTATGTTTATTGTCCCTGCAGTAACTATTTTGGAGTCTGGCAAACTGTTCAAATCTGCCAGCATAAACACCCCAACAAGTAAACTGTTATGTGACAGACAGTGTGTAGTCTATCAATAATATTCACTTACGAGGCAGATCAACATGTGGTTGGAGTATAAGGTCATATGCTATTGTAGGCTGCCAATGATTATTTACAGTCTGTCAGGAGCGGGCTCATGAACATCATGTCTGCAGTGAATCGGTGCGTCGATTTGTACTTTTATATGGACTTTAACACTCAATTTTATCTGCTGGGAAATATCACAGAAAAACTGGTTGATATGACACATAAGTTACTCTGACTATGAAAAGATGTTTTTATGTAAAGAAAATTGGAAGTGTGTAAAAGAAAATGACAAGAGACTGTACATATATGTATATTTTAAATATTGCGTTAACTTTGAATTTAGATTCGTTTGTATTATTGGTATTCTTTTTGTCATTTGTAAAACTATACCACTGTCCCTGCTACAGCCGGCATGTGTGATCAGACCTGAGTCAAGTCACAGTCACAAAAAACGGAAACGGCATCTGCTCACACATTTCAAAATAAAGGTCCGCTTTCTTTACGGTCTTAAGTTTATGAATTCTCCTTCAAAAGGAAAAGAACAACAGTGTAAACTTTGTTCACCATTTAATTATTGAGCCATTTTCTCATTTCTTCTACATGTTTTTTCAAAAGTACATCCGCTTTTTTTTCGTGTGTTGATGACTAATATACATTAAAGACTTGAGTCTTAAAAAGAGAGAGAAGAATTTCAAGAAAAAAAGCTAAACAGATTTAATGTTTTAATCTCAAATTGTCCGTCTAGCTTCCTATTTGTGGTTCTACCCATCCTGTGCTTTTATCGTGAAAATACTTTTCCGGCCCGAGTTGGTCTAACTGCGTCTGTCTTGACGGAACCGCTGCACCGGACAGATCTGCTTTTTGCGCTCTCAGTCAGTCTTTACCGATCAGCTTCCACCGACGAGCACCGGGAACGGACCGGGACTGGTAAGGTGCAGCGTTTCGTGTCTCCTCTTCTGTTATCACACCGGAGGATCGATGCTTTTATTAAAAAAAATAAATAAATAAAGGAAAAAGTTTGGATTTGCTTGAAGTGATACTTGATGTGATAGTTTTAGGTGTTCGGGTTAACTGGATTAAATGAAAGGTGTCTTATAGTGAAGTTTTATTTCGGACTGGTGACATCTGAATATCAGAGTTGATGCGTAATTGCGCATCAACTGCAGCAGACGTCTAACCCCCCTTTTACACACTTGTCCCGTATGAGCGATACCCAGTAATGCTTTAAAGGCTCCTGATATCACGGATATCTGTTTTACATTTCGTTTTTAACTTCTAAAACAAACGGCAGGATGTCCCAACTATTTCAATTATTTGTATTAAGCTGGGCATATATGGAAACATTTCCTTCTCTCGTCGCACATGTTAGTATTTTAGATTTAAAATGACAAATACGTTCTCCTTGTGCGCTTTCTGCACTACAACATACTGAAGTGTAATTTTACTTAATTATAACAGATAAAATATTCAATAAATTTGAATGATCTGATCAGACTTTCTAAAGGTTTAATCCCCTTTGGTGGTGTTCAGGATATAATTCTTTAAAACATATATAAAGCTGCTTATTTAAACAGATTGGACAGTTCAGGGTTCATTGCCTTTGAAGTGAGCAAAAATTTCTACTTTACATGCAGAACTGGGACGTGATGAAAATTCATTTTTGCACACACACACACACACACACTAAGTCAGGTGAGGTCTGTTAGGATCAATGACAGATTTAACAACCTTTTGGTCATAGAGGAATTCTTGAGGTTCAACATTTGTTTTGTTAAAACAAGAAGTAAATTACATTGAACCATCCCAACTGTTTAAAAAAAAAAAGGACAAAGGGCGATTAGTATGTTTCTGTACAGATGTTGGAACTGGTCAGGGCACAAGAATTTCCTACTGATCTCTCCTCCTGCAATCCTGGTGCTCAGCGGTTGTCGTAACAAGTAAGAGGTCCGATAAATCAAGTGAAATATTACAGCGTTGATTACAGTATTCGACAAACTGCTCTCTGCCTCGTAGAGACTTTATTTATGGACAGAGCCTGTTTGGAGTTGGCTTCTCCCTCTGAATGGCCCAGGGTGATAAATGCAACAATTTATGTTGCTGCTATGATAAAGTGTGCAATACGATTCTCACAGTCATTTGTGTTTTATTGTTTTGTTTTTTATCATTTTGTTTGAGGGAGTTTGGTATCAAAGTATTTTTTATTGGAACTAGGGAGGCTGAACAACAAGAGATTGTTTCCACTTTTGCGTAGTGTTGGCTGGTAGCTGTGACCTACACCACATCAGTTTGGCCCATATTGTTATGGTGACCACACATGACAATGGATGATTCATTTAGTTTGGGATTATTTTGGTTTCCCAGTAAATTATAACAATGTTCAGTGGTAGTTAAATTGAAAACAGTGTTTTTGGAGAGCAGGAAGTGCTCTTGTGTTAAACATTCAGTCACACAGTGGTAAATTGGATCGATATTGACAATACTGCCTCTCCTTGGTTTACTGAGCCTATGCCAATGTCCTTGCATCCTCATTTTAAGGACCAAACATGTTGAATAAGCTTAACTCGCTGACAATTATATGTCTAGTGGGCTGCATCTTCCTTACAAGACAACCGGGTCAGGCTGTTCGCAGTTAAGTGTTTTTCCTTACCTACACCTTGAAGTTCAAACAGTGATGCACTAACGTTTGAATTTTGACTTAAAATTCAGTGATCTGGGTTCTCAAATGGTTAAATTATTTTATTGAATGTTATTTCCAAATCATGTTTACAGTGGACTATATACATTATTGACAAGTTTGGGTTGACTGTTGAGGATAAGATAATTTGCGACATGGCATCACTTATGGCATTGCTGCAATGGCAGGGGAATGATGGGAAGCTAATTGGCTGACAATGTAACAGGCAACAATTTCCAATTCAGCACAACACTGATAGCATGTTTTGATCCTTCATCATCTCATCTACAACTCTGTTTGATCCGCTGCATTGTTCCACAACCACCCACCCACACCTACAACCTCCTGCGGGATTGGAGGAGGCAGGAGTTGAAGTTGAACATGGATTGGTGGTGGTTTTTCAGTCACAGCTTTTCTTCTAACAATGATTTTAACCATAGACCACAGTTTCATGTTGAAGTTTTTGAAGGTAAATAGCCCCAGGCTGCTTGTAGTGCTCAGTGTTAAAGACATGTATTTATCTCTGTCATTTGAGGGGAAAAACCAAAACACAAATTTTGGATGCGAAAGTGAGGTCACCAGAGGGCCATGCTCTTCTTTCTACATTCTTTCCACATGGGGAGTTGAAAAGATTAGTTCTTTTCTGGACAGTATTGTTCTGAGATTGAGAGTTACTCTGTGTGGTGCAAATCACGTGAAGGAGGAAATGTAAACAATGAGTCCATCTCTTACTTGGGTTACTGCAGACAACTGACAGCTCTTAGATAGAAAAGTGGAGAGTGAGATAGATAGATAGATAGATAGATAGATGGATAGATAGATACTTTATTGATCTCCAAGAGAAATTCACAGTTGAGTGGAGATCAGCAGAGGTCAGCAGTAAGTGCAGCAAGAACCAGCAGAATGTGGAGGTTTAAGAAAGCATCCAGCTCCCAGCTCATGTTACCTGGTAAAGGTGTGTAAACTGTGGTTGGTCACCATGCTGGCCCACAATTAACTTCACTGATGCACTTGTATGCATCAACCTTCAATCTTCAAGGCTGAAAAATCAGACTCCATTGGTTCCCAACAGACAGGTCAATGTTGCTCTTTCAGTCTCTCCAACTAATTTCCTCTTTCATAAAAATCATAGAGGGGTGGAATTGTTAAATATTTAAATCTTTTAAAATTTTGTTAAGACTTAAGCTGTTTGCTGCTTTGAGTGACAGGTAGTAAACTGGTAAGTCTTGTTTGTCCATTTTTGGATTAGCCAGGAGCTTGTCAGACACTGGAAAGACAGCAATGACAGCATTAAGCTGACTCTTAACTTCACAACAACTCTATGGGTGACATCAGAGAGGCTTCTCCCATCTTGATTTACAGTCTCTGTCAAGTGTACCTTAAGGAAGCTAATGTGATTGCTACCTGTTTGAATAGATATTCATCTACAAGACATCTTGTCAAAAAAAAAAAAAACGCCTTGTTTGATTTTGTACCGTTTTTTTCTTTTTAATTTTGCAGTTATTTTCTGAGACGCTTTCTCCTCTGTGGATGCCCCTTCACCTTTTTCTTTGAGACTTTGCTCATCTGATGTTCAAGTGGCCTCTCGCTAGTTTGCCTTGACCCTCTTTTGATCCTCCTCCTTACTGAAGTTTTCTATGGTATCACCTGCTGAGCCAAGGTGACCAGCCTGCTGACATAGCTGGGCACTGAATTTACAAACTTTGAGATGTTTGGTGACCTCTCTGCCTCTCTCTGTGTGGCTACAAGCCTTGAGTTCCATCCTACGCTGAAAACGACCAAAGAAGCACGCTGACCTTTAGATGGATTTTCAGAAAAGTTTAGAGCTAAAACTGTGGTGTACTTGCTGGTCATATTTCCAGTTGCCAGTACAAACACACAGTTAATTCCCAATTAGCCTGGGGAAGCTTGGCACTGGAGGACGTCGCTGTCCTGTTATGACCAGGCAGAAGCAGCACAGTCAAAGCTAGTACTTTCATGGCTGACGGTTCTTAATATGAACAGAAATATTTGCTTTTGTACGTTACATTTGTAATTGGGTTGTGGTTTATAAACAGGTTTACAGTGAGGCCAGTTTTTAAAGTCACTGCTCAAGTATTGAGTTAACTACACAGCATTTTATGTTGTTTAGGGGGATGTTCAGGATAGAAGATATTAACAATATCCTCACATTTCATATTTATTTAGATGGTGTCACAAATAACTTAAACCAGCACATTCTCAACTGAAGTGAAAGGACAACAGTGTGACTTAGCATGACTGATGAAATGAAAAGGGAAAGTCTCTATGCATAGGTATAAACACCTGCCCATCAGGCCATGCTGTCTTTCTCAAAATGGGGGGATTTTTCTCCCCCCCTTAGCTCCCTCCACTGGCCAGGGCTGATGTCCTGTGTGACGCTGGAGATGGGGGTTGACTGCGTTGGGGTCAGAGACTCTGACAGCTGCACCGAGCCTGCCTCAGGGCACGCAGGCTGCCCGTTTTCTGTTCAAAGTCCCTCCCTTTACCACCCACAGCACCTTGCCTGACTGACTGGCATTCCCGATCGGAGGTGCTCAGCCTGCGGTGATTTCCAGCTCCTCAGTGGGGAGCTGGAAAAGTGACATTGCAGGCCTGGGGGAGGCCGGGTTTAGATCTCACTTTCTCTCTCTCTCTGTAATTTCCTCCCCATCACTTTGGGACTTTTACACCTCGCTCTTCCTTTTAAGCCCTGTGCCAGAAGAGTATGTGATTTGACAGTGACAAAATTACAGCATTGGAGGAAGGAAATGGTTGGTGGGGGCTTTTCACCTACAGTAGAAATGAGTCTCACACATTCAGCATCAGTGCTGAGCTTCGTTTGAACTCATTTTGATTGGTTGTTATGAAATCATTATCGTCATTAACAGAACGCACCATACATCTGCCTCACCGCCACAAGCCCCAGATACACTCACACGTGTGAGTTGCTCTGACAGTGGCCCCAGTGTTAGAGCTGTGCATTCATTTATACACACATGCACACACACACAGTGGTGCATTTATGCTGCCGAGCTGCTGGTGAATGACGGAGCTCTGAGCTTGAATACTGGCCCAGTGTGTCTGGCCAGGTAAACCTCCTCAACCACTCCACAAAACAACAACAAACACTAAATAGACCACTTGTTTGGGTCCAGCTGCAGTCAGCAGGAAGGGTGGTGGCTCAACTCATTGGATCAGAGACATGCTATTGTGGAAGGCTTTCATGAATATGCAGATATTGGGCGTAGTGTGTGGAGTATGTGCTGGGTACCTGGAATGGACTTTTGTTTTGTTTATTTACATTTATTCACGGTTCAAAGAGCAGACATGGGTTTTTTTCAACAGCGTCCTGCTGCACATACAGGCGCTCATTCAGTTACACACATTCACACCTGACACAGCCGCTACAGTCTTTCACTCAGAGCTCTGCTGGATCCAACATGGCTTAATAGCTTTGCTTATGGGCATAAAAGTCGTCAGGGTATGATAGAAGGGAAAAGTGTTACTCCTTTGCTTTCTTTGTCAGGATCAAGTGTAGCTTAGAAAAGTAATTTCTCACTCAATAGAATGATGTGTTTAGTCCTTGCTATCAATACTTTGAGTTTTTCAACAGTCTGGATTACATTATGAGTATTCATGTGTATATCTCATAAATGTTGAGCTTTTACTGTGGAAAAATAATGCCCTCACGTTATTCACTATTATCTGTTTTGTTGCTAAAATTCAATGGCTGAAATGCATTAGTTAAAGTAAAAGATATTTCATTGCTGGGGATTATTCAGAGAATACATTTCCAAATCAACCTTTTGTATGTTATTGTACCTTTTTAGCACAATTTGCCCTCACCTAACTTTGGCTTTGGTCTACACTTAGTAAAGGGCTTCATTTGTTTAGATTTTAAAGTCAGTTACAGCAAAAACTGCTAAACCCTTTATGGCTATGAAGGATCTGTGTCAAAATTAAATAGCTTTTATTATAATGTACAATTTCTAAACTCTCTCTCATTGTTAGTGTACCGTGTACCTAAAGGTTGGAATAGGAATGAAAAAAAACCACTGTGGTTTATATCAGCATAAATATTTTAGCAGGTGATTTTGGGAAGAAAAAACATCAGGCTGAAGATATTTTGCTGTCACCAAATGTGAAACAGTGGCAAATATTAATGAATACATCATATGAACAGCCATCAGGTGAGACAGGCTTCCTGTAGTAATTTGGATCAGCTTGCTGTTGTCTGTTTTACATTCAGATATCAGGGGCTGGGATGAACTCATTACTGTCAGTACCTGTGAGTTTTGCAGTTCCATGGCAGTTTGGGCCCCAGTGTGTATTGTTGATGTATTAAAATGCTTTTGAGAGAAGTGAGCCCAGAGTCACCTTATTTTGTGAGTGTGAAATGTTAACAGCTCCTTCTCTCAAGTATTTGCTCTAAACCTGCATAATTAACAAGTCAGAAGCGCTTTTTTGCAGAAATGCCTCATACCTGTGTCATAATGTTGACTTCTTAGTCACACTTATGTTTCATCTTGTTGAAGCACTGAGTACTGAGCTAGATGGTTAGCAAGAGTGTTAGGCTGCTTCTCCCATAGATGGTATAGGCAGTAATGTATTTTATCAGGAGAAAAAATTCTAAATAATGTTTTTAACTGAAGTATAGCAACTCGTGCTGCCATTTCTATGGATCCTCTGCCTGTGCTTTTCATTCCACATTCATGTGCCTGTCCTTTAGGAGCCGGATCTGTTTTATGTCCTGCACAACAAACGGCTCCCCTCCTGTGTCCTACAGCTATAGATATCAGCTGTCAGAGTCATTACAGCATGCAGGAGGTGGTACCAAAGCTTCCGCTACCCCACCAAGCCGCCAACCCCCTGCTTCAATCTCATCATTGATCAGGGCTAGAGAGACATCTAATCCATGCTGATCACAGTAACCTCTGCTGTCTGGAGGGGCTGGATCTGACTTTCCCAATGAACCATGCAGGCTGTGAGGAGAGCAGGCTGGATATTGACGGGAGTGTCTCAGGTCGCCCCAGATGGCCTGATGGCGTTGGTGGTGCGCAAGATGGGTACTGACGTAGTGGCTGACTCAGAATTGCTTGTAACATTAAGTGGCCTTCTTTCATTCAGGTCTCTCATCTTCTCACAATGAACTGGGGCTTAGGAAACCTGTCAACGGTGGGCTGGCCTTTGATCAAATGTCATATTATCATCCTTTTGCCTTATGTCGGTTAAGTAGCACAAGGAAAGTGAGCTTTATTCCATCCACAGCCACAGTTTTCAGCGTGTGTCACTCATGCGTGGACATTTTCTCCTGTTTCCTCCTCTTAGCCGTGCACCATCAGCCGAGACATCAGCTCCTAACACACACGGCTGACGCACACAGAGTTTCAGTGATCCACTAAATCTTTTCTGTTAACTCCAATGATTCGCTGTGTTTCTCTCCATTTCTTACCAGTTTGGGAAGTCAGTTCCTCTACAGTATATCTGGCATATCCAACAATGACTGGCAAGGTTGTATAATTCCCCTTCTACCTGTGAATAAATTTGCCTTTTCCACAGTCACATCTGAACTTTATTTTTCTTTGTGTTCATCAGAGCTTAAAACAAATTTATACACAATGAATGAGGCTGCAAAAGCTGAAGCCATGAAGAGCTCCACTTGTACATCGCCCAGAATTTGTCTCCCCCCAACTCAGTTGAGGCCATCACACACTCAGACTGGCCTGACAGGCCCTGTAATCGAACCATCTCTGTTCAGCCAATCAGCCAACGCTTGGTGAAGTAAGAGAGAGTGACCAGAGAGGAAAGTACAGATACTGATTCTTAAACAAGTGTTTTATAAGAAAATGCTTCTATTTAGTCCACCTCCGCTTTGCACTAATAACTTTCTGCTGCGCTCTTAGACAAAGCTTAGCTATTCCATTTAAAAGGGATGCACTTCTTAAAGATAATGGAACCACTCCAACTTTGAAGTCATGCATGGCTTTTTATTATTGCTTTATTGCAAATGTTTCAATTGAACTTCCTGAGCAAAAATGATTATTTCTGCTGAATTCCTTTTTGTATGCTTCATGTACACAAATTATTATAAGACATTGTGTGCTTCGTGTTTTTTATTGTTAAAAAGAACAGGCTGACAAATAGAATGGCAAATGAATTTCAGTCTTTGTACTCCTGCTCAGGTGAACAGGGTGGTAAAAAAACTGCAGCCTGGTGACGCCTCAGTGACTCCCTTTAGGAAAACCAAAAAACCCCAAAAAAAACAAAGAAAGAATCCAAACAAGGCATCTCGTAAGTCTGAAGGAAATCAATAATGTGATTGCTGTATTGAAAGGGAACATGCTTGCTCTGAGCTCTGCTAATGTTTGTGGATGACAAACTTGAAGAAAACACATGGAGGAACATCTGAACAGGAGATGCTCGTGGCCATGGAACAGCTCTCCAGTTTTCTGACTTTCTCTGCTGTGCTCATATTTGTAGTAAATGCACATATGCAGTACTTGGAAAGCATTTGGACTCATGAGGTTTAAATATTGCTGGGTTTAATTGACGTAGCTCACACTGTTTGGATTACAAATTACAGATCTCATAAAATTTCCACATTCAACATCAATAACAATTTTTTGATGAGAACCGATTCTACAAAGACTTCATTTTTTTCTGTCATTGGTGTTTCGCAGTGTCTAGCAAACAGGAAGACAATTTTTTTGTAGGCTTTCACGAGTTTCCTTAAAAAAAGGTGGAAATATGAAGTGAGTCCAAGGAATTTATTTAATATTCTTAACACCGTGCTCAGTCATTGCTTCTGCTGGATCTTGACAGTCCCACTTCATAGCCTATGTCAAGGTACTCCTCCTTCACTGTAAACTTTTCTGTGGCACATGAACACAGAGCCCACCTCGGGCCTGGGCTCAAATCTAACCCCAAAAGCACACACTGAAAGCTGCCTGCGGGCAGATTGAACCCTTACAAGGTACGGAAAGCACAGAGAGCAGCCCTGTTCCCCCTCTGGACCCGGACACTGAAGCACACTGGACCCTTTACAGGAATGGAGGCAGGAAGATGGGAAAGGTGGGAAAGGACGTACATTGGACCTCTGTATTCGACTTCCCCTCCACCTCCCTCTGGCACAGCCCTCTCTCTAGTCCAATCCATTCCCCTCCTGTCCGCAAATAATCACTCTGAGACACCCAGTGTTGTGTGGGATTTTTGGTGGTTGCTAGACCTCTTTACTTTCTTGCCAGTTTTTTTCTCGTCTTCTCTGTGATCTCCTGAGCTCAAAAACTCCAGCCAAGTTGATCCAACCTCCTTGGTACCAGTGAACCCTTTTAAACAGCTTGGACATAGAGTGCTTTATGCCAGAGAGTGAGCGAGAGATAGAACAATTGTGATTTGAGAGGAAGCCTGTCTCTCAAAGAGAGACGTAATGGGCCCTGAGGGCACTTCTCAGCTCTCATGTAAGGCTGCTAGCCCTTGCATTTCTGCATGCCTAGAAAGTAGTTATGTAAATGACAGAATATCCTCAATTGCCGTTTATTATATGCTAAAAGCCTTCTCCCGCGTTGATGTTTATGTTAATGACTTCGGTCAGGGGTTTGAAGTGCCTGGATGATGAGCCGCTAGCCTAGAAAGGAAGGAGTGGCTCTGACCTTGGCCCACTTCAGGGAAACGCTCTGGTTTCTGACTAATAGACTATGGCCTATTCTTTCTCCCACAACATGCAGCCAAAATAGCTCTGGCATGCCCCATTAAGCAGCATTTTAATTGTTAACACGGCATACTCTGTCCTTGGCACACATTAACTACTTGATTTAAATATCAATCCCAATTAAAGAAGGGCAGAGAAGATGATCATTTTAACAAGGTATAAGCCTGATGCTGTAACAGTTTTTAAGGGAATTGGAGTGCCTCAAAGATTAGCAGTTTATTATCTGGTTCTCACCCAATGAGATCAGATCACTTAGGGGAACCTCTCATGATACATTTTAATAGAGGGTAACCAATTTTATACATTAAGACTACTTCAGTGTGAGTGTATAATAAAGAGTTATATAATTTGCCCAGAGATTATTTGTCAAGTCATCTGGTTACTTACTGTGGGAACAGAGTTTATTTTTGGACCTTTTATGCCTTTATTCCAATGACAGTAAGTGGCAGAGAGGCTGACAGGAGGTACTGACAGAGAGAAGAATGACATGCATCAGTTCCATTCACCTGGCTAAAGGTGGGAGCGTGGAGGTAGGTAGGTTGGTACGTAGGTGCATGCAGCTGACCAGAGATGGAGGGAAGACTGTGCAAATGTTTCAGGTTTAAAAATGGGTTTAACCATTTAACAAGCTCTTCCAGTCAAGCATATGGTCCTCTTTATGAAGGGATATTGGAGTGTTGGGTTGTACCAGTAGAAGGTTTCAGGCATTTTAAAGTTTCACTTATATCAGTGTCTGAAGATCAAAAACATTTTGGAGAGTATGGGACAGCTTTGGTCTAATTCAGTGAAAGAGGCAGAAGCCTGGGATGGATGTTTGTGTCTCAGTGTGTACAGTTCCTCCCTTCCTTCCTCTAACTGGCGTCCTTGGCATTAGCCTGAGTGAAAACTTCCATGGTTGGCACGCTCATCTTTCATCCCTCCAACTTTACCCTTCATGGTCTCCGTCACTCTTCAGGCTGTAGCCTACTCAGCTGCACTGTGATACAAACGCCATTTTCCCTGGAGAAGAATAAAGCTAGAGTTAGGTTTTACACAGAGTGGTGCCAACCCAGGGGCCTGGCATGCAGTTATCCACTGCTGCAAACAGGCACACATACACTGAATTCATTCCCAGCATTGCGGCACCAGATGAATGACAAATGTGGATGCTCACAGCTCCAAATCACCACCTGCAGCTGGATGATATAGTCCCACAGTGGGGAGAGGGGGCAGGCAGGGACTATGATGTACTGCGTATGTTTTGCTGTAGCGCTCCCATTAACTGCGGCAGGTCTTTTAAATAGTCTAAATTTTGGACTGTCACCACAGTTATTTTTGTTTGTGGTTTTTTTTTTTTTTTTTTTAATCACTTAGTTGTTGGTAGTGCTTATTTTTCTGTGAGGGTCTATCTGCTTGTTATGCACCATCTGATAATGGGTAATGCATCAGTGGCTGTTTGCCTAATGACTTAGATAGGTAGAGGTACTCATATTGGCAAACAAGCGCAGTGTTGTCATGGGGATGATGTGTGGGCCCATTTCTCTGCCGGAGTAAACCAGTGAGCAGTGCTTGACTACCCACCACTGAAAGGCACAAAAAGGCTACCACACATGCTTACACACACAAGCACCAATGTAAGAGTACCAGCACTGCAGTACCAGCAAAGTGGATGAATCAGTGATCACTCTAAATCTCAGAGACGACGAGGTGGTGCTGGTGGCGAAGGGGTCAGGGTTGTCTAAATTGATCTAGGAACATTGTGCGACCAACAATGAATCATTGTGTTGCCTAGCTGTTAATCAACACACTTATGGTACAAATGACTCACTTGTAGAATTGCACATCATTTGCATTTCGTTTGCTATTTCAATGCTAATGTGTTCTGCGGTGCCCACCAACCTACTCAAACACATTTCATCATTCAGGTTTTCTTTTTATAGCATCTGTTTCTCCCTTGTTCTGTCACCGCCTCCACACACCCACCTATTTCTCCCCTGTCCCACAGCCCCCCATTTCTGTCTGCTGCCATGCTCCCATGTCTCCCATTATGAGAGGAAATGAGGCGAGGTACAGATGCAAATATCTTGGACCCCATGCTGCTCCCTGACTCATCACCCTGAGACAAAAACGAGGATGGAATGGGGGAAGGAGGAGGGAAAGGAAAGAGGGAACAGGTGGAGGGACACAGTGTTTACACAGGAAAATACATTCACACAACAGACAGCAGATTGGTACGCAATAAAAAAAAAACAAGGGAAAGTGAGTACCACTTTGTAGACAAAGTTTATCATCCTGCAGAAAACGTTTTCTGTCAAAATAGGATAAGAAAGAAAGCATAACTCACCAAACACTGCATTATTTTTCTTTCTCACTCTCCATTTGTCTCTTTTGCTGGTAAACATGTCCAGTCATTCAGCCTGCTGTGTTTTTTCAGCAATTCTGAGGGGTCATTCCTCTTCTCTGCCTCTTGCCTTGTCTATCTTCTGCTCATGTAATAGTTTTGTAGATTATATTGTTCCTGTGTACCTTTAGTTTAGGGTTAACTGTAACTCTTGTCTCTGGAGAAATAGGAATTGAGATTTTTCCAGTTCAAATGGTGTGTATGAGAGCTTTTTCGGTACTTTGCAGGCAGACCAATAGTGAGGAAAACTGTACGTATTGTGAAAAAAAAGTGTGAAACATTAAAGTGTATTTAATGCCATAAAACATCCCACACACACTCAGGTGTAGTGCTGTCAGCTCATTACAAATAGGTGTCAGTGAACACCATTTAGCTGCTTCTCATCACACATTGAAGGTGCTAAATGGTGTTCACTGACACCTATTTGGAATGAGCTATCGCTACAGTGCTCAGTCAGGATTTGGAAAATGTAATGTTCTGCTCAGGGGTGTTACTGGCTGCTTTCCTTATCTGTGGGATTATGGAAATTAAGGAAGGATCTGCTGTATCATAATACCCAAAATAGTAACACTAAAAATAACTTGAGGTCTAATGATGCACAGAAAAAAAATTAATGGTAAATGTTCATATATCATATGGGCTAAATGAAAATGAATACACAGGTATTTTATGATGAACTACAAATCTAATGAATATTGGAAATTATTATCAAACCAGAAAAGCATTAAATTTTGCAGTGCAACAATTTTCTTCTCTACCCATAATGGTTTCTTTATCACACAGAGTTAATTAATGATTTGAATCAGTTATTTGATGCTGCAGAATGGCAATGTGATGTTCTGACTTACGATCGGCTCAGCCAATCCCGACAGCAGCGACTCTTGCTAAAAAGAGATTCAAATAAAGAGCTCTCAGTGAAGATTTCAAACACAAAGAAATCTCAAAATTGTCCGTCTCTCTAAAACACTATAAGAAGGCAACTAAAACTAAATTAATCAAATTAGGAGGCCATAAAACAAAGAAAACAGTTGATTTTGACAAAGAAAGAACAAAGTTCTGCCCACATAGATGCTTGACTGATTACTCATTCAGTTTGTCTTCCTTCAGCTGTCATCTTAATGTAAAATATATAAAAAGAACAACACTGGAAAGCTTAAAACAATTTTTACACAGCTTCTACTGGCTTTTTGCCATTCCTGACTCAATATGTGGCTCTTTTATGAGTGTGGGTGTTTCCAGGTGAGGGACAAAAGGGCACAGCTAAGTACCTCAAATCTATGGTGCATTCAAAAACTGCAGCTTTATCACAGTTTGCAAAGAAAGCTGGAATCTGCCCTCAGGTTTAGCTGTTCAGTCAATAAAAAAGGGAACCCACCACCATGTGAAGAAATTTGTCCCGGCTGGGTGACTGGCTGACCCACAAAAGTTCAACGTTCCTCCAGCATGACAGGTTTTGCCATAATGGTAACAGGGTGCCTGACAATTTGAAGAGAGCACAGTGGAATCCTAATGAGTGTAATGATTATCTCCAGGGCCAGCTGAGCCGTTTGTCCAGCCTTACTCTGGATTTACTGGGACCCCTGTCCTATTCTTGCTGTGTGACAAACCACATATGATGCAAAGAGGAGAACATACTTCCCTGTCCTTCATAGGAAAATATATCATCTCGACAAGAGCATGAAGAGGAAAACACTTGTCTTTCCTTTGCTCATCCTCCTGGGAGTCCAACCTGTGAGTGTCTGTCTGTGCATACATTTGTGTGGTTACCCATGCTCCACAGACGGTGTGTTGCTGCCTACTTTCACTTTGCTGGTGAATTATCTCGCTATCTCATGCTCCCTCTGTCTCCATTTAGCACTTCTAATATTAGTTATGCCTAATTGCTAGGTTGAGTGCTAACTCAAAAGCTAATTGGGCCGATGATTTCTGGTTAAAGAGGAGGAGGACGAGGAGAAAAGAGAGATTCTATTACAGTAACGGGGTCCACACCCTCAGGACTCCCACCCAGATCTTCAAACAGCTGTTTTTGACTTCAGACTTATTCCTACTACCAAAATATCACAAGACAAAATCTTTTTTGTAGCCTGAAGAATCTGTTGGCTTAATTGTTTGATCTATTTTTACATCTGCACATAGAAACGTTGGCTCAGGAAGTGCCAGATTGTGTCTGCTGAAATAGCACTTCAGCAATCTGGTAATAGTTCACAGAGGAAATGGTTGCTAGATTTAGAGAGATTTGTGGAGGATTATGTTCCACCAGAACGGGGACCATGAATGCATTCAAACTCTGAAAAAATTCCTGAAATAATTTTTGTTTCTAATGAGTGGTCCCTGCCCCCATTTCAATCATATGCCCTGAATCTGTAGGGAGAATGGGTGTAGTATACAGAGGTGTGTGTGTCTCAAGGCAGATGTGACGGTGAGCTGCATGAGGATTCATTAGGTGGCAATGCCAGTCTCAACGCATAAAATGTTGTCATCTCAAAACCTCACTGTGAATATACAAGGCAGGATTTTCACAGTAGCCTTCTGATTTTTCAAGGATTTCTTGTTAATGTCTTTTTTGCCTTGAGGTTTTTTTTTTATGTTTCTCCTGCCTCTTCCTGTGCCTCCTTGGGTATAGGCAGAGTGAACAAATTAAGACCTAGCTTATTAAACAAGTGAGCCTTTAAATTACAACAGCCTGTCTTACATGCATGGGTGACTATCAGGGCCCTTTCTCCTCCACTCTCAGCAAAAAACCAAATATAGAAGGGAGGGGCTGTGTGGCACTTTCCTGAATGTTTTATATCTGCTCTTGAAGTTTGGCCTAACCTAACACCAATATTTCTGGGGGGGTAGTGTTTGTGTTTGCATGTACAGTAAGTCTGTTTTTGTACCATGTATTATTCAGAGGATTATAATGAACCCGAATGTTGATTTGCCTCATTCCGGAGGAAATAGTTTTTGTTTGGCTGAATTTTTGCTACTCTTGAAGCCCACTGTTTGTCACGTCTAAGTGACTGATTGCTGATGATCTTCTACATTTATTGTGTATCTGTGTCTGCGTGTGGATAGAAGTTGTGTTGGCTGATAGAGGCTGTTATATCTTGAAGAGCAGGCTCTGAGGATGTGGCTGTAGTTTCAGAGTTGTTTGTTCTGAATGCAGTGTACAGTATTGAATAGCTGTATAAGCCGAGGTTTATACGTGTTTTATAATCACCTCTAGATTTTGTTAAGGGTATGAATTGTACATGGGAAACAAACGGCATTAATGTCCATTAAGGACTAAATTGTAATGATTAAATTCAGGACCAGCCATTTTGCCCGCACAAAAATTTTAGGATTTAAATTGACATTTGCCACGTCTTTGGATATCACACAGCACTGGGTATGGTGTGTAGGATTGCGTACACAATAAAATGTTTGCAGTCTAATCAGTTATAATCTAGAGGTGCCCTCCCAAAACACACGAATCATATCTGGAATATAATGGTGTTTGTTTGTACTGCGTTTTTCAAACCCTTCAGTTGTGTTCTCATTGGCCAAATGATGATGAATCCACCAAACATTAATTCGATGATTTGCAGCTGAAAAGTTGTGAGTCTATCTTTAAACCATACACTGCCTGCAAAAGTCAAAGGAGAGTCCAGGTCTGGAAAGTGAAGTGAAACCCTGATAACCATTAGGGGTGACATCGTCAGTTGTAAAAAATAAGTCTGCTTGTATTGAAGTCTATTGGAAAATGGCTCTTCTTCTCACTTGATTAAATACGTCAGTAAAATTTTTCTCTGAGTTTATGACGATGGGTTTAAAACCCAGATCATGTTAAATGTAACTGTTGGCTTACAAGTGCTCAACTATGATTGTATTTCAAAGAAACACACTTACTTTTCAGCTATATTTAGCCTTGTTGTAACCCACACACCTCACACTTCATGTCTCCAATCTCATGCCTTGTGGGAAAAGTTTTTCAGATTGTAACAATCTCAGTGCAGCATGAACACCCCTGCCGTTTTTTATATTATATATATAAAATATTTCCCTTTCATGCTGTCTGGAAAAAAAAATCCCTCTCTCTTTCTGCCGTGATTGTCCCAGGTGTAACTTTATAACCATTGTGATACTAAGAGTATTAGAATGACTCATACCAATGTGAGGTCACCAACATAAGGACACGAAACGTCAACATCAGATCAAGTGTGACACCTTTCACCAGTCTACCTGTCATTTGTTCTCTTTCTCTGCTGGTCATCAGTCACATCTGCTCTTTAGCCAATGGTGAGTGAGCTGCTCTCATAATCCACAAGGAATAGAAATGGAATATGAAAGAGTACTGAAGGACTGAATGACAATTAGATCTGTGACATATGCTAATTTATTGTTGTGAGGTTTTTTTTAAAGAGGAAATAATTTTGGATTTGATGTAAAGAGATTGTAGTCTTACAATATGAACGCATGCACCTTATAAATACAATGAATGGCGAATGCTGGAGGAAAAAAATGCAAACAAGGAAGCTTAAAAAATTGGCTATGCTGACTTTTTGAAAGCCTCAAGGATTGTAACTTTAATTTAAAACCTTGTCATTTGCACATTTTTTCATCCGGTCTTCAGGTTGATGATTATGGATCAAATGATCAGGAAACTTAACACACCACACTAATATCAGCCTTAAAGAGCAATAATAAACCGGCCATTTATTTTTATTAAGGTACAGTTTTTCCACGTGTGCTCTCATTTTCTCTAGCGCAACGTTCACATACGTTCATGTCCAAATACAAATGTCTGTTATGCTTACAGCCAGTGCCACTCCTTGTATGCCGTAATGCAAGCAATTTGCCTCTTGACCTTTTTTGTTGTTGCCATCTGCCATAATGTGAAACGGTCATTAGCTGACTGGGGTCATGCAGCCCCAGCTGAAGCCCCTAAGCTGTCATACTGAAGATGAAAAGGATGCTGAGCCCATAGAAATATATTGGATTGGGCTTTGCCTGGGAAGCTATGACTGATTTCCCATACAGTCTCTCCCACCTTGTATGAAAAACAAACACTGAGGCTCATCCAGTCTGACGTACTAGTTTCATTTGATCTGATTCTGCCACCTTCTCAGGCTGTAATAACTATTAAAATGATTGGAGTGACGTGCTCTTTACTTAATCCCCTGTGCCTGTGTGTGTCAGTATGTGGTGTGTGTGTGGGGGGGGTTATGTATATAAACCAATATAATCTGGGAGAAAATGCTTGGCTGCAGGGTAGTGTAGAGGAGTTGAGCATCTATGAGGCACAGAGGTTTTATCTTTTGCAAGTGTCTCTGACTCCGCCAGATGAAATAACTGTCACTGTTTCTGATGAGCATCCCTCCATCCACACTGATGGCCCCGTCAGTACAGCAGGTGTCTTCTCCATTGACTGACATGTTAATCAGGTGGGATTAGACCTCAAGTGAGTACAAATGTGATGGAAAATGGTTTGAATTACACGCTAAGCCCCCACTGGTCTGTAATCCACCGCCCTTCACTCGAAGCACTCATCCACGGGCTATAGTGTGTGGTGTTTGTTTTGTTTTATTTATTTATTTATTTTTTGTCCATGTGTGAGCATGATCCCCAGGCCCTCACCACACATGATCCAAATCCTAATCACTTGAACTCCTTTTTCTGATTTCATCTTCCTATTGAGGCTCTCAAAAAGAGACCACATTAGTGAAGACGAGCAGTGATGTGTTGAGGAATGGCGAGCGTAAGAAAAGATGGAGGTAGAGACGGTTGGTGCGTTCCCTCGCTGTTTTTTGAACGACATCTAATTATTGTGTTTGTGCCCCCTGAGCACCGGCGGCCTGAAGATAGTTTTGCCAGCAAAGCAACAGATCAGTATCTCAAGGACAGTTTATCCCTGAACCCATCACGTAGTGAACAGCACTGGCTTAAAGTTGTTGTTTTTTTTTTTCTTTTTTCTTTTGCCCTTTTCCTGTCATTCATTTCCCATGCCACCGCTTGACTCTCTAAAACACTGCATGCTTTAAAAATGACCTCTGACCCCTCCACCCTAGCGACTTATTGCCTCTCAGCCAGGTGGTGGAGGTTATATTATCATCTTGATTAACAGATGGTAAATAATCTGCACAGGGAGGATGAAAATCCCTTCAGCAAACGAGGGGAAGGGTTGGGGGATGGAGAGGTGAACTGTTTCAGATTTTGCTCAGTTTGTGTTTGCTGTTGAGCAAATGAAGGAAACCCCAGTGGTTCAAATGAGGCTGGTTATCTTAGCGTAGCACAAAGACTACAAACGGCTAACCTGGCTCTCCACCTGCTGCTCCCTCTAAAGCACACACATTAACAGCATGTCTTCATCTTATCTTGTTTGTTTACTCCAGCAAAAACGCAAAATACAAAATTGTTAACTTGCCTTTTCACTTAAAGGCTACAGACTGGATTAGTACTAACTAAAACAAACAGCTACTGGATCCAGCTGCATGTTGAATTTACAGACCGCTATACTGGGATTTATCTTCTAATCTAACTCTGAGCAAAGAAGATTGCTTCCCCCATTGTGGTGTCTACCTTTGCAGATACTCTGTGTGGCTTCAGGCTCTAATATGTGTCAACTAACAGTGAATAGTCTGCACAAAAAATGTCCTGGTATCTGCCCTAGCCAATCACACAGTAACTGGGACACCCTCTTTGAATTTTGAAAGTAACATTTAGCAATGGAGCCACAAAATAAATGTATATTTTAAAGCCTTGGCACATAGATCCAAAAACCGTCTGGATGAACACTGGACACCATGTAGTCATCTGTGCCTTTTTGGGGGGGGGGGGTGATTAACCCTTTAACATGAAAGAAGTAAGATATGTAGTGAAGAGTGTTGAAGGAAAAGAGCAACTGTAAACACTTCACTCAGATAAACAGAGGTCTGAAAGATGTGTGTAGACATTCATCTGCTGTTCACCCTCCTGATACAGCGAAGTATGAGCACAATGGGACTTGAACAAATACACACACACACACACACACACAGATGGTTCATAAATAGAGAGTAGGGCCATTTGAAATAAGTGTAGTCCATGAGACAAGCAGAGTGACTGTCCTCTGTGGAGGAGAGAGGTAATTCTCTTTCACGCATGATAAACTTGCCTCATCTGTGTGTGCGGTGTGTGTTTAGTATCTGCCCCAGCCAATCAGAGCTGCTCATCAGTCTGGGCCCACTCCAGCTCCACACCACCGTACAATGGCATATCATCTCTGTGTTGGGACCAGCTCGCATTTCTTCATTTTTCTCTCCCTCCCTGTGTCGTTTTCTCATGTTGCCGTCTCCGTCTCTCTCACCGCCTCGTTCTCTTGGTGATGGACAGACACAATCAGGGTCTTATTGTGCCACCTGTTTTTTAGTTGACAGTTCATTTGGTGTTGGAGAAATGATTTCATTTCTCTCCTCTCACTCGCTAACCTCAGCTGCTGTTATCATTTGTAGTGCAAAACAGATTGTAATGCCCGCAGACTGCTACACCCCCCCCCCCCCATAGGTAATAATCGAATCAGGCCACGAATAATGGGCTGGTAATGGTGTAATTGGGTGAAGAAATGGGGTGCGCTCCCTGCATGTGGACAGACTGTTTGTGCACCTGGTTTACATGGTGAATGTGTGGAAATCTTTTCAATTCCTTATTAGAAGCAGAGTGTACTCCTCTCCCATCTATCATTAGTTTAATGATTACCTACATTACCTGTGTAATCATTATTAATGTCAAACCACACACTTTTCACACATTTCCTATCTTCACTTTGCGATCTACATACTTGTATTGGTCATTATAAATCATGGCCAAAGGCACTATACGTTTTTAAAAATTAGATTCCATTTAATTTGAACCAGCGGGGGGGGGGGGCGGAGATGATGTCATACTCCTGTAGAAACATCTGGAGGGCCGTAAGACTCATGACTAACTTGATTTTTATTTTTATTTAATTTTTTTTACTCTTCATTGCTCTTCAAAAAGATCCAGGTGCAGACACACGCGGAGAAGATCCCGCTATATGTCTCTGGAGACAGAAATGATGTGGAATGGATGATGTAGAATTTATAGACTAACTTATCCCAACAAGCAGGATATGGGATGCTGTTAAAAGCTCTTCTATGCTGCTGGTTTGGCTCGGGGGTTTCTGTTGGCTTGAATTTCTCAATCTTTGCTCTTTTCTTCTCTGAGCAGGAATTCTATCTTGGTGTTGTATATTAAAGAGAAAACAACAAACATACAAACATGTACGTTATCGGTCTAACACTAGTTGATATTCCACCCGTGTCATGTGGAGGCTATAAACTGTGATTTTGTTGTTGTTGGGAGAAAGAAAGTTTGAACTGAAGCTCTCGCTGCCTTACTCTCTTATCTCTCTGTGTTTGGCTGCTTTTTTTTTCTTTCTTTCTTTTACCAGTGGGGCATCAAACGTTTGAAGACAGAAAAACCTCCCTAATATCGATCAAAACGAACTGGGCGGCAGGTTCAGTTTGTTAATCAGACTTCAGACAATGGTTGCTGCTTATTTCCAGAGTTGTTCTCACTGGTGATCAAAGCAGCAGTGGTAAGCCAAGGCCAACTTTCAGATGGACTGTGTGTGGCCATATATCAAGCAGAAACTAAGTATAGCACCACTGTGACACCCAGTGGCATTCTCACTTGTCAGCACTGTATCCACTGATCCATCACACTATTCTAAGAGCGCATCCTGTATAATATCCAGGATGGAGCAACAGAGAACGAGCCATCATTGTGTTACACTGACCCACTGATGTGTTAAACTTCTGGTAGCCAGCGAGGTTGGAGAGATTACTTTTAAAATGTATCCCGTTACACAGGGTTGTTACCATCTCACTGTACTGCTTAAGGCCTTATTAGTAGTATACGTGAATAGAGGGATTTTCTCAAACCCTTGAAGTATTATCATGATTTGTACAGTTACAGTACTACTAGATAGGTGAGTTAATTGAAAAATAATCAAACAAAAAATTGGTATAGTCATTGCACATTACGTGCCATTTTCACTTTAGTGGAAACATTTTCTGTTGCAGAGGGACTTTAAAGGGGAAAAGTTAGCTATTGTTTATGCCTCTGGTGACCAACGGCAATAACAGGGGCTACATTTTCATTGCATAAATAGAATCATGCCATATGTGAAATGATGAGTGGCAGGGCAGCAGTGTGTGTGTGTGTGTATATTTAAAAAAATGCAATTTCAGTTGGAATGATTGTTTTTGTATTTTATTTTGCAGAAAATAAAAGTAAAACTTGTGAATTTTTTTTTTTTAAATTGGCTTGTACCAAAGAGGCATGTTTCATCCGTTGACCTTCAAATCATCTGCCAGATGTGAGATGAAAACCTGAGTTGTATATAAAGAAAACGATGAATTTTTAGCTCAAGTATTTGTCATGATAATATTCAAAAAGAAAAATCAAATGAATCTGAGGAAATTTACTTCCTATCAGTGAGCTGCGTAGTACAATGGACATTTCACAGCATGATAATTCTGAGGTCTTCTGTGTTTATCAGCACTCAGAATACCTTTTAACTGACTGAACTTGATACCATTTTATATTTTGATTATATAGGTGTTAACCATTACCCTTCTCCCAAAGCTCATTGTACAATCCTCTGTTCTCTGCCAAGCTTTTCTCATGAGCCCTGTATGTTGCTGCCCTCACAACAAACCCACTCATCAACAGCTCCTGGGCTTCTCTCAGCTAATGGAAGTTTATCCTCGGCTTTCTAAATTACGATTTATTCCTCTGCAGCGTTTTAGCACGAGATCAATGAGCGCCAGTTGGCTCTGTCACTACCACTAAGACAGTGATGGAAAGGGCCCCTGATCCTAGCTGCTGTCCTAAAATACATTAGCAAACAGATATACAAGCGGCGGTAAATTGTCTGCACAGCCATAAGCAACATGCGAATTCTGTTTACTGCCAAGTGCTGAATAATTGATATGGAGATAAAACAATTTTCCTACCGGAGTCATTTCGGCAGTTACAGCTGTTGAGGAGGCAGCAGCACAGGGTATCGTTATTAATAGCTGGGTAATTGTGAGTGGCATCCCGATTGATTCACTCTCACCTCCTCTTAGCACAACTGACAACACACAGACACTGTCTACGTCAACCACCATCATGCATTTGTATCTTCTCACACACGTTTCCTTCTTGCACACACACACACGCTCATAAACACACTCAGTGTTAAAAGTGACTGCTTGATAATTAGCTTAGTTTAACAGTGTTAATTGGTTCCTGTGAGGCTTTTATTGCTGATACTGCTGATAGAAAAAGGAAATATGCAGCCATAATTGCAAAGTGGAAGGGAGACAGCGTGTGGGTTTGTTTGTGCTGGTGCATGCAGTGTGTGTTTTTTATGTGGAAATACAGCTGGTGCTTTTTGGGCCATATCATTTCATTACATGCACATGAATCTGTGTTGTTTCCTCATAAACATATTGTGACCCCAGACTTAGCATGTCCTTTCCTTGAACTACTGACACCAGACAGGAAATTGGCAAAGTCTCAGATGCCCAGACAGAGCCCAGAGGAGTTAGTGTGTGCCGTGCCAAGGGACGGAGAAGACGTGATGTTTAGCTACGGAGGGACATATCTGGCCACAGTGCAGGGAGGAATGTTAAAGGGCAACTTAATTGGTGTTCAGAGTTCAGAGGTCTGTCTAGTTTGTCTATTACAGCAACAAGGCAGATTGACTTTCTAAAGACCTCACCAGAGGGACTTGACATAAGTTTCTTGTGTGTTAGCTGTCAAGTTAGTGTGTTTTTGCGCTTTCATTAGTTGGAACACAACCACATCCATGTTTACCAATCCCAAGACACTGTGTGTGACCCAAATACCGCACAGAGGTTACTGCAAGCTGATTTATGACCATGAATGTGTGAATGTATTCATTTGTCTGCTATGCTATTTCTTGCTCATTTTTAGCTCGACGTGCACTGACTGTGCTTGTGGCCCTTTCTGGAAAGCATTCAAGCATGGATTGTGTCCGGAGTCTTTCTGTCAGAGGGTAAACAAACCAGATGTACTTCTTCATCAAAGGCTTGGCATGTAAGGTACTCAGATAACAGGAGTGTGCAGACTGCCATTCACCCTCCACCCTCAGATCCCACTGCTCTTCATCTCTGTGTGACTTTGGAAGCCTCTGCAGTGCCAGTCAAGTACAGTCTTACTCTGATTGCGCCTCTAATGTGGCATCCTGGCTGCGATCGTGGAAGTCAGAGCAGACTCCACTACTTCCTCACATACGATCACAGATCTGATTATAATTTCTGTCATACATATGCTGGGGACGCACAGCATGTGCAGCTTCAAAATGTGTGATACCCTCTTTTCTAGGCATAGAAATAAAACAAATTGTAATTTCAGTCACTTAAATCCTCGCACAAAATGGATTCACAAAGTATTCACTTTGTCATTCTGCCAAATGGAACAGCTCTGATGAATGTTGGTTTTTGATGATGGTGCTCTATAAAATGGAAATCTGAATACAGACGATTAATGAGTTTGCCTTCACTCATGTTAATTCTTTCAGTCTTTGTGACTGCCAGATGATCATTATTCGTACCTGGACTATTTTGAAAACTTGTTGATAAGATTAGATTACAAATATACTATTAAGTGATGTAACACAGGGGAACTGTACTATAAGTGACATACAGCTGTGGCTGCACAACTATTGCACATGTACCAAAGGCGTTTATGTGAGATATTGTGACAGACAGCACTGCGTGCAGTGGGAACTCTGTGGCAGGACTTTGTTTGTAGGTCTAACTGAAATGAACTCAGCAGGGACTCTATACATCACTACCCTTTCCCTCACTATTTTACTCTTTTTACTTAATTGTCTCCCTTCTGGATACAGTGCAAAAAGCCACTTGATCCTAAAGTCTCTCTTTAAGCTCAACTCTTGTTCGTTGATATAATGTTAATTATTTTTCCAAGCACCAATTTCTTTAGATAGGTTAACTTGTTTCAAGCTAAAACAATGTAAGACATGAATAGCACTTTTGTTGAACTGACACCATCTTGTATATGTCAGAATGATTATATATGATATTAAATTGAAATCCTTGTCAATTTTACTCACAACACTGGGGATTCCTACCTTTGTGTAAGGGTGAGTTGAAAGTGTTAAGTGTGACTCTATATCTGTTACAACTTGCTGATGCAGTTTCGCACCATTGGGCAGGTGTACAGAGACAAAGAAAATTATGTCTCATTTTATTTTTGCCCATAGAGCTTTGCGATGGGGAGATTGTAATACTTGTTTAAAGACAAGATATTAAAGTTGCATTTATCAGCATGTTTTTATTAAAATGTGTAACATGTAAAGGGGTCTAATTTTTACTGTCTCCTGTATCAAGGCAGTTGTAGCTGTCTCCCATTGTATTAAAAAAAAAAAAAAAAGCTCCTGATAAAAGTCTCTGTAGTAAAACCCGCGCAGCACCAAATGGCAGACAGGCTGGTTTGTGAATATAATGAGGCAGATATTTTCAGTGTAAGTTGGAGTTTGAATATTAGGCTCTATTAGACTCTATAGTCCCTGGTAGTCAGAACCATGATTACTCACTAGGTGAATAAACCTTTTACTCTCTAAACTTTTAGCATGGCGACAAAAATAACGAGTGCTATCAGTTCCTCCTCTGGTTGGAGCTGGCACTGGGGACTGATGGGTGCAGGGTAGATTTTGGTAAGAACAGCTAACATGCCAGCATCAACACCATAGCTGATCCCTGGGTAATGTGGTTGGATATTTACTCTTAGATACCGCACCACACACACACACACACACACACACACACACACAGACAGACAGACACTGCCATGTGCAGCTGAAACATCCCCCATGCTGAAACAGCGTTTCAGCAACAGTGGTGCTCTTTATCTCTCTTTTATTGCGACAGCTCTGCCTTTGGTCTTTCCTCTGAGACCACTTCCTGCAGGGCTGATGTTGTTTGTGTCCGTTGAACTGTGTGAATGTGCATATGTTTAGATCATGTAGACTGTCTCAATTTAGTTCCTCTGTGGTAAGACAGCCATTTTGCCTCCCTTCTTTTAAAAACTCAACTCCAAACCATCTGGTATCACATGTCGAAGTTACTTGTGTTGTTTGTGTACATGTCCCATAAATACCCCAGTCAATAAATTACATTTGTTTACAATAGGGCAGGTAATTTGTCAGTATGTCTAACCGGATGTGAAGGAAACCAGCCTGGCTCTCTGTGTCTAATGAATTTCCTCCTACAGAACTAATGTCATTAACAACAGGTAGGGATGAGGCTAATGCAATCAAATCCTCAGTAATTACAACTCTCCCCAGCTGAGCTGAGCTACAGCACACCGATGAAAGGAAGCAGCTCATTAGGAGCGCTTGTAAGCAGCACAGCTTTGGCATCAGTGAAGTCTCTTTCCGTGGAAGGTGTCATCCGGAAGATCCAGTGAAAACAAATGCACTGGAAACGTGAGGCAGGTGAAAAGTGATTCGTTATTGACCATTGACCTTTTATGGGAAATTTAAAGGGAACTGAATGAATGAGGTAAACAATAATCCATTCATTGAGTTTTCAAATAATCTTGCGTCATATTCCTGAGAGCACTTAAACACTCAATCCAACATCCAACTTCTCTTGGAAGTTGTTTATTTTTTCACATTGAGTGTTGACATCAACTCTAATTTGGTGAAGTATGTCATCTCACTTGGGCACTTGAGTGGTACTCTTAGAGAAATACTGTAACAGTGCGAGGGATTTTACTGATGGCAGAAATCACTGTTTAGGCACAAGAACTGGCCCATTCAGTTTTCTAATATTGTGATTGTGTCATTTGATGAAGATATTTGGATTTAACCTGTGGTCTCTTACAGTATATGATACATTTATAGGGATAATTGAATGAGAATGAATGGGCAGCAAAAATAAATTGCTAAACATTATACCATAAACAGACAGTAAGATGGGATATTTATATCTTTTTAAGCACCATAATCAGTGAATTGTTCAATTAAAGATTATTTTTATGTTGTTCATCCATTTTACACTGTTTATCTATATTCTTCTCCATTTGTAGCATAGCAAACATACCAAAATAAACATCACTGTCCGTAAGAGGTAAAAGAACATAAATTCACCTTTTAATATGAAATGTAAATGCCAAAGAATCTAAGTTGCATCTGGCATAATTCAAGTAATCCCTGGAAGGGGGTTTGGGTTTTTAAACCTTTTAAGTCTTCAAGGTAAGGCTGTCAGCAGAGTTTGCATTATAAAAGCATGACAGAGACAGTTTTTTTTTTTTTTTTTTTTAAACCTGCTGTGCCAAATTTGAGGCAGAGTCCTGACTTGTGTACTGATGTGCTGTTAGACGAACAAACATGTTTGTATTAATGTCATGACAGCATGGAGCCTTGAACCCCCTTCTCACTGCCGGTGGAGGCCCCTGAGTCTGTTTTGCTCATTCCTGTCTAAATAGTGTGTGGTCAAAGCTGCGTGAATTCCTCGGGTATATATGGATTTATAAGAAGCTGTGTAAGGGAACGTCTGTGCACATCTTCTCCACCCCATGATAAGAAAGAAACCAGAAGCTTTCTGCAGCCACAGATTCCAGCTTATTCACTGTGGTGGTTTTTTTTATTTAAGGACTTAGAAAAAAATCTACCAAAATAGAAAAAAAAATATTAGTGGAAAACCATGTTTTCAATGAGCAAAGAGTACATTTTTGTGAAGGTAACCCTCATATTCTTTGTATGGGGGAAAAAAAAAAAAAAAAAAAAAATGCACCTGCATCCGACCTCCATCCTTCTTCCTCCTCTCTTCTGTCCTGAAGGCAATCTGTTTTGTCCCATCTTCATCAGTCATGCTATCAAGGCCACAGCAGGCTCTCTGTTGTCTGCAGAGTGCATGTTTGTCACACAAGCTTTGTGGGGAAATGTGATTCTGTCACTGGAATGTGGGTGTTTGCATGGGCTCTGCAGATAACTTTGATGCATATGGAAGTGTAATTTTAAACCTGAGGCTACTGTATACTTGCATACAGACAATTAGTTCCATCATTAATAACTTGGGGTTGTAATGTGGACAATTCAAACCAGAGGGAGGGAGGGGAGAGTCCAAGAAATGTCCAAAAGAGGGGTGAATATGACAGCAATGGTGGCTTAAATTTTCTTCTTATTTCCCAGCTGGCAATCACCGATTTCAGTCAGATGATCCAGGAAAATGATTGGGGCAGTGAGCAGGTGAACCCACACTTGGTGTTTGCCTGTAACAGAGGGATTCAACTCTCCACCTGCTTTGGTAAATCAAAATGGATTAAACTTCCTTGGCTTTTAGTTTTAAAAATTCCATGTAAAATACACTCACCTCTAAGTCCTGCCACTCTCCCCTGTAGAGCATCTGTCCTCTCTCTGCCCCCCCGTAGGTGTCAGCCCTTATCAACCTCTCCTCTGTTTTTTGTTTTTTTTTTCTTATGGAGTGAATGTGTGTGTATGTTTGCTTGTTCGTGCTGATTAGTTGAGAAGCCTGTGAACTCCTCATGCTCCGATGAGTCCTGCTTGAAAGATACCCAGAATCCTTAGACGGTAATTGCATTGGACATTGGAGAAGGAGAAGAGTTGATGGAGGCACATCGTTTTTACTTAGCCTATTTCATCATGTTTAAATACATACAGGATTAAAGTCTTTTATCTGAAAGCAAAAATCCATCTGGTCTCTCTCTCTGAAACATCTATGTTGAGCCTATTCTAAATTAATCCCATTCCTCTGACATCTGACGGCAGAAAGGACACAACACCGTCTGAATCTTGAGACTGATATGTCTTTGTCATTTTTATACATATATATAAGTGTGTTTTAAACACACACACACACACACACAATCAAAACTCAGCTTAAGGTTGGAACTGCTTTTTCTCTACCAAGATTTACTGTACAAGTGGGGGAAAGGGAAGCCCGAACTAGTCTGTTCTAATAATTCTTAGTGATCCTCTGAGGCATGAATGTCTAAGCCAGAGGTGGCGAATGTCCTTGGTGCTATTTCTGAATCCAGTCATCAGAATACATAGGCACATGTCAACCACCAACGGCATCACTCTCAAACTGCCAACTTTTATTGTGACACAAAATCAGCCAACAGATGTCTCCTACAATCCAGACGGTCACTCATTATTATGAAATTAATTGGATTTATTCCTGGTAGGGAACTAATTATTCCTCAACATGTCTCTCCATTATTGCTGTCATGAGGCTGTCTTGTTTAGATGATACACATCATGTCAGGTGTTTTTACTGAAGCAGACAGGACAGGTTTGGGGCACTGTCCAAAGCAGACTGTAAAATCAACACCTCTTAGGCCTTTGAACAAATGGTCATCCAGAATATGTCCGCCCCGCAGAATAGAGCGTAACGATTGTGCATCCACATCTTTGTGTGCATGTGTGCAGCTGGCTAATGCTGCAGTGTGTATGTGTTGGGGCTGAGGCTGGGTTTGTCCATGTCTAAGTATATCTGGTGTTGTATGGAACCTCTCCCAGTCTATGTGGTTACTCATACTGGGCAGTTCCCCAGTTGAATTTTTGGGGAAATGTGAACAGTGCAAATATGGGCCTGTTTTCCTGCATGGGCTAACTTTAGCACACTTGAAACAGACGGATGTTTGAATAGTAGTGCGGTTGAAAACTGAATAGGGCCACACTGGATGGAGTTGACCCATTAAGGGCAGTGATTGTGTGTTTTTTGCAGGTTGTAAATCTAATATTTGGCCTCATGTTCTCTTGTCAAGCGTGATTGGCTGCATGTCACAAGGATGGGAGGAAAAGTCAGATGAAATATCTAACTTAATAATCACAGCACTGTTGGCGGGGTGCTGACCTTGTAACTCTTGCCATAATGTTTCACTTTGGTGGTATAATTTTGTAAGACCAATTTAATTATACAGAATTCACTCGTATTTGTCATCAGTAAATTGTTTCATTTAGAATAATATAAAAAAAATTTGTGTATGCATGCTCTAACTTGATTATGCTGTGCTCAGTTTTAAGTTTTTGGGCCAATTTTTCCTTTATTACAGTGACAGTGAGTGAGGTGATGACATGAAGCATAGGCTCACAGGGGAGACTCGTAACAGCTGAGCCTCAGTAGCAAGGAAACCCCTTTTGTGGTCCTCTGATTCGAGGGATGTGCTCATGAGGTTCTCACTATCAGGCAAAAAACAGAGATCAGGCTTGATATTATCTAAGTTAGTTTGTTCAAGTGGAATAAAAGAGACATATTTTGCATTTGCTATTGATTTTACAGAAGAGTGATTCCCATACAATTACATGCAAATGAGCAGATGTTTCTCTTCATCCTCGACAGACATGCTGGTAAATAACTCGCAGTTGTTTACAGTAACAACTTTACTTTGCTTCACTCATTGCTCTATCAAGTAGCATTTAAAATTAAACGCTGATCAGTTTTAGCTCAGTCTCAAAAAATGGATCAAACTGCACTCCAGAGGCATTATAGCTAGAGAGAGAAAAGCAGTGAGCTGTGGATTTGTTCTCTGCAAGTGATCAAGAGCTTTAGGATTTCATACAATTCAAATATACGTTCTATATGCTATTGCAAGGGCAAATAAGGGCATGACATGTAAACATGTAAAGACGTAAATCTTAGAAATGCATCTAACATCTACAGTTGTCATGTGCAAACATACTACTGTATAAATTCTTACATACAACGCGCATTCAAAGTACAAGAAGGAATGCCTGTCTCACACAATCTGAACCATCCAGCACACATTAATAACTGCTCCCAGGGGGGCTGCGCGCTGGAGGCGCAGTAAATATATCAATCTGAGAACAAACAAATAAGTGAAGCATAAAGAATAGGCTTCGTTGACTGTGCACTCAGCATGGAGATGGAAAACGGCATAAAAACGCTCAAAAACAAACATAAGTGAGGTGCAGAAGATGTAGAGACAAGCTGGGCCTTTACCTCGGACAGTGGAGACACCAGCTATTTGAATTTGACTGGATGTTTGTGCTTGTTTTGTTTTCTTCTTGTTCAACTTCTGCAAAGTACAAACAACAAGTGATGTCTGCGTTCTAACAAACTCCCCCTCCCAGGCAGCTCCTGGGAGGGGGAGTTTGGGCTACTGAGTGAAATATGACATTTGGATGGATCTGGTGTTCATATTTAAGGTGATAAAGGGGTGCTGAATGACAACAGAGAGAAAAGAATATTGAAATTCTCCAGGTTACCAGTGATTGACTGAAGTTCACCATGTCAGATTGTGATCGGATGAAGATGAAATGAGCAGGTGGGCCTATAGAAGGAAACGGTGCTCAGACTGCGCGTGCAAGGAAAAAGTCGTGGAAATGAAGCTTAGCAAGAGTTCAGTCAAGGAGACAACTATTAACTTGTCGATGTTTACACCTCTTGTGTACAACTGTCTGAGGGTGTGTAAATTGTTGGATCGATTTCAATATAAATAGTTTGGATTTTAAATGAAAACACAATGAGATAGGACTTGATATTTAGTACAGTGGGCACATTTTTCAATTTATGACACAAAACACCCAGGAATTTTGTGACAAATTATGTACAAGCTGAATCACAAATTTTAATAAATAACATCTACTGAGGTATTAATGTTTAGATGAAAAATAAAGTGGTGAAAAAAAAAACAGGATTGAAATTTGGTAGATGATAAACGTGGCGAGTGGTTTATCTGTGACGTTCATGTGAGTTCTGTCTACAGGGCTTTAGAGGGGGAAAAAAAATCTTGGCCAGCCTCTCTAAAGTGTACATGCTCTCCAACATAACATGACCAGGTGTAACCACACCTCTGCGTGTCAGAAATTCTGCAATCATTTCAAACAGGGTCCAAGTTGATATCATTAAAATCTGAAACTTTTTCAGAACAGATATAGAGCTTCGTTTTTCTGATGACAGGTGTTGAATTGAGGGATTTGCAGCTTTGTGTGCTTGTAAGTAAGCCGTCCTCTCTTTATCAGTCTGTTTCTCTAATCAATCTGTCTACCCCCTTATCTTTTCTAATACCGTGCCTCTGATGGGTATGTACGAATTGTCATGGATATACACACATATACTGTATGCACACAGACCCATATATATATAGACGGTCTGACAGTCTGATAACTCCCCTTAGGACACTGGCACACTCTACTCTACCAGCAAATGCATGCACAAAAGTAAACAGACATCACACCCAGATTGAACAAATGTCCTGCCTGTGCGCTGCCAAAGGACTGCTGCAAACAAAGATTAGAGAAAACATATCAATTGTGCCACTGCTTTTTATTTACTCTCAGGGCTGAGTTCAGGGTGACAGTGGCTGCAAAACACTTGGCCCTGTGGTTGAGGCTTCCTTTTCAATGAGCACAAAACTGATTTTTGTATAATTACACTCGTTAGGAAACTGTAGCCTGGACTTCACATAATCAGCACTGACGTACTGGACACAAGGACACGGAGCTTCAGACCTCAGACTCGTTCTGCGCCTGCAGTAATGACAATACAGCAGTAATGACAGTAATGATACTTTGATGATGCCAATTACACACAGGCCTTTGTGCTCCCATCACCAACCCCCCCCTCACTTTTCCATGTCTCTTTGCCATCACTGACCTTACATACTGAAACGCTCAGAGCTGTGGCTGATTGTCAGGAGAGTATTAAACCTTACTACGTCTGATACATGTCAGACAGGGGAACAGAATATCCTCACCACCGACACATTGCTCACAGTCAAGACTGTTGTGACTGCTTAATGGTACGGAAGCCTAACAATGTATTTGAGTAATCCTGTTTAGTCAGGAGTCTTTCCCTTTGGCTACTTTTTTCTTTTTCTGTCATTCTTGCTTCTGTCTCTCTCCTCTTAGGCAGTGGATTTCATCTTTTGATTGTGCGTGTGTTTATAGTTTAGAGGTCAGTCCATGTGCACCGGGCAGCCGTGGATATATTTAGTCAAGTGTAAATGGCTCATGTTTGCTGAATTGTGTATTCCTTGTTTACACAATCAGAGGGCAGCTTGTTTTTATGATTGTGTAACTGTACCCGTGTGTGTGTGTCTGAGCAGTCCACACTTGTGCTGCTGCCTTCCTTGTATGCGATCACGTGCCAAGTATGGGAATCTCACTGGCTGTGACTTGTCGGTGTGCCCCTCTCATGAGCTTGATTTAGTAGCTGTTTAAGTGCTGGCAGTGTTTGCAGTGGCCCGCCAGTTTCTGCCTCTACCTAAGGACGAATGGACACCCCCACCCGTGGCTGTGGCTGCGGTGGATGGGTGGGCGGGTGTAGGTTTTGCTCTCTGAGGTGGGCTGGTGGTTAAAGCTAGTATGAGCCGGGGAAAGTGCTATAGTATTTCAGGATCAGCGAGCAGCAGACACAAGATCATAAATAGAGTTTTTATTGCTGATCCGCTATGCTGGGTGAGCCTGGGTCTTTCAGCAAGATCACAGTAAGGATTGATGGTTCCCATGTGCTGGGGGAGGAGGCTGTGTGTTGTCGGGAGGGGGACACATCAGACAGCGGAAACAACGGACATGGGTGAGGTTGGCTGTCCCATCTGCTCCCCCAGGGTTACCCCCTGGCAATCTCCTGTCCTATTTCTGCCCTACAGGTCTCTGTGTAGAGACAACATGGGATCTTGTCTCTCACAGTTTCTACCAGGGGCTGAAAGAGTCTTGTAAGTCCGCTGAGGCCACTCAGTCCAACACATACCTATATATATGCAGGTGAAAGTCTTTGGACCTGGTTGGCCTCAATGTAGCAGCTGGATTCATGCATAGGTCATCCGCTTGCATCCATTCTCTGCTGCATCATTTATGGACATGAAGGGACAAAAGAGCATCAAACTTGCTGCATGTTTTGGTCATACTAAATAAGTGTGTTTGTGCAACAGTTTAAAGGGAGACATACAGGAAAAGTCTGGCTGACTGAAAAATCGAACGCAAGACTCTCAGAACCTGCTCAGAACATTCGGGCATACATGGTACTATGTGTGCCCTAGTCACTCCACTATCATGTCACTCCCTGTTTTAAATAATTTTATTCAGAGTATATTTTCATGGAATTATGACAGAGCTTTCCTGTAGCTCTCTAACAAAGAGATTCACTTTCAAAATGCAGATGGTGTAGCGGGCAGAACTACGCTCCTCTCTGCACTCTGCCCAGTTTCTGTGTCACACTGCGTACACGTACATAGGTTTTATTCTGAGGTCACGTTTATTTACTGCAAATTAGGAAAAAATAACGAATAAAAAACATAAGGCGAAATGACTTTTAGTATTCAGAGCGAAAAGCTCTCTCTTTCTTTTTACAGTGAGAACATTTTCTCACAGTAACAGCTTATGCCACCTCTGCAGGAGGTTAAACTACAGCACAAAATATAAAGCCAGTGGTGGAGAGGCATGTCCGCAAAGTCTATTGATGTAAGCCTGTGATGGAGAAAGACAGAATATAATATGTGCTGTAGGTCTTCATTGTGAAGGTTTTGTTTTTACAACCATGTTAATCCCAGGCGGGTAGCTGAGTAGTTGGCAGGAGTGAGAGGAGGTTGCGTGGTTAAGCACCACAGAGATTTTTTTCATTGGGTGCCAGAGAGCAGTGTTACTCAAAGCTTTTGAGAAAACATCTGATGGAGCCTCTTGAGTGCTCCCAGATTGGCAACATGAATAGCAGCTTTCAGAGAGGCTGCATGCCCTAATGTGTTTTCAAGCACTGTGTGTGTGTGTGTGTGTGTGTGTGTGTGTGTGTGTGTGTACTCAAGATTTTTTTTATGCATGTAGGTATGTATGCATCATAGACTGCTTTACTTTTGTCTCCAGTGTGTGTGTGTGTCTGAGCAGTTATAGTGTTTACGTAAATAACTTGTGGTGGAGGCAAGAAGCCAGCAGCAGAAATGCACAGCTGGGTGTATTTCCATGACTTTTTCCAATGCTCATGTCTCAGTCCTTCACGGGGCTACTGTAGGCTACCTTTTTATTTATTTATAGAGACAGTAGCTGCATATGAAACAGACGGCTCCTCTCTGTGACACGCTCTCCTGGGATGGTTTCTTCCTCTGACCACACAGCTTTGCCTGGAAAATCTGAGGATTTCAAGCAGCTGCCTTTACCGACACTCCTCCTGGCTTGTTTGTCACTGACGACATCGCTGTCCCTACATATCCATCCGTCAGGTTTTTGCGGGTTGCAATATCCTATTGAACAGAGATAGCACAAGGGAGAAGTGCTCCAGCTTAAGTTCGTATACATTTGTGCATTTAGTGTATTTGCTGTTTAATAAGCCACAGACTCCCAGATCCACTCCTCCACAGCGGCAGCTCAACTCCTGCTGCATTATTTTGGCTTGCGGGGTGCACAGACAAATAAGCAGACATGGAGTCAATAAGCAGCTAGACAGACAGGCCTCGCTGGTCCTCAGAGAGCTGCACTGCAGCACTTTGTCTCCCCCAAGTGGTGTGTCATCACACCCCAGGACCACCATCCCCACCTGAACATTACCCTGTGTGCACTGTGATTTTGTCTACAGTTGTTCCAAGTCTCTCTGTTTATTGTCACCATAATGATGTGTTCATGGGCACGTGTTTATGGTGCAGTTGTCGCTGGGTTTGGAGGGTGCTGACAAGCTTGGCTTACATGAGACAGCACTGGGGTCAGATTCCACACACTCTTCTGCAAAGCTTCATGAATCAGGGGTATTCTTGCCTGTGGCTATCAGGCTTTAACAAGCAGGCTTTGTGTGCTGGGTGAGCTTGGCAGGCCCGGCTGGGGAAGGTGATATCTTCATCTATTGGAGATGTGACGCACGGCTGCACTCTTTCAGCCTGACTGTGCCAATGTGTTGCACATGCTAATGGTGCGATGCTTTGGAAATTGATGGGAACTAAAAACTGTGTGTGTAGCTATGAAGGCAACCTCTAGCTTCTTCCCTGGTCTTGACATTGTTGTCACTCAGTCTAAGTTGTTCTTTGTATTTACCCAATCCTCTTTGTCTCTCACAGGTATGAAACGTCTGTTCAGCCCATTGGCTCTGTTGACCACCGAGCTGGACAGGAGGGGGTTTGGCTCCACGCTGGGAGCTCAGATGGACAGCGAACCTTGCTGTGAAACCCAGGATGATGGCGCAGTACCAGATGAGCAGTCACAAGGGGGCATCGTGCCCTCTGTGCTCTACAGACCCAAGAAGGAGAGGAAGCAGCGGAGCTACACCTTGTGTGAAGTCTGCAACATCCAACTTAACTCCGCCGCACAGGCCCAAATTCACTACAATGGCAAATCCCACCAGAAGAGACTCAAGCAGATCA
The DNA here is from genome assembly GCA_034769265.1 of Remorina albescens. Taxonomy (NCBI): domain Eukaryota; kingdom Metazoa; phylum Chordata; class Actinopteri; order Carangiformes; family Echeneidae; genus Remorina; species Remorina albescens. The sequence continues at coordinate 6,220,040 of CM068493.1, forward strand.
GCAATGGCAAGATGCCAAACAACACAGGTAAGCCTCGAGTGCTTCTTGCTTGAAAAATGTGATATAAATGGAGGACATTGGATAAAATGCTGGGCCACTAGATTTTGTAACACTGCCTTGCACAATAGGGCCACGGACATTAACAGAATCCCACACAGTGTTCGCAGCACGCTGTCACCAGCTTCTTTGTGCCAAGCCTCCCTACTTGTATTCAACAGAAGTTAAACAAATAGGATTCTATTTGCTGAAATGTGTTCAGACAGAGCCTTGGCCTGAAGATACACACACACATAGAAGCATGCAAGTGGAGCAGAACTGAATGAAGTCAGAAAGTGAGGAGCTAATTAAGTGCTGGTTTGATGGTTGTGCTTCTGGGAGCGATGCAGCTGGAGCAAAGTCGGACATATTGTCATTCTAGTCACAGGCTCGATTAGGACTCTTCTGCAGAGAAATCAGCATCTCACTGAAGTTTTACTTGTTCACACTTCTGGTCTTCCTGTCCTTAGCTGTGCCTGAAGGAGCCACGCTAACAAAAAACAGCACGGAAAACACAAAAGAGAAGTACCCAGCTGGATCACACACCCCTGTGAAGAGAATAAACCTATAGAAATTAGAAATCCAGCTCAATTCAGAGATACATTGTGACAGTTTTTGGGAACAGCTGGTTACTGAGTGAGAGAATGTCTGTCTGAATTAACTAATAATGATATTGGAATTTGGATTCATACATTTATACATATGAAATATATTTTTGTTAATTTTTTTGTGTTTGTTGTAAACTTTATTGCCTTTTTCAAACTGTAGCAGCCAAACAACATTAGAGAACCACCTTGAGATTGGGCTTCACCTCACATATATGCACCTACATACATACATAAATGGAATATCCCCCTTGCAGGATACATTCACACAAGTATCTCTATTTGGACATATACATATGCTACTTCCATATATGCAAATACCTACATTCAAATGCCCACACAGAAACACATACGTAGAGTGAACTAAGATTTTCAGGTACTGTTCATCATTTCATTAGTAATATTCTAATTCAGTGTCCTTGCAATAACGCGCTTTGTTCATCATCTACTTGCCGCTACAGACTTGGCCAAAACATCTGTGACCAATGCTCTGTGGGTCTACATGGAGGTGTAAAGCCCTCCACCGCCCGTTAAAAAACCCACCATCCGTTTGTTGCATTTTATAATATAAATATAATATAAAGACCATAGAAACTACTTTCTCCTGCAGCTTCTTTTTCTGTTTTTCAGACAAGTCTCATACGTTTTGAAAAGCTCAGTTTTTGAAGTGAAACTCTAACATGCATATAAGAAAATGATTTTTTTAACATGCTAACACTTGTCTGATTGTTATCTGGCTCTTCTCAAACAGGGCTGTCTGCTCATGCTTTTGACTCACTGACACTTATTCTGTTTTGTCATAAGTCAGTATCAGTGTGAAATATTAATTACTTATGAAACAGTTATACAAATCGCTATTTAGATGTGCTTGTGGATCCAACTTGTGGCTCTTTTGAAGCAGGGATATTGTAAGACGAGGAGAAAGAAGTCATTTAGACTTCATTTCCTCAAAACTTTTAAGGAACTGTGTTGAAAATGGCAAAGTTGACAGAAGATTCTCACCAGCAGACAGAGCTTTCAGATTTACCTCCTTCACTTTGGTCATGGCCTGAGCTCAGCACATCACGAGGCCTCATACACTGAGCTGAAAATTGTGTTTTACATTACACACAAAGTACTCAGGCCGTGCTTTCTGCTGTGAAGTGCTTCACCCAGACAACAGGGTTTGTATGCTGATGGACCCAGAAAACACCTGTATGTATGTGACCTTTCTTTTCTTTTCTCTGTAGCATTTACCATCCATCCATTCACTCTCACACACGCACACACACACTGCCCACTGCTTTTAAAGCCTGATGAAGCCAAGGCAGCCAGTGAGGTGGAGCTGACTGTTCTAGTCCAGAAAGGTTTTGTGCAGTAAGAATTTAATACCTAATTTTCCTCTTTTCCTTTTCCATAGATAAAAGTCTCTAGACTGACAGTTCAGTGAATTTTGAATTGACATGGTCTCTATCTGACACGTTTAAATGCAAAACTCATTGCTTTTGGAGTTTTAGCTGAGTTTAGTTATTTCTTCTAATAGAAGAGCAGAATGCACATCCATGGCAGCAGCAGTCGATGCCAATAAAAGGTCATGGTGCATAGATGGAGCAGACCAGTGAGTATCTGAGTACAGAACTATTAAGTATACTTAATAGTTCTGTAAAATAGCAGAAGCTCAGGTCATACTCACAGAGCACGTGTTGTTATTCAAATTCCCAGTTTTGGTACACTGCTGCAGGTGATGCAGACCGAATATATAAGTTTGTGATTCTGTGTGTGTAATGAGTAGTGCAGTGTGCAGGGCATGCTGAACTGTTGTGGTGTGCAGATTCTCTCTGACATGCAGTCATAATCACACAGCCTTATCTCTGCTCACCTTCTGCTGACTCCCCCAGGCAGCCAGCCCTGCTGTGTCCTCAGCTTCACCACAACTTGCTGTGTGTGTGTGCATATGTGTATGCATGCTCCATGTCGGGCTCAGATAATTTTAGACTTCTTAAATGTTGCAGAGTCTGTAACTTGTGCTCTATAGACATGAATGCACGCTTCAGTGCATCACTGTTCATGTTAGCCCACATATGTACAGTAAGGCATCTCGGTCTGGTATGGATTGATGTAGATTCTATGAATAAAAAAACAGAGCCTTTCTTTCTTCCTTGTTAAATCAATGTGTGAGAGTGTGTGTGTGTGTGTGTGTGTGTGTGTGTGTGTGTGTGTGTGTTTCACCCAGCGAATCATCTCCATGTCGGCAAGCGTTTCCCTCCCTCCCTGCTTCACTGAGCTGACAGTGGGTCCAGGCTTTATTCTCTCTCTCTATCTCTCTTTCCCCCCTGTCTTGCTCTTCCTTCATCTCCTCTTCCTTGTCCCTCCTTTTTTTTTTCTTCTGCTGTGGATGTTGGACATGTGGTGGAAAATGTCTTCCTAGAAGATGAATGTGTAGGCGGTTAGGTTATATCACTCGTTTATCTTGGACAATAATATGGAGAGAAGCCTGACGCTGACAGATCTGAGTGGAGAAGGTGTCTAGATGGTCGTGTGACGATCGGAGTTCAGGTGCTAATTTATGCATCTTGTGCCCATTTTTATCATAGAATGATTCACACTGTGAATGCCAGCTGAATTGTTTGTAATACGCTCATTTCAAACTGAAGCTGGTAATGACTGACTTGTGTTAAAACATCCAAAAACAAATTAAGATGGGTTTTTTTTTTCCCTCTCTCTTTCCAATTTGGCTAAAGAAAAAAAGCTTTATTGAAGATAAAACAAAGGTTCTTTGGGAAAATAAGCCCAACAAAAGGCTGACTTAACATAGTTTTAGGCTGCCATGCCTCTTCTATGCCTGCTAATGTTGGCTATATTTCATCTTGTCCAAACAGAAAAACTGTGGCGAATCTTGCAATATTTCATGCCACAGCAAAGATTTTGAACCAGAGCTAGTGCAGCTGGTGGATAGGTATTTTACAGATATGTCATTGTTTTTTTGACAAATGTGTTTACTTGCATAATGTCCTCACGAATAATAAAAAGAATAAATAAATAATCTGTCTTCAATTGCAGCGACGAAAAAAATGTTTTTTTTACTTTAACCTTTGTGATTCAGTTTAATATCATCGTTCGGATAAAAAAAATACATTAAGACATGGGTGCTGTATGGATGACTCATCATTTCACTGTAACTTCAAAAGTGTTGTTCATCTTCCTCTTATGTCATTGTATAAGCCTTGCATGAGATTCACCCTCAGAGCACGACCCATGTCACATGTGCATTGTGAGTCACATGTTGCAGGTACAGTATATGCTTCTACACTAATCTGCATCCTCCAGATTTTAAATTTAGATACATATATTGAGACAAGTGAATGAGTTCAGATCCACAGCGAGAAAAACCTGCCGACAGAGGGCAGCTCATTTATAAAAAACTACAAACGCATTATTAATCATTGGTTTCAAAGGCAACATATTTATTTTAAAGTCTGTGGGAGGAATCTTAGTGCTTGGGGTGCAAAGCATGTGGGCACAAATGCTTAGAGCGACTCTTTCTTACATCTTTCTGTAAATCAGCAGCAGTTCCTCCGGCCACGTGAATGTGTCCTGAATGCTGGCTTGCGTGTGTTGGTGGGATCGGGTATTAAACCCTGTCCATACTTCCCTTCACCTGGAGGTCTGCTTTTCCAGTAGTCAGGCTGGGGAAACTTTGGACTTCCTCTGACCCGCCAATTAAGAGCAGAGAGTCCAGTCTTCTGAGGGAGACTGGACTTAATTTTTTATAATAACCATTGTTGTTGATTTTGGGCAAGGACTCATAGCCAGACAAACAAATAATACATGCTACACCCCTAATGGGAACGCCTCATGCACATATGCTCCACAGCAATGCACACAGACACACACACACATACACACACATGCAACTGAATAGCATGGTGCTGTAAATCACCTTCCTTTTCAGAGCAAATGATCAAATGATGATGAAAGGCTGTAGAAAGAGAGAAGAATGAAGGGATTGGAGGGTGGACAGCACCCTGGCCTGATATGACCCAGCAGGGTCTATAAATCTAGCAGTCTGACTATACGCTGTTTGCTTGTGTGTGGTTGTTGTCTTAATCTTCCTTAGCTTTGTGAGGAGGCATAAATGTGTCATGTTTGGATGTGTTTTCTATGAGACAGAAAATGAGAGGAGGAGAGAGAGAATTAGCATTTTTACCGTCTTCTACGTCAGATTTTCCTTTTGATTTGTGCATATATTTTTGCTGTGTGTATGTGCACGCATCTTTGTGTGTTAGTGTATGTTTTTGTAATGTGAGCCGCCTCTCCATGGTGAGTCCCTTCATCGTGGTCCCTGTCTGATTCCATCTCTCCGGCTCTGTTTTAATAAAGCGTGAGGAATTGGATTAAAGGCAAGGATTTTCTGCGTGAATGCATCTGCGCATCTGTGTTTTATTTTTGTGCCGCCATTCCATTTTCCTTCCCCCCCTGCCTGTCACCTCTCAGCCGAGTGAAATGACTTCTCCATCTTTGGACAGCCATACTTTTTTGGTGTTTCTGTGTGTGGGTTTTTGTTTGTTTGTTTGTTTTTTTTTTTATGTGTGATCTTAGTGTCTCTTCTGATCCTAGTAAATTGCTGAGTATTGTCTTTCCCTGGTTGGTCTTTTTGAAGCTGCTCTGGAAGCCTGTTTGCAGAAGCCGCTAGTTAATGGCTCTGTCTAATTGCAAGAAACACTTGCCTCCTCTTTGATGTCACTATTACAGTGAGAGCAAATAAAAAGAAATTTTTGAATGGCAGTATCTATCAAAAAAAGAAAAAGATTTAAATAAATGATTTAAATACCAGCATGAGTTAATACTCCTATGAAATAATTGTGTTTGAGGGCTGTGGGCAAGTGTGTAAATCTCCTCAAATGTGATGTGGCTGTGGAGTCCTGCACTTGTTCACTGCCCATCCACCTCAGTTGCCCCTGCTTACTGTCACCATCTCTCTCTCTTCTCCTGCTTTGCCCCCCGGGGTTTGCCCCTGTGTGTAATGGCAGTTCAAACTCTGGGAAAAGGTCAGCAGGCGTAGCGGGGTTGACACACAGAGCCCAGTGGAGCACAAAACACGAGGAGTGACGATCATAAGGCCATGGGGAGATGAAGATAGGAGGGCGCGTTTCTCTCAAAAATCATTCTATGACTGTGTTTTCCAGGGCGCTGACAAGTCGGCTGGCTCCGTCTGTGGAAGAAGGCCAAGCAGATCTCACTATCAGCCCTTATCTGGCCTGTCTGATACACAAACCCATATTGCCAAGGCCGCCTCAGACATATCTGCTAAATGAATTGAACTGTTTGCCAGTTTGTTAAATGTCATCAAATATCAGTCAATTTCATCAACACTTTGTCAACTCGGTCACAGAGCAAGAGACACTCGCTCATTCCCTGAATCACTGCAGCCTTTTTTTTATTGCTGAAGTCCAACTAAAAGTCTTACTCACTGGGCTTTCACAGGTGTAAAGGCATTAACTTAATGTGTACTACTGTGCTCCTCCAACCAGCGTTGGGAGTAACGCGTTACAAAAGTAATTAATTACTGTTATGCGGTAATGTAAGGCATTACAAAAAAATTTTATAAAATTTACTCGGTACAAATGTCAGTACAGTACGTGTTACAATGCATTTTAACCCGGATTCGACATGGTGGGTTTTTTTTCCTATACAAAATCGCGAAAAATCACCACAAGTTCAGCAGAGGAGAATGTTTCACTTCCCTTCTAATCTTCTATACAGAACAGACAGAAGAGATGAGTGCAGCAGCAGCAGATACAACGTTGGACAGTACGTTTGCGAGATGGGCATACGCCCAGTACTTTCAGTTCGTCAGAAATAAGGACATGAGGAATATCGTAGTTAAATGCACTTTGTGCGCAACCTAAAGATCTGTCCACCTTCCGAAATAGCAGCAGTAATATTAAATGACTGTGGCTATTATATTGTTATTATATTAAGTCTAAGTCTTAAGCCTTAAATCCAGCTCAATCTGATACCACATCACCTTCCACTGGATGTGTAATGAGCTAATTGAGCATAATGAGCTACATTTAGAATGGCAAATCCATATTTCCATTTATTTTGGTGAGAGTAACTTAAAAGTAATGCAAAAGTAGTGTAATGCCTTACATTTCAAATACGGTAATATTATGCAGTAACAAGTAATAAATAATGCATTACAGATTTTAAGTAACTTGCCCAACACTGCCTCCAACACACACTGAATATCATTATGTGTAGATTTTGAGATATGGTAAAGTTTCATTTAGAAACTGCAAATGCAGACTGTGACATGATGGTCCTCTCGCTCTCTCTGTCACGCTTTCTTATTGTCTCCATTTCTCTTTTGGCCAATTTTGTTCTTTCCCCCAGTGGCACATCGCAAAATGGCCCATAAAAGGCTTTCTTCCTGGGAAGAGAAGAGTCCCTTTAACTGACCCCCATCCTCCCATTGCAGTTTCACCTCCACCCCAATCTCACCTGCACCTTAGCCATCCTCCAAACTCCATCATTACATACCTTTAGAAGGGCAAAATTACAGCTGAGTGACTTATTACCAGCTGTTTCCAGGGCTGGGGCAGAGGTTAGAGAGGGAAAAAAGTATAGGCAGGCATAAAGGCGAGCTGGTGAGAGAGTGATAAAGCAGATGAGGGAGAGGAGCAAGGAAGATGGGGCCCCTAAGAGGGGGAAGGATCACATCAACACGACTGAGACCGAGGGAAGGCTAAAGATTGGAAAGGACACTGAGAGGTTGGTTGAATAGAGCAAATGATGTCTGAGGGAAAGAGCAGGAAGTGGACATGAAAAAAACAACAAAAAAAAAGAAAACCCTGTCATTTACAGAGTGAGTCTGGGTTGTCTGCTAATAGACACAGGATTTATGACCCCTGAAAGTTTGCTCTGCCTCATAGTTACCAAAGTTCACATGTACCTACCATCCCTCACCCCCTCGCCAATGGAAGCAGCACACTGGGAGGCCAGAACCATCTCTGCGGAGTGACTGAGTTTTGAATCTGTCAGCAACAGGATTTTGGGGTTGGTTTTTCTTTTTGAATTTGATCTAATCTCATGAGAGCCTCTGTATCACACTGAATGAGTGGAATCGACGGCAAAGTAGTCTAACAGTGTTGGAACATTTGCCATTGTGCGTTGCAGAGGACCTCCAGAGACTTTCGCCGTGTCGTACACGACATTGAAGTAGACAAGCTTTTGTAAACAGATGTAAACTCTAAGGAATGGGATGAGATAGAAAGTGGGAGGAGGACACGTACGACAAAAATAAACAACTCACTGTTGGAGATGTCAGCCTAATGTGCTCAGAAAGGGAAAACACACCATCACATTCTCGTATATCTCATACTTTGTATCAAAATCAAGCTAAATCTTGCATTTGACTTGAGTTCACAGATACTGTAAATACACAGGAGGATATCACAGGGAAAGCCAAATGTATCAAAGGTAAACAAAACCATGATTCAATCCTCTTTTTTTTTTCTTGGTCTGACAGAAATTTTCTTTATACACGTACAGAGCTAACTAAGCCGAACGTATTCAAATAGAACAGCTTTTTAAATGATGAAATGAGACTTAAAATATAAAACCAAGGAAAATTCAGTTCTACAGCCATAAACTCTTGGTTTATCTCAGATGTGTTTCCGCCTGTACAATCTATGAATTCTAATTTGCTTAGGCTGGCAGTCTGGATAAAGGAAAACTTCACCAAAACGTATCTTTAACAGGAAAAATGATAGCAAACACACAAGTCAAAAATGTAACTGCGTTTTAATGTGCAGGTAAGGAGTAACAGCAATGCCACCTCTCATATTACATGGGCCATCAGCCAGATAACCCTGCATAATTTTGATAACGGTTTTATGTGGCCTTTAACTTGTTTGCGTCCCAACATTTACCCGCACCTGACTTGTGACTTTAACCTGCTGCAGTGTAGGTATGCTATTCTTTTCAGGTTTTATGCTCAATAAGCCTGGCTCCCTGGTGAGAATGGCTGAAAGAGACAAACGCAGCTTCTCCTGACAAACACACACACACACACACACACACACACACACAAACACACACACAAACACACTATGCCATTTAGAAAGCGAGCGAGGCAACTCATGGATGATTTTCATTGTTATTCATGTATTAATTTATTCACTCATGGCAGACGTGAAACAGGGCTGTAATATGCAGATGTGGGTTTGTTTCTCGATGGGAATTTTCCGGTCCACTGCCTCGAGCTGCCACTAATAATAAAGACAGGCAAGAGGAGGTGGAGAGGGGAGGGGTGGTGGAGGAAAAGAGAGAGCTAGGCAGGCGAGAGTTAGAGAGAGGTTAGAGTTGTCAAGATTCCTCCAGTTGTACACCAGGCCTTTAAAAAAAACAAACAACAAAACAAAAAACACTCTCTACACAATCACACACACACTGCACACACTGCAGGCATTGACCAGGTGTGATCTCACTGTGAATGATCTTGTCCTTGACATCAAGGTGAGCATGTAAAGTTGTCCTCTACTCTTGTTGACAAGACGCTTTAGCAGCTGCAGGCTGTTGCGCCGGTGATTTCAAATCAGCAGTAGAAGCTGTTTGTGAACTATAGTTAATGTAACAACACATTAAGAAACAAGACAAACACTTTTTTTTTTTTTTTTTCATTTAAACTCAAGATGTCAGTATTTAGTCCTACTAACTAGCAGTGGGGCCTTTTTAAAAATGTTTAGCCAACAGCTTTTTGCCCCTGATTGACATGAGGCATTATTTCTTGACTCATAAAGAAAACAAATGTCCCTGTAATGCAGCTGTTGAAAAACGAATGCATTTGTATGCGCCTCACAGAAATGCTGGCTGGAGGTTTTGCAGTCTTGGTAGGAAAATGAGCACTTTGAAAAAAGAAACAATGATTGTGTCACAACTCAAGACATAAATAGCCAAGGACTATGAGACACCCACCCGTAAGGCGATTGGCTGTGAGACAATGTTGTTTCCTGCATGTGTTGTTGTTGCAAGGCACCGGGGTTAGTTCCTGCAGGAGGGTCGGAAGCTGGGAACATCGCCATGGCAGGGGAGTAATGATGTCAAGGACAAAATGCCAACAGGCAGCAAAGGACTCGTGCTTATTTTCTCTTCCCTGCTGCATTTATAACAGATATTAACCCTCTCTTGTGTATGTGATTGAGTGGTGGAATGCCAGCTAGAGGAGAGGAAGGGGAGAGAAGCCCTGAGAGAGTTCAAATGGAGATGGATGAAAGTCAAAGCCAATCACACAGCAACATGAGTCAGACGCTGAGCTACTTAGAATTTAAGAGGAAGGAACGCTTTGTGACTTCAGAAAGAGAGGAAGAGACAGGTGAGGACAAAGTTTATGCATACATTCTGTGGCTAAGACCATCATCAAATGGTTTCCAAATAAATAAGAATGAAGATAGTGCAATTTTTTTTCTCATAAAACACACAAAACGTTTTATTTTGGGGGTGTTCATCATATTTTTTATGTCTATATTTGCAATACAATGTCACTTTTTTTGTGTGTATTAGCGCTGCCAACTGATCGGTACATTGGCTTTGTCCTTCATTGCATGCACTTATCAAAATGCATCTGTATGCACAGGCAAATCACCAACGTGGTGCCCACTCTGAAAACAATGTTCAGTTTCAAAACTGGTCATTGAAAACTCATAGTACAGAAGTATAAACAGTGTGCCTAATTTAAATGTACTGGTCATAGTCCATGGGAATGAAACATGTTGTCCTTTTAAATGTACTTGAATGTAAGTTTACATTAGCAGAAAATGACTAAAGTCAAGAAAAATATAAGTGCTGCAAAACTGTGTCAATACAGTACTTAATCAGAGCTATAAACACAAGCCTCACAGTACCCATCATTCGTACTGACATCTTGTTCCCCTCTGATTTGTGTACACACACACACACACACACACACACACACACACACACACACACACACACACACACACGGCTATCTGGAGCTGAAGCCCACAGGCATGCACCCAGACCGGAGTCCAAGCCGTGTCAAATCAGCAGAGTCTTCACCAGAGGCCAAATCTGTAGCGTATAATTAGCTTTTAATCAGCACCCTCATTCAGGCAAGCAGTAAAGATTAACCCAGCTTGGGCTCTGCTTAAAATAAGCATTCATAAATGCGTGTGAAAGCCTCTGACCCATCGCATCCAATCAGACACACAATATCAACCTCCCTCCCTGCTGTCCTCTTGCTTTTCCTTCTTTATGCCTCTGAAGCTCCTCTTTTTTTGCCCCTTCTATCATACTGTCTCTTCTCTGAATTAGTTAACATTTCCCATTGATCTTGTTCTATACCCATCATCATTTTTGAAAGAGATGAACTCAGCCAGCGCCTCTGCCGTTTAGATCTAACACATTGTTTGCCAGTGTGCAAGGGCACAAGGACACAGATCTACACCTACACAACAAGCTTGACCTTCATGCCACCTCCTGCGCTGGAGGGTCTCTTTGGATAATCCAATATGGAAAGTTTAAAAGTGAGTGTCTTTATTAAAAAAAGCTGCCAGGGTTCGAGAGCTTAACATTTTAGATGAGCTCGTCTTGTCTAATCCCTGCCTCTCTCTGGGGCGAGCCACAGCATTTATGACAGTAATGAAGTGCAGTGAGATGAAAGTGTTTTTAATGGGATTTAGTTAAACTGGGACGCAAACCAAAAAGTCAGGGAGAGGGGAGGAAAACACTTCATCATCCGGCAAACGTCATTGTTATTTCTGCTCTCGTGTGTGACTGGCCTCCATAATGTGATTATTCAATGAACATTCGTGTCACCTCTCTTCACTATTGACTGAGTCATTTCAGTCACAAGACTCCTGTTATTCATGTTGCTCCTGCAGTTTTTCTTTGCCTCTTATTTTATTTTTCCAACAGACTTTTCATACTTCTGCATCGTCCTAGGTATTCGGTTTCAGTAACTGTGGTGTGTGTGTGTGGCAGGTTAAGTTGACACACTGAATTCGCGTACATGTTGATAACTGGCAGCATTGATGGCCTGCTGGTCCAGTTCAGTCTCCAAAAGCACAAATATGTTCTTATTCAGATTTACATGATGATGTGTGAGTGACAAGAGTTGGTGCTGCTGCAGAGATCTGCAAGGTGACATGGTGGATTAGGGATATTAGGTTGTTACTAGTGTTGCTCATCAGTAGAGGAAATATTTTTTTTCATATTTTATTAATACAATGCTGGCTAACTGTTGCATTTAAGATGGCACTACATAATGTAGGAGAAAGTAGACAAGTGGGACACAAGACATCTTCTCAAAACTGTGCAGATGGAAATATTTTGATTCAGAAAATGAAACAAGGTTGAATGTAGGTGGTGTCACAAAAAGCTGGCAGATAAGAAAACCACTGGACCAAAGGAACATACCACACTCAGCTCACATATGTGGGATTAACTGTGAGGAGAAAATTGTGCTGCCCCTCCCTTTCTCTTTCAGAAAAACACATTGAAGTGTGGCCTGTGCAATATAGTCAGACTGGCCAATCAGAGAAACCACCCATACACAATTTTATGTCATCCACAAACACACATACACAAACATACACACACAACAGCCAAATATTGTAAATTTGTACTGTAAAATTTTCTTTCATCAAAAGGGAAATAGATAGTTGAGAACGTCATGAGTGTGAATGAGTGTTTTGTGTGTGTGTGTGTGTGTGTGTGTGTGTTTGTTTTCCACACTGTACTGATGTATTATGTTGTGTGCAGTAGACACTCAGAAGAAAGGATCCTTTGCTAGAAGTGGAGGCACAAATCTAGCAGCCCCAGGCAGTGTGCCTCTACTCTGATCTGCAAGCACAGTCACAACACACATACAGATATACACACAAAGCACATCATAGCTTTATTAAAGGGCTCATACAAACGCTGCATAAGTTGGCCACAAAACTCAAAATTGTTTACGTTCCAAAATGGAAATGAGAGAAGTAATTTAAAATCGTTGAGCTTATTATAGACTCGACATCATCATTGATTGGATACACCACAAAGGATGCGTGTTTCATGTCTTAAGTTCAAATCTTTTGCCTTTGAGTCCAGTTGTTCTGGTTGGATTATGCACGGTCCTGCTAATTTTTAGCCTTTTAGTTACAGAGTTTTATACTCATAGTTCAATTTTGCTCTTTTTCACTTTTTCTGCACTTTTTTTAGCCCAAATGAGGAATATACTCGATAAAGTAACACCCAGAGATTTATGTTTTGCTGGATTTTGGGGTATTACCTCCATGCAGATATGGAAGTGTTATTCATTGTGTTGTTTAATGCATTTGACTTCTCACCATCCATCTGGTTTGCACTGCAGAAAAGAGGGGGGCATACCAGCAAACAAATCACTGTTGAACAGAGTGAAGCGTTCAGCCTGACAGAGCCAATGTGTGTGACCAGTGCACAGTCCAGCTCGCTCCAGCCAGCCAGCGATCCTGCTGCTGTTGCTGTGATGAGTTTGGCTCATGACCTCCTCGGGGCTGCGCTGTAATATTGGCCCCCTGCTTATTGTTCTGTCAACAGCATCTGTTGGGCCTGATAACAGGATTAGACTAGCCCCCTATAGGCCTACTGGAACTAGCCTGGATTAGCCAGTAAGACCGCTTCATTCATGTGAGTGTCTGTGTTTGTATATGTGTGTGTAATTTTATGTCAGTCCTCTCTATCCTGTCAAAGAACCTGAGCCACAGTAAAAGAGGGTTAGGGTCCAGCTCTCATCCAGCAGATGAAGCTTAATTTCATCTTTTTTTTCCTGCTATGATCACAATTTTCCAGATCTCCTAAAAGACACACTCTATATACCAAGGGCTCACTACAAGGACAGGCATTTGTATTAAGAATGGGCTTTGAAGAGCAAAGTAAATCAAGTTTGATTATTCGATAGACGAAGGTCATGTCAAGGTCCAATAGGGTGTTACTCATGAATATTGCATTTTTCTCTTCAGCTTCATTACATGCCATGCTGGTTTTCCAGGTAATAAGGATTTTCTGGATCAGAGATGCTGGCATATGGATGAATTCCTGGATTAAAGTCTCATAAGAAATGAGACAGTATGATAGTAAAACCCTTTTCTTATTTGTTGTGGCATCTGCCAGAATTATTTATCAGAAAATCTCTCCAAAAAACAGGGATACAATAGCTCTTACTGCCTAATAGACACACACACACAAACAAGCGCGTTGACATTGGCCTTGGCTCCTGACAGCGATATGAGAGATACACAGGAAGGAGTCGATCAAGGAATACACAGTGGGAATGATTTCACAGGAGGATGGCAGCAATGTCCCCAGCCCTCCTCCACTTCCTCCAGGGTACACAGATCGCACTCACCCCTTCCCCATGTTTTTGCTCCTCTGAGAATGTACTTGCAAAAGTGGTCGTGCTCCTGCGACATTCCTGTCAACCCTTGCACCCGGTTGAACTGTTTGGTTCCACTTGACCCAGGAATTTACTGGCATATTGGGATAAGAGTGGAGGAGAGGTTCTCTGCTGTGTGCCAGACCCGGCTTGCTGTGTGTGTTTTTCCCATGTCTGTGTGCTTTGTGTCAAGAAATGGGTGAGACTAGGGTAAAAAAAAAAAAAATCTCCCCTCAGTGGCTCAGAACAGAGTAGTGAAGAAGCTGAGGAGATGAGTAAATAAACTAGTTGTCAATCATGTACCACTCCACTCTCTCCTTCGCTCTGACTCCCTAATCTCCAACGCTCTCTCCTTCCAGAGCCATAATCAGGGAATGGACTTCCAGCTGCTTAAAAAATGAAACTACAGTATTGTGTGGCTTCATATCACGACAGCCCCCCCACCCACCATCCATCTTTCCCTGCACAGACCAGAATGTGTCACCATGAAAATGATTCACAGAAAAATCATCTCCCCAATTCCTCTTCCAACCCTGCATGTCGAGAGCTGTGTTTAAAATGGCTGTCAGATTCCACACCGTGGTGTGCTGATTTTTTTTTTTTTTTTTTTTTTCCCCTGTGTAAAGTGCATCACTGCAACTTGCTGTGTCAGGCTGCACCAGACATTTCCAGCCAGTGAGATTAATCAGATGCAATTCAGAAGAGGCCAGTGGTCACTGTGCCTCCACCTCGCAGCCCCCCAACAGACAGAGCAGGGCGATGGACTGAGGAGCTGCTAGATTGATGCAGTTTCAATCTCTCCTGGCTGCCCAATTGCTCTTCTCGCTTCTCCAGCATACACTGCATGCACAATATACAGCATAAAACATCAATCTGTGGTTGTATAAAAGATGCACAATGTGCCTACTCACACACAAACATTTTCATGTCAAAGCCCTTGAAAGAGGCACTATATAACCCTGTTTGTAAGGTACATACCTTACGAACTACCCCTGATGAGGGCCACTAATAAAATGATAGTTGACAGAGATGAGAGAGAGAGCTGGGTAAAGATGACATGCAACAAAAGCCTCCTGGCTTTGGTTGAAGGCACCGGGATGTTAAATTTTTACATAACATGGCTCTACTCCAAATCTTACCTAACAATAAAGAAACAACTACATTGTAGATGAAATGCACAGATTTTGTAGATAAAAATGTACTATAAAATTGTTAACTTTAAAGACCTAGAACTTGTAAATGAATCATAGAACGTCATGCTAACTGAAGTGGTGGTGTGTCGAAAATATCCCCTAACTCTTTCTCATTGTGTGATGGGAGAGTCCCCAAAACTCTAACTGATCACTTCATTCAAATTTGATCACATGACTTTTACCTCACAGCTGTGTAGATGACCAGGCTTCTGGATTACCCAGAGTCTATGGGAATTTGTAAAGGTGTCCTTTTGGAAAATCGCATTTAATCAAATAGCTATCTCTGATCAATATCTGTTTACCCAGACACCTCAGAATGGTTCATGACCGGAAGAAGTGATGGGTTATCATTAAGTGATCAATAGAGAGACAAGAGAAAACAATGTACAGCAGTAGCAACAGCACCCTGAACTCGTAATGGTCAGC
Source organism: Remorina albescens (assembly GCA_034769265.1). Classification (NCBI taxonomy): domain Eukaryota; kingdom Metazoa; phylum Chordata; class Actinopteri; order Carangiformes; family Echeneidae; genus Remorina; species Remorina albescens. The sequence goes on from CM068493.1 coordinate 6,235,696, forward strand.
ACCGCAATCTCAGTCATGCATGACTGATAAGGGCATTTTCATTATTAATTTAACTGTGTTTTTATTTATTCATTGCTGCTCTGGGGTTGACTTTTTTTCTAAACCAGGTTAGGCTACCAAGGCTGAGGTGTGAAGAAGTGACCACTGCTATTTACCCATCCTTTAAAAAGATAAAGTAGAAATTAACGAGCTGGATAGATGGATGGGTAGACAATGAATCCAGTGTAAAGTGTTTTGTCCACTTTGAGGTTGAGCTCGGGGCATGAAAGGCTCTGAGGTGCCAGAAAGAATGACAAATAATCAATATGATTTCCCTGACATCATTCTCTCACTACCGTCTTTTTAAGCTAATCAATCAATAATCAATAGTAGTAATTTATTGAACCTGACCTTGGGGTTAAGGTTAATATCTCTTGTAGAGGAAGGTGCTGTATGGGCAAAGTGCTCCAGTCTCTCTGTTTTGCTTCTTTGAACAAAAAGAAAGTGGTTTCCTCTGCCTGCCATGCTCCTCACCCTGACAGAGCTCGCCCATCCATCTATTGTCTCACCATCCCATTGACTCCCTGTCACTGCTTCTATCTATTATTCGAACTCTTCTGTCTGTCACTCTCCTTCGGTCTCTTCCTCCGTTAGCCTGTTTCTGTCACACAGTTTTTCATTCTGTTTCTTCTCGTCGGCCCCTGCGCTTCATCCAGACACTTGCTCTGTCTCTTTTTTTTTAACAGCTGTTTTATCATATTTAACCACGTCTGTCTCTGCGCAGCAACACATCTCAGACGCGTGTCTCTGGTTCCCGTTGATGATGAGGTCACACATGCAAGTGCAGGCGCACGCACTCGTACGCGGGTCCACGTCAGCGTGTACACACAGACACACAGACACACACACACACACACGTGCTTGCAGTCAGACATGCATACGCAGATGGTGTGCAGGTGTAAGATGTGGCATAGTCCAGATAACAGGCCATCGCCTCTTCCAGCCCACACCACAATATGAAACAGCTGAGGCTAGATTGCAGTCACAGCTCATTTTTCCTGGTCGCCCCTCGCTGTCCCTGTGGCTGCGGCGCTGTTGTTTTTTTCTTTTTGCTTGTCCTTCCTCTTGAAATACTTGATTTGTGTCTATCTGCCACTGGGCGTTATAATATCTACGGTGATTATCAGTTATATGTTTGACCTGCAGCAAGACACCATACAAATACTGAAAATAGAAAAACTATGTTTCACTGCTTAATTGTGAGCCTTTCATGATTATAAGAGTATATTTTACAAAGTAATAATTTATAACACAACCACAAGTTTTATAATGCACCATTATGCTTTCTAGTATGACTCGTACTTTTGCTGTAGTGACAGTTACACATGCATACATGCTGGGTTTGCATAGAAACTGTTGTACTTTGCTGTGTGGTTTGTTCGCTACAATATCTGTGTTTTTTTGTTTATTTGTGTGATGTCTTTGTATCTGGAGGAGGGGTCGGCGGTTGCAGATTCTGCTTGGTCCAGTAGACCCCTCCCAGTCAGAGCAGAGCTGTCTCAGCTCATCAGCGTTAGATTCAGGCGGCTCTCTGATCTGCCCCGACAGTAAGCCACAGGAAATGATGGGACGTGAAACTGCCCACAGCACCCATGTGACCCAGCGTTGCAGGAGGGTGGGCGGGTGGATGGGTGTTGAGTGGGATGGAATCGGGGGCCGATGTCTCCTCGTAATAGCAGAATGAGAAACCGTAGACCTGTCTGGCACAACACCGACAAGATGAATAGCACTATGGCACGGACACAAATGCACAGACAGACAAATCTCACACACGTGGACACAAATAGATGCACACACGCGCATGCACACACATTGACATTGGGTGTAGGCCATGACTGCTCTGATATTTTATCCAGTTGAATGGCAGTGAAATGAATCTCAGCATGTCTGGCTCCAGACCATTAGGACTTTGCCATTGTCTTTCACTTCACATACTTCAGCTGCTTCAACCAATCACAAACATGGGACAAATACACACTCACACATGCACACACAGACACTCACAAACTAAAAGCTATTGAGCATAATATTAACTGTTTTCCATACAGAGCTCCTCATTGAATTACCAAAAGGTTCTTTAATTAATTAATTAGCTCAATAAATCACAAATCTTTTATTATTTGGTGAATGCGGACAGTATTATATTTTTAGTAAAACAAAAAGTAGATGTCAACTAAAATGAAAAACCCTTCAATACAGGCCCAGTTATTGTCTGTATATGGTGAATAATTAATTGATTAAGTAAGAAAATATGTTTTTTTTTAGAGCAACTAATTTTGATATGATAAATACATTTGAAGACAGTTTTTTTTTTTTTTTGGGTGGGGGGTTGGGTAATTTCTTGGCATACCTCCTACAGCTGTTCTGATTGTTTCTTTGAGAAATGTAACACGCTTAAATGAAAGTAATTATTCCTTAAATTTGTTTAGATGTGATTTAGAAATAGTCAAAAAGTCCAACCAAAATCAATCAACTTTTAAGGGAAAGTTTAAGATAAAGGGATTTATGAATTGTGGGACTTTTTACGACCATATGTGAGGCAGGGTCTCTTCATGCAGAGTAATTTCTTCCAGTCGGCCTCCACAGACGGGCAGAGTGAAGTTATGGGCTGGGCGTAGCTGTAACTTGGCTTTGGTTTGAAGGGAGGCGACAGGGAGGTACAGCATGAGTATAGTGGGTTTTTCCACAGCCTATATAGGCTTTCACATTTATGGGCCCATCTAAAGATTTTCCAGGCCTGCCATCAGGTGCGTCAGCCGCTGTCATATTTCCAAAGCGAAGCAAAACCCACAGTGTTTCCATTGGACCATCCATGGCTCAGTGTATGCATACCTCTCAAATCAATTTCTTTCCCCTCTCACCTTTAATATCCTCTTTAATCACTTTAGACTGAACCACATCTTCAATCACTGATGTTTCTCCACTCTCTGCCACTCTTTCCGTCCTCGGTATGATGGTCTGCTTCTCTACTGTCACACTGTGTGAATCTGACTGAAAATGCCAAGAAGCTGCTCTGCCTTTTTTTCTGTTTTTTTCTTTTTTTTGGAGGGGGGGGTTGGTTTTTTTGTGTGTTTTTTACTGTCATGCCTGCTGTGGTTTTGATGTGTGGCACACAGTAACTACGCTACAGCCTTAGTGGCTCTCTGGGACAATTTTTACTGTAGTTTATTTGTAGTGATGCCTTGCTCATCAGACTACACATGAAAACCAGGGCAATGTGCTGCACATCCCATCGGTAAACAAAACTAAAATGATAAGCATATATATGCACATATATACACATGCATAGGACACCCTTCTTCAGGGAGATAAATGTAAAATTGACCATACTCAGTGTTACTCAGTGTGAAGATAGCCACCAGACACATTCATTATGTGAAGGCCCTTCCTTTAAACCCTGGATAGTCTTATCTTCACTGTACAAAGCTGCATTCTGCCACTGCAATGAATCTCCTTCCTTTTTATCTGTGTCATCGAGCACACTCACATCCACTAACTCCATTATTGTACTTTTATTGAACCTGGAGACAAGGTGAATTTTCAAGGTGAAGCGCACCAAAATGCACAAATATTCTTCTGACTGCTGCACCCAAATATAGTCATTCTTCTCACTCATAAAATTTTAGAATGCATGTACACACTCAGGCAACCAGAGTCTGCTACCCATTTGTTTTCATCTACATTTTACTCATTGCCATCTGAAAATTAAAGTGAAAGAAATTTGTTTAATAAAATCTTAATCTGTGACCTTAAGGCAAAAACGGCAAGATGCATGTATGTTTTACTTGTAAGTTTTGCTTGTCTTGGATTTTTAGTGTTCTCTTTCCTCTCACTTTCATTCCCCCTCTATCACTCTCTCTTTCTTTCTCTCTCGCTGTCTCAACCCAACCAGGTGAGGCAGATGGCTGCCCACCCTGGTTCTGGTCGTGCCTGAAGTTTCTGCCTCTTAAAGGAGGTTTTACCCTACAATTGTCACCAAGTGCTTGCTCATGGAGGGATTTGTTGGGTCTCTTTAAATAATTCCTTAGAGTTTCTTGTAGAACTGCTCAATAAGTGCATTGAAGGAACTTTTTGCTATGATTTGGCACTATATAAATAAAATTTGATTCAGTTGGATGTCTTGTATCTCTGTTGTGATATATCAACAGAAGACATCTCAATATCAGTGCCCTAGCTGTTTTTTTTTTTTTTTCTTCAGAAGACATAACAGCTGTACATAAAAGTTTCAATATACGTAGAGTATCTGAGCTTCTTTCGCCTTGAAGAAATACTCGTGATTATTTTCTTAGGCATTGTGTCTTTGAACCATATAGAAAAGAATCAATAATGTGTTACATGACAAAAAGTATAACACTTTTCACTCACACATTCCTTGCAGCAACAAAGTTGTAGTAAGTTTTGAATGTACAACTTCCATTCATGAGATTTGAGTGCCAAAACAGCAACCGAAGAACAAAAGTACCAACCAGCATTCGTCACTTTCACTGGTCTGCGGAATCAGAGAGGGTGAAAGAGGGAGGCTAACACACTGAATGACGCTCAAAATGAAAATAATAAATGAAATGAGGGCATACAATAATTCACACTTTAGGATGATTTACACTTTTGCAGTAAAGTTTTTTTTATGGGATGGCTCATAGCTGCAGTAAATGGCATGTGCCTCCACAGAAATGTAACTTAAAAAAGGGGGGGTGGCCATAAGTCCAAATGGGCTGCATGTGTTTTCTCCTGCATTTTGCAAAGACTTGTAGAGAAATGCACCAAGAACTTAGGTGAAAAAAGGCTCAGCTATTTCTACCGCAGCCCTTCTGTACCCAAATTAAACTACAGAATAGCGTAAAGTGCACTGATTAGTTTCATATTCAGTAATGAGACAGCAATGGTCTGGTCATAGCTCACAACTGTTCGGAATAAAATTACAACACTATGCAAACTGATCATGCACATAAAATGCTGTATGTTTCTCCAGTCAAACCTATCTAAGCCCCTTATGTCAACCATAAAACCATCTTAATGGAAAAATGAAAAATAAACAAACATGCTGTATAATTTAGATTTGGAGAATATTTAATTACAATCAACATAATGCCCTTTTTAGACCGGGTCCTTGGTAAATCACCCCTTGAAGGTAGATAGAGCAAAGTTTGAATGGTTTATCCTTCCAAGACCATGAATATATTAATACATGTTATTGAAGTCTGCCTCTCAGATCTGAGATACAAATGTTAAAATGTTGACATATTCTTGATGGAGGCACCAGATAAAATGTCAAGGTCGTACCAAAATGTTCTGATTTCCCCTATGGGGAATATATTCGTTCCTGATTCTATAGATATCAGGTCTGTATATAGGGATATTTTTATTCAGACTGCAGGCACTGGGGGATAAGTCAGACCGAGTAACACTGCAAAAACTGCCTCCTTATAGAGACACTGATATTGTATTACACATCATCACAATTGTCCAGGGAAGACAACAGCAGGAGAATCGTAATTCAGTTTCCACCACAGTTCTTCCATCTAGCCGAAGCATTAGGTTATTCTTGGCAGCAATTAAATCAGTTTTGACCGCAGACACTCTGGTGTTTCCTCCTCCACTTGAAGCATGAAGCAGACATAAGGATTCCCACCTGCGTTTCATTCCCCTCAGCCAGCAGTTTCCCTTCCCACCTGATCTGTTCCACTCGCCCTCACCTCCTAGTCATCCTGCTCCTCCGCTTCATCTCCCGCCTGTGAACCCAGCCAAGGCGAGAAAACATACTGATGATTTATTTATGTTCGGAAACCTAACCCTTTCTTTTTCTCACTCTCTTTCTCTCTCTCTCTCTCTCTCACACACACACACACACACACATACACAGTCTTTCAGTCTGTCTCTTCTTTTGTTCGTCTGTCTGTGAAACTGTATGTGACAGTGATGCTAAATTGGGCGTCCTCTCTCCTGTGATGAGATGAAATGTGCAGGCGGTTGAGATTATAAACCCAACACACATATTATACATGCTTATAGAAACGCATGCACACACATCCTCAATTCACTTTGGTGTCATGCTGAGATGACAGCAGCATCTCCCTGCTCTGGGGTTAACTCATGATCTAGGTAGTTGACACTATCGGATCCTTTTTTTTTTTTTTTAAGAATTAAAATTTAGCAGCCAATGTGTCAAGTGACATTAGGTGAAGGCATCATCTGAGGTAAGAAGACTTTTTTAGTAGCAGGCAGATGTTAGTGATGTTAATACCTTTCCATTACTATCTGCTGTACCCAGGGTTATTTCTGGAACAGTTTGTGTATTCTGTCCCCACACAGCCACAGTTTGATGCATACAGTCTCACCAGCTATCGCCCACGACATCCATGTCTTATGTAAACAAGGGAAGCCTGGAGACACAAAACCTTATGTTCTCTGTACATGTAAAGCTTCAACCCTGAGCAGAACAGCTCCGACAGCTCAGACCATGTGGAAATTAAAGTGAAATAATGCAGTTTTCCATTCAGCACACGTCATAGATACATTAGTAATGGATTTATTAATGCTTCATGAACCATCTATTAATAATCAAAGATCAAGTTATTTGTAAGAACAACTTTTTAGTTGAAAGGGTTCTGACAAATCCTTCATACTGCGATCCTTCAGCATAACTTGATTTGGCTTTTTATACAATTCTAATGTGACCATTTACTTTTTCCATTCAGTAATCAGGTATTGGAGCAACATTTACAATTCCACATGAGCTGGATCATTGGAGTGAGACAAAGAAGGAGGAAGGAAACCTGAGTGTGTAAATGCTGAACTAATAAGTACTTTATTAATGTGCTTTGGTCCACAGCTCATTTTCAGGTGGTAAATCAAATGATTCATTTAAAAAGGCGGGATGAATTGACACGGTATGTTATGTTGTGGGAGGACATCAGCCAAATGGCCACCATCATGTTCATGAAAAATGGCTATAGAACATTAATAGACTGTTTATGAAACAAATTTAGCAGCATCGTGTCTGTATCAATGGCTTAATCTTAAAGCTTGAATATATTATTTCATCCAAGTTTGCTTCATTTCATACATTTATCTCTCTCTGACTTACCTTCATCAGTCTTTCTGAAAGTTCAACTTTGTTCCTGTGTTTGCTCTTTATATCCTAGTACATAGTTAAACAATGATTACTTCAAAAACTTACAGTACCACTGTGGCAGAGCAAGTACTTGCAACATCCTAACTTGGTTTTGCGCTTCATAAGTAATTATATTCATATTAGCTTGAGTTGCATTAAGTCTCTCTTCTGATGGTTACTGTTTTCTGAGTGATTGAATGAAAATATAGTCACTTTAACTCAGAGAAACTAAATCTTGCAATCTTGGCTGGTGGATCCTGCTTTGCTGGGCTTGGGGCATGACTGATGGCAGTGACTGCTTTATTGTGACATCACCTAGTTACAGAAATGCTGACGGCTGGTTTTAAGGCTCAGTTTCTGTATACAGGCTGTGAGGTTTTCTCTGTGGACTGAGCACTTTGATACTTTCACAGTAGAACCTAGAGCTGTTTTATTATCAAAGAAGACATGGAGATCTCACTTTCTTTAATGTATGGCCTTTAATATCATCCTTATCAAGGATGATATTAAAAACTGGAGTTCCAAGGTCAAATGACATGTCATTATCATAATATAAAAAAGGAGGCTGTAATTGTCTCCCTTCTGAAATAATGCTAGTTTCCGCTTGTCATTTAATTCAGTACATGTTAAAGAGAGGGCTGTCTATCAGGGACACAAGCCAAAATCTCAGAAGTACGATAACCAATGAAATGGACACCTAAAGTTTAATGTATTCCCATTAAGACATAAGGTGAGAGTGGGTGCTTTTATGGGACGGGGCATCTTATACTGTCACCCATCAGCATCAGTCTCTCTAGTCTGCCAATCTTTAAATCACTTTAGTGCCCCACAGTCGACCTTCTCAGTGCTCCTTCAACTAGCTGTCAGTCATTCTGTCACTTTGTTAGTTGGTCTCTCTGTCAGTCAGTCAGGTAGCCGGCCAGGCTGTCACGCTCCAGAGGTGTTCCCTCCCTGTACTCTTAAATTTGTTTGTTTGTTTTTCAAAGAAAGAGGGAAAGAGGGGAAAACAGCGATTTGGTCTGGTGAGAGATAATGAAGCAGAAGATAAAAATGCCAATAACTTGAGCGAAACGATTGAGGGATGGAGCGAGAAGGAGATACTGTAGAGACATGTCAATTTGGAGTGTGAGCACCTAGTGTAAGACTTTGTAAGAGAAAAGAGTGTGAGACAGAGCAACGGGAGAGAATGTCTAGAGTTGACTTTCCAGAAAGCTGTAATTTGACAGTGTGAGAGTTGACGGGTAAGAGAGACAAGGTGGGAGTGAAAGCTGTTAGCATAGAGAGAGAAGGGTGTGGTGAGGGGGCGAGGAAGGAAAATTGTTAGTTTAGAGAGAAAGGGAGCGAGAATCAGAAGAGAGAGAGATAGATGGCTGCTTGCCTCCTCTGCTGCCAGTCATTACCTAGTCAGGCCTCGGCAGCAGGTTGGCAGAGCGAGCTCTGATTGAGGAGGCTGGTGGCTCAGAACGGCAGAGAAAGGGGGGTCGGGGGGGGTTAGCTCTAGCTCTCTTCTCTGCCTGTTCATAAATTAGCCTGTCACTCATTCCATTCTGGCATGTGCTTGGGATCAGACAACACCATTTTCAAACACATTTGCATTTGTCACAAGTTCGCGCACTATTAAAGAGGCACTCATGGAGAGCGAATGCAAGTTGAATATTTTGTAGCATTTATGCATATATTCACACATTGAACAAAATTTTACAGACAATGGCTTCTGTGCAGCGATGTCGGCTTCAGAATAAAGAAGATAATCTGCAGCCATGCATCTGTGTCATTAACTTGGGGAGGTGCAACCTAGTCAACACCTGCTGGACCCTCTCTCCCAAGTTCTTGTACAAACCTGCTCACCAAAAACAGCTGTGTTGTTGTCAAGCAGGCGGACTTTATAAGGCTGTACGACGCTTTAACAGGTATTGATGGTGCTGGAAGAACTTTTGGCGGGGGGGACATGCTGAGGTGTTGCCATCTGTTAATGACTAATACAAGTTGGGATACGTGGGGAAACAGAGGGGAGAGAAACGCTCAGATGCCACTGCTTAGATAACTTGTATGGCAATCGGTTTACACTGCACCACACCACACTGTAATTTCCTCCGGTGACAGCAGCTATCCGCATATTCCAAGCTTCCTCTTCCTTCTTCCCATCAACTCTCATGCCCTCTCTGTCACACTCCCACCCACCCATCACCACAACCCAAACCATCCACCTAAAAACAACCTGTGCCACTGTCGTAACAGTGCCGGCATGCTACAATGCTCACACAAGCTGCATGATAATTACAAGCCGTTCACCTCCTCTGGAGCTTCCGCTTCCCCACACTGAATATCAAGCAATGTAAACAGACAAGAACACACATGTATTTTTCACTTAGACCTGTGTTTTTAGGGATTTACATTTACATTCATTTACACTGCAACGTCCATGTCCCCCGACTAATAAAGAGAAGCGATTGTGTCATTATTTGCCCCATCCATCCGTATAAAACTCACACCATGGCAACTTGAAATGAGCAAGAATAAGAGAATCATACATTTTGCTATGACACAGTTTCCAAGTGAGACACATTATTTCAGTCTTGATGAGCACTGTAATATCCCAAAGAGCAAATGTTTTCTCCAACTCAGGATCTGGGCTGTAATTCTTTTTTTTTTTTTTTTTTTAAATCTTGATAAGTCAGTCTCAGCAAAATGATAGCATCATCTCCTTAAATTGTTCACGTTAAGTGTATTAGCATTACTTTAGCATTTGCTTATAACGCTGAGCACAAATTACAGCTGAAGTTGACGGAAATGTTGGTAATTTACAGATGAGGGTGTAATGAAAGGCACATCATGTTAATCCACATGGTCCCAACAATTGTTGATGTAGATTTGACTTTGAAGGTAGTTCCAGTTTTGCAAATATTTAGTCATAAGTCAGGCAAAGTGCTGACCCAATTAAAATTTTGAATTCAGTAAAAAGGCCAAATAAAAAAATCACAGGATCACCATGCTGATTGCAGAGGAAACGCTCTGCACCAGATTTTTCAATAATTCAAACAAAAAACATTGTTGAATCGTTTCAATAAAAAAAAATAAAAAATGTCATGGCATTAGAGAAGTCAGACCACCAAACTCATCAGGATGCATCCTCTGGTAATCATGAATATCTGAGCAAAATACAATGCATGTTCATCCAGTAGTTATTAAAATACTTCAGAGGAAGTCAAACTTTTTGGATCTGCGTCTCTTCAGGAATGGATTTTGCGGACGTGTCATGAATATCATGACAGCAGTCGTAGATGTTGCAGTCAGGACGAGGAAGTAACTGACAGATCTAAACCGAGGAAGGAGGAATTATTTTCCGGTTCTCTGCTTTTGTGGTTTTAAGAAAAATGGAATTCATGACTATAGACTAACATAAATGATTTTTTAAAGTGAACAGTTTTGAATAGTCCAGCTGTTGGCCACTCAAGGATGTAACCAGATATTCCCATTACAGTGGTGTTAGCACCGTTTTTAAGGTATAGAGCTGATAGGCTGGAACAAATGGACTTGGCTGAGGCTGACTGATGCAAAGCTTGGAGCCATTTCTAATTAGCCACGGTTCTGGCGTGCCAGCCAGTAGGCCGATGGTTGGCATGAGGCAGCAGGGCAGCAGCTGCCCCTGTATCCTCCACTTTGCCCCGCGGGAGAGCATGTTGGTCCACTCCTGCCTCAGTGAATAGCAAGGAACAGAAACCTGGATTTGAGGGGAAAGGTAGCTCACACCCCACATAACACGCTGTCAGAGCCAATATGTCATGTTTAGGGGGAACTCTCCATCAGCAATTGGATCTCTACCAACCTTCAGTGCTGTTAACGCTCCACATCCACACTTGTTACACCTGGACCAAAGCAAACTGAAAAACAGCATGAATCATGTAAATATTATTGATATGCAAGTGCACAATTTAAAATATATATATATATACTTATTTAGATGCAGAGTAGAGATAGCATATGAACTTTTAGAATATGTGGCTGCACCGGTGGATGTCATGAACAGTCGAGATACATTTTGATGCCTTTTTCTCACAGCGGTGACATGAACAGAAGCACCAGCAGGCATTTCTGCCAAACCAGCAAGTGCAAGGAAATGGAAAAAGAGCAACAAGAGATAAAGGCAGGCAGAGAGAGAGAGAGAGAGAGAGAGAGAGCAAAAGAGCGGGAAGGGGGAGAAAAGGGGGAAAAGAAGAGGAAGTGAACTGAAAGAGGCGGAGAGGGAGCAATTTTATGCTATAATTAAGTTCCTGATAGCACCCAGGGAAATGTGCTTTGGCATAGCTCCAGGTCAGCTTAGCATTGCACTGAGGCTCTTCAACCCACAATCCACACTTCCACACACACACACACACACACACAAAAGCATACGCACCATTTGAGCAAACATAAATTTAATAGGAGCAGGCTCTCTGTGCTCTCGAGCCAATTCTGAATCCCAGAATATGTGTCAACTCCACCAAATGATGCATCGACAAGAAGAGACACAAAGGAGGAGCAGACTGGCAAGAGGGATAACTGTGAGGAGCCATCACTTGCAGTCACTCTCACGTCGATCTCACTAACACACTGCCGTGCACGTTAGCCTGCTGCCTTGACAAGTGTACACAAATCATCCTTATGAGAGCACGTACGGAAAGCTGTCTGAGGAAATATTCCTCTCTCTGCCTTAATATCTACAGTACTGCCATCATGCCGCTGCCATCCAAAGCTGTTTGGATGCCTCTCGCTGCACCTCCTGCTTTTCTTTTGACTTCTCTATTCCTCTGGCTTCATGGCTGGATGTACACACACTAGTGAGACGGTTCAGTTTGTGCTGTCCTGTAAGACAGTAAGTTTGACTAGTAGGATAATGTGCTGCCAAGTTGTACGGGGATGAAAAATAGCAGCTAATTTCCCCATCTGTGCTTTCCTTTCAAGTTAAAAGGTGTTCACTGAGAGGAGAAGAGAGAAAAGACGGTGGGACTGTAGAGAGGGAGGGATGACAAGGACAGGAGACTCAGGGAGAGAGAGTGAGTGAGTGAATGTGTCTGAGAGAGAGGGGGGGGGGGGTGCAGGCAATTACGCCCAGCCTCCCTCCCCACAGCCCCATTCCTCGCCTCCTTCAGGCCAGGCGGAGCAGCAGCACATGAGCAATAGGATTTTAACACAGAGGATCTCGGGCATCAATTGGATCTGCGATTTTCCAGCGGACCGGTCTCCAAAAGACGTGGACTAAAAAAAGAAAAAAAAAAAAAAAAAAGAAAACAAAAGGAAAAAAAAAAAAAAGAAAGGATTCTGTTCTGCGGAGAAAGAGTTGCCATTTCAGAGACAAGAAAGAAGGAACAAAGTCAGCGCATTTCCGAGGCGCTCCCCAACTACAGGACGCCCCCGGACCTCACCTGAGCTTCGTGCATGTCTCTCTCCCTCTCTCCCTCTCTCCCGCCCTCTGTCGCTCTGCGGAATAAAAGTGCGTAATTCATTATTAATATTTTTGTTATTATTATTTTTTTACCGGTTTTTACGTGCGGTGACACGCCGAGCTGGAGATAAGCGGATCCGGTCCTGGACGCACGATGCTGATCGGTGAGTGACGGACTGGGCTTCAGGTTCATCTGAGTCTGATGCTGTTAGAGAGATAATTATCTTAAAGTGTGTTCATATCACTGTCAGCATGTAAGTGACGGGGACGGGCCGACAGAGGGCTGTTAGAAACACACAGGGTGGGTGCTCGTAATGAACCGGGCGCGCCCGCTGGGCGCTCACAAAGATGATTGAAATTGATGTGGAACTGATCAATTCCCTCATTTACCTGCCGCTGTTGTGGCAACACAATCCAAAGTGTATCGATCAAGTTGTTTGGTACTCAGGATCGGATCCTGGAGAGCGTCCTGACCGGCGAGGAGTGACGGACACCCGAGCCTCCCTGTGAGCCGTGGAAGTTTAGTCTCTGACTGATAAATAAATCATTTAGGCTTCTTACCGACGAGGAGGTGAATGATAACTTCTATAAATTTAAAGTCTGTGGTTAGAAAATAGGCCTCAGTAACCTGAGCCAACATAAATAAATAAATAAATAAATAAATAAATAAATAAATAAATAAATAAAAAAAACTAAAATCAACGCTTCCCTCAAATTCCGAGCGAGGACATTTTCGTTCAATTTGACTGCAGCTATAATAATTTGTAAACCGGTGTTGATTTGAGTGTGAGGGGAAGGTTTTGTGCTTGTTAAAAATTAAATTTGGTCTCTAAAGGATTTTTTATTTGTTTGTCTGTCTGTTTTCCTACAGACTCAAATGCACCCGAAATATCGATGTTTATTTTCTGAATTCCCACTGAGCCATCAGGCCATCTGTTTTTATAGATAAACATGATCACCTTGCCTGATCTATTAAAGCAGTGAGGTCTAAAATCCACTTGTGGATTTATCAAAGTTTTTGAAGGTTCGAAACTATGGATACAATTTTCACTATATTTGATCTAGTTGACTGAGGTTGTTGGCTGCCAGTGGGATGAAAGATATTCACCCAGTAAATCCAGAAGAGAGAGCTTCCTTATTTGGATAATGAACTCTGTTTTATCTCTGATTGTATCAGAGAATAAAGGTTTACTTTTTGTTTGTGTGGCTGAGCTGAATGATAACTAATGGACCTGCACTTCTCTGTTCTCATGCTTCACCTGAAACACTGGATTGTTGTCATGGCTCAGTCAGTCCTCTCCACCTTTATCCTGCCAAAAAATGATCACATATTGGACTCCATCCTTCTATTTCAAACGGAGGAGCAAAAAATGTGAAAATGTGAAAATGAAAGGAGATAATTACAGACATCCAAAGAGCAGACACCATATAGTCTTGTTTACCGACCCAGAGGTAATGGTTGTATGCAGGCTCACCAGGCCAGTAGATGTGATGGATCTCCCTGTAAGTGAGATTGTTGGGTGCTCTGAGATCTCTGTGCTCTTAAAATGGCTTCAACATGGGCCAATGACTCATGCAAATGGAAGCCACGTCAGCATCTTTTCAGATATTTACGTCTCCTTCCAAACGTCACCTTGTAGTGAAGATGGATAAAAACGTGGCAGCAAGCCTTCGGTGTCGAGGTGTTCGACTGAAACGCCGTCTTCTTCTCACCCGTGTCAGGCTCCTTTCTCTCCCTCTTGGCTCTTTACCCAGCTCATAAACGAGCAGCTCTTCTGTCAAGTGGAGCCCTAACAACCCGGGCCTTTGTCTTGTGCTGATTTTACCTCAGCTATTACATCTTAAAAGTGGCTTGGTTGGTCACAGGGGAGATGTGTGGCTGCTCCAACAGCTTCCTCTCAGTGCCACATAATAACACCTGCTCCTTAACAATGTCTGCGATTACTCATTGTATTGATACCTCCTGAGAGGCAGGTGCTGTTTCAGTTGAGGAAGGGGAAAAAAAAGTTGGATGTGGGGGTTCAACCTTGTCTGGCTTCATCCACCCATCCGCTACACCCCCCACAGTTCCCCAAAGCAGTGGACAGGTTGTGGGACTGTGTGAGGGCTGATTACAGGCATTAACCCTGAGGGAGTGGGTGCCATTCTTCCTCTTTTGCTCCTTTTTTTTTTTTATCTGCAAGATCTTAGGGGGGAGGGGTCTGGGAATGAATGGGAAGCAGGGTTAATCTGCTCTAAACAGGGTTGAAGCTCGATCAGGGCTAATTACATGAGGTTAGGGTTACTGTCTGTGACCACTCAATGGGGGCTGGCTACACCCTGAAAGCAAGGCTAGACTGACAGAAATAAAGAAAAATCCCTTTGAAATGTATGTTTTTAGTTGTTGGCATAGGAGAATCGCACTATTAGCACATTTACAATACAAATTTCATTTTAACAGACATCCTATCTTGAATACTTGACCTTGAGATGTGTGTGTCCTCTTGCCCTTACTTCCAGCTTTTAATGAGTTAAGGCTGGATGGGTTCCCAAGTAACAGGGAGCCATAGCACATCTGTTTGAAGTGTCTTTGTAGGTGGGGGTCGGGGGGGGGGCGTAAATGCACTGGTTAATGAAAGGGTAGGCCTATTGGATTAAGGGCTTTGGTCCACTTCCCACCAACTCTACAACTGCATCATCATCATCAAACCTTCAGCTGCTTAAAAGAACCAGCTTTTCTTCAAGTGTGCACTTTGCTTGTGCTTTGTGCTATTTTGGCTAAAAGTAGCCATGGGCCTTTGTTTACATGGTGTGTGTGTGTGTTTGCACATGCATGCAAAAAGGCAAAAGCTTGAGAGGCATGAGACATTATGATGGATGGAGCTGCCGAGCCTCCTGTCTTTTTGTTCATCCCTCGTGGGCCAGTGTGATGGAGGTGGCAGCTCTCCAACTCCTGCTAGACCCACTTCTACCTTCAATCTCTCTCTCTCGCTCTCTCTCACACACACACACACACACACACACACACACAGCAGAGACAAATAACCACTGCTTGATTAACTCAACAAACAGTTCACCTGAAATGACAAATCTGTAGTCGACCTGACTTTATTTTTCATTGCTTTGGCCCTTATTAGTCTGCGTCACCTTTCTAAAGACTCCTGTGAGATTGGAAGGACTGTGTAGTTCTACCACACACAGCGGCGTATATATTTAATATTTATTCTTCCTCGTCTTATTGCATTTTATGTTTTCCCCCTGGAGTGAAGTTCTATCCTACGTTTATATAGTAGTCATTTCATGTGTGTGGCTCTTTTTCACTTTAACGTGAGTCAGCCATTGCCTCCAGGTAGGAATGGGATGTGTTATCTCTGCAATACTTTTTCCTCTCCATACTTTTTTTTTTTTTTTTTTTTACTTTTTCTTGTAGTCACTGTTCTTGATCTTCTTTCAAGTTCCCCATTAAAGATCAGTCCAGGAGGTGATGTGAGTTTACAGACTGATTCTATTCATGGAAGCTCTCTCATGCTTGCATATCGTCTACCTCTGATGTGTAGTGCTTTTCAGGAGCTGATTTGTAATGAAATGTTGGTTTTTGTGTGTGAGTCACTCCTTCTACTTGTAATAATGTATCTCTTATGGCAGCACACACTGCCAGCACTTGGTTTTTTTTTCAAAGCTATCTGTAAAAATAAGAATATTTGGCTGTTTCTGATTGTTTTGTGTTATTCT
This sequence comes from Remorina albescens, assembly GCA_034769265.1. Lineage (NCBI taxonomy): Eukaryota > Metazoa > Chordata > Actinopteri > Carangiformes > Echeneidae > Remorina > Remorina albescens. The sequence goes on from CM068493.1 coordinate 6,251,979, forward strand.
GGAGGAAAACGCTAGATAAGTGATTTTACCTGATCTCTGTGGCCTGCTCTTTTTTGTGCACAAGGCTGGCAGTTCATGGGTTATGTGGGTGATTTTGACAGGAAAGAAGAATGGGTGGAGTAAGTGATTCATTTATATATATATATATATATATATATATATATATATTTCCAAAGTGATGATGTTATATCGTTGCAGAAGTACATTTCTAAGTCTGAACAAAACCGTTGATGGTATATGCACTCCTTATTCCTTTACTACACTCCAGTCACAGATACAAAATGTACATGTAGCTGGATCTATTCGGGAATTTAATACTTCATAAATGAAATGCCCACATTTGTATGTAAATGTTTGTGAAGCATGTTTCAAAGTGGTTGGGGAGCAGGGTGAGTGGGTGGACTGAGGCAGCAATAATAATTAGACCTGTCTACGAGGACCTGCAGGCGCCTTTCACTCGTGTCAAAGTTCAGCTGAGAGCAGAGGTCAGAGGTCAGTGAAGTTGTCAGTGTTACCTTTTCTGTGCTAATTTATCCCTCAAACCATAAATATTCATATGCATATATTGTCTATAATATACACATACTTATATTCTCTTTCTAAGGGAATGTAAATGATTAATTTGTATCGTGGCAGAAATCATATGTGTCTGCTCTTGCAGATATGGCAGTTGTATGTGCCCCTCTCTGGCCTCAGGGTCCCCTGTCGGGAAAGAGCTTCTGTGTGAGTGACAGTTGAAGTCATTTCACAGGAATGACAACGTGGGTTTGATTGGCCCGCCTGCTGAAGTGATGGCTTCAGGATGCTGAGAGCTATAGGCATATGTGAGGCCCAGCGGAGCTCTGACAACATGAGAAATGACCCTATGCTGCACTCGGCACCAACACCTCTCCACTGCCTCTTATTCTAAGGTTGCTAAGGCTCAAAGACGGAGGCTTTGAGGACTAACAACAACACATCACCTCCCAGTGCTGCATGTGTGTGGGTTTGTCTGTTTTTCTGGTCCTTGTGATTTCATCACTCTTCAGTAGGTAAGGCACTTTTCAGCAGAAGTGGGTGACTACTTTTCCAATTCCTGGTCTGATCGTGGCTCAAATGAGGAGGGAGAGAAGAGTTAAATGTTTTTACAACAATTGGAACAGGCAAAGAGAGAGATGGAGACAGAGACGGGTGTAAAGATGAAGGATTGAATTATAAAGGAAGTATAACCTAATATAATGTTATTCTTTTCTATAGTTCTTTTCCCTCGGTCTCAAGTGTACAAGTCATCAAACCAGACTGTCTTTGGAATTGCCCTGTCTCTCAAAACAAGAACATCAGCAGCAGCAAAAGTAACAAAGGCCATCGACTTTTACAGTTAGTTCCAGCTATCAGAACCAGGTACCTTGAGCACCGATCTCCAACACTTCAGGGTCTAATGCCCATAATGGAGAGCAGTTAGTGTGTAAACGGTGGTAAGTGTAAACAGAAGAGGTGCTGATCCAGCTCTAATGGCTGTCTCTGCTCACGCTCTTTGTTAGCCATTTGGATGCTGACCTCCACCTGTACCGCACGCTGTCACACTGATGTTTAACAGCCCACTGCTTGCCAGATTAACTGAAGTGGTTGGGAATGAGTGTCCACTCATTGTCCCACACACACATGCACAAGCACAAATCGAAAAATAATGGAAACACAAACAAGACACCCACAGTAGACAAATAAATAATCTGAATGCAAACAAAAGAATCAAAATTAGTATCACTCTAAGCTCAATGAGCAGCTATTTGAGTAGATAAATAAATAAATAAAATAAAAATGTATTGATGTTTTCTGGTAAGGTTAAAGGTTTGTTTACATTTTTAACATTTGCAGTGAAAAAGCAACTGAGAAACCCAAAACATCTTGACACTTAAACTATGAATGTGAAAAGATTTTACATTCATGCAGTGACATAAAATAAAAATTGTAGTCAACCCTAACCCAAGGAAAATTTGTAATTAACAGTAAAAATGCGATAAAAATATACACAAATCATACACAATTGCAGAAGACAGCTGTACTTAAAAAAAACCCCAAAAAAAACCCAATATACATAAATTTACAAAATGCAATCACCACTAACATAGTTTGCATTCTCTAAATACACTCACACAGGCACATACATAATGCAATCACCAATATAAACAGTAAGCATTTTCTGTCTGCAATCACACACCTACACAGACACACACACAAACACACACAGATACACTGGGACACAAACAAATTGGCAGAGTTTGTGTAGAGAGGAAAAAGCTTCGGCAATTTAGAATACACATAAATAAAATGGAAAACCCACAAATACATAAATCTTTACACACCCAATCTAACACACACTTGTATGCAATCGGTGGAATAAATTTGTTGTGTAATCACGCTGCAGTGAGAATATGCACACTTTATGTGAATAAATATGCGTAAATTAGTTGATTAAAAAAAAAAAAAAAAGGCTACTTCAATACAGTGTGTGTTTTTTGGGAGAGAAATTTTAATTACATATCAAACATGAAAGATATGTACAAACTCTGTGCACGAATTCTCTAAAGCCGACTGCTTAGTTCAGCTGCCTCAATTTTTGGTTTTCATATTTTAGTTTGTGTGTATGCCCTAGCTTGTATCTCTACCAGGAATTGGAATTCTCGCATCTTTTCATCAGCACTGAGCCGCTGTAGAGAGAATGACTGGGAATGATCAGCTCTAATGATTTTATGAGAGTCTACATGATTAATGTTGGCACAGCAGTATGTTTGTGAACAAACCTCTCCCCCCTCCTCCTCCTCCTTCTCCTCCTCCTCTTCATCCCCTCCTACACCACCCTTCCTCCCTCATCTCAGAGGGAATATCCAGTCTCAGTGTGTGCTGATTTCTGTGTCGCTAGCTGCCGTTTGCCACATTAGTGTGTGACAATGGGTCTCTTTGAAGTGGGTTATTCCAGCACTGCTCAGAGCTCAGCGCAGCGGAGGAGATGTGCCAGCTCACTGTGCAGACAGGGCCAGCTACGAGCGTAGGGACAGACAGAAGCACGCCCGCACAGATACAACACTGAGGTCAACACAATAGCTTGCACACCCACGTCCTCTAAATACGCTTTATATAAGTGCTTCCATCTGAGACAAAAGCCAAGCACTCCTTCTCTGTATGCACGCATCTCCCTCAAAGCACAACAGGGCACCAAACAGAGTCGGCGCCTTCCTCCCATCACTTCATCAACAATCCACCCATCTATCATCCATCCATCCATCCATCCATCCTTCAATCCACTCCCTCTTTCATTTCCCATTCCTCCTCTGTTCCCTCTATATGCCCAGTACAATCTGAAAGCTTAGTTGAGCTCCGTCTCTCTCGGCTTATCTCCAAAAGCTGCCTCTTTGATTTGAGTAAATGCCTTCATTCCCAGCTCCTCTATGAGGAAGCTGATAAGGGATGTCTTTTATCCACAGCAGATACCCCCCCCTCCAGCCGAGTGTGGGTGCGCGTGTGTATTTATGACTGCATGGCATATGCAAAATTATGCATAGAGATTATATTTCTGAGTCTTGTGTCTATATATATATATATATATATATAATTGTGGACTTGTATGTGTAGTTTTTGAATGTATAAGAATAGCTGATGATTTTATGGTGTATAATATGCAGCACAGCCGCCCTCACATGCTGCTTACCATTCAAATGTGACATTTCTATGATTGCACATAATCACACAAGACTGCTGCAACCTAGCAGGTGTCTCTTAATAGGAAGTGATTAAGTGGGACAAGCTTATCATCACATTGCCTTGCTCACATGTGTGTGTGCGCGCATATGTGTGCATGTATGTGTTCAAGAGGAGGCTGTCTAACGAATTGATTAGGGCTACAGAGTGGATTTGTTGCCAGGCATTGAGAGATTAGATTTGTGTGTGCTTGACTCAATCTTAGTTGCTGCTGAATGCTGTACTTCGACGTCTGTTCTAACACAGCAAATTTATCGACTGGCCTTTTGATGCTTTGAATTTCACCGCTTCACTGATCTCCATCTTTACTTTTTTTTAAGCTGGAGACTGGAGGCAGAGGTCCGTGTCTGTGTCTTTGCTGTCTTCCTGCTTCTCTCATTCTGCTTTCAGTCACACTGGTCAGATCCTGCCCTGGACATTGTGCTACATGTGCACGCAGCGATGCAGCAGGTGGTAGTGATAGTGGTTGTAATGCTTTCTCTCTGATCTGGGTGGAAATCGCTCTTCTTGTACTGGCTTTGGGGCAAGAGCAGCTGCCTTCACCGCTTGTCTCCTTAGATTTGCATTTTCAGAGATTGCCCTACCCATTTGGAGCTGCTGCCCTCCTCTCCTCAAGTACAACAGCACATGGTAGTCCATCTCCCCAGGGATTTATGAATAAAATTTGTAAAGCTATTGGAGCCGGCACAAGGAAAATACTCCGCGCTGATCCCTGCGGAGCTTCAACCTCATTGACTTGAGTTTGTTTGCTGGAGGCCAACAATTGTGTTCGGGGTGATCTTAGCGGAATGGTGCACGGAGTCAATGAAAATGATGCATTAGCAGCTCTGCATCTATTAAAACTGCTTGCTGTGGTTGAAGCCAGACACCACTTTGCATGGATTTATCCAGCCGATTACCAAAGAGAGGTAATGGAATTCATTTGCTTACTAATGAGGAAGGTTTTCGAATTGCATACTTCCCCAGCTACACTTGCACCTGTTAAAACCATTTGCTTATTACAGCAATCAAATCCACCGTTTCTTCAGCATTAAAATCAAACCGCTTTTGTCACCTCATCAGCTGCCTTTGTGCCACGCTGGTACTTACACCCATTTTATGTGCCGGCTTTGCTGACTTGTGTCAGTTCAAGTCAGGAGCTTCCTTTTGCAGCTAATTAAAGAGAAGGGTTTGTCTGTTTGTGCCAGTGTGTTTCTCTTACCTGAAGTTTTTGAATCAAATTTGATTGATTTATGCAGATTCCTTTTCAAAATAAATCCAATTATCTTGAAACAGAGCCAAGATTTTCCAGCAGTGACCCTTAATTCCAGTTCCTTTGAAATGAAAAAAGGTGAGGTGAAACTAGCTCATGCTATGGTTATTTTCTTAATTCCAAGTTTGAATTCTTTGCCAAGGTGGTGTGGTTTTGCTCTTTTGCCTGATTTTATTTCAAAAAATCGATTGGCTTTGCAGTCGAAGCCAATCAAAGCTGTGTCACTCTCTTGCCTCCTCTCAGTCAGTCAACAAAATGGATCTTATTAGAGGTAATTGTTCCCTATTTGATGTTCAAGACATCTTGATTAGTCCTATTCTCTGGAGTGTTGCTGTGGAGGGTATGTACTCCTGCTGTTGTTGAAGCCAGATTAACTGTAAATCCTCTTTGTCTCAGCAGACAGACCAAAGTGGGTTAGGAAAGGCCGGCGCAGTCAGAGGGGGGTTACAGTGTGTTCACCAAAGGTCAACAAATCTCCAGTTACACCAGAGTCATGTCATCAGCATCAGCGAGAGGGCACCCGTGCATGGCTCATAAATATGGGATTGATCCCCATGATGATAGGACTGATGCAACTGTTTGGTAACATTTTTGTCCTAGTCTGCACTGTACCATCCCTGGCTCAGTGTTATCTGAGGTTACATTCATCTCTGTCTAAAACACACTTTCAGTGAAATTTAAATAAATAAAGCCACATGAATAGGCACTCTAACTTAAGCCCCACTGAAACTAAGACTTTCTTTTTTTTATTTTCTTTTATATAAACGAGCAAAAATGCTTTTCTGTTGCTCTTTAAAATTAACAGTGACAATTCCATTATAATAAAAATCCTCCATTACTGAAAGAGTACATGAAAAATTTAAAAAGGAGAGTAAAATCCTTAATCATTATAAATACAACACATTAAAGTAGTTCTTAACAATACAAGTAAAGTAAAGGTGAGTTCAAATTTCAAGCTCTGTTGTGGGAAACCTGGCAGTGCATTTATCAATAAAAGATATATATATATACATCCACACACAGGACTGGAGTTCTTTTTAAGTGAGTTTTGAAGTAAAAAGTAAAAAAGAAAAAAAGCAGCAAAATATTTTTAAAATTCAAAGAAAAGGTGTATTATTATTCTTTTTATTATTATTATTGGTGTGTTGCTGCGAAAGAGGCCTGTGAATGCTGTAGCTGGTGGAAATGTGAAGTTAAGCTACCAGTTACTAATACTAACTGTCAGATAGTTCAATCTCAAACTGTGCATATTTTATTAACTTGTCATTTGTTCATAAAATCTCAATATGTAAATGTAGATATCATGTAAATGAAGTGGAGTGGAAGTACACAGTGAATTTTGCATAAAATAACCCAAAATGGTACTTAAGCACAGTGCTCAAGTAAATGGACTTAGGTAAAAAGGACAGAGTTATTTTAATGTAGAGCTGTATTCAGAATAAATTATTATTTCATCCCTAAAGTGAAAAGTAACAGTAAACATCTTAATTAAGAGACAACAGAGAAGCAAATGTGTAATGTTTTTTAATATTGGACGAGGTCCTGTACGGCCTCCAATAGCAGTGTGCATGAAAGTGATGTTCCATGTGATTTAGGTTCATGTGAGAGGAAGAGTTGAGTTGGAGTTGAGAGGAAAACTGTCTTGTTCATGCTGGTATGACGACTGGAAACGTCAGATTCCTGCTGCTCTAGCAGCAGCAGCAGCAGTCCAAGGCTTACACAGGCAGACTGGGGAGAAGTCTGTTACATCAAGATTTGATGATGAGGTCTTAATCTGGTGTGTGTGTGTGAGTGTCTGTGGATGTGAGTGTGTGCTTTACAGTCCTGGTCGCTTTGAGGGTGTTCGTCCATTCTAAGTGACCCCAGAGCTCATTTTCTCTCTTTTCTTTGGACCTTCTGCTTCACTATTTCGCTCTCTTTCCATAAGTAGTAATACTTTGGCAGATCTCAAAGACAGATTAATTTCGATTGAAAGTTGGTGGAGTGTCCTCATGCATCAAAGTCTCTGTGGATGCACAACCAGTGAGAGGAAGAGAGGGAGCTTTTGTATCTGCCGTCTCAGAGATGTGGTTCCATTCCCACTTTCGCAGCCAGAGGGGACGGTTCACTATATCATTCAGCCGTTTGTTATTTTGTCTGAAGCACGAGTTGGCCGAAGGGGAGAAATGTCTGTCTCTTTTCCCCCATTGCCTCAAGGAGAAATCCATGCATCATTCTGCAGAGAGCGTCTAGGCTCTGTGGTTTTGTTTGCATTCTTGTGTGTGCGTGTGTGTGTTCACGCAGGCGTCCACATCAATATGTGTGCATAAATAGGAGGCTTATTCTTAAGCTATCAGGTGTCACAGTCTATTATTCAGGCTGAGTGAACCAGATTGAATTCCTGTGATTCAGTTTGGTATTTCATTGGTGCTAAACTAAACAAATTCGACGGGGAGCCTGTTGTTTTTTTTTGTGGTTTTTTTTGACAACATCCGCTTATTTACAGCCTCTAGTCCCTCAATTCATCTCCCCTCCTCTGCTCCGTTTGCTTTCAGCAGTGCTTCTCTTCTTTCCTTTGCTGCTGCACTATTTCAATTCGTTTGTTGATATTGAAATTTTCGTGTAGCTGGCGTACACAGGAGCTGACGCCAGGTTCGTACTCGACTTCTTGGTCCACTCTGTTGGGAGTTTTATGGTCCCCATGAGGCTACAAGTAGGTTGGAGGGGGCAATTCTACGAGAATTGCAGTGAATTGCAGTGATCCGTGTTTTCTGCACCTAATTATTAAAAGCCAGGGAAAAGGTTACAGTAAATGCCACCCAGCTGATGTGGAGCTTGTGCTTGGCAGACCTCCCCAAACCCTGTGCCCCTCTGAGAACAGTGATTCCACTAACTTGCCCCCCCCAGCTACATCACCAAAGTTGGCAGCTGCAGCCTCAGACCTCCAAAAACAGCCTTTCCCTGCAGCCTTATCTACAAGTCTGCTTATTTCAGTGTTCCTGATTTAAGATTAAGATTAAAAGCAACCATAAACCTCAACAAGCACCTGAGTCAAACTAATTTGCAAGTTTACTCAGAAACCTCTCCCCTCCACCCGCTGCGCCTCCTCTGTTTCCACTGCTGTCCCTCCAAGGCTTCCTCCACTACACTCCCTCCCTCCCCTATATCTTGTCACCACTTCTCCCAGACACCCTGGGCACTCATCACAGAGGTCACGCACCTGTCGCCTGGTGTAAACAGGAAATGAATAATTCAGTAGGCGACGTTGGTTGACTGCAACAGCTGATGGTCTCTCTTGGTGTGCGAGCAAGGATTTATCCCAAGGATTCGTGTGATAATCCTCTGCTGGAATCGCACTAATGAAAAACGCTTTCTGGAGAGCCTGAGGACTCACTTTGAGCCAGGCCGCATGCCCTTGACCTCTGTGGATGATAAAGTTAGTTTGAAATGCAGCCTGTCGTGGCACGAGAAACCTCCTGCTACATTCACTGCTCTTCATTTTTAGATTTGTAGGATTGTGCTGACACACAAACAAAGTTCACCATTAGCCATATGAACCGTAAACAACAGAACATCTCTACTAGCTCCTCCTTTTTCTTCTCTCCTCCTCTCCACTTCTCATATCTTTCCTCTCCTCTCGCTCCCCTAGTCTCTTCTTTCTCTCCTCTTCTCTACTCTCCTATCTCTTGTCCTCCCTACTCTCGTCTGCCCTCCTCCCCTCTCCCCTTCAATCCTCCTCTCCTCTCCTCTACCCTACAAGGTGTCAGCCGGCAAAGGGAGCTGACCTATTACAGAAAGTTATATTTGAGAAAAATTACCCAAGTAGCAGGTTGAGAGGAAGCAAGATGCTGGTTGGTTCTGGCAGGTAGCTGGAGTGATTGCTTTTCGTTCCTTATCGCCACACCAGCAGGTGTCTAAGACGCACTGCACGTCTGCAGGACTGCAGCAGTCTGAGGGGATTCACAATTACAGCACCCAAGCCACCACCACCATCACACACACACACACACACACACACACACACACACACACACACACACACACACACACAACACTTACCCCACTTCCACCCATCCACCCCCTCCACTCCTCCTGTTTTACTCTCTTCCCATCCCAGCCAATAGTAACTTAAGAATCCTCTGGCCTCGCTCCACCAAACACCTGCACTGACTCTGATAAGAATCCTTATCTGCTCAGCCTCATGCCTCCACCCAGGCAGAGCAGGAGGGCCCTACAACTGGAGTGGAAGCTATATAACACCACCATGGGTGGTAGCATTGATTGTTCTTCAACCGCATCATCCCGTCTGGTGTGTCATGTAGGAGCTGATTTGGGAAGGAGGGAGGAAGGAAGCAGCTGTGGCAAAGACGAGCGAGGTACTAAATCCTTTGTTGTGGTGAAGTTTTCCTATTTAAAAACTGTACCGGCCGCCTGGCTCGGGTGTGCTGCCTGCAGAACAATACTTCATATGAGGAATCATTCATTTATGCCATTCCTCACGACTTTGTAATTATACATGAGGAATAAGAGGAGACATCTGCATGCCAGCACTCTGAGGCGAGGAGGAAGGAGACAACAAAGACCAGAGCAGCTTCTTGCAAAGACCAATTTTGCAGCATGCAGCTGTTTCTCTTCAGAGAGCCTGTCGAACGGCCCATCCTTTCTCAGCCTGAAAGAGGACATTTTAAAAATCAACCAAGATGTAATTGGTTTTTAGCATCAGCACATCCTTCAGCCCAACCTTATAACCTGTGCACATGTGCTTTGGGGTTAAATTCTTTTGATAAATTGTCACTGAGTTTTGCTTACATTCAACAAATACATTAGTCAGGATTTTGTCAGCCAGTGTGGCTCATTAAAATGACCTCTGAATTGCTACTATTTGGTTTTGTTTTTTTTTTTTTCTGGTAATGTTATCTGCAGTACAGAATGTGAACTAATTTATGCATTAGCACTGTGCTAACCTTCACAGCTGGAGGACTTTTATTACCACAGCAGTAGCCATGCCATAACTCTCATGTAACTGCGGTTATGCTCCTCAAATGATATTAGATTTGTTTCCCACTTCCTTGCTTTGTGTTGAAAAGTCCAACAAAAATTTTAGCCGAAAGCTTTGACTTAACAAGAACAGGAAAGCTTCTTATTTTTTTAGTCAGTGCAAATTACCACAAAGAGTTTTAATTGGCTGTAGACACGTGTCTAAAAGCAGCACTGAAATTATGTATGTTGTCAGAAAAGTAAAAAGAAAAAGCACCTGGAAAAGAATAGACAATCAGCGTGCCATTTGAAGGAAAGGGAGAAAAAAATCACCTTAGCAAGGCAATTTGCTGGCTTTCTGCAAATATCACTATGCAAAAAAATCTCCTGTTAAGCAAGTTGTGACTGTAATAACAGTCAATAACAGTACAGTACAATTCTCCCTGCAAGCAGTTTCCTGGTGTCGTTTATACAAATAAAGGGAATGTTCTCACCTGCAGTACCAAAGATTGTCAGACTATTGGTAGATGTGCAAATGAATCATTAATTGTTAGGGGCTCTTTTTTTCCTCTGTGTGTGTGTGTGTGTGTGTGTTTGTGTTGTGCTTCTGTGTTCATCCTTTATAGAGAGGATAATTCCACTGCATTCAGCCCAACTACAACTTCATTTTCATTTCTCAATCGCCTCAGGCTCATAGCCACCTTTGTGTCTGCCTCTCAGCATCTTGGTGAGTGTTTTCATCTCTTGCTCCTCTCATCTGATCAGGTGAAGAGCTAAAATTAGAAAGCAACCTCTGTTCTTGTTCCTGTTTTCTCCCATGTGCCTGCATCTTCCTTCCTCAAAGATCTGAGCAGCCCAGCTCACCCACCATATCTAATCAATTTATAATGGCTTGTCACAGTTGGCATGATGTGCTGTGTGACGCTTGGGTGACCAGCCTGATATTTATTCATGTAAAAAACGATGTCGCACTTAATACCACTTCCACAAATGACTCAATTTGCTGAGGAAATGAACCTGATCTGAGTTTCTGTCAATCATCAAGACCAGAGTTTTTGCATGTGTGGGCCTGGCAGTACTTTAAATCACTTCATTCAATCAGTCGTTTTCATTTATTTATTTTGTGTGTGTGTGTCTGTGTTTGACACAGCAAGATGGCAGTGCTAGTTGTTATAATGAAGAAGGAAATGAGGCCGCAGTCAGCTCTGTTCGACAGATGTTCAATCTGCCATATTTTGCCTTTGATCATTTCCCGTTTCAATTATGTTCATGTTACAAAAGTTGATTTTGTTTTTACCCAGGGGTAAATGTCCGACAGCTGCAAAAGCAAAAGGAAGGAGATTAGGAAAAGTGTGGGTGACTTATTAAAACTGCTAGCCCTTAGGCTTGGAAACACAAGAAAACACAACAAAAATAATGTTCATTTTCCAAATTTCCTCCTTCTTTCAGTTTATCATCATATTGATGTTCTGTGTGCATCAGCTGCAGAGTGATGACTGGCCGTCGGCACCACGTGCATAGATTAATGAGTTTTATATTTTCGTTTTCCACCTCCTCTTTCCCATGTAGCATCGGCGCCATCCCAGTTGCCTGCCTGTAGACGGCTGCCTTGTCAAGCCCCACAGTGGGGAGGCCGAGCAATTTGTCTCTTGATGGCTCCAGGCTTATCGTCTCTGCTTGACAGATGGGCTTTGCTTCTGTTCAGGTTAGGTTTGGTAGCAATGCGATGCTCGCTGCATGCCTGACAGACCTCATTATAGACACACTCGGGGAGAAGAAGCATCTCCACGAGGTCCCGTTACCACCACTGAACTGCCATGACTCACTACTGAGCCAAACACTGAGGACTCAAACACACTTAAATATATTTTGTAATTTAAGGTAAAATGTTAATGAGTCACTCAAACCATAAAATAATTCTTACCTTTTCTTGTCAAACGAAGTTGAGCAAAATTAAATGAAGGGGCTTCCTTGATCATTTTGACCCCAGATCTTTCTCGTAATCAAATTTGGGCCTTAGCCTTGTTTTTAGTCTATTCCAGTATCACAGTGACGGGCTAATATCTTTCTCGGATGAGACAATGTCACTGCTGATGTCGATCTATCGATCGATTTAAATTTCAATCTCAGGTCATGTTTTATTTGTCAGCTGTGAATTGCCCTCCATTCACCTTAATCTACTCTGTGATGGAGCTCCTTCTGAATGTGCTGCATGTTCACCTCATAATCCTTTTCATTTTGCATTCAGTAATTACTGGAGCACTGAAACAAGCTCAGTGATTTAACTTTAGGAGAGAGCAGGTTGCTGAGGTGAGATTTCAGTGTCAGCCACCACAGGGTCTTAATTTTGTATAATTTCTCTAAAATGCATGTGAAAGAAAACTTATGAAATCATTTCCTCCCCGAGAGTGCTCTATTTTCAGTTGCAGGTCAAACTGTGCTTAGCCTTGCGTATAATCAGTCCACATGGAGCAGTCTGCCATCTTCTGCAATCCAGGGAAAAGAACGAGAAAGGAGGACAGAACGACATATGAGAGATTTTTTTTTTAATTAAATAGCAGATTATTTTAAAATAGGGTGGCTGATCAGAAGTAGCTGTGCTGAGATTAAATATAATCCTCATAAGAAGAAATCTTTACAGCCTTATTAGGGCTCAAATTCAGTATCTCTGCTGCAAATATGTCTTATCCTCCCCTTCACATGGACACACAAACTTAAGAGGAAATCACAAAGACTATTCAGACATGTGTGCTCAGAAACACACACTAAGGAATACAAACTGTCATATGCAACACACCGTCATCAACTTAGACACTCCAGTGCACAATATACCCAGTCAGAGTGCAGCCAGCGCAGCATGCCGCTGTGAGTGACCCAGAAAAAAGAGCAAAAATATAATTCAAATAACTTTAAAGTGGTAAGGTGAGAAAATGTGGGACAGGGAGGTGTGGGATACAGATCGAAAGGGCTCTTTGTAGAAATTTGAAATTGCATGCTATTGAGAAAATAATTAACACTTCTCTCCTGGACCAGGAAAAAAATAAAAAGTCTTCAAAAAAGGTCAGTTTGAACGCAAAAGCATCTAAAATCACACATTTCTTTGGCCTGTCCTAGTTCACGTCTCAATATTCACATGCGTCACGATGTGATCATATCTCTGTCTTGAAGAAGCTTGTGACTCTGGCCTGTTTTGTGCAACTGAACTAATCAAATTGCTTAATTTGCGGGTTAATTGGAAGTTCCCCAATCATCTCAGCATTGTTTCATCTGGTCAGTCCAATCAAATCCCAGCTGCAGATCAGACTTACAGATTATCATCACATTTGAAGGGGGAGTGTGGGAATGAAAGAGAGGGAGGAATGGCCGGCGATTGAGAGGAATAAAAAGCTTCATTCTTTAATTAAAACTGATTATGATTAATGTTCTCTGTCCGTGCAGTAACAGTTCCCACAGTGGCCCTCACACAAACTCCTGATCAAGCAGAGGCTAATTGGCTGTTAAGAGTCACTTTTCCTTCCCTCTCTCTCTTTCCCTCTCTCAGCCTCTGTGTCTCTGAGGAGTAGGTTCGGACATCCAGAGGCAGTGTAATGTCATTTCATGCCCTTGAATGGCTGCTTGCCCTATAATATACCATGAGGCCAATTTACCAGTTCCAGGCAGAGCTCGTTTGAGACAGCTATTTGAATGCATAGCATGTTTTGGGTTATTTCATACCTAAGTTGGGGAAAAAAAGCAACTCCATCAGTTAGATAATTGTAGCTAAAAGCTTCAGGTCTATATGTGGAGTGTTGCAGTTACTGGCTCTTCCTGCGCTGTCAGATCCTGTGACATCAGCCCATGTGGTCTAAGTCTGGGCAGCGACTGCTGAGAGGTTTTGCTTGGGGGATGGTGGATTATTGCAGCAACAGTGTGGCAGATGCACAATGAACAACATCACGTCATGAGGCTTAATGTATGTGACAGGGTTTCGACTGTGTGCACATTCATGATGGCTACACACGCTAACTGACACGTAAGGGGTATGCTGCATATCATCATCAAAAAAAAATTAATATTCAAAGCAACTGCAGTAATTATGCTCATATTATTCCTGCACTTAGAGTTCATCATTTCACTGGTCAGCAGCCTCCCTTTGCAGATTCCTGTAGAACACATTCAAGTTTAGATGTGGAAAAATTTCCTGTTACAGCTGAATAATCAGGTCAGAAGCCTGATGGCGAAGGTCTAACTGACAGTCCAACTGTTACTCAGCAGGCAGTCGCAGCTGAGCAACAGAGCGCTGCTGCAAAATGCCCTTAAACTCTGCAGAAGTCAACAAAGACAACAGCTCCTACCTCAGTGATCCTACAACCGCATGTCTCTACAGGGGAATAAAAAACACAATACTAGAGGCAATGCCAACACTCTCTCTTGTGTATTCCTTTAAAACATTCGTATACAAAGGATTTCACCCCTCTTTTTTTTCAGCCAGGCTCCACAGTACACGGCATAATAGAACTTGCTCTGTCTCTGTGTCCTCCCTCTCTTTTGTGTTTGTTGAAGAACTTGAAGAAGCAAAAGTCATCTTGTGCATTATTTTAGCTCACCAGGCAGCATTTTGTGTCTTTACACCAACACCAAAGCCAAAGGGTGCATTGCTGGCATAGTACTTCATCCTTGTGTGTCTCTCTGCTTCATAAATGAGGCGAACGCAGGGACTGCCAGGCTGTTTACACACTGGACAAGAAACCACACTGGCCCTTGCAAAATTAGAAAACATCAAGCTTATTTCTGGAAAAATGGCTGAGAATTTGAATCAGTAAACTGTGGAAATGTACAATGAATGCATTTTACAGTGTTATCAACAAACATTTATTCAAGCAAAACGGACATGAAACTGAATTTAAACTAAACAGACTATACTCCTTATATACATCACTATACCCCATCTAAACCCTGTGTGTGGGCTGGATTCAATCCCAGCTGACATTTGGCAAGAGGCGGGGTACAACCTGGGCAGGTCGCCAGTCTATCACAAGGCTGACACATAGAGACAAGCAACCATTTACGCTCACATTCACTCCCACAGGGCAGTTTATAGACGCCAATTAACCTGGCCCGCATGTCTTTGGTCCAATGCGAGGAAGCGGTTACAGGGGAGAACACGCACAGAAATGCCCTGGATTCAAACCCAAACTCTTCTTGCTGTTAAGTGACATTTTCACCCCTAAACCTGTTGGATGTGTTTGAAATGTTTAGAGAAAAGACATCGCTGTTTGCCAAATTAATATGTTGCTGCAGAGAGGTCTGTTAGTCCACCTGACATGGCACCAGTTTTAGGCTGCCTTCAGGAAGCCAAAGCACAAGAAGAAGAAGAAGGGAGAGAGACACTGGAGATCCACTCAGCAAACTCCAAGACCCTGCTGTGCCAGCATCTATTCCACATAATTACACTGGGCCACAAATAGGAAGGCAGTTTTCTCTCCCAACCCTCTACCCTTTCTCCTTCCTGTGATGCTCAGCAGCAGTTTGCAGATATATACAGATTGGGTGGAGGTATTTAACTGTTAGAAAAGGCAATCTTTCAGAAACCTGGAGGAGCACTGGCGTGATGACAAGAGAATTACAGTAGAAGGACGAAAGGGCTGAATGGCTAATTTTGGGATAGTTGAAGAGGAATGAGGAGAGAAAGCTCAATATATTTGCTTGTGCATGTTTGAATCCATTCATCTTCTCAAATAGAGAAAAAAAATATTGAAAAATCGACGTTTGCATTGGATGGCTCGGATTCACCAACATACATGCACATCCAACTAGATGCGATGTGACGGTGGCTGTTGTGTAACCCTGCCCAGTGAGTCATGAGAGAAGGGTTGTGTCGGTTGGAGGAGGAGGAGGAGGCCTGCCTGAGGAAGGACTGGCAGAGACAGTCACATCCGGTAGCAAAGTCATCTGGGATAGAGAGACGGAGGCTGGACATTTGGTTTCAGGCCTCGCCTCAACTGCCAGTGGTCTGGGCCGTGGACCACAAATGAGGCATAAATAAATTTGAACCTTGACACAGACATGATTCTGGATAGAAAGAATCACACGCAAGCAAACATTCGTGTGCAGACACTCACACACACACATACACAATATTAAATGAGCGGAAAATGACTCACTGTGATAGGAGGTTATCGGGGGCTGCAGGCTGACGCACGGACACAAATAAAAACATAGGAACTAAACTTAAACCCTCAGAAATGTCTTTTCTTTTGCTGTAGAGTCTGCTCCAACTGAAATCAAACACAAGTGCCAAGTGTAAAATTATACCTTGTTTGATTTTATGCTTGTGTGCATGTTCTGTGTCTGTGTTTATATTGACTTACCCACTCGCCTTGGGAGCTATTTGTTTTCAGACAAGTGTAGGCAGTTTCTGTTTGTACGCATTTTTGTGTGTGATACTCATGCAAGCCTCACGCACACACTCCTTCGCTCACTGTTGAACATGCCTGGATTCGGGCTGTGCGTCCGTGCCAGCGTTATCATCCAAAGAGGCAAACAGCCAGGCCCTGATTTAATAAGCTGCCTAGGGAGTCACAGAGGAGTGGGGAAGCACTATCAGCTGATAACTGTACTCGCTGCAAGCCCAGCTTTTTCCTCTGATAACCCTGCCAAGAGAAGACTCCTGGTTTTCTATTTAAATGTGTGCTGTGTGTGTCTCTGTGCAGGCTATCCGCTGCTGGCTGCTGCCCACGTGTCTGTAGGCTGCGTCCATCCTGTGCTTCCTCTCTCTGGGTGTCAAACAGACAGCAGAGGAGAGCCCACACATGGCAAGAGGCAGGCCTCAGACCGGCGCTAAGGAGCATATGCTCAGTCTTCTAACCCTCCCCTCATGACAAATACACACACGCACAAACACACCACATGTTATGGCTGCCAATCCTGCCAGGCCACAGAAAAAATAATGCATCAGACACCTGACAGATTCTCCATCTATCAGTGAGTTCTGCACTTCACATAAGCCAAACAGTACAACTGTCACTAAGATACCAGCGTGAAATGATAATAAGAGAGCAAAAAGCAGAAAAGAGAAAGGATTCAAACATGTTATTTTATCTTGTAGACTATTCATATCATTTTTGATCAGTCTTTCTGAACTGTATCTGAAATAGCACTGCATTTGATCCAGCCTGCTCAGACTTTTTGGGGTTTTTTTTTTACTGTTGTACAAGTTCCTTTGTATTCACCTCTAGCTTGCTGTACTCAAACCACCTGCAACTGAAATCCTCTCCCACCATGAAGGCTCCCTTTTTTGGCCAATGTTTTCTATTTCTAAGATGCATTATAAGGTCAGTGATAGCTTTTTTTTCTATGATGAACAAACACCTCACAGTGTGTGTGGGCACACTGCAAGAGGGCTCACATGATAGGCATACTTTGGGGTGGCCACAGTGACCCGCAGCTGACACCAATGATTGATCCTGGTGCAGGGATAAGTGCCTGTGCACCGCAGAGCGCACCAGACCACTGAAAGGCAGCCAGGTGGAAAATTAGAAATCTCTTCATCCCTGATCCATTTGAAATCCGATCTCTCCCATCTTCCCATTGCGTGTGCACCTTTCCCCAGTCAATACATTGGTAATTAAATGATGTGCTTTGGTGTGTGTGAGAGTGTGTGTGTGTGTGTGTGTGTGTGTACATGGGGAGGTGCATGTCTTTGGGGGGGATCAGTACAGGCAACAGGGGCAATGGGTGAGTTGAGTGTCTAGTAAAACTGCACTAACAGCAACACGCACTTACATACCCACACTGTGTCATTCAGGACACGAGCACATGCTCACTCACAAGCATTAATATACACTTGACTGGACATCAGCAGGAGATGTAACGGTGCCTTTAGTGTCAAATAAATCAAAGTCAGCCCTCCTTCGAGCATTCCCCCTCACCTCTCAAAAGGCTTCAGGTCCAGCTCCAGTCCAACATTTCCTGTTGTTTCTGAACATCTAACATCCATCTTTTTCTGCTGTCCAGGTACATCTGCCCAGGGCAGCCCTCTTCTGGCTTCCCTCCCCGTCCCAGGACGGCCTCTGCAGCCACAGCTCGACCTCAAACAGCTCCTGCCCTTCAGACTCAATGGATCCTCCCCCCTCAGCCTCTTCCCCAACTTTAATACAGTGAGTCTGATGCCTCTGACATTTCAGCAGAATTATAAATTAGATGAACAGCTTGTTCAAAGTGGAACCAATTAATCTATTGCTTTATCAAGAAGGAATTTCAAAAGTAAAGCACTCCAGCAGAGCCAAAATTGGCCTGTAAAATTATAAGCAATCTAATCAAATTCAGCACAAATATGAAGATGTGGCTAATTGTAGAAAAATATTGTAATGACACTTTGTGGTAATGTGTTCATTTGTGATTGGAGAAAAAGGAAAAAACTCTAACATTTTGTCATATCAAGTCCTGAAGGCTCCTTGAAAATGGAAAAAAGGCGTAGGAGCGATGAAAGGGAGGAATTCCGGTACCTATTGATTAGCAAAGCCCCAGCAGCAAGAGCCTTATCATAAGGTGTAAGGTTTCAGATTTATGATCCACATACTTCATGGCTTCTGTGTCAATGTTCCACCTCACACTGGTTGACTGCATTTTATATCAGGGAGCGATATAAAGAAAGACAGGTCTATAAAATTGTGTCCTTAATGCCAGCGCCCCCCTCTTCTCATCTTCCCTGCCAGACTTCATCATCATCCACCTTTATTGTGCTGAGGCCTCACCTTTCAGGCCGCTCGAGGTGCTAATCTCAATTCAAGCATCGTTTCACCTCTCAGCATTACTGTGGTCACCTCAGCATCAGCAAACTATACAGTTCAGAACATTAGTACTTTGTTTCCAACATCTGCAGCAAATCATTCGCTTCTCAAGCACTCCAGCTCTGCCTGGAATTAAAAGCTGGTATTTTTGATCCTTTACTTGCTGCACAATACCCATTGCCATTTTTTGCGTGTCTGTGTGCAGGCACTTCTGATTTCTTTGATCCTAGTTTTACAGCTTTAGACGTGTATGAGTGTGCGTGCGTGCTCACTTCCTTTATCACACACTGTGAACAGTCCTGTGGCCTGTAAATGAAGCATAAGCCAGAGCACCAGCTTACACTACACATTTTCCAGCAAAGTGAAGAAAGGTGGCTGCTTCGTTCTTTTGAGAACATGTGCGAAACAGTGGATAAGACATAGTTGTGTGCTCTATAATGTGTGCGGGTGTGTATAGGGGAAATCCAGACTCCCCGGTGAAAAGTGCAGCTTATTCATTTGTTCTACTGCCCACTGCTCTGGGTCTTGGGTGTTCCTGTGCTGCCCTGTGAGGAAGACAAGCAGCTCAAACATCCTCCTGTATTTATATTAGTGGTGGGAGAAGGAAGGCAAGTCTTCGGTCAGTGTTTTGTCTGTGTCTTGCTGATGTTTAATTGGGAATGTTGGTTTTCTTTCTCAAACTACTGCCTTCTTTTTTTTTTTCAGAATTTTAAGCCATGTTTTATGTGTAGACAGTGTACTTACCTGTGTAAAATAAAAAGTCACATTATTGTAGAAAACATTAAAAACAAATGTAGTATTTATATTGTTGCAAAGAAATTCAGACAGTCATTATTTGATTGAACACAACTTGGAATAGGAAATTGAACCTCCTACAGCCAAAATGCAAAAATTATGGTAACCACAAAAATAACATCAAATCAGTGTCACTTCAGTCCCAGGAGGAGATGATTAGCCTTCATAGCATGCAGTCTGAAAGTACAGCTGTGGCATTAATCACAAAGTTCTTTCAGCAGGGAGCCCCAGGTTCTCTTAGAGCTGATAAGACACACGTTGGCCTGGATGTGTGGAGGGGAGAAGATGAATGCACCTGTCTCCAAAACGAAATATCCTCAGGTTCTCCTGCTTTGCTGTCTTACACCCCCATCCCTCTTCTTCATCTGTGCGCTTGTGTGTGTCTCTTCCTCCGCCATCTACTCTACCTGAAATCCCACCATGGGCCCAGCCACCCAGCACAAGATAACTTCTGTCTGCACTGGGATGGCAGGGGCGGACGGAGGGCTCGGACAAAAGGTGCATTTATAGCGGTCAGTTCAGGATGGCTGCCGACAGACAATGGGCACATTCTCCTGCTCCTAAAACAAATAGCTGTGTGCAGCCTGCCCTGCTAAGGTGGACAGAGGACAGCCGGAGTGAGAGAGCTAGATTTCCATGGTCAGGCTTTGGCTGGTGAAAGGAAAAGTCAGTTGCTCCCAGAGGTAGCTTTGAGTCATGTAGTAGAAGCCAAAATAAATCAACAAAGGCAAAGATAGCCCTGAGGGGGAGATATACCTCCACTGTGGAGGTTTCAGTGTCAGGTGTGTTTATATTCCCTCTCACACCTGGCCTTGAAGAATCTATGGTAAACAGATCCCACTATTGTAGAAGAGGCAGCTGTCTTGGACATGACACAACCGCTTGTGTGCTACATAAGGACTTCATATTGTTCGGGCTTGTGTTTTAGAAAGAAATCAAGGCAGCGTGCCATCCTGTCCGCCATCAATACACCAGCACTCCTTGATCTCTGGGCAGCTGGAGCTGTCAGCAGTGCTGCCGCTGTGGTTCCAGTGACCACGCCGATCCAACTCTCCCATGTGAGCAGAAGAACGGGCTGGGCCAGGCCTGGTGCCAGCCTGGGGACGGATCCAAGGTGATTGTTATATGCGATAGCATGCTGAAGAGAGCTGCAATGAAATCAGCTGTCCTCATGGAATGCAGACCTTCTAATGGAGACTCGGCTTTCACTCTGCTGTTTATAGTTTGTCGTTATGGGAGACTTTGCCATCTTTTCATAGATGGTTAAAAACTGTATTAGTCCTATATCCAGTTTCCTCTCTCTCTCGCTCTCTCTCTCTCTCTCTCTCAAAAACCACTTGGGAGCCCTCTGTCCACTGCCATGACTCATGATGTTTTAAACAGACACAATTTTTAGATTCAAACAATGTCCAGCTTCATTAAAATACATGAAGGCCCAATAAAGATGAAGGCTGAACCTGGATAAACTGCACTTTTCACCTAATGGTTTTATCACCACAGCAATGCCAGACGCATTTAATGTACACTCTCAGTCTGTACCATGCTTCAATTACATGGCCTACGGCAACTATGGTTATTGTCAATTACTGTGTGTTATAGAGTGAAAGTCACATACACACACTAACAGAACTTCATTTACTCCCAGGTAACACATAAAGTCTATTAGATTTCATTAATATATGGAAGCTTATGCGGTCGCTGTGTTTATGTTAATTTATTCCAAACAAAGTGACAGTGAGTATAAAGGCTTTATAAGATAATGAGGAGTTTTGAAGAGGCACATAAGTAGCTAAAGCACAGCCTGCGTTATGATCTTTGAGCCCAGGTAGCCGTCACTGTTCCAGTGTAACTATTTAACACAAAAATATATACCCAGGTTTCAACAGCACTTTAAACACAGCATTATTCCCCAGCTGACCAATTTTATACTCATTTAACTAAAGAAATTCCTGGGTTCTGGGTGGATATAAATGTTTTCTATGAAAATATATCATGATTATATTTTTAGCTCAGCAAGAAATAACATTTGTAAGAGCTATAGTTTGAGTGTTGCTAGTAAAGCTATCCTGAACACTTTACATCATGTCCCATCTCTCTCTCTCTCCATAGAGGCTGTCTTGTCTGTGTCTTTCCTTAAGATTGTTATATTGCTGGGCACAATGGTTGAAACCTTGATTTATTCTTTCATTCATCTTCAACCGTTTATCCGTTTCCGGGTCGTGGGGGTGTTGCTGGAGCTGATTCCAGCTCACACTGGGCGAGGGCGGGGTACACCCTGGACAGGTCACCAGTCCATCACAGGGCGACTTTGATTTAATTATTTACTATTTCATTTCCTCATGGTGCACTTGATTTGAACACTTGAGCATGTCCATAGTGATCCAGTCGGTAGGAGTGCATTGTATAAAATCCTGCAGCTATGGGTCAGAAGATTTAATTCACATTAAACAGAAGAATAGGGTGAAAATAGGATCTCAGTGATTTGGAACGTGATGTTTGTTAGTTGTTTGTTTTGAGTGTTTCTGAAACTGCTGCCTCTCTGGTATTTTCAGTTTTTATTCAGAATTGGCTAAAAAACAAACAAAAAAAAAATCCTACGGCTCAGAGCTGAAAGAAACTCAAATAATCAGTCTTTGTAACTTATAAGAACATGTAAAACCTTGAGGTGGTTTGTCTGCAACAACAAAAGACCACGTTTGGTTCCACCCCTGTCAGCCAAGAACAGAAACCTGAGGCTGCAATGGGCACAGGCTCACCAAAGTTAGACAGATGAATTAAAATGTCGCTCAGGCTATGATCTGGTCTGAAAATCTACATTTCTGCCAGGGTGCACAGATGTTAGGGTCAGAATTGGCATCAACGGCATGGATCCATGGACCAGACCTGCCTTGTATCAACAGTCCAGGCAGCTGCTGATGGTGTTGGTGGTGTAATGGTATAATCAAATGGGTTTTTTGTGTGTGTTTGTGTGTGTATGTGTGGACAATGAGGACAAACAGCCATCATGTCACGAAAGTTGTGCTCAAAGCTCGGAGTATAACACGCTATCCTTGCAGGGAGAAATTTATATATTCTCGTCACATCACAAGGTCATGCAACAGAGAGTGATGTTTTCATTTGTTCCAGATTCATGTCAAAAACCTGCTCAGCTATCACAGCCAGACTCTTCCTGTCTCCATTTTTGATCTATATTTTAAAAAGCCTTATACACTGTGAAGAATATGTAAGGAGTATTTCCTGTTCATGCCTTCTGATTGCACTTGAGGGAGATGAGATGAGTCACATTTTGATTATAATGTTATCATATTCTATGTGATGTTAAATGTGTTCAGGAGTCACTCTGTAGATTTTTCTCCCTGACTCATCTACTGCATTATATCACATTCAACAACCCTCACAGAAGGGATATAGGCATTTACCTTATTGTCTATTGTCCTACAGTGCAGACCGAGGTCAGATAGCTTGCTGGAGGTGACTGACTCATTGACCAGTGGACACAAATCGTACTTTAAAATTGACTGGATTTTAATCCAAGCATGATCTGTACAAGGAAATAAATTCATATAAATTATTTTTATATTTATATAATTTTTTTGGGATCTATTTTAACACTGATGCCATAATTTATTTTTCCAGCCTCCATAAAGTATCAGTTTCCTCTTTTTTTCCACATTGGTGCTAAAGGTTGAATATAGAAGGGTGTCCTTACTCAGACATATAAACTTATTCCTCATGAGCAGCTCATATGTTCTACCTGTTACTTCTGGAAACATTTGCAGGTGATATAATTCTGTCTGCTGTTATATTAGAACCTACATAGACTGTTTATAAGATTGGAAATTAGTTCCAGGTCTGTAAAGTGAAGCCAATGCAGAAAAGCCTTAAACCTGTATTTATCTAATGGCCAGTTTGAAAACCTGTGTTATTAGATAGCAGCCTATGGCCACACTGAGGATTGAATCTTGGATTGCAGGAATAAATTGTTGTGCTGCACAGAAATTTGTCATTTGGGGAAATAAAATTATACATAACTAATGTTGTTCGTTCTGTTTTTGTTATTGTTTTGTTTTTTTTTTTCTTCTCAACTCTCAGATGGACCCTGTCCAGAAGGCGGTGATCAACCACACATTTGGTGTCCCCCAGCCCCTCAAGAAGAAACAGATTATCTCCTGCAACATTTGCCACCTGCGCTTTAACTCAACGGTAAGAGATGCTTCACCTGCTTCCATGGCAGTCAGGAGATAGTCAGAGAGGTTATGGGACATTAAGACAGAGACAGACAGAGCATCAGACTGTGTGATTTGAATTATAAAAGCAACATATACCAAAGTGTGAGTCTAGCCTCAGAGAGAAGCAGCTGTTTGTTTTGTTCTTCTTCTATCTTTTTCAATGTTGGTTTTGGAAAATATGGTCCACAATTACCTGAGCTCTTATCAGCCTCTCTGATTCATTGTGTCTGTGTATATATTTTTAATCTGTGTATACACCTGCATGTGTGCATAAGAAAATGTGTATATGTTACTTTGTGTATGCCTTTATGTAAATTTGTATGCCTTCAAATCAAAAAGTTTGTCATTTAGAGGTTTTTTTTTTTTCAGCTAAGTGCATATAAAAGTTTGTTCAATTTTTCCCTTCAGTGAAATCAGTATGTGTGTGTGTGTCTGTTGTTTTGGTGTGAGAGGGATTAGACAGCAGGGAGGGCTGCCGTTTATCAGCAAAGAGCAGAAACAATCAGCAGCCACAGCAGGAAGCGGCATTCTCAGCTTCTCATTCATTTCTCCTATCCTTGCCAACGCACACACACACACACACACACATACACACAAATACATGCATACTGTACTCATTCGAACATGTAGATTAGAGCACAAACTCACACATACATTCACACATAAAGACACACAGGTGAATATCCCATGATATTTTATGCATATGTCATAAACAAATAGATCATTTAGCCCATAAAACCTTAAAACGCTTTAGGCCTTGGCACAGAAATATACACACACTCACACACAGATAGACACATTTTATTTTGGACTCCATTTTCAGACCAGCGCTGAGGCATAGGAGACAGGGAGCTGAGGGGGAGTGGGGATGCAGACGTGCTCTGCACTCTTGCACTGAATTACAGAGGAGTGTCAGGTCTGACTGTAGCTTTATCTGTCTCTCTTAGAGCATAAATACTTTCCTAACGCTCCTATGCACCCTCCTCAGAGTTTGCCCAGATGTTACGCCAAGTCATGCTTATGCATACTGTTCACATGTGAAACTTCTAAGCATTCTTTTTGCTCAGTATAGCACAAACTGACCTTAAGAGCAACTCATCACCAGCTAAATATCTTGTTTTATCCGTGACCTCCAGTGGTTCAATTTGTCGCCTGACTGCAGCGATGTAGCAGTCCAGGATGCATCAGTGCGGTGTGACATTACTGCTTCAGACAGTTTCCAACTAGCTGTTTCCTTCAGTTTCCAGTATGTATGCAAAGCTAAGAAAGGAAGGATGCTTTCTACTGACCATACAGCCATGAACGTGGTATTCATTTCCTCACCTGAATCTCAGCAACAATCTATTTGTCCCAGGAAGAAAGCTAAATGCCTCCCCCAAAAATAAATATAGCCAATGTGATTTGACACTGTTAACATTTTTATTTCTGTTGTATTTCTGATTGTGTTGTTTATTTTATTAGAAGTGAGAGTTGTTTTCTGTGGCTTCTGGTTTTCCATAGAGAGCAATTAGATCTTTTCATTCCCCATTAATATTCATGGACCTGATATAAGGATGGTCGTTCTAAATGTTGAGTTTTGCAACTTGATTTAGATTTTCAGTGCATTTGCCTCTATAATCTGTGATAGAATATTTTAAAATATTTAAAGGATTGTTGTTCACCATATAACAAGGTTATCAAAGTCATAATATTGTTGAACATTATTGAGCAATGTGTATTTATAGCAAAACTTGCAAACTAACTTATAAATGTGATTTAAAAAATGGCATATGGAACTCTTTTTATGTCTTGGGTTATTTTTTTGGTAGAAGTAATTCATTTTATAAAGGAAGTATTCTGCATTATGTTGGGAGAGGTTGTTTCACACCCACCAAACATGTGCCTCTGCATCACATATAGTCAGGTGATTACTATCAGTGTTTTAGGGATTGCATAATCACCGGACAACCAAGAATCCCTAGGAAGAGCACCATATCTCTCTCTGAAGTCCTGCTGGCAGGGGTGCTGATGTGAAAACCAAAGCTCATTTCACACCTTGTCCCTCCGCCTGCACTGAGCCTCAGTTGGATGGAAGGCCTGGTGGTGGAAAAGGGACTGGCTGAAGCAGCAATCCTTTTCATTGCTTTTGGGACTAAATATTTTGTTGATGTTGGGTTAATAAGAGTGATGGCCCACCTAATGTAAAACTCTTTTACTGTTTGCCAGTCTCTCAGTCATTTTGGCATATATTTATTCCTCACTCAGGAGTCCTTCAAAGCAAAATCCAGTCTTTTCACTGAAGCTGTTTGGTGTCTGAGGATTTGCATGATTTATTTCTCAAGGAAGTAAAACTGTACGACAGCTCTGGAAGAAGCATTGCAGTCCTGGAGTAATGCCTGCACCTGCTTCAAATGTCAAAACATAGACCCTTTACAGTAAAAAGCTTTTTTTAGACTTAATCCACCCATCTCTTAGATTTGAGGAATATATTCACATTACTGCTCCGTGCTGCAGTTTGTGTTTTTGGGTACATTTCCAAACTTGTATGTAATTTTACTCCAAATGTTTTATTTAATATCTGTTTGTTCAGGATCCCTGCAGGTTGTTTCAACTTTTAATGTGTAACCTCTGTATTGATTTTTCTGCTAGTCCTACTTATCCACACTTGCGCTGAAATCAGGAGCTTTGTTCTTAGATTGAACCGTGCTGTGAGAATGATGATGAAAATGCCAAGGTAAATCATGATCTACCTGGAGGGAAATTTTGTGTGTTTATTGCTGCCTTCGCAGTCTAATTTCTGTTTCCTGGGTTTGTGTGCTTGTGAGTGCTTAAGTGTGCGTGACATTAGTATGTACTGCCACATGTGTCTTGGATTTGCAGAGGCTGACTCTCACGGTGCGCATTAATAGGGTAGTTGTGGAGATGGGATCCTCTCTCTTGTTACATATTACACATGCAATTATACCTCTGGCCTCCCAATGTGCCAGCATCGTTATCAGGTGGAAACAGGCTCTCCTCCTTGCCGCCTGTGTACGCCTGCAAGAGAGCTAGTATTCAGGCATGCATTTTAACATTTTTTGCACGTGTCCCATGTTTCCAGGAGATAATGCCCTGAGTCCTTTCTGCTTGTCCCTCCCAACCTTGGATTTCTCTTATTTCTCTGCAGAACCAAGCAGAAGCCCACTATAAGGGCCACAAGCACGCCCGGAAACTCAAAGCCATGGAGGCCCAGAAGAACAGGCAGCGGCGAGCTGGGGAGGCCTCATCCGCAGGGAGGGAGAGGGACCGAGACAGAGAACGGGAACGAGACCGTGACAGGAGCAAGTCATCAGCATCCGAGGCAGCTCTTCCTGTGCTGATGGATACAAGCTCAGTGGAGGGAACAAGTATGTAAAGCGATGGGAAGAAAAAAACATTAAGGGGTTGCTATTTGAAACCGATCCCTATCCACCTCTCTCCACTTCTTTGATGATCACTCTATCACCCTTTGGTTCCTCTACTTCCTCCCTTCCATTTCCACATCCCCTCCACCAGTTCCATTCTCACATCATTGGATGCTTCCATCCTCCTCCTCCATGTCTCGGCCTCCCTTATCTTTTTCCCTCCACTATAGTGTGCTACACTTTGAGATTACAACTTCTAAACACTTTATCCTGCCCCCTCTTGTCCTCCTGTCCCTTCTGCCTTTCTGTGCATTCAAACCTCAGCAATTTTACCCCCCCCCCCCCCCTCCACAAAACCTTTCTGACCTGGCTTTCTGTCGATATGACTTATGATTGATGGAGGTCTCCAACGCTGTGGGATTGTGGGATGTCTGGAAGCAAAAGATGCTGAGTAAATAAAGGGGCTGGCTGAAATCGATCTGAGGCTCACTGGGGCTGGTTTTAGTCCTTTTACCTCTTTATTTTTCACTGTTTGACTCTTCCTTGCTCTCTCCTGCTCTGTTCTATCTATTTCACTTAGATAGAGAGCAAGAGGAACCACGATCACTGTTTTTGTGCAGCAATGAGATGCATGACACATAGTGGTGAGAGTTGCGGGGGAGCAAAAATGGTGAGGAGAGCTTTAATTTAAGGGGCTGTCATATTTACCGAAAAAATACAATTGAATGAAATGATTCTTTTTGAAAGGTTCAAATTTTTATGGTGTGTATAGGCATGTTAACCATTGATAAAAAGAAAGAAAAGAGGAGCACAATATGGATGTACTCTTTTTGGCTGCAACTTTAGCTCCACATTGCTCTGATGGCATTTTGACTGCAGAGTGAGCCCATTACCTTCTCGTGTTGCACTTATCTGGGCCCATATTTTTCATTCATCCATCCAAGGTGATAGAAGTGGAGGAGTGGTAGAACAGTTTCCCCGCCTCCTTCTCTTTCTTCTACTTTCCTAATTCCTCCTCTCTTTCACTTCCCCCTGCCCCGGAGAAGATCACTATCTGTGCAGAATTTCAAAATGCTCTTGGATGTGAGATGAAATATCAGAGAGGAGATAAGAGGGTTTTGGGGGCGGAGGGGGAACAGTTTGTACTTCATCCCCTCTCGCGGACGTGCTCGTGTGCAGACTGGCATACACCCCCACACATGCACATTTATTTTTCGCCTTGAGCACTAAGAGTCTCCTTCTAAAAGAAGAAAATGGACAAAAGACTAGGAGCCCGATAACGCTCCCATCAAACCTCATTTTAATATTCTGCCGTTGCAAATGGGAACTCTGAAAGAGGGGAGCAGCAGCACAGATGAAATGAGATGATGAGTGGAAAATGAAAGATAAAATGAAGTGAATGAAGGTGACAGAGATAGGAAGGAATGACAGAGGAAGAGCATGGTGGAAGATGGGGGGCTGGGGAGGGTCAGTGGACAGAGAACGTAGATAAGTCATAGGTAGTTTTTATGCTGTGAATAATTTTTACTGCTCCAAAGCAATTTTGTGGGGAGGAACACTCTTTAATAAGCCCAATTGTGTGATTGGCCTAATGTGAAATTGAAATGCAGCAGTGCGAGCCATGCACCACAATGCCAACCTGTGATGGAATAGAGCTCCAAATTAACACTGTATGAAATGAGTTATGTCTGCTGTGAAACTAAAAGCTGGTGGGGAGATGTCTGAGAGTAACGCACACATGCTCAATAACACAGCTGTCGGTGTCTCCTATAAGTAGCCTATCTGACACAAAATAAACAGGCCTCTGCTGGAGCCACAAGGTTGGCCTCCCAAGCTCCAAGAAGACATTGATGCATGCTGGGACACAGGAAGCCGCTGCCATTAACAGACCACCCTTTTTTTTCTGCTGGTACTAGGAGATTTTAGAAGTATGTTTTTCCTAAGGTGCACACAAGGGTCAATGATGAGCCACAAATAACTTTCTTAACATCTTTGGTCCACAGTGTAATGGACCAGGAAAGTAGGATTTAGGCCTTGTCACAACACAATTAAGAGTAATTACAAACAACAGAATAAAATAGGAATGTCACAGTGCCAGACACAAACACAAAACTTTAAAGTACCAGCACAGCCACTACACTAATGGGCATAAGTGGAAGATAAAATAGAAAAAATAATAGATAAGAAAATACAACAATTGCTTATGTCCAGTGGGAATAAAAGAGAAAATAAAGTTAAGGTCCTCTTACAGAACCTCATTGTCTACAGATGGGAGGAGGGAGGCATGAAAAAAATGTCTGATTTTAATATGCAGTTCATCAACAAAATATTACTGATAGTCATGGTTGGTATCTTTTACCTTAAGTGCTTAGTATTATAATTGGCGAATTAATGAAGTAGTCATTTTACCCAAAATCTTGTCATTTCCACAACCTGACAGAAGTTGCTTTTTTAGCTAAACTATGGAGGTAAAAGGTTAATTGTGGTGTCGGAGCAGTAGACTTGCAGGGCACCACCAAACAGCATATTTAGGAGGTATTTTGATGACTTGTCAGGGTCAGGACCACAAACACAGGACCTTATACTGCCCAAGGACCAACAGAACCTCTGTAGCAGTGGGTTTGTTCTGTAAAGGTGTCACTTTCACCACTGTTGTGTTTGCTAACTTTTTGGTCTCTTAGTTTATATCATGCTGCAGTAAGACTTTCCAGCTTCCACTGACATTCTGTCATTTAGGGCACCACAGCAATTCATATATACAGGTGGGAGACGGGGAAATGCAGAGATGAAGTTTTCAATCCTGCAAAGTGGAAAAAAAATCGATGCTTATAAGACATATCCTACACAGCAGAGGAAAGAGCGGGCAGACAGTGAGTGAGCAGGTTAGAGAGCAGCACGTCAGAGCCCAGAGACAGAGGGTCTGCCTCAGTCGTGACAAGCATCAATCAACCTCGGCTCTGATTGACTCTGCTGTTAGAAAACGGTCTTCACGGGGACTCTGTCTGTCATCACAGTAATGATAATTCAAGGCAAGGATTTTTCCCTGGGGAAGTTGTTTATGTTGCGAGGCTTCCTTGGATCAGTGCACGCCTACTAAACCCAGTGCTCAATGCCGTTGTGTGTATGTGTCTGTGTGCGTGCGTGCGTGTGTATGTATGTGTGTATGTGTGGGCATGTGCATAATGAGCCCAATATTCATATCTATTTGCTGCTTGGCTGCAGTTAAGGTTCTCAGTGGATCAATCTGCTGAACAGAGAGCTCTACAGATGTGTTTACACTCCAAAAGCCTGTCAGACTCGATTGGACTGTTAAAACATGGATTAAATTCTTTTTGGGTTAAATAAAATTGATGATTGCCTTCACAAGATTGATCCAAATATCCATAATTTGTAATTCACCTCCACAAAGGCCCTGCTGGCACTGCTGAAAGGCTGGCCTTTGCTCTGGCAGTTTGCCAATGGTTTGGAAGTCTTCGTTATCTTGTAAATGGTCAGGGCTGTGAGAGGGCTGGCAAATGGGGAAGCAGGCATTTGCTTCAAGAGGACATTGGAGAGTATTTATCAATATTTTTTAACAGTTTCACAGGATTTTTGACCACCCAATCTCCTACAAAACAGGAGAGGCACTGAAAAGTCACTTCATCCCCTCAGGGCTCCAACCAACAACTAAGTATTTGTATTTTTGATTAGTCTGTGGTTTATTCCTCACAATTAATTGATTTTATCTTTTCCGCTTTTTAGATTTTTTCTTTTTTGGTGGGTAAAGTTTTAAAAAAGGTTATCTAAGACTCAGCGTGGATATCTGAAATTATTCTCTGTTGAATGAGGTCCATCATGATCCGAGCTTTTGGATTTTAATGGGGCTTTTATTCCCAGCAGCCTCCATGCCTTCCTCTGTAAGGTTCATTCTAAAGCCATCGATCAGTATCACTCCCCTTTGGAGACTTCTTAGGTGGCCGTATCTTTCACATAAGCTCAGGATCATACTACCCCCCGCTTCCCTGCAAATTCCTCAGGGGTCACTTTCATTACAGCTACAGGACCAGTTAATCTTGCTACTATAAAGGTTTTTTTTTCTTTGATTGGAAATGAAAGAGGAAGACCCTTATCTTCAATGATGAATTTACTCTTGAGACGTAAAAGGGAAAATCAATGAAGCACAGTTCCATCAAGAGGGGCTGCAGTGTGTGTGCGGGCAAAAAGCGCACTATCTTCGCTGAGCGTAGAGCGCTGTGTTTTGGGGTGAAGTGTGTGTTTCCCTCAGGAGAGCAGTGGGGTGCGGGGGGGTGTAATAGAACTCTAGTGACTTATTGGCGTGGCCTGGCAGTCGATTGGTTTGTTTATATTGACTGAGATTGCAGGTGTACTTGATATTTGAATAATGCAGGAACTGGCACTTGAGAAGCTCTCTTAATGTTGCCTCCAATATTGTGCTGAAAGAAAAATGGTTATTTGAAGATTCATTTGGCAAACTTAATGTTTGCTCTCAAAAAGTCAATCTATGAAACGTTTTGCTCGTTAATTATGCAGGGGGAATTATCTTGCTGTTTATTCAGTTTCATTGTTTTGTTTCGCTTTTGTTTGTTTTTTATAGTTTTTTCTGGACATCATACTTTGCTGCCATTATTTTTAGCTAAAATAGGGAAAAGCTTTACAATTTTATCCAGTACTCATCACATACTGAAAGTAATTACATACTTTGCTGATTACTCAGCAAAGCGTCAATATAATTATACAGTATATGTATTTGCTGTTAATTTATTTTATCATTGCAGTATAGATGGAGACACAGATGCCTTCTATCTACACAGATATCCCAACGTCTCCTCTTTGCGTATGCTGCCTACAGTTTGAAAGCGTTTGTAGGAGTCAGCCTTGGTCACAGGGAAACCCCCCATCCTCACAGGGAAGCTTTAGGCTTCTCACAACCTCTAACCAAACTGGCTGACTTTTTTGATTGTTGATTATGGATGTACAGGTATTTTCATTAGCAGATCCACCCAAGAAAATTTAACATCTTCAAGTTATCAGGAGAGGCCTTGATCTTGTTTTGTGTAGGCTAACAACTCCAGTCTCTGTACAAAGTGAGCACAGACCAGTCAGTCACCATACGGAGACCACGCTGGACTCAAACCTCTGTCATCTCCCATTAGGACGACGTTTTTACCCCTAAATTATCAAAGTAAAAGAGTATTACTGGGATGAATAGCTTATTCCCTTACAAATCACATTATTGAGGACGAAAGCCGCTGGTGTTAAATGAACATCCTCCTTCGTTGTTCCCCTTTTATGCAGGTCTTCAAACTGATCTAGAACCAGCCAACCTGGAGGTGAAGCTTGAAGAAAGTCCCAGGAGCTCAGTTATGCTGACACCAGTATCAGAGGTGTCCTCTGTTGAGCTGGTCACCCTTTCCCCTCCTCAGATTTCGCCTTCCTCACAACTCTCTGAAACTGCCTCAGACACCAGTGCCCCTGAAGCCCCAGAGGCTGCCGAGGCCGCAGGACTGAATACTGATTCAGGCAGCCATGCAGACGTGTGCAGCACAAATGAGGAGCCACACACAGATGACGACAAAGAGCCCAAGAAGAGCAAGGCTCACCTACACTGTCCTGTTTGTAAAGTGACAGTCAACTCCCTCTCCCAACTGGAAGCACACAACAGCGGTAAAGAGCTTTCTTTTTTATTTTATTTTTTTCTTCTCTTGAAAGGGATTTTGCATTTGTAATTGACTCTTGGTTTGCTGAAAGGGTTAGAAATATGAGCATCAAATAAATGCAGAACACAGGCCTGTCAACTCTTTGCCCTGTCTCCCCCAGGTACAAAGCACAAACTGATGCTGGAGGGTCACAGTGTTCTGCCGCGACGCAGAGGGAAAGTGGTGGCAGCTCGTGCTGGGTGCAAGAGCAAGCGGCTGGGGAGCAAAGGGAGTGTCGGGGTGCCCAGCAAGAACTTCCAGTGTGAAGTTTGCGAGATCTTTGTGAATTCGGAGACCCAGCTGAGCCAGGTAAAATGAATATCATATCAGCGTGGCCTCAGAATTAATTGGAAAGTACCTGCATTCGTTATGAATGACCTGTTTCACGTCTACGCACTGATATGACACATTAAACTAAGACAAGAATGGCCTGCACAAATCATACGTATTGAAATGATAAATATGTGCGATGGGATTTTAAAGACTTTAGTTAGTTCAAGAAACCATTAGAGCATCTCCTTGATGGAGGAAATGCGAGCATCCTTAAATCAAAGCAGCACTTTCGTTTACAGCCACATGAATGAAGCCATTCAAAGCAGGATGTGAGTGCAAAGCACATTTAAGCAGCAGCTATTTTTCCACATTAGACAGATATCATCTGATGCTCTAACTAACTGCAAAGCTCGTCACTGAGCAGGGATTTATATGCCACTCATTATTGCAAGCTACTAATGCCTCTTGTATTTAATTTTCTGGTTTCATTGGCATCAAACCAGGTTAGTGAAGTAATTTCTCTCCTTTTGATGTTCATTTAATGCTACATTAGAGTGAAGGGATTGTCTTGGAAACTTTGCCCAGGCTGGAGGAGAATGTGGAAAAGATACAGGATATGTTGGCATGTGTGAGCACCCAGGCTGCTTTAGCCTTAAATGAATTCCACTGGTCTTATATAAACACCCCCTATCCCTGGAGGATGTAAGCCTGTTAGTAATGCAGCCAGAAGAGAAGCACAAACTGTGGCGGTGCTAGAGAGTAATGCAATGTAATTTCATTGCACTTCAGTCATAATCAATGTGTATCCATTATTAATTCAGCAGATAACACTTGTAGCTGTTCCACTGTGGTACAACAAACAGATGCTTGTCAGCTCCTTCATGGTATTTCTGTTGGTCTCGGCAGCACATGAATAGCAGAAGGCACAAGGACAGGCTGGCTGGAAAACCACCCAAACCCAAATTTACCCCCCACAGCAAGAGCCAGCCAAGCTCCAGCTTAGCGGTAAGTCTTAGCATAAAGACACGGACAAACAAAACACTGTCACGCAAATGTGCACCCATACATACACACAAACAAAACATAATTGCCTTTCTCTTAGCACAGATAGGCTAGAGCATGCCGTGTGCACGGACCAAGACTGGAATGAATTCTAGTCTAGAATATAAACTAATCCATTTTTAAACAGCAATTTTCATTCATCATTGTTATAGTTAACTGTTTTGACCCCACACAGACAAACAGACAGATGTCATTACATTGTGCTCAGGGGCTTCTATGTCTCGTTGAGGCAGCATGCTTGTATGCTTGTACTGTCAAAGAGGTTAAGCACATTGTTGTACTCAGTGAGTCCCCTACCCCTGAGACAGGTCTAAAATAGTCCTGCTCTCCCCCTACTGATCAGCTCTGACAGCAGCAGCCTGAATCAGCACTCCAGATTAATCACTTCTCTGCTCCTGTCATATACACACCTCCCCATCTCTCCTTTTCCCCATATTCCTCCTCCTCCTCCTCCATCCTACAGAGCGTGAGATGGAGTGGCTATGCAGGCGTGGCTGTGTCTGCCATGAAGAAAGCATTCAGCCAGTACAACCTCACCTCGCTCTCCTCGCAGGTCAGTGGCAGGAGAGGCAGAGACTGGGGTTGGATTGGAGGGCGAGAGCTTCACATGGCTGAACTTTAGGCCTGGCAAGGGGTTGGGGACTGAGCAGAGATAATGAAGAAATCCTGTTTGTGTTAAACAGATAGTTCTGATTGTGTTTTGTTTTTTGTTTTTTACATGTGGTGCTATTCCGTTTACTTGTGTGGTCAAATGAATAGTTGCAAAGTGAGAGATGGTGTCTTTGTTTGAGGCACCGTCGCTTCCAACATACCATGGCTTCTGTGAAACCACAAACTAATACTATATGAATGGTTGAAGGTCCCATATTTTACACTCTTTCCTGGGTTTTATCTGAAGTGTTGATAGCCATAAGAATATGTATTGAAGCTTGGGGATTGGCTGAGAGCAACAACTGCTTGATTGTTACATTACAAAGTTACAGAAATCCTGACAGCTTGTTTTAAGACTCAGTTTCTGAATACACTGTGTAAATCCCTGTGGAGTAGGGGCTTTGATACTTTCACAATATTAGTATACCACCTAGATCTGCCTCAAAATTAAAAAGCCATGGACTTCTCACTTTATGCAAAATGGGACCTTTAAAATAATAAGAAGAAACAATTGATAATCTTAGCTATGCATCTGTCCGAACAAGAAAATGATGACCAGTGATTAAACCATATCATCTTAAAATAACTAATGCTTGTCTTCTGACCTTTGTCCTGAGTGGAATAGGCTAAGTGTATCCACACTGTTGTCCTAGCACTAACCTACAACATATACATACAAAATGTATGTCTGACAAGCTATTGGGAATCCAGTCCTACCTGCTATTCAGTATGAACATGGATTCCTCTGCTGCAACTGTCCGTGCAAACAACAGCCATGACTTTGGGAAACATGTTTCCTCCACTAAACATGCTATACCCTCACTATGTTCTTCTCTCGCTTCTCATCATTCCCCCTCCTATCTTCTCCAGACCAAACTGGCCTTGCAGAAGCAGCTGACCAAGAGCTTGACAACTGGCTTCCTGCCCAGCCCCCTCACCCCACCAACTCTGTGCACAGTGGCAACTAACCCGCTGGCTCTGCGCCACCCAGTGGGCACCACCACCTTCATCCAGACCCCCTTCCTGGGCCCTACACTGTTTCGGCCTGCCCCAGGGCCACTGCGGGCCACACACACACCCATCATCTTCTCCCCCTACTAAAGACCTAACCCACTTCCCATTTTGAGCTCCTCCCCTGTCCCCTTACCTTTCCCCAGGCCCAACATTAGGTGTGACCACGTGACAAAGGCCACACCCAAACTATGCATCCAGTCTGACTTAAAATGGAAACAGTGCACAAGTCCTGACACTCAGTAGGCCAAGAGGCCTGAGAGCTGTTCTTATGACAAAGGCCAAGATCCCCTATCATGCCTTCTTTCTGCTCCCGTTATCATGACCTAAGGAGCAGGACAGGCCTCCAGACAGTGACTGGTGCACAGAGGCCGCTTTTATAGCCATTTCATGGGTCAACACAGTTTGGATCATGGATATTATTGTGTAATTTATTAGAGAACAAATATAGACAAGTCTAGATGTATGTTTAGTGTCGTTGCCACAAAATAAGGTCCCTTTACTTGACACTCTTTTAAAATCTTATTGTTCTGGGGTTTTATGAATGGATGATCATACAGTAAGTCATTAAATCAGCTGAAACTGAGGTATATTCATGTATGACTGGACAAGGCAGTCTCACTGATCGGCATTTTCCACTACTGAACTTAATACTGTTACATTGCATCCTAAATATGGCCATTATCAAACAAATACCCCTTTGAATCTTTGAGGAACAAATATGCGGATCTTAAATGCCATGCTCTATATCCATATGCTAAAACCCCATTGGCATCATTTTGCATCTCCAGGCCGCCTCCCAAAAAACTGTTTTCCTGAGCCCTTAGAAACCATTTCTTCCTCTCTTTCTTTCTGAGTCACAGCCATAGCCACATCAGAGCCCTCCGGAGTTTTTCTTTCCTTTCCATATCCCCAGCATTAAACAATCATTAGGGTCCAGAGAAGGTCAGCTTGTCAACTTGACTTTGTTTCAGTTTGCAAATTCTGGCTTCGGTTTTTTGTTTTGTTTTGTTTTGTTTTGGGTTTTTTGTTTGTTTGGGTTTTTTGTTTGTTTTTTTGGTTTGTTTGTTTTGTTTTTTTGTTCCAGTGCATCATCCACGGCATGTAGCTTGTACATCAATTATTCACCAAGCTAGCTAACACTTTTTCAGCTACAGATGTCTTACGTTGCAGAATGCCATCATTTCCTTGACCCTCCTGACTGCCTTTCATCCTGTCCTCCTTTACCCCACACTATCGTCATCTTTCTGTTGCCCTTGATTCTCTCAAGCGTTATCTCAGCATGAGATGATGAGAAACAAAACACGCACACACAATTGCACACATAATGAACACATAATGGATAACTTGAACACTTGATGGGATTTCACAGCTCAATGAAAAGTTGGGGTGACATTGGGTGGGGAGGTTGCTCTGCCAGTACATGACTGGCATTGTGTTGCAACATCTGCATAAAATGTGGAAGGGAACAAAGATCTTTGCAATGGCAACCACATGAAAAGCACCTTAAAACTCATTTACTTAAAAAAGCAATGAAAATTGTGTTGATATTCACATTTGGGGTTTGGATTGGGTTTTTTGTTTTTTGTTTTTTGTTTTGGTTTTGTTTGTTTTGTATTTATTTGCTGTAGATGTGTGTTTTTACAATCCCATGTCCAATTTCAGTAAGAATTTGGCTTTGGAAAAGAAAACAATCAGGTGAGAATGCTCAGTTTTTGGTTTATCCACAACCAAGAGAAGTCTCACATTTAAAGCAATACATTTGGTATGTTTCTGTTTATATTTATGATGTGTTTTTAGTGTGTCAATGGCTTTATCTATTCTATACTGTACACAACTGTAACAATGTATTATGTGCTCATACATCGCCAAGGGCCAACTTTGAATTGTCAGCAAAGAGTCATTCAGAATGATAGGTTTTCCTGATGGGTGCTGCCCATGGCGCTTGATGCTCATGGTCAGTCTTCACATGTTTTGACTCCGGGCTGAGCTATTCCATTTATAGCTGCTGTAGTGCTGCAGAGAGAGGGTGCTTCAGCGCCGAATGACATTGATGTTCTGTTTTTGTAGCGGAGCAGAGGAACATTTGTTTGACTTCCAGTGAACAAAACAATGTTACGTCAGAGACAAGTTGTTTGGATAAATGTCACAAGTGCAACATCAACTGTCATATTGCTGTTCATGCCCGAGTGCTGTCCCCCCACCCATCGCCACTACCAACCCTCTCATTCAGGATACCTACTGACCCTCGACCCTCCCTCTGCCAAAACAGACCGTTGGCAAAGGTCTTGTGAGGACTCGGAATGCACACCTCACCTTTCTGTCAACACTCATACCAAATCATGTTTTCTTAAATTACAGTAATGGAGCAAATCCTATGCATTTCTCATTGTGCAATATGTATAGTTGTCTGTGATGCAGCATCGCCATCTGTTGTGAAAACCCTGTAATTGCCATCCAGTACTAGTGCTTCTACACAACCTTTTGATCCTATGTACATTTCTGTATAAGGAACCCCAAGTGTTTCTGGGTAAGCGAAGCCACCGGCCCCCCCGCCATACCGATGTGATTCTCCCCTGTCACACTTCTCAGTGAACCAGCCAGCCTTTAATGATCTTCATTGTTTGTTTCTAACGCTCATTGGGAACACTGACCTAAAGAACTTAAACTTTTCTTAAAATAAGAATCTAAAGAAGGCAAATTATATGTAGAAATCATAGAGTAACTATAGAGATTTTATCAGAGTTGCTATTGTTATCTGTATCACAATGAACTGCTATCATAGAAAAGAATAGATTATGTTATTGTAGACTCTGTACAGCATACAGGGAAAAGAAAATGCTTTGTTTCTTTTTATTTCCTTTGTTTATTTACATGGTTTTACCAATTTGTTTTTTTAAGTACAAGAGAAAATATTTAAATTTTTTGAGTGAGCTTCTTTTCCCCTCTCTCTCTTTGTTGATGGCGTCTGAAATAAAGTTATTCAAGGCCTTTTTTTTTTTTTTTAATAGAAGATATTCTAAAGTTAAATTAGCCAGGCCTTCTCAGGGGTGACAGGTAGAGCGAATGCTAATATAAAGATCCATTCAGGGTATCCCTCCATAGCACGAGAGAACAGGAAACACTGTACGTATGGATGGATTGACAAAAATAAATAAATTAAAGTGCTGTACAGTAGAAAGGACAAAGGATAGGTTTTGGAAAATAAAGCTTTTAGAACTTGTAAAAAATCGTTTTAATGTGTGTGCGACTGCATGTGTGTGGGTACAACAAGACAACAGCAGCATCCCAAAAGGTTGTACTATGATTCAGGTTGATATTTGAGCAATAACAATTTATGTGTAGGTGTGTGCAGGTAAAAAAACCCATATAAATAATGACAACATGAAAGCTCAGATTCACAGGGATGCTTAAAATTGCCCTTGTTCATTTATTATGTTCAATATAATTTAATCATAATCTTTTTTTTAAGTGAGCGTTCAAAATACGAGATACATCAGTCAGTATAAAGTGTGCATCTCCAACTCCGAATTGGAACTAAAAAGGATTTTATTCAATATGTGATTTTGAGTTTGCAGGTGTAGGTTTGTTGGCTTCACAGTGACACCCTCACAGCATCTGTTTGTGTGGTAACCCTGCAGCCTCTCATTTTCTAGCCATTTGGTATTAACAACTTGTTACAGCTGATACTTAGCACAAGAGTGATGATGGAAACAAGTTAAAGCTACCATGTCTGATCTCTGCTGCATCTGTTACATACAAGAGTGATATACCTGAGTGGCTGATGTGGTTTACAGGCAGAATAATCTTTATCTTCAGTAGATTCTCCACAGATGGACATGCATTGTGCTCTACATGAAGATTTTCTCAATATACATGAATCCTCCTGGATTGTATAACACTATCTCACTGCTTCTGGACGTCTGCTGTGTGTTTGCCAACATGATCAAGTGTTGTTGCTGGTTTCTGTTGTGGTTTGCTCCTGTCCCCTGCAAAGCGAACTTAAACACATCCCTCCCTGGGCTCCTCATATGTGATAAGCTTTGCTTTCATCTATCATGCCAGATAATTGCGTGCTAAGTGCAGTGTTAATTTTCCAATCTTTCTTATTTTGAAGAAGAGCCCATGAATTACACACTGGAGGTGTCCTCCACGCCCCAGGCCAAGCACCAGCCTCTGCTATGTGGAAACGTGTAGATAAGCACAGCACCTCCTGCTGTGCCAGTGAAAGGAACACCATTGGATCCCCAGCTCTTCCTACAGCTGGTGATACGGCAGAAGGACATGATGACCTTTCTAAACTGTGAAACTGGTGTATATTATCTGATAGCTCTCCATGTGGTGGGGAGTGACAAACTTATCTCCTGCTGTAGTAGTCAGCTAGGGCTCTTTCACACAAGATTCAAGCCTTAGAAACATAGCTTCAGTGTGTGTGTGTGTGTGTACAAATATAGACTTTTGTGAATTTTTACCATTGCTCAAAGGCGAGGAACATAGATGAGGAAAGAAATGATGGCGAGGGAGAGGAAAACCTTAGGCCATGGTGATAGTAAGGACACTGAGCACGAGGCCTCCATGACCACTGCGATTTATTATATAAAACACTACAGTGGCCAGGTCTTTTCAGACCTCATTCTACCAAACTAAATTAAGCTCTGTAATCTAGGCTACATGTAATGTCACTAATCACATAAATAATTATGTGCCTTTTTTTTTAAATCCAAAACTCTTTTTATGTAATGTGCTTATTCTCAAACAGTCCCTCAATTTATTACCAACATATACAGTGCAAGTATCTAATAAATACAAAATACTTCATAAACTTTCCAAATTAATTCAGATTAGTCACTCAAGGGAGATCTTTCATGATTCTTACTGGGATGTTACTTATTAATTGGAATTCATGCAAAATACAAAATCAGTTTCAGTGTGATTAGATAAAATATTCCTTTATTTGTCCTACAATGGGGAAATAAATTAATATTCCTCTAATCTTTATACACATCTATTTATTTATTGCTGAATTATTAAACTCACCCCATCAGAAAGACAATATTGTATAACTGCTTTAAAGTAAAGACACATCAATATTGTATTGATTATATTTAAGAGTAGAATAGGTACCAGAAGGTGATAGGAGAATCTCATTTGTTCATCTGTTTCCACTGTCTTTATCTAACCCCTCATTGTACTGAAGTTGTCATTCTGTTGACTAGTGGGACTCACCGTGTCGATATGTCCCCCTGGATATAGTCAGCCACGTAAAAACATTCTCCCATTCTCACACGGTTCAGAATAAGCTTGACTAATCGCAGATGAAATCACCCTGTGCTTCCAGGACAAATGATCTGTTGCAGATGCTCGAGGGTAGTCGGCATGACAACTAAAACTCAACACAACTGATGGCTTGAGGGCAGCTGATATTTCCACCCAATAGGGGCCTGAGAGCACAGAGAATAAAGGCAGCACTGCAATTTAAACTGCATGTGTTCACTGCAGTGTGGAATTGTTTTGTTAATCTGGTGCTTCATGGTGGCAGGGTGTGAAAAGAGGGTCGATGCACCAGCTTCCAGGGTTGAAGTCTATTTTCTGTTCAGACAAAAACAAACAAACAAAAAAATAAATAAATAAAAAATAGAAAAACAAGGAGGGATAAAAAAAATATTTATTTAATGGTCCCCCAGGGAGAGCTGGATGCTCAGCTGCAGTCATGAGACGCACTGTCATACAACAGCAAAAGAGTATTACTGGCAGCAACACAAGGGCGCCGCCTTGTCGCCCTTTGACTGTGACAAGCAAAAAGAAAGTTCTCTTTTGTGGATGGTGTAGTCTAAAGAAAGGGGGAGGTTCATAATTCATAGAAGCAAGTGACAAATCATATTTTTCATTTTGTATGGAGGTCAGTGCTGCCACAGAAAAGGCATTGACATACTAAAAACTTGAAGGAATGCCTCCCTCGTTGTTTTACCTTAGGGACATGAAATAAATCCCACTGTGTATTGTTATAGTCCAAATGTATAATAACTGAAATGAAATAGTAGCTGAATCCTTTTGAGTGAAGCAACATCAGTGTTCTTGCTCAGTTCTAGTCATTAAAAAGAACATGACTGAAATGTGATAGTACATAATAGCACCCTCTGGGGAAACTAAGGTGAGGATAATATAATTTCATGAACGTTCCACTTGAGGTTTTCTCATTATCTTACATTAACCTCTCAAGTCAGCACGCCCATGTGGAACAAGCAGATCATTTCCTCTTCTCGAGCATCTCTGACCTCATCTGACTGGTTGTTTTTACTGCTCCCAAACTGGTTTAACCTTGAGTAGCAATTCATAAATGTGACCCTTTTTTTTGACAGATATGGAAATTAATGAATGTTTCAGTACCTACTTTAACAGATTTACTCCATTTGCAGAAATCGTACAAAATAAGTTCTGCGGGGCCGCAGACTATAATGGTTACCTGAGGAATTCATTGGTGTGTTTGGTGCCAATTTAGGAATTAAGAAAAAAATCAGTCATTGCAGGATTTACATTAACAATGGTTCACTGTTTTTTTCCTTCCTGATTCATTTGGCAGAAGCTTTTGTCCAAAAGCAGACGTAGATCCAACCAACAATTAAACAAAAGCTAAATGGAATCAGAAATGTTGAAATGAATGCTGAAATGAAGACAGCTTTTTTTTTTTTTTTATGTGAACATCCAGTGTTTTCCAGAAATATCAGAGACATCTACTGGCCATGAAACAAACTACAACACATTTGACACCGAAAATGATTATGTTCAAGCACAGGAAAAAAAATCCTTTAATTTGTTCATGAATCATGCAAACAAAAATAAAGTGAGTCCATTTTAAGCATGTTATAGCTTGAGTGCTTGATATGCACAAAAAAAAAAGAGTTGACAGACTGTGGCACAAACATAAATATTCAAGACAATATAAACAGATTTCCCTTTTCAATAAAACAAATATGAAAAGCTGCACATATTTGACCCCATGTTGCACCCTGAAATAACAGCTCAGTGAATGTTTCCTGTGTTTAATGGGTTTCACCTACAGCTCAGTATGAAAAGAGCAGCTTAAAATTCAGCAGTGGTTGCAAATGATAAT
The DNA here is from genome assembly GCA_034769265.1 of Remorina albescens. Taxonomy (NCBI): domain Eukaryota; kingdom Metazoa; phylum Chordata; class Actinopteri; order Carangiformes; family Echeneidae; genus Remorina; species Remorina albescens. The sequence goes on from CM068493.1 coordinate 6,294,883, forward strand.
ATGAGTCATTTTTTATGACATTTTACTGTATATATTGTACACCATGATTTTTTTATGTGTAGGAAGCAGAGAGTAGCACCTGAGCCTGCAGAGACTGCCTTTCATCTGAACATCCTTTATCTTGTTTAAGGTGAGTACAGAAGGCCATATGTGGTAAGGAATGTCAATCATACACTCTGCAAAATCTAACAGTGAATGTCTTAATACATTTATAAATTGTAACAAATCTCCAAACCAACAAACAGCACAGTTACTGTATATCCTTAATAATATATCAACAAATCCCTTCACCCATCAGAACATATACAACATGTGAGATTCAGCATTTGTGTGATGCAAAATTTACATGACATTTGAAAATGCTGCCATTTCGATTTGGTCTGTGTGAATATATTTATAAAATAGTAACCAGTGTCCACGTGTGCATGTGCTAATTTGTCTATACAGTGAGCACTATCAAACCATTTTAAAATTCAGGGCTGTCTTGAGTGTTGTCCAAGATCTATTATTGATTGTCAGTAGTCTGAGAATTTCTGCCCACTGATAAAAGCAAGCATTGTAAAGAATGTGGATGAACAGTTTTATCATAGTACAACAAAAAAAATGGAAGTGACAACGAAAACTGTTTGCATTTTATGATATTCTTACCTGATATGTCAAAGTAAAAATCAAGGAATCAGTTTTCACTCAAATTAAATCAGTATTTCGTCAAAATATCCTATATAGGTGTATTCTAATGCCAACAGTGCTCACTGTATGTAAATATCCATACAATCATTCTGCCTTTCCTTTCATCGCTTCCTTCAACATATCAAAATTGATCCTTTAGTAAAACAAAGTTCCCTTTAACATTCCACTCCTCCCTTTTTTTCTACTCCTTGAATATAACAGCAGTTTTCAGTCATTTAACTGTCTGTTGAGCCACTGCCCTTATTCTTGTTGCGACTTAGTGGGAAGGTGGACTTGCTCTGAGGCTGGGTCATTTTGCTGGCCAGATAGACGAATGGTTCAATGAGTGTGTGTCGATCCACCACCGACACCTCCCACAGACGAACCTTCTCATTCTTCGCCCAGTTCTGTGCCAGGTTAGAGTCGACTCTCCTTTCATCCTGCTTGTCCAGCTTGTTACCAAGCACAACAATGGTCACCTGTGGACCAGTATAATAAGGTTAGCCCCACATCAGTCGTAGGATGTTTAGCGTAGTTTTAATAGAAATTCAGGAATATTCTGAAATTGTGCATACAGACACTAACAGCTGGCCAAAATGCTTTGGTAGGTGTAAATTGTTCCCTTATAAAACCATGTCTCTTTCTAAGCATATGAGTATGGTCAGTCCTCACCTCTTTCTTGTCTCTGTGACGATCTATGTCCTTCTTGAGTGCCTCCATTCTCTTAAAGGACTCTTTACTGTCGATGCTATAAACAAGTACAAAGCCATCTGCAAATGTGTAGTAATGTCGAGAGAACTCCACCCCGTCCCGAAGTCCTCTGGTGTCATAGAAGCGCACCTGCTCTCGTGTACCACGGTCTGTCTCTATGGAGCCGATGTAGATATCCTCCAGGGTCTCCATAGGTTCTGAACCTGATGGTGAATTCACCGATAACCATTTTCATTTTGTGTGACATATTGAGCATTAAGACATTTACTTGTATGACTGATACAATACAACCAAGATTTTTTTCCTTGCTTGAAACAAGTAACAATACTACGTATAACAGAGTGAATGTAAACATGTAGTGAATCTGTTCTATGTACCACTGTTCCCCTAGTATTCTATATAAGTATACTTCATGCACTCAGTGACCTCAAGTAAAAAATCTGCTTAATTTGGATGAATGAATAGACATGTAATATAACATTTATATACCTGCAACATGGTTGGCATAAAGCAGTTGCTCCAAAACAGCCGTTTTACCTACTGCACCTTGGCCACACACAACCACCTTACAGCTTTTGCCCATGATTCTCTCGGTTAGGAAAATCTCTGTGAAGAGAGCAAATACAGTTCAGTCCAGTATGTTAGTACAGTGTCAATGCATAGCATTGTAACATATTTTAGCTACGTTACGTTGCTAATGTTTATTGTGCTAGATACATTGGACACCATAATTTTAACTTGCCAGCCAACATATAATATACAAAGTCAAAAATAATACAATGGGAAAAGGCAGCTAGCTCGGTATGCTAACGTCATTAGGAGTCTACAGTGTATATGACAGTTCCGAATAGCTTAGCATTAGCTTCCAGAGAGATGCCCTATTTTATACGCTAATTCGCAAATACTATTAGAAACTAACTAACCCAAATAAAACTACCGCAATCAATTATAAACACGCTATTATTAGTGAAAATCTGGAATATGTGTTTCAGTTATTGTACTGATCTGAGCTGACCGCTTTGCTTACCTAGCTGCCCACTTCCTGTTTACAGTGTACGTAACGACTGCAGTAATGTGGCCCCGCCCCTTCTCATTGACGGCAAAATGGCGACGGAGAATTGTGATACTGTGAACATGGACCCTGACATGGACCTGCTTAGCGACGAAGAATTAGAAAGGTACAACACATGAAGGCTTTGTTGACAGCGGCAGAAATGTGTCTACTAACATACCTTTTATTCATGTGTGCCGTCAGAAGTCCCTGCCATGTTAATTTTCTCGTCGCTAACTAGCGCTCTGCCGCTAACTGTTAAGCTAAATTTGGCCCCGGATAACGTTCAGTTTGATGGTCAGCTCCTGTGTTGGATTTTTTTGGGTTGCAGTCGGACACAATTCTTTATCTGAAACTCTGTCGGTACCTATCGACTGTAAAAGTTGATCGTACTGCTTTCACATTATTGCAATATTTCCAGAATTGAGCTAGCTGGCTAAATATTTAATGACACCATCACTCGCTGTGTGGTCGTGATGTAAAGCATGAAAGGCTTCCAAAAAAAGTAATAGCAGTGGCCCACAGCATGGTGTCATATGTTCCTGGCTCTGCTCTCCCTCTCTGCTTCACAAAATAGCTACGTGTATGATTAGAGTAGACACTTCTGTCCTGCTGGTCTGACTCTTACTATGTTTAGTTAACCCAGGCCAGTGAAATCTCAGATGCACATTGTCATACACAGGCCCAGTCAGGCTGTCATTACTGGTGATTATAAATCTGATGCTCAGGCTAAATTTACAAGGCGAAGAGGAAAGTATAAAACAAACCCAGCCAGGGAACGACTATATATAACTATGCTCTCTTTTCATTGCCACTGATCTCAGACTTCTGTGTTCATTTATTTTCCCATTTTTCTTACACAGGGAAGCAGAGGGCTTCAAAGAGCAAGGCAATGCTTTTTATATCAAGAAGGATTATGCAGAAGCATTCAATTACTACACCAAGGCCATAGGTAATTATTCCTAAATAAATCAGACATGGCTATTTCGTTTTTAGAAATAATCTTGGGTTGGAAAAATAGTTTGAATGAGGTCTGACTTATATTGGGTGTGAACTTTTCTTTTTAATTTTTTTATACAGACATGTGTCCAAAGAATGCAAGTTACTATGGAAACCGAGCAGCCACATTAATGATGTTGTGCCGGTATAGAGAGGCTCTGGAGGATTCCCAGCAAGCAGTACGACTAGATAACACTTTCATGAAGGTGGGTTGTGGTAAACAAGTCATTTAATTTTATTTAAAGGTAAATCCACTCTTTTTCTACATCAGTAAAAGTTTTGCAAAACTTAGAACACAAACTTCATAATGTTTAAGTGCAATAGTTTCCTACATTGCACAGATTTGTAATTGTTTAACTTGGGACCACTTGGCATAAATAACTTTTTCTATATTGACGGGACCCTTCAATACATAAATTATTCCGCCTTCCTTATTGTTGAAATCAAGCTTTATTTTTAGTGCATATTACACGTTTATAAAGATGTGTCAAATATGTTCATGGTTTATTTTCTGTCTCACTGTGCCTGACTGATTTTAGCATGAATAAGAATTTTGGAACAATACCCTGTGAACTGTTACTATTTTACCCATAGGGCCATCTGCGAGAGGGGAAGTGCCACCTGTCTCTTGGCAATGCTATGGCTGCTACTCGATGTTTCCAGAGGGTTCTGGAGCTGGAGCCAGATAACAGTCAGGCTCAGCAGGAGGTGAGTTGGCCTCAACATGATCTGACATTTGGATGTGATTATCCACTGTCAGATAAGCTTTGGCCCAGTTAGTGCAAATTAAGCGCAAAAGTCTGATACTGAGCGGTTTAAGAGGATATCAGCTGGAGTTACTGTCAGTTCCTAATGACTGAGCCATGATGCAAGTTTGAGGTTATTCAGAGAACCATTGCAGCTCACATTGACCTAATTTTACATTCACTAAGAATGATACCCATGCGAGTCCAGTAGTGGCTGAAAAGTAATAACGTCATCTGGCTCCTACACATCTTTTTCTTTGTCACTGAATATCACAAAATTTCTCTGGCAGTTGAAGAATGCAGACTCCATTCTTGAGTATGAAAGAATGGCAGAGATTGGATTTGACAAGCGAGACTTCAGGATGGTAAGATATGCAGCGATTACAGTGTTTTTGTGTTTAATATGCTGTTGTATGTCAAATAACACAAGCTACAAAGATTCCTTGATTGTTTCTAGGTTGTCTTTTGTATGGATCGTGCCTTGGAGTCTGCCACGGCCTGTCACAGGTTCAAGATACTGAAAGCAGAGTGCTTAGCTCTGTTGGGACGTTACCCTGAGGCACAGTCTGTAGCCAGGTAAGAATTTATATTTGCATAAAAATATGGCAGCTCCTTTGTTTATTTGACTGTATTGCAATTGATCAGTGGGTGGCAACACAAGTTGTGCATCTGCCAGATCTGCCACTCATACCAATAAATAAATCTGTACAGGTTTCATAACAGGGTTTTCAATACAACAAGTGAGTGATTAATATCATACCATTTTTGTTTTTTAAAAGTTATAGGTTTGGCACAGAGGTCTAAGAAGTATACACTTAATATAAAATTACTATCACAAGACTTACAAATGGCACAGCCATTACTAATGACCAGCTGTGTTGATCTGGCTGGTGCCTTCAAGAGATTTGTATTGCTTTCTTTGTTTTCACAGATGTTGGGAGAAAACAATCTATAACTTTGTTTGATCCCTTTTTTTTCTGTCACCACATACTTCAATTTTCAAACCACTGCGTCCCTGGACATTGTCTCCTCACTGCAGGGAAGCACAGACTCACAGCACAAACCAATAAAATAATAACACCCCCAAAAAAAAGATATTTTTTTTTGTTGTTTAATATATATGTTTTCTTATAACATTGGTATTGAATATTTGCCTCATTTCAGTGATATTCTGCGAATGGACTCCACTAATGCAGATGCACTTTATGTGCGTGGTCTTTGTCTCTACTATGAAGACTGCATTGACAAGGCTGTCCAGTTTTTTGTTCAGGCCCTGCGTATGGCTCCTGACCATGACAAGGCTCGACTTGCATGCAGAGTGAGTAATTCAACAAAGAGTTATTTTGTGAACCAGTTAAACCACTTTTGTGGCTTCCTATAAAGATAGCAAAGAAATGGCCGCCAACAGCGGAACATTGACATTATGAGTCTGACTACTGTTGGTAAAATAGGCCAGTGTGGGTTTTTAACGTGGCCCTCTATCTTGTTTCCCCAGAATGCCAAAGCACTAAAAGCCAAGAAGGAGGAGGGGAACAAGGCATTCAAGGAAGGAAACTTTGAGGCAGCCTATGAGCTCTACTCTGAGGCACTAACAATAGACCCCAACAACATCAAGACTAATGCCAAGCTTTACTGTAATAGGGCCACTGTTGGATCTAAGGTGAGAACACCGCAAATACACCACTGGTTTCTTAGTGAGCTGACAAGTTGTTTTTCATTAGGGGTGAACCCTCACATCCTCGTATATTAGTCAATTCAAACATACTGAATTCAAAAGACTCAAAGATAATGCGCACTTTCTCATCATGTGAGAAAAGAAATGTTACAGTGCCAGTACCACATATACATGCACAACTATATAATTACTGAGGAAAAGTCACATGGCAAAGGTGCAAAGGTGGTATGGACATAAACAATCTAGATTAGGACAGTATAAGACTTGTGTCTGTTATATAAAGGCAAAGACAAACCCACAAACGGACAGCACCCAGCAGGGACGCCTACAGTATGCTTCTTGATATTTTAAAAATGATCTCAGTATTTTAAATAATTCTAGATAAATGCAAAGCCTGTTCTAGACAGAGTTATGTCAGAGTTTTAATTCTGTCGCAAAGAGAGCATAAAGTTTTAGTTATCTAGTACTCAAATCAAGACCAATACTTTTCTTGTTTCTGCCTCTGCTTTGCATGGTCATACTTTTTTCTTTTCCTTTGAAAGCTGAAGAAACTAGAACAGGCCATTGAAGACTGTACAAAGGCTATTAAACTGGATGAGACCTACATCAAGGCCTATTTACGGAGAGCACAATGGTATTTCTAAGATTTTTAACTCTATTGTTTATTTAAGATGGCAAGTTATACAACATTTGTTTTACATATCTGCACAGCAAAGGACGGTGTCATTATCAGTATTTAGTTTATCTGTCATTGAAATTCACGAAGGAAACAAAGACAAACTTGTGCATACTGTGTTGCAGCTACATGGACACAGAGCAGTATGAAGAGGCAGTGCGTGACTATGAGAAGGTTTACCAGACAGAGAAGACAAAAGGTGAGAATGCTGCCTCCTAATTTTTCTTTTCAAGTGAAATGTTTTGCTGCCTTCTTCCATTCAAAGAACTAGACTTCCCTGCTATTTATTAACCTGTCCCTTCTTTATTTCTTGATTCCATAGAACACAAGCATCTCCTGAAAAATGCCCAGCTGGAGCTGAAGAAAAGCAAACGGAAAGATTACTACAAGGTCCTTGGGGTGGATAAGAATGCCACAGAGGAAGAGATCAAGAAAGCTTACCGCAAACGGGCGCTTTTACACCACCCAGGTGCCTTATTTCTTCAACAATTGTGAGTTTAAACGAGGAAAGGCATGTAATTTGTCATTAATAAACACAATACTTCTGTTCTGGTCTTTAGACCGTCACAGTGGCGCTAGTCCTGAGGTGCAGAAAGAAGAGGAGAAGAAATTCAAGGAGGTGGGCGAGGCTTTCAGTGTGCTATCAGACCCCAAAAAGAAGTCTCGCTATGACAGTGGACAGGATCTTGAGGATGATGGCATGAACATGGGAGGTGAGCACCTGGGCAAGCTTTGGGGTGGGAGGTGTCAAGGGTGAACAGATTGACATACAGGTTTTGTCTGAGCCAGTCATTCATCTTTTTTTTTTAATAAAAAGCAGTTGTTTTTCTAGTGATAAAGTTCAACCTGACCGGAATATTCTGTGTTAATATTGATTCTTACTTGTTTGATTTTTGCCAGATTTTGACGCCAACAACATTTTCAAGGCCTTCTTTGGAGGCCCAGGAGGTTTTAGTTTTGAAGGTAATTTATTTTCCATTTCCCTCTAATGTATCAAAAGACGTTGAATGAAATAGTTACAGAATACAGTAACTGGATTTCAGTTATTGACTTGTACGTTTTTTGTTTCAGCATCTGGACCAGGAAATTTCTTCTTCCAATTTGGTTAATTGGAGGATCTGTCTACCTAAACAGTTACTGCATCAGGACTTCAACTATTTCAACCCCTGACCCACCATCCGTATTTAATGACTGGCTTATTGCAAGTCAGTTTCTTGTCTATGCCATTGACTGAATGAATGCAACCCAAATGACCACATGCAGCAAATGATTTAACGCCCGTATAGCAAGGACACCAAGACGGATCAGGCTGAGTTGATAGTGTTACTGGTTTTGGATTTGGTTTTCTTCCCTTCAGAATGAAACAAACTTGAAAGTCAGTAATGGCTAGCAACACTGGTCCAAAAACCTTCTGGATTTCTGAGAATAGGAAAATTGTGCAGCTATTGTATCAGAGCTTTTAGGGACCCATGCAGGAAATTACATCCTGGGGAAACTCTTGAGATGCAACTGAGCTCTGAGCAAGCTTTTATTCAACTTGTCTCAACTTACTGCTGAGGGGGAATTCTCTGCATGAAAATTAGTAACTGGCTTAATGATTTCTGAAGAAAATCACTGAGCAAACATCGCCTCCCCCCTTCCCCCTGTCAGTCAGACAGACAGACAGACAGTTGGCTGCTACGAATTCACACTGAAAACTGGCTCCTTGTCATAAGCCAATGGGAGAATTAGATCATTTTTGAAAATTCACAACACCTGGAGCCTAGACTACACATAAAGTACAGCTGAAGCACACTAAAAAGATGGCAGTGGAGACAGCCGTGCTGGCGTTGCCACCAAAGTCCCCCTACCTCTCGTTGTCACAGGTTTTATGTTTGATGTTGCCATTCACAGATTGCTGCATTGTACATTTTACTGGAATGTAAAGTGTTAATTTGTGAAGATAGTTGATATTTTTTTCCATTTTTTTTATTTTGATATGTATATTTATTGTAAATTTGCTGTCTAATAGAAACATTGGTGTAAGATGAGGACACTTTTCTATTATATAAATGTTTGCAAGCGGCGCCAATTGTGAGCATCCCTTTGACACAAATTCAGGAAAGCTGTTGTTTTGCTTGGTCAGCATGGCGTATTGCATAGAAGTTGATTTTGCTCTTTGTGTTCCTTGACTGTGATGCAAGCTGTGTAATTTTACTCGATGCAACAAGATAATAGAACAATGACCTGCTGTGTTTGCCATCGTCTAAGAAAGTCAGGCACTTACGTAATGATGAAACCTAGTAATGTTTGGTTGCTACCTGATGGTTGTTTTGTTCTTTTTGGTGCATTTCCTAAACAAAGAAAAGCATCCTCATCTTTGCTCTCTTTGTTTTTGCCCTCACGGTGAAACCATGCTCTCTTTACCCATAAAGTACCAGCCATTTCAATAAAGTTGGCCTCCTCTTGGTTTCCCCTTTACAGTTTGTTTAATTTACTTTTAATATTTTTCTTTTATCATCAATTCTTAAAAAAAAATCATATTTAATAATGTGAACCACACAATATTAATCTGAAACAGATTTTTGATGTGCTGCATTAAAGGGCCAGTAGATGGCGCCGCTCCTCCTGTTTTGTTAGTGTGGTTGCTAGGATACCGGAGCCATAGCTGTGTTTTGAGTCCTCTCGGAATTAAGTTCGTCCGAAAAAAAAAAAATCTATTTAAAGTGCTCCAAAAATGTCCGACGTAGATGGATACAACGAAGGTCAGAAGCCCAAGAGCGTTTTCTCCACTTTAATGGCCGACGGGGACTGGCTGTACCTGAAAGGGGAGTATAAAAAGGCCATAGACAGCTTCACAACGGTGAGTAGTAACTAGCTAGCTACCAAGCTAACGTCAGGTACTGCCTTTCTTCAATTGCAGCCATTATCTAAAGCTGTTAATGCAACATGAATAAATGTAGAAAATGCCTTTTTCTTTTTTCTTTGTTAAGGCTCTGACTTTAAAGCCTGGTGATAAGTACGGCTTTGTTGGCCGAGCCAAATGTTATCTAAAGATGGGGCAATCTGAAAATGCTTTGAAAGACGCAGAAGCTTCACTCAGAGACGACCAGACATTTTTCGAGGTAAAGGGAAATACATGAATGATTATTGGGAAGAAATAAATAAATGGCTTCATTGAGTGTAGAAAATCACAGCCCTCAAAACTGGCACCCAATTATACATTGGGGGGGGGTCAATTGTAGTATAACAGCATTGAGCATTTATTCATTTATTTTATCCTGTTTTTCAGGGATTATACCAGAAGGCAGAGGCTTTGTACTACATGGGAGAATTTGAGTTTGCATTGGTCTTTTACCACAGAGGACAAAAGTTACGTCCACAAATACAGGACTTCAGACTGGGTATCCAAAAAGCACAGGAGGCAATAGAAAACTCAGTTGGTAGTGAGTAATTTAACACAATTTTGCGACTTTAATTGCAATGATATGAATATCCTCTTCACAACCCACACTTAAAATCCAAATAATTACAGGCCCTTCCTCGGTAAAACTGGAGATTAAGGGAGACCTGTCATTTCTCCAAAAGGATGAGGAGGTGAGTCTTTGACTTTTCCCTCGCCAATACAGTATTTTAATATGGATGCTTGGAAGCAAAGCTATTATAAGGATAACTCCATGACAAACAGTCCCCAAGCAATTCTACTGCAGCAGGAAAGGGGAAAGAAAAGCAAAGATTCGGGGCAGCATTTATGTCTTATCCAACACCATTTCCCTAACCAAGTTATGATAGACTTCACAATTATCTATATGTAATGTTCACCCTGGTCTTTTCTTTGAAGAACATAATGTGTTTCTGAATGTTATATGACATGATAATAAAGAGGGTACAGGCAATTACTGCAATTCAGCATCTGACGAAGGAGGAAAAAGGTCGGACTAAGAAGATCCCCAAGAGTGAAACAACAACCAAACATCTTCTTGGAGAGTTTTACAGTGACAAGAAATATCTAGAAAACCTGCTGAAAGATGAAGGTACTATGTTTTTTATATAATCCTTTTACAATTCTTTTCTTGCTTTGGAACTTTCATTTTTTTTCTACTTTGATAGAGATTAAATCAAATTTGGCTTCACTGTGGACTCATCTCCTATTTTCTCCAACTTTCTTAACTGATCAGTTTGTTCATTGAAACCCACTTTTATGTTTAATACACTGATATTAAAAAGTGTTACGGTATGCACTGATAAGCAGATTTGGTAAAAGGCACGACAAAGAGTGGGGAACGGCTGCAGGATGTCATTCAGAGTTGTCTCACATACCTTGACAATTGCACTGAGTTGTGGAGCCAGGAGAAACCCATCTGTTCACATGAAAGGCGTCGTAAGCTCATGCAACAAAATCGTAGCAAGCTCTGTCCCAAGGCACCGTCTGAACTGGCTCAGTTTCTGCTGAAGAGTTTGGATGACATTGATGCAGGTATGTTTGGTTTCTGGCTGAACTTAAACCCTGGTGCTTTTCTTTTTTGCCAGAAAAATTACTTCCTTTATGTTTGTTGTTGTAGAGCTGACATCTGGAAATGCAGAGGGTAGTTTCATGAAGGCAAAAGAAGTCATGAAGATTGTGCAGGGATGGTCTGAGAAAGAGGTGCCTAATAAGAAAGCAGTTTTGGGCAACTTGCACAGTTGCATTGGGAATGCTTTAATCGACTTGGGAGATATGGAGAAAGCCATAAACCATCATCAAAAAGATTTGGAGTTGGCTAAACAGTGGTGAGTTCCCAAAAAAATTACACAAGATAAGTGAAAAATACAACAACAGATCTAATATTCAATAATCTTTCTTATCAATAGCAAACTCCCAGAAGCAATGTCCAGGGCACTGGACAACATTGGCAGAATTTATGCTCGACTTGGACAGTTCAAACAGGCCATTGAATTGTAAGTAAAAGATGAAATATGTCCTCATTTGGGAAACATGGAAAACATACTAGTTTGATTGCAACCTTTTCTAGTCACACATTTCTCAACTAAAACAATTTTACATTGAGAATTGAGTGTGGCATTTGTTTGCTGGTGACATGATAGTTGTTTGATTCTCTTCTCTCTGTGATGATCATTCAGCTGGGAGAAGAAGGTTCCTCTGGTCCGTGGAAGTTTGGAGAAGACTTGGTTGTTCCATGAGATTGGTTGGTGTTACCTGGGGCTTGATCGCCACAAAGAAGCCAGAGACTATGGTGTCCGTTCTGTTGCTGCAGCTGATGAAATTGCTGATGAGAAATGGCAGATAAATGCAAATGTGTTGGTAGCACAATCAGAAAGTAATTCTTTATCTGCTTTTGTCACTTCATTCTAGATATTTCAATTCTTTTCTGATATTTTTATTTTTTAACTGTCCAATACTGTATGGGTGTTTGTACTTTACAAGCTGTTGGCTTGATCTTTAATAACAATTTCCTTTGTTTAATATCAGTGAAACTTGGAAACTTTGAATCCAGTGTTGCCAGCTTTGAAAGAGCATTGGCCCATGCCAAACTGCTGGAAGATGGTTCTGCCATGAATGCTATTCAGAAGGTTGTCTATTTTGATATGTTTCCAATTCCCATCTTCTTATTTTGGTTTAAAGACATTTTTAAAGATTGGCATACTATTTGTCTTTTCAGGCTCTTGATGAAGCAAAGCAGCTTGTGCCACAATGAGGACATATCCAGTCAAGACTAAGTGCAGTCTGAAAAAAAAAAAAGAGTCCAGAACAAACAACAATGTCAATGTTGAGATATCTATGGTGTTCTTAACAAAATGAAGTATCTGCTGTCAGGTCTTGTGCACACAGTTATGTTTCGAGTTGTGCTCCAGTGTGAAACACAAATATACAGCAGACATGATTGTGGTGTTGGTTCATACGTGATCAAACTGTGAGGGTCATATCAAGACCAAAGGTGTTTTGTTGCAGACAGTGGTGATTTGTTGAATGCATACCGCTTTCGGATAAGAAAAAATATTTCTCTGGGGAAGTACTTTAAAGCTCCAGAAATTAACTTCCTCCTTTATTATTTACTGAGAAAACTGACTCTAATAAGAGTATTGTCCTTTAAACAATGATTTGAATGAATGGTTGTTCGATTACTGTAAACATTCTTTATTTGTGAGGCCATGAGGCTTGTGCTTTTTCAGCTTGACAGGTAGAACATATGAGTTTTATCATATAATTTCTTTGACCTTGGAGACATGGAAGTTCCCTGCACTGAGATCTACCTGTTGCAAGCTGCTTCTCTTTGTCATAACTCCACTTGTCCAACCCTAAAGCATAACTGCTTCCTGCAAGCTTCACACAAACACTGAGTACATTGTTTGTGTGCAGGTCAGATACAGTGTAGGGTCTGCTTTTTGATGGCACCAAATTTGATTATTTGGTTGTTTCTCCCCTGTGGCTCTCTAAGAAGAGCAGAGAAAATGTTTCTTTTGCAAATTTTCCTTGTGTGTAGCAGTCTGTGCTGTTTGTAATATATTTTTATAGAAATTGGATACTTCTCTGATTTATCTGATGCAAAAGCAAATGAAAAAGAATATATGAAATAAATTGTATGAGACATACATACTGTAGCTCTGTGACTTGTCTATTATTCTGATTTTGTAGCTAATAGTTTAAATGTTCTATTCATGTTTTATCTAGAGCCAACGTCTCTTAAAAACCTTGTGACACATTGTGCAGCGATATAAAATGAAAATAAATGAAAAAAAAAAACAAAACACCGGGTTTTCTTGCCAGTTTAGTTTGTTAAAAAAAATCCCTCCAGTCTCGTCTTTCCGGTTTCAGGGGCGTGTCCGTGGCCCCGCCCAGTTGCGCGTTCCCGGGAGTTTCCGGTTGTTTTTTTTTTTTTTTTTCCCTGCCTCTCCTTGAAGAGCGGAGCGGCGCAGCGCTGAGCCGAGGACTGCCTGGTCATTGTATCCGGAGAGAAACGCGTGGTCAGCGGCAGCACCCGCAGCACCCACAGGTAAGCTGGCATCTCAGGAAAACAAAAAGCCCTCCGGTCACTACGGCCGGCGCCTTTTTAACTTTGTATTTGTTTGTTTGTTTTCCTGAATGTGTTTAGATAAGTTGCTGGCGCCGACTTGTTTGCGCTTCTTTATCATGCAGCCTGATGAGACGTGGCGCCGGAGCTGCAGCTGTTTTATCCCATTTAACGGGCTGCAGGGCTAAATTGTTTTTGTCTGCTGCTGGCCGTCGGTGCACGCCACTCCCCACACGGCCACATTGTGCATTTAGTAAAATATAACCACCGACCTCTGGCGATTTTTCTCTATCTAAACAACCTTTGAGCTACCCTGGCAGCTTTTCACACATATTTTAAATAAATAAATAAATCTTTTTTTTCTTGGATAAGTTAGTGCGTTAAACTGGCATTAAACAGCCAAAAAATAACAATCCTGCCAACCAGTGCGCATTTACTGCTTTGCCAATAAGATTGAGTAAATTAATGCGAAAGCGTTTACTTCCTAATATAACGTTTGGTTTCGTTTGTGTATTTCTAAGAGGGGTGGGGGGTGCTGAGTTGAGTGTTTGTCCTTGTCCTTCCCCTTCTGTCTCATGACACGATGAGCTTTCACACATCTGCTAAATCAACATTGCAACATAGCAAACCTTGCACATTGACATGAGGTAAAATCTTCCTGCCACACGGTGGTGGTCGCTGTAATATGATGTACTCACACTCTTCTTCGATGCCCCCATTTTCTTAACTACCCTTTGTCTACTTGTTGGCGAGGTTGAGTCCAGTTACTTATTTTTATGTTGGTTTTTGTTGTTGTTTGTTTTTAATGCCAGGTTTGCAGCCATGACTTTGCGTCTCTATCTTTGGGCTGCTCTCCTTAGTTTCGTAACACGGAAATGGAAATGACAGTTTGATTTAAGTTGTAGAAGTATATCATAGTCACCCATCTGGCATACACAAGGACACCCCCACTGAATGAAAATTAACATTAAAGCTTAACGTCGTTTCGGGGCTATTGGCTTCACTTGTATGCGCAGTGTGTCCACCTACTGCACCAAAAGAAAAAAAAAAAAAAGCCTCCCTACATGGTTAAATTATGAAGTAACTTCCCATACAGGTATTATGATAGTACATAGTACTATCAGTACTGTTTAATAGTACATATAAATATAAAATAGTGCCAGTTTAAACAAAAAACAAATTTGCTTTAATATTATTTAATGGGACAATTTGTTATCTAATCCCATTTCAATGTAATTTATTTTGGAGAGAGATGATCATATGAGCCACAAATGGCTATAAAAGATGACCTGTTCCAGCCTCAGCTAAGGGAACTTTTAATGCCTAATTTGATGGGTTTCAGTGTGATTAAGTAGTAAAAAAATAATTTGCTGTTCAAAGTGTGAATTTTTTTTTATGTGTTGATGGCTTTATGATTTCAGCCATCACTGAGCTGATGACATTTCTCTTTGTTTTTAATCTTGTATTCAAAGTACATGGTGGTGTATAAAGGCATACTCTAAGCCAGACATGGATACTGAAAAGAGTGGCGAGGTTTTAGATGCGTCAGAGACTCCACAGCAAGAGGAGAGTGTAATGGAAAAAGAGGTTGTGTCAAAATCGGAGGCACCAGTGGAATCCACCGAGCCTGAGAAGCCACCAGCTGCTGGTGAAGAGTCGAAGGTGCTGGCAGTAAATGGTCATGATCCTGAAGTCACAAAAGTGCATGAAATGGAAGAATTGATTGTGACAGTGGCTGAAGAGAAAAAAGAAACAGAGATTGATGACAGCTTGCCTCATGAAAAATCGGAGACAGAGTCAGTTCCCAGTGCTGTGGCACCAGAACCAGATGAGTCATCTGAAAAGATCTCTGACCCGGTCACAGCTTTAGACACAGAACCAGAAAACGGTCAGCCTGAACAACAGGCTGAGCCAGAGAAGGCCCCAGAACCTTTGCCCATGCAAACACCTCTGGCAGAGAGTGCCCCTGTACCAGAGCCAGAAAAATTGGCAGAATTGCTTCCCGAAGCTGAACTACCACAGCAAACATTACCTGAACCAGTCACACTGCAGAAACCAGTAGAAACACAACCACTCAGCCAAGAGGACAAAGTGTCAGAACAAGTGGAGACTGAGGCCAAAGTGCAGGCAACCATGGATACTGGGGCAGAAGTAGCCAAAAAAGAGGCAGAAAATGACGTCGCGGCTGAGCCTGCAAAGGAGGAGAGAGTGGAAAAACCAGTAGAGACGGTTTTGGAGGCAGGAGCTTCTTCTGAGAATCCAACAGAAGCTGCTTCAGCTGAAGTCGTGAAATCTCTAGAGGACAAAAAGGAAGCTGAGCAAGAAAAACCAGTGGAGTCTGATACTCAGAAGGGAGCTCAGGCGGCAGCAGAAGGTGAAGCTGTTAAGTCTGAGCAGAACGAGGCTGAGCCTGAGAAGGCAGAAGATATAGTTCCTGCATCTGGCTCGCTGTCCTTTGCCCTGCTGGAACAAGAGCAGACCAAAGACGCCCTGCGCACCTCTCGCACCCTCATTGTCCTCAGAGGCCTTCCAGGAAGTGGTAAGAGTTTCTTGGCATGTGCCATAGCTGATGCCTACAAAGACCACTGCTCTGTGATCTCTGCTGATGACCATGGTGTAAAGCCAGAGAATCCAGATTCATCTGCAGATGGATACAAGGCTCTGGATGAGGCCGTGGTGAGCCACTGCAGTGGGGGAACAGCTTCCCCTGTGCTTGTAGTGGTGGATGACACCAACCACACCCAGGATCGGCTGGCCCGCCTTGGGGAGATTGCTGAGGCGCACCATTTTGTTGCCATCTTCCTGGAACCACAAACAGAATGGAGCAGAGATCCAGCACAGCTGTGCAAGAAGACCAAACGAGGACTGGAGGTGGCCCAGTTAGAGGCCATGAGAGCTCCACTTGAGGAAGTGTCCATTCCTCTTTATTTTGGCTGGTTTCTGCTCTCCACTGTCCAGGAAAAGGTTAGGTGCACTTCAATGGACTTCCTTAAAACGCTGGACACCTTGGAGGCCTTCAAGAAACACATGATAGACTGTGAGTGTTTTTTTGTTTTTTTGTTTTCTTTACAAGTTGTTTTTCTTCATTACACAAGTGAGAAATATCACATGAATCTTTCATCTTTGGCATGACTAAGATGCAACTGACTTTGCATTGTATTCACAGTCACTGGTAAAGCAGAGAAAGAGGTGGATCTGGAGCAGTACTTTGAAGCCAAAGGATCCCTCCATTGCACTACAAAATTCTGTAACTATGGGAAAGCAGAAGGTGCTAAAGAGTATGCAATGAAGCCAGTAAGAAAATCTGTCATTTCATTGTTAGGAATGCTTACTGAACAATGCAAGAAACAATCTGAATAACAACCAAATAGTTGTATTAAAGTTAATCCTGTGTTTTCTTTTTATTTTCCTGCTCTTTAGGCTGTCAGAGATTTCTATGGCTCTACATCAGAGCTGTCACTGACTGCTCTCTTTGTCACTCCTCGCACTGTTGGTGCCCAAGTGTCCCTCACTGAGGAGCAGCTTCTGCTGTGGCCAGACGATGCTGAAAAGGAGGCAGCGTCCATTGTCCCTGCAGCTGCCTCCCTGCCCGTGGGAAGCCGCGCCCACGTTACTCTCGGGTGTGCAGAGTGTGTCGACCCAGTTCAAACAGGCCTGGATCTGCTGGAAATCCTGGCCCTGAAGCAGGAAGGCCAGCAGGGGGAGACGGTTGAGGAGATGGAGCTCGGCCCGCTGACCTATTTCGGTGAAGGAAGGTGGCTGCTCTGCCTCAGAGAGCCCATCTGTGCTCCAGCCTGCTTCTCCAGCCACTTTAAACGCAAGGAGCTGGAGCCAACCAAAAAAGAACCGGAGAAGAAAAAGAAGCCAAAGTGCACCATACTGTAAATGGCAAACAAGGGGATGTGTGACCGGGATGACTGGTGAATTAAAATTTAGGCTTACTCTGTGTAAGGTTTGTGTGTTTGTGCAGTGTTTAGGGATTCAATAATAGCCGCCCTAAATCCACAAGCTGTGTGCCTTTACTGTTGATTTGCACCACAACCCAAGATGCCTTCAATCCAGTTAGGCTTGTTGTTGTCAGCGTTCAGTATCTTGTTTCACATATCAGTGCCAGAGTTGCAGTGCCTGGCTATTCGCTGAGGTGTTGTTAGCTGCAGTTTTAGATAGAATAGCCTCCTCCCACAGTTCCACAGTTACCTTAAGCTTAGATGTTCTGTACATGTCAATGTTTCTCAATATTCAGATGTGAATGATAAACTAGGTACTCTCATTGCATGCATCCCAGGTTAACAGTAGCAAAAGATAAACACATTTCTGACCTAACAATAGCTCTGTCTCTTCAACATACTTGTCTGGTCGATCAGCTTAGTTTAAATTCAAAAGATAAGCTGCAATTTCCGTCTGTGCGTTCAGCCTAGGAATTAATTGCTCCAATAACATATGGGCCAAAGTTATCTCTTTGATTAAGTGTATTAGGGTGATGTCATTCATAGAGGTTCTTCCTTGTAAAATCATTTGCACTGTGCATAATTTCAAAGGGAGAATGCTGATGAATTTGGCATTTGTTTCAGCAGCTTGCACTTAGTACTTATTATGCTGTGAAACTTAGTCCATGTTTTCAATCTTTTCTACTGCGCAAGACTGCAACATTGATCCCTTTTATCCTCTTTGAAGAGCACTTCATATATTGCATTTTCACTTGTATCCTCTGCGACTGTAATTTTTGAAGGTCAACTCCTACTTTGTGTAGCTCCTTTGAATCACTATTTTTGCACTTGTTTTGTACACTTAATAAAAAAGAACATGCTTTGCTCCAGTACTGCTGTTTGCTGTGTATTCAGTACTGTCAATTTACTTTGGCAAGCGAGCTGTCTGTTATCAGGGGAGAGTATGTCTACACATGCTTATTTTCTCACAGTGTTAGCATGTAGTTGACTGTATTAACCGGCAGAGGGCTGTAATTGCTCACTGTGGTATTAAAAAAAACAACAACAACAAAAAAAAAACATGATTTGCGATGTTTCAAATTTCACTGACAGTTTTCCACAGACTATAGCTCTCCTTGTCAGATGTCCCCTCAACTTGTCTGTGTACAATGATCTGGCACTGTACAAATCCTGAAAGATTAAATCATGAATGGTGACATCAACTCTTACCCAGACTTGGTTTTAATGGGGTAAGTGCTCAACTGTCATCTTCCCACTCCAGTTCATCCACTCGTTACCTCATAGGTTGCCCTCTTTTGCATTAAGAAATCCTTCAAACGTTGCAGTTGATGTTGCAACTTCTTATGTTAATACAATGTCACCTGCCTCATTCTACAACACATTTTGTTCCAAAGGGGTTCCTGTGTTGCAAATTGTGAGAGACAGATAGTGAGACCATTGACCCTCCACCATCACCTCACTGTCTTTGTGTTGGCTGTGCAGGATCCAGTGGTTTCTTCATTGGCTGGTGTGTAGATAAAGAACGGTCAACCAATCAACATCAGCAGCAGACAATTGCCCTGTTTTGTGGTTTGTGAGGGAGCAGATGAAACAAATGATGCCTTCATGTAACCCCCGGAATAATTTGGTCCAATAATCTGGCATTCACTTGGTGGAAAATTCAAATGTTTTTGATGGAAAATATTTAGAGAAATTCTGTGTAAGTGTAAGCGGTCACACCCGGTCATTAAGTCAAATTAACCATAATGCACTTGAATAATAGGGTAAATCCTGCATTTACAATATGATTTAAACTAGGCCTAGACTTGCAAAATCAAGTAAAACTACTCAAGGTCAAGGTGAATGTTATTTAGGTTTATATAATTACTATAGGTAATGAAATGCTTTTTAAACTGATATTTAAATTAAATATTTTCCACGGATGGATACAACAACACGCAGAGTTGCTGCATGTTTGAGTGCTTGAATGAAGTAACGAAAACGTACATGAATTTGTGTTTTCATTTGATGCTGTTAAAGCAAAAATAAGAATGCATTTACGTATTTACCGATAATGTGAATAAATAATGAACTCCTTCACAGAATTATGTTTCGTCTAATATAAAAACCTTCAACTTTTGTTTTTATTTGCTCTCAATGTTGGTGCGCAGCTTCCCCCCCCCCACACTCCCTGAACGCAGCAATAGAGCATGGTGTGGATTGAGCCAATCAGAGGCCAGAAAACATGAGCCAAGCCTATCAGCAGATGAACGGTGGAGACAAAACTCCCAGGAAGCGTCTTTCTCAGACAGCAGAGTCTCCACAGGCGGCCTGAGTGGAGCTGCACGGCCGGGGAAAACACCCAAACCAAGCCCCGACACACTTCCACGACTGGCTGGGTTGGAAAAGAAAAAGCAGGCAAACACTGCCGCAAGAAAGTAAGTTTATAACCAGCTTTTAAAGTCAGTATTGTACTTTTGTCTGCATCCTCTAACTCTTTGTCTTTGTTAAAGGAGCAGAAGATAAAAACAAGTTGAACTGCTTGCTCCACAGCAGCCCCGTGTTAAACCTGTGTTACTGCCACATCATTGGCATATAGGGAGGCTGAACAACAGCTAAAATATTCTTGATTCGTTGGAAACGTGAATAGGTGCATTGTTGTCTGACCGGTTTGTAAATGAATGAATGAATGAATGAATGAATGAACCACTTGGCAAAATCCTTCCTCGAGGATTTGTGACTCAATGCTCCTGCAAAGCCATGCATGTTTGTATGAGTTATCAGGTTAAAATCAAAGAAGTGAAAAGTTAACTTAGTTCTTTTTAGTTTATTTTTTGGCATTTCCTCTTACCTTGGTTTAGTGTTCAGGTTCGCTCCAAGTCGATATTGCTTACTCTCTGGTCATCAATCATCCCCTATTTTCTAAATGTACCTTTGTCTTATCTGGATCAATGTTACAGCTGTCCTGGAACAGCGATATTTAATATCTCAGGTCAGCTGTACAGGGAAAGTTGATGATGTATGTTCAAGGATGGGGCTCTGGATAAACCATGATCGGCTGGCTGTGGTGACTCAAGGACATCAATAATCAATAGTGAGAAAGGTCCATGACAGTCCCATTAATCTGTTTAAGAAATGGCAGCCTGGGCTGCAGTGTAAAAGGGGGGAGTCCAGTTAGAGCCAACATCAGGGCTTTCAGCTTAATGAAACAAAGAGCAGGTCCTCCATCCCTGCAAGGATGCTCATTCAGGGCTGAGAGGATGATAATCAGGGAAGGTCTCTTATGTTATATGCCACATTTCTCACCTTTTGATGATTTGATGTTGACGCAGTTACATTTGCCTCATGAACCCGTCCTGCAGTACCTCCAGTCAAACTGTTGGTCGATCCGGTTATTAAACAATAAATTTTTTCATAAAAAAAACCATCAAAATAATGAAAGGTGCCCATTGGGAAAGTCCTTTGAGCTCAAACAGACTAAAACCTAAAAGATATTGATTAAGTAAACACAGGAGACCAGGAAAGGCAGCAAATCCTCACAAATGAAAAGCAGCAACTGGGTTATGTTTTTTTTTTTTGTTTTTTTCCCCTGCAATATAAAGATCGAAACAGTTAATCATTAATAACAAGAGCTGTTAATCATGTTTACAAGTAGACTCACATTCACATTAAATTTTTTCAATCATTCATGATTTTTCAAAATCATTAAACAGAAGTTGTGTGATGTGTGTATCCTCTGTACAGTCAAGGTACAGAAAACTGCTGTAAAGATCACAGATCTCTAAAAGTCATCTTTATGATGAAGTGAATGAACATCACTGATCATGCTTAGACTTTAAAACCAGGATGTCCTGTTGTAAGGTGTGTGTGTGTGTGTGTGTGTGGGCTGGATGTCGCTGTGTGAGATGTGTGGCCACAGATTAAAGGTCACAGCTCCGCACTGCTCCAATAAGCTTTAAGAATAGTTATATAGATTATTGAATTTCTTCTTTTATATCCATCACTTTCCACCACTTATCGAAATTTATACACCTAAGGTGTTTTCAGCTCTGTTAATAAGTAGGTCACTACAGGTCAAAGTGAAGTTGCTCTGCAGTCGTGCTCGAGTGAATGGAGTCCAGTCCTGCTGCTGTTGCCTCATTAGTATTTGATTGTTTTGGGGCCAAATACGTTTCCATTACCCTTTACACTGTAGGTCAAACAAACCAAGGCTGATGAGTTTTTGCCCCTCAGGCCTCACTGTCTGTGTCTTACGTCATTCAGTGCATTAGAAACAGAAATTATGACTGTGCAAATGTGACAGATGTCTGTACTTTGATTTTATAGCATTCTCATTAATTCTGTAGAGTTAAATGTTGCAGAGCCGTCTTTCAATCATTTAGTGGTCAGACTAGTTCCTGACAGTTCTGACAGCAGGCATTTTTAAATTCTCAAGGGGTCTCCTGTTAAATCCAAAAGAAGCATTTCTTTTCCCTGTCCATCATTTAGGTCTGCTGTATTCTGTATTCTGTATTCATTCATCCACATCAGTAAATAGATTAATCTCACTGCTCATCTCCCTCCTCCGATCTTCCCATCCTCTTATCCAGTCTAGACTGAAAGAGTCATGTCGACCAAAGCCATCTCCGAGCAGACAGGGAAGGAGTTCCTGTACAAATACATCTGCACATCAGCGGCTGTGCAGAACCGATTCCGTTATGCCAACGTGACAGCAGAGACTGACTTTGAACGACTGGCGCAAGAGCACCCATGGCTGCTCACAGAGGTAAGACCAAAGAGCAGTGGGGACGAAAATCTAACTATATGGTGGAGTAAAATTTTCTTTATGTCAGATTTGTAGCCCATGAATGTCCAAGACACAGGCTCGCTGTGGAAATGATCTCAACTTATACAGACAATTACTCAGGCTGGAAGTAAAGTGGTCTGTTGGTGCTTGTTATCTAGTGTCATGGACAGCAAAGTGATCCAGAAGCTTCAACCTGAAGAGAAATGTTCACTCGGCCACTCCACATGAAGGACAAGTTCAGCAGAGACAGGAATTTTTGGTTCCATTCTGCCCCTCCCAGATTTGTCTTTACAGTCAAATAATATCAGATAGATAGGCAGTAATAGATGCTAATTGAATCACTCTATGACTCATCTTGTCTCTCCGTCACTGAGGGTTTTAATCTGGAAGATACGAGGATGATGCAGAGGACAGATTCACGGAGATATGTGCTACCATAGAATTGATTAGGAAATTGCATTAACTTTCACCCTCAGCCTTCTGTCCCTTTGCTGACTGGCGAGCTCCCATGTACTAATGGCTCCACTGTCATAACTCATTCCCTTTTTCTGACTTGTAAGTGAGAGGAAATGGGCTCCATCGGCAGCAGCTGGATGTTATTCAGCGTTTGTGCCATCAGTGAATCATTCGTATGAGAGATTCCTACCTAAATAATGTGCAATGCATCTTTCAGGTGACGCGTGTTACCTGGAAACCTGTGATTTGTTGTTAAAATGAAGATAAGAATAATGATCAACCATCACCCATTAAGTTGTATCAAATATTAGTTTGATGCCTTTCCGTCAACATGAAGTGGTGGTGCCAGTTTATGTTATCATTTTCTTTTCCCACCAGAGGCTGGTGGTGAAGCCAGATCAGCTGATCAAGAGGCGAGGGAAACTGGGCCTGGTCGGTGTCAACCTAGATCTGAATGGTGTCAGAGAGTGGCTGAAGCCCCGCCTTATGAAAGAGACTATGGTATGTCACCCACCCTCTGCTTCTCCGTCTCTGCAATTTCTAAGTCAATTACCTGCAGCCATCCCAACACTGAAGGGGTGTGCTTTTCTCAGCAATCCTACGATCAATATTATCCCGGTGCTTTACTCAGACCCTCCTCCCGCTGCCCTTTCCTTCACCCCCTGTTGCACTGGTGCGTTTGGTTTCTTTGTATAATTTTGCCGGATGCTGAGGCATTCAGTGTTAGTCTGCTGGTTGTAAATCAGTCCAGCCAGCTGAGGTGAGTGCAGTTAGTGAATAAGCAGCCAAGTCATTTATCTAAGCGGCATAACCACAGCACAGAGGATCCATCACTTTGCCACAAAGACGCTGCTCTGCCTCATAAACCATGAAGTAAGTTACAGAGAGACACAGACGCCTCATAAAATACTGAAGAAGAGTGTGTGTTTGTGTGTTGGTATGCTGCATCGCTGAGGTTGTGTGGACGCGTCTCTTCAGATGAGATGAAACTGTCAGCTGCTCCTGGTGGCAATAAATAATAATAAATGAAGTCACTGCTGTATCGTGGACAGATGGTGCAGTATTTCAGCTTGCTGGATCTTCACTGTCCCTGAGAAACCGAAAGTGTTTTAGCCTGAGTTTAAGAAACTTCACAATTGTAACACCATATGACATTCAATGGCTGCCATAAATTTTACCTTGTGCAGCATATGTGTGCAAATGTTAGCATGCGAGCACACTAAACTAAGATGGTAAACATTGTAAACATTAAACTTGCTGAGATTGTTAGCTTTGTCATTTTGAGCATGTATCAGGTTATTATTAGCATTTAGCTCAAAGCACCACTCGACCTGAATGTAGCCTCATTGTTCAGCTAGCATGGCTGTAATTGGTGAATGAAAGTAGCATAAATCTTCAACCTAATACAACAACTTGGTTTTGTTATATATGCTCTAATTATTAAAGAGTATGGCTCCTACATTCAAGCTTTTTGTTTGACTGCTAATTACTTCTAAGTTACTGTATATACAAGCCAGCAAGAAGTGTTTAGTGGAGCATGTTGCACTCTGTAGCTGTAGATAATTTAGTTTTACAGCAGAATATTTACACTTTTTCCATTCAACATATCCTGTTACTTATTTACTTCCATATGGTTTTCACCAGTTTTTCATTGCTCCCCTATGCTGCACTCACCACGAGTGGTTCCGCTGAATTATTGCGACACAAATTGCCTTTACAAGATGAGTGTCTTCCTCTTTTCTTCTCCGAGAAGCACACAGAGGTGACATTTATCTAAAAACCTGTTCTGTTCTTTTCAATAAGATACGGTATGTTTGTTTTGTTTTGTTTTTGTCCCCCCCACCCATCATAGGCCTCCTTTTTCTTTTCACTCTTCAAAATGGAAACCCCGTCTCTCCCTTTTTATTTCTTCCCTCTGTTCTCTCTGCTGGTCCACCTTTTAGACTGTTGGCCTTTACAGAGGAATAATGACAGTCAAATGACTCACCAAATGAGCTGTGGCTGTGTTCTTGGGGCTTTGCGGGCGTAATATATGCCAACATTTCCCTTCACCAAGACCTGTCTCCTTTTTTCTTTTTGCACCACATGATGGTCACCTTTGTTTTAATAGTCAAATTTTGTCTGACTGAATAAGGGGGATAATATGAAGACCACAGAGCCTCTTTAGCATATATTAAAAAAGATTTTTTTGATCCTCAGGTGGGAAAAGCCAAGGGTATTCTCAAGAACTTCCTCATCGAGCCCTTTGTCCCCCACAAGCAGGTAAATCTCCTCAGACAACCCTCAGTTTCTATTTATACCTTATTACTTATATTAAAACATACCTTCGATCTAAGATAGATTAATGAGGTGACATTTCTTAATTGATACCTTTGTCAACTCAATGGTCCATTGTTCAGGAGCAGGAGTTCTACGTCTGCATCTATGCCACACGGGATGGAGACTACGTGCTGTTTCACCACGAGGGAGGTGTGGATGTAGGAGATGTGGACGCCAAAGCAAATAAGCTGCTAATTGGTGTGGATGAGAAAATCAGCGAAGAATCCGTAAAGAAAGAGCTGCTGACTCACGCACCAAATGACAAGAAAGCGTAAGTTGGATAGTATTTAGAGTTTCGGGTAATGACGCGCAGCAGTGAATTAATCATGATATTGGAGGACTAGATCATTAAATTATGTAATCCAGTCTAAATCCAGTCATACTGTTCTACAACACACACAGGTTTTATAAAAGGACACAGAAATACACATGATACATTGAAGTACTTCAACACTAAATTACTTCTAAGGCAAAAGTGCATTTTATTTATAGTAAATTCTTGACCACTGGTCGGAAAACAAAAGCATAATTTAATTGACGTAAGAGACAGTACTTGGCAGTAGGCATGCGAGGGGGCAGGAGGAGCTGGATGGAGGTTTCCATTAGACAAATGACAAACTCCTTCCCCTACGTGACATGTTTTCAACCAGCTTCCACCCCCAGCCAATTTTACATTGCAGCCGCATTCACAGCACGTCTGCTTTATTTTGATGGGCACGGTACACTGGCTCACCCCCTCAGACCCCTCCAATCCATCTCCCCAGCAGTGCTCTTAGGATGGCAGATTCTGGCTGGACTCACTGTCTTGGCTGACATTGAAGAAGCCGCTCCAGGAATCATTCTGCCACCCGCGACTCACCTCCTCACCTCACACACTCTCCCTCTCTCTCCCCCCTCACACTTCAGATTGAAAACAAGTGCAGCACTCAGCCTTTTTTTTCTGCCCTACCATCAGAATCAGACATGTTGTGAAGCTGAGTCACTCTGGGTCTGGGTCACAGTTTTCTCTGAGGAGCGCGAGTTCTGACCAGGGGCTGACAGTGTTACACAAGGCTCTGAGCTGCCTCGACAACTGACAAGCAGGAGAGGAGAACAAAATACTGCCTCGCTCCTCCTTTCCTTCCAGTAACAACCCAGGCTACTTTTCACTGCTGTGTCTTGACATGTGAAGGAGGAAGGAGGAAGTAAATTAGATTATTGTGTATCTGACAGCAGCGTCTGCAGATAATTTACGGGTACATTGTTTCCTGTCCAGCTTGGCCTTTATAATCCTTCAGTGATATTGCCTCTTGTTTGTCAGGGTTTAAATCATATATGCCTGTTTCATTATGGCATAGTCCATTTAAAAAGCAGCATATTGTGCCATGTATGTTATAGATATGCAGTATCACTGGAAAAATAAAATGCCCAAGGCTTTAACTTTGGTGTCATTTTAAGGGAAATAAATTTATTGAAATATATGTCAACTTGAATGTTTAGTATGTTAGATGATTAAATGGGTATTTGTGTATTCAGTTGCCAAATAGTTTTCTCTTTCTAACCTATTTGGAGTTACTGTTATATTAATAGGTTAAGATTTACGACTGCAACTAAATTGTTTTGTTTTTAGATAGATGATAAATGTCAAGAAAAAAAAATTATATTACAATTTCTCAGAGCCCAAATGTGATGTTGTCAGATGCTGGTTTTATGTGATCAGCAGTTCAAAATCCAAGTAAAGCGACTTTTGTTTTTTTGGGTTGGGTTTTTTTTTTGGTGGGGGGGGGTTGATGAAAAAAAACTAAAGACAGAAGCACTTTTTAGAAGATTGTATCAATAAAGGTTTTTTCTTGAATTGTGAATCAAACAACTACTTTAAAAACTAAATAGGTGAGATGAATCTTCAGTTTTTTTTGTGATGTGATTGTTTGACAACTAACCAGACTAAAATGTCACGTATTGTCTCTGCAGGGTCCTGGCCAGCTTCATTGTAGGACTCTTTAACCTGTATGAAGACCTGTTCTTCACATACCTGGAGATCAACCCACTGGGTAAACTTTTTTTTTTTTATCTATATATTTAAAAAAACAAATCCACAGTAACATGACAAGCTATGTGTTAACAAGCAGTTGTGATGGCATTTACACTCAACCTCAACACAAATTCATAAATATTTTATCACATCACTAAATTAGAAAGGGAACATCAAAACGAAACCAGGAGGAAGAAGTTAATTCTGCCATATTTTTAACACTGAGGGAAGAAATGGGTAAATAATTCATGCACTTGCTGTTTGATGAAGGCCGTGTGGTTTTATAACGTGTGTTTATAATGAATAATTGGGCATCAGTATATGCCCTATGGCAGCTGTTGTTGGTGTGCTGAGACTGACTCTCCCTGCTTTGATGTCATATCACCTCCTCCCAATCTTCCCTTCCTTTCTACCTCCTGTAGGGACAGCAGGAATGTTTCAGGTCACCCGGACCTGATTACCAATTTTTCCTTTACCTATCTGAAGCTCAGGTCCTGTGCTAATTTGGTGAATCTCAGTAGGTGGCTGTTTTTTGTAACTCTTGTTCAGATAACAATCCTTACATTTTTATTTGCACCTCCTCAGTGGTCACGAAAGATGGGGTTTACGTGCTGGACATGGCAGCCAAGATTGATGCCACAGCTGACTACATCTGCAAGGCCAAGTGGGGTGATGTGGAGTTCCCGCCTCCTTTTGGCAGGGAGGCCTATCCTGAGGTGATGGGGGACTAACACTGCACCAAAATTGAGCCAGTCAGCATTACAGAGCTGGTTTTGCCATCCAGTCAGGGGGGGGGATTGCTAAATGAAGCATTTTTTATTTGAAGTTGAATGTAAAACTAGCCAAATAAATAGATTTATAAGCAACTAAAGACATATTTTTCAATTTTAAAATTTGATTCTCATTAAAAGTACAATAGAAAATGTATGTTGCAGTTCATACTGCCCCAGCTGCTCCATGTAGACTTCATTAGGAAGTTTAGTTTCAACACACAACTGTTAAACAGCCTTTCAGAGTCATTGTCATAAGGTTGTCTGAACAGAGAGCTGTAGACTGTCCCCTTCCATTGAAACTGTTGTGTATTAACTTAGAAATAACTGCATAATAATCATAAAATGAAAAATACAGTTTTGATGTGCAAAGGTTATCTATTTTTGGCTGATGTGTGCAGTTCGAGACAGAATGTCTGCACCAGACGGGCTGGTCTAATTGGGCTGCTGTGAGTCTTGAGTGTGGAGGGAGGGGCAAGCGGCAGGTGTCCTTTGATTGGAACATTGTTTATTCCCAGCCACCAGCTGTGGCCCAGACAGTCACAAACAACCTCTGATGTACATCACATCCACTACCAATTGTTATAAAAATCCAATATTCCTAATAACCGACTCTTTAAAATTAATCCAAGCACATGTAATGAATTATAGCCAAATGAAGTGGTGCTTGTAAAGGCTGCTCTGATTAAGTCAGTAATTGCCTGCCCCCTCCCTCTCTTACATCTTGAGCAGCCATATGACCATCCTCTAGCCTCTTCATTGACCTTTTCTTTGATTTTTGCAGGAGGCTTACATCGCCGACCTGGACGCCAAGAGTGGCGCCAGCCTTAAACTCACTCTGCTCAACCCCCGAGGAAGGATCTGGACCATGGTGGCAGGAGGTGGAGCATCAGTAGTGTACAGGTATCCCACCACAGTGCAAGACTCAACTCAATATATTGTCCTGCATAAACAAGAATCCATTAACCACGTATGAAATAATTCAATTGAACACTTTACTTTGATGCTTAAGTTGTCCCCTGACTTTTTTCCTCATTATATCGATTTCACTGCACATAATTATTTAAGCATTAGGGGAGTATGCCAGGGATACAATAGTGAGACTGATGATGCAGCAGCTCAGACTCTGCCTCTTCAGCTTCCAGCTAAATTGGATTCTTAAATACTGCTGTTTTTAGTGCGAGTCTGGAGGAATGAGCTCTGCCGTCTGTCGGGGGTGTAAAGCGTGACAGGCAGCGATGTCAGCCACGACTAATTATTCCCTCTGCGCAGAAGTTGTTGTGTCTGTTTACAGTGCCGTGTCAATTCAGAAAATATGGATGGAGTGCATTTAGTCTCGTGTGTTAAGGAGTTTGTGTTTATTGTTGGAGCTGGGAAGAAAACAGCAAAGGAGATAAATACCTGCTGTCAGTTTAGCTCTTTCCTCTGTATGTGTGACTAATGTAAACCTCTCTTAGTGACACAATCTGTGACCTGGGTGGTGTCAACGAGCTGGCCAATTATGGGGAATATTCGGGAGCGCCAAGCGAACAGCAGACATATGACTATGCCAAAACCATCCTGTCGCTGATGACCAGAGAGAAGCACATTGATGGTAGGAAAACAGATGTGACAACTTTCTGCAGCCACTGAGCGAAGGTCCCCCCGCCAAAAAATATTGTGTCAATTATATTATTTCCTTTCCAGGAAAGGTCTTGATCATTGGGGGAAGCATTGCAAACTTCACCAATGTTGCAGCAACTTTTAAGGTACAGTAGAAGATGTTTTTTTCTTTGTTTTCTTAGCCTGATATTGTTCCCGTTGACATGCTAAGTATCTCCGTGTGTTTGCTAGGGGATTGTCAGAGCCATCAGAGACTATCAGGTACCACTCAAGGAGCATGAGGTTACCATTTTTGTCCGCCGTGGCGGCCCCAATTACCAGGAAGGCCTCAGAGTGATGGGAGAAGTTGGTATGAGATACATTCTTCCTTTTGAGTTTTTTAAATCTGTGAGCACCTGCAAGTTTTCATGCACCATACTCATACCTCGTCTCCTCAGGCAAGACCACTGGGATTCCCATCCACGTCTTTGGCACAGAAACTCACATGACAGCCATCGTTGGTATGGCACTGGGCCACAGGCCAATTCCAAACCAGCCTCCTGTTGCTGCCCACACTGCCAACTTCCTGCTCAACTCCAGTGGCAGCACATCGGTATGACACATAATGGCTCCATGGAGACAAATAGCCTGTCACAATGTCCTGTCGGCTCACTGTGCAAGGATGATGATTAAACTCACCAGTACTGTGGTGCAGTTTAGTAACAGAGTGAGCAGGAGACCTGCATGTCACAATCTCTGTCAGCAACTACTGTCATGTCCTTTTTAGTGAACCAGATTAACAAAAGCCCCTTGGCTCTTTTGTGTGAGAGCATTGGACGACGTTGTTGACTGCTCTTACTCAAATAGTCGTGAGGTACAGTTGCCCACTGCAGCTGCCTCAGGGCATCCATTAGGACTGTGCAGAGTTTCAGCAAAGAGAGCGCATGTGTGTGTTTGTGTGTGTGTGTATGTGTGTGTGCCTCCACATATTCACACACATGCATTTATTTGTCCGTTTACTTAAATGTGGAAGTGGAAATGTTAGTGTATTATGAATTAAAAACCATTGTCATTGTATTTTGTTTTGTTATTTTCAGACACCAGTGTCCAGCAGGACCAGCTCTTTCTCTGAAAACAAAGTCAGACTAGAGGGCTCACCAGCCAAGAAGGCCAAATGTGGCGCTCCAGTTGGTTAGAAAACACACGCACGCACAGACACACACACACACACACACACACACACACACCCCACAGTACTGGGATAACTCCTGAGGACTTTATGTGTTTTCATTCATGGCTCCTCTGCTAGACAGTATCACACTAGAGTGGCCTTGTGATCATGCTTGGTTGGATCTAGGTGTTGTGTTATAGCGCCCTCTCTGGACAGCAGAAGGACACTGCAATACATCTTCATACCTTAACCTCCTGAGGCCTGGGCTTTTTATTTGGTATGAATGTTGATGGGAATTGTTGGGCATCTTGAGTGTACAACGATCATTGAAATGTGTTTTTGTGACCACAAAATGACAGAACATTTAGCCTCATTTGTGGACGTTTTAAGTTAAGTTAAATTAAATATAAATATAATGGCACAGAGAACCCCAATTTTCATGTCCTCATATGAGGATGCAGGCTATGAGGAGGCTACAAATCTGTACAATGCAACAACCCCAGACCCCACAGAGCACGCCCATTTTTGTTAGCCTATTTTCAGTTTCTATCTTTAATAGCTTTCCTCTCCCTGTAGCCAAGGCAAATACCCTCTTCAGCAAACACACCAGGTCCATAGTGTGGGGCATGCAGACCCGGGCTGTACAGGGCATGCTGGACTTTGACTATGTCTGCTCCAGAGATCAGCCATCTGTCGCAGCTATGGTCTACCCATTCACGTAAGCTTGCTCTGTCCTCTGTTTGTTAACATTTGTTTGATGTAAGTAATACGACTGTTTGCTGTATATTAAAATATACTTTCTACATGGCTGGCCTCCAGGGGAGACCATAAGCAGAAGTTCTACTGGGGCCATAAAGAGATCCTCATCCCCGTGTATAAGAACATGAGTGATGCCATGAAGAAGCACCCAGATGTGGATGTGCTCATCAGTTTCGCCTCTTTGCGTTCAGCCTTTGATAGCACCATGGAAACCATGCAGTACCCGCAGGTAAACGCCCTCCTATACCATTGGGAAGCTTTAAATTTGAAGCAACGTTCAGAGCTTAACCCTCTCTCTTCAATTGCTTTCAGATTCACACCATTGCTATTATTGCTGAGGGCATCCCTGAAGCCCACACCAGGAAGATAATCAAGGCAGCAGATCAGAAGGGTGTCACAATCATTGGACCAGCAACTGTTAGTCTTGCTTTGCTTTTCACAAGATGACTCAGAATTTCCCTCAGTATCCTCTCCATCCTGCAAACTGTCATCTTTTAAATTTTCCTCCAGGTTGGAGGAATTAAGCCAGGCTGTTTCAAAATAGGGAACACAGGAGGCATGCTGGATAACATCCTGGCGTCCAAGCTCTATCGCCCAGGCAGCGTGGCTTATGTGTCCCGCTCAGGTGGCATGTCCAATGAACTCAACAACATCATCTCTCGTACCACTGACGGTGTTTTTGAAGGGGTGGCCATTGGTGGGGACAGGTATGTGACGGCTTTTCATCTCCAACATGTGGCTGCGTGTACTTTGTCTATAATTGTGACCTCTTCTGCAGGTACCCCGGCTCTGTGTTTACTGACCATGTGCTGCGCTACCAAGACACTCCTGGAGTAAAAATGATTGTCGTACTCGGAGAGGTGATGAATAAATCTACAGACGCCACGGCCTGCAGCCTTAAAACTTTGCTGCAATAAGTATCTGTTTCTGTCTATTTCAGATCGGAGGCACAGAGGAGTACAAGATCTGCCAGGCCATAAAACAGGGCAGGATCACCAAGCCAGTGGTGTGCTGGTGTATTGGCACCTGTGCATCTGTGTTCTCCTCAGAGGTGAGAGGGCAGTCTGCTGCATTTGAGGTACCATTTGGTACCTGCATTATGAGAGATTTAAAAGAATATATGAAATTTCTGACCATGTTGCACCTTTTCCCTCCCACCCTCAGGTTCAGTTTGGCCATGCAGGAGCCTGTGCCAACCAGGCCTCTGAGACAGCAGTGGCTAAAAACAAGGCCCTTAAGGAAGCTGGCGCCTTCGTCCCAAAGGGCTTTGATGAGCTGGGCGACATAATCAAGTCTGTGCATATTTGTGGTTACTACTTCAGTTCATCGTGCCTTTTGTAAATATTTGTTTGGATTTTATTTATTTATTGCTGTCCTTTTTCATCAATGCAGATCTGTTTATGATGACCTTGTTGCTAAAGGAGTTATCCAGCCAGCCGAAGAGGTGCCTCCCCCCACTGTGCCAATGGATTACTCCTGGGCACGAGTGAGTATGCCAATTCATTTGTGCTTTTAAAACAGAAGACAAATTTTATAGTTGCAATTAAAATGCCAAACATTTGACTAAATTACATTGTTTAAAATAGCAACAGATGGATAATTTTTGATGTCTCACTTTCCTCCTTGCCTTTGTTTGCCCTGCAGGAGCTCGGACTGATCCGTAAGCCGGCTTCTTTCATGACCAGCATCTGTGACGAGAGGGGTCAGGAGCTCCTCTACGCTGGCATGCCCATCACTGAGGTCTTCAAGTCAGAAATAGGCCTGGGAGGAACTCTGGGACTACTTTGGTTCCAGAGGAGGTCAGCATCTGATGCCGGCTTTCATGCTTAAAAAAAGTCTTGAGAAATCCTTCAACCCCAAATATTTACATTTCCTTTCTTCACTTTATTTGCAGACTGCCGAGGTATGCATGCCAGTTCATTGAGATGTGTCTAATGGTAACTGCTGATCACGGCCCTGCTGTTTCTGGGGCCCATAACACTATTGTGTGTGCCCGAGCCGGCAAAGATCTCATCTCTAGCCTCACCTCCGGTCTCCTCACCATCGTAAGATCCTGCTTCCTGTGGGGCATGTCCACTATTTACCTGCCTGCAAAAATCAACAGAGAATGTACATCTTTCTACTTTCTTGCCTTCTCCTCAGGGTGACCGCTTTGGAGGGGCTCTGGATGCTGCAGCAAAGCAGTTCAGCAAGGCGTTTGACAGTGGTATGCTGCCTATGGAGTTTGTCAACAAGATGAAGAAGGATGGCAAGCTGATCATGGGCATTGGGCACAGAGTCAAGTCGGTGAGTACCCCAGCTCCTGAGCACGTTGACATTCAGCTTTGACAGCAAAACAACAGAATTACGTTTGTGTAGAAGTTTTTCATGAATACTTTATTGAACAGTACAAGGAGTGCACGGCACTGAACTACCAATATTGCTTTAAGAAGGAACATGAGAGAAATGTATACAATTGATATGTACGGAAAAATTTGGGGTTAGTTCTTGACAAATCAAAACTAAGTGGAAGATGGATTTCACTGTTCCCTCAGATTAACAATCCTGACATGAGAGTCCAGATATTGAAGGACTTTGTGAAACAGCACTTCCCCTCCACGCAGCTGCTGGACTATGCTCTGGATGTGGAGAAGATAACCACATCCAAAGTATGATTCATTTTATTATCTCGTCACTAAATTATGGCACAGTATTTTTTAAGTGCATGATCATCGTTTTTATTTACCTCGCTGTGTCTTTGTTGTGTTAGAAACCCAACTTGATATTGAATGTGGATGGTTTTATTGGTGTGGCGTTTGTGGACTTGCTCAGGACTTGTGGTGGTTTTACAAGGTAAGACAATATGTACTGCTTTTGTTGACAAGGGTTGATGAAGTTTGACATTCTGGAAAAAATTCAAAAACCCTTTTCCTTCTGGTTCATCACACCACTACAGGGATGAAGCTGATGAGTTTGTGGAAATCGGTGCTCTGAATGGCATCTTTGTTCTCGGACGCAGCATGGGATTCATTGGTGAGTCATTGCTCTGTACAGACGCAACGCTCTGGTAATGTATGAAAGATTGCACAAGTTTATCTTGTATGTCATTCAATCCATCTCCCTAGGACACTACCTGGACCAGAAGAGGCTGAAGCAGGGTCTGTATCGCCACCCATGGGATGATATCTCCTATGTGCTTCCCGAACACATGTCCATGTAATCAAACGGTGCCAGCCACCAGTCTCTTCAGCCCCCACCCTCGGCTGTCAATCCTCCAGCCCATTCTGTGTTCTGTCACCTTGAAACAGTGTCATAATATAGGGAAGATGTTACTACTAATATAGCTGTAAATTACAAATATTAAAAAGAAGAACTTAATGTTTTTAGTTGTGGAAACCTGTTAGTGCTGCAGTCATGTAAATAATAGTAACGTCTACTAAAATGTGAAGTTCCAGTCACACAAAGTCAGGGTCTGACTGTTCGTCAAGGAGAGTTAATGATGAACCAGATGGGAGGTATTGAATTAGCACACTGTTGACCACCACCGCTTCAACAGTGAAGTACTATTATTTACACCCAAATTGTTGTATTAACCTTGCATGTGTGTCTATAACAGACGATTGTGTCTCTGTGCAGCTCTCTTTACTGTGCCATTTCAAAATCATGAGCTTGCTGCAGGGAGTAAGCACATCATGCAGTCATTCCTATAATATAAGAATATACTGTAGATAACAGCTATATATATATATATATAACATCTATACATAGATGTTAAATAGTAAAAATGCTATGTTATAATTTTTCCAAATGTTTTTGACAACAGGGAAACGGCAGTCTGCTTACTGTGGTGAATGGGACGGCTTAATGAGTCATTCTTGGCAGATATTGCCATTTGCTGTCTGCAGGAAATGTTTTCTCTCAGCTGGTGCATAATTTTGGAGTTTCCCCTACTAGGTTTTAAATGGAAGTGGAGAAAGGACATTAAATATGCGATCTTAATGTTTTTGTTTTATTCTTTTTCTTGCTATTAAGTGGATTGGTGCACAAAATGCAGTCCATTCTAATGCCAACATTCTTGTACCTTTTTAAGTCGACCCTATCTTGATGCTGCCAACATAAATGCACTAATCCTGCTTCGATAAGTTTATTTGTTCAAATATTTTTGTGATGGCACTACAAGGTTGCAGTTAAGTGTCATACATTTTCAAGGAGCAATGGGCTTGGTCTTGTTCCACCCTATTAAGTCATTCCATTTCCAGTGTTCAACACCGCCCATCAATTATGCTCTGACTTCTTGTTTACCAAAACCATGTAAGATGGCACACCCACAGTCAACATTCAAGTCTTAGTTTAGAGAATTAAAAACTATTTCCTGGTCATTATGTTTGCATACACTTGTTTGACTGTATGCTCATTTGACTGTAAGTTCAGGACAAATCTCTCTTCTGGAATCCTTGTTGAAATGAAATGTTATATATTTTCCCCCAATTCATGTGGTCCAAAGGAAAGTAAGCCGGATCCATCAGCATTACCACTGTCAACTTTTGTGCACTTGTAACAAAAATTGTAGAAAAACTCTGTGGACAACCACAGTTCTTTGTTTATAACCTTGTCCCTGTGAACTGGATGTGCCTCTGTACTGATTTTATTGTATGTTGACATCTGTGTAATTGAGAAAAAATAAAGTGTAATTATGAGAAGTAATGTAAAAATGTCTGACGTTATGTACAGTACGTGTCTTAAAAAACTACAAATATTTCTACTTAATATCTTTTCAAATCCAATGACAAATAGTAACTGAATGGACCGTCTTGGCTAAGGTAGTGTTGGACTACTTCCTAGATTTAAAGACTTAAGGTTGAAATTATTCAATTTATCTGAACCTTTACGGAAAAATAGTTCTGAACATTTTGTTTTATACAAAGTGTTAAAATTGTAGAATTGCAACCGCACAGAGCTTAATTTCGTAACTGTCTCACTTAACATGTTATTAATGGCCTGATAAATCCTTTAATTCACCTAGGTGTGTTTGTGGAGGTGTTCATGCGCCAAAGGATTCATTTCACTGGCTCACTCAGTTCCGCAGCCATCATAATGGCACCTGTGATTTTCTCATCGGACTTCATTAAAGGCCGGGAGATATTAAAAACATACCCAGTGTAAATAAACAGAGCCTGTAAACACAGAGATGTTTCTGAACGTTGAACCTAGTTTGTTGTTTTCACCTTTCTCAGAACACACGCGGGAGCCACAAGTTTTTGTACACGCGCACATCAGCTGCGTGGAGTAGAACGGTGGCTGACGTCGGCGGCGGTTACGCCTTTCACCTACTGCGCATGTCTGAGACTCCATTTGTGTTTACCTTGCTGAAGTCAGTTGCTCATTGGTAGTTTTCTAATGTTGCCAAAAACGGTGTCCTTCAGCCTTACTGGGATTTTTTTTATTTAAAAATAGGGCGTTATGCATTGAATATAATTATTAAGTTATTCTTATGTATGCTTAGCCGTTTATATACTGCATGATTATTGTTATTATCTGTTAAATCTGACAAAACAACATCAGGACTAGTGTGAAATAAAAAAGTGAGCTCATCGTTTAATGTCAGACTAAACTATCCTCTGTAAAATATCCTCTTTGCGGCAGAACTGTGAGTAATTTCAATATCTTACGTCCCTTTTAAGAGGCGGATGTTGTGGTCGAATGCGAAACGTACTCCGGGGCTGCCCTGTTTTGACTCCATGTATGTGTGGCTGCGTATGTCGCCTCCTTTGCTTCACTAGTTTATTTCATTTCCCATCTCTGCTCTCCTCCAGCGCCGGCAGCACGATGGCAGCTGCGGCCCCCAACCCGGAGGACTCCGCCCGGAGCGGCGGGAGCGGCGGGAGCGGCGGAACCAGCACGCCGAGCGCCCTCGCCGGAGACGGAGACGCGGAAGAGGCCGAGGACTTCACCTCCTCCTCCCACTGCTCGGAGCTGTCTCGGCGGCAGAACGAGCAGAGGAAGCAGGGCTTGTTCTGCGACGTGACTCTGGCCTTCAGCAGCGGGGCGGCTGCAGGCAGCGTCCAGATCTGTGAGTTTTCGGCCCACAGGTCTGTGCTGGCCGCGGCCACCGACTATTTCACCCCCTTGCTGGGAGGACAGTTCTCCGAGTCCCTGTCCGGACGGGTGGACATGAAGGAGTGGAGCTCAGAACTGGGGCCAGACCCGGAGACGGTGGAGAGTGTCATCCAGTACATGTACACCGGGGAAATACGGGTCAGCACCTGCAATGTTCATGAAGTCCTGGAGCTGGCTGATAGGTATGATCGGTTTACAGTCACCTGTGTGTGTGTGTGTGTGTGTGTGTTTGACAGAGAAGGTTTTTGGTAAGTATGAGGCCTAATGTGGATGCTCTGTTGTTTTTGAGCTAACTAGAAAACTAGTCTGATCTGGCACCATCGGTCAAAACAAAGTATAATCTATTTAATAGGAACGTTAATATAACACTGGACTGAGTCTGTTATTGTCTGCTGTACATTAGGTTCCTCCTGCTGCAGCTGAAGGATTTCTGTGGCGAGTTCCTGAAGAAGAAGCTGAGCTTGACCAACTGTGTGGCTGTGCACAGCCTCGCCCACATGTATACCCTGGACCAGCTGGCTCTACGGGCTGCAGACATGATCCGCCGAAACTTTCATAAGGTCATTCAGGATGACGAGTTCTACACGCTGCCCTTTCATTTGGTCCGTGACTGGCTGTCTGATGCAGAGATCACAGTGGACTCTGAGGAGGTTTTGTTTGAGGCAGTCGTGAAGTGGGTGCAGAAGAATCCGGAGGAGCGAAGCCGCTACTTTGAGGAGCTGTTCCGTCTTCTGAGGCTGCCCCAAATCAAGCCCACCTACCTGACCAGAGTGGTGAAAAATGAGCGCTTGGTGGCTGCCAATGAAGGCTGTCTCCGACTGGTGTCAGAGGCGGTAGAAGGTCATGCTATTCGCTTTGAAAACCTCAAGTCAGCAGACATGGAGCTCTGGTCATCCCACATGGCCTCCTTTCAGCCTCGCTTTGGCCAGAACATGGATGTTATCATGGTAGTAGGTGGAGTGTCCGAAGGAGGGGACTACCTGAGCGAGTGTGTGGGCTACTTCATTTATGAGGACCGTTGGGTGAACCTGCCACACATCCACAACCACCTAGATGGCCACGCCATCGCTGCCACAGAGTCTCATGTCTATGTAGCTGGTTCTATGGAGCCAGGCTTTGCTAAAACAGTAGAGCGATACAATCCTAATCGCAACACCTGGGAGCAGGTGAGCAACTTGACCACACGCAAGCACTCCTTTGGTCTTACCTGCATTAAGGATATCCTGTACAGCATCGGTGGCCATGGAAATTTCAGTCCAGGTTTCAAAGATGTCAGTGTGTACGAACCAGAGCAAGACAAGTGGCACAATCTTGAATCTGCCCCCAAAATCCTTCGGGATGTGAAGGCAGTGAGTGTTGAGGACCGCTATGTGTACGTCACGGCACGCACACCTGTCGATACAGATAATGAGGATGGACTGAAGACAGTGACCACTCGTTATGACACAGAGAGCCGCCAGTGGCAAGATGTTGACTCCCTGCCCCTTATTGACAACTACTGCATCTTCCAGATGGCTGTGGCCTCTACCAACTTCTACCACACAGCCTCCTGCTGCCCCAAGAGCTACACAGTGCGGGATGAAGTCGCCAGGCAGAAAATCAGTGTGCGCATCTCTGATGAGATCTTGGAGAGCCTGCCACCAGAGGTCACAAGCATTGAGGGTGCTGCCATCTGCCACTTCGATGAGGACGTCTTCATCATCGGAGGCTGGAAGAACAGTGATGATGTGGACAAGCAGTACCGCAAAGAGGCCTATCGCTACTGTGCCGAGAGAAAGCGCTGGATGCTTCTGCCACCCATGCCCCAGCCTCGCTGCCGAGCCACTGCCTGCCATGTCCGCATCCCCTACCGTTTCCTGTACGGCTGCCAGCGTTACCCCATGCCCCAGAACTTGGCCCGCCAGCGAGATCGCATGCAGCAGATGCAGCAGCTTCACCGGCGCACTCTTACCCTGCGCCGGCAGCTCCAGTCACAGATAGAGTGTTGAGCAGGCCACGGTCCGCTCATTCAAGAACTACATGGGGTATACCACAAACCATCATTCCATTGCAACCATCATCATCTACCCCCATTCATACATAACATGCTGCGATGGGTCTTGTGTTGCTCTCATATAACATTTCATTGGTTTAAACTCTGTGTCATTGCCACTTATTCTATGCTGTGTTGATGCCTGATTTGTCAAAAGCCATGAAATATGTGGTTTGGCATGGGCTGACCAGCAGGTGGTCTGTGAGGAGGGATAGGGCAGTTGTATACATGTGAATAAGAGTGTTATATAACAGCCAACAACTGAATATCCTTTTTGTCAAGTATGTTGGTATAGATACTGTTTATCTGTTTGTATATAAAAAGTATAAAGCTGTATATGTAAACATTTATATGGATATTTTACATTCCATTATTGTATGCCTGTACTTGAAAGGCTATGTGACATTACTTCTAACTACATTTATACATTCAGTTCAACCTGCTTCGTGAATTCTCATTCCACTGTAACACTGTGACAATCTCCTCATGCCAGTATAAGATCGGTCTACAAGTCTTAACTCTTAACTTATATCATATTTGCTCTACTAGAATGGCTCTGCTTGTTCCTGTGCAGCCTCAACAACTAAATATTAATTAACTCAGAAAGGCTGTTAATCTTAAAACTCTCTAGACTAGTTTGCTTTTTAGATTGCAGATTCTCTTCAAAAGTTGTACAGAGTATATTTCTGTCATATTTTTTGTTGCTCACTTTAAAACTAGAAATGTTCTTACAGATTTATGATGATGATATGAAAGGATGAGAGAACCGTACCTTCCAAAGAGATGAGGAAAAAAGTGAAATGAAATCATTCCTTTGAGTTAACACCGAAACAGTCTATTTGGCCACTGCATTTCGCACCAATCACTAGCGATGGTTTAATCATTCGTTTGTTTAGCACTTTGGCACCTTGTTGCTCAGTGTATTCCCATTAATTAAGAAAGAAAGATACATAGTAAATGTGTATATTTGAGACTGCAGGGGTGTGTGGGATATATGTCTGCAGAGAGTTTCATTTTCACTCTGCAAAGAATTACGAAAGCATCTTTAGAACTGCACTTTCTTGACATTTAATTGTTTTTTAAAATCTTACCGAAGCATAGGAACTTAAGTTGCCACTGCACTTTGACTTTGCTTGTTTCATGTTTTCCATATCTGACAAGGTGATTGTATTTTGGAAATGGTTTGTTTTAGCCAGCTAACAGCTAGTTAATCTTTTTGGGGGAAAAATAAAACATGTAAATGCTATTTTCAGATTTCTTCCCTCGCGTTAAACGTCTTGTAAAACCTTGTGTTCCTGTACTTGAATGCCAGCTGGGTGTATTTTAGAGATCTGCCATGTTGCTCTGTGGTCTCCCTTCACCCTCCAAAGAGTCTAAAAAGATGAGAATCAGACTTAAAGGCAAAACAAAAGGAATTGTAATATGAGCGTGTTGTGACTGACATTCAGAAATGGCCACTGTCCATGCAGCGCTTATTCCACCAAAGGTTACAGAGCGCAGAAATGATATTCATTTCCACTTTATGACCAACATTAATAGCACTGCAAATATTAAGTGGAATAAGCTATGTAATTTGCTTTGCATGTGATAGTCTGACATTGTCTTTAATATTGGATGTAAGAAATGCTAATGTCATCACCTGCAATTAAAGTTGTTTTGTAAGACATGTGGTTGTCCATGTAGTGTATTACTGCTTTGCTGAGTTTCTGTATTTAAAAGAGTTTTTACTTTCTAATTTATATTTAATGTACAAAATCTACAAAAACATAGTCAAAATGCTTAGTCACACAGTTGTAGCTGTATATTGAGAAGCCCTTGTACTAACATGCACCTTATTTACTAAGGTAAATATTTATATATATGTATATATATCCATTGTCTTTTTTAATCTGGTCCTTTTTTCTTTCATTCAGTATTATCTCACAGTCCCGCACTGGGGAGGGAATGAGGTAGGAACCTCAAATCACTGCCTTTGTTTCTGGGGGAGGATTTAACCACCGTCCCTCTCATGCAAGTCGTAGTGCTACCTTCAAGTGTTTCTCAAATGCTCGTAATTTTTTAAAACACTTGTCAAAAAGTCAATATTTTAGGCCACAGAAAATGGGTCATTTTTATTTTTCTCAGAGGCTATAATTTATCAAACCTTAAACCTCGAAAACTAGCAGGGGTTTATTTAAACTTGAAACGGGACTTCACTCCCGAAGTCTACCGACCGCACCAGAAGGCAGCAGACCCACAAAGTATCCTGCAGTGCACATAGCAACGTTACACAGCAGCGAAGATTGATAGCTGATGACACAATTGTCAAAAATAACAATTGCGTTTCGCCGACATATTGCAACAAAATGGTAAGTATATTTATACAGTTTTCGGGTGACTGAGGAGCACCAAAACAAAAAAACAATTAAACCACGCTAACTCGCTCACTAACCAGCTAACCTGGTTTAACTAACAACTGTGTCGTTAGCTAACAGACTTCTCTTTGTTAGCTAGCTAAACTGTGTCTGTAAATATGTAAATTAGAGCCGAAATTGACTGTAATTGTTGTGGCTTTAAAGTCGGTGTTGTTGCACTCAAAAATGTTGTTTAAACAGAGAACTTAGCTAAATAGTGTGTGATTTAGTTGCTGCTAAAACCCGCCCGGTTAGCTAACTACTACTACTTGAGGCTTAAAAAAAACAAACACGTGTTATATTATTTAATCTCTCATCTCCGTCGCTCTTTCTTCTTTTTAACACTCTTACATATTTCCTGGTTTAAGATCCCAGAGTTCTCCAACCCTTCGGTTTGTATGAAGGACCGTCAGAAGGTACAGGAAATCATGGAGTCCATGGCGAAAGCTGGGTCCAACACCGTGCAGGTAAGCTACACCCTGATCTCCGAGATATATCATAAAACAACCCATTAACGTTTAAAATATTTGATCATATTGTTCTCTCATTCAGGTGATCTCAGATTTTGACATGACTCTAACAAGATTTGCATACAATGGCAAGAGGTGTCCGACGTGTCACAGTAAGTCCAGCCGTGTTTTGGGGTTATGCTGCATCTGAAAGTTTGCTTTGTTCGTTGTTGTTTTTTAACATGTGTGTATTTTTACCTGCAGATATTCTCGACGCCAGCGACCTCGTCTCAGAAGAGTGCAAAGAACAGGTGAAAAAATGGTTCAATGTATCAGATTTCTCTTGGTTGGACTAGTGCTGTTTAATAACTCTCTTTATTGAAAGGATGCTACTGGATTATCATTTTGTGGTTTCCAGAGTTATACTTTCTTCCACATGTAA
Source organism: Remorina albescens (assembly GCA_034769265.1). Lineage (NCBI taxonomy): Eukaryota > Metazoa > Chordata > Actinopteri > Carangiformes > Echeneidae > Remorina > Remorina albescens. The sequence goes on from CM068493.1 coordinate 6,337,590, forward strand.
ACTAATAGATAGTTATCATTTCTATCTTGTATGATAATTTATGTATCATATTTTTGTATTTTGCTTGGCAGATCTTACAAGTAAACCATGTGTATAGCAGTGTTTAACAGGTTTTTAATATTTTAACTATTAAACTGGAAGCCAGTCATAGAGGTCATGAAAATATGAAATTATATAGTTTGATGTGGTTGTTCATTAATTCATCAGTTTCTGGAGTGGACCTCAGAGAAACAATCGCTCAATAACCTTCCAACACTGGATTATTTTTCATTGGGGGTGAAAGTTCGCCATCTTTTCTGAACATGTATGAGTCAGTCCTAGTTTTGTGAATATTGTCTCCTTCAGTTAAAGGAGCTGCTGGACACGTACTACCCCATAGAGATTGACTGCTCACGGTCAGTAGAAGAGAAATTGCCCTTAATGGTGGAGTGGTGAGTAGATATCACAAAATTTATCATTTTTACCTCACTTTACTTTTGCACTTTTACACTTTTATAAAACTGATATGTTTGTTTGTCTTACAGGTGGACTAAAGCCCATGAATTACTGGTACAGCAAAGAATCAAGAAAGATCATCTGGCCAAGGTGGTACAGGAGTCTGATGCCATGCTCAGGTCAGAACACCCGCCTCTTAAAAGATAGAAAATCAATTAAATATTTTAACATAATCAATCATAATGTGGGCAGTGTAACTATATTAGTGATTTGATTTTTAATAGAGATGGCTACCAGCTCTTTTTTGACCACTTGCATGAGCACAGCATCCCTCTGCTCATCTTCTCTGCTGGGATAGGAGATATCCTGGAGGAGGTGATTCGCCAGGCTGGGGTCTTCCACCCCAACGTCAACATCTTCTCCAACTACATGGATTTTGATGACTGTGTAAGTTGCCATACAGCAAATATAATACAGTCTGACTCCCACAGCTAAGGGGAGGCTTAAGATAATGGAGCCACATGTTGATTTGTTTATGAAGGGAGCACTGAAAGCATTCAAGGGAGAGCTGATCCACATCTACAATAAAAGAGAAGGCGCCCTGCTCAACAGCGGTCATTTCGAGGAGTTGCGGGCACGACCTAATGTATTATTGATGGGGGACTCCCTTGGAGATCTGAACATGGCTGATGGGGTGCAGGACATGGAGAATATTCTGAAGATTGGCTTCCTCAATGACAAGGTACATAGAAAGCTCACTCTCATGTTTATCAAAATTTAAACAAAACAATACCTGGAACAAAAAAATATTGATTGACTCAAACATTTTGACATGCTAGCACACACTTCGGGCAGCACGGTAGCCAAGTGGTTAGTGCTATTGCCCCACAAGACGAAGGTCGCAGGGTTTGCATGTTCTCCCCAAGCTTGTGTGGGTTTCCTCCGGGTACTCTGATTTCCTCCCACCGTCCAAAAACATGCATGTTTAGGTTAACTGGTGACTCTAAATTGCCCTTTGGTGTGAGTGTGAGTGGTTGTTTTTCTGTATGTTGGCCCTGTGATGAACTGGCTACCTGTCCAGGGTAACCCCTCACCCAATGTCAGCTGGGATTGGCTCCAGCACCCCCCCCCACCCGGAAACAGAAAGGTGGTAGAAGATGAATGAATGAACACACACTTTTGATCTGTTTTTCTTTTTTGTTTTTTCCCAGGTGGAGGAGCGGAAACAGTCATACTTGGACTCTTATGACATTGTGTTGGTAAAAGATGAAACCTTGGATGTCCCTAATGCTGTACTGCTCTACCTCACTGGTAACAAGTAACTGTTTACTGACTGTATTGTTCAGGACCCTAGTGTTGTCAACTGTTAAGAAGCCCCTCTACAAAAAGTTATTGGCAACCACCTAACAATGTTTTATTGAGAATTCTTTTATAATACTAAAAGTTAAAAATACTTGTGAATGAGTCTAGCAGACTGTTCACAAAGCCATCTGAGCACTGCAGCTCACTAACACTCCACCCCTTTACATCCCCAGCTACCAGCCTTTATCTCATGTCGACAGTTAAACTATGGATTGTCTGTGTATAATCTCATTCATACAGGTCATAGTCATATCCGGCTAACAAATTAAATCGAAAGCAACTGGACTTAGGACTTAGGTTTGTCTAAGATGTTTCGCCTCTTATCCAAGGGGCTTCATCAGTTCTCAACGCATCGATCAGACTAGTGAGGACTACTCAGACCGACATCAGACCAGTGTGGACTAGTCAGACCGATACGTTGAGAACTGATAAAGCCCCTTGGATAAGAGGCAAAACGCCTTCTTAGACAAACTTAAGTCCTAAGTCCAGTTGCTTTTGATTCAGTTTGTTGGCCGGATATGTTTGTGGATTATACAGTTAATGATGGAAACCAGAACTTCACTGTCTACCCACTGTGCAGTATGTTATGGTGTGTGTTTTAGTGTTTGGAGGACAATGGGTTTTGTCAAACAACTGGGATTTTCATGTGGGATATTTCCCAATAAAGGGAAAGAAAAACGTCTGTGATTGGCAGCACTTTTCCAAATTTTCCGACCATTTCTGGCTCCAATATCAAGTTTTGTATTTTAAGTTAAAGCTATTATTTTCTTATGTAACACTGGTATTCATCCATTTACATGTGATTTTAAGAGTAAAGCTAAAAATAAATGTGTAAGAGCTGACTGCTACCTCACAAATGTTAACAAGAAAACTCACTTTTCATGATTTAACTTATTTTAAAGTTTTGTAAAAGACGAACTCAGTCACTTTCTGCACTTCAACAAAAGTTGGTGAAACTGTTTTAACTTGTTGGGAACGACAACAAAGAATGACACATTTGTTACTGTCATTCCTGGAGTATGTGCCAGATGCAGTCAGTCATTTTTTTTGTCCACCATAATTTTTTGTTTGCAGCTGTTTCAACCTGTCTGAAATAAAATAGATTTTCATCTCATTCTGACCTCAGTTTCCTTTTAAAAACAAATCAGCTCTAATTGCTAAATTAACGTCTGCCAAATTAATTTGCAGGTGCAGCATGTGTTTACACAAACAAACTGAACAGAAAACAGTTGGCATTGTCTCTTATTTAATTATAAAACTGTGTATTTTTAGCCAACACAGTCTAATATAATTTTCTACCATAGATTTTGTTATTGTACAAACTAGTCACTCGCAAACTGTACAACCAGTGGTTCTTCATTTGAGGCACAGCACTGACTCTGTATCAATACCTGGCCATTCGATTTGTTTATATAAAATGATATATTCTAACAGACAAGCCCACCCAGATGTTTTCAAGGTTTGATTTAAATTCTTGAGTGAAATCTACCTCGATTGAGGGGAACATAATCTCTTTGTAGCGATTTCTTTCTTTCACAGTTTCCAACATCTCAGGATAGTGAGCATCACATACAGATATTCTGTACAGATGTGCTGTCGCTATCGTTCCCCTGCATGACGGTCAGATGACGTCGTTTTTATTGATAGGGTCTAGCAAACTGTCAAACTGCCTTTAAAAAAAAAACTTGACAAGGTCACAATATTTTCAAAATAATGGTATGACAGTTGCTATGACGACAGTATGACCGCAGACAGCACATGCCCGTTTCTTACCATCCTGGAAATACTCCTTGTAACCATCACAACTCGTCTCGTTTCACTGCTTCAGATTCTTCATTCCCCTCAGGTTTCAGCTCATCTTCCATAATCTTTCCATCTTTATTGAGGTCCTGGTTGTCGAACATGTCCTTAATGATGCCATCGGAGTTGAGCCCTGGCCGCAGACGACCTCTGCCCTCTTTAACTTGGATCATGATGAAGGATGAAAACTAGAGTAAATAGGAGATGAGACTGCACTGTTAAAAAGAAATAACTGTTTTTTAAAGATAAATTTAGTAGAAAAATTATTTAGATAGAACCCAACTTGTCTACTTACCTCTTCTAAGGGGACCTCTTTGTCGCCGTTGAGGTCCATTGCAGGAAAGAGGGGGTCAGGGCCGTCACCCAGCCACACAAACATATAGCCTTCAGGCACTCCCTTCTGCAGCTCCACCAGCTCCAGCTCAAACAGGAGCACAGCACTCTTGGGGACTCCTGCAGCTGGAAACAACAAGACAGGAGAGCGAAAGTATTATTCGGAGGAGAAAAATAAAGTTTGGGCAGGGTGAAATCTGTGCAGCTGCATTTACTGACCTCCATTTTCACCGTGCCCCCAGTGAGGAGGAACAACCACCTCCCGCTTTTCACCCACACACATGCCACTCAAACCTTCTTCCAGACCCAGGATCACCTTGTTAGCTCCGAGAGTAGTTGTGGAGGGCGAGTTGAACTGGGCCCTGGAGAGTGACACGTAATATTTTATCAATCTTAACAGAAGTTAGAGCAAATCCAAACTGAATAAAGATCTTCCATGTATCAAAACCTCAAGCCAGCCATGCAAGCGTGCGTGGTGCTGTCATAGATAAGTTATCGGTACAAATTCTGTAGTTCCTGGACGACTGAAATTTGTCACACAAAGAAGCTGGCAAAGATTACATGCATGAACCAGGAGGAGGAGGATGCAGGGGAGCAGAGTGAACAGCAGAGGGGGCTCACGAGGAGTACAGCAGGGTGCCGTCCATCAGGGAGCAATTGTAATGATACTGAATCAAATCATCAGCTTCACTGATCACATTGCACTCCCGAGGCTTGTGGGTAACTTTAATTTCGACCGTATCGTTGGGGTTGTGGAAATCAATGACGTGAATGTCAAAGACCAGCACAGCAGAGCCAGGAATGAGTCCTCCTACAGCAGGAGAAATAAATAAACAGAGCAGTGTCACCAACACAACTCGTTTGCTTTTCTTTTCCAAAATGTCTGAATACGCAAACTCACCAACTCCTTCTTCACCGTATGCCAAATGAGGAGGAACTGTAATCCTCCTTTTCTCTCCCATGCACAGGCCCTGCAGTGCTTTGTCCATCCCTCGGATCACATAGCCCATCCCAATGTAAGTGTTGTAGGTGCTATTTCGCTGGTAGCTATCAAAGGAAGTGTGGCAGTCAGAGGTCATTTTAGCACATCATTTGTTGCTTTCTGATGATGGAGAAATGTCAGGTTTACCTCGAGTCGAAGGCCACGCCATCCTGGAAGGTACCATTGTAGTGGTAGCGGATGTAATCTCCTGTCACGGTCCTGCGGGTGCAACCTTCAGGAACCTCCTTCACCTCCACAATCAGATCATCCTTCGGGTTGAACACATCGACCAGCAGCACCTCAAACACCAGTGTGGCCTGAGGAGGGACCGTAGTTCCTGTTGGAGGAAAAAAACTATTGTTCAGCGAGCCAGTGGATCCCAGCTGCAAGTCTGTACTTGTCAAATGTTTCACATTTCTGCTCAAGAACTTTTGACAGTAGTTTCTGTGAATTGTCAATCCATGAAACAGTGGGAAGAAATTCATCAAAAAACTTTCAGCATAATTTCCAACAGTCAACAGTAAACAAAGTTTGTGATTTGAATAAATCGATAACATTTAGCCAGATTTACTATAATTATAATTAAATAATTTGAATTAGCATATTCAAGTGAATATATATAGAATTTACATTTTAAAATATGAAAGATATTTAATTTGGTCACTTCAATCATGTTGAGTAAAATCAATAAAATAACAAATTTAAAAGAGTATAAATACATTATATTAAATGAAACTAAGAATTACATTACAATGGAATGATTAAATGAAATAAGATTTGCTCAGATAAAGGTGGATATTTTCTCAATGTATATATTTAAGTTTCAAATAATATTGAGTGAAATTAAACTGAGTTTAAATCTACTCAAATCTACTTTGAGAAAAATGTAGAAATATATCATAAATATATTAAACAATTTCAAGTTAATTCAATCAGTCAAATGTATGGAGTTAATGTTGAAACACGCCACAGGTATGTTGAATATCATTTAGTACCGTAGCCATTCTCTCCGTATGCCAGGAAAGGCGGGACGATGATGATCCGTCTCTCCCCAACACACATGCCCAACAGCCCCTCGTCCATGCCTTGGATGAGGTCACCCTGTCCCAGGTAGGCATTGTAGGTTTTGTTGCTGGAGTGGCTAAATTAAAAACACAGTTTAAAGTTTTTGAAAAGGACATCATCAGACAGGAGATGCCTGAAATTTTGTAGACCAGACAAAGACAGATCCCTCAGCGGTCTAACCTGGAATCAAAGGTTTCACCAGACAGCAGGGTGCCGTTGTAGTGGTAACGGAGAAAGTCTGATGCCACCGTGGTGCGTGTGCAAGTCTCAGGTTTGCTGATGGTGCGGATCTGGACCTTGTCCTCTGTGTTCCATATGTCAAGCAGCAGGACATCATACACCAACACAGCATCAGCGGGAATTATACCACCTGTGAGACCAGCAGCAGAGATTAAACCAGCACAGACAGAGTCCACAGATGGCATCTATCCTGGTTTCCTCCAGACCTGCTCCAATGCTTCCGAAGGCCAAGTGTGGGGGGACTGTGATCCTCCTGCGTTCGTTCACACACATGCCCTGAAGGCCTCGGTCCATCCCTGTGATGAGTCTGCCCAGGCCAACCTGGCTGATGAAGGCTTTTCCTCGGTCATGACTGTGACATCAGTAGGTGAGAATCAGTGAAACTGACAAAAAGTAAAAAATAAATATACTAAAAAAGATACAGTCACTGAAAATCTTGTTCCTAGAGCTCAATACACAAAGCCCAAGAACATTTTGTATGTAAAGGCACCTTCCATCCACATTAGTGACATTATTTAAAAGGACTTTACCTCTCTTGACATTAATAGCCTTTTTTTAATTGATTAAAAAAAACTTTAGAAATGTACACCACTTTAAATAAACCAAACTCCAACATGTACATGGTAACTCTGGGATGACAGAGTTTTTGTGTTAAAGGTCTGAGTCCATGTGGCAGCTGCAGTAAATCTTTTCTGAGCTTTAATGTAAAGTTACCTCTTCCAGTTAAACTTCCTCATTAAAAGGACAGACTTTTAGTTTAAGGCTACAAAAGAAGCACAGACGATGTAAAGAAAAAAGAAGGCGGGAAATTTCTCTGTAACTTCACCTGGAGTCAAACTTCTTTCCGTCCGCAAACAAGCTCCCGTTAAAGTGATACCGGATGAAATCCTCCGTTTGGACCTCCCGGGGACAAACTCTGGGGATGTCGTACCGGTCGATGATAACGTCCATTAACGGCCCTCCGGTACAATCTGTTGCGGCGACATGGAGGACAAATAAAAGCGCGGATGTTATCGGATCCATCTGGGAAAGTAGAGCTGCTAACAGCGAGAGCTTGGGCAGCACGAGGCCGCTCTGTCAGCGCGGGGATCCGGCCACAACGGAGAGAAAAGCCTCGGGAAGAGCTCAGGACCTGCGGGTTGAGTCAAGCACGACAAAATTAGATGGCCTGCTTCCGGTTAGAGATTTCAAAATAAATCACACATCACAGAGCTTTAAAGCTGAAACTATTGAGTCAGTTTGGTGATCGTTTAAACTAATAAATGAAAGGTTTTTGTGGAGCGGAAAAGAAAGAAAGAAAGAAAGAGGGAAAGAAAGAAAGAAAAAAAAAGAAAGAAAGAAAGTTTGTGGACATTAATCCAATAGAGCAGAGGTGTGTTGGAGCAGGAAACATCTAAAACATGCAGGACAGTAGCTCTCCAGGACCGGAGTTGGAGACCTCTACAATGGAGGAACCATGAAACATCAGCAGGTGTTTATAAATACATTTCTGAATGCTCTCCTTTAGTATTTGTCTGAGTAATATCCCAAATGTGCACATTGACACACAAGTTAACTTGCATGGTGCACCAACAGACAACCCTTGAATGAACTTCTGATTCTCAGTTTACAGAAAGGATGTTTTTATAGGTATTAGGACTATGGTTTTATTTTGTGGTTGCACCTCCGGCTTTCGCTGGCCCACTTGATGCAACTTTCGCTGCCAGCAGCAGCAGCAACAGGAGGAGGAGTGGCTGCGGGACCTCCACCCATTTTAAATGGATTCTGCAAACGTGTAATGCCTGGCCCAGTGAGTGCTGACTCCATGATTTTACTCACGTATAAGATTTAATTATAAATATAAGGCCAAACCATAATGTTTAGCTATCATTTGGCACCACAGTTTATTGTTGTGGAGTTTTGAAGCCAATCTTTTGTCAAAGTCTAGATTTTCAACAGGAATTTCACAGAAAAGTGATTTAAACAACAACAACCTCTAATATCATCAATCTGAAATACTATATCACAGAGAGAGATTACATTTTTAAATTCTCTGCTTGTCTCTGCTTGTCCGTTTTCTTGGCCGTACAAACTAATTCACCTTGAAAGCAAAAATAAAAAACAGTGAAATAAGATGCAGATAACATGTGTAGGGCCCATGTGTGTTTTTGGTGTTATTTCCATGGAAAACACTGACGAAAACCTGGACCCTCCTTCTTGGGGTCCCAACAACTCACACTGGGACGTTTGTCAAGAGAGCTGGAGTGAGCGCCATTTATACCGGAAGTGAAGACTTCTGACTTCAAGGTAATTGTCAAGAGTTGCGCTTATAAGCTTGAACTCTTGATTTGTCATCTTACATTTTATATTTTTCATCTTGTCTCTTAAATTTTTAAATACATTTGTCAATGTAAAAACAATGCTCAAAGTTTGCACACCATGTCATTTTGTTAGTCTTATCTGCAGGTGCCAAAATATTATTTTCATATAGGTATAATAGAAATGCAAGCTCAAAAGCTTTTTTTATACCCTGACATGTGCAAATGGTTGGCTCTTTTTGCCATTTAGTTTAGACCACAATACTTTTGCATCACCTTGCTTTCTTGTTTCAATCTTGGGGAAAAATTATTTTTGTCACACAATAAACTTAGTAGACTATTTAAAAGAATCACAGTGTGCTCTTTCATTTTCGTTTTAACACATTTCATGCTGTCAGGAGAATAAATGGAGAAGTGATTCTAGGTTCAGTTTTGCGGGTTTTATGTGTGGAAATTTTATTTCTTTTATTTTGAAAGTCGTGAGCAGAAGTTCTCATTTAATGCATCCAGCTCCGCAACATCTTCACAGCCTACGTGCAGGCAGACATGAGCAATCCCTGGTAGAGAAGGAGGAAGCTTCCCGATCCATTCAAAACACGAAGAGACTCCTGCCGGAGCCGGTGGAGGAGACGATGCTCCTGAAAAGTCTGTGCCTGGCCCTCCTCGTCCCGGTCCTGGTGGAGGCTCAGTATGAGAAGTACAGCTTCAAGAGCTTCCCTCAGGAGGACATCATGCCGCTGGAGTCCGCCTACGGTTACGCACTGGAGCAGTACGCGGCGCAGAACTGGAGAGAGAGCATCAAGTTCCTGGAGCTCAGCCTGCGGCTCCACCGGCTGCTGCGGGACAGCGAGGCTTTCTGCGGCCGCAACTGCAGCTCGGTGAGCCGGGACAACGACACGCTGTCCGCCGACAGCAGCCTGCGCGTCGTGCGCCACATCCTCCTGAGAGCTGCGTGCCTCAAAAAGTGCAAGGCGGAGTTTCCAGTGTTCAATCTCGCCTACCCTCGCAGGGATTTACTGGAGGACTTCGACAAAAGGACACCTTACCGGTACATACAGTATGCGTACTACCAGGTGAGGCCGGGGTCTGGATATATGGAGGGGAGGGGAAAGAAGCGTAGGCCCGGCTCTGAGGTCTAAATTTACACCAGACACTCGAGAAAACCAATGAATGTGACTGTAAACCCAGAGGGGATTAGGTAGAGATCAGGTATAACAGAAAATTACTATACATCACGTTAGCCCACTAAGAAAGACAACACTTCACACACGCAATCACGCAACAAAAGTGTCTGCGATTGTTTCCTAAACTGATCGACTGTCCAGCTCAGAGAGGGGAAACTTCTGCTCGGTGAAATGAGGAGAATCCGTCCTGAGCTGCTTTGTTGCGCCCTCCTGCCGACCGAGCCGAAGTTGAGCATGTGCCACGTCTCTTCCAGTGTTCCCCCACCTTCACAACAATCCCCTCATTCTCCTGTCTGCCCGGAGGTTTGAGGTGGAAACACACCGAGCTGAAGTATTTCTGGGTCACAGCCAGCATGCTGTGATCTCCACGTTATTACAGCTACTTCACTTTGAAGCTAGTGATTGAATGAAGAGAAGAGGAAGCTTCAGGAACTCTTTAGCTCAACATCATCATTGTGCTGCTGACTCTCAGCACTTCAAAATATCCTGCTAAAACTCATTACATTAAACATTAAAGAATAAAAGGTTTATGAAGGACAGCGTCATTTGTTTTCAACGTTTGAATGTGTGGGTTTGTGACCAAAAAGCCTGGCATCTTTAATTTACATCTGGGAGTGAAGGGGTCAAAGGTCACGCTCTCCACTGAGCAGTGGCCCTGACTGGAGCTGCTGATTCCCATCAAACTGTGACATCCATTAGAACTCTGTGTGTTCTTAAACAGCTCAATAACGTGGAGAAGGCCGTGGCGGCAGCGCACACCTTCCTGAAGAAGAACCCCACCGATCCACACCTGACCAAGAACATGAACTACTACAAGACGCTGTTCGACGTGGAGGAATACTTCATCGACCACGAGGAGCAGCCGTACGAGGTTCATAACTTGACATTTCCATCCTTCCGTGCTGTGCCAGTTGAAGATGAGCTGTTTAAGAGGTAACCTGTCAACATCTCTCTGTTTCTTAGAGCGTGTTCCTGAAGAGTGTGACGCTGTACAACAGCGGGGACTTCAGCGCCAGCGCCCGGCACATGGAGCAGGCCATCACACAGTACTATGAAATATACAGCCTGTGCTCGGCAGGCTGCGAGGGCTCCTATGAGATCCTGGAGTTCAAGGACTTTTATCCCACTCTGGCAGGTGAGCAGAGGGCAGTTTGAGCAGATCTGCAGTCCATCTTGGTTCATTGATGAGGAATTTTTTGGATTGCTTGCTCAGATCTCTACACAGATGTGCTGAAATGTAAGATGAAATGCGAGGAGCACCTGACACCCAGCGTGGGAGGCTTCTTCGTCGAGAAGTTTGTCGCCACCATGTATCACTACCTCCAGTTTTCCTATTATAAATGTATGTATCACTCTTGATATAGCCTTGTTGTGTGATGCCTTGAAGTGACTTTAATGGTTTTGTTGCTTCTTTGCAGTGAATGATGTGAAGAACGCAGCTCCGTGTGCAGCCAGTTACATGTTGTTTGACCCCAAAGACCAGGTGATGCAGCAAAACGTCGCGTACTATCGTTTCTACCGTGAACAGTGGGGCCTCAAGGATGGCGACTTTCTGCCTCGGCCTGTGAGTGAACACTTTGCGTTTAGAGGCAACAGAAAGTGGCTGCAAATTTCACACTGGCTGCTGAACCAAAATAGAAAAAGATGAAAACACAAAGTGGTCTTGGCGTGAACAGCAACACAATCTCGAGGTGGTAATTACAAACCTTTTTTATTTGGTGTTGAGGTGGCAGCAGCGGCAGGGCACCACATTTGCATTGACCTGACTTGACCCATAAACCTCTTTGTTTTGAAACTTCCCAACTTTAAAGTATATTTTTCAGTGTAAATACTTAAATCTTCCAAAAAGGCAGAGAAAAAAATGAAAAAAGGCCAAAATTATTGTTGTTGCTGAAAGTTGCTCTGCTCTGATACTGATCTGGCTCAGCTGAGCTGCTAATTATACATTCGTCTTTCAGGAAGCCCTGAAGTATTTTAATGAGACGACCAAACAGAAGGAGATGCTGGAGTTTGCACTGAACTACCTACAAACAGAGGACGAGGTATGTTTTTAATGTTATAAATCCAAATAAGCAGCAGGTGTTTTACTTTGGACATCATGGTGATACTGGCTGCAGCTGAAGTCAATTTAGTCGTTGTTTTGCATTCAAACACAGTGTCAGTTATTTTTTTACAATTAAAAGGATCATGAAACAAAATATATAATTGTATTTTTTTATCTGCAGTTTATAGAGCAGATATACTGCAGCAGAAAAAAGGGTCATTCAATTTCAGTCTCAAAGGGACTAGAAGTGGTTCAGCACAGGCGGATAATAATCCTGAAGTCAGCGTTCTACATCAGTAATGTCTGTTTATCTGCCTTAAGTCTGCTAATGTTAGCACCACAACTGAGCAAAAAGTGCTTTTATGGTTGCAATGTCAATATTTTAGAGGCTGTGTTGGTTTTATTGTCATGATCTGTTGGTTAGAGAATTCTACACAGATTAAGTTCACCTTAGTTACAAAAGCTGTATCTAGCCGTGCTGACGTCATCTGATGAGGTTTTCAGATATCCATCCTTGAGATTTTTTTTTTTTTTTTTTAACTGCACAAACAAAATTCTCCCAAACTATTTTGTTCTGGGGTGGCGGCAGAGGTTTCAGACAGACGTCTGAGAACCTCAGCTGATAAAACCTCATCTGTCAGCATGACTAGATGACCTGGCAGATACGCAAGTATCAAAACATCAACCACTGAATTGGCTAATCAAGCTGGAGTTTGTGGACAAATCTCACATTCCCCTAAAAAAAAAAAAATTGAAAATATCCATAAGATATTTGTAGATGTACACTTTTACTTTGAAGGGGTGAACTAAATGAAAGATTGCTGCTGTTAAGGTTTATGGGAAAGTGCGAGGATGAAAGGAGAGAGAGAGAGCAAAGAAGAGAAAGCAGGGTGGGGGCTGTGTTTTCCAGCAGTGTGTGGTATGTGGCTGGGAAGTGTTGGCCACTGGGGCTGTGCCACATCTATTTAACTCAGATCAGGAAGCGGGGGGGCTGTGAGAGTTTGAGCTGAATAACAGGGTGCCAAATGACAGATTTACAGGCCAAAGGAGGAAATGGTATCAGTTTTGCCAGATAAAACTAAGATAGTAAAATGCTTGCTTACCTCAAAGCGTTTTATTTAACTTTCAGGGTGTGGTAAGTCCAGAAGAAATGGCCACCTCTCACTCAGAGCACCACGACGCAGAGTTTGAGGGGATGGGAGACTATGAGGAGTCTTTCTTAGCTGAATGGTGGCAGGAACCCAAAACAAAGTGGGATACTGGAGAAGTCGCTGATTGACATCTGACCTGGGAACAGAAGGCGTCTTCATCCAGCTCTGTCCTGCCCGTCATGACATCATACCATAGACCGTCAGCCTCCTCTCATCAGACTATAGCAGGAAAAGCACAAACAGCACACGACTGTTGTCTTTCATCCAACTGAAAAATAAAAAGGACAAATTTAACCGTCATGTCGATCAAGAGCAGAGATTGACATATCCTGTCTTGGCTGTCATCAGCCTTTTAAAACTGTTATCTTATAACGAATTGTTGGCCTGTATGCCAATACTTGCCAATGACTTTTTTTTTTTTTTTTTTTTTTACAGTTTTTATTTAATGAAAGCTGAATGCCTCTGTGCCGTATGAGGAGTCTGACATGTAGTTTTTCTTTGTCAATGACCAATTGGGTTGTTGTTATAATAATTTGGTCATAATTAAATAATATTTTAATATACTTATTTTGATTTTGTCACTTAATGTCAATGAGATCAGTAATATACATCATAGTGGTGTTGAAGTGATTACATGATTAACTGTGGTAAGAGTTGAATATTTATGTCCAAAATGTCTAAAACTCACCCAATGTGAGACCTTCAGGTTGATTCCAGAAAATACAGTTTTCTGACAAATAGAAAAGAAAAATCTAATTATTTATAAAAAGAAAACAAAAAAAACAGAACAACAAAAAGCAAAACAAAAAACTGCATCACACTGTCCAATTTGGGGTAGCTCTGGTAGTAGATATAGCAAACTAACAATGTTAATGAAGTTTTACACAATTCTGCCCTTAATGCAGTTTACACCACGTAATCATAAAGAAACTTACAAGTAGCTCTTTTAACATAAAAATGTCTTCAAATGATTTGCAGAAGCAGAGCACTAAAGTCTAAAATACCAGATATAGAAATATATATATAATATATAAATACCAGCACAAAAACACAAGGAAATGTGAGCATAGAAGGTGTGATTTAATGTTTTAGTGTTTTATTTTTGTTCATTTCAATCCATCTACAAGGCTTAGTTGAGTTCTATCGTTTTGTCTCAGTTCAAAAAGTGTCTAAAAATATTGGGTAAGATGCATCTAGTTTTCTCCCCCCCCCCCCCTCAGTTGCAAACCGGTTGTATTTGATACCAACTTGTACATGTTGTAAGAACAATAGTGCAAAGCTCAAACAGACCAAACTGACCTCATACACACATACAGTATCAGACAAGCTGCCTCCTGGAGCCCAACACTAGATCCTTCTAATCTCATTACCAGCGGGGATCATTACAAAGTCTCTGGGCTGTGGCTTTCACCCAGGGCTCGGGGTTATCAACAAATGTACAAAAGATCCATGACGTTTTAGTGATTGCTGGAATGACAGAAGAGATGGCAAGACAGCTGGCTTTGCTGCAATGCAGCATTTAAAGATGCACGGATGGCACTGACCACAGGAGAGATTTTCAGATGCATCTCAGGGGACCGATAGCTATATGTTTGCTGAAAAGACAAAACTCACCCAATTTTAACATAGCTTTGAGTAAATCTTCATATAGTGCATTTAACATTCAGTATATCTTGAACATATTTACAAATAGGTGTGCATACAGTTGGCTAGTGCTCATTTTCTGTAGATACATGACATACAAACAGTTGAATTCTTTCTTAACCTGCTGCCTTTATGGTGGCATGGCTTCACCGCACAATAGTTTGTAGAAAGGAATGATCTTCTAGAGGTAAAAACCTGCCTATCTACCTGTGATAGGAGGAGTGTTAAGGTGTACATGGACACAAACTGCCCCTAACAATAATGTAAACGCACATACATTCTTCTTTTTTCTTAAAAATCTCTCACATCCGTACATTCTCTTGTGCAACAGAAACACACATTAAACTTCCTAAATGTACAAACTTTGGGCCTAAAAGGTGTGAGCACACACACAGAGGGATATTGTGGAATGTATGTTGGTCGGCCTGTGGTAGGAAACACAAAGTTACGGTCTCTGCTTCAAAGTTCAGTGTTGAAAATGATCCCAAAACCATATCACCTAGCTTCCCCATTTTGTACCTGAAAACTTTGGGGTTGGGGTGGGGGGGTGGCAGTTCACACACCTCAAGTTTAGCACAAATAACAATGTTCAAAAACACCATTGTCTTATATGATCATTAGTCCTCCCCCAGTCTCTTTGGAAAACATGCTAATATTAGTTCACTGTGTGATTTCTCTTCAGATATGTCCATCATGTCAGATCATTGTCAAAACTGTGAGCTCCACCTTGTCAAGGCCTGGCCTTGGAGGAACTGAGCCTAAGGTCCTTCTCCTTTAATAAAGACGGAAACTATCCAGCTCTTGTTATATCTTGGTCAATCTGTGCTCCAGTCCAGCATTCAGCTGTAACTCAGGTGGTGGGCAGGTAAGATTGGGCAGGCAGGCAAGCATTGGAAAGACAAGTCTCGTATGAAATTGGTCCACCGTTGATATGTTCTTTATCAGACTGGCATGTGAGGAAAATTGGTACACAGACACCAAAGAACATTCTTAGAGCCACTGGACTGGAGGAAGACCCCAGTGTCTCCCACAGGGAGAGCCACCTGCTCGCTTCAGGTTTTGGTCAGGACACAATTTTCAGTGGCCAGCTGGCAGCAGTCATACAAGTATGATTTGGCTGGTGAGAGGTGAGAGGAGCTCCACAGGCCCACAGGAGGGCAGAGGACAGACGACAGGACCAGACAGGGAGTGTGGAGGACACAATCGGAAGAGGTTTGGAGAGATTTTGGGACAGGAGTGGAAGACTTTTTTTTTTTTTGTTCCCCTCTTCTCTGATGTGGAAATGACACAGTGCAAGGAGGAAGACAGGACATAGAGAGATAATGACATAAAGACGTCTTATCCGCCACCAGATCTGAAAGAAGAGAAAAACACAGATCAGGAAAGTAGGAAAACAGATACAGACTGCATAGATGACAGAGGATGAGGATGCTTGAAAATGGATCTGATTAGCAATAAAGAAGGAAATTTTAAAGGATTGGAAACAAGAATTGGATTCTGTTTATACAGAATGAAGCATTAAAGCATTAAAAGAGCAAGAGTGGTGCTATATTTAAAAAAGGATAGTCAGATTGTGGATGACTGTAAGTAGTCAATCTGAGGTGAGGACAGGAAAGAGGGAGGGGGGATGGGATGTTTTCCTTCACAGACAGGACATCAGATGCTTGTTATACCTTCCTCTCCGAATGTTTCTGCATCGAATCAGCACAAATTGAGAGAAAAAACAAAATGTCAATACTTGTCAATGAAGCATATTATAAAACTGATCAGCTTGAATACAACTCAAACGCGCGTCAACAGTACGGCTGTGCAACAACAAGATAATTCATTCTCCAGTTATAGTTAAAATAGAAGCAGAATTTAATATCAAATGGGATATAAAACACTAATCAATGTTTGAATAATTTTCTGTCACATTGGATTCATAATTGTATCATAATTCAGATTTTAGAAATAAAACATGAATCAAATAACGACTCAGTCATTCAATCCATTATTCATCAACCAGTCCTTTCCAAAATCTCTCTTGCCAAATTGTAGTGGTGGAATCACATTCAGCAGCTCTACAGCAGTCATGGCACTGACCATCTCAGGCCCATAGAGAATGCAGGGCATACGCTACTCTACAACGGAGGGCTGAGTGGGAAAAAGAAAACTTGCTGCTCACAGGTCATGCACACATGCAGACACTTAACCTCTGACCCTAAAAGGACTGACTCTATGTCAAAAGTCTTTAAACTGCATTTTTTAAATTAACAAGGCTTTTCATCAGCCCCAAACACAAATGAGTCTAAGTGAGAGTTGGTGGGAGCAGTCCTTTTAGGTCAGAACATAAGGTGTGAACAATAGCCAGCAAACACAAGACCAGCAGCGCAGAAGACGCACTGCAGCGAGCGCATTTAGGGATGCTTGTCTACAGGAGAAAAACTACAGGCTAAAACAGCACCATAGGTAAAATCTAAAAAAAGGTTGCTGTGTTAATGGAAAACTGCCATTGGGGGAGGGACTTTCAGATGTGGCACCAGTGGAGTTACGGGAGATCAGCTCTGATGGTCGTGGGAGAGTTGCTCATATGGTTCCTGGCAGAAAAAAGAAAACATCTCGTTCCTGTCCTACACTAAAAAAGGCTGTACTAGTAAAGGTAGGGAGGGGAAGGAAAGGTGCAGGATGGAGCTCAGAGTTTATAGACAGATTTGATCAAAGTAAATAAAACAATCGGTGTGAGTGTTTCATATGGATATAAAATGGCAAAAGCAGTTCAAGCATTAGCACGTCTCAGACTCTACTCCCCATTTCCCTTCCCTGGGTTGCAAACGGGCATCTATTTCAGAGGTGTGAGAGTGGGGGGGCATGGAGGTCCTTTCAGTGGAAGCAGACAGGTACACAAAGGCATGCCAGAGCTCTTACTTAAATCCCCATCCTGTTCCCCCTAGGACTATAGCTGCCAGGAGAATAGCACCTGCGATCGACCCTATTATGATATTGGTGCCACTTGGACCTGCGCAGAGGAAGGAGGGGGTGAGGGAAGGGTGTGGAGGAGGAGGAGGAGGAGGGGGAGGAAGAGGAGGGGTAGAAACAAAACAACACCACTAAAAAACACACGTCAGAGGACAGCATCAACACGGTACATCAACAACATCCACCAGAGAAAGAGAAATAGAGAGGAAGATGGTGGGATACCTGCAGACAGATAAGAGATGAAGGGCAAAGAGGAGGACACCAGCACGTGGGGTGGATGTGGGAGAACGGACGGGTGAGCAAGGGAGGTCAGTGAGACAACAGTTACCAAAAAGAAAAAATGAAGGAGAGAGTATTTTATTACTTTGTTCTCATTCTCCCTCTGCTGCTCTTTCAGCTGGACACCCTCTTGCTCAGGGTGGCTTTGGCTTTTTTGGCCCTATGAGAGCAGCTGCTCAATATCTCTGTGTCATTGGCAGACTGCAAGAAAGTAAGGAAGACACTTGAAGATGAGAGTGCCTGAAAGACATACATCACCAGCACAGACAGACACAGACACACACACGCACATATCAACATACTGTGCATGCACATGGATGGAAAAACATGTCTCAACACCCTCCCAATACTGAAAACCAAGACGCAGCAGGAAGAGAAACACTGTATGGCCTAAATATTGATGTTAACGTTCTCACAACGATCAGGTGAACTGTTCTTTGTGCTTGAGGGAAAGATGCTGTGTTCAGTTTCACTACATGAAGAAGCTACAGGGATGATGGGAAGAAAAATGAGGGGGATATGAGAGGTGGACAGAAAAGAAACATGGGGAGTTTCAGAGCTGCTATGGACCTTTCTTCTCGGGGCCCGTTGGGACTGTGGGCTCAGGGATGGGATCAAAGACACTGCAGTCCTTCCCTGTGTAGTCTCTGTCACAGATACACTTCACCTCATTACTGCAGGTCTGTTAGTAAGAGATTGAGATTAAAATTACATGCAATGCCTGCTAATAGACAAAGATGAGCAGAAGTCAAAAACATCTGTGGGTTAAAATAGAGTGATTTCAACATCAGTATTGAAGACATGGTTAAATCTGTTATATAATATTTATCATGGTTAAATATAATAATTTCATTGCTTTTATAATATAAATAACATTTATATTTAGTCTACACATCCTTTAGCCTGAAAATGCTGCGGCAGACAGAAAGAAAGAATAAAAGAACAGCTATATTTAAATGTGAAGCAGGTATACTATAGATATTAAAATGCTTTCGAAGCATTGGTAATATTCATGATTTAGTTTTTTACCCCATGGTCAGAGCAGATCCGTCCAAAGTTGGATCCTGCACAGAGGCTGAGGTTGAATGCTGCCATAGGGAGGCAGCGTCGCTCCAAACACATCATGTTGGGGCCACAGGGAGTGCCATCCTCCACATAGCCCAGATCAGAGCCATCCTCTAGCAGAGCATGGCCGCCTCTGAGTGAAACATCCAAATATATCAAACCGATAGAGGGGTAGGGTCAACATGTTTAGGGACACAGCAATCAAACTTTTATACTATGTTGTTTGCAGCAAGATCAGCTACCTGCAGTCCAAGTACTTGCCCTGATGGTAGAGGGTGAAGCTGGTCACCTCACCCTGCAGATCTCCAAACTTTGGCTTCATTGTCACATTGGCACAGAACAAGAAGCCACAAAACACATCCCTGAAACAGAAAAAAAGTGAAAAATAGGACAATGTAGACCAAACTTGGGTTTATATATTGATATTCCAAAGTCAACTGGCCAGCAAAGGGTGTTTCTAATTACATGGCAAAAAGGGGAGAGACTTGAGACAGAAAACAACCAATTTTACATAAAAACACGCTGCTTTCTGTATTTTTGTTAAGATTTGAGGAGGTAGCTGAGAGGCAATTCAGACTCAAACTCAAGCCATTAAGCCCTTGCTTAAGTTGAGCCAGCCCAGTTTTGCACATTATTGTCATTGTTTTACAACAGTGCCAGTAAAAGGGAAGAAGGGATGCAAAACTCACTGCTTGTTGCATTGTAGCCAGCCCTGGCCTTCAGGGCCTGGACCACAGTTGCCTTTTTCTGTCCCTTCAGCATTCAGCTTCTCATAACAAAACCTGTCTGCTGAGTCTGGGAGGGCAAATAACCATAATTATATTATATTAAGATTATAGATTGAGACTACTGCCAAACTGCGTCGCATAATAAATTCATAAGAGAAGGCGGTGTATACTCACTGTAACCCCAAAGTCCCTTACACTGGCCCTCACGAGTTCTGCATCGTCCACTGTAGCATCGGCCCTGAAGAGATAAAAGAATAATTATGTATGTGTGAGAGTGAGCTGCAGGCTGGAGAAGAAGCCCCAAATCAGCCCTTACCTGACTGTTATCACACATGTAGCCATCCAGTTTGTGGACATTATGAGGACACTGTACAACAAGAAAAAAAAAACTGTTCATAAAGGATTGGATATGCCAGTGGACCTTATAATTTTTGTCCATTGTTTCACACACTCAACTTACTTGGCTGGAGTCTCCAGTGCAGGTCTCAGGGATATCACAGTTGTTCACAGCATCACGGCACACCACGCCTCTCCGCTCATACTATGACACATCATCAAGAGGCATTACCATTAAATATGACAATATAAGGTTGTTGTTTTTTTGTTTGTTTGTTTTTTTTTTTTTTATTAATGTTGAGGATAAAGTAATGTATATGAAACTGGAAGCCAAATGTGTTGTTTGATCCAAAGAAGTATCTTGATCCTTGCAGAATTTACATTGCAACACAGTTGGGGCTCAATAGTCTTTGTATGTACAGAGGATTTGCATGACTCAATGCAATAAAGGTTAACTCACCTTGCAGCCACTGCAGCAGAGCCCATTGCTGCACATGGCATCATGGGTAAGTGTGCACTTTTTACAGCAAGCTCCTCCACTCCGGGCACATTCCTGCAGGTGCACACATGAATAGATGACATTAGTTCAGAGAGAGACAGAGCGTGGTGATGCTGCCCATCTGAGGCAGGCTAAAGATCTAGCTTTCATGCTGTGATATCCAAATGGCTACTCACCACCTGGGATCCACAATCACACTCTTCCCCTGGCTCCACAAAGCCGTTCCCACACTCGGGAGGGTCCAACAGCTAAGAGATGCACAGAGGGACATATATAAGCACATATGTAAGTGGGAGACAGATGGACAAGACATGCATCCATGTGTTAGTAATGTAGGAGGTTGCTTTCTGTAAGTAAGAGATGAGAAGTGCAAAAAAAAACAAAAAAAAAACCAACTTTGGTCCTATAAGTAAATATGTTCTTTTGTAAATTAGGATAATTGATTAGTTTATTGATAATGATACTCAGAGGCGGCTCCTGTTACCACATCCTACAGCCCCACATGGTCCTCACCTTGTTGGGCTTGTTGAAGAGGCAGCTCCCTCCCCCCTGGAGCAAGAACTGGATGTACTCATCAACACTGCAGCGAGAAAACTTTCTGGGCAGATAGTATCTGTGTTCATAAACACAAACAGAGATCGAGACCAGGACATGATAGAGAAAATAAAATAATAAACAGCACAATGTATTTCTGCCAGTGAGAAATGCCAGCACTGCTGTGGGTGTCTGTGCTATCACTTTGAAATCTGATAGAGATGGTACCATCTGTAGAAATATATTACTCAAATATATAATTGAAATTTTTGTTGTTACATCTAGTAAGGAGAGCCTAATCCAAATCACTAATAGATTAAATACTTTTACTTCACCATTTATATTTCTTTTATAGTTGTGTGCATGCTGATATCTGAACAAATTTGCTTAACACATCAAATACAAGGCGTGATCATCACCTGCTTGGCACATTGGAGTGAAAGTCAAAGCATTCCCATTACAGATGTTTAATAGTCTAATTGAGAGAAATAAACTAAAACAGCCCTTCGGTGGTGTCAACAACAAGGAGGTCGTGTTAAATGTGTGATTTTTGTTGGAGGATTCTTACCCTGTGTCTTCCATGATGCAGCCCAACCAGGCATCTGGGCACCTGCAGTCCCCTGTGAAGAGGAGGAGGAGGACACAGAGGGGAGTGGGAGAAAAGTGATGTAAGTGAACTAGAAATCAAACTTAATGTAATATGTTCGAAAAACAGCTTTATGAATAACAATGAAGAAAGCCATACACGCAATGCCTCTGCTTGTGACAGAGGTATAGGTTGGTTGCACTGAGCCCTTGTCCTGGCATTCAATAAAGGACCTGATGGCTCTCCAAACGTCAATCACAAGGCCCATTGTTCAGCAGCAACACTCTAACCCCCGCCCCCTTCTTGGATAGATGTTACTAATCACCCAATGGAGAATTATAATTACAGGAGAGACCTGCTGGATGGGGATACCGACGCAGAGCCAATGACCACAGTTAATTTTCCCGCAACTCACTCACTCACTCACCCACCCACCCACTCACACAGCTATCAATCCCTTTCCTTGCTATTGTGTGCTGCCTTGATCGTTCCCACTCTGATCTGCCGCTCCCTGCTTTGTTGATTTATTCAAGGGATAGGGATGGATCTCTCCATCCCACCAACCTGTGCTTTAAAGCTCTTGCAATTGTTTGTTACCTGCAGAATTGCGGGCGTTATTCCACCTCATCCCGATGTTCTGGCCAAGACTCTGGCACAAAGTAATGGCCATTGCTCCTACATTCCCATACTGAAAGAAAACATATAAAAATGATATAAATCCATATTATGGGACAGGTTTATTGTGAGATGGGAACAATAGTATTAAATCTTCTGCGTAACTTGATTTGCACTAAGACGAACAGGGAGAATTGGCCCAGCTCTCTGTGAACAATGCACACACAAAAAACTGCCTCATATGTTTAATTATCAGATCTTTTACCAGGGCCATGTGCATAACCATCTCCTGGCTCTGGCTTGATATTTAGTCAGATACAATAGCAGTATATATATATATATATATATATATAGCAGTATATATATGCATATATAGCAGTTGCAATAAAATGGGAATTAAACTTGGCTCTGTTAGTCCAGACCTTAAAATATTTATTTTAAATGGGATCTCAACATTTTTTAAGTAATTACATTTAGTTTTACCAATAAAGGGTTACATTTTTTTATTTGTGTGAAGCAATAATGAGATAGAAGATTAAATTTACTACCTTTACTTAAACTATGATTAATCCTGACTTGTCTAAATGAATCCTCCTGAGGCTTTTTAGTTTGTCCTCACCTCGTTGATTCCTCCTCCCCTGCTTAGAGAGCACACTCCTCCTGTGTAGGCTGTCCCACTGCGGCTGCTATGAAATGTACGCCCTCTGTGGTGCGCAAAGGAGAGAGAAAAAAAAAAAAAAAAGCGAGGAATAATTTTAATTAACATCTCAACCAGCATCCAAATATCATCAAGACTTAATTTGGTTTAAATTTGATTTTCTTACGAGAAAAGATGGACAACATCACTCTGGTCTTTGATGTTATCCTTCCTGTACTTCATGAAGTTCTGCAGTGTTATCAATGGGTCTTCAACAACCGGCATCATATTTTTAGAGATCCAGGTCTCCATGGCAACCAGCACGATCCTCGTGTTCAGCTGCTCCTTGTAGATCTGGGGAAAAAAATGTCCATCAGTCTCCCGCTTTGTTGGCCTGGCACCTGTACTGCAAGCACTGTACACAAAGAGCTGAGCGATATCTGGGATCAATAATTTCCAAATGTGGAAATGAGCACACACACACACACACACACACACACATTTTCAGACAGGTGGTGGTGTGTGTACATAGAATTTAGCAGGAGGAGGATTATAATCCTACAAACAAAGCTCTTACCGCATCTGCCATGTTGACCACTGCTTTGGCAAAGTTCTTGGTTTGGCTGCTTGAGCGTCGCAGCTGTACAAACTGTGGCGAGACAAAGACACACAGATGGTGTAAGAGGTGGATTATACTGGCACGCACACACAAACACATTTGAATATCTATACTTGTAAGGACCCTCATCAACATAAGGTATCATTGTTTTCATTTCCGTGTGTTATGCATCAGCATCCCAGAGAAACAACTTTCTCCCTAATAGGATTACATAACAGACATTGCTCTGTGCTGTATGTACCATGTGCAATGTTGATAAAGCATACATCCCCTCCTTACAAAGTTAGGCAAGATATTTTTTATGCTCCTGCAAAGTTGCCTTCCTCTTGTGATGCTGTCATCAGGTACCACAGTAAAAGCACCAGCTTTGAGGAAGAGGATATTACTGAGAAACTAGACAAATACTTGTCTTGATCAAATACGCTGATATGATTATAGGTTTGAAGCACATTTAAGTAAACATCCCTTTTCTATAGTTTACAGTTGTCTGTAGCTTTAGCTTTATCTCCAGCCTTTTTTTTGTTTTATTCTGGGTTTTTTTAAGATAGTTTCCACTGACGTCGGAACATCTAGAACAAATCTACACTTGTCTACTTTTACAATAACATACACTGATGAACTTACCAGTCTGCTTATGTGGCCTCTGCCAAAAGAAGACGGACCTCATTAAAGCTCATGTATGAGCAGTTTTGTAGTGAAATTAAGCTATATGTTGTCCCTGTGACTTCTAAGTGCAGCTTGGTTTCAGTGCCAATGAAGATGTTTAATGTTTAACCTGCTCCTTTCCACTCCAAATATTAGCCTTTATTTTCATTTTTTCTTACATCAGAACAAACTAACAAACAGTAATATACCATAAAAAAAGCACCAATTTGGAAGATCGGCCTCTCTGACCTGAAAATATAAAATTTTCTTCATAACTTGGCAGCCAAATGTTCTTTTGACCCACCATTTCATTGTCATTGACCACCATCAACTCAATGTATTTGGCCTCAGTTTGCACGGAGGGTTTCCGAACAAATCTCTTGGAGCGCCTCAGCCTCCCAGACACCTGCTCCTCCCTCATTTGGTCCGGCCTGTCATCAGCACCATCACCTCCTCTGCTGTCCCACTCACTGTCTTCTGTACAGTCTGCACAGAGGACAGTTACCACAAATGTACAATTATGCAATATAAACATTACCCATGGACTATTAACTAACATTTATTTTAAGATTAGAAAATATTAATATAACCATATGACTGTGATGTGATAAATGATTAGCCTGTGGTAACTAGTGGTTACACTCATGTACCTTCACAGCCTGATGGGGTCAGTCTGATATCAGGCATCCTGCGGATTAAGTGAGCACCATCCTCCTGCAACAGAATATGTCCAGATGGCATAAGACACATTAGGACCTAAATACGACAAAGTCCAGAAAAAAAAATTATCAGCAACACTATAGCTTCTGATCCAAGGACTATTTACCTTATTGGTCCCATTGAGAACAGGTTCAATCTCATAAGAGAAGAAGCCATCAGAGAACATGCCACTGTGAACCAATGAAAGACAGCATGAGGTGAAGAGCAGGACAGTGGAAATTAGAGAGGTGATTACATGCAGCTTTAAGGCCAGCTAAAGGTAGAATCAGGCTCACCACAGGCCATGGCAGGTAGAAACAGCTGCCCAGGACTCTGGTAAACTCCTTAACCTTCCCTGGTAGTAGCAGTGCTCCCCTCCCTGTGGAGACAACATACCCATGTTTCATCAGTCATTACTGACACACTTAATGCCTCACCAGATATGATGATAGGTCACATCCAAGGACAAACCTCTCACACTCTGTGCATATTGGATTACCGTCTTCCCCTAACCCCGCCTTGGTGTGTATGGAACTGTATGTGACCTACTTGTGTCCTCTACCGACAACAACCGTAGAGGTCGACCCAGCACAAGGATCTCTTCAGTAAATCAACACTCATCTTGCCCACACAGTTAGATCCGGAGATTTAATATGGAATAATTGTGCTGTAGGCGAGCTTCAATTTAGAGATACAAGACGAAAGTGAAAAAGGGAAATTCTTCTCTGCTATATTTTGTCTTTTCAGCACACTTTGACTACTGCAGCAGAGCCCTGGCTTTCATCTCCTGCAAGCACCCCCTCCCAAAGAAAGTGGAAGCACTGCTTAACAAGGTCATGGCAGTGAAGACAAACCAACAGGAGAGCTAAGAAAAGTGAGATAGAGTGGTTTCACCTGGATCAAATTCAGTTCAGCAGGTGTCTCAGATTGACAAAACAACACCTTAGTGCTCTGAATGAAAACAAAAGGGTTTTGACGACAAAGCTCTGGCTGGTGACGCACTGCCCTGAATGCATCACGCCTGCTGTGTCCAGCAGTGGTGGCAGTGGCAGCATCAGAGGCGTCATGTGAGGCTTCCGTCCAGCTGAGCGACAATCTGGCCTGACAACAGATCTCCATCCCTGGCTCTGCAAGCCGCCCTGGTCCCCCACGCTCATACAACACACATACACCCCCAAAATGACTCCTCCCTGATTCCAAACATTGTCTTTGCCTTTGTAATAACTGGCATTTTACTCTCCATCTTCCCTCCTCATCCTCTCTCACTGGTTTTGCTCTTCCCTCCCTTTCAGTGTTCTTTCATTCTGTTCGATGCAAAGAACTAAATGACACTGCTGAGCTGACTGGTTGCTATGGAAACAGGCTTGTGATTGGTCAGGAGGACCGAGCGAGAGTTAGGAGCGATTGTGGGTGGGGACATGGAGTGCTGCTTGGGTAAGGTGGGTGGCAATTTGGGAGGGGAGGGTGGGTGGCAATTTGGGAGGGGAGGGTGGGTGGCAATTTGGGAGGGGAGGGTGGGTGGTCAGTAAGTGGCACACTTGCAGAGGGAACAAAAAAAAAATACTAGCCATCCCTCCTGGCTTGCAGACTGCAGTGACATTCCTCTAGTCGACCCTGACAAGCACAAATCACATTACATCTCAAACGTTTCATTAATTTCTCAATTATGTCTTGAAGACTAAGATGCTGACTTTACACCGCAGCCTTTTCTCTTGGCTGAGGCCACGGAGCTAACAGGCACATCCACATATATACAGGAATGGAACATGTATAATCCCTACGGTCACAATGCAGCACTGCAAAATGCCACTTTTGTAAAAAGATTAAACTGTAAAATCTCCAGAATGAAATACAGACAAAAAACTCAAAAAGCAGGTCTTTTGGTTCCAAAAATAAAACTTTAGCCACATTACCATAAAATCATAAATTATCTTATATAATTAGTTCTAAACAATGTGAAGCAATGCATCAGACAAAATTTCTGATTTCCCCCAAGATCCACTGGCAACAACTCCAGTGTAGTCTCTGTTTCTACAGCCAGAGGCCTGAATGCTTCAATACAACTCCAGTCTCATCATTAATAATCTGCTTTCTATGGTCAAACACAAGTTCACTTTGTAAAAATCAGTCAGCACACATCCTCACCTCACATGCAAAAAAAATATTTAAATCTTACCACAGACTGTGAGGGTCGCCCATCCAGGTTGAAGTGCCTCTCCATATAGTCTAAAGACAGGAGGTGGCTGCAAGTAGAAGAGAGACAGCATGAATATCTCCAATGGTATAATTTTTATCAGCATGTAATCAAAAGTGGTTTGATCAGGGTAATTTTCCATCACTTGCTCTCCATGTTAATGCATTTCACAAATAACAAGTGAACATATTAACATGTGGTGTTAATAAAAATCTGTGGAAACTCATAAACATCCCGCTGTGTGTATCTATGTGTGTGGTACTCCACATCCTGTAGTGTAACATAATAGAGGCACTAAATGCATTTGCTTAAGTGGAGGGAAATGCTAATGAGAACAGCTGCAGTAAATTTAGGGCACCCACTGATATTAGCGTGTAGAGAGAAATAAAACAAAGCAGATCTCATAATTTCAGACGGTGATACAAACTGGTTCAGCTCCAGGTCTAGCGTGAAGGTGTGTCCAAAGGCTTCCACTTGAAAACAGCTCTGAGCCAAGTGAACAGGCTGAAATGAAAAAAAAAAAAATTATTAAAAAATGAAAAAAAAAAAACAGGAAGAGAGACAGATTTGACAGGTCACATATTAAAGTGTAACAAAACAATTGTGGTTCAGCATGTTGCTTTGAAAAAGTGTCATGAATAATTCAACAGAATCAATACTGCGTATGCACTAAAAGCATCTGAGCAGCTGAAATAATATGATTGATATAGTCCTCATTGATCTACGGCGGCTGCCAGCATTCAGGCAGCCATGACCTCAGAGACTTATGGCTGTTTAAGAGCTCAGGTGGAGTTTTGAGATAGAGATGGATGGAGAAAGGCTTGACATAAGGAGGGGAGGAGGAGGAGGAGGAGAAAACTTTTACTGGTGTCACTTATATTCAGCCAAGCTGTGCCAAGGTCTCCAACAGAGATCAGCCAAAGCTGGAGAGGTGAGGAGATAGCAGGGCCAGGACAGACAGAGAGAAATTTATTTAAGACTAAACAGTGAGTCTGTTCAGCAGCTCTGACTGTGCCGGCGTGGCTTTGATCCAGGCTGCAGTGAATCACTGGGTTTTTACTCTAAAGCATGTCACTCTCCAGAGATGATGGACAACAGATTTCTTTTTTCTGTCCAATGTATTCTGGGTTTTATTTAGCTCATGTGGTGAACACCATCATCAATATCAGGCAGCAGACTCAAAAAAAAAAAAAAAAAAAAGAAAAAACCATCAACATTTATTTTATAGCTTGCTTGGTCAAACTAAAAGAACCCAAAAGGAACATAATGGATACTATAAATTAACTAATTTAGTGAAGCCAAAAAGTTCAGCTCATCTCCTGCTGCTTCTAAATTTCACCAGTCCCTCCTTCAGAGCAAGTGTTGTTTATTTCAACACTATCATCATTTGTATTTTATCAATGTATATTTTTCTATCTGTTGCTGTCTTTGAATGATGCAGCATCAGTCCTGTTTAAGCACTCCTTTCCTCCTGGGACAGCAACATTCATCTTAACTACAAGCCTTCAAACTAAAGATTCCAGTGTGTGTAATGAGTCTAATGTATTTTCTCCTAGCAGTTATATGAACTACATCACCCTGACAGAAAGAGACAGAGGGGGGATGGGGAGTGCTCAAGCCTCTTGGACCAAGCAGTACTTCTCACACAGGCCTGTTTCATAATTAATGGGGACATACTTCAACACACCACTGAATAATGAAGAAGTCAGGAGTTCAGCACGGCAGTCAGATGATCGGAGATGATGACTGAATGTTTCAGGACGAGCTTAGCTTTGGGATTTTGGGGACGACGGCCACTACAAACATGAGTGCAAACATTTAAACAGCTCTTTGATTAACTGTGTATTTTCTGCCATGCTGGATCAACACACAAAGCAGGTCAGAAGGTTTTGGTTTTAAAACTTTTCGCCACAGCTTCCCTGTGAACAAATGTCCACAAAAAACAACAATCTCATCTGTCCCAGTTTCATCCAGCTGGCACGACTCCACCGTGGACATTCAAAGGGATTTTCAGAGACTAACTAGGTCAAAATCACGAGAAACCAAAGACTGCTGCAAGACACCACCCTGCACTGTCTTCCCTGTGTAGCAGGAGCCGCCTGAGCAGCAGAGAGCCAAGAGCTGCACTGTTCAACAGACACAGAAAAAATGAGGTACCCATCAAGAGGAAAACAGTCTGACTTGATACTGTCACACTGCTGTACGTCCACACAGACTAGCTACAGGTCTACAATCAGTGAATCCTGCTTACTAAGGCTGAATACTGAGCACAAGACCTTTGACTCTGGAAGGTGTGGAATTCAGTTACCTGGACAATAAGCTTAGATCACCATTTTATGACTTTGGTCAAAGACACCTAATGTGTCTAGCTGTTGTATGAGATCATAATGAATTTTCTGATTAAAAAGCTATTCTCGTATTTTGTTCATGAGGGATACTTCCTTTTTAATCAAATTATAGCGAGATTAATCTATTTCTAATTTGGCTAGGTGAGTCCTGAAACTTTGCTAAGGACCCCTGAGAGTCCATGGCCCCCATATCAAGACCACTGGGTTAGGAATTCACAGACATAATGCAGTTCAGTGTGCAAATATATAACTTCTATATAACACAAGAGAGTGAAACAGAAGGCATTTAATTCCAGACTCAAAAATTACCAAAGTGTCTCCAGTGCTGTTTTTCACCCTGGTATCCAAGTAGTTGTGAGCCATTTCCTCCTCTGACTTGATCTGCTGCACCAGCCGCTTCGGATAGGTGACTTCGGTCGCAGGGTCCTTGCCATCCGGCCGCCCTGCCATTGTGAACCAGTCCCAGATGCCTCCATCCTGCACTGGGCTCCTGTCCTCACCTGCATGTGGCACAAGGACAGTCAGCATGGACCTGTGGGTGTGCAGTGGGCGTGCCAAGGTGGTGACACACCTGAGCCTGCATCATTCTGACCATATAGTGTTTAAATAAGAAAAGCAAATTGTAGAAATTGACTAAAAGTGATGCAATTTAAACAGGGCACACTGTAAGCAGTCATATCACTGGGGTTTCTTTATGATGATTATATGATGACCCAATTTATCACAGCATGTGATGTTTTGATTTTTGTTTTTGAATTTTTGCCTATATTTTTTATTAATGTGTTGGGTATAATCAAGTTTGGACAAAATGTATTAATGAACTTATTATATAGCTTATATGCTCGATGGTAGGCACCCATGTAGATATACATACAGAGACTATACATCTTAACAGTTTAGTAGTCTAGTAATCAGTCAGGCAGCAAAACACATTGCCTTGGTGACAATTTATATCATAGGGCTTTTAGATAAGTGTTGGATAAAACACTCTTGTAAATGTTATGGGTACTTTGGATACAGGCCATTGGGCTGCTTTGGAAATGTGTTGATGCTGCAGATCTACCGCATCGGAGAGGGCTTTAAGGCCACTGGGCTGCCTGCCACAGAGACCCCACTACAATAAAAACCAGAGCCTGCACCGAGGGGTTAGAAAAGTGCTGGTGCAATGGGAAAACTGTAGAGGCGAAGGAAATGAAAAGGGTGCCCCCGCTCCGTATCCAAACCCCCTCTCTCCCTCTTCTCTCTCTCTCTCTTACCTGAGACTGCAAGCCTCTCGCCCACTGCAGCAAAGACCATGAAGCACCACACCGCCAGCATGATCTTCACATATTCCTCCGGATCACAACATCGAGAGAGCCGCAAAAAAATTGCCACGAACCCGGCCGATGGAAGGGAGGAAGAGCGACCAAAAAGAAAAGAGATCGGAGCAGAGGAAGGCAGAAATGATGGCGAGGATCCAAAGTGATCTGCTAAACATCTGATGATCTGCGTCCTCTCATGTCTCCCTCCCTCTCTATCGCCCCAATCAGCTCCAGCCAACGCCGCTACGGAGAGTTTCAATTTGCATATGAGAATAATGAAAAATGAGACATTGCATAGGTGTGAGGCGGAGATGAATGATACGGGCCTGGATTGATCAGTGAGGAAATAGGGAGGAACTGGAGAGTACGCACGGCGGATTCAGGGCTGTGCGGGCGCGTATGGATGAGCTTGTTTGTGTGTGTGTGTGTGTGTGTAAAAGCGAATCTGCGGTATGCGGAAGCGAAAGGGTGGTGGAAGCGAAGAGAAATGCGTTGGGTCTGCGGAGAGGAGGAGACATGGGACCGTGGTACCCTCCCTCATCCCAGCAGCCTCCTCCTCCCGTTGCCATGCAGCTGAGCGAAGGGAGAGGATGCGACAGCCCCGCTGCTGAGGTGCACGGCCGAGGAAAAGTCATGGGTGGGGGGGTCCACAGTTCATTCATTTTCTGAATACGCATGGTGCAGTAGCTCTGAGAACTGCATGTCTGCAGAAGATTCAGGTGTGTCATGACATGACGCCTGAACACAAGACCTACAGGGTATTTTTGTCAGCCACATTTTCACAACAGCCCTGTAGTTTGTCCTATAACTTGAAATAAGAAGTAACTACAATTACTGAGGACTATAAGCATAATATATGGTCATTCTATTTTAATCACCACAAATTTAGTTCTCCATTATCTGTTAGTATGTGACAGGCAATACTGGAGGCTGCAGCTCCAATTACTGGAGTTGTGTATGAGGGGAGGTCGGCCTGTTTCCCCCCTTTTGATAGTTCCAAACACTCAATTCCACTTAATGGGAATACTCTGACATTTATCATTTTAAATTGAAGCTTTCAAGAATTCTGTGGAAAATGCAACAAAAAAATTGTCTAGACTGTCTTTGCAAAATAAATGCTAGGCCTATTTGTTGGCTGGAGACAATGCATTGTTTAATAGGTAACTATGAACATTGGAAATAAGCAGAATAGTTAAGAATTAGAGGATATAGTCAAGCTGACTATGGGAATTTTAATGCCATCAATGTGTTTCAAAATATTGCGACTATCTCCCCAATATGACAGGTTCTGTGTGATGTATGAGTGTAACTGTAAATCTCTAAAAGAATCCCAGCAAACAGTCATCTGGTTCCTTGTTCAGAGCCATAAAAACAATTAAGAGCCGAAGTGCCCTCTGAGCTGCTGCAACCCTGTGAGCCTCAGGGTTGGCTTCCTTGATGCAACAGCCCACCAACAACACATCCCCACTAATGGAGGCACTGACAACCGCCACTGAATATTTCATCCACCCCCCTTTGAGACTAACAGGGCGTGAGAGACAGTAGGAAAGATAGGGAGGGGAGAGCGACAAGAGCGTGGCAGCATCAAGGACTTTGCCCCCCAGGCCCAACCCCACCCCCTCTTACCTCTCAGAAATTAGGCCGGCTGCTTGGATGTTTCATGTCCAAACAGCTTAGTACGACAGGGCCTCTCGACTCATCATTCAGCATCTCCACTGTCCATTTGTGTGGTTTTCTCAGTAGTACATGGAGAAACGTTCACTAGATGTTCGATTGAGTAACAGAGCTGCAGGGAGACATGTGAGCAGTCAAGGCTGCAGAAAGGAAGCTGGTCATGCGTCAGATGGACATAAAATTTCTTTAGATGCCATGAAGATAAAACACATTACTAACTTTCTCTACTTCAGGGAATATCTACTCTAGAATAAGACGGGACACAATTGGAGTATCAGAATATCTATGATGAAACTAATGTGAACAGCTGACTTCCAGAGCCCAGTGAGATAGAGATACACCACCCTCTACTGTGCAAACACCTGAACGACAGTCACACCTGAAGCTGCTCCATCAGTATGGGAACGTTTTCCCTTACAATCTAAAACTACAGTGTCACTGGTGGAGATTGATTTTTCTCTGTTAGGACTCCAGAGCACAGGAGGACTTCCTATAGTTATACTTTTATAAAGAGTGAGGAGTTTACTTCTTTCCTGCTGTAATTTTAATCAGGTGCTTGACACCTGTAGTTTTTGTTAACAGGCCCATTGTGGGGATTTTTTTATTATTATTATTGTTAATTTATTTTGATGTTTTATCTTCTGTGATCTATCCTTTGCTCTGGTAACATTTCGCCACTGACCTGTCTCTGCCTGTGTGGACTCTCTCCTGTTTGTGTTCACTCATCTGCTCTCTGCAGAGCAATCTGCTTCATTAGTATCAGGTGATCGGCCAGGTGCTCATTAACAGCAGTGAGGCTCTTTCAGCAGGTTATAAGAGAAGCTGAGAAAAGCGGCGGCCTCTCTGTTAAACCGGAGAAACGTTTACCGGCTCAAAGATGGATGGTGTCCGCGGAGGGAAGCCTGTCCCCGGTCCGTCCCGGCGGCTCTTCAGCTGCACCTACCCGGACTGTGGAGCGTCCTTCACCCGCGAGTGGAAACTGAAGGAGCACGAAACGACGCACACCGGCGCGGTGAGGAAAACACTTACGGTTAAACAGACACTTTAAATGTGGATATGAAAAAAAAAAAAAAGTAAAGCTGTTTGTTGCCACATTTGCACACAGCGGCCGTGTCAGTGTACCGTTGCGGGCTGTGGTCGCCGTTTCTCCAGAAGGTCCCACCTGAGCCGCCATATGCTCCAACACAAAGGGCTGAAACTGTTCAAGTAAGTCCAAACTTTTCTTAGTTTTTTTTTAAGTCTTACTATAGCTGCCCTCAGTCACCACTCCATTTGGATTTGTTTTCTCCAGATGCAAATTTGCAACCTGCACCAAAAGTTTCTTCGACTCGAGCAAACTGAAGAGACATGTGCGCTGCAGCCACGGAGAGAAAAGCGAATCCTTCAAGGTTTGTGGAGATCCGTTTCTCCACAAGATGGCGACCATGGAGCGCATTTTAACCTTTAGTTTTAATGCTCCTGATGTTGGCGGATAACAGTGTTTAACTCCCTGATGTTACGCTCTCCTACAGTGTAACCAGCCAAACTGCTCTTTGACCTTCAAAAAGCGCAGACTGTTCAAGTTGCACTTAAAGACTCACGGAGTTCCTGCAAAATTCAAGTATGTCTGCAGTACACCAATGTTAAGTCTCACATGTAGTGACTCTGCAGCTTGTCCTGTGGTGATCAGAGGAGTCTAAATGGAATTCAGGCGTTCAGCAGGAGAGTGACATGAGCCAGTTGATTAAATGTATCTTTCTGTACTCAGGTGTTCAAAGGATGGATGCACCTTCACGTTTGACTCTCATATTGACCGTAAAGCCCATGAGAAGAAGCATGCAGGTTGGTCTGTTTCAGTCTTAGCAGGGATCCTTTGATTGTCCAGCCATGTAAAATTCCTTAATTAAAAGGGGCTTATGGCTGCATTTGCATATAACCTTTTCTTGCATTGAGGGTAATTTATTTGACTCGTTTGGTATTTGATGCCTTTAAAAGGGCCCAAACGGAGCCAACTGCTGATGGTGTTGATTTCTTTATACACTGAGTGGCCATTTTGTTTGGTCCTTGCAGGTTACCGCTGCCAGTATGAAAACTGCCAGGTGTTGGAATCAACTTGGGGGAAACTTCAGAAGCACATGGCCAAACACCCAGGTTAATATGTTAAAGTATGATATTTAAGTACACCCCCGAATGTTTCTTTCGTAAAGGGATGAGTTGATTTTTTTTTTTTTCTCCCCCCCTGCCTTTTTTCAAAATGTCTTTCAGCCCCCATTTCATGCCAGCTGTGCAAGAAGGTGTTTAAGAAATCAGATGCCCTACGGAAGCACAAACGGGTCCACGCCTCCCATAAGCCTGTGCTGGTCTGTCCCAGGGATGACTGCCAGGCATACTTCTCGACAACCTTCAACCTGCAGCACCACATCCGCAAAGTGCACCTCGATCTCCTCAAATACAAATGCTCCTTCCCTGACTGCCCTCGCACGTTTGCCATGCGGGTATTTAACATGCTTTGTCTTCACATTCAAAAACTTGTGCATCCTTAAATTCTCATGATTTACATCATACCGAAGTGACACTTGAATAGAAATATAACAACTATGAGACCATTTACTCCGACCAGTCATGCCTGGCTGTAGATTTGAAGTAACCTTCCTGTTATCCTTCACAGGAGAGTATGAATAGACACCTGCTTCATCATGACCCAAGTGCAACCACTCTGAAGGTAAGCCTGACATCAATGTCTCTTGGTGCAGCTGTGGCCTAAAACAAAGTGGTTAAGAGGACTCTTTTTCTTGTTAAACAGACAGTTGATCCTCTGTATATCAGACTTGATTCACAGAGAAAGTTTTGTGATTTTTTTTTTTTTTTTTCAAGTGCGAGAATTTTTCTTCAATAGATGACTACACTAGTACAAGGACATGAATTTTTCTTGAAATTTCACATCTTATTTGATTATAACAGAAACGTCAGCGGCCTAAGAAATCCTGGCAGAAGCGTTTGAATGGACACCATCTGCCCCTTGTGGAGGAAAATTTGAATCGCCTCTTCGCCCTGCGCATGCGAATCTCCAAACGTGCCAAAGTGGAAACTAACCTGTCACGCCTCTTCAATGAACGCAAGATCCCGCACTATGTTGACCCAGAGGTCAACCTGCGTAACCTGTTTAGCATCAAACAGTCGTCTCCTTTGGAGGAGACACCTGAGGTTGCACCAGTAAAAGGTTAAATTTATTAAAACAAAAACGAATCTTCAGTTTGACTGTTTAAATTTGAACTTGAATTTTTTTGAGAAATTGGAAATTTGGGTCTCCTTGCTTAAAGTTTTGTTTTTAATGTAGGTGACATACATTAACATTTTAATTTCAAAGTCTATTAATGTCAATTGGATGATTGAGGTTTAAGAGGATTTCAGATAAATTTCTGTAAAGACAACAGGTTTTGTGTGAAATGATTGTAACATGACAATTTTGACCCAATAAAATGAGTTATGTTTTTGAAAGTGGTATTTTAATCATATCTTTAAATTTGAATAAATGAATAGTGCTGGAGGTTTGTTCATGGTGGCAGCTGCTGGAGAGGTATCATCTATAGGAGCAGACTTGTATATTTATTTGTCCCATCACATTTTAATTACAATGGAAAGAGCATCTCATTATTGCCACTCAACATCTGTTCTTGTCCAGAATCCATCTTTTGTGCTTTCTTTGGTTGCAGACACTGACATTTGCTGAAGGTTGAAGCTTATTAAATATGAACAAAAGACTGAATGAGTAAGAGCTGAGTCACAGAAAGCATGTCACTTTGTGGGTGGATAAGACTTTGAACACAAAGTAAGATGAGGCTCAGGTGTCACTTCTCCACTGAAGCTAAACTGTGCCAATTCAGATTTTAGCCTCAGAGGGAATAACATGCTGGATGATTGTAATTCAAATAAATTTGACCATTATGTCAGACTATATAGGTTTAAAGTTGAGTTGCAAATCTTTTCAATTTGAATCATTAACCTGGCCGATTTTCCTGGTTTGACAGCCTTTTAGATGTTTTGTTTTTTGGGTTTTTTTTTTGGATGCTGTGAGCACAGGATCCCTTTGCTGTCTCTTTAATTTCACTATAAAATTTAACAAAGGGCCTCATAACTATAATAATTAACCAGTACACAATAAATATGCCTGACAGGGCATATCACATTTAATAAGGTTGTTTCCTTGGACTTCTACACAAATGAAACAAAGGTGAAAGCAGGTTTCCACTGAAATCCATCTAATGGCTGAATCAAAAATAACCACATCCAAACTGAGGACCCATTAGAAGGATTGAAAAACAATAAATGGTTGAATTACATATTTTTCATTTTTGGTCTTAAACCATCATGAGATGAAGGAGTGAAAAAAGTACTAGAAATGCTGAAGCAGTAAATTAATTTAAGTTACTGGACATGCAGTTCGTTTATGCACAGGTTTTGAAGGTGCTTTCCAGGTAGGGTCAAATATCTTGAAATTAAACAGTTTTTTTCTAATTAGACCTAAATGTGCATCATGTTGCTTAAATCTAAATTATAGCTGATGTTTTTTGTTTTTTATATTTTGCTCTATGATGGAAAATAACTGAGGCCACTACAATTCATCATACAGTAAAAATATCATCGGTATCCTATTTTTAAGCACTTGCTGTAATATTCAAAGGCTTCCTTTTACTTTCACGAGTTCTGTTGAACAGTTCCCTCTTGTGTTAAATAATTACCCTTTTTCTTGGTCAAGTGGACCAAAGCAGAGTCAATTTCAAAGCCTCAGCTAAACTTTATAACAGCCTGTCAATTTGAATTTGGTTGGTGTCTCCACTGCTGTGTTTTTCTTTGCTCTGCCAAAGGTCATCCTCTCGGCTCTGCAGCCTCAGGCTACTCTCTGCCTCACTAGCTGCTGCACTACCTGAGGTCCCATACATTAACCTATCCCACAACAGCCGACCTGCACATGGCTTCACACAGCACCAGCTGGCATTGTCTTGCATTGTGATTATCTTGGCTTTATTTCCAAACCTGTAGTTACTGTGTATTTTTCCGTAAAATTTGGTTTAAAAAGTGTAGATAAAAGCGTCAATGATAAACTGAATGCCTCTTAAGAACATTATATGGCTTTGGATGTGTAGTGAGGCAGGATTTTGGTGTTGTTTCTATGGAGATGCAACGGCGTAAACAATGTTTTCTGAAATCTTCATTCTCTTTCTCATCTTCTCGTCAGTGGTGCTTTCAGAACAAACAGGGCCATGCAGGTGTGGGAAGTACCCCTGTCATTAGATGGTCCTAATTGGTGGCAGAACTGAAAATATTTTTCAACAGAAAGTCCCCTAAGATGGATGACGCTGTCTGGTGTCACGGGGGCCAAGCCTTGGACTGATACCAGCATTTGAGGGCAAAACCAACATGCAGACAGTCAACCACACCCTGACCATCCCCGGGCTTTCCGGATAACTACAGGAGGTCTTAAATTATTTATTTATTTTTTGGGGAGGGGGGGAGTTTTTTCCAGGTGATATTTAAGAATAAAAAAACATTTTCACTCTGCATCTACCAGTTCACCTTATTTTATATATAGCTGCAATCCCTGTAGTTTTACTCATTTAAATACCTTGATTATAGCTCAGTATATGAGATAGGAAAAATAATCTTACATTCTGTTCATTTGGCTCCTGTATTAAAAACCATTCCTGTGACTGTAATTTAGGTTTGACCTTCACTGCAAATCAACATCTGCGATATCATAGTCCTTTAAAACTCCATCTTGTGTGGTGCAGTCTTTTTAAACAGGAACAGTTTATTTCTAATATGAAATAAAAACTAAATAAAATACATTTTATGTGTCCCCTGGTGGCTCAGCTTGTAGAAACTTACCATTCATTCTCAGTCCTTCCTGTGGCTGCCAGGGTTTGACTATGACTCAACGCCTTTTTCTGCTCGTCATCCTCTTTTTGTCATTCCCGTCTTTCCTGTATCAGTATCAAAAATGGCCAAAAGATGTCTTTGAAAAAAAGAGATTTTATATAAAAGATTACAATATTACTTAACCTGTTGACGCCTCCAAAAAGAAGCAAAACTGGAGTGATTCATCAAGATGAATCATTTGAGCCTGTGGTGACGGGACACCTGTCTCTGCTCCATCCACAGTTTGTGACTCAGGCTGGGAAGAAAAAATATAAAAAAAATCTGTTTACATAGCTCTTACCTTCACAGGTTTAATTACAGGGGGAGTACACATTTCAATGACATTGCTTTGCCCACTCAAGGGCAAAAAAATACACCAATAAAATATCTGAATCACCTTGCTCCTGCTGTGAATCATTTTTATCCTGATGACGCCAGACTCTGGATAAAAATGGCTTTGACCTGTCGGAACCAGTACTACCTCAGTGGTTTTACAAGCAACAAAATGATTCAATCAGGATCTCAACTACAGTGAATGAGGGCACTTTTTCCTTTTAACACTAATTCAACAAATAGTAAGATGGCAGTTCCGTGTTATGCTTTTAGTGATTTACCAGGAAAAAAATGTGGAGGTTTTGTGCTTCGTAATCATCCAACAATATATCTGAATTAAACTAACTACATATTACCTCCACCCAGGGCTGGATGTCATCAAAACCTTTGTCCAAAAAATGAAGTATGCCTGTTTGATTATTTGCAGCAAAGGATGAATTTTTTACAAGGCAAATACAATAAGCATAGCATTTCTGAAGCTTTTAGGTGCTAATAGAACTCCAGTTATATCTGGATTAATATGTGAGGTAGCTGCCAATGCTACTCTTCATGTGTTTTTA
Source organism: Remorina albescens (assembly GCA_034769265.1). NCBI lineage: Eukaryota > Metazoa > Chordata > Actinopteri > Carangiformes > Echeneidae > Remorina > Remorina albescens. Next base: position 6,376,632 of record CM068493.1, read on the forward strand.
CCCCTCTATCAATAAACCTTGTTCTCTTTGTCAGTTTCCTAATTGAGCAGAAACTCACATTTCTGTTTTCCAGCCTCATTCACAGTACATGCAGGAAGAAAAACCAGGGAGTCACAGGAGGAGGAAAATGCCTCAGAAAATCCCGAAACAAGGAGATAAATTGAAGTAGGTTAACCATACAGTCGTCATGCCCTGATTTAGCTGCTACCTCCAGAATAGATGACCCAAAACACCTTCTCCCCTCCCTTTTCTCCCTTTTCCCATGGCCTTGTTTTAAGAGAGCGATTCATAACTGTAACACAACTGCATGCCGTCTAAACTGACTGGTTTAAGAAAATAAACAGGAGATATAGAGCAGTCTGTAAACATGCTTAGCTTCTCTGCCTCCATCACAGCGTATAGTTCTGCTGCTGGTTGGCAATTTATGTAATAGGAGAAGGTTTAAACAAAAAATATTACCAACCATTGCTCACAAGGTTCTTTAAAAAGAACAAGGTCAGACTGGCTCTGAAATCATTTTGCTATGTGGGTGAATTATGTTTAAAAAGGGTTAGGATTAAATATGTATATGTTTCGCAGAGTTACCTTGAAAATTGTTTGAATGTGAATGCTAGCAAGGCCAAAGAAATCCTTCACTTGTCTGTGTTAAGTCACTGTAGTTCACAGGAGGTTTTTCATGGAGGGGTTTCAAATTATTTTCAAGGAACAAGCCCCCCCCCATACACACACATACACACACATACACACACACACACACACACACATACACACATAATTATAAGTGTCTGGACAAAAGGCAAAAAAGAAGCACGTTGTATTTTTATTTGTGCTGCCAGCAAAAATTAATCTGGGTCATAAAATATGCCATCCAAGCAAAAAGTCCCAGTTAGTAGAAAACTGCAGCAGGTGCAGCAGTGGCCACGTCAGTGAAAGTCATCCAAGAAAGGCCCACATTGATAATGTTAGTTACAAGACTCCTTTGACATTGTATTACAAGCTTTGATTTCAGAGAACAAATTCCCTGACTGGGCCACCGCTCAACTGATTACTTTATCCAGTTCACTGGGTCTGTTGGCATGATGGAGAGCTCTCGCTTCCCTTCCTATTCTCTCAGTGTAAAATGTGCCTGAAGGCTGACCATCAGCAGTGAGCTATTTATCATCGTTTCCTGATCATTAAATCATGTCACACCATACATCAAAGCTCTCCTTTGCTTCTTTGCTGTTTGTCTTCACAGCCTCTTGTTGTCTTCTGTCGGGGTCATTTTTGTTGCAAAATATTAATTTGCAAATTTTCCACTGCTTCCTTTGTCTGCATCTGCAATTTGCAATGCTTGCATCATCTCTTCCTGTCCTCTTGAAAAATTGTGCAAACATGAATCCATGAAGGGGGCATAATAAGGTGACCGTATTTCTCCCTCTCAGGCAGATGGTAACAATAGTTATTTGTCTCTTTTGCGTAACAAATCGCTTTTGTGTCTTTGTGTGGTGTAGTTTATGCAGAATGGTAGACTGCTGGTACCTTTGCAGCACCAAATGTAAATAAAACTGTTGCAATGAGTCACATGGATAGATGACACAAGTTAATGCCCTTTCTCTGTGGCAAAGATTTGCATATCGTCATGAATGCAAAAAGAAGTTTCTGTGACATGACTTATCTTGACTATCAGCCATTTTGATTAGATTAGATGTGTTTTTTTTAGCTGCTGATCTGTTTTGCTTGAGATTTGACTTGATTGCCAGAGACGACAATTTCAGGTTGATTACACTTCCTTTTGTTGACGTCCATATAATTGTCCTTGTTTCCTTACATTTGTTGCCTCATCAATCAAAGCCTGGATTCCCATAAGCACCCTGTGCTCCTGTCAGATTCCACCAGTAATTAAAAGTGTTGCAAGGGAGCAACAGTTGTTGTTTTACAACATCTTCATATGACCAACCAAAAGTTCTGCCCTTTATAATCATTCATAAAAACTGCCAATTAGTGAGAAACTGATTAAATGGCTCTCAACATGGTCCTTATCTTTGTTATGGTTGGTTTAATTTTTCATGCACTGAAGATTGTGTACCTGCATTTTGTCCTGTGCAAAGACTCACGGATTAATTTTGACCTGCTGTTCAATCACCGTAAAGGAAAATGCAACCAGAGCCGCAGGTGAGCATACTGTTCAATTAACAGCCACGTAATGCAGAATGATTAGTTTACATGAGCTCAGCATGAGCTCAGAGTAGGAATGGGTTACAATGACATGAAGCACCAGTCTGAGAGATGCCTGTTTTATATGCAGTTCTGCAATGAAAGAATTGATGTTGATCCCAATGGGAAGACTGAGTAATTATAATAGCAAGAGTAATTCAGCAGGGATCAAATGAATTGGAAATCAAGTACAGAGCATGAATACAAAAACACAAAACACGGGGAAGTAACTCTTGGACTAGAAAAACCCTATCTCAGATTGTTCCCTTGGGGCTGATGTGGAGTTCTCAAACTTAATTTTGCAGTACAGGAAGTTTCTCCATTGTTATGTGGATATGGTTTCGCATGTTTGCTTCCGTGTTCAGGAAAATATCACAGTTCAGATGGAACACTATCCAGAAATGCCAATATATTTCAAATCAAATTAATAACTGCCAAAACAGCGCTGTCAAGCTTCATAAACTGAAGGAGACTTCAGATTACAAATATATAGCTACAAGCAAGAGATGATCAGCCTAGCTTTGAAAAGAAAGATTGAAAACAGGGTTAACTAGTGACCCTATAGGTTGTTGTTTTTTTTTTTAATTAAACTACTTTAGCTCATTTTCCTAATAGGCTGCTGATCACACCCTCTCGCTCCCAGAAATTAGTTAAATAAACTTATTTTCCAAAATATCCAACTATCCCTTAAATTATAGTTCAGCCATCTGTATAAAATCCAAAGTTAAGAATATTTATCTTCACATTGATAGGGACTTGCAGGGTACATGGCATACAAAGGCCTTTCAAATGTGTGTACATGGAAGAAAGAAATAAAAAAATTTGTTAACAAGAAATTCAAGATCTGTAAAAACTAAACAGTTCTTCTTCTTCACCAGGCTCTCACTGTTTCATTTCATCTGAGCAACGAAACGGTCAGCCACAACTTGGTGTGAATTGTTTACTACAACACATTCAGTGCACTGCAGTAGCTCCAGCTCATAAACCAGCACTTCAACACGGGTGATTGGAGGGACGAAGAGCGAGGGAGAGAGAGAGAGAAAAGAGCAGCAATGGAAGTGAGAAAGGACCGAATGGTGAGAAGGAAGCTCATGTGTCATTAATAGAGCATATCGTGCAGTGCTTGTGTGTGCACGGGGGGGTATGCAGGGTCACGGTTGAGATTAATTAGAGGGAGTATGTGTTACAAAAATGTAGGGCAATCACTGATTCAGAGGAGCACGACATCCATGTTAGCCTAGCTGTAATCAGTGATGATCAGGGGTGGAGCACACCGGGAAAGCTGAGTGCTGGTGATGGCATGAGACACTGAGGAAGACTGATGAGTCAGTAGCCTGTTTGAAGCCTCAGTCATCATTAATGACTGCATGCTGAATCACAGCCAGACCAGCATATCACAGTATTATTCTCCACAGAGGGATGGTGGAACAATCAGGCCCCCTGCTTGTCTCCCTCTTTGCCTGTCAGTCACTTCCAATCATCACATCAGTGATGATATGTCAGATACCTCTGACTTCTATCTGGTCACGGCCTTACTTGGCCTCTCTGTCCCATCTGCCTGCAGGATGTAACAGCACGGCTCAGCAACCATTATCCAGAGTCTAAAGTGTGTTGCTGTTACTTAATTGGTAATTAAAATAGTTAACTTCTCTGCATTAAAATGCCTAATATTTAAATAAACCAATGTCATATATTTTGCCAAGTTGTGATTGTACATTATCCACAACATTCACGGTGATTTGTGGACTGTTTCATTTGGTCAGCTGTCATAAGCATCATCCAATTCATGCAGGCATTTGCACTCAGGATGATTCTTTGAAATCTTAAAATTTTACTTCTTATTCATGTTCACACACACGCAGACATATTTTTTACCATATTTTTTGATCTCGATAGACCATGGGGGCAGAAAATTACATATTATGCATTTAGGAGAACTTGCATCAAATTACAAATTATGAAATTTATTTGATCATGCTCATGCACTTTTTAAATATACTTTAACAATTTATCTTTACCCATCTAAGGACTACTCATTTCTAAGCAGCTGGTAATTGTCACATTTTCCAAATCTTTCATTAGACTTCTGTCAACTTAACCTAAAATTACACAACTGAGCTGGACATTAAAATAAGCCCAGTTCCTTAAATTTTTATAAATCCCCAATTTTCATCACTTTAGGGATCCTCAGATGTGAAATTTCCTCCAATTCAATATGTCTGCCAGAAAAGAGAATAGAAAATAAACAGACCTGGTATCTGTCCAGTATGAGGTGCTATTTTTGTTTTTCAGGGTTGTTGTTGTTGTTGTTGTTGTTGTTGTTGTTTTTTTCACTTTTGAGATGGTGGCTCATCATGATTTATACTCAACTGTGAACAATTCCAACACCAGAGCAAACAATCTACCTGACACATGAGCAATGGTATTTATTCTATTGTGCCTATTTAAGGGCCAAGCTGACCAGTGGTGTAATCTCCTCCAAAACTTAGTTTATTCATCTGATGGCTCCACAGTGGTTTGTCACAGAACACTCCTTAATCCTTGATTCATGCACCCACGTAGCTGCAGAGTGAAAACTATCATGTTTTCACTAAGTTTTGTTTTGAAGTGTTGGCAGGAAAAAAAAATGATCTTTGGTCTCTGGATTACTTTTAATTCTCCAAATTAGCTCTTTGTGTACTCTGTACAGCTCAGCCTTAAGCTTGTCTTCATATTGTCTGAGGTTTGTTAACAGATATGACATTTTGGTTTCTTCTTCTGTTATGTTCAAAGGAAACAGAAGGAAACTCAACTGGGATAGTGGGGGGGATGTAAAACAAGAGTGAGATAATAACTCAACCCCACCCCTGTACCATCTGTAAACCACATGCATGTGGCAGTGTTATAAATTGCTTTTTGTCTCTGTTTTACTCTGCTTGCCTGTATATTTACTGTATATTTTTTTTTTGTGTGTGGTAGTTTTCTGCAGAGGATAGATTATTGCCCTGTATTAGCTGCTGTGTGGGTGCAGTAGAAAGGGTAATAATATGTTGTGCTTGCAGCAGAAGATATAGTTCTTTATGTCTGTGTTTCTGTCAGCTGGTATCAGTGACAAGTCATTGAATGGCTTTGTGTGTCTGTGTGTTTGGGAGGGTGTGCTTTACCAACAAGTGATTACCTGCTATTCTTAGAATGACTTTTCATTTAATAAAATCTATTTTTGCTATTGCACTCCCCCTGACAGCAGCTTTGGTAATTAATGGTTTTGCTTCAGTAATTACCGTTTCCCACTCTTGAAAGTGTGACAATTGCATATTTATAAAAAAGAAGCACCGATGGGTAGAGAGACACTACATGTGTGTTCATGTGTGTTGATTGTGTTGATTGGTATGTACTAAAGGTGTGACCTTAGCAGGCTTGAACCAGATGTATTTTAGATTTAGGTGATCTAACTGATTTATGTTTTTAATAGTTTTGCAAAGGAAGGATAAGGTTTGGGTATCATTTAAGTTTTATTGCTTTTGTATCTGATACTAGGAATTAAAGCAATTCTCATTCTAGCCTATTATATTATGTGACCAAGAAATGTGGCTAAGCTTTGAAGAAAAATCTTTGTTTTCACTTGATTAAAAGAACTCTTTGTATTTTTTGTTATTGCTGCATATCCAATGTTAAAATTAAGAGTTGTGTGGAATTGACTGGAGTTCGCACCTAAACTGACAACTCTGGCCCATCTATTTACTTTCTGACAGTGAACCACTGTCATCTCTAATTGCTCTGAAAAAGTCCTTCTAATTCTGCTCAGTATTACGACTTCTTGTCCTATCAATGCGAAAAGGACCAAAGCTCTTGTCAAAAGACAATCAAAACCAGCCACTCTTGGCAGGAAACAAGGTTCAATAGCCTCTTTAAGACTGCCATGAACACTTGTCTTAGATCAGAGGACTTTACTGGAACTTTTCTGTGAAAAAAAAACAACATCCAGAGGAAAAAGGATTTCACAAGCTAACAATCTACCTGCTTTCTCTTTAAGAACATCCAGCATTATCAATTTTCCACATCGTTTCAAATCAAGTCTGTAAGTGCGTGAAGTGGATTTTGTTGCCGCTTATAGTAAACATTATTATGACATGTACTTTGACGATAACCAAGCACTCCATGATCACCGGCCTGATCAGTGAGCCATGGTCCATTAAGCAGTGAGAGAATCTCAGCGACTGAGTCAATTTTGGCTTGGCTTGATCTGTCACAGTCCTGCCCTGTGTAAACTGAAATCCAACAAGTTAAGTACGACTGAACACATGACAATTATTCATCCAGTCCCTTGCTCTCTTTTCAGATTACTGACATTTTTCAGTTGCACATGTCCTTCCTAAATGCCTGTACTGCAATATTACACCTACTGTGATGAAAATGAAGAAAGCTCAGGTCCAAAAATCAGTCTGCCAACCAAACTACTGAGGATGATGAGCTGTACTGAGATCACTGTCAAGGAAAATGAGACTGGGTTTGTTCTTCTCAGATTGTATTTGTGGTCCCCAGTGGAACCTGCAAAACACAGGACACTTTGATGTTAACTAAAAGCAACCAGGTTGATGAGAGATAAAAGACGTGGGACACAATGATCAGCACAGCAGCTGATGCTTTCTCTACGTTTCCCTCTTTTTCTGTCTCCTCTTCCTTTCTTTCTGTCGGCCCCTATTGATGTTACAGCTCTCTGTTCACCTGAACCAGGACAGGAGGTGCAGAGGCTGTTAGTCCTGACACTTGCTTGGAGGCACCTCTAAAGGTCATGAAATGTAATAATAACAGCGGGGGATGTTCTGAATAATGATAGTGGACATTTATTATACAGGAGCAGCAGCAAACCCCTGCAGGGTGTGTGCAGGGTCAACTAGATATGATGCTGGGTCAGATTTCAGAAATAACCTCATTTACACCCCCCCTCAATTGAGCTACTACCTGACAGAGTGGGTATTACAGCCAAGCAGAACCAGAGCAGCTAGGAGAAATGAAGCAACATAAATAGGCTATTTCACCTGAAGCAGCTTCCCTACTTGCTCAGTTTCGCTTTATTTGTTTCCCACATAATCCAGTCGGGTGAGATCAGCGCAGATTGAGCCGATTTACAATAACGTTAAAGGCAGTGACAGGATCTGATAGGAAGCAAGAGAGAGAAAGAGACACTAAAAGGATTAAGAGAGACAGTAGAGGACAGAGGAGAGTGTGAGGGTCTGTGGGGCTCAATATCTGTAAAGTGATAGTAAGGAGGAGACAGGAGGAGACGGGAGATTGATCCAGAGAGATGAAATGAGAGGATTAGAGGAAGGAGAGAATGATGGGACCTTCAGCAGTGCTCTCCCACACTGGCAAAGTTTCATCAGCTTGAAAGGACTCACCGTGCGCTGAGTCACTGCAAATGGGCAGCGATGTCAAGTGCTGATGGAAGTATGAAGCAGCCAGCACAGATAGTGACACAGTCTAGTCTCTAGTCTTCGGAGGGGTCCAGTCTCTGGTCTAGTCTCTAGTCTCTGGAGGGGTCCAGTCTCTGGTCTAGTCTAGTCTGGTCTAGTCTCTAGTGTAGTGTGGTATGGTCTAGTCTCTGGAGGGGTCCAGTCTCTGGTCTAGTCTGGTGTGGTCAGGTCTAGTCCCTGGTCTCTGCGGGGGTCCACCCTAGTCTCTGTCTCTAGTCTGGGGGTCTGGTCTCTGGAGGGGACCCGTCTCTGGTCTGGTCTTTTCCTGGCTGTTCCTTGTTTCCTTGCATCACCAATTATACTTTTAACCTTCGGCCCACACCCAGGAATCGAACCCGCGACCTTCCTATTGCGGGGCGACATCACTAACTACTACGTCACCGTGCTGCTCAATTAACACGGCAGAAAACTGGTAGATCAGCAACCTCCATCTGTATTTTTCATTTAAATTGTTGTGTTCATTGAAATGATGTCTTCTTCTGTCAGTCTTATTGACGGTGCCTATTCGGCTCACTGCTGCCTCCAAAGGCTGGACATGAAATTTCATTCACCTATAATCTGTCAGTCTCCAGCAAAACCACAGATGAGTGACAGGACAGGGGCACTTCAGCAAAACACAAGATGACGACGGCGGTCAGGAGCAACTAAATCATCCTGAAGGTAAGTCATTCAACATTTTTCCGGCATAGAAGCAGGGAAGGGAGTCCACTTCTTTAACTTCCTTTATGATGCTGCGGCTACAGAAACTTGAGCGTCTGGTTCAGCTATAAGCCAGAAAGCTAACGTTAGAGTCAATAACACAGCGGATGGTCAGACAAAAAAAAAAAAAGTTAGCATCAAGCCCTGACTTACTCCCTGCCACAGTCTGCTGACAAGCACGATGGATTTAATCTTGTTACCTGTATAGCCAATATCAAATGTATTTATGCTTAATGCATTTGCATGATCTGTAAATGTATATTCCCCAAATTTTGCCACGTGCGCGCCACGAACATCACTTGAATATAGTCCATAAATAAAAGTTGGAAAAAGTATTTACAAATGACCTTGAAAAGCCATTGGCTTTAGCTGAGATTTTTCAGTTTGATGCAGTCAGTCTAAGTAAAACTTACAAAGAAGAAGAGAGTAAAATTCAATGACCATATTAATAATCATCAGTAGATTACCTGAGGTTTGCTTGTAAAAGAAATGTATATCTACAAGTAAAGTGTACTTGATGATCACCCTTGTAGAATTTACTTGCAATTTCTAAGTACAAAAACTTTCCTAGGTTTTTCCAAGTAAATAACTAATTTAACCGTAAATAATTTTTTTTCAGTGTAGTGACTTGAAAGTCACTACACTGAAAAAAAGTGAGTGAATTTATCAGAGTGAATTTATCAGAAAGAAAAGCCAAATTGAGTTAGTCTCAGTTCCCTGATGATCAGGACATCATTTTTAGTGTGAAGCTGGCTTTCAAACTGTTCTAATTCCCTGGTCCAATTGTTATGAACAGGGGGACTGTGCAATCAAATAAGATGCCAGTAAAAACCTCTTTTGAATCCTAATTTGTCGGTGAAACCATTATAATAAAGTTTAGTGGCAGTCTGAGCTCCCAGCCTTTAGCTGACATCCAGTGGCTGCAGTGCTGTGTTGGCGAAACAGTGACCTTTAATATGTAACGACCATATAACCCTAACCCTCCGTTCACAGTTACACCCAAAGGTCAAATATCCCTGCTGTAACTTGGATGGTACCATTTTCTATTGTGTTCACAGGCTGAGGCAGACGTATGTTCCAGCTGCGACTAATAATGTAAACCATTTGCAGTTTGCAGCGTTGAACTCATGAAGGGGGGAGCAAGAAATAAGCAGTTATCTATAAAGCTTTGCGTTAAAAAAACACTTCACCCTTTGATTAAGAGATTATGTGCAGAGAGGAAAATATGGAGTGAATCAACTGTAAAGGTAAAATATCTCAAATACTTTAGCTCGTGATTAACATGTAGGCAGATAAGCGTGAACATATGAGCAGAAACATCGTCTTGTTCTTCCACATCAATAAGAGAATGAACAGGAGCATTCTTTCAACACATCTTTTGGTGACAGAACTAATTCTGTTGAGGTTGGGGGGCAAATGTTCAGGGCTGTTTGGTTAGACAACATGACTCACACTTGGAAGCATTCGTCTGCTCAGTGATCAAGTGCTCTGCCTCAGTGCCACATCTTCATAAGAAATTTAAACCAGGAGTGAAGAAGGCTTAAATTTTCAGTTTTGCTAAATTAAAAATTGAAACTGATGGGATTTCATTTGCTGAAAATGTCAACGCTGTAGCTCTGGTTGATGTAGCTGTGTGATTTTAAAAAATAAAACAGAGACCTGAATTACTCTCCTTCCAGACCTGTCACGATGGGCTATTTATACTGTGGCTGTTTGGAGCATCAATTTGGCATTCGGTGCACAGCAGTGCATGGTTATGGATGGAGGCTGGTGCATAATGCATGGACACTACTGAGACCTGCCATCAAAATGCTCCTATTAAGGCGCTCCCTGCTATCTTTGGGGTAAATAGGCTGTGAATATGATTAAGGATGCAGAAAAACAACAAAATATGACCAACAACACATACCTACATGATCAGTTGCTTTCACTCACATTTGCAGATAATGTTTGGTAAAGATCTTTTATTGAGGTATGTGGCCAACCAATGACTCTGGACTCAGGAAACATCAAAACACATACTTTACACGTTGAAATCTCAAAGGAGCGAACATTTGATGCAACATGAAAGGAAGCAGGATAACAAAAGACTTTACGTGGGTGAAATCATAAATCCAGTTCTGCTCCGAAAAGTTTTGCTTAGTTATTTTTCCACCTTCAACATCCCAACAATGAGGACAAGTAATCGGTTCTTCAACTGAATACCTGAAGTGAAGTTACGTAGCAGGTAAAGTGTCAACAATTACAATGAAGGAGACAGCTCAACAATAACAACAAAAAAAACCTATTCAGGTGACAGAAAATAAAGTGCTATTGTCCTTATTATTAGATGAGAGGCTTATTTTCCTGTAATCCCTAAAAGCATTCACATATATTGAAATGTACACTGAAGAGTGATAATGTTAGTCAGGTGTCTGTGCTCTGAAAGATGATGTACGAGTTAAATCGTTTCCTCATTTGCAGTCTCTTGCTCTGCTGCCATATCCTGCGCTTCTATCCTACATTTTTCTGCTGGCTTGTGATCTTCTGTAAGCAAGGTGTGTGCATCCTCTCTCTGGGAAATGAAACGAGAGCTGTTGGATTATCACATCAGTGATGAATTCATCAATCAATAGAAGTCGAAACTATCAAAAAATACACACACACAAAAAAACTTGACCTGACTAGTCTCATCAACAGCAAGAGGACATGAGAGGAGATGACAGGCTGACATTTGATCAATGATGACTCGGGAACCCATGGGTACAACACTACCTGCATGCACACACCAAATCATAACACTTATGTCACTCTTCTCTCCCCTGTGCTCCCACAGAACCTCCTCCTCCTCCTCGTTTTCCTGCATCGTCCTCCGAGCTGTTAGTACATCTCAAGGCTCCTCATCATGGTCGGAAAGATCACAATTGTGGTGTGTTTTCACGGCAGGCTGTTCAGGATTTGTTTCCTGCTGTTTGAGCTTGTGGCGAACAAGTAAAAATGCTGCTCATGGCTTGCCAACACTCAGTGAGGCTCTTCAGCGACTCTCTGCATAAAAAACAAAGCTTTTTATGCTTGATGAGGGTGAAAAGCTCCTGCCTCTTTTTTTTTTTTTTGCTCAATGCTTTCAACAACCATCCAAACAAAAGTTTTCAGTGAGAGACTCCCAGTGATTTATCTCCCTCTCTGTTAATTTCTCCTGCATCCTTTTTGTTTAAAAGAGTAGGATGACTAAATGTAAACTCCAAAATATCACTGCTGTTTCTGATTTTCCACACAATACAATACAGTTAAATGTACTCCTAAATGATTGCATTGACCAAAGAGATTCCTGAAGTTTCAGTTCTTGTCTCCCTGGGAGTTGAAAAACCAGCAGGTCCGTGTTTTCCCAGAATAAATTAGAAAGTGCTGATGGATTTTTACTGTACAATATTTTCATTGCACCTTTATACTGAAAAGATCAAGGAAAAGGTTCCAATGAAAAGATCCTCGCACAAATATCCCAATGAAAAATCTTTTTGTTTTTGGGAAGCACAGCTCTAACTCAGCCTGATGCTGTAGAGGAATTTTGGATTGTGCGTGTGCTCCTTTCATCTGATTCTCCTGTCTGTCTGAATGGCTAAAGCTTTCTTTGGCTGGCAGTGGTTGTCTTTGGCGAGCGCCTCGTGCTGTGTACCAGTTAGCATGAAGCTGAATTTAGTCCCCAGGCTAAAGATCCTGACATGAGCATGTAACGAGGAGACACACGCAGTAGGTAGAGACAAGAGAAGGACACTGACAGAAGCACCCATGACAGTGTTCCCAGGAGAGGACACAGAATCCTCCCACGTCGGTAGACATCTTTTTGATAAAGGAAAACGAAACAAGAGACGGCAGATCCAGGACATATATTTAAAGCATTTTTGACTCGTGCATCCTCCGTGCGACTAAAAGCTGATTTTTATACTTGAAAAGATAAATCTACAGTGACACTGCAGCTAAACAGTGTTTCTTGAGAACATGATTATGACTGTACACTTAATTAAAGACAAAGAGCAAACCGGTGGGGGGGGGGGTTGGCTGTGGTTCCAGAGCTTTGCAGAAATGTATGTTTTCTGTCCTGTTCGAGCTGATGTTGGGTTCATGTCTGACTTGCTGGGGGACATGGGAGTGGCTGGGGTTTTGCTGAGGACAGGGTGGTGGGGACAGTTTGAAGATGGCTGCTTCCCTGGGGAGAGTACAGTGGTTGAAGAAGGATGGAGATGTGCACACAGAAGCTCAGATTTCCTCTATTGATTCAGTCGGGACCAGCCCTCTCTTCTTCCCACTGCTCAGCTTCAGAAACATTTCGCCCTCTTCTCGCTTCCCCACACAAATCTGAAGGGGAGGGGGCAAGTATTAGAAATGTTGCCAACAGGCATATCAAATTTGGCAGAAAATTATGTGACTAATCTTTCTCTTAAATGGGTATGTGAACATTTGCCAACAGAATGAATGAACAGGCTGCCAGTTAAAGTCAGGTGGAGTTTTAATTTTGTTAATTTGTAAGTATTATTTCAGAAATTTTGAATAGAAAGAATGTTTTCAAAAACTAAACAATAATACCAAATCTGTTTTAAACTGAAACATAGTGACCCGCCATTTGAATGTTTTGAAGCGGAATCAGCAGCTAATTGCTTTTTTCCTGAGTTTTGGGTGTTTTGGGTGTGCAGGGGGAATAAAATGTTGGTATGAACTGGTATGAAAAGAAATTAGATGAAAAGGAGATCATTTCGACATAAATCCTTTGGTCACCCAGTGGGTGGTGAAACGGGCCCCTGCGACCACACTTGATAAAATGGGAAGGCCAACAAATGCAATCCTTTTCACACGCTGAGGAAGAAGACTAATGGTGTTCTGAAATTATAGTATGCTATAAATTATGGATATTTATGAAGAAAAAAATAAACGCACATAAAAAAATAAAATAAAATAAAACCAAATAGGTCATAAACCTTATGGGGACAATCTTGTACCTGGGATTCCCTGACGGCCATGTGGCCTCTCTCTCGGTTGCCAGAAACGCTCTGAATTACTCGCCACACTCTTTCTCCAGGCCGGACCCTCTGCACAAAGTTGGCCGGAAAGAAGCCGACTCTGTCACCACTCTTTCCCTGGAAAACAAAGGATCAAGATAAGATACTGTAATATTGAAACAAAACCCAGTGACCACACATTTAAAGAGCTTTGTTTTTTCTGATGTTTCCGAACACATATCTGTTTTGCGTTGCCATGGCTGTTTGTTGTGAAGGTCTGCACTGCAATGAGCAGACCTTCAGAGAGCTACCTTTGTTTTTATGGTCTGAATCCAGGATGCATTTTTCTTGCTAACCCAATAATAACAGAAACAACCATTTTCCACCACAATGCATGCAGCCATAAGTCATTGTGACTATGGACATGTGTAAGAACAACTTAATCAGGTAGAAAACTACACAAAATTCATTCATCAAATTAAAGTCATCATATTTTTAGAACTCAAACAAAGAATTGCTTCATCTTAATGTCAATTGTTTTGCTTGCATTTATAGAAAAACTAAAGCAGCAGATTATGTCCCTTTATCTTTACAGAGAAAACAGACCATTTATGCTTGGACCTCATTATGCACCACCATTTCATTGTTTATCACCCTCTGCCTCAGGTGTTGATGTGTTTATGGACGTGATTCATGAACTATACATAATGAACAGATGATTCAAAATTATATGTAATTTAGAGGTTGCTTAGGACGGCACTGTTGTTAAATGACTGCTGCTTCATGTAAATACTGGGCGCCTGTGAGAAGATACACAGACTCAGTGCTTTAGTCAAATTTGGGTGCATCTTCCCTTTTTTCTGGGATGGAAACGCACACACACCAACACACATTTATATCCATTGGGAGTTGGTGAAGCTCATTAAAGACTCAATAAAGATGTGTTTGAGGCTGCAACACTAGTCAGGCTCATTATGTTAAACTCTTTTGGTAATTTGGAGAGGAAATTATGTTCTATTTCTGTCTGTGGCTTCCTGTATGTTTATGACATATAAAAATAGAGCAGGTGTGCATTAAAGGCTTTCTGTAGAGGCATTAATTCACAGGTACACAATAGATATACACACATTAGTATGAATTCAAATGCACATTGTGGAGTCTAGAAAACATGTATGAACAAACTAGCACGCACACTCACACATATATTTGTGGATTACCCACCTTCCACCACTCCTCATTGGAGTCGTCAGTGACCTGCACCCGATCACCAGGACTAAAAGAGATAAGACAAGAAAGAAGATGAAAAACAGGATGGATGAATGGGAGGTGAAGAGGAAAATTAGGACAGGGAGACGAGAGAAGTTATACATGATGGGGAGATGAATGTGGTGAGAAGAGTGAGCAAGAAAAAAGAAAAACAGAGAGCTGGTCCTGTGCACAGAAGATGACGTTATCAAACCACCAGAGGAAGTGGTAGTAGCCAGGGGTACGAAGCTGAGGAGGTTAAAATGTTGATGAGCCGGCCTGTCGCTCTGCCATGGTGACAGAGCAGCTGACACCAAAGTCATGAGGTCTACATGAAACATGACTCTGTGCCACAGACTGCAGTGCTGAAAGCTGGAGCTGATCTGTGGCCAACCTGGCCTGCATGCTAATCATGCTACCAGTTTTTTATGAGACGTTTCTACACACACAGACACATACAGCGTTCTCTGTCCTAGATACACCGGCAGAAACTGCTGTCCCAGTTGCACTTCTGTACATTGCACCTCCTGAGTGCCTGCTCTCACTACTGCCCTATATGATCATCAACCACAAACACGCACAGAGTTTGAGTTTGTACATAGTTACATAGACTTAGCAATGAGGGTGAGACCCATATATCTGAAGTGATACTGGGACAATTAATTTTCTTTTTAGGTCTTTTCTGGCTTAGACAAACTCTGTGGCCTTTTTAAATCCTTGCATGCATTTGAAAGGTTTTTGTTGAATGTTGAACAGGAGTATTAATCTCATTTATGTGATGTGTCTGGGAGCAGCAGCAGCTAAGGCAGGCACAAAGACACCTTTGTAATCATCCACAGAGGGATGATGCTTTAAATGACAGATTTTATCAGTCACTTTTCTCACTGTGAAACTGCAGCCCCGGCACCAATAATAACGTAATTGTCTGTGTTTACTTGTGTGCATTAACTAGAAAAAACAGAAGAGTGTACTTAACCCCCAGAATCCCTGCTTGTGAAAGGAGATGAAATTTGAATTAACAGAATAAATCTGAGCTAATTTAATTTTACTTCCCCATCAAACTAAGCACAACTTAGAAGATAACACACAGATAAAGACTACTTTGACCTGTTACAGAAACAATATGGTGCATATACAACATGGGAAATTTATTTTTAATATGATAAACAAATTTTTTCCCTTTTCCTTCTATGACATAAGTATCTCCAGTGGGAAAATGGGTTTGTTGCACATTTACACCAACTGAACAAGGAGGTGTTACAGATTATTTTGACAAATTCGGCCTCTACAACATTATTGCTATTGTTGGTACAAAGGCTGTGTCTCCCTAATTCACAACTCCATATATAACAGACACTCATTAGATGATTCTATTGTGAGCAATAAACTCACTGTTCATTATTTTCGGGTCATCACGGACAATTTCAGTGTCCCCTGGCTGTTAATTTCGCGTTAAGGGATTTTTAACATAAAGTAGTGTGTGTGTGACGAATGCTACTGCGTGGTGTGTAAATTCCAAATGAATAAAAAATGTAAAAGTAAAATGTAGAATAGAATAGAATAGACTTTATTTGTCATTGCACAAGTGCAACGAAATTTCGTTGTGCCATTCTGAATGCAAAAAAAACAAACAAACAAAAAAACAGCAGAATGTAAATATAGTGTAGTGTAGAGCAAACATAGCATGCTTTCAGACACAGCAGTGGAGTTTTGTTGACCTCAATCGCTGTGGCTCATTTTCATCCACCAGTGTAACTGAAAACACTTGTGTGGGTGAGCAGAGCTTTTAAATCGTTTTTTTAAAACAACTGGAGTGCTCACATTCTCTGTAAATCATGTGTTTGAAAATATAACACATCCAGAGTTTTACATCAAAGTGCGGGAAATAATGAATTTCACTTTCCCCTTTAAAGAGATTCTGTTCTGCCTGTTTTTGCACTCGGGCCACAGTATTTTGCATTTTGCACTGGTCAGACTATCAGAGCATGTTCATTGAGAAGAATATAGACACCAAAGACACAAAAAACTTTGCTTAGTCCACATATATCATACAGTCTCACACACACAAAACCACAGCACAGATGGCTTTAAACAGTCACATGGATTTACCTTTGTGAGAGCTGGTCCCTAATGGGCCACACACGCACACGCACACACGCATGCGCACGCATACACACACACACACACACACACACACACACACACACACACACACACACACAGAGGCTTCATTTTGCTTCTCTGTCCTTTCTGTCTTCTCTTCCCTTCATCATAAAAAGCTTTTATTTCTATATTCACACTTTTCTTTCTCCACTCAGTCCTCTCACTGTCTCAGCCTGTGATAATCTTCACTTCAATGCCATCTCTCCTCACGTCTGTCTGCCCTTTCATCTCTCAGTTGTCTCAGTGTCTTTATCCGCTTCCCCTGCTGGGAACACAGCTCAGTCGCTATTTCTATGTGGGGGCAGTTTTGGGCTCTGAGTTTATAATTAGTTGTCCTTCAGGGTGCTCTGGCACTGTCCTTCACAGATGGTGGGGACATTTTCATCCTACAGGATCAACAGCCGAGGCAAAAACACATGGTGGACTAAAGAAACCACAGACAAAGCAAATGCACTCGAGCACACAATGCTAAAAACACAACACGAGGCAGACACTACATACACACATACACACTTATGAAAATGCTTGCACGTAGGCAGCCTGTCTGGCTTTTACTCACTGTAGTTCCAGGTCATTAGGTTCCTGAGGCAGAAACTTGTAGAGTGCTACATAGGTGTGGATGGAGTGAACTTCAATGCGCCTGGGTGCCTGGACACGGGGTGATGCAGCAGAGAGGGGAGGTAGTTAGACACAAATACACACTTGAGGAAGAGAAAAACAATGAGAGACAGCTGACATGGGCAGATTAAACCGAGCGGTACCTTCATGTTGCTCTCCTCTGCAGGAGTCTGAACTTGGCTGCTGCTCTCCTCTTCCTCCTTCTCAATCTCTGTGTCAGGGACAAGAGTGTCTGGAGGTGGTAAAAAATTATTTTAGAAGGTGCCGGGCAAGCTCTCACACATATGAAATCAGGAATGCAATTTTTCTTTTCATGAGCAGACAAAGTAAACTCTCTCACACACAGACAAAAGTGCAAAAGCATGAAAGCATGTGCATGGACACACATTAGCATCAACATAAAGCACATATGTATATCCACATCCATGGAGAGACAGACATAGCAGTGATTACCCCCTGTCTCCTGAGTTATCTCTTCCTCCATACTGCTCTGTCTCTGCTGCCTCTCCTCACTTCCCTCCCCCTTATCAAAGAAGGAAAAATAAAAAAGAAATATTAGCAACAGGACGTCAAGAGTATGCATAATAAAACTCTAACCTGCTCTACCCTCAAATCATGACTGTATAAACTGTTGGCTAATGTCTGTGGGGTTTAGTTGGATTTGAACACTTGGTTCATCAACATGTTTAATGAGCAGAGTCCAGAAGCATCCATTAGGCTCCCAGTAGATGATACCCTGGTGCTTAATTATATCACTTCATCAAATGTACAGGATGGATTTAAATAGGGCTGATTTCAGCAGGGGACTAGCGTGACGTCAAAAGAGAGAAAACTTTAAAGTAGCTTTGAACAGCAATTTATAACCTTGCTGACCTGGCTTAACTTTTCATCTTGTTTCAGTGAAGCACTGGTTTATCATCAGGATGTTGTGCCATCACTGATGAGCATGGTGCACATCAACTCTGAACCTGAACTATGTACTAGTGAAGATTTTGTTTGATTCAGACTGTCCATCGATATGTCAGCAGTAAGGTGGCCCAGTGGACCAAGTTGTAAAAACTTGTGTCTTAATAACACAGGGTCAGACTGTCGTAGCCAACCACAGGGTGAAGATGTCATACCAGGCTGCGTGTTGGTGACTCTGACAAACTGCCAAAACTGGAGCGGCTCATCTGTGCCAAGGATGTCCCGTAGCGTAAGGCGGCATACACGGGGTCGACACGCATTCGTGGGGCCTCTGAAACCACACACACACACATTCATAAGACTAAAGCGCACACACAAACAGATTTAAATTCACTTTATTGACAAACACACATACACACATAAATTATGTACACAAAGACACACTTCGAAAAACACTTAACAATTAAGCCCACACTTTACATTATTATTATTTTGCCGTTGCAAATTCGGGAGAACCAGTTCTTAAAATAACTGTCGTACATACAGTCAGTCCTGGACCGAAGTGACCCACTTTAGATCTGGGTGAGGACTGCAGTCAAAAGTTAAGTAGACATCAACACATCCTAATAAATCTACACACATAATTATTTATGCTTTCACTTATTGGTCATAGATAAATGTGTCTTCATCTGAAGCTGAGTAGAAACGGAATAATAGAAGAGACTTAAAATGTCTAAATGCTCAGAAAACCCATGCTGCTGCTCCGTAATGTTGGTGGAGTAATTCTGGAGCCAGGAATGCGATTTTCTGCTCCTTTTTTCATCCAGCATCCACTACAGAATGATTTCTCTGCAGATGTGCTGCGTGTGTTTTTGTCTGTGAGGATGATGCGATGATGATGTGCAGTTTCGTTTTGAAGTCACTGTCTGTCTGCTCTTGTCACATACATGAAATATTTAGCAGGAATTCTGCAACAATGTGTCTTTGGTGTAACGAGTACAAAATCCACCAAGTAATGAAGGAAATTTATGCTTATATTGATTTTAGCAGCTTCAGGAAAGTAGGTATTATGCAAAAATCCAATAATTGCTGGGAAAGAGAGTGAGCTAAAATCTAAAGGTTACACTGGAATCAGCAGCACAGGCAGGTTTAAGGACCTGAGTTAGCCCAGAGGCTAGTCAGACATTTGGATGGCCCATAGACAGGACAGACAGATAAAAAAGTTGGGTTCCCTTTAAAGGAAAAGCAGGAGGCCACTTGCAAAGGAAGGTCCTGTCTGAAGGTCAGGAAAGAGGCCAGTGGTTAAGGTAGGGCTTCAGACCAAGGCAGGTCCCGCCTGGAGGTTGGGCGGGAGGCTAACACTGAGGGTAAGTCCCTTCAGGTGGAAAAGCAGGGGGCCACAGGCAAAAATTAATTTCATTCCACAGGGATAGCTTGGTACTGGCATCCAGAGCTGAGAACCAGATGGACTGTAGGCTGGAACACTGGGCAGGCAGCCTGATAAATTGGCTGGTTGGCACTAGGAACAAGCTTGGTATGGCAGCAATGGCCAACTGAAGAACAGGCTCAGAAACAGGCTTGATATCAGGCAGGGATGGCAAAACATCTGCTGAGATCCCGAACAGACAGGACATTGGGGCAAACCACTGACTCAGGCTGGGCAACAGGGGCTCTGTGGGACTGGGCAGTTTAGGGGGTGGACATCTTCAGGACCCAGTCCTCTCTGACTGCTCTGGCCTGTGATACCTCTTGGAAATAGCAAGCTCCCTAGGAAAGTGGGTTGCTCAAGGTTTTCAGGGCCAAGGATCAGGCAGGAGGCAAGCTGGCTTGAGATCAGTAGCAGACAAATGTGGTGCAGGCTGGAAACTAAACAGCTGTTAGACAGACTGGTGGCTCGAAGACATGGAGATGGGAATCAGGAGTGTTAACATCTTTAATCCCTCCAGCTAAATAAGATCTGAAACACAGTTTAGAAGAAACTTGCCTCTATGCCAAAGTCAAAGCCTCTTTGTGCCTCCTACTAAGAGACCTTTTCTATCCACCATAAAACCACACAGGGGTATAAAATAAATCATAAAGAGAGCAGACAGGAGAAACCTACAGATGATTTGGTTTTGTAGCTGTCATCGTGTACAGCATACCTTTGTTAACCATCGCCTCTTGTGAGTTGAGCTACTTTCGACAAACTAAAGTATAACAACCACAGTCTGATTTCTAAGGCATGACAGCTGTATTCAGACGTGACTCTTTTCCTCCCTCTTTCTTATACTGAATATCTAAATAGACATAAATGGTTGTAATAATAAGGACGAATAATAATAATAATGATAATAATAATAACAACTTCATTTATATAGGACACTTCAAAATAAGGTTACAAAGTTCTTTACAGGACAGAATAAATTTGGGAGATTACAGAGTTCGTAGATAAATCCATAACAAAATTTGTGAGTTTTAGACTTAAGATTAATGCACGTAAACACAAGTTCTGTATTTAGCCAAGACTTTTGTTAGCATAGTTGTGAGGAAACTTTGCAATGTGTGATTGTGAGTTTGGCAGGTTGCAGTCAGCCGGGGACTGGCAGCATACCAGGCATCATGGTGCTGAGCTTGGGGTGATGCTGGAGCTGTAGGTTAATTGTACCTTGACTCATGAGGCGCTAACCCTGATTCAGCGAGGCATGCAGTATGTGACATGAGGGACTGTATCACCTACACAGATGTTCATCCAAAGTAAAAATAAGCTACCTCTCAGAGGAAGAACAAATTCAGACACATGAAGGCAAGTGGATCTTAGGACAGTGAATGTATCACATTGTTATAAGACAAAGACACAATAAAGTGACAAGAAAATGTCAGAATTAAGGTGTCTCGCTGCCACAAAAGTGCAGTATTAAGTTATTTAGAACTCAGAATTATTAGTTTTTGACAATTTTGTTAAGCCATGTTGAATGTCATGATACAGAGAGCTAGTTGTGTCTTAGACCGATCAGAAAATAGGCAGCATTTCAATGTTTATACAGCTTTAAACATGCAAGCTGCAGTGCCAGACAATAAATTAATAACTGCCATCGGTCCAGGGATATACAGTACAAATCCTAAACAAAGATATCAAAACATAAACATTACAACTTATAAATATTATTCACATACTTTCAGGGTGCAGACCGTCCATCACCCTCCCAGAGAAGCTGAATTTGTTCTTCCTCTTTATCTTTTTCCATTTCTGGCTCCTCAGGTGTCAGGTGAGATGAAGACAGTTCTGATGTTTTTTTACAGTACACGCACAAGCACACAAAAAATCAATCAAAATAAACCAAACGGCGAGACGAGAGCAACAAGATGAAACAAAAGCACACGGACACAAACCAAGGCACGTGCACTCACTCACACACACACACGAATACATTTAAAATGTTCTCACCTTGGCTTGGTTGTACTTCCTTGACAACAGCCAGTTGGTCATTGACAAGCATTGGTGAGCTGAAGTTTCGCTTGAACGCTCCAGACTAATGGAAGAGTGAAACAAAGGGGAATGGTTTTTTTTTTCTTCTTTTCTTTCTCAGTTTCCTTTACTTCATGTTTGTAGTCTGAGTTGATTTTAGAGCATTAAGAGAGAACAAATTGCTCAATGAAATACCCATTAAAACATACTCAGACAAACGTGATTGCACACAGAATGGTGTAACTAGAGTGCTTATTTCTGCTCTCAGGTCACATATGAACAAAATGTGTTCGCTCTATATGCTTCTAATTATGAGCAATGAATTCACTCAGTCACACACTCGTGTGCACAATGCTTACACACAGGCGTGGACTTATGGTTGTGTTATGCATCACCCTTGTGTGCGTCCACACGGCTGCAATTTCACACTGAATTAAGCAGAGTAAGTGTTTTGGCTGAGATATAAGTTTGTCTTTGCCTCCAGTTGCAAATGATCTTCTCACTTTATCATATGATGGTGTAGAGAGAAACACTGTGCGGATCAAAGGTAAAGGCAAAGTGATACCTTTGTTCCCATAAAGATGTCCATGTTCTGGTCCAATGACATTTTACTAGTCACTGCCCTTCTCTCTCTCTCTCTCTCTCTCTCTCTCTCTGTGTGTGTTCTTCTATCAAACTACACTGGGCCATCTTGAACACAGTGCTCTTAGAATTTTCCAAGTGGCTCTCACCCCTTGCATACTAATGTTCGCTGCCCCTGCACCAGAGGATAACACACACACACACAAAAAAACAGGGTCTGATATCGCTCCCAATTATCTGCCTTCTGCTCTCAGCTCACCTTCCACCAATGCCCTGAAACTATTCATAATGTGCAAATTCCTCAAAAAAATAAATAAATCAACAATTTGTTTTTTTCTGTGTCCTTCTTGTTAGCATTACTCATAAGCAGATATAGATGGATATAAATAAATGGAGGGTTACTCAGTATACCGGAAACAACTATTATTATTTATCACTCTGGGAATGGAAACATTTTCTAATTTCCTGGGTCCAAATAATGGTGAACATCCTCACATCAGTTAATACACATCAGCTGAATATAGTATTATACCTTTCACCACGTGTCTCTATTATGTCAGTACTTTACATTAAATTGCACAAACAGCTAAAACCCTGATTAAGTGCGACTGAACTCAGGTCAGGAGCGGCCTAATGCAGCAAGTGGTTGCAGTTTTCATACAACTATATTATGTGCGGATGCCTCAACGATATGACATAGCAGTGATTCATTTTTATTTGCCTTTTTTAAGGCTGTGCAGAAGTGGTCCAGTTTGTTTCCTCCCAAAATGTTTTTTTTTCCCAGTGAAACTGCCTTAAACACACCTTACAACACCTTAACAGTGTGTTCAAGGCCAAAAACGCTGAAAGGAGGAGAAGGTCATGCTAAAGGCCATGCTGAACTGAGGGGGAGAAACATGCTGTGGATAAACACTGACACCAAGTACATCACTCCGTTGTCCGTCGTCTCCTCTTTAGCTGATAAGCTGCTATTGATTGTATCTTATGTTACATTTCCCATTCACTTGACAAAATAGAAGTTATTGCTCATAGCTTTGAAAGGCCTGAAAACAAAACCTTATCATCGTAGCATATGCCTTAAAGGATTAGTTTGTGTTTTTGGGTTATTATTGTACTATTTTTTGGCTGGATGCTGTTGCCTGGCAACCAAATGAATCTCCAGAAAGTGACTGCCTCCAGCCAAGAAATATTTAAGCATATGTTGGCCCCTAAGGGGTAAAAATATCTTCTTTTACACTTTGAGTTTTGTGTAGACTGAACAAATACAAAAAAACGTGTGAATGCGCAAGCTGTATGCAGATTTCAAAGCTAGGCTTACTCTTTCCTGAATCTTGCCAAGTTAACCACCTGTTAATGGTTGGACTAATCCTTCAATATATTTCTTTTTTTTTTTTTTTTTTAATCTGAAAAATCTAGGACAACAACAGAATATTTTCTTAAGATGTTTTAGTATCAGGTAGTTCTTCAGCAGGAACGAGAATTTACTTTTAAATAGATACAGATTTTTTTAATTAGCAGAAGGGGAAACTGGTAGGAAATGTAAGCAAAAATAAATATTTAAATATATCCAGAAAACATTATTGCCCACTCTGCAGTGCAAAACCACCAGCACAACAACAACAATAAAAAAAGACATAACCAATTCACAGGTGTACAATAAAAAGTGACTATGGTGAGAAAAACGAATGGCAATGACCAAACATGATTTCCTGTGTGTGTTCGCACCTTCCCATGACATGGCTGCTGCGATAGTTCTGAGGTACACCACAGGTGAGCAGCCATCTTGCATGTTTTACACCTCAGGGCTTGTTTGGAGTTTCCTGCAGAGAGGGAGGAAGATGAAATGATCAGAGCAATGGGTGCAGACATGAAACCAGCCACAAAAAGAGAATTACAGCAGGTCTGTAGCCGGCAGAAAGAAATAAAACAAAGCAGCTTTGATATTGTATGAGCAGGATTCTCTCTTCTGTCATGTAGAATCTGTATTCAAGCACTGTCCCAGTTTTAAAGATCTGGCACTACTGAATAGCACAGCTTCATAATCAACAGCTCCTCTTCCAAAACAGCCAGGAAAGATTGGAAACCAGCTGGAGCTGTTTCCCTTATAATCGATTTGGCTTTGAGTCATCCCTCATTTCAACTACTTGATTCATATTAACCTCAGTATCTGGGATATTTTAATCTTATTTGTCATGTAATTGAAAATCCCCTATTGATAATTGGGTATTTTTAAAGATTAAAGGGTTGATTAAATTTTCTATAGCAGGTTTCTGGATTTGTTGTGGGTGGGGAATTGCAATAACAAGTCTGTTGTGGAGCAGAAACAACAATCAAACCAATGGCATGGCTCGCTGAAACACTGCTTTTACTTTGAAAAGGTGAAATCGATTTTACTTCATCAGATTAACAAGCAGACAGAGGCTGGACTGAGCTCTGGGACTGCAGAGGAGCACAGACACAGTGAGGTGATCTTTTACATAATTAAACCCACAATGCACTCAAAAAGAAAAATCACACAGGATTGGAGAAGGTTTTGCAGGAGTCTGTAATCAATCATAATAACAGGAAGTAGATTAACAGAAAAATTTGGAGTAGCTTGCAGTTTATGCAAGCAGCAAATTAAGCATAAAAGCACCACAGCAGCTTTTATTAGAAATCTAAAGTTTCAAGCTGTAAACACTCCACAGATGCTTTAAATTCATACAGTCCAGTTCTGAACGTCATTTTGAACCAGTGAGGTGACAATTTAGTTCTAAATGAATAATCTTCGTGTTACACTAATTTGACAGAAAACAAACAATAAGGGGTAAGTTAATTAGCTTTAGTGACGCTGGAAGTTGTGTTACAATCTAAACCTTAGCTGGTTGTCAGTCTTTGTAGAAACTATTAGTGGTTCTCCACCACATGGTACCAAGTCAACTCCCACTTGCACATCAAAGTCTACATCTCCTCATCGATCCAGGCATGTTTTTGCAGCCTATTTATGACATAGTAGTGAAGACGCTCTCTGGTCAGCAGCCTGCAGGGATTTCAAATGACCCCACTTTTACCCAATGAAAAAACAAAAAAGGGTGATGAGGCTGCTGCATGTGGTGTTGGGTTTGATGGATATTTATGAGAGTTTTGTTTTGACTCAAGCTATATCAAGCTGAGGTCATAAAACATCGTCCCTACTTTGCATTTAGTGTTCTTTCCATTAACTCGTCTCCAGCTTACACTCGATGAGAAACCATGTAAACAAAGACATGGTGGCTAGAAAGCTGGCTTGAAAACAAGCTAAGAGAGCCCATGGGGTAAACTGAGCAGCTTACCCACGATCATGTGCTTGCAGTGCTGGCAGTTGGTTGGCTTGCGAAACACGTGGTCCTGAAAACAGTGGTTAATCTGAGGACGGGGAGGCTTGGTGGGCAGCGATGGGGAAAGGCTGAGGGAGGGGGAGTGGGAGGAGATGGAGGGGTTGGGGCTGAGAGAGGGAGAAATGGATGGTGAGCGTTCCCCAACGAGAGGAGAGCCAGGCAGCAGAGGTGGAGAAGGAGGCGGTGGGTCAGTGATGAAATCCGGGGGCAGACGAGCGTCGCTGTAGGACCTTTGGAAGAAGTTCTCCACGCTCTTGCTGCGCATCATGGTCTTGAAGGACAGCGAGCGCTTTAGCTTCTGGAGCTGCACACATAAAATTGACAGGGAGAGAAAGAGGGCACGCTAAGAATAAACACAAGATAAACAAGAATGCTACGCCACATTTAGGAGCAATAACAAATGTCCAATACACCCTGAGGACAGCACAGGCAATATCCCAGCATCCATAAACACAACACTCGGCTCAGATCTGTACACTATGGGGAGAGGGTGACTCATGAAATGCAATATCACCTCATAAGGAAAGAACACATTAACAGCTAAGCTACCTGTTTGCTCCAACAGATGGAGGGTATCTTTTCCACAGTCATTGGTGTTCTGCCACTGCATTTGGCCTATGGTTAAACAGATAAGACCTTTCTTTTTGAGGACGTCTACAGCCATACTATAGAGACTGGTGTGCGTAGATGGCATTATTCTTGTAGATAGCAGCGGTGTCAGGAGGGCCATTGTGATGAAATGAAACAAGACAGTTTACAAAGCCTTATCAGGTATCAACAGCCTACCCTGGGCCCTTAATCTGATGGACCTATTGATTGCTCTACAGGCGTGCACAAAGGACACAGGGCCAGTGGATTCCTCCTCACAGGCTACAAACTGCTGTTATATCAAATTGCATGTAACCACACTTCTGTATATTGACTCAACCTTCTGTGCATGGATCTTGCAAGATGTATTGACCAGACAATCACAAGTAATTGATGGCTGCTGGATTTCAAAATCTCAACCATGAGATGGCAAAATTCGGCATCACATCTTTTGACTCCGCTTCCTGCAGCCACTTAGCATTGAGTGACTAGATAAATGCACGTTTCCTGACATTTCCCTCCAGCTCTGTGTACAGATGATGATGCGAGCTTCCTGAAAGATAGGTGGCCATTTGTTACCCTGACATGCACTGGCAGCGGGAGAGCATTTTGAGGGCGTAGTGGCGTTGCAGTGGGAGAATGGATCAACGCGGACAGACAAGCAGACAGATAATCAGTAGGCCACAGACACTCCATGTGCACACATTCTGCCTGTTTTCCTGTCTGTGCTTGTTCTACTTGGCACTAAACATAATCACTTTATAGGGACATGATGTTTACGGCTCTGCGTGTCAGGGAATAAGCCATGGAAACAGTTTGTCTATTAAAGTTTATGTATGTGTGTGCTTGTGGAAGAGCAAGAAAAACAAATGTGTGTAACTGAGTGAAGGTTTGTAAACTCCGTATGCTTCCTGTAAATCTCTATTTGTGAAATTTCCCTCAGTTACACAGATGAAGACAAGAAGGCAGAATACTACAGTGCGTGTTGTGAGTGCACAGGACGGTGTTATTCTCTTTGTGTAGCAGCTAGAATATATTGTTTGTCTAGCGTGCGTGCATAGCTCTGATTTTAATCTATTTAGTCTCTGGTAGGAGGTTCATAAGTCAGTGTAATTTAACCAACTCCCAGCCTTCGTTAATGCTAATTACATTAAACGCAAAATGCTCCGAGAGTGTGGCACAAGATATGTGGATTGTTTAGTGTGTTCTGTGAACGTGCGCGCGTGTGGTTTCAAAACATTTCCCACAGTATTTATGAAGGCTGAATTTGTTTGCTTTGTGTATTTATTAAACTGTTGTCTCACCTTGGCCACTGTGGTTGATAAGAAAAAGCTCCAGAAAGTAGCAAACAGATAGTCTGATGAGAATGGTTTGTGTTTCTGAACATTTAGTGATGCTTCACGAAGTAGTGATAAACCACCAATTAGCCTTCATGACTTACTCACTTGCTAATATTTGATAAAGACACCGCACCAAGATGCTGTGCAGGCAAATGGATTTTTAACATTCCAGCAAATTAAATGATTGAATAGAGTAAAACATGATTAAATAACCTTTTAGTCATTAAAATTCATGAAAGATACCATTTAAGAAAGTGTGATGCATATTTTAGTCATCTTTAATAAGCAGCAAAAATATGCTTTGACATGTCTCTGGGTTTTCTGTACAGCATCACAGTCTTGAGATGAGCTCTCTTAATCAGAGCAGATGAGTGCTGGTGTAACAGCTCCGGCCAGATAACATTTCTCAATTACAGCTAATCTAATCGTCTGCCACTGTGTGGTCTCAAAAAGCATTCCCGTTAGCTTCTATTTGAGCATCAGCTGAGAGCGTCATACTGAGAGTCAAGGCCGGCTTGACACAATGGTCATTTTGGGTCCTAAGTCCACACAGGCTTTATTAATGTGCACCAGGTGGTGTGATTTTTTGATCACAGGTATTAGTGAAGATTAAGCAGAGTGAAGTTAGCTTTTCCACAGATAAAACAGTGGTTGGGATTACTAAACCCTTTTAGTTTTGCGACAATGCCTACCATCGGGTTAAACGCCTAATTTCTCCAATGACAGAAGGTAATTTTAATTAACTTTATATGTTAATGTTTTTCTCTCAACAAAAAATGTATATGATATGCAAATGACTCTCAGTGCACCACAAAAACTAATAATGTTGCCCAAATTTATATAAACCCAGAACACATTTTAGCCAGTCATCTCTGTGAACTAACTGAAATTCTGCCATCTTGGATCCTGTTACCAACCCCCAGGCATTCTTAAATAAGTCCAACATAAATGTCCATAATGACTGCTCCATAGAGGGAAAGTCATTATTCAATGGTAAAGCTTTTATTTCACTTAAATATGCGCTCTTCCCTCCTCTATCAGTATTTAATGGCTCAGGGGCCAGGCTGAGATCTATATATACTGCTCCAGCCAGTCCAGGGGTGAAGACTGAACAACAAAAGGCCTGGTGACACTGGGAACGTGACGATAAATACAGCCTGTGGTAATAATATTCATTGGTGTTGACCGTTTTAAACGGTTCACATAGTACAAACAGAAACCAGTAACTCAGGGTGTCTCTCATTTAAGAGGACCTAAAGGTCAAAATAAATACTTAGTCTTTCTGTATTTCCGGTGAAAATGTTTTTGGTGAACAAACAGTCAGGGAATCTGCAGGAGTGTTACAACGGAAAATTCTTTTACATTTTTTGCCAAATTTCACCTATTTTTTCTGCTCACTCTTGAACTGTGCTTGTCAGCTCAGGGTTATTAGCACCATAGGAGAGAGAGAGCAATTCAGCTTTAATTAGGAAAACTAACACACTCCACAGTCTGACCTTGGTCTAAGGGAGGATATTTAAGGAAGGGTAAGTCTGGTATCACTGTGCAGTAAATGGCACAGTTTCCTCACTAAGTCTGATAGAGGAAATGATCATGTACATGAAGTTTTTAGGGATATAATTGTCAGCACCTTCACTGTGATGACTTTAATTGTTTCAGCCAGGTGATGTAAAGCTAAAATGCAGAGATAAAACTGTTGAAGTTGAGATAACAGAAACAGGGATATAAAAAAACAACAACCAAACAAAAACCCACGTTTACTCTGATGGGACAAAACTGTGTAAATTGCACAATAAAAAAGGGTAAGAAACCATCTCATAAGATTTTTGAGCAAAGCATGCAGGCAGCATTTCAACAGTTTCACATCCCAACATTAAGTTTTTACAGCAGACTTGCAAAACCCTGCTTTGAATTTGCGATAAGAGATGCATCATCACAAACTTCCATCACTCTGTTCACACAAATATCACACACACATGTGCACACACAATGTATTTGCAGAGTGTGTGCTTTCTCCCTCACACACATATACATACACACACAAACACATGCACTTCCTTCTGCTCTCTCTTTAATAGGAGGGAAACGATGTTTGATTTAGCAGTTTGGATTGCAACCACTTTCCTCTCAGTGGTGCAACATTCAGCCATGCTGCTTTGCCATGGCAACCCATCCTCCACCCAATAACTGTCCACACAC
Source organism: Remorina albescens (assembly GCA_034769265.1). Taxonomy (NCBI): domain Eukaryota; kingdom Metazoa; phylum Chordata; class Actinopteri; order Carangiformes; family Echeneidae; genus Remorina; species Remorina albescens. Next base: position 6,406,392 of record CM068493.1, read on the forward strand.
ACCACATCAAGCATAACATAGAGGATGTCAATCTCAGAGAGGGGAGTGAATGAGCAGCAGAGGTGACAAACAAATGTCCTTCACTGTTTTCCTCCCCTCATCTGTAATGTACAGCAAATTCAGACAGTCATTATTTTAGCTACTTGTAGCCCTCTAGAGTCCAGTATTTTAACAGCTCACGCCTTTCTCTTAAGTGTCACATCAATAAACATCACAGCAGTGGAGGTGTTAGATTAATTATTCAAGACCTTGGCCCACATCAACTTCCCTCTTTGACTTACTCCCCCACTCATGTCACTCAAATCAGCGTGCCGTGGCTTAGCTGAAGTTGTTTGTCTGTTAGCAGGTCGGTCAGACTGATAATATTTTAAAAACTATCGGAAGGAATGCTGTGAAATTTTATAGCAATTCATGGCCACCAGAGAATGAATGTTAATGAGCTACTTTCCTATAGTGCTGCCATTAATTCCACATTTGTGGTTTTGAGTGAAATGGCTAAACTGGGTTGGTTGCATAGCTGCAAATTTCAGTGAAAACACTCATTATTAACTTTGCTGATGTCTTTTCCTTCAGTGCCATCAGGCTGCTGAATTACACTGTTTGTTGAGTGCTAATTTGCACGTAGTAACATTCTGATATGCTAATCTAAGATGGATGTTATTTTGCATACACTAGCATTAAGCTTAAACCACTGCTGTCCCAAAGTGTGGACTCACAGAGCTGCTAACATGACTGCACGCTCACTTAGTCTCTCAGTCTTCTTGCATTTAGCCTTGACACAAAGACCACAATTCATGATCACAGCCAAGTGTCCTTTTTTTAAACCATCAATTCAGTGTTGCTTGATGTAACCAATAGCATTGGCATAGCACTGGACGTCTTCATCACAGCAGATAATCTACAGCCAGGTTGACATTAAAGGTGAATTTTAGAATTTATTTTTTCTTTTTTTGTACTTTTAGGGCTAATATTGATAAATGTCTGCTCTTATCGGTGATTAATTTTTGCCTGTAATAATTTTCCAATTTTCACTGACGGTGGTGGAGTGATGCAGTTTGGCCAGGTAATTTTTGGGCAGCTCCGGATCATGTACTACAAATCTGAAATAAATTCTCTGAACTCTGGCTCTCTCTCTCAAACACATTATGAGCCACAAAAAAATATGGCATAAATAATTATACTTAATTATTGCCCCATGCCGTGATACCACATAATTGTGGCCTCCAGCAGTAGACCTCTCCCCATCCCCTCCATGTCTACTCATGGATATCTAATGAAACTTGCAGACAGACTGGAAACCACCAACACTAAAATAAATAAAGGCACTAGACTAATATCTCTTCATACTGTGTGTCGGAGTGTTACCATGAACTGACAGGCTAAAAGACCTCTTCCATAAAAAAAAAAAAAAAAAAAAAAATTACTTAATGGCCATATACTGCAAGATTTAAGACTCCTAATTTAGATTTGGAGCTGTAAAATGCTCCCATCTTTGATGGGAAATGCCAGTCACCTTTTATCACTTAGCTGGCTGTGTGTGAGATTAAGTGCTCACACCAGGTGAAGTTTAGACAAAAAAATCTAAAAAGGGACTCATCGATGAACTGTTATGACCTCGCTGCTAAGTGGGAAAACTGACAAATGGCCCAATCTCTCTGCAACATGTTGCAGATTTTTATTTTAAGCCTATTGCTTTCAGTTCAGAGAGTGTCCAGTGAGCTCCTCTTGGCAAAAAAGAAGTTTACTTGTGCACTCCCATCAAAGAGTTTGCCCCTGGAGCATCAACAGCCCCAAGAGGTCAAACAGTTCTCCACAAAAAGCAAAACTAGTGGCTGATGATCATTTTTCAAGCTTCTCATCTGTTCCACCACTCACGTTTCTACCAGCCTTGGCAACAGATCACAGACCACATTGTTGGGAGCCAGGGAGAAAGCCTGTGCCTCCTTTCCTCATAACCCTCTTGCACTACTTTCTTATGTTCTTGATTTCTGATAACCATCTTTGTGGGAAATTTGCTGCTGCTGGTTTTCAAGGAGCATCTGTTATCAGAGGGAGTGACTCTCGTTCCTTCCCTGTCATCCTTATCTAATTAAAAACATCATGAAAACAGTGCTGGATGCCTGATTAGATTCCTTCAGAAATGATAGCCTGTGGGTGATATATATTTTTATTTTGGGGATGGGCTTGAATAAGTGTTTAAAATAGAAAAAGATGGAATTTTAAGGCAGATTAATCTCACAGGACCAGACTTGTGCATTTCAGAGCAAAGTTGATGTTACATGTCCCATATTTTAGCCAATTCTGTGTTTATGTTGGTATATTTAAAATCCAACTCAGTGTAGCTTTACATCTCTTCATTCAGGCTTCTCTGTGGCGCTCTGGAAACAACCAGCCAGTCAGCCAATTAGAAGAGAGGATCTTTTTGATTGGCTGACTGTTTTGTGAGTAATTGAATAAAATTTTAGCAGATTTCAGGTAAACACTCAGCAAAATCAAATCCCCCAAGGTATCACACTTTGATACTTTCCCAGTATGAATATAGAACCTTGACTTGCGTCATAATCAAAATGACTTGGGAATCTCACCCCACAATAGGGGACCTTTAACTTAGGTGATCTCCTGCATGGACACCATAATCGACTCCTAAAAGCTTGCAAATTCCCATTGACCCTTTGGCAGCAGCGAGCTATTGAATTTTAAACACTTAGAGGCGGTTGCAAAGATTTTACAATTAACCTTCCACCTGAACATCAAACCTGATGAGCCATGCAGGATTAGAGAGGGCGAAGGTTAAAGTGAAATCTATTTCACATGGAGCCCCGGAATTCCACCACCAGCGAACCCTCGATTGATTGGGAGAGCAGAGGCAGACAAGGAACAGAGTCTGTTAAAATCATTTGAATAGCAATAAGATCCGTCCTGCTTGGCAAAGGGTGCGCCCGATTGTCTTTGGCGAGCAGGTGGTGCCTACTGGGGGACCAAAGTTTGCAATGCTGGAGTGAGTGCTGATAAAATAGCTAGCAACGATGACAACCTCTGTGCTTCTCAGAGAAGGCATCGAACATTTAGATGTGTCACTGACAAACTCAGCTGGTGAAGCATGTGACTGTGTCCCTTCACTTTCAAGATGTCTTCATGTGGGCGGAAATGGGAGCCATGAAACAAAGACTCGGTTCAAGGAAAGTTGCATGAAATGGGCTTAATGAATCAAATGCGTCTTCTATTAAAAAGCAGGCACTGAGAAAGCCTTCACAACTCAGGCTCTTTGGAGGCAACCCTTTGAAATCTTTGTTGATATAATCAAGTCAATAATTTGGCATCTTAAGGATACTTGAAACTCCAGCAAGAGAGTGCTGAAAAGTCAAGAAAACTAGCTCTGCACAAAATGGTCATTTCTACTCATCCCAACATAAACCTGTATGTCTGCAGCATTATTGTTTGACTAAGCATAAGTGCAGCAATGTGCTAAGACAGGAATGTGAGTTGGCATTTATCACCCAATTCCTTTAAGCTAATCATTTTGGCCCAATTTTAATTAAAATGCACATGATGATTCCAAACAAATCCTCTCAGCGTGTGTCTGTGCGAGCAGGAAGTAGATTTGGAGCAAGAGTGACAGAAAGGGGGGGAGACGGTGACATCAGAGCTTACGTAGGTTACATTTAGTGACGCAGTCGTGATGAATACAACCGCATTTTTGAAGTATTGGCATTTATATTACATACACCAATGGAATAATACAGAAAGAGGAACACAAAAAACACACATCACGGTAAACTGCCCTGCAAAGTTCAGTGTAGAATCTGGGAGTGTTATCAGAGGGTGAAGTGCAGGGCAGGTCATCGGAGGTGAGTGAGCTCAGCCTCCACAACAAAGCGCCAAAGTGGCGGTACTTGCCTTGGATGTCATCGGCTGGATGGACATGGTGCTTGGGGAGCGCTGGAGCTGCGAGTCGCTCTCCATCTCGTTGTTCTCGGTCATCATTGGTGCCGTGATGGGGGAGGAGTCGGTAGAGACACAAACAGCAACAACTTCACTTAACTCCACAAAATGTGTTCTGTCGGTGGAAAAGCTGCAGCTTCAGCCATATAAACGCGCGTGCCAAAGAATGACGGATCCACATCAGTGGGATTTGTGCGCGCTGCGAGAGGGACGCCTTATTAGCATTTGCTCCCCACACACCACATGCGAGCCTACCGGTGGATTTTTATCGATTCCTGAACATGCACAAACACCAGATGGTTAGATTTCACTCATGCCATGCGAGGACAAGCGTCCAGGGGAATGCTGTGTCTCGCGTACGGGGCGCCCAGTCGCGTTGTCCTTTGCGCGCATCAGCAAGCTCCAATGTGCCACAATCACCGTCCTGCAAAGGCAAGAAAAAGGTTTAGAGCAGGAGAACGACGATATGAAAATATCAACCCGCCAAGATCAGATCCAAATATGCATCAGTTTGTGCGGTGGAGGGCAGCGGCTTGGTGTAAATCCAAAGCTAACTGTGTCCTTCACCACTGCTCAGACTTAAATTTCAGGGCAATCCTGGGCACGCCTTCCGATGTGCGTCTGAAGCGCATGATTGGAACATTTTTTACAACTCTGCCAGGATTCATTTAGAGCGTGTCAAGACTCACGGCCAAATGCAAAAAAAAAAAAAAAAAAAGTTCACTATCCGCAAATACAGATCGGTTTTTGTATTTCACAACAAAGTCCCGATGATTTGTCTCCATTCACCTGTATTCTACAGCGTTTTAATGCTGTTATGTGTCATACTGGAAAAATTAACTACAACTGTATCCCCAATAAGTCATAATATGACTCCATTTTTTTTTACACGCTCAGGGGAGGTTACTTCATAAAAGTCAACTTATAATAATGTATCTCTCTTGGTCATCAGTGAAACCAAAGCTTTTATCATTGTACAGCTAACACTAGCTACACAAAAATGCACAAAGATTTTGGAACAAAATGGAAAAAGGCCAAATTCGGAATCGTATTCCTATCAATCAATTTCAGGGGAATATGAAAAGAAAGAAGATGAAGTGGGTGGAAGATGTTGCAGAACTTTGTGCTGCTTGCTTGGTGAAGCTGTGACTCAGAGTCAGTCATCATCTCCTTCAACAACAAAAAAAGAAAAAAAAAACGACATTGGATGAGCTGGATTACTTTCGTCTCAGAGTTTAGATGAAAACACTTTTATCAGTCGTTGCTTACGATTTACCAGCTTCATCCAAGTTTTTGTGATTTGTTTACAGAAGCTGTAATAAGGCCAGAGGACTGGTCTGACTGGTCTTAGTATGTGTGTGTGTGTATAGGGGGAATGAAGCAACAAGGTTGTGAAGACACCTTCTGGTTTTTGCATCAGTGTGAAGAAGAATGGGCAACGTTAAGGTGATAAATTCAAGCAAGTCAAGAAGAGTTTGTATGTGGACTAATGTGTTTGTAAGTTTTATCTCCACAGCAATATTTCACTTTGGCCTGACATCAAAGTTTGCTCTAAGCTGTCAGAGCGTTTGTGGGTGTGTTAGAGAAAAGACACAGAAGAAAGACAAAATGACAGAGTGTATTATCACATTAATTGCTTCACCCAGAACCAGGGCACAGCAGATAGGAGCATGACTAGTGAAGGAATACTGTGAAACAAAAAAAAAACAAAAAACAAAACCAAACCCCAGAACAAAAGGTATGAAGTCAAGAAAGTTTTGTGTGTGTATGCTTGGAAGGGGCTTTGCTCTCAAAAATAAACAGAAATACAATGTTAAGTCAGGGTGGGGTTGTGATCTGATCCGTCTCTTTTCTCTTTTCAAACCCAAAAAACATTAAGGAGCAGAGAGTTGCTGAGGCAAAGAAAGAAACACACACACACACTCTCTCTCTCTATCTCACACACACACACACACACACACTTAAATTTCTCCCTTTGAGCCACCTACCTACCCTTTCATCCATGTGAGGCCCCAGGTGCCACAACAAGGCTGCTAAAAATGAACATTAAATCAGGACTGGAAACACATTGATCTCTCAGAGATTTGAAGACAGAGGGGTGTGTGTGTGTGGGGGGGGGGGGGGGGGGCAAGATGGAGAGATGAACATAATGAGTCCCATGAGGTGGACAACAAATCCAAGTCGTGACAGTGGTCGTCACGGTGCAGGGCCAGAACTGCTGCTCTTTCTACTGATAGAAACTGGTAGCCTGCTGATTGTTCATCTGTACTTCCACCTCATGCACACAAATACGTAGACTTGACTCTGCATGCAGCGTCTCATGGGCACCAAACCCTCAAAGAGTCTGATCTTCGGTCACTTAAACCAGTCTGACAGCAGCTGGGCTCTTATGATTTCTGTTGCTTCAGCATCTAAGCTGCAAGCAGGTTTGAGGGACAGGTTCACAAGTGTGTCAGCAAAATTTGAGCTTTGGAAAACTTTGGAACGCTTTGGAACATGTTGACTTGACTCAGTCTTCATTGCATAGAAACAGGCTGTTGATTTCACCTCTGTCACTAACTTTGACAGTGTATCAGAAACTGATCTTTCATTGGCCACTATGAACAAGAGGAATGATTAGAGCAAGGAAAACCTGGCTCGATATCCAGAAAGGTTTCACAGCTTTAGAATTATGAACCTATAACACATATTTTCCAAAGATTCAGAAAAACCAGAATAAGCCCCAGTCTCTTCATCTGGATTCATGTAAATGAGGAAAGGAGTTTTTGACGCCGTGCTCTTACTTGATAAGAAAGAGTGTGAAATTTTCCGTAATTCAACATATAGTGTCTCACAAAATGGTACTTCATTTAACTTGTACGAAAAGGAATAATAAAAAAAAGTGGCAGCAGTGATAGAACCAATCACTAGCAGAAAACCACATTTATCGACTCCCCTCCAAAAAAACTCTTAATTTAAGTTGGTTTGGAGGGTTGGTGAGGTTTTATAGAGGTGAAAATTCAGGATTCTTAAAATGTATTCTTCCAGTTTTCTGATTTACTAAAGGAGAATAAGATACTCCAGTCTGATAAGTGGTGTTTTATCCCAATTGCAAGTCAAATAAAGAAAAACAATTTGATTAATTGAACTGTTGATATGATCACGAGTCCTGCAAACAGGCCAGAGCTGAAATCAAAGCAACAGAGGTGGGGGATGTCTCATTGCTGCCACCTGCTGTGGCAACAAAATCAGAACAAGTTCAGCAACAGAGAAAACTTGACAAGTCTTAATAATATAGGTTTATATTTATTCATACGTACATATTCCTTTATATTGGTTAATTGTAAAAAAAAAAAAAAAAAAAAGGGAAAGAAAGAAAAGAAAAAGAAAAAAGGAAAAGAAGATTTACAGTAATTATATGAACTACAGTCATTGTCAAAATTTGTTTTTGAAATTTCCCTGGTGTCAATCTGCCATGAACACACACTGCAGAGTCATCTTTTGCCCTCCATCCTAATCTTAATCCTTTCTCCAGTGTTTGGGACCAAGCATGCATGAATAGGACTGATCGAAAGCGTTCTGGCTCGTCTTTCATGTAAACTGGTGGAAGGTGTGACAGAAGGACACAGAGGTGTTTGATATTTTAAGGAAAAATAAGCCTGCGGTTTTGCTTTACAGAGCCAGTAGCATGTTTTGTTTTTTTTTTGTACCATAAAAAGGCAAATGACAGACTTTTTTCCACAAATAAAACCATCAGGTACGTATTGAGTACTGTTACCTGTAATACTTTCTAAGTGGTTGTCTTGAAAGGACAGGTTGTCAGCTGCACCAATGACTCAGCCTGCACCACATATGGTGCATAGAATTGGTAGGCAGGTGTTACATCCAAGATCAAAGTCTAAACCCTTTGACTTTTTCCTTTTCCCCTCCAGTTAACTGCCTTAAACCCTTAAGGTAGAGTATGTTAGATACTGCCACTATTTTGAATTCTGGTTGTTCCCTAATCCTTCCAAAAAAAAAAAAAAAAGATCAGGCTGGATTCCAATGGATTCATCTCAACTTGTAACATCCTGTCCGCCAAATCAAACTTGACAGAATCATCAATCATGCATTCGCTTGTTCAGATGAAATTTAAACCAGAACAGGCATGTTTGAGATTGATCCACATTCAGGACCAGATTTACCAATGCCTAGCTTGCTTGACATTTTTGCACAGCGTGCATTGAGGGGAGAGGGAGAAGGTCTGGGAAAAAGTCACAAAAAGAGGAAAGCACACTTTCAGGAAAAAACCTGTTTCTGCTAAAGCGAAAGACGCTGCGCCTGAACAGCCATCCTGAGGACTTCTCCTTGATAGAAACATTCAATAAGTACAAACTCTATAATCATGACCTCCTCGCCAACTCACAGAAAAAATATCCAACTCACATTTAACATTGATAACAATTGCACTGGTGCCAACACTTCCCTGGACAAAGCCTACACTCTGGACATTTAGTAAGAATAAACTCTTAATAAAAACACAAACTCCCTCAGGTCCAAAATGAGGACTGGAAGAGGGCTCAAAACTCAACTTGGACACTGTACTCGTGACTTGAAAACACAAAGCAGGCGGAATCCAAACCACACCAAAACAGAAAGAGAACAAGAGATCCAGAGGATATGAGCAGAAAAAGCACATTTATAAAATGAAATGGGGAAAAAAGAGACATAGAATAAAGCAGGTGCAAGTGTAAGAGACGATATTCCATTAGAAAAGGCTTCAATACTTCATGGGGTGGGGGGCTGAAGTCCATCATAGCCCTCTGCTGCGTCAAAAAAATCATTCCATCATATCTGTCAGTAGGCCAGAATTGTGCGCTCAAGATTCAGTCGACTTCCTCTTGCAGTGCCTCCACCAGTCCGGTCTAGTTGTCACTGTGGTCCCAGACAGACGGGGTATAGAGGAGGTCACATGTGGCAGGGTATAACACGCTGTCACTCTGTCCCCCTGCAAGGCCTCATGGGAGTTGAGGAGTTGCCATCTCCAGGCATGTCCTCTCACCGCTGGGTGCGGTTCACCGGTTCCTTTTCAACAGGAACCATCGCCGATGCGAAAAACAAGAGCAATTAAATGAAACCAAAACGAATGGAAAATATACTTTGATTGATTTTAGTTGGCTTCTTCTTTCCATTGTCTCAGTGCGACAGCATGAGTTCATGTAGTGATGTCTTTTTTCTTTTTTTAATGTCAAGAGTGTCTATAACTTTTCTGTTGTTGACATGAGCGACTCACAGGTCGATATTAGTTCTTTTGTCAAATCTCCAGCTTTGAGTACTGTCTCCCTTTTAACTCTTCAAAGCTCCAGCTCATATCCTCACACACGTCTGTGCTTCAACAAGCATGCGCGAGCTTCACCATAGTTCCCTTTGACAGACCCTCCAACAGCTGTGGGAGCCCTGTCTCATATGGTGGTCTGTGGTTCAGCTGGCTCTTACTCGTTCACTCCCACAGTCCTCATGTATGTACAGTTAGATTTTTAAAAAAAACTAGAGGTGTTACATGCAACATTTGGCATTTTCTCGAGTCCCCACTTATGAGTCTTAATTTGTGTCCATTTTTATAAAAATATGAAACTTTGTTTTTTTTTTTTTTTCTTCATTACATTGACGCTGATTGTAACAGAGAGACAGAGAGAGGTGAGGGTACAAGTGTAGCAAGCTCAATTTATGCATTTACGTGAAGAGTGGTATTGGTGTGTATTGTTAGTAAAACACCAGTATTGAATTTGGAGATGGTCGTCTTTTTTTTTTTTTTTTTTAAGTGTCTCATCATTGCTTTTACTGTAAGTGCAAATAGCTGCAAGTATGCTTTTTAATTTTTTTTTAAACCACAAAACAAGCTTCCAGTTGCTTCATGAGTGTGTGCGCGCGCGCGTGCGTGCACATTTTGGGGGTGTCACCAGTTAACTGGCTGCATTGCGGTCCCTGTCTGAAGTGAACAGCCTGCCAAAACAAAACTGACACAGGTCTTAACTCAAGTGCAGTTCCTGTCTAGAATTAGTGATTAAGTGATTTTCAGCACAGAGGGAAGTGTGTACTTGAGGTGAAGTGGGATCTTCCGGCTTATTTAAAACTATGTTAAAAACATGTTGCTGTAATTTGTCAAGCAAATACAGGAGAGAAGGTTTCGGATGTGGAGGTTTTGCCAAGTAATTATTTAAATGATTCTTTGGCACTTCACCTGATGACGAAGTGATAAAGAGTCGGATCCCTTGACAGTGATGATCACATTTGAGTTCTATATCAACTTGTCTGTAATACTAGTTTGTCCACCGACAACCGCTCAGAAATGTTCTGACATTCTTCAGAGTTTATCTGCGTGTGTGTGTGTAAGTGTGCCTGGATATCAGTTTGTGTGTGTGTATGTGTGTGTGTGTGTGTGTGGTGGGGAAGTCAGAGATGTTTTTTTGGGAACGTTACCCAAAACCTGATGAGCGTTGTTTGGCTCTCTTCCTCTCTCTGCAGCTCCACAAAAAGGGAACACACCAGCGTGTACTCTGTGACAGGGGCCAGGGAGGGGGACAGCATGTTGTGGGTCAAGTGACAGGCTGCGGGGAGCATGTACGAAGGACATGAGGACAGGGGAGAGGGGCTGTTGTCTTTACATCATAGCAGGATACAGCAGCGGCAAAACCTCTGACGGCTGCCCCCAACGGAGGGGGGTGGAGTGACGGGAGCAAAGTACGCGTGCACTTTGATGTTAGGCAGATGGGTCTGTGGGAAAAACAAAAGAAACCCCCCCGAAAAAAAAGAAACACAGATGGAAATGTGTTAATGGCTTGTACAAACACCTGAAAAGTTGCACTAGGTAGCTTAAGATCAGTGACAGGCAGGTTGCGATTTGCCGGTGGGGATGGTGGGGATTTCCCCCCCCCTCTGGTTTACACGTCCTACCCTCTGCTGAATTATTTTCATCCTCGGTGGGGACAAAATTTATCCCTCCCACTCAAAGTATATTCACCATTACATTGTAATTATTAACAGCCAAAATACAAAGAGTCCGTGTGCATTCTGGTTGTGTGATTTTGATCCAGCCTCTGACTGGATCTGATGAGTCAGAGGCGTTGCGCTCGCAGACAACGCACCGGATGGGGGCGAGGCTAGGAGAAAAACTGTTTTCATATAGCCTACTGTTCGCCCGCCGTTGTGTGGTAATTTTTTTGAATAAAAGCGTTCCTCAAAATTATCCCCCCCTCTGTTTTTTTTTTTCCACAAATCGCACCCTGGTGACAGGCATAGTTTAACATTCAAATTCATACTGAAAGAAATGCCTGGACTGTGATATCTGCAGTAACAGGCCTCAGGAACAACGTTGTATTAACGCAGTGGCTGTGCTCCAGATATGAGTTTACAACAGATACACATCAGCTGATCATCCATGACAAGTGAGACACTGTTTTTGCTGTGAAGGTATACAGTATACATACATACATACATTAAGGACATGACTTGACTTAAAACACATTATACCATCATTCAACTTCAAGCTAACTAAAATATATACATTTGTGGCACTTTTTATAACTTCTCAAATGAGTCACACAACTCCCTTCCACTGCATGATGCCAGCTCAATACAATTTGGCTCTACTCGTCTGTTTGGTTTTGTTGTTGTTAGAGCCTGATAGCTGATACTTTTTGGTGTCACCTCTGCTGTATGAGGTAACACTAAAAGATGACGTGAAAACACTACAAACAACTGAATGGTCAGAGAGAATAATCATTGCTGCATTGTCATTGTAAAAGTCAGAAACAAACTCGCCATTTTTAAAAGGCATCACTATCATTCAATGTAACCCTTCACCTTTTTGAAGAGGTGTTTCTCTTCTTACATTGATTGTTTGTCTGTTGTATTAAAGATGATGCCATAAAACCATTGTGAGGTGACCACTGGCAACAGTGGAAGAAGAAGTGCCTGGAGTTTGCAGCATACTGTGGAAAAGCACTAATAGCTTACTCACTGCTGTTAGCCCACACAACTCACCCTTAGTCTCTTGATACCAGCACGGGTGATCTGCTGGCAGTCATACAGCTCAATACGATCCAGACTATGGCAGTTCTTCAGGTGCTCCAGTGAGGCATCTGTGATCAGGGGGCAGTTGTCCAGCTCGATCACCTCCAGACAGTCGTGAGCGCAGGGACCGCTGCCAAGGTGTCTGATGCCATCATCAGTGATCAGCTCACAGTGTGACAGACTCTACAGGAATCCGGCAATGTCATAACAGGAACTCTATTTACTCAAGTGTCTCTTAAAACAAACTGTGATTTGGCACTGGTGAATGCTACAGGAGTGAAATCTGTTTAAGCAGCAGGAACACACTCACCAAGACTTGCAAACGAGGGCAGTGGATAGACAGCTGGATAAGTGTCCCATCTGTGATCTGATGTAAAGGTTAAAAAGAAAGACTGCTGTAATTGTTGATGAGACACAACAACTACAGAAATACCATTTGTACAGCTCACACATTTTATTTACCTGCACACATTCTTCTAAATCCATCTTCTCAAGCTCATGACAATTCTACAGGAGTAAAAGTGGGAAATTAAACAGAGGTAAACTGCACAATGTACTGTGGCCTTGTTTATAATTGAATCTGGAATCAAACAGTCTGGCCCCATGTGTGTATGCAGCCAGGAGAGAAACATCAATCTCACCCTTGCTAATGTAGTGAACCCCACATCTGTAAGCTGAGAGCAACGAGCCACTTCTAATATTCTGAAAGGAGAAAAAGAGGAGCAAAGAGTTGACCAATGGCTGCATCACTTACAGTCTTTCGCTTTCCAAGTTGTTGCACAGAGAAGCCAGATTGGACTGTAACTAGATGTACCAAAGATATCATCACCACAGAAAGGGTGATTTATTCATGGTTTCATTTTTAGTTTCAGCTGCAGGATTCAGCTTTAGATTAATCAAAAAGACATGTTTAGGCATTGATTAATTACTAAAGGTCTTCATCTCTTACAGCCAGTTTACAGAAACGGTTCACATCAGTAAAATCATTTCACATCCATGGTGAACAGAAACTCACTTGAGCTACAGATTAAGATAATGAGGCTACTATTCAAACTACATGGCTTGGTTAATTATTTGCCAGGTCTAGAAAGTTCTCAACAGTCAAAATGTGGATGTGTCAAAGTTTACCTGAGGCGGGGGCAGTTCTGTCCCAGGGCATGGAGGATGGCGTCTGTGATGTTGGCACAGCCAGACACGCACAGAGACTGCAGACGGTGGCAACCTCTGCAAATTGTGATGAGGCCCTCATCTGTGATCTGCTGCTCACATAAAGAAAATGGATGTATTTATATATTTAAGTTTGAAGTATTGCTGAAGAAAAACCAGAGGGACAAAGGGCAAAAGAAAGGAAAGAGGAACAACTCGAAACAAGATGAGATTAGACCTTGAAATGGAAGATAAAAAAAGAGATGAAGAGGAGGAAAGCTTTTAGATGGTGATAAGGAAATAGAATGTTAAAGGACAACTGCAGTCAGTGAAAAATATAAGGACTGTCTGAGTACGTTTCCCAGATTTTTGGCAGTATGGGCTGGACAAAACCACCAGCTACTCACAATGAGCTTTGGGCTGAAGAGCCAAGTGTGTACTTGGCAATCAGTCCATTTACTGGAAACTACTAAGCTGAGAATTGTCTCAAAGGGTTTAATCAACTTTTTACAGATATTAATTTCAACAAAATAAAATTTTCAATTTGCAGAAAATTTAGTACCTAAATCAATTCACCGTCTTGCTGTGTGACCATTACTTACTGAACATGTCTGTAAGTTGAGTGTGACCAGCTCTGGACAGTGACCCCCAATATGCCTCAGAGCCTCATCTTCTAGCTGTGAGGGACATCAGAGTAAAGACATCAATCATTTGAAGTCATTCCCAAACCTATTTATTAAAGGTTTGTTTAAAATAACACAATCCAACAGCACAAAAAACTACAGCTGTTAAAACAATCATTAATTTGAGTTAAACCATTTGGAAAGTGAGTGTGCAAAGTATGTTGTGATTGTAGGGTTCCTTTCGATTAATGATCTGTGACAGTACTGCATGAAAGCTTTCACATTTTCTGTGTAGAGTGACTGCTATGCCTTTCCTCATAAACGTCCTCTGCTGCACAGGAAATTACATGCTTTATGAGTGTGGCAGCGGCAACTAAGTTCTATTTGCAAAATAATAGGAACTAAATTGTTAGATCACAACTGTGACAATACAGTTTGACTGTAGAGCTGGAAGAACAAAGCACTTAAGAAGTTGGTGATGGGACCAAATAAGTTATACAAATCAATTTGCCTACAAATTTGTCCAAATAAGTTTTATATTGAATGATATAATCTATGACTAATTGTGCAATAAACATCAACATCATCTGTGCTGGGTTGCATCTCCAAGTGTACCTGTGTACAGCCCTTGAGGAAAAGGCCCTTGAGTCCAGGGCAGGAGCGCACCAGGGCCTGGATGCCATCCTTGGTCACCTGATCACACCAGGAGATGTTGAGCTGCTCCAGCAGGGGACAGCCCTCGCTGAAAAGGGGGAAAATAGAAATTAAGAACAGGTGAGTAGCTAAAGCGAAAGCACATCTTGCCCTGCCCGTGTATCAACAGCGTGAAAGGCTCTAAGCCCCAAATCTCTTTGTATGCTGCTGTGGTAATGATGGTGCAGAATAAACTTCCTTTATGTACATCAGACTGTTGACCATACACACCTGAGAGCTTTGAGTGACAGGTTGGTGATTGAGGTACAGGAAGCAAGGTCCAGGTGCTTTAGCTTTGGGCAGAACTTACTGAGGCTGTTACATGTGCTGCAGAGAAGGACAATGAGGATTTTTAAGGAGAACTAGTATCTTGAATCATTAGCACATGAACTGTACAAATACCTGTCAGTGATCTTTGTGCAACCATTCAGACTAAGCAGCTCAATGTTCCTGCAGTTCTGTGAGAAAGTCCTGCAGAAAAAGAAAAGCAAACATGAATGTGATTATAGTCAACCTTAACTTGTCAGTCTTTGTCTCTTGTCAGGGTCTGAACAAGAACTAAGAGCCTTCTCTATCAGGTTAAGTCCTTGCCAAGCTCACCTCAGGGCACTGTCACCCACACCCAGGCAACCCCTCAGGCTCAACTTCCTTAGAAACCCTCCACATCGCTTTGAGATGTTCTCAACCACCCGACCCTGCAACAAAAACAACAACTCAACTCAATCTGTATCTACTTCTGTACCTCCATTTAAAGGGAAGTCAAAAGTGCACATAAAAGATTCAAGTTTTAGGTAAAGACAAAGGACAGTGGGTGATGACATGAGACTTGCTCACCTCAATGTCCCTCTGGAAGTCAAAGAGATCAATTCTCTGCCAGTTGCTTCCATCCAAGGCTAGAACATTCCAGGACTGAGAGAGGGGAGGGGAAAGGCGACATTTAGAGTGAATTTTTCTTTTCATGTTTCTCAAACCGTACTACAAACACACTCAGAACACACACAGAAAAACATGGACAAACACATACGCGCACCCTTTCATACACACACCTTGCAATTACAGACTCACCCGTGAGACCTGGGCACAGCGACAGAGTGTCACCACATCCAGAAAGGAGAAGATTCTGGAAGACAGACAGGGACAGTTTAGAGACCCTGATCCCCGCTGCCAGAAGCTTCCTCTTTACACTCTACCCTCAACTCAGCCCTGTGTCTGCTTCCATTTAAAGAAAAGGGTTGTGAGTAAATCAGCTAATATTGTCTTTGACTTTCAGCAGGATAGATGAATTGGGTTCAGTGGAGCTTGCCAGCCTCACAAATCAGGGTCCCGCACCTGGCAAAGCAGCATGGAGTCAGCAGCCACAGCACAGATTGCTTGGCTGACAATGCTGGAGAGGTCTTCATTTTCTGTTTGCTAAGGGGCTCTTAGGTTTTTTTTTTGTCTGAAATCAATTTAAAATAAAAAATTACTACAGCCTGAACATTGGGGGTGCAGGGTGAAGAAATTTGCAGCTTAGTAGTTAGTTGAGATTTTTCCTGGTGACCACAGTAAATGTGTGTTGGCTACACAGAGAGGGTGGGGGTAAAAGGCCAATTGTGTCTTGGTTTATAACGATCGAGAGTGAAATCAAGGGCATGATGTTAGTGTCATTTTAAAACCCCTGATGGGAGCGCGATTAAAGTGTTTCAAAATGTCACTCACCGTAGCAACAGCTCCTTGGGCAGCTTCTTATTGATGACCGCCTCATCACTGTTTGTGAACATCTGAAAGAGTGCAGGGGATAATATTAGTGTTGTCGACTTGTTTTACCATGTTTGGGGACCCGACCATCCACTCAACTCAATCAAAGACCACTGCAACACATGAGCAAGGATAAATAACAGTAATCTCGTCAGCTAAGACAGATTCGATGTCAAGTCTTGGGAGACACTGAGGGTGAGAGAAGATAAAGCGGCACAGCAGACAGAGATTTTGTGACTCCTAAGCAAAAAAAAAAAAAACAGGATGGGACTTTGCACTGTTGACTACAGAGCTGTAACAGCCCCTAGTTTCTTGTTATCTTTCCTGCATGTATATTCTCTGCTCTCTTCCTGTGGTGTTTACATTGTTGAGTTTGCACCAGTGTCCACAGTATTATGTACTGACAATGTACACTGGAACCAGTTACAGGTTAGACAAATTGCTCCTAATGGATGTTCACACAAATAATTGCATACTGAGTGAGCACAAACACCAACCTAGAGTCCACAGAAAAGGCTACAGTACACAAAAGAAACAATAAATTAGAATTTATTGAAACCAAGCTATTTTGATATGCACACATCGCTTACTGAGAGCTGCAGTGTTCCTATGATTTGCTATAAATCATAGTCTGTTAGATTGTAAAATGCAAGATGTTGAAACAATGACGTTTGGGAGCATCTACTCAAGGACATCTGGCCAAATCCATTTTCTTCCCTTGATTTACAACGATAAATCTAAACCAGGGACTGGGTAATTGAGGGGTGGAGGCTTTTGCGTGTAAATTAAAAGTGCAAGAAGGCATGTTAATCATAGGAGGCAAACATTTGTGACAAGCTCAAAGGATTTGCAAGGCTTCCCCTTATATGCACTTCCATGCAGGTACAAATGCAAAGCACCCATGATTCAAGGAAAAATTAAAGGTTCATTTGTGCTTAAACAAAAGAAATAATTGATGGGTCGTAACGGAGTATACTGCGTGACATTTTGATTACAGGTGTCTAACTCGAAACCACATTCACAATAGCTCCAGATTTCGAGGAACATATACACTTAAATCTATTAATCAGCCCCACATAAACAGTGACACGTCTGCCTGTTGAAATGAATGACTAGATTTCTATAAATCCAGTCGGCTCCGGGTTAACGTCTCTCCATGCCTCTCTGGTAAACACATAAACTCCACATACACGCACAGCTGTCTATGTAGGGGCTGCCTGCCAGCACAGACACGTAAAATTCTGAGGGAGTAAGAAGAGACAGATATTTCCCCATTTAATTTTGGGGTAAACTGACTGACAGTTCGCCTTCCACAGCGCTCCTCTCTGGCCAAATAATCCAGTGCCATTTCCAAAGAAACAGATGCACATGGTCAACAGGCATACTTTGTCCTCTTTTGTAATCTAACATAAAATGACCTGATGCTGCATGAATGTAAGCATTATGTTTCCTCCACTGGGCAGCTACAGTCGTTGATGCTGGCCTGGCAGGAAGTAAAATAGCTGGCTGAGCAGTAAAATCCAGCTAGAGATTGTTGTATCGGAAAACAGTCACAGTATTTTTTGAAAAAATAAAAGAAAAAAATTAATTAATTAAATAAATGATTGTTTCCTGAAAAGACTCCATCCTCATATTAAATTTAGATTAGTCTGACACTCATTACAGTACCTTAACAAATAGTCATTGAAATACCGCCTAAATGTGTCACTGTAACTGTTGTCATTATGATTTTTTTGTTGCCTTCAGTTTAAACTTCTTCAATAACTTTTAGATCGATACACATGCAGTGGCAATGGGGTGAATCATTGTATGTTTATTGTTGACTTGTTCCTTTTAAATAGGCAAAATCACATGTCTAATGGCAATTAACTTTACAAACTGCTGTAGTATTTTGTTCAGGGCTGGTATATAACATAAGTATCTGCCCTTGAGCAAGACAGAAGGGAAAACGATCCAACTATACCTTTCAAAGTAAAAGTCTCATCTGAACACTGTGTTTTATTGGTAACAAACACTAACAATTTTATATTTGGTATCAGGCTCCTTTCAGTCAGCTTTTAATTAATCAATGTTGGCATATCACCATTTGAAATAAATCAGACTTGGGTCTTTAACATTTCTACTATGCAAAATTACATGTAACGGTTGGGTCTATTTTCATTCACAAACATCAACCAATCCATACCTCGCATTGTTACTGCCAAATCTCATGTCATTAGTAAAATAAAAATAAAAATAAAAACGTTTCAATAAAGGCCTCTTATAAACAAAATAAATACAACATTGGATAACCCAAACTGAATCAAATTTATTGTGGAGTTAATTTGACTGTCATGAATGTTTCATACAAATTATAAAAATGGCTATTTAAGATCACTCTCAGATGCTGTTGGTTATTTTATAAATTGACAGTAAATTTGAGCATTAGTAAAATTCTCTTTCATATAAAAAAAGTGTCTGATGCGTTTTCGGTTTTAGTTTGAAGTCCACTTCCGGTACTGTCCTCTCCTCGGTCCGGTGGATTTGACTCCGGCGGCTCCTCAGCAGCTGTCGGGCCAGAAGGTAAACGGCCTGAATCTTCTGAGTCGTCAGCTGTTGCAGCGTTAAAAATAAATAAAACCACAAGCAAATCCCACGATAGCTGGGGATTAAACAACACCGAGTACTCGGTCCAATGTCACCGACCGCAAACATTTGCGTTCGAGTTTTAACCAAAACATCTCCAGTTGCGCTTGCGTGGCTGCTACACAAAGTTAATGGTAAAAGCTCTTTCAAGACAACAACACTGCAACTTGTGAGCGTGCGTGTGTGCACAAGTGGCCCTTCTGCTAACTGCATGTGTTGTGCTATGTGATCCATTGAGGTAACTGGGGCCCTGTGTTTTGATACTTCGGTGCTAATACGGGGTGAATGTTGTAGTCACAACCCGAGGCCCCCACATCCGCAGCGGCCATGGATAAGCACAACACTCCGGCTCATCCGACAGCCTCATAGAATTCGTATAAAAAAAAATTAATCACGCCTTGGCAGGTATGAAGGCCATTATAAAGAGCACAGTAGTAAAGTGGAGTCAGTAAATTCATATTTTCTAATAAATATGACGATATGAGTCTGAGCTGTCCTCGGCGTGCTCCATGTAGCCTCATTGTCTTTGTTTTGACGGCGCACGGGGAAACGGCGACAACATTTTAGGGACCCTTTCAAGTAAAGAAATAAATAAACCGAATAACCTTAATTTGATTACGAATAGCACGACAGACTGTGTGGGAAAAATGCCCAGATGTGTCCGCTGCGAAGTGACATGCCAGGCCTCGGCTATATGTTGTTGCAGAACAAAACAACGGCGTTTGACCTAATCCCAAACATTGACTGCGGAAGCGGCATCAGCAGCCTTTAGCATAACAGCAGTTTTTCAACAAAAACAGCGACAGTCACTGCGTAGGCCTCATTCCCCAACTTTTATTACAGCTACTTGAGTGTGTGTCAGTGACTGTCAGTAAATATTCACGGCCAACTCACCTCAAACCGGCTCCGCGACACACCATTTACCTCCTTCCCCATGTCGGACACTGGTTACCGACTCGGTGTACTCGCAGTGAAATGCAGATAGGGGCCCTCTTCCTGCCGTTTCCCCTCCACGACTATCATGCTACCGTCCTCTCGGTAGCTCCCGGAGTGCGGTGTCGTTGTTTTTCGGCCTGCAAAACAAACGGCGAGACTTGTAGTTTCTAATAAAATATGTGCTCTACAGGCAGCAGCCAACCAATGAGCCACTTCTCTTATCTCCTCGGCTCGTCCTCACCTCCTCCTCCCTCCTGTACAGCTTTCCATCCATCCACACAATAGCCCGGCAGGGAGAGGGATCTGGCTGCCTAAAATGGAGCGTGTACAACGCCTACATCACTTAAAAAATAATAAATATAATGAAGCTAGGACACGCTGGCTGTTGTCCTAACGCACAAAGGACACTTCATCACGTAGTTGTTTGCTGGTCTTTTAACCAAAGCCTATGATGTGAACGCGGTGCAAGCTCATCCAGAATAAATATACAAGCGAGGTTTCAACTTTTTGACACCCCACGTAGCAGGAATACCTGTGAAAGGTAACAAGTTTCAGATGAGTCGTTGGTAGAGAGAAAAAATATTTATTGAAAAAAAAAATGTTTTTACAGATAATGGTAGTCGGAGTATATATAGAGAGTATATAAAGGAGCATTGTTGATACTCCTCCCTTTATATCTCACTGAAAACGGGGTATTTCAACTCCAGTGGGCCGATTCACACATGAAAACTAAAATCACTGGAGGCCTAAACCTTCATAATCTCTGACATTGTAAATTTGGTGTGAAGAAATTACTATATAAGTACTAAGTTTGGTGTTTTATGACACATTAACCATTTAAATATTTATTAACTCGATTCTGTCACGTTTATTTTGCTCAGGGAAGTTTGTTATTACTGTAGAAGACGCCACTTCCTGGTTTACAGATGGCCACGCCACAATCAGGCAGCGGATCCAATCAGCAAGCAGTCTCCACCTCGTCATGCTCTGTCGTCACACCGGGAACACACGCTTGACAACGGTTAATTCCGCCCAGATTGTCACATTAAAATACAGGTTATCTGAGGAGACTTTCTTTATTATTAACTTATTAACTTGACCCATGTTACACCCCCCCCCCCCCCCACCTGTGCAAAATCAGACGGACTGTACATCAAAATACTCTGCAGAGTACAACAGTGATTGTCTGATGATATGTTTTCTAAGATATATTTTCTCTCATAAAATTTGCCCGATTAAAATTTCTTAAAGCAACATTAATGATGCTTCCTTCATTAAAATTAATCCAACCTGGGTGAATATTTACATATTTGTGATTTCAAAAGTTTAAGTGGTGAATACAAGATGTCTCCATCACTCTAAGACTGTTATCTTGTAGGTGTGATGCAGGTCCTTAAGTTTCCACTTCACACTTGTTTGTGCCTTTGGCTTCCAAACCAGTTCAAACATCATCCTCACAGATATTTATTTCGAATTTAGATTTTAGATCATCTCTCTAATCTTTGAATGTATGTAATCTATGGTGAGGGGCAGACAACTTTGACTCCAGTTATTATTGTATTACCTTGAATATCTCCTCTCATTTTTTGTGTCATTCCAGTATAGGTATTGCTTTATGCAATATCACGCCACCTTATATGACTTGATTAATCTACTGTACAGTGGGTTTGTGCCCGCATCTACCCCACAGCCTCTGTGTAATGTATATAGTTATCTGGTCATTAAAGTGAGAAAATTGCCGGGCCCACTTGGTTGATTAAGGGCATTATTTTATGACAATGCAATAAAATAATAAAGGTTATACGTATTAATCTGAACTGATACAAGGTGCTGAAAATTAGACTGTAACTTGTAAATGCCCGTATCATGTTAGTTGATATTGTAAATTAATTTTCAAATTTAAATAAACTAAAACTAGATGACAAAACGCTCGTTGGACGCCCCAGTAGTTCTGGGACCTTCAGATAGTTGCCTGTTTTGCCTGTTTGTAACCCAGACCGCCTGCAGTTGTCACCTTGTGTCACCTTCTTCTGTTGCTGCTTCCTTATTAAAAATGAAACCCAACAAACCGTCATTTCCCGTGAGAACGGAACTGTGTGTTTAAATGCGATTGCTATTAATTTGACGTGTAGTTTTTCTTTTTTTTTTTTTTTCACTTGCTCGTTTTGATGCATTTTTGCGTCACTGTCGCGACACCTTGGCTACAGTAGGCGGGCTCTTTGTCCTGATAGGCTGTCGCTACGATACGCCCAAGACTGACAGCGCTCCTGCTTCCGGTTCATTCAGCCGTTCACAGAAGTTGCTAGTCACAGGAGCCACAATGGCGTTTGTAGTCTTCTGCAGATAGGGCTGTGGATGATACTAAATCCACTAGCATCGCCCTAAATATAGGTCAGGTTGATTCCCAGAGCCATTTATAATAAACTGGAACATCTACTGCACACGAAAATATTATGATTTCTATTCAATATTGAATTTATAGGGGATAAAACTTACATTAAAGGGAACATGTAAACAGTACCAACCGGGTCAAGTTTTCATTTTGTTCGAGCGTCTTTTAATGAAGGCTCTTGCTTGTTTCTGAAAGCAAAGACCGTAATTCTGTGGAATAAAAAACACCTTTACTTAACTTGGCACCGGACAAGGACAGCTTTCACAAAGGGACTTTTTTTCCTTTTTACGAGTCCGCTCGCTAGCTGCCGAGCATTAGCTAGCGGTGCTAGCTAAATTGAGACGGAGGCGACACTACAATGCTCCGATGTTTCGTTGGGATCTTTTTCGTTCACTGACGAAATTCAGAGTACCAACTTTACAGAGCCTGAAAACAACGGTGGCATTTTTCGGCTTTGACGAACCATGGTGGTGATCTCAACGGAATGAACTTGCGTTGAGGAGGACTGGACGTGAGCGGCCTGGTGTGTTTATTTTGTGTGTTTTCTTTGCCCTGTTTCTGCTTGGTAACACTTTGCTTTCGGCATTTTGGAGTAGCCGTTGATCTCCTGTGAATGAATTGCCTGGACCATCGAGGCCCAGTCGCAGGAGAGGTACCGGTGCCGGCGTGAGGGATGCCTGGGTCGGACCGACACCATGGGACCAAGAGGAAGCCGGAATCGAGCATCAGCGGTGCGGCACACCAGACCCAGGCCCCGACCCATACCTCTGCTGGAGACATGACGAGCAAAGAGGGCAAGGCGCAGTTAAAATCTTCGATGTCTTCTTCCTCTTCAAAACGCAAACGGCATAAATCAACCAAACATATTCGGGAACCCTCGGTGGCACCGGGACCCGAAAATTTTACCCTGGGCGATACGGCGCCTCCTGGTGTCAACACAGTGAAGCCTCTGGTTGAGTACGACGATATCAGCTCCGACTCCGACACCTTCTCGGACCCGCCGTCCTCCAGGCCCTCCGACAGGGGGTTAGGGGACCGACTGGAGCCCTCCCCAGACTACGATAGGGACGATATCGGAAGAGAGGGTGGCGGTAGAGAGAACAGGGGGCACAGACACTCCCGGAAAAAGTCAAAAGACCCAAATAAAATTACAGAGTCTGGGAATGGGGAACGTGGGTACAAGAAGAAGAGCAGCAAAGACCGCGAGAAAGGGAATCCCGGGAAGAGCAAGGAGAAGGCTGCCTCATCAGGCTCCTCATCCAAGCGCCAGGTCCAGCCAGAAGTGGACTCGAAACGCGGGGAGCTGATGCTCTCCTCCCAGGTACAGCCTGCAACCAGTGTAGGTAGCACTACTTCCTCCGCATCCTCATCCCGCAGCAAGGAGAGCAGCCGCTCAGGGAAGTCTCGGAAAGAAAGGCAGCAACGGAGAGAGGGCCGAGGGGAGGGCAGCCGCCCCTCTTCCCAGAGGAGCCGGACAGACAGGAGCCACCGCAAATCCTCCAAGAGCCACAAGTCGAGCCCTAAGGGCAAGTCTTCAAGTAGGGGTAGCCCTCGCAGGAAGACCACCAGCTCCGCTCTTTCGCCCAGTCCAAGAGGGGGCGCTGACAGTGAGAGTCCACCGGGTCCTGGGTATGGGCAGCAGGGGGATGACAGCTACCCCAGGAGGAGGGTAGCCCAGCAAAGCCCCAGCCCCTATGGGGAATTGTCTCACCGCAGCAGACAGAGATCTGAGAGCCCCTATGGCAGCAGACATAGGTCTTCCAGCTATGAGAGAGACAGCAGCCCCTACTCAAGAAGACGCTCCATCAGCCCTTATGGTACCCGCAGATCCTCCAGCACCAGCCCCATGTCTCGGTGAGTATACTGTGCATGGTGCTCTTAGAGCCTTGGAAGTACTTTGGAGAATGTATTATGAGAAGTTGGTTATCTTACTCCAACACTCAGACGCACACCAGGCAAATGGAAGTGTAGGATATGTGAGGCCGTGTTGAGTGTTTCATTGAACAGAAATCAGAATTTACCTTGTAAGCCATATCTGTTAGTATTTTTGCTCAGTCCTGACACATCTCGATGTTTTATGATCCTCTGGATGACTTATTGAGCCACTGAACAGATATTAACAACCACTAGTGAAAGTTTATAGTCAGGCACACCTGTTGAACTTGCAGGGCCTGTCTTTTTCCATTAAACAGTCAGCTGTTTAAAAGAATTTGGCTGCAAGAGTCAGCATGTAGGAAACTACATGTTCTCCACAAGGACGTTATTCTCAGTAAATCCCAGACAAAATAGTGTGAAATGGGGAGAAAATGAAACAATGGATGTAAGAGCAAAACATGCAAGGTCAAGGCTGTTCTGTTTGTCAATTAGTAGACCACAAGCTCTGATTACTCCTTGGTTGAGATTGTGCAACCATATCTCCTTCATTTGCTCAGATTTTTGTGTTGATTACTCTCTAGTTTCATTACAGATATAAGATATAATTATACAATAATATATATCATATAAATTGTTGATTGTTAATTAAATAATTAATGTTAGAACTCAATGTTCATATTTCTCCCCATTATACAAAGGTTGTCATTATTGCTCCTTGCTATGTTTCACTGTCTCCAAAATTGCATAATAAATCCTTTAGGTTTAACCTCATATTATTCTCAGGAAAACAGGCATATATCTATGATCAGAAGAGAAACACAGCAAATGTAAACCAGGAAATTCAACAATGAATAATCACTTGAGTGCACTGTTAAGTTTAGATCCAATCTGTCCCTTGGGTTTATCAGCAATAGTTTTTTCCACTGCCAGCTCATTTATAGCCATTGTTTTTCCAAATTAAAAGTCTGACAAGGGGCTGTACCATGTTTTAGAAGAGTTTGTCGCAGTTGACAGTTTCAGTGTCAATGGAAATGTTTTGTCATATTATCTGATCTCAGGAAGATGCAGAAGAATGTGTTTTTCATGACATCATAAAAATGTGTTTCATTTTAGGCGCTCAGGCCGCTCAAGGAGTCGCTCCCCTCTCCATTACTCCTCTTCCCGTCGATCCTCCTCGCGTTCCCGTACTAAGAGGCACACTTCCTCTAGTGGAGCAGGGGCCAGCTCCCATGTCAGCCGGCCAGCTAGCCGCTCCCCTCCTTCCTCCCGTCTGCCACTTAACTCCAGCCTAGGAGCAGAACTGACTCGTAAGAAGAAGGAACGCCAGGCGGCTGAGGCAGCTGCTCGTGCTAGTGGCGGAGGGTCCCCCCCTCCAACAGTGCGTAAAACTGCAGGCCCCTCCTCCTCACGGCCCTCTAAAGCTGAGGCTCAACAGTCAGAAAGAGACTCCACAGCAGCAGCAGAACCTCAGCCCCCACCACCTCCACCACCACCTGTGCAGTTACCTCAGGATGTTCTGAGTGGTGAAGATCAGGTCACTAGGCCTCTTCTCCCTTCTTCCACCTCCTCTCCTGCTCCTCCTCCTCCTCCCCAGCCTTCTCCTCCTGTGCAACCTGGTTCAGCTACCGAAATTCCAGCACCGCAGGCAGATTCAAGTATTCAGCCTCCAACACCCTCAACTGTATCGCAAGCCAAGTCACCAGCCCCACCTACAGTTCCCACACGTAGCCCTGCCCGCCAAACACCACTCCACAAGACGTCGACTCTACCACCCCTGCCCTTGCCACCTGTACTGCTGGGAAACACTCAGGGCAGGTGAGAACCCCAAACAGCGCACAGACACACACACGCATCATATAGATGTAGGGAATCACATAAAATCAGGGCAGCAAATCGTAAAATGCATCCTTTATAAAACATCACTCAAGTCTTTGTGTATAATCGACCATTCATGTCAAGAATAAAATTAATGTCACGCAGATCACAAGAAACTATATTAACTTCTCAGGAGTGAATGTTGTCATTTTTGGCATTGTAATAAAATTCTGATTGTTGTAGGTAAAACCTCACTTCTGGGTCAGTGATACACTTGCCTCATGTCATCTTGTTTGTGGTCACCCTGCTTGACTGTTTGACTATGGCACACAAGGTTATTTTCACTTTGCACCAACTACCCACTTTGTAACTACGGTGCTGAGCTGCCACATTTGAGATTTAGTTAAGGTTGTTACACAAAAGGCAATCAAATATTGTTAGTTTACTTACATTCTATGATCATTATAAATTTCCTTTTTGGCTTACTGAACCTGATCTCCTGTAAAAAAAAAGAAACCTGTGGTCAACATTGCTAAGAGAGTGTAAGACCCCTTTAACTCTGGTTGAAATATAATGTAAAATTGGGGGTTTTTTTTGGCAATGTGAAAGAGTCCAATCAGCATTCACTCCCAGGTGAAATTGCTGCAGTGGTCACATGTTAAACCAGAGACACTACAGGTACACTTCCGGGAGAGATGAAACAGTGAGGTGCTGCCTCAAGATAAGTCGCACAAACACACAATCACCAATCAAAGTGTCTCACACGGAGACCTTAACACTTAAAGGAGCAGAAATGTGGAGAGGAGATTCAACTGATCCACCAATCTACACTGCAGCTTGCATTTCATGCTTTCTCCCCTGCATGTGTACATGAATGAGCTTGTACGCGCTCTGTAACTGAGTGTGCTACTCACCGCAATTAAGTGTGTTTCTTATTGGTCCAGAAGGAATGTTAAATGTGTTAAAGGAAACCAAAGTATGAAAAACCTGGTCATACATGCAGGTTATTAAAGACAAGATATCTGATAATTTTGGATCCAGGTTCGGGAAAATTCATATGTAAGCAATACAGCAGACTTGGGAAGGTTGTTGATTAAATTAATTGTAAATTATCATAAAGCTCAAAATTTAAGATCCGAGGGCCACAGTGTTCAGTGAAAACTTTCTATACAATCTATACATTTGCATGGTTTTCAATGAACAGTTGTACCTAAAATGGTGAGCTGAGACTGTAATTGGTGTAATGAGGGGATATCTTCATTTGGAACAAACAAATCAACAGCTTTTTCTCGTTCTCCTCAAACTATTACACCTTTGTCTAATGTTGTTTTTGTATTTTGCATTGTCAGTCCAAAGAAGTCCACCCCTCCTCAGAGATTATCTCGAAAGGAGAAGGAGGTTCGCAGCAGACCATCGCTCATCGACCTTCCTTTACCACCAACCCTAGCTGGAGGTGATTCCTCACCCCCACAGTCTCCCATCCGTCAGGCCCCTCCACTACCCCAGGCAGTCCTTAAGAAGAGACCAAAGTCAGTTTCTCTTACTAATCACTAACTTTCACAAATTTTTTGTTAACGCCGCATTATATCTAAGCTGTTGTTCTTGCTGATGGTTTCCAGGATTTGCAGCCCACGATATGGTGAGCGCAAACATACCCAGAGTGACTGGGGCAAACGCTGTGTAGATAAATTCGATATCATTGGCATCATAGGGGAAGGCACCTATGGTCAGGTGTACAAGGCCAAGGACAAAGACACTGGTAAGGAATTATTGGTGATAATTTTAGGAGTGGAACACTTGAAAGATTTGAAAATTATTAATATGGGTCTTCTCCGAATGCACAGGGGAGCTGGTGGCTCTGAAGAAAGTGCGTTTAGACAATGAAAAGGAGGGATTCCCAATCACAGCCATCAGAGAGATCAAGATTCTGCGGCAGCTCAAACACCGCAGTGTTGTCAACATGAAGGAGATTGTCACTGACAAGCAGGATGCACTTGACTTTAAAAAGGACAAAGGTAAGAGGGCCGGATGTGATCTGTCAGGTCTGGTTAATATGGAAATATAATAGTAAGCAACACCAGCTGTGGCAAAATTGATTATGTTGGAGAAATTTTTGAAAGAAAAGTCATCTGTTCTTTTTTGAGAAACGTAGCTAATGTGAATGTTTTGCGCACTCAAAAGATTTTTATGATGATCGTTATGGCACCCTTCTTGGCTAAGAGACAGGCAGGAACATTGTGAGGCTTTATATTCAACTGATTCTTAATAACACTTACCAAGGAAACAAATAGTTTTCAAAGTTTACACCAAGAACACTGTAATTATTCTGCTGTTTTTGCTGCACCTAAAATTGCTGTGGATGCAATGCTGCAACAATTGATTTACCTTTAAATTTGGACTGGTCACATCACAGCTGTGCACAACAAGCAACATAGTAGTGTGTGTGTATAATCGTGCTCCTGATTCCTCAATGTATGGTCCTTTGTTTTAGGTGCTTTTTACCTGGTGTTTGAGTACATGGACCATGACCTGATGGGCCTGCTGGAGTCAGGCCTGGTCCAGTTCTCCCATGAGCACATTCGCAGCTTCATGCGCCAGCTGATGGAGGGACTAGACTACTGCCATAAGAACAACTTCCTTCACAGAGACATCAAATGCTCCAACATACTGCTCAACAACAGGTAAGAGACACTGGAAACCAGGAGTAAGATGAAGTTTGGGACTTGGACAGGGTGTGTTGTGGTTTTTGCTCTAGTAAATATCGCTGTTGCGATGTTTGATATATCATTAGAAATCTACAGGTGGTTTGATCGACTTTGTGTTTACTTTTTTACCTTTTAATCCACTCAACAGTTTTGGATGTGAAAATTTCTGTAGACAGTTTAAATGCATTTGCAGTCTGTAAATATGGTATACTCAAGACTTAAAGCAGATGAATGCAGACTTTAATGATCAGGCTGCAATTGTTATGAGGTGCTTCAGCAGCAAAGCTAATTACAGCACTACTAATTTAATTGAGCGCTTCAAATAACAACGAAGGAGTACAGCAGGGTCTCACAGATGGTTGCTTTGTACAATTGTGCATCCAATCTGCAGACAATACTGGTTGCATGAGTGACTGGAGCTGAATGAGCTGCAAAAGCTGAGATGTTAATAAATGCAAAAAAAACAAAATGTGGATTTGGCTATTTAATGGAGCATCTAGAGCCACACTGGTTGTTTGTTTGCAGGAACTGCCTCAGTATACCACTGCACTATACAGCCTCCTGAAAATAGACACATGGAGTTTGGTCATTTGCACTATATAACTGCTGAGTTTGGTTTTTATGGTTTTGGCTTAGATACTCCTATATTAGACCCACAGTGGCCAAATTTGCAGTGTTTCAGCAACAAAGTGAACAGTACAACAACTTATAAAGTTATAATAATAATGACAAGAACATCCCCATTGGATATTAAAATATAGAACATGCGGCTCATGTTCAGACAATTAACTAATTAGGGTTTTAGTAACCTAGATCAAAGGACAGACACTTCAGTAATAGCAAGTTTCATAACTCTGTCTTAAAAAGTCAAAAGTAAAGTTGTTGGTAGACCTAGCTGTCTCATGCTTGGTGATGTTGGTCTAAATCTCAGATTGTTATAATGTGTTTCTTTTTTCAGAGGTCAGATCAAACTGGCTGACTTCGGTTTGGCCCGACTTTACAATTCAGAGGAAAGGTAAGATCAGTGTATGTGTGTGTAAGAATATTTGTAATTTTTGTACATCATTGTGGCCTCATAATATCAGAACTGATGATTAAACAGTTTGATGATAATTGAAGCAGTAATGATCATAACTTTGGATTAAAAACAAATTTAGATTAAGGTGTCCACTAGGTGGTGCTGTATGTCTTTGAGACAGCTCCCAGTTAGTCAAGGAGGAGATATTTATGGGGTATCAATGCTCTGAGAAAATGTGCCGAGTCTCACTGGCTTCCTATTTTCCTTGCCCCCAGTCGGCCTTACACTAATAAAGTGATCACACTATGGTACCGCCCCCCTGAACTGCTGCTGGGAGAGGAGAGGTACTCTCCAGCCATTGACGTTTGGAGCTGTGGGTGAGTGACACTGTAGCACCCATGTATCCATTCAGATTTATTTGCATACTATTCAATAATGATGTCTCAATTCCCAAATGCTCTCATGTACTGTTGGCTTTTTACCCAACAATACAGCAACCCCCATAACTTTGAAATATCACTAAATTCTAAATATACAAAATGATGAAAAAAAAATGTGACCACCTAAAAATTATGAGAAATGTATATAATAAAAGATTTTGTGCTTTAATGGGGAGTTTAATTTATTGATCCAGAGATCAATGGATATATATATATCTGTATCTATCTATATATATATATATACACACACACACACACACACACACACACACACACATATATAGATAGATAGATAGATAGATAGATAGATACGGACTGTTGTTTTGTATGTTGTGCACTTTTAAGCATTTCTTTTTACTATCTCTACCCATTATCTGTCCATTACCAGGTGCATCTTGGGAGAACTCTTTAAAAAGAAGCCCATCTTCCAGGCCAACCAGGAACTTCTCCAACTGGAGCTCATCAGGTAGGCTGGGTGTCACTGAACACAACACTAAAATCATACATTTTTGTCACATCCCTTTTTTCTTAGCCTCTGACCCTACATCTCTGCCCATTCCTTTAGCCGTCTGTGTGGAAGTCCCTGTCCTGCAGTGTGGCCTGATGTCATCAAACTTCCCCTCTTCAACACCATGAAACCTAAGAAGCAGTACAGACGGCAACTACGGGAGGAGTTTGCCTTGTATGGTTTTACTGTTGTGCTCTTTTCCCCAGAGTACCTGTGATTAACCTGTCAGTTTCTGAATTTGAAAACACTCCCACTCCCTCTGTACAGTTTACCTACTCCTGCTCTGGACCTGCTGGACCGAATGCTGACTCTTGACCCTGCGCGGCGCTGCACGTCAGAGCAGGCTCTTAACAGTGACTTCCTGTGTGATGTGGAGCCGAGCAAAATGCCACCACCAGAGTCAGTAACTCATGGCTAATGTCTTTGAGTTATGAGATTGGCTAAACTCTCCACTAGAGCACATAAAATAACCTCTGCTCACTTTGTCCTCAGTCTTCCTCACCATCAGGACTGCCATGAGCTGTGGAGTAAGAAGAGAAGGCGTGCACGTCAGAGTGGCCTGCCCGAAGATGTGCCTGTGGTCAAAGTGCCCCGTAAAGATGCGACAGGGACATCAAGTGGAGAGAACAGTCGGCCCCAAACCAGCCCAGCTGGAGCCCCGCCACCTCCACCAGGAAAACCATCCTCCACAGCCAACTTAGAAAGTAAGTTGTCACACAAATCATATCTCTCGTAAGTACTTAACTAGGAACACATATGGATGTAAGATCTGCTTTCAATGAATGTTTTCAACACAAGGTAAATTTGGATGATTTTGCCGAAATGATCAGCCAAGTTCTATTCTTATGGGTGTTAGATACAGAGAGAGAGAGAGATGAGTAATGGCATTCAACAACTGGCTGGATTTGAACAGGGGATGTTGCAGCTCATGGTCAGCATCCTAATTAGAAAACCATGTGGGCACCTTATCATAGCAGCATGTTGGCTATGATGGAAATTCAGTATACTGATAAAAAGTTGAGTTGACTCAGAGTGCGACTAAAATAATTTTGACTAAAAAAAAAAAAATGTTTGTGATGCCCTTTGTTTGCACAGTGCTGCATGTTCACAGTTTGAATCCTGGCCATGTGAATGTGTGTGTTTAGGCTTGGGAGCTGTTGCAGAGCAGCTGAACCAGACAGAGTTGGCAGTGCTACTAAACCTCCTCCAGGGACAGGCAGATCTCAGCCTGCCCCAGGTAGCCCAGCTCCTCAACCTCTCTAACGCAGAGACTCTCAGCCAGTCGTTGTCGGCCCTCTGCGGGGCCTCTGACCACCAGGGGGCCCCGGAGGACCAGGCCCAGTCTGCTGCCAGGCCTCAGCCACCAGAGCCACCCCCTGAACCCCAGGAGCTCTCGCCAACATCTGGGGACCCGCCACTCAACCAGGAAGACCAGGCAAACCTGCTGGCTCTCATTTTAGGTCACATCATTAAGCCTCAAACCGAGGAGCAAGGCGACGAGAGTAACGGCGTCCAATCAGAGGAGGCACTAACGCGCGGTTCGTCCGCCTCTACTACTGATCGCAAGGGCAAGTCTGGGTTTAGTCTTTAGTGGGTGGAGGGGAAGAAAAGGGGGGAAACCAGGGTCAAGTGGAAATCACTAGGGACTGCAAGAGTGACAGGGCAGAAAACAAACAGAAACTAACTGAGGTATGGCACTCAAAATTCCTATATAGTATATCAAATTAATTACACGTTAGACTTAAAGAAATCAGCAAAATGAAAAATTCAGCCATTAATTAGGCCATGAGTCTCCCTCCCCCCTTCCTTTGTTCGTTCGTTCCTTCCTTCCTTCCTTTCTTTTTCCCCTGACATTCCTAAAAAAAACAAAAAAAAACCCCAACTCATTCTCACAATTGTCGCTTTTACCACTTGATATATTCTAACAGGCAAGAGAAAAACCTGCGAAATGTCTTTGTGACTTCATGTGACCCTGGTAACCAGTGAGAGGTTTGGTGCACATGGGCGTCTTTTTGTCTACTTAATAAACCAGAGGAAGGTGTAGTTTTATTCTTTTGAGTGAAAAGTTTCACACTGTATTGTTCCCTTCCGCGCTCCTCTTCCTTGTTTCCTCCTCACAATCTTTATTTCTGTATCTGTCCCATTTCCACATGTTTTTTCCTTCCTTACTTCATTTTCATTATAAAGCAGGTGTCATGGATCCTTCACAATGAAAGATGTTGCTTTAAACGGTCTGTAATGTCAGCCTTTTTATGAAGAAAGTCTAATAAATTATCAAGTGAAAAATAAATGTTTTGAATCTTTTAGACTTCACCTGCATGTGTTTCCTTTGGTTTTTGTCACACATTTTCTTTTTGTTTGTTTTCAACTGTTCACGCTGACTCCGATATTAGCTCAACAAATGTGATTAGCAAGTCGAATAAAACTGTTCACTCTGCTGCTGATGCTGGAATGGTAACAGTCCTGTTTTCTTCTTGTTATTTATCCTGCCACAGCCTCTGAAATCCTTGAAGCTTTCTTACCCTTTTGTAGTTTGGCAGGGGGAAAAAATAGACCGAACTGCTTCATCTTGTCCCTCCCTTCTTAATACTTCAGTTTCTTCTACAAAAGTCACTATTTGTTTATCCAGCTGTACATGCTCTGCCCAATGTTTTCCCACATCCCTTTTATTTTATATAAATTTGAATATATTAAATAAATGCTCAGAATTAGAGTTAAAACATGATTTGTGTTATTACCGCCAACGGCAATTACTGAACGTACTGGACAGGGTCATGGTCCTATATATTTCACAGGCCAGATGTAACTCTGTAATACTAATATTTTCAGATTTTTTGTGCAGCATCTACACATTAACTGTAAGTCCATAAAAGCCAACCGGTGGTGTCTATACTGATATTTTATGTAAGATGTTATAATTGCACTAAAATGTTACACTTCCTGCCCTCTGCCCTCCCTCTTGTGGTGAAGGAAAGAATTATGTAACCCCACAGTTCTTTGATCAGGTCTATTTGACAAATACTTATTCTTTATTTTTGTTAATCCTCTGTTATATGATGGAGACCACAAATAAGGTTAAGCATTAATTTAAAGATGGTACATGTATAGATATTAAACATGATGTGCCAATATATGACTTGTTGACTGACGTGTTGTCTTGTGTCCTGTTTGGCTCCTTTAGATGGTGCAGTGTCCAAAAAGAAACGGTTTGGCTCGAACCAGGTGCCGCCTTCCTCTGAGCAGCGTCCCCCCTCTCCACCCGGGCCACCTCCACCAGGTCTTCAGCAGGCCGGTTCAGAAACCCAACCAAGCCAGGACATCAGCCCCGCTGTGGCAGCTGCCTTGCTCCAGCTCATCTCTCAGCAGGACTCGGAAGCTGCAGCCTCTAAGAGCAGCAAAGAACCCTCTCCGGCTGTGGACGCCACAGCACGGGGACAGCCCCCTCCGCCTTGGGTTGCAGACTCTCCACCTAAACCTTCTGCTGCAGCTGAGGATCCAGCAGGACTGGTGACTGCTGCTCCCACCACTGCAGCACAGTTCCCTAAGGACCAGGATCTCCGGTTTTCCCACGGAGCTACCCGCTGACCCTATCTAGGCCCCATGAGACTGACCCAGGTATTATGGGATGACTACAGCAACCCTGGCCTGAATGGAAAGGCACTTGGACTGAGCAGGTAGTAAAAGCTGAAATTAAGATTTTGAACATGAATGTCTGAAAGAAAGAGATTAAGGGTCTTTTCAGGTTTGGTCGTGAACATCGCTGCCCTTCAAACAAGCTGTCATGTTGGTGTTTGGACCTGGGCTTGGTTCTGACCGGTTCAGGGCACTCTTCACTTGCAGTCCCTTTCTCTTTCCACAGAACGGTCTTGACTTGAATGAAGTTTAGCTTCCAAGTTCAGTGCCAGCCTGCTGACACTCAACTTTGAAAGCAGCTGTGGTCTGCTAACCCACCCCTTAAACAAATGATTGTCGTGCCCACTACAGTGCCCACTTTTAATACAGTTGTCAGTGTTTTGGGGAGTCAAGTCTTTGTCCTCTACTCTGTGATGGAGAGACATCTGGGACAGTGTCAGTGAATATAAGCTGAGTTGCTGTGTCTTGGTAGATTTGAGGCTGTGAGCAAACTAAAAAAAACTAAACAAAAACCTGAAGGACCTTGAGTTTCCCACTGAAGCTTACGTACAAACTAGCTCCCCTGCTTTCAGCTTGTGCCTCTTTTCTGTGATGCCCCACCCACCCAGCACCCTTGAATGATCTCAGCCCAGTGGGGAAGTTTGGACTAAGTTTCTGCTATTTTTACTATAATTTTACATAAAGGCTGTTCAACTATATGTTTCAGCTGAAATGCAACAACCTAAGGATCTCCCATTTTCTTCACCCAGCAAACCAACATGTTGTAACAAACCTAAACCTAATAGTGCTCATGTTAGTGTCTGAAATAAACCACTCCATTTTGATGGACTGCTCCATTAAACACAAGCTATCCTGCTAGTTGACGTATAAAGCTATAAATATACACACGCTCAGAAGCTGATTTCTCTGACTTTTTCCTGGTGGGCTCTGAAAGCTTCATCTGCTCCTTGCTTCCCTGCCAACATGTGCAGCAAAAGTTTTTTTTTTGTTTTTTTTTTGTTTTTTTTTCCTTTTTCTTTTTTTGGGTGCAGTTATTTTCTACATAAAGAAAATGATACACGCTTTAAAAAAAGATGGTCCATGGTTCTGTTTCAATTTTTGCTTTTGAAGAGGAGAAAATATGTCTGTAAAAAGGAAAAAAAATATTTTGTAATATGTGTTTTCTTGGTTCAGTTTATTAAAGGAAGTAATGCGACCAGTTGAATCGTTTCTCCGGCCTTTATGACTATTTCAGCAAAGTGGCCACTAGATGGCAATGACTTTCACTCACGCTGTGGCTCAAGCTGCATCAGGTCCACACTCTGAGGTCTTCAAATGCCTGAGGGAAGTTGAGAACAGCAGTACAAAAGGAGTTGCACATTAATTTCTCAATTTCCTATTGGTAGTAATGTGACAAATTATGTTTGTTCTCTGTCATTTTGCAGGTGACTTGGTCTAGGAACATTAGAAGTATGGAAGATCGTGATGAAAATGCTCAGGTAAAAATGATTCAAACAACTGAAAGCTGGTAATTTATCAGAAGTTAAGAAAAAATGTTAAACATAGAAAAACTCTCTTCATATCCTTCCATTCACTGAGGTTTTTTTTTTTAAACCTCATTTGAGATTAAATTTCTGCATGTGGCCATCACATGTCGTCATTGTTGGTAACAAGCAATCTGTTAGTGTGTCAGTTTTCTCCTTTAACAGACTCATAATTTGTCTGCCGTTGTGGTCTGAGGTGAACAGTTGCTACAAATCAGATTTGGATGATGCCAGACTGTATTTTAAAAGAAGCTAATTTAAGAACTCTACTGGTGTGTGTGGCAGTTTAATGTTCACTGTATAATCCAGTAGGTTGTATAACAAATTTTTTCCTTTTCGTGGCCTGATGTGTGGAGTATATGAGGTTGACCCAGTCAGACAGTAACATGAAGTGCTCTCTATGCATCAATCTTATTGATGTGTTGATTCCTTCGCCACTTGGGTTGATCTCTTTATGAAGATCCTGACAGGCAGACAAGGATCATAAACTGCAGATTGGCAACAACAGAAGCCTGCAAGGTTCATGCAGACTGGCTGTGTGTGTATGCGTGCGTGCGTGCATGTGTGTGCACTAGGGTTGGCCTCATGCATACCCAGACCAGTTCCTCACTTGGCAGCCTTACAGAGCTGCTTACCCCTCTGGCCCACCAAGCAGCTGAGCCCTCTGGGTGAGAGATCCTTTCAGAGTGAAGGCAGTGGGAGGCTCACCTGCCCTCTAGCACAGGCCCAGTGTGAGTGAGATGAGACGGCACAGCGTGTGTGTGCGCATGTGTGCATGTATGTTTCTGTCTGATGCTTTCACCCATCGGGACTCCAAATAATAGTGAATGTGCCCGCAGGGAGTTTCCACACGAGAAGAAGTGGGCAATGCCAGTGCCAAGTCACAGAGACTAGACGAATAAATCAGGACAGAGGAGTGAAGAGAGGGAGGTGCATGAGGCGGTGCCATCAATCAGAAAGGCACCTTATGGGGAATGCCCATAAATGTGCCATGCTGCCAGTCTGAAGCACACACTCGCCATGGCAGAGACTGGCAAAGGCGAGAGCCTCCATTTTGGATGCCGTTGCTTCACTGTCAGCTGCAGTGATTTTTGGTGGACTTCCAAACAAATAAGGAATTGATTGACGGTGCATTTCAGTCAATTTATGCCAATTTTTTATTCATGAAAGTGTATTTTTGTGTTGCTGCTCAGTCCAATTATCTCAGTCCCTCAGTCAGTGCAAGCTGACTGCTAGAGTGCAAATCTGGAATCTACTGTGTACTACTGTGTAACCATAATCTCAGCACTTGGATGCCCTTTCTCTACCATGTGAAATCTGGCAACCTTGAACAAATGGCAGCTCTGTCTAAAATGTGTGTAAATGATGAACCCAGTTCTCGCATCACACATCTGCCAAGACCCTGACCGACTACAAAGAGCACTTAGGGTTGTATATCCTTCTGCTTAAACACACACCACCACTAGACAAAATGCTGATGCATTTAGCGCAAAGGAAACATGTCGACGTCAGCCCATTGTTATAGCTCAATTTATTGGGGTCTGGGCTCAGGCTCTGGAAAAGGGGGGCAGGGACCTTTGAGGTGCTGCTCTGAAGCTCAAATGTTCCAAGCCACTGTTTCTACTCACTCCAGATGCATAGAGAGGAGTATGAGGCCAAACTGAAATTAAGATGAGACTAATGGACAAGTGAGGAGGGCAAACACCAAGTGTCCATGAGGGGGCAAAGGGACAAAGTTAAAGAGAAATAATGAAAGACTGAGGGATATTTTACACATTCACACAGTGTTTAGACTCAAACTAGAGATTTATTAACTCAAGACCACGTTAACATTCAGATTTGACTGATGCAGACAAAACATAACTGTGGGTTCTGCAGCTAAAGCGCTCCATAAATTCCATCATTCATTTTTATGACTTTTACCAGTTACTGTGATAAATTTCTATCTTCAGTGTGAATGTAGAAAACAGGATCAGCATGAGTCAAAGTCTGTTAGCTTTTTAAATCAGGTTATATATCTATTGCTTTAAATGCCCAGGTATTAATTGTGTGTGTTTGTGTGTACATGTGTGCATGTGTGTGGTAACTCCTTTTTGCAGTGTAAATCTGGGCTGTTGTCTCTCTGAGCCATGCTACGGTTTGATGTTGAGTTTGATGACTGAGGCTGTTTGATCAGTGACTATGTCTAAACTCAGTTCAGGGAAACTGGGACTCCCACAGTCCCACATGTAAGACAAATGCATACACACACAGCTAATGTGATCAGCTAATGTCAAGCACAAATTGTAATCTGAATACTTAAAAAATATATTTATATTATTTATTATAATTTCAAAAGTGTATGGTTCTAGACTGATATTTACAATCTTTTACTCCTATCACTGTAGAAATAACCTACATGATTATAAATGCGTCTTGTGTAGCGCAGCAAAATTTTGCTGTCTTCATCAGATCTATTCTTTGTCTTCTATCAAACAAAATTTAATGTCAGTCATTTTGTTTATGGCTACATCTTTATTTATGAAATATTTGAAAGTTGATTGACTTCACTGCAGCAGTGATATATGCTTTACTGCTGCAACAGCACGGTTTATTGATGCCATAACACCATCTCCATTTCTCCTCAGTTTATAGTTTTGTGAGAAACTGCTGTCACATACACTCGTTATTTCTTGATGGCTCGACAGCAGTACAGACCCAAACCGGAGACTGCGCTGGATTTGGCCAGATGATACAGATGTGCGTTGATGTGATGCAAAGTCACCACTGTCAGGTCATGAAATCAGACCAGTTGCTCTCTTGATGCTTTGTTTTTCATCTGCTGCATAAATAATCAATAATTGTGGTGGTAGCGAGGATGCTGAAAGTGAAGGAGTCACTGACTTTGTTCTGTCTGACCTATCACAGCTTTCCAGCCAGAGACTCATCACCATCCCTGCAAGATGCTGCACCTCTCCAAACCAAAAATCTTCTGCCAAGTCTGAGCATTTCCTCACTGTCTGGATCCAAAGGGCTTCATGAGCAAGGCAAGATCATTGTCTCTCCACCACTCTCTCTGTGGTGACACTGCCACTTTAAGGGCAGAAAAGGCTGCTGGGAAAGCAGTCAGTGAGGGTGGTGTTGGAGAAAGGGGTGTGGGTGAGGGTGGTGAGGAAGGGGGAGTGTGGGGTTTTGGGGAGGAAGGGGGGGTGGACGGGCCCTGCAGGACCATTTGTGCTGAAGCTCATTTGCGCAGCGACACTTAATTGGCTACAACAATTAATTAATGTGTTGGAAAGTTGGCACAAAAAGTTCATTTAAGAGGGTTTTAATAAGCAATTAGAGGAAAAGCAGCGAAGAGGGGGAATTACTGGAGAGGAAAGAGAAAAGCAGGGCTAGAGCAAACGTCTGGCCACTAGGAGCGTCCTGCTGTAGCTTTGTCTCTCTCCCTGAACCCCCCCCCCACTGACATATCCTTCTGAGGTGCTCACTGCTGTCCGTCTAGAAGTGGACATGAAAACCACCGTGCCCTTTATATTGTACACATATCTACCCCAGTTGCCCCCTCCCACCAGCACCACCCCCTCTCCCTTCTCTACCTCTTGTCCCAGCGCCCAGTGTAAAATATCGCATGACTAATGAGTGGAGCAGGTTGGAATCCTGGGGAAGATGTCCTTGGAAGACGAATGCATTTTCAGCAGAATAATTAACTTAATTAACAAATTCACATGCATATTCATCAGCCTATTAATGTCTGCTCCGCGCTGCTTGATGAGCAATGCAATAATAACCGTTTCATTTGCATATTTGCGTTCACACTCACACCCTTCTCCAAATAATTAAAAAAAAAAAAAAAAGACAGTGTAGGAAACTCAAAAGACAAGCAAGTCACTCGGCTTCATGCTGAGTCTTGCAGGCGCCTTCCACCTACAGCACACACACACACCCACACACACACACACACACAGTTGCAGAGATTTCTATGTTTGGAGCTTATTCCATCTTTGTTCCATCAGTTTAACTCAAACCAGGCTGGAAGTGTGTGTGACACACTCTTTCACCGCCTGTACCTCCAGCCTCTTTCCAAGAAGAAAAAATAAATCATTGCATCTCCCTCTCTGCTTCCTCTCTTACCCTTGCACACAGTGCTTCCTGTTTGCCCCCCCCCCCACACACACCCCTGTGTTATTTATTCATCCCTATCAGACTCGTCCGTAATTAATTTATTTCTTTGCTTTTGAAGTTTGGCTCGTCTGCCTGTCAGCGTGTGTGTATGTTTTGCTGGAGAACTTGTATGCGTGCGGCTGGTTGTGTGACAGTGATGTTATTGTGCAGCTTCCAAACTGAAGGAGGAGCTAGTGGGAACTGAAATAAACAAATAAATGTGAAACGTTCATGTACTTTAGCTTCCTCTATTTCTATTTATGTTTTAGGGGCTCATAGTGTGTGTTTTCTTTCACACCGGATTTGTATTCTGGGTAGCAGGGATGCTGCTTCTGTGTCTCTCAGCTACTGTCAGTGATGAAATGTCTGTGTGTGTGTGTGTGTGTGTGTGTGTGTGTGTTTGAGGATGAGTGTGTGTTTCCTGGGAGGCCTTAAGCAGCTCAGTCTTTCATTGCTATGTGTGTATTTGTGTTTATCTCTTTGAATTCGGCTTGTACTGTGTCACTGATGTCCCTTGTATGTGTTTGTGAGTTCCTTTCCAATATTTCAGATGACAGTGATGTGAAAAAGAGACGTGTGTGTTGCATTTAAACCGGATGAGTGGCGACTGTGTGGGTGTCTTTCATTGCCTATTGAGGAGAGGAGGAGGAGTTGGTGGTTGGATTGGGGGGGGGGGCACCGTTGCATTTGTGAAACCAAGAGTGTGTATGTGAGCGTGTATGTGCTGCCAGCTTGTGCTCAGACAGCAGCAGTTTGCGGAGCGAGAATTAAAAGTAGGGAGAGATGCCAAGTGAGTCCCTGGAGACAGATACAAGGGACAGAGAGAGAAGAAAGAGGAAATAAAAAGGATTTCTCACACACACACACACACACACACACACAGAGGGAGTCACTTACACAAAGAAAGCTTGCCTGGTAGTAGCCCTTTACACAGCAACACATTCACACATGTTAAGGGAGGTTTGATGGAATAAAATCAGAGATTGTCAGTTTTCTCATCTCCTGAGGTGAATCTTCATCACGGTGACATGATGCATTTCATAGACCAAAATCTCCCAGTGAAGAACACACAGACCAACACGTCCGTACTCTCAAGGTCCAGAACTCAGGCAGACTATGAACACTCACACAATCACATTCAGATATAGATTGATCTCTCACCTTTTCCTCCTGACTCCTTGTCCACTTTCTCCCTCCCTGTCTCTGCCTGGTGGGAAGACACCCGGTGTCCAGTGTGACACCAAGCTGTCACCGCCCACTCCCTGCATCACACTTCTGCCCCCTGCTGGGCCAAACCCGCCA
This sequence comes from Remorina albescens, assembly GCA_034769265.1. Taxonomy (NCBI): domain Eukaryota; kingdom Metazoa; phylum Chordata; class Actinopteri; order Carangiformes; family Echeneidae; genus Remorina; species Remorina albescens. The sequence continues at coordinate 6,447,479 of CM068493.1, forward strand.
TGACACCCAGCCGGCCTCCTCCTCCTCTTCCTCCTCTTCCTCCTCGTCCTGGCATCCCGAAAATTGGCATCACTGAAATCTCTTTGCATTTTCTCACTTGATTGCTTTAACTCATCTATATAGTACTATGTCTGTATTTTTTTAAAATTTTTATTATAAAATAAAAATGGCCACCTACAGGATTTTGGCTCATGCTGTAGATAAAACCCAAAAACTAGGGGAGCACTTCCATTGCTTATATCTTTGGCTTTTGACCACTTAAAAATAGAAACCAACAGAGAGCATGAATCGACCCCTAATTAATTGAAAGATGATAGAAAGACACTGCTGTAGTATATTGCTTCCAGCATGGCTTAAACTCATTTGTCTTTGCACATACTCTGATGCAACATGAGTTTGACAACTTTTTGGCTTCTTTATTTCAGCTTTGATATAAAAGCTTTTAATTATTATAATTACAATTAAAAAAACAAAAAAGCAAAACAAACTTAAAGGTTTTGTGGTTAATCTTTGCTTCGTTTTTTTCTATCATTATTTGCAATTAAATACCAACATTTTTCATCATGAGGTCTCTAAAAAAATCTTTAAAGAAGACATGAAGACAAAATAAAATTGCTATTCACAACCTGTACACATGTACAACATATTTGATCTTGTCTCTCTAGGGATGAAGGTTACAACCCAAAAAGATTTCCGCTTATTTCAGAAAGGAAAAAAAATCAGTTTGCACTTGTGTGTGGCACGTTGTTTTACACACAGGGACATTTGCTCCGTTAAGCTGTCATGAAGCAACACACTTGACTCTTCAGGCATGGTTAGCTGTGTTGCAGACTGAGGAGAAGAACAATCCAGTCTGTGTGTGTGTGTGTCTCGAGGTGACAACAGATGAGTGTTCTCAATCCTTAACCAGTGTGTGCCAATTATACCTGTGTCTCTCTTTGCCCTCTGAGAAACTAGGTGTGTGTGTGTGTGTGTGTGTCTGTGTGTGTCCGGTTAGTCAGGCCAGTGGCGAGCAGGGACGGAGCGATTGAGATATAGAGCATTAGTTGGTGTCAGGAGTAAATTAGAGGCCAGATCTGTTTTCTAATCAGAGCACAAGCACCGTGTTAGAGGAATTAGGGCGACAGCTGCTGGGAGCTTTTTATTCCTCTCTCTCTCAGCCAGAGACAGGCAGACCCCAGCTCAGGGACCACCTCTTTACCACAGCCACCTGTCAACACCGGTGTATGTGTGTATGCATGCATATGTGTGTGTGCACATGCATGTTTCCCACACCCGCTTCCCTTCAGTGACATGCACACTCACCTACATACATGTGAGCACACATCTACTGCCATGCGAGCCTGCAAACATGCTTGCACACAGACACACAAACACCGTCTGGCAACACTGACCTCCCTCCATCTTTGAAATTAATGACAGTGCAGGTTCGGTGTGCGTGCAAACCATACGTGGTGTGTTTATGTCTTCCGGCAAGTGTGAAAGGCCCTTATGAGATATCAAATTTAGATAAGGTGGAGCAGTGGGCGGCCCTGCATATGTCTGTTTACTATGAATCCCAGTGAGGGCCTTAACGCAGCATCAACCCATCTGATCTACACACCAGCTTTGTTAGTCCACAGACTATTTTAACACTTTGACAGAGTCATTGGTGGAAGACAGAATGGATGAAAACTGCACTTATTTGTTTTTAATGCGTAAAAGATCCAAACAATTCTCACTCTTTTGAGTTTCCCATTAAATAATAAAAAATATGTCTGATTCTTTGGATGATCTATGATTTCAGGGATGTATAAATGGATGTGGTGAGCTTTGGTTTTTACCCGACAGACATCTCTTTGTGGGCCGGATAGTAGGAGGGTGAGAGATGTGGGAGGTGGCAGTGATATTCGCACTGTGTCACACACTTGCTTCAAAAATTCCCCGTCTCCTTTCTTTCTCTTCTTTTTTTCTGTGGATTGTGGCGTGTGCTTCCAGGTGATGTGGGGTTTTGGATTTAGGGGAAATAGTTGCGGACATCTGGAGGCATGTGTCAACATGGTGCATCCTCATTATTGTTTCTTTTTAAAAATAAGAATCATTTTACACTTCTGGATGATTATCTTAGTGAGACAATGTTGTCAGATGAAACAGGACGAATGTGTTGATAATGTAGGTTTTTTGTTTTTTTTTTGGGGGGGGGGGGGGGGGGGGATATTTTTAAAAATCAGCCAAGATAAATTCATTCATTCATTCATCTTCAACTGCTTATCCATTTCCAGGTCGCAGAGCCAAGATAAAAAATATTGTAATTGTGTTCATAATTTCTCTTGAAAAAAAACCCAACAAAAAACAACAGAAAACCCATTGACACCTCTGTCATTTCAATATGAAAATAGAAGATTTTATCTGTTTTCCCACACTGTGGTGGAACCTATTTGTTGTTCTCTTCATCTTAATTCAAGAAAATTTAAAATTTTCCTTGGAGTGTGAAGAAAATCTCTGTCAACTCACTTTAAACATGATTTTTTTACTTTACTATTCCTGTCACTTAAAATCTAACCTTAAGACTTTGTCCTCCAGTTCAACTTGTAATATTTTCTCTTTATGTCCCTTTTCATGAGTTTTTTTTTTTTTCCCCGTTATTCACTAAAGATCTGAGCAACCACTTGGACCTCCTTTGAATTTAATTTTGTTGTAACAAAAGAATAGAAGCTTCGTTTTTCTTCTTCTTTTTTTTTTTTTTTTTAAAAAGCGTGTTTATTCTGTTTTCATATCTCTTTTTAATTCCAGGAACGTCTTTAAAATTGTAGCCAACAGTCATTTTACTTTTTCTGCCAGGATGAGGGGGAGTGTACAGATAAGAGTATAGTTTACATTGTATTTGAATGCACCACAACTATGATGTCATTGTGAAAAGAACATTTGGATTTTGTTTTAAAGTAATAAATAATTTTCAGCTAAAAAAAAACAGCATCACATCTGATCCTATTACATCACACTGAATATGACATGCAAGTCCAGTTAACCTTAACACAATATCTTTCACTGAGATTGGATAATATCCAAGGGTCCCACTGACCGCACTGACACAGAATCAGGCTTCATAACGCACGTCTCTCTTTCTAACTTCAATTTTGGTGACAGTCTTATGGCTTTGGAGGCTAATTTGCTATTTGCTGTACTCTAATATGGAAACACATGCACATCCTCACCCACTCATACACACACGCACACGCACACATGAACACACACACACACACACACACACACACACTCTCCTCCTCTCACTCTTGCACATCCCACACATGTGCGCCGCCACACAGTGTCATAAATAGACAGACAGTGCCAATCTGAGGCCTGGATGGGAGCCAGCTCTGCAGCAGCTCAGTAGTTAAATTATTAACACCAACTGGGGGAGAGAGAGACAAAGAGAGGAGGCAGCCCGGCGGTGAGGAGATCTGGAGAGGAGAAAAGAGGAGGTGAATCGAGACGAGCTAGACATCCAAAGGGTTCGGGGAGTTGGGTTGTTTAGGTGGTGAAGGTGTGCAAAGATGAAGCGAGAGATTAGAGAAACTCAACAGCCATACAAAATATAAAAATATCTCTTTGATTTGAGAGTGGGAGATTTTGTGATGAATACAGAAAACAACCGGATCGTGTGTGTGTGTGTGTGTGTGTGTGTGTGTTGGGAAGGTAGAGAGGTGGATGTTTAGGGTTTTTCACAGATGGCAGTGGAATACTAATAGTGCAAGTGTGTGTGAGCATGTTGGTGTGTATGTATTTAGCTGAGTGAGGGGAGGGGGAGAGAGATGGAGAGAGATCTGGGGATGTTGGTTCTGATCCAGAGAGTTAATGTTGCGCTCATTGATGGATAGAATGCCAGCCATGAGGCTCCATACCCACACAAGATGGATGGAGCAGTGCTCTCTCTCTCACTCTTCCTCCCTCGTTCCTGCTTTAGCTTGATGTCCCTCGTCTTATTTCTCTATCTTCTTCAAAGCTAAGTGGTGATCAGAGAACTCGGGCCACAAAGACGCAGTCAGATCCCAAACAGCAGCAGCAGTACGCGTGTTTGTATCTATAGAAATATTTGAATATTCACTGTCATGTCAGCTGCCCCTTCTGCAAAAATATGGTGACACAATGCATATGTATCCATACATTTATTCATAAAATATCTGTGAATGATATCATCCAAAAAGTACAGTTTGACCCTTTAAAATTGGGCATGGATTTCAGCAAAAAAAAAAGAGACAGATGTGAATGTACATCAACCACAAGCCTAAGGTTAAAACGTGTGTTTTGCTTCATTTGTGTGTGTGTGTGTGTGTGCGAAGAGAGAGAAAGAGAGTTAGAGTTAGAGTTAGAACCAAACTTCTGAATGCAAATTCAGCAAGAAAACCAAAATGAAGTAGCAGTACCATGTGTTTTTTGGTGTGTGTGTGTGTGTGCGCGCGCGCGCTTGTACATTGTGTGTGTTGTTTTTATTTACACACAGAACTAAGCGCTTGACTACTTTGTCTGTAAGGCCCCTGCCGCCTCCACCATGCACACACCAACACACAAACACGCACACAACCATGAAAACACACACTTTCCCTAGCTTCCTCCTTTCTGGCGGGGGCATCAGGGGGTGAAGTGATCTGTGCGAAAGCCTCCTGTTCTATGTGCTGCGCGGCTGAGGCAGAGGGGGATTGTGGGTAGCTGCTGTCTGCAGGGGTGGGGGTAGAGTTAGCGGGTGGGGGTAGAGTTAGCAAGGGGGGGTGGTGGGGGTGGGGGTAGTAGATGGGTTGCCGGGGTGGGCGGCAGCAGATGGCATGCCACACTGTGAGGGCCGTCGGCTGGCATCCAGAGGAGGAGGGAGGGGGGAGGATGGGGGGGAGGATGGGAGGGAGGGGTAGGGTGCAGTGAGGTGGGGTGGGGTAGAGTTGGAGTTTGAGGGGGGGCACAGGGATTGGAGGGGCACTGCTCCCAAAGTGCCAGCAGGCATCAGGAGAGAGAGACAGAGGTGAGGGGCTGTGGTGGGAGACAGGCTGGTAGACAGGCAGACTGGAGGGAACCCACAGACTCTGAGATTAGAGCTTAAGCAGGGCTCTGGAGCAGGATTTCACTGCTAATTGCAACCACTGAAGAAGAACCAAATCGACAGATTTGCCTTTGAACCCTAATTCGCCAGCGACTTTTGACCTTTTCCACTTCCCATACAGTGTCGCCCGGTGCCCGACGTCGTGGGGATTTGCACGCCGGGCCAAGCAGAGGTCCTCTGTTGGCATATTGTTGTCTGAGGATTGCCACCGATGTAGCATGAGGTTGGCATGTGGAGGGCATCGGGTTGGCATATGTACTGTGAGGAGTTGACACAGGGTCTGCTCTGATGTGACATAAGTTTGGCAGGCTTAGCATCAAGGTGGCATAAGACTGGCACCGGGTTAGTGAGGGGTGCTGAGTGGATGGTGTCTGGGAAAGAGGTTGTGTGTGTGTGTATGTGTGCATGTGTGGGTCAGTCAGTCTGTGTGCAGTTTATGAAAGAGGTCTTTACATCCTTTACTTAAATAAAATTCCACTGGCTCATGTAAAAAGTCTCACTACTCCTGAAATAAAGTCTTACGTATTTACCTAAATATCATTTGAAAATTCATCAGTTTTTTGCAGTGTAAGCTACATTTTCATTTTATCTCATTTGTACACCGTTTCTGCATTTTATCCATGACGCTATGTTTTAAACTTGATCCTATGTTTGATGATGACATCAATGATATCAGTGACATAAAAGGTGCAGTTTCCCTCCATAAAGTAGAGTAGTGTGAAGTAGAAAATGCAAAAGCACAATATAAGCACCCAAAATATGTAACTACAGTAACTGAGTAAAACATTGTCTCCGCTGCAGCATGCAGGCCCCAGAGTGCTGTCTGTTTGTGCTTAGAAAACTGTTGTAGCTCTCGCTCAGGAGGTGGCACACAGGACTTAAATATTTCATTTAGAAAAAAAAACTGCCGTTCCACATTAATTCGTTCACACATGGCATGCTAATGCTAACCCACATCTCTCAGTGATTCCTTCGACTTCAAATCTGTCGTAAATGCACTCAGGCGTGCTCACGGACTCTTGGGCCACTCAAGGTTGACCTAGTTGGTGCATGTGCTGAAGCTACAATACACGCCTTAATTTTGTTGCATCTCCCACTCTGACCTGTAACATTCATTATGGTTTTGATCAGAGGTATTGGACTGTAGATGTAATTTGGGTCACCGTGCTGGGGGCAGTTTAGCCGTCACAGCTTTAAGGGAACCTGAATGGGGGCCTCTCTCTTTGTATTCACGCTGTACTCGTCACATTACCTGCAAGTATTGTTGAAAATGAGTCTCTGTCCCCTTCTAATTAAGGTGCAGGTAACAACCAGCACCTTCAGCAGAGCATGCATGTGTAGAGGGAAACACAAACACGCAACACGCAACACACCCACACACATACACGTATGCACTTGTACACAAAAACACATTTACACATAAACATGCATGCACACACGCACGCACATCACAACCCGCTGCTGCTGTTACAGAGAAGGGGTGAACAGATGTTGAGGAATTTAAGATGCAAAAGGGAACTGGGACTACCCCCCCATCACCCAACAGACACACACATACACACACACCCCCTGTGCCCCACCTCTCTCACATGCACACCACCACAACCAGTTTCGCACTATAACACACAGGAATCTACATACATTATACCTGAAACTTGAAGATGCACCTCTCTTATCTCTGTGCCTTTAGATACAATATATGTATGGATGAGCTTGTGTATATATATATGTATACATGCATGCACAAAAGCAGGCACAATCACACACATGTATATGCATTGTGGCCCACATCCCCCTCCAGGCTGGCCCTGCTCATAAGGGGCACCATGTGGCACTCTATTCCCTCTGGCACAAGGCACCAACTCTGCCAGCTCTGCATTGTCCTCTGCCCGCTGGAGAGCACGCGCCCGAACTGCAGCCCCTCTCTTCCTCTGTCTTTATCCCTGTCTCTCTCCCCCCTCTTTCTCCTTCCTCTTGTTTACCGTACATGAACTGAGATGGATGTCGTTTGCCTGCGTTTGGTCTCCGAAGTGCCCCGAAACTTAAGATGAATGGGTGTGTGTTTGTGATGGAACACTGTTGGGAAATCTTGTTCCCGCACCTTATTGTCTGCCTTTGTTTCCCGCCAACTTTCCAACCTTCATCCAATTGAAGTAACAAATATTGTTGTAAAGCGCTGGCAAAGATGGTTGATGGCTTTGATCTCCAAAAAAAAAAAAAAAGACAAAAAACTAAAATGATCCCTCAACCAGGATCCTAACTTCTATGATGGCTAAGTGCAGCTTAATGCCTCATTGATTGATTAGTTCCTTTTTTTCTGTTAATATCAATTGTGATTGATTCATTCCTGAGTTCTGTGTGGCCTCTTGCAGGATCTGCCTCTAATGTCCAGGGAATATAAACTGAGTGAAAGGGCCGACCCCGTCCATCACCAAGACCAGACAGATGCTGCTTTGCTTTGCTTGTATTTGGCTTTTTCTGCAACACAACCATCAGCAAAGAAGAAGAAAACAGGTAGAGATACCAAAAACACTACACTTGTCTTGCACTGTCATTATAAAATAAGACAGAGGGACATTTAATGCTCTAATTGACAGCCAATCAATTTATCGATGGTTTACACTGACACTGTGATACTGACCAAATTAAAAAGAGGCCATAACCTCCACATGATGATGACGTTTACAGATGATGCTGCAGGAACCCTGTTGTGTTCAGCCAATCAGCGTGAACTCCAACCAACAATTGACGGATCCTAATAACAGTTACTGTACAACATTAAGGGTCATAGGTGGCATGCGGCGAGGAAAATTCGACTTTCGACTTTTCTGTAAGATTTTGACGAGGTTGATGCAGTGATTGCATCAAGCTGGAAACCTTTGTTGTTTGTCATCTCTTCTGTCAGATTGTCTTCTTCCAGAAAGCACAATAGATATTTACAATACACATCACCAAACACGCCATCAAAAACATACAATATGTTTAATAGTGAAAATGAACAGGTGGCAGCAGACACTTTAAATAAATACCAGAAAGCAAATTCTATAAAATAACAAGTGAAGTAATGTGTTTGTTTGATGTTGCCATTTTGTGTTCAATCCCTGTACAGTGTAGGAACTAAAGAATTTATTGCTGATGCGCCAGTTGGCCACAGGGCCCTGAATTGATGACCAGATGGAGGCATTTCAAACTCAAAGTATCACAACTTCCTGTGTACAACAATATCAAATATATCACAAAGTGTGTTTTGTGACTTCCCTTCAATGGTACCAATTTAGGTCTTCACACTCAAGTTGCATTCTTGGGTTGTTGTGTTAAATGATAAGATGCTTTTAACTACACACCTGTGTGCCATTTCACCTAAACGCCTCCACTTACTGATTAAGAAAAAACAACAAATCTGTTTTCTTAAAAACTAATTAGCAACCCCAACCCCTCCCTGAAAATACACTGTAATAGATATTAGAGGCTCCGTAATCAAATACAGAAAGAACAGACAGGGACAAAAATCATCAAACCATTTTTTATTGAACACTATTTATGATGAAATGGAATAGTCCTAAATATACAAAGTCTTAAAATTTAAACCCCTGAAAGAAAGATGAAATGGTCCAAAAACATCTATCCCATCAGTCCAGACATTAATTCAATACAAGATACATAATCAGCAGCAGATGGTAGATATAAATAATAGGACACTAGGGCGACAAGTTCTGAGGACCAAAGCCTCTCAGGGTTTCTGGTTCCATCATGTTTTGCTGTGTGCTGTTTTGAATTTGTTTTAAAAAGGTGGAGGCATTTTTATCAAGTCCATTCTGCATCTGTGGAGCTGTACTTTTTAGTTTTTAGTTTTTTTTCTTAGCCCAGATAAGCTTTTTTATGTATTTGATGGGAAGGTTGTTTGGAATAAGGTCACATAGACTGATTTAGCTGGAATATGACATCGTACGCAGTGTTAACAATGTGGAACATTCAGTAAGCTCATAAACTCACTGACATGGCTTCTAAAGTTTAATATTTCAGCAATGTGGATCCACAAGAATTTGGCAGACTTTACTCTCACTTTCCTTACCACATTACCACTACATTATTTTTACTTCCATTATTGAAAATAAAAATATTAGATATTAAAAAAAACTGAAATGAGCTCAACAGTGAGAGAAATTAGGGAGAAAAAAGTTTGTATTTGAAGATTGTGCTTTGCAGAAGTTTGTGTGAACTATTACCGGTCTGTGCTAATTAACAAAAAGTCATCAGTGCCATAGAGAGAAAGCCATATGAGTAATGCTTTGATTTTTATCTGCTTTTCCTCTGGTTCCTCAGAGGGAAGCTGCTCCATCCTCCCTCCACCACACAGCTGCTCTGAGGAGAGAGGGGCTCTGCGGGGCTCTGGGTAGCCTGAGCTCTCTGTGCTTGGGTGAGAATTAGCCAGCTTTAGTGCTCGCCTTGCCTGCTAATCCCTTAATCTGGCGAGGCTGAAGAGGAAGGCTTTGGAGGAGAGATGGTGTGTCAATCCGTGTCTTCACATCTCTCTTGGCACACAGAGGCACTCAGAAAACGTGGAAAAGTTTGCAGTAGAGAGTTGTGCCATGCCTCGATGAATTAGGCGCGTTATTCTGTATGAGGGGTTTCATCCGCATTTTTAATCATCAGCTGAATGACGCCAAGTCTAATATGACACCTTAGTACAGTTAAAGAGAAAAAAAACAAAAAAAAAACAGGCAAGGGTTTAGAAGATTTGTGGCCTGAATTTCACACCATGGCACTGGTTGAAATTCTCAAATTCAATAAACCCTGTTGCCTCCTGCCAAACAAGGTGTCACTTCTTAAACCCATAATAACTGATTATTTTTGCTATTGCAGTGGAAACACAACATCGTGAACACAACATTTCACCTTTTTTAGCTGAAATTTGTTCATAAAAAATTGCTTATTTACACATCTAGCAGCTAAGAAGCCATGTTTCTGGGGTTAGCTGGACAACCCAAGCCTGTTCTGAAGCCATTCCAGTGTTGTCTTAGCCCTGACCTTTGGGCCATTGTCATTTAGAAAAGTGAGCCATTGTTCCAGTTTCAGGTTTTGAACTCTTCTTTGTATTAGTCTGCTCTTGGTGCTGGGAAGTTCCCCCTTACCCCATATCATGATGCTGCCCCCTGTATGATTCACTGAGGGGATGACAGTTATCAGGTGCCTGATCTTCACTGGACCAAGCACTTGTTCCTCACAAAAGTAAAAAAACTAAACAAAACATTTTTGGCTTATCATCCTTTAATCAACCTTTTCTTTGTGCTCTCTGACAACTTACTGTGCCATTTGACAAACTCACAGAAGGCTGTTAGATGTCTTTTACTCAGAATGGTTTCTGTTTTGATGTTATTCACCCTCTGGGTCACTTTGTGTTTGATATTTGATTCTTTAGCTGCTGAATGCTTCACAGTAGCTGTGTCTGTCTGCTGCTTGATGGTGAACAGCATTTTTTTTCCTGCAGCATCTTGCACCTGAAAATAAAGCCCTTAGAGAGATGAGTAAATAGTGAGGACGTAGGCTGACATCTAATCTATGAGATGAAATTTGCACTAGCTGCAGATTCAGATGATAATTCTCTTTAGGTTCATTATCATTATCAGTGTCACATTTGTTCCCAAGTCTTTGCCATGACAAAATGATTGATTATATGCTTTTTGGTGGGGTTTTTTTTTCCCCTCAGCTTCACTGGAGAGGACAACATGAGCACACATGCACTGTAGAGGAAAACTGCGTGACAACAGACATCTACAGAGCTGTGAGTCTTTACACATATTAATTTTTCTCTTAAATTTACACAAATTTTTTCTTTGGCTTGCTGTGATTTTCATTGGCAATGGCGTCTTGTTCCATTCCAGCGTTCATGTATATAATGACAAATATTTGCTCAAACAAGTCTTAAACCATATTACATACACAGATTTTTTTCCCATCTGGCTGTAGTGTTACATTTCTGTGAAATTTCTTAACGAAGAAAAATAACTTCATGTCCTTGTGCAGCCTGATCGAGGTGAACCCTGTAACCCCCAGACCCAAAAATACCCTGAAAAATGTGTGTTTGGATACGCGTCACACATGTTTGGCATCACAGAGCAATCCTGTGGCTTTCTGACATGTTGGTGGACAGATTTCAGGGCGGTGTAGGGGCCCGCTCTAGCTCACAAGGTTGTTTTGCTGTGATTGTGGGGTTTTTTGTTTTTTTTAGCAGTTGAAAATGGTAAATTTTTTATGATTATGCTCGACTGGAAAAATCTCTCACAGAAATGAGATAAATCTAAATTTGATTTATTTATTGGAAATTTTGAAATAAAAGACACTTTAAAATATCCCAATGATTTGTCATAGTTGAATTATATTCCAGCTAATAGACTATGAATAACAAAACGTCCCAACATGTTAACATTGTCATGAAAGCAATAACACAGAGGCAGTCTGGTACTGATTGTGCAACCACACGGTAATGAATGGCTAATGTGCTGGTGCAGAGGAGACATTAATGCCATCCTAATTCCCTTTCACTCAGAGTGGGGCACTGTGTCCTGAGCCTGTTAATCTGAACCCTTTAAACCTTTAATCTGGGAATCTGTCTCACACACACACACACAAACACAAAGATGTAGACACAGACAACCTGTCACTGCCTTGTAAAAGCACTGCACCATACCTGCCACACCTCTCTCTTGTCTCTCTATCTCTCTCCCTCGTTCTCTGAGACACATGCGACATATTGAGCGCCTGCAGCGAGATTCTTCCCCATGAGCGGCATTCCAGAGCAGGCTGTCCCAAGGGAGCATGGGAGTGGGGTCCGGACAGTGGTGGGTCTGCAGGCAGTTGAAGGGGGGGTGGAGGGCTGGGTTGAGTGCAGGCGGCTTGTTGATGTGAAGGTCTGGTTTGTTAGAATGACTGAAACCCTGTCACCCTGCAAGAGCAATAGATGCTACATGTTACATGTACCACTGCATAAAAACAAAACCAACAGGTCCCAATGAGTCACATAAAAACAAATTAATTCTACAATACTAGCATGAGCTAACAAATTCCAAGACAATACTATAAATACTTCTTGATTAACTGATTAATGAACAATTGCAAGTGATGCTACAAAGAAATTATGAATTAAATGAAAACAGTTGCCAAAAAAAACAAAACAAAAAAAAACACGTTTTACAAATTTGGACCTTTTAAGCTTCAGCCACTTTGAAAATGATCAAACAAGCAGTGACCTTCAAACAGGAGCATGGTTTGAACTCCTCTTGATTCTTTCTTACTTGTATTATCTGTTGCTCTCCAGCTCAGTCAGATAATTCTCTACTTCCAGTTTGCATTAAAGTGTTGCACATTGCACAGTAGGTGAATGCTCTTATTGCAGGTTTGAAGAGGATGAGAAACACATCCATCACCTGTTCTGGGCCATTTTCACACCTATATCGGCTCTGACAGCGGCTCATATAGAGCGCAGTTCTCCGGGCCTATCCTCTGTGAATTGATGGTTGTGTCTCTCTCTCCTTAATTGGACCAGAATAGGGAGTTTGTGTGCATGAGTGAAGACACTGTGTGAGCGCATTTTTGTCACATATTATCTTATCATTTTCCTTCTTTCTCTCCCTTTGTCCTCACTCCTCTCCTCATTCTTTCTGTCTGCCAGTTAATATTTCATTTACTTTGCCATCATAGCGGGCTGGTACATTAACCAGCGGTGCCAGTTGAGCTCTCTGCTTGTGGCTGGCTGTATAAAAATAAACACACTCTAGTTGTAATGAACAGATGTCACAGAATTTAAACATGCACAACCACCACCCCCTCCTCATCCTCCACACATACACACACACATGCACACAAACACACACTTCACCCTCCTCTCCTCCTCCTTGTTCTTGCTCACGCATAAAGGTGCACATGCATGCATGCATGCACAGTATACTGTTAGACTCCTGCATTCACATGTATCCAGAAATACAGAAATCAAAAGGGCTGCAGGATCAAAGCACTTGTCCACATAAGTGTATATTGAACATACACACAAACTACTATACATGTATTCCCATGAGAGAGTTCCCTGGCACGGGGGCAGGCAGGCCTGGCAGACATTGTGCTGCTCTGCCAAGCTCTTCCTTTCTCTCTCCCTCTCTCTCTCACTCCCTCTCTGTCTGTCTGTCTGCTAGTCTGACAGCAGGCTAACACTGTGGTCATTTTACAGACTATTTTCATGAGGTCCTCCCATCCACTTTGCAGAACCAGCCTGTCATCCCACAATTCCCGGCGGCATCATCAGAACCCATTTTGGTACTGTGAGTAAAGTATGGGCACAAGTGTACATCAGTGTGTGAGTGTGTGTGTGTGTGTGTGCGCGTGTCCACCCCCCTTGTCACTCCCGCTCTTTTACCAGTGAGCGTGTGCCAGCTCTCTGTGTTTGCTGGCTGACAGGACCGAAGGAGAGACGATTGTTCTCCATGTACCCAGAGACCCTCCCCTGCCAAGTCTGGGATAAAATCCTTTCTATAGCACTAACTCCTCGCAGTCGGGCATCTCGCAGCAAAACACACACCATTACTGCTCCGGGTAGGAGGGTGATACCACGCTAAAAGTCAGTCAGATACACAGAGGTCTCTTTTACACCATAACACTGCAAAAAAAAAAAAAAAAAAAAGAAAGAAAAAACACAAGAAGGTCTTTTTCTTCTGTTAGTCCTGTTGCAAGTTCAAAATATGTGTTTTCCTTTAAATAAGTGGCTAATTGAAGGCATAGGAACTACCCTGTAATGAACTGACGCTTTGTTGATGCTCTGTCTATATGGAGATATTTGTTGAATATAGTTCAGCCCATCATCATTTTGTATTTTTCCTCTTTATGAATTCTCTGTCAGGTTGTACAAATTTAACCAGGTTTTTTGCCTGTACATTGGTATTTTTTAAACAGTGGATGCCATTTGTTTGTTTTTTTTTCAAGATGATCTTATGACTTTGTTTCACCAAATGTAAATTACTTAAGCCACCCAGATCTATTTTTTGTCCTTTTTTAAGTCTCAATTTTTAGCAAGGAGGAGACAAAAAATGCCCATTGCTCCGTACGAGTCTCAATCAACACATCATCAGGATGTGTTAGGAAGAGCTTGTTTCAAGGACTCTTGACTATAAATACAAATAGTTCAACATTAAAGTTCAAGGTTCAGCTAGTTTATCCCAAAAAAAAAAAAAAAAAAAGGAATTTCGTATTCTCATCCAAACACCTTATTCTGGAAGACATGGAGCTGATGAGTGAGGCTCCCGCTATAAGGCCTTTGCTTTAAGTGTGGTGGAGCTGTGGGAAGAAGATGGTGATGGACAGAACGGGTCATCCAGGTGATGGCAGCGGAGACGGGCAACGGGATTTTAAAGGTGAAGGAGAGAAGGCGAGATGAAGGGATGAAGAAGAGGGGAGAGATGAAAAAGGGGAGAGAGGTGCCGAGGTCGTCCGGGGGGTGATCAGTGAGGTGGATGCAATGCCATCTGACAGGTCCAGCTGGGAGACTGCCCGCCCCCCAGCACTGCAAACTGGTCAATATGGAGGCCAATTACTGCTGCCCATGTGACCAGGGCATCATCCAACCCTATCATAACATACGCGCACGCACACACGCACGCGCCCATGCCATCTGTGCAGACCAGCAACGAACGACCCCCCTCCTCTCCAATCTCCATCCCCATCCTCACCACCCCCACATCTGATCCAGTTGTGTCCCAGTGCGCGCTCCTACTTAACCTCCTAAACAGGGGCCAGCCCTGCCCCACCGGACCCTCCAGAGTCCAGAGCATAGCTCAGCACAGGGTGAGGGAGAGCTGTCGGACAGGTCAGCGAGACTTTCTGCTCACACTGTGTTGTCAGAACAACCCCCCCGTCAACATCTGGCACCACCCAAACCCCGGCAAAAGCCTATCTGGCCACCTGCCAAAGGCCTGAAACCTACCTGGCGCTCAACCTGATCCCCACTTCTGCCCCCCCATCCACTCCCAGCCTCTTTCACCCCCCAGCTCCCCACTTCCTCCTCCTCCTGGAGGCCTCATTTCTCCCTTGGCAGGACCTCCAGCAGTATAGCACACTCTCAGTTTAGCTTCTGCCTCTCTTCTGCCCCACTGCCCCTCTGCCCCTGCCCCATTGTGTGATAACAAACAGATGTTGTGGAATTTCCTCTGAATGGACTTGCCAGTGACAGGCCCGCTCCCCTTGTCTGGCAGTGGAGGGGTAGAGGGGGTGAAGGGATGGGGGGTGGGGTAGGGGTGCGCACTGGCAATACAGTGTCTGGCAAAGAGGTTGGCCGAAGTCTGCGCGATTGTTTCCTCTGCGCACATGTGGAACATTTTGGTGCAAGTGCCAGATAACTTCACAATGCACCGAGTGTTGTGTTTATGTCCTTTAGACAGATTATTCAGATGCAGGTGTGATCAGAATGTGTGTCTCTTTGTGTTGTGTTATAATTTTTTTGCGCATGCTTTTGTTTTTAATCACTGACAGAATTAATACTCAGATAACCCCCCCCCCCCCCCACACACACACACACACACACACTTTCTTTGCATTGAATCTTTAATGCTTTTACTTCGCACATATTTTATATCCATATCATCATCTCAAATGCATTTTGCAAAAAAAAAAAAAAAAAAACTCTTATTATTTGAGCTAGACGTTAATTGGAGTTCACACCAGAGTACTTGTGACATTTTGATAATCGCACTATTGACTGTTATGTCGGACAAACACTCCTGATTTTTTTTTCCTTACCAAGTTGAGTGAGAAAAAGAGTGGGCATGAACATGATAATTTAAACAGCGAGATTCATTCACTCACTTGAGTGCAGCACAAAGTGTCATTGGAAGTTTTTCTTTCCTTTTTTTCTGGCCATAACGAATAGTAAACGCCACTTAATGAATTTTATGCAAAATTATTGCAAAGTAAATGATTAATTTACTAATAAACTCAGTTAAGTAAAAGTTTCAAAGAAATTAGTAAAATCGTGGTAGTCGTGGTTAACAAAACACCTGTGAATAGATTTTGAACGATGTGTGATCTCTAATATTAGCATCAGATAGTTACGTCATTTTGGGTGACTTCAATTATTGTCTTGTATTTGTGTTTGAATAAGGAGAGATGTGAAACCGCGTTAAAATCAAATTACTGGTTAATTGTAAAGGCATGCCACACACACACTGATCTGTTATGTTTCACTTTATGATGACAATACAAACAGTGATAAATTAACAGGCTGGAGTTTGTTCAATTAACCAACATGTTTTTTTTTTTATTCTTTTAAAACTATTAACTACTTTAAAAACTCAATAACAAGTGGATTTTATTTAAACTTCTTTTCTTGTTTGTGGTGATTTTGTGTTTGTGTGTATGTGTGTCTGTGCGCGCGCTATTAATCTGTAATGTTACAAGGTTAGAACATCTAAGGACTGTTAACAACCACATGTTTAATTCTGAGGCTGCAGCACAGCCTTCTTCCAACGCATGAGTTCATGTACAACATAACGTCAGGGGGAAATATGCATATTCATTGGCCAACTCTTCCCAAAAACGCCTTTCTGCTGTATACGTGTGTTTGTGTGTGTGTTGCGAAGGGTTACTGAGGATGAGCGCTCTCGTTTTAAACGTCCTGGATAATGAACAGATGCTGCAAAAATTAGGAAAGAAACATCGACTCCTCCCAGCAGTGCCACTTTGGCCCGGTGAACTGGCACACTGGCGCACACACTGGGTTGTCCTCTCCGGAGCTCCTGGTGCTGCTGCTGGGGAACATTAAGGGACTTGGCACGGCTCTCCTCCGCCAGCCTGCCAGCCTCCCTCTCTTTTGCTCTCTCCGGACTGTGGAGGAAGAGGAGGAGGAGGAGGTGGTGGAAGTGTGAGGGGATCAGGGAGTATTTTGATAGATGCCCTCTCCCACTGCTGGCTGGCTTTACTTTTGGATTGGCTCTTCCAGAAATGCATGCAACTCCCCCCCCCCCCCCCCTTTGCTGATGAGGCCAGAAAGAATGTAGAGGCCTAAAAAAAATTAACACAAAAGTGTAACACAACACAACAGCAGAGTGGGCCTCGGGGTGTCTTTGGTGTTTTGAAACCTACACCTTCAGCCAACACTGCAGGGCTGCAGGTTGGATTGGACTAAATGAATGCACTCGCAGGTAGAAGCACCGGCCAAATGGAACATGTTGTATAAAGTGGTGGTTTTAGATTGAACTTGAAGGATTGGACCCCAAAATAAAACAAGCACCACAGAAAGAATAATCACTGCTAATAAAGCTGATCAAGAATTCTAAAAAAAAAAATCCACACACTCTCTTTATTTCCTAAATC
This sequence comes from Remorina albescens, assembly GCA_034769265.1. Lineage (NCBI taxonomy): Eukaryota > Metazoa > Chordata > Actinopteri > Carangiformes > Echeneidae > Remorina > Remorina albescens. Next base: position 6,464,898 of record CM068493.1, read on the forward strand.
AATATAAAATTAAGTTATTCATATATATATATATAAATATATATATATGGATAATATTTTTACATTACAATCTATTGGTTAAATGCGCAGAACAAAAACGGATGCAGCTGAAGTTTTATTTAATTATAAAATTTGTCATTAAAATTTCTGTTTTCTTTTTATTCATGTGTTAAGTATCTATTTATTATTTTGTGAGATAACTGACAATTTATAACTTTTTTCGTTACAATAAATTACTTGCATGTTAGATTTTATGTAATTAAATATTATTTAATAAATTAATTACCATTAATAGGTTATTGATCTGTTGGGTAAAATTTGCCTGTTACTTACTTTGACGATCAGTCAAGCTGTGTTTGGAAAAAAAAAAATTATAACTTATATAGCAAGGAAATGGATTCTTCCTTTATCATTCAAACTTTTAAAGGATTTACCTCTTTCAGACAAGATGACGAAATTGTTAATGAGCGACAGGAGATTTTTGGCAAATAGTTTGGCCGGTTGATCCAGAAATGAAATGGATGTCCCTCTTGTGGGTTTTTAATTCCATTCCTGTATTTATTTATTTTTAATCATTATTTAATTAATAGCCTCAAAAGATCAGTATTAAACCTTCCAGAGCCGAAAACCTCAGATGATGCCCACGCAGTTTTAATTTTAAATCAGATGGAAAATAATCTGAATGCAGTTATTTCAGGTAATGATATTGATATTATGGCCCAAATAATGTTGGTCACCCTCACTCGCCACCCAAAGCGCGCGCGTGTGTGTGTCCGTGCAGCAGCAGAGAGCACCCAGGACATTTTGGGGAACATATGGGTCCCGGGGCATCGCTCCAAACCCAGCCCGGGTGGCAACGGCTGCCCCTTGCTCTGTGTGTGTGTGTGTGTGTGTGCGCGCGCGCAAACTATTTTCAAAAGGTTAATATTTGATATTTCATTATTAAAGAAAATATTTTTTCCTGTGTGGTGAGCTAATGTTCTTGTGATGTAATAAAATAGATTCACAGAAAAAGATAATTGAACAGGTTTGAGCAGATCTTTTCATTTGTTTATAATCCATGAACATGAATCCATTTTCAAATGTGTTAATATGAAATGTGTGTTGAAAGTTACAAGAGGGGAAACTATTAAGAGGGAGACGCGAGGTCCACTTCATAATTTATGAAATTTAATGTGTTATAGGATCATGTAAAGTAATTTAAAGACTTTTTTTTTTGAAAAGCAAATATTTGAATATTGCCCTGCCATTTCCAGTCAATCAGAGTCAATCTTTTTATTTACAGGCTGATGAGAAAGAGACGAGTCTAGTGTTACGGGCCATTTTTCAACAAGTTAGTCTATCACTAAATGAATAATCACCTCAGGAACATATCCAAAAACCTCTGATAAAACTCTGAAGGTGTGTCACTCTTTTATTATTTTGTCTGTGTTATTGTGTTGTTCTGTTCTGTTTTTTAGGCTCGGTCGTTTCTCTTGGTCTGAACTTGGCGTGAAACCAGCAGAGCTGCAGGACGCGTGTCTATTGGAAGAAAATCTGTAATCTGTAAACTCCTGAAATGTGTTGTCCAGCTCCTGACGCTTTGTGGTGAGAGTGACACTGTGTGTCCACTGTGTGTTGCAGTTGTGTTACAGTGTCAACAGTGTAATCGGATTTTTTTTTTTTTTTTTTGCTGATTTTAAATTCCAGGTTTAGCAGCAGCTGCCGGAGCTCTCCGCGGTGCTGAAACGGAACATCGTGTCTTAAAGGTAGAAAATCTGAAGCAGGCCTTCGTAATTACCCGGATGACCTTGGATGCAATCCTTGGCGTAGTTACATGCGTAGTCTATTATTTGTATGTGTTCACCAGGATGTACTGACTCTTATCAGTCTGCCGTGGAAACCTTTACACCCAATCTGTTTTCGTTCTGAGGTCTGCAGTTAAAATCGTTGCATCCATTTTTTAAAAGGCTTGTTTTGTAACTTTGAGTTGGATGCCAAGCAAAAAATGACGCGTTGGCACAGTTTCACTATATCGGGAGGAATGGCAGCACTGTCCTCTCCCAGTCCCATTTTATGAGATAAAGGCCCCGAGGCTCTGTGAGGGACTCCTGCAGGTTGTGGCACCAGGCCTGGTCAGCCTCATATCATCCAGTAACACAATGATGCAGAATAATGTTCACCTCAGAGCTTTGAGATGCATCTTATTATATAAATATACAATCTGGGCCATATTAAAAGTAACTTCAACAAAAAGAGGTGTTATCAAAATTTCACCGAGTGTGAAGGGACACACATTTTGGAAAGTGAATTCAATAATAGTACTCACAGGTTTAGTGGCTCTTCGATAAGTGTAAAAAATAAATAAATAAATAAAATCAAGTTGCACAGTCTCATTTATTGTCATTTTATTTTACCACACAGTTGGTTGAATACAAAGTTGAAAGACTTGAATTTTATGGAAAAAAAGATCAGCAACACATGGGACTCCTTCATTTTCATGGACTATTAACATTAATTACAAAAACAACACAATAAATACGTGCAATAATAATAATAATAATAATAATAAATTATTTAACAGTAAATTGCAAAACAAAATCAAAGTATTGAATCGAAATTGACTTTGAAATGAAAATACACTCCAATGGCTCAAATAGAAGAAAAAAATCTTAATATGAATAAATAAGAATTTTAAAAAATGAAGATGATAATTTTTTTTTATTTCATTGTATTTAGATTTTTTTTTTTAACAAGAAGAAGTTCAAACATTTTGGCCAGCCCAGCCATTGTCAGATTTGTTGAGTGTTAATTCATGTGCAAGTGTGTGTGTGTGTGTGTGTGAGTGGGTTTCTGTTTGTGTGTGTGTGTGTGTCTATGTGCGCGCGCGCGCACCCATGCGTGGAACAACAGTGCTGATGAAACATACAGTGTCATTCTGGGCCTCGCTGCCTCGCTCTGTGGTCTCGTTGGGTTTTGCATAGATGCGAAACGATTGGATTGATTTGCTGGAGAGCTGATTCTTCTTGAAACTACCCAACAATAAGCACATCTCTGTCGGCTCAGCATTTACCCCTGCTCTGAATTTCCTCTTTAGATTTCACCATTTCCCAAAGAAATAAAAAACACCCATAATATCTGGCACGTACAGGTGAGTAAATGTGATTTGCATTAGCTTGTTCATTGATTTATTTTTAATGATTTGACATTAGAAAATCACCGCCAATGTCAGGGTGTGTAGCTGTAGCCAGTGATGTAGTGGGACATAAATAAGTTGGTAAACTTTGACTTCCAGTCATCAAAATGCAAACAAGCACCAATACGAACACAAATCACGTTTCAAAAACATTATATAATTTGAAATTCCTTTATCCTCAGGTCTTGATATGATTTTTTATTATCAAGTTTCTTCTTAGAGATTTATATCAGCCTAGGAACAAAAGGAGCTAGTAAAATTCTATTGCGCAAAATGTGATTGTGGGTTAGGTGGATCTCCCTCCACTACATCCCTGACTATAGCAAATTCAATACAGAATAAATTAAAGGAAAAACACCAGTGACAACGAGTGAACATCTCTCCAGAATTCCTAAATCCTGGCGGGTAAGCTTGTCATAAAAAGTGTGCCGTGGATAGATTGTTGATTGCAAGGGGACGCACAACAGGCTTTTTCGCTTTAATTGTGAAAAAATGCGTTCAATTCGTCATACACAGGGGCCCGTTCGTGGTGTAAGTGCATGTCGTGGTAAGGCAGGACGTTTTCAGAGTGAATGCCGCTCCGGGCCCCTGAAGAACCAAACACCAGGTTGTGGGCCCCGCTGGATCTGGAGCCAGGCAGGCCGGAGTAATGCATAGAGTAGTGGTACCCCTTCTCGTTGTCGGGGGACGCAGAGCCTTGGTGCTTCAGGGAAAAGTTGCCATTGATGCACAGGGGCGGGCTGAGGGGCCCCTCATACTCGGGGCTGTTATACTCCGGGGATCCGCTCCCACCATACAGAGAGTCGTAAGCCGAGCAGTAGCCGTGCGTCCTCAGCGGATGCGAGTTCGAGCCCGGCTGGCAGTGGGGGCTGGATAGACGTGCGCACTGGTAAGGGTAGGAGTGCATGGAGAAAGAGCCGGATCCGTACCTGGCCCCGTCCTGACACTGCTGCTCGGTCAGGAAGTTCCGGGAGTTCAGCTGCAGGCACCCCGCCACTAGGTTGGTCGTGGGCTGGGAGAGTCCCTTGCACAGGGTCTGGACGTAGGACACAAGGTCGGGCCTTTTCCCAGAGCGCAATATCTCCGACAGGGCCCAGATATAGTTTTTGGCCAAACGCAGCGTCTCGATTTTGGACAGTTTTTGCGTTTTGGAGTAGCAGGGCACCACTTTCCGCAGATTGTCCAGCGCAGAGTTCAGGTCGTGCATGCGGGTCCGCTCTCTGGCGTTAGCCTTTATCCGTCGCAGTTTGGAGCGCTCGATCCGGGCCTGCGTCATCTTGCGCTTCTTGGGGCCCCTTTTCTTGGGTCTGTCCCCCTCTGTGTCCTCTCCGTCGTCCTCTTCCTCCACCTCGTCGTCCTCATCATCTTCCCCGGCATGTTCCGAGTGCGTCCGGCTGCCTCCTCTCAGCTCGGAGGCGTCCATGTCGTCCTGGGTGTCGTGATCCTCCTCTTTGATCTTGCTGTCGTCGCTGTCGCTGTCCTCGGCCCAGCCGGAGTATTTCTGCACGTCGGGAAGCAGCGAGGGGTCACTGAAAAGCCTCGTCAACATTGTGGCTCTGGAGGGGGAAAAAACACGAAAATCGAAAATTAGGCCTCAGAAGCTCAGGATGTGGGCACAGTTTCTATCAGGCTCAAAGACGAAAATAAAACGGCGAAAAATTTTATTATAACGAGTTCACAGCAGGAAAAAAAAACCGTTGGAGGTTTAACTGGCTTTTACGCAGGTCATCATAAACATAACTATTTAGCTTCACCAAAGACGTTAGTTTCATCCTGATTAAAGTCATTCGCTATCACTATTAACATTATCATTTTAAATATACATTTCCCTCATAATTTTGGCTTAAAGAACAGAAAGTGTAAAATTGCTGGAAAATATAATAAAGATAAAGATTAAAAAAACTGAGCAGAGAGAAATGATCCCCTAAAGCTTCACGCTGGGTTACAGCCAGACGGATCCCCATTTAATTCCCTGCTGTCATCCGTGTGCCCTGTCGCGTCCTCTCGCAGCGGGTCCCAGCGGCAGGGGCCACATTACAGGTCCCATGGGGGCCCCCACTTTCACTCCTCCTGATGCCCATATAAGACTCCTGGCTGCATTCCAGCACTATTCATCCACACCATACACCTCTCTCCTCAGAGGAGACAAAAAGGGATTTTTATTTAATTGATAGGCTGTAGACCCGTTTAAAGTCAGACTAATGATTAAATTAAGGGTTATAGACTCAGCCTAACTCCAGCTGTAAAAGGACTTTCATAGCGATTCTGATATCGTGGCCTCTCACCACCAAGAGGAAATTAAGCATCAGAATTATAATTTACACCTTCAAAAAAATGTCGATTTTTTTTGTAATGTTCTAAATATAATGTTAATTTGTTTTAAGGTTAAAATTGTTGTAAAATATTTAGAAAAAACTCCTTAATATCACCGTCAGTTCAGCTATAATGACCCACAGTGAATCTACTATTAGCCAATTACCAATCAACAGTTAACCAGTACACAAATATGCTAATTGTTACATCTGAAAAATTGGTCAGCCTACCACTTAATCAGTCAATGCAGGGAGGGAAAGGGAGGCTACAGAGAGACGAGGTGATCTCTGGCGACTTCAATAAGCCTCCATTGGCCTCCTCCGTAAAATGTTTTCACTTCCCATCCACTGTTATAGTGCAGCAGGAGATAGACTTGCAGCCATGGTTAAGGTAAAGGCTGTGATGGTTGGTTAATTATCTCGGGGGCTGTGCCAGGGGCAAAATCTAGTTTTGAAATCTCAGGCTCAGGAGGTTTGCTCAATTAGAAGAGAGAGAGGGGGGAAAAAAACAACAACGTTTAATTAACAGAGCGTGTAGACTACACAAAACAGATTTCACACGTAATTCAGTATGCACGACTGCATGATTTCTAAGAACCGTTTTTTTCTCTTAAGTGAGCAATAATCCCTTACAGATGGAAATCGCTTGTATCCCTCTAGCCCATCGTTAAATAAAAAACAAAAACAACAAAAAAAAACAAACAAAAAAAAAAAACCCCACACAACTCAAATCTTGCAAATCACCGCATCTACTCCGCTGTCACAGCAAAAGACTGCGCTCTCAACAGTGTTAGTGTGGAGACACAGAGCTGGAGATGAAACTGGACAAACAGAGATAAATCATTGCTGCACACCGCCTGTCACAGTCAATGGCGTTGTCCCACCCTTTCATTTGCTCCGAGATTGAACATGCAAATCATTCGACAAAATCATCAATAAATCTCCCATTAAGACCGAGGACGTCCTCCGCTGAGGCGACGGAGCCCGGGCGAAAATCTTCCACATAAAATCTTATCTTGCACATTCATCGTCTTTTGTCTCTCTGATTCAAGGTCCAGACGCAGGAATCTCTAAATCAAATTAGTGTCCGATATGATCTATTTACAGCCCGCGCTGCTGCTGCTGCTCCTCCAGTCTTCAGGACTTGCTTCCCTTTGAATGTTCCCGCACAGGAGTGAGATCTGGGGCCGGAGACGCTTGTCTTTCAACTCGAGCCTAGTATTTGATCTTAGCTTTTATAATCCAGGTAGATTTGGATGTCAAAAGTTGAAGGGCAAGCAGAAAGAGAGAGAGAGAGAAGAACAGGGAGGGAGGGAGGGAGAGAGAGAGAGAGTGAGGGGGACTGAGGAGCTATTTGTCCAAGCGCGCCCATACAGAAATCCCATAAACTGACAAAGGCTGGAAACGCTGTTATATCCATTTATGACTCTTTGGCTTCATAACGTGCCGTCAGATGAACAGACGCTGTAGAGATGCTACGTTGATGATCGATACAAGCGTACCACAACATTATTATCAGCCTATCTATAGATTCCATATTGATCCCTATTAATAATAAAAGTGTTTAAATTCACCACGCCGTCTTATTAAAGTATATTACAACCACATGAAGCGTATTATATTCATATAAATCTGTTCATTTTTATTAAATAATCTACTCCTCCATTTTGCATCCATTTTTTTTTTCTCCAAAGGAAGTGTTGTTTATGATCCAACTTACCTCAGCTCGAGCTCTTCACAAGGGACGGGAAGAGAAAAAAAAAAAAAACGCGCGTGAGTTTCAGACCATCTTAAAAGAGACCGCCCGAGCGAAGCGAAGCGACGCTCCCGATCAGCGCACAGGTGTGGGCAGAGCGCGGCTTCTCTCAGTGGCGCTCGCGGGTTGTTTCGCGGGTGCTACTCGTCCGGCGCGCGCACACTCGAATAACGGAGCTGGAGAGAGCGAACGTGCGTCTTGGCTTGTCGGTGTGTATATGTGTGAGGGAATTAAGTGAGCGTGTATATGCATGTGTGTACATGTATGTGTGTGTTTGTATGTGTGAGTGAGTGAGTGAGTGAGTGAGTGAGTGCGCGTGTGGCAACCGTGAGCTACCGGGGACGGGGTTACATACCAGCTAAGGCTGTGATGCCAGCGCCCATATGGCTGGCACGTCACCGGCAAGAGCCATCACATGAGAGCCCGGTGATTGACATGCGCCCGCATTCGGAGAGATTTGGCCTCCCGGGGGGGAAGAGAGACACAGGGAGAGAGAGAGGAAGGCAGAGAGAGAGAGAGGGTGAGGAGGAGGAGGAGGAGGGCCCCGCCATCTGTCACCGCGCTAGCGTTCACACAGCCAGAAAAAAAAGGAGGAAAAACAGAAGAGAGAGGGAGAAAATAAAATGGTGGAACAACAAAACTCATCATCGTTGACCTGAGCTGCTGCTTCAAGACGTGCAGGAACATTTTGGTTGGGTTTGGTTTTTTTTTTTATCGTCAAACCTCTGACTTTTCTTCTTCACCTGCCAAACTCACCAATCAGTGTTTAATGTCATTTACAGGGCAGCTGTGCAGATATGCCAGCACTCACCATGAGGATCATTATAGTGACACTATAGGAGGTAAATATACGATGGAGTGCGGTGAGGTCGACGTATGACTTAGTCAGTCTGACTCTTAGTACCAACGTTGTAGTGATCACACCTCTGAGTCCGGCTATGCTGTAAAATACTGTCGTTTTATTAAGTGATACATTCGATAAACTGTGACCTTCAGCTACACAAGGGCTGCAAGAAAAGAAAAAAAACAAACAAATCTACTTTAGCAAGCCATCAATTAACTTCTGTCAAAGACTCCATTCTCATATACACGTTATCACCTCAAGAAGATAATATGATAATATTAAATAAAGCTTATTAGGAAATTGCATTAATTAACTCTCTGGCAAATGAAAGGCGGGTAAACTGGGTTTTGTTGTGAGGTTTACCTTCCATCCTGTTTCTGGTTCAGAAGCAGCATGGGGGTAGGGGGATGGGGACGCATTATAAGTGCATTAAGGCCATGGAACAGAAGGCATATTGTTTATTTATTTACCTAATTGGATCAAATTATGCTTCCATGTATTCAGAGGAACGACAAGCAAAACCAATTGTGATCTGTTCTGACTCTTGTGGGCACCACATTGGGTGTAGATGACCCCCTTGCCAACAACACAAATGAGTCAGATTATAAGATATAATATTACACAGGCTTTGCTGCATGCTTGGTGTGTGTGTGTGTGCTGTTTGTGCATCAGAGCAATGTGGTTAAGTGTGAAGATCAAATGTTTACTGGTTGCTGTGTCTCAACGTGTGAGAAATGCCGAAGCTGATGCTGGTTTGTGCACCGTGCAGTGCTGAGTGAGGGGCGCCTGCCGGTTAAGAGAGAGAGGGTGAGAGGGGGAAAGAGACATACAGAGACACAGAACACAAGAGAGAGAGAGCAAGTGAGACCCAGGTGTGCAGGCCCACTAGGGATGTATGAAAAATGAGGGGGAAGGGGGGGTATGACTTTAGATGACAGGGAATTGGTGCTGGTACGAGCTGGCAGAGCTGCCTAAGATGTAGGAGAACGCATGTTGACACATCAGTGGCATATATGCAAGAATTCCTTACCACCAGCCGTCTCGCTCGCACCCCGTTTCACTGCATTGTGTCCATCCCAGCTCAGAGATATCTCTATTTAGCAGACATTAGTGGAGTTAATGTGGGAGAAATGAGCTCGATGACCACCCGATCCAACTTGGCACAAAGACATCCATCGGGCAGAGGGAACAGGGACCTGAGAGCTGAGAAATAGCTGATAGAAGCTCATCATGTCCTTGGACCTGAATCACCCCTACGTCTCCTCTGTAGCCACAACTGAGGGAGCTTTTGGGGGGTGGCAGGGTCATCCCTGGGGTCACCAGTAGTGTGGCAGCTGTGGCCAGGGAGCCGTGAGGCTGCACATTCACTAATGTGTCCCATCCCTTATGGGAGGAGGGGATGGTAACCTGGCACTACCCCAAGCCATAGTGAGGTGATTGTAGCGCTGTTTGTTTATGTGCGTGTGTGTGTTTGTGTGGAGGGACAGTAGAGGGGCATTAAGCCTCACTACTAGCCAAATCAGTGCCCTATCCTACCTCAGCTGCACTGAGAAGGGGGGTGGGGATGTGAGGACTATGGCCATGGGGGGTTGATGCTTCTCAACAAGTCCCAAACAACCTTCAGGTCACCTTGCCAAAACAAATGCTAAATGTCAACAGTATGGCTTTAGCCAGCACTGGGCTCAAGGCAGCTCCAATCAGGGAGGCTTACATCTGATATTGAAACGCCGAAGGAGAGCTTGTTTGGAATTATGATATTTCAGAATGACTTTGCATCCTGTTTGTATGTGGATTAGTCTTAAGTAAGGGCCACCTGCTGGGCTTTTTCATAGGCTAAATGCATTTAATCAAAATGCAAAATTGAATCCCTTCCCCTTTAAGATATCAAAATTTCCATCATTCTTTTCCTCTATGGTAAAATGACACCCAATAGCCTTTCAAAGTCATCTAGCCACACCCCCACACCTTTGTCATCTTCCCCCTCCCTTTCTCCTTTCCTCACTGTCAGACATGTGAGGTGATGACCTACACTATACTTGTCTTTCTGGAAGAAGTGCAAACTTCCGCTGGCACAAATATGAAATACAGCACACACACACACACACACACACACACACACACACACACATACACACGCACAGACCCACCCACCCCCAACAGACTGCCGGACCCCATCTGCACTCTCCTCTCTCCAGCCCCCTAATTGCATATGCACAAATGCAAATGCCTATTAATTAATTACTTGACTAATTAGTGCAGTGGTATTTTAGAGCGATAAATCAAGTGGAGATGGGGCAGAGGATGGTGGGGCAGGAGGAGGGCTGCATGGAGCATCTACAATGAACCCACACCAGAGGGAGTCCTCCTACTGTACTAGTCCTGAATGTGACTGGGAGAGTATGTGCTGTGCAGGAGCACATGCACACTGGAGCTTCTGAAGTAAAGCACCATTTAAAAACACTGAAGGGTCCCAAAGAGGTGACTGACTAAGGTGAGTGCTTTAATTCTGAAGGAGGAAATGAGAAAAGAATACTGAGAGGAGGAGCAAGAAAAATTAGGTTGCAGATGATACGTGACCTCTGCTCCTCCAGTTGTGTTGTTCCCTGGCATGTGGCGAACCATGGATACTCATTGCACCAATTTTCATAAAAGAGAAACTGTGAGCTTCGTACTATGACTGCGCCTGCTGATGCATATTTATACTGATATTGTAAACCTTGTATAATAGTTCAATGAGCATAACAGTTGGCATCGTTCACGCAGTGATACTGATGTGATAATTGTGGCATCTGTGATTGGGAGGTGAATAATTCTGGCAGCCATGATAAACTGTGTATCTTTCTGTGTGTGTGTGTGTGTGTAGGTGTGCCAGGCCCCCACCATAGGTACCCATGGAGATCTCCGGACTGAAATATTCATTCTTGTTTGTTCGCCCAGACAGCGTGGTCCTAATTGCAGCATCAGAAAGCTCCACCTCTCCCTCTCGTCTGGCTTGGCTGCAGTGGAGACGAACCTCATCTGGGAGCAGGATGCCTGTGTAAGTATGTGTGCGTGCGTGCGTGCGCGTGTGTGTGTGTGCGCGCGTGTGTGCATGTGCACTTGTACACCCATCTTCCTTTTCTGGGGGTCGGTTTATTGGTGCTTGCTTCTTCTCTTCCCTCACTTTCTCACTCATTCGTAAACACGGCACGTGAAAGCATATTTTCAAGAAGCGGTTCTTGTCATCAGTCTGTCAAATTCATTCATTTAATGTGCCTGCATGTCACATTCTCCCTCCATTATGGCTTGCCTTCATGCCTCATTCGCTCGGCTTGTGCTGGAGTTGGGTTGACCATTGATCTCTCTGTCAACATGTCTGTCTGTCTGCCTGTCGATCTGTCGGCCCACAGAGTGTGTTTGAGGCTCCGGAGTTTTTCATCAGTTCCTGTGCCAACCCAACCCGTGCCTGGCCAAGCTGAACCATCTTGTGGGATTTTTGGCTTTTAATTATAGTGAGAGAGGATTAATTATGGCAGTGGAAACAAGGGGGCATGCATTATTGATGCTATGAGTGAAGGGCTGGAGGGGGTAGAGGGTGCTAATTAAATCACTGCCCTACTGCCACGTCCTCTGTCTCTGCCTCCACCATGTCTTCCACCTGCTACATCTTCAACACCCCACCCTACATTACTTTTCTCACCCACGCGTATATACAGTCACTCAAACAAACACTCACCCCCCTTGTTGTCACCCCTGTCTACCTCTTCTTTCTCATCTCCAAATTTTAGTGTAAGAATATCTTGCACTCCATTACATTACCTGGAGTCTCACCTGACTTCACCTGCACGACCTTTTGTCTAGTTTTCACTCTGTCCTTATGCTATATAAGTTTGCACGCTGCCGTTCTGTTAATAGTAATTTATCTATCTATTCAATGTCCCTCAGTAGTGACAGGTTTTAAATTTGCCTTCATCCTAAATGAGCAGCTCAGTCTTAATTTCAACCCCATTAGGTAGGCTCTCACCAGTAGACATGGGGTGAGCATTTTTTTTTAAAAGAGCCAAATGTAACAAAAGGCTGCCATCTACTGGATTTTATGTAGAACTGTAATGTTTATCACTCACTATAATTCTGGTGATAATGGTTGTCCAAAATGCTCAACGAAGAAAAACAGAAACTATATGGTGATGGCATCCATTTTATACCAGTTTCCCACCAGAGTACTCACAGAAAGACTATCTGGCCACAGAGGGCTAGAAAATGATTTGCTTTACACAAAAGTTTCCAGGCAGCCTATGTTCACAAGACCACAGTAGCCCATTCATATCTGAAAGATTTATTTCAGTCCCACATCTGTGATAGCTTTAGAACAGTTAAATGCACAATATTCACACTGAATCCAAATGCACAAACTTTTCTTTGAATACTTGGTTTCTTTTGTGACATTTCTTCTTTTCCTTTTTTGATTTCTAGGGGACGATCTCATCATCCATGGTGTTGTCCTAACATATTCCAGATGGATATTGGTTCCTGGGTGTGTGATTCTGCAATAATAACACTACAGCTGTGGAGCAAATCCCCTTTCTGTTCGCCTGTTTTGCTCAGTGCCCCATTTTGGGGCACGTCGCTTTCTTGTGTGTAACTGTGTAGCAAAGATTGGCGTATTGGTTGAAAAAATCTTCCTTGAGCAATAAGCAGGATCTTACTTAAATAAGCCTAGTTTAAAAAAAAAATGCAATCAAAATAAAATCACATGCCGACAACAAATTTTGTGCATCCATTAAAGTCCATCAAGTGCATCCATCAAAGACAAGAAAATATCAAACAAACTAGGGAGCAATAAAATGCCTCACAACAGAGGTTATCTCAATATACTTTCCAAATAGAGCATGAGACCTTCTTGATAAAAGGTTATTTACAGGGAACCAATAATTTTCCATCAAAAGCAAGCACTTGGTGACAGTAGCAAGAAAAAAGTTTAATTTAGGAGGCACAAACCTCAAGCAGAACCAGGCTCAGGATATATCTGGTGTCTGGTTGGAGGAGAAGGGATCAAAGAAATCAATAAAGTGTCACAATGATTTACAGGGTAAAGCATCTCAAACTGTAGTTTCAGCAACAGGACAGTAGATGGAGCGTTTGCATCCCTCATCACTGCCACAAAGCAACATAACTGGACGATACTGACCTGCCAAGCAGTGTAGCATTCTCAGGTGTAGGCTCTATAGCTTTTCATGCGAGCACTATGTCCTTATTGTGTGGTGGTATGTAATGGAGGGAGGGACAGGGACAGTGAGTGAGGGGTCAAATGCGGTGGTGACTGGCAGGCAGGGCCTCTTTGTGATTCACCAGGACACCTGCTATAACAGTACAAAGCCTCTCTGTGATCTTGATCAATGGGACATTTCACCTTTTACAGTGCTGTTTGTCCCTGAAATCCCCTCTGAAGGTATCGGCTTATTACTGCCAGAGTGCCTGGTAGGTGAAAAGAATCAGTGAGAAAGAGAAGAGTTTGGGAATGGAGTTTAACAATGATATTTGTGAGATTAGATGCTTCAGTTTGCTTTTTTAAATTAATTTATTGACTTATTTTATAATAACCCCTATGTTTTTTCTTTTTCATTTGCACACTCCAAATCAGTCAGCCATTACCAGCAGGGGGCCTGTCATGGGAAGGTTTTGTCAGATGTTGTTTCATCGTCGTGTGACAAGATACTCTGATTTGGTGTGTTGATAAAGTTACACACTTTTTCTAAATCTGTCTTTGGAGCTGGTTCGAAGAGGCTCCCGTGTATTTGTGTGTGTGCATGTGTTCGTGCTGTATAGCACATTTTGCAAAACATGTCCACAACTTGCTGTTGGAGTTATCAAGCTTGGTGTTCTCAGGCTGCAAGTATGTTCTATCTTCAGGAAGTGTTTCCTCTGTGTCTGCCAACACAGTAATTTCATGACAAGCTTGAAAAAAACAAACAAACAAACAAACATAAACAGTAAAGTGCAATAAAAATAGATGCAGACCTACATGTAGATGGGCTCAACTAATATCTACAAACACGCCAACAGAGAGCAGCATCACAAACAGAGAAAGAGACACATCAGGCTTAATTAGAGGTACAAACAAACAGACATCCCCACGGATATTCAAACCCACAAACACATTGTAGGGAGGATTACATAACAACTTACAAATAACAGATCAAATATTAAGCAGTGAATTATAGTGACACATCACAGGACATAAAAAAGTTGTTTGTAAATACATTTATGCATGAATGGGTTCATATAATGAAAATTGTCCATTTGGTTTCTAATGTGAGCAATTTGTTGGGCTTGTCAATGTATCAGCATTGTGGAGTAATTTTGTTAATATGGCATATGGCCAAGGGATTTTACAATGCTTAGCTGTTCTGACACTTCTGTGTTTCTATATTTGAAAGCTTACCTGACAATTTTTCGCTCTGGTAATCAATACAAGTAAAGAAGAAGAGATGTTTGTGGTATTTGTTTGTTTTACAGTGGGTTTTTTTTTCTTGTCCCTATTTCTTTATTTCACTCTTTGGTGAAAATGTATATTGGGTCTGTTATCTTTGGACACTGACTCAAACTTGGAAGGCAAAACAATGCCATTACTGTGCTCCCACATCAGGGTCTGCATCCTGTGCTTTATTGTCTTTAATTTACATTTTATTCCCTTGTTTTTAACTCTCACTGTAAAGCATCTTTGAGTACTACGGAAAGCGCTATATAAATAAAATGCATTATTATTATTATTATTATCCTTTGGAAGACAGAATGTACAAAGAGGTTTCCCTTCGTAGCCGTTTTGACCACAACCACTTCAAGAGGTCCATAAGAGGTTGGATTTCATTTTCTTTATCTATGTTTATTTTTATATTTATAGACAATTACTCTGCTTTCTAAAACCTAACACCAGGCCTGAAAGAGACAGTGGGTTTTGCCAGAAAGTTGTGATTATTTTTGGAGATTAAATGTTCATCTTACACTGGCTTCTCAGATCACAGCTGATCATCTAGTTTATGTTTACCATGCAATCCTTGCATTTGCTTGTTCAGCCTGTCTTTGACAAGTCTCATGTTCTCTCCAGTTTTATCTTGGCTCATCCTTCCAGATTTGTTCATTGGGGTTGCGGACCAAACTCTTTTGATTAATTTCTACAAACAAAGTTAAATGGAATAAAGCAAAAACTTTATTGGACAAACTGGAAATGTAAACAGATAGTACTCATAGGCTGTATATATGCAGGAAACAGCTAAAAATACATGCAAGAAGAATTTTGCAAGAAATGGGCTGATTTATTCAAAGAGAAATGTAACACATGATGGAAAAATAATATTTACTCCCCACAATGCAGCTGCTGTACTGTACAGGCGAACTCCAGGACAATGTGACATCACTGTTAGGTGTGGTCAACGCACACCTTTAACATTACTGAGACTTGGTGTGGTCAGAAATAGAGCTTTAATGAGAGAAAGTGAGGTTGTGAGGATATTCAGGACATATGCAGCCCCAGAGGACTGGGTGTGGGGGGGCAGGTTTGATTTGTCTAATTTTAGCCTCATACATTATCGTAGAGTACGCTTTTCATTACTATGTTTCCAACTAACAAAGTAACTGTACACTGCCACTAAATCTTTGAAATCTTTTCACCTGTCCTTGGTGAGTGCAGGTAGAATAAGAGGGAGCTCCTCTGACTGATACTAGTCCCTTTGTCTTGCTGGTATTAATGATAGTGTGAATCTCAGTTTCTGACCAGACACCAGCTCTCTTTCATCATGATAATATCTCACCTATTTATGCAGAGGGCCAACAAACAACACAATTTAACCACAGAGATCAGGTAGAGTCCTGGTTTACCTGCTTACATGGATAACAAAGGAACTAAAGGGGGCACCTGTGTTTATATCCCGTTTAGACACTGTACCTTCAAGGCTCCACAAAGTCTCCTTTCTACAGAAGAAAAGAAAGAAAGAGCCATTAAAATGAACAAATATTCTTCTGTTTTCCCATCACCCAGTGACTGGATTCATTAAATGATTGAATTGGGCAGCTTGCAGGGAGCTGGCCTCTTAAACAGAGCCTATTACACATTCCCAATGAAATATTGCACAACTCCTACCAAACACTAATAAGTTATGCAACCAACCTGGATTCAAGTCAAATGGCAACAAGTGACTGAAAAGCTTTAATTTCTTCAGAAACATTCAGCAACTCAGTCTGCATTTTGTCTTGCACATCATAAACCTAAAACCAAAACCTCTCAGAGTTCATATATACGATGAGACGCAATAATTAGTTTCCACCTGCAGATGTGTGAAGGTGCTGCTTTCCTTTGGACAGAGGTGTCTTTGTAGTAATGCCAGACAAACCTCCACCTCTCCCTGTCCACCCCTGCATGGAAACAGTGATTAAATTACGTGCTGGCGTGTGCAGCTCAGTCTGACTGGCGGGATAAACAATCAGTTGACTCTTTAATGTCTTTTGGATTCTGTAGGCAGCAGTTTGCGCTCCTAGTGTGCCATATACAACCTCAACTTTTCTGTTTTGCCCACCAAGCCCCTCCAGCCACCTGTATACTCCTCCTCCCCCCACCACTACAGATATCTCCTTCATTCCAGCCTATGCCCAAGCTCAACTCTGCCCCGAGGCCAAATCCACAGCTCTCCGCTGTCCAAATCCCTCTGCCATGTGAGTGAAATAACACCAAGTCCCTGAAAATAGAGCAATGGAGCTGCACTTCTCTTTTACTCCCTTTCATATCACTATTATCTATCTTCCTCTTCAATAGAGAGAGCGTCTCCATCCCCCTACTTCAACCATTCTGTCTGTGTTTTTCATTTAAAGATCTCCATCTTTCATCCCTGTGTTTCCAGTTGCTTTAGCTCTCATGTGATTTATTCAAGCTGTATTCAGGTTAAAAAAGTTTTAGTGGGATTAGTCTCTGTTATTGAGGATCTTTGCATTGTGGTAGACAAATGGACACCTCAGGCATTTCACTGTGACTCTGGAAATCAATAGCCACAGCATCACCTATTTAACACAGCCGAGCCTAATAAATTTAGGGATGTCAACAGCATGGGCTTAGTGGCAGGATGCCCATGTACATTTCCCCCGCATACTCTACACATTTCTCTTCTTGTTTATCACTCCTTGCACCCCCTGAAACCTTCCTCTCTCAGCATAAATCTCTTATTCAAAAATAGAGGCCAAAAGAGGCTCAGCTGATGTGATGAGATTATTATTTTTTTCTGATTACAAATCAACCTCAGCTTAGATAGACAGAGAAACACAGCCACCCTGCCAATCGCCTCCACCCCTCTTTCCTCTCCTCCCCTATTCGCTCTGGCTCCTCCCCTCTGTCCCAATGTCTCCACCTCCTTTTAGCTGTCAGTCCCTCCCCTTCATCCCCTCCCCACCCACTTCTCACCCTCACAGCCTGATCTAAGGTCGGACGTGCCTCATTCAACTCACAGGTTGTGAGGCAGGGAGAGAAGAGAGAGAGACAGAGGGAGACCAGGGGAGGTGAGATAGAATATCATCATATGCCAGGGAGGGATACAGGACAGGTGGTGAAAGAGAGAGTTTGTTGTTTTTCTACAAGAAGAAGGAGTCAGAGAGTGAAGGAGTGAGGCAGAAGAGAGAAAACAAGTTCTCAGGTGTGGGACTACATAGCAGTGGGAGGTTCCTCCAACGAAGGTACAGTGATCTTCGGCAGAAACCCCTCCACTTCACTGGGAGTCAGAGCCCCAGGATCCAGAGTCATGGAGCCCTCCATGTCGACTGAGGTCGATGAGGAGTCCAAGGAGAGGAAGAAGATCCAGTTCGCTGTGCCGGCATGTGCTCCCACCAACCTGGACCCTCGGCAAGTGGAGATGGTGAGCAGGCAGTGGATAAGTTAGTGTTTGTCCCATGTGGACACATCAGTTTTGTGTCTCTGAGGATTTAGTTTGAACTTTTCACTCTGACTCATTTTCTGTGTAAAATATACAAAGGATTTACATCTGAATTTCTTATTGATCAGTTTGTCCTCCGTCTGACTGACTACCACTCTGTCACTCTGGGGAAGTGACCATGTTGTTGTATGAGACGCTGTGCTGTTACTGGCCTGGTTTCTTCACTTTAGAGCCCCTTCCTGTATTACCTTCTCTCTGCTTTGTCTCATTTTTGAGTTTCTTATGCACGGCTGCTGCACAGTTGAGAAATTATTATGACATTTCCCTCCCTCCTCCCTCTCATGAGATTACTAACTTGCCGTCTCATCCTTGGCCCATTTTTTTTAAATTACATTGACATGAAAGTTGCAGATGTAACAACAAACTGTTTGCATTTTCTTTGTCATGTAATCATGTAATAGTTGCCTTTTTTTGGCTGGTTGTCGTTGAAAGACCTTTGTCTTCAGTCCTATCTGATAGCCAAACCGATATTGCTCTTATCATTCTCTTAGATGTTTATGCTCATTTTTGACAGGGCACGTCTCATCTTCCTTTTTGGCTCTAATGCCAATGCCTCTTATTTTAGCACACAGGAAAAAGTGGGCCAAAGTAGGAACTGTTTGGTGCCGAGGTAGATTGAGGCCATTGGCTCATCTCTCCTGAGAACTTGAGGTGAGGTCCATCAAGGAAGCAAGAGAGAAATGTGGTATATGAAAGAAAGCCAGGAGAGTTAAGATACACCACCTGATCTTTGGCTTCACATGTCCGGGGTTAGCTCCCTTAGTGAATGTCCTTGTTTCTCAGCTTTCAAAAGAGAGGTTTTTAATGATCTGGTACTGCCTGCAATCATGGTCAATCTCACACTTACCTAATCATCTGCTAAGTTTCATTGTTTCCTTTAAGATTGCGGTGAGAAAATGTTTTCTGCACGAAAAAAGTGGGATAGCTGTTCTTTATCTCAAACAAATCTTCTTGAACTAAATGTGATTTTGTTTCCTTATTCCATCAAGTTTAAAAAAAAAAAAATCATGTCAGAAAACAAGTTGCCTTATTTCACGGTACCACTTCAGTTTCACTTATAGACTAATTCACTTGCTAAATTGAAAATGTTTTGTAAAGCTAAACCAAATTTCCACTCCACATTTCTACATAAATACTTGCTTTCCTCCTCCCCCTCTTATTGTCTCTATTGCTCATGTCCTGTCCACATGCTCCAATCTCTATCTCTCTTCCAAGAAACTACAGGATATCGATCTACCATATGTGAGCTTCCCCCTCAACTCAAAAAAATCTCTCACTTCCGTCTGGTTTGGGGACGACCTTATTGCGTCATCCCCTTATGGTCATGCAAGGCTCAGCTGGCTCCCATCCTGCAAACCTTTACCTTCATATAGGCTGTCTGTGCTTAAGCTTTTGTGTCAGGATCCATGTGATGGAGATGTTTCAGTAGCATACAAAGTGTAAAGTTCTTGATGATATTCAACTGTGAGGGATTCAATTTCACAGCAAAGGATTCTGGGTTCGATTCCTGGGCCTAAGGCCTTCCTGTGTGTGAGTTTGCATGTTCATCCTTGCTGCTGCATTTGAGTGTGGGCGGTTGTTTGTAACCGCGTGTCTCTATATGTCGGACCTGTGGTGGACTGGCCGCATGTCCTGGATGTACCCTTGCCCAATGTCAGCTGGGATTGGCTCCAACACTCCCACAACCCTGATGGATGAGTGATATAGATAATGGATATGCAAGAGTGTGTACATGCGGATGAACGCTGGACGGGGGAGTATCTGAAACTGATGTGTGTTTAAAAAGGAGATGACATCTACCCAAAGCATACTGGAGCCTCAAGGGGACTTGAGAACGGGCAGGGATAATGTTTAAAGGCACCCATTTCACTCCCTTCCCCTCCCACAGCATTTACTGTTGACAGCACGTCTCTCTCTGCTAATGAGTTGCTAATGACTATGCTATTCTTCTCAACTTGTTAGACAACTGGTAACTCCTTCTTTACTGTCATTTCTGATGGCATTTAAACCACAAAAACCACAATCAACTAAACTGCTGGGGCCTTGTTACTATGGAGACGAGCTCCACAGCTATGTCACACAAAGCTCCCCCACCGTTGGCATTGAAAAGGTCAACTTTAATGGACAGCTCTGTCTTACTGGGTAGTTGTTTGTGTTAGTGCTGTTGCATGTTTGTAGATATATATATGTGTGTGTGTGTGTGTGGACGTTCTTCTGGTTTTAATGTAAGAGATATGCACATACCTCCCACACAGTGAAATATTCATTATCTGTGCAAAAAAAAATGCTACAATTTGTGCGTCTTGTGTTAGACGTTTTTATTGGACACATTTTACCTGTTTGTGAATATTTACTCTGAAGTGATATATTCTCTTTCACGTCTGCAGTGTCCTTTACTTATTTTTCCCTGTAATGGGTTTAGTCTTACAGACATTTGTTTTTGTCTTGCTCATGATGACAGGATGAAAATGCCACTTTGACAATTCAAAATTAACCTCTCTTTCATTAAATAATAATCAATTGATCTCACTATGGTCCCTGTATTATTCAGGCCAACCGGCAGGTCAATTTTGAAAAAAAAAAAAAAAAGTAAATTTTTTCACACTTGAGATTTGAGGGCATTGCTGTTACAGACATATTCTCTTTCCAATTAGATAGATTCTCTTTAGACCAAAAGTGCCTTCAATGGGATTATTTAAACTGTGAAAACTCATTTGTCATCTTTTTTTTTTCATCTCTGGCTTTCATCTGACATCTTTAATGTCAGTCACGGGAATTATCTTTAGAGAATTAATTATTTAGATTATCGTCTTTGAGTAGTCTTCTCATTGAACGGTCAAGAGCAATGTTGTAGCTCTTTCCAACAATCCAGAGCAAGCACATGGTCATGTTTACCATCCCAACCCCCCACTCCATACACTCACCAATCCTGCATCCTTTGCAAGGGACGTAGGGTAATGTGCATAATGGACAGAGATTAGGGTCATGGTGCAGGACGCTGCATTTATGATTACCTCAAAGTATACCTCCCTGTGGACTCACCAAGCAGACTTCTCTCTGTGTTTCTCCACTGCCAGTTCACGTTAATCTATCTTGAACCTAACAGGGTCATGGAGGGCATCATTTAGACTTTCCTGCCTCCCCCACCGTCTCAACCCTATCTTTTACACTCCCGCCCACAACCCACTTTCCCCAAACTCCAACCTCCCATGTCATCCTCCTCCCCAGTCCAGTCTTTGGGTTAAACATCAAACAGCGACCTTTGATACGGCATGTGTTTGTGGATAAACATTAGTGCCCTGAGGGACCGTCAACATGCAATCCCAGAAAAGGACATCTTGTTAGATGGCACAAAGCATGCTGGGACTTGGCAAGAGGGTGCAGTGATCTTTCGTTGCATGTGGACTGACAGGAATGTCACCATGATGCCCTGACTCAGTTTTTCCCAGCATCGTGACCTGTCAGGTTTCATGAAAATTACTTTTGGGTACCTTTCAAAGTTGCTTGCCAAAGGCAGGTTATATAAAAAAATCATAGTTTTGGAAGGAAACTAAATCAAAATGATGGCTTGCCTTGCTAGAACCCATAGATGTATTTGCAGTTTGGACACAATCAATGGGTCTCTGTCTTCTGCAGGTTTGCCTGTATGTTTGCTCCTCCCTGTTTTTTGACAGTCCTGGCATTTTGTGAAGTTAATGACTCTGGAGCAACATGTTCATGGCCTGGATTTGTTGACCAAAGTTTCATTCAAAGTGTCTGTTCTTCTGTTCTCTCAGGTTGTTTTAGTTGAAGAATCCCCATCACACCATTTGTCTTTTAGTCTAAAATCATTTGTCTCTTAATGGTAATATTCACTGAAAACACAACCATCCACTCTTAGCTTGTGTTTGCATGGATGTGTGTGATGTATAAACAGCACAAAAACGCAAATATTGAGCATGGGTAGAATGATTTGTCTCCTGATTACACTGTACACAGTGAGTTGAAAATGTGTCATAATGTCCCATGCACTTCAGGCGTTACCCAAGCAAACATCAAAACTTGACAGGGGCCTGTGATGCAGCAACACGCCCCTTCAGCCTTTAAAGTTATGGTCAATAAATCTTCTGGAGCCGGCTGGTGTCATTAGTCACTGTCGGTTCAGGGATCATTATTAATTAAACCAAGTCTGTCCAGATTATGGTATGAGGAGTTGCATCAGCCTAATATACATTAATTAACGTCTATTGACATTTTTTTCCTGTCTGTGATCTTGCAGCGGTATCATAGTGTATCTTAACCTCAACCATAACAATAACAGCAGCAGCAGGAACCACATCTGTGATCAGGTGATCAGAGGACAGGCAGGAAATTAGAAGGGTTCAAGCAGTAAGGGATGGACAGGCGGATAGTTGGACTTCACTTTTCAGTTATTGTGATCTCGACGCACCTCTTAGTTTCCTTCTTCCCCTCCCAGGATCAGCAGCTGAGGCTGGAGCACCATCCTCTAGTCCAAACAGGCTCATTCCTGTGAACTGAAGTGTAAATCAAAAAATGGGACTGGGCCCGATCCATTTTTCAACACTGAGGAGACTGCTGTGTCTCTTGTAATGTCTGATTTTAGATACTATGGTTGAGGGGTTGTTTCTGTTTTTTTGGTTTGTTTGTTTTTTTAGGTCATGCCTGAAACTTACATAGAGAGGCATAGCAGTTAATCCTCAACATGTTTCAGAGGGAACAGCTCAAAGAAGATACAAAGTTATGTAAAGCATAACTGCACAGCCATTTAATAGAAATTGCAATCAGATCATAAATGTAACTCGTTCTTCTTAGGTGATTTTTTACAGGCCATTAGCTACAAACTGCATTGCAACAATAAACAGTTGCTTTCTTTCTATTAGTCACCTGTTGGTACATATGATGTTGCAAATGAGTAACGATAGTAACTCTATATTTTGTTTGTACCTGCCTGTTGACCTCTGAAACTGGTCTTTGTCAACAGTACAATGAGGCCACTGTATTCAAGTGCATGAACAAGTAAAGTAAAAAAAAAAAAAAAAATCTCAGTGTTTGCAGGCTGTTGGCTGTGCCATTGTCTCTGATAAAGCTTTGACTGGCACCTCTCCTGTTGTCACCTTGCCCTGTTTGCAGTTCCAGTGTGCACTGTGGCCTGGCAGGTGGCTTCCTGTCACTCATCATCCACTGGCATTATCACCAGCGTGTTGTTATGGTAAAGCTTTCTTCCAACAGTCTCTGGAACAACGGGCCAAACAGCAACCAGCAGCTAATTACATAAATGCTGGGGGCGAGGTGAGGCTGAGCAGGGGGGCTGTCTGAGTATGATATCATTCTGCCAGTGGGTGCAGCATAATTACATTTCCTATTTGGGGGTCATTGGAGAGCCCCTCCAGATGCTTTCTCCAACCATCTGTTTATTCAGTTAGCCAGTGGTGGGGCCAAAGGTCACCACAAAAGTGTTACATGAATGTTGAAAAGCAGCACGCAACAGCACCTCACACTTATGGGGATATAGCAAAGCTGGCCATTTGAATAGAAATGTCCGACCTTGGACCTCATTGAGCTGCGGTTGGGGTTGTAATTTCCAAAGCCATGTCCTTGACCCTCTTTGAAAACAGCTGGAATCTCAACAAGCGTGTGTTACTCAGCAAAGCCCTGCAGAAGACACCTGGTGGCCATGTCTGTGAGTCACGGCTGAGTATAGTCTGTGTCTGACAGAGCGACTTGTCGCGCGATCCAGCCAATCACTGGCCCTTGGCTGTTTGTCATGCTTATGGAAACATTTTTCCTGGCAGCTTTGTCATGATTGGGCACCTTGGCCTGGTATTTGGGTTTAATCCTGATGACAGATAAAACACAAAACATCGCTTCCTAAAATTGCAGCGTGAATATACTTATGAACAAAATGCTAAGCAGATATGGAGATGTCCATTAACACATCAGCTTTGTTAAAATTTAAACCAACGATAAAATTGACTGCAACACAGTGCAACAAACCTTTTATTTTGAAATTGTGCACTAGCACACCTGTATTTTAAACAACAAGACATGAATGTTTTAGAGCTGAAACAGGTTGCAAATGGTTAAATGTGTTATGTATCCTAAAGACAGCATAATACAAGGCAGTAACACTCCTTATAACTGAGCTCACGACAGGAAACATTGGATGTATTGTATTTGCATGAGGAATACATTAACTGAAAAAAACATTCATCTCATGTTAAGAGGGATCGTCTTTCACCTGATTGTGTTATTGAACTCATTGTTAGACTGCACTTAAGGCACCACAAGGAGCGATGCCACTTCAGGCAGGAAAAAGAGGAAGAGGTGTGTGGCTTGGTAGACTGGGATTCATAGAAATAAGGATCACAACCACAGAGATGGGGAATAAAACTGCTGCAGTGTCTCTTTCAAACAGAGCTAGAGCTGAGATGAACAGCCATGTGAAAGTGAGGGGGGGGTTTCAATGTTCAGTGAACGTACCTGAGTTTGTAAGGGAGGAGGAATTTAAAGATTTGTTCCAAACAGAGCAAGAGAGTGAGGAACAAAACTTGGGGTTACATGACTCCATCTCCAAACGGAAGATCCTCCCATCAATAAACACACAAATGTCTTCTAATGTCTTCCAGTTTTACACTCAGCCCATTCTCATATCATCTTATTTGTGTTTGGGGTTGCTGTTATTGTTGGCTGCTTGTAATTGTACATTTCATTAGCACTTGGTTATCTCTTCCATGTCCTGCTCCTCAGTTATTGTTTGTTCCCATCAGTGGACTGTACTGCACGTTCTCTGCACATACACATATGTGCTGATTTCTGAGGAAGGCAGCGGTATGTGGCAGTGGGCAGATGCCACAACAACTGCAGATCAATCTTGTGCAAATACATATCTATCCGTCAAGAGCTGGGTTACAGCTGGTCAATGAGAGAGAGGGAGCGAGCGGGCTTCATATGGACTGTGATGATGCTGTCACCTCTATCAGAGAGTTGCCACCCCCTGCTTGATGGGATGGCCTTGTGCCATAGAGTAATATTGTACACCAGGGATGGTAGCTGACAGGGGAGGGAAATCTACAGTGTGTTTCTTTGCTTCAAGGCCACCTGACTCCCCCTGGAGATGCTCAACAACTCAACAGCCTTGGTGCATGATAGCGTTTTTGAGCCTTTCTCCCTCATCCCCCATCAGAGACTCCTCCGATCTAGTTTATGCTGTCCTACTGCTGCTGCTTTTTATAGACCCCGCAACAGCAGTACCAGCTTAGAGCAGGGGCCTCTGGGGAACAGACCCATATCAGCCAATCTGCACCCAAGTTGGGCCATGAGTGTGATGAGCCAACACACATTACTGTGCCTGCACACACGCACAAACAGGTGCAAAGTCAACATTTATCAGTGACCCACATGCAGCACAGAGTGAGCACAGAGTCTAACAGGGAAGTCATTTGTGCCAACTTAACCTCTTTGCCTCCAATTAAATTTGACAGTTATAAAAGTACAATTATTTTCATGATATTCATTTTTATCCGTAATCTTCAAACAAACTTTATCCACCTTTTGTCATGAACCGATGTATCCCCACTCTATGTTACAATCCACAAGCTAACAAACACACACAAAGCTAATGAGGTGCTGCAGCCTTTCGGGGAAGCCTGCAGGCGTACACCTGTGGAGCCGCTGAAAGGTCCACAGCAGCGCCACTGATCTTGGCACAAAAACACTTGCTGCCAGCAGAGGAGAAGGTTTTGGAGATGGGAGCAGGGAGGGTATAGTCTGTGTGGGTGGTGGAGGGGTTGGTGACACAGCTTAGGAGCAGTAATCTCACACATTCTGATCCAGTGTTAGCGTAAATGAGGAAGTCACACACAATATTATGTAACATAGGCAGAATGTGGTGGCTTAAATGCCGGAAAATGACTAGAGTCACTGTGCATGTTTATGTCATCTGGTATGGCCGATGTCATGCAGCAGTGCACATCACAACCGCCACCCCATCACCTTCTGTTTCTAAATGTTGATGAGAGAGATAAAGAGATACCAGTCTCAGCTGCATGCATTGCATTTAATGTTTTAATGAGGTTTGGTGTAGTTTACAACCAGTTTTACAGCCTGTTTATCCTTTTCCTGGTGTAGGAAGTCATGTCTTCATATAACCACCATAATGATAACCCAGATTGCATTGTGATGACAGAAAGCTACTGCACACACACACACACAGATGGTACTTCTCTTTGACCTCAGTTATCTAGTTATTTTACCTCCCAGTTGTTTCATCACCTGTCTGTTTTTAATCTCCATCTCAGGAAATTAACCATGACTCTGCTCATCAGAGTCTCTCCCTGTGCAGCCGTCTCTTTCATTGATGCCTCATTGAGGAGGGGAAAAAAGTCTCTGAAATGGACACAGTCAGTTAAATAATTAGAAACTTTGTTTGCCCTACTTTTGTTAATAATTTTCACCTCCATGCATAAAAAAGAAAAAAGTCGATAAAGGCACATGTCCCACAGCGTCACAGACGGACAGACAGAGGGGGCCACGTAAAATGTGGAAGTGACACACTGCAAATTACCAGAAAAAATAATACTGACATTTGTAACCACTCATTATTTATGATTGCAATCTATTTTTATTGTCACTTCACCTATTGACTATTACTTTATCATAATTGATTATTTGATTTGATAATTCAAATATAATATGTTCTGACCAATGGTCCGAAACAGAACATATTCACTGTTTAGATTCTTATTTAAGATTATTTTGTCACACTTGCTTGATAAACAAACAAATGTGAAAATTGTTGCTATTAACTAATAACTAGTTATTCATCTGATAGTCAAAGAATTGAGGTTGAAGAACCATTCAATATTTTGCTGCTGCCCTCCAACTGGCCCTTCCATCTCTCACTGTAACTTTATACATTTCCATGACGTGTGAGAGTAGATTACCAATCCAGTGTTTTTTCTCTGTTTAAGGTCTGTAATGCAACAGGACTCTGGCATAGGTTTAGTCATGGCCACATCTGGTTCCTGCTTGCACTCGTGGGTCTGTGCATGAGCCACTTCAGCCTGCCCTGCAATGCTGTTGGCAGGTGGCAGGCCGAGGCAGCAGGGTTCACAGCAGCACAGAGCCCCAGGCCTCCACACCTTGCGAGGGGATAGAAATAAAGATGACAGATGGGGGAACAGAAGATGCCCTGTGGATGTCCCTTGCTGATAAAGAGACAAGGAGAGATCAATTGATGAGAGGAAAGGACTGATATGTCAGCCAACTAAGGGATAATGTTATGATTTCGCTTCTGACCCTAACCCTGGTGATGGGAAGGTTGGAGAAAGGGAAGTGGATGGAGGGTAATGTCATTGTGAAGGAACCAAGGATGGACATGGAAGTAAACACGATAGAGGAAGCAGAGGATCAAGTGAGATGGAAATGAGAGCCACAGATAGTGTGAGAAGTCCGGGGGAGAGAGGAGAGCTGGACATCGCCTGCCAAGATTAAAATGTGTGTCTGGTATCATAAATAAGGGCGAAACATACACTCAATCAGTCCATGTTGCTGTGTTTGATTGCCACAGTGAGGACCAGCAAGCCTCTGCTTTGGCAACACGCACCTCGCTCTGATGACGCACACCTTGCTTAACAAGATGGAGGGGAATTGCACACAAACACCAACGCTCCATATGGAGCTGCTTTATGCAAAGTACGGTCAGGCTGCTTACCTCACCTCCTGTGATGTTATGTGGTACAATAAACAGCAGCTTCAAGGTTCATGTCAAGGTCGGCTTCCTCCACAGAGGACACTCTCAATACCCTGTTTGTCTGACCTGCCAGGTCCACTTAGATGGACACTCTTTTTTTCTTCTGTGTGCGTTTTATTTTATCAAACATTTACCCAAGAGGCAATTTCACAGATGCCAGCTATTAATCCTTTAGAGTCGCTGGGAAGTCAGTCAAAGCACCAAGCTCTATGTGTAAATCTTTCTTTATGAAGCAAAGGCACCACACATTCTGCTCAGGGCTTTCTTCAATCTGATTATTAAAGTGAGGCTCCATCCCTAAAATAATCTACTAATCATCAAACACTAACTTCCTCAACATATAAAAGGAAGTTTGTAAAGAGACTGCAGTTTTACCCGAGAGGCTGTGTTAAATTTGAACTGGTGGCCACAGAAACTAAACCCGGACCCCCTCCTACTTGAAACCAATGGGAAGGGGTCTGCATTTTGCATTTGGTCTGCAATTTGCAATTTACTTTCGGGCACATTTCCACCCGTGGGGTAATATACAAGTCACAGGATGTATGGGCACAGCTGAGCATTTATTCCTTAAAGGACAGGGACTTCACCGTGTACACTGACTTAAGGAGACCTGCAGTCTGCCAGCCAGTGGTGCTCTCATAGTATCAAACACAATTCATACATTATATGTTATTTGAAGAGGTCAGTCATTTTAAATCAATCTAGTATCTTAATATTGAACAGTTTAAGGGACAAAGAGAGATCAACTGCTGTCTTTAACATCAGAAACTAACATATTAAGTTTTCATTTGCTCCACTGTCTGTGGCTTTCCTGCTGACCTGACCACTGCTGAATGCTGGAGGTAGCTCTTGGCTGTTTACCCATCAGCCAACTGGGCAGCAACACTGATGAAGTCAGCAGTCCTACCATGCCGTTCAGCAGCATGAAATGTCAATAATTTCCATGTGATTGACATGACTTTGAGCTGATCATTATTGATAATACAGATTTGACCTGTTTAATTATTCATCTATACTGATTCTTCCTAGATCCGACGCAGGAGGCCCACACCCGCCACGCTCTTCAGAGTCGCCGACCAATCATCTCCTGACGATGATCAGTCCAGTCATCAGGTAAAGGTGAAGTCAAAACAATTTTTTATGATAAGTGTCAGTGCATCGTGAATCTTCCTGCCTCCAGCCACCCAAATATTCACCAACAAAACGCCACTCTAATCTTGTAATGTGTCGACTGTCTGTGGTTTTTGATTATCCTCTGCTGGTGTCTTCCCTGTAACATTTACACATTTTCAACCCTCCACCACACTCTCATGTTGTGCGAACCCATGTTCAAACTCAGTAACTCTTAAAGACGCATTCAATCAACGACATAAAATAATCTCTGTCGTCTTGAGACACGCTACCTCCACTGGACGACCCACAGAATGATTTTATTTGATGTTAAGGTGCAGCCATGAAGAAATATCACATCTTGAGTTTGAATATGTCTCTCTGTGTCATAAACTGCATCATCATTTTTTATATTATTTGTGAAGTGTTTAATTTGCCATTGTGTGTGAAATGTGCTGTATAATTTATTTGCTGTGCAGTGGCTTCCTCTCTGAAATGGCACAACAACTTAGACTGGCTTGTGTATTTAAGGTTGTGTGTCTTTGTTTGTCTCTCTGTCACTGCACCATCTTTAAAAATTTGATTTTGATGTTTATCAAATGCATTTTAACTTTATTTAAAATTTTCACTTTGAGTGGCTTTGTGTCTATATGGTGCTATTTTAATGAATTTTCCTTGTATTGTATAGAATTATGAAAATTTAATGTGAAAATATCTCAACATTTAACACCAGATACAAATACTTCTTGGCATTAACTATGTTTTTATGGAGAATTTAAAGTGGATTTGCTGTTTTTCTCTCTTTATTATTTGCAGTGGGTCGTAGGAGAGAATGGAGTGCTCAAACCCAAGCGTGTAAATCCAAACGTGTATCAGCCTCCATCACTCAAAGGTCGGTACGAGCCTCATTGACACTCCAGGAAGCAGCCATGTGTTTTGTGATTCAACCTTGTGTTTGGGTCCTCTTTGTTTTACCAAGCTTCGCTGCAGTCGAGTGTCCTCCTCGCTTTCCATGCTAAGAGCAGACACAGATCGCAGTGCATGTGACAGATGGGTTAGATATGCATTAAAAGCCTTTGTTTCTTTTTTATTCTCTGCATGTGTATGTGTGATGTGCGCAGACGTAGATCTGGTCTTTTTGTGTGCCCAACAGCAGGATCTGTATATTTGTGTGTGACAGGGAGAGAGGAAGGGAGAAAGAGGGAGATTATTGTGTGACAGCTGTGAGACACTGAGTGTGAGTCTAGGAAAGTCTGGATCATCCAGGATTACAGTCGGTTGTGTATACAGCTGTGGCACACACACACACACACAAACAAGCATGAACAAAAAAGATTGGCTTGCATGTGTACATGCATGTGGCTTGTCGCTTGTTGCATGTGCTTGTTAAATAGGCAAAAATATTTCCCCAGCAGAGCTTCATTCACTGGGGATGTCTGGGTATGCTTTGCGTTTGGAGTGATGATATAATGAGACAGAAAGCCTTGTTCCTGCAGCAGCAGAAATCTGTCTTTCATCAACTAATATGAGCAGGAAACAGCAATAATTTCTAATTACATAACCTACCTTAAGCTAGAAAGAGTGACCTGCCTCAGTGTGGCACTGTGTATCTGAGGGTGTGAAAGAGGCCAAGGTGACCCAGAGGAAGGAAGAGGGGGAGTTGAGGTAATGTCACAAAAGAGAGGAGAGCGTATCAGGAGGGAGAGGGAGAGCAGTGTGAGTCAGCACTGCCAGGCGAGCGTGCTGAGGAGGGCGAGCAATCGAAGAAAGACGAGGGTACAAACAAACAGATGGAAGAACAGGGTGAGAGAAGGGACAGAAAACAACAGCGAAAGCTCTGCTATACAAATCAGTGTGGGATACCAAAACCACTTTGCAGTTGCCTGCCTGCCTGCCTGTCTGTCTGTCAGTGCATGTGTTTAATTGGCGTCCTGCCTGCCTGGCATGTATTCAAAAAAATCCCGTGAGGCTTGATTAAAAACTGACAGTGTTGAAGCGTGGTAAAACCAAAACAACATATCCCTCTATCCTTGTATCCTTGTGTCTGTGTCCGTCTCCCTGTGTTTGTGTGTGTGTGTGTGTCTGTGTGTCTGTGGTGTGTTTACTTGTGTGTAGCTGTGCAGAAGATGGCTGAAGCACATATGCAGAACCTAGGTGTCTACGCTCCTTTGGAAGGCACTTGTGAAGGGGATGAGGATGAGGAGGAGTGGCAGGGAGAGGAGGGAGAGGACCCATCTCCCACCAAAGCTGCTGGTGAGAGGGCGGCTCTCTGTGGGCCAGCTGGGAACATAACACACCGGGGCAACCAGGAGACCACTGTTGGTTTTACTTTTTCAAGGAAAAACAAACCCCTGGAGAAAAGAGAAGGTGTATTTTTCCCCTAGGGTTTTGTGAATGGCAGAAGTTGCCCCTTTTCCTTCTATTCTAAGCATGACAAAAGCTTTCACGGCTTGAAAAGTTACTATAACAAAAACTTAACATTTATGTCTGATTGACATTTCACTATATCAAGTATATCAAGAAACATGGTTAAAGTTCAAGCTTTGTTAATTCTTTTTTGCTGCAGTAGATTTAAAACTCTGAAAACAATTTGTCATTAAAAATGAAAAACAAATTAGTGGAAAGAAAAATATATAAAATATGGCTGAAAGACTCACATAACACATTACAAAATGTGAGGCCCATGTTTGTTTCCAGGCATTCGGCGCTACCATTCTCAGAGGAAAGGACCTGTGCTCATTGCAAGGTAACATTAGCTCCTCCATGCAGGGAACAGCAGCACTCTAATGTGCTGAGAGATGGCCCCAGTATTGTATTATCTCCCATCCCAAATCTGTCGGAGGGTGACCTGCGCTGCACTGACCGCAGGGCCCGACACCAACACCTGTAACAGTCAGATAGAGGCCAGACAGGATTAATAACCAAAGCTGTGATCCTCTTCAAAATGCTGCTCTATTCTCTTCTACTTCTAGCACAGAATATAAAACCTTTGGACAATGATTAAAAAAAGAAAAAGTACAACAATCTGAACTGAACTGAACAACAATCAATGTCGTTGTACCCCCCAATGACAATAAAGGACTATTCTATTCTAGCTGCTCTGCCCATAAACTTCATACAATTTGTTTGACGCAGCAAAATTATAGGTTTTAATCTCCTTGATAACACATGAGAAGCGGCAGCATTTCATTCAGAACTATTGCTCTGTTGACCCAGATGACAGTGAAAACAGGGCTGAAACACAGAGATCCTTCTGATTGAAGTTCATCTGTATCTTTCAGTCTCTCTGTGGCTCAACTCAGTCAAAAAACTAAACACATTACATTTGATGCCTTTGGTGCACTGATATCAGCGGGTGCCAAAAGCCAGAGATGTTGTCACGACTGCACGGCTGCCTCCTCTGACCTCAGTCTTTGTGCCCTCAGATCAGACAGCAACCACTCAGCAGTCAGACAAGTTTTCCAGCGTGAGAGAGACGTCCAAACAGATCCAAGCAGCACAAGAGGAAGAGGAAGAAGAGGAAGACGACGACAGGGAGGGAGATAAATCCAAGCCAACAAAGGAAAACAGTCAAGGGAATAACTGAGAGAGAGAGAGAGAGAGAGAGAGAGAGAAGCAAACGTTTGGAGGGAAGATTTTGGGGAGAGTGAATGTGTTGTCGTCATCAAATGATTAAAATAGGAAGAACTCAGAAAAACAAATGAAGAAATCGACGGGGTTTTTTGTGGATGTGTGAATATGTGGAGTCGTGTGAGGATGAGTGAGGGGTCTGACTGACTGGATGACAGATACTCAAGCATGTGAAGCAAGCAAAGATTTCTGTAGTGCTTCTCCTCTGAGGGGCTCAGGTGGCTTAAGGAGGGGACAGAGAGGGAGTTTGTATGAAAGCAGTCGGCCCATATGAGCAGGTGAAGAGTGATCTACTGACAGAGCAGACTACAGATGCCACTTAGGCCCCAATGTCCCTTTGTTTATAATGAGAGTAATGGAGAGGGCCAAAGTCAATGAGACGAAATATCCCCGAAGACCAGTCCTCTGTCTTCCTTAATGCTTCTGCACAGAGCAAAATGTTCCTTTAAAGAGGGAAATAACTACCACAATGTCTTTAACAAAGACTGTCTCTTATAGGGCCCTTTCTAAACTACTTGAAGGTCTTTAAATGACAGTGGGACATATGCCACCTTCATTTCATTCATTGTTTTGCCCTTTGATCAATGTGTGTATACTGCCATCTTGTGGTCGAAAATAGGAATGAGATTTTAAAGCGATACTCCGGACAGGACCCACCTCAACAAAATACCTGTAAATTTTCATTCTATTTTCTTCAAATTATTACCTGTTTTTGATGCTGGTCTACATTTTTAGAAATACCCATTCAATATATTCACATTCAATAACATTATCTGTCTGTGTAGTATTTCCCACTGGGGGAAACCGCGCAAAACATAATCCATCTGCACTGTTTTTAAATTCAGACTTACAGGTATCATCCTCACTGTTGACTGCACATGATCCTGTCATGAGCAGCAGAGCTGTGTTAAATTACCACTGGGATTATATCTTTAATCCCCTGAAATATGGTGCAGGTTGGGGTTTTATTCAAAGAAAACAGCATCTACATTTGAATACAAATATTGACCCTAACAGAAATTAATTCTCATTATTTCTGTATTATAAGATGCTTCATTTTGGTCATTTGAAAAAGAAATATACAAAAAATATCTGGGGTTGTGTATCATTTTTAAATCTACCTAAAAATAGGCGACAAAATGTTTGTCTATATTTGTGAGCGAATGTGTGTTGTCATTTCATACCATACTTTTAATTTTTGAGCATTCTTAATTAAATTACAGCTACCTCTAATTTTTCGAAATAAGGTTCCCTGCTATTTCCTTCCTGCTTCATGTGTGTAAACTCCATTCATGTTGTGAACTGACGCACTCTGTTAAGGAATCAAAAGAATTAATTTGTAATTTGAACTCTCCTTTTTTTTCCCCACAAGTGTCAAAAAGGACTTCTCAGTGCTCACAGATTTCCTTTTGTATGTTAACACTTTTCTATTGTCATCTTTCTAATAGTTTGCTCATGATTTGTATGTCATGGATCTGCTGTTGTTAGAGCTATTTTTCTAATCTAATGCTTGGTGTGTGAGTAGCTCAGCTCTGTCCTGCTCCTACTGAAAGCATCAAAATACTCAGAAGACTTTGTGTGTTTGTGTGTGTGTGTGTGTGTGTGTGTAGCATGCAGAGCCTAAAGCCAGGCACTGAATGGTATGACTGATTTAAAATAGTCACTGCAAGACTTCCTCTACTCTTTTTACCATAAATTCACTGGGTCCCTCTGTTTTCAAGGAGTCAGCAGCAGTTTTAAATGTTTTTCTTCAACATCAGTCTAATTTAATTGACAATTTCTCTAAAGAAGCAGGTTCTGATTACATTATACTTTATAACATTTCCAATTGTGCAACATGATGAATATGTTTTGCTCTTTGTATGTAAGAAAAAAACTGTATGGAACTTTTTTTTAAACCTTTGACCTCCCTAAACATCTGGATGACTGGCTGGTTAGCTGATGCTGTCTTCCCCCCTTAGTCCTGCGCCCCCTCCCCTCCCGGGTCAGAAGAAAGAGATCATCGAAAGACATGTATGAACTCTTAAAGCTTATTCTGTCTTTATTTTCTTTTCTTTTTTTCCCTTTCTATTGTTTCTTGATGTGATGTGGTTGTTTTAAAGTGAGCAACAATATGATATCAGAATAAACTGATTTTCCTTTTCTCCTTCAACCTGATCTGGTCTTATTGTGTGTGTGTGTGTGTGTGTGTGATCTGAGTGAATCAACTGATTGATATTGTTTCACTGCACAAAGTTTGTGTTGTGTCCAAAAGTTAATAGTTAATAATTTAAATTTTTTTAAACATTATATTCAATATTAAATATATAGTTGAGTAATGGGCTTTTTATGAATTGAGAATTTTTTTCAAAATTTGCATATTTTTGTTTTAAGGCCATCTCTGCTGACGTGTTTAGCTTTTTGGAGACATAAATAAATAAATGACCTCAATAAATGTAGAAATATGGAAAGAAATACAAAGTTTTGAAATGCATAAATAAATGAAAATATTAATAAAAAATAATTAAACGTTGAAATGCATTGCAAAACAATCGATACCAAACTAATGTAAAAATATCACAGGGCCAACACACAGACACAGACAGAGACCAACAACCACTCACACTCAGAGCACAGACAATTTAGAGTCACCAGTTAACCTAAACATGATGTTTTTAGACGGAGGGAGGAAACCCATGCAGGCACAGGGAGAACATGCAAACCCCACACAGAAAGGCCCCAGGCCTGGAAACTGAACCTGTGACCTTCTTGTTGTGGGGCAACAGCACTAACCACTGTTTAATCAAAATAAAAATTAATAAATAAACCAATTAAAATGAAGAAAGAGAGAAAATATTTTAATACATAAAATGATGGTCATGTTGTTTTGGAGTAAGATTATATTAAACTTTTACATTTGAAACGGACATGGGTGTCGTTACAGGTTGCGGCCACTGGAGGGCGACAGTCACGTGGTTTTCATCGTGTTTGAAGAGAGGTGGGGAATGATCTTGCCACGATATGTCATCTTGGATTGGTCCGAACCGGAAGACTGTGCGGCGGCGATGAGGACGAGGATGATGATGATGATGATGATGAGGAGGAGGATGCAGTAAATCAAGTGAGTTTCATGCTTAATTATTTATTAGACAATTCAAAGCGGGTTTGTGTTGGGTGTGTTTTGTTGTCTCTTAGCTTCACTTCCTGTGATTGTCCTTTTGAAACGTGACGTCTGTGCTTGGTCTCGCTGTCACAGCCAGAAACTAACTTACATGGAGACGGAGCTGAGTTAGCCGGCGGAAGCTAAATGGGGTCGCTAATAAATAAATAGTTAGTTTGCTCCTTCGTGTCATTCGTGTCTGTGTGTTTTGGTGTTGGCCGCGTTAGAGGAGCAGCAGTTGTGCTGGTTGTTTCCTGTCTGTGTCGTGTTTTTTCTTGTGAACAGCGGTTAGTTAGTAAGTTAGTTACTTAGCCTGCTAGCAGAGAAACAACCACAGAGTTGTTGTTTATTAGCAGGACTGAAGGCGTCTGCGGTTTGAAACCATTAAAACCCAAATTTATATGAACTTTCATCATTTAAATTATTCCCATCTGCCGCCCCTGAGGAATCTAGTGTTTGGGGTGTAAATAAATAAATCTGAGATGACTCATAATGCGTGTTGACATGAAGTGATTCAAGAAACAATCGAAACTCACTGATTGTCACTGTGTTAACTTCAGTCTTGTTAAGCAGAAGATATTATCTTATGTTTGAAAACATCCAAGAAATGTTCCACTATAAAATAGATTTTACTTAGAGGACCCATTCCTGCATCATAGGCCAACTTCCTGACACCTTTCAGCACAAATTTGCATTAAATGTTGGTTTCTTTACACAGAATACAAACTTGATTTGGCTGCTTTAGAATAACATGTTTGTAGAGAAATATTTCCATCACTTTATATTTGTCACATTCAAAAACAATAAATGTTGACCACTGAGGTTTTATAGAGCATCAGCACCATGATATTATCGGATTGATGAAAATATCAAACAAGAAGTCAGACAAAAGTCAGAGAATATAAGGGAAAAATATGAAAACAAATGCCTAAAGGATGGAGTGACTGATCATTGAAATGCTAAAGACAAAAGCTGAGTCTTTCATCATTTTTAATGTACCAATGGAGGGGAACTAGTAGTGTAACATTGCTGATGTCTGGATGATGTGGTGGTCAGTGAAGTGCTTAACTGGAAAAGGATCATGTTTTGTTTTGGATCCCAATCTTGAGGCCTGTGGTTTGGTGTGTGATGTCATGAGACTGCATGCAGATCAGATGGAGAGGTGTGAAGAATATTTATGAGCTGCTGTATTTTTGCAGGTCTTATCTTTGCCTAACTTTGGAAACTTGCACACAAAGAGCAACACTCAAACCAGTGTGAACTTTAGGAGGCCAAAAACTTTGGTGTTTTGTGTCTTCAACCAAATTCTATGATGATGATGTTTCATTCTTTTGTTTCTCCAATTTGGGCATAATCTGTGATCATCCTAATAATTTTTTATTTTCATTTTTCATTTACAGCAATTGAAATATGTTTTTCATACATTTGTCATTGCTGTAGATCCTAATGAAGCACAGTAGATGGAGATGAGACCATAACTTTTAGCTGAAGTGTGTTTAATTTCATTTTGGGTGATTTTAAGCCCGGTTTGTTAATTGTTTTATTTTTTGTTTGGATGTTTTGCTCATGTCTGTTTTTTGCAGAACAACAGCGATACAAAATGAAGCCATCCTAGACCACAAACCTTATCCTTCTTGCTGCAGGGGAAGTCTCCTGTGTCACCGCAGGAATGCCGGGTGGAGACTATGGGGAGCTCGGGGGCAGTCTCCCAGCCATTGCCTCCTTAAATGCGTCCTACTCTACATCGCTGTCGCTGCCCTCCCCATACCTCTTTGTACCCCCTGCAGAGCGTAGGGCCATTTCCGACGTACGCCGCACCTTCTGTCTCTTTGTGACCTTTGACCTGCTCTTCATCTCGCTTCTCTGGATTATTGAGTTGAATGTGAGTCTGACCTTTTTCTTTTTTTTTTTTTTTTTTGAGGCTACATCAGTGATGGCTGAGACCCATTTTGACTTTGATGTGGACTGTCTATGCTCCTTTAGATCTCCAGCACAATCTGGAACAGTTTGGAGAATGAGGTGGTCCATTATAAGTTCATATATTCCTTCTTTGACATCTTTGTAAGTTGGTCAATCCTATTATGTAATTATTTCTTAATTTCTTTTTTAATTTCAAATTAGAGTAATGACCTTAATTAATTAATTTGTTATAATGAACAGGCACTTGTATTGTAAGTAGCCTGGTTTATGGTTGTTGAATTAGCTGTTGGTCACATGTCTACATTTATTGGCACAAGTGGAGGAAGTGTTGACAAAACCAGTATGTCTGCAGCATGTGATAAAATTAAATGGCTGAGCTCCCTTTTTTTAACTCTTTTTTTCCCCTCATTCTTGTCTCAGCTCCTTGCCATGTTTCGTTTCTTGTGTCTGCAAGTGGGTTACGCAGCTTTTCGGTTGAGGCATTGGTGGGTCATTGCAGTAAGTGATCTCAGTCTTACACACACACAAACACACAAATTAATGAAAGGTAACTGTAAAATTTTATATTTTTAGTGCACAATATTATTCAAATTCAAACTTTCTTTCCTCCACAGATTACCACTTTAGTGACCAGCGTCTTCCTGATTGTGAAGGTTATCGTGTCTGATGTGAGTGTGTAACTTTTCGTGTGTGTTGTGTTTCAGAGAAACCACTTCAGCTTTTTCACTTCTGCTTTATGCCACTGTTATACTATCTGGCAATAAGGGTGTTAATAACTTTACCATTTTATGAACTACAGAGATGTTGTCATCTGGATTTTCCCCAAAGTTTAGTATTAAGAAGTTTCTGTGCAACAAATTTACAGCAGCAAATTACCATAAACTGCCACTGCCATGTGCTTTGTGGTTGTTTGTGGATGATTGCCTTATCTTTTTAATGGTTACAGTCTGGAGATGACATAAGTTTCTGTCTCAACACAGCTCCTGTCCCAGAATGCCTTTGGCTACGTTTTGCCTATTACCTCTTTTGTGGTGGCCTGGTTGGAAACCTGGTTTCTCGACTTCAAAGTGCTAACGCAGGAGGCAGAGGATGAAAGAGGTGAGAGAAAGACTTGAAGTCTGAGCCACAGACTCTTTATAAAAGTGGACATCGATTCTCTAGATCTGAAAAGGGGCTACTGGTTAAGTGCTGGTTGTATTGCTGGTTGGCTTGAGTTATTACCTCGTTAAAAGTTTTCCTAATGAGTTCACTTTCACAGTTTTTAATTTCAGGTCTTCTTCAATTTAACACAATGGGTTTGTTGTTTTTTTTTTTTTTTTTAATAATGGTCACATTTAAAGTTAAAAGAGAAGATAAAGCAGACAGATACAAAGTGACCTGCCTGACAATCGGGATAGAGTGCAGAGCTGGTCAGATCCACCCCTCACTCCTCCTCAGCTCCACCTCCAAATATGGTTTCAAAAAACCAAGATGGCTAAGGGCCATATTATGGACGGGAGGGTTCAAAACAACAGTTCACAAAACAATGGGTGACATCATGGTTGGTTGACCGTAACTTGACCAAGTCTCACCTTATTTTCCTCTTTTCCCTCAGCCTACCTAGCAGTGGTGAACGCAGCCTGTGAACGTGCCCCCATGATCTACCCTCGTGCAGTTTCAGATGGACAGTTCTACTCCCCACCTGAATCCATCGCAGGTGATGTGTGATTGTATTTAAATAAATGTTAAGTCAGCCTTAAGTTGCAGTTTTATTTAGCCGGTTCATGCTTTCCTCTGGGTTTGAATGTTTGAGTTTTGACCCCGATCTTGTATCTGCAGGCTCTGAAGAGGACCTGGATGAGGAGGGTCTTGGACGCAGAGCTGTCACTGCTCAGGTATCTGCATCACTTTCATTATGCTCAGCTGTTACACCAGCTTTTCTTCACCTGACGATGACGATTATGATGATGACTGTGAGACTTTGTGGTCTTCTCCAATCATCCCAGGAGAAGGAGTACGTCAGACAGGGACGGCAGGCGCTGTCTGTGGTGGAACAGATCTTAACCCAGGAGGAGAACTGGAAATTTGAAAAGAACAATGTAAGTTTGTGACTTTGTTTCATGTCTTCTCTCCTGCTCTGGTTGAGATGCAAGTTCAAAGACAGTTCACTGGGTCAACTTGAATCCCCTCATATTAATAGGTGATTTGTGTCTGGATAATGACATCTAACCCACAAATATATTCTGATCCCAATATGCCATCACACAAATTCTACCACATGTACATGTACATGTACATGTGTGTATTTTCACAAAGCTTTGCTGATTAAAAACAGACAGGTTGGAAGATCCAGATGTGTTGATAATCTGCAACTACTGGAAACAGTTATAGTCTCACTTTATTAGCAGTTCTGAAAACGTTATGAGATCAAAAAGCTGGATTCATTTCATTGCCATTATCTGATAGTTTGTCATATCTGAACTTTGAAGCACATTGATTCTTCGCCTCTTGTATTAAAATGAACTACATACCAAAGAGGTCTGAGTATTTTAAGGAAGTAAAGTATCTTCTTTGTTTCCCTGAAATGAGAGCAAAAGGACTGTGACGGTAACGGTCTTTTATGTCACGTCAGGACATAGGAGACTCTGTCTACACCCTGGAGATTCCCTTCCATGGAAAGACTTTCATTCTCAAGGTACAACAGCTCTTCATTGTGGTTCATTGTGAGATTTTTTTGTCCACAGGATTTTTTGACAGAAAGATAGAAAGGAGAGATGTTTCATCTTATAACACTGAGCATACACTAGTCATCATTTCTAGACTCATCAGTAAGAGTATTTTATATGTTCAGACGCCATGACATTGGAACAGTGAGTCTGATTTTGTTTCTTATTGTGCCGCATTGATGAACAGATCAGGTTGTGCATTAGTGCAACCCAACTACATTAAATACCTGTATGTGTGTGCTGTATCTGAACGAGCTCTAGAGGGCATAGTGGCAAAATAATTGGGAGTAATAGCTTTTAAATCAGGTATAAAAATTATTTTTGGGGCTGTCACACCAGCTTTAGAAAAATTAGAGTCACGCTACAAAGGAGATCCTTTTAACATCCATTAATCCTTGTCTGTAATGTACAGGCTGTTTCATAACTGAAGCGTCTGAAGAGCTCTGCTTTCCAAGAGTCAGAGTCATAACTTTGTGGACTTATTACTGCGAATAATAAATAAGGTTACAGCCAGAGCCCTAGAGAAACATCTGCAGTGTTTAAACATGCCTGTGTATTGATCATTTACTGATCAACATGACCTAAAGCCTTAATTTGCCAATTGTTTACATGTCTTCTAAATCTTAAAATGCAGATATAGTTACAATAGAACAGGTTATTAAAGGTCTCACTTCTTTTTACTAAAATCCATGGTGTGTCCTTGAAGGGTATCAAATATTTTCAAGGTTTTTCAATCCTCTAAAGCTTTTTTACAGTTAACATCTTAATTCACTGAATATTTCTAAAGAATAACAACCTTTTGCTAAAGAAATGCCTGCGTAGTCATTAAAACATCACTCCACATCGATGTCAGTGATGGAAAAACTTGACAATCTGATAGTTCGATAGGGCTGAAACCTGGACTGAACTAACTAACTCTTGATCTACATGATTAAATGCAGCTCTTTATGTTCTTTTTCTATATATATATTACGATAACCCAACTGCAATATTCATGACCATAGTCATTATAGGATCATGTAGAGCTGACATGGCTTGTCTCTGTGCAAATGACTGGCCCCAAGATTATCTGTATAATCAATTTTCCAGTGCACCTTGTCTGGTTTTGTCTTGGAACACAGGACTCCTTCATGAGATGTGGGAGAACAAAACCTAGCATGAGGCATTTCTCCACTAGGACATTGATCCTAAACACACTTGAGAACTGGTTTTGAAATGATTAAAATTGGGTGACTGAAATCCATAGTACTGACATCTGCCACAAGGGAACACGTGAAGAACAAAGAAAAGGCACGGCAAATTACCAGGAGCTGTGGACAGAGTCAATTCAGTTAAAAAAAGAAACACAAATAAACAAATGGCAAATACTAAGTGATGATTTCTTTTGTCATGTTTCCTCTGGTTTCCACACCAGGCAACAGTCTGGTTCCAACTCTGAAATGATGTCAAACACCTGTTATTAAACTTGGTTTTGACGTATGTTTTTGTTTTTATTCAGGCCTTTATGCAGTGTCCTGCTGAGCTGGTGTATCAGGAGGTCATTCTGCAACCAGAGAAGATGGTCCAGTGGAACAAAACAGTTTCTGCCTGCCAGGTGACAACTTGAACTTATTTGATTCATCTATTTTTTGAACATTATTTATCTAACTCTACCTCCTGTCTTCTCCTCAGATCCTCCAGAGGGTTGACGACAACACTCTAGTATCATATGACGTCTCTGCCGGAGCAGCAGGGGGAGTTGTGTCTGCAAGGTAGATCAGCAGGCTTCAATATGGGACTTTTATTTCATATCCATCATCTCTTCCTATGTATCCTCTTTCTACTGCATCTATTCATTGATGATATCTTTGTTTCTTCCTTTAGGGATTTTGTCAATGTTCGACGGGTGGAGCGCAAACGAGACTGCTACCTGTCTGCTGGCATGGCAACCGAACATGATGCCAAACCTCCAAGCGGTCGCCACGTCAGGTCAGAACAAGCCTCTAGACAGCTCCTTGTCACTTATCTCAGTAAATCAGAAGATTTATATGCATTTAAATGAAAGTTCAGTTGTGTTGTTTGATCTCTTCAACTTTTCTTTTGTTTCTGCCTCCTTAGGGGAGAAAATGGTCCAGGAGGATTTGTGGTCCTTAAGTCCAGCAGCAACCCGTCCGTCTGCACCTTCATCTGGGTCCTTAACACGGACTTGAAGGTGAAAACACACACTCTGCAAGTTATCTGGTTTTCTCTAATGTTTGAGCCAGGAAGGGAGACTACCTTTTGATGTATTTGTTTTTAGAAAAGTCCCAAATAGTGACAAGAAAGGGAAAACAGAATGAGAATAAAAAGTTTATTTTCAGAAATGTATAAATAACAATAATGACTCAAAGAATAGAAAATATTACATTTGTTTAGAAGGCAATTAACACTTGCTCTCATTGGGTCATCAGGGCCGCCTGCCCCGCTACCTCATCCACCAGAGTCTGGCTGCCACCATGTTTGAATTTATGTCCCATTTACGCCAACGGATCGCTGACCTGCGACCCTCTCTCCGCTCCCATCACCACCACACCTGAAACAGGAGAAACGTCAAAATGTGCCACGGCTGGTCAGGAGGCATAACAACTGTTCTTTTTAAAAATATTATTGAACACATTGGTCACCTTGTGATACATCCAAGCTGAGCGGGTGTTCCACAGTACCTGAAAAGATTAGACTTCTGGGCCTTGGAGATGTTTGACATATAGGAGGAGTAACGTCCTTGTCAAAGACAACCTTCCTTCTTAAATTCTTCATTAGATTTTTTTTTTTTTTTTAGTTTTTTTTTTAGTTTTTTTTGTGATCACAGGAAAGTGTGATCACAAACATATTTTCGAGGTGGATCTGTAATTATTTTGCCACTTTTTCAGAAGACATCACACAGAATGGTGGACTTTGCTTAAACAAGTAGACTCGGATGAAGATGAAAGTGATCCTCAGCATGCAAGCATCTGTCTTACTTGTTACAAAAGAACTGATGCAATGGTGAGACTGAGCCTTATCTTACTGTACACGTTGTCAGCCATTGATTTGCTGCTTTTTTTTTGTGTATGTGTTGTCTTTTTTTTTTTCACTGAAATCGTACACCAGCCCTAAAACAAACCTACACTTCACTGTCATATCCACAAGACATATAGTCTTATTGGGTTAAGGCTTTTTTCCACACATTTTTATTTTCCTTAACTACACTGTGATCAATCGGTGAAAGAAGTCACTGGCTGTCACTAGAGGGAGATACCACTGATCCATCCAGTGAAAGCATTTCAGTTTGATCTCATCTGCTGTTTCATGGTGCAAAAATCTCTTAGCTTAGTTGACATAACCAGTTTGCAATTATTACTAATTGGACAGGTGTCAAATCAGGAGTTGTGCTTAGTTAGAAAAGAAAATGAAT
Organism: Remorina albescens; assembly: GCA_034769265.1. NCBI lineage: Eukaryota > Metazoa > Chordata > Actinopteri > Carangiformes > Echeneidae > Remorina > Remorina albescens. The sequence goes on from CM068493.1 coordinate 6,508,602, forward strand.
CTGCTCATAAATTAGGATGCTGTGCACTTACTAAAGTTATCCTTTATGCCAATAACCTCAAGTGGCCTTGTGGTTTAAAAATAAAAAAGTAATCAAATGTTGTTAATTTACTGATGTGACATTTGTTCTGGTCTCCCCTCAGGCTTCAAATGTGGTGCTGAGTGAAGGTTTTCTATCATTTCCTACATATGAAGCATTACGTTGCGTTTAATCATTCAATATTATCATGTCCAGCTTATTAACGTTTTTATTTCAAAATGTCCACCTTACTGTTACAGTGTAACCTCAAAAAAAAGTCTAAAGTTTGGTTCAAATTATGTGGAGTTGAACCAAAGAGAGCTAATTATCGTGCTTTGCAATCTTGAGAAATATTGCACAGAAATATTTGTTCAGATTTCTCTGGAGCCTATTCATGCCTGTAACTGTGAAGTGGTAACAGACCACATCACATTCACAACATGGCTGCAGAGTTGAGGCATTTTACTCTGTCACTCTGTCGGCTTTACTTTGTGGAAGCCGAGACAAATTGTCCTCATGAAGTCCAGACACATACTTGTAGGGATTTAACTGTGTACTCTTTCAGGATCATTCATTTTATTTTGTCTGCTAACTATAAATGGGGAATGTCAAATGAAAACAATTAACGATATCAGTAATCTGGTGCCTTTGTCACAGTACTATTAAGTCAATTCTTTGTACCTTCAAAGGTTTACTGTATACACATGAACCCTATTTATACACCGTGAATTTGTATTTTCCTTTATAATAGTTTTTGAATGTATTTGTCTAAAGATGATCAAACTTAATTTAAAACCATTGCATCTGACCAACAGTTTTTTTTATTGAGTCTTAACCAGTGTCTTATATCTAATAAAATATATATCCTGCCCCTTTAAATTTCGACCTGTTTGTTAGAAAGAGCTCTAGCAGCTTAATAATCATGAAATTGATTTGGCTCCTCATTGTAATTAAGTGAGAAAACGTCACAGCAATTTTTACCCACATTCTTTTCTAACATTGCATTTAATGTCGTAAACATTATTACTCTCTGACAAGAGGCTGTTACTGCCATAAAGTAACAATAGCTAAATTCTAGATTTGGGCTGGGCCCTGGAGGTCGAGTCATGCTCCACATCATGGCGGGCATTAACCCAGGAACATTGCAATATTCTCACTCCTTTACTACAACTTGGCGTTTTCCTGCGAACAGACCTCTGAAAAATTAAATAAACTATGGCTGTTACAAACTATAGAGAAATCAAAAATCCAAACACTTTTACATAAATGGATGGACTTAGTCAAAACCACATACTTTGAATTTAAACAATCCTAAAAACAACATATACATGGCGGGTATGCAGAGTAAATAATTACAGCTACTGTTAGAGAGGAAATGTGTTGTCCTTGGGGCAAAACACAGTGCTGAGGACAAGAGATGGAACAGCTCACATGATTGTGCTGTGACTGTCTTCTGAGGCTTTGTGGGTGTATGATTGTTTTCAACTCGCTCACAGAGTCAGTGTCCTTAATGTAAGACTGATGAGAAGCACTAGTCCTTTGGCTGCCATATGCCTGAGCTTTTCCAACCAGATGGGCCCTGGCCAGTGATCTGGAGGACAAGCCTGCACTGGATGGGGAGCTGTGTTGGGTCCTGGAAAATGGGAAGCTGAAAACTAGGTACAGTTTGGCGATCAGTGACCTTTGTAACATTTTGTTTTTGAAGCTGTTCTTTTTGATATTTTTTACCAGAAGTAAAGTCCCCTTTTTTACTTTGCCATTTTTTTTAATATAAACTGTGAAGAAGGTCCACTCTTTAAAGGATCTTCAGATCATCTTTTGGGACAGCAGTATTCTGGAGTTCAAGAAACCCAGCGGAGATCAGGCCAGACTCAGCACTGGGATCCCCGTCTCAGTTTCTCGAAGTTGTTTCTGCACATTCAAAGAAGTGAAACACAACTTCCCTCGGGGTTATTTGATGCTGTGAACATCTGCAGCACGGCAACTCTGTTGGTAATAAATGGGTTCAGCCTTCACGAAGTTCTGCATGCAGTTTTGCTGCTGCTGCTGCTGCACCACCCACGACGAAGAGGATGCAGATGAGAAGCAGCCACTAGTAGCGTAAGAGACAATTGACAAACCAGAGAAATTCCTAACTCAATGTTACTTGAATATGAGTATTTCAATTATTATTATTATTGGTGTCAAAGCATAATGCTTCCTCGTGTATGTAGTATCTTTGTATGAATGTGTAATAACTGAGTTTTTGTGTGTGTTCGTTGACCACACAGTCATGATCCATTGGAGTATTTCAACCGTGAAGTCCAGAAGCGACGTGATGAGGAGACCAACCTGTGGAGTACGCCGGGAGACCCCAGTCACTCTGAGAGAGATGATGACCGGGCCCTTTATACCTTGCTGCAGGCCAGGCAGAAGACCCGCATGGGGTCCACAGTATGTGGAGGAGGCTTTTCTGGAGACAGAGCAGAATACTGAAGCTTTCTTCAGTGATGAATACTGGAGGATTAAAAATAGGACCAAATGACTACACAGCAGTGCAGCAGGAAAAAGCTCTAACCTATGCTAAGGACCAAATTTATACTGTGAATGTGCAAAAGATATAAAACATCAATGTTAAGTTGTCATGAGTGATATAAAATTATTGTGATCAGTGATTTAAATCAGCTGAGTCAGCAGGACTGTGCTGAAGTACTAGTTAGTTGTTGCAGACAAGAAATGATATTGCAAGCCAAAGAAAAGCAGTTATTTAAAAGTATGTCCTTTTGATCTCTTGATAAGGGTTACCGCCGTCTGAGTGTTGACATTGAGGCCATGAGAGACACCCGCCGAGAAGTCCGAGATAAGTGGAAGACGATTCTGGAGAACCTAGGTAAGGTTGGACAAATGAGATGGAGGTATGAGTGTACAGTATCACTGTGTGCGTGGAGAGTACCAAAGAGGGGTCTTTACTTTTTTCTCCTCCAGGTTTCATGGCGGAGGCAGATTCGCTGCTAACTGTATCCGCTGGTGCCTCACATGACCGCATGCGTAATGCCCCAGCAGCACGTGAGCTGCTTCAGACACTCCACTCTGAAAGCTCCATCTTCAGCTCCAGGGAGCCGCCACCAGAGAGATATCTGTTCATCCTGGTGAGGGCAGAAAAACATAAACTTGAACACACTGCTCAACAGAAGAGCGTCTTCACTGTGACCTGGAGCTCATATGAACCAATAAGGTCAGATTTGTCCATCCCTCTGCTCCAGGCCTCAGTGAGGACTACTTACCTCCTATGAATAATAAACCTCACTGTGCCGGGATCACTTGTAAAAAACATTTAAGAAGCCACATACATCAGAACAAGTTGACAAGGCTGTCCCACTCTTACACATTACACTATAATGCCACACTTTAAGGAGCATGAACTCAAGGGGAATCCGTTTAAGAGGTGACACAGATCCTTCTTTTCCTTTTCAGAAAAAATGTAATAGAAGAGGCACATTTAATTTCTACTGCAATATAAATACTATATAAAAATACCATTTTGATTAAAATGTCTACAACTAAAATATTTCAATTACCATTACTACTTTTTTTTGCAATTTTCAGATTAGCTACATATACACACCCATATCCTAAGTACATTTAATAAGGATACGTAGAACAGATGGTTTGATTTAAAGTGCACCACAACATTAAGACGCATCCATTAACTTCTTTAATGATTAAAAAACTATTCTTCCCAGTAGGATGTAAGTTGAGACATGTAATCGCTGTTGTGCAGTGGTAAACAATGTTTGTTTCAAAGTCCTGACAATTCACAGTTCCTTTCTCTCTCCCTTCCTCCTCACAGGATCGTCTCATATATCTAGACATAGCTGAAGATTTTCTAGCGAAGGCAAAGCGCTTCTATCCACCGAGGGATGACTCTGACGAGGATACATCAGGTCTCAACATCAACCTGCCACTGCTTCTGGCCAGGGTGGAGGCCATGAATGGAAGAGGCGATGACGAAGAGGAGAGCGACAGGGACGATGGAAACCTGAGTGACAGAGCCTGAAGGTCTACTGGCTGTAATGATAACAGATACAAGGCAGGGGGCAGCAGTCATCAACCCTGGAGACCTGGATAACTCCCATGGCTCCTCCATGAACATGACTGCTCAAGCTTCCTGGAAGTTATAGCTGAAGAATCCCCACCCCACTCCACCCTAACCTACACAACCTCATTCTCACTGTGTGTGTCCTCTGGTCAAAATCTAAAGCGGTTTAGCAGATTTTCAGGTAAACATTACAGAGGTGTAAACTGTGGTATGTGTTTTTTCCCCTGTGATCAAGTTCCTAGCCTGTTTATTGTTCAGTGTGAACCTTCAGGGTAGAAATGTTCCTTGGAGCAGACCCTCTTTATATTTTGTCCTATGATTATCAGCACTCATTTCATTCAATCACATGATTAGAAAAAAAAAAATAGCCCAGTATTAGTCATCCTTTTAACTAAAAAAGTCTGCAGTGTTGGCTTCAAGCATTTTGGAAAATAGCAGATGGAAATGCATTGTAGTAAGCGCTCATGTATACTTTTAAAGTAATTGTGTGTGTGTGGGGGGGGCTTCCAGGTGATGTCAGGGTATTCTTTTTCCCTCCTTCAGCAATTAGCTGAAAATGTGAAAGATTTCTAAAGTTGTGGCGGTTTTGTTGTATGTGTTATGGTATGCAGTTCACAATTAAATAAAGTTGGAGCCTAAGGCCTGTTGTGTGTCACAAGTTGGTATGATGTCTTCCTCTCGGCTGCCTTGTGTTATGTAATATTTGTTTCTACAATGACAAAGAAAGGGAGAGGGATTTGAATGTCCTTTGGCAGTCTAGAACAAATTTACAAAGTTAAAATAAACGTAAAAATAGAATTTGCTGCATCTAAGTCACGTGAGTAGAAGGCAGTGACTCTTTGGAAACAGTGGCATAAGAATATTCCTGTGAAGTGGAATACAAGTGTCTTCTTCAGTCAGATCACCAGCCCTCACGTGGCCTGCCGCCTGTGTACCCAGGGCTGGCTTACAATCTGATCCACAGACATAACACAAATCCTGGCCTGGTGCAGGCTGTCCGGCATCTGACCGTCCCCGGTGGGACCAGGCCAGGCGCTGGGTTGAAAGATGTATGGGGGATTATGCGTGGTGGTCAGTTGGATGTTGTTGTTGTTGTTGTTGTTATTGTTATGTAAGAGAGACTCTGGTGGGGTACATGTCGGCACCAGGCTGCTGGCAGCTATGACACACAGAGATGGTGCCGGTGGTGCAAGGGTGAAACACAAAAGTCAAGCTGAGGATTTTGTGTCAGTGTCCAAGGATTAATTAACCAAAAGTTAAATCCTTCAGACTCCTCTTGCTGCTGAGAAAGCACTTTGTTTCAGATTGACCCACGCAGGCAGCTCCTATCTGTCCTCCCAAATTAACTAGGCTGTCACAAAAAAAAAACCCCAAAAAAAACCAACACATCTTACATCCAACAAACTTGCACTCACATTATTTTTGCTTTGTTTACCATTTTTTGACAGACCTGGGCTTTATCATGCAGTTCACCGCCAATCCCATCCTCCCTTCCTCCCACTCCACAGCTCTTTCTTGGTGACAGCTCATTTAAATGTCACTTCCTGGCAGCTGCAGCAGTTTTGTTATGTAACACAAAGTTCATCATGGCCTGCTCTGGCCCAGCAGTGAGGCATGAAGACAAAACCGGGCACGCAGTGGAAGGGAATGGAGGTTGATCACTGTGACAGGATTCACCTCATAACTGGTCACCTTTACAAACCCTCCACGTCCCTGGCTTCATTAGCATAGTATGACTCACCCCAAATCAGCTGAGAAGTGAGATGCATCTGAAGTCCTCTTTCTGTAGAAAGTAAAATTTCTTAATTGGCATTTCATGGTTGTTACAGTTTCAAAACATGGCTGAACGCATGACCCCAGGGATGTCTATTGTACTCTTACTCCCTTTCCTCTCTCTGTCACTGGGCAATATTTTATACATGCAATGTCATTCTAGTGTGAAACTGCACACAGGAAATTGAGTGTTGCATGATCTACCCAGAATGTGAGCAATAGCGGAGGTGTACACTTTAATTTCCCTGATTTACTGCTTATATGCAATGTAACATGTAATAAATGAGTTCCAACTGTATGCTAATGTGTCTAATCAACTACAAATTCTGTGGTCACCCGTAAGTGGAGCCTTATGGGTGACCACAAACACATCTGAAATTTCTGTTTATATTTACTTTGTTTTTATACCTTCTATGTTGTTTTCCTTTGATCATTTCCTGACCAGTGATGAGCAGCAAAAACAAAATTACGATTTAATGTCATAATTTGGTAACAACTTAGCAGCCTGCATTTACTCATGTGCATTACTCCATGTGCCACTTATGTAAAACAAATTTAAGGAAAGTGTGAGCAATGAGCTTCCTGTCACTGTGGATGTGACACTTCTGATTCTGATCCATCTGACATAGGCTATCCGATATACTGGTACCTGATGTGGATGAGTGAGTCAGAGACATCAACTGGTTGTAACATCACACCAGAAGACAACTGTCAGGGGTGAATGTTTGGGTACTAATCTGTGTGTGCGCAAGCGTGTGTGCACTTCACGGTCTGTAACCTGACCTGATTAATGCTTGCATGGAGCTTTGTCACTGTGATAATGAATCACCAGGGATGGAGCTCTTGCTGCTGGGAGGCAGTGCACTGTAATGGCATCTAATGAAGGGGTTGAGATGTTGTCACAAAGCATAGCTGCTGTATAAACTCTGTCTATTGTGTCTTATATTGTGAGCAAAAGGTCAGCAAGAAGGGATGAAACAACTCCATGATGTTTTCACCTTTTACCTCAAATGTCTTATTCCCGATCCACACACTGGCCTGAAATATCTCCTGTGGATGAAAAACACCTGCATCACTGTTATATTTCCACATTAGTGAGGTGTCACTTGGTGCCTCATGTACATCAAGACCAGAACCTTGTTAATATTCCTCTCTGAAGACAGAACATGTTGTGTATGTCTGTCCTCATACTCATATAATCTCCATGCAGATTGTCTCCATGACACTGCCCCCTCTAAGACACTATGATCACAGCTGAAGTGGAAACTGTTATGCTGAGTGATTACAGAGGTGACAGTGTGTACAATTTGAAAATCAGAGGATTTTCAGCCCAATTACCCCTAACCCCTCCTAACAGCGACTTCCAGTATTGAGGGAGTGAGGCATGGAATACTTGGTATTGGATGTCAGTGCACACTGATTGTAGAGTGACAACATGGGTCAGAAATAGAAACAAGTCCACTATAAAAACACATGGACAGACTTGAGCCTGGACATAGACAGCACAGAGAGAAGGAGAGAGAGAGAGAGAGACACAGTGGAAGCCAGGTGATACAGCTAGCTGAAGCATCACTGCTGCCTTGGACAAACTTCTCAGACACAACACCAGACCTTGGGACCGACCAAAAGGGAACGATAAATCTGTGACAGATCTTTCCACAGCAGACAAGATGCCAATCTGTTCCATCCTTGAGAAGTGTAAAGGTGTGGTGGTGGGAGCAGAGCTCACCTGCAGTGTACGGGAGGAGAACAAGTCCCAGAGGGAGAGCTACAGCGCAGACTGGCAAAGTGTCAGACTCAAAACTCGGCTTCAGGACAGGTGAGAGCTCACAGACCAACCAGAGGTCCCTAAAAGGACTATGTTTGTATCTAGTCTTACTTGGCAAGTTCTTGACAAACCTATTTTCTCATAATGAAGGTGATTGAACAGGTAAAATAAAGTGAATGTTCTCTGTTTTCTGCAGACAGACGTTAAACATGAATGACAACTCACGAAGAGAGACTCTGTCACGGCAGTGGCAGGCCCGTTCTCTGACACAGAACTGCCCCTCTGGTGTCTTTAGGGTGGGCACAGTGGAAAGAGGGGTAAGAGAACACCAACTGCTGCCAAAGAGAAAGACCCTCCCCTTGCCCATCTTCACCCCTGCAGAGTTGGGTGTCAGGCTCGGGCGTGGAGTCCCACACACCGAGGAAGACCTGCAGCCCTTCCCTATTCCAGATGGGGCCTGTCCCAGCAAGAGGACAGTGGACGAGATCACACGAGATCTTCCTCCAGTCAAGCCAACCCTCATGGAGTTCGCCAAAGCCCCCAAAGCCCTGGGTCGCTCCATGTCCTTGGAGGCTCAGAGAGGGTGAAAAACACAAGGACAAAAAGAGAAAGGGTGGATGTTAGGGAGAGACGAGAAGGCTAACAGATGGAGAAGGAGGGTCAGTGGGCAGAGGATGTCAGGAAGGAGCATGACAAGTTGTATATAGATTTATCTCTAGTGACATTCATCATAAATCCTACATTTTGTAGATTTTTAGCACTGTCTGTGTGTCTTAGTGAACACAGCAGCGGGTAAATGTCATGCTTTGTCATTGTTGGCATTTGGTGGTCAGGGGTATTAGAAATGGTTATGTGAAGGTGTCCAAATTGTGATGGGAGAGTCACTGTGTGTGTTCCCAGCTGTGCAGCAGGCCAATCTCTGACTGTGCAGGCCGACCGGGTTCATCACATCTCCGAATCTCTTGACCCAATTTTTGCATGCAAGGGTGCACCTTAACCAAGTTGCATGCATTTCCTTTTAGTTTTCCTTTGTATTGAAATGTGCCAGTACCCTCATAAGGTAAATGAAAGTGTTCTTGTGGTCGTCATGGATTCTAACAGGGAATGGAGGCATGCACTGTTGCAGAAAGTGACTGAAAATGACGTGGCAAAGCCAGAGGCAGGTAGCAGACTGTAAAAAAGGGATAGAAAAAGAAAGGGAGAGTCAAAGGGGAGGGGGAGAGGAGGGATCAGGGCTGAGGGAACATGCTTTGGTCAGCATCCAGGCCTCCAGAAGCCCTTTACAGTCCGTGATCTCTGTGAAGAGAACAGAATGCTCTGGGGTAATCACACACCGTGATTCTACATGTGTGTTTGTGCCTGCTGACACCTCTGAACAAGAGGACTTAGGAAAACTGATCAGCTGTCCCTTATTGTGTATTCACTCATCTACCGTGATAGTTGTGTGGCACCTCGTATTGATATATGGTAAAGGAAGAGACACTGAAGTAGCTAAGAACACCATGAGTTGTAAATTAATAAAATTTTTGCATTGATGTTGAAATATTTCTTCTAGATATTTATTATTATTTTTACAAATAAATAAAAGATGTTGCTCATCACTTGTTTGCCTTCATGTTTTCTGTTTGAGATATAGCATGAACAAACTTTGAATATGCTAAAGGGGAGAAGCCTTGTTTTTCACTGAAAGGTTCAGATCAACACAGACAAACCTCATCCTGAGAATAATGGTTGGTGGACAGATGTTACAAAAAGATAAAGGGATAAATATCTGTACAGCAAACTGGAGTTACAACATAAATGACAGAAATTAATATGATTGTAAATTGAAATATATAAAGTCAAAGGATTAGAACTTATTGAAGAAATATATCAATATGGACAATGATGCCTTTTATGAGGGACCGTGCCAACAAGACTCTGCCAGACAGGCTGATATAAATAGCTGGGTATCTGTCTCCAATAATTTAGTTACCTACATTCTGTCACACCCTGAACAAACCCCACATTAGCACTCTATATCCCTCATTTATCTTTCATGTTCCACCCTCTGTGTTTGTTCTCAACACAGAATGTACTGTTCCCCATTGCTGTAATAGATGCATTGTATCACCGCCTTTTTTTCCACTTGCTGAATCCACAGCTTACTCACTCTCTTATCAATGATTGCCTCTACCATTAACTGCCCCTCTCCAATGAGGACTCATCCTCTTCAGAGTAATGTGTGTCTTTAACCCCCTTCTGACCTACTGTGCCTCTGTCTCTCACTTGTCTCCCAGCGATAGTCAGAGTGTGGTGGTTTGGTATTAATAGCAGTGTAAACAATGGCACTGCCCAGGAGACAGCGGAGAGACAGTTGTATCAGCACGTTCCTCTCATTTGAGCTCTTAATCTCAGCGTTTTATCTGAGATTTCTTTAAAATTTCCCTCCCACATCTGCTGCTGAAATCTTGTTTGCCCCCACTCTGCAGTGTCATGGTAAAATCCATTTCTAAAAACTCTAAAGTGAACCACCAAACTCAAACTATTTTCTGTGGATGCCAAGGAATGTCACACTTGAAATGATGTGCGTGGTAACATAAATCTACTAAATTGACACTGAAATTCTTTCCTATGGTTCAGCTGTTTCAGCTGTACCCAGCTCACTGTGTTATCCCGTTTGGCAGCCCACCTGTTATTGCAAGCAATTTAATACAAACTTAAAGAATTGGGTCATAAACTGCACATCAATTCAACACCTTTTGTTTTTGTCACAGGTTCAGACTCAAATAAAAAATTTGAGTCTGAACCTGTGACAAAAACTAAATTATGTCCCATGCTGTTCCCACTTAGGCACATCCAAATTTTTCTATTTAACTACGGAATTGCTCTATTTTCATAAACTTTTTCTTGCTTTTGTTGCCCTCACTTGTAGAAATTGAGTGGTATGTCCCATCTCCCCCTTTTCAGTGCTCATCACAGTGTATTTAAAGAAAAGGCCACACCGTATAAAAATAGACTGTTGTTTCCCCACAATGGTATGTCATAGCCTGATCAGCATTACAGTATACAGAATTGCCAATTAATATCTATTGCTACCCCCTACTGGATAATTTGGGTAATGTATGTATTTAACACAGCAGAATGTATATTTGGAAGTGGAAAACTGCATGAAAGGGCATCGGTAATATTCCTAAGTCTGCTGTGGTGATTTTAAATAGTGTAAAATATGTTTTCTCTTTACTGCAGAAAAATGTACAGGGATCCAATGATCAGCAGGGGTCAACTACACTGGTTGCTAAATGAAGTCTGATTGTAGAGAAGTCCTAGAAGCTCAGATCTGTCCCTCACCTCCAGATGTGATTTTCTCTGGTTGAAAAAGCCAAAATTGGCAACAGCCAAATTGACCAATGAATGATGCCATCGTGACTTGCTACTTGCTTTGAAGTCGTCATTTTGCATGATTAAAATGATCGACGAAATAACCCACAAATTCTCTAAAGTAAAGCCCTGGCAGACTTGCAGCAATTTGCACCTATTAGTGTTACCAAAGCAAGAGTAAAGCTATGTAAAAGTGAATTTCATAGAAGAATACACTGATTGTATCTCCATCCGATAAATGGCAGCTGATTGCATAAAAATTCCCTTCCCCTTAAATTGTATTCCCGTGAATTTGTATGGTCTGAGAGTGTCTCAGCCTGTCAGCAGGTGATGGTTCCTCCCCTTAGATAAATCAGATTTGTTTTCAGGGTAATCCATTCCGTTTCAGAATGTGCCTTTGGCTTTTTATTCACTCTGACAGTTAATTCTGTGCCTCAGTAGGAGTGAGTCGTCTTGTGATATGTAATGGAGAATGCAGGAGCTCTGATCACCTGTCTCTATATGGTGGAGCAGCAGTAGGTTTATTGGGGTCTTCTTGGTACACCAGAGGGGCCTGAGGCAGGAACCGTGAAGGACAGGACAGGTATGGGACAGATGGGTAATCGCAGTGGTGTATCTCTGGGTCAGCTTCAATCTCCTGAATTATAACCAGATCCCTGGGAGCCTGACACAAGTAGAAAAACATTTCAGCTACATGGCTTAGTGAAAGACCAAGATCGTTAGAAAGATTTCAAAGGAGTTTTAGTTTTATGAAACAAACAACAAAGTGGATTCATGAAAATCTTAGAAAGGTCTGAACTGGGCACTCTGGACCATTATCAGCTCTATAAGGTCTGCATATTAAGGATATCAAGCAGATACTGGTTCAGCACTATCAGGGGGTCCTCTTCTTACCTTATCAGTCTCAGCAGCTTCTCTTGGGGTGACAAGGGGATTAGACCGCACTAAAGCAAACTGAGGGGTTGAATGTGAGGCGCCAAGCTTAATTTTCTCACCTCCTTGTCACTCAGCATTTGTTTTTGTGATTTGGCAGTGACTCGCCTCACAATATAAATATGTTTTCTGACAAGGGTTTAAGAAAGTCTATTCAAATAACTATAATTCCACTGTCATTTAAAAGCATCCTTATGTGGCAGACTACATTTTGAAGCAGTATTTGTCACCCTGATTAATTATTGAATGTTTTCCAGGCAATATGAGTGACATCTCTGGGAATTGGTTGTTTGTCTGCTCAGTGATGCAACATTCAGCAACTTGACAAACTTTGATATTTCACCATCTTGACAGGATTTCATAAATAATATAGCAATAATGTCAGCTAATATAAGACTGTGAACTATTCATGTAACAGGCATGTGACTCAGTGAATTATGTGGTGGCTGGTTGTGCTTGATTAGTATAAATAAATCTGATGGGCAACAAGTCTTTCATATAACAATTGACTATTGTGTCATCTCTGGTGGTACGCTTGTGGGAGGTAGTCACTGTCAATAGTTGTATGCATATTCTTGAAAAAATATAAAATTTGTTTGTTTGTTTGTTTGTTTTTTGGCTTCACAAAAGTGTAATTGATTGTGTTGTAGATATTCCAGTTGACAGCTCCACATTCACATATATCTATAAAGCTAAAACCTGAACGCAACAAACTAAAGCAAATGAAAAACATATTCAGGTGTGTCATGGTGGCAGCTAATGGTTTAGGGAATCTGGCAGTTGGTTAGTTAATGTAAAAGGTTTAACAGCCATCAAAGCAAAGTGCACACTTAGAGAAATACAACTGTTTTCAGCTCTCACAAACTATTAAAAGTAAACATACCAGGATAAACCTTTTCTGGGACAGGTATTGGGAAAAAAGTTTCTTGAAATGCCTATAATACGTTACATTTAATTAGTTTCAATTAGATTGTATTTTAAATGTAACTTCTGTCAACTAACAGTAAGCAGCATATATATATATATATAAATAAATAAATAAACAGTATAGTCTTAGTAAACTGAATTTCTTCCGTTTTGGTTTCCTGCCTCGGAGCTCGTTCGTGTAAGCGCGTGCACATTAATTCGAAATGGCGGCAGGTGACTTTGGGAGTGCGTTTAAACTCTGTTAAAGAAAGAAATTTGGCCAGAACACAGGAGGGCCGGTCATGGCAGCTTTTTCAAAATCTACATTAAGTTTTTAAAAAAAAAGTTTTTAGTAGTACGACGGGGTGAACTCAAAGTCCAGATTTCTTTCCAGGTCCGACCGTGTAGCTAACACGGGTCCAGCTGTACGCCAGGTAGAGAAACCTCCAAGCCTCCAAACAGCTCCAGCTTGACTCCGAGCAGGCCTCCCTTCTCCTCCTCCATGTGTCAGTAAGTTGATACGACAAAATGTCCCATGTCTGTTTTAGTTAGTTACGGCTACATTAGCATGCGTTTGGGTTAGGATAACATTAGCTAACTTGATGTTACCATTATTACGAATGTGTTGTCATGGCGACCTAGCCAACTGTTAGCACTGCTGTGGAGGTGATGCTAGCGCTGTATGATGGTTGTGGTTGTCTTTTTTGTTGTTGGTGGTGGTTCTTGTGTTCTCAGGATATATTAAACATTATTGTTTGTAAAGTTACTTCCCTTGGCCCCAAAAGAAGGCGACTGGTCGGAGGTGATGCTCACCGAGCATTTGTTGTAAGTCCAGTGCAGAGGTCTCCAACTCTGGTCCTGGAGACCTACTGCCCTGCATGTTTTAGACGTTTCCTGCTCCAACACACCTGATTCAAATGAGTGGCTCCTTATCAGACCTCAGCAAAGCTTGATGACGAGTGGATCATTTGAATCAGGTGTGTTGGAGCAGGAAACATCTAAAACATGCAGGACAGCTCTCCGGGACCGGAGTTAGAGACCTCTGGTCTAGTGCAACATCTAGTGGTGTTGATGATTGCCCTTTCTGGGGTCAGCCAGCCATTATATATATATAAATTTGAATAATTATAAATCCATATGCATAGTGGCCTTGCGATTGCTCGGTGAATTTTCTAGGGTGTACCCCACCTTTCCCCAATGTGAGCTGGGATTGGCTCTAGCACCCCCCCCCATTCATGAATGAATGAATGAGCATATTGACACGAGGAGTGTGTGTGGCATTTTGTGTGTGTGTATGTATTATGTGGCTAAGCATGTGTTCTTTTGCTTGTGTTGTGCATGCTTTTTGCACCTGGGAAAACTGCTACTGCGTGCCTCTGCATTAGAATAGTGACAAAATTGACTAACAAAATGCATTTGTGCAATAAATATTCATTGTAAGCAGATGCTCTTTGATGAAAGTTACCCTTGAAACTTCATCTCAGTAATTGAGTGATATCTGTAGAAGTAGTAAACCGACTGCATCAGAATTTTAGGCTAAACATTTTATGCAATTGTCCAAGCTCAAGCTGCCAGTTTTGTGACAGACAGGCACAGGCAGGCACACAGGGAATGTGGTTTGTTTTGTGTACAGTGACAGTCTGCTATACCTTCCTTGACGTGACAGGCTGTCCTAATGGAGGGAGTCAAGCCGGGAGCATCATGGTTGCTTGGAAGCTGTTGCAGGATAACAGTGGACTGGTGAGGACCCTGGAGAGAAAAGATAGCAATGTATCTAGACTCTCTGCCTGTACACATAGTGCATGAGAATAAAATGCTGTATCCAGCTGTCCAGCTATACATGATGTGAAGCTGTATCCCACAGGAGGGGGGGGTGGGGGGTAGTCAATGATTACCTGGTTGCATGTAAACAGTATTCAAAACATGACTCCTTCTAGTACTAGAAATTACAATGTTATGATATAAGACTAACGCACAGTGATGTTTTTTGTGTTTAAGCTAAACAAAGCAAAGCTGTTGCTTGGATAAAGAGCTTTATTTGGGGGTCAAATAATCCACCACAGATGAGACTGATTTAACATAGCCTGTTGCACACTTCAAAGAAATATTTGGAAAACATTTGGATTGTACAGTGCAAAGTCAGGATAAATATCTTCTGTCCACACCATAAAAGGGAGGTTGCAGTTGATGTAATTCACAAGATGCTCAGTATGTAATTCTAACTAATTCTGATGCAGAGGCACACTAGCAGGTTGCCAAGGTGCAAAGAACATGCACAACACAAGCAAAAGCAAACATGCTTAGCCACATAACACATACACACACACATACAAAACCCCACACATACTCCCTCTGTCAGTAATCACTACATTGATCTATAGTGTGCTGTACAGGCTGTTGGAATGGCCTCCATAAACTCACTTTTTTAAAAGCACAGCATCTTGCTACTCAGAACTAAAAGTAATAATGCCATGCCTATAAAAAGTAACCACCAACTTTGTACTTTTTTTATGCATTACCGTTTTTCTACAGTGGCACACTAGATGCAATTAGTTTTGTATGACACTGATCGGAGAAAAAATAAATCTTAAATGTCAAAGCAATATCACAGTTTAATTTCATTTCAAACCTAGTATTATTGGTGGTGTTGATATTATTAGTCTGAAATGAGGCAAGACTTTTACGAAAATGCATGAGTCCACAGTTAATCAACAACTAATTAAAGTTAAAGTATTGGTCATAGTTGTGCTGATGAAATGTTTATTCAGAGTAACATGTAATAAGATCACTTTCACTTAATGTGGAGAATAAATCATGTTGGAAACATACACTACCTGATGTATTGATATATGATATATACAAAATGTAATATGTTCTCACTGCTCTTATAGGATCAAGCAATACAAAGTGTTTTTTCACGAGGAATGATAAAGAGGAGGACAGGTTTTTACAAAATGGTAATTTCTAATCTCTCCAATAGAAGCCGATTGAAGCTGATGCATTACAGTAAACTCAGATAATATGCATTCTGGCACTTTTGAATATGGGTCAGTGACATATATAATTTTGTCCTCCTGTGTGCTACTGAGATAATTAAACATTTGCTTTTTATAAAGCAGGGACTTAAACATTAAATGGAGAAGAAATACTTTACAGTAATCCCTCGCTATATTTGCAGATTTTTAAAAATATTCAAATGTAAATTAATATCGCGGTTCCCTTGGTACATCGTGGGTTTCTGCTGCCAATCGAAATTTGGCTTAGTCTTCCCAGATGATTTCGTACATGCCAAACTATTGGCCGATAGAGGAGACACGACCAATGAGAGCATGCTGTTCAGTATCCTGGGCGCTGATTGGCTTAGTGACCGCAGCTTCAGTTCACAGCATCCTAGCTTTCATCATCCCACGCAGCTCAGTTTGCTCCTACGCACACGTCCGCTACATCGCCCAGCATCTTTATTTGTGTTTAAGGGTGTAGAAAAAGGTTTATAAGAGTGTGTGGAGGCTTTATAAAAGCTTTAATATATAAAAATGTTCACCTATTGCAGGGGGTTCTGGAACGTAACACCCGCGATAGTTGAGGGATTACTGTATCTTTCTTTCTGAGTATGTGCACAGAGAATATGTGCTGCCTAATGGCTAAAAACAGGTCATATCCATTAATCAGCAGCCAAGAAATAAAACACGCACACGTTTAAACTACCCCCATATCAAGAATCAATAATATTTATTTGTCACATGCAACTTTACAAGTACACTGGCTTAGAAACAATAGTATATATCATTTATTAGGAATAGTAATTGTAATATGATTAAAATTTTTGTAGTTAACTACCTAAAATCTTCTTTACTGTAGTTATGCATTTCTTATTTTGTGTTCTATCTGTTACAGTTACTCCCTTTGTAAGATACAAAGATGCTTTTATTAACAATTGAAATCCTGCAGTGTGGTATTTTACAAGGTTTATGAATTGTTCATACTGCTTTCTTTACAAGAGAAAATGTTATTCTAAATAATTAATACCTCAAAATCTGTAGAATTTTGCAGAATTTTCATGAGCGGGGAGAGAAAACTCATTTTCTCTCTCTGCTCATAGAGAATAAGTGTTATCACCCAGTTTTTTTCTTTGACTGAAGGACCTGAGTGTGATACAGTGTCCTTGTTTTAAATGGCTCCTGGTCTCCCCACAGGTGATTTCTGAACATTAATATTTAAAATGTGATGTGGCCACAGGTGTGCATGTAAGGAGTGCTCAGAATACAACACCGACAACAATTCCTGTATAATAGACGGCTGCATCCCGGGAGCTGCACTATGGCAGACGGCACTAATTAGCACACAGTTTATATTCACTGTACCACTCTTCATTCCATACCTCCCTCCTTCCACAGCCCCCCACTCCCTGTCAGTGGAAGAGGCCTCTACACCCCAATTGCATCTCTCGCTCTGTAATTAAAACGCTTGAATCTGGGTGGATCATCTCTATTTTTAAAAGCCCCCTGTCATTGTGTGGGCAATGTGACACAAAAGGAAGCATCAAGCGGTTAAAGAGAAGGAGGAGGATGAGAAGGAGGAAGCAGGGAAATAGGAACAACAGCAGCAGCAGGTGATGACCAACTCTATGAGGGATGAAGAAACTAATAAACTGTATTTAATTGGCAAAGTGGTGTTCTTTTAGAAGAACAGACCGTTTTTATAGAATCGAAAAGAAACTAACGTCATTGCCTCACAGTTACAAGCCTCGAGCAAGAAGGCTGAAGGCTTGTTGGTATCCATGTCTGATACTGATTTGATTTTTGAAGGATTTAAAAAGAATTTTAAAATTCTAATTTACTTTATTGTATATAAGTTGTATTAGTGTTCACTGAGAGAAAAAAAAAAAATTTGTGTTCACATACCTATAAAGCTGTATCAAATTTTTTGCAGAATACTTCCATATCAAAGTTAGTCAAAGTCAACACCAAGACTATAAAGTGTGAATTCAATATTAATAGTAACTGTGTTTCATTTTGATAATATTACGATGTCATAAAGTTTTCAAACTGTTAGAGAGTAGGTCTCATGTAAGACAGGAACACAATTAAATTTATTTTGACCTTTTTACTGCATTAGCATGTACTGTATAAATGAATATATTTGAACATTTGGATTTAAAAACAAACTCCTATTTTCAGTAATATAGATTTCAGCTATATAGTCCAACTCTGACATAAAGTTTGAACGAGCTCACACAAAGTCATGATGCAAAGTATCTACAGGATATTATTAGAACATTTCAGAAGGCACATATTCACAGCTGATATATTGTATGTCAAATATGAATGTGACCCTGGCGTTTCTTTACACTTAAGTAGCACTCTATAGGGACTGAACTGCTGGGGTATGATTAAATTATTTGAACTTCTCAGTAATATTTAATCACACCGTTAAACACAGAAATGGTCATCAACATTGGATAGGGTTAGCTCATTGCATTAGGGATCATTTATTCATACCCCAGGGGGGTGGTGAGGGAAGGCTGTGCATCAAGACACCCAGCAGCTTTCTCAGCATCAAAGCTAAAAGCATTAAGCACATTAGTTGGATGCATTAAAGGCACATGGCATGGCAACAGTGTTGCCTTAAACTTATCGCATTTCTTTTGTTGTTATCCTAACAATGTGCTGGTGATCCTTCGAGTTGTTGTCTGTGAATTGGGGCATTTGGATGGCAAATATGAAGTTAAGCTCTTATCATTAGTTCATAAGCCTGACTCACTTTCATTTCCCCAACTTTAACCCCTCACACATTACCATTGGCCATTACCTCTCCCCGTTCCTATGGCAACACCACCCTGCAGTCCTTATGTGGTGGAACAGTGTGTGTATGTGTGCCCACATGTGTCGATACGTCCGGGTATGCATGGTGTGCTGAGGTTTGTTCAGATAATGTCAGTGACGAGTGTGATTTATTTATTTATATATTTTTTTAAGGTTTAAGATTGTTGTCCTCCTCTGGCTGTGTGTCACTGATAAATGTGAATCGCTCTGAGCCTTAAAAGAGCCACTGTTCACATCAGATATTTTCTGTCTCAGGAAACAAGTGTTGCCGCCCATTGTAAGTTTGTGGCTGTGTTGTAATTCTTTCTGAATGAACCCCTGCAGCAGGTGATTAGTAAATCTCTGATAAGGACAACTGGACAGTGAGAGAGGCTCTGTGCTTCCTCATCAGGGGCCATCAGGTGTCCCTTTGATCCCTTCAGGGAAGCACAAGTCTTATGCCAGCAATGTAGACATGAAAAGAGATGAAATCTCAAGACAGCAAGAGCACCACAACAGAGCAAAAAGACTGAAGGACAGGGCAAAGAGGGAGAATGTTATTCTCTCTTTGGTGGTCCACTGTCCACTCTAGGTATGAAGGAGAAAGACGGCCAGACAAGCAATGCGAGATAAGACATTGAATGTATCTCCCCTCAGTCTCTTCTTTTTCTCCTCTCCCCGAGCAGAAGGGTTCTGACTGGCAGGTACTCCTCACCACCACCCCCTTCCCTATGTGTGGGCAAAGCTCTGAAAAGTGCCCTCTTTTATTAACCTCTCGAGCCAATTACCCGGGTTTCAACATACACCCTGAGTTTATTAATACATAATAAACTAGTTAGCTATAGAGACCAATTATCTTGCATTTGCCATTTGACTACATAACTTAGTGGTTGGGGAGGTGTGTCAAAGGCAAAGGGGAGGGTTTGTAATGATGCTTCAGAACATCAGTTTATAGTCAATACAAGTGATTTTCAGAGGAAATCAATGCAATGGGACACTGACCATCCCCTTGAAAGGGCCATTAGAGAAAAGCATATTAATAACATTTGACTTAGGAAGAATGTTGAATGTTTGCTTTTTGTTTATTGTGGGCTTGATTACTCCCATGGTGACCATCTCCATGTGAGGTAGCCAAGTTGGTGTCATTGTGTCGCAACTCCCAGTCTCCTGTGCTTTTGCCTCTCAATACTGACTTAATCAGACACAACCTGTGCCAAGCTGCACCCTTCTGTTCGGATACGATCCCCAGTGTCGAGCTGTCTCCTCGCGCTGACTGAATCTCTGTGTGTATCCAGATGCAAGAATTGACCCAGATGTAATCCTCAGTTGAACACAGAAAAAGAGATGAATGATAGTTTAGAGCACAATATGAACCGCCATCTCTCATGAGAATGAGATTTAACCTTACTGCCGAAGGGCTGCACAGACAATGAGCCTTTGCTTTATTATGCTCCATCTGAAATTTTACTTAAGTTTGGAGACTCGTTGGATAATTTAATTTAGAATAATTTATGATTTCTTCAATGAGAGTTTGGGCACAAGGGGAAGAGTATGTCATTTTCAATAAGAGTGATTCAAAGACTGATGTACCTGCCTATTTTTCTCTTGATGTACAGAGGCCATAGTGGAGATTCAGATTGCGGCGCCACCTGGTCTGCTAATGATCACACTTCCACTGGCTCTTTTCTCTTTTTGTCTTATTTGCAGACATGTGTTCCTGTTCAATATGATGACGCTCGTTACACTGAATAGCACATGTGAAACCTAAACCTGAGAATACTAACTAATCATTTGCATATTATTTGTAATGACTCTGAAAATTGACCTCATTTAGAATGTGACTTATCTTTTCAAGATTGTGCTGACTTTTAATACTGAGCCTCTCAAAATTCACAAATAATCGAAGTGTTTGTATTTGACATGAAGGGGATAATTTATTTATTTTAAATATTTTAATTTAATTTTAATTGTAAGGCTTTGTCATGTCCTGTTTTCGTTCATTCATTCATCTTCTACCGCTTATCTGTTTCCGGGTTGCAAGTGGTGCTGGAGCAAATCCCAGCTCACATTTGACGAGGGTGGGGTACACCCTGAACAGGTTGCCAGTCCCTCGCAGGCCCAACACACAGAGACAGACAGAGACAAATGACCACTCAAACTCACACTCAGACCTACGGACAATTTAGAGTCACCAATTAACCTAAACATGCATGTCTTTGGACGGTGGGAGGGAACCAGAGTACCTGGAGGAAACCCACACAGGCACAGGGAGAACATGCAAACCCCACACAGAAAGGCCTCAGGCCCAGGAACCGAACCCGTGACCATCTTATTGCGGGGCAACAGTGCTAACCACTATGCCGCTATGCTGCCTTTCCTGTTTTAGATTTCACCCATTTTTTTTATTTATAAATTGTACTTTTGTACTTAATTTTAAACCACCCATTTATAATAAAAAAAAGCAAATGCATTTGTTTGTGCAAATTAGTTGGCATTGCAGGTCCAAGGTGTCTCAAAAAGAGAAACTACTTTGAAAGTTCAGAGGGACAAAAAGCAGGAGGAGAGAACTGGACACAACTGCTGGAATAAAAACAGGCTGATATACTGACAGGTAAGGTTCAGGACTGGGCAGGTAAAAAAGCACAGTGACACATCATATAACCCAAAACTGAAAAACGGTGTGAGGTTGTAGCTGGTGACACAGCATTGTTATGAAACCAACAGCAGTCACATTGGCAAATCATGCTCACATTCATGCTGAGAATATGTGCAGCACACAGACACATTTGTGAGTGTGAAATGATGTAGGTGTATCATTTTGTGGATGGTTTGTAATGTGCTAATTGAGTTAAGTGTTCCTGTTCCTGTTTGTATGCCTGATATACAATTTGTATATATGTGCGTAATTGTCAGCTTTTCATCTTCATGGTGTTGTGGATAATGACAAGAATGAGGCAATTTTGACGTTTGTTGTTCATTTGCCTGCACATAATAGATTTATTTAAATATTTCATGATTCTGAATGCCAGGACTATTGGTTCCCTGATGAACTGGATGTGCTGCAATTTGCCTGGGGTGATGGGGAATAAAGGTGTGTGTGTGTGTGGGTGTGTTTGCCTCTATGTGTGTGCCCTTGGTGCATTGATGTCTGGTTGTTTTTAGCTGGTTTGACTTTACCAAAATCGGACCAGTTATATGGGCAAAATCATCTTAAAGCAAGGCTATGAAGAGTTAGAGATTTGGTTTAAGACTATAATTACTGAAAATGTGAAACAACTTTAACAGTGAAATCAAAGCAAAATATGCTTTCAAGTAATGTTATGTGTTGTGTGTCTGTATGTGCATGTGAAAGAGAGGGAAAAAAGTGTGTATATCCACTCAGCCATGCTAGACGTGAGATACAGGATCCATGTCTCAGCTTCACTGCATGCGTTGTCATTGCTTCCTCTGAATAAAACACATCCCATTAGAAACAGATTGAAATGGACTGGGAAATGCCATTCCATCCTTGTGGGACCTGTCAGCATAAAAAAAACAGATCTTTTGTGTATCTAATCGAGAACACTGAAGGAGCAAAAAGCGCTCCACAGTGTTGCCCGAGCTGACAAATCTGTGACAAAGTTTAGCAGGTGGAAAAGTGAACAAGAGCCTACCAGTGTGATGTGTTGGGTGTTTTTCACTGGAAGACAAGCTTCATAGGAGAGCTACCTTACTCACTGAATGCTGCTGCTGGTTTAATCACCATTAGTTCTGTCATGATTTCAGGGGCAGTACAAGGTTTATTATTTTCTGCAAGGTTTCTGTTGTTAAAGGTCAGTAGTTATACTTCTTGACAAGCAAATGTACTGTAGCTCTTAGGAGGGAGAGCTTGAAATGCACACAGCCTGCACAACTGCTCACATGTTGATCGGGGTGAAGAGTTAACATGCTAATGTGTTGCTCCTGCTCTCCCTTTGCAACATATGCCTAGGAATATCTTCCTCACACTAAGTCTCAGTCTTCCTCATCATATCGATGACTCCTTGTTGGGTGATTCAACTTCAGGACCCAGTTCTATTGCATATCATGCTACTCCAAGAAACATATGATTATTGATGATTATTCAGTCTGTGAAAGGAAGCACCACCACGTTGTAAGTGTCCATAGCAGATTGTGGACACATGGATGACGCGCCATGCTAACTATTTGGCATATGTTCAGTGGACGTGGGCGACTTTTAGTGAGAAAACTTCAACTTTAAGATTAACTTTAAGCAAGATGGAGAATAACCGGCACTGAGCCATGTAATGACAAGATACTTCAGTGATTTAAAACAAACACACACACACAGAAAAGAGGTGAGTGGACTTACACATAAGAGAACAGAGAACAACAATGGATTTTGATTTCCTTCCTGATTGAATGAGCTCATGAAGAAACAGAGCTTTCTTGTGCCTTGATTTTGTGCCACAGTGCTAAATGTTCAGTGCCAATACTAATAATAGCTGTTTTAGTGCAGTAGGAAGAAATTGTGTGATAGTTTTGCTTTTCAGCATTTCACTCCAGCAGCATGAGTGTCTGTCACAAACTTAGTGAATGCCCAGTAGTTGTATATGAACACACTCTGTAAGTTGCATGTTTCTTATGTTGACAACACACGGCTAATTTATTATATAGTCCTAGTGATTTATTGGGTTGTAGTGAACAGATGACTGTACAAGCCATATAGGACTAGTTCATATCGGCAAAAGTAGCAACTAACATTTTGCACCTTGGATGTTGCAGACAACACTGATTTTGAGAGAGACAGAAGTTTTTGTCTCAGACTACTTAGAAGAATCTGCCTGACCGCTTTTAAATTATAAATATTTGGTCACTGTCTATACTAACAGTGGATACTAGCTTCTCTGTTTCTATGACTGCACTCTCAGTGACTATCAATCAGTGATCATCAGTCATTGGTAGCAGCTGCTGCCAGTGATACATTTGTCAGGTTAATTGTAGACATTTTAGATTTGTTATGTCTGCAAGTCAACTTCTGTGCTTGTTACCATTTTTCTGAGCATTTGTCTGTTGCTATCTGTCTGGCTCTGGCTCAGCAAGATGACATTTTCATTTTTGTATTCTGACATCCCTGCCTTCAAACCTCTAATGGGAAAACACTCGGCGAAAAAACTTCAGATAAACAAACAAAACACATGGCATAAACTAACTGAAGATCTGCATAATGTGCTAATAGCTTCTAGTAATTTTAATAAAGCAGTGGTTCAATGCACCAGAGATTAGCACCTGATAGAACTCTCCATCAAATTAATACACTTAGTTTGACGTCTGATCTGCTGGACTCTCGCTAAACTAAGTTTCAGAGCAACAAGTGAAGAACAGAACAATTAAGTTCCTCCACTCTTTTAAAATAACATTCATAATCATTTCCAAAAGTATTTAGTGCTGCATGGGAACAATACCAGAAAGCCCCCATCCCCAGAGGATTACGTCACATGCTTTGGAAGAAAAGAAACACTTAACAAAGAAATGTAATCAGTTATTTTATTATTCCAACAGAATAACTGCATTCTGCAAGGCAGTTTAAGCTTAACCATTTGATCTCTCTCCATAAGTTTCAGTATTCAAGATTCAAAGTGTTTGTCATATGTACAGTAAAGAAACAAGTTTCCCTGTACAATGACATTCTTTTCTGCTGTCCACAATGAATATGCGCATACATAGAAATAGATAAATAGAATAAGAATTTAAAAAAAATGTTTAAGAAGATAGAATAAAAACAGGAAAATCTCAAGCAGCAATAGAAATATACAATAACAATTTCAGTCAGATCTGATATGGTTTATAATTATGCATGTGAAGTCAATGGTCTACTGTTAATTTAAATTGCAAAAGAAAATATATCACCAGATTTTTATTTTTTGATCTCTGTGAGGGTGAATAATCATTTATGATTTCATATTTGTTGGTCTTTGCCGTCCTTTTAAAAATTAAACCCCTTGTTTAGGTTGCCATGTGAACCAACATATTCAAATGTTTCATGATTTACACTTTCATTGCATTTTATTTGAAGCATCGATATCCATATAAAACATGGTTGTTTTAAGAACCACAAAGCATCTCAATGTAGTTTTTCTTCTCTCTTTTCTCGTTTTCTCTGGAGCTTTAGCAAGAACAGGTTAGTTGAGCCAATAAGTAGAACATAGTCCTTATACTTCTCCTTTGATTGGCTGACAGTTTTCTAAATGATTGAATAAAGATGACAGATAAACACGGACATAAACTTGATTCTGCAATGTTGTGTTATGGGTCTTGGTTTGCTGGGTTGAGAGCATGACTGAAGGCAGTGAGTGCTTTGTTGTGACATCACAAAGTAACAAGACCAGAAGTCCTGATGGCTTGTTAAAAGACTAAGTTTGTGGATAGAGCCTGTATGCATTTCTCTGTACTGCTCATTTTTGATTGTTTCGCCTTATTAATATAGAGCCAAGACCTGCTTTATTATCAAAAGACATGGACTGTTAGACAATATGGAATCTTTAATCCACAGTAAATCTATCAGCACACTTGACATGGGTTGTGTCTAACACAGACTGTAGAGTTGTTCTCAGCTGTTAAGTCTATTCATCTAATGAGTTTTATTTATTCATGTTGTTTTTTTCAGATGCTTTTGGTTGATGGTCTATTGATCACCAGTGTCCTATGTGTGCATGGTGAATGGACACACGTGTGAATGTATGGCTGTGTTTGTAAGGATGCATCTACCCCATCTCTCCTAACAAGTACTGAAATAATAATGAGAACATTGGTTGCTTCTGAGTGGTGTATATAGGAGAGAGGGATTGCAGATAGGCAGATAGGATTGATTTAAGGAAAAATTGAAGCAAAATGCTGAGCTGGATACAAATTAAATGCCTAGAATGAAACTTTATGTGGGTTTTGTGTCTGTTCTGAATATAAGGGGTTTTTTTTTTCTGGAGAAAGGGAATTATGTGTTTGCAATTTAGATCATGCTGGAAGAGTGATGATACGAAGTGTAAAGACAGTTTATGAATGTCCCTATGTATTCTCTGTGTGTGAAATCCCTCAGAAGCTGTAGTGAGGTATCAGTCACTTCACGTCCGCACTCTTTCCTACACGCGTTCTCATGGAGGTAAAAAAGAAGAATGTGGACTTCTGAATTCTCATCTGTAAACTCATCAGGTGCAGTCGGAGTTGTTGGGAAGCACAGTGGGGCAGGCTGTGCTTCAATGTGTCTTGATTGCAGTAGCCAGTCCCCAGAGAGATCAGATTAAATGCTGTGAGGCCAAAATGACCCCAACCTGTTGTTCTTGATATGGATAACCAAGCCCGGTACCTCAACTGCTCTCTATGTAAAGCTGCAATAAATGCCGGCCTGCTCTCACATAGTCTTCATCTATTCAGTGTGACTGCTGTGTACCGCTGTATCGTGTAGTGTCTGAGAATGATCCAATCATTTCCAAAAGTGCAGGGATTCGCCTGTTGCTTTCATCTTGTGCTTGAGCACATCTGAGGTGATCTGAAGAGAAAGCTCAGAGACAGAGTGTAATTTGAGTTCCATAAAAATTAAAAACTGAAAAATATGTGGTTCAAAATAACCAATAATTATCTTAATCACAAAGTTGGAAGAAAAATGCCTTTGCAGTCACAAAAATCTAAAACATAATTTGTCCAAAAAAAAAGATTAAAATACAACGTTGAAATGATAATTATAATGTCAATGAAGAGAAGACTGATATGGTCGTTTCACCATTTTAATTGCATGCTGCAGTTTTCAGGTTCAAGGTTTTCTTGGTACAAAATATTTCATGCAGCACCAGTGTCTTAAAAAGTGGAAAACTGGTTCAAAAATCACTTTACAGATCAATTAGCGAGCATGCCAAACAGGACCAGAAGCACTCCATAAAGCCGGGACGGATTTTGTGCAAGGCTTTAGTATTTAAGATTGTTTTTACCAAACGAGGCCAAGAATTTTTTTTTTTCTTTCTGGAGAGAGAAGAGAGAATACCCACATATCCATAAAGTCCACAGAGTACAGTGGCACACCCACAATCATGCTTTTGACGGTTTTAAAAACATTCATAAACATTATTTCAAGATTACAAAAAAAAAAAACAACTACACAAAAATTAAGCTACAGCTTGTAAACATTTTCACTTTGTTCAAGTTGGCAACATTGAATTCATTCAGAAGATTCAACGGATCGGCCCACGTGTAAACTATTTCCTCGCTTATGCACAAACTTTACGCACAAACGTTGGTCGCTGGACTTGTTTCCAGTGGTCACCTTTGGAAGGAAATGGAAAGTTCTTGCATATCTTTCCTCACTTGGACACAGACAGAGCGTTTTTGAAGTCTACATGCAGACGCAGGTCTTCACCTAGGTTTGGAAATGCGCACCAGATCTTCATTCCGGATCACTGCTCCAATTCCAATTCTCCGCTGTACCCGCGCTTCAAGTTCTAACTGAGCCCGATCATGACCGTCTCCACGTCTTTGGAGGGTCTCCGGTCCTTCACCAGGAAGTTAATCATGCTCTCCGATTTGATCATCAGGTTGCACCCGAGGAAGAATATGCCGAACATGACGGTGAGCGACAGCACGCACAGCACAGCGATCTGCACCACACGCATCACAAACAGTTTGCGCTCTTCTTGCAGCAGCACCAGCGACCCTCCGCCGTCGCCGGTCACCACGTTGTCGGTGGCATTGCCGGAGTATGTTGCCAGAGTCCCGGCGAGAGTCTGGCTCCCGTTAAACAAAGCGCCCTGAGTCACATCAAAGAAGGAGACGTTCATGGTTCCCGGTGGACACTCTGCAGAAAGACACAACAGTCCACTTGGCAGGCGCACAATCTCACCACAAAGCCCAGACTCCGAGCGAAAGTTTGCGTCATGTGACAGCTCAGGCAAAAATAAGAGGAAAAAGATAAATGAAGCACAGCAGCTGACTGTTAAAGTCCTGCAGACACGGCCGCTGTGCGTAATGACCACATCCAGCTCAACGGGCTGTCTCCTGCAGTCACAGAAGGTCGCATCAGGTGCAACCAAAAGTTAGTTTCTACTAACTACTAAAATTCCAGACTTTCAGCTCGTCCGATGAGACACAGAGATGTGCAAAACGTGTGTCCCCCTGGTGTAATAAGAGAATCGCAGTTTTCGCTTGTGAGCGCTCCTTTTGTGCCAAGTCCGTGGTGCATTTTAAAGTGATGATGAGCTCCCCGTGGACCGCATCACCAGGGGAGGAAGTCATGTGGCCACAGAGACTCTGCTGCTCCTCAGGTGGCCAAACAGAGGAAGAAAGAAGTAGAGAACCAAATCTTAATTTGAAGTCTGTGCTATTTGGTCATTATATTATTTTCTTTCCTGTTTGGTGATTAATGGCCACTGGAGATTAATGAGATCTGTTTCTAAAATAAGAGTTTAGGATTAGATTCACATTTTACTTCCCTTTCTTTTATTTAACTTGTCTGGGATAGTGTAGCTGTTCTGTCTGTGTTTTATCACCTAGCAAACTAAATATTTCCTAAAAACCCTTCCATGAGTTAAAGCATTTCCAACAAGTCCTACTTCATGACATTCTATTTATTCAAGCGTTTTAGAAGGAAAGAGGCTGAATGAGTCATAAATAAAGGTGATTTAGAAGTGTGCTCTTAAGATCACTTTACACACATCAATAGCTCCTGAGGGCCTTCACAGAATTGATTCAGATTTACTTTAACTTTAAAGGCTTTTCTGTCTACGAAAATCACTTAAAACCTGAAAACAATCCAGTTCCATGAAAATCAACATTATAAGCAGATCATTAATTGCATGGGAGGGAAAATTATAACTTTGAGAGGTATTTATAGAGCTACATGGCAGTTGCTGGGAAAACTGTCACTGCGACTTAGGAGCCTTGAGAGATGAGCCAATATAGACACAGCATGATAACTTAGAAATGAAGACATGAATTAATAAACTATTTTTGAATCATGGCAAATATTTATCAGAAATATTGGCTCTGCCGCTTCAACTGCTCCTGCTGTTTCCCTGACCTGTGTGCAGCAGGTGAAATGAACCCCCTATCTGTTTATCTGTTTGTCTTTCGAGTGCTATGTGTTAGTATTGCTCCTGATAAGAATTAAAAGATTAACTCCCAGAGAAGAGTTACTTCAACACAGCCCAAAAATGTATTCTATTTTAATCTATAACCCAGGTTTTTACTTGGCTGCCTGATGTAAAATAAATAAATAAATAAATAAAATATTCATTGAAAATACACCGTTTGATGAATGAATTTACGGTACGTTTCAAATCATGAGTAATCTAGTAATATTCTTCAATATAAAAGACACTGCAGTTACTCCCCTTATGTTTCCCCATAAGAGATAGAAGCTTTATTGATAGGCTGAGAAAAACAGCAGCCAGATAAAAATTATTTTAGTTGTGCCACCGATCCTTGTAATTTAAAAGAAGACAAATAAGTTCATTATTAATTTACTTTTAAATAGTCAAGTTGATTTCCAGAGTCAATTTAAAAAGCTGTCACATTTACTTACGTTTGTATCTGTTTCACATGAGTAGACAATTAGAAATTGCCCCACTGTTTGAAAGCTGCCAAAGAGACCATTTTGTTTTTGCATGACAGTGATACAACGGATGTTATTTTTAGTGATTTGAGATATTGAACATTTCAGATTTATTAAGCAATCTGTGAAGGTTGTGAATGCTACACAGGGAAATAGACCCTTAAAATATCTGATGGAGGTTGACAAGGCAGCAATTTGCTATTTAATATCTTATCAATTAATCAAATTATTTCATCTGCTAAAATATAATTAGATTTTAATCACATAGAAATGCACCGGATGTCCTTTCCTTCTTTATCCTTATACCTCACTTGCCACAGTTGAAATTTAACATTGAAGGTGATGAACTTTGACAAGGTAATGATGAAAAAGCTTTTTGAAACAACTCCCCATGATTTGTCAGTGGGGCCTGCCAGATTAATCTGCTTTTGTCTCAAAGGATGTGAAATTCAATCTGGGATGCTGCTGGTGCCTGGGTAAGCAGCTTTCAGCCTCCAACTGACAAGCGTGTGCAAACAATGATTAGCTCCTTCCTTAAACAGCTTTCATATACCCGGAGGTATACTTTACTTTAAGATAATTTATTAATGGTCTGCTAAGAGGGAAAAAAGGAGTTTATGTGGGTGTGTGTACATAATATCAAATAATCTCATTAGCCTTTGGATTTGTTTGTTGCAAATTAATTGTCAGCATGTGAATCAATGCTCCGCGATTTGATTTTGCTCCTTTATTCATTGCAGTGTAATGGAAAATATTTTGTGCTTGCACTTCATCTTTTGTGTTAATACGTAAATCATCTTCTAATGTTAAAACCTAAAAATGACCCCAAAACTGCAATGAATTTAGTCTAGGGGGAGGCCACCTCCACCCACATGTTCCTCTTTAGAACTAATAATGGAAATGAAATTAAATGTCTTTCAAGAAGTTTTTGCCCTTTGACAAGTGGCAAAAAAATGAAAAACCTGTTGCTGATTTATAAATCCTAAGTCTTTTGAGCATCACGCTCGGGAAATGTTGTGAATGCTTCACGTTTCATTGATCTGGCGCTCACTGGCAGAGGCTGATTTCAAACTCGTGGTTTGTGTTGATATGATTGTATATGAAGATTTACAGTATTCATAAGCGGATGCATATAGACTTGAACGTGAGTGTCTGACTTGTTCCTAAGCAACAGTGGACCTGTGAGCCTAGTGACAGATGGTTGGTGAAGTTATTTTGGTTTGGAGGAGAAGGAGAGGGAGGGAGCGATGAGGTGCCTGGACCGGGAGGGTAAGTTTCCACTTAACACGAGGGAATTGGCAGCCTAGCAACACAAATCAAGTGAAGACATCCCTAGCAACAAGGAGGTGGTGTTTGACCCTGTTCTTACCTCCCCTCAGCTCCTTACCCCTACACCATCTTCTTGTTTGTGGACCCTGCGTGCCTTTCACACACCGTTTTACCCCAGAGTGAACATATGTCCCTCACAATTCCCATCTTTCCAATTAAACTGATTCCCCCCTAAAAAACTCTGTCATTAACTAATTAAAGGCGACATGGGACAGAGAGGAAGTCACAGTGTGTCTGTCTGTTGGTCTCTGAGTGGCTGAAAGTCAGGAAACATCACAGAGTGTGTGCGTGTTTGAAAACAAGTGTGAAACTAACTAATCAAATACTGAAGTGTGCTGAAGTGATGGAAGTCATGCTGTGATTGTCGGGGCTTGCCACCTTTGGGAACACCTCATCGCACTAATATAAATTCAGTAGTTAATTATACACTGATACAGATTGCAGGAATGTGATAACATAGCTGAGTGAGCGCCCCATACAACCAAAACCACCAGTATTTTAAGGAAGTAATGGCTTTATTTCTTATTTTCTTTGCTGGGGGATTTTAGACTCCCAGTGCGCTGTGCTTACCGTAGCCTGATGTCTGAATGGTTGGTGAAAACCTGAGACGCAGATTACAGATATCATGAATCTAATTGATAAAAAAAATCCTTGCTTGGTCTCTGCAGTGGAGAAATGTCACATACTGAGCTGCTACCCATTAACCTTGTTTCCATTTAAACACATCTCCACAGTGCCCTAACACAGGCATTGCCAGGATCTGTCTCGTCTTTGTTGTTCCTTTATTTGCAACATTCACCCAGTTTATTGTCCCTCAGTTTCTTTCTACCTTTCTTTTTCTCATCTGATCAGCAGGCTACATTAGATGCCTCACAGACCTAAGGTCTTTATTTTCTTCCACTTGCACTCCTATTTGTCCATCCATCCCCAGTGTATTCTCAGGTGTGGGTCTGTTTGTCTATTTTCTTGCTTTTTCCTCATATGAGATATCGCCCTCCAAGAGGAGTTTAAGCTGCAGATCCAGAGGGGCTTTAGGTGGCTATCAAAGCATCACAACACAAATACACATTGTCCAACACCAGTGATTCTGGGCTCCATTTAATAAGCTGACCAACCCCTTTCACCTGTGGTAATACTCATCTCCCTACTTGACCCCAGCCCCACCCCTCCTGCCTAGCAAACCCAGCAAAGCAGAAGAGGGTAAGCTGGGCGTAGTTAACCAAACACTGATTTTTGTCTGAGAGTGATAGCGTTTGGATATTGGCTTCCTTTGTGGCACTGTTCTCAGACTCAACAAAAGCTTAAAGGGCTCCAGTTAGATCTGTAATGCAGGTCATGACCCCTCCATCCCCCCTTCTCCCTCGCTCTCTGTCCCCCTCCACCCCCCTCCTTCTTCCCGCTACTTGTACAGTCCTAATTGGCTGCCATCTGACCCAATCTCTGGCTTCTTACAGAGGACAATTGCAACAATGCTCTACCCAGAATGCTATTCATCTGTGGGGGTGGTCGTCACAGAGGGCTTTCAGAACCAATAGGTCCAAATCAGTCCATACAGGAGTGACGGTTTGATTGCCCGCAGTGTATTACCTGCGCTGTCCACCCACACTGAGAGCCTAAGGCCAGCAGAACAGTCGATTATTATAGCTTTTGTACTTATTTCTTTATTTCTGTCATTTCGTCCAGCTTCTTGGACTTGGGTAGCCGTTACTTAGCAACCAACCGCAGAATAAGAGCAGGGCAAAGGGATAAAGATTCAATAAATGGGCAAATGCAGATATAAGAAGTCTTGTTCTACAAGCCCCACCACCACGCACTTCCAAAAGTTAATTTCTGTTGGAGAATCGTAGCTTTTATCCCATTTTCTGGTTCTTTTTATTTTTTATTTCTTTCGTTTTTACCCCTCCTTGTTTAAGAAGCTGGCGAGTTTCCATTATTCAGTGAAATGGGAAGTTGTCATGGGCAGACACAAACAGACTTAGTGAGGAGCACAGAGAGCTGTTTGTAGGGAAGGCATATTATGTAGTGACAAAGTGGGTAATTTCAGACCCAGAATAGTTACTGACTGACCTCTTAGTGGTTTCACATATATGGGAAGACCCCCATGATTGAGTATATCGCATCATATATTCATATTTTTCCGCCATTCTATCACAACCTTTCATAATCAAAGCAGTTGCTCATCTTGAACCCAGACATGTAAAAATGGTTTTCAAGTTACTGTACAACTCATGAGAAACATCTTGCGCAGTTGATTAACTGTTATGCTTTTCTCCTTTGAGTCCAGCAGAGGGCAACATGCTAAGCACTTCATATCTGATAGGGTGTAAGTCATTTTTTATCGAGCATTTGGAGAAACTCTGATTTTCATTAACTGTATCTGTGAAATGGATGACATGCGAGGCAACACAGCAGCAACACATCAGTACAACAGCAGGCATTTCATACCACAAGGTTAAATATTCACCCCACCACCGCAGAGCTATGTCCACACTAATCCGAACCATGTCTGTAGGTTTACACTCACAGATGACAAAAGAATGCTCATGAATAGATCTGTTAATAATAATGCTGATGGTCAATTCACAGCTGAAACAGATGTGAGCTGAAAAAAGGTTGTCCCATCTGGTGACAGTACGTGCAAAAGATCTGGGGAATGTAATAAATGTGCTAAATCTCTTGAAAAAGTAAAGTGAAACAGGAGTTGGATGTTGTACTTGAGAAAAAAGAAAATTGAGTTGATATGGAATACTCTGAATTATTAACACTATTAGCCTACTAGTTTTCCGATAATTGTGTTGAAAAGGTGCAGTTTGATTGACTTCCTTTGTGTAATTTTATTTCGAAGACAAACAAAAACTAAAAGACAGTCATTTGTAAGGTGTGTCCGGAGCGGAAGTCATAGGACCACACTGGTTAAAGTCTAATTACTCTCCCGCTACATGAAAATAAAGTGTTTTGTTTTGTTTTGTTTTTTCAGTTGTGTTTCTCATAACGGGTTATGAGCTCATGAAGAAACGAGTCCCAGCATGTTGCCCCCCCCGGCAGGCTGAGGGGAGGGAGGCTCATACTAGGTGACCCGACAGGCGCTCAGTCAAGTCAAGAATGAGGAAAAGCGGCAAAGTGTTGAAGCAGTCCGGACCAGGTTACTGTCCAGACATGGGGCCGTTTCCAAGCCGTCTGATCATCCTGTTTTCATTCCTCCTGTCCACATCAGAGGTTTTAGGTAAGACGTTTTTTCCTTTTTCTTTTTATTCTAATTATTTTATTATTTATTTATTTATTTATTTTTCTTTGGGCCGCTTTTAAAACTTTCACCTGCTCAGGCAGGAAAGAAGGTAGTGGGAAGGTGTTTCCATGTGAGGCATCGCTGTCTGGAGTCTGTTTTTATTTTAGATACATGAGCTGAAGTTTTTAAATATAACAATCGCCATTAAGAATAATTGGCTGTTATCTGACGTGAATACGGAGGCGCTGTGCTGCTTGTAATTGCGGCAACTCCGGAGTTTTTCGCCTCCTTTCCTTATAAGGGAGTGGAGACTGTTCCTTAGTCCGACACGCGCCCCTCCCACCCACCCCGGCGGGCCCCCGCGGGCCCCCGCAGCCTCACAGTCACATCCATCACTATCAGCACAACACCGATAACACATTTTATTTATTCATATCAGTTTATGGTTCCTTAGTTAAGAAAAAAATAACTTAATTAATTTGTATATAAATAAATAAAAGAAATAGAACTTGTCTTCATGCCTGTAGCTTCCCATTGGGCTGCTGCTGTAGGTGAAGAGTCATTGTGTGATGTTTTCAAGTCTTTCCAAATTCAAATCCTTCAGGCGTGTGTGTTTACTTTAGGTGGGGATTTGAAGATAGTTGATCTGAGTGCTTCTGTCCATGGCCTGTTTTCATGTCCATTCTTTTACATAGATTGCTGATTATTGCTCATATTACTCAAATTAACTGAGGAAATAGTTTTTTTTTACAGTTCCTTTGGTTAACATAAGTAAACCACACCCACAGACACATTCAGTAACAAAAAATTTGAGGTTCATTGATGTGTCAATTTGCAAAGGCTTGGTGCAGTTTGCCATCATTGTATAATGATGAAATGGAAGCATGATGAGGATTAGCAATATCTTTGTAATGGAGACTTCTTTAAATGGTTAAAACTTTAAAACAGTTTGAACAGCAATGTTTTGAAAGATTGAACCTGACAGCAATGGCATCACGGTTCGTGATCATTGTGATGCACAACATTGTTGATCCATTTCTTAATAAATACAGTCAGCAGTGTTGTGTGTGAGGAACCCAAAAAAAAAAAAAAAGGAAATGCACGTGTGTTGACAGGTTCAAACATCTGCACATCGCGAGGAGTTACCACTTGTCAGCAGTGCTTGGCTGTTCACCCCAGCTGTGCCTGGTGCTCTCAGGAGGTAAAAATACAACACACATATACAAAGTGTCTTTCTAGACCCTTCTAACAATTTATCACTCTGCACAGCAAGTTGTAACAGCAACCTAATTTCCCAACCACATGTTCTTGTTGCTGCTTGCTCATGTTCTGAGCAGACCTCTTGCACATCGAAGTGATACCCAAGTTAGGAAACCGGAAAAGCTCTTATCATTTATTTTCTGTAATGTAATGGTGTTAAGTATCCTAAATGCTTAATAGATTGGATGTGGTTGTTAAAAGGAGTTGGGGAAGGGGGGATCCAGTGTGTCCCGCTGCGACCTGAAACAGAACCTGTTGAATGGCGGGTGTAGCACGACGTCTTTGGAGTTTCCCTCCAGCATGTTGACTATTCAGGAGGATGCCCCACTTAGCGACAAGGCCTCGGGCACAGCTGATGTCACCCAGATAAAGCCTCAGAAACTTCACATGGTACTACGACCAGGTACTGTTGCACTATCAGACAATATAACCAGGATATATGAACTGGTGCCCTTGTTGAAATAATGGCTAGATGAGCTGGTTGAAAACTAATATTTACAGTGTATTAATAATCAACCTTTTTTTTTTTCTAGTAAAAGGTCATGGAGCACTTGCATTTATCTCTCCCACTCTCAGGTGATTCCAAACGTTTCACCGTGTCAGTGAAACAGGTGGAAGATTACCCAGTGGACCTCTACTATCTGATGGATCTGTCCTTTTCAATGAAGGATGACTTGGCTCAACTTCGCACTCTTGGCCACGAACTTGCTACAACCATGGGACGCGCCACAAGCAAGCTCCGCATGGGGTTCGGAGCTTTTGTGGACAAGACCACATCCCCCTACAAGTACACCTATCCTCCAGAGGCAGTCAAGAACCCTTGCTATGGGTAAGTGTGGACGTTTTGCTTGATGAAATGCCTGAGGAGGAAAAGGAGCTGAGATGGAGGTTTTCTAATCTGTCCAGCCATTAACTCCTTGACGTCTCATCCACCTTCCACGTTTTCATTATATATAGAATAGATGAACAATGCCTGGCTCAGTTTGGATTCAAACACGTGCTGGCCCTGACGGACAAGGTAGCACGCTTCACTGAGGAGGTGGGGAAGCAGCAGGTGTCTAGAAATAGAGATGCTCCAGAGGGTGGATTTGATGCTATCATGCAGGCTGTGGTGTGCCAGGTAGAAGTTGCATTTACATTGAGATACATGTATCTGAACATCCAGGCTGGTCTCTCCTTCATTTACTTGAACTTTTTGTCTTCATCTATCATCATTAGGATAAAATTGGCTGGCGTCCAGATGCTTCCCACCTACTGGTGTTCACCACGGATGCCAAAACTCACATCGCGCTGGATGGACGTATAGCAGGCATTGTGCAGCCCAATGATGGAAAGTGTCACCTTGATGACGACAACATTTACAACAAATCCACTGTGCTGGTAAAGGCAGAAATTTGCAATTTAGCTGTGGTTTTTAATAGATATTCAAACTGCTGGTCCAACTCCACTTCCTGTTTCTTTCAGGACTATCCCTCCTTGGCACTCATGACTGAGAAAATGTCTGAAAACAACATCAACTTAATTTTTGCTGTGACGAATTACGTGGTGCCACTTTACAAGGTGAATAAGCTGTGTTGCTCATTCATTTTAGATATCAATGTGCAAAAATTCGAAAACTCATCCTGCTTGTCTGCATCGTCTCAGGAGTACAGTAAGCTCATCCCAGGAACAACAGTGGGAACACTGTCTTCCGACTCTGGGAATGTCATTCAGCTCATTGAAGAGGCTTATGCGGTAAGGATTTTCAGTTTTCAAGACAAAAAAGGAAAACATGCAAATGTAAGTTATTCATTCCATATGTGTAATACAGCTAACTCTAAGTTTGATTGATAACTTTATGTTGAGCAGAAAATTCGTTCAAAAGTAGAGCTGGAGCTACTGGGAGTCCCGGAGGAGCTTAATCTGTCGTTTAATGCAACTTGCCTGAAAGGAGAAGTCATCCAAGGACTCAAGTCCTGTTCTGGCCTCAAGATCGGAGATACGGTATGTATTAGCTATGATGCCGATGATTTCCCACATTTCCACCACATACACAGATTATCACTGAGACATGCCATTCACTACAGGTGTCATTCAGCGTGGAGGCTCAGTTACGTGGCTGCCCTAAAGAGAATAGCCGTACTTTCACCATCAAACCTCTAGGCTTCAAGGATTCCCTGGAGGTTACAGTGGACTTTGCCTGCAGTTGCAACTGTGAGGCAATGGCGGAACCCAACAGCCCCATTTGTAGCAACGGCAACGGGACCTATGAGTGTGGCGTGTGCCAGTGTCACCAGGGTCGTCTAGGCCCTCGATGTGAGTGCTCAGTGGAGGACTACAGTCCATCTGATGACACAAATTGCATCCCAAAGTCAGATGGCCTGATCTGCAGTGGGAGAGGCGACTGTTTGTGTGGACAGTGCTCCTGTCATGCAAACGAGTTCGGTCAGGTGTGGGGAAAGTACTGTGAATGTGATGACTTTAACTGCCTGCGCTTCAGAGGGGCACTGTGCTCCGGTAAGTAGATGCCTTTCTTTTCGTTATATTTTTTGTTTGTTTGTTTTTGTTTTTTCATCATTGATAGCCTGACATAAGACAGGCAATTTTAATCCACTGGTAGGCAATTGTGTCTACCCAAAAAATTCAAAGTACACTCCCTCATCATTGTAAAAAAAACAATAAAGCCTTTGGCTCTAGCGGCCGTGGCTTGGAAGAGCAGGGCATGCACTAATCAGGAGGTCAGTGTTTCCATCCCTGACTCCTCCAGCGAATGTTTCAAAGTGTTCTTTAGCAAAATGCTGAACCACCTCTGATCGCTGCTACGTCAGTGTGTAGGTATAACATTCAATGGTGAGCGAGGTTGGTATTGTTAAGTGCCTTTTCTGAAAAAGGATAGTTTAGTCTTCCTTGGGGTCATAACATTTCCTTTATTTTAGTCCAACGTGGCAGGAAAGTTTAAGTCACCCTTCCCCTCCTTTTTCCTTTTTCTCTTCTTCATTCAGCCTAAATGGAAAGGATTCTTTTCATTTTCACTCACTCTCAGTCTCTAAACACACCTTAGTTAGTTTACAGAGTTTCCTGTTACTTAACTTGACAAGAACCAATAGCTTTTCCATAATACTTTCAGAAAGCTTTCATAATGCTCAAGTATTATGAGTTGTCTTTGCTTGTTTGTAAAAGTCATGTAAATAATGGCACACTTGAACTGCTGAGCATAAACAGTAGAGCTTACATGTGACCAGATCTCAGTGGGAGAACACACCCAATTAGTGCTGTCTGAGTGTCCTTATCACTCACAGCAGTGGGGCACGATGCTCTGTCACTCCCCATTACAAGTCTCCAGAGCTCTGTGCAGTTACTAAATCACAGTGATGAAACTTTAATAAGCTTTGTCACTGGGTAATTTAATGTAAAAGCGGTTTGGGTCTGTTGTTCTAAGGGGGGAGCTAACAGAATAGGAAAATGGCAGTTTTATCTTTACATTAAGTGGACTTAGCCAACTCCAGCTGTGTACATTAATTTTCATTTAAATGCAGTAACGATTGTCATTTCAAGCTAATGTGTCTTACTTTGTCTGAGACATAAACATGAGCATATCTCCACATCCAAACCTCCAGTGCATTGAATTCACATGGAAGGACAAACAGCCATTCACACTCACATAAACACCTTTGTGTCTGCCAACATGCAAAGAATAATACTGAATATTACACAATACTTACTGTAGTAAAAGTACAATACTATGCAAATATTTCCAATGACCCATATCAAAGAGCAACATTTAGTTTATGGTTGTAATTTGACATGAAAGACTATAAACAGTTTATTCTCATTAAAGCCTATTTGAAAGCCCCCTGTGGGTGTACCATGATTTAGGGAGAGCATGGAGCGGTAATGTTTATGATGGAAAGCTGAAATGTTGCTGGCTTGTATCAGCAAGGGGGGGGTTGGGAGTCTTTCTAAAGGGAGGTTGTTCTTCTAAGAGACAGGTACGGAGACAGTCAGTGATCACACCAAGGACTCGAGTGGAAACACTGACACACACTCACACACACACCAAAACATACAAAGTCATATCTACTGTAAGAGCTGAATTTGGGACCTCTAAGTTGCTGCATCTCAATGCAGCCATGACGTTGTTGTCTTTAAGGAACAAGCGTCCCCCAGTCCCAACTCAATTTGAGCTACGGGAAGCTGCGTCTCTGTGATATTCCCTGTGGTTGTGTATTTCTGCTTACGCTGAGGGGCTGTGGGACTGGGGCAGGGCCAGGGAGCCGCAGTTAGCCAGCATAGCCCCAGGGCCCATAAATATAAGGAATAGAGAGGACAGGAAAGTTTACATTCCTCTTCTGGCAATTTGCCCAACCTCTTCTCTCTCCAATATGTCTCTACCTCCGCTGTTTGCTATCTTCATCCAGCTGTGTCCTGTTAAGTTTTACTGCGCTGTCTTCATCCTTGTTTTTATGCTTTAATCATGGACCCACGTTGGCCCCCTCTGAAGCCCAAGCATGTGATTAATGGGAAGGATTACTGTGCTGTGTCATACCAAGAATAGGCTGATGTCAGGTAAAAAACCCTAAATTTTACGTGTGTGAATCAGCTTAGTGAAATCAAAAGGAGAGGAACAAGATCATTGCTAACTCACTCTTTTATCACTCTTGTGAAGATAAAGTGCTCTATGATAAATATTTCTTGCAAGATTTTTAACCAAACACATCAATGTAATTTTCATGCTTCCAAACTTTTCCACGTCTTAGCTGCTATCTTGTTAACAGTAAGAAGGGTTACTCTTTGCAAACCCTTGTACCTGAGAGTGTTAGCCATTAACCGGTGACTCCACCGACAGTAACCACGTCTGATCCTATCACTGCTATAAATGTACTGACTACCTGGGATATTGTTTGCTCCAGTTTACGGCACTGGATGGTTTGTTTTGAGGCTCGGAATCAGGGAGCCTTCAACCCTCAGTGATATTTCATGACTAGTCACTCCCCCCAGTCTAATCCAGCTGGGCGTTGACTCACCCCTCTTTGCTCTTAGTCATCCTTAGAAATCCTGTTTGGTTTTTTGCGAACAGTGATGCAGTCTTGGGGATCTGTCCTTGTTTCTGTGGTAGCTTATTGTGCTGATGTGAGGTGGCTCTCAGTAATGTAGGGAGAACAGCTCACCTCCATATTGTGTCAGCAAATGGCTGTTTCACCGCTCCTACAATGAGCTGGCTTTTGTAAGAAAAAGCATCAAAATTAGGTGTACATAAGTACATAAGCAACAATTTGTACTGAACTTGTAATTATATGGTTGCAGAATCCCAATCCACGTTTGCTTTCCTAATCATGTTTTAAGGTCATGGCAACAACAGACTATGGACCTGAAACAATACAACACACAGTCTGTGATTCATTTTCTAATTGCATAATTTGTATTTCATAGTTCTGTTTGCCCAGCCCCACCCATGTGATTACAGACATTGAGATACATGTTTAAGAAAACATGTATTCAGATCTGGGCTGTACATATTGAGGTGAGGTGAAAGGATATATATTTTAAAAGACCCATTTTTGTTTTTCCTTAGATCATGGGAAGTGTAGTTGTGGCTTCTGCCAGTGTGATGCCGGATGGAAAGGAGAAAACTGTAACTGCACAACGCGCACAGATACCTGCATGTCCAGCGTCGGCCTGCTGTGCAGTGGCCGCGGTACCTGCGAGTGTGGGGTCTGTCAGTGTACTCAGCCTGGTGCTTATGGATCTACCTGTGAGAAATGCCCCACCTGCCCTGATTCCTGCACCATTAAAAAGTGAGTTTGTTAGATATAAAGAGACAATGTACCATCAACCAGAGTCCAACCTCAAAATATTATGATGTTTTAGGCAGAAAATCTATAACCTTTTAAAGCTTAAGCAAACATGAAAGTTTTGTCTTGAGGTTGGCAGTAGAGGAAATGCCTCAGAGCTTGTTTCCCAGGGTGTACTTAACAAATTCCATGCAATCTACCGTGACATTAGTTTATGAGACCCAAAGATGACATTTTGACCTCAGAGTAGTTCAAAATGGGAACATGAATATGGACAGTAAACCCCCCTACATTATTGTGTTTTTGTGTTTTACAAACTTTAAAATTTGTAAATGGCCCTGCGACAGACTGACGACCTGTCCAGGGTTTTATCCCGCCCTCACCTAATGTGAGCTGGGATTGGCTCCGGCATCCCCCCTGACCTGGAAACGGATAAGTGGTAGAAGATGAATGAATGAATGAATGAATGAAAATTTTGACTTTTTGTGAGAAGTTTGCATTTCAGCTTCCTCCCACAGTCCAAAGGATGCCTCTCCATGTCAGCCATGTGGTCCAGGGTGTACCCGCCCTCTTCAATAGTTAGCTGGGAGCTCACACATGATCCTAGAATGATAAATGGTATTGAAAATGAATGGATGAAAATATGAATATCCATTAAAGATCCCATGTTATTAGCTGTTTTCAGGCTCTGCAACTCGCTGGAAACATAAATTGGAGCAGAGAAATGGAAAGATTGTGATGTTTTAACATTTCAGGATGAAATAACTACTCCCACACATTAAACAAATTCAAATGCAGTTCCACGTACAGCAGTAAAAAGGTCAGCCTTCTCCCATGGCCTTGACAGTCAGCAGATACTAACACAGGTTCATCTTGACATATCTATGCTCTTTGTGTTTTTAATCTTTCATCCACTGGGAGATGAGACGCACGTTGCTACTGAGTAGAATCAGTAGAGTAAACTTGAAATTGTATAAAGTTTACAGATTAGAACTCTGTTTGCAGGAAATGTGTTGAGTGTCAGCACTTCAACAGAGGGCAATACATCGAAGACAACAGCTGCAGCCGAATCTGCAAAAATGAAATCGTAGTTGTGGATGAAATTGGTGAGAAGTCTTCCATCTTTTATTCCTTTACTAATTCTGAGCTCCTGTGCAATTGTGCCATTTTTCATGTGTTGATATATATGTTGTTTTACATTACCTTTAATAATTTCATTAACTGTGTCTCTTCCCATATTCTTATTTCATCTTTATCCCAGTTTTTCATGACACAAATGCAGTGAATTGCTCATACAAAGATGAAAACGACTGCGTGGTGCACTTCCAGTATTACGAGGATGAAAGTGGCA
Organism: Remorina albescens; assembly: GCA_034769265.1. NCBI lineage: Eukaryota > Metazoa > Chordata > Actinopteri > Carangiformes > Echeneidae > Remorina > Remorina albescens. Next base: position 6,550,749 of record CM068493.1, read on the forward strand.
AATCCATTCTGTTTGTGTTGAAAGAGCCAGGTACTGTAAACGTTTCTGTGCATGTTTCAGACATTTATCTGCCACAGGGATGTGCATCATCATGTTTTTGGTGCACTATTAGGGCAGAAAAATGTGTTATTTATGCCGCATCACAGCATTTTTAAGTTGGACTCTGGTAAAAGGTAATTTGTATCTTTAAATTTAAGGAACTCATTTATTGCATCAAGAATGTTTTTCGAGAGAATTTTCATATATTCTCTAAAAAAAAACCACTCTGTGACACCACAGAAACCAAAATACATTAGTGTCCTAAAATGTTGTCAGTGGAGTGTCTGACTCCGGAGTGAGTGTGCTCCACTGCTCAACAACCATCAAAGTAAAACTATGATTGGGAATTAATTAACTTTTTGAATTAACCCTCTCTGTCTCTCATCTACCAGAGTGCCCTGAGGGTCCAGACATTTTGGTTGTGCTCCTGGCAGTGGCTGGGGCCATTCTGCTTCTAGGCCTTGTTGGCTTGCTCATCTGGAAGCTGCTAGTCACCATCCACGATCGCAGAGAGTTTGCCAAGTTTGAAGAGGAGAGAGCCAAAGCCAGATGGGATACGGTGAGTGTCTATAATTTACAATCGAAAAAATCCTGCAAAAGGATGTAACAAATCTATCATTTGAGACACAAACAAAGGAGCAGGATGAGTCGAAAGCAATTTTCAGAACATTTCAGGAATGAAGTACCATCTTCAATAAGAGTGGCTGTAGGGCAGCAACTAACTGACTCGTCTTTTTTTCCCAAAGGCCAACAATCCTTTGTATAAAGGAGCCACTTCCACCTTCACCAACATAGCATACCGAGGCAATTAACTACTAAACGGGATCAGACAAACTCAGGGTTCAACGACAAAGATGGAATGTAGAAGCACTGAGACGGGAAGAAGCTCACATTTTCATGTGACAAACTACTGTAGCTGAAGAGTAGTTATCACTGTCAACAATGTGATGTAATAATTGTACATATTGTAAAACTAAAATAAATAGAAATGTTAATATAAGTCACAGGTGGTTGCATGACCTTTGGTTTCCGTTTATGGCTCAATCAGATTGAAGTTCAAACAATTCCACTGTCAGGTTACACTACTGCAATATTTGTTGTTTGGGATTTTCTGGTATTCATTTTTTTGTTTTTATTTTTCATTTTTGAAATTGTTCATATTTCTAATTCCTTTTCCAGATGGATAGGATTCTTACATTGAATAATACGCTAAATTGGCACTGTCAAAGCAGACTACATTATTTTAAACATGATCAAGGGCTTTCATGTACATTCAGTTTTCCTTTTTTCCTAATCCAGAATTGTTTATCATAGTGGCTTTTATAAGAATGTAGCACTGTGTGGAGTAGTTAAATGATAACCCTGGGATTTCTTAATGTAAGGTTTATTTTCCCATGTCTCTGAGGGTAAATAACTGAAGACAAAAAGCTTTGCAGTCTGTCAACCATTGAGCAAGAATGATATACACAACTGCTAACCAGCTGCTCCAGTGTAATGAACGGGGCATCTGATGCAACATAGTGTCCATTTTAAATTCCTGTTTTTGTCATCAACAGGATCAGGTTGCTATTATAAGTATCTGAATATGTTATAGATAGGATTCTCACTGACATGGACCTTCTTATTAAATCAAATAATAAGATAGTGTTTAACTTTTTCTCTGTATTTAATGCCAACAGACTCCATTAACAAAAACTATCATTTTACTGTTTGCTGGTCTTCCTTGATCTGTTAGTTTGATGTGATCAGATGCTCCGTTGTTTACATTGCAGCAGCTCATATAACATTCTTGGTTAAGATTGGACTGATTATAAAGATTTTTGTCCAGATTAATTATAATGCCTCTAAAATCCCGCCGTTATCCTTTGACTACAGCCTTTATGCTGACCTGGTTTACAGTGATTATTGTGGTCCATATTGTTTAAAATCCATAGAAATGGATCAAATATTAAATGTATAAATGCTGTTAGATGTTTGTTTTGTTTTGTTTTGTCACTGCATCATCACCAGTTTTTTGTGTTTGTTGGAAAAGATTTATTGCTCATTTTATTTGTAAAACTGCTTAGTGAAATTGAACTATATATATATATATATATATATATATATACTGCTATACAAAATTACTATAGTGTTTATTTGTGTAAATGGGCAGATTATATGAATACCGGCCATAATGCCATGTATTGAACTTGTTCTTTTGTAATCCCTCCATGGGAGTTCATTGTGAGCGGTATTTTTTCTGTACAGCTCTGGTCCTCTCTCAGGACATAGCCTGAGAGCTCACTGCATCCTTGTTCGTTTACCTTTTGCACATTTTTTTATTACAATTTGGCTCTTATTCTTTGTACAGAGGGGATGCATAAAGACTCAGTGTATCTGACTTTACCAATTTTTTTGCGTGATTCTTGACATTTGAGTTCCTCTCAGCTGATTTACAAAAGCCTAAAAGACAAGTTATTTGAGAGTCATTCTTGACATCAAGGCAATAAGTGCTAAAAATAAATAGAGAAATGCCATCCTTCTGTACTTACTCTGGGAGATGTTCCTGTTCCTGTCCTTGACTGTGCCTTTTGGGTAATATAATAACTCTATGCTGTCTAGAGGTGCTAAAGAGTGTGTGGTGACACAAACACAAAGATGCCCAGCAATCTCTTTATAGCCAGCCCAAAAATGGTGGTTAACTTGCACCTTAATAAGACACCACTGTGGCTATGTGCACATTCAATTTTAGTCATCTACTGCAAATCCACATGTGTCAGAGATGAACACACTAATAATTAACACTTAAGCTCTTAAAAACTGTAGATTGAAATGTCTCTCTCTGCTAATAACTCCCATCAAGGAAAGACTTTAATTACAGCTACTAAGCTACTATATCAACCTGTAGAGCTGTGTAAACCCATGGCTTGATGGCTTGTCAGAAATACATTCTGATCAATTCACAGCTAAGCAAAAAAAAAAAAAAGTAATCAGGAAGCAGCAGGAGCTACGGAGACAGGCAACCCTCAATTTATTTTGTCTTTAGCCTAAGAGGTGCGACCTTTACTTTTCCAGTTCTACTTGCTCATAGAAGCAGGCCTTCCTCAAAAGCCATTCAAAAAGCCCAGAGCCCCTACAGTCTGCTTTGTTAGAGCACAAAAGTAAAACTTATAATGTTGGCGGGAGTCCAGAAACAACAGGAAAAGGAAATGGAAGCTGAGATGACAAAAACCACAAGACCACACAAAGCTGCAGACTGGCAGAGCGCGAGAGGGAAAAGGAGCTTAAGGAGGCCAAACAAGTAAACAGCCTTTTACGGACTAAAAGCACCCACACGTGTACTTGTCCTCACGTCACAGCATTTTCACATTCCTCATATCTAATTGGTGCTGTGAGTAGAGTAGCTATTTTATCTGCATCCTGTTTCATTCAAAACAGCAGCTACACCATTTGACCAGCGTACCAGCTTCATAGGATCAAGGCTGGCTTTGCTCTGGGATGTCACCTTGACCCAGTGGAGGGAGTGGACAACAGGAGAATGATGGCAAAACTATCTTCCCTGTTGGAGAACATCTCCCACACCAGGCAGTACTAGCTATCAGATCTGTGCAATCTCATCAGCAATAGGCTGACACACCTGTGGTTAGTTAAGGGGAGACAACATGTCCTTCCTTCCTTCCTGATGCTGTCAGTAGATCCCTCCCCCCCCCCCCCACACACACACACACACACACACACAAAATCTCTCTTGTCTTCAACCTGATACTTTTTGGAAATAAAAATTATCAGCATGTCAGCAAATGTGTCAGCACACCCTGTTCATAGCAGCTTGATGAAGTAGTGCTGTATCAGTACACTATGTATTTCCTTATTAATCAACTTGAGGTTAAAAATACAGCTACAACAAATATGCAGTCTGTTAGTATCTTACTGGCAATGTCTACCTCAAATATGTTTTGTCTTTGTATTTTTTAAATGAATTACTTGCTAGTGACACTTAGAAATCAGAACATGGGGAAATAGTAACTCCACTTAGCTTTCATAGTCTAATCTAATATATTTTCTCAGTGGTATGTTGTTGCATCTCTCCTGTCTTCTGCTGAACATCACAGTTCACTATTGTTCTAAATGTTAAATTTCTATCTGTTCTACTGGGGATCTTTGTAAATGTTGATCAGTCCAGATGACTTTATAGTCGGTACAACAAACAGGTGAAGATTGTTGCAGGTCTAGTCAATGACATCTTCTACGAAGTGCATACATTCTTTCAAAAGACAAATATAAAATCTTTGCCATCATGCATTCTGAAAACCACACTTGACACATGACTGTTCTCTGTCAAAAATACTTATCGGGAAATACCTACATTGAGGCCAAAATATAAATGTTGTGGTGTGATGGTTCCTGTAGCAAGACCAGAGTGCAGGGGAGTGGTTCATGTCCTGGTGTTAATCCTAAATATGGTTACAGAAGGCAATTCAATAATATGAGTAATAATTCAATAATGCGTGTGAGCAAGCTCTTCATCTCTATACCAGTAACAAGTAAACACAGTTGTTTTTTTATTTTATATGAGGCCTTTCAATCCGAGCCCGCTGCTCACGCAGTCAGTATGTCTCACCAGTAAAGGTAATCTTGGTGTGTGTCTCCCTCTGCTGTGTGAACACTGAGCTGCTCACCTGCAGCCCACCTGTAGATGTGCAGCGTTTAAGTTCATTTGGTTGAGGAAAAAACAGAAAAGAAAAAAGTTGATTAGTTTGTTCATTTGGTTGTGAGTTGTAAGTGGAGCTTACAAATCACAACCAAACGACCAGTCATGACTAGAATAATGCGGACACACAGTGTTATGTGCGAATAGACGCAGGAAAAGATACGAGGGAAAAATATTCCGATGTGCTTGTCCAGATTAATTAAACGTATGAGTTTTACCCCTGGGGAAAGCTGTTATTTCCCAGGGTTAATGAACGCAGCACAGTTAAACGTACGTCGTTCTTCCTTCCTGTGCGTCAGTTCCAACATGGCGGCGCCCCATGCCGCGTCCGCAGTGGAGCCAGGCAGCGGTGAGACCGGGCTGATCCTGCCGGATCCCTCCACCGGAGACCCGAAGAGACCTCAGTTCGGGACCCGGTTCCTTACAGACCCGCGGCAGGTGTTTCAACACAACGCATGGTCAGTGACTTTTCCGAGAAGTCTCAGAAAAGCTGTCATTTGGGAGCTATCAATGATTGTTATTTTCAGTTTATTGTTTTGACTAGATGGATTTATATTATGTTGTGACATTTGGACGTACAAAAGGCTAGAGATGTAAGATGCTAAAATAATAAAAGTAAATTAATCAGCAGATCATTTATTCCAAATTATTTGGCTTGATGAAATGAAGAGAAAAGTGAAAATTATTATCCCTCTAAACTTGAAGTGAATTGAAATATTTTGTGAAGTATGTTTCATTAATAGATGAATTGATCGATTGCTTTCCATCTCCAAGTGCTATCAAAAAGTGTTGCTATCTAACATCACTGTATGAATTGATCAGAATAAGATCTATATTCCAACACAACACATGACATCTGAATGGAAATTAAAATACTTTTTAAATATTGACTGAGATTCCAAACGTCGCTTCACCCACACTGGATAACAGTTTTCTGTTGTCAACAGGGACAATGTGGAGTGGACTGAGGACCAAGAAGCAGCTGCTAAAAAAAAAGTCCAGGAAAACAGTCAGCCTCTATCTCCAGAGAAACAAGGTTGGGATGTTTTTGCCAAGAGTCATGACTCTAAAAGAGGACTGTGTCCCCCAATGTGATGTACACATTAATTTTCCGTGTGCTAATAAATACAGATATTGACCTTCACTTTATAACTTAATCTTTTTATTTGTATTATATATTACATGTTATATTAAATCATTTTTGATGATTGAAAAAACAAAACTAGATCGGCAGCTGTTAATTAACAACAATTAATCCTCTCCTTTGCTTATGCATTGTATTTGTCCTACCAAGCCGTTTTGATCTTCTTTGCGATGATTTGTAAACCTGGTAAAATGCACTAGATTATGATTTTAACACTGGCTTTCAATGCCTTACTTTCTCTTGCAGACGAATATGACAGTCGTGCCAACGAGTACTGGAATGATTTTTACACAATCCATGAGAACCGTTTCTTCAAAGACCGTCACTGGCTCTTCACAGAGTTCCCAGAGTTGGCCCCTCAGTGCAGCCAGAATCATGAATCCCATCCTGATGGCTCTGCCACAGATGATGGTCAGCAGGACAACCTGAATCGAGAACAAAGCAGAGAAGTTGCTGATGGTGACTTTCCTGGCTCCTCTGCCACTTATCGCATTCTGGAGGTGAGAGGTTAATTTGTAAAAAGGTACTTAATCTTGCCCCAAACACATTTAATGACAAAGAAGTGCTTACTTTACTGCAATTGCATCGCAGCAGGAAGTAGTTTTATCTCTGCAACTTGTTAGCCGTTTTCAGTAACTCTGTAAAAATTAACATTTTTGTGAATTGTGTCTTTTAGATCAGATGCTGGAAAATAAACAGGTTGCATTAAATTTTAAGGATGTATAGGTTGTCTATTAACTATAGAAAGCTGTATTTCTTGGGGGAAAAATTCTTTATATGTAGCTGTTTGTCAGTGAGTGAAAACTCAAGTGGAGTCAAAATCACATATGAATTGATGTACAGGTTGGCTGTGGTGTGGGGAACACAGTTTTTCCAATTCTGAAGACCAACAAGTAAGTACAGATGAGCCCCAGACGTTTTAAGGTTACAGGCCATATTTTAACATTTAAGAGTAACAACCACTGAAAGATCCACTAAACTGCAGCTCTGCTTCTCACAGTGACCGTGGACTTTTTATTTACTGCTGTGATTTCTCCAGCACTGCTGTGGAACTGGTCAAGGTGAGATGATTGGGCTCATTCAATGATAATGTAGCACTTACCTCAGGTTGTGGGCTAACTAATGAATTAAAATTACCTTCTTGTTACCAGACTAATCCTGAGTTTGACCCTGAGCGCTGCTTCGCCTTTGTTCACGACTTGAGTGATGTGGAAGCCAATTACCCCGTCCCTGAAGGAACTCTTGACGTTATAGTGCTAATCTTTGTGCTATCAGCACTGCATCCTAACAAGTACAAACTTATTTTCCTCCAAGTTTCCTTCTTCACTTCTTTTCTTGTTTTCACACAGTGTGATAATTAAAAATTGCTCAGATTGTCCCAACATCTCATCCCTGTCCTAGAATGCAGTCGTCCATCAGTAGATTAGCTCGACTCCTTAAACCTGGGGGAGTGATGCTGCTCAGGGACTATGGGCGCTACGATATGGCACAGCTTCGCTTTAAGAAAGGTTGCTTTTTTAGTTTCAGAACTGATTTCTGCATTAGGCCACACTCAAGCAATTTTTTGCATTTTGGAATTTTAAATTACAAAGTATTGTGCTCATAAATTTGTAAAGGAATATTGAAGACCACATTTGCAACAATTGGTATTGGGATGTATTCTCTGTTTTATAATGGCACTCTTGAAAATAATATAGCAGTAAATTGATGTGTAAGTGCATTCAAAGCTTGCAGTTTGATATAGAATCCACAGACACATCATATCCTCTTACTTCTTTTAGGAAGGTGCTTGTCAGAAAACTTCTATGTCCGAGGTGATGGAACAAGAGTGTATTTTTTTACACAAGGTAATGGGTGACAATGTATTATTATCATTTTGCAGATTAGTGCTTTGATTCACAGAGTAATGTATATGAAAATATTTCTTTGCTCATTTTATTTCAGATGAACTTCATGAGCTGTTCACTGAGGCAGGGCTTGAGAAAGTACAGAACCTCGTAGACAGAAGGCTGCAAGTGAACAGGGGCAAACAGCTCACCATGTACAGGGTGTGGATCCAGTGCAAGTATCGCAAGGCTCCACTTGGGCTACCTGAGACCCAGGACTGAGGCAGAGGGGAGGAACCCCGCCCGGCTTGACCTTCAACCACAACTGAAACTAGGGCTGAGATCAAGGTGGTTCTGGCTTTTCTCAGAAAATGTGTCGAAATTCGGGTGCTCTATTTTGATTTTGCTAAACGGAATGCAACTGCTACATACTACAAAACTCTACCATCTCAGTTGCAGTGGTGTTGACAGACTGTTTTATGACCAGTGTTTCCGGTGGTGCTGCAATCACAGCTACAAGACTGAAGATTTCTCATTTTCTGCTGATAAGTTCAATAAATGGAGAAAGGGCTTGTTAACCCCAAAATAAGTCTCTTTTCTGCCAGAAGCTGTTTTTAACGAGCTGGTGTTTTGATAAAAAAAATGCATGGTTTTAACACTTAATGGCCTTTTTGTACATGGACGATGAATAAAAATCGAAACTGCAACTCCAGTGGCTATTTCATGATTTGGCATTTCTTTGATTATTGCTTCTTATGCCACCTTATCTGCCAACACGGTATCTTGAATGCCTCAATCTTTGTTCTTGCTTAAATGGGGTCTTTTAAAATAACATTCCCTTTGTAATTTATTGATGTTATACAAGTACAGTATGTGGGTGTGAATATGATGGTGATGGTAACTTTGTGGTAAGTGATCATTTTAGTTTAGTTTGGTTATGTGGGTGGGCGCTGTTAAATTGTGTGGCGCACACGGAGATTTGCCATTGGTCCACACCAGAGAGTTGGGGCAGGCTTGGTCTGAGCTAAGGTGCACATTCTTGATCAATCTCACGAGAAAATATGAGATTTTACTGATTATTGTTTACATTGCAAGAACATGAGAACGGAACCGAATCGATCCGGATTCAGGTAAAAACGGCTTACGACAGCACAACTCCCGAAACAGATTGGGTTTCTCCCCCGCAGCGCCCAAGGAAGGCAACTGGATGCGAACTTTGTTTTGATCGACCTGAGAGAAAGACCCGAAATCCATCGCACCACCGGGGGAGTAGAGGAGAGGGGGGGGGGGGGTAACTAACGTTGGGTTAAAGACATCATTTACACCTGGTGAAAAACGAAGGATCTCGAGGGGGGCCATTGTCTGCAAGGACGGTACCCAACCTAGGCACGGTATGGTCCTCGGGGACAGGGATGTTATGGGGATCCCCGCCTAAGGAGTGCAGAAACGCGGGTTTGGGATACCCGGAGCTGTCGAGGCCTTCGAGGGGATCCTCCGTCGTCTGCCTTGAGCCAAACCGCACGGTCCCGTGTCACGACCGTTAACAATCAGCACGCAAGGATCGAGGCTGTGGATGCGGCCTAGCCTGGGAGGGTCTGCCGAGCACCGGGGAAACAACAGGGACGGCTTTAGGGTTAACAACAGGCCCTTCGGAGGACCGATAAAATATTAAAGTACAGTAAGTATCTCGTTAGGGTGTCGAACAAAATCATATATCGACATATATGCCTCGTTAGGGCAAGTCCTGGCGTCGTGGTCCGAGCACCTGACAACAGAGCTGGGATGCTGCTTTTTGACAGACGGGTTAACTTTAGCATGCTAGCTATCTAATGTTAGCTACCCTCTCTAAGTTACTGATATAAATTACAGTTCCTGGCCGTAGTCTGGATGATATATTTTTGTTTCTTGGAGGTTTTCTACTCAGGCGACTAGAAGTAGTCGTTTATAAATCAACATTTTCCTAATTTGGATACGTTTATTTACTGAATATTATGTAGTGTTACTAGCTAACGTTAACTGTTAGCTCCAAGGATGCTATGCTAAGTGATGGTACGCTCGTTAGCTCATGTACTCAGTGCTAGCTAGCTACCTCGCTTATTATTCACTGATGTTTCGGGTTTTAAATCGTCACAGGGGCCAATATATTGTTTACCCGACCAGAAAAGCTTCGTGGTTTGGAGTTATCCAACAAAAAGGAGTAAAATGATTTCCTAAATGGACAGGAATGCCGCAGGATTTTTCTCTTAACGTATGCGAGCCACAGACAGAGCAGCCAGTGTTGGGCGTGTAACTTAAACGTTAACCTTTGAACAAGCTAGCAAGCCGGGCACTTATTGTCCATTGTGGCCTTTTCCATTGCTGTTGAGTATAATTGGCAGTCCCTCCATTAGTGACCTTTCAAAACTCCAGCGCCATGTAACTCAGGCCTATAATGCCAGGGCGTTATCACATGATGCTATAATTTTCCAAGCAGTTACTTTTTGCCATTTTCATAGAGTACCTGAATTGTATGGCTGCTTCTTGGTTAACACACATGATAGTGGAAAACATTGTTGTCAAATCTATTGTTGACTCCAAACAGGAATTTTCCACATCCATTTTGCTAAAAACTGCCAGTGACTCATCACGTCTTTGAAACTGTGACCTGTCACTCCCATTTGAATATTTCAGACCTCAAAATGCCTTCCTTAATCTCTGGTCTTGTCTCTGCAGCCATGATGGAAGAACTGCATAGCCTGGACCCCCGGCGGCAGGAGCTTTTGGAGGCTCGCTTCACCGGGGTTGGAGTGGCTAAGGTTTGTGTTACAACAGATGCCGCGGAGATGGAGCACAGGAACGCTCTCCTGTCAAAGTTCTTATAATCCCAGATTTTCTTGATTATACATTTTTGTGAATCCCTTCCTTTCTTTGTCTCACTCTGCCTCAGTATCATTGCACTGTTTTGCCTGGACGGGCTTGGCCCCACTCCTTTTCTTTGTCTGTCTCTGGAGAAGGTTGAGCTGTGTCTGTGTTTTTTGGCTGGTGTGATATGGCATCTCTCCCTGGCTCATGATGTAGTGGCTGTATACCCAAGTGGCAACGCCTGCCAAAAAGGCCACAGACGGGACAGGGGTGGTAGGGGGTTAAGGAGTGGAGGCCAAGGAGGAATGCAGAAATAGTTCTTGACCAGGTGTGAGTGGAGGCAGTATTTAGGCCTACAGTTTCTTTGCTCACTACATGGTGGAAGCTGTCTTTTGGAAGGTGATCTTGGAACAGTTAGGGAGTGAGAGTCAGTGCCAGGAGTGGGCCCCGTGCCAGCCATAGGCAGAGCTGAGCCCAGAGCATGGCATGGCTGCTGCCGCAGAGAAAATGGCGGTTCTTGCTAAGGCATCATGCCATAGCATCCCTGTATGACAAGAGATGAGATGTTTGTGGGGGCGAAGTGAGTGAGAAGTGTGTCAACAAATGGCTCTGAAGACATATGGGTTGATTGTCTAAAAGCCCTTCGATGTCATGGAGTCGCTTGGAGTTTTTATTTTTTATTTTCTTGACCTTGAGCAGCCATGCACTCAAAAGGACTGCTGCTCACTCTGCCATCACTGAGTTGGCATAAAAAAAAAAAAGGAAATTGTTATTCTTTGTGGACCAACAGCCAGCACACCTTTAGGTAATAGAACAGAGAGGGCCTACTAAAATTATTGGAAAGTGTGTTTCCTTTGAACAAGTTTGATACAAATTTTTGGGAGAAAGGAGGAATGGAAGGTGTCAAAACAAGCTGTCATCCTTAGATCAAGCAGAGCATCTTTTGTCGGCTTTCTCCACTGAGAGAAGAAAAGAATGATTAAGACTTTGGTGAACGTTATCTAAAGGTGACACAGAGGGAAGAATACATCCCCAGCAGTATGCCTAATGTTCAGCCATTTTAGGAGGGTTCAGTGAGAGAGTCTAGTGTGCCTTGAATCACTAAGTATCTCTTGCTGATTGGACAGTGCCTGCAGAATTCTGATGGGATTTGATTGACTGACAGGCATCACCAAGGGAACCTGCAATAGGATTGATGCAGGTCTAGATTCAGTGAGGACCCAATCCTCCACATCCCTTCCCTCAGTTTGTCAACCCTTTTACCCTTCTTTTTGACCCCTGTGTATGCACTCTCTAACAAGTGTATGTGTATCAGACAACTACACATGCACTCATTCCTGAAGACGCATGCTTCATGCATCTTTGTATTTATTTGCCGAACATTTTTAAGTATTTTTACCAAATTTTAACAGGGTTCGGGTCAGAATCAAAATGAGTCATCTAATCAGAGTCTATGCAGTGTGGGCTCGCTCAGTGATAAAGAGCTAGAGGTGAGTGCGACACATTGACAGGATTTCTGCCGACTATCTCGTTTTTACTTCACCATACATTTGGTTGGTTCACACTCACTGCTTTTCTGACAGACGCCTGAGAAAAAAGCAAATGACCAGAGAGTGAGAAAACGGAAAGCAGACCACTTTGACAGCAGTCAAGGTATGTTTGTCACTCTGCTATGATACTCTCATTATGTATCCCAAATAACTAGCCTCACTTTGAATTCCCGTACTCTCTCTTCCAGGCAAAGCAGGAGCAAGGGGACATAAAATTAGTGATTATTTTGAGGTAAGTGGGAGAGAATTGCCCAAATTTTTTATGCACTGAATGTGTGTATAGCAAAGCTCATGTCTTCTAAAATGCCCTAAGTATTGGGTGCATAACTTTTCATACTTATCTTTCTAACGTCTCTTTGAAGCCATCTTGGCCTTTCCATTGAACTGCTTTCCTATTCGTCTCTCTTTACGTGTCTGTTAGTTTGCGGGAGGTAGCGGTCCTGGTACCAGCCCTGCCAGGGGAATTCCACCAGTGGTCCGCTCTTCCCCACAACACTCCCTGTCCAACCCCCCTGTCACGGTGAGCATGTTTGCTCTGTAGTCTCGTGCTTCTTCTTTTTTTTTTGTAATCTCTTAACACACTTTCCTGCCATTATCTTCTCTGCTTCTTATTAACACCAATTACAGGTGGAAGGAATCTGATATGGCATGTGTAGAAATGTTTATTAAGTGTGTGTTTGTCTGTCTTCCTTCAACAGCTAACACCAAATAAAGCAATCATGAGCAATGCATTACAGAAATATAATTTCCTAATATAAATTCAAATATACACACAGGTAATTAAATCATAAAAGGGTTTGGATGAACCTGTTGCACACAGATGTTCTCTTTTGACTTTTCCCTTTAACTGAAGACTTAACACCTTTAGCAATAATAAAACCAGCACAAAAGTGTTGAAATAGTTTTACTTTTTTTGTCTCTCTCTCTCTCTCTCTCTCTCTCTCTCAGTGAAAATTCAAGTTTCTTATGCTTGTGTTACCTAATTTTGCATGTCTACAGTTTCTGGTCATTATTTTTATGCAGCTTTCTTGTGCCAGATAGGGGCTTATGTTTAATGATGACTGGCAGCTCCAGTTCTCGAGGAGTTCTTGTTTGTGAGGAATTCACACACTTAAGGCATGCTCTTTATGTGTGAGTTTTTCACTGGATCAATGTGTGTGCCTCCAGGTGCAGCAGGGAAGCCCCTCCTCTGTGAGCTCAGCCAACACAGAACATTCGTCATGTTCGCTGAAGCCTGCTTCTCTTCACATGCTCCACAAAGCCACACAGGTACTCAAAACGCTATCGGGGTTGCCTAGATTATAATTTGATTTAACTACTACAATTCAAAAGGTAGTGGTTAAATGGTTGTCATGTTACTAGAAATATTATTAACTGGAAGATACTGTGCACTGCATTTGTCACTGATACTTAATGATGCACCATTAATGTTTTGTCCTCACTGTACCTTGTAGTCTGAACTTACTATAGAGAAACTAACAGCAATGGAGAACAACAAGAACTCTGACCTGGAGAAGAAGGAGGGCCGAATAGACGATTTGCTCCGGGTACTAATCTTATTACATTTCATCCCTGTCACTCTGCTTGAGATTTTCAATGATTTTGAAAATATCATGTTCTCTGTTTGACTAGACGCTCAAAGAATATCAAGAGTTTACACATTCCCTTTGTCTGTCACTTATGCTAACCCCAAAATTGTGTTTATTGTTTTTCTATGCTTATTTGCGTGTTGTGATTTAGGCAAATTGTGATCTGAGGAGGCAGATTGATGAACAGCAGAGGATGCTGGAACGATACAAAGAACGCTTAAATAAATGTGTGACCATGTCGAAGAAGTTGCTGATTGAAAAAGTATGTTTGCTGAATAGCAGTGTAATTATTTATTTATTTAATTTATTACAGTGGTTTAGTCATTTTGGAGTTTTGACATGGGTTAGTTTTCGGGGCTCTAATTTTACCTGTGTTTCTCTGCTCTACCCTCAGTCAAAACAAGAGAAGATGGCATGTCGGGACAAAAGCATGCAGGACAGGCTTCGACTAGGCCACTTCACCACAGTTAGACATGGTGCATCCTTCACTGAGCAGTGGACGGATGGATATGCCTTCCAAAACCTCATCAAGTGAGGCTCATTATTTTTGTGATTTTAAAATAACTACATTAGCTAAGTAGTAAAATCATACCATAAAGAACAACATGCTTTTCTGTATATGATGTATATGTATAGATATTGTTTGTTATCTTTAATAATCAGGACTGATAGCCTTACATGAGGATATAGTATTTTCAAATAAAAAAATGGTAAATTATACACAGATAAACCAGGAAAATTAATTAGGTCTATATTTCACACTAAAGCTCCATCTGTTTTCAGACAACAAGAAAGGATCAATTCTCAACGAGAGGATATTGAAAGGCAGAGGAAGCTTCTGGCCAAACGCAAGCCACCTTCTATGGTCCAGACACCACCTCCAAGCCTGGAGCAAAACAAACGTAAAAGCAAGGCTAATGGAACAGAGAGTGAAGCGTACGTTTTGTTTGATTATTATCTTTTCTTTTATACCAGTTTTTCCCCTCCTGCATGTGTGTTTGAAGTTGCACTTAGGTCACGTCTGTATTTTTGCAGATTATCACAGGCAGAGTACCACGAGCAAGAGGAAATCTTCAAGCTAAGACTAGGCCATCTTAAGAAGGTAATGCTGGATATATTTGGTTTGACATAGAGTATTTAATATGGTCTTATTTAGCAGTTTTGTTAATGGCACAGCTTTTGATATTTATACTCTTGTTCTTTGCAGGAGGAAGCTGAGATCCAGGCAGAGCTGGAGAGGTTAGAGCGAGTGAGGAACCTACACATTCGTGAGCTGAAAAGGATCCACAATGAGGATAATTCCCAGTATGATTTCCTCCTTTATGTTCCTTTCCACAGTGGTTTGCATTGCAATGGCCCTTTGCACTATCAAGTTCATGAACTTATGTTATTGTATTTTGTGTTTTGTTTTTTGTTTTGTTTTTTTTCCACCCTGCACAGATTTAAAGATCATCCTACATTAAATGACCGATACTTGCTGCTCCATTTACTTGGACGGGGTGGTTTTAGTGAAGTTTACAAGGTAAGATATCAAGAATGCTAGGTTGTTTTGAACCTTATTTTTGTTTCTTTTTCTTTAATTAAATGTTGACCTTTGCCAAAATAGCTTGTAGAATTAGGCATGTCAGTAACTTGACAGGCTGAGCAATACATACTTTGGGAAATAGCTAGGGATGCATGTTTCATAACTCAAAGTTGACATCATCGAAATCTGTTGTCACCTGTGTAAAAAATATGTATGAGCAAAGCGGGTTAATATGAAACACCAGATCTCAATGCACCTAATTTGTGCCAAATGCAGCTCATAGCTGATGGGAAAAATTTGTTCGCAGGCTTTTGACTTAACAGAGCAAAGGTATGTTGCAGTCAAAATCCACCAGTTGAACAAGAACTGGAGAGATGAAAAGAAGGAAAATTATCACAAGTGAGTAAACAGCTCTTACAGCAACACAATGGTGTATTTACTATTGGAAAGATTCAGAATATCCAATTTTGAAATGAAATTAATCATTTAAATGTTCTAAATGCATTGTTTTTCCCTTTTTCTTTTTTTTTTTTTTTTTTTAGACATGCATGCAGAGAATATAGAATCCATAAAGAGCTGGACCATCCACGAATAGTTAAACTCTATGACTACTTTTCGCTTGATACTGACTCGTAAGTAGTAATTTTTTTATTATTATTATTTAATACTTACAAATGCCCTCTGCTTAATATTGCTATGTAAAGCCTTTAACTTTGCTTTAACTTAATATCCCAATTTTGCTGACATGGAGATATACTGGGATGCTCACCTTTCCTTGTTTTCAACCAGGTTCTGCACAGTCCTGGAGTACTGCGAGGGCAATGACTTGGACTTCTACCTGAAGCAGCACAAGCTAATGTCAGAGAAAGAGGGCCGCTCCATCATCATGCAGATTGTTAATGCCCTCAAGTACCTCAACGAGATCAGACCTCCCATTATCCACTATGACCTTAAACCTGGTGCGTCTAAATGCCACAGTGACTGTTACGCTCTAAGCGCTTGCATGATCTTGTTTTAGTATTGTTACCACAGCGTTTCTACAAATTAAATTAGCAGTGATACTGTTGAATTAACCTCTTGGATATACAGCTGCAGCTACTTTAGTGTTGAGTTTTTATTCTGGATCACATGTAGCTAAAGACATGGACACACAGCATTTGTTTAACTAATAGTTTTGATTAACTCACCTTGACTGATTGGACCAAGATCTAAATATGGTCCAGCTTCAGTTGACAGTATAGGATGAAATCATACAGTGTGAATAATTTGAGATGGTTTTGTTTCTAATGTAGTTGTGGCTTATTATTCCATTAAGATTGACTACAACATGTTTTAATTTTGAGTTTAGCAGACAATCACTGTTCTTTTACAGATCTTACTCATCTATAGTATAATTAAAATTTTTGACTCAAACTGTGCATATGGATCTGAACCCTGCTGAAGGTAATTTCATACATGCATATCCTTCCGTCACCCTGCTTAGGCAACATCCTCCTGGTGAACGGCACTGCTTGTGGGGAGATCAAGATCACAGACTTTGGCCTTTCAAAGATCATGGATGATGACAGCTATAACTCTGTGGATGGGATGGAGTTGACGTCACAGGGAGCAGGGACGTACTGGTAAGATTGGAGGGATGCCATCCTCTGCAATGTAGTAAAATCCTTTTTATTTCTACCACTGAACCTCCTTCCCATGGGTCAAATTTATCCTAGGTAATGGGGCTGACATATTTCTTTATGCTTGAGTGCATTCTCATATCGCAGTCTTTTAGGAAGTCATTTGCTTTATGGAGGAATTTTTCCTCAGAATTACATGGGCTTTCAACAACTTTCTAGTCTTTCATCTTGGCTACACACTGCCAAACAAACATTTAATCTCTCAAATTACAGTCCTTTATCTGTACAAGCAAGTTAGTGAATTACTTTCCAAGCATGTGGAAAGTGTGCAACAGGGAGCTTGGACACTGCATGTTGAGAAATGAGGTCTCTAGTTTTGCGGAAACGTGGTTTTAATACTGGTACAATTAAAGAATGATCACTCTCCCGCAAAAAGTGAAGTGTGCCACTTTATACATTAATGCAAAAAATATGCAAATGGAAATGTGATTGGAGCCGGTATCTGCAGATGGTCAATTGGAAAGGTGCCATGAAACCACAATTACAGCACAGGAAAAACCTCTGCATTCTAGAAATAGTTGAATTGTTTCACTGGATGAAAGCTTGTAATATGTTCAGTGTTGTTGAATATAATTGAGGATTACACTAACACAAACTAACTTCCTTTTAACATGGCCTCTCCCTTCTCCCCAGGTACCTGCCCCCTGAGTGTTTTGTTGTTGGGAAGGAGCCACCCAAAATCTCCAACAAGGTGGACGTGTGGTCTGTTGGGGTTATTTTCTACCAGTGTTTGTATGGTCGAAAGGTACGAGACAAAGCTGAAGAAAAGTGCCGGAATATTTGTAGATATATTTTAGTTATTGGTCAGATCCAAATTTATATTTTTATTTAACTAAAATAGAATGCAAAGAGAAATATTTGTCCTGGTTGCATACATTTAAATGAGGCATTTTTGTATGTAGTCTCCTTAGTTGGTTCATGTTTTGTCCAAATAAGTTTTTGAATAATGTTATGCCTCCTTCTCTGCAGCCCTTTGGCCATAACCAGTCCCAGCAGGATATTCTGCAGGAGAACACCATACTGAAGGCAACAGATGTGCAGTTTCCTCCTAAGCCAGTAGTCACACCTGAAGCTAAGGTTACTGGACTTCCTCACCTCATTGCATTTGTTTGGGCCATTTGCCTCTATTGCTTTTTTAGTTGTATGTAATTAGGAAAACGTTTTTATATAAAATCAATGCTCATTGATTCACTCGTTCTATTCTCCCTCCCTCCAGGCCTTTATAAGGCGCTGTCTAGTCTACCGGAAGGAGGACCGTATTGATGTGCACCAACTGGCCAGTGACCCCTTCCTCATGCCCCATATTCGCAAGTCAGTGGCGTCCTCGGGCAGTTTGGGCATGGCTGTTGCCTCCACATCCAGCTCCTCCAACAGCAGCGCCTCTAATTGAGCCCATGCCCCTTAATGAGTGACTGAACCATTTGAAAGAGTCGGGGGGGTGTGCCATATGGTGTGCACCGCTCCCAACAGCATCCCACCTTGCCATGAATAGTCCAAGCCAAGCTGGTGGGACAACAGCAAGGGGTGCGTGAGAAGTTATGGATGGGTTGGAAGGTTTAGTCCCAAGTCACCCCTTCATCTCTCTCGTGTCCACCCACCCCCGCCTAATTGTCCTCCCTTCTCAATAGGGTGGCATTGCTCTGGGGGTCAAAGCCCTGGACGACTCACACAACAAGGGGCGAGGTTTGGCACTGTGTAGGTTAAAATTGGGGTTCAGTGTTTGGGATTTTTCTTTTTCTGCTTAAAAAAAAAGAAAATAAAAAGAAGTATAGAACTGCTTCAGCTTGGCCAAATGAAAAGGACTGCAGAAGGCCTCATACCCATATGCACCCTCTCACATACACCCCCGCATGAGCCATGCTGGTCTGAGATAGTCTGAACTCTGCAAGTTCAAACATTTCGTTTGTTCTCATCTTCCTGAACCTAACTGAGAGAACCTGTCTGGCCTGTTATTGTATTGAACCCCCAAATATCTATGGCACTGCGTCATTCAAGTTGCTGTTCTGGGATCCTCTGCACCCCACTTCAATTCCAGACCCAGATAGTTTGTGACGAGGAGGGATAGAAGCATCTCTCCCTTCTACACCCTCCCTCCCATCTCCTCGTCAAATTCCTGTGACCAAAGCTTATAACTTCCAGCTGGTGGCAGTGTTCCACCTCAGTTTTTATAATGAATGGTTTTAGAGTTGTCGTTACATAATATGGAATGGAAGCTGTTGAGGAACGGACCCCTTTTACATTTTTTTTTAAACACTTTTCAATTTAACCAGTTCTATGGAGAAAACAGTTGTGTTTTTTCAAGTTGCCTTTAATTAGAACTGTTATGGTTTTGATTGACACCCCCCCCTCTTACCATAAACACATATTTATTTAGTTATGTTTTGAATTTACTTTTGGCCAATAAAATGCAAGAGACTGGTTTACCTTATAGTACTGTGGGGGAGATTGGGCCTTAGCAGACAGTTGCATAAACCATTAAATACTATTGGTTAAAGTGTGTTTGTTGTTGTGGGCCTCCCTCTCACCAGGTTTACTTCTATCACTTCTTTCTGTGAAGGATTAACTTGAACCCAATCAACAGTGTTTTTATGAGCGTTGTATCCATGTTTAGTTTCTTCTCTTTTTTTTTTTTTCCAAAATAAAACCTGTTTAATGGTCTATAAGTCAAAGCCATATTCAGGAGAACACCTGCATTCAGCCTGGGTAGGTTTAATTGTCTGTATTCAGAATTCTGCTTAGTTTGTTTCTGGTAAGTGAGTAAATGGTCAGGAAACAAACAAGATCCAGATTTAAAAATCACATTGACTGTAACCTTCTCCAGAACAGATGCGCAAAAAATGAGCTTTTGATTGATAGAATATTTGTCCAATTAGTCAAGCCACTTCAATCTGTTGCAAGGCGATGGACAACATCAATACAAAAACATGTTTGAAGGTTTCTCAGTTGTCCTCTGTACTGACACGTTGGATAGTATGTGACAAAGAGGCATTAGAGCACACAGTGTAAAACTATAACTGACCAAAAAAGGTCAGTAGGATGTGTTGGTAGCAGACATTAAAAGTTGACTTTTTGTGCTTTTCACCACACTAACCTATTGTGTTGGGTTGTGGCTACAGGATAATATCAAAGGACCAGATCAGTGGACATTTGAAATCATTTTTCCCAAACAAATGAGGAAGAAGTGCCAACTTTGCAATAAAGAGCAATGGACATTTTTATGGATCAGCAGAATCTCCCTGCTGGTCCAGTTCTGTGTTTACTATGGATTTAAAACAGATGGAAGAATAGTTTATGACAGTAAATATAGGCTATAACGGTGAATACAGCTGTTTTTCATTTGAGTAAAAAATTCTTAAATTCTGTCCAGGATTTTTAACGGTCTGCTTTTACACTCTTCTGCCATGATTGCGGCTCAGAATAATACTTTGTGAATGGAATTTAGAAAAGAAAGATTTACATCTGTGTCTTTAATTTGGTGGGATTGCAGTGAAAGTAATCCTACTATCTCTTCCTCTCAGATTGAAAAATGCATTACTTGCGTATTAATTCCCCATTTTTTATTCAAACTTAAAAATGTTCAACTCAACATGGACTTTAATAGATATAATTCATAGTTACAAACATTTTTCCCATTCAGATGAACAGGCAGACTGTTCAAAATCTCCACAATTTTACTTGCATTTTTCCTTGTCCCACTCATTTATACTTACAGGTGGAAACTCCATTCGAAAGAAAAAACCCTTCCTATCCTCCCTCCTTACAAGTCACACAGTGAAAGTTCAAGTTTCCTGAAATTTCCAACAGACATCACACAGCATTTTTTTGTCAGAAGAGAATGTGGTCACTGATACCAGACAAATGGAAGACAAGATATTTTCAAAATGTGTTCAGCAGCATCTACTCTGAGGAAGTCTAAAGTTTTAGGGAATAGACATTTTTATTGTTAAAATGACAAGCCAGAGTTCCAGGTGTGTGTCTCACCATAATCCCTGTTTTAACCAGGTGCAACTGAGTACTTACCAGCACTACAAACCATTAACTATAGCTTGCACTCCGCCAATACAGAATCCCCATACATATTACCCACATGATAAGTGATGATGATTGGCTTAAGTAGTCAAATTTCGTGGTAAACTGAGAGGAGACCTGGTGTGGGCACTGTGGAATTGTCGCTTTGTTTGGTAAGTGTCTTATCTATAGTCAAG
This sequence comes from Remorina albescens, assembly GCA_034769265.1. Lineage (NCBI taxonomy): Eukaryota > Metazoa > Chordata > Actinopteri > Carangiformes > Echeneidae > Remorina > Remorina albescens. Next base: position 6,571,837 of record CM068493.1, read on the forward strand.
TCATGGTAAAAACAAAAAGGTTCATTTTTAAAATTATGGAGTGTGTAGATAATATTAAGTATTTATTGATAACCTTCAAACATCCTCTCAAAACACTCTGAAAACCACAGCAAGTCACATTTCCAGCAACTGCACTTGTCAACAAAAACCATTTTGTTGACTTGTTGAGATGGTTCTGGACGTCTTCAGTATGTCCGGACGTCCTGCTGAATCACCTCCAGGAGGATCTGCAGCTGCTTGCTGGAGTAGTCTGGACACATGGAGCAGAAACATGCAGAGCTCAAGAGTCCTTTCATACCTCGCTTTCTTGCCCCAGTTCCGATTTAACCCCTCGGCTCTGGAGTCCACAGCTCATTATGTAATCTGCTCTATTCATGGATTTGGAGCACATTGCAAAATTTGGTCCTTCTTACCAATCTGCTGTGAGATCCATGTTCCCTACACAGTTCACAGTTCCTGCTACTTACTGAATATGCATCTCCAGCTCCGGGGTAAACGAAAGCGGTGGACAGTCAGATAGTAAACAGGGACTCCCGTCAGGGTGAGAGCGCAGCTTCGGCCCGTGTTCCAGGGGTCCGAATACAGAGACAGACCGACAATGAAGAAACAAACCACTGTGAAGGTGACAGCGAGGACCAGCGGCACCTGTGGGTCATGAAAAAGAGCAAACATGGCAGCAGCTGCTCAGGTTAGTGTACAGATTAGAGTGGTTAATGGTTAAACAATATGCTTTCCAGTCCAGCACAATAACTGCAGACACTCCAACCTTGAAAGGTCTTGGGTGGAGAGGGAAGCAATACCGATGGACGAGCAGCCCCAGCGTTACCAAGGCGATGAAGAGCCAGCGAGAGAAGGAGGCAAAGTTGATGAGCTGGTACATCTCTCCACTGATTAACATCAGCACAATCAAGGGGTACTGGAGACAGACAAAAGTGTGAATATACAGTCATTTACTCTATCTATCTATCTCTCTCTCTCACCCAGTGTCTGCTGGAATTGGCTTTCCAGCCCCCCAGTGACCCTGATGGATAGGCAGTATAGATAATGAACAGTTGAGTGGATGAAACATTGATAAAAAAAAAAACCAAAACAATCTTTGTTTGTAAAATGAGAGATAATAATCATAAAAGAATCTTACTCAACTAATTCAATAAATCATAAAATTAAATAAGATGAAAATTGATCCCTTAGAAAGCACTCCAATGAAGGAGGTTGGTGAAGGTTCAGATAAAAAGCCTGGTATGGTTGTTCAGGGATCATTGTCCCTTTACATATTTTCATAACGTCTGCCTCCATGCAGGTTTTGTTGTTGGACAGCATCATTTTTGTTTCTCTTGTTTTTTCCGGTTGTCAAATAAACGACACACACTTTTGTGTGCTCAAAGTGAGAAATTGTAGTCTGCGATTGCTTCCAATTTCCAACAAGGTATAGCTGTCTGTGCATTTCACGTTAGTCAGCGACCAGACTGTTCTCCTCTGTGTTAACCTGATGGAGAAACAAAATACCGAATTCTCTCGGAGCAGAAGTGTCCAGCTCTTGTTTCAAGAATCCCTTAAAAACTCATCTCATCCAACTTTACCTTCTCTCCTTAACACACCTAACTAGCATTTACTTGCACTTGTGGTGCACTTCTTTGTCATTGCATTTATTTAATAACTGTTGTACTCATGTGAACATAAAACAACTTAAATAAAATTTAAGTTATCATCTTAGAGCTATTTAATTGTAAGCAAAATGGAAGCAGTGTGTCTTCAAAAGTAGAACGTGTTTGTGTCACTGTGTCCTTGTCCAGTAAAATCGCAGCTGGGCTCATCCTGTCTTGGACCTGTAGATGGAACTCTTTCACTGACCCGATGGTTCCCGGCTCAAATGTCTCAAATGTCAGCCCTTTGGTTTCCTTCCAGAAGACGCAAGTTTCAACTCACACTTCACACACTATACATACAAAACTAGTCAAGTAAGGCCAAACAAAGTTTCTGAACCAAATGAAGAGATTAAAGTAATTGAATGACATTTCCATCTGATTTAACTGTACTTTGTTTTTAATGCTAAATAGCTAACGTTAGCATGCAAGAAGAAAATGTCAGGCATAATGACATGGAGGAAAGACATTCAGCAGCCAGGTAGATTCACCACTGGGCAAAAGGAATTCAACATCAGGCATATGAAAAAGCATGTTTCTCAGGTGTTTGTTTTTTATTGGCATATTTGTCGGTTTATATTACCTTCAAGGAAATTTTCCACTCTAATAAAAAAAAAAAAATGCCCACATTAGGGCATTTCCTGTCATACAGAATATCATATCAATTCATATGAAGCAGGAAAGAGTTGCAGCTGCGGTCAGTCTATGTTTGGAGCAAGTGCATTTTGTATTATTCAGTTATGCAAATATTGAAATAATGCCACAAAGACAGAACATCTATTAATATAAGCTGATTTCCTTCCCATCATTCACAGTCAGGATAGTTTTACAATCGCTTGTATACGTAGACAACTTTGTGGCAGGATGGACAGCGATGCTCCACATCTTTACACGAATCAATGCAGAATGGGATACAGCAGCAGAGAAAGCACCTGTCAGAGTAACACAAAGCTAATTATAACATGCAAATTTTATTCTTGAAGTGAAGATTATTTAAGTTGTTATTAAAACAATCTTTGTGCTTTTTCCTTTCATCATTTTAGATTCATTGTTAAATGGTCCCCTGTTCATTTTTTCAGATAAATGCTGTGTGCTGTGAGTTTCTTTCCAGAAGCTTGTTTTTACCCAAAGAGAGCGAGGCCGCCACAAATGGCCCAAGTCATCAGGCCTGGTGTGTGCTCTGTTTTGGTGACCACATTCTGTTGGCAGTGGGGACACACAGTTTGTCCCGGGACATCCTGTAGTGCTGGTCTTACTATCATATGAGTGACTGAGGAGGAGAAACACACAACAGAAAAATCACTGCTAAGTGCTTATGTGGAATTAGTGTTACCATTGGCTAAGAAGTAAAGAATAAATTAAATGCAGTTACCCATTGAGACCATCAGAAGCAGCACAGAAAGTGTAATTTGACGAGGGCATGCTCATCTAGTTTCTTAACAGTTACTCTGTTTGTTCAAACATCATTCCATACTGACACTTCCAAGCCATTCAGGGTGCATTATACGGTGGCTCGGCTTGGATTTCATATGTAGGGATCCTCACTCATCTGTTGCAACAAGTCACACTCGATTTGATTCAGAACAACACACTGAACAATTGCTTTTTGTTAAGCATTGGATCAACAGATAGGCCATTCTTCAGATTCACTGTGGCTGGAAGCCGAAGATTTCTCCCACTGACAAAGCCTCACTGGTCTGTTTGGAGACGTGGTGTCTATGTAAAAAGTTGTGTGTTCACAGATCTGTCTTCGTAGATGTGTACCAATAAATCCACTAACACATATTCACTTCTGTTATGTGGAAAGATGAATTTGGTTCAAATCAATCTCCTTACCTGTTGTGACAGGTGTTGCCTGGACTGGAACAAAAGGAGCACCTAGCAGATTAAGAACAAGGTTCATATAAACAGGAAGAGCTGGTTCAGAATAGATACTTCCTTGAGTCACTTATCAAAACATTACAGCTGTAACCTAAAATAAATAGGTAACATGCACAATAAAGAGAGCGCAGAGTTTTTTATGTGGCCTTTGAAAGGATTAGTACATTTTAACAGTCTAATTTCACTTGGTCATTTGAGAGCAATGACTTATTTTTGTATTTGTTTGATGTGGTTATTTAAGGCTTCAGATGAAAAAAATAAACTGTACATTTTACAGTGATGTCTAAAAATGAACACAATCATTTTCATTAAGGTGACCTGAGGCACCGACCTCCATGGTATCCAGCAGGTGGAGCTGCTGGAGGTATAAAGCCTGGCTGGGGTTGCATTTCAGGCTGGAACCCTGGAGCCCCATAGTTCATAGGCGGTCCAGGGTACGGGGGTGCAGTATCCTGTGGTGGGTATCCTTTTTCCATCTTCAGAAATGCTGACTAGATACAAGAAATTTGGATTTCATTTTTAAGATGATCGACTGACTTTCAAGTTAATAAGTATGAACTACTCAACAATGTATGTTTCAGACAGTCGAATGTGGATTCTAAGCTTATTGACTTAAACTTCCCCATGAAAGCAGGCAGGTGTCTTCATTAAGGATTGGTTTGTTAGCTTTACATCATGTAAATAAACTCTGGAATCGTTTCCTACCCGTTTAATCTTATGTATTACTGTTGAATCAAACAGTATGTAAACATTTCACTTTTATTCCACAGTGCTACCTATTGAAAGGTGCATGCTTTACTGAAGAATCATCTAATGTCTAAAAATGGTCCCTCTGAGGATTATACTGCATATTCCATTTGTATATAATCGGATTTTAACACAAAATTTTAGTAATACTTTGATTGACAATAGCTATACATTTTACAGTATAAAGAGTAAAATTTATGTTAACTCAAGTAAAAAAAAAAAGGACAGAAGTCTAGTAACCTTAAGGAGACATGTTTAAAGTATTAGTGCCGTGCCTCTTTCTACAGTGAAGAGAGCAACTTTATTAGCAGATTATTTACTTAGTGAGAGGTGCATGGAACAACAGAGGTTCTGGTATTTCCTGTTACCCAGCTAGATTCAATTTTATCATACATTAGTCCAACCATTAGTGAATTCATGGTTTATTGGTCTGTTTTTTGACAATAGAGAATAGTGTAGTGCCCCAATGCATGCTGGTCAGTCTGTAGATTAAAGTGAACAGAACCACTTAGTGCCCACTAGCCTTCCTGTTTCTCATCATAAATCCATCTTGAATCAATTAGAGCAACATGAGCCACTAATACCGAAAAAGGCACTTGCCATTCTTTTGAGTTGGTGCCTCGCCCTACTCTGTTTGGACAGAGTGGACTGATAAGACTTATAATCGCACTAATACCGAATAAAAATGCTTAAAAGATATTAAAAACAGACCCAACCCTAACCCTCTGCCCCACAGTAGTGGAATATATCAGCTAAATTAGGCATATCAATATTCAAACCTGCCCCAAACACAAAATGTGCATCTTTAACACATTGGCAACACAACACAAGAGATAATCATTATATAACCACAACTGTGTAAAACAAGATCGACATACCTTTGATTTGCCATCAAAAGAAAGCTCTTTCTGTGAGCTGCCTGGTCGTGAGACACGAAGAGTCAGTAAAACCAAAAAGGAACTGACAGAAGGAAGTGGACAGAAGATAACCACAAGTACCTCTGTGACTGTCTAACTAATCTAGTTTGATGTGTTGTTTTCTAACCAAGCCTTGCAATTTTATTATTCCCCTCCTTCTCTCCCCTCCCATTTTCCATTTACTGGGTGGGCCAAAATAAAATGACGTTGTAGTGTCTCTGCGTTTGTTTAAATGTTGTTCAAATAGTGACAAATAATGGCTTTAAGACCAAAAATGCAGACACTAACCAAGGCGAACGAGAGGTGTGTGTTAACTCATAACAAAGTCTTCTTTGTTGACTTAACACGACACTGATCCAGCACATTTTCAGTCAGCGACTCTATGAAAAGATATTAAAGATATGAAAGAACAATTACATTCATGAAGTACAAAGGTATTCCTGAACTAGAAACTCGGAAATTGATCCCCAGATAACAGAATGCTTTCACCAGCCACATCTGTTTATGCTTTGCTTGGCAGTCCACACCCATGGCTGTGATTTCCTGTATAATCCACCCCCCTCTGTTTCACTTTACAAGAAAAGCCTCCAGTCTGTTATAACTAACTTCATTACAATCCAGCTGTTGGGAAAAACCGTTCCAACACTTCAAGTTCACATTTTGTCAGTGTTTGCTTATGGTTCTTGTATTATTGAGGCACTTAATCACTTTTTTCAGTGCATTTACAGTGTTTCCAAATAGCCTAACTCTTAGGCATTAGTCAGAAAATAAGAGCAGTAATTAAATGCAATAAGACTGGTATTATGAAACATCCTGATGATACTGACAGTTTTAATTGCAACATTGCTCTGGAGTTATTTCTCATTCAATTCCGAAAACTCCATCAGCATTATTATTTAGTGTTTGCGATGTCTGTACAAGCCACACATTTTTTGTCTTACTAAGTGAGTGCAAAGTGAGTGTCTAAACAAATGACTTGTAAAGGCCTGGTCACAGTCAGGAAGGGGCTGAGCATGGTGAGAGGTCACAGGACTGTCACAAGAACATATACACTTCCCTTCTGGAATGCAATAATAATCTCAGCCACCCTGATTATCAGAGCCAAACATGGGAATGTGCTGTTCTGACTTCACATCTTAAGAATGTATATATCTTCTTTTTAAAATATGGCCAGCAGAGGTCATTCTAGCCTTGTAATGTTTGAGGACATTTTACCTTTAGTCCTTTCTGTACAGGGACCAGAGATGTAGGGCCACTTACTGTGGGGAGTAAATTAACAGAGACAGGCTGTCTTGTAGTAAGCCTTTTGGAGATCAGAGAATTAAACATGCATGCATTTTCTCTTGTCCCTCTCACTTTGCTCTCTTATTCTTACTGGAAATCATTTGTATACCAAACCCCAGGGACGTTTCATATGGAGCACTGTTCATGACTGTAATGCTTGCGCATTAGAATGCCTTTACTGTCACTGCATTAAAAACAGTGCGACACCAGAGCGCTGCTGCAGATAGGTTTCTCATGTAAACCACATCTAGTGCCATAAGTTAAAAAAAGCGCAGGTAGGTTACAGAGAAAATCAGTCCAGTGAAGTGTTCAAACTTTTGAAAGGTACTTCCACCTCCACGATGACCTATTTATGAATGTATGAAGTTTGTAAAAATACAGTTGTTAATATTCACCTTGCAGTAAACTGTGGCACTTTGAGGTTTAGTCAGAACGCCTGTATATCCCTCCAATATTTATATTCCTTTATTTCATAAGAACTCATTTCAGGCTTCACTTCCCCTTTTTTCAACATGTGAACTACAACTATTGACACACATTCTGGCTGCCTGGCAGATGATATGCTTGTTCCAAGATGGAGGTCTCCTCTCAAAGATCTGTTCAGATTACACTCCGGGGGCCCATCACATAATTAATTTTGTCTGAGAAAGCACCAGTTAATTACTGCCTTGGTCAATCAGTCAGTAATAACACCATATTTGAAAGATGTTTAATTTTTTTCCGAGGACTCAACATGCTTCAACTAGTTTTTTGCTATTTTGGCTTACAAAATTGTGGGCCATTTTTTTATTTGGATCGATTTATGAGTGCCAGTGGGAGAAAAAAACAATGGTGGGTAGTAACGCGTTAAATTTACTCCGTTACTTTTTTGTTTTTTCCTTTGGTAGAATATTTTTTACTCTTACTCAAATACATTCATGATGAAAAAAATATACTTCTACTTTGTTGCAATATCTTATACAACGTCGTTATTTGTATGTGTCTAATTTATTTTGACACAGCGGTTTTATAAGTGAAAGTGACCCCCCCCCTCTCTGTAGGAGGAAGGAGGGCTGAACAGTGTTGCGAACTTGGCGACTTTCTCACTAAATTTATTTCTAAATTAACTTTGCAGACACGCTTAGCTACTTAAATTGTTAAAAGAGACTAGCGACAAATCGGGTGACTTTTTCCTGCTGTATTGGAGACGTGATGTTAAAATACGTAGTTTGGTCCGTTCATCGCCTTTAAGGAGCAGCAGGGGCTGCCGGGAGCCCCTCCCCGGATCTCCCAGCTCTCTGACCGCGGAGCACCGCAGCAGTCCCCCCGGTCAAAAAGCCCGGATTGTTACGGCCTGAGAACGGGCGGACCCAAAAATACTGGAGACCTGGCGGTCAGGTTTCAAAAAATGATTTATTTCTTGCTTCACAAATAAAAGGGAAACACCAACTCCTACAGAGCCGCTGCAGGCGGGCTGACGTTGGCTCTGGAGACACAGAGGGAGCTTTGAGGCAGCGAGGCACAATACGGAGACTGAGCTGGGCTTTTCTGGAGAGGTGGGTGACTGCAGGATGGAAATCAGGTGTGCCTCGCTGTGCTCCTCAGGAAAGTAGGTCAGCCACGCCCCCGAGCCACCACCTGCACTGCTGGAGAGAAACAAAGAAGGAGTGGGGAAAAACAACCAACACAGGACGCTCAGACCATAACACGGATGAAGGAGGAGGGCTGACCAACCCATATGACTCAGTCAAAAAAACAACAATAACAATAACAAACAAAGCTGTCATGAAGTTTTTTTGAAAACTGAAATGTTTCAACTGCAAAATTCAAAGCAGCTGTTCGCTAAATTCGCTAAGTTTTTTTTTTGGGGGGGGGGGGGTTCATTCAACAAAAGTTTTGATTACATTTTGAAATTAAAATGCAAGAATCAACAGGGGAAAGTTCATTTACAGCTCTAAGCATATTTAGGGTGTATTGTACCAGCTTTTTGTCTCCCACGCCGTTAGAGCGTCCTTTAGAACTATATGCTAATTGCGTGCTATTCAAATTACCTGGTGACGTCATCTTCTGGCGACATTTAGGACAGCTGCTCTCCTTATTCAGGCGTTGGCAGCAGTGTGGCTGAAGAGCAAACATCTGGGGGAACATAAACATCCTCCGCTCAGCATCTAGATACTGCTTGCCTTCAAATTTGTCAAGGAAGAGCAGTGATATTATTTGCTGTCTCCCCGAAACGGTGCAAATTTGGAGCTAACGTAGCACATCAAATCTAAGAAAGCATGTGATGGTAAATAATTAGCCAGGTTAGCTAACGATTGTTCTGCTAGTTAGCTAAAATAACTCCTAACATAGAGTTAAGGTAGCATGACAGTGTGGTTTGAGATAAAAGCCAGAATTATGAAATGAGAATGAGGTAATAATAAATTTGAGCCAAAAAGTAATTATCAGATATTATGAATATTAATTTGATTAAAAACAAGTTGTAGTTATGAGATTAAAATCAAAAATATGAAAAAATTGCATTATGAGAGAGTCAACATTTCATAATTAAGGTTTATGTCATAATTATGATTAATCTTAATTAATTAAAGGCAGTTTTCAGTTCATTTGTTAAATGGCAAAATGTTCCTCGATTCCTTTTGCTACAAATGCATTTTTCTTTTCTAATCCTACAAGGATCTGGAGAGCCAACTGCTTTTTAAACTTCATAAACCATCACGTCAATGAGTGATTTTTTTTTTCAAGACTCTGTTGTATTCTAACAGACAATTATAGACAAGGTACAAATAAACAACAAACAAAATATAAAAAGCACTTTACATTGCGCCTTTTGAATAGCATGTTTCAACACAATGCAATTTCATAAATTGCGCAGTGTGAATTAATCACTACTTGAGTAGTTGTTGCAAGATATTTTTATAATATTACTTATAAAGTAAGTAAATAAATTACTTATTTTTGTTAGTACTTAACTTTTACTTCAGTCGTTATAATTATGAAATAACAATACATTTACTTGAACATTGTGTACTCTGCAGACCACTGGAAAAAACAAGATAGATTTTATCAATCCCTGAAAACACAGTGACAAAATTCTGTACAAAAAGAAAGAGAAATAGATATAAATAAATAGGTATATGTAGATTAAGTGACCATAAGGTTAGGCCTATACCCATGACTTCTACAAACCACTCCCCTGATGAACACCCATAGGTTGCATCTCTGCTAGTTTACACCTTGTTAATAGTTGTTGTTTTTTTTTGCTTGTTTTTTCCCTACTTTCAATACAGTTGTCATTTCACAGTGTACCTTACACATTAGTGTTGATTACATAATGCTGTGCTGAGAGTAAAAGACAAACTGGTAGTGAAGGACGGACAAAAGAGGCAGGGAAGGGGCTAGATCATCAATCAAAAGTTTGAAGTCCAAACACAGTTGACAAAAATTGAAGATTATTTAAACCCTTTTTTAATGTATAAATCACTATATTCATTATATATCTTAATATTTGCAAAAGAAGAAATGTTTCTCTTCAGTTGCATTTTAAGGGCCATGCCTAGAAAGTATCCATTATCAGTATACTAAAATATTATCTTAAATAAAGTGTTTGCTATGTTTCTACTTTAAACAATTGAAGACTAACTTTATAAACTGTTTGCTCATTCATTCATTCACTCATTCCTTAAAAGGATATCTGCAGTAATCAGTATTATGTTTGTTTTCTACAAGATGACATTACAGATATAGGAAATAAAAGAAGTTGAAAAAAAAAAGAATAACTGGTTTAACTTGATTATATATAATCAAGTTAAACCAGTTATTCTGTCGGAGATAAGAACCGAACCACTATTAGGTTAATACAAATTTACATGGTTCAGTAGGCCATTCAAATTAAGTAATAACTTGTGCTGTGTATGAAATTAACAGTTTGGCACTTGGCAGCAGACCTTTTTCAATTTGGATCGATGGGTGAATTGTAGCCCTTCTTAGTATGCCTCTTAGTTTTATAGCCAAAATCAATATCATAAAATATTTAGTTTCCCTTTCAGTGTCTCACACCTGCATATTTTTAATCCGGTGAAAGACCTGGTTTATGCTTTGCTACTCCTTTCCTGTCATTCCTTTCACTATACAGTATATCACTCATCTTTTTACTGCAGTAGTAAAGCCTTATTTTTCTTTTGTTTCTTACCACATATATCTGTTTAAGCGACTAAAGTGTGGGTTAGCCAGGGAGGAATCCAACATGTTGAATTAATAAAGGTTAAGGGGACTCTTGTATCATGAGGTGTGGTTCCCTTTTACACAACTGTAGTAACATGACGAATGGTTTATTAACCATTCACAACTGATAAGCTCACAGAAGTCAAAAGCAGCTTCCCTCCTTTGCAAACAGACCATCGACCTCTGTCACACAGTTGTGCATTAAATTTATTTGCTGGCCATTTGAGGAAGATCACAGAAAAGGCAGCAACAAGGGAGTGGCCAAACGTTTCTTATTCACCTACCTTTCTGCTTTCCTATCAGCAGCACTAACAGAATGACAGGTTAGGAAGGAATTGGTTTTTTTTTTTTTCATGCAAGAAAAATTTCACAGCAGTAAAAGACCTTGAGCACCATGGTTAAGCTGGACTTCAGCACACTAACAGTGCCTGTTGGCATTGTGCGGATACTGGAGGTGATCTTCACCTGTATCTCCTTCAGTTTAGTGGCATCGGTGGGCCACCGCACTGACTCCTTCTGGACATGGTGCATGTTCACCTGGTGCTTCTGCTTCTGTGTCACCCTCCTTATACTGTTGATTGAATTCTTCAGTGTCAGCTCCAAGCTGCCCATCTCCTGGGATGACTTCACAACTGCTTTTTCCATGTTGGCTACTCTGATGGTGGGTGTCTTTTTTACTATTGTTTTTTGTCTTTGTCTGCAGATATTGACATGATATTCTGACTGATACTACTGACTACCGTCACCTTGTGCATCAAGTAAAGTCTAGACCAGAAAATATACAGTAGAATAAGTAAATGAAAGGAGCACATGCTATCGTGAGCTTCGAAATACAGCACACAAAGTGCTCACCTAGTTCAATGACACAGTTGGTAACAAAACGTCAATTTATTGTGCTTCTTGGATGACTTTCAAATTTGAATACTGTGGAAGAAAAGGGTAAAATCAACTGTTGGTACTTTAAGAGAGGATTCATTTCAGACTTTATATTTCTGTCACACAGGTACTGGCAGCATCTATCATCTATCCAATCAGCTTCACTTGTTCTAACTGTGGTAGACAGATTGGTGCCACTGTTACTTCCTGTCTGGCCTTCATCCTGTATGCCACTGAAGTTGGGCTGACCCGAGCCAAACCTGGTGAGATCAGTGGATTTCTGGCCACTGTCCCAGGCCTCCTCAAGGTGCTTGAGGCCTTTGTTGCCTGCATCATCTTCATCTGCTTGGACTTAATCAACTACTCAATTTATCCAGGACTGCAGTGGTGTGTCGCCGTCTACTCTATCTGCTTCATTTTTGCTCTCATTGTCATTATTTTTACCATCTGCCGCCTTCTCACTCTCTTCCCCGTACCATTTGATAAAATTTTGATAGTCTGCAATGTGTTCGCTGTGTTGATGTACAGCACAGCTGTCGTCATCTGGCCATTGTACAGCTTCAGGAACAACCCCAGTACCAACAACTGCACAAATTTGGGGTTTTGTTCATGGAATAATTTAGTGGTAATCTCCTTCATGACCTGTGTCAACTTTGTTGTTTACATTGTGGATACAGTTTATTCTTTCAGGCTGGTCTTCTTCAGCAGCGTATAGGCTGCAAATACTACTCATATACAAATACTAGCTATTTCAGTAGTTGAATACTTTAATCTGAAATATTTAACACATTAAATTTGAGCATTTTTAGAACAAATTTTATTTCGACTTTATTTTCATAACAGCATGAGTATGGTTAACTTCTTTTCATAATTTTGATGGCTGTGTCAGGGTTTTGCCTTCTTCCCTGATGACTGATTAGACCGTTCTTTTAACACAGCAATGATATGATAGAGTGAGACTCAGTTGCAACCTTTGTGTTTGTTTTTATCAATTTCAAATGTGAGGTTATTGTGTTTTGCATGTCAGTATCAAATTACAATAAACGAATATGTGTAAAGGGAAAAAAAAGCTTTAGTTAATATTTAAAAAGGCACCGCAGGACCATCCTCTCAATGGATGCCTTAAAGTGAGTCATAGTGTGCGTACCATGATAGATGTAGCTGTAGCTATATTCAGCCTCCACTCCCATTTTTGTCTAATGGATAACAAGAGAGAGAAAAAGAAATAGACAAAGAGGGAGGGAAACTATTATAAGTCATATCAAATGCAGCTGCACATGCTCAGAAAACATGTGAATGACGTAGAGCTACAATTAATAGGTTAGTCATCAAAAAATGGCTAGAATAAATCTATTCACGAAAATAAACAGCAACTAATTTGATCATGATTTTTTTTTTAAAGCTAAAAAGATTTGGTATTTTTCTTGTTTACTGTAACCTGCTGGATGTCTTAGGATTTTGGACTCCCGATGGAATAAAAACCTCCTCTGTAAAGTTGTGATAAACACTTCATACACTATACATTTCCTGAATAAATGAAATGTAACACAATTCTTAGTAGATGGTACAGGCGATTCCTTCACACAGTTTGTATGTCCAGTCTACTTCTAATAAGGTATTAAGAGAGATGAAGAAATTGGAAAGTGAAAATCAAATTCACATATTGTGCATGCATTTTTTTCATTGTTCAAATCATTGCTCACTGTACCAAAGGTTTCATCATGCATACCTTTTGCTTTTTATTATATGCAATGCACTAATGTAATTATACATCGTATGTTTGCAAAGTAAATACAGGGAGACACAGCTGTTTGTCTGCTTTCTGTTTAAGCAGATAATAAAAAAAGGTTTGCCTTTTTGCAAATGTTTTTGCAAGATGCAAATGTTAACTATTCAACAAACACATGAAGTTGACTTTATACCCCAAAAACCTGAGGAGGAAATTCAAGCGCTCCTATTTGTGCCACCAGGAACAATACATCAGTTGAGCTCTTAGACAGGATAAGAGCATTTCTCTAATGGATGTGACCTTCCCCCACCTCTGGTGGAGGTGAGCATCTAAAGTGGGCTTGTACTGAAGACCAGAGTCCAGTGTGTGTCGTGATAACACCCAGCCACGATCCAATCAGTAGAAAGAAACAGAGGCAATAAACTGTACAGATAAGCCCAGGATGCTCTGTTTGGATATACACCTCATCAAATGAGTGTCAGTTTCAAAGAACATCGCTGCTTCGGCTATTGCCTGCATGGATTTCTTCAAGAGGATCTGGTTCAGAAACAGAGGCCTTGTCACACTGAGGGATGCAGTGTGCAGAATAAACTGAACCTGGACACAAAGCAAGACAATTTTATTTAGGTCAAAGGAACTGATCCTGTCCAGCAATGACCCGTGTGGATTTGAGATCACTCACCCAGCCCGTGGGCATCATGCGAATATTGGCAGTGATTGTCACTTGTATGTCATTTGTCCTTGTGGCAACTGTGGGATCCAGCACATCTTCTTACTGGTCATGGTGCATGTTCACCTGGGTCTTCTGCTTCATCTCCACCCTTCTCATTCTGATCACGGAGTTTGCAAATGTCAACACCAAGGTACCTATCGCCTGGGATGACATCACCACTGCCTTTGCTATATTGGCAAGTCTCATGTGCTTTTCCACCTCCATTATCTACCCCACTTTATTCACCTGCAAGACCTGCCACCGCCAGATTGGTGCATCTGTGGTGTCCTGGTTGTGTTTTGGGGTGTATGCAAGTGAGGTGGCCTTGAGGTTCCTTCGGCCAAGTGGACAAAACAGTGGGTTCCTCTCCACACTGCCGGGCATAATGAAGCTGCTGGAGACATTTATCGCCTGTCTCATCTTTGCATCACTAGAGAGAAGTCAGTATTTCGGCTCCCCAGGACTCCAGTGGTGTGTGGCTGTGTACTCTTTGTGTTTCAGCCTTTGCATCATCATAATCTTGCTCACCATTGGACAAGTGTCCTCTTCTTTCCCATTCTCCTATGACAAGCTGGTGACTGTCTATAACATTTTGGCAGCAGTGATGTATGCAACAGCTATGGTGATCTGGCCTCTGTATAGTATCTCCAACAATGAGAGACCCAGTGACTGTGGCCACATGTGTCCCTGGGATAAACTAATGGTGGTTACCTTCATGACAATCTTCAACTTTATTGTTTACACCCTGGACACACTCTACTCTATACGCCTTGTATTCTTTATCAATAGAGAAACCAGTCAAAACTAATATGAACAAAAAACCAAATATAAACAGGCTGGTTTTGATAAAAGTTTCTGTTTCATATTGTGATTATGGGCCAATGACTAAACTTCAAACGCTTTCTTGAAAAATACATTCTGTTGTTGTTGTTTTTTTTTATCCCAGTATATATTCTGGGATAAGGGTATTTTCAATACTGAAGTGTTGGGTGTCTAATATAATATGTACAAAGAAGTACAGTTGGTTAATTATTAAAACTTCAATATCACCGTCATAAAAATAAAAAAAATGTGTCATAGAACTTTGTTTCCTGATATGCTTGCTGATCAAACTGTGATCAGGGTAATAACACTGACCTCATACTTTGGTTTATTATAGTGTGGCAGTTAAATCATGCCACAAGTGAATTTAGGTTTGTTTCTGCATTAATGTGTCTCATCTTTTCACATGTGGGAGCTTCAACTTCAAAGTAACATTGTGGAACACTTTCTTCCTGAGAAATATGAGAAGACTGATGCCTCTCTGAGTTTGTACAGTTTATATGTAGCTGAAGCCAGCAGCTGGTTACCTGAGACTAGCAGAAAGATAATAGCTTGTGTCAGTGCAAAGGAAACCAAATCTGCTAACAAACACCCCTGTGGAATGGTAATTAGGACCACTGACACACTATTCTGGTTTTTTCAATTTTTACAAAAGAGCACATTGTAATTTTATGAGAATTAAGTGTAAAAAAAACCATTTGACTAGGCACAGTCTTGGTGTCACAAAAACACAAATTACTTCATCTGGTAGCTTTAAAAATCCTGTGCTGCTTCATCTAATAAATTAATTGCACCAACAACAGATAAATGCGGTGACTGGCAGAGGAGTCGAAAATAAGAGGAGATGTGATATTAGGTGAAGACACAAGGGTGAGAGGCAAAAGTAAGAGTGAGAACAAAGTCCATGGAGATTGAGGAGATAGAGGCAGTGACTGAGAGAAAGGAGACAGCAAGAGATTTCTAGAGCTTTGACGGATGTGTGGGAAAAGTGAAAAAGCTAATCCTTTAATCAACAAGCAGCAGCTGTTTATGGAATTGGACTTGTTGCACTAGGTGTTATCTTTCTTTTTTTTTTTTTTTTTGTTGTATTTAGCCTCTCTTCTTTCTCAGTTATGTGGCTGGTCAGTGAGGGGGGAGGGGGGTGGAAACTTGTAAAGATGTCACCAAAGTCTCAGTTGTAATCCCACAGCTATTGTGCTACCTGGTACACCAATCTGTGTGAGTGAAAAGGGGTCAAATAGAATAATTGAGGCATGGAAATTCAGTTTTTCTTCTCATGTCAGTCTGGCAGGAGTAGAGACCAAGACTTCTTTTAAGTAGGAGTGACGTAGGACACAGCAAACTGCGGGCTACTTTCATTTGAATTACAACATGGTGAAAAGTGTATTACAAAGGAAATGTGGTTGACCTTGTATCGTCCACATGAGGAAATGGAAAGGAAAAATTCCTTTTGTCCTCCAACAGTTGGGAGTGCTGGCTGTGGAAAAAGGTGCAGTATGTTAATCACATCAGTGTCATTTCTCCAGCCTCTGCTCACTGTTTTATCTGAACTATGACAAATGGAAAACTACTGGGGGCGCTGGCTGACAAGGACAAACATTAATTAAAGTTAATGGACAAAAGCATCGCTGCCTCGATCATTAGGAGAAGTTTGAACTCAATAAATAATGTAAATCAGCCATATCAGAGCTTGTTTTAGTAACACTTTACTTTAACTCCATATTTAGCTTTTATAATCATTTAACTTTTTAGAATTATAATGTAGCTGTTCAAATATGTGGACATTATTTTGTTCATTATTTGTGCTCACATGAGTTATCAACAATTATATGAACAAACACATGTAACTACTGACCACTTGTACATTATAGACTTACAGTATTTATTTTGAGCTATACAGACAGTTATAATATATAGTGTTTATGAGCACATTAGTGGGCATTAAAGTCAGCGTTAAATCTAACCTAATCTAATCTATCAGCAATCTCAATTTTCTTTTTAATTTAATTGCAAAATTTCATGCTCTTTTACATGTGAAAAAGTTTTTAGGTAGCATCTTGTTGTCTTGAGTTAAAGCCAAGGGCAAATAAGATATTGGAAACTCTCAGGTAATTTGAGGACATTAATGAATACATAGAAAATGACACTTCCCTCAGTTTATTAATACCAATATATACAACTTTATCATGATGAAGCGACATAGTTTATGTATGTCAAGAAGAAACTTTGTGAATTACTCTTTTATATTATCCATAAGAAACATAATACATCCCTTAACATGTAGATTTTTAACTGAATGGTCTTTCTTATTTAAAAAAAAAACCCTGTGACTCATTTCAAAACTCTCCTTGGGTCTTTGTGACCAAAAGCAATGAGTATTTCATCCTCCCTGTCCAAAAATAACACAAATGCCCTTTGGAGCAACAAGTGACAAGATGTATCATCCTTCAAGTTCCAGGAATGTTATAATAAGGTTGAAAAAAAAATTTGATTTTCACTTAGAGTGCACCATCAGTCTAATCACTGCAGACTTTTAAACACCAGAAACTGATTAAATGTCTCATAAAAATAATCCAAGTCAAATATTTGTCAAAGCTTGTCGTTTCAGAGGTTTTGTCTTGCTTCTTTTTTTTTTTCATACTTAGCTGTGATCCTCTGCAGTGAGTTGTACGGGTAACAATGTATGAGTCACTTTGATTCACACCTACACTGTTTCTTTTTTCGTGGTCATTATCTTCTATTAAACTTCTGCTTTGATTAGTGGCCTTTGAATCAACTGTGCAGCATCCAGAGTATTAACCCCTTTTATGGCTGGAGGAGGACACGATGAAAACATATCACCACAAATAAACAGGACAAAGGAGAAAAAAAAAGAACTCAGCTCTCTTTGTTTATTTAAAGAACGTGTGCGTGCCTGCATTTTTACAATGTGCAATTCATCTTATGTTTAAACAGGGAGTTGATGCCACTAAGCAGTAGCAGTAATTCCTGTTTTTATTGCTCTTATGGATTGGTGTTTTAGTTATTAAAGTGAAAGACTTCTTCTTTTCTAAGTTATTCT
Organism: Remorina albescens; assembly: GCA_034769265.1. Classification (NCBI taxonomy): domain Eukaryota; kingdom Metazoa; phylum Chordata; class Actinopteri; order Carangiformes; family Echeneidae; genus Remorina; species Remorina albescens. The sequence goes on from CM068493.1 coordinate 6,589,712, forward strand.
TTTTACTCTTTCTCAGTAAAACAAAAATTAAAAAACTTGTGTGAAAACTACATTGAAGGAGTTGACCAGGTTTAATATGAATGTTGTTAGCTTTCAGGTTTGCTAGAACAGACGGCCCACAGATCAAACTAATTCAGTTAAATTCAGATGTGGCCCATTTGCCCAGCTACTAGATTTAGTAATGCCAGTTGTTTTTTTGTGTGTGTCAGAATAACCAGGTTTTAGTTGATGAATGATAATGATTAGTCATAAAATATGAGCAGATTTTTATCTAAGTTAAAATGTAGACCAACACAGAAATATTCCACAAACAACTACAATCATTGGTGACTTTGTCAGAGTATAATAAAATATAAACCTTTCGGTTTAATAACTGGCCAAACGTCTTTTGACGTAAAACAAGCAGAGCAAGCTTTTTGTCTGGAGGACTGTTGGACGGTTCTTCAACAGCTTCAGCGCAGACAGATGTCTGGTGTGAGGGCTCATCACTGGTGTTTGTCCCAACTTACCAAGAACAATCAAAAACCCTCTGTGACAGCATCGTAGAAGCATCACATGTGTGTTTTTATATAGTGAATAATTACAGTCCCATCTGCAGCAGTATCTCAGCCTGGTGGCCACGGTGTCGAAATGTATTCTTTACATCAGCTTAGATCAGACCAATCTATAGAAAGAAATTAGATCACTAGATTGAGGGATCTAATCGAATGGCATTTAAGGGCAACTTGGGGGCACAAAAACATTAATTACAAAAAAAAAAAGAAAAAACATAGCATGAGCTGCTGTATCCGGCATTTTAAACAGGGACGTTTAGGAGAAGGGGAATATCCTTTCATATTAAGTTTGGTTATAATGTCAAAATTCTGCCTCTAATATTGTGTCCAATCATTTTGTATCAATGAGAGTGCACTGTGGACAGGATTTAAACCAGCTGTCATCAGTTACCTGTGATGGCACAGGACAACTACAACTACAGCTTTTTTCACACATGCGTCAGTCATCCTGAAAACCTGTAGACAAATCACTGCCGCCCTCTTTAATAAACCTAGAGCGTAGTGTTGATTATATCTCTCTCTTCGGCCTTCGGTGTCTTTTAGTTTGACTTAAGCCCTTACTGTGTGGTACAGTTTCTGTAATGGCAATGGCTGATTTTCACCCCTGCAGTTTCCCAAAGAATTTGTCTATTTTTACAGTTATGGAAAAACGAGTTCATCATTCAAATATCTGAAAATGCACTGTGGCTAGAAAGTGTGTTTGTTGACACAGTCGTTGAACCTGCACTGGAGAAAACACAGTATAAATGAGCCATATCATTACTTCTACACACCTCTCCCATGGCATAAAACTAGGCAGCTTTCCCGGGCAATTACCATCAAATCTCTTCCTAGGTGTGCAATCTCATCTTCCACCACTTTTTTTCCATTTCACCCTAATTTCTCTCCCTCCATCTGACCCATTTCCAAAACAGGGTGATTTATTCTGCAGGCCGGACATGGGCAACGCTCCACATCCTCTCTCTGTCTCTTTTTCTCTTAAAGCAGGGGGGAAAAGTTCCAAGCACTTTAAGTTTGGCTGCAGAGCAAGATAAATGTCTTCACTTCACAGAAAAAGAGGGAAAAGATTAAAGCTAGTAGACCAAACCCTGGTTTTGGCTGTGAAGTGATTAGAGTCGCCAATGGGTGGGGCATTCACGGCTAAAGGCGGGGTGATGTCCTCCACATAAATGGTGCACCGAGGCATTACATTACACTGCGGGTGAGCTGACTGCAGCTCAGGAACACATCTCACCATGCACAGGATTTACTTCAGATCTGATCAGTGAAGGAAATCTCGGGGGATCAAAGATGTGCATGTCTGCGCCTCTGACTGTGGAGATCTGAGCATGCTGACATGAAAACAATGCATCAGAATGAAAAATTAAGAGTGAGGTGGTTTCTCTCTCCAGCGACGAGGGAAAGGAGCAAGGCTGACTTAAAAGAGAGACGTTTCCAAACCTGCGTGGTCAGGACAGGAGACGTGCCACGACGGTGGAGAGGATAAGGCACACAGGAGCGCACAAGAGCGCACAGGTAGCCTGAGTCCCATCAACAAGAAAACCATGTTCATCATATGATTTGCTGTTTCTAGAAACACGAGGCTGTGAGTTCTTTTCATTATTATTTATTTTATATTTTACTTTTCTCTATTATAATATTACAAGGGAGATGCCTCATTTCTTAACCTCAGGTTTACTCAGCCATTTAAGCATCTCCTTTAACTCGAGGCTATAGCTATTATAATAGCTGTTATAATGTCAAGACCTGTGTGAAGTGATGGGGGCTTTATGTGTTTGTTTTCTCAACAACATACTGCGGGCTGCGAGTCACTCCCGTGTTTATGGAGCTCGGTTCAGTGAGTCTGTACGTCATACCATTTATTTGTGCAACACATTTTCACAGCCTCGGGTTGCAACGTGCGACAGTTGTAATATTACTATTATTTCAGGTCACCCACATGGCACCAGGTTAGGACACATGATGAGTAGAGTGCGGGAAGCAGGAAGGTCATTGCTCTCATCCCAGACTTCTCTTTGATGCCTTTTGATCCTGCACTTGAATCAAGCTCGAACACCAACACCACCTTTAGTTTCTATACGAAACATGAAATATGGCTCATCCATTTTCAGAAAGTTTAACTGAAAACACTGTGATATATTTACTTTTCTTAGCTTTCTTTAATAATTCAATTCAATTTATTAATCAAGCAAATTATATAAAATAATACGAAAAACTAAATTGTGGGGTTGGCTTTCCTGGGTAAGATAAAGAGACACTTTCCAAACACAAAGCAAATATGGTGAATGCCGTTGGCAGTACCATCATATTTACAGGTAAACTATATCCATTTGTATACAAACTAGAGGCACAAGAATGATTGCCTTTGCAAAATGTGTTTGGCTTACAGACCCACTTGAACACAGTTACTGTTAATGCCATGTGTATTTGTCACTGTCACAACCCGGCACTTAAAAGATGTGGGCTGCGTGGCACTTTACTGCAGATTTGTTTTCCATTCTGAACCTCTAATCCAGAGGCAGTGACAACATTTGAAACCTACTTACTAAATGTCGTCTCCCTCTAAAGTGCAACCTCCCATTAAGAGAAATGGCATATTGGCCTCTTGCCCAGGCCATTCAGTGGAAAGTTACTCTTCTGTTTTAGTAAATATGGGCACCTTGCCAAGAGAGCACCTACATGTTGAGTCTCTGTGGTACAGTAGGTAGACCTAAGTTTAATTCTCTAAAGCAGAAATTCAGAGAACTTTAGCGCAACTAGATTAAATATTTTCTCAGAGGGCTATATAATAACTGTACATTTCTCTGTCTTTTCTTTCACAAGCAATCTTCTTCTGGAAACCAAATGGACTTCAGCAACATGAAGGGCTACAACTGGACCGCAGGCTCTGAGAATGGCACCATGTCTCCATCCCAGGTTCCTGATGTGGCTGCGCCGATGCCCTTCAGTGTGGTCACTGCGGTCATCTACACCATCGTCTTCATTGTAGGTTTTCTGGGTAACACGCTGGCCATCTATGTGGTGGTCCGCTACGCCAAGATGAAGACTGTAACAAATATGTACATCCTTAATTTAGCCTTGGCAGATGAACTCTACATCTTGGGAATCCCCTTCCTTGGCACAAATAGTGCACTTTCATACTGGCCATATGAGGATTTCTTCTGCAAGGTGTGCATGACTGCTGACGCCATGAGCCAGTTTTCCTCCACCTTTTGCCTGACGGTGATGAGCATTGATCGCTTCCTGGCGGTGGTTTATCCTATTCGCAGTGCCAAATGGCGGAAGCCCAAGATGGCCAAGATTTTCAATGTGTTGGTGTGGGTTGTGTCCTTCCTGGTTGTGCTACCGGTCACAATCTTCTCACATGTACAAGAGGACTTCAACACCTGCAACATAACCTGGCCTGATCCACTTGATTTGTGGTCCATTGTCTTCATCCTCTACACATCCATCCTGGGATTCTTTGGTCCCCTCTTTATAATCAGCATCTGCTACTTGCTCATTGTTATCAAGGTAATGAGTCGGCTTAACTTGTCTTCTATTGTTATCTAACTCGATTTTGTGAATTTCTCATAAAGCATTCTCCATCAACAGGTGAGGTCGGCAGGTGCGCGTGCAGGCCGGACTAAGCGGCGGAGATCTGAGCGTAAGGTGACACGCATGGTGGTGATCATTGTGTTGGTGTTTGTACTTTGTTGGCTGCCCTTCTTCATTGCCAACATTGTCAACTTAGTTTATATCATCCCTGAGAGCAAAACTACGATCTACTTTTTCCTGGTCATCCTTACTTATGTCAACTCCTGCGCCAACCCAATTCTCTACGGCTTCCTCTCTGACAACTTCAAGCAGGGCTTCCAGAAGGTGCTCTGCTTCCACAAACCAAACGGTGTTGGCACTATCAACCAGATGGGAGGCAGAGAGGCTGCAACGAAGGTAAACCTCAGTCTTATTTTTTCATCCAGAAGTCACAAATAAAGCCTCAATACAGACACACATTTTACAGGAGATACACTCTGTACGTTAGGTAGAATAATTTAACTCATTCGGTCTGCGTACTGACCAGTCCTGAAAATCAGAATTGAGCTTGACCCAAATTAAGTGTATTATGCCCAAAGTGGATAATTAACATAATTTTTGTCACAGGGTTATATCACTACCACATTTATATTTCAACACAATACCCTTAATAAATCTGCACTTTAATGTGCTCAAGTGCTGTGGAGCAGACAACTTAAAAAAATTCTCTTTTCTTCAGCGTGAAAATGTGACCCGTGATGACAACAACATTAGATAGCAGATGGGGAAGAATTTAACCATCTTTACAAAAAAGTGGGACAGACCAGCATCTCAAGTCTGCCGTGTCTGTTTGTTACTGTTTCTTAGTTTTTCTTTTTTCTGTTCATACTGTAATCTCTGCGTATGTGTCTTGTCTCACCAGCCTCTTCAAATGGAGGTTATTGGGAACATGGATAATGAGCCTATTGCTTCAAAAAAGACTGCGAATGGCCAGTGATCGCTGTTACTCACCATGTACCCATCTGCAAGATGACATATGAAACTTGGACGAATAACCCTGGATGTTTTATTGATGGATATGCCCTGTCGTTGTTACTGATCCTCCCTCTGTCTCTCTGACTGGGACATGCGTGGAGAGGACAGGATATAATGCTGTAAAGAAACTCATCAAAGCACTCTGCATTGTAGTTTTTAGGCTACTTCATGTCTTTGTGCTGTTCCATGGTTGACTCCATTGTATAATAGCATTAGTGTATGTAATGTAGTCAGTACAATGAAGATACAGTACAATATAAAACTTTTATTCACAATGTTCACCAGAGACAGGGATCTTTTTTGATAATATTTTGGTAAGAATCATTGTGTTGTGCTCAGCTTTTGATTCATATGCGACTGTAGCTATAAATAGAAGCATCGTCAACATTTCCTCTGTTTACCTGTTAACTTGAAAATTCGTCACAATGGGCATCACACAGCACCGAGAAACATCTGGAGTAGTTGAGTTGGGTGCCTAACGTCAAATGATTGGACTTGATTTGGGAGCAAGAACAATATTTCTGTTAAAGCAGCAGTTTGGTCTTTTGATGAATAGTATTATAATCATTCTGTCTGTTTTTGTTCTGCTACATGTGAGAGTATTACCATCACAAAGTTGGCTTAGCCTAGCAGAAAAACTCAGCCTAGTGAACAAGCCTAGCTTTGCCATAACCTAAGATGGGTTTTATGTGTTTCATATGTTAAGAATATTAAAAAAAGCCAATGATAAAATGCTTAACTCCTTTGACCAGACCAATATATTTCTTGGGTGCACGTTGTTGTAGATGATATATATATATATATATATACATAAGTGGGTGTGTGTGTGTCTGTGTGTCTTTGTCCCTTCTATATAATGTATCCATTATTTAGCTTTAGGTGTTGTTAGGAGGAGGTTGTGATAGACAGAGCCAATAATAATGGTAATTTTTTTGTTTGTTTTGTTTTGTTGGGGGGGGTTAATTTCCAAGTAAGAGTTCATGTTCTTGTTCTGGCCGATGATGACCACAGTTCTGATTCTATGTTAACTCAGATGTTGCTCTCTTTTTGTTTGTAGCCTAAATCTGAATCTAAACTGGTTACTGTAAAGCTGGTTGACGTATTTTTGATGTTCAAAGCTATAATATGTAATTTTACTTGTTTCTTTATTCTGACATGTTGGATCTAATGTTACAAAGCTGTGAAAAATACCCTGAAACGTCACAGCCTAATATTTCTCTGCAGTATGTTGCTCTCTTTTCTCTCATACTGTTAAAAGAAAGTTTGTTGGAGTGGAAAACTTTGTGGAAGGACGCGGCATATCATTGCTGAACCTCAGCAACTTACTTTGTCATATCCTTAAACGCTGTTACTGGACTGTGAGCTTTTACATGTGACACCACAATTGTTTGGAAGCTACTGGACAACACTGTGGCTGCTCCATGGGTGAAACCTGAGCCACGCTATGACCACATTAACCATGTTTGGTGAATTTGAGCTCATTTGAAAAGCTGCCCTGTAAGACAGAGCAGTGGGAACATGGACACATCCCGGCAGAGAAAGGATTTATTTTTATCAGAAACACTGTGACTTTTGTCTTTACAGATGTAAAAAAAATGCTAACAGTTATCATGAACATTAATAAACAATCACATCTGTTATGCATGCTTGCCTTGCAGTAATCCAACACAGTATAACGTAGGGCTGCTGACAAATCTCTTTTACATGTTGCCTACATTTACCTCCTGAACAGACAGTCCATCTCTGTCATTGTAATCTCTCTCTGCTATGGCAGGTTTTTGTTTCAGACTGAAGCACTTTATCATTATTTCCAGTCGAAACAGGAAAGTGGCAGCTTTACACTTGAACATTTATGTCTCTTAAAATAAGCCAGTTTAGTTTAATGTTTTTTAGAAATTTGTGAATTAAGTTAAGTAAGTATTTGGATGCATTCTGTTTCTGGATCATCAAAATTTCCCTAAAAAATCATAAACACTGATGGCAGCAAAGTTCAGTCAGGCAGTTCAAAGTTTCATGGTGATACAACTTTATCTGTGTTTGTTGGTGGTGGTGGGGTCTTGTTTGTTTTTCACAGATTAAAGATCTAGCAACACTTTCACTGTTTCAGTTTAATAAATTGTTTAAAAGAGAAAAGAGTTCAGTGAATGAATTCTCAGATCGACAGAAGTTGATATGTATGCTGCATGCAGGACAGTTCATTTGTGTTCAGCATACAACATCATTTCAGTGTTAAAGTTGCTGACTTGCTGAATTTTGAAGTTGCAATAGACAACAAAAGAAAAATATCCAGTCGAAAAGAAATAATAATAAAAAAATAACATGATTACAGCAATCTGCAGCAGTCTGTTAGAGACCCTATGCAGAGGCCCTTCGTTGCCCAACTTTAATGTATATTATTGTAACTTGAAATTCAGTTTTAAGCGAACAAAATAACACATAAAATTCAAATTCAACAAAAAAAATGTATCTGTAATTTATTTTAAAACAATGGTTGATTTAAATATAAACCCTCGTTATCACTATTGCCTAGATGAATAATGTAAAAAGTTACTACTGTGAATTAAGTGTGGAAACATTGGCATTGCTCTTTTCTAGGAGGAACAATTTAATCTACAGTTTCTGCACCGTAAAAGCTTTGGACACCGTCCAGCAGATGGTGTTAATGTTTGTCTGTAGACTTTACATCGTTTAATGTGATGTGCCATTTTCAGCCACATGTTTTTGAGATATATCATCTCAAATACGACGCAATTACTATAATTTGGTAATAGATCAGACTCCTTTGCTGTTAACTTATTCAGCATTCATTTAGTTCAAGGTTATAATACAGCATGGGAAATTTAATTAGAATATTTTCCTGCCTTCTGCTACAGCACTCTCACCTTTACCTTCCACCGGTTCTCTGTAGAGCAGCCTTTGTATTTATTTTTTTGACCCTCATTCCACGTGTGTTTACTGACAACCTGTTTGTATTGCACGCTGTGGGGGTAGAAACACACCATGTGTGCTCTGCAGCTTCTCATTACCTTGGTGTTTGTGGTCATGCGTCTTTTTGTTCCATCGACTTCAATGTCAAGTGGAAGAACCAGTATCATCACGAAAGAGAAAAGAGAGAACACTACTCTGAGAAAAATCAGCCATTCTTTGAAGGACTTGATCACATTGTACACATTGACATTTATTTACACACTGATTTATCCCTCTCATTCAGTTGCAATAATAAAAGTAGCACCATGTTGGCAGAGTCAACAAATTTTGATCTGTTATCACTTTATGAAACATAATCTTGTAAAAATAGATTGCATATCTTTCCATTGTGGACACTATGACTTGTCACTGCATCAACAGATATAAACTGTGCCATTTCCTGTCTTAACTATAATGTAAGACATTTTTCTTGAAAATCACAAACTGCACAATGTGTAGTTAAATGATCTACCTGCAGTTTTGATGAAGTGAATTCTCTTGTATAAGATAATGCTGAGCATTTTTTGGTAAATAGTTTGTTTTTAGAAGATCAGGTTAGCACATATGTTTTCTTTAAAGAGGCTGAGAGTTAAATGAACGTACCAAAGTGTGAATGGTCCATTTCAAATAAACAATGTCAGTTTGAAAAGCACTCTCAGTTTCTCATTATGTTTCCTCACTTTAGATGGACCACATTATGAGATTGTAAATACTGATTTGATCATTTTGGACAGGAGAAATCAGCCGTTCCTCTTCATCCAATCGATTGTTTGTGTTCAGTATCACTTCTAGGAAATCAGCCTGATTCACTTTCAGTGTATGATAATACTATGAAACGACACATCCCATAATCCTACTGTGTCATTGTAGCGCTGTCTGAGAAGACAAACATACACCAGAAAACTGACCACAATGACTTTTTTATATGATGCACAAGACGTGTTTGTTGACACTGTGAATGAGAGCCATGTGAAGGAGAAAGGAGAGTATTTTGTCTCAGGAAATAAACAGCATGTCAGTCTGTGTGGTGACAGTGCCGAAAGGAATGCAAGCGTTTATTTTGGTGGAAATGAAAGAGGTGTGGAAAGCTAGTGATGCCTGATGAGCACTAAATGAATTGTAAAAGTTGTATTTCTGTGCATTAACTTCCATAAGTCATTTACCCACAATCTGTAAAACATTGTTTATAATTGTTTTGAGGAGTTAATACAGTTTCTTCTCTCCGCTGCTCTATGGTCTATTTTACTCTAAATGGGACCTTTTTTCTTTTTTATTTATTAGCCTTGAACTGCCTCTGTCCATGTCAGGACTAAAAACTCATCAGGAAAATCTTTTGCTAAGCTAATACATAAAGTGACAAGTTGAGAAGTGAGAATTTTCCCGTGAACTTCATTACGACTGGACTTCTTTTTTAATTTTTTCCGGCCTCGCTTCATACCAAGCTAAGAGTCGACATCTAATTTGATACGCAGTCTGGTGCCAGTAAATACCACTATTTAATTCCATGCACCATCTACAGGGATTTTTAAGAATTCATATAACAGTCAGGAAACACATTGTGTTTTCTTTGCAGTTCCCTGTGTGTTTTAGTGGCACATGTTTGAGCAGAGACAAAGGAAGAGCAATAAGGGGATAAGAGGGAGGAGAAGGAGGTGTGGGTTGCCCTGTGTGGTTAATTACGGCTGTGAGCTGTGCCCTTCTCCACCACACTGATTTTTCCCTGTCTGCAAGGGGGAGCGTTAGGATGATTTTTAATAATACTGAAAGTAAGGGTGCAGCAGGGAGTGCGTCATTGGTGTCAGTAGTAATTAAACACAGTCAAAAGTGTGTGCGTGACTCAAGACCCATGCTTTTTTTTAGTTGCAGTAAGAAAAACGTGGTTCAATATAGATGTTGGTGGAGCGTGAACTCACATTTTAAACAAAGGTAGGGCTTAATATTTAGTTTGTATCCATTTATAGAACTATAAGGTCTAAATTGAGGCTCAGCTAAATTGAGCAGCTGCATTCTGGAGAGTCTGGCCAACAATTAGTTCCATCCTCAGCCTAAAAATCCTGGAGATCTTGTGGGTGTTCTGTGAGTTTGCTGACTTACAAAGATGTTTAGATGAAGCTGTGACAGCTCCAAGAAAGACTAAACCTGTATTCCCCCTTGGGGAGTCTTCCCAGTGCATTCCTTAACAGAAATACGGGACAAGTGTGATAAATACCTCCAGCGCTGTCAAACAGACCTCATGAAGTGTGCTTGTGAAAGAATTACAAACATGGGACAAACACCCATACCTTTCCAATTTCTAATAAGTTTTGAGTATCACAACAACTCATCTGTTTGCTTGTTTCTTTCTCATTTTCAGGCCATTTTAACCTTGCAAGGGTAAAGAGGTCAGGTCAGAATCCATATGGCTCCCCCTGGACTACAAGAAAGCCAGTCAGATTCTTCAGAAGCTTTCCCTGAGAAACTGAACTCTGTGATACCCCAATTAATGGCAAACACCTTCCAGTTCTGCTCCTTAAATAAAGGAGCCATTATACCAGTCGGCTGGTCCACTGAAGCTCATGCACACAACTGGCACTTTGCCTCTGAGGAGCTTTTGGACTCCCTCAGACACTTCTGCCAGATATATGAATGAGTCTTCAAATTCTTTCTTGGAGGAAATGTTGGTCAGGTTCAAGAGTCCTTCAAAGGGTTCTTTGCTGCCATAACAGAAACCTGTGATCTTCTCACTGCAACTCCAAGCAACCACCTCCACAAAAAACGCTTTAAGCATGGCCCACTCTGCCTCCATCTCTCCAACCTCTGCCGAGGTCCATAAGAAGTTCTTTCATTTACTCTCCCCAGTTCCACCTCGCTACACATTTGGGGTCCCCTGGCCTGCTTCCTTAAGTTCTGTCTTCAGGTCTTGTTCACAAACTGGAGCATGAGATTATGAGTAGGATTGGTGCAACAGCTGCAGTAACGTAGGCATAATTATGTACTTTTGTAGTGAAGATGATGCTTCAAGAAAAAAATTTACAACATGGACGGAGGAGGTCAGAGGAGCAAGACGAATAAGACATTATGTGTCTTGTTCTTAGATATAGAATTTAGTTTGAATTTCTCAGGTTTTGCGACATTGTCCATGTCCTCCGTGCAGATTTTTTTGTATGGTTCAGCTTTACAAAAAAATTAAATAAAATTTTTTAGGCCGTGTTTAGAATTTTTTTTTTACCATCGGTGAACCTGATGTGTTCCAGAAGACACACAGCAGACAAAAGGCAAAAAAACAGCAACATAACAAGCTCAGACCAGAGAATTTGTGTATTTTTATCTTTAAAATTACTCTTTGATTACTCTGATTCTAATGAAAGTTTTGCTCATCCAGTCCCACTGCAGGTGGTTCATCTTGGGATTTCCTGTTTTACGAAAAACATCAGCTTTTTGTCATATTTTCATCAGCACACATCAAGACAGTTTTGTTTGTTCCTTTGGACACATTAACAACAATCTAAAAATAAAGTACAGCACCAAGAGGGAATATAACAACATAAATGACGGTGTGTGTCATTGTGATGTTATCCTTGAAATTGAATTCGCCAAAGTGCCCCAACCAAAAAGGATGATCCCTCTTGGCTTGACTAAAAGGAACTGGAAGTGTTAAATGGAAAATTCATCAAGATTAGACCATCTATCAATGAGTGGGCATGCGCTCTGAAGAAACAGAGAGCATGTCAGGACACCAGAGCTGATGAGAGTTCCCCAGAGCAGCTGAAAGAGGAAATTAATCTCTGAGAGAACTGAATCATCGCTGTGGACAGGAAGATGTGTGGCATGACAGAATGATAATACAATGAGCTATCATACGTTTGCTTTTATTAGAGGAAGGCCAAGAGCTCTAACTGGATCTTACTGGATCAGTATCCACATGGACCCCAACAGATGAAGGACAGAGGTCTACACATTAGAAAACCGCATATGAACTCATCAATGAACTGAAATAATGCAAAATTAATTTCTTGTTCAAATAGTGATTTTCTACTCTGGAGACCTCTTGGCCCAGCAAGATATGTTCATCCTGGTGTCGAACTGGAAATGATAACAGACAAACAGTTCCAGTAAATTCAGGAATTATTTCATAATAATTATATGTATTCATCAATTGGGATTATCCTGCCAACAATTGAATTGAATGCAACTGGATTTAGGATTTAGGTTGTCAAAGACGTTTCACCTCCTTATCCCAGGGGCTTAATCTGTTAGGAATGTATCGGTCTGACTAGTCCTCACTAGTCTGACAAAACGGTGGAGTTGGACCCAGGTATTTAACCTCTGTGGGAGTGTTCACACAGCTCCTGGTGAACAATAGCTCGTTAGTGGAGTTTCACTGACCATTGTTAGTCATGTGAGGCCTCCAGTGAACGGCCATTGTTAGGAGTCTTGTGAGCCCACTGGTGAACAACAGTCGTTGTGGTCGTTGGAGTCACATGAGGTCAGTTTTGGGCAGCCACTGTTGGAGGCAAACGCATGGCCCAACACAGAAGGGCCACATCCTCAGGTCCAGTTTCAGCTGTCTACTTACACCTAAAGGAAAAGGCACACTCCTTTGAGGACAGCAATGTTAAAATCCTGGACAGGGAGGACAGATGGTTTGAAAGAGGGGTCAAAGAAGCCATCTATGTAAAAGTGGAGAAACCTTCTCTAAACAGGGGAGGGGGTCTGCGACACCACCTATCACCCATCTACAATGCTGCCCTGTCAAACTTACCCAGGAGAATTAACAACTCAGCCTCCAACAGTGGCTGCCCAAAACTGACCTCATGTGACTCCAACGACCACAACGACTGTCGTTCACCAGTGGGCTCACAAGACTCCTAACAATGGCCGTTCACTGGAGGCCTCACATGACTAACAATGGTCAGTGAAACTCCACTAACGAGCTATTGTTCACCAGGAGCTGTGTGAACACTCCCACAGAGGTTAAATACCTGGGTCCAACTCCACCGTTTTGTCAGACTAGTGAGGACTAGTCAGACCGATGCGTTTCTAACTGATGAAGCCCCTGGGACGTCTATGACAGCCTAAATCCTAAATCCAGTTGCGTTCAATTCAATTGTTGGCCGGATATGACTGTGACCTGGATGAATGAGAATATGCACAGACATCAATTGGGATTTAATCTTTCCCCTTAAAGATATTTGTTATCGTTCGTTATAATCCTGGAGAAAAAAAAATTTGCATTTTATTTTTATACTTGCCAAATATATTCATCATTGTCAAAGCATCAAACCAGCACAGTATAATATTGTGTCCTCTATTGCTGAACTTTTTTTTTAAAGGTTTTAATCTGAGAGTACTGCTTGCAGCAGTAATGACAAACAGTGACATCAGTGCTGGTTTTATTACAATTTTATGCCAGTCTAACCTCTCAAAGATGGTAATCACCATCTTCAAGGCAAACATGGTGTAGTATTCACACTTTGTAGACACTCACTTTAAAATTATGTACCCAAACTGAAATGGGGGAAATACTCCTAGTAATTAAACTGAATTATAAATGTTTTTAGGAGTAGACACAGTTATAGTCATCATGCTGTACTATACAGGCTCCTTAGTGCATTGATGGGTCTGCAATAACTGACTGCCAATGTCAGGAACACAACTGCTCTGCTGAATAAAAATATTGCACTTATGTTGTTTCCACTTTGTTCTGCTGTGAGTGATTTTGGCCTGGGTGTATTCAGCTGGATGAGTGTCCACTGTCCTCCACTGGACACACTGGGGAACTGCATGGATACCTCAGCCTTCACCTCATTGGTGATAATAACAAGATATGAAGTTTGTTATCTGTATGATCATGTCAAGCAACAACAATAAGGTCTGTTAAAGATGTAGCCTGTCGTTACAGCACAGTGAATGTGGCCAAACTCAAGAAGTCAGACTGCCTCAAAGTCTTTTTTTAAAAATTGTCAGAATCTCAGAAATTCATGATGATGACAGAATTGCAAAATGAAATAAAATAGTTTCTACTAAATGAATGATGTTCACACAGTTTACCCATCATGTCTAAACTGATACAGAAATTGTATGGAACATATTGCTGATGGGTTGTATTTGATCATGCAGTAGTGTCCTGCCACAGAGGGGCAGCAGTGTGTTATTCTGCCTCTTCACTGTCCGCTCGGAGTTTCCAGGTTCCTCTCTGAGACAACAAACAGGTATCCTGGCTGGAGGTAGGTGGTGCTGTTGGCGCAAACGGACGCAATCTACATTTCAGTAAACGCGTGTTTCGATTGACTGTTGCGGATAAACGTCGAGGGAGACGTGAGCTCTCCGACCTGAGCTGGTCTGGTGACAGTAAAGGGGCTCCTCTGGAGAATCCAGACTCTGTGCGTCCTGAGACCAATCGGTGCTTCAGTTTGGATACGGAACACGGGAACGGGCGGACTGGTGGCATCATTTTCTTGAACTTTAACTTTGTTGCCTTTACCAATGCGTTTATCACGGAGTGGTTGATTGTTCGTGGGTGCATTTGGAAGCTGTTAACTTCATGTGTTTGTGTGGCCCTGGTTTGGGGGAGACTGCGCAACGGACAGAAATGTTTACGCTCTGTGGAAGTTTAACGCTGCGCCCCTAAACTCAACATCTGTGCATTTTAATTATTACACTTCAACTGAAACTCTGCAGAAGAGTTTACAACGACAGAGTGACATGGCCAGCGAGCGGAAACCGCGGCTTTGCATCATGACAAAAGGAGAGGACGGATACGGATTTCACTTGCATGGCGAGAAAGGGAAGAGCGGACAGTTTATCCGCAAAGTGGAGTCCGGCTCCTCCGCAGAAGCTGCGGGACTGCGGCCCGGGGACCGAGTGGTGGCAGTGAATGGGGCTAACGTGGAGAAGGAGACACACCACCAGGTAAGAGGATGTGCATCCATGTTTGTGGCTCTAACTGGTGCCACGGGACGCCTGAACAGGTGACACCCTGCGCGCCACGGCACGGCCACACTGCCCCCTCCCCTCACCTGGCATGAAGAACCAACCGTCTGCAAGTTATTAGCTGTGAGACACTTTACCACATATTGTTCACATGAAAAATCAGTTTTTGCACTTTCCAATCACATGCTGCATTTCATGTGGCTGCAGCTCACCTGTGCAGTCCCTTTGTTTTGAAACAAAGAATGAACTGACAGCTTCAGGCAGAAGGACTAGACTGTCTGCTTTTAGGTTCCAAAAGCTTCACACTGTATTCAATTCTCACACTGCTGTATCTGATGAAAATCACCTGCTCACTTGTGACTGTGTGCACAGCTCAGTTATATCTAAATTTGACAATTAGTTCGCTGCATTTTCCAAAGAAAACCGTTTTAAGTGTCTTTAAATCTCGCCCTGTCCCTCAGGTGGTGCAGCGGATCAAAGCTGTGGACAACGAGACCAGGTTGCTGGTGGTAGACCATGAGACACATGAAAGTCTGCGGGCCCTGCGTCTCACAGCCACAGAAGACATGGCTGTCCTCGGGACAGGGCCTTCCTCCTCGTCCTCTCCTCCAGCAACACCATCCCCTCCTCCATCTGTGGTCCTGTCCTCCCCCAGCAAGAAGCGGGAGAATGGTTCAGTGTCTAAGCAGCCGGCTGTGCTGAGCAGCCAGGTGCAGAAGCCCACCAGGAGGTCAACATCAAAGGCTGCAAAGAAGGTGAGCTGGCCCTCAACTAAGGCATTTCATGAGGGATTAAGCATTAAGAGAGTGTTTTATCTCATTATTCTCTTAACTAGGAACAGCTAACAGACTATGAACCGAATCTGAGGTGAGATGTAGGCCTCAGGAAAACAACCTCAAACCCATTCATGAAGTAAACACTTCATAGGAAGTCATTGACTCCCCTGTTTATTGGTGTGTATGAGATGGGGCAACAAAAAATAACTAAGATTTAGCCAAAAAGATGAGCTTCCTCTGATACTCAATTAAAACTCAGATACATTTACTCTCAAATACAAGAATTAAAAATACGAAACACGTTAGTGAACAGATTGCCGACAGTGAGTCACCTCTTTTAACAGATTCTCTACAGCTCACACTAACTTTCACCCCAGACTTGTTTTCTTGAATCTTAGCCAGATTGAGATTAGATTTAAGTGGATATCATGTGAGCTTCCATTCTGCACTGTACCCTCCATGCATGTGTGCGTCCTGAGGGAAGACAATGGCTAGCTGAAAGTGTTCCAGATGTTGTTGGAGGTCGAAGAAGGCAAGAAAGGGTCATAGGGCAGAACCACGTCAGATGTTAGGAATCTGGAAATGGGCATCGCCACAACTCTGCAGAACAGGGAATCTACAGAGATTGTATTAAAAAAAAAAAAAAAAGAAGACTTTCATCTTATAGCCAGGATATATTACGAGGGCGTTTTAGATGTCATCTTCATGTGTTTGGTCATACACACTCATTCACACTGTCAGCTGCATGATGCTCAGTAGGCGTTCGATACATTTTTGTTCTCCCTTTTTTCCCTTAAAGTTGTTGTTTGATTATTCCATGCTGTCGTGAAAAACAGGATGTGTTTCCGTCCGCTGTGTGTCTTCTGGAACACAAACATCTGATCATCTTTGGTTTCACATGCTCCCTATCAGTGAGATCAAATTCTGCTTTCTGCATCTACACAACATGTGTTTTCACTTAGGTTGGCCCTGCCAATATATGAGCGGTACTACGAGAGCAGTGACAGGGCCAATCAGTTAAATCCTAAATGTGTATGTTTTTCTTTGTTTGGCTCTGGCTGCGTGACCTGTGGGGAGAAATCCCAGTGCTTGTTGGGGTCGGAGTGGCCCCAGCTCAGCCTCAGGAAATGCTTTGAGGTCTCTAGTTTCTCTCAGACTTTAATGGCACCAATGAAGAAATGGAAAGAAGTTTGGAAATTGGGTAGACAAAGCATTTACTTCTGTTTAACACTGATTTTTACTGTTAACCTTCATTTATGAAAGAAATTTTGACCTCTGTTTGAGTCACTGAAGTGCTGAAAACTTCCTCTGCTGCTTCGTCTTCTGAGACTGTAAAGGTGGCTTTGGCTTTGAAGCCGTGCCCTGTCCCATGAGCCTACATGCTGATACAGCATAGTACACGTTGTATGTAGTAGTGTGCAGAGTAGTTACCACAACAGAAACAGAGGGCTTAACAGACTGATCAGTGATGAAAGCTTTAATCATCATGTGAACAATCATATCTATTCACAACTTTAAAGCTCTGCTCAGTTTCCTGCACGATGTTTCAATTCTGATCTGTAGGAAAGTGCTGAGAGCAGCACATTTCTTCTCATATTATAGTTTACAGAGAGGTAGAAGAGGGAAAGACAGCAGACAGCACAGCACTTGGACAGAGCTAACCCAAGACTGAGAGCAGCCAAAAACAACCTCGAAGATTTGTTTGGATGGTTTACCTTTACTCCTGATGAGGACTCTGTGAACATTTGGCCACCAGGTTGACAGAACCTTGATTAACTGCTGAGCTTCAAAGTGCAATTATTACAGTTTTATCTCATTGCGCTTTTGTGTTCATTTAATTTACTTTTGAGCCGATTGCATTTGATTATTGAATTTCACAATTCAGCACAGTGGGAGAAATAGAGAGATTGAAAGGGGGTCTCCATGTGCAGGTGTCCTGAAACAGGGGAAGTTAGCTGTTGGAGTTTGGCTTCTGATTTGGCCCAGTTATCAACAAACAGCAGTTGCAGCTGCAGCAGAGGTTAATAAACAGCAGAAAAAGTCAGTTAAGGTCTTTTAAAACTCTTAGCACCCAGTTGCAGCATTTGCATTTTGAGTTATAACTCAGTCAAATCTGAATTCAATGAGACCCATCCATTCCATCCATCTTCTGCCGCTTTTCCGTTTCCGGGTCGCGGAATTTATTGAGATGAGAAAAAAATATTTATAGATTCAATGGGACTTGTAGTTCTCCAAACATCATCTCTGATATCCATAAATGATAAATGATGCTTTAACTGCTGGTCTCAGAATCATCATGTTTTTAAATAGTCCTCGGTATGTCTGTTCATCCATAGCCGCATTACAAAGAGGCACTGCTAATAGCTAATTCAACATATCTGTAGTTCAGTCAGTTTGCAAAAATATGAGCAATTATATGATTAAAAAAAAACAGCTAATGATCTGATTCAGATAAGCAACATACAGTACATCCTGGTTACATCTGTCAAAACTCCCACATTATGGAAAATATGGTTCCAAAACTTAGAGCATGGCAATCCCACCCAAATAGAAAAAAAAAAGTAAATGGGGGGTCTTTGTTTTCTCACTTTAGTCAGAGGAGGGGCCCACAGTGTCAGGAAACACAGTGTCAGGCTTTGCTCTGTTTGTCTATGTGAAATATCGCAGAGGACACAAATGCCTAGTTTTGTGTTTATCTTCTCCTCTGTGTCACAACAACAGGGATCTTTTGCTGCTACAGATTACAGTCTAAGATCCCAAAGGACACACATCATAAACTCCGTACACATGTACACAGATAGCGTAGCAACCTTTTCTCCAACAATAATCACATTTGCCCAATAAATATTCCCACTGGAGATCTTCTGTGTGTTTGTGTGTGTGTTCCCCAGGTTACATTACTCTGCCTGTATTTTTCCTCTCTTTTATGACCACTTGTCCCTCCCGCGTTTTTTTTTTGGTTGCATTCCTCTCATGTTTACCTTTTCATGATTTGTGACACGGGAGAAAAAGTTGAGTAGAGACTGCTGACCTGTAGGTTTGGTCCTCCTGTATCTGTGATGTCTACTGTCTGCAGTTTAGAGAGGTTTTTTTAACCAAGTCATTCCCCATTGTTTTCTATATTTACACTGTCTGCATGACCTCGGCATAATGAGTAATATTTAATTGGCCTACCTTTTAAAAAGAACAATTTTCTGATTTATATGAGCTATAGTGTTACTGTGTACAATGAAAAATTAATCATGTGACATTAGTAACGTAGTGAGAGCTCAGTGTTGTTTTGACAATCGTTACACCCCTGTGCAATTCTAAACCCAGTATCACAAACAACACCAAAAACAATATTCTCTTTCCTGTCATCCTCACCAAATCTACTCAGCATTACACAGTTAAAGCCAAGTGAAGAAATCCAGTGTTCAGGCTTCATGCCTGAACACTGGATTGTCATTGCTAGTTCCCATGAACGGCAGCAAAGCAAACAACCTGTGTAGCTGAAACCTGTTTTGTTGTTATTTTAAGGGCTGATGACTCAAGGGCCAAAGGTGGAGATAAATGCTGCTGTCAATTAGCATGTCAGTCATTTTTCATTTACTTCTTTAGACCCTTCGCTCAGGAACCCTTCAATTTAGATATCAGATATTGCCCTTACTGGTGGTTCTAATTCTGAAGAGAGAAATCCCTATTTTTCATTTTATGCAGAAACTTTATGATTAATGTGAGCATAATGCATAAAAGAGACCTGGGCTAAACAAGAAACCAGAAAGCTGGTCTCCTTCACAAGAACACAGGATGTTGTCATTTGAGGTATGAGTTCAGTCTCTTTCTTCACTGTCCAAAAAATGTTATTTTTGCCTTTAGGCCAGTTAACTATATTGAGCATGTTAAACAGGGACAATAATTTATGCTCAGGTTCTTTGGAGAGAAAGGAAGATATATTTTAACAACAGGAACTGTTTGACTGAGGTATGAAATGGATCATCTTTTCACACACACCTGACGTGTGTGGTACTGTTTCTGTGCTTGTCATTCCTCCCTCCCACACACACACACAGTCATGTGGGTGTTTCATTTACACTAAAGCCCAAGATAAAGTGTCAGGTGTCACTTTCCCACCAGAACCTTTTTTTATTCTTGCAAACACGCGTATGCACACATACATGTGTTGATGAACAGATAAAGCATGCCTAAACTGTTAATCATGAATAAAAAATAGTGCTTGAGAAATCTGTGACATACAGTGGAATATGAGAAGTCCTCATTATTCCACATCCCACAAAGAGGCAGATATGTTGTTGGTTTGCTTTGGGGAGTTCTGGGGACATATAGTTTGTCTCCTTCGGTTGTGAAGCTTCCACAACAGGCACAAACATATTGTGGCCTTTTGGTGTTGTTTTTTCCAGTCCCTCTCTCCTGGCTCACCAAGCTTGTTAGGAAACACAGAGAAAGTTGTTGCTATGGTAACAGTCCAGAGCAGAATTAGTGCATTGGAAAAAAAATAAAACACATTGGGTACGATTTTTACAAAATAAAAGATTGAGAAATGTTTGGGTGGCCAAAAAATACACATAATGTCTATTTTGTCTTGATGTGGATGAGTGAATACGTTTGAACTTTAATAAGATTATTTCTATAGACTGTGGATTTTTTAAGCTTCGTTTAATAGTTCACAAAGGTCAACATTTGAACAGCACTTTGTCTTGTCATAAACTTCCTCTGCCCCCTGTAGAGTACACACACACACACATCTGGTAAACAGTTTGACAGAGAGGAAGGCTGCATGTTTAGGTTTGTGTGCAGGTCTCAAGGTACACAAGGAACATTGAGACTCATATTTGTGTACTATGTTAGCTCAGCACCATGGGTTCATATTCGAGTCAGTTAGATTTTGAGTTTGTAAGGTGACAATGTGGCGACCTCTCAGCTGACGCAATTGATTCACAGATTTTATTCTCACAGCCACATTTTGGTGGCGACACTCTCAGGTCGTCCATCTGATGGTCTGTCTCATTCTTGTGAAAGAAATATCTCTGGAAGGGAATAAGTTTATACAAATATGAATATATGATAAAATTATGAAGTGTTGATGTAGAAGGTGGCGGGTTCGGTTCCTGGGCCTGGGGCCTTTTTGTGCAGAGTTTGCATGTTCTCCCCGTGCCTGTGTGGGTTTCCTCCCACCGTCCAAAGACATGCATGTCTAGGTTAACTGGTGACTTTAAATTGTCTGTAGGTCTGAGTGTGAGTGTGAGTGGTTGTTCGTCTCTCTCTGTCTCTGTGTGTTGGCCCTACAGTGGACTGGTGACCTGTCCAGGGTGTACCCCGCCCTCGCCCAATGTAATGGGCGAGGGCGGGGTACTCATGGATGGATGGATGGATGATGTATTATATCCTAAAGGTCAAAGTTCAACTTCACAGTGACATCATGATATTCAGCAAAAACAGTAACAATTGTCCAGGCTGCTGGACTGAAGACATGGGAAATGTCCACTGCCGTGTCTAGAGCTTTATTTTCTACCAGAATCAGCTCTATTGGCAGAGCAAATGAGCGTACGCAAGAAGATTGACTGTTTTAGTGTTTCTCAATTCATTCCTACACTAATATATGTAAAGTCGAGTAAATTCTAATCCTACATTTCAGAGACAGTAGCATCCCATGCAGATTTGTTTTACTGGTTTATGTTCATTCATAACTTTAAACTTTGGGATTGTTCATGTTACAAGAAAATTTTATTGGCCCTAATTTGAGCCCATATTCACACATGTGCCACAGCTGCTGAAACAACAGGAGAGATTAAACACAAGCAAGACACCGAACAAACAAACATAAAGAAGTATGCAAAAGAGTCCAGGAAAAAGTACTCATACATCTGCATGTTGACATTCAGTTCATTTTTGAACTTGTAGATTCTGGCATGAGTGAGTGAAAGCAATCTGATGGACAGAGAGGACAGCTCTTAAGGGTCAGGGCTTAAGGTCAGAAGGTTAGGACTGAATAAGCACAAACAGTAACATTAGGGATCTCGGAGGAGTCTTTAGTCACAATAAATGTGAAACAAAGTTAAATGTCACTGGGAGCAAACAAGTTTTTGTGAAATGTGTCCCAGTTTATCTGCATGGCTGTACAAATTGTAAGAGAAATGTCATGATGAGGAGAACTGTTTCACCACATAGCCCCTAAATGTATCAGGTCTTTGTGGCTCTGCAACTAAAACACAATCATCCCTGGCCATTAGTTTAAAGCCATACAAAATGAGATGATAGCTCAGGTCAAGCTGACTGACACACACTGTTCTTTGCCCTTCTCCTGGACTCAGCGTCTCATTCTGACAGTGATAATAAGAAAAAGATGTTGCCAGTCAGCTGTAATGAAACAGCTTGTAGTTCATGAGTGGTCTGGAGGTAGTCGGCACTTCACCGTCTGTGATCATCTGTGCACAGTTTTAGCTGCCACAGAGATAAATGTGTGGTTTTTTTTCTTGTTCCTTTGGTAAAATGAGCAATTTGAGGTTATGCAATGTCACTTCAAGGGTGAACAGCAGCAGTGCAGTCGAGGTGGAGGCATGGAAACAAAAGGAGACAATTCATTTTTTCCTAATCTTTATTTAACCTGGCATCTTGACCAACTAAACTGTTTCTGCTTATTTGAAGTGAATATTTCAGCTTTTTTTTTTTTGAGAAAACTTTCCATGTAAGCTGTTCGTTTTTCATAAGTCAGATTCTAAATGTCTTTACGTTAACAAAAGGGGGTGACTGAACATCTGGAGCTGGTGTTTTAGACCCCTCCCCCAATTGTAGAATACCAACTGTGTTACATCAAGATGCAGGGGTCCAGATTCTGGGTGTGTGTGTGTGTGTGTGTGTGGTGGGGGGTGTGTAGACGGGTCACAAATGGGGAAGGAGGGTGTGGGGATGTTGGGGGAATCAGGAAAGAGTGGAATTTACTAAGGTGGGTAATAACTGAGAGAACAAGCACAATTGAGCGTATTGTATTTAATGTGTGTGTGGGGGTGTGTGTGCGTGTGAGTGAACACAGCTGTGTCTCCATCTGTTATCTCCCCATGCAGAGCTGATAGTATATTCAAATGTTTTCCCTGTTAGACCAGAAGACGTTGACCTGACTCTCTCTTCCAGTCGTTACTGACAAAAATAATTACACTGCTCCAGATCAAGTCTTTGTCATAGATTAAGTTACAGTGCTCACATGCTTTGATATGAAATAATAAGAGTTCCTACTTTTTCTCCAGTCTCAAGTTACAAATCTGCCTTTCAAGTAAGGCGCAGTACTGACTGCTATATGAGTACAAATCAGCTATTACCCTCATTTTATTTTAGGGAAATTAAAGCCTGTATTTCTTACAGCATACAGACCAAGTTTTTCGTCAAAGAGTTGCGGACACTGGTCTTGATTGGTTCACCTTCTGCCCTCTGACCTGTGGAGCAGTTCAAACCTCTATCCTATATCCTCATTTGTTTTCTATTGCCCTGTTTCCACTTTGGCAGACCATCCTAAAATACATTACTACTGTATGTAACTGATAACTTTGTATGTCTGCAGAATCAGCGACCACCAACAGTCTGGCTCACTGACTTTTTTGGGTTGTGCTTTATCAACATTTGTTAAGTATTTTGTAAATTTTGTATGAATGCCTTTTTTTTAGTAATACCACCCAACCATCTGTATCTGCAGCAAGTAAAACTTGACCCAGATCTTCCATATTATTTATAGCTTGCACTACTTTTGTATAACTCTTCCTGGGTCAGACTGTGGGAGAACAGACCTGTTATCTCCTGCCATCTTTTAATCATCTTGGACTCATCTCTTTATTTGATTTTGATGAGTTTCTAGCACTTTGGGATTTTGAGTTTATCCCAAAAAATTAATGTTGGATGTGGGAATGTCAATGGAGCGTAGGTCAGCTGTAGCCAGGATGAGGACTAATCACTGTCCTGCCCACACAACAGAAGACAGAACAAGGAGAGGCAGGCAGGAAGAAATTCATTGCTGCTGATTGAGAAGTCAGTGAAAGCAGTGAAAACTGTTTTGAACACTGGGTTTCTACTGTTCTGTGTTAATTGTTTGGCAAACCCAGCCAACACACAGTCTTAATTTCACAACTGTGCTGCTTCTCACAGTTTTTTTTTTTTTCTACTGCTGACCACTCAACATGTTCAATCTCCGCACATATTCAGTTTTTGTCTGCTCCCTGCTGCACTCACAGCTGTTAGCCAACACACATTCCCACACACACACACATTTTAAAGAACACACTCAGGCATTTGGTTGTGATGTCTCACTGGCCCTGCTCTGTTTATCTCAGCTCACACATCAGCATCCTGGGTCAATTTAACTGGGACCATCTTTTGCTCTGACTGTGGGAGTGGGGTAAATGCAAGTGGAAACACTTAAATACTTATGCTTACTTATAAATACTTACAACTAAATACAACAACTAAATCAGTTCTATAGACGCTCCAGCAACACTTGACAAACGTCAAAAGGAGGTTTGATTTATGTGTGCGAGGTGAGGCTGGATTGTGGTGAAAGCATGAGTGTGTGTGAGGTAGCAGCAGATGGGAATCCCCTCTAATTCAATCTTTTAAAGAGAAATGTACAGATTGCACACACATGCACAAAGGGTCTGTAAATCTTCGACCAGACTATGATTCAGCCAGCTTCTCCCTCTGAAAGTCTACATTTACACACATGTAGTACTTCAACTATTTACGTATGATTACTTTCATGTACAGTTAATCTGTAGAGAATTTTCTTAATTATGTAGATATTGTTTAGTCTGTAGATGTTAGATGTGGAATGAAATGTACAAGTCACAATGTCTTGTCTAATGTCATTCAGCTTAGTGTCATCGAAGAGAAAATATGTAAATGTTTCCATTTGAGATTTTACAATCAGAACCTTTACTGACTAATAGATTATCTAATTGTTACTGACATATTTTCTGACTAATCAATGAATCAGCTGACTTTGTAAGCTCTTTTTACATTATCCATGCATTTTACACACTCAAACAACCTGAAAAAGCACACACAACCCAACAACCACCACCGTGTACTCCTCAAGGAACGAAGGATATCTGCCACACACTGATAACAAGGGTGTGGACGCACACACACACATATTACATCACTATCTTCAACTACTATGTAGTCACAAACATGAAATAGAGATTGATGAAAATAACCAGAGAGGAGACACACACACACACATAACAGCACATAACTGCTGAATATATCAGCATCACCAGCAGCCCACACAGGTTAAATTGACATTTAAATGCAAATCAACAGAAATGATGTATTCTGCAGCTTCTTCGCTGTTGCTGCTGAAAACTACATGTGAATGTTTTGTAACACCAGGAACTCAAAAGATGAGAGGCAAAGAAAATAAAAGAGTAGAGAGATTGAATAGGAATTATGGATGAAGGAAGACATGAAATGCCACGATACGGAAGGTGGATGGATGACACGCAAAACAAACAGGAGCTTAGGGAAGAATGAAGTGTGGAAAGGTAGTGAGAGTCAGATGGAGAAAATACATGAGTACGGTATAAACCACCTGTTGGTTTTTCTTCCATCCTCTCATACTTCTGCTGACATCCTCACAATATGCTCTGAAACGGACGCACTTGTATGATGAGATGACATAAATAGAGGGAAAGGCTGTTCAGACACGGGTCAGTTATTTGGAAACAAGACACTTTTGTCCAGCAGCTGCAGTAGCACGAAAAAAAAAGTCAATTAAAACAAAATCCACTGAATTCAGCAGTTTTTCATGGAAACTAAAGCTGTGACATATTCATGTGTTGCTAAATAACTCGTGGCCTCAAGGATGAATGTGAAAGGACGTGATTATGTCACTTTGTGCTCTACGAATATCTATTTTTATTCTTTTTTTTTTACCTAAAGTCAGACATCCGGTAATGTAAGGTCACTTCAGAGGGAGAGAATTAACTTGCCATTAATTAACAAATGCCATTTTGATAGATAACATAATGTCTTAAATAATGAGCTCAGCGATAAACTCTTATTTTTCCACAGCAAGAACATTTCAGGAAAAGAGAAAAGGGGAACAAAAAGTAAGATTTTCCCAAATATGTGCTCAGTGAAGTTTACGCTCATTCTGTGGACACTTTTTCTCAGTCAAACACTCCCCAAACAGCCAAATGAAAAAGACAGATGAGATAATCCAGAGCCAAACAATGGCAGCAAAATGTCTGAATTTGATGTGAGCCACAACATAAACATGGTCTTCACATGACAGCAGAGTATTCCATTCATGTGGCCAAAATTACCTCTGTTCTTCAGGCCACGTGTGTGTGTGTGTGTGTGTGTGTGTGTTTGGGTTATTGAGCATAAATTTATGAGTTTTCTGATTTTGTAATTTTTCCCGGTAATACTTTAAAATCATTCTAGGAGTTAAACCTTTGAGCTGTGACAGCTGAATGGAGCAATTCTGAATGTTGTGATAAAGGAAAAAAACATGCTGTGAAATAGATATTATACTTGGCATCTCCAAAGGTCATTGTTTTTGCATCATAAATTGCAAGAAACTGGTTTTTGTTGTTGTGGGTTTTTTTTGTTGTTGTTGTTTTTGTTTTGTTTTGTTTTTATTTTGTTTTTTGCTGCATACAGTGAAGCTCCATTGAAGATGCATTCTCATCCTATTAACTAATTACAGAATCAAGCTGAGCATCTTCATGTCCGTCCTGATTTCATCTATGTTCAGTGACAGCTCAGCCTGGAGCTACAGCAGTCTGCACAATGTGTTTTCATTCATTGCAGCTTCAGCCCTGCAGCTTTTCAGACAACCTGACAGTCCAGCTGCAGACATCTCTAACAGGTGTTAGGTTACAGCAAAAATCAGCACCCATACTTGCCTCATCACCGTCATACACAATTTACGAGCGCATTGTAGTCAGAAAGCTTATGAAAGGCTTTTCAGATTAATGAAAAGGCAGGGATACATTTGTCTCTAGGGAATTGACATTTATAAAACAAACTTCGCAAACCACTGCCCTGATAAATATCCCTGCAGCACATTCTTGAAAATCGTGGCCATGAAATCAAATCACAACTTTAGTCTGTAAAATAATAAACAAGCATAATTCAGACAGTTATGAGGAACACACAATGACATATCTCATTCAGAAAAAGGGAGTGATGTTCAGACTGACTGACGGCTACCTCAGTATCCTCAGATTTTGAAGCCAGACCACTATAGTTGCCTTGTAGAGGAATATTTAAATAATTACAAAATCAGCAAAGAGTTGTCCAGGCCATAATCACTGTAAAACTCCAGGTTGCTTTTTTTACCCTCCAGTTTTGTTTTGTTTTTTTATACCAATTAAAGACAAAAAATATGACACATAAATAAGTGAGTTTTAGAAGAGATGGTAGATGGATTTTATTAAATCCAAACGCAGTAAAAGTGTGATCCCATTCTCATGGTGAGCTAAGCTGACAAACTGCTGGCGCCAACTACATATTAACTTTTTGGACACACAATTTTGTTTGTGTGAATAAGTGAATAAGGTTTATTTAAATGGCCACATTTCATAAAATTTCATATTTTATGAAATATTTCTGAGTCAATGGACAGTCAGAGTCAAACACGTTTAAATCACTACATTACAATGACAACTTGATCCATGACAAAACATCTGATCATGTCACTCATTAGCTCTTTGGTTCTTGTCTTATCGTGTTTTTTCCATTACATCAATTCACTCTTGTTCTTGTTCTTGTTCTCTCTCTCTCACTGTCTTTCACTTACTCCTGAGCTCCCAAAAGCTTAGGAAACACTGAAACAGCAGGTAACACAAACACACACACAGACTGGGACTTTGTAAACAGATCTCAGCAGGTCTGTCCCAGTAGAACAGCACTGGACGCACAAAAACACACAAACACACACACACACAGTGAGAAAAACTGTTGGTTATCAAGATCGCTGTCCAGTTCTTGTGTTTTCATGTCCTTCCTGTCCCCCACATGCTGTGCATCATCTCCTCCTCTGCTCAGCCCATTTCTCTTTATCTGAGTCCTTATCTAAGCCACAGCTCAATGTTACTTTTATTCCCATCCGTCTTTCTTTTGTTTCATTTTTACAATCCCTGAAAATCTCCATATGCCTGTCATTTCCCTTCTCCCTAATTCCCTGCTCACTCGTCTGTCTTTTTCTCACCCACTGCGAGTACTGGCCAGATCGGCTCTTTTTCCTCTCTGATTGAGCAACCCTCGAAGCAGCTGCATATGGGGCACACACACATACACACACGTCTACACATTAACCAGAACATCTGAGCCCAGCAATTTTTTTGTTGTTTATTTTGGTTAAGTCCTGTTAAATGAGCTTCATGTGGGCCTTGCTGGAACTTAAGAGGCTGTTGTGTCACACAGACACGCAACCATGCGCCAGTTCATTCATTTAGACATTTAGATCTGCATGAAATCTATACATGATATATGTATGTAGTCTGTATGTCGTTTAAGCTGCATCAGTTCTCGCTGACAGATAGAACTTGTTTTACTGGCTCCGCTGCTGTCTCCATAGCAACCGGTGGTCAACCATTACATCAGCTACAATCACATGTACCGCTGTTGTTTTTATTTTGCCAAAAGTCAAACAATGTCACCAATGTTTCCATTAAGATCTCCATATTTGTGCTGTTGACAGCCAGTTCTGGAGCCATTATATTGATCTGTCCGTCTGTCCAGAGCCATTCAAATCAGAAAGGCACTACAAATTGACCAGCCATAACACAGCATGGGTCTTGAGGCACTCAGCTACACAGTTTGGGTTAGAGAGGGAAAAGAGTTGGGGTTAAAGCTAGCTACTAACTGACTAATCATGATGTAGCTCAAATAAAGAATCAGCAACCTTGCTTGCGGACGATTCGTGGAAATGATGGAGCACCAGCTTTTAATTTGTTCCAGAGTAGAGATAATTAGCCTTGAAAAGCATAAAAGTCAGCAGTAAAATTGTCACACAATTGTCAGTGGTTAGTTGTTGGAGAGTACGCTTGAGTGTACTCCGACTGCATTTTACTGCAATAGCCATTTAACACTTAAACACTTAAAACTTACAGTAAGTGCTTCATAACACACCCAGCTGGAAAACATTCTGTCGACATCTAAAAGTTTTCCAAGCAGAGAAATAACATCGAGCAAACTGGGATACAGTTTTTAGGTCATGGAAGAAGGGCCATTGGAACAAAAACTGATGAAAGCGTTTTTAGTTTTTCCATGAGAAGAGTTTAACACAATGCTCTTTTGACTGAACCTGCCATCTAATTGACTTGCTGATTTCCACTCATTCAGCATATTTATATGCTTGTTATAAGCTTCTCTTTTACCTTATACATTACTTGCATTTTGCAGATGCTAGTAGTGTTTTTGTGTTTTTCTCAAAGAAATAAGTCATTTATCAACAATTTTGTATTTACAGTGCACGCATGTAACTGAGAATAGTTCCTATAAATGCTAAATACACAAGACTCAAAGGAAACTTGACCCTCTGAAAGCGTAGAAAGGGTGCATTATATTTAAGATAATCCCCTGTGGGAAGCAAGTGCAAGTAAGAGTAATGTTGACAAAATGCTTTACACACGCACACACACACACACACAGCAGATTTAAAGTTCCTTTGTATTTCAAAACCACACACACACACACACATAATCAAACACACATCTTGTTGTGAGTCGACAGTGAGCCAATTAGCCTTGGCTGTGAAAGGGTTAACGGCGGTCACGATCCATCCATCGCAGTAGGCCACCGCTCAATTATTCATTAAGCTGCGATCAGTTTCATCAACTCCCAACACCAGTGCCAGCAGTCGCATGCAGAGGGAAGTATGTGTGTCTTTTAAGTCGTGCACCACGTAAACCCCAGACTGGCCCCATCGAGATGCACAGATACAGTCACACAAACACACAGACGCTGTTACTGCTGATCATAAAAATGAAAAAAGTGCATTGGATTTCAGGAGAAAGTGCTTCTGAACTGTATCATCCCATCACATCAAAAGCACAACCTGATCCACACCTGCTGTAATCATCAGGTTATCTGAGTTTTATTTTAAACAGGTGACCATACAATTAATGGGTTGTTTTCTGTTTCAGTCTTAAATTTTAGCCAAAGCTGCTGCTGCCTCTGTATGTAACAACAACGCTCTATATCAACCAAAAGCGTAATTTCTAATGTAATCATAATTGTGTAGCTCAACCGCAGAGTTCAACACCAAGTGTTGTGTGTACCCTGCACTCTCCCCCACATGTGCTCACGGAGACTCACTGAAACAAAAGCTGATTGTGGCAGGAAACTGAAGGAATTCGTGGGATGGTACTTGTGCCTTTGACGCCACATCCTCTCAGAGTGCCACAGTCAGGACCCCTGGGTCAGGACATCTGTGCAGTGGTGGGACATTGAACTCCATAATGTCCTTATGTAGGTGTGAATTATTCCATATTGTTTTCCTTTTAGAAAAACAGCCAGATTTAGTGCAGAGTTTTCCATCTGAACCAGGTCTGAGCAACACTACAGCAACGTGCATGAAGCAAAACATGGATACTGTGTTTTTTTTTCCCTGCTGCTTCTCTTCCCATGTGGGACTATGTGTGTTTTGAAAAAATGTCCAATGCTAATAATTGTCCTTGTGTCAAGTTAGTTTGTGGGGGACATGACATCTTATTCTCTCTCCCATCAAAATATTTTTCACTAAAACAATGAAGTTTTCAACTTCCAAAGTTCAAACAAACATGATGACCGCACTTCCTTTGATGGCCTCTCGGTTCTGTGTTCACCTCCAGCTAATATACTTAAAAATCTTTCAAACCACATTTTGCAGCCCTTTACACTTATTCAGTGCAGATTAATGCAATTTGATGCAGAGGACGCACACTGTGTCATGTTGTCACCCCTCATCACTCACGTTCACAAGACCCGCAGCAAGCTTTCATAATAAAGCTCATTAAGATCACAAAAAGACCAACTCAAGAGTGTCCTGAATGCACACAAACGTCGAAAACAAAGAGCTGAAGGGATGGCACGGGCCCCAGGGGATCATTAGTGGGGGGCGGAAAGGCATCAAGAGGCAGTCAGAGGTTAGACTGGCAGACACTTGCGTCGCCCCCACATAATGAGTCCCAGCTGTGCCACTCTCGCTGTTTATGTTAGAGGAGCTCCACGGAAAACTTCCTCTCCATCGTCTCTTTACTGGAAACTTCCATCATCCTGACTCTTCTGCCGTTGTGTTTATCTGTTTATCCATCTGCTGTATTTCTCCACATAGTTTTAACTCGCTCTGTTTCTTTTCTTGAACTCCTTCTCAATCCTCTTACTGCATCTAATTTTCTATACCTCCCACATGCTCCCTCTCTCCTTGCTTATTCTCTTCCTTTTCTCCGTCCTTCTGCCATATTTCTCCCCCTTCTCCCAGATTCCAGGATCCTAATACATTTGATTTTATATTGATACATTTTCTCTCCCTGGGAAGATCCACCCCTGCCGCCCAGCCCAGGCACTTCCTCTTCAGTCAGGAAAGGAAGATCTGGACGGATTCATGAGAGCTGAGCTGCTCTGCATTATTCGTCATTACTCCCTCTCTCTTGCACTCTCGCGCTCTCTCCTTCCTTCTCAGGGCAAACTGCCCAGATCACTGCTACCCTAAGGAATTCACTGCGGAGAGATAGAGTGGGTGGCAGTATTGTGGTGATCAAGGTTTGGTCATGGCTTATTTAAAATAATCATAACCTAAAGAGAAGATAGACTTTGTGGAAATGAATGATAAATCCAAGAAGAGCAGTCCTCTTGGTTCTCTGTCAGGATAAATCATTAGCCATCTCCTCTCCAAACACTTCACCACCTTTGTATTGGTCTCACCCTGCCCACATACTCCATATGTATTTTTAGCCGGCGCATGCTGGACCACAGTTTCATTTATGCAGTGGAAACAATAGACCGTGCATTGTGTAATATGGACATAACAGGGCATATTTTCTGCAGATCACCTATGGGCACTGTATCTTTGTGTCAACTCACAGCTTATGTCAGCTGAGGACATGGAGCTGGACAATATTTATCAGTGCTCTCACTGCAAGTTTGTTTTCCACAAGCATGTAGGAGGTGAATCAGTCCGATAATACTGGAGAGCACAATTATACAGGTTCTATAACGTCTTCTAGGCCTGTGAGCTACGTGCTGCAAATGGACACATGCTCGATGATACAATGCATCACCTATTTCATGACAGAATGGCAAATCACAAAATGAAAACATAATTGAGAGAGAATATGAATTCAGCAAAGGATAATTTACATTAAAAAGAGGTTCCTTTTCAAAACGATTTTGTTACATTAGTACATGTTTTTATGATTTGATAAAATTGCCTTCTTTTACATTGGTCACCATTAGTGACCCACTACTAACATTATTTGTATAAAAATCCTGCATGCTTGAAATGTGGATGTTATAAATGACCACAGTGACTCAGCTGTGTGTTTTCTGTCTCTCTTTCTCTCTTCCATCTCTCAAGATCATCATATGCTCTGCAGAGCATCATGTTTCAATATCTTTATATTTACTTTGGTTTGAAGCAGTCCAATGTGGTCTTACTTTAGATTTACTCAAACTAACACACAAACTGCAATTTTTACACCTCTTTTATGGTTTTCTAATCAAGAGTTCAAACTGCATCGGCCTCAATAAAAAAAAATGTATAAAGGGACAAGCAAAGAGATGAGGATTTCCACATGGCACTAGTTATGAGATAAATACATATTTCTCTCCATCTCCTCCAGGAGGCTCTCGCTCCAGCTGAGGCTCACCCCCAGATCGACCTGGTGCCACGTCTGTGCCATCTGGTGCGTTCTGACATGGGCTATGGCTTCAACCTCCACAGCGATCGGTCACGACCCGGACAGTACATCCGTTCCCTGGACCCAGGATCACCTGCGGATCGTGCTGGCCTCCAGCCACAAGATAGACTCATTGAGGTAAAAAGAAAAAAGTGTAGGTATATGAAGGGCGTGTGCAGCCACTTATATTAGCACTTTGAAGGACAATTGTCTTTCTGTAGCTTTATAGGTGTGTTTGTACAGTGTAAGCATATCGCTCAGTACCTACATATGTGTTTGCACATTTGCCCAAATTTTCTCAAAGCCATTTTACAATTACCCCCCATAAATATATATGCATATATATGTTTCTCCATAATATCCAGCACTGCCTAACATTGGCTGCTCGACACTGTGCACTAACCACTGTGTTTGCATACGAGCTTATTTTATTTGTGTTCATATATACAGCAAACGTGTGACATAAGATCTGAACACATGATCTTATTTGAAACTAAATCCAACAATAACAAATAAAGATAAATGATAATTGTAGTTTTTAGCAAAATGAAATCTAAGGTTTCATAAAAAAGTATACATCATTTCATGCACTTATCAAATACAGATGTGACCCCATGTACTGGTACTGTCACAGCTGTAATTAAAATGGCATGAGTCACACGTGTGTCTGTCGTAAAGGGTCTTTTTTCTACAAATAACAGGACCTGGAGTCTGGAGTCAGTCTTCACTTTATGATGGACTGCAGATCGCAGGGGCTAATAGGGGAGAGAGCTGGGGGAGGTGTGTGTGTGTATGTATGCCTCCTTCAATAAAACGCTGACAGAAATGGAGACAGACAGTGTGTTGGATGGCAGAGAGAGCAGCAGAGAGTGGAGATGCAGTGACAAAAGAAAAGGGAGAGTCTGTAATTTACAGTCATATAAACTTTAAAGGCCACTGATTGAATTGATTGAGTGTGAATGTTTTCATTTGTGCTCTGTTGTATAAAAAAAATACATGCCGACAGTAGCATCAACCTCTTCATGAACTGTGTACACGCACACAGTTTTCTCCCTCCATTCCCATGACTTTTGACCTCACTGGCTGTACATCAGGGTCAACAGCAGGCTCCAAAAGACATTCACTCATTTTTATCCAAAGTGGCTCATCAACATCAAGCTGATGGCTGATGAGCTGTAGGAGATCTTGGTACTAAGTACTTTATCTTCTTCTAGCAGTGGGCATCAATAGGATGACTTAACACTTTGGGAGATTTACGATTTTATGAAACGTAAATTTTTAGTGTAAAACTTTGGACTATTGTGTTGTAATTATCTTTCATTTCCTGTTGGATACTGTTGGGAATACTTCATGAAATTTGAAACCCTCTGGTAAATGTGGTTTCACGCCAGCTTCATAAATTTTGCGTTTGGTTTGGCCCAAAAAATCCCAGTCCCAGTATGTTGTGCGCAGGGGTGTGTGTGTGTGTGCGCTTACTCATGATTGCTACCATGCATCAAGGCAGCGCTTGTGTTATCTGTCAGCAGATTGTTAGAGAGGTGAACAACCATGACAGATCTCTCACTCACTCACTCTCTCTCCCTCTCTCTCGCTGTCTCTCTCTCTCTCTCTCTCTCCCTCCCCTGTTCACTCACTACCTCTCACCACGCCCCATTACACTGGAGGTGTATCAGCAGCTCACGCTGTAAAGGCTATAATGCGAGCTCAGCTTTCTGCCAACGTCTGGCACAAGCACTGACACCATTGAACGCCTCATCAGCCTCTCTGCTCTGTCTGAGCTCAACCGTGCGTATGCCAAACTCCAAACATCACAATAGCATGACATCAAAGTCCATACAAACTTGTGCCACACTTGCTTTCCCAATTGTCCCCACACACACACTCGAGGTTAATGAGGTTCCTGATAGCCCACAAATAAACTCCACGGGGATTTGACAGCAGTTGACTCTCACTTACATCACAGAACAACACACACTCATTCCAACATCTCATCATCTTTTGGAGACCTTTGCTTTGCATTGCCATCATGACATTTACGTCTGCAGTTTTCTACATGCATCCATTCCTCCTTCAAGTTGAATTGTAGTCCCTTTGTGATCCCTTAGCTGCTCACTGCTCACAAAATAATCTCAACTAAGATATCACAAAATGTTATGCACTCTTTCCACAAGAAAACCTGACAGCTATTCTGGGAATATTAAATTTGTCTTCCAAAATCAGATTAATTGTAGCCAACAACCACACCATACAGATGCTGAATGATGCTTTGGTTAAACAGGAATATCCTGGAGTTTCAAAAGGAAACAGTTCAGCTCATCATGTAAATCATTCATCACACCCTATTTCACTTCCTGTCCCTGCACAGCTTCTACTTGTTTTTAATCAAGCCAACATTACCCTGAAATATATCAAAAATGTGCCATTTTTTGAGGAATAATGCCGTGAGAAATAAGCTCCTGTACTGTTCCTGCAGCATGTATTAATTAGCCCAGTGGGCAGAAAACAGAGTGTATTATCTTGTGTGGGATGGGCTGTTAATGAAGGGCTGTGAAACATGACACAACACCTGTTGTTTGGCCAAATACAAAGATGTTTGTTCCTGCTGTACCGAACTGTCCCTGGCTGACTGATGATCTGTCCACCCAGAGAGGAGAGGAGATGTTCACAATTTCCCTTTGTGGAACTCATACTTTTTTCAAGTTGCTTCAATCTCATTTACAATGTTGTCATCCTTCCACTCTCCCTGAAATACGTGTAATACGCTATTTTCCTTCCATCCTATTTTCTTATTTCAGTGCCAGTGACATTATTGAGAGCAAAAGCAAACTTTAACAGTTGGTACACTTCTCTTGCCATCTTCCATGTCCCTTCTTGTCATAAAGAGTGAATTTTAAACAATTTCCTTCTCAGGACTGTGATACCTGAAACCCCCACCATAGCCAGAGCCCAGGATAGCCATCAATAATTGATTGTGTACCAATACTAACTTGGCGTTGCGCAAGGCAGCCTACATCAGAAAAGCCGAGGTCTAGACAAAGCTTTTGAAACACAGGCCTCCAAATGCATTCAGCATCTTGATAAGAAACAACAGGCAATTGTGTTTTGCTAGTAAGGTGTAGAGGCAACGTCATGACAGTCAAACAGACCGCCAGTCACACGCAAACATATTCACAAAGTCTCTTTAGCTGTTTGAGTGCCTAAAGCACTAAAGAGGAGTTCTGTCATGGGGGTTGTTGTTACTTCAGGGTGGTTACATTGTGTTACATTGTGCAGAGTGGTTCAGGCACTGAGACCTGAAGAAGCATCCATAATCAGTATGTTGATACTTGGCTCCCCCTACTGTGTGCTCAGGCTCTCGGCATTTCACAGCATGGCAACACAAAAAACTTGATTTTATTTCCTTTTTTGTAACTACATATAAGAAATGCAAATGAACTGGGACCTTTGGAGGCAGGATCAATGCAAAAAGATGTCTCAGTTTGATATTGTCATCATG
Source organism: Remorina albescens (assembly GCA_034769265.1). Classification (NCBI taxonomy): domain Eukaryota; kingdom Metazoa; phylum Chordata; class Actinopteri; order Carangiformes; family Echeneidae; genus Remorina; species Remorina albescens. The sequence continues at coordinate 6,625,839 of CM068493.1, forward strand.
AAGTGTTTAATGTAGATTGAGGATTTTTTTTTTTTTTGCCTAAGGCTGCAACGGAAAAAAAAATATGAAAAAAATCGATTAGTCTCAGTCAATGAATACTTTCTTCATGCCGTCGATCTGTGTTTTCCAGGTGAATGGGGTGAATATTGAAGGCATGCGACATGCAGAAGTGGTGGCCTTCATAAAGAAAGGGGGAGATGAGACCTGGCTGCTGGTGGTGGATCCAGACACGGACGAACACTTCAAGAGGAGGGGGATTATCCCCACAGTCAGCCATATCAAAGGTATGACTACACCACCCATAAAAATTCTGGACTTCAAGTATTTGGCTTGCTGTAATCTTGCAACACTGTAAGATAATCACAGGCATTTTATTGGGAAAGACTGGTTCTAAACAAATCTATTATTCTCTCAAAAGTTTCCTCAGAAAAAAACTGTTTTAATCAGACCCATTTTCTCCATAACTAATTTCTTTTTGGAAGCTCAATTCTCCACATATACCACATTTTGGTTCCCACTATAATTATTACAAAATCACACACTGTTGTCTTTTCTTAGAAACTTCGTCAGAAGTTATTAGAAAATTATACACCCTGAAAATAAAGCGTTCAGAGGAAAAGTCAGGCTTGACTGTCACTGATTCCTGAACTGATGAGAATGAAACTCTGTAAAACTTGTGTTACATTTGTTCACTGCGACCACACATTAGTCCAGTATAACGTACGACATAATAAAGTAATTTGTCTGAATTGTTTGATTATTTCCACAGATTATGATGGTCCGTCCATATCCAATGGTTCCTCAGGCCCTCAGATCAATGGTAGCTCCACCACACAGTCCATGAGGTCCACGCGCTCTGACCTAAGCAGCCAGGGAAACAGCACACAGGTGTGTGTGTGGGCATTCATGTGTCATGCTGTGTTTGGGGCTTTACTTGAAAAGCTTTTTCCCTCGACCCTTCTGTCCCTGTTTCCCTGGTCGATAATTTTCTTTATCTCCGGTCTAGCTGGCAGACAACGAGGGCAGTCGCCTGCTGGACCCGTTCGCTGAGATGGGCCTGACTCTCAGTGCTACAGCAGCAGAGGAGAAGATGAAGGTCTATGCCAAAGAAAAGAAGAAGGCACCGCAGATGGACTGGATGAAGAAATATGAACTCTTCAGCAATTTCTGAGACAATAAACCTCTAAGAACACTTCTGAGACCAAAGGACAGAGCTGTCTGCATGGACAAGTTTGCGTTGCGGGAGAAGGTCTCTGTTTTTAGACGGATCATATTTTTTTCTGAGACAATGCAAAGGAAGTCATTTCTGGAGTTTAAAGAGAAAAACCTAAAGTTGCCGAATGGATTTTACCTTTTCAGCCACTTCAGACTCCAACTCTCTAAGACAACTAAGGCAATCCAATCAAAGTACAATAAAATGTTGGCTAACTGCGAAGACTGTTGCTAAAGTCATACTGTTAAGAGGAAGGATCCTCTTAAAAAGCTTCACAGACACTGACTTGTATCAGATGGAAGATGACAGATGAGCATTCGCAAATCAACCAAAATCCCCATCACTTTTTCTGCATTAAATCAGCCCAACCTCCCTATAACCTCCCAGAGACTACTTTTAGAAACACAGGGCTTATTTTTATATTTAAAAGGTATGAAGAACTATAAGTAAACAGTATCCCATTATCATGGACTGCATTTGAAATAGTTTTATGGACACTCTGACATGAATGATTGTGGACATTTTGGGTGTTTTGGACCATCTGTCTGATTTATACCAAACTCGGCAGAAGATCACTGTGAATGAGCTGAGACCATCCACCTCCGGCCCACCAGAAGGTTTGATGATGACGACTGACCAAAAAAAAACAACACGCTGTGTGTATATCTGCTTTTACATTGAGCGAATGTCAGTTTAAGCCCAGGAACGTGCTATCAGAGCTGTTTTTTGATCACTATAGCTTTTTTCAGAAATGCTTCATATCACCTATATCACCTCTAACCTTTTGTTCTCCACTTCACACGTGCATAAGAAATGGAAACACCACTGACATTAAAAATGTGTTGATGAAGGAAATGATGGAAACTGAAACTGAGGAGAGAAGTCTCAGTGCAAGCTGCATCACGGACACGTTTTACATTGTAGAGAGCTTGATGGCACAGTAGGGGGCAAACTTACACCACAAGTAAGATGCTTCTTTGAGCAATTAGACCGAAGAGAGTAAATGTTTGATGAATTTCTGTTTCATGGATATTGTGAAATGATGAATGAAATTTGGATAAAGGGGATGTGGAGGAGTGAAAAGGAGTGAAACGTCATTATCAGTAATATGAATGTAGTCGAATGAAGAATGAACTGGATGTAAGATAAACATGACACTTTGTTTCTGTAGTTGTGTAAAAATTTATACCGAACTGTGATATGAAAGTAGGGTGGAAATTGTGAAGGCAGGTAGCTGAGATGATTTCATAACCAGTCCTGAAAGAATATTTAAAGGCTGCTAATACAGCAACTAAATCAGTATTAAAGACCAAACAGACTACAGGTAACTTTTCCTTTAGGAAGAATTCTCAAAAATATTTTAGAAAAAAAAGTTTAAATGGGATTTTCCCAGATAATATTAGTGAAGTGGGCATGTCACCTTGTTTTATCGGTGGATTCAAAGCTTTCATTGGCTCAAATGTGAGGCAAAAGGAGGAGATGATGATGCTTTATTCATGAGTGAAACTGTAAGATTTTCCGTTCAAAGGGATAGTTCAAGTTTTGGGAAATACACATATTAGCTGTGTAACGTCAATCAAATCCATTACAAGCTTCTCTTTTCTTTACTTTTTGCAAAAAAAAGTATGAATAAATTAAAAAAATAATAATAATAAAAAATAAATAAAGGAAGTAGCAATTTGTAATATTTGTAGTCCGAAACTTTGGCAGATTAAATAAATGAGAGATAACATGTTAATTTCTGCAGATTTTGTTAAAGAATACTGTTTCAAGCCATTGTGTTAAACTAAACAAACCCAGTATTAGTATAGCTTTATATTTACTGCACAGAAGTGAGGGTGGTACATGGATTTACTCACGTAACTCTCCTACAGTAAACAAATATGTGTGTTTGCCAAAATACTCGATCAGTCCTTTTAAATAAGTTGCCAGGAAAGAAAGTGGGGTTAAAGTGTGTGTGTTAGGATGGGCTGGAGTGGGACTAGACCCACAGAGTGAGGTCAGAGATGCTCTGGAGGATCGAGTGAAAGAGATTTTGGGAGCCATGGAGCTTACTGAGGATTATTGTGTACACACACACGGACAGCTGTGATGCACATGCTCAACACAATGTGTGTGAGTTTGTGTGCAGAGAAGATGTTGATATGATGTTGATATGATGTCTAAGTGAGACTGAGTGGGAGAAATGTCACCCCGTTGTAACTGTTTCTGTTTTTGTTGCCTTTTAGTTTTGTTTTATTTTACAGAGCCCCTGCCTGAAGTTGTGTCTTGACTCACCCCGAACATCAGTCTGTGTGAAGTAGGCTTCGCTCTCTCTGCTGTCACAACAAAGCACATGTATATGCAGTAAAATATACAGTATATATGGCAAGTTGCATTTTTTCAATAAAGTGTGACAGTTGCATTTTTGAATATATAAAATTTTTGTCATCATCTCTCATGTCTTCTCTCTTTCTTTCTTTCCTCTTCACTCTTGAGCATTCAATATTTTGTTTCCCATCTCTCAGCACTTTGCTTTGAACATCTTTGCAAAAAATGAAACTGCCAGACTGATCTCTTTCTCCCCCATTCCTGTTTCCTCTGCCTCCCCCTTCAACTCTCACCCGGATTACAGTGCTGGCGTTCAGTTTCAGCCTGTTCTCAGAGTCCTCCACCGGCCAGCTGCTGGGAGCTTTCAGGCCAAACAAAGGTCAAACAAAGGTCAAAAGTGTTTGTGTATGAAGATGGTTAGGAAACTCTGTGCATGTGCTCTGTCTGATTGTGTCCGTGGTCAACAGTTGTGGTTGAATTTTATCAGTAATATCTGCCAATCTGATGTGATAATTCTTGGTGAGACATTGATGTTAGAGGCACATAGATGTTTAAAAAAAATCAGGTTTTGAGAAACTTTAGAGGTCTAATTAGAAAAATGCTCTTAACGTTTCACAAGTAAAATTATTTATTGGACAGAAAAGTAGCCAATTTTATTCTCTATGACTTTATACACATGATTTTAAATATGGATGCTTCAATGTGCAGGGAGCATTTTTCTGGTGTTTTTAATTGAGGTTAAGATTTTTAAACTACTGTGATCAACGCAATAAACTTAACACATGCATAATAATTTTACAATAACTTAATTCTACTTTTTTATGATCTTAACTATATTTGAGAAATGTTGGAGAGTTCAAATTCTAAACTGAAACAGTTTGAGAAATCACAGCACTTAAGATTTCTACTGCATTTCAAAGGCAAATTTCTATTTAGGTGTATTTCCTAAAAACTGCTTAAATTACTGGCTTCTTTTTAGATTAGGATTAATAATACAAAATAATGTATGAATGAATGAATTCAACAACAGAAGATACTTTGGCACAATGAGTTTTGTTGTTTTTTGAAAATGTGTGTTTTGCAAACTTGTTGTATTTGTATACTGTGTGATTGCCTTAGTAAATGAACTTCAACCACTGATTCTTAGATAGCTTAAACATCTCTGAGTCAGTACATATTTGTCCAAAAATGGACAACCACAACAAAAAAGAAAGAAATAAATCATCTGAACCAAAATACTGTCCGTCCACTAGGTGGCACATCAGCAGCATTTTGCATTCAGGAAGTAGGCCAAATGGTGATAACATGGGGCTGTGCTTACATCTAGTGCCCTACCTGATCTTTGTCAAAATGTAATGCCACACGTGGACAAATTATCCAGCTCCCTGGAGGTTAGAGCAAGGCTGAGCAGTGACGGCAGCACATCAAAGAACGGGCCCGGTTCAAAGCTGCCTGCAATTTAGGAGCAGTAAAAGCAGGAGAACAGAGGCAGAGAATAGAGCCACAGGTGGGCACTTTCTGTTTAGCCCATCTCAGCCAATGCAGGCATTTTTACTTACTATTGATGATAGATGATTGCTTGTCACTCACCCTTTTTTTTTTGTTCTCCAGCAGCCTCTCAGGACTTTAAGTTTTCAGTTTAAACAATTTTCCACCATTTTTTTTACCTGTGTTTTTTTCTTTCTCTTTTTTATTTTTTCTCTCTTGTTCCTTCCTCTGTCCTCCAAACCTACTCAATACCCCCCATCCCCACCGCAATCCCATCCAAGTTAGAGTGCCACCCCTTTAACAGAGCACGGGCTGCCCAGGATGCAGCGGTGCCCACGAGGAGAGAGAGAGAGACCAGAGACTGAGAGAGAGAGAGAGAGATGGGGAAAAAGGTGGGGGGGGGGTTTCATCCCCATGGCAACTTTGTGTTTTTTGTTAGTGCTTGTGAGTCAGACAGGCAGTGACTCACAGTCAGGAGGAAACACACACATACACACACACACACACAGTCACATTCATACTCATACTCCCACTCAGTCGAAGGGAAGCCAAATAAGGACAGCTACACCAACAAGTACAGAGAGCAAGAGCGAGACGGCAGGGGAAAGAAAAGAGAGGGGAATTAGTTTGAGAATTTGTACAAACCCAGAAAAATCAAAACAGAAACAAACAAAGGGAAAAGGAAGAAAGAGGAAAGGAGGAGAGGCCGGGAGGGGAGGGAGCATGTGCCAAAATGAAAGGAAACCAAGGAGCCAGAGGGCACGAGTGCGGGCACATACTCTCTCCCAAGAGCACCCGTCACATGGGTGGGGGGAGCGGAAACACACACACAGACACACCCAGTTTTTGCACACCTTGGCTTAACTTACTAAACCAGCCGTTTATTGTCTGACGCCTAAACATGTGGGAAAGCAACGTAGCTGTGCACAAGAAAGTTTGCATTTATTTTGCAAACCGGGCAAGAAGTGGAAAATTTAACTACTTTCTCAAAGCTGAGCTGAGAGCCAAGGCCAGTCCCGTACTGTTTATAGATTGTGAAAATAAGTAGTTTGATTACTCTTGCATTAGTCATCTGTTTCCTCTGACTGATGGGTCTATTTTCCCATGACCCGCTGCCTGCTGTTAGAGTTGACAAGTCCTTTAAATGATGAGATGACTAGCTTTATTTACACTGAGACCACTGCAGGTTTATGTGTGAGTAGGCTATGATTTACACACAGTTACAGGCCAACCTGCTCAACCCACACTAATTTGGTGTTTTGGCTGCCAAAGACCCTGACAGAGCGGCAGAAAATAGACCACCGTGCAGACCCCTCCACACACAGACGCATCTGTGTGTTTTTGCTGTTTCATTTAGACGTTGATATACTGCAAGTTCCCACCGCCTGTCATCACTGAGCTGACTGCTGCCTTCCTCTTAGGGACTTCATGACCCTCTCCCTATTTTTCTTTCACTCATTTTATTGTCTCTCCCTTTCTGTTCAACTCATTGAGCCAGAGCTTGAATACTACCAAATGTAGCTGCTAACAAAGCATTATTGTACAGGAATATACAGTACTGAATAATTAATTGTATCTGAAGTATAACCATATAAATTCAAATCTAATAAATATGTCTCTGCCTTACATTCATCCTCCTCCTACCTCTCTGCTAGTTCAAGTTCAGCTTAAACCAGCCAATCAGAGTCCGGTGTCGCTGATCCTTGTCAGGTTTATCTCCTCAGAGATAACATATGAAACATATCACCTTTCCTCCAACAGCTGTGGGCAGCTTCGCTTTCCTTATTTTTTTTTTATTTTTTTTTTTTGAGTTTCACAACACAAGAAAATGTCTTTCTTGATTAAAAAAAAAAAGGTCTTTTTTTTTTTCCCAGCACGCCTAAAACTGATCCTCCCTCATATGTTTTCATCCCATAATCTACATCATGCTGTCCACACACAGCAGGTGAAGAGCAGGTGGAGAAAGCACTGTTTGGAGGTTGGAAGTTTTATGAGGGAAAACCAGAGGAGTCAAAGGTCACCGCTAAGTGGGCAGGCCAGCTGGGAAAGGGTGTTACGGGCTGATGTTGGAGCTGGCGGGCTAACGAGGGAGGGTGGGGTGTGGTGGGGGGCTGTAAAGGGTACAGGAATTGGGGAGAATGTGTGTGCCTGTTAACACACAAGTGATTAATGAGACGGAGGAAGTCACCCGGCTGTGTGTCACTCCAGATGATGTCAGCGGTTGAATGGAGGAACAGAAACACCATATGGCTACAGATAGGCTTCCTCTCTCATTAACCACCGCAAATAAACACAGAAGATTACTGTCTTACATGTACAGTATGCTACTTTTAATCAGTTCCTTAAACGGAAAGAGAGCAACATATCTGCAGGACATATTTCACAACTTCACTTCATTCAAAATATTTTTTACTGATCCATCATTTCTGTTTCTTCTTCCTCTTTTTGCAGCTTACCAGCCATTACTCCCAAAATGCACTTCATGATCAGAACCAATGTCCACTGCAATAAGGACAGACTTATCCAAATGTTTTTAGGTTGGGTTTTTTTTTTTTTTTAGTTTGATTTTCTAACCAAAGTCCTGAATAGTCTAGATGGTAGATGAATTGGGAGAACTGGGAGAGCAGAGAATGAATCTTGCCACTCATTTAATGTGAAGAGCAGAGCTGACTCTCATGAGGACTATGTACAGAGTGCTCCTCTTTATATGTAAATGTTGTCATGGCTATATGCAAGAGGAAGGCAGGAAGGGCTGCAGCCACCACTTAGGGAAATTACATCCAAATTGGGTTTATGGTTTTACAAAAGCATTTAATCTGTGTTTTCATTAAGAGTTAATATTCTCCCCAATAAATGCTAAAATTGAATAAAATGAAAGATGTGGAAATTAAACATCTTAAACTTAAACTGACAGATCTATTTATAAAGAAAACTGATATTTGTAAGTTAATTAACATAAAAAGTTTAACAGATCTAGAGATATAAATGTATACTGAGAAAAATCCTGTTTATTTTTTATTCACTGAACCCCATTGTTTTCCCCCATACTTCCCACTTCAAAGAGAGGGGAAGATGGAGAAAGGACACTGTGATCTGAAGCATATCTGTTTTTAATCTTTCCTCTCCTGCCTCCGTGCTATGAGCTCAACTCAAGAAAATCCACCTCTGTTTCGTCTGTGTTTGGGTGTCCAGAGAATTCGCCTGTTTACCAGGTTTCACTACCAGACAGACCTGAGCAGCTGGACCGCCACACATTTTGGCAGCTGGATCTTCAGCTGGCAGGACAACACTATGGATGGATGGATGGATGTCAGCAAAAATGCCAAACAGACATCTTAACTGTCAGAAGTGACCACAATCATAAAGGGGACCAATGGAGGGGAAGAAGGGTTTGGGGAGATGTGCAGGAGCAGAAAAAAACTAAAGAAATGAGTCACATCACACACAAGTGTTTCAGATTCTGTCAGGGAACTAACTGGCATGGAGCCGAAAAGGAAAGCATGAGGGGTATCAGTCAAGTAAACGAGGGGATTGAGGACAGAAGAAAAGTGAGCACAAGGGGGATTTGTGAAGGTGGTCTGGGCAGGATATTTTTAGCATGTGAAGTGGGAGAGGGCGGTATCTTCTCAAGGGGTTTTTCCAGAGGAATATATTTAGAGTTGGGATGTGTAAAAAAGACAGAGAGAGAACAGGAGAGATGTGCACTGTACACTAATGTCCATCTGATGTAACAGTCCGCAATAGGACCACACACATTCCTTTTCCTGTCTCTGTGGCACTGCCGTCACTAAATCCACCACTTACTCATTCCTTTCATCACACAAACATGTACAGTACGCACATAATCTGATACCCTAATAATAACATATATAGATATGAACATTTCATTAAATAAAATTACATTTTTCACCCTTCAGCTCACATTTACAGGCCTCTCACAAACCTCAAACAAACAGTGAGCACACACAATCATGACCCAGTTTCCCAACAGGGGAGCAGCTTCTTGACTGTGAACGCCCTGTAGATAGGTCGAATATTTAAACCAGCCGATGCCCAACAGCTTTTCAGCACATCAGCTAACACCAGGCATTCCAGACACCGCAAATCAGACAGTGATTTTCCAAATACTGAAGCAGCTAATGTGGTGAACAGTCGAGAGAGAGCAAGAAAAGAGGGCGACAGCTGAAAAAGCAATGCTAATAATAATGAGAGAAATGAGAGAGAAAGAGAGAAAGAGCCGTGTGGTCTCTCTACAGCTTGCTAAGGATAATAGCAGGCATGCTGGCTGGGGCAGACACAGAAAGAGAGGGAGAGAAGAGAGCGAGCACTGAGCCGCAGTGACGCCATTGTGGTTCCACAGCACTTCCTGTCTACTGCCACAGTGTTTGTGTGTCTTGTCTCCATGGTAACTGCCAATACATAAATACCAGAGAGGTAGGAGAGAGGGAAAGCGAGAGAGCAAGAGAGCAAGAGAGAGAGAGAGAGTGGAGGGAAAGAGAAAATAAGGACAGACCCGTTTAAAGTCAAGTGGATCCATTCGGTGACTCCTAACTGGCTGCTTTAAGTTCATGCTGGTCTTTTGGTGGACTTTATGACTGAGGGCTGGACCAGTTTCCACAGACCAGTCCAGCATGGATGATGTGTAGAAATGTTATGACCTCAAATGTCCCAGGATTGGGTCAGGGGTGTAGGGGGAAGACGAGGCCGGGAATGGGGGAAAAGTGCCTGAGGCTGCACACTCAGGGTGGAGCGGCGGAGGAGGAGGTGGATGAAGGGCTGACAGGTTGATTAAGGAGGTCACCGATTAGTTGACATGTTGCTGGAACCAGGACCAATATATCTGAACAACATACTACTCCCCTTTGTTTAAAATCCAATTTTTAGACAAAAACCTTTCCTAACAGCCTATAGTGTGGCTAAATTCACACAGTATATTCAGATAAAGATGGAAATTCTTTTTAAAATGACGTTAGATCATCAACTGTTCATTATTTAATTATTTAGCTGCATCAGATGAGCATTGCTGCCCACAAGCCTGATGCCACTGCAGGTTAAATGCCACAGCTCAACAAAAGAGGCGAGTCTACGGCCGGATCAAGGCTTCACTGTGAGCGCTGACATAACTGTAGTAATGTCAGGACGGAGAAGCCACCTTGTGTAGCCATGCTGCTTCAGTCATCACATTTACATGAGACCTGCAGTTGTTTTGCATGCTAAACGATGGGCAGTAGTTTGATTCTTTATATATATCAAGTTATATAAATAGCATCTGCTGTCCTTGATGGTCAGTTGTCTTTTAATATTACCCGTGGAGCCCTTCTTGGTTTAGGGTGTGGCATACGGTTCAGCAGAAACCACCGCTCCAGATCGCTCCAGGTCGGCCTGAAGCTCCCTCAGTGTTTTGCATTTATTTTTTCCACAATCTGCACCAGCCTCCTCTCATTGAGTTTCTTATAGCACCACATCCAGGCAGCAAAATGGAGACTGTGGATTTTATTTATTAATTTATTTTTTATTTCTGAAGCTCTCAGACTTTCATGTCTTGACTGTAATGGAAAAGAAACCAGAACCAATCAGATTATTTTTGTGTCAGTCTGTTTTTTATTTTGTTTGAGGAACTAATTTATTTTTCCAAAGGCTGCCAATGATTGCTTTTTTCTTTTGTATTATTTCACTATTATATAAGTTTGCTTTTTTTTCTCAATCACATTAGATATTTCATTCAAATATTATATAAGAATAATTTGCTTTCATAAATTTCTTAGGATAATTAGGGCCAGAGAACTTGGTGGTGACAGGATCCTATTGAGGATTTTATTATTATGAACTTGAAATTCAGGTGTGCCAATAATTTTGACGAAGGCAATCTGCATATAGGACTTGGAAAATTTGTTGTTTCTGAATGTATCACAGAGAATGTGTTTATTTTTGTCCAAAATGTATTGTCAAATTATACAAGAATAAATAAGGTAATTTTGTGGTTTGGTTTAGAGAGAGAAAAAAACAAAACAAAAAAAATGTTAAAGTGACCATAGACAAGACAAGACAAGTCAGGCTTTTGTGCATGAATCTGTGTGAGAGCAGTTCTCTGTCTCCCTGTAGAAACTGTTAATAAGAGTGTTTGTAGCCAGCGTGTCTGGTTAAATAAGGGGAGCTGTGTTACCTCTTGGATCAGCTGGCACTACTCGAACTCATTTTGTCGTTTTCCTGCATTTCTTTCTCTTTCCAAAACCATTTTCCACTGCTTGTTGCATAATTGGCCCTGACTCACCATGACAACCAAATGGAAGTTTATTCTTTTTTTCCCAGACCCTGTGGCCTAGATTGGAGTCAGTTACTGTCATCTGACTAAGTGTCTAAGATGGTCACTGAGGCAAATGTCCTGTGTGACTGGATGACGCACAAATATCTACAAACACACACACAGAGTAGACACAGCTCAGTAAAGATAGAATTTTACATTCTTCTATGCACGGATGCAACAATAAGCATGTATAAAAAGCACAAATACAAAGACTTGTTTTAAAATATGCAACATGCTTCACACATATCTGCTCTCTGAGGTACAACACAGAGGGAGTACATGCTACTGAGCATGTTCCTCAATGAAACACTGGATGACCATAATACAACTCCACCCTGATTCTGCAATGCAGTCAACAGAGAACTGAAAGATCGGACTTCTGTATTATACACATACACACCTGCACGCAAACCTCAAATACACACACTCATCGGTACAGTTGTCACTATTATCTTTTGAAAATTGTGTAATCATCAATAGAAACATACAGACACACAGTGGAAACATATCAGTCTGACTTACATATCACTCTGCTCTATGTAGAGTTGATGATATTTCACAGAACCATAAAGAACAGATTTTGGACTGGGAGGCGGGGCACAAGGCTTTCTTTCAGAACTGTTTTCCCAAATACCATGATGCTCACTGCCAGTAGGAACGAATACACTGCAACACCCGAGTTTTCTCTCAGCAACTTAGCATTGTTGAAAAAAGTTTCAAGACATGGCTTCTGTTTTACAGTTTCATACCAGGTTTATTCTGATCATATCAGCCAGACTAAAGAGAAGGAAAAAAGAATGTAAGTTATATGATGAGTAAGTTTTGACAGCATCTTTGCTCAGAGTGGTATCATCTCAGTCATTTTAGTTTTGCTGTTGTATGTGACTAATATGCTAATTGCGATGTCTAAGAGACTATATGCATTTATATTTAGACCCAAAAATGGAACGGGAAACCTTTTGTGGGGTTTATCACATGTACGACCTAGTCAGTTCTTTACAATATCCAACTCATCCTGCCATTGAGACTTTTTACATGGCATGAAAAGATGAACAATGTTTGCCAGACATTTCTCATCTATGGAGGAACACTTCATTCTCACAGTCACTCATCCCATATGCAACTTTTGCAGACTAGCAATCAAGATAGCTACAGTACTCATTACGCTCAATTCAGTTCCATCTGTTATGCAAAGTTGTAAATCCCCAGTGAAGACAACATAGAAACTGAGCTCCGTAAACAAAACATTATCCTATCTGAAGATAAATGATGTGTTGTGGTCATGTGTCTTACTGGCAGAGTAATTTCTGTAAGCTGGGCTGTATGTGTTGCTAAGAGACACATTAACTGTGTGTGTTGTGTGGAATGTGTGACGTCCACGCTCTCTCAGGGGCGTGGTCGTCTGTGGAGGACTTTGCCACTCGCACACACCCAAAGGCTTCAGGGGAAGAAGGGGAAGTCGTAAAGTCTCTAATAGCCCCTCTCAGAAGCTCATGTTACTGTCTCTCTGTTGGGGGATTTTGGGGAGGGACGGGGGGTCCTGTGCTAGACAGGTGCGGATCAAACCAAGCTTGGACACAACCTCCTCACACACACAAATACAAATACAACCTGCTGCTGTTCTGAAGTTTTCTGATAAAAAGTTGTGAAATCATCATGAATGCTAGCTGATTTGTATCACTGTTGAGTATTACTGACTATTTTGTATCAGTAAAATAACAAGAAAGAATAGTTTTCTTGCTATGACTAGAATCATTATTGTCACTTCATGAACCGTAGCACATTGAATTTTAAATTTTAATGCAATCCATCAATCAGTTTCACTAAAAACAATTTGTACATTGAAATACTGTCTAGATTTAGGTCAGTAAATTCATCATGCTTTACCTCTATGTGTGGTTGACCATAATTGTGCTCTTGTGTCCTACTTTAAGTCCCTCAATCAGCATAAAAACACAGCTTGAAAGTTCCCCAAAACGAGAGACAAGACATCATTTACTGCAGTAGATTTGATAAGACTACATCTTTACACAGCTTTGTTATGGCATGGATGTGTGTGTATGCAATGTGAATTCCTTTGCTTCTTTTGGGCTGCACACAAATTTAGATTTAAAATAAAATCTTTAACTTTGATTTGACTTAAGCTAAATGAATTTCATCTCAAATAATATCTTAATGCTCAATTTCAAGACTTGTTTATAACTTCCTTTTGTTATTTATGGCTCTTGTATGTGACTTTTAGCTTGGTTTAATATTTCTTATACATCTTTGCTAACCAATCCCCTTTTTTGTGTTCTTTGGAATGGATGAAAGTGTGTAAGATAAATGTAGTCAGAGAGGATATGATCACTATCTGTATCAAGAAATGTTTAAAAACCTGTAACTTTTTGCATCACTATTGGTCTATAGAGCATCTCCAGTGCACAAGACAGAATAACAGACCTTCTCTGTGTGTGTTCATTAAATACTGCACATTGAGCTCAGTCCTCTTCCTGCCTTCTATTGACTGAAACAGCCTTTGCTCATTTATTAGCAGCTGTGCGGCCAATTATCTCCCTGCCCCCTTTCCTGTGTTCTAACAGCAGCCTTGGCCATGCACAGGGGAGGAGAGGGAGGAGATGGGAGGAGGGGGAAGACAAGGGAGAGAGGGGGAGGGCTTCTCTCCTCTGACATCGTCATAAAGGAATCCCCTGCACTGGGTTGGGCCCGCCCACTCACTTACTCTCACCCTGTCTGGATGCCAGACACACTTGCGTTCACACACACTCCTGTCTGCAGAGCCGAAGAAGAAACAGACTGACAAGACAGACAAAAAGGGAAACACAGAGAAACTTTAAAGGATGGAGAGACTGAGGGAGTGAGTGGAGGAGGGGAGGGGGGGCGACAACTGTGAAGTTCAACTTCATAGCATGACTGGACTGGACAATGTGAGGACAGTGAACATGAGACAGAGGAAGGAGTAAAAACTGTTCTCTCAGGTAAGTGCAGCATTGTGTCTGCCTCTTCTCTTCTTTATTGTTGCCTTTTTACTGTTTTATGACTTTTTATAATCCAGCAAATCATCTGTGCACTTTTCTTTGACTTTTTAAAAACATTTTTTTACTGAACCGTCGATCTTCCACAGAGGGGCACTTCGCACTCACGTCACAGCAATTCCTGCAACCTGTTGATCAGGCCAGACGATCACACACAGTGAGAGTAATATGTGCCCGCTGTTCAAATGTGCTATGATATTGGCACTGGAATATTGCCCTGGTCTGAGGTCTGCCTCTGGCTGGACTGGCTCTATTACAAAGGTCAGACGTAAATAGTTCCTTTGAATGGGACGGTTTAATTTCTGTCTGTCTGTCTGTCTGTCTGTCTGTCTGTCTGTATCTCTGTTTGATTGAAGGATAATATCACCACCCATCTCAATGACTGACTGTATAACTGGTTTATCTCTACCCGTTTGTCTGTCCTCTTTACCAACTGTCTGCTCAGTCATTGTCTGGCTATGTGTGCCATCTATCTGTCTACATGTCCATTAGTCCTTGTGCCACTCCGGTGGGCTGTTGCTGGCATCACAGAGGTCATAAAAAGTTCCCTAAAGGCAACCAATTGAAGTAATGGTAGTGGTGAAGTGAGGCCGGAGCCGCTCAAACATTCCTCTCATTGTTCAGAGGCCCTGTAAGTCTGTGAGCTCCCAAACCTCCATGAAAGGAAGGGAATCCAGCAGCTACTGTAGCTAACCCAGTTTCAGCCACAGTTCAGGGCCGGGTGCCTCTGCCTTCCTGTCCGCCGTCCTGTCTGCTTTCCCTCTGGGAGTGCTGGCAGAGGCCAAATTGGGCAGTGGAGGACAGAAATGGAGCTGAAGGAGGACGGCATTAGACTGAAGCACAGCAGAACGACGTGATAGCAGTGTGTTAATTTAGCCCAACTGGGGGCAAGAGATGGAGGTCTGTTGCTTTGCTTTCTATGCGAGTGACTTTAGAAAACCTCTGCACCAAAGGACATGGGAAAGGAGGGAGACGGGTCTGCAGTATTGTTATTCTTCCTTTCTCAATGAGGAATTATTACGTCGGAATAGTTACCAGGGAAGGCCAGGTGGATGGATGCATGAAGGGATGGATGGAGGAAAGGAGGAATAGAAGGGAGAGAAGGTCAGGGATTTAGCACTCAAGTTTTGGCTTCGATGGGGTGTCTGAGTGGGTGGGTCTGCCTAGCAGCAATCAGTAGGAACGGGCCTAGGCTCAGGAAACCATGGCGCAGTGGAATAACTGTATGTATGTGTGTCTCTGCATCCATTTGTGCATGTGTGCTTCAGTGGCACCAGGGCGGCTGTATACTAAGTACAGGGCTGGTGGTGGTGGTAAGGGTGTTTGGCAAAGACTCAAGCTGTGGATAGGGTTACACGCACTGGGAGCAGACCACGGGCTTGGGCTGGGCTCTTCACTGCTGAGGCTAGCTTTACAGCCCAAAGAGACTTTGAGCTTTTCTCTCTCTCTCTCTGTCTTTTTTTTTTTTTTAATCCAGAGCTGAAAATAAGTCTACTCTCGACCTAACCTTCCACATGCAGTGCGTTCCATTGATTTCAGGCCAGCCAAAAAACGTTTGCCTTTGATTCGGGAAAACTGCAGCACAGAAGCAGGCCCATAGAACACAAATCCTTGTCTGAATGTCATTGAATGTCACGGCCTCAGCAATAATTACGCCCTGACACGCAATATGAAACAAATACATACCTAGACACAGACTTTGTCTGGTTGCAAGAGCAGCAGGGTGTGGTTTCGCATAAGGTGTGTAAGTTCAAAGATCTAGGTTTAGATTGACTGGATGTGTTTGCATTTTAAACTGTTTAATTGCTGATTAATTGCTGATTCTATAGCTGAGAGTCAAAGTTTGGTTATCTGCTATTCCACCTCTGTGTTCTATTAATTAGTCAGATTGGAAATGGAAAAACATTACTTTGCAGAGGGACTGAACCACAGATTGTGCTGCGTCAGGTGTCTTTCCTCCCCATGCTGATCTCCCTGCCTTTGTGGACTCAGGTGATCTAGTTAATGCAGTTATACGTCCAAATTTTCTCCTTTTGCACTCCCTGCACTTATCGGGGCATGTGCGCTAAAGAGGTGTAATGAATACAACAGCAATCATGAAAAGCAAACGGGGCATATTTACACTTTAAGAAAGGAATTCAGACATTATTGTAACCCTTGTGCTGCACTGTTGACATAATGTCTCCAGCCATTTGATCTAGACAAATTGATTTCACATGAAGCTGAGATCGGAAACATTGTGTCATCTGTGAAATTCTCTGATGTAATGGAAAGATACAAAAATTACATATATTTCATATGGATGCATAATAATTAATATGTACAACAGCATTGTTGAGTCAGCCTTTTGCTCACCCTGCTCACAATTTGCTCTGTGAAGCATTTCACAGCTTGGAGGTGTGAATGATGTCAGATCAGTATGTATTCATACTCCTCCTGGCTTATGGGACAGAGTGAGAACCCAGCTAACTTGCATCCCATTTTTGCCCGGCAGCCCACTGACACAATTGTGTTTGTTTATTGATAGTGAGCATATTGTGTTCATGGAGCCAGATTGTTTCTGGCCTGCGAGCACGTGTGCAATCCTTAATGCATCTGTGTGCATGTACCCACACCCACAGACACACAAGGGCACAGGGAGAGAGAAGATATGTGTTAAAAAAAACAAGGGGTTGAGATTCAGCTGGCTCAACAGAGGCTTTTCCACTTAACTGTGTGCCCTTGTGTAAACGGCAATGTCAATTCTGAACTCAGGCCGAAGAGCAGAGAGAAAAAAGCCAGTGGCCACGTCTACATTTGGACCTCCATACGTCCAGCGCACAAATATAAACGTAGAACACACACGTAGTGTAAACTGCACACCCTAAAACCATCAAAGCACCCACACACATGGCGTGAGCCACGAGGATACTTAGAAACTTAGTTTGACTGTATGAGGGTACATCTGCTGGAGATCATCACTCTGTGATGCCAATTTTCCTATTCTACGCCTTCATCAGGATGCAGCACGTTGGCACAATTATGAGCTGCCAATGAGTTGCTGCCCACATGGTAGAACCATATGATTATTTCTAACCATAATAAACAACCAATTTGAGAGGAGTGTAACAACAGAATTGCCTGGTTCCTTAAGAAAAAAAAAAAGAAAAAAAGCTAGGCCAAAAGCAAAAGTGAGACATGTTGAGAGTGTTTGAGGTGAGGTGTTGGACTAGGACACTGTGCGTCAACCAGAATGCCGTCATTACAAGGGAAGGGAAGGAATGAGCTCATAGACATTAACGGCTGCGGGTTTGACGGGGGGAACGCAAAGGGGAAGAGAGAAACCGATGGAAAAGATGAAAAGGCAGAGAAAATAACACACGAGATGAGCCACTGCCAGATGAAAGGATGGCGGGATAGAGGGTTTAGGTTGATGGAGGAGAAGAGTTAAATAGGAGTTAGCGTTCTGTCTTTGATGGGTGCTGGGACCTTAAACAACCTTCTTTTTTTTTTGTGTTAAGGCAACACAAGTTATTGTGACCATATGGAGACTGGTTTTGGGATGCATGTTGAGTTTAAAAAAACCAAAAAAAAAACCAAATCCTGAATCAAAAAATGTATAGACACAAAAAAATTGAGTAAAAAAACCAAAACTTAATATGTAAAGAATCACTTTACGTAGCTATTTTCACTTTCCACAAACTGAAGGACTGAAAATGCTTTATAAAATTGAACTGCACCACAATGTTAAATTACGCTGATCTAGGCTGCAACTCCTAATGTTGCCTGCTGTGAGTCAAAGAGAGACGTCCACATAGGATATAAAGCGAGACCAGACAGACGAAGGACCAGCGGTTTTGTAATTTCTTGCCAATAGCAGCAAAATCACAGTGTGTACTGAGTGGTTGTAATTTGGTATTATTGGCTGATTGAACCACAGACTTAGAGAAAGAACATAGGCCTGGAGGGAACTAGAAAGCATCTGCACATAAAGCAGGGTTTTTACTTTGAAGTTCAACGCTGATTTCTAAGTTCAGTGCATAAGTTGCTTCATTGAGTCGCATTTCCAAATATTGTTTTGAACCCATAGCATGCAATAAGAAGAAGGTTTTGTACTATTTTGGGAACCTCTTTCCAAACTCTGACCTGGCTGCAGAAGATTTGTGACAACAATGATACAGAGCTACTGATAGTGCCCAAGTGCACTGTGTCCCTGGCATGGCTCTTCAGCAGGATAACAGTGACAACAGACAGCCGTCTACAACTAATTTAGAGTCTGGAGTTTCCCAAAAGTGTCCCACTGACTCATAGGTTGTACATGGTGGAATATTCATGCTGCTGAAAATAAAGAGACGTGAAGAGGTTGGCAAAATAGTATTCAGCGTGGATCTGCAGCTTGGAATTACATTCCATTGTTTAAATATGTCCTGTCCAAACAAGTATAACTCAACAAAAAGGAATTCAGAATAATATGCTCTTCTCAAGAGTTGATGAGTGTACGTACTTGCCTTTTTTTGCAAGTGTTACCTGATATCACTTGACAGAGAGTAATAAAAAGCAATGACGTATAAATACAGTATCATTTTCTGTAACCACTGCATGAAAATTCCTGACAAAATCTAAAGAGATTTAGCAATAGCTTAGCAGCAGAAGCACTGCCTTTTTTCCACACAAGGGGCACAGATAAAGGGGCAGCAGTAGAGCAGGGCTGGGAAAAAGCCTTCAAAGGGACTGCCACTCAACTATCTACTTCCTTCTAACCTTATTCTCCATTCTGTCACTGAAAATGAATTTTTTGTAAAAGGCCACATGAAGTCTGGGAGGTGTCGAGAACCACGTGTACACAAGGCACACGCCGAGAAACCACAGTGACTGTGACCTGTGAATGACAAAGACAGAGCACATCAGACATACTGTGATGGTTCTCTCTCTCATGCTGAAGTATCCATGTGGAACAGAGGTAATCACGCAAGACGAAAATATTTAGTATGAGAGGTGACAATGATGGTCTATTGTGGCATTAATTATATTTGAGCGTGCTTTGAAATCTTCCTCTCACCGCAAAACTATCAAGTTGTCTCTGTTGACCAGGGGAATTCCTGGCAGAGTGATTTTTGAGACTACAGGACTGAATCACATTGCCAGGGATTTCCAATGGCTGACATGAAAGAAAGCAACCTCTTTCTCACAAAGGTAGACGCACATTAATTTGCTAACTCACATACAGTCACACCCATCTTTCTGATTTGCATAGTCACACACAAACACACCCGGTGTCACAAACAGATGCTCGTGGACCCTGGCTGTGCGGCAGCAGGACTTAACCCACATGTGAACAGTGAGTGACATGTTCACAGTGGTTAAGTTCTGCCGCCACAGGGCTGCAGCATGCAGGACGAAGGGAGGGTGGGGGAGATGAAAGCTAAGGGAGGCGCCGTACTGCATCAAACTACTACTCTTTACATCAACACCACACCTGACAGTATCCACACAGACACTGAAAAAAACAAAACAAAACATATATCTATTTTATCCACTTTGAATTTCAATGAGGATATTGTAAGGTTGCTCAAAGTAATAAGAAAACACCGATTTGCATCAGTTAAACATTAGAAAATAGCATAGGCATTTTCTTTTGCTGATTTCCTGGAAATTTGACTTGTGATAGTAAATGTGTGAAAACCCCAAATGTAATTTTTCTTCTATAGTACTCTAAGGTCAATTTAGAGGCAACATTGTGCTGTTTCTGATTTCATGCTTTGACCTTTTTTTTCTCTTTGTTTTTTTTTTTGAGCACACCTAATTCGGAATTGAACTTCTGCCATGACAGAAAATGTTGAAGGTCAACAGCGTGTGTGATCAGTGTTGTGTGGTAGGAGGGTGGGACACACTGTGGCCAGGAGGTGTGCGTGGGAGCAGGCATCGGTTTCCATAAATTCTTGGTAATAACTGGTAATCTGAGGAATTTGCTGAAAATGTACAGTTTCAGTGTGTCTCAGTGTCTGCTAAATGTCAGCTGTCTCATTAGTGTCAACAGTGCTGGTCCTGTTCGTTGAGCAATATGTCATCTTATGTTGTCGTTTCATAACCATGGCTTCCAGGGTCTCCTGGGCATAGTGTTTGTGTCAGTGTGTAAGTGTAGTGACTTGATCTTTCTATTCATATGTTGTTCCACCTGTTGCTTTCTGCATGAGCATCAGTGGCAGTTGGGTTTATGTTTGTGTGTTTGTCCAACGTCCCTGCATGTGTGGTGTGTGCATGTAATCACCTCTGTCTGCTCCCTCCTTTCCCCTGCTGGGTCAGTCTCCTGTGCCTGCTGTGCTGATAATCAGTGTGTGACGTCGGCTGGCTCAGTTCAGCAGGAACAGGGGACTGGTCTCATTTCCACACATGCAGAATGCACACGCATGCACGCACACACACACACGCTGCTAACTTCAATATCCTTATAATGATTGTATCATACATGTGTATTAGTAGTTCTTTTTTACACACTGCTATTTTTACATACTAAACTCCTATTTACACTCATGTTGTGTAATTTAACTTTACTTGGGACTTAGGCCGAAATAGATTTGGGTAAAAGCTATAAATATTGTGAGTGATTCAATACTCTTGTCTGTTTGGAAAAACCTTCATTGTACATGTTTTTTTTTTTTCTTCCTTTTTTCAAAACAAGATATTTAAATGAAAAATGATGGCTGGCTGGTGCTATATCAATCAGAAGTGATTTTATCAATATAAACGTGAAATTCAAATAAAATTTCTTTTGAAAAGCAACAGCCTGTTTGTGTCTTGTGTTTTATCACCCTTCACCTCCCTCTGACTCCCCATCACCTTGTTCATCAACTCCTCTCGGGGGAGGTCAGGAACGGGATGTCAAATGGGCCACAGACAGCCAAGAATCTGCTGGGTGTTATTCCAAACAAAGATTTCACAAAGAGATATTTGACTTTCACTGACCTCTCACTTTTCACTTTAAAAAAAAAAAAATTTGGCAACTGAACTAAATCTTAAGTGGTGAAATCTATATTCACAAAGGAATTTCATCGTTGTCTCACACAGAAAATTATGTCATGTCAAAAAGTACTTGGTTTACAGTTATGCAGCATTAACCTTTAACTTCCTATGAGCTCTGCAGCCTGATCATTTCCACACAACTGCATAGACAAGTGTCGTCATGCCACATATTAAGCTTATTAAATATGAAGTGCTACCTGGCAGGCAGCAGCAAAAAAGAAGGTTTAAAATTACACACTTATAACTGACGCATGTTTCCAATTTACATGATGCATGTTTTAACAGAATTAGGGCAGATGTTAGAAATTAAGAAAATTAAGATGAGGCCAACCAAAACAATTACCCACATTATTAAGAAAACATAAAACAGCAAACGAAAAAAAAAGCAGTTGAATAAGCAGAAACAGAAAACATCTTACATTCAATTTAGAGAAATATCTGACAAAATAGATATGTAGGCTATCTCTGTCTAAATAATGCTTCAGTAAAAACTTTTCAAAACTATCATTAGAGAAAAATTCTATGTTGTGGAAAATATATTGTTTAACTACATATGCACACAAATATGGGATAAGATTATGAGAAATATAGCTATAGTTTATTTACATGTAATTCCATTTAATGTCTGTAAATCAATGAAAATATCAAGAAGTCAAAATTGTAAATCTCATAAATCAAAAACTATTATAAGTACACTTTTAAGTTGCTTGTGGTTTTGGGAAAATCCAGCTCAGGCAAATGTATCTTATCTTCAGGAAAAGAGCTGCAGTACAATGGTCATGGGACCATCATGCCTTTATAAAATGCTTATTACCATATATCACTCCAGACATATTTGGATAAATGTTCATAAGAGTTTTTCACAGTTCAACGCAGGAGGAGAATTTCCCCCAATCTGGGAATCCTGAAAATTGTTCTTGTTAATGGCTGATAAATGATAGCTGTTATTATGAACGGGTCTGTAAATTATTGATAAATCCATTGATTAGTTAACCGCTAATGAGATTGGCATTTTATCAGAAGGTGCTTTTGCGAATGTTTCCATGGTATAAATAAAGTTCTATCACTTATCTACATGTAAATTATTATTATAATTATTTCTCCATCTATCTCCATGGTAGCGGTTGTTACGGCAAAATTAAACGGGACAATACAAAGTTATCCGGATATTTGTCCTTTGCGGGTGGTTACCACGGCAACAGCGACAGGCGGCCGTCATCAGCGTCGGCCATCTGCGTCAGAAGAGACAACGGCGGTTCAACTGACGACTTCCTGTTTCTGAGAACACCGCGGGAGGGACGGATGAAAGCCCAGCTGCCTCCTCCTTCACTTCTCCCCTTCCGTTTATCCTTTTATTGCTCTTTACCCGCCTTGCATACGGCCATTGCCCTGTCTCCCTCCTATATCTCAACACTTATCCTTTGTTTGAGTCAGCCGCTCCTCACTCTGTCGTTTCTCTTCCGCCCACGCGCCAGCACTCCCTCACCTGTCGCTACCCGGTTGGCCAATGGGCTTCCAAGGTAGGGGTTCCCATGGCAACATAACAGGTAAACAGAGGTGAAAATAGGGCGGCCTACTTAAACCAGGCCGTAGGTTTGGCAGCAGAGGTGAGGGGGGCATGTTGTATAGAATATATGTCAGTCTCTATCCTTATTTTATTTATTAATGTGTTTATTTTTAAAAGGAAATGGTTTCTGGGAGCCCATTTTACAAGATCTATCTATTCATATGTAAAAACAAATATTCACTCATAAGTCTTTTTGTGACAGAAATCAACTCTGTGAAAAACACTAATGCACATTTTTGGAGAGAATTAATTGATGTTTCAAAGCTGCAAACTGTCCAACCCAACAATGCTCAGGTTTTTCCAGTTTAGTGGGACAGGGAGCATTTTAAAGTAAAGGAGACGACAGACAAATAATCTTTTTGATTATAGATTAGCTCAACCTATAATATGTATATATATACAGTATAGAACAACAGCTTTATCACCCTGAGCCACTTTATTGTTCAAGTACATTATAATATGCATTTCACTGTAACATAATAGTCCAAAAATTATTTATTGAGCATGCTTTGGCAACTTATTTCTTAAAAACACAGCAGAATTCCACTCGCAGTTTAAGTAGGACAGGGCTCAAAATATGATTTCCAAGAAAAATTTGGAAAAGTGATCTAAGGAAATATGAAATATTCGTAATAGCTGGCCATGGTAGCACATGTGTAAAACAGACAACTCTAAATATGTATTACACGGTGGGATTATCATATTGCTAAGAGAATCAAAGAATAAAAATTATGCTTTCTTGTGAATTAAAAATAAAGTATTCCAGAATAAGTATAGAGTATAAGTAGAAAGAAAACAAGTATAAAGAAAACTTGAAAGTGTAAACATATACAATGCAGTACAAGTACCTAAAGGTTGCTCTTAGAAAGCTTGAGTAAATATACGCATTTACTTTCCACGACTATGCCTACAAAATAAACTAACTTAATAGTTTTTAAGAAGCAAGCATTACATTGAGATTGAAAATATTTACTCTCATCAATCATCACTGATAGCGGTAAACAAAATGGTCATTCCCGCATTGCATCTTGAGATTAAATAGCGTTCATGCCCCGATCACTAGTTTTCTGTTCTGCTAAGGAATTTTTTAGCTCACTGTGTCATGAATAAGTCTAAAGAAAAAAACCATGTCAGGCATCAAAATTACACCCTTGCATTAACAGAGCTACATAAAATGGACTCAAAACTGTCATTATAAATATGCAAATCTGCACAAATCTCTCTACTATGTATTTCCTCTCTTTTCCCTCCACTCCTGAAAGATCCACCCCACCCTGCAGCTGTGGAGCAGGTCAGTCCTTCTTTCTCCCTTCATGTCTGGCTCTTTGGTTCTCAACATGGGAAAAAAAAAGGCCAATCTGGCTGGGGGAAGACATAATTGCCATTATGACTGCTGCGTCCCTGCACATCACACAGTGTACTTATTGTTCCACAGAGGAGGAGGGGGCAAACACTGTCTGCTCTGTGCAGACGCCACACGGTATTATCGTAGCGTGACTACAGCTCATACACACACACACACACACACACACACAAGGTCTCTATCTCAATCTTTTCAGCGCTCTCAGTCTCCCTGTAATCTTTCCATTAAGCACAGAGCAAACATACATTTCTATAGAGCTGAAAATGCATACACCACTGCCTTTTAAGTCAAAATCTTTTAACTGTCAAGCCCTGGGTAAATACACACTCACAGTGCCACCACCAATAGGAAATGATAGGAGGACTGAATGGAAAAGCAGTTTGTACCAAGTCAGAAACGCCCAACACTGTGTGTGTGTGTGTGTATGTGTGTGTGGTGTGGTGTCACAAAAGGCTGAGGTTTTGGGAAAGTTGACCTTCTCCCAGTTTCAATTCCGTTTCTCCAACTCTGTTTCCATAAAAGAAAAGGTCAGCATCACAACTAAAAAAAACCACTAAACTGTTGGGAGGGATAAATCAAACCCTGCTGAACATCATAGACAGATTTAATACAGTAACTACTCAACATTGCATTTGAAGGACTGAAAACATAACTGGGTGAAGGTACTGGGTACTGTGATGAATTAAAGAGTAGCTCTGTAGAGAGGATATGGGAGCAGTGATTAGCCACAGGAAACATCCATTCCCACAACAGACTTGTGTGCTGCTATGGGAAATGTCTTTATCATTGATACTAGATTATGTGGTTGATTTACATGGAGGCAGAGGGGGAGAGAGCTGAGAGTCCCATCTACACTGCGTGCACAGATCGGTTGGGTAAAAACTTTCTTTGAATGTGCAAATACTGACCATACTCTTATGAGTACCTGAGGTGATTTGAAGGATCTGACTGAAGGTGATCACCAAACAGCACTTAACATTTTCCACTTGTGGAAAGGCACTGAGCAAGTTTGCCAATACTCATACATGAATGGCAAGTTCCTCGTCAAACTTTGACATCAGCATCAGAAAACATAGTGCTGATTTCTGCCTTTTGTATTTTCGAAGGCAAACCAAAAGAACTGCTCTGTCGTAAAGTTTGTTCTTACTGATGCCCAACATGTTTACTGCATCATAAAAATGTTACAGAATCGGTTGTTTTAGCATTGAGGTCTTAGCTAATGATCGTGCTGTAATGGGCAGCCTTCTAAAATCTCTACCTCCTTCAATATGTACTTATCTAGGTGAACAATTGTAGTAACGTACCTGAATCTACACATTTCCTACAATGTCATCAATATATGAGAGGTGCAGCACAGATTGCAACAACAGTGACACTTGCCACAGTTACTATTACCCCCTTCTGTTCCTACACATATTTTGTTAGTTTATATTTAATGTTCTAAATATTATTTTTCATCACAGGTTAACAACTGTCATGCAAATATTTTTACATCCTTTTGTACAACAAAAATTACCAACAGTCATGTGAAACTGTCCCATGTTGGACCCCTTGTAGCCTCCTCACGCACACTTACAGCACAAAGACTATTTGTGAATGTCCATGAAAACCCCATGAAATACAGAAAGGAATTGTCAATTTAAAATTTATTAAGCTATACATATACATCTTTCAACCTGGAGCAGTGATATTTAGATTGAGATTGTATAAAGTCCAAGAAGCAATAACAAAAAATTCTATTGAAGCAATAGCTACATCTCAACTGAAATAAATTCACCCCCCACCACACACACACACACACACACACACAGAGTCAGACACACTCCAGAGATAAAACCTGATTGCATTCCCTGCAGAATCTTTGGTGCATGCTATCCATGCGATTTCAGCTGTCAGGGCAGTAAATCTTGGTATGGAGCAAATTAAGAGAGGAAATCCTCAACCCTGCTTCCCATTCACTAAAGACTTCAATATGAGTATTGTATCTCAATGCCACTTCTTAAAGTTGTTGAGTCATGACAATGTATTTTCAATGGAAAGGTTCATTAGGTTAAACTTAGAAGAGAAATAAGACGAATAAAGAAGACCCAAAGCAGCAAAGCTCATTCTTGTCTCTAACAGAGTATTTAAGGAGGAACTGTTTAATCTGCTTTCTTGCCAGCGGTCAGCTTGTCAGCGTGAAGGGCGAAGGTCTCCGCCACTATCAGAGGGAAGACTAAAGAGGCGTCGGCATACACCTGGGAACAAACAACGAAGTAGTAATCACTTTCCTATGATTTTTTTTATTTTTTAATTTGTGCTATGTTAGATGTTAACTACACCACAGAATCCAGTAATTAGTTTTAATTTTTTGGTTTGCTCCCGAGATGTCATGCTGGAGCCTTGGATTAAATGCTGTGCAGGCACAGCCACCATGAGGTCAAAGTGGGGACTACAACTCCTGGTTACCTAACAAATTTCTCAGACTCTGTGCCTGGTTTCCGGATGTGTTATAAAATCATTGCCAAATTTATCCAAATTTACCCCCATAAAATGAATTCCAATGGGGAAAAGACTGGGAAGATCACCAACTATTACAAACCAATATACATAAACAATGCAAACAACCACAACAGCCATAATGTCATCTGGGTTTTAACCCAGATCTGGAAACAGTGAAGGTGTTGTGTGTAAGGGCTGTCACAAGGCATTTGGGAAATATATTTTGAAAAGTGGTAAACCAGGTTGTAAATGAGGGAGTACAATGCTGGCGTTTGTCTTAGTGTAATCGTGGGAAACGTTGCTTGGATAAGTATTGGTACCTTAACCGGTTTTGCATCTGTTCTGATTTTGCCCCAGGAAACAGCCTCATCAGGTCTCGCTCCAGAGTCAGAGCCATCAAACTCCTGACCTGTGTTTACATACACCGAATAGTCAGCTCCATTCCTCTGGAAAAATACAGAAGAGATTCAATGAGTGTTTGATTTTCTGGCTTTATTTAAAGAGGGGTATTGTGTATTTTGACCATAGCTGTACTGCACCTAATGTCAATCTATAATCAAAGATAATGTGGCTGCTTAACTACAATTACAATACTCTTAACTACTATTAAAAATGAACGAAGCTCATAGAATAGTAATTTACCATGAGATTAGCATTGGCAATGTGATGTTTGACCAGCCCGCCACCCAGGATGATCATTCCAGTTTTCTTGGCAAACACCGCCTGGCTGTTCATCTTGCGGATATCTGAAATAAAGTAAATATTAACTTCATATAGTCCACAATCACCAACTAAAACAGCAGGGGCGATCCTGTTGTCTTGTTGATTTTTACCTTCCACTATGTCCAATATCAAGCCAGGGTTCTTGAAAGAGTGGAAGTAGATCATGTCACCAAGAGAGCCATCTGTCAGAGCTGGACTGAACACTGGAATATTATTCTGAAAAATAAATATAACAGCAAATTTACTGACTGCTCTCAGCAGTGCTACTGTTCCCACAAACCACTTATCAATTAATTTAGGGACAAAATAATAAATGTAGGACTTGTCTTGTAACTCACATTTGACACAAGCTCACAGATGAATACTTAAACAAGAACAAAAAACATCACAACGATCTTGCAACAGTTTGTCTAGATTGAATTTAACTGAATTTTTTTCTTGTCTATCCTGTTTCTTACATAAAAGTAAACCAGGACCTACCTTGTATGCCCAGTAATAGACAGACTCAGTATTATTGATCTCCTTGCCAAGTCGATGGATCATTTTGGAGGGAGTCCAATGGGTCCCCTAAAAGAGAGAAAGGTTACAAGATGTAAACGATGATGTAAGGAACATTTTTGAAACATTACAACTGCATATCTTTGCAATAAAGACTTCAAACCCCAACCCAAACCCTAAAAAATAGATAACAGAGGAATTAATATATAATATCCTATCATAGAGACGCACATCTGTCTTCTGCTCCAACAACATCTGGTCCAGGATGGGCATCAGCCAGTCTTCAAATTTACAGTAGTTATCATTGGGCACCAACAGGTTCCCTATTCTAAATGCATTGAGGATAGAGAAACGAAAAGGAAGACAACAATGAATAAACAGAATCTGATACATAAGGCCGTACAACTTCATACACCACATCCTTTGTCATTCTGAGCACACATAACAATTTTGTTTGTCTACTTTTTCAGGTTCATTTATTTATTTACATTCATCAGACATATCAAAATAGTTGTATAAACCTCTCTTCCAATTCTCAACAAGAAAGCAAATACACTGACTGAAAGTGTCAGACTATTTCTTTAAGGTTTAAAGTTAAAAGGACCCTAAACTAAAAGTTAGTAACTGTCAACCTGTTAATCCCTTTCAGACGGAGTTCCTTGCCAGGCAGGCTGAAGTCTCCCAAATATGTGTGACCCAGACACTTGATCAAATCCTCCTCAATGCCTCCAGCTGTGGTAACAATCACGTCCACCTAACAGAGAAAAACAAAACAGATTCTGTTTAACTAACACAGTCCCTCAGTTGAAACTCGATAGACGTAACCTGCAAAGTAACTATGAGGAGACGTGGATAATTATGAAAAGTACAAAAATTTGTACCATCTTGTGCTCTGCAAGGTAGCGGATGCTCTCCCTGACTCCAGAGCTGATGAGGTTGGAGGTGTAACCCAGGAAAATGGTGCAGCCTGAGTTGTTGGGGGACAAATGAGACTCTTTATGCTCATTCCCTTCCTCTGTCCCCACTGTCTCAAGACGTTTCTCTATCTGTGGGCATCATCAGATAACAAAAGACATTATAAATGTGCACTGACAGATTATTGAACCAGTGTCATTTAAAGGGTCAGTTCAACCAAATAAAAAAATTTACACTCAGACAGATACTTTACATTGTTTTGGGGTGGAGTATGTAATCTCGAAGACATATATGTCACCATCTGGGTAAAGAAAACCAAAAATCTGCAAGGCTACAAAGGGAAAACAAACTCTTTCCTGACAGAAACTCCTCTTACCATGTGGTTGATCTCCTGGATGGCCAGCCCCAGACTGCTGGCCTGGAAGCCTGTGGTGAGATAGGACTTCAGCACTGCCTGCAGATCAACCCCCTGGTTGAAGTCATAACCTTTGATCTTTGGCATGTCCTCCGGTAGGTCGAGGCTGGGCCTAAGGACAGCCTCCATGGCAACAGAGGGGGCATGATCTGCCATGTCCTCTGTGAAATCAAAGTGTTAGGGAAGTTATTGTTGGGCAGTTGCTTAGCTGAGCCACGTTCAGAAGCATAAGATGTAAAATCAGTCAGTCTGTAGCAGCAGGTAGCAGCTCTGCTTTGACTGACACATGCAGGGCATGACTGAACTGCGGAACAACATCTGTCTGATGTATGAACATCAGACAGATGTCTGTATGAACTGTGTATTAAGGCGAACAGAGAATCCAAGGCTGAAAAATGAAGCCCAAGTGGAAGAGCCTTAGACCTGCACTCTATCTATAACCATCAGGGGGGCAACTCCACTGGTTGCAAAACTAAGTCCAATTGTATTTAAGTCTATAGGGAAAATTACCCTACTTCTTATTTGATGTATTACCTCAGTCAAAGATCAGATCATCAAAATGTATTTTTTTTTTTTTTTTATTGTTGTGCGGTTTAGAAAAAAAGAGAAAATAAAAAAGCAGTCTGCTGTCCGTCACGGACTAAAGACCACAGAATGTGCCAGCAATGGTGACTAGCCTGATAATACAGTGCAGTACAGTCAGGTATTAAATGGTACACTGTCTGCAATTATTTGATCAAATATCGTCTTCAAATTCAAATGTAAATTGTGACGTGAAAATATCTTTTCCTACAAAGGCCACATTTTGCCTACCACAGTCTTATGGTATTATGCAACACGACATAGTGTTGAACTGACAAGTGTTTGGAAATTGTTACACATCTGCCTATTGTTTTCATAATAACTGTCGTCCCTTGGACATTGGGAATGAATGAAGCACATATTGTGGTTGTTATCTCAAAAGTCAAAACACGCAGAACCCATGTGGTGAGCAGGGAGAGCAGCTAACTGAGCGGGATTATAGACCCATCAGCCGGTTTAAATATTTGAAGAAATAAATGAAAACTTACCTTTTCCCGAAGAGACGTTAGCTGATGGATGCAATTGACAATAAGTGTCCGTCACCAGCCACAAGAGAAACGGATCGTCAAGACTTTTGTCTCTGTAAACATCGCAGCAGTGGCAGGTAGAAAGCTAGCACTCACTACGGAAAGCGAGGAGAATCAAATTTGGTTTAGTCCGCCTTTCTCCTGAGGTTAGTTATTTATGTACACTAAAAATGTGAAAAATGTGTGTCCTAGCCATTTAAACACACAAGTAACTCCCACTGGGTCTAACAGTACGCACATTATTTTATTAGTATGTATAAATGTTTTATTCATTTAGTTCAGTTAAATCGTGGAAAGATTTGAATGAAAGTTTGTTGGTCAAGTATTTAGTAGTACAAATGATTCACCGGAATAAACGTACATGCAAACTTGCAAAGTAAATTGTGCTTACCTTATATACAATGACACATTATGAAGAATGGTTTCTGCCACAGTTTTAAATTATTGGTGCCATTTGTTTGACAAATGTGTAATGTTAAAACCCCTAAAGTACACATTAGCTAAATGTACAAATGGGCATTAGTCAGGTTTAACTCATACATTGCTGTACTATCACCACTGTGTAACCTGTAAGTACAACTTGAGTAAAATATATGTCTAACATCATTTTCAAAATCCTGCATGTGTCCGCTGACAACACATTTAACATATTAATAGAGCCCTCAAATATACTTTTTTACTATTATTGTATAAAGAAAAACTATTTTCAGACAGCATATTTTAGCCAGTAATCTTTTCATCAGCAGTGTCAGTGGTCTGTGATGTTTGTGACATTTCCAACACCGAGTTATATGACCTTTTATATCACAGAGCTTTTGAAATGGCCCCAACAGTGAATAAAAGGCGGTACAGGTCAAAAAGGAGAGTCAGGAGCTTGTCTGATTGGATACTCCTGCACAACCTGAGCTGGCACTCTGGAGCCAGTGACACAGTGCGCTAAAGCAAATTCCTGCAGCTGCTTTTGGTGTTGAAGGAGCAATTTTTGAAGTATTAATATTGATGGGACTGTGAAAGATGTGTAGCAGCAACAGTGTTGTTCAGACACAAAAACTGGTGGATCAACTTCGGGTGGAGGCAGGCATGGAGAGAATCAAGGTATGATTTAGTTTAATTGTGTTTACTATGAGCATTTATGGCTGCACATCATCATGTAACGTCTGATTTCTTTAAGATCAGCTATATGAAGATTTTCTATAGCTCAGCATGCTTCACTTGTCCATTATCAACATCCAATGTGCAACAAGTATTTAATTTTATTAAATCATTACAATTGAAAATGCCATCCTGTCCACCTTTGTCCCAACAGATCTCCCTGACAGCAGCAGACTTGGTCCAGTATTGTCAGGAGCACCGGCGTAGTGATCCTCTGATCACTGGCATCGCTGCCTCGTCCAATCCTTTCAAAGATAAGAAGACCTGTGCTCTGCTTTGATAGTCCTCAGTACGGAAGACCAACATGAAACAATCATGTCTGGGTATACATGTATCTGATAAGCTCACTATGGCAGATATATTGTTAGTCACCCTGCTTAAAATGAATTAGCAGAAACCATTACAAATTGTCTTAATATATACATTAAAAAGTAGCTCCGTAGGGGGTTAATGCCACATGTTGTGCAACATTGTTTTAATTATGGACACTATCTGAAAGGTTTAGATTGTAGTTTTAATTTTTATGTAAAAGCCTATTTATTCACATAACTAAAATGTGGGTACTTTAAAAGCTTTTACTGTAAACTTAAAGCATTACCTAGGTAACTGGGAGCAGCTCAGATGTAGTAAAGTCAACTAAACATGTTCAATAAGAGCAGTCAACAAATCCACTCAACTCAGATATTTTCAGGCCATTTAATGACATCTGCTGAGATAGTCTTTCAGTGTTTTTCAACATATGCATATTTAAAGTACTGTGCAAATTCAGACTGATTTATAGCTACATTTATACAGACAACTACCACACAGACGGACAAACAAACACACACACACACACACACACACACACACACACAGAAGGTATTTGCATATGCCTACATACATAAATTATAATAATTATAAGCACTGCTGACTGTGTTAAAAAGAAATAGCTTTACAAATTCAATCAGTGTGTCACAAGGACTTGGATACAAGTGTTTCTATACATGAAGAGTAACTAATATTTTTTGTGGAGTATCAGTTCCTGTAAAAGATTCAGTTAACTTGTGAGCATGGAAATACAAAAACATTTTCAATGTCAGCATTTCCCACATTGTTTGAACAAATAATGATAGAAAAAGCAAAATTCTTTAAATGTGATGTTTCTTAAAAGCTTTCATTACTGGCACCAAATGACAAACAATTAATACAATAAAGACATTTTCTGCATGTGTGTGTTTTTTCTTTGTAGAAAACCTTCAACTGAATCAAACAAGGACAAAAAAATAAATAAAAAGTGAGAACATTTTAGGCAAGTGATCCCAAACTATAGAATAATAATAATACATTAAGAAATAATAAAATACTAATGCAACTCTAAGTGATAGCTGGTTGCACATTTGTCTTATACGTGTTACCATCGGCATTGCAGTGCAACAGAATAAAATAATTTGTTTGGCCATATGTACTTTTTCTTTTAATGCACCCATGTACCTGTTGTTGTGTAATCCACTTATTCTAAATTCCAAAATGCTGAAAGAACAGCACAGTGGTTGTAGGCTTCAGGTCCTGTCTCCTTTAAATCTTGCCCCGTAGTTTGCAAGCGTTGCCCTTTCATTTTCTGGGTCTCCAAATTTCTACACAGACATTCCCTGAAGCTACAGCAAGGATTCCAGCATCCACACTCAGCTGACAGATAATAACAGACACAGGAGGCATATGCATGAGAGATTGAAGCCACAAAGAGAATAAAATGTGTTAGAGAGCACTAACCCCATTGACTCCAGCTTGATGATGCAATGTGCATAATGTTCTTGGAGGTGCACAGGGGACGTGTACCTGCAAAACAGACATCACAAGAGTAGTAACTTAGGAGCGTTCGGCAAATAAACAAAGTAGCAAGGAATTAGCTTCTTCCTACCTTGACAGTACGATCAGATGAACAGGTGTAAAGGCTTCCAGGAGACCTGTGGATTCCAGTGACTAGAGCTGTGTGTCCCACATCAAACTGAGACAGGGGTTTTAAAGTACCCGCCTGCATAGAAAATGAGTAGAGCTTGCCACTGTTGTCTCCTGCCCACACCTCACTGCCACTGTAGCTCATAGACAGCAGGTACGAGCTCAGCTAAAAGTGGACACATTGGTGGAGTCACTTTTTGAACACAGGTGTACCTGGAGCATAGATGCACCAACAAACTACTTCTGAGTGTGTTCATACCTGAAGTTTCTTCAATTCTTTGCCTGCCCTACGGTCATAGACGGCCACAGTACAATCTTTAGATCCAGAGATTATGTACTTGTCATCTGCAGCTAGGCACATAACAGCATTACCATGGAGACGGAGGCTTTTTACCAGAGGTTCAGAAGCTGTAGATGAGATTTTGAGATAATCACCCTCAGAAACCCAGTGATCTGTCTATATAGTTCATTTGCCAGCTAGCTCTGTCACCTAAAAGGCAACTATCAGTTTCAGTTTTTATTTGACTTCATGTGCACTCAGCTAATAAACTGACTTGCAATTTATATGTTAACCCCCCTTACCTCTGGTGTCATACATGCTGACCTTCTTGTCAAATGTACCAGCCAGCAACACATCCGTCTGATAGGACAAGCAGAGGACAGCAGCACCAGCCCTGATCAGACCTCTCTCTGCGCCACCTGCCTGAAGGTCCCATAGTCTCACTGTGCTGTCAAAACCCCCTGAAGCCAGCAGAGATCCCTGAGCTGCCAGACACCAGACCCAGCCCCGATGAGTGCTGAAGTCACCCTGGCCTCCCAATGTGTGTAGAAGCATGCCACTAGGGCCTGTTTGCAAATCCCACAGTTTAACATTCCAGTCTCTGGAACCTGTGGCACAAACTGTGCCTTCTCCCCCCACAAGGAGGACTGAGTTGACCTGAGCTATGTGGCCCGCAGGTAGGGTGATGCACTCCAGTGCTGGGGTTGGGCTAGGACTTCTAGCGGGTGGACACTGCTCCATATTATCCTGCCTTCCTTCCTCAATCCTGGGGTTGGCCAGGTTCCGTTGGTGATTGAGAGCACCATCTTGCTCATGATTAGCATCAAACACCATCCCGTGCTGTGCAGCTTCCTGTACTGCCATTTCTAGTGGATCCACCTCAGCTGCTCTAATATCTTCCTGTCCTTCTGCACCTGGTTCCCTATCTTGCTCTGCCCTTTGCTGCTGCCTTTCTTGATCCCTTTGTTCAGTTTCCTGCTGCCTGGCTATAAGCTTTGCTTGGTTTTTCCAGCAGTTTATTAGCTGCTCCATCTCAAGACAAGCAGTAGGCCAGTCAAAGTCCTCCTTTGGTCCAACTGGAAAGACAGCTTGGGGTCCTATTAGCCTGCGTGCTCTGAGCTGCCAAGCAGTGCTGTCCTTTCCCACATTACCCAATACATGGCAAACCTGAAAAAAGAAGAAACTAGGACTAAGAGAATTTTCAGGTTTCCCGGTGAGTTTTTAACCTCTAGTAGCATAATGGAGAACCTTTGTATGAGTGGGTAAGTTATTTTTCTCATGCATTCATTCACAAGACTGACACAATACACAGTCCTTACAGTGGTTTCAACCATTCCAGTTATCCACAAGTGGTGGTAATGCATCAGAAAACACAGCAATGCACTAACAAATACTGGGCAGAACAATGCTTACTAATTGTCAACAAATATCTTAATAATTCATGAAGAAAATAAATTCAACACATTCAATTACTGGATACTGTGATTTTAAGCTGAGTGATACAGTGAGTGTAGAACCTAACAATTCCGCTTCAGTAAACTTTTATATTAAAGTATGTTCATTTTGGAAATCTATACTCTATAATTTTGTGTTTTGATTTACACACAATGAAAGTGGACTTTAGTCTTCTGGTGAATCTGGAAACAAATAGGCAAGAAACTACGAAGACAGAAAGACGGAAAATGATTTTTTTTTTTTGCAAGTGAGGGTTCAATACACTTGTAAAACATACCTTTGGCAGTACAGAGATGACACACTTAGCAGGAAGGTGTGATGCAATGTGAGTTACCATCTCCCACGGTAATGACAACAAGCCGCTTGCCTCAGCAGAGGGTGAGGGGCTACCGTCTGCTGAAGATGGATGACTGGCAGGCAACAGACTGAAAGAAATATGTGTCTTCCTTAGTAATCTCATAAAAGTCAGTTAGCTAAGGGTGAATGAAAGTCTTACCACTGCAGGTCCGGCCTGGAGGCTTCACTTGTCAGAGTGTTTACGGGATCAGGACATGGCCCACCCTGACCACCGTATGTACCTGCTTCCGGTTCATACGGGGTAACCCTGACTTCAGACATCGCCTTTCTCTCTAGCTAATCCATTCACTTTAGGCTAACATTACTTTAAACTACCTATAGTTTGTAGTACCAGCTGTATATGTTTCAGTACATTAACTCTAAATACTGTAACAATGAACTAAATGTAAATGTAGCTAAATGTTGGTTTAACTTCTGCTACGTTAGTAACAATTCAGAAATAAACAGCCTTAAAGACTTAACGACACAATTTCTTTAAATTACCGGTTTTTTCTTCTGTTAAAATATATATACCTATGTGTAAATATATATATATAGTAAACCAAAAACGTCACTGCAGCCTAAAAATGAGCAGGTCAATAACGTTAGCTAGCTTCTTGTACTGCTACAGAGTATTAATAAGAACAAGCCTAGCCTTTGACCAGAGCCAGCCGCCGGGTAAAAGTCGTCCTCCAAGTTGGTTCAACAAAAACCGGCGGTCACCGTCAGTTACATGAAACTGACGGAGACTGAAATGTCTTGTAAATTAAGCGATATTTGTCAGCTGTTATCAACCCGAATTGCAAAGAAATTGAAGACATCATTTCCGGCGAAGAAAGATGTCGTCATCAGTCTGCGCGGCAAGATGAGTATTTTTCTCAGATCCGGTGTAGTTAATTTTTTAATTTTGATTTAATTTTGAAGAACTAAAGTTTTGTCTGATTAGAGGGAAGTAAAATAATGAAAAAAGTTCAATAGTAGCTCACAATAAACAAGCAAGAAAGGAGGCAGATTTTTTCTCACAGCATCCAAAGAAGTTATCTTGGTGTGTTCAGAGGACTTTATTGTATGTGTTGCTACAAAAATATATAAAATTATATTAAAATATAAATAATGCATGGATGACATCCCTAAAACATTTAGTCATCACAGTGGGTCAATGAAAATGTACTACAGAAATTATTTGGCGTTTGTCCTTTTAATGTTTTCCCTATAAAATTATGGTGAAATGATCCACTAATCTGGATGTTTTTACACAATGTATGTAATTCACTCATACATTTGAGAAAGTTTATTAGTTTGGATTAACCAGCGTAACAGACCCAAAATCAGAGGGTATTTCACAGCAAAGACCAAAGATGGAAGGAGTAGACTTAAAATAAAATGCATCCTTACACACCAAAGCAAAGAGATGCCGTATGTATGTTGAAATTCTTATCAATATAGATTATCTTCTGATTTACTTTTGAAAATATGTCACTATAATTGCATTCTCTCCAAATGTATCAGCTCACTATGCTTGTGTGAAACAGAGAGGATTGACTGTGTGCTCATACTGTTAATGCCTGCGCACATCAAGGATACAGGTTTTACACCCAGCACATACAGCTGAACACAAGTGTCAACTAATTTCAGGAGGATGGCTGACATGTTTTCCAGGTCACCAGGAAGCAAGTTTCCCTCTGAATCATGTTGAAGATTTAAGCATTACATAATTTCACTTAACATATAGATGATCATGCAAAATAATACCAAAAAATACACAGAAAGAATGGAAGCTTATTAGAAAAAAATTTATTTTCCCCTATTCACAAAAATTAAATAAAAAGGGACACATCCCACCTGCACCACAGTTCAGCAAAATAAAAAGGTACATCAAATTCAATTACCAGCCTTAATGTCAGATTGAAACAATTATGAATTAGTTTTCCACATTCTCCCCTAAGGTATGCACCAAGCACTGACTCTCCTTCAGTCCAACTAAAATCAAATTAAACATAATCAAAATGGTCCGCTATAAAACAACGAAAACAAATCATTCTTTAAATAAAAAGAATAAAAATGGAAAAAAAACTTTTAAAGTCCAAAACAATTTGTGCATTGAGCACAAAGAAATACCTTAAAACTAAATTAAAAAATAAAAAATAAACAAAACCCAAAATAAATAAATTAAAAAAAACTTATCACATTTGCATCAAAATAAAATTCTGGGAAAAAAATAATAAAAAAAATTAAATTAAATTAAGAAAAAACAAAAAACAAAACTTGGACAATTTGCATTTGAATTTACTTTTGTAGATAGCTTAGTGTATCACAACATAGTGAGGAGTGGTGATGCCTAAACTTTTTTACCAATTCTATGCAGTACAAGAGCATTATCCCTTTGAAACACTATTGTTATAAAATGTTTCATCAGGGCTGCTGCTTCAAGCACATCTGTTCAACCTCTGATGAATAATCAGCCAATTCATATTCCAACACTTGCCTACCAGTGTAACCCAAACAGAATGCCATCAGGATTCAGTCTGGGGGGCATTACATCTTAGAAATGTGGTCAGGAATCCAAAACAGTGTCTCATCACCTTTGTCTATTATATAAAATACATCACCTGTAGACATAAGCCAGTATTCTTTTGTTTGAAGAATTAGAATTTTACATTAGTGAAAACCTGACAAACTGATGACTTTAACTGGCAGGCAAATGTTGATTCTCCCATTCGCCACAAACTACGCATAACTCATTAACCCCCCTCCCCCCACTACTTAACTTTAGAGTAGGGCTGGTGCAAAGTTACATCTAAGCAGTACTTGCGTAGACACTACTATAGTAAAACACCCACAGGCCAACAGTCATACACACTTACATTACAGCTGTCCACTATGGACATGGACTAAAAGACAAAGCTGAAGAAAGACCATCACTCTCATTTAATTTAACCAGTGTCAGGGGAGAACTATTAGGACTCAGTCAGTGTATTCCCAGGCATAACCTACACAGTATCATCGGGTGAAGATATGGCAACCAGCACTAGCTTTATCATAAGCTGGAGAAGTACCTTATTGATCCAGCAGTGTGTTGTGTTGCCATTGACAAAGCTCTTATAAATTAGATCCCTCCAAAGGGACCTGTTATAGAATGATTAAAAAAAATAAAATAAAAAAAAAAAAAAGGGGGGGGGGGGACTCACTGAAAAGCATGCAGTGTTCATGACAAGGGGAAACTGATGGCTCAAACAGTCACTATTTAACAAAAAGCTCTGATGAAAAAGAAGGGACATCCTTAAACACAGATATGGATTGACCGGTATGCTGGGACATGGATCCAAAATACTGTAATAAAGATGTTTCCCTCTTAAATCCTATTCAATCCATTTTGGAAGGCGCTACATTATAAAACTATGTTAAGAGGCCTCAAGTCTTACCTAGTCATTTTACCATTGCTTAACATTAACATAATGCTTACTTTAGCAAACCATTAACAGTCCTAAAAATCACTTATCAAAAAAAAAAACAAAAACAATATCTCAAGAGCAGTTTATCATTACTGTATGTCTTACATGTGAAATTCTAAATTTCTTACAAAAGAAAAAGTGCATTTATATCAGTAAGAACCAATTCACTCTTGGTGATGTCTTATCGCTCTCATTTTATCCATTTTGTAAATACTCTAAAAACAAAGCAGCAGCAGCACAAAGGATTCTCGACTTTGCGTACAGTATTTGAGCTCTTCTTGCAGTGAGTGATCCTCAGAACAATCACACATGAGCCAACTCCTGTATTAATCTACCAATAGTTGATATCTCACACACACACACACACACACACACACACACACACACACACACACACACACACTCTCTGATTGGATGATGGGTATGAATGGGAAAAAAAAAAAGAACTAAGCAACTGACAGCCTCCACATACTGACAACATTTAACGCAATAATTCAGGAGCAACAAGACAGACATTCACTCTAACATGCATCACTTAGGTGATCATATGCCATGCAACAACTTGGTACTGCGGTGGGAAAACCTTAAGAGGACAAACCTACTGCATCTTCTTTGCCTCAAATGAGGGAGAAAAAGAAACCTATGATCTGAGAAGAATTCAGCAACCAAGGGAAAAGGAGGGAAATTAAATTCAGCTAAATGTACACGTGAAAAGAGAGTAAGATCCATGTATATGCACATCAAATGTTTATGCCATTTTGCCATAAAAGGTGCAAAAAATTTGTGCACATTTCCTGCATTGTTACATA
Source organism: Remorina albescens (assembly GCA_034769265.1). Classification (NCBI taxonomy): domain Eukaryota; kingdom Metazoa; phylum Chordata; class Actinopteri; order Carangiformes; family Echeneidae; genus Remorina; species Remorina albescens. The sequence goes on from CM068493.1 coordinate 6,665,681, forward strand.
GTAAAAGCATGTATTTTGTTTAGCCTCTGGCACGAGCCTGTTTAAACATCTACATCTGAGAGTCTTTCTATTGACTACGTGCACTGTGGTATTTTGGATTGTGGCACCCTATGCTGGTTCAGATAATTCCTTATTATGTACCTATCTGTTGCCCCCCCTCCCTTCCCAGCAGTCTTCTATCTTACCAGAATAATGAAATCAAGGAGGGGAAGGTCAAAGCCAGCCCCCCCTATTTTTTGCCCTCTACCAAGGATCCCTGCGGTGCTGTTGGCAAAAGTCACTTTTGAGTGTGTTTGGATTTAGTGAGGCATTTAATCCGAGAGGTATATGTATATCCCCAGTTTACCCTCCAACACCAATCACCCCTCCTCCCACCCTCCCTCACAGACACACAGGGCGCAGGGGGAAAAGGGGGCCACCTGGCTGAATGGAGGGTCAAAGCCAGTCACATCCCTCCAGCTCTCGTTTCTCCCCCCTCGTGATCTGGGCAGTGCAATGAATTCCCCAGTAACCCTCCCCTACATTTACCTGAGGATGAAAGGGAAGGAGAGAAGAATTTTAAAATTAGTAAATTAGGAGCTGATAGAAAGAAAAATATGACATGGTCTGAGGGAGTTTAGTTTCTGGATCAGAAAATTCATTTGGGAACAAAATGTATCATAGGATATCAATGAGCTGGGGTTTTCATCATTTCCAGAATGTGGCCTTGGGTCAGCATTGCATAAGGGACACAGAGATATTTACTGGACATACCTAAGAGGTTGATGTCCTGTGTGGACCAGGGAGAGGTTGGGTTAGACGCCATAGCAGGCTGACAGACGCTCCTTCAACAGAGGAGGGAACTGCTCAGAGAACTGCTGCCAGTTCTCTTCTCCAACCTGGTCCTTGAAGCCATGAAGAATCTTCCAAAAAAACAAACAAACAGGTTATCACTTAATATTGCAAGAGATGATGCTTTTACGATGAGTACAAACCATTGTGTTTTGAGTAGCACAAACTTAGCCCACTCCCCTCATGCTAAAAAGTGCACTCAAATGTAGGCGCCATTCCATGGACACTGTGGCTGATCCACTTGCATGACTGAGGCTGAATTATCCATGGTGGTATTATTGTACCATCTTGAAACAATTGCTCTATCTCCTCTTGAACAGCAGCCTCCTCCCACACATCTCAGACTCAAAAATCATCCGCACCAAGTTATCAGATTTCGAATGTCTGATTAAATGATCATCACAGAGCGTGGGGACGCAATATTGACAAACATTGTAATGTCATCTTATAAAAAAAAAGTTGAAACACTCACTTTATAAAACATTTCTCTCAGGTCGTCCTTGGGGCTGACCCAGGAGGCCACAGCGTCACAGAAAAAAATGAAGTCCTGGACACAAAAGACTTGTTACTTTATCACACACTGATGTAGAGCTTCCCTTGCCAGGCACCAACACAGCCTTAGACTATATAACTCACCTGTACCACTCCTGCAGGGTTGACACCAATCATCACACAGATTCCCCGGAAGGCAGAGTCCTTCTCTTCATTATCTCTGATATTCCTCAGTGAGGTGCACCTGAGAGCAGTGGCAGTGACAAGACAAAGAGGAAAAATATTTGTTATCCACTGTGTTCTTTGAGAATGAAAAACCTATTCCAAACCAATGAAAGTTTATTCATATATAGGACAGAAAGAAGGATTTCTGATGTCTGGATCGCAATATAAAAAGATAATATTGTATATTCTCAGTGACTCACCATGGTCTAATGAAATGCTGCAGCTGAGGTGCCACTTCCTGGGGACAGACGTAACCTAGTCTGCCAATTGTAATGGCTACACGGAGACAAGAAAACAAAACACACACACACAAAAAAAAAAGCTCATGACATGATCATCTTACAACATCAAAGCTTATATTGTGCATGACCATGCGTGTACCTGTGTTTTCCAGCAGAGTCTTGGGTGTGTTGGGTCTATTGATGATCTCCACCAGGTGTGGCAGGACCATGCCCACATAAGGCTGCATCTCTGCACCTACAAACACACAGCAGAAAAGGAGCTCAAATGTCTGTGGACAGCCAACGCTACAGTTTCAACTCTGATGTCCAAGAAAAAAAAAAAAAAAAACAACTTGAAAAATACAGACTGAAATTTGGCTGATCATTTGTGTTGCCATGGGATTCCATCTGCCACACCCATTGAATGTATAGGTTTTTTTTGGGGGGGGGGGGGGGTTGTTGAAGGGTTTGAGCCATGAACCTTTTCAGTTTCTATGCTTGCTCAGAGACACACCTTAAGCCATTAAAAAAATAAATAAATAAAACTTCCATTAACACATGGTGTCTTGAAGTTAGCTGGTACCATGAAATTCGAAGTATTACTCTTAGAACCCTTATAGGAATACAAAAATCCCTTTTAACCTAAAAAACGCCCCCCAAAGGCAATAAAAGCTTTGAAATTTATACTCCACACACTGTTTCTTTTAACAGGAATATTCATCTTGTGAGTGCTGATGAAAATGGCAGTGGACGCCTTCATTTGTGTTTTACAGGATAAATTCAACCCTTAAAATAGCTTCTACTGTCTACGACCTCAAAGATATTTAAAGTTGACTCTTACAGCTGTTTGTATGAAAAGGAGGAGGTAAGACTCAGTTTCATTCATTCCTTCATTGATCTTCTACAGCTTATCCGTTTCTGGGTCGCGGGGGGTTCTGGAGCCAATCCCAGCTCACATAGGGCGAGGCCAGGTTACAGCCTGGACAGGTTGCTAATCCATCGCAGGGCCAACAGACAGATGAAAAACCACTCAAACTCAGGCCTATGGGCAATTTAAAGTCACCAGTTCACCAAACATGCATGTCTTTGGATGGTGGGAGGAAACCTATGCCCGCACTGGGAGAACATGCAAACTCCGCACAGAAAGGCCTCAGGCCCAGGAACCGAACCCGCGACCTTGTTGTTGTGGGGCAAAAGCGCTAATCACTATGTCACCGTGCTGCAGTCCTCAGCTTATCTAACAAAAAAATAAATCTCAATTGAATTTGGTTGAACTGGTTTGCTGGTGTCCCTACGCTCACCTGGACAATCCCCTGTTTGCTGCTTGACACCTGTGCCTGAAAGGATATCACACAGAGCATCACTGGGCTGATTGGATCTCACACATTGACTAGCCAAGCAAGCGCGCGCGCGCGTGCACACACGCACACACACACACACACAATGCACAGTCATAAGGTGTTGGCCTGACACTATGCTATTTTGGGACTTAACTGTTAAGATAGACCCAGTTTCATAATCAGGTGGTTTTCTAAAATAGTGAAGAAATTTTCTATACATCTGAAGCTTCATATATATCATAAAACCACGGTTAATGAACGGTAAGGCAAAGCCAGTGCAGTTTGTACAGACCTGCAGATTTGTTTGCATTTTGTTGCTTTTAATTCACACACAAGCTGCATGCTTTAAGATCTGCACACTTAAGAGGGTAAAACTGTCAATTGTGCCACAGAGAACCACAGGAGGTGTGCAATATCTGGATCAGAAAATATTATGGGAACAAAATGTATCATTTTGTGTCAATGAGCTGGGGTTTTCATCATATCCAGATACCATGCACTTATTTTTACAGAAGGCAAACATTTGTTAAAAAAAAAAAAAAAAAAAAAAAAAAAAAAAAAGGGGGGGTGCAAAAATGCACAGGATCTGCTTTCTTACCCATTTGCATTGAGATCTCCCCAATGGCCCAAGTGGCATTGTTACACACAGAGATAAACTCTGGGTTCAGGTTGAGTCCCAAAATGGGCATGAACTCAGCTAGAGGGAAGACATGGATACAGTGGTTATAATACAACCACACACACAGGAAATACATTAGTCTCTCCCACAGTAAAGACATTGGACTCTCAAAACAGGTATCTCAATGATTCAATGCTGGGTGTTTCCTGATAGACAGAGAACAAGTTGTGTAACTTCACTTAATGTGCAGATTAAGCAAACTCACCAATACAGGGCTTCACATGCAGGAAGCAAGCCTTGGTTAAATCTCCTAACAGAGCAAAAGAGCTTTGTCTCACTTCAGGCATAGTGTCCTGTAATGCAAGGGAACAATTATTTTTATACCTGCATGGTAAATGTGCTGAGGCTCAAAAGAAGCTTGCAATTTTATGAAACTACAATGTACGCTCGTACCTGCATGCACTGAAAAAGCAGGGTCATAATGTTGGAGCGGGCCACCAATTGTTCCACATTTCCCCCCAAACCCTCAGCCAAGCCGCTCAGCAGATCAAGGGCGACAATCATAAAGTCTTTGTCAGGAGCCTCATACTGATCTGGATGCTGGTTGTACATCTGAATATACAGAAAAAACAAGTTTCAATGCTTCTTGTTCACCCCTGAAAATGATCAACACATTTCTATTACTTGTGTGTGTACCTACCATCGCCTGAGCTAGTGTCTTCTGTACTAATGTGACACAGCGCTGATAAACAGGCTCACAATAAGGCAGAAATCCACTCTGCAGCGCAGTGGCTACTGACGACAGACACTGTGAAAAACAAAAATGGCATGACTTTTAAAAAACAGACATGTTACATTACTTACAATGTCTGTAAGCCCAAACAACATGAAAGCTGTGAAAATTTAAAATAAATACACTTTTTTACCTCTAATAGTGGAAAGAGATCCTTGTCTTCATCCTTTAGCTCATTCCACTTGGCAATAAGGGGGGGCATCAACTTCTGTATGTACTCCTGTGAATGAACATAAACAGTTTCGACCTCAGGGTTCAACTTACTTTTCAAGTTCTTCAGCAAAGACACTATCCAAAATGTATTTGGATAGAATGCAGAGTACGGATCAAGCTTCACAGGCACTTACAGGCTGATTGAGGTGGTGTCCCACTGAGTCTGCCAGAGTTCCTATGGCATCATAGAGGATGAGCAGATTCTTGTGCTGGTACTTTCCAAAGGCAAAGACCAGTGTGTCCAGGATAAAGCTCAGGTACGGCACAAGCTCTGTACATGCCTCCTCCTCCAGAGTGGCAAATGCACTAAGAGAAAACCAAGATGGGAGACACATAACTATTTTGAGTACCCATGTGGTTCTTCCAGTTGAGGGATACATGCAGGATGTGGATGAGAGATGATGAAATGAGGAAAGTATCATTATTAATCAACTGAAATAATCATGGTATTCACATATGAAGAACTAGAGAGCAAAGCTGCTCACCTGCAGGCAGCCTCCTGCACCCTCTTGTTTCCATCAAGAATACGTTTCAGAAGCTCCGTCATAAGGGGTTTGAGGTAGGAGTCTGGGGGCTGGGAGACGACCCAATGTGCATAGCGACTCAGGGTCCAGCAGGCAATGGAGCGCACCAGGGCCTTCTTGTCGCACAGACACTGGATGAGGTGAGGGATCAGCTCTGGCAAGTAGGGCACCATGCCCTGCATGCAGCCTGAGGAGTGAATAGGTGCAAAATGTTTCTAATTCTTCCTCCAATTTTAATTGCAACTTCATATTCCATCATATTGTCTGTTTTGTTAATGGCACAATTTTATTTACATTTATTTTTCTCAATTTTTTTTATTGACTTATGTAAAGCACTTTCAAATATTTCTGAAAAGTGATTTACAAATCAACAGTATCAGAAAACATGTCTTGCATATAATGAGTCAGTATCTGGTTATTATTGAGGTCTTGTCTGTAAATAATTAAGACAGCAATAGTAACAAAGATTGGATACAGCCAATTCATGAATTTACAATAAAAAATTTATCATTTCAGCAAGACCTTCAGTCCTGTGAATTTTACCTTCAGCTATGGCCCCCAGAACCAGAATGCCAGACTCCTTGATGACCCAGTCTGGGTGGAAGAGCAGGCCTTTCAGGAGAGGCAAGAGGTGGGGCAACAGCTCATCTCGGAAAACATTGGCCAGCACGTCCAGGGCTGCAGCTGAGCACTTTCCTATAGCAAAAAGAAAAGCTTAACAACTTTGCTGTTTTACCATTTTCCTGAAAAAAAGGGGAAAAAAACCCACACGTGTACTTGCTATCAAAGAAACCTTAATCATGGTACAATTTGGTGAGTTTAAAGACAAATCTGATGAGATACTAAGACTTCTCCTTTCCTCAAAATCATTGAACAACCTAAACACAAAACCCATAAATACACAAATGACAAGATGAATTTAGATTCAAAGACTGACAATGTGTGATGTTTAAGTAAGAATGTTCTTGTTAACTCCACTTACGCAAGTTCCAATCTGACAATGTGTCATCGTCGTCATCATCGTCTTCTTCAATTTCCTCACCCTCCTCACCCTCCCCTCCTTCATGCTGCAAGGTGACAGTTCGCGACTTGTGGAAACGGGGTTTGATGTCCTGGTCGCTGTCTGGTACAGCCTCATCCTCCTCCACATCACCCTGGGCAAACACAGATGTGTTACTTTTTTTGAGACCCAGTATCAGTTCTAACTTTAATGGTGATTGCTTCATCTTTTGGGGTTTTCTTTTGAATTTATTCTGACCTAGAGGAATGACCTCCAGTAAGTGCATAGAAGCTTTATGAAAATGTATTGCACGACACATGAACAAGGTGAAAGCTCACCTTTAACAGTATGATGTCTATCTCCGAATACTTCATCCCATTTACCAGGATAGGTATCAGTCTGTATTGACAGGGAAGATTGATTTTTAGGAAGACTTCTTTGTCTAAACAACCAACAACTGTTATAACACATTCAAAAGATAATGGTGTACTAATGAGATACTCACTGCACCAGGTGTCCAGACAGCATCTCCTTACAGATGGGTTGCTCTGCTAGAGTCAGCCAAAACTCACAGGCCTCCAGAGCCACGTTCTCATCAGGGTCCTGGGTCCGTTGCAGCATGTACTGCAAAAGAGGAGAGATGGGCACAAAAAAGTAATAAATAAAAATACAAAATAAACATTTACACAGAAAAATAGCACCAAAAAACAGGCCATGGTTCAGCTGGGAAAAGGTAAATCTGGATCAGAAAATATAGGAACTTTAGGTATCATTGTAAGTCAATGAGCTGGGTTTCTCATCACGTCCAGATGCAAAATATACATTTTGTGGACATAAAACGTTACACAATGGAGTTGGGAGGTGCCCAAAACTTACCTGGATGATGCTGTGCATGTGGGGGATAAGGCGGTCAATGCGGACCTCCAGTAACATGACCAGAGCCCGACACACATTCTTTCGAACCTCAGAGTCCTCATCTGCTGCCAGCGCAAACAGACTCTATTAGGAGAAGGGAGAAAAGACAGGAGGGAAATGAATTGTGATAGGGAAAACAACCACAATTTGGGATAAACCAAGTGACCAGACAAAACCAACTTAAGAATGATGTGGTTTGCTATTCAAATAAAACAACACGGTCAGGTTTCCCTCAGTGTTCATACTCACCTCTATGAAAGTGTCAATGTTGTCCATTAGGGCCTGAGCTCTACCAATGATGAACTGGTTCACACAAGCAATGGCATGGGACCTGCAGGGACAACACAGTGTGTAGCATTCCTACTGGTAAACTCATTAAACTTGGTAATCTTCTACACACAACAAGGGGAAAAATGCATTTAAACAGCTATGATAAGAAACTGAATTACTAACTAAACATAAACACAGAACTAGCAAGGAAAATAAACTTCTCAGTGAATCCTGTGAGTGATGGTTATCTTGTGAGCCAAGGCGTATGTCAGTTTGAGGTGTAAACTAAGCGTTAAACCCGAATATCTGGATCAGACAGTAAGAATACAAACACCTTCACTGTCAGTCAGCCATTAGTATGCATCACACACAGATGCTAATGACAGTCACACTTAAAGGTGATGCCAGCTCTCTCCTGTACCTAATCTTGGGGCTGCAGTGCTTGAAGAACTGAAGGAATTTAGGTATCATAATGTTGAGGGGTCTGTTCAGAGCGTCGCTGTCCAGCAGCTCCGATGAGTCCTCGCAGATCTTCTGCAGTGCCCCAAACGAGCCCTGAGACACGGACATACATAGAGAAGCTGTCAAATCAAACGCAAACATACAGGGACACAGAGGAGAGAATGAGACTGCATCAGAAAATAAAATGAGCAGAAGTACTGAATGCACTGCACACACCGATTTTCGGCTGAATGTATATTCAGTAATCTCAGTCAAATGTAAAACGCTCGTCTGAACTTTCAAAAGCCTATTCAATGTGAACGTTCCTAACTGTGCAAAAATTCAGATGTGCTATGTCAGGTTCAAGCACACCACAGTCTCTTATCATAAAGCTATTATTGAAATAACAAGAACCAGCACAACCTGTGACAAGTCTGCAACGATCTTTCCTGATATCTCCCCTGTGAGCTTTGTCACAGTTGTTGTGAGGTCTGGGGGGGGGGAGTTCAATCTCCCACACCCCTCAAACTTTCAAAAAGACTATTGCCCTAACCAGAGATTTCACAGGTCTCCGCTAAGTGCCATCCTAGACTCCTATCTGACTTTAGCATCAGGAGACCCTGATTTCCCAGGCACTAAATTACAGCCCAAACCACAAATCAGCAAGACCTGCCAAACCTCCCTTTGGAGAGGTACAACTCTGTGACATTTACCCCCAGCATGAACTGATAACACTAGCATATGGCGGTCATATACTGCTGCTATGGAATGTATCCAAGCCAGTAAGAACAAGACTGATATAAAAGAAAAAAGGACTATTCTCATCAAACAAGAGACTGTAAACACGCTGAACTGATTTCCTTGCAGGAAGAGGACTTCACAGCTGTTTGAACCACCTTTCTACGAGCTAATTTGGCGGAGATAGAAAGAATGGACTATTCCACTTATAGAACCACAGCGCCACCTGATGCCGAAACCCCAAAACTGATGGCGCACTGACCGAGCGCCGCAACCTATGTGTTCGGGGTTTTATTCTTTTCTTGCCTTTCTTTTGTTTCTTTTCCTTTTCTTCTTGGTTTCGTACAAATGTAAAGGAAAAAAAAAAAAAAAAAAAAAAAGGAAACGAAACGGAAAGAAACTTCCTACACAGTCCGTAGCCATGTAATTCTGACTTCCCACCACCAGTCGAGATATGCATGAAATGTCCTTCTCTTGTCTCGTCTGTTTGTATGTTCTGCAATGGTGATAGCAAAGAATAACCACCTAATTGTGTCTTCACAGTAGATAGGAAGAGAAGAGGAAATATACTCAAAGATACATTTCTCTTTATTTCATATGCGGGTAAACTTGGGTGGATGAAATGCGTAACTTCAAAAGAGAAAGATAAAACCTCCTTCGTACGCCCCAAAGCTAGAGGGAGAAATCTGATTGGACTAAATTCGCGCCGACAATCAGACCAAGCCCGTGGGTCGGCCCCCAATAAATAGTCAAAGACAACATTACAATTCGGCAGAAATTTGGCGAAAAAGTTGTGGAGAGGGGAGCTTAAGCAGAAGCTCTAATGAAAAAAAATATATAATAATTCACGTGGCTCAAAACCCAGAAGTCACGACTTAGCCGCTTAGCAACAAGGGCTAAGTTTAGACTTGAAGGAAAGACCACCAGTGACCGGAACAAGTTTGGCTGCGCTGCACTGCACCCAGTTCCCAGCGTCTCAAGTTGCCTTGGCAACCAGAGCCACCGGTGCTGCGCGCTGCTCCCGTCTGTTCCCTCATCAGAATAGAAAGGAATAATTCGGATATCACCTAGCCAGCCACCCGAGAGATAACATTGCCGGTGAAGAGGGACGAGACAGGCCAACAGCCACTTCAGCCGAGGACCAGTCTAACTTGGGAGGCCACGACGAAGGACCTCGACGTGGCCGCTCTCGTCGGACAGCTCCTCTGACCTTTTCGTGGCCAGTTGATTCGCCAGCCCAAAGTAAGGTTGCGTTTATCAGCTCTCCCAGCCGGCTGTTCTGAATGGTGCGAGGCATGGCTATTAGACAACATTGTCGCAAATTTTAGTTTAAAAGAAAAAGAAGCTCTCCATCCTCAGATAGATTTGCCCCGCATTTGTTGAACAACTTCCCTTTCATTCGCCCAAACTTCCAATTTAGGTATCAGCTGCTTAATCTTCTTGGTTGTGTTGCGGTATGTTTCTTTTCATGTCCGAGCTCCCCCGTTTCATTTAGCTCATACTTTAACCCGCCCCCTTTATATAATGAGAACATGTTTGATTCCCCACTTATGAGCAAATAAAAACCTTAAAACCCAGCCAGTTACACTATTTCCTTCAGTAATTTTTTTTAAGTCAATCCACAGTAGAGAACATCCCTTCCAGATTGAGATTTGATAAGAGGCAATAATAATATACACAATCCTAGGCACAACACAGTTGTACTTTAAATTTGGTGATGTTGTGTAATTCTCAGCAGAACTACAACCACATTTAATCCGAGCAGATCTAATCCTAGAGGAAACCTAACAGTAAGACCCGTTTAAAATTGCATTAAAAGCAATAAAAAAAAAATGGGGTAAGTGCAGACCTCACAGGTGTTGTAGTCTTCTGAATTGAGCAAGTTGCAGAGCTGGGGCAGCAGCTCGGGCCATGTCTGCAGCTCTCCTTTCGAGGCAATAGTAGTGATCAGAATGCCTAGAGTAGACAGAGCAGATAATAGTTTAGTGCTTTTTAATTGACAGCATCATGAGCAGCAGCCTTTTGGCAACAGCTATGGATCAGACAGTATGAATACAAATACTTTCACAAGAACTCAAGATTTGTTTTTCTGCATCATCTCCAGGGGCAACAAAATAAACACAGGGAGGAAAATAGGAAATAGCCGAAACTAATCCTATAAAAACGTAATGAAGAACAGCCATAACACAGAAAAAAACTCACCAATGGTGGCACGGATGAGCGGCGAGGGGTCGCCAATGTTGTTGAGACATTCCTTTTTAATGAAGTCAGCAACAGTTGGTGGAAAGTTCTGGTAGTGGGCCTTCACGTTGTTCTTCAGAATCAGGCCACTCAGAGAACGAGTTGGCTCATCTGGACAGAACCACAAAGTTAAAAGATGGCCAATCAGAAGTCAGTAAATAGATCCTAATAACTAGTACTTTCCCTTTATTTATATCTTGCAACAGTTCTAACACCTAAACAGAATAGTGGATTATAGAGCTCTGAAACAGTACTAATGAGCTGATCTTACTTGTGTGATATCAATTATATTAACAGCATTACAAAGTTTAAAGTCTCATTAAGCTTCATCTGTAAATGTTTGTCCACATCAGAACGTCAAGGGTTTTGGAAGAATCAATAATCTGAGCACGTTACACATGTCAGAGAGCAGAGAAATAGATCTGACTACTCACCTTCAGTTTTGAGTCGTGTGAGAACAAAGATGAGATAGTTGTTGAAGTCGGGGAACTGGTTGAGTTGTTCAAGTTTCTGGTGCAGCTGTTAAGGACTATTAGACCGAGCTTTCAAATTAAGCAACTTTTGTTCTCTAAGTAATATTGACAGTCAAAAAGAAATAAGCCGTTTCTCTACATTCACTCACCAGCGTTAAGCCTATATACAATAATTCTGCATGGCATATTTAAAGAGATGTTCTATCAACCAAAAACATTTGCATAATTTGTGGATTATAATCATTTTGTGCATTTAGGTCTTTTAAAGGTCAGCAACAAATGTCCTTTGTAGTGCAATTGAAAACGTGAAAAGAAAGTCTGCTGTTTCTACAGAAAATTACAGGTAATTACAGACGTCACTTGTATAAATGTGTCATTAGAGGTCAGATCACAATGTAGTAGGATACTTGTTGGACAGCTCTCTGTGTGACTGTGTTGGGTGACTGGGAGTCTTTGAGCAGTTGGAGGACCTGCTGAAGTCCCTGCTCATCTGGCTGCCACTCCATCCTGGGGGAAAACACATATAGACTAAAATTAATCCATTCATTAATTTTACCCTGTTTATTCCATGTATTATGATTATGTTTCAAGTAGTACCAATGAAAAATAGTGACACAAGTGGTCTCTGGATCAGACAGTATGAATACAAACACCATCAGTAATGGTCAGTTTGGTTTTGATGCATCATGTCCAAAGGCCACATACACATATTATTTGAAAAAAATATTGACAAAGATCAGTTTAAGACATGCTAGATGCTAAAGATTTCCAATGCAAAATAATTTTTTACAGTAATGTTTACCTTAACTCTGGAATAATTAAGAATAAAATGTCTGTTAATCACTTTGCATAACTTTTTTTTAACCATTCACTGCAGCACATTACCAACTCAAGTTAAATGAACCTCAGCGCTGATTTTTTTTTCCTTTTCGTAAACTTGATCACTACATGAGCCAAATGGTTGCAGAAGGGAAAGGCCTAAGCATGTGTGTTCGCAGCTGACCGTGCACATGGTGGGGTTCAATGTGGACCCCCACAGGCCCGGAGGGGGTTATTTCAGAGGAGAAACAAACATGTACGAGCAACTGGCCTCGGACTGAGAGGCTGTTAACACCTAAAATCGTCAGCGGAAATCGGCTTCCAGCACAAAAACGAGGACATTAGTCAATATGCCCAGCTAAAACCTCAATGACCCGGCTTAAGCGCTCGGAGTTAATCCCACCCCACCCCCACGCCACCCGGTCCGCCGGTGCGAGTTACGGAAACGCTTTGTGTTTCGACATTTGTCTATCACATTTAGGTTTGCGCGGTGCAGCACACGTGTGCAGCTCTCAGGGCTAACCTGAGGAGGTCCCACTCACCTGTGGTCGGTCGTCGTGCGACAAAAGTTGCCAGGACGTGACTAAGCGGCCGGTCTGGCTCACAAATACGTGTCCGTGTGATTTTCGTTTCCTTAATTTTATTCTTCTAATCCGTTTACTCCTTGCACATCGCCCACTTTTGATTAATTCGTGTATTCCTAGGTATTGGTGCCGCGCCACTTCAGTTGCATACAAATTGCTAACCCGGTCCTACCAAAGTTAGCCTTCTGGCTCGGGCCTTGTCAGCAGGGCAGCTCCAGGCTGGGTGTTCCCGATGTGCCCGGTGTGAAAATAGGCAAATATCGCCATCTGCTCTCAGAACAAAGCCCCAGCATCAAGACATCCTTTAGGGGAAATCTCACATCTACGCGCCCATGTAAGGCACCGCGGTTCACACAAAACTGGTAGCCAATAATAGGCACAAACTTGGTGAACACGTTTCGCAAGCTGGCTTTAGTGTTCGACTAGCAATGCTAATGCTATTAGCCAGGCTAAGGCTACATAACGAACACTTGTTTTGATAGTCGCCTAATGCTCACAACGAATCGCGGCTCAATCGACGAAGTACATAAATCAGAAATGTTCAATCAAAACACAGGCGAGTTAACATGTACCTACAATATTGAGTTGATAGTTGGATAATCAGTACTGGGCCGCTCTCCTCCCTCTGCTTCGTAGCGGTTCCTCTGGTTCAAATGAGCACGCCGATTGAAATTGACCTATGGCGGCTTCCGTTCAACACACATTTCACTAGCTACGCGAGATCTCGGTAACGTGTCTTTTCCACTGAACTTTTACAAAATATGGATTATAATAATAAATTAAATGTAGTAAGAGTAAACACTCTAAAAAAGTTATGTAGGTGTACACACACATAAAAAATGTAAAAAAAGAAGAGCAATTATGAAAATCAAATTCACACATTTGATTTTCATAATGTTTTGATGGGTTTTAATTCTAGTTCTCCAATAAATGATCGTTACCGCTGCAAAACCCACACACAAGTTAGATTATTAGTTCGTGGAAAATGTCGCTAGGCACACCACCCTCCTCTGGAAGAACAGCAGTCAAGAGAGACCACACTACGAAACACATGGTCAAGTCCTTTTTTTTTTTTTTTTTTTTGTTTTGGTATGCGTTTTAATTAGGCATTACGGTAAGGACTAATTTCAAAATAAAACGTCTATCTTCTGTTGAATGCAATTTTACATAAGACAGCAAATAAGACGTGAAATACATACTATACACAAAAAGAAACAAAGTAGTTAATTATAAAATATAGATACAATCTTCCAGCGACATATCAGGGAAAATGTATGCTCTGTCATATATGTTGTGTGAATGAGTCACATTAAATAATACATATTTTTCCAAACCAATATGACCAATAAGAATGTTATTAAAAGTTGCATATCATTATTTACTGTTACCTTCCTTTCTTGGTCTTTTGAGAATGTATTATTTAATGAATATTACTTAATTATTCACACATCATAAATGGCATGCCGTCCCAATTTTGTTTTTAGGCAGGATTGTTTTGGGGGTTTTTTTTTTACCATTCATTTCATTTGTATTAGTGTATGTACATATAAATTGTTTGTTTGTTTAATTATTTCTTTAAAATCATGTTTTTTACTCATCTATTATTGACAGACTGATATTACCAGAAATCATTTCCAGGGAGATTGCTTTTTATTTTGAAATGAGATTACGCGCCCTTACTGTAATGCCTTGTATAAACGCGTACCTCAAAATAAATTCAGGGTCCGACGGTTACGACACATCACAGTATGACGACAAAATTTTATATACCGCACGATGTTGGATTATGCGATTTCCTATATATTGTTGGTTTATGTGTTTTGTTAGTAGTTGTTATTCTTAATATTGTGGTTTTATGATGATCGTGTTGGAACTATTTTGTTACTACCCCAGCAAATACTGAAACATTTGTATTGTTGTGTTATTAAAGTAATTTGAATTTAATATGCCTGAAACTCAATTAAAATAAATAAAAATTGTATAAAAAAATCATTACATGTTCCCTTCAAATGTCTATACTAAAGTAATATTCCATATGGAATGTAATAATATGTTTTTAGGGTGCTTAAATACCGCACACATTATATTAGAGCTGCATTCTGAATCAATTTGGTGATTTTTAAAGATATCATTATACACTGCACACCCAGTAAGTTGGAGGTTTTTTTTATGGGTTTGTGTCAGTTTTGACTCCTAAAATACCATTACCACTTTATATTCACACTGGAGACTGCATATGAGTTGCAATTGAAACAGAGAAAATAAAAATGGAACTGAAGTGAACACCAAGTGGAGAACCAAAAATATAAAAATACCAGAACAGGCAAAAGCCCCATTGTGGCCTGAAGGTCATTCAGAGAAAAGTTACAAAAGAGGAAACATAGCATACATTAGCAAAAGCAACATTCATCTGAGTTGAATAGGAGGACAATGAGGACACTTTATCAAACTTGCATTATTTCTGAGGCAGTGGGCATGAAGTGCCTTTCATAACCTGATGTAAGTTCATCATCTGCTGAGTTCCAAAAATCATCTCTGTCCCTCTCCTCATCAGAGTCTACCATTTTACTGTACTCTTTACTGCCATGTCTGGGGCCTGTATTTCCACCCTGCTTTGTGGCATCCTCACTTTGATCATCTTGAGCGTCCACGTGGGAACAACCATCCTCCAACAATGGTTTAATTAATCCGTTAGGGTTGGATTTTTTCTCTGCAGAAGGCATGAAATCCCTGGGCTGGAGGGTTAGCGCTTCAACAATCTCCAGCGTAGAGATATTGGGATGTTGCTCACGAAAGGAGATGCAGATCCAATCTAAGGACTCATTTATCTGTAGGGAGATCAAACCCAAAAAGACCTTCAGTCCTGCATAATATGAAACTAGAACTTAACAGTTTCAAAAAGAGTGAAGTTACAAACAAAAAAAGTAGTGAAATAGTCATAAAATGTAGGCTCCACTGGGTATAAACCCAGTTTTGACAGTAGACCAAGACTCCTGGAAGAAATTTCCATGAAACATGGGAGTCTCTCACCTGATGCTTCTTCTGTTTGAAGATGTGGCTATTGCTGGGATCAGGCACTTTCTCACAGAAGCATGTAGTCGCCATTGGACACACTTTGTTTATGCCACAATAGCAACTAAGACATAGAAAAAAAAAACAAAAAAAAAAAACAATTAGACTCTTTGCAATCTCACAAACTCTACAAAAAACATGTACATCAGAGTATTCTTAGGTTTAATGTTCACATCAATATGTTACTTGATAAGATTAGAGAGAAAATGTACTTTTTGCTTTACTACATTCATGCATTTTTAGCATGCATGCAAAATTTTTCCAATGCTATTAAATAATTGTTGAGAATCGATAACACCAATTTATATTATCCTTATTAGTATTTATCATCAAGAACAACAGCAAAAAAAAAACCCACATTGTGATCTACTACAACTATGGATGAGACAAAGGTAAGAAAGAGAGAGAAGAGGTTTGGGAACCAATTTCAAGCCAAAGATAAATTGATTAAAATCATTATCTCACCATGGTAAAAAAAAGATGAATATTACAACCAGGAAAATCAGTACAAGCAAGGATGTGAGTAAAACCACTGGGAAAAGAGAGAGAAAATTATGAGAGTAGAACCACTTAATGTGTCAATGTGACTTCCAATCTCTTCCAACTTATTACATCCCTCAGAAAATCTTAAAATATTGTTTTCTACTTAGCAAAAACACAGTCAATAAAGACAGGGTTCAGATGTGATTAAATACCATAGTTTCCATCCTGCATAGTTTTGAACATCAAAGTGTAATTTCCTCCAGGCCCAGCACCAGTCACAGCTCTTATCCACACCTCATATTCTTGGCCCGGACGTAGATGTTTTAGCTGAAACGTTCCACTTTCATGCTGTGTTGATGCTTTGACATAGTACACTAGGTGAAAGAAATTGTTGTGAGAGAGTTTGAGTATTTAGAGGATAGGTGGGCAGAGATGCCTTTGAGTTACTGTAGAATTGCTTTTGTTTCCATTTAGTAGTTTCTTTCTTTCTAATATCTGCCTTAATTTCACACATGCTGAGTGAATTTACAGCAAAATACGAAAAGTAAGTATTAAAATTAACATCTACAGACCTGTAGATTCTATTTAAGCTCTGTGACCTTGACAGATAAGCAGTATAGATAATGGATGGATGGATGGATGGATGAATGGATGGTGGTTTGTAACAGATACCATTTTTAGCCTTTTCACCTTTCTGTTAAATGTCACTAAACACAAAGGACAGTTGTGGTTGATGGGAGTGTCAATAGTTTCACAAATAAATTTCAAATATTAAAGTACTGGTGAAGTGAAAAAATTGGCCCAAGGACATGTAAACCAAAATCCACCACAATTCATCCAGCAGGCACTTCATTTCATAAATTATGCTGGCATGAATTGAAGTGTTAGGGGAACATCAAAGATGATATGAAGTTTGTGTGTCTGTGTTTGAGTGAAATTTAGCATCAGTCCATCAAATAAATGAGATTATTTCCCAGCATAAATCAAAACTAAATTATTGGATATGTGGCTATTACAGAACTATGACTATCAGCAAAAAATTTCCAGAGAGATGTAACAATAGTTGTTGACATATATCAGCCTGGAACAAGGTGGTGGATGTATTGACAGAACAACATTGTTAACCATAGACTAAAGCCACTAATGTGACTAAAAATAACCTAATGAAAAATGCCTGTGAACCATTGCTGCAGCATAGTCTTTGCAAAAATAATGCTACTTGGGTTATTTATTTATTCTCTTACTTATGACTAGATCTGTGATGTATATTTTGTGACAGTATGTACATAAGACTTACCATTTTGTTTGTCTAATCCTATTTGGTAGTATCGGATCACCCCTTTCTGCTCAGACAGAGGAGCAGGGTCCCAAAACAGTGTCACCTGAGTGGCAGTAATGGAGACCACCTTAAATGATCGCACTTTGGGTGGAGCTGAAAAGTGAAAAGGACATGAGAATATTAAGTTTATCTTCCATTTAATGAGGAGAAATGAGAGGTCAAATTTAGCTAGAGGAGTGTTGGCCGAAAAAGCCATGCATTCAACTCACTTCCTTCAAGAGAATATCCAATAGCTGATGAGAGGTGATGGACTTCCAGACTGTGTGATACTGAATACAGTGACACTTTGAAGGCTGTGTACTTTTCAAAATGACCTGCAGATGGAGATTAAACAGTCCCTTTGAAAATAACCAGCTGCTTTAAGAATTCACTTTTCAAGCTCAATAAGTAGAAAGTTCTATTATTTCCATGAAAGTTTTCACTTAAACAGACCTTTCAAAAATGCCGTTGTTTGGTTTTTCATCACTTTTATCCAATCAAATCCTTTGCCTGGAGGAGACCCTGCTTGTTTACATTGCACCACGTATTCCTTCAGGTTGTCAGTGTGCTGGGACGGCTGATTCCAGGACACAGTGAGGTTCACTTCATTCATCTTGAGGTTAAGAATTTGTTCATTTTTCTCTTCACCTAAGAAATAAACAAATACTTTATTTCATTTTCCATTTTCTTTGAAACTATAATTTTAACTAAATTCAGAAGTTCTAAACAGATGAAACATTCAACAAAATGCATGTGTAGCATCACAACACAAGTTCTGTTCTCATAGTGTAGTGTCTTCTCTCACTACCATAAATTCTATTATACTGGATCAGAAGTTCCTGACCATGCTAGGGAAGAAGTGTTAGTTTGCTCACTGTCCAAACTAACTGACAGGTGACTAGTCTATGTAAGTGAATAAAGAGTATTGATAACACAGATCAAACTAAATTATACATATAATTTAGGCATTTACGAATTGTCAGATTTAGGATGCACTTTTAGCATGAAAATATTTTGTGAATTACCCTTGATGAAAAACAGAGGAATCCTAAAATCAAGACTGACATGCCCCTTACTTTAGTAGGATGAGCTACTTGGTGATGAATGTGAATATAGCCCCAAATACAAATCCTTATTTTCCTAATATCACAGTCTGGGTAACTGATACCTGGTATTGCCATAAGTAGTTGAGAAGGCTCCGTAGCACCGTGAGGATTGAAGGCTGATACATTGAGCAATCGCACATCCTTACTTGAGGCATTGAGGTGGCACTGCAAGTCCCTGCACAATGAGCCACTCAGGTTGGTGTGCACAACTGTGCCATTATTGTAAAGCAGACTGGCTTCATATCCCTGGACACTGCATGTCTGGGATTTAGCAAGGTTCTGGATGAAGTAAAGATAGGTTGATGACAGCAATGGGTGAGTCGGCATTATCACTGAATAATGGTTGTGATTAATTTATTTACCTACCTTCAATGTAAGAGTGCAGTTAAATCTTGCAGGAGATATCCCACAATCCCACCATATATCTGGCTTTCCAATAGGCTCTGAACAAAACGGGAAATTAAATTACTTTGTTAAGTTTGTTAAGACGTTAAATGTTGAGTGATGATGCTGGTAAGGTGTTTGGTTTTTATTTTAATCTTTGTGCAGAGTCAGGCTGTAGTAGCTGTAATCCCCCACCTATTTCCAGCATTTAAGTTAAAATAAGAAAATTTGGCTATAGTTTTAAGTTTTATATTCATTGCATACATCCATCCATCCATCTTCTACCGCTTTTCCGTTTCCGGGTCGCGGGGTGCGGGAGCAAATCCCAGCTCACTCTGGGCGAGGGTGGGGTCACCCTGGACAGGTCACCAGTCCATCACAGGGACAACACAAAGAGACAGAAAGAGACAAACAACCACTCACACTCAGACTCAGACCTACAGACAATTTAGAGTCGCCAGTTAACCTAAACATGATGTCTTTGGACAGTGGGAGGAAACCGGAGTACCCAGAGGAAACCCACGCAGGCAAAGGGAGAACATGCAAACTCCACACAGAAAGGCCCCAGGCCAGGAACCGAACGCGCGATCTTCTTATTGTGGGACGACAGCGCTAACCACTACACCGCCGTGCTGCCCCCATTGCACACATATGAAGGTTATATGAATATTATCATGTAACTCTTAGCAATAAAATGAATAATCTGAAAATGTTGCACAAGTCTGCATTTAGTAAATAATTTTAAACTAAAAATACGCTCTTAAAATTTTGGCGTGTCAAACTTGAAGACCACACCACAAATGAGGACTTACTTGTTTCAGCACTCCTTATTCTGTGGATTGTACTCCAGTCACTTTTTAACCCCATTTTACAGGCACATCGAACTTGGAATTCATAGACTGTGCAAGGCTGGGGGCTTCCAATTTCATGACTGTAAACAAATACATACTCTTCCTGTGTAGAAGGGAAGAAAATGTATTGGGTTATAGCAGGGTGTCAGGGATATGGGTACAAAATGAGTTCTTAATGTTAGATGTGTTTTTTCCCCCATGTCTCTGAATATCTGCTTAGTGGTCTTGTATTTCTGCCTAATCTGACTGCCTGCTTGTTTTTTGACCTCTTGGACTGAATAATGGGGCTCTGAGTTAAGTTTTACTCCTGCCTGGCTCTGCAAGTCTTGTGTCCTCCTGCCTGTATCGTGATAAATCATAGTTTATCAAGGTAGGGTTTATTGCAGGCCTGCAGTACCATATGGCATTACTTTTATCTGGATTTACCTAATAAATTCTGACAAGTGAGTCTATGTGTTATAACAGTCACTTTAAATTTTTGATCCAAGTATTTTTTGATCAGGTATCTGACAAATAGGGTCTATAATCGCTATTCATATACTACAGAGGTCATGTGTGAATTAGATTACAATGACCAGATGATCAAATAAAATTGTTAAATCATAACAATTAATGAGAGAGAAAATTTTGGCAAAATCCAAAGAAAGTCACCTGAAACCAAACTTGATCTCCCTCAATCCGATAACGGTAATCACACCATCCCACAGAGTCCTGCAGTTCCTTACAAAAGGAATCCCACTCAATCTCTATTGATGTCTGCTGCTTCAGTGTGATTTTAGGAGGTGGCGGCTTCACTAGGGACAGAAACATATACACAAAAATTAAAATCAAAACTTTTCATTCAGAAGGTCAAGCATTTTGAATTAACTTCCATTTTTGGTGGAATCTGCATTCATGCACAAGAAATACAAGACTGACTCACTGATATGTGTTAGGTTGAAACAACCCTCATGAGATTTGACAGAATCCTGCCAGGACGTAGCCTCAACCCAAATACAAAGCTTTCCATGGTTGGCAAAGTGTTCACGATCGATGATTCCACTAGAATTTGTCTTACTAGTCTCAGACCCCCTGGAAGACAAAACAAAACAGGGCAAGAACACAAGAGGGGTAAAACTAGACCAGAAAGCTTCTCCACAAATGATCAAATTATTGTCATCAACAATTTACTGATGTCCAATGTCTAAAACAGAGCTGCTTATGTTTGTGGTTACTTGATTATTGATGGAGACCAGTGCAGGCTGTAGTTGGTGGGATTTTTAGTGTCCAGTCGTGGATCCCAATCACAGTGGATATTTGTATCACAGCTTTCATCAGTGCATGGGAAATAGCAGTCAAGGCGAGAGGAAGAAGCCAGAATACCTGTAGTATTAATTTAAAAAATAAATGGAAAATCAACAGAGATCTTCTGATGAAAGCAGTTTGTAATATTTTCCATGCTATAACAATGACATCTGGGTGTCAAGGCGTGTGTATTAAAACATCATTTGACACCCTAAATGAATAGCTGTTAAGTTAGTGCCAATGCACTGGCAGAGGCGCATGCTGAGATGTTTAATCCAAAATTCAGTCAACATAGTCATAGCAAGCAAAAGGAGGAGAGTTTTTTTTTTTTTTTTTTTACATTTGTTACTGTTTTAGTGAGTTAAATAAATTGTCCAAATAGCAAAGCAACAAAAACAGAGAAGATGAAAACAGCAGTAGAAAGCAACCACAATACAAGAGTCCAATTTCACCATACATGTGTTCTCCAATTCCTGCACACAGTTTTTTCTTATTCATATCATGACTGCACACCTTTACCCGTTTCCCTTAAATCTATGAAACTCTAGCTGAAAAGAATCTATGCATGCAGGCAACAAGTTGCACATCATAGGTAACATTAACAGGAAACAACCACTTTGATCAGACTGGGCCCAAACAACTGCACCCTTTCTTTCTCACCACTTCCTCTTTAGTACAGACAGTGTGCATATCCCAAAGCATCCCTTATCAAAACAGTTAGTCCTAGATGTGGTGTTTTCAATGAAGGCAAGTTTACTAGTGGTATTATTTATTCTTTTATTTAGGTTTGACATACTCAGCACTAGGCACCATTTGATTTGAGCTAATTAGACATACTTTTTGTTTCTTTTTTATGTAAACCTTACTCTAAACGAAAAAGAGTGGTGTGAAAACTGCAATATTATTCTCTGAATGCAGTGAAGCATGAAGCCGTGAAGAATGAAAACACACACACTAATAATAAGCAGAATTGTGCTAATTGTCCAGCTATTGTTTGAATAATATGTGCAGCCGGGGTATACCTGCTGAGAGAAAACAACTTGGTAGGTTGACCAGCAAGATGGACAAAAGCCAATTTGTCCTTAGTGTGGCCATTACATTTGGACCCAGGCTCCTAGTGCCTGTGGGAAACAGAACATGTATAACCATTTAAGTTTCAGTCTGTATCACCAACATTCCTCGATGTTGATTTTTTTTAACCCTGTAATTACAGTGAAATGTAAAATGGGGAGCCACCATACAGGAAACAGACAGATGATCTCCCATATACATACATGCTAGATAGAAGTAAGAGAACATTGGCTTTCTAATGAATAAACACACTGTGTAACAGTTAATAATGTGGCCGGGCCGTGGACGCGGTTCAAATACAACTAGTATCAATATAAGAGAGAGATAAAATAAGAGAAGGGAGAAGTCGCGGAAACTCGGAGTTCATGCCTGAAGCAGATCTCACATTTAAAAAGGAACTCTTTTGTTCTTCACTGTTATTTCATGGTGGAAGCTCTTAGTTGGAGATGATTTACCTCATGATGAGACACGCTGAGACGCAAGACGTTCATTTCGGAGCGGTAGGGTTGTGATCTGGTAAACTTCGCTGTGGATTTGAAGACGCCCCGCCCTTGGGAGGAACAGCCCGCCGTCTTTAGATCCCAGTACACGAGGACTCGCGTGCACGTGCTCAACTCGCAGGTTTCCGATGTAGTTTGTGCACGCGAGTTGATATATAAAAACAGATATAGCACAGTTATTTGAACTGACTAAACTGACTGCAGCTGACTGGCAGAAAATATACTTATCATCGAATCCAGGGAACACCATTTCCTTTTCTTATTATTATTATTTTATGCCTCTCCACCATCATGAGCCCTCAGACATATGCTGTCAGTCCTGGGCATCACTGAGTCAAAATATCTACGTGTACCTTGATATTAAGTTAGAAAAATTGTACATCTGTTATATTACTTATTTCACAGGCCATTATTATGCAGGAAAAAGAACCTTTAATATTTTATATAGAGTACTTTTGAGATTAGGATTTAGATTTTGATCAAAACTTTTACTTGCAATGGAGTCATCTTGCATTAAAGCAGTGGTACTACCTGGATAAATGCTCCCTTTGCCTCTGAAAATGTCTCTGTCACACATTTTTTTATTATAGAAATTTGTGGATCTAGAAACAATGTATCTTAATTTACCTAAATTTTTTTTATTGTGGGTATAAACCTTTGGGTAGTTCAGTGCTCTGTGTACTATGGAAGAAAGGCAAAATTCCAACAATGTATTTGAATTTTT
Source organism: Remorina albescens (assembly GCA_034769265.1). NCBI lineage: Eukaryota > Metazoa > Chordata > Actinopteri > Carangiformes > Echeneidae > Remorina > Remorina albescens. The sequence continues at coordinate 6,689,213 of CM068493.1, forward strand.
TGTGCTGCTGTTGTTAAATAAAATATTTTATTCCCTTTCCAGGTGCATAATTTAGATACACAATAAATACATGAAAGGATTAGTGTGTGTCTGGTAGTGGTTGAGAATGAAGAAACAGCTTGGCTCAAGATTGAAAGGGCTGTTTATTACAAAAGCCTGGAATGCATTGATAACAAATATATAAACATTTTAAGCACATGGCAGCACTTCCTTTATAATTCATGACAAAACATAAAATAATGCTTCAAACTGTTTCTGCTGTGGCTAAACTGAAGGAGACTGTATATAAAATAATACAAAATTACCTAAGAATCATGAGATTGTTAAAATATCATTGCAAGAAGAATGTGTATGTGTGTTAATGTACATAAAATGTCTGCTGTCACTCAGTCACTCAGATGGCACAGGTCGACTCTCAACAAAGGGAGCTTATCTCACTCTTGCTGCAGCCCCACTTGCAGCAGGCGTTGGAGAGACCCACCACCACATCCCGGCCCTTGCGGTCAGCCTTGCGCAGGGCTTCCAGGATATCCTCACTGATGAAAGATCGGGTCAGCCTGCTAAACACTCCCTCGTGGTCATCTCTAGATGCGAAGCTCAGGTCTCTCTTCCTTTGGAGAAGATTCTCCACCACCGAGTTTTGACTCAAGTCTTCCAAGGAGTCATCCTGACGGGAGCTAAATGGGTCATCTAAAACATCTGTTGCCAGAATGGACAAAATAAGCATCAGGGAATACCTATGCTTCTTTCTTGTGCTGAGCCAATAATACTTTTTAAATTGCATTATCTACATTGTTTTTAATAGTTGCTGATTATGGCACAGTAGACTGTGACAACAAAAAAATTTACATGGTTTACAATGTCGCATGTATAAATGTCACGAACAATCTGTTTCATAGCATATTATTTCTTTCTTTCGCCACTGAAGCTATCACAACTGCACGCAATCATAAATGAGAAGAGGACTGAAACTATATAAACTTCAATTCACAAGGATCCAGGGAAATAACAAATTATGATACCATTGGGAAAAGTGCACCTAATACAATGTTTAAATATGTTTAAGTCCCTAAATTACACCCAAATGAGATGAAAACATAAAAGATAAGCTACATCACAAGGCAGTAATGGTAGTGGTCGACTCACCTGTGCTCCTGAGTGACCGTTTCCATCGTGAGCCCCCACAAGTGAAAATGACTGCCCGGATGAATTCCCGGCCACAGAGCTTGACCCCATATGTTGGGTCCTCCATAGGCTGAACCCCAGCCACCAGCATACATATGGTCAGTACCACAGCTTTCCACATAGTACCCCAAGGGAATGAAGCAAGCAAAAAGTGATTCGAATTACAGCAGATTCTTTGCCACCCTGTTTGCTTGTATGCCTTTCTCAGTCACCCTGACAGGGTTTATAAAGGGGTTTGGAGCCTTGCAAGGGAGACATACTTACTGCGCATGCAGGTCCTCTGGGAGAAAAGTACAGATTCAAAAGAGCGATACAGTCAGAGACCTTTATGGAGACAAAAAGCAGACCAAAGGTGGCATAATTAATGAATATATCAGAGGCCCATATGATCTAATAGTGTTTCAACATGTGAAGCAATTTTGACACCTTCAGTATCCCTCATTATGGATTCATCTGCTCCCACTTACATTTACTACGTAAAACATTGTGCAGTGATAATTCATGCCCAGATTGCAGATATGGGAAACATTGGGGTTAAAAATGCCAAGTAATTGCAAATGAGATGGGACTATGAAAGAATTAAACTTTTAGCATACTGACTAATGAAAATTATTTCGCCATTGGTGTGTTTTGCATATGAGGAAATGTTTGAAGACATATAAAAGCTGTCTTCCAGTTATATTGAAGGCAGAAGTGCTAAACCATTGACTGCTATGGTCTTTTGGATACTGCTGGTACTATAAATAATTTTGTAACATGCTTAGATAGATACTTCACAAGCAAAAGAAAGCTGTCAAATAAGCAAGAAAAACCATAATTCATTGTAAATTAATTAAGTTGTCAGCTGACACTGTCTGCTGCCACAGTGAGTATATTTGGAATACTTAACACAAAGGACGACTGAGTTCTAAAAGAAAAGGTATATTATGAATCTCAAGTTCTTTCTCATATGGAAATTTTCTTTAAAAAAAAAAGAAAAAACATGGGAAACTGGCATTGCCTGAACACATTAAATAAAATTTTAAATTGTTACTATTTTTAATCCACACATGACCCTGTACACCCTCAATGTCTATAATTCCTTTAAAAAAAAAATTATTCTGTCATCTCATTGGTAAAAGGTGAACAGGGACGATTGAGACAGAACCAGTGACATTTTCAAACTCTGATAACACAGAAATCTTATTATGAGTCGAATCTGGGCATCCACATAGCCAAAGGTCACTCATTTAGGAAATTATAATGGATATGGTGAATTTGTAATTAATGAGATGATAGCAAGCAAACAAAATGCCATTTTAGGAGGGTGTGCACCCTGACATTCATTGACGCAGTGTCAATAAGTAACCTGTGGAGGTTATGGGAGCAATATCCAAATGCTATGGAACATACCATAAGTACAGTGTTTTATGGATAATGGAAACTGAAAATAAAATAGCCTGTTTTGGTCAAACATGCTATATCATTCGTTTTTGCCCATAAAATAATGTATATATCACTTCTGAGTTTCAGTACACAGGTATTGAAATATATACAGTATTATATTACACAATATCTGCGTAGTCATAAAAGGTGACTTAGGATTTGCAAATTGGCAAGTTGAGCTAAAAGTAATTGGATTGTTAATGCTTTTTGCAGCAGTTACACAGTTGTGGTACAACTGAAAGGCATGTGTTATATGTTCAGGTGTATTGCTTTGTTTATTCTATAACATCATTCACTTCACTTCATCACTTCATATTTGGGGATGAAGTGAGTGTGTGTTCAACATATTTGCGAAGTAAACTACAACACAAAGAAGTCAAACTCCTGGACCTCACAGCCATTCACTATCAATTTGTACAATCCATGTTTGCATCAGGCATATGTGGCATTATCAAAGACAAATATTCTTATATATTAGTTGTACCGATCACAGTCACTCTGTATTAGATTCAATTTGACATAGTCAAACATTATTTCTTGGACTGATCCGGGATAGTATTCCCAGAGGAATTTTGTGTTTATGATAAGCGAGGATTTTCCACAAATGGGCGTAGGGGGCTTTGTAGTAAAAATTGGCTACCCCTGTGACTTTAAGTCAAATTGACAGCGCTCAGCCAATAGGAGCAACGCGGGGGGAGGGAAGGGAGCGGGCGGGTAGCAACAGTTGCCCTGGTGAGGACGAGGCGCCATAGCCACGGTAGCCCTGGCGACAAGAACCCAGCAACGAGAATCAACAACAACAACAACTGAATCCGCCGTAAAAATATTAAGAAGATATTTTACCGGGGGGAAATACACACGTGGAACAAGAGGTGAAGCTCTTAACGCTGAGAAATTATATTATATGTCCACTAATGATTCAGCTGAATTGTGCTATTGCTTTTTCCCCCCTTGTTGTTTCAGTGGCCATAACAGGCGACTGCCTCTCAGTGTTAGCTGCGGTTAGCCTGCAAGCTAGCAGTTGTGAAGATAATCAGTCGGGTCCGTTTCTTGAATGGGGTAGTTCTCCCCCACTTCTCGTTCGGGTGATGGTGAATTGTGCCTGCCATGACGACGCAGCCACAGATGCATACTCAAGCAGGCCGTTGTTATGGCGATGTCAAATGCAAAAGGTACAAAATGGCGGTTGTTGTAGAGACCAGTTAGCTTGCTGCCCGTGTTGCCTTGCTAGGTAGCTAGCGTCAGTGCTGTCACGACAGGCTCGTACTCTTAACTGCTTACAGCTAACGGAACGAGTTACCAGTAACGGACAGTAACGGACACAGGTCTTGTTAACGGTAGTCTACGTGGACTCTATTACGGTTCAACGTGTTATTCTTTCTTCAAATATCGGAGTCAACAGAAAACCAAGTCCCCGGGTACATAATGTTAACTACCCAGAAGGGAGGCCAAGTGGGGATGGTGAAGTTTAAAGTGTAACTGCTCGGACAGTTTGGGGTTTAGTGTTGCAGCGAGGTCATGCCAGGAGAAATCGCTGGCTAGGGAAATGTGTTTCTGTCCACGATGGAAAGTTGAGCAGGCTGGAGCAGGTGGCGGACATTTAACATCCAAGGGGTGTGGCGAAGGAGGGTGTTTTGCAGGTACTTACAAGCCCCGAGTTAAGTTCAACTGATTTGTTCGCTGCTTTGCACCAAAACCAACTTTATATCGTAGTGACAAAGGTTTCCTGTTGCCAATTGATGAATAACACAAGGAGTTAAAACTGCCATTAGGGTTTGAAAACGAGGATTATAATAACCCTTTCCGCTTTCCTATCTGTTTCAGTCAATTAAACAAGACGAATAATTGTGCATAAAGTTCATAAATTTAAATAATTAAAAGCCTACATCTTCTCCATGTGCGATACATAAAGCATAACAAGGAAATGCGTTGCAATATTAATGCAATGTGGTAAGGGATTTCCCAACTGATGTCACAAGATAGTAAATGTGGCCAAAGGCTGTGCGGTCACATTGCTGGTAATGAGACACCTGAATGATTGTTCCCGTAAATGTTCTTACCAAACACAACTGCACTCTGAGAAAAACAAAATGACTCATTAATTCGAATATAGGCTACAAATGATAACGTCGAAATATTTCTAATGTCTCCAGGCTACGAACTATTGCCCACAGATTCAGATGTTGTCTGTTATCTGAGAAAGCAGGGGAGAGGTAGGATTTGTGATCAGATCCACATCCAGTGCCTGTTTTATTCTTGCATTTGTGGGAGATAATTGAACAAACATAACTGGCAGGACTTCTTGCACAGGTGTTAATTAATAACTCTGTATTAGTCATACAGAGTCACACACATTTTATGATAAGCTATGATTCATGATATTTTTTGATTGTTTCATTGTCCAAAATGAAGAATTTTATCTGTTGTATCCTTTATCCCCTGCTTTTCTGTATTGGAATTAAGCAGCAGCTTAAAAGATCAAACAAACCCTTTCAGAATATGGAGGCAAACATTATTTTATAATTATCAATGGATAGATATACTTTATCCATCCTCTGAGTGAAACTGTCCACCTTGAATGTATTCAAATCAGAAAATCCCAAATATTTACAAGGCTTTTTTTTCTTTCCCTTTTCTTCCCCTTTTCATTTTATCTAGAGTGATTTCCAGCTCTTGTAATGGCCTCCTCAGGCTATGTAGGTGAGATCCAGCCAGCAGCCCCATCCCAGGGTGCCGGTGTTTCCGTCACACCGGGGCAACCTGACGCTAGCTCCACCCCTGCAACTGCTCCTCAGTTTCTGGCTGAGATTCAGACTACAGTGACCACTCCTACAGTTGTCACACCTACCGGCCAAACTACTCCTGCTGAACAGGGCACTTCAATCACCAATCAGAAGCCTGCAGCTGGTAGTCAAGCCCAGTCCACAGCACAGGCCCAGCCAGCTCAGACTCAGTATGTAACTGCAGAGATCCAGGGCTCGCCAACACAGTCCGGAAATGCTCAAGGCACTCCCCAATACATCGTTGTTACTGTCACAGGTAAAGGTTGAACGTTAGGCACATTGTATTCTTTTGATGGTAACATATGCCAGGGCAATATACAGCTTTGCAATAATAACAGAAGCAACACTTCAAATCAATCCACATCTTAGTGTTAAATTCTCATGAAATTTGAGTTGCTAAAATTGGGTCTTATGAAGGTAAATGTTTTTAAATGTCATACACTATTTTTTTTATATTATACACCTTAAAATGTCACATCCTGACTTTATCAAAAATGTATACATTTTGCATGATCACGTTAACAAGTAAGTTGCCTAAATACAGTATTCCTTGTGATGCATTTATTATGGGCTACTTTAGCTGCCATGACTTTACATGACAAGCAAAAGTTTGTATCTTTTCCTGAATGGAAGAATGATACAACTGCAAACTGGCAGAATATCCTCCTCATGAAATCAAAATAATAATGTCATCACCGTATGAAGAGACTTATATTTGTTCTTTTTCTCTCAGAGGGCTCCCTTCACTCAAGTGACAGTGTCTCAGACTCTAGTCCACCTCCACCTGTGGTGCAGACAGGAGTCCCCACACAGGTTGTTCAGCAGGTACAGCCAGCTCAACAGGTAAAATGCGCTCACTCACTCTCTAAGACACACACACACACACACACACACACACACACACACACACACACTAAGACAAAGTTAATGTGTCCATGATTTCTTAACAATGTAATGTCATTATCTCAACAGAGGTCTGTGGTGCAGGCCACGGCTCAGATAGCCAAGACTGAGCCAGGAACCCAACTCAGTGTCACCAATCTACAACCTGTTCATATAAGCCAGGAGGTAATTCTAACACACACACATACATGATTGAACAGTTCATCATCTATGACAATCATTTGTACCATCACTGACTGACACAAAGAGTTTTTGAATATAAACAAATACCCGGGTTAATACACATTTCAACAATCACACTGTGGTGAAACCTGCCTCTTCTGGCTTTCAGCTCCTTCCTAACACAGAAGTGATAGCATTAGTCAGGGATAAGAATCTAGAAGAATGGCAGGTGCATGATGAGTTAGGGCTGCCAGAGGGTCAGTCCTGGGTATCAGCAGACTGCATAAAAGACAGCTGTGGCAAGCCCCTCTTCCTCCCCTTGGATCTCCTTCAGCATTACCAGTCACTTTTCCAGCACTCTGTGCATTTGGAGAAAGAGACAGGAGCCCACCCTGCAGTCACCAGCTCAAGCCCAGATCAGCCACCAATACAGGCTACAACTACGAGTTTCCAAGTAGGTCAGGGATACAAGGGAGACTGCTGGTATAGATTTAAGGGAACAAAGAATCTGTCTGACTAAGAAATATTCTTAAAGTGATTTTGTAAAGGAACTGTAATTGAAAGCTTTTAGAATTCTCTGTTAATAAAACAGCCAGAATCAGAAGTGGAATCAGAAACAGAAATACTTAATTAATCCCCAGAAGGAAATTTGGCACAATATGGGCCTAAAGAAGAGCAATAATGAATTGCATTGTGTGTGCATGTTTGCGTGGGTGCATGCATGCGCTTGTGTGCTTACTCCTTAGGTCCAGCAGCAGCTCACATCAGTGCCAGTCCAACATGTGTACACCAATCAAGTTCAGTATGTGGAAGGAGGAGACACCAACTACACCACCAGCACCATGTTAGAAAAGATGCCAATCATTTTGTAACACATTCAGACAAAGCTTTTGTCTGTTTTTACGCTTTAATATTCTGACACATCTTTTCATTTCTTTTATCTAGTCGCTCCAGTACCTTCTCTTACACTGACACACCCCTGTACACTCAGACAACAGCTGCCCAGTATTATGAGGGTCAGCCAACATCAGGCTCTCAGCCGTCTACCCCTGGCACACCTCTTACTGTTTCGGTGACTACTGGAACAACAGGAGCTGTATCCATGTTTGTGGCCCAGCCCACCAGTGCAGCAGGGGGAGGAACTACAGTAGTGACCACAGGTGGCACCACTAATGGGGCAGGGGATGGGGCAGGCACCAATGGTGGCGCAGCAAGCAGCTATGTGATCCAGGGGGGTTACATGCTGGGCAGCAGCAGTGGAGGGGCAACTAGCAACAGTCAAAACTACTCTCACACTGCCCGGGCCTCCCCAGCCACTGTGAGTATTACAGAGGGCGAGGAGAGTAGCGTGCCGTCGGCAGACAAGAAGGTATGCAGAGGCGCTAAGCGCAGGAATTTCTTGTCATTTTGTCTCATCCGCACAACCCTTTGATGACGCACACTGTTGACGTCATAGTTGAGTTTTGTCAAGTGGAAAGCACAATTAAAAATGGGGGAACTTGTGTGAGCATCAGAGAATGGGAACTGTGGGTTATGTAATTCTATACTAGTGGTAACTATGATATTAACGTCTAGCATACAAAATTTTTAACTGTGATTTCCTCGTCAAAGAAACCAAAACTATGACCTCATCATTCTCATGTCATTACTTTGCATGTGACGAAGGGCATTTTTAATTTGCCTGAAATGCCTCAACACAATATTGTTCATATCAAAATCATCATATTGAACGCTATATGATAATGGTAACCAACATATGGTTGGCAAACATCCCATCAATATTCCAGGTCATTAAGTCATTGCATACCAAAGTTGTATGCCACGGCACGCAAACAAATTTGTGTTTTCATTCTGACTGTAAACAAGAATGTATTTTTTTCTGTTTGCATAATGTATTGATTGGAAAGGTGTGTGTGCATGCACTAAACATTAACCTTAAATTGTTTTTGATGTGTTTGCAAATAAGCATGCATATTAATTTGTCTATGGTGTTGAGGTGTGCTTATGTGTTGTATGTATTGGCTTTGCTAACTGCACCAGCTATTTTCTCTTTTACATTGCCTGCGTGTCAGGTACAGTGGTTGCTGGACAACTATGAGACAGCTGAAGGAGTGAGTCTGCCACGTTCCACCCTCTACTGCCACTATCTGCTGCACTGCCAGGAGCAGAAACTTGAGCCTGTCAATGCTGCCTCTTTTGGGAAACTTATTAGATCTGTGTTCATGGGGCTACGCACACGACGCTTAGGCACAAGGTAAGATGGGTCATCAGAGACCGGGTCTGAGACATGGCAAACTTGATTGACCATGTACACACAACTCATTTGAACCCTTTTCATACACAAGTATTCTGTATGAGTTCTTTAGTATATTCCTATGTAATTGCTGCTGACATGCTCATTGATAAAAGTTTTAAATATCATGAGGGCAGGCAAACATAGACAAAGTGTACTCCAAGTGCAGAGACAACCCTTTTTTCCCCACAATCTACCTACCACAATGATGTACGTCAGCACTATAGTGCTATATAGCAAACCATTAATTTCATAGACATTTATATAATCCCTATATGTCTCAGTCAGCGGACATACACAAAGATTCTCTACAGGATTCTTTTCGTGTGAAAATATACAGAGCTCTTGTGCATTGCAAAATGGTCACCCAGTGTAGGAAGGAATGTGGGAAGAGACGAAGACAGACAGCATGTGTGTGGGTGAGTGAGTTAGAAAGAGGAGGGGAGAGTAGAAAGCAAGCTGATTTTTCATAACTGTTTTGTTATATCAGCTTAATTAAATTATGATATATTTGGTTATGGTCTTTTGTCAAATTAAAGATGTCCATCTTTAAATTAGTTTGTAATTAAGCTGTTATTTTGGACGTGTGACTGAAAGGATGTATATAGATAATATAATGTATAGTACAGTATATAGTCTTAACCTACATGTGTGAAAGTTCTTGTAGGCATTTAAACTTTTTTTACAATACCAGTGTTTTACCTTTTCTTCTCTGAAACTGAATTTGGGCAGTTTTCTTAAAGTTATGCTTTTCCCCGTGTCTTTAAGTCCTCAGTTACCAAAGCAACAGAACATATATATATATATACACTATCAGTTGTAATTTGGGCTAAACAGTGAAGGATTGTGGAACACTATGAGGTCTTTATGACCTGAACTGTTGCATTGTTGGTCTGCAATGCAAGACCATAAAACTTGAGGGAAGAAAATGTATTCACATTGGGAGTTACTATAGGATTATATAGACTTCATAGTAAGACCTTCATGTAAGTCATGCTTTGGCTGTTCATGACAGGGGTAATTCTAAATATCACTACTATGGACTGAGGATCAAGGCAGGCTCATCTCTTCTGCGTCTAATGGAGGACCAGCAACATCTGGCCATGAGGCAGCAGCCCTTCTCACAAAAACAGAGGTTTATTATTATGTTTATTATTACACCACTGTAACCATTTATGTGTTTTCCATTAATATGATAATTAATATAATATTAATATCAGACTTTCAGACATCTGTTATTTTATAAAAAAGAAATGCCATTTAATGTCACTACATTGTGCATCTAGTCTAGACTTGAGCGGTTTACTGACACTGTTTTATGTACATTATCCGTGTTTCAACCAGGTTGAAGCCTGTGCATAAAGTGGAAGGATTGACCAATGGCACAGCATCAGGAGCTGGCCAGCAGCAGCAACAACAGCAGGGGTCAGGACATGTGGACATCAGCACCCAGGTTCAGCAGTACCAGCAGTTCCTAGGTGAGTGCAGAGAGCAATGAGCAAGCATAGAAGGCCAGGATTATCCTGAAAAGAAGATTTATGAGTGTATGATATGAAGAAACAGATTTCTCACTGCGCTTACACTTTTCTTTTTTTCTTGTATTTCAGATGCATCCAGAGCTCTCCCAGAGTTTCCAGACATTGACCTCCAGGGGAAGTCTTTGCCAGAGGGCATTGAGTTGGAGCACATTAAGAGCTTTCAGCTACTGTACAGAGAACACTGTGAGGTAATTGCTTGAAATGACACTGATTAGCTGGTTGGCAGTGCTGTTTATGAGGCTGACTTATGTTGTCACTGGAGGTCTATATAAAATTAATGTAAATCATTTGTTACTTCCAGGATATGACAAAACTGTTTTGTTTTAATTGGAATATCCTGCTGCAGAAGGTTACTAATATTGTGCAAATCTTGTGTAGGTGGACAACGATTTCAAAGTGAAATCCATAACCAAGGTTCTTTTCTTTTTCCTCACATTGTGTTAGCCAAGTCCTCTGATTATCCAGATGTGCTCAGTCATTTGTCCTCAGTTACTAATTGAGATGTTTAATTTATGTTCTTTCAGGCCATACTGGATGTAATGGTCAACCTGCAGTTTACCCTGGTGGAAACACTTTGGAAGACCTTTTGGAGGTTCAGCCAAAGTCAGGCTGGAGATGCCACGCTGGCTGTGTAAGTGTTGGCAATCATTTATAAATCATATTTTTTCCTAAACACATGAAAAAAGCTGCACTAGGAGCACTGTTTTCATCTGGAGTTTTGTGTGTCTTGGCAGTCATGATGAGTCAGAGAAGCGTCTCCCTAAATCCTGCTTGGTTTTGCTGTGCAAGTATGAACCAGTGCTTCGCTGGAGTCGTGATTGTGACAACAGCCTGTACCAGGGCCTGGTGGAGATCCTAATCCCTGATGTCCTCAGGCCCATTCCAAGTAAGCCCCTACAATAAATATGGATATGCAATAATATATCTTGACCTTCCAACTTGTGGCCCAACAGAAAAAAGGTTTAACTAAAGCTTCCAGTTGGCATTAAGTATATTTGTACATACCTATGCAAATGCCATTATAATTGTCCAAATGAAAGCTATTCTAAAACCTAAGAGTTTCCTGTGAATATATGTCTTAGAGTTTTCTTTTCGTGGCTGGAACAGACAAATTTTCCCTAATTAGCAATAGTTGCTCTTCTGTAGACACTGAATCAGCATTAGTTCACTGAAGTAATCTCATTTCTTTCAGTTTCAAATTTAGTCAAACTCTGACTCTATGAAAATTTTCCTTTATACCCCTAGATTGTGGTTTTTGTCTTGTGCTTAAAGAGATTATGTGCAATATCCAAAACTTTGTATGTTATGTTATGTGCAGCCTTATCTGACAATTAGCCCTTTACAAATTTACTTCAGGACAATAGAATTTATCTTATCCTAGTGCCACAGAAATGTTTACATGTAAATTGGAATCGCATTGGAAATCTCTTTTCACTTTATGCATAAAAATGTTTGTTTATACAGCAGAAAGTTGGCTCTGAAATGACCTTTTTGCTTTTCTTGTCCTCCAGGTGCCTTAACCCAAGCCATCCGTAACTTTGCCAAGAGCTTGGAAAGTTGGCTGACCAATGCCATGATGAACATCCCAGAGGAGATGGTTCGCATCAAGGTACACTGCCCTGTATTGGCCTATTTGGTAATTGTTTTGGTATTTTTGGTGAATATATGATTATAATCAAACAACATATGATTACTGACATGTGTCTCCCCAGTACTCATTAAGGCCTAAATACACAAAGCAGGTATATTTTTTCATGCCTGACCATTCATTCTCCTCAGGTAACTTCAGCCAATGCATTTGCCCAGACACTGCGTCGCTACACCAGTCTGAACCACCTTGCCCAGGCTGCCCGCGCTGTCCTCCAAAACACAGCTCAGATCAACCAGATGCTCTCCGACCTTAACCGTGTCGACTTTGCTAACGTTCAGGTTAGCTTTTATTCTCCATCGCTATCCTCTACTGTCACAACTAATTCCAGATGAAACTGGCTCTGACTGAATCATTGCCATCCTCCTGTCCTCCCTTTGCAGGAGCAGGCTTCATGGGTATGCAGGTGTGAAGATCGGGTTGTCCAACGCCTTGAGCAGGACTTCAAGCTGACTCTTCAGCAACAGAATTCCCTGGAGCAGTGGGCTGCATGGCTGGATGGCGTGGTCTCCCAAGTGCTAAAGCCGTACCAGCACAGCCCTGCCTTCCCTAAGGCCGCCAAGCTCTTTCTGCTCAAGTGGTCCTTTTACAGGTATGATGGAAGGATTGGCTAGAAACATTTTTCTCTTCACAAAGTCAAATTTGTCATGCTGACTTTTAAGACCAATTAGCTCCTGAATTTAGGTTTATATATAGCTGTAATAAGAAGAACTGTTAATTATATCAACAATTAATATCAATAAATCAATTAGTTTATCAAAATAAAATGAATTATGGGGTACCCAAGTGACTCACCCTATACACACAAGTTTACTGGCATTTTTTTAGATTAAAAAAAAGAAGGATTCAAGGAAACCTCTTACTAAGTTGACAGAAAGCCAAGTTGACTCATTCTTAAACACTGTCACAATGAAGAATTGAGAAACACTTCCTGTTGTAATGAAAGAGGACATACTAAAGTTTGTGAAAATTTCTTTTCTTATTCCCATCATATCTCTTCTCTAGTTCCATGGTGATCAGGGACTTGACTCTGAGAAGTGCAGCCAGTTTTGGTTCCTTTCATCTGATCCGCCTGCTGTATGATGAGTACATGTACTACCTGATAGAGCACAGGGTGGCCCAGGCTAAAGGAGAGACGCCCATTGCTGTCATGGGAGAGGTACCATTACACACATACACAAATGAAATGAATAATACAACACATATGAACAGTACTGACACATTCCCATCTTGTCATTAGTTTGCCAGTTTAGGCCGAGGTTTAAACCAGCTGGACCCTGATAAAGGTACTTTCACTCTGCACTTCACTAACAAGGTCATGTTTCAAGCATTGTGTAGAACTAGCTCATTTATTCTCTGTGGCAGAAGAAGATGAAGAAGAAGAAGATGAGAGTGATGATGAAGGTCAGGAACTGACCCTTCCCTCAGACGGGGCCGTGCTAGGAGAAGAGTCTCTGGAGCCGCCTGCTAAGCTGGCCAGAACTGACCAGAGAGTCCTCTTCACTACTGGATCAGCTGACAACTAACCACATAGCAGCACTGATAGATGTGGGTTGATTATATTGATCATACACACACAAGTTCATGTGATGTAAGGAAAAACAAAACAAAACACAAACACTAATTTATACTCTTGACACATGTATATAGATCTTGTAAATATGTCTGCACAATCCTGCTACATATTGTAACTGTCCCACTTGTTTATGCACACATGCAAACATACACACACAAACACAATCAAAAACACCCATTCAGTAACTGCTGCTGCCTGGATGGCACAACCACCTGTTTGCGCCATTGATTCATTAAAAAAATCATTGGTAATGTAATAGGATGTGGCTTCAAAAACCAGACTCTCAATGCAAAGAGAAACACTGCATTTCAAAATTCAGTTGTATGGATTTGTAAAAAGTCAACCAGAGCCAGGCATGCGTGTTTTTCTTTTCTTCTCAACTGGCAACCTGTAGCCTCGCTGAGAAACTTCTGCTAATTCAAGATCCTCCTGAAACTGTCACTGCCGTATCAAAGTGATCTTGACAATACTGTGATGTGTGTGTGTGTGTGTGTGTGTGTGTGTGTGAGAAGGTAAACTTATACAGGAGGAGCAGAGGGGGTGGGGCCCTTTATAGTGAATTTTGTCATTATTAATTCATTCAAAAGGTAAGAGATCTTTGCTGAAAACTGCAGACGGAGGGACGTTTGGCATTTGAATGGATTTATCTTATGTGTGTGTGTGCGTGCTTGTGTGTGTTTTCCGCCTGCTTTTCAGAGCACTTGCGTTGCGCTGCTATGCTCTTATTTTTGGAAGCTGACTGAACATTGCTTCTCCATGTTGAGTGTGTGTGTGTATGTGTGTGTGTGATTGTGAGTCAAGTGTTTTGACTGTTTTCTTCTGTAGATATTTTCTTAAGCGTTCAAATGCTTTTGATTTGGGAGGCGTGTGTAGATTCTGTCTGACTCGATTTGCCTGTAAAGAAAACATTGTTGTGTTCTTGGAGTGCCTGTCACAGCTGCTACTCACACTTGTAGATAGAAGATAAAGCTACAGCTGTGGAATACGGGCTCCCATTATTTGCTGCAAAAATCCTTCTCTCTTTTATTGACCATTTGGTTCCATGAGAGAGGTACTGTATGTGTCATATATTTAAAGTGCTTCATTCCTTTCCATCTAAGTTCCTCTGTTGCCTGGTTTTCCTTTGACATATCATTTTCTTGCCTTATTTCGATATATTTTTCCATGTCTTTGCCAAACCTGTTTGCTTTGATCCCAGCTGTTTTTAAACTCTCTATGTTTTAAGGAGGACTGTGCCTGAGTAAGAACAGTGATATACATATATTCTACTGTATATTTATCCACTATTTTGAATTTTGTTGTCACGAAGTGAACCTCTTGTGCCGTGTATGGTGATGTGTTGTCACACATTGTAAGCAACCTTTGTGTGCATTATTGATTTGTGATTGTACATTCGGTTATCATTCCTACTTCATACCTGATGGCTTTTTCCACAAACAGGTTTAGGCCCAGCCTCTTTGCACATTTGACTGTCGTCTTTAAAACTCCACAAGAGAGTCAGAGATGTATTTCATTTCATTTGAAGTCTTAGGTGTTAAAATGGTGGGGTGCAGGTGTCAGATTTCTTGCACCACTCAGTGTGGTTCAGAGAACTTGGTGAGAAGAGAGAGACCTGACGGCTCTTTGTGCACAGTCCTCCACTGATGCTCATCTCACTTGTCTTGCTGCGTTTCCTCCCTCCTGCCAATGGCTTTGTTTTGCTTCAAACATCCATATTCTTAAACACTGTTCATCAAGATTGGTTGTTGCCAACTTATCATTTTTGAATTTCTAAATACAGTGTCTTTAAATAGCTGCAGTGCAAATTTTCCCAACTAGCACTGCCAGTGTCAAACCAGCACATCATCCTTTTTATGGAGTCTAATGAAACCACAGCTGAGTACATATCACTCCAGTCTTTTAATGATCTACAGCATACAGAATGGCAATTGTTTACCCAGTAAAAAAAAAAGTTGTCATTTTTTTATAGTGCATTGTTTCTTATGTACAAAACCAATTGAGAAAAAAAGATGTTCAGTGGCAGTGTTTTATGAATTTGGTCTGCTATAAGTATGACTGTGCCTTTGGAGGTGGTAGAATGCAATTCAGATGTTTTTAATTTTAAAGATATAAATTAAAGAATTTTTAAAATTGCACTCTTCTTCCCTGTTCCTTTGTGTATGATATAGCATCGACAGTACAGACGAAAAACACAATACAGCAGACATATAATCTTTGTGGCTGAGATATAGCATCTGCCACACAGCCACAATATTATTTCTTGTTAGATAGGATGTGGCTTCCTGGGCTGTATATTCACACACATTCTCAGGCAGTGATCTGTGTTCACTTCTGCAGTAATCTTTTCAAGTGACTATGGAACCAAAACTAAACATACCTTCAGTCTTTTTAATGATACAAAGTCAGTTTGCTGTGCCAGGAGAAAATTAATTAGTTGTATTGTATTGTCAAATTAGACAACACTTCTGACAATTAACAGGTAAAAAAGAAACCAACCTCTCAAAGGTGAGCTGTGATATCTGGCAGCAACAACAAGAGTACAGAAAGTTGCAAAGTGGCTTCTCCATGGATTGGACTGGTTTGTCCAACACATCCCATAAAAGCTCCCATTCCTGAACC
The DNA here is from genome assembly GCA_034769265.1 of Remorina albescens. Classification (NCBI taxonomy): domain Eukaryota; kingdom Metazoa; phylum Chordata; class Actinopteri; order Carangiformes; family Echeneidae; genus Remorina; species Remorina albescens. The sequence goes on from CM068493.1 coordinate 6,705,345, forward strand.
AATTTTGCTGTGTGACAGGGCTAGTTAAGTCAAAGTAATAGCCAGCAACAGTAAAGGACCATTCAGTACAAAAAAATGTTCACACACATTTTTAAAGTCATTGACATATGCCCTTTTTTAATTGAGTATTGCTGCTGGTGGTCATTTATTAACAATGTCAACACTGCTGCCAAAGGCAGGCTCACAGCTGCCATTCAGATTACAAGAATAATACCCGATACATCTCTATAAGTCAAAACCAGCAGCTTCTTATATTGCTGAATATATGTACATATACAATATATCTTAAAGTGAGACACTGGAAGAACAAGTTTCATTCTTTTGCACATAAATAATGACTGTGAAATGGCAAAATATTAGATTAATATTGGCAACCATAAAAGAAAACTAAGTAAAAAGCAATAACATGCATCCTTGAGATGAAAGAAAATCACAGTTTAGCTCTATGTGACAAGTTCCCATTGTAGAAGAACCTCCACATGGAAAACATTACATTTTTACATTACACAAGTCACTACATGAAAAAACAGATGTGCAGTTATTTGAAGGTGAATGCCCATTGGACAGACAGTTACTTTAAAGTTTTTCAAGCAATATGGAACACCAAGCTGGCAAAAGTTTAAATTCACATTTTTCTTTGCATTTTGCCGTTCGATCCACAGTAAGTCGGTGTATTTCAGTTGAACCCAGAATGGACATTTAAACAAGCTGGAGAGGTGTCATAGATAGCATTAAAAAGTCTCCAATCATTGCAACATGGATCAAAAACTACTTGCCACTTGCATAATTCCTGATAATTATGATTAAAAAAAAACCCCAACAACAGCAGCAAAAAAACTGGTCCAGTCTTTGAGGACACCAGGACCAAATGATGTAGCTTTCATTGTCTCCACAAGTAAAATATCAACCAGTAAGGAGCACTTACACCTTATGTGAATATATAATGTAAAACCTGATTTCAATACTTCTTCCTTCAAAAGACTCGTGGCCTTATAACTCTATGACACTTTCACATTATCACACACACTTAAAGACTTTCATTATTAGAAAGCTGACTTACGCTGTTTGTGCAGGTTGAGTGGCTCTTCTCTTAATTAGCTGTCTTTATTTATCTACCACTCCCAACTCTGAACATTATTTGTCACCCCACGTGCACAAACCAATACTGTAAAATCTACTGTAGAAGTGTTTCAGTCATACAAAATACTGTGGTTGGAAATTTCTGACCAAAACAACATGAATCCACTTCCACCATGCACGTTTCACCAGAGGGAAATGTGATAACTAAAAAAAACAAACATCAAACAGTGAGCAAACCAATTAGTTCTAAAAAGTATTTCTCTGGTTTATTACCTGTACCAGATACACATTATGATTATATTTCTAATAGCGCTGTGCAATTCAGTAAATATAACACTGAGATAGGAGGATTAGGGCTTTAAAAATCATTCAGAGATGTCTTCAAAGATTATAAAGGATGAAAGAGACAGATGTATTGGCATTTTTTAAAGGCTTCCATTGTTTATATTGGCATATATAAATGAATGCAGAAGCTGAGAAGCTTTGTTTACCTGCCATGATGGGATCATCAGTCTTATCCCTCCCCTCAGGAGCAGAGCAAAGTGAAAGTCTGTTCAGTTCACATTATTATTAAAAAGTATCCAGGTAATGTCAGGAAGTGTTTGCTTCCACTCAGAACAAAAAAAACAAACCAAAAACAAAAAACAAAGAAACAAAAAACATAAAATAAAAACAAACCAACAAACAAAATTAAATTAACAGAGTAGATCCTGAAGTTCAGGGTGTCCTGTTCATCCCGCGGCTTAGACCTCCTGTTTTGAACTCTCACTGCGTCTAAAATGCAAACAGTTGAAACTACTGAAAGCTTCTTGCAATACACTATAAAATGTGCAACTTTAATATTTAAATAAAATGGAAATCTCAAAGAGCGATACCAAAGAGACATAAAAAAAAAAAAAAAACTCACTGCAGCCTCAATACCAACCTGTCCTTGCTGGGGAGTAGCTGGCTGGCCTGGAGCCTGTCCTGTCTGTCCATAGTAGGCAGCCTGCTGCCTGTAGTACTCTGCCCAGGCTGCACTGTAGTCGGGCTGGCCTCCCGTTGTGGATGTGGCTCCCCCTGCTGCTCCTGGGACTGCAGCTGCTGTCCCAGGGACTGAGCCACCTGCCTGGGCTGGAGGTGACAGACAAAAGAGACATGACACTGCTGACAAGTTCATACTGGGGGCACGATAGTATATAATAATAAAACTGCAGATTTGACTGATAATATAAACCAATAATTAATTTCCGAACAGGTATAAGAAAAAAAACTAATATCAGGGAAAGCAAATTGTATAGATAAGGTTCTTTGGTAGTCTCACCCATCTTCTTATAGTACTCCTCCCAGGCCTTGGTGTAGTCTGGCTGGCCTCCTGGTGTCTGTGCGGGCTGGGTGTGATCCCCTGATGTTTGGGCACCTCCAGCTGGGTTTGCAGGGTACTGCGCGGGCACAACTCCAGACGGCTGCTGGTAGTACTGAGCGTAGTATGCTGCCCAGGCTGCATTAGGGTCATTGGCTGCTGCCTTGCCTAGAAAAGATGCAGGGTGGAGGGGGTGAGGTCCTCATAGGGTGAGGGTGAGCCCCTGCTACTGGCCTGGAGACCGGGCTTGGAGACCAGGGGGGAAACAGAGACAGGGTTAGCCAGCACTGCTTTAAGTATAGTTCATGCATCTCATCACAACATTTCCATCAGTACTCCTGTGTACCTTTCCACATTTAGAAAAAAACTGTCATTTTCATCATCAGAAAAGACTGTGAGGGATAAACAGTAAGATATGGGCCTTGATGAAAGTACTGTAATAGGGGTCAATGTGTTTAACGGGCAGAGATAAGCATTAATCCCTGAAAACACGGAGAGGCAGTTCATTCAAAGGTGACTCACTGGGGTCATGTGGTGCCTGGGGCTGCCACTGCTGATAGGTGTTGCTCCAGCCTTGAGGATTGTACTGGTGAGGACCTGGAGGACCACCACTGCGTCGGAAGAAACAGTTTATTACGGAGAACCCTCATTTTAAATGTTTAAAAGTGTGGCATCTACAGCTAGAGCTGCATTGTTGCACATGAGTTATGGCCACTCACTGTGGTGGTCCAGGGGCCCCAGGCGGTCCAGGGTTGTATGGGTTGGGGTTGTAGGGGCCCATGGGACCAGCAGGACCTGGTCCACCTGGGCCTGGGCCCACAGGACACAGAGGACCCTGTAGGTCATGACACATCATATGAATGAACATGTACATGAATCGAAATGGCTTCTCATTTGAACAATATAAAAGATTTTGGTCGACTTGCATGTGTCTTCAAACAAGAATGGTGCGTACCTCAATTTTTTCTTCAATTAGCTGCTTAGCATGATCGATCTGCTGAGGGGAGCCCCGAATGATGAAGAGCTTGAAGTTGGGGTCTCCATTGGGGGGCGGTTGTCGAGAGATTTCTACAAATGCTCCTGTCTGTTGGTTGATAGACTTGACATTCTCTCCTCCTCTGCCAATCACAAGCCCACACTTGTGAGCAGGAATAGAGAAGGTTATTTCCCCTCCAGGGGGACCCCAGCCGCCTTGTCCCCCACCTCGACCCCTGTTACCTGCAGGCATGCCTGGAGGACCCGGGGGTCCCTGTAGATGGAGGAATAAGAAAACCTCAGGAAATCCTCAGAAAACCATTACAGATATATCTCTTCAAGAAATATTTATGTTTATACTGAATTAAGTGCTATTGATTATTGATGCCAACGTTCCAAAACTTAAAAGCTGCAATAACAGGTTCAAGTCTACTGTCATTCACAAGAAGTCCAGAACTGATTCGGGTCATCTACATTTTAGAGCCTATTTCTATTGGTTTGTTTTGGAGTAAGACACTTTGTGCATGTTTATGTACCCCTTGCCCCTCCTCCCGGACCCTGATGCTCTGCAGTAGGTCGTTGATGATCTGGGCAGCATGTTCACAGCGGTCAGGGGGACCACTGATGTGAGCAATCTTGTCTGGACCTGTGCCATCATCTGAGAGAAAGATTTAAGTCTGCATTAATAAATAGATTTGATGTTAACTTTTAATGAAATTACTAATGTGATTTGTATGGAGCTGAGAATCAATACTCAACTTTACTACTCTGCTCTTCTTCATAATTCAAGAACAAACAACATCATTATGCTTACTGATTTTTGAACTAAGACTCATGTTGTCATTCTATGAAAAAGTAACTTTAGCGTCAACTATTAGCATCAAACTTTCATGTTGTCTCGATACTGAATGTTCTGTTCATGCAATTTGGCATCGACAAAATTTTGAATTTTTATAATTGCAACCATTATCATCGAGGACCGTACCTTGTTTGAACTGTATCCGAACTCCAGCATCATTCTGGATTTTCTTGATCATTTCTCCATTGCGGCCAATGACAACACCGACAGAGTGTCGTGGTACTGGGATCTGGGTTGAAAACAGAAGTATTAAGAAGCTCAGGTTTGGCTCAAAGAAAATTGATCTCAGTTCTACTCTTTTAACTTACATCCATGCCTCCTCCCATTCGGGAGCCAAAGTCATTTCTCTCACTGTAGCTGCCGTGGTCTCTCTCCCTTAGAATTTCCTGCACCATTCCCTGAGCTTGCTGAAAAGGATACAGTAATGATCATTGTTCATGGCAGCTCAGAAACACATTCATATTGAACTTTGTAATATAATTTTATATCTGAACCTGGACTTTGTATGGATCTCCGATAATGCGTAGCGGTTTGTCAACATTGGGTCCCTGAGAGGCATCCTGGATCAGGATCATCTTCACTCCTGCTCGCTCCTAAAGTATCGCACAATTGAACATTGTGGTTTGGCACACTTTTACTGACTCGTTCCACTGTTGCTTTATTGATTCAACATTTTTTATCAAATACATTTACCTGTAGCTGCTTTATGGTCTCTCCTCCCTTGCCAATGACAAGGCCAGCCTTGCCAGCTGGGATCATCATTTCATGAACTGTGCCATTCTGCCCATTGGTAGACTCGTGATAAGAAGATGGGGGTGTACCCCTCCCTCGTGACACTATCTCATCCAACAGCCTCTTGGCTTTCCTAGCCGGGGAAGAGCTGACCAGTTACTCCACATCCATTTCACATCATTTCATCAGATTTATATTAAGCCAATAAACTAATATATACATCATGTAGTGTCTGTGAAAGTTAGCCATCATTAGAGTCGTAGTTGTCATTGTAAGCAATCAATTCAGAAGTTATAAAATGAAGTTTCAAAGTTATTGCATCACTATTAACAAACAACTGTTTTGACATATTCTTATCCTATCCCAACTTCTGACTAATTTTATGCTTCCACAAGGTTTCACATAAAATTCTAGAAAAGCAAAACTTACTGTATAGAGTCGAGGGAACCTGTGAGAGAGACGCTCCTCTCTGGAAGGCCTCCACTGTCTGTACATACACACACACACACACAGAGAGATAGAGGACAAAGGTAAAACTAAGAGGAAAATACATTCTAAAGTGGATAACCTGAAGTGCAAATAGTACCTGGAGCAATCTGAACCTTGCAACTTGATTCCTGTTGAATTTTATTGATTTGTTCTCCTCCACGGCCAATAACTAGGGATGAAGAGAAAGAAAGATGCGTGTGACTAGGTGGGTTATACTCAGTGGCATTAGTGTGTTTTTAAAATAGAGTTGGGCTGCACTCACTGAGTCCCACCATGCTGTCTGGAACACTGTACTCTTCAGTGGTGGAGGCAGGCCTGGTATTAACAAGAAGCAAGGACAGCAAAGAGAATTAAGGGCATCAAGTCAGGCAGTATTTGACTTTCTAATTGTATTTGCTACGATCTTTCGGCAGTGACACAAAGACAGTTGAATATGGTTAATTATGATACAATCTACTGAGATCTTACCGTTGTTGTGCAAGAGCAACGAGCTGTGCACCAATAGCTGAGATGCAATAGATAAAAAAATGAGAGGGAAAACTGTAAAGTGCTGAAACAGGTATAATGTACAACATACAACTGTGCCTTAGGAACACCGTAATGCAATAAGTAACTAAAGATAAACTCACACAGTGCTTCAGCTGAATCCAGGTCACTCTGTGCAGCCAATTTCTTGCTCTCTGGTTCATCTGTCAAATGAAATATACTGTAGCTGGGTGTGTGATCTCACAAACATGTCTTATATCTTGAGTCTACAATGCAACACAGAGATGGTTTATCAATGTGGTCACTGCTACCTGCATCCTCCAGCTGTCGTTTCTGTGCAGTAAATGGAAAGCCATCTGATGCTGTGTTGTTGTTCAGGGGAGGTCCAGCATCACCCCCAATCTTAGCTGCAATCTGAAACACAAATGTAAATTCTACTACGCACATATTCATTATAGCACTCATTTACTGTAGGGTCATATGGACACAGTGTGTATTCAGTGCATATAAAAGTTATGGATTATTTCATATTTTTTTATTAGACCTTAGTCTTTGTGTTCAATTTGACTTTTTGACAATAAATGTTTCTTAACTACCACATTTAGTTTTTGGGGTTTTTTTTTGAGGATTTTGAGGAGGACGACAACAATGTCATGCAAATTAGTTATTTGATTTTGTATATTTAGTGTGCATGTACATGTTTGTTGGGGCAGCAGTTCTAGTATTTTAGTTAAGGTGTGACAGGATCTGTCCGTCCTTGGACAGACCAAAACATTTAGCCCCGTGTTGGTGCTATATTAGCCTTGAAGCTAACTGGAGCTAGCCCCCCACCAGACACGCTCTACCCGTCACAGCCCTCACCTGCCGGGCCCGCTGCACCGCGTCCGCGAAGGCATCTTTCTTGATGCCTCCCGCCCCGTTCCCGAGAGCCGTCTGTCCCCCGAGAGGGGCCCCGGAGCCGGGCGGCGGTACCGCGTTGTACTCCGACATGTTTACCAGAAGACAGGCGAGGGACAGGGAGTAGAAAAGCGGGGTCAGGGCTGCGCAGAAGTGGGAAGGAAAGTCAAGAAACTGACGGGATTAGGGAAGCGCTGGAGACACGACGGCGGCCGGGAAGGTTCAGTCGAACTCCCGACTGTATACACAGAACAGGCATCATCTGATTGGACCTAAATCGACTATCGATCGATGGAAAGGCAATTGACAAATATTTTCAGATTAGACTAATCAACAGACATACAATAAAAACAGCAATTACCTACTGTTACATATACATTTTTTTTTACAATTACAATTCGTAATCAAAAATGTCCATTGTTTTTTAAATAGCTTTTCAAACTTGTAAATATAAATTTGAACAAACAACGTTTGATTTGAAGCATAAAGTAAAGAATAAACATATAATTTTTGGATAGACATCATTGGACAACATTCAATTTTGTGCTGATTTTCATATAATGCGTGCAGGACTAGTAAAACCTGTATTAGATTATGGGAGTATCGCATTTGAAGAATTCTTAGTAAACACCGGATTGTTTAACAGAATTTAGTAGGTGATAGAACTCCTTTTTTGGGGGGGGATAAGTTACTGTAAACGGGACCCCGTTGTACATACTCCGGTACGGTAGGCGGCGGTATGCACCTATAAATTGGTATTGTAATCCACCAATAAATGCGAAGAAGAAGAAGAAGGTCGAGCATATTTGGCGCTCTTCATTCACGGCGGATCTGGCGCGTTTTTGAAGGAAACAACAGACGTCAAGAAACATGTATTTTGAATTTCCACTCGGAACCATTTGGATACTATCCTCGTAACCTCGTCCAGAGTGACTTTGTATCTACCAGAATGACATGTCGGCTCTTCTGGGAGCTGCGGTCAAAGTAGCAGATAGCGAAGTTTGCTAGCTTGTTGTTTTTCAGTGGAATTTATTTGTCTGGCGGCAGCAAACGTTTGTCTGTGTATCACAATGAATTGTTGTAAAGTCATACACAAGGATACGTGAGTAAAAAGGCAAGAAGACTATCCGGACCTTCAGCAAAGTCGCCGGTTTTCGCTTTATCGGTGAGTGTTTGGGTTTTTCTGGTTGCTCCTCTTGTCGTCTGGCACAAAACTGGAGAAACCTCTGGACGCCAAAACCAGGAACAACATCAACCTCCATGTTACTCTTTGTATCTGTTCTGTGTGTGAGTTTATAATATATTTAATCCGCATTTTATCTTGACTTACTCTCCCCCATAGTGTGCTGATAGATGCCACACTCCTCTGTACTGTGAAGTTTAGTGTCAACAGTGTCGGACACGGTGGCTGCGTAAAATGATTTTATATAGTTTAAATGTGGAAGGACATTGTTTTGGTGCATAAAGTTGCTGTAAATATGCTTCTAAAAACTTTAAAAAATGGATTATGCTCTACTTATGTTCAGTTGACTGTTTGCTGAGTCGCTAACTAGCACTTGTAAAGGAATTGTGCTGACTATCCTCCAGGATTATTTGTGTTTACCAACAATAATTGGAGACGGCAAGACAGACAGGGGGTAGGAAATGTTCCTGGAGTGGAGTTTACTTTCTAGGAAACTTTGACATTTGACCCAGAGGGCGAAAGTACTTCACAGTTTATCTAAATCCCTGCTGTTTTTTTCTGTGCCTGCTCATAAACTCGTGTTTCTATAAAAATGTTTTGTTTTACTTTAGGCCTCTTCAAATTATGGCTGGTGTTGTGGCTATGGCATCTGTCATTGAGGACTTTGACACCCAGGTAATTTAATAATGATGCCAATTTTTTCCATTGCATGTCGATTGTCTTCAAATGTGTGGATTTGGGCCTGACCTGAAACTGTTACAACTAAGTACTATGAGGGAATATCAGTCAGTAGTAATCTTAAACAATGTGATTGGTCTCAAAATCACTGAAATCGTTTAAAATACCTTACCTTCACCTATTAATCCATTAGTACAGATCCTTTTCTTCTTCTTCTTCTTCTTCTTCTTCTTCTTCTTCTTCTTCTTCTTCTTCTTCTTCTTCTTCTTCTTCTTATTATTATTATTATTATTATTATTATTATTATTATTATTATTACATTTAGTTTGGTCCTTAACCTAGCATTGTATGGTTTGTATTCTGACTGTTGCGTTTCTCTGCTCTGTACAATGTTAATGCTGCACCCTTGGCCAGGTCACTCTTTTACCTTTTGCCTGGTGGGGTTAAAAAAATTAACCATTTAATGTTATAACTAACTATATTAACAAGCTATGTCATTTCTTTTACAGCCTTGCAAGAAATCTCGCAAAGATGATGGAAATCCTGTTGTAAAGACAATCACAAACTATTTCTCTCCTGTGGCCAAGGCTGTGGAGAAACCATTTTCTCCTCCTCGCTCCAACAACATCATGGACTACTTCAGTCGGAGAGCTTTGTCCCCTAAAGAAAAGAGGAGCTCACCAGAACAGTCTAAGGAAACCTGTCAGACATCTCGATCTGCAGAAAAACCAACCAGCCCAGTGGCAGCAGTGAAACAGCCATCGCAGAAACGGGGTAGGAAGGCCATCAAAGCTGCCAGGAAACTTGTGGAGGCTGAGACTTCCAGCTTCGCAGAGGATGACGGCTGCCGGATTGTAAAAGGATCATTCAAGAGCAAAGACATGGCATCAGAGGTGACCAGTTGTTGTGGGGTGCTTGGTAGTGATACGGGAGCTCTGTTGGAACAGCTTAGCACAGAGGCTTGTGTTACTGCTGGATTATCAGAGAAGAGCGTGGAGGAGGCTGAAAAGGATGACCATCATGACAAAGGATCCAGCTGTGGGAAATATGTTGAAGTTAAACCAGATTTGAAGAACATTTCCTCGCTTCCAGTTGGACCTTTGAGAGATCAAGCTAAACAGGTCAAAGCTGCTTCAAGAAATTTTAGGAAAAGGAATCAACAGGACACTAAGCAACCAGAATCAGACCAGGAGGAGAAAGAGGCAGAGCCCTCCTTGTGCAGTGTTAGCATGGAGGTTAATGTTGATGAGGCCTCACAGTCAAACAACAGCACAGTTACAATATCCTTTGAGGATTTTGTCCGAAGTCAGAGTCACAAGAGTGAAAAGGGTGAAGATGAACAAGACAAAGGAAAGGAAAATAAAATCACAACTGGAGCAGAGGAAATAGACACTGACCAGCTGGAAAATTTTGGTTCTGAGGAGCTGTCGCACAATCATCAAGGTTCTCCCCGAATGGTCACCATCCAGGCTGAGGTGCACGTACATTCACCCAAACAGGAAGCAGTCAAGGCTGTGGGAAAGTTTGCTTCCATATTTAACAAGAGAAAAGGGTCAATGAGCCCTGGAGAAGTATTGGCATCTCCTCACATAGAGGCTGGACATCAGTCTTTCTCTACCTCACTGACTGTCAAAAGGAAATCCAATGTGGTACTTCAAGAAGAGGATCTGGAGCTAGCTGTGCTTGAGACTGAATCTACACCAAAGTGCACTGAGGTAGAGAGGAAACAGTTCATGGCTGCCTTCAAACAGCCCAGTCTGGATGGGTCCAAAACCAAACCTGGAAAGAGTCAGACTAAACAGAAACAACCTGAAGAGAAGAATTCAGATGCTAATGACAAAGTTGCTGAAGAGGACACTGTGATTTCTAGCTCTGTTGAGCAAGTCATTGCTCCTTCTGAGGAAACCAATATGGCTGAAAAGAAACAAGCAAGAAGAAGCAGAAAGAATGCTAAAGAAGCCATCACCTCGGCGGTCATCACCTCACCAGCTGCTACTCCTGCGGAAGAAACAGCGGCCACAGTTGTTGACGTTGACATAAAAAAAAAGGAGCCATCCATCCCAGTTCTCCGCAGATCCAGAAGAGTGACTGTAGTCAGACAAGCAATTGAAATCACCCCAGAATGCCTTGTCAGGAAGACCAGGAAACAAAAGGAGTCAAAAAATGTTGCTAATGCTGCTGCTGCTTTACCTGAAACCCCTGTGAAGATTTCCACCCCAAAATCCCAGAAGTCCAAACATGGAGTCTTCGTTGCTGAGATGGTGTGCCCACCTGACACAAAAGAAAGTCCAATCAGGTAATACACACTTGTAGTTGTGATTTAATACAACTCTGCGTGCAATGGAAAGCATTTTAAACCTTTTGAAGGTTATGTCACTAATGTTTACCATGTTTTATAATGAGTTGTTGGCTATTTAGCTTACTCTCATTGATATAATAAAACAATTCCGTGTCACCTCAAACTATTAGATTACATTGGTTATACCTAGATTCACGTAATTAATAGGCAACTGAGTGTGTATGCAATTGTTAAAATAGCTTGTGCGTTTCATGCTCTAATTAAATATTTTCTTTTCCCCAAGGATTAAATTTATTAGACTCCAAAAAAATGTTCCTGTGTCAAAGACGGAGAGTGGAAGTACCATAAACACTATGGCTATTAAAGTAAGCATATTTTTTAGAAATTGGACACCTTCTATATTTAATGACATGGGGATATATCTTGGCTAGGAAAAAAAAAGCATTATTGTTGAGGATGTTAAGAGACTATGTTCTTTCAGACATCGAAGGAGTCTAAAAAGAGGAAGCAGGCAAAGAAGTTGGTGGAGAGAGCCAAGGTGATACAGCAAAGTAAGAAAAGTGCTGCTAAGGAGAAGGGCACTTTAAGGCGTTCATCACGAAATGAGGCCGCCATCAAGAAGAGTTACTGTGAAGATGAGGTACAGCAAAATGCAAACAGGATGCATGAATTTAGTTTCTTCCTACAATTTTTGAAGTGATAGTATGCATTTTAAAACATGAGGTTGGATTGATGGTTTAAACATGGGAGACAGGTCTGTAATCCCAGTCTTTTGGTTTTTCTCTGAAAGAAACAGACAGTAGAAAGACCATAGAAAGGTGGAAGAAAGTCTCCTCTCTCCATTTGTAAAAGCCCAGCAGGCTTCTTCAAATAATATGGCATGTTTTTTTGTAGTTTAGTATTGCTTGAGAGTTCATTCTGTTTATTTCGGGGGGGTCGGGTTGGGTCAGGATTCTGTCATCTGCTTGGAGGACGACAAGACACCGACTAGACAGACAGTGCCAGCAAAGGGTAAAAGCCAGAAGCCTTTGCGAAGTCTAAATGACGTTCTGGGCAAAGCCACTTCAGCTGGCAAAGAGACCAAGACTGTCCCAGGTAGTCTTTTTTCCTTGTGCCACAATTCACTGCCATTTTGTTGTAATCCTGAAAACCTCATCTAATTTTGCTATTTTTTTATTTTCACAGGCTCCAAAGCAGCCTTGCTGGGCCAAGAGAAAGTTGCTCGGAAGGTGACTGCAGTGGTTTCTATCTTTGATGAGAGCAACCGTGAGGGCTCTGAAAACCCCAAGGGTGATGAGCAGTTCTGGGCACGAAGAGAGTTTTTGAAGAGTGGCCTGCCTGAGTCCTTTAGGAAACAGATAGCCAAAACTGCTGCCAACAAAGAGGCATACTCTCTCTCCTGCTCCTCCTTTCAACCTGTTATACACATGAAGCAACCACCAAATGGTAGGTTGCTCCTTTATAGAAACACACATGCTGTCATCCACTTTAGGAGCAGGTACTTGTCAAACTAGAGCGTTGTGGTGAAACTTGTTTTTGCTGTGTATTGACAGATTGCCCTCTATGGTGTTTACCATGGCCTGAATCCCCGTTACTGTATCATCTGAAAGAACTCGGGAGCCGAACATCCAGCTCATTTCCACCTGTTTCTACTTCCTTTTGTTTCAAAACAAAACCAGCCTGTAGAGCCTTTCCTGAAAGGGTATGTGTGTTCACAGTGTTTATCATGCTTGTGAATTTTGTGGATGTGCTTTGCTAATTTGCTTGAATTATTTCCTTTGATTATTGTTCATAAACGTATGGAATAAACCAAGAAAAAGGGTGGAGTATAACAGCTGGCACTGCATTGAATTTTTGTGTTTTTCTTTTGTAGGGTTCGAGCTGGAGAGTTGAGATCTCTGAAAGTGTTCGCCGGTTTCTCATGGAGGAGGTCAGTGACTCTAACCCTCCTTTCCCTGGTCAGATGTTCCTCAGTCGCTTCTTGAAGAGACGCATTGACCACCAGCAGCACTCCAAAGTCTCAGGTCAGTTGGACAAGCAGTTACTGCACTACTATACTGATAAAAATTCAGGCATATTGTAGTTTATTCAAGGCTGATTGAGTTCTGAAGTATTTATTTATGATGTCTGACTATATGTAGAAGATTAAAAGTTGCACAGGCACTCGTAATCTGAGTTGCAAGTTAAAGTGCCCTTAAAGCATAAATATTGGCATTACTTTGATCAGTCAGTCTTAACATTTTAAAATGAACCACAACCACCATGATTATCAATTAGGGCATATAAATGACCTATTACCTGTTACCACTTAGAACCTGAACCAACCAGAGTCACAAGCACTTCACTACCAGCTGAACCAGTTGGAGGAAAGAGAAAGAGGATGGATGATGAAGGAGAAAAGACAGCAAAGGTGGCTAAGAAGCAGCGGGGAAACCATTCAGAAAGGAAAGCTAACACACCTGATCCAGAGCCAGCGAAAAGGGGAGGCCGTACGAGACGAACGCAGAGGTCCAAGCTAGAGGAGGAACACCATGAGACAGTTGGGCCTTGTAACAAAAGTGCTTCCTCCCCATCGGAGCACGACTCTGTGGTTGTTCTGGATGACCTGCTTTTGGAAGAAAACAGAGTGAAAAATGGTGAGGTGGTAATAGAGAATATCAGATCCAATTCATAAACTGGCATTGTGATGTGAATTAAATACCTGAGGTTAAAATCAGGAAATGGTTGTTTTGTCACACATTTGATATTTAGATCCTCGGTTTAACCCTTGCAACTGATAGAAAAACACAATTTCTTCCACAGATGTGGTGAAAGAGGATGTGTTGTGGACAGACAAATATCAGCCACAACACTCCAGCGACATTTTAGGCAACACTGCCTCTGTTAGGAGACTGCACAGGTGAGAACAACTTTACCTTTTACCCTTACCGACTTTATCTGTATAAAAATAGCGACCACTTATTTGTCTTATAATGTCTTACCCAAAATTGCACCATATGTCTGGGATTATTTTCTACAGTGTGAAGAATATGGAAGCAAGTGTTTCTTGTTCCCTTTTTATGTACAGTTGGCTCAAAGAATGGAAACTCCGTGCAGACCGGGAAGAGAGAAAAAAGCAGAAAGTCAAGAAACAAGAGGAAGGAGGCAATGGTAAGAAATTAGACAAATAATTATCTTTCCCATTTAAAACTGTGGGTTTGGCGTATACTTATTTTAAATGCTTAATTCCATTTTGTGTGCAGACTCTGACTGGGACTGTGAGGAAGAAGACTCCCAAGATGGAGAGGATATGTTGTGTAATACAATGCTGATCACAGGGCCCACTGGAGTAGGAAAGACTGCTGCTGTCTATGCTTGTGCCCAGGAGCTGGGCTTCAAGGTGCAAACAGCTTGCATGCATTTTAAAGCAACATATTTGTTATGTGTAGTCTTACATAACTTCCCACTGCTCCCTGAAGGTGTTTGAGGTGAATGCTTCATCTCAGCGGAGTGGCCGTCTTATTCTGTCCCAGCTGAGGGAAGCTACTCAGTCACACCAGGTGGACAGTCAGGGGGTCAATGCCCACAAACCCACCTACTTCAACAGCTACGGAACAAGCAGCAGCCCCAACACTGCCGGGCCTGGATTTTCTCCTAGTATGTACACAGCTAACATTTATAACACTGTTGATGTTGGTTTTGTGTATGCAGTTAGATTTGTAGGAATGTCACAAGATCAGCTATTGAAATTTGGGCGGGGGGCACTGTCCTTCATTTTCAGGAAAGATCAACTCTCCTCGCAGGGTGGTTTCTTCTCCCAGGAAACATCCTCAGTCACCAAGAGGTGCTAAAAAAGGCGGTCTGGCTCCAACCTCTTTAGCTAATTTCTTCAAAATGGGTCAGCCTACGAACAAGACGCCACCTCCCACTAAGAAGAATGAACAAACAGGTTGGGGCAATATGTTTTGTTTTTTGTTGTTGTTGTTGTTGTTTTTTTTGTAATTCTTTAAAAGTTTCGGTTTTATGAAGACTTAAATGCTAATTATTTTGTATTTGTTTTGTTTGTCATACAGCTACTTTGAAGAAAGTTGTGAATACAAATAACAAGGGTCCCAATAAGCATAAAGACCCCACTTCCCCTACAGAGAGCAGTGAAGAACAGAGCAAGAAGACTGCCACTTCTCTTATCCTGTTTGAAGAAGTGGATGTTATATTTGACGACGACTCAGGGTTCTTAGCTGCTATCAAGACTTTCATGACTACTACAAAGAGGCCTGTCATCCTCACTACCAGCGGTGAGTAGTTAAGATTGTACCTTTATTGATCATATTTATGTTCTGTCTCCGATTTTTGAGTTCAAATCAAATTTGGTATGTTTTCCAGATCCTGCTTTCAGCAGCATGTTTGATGGCCACTTTGAAGAGATTCATTTCAAAACACCATCAGCGGTAAGTGAAGGACTCTTTACATCACAGTTATATGCGGGCATCCGTTTCATTATTCTTTAATGTGTTTTGAGCTTGTCATGGTAATGATTTTAATTTTTCTCCTCTAACTCTGCAGGTAAATGTGAGCAGCTACCTGCAGCTGTTGTGTCTGGCTGAGGACATGAGAACAGATCTGTTGGACATCAGCTCCCTGCTCAGACTCAATGGCTGTGACATCAGGCAGAGTTTGATGCAGCTGCAGTTCTGGACTCGCAGTGCTGGGGGCCGCCACATAACCAGGCCACTAAAACATGCACACCGAAATGGTGAGCAGATGAGCAGGAACAATTTTGACTTGGAACTATTTTACTTAAGTACCTTTTTTTTATATTGATGTTTTTGCCCCCTTATTTACACTTGAAGCTGAAATGAAGCCAGAGGTTGATGGAAGTGCAGCAGAAATGTCTGCATGTGCCGTAACTGTGCCATCTACTCTCCCTCCTTGTGATACCGGCTGCACTGAGAGCAAGCTGGGCCTGATGAATATTGAGCCTGAGAGAGACATCTGGGAGCTGCTTAAGGTAAACTATTCATTCACTTCCTTTAGATTCCTCCAACCAACCTGGTCAGGATTATTTGTTGATTCATATAGTCTGGGATGTCTTGACACGGTTTGTGTTGTCAACAGAGTCAGAGTCTGGAGGAGGAGGCACTTTGCAGGGAGCTGCTGACAGAAAGCAGGCGACGAGGAGTGGACCTTCTGTATTCTAACATGGAGACCCTCTTACCTCTACCACTTAAACGGTTGACTACCTCTACCTGCAGACCTGAATCACATGACCATGGTTCTGTTAACCCCAAAGAACTGCTGTCATCCTCCTGCCTCCAGTCTGACACCCTGCCACCTCCTGCCAGGTTACGGCACACACCAGAGTCAGCCGATTGCTCAGACGATGGCAGTCCAATTAAAGTTTCCAGCAGAATGAGGGAGTACAAGAAGAAACGCTGTCTATCTGACCAAGATGGACTGAACTCTGACTCAGACTCTGAAGAAAATTTTCTGTCTCTCTGTAAGCCCCAGGTTTCACCTCAGGTAAAGGAGGAAGTCAAGGAGAGACCAGCTCTAAACATAGTGAGAAGGAAGCCACTCACTCCTGAGGAGCGTGTAAAAAACCTCCCAGTCTCACAGTGTCTAGAATCAATAGCTGAGTTTTTAGACAACATGTCGTATGTGGACTCCTCCTTGACTGTCTATCCTGAAAAGGGTGTAATTCACAGAAGGTCATCACCTGTCAGTGCAGTGGTGAAAGACGGGATGACGGATGAGTTGAAAGCTGAGACCGGCCGAGAGGGGTGGCTGGGTGGAGAGCGCATCTTGGAGATCCAAGCCACTGTGGAGTTCCTGAGTTTCCGCAAATGTCGGGTTTCAACAGCAGAAGCCTGGGACAAAGCTCAACAGCTGGAAGGGGAGTTGGGAAAAGAGGCTACAGCAGAACTTACCCTCCCAGTGGCACCTCATTGTGAAGGTTACAGCTTCATTCAGGACAGCCCATGTCAACCACAGTGAGTCTTCTCAGTAAGCCTGTGTTAGGCCTCATTTTAAACATTAGTAAAAGTAACAATATTGATGTGTATTGATGTTTTCCAGGCTGGCTCAGGGGAGGAAAGAAGTGATAGTGAGTCTGATGCTGAGAGGAGCGGTTGGTACTCTGGGAAACACACCAGCAGTTGCTCTGGACTACTTGCCAGCTCTACGCACCATCTGCAGATCAGAGCACCTTAAGGAGCAGGGCAAAATGAAACGAAGGTGAGCATCATTAGTTTTTTTTTCCAGGCAGCCAGCAGCAGGGGATCAGCATTGGTTTAAACTGGGTGGGATGTAATCTCTTAAGTTTTTTTTGACAGACTAAAACTGAATGTGCATAAGTGTAACTATTTGCAAGGCAGAGTACATACATGCAGCCTTTTGAAATTGCTCCAAAGAAAACTGATGGGTTTTTTTTTTCCCCGTCCTCCAGGTTTCTGCACTATCTTGATGCGATCCACCTCGGTCTTCAGAAGAGCACTCTAAAGCACCTTGCTGAAGATTTCCCATAAACCACACAGAAGACCACACGTCCTCATGATCACAAAGAGACCTTAAATTAATAGCTGCATTTTAGTTTTAATGCTGACCTGAGATGATGTTTTAAGCTGGTCATATGCAAGTCTACCGAAAAGACTTCTGGGGAAGTTTCCAAATATTTCATCCAAGATGGAAATGACTGACTCACTAAATACAAGCTGATAACCTCACATGTTGTCTGATTCAGCGCATATTATGGTGCTTTCAAAAAAAACGCACTAAATATTACTACTATATTATTTTTTGTAATATTAAATGGTGCTGTGTGTGTGTGTGTGTGTGTGTGTTTTTGTACAGTAGTGTTTTGTAGCCCCGTTTGCTTTGCACTTTGCAAAGTTTATATTAAGTAGAAATTTCTTTTAAGGAGTGGGTGTCATCATTTGCCACTGATTAACATGTAAAATAGTCATTTGTAAAGGCTGTGTATAACTTTCTTCACACAAAGTGTCATTGATGCACTCAGGACCTTGGTTCTGTTAAAGTTTCTTCCTGTTTTGTATCTCACCCTCACAATTATTCTCACTATTATATGTTTTTTTATGAGTTTTGTTTTTCAGCTCTAACTCTGTACATAACATACACATTGGGATTTAGTTGTGACCAAATAAAGCTTTATCACAACAGACAACACACTGTGGCACCATCTATGTGTGAGTCCTGTGTTTGGGGGGGTAATGCTTTGCATCAGGAGATCAAGTCGGATGAACATCCTGCAGAGGGCAGCTCCTGCTCTGTTGTAACATCCAAAACTTCACTGTTGCCAAGTTCCACTTTTTACACACACATTTTGTTTCGTTTTTCTTCCGCACGTGTGACACTATGTGACCGCTATGCTCGGTTTGCACGCAGAGATTTATCGCCGTGTGAGAAGAGACCCAGACTTTCGACCGACATGTCGAACCGTGAGCGGAACAAAAAGCTTTTGGTGGAGCTGGTGAGGCGGCCGGAGAACAGCAGGTGTGCGGACTGCGGTGCTGCAGGTGTGTCGGTGTCCGCAGCTGGTTGGCTATTATGTTATATGACAGGAAAACATCTGAAATACTTTTTATGTCCTGTTGTGATAATAGAAGTTAATGTTAAGAGTGATTGATTGTGTGGGAATGTCAAATTAAATACATACTAAAAAGCTGTAAATCATCCAACATGTTCAACACAGTGGAACAAATGAGTTGCGCACAAGTAATCATAGTATTTAAATGCATTTGTATGTAAATGTGATTACTTCCCAACACCTGGGTTGATAGAGAATGGTGCATTTGAGTCTCTGCTTGTCTGCATGCCTCAGATCCTGACTGGGCCTCCTACAAGCTGGGTGTGTTTCTGTGTCTGAACTGCTCTGGGATCCACCGCAGCCTGTCCAGCAAGGTCAAATCCATAAAGCTGGACTTCTGGGAGGATGAGCTGGTGGAGGTACAGGCCGCTTTATCATGTTGCCGCATCATTTCTTAAGGTGAAAAAATGACCTAGTTCATGTGTAAACTTTCTGCCTGTCTTCTTTTGACTCCTTTAAGTTCATGAAATCAAATGGCAACGCCAGCGCCCAGGCTTTGTATGAGAAAGCAGTCCCACCATATTACTACAGGCCCCAACAAAATGACCATGTGTGAGTACATTTCCAGGATGTTCACACTGACTATAAAAATGCAATCGGGGCAGATTTCTTCTGCCAGATTGAAACTCAATGAAGTGAAAGCCTACATTTTGAGTATATTTTCACATTTGCTCTGGATCTATAGTGTCCTGAGAGAGCAGTGGATCCGGGCTAAATATGAAAGGATGGAATTCACAGGACAAACCAAGTATCCACCACTTCCGTATACAACAGGTGACATTTTCACTGTTGTCTAAAGTCGACAGCAGGACATAAATCTTTTATTCTACAATGAATACAAACAATGTGGTTCCTCAAAGTCACTCAGGGGCGTGGAGGAAAAAACTGTACTCTGCACAATGATAGAGGCTGAAGACTAGGAATGTATGGGATGTGACAAATGTTTGGCCTTCATTCTGAAACATTTTTACCTGACGGAGAGTTGAGGGGACTGAGCCAGTGGTGACTCAAAATATTTTGTTGGAATAATTTCAGGTTTCTATGAGGGACTGCTGTGGAAGAAAGGAAAAGAGAACACGCAGTTTCTGAAGAGGAAGTTTGTGCTGTCGGAGAGAGAATTTACTTTGACCTACTACAACAAGGAAAATGTAAGTTCCCTGTAGCTTCAACACAAATGGACACAAATTAAATTATTTTATAGTACAAAATATTTTCTAAGTTGTTTGTATTGTTATTATTTTTACAGTCTAAATTTCTTACTACTACAAGATGTGCATTTGACATTAAATTTCCTCTGTGTGTGATGTAACGGCATGTGCACTGATTTGATTTCATCTCTTCCTTCAGAGAGAACAGAGCAGTTCTTATTAAAACAATAATTAATATATGAGTTAATCAATAATAGTTTTGCTCCATCTAGGAATCTAAAGGCCCTAAAGCTGTAATCTCCATCAAGGACCTGAACGCCACCTTTCAACCAGAGAGGATTGGTCATCCTCATGGGATGCAAATCACCTACCAAGTTGACAGTCACACCAGGAACCTCTACGTTTATCATGATAACCCTGAGGTGGGAAACCATGATTATCCAAAGTATAGATAGAAGTAACAAAGTACATTTTATAGCAATAGTTATATAGTAGCTTTCAAGCAGCTCCTGGTTTCTTCCTTTCCTCTAGGAAATAGTCACATGGTACAACGCTATTCGTGCAGCTCGCTACGCATACCTGAAGACGGCATACCCGACTGGAAGCGACAAAGAGGTCATAAAAAAACCTTTTCAAAATAAAAAAAAGAGAAAATGTTTGGTCAAAAGATGTCGATGCCCCATAAATGCACTTTAAGTACTTCAAAGAAATAGCAGTTTATTCACACGACTCAGTCCATCAAACCTTCATATCAAGCAGAGCAGAAACTTACGTCCTTTTGCTTTTATATTTCCAAGCTCAACACACATTTTGCTTTTATATGTCTTTTCCAGTTGATTCCAAAGATAACAAGAAACTACCTCAAAGAGGGCTACATGGAAAAGACGGGGCCACTGGTAAGTTGTCAAAAATACACACAGTTACATTAAACTTATTTTTATGTCTGTCTTTGTATTTATAATTTATTCATTACATTCACCTGTCAGCACTCAAAAGTACTTGCTTATCAAGCCAGACGCTAACATCACCAAAAGACTAATTAAGACAGAAGTGTAGTACATTTGATTATGTGTTTCTGGCTTCTGTTCCTCTTACACACACACACACACACACATACATATATTTGGAACTCAAGCAGAAAATGTTCATTGTTATTTATTTATGTGGATAATGCTTAGATTAAATATCTTTTTACCAGCAAACGGAGCCTTTCAAAAAAAGATGGTTTATTTTGGACTCTCAAAATAGGAAGTTGCTCTACTTTAAAGGCCAGCTCGTAAGGACAAATCCTCTTCTCATTCTTTTCTAAACTTTGCTATTGCCAAGCACTTGAACCACCCTCATGTACATTATGTTTATGTTTGTTTGTTCTACTCATTGTGAATGTAGGATGCAGAGGAGTTAGGCGTCATTTTCATTGGCACAGAGAGCAATGGCTACTCTGTGCAGGAGTGCGTCCCAAAGCACACTCGAGGAAACAAGTGGAACTGTGGTGTTACGGTAGAGACGCCTGAGCGACAGTTTGTCTTCATGTGTGAACAGGAGAGAGAGCAGAGAGAGTGGCTGGATGCCCTCAGACAGGTCCTGTCCAGACCCATGGCCCCGCAGGATTATACCAGTAAGAAAAGCTGGTAGATACTGTCAACAGTACAGTACACAACTGCTTTTTATTTTCACACTTCTTTTGTTCCTGGCAGTCTCAACCTTCTGTCTCAAGTTAGTCCACGTCACGCACAATAACAGTATTAAACAGCTGAGCATTCGTAGATCTATCTCTTAATTCAGTGTTTTAGTCATCCGTCTGAAACATTTTAGTTTCTGCTCTTACTGTTGATGGTGTTAGCACCTAATGCGCAGAAATGCAGCATCCTCTGTGATCATAGCTGCTCACATGACAGGTTTAATAAGATAAAAGTTTTACATTTACAGGGACTATTTAGAAAGTTATTACAATTGATTCATGATTTCAAAGATTTCACTAAAAAATAGAAGATTTTTATGGCAATCCATCCAATCTTTATCGAGATATTTAGTCTGGGCGAAAATGGTGGATCAGCTGTCAGACTGATACTAACACCCATGAAGAGTTAGTCCCTAATAAAGAGAAATTTGGTTACAAACTCCAGGAATACGCTTCAAAATCTGTCCAGGTAACACAGTAAACCTGCTGCATGGGAAATATGCATCTGTACCCACATATGTGCTCACGTTTGCATTAAACTGGGCACAGCACTACAGAAAGTCGTTATGCTCCACCACTCACAAGTTCCTTACATGAATAGATGCTTGAATCACTTTATTCCTCTGTTTTCTTCTTCTAGTTGAAGCCAGCATCAGGTATAAACGATGAGCTGCAGAACGGATGATGGTGACTCGATGTTGGAAAACACAAGTGACTTAACTACTGCAGCACAACAGATGAACAGTGACCTGTTCCACCATGTTGGTCCCAGTACTGACTCTCATCTCTGTGTCATAGTAAAGCATATTAAACCATGAAAGAGCTGGTGGCACAGTGTGAATTTAGGCTGACGCAGGATCTGATGCCTATTCACACACTTCAAAAAGTGCTGCATAGTTATGTAAAATCCACTCTTATGACCAGATATACGCTCCTTTGATAGATAAATCACTGTCATATAGTAACAGTGAATAGGCCTCAAACACTGCATATCTTTAGCTGTTTTTATGATGTTCCTTCATTTTTTATATCCTAAATTTCTTAATGAAAAAAACATACAATACAATTTGAGACGGAACATGCAATGTCCAGAAAAATAAATTCCTTTTTTGTAAATAAAGTGTGGTTTGATTCATTAATGACACTGAAGTTAAAATCTTGTTTGTCAATACTGTTGATTTTTTTTTTTTTTTTTTTTTTCATTTATGGAATCTCAGATTTTTTCATCATCAGATATTTTTATGTGTTCACCAGCTGATTTTGTGATTGATATTTTTAGTACATATGAACGCAGCAACACTTTGGTGCAAACATGATGAATGTGGGTTTATCATTATTATTTATGAAAGTTACCAGTTTAGTCACTACACAGGATTTATTTTTGAGTGTGAATAGTAAATGTAAATCTTTTGTCAGATAACTTTAAGATGACCGAAGCATTTTGTTTTCTTTTAATCTAAAATGACATGTTTTGGACTTAAACACCCATCCATTATTCATTCATTCATTCATTCATTCATTCGTTCGTTCATCTTCTACCACTTAGAGCTACTGTGCATATTGTTGACCATCCAATGTGCTCAGTGTCCAGTACAACCAAACAAAATCTGGAAGATCATCTTCTACGACAAATATTGCTACTTAAATTTCTTCATAATGTAAAAAATGGAACAACAGGAACTTCGGGGTCCTGCTCATATTGACATGGAAAGAAAAAAGAAACAGGTGGATATTCAAAAACTCTAAATTAAGTAGACCGTACTGGATAATTCGGAGGACAATAAAAGACGGATGATCATTCACTATCTATAAGACATGCAACATTCAGAAAGAATAATCTTTTAAGTTGCCACTATTTAGACTGTAAAATAGTCCCCTTTCCACTCTCCAGTCCTGTCGGTGGCGCCAATGACTCTCAAAGCTGGTTTCCCGGAAAAAGGAAGAACCTAACGCGTTTTCAAACGTCAACTGAAGTGTGTCCTGCACCGCTTCCCGTAGTTGCCGGGCACTGGAGGTCGGGCATGCTCACCGAACATCTACTGCGAAATGCTAAGAGGAAAGCGCCAAAAAAAAGCGTGATTGATATGAAATTACAGACACATTTGCGGCGGACGGCTTCTTAAATAGCATTTCTGGCGAGTGGAGAGGTGGCAAGAGGAGACGGAAGTTCACCGAGAGGACGAAGGAGCATCCGCCGACGGTCCGTCCGTTTTGTCCTACAAAGGCGCCGGGAGTTTGACAGCGGCAGGACGCGAGTGCGCAGGCCCGACGGTTAGTTAGATAAACTGAGGACTGCATGACACGATAAAGACTCGTCCCTTTTCTGGAGAGCACACCGAGCCCCAAACATGAGGAAGGACGTGAGGATACTACTCGTTGGGGAACGTAAGTAGGAAAGTGTCTCAAATCCCGACAGAGTTGAGTCATTGGATCTGTGAGAGTGGAGAGAGCTAATGCTAATGCTAATGCTAGGAGGCGAAGTGAGGTGATTGAACTGTGATGATATTTGAAATTAGAGGCCGAAAAATTCAAAGAGAAGTCATTTACAGGGCAGAAGTATCTGGGGCTTTGGGTGTCTCCTGCTGGTACCCGGTTAAGGATAAATCACCTGGTCCGTAATAGCCAAATTAAATCTGATAGATCTTTGCATGTACTGTCATGTTCAAACACTCCTATTATCTCCAATAACCAGACACCATCTTCAGGATGAAACTAGTTTTACACAGAAATACAATAATTCCCTGCTTTAGTAAGAGGCGTTTTTAAGTTGGTATTCATTGCAGGGCTCTTAAAAATCTTATAATGATAGGAAAAGAGAGTAAAAGAAAATCTTATAATAATAATTGAAAGAGAGTAAAAGATCATGTCGAAGTTTATTTTATCCTCTAGTATAAAATGTGTGTAAAGGTCTGCAGCATGGATTCACTTGTCAGTTATTTTCTCAGTGAAAAGTCAGATTAAAAAGAAAAGATGTAATTTCTCACATCCACATTTTCTAAAAATTAGAAGCCTTCAACTTCTATGTTTTGTTTTGGTCAAAATCCAAAAACTCAATAGTATTCAGGATGCTTTCACACTTTCATTTATTTTATAAATTATTTAAATGATAAAGCTATTATTAAAACTGTTTCTTATAAAATTTTCAATGGAGCTCAAGTTGGAACAGAGATGAACTAGATATAATTATTTGTTAAGAGCTTGTGATCATCAGACCCTGTTTTTGTAATCCATAAAGGAAAAAAATCCCAGCCTGTCTGTCATTCATTTTGTGTATTTGTATTCAAATCACATCTGTCAGAAGGACTATTTATATTTCACTTGTGACTATGCGGGATGGCCTACATTGCAACGTTAGGTGAGTTGCTTGCTGTTCCTGAGACAGGTGCAGCCAAACTGCTACGTGCAGACCTCAGTGTTGTCAAATTCAGTACAGTAAGCTATGTCAGGGGGCTTGGCTGTCATATTTAAACCCCCAAGCTTCTGGAAGTGTGAACTACAGTGCATATAAGAAAAAAGGGCTCTTCCGAATTCCCAGAGCTCAAAGGTTTTGTCTGACCATCAGTCCTAAATCCAAATATATTAAATTTACAATACTATGAATTATAGAAAATTTGCAAAATCTTATATTTTATAAGGTGGAAATGCCAAAAACTTTGAATTTTTATTTGAAAAATTACAGCTTCAACAATCAACTGATTCAACCATTTCAAAAGCTTTTGCATATTATAGGTTTGACTTGTTCCTTAATAAGGTGAGATATTGCAATAAATGTAGAAGGGGTTTTGTTGTTTTTGGTCCTTGTTTTGTCCCTCTTTTTCAGCATTGTTAATAGATTATTTTAAGTATGTTTATGAGAAAAATTGGACTGCAGCTAATGATTATTTCCTTTTAAAATATATCTTTTTGTTTTAGTTCCCACCATAATTTCTTTCTCTAGTATTCCTTAAAAACTACCAAAACAAATAACAAATAATCAAAAAGTTAGTTTTATGTTATTTAGAATGTAAGTGATTAAATAATTAATTTTTTCAGTTGTAATTTGATTTACCTACTTAGTCACTGTGGTATATTGCTGTTATGGGAACTCACTATGATTAGATAATGAGATATGTCGGGGTCGGCACACTGCGGGGCTCCAAGTTTCACTTATTTAATGTTCCAATATCCCAATGATATTTCAAGCTCCTCTGCAGTGTGTTAGACATTTTTTTGTTTCTTATTGTTTGCTTGTGTTTTGGCTGAAGATAACATGTACATATCTAGTTTGTCATTTATGAAATGAAACAACGGTTTCCTAATTGCATTGTTTCCACCTGAAGCAAAAGAAATCATGGGAATTATAGGGATTTTAGACATGTTGAAATATATATCACCGGATTAATGTACTGCATGCATAATTGCACACCACATTATTCTATTGTATTGTGACTTTGTTCTGTGCTGGAATTTACTGGGTGTTAGTTTGAGACCTGTGACGTTTGTTGGCTGCTCTTCACTCTCCTCAGCTGCTCCTAGCTGTTCTTTGTCACTTAACACCTTACTCAGACCTCTCCATTAAAAAGTGCTAAAGGTCACATTTTAATAACTCGTGGTCTTCAAAAGGATTTTTTTTCCGGTGCTTTAGAGATGTCACACTTAGCCTTTTAAAGATCAGTGTAATAACAGATTGGGATTGTAAAATGTTTCTATCCCTGTTTACAGCCAAAGTGGGGAAGACATCACTGATTATGTCTCTGGTCAGTGAAGAGTTTCCTGATGAGGTATGTATTAGAAGATTATCAGACAGATAAGTATGTACATTTGTGTTGGACAATTAATATTGTAGAATTTGCTGACTGCTCTTCAGAAGGAAAATTTTTGAAAATAAAAGAAATGTGTAATCTTAATTAAACCTTGTTTGTTCTCAAAAGGATCATTGTCTTCTGCCTTCCAGGTTCCCCTCCGAGCTGAGGAGATCACCATCCCTGCTGATGTCACCCCAGAGAGAGTGCCCACACACATAGTGGACTACTCTGGTAAACACACATACACACCATTGATATCATGGCAGATTAAGCTTTGTTTGTTTTTATTATTCATTTATTGATACTGGCTAGACAAAGCCCAGTTCAGGATTTACAGTTCGATTTGGTAACTCTAAGACCTGGTAACACGTAAAACACTTTACTGATGTGCATTTTCGATAATTTTTTTTAGAAGCAGAACAGTCAGATGAGCAGCTGTATCAAGAAATATCCAAGGTTGGTTTGACTTGTTTCTTAATCATTTGGTCACACATTGTCTGTGTCATTTAAAGTCTCATCTGCATCCCAAGCTAATATTGCTATTTGTTTCTATAGGCAAATGTTATCTGCATAGTTTATTCAGTCAACAACAAGAAGTCAATTGAAAAGGTGAGAATAATTCTGCAGTAAGTGCAGAGTTTGACGCAGGACCTTCCATGTACCTTTCACCATAATTGGTGTTCGTAGAGAGTATTTTTCCCATCTACAATGTTTGATGGTGTGCTGTCTTTGTCAAGGTGACAAGCCACTGGATTCCCCTTATAAATGACAGAACGGACAAAGATAGCAGGTATGTTCATGCTGTCCTAAAAGATGTGTGTTTGTGTGCATGTCTCTCAATTAGGTTGGTGGCACTGTGTCTGCAATCTTATTTACATGTTAAAATGGTGTAACTTGCATTGTCCAAACTGACATTTACTGGCAGAACTGATGGTGATTTTATTCTCAGTTGTGGTTTTAGAGATGCAGAATCATCCATTGTAAATTACAAACTGAATTCAAAGAAGCTAGAAGGTTAAGATTCAGCTAATTAAATGATTGACCATTATACATTAAGTTAATTGTAAGTTAACAGTATGGCATACTGTATGAGATATAGTCATTGCTTCTGTTGTTGCCTCTGATAATGAATATTAACAATAATTTTCTAATTTGTTGTACGATAATTTTCTGCAGGTCATCTAATTGTCAGCTCTTTAATGTAGTTCTACATTTATTAATTTTTTTTACTGAATATTAGGGTACCACTGATCCTTGTGGGGAACAAGTCAGACCTGGTGGAGCACAGCAGCATGGAGACCATTCTGCCAATCATGAATCAATATCAGGATATTGAGACCTGTGTAGAGGTGAGAGATCAACACACACACTCAGAGCTGTTAAATGAGATGAGGCATTTGAGTGCAGTGAAGTGACAAATGAAATATGAAAGACTGAAAGTCCAATAGTTGCTGTGAGTCCAAGGCTGGCTGCAGGACAGATCAGTTTCTAGCTGCTCTTGGACTCCAGTCAAGCTCCTGACTCCACTTACACTCTGAGTCAGTATCAGATTTATATTACAATCCTCGAGCTCCAAGGCCAAGACCTGCTGGCTGATATACTGCGAGTATGTTGAGAGGCATGGCTGTCTTTTAAGATGCTGGCTTCTGTCTGCATCACTATTCAATTCAAATTTCCCTCTGTTGCCTGAGGTGGCTCAGTCCCCCATTCCTCAACTGGATTAGTTACAGGGTTAAAAGAGGGACATGAGGAGGACGTGAGGGAAGGCACATACAGGGTAGACACAGTCTGGGCCAGACAGACAGCTGGTCAGTGTCAGACTCACTGTCAGACCAGTCAGAGTGTTTCGCTGCCAGCTCATTGTTCACCTTTGGCCAGAATTTGATTATTTCTTCCTCAGTTGCGAAAGAAGTATTGAAATTTTATTGTAAATAGAAGTAGTTGTATAAGTACATACAATTTCCTTTGGTGTTTTCTTACATTTATTTCCTGTTGGATTTACATAAGTATAAAGTATCTTAAAATTAAAATAATAAAGTACACGTAAATGTGTGAATGTGCTCCAGTCTTATGGGATGTTATGAAGTGTAACTAAATTAACTACAAATTAACTAAAATAGTAGAACCTGGTAAATAATTAAATTATGCAGAAATGAATTTGATATTTCCTGATATTTTGCTCTCTGGCATTTACACATGTGCCCCTTGTTTCCTCAGTGCTCTGCCAAAAACCTGAAGAACATCTCTGAGCTCTTTTATTACGCCCAGAAGGCTGTTCTACATCCAACAGGACCCCTCTACTGCCCAGAGGAGAAGGAGGTGAGCTTTATACAGTAGATAACTTGTCGTAGTAGGAGAAGAAAAGATGTTATAAGTAACATTGATGAGAGCAAGATTCTTGTTGAATTTCCCAGTGAGTCATGACAGTGTGATAGTGAGTCAACATGTACATTAGACCTTTTTCTAGGCAGATATAGCAAATAAAGACAGCTCTGGTATTAGATTGGCATGTAATATTAGAGGAATAAATTCCTTCAGTTAATAAAAAGCTGGATCTGTAAAGTTTCTGCCATGATTTAAATTTAATAAAAAAAGTATTTCTTTTGTATTACAGCTGAAGCCTTCTTGCATTAAGGCTTTAACTAGAATCTTTAAAGTGTCAGATCTGGACAATGACGGCATCCTCAATGACAATGAGCTCAACTTCTTCCAGGTATCTTTTTTCTGCTTCTCTCTGTCCCTGTGAACGTCAGTTTGTGAAAACTTCCATCGAGCATTGTGATATAATGTAAGGGGAAATGGATAGACTGGTTTGGGGACGCTGATTTAGACATCATGTAAATCGGAAAATATATTAACAGCTTTTTGATGGTTACTGCCTGTGAAGCTTCCTTTCGGTAAACACATCACTTGTTGTGTTTTTGTACATAGAGAACATGTTTCAATACACCACTGGCGCCTCAGGCCTTAGAGGATGTAAAGAACGTCGTCAGGAGAAACATGACAGATGGAGTAAAAGACAACGGACTCACACTCAAAGGTCAGACATGTCTCCTCTTCTTTCCTCTCTCCTCGTTTTTGTTATCTCTCCTCCTGTCCACCCAACTGGCTCTCTTTTCTGCTTGTCTTTTCAGTCCTTTTATAATGGTGAAAATCATAGTCATGTATTCACTTTTTTCCAATGCTTCGTTGGCTCTTTATTGCAGGCTTCCTGTTTCTGCACACCCTCTTCATACAGCGAGGTCGACACGAAACCACCTGGACTGTGCTGAGGAGGTTTGGTTATGATGACGATCTGGAACTCACACAAGAATATCTGTTCCCAATGTAAGTTCAGATTCAAAGATAATTATTTGGAATCCATTTATTTTTTAGTTAGAATGGAAACAGTGAGCAGGTTGAATTTCTTGAACTTGAAAAATCCTTAGATTTTAGCCTATTTAACAAGAATCTTGGCCATTAAAAGCAAATAAATTATCAACACAAATTTACAATACAACATTGTTTGACATGTCACAGCACACTGTAAGCTTTCTCAGTGATCACTGAACTCAGCATCACAAATTCCACTCAGTGCTTCAGGCCTTTCTGTTAAATGTGACAGTTTTTTTTCCCCTAGGATAAAGATCCCTGCAGACTGCACCACAGAGCTTAATCACAATGCTTACCTCTTCCTCCAGAGTGTGTTTGACAAGCATGACAAAGTGAGTGGTCAGACTTCTTTTCTTTCATGCAGTTTATATTTTTCATGGATGATCACTTCTGTGCTCAAATATTTGAAACATTTTGGCTCTTTTTGCTAATTCTTTCACCTATCACCTACATTTCAGCCTTAGTTATATCTTTGTTGGTTTCTGATCACTTTGCATGATCCAGGACAGAGATTGTGCATTGTCGCCAGAAGAGGTAAAGGACTTGTTCAAAGTCTTTCCGTACATGCCATGGGGTCCGGATGTCAACAACACAGTCTGCACCAACGATCAAGGATGGATCACATATCAGGGATACCTCTCGCAGTGGACGTGAGTGTAGAAACAATTTTTACACATACTCACAGACCTATTTTAGTTTCATACAACCCAAGCACTTTCACTCTAGGAGAGAAATTGTTTTTCTAAACACTGAACGTCTTACCCATGTAAATGTAAAGCAAATGCCTCTGGACTCTTCATGACTTCTGTTGTTTTCTGTGGTAGGTTAACAACATATCTGGATGTACAGCGTAGTTTAGAATATTTAGGGTACCTGGGCTACTCCATCATCTATGAACAGGAGTCCCAAGCAGCTGCCATTACAGGTGAGACATTCAGATGTTTTGTGACTTGTAGAAGTGTGTCGATTGTCTTATAGAAATTAGTAGTGGACAGATGAAAGTGGCACTGATCACTATATTACTTTTGCTTCAGTCATGTATTAAACTTTGTTTTGTATCAGTTATTGCGTAATGCATGAACATTACTGAATGGTTCCATTGTTCATGATATATTCTTTGCTCTTTCAGTGACGCGTAACAAGCGCATTGATTTGCAGAAGAAACAGACCCAGCGCAGCGTTTTTCGCTGCAATGTCTTGGGGGCACGGGGCAGCGGGAAGAGTGGCTTTCTTCAAGCTTTCCTCGGAAGAAATCTGCAGGTTGGTGAAAATCAGCAATTAAAGTCCTTATAAATTGGTACTTTGAATTTAAATCTTTAAGTAAAATTTTATATTTTTTAATAAGCCAATTTAAACGATGATGTGTTTTCAAATTTGAAATTTAGATTTCAGGTATATATTATTGGAAAGCATTGTAGACACGAAATTGTATTCATTGTTGTTTGGATTTATTTTACCTCACTTCTTGGATTTCATGCAGAGATTGGAAGATTTCCAAGACAAGTTTTAACTGAATTACGGGTGCTTGGGAACCTGGTGTCAGTTTCACATCGGAAAAAACATGGAAGAATCCATGAATGGTGTTTGTTATTGACCTTTGTTTATTTTTCACCACAGCGACAGAAGAGGATCAGAGAAGACCACAAGTCCCTATATGCCATCAGCACAACCTACGTTTATGGCCAGGAGAAGTACCTGCTAGTAAGAGACATTCATTCAGAAGAATCATTGTATCGTCTGTTTTTTGGAATACTGATATAAAATCTTATTGTGTCACACTTCACCGTGTAGTAGTACACTATGTGATGTTAATCCATCCATCTGTACCTCTTTTTCTGTTCCCTGTTTTGTCTACACACTAAAAGCTCAATGAGGTGATGCCAGATTTTGACTTTCTGTCAGAGGCCGACTTGGCCTGTGATGTAGTCTGCCTGGTGTATGACATCAACAATCCACGCTCTTTTGAATACTGTGCCAAAGTGTACAAGGTTTGAAAATGACAAGTTCAAAACACAAAAATGTTCATCAGAAAGTGTAAATGTAGTGATAACATTAAATACTTGTGTTTGGCAGCAATACTTCATTGACAGCAAGACACCCTGTGTGGTGATTGCTGGCAAATTGGACCTGCACGAAGTACGGCAGCACTACAGCCTTTCACCGCACGAGTTTTGCCGCAAGCATAAGCTCCACCCACCACAGCCATTCACGTGCAACACGACAGAGGCACCCAGCAAAGACATCTACACAAGACTCACTACCATGGCCATGTATCCGTGAGTATTAAGCATCTCTTGCATTATCCTTTTAGTTCTGCATCCTTATCCACTATGCCTATATTTTCCCATGTGCCTCCACTTTTACCTTTCTCTGGATGTTTGTATCAGAACAGGCAGTGAAATGTTGCCCTTAAATATATTTTGGGATCAGCCACCCACTGCACATAGTAGAAAACAACTTTAGTTTCCTCACTCCTCTACCTAACCCCAAAACTCTACTCTGTGTGTGTGTTCATTGTGTGTGTCTGTGTGTCCCTGCCTGAAATCCATTGATGTCAATCTTTTGATTTAATTGACCCTGTAGATGCCTTGTCCTCTCAAAACTCTCTGATCAGATTAAGTTGATTAACAGTCAGTGAGACTTTTCCAATGAAATTTTAACAGTCCAGAAATCCTGTTTAGATGCTGATGCTTTATCTTCATTAGCAGGTTATTGTTGATACATTGGGGGGAATTTGTCACAGAGGGGTTGTGGTGATAAGACAGAAAAACTGATTTTGAGAGATTTTTGCACATTGTTCTCCAGTCAGACTATTACCTCCCATCTTTGTAGTTTACCTCTCCTTTTGTTTCCTTGTGCTTTTCCTTTAAGCTTTGGCTGCAGTTTGTCATAGATGTTTGCTTGTCAGTGCTTTGATTAAAGTAAGAGCTGAGGAGGTAGTGTTACAGGTTTCAGCTCAGAAGTAGGTCCTACTTTAATCCAGTTTAGTGCTTAAACATGATTGAGTTCCTTTTTTTTATCCTGGCAGCTTTGGCCTCCTCCTCTTTCTATGTTTGTTTTTTGTGGTACATGTTGTATTTCTATGGTGGTGAATACACACATTTTTGTGTATCTTTCTGCAGCCACATCCGCCTCCGCTGCATGTGTGCCAGCAACAGGTGTACCTATTGCCTGTGTCAGAACCTCCTCAAGTTGGAGCTGCTGCGCAATATTAGGGCCCAACTCCGCAGGGTCCTTTTCAACAGGTTCATACTCAGAATAAGCTCTAGTGTTTTAACATAGACTCATCCCTCCCCTCTGTCTCTCATCCTGCTCCAGGATGGGTCACAGACAGGCTCCTTTCCACCTAAGCTCTCTAACAGTTTTGATGGTGACAGCTCCTTTCCTTCCCTTCAGTGCTCAGATTCACTCAGCATATCCACTGCGGGGATATATCTGTGCTACCTTGAACCATATAGTCAGCCATTAGTATAGAACTATGCCTGTGTTTTTTGCATTTTTGTGCTCAGGTACAGCTTGTGGATTGTTGTGGATGCTTGATTATTTTTTTATTCTTTTATTTTTTTCGTTAAGTGCCTTTGCCCCCCCACCCTCACTAAATATTTGGAAATCAAGTTGCGCTTAACAAAACACGCTAAGGTAACGGGCTGCGTCTGTCCTAAGCTTAAGAATATTATTATAGTTATTGGCTTAGTTGTATTTCATTAGAGACAGCCCAGGGAACTTTCCGAATAGAAAACTTCCCCTCACAATCAGTGAAATGCTGCAGGTAATATACTTCATCCTGTCAACTCATCAATAGTTGGTCAAAACCTGGAAAAATGCAGTTATCAGTATAAAGTGTGTTATCATTTTTTTCCTTGTATATTTTTGCATTATTTTTTTCTAGTTCTGCGCAATGTGTCATATTTTTAAACCCAACGATTAGACACTTTTGCGAATACAGCCTCAGATTTACATGTTGCTTTGCGTCCAAATCAAAATTAAATGAAATTTTATTCACTTTGTCAAATACTTCAAGCCAATTGGTCATGCTAGATCCTGGTCTCTACAATAAGCAGGTGGGCTGGCAGGAGCAATGTCACACAGAGCTGTGACCATGCTGTGCCAGCTAACACATTGGCTGCTAGTAAGGGAGGTAACAGTGTGTCAGAATGTGTGGAAAAGTCATTTGCTTGAACAGTATGAAATACTGAGCCGCATGCATAAGGAACTATTGTAAAATTAGAAGATGTAAAATTTGCTATTGAATTAATATGTTGCTTAGATGTAGCATGCTGTAATACACCAAATCCTTTTTTGGGGGGGTTATTTGATGCTCGCCAAATATTAAGTCCACTCATGAAGCACTGGAAAATAAAAAAATAAATTAAGTTTCATGCAATGAAAATTCATTTTACATTTCAGGTGTGAAAATTCTCGATTATGTGTTAAAAATGACCCATAAGCGTCTTTGTGGAGTGGTGTTGGCTCATAAATGTCCTGCAGTGGATATGCAAACAGTAAATCTTGACTAACAAACATGTTGTTTGTGCAGAAAATGAAAGAAACGCATCCACTTGGTTTGCATTTCATTCAAGCTGAAAACCTCATCGAACTCTGCATGTTTGGCATGTGATTGAAGTATTAAAATTCTTCCTGCCTATCGATTTCTTTATGGCACCAGCCTTTATTGATTATCAAAAATTATTCAATTGATTATCTGTGAAGTTTTCAGTCTTTTTCATCTCTCCCCCCCCCCCCCAGTCTTCAATTCACATTATTTATTTATTTCAACAGAAAAATATTACTTTCATTGTGCTTTACACCTTGTGCACACCCCAAATTATAACATCATGTCCATTGCATCTCCTGGGGGTTGGGATTTCATAAATGTAGAAGTCTGATGTCTCAAAGCAAAATGTTTTATTGTTTGTATTACACTGTACCAACTACTGTGTCATTTCATTCTCTTTTCCTATTTTGTATTTCCTCTCTTTGTGTTTCTGCTTCTACTCTATAGGTGTCCGTACACATGTTTTTGGCAGCCCCTCTTTCTCTTCCTCTTGCATGTACTCACCCTCTGATAATCTTCTTGCTGTATAAATTGCATGGCTCTTGTGTTTCCCCACCCTTGTCTAACTAATGGTATGTCTCAGTCCTCAGTAAAATATTGCCATCTTCTGGCAGTTGGGAATAGTTTTTGTTTCATCAGTCCATCTTTAAATTAAAGAGAGCTTGGTGTTTTGGATAGAACTCCTGGGGGTTAAGTGTGAAAGGCTGTTAATGGTTTTGGATGGGCCAGTAGTATGTCAATGATAAGGAAATTTTAGTTAAAAAAAAAAAGAATTACCCCAAAATGTCCTGGATGCTGGATTAGACAGACCTACATACTTTAGTGTTGCATCATGCACTAACCCTCTTGATGCTTTTTTTTTTTTTTTTTTTTTTTTTTTTTTTACTTTGATACTTAATAGAGTGCAACTAAAAAGGCTGTGCAAGGACTTAACACAGCACAATGACTGGCTAAAGTGTTTTCTAAAAAGTGGGTTAGGTTGTCAAGGATTATGCTGATAGGTATTCACTTCACATTGTGATCCAAACCATCATGCAAAATGTGCAATATTAAAATAAGCAACAATAGCGTCAAGACTCCAGAGCCACTGTGTTCAAAAAGATGAATATTTACTGAACATGAAGTGCGAGTCCCTGGTGACCACTGTTAAATTTACCCTTAACAGACAGTGTCTGAAAATATAAAAAAAAAAGGAGAAGGGAAAAATGTTAAAATGAATGCAGAGTTGAGATTTATTTATATTTTTACAGAAACTCTGTGTGTTTGACCGTATGTCTGTTTATAGCTTCATTGTTTGACGTGTGCGGTGATATCTGACGGGATGGTTGCACTCGCAGTTGAGCTTCTGCTTGGAGGGTCTGGGTGATGACTGAAATGGCCTCTTTAAGGCTGTTTAGAGTTGGGTGATACTGATCAATTTAGGTGACGCAGAATCTTTCAATTAGTGCTCTTTTTGTTATTCATTTTATTGTTCATAACAAGGGCATATTTTGAAATTAAAGATTAAATGTAAATCTAACATGAATATGAGTACACTGTGGCCATTAATGCTTTGTTACTATATTTTGACAGTTAACTCCGACATCTTATCTATTGTCATATGAAGGTGTGGGAATTAGAAGTATTCAATTGGCCTTT
Organism: Remorina albescens; assembly: GCA_034769265.1. Classification (NCBI taxonomy): domain Eukaryota; kingdom Metazoa; phylum Chordata; class Actinopteri; order Carangiformes; family Echeneidae; genus Remorina; species Remorina albescens. The sequence continues at coordinate 6,741,125 of CM068493.1, forward strand.
TTTTTTTTTTTTATACTAGACAGTGCCGTTGGGGGGCAGCCGCCCCCCAATATAATAGTAAGGGAAACACTGTTAAATATATATAAAGTAATAATAATAATGAAAAAGGAAAATGTTCAGTTAAAATGCTAACAGAAATCGTCCTTAGTTGCAGTCTTGCTCAGTATTATATTGTGGTATCACCCACCTCTACACATTATACTTGTGTGTGTGCATGCGAACACACCCAGGGCTGCTGTGTGGGTGCGAGCGTGAGTGTGTGCGAGGCCACTGGGCTGGCTCCTGTCAGAGGAGGATTTCAGCCTGATGCAGAAGGTTTCAGCCGTCTCCAACGTGTAGGGGGTCCGTCTTTATGGAAGGCTCTGCTGAGCAGCTAATTCACTCAGACAGGTAAAGGCAGTAACCACATCCACAGAGATGGATTTTGCACCGTTGGGAAAATGCCCCCTGCCCCCTCCCCAATACACAAACAGGTTGTCAGAGCATCATTTGGTTAGTTTTTATTGATGTTGATGTCCTGCGGGGTGACAGAGAAACGCATTTGGTGTGTGCTTCAGTGTGTGCTTGTGCAATTTCAGCCATACAGCAACATATAATACCTGGATTTCTCTTTCTGCTTTGCTTTATCCTCCTTTGCTTTGTTCATAAAGTTACCTTGATCACATGGTTCACAGTTCACAGTTCCTTATTGTTTCTTCAGGTGGTGTTGCATTTGGTTGCTTAGGTGGTAACTTAGTGCTACTGTGCCCTGCAGGTGTCAGAATTTGTGTTTTTGTCATGAGTGAATGCTTTTTGAATTCACTTTCATACCATTAGTGTTGTGTCCTTTCATCTCAGTTTACTCTTGATCACGGTTGCATTGGTCTACTTTCATCGTAGACTGGGCATTATTTTTTGTCTTCTTGTTCTAGACACCTCCCGGCTTTCATACAATTTCAGCAATGTATTAATTGTAATTTTCAATCTTTTTCTGCCTCCCAATGCAATTTAGTGCAGCTGCTTCTCATAGTTCCATATCTTTTCTTCTTTTCACCCAACCGCTTTTGTCCTGGTTCCCCAATTCAAAGCCAAATGGCAAAGGAAAGCATTCGTTCCTGTTTCAAGTGGGCATCTCAGGGCGCTGATATTGGTCATTTAAGGTCCTGATTCAGGGACTTTCCACAGCACATGACTTTGATTTGTCATTTATCAACTCAGTCTGCTGTGGTTTTACAAATGATTAAAAACAATATTGGAACCTCAGTGTTTCATGCTGCTTCCTGTTTTTCTTGCCTTTTCCCACTAACCTGCTGTTTGTCTTGGTCTTCCTCTCGCAGGCACATGGCTCAGGCAGACCTGAAGAACTCCACCTTCTGGCTGAGGGCGAGCGTTGGTGCCACTGTGTTTGCCGTGCTAGGCTTTGCCATGTACAGAGCACTACTCAAACAGCGGTGATCCAACAACATGACACAACTATTTCCTCCTCTGGTCCCTCTGTTGACTCTGCCCCTCCCCTCCTACCTGAAAGACTCAAAGACTGGCTAACCAACCAACCAGGCCCATTGCCTCAGACCCAAACGCCACCACCTCTCCTTCCTGTAATGCAAGGGAAAAAAAATTAGCAAGATCATGGCTACATTTTATATGTATTTGAAAATAAAGAGTGTGGTTTGGTTTTTTTGAAATATAACTTATCCATCGGTCAATTTGTAAATGCTGCCATTCTGTCATCTGTGTGTCTAGTGCAGATCAGACCCTGGTAGTCACTGGATGTTTTCAGCTGATCCAGTCTTTTCCTTTTTTCCTCAGGTCAGTATTATTAGTTAGATGGTTGGAGACCAGAGAGAGGCAGCCATACACAGAAACACCACAAAGGGACTTCTGTTAATAGATGTGTATATGCAGTGTAACATGTATGTATTCTTCGTCAGTTTTAGGATTGGACCTGTAGACACCATCACAAGAGAGAACACCCGACACAGGAGGTGTTGGGACAAACAACACCCCATCTAACATTAGAGCGATCATGTCATGCACTTATTTTTTGTGTTTAATTTATTAACCTGTTTATTTGTTTTCTTTTTTTCCCTTTTGACTGCACTGCATGAAACAGATGGAGGGATTTACATTTCCCATGTATTTTTTTGTATTAAATATTATTGAAGCTGTCTTCTAGGTGTATCACTTATGACTATCTGCTTCTGTTTTTATTTTTCTGGTTTTGAAATAGAGCTTTGTCCCTCATCTTATATTTTTATGAAATCAGAGTCACCATCGAGCAAGGGGCTATGCTGTTAACAGGCATTAAGTGCACCTTTCCCACCTTAAAACTATGAAAGTGTTTCTTCTCATTCTTTCCTTTTCCAGCATTTACAATAAAGAACAGGAACTGGCACATCTGTATGTGTGTTATTGGATGAAACGAGTTAATTTCACAGAAAAAAGGAAAATGAAATGATTTTAAATATCTGTAATAAATGACATTTACACCCTCTTCTGTCATTGTGTTTGTGTTCAGTAGTGGATTCAGTAATTCCATAAATTGATGTGTGAATTAATGCAAGAACTGTTTTGTTGTAACTGGGACTTTTGAGAACTGGAATGGAGAAGTGTGTGCCTGATGAGGATGTAAATCATACTGGTTTCACTCTGTTAGAGGAGGAAGTGACATGACGGACACAGGTAGAAAGAAATCCACACAAATGGTGTCCAGTGTGAAATTACCAACATGTCTATAGATGGGACCACGTTATTGTTTGAAGGCTTCCTGCAGAAAAGAAAAGACACTTTGGTATGTTACATTTTTTGAGGTATATCATATGAGAATATATTTTTTTTTAAGAATTGTACTTACTATATATACTTTTCTGTCTTTAGAAAATCAGATGGGTGACATATTGGTTTAGGCTTCAAAATGCAACCTTGTTCTTCTATACCAAGGAGAATGGCAGCGCTGTAAGTACAAATTTGAAATCCCTTAAATTCTATTTTCAGGAAAAAAAGATCATGTTTGTTCTGTTAAATTGTTAAGATCTTGCATTTTACCTCATTTATAAAGCCAAAAGCACAAACTAAGAGGATTGTCAGTGTTCGTTCCTTTCAAGGTTCAAACATAATGTTGACATTACTCTCCTTACAGTCACACTTGAGAGGCTATTACTACATTTACACAGTAAGTCCTTCATCATTCATTTGAGGTGATTTGTGTGAAATTGCTTTGCAGTTTAAGAACATTTACTTCTGCTTTTCCATACTGTAAACTCAGTAAAACAATCAGAACATTATGAATCATTGTTATTGATCACAGTACCAATAAGTAAGTTGTCTTATTACATTTTACCAGCTGCAACATTAGTACAATTTACACATTTATATATCAATACTATGATCCAACAATATGTTCTGAAAATTCAGAAAAATTTGTTTTTTGGTTCTTCACTGTTGGTAGATGTTAACAATATTTGAGGACTTTGGGTATTTCTACTTGTGGTATTGCTACATTTACCTAATTTATACACTATGTATCCAACCACCTGTTGGTTCAGGTGCAGTCAGTCCGAGAGGTCATGAGAGCCGACAGCAAACGCTTCATGTTTGAGATTGTCATGACAAGTGGAAAGAGAAAAATGTTGGTGAGTCACGATGGTGATCTGTTTTCTTATTTAATGTGCATCGTAAAACTTCCTCCAAACCGCTGCATTTGTGTATTTGTAGGCAGCAGAGACAGAAGCTCTCAGGAAAGAGTGGGTTGGACACCTCTGGCAAGCCATGCATCTCTCTACTTCTGTGGTTTCAGAGGCTTCGGGCACACAGTAGGTAGAAATATCAACACTGGGTCCCACAGGACTTGGTTCCTTAACAGGCATTTGGGTGTTTTTCATCTGTTCTTACTGTAGTCCCCTTCATATAACTGACGTTGCACTCGCTCTTCTCCTCAGCCCTGAAGAATCTCAGCTGCGAGACAGAATTAACAGTATCACACCCATCTGCTCACGCAGTGAGAGTGTGATGGACTCTCTGCCTCCTCGGCCTCTCTCAGCTCCTGACCCTTCAGTCCTCGTCCGCTGTGAAACCGGGAGCAAGGCCTCCCCTATTGACACATCGGAGGACGAGGAGGAGGCCATATACCTAAACACATCATCTGCCTTTAACTACCAGTATCAAAATGGTAAACATATATGTTTTTAAATTAAATTAATCATGAACCGTGTTGATTATTCAGCTTAATGTTGATAAATGTTTTTTTTTCAGTTGACAGTCTCAAAAATCCTCAGTGGTCCAGTGAGCTGAGCGACACAGAGGACAGAGAAGAAGGAGACTATGACGTTTTGGCAATTAGAAACAGTATGAATATACTTTAACATCTAAGTGTAACATTTAGTATATTGAATGGTGATTAAACTGATCCGACCATATGTGACTTTTCCTCAGAGACCTGTGAGAGCAGCGGGTCACCAGAGATGGAAGAGGGTGTGTACGACGTTCCTCTCTCTTACAGGAGGTCTGCTGAATACCAGGGTGAGGTCATTTATATTTACTTCACTCACAGCAGCTTGTGATGAAACACCTGGTCACAGCAAAATAATGAAGTGTTTTTGACTTATTATTTATTTCAGACCAAGTGGAGAGCGTTTATGACACACCAAGCTCTTTATTGAGGAAGATGCCTGATCACACAATAGGTAGATCCTGTTTCCAGTTATTGCCTTTGCTCACCTTGAGAAAAAACTTATTTTAACTATATTCATCAAAGTCACCAAAGTCACCTGTGCAACAGATACAGACATTTTCTTGTCTGAAAGTCTTTCAGCTGTTTCTCTCTGGTTGCAGAGGAGAACAGCAATGAGGAGCTCTACTGGATGATCTGATGTCCAGTCTGACGAGTCGAGGACACGACTCTATACAGAAGATTGTTGCAGCATAATATCCTCATCTTTGTATTTATTGAGTTCAAATAAGGTTTGTCACCTTTGTTAAATGTTATGTGAGACAACATACACAATAACAGAAACATTCAAATTTGATATTTATTCCAGCACTGTCTATCCAAGACCAAAAACCACACATCAGTTATAATTGTACATATATATATAGAGAGAGATTTGAATTGTGGGTCAGCTACACTATGGCTCGCAAGAATGAAATGATTCATTTACTTGTTACCTGGTTCACAGTTTATTATTCACCACAAACACAGATATTTCTATATTCCACACTTTTCACTGGCTTTAAGTTTAAAGAAATACAAAAACAGGTCTTGTTGCAGGTACACAATGAGATTGAAATAAAACTTAGCCATGCTAACGCTTATTGTGAGCAGTTTCATATATCATCTTCTACTATTCTTATAGAATGTATCTATTGAAATTTCCTCTCTATTAGATTTTTTTTCTGTGAGTATTAATTTTGTGAAACATAACTATGTCGATATTAAGTCAGTGAAGCAAGTGACTGGTCACATAGTGTCCGTTTACTTCTCAGAAACTCGAGCTGGTGAAGGTTGGTAAAGATGCTTGTAAACAGAAAATTATTTACTCTAATGTACACATTATATTCAAAAAAATACACTATATTTACAACACTGCATTCCCAGAGAAGAATTAAAGAGATATGTAATATCACCAGATAGTAATATAGTATGTACATATCAGTATCAGTATTCATTAGATCATAATAATACAGTACTGCAAATAATAGGTTGAATGAAGGAAAAACCAGGCTTATGTAACAAGCAATGCATAAAAGTGATTTGTGCAATCTCAATATGTTTCACAGCAAGAAGAAGAATATTTGGATATCAAATTAGGAAACAATAAATCTGCTCCAGTGAGCAGTCTTGAGTTTGGATAAATTCTACATGTTCATTGTCAGTTAGCAAAACATTAGTATTAATATTTGGTTTATAGTATTGTTATATACACTCACGTGACAACAAAAAGGAAAAGATAGTAGATCTATAAGTATCTATATGTAGATCTAGCTCAAGATCAATGCAGCAATATTATCTAGTCACTAAACTATGATTATCCCCCCAAAAGACACGATAGTAGGGGAACAACAAGATGTAAGTTGTGAGTGTTTTACAATACATATTGTAGCTTGGACCAGCACTCTTCGATTTGAGAAGCAGCAGAGACAGAACAGGAAACTTATGTTTTTAACTAACATTTAAATTCTACCATAACAGTCATGAAATTAAAACTTTTCCTAATGCCAAATTTTATCTGGCATTTTTATCTGTTTGAAATGAGATGTAGTGCTCAAAAGATAGTTATCTGCTTTGAGGCTGGTACACCAGTCTGTTTTACCAATCACATGATCCAGACAATCAGGCCTGAGCTTGAGACTGTTCCCTGAGGAACTCCTCCAGGACAGTGATGATGCTGCAGGCTTCAGGGAGGTCACTGTGTTCTGCCCTGGCATTCTGCAGCAGCACATCACCGTTTCCACAGCCCTGTAGGAACTGGCAGCAGCGAAACAGGGCATAGTGGCTCATCTCTGCCTGTCGCACAAAGCGCTTCAGACTGTTCATATCCTGAATGGCCTGTGTGAGGACAGTGGTGGTTAAGAGTTAAAAAAGGGGAAGAGATGAGGACGAAGAATGTTACACCAGGAGTATGCCAAGAGGAAGTGAGAGCTATTATCCAGGGTTTCTCTATCAAGACTAGATTACTTTTTGTCAGTGCAGAGACAGAAAGGAAACAAGAACAGAAAGAGAGGGGCAGCTAAATTTGCCTGAAATGGCTTGATCAACTTTTTGATCAGCGCTAATTTCCCATGAGATTTTAGTTGCTCCAATGAGATTTTGCTGCTTTTCTTTGTCTCATGTGAGAATAAACTAACATCTTTGCATTTTAGGAAGATGCTTCAATAAAACAAGAACTTTGAAGATGTCTCTAAGGGCAATGGGCATTTTTTTACACTGTAGACTGTCTGTATGTTTATATTCCCACCTTAAGTTTGAAGTTCTCCAGAATTTGTCTGAGCAGGAAGGGATTACAGCGCTCTGCAGCATTTACAAATGCCTTAATCCAGTCGTCACAGAAACGATTACTAACTGAAGGGAGAAAACATCTTTGTCAGGTTTTTAAGACTTGGGCAATTAATAGAAACAAATTATCGATTCTTCCTCAAGTGCTGTGGAGCATGAATTACCAGTGTTGGAGAGAGTGGGTGGGCTGGTGGAGCAGTCTATAACCAGGTCAGACTGTGTGTCCTCTGAAATGGCCTTACACAGAGAAGCAGTTGTGGTGTCCTGCTGGGACAGACCCTGTAAACTGGCTGCTTTAATGAACCTGGTACAACAAGGGTACAATAAACATTAAACATCAGACAAACCATACAATTGTGCAGTTATGGGTACTGGCGTCTGACTCACCGGGACACGTCTGCCTTTGTGCGCTCGTCTGAATTGATGACATCCACATGTGTGTGACTCAGAGCCTTTAAGCAGAAAATTTCGTGGCTTAAATGAATTATTCTGGAGAAGTTTTATGTTAGTATATAAGCAGGATTCAAGTTAGAGCTAAATATATCAATAAGATCAAATTCATAAATTATATGAAAGCAATATAAATTTATTGATTTATACATTATATAATTAATATTTCGCAGATTTGAATCTTAATTCTATTACCTGTTTGTTTGGTTTTTTTTAGAACATACCCTAGTTATAAAAAATTACTCACAGCATGTAACAGGAAACTGATGTTGCCCTGGACCAGCTGCACAACTCTGTAAATGTGCATGACAGATTCCTCATACCACCGACACAGATAGGGACGCACCTCCGTCTCAAGATTGTGCAGCTGATAACCCAGAGAGAACAAACCAATTCTGCATTAATAATATAAAAATTAATCTTCAGCTTCATTCTGTTGTTATTATAGTCACATACCTCTGGGGTTTGCAGGCTGCTATGCAGGCCTTGGACATATTTATCCAGCTCCAATCTAAATTTGTGTTGAGTCAAGGAGTTGGAACTATTAGTTGACTCTCTGTGCAAAGATAAAATTATGTGAAAGCACTTTAACAATGCAGGAAATGCAGACATTGCATGGTGTATCACTTAAGCTAACATGACTATGCAAAGGATATAAGTTCAGTCCTTTTTCAGAGCCACCCATAAAACAGATGACATATCCATTCCCATCAGTATCAGGCTGTTCAGGAGACCTTTCCTGCTCCAGCAGACAGCAGTAGCAGCCGACAGCCTCCTCTGGAACACTGAGAGTAAATTACCAACACATTTATATTCACACCAATTTTTTTTCTCCGTCTGGCCTTTGCTTTAGTATATGTAAATTGATTACCTAAGTTCAACAGTGGCGATGTTGCCCATGCCTCCAAGCAAGGCTCCTTTGCTCAGCCTCCTTGAAATGTAGGTGCGCAGCTCAGGTTCAGCCTCTGATGGCAGGCTGCTGTCAATCAGGGTAAGGCTGTTAGCAAAGCAGAGAGTTGGGGTGAGACAAGCAGTCAGTGAGGGTGAGGAGGAATTCAGAAGCCACTCAAGTCAATGGAGAGGAGATGGAGAAAGCTGATGACCAAAAGCCACAGTGAATACAACACACAACTGAGTCACAAAGTTGTAACCGTGCTTTTCCTAAAGAAGGCATTTAGCTGCTGGTTTACACTGTATAATAATGCACCCAGGCATTTAAAGGAGTTTCATTCACTTTTTGTCAACTCAATTTGATTTGAAAATGGCAGAGATCTAAAGGTGATGTAACTCAGCAGCACATCAATGAGCAACCAGAAAAAAGTTACAGATGAAAACACAACTGATTCCATGTTGAATGGATTTCCTGTGACAACGTTTGGTTACACCAATTCACAACAAGGAAAGCCAAAGAGAAACAACCACTGAAAGCAAGGAGAATGTAGATTGATGGCTCCTTCGTTACCTAAGGTCATCCTGACTGGTTGTGGAGTCTGCTCTTCTCTGGTTCCATGCCACATTTTCCCCAGAAGCCTCAGATCTAAGACAATTCACAGTTTACTCATCACCTGCTTTGTTTAATGGACACATCTGGCTTTACCTGCCTGAGTGTCGCTGTCAGCAGGATCAGAAGCAGGTGACTAAACAATATAAGACTGCTCTAAGGTCAGTCATTGACAGTATAATAAGCGATTCACATTGATACAGAAAAAAAAACAAAACAACTGCTAACACACCAGGGATTATTTTTCCAAGTAGGTAGAATAATAGCTGTGTGCTGTCCTGAAGAATACGGTGTAAAACATTATCATTTAGAAATAAAAAAAAAACAAAAAACTGCAGCACAGCTGTCATCCTATGGCAACACCAGCTGTCCAAAACAGAAACGGCGATGCGTAATATCGACCATTACCTTGTGCCTTGGTAAAGATATATGGCGTAGTAGCAGTTCAGCTGGGATTTCTGGCTGTATCCGGCAATTTCTTCGCTATCGAAATCATCTCTGTCTTCCACGTCGATTGAGTCCTGGAAAGACGATGTTTGGGAGGTAAACATGGTCCTACTGCTGCGAAGAGGAGGAAAGCAGCCGGCTACAATGGCATACACCCGTTTAATTGTTTGCCTCTGCTATTTTGGTAGATACGGGTTGTTGATGTTGATGTTGATGTAAACAAGCATAGACCACAACAACACTGGTGGGTCAGGTACCACCTTTCTCGCTTGTATGACTACTGCGCGTGAGCCCTTTAAAATATGTCCGTCTGGCACCAATTCCTCATGTTGGTTCCGAGGCAAGCATCCCATTGTCCTCTCCATGGTCCTCTTAGTGTTTCCATGAAATTTCCTAGTTGTACATTTGTACAAAGAAGATCTTTGAAGAAGTTTTGTGAACATCTTTAAGGGACATTTTAAGTCTATATTGCTTCCCCAGCAGGCATCAGTAATGCACTTTATTTATTGGTAAAATTTGCTCTCACGTCAACAAATTTATAATTTTAAACAATATGTATATACTTTATTATTTGACTGCCACAGTTTTCTTCACAATAAAAAAATACTGTAAATTTTTTTCCAGAAAATTAAAAAAAACCAAAACATTTTAAAATTAAAATTAAAACACAAACACGTTGATTTTCTTTGTAGTTGTCCTTTTGGTGGTTATATGTTGTTATCTTTTTGTTGAAGTTATTTTTATGATTCTTCTTCCATCTGTTTTGTAAAATCTCCATTAGGTTTTTTGAATGTCACTGTAGTTATTTGAAGTTTTGAGTCATTTTGTTCCTCTTATGTGAAGTGGTTAGGATTTCTTGGAGTACTCTCAGTGTTGGTTTTTGTTGCTTTTTTTGTTTGTTTGTTTTTTTGTGCCCCTGTATTGTGATTTTACAGACTTTCCAAGAAATTTGCTGGATGGCAGCAGTAATGGCGCTGCCCAACCAGGGGACGTACTATACGTTGACGTACCATACGCTGACGTAACGTACGTTGACGTACCGTACGATGACGTACTGTACGTAAAGTCTGTCAGGCAGTTAGAGAACGGGGGTAGACGCCATCTTTGTTCCCATCGGTGCTGTTGTTTCCTTGGCTGATTAACTGTCGATTAACGGGATTAGCGGGGTTGAGCCGATATTACAAGAACCATGGGAAGGAAGAAGAAAAAGCAAATGAAACCTTGGTGCTGGTATCCTTTTTCTTAATGTCACATTTACTGTAATATTTGTTCTCACCGTTAATGCCTTTGATAGCATTCTTCTCTGTTTACTAACATGACGTTGACTTTAAAAAATAATCCGAGTTTCTTGTAATCTCAGTAATATGTTGGCAAAATCGCAGTATAGTCGACATTGCAAAAAAAAACGATACGTAACTATATCAAGATATTGAAATGCAGGCCTGTAATATGTAGTTGTTCCTATTAGCAACTTGTTTTAAAGTAAAGAAATAGACAACACTGTTCAGTGTTGATCAGTAAAATGTCGGTCATGTTCTTTATGTGATAGCTGAGTTTTTAAGCTTTAAGTGATCATGTTTCTCGGGCTGCTGTCTTGGCCAGGCCTCTCTTGTTTAAGGTTTTTTTTTTTAACCTCAGTAGGACTTCTTGGTTAAAATAAAGAATGTAAATTCTGTTAAGATTTACAGGGGTTTTAAACCAGTTTCCTAAACTGCAACTTCAGGTACTGTAACAGAGATTTTGATGATGAAAAGATTCTCATTCAGCATCAGAAGGCCAAACATTTCAAGTGTCACATCTGCCATAAAAAGCTGTACACTGGTCCCGGGCTTGCAATCCACTGTATGCAGGTAAGAGGAAGAAAATGATGCAAAGTGTTGAAATTAAATGAAATCTATTCAAACCATGTTTTAATAAACAGAAAACTTCGGTGTATCATTTCCTCTTCTGTAGGTACATAAGGAGACAATCGATGGAGTTCCCAATGCCATACCCGGAAGGACAGATATTGAATTGGAGATATATGGCATGGAGGGTATTCCAGAAAAAGACATGGAGGAAAGAAGAAGAGCACTAGAACAAAAAAATCAAGGTATTGGCAACAAAATACCATAACCTGCTGTCATTTGGTCTGTTTTGAAGACTGATTGTGCTCCTTCCTTTCCTCAGATACTCAGAAGAAAAAGCAGAACCAGGATGACTCTGATGATTATGATGAGGATGATGAGCCTGGACCGTCCTTCCAGCAGCCTGCTGCAGGCCAGCCACAGATAGGCTACATCCCTTCCCTCACACAGACTGGCATGCCTCCTGGCTCTGCTGCTCCAGGGATACCACCAGGCAGCTACTCAGGTGCAAAACAGTGACACAGCTTCTGCTACATTATGTTGACAAGCATGTTGACTGTAGTATGTATTAAAATACATGTCCTAAAAATTTAAAAGGCTCTAATACTCAATGTGATTAAGGTTTTTGAAACCCTCTTAATAATACAGTTAAATTAGGAAAACTCAATTTTATGACTTTAGCTGTGCTCACATATTGTATGTTGTTTGAACAATAATAATAATAACTTATTTAAATTTCCATTTTATAATCTACTTCAAATGTTTGTCAAGGAAAAATAGATGATGCCTATGGAATTTAACTCTGGAATATAAATACCTTAACTATGCTCAGTGGTTACTTCAATAGAAAGGTATCAATTTAACTTGTAGATTGTACTTAATGGTACCAGAAGGTGTTTCTATTGTTCTGTTCACAGCATTTCTGAAAATAAGGGAAACATGAAGAAAAGCATTTCAATATAATGCAGTCCAGTGTAACAGGTATTCCATAAAACAGTGTAGATGAGGTGACTGGGGAATGATTTTGTTATGTGGTAAAGCATGTGATTTTCTAAAAATGAATCTCCCTTGTTTTAGGCATTCCTCCAATGATGCCAGGTGTGCCACCACTTATGCCAGGAATGCCTCCTGTGATGCCTGGAATGCCTCCTGGGTAAATGCTTGCCATTATTATTGAAGACTAAAGCAATTTTTTATCAGTGCCTTCGACATTTAACTATACATTTTAAGCACATTTTTCCTTTTGTATTTAGAATGATACCAATGGGTGGGATGATGCCTCCAGGCCCAGGGATGCCTCCAATGATCCCAGGTGTGCCACCAGGTAACCATTGCTCTTCCATTATACACCTTCCAAGGCAGTCCATGTTATTTCCCCAAATGCAAGTGACTGTCAGTTTTTAAGGAAAATTTTTGTAGTATGTAATAAGTTTTTTGTTGGTGTCAGGGATGCCTCCTCCAGTGGGCCACCGCCCAGGTATCACACACATGGCTCAGGTCCCCCCTGCTGCAAACATGCTTACCAGACCTGCTGTTCCTGCTGCCTCTGCACCTTCAGCACAGCCAGATGTCACCAAACCTTTATTCCCCAGTGCTGGACAGGTACAAGTTCACCATTTACTCCTGTAAAATTTCAATCTCCCTCAGCACTTAATGGAGCATAACAATGTCTCCTCCTGTTGAATGTGAGGTGTTTAATTAGCTGGCTGTACTCACACAGGTCTATGTGAAGGAGAATTTACCAAGAAAGTGATTTAACTCAAGGATATATATATATATATATATATATATTTTTATTTTATTTTATTATTTTTTTTCCTCCTATTCTCCTACACTCTCCTATTCTTTACTTTTTCCCCTGTGCTACAGATGAACAGTCGGGTTGCAAGTACAAGTGCAGGGTCATCAAGTGCAGACTCAGATTCCGCTTCCCCTAAAGCTCTGTTCCCAATCACATCTCAAGTACGCAGCTGTCTGTCTGCTCTACACCCTGCAGCTTTACAATTGGCATGCACACAGTTGTGTATAATTTGCCTGTGATGTACTTGGGAAGATAAATACTGTTTTATTTGTCAAAGCTTCTTAAGCAAGAGGTGACTAAGTATAACTATTTATGTGCGCATTTACTTTTCTTTTGCTACAAATCTGCATTCATAACATAATCTTTCAAAATTAGCTTTGTTAACGCAGTAGTGATTTATGCAGATTTGTAAAATGAGCTTCTTGTTTCTGAGCTGCTCTAGGACAATGTAGCACAGCATGCTCTTTTGTTTTTTCTGCAGGCTTGAAGAATAAGGTTTGGTCATACATTACTGGATTACTCTTCTGTTTGTACTGATAACTGAGGCACCTATATGTCAGTGTGGGTGCCCTCCCTTTTATAGGCTTGGCATTATCATGCTCACAAATGAAATGATCAAAGTTCAGTAAAAAAAAAAAATGTTTGAGATGTGAACGTAATGTCCATTTGATTCTGTGTACAAACAACAATGTTAATGCCAAGACTACAAGCAACCAAATATTAACTTCAATCATGGGAGTAACCTCTAAGTATGACTAGAAGTGATCCCCATGTAGAATTTGAATGTATTTCAGTATAGTGTGACGTGTGTTTCTTTCTCCTCTCAGAGTCAGCAGACAATGTCAGGGTCTCCCCACCCTCCCCTTTCTACCTCCTCTGACCTCTCAAAGCCCACATTCCCGGCCTACACTCAGGCCACTGCAACTGTAGCCAGCCCCAATGGTGGCAACAGTACAGTATCCAGACCTCCCTCTACTGTAACCAGTAAGCCTGCCACACTCACCACTTCCAGTGCAACCAGTAAGTTGATCCACCCTGATGAGGATATTTCGCTGGTAAGTAGCTTTGCTGGAACTGTTTGTCTTTTTACTTTTCACAGTAAGTAGTTGCATAAGAGCTTATCAATTACAGCAAGTCAATATCACAATAGTCAAGGATAACATTTCCTGGAATAGAAATGATTGATTAATTTAACTTTTTCTATTTATGAATCCAGGTTGAACTACAGAATTTAAGTGTCAAATTATTCCTCCATGTTTATGCTTTCTGTGTCCTGTAGGAAGAGTTGCGGGCTCAGCTACCCAGGTACCAGCGCAGTGTTTCCTGTCCAGCCCAGGCCACTGCTGCTGCCGCCCCATCCGTGGGTTCTGTCGGTGGTATGATGGCTCCTCAGCCCAGCCTGAGACATCCCATGCCAGGTATACACACCTCTGCTACTAGTTTAGAAAAGAATCCAAAATGTTTTCAACATTCAGTTGGTTTGTGACAAACACAACTGTTAGCTGGTGCTGAGTATAAAACTTTACAGCCTCATAGAGCCTCTACTCGGCAGCAGACCTTATTTTACTTTAGCTTGGTCATAAAGTAAAAGCAATGTGTGTGATGCCAGTTCTGATTATAAAACCAACAAACCTCTGTTCTCACAGGCCAGTATGGTAGTCCACCACAGGGGATACCAGGTTACATACCAGGAGGGATGCCTCCATATGGACAGGCCCCTCATGTGGTTCCCCCAGGTTACCAGGGAGCCCCTCCCCGGCCATCCATGGGTATGAGACCCCCTGTCATGTCTCCTGGAGGCCGCTACTGAAGCCTGCCTTCCTCTCTTCTATAGGTTTGGAGACTCAACCCTTTTCTAATGTCCTCAGATGCTAGTAGTGAAACCAGTATTGGTATTATAGAACCACGATGCACTGTTTATTCTACTACTGAGCTATGAGGAAGAGACACTGAATAAACAGTAAACAAAAGAGCTATAAAAGCATCACAGAGCGCATGGGAAATATTTACACTGTACCTAACCAAGACTATCAACTGTTGTTTCAAACTATATTTGTCCTGTGGCTTTTTTCCTTCTCATGTTTCATTTAGGTGTATAGAAGTGTAATAGATATGGTTCGTAGTGTTGTGAAGGCGCTGGAGTTACATGGGCAGTACGCACCCTTTATCAAGGCAAGTTATGTAAATATATTTCTGTTCTAAGCTAAACAGTGAGGCCTTCACAGCACATAGTGCTGTTGGACTTTGTGTCCCCAACTTTGTTTGGTGAGGGCTTCAAGTAACTATTATGTTTATTCTGGTTTGTGTTATTAATTTAAGGAGGAAATACTCCTTTAACCGTAAATAGATGAAGTGGTATCTGTATTGCTGTAAAACTGTTCTGTAATAAAATGTGGCAAAAATTTAAGACTCTTCTTTGCGGGACGTGTGTGGGAAAAGACGTCATGGCAGGTTTGTACTCCAGTAATAAACTGTATGCTGACTGTTCCTGTTGTGTTGTAAGAATGAACAATGAAAACCATAGCAGAATTGCTTTATTTGTTTAAAATTAAAAATGTTAAGTATTTTCTTTTGACTTTAAGCACTATATTGAATTTCTTTGGTTGATGCTCTGTACATGGCACTGGCACACTAGCCTTTGACACACTGAGTGCACTGTACAGCTGCATAACTTCTGGGTTGCTAGTGGCTGTAGTGCTAAAACCCAGATTTCTCTTCTCCCTGTAGCAATGCCATGGGGGACTGGCTGAGGCCCTGTCTTAGTGTAGCCCTGTTTCAGCCTGAGGCAAGTCTCACCATTTTCTCTTCTCATTCATTACCAGGGGCCCTCACAGCTCACATGCTGTTGGATCTTTATGTCCCCAAACTTGCAGCAAGTTTGGTGAAGGCCCTTGTTTGTGTTCTTACATTTAGGTAATAATTCTTTCAGACATGTTAGCTCAAGTGCATACTTGAGCTGTACGAACCTGTATCTCTGATTGACTGGTGAGATCAAACTGTTATCATTTAGTAGCTTTTTGCTTGAAGTATCAAACTATACTTAAAGCAATAAAACTCACTACTTTAGAAGTTTTTGACAGTAAGTAGTTCCACAGTTCACTGCAGTGTGCTGTCTTACATATTGATGGCTTTGTCAAAAGTCTAAATTGTTAGATTGCAACATACATTAGCAGCCTGTGACCTGCCACTAAACACACATCAAATGTGTTGGGGTATTTGATTTGTGAGGAAATTACATTTAACTTTCTTGTAAAATGGTTTTACCACGTAATCCTGTTTGTTTCATCAGCTTGCCTCACTTGAGCATTTGAATATAACTACTTACATGAAGGAGAATCTCTGGCAGTATCAGGTTAGTTAAAGCTGTAAGTACCACTGCTATACTTTTGATTTCTCCTAGCCTGTATTTTGTGTCCACAGTAAGATCTTAACTTTTATCTGACCAACATACAAACTAAAGCTTCCAACAATTCACAACCATTTCCCTCTAGTGGCAGCAGAACATCCATTATGAGTTTAAGGAATGATAGTCAGTGCACAATACATTTTTTCCTGCTCCTCCTAAGTCATTTTGGCACAAGTAATGTTAAAGCCACTAATCTCTAAAATTTTACACAAGTCACACAGGCAAAGTCTTCATTGGTAAGTATTGTATAATCACAAAAGAAACAGTCCTATCACTTTTTGTTTTATAACATGTCAATGAATATAAAACTGGAAGGGATGAAAAGATGCAGAAAATTAAATCAGTAATTGTCTTGGGACCTTACTGCACAGTGCTCTACACATTGTGATATCTGTGAAAAATGTGACTACTTTCCTTCAATAAACATTTACAAAACACAAATGTGTCTTTGTGATGATTCCTTTCCACATTTTGATTGTTTAATGTGTTTATATAAAAAAAAAAAAAAAAAAGATAAATTGTAATGTTGAATTAGGAGTCTGAAAATTTAGAAATATCACATTTGAGGAAAAAGGAATTAAGACATTTTTTCATCTCTTATTTTACTCGAGGCCCATTTACAAACTACCAAAATATTTCTCAAAGTGGGGCACTTAAGTCTTTAATTGTTAGTCAGATCTGAGTTGCATTGTTATGTCATTAAATCATTGACACAATGCCAAGTGAAGTAAGGCTCTGAAAATTTCTTTATTGTCCAGATATTTGTTCTTTACTTGCTGGGGAATATCATTAAAGGACCAAGAGTCACAGTGCCACAAACCAGCGGATCTGAAACATGGACAATTGTTTTCAGTAGCGCAGTACAAGTAGGACCCAGCAGGTAATGGAGTTACTGTTTTATCTCATGATGTCTGAATGTGCACCTCGAACATACTTACTTTGGATTGGTGGTCGGTGACAGGTCCTTTCACAGCACCGACACACCCCATCATGGCCATCCACATTTTCCCACCTGAGAGAGAAGGGGAGGAAAAAATAAACGATTCAGACTTATGTAAAGTGTAGAACAATACATTTTCTTTCTGTGTCTGAGACAAAGTATACTGAAGTTGCAATTTGTGATTGGACCATACCTTTGGTTACAATTATTTCAAATGACTATAACTGGTGTCTGTAGATGGTCCAGGAGGAGTATGATGTTCTTACTATAGCTGCTCCTCTGCTAAAAATACATTCAGAAATTACCTTGCATGTACGTAGTTGCAGGCCTTGTTGACAGGGCTGCTCTTCCGCATGTCAAAGGTAGCTTTCAGCTGGCAAGTGATAAAAATCTATTTATTTAAAAAAAAAAAAAAAATGACATTACCAAAATGTTATTGTAAAACCTTAGTGTTGCTGGACATTTAAATTTTTATTTATTTATTTTTAAATCCAGTTTTGAGGTAGCTTACTGAGTTCCTTGGATCGAGGTGAAACAGGAAGGCATCAAGCTGGAGTTGAAGCGAATGTGACCTCGTTCTGGGTTTGAACAGCGTGTTTGATCCTCCTTCCTTTGAGTCAGTGACACACCTAACAGACAGCAGAGGCCTGTGGTTTGTGGCAGCTGGGCCAAACCTCTACTTGGAGTTAATTTACTGGACATCTTGCCATGTATTAAAAAGGCAATCCAAAACCATCTGAGGTTTGATTATACAGAGCTGCTCTTACCCGTGGTTTTCAATGAAGTAGTATCTAGGTGTTGATAATGGGTCAGGTGTTAGAGTGGCCACACAGCTGTCGACGAACAGTTTGCTTTGTTGTGTGTCAGGACCATTGTAAGATGCATCGAGGTGCAGGATGTCTCCAAGGTAGAAGGTACTGGGAAGCATTTCCCTTCTCCAGTCATCTACATTCAGACAACGTCACTATATTTATATTTATAAAGAAAAGCTCTAGGACGTCCACACGTACCGGTCATAAGCTTCAAGGAGAAGTACGACTGCTGCCCTGACGAATACTGTGCAGAAGGGTAGAAGGTCTGCTGCTGCTGTTGGGGACCACTGCTGCTCACTAAGTGTGTGCTTAAAAAAAAAAAAAAAAAATTAAACAAGTCAGCTACAACTAGAATAGACAACTGGAAGAATGTCCAGACTGCAAGAAAAATTTAATTTGACCTTCTATAGTGGCAGGAAACAGGGACCACAGTGGGGAACAGCCTGGTAATACCATGGAAACTGGCAGGTGGTAAGAAAAGCAGCTTGTTTGAATAGGTCAGCGCATCATCAGATATCTGTGGAGAGTTTTTTTTTTTTTTAAAGCATAAAAACAAACAAAACAAAACAAAAAACAAAAAAAAAAAAAAAAACCTAAACAGCTACAGACAAAGTTTGGAAAACTTACAGTCAGCTCGGAGCCGCAGTTCTGCAGTTCAGCTTCAATGATGTATTCAGTGTCACTAAGTGCAGCTGCTCTGCACTGGCTGCTCTCTGAATACTCCACTCCTCCCAGAAAAAGGTCTTCAGGAGAAACAAGGCGTCCATTGTTAAACAGATCTGCGTTGATGTAGATGATCATGGACGTGTCTGTGCACTCCATTTGAACTGTGGGCTCAACAGTCCTTGCTGCAGCAGACTTATATTCTCTTCCTTCAGCATCAATCATGGGCCCTTCTTTCAAAGGTCGAATGGCAACAGCAACAACAAGAAACAACAAAAGCAGCAGCAGAGAGGCTGGCTGACTGGGGAATGCCATCATGCTGTTGTCTCTGTACATCAGGAGCCTGAACATGAACAGAGACACCTCCTGCCTCAGCTCTGTGACTGAGACTCACAGCATCTTAAATAAGACACATGCCAATCAAACACCTGGAGCGCCCAGCTGGAGCCAAGTAGCTCATTAACTGCCCCAGTCATCAGTGCAGTCAGCGACACATTTAAAATGCTCCAATCCTTAAATAGAATTGGAGCATGAAGCCATCACTTCATTACTTTAGTAATGAGTACTTTAGAAATAAGGAAAAATAAGAAAAAAAGAAAAAAGAATCAAATAAATACATCTCAGTCATTCCAGAGGCCACTGAACAACCATGTTTTTCTATGTCTTTACTGGGAATTTAATACATTTTCTTTTTAGTTGAAGATGTGGAAAATTAGTTTGACTCATCACTTGTCAGATAATCAGTACAGATAATTTCATTTTTGTTCCTGTGGTGTGGGGCCTGATCACATTACTTCGAATATCCCCTACTCCTGCTCTCATCTCTCCCTACTCTGCCCCCCCTCTGTGTCTCTCTCTCTCTCTCTCTCAACCCAACATGTCAAGGCAGATGGCCGCCCCCCCTGAGCCTGGTTCTGCCCCTTAAAGGAAGTTTTTCCTTGCCACTGTCTCCAAGTGCTTGCTCATGGGGGGATCTGTTGGGTCTCTTTAAATCATTTTATAGAGAGTTTGGTCTAGACCTGCTCTACATGTAAAGTGCCTTGATGTAACTTTATGATTTGGTGCTATTTAAATAAACCTGATTTGATTTGCATTGATTGTGATCAACCTTTGGGGTCTTTCTTCTTGTATTTCTTGTAGAGTTTGAACCACACTCATGTCATCCCATTGGCCATTTGAAGCCTCAAGTTAGTAATTTGGCTGATGCCCTTTTATTTATTTAAACATGAAAGCATATTTGGAGAAAGTGCACTTAAAGGGAGAAAGGTTTAAATCTAGTAGGGCCATTTTCAGACATGGTCTGTTTCACTACCAGTGGAGCCACTGCTTGAGTGAAGGTTTAAAGCTCTCTAATCAAACATCTTTTACTTCATGCTGTAGACAATTACCCCTGAAGCAAATTTGATTGTGTTGTTTTACCACTTGTTTAAGGATCAAATGTGCTTTCAATTTAGTGTGTACTTATTGCAACTTCACCATGTTTATTTATTTTTTTTAAATCTTTCTTTTGGACCTTGGGGGGAAAAAAAAAAAAAAAAAAACAAAAAAAACAAAACAAAAAAAGACAAACAAAAAACCAAAAAACTGATCCTTCAGAAAAAAAATTAAAAAAAAGATTACAACTGATGGGCTGAGCTGTTCAACTCCAATTTTGAAAAGTCACAGCAATGCTCACTAAAAACTTCTTTGGTGTAATTAGTATACATGCAGCCCTGATTGAGTGACAACACCAGAACATGCCTTCTGCACCCCCCAGAGAAACAAGTTTGCAATGAACATGCCAGCAAAGCACACAAGTTTAGTTTCATGAGTTTATTATCTCTTTGGGTCATTGTCTGTAGCAGTTGCATTCAAGTGCAACACATTCAGCGCAACCTCAGAAGCAGCTGTGGAGTTATTGCCCACTGCACCAGACTTGGATTTTAATGTGGGCCCTGGAGCAACCTTCTCTGGAAGTCCAGCCTCTGCAATTAGAACAAAATGTTACATCTCTGAAGTGAAAATTAAAACGTTCTCAATTTACCTAAACCCGTTTCACCTTCATAGGCTCCCTTCAGGACTGGTTCAGAGGTACTAGGGAGTCCCTTCTCCAGGCCTAGGAATATATTTAAAAAAAAGTTAGATTGAGTTGCTTGTTTTCATTTCTGCTTAGCTCAGAGGGTCTTACCAACTCTGTTCACACCACTTCGCCACTGGCTGCCATAAAGGGAAGGTCTGCTTAGCTTACTGAGAAGAGGAGGGAGCTCAGCCTCAGGCAGTGGGCCACTCTTGTGTTTAGCTGGCAAGACAACCATTGGACCCACACTAGCCTCCTGCTCCCACACTGAAGAGACAGTACATCAGTTACAACTACACCACCCTGTGTACAGCCTGACCTCTAGTGGCAGAAACTAGAAAGTGATTTGTCTCACTAGTATCTAGCAAGTCACCCATTTATAAAGCTCTAGTTTCAGAGAACTCACATGCATTCTTCAAGCCACTCCTCCATGAGGAGTCAGGTTCAGTCAGCTTCCCAAAAGCACGAGGACCAAACTTGCCAGCACTAAGGGGCTTGCTATGGGTTTGGTGAGCCTCATTTGGGCGTTGACAGTATCCACAGAGGTAGTCATTACCATCAGCTGACCACCATCTGAAAAGGCATGGTCACTATTCAGCACATCATTCAGGAACAGTGCAACATTGCATACTGATACACTTGCCTTCCATTTACAAACATGCAGGCCTTGTTTGGTGCTTCAGCATCATTTACCAGTACAGCTGTCAGGTGGCATGTGATGTAGAGCTATAGGAGGTTAAAAAAAAATATATATATATATTTTTTTTTAAAAAGTCTGCAATAACACTTTGGTCAGCTTCAGACAGTCTCACCTCTGCCCTCTCCTCATTATGAAATTTAAAGGCATCCATGACCAAGAGGAGCTTGTCATCTTCTATCCTGGGCAAGAAGTGGGACTTTGAACCAGGAAGCTGGGAATCAAGCAGGCAGCTGGGACACAAGGAAAACAGCAACTATTTAGAAGCTAAGAACAGCCCCTAACCTTAGACTTGTAATGATGCAAACTAAACACCTGAAAACCAAATTAGACCACATAAAGCTGATGGTCTCATTTTCAACCAACGCTCACTGACACATTTGTTTGGACTGATGTTTCCAGCACCTTTTACATGAAGGGCCATCCATCAGTGCTTACCCATTTTCAACAAAGACGTATCTGGGAACAGAGTGAATGTCCGGCTGAAGTGTAGCCACACAGCTGCTCACAAACACCCGCAGGCCCATGTGATGTCCAACTTGGACAGAGGCCTCAATGCTGATGGGCTCACCGAGGTAGAACACATTAGAGCCTCTTTCATACAGCCAGTCATCTGCACAAAAAACAGGAAGTACAAGTATGAGAGAAGACATGATGAAAATGAGTGAGTGTTAGTCAAACCCACCTGTCATGAGTCTCAGGTTAAACTCCAAGGCCTCCACTGCAGTTTGGGTGGACATGTAGGGGATCCAGGTAGGTGTGAGCGAGGAACTGGACAAACCATACCGCCTACAAAAGATATTTCAGTGAGGGAGTGCCACCTGAGCTTAAAGACACTTTATAGGTAACAGACCTTTCATAATGACACTCAATAGGAACAACAGCCTCCTCCATTCGGATTAGGCCGTCAGGAGAGGCCACAGGAGCGTAGATGAGGAGGTTAGTGTAGACCAAAGAGTCATCAGTCATCTGTGGAGCAGAGAGTGTTTTAGATGCGGAAGTTGCAATGTCTGAAACTAAGGCAATAAATTCTCCTTTACCCAGTGTTTGGTGCCACAGTCCACAAGTCCAACCACGATTCTGTACTCGTCTCCTGAAGACGCTGTAGGCTTACAGAATCCACTGGGCTCCACTCCAAGGCGCAAGTCATCGATATCAACAGGAGCTCCAATTTCAAACATGTCAGCTTTGATCACAATCTCCATGGAGTCTGGGTGGCAGGTTACCATGACAGTATTCACCTGCTCTCGAGGCTCATCCGGGATCTGCTGGGAGCTCTGGACCTGGGAGAGCTGAGGTCTTTCAAATGGCACATGCTGCAACTGCTGAGCAGATGGAAACGCTGAAGAGGACCAAACACAGATCCCTGACAGAAAGAGGCCAACAAGGAAGTTGACCCTGAACACCAAGGTTGCCATCAGGGTTACTTGCAAACAGGCTCAAGCTGCAGAACCTCTTCTCTGACCCACAAAGGCAGCACAGCAGACTGAGTACTGAGCAGCAGAGACTTTATACAGGCAGGCAGCCTGATGACTGCAGCTGACATCAGCTGA
Organism: Remorina albescens; assembly: GCA_034769265.1. Classification (NCBI taxonomy): domain Eukaryota; kingdom Metazoa; phylum Chordata; class Actinopteri; order Carangiformes; family Echeneidae; genus Remorina; species Remorina albescens. Next base: position 6,764,268 of record CM068493.1, read on the forward strand.
GGCCAATCACCAGACTCAATCATCAGCTGATGATTGAGTCCACACCAGGAGTTCACTATTTACACAATTCTGCACATTGTTATAAGTCTAAACATTAGTTCTTGCTTTTGTAAAAAAAAATGTAATTACCGCACTGCCTCACATTTTGAAAAAAAATTAAACAATTAAACAAAAACAACAACATAAGAAAATCTGGGGTTCAGTTCAAACATAAAGAAAAAATAATGAGTGTAAGAAACAAAATTTGATATCTATAAGTAGAAACTACAGCAAAAACTCTTCATAGTTAAAGTTTACAGATATAAAATTGTCTGCTTTGTGTTTTCCTACATTACTCTATTGCTCTACTAAAATATATTTTCCATTACAAGCTCAGTGTTTTTTAGATTCTCTTCTGAATTGTCACATTGTTTTATATTTTCTGCTCATTAAAAACAGATTAAAAATAACATTCATGTGAAAAAAACGTCTGTGGGAGATGAATCCAAACCCCAGCCTGCTGCTGTTGACTGTTTCCCTGACCTGTCTGTGATGTATCCGCTGATACGGAACGAAAGTGATATTCATCTGCTCTTACTCATAGTAAAATCACCAGTCGTCTGTTCACAGCAGTCAAAATTTACATTTTTTTTTTCTTTTTTTCTTACATGAGGCTCTAATTTTTGTTTAAACTCACACAATAGAGGCAGTTTTCAGGGACAGAAGCTGGACATCCTGACTGAGAGATACTGAGTTTGAGGTTTGACGTCGTCTTCCTGCTTTAAGGTGAAGTACAATAAACAGAGAGAGGCCGTCTACAGTCTCAGAAGAGGCTGAAGGAAATAGGAGGAGCAGATTATGACTTCACTGTGGTGCATCTTAGTGCTTCTCTAACTGTGAAGGGCCATGAAGATACATTTGGCAAATATTCTCTTTCTTAGTCAGCTCTTTGGAGGTAAGAGATCATTTAATTGATACGTACACATTGTTTTTGTTGAGCTGTGTGATTTTAGCGTGTCACAGAATGAGTGAAAGTTTTGGCCCGCTGATCCACATCCAGCCATCACCTGACTGACAACGAACACTGTCAGTCCGCTCGTGGTGGTATTCAAACTTGATACTGATTTTAGTTTTTCTCCTCCAGCTCATGCAGACTTGATATTTAGGAATCTGACGAAGAACCAGTCGTTGGAACTTTCCTGCTCTCTTCAGCACCACCTGGGCAGCCTGATGGGCCTTCACTTGTACCACCGCAGTGCCCAGAGCCAGACAACCCTGCTGTCCATAGCAGAGGGGGGCGAGCTCAGGGTGGACCCAGAGCACAGGGGGCGCCTGCAGCTTTGTGGAGGACTAGACTCTGCTCAGGTCAACGTGACCATATCCCAGTTAGATCACAGTGACACGGGACTGTACATGTGGCAGCTCAGCTACAGAGAGGAGCAGAGCCCAGACCCGGTCCTCAGTGGCCAAAAGGTTTTCCTGCTGGTTGATGGGCCAGGTATGTTGTTAAACACATCTCATGATCAAACTACCTCTGCAGAGGTTCGAAGCTGAGTAAGTGTGTGTTTGTGGTGCAGGGAAGCCGTGCCAGTGCTCTCCCAGTTCCCCTCTGCTCTTCACCATCTTTGCAGCAGCAGCACTTGTTGTGTTCACACTCATCTGGCTGGCTGCAGAAAAATGTGTGAGTATTTTCACTCTATCAGATATTTCTTTAAGCCATGGGGTTATGTCGATAAGAGTGTTTTTAGTGAATGTTGGTGATGGCCTAATGCGCATCATTACTTTCCATTGTGTTTTTGGTTGAGTCAGCCTTTAAAGGCTTGTCGGAGAAAGTTTAGGAATTATTGTGCCATTTGGCCGAAAGATCTTTTTCTTTGGATTTTCTCGTGCTCATTAATCATATAAAACGGGCTCCTCTTTGTGGTCCAGCTCACTCCAGACATCAATTTTCTTGAATGATTTTTCAGTTTAAAGAAATTACCTCATGAATCATTAAAAGGCAAGGTGTTCTTCAGCAGGAATAAAATATCAGGTAACACTAATGTATCAAAAGTAAGCAGCATTTACTTGGATTATAAATTCAAAAAGTCATAAGTTCTTTGGTTTCAGATCCAATTTCAGATTTGCTTGTTACTTTTTGTGATTGTAAGCTCACTTGTGTTTTTGAACTGTTGCTAAGACAAGTTTTTGTTCTGCTATTTTTTGACACCTTACACACCACAACACATACTGATTAATCTAGACAACAATATGTTCATTGGTTGATCATTAAAATGGCCGTTAATTGCAGCCAGATATGTTTTAAAATTTTTTTGGGATGAGTGATGAAGCTAAAACATAAAAAAAAAGTAAATTTTAAAGACAAAGTTAATGTTCCACAGTGAACAGACATGTATCTCTAGCCCAGAATAATATTTAAAGAAATAATGTAATGTGTTGTAGGTGAAGAGGCAGAAGCCTCAAAGACCACAACCTCCTGTTCCTATCTATGAGGAAATGGCCAGGAAGGAGCAGAGCACTGGAAACCCCCAAAATAACCAGGAGGCCCCCCTCACACCTGGAGGAAGACAACTTCCCAGTGTACGCAGCCCCAACATCCGCCCACAACAGGACAACTACTACGCCTGCCCCAGGCAGCTCGCCATCAGAGCCTGATGTGACTTCTGGCATCGAACCAACAGTGCAGAAAAAACACACACAGGAAATGACACCCGCTCTGCTGCAGCAATATGTTCAGAGAACTGCAGAAGACTTGCTGCACTGATGATGAACCTCTGTCCGGGAAACAAGAAAGTTTTCAGTGGAGCAACACAAAGACAAGCAGCAAATAATCAAAATGCACAGTTTTAACAGCCAAGAAAAAAAATGCTATTTTATTAATATTTGAAAGAAGCTCCATAGTTCATGAAAACATTTGTTTCGGTGCATGTCATTTAACAATCACATTCTATGAGGAGAAAGAGATATACAGAGAGGAAAAAATAAAACATTACAAGCCACTGACTTCTCATTAAATCTCAGTACAGACATTTTTAATTAATATTTCAAATCAAAAAAGGCAAAAAAAAAAGCCCTAATCCCATTTTCCCAGCCCACACTCCAAAAAAACAAACAAACAAACAAAAAAACAACCCCTCAACAACTGAGAAAAACAAACCCTTGAGGGTGATAGGCTAGAATCCCACAGTGCTAAAGAGTGAGATGCTCATTGGTTTTAGGAATACACAGCATGGCGATGTAGCGCTAGGTCAATCTGAATCAGGGGAAGGAAGCTGGAGGCAGATGGCTTGATATCACCTCTCCGCCCTTTCTTCCTCTACCCCCAAAAAACACGCACACAAAAAAAAAAAAATAAATAAAAAAAATAAAAAAAAATCCACCAAATAAACAACCCCCCCCCAAAAAAAAGAAAAAAAAACAAAAAACCACATTGGATCCCAAAAACCCCTGCAATATATCAGCCACTTAAATAGAAGTAGGCCATAAAGAAAACCCCCCATCTTCCGCCCCCCCACATCCCCAACACTTGTGCATAGTTTCATGATCCTTTACAACCAGCTCATGTTATACAAACATCCTCCAAAATGTGAAAAGTTCCACAAAAGTCTGATTTACCTATTAATAATACCCGCCGTGGGAGAATGAAAGAGAGAGAGAGAGAGAGAGAGAGAGAAAGAGAGAAAGAGAGAGGAAAGAAAGATTAATGCACAATGTTCCTGATTCAGTCAGGATGGGACCTCATTAAGAAAACACAATAAAGATTCAAACATACAGCATTTTGCATGTTATTCACTGTTTTTTTTTTTTTTTAAACAATCAAAATCATTGACCATTTTTTTGTTTTTAAATGTAAAGCAATTTTTATATATAGATTTATATATAAAGCACTCCATTTTCATTTAAAGTCCATTATTTGGTTATTATGTAACTGCTACGGATTTAGAAACAAAGGTATTTTCTCTTCTTCTGAAATCCATAACTTTCAGTGCCTAAAATTGTTTCTTTTAAATCATCCTTTTCTTCTTACTCATCATAAAAATGTACATTAAAATGGCGTGGAGTTGGTACTCTGGAACCCTGGCCTTCCTGAGACAAGATCCACTTTTTCGTGTGTGCAAGATAGTGAGCAATTATGTCTTTTTTTCTTTTTTTTTTTCTACAAAGGAAAATATATATAATCAACATAAAACATACAGGCTTGAGATAGTCCATGAAATCCACATTAACACAGAACAAAGAAGGTTAAACAGAACAAGACAACACTGTTCAATCCCAGAGTTCTGAAAGTAGCACAATAAATCTTCATTCTGTGTTGCACTTTTTTCAAAAAAAAAAAAAAAAAAAGAAAATGGAAGCATGTGTCCTTTTTTCCCCATTTTCCCCCAAACATTCCCATGGTTATTCCTTTGTCTAGCAGTTTTTTTTTTCCGTGAACTCCAGAAAGATAAAGAAAGTGTTTGTAAACTGTCAGTGGCCTTGCAGGAAAACAAATGACAAAATGAATGAAATGAACACGACTGAAAATAGAACAAAAGCTAACAAACCAAAAAGGTAGGCACCTCTGAAGTGAGCCCTAGAAGCCAAGGCTCAGTCTGATGTCTTGTCCTTCACTCTCTCTGTTGCTCAGATTTGGGAGAGCTGAAGTCCTTCTACCCCAATCTATGGCCACAGGTCTGCAAAATACTTTTTTTGCTGCATTTTTTTTTCATACATATGTGATGTTTGTTTTTTTTTTTATAGTTTTTTTCAATTTTATTTTATTTTTATATATTTTTTTTAGGTTTATAGTCCGAAAATGGTGCAATACTCAATTATGATCCATACTTTCTTGGATTATTCCACAATGAAAGCCACTAAGGTAGATAAACATTACATTTTAAAAACACACTTATTTTAGTCCTTGAGTAAACATTTACACATGAACTGTCCCCGTCCCCCCTCAGTACTTGTATCATGTTGTTCATTTAGCTGGATGAGGGGTGAGGCTGACACTCAGTGCAACGCTAGAGGCTAGTAACAATTAACATCAGAATATATTTTTGACAAGCAAAGAGAAAAAAACAAAACAAAAATCAACATAAGTATACTGAATTGGAAAGAAACACAAGGCGGAAAATTCTTCCGCTGTAATCACAAGCTCTCATACAAACTTTTACCTCGTGCACTAAACATTCATACAACATACAGTACAAGCAGCCTTGTGCAAACACTCAAATACAACAGATGTAAATTTGCCTTTATAACGATCTTTGTTTTCAACAACACTCATATTTCAAATTTAATTCACTCTGAACCAATGTTATCAAAAATCTCTGAAGTGTATGAATGAGACAAAAAAACCACTACAAAAAGATTTCACATTACATTATTGGCGCTTCTTTTGATTCAAGTATTTGTTTTTCATTATTTTGTATTACTCTGATATGTTTATGATCTTGTTTTCTGGGAAATACAATGTTGAGGAGGATACACTGGGTGAGGACTGAAGCCGGGGCGGGGGAGGGGAGAGGTCTTGGGTTAAGTGGAAAACAGAGAAATCCAGCCAAATACATGCATACACCAGTGACTTGGTTGTATACTGTATATGAACTAGCATGTGCATATTCAACCCAAGCCTTTTTTTTTTTTTTTTTTTTTTTTTAAAGAGATTTTCTGATTCAAATCTATTTGAGTCCCCTGCCCCAGGACTCTTGTCTGATCCATGACTGAAAAGCATATTTTTCCTCAAGCTCCAGTTGCCTTTGAGTCGATGTGAATTAAGAGAAAAAAAAAGTAGAAATAGGGAGCGCATCCAATTTCCAACACTAGACAGGTAGATAAGGGTGCAGGCGATGGGTTTGGGAGGGGGCGGGGCTCTCAGTGCTGGTGCTGCGCCAAGAAATCCAGGGCACATCTGAGACTCGACCTCCCGCCCAGTCACCCACCCCTCCACTCTATTCAACTCCCCACTTCAACGGCAGTTTCTTGATTCAAGTCCAGTGTGGAGTAAATGCAGGTTTTCAGGAACAAACACAAAAACAAACATCACAGGCAATAGTGATTGTTTTGTTGAATGAACATGAGTCTTGAGCAACTCTGGAAGAGGGAGAATCCCCTAAGTTTTAAGACTTGGTACCGAACTTGAGGTGTGTCCCTGTTTCTGCTGATACGTTAGGCCCCTGATTGGACCCCGACCCCAAAGCCAGATGTGCAGAAAAGAACTTGTTATGTATATCGGCCTCGTGACCTTCGGGTTGGAGGTCGGGCTCGGATGACGAGCCTTGGCGGGGAGAAGGTGGCAGCTCGCAGAGACACTGAAAACAGACATCTCAACCTCAAAGTGCACAGCTGAAACAGACCTTTTTCTTTTTTTCTTTTTTTTTTGTAGTTTCTGGTTTTTGCGAAAACCTTGATGATAAAGAAAAAGATAATGTTTTTGGTTTTTAAAGAGATGTACCCGATGTGACCCATAAACAGTGCACAGACACTTACAGGGACTACCCCATGCCCTCCTCCTCTAGCCTGGTTCTCTAATAACCTTCCTCTTGGTGAAAGACCAGCATCATTCATCTGTCCTGCCCTTCTACTCTTTACGCCTCCTACAGCTGGAGCTTGTGGTGTGCGCCCCTGCAGCAATAAAAGGAACTAAAGTCTCATCATGTTTAAGATAAATTAGGATATGGCAAAGTGGAAGTATACATCAGAAATATCAGTTGGCACAAGACTGAAGTAATGACTGTTTGCCAACCACTAGTGCCTCCAGCAGGTCAGTTAGTGTCATCTAGTAGCTCTGTCCACACAGTGGGAGACCAAACCGTGGAAGAGAGACTCTTTCAGTGTCCCCTACATTTTATAGGGTGGGGGGGCTCAAGGGAAGCTGCCTGGTAGTAAAGGTTGAGAGAGGAGCGAAGATTAGCAGATGTGGGCGATGGCTGTGAACCAACACCTCCTTGTCTTTGCATAGAAATGGAAGGCTGTTATCAGTTGAGGTGGTTCTAAGCATTACTGAGTGCTCCCAGAGTTAAACATAAAGCACCAGTGTGAGTGAGGCGCATCAACGTTATAGAAAGTGTGTATTATGCGACAACATAGAGTAGAGGTCTGGTGCCCTAGGATGGATGGAGGAAGTCAGCTCACCAACCTGGAGAGAACCTTAGACTACAAAACCTTTCCCACTTGATTGGACTGTTTAAACTGTCTGTCTGACTCCAACGTAAAGACCCCCTGACCTTCTATTTCTACTGACGTGTGCAGTGTTTTGTATGGTCTTGCTGCACAGCTGAAGCGTACCTCTAAAACAACACACTGGTCCTGCCTCTAAGGCAGCAGGAGGGGCAGGAGAGAAGCTGAACACTGCATAAACACCTATAATAAAAAGCCATGAAATCATCATCAGAAAACAATCATTAACTATATCATCAATGATAACAGCAACAGTATCAGCAAACTTCTTACAGTTATAACATAAAAATGCACACTGGCAATTCCATCAATGAATGAAATGAAACCAAGAAAAAAACAAACTCAAACACACAAAAAAAACCCCAAAACAAACAAAAAAAAACCCCCACATCAAACGCCTCCATCTCTAGATAAAGTGATCTTTGCAGGACAGAGAAACAAAGAGACTGGAAGTGGAGGTCGCTGAGGACAGACTCTGGCGCAGCAGTAGTAAATTTAATACATGTGGGCCAGTTCTGAAAGAGCTGCTCTTGGCCTGGAGGCCCCATGGGGGGGTGTTTGGGTGGTTGAGTGGAAGGGTGGTTGGGTGGAAGAAGGTGAGGTGGGGTAAGAGGAAGGGAGCCAGTCTGTGGGGATCTGCAGGGAGGCAGCGAGCGAGGAGGGAGGGGTGAGGGCTGCTGCAGATGACTGGGCTCTACAGCAGGCAGGCACTCAGTGGCCACACTATCACACAGGTTGGCAGGGCCTCCAATAGACAGAAAAAAGATGAAAAAAAGGATGGCAAAGATGGTGATCCTCCCTACTGGACCCAGTAGAACACGTTCAGCGTTTCCTGACACCAAGGCTAAAGATTTCAAAGTATGCAATGTAACAGTGATATTTACTTTGATAAAAAGGGTGAGGGTGAGTGCTATGGGGTCTTCCCTGCTGCACCCGTCATCAGTTGAGTTAGTTCTTTCTTTGTATTTCCCTTCACTTTGCTACCATGTGTGACATCCTTCTTGGTCCCAATGACTTGAGGGAAGAAGGACTGAAAAATCAAAACAAAAAAACAACAACAAAAAAAAAAACAACTTCACATCCATGTTAAGTTAAAAAATAAGTATATAGAGAAGTCACTAAGCAGATTGCTTTTTTGTCTTTGTTTTTCAGTTTTTATTTGCCAGTGTTGCTTCTCCTTTCTTCTATTTGTTGGCATTGAGATTATGACGAGCTGTGAAGCTCTTGGTAAGTGCTATGATAAACCACCTTTTCACAAAATCATTGCTCCACACTCTTCTACCGATGCAAATTTGGGCCAAAAGAAGATGAAGAAAAAGGTCATCTGGGCAAAAAAGGTAACAGGTTCCTCTCATTTTGGTTTGATGCCTTCTCATCAAGCAATCACGCACACAGAGACACACTGACATTCGCACACGCACACACACACACATCTGTCCATCCTTCTCCCCCAAAGCTAGTCACTGGCATAAGTGTGGAGAGCGCGCTGGTTGAAGAAGTGCTTTGCGTCCTTGTGGTTGACAATGGTTGAAGACCAGCTTGCTACTCTCCTGAGCTCACACACTCCCGGAAGGGGGTAGAGGGAGATTGAAGGGTAGTAGTGGCAGTTTTGGGGTAGGAGTGGGGTTGCGGTGTCAGATACAGTTTTTGCAGTTTAATCATTCCTTAAAGTCTCTTCTCTTTCTGAGAGAGGCCATGTTAGGGTGCTTGGACGGTACAGTCTGTGGCTGATATTGCACGTCACTTGAAATGGTGTTTTGCAGGTGGAGTGGGTGGGGGCAGTGGAGGTCGTTGAATACACACCATTAGGAAACATTTGCAACTTGAGGTTTTCCACTACATCAGTGAGAGGGTCAAAGACTGAGACCAATCTGCAAGTTGCCTGCAGACGAGTTGAGGTGCATCGAAGTGTTTGTCTTTACAGTTCCATAGTAATAGCAGTGGTTATTTTGTCGTCTCTCACGTCCATAACCGTACATGTGACGACCCCCAAAACTCTCCCCGCCACCAGGTAAGATTGACAGAAACATTTGAATAATTTCATTTTTAGCTTTGTTTGCAATGGTTCAAGAAGAAAAAGAAAATAAGCACTACAAAAATAAATGGCTTGAACAAGGCGAACAGAGTTGCATCATTCCCTTTGAGCGAACTGAGGAACTCAATCTGCTTGCAAAAATGCACTGAAGATGTGAGCTGTGGTTGCTTATGTTAAGCAGCAGCAGCATTTACTCTCCACTCAGGTTTCACTGGCTCAGAAATAAGGGTGTGCAAGTGTCCGTATGCTTCTTCACCAAGTACAGAGTGAGTGAGGATAGCAGGGCAGGAAAGAGGTTAAGGCTAATATTAGTGCTGAGAGAAGAAAATGTCGAGTCTGGATCAGCTGAAAGATCGACAACCACTCTGATTGAAGAATTTTACTTTGGGAATGATGTCTTTTTCATGGATCTCTGAGGTGCAGTATGATTGCCTCAAAAGGCATTGAGGGATTACACAAGTTTAAAGAAGATGGCAGCTCGTCATTGTGTCAGTTTGACTAAAGTACATGTGTCAGTGAGTTCTCAAATGTTCACCTCTGTAAAAAGTTCTCTTCTTCTGTTGAATGAAAGACTTCTTCCTGTGTCTCCAAAAGTAAAAGCTGAACACTGTGACCAGAATCTCTTACTGAAATTCACAAAAGAACTGCAACTGAAATGTCATTAAAAAACAAAAAGGAGTAGAGGAGGTTGACGGCGATGAGCAGCGAGGATGTAGCCTCGTCCTCCTCTTATCCCTCCTTTTCATTGATACACCCACACTGATTATCTCCACATTGATTTGAAAGGTTTTTGCTCCACTTGGTGATCATTTCGCCTGGGTTCTTCTGTCCTACATGGACTCCCCACTCAGCAGGTCCCCAGGCAGCAGTGTATTGATTGGGGTGGGACTCCCCATGACCCGTCCTTCTTCTCCATTTGGGGGTCCCCACAGGCTAGAATACTGCTGCACGCCACCCCAAAGCAACTCCCCACCCGTCTTTGCTCCACCTGCTCCCAGGCCACTGCTACTGCTGCTGTTGCCATTATTGTTGTTCCAGTGGGGCGAGTGACCGATGGGATGAGAGGCACCGGTCCCGGTCCCACCCATCCTTGTCTGATTGGTGCCTGGAGTGGCTTGCCAGCTGGTTGTTCCACCGAGTGACTGGCCCTGTGCAAAGAAGCGGTTCACTTCCTCTTCTCCTGCAAACTCCGCCAGGATGGTGGTGTTCCCGAGCACACACCTGCACAGAAGGCAAGAAAAAAAACAGATGAGTAACGGTTATAAATCCTAAAACTCCACTGCAAAACAATGCATTAATAGACCTACATGTGCAGGGACTTCTGAGCCTTGGCAGCTTCATCCTTAGAGCTGTAACGCACCACAGCGTTGCCCTGTGTCAGGTTGAGGTGGAATGTGATGAGGGGGCCGTGCTGCATACACAGGGTACGCAGAGTTGAACCATCAATCTAAAAAATGAGAATGAAGCCCAGAGAAGGAGTAAGACCATTACACATACACTTCATCCACTATGAGTCTTAAATATCCAGAGAGCAATGGACCGTAAACTGTTACCTGTGGAGTGAGGTTTCTAAGAACCAGCCAGCTACTGGTTCTTGTGGAGCTGTCTGTACTCCATGTGGTACCTGCTGTGTATTAATATACAAAAACCAAGTTTATACTCATCATAATCGAACCAAAAATCAGTTAGAAAATCTGAATGGGTTGCATCCTGTACTACAGGAAAAGAGTTGACAGTTGTTCACCCAGAGTGAGATCATCCGAGGGTGTATTCAATCCTGCCTACACAATACCTTCAAAATTGGTCTGTGGTAGTTACCACATCAAAGTGGTATTTGCTCTTCAAATACGCTTGCACCAGAAATGCCATAAGCCTACTCAAATGACATACCTAAACTTCAAATAGCTCACATTTAACGATATTATAAGAAAAGTCTTTCACTTTCTGCCCTCAATTCAGAATAAGTCCCTTACTAATGTTCTTCTTAACCCATTTTTTATCTGCAGTGTAAAGCTATTTCTTAAAGATAACAATAAAAATAACAATAATTTTAATCCATCGAGGATGACAAAAATTACAATTGAGTGTTATTTTCTTATCCACACGTAAAAAGTTTGTGAAAAGGTCCAGAAGTAGCTTTGATGATGAGTTTAATTGTTCTGTAATATTTACCTACATTGCTTGGATCAAATAAGAGCCTACTTTTATTTTAACATCAGGCCTATCAGCTGTTGATAGGCCAAACTGTTGTCCAACAAAGCGGTAAAGGAGGGAAGCATAAGACTACCTGTGGTGTAAGAGCTGCTCCAGCCTTGAGCCAGACCCAAGGAGTTGCCCCCCCAGGTAGAGGAGGGCTTGGCGTTGGTGAGACCAGGTGGGGGTCGAGAAGGGGCAGTGGCGCTGCTTCGGGGGCCCTGGGGGACCTTCCACAGCTCATGGGACAAAGACGCCTGGCTGTGAGAAATGGGGCCTGGAGACCAAGTAGATTTCATTTCTGACAGTTTACCTGAATGGAAAAGACAGAGGAAAAGGTTTGTTCTTCAAAACTGAGTGACTAAACCCAGTTGCTCCCAAAGGAGGGAGTCCTGCAGAGTCAGACATGTACTCAAGCGAACAGAAATAATTTTGATCAGAGAGAGTACAAAGTTGGATGTTTGGTTGTAGAGAAACTGCATAGCTACGACACAGACAAACAGTTTTCACTGCTCTTCAAAATAGTCAACAACAGACTTTTCTTGCCTCAAACAGATCAGAAGATTTCAATTCAGTCTACATCCAACAGTCACAGTAAATCAAGGCAAAACAACAAGCTACATGCTCTTCGGTTTCACACCTCCCATGCCAAGCAGAAAATAAGGAGAAACAGTAACACCACAGGGGAAATATACAGTATACTAGAGGCAAGGTTGACAGGGAAAGATCTAAAATGAGGGTCAAATTTCATATGAGCAGTGAATAAATGAATCCAGAGAGGTGTTTCTCCAGTGAATGGTTGAGACTCTGGATGTTACAGTAACAAGAGGAGAAGGATAATGATTTGTAGCCATTGAATCACCGAACTGTGGGGGCGTAGGGGTTATGGATAAACCATGTACCTGCATCGTCTGTCTCCGGGGACGACAGACTGAACGAGCTAGTGTAGGCACTGACTGGCCAATCAGTGGAAGGAGGCAGAGCCTCACTCTGAGATGAAGTGGGAGAGGAGCCTAAGTTGATGCCAGCAACACAAACAAAAAGACAGACAGAAACAAATAAGGGAAAAAATAGCAGAGAGAAAATGGAGTAAAGGAAAAATGCACAACAAATGATGATAGTAAGCTCATTAAGAAGAGAAGAGTGCAAACTGGTATGACTGTGATTATAGAGGTAGTTAAAAGTAGGAAAATAAAGAACAAAAGAACAAGAAGCAGGCTCTCTCTGGTGGCAGCAGATGCACAGGACTCCCAGACAATTATAGAGGACTTGGAATACACAGTGATACAGTTTGTTCTCATTACGTTTCATTTTAAAATTATGTGGGAGAATTATTTAAAAAAATATGGCTGCCCTAGCATATTGTGTTTTGCCACAGTGTGACATGGACAACTACACAGAGTATTGTACTCAGAGCACAATCATTTTTATCAAATTATTTTCATCATGCTCTCACCTCCACTCCTGTCCCTCAGCAGGTAGCGGTTGACATCTTGGATGTTGGTGTTGATGGTGGGCCCACTGGGTACACTGCCAGGGGTCACATTGGGGTCAGTTTCTGGGTCAATATTCTGGAGGCCTTTCCAGGGCACACCAGGGCAGAACTCTGAGAATGGAAATTTAAAGGTTGTCAAATGTTCATTCTTCTGACTTTGGTTTTAAATCTTGGGTTTATGTTGATAATACTGGCATTCACTCGAATGTAAAATTTTACACTGGAGTGAGAGACAGTAAAAGACATTCCTGCACAAGTAGCTGCGAACATCGCTGTGTAGATAAAAAAAAAAAAAACAACAGCTGAGAAGGATCTACATCTAGTTCCCAACCTGGTGGCCAGTTGATATTGGTCCCATTGGCCATTTTGTCACCACTGCTCTTGCCCTGTCCCCAGCTGTCTGGGGTGACCAAGGGGCTGGTTGGAGACTCTGAGCTGGACATCAGGCTATAGGGACTGTAAGAGTCCTCCAGTTGTGGGGGCTTACCAGGGGGACCCAAGTTGGCACCTAGTGGGCAAAAAAATAAATCAATAAATCAATAAATTATCACAGATTAATATGAGTGAAAATTGTGTATATGTTGACTCTGCTTTAGTTTTTATGGAACAGCGTAGTCTAATTTTAATATTAAGCTTTTAAATGTTAGGTTAAAGACTTGCAGAGTCTAACAGCAAGAGATTATGGTCTGGCTCTCCAGGGTCAACAGAGCAGGACATGCAGTCATGTGGCTGATCTGGACAGAATTTTTATTTTTATTTTTTAAAATACAACTTTACAAGAAGAATGAAATTGTGCATCTTAAAATTACCCAGGATTCTCTTTCCTTTCTCACCATGCTTGCCCAGGCTGGGCTCTAGAGGAGAGGAGCTACCAGAGAGGCTTTCGATAGAGTTTGGGTGTGTCCACTGTGACAGGCGTGATTGAGGCTGAGGGGGTTCCTTCATAGACACACCTCCCACATCCATCCCAGTTACATTCATGTTTGGATTCAGTCCAGCTGAACAAATAACATAGTGAGATGTTATTGTACCAGACCACGGCTGTTAGTGAAGCATTAAATATTTCCCATCCAAAGAGCAAAGTTTATTCGACTCACAGAGAGAGTAGGGGCTGTAGGTGTTGGGAGATGACTGCTGCTCTTTGGTCTGCAGATCAGGGAGGCCTGGAGCCTGGGGGTGACCTGAAAATGAATCCAGGCCAGATTTGGCCCCACCAGGATGCAGGCCTGAATGAGAGGGAGGTGGCTGCTGTTGCTGCTGCTTCATCAGCAGTGCCTGGGCCAGCTGACGCTGGTGCTGTTGGATCTGCTGCTGCATGTTATTGATTGTACGTGCAACCTGGGCCAACATCATAAACACGTTTAGAACCTATACTGAGCTGATGATGCTTTTAACAACTGAAATAATCATTGGCCTGGACTACTTTTTTGGTGAAGTAATTATATTATTGTGAGCCTGAAAGAAAACTGAAGGTTAAGAAGAGAAACTTACTTGCTGCTCTTGTTGTCGAATGGGGCCAGAAACATTGCGCTGCGCCTGCAACATCTGCTGCTGAATTTGTAAACGCTGGTATGCCTGTGCATCAGGTACAATCAATGTCAAAAGTTCCTGGTGTGTTTATACCCACAAATTTAATATCAAATATGACAGTAGATAAATTATAAAAAGGTATGTAATAAAATACATTGATCTACACGTGATGAAAACATGAAAGAAAAATTTACAATTCAATTAAAAAGGCTTATAATGCATTCAAGGTTCTTTGTGGGTTTTTAATTAAACCTAAAATAGACAAAGCTGAAAGAGACTCACCAGTTGCAGCTGGTAAAGTTGATTCAGAAGGGTCATATGTTGAGGGTTTATTGGTGAAGTTAAAAGTGCAGGATTCAGACCAATGTTTTTTGCTGCAAACTGTAAGAGCTGTGCTTGAACCTGTAGGCAACATTAAAGAGACAGTTTTTTCACAAAAATTTAAATGTAAAAGAAAAAATATGGTTGTGTTTGGGGAATACATATTTTAAGCCACCTAAGTTAAACTTGTACCACAGATGGTTTTAAAGACTGTCTAAATGTAAAATATGAATCACTGCATACATTAATATACGTTGCGAAATTATACGTTTATATATTAAATGAGGAATTAGGCTACATGTGTGTCTTTGTATGTGGATATGCACCTGAGGGGAGAGAAACTGAGGCACTTGAGCACGTAGACTAGGCTGAGAGGAACTGAGAGGCGGCACTGGTGGCTGAGGAGGCGGCTGCGGCTGCTGCATGGTCCGGGAATGTGCTGCTCCACTACCGCCAAACATTCCACTCTGCATCTGCTGGAAGAACGATGTTTGACAATAAAGTGCCAGTCAAATTCTGCTGCAGTCCACAAAAACAGGTTGTTTAGTTATTGACTTTCCATGCCTCAAGACAGTAATCTTGACAAAGCCAAAGAGGCTCTGCAAGTCCTAACAAAGTCTTGAAATTGATTCTATATCAGATCATGGCTTCCTTTTTCAGGTGATGAGCATCACAAAATGAATTTTAAGTGAGCTTAATAAAATATACATAATGTCTTTTACCTTGTATCAATGACATGCATCACACTTCCCAGATAATTAAATTGTTATTATAATTTGGGAAAAAGGTGTTTTTGGTTTTTCATGTGATTTGGGGGTAGATTGAACAACTTATTGCCCAACATCTCAATTGTTCCCAGCCAGTCTTCTCAAAAACATTTGCAGTGCACTGTATATACTGCATTCGTGCATCAAAATCTAAAAACTAAGCTACATGGTGTAGTTTCATGTCAACTGATTTTGACTCACCTTATCCATGAAGGGCAAGCGTGGATCTGCTGAGGGGTCTTTGGAAAGAAGTGGGAGCCGAGGGCAGCTCATGGGCTTGCTGATGAGCCCATTGTTGTAGTCGTGGCCGGCTATCCCCATCCCTCGCTTGTCGAGCTCTGTCTTCTTTTCCAGCAGGGCACTCATGGCCTGGTCCAGGTTCATGTTGTTGCTCTTGAGTGCCTCCTCTGCTGGATCTCTCTGGAGAAGAATTTGGATAAAAAGCTTAAATGATAAAAAACCAACTTGAACCATATCCTCTTTCAAATTCAAACCTATTTATGAGTAATGTAAAAAAATAAAAGTTAAATTTTGATGTTTCAGTAAAATGATTCATCTTGAAAATTAATAATTGTCAAAACATATTTACTAATGTCTACTCTTGGCGGTATAAAAAAAAAATCCCTGCAGGAGGGGAAAAGCTTAATAGCATGCCGCAACACCAATTGAAGTTTAAACAGAAAAAAATCAACATTAACTACATTAATAGAAAAAGCAGTTTGTTCCTAGACATAATTGATAGTAGTACAACATTTTAGCAATGCAGTGTCAGTTCAACTCACAGGGAAGCCCATGTCTGTCAGCTGTTTGATGAGACGATTCATGATCCAGGCATCTTCCTGCTTCCCTGGCACCTTCCCCTGGGGGCGGGGGGTGGAACAAGATTAGTACTAAGCTAACTCAATAAAATTTCATGATACAAATATAATATCATATCTAAAGATCTCAGTGATTCATTTAACCTTACAAAACGGGTTGCTCAATGACGTGATGACGTGATTTGATTGGTCCATAGCTGTTGTTTAATGAGTGTGCCCAATGGCTATGACATTGAATTACTTTTCATAGACGTGTTTTACTCTGCGACTGTAAAAGCTAGTAACACAGAAAGTGGTTATTTAACAATATTATAAGAAAAGGCACTTTGGAAATGACATGCAGAGCTAAAAAAGAGCAAGAAGACACCCCCCCCAAAAAATTATAAATTAAAAATATATAGAAGTTAGTGTGTCCAATGCATAGCAAACGCTGTGCAGTATGTGTAAGCAGCCAGGAGGGCCTACTTTTTGTATTAATAAAAAAAAAAAAAAAAAAGTATATTGATGAAAAAAAAAAAAAAAATCTAAATGTATTGTGTCTATTACTTTCACCTTTTTGCCATACCTCATGGCTATTTTAAAAAAGCACCACGACCTATCTCTGATATAATAAGCCCATACAACGGTCTATTGTGATCTATTGCTTAAATGATAATTCACACCTTCTGTGGGCCCTTTTTGGATGCATTGCCCCATGAGTTACAGGAAGAGTTGCTTTCTTGGGAGGCAGCACTGTTCCACATGTCTCCTTCCTCGGCATCCCACTGGCCCCCTGACAGACTCAGCTCTTCACCTCCACCTCCCCATCCATCTTGCATAGGTTTGGGGGCTGAAAAACACACAAAGGAAGATGCAGACCAAGCTGTGTTAAGAAGAAACACATAAACCTAATCTGAAACATGCCTTATGTAACAAACTATGCTGGCAATAAAATATTAGGTAGCCACTAGGGGTCAGTGTGGATTTTTGAGTGACATCCCCAGCACTCTTACTTTCTTCTTTGTGTCATAACAATTTCTTTTGTGTGACTTATCAGGAGAGAATTACTTTTTTCAGAAGCACCAATGTGTTTTCAGTACTCCTCAAAGACACTTGGTAGAGAGTAATACACAGAACCACACAGGCTTAAGCTATTTACCAGGTTTGCAGGATGTGGCTGTCATTGCTGGGTTGCTTCTGCCATAGTTGTCTGGGTTACTGTCTCCCCAGCCTCCACAGCTCCCACTTGGTTTGCCCCAAGCTGATGTCCCATTATCTACACTGACCGGAGAGGGTGTGGGTTCCCCCCAAGAGCTCTCTGATTTTGTGTGAGAGCTGGGTAAGTCGCCCCAACCTGGAGAACACACAAGAACAAAGCCTGTAAAAAATGCTTACAGAGCACATAAACCAATGTCTTACAATATTCATACTTGTGATGCTTTGGATACAAGCACATGTTGGTTTGATTACATTCTGCTATAGTCGTGAAATTTGTGTGTTAAATTTCTAAATATGCACATTGGATGAGAGTATGAATCATTGGGTCAAGATATTTGTGCTGGTTAGTGAAATTTTGTGCTTATTAAAAGTATGTCATGCTCATTAAAAATTAAAATAAACTCCAAAAGATCTGATTAGCTGTGTCCTGTTTATTAATGTTAACTGTGCCTCTACTAATGGTCATCACAACATTAATTTTTCTGTTTTAGAGTGTGAAGTGTCAGTTGTTTATGGATTTAGAGGCCTGGACATGGCTTAGCAGGATGGCCAACTGAGGGAGGAGATGCCCATTTACGATTTGGCAGTCTCGTCTCTTTTGGCATGAGAAACAAAGTGCTGTCTGTGGGCCTGTGCCAGGCTCAGCTTAGCTTTCCAGGGGGAGGTCAAGTCCTAAAGACTGCTCCAGAATTATATTCTAAAATTCAACCTTATGTGTGATGCAGCTGAGTGGTTCACTGATCTAAACATGGTAAAATGTGACCAACAAGGTTTAACTGCTCTTGTTTTGTTCTTTGTTTTTGTTTTGTTTTTTAACCATTTTCTACTCCAGGTGATGAATATTGTAAAATTATCCTCATTTGTTCTTAACTCAATGGATGCCCTTCAGTCAGTAAACTCCAATGTGGAGTCAGCATGCAGGGTCAGTTGAGGGACAGCAGGGGGCGTCTGAACCCTCTCACTTCTTAGGGGCTCCACCTCCTCCCTTCCACTACTGACAGATGGTGGCTCCCATGTAATCACACATTTCCGATCCTTCTCAAACTGCTTGTGGTAAATCGCTATTTTCACGAGGCACTTTGTAAACAGCATTCCTGTGCTTCCTTTGGGTACCCATGTGAAGTTTCCAGGGTGACCCGCACAGACGTGCTTAGTGTTGTGAAATGTGAGGAGCCTCACTGAGTGATACGCTGGCAGTGCTTAACTACTTTGGATAGTTGATTAGATGTAAATCCACAGAGGGCAAACTAGGTTAAGATTTTACCTTTAAGTGGATCAACAGCTTGCAGCTTAACAGTGGACTGTGCTAACAACATAACCAGCGTTCATATTCAACACCTTTACTTTGAACAATGTAAAAGAAAAGCCAGGTAAAGAATGTAACTGATATAATTTACATTGAGTTACATGCTATAATCTGAAATATAACCAAATTTAAAATGGAAACGTCGGCATTGTAATTTAGTTTTGTGCTATATGATAATCAATCTGATGTACCTGGGTAGATGGGTCTATTGATCATTACAATATTATGTATGAGTATTATGTTGTCTTACCTTGAGCTATCAGGGGGCCCCTGTTGTGAGATGGACCTGGTGGGTGTTGTACGACAGGATCCATGGGCCCACTGGAGGGCCCTGAGTTTTGGGAATTTTGGCTGTGGTTCTGTAAAGGTGCAGGTGGCCCATGATAGGGGTGATTGTGAGAGTGGGAGTGGTTGTTGTTTGGGCCAGGGGGATTATTGCCTCCAGTGGTAACTTTAGCCTGGGACATTCCCGGATTGTTCCTGCCCCACAGGTTGACTGCCTTGTTGTAGGTGCCAGGGTCACCCCAAGCTGAGGTCCCATCATCTATTTCCATTTTACGTCGGATTGAAGGTGGGGAAGGCTCTTCCCAGCCTGTTGGCTCAGCTGAGGACTCCTGCTTACTGCCACCCCAGCTTCCACCTTGCTTCACTGAGCCTGAGCCTCCCCAAGATCCCATGCCCCCTGCTCCACTGGAGCCATCTTGTGGTTTGGCCCCCCAGCCTTGAGGAGGACCACTGGGACGCTGGGAAACTGGCTCTCCCCAGCCACCATTTCCTCCAGCTCCTGATATCCCAGGTCCTGAAGGAGGTGCTCCCCAACCTCGTGGGCTTTCTTTCCAGCCTCCTGCTTCTCCCTCCCAGGCAGGGTTAGTGGGACTCTTTTTATTCTCCTCTGGTTCTCCCCAGTCCCCTGTGTTATTGCTCCCTCCACTATTGACCCAGCTGTGTGATGCTTTGGGTTTCTCTCCCCAGCCCTGGGACGTTGTCTTGATGTGAGAATCTTCCCACCCACTTGACTTCTCCTCTCCCCAAGATTGCCCACCATTCTTGGGTACACTGGTGGCAGGACCTCCAGTGGGATGGCTCCCCCATCCACCAGCACCACCTGGGGGCTTGTTGTTGGTGGGCTCTCCCCAACCAGAGCTGGGCTGGTTGGTAGGTGCTATGCTTCCACCCCAACCTGAAGCTCCCTGAGAACCAGGCACTTCATTTTTGCTCCCAGAGTCAGTCCTCTGTGTGGGGCCCATGTTTGCATTGGAAGGCCCCTGGGCATCACTTTGTGTGGTTGGGCCAGAGCCCCATGATTCAGTGCCTACATCATTCTTACGTTTAGTATCAGCCATATCCCAGGAGGTGTGCTGGCGAACAGGGGTCTGTCCCCAGCCAGTGTTACACAGCACTCTGGGATCCAGATCCTGTGCAGGCAGCAGAGGGGCTGGATTATCTCTGGATGAGCGGTCTCTGCGTTGTTGATTTCCTTCCATGCTGTCACTGCTCCCTTCACTGGCACCAGCTATGCTCACAGCTCTGCCCCAAGGACTAGCCTGTGGATCCTGGGGAGGGGAGCTTGGGGCATCCCAGCCTCCCTGGGGCTCTTCAGTGTGCTGTTTGCTCCAGTCTCCACCAGACTGGTCACTCCAGCCTCCTGCTGAATTTCCTGTTCCACCTCCTCCATGGCTCCAGCCAGATTCCCAGCTGGATGGCTCCTTAGATGAAGGTACTTTAGCATCTCCACTGTTACCCCATACTGAGCTGTCTTCTCCATTGACCTGTGTTACCCCCGGTGGGGGTTGTCCCATGGAACCCAAGCCTGCCGATGCACTACCCCAGCCAGGCAGGCTGCAAATGGGGCTTGGGGGTTCCTGTTTATTAGTGTGATTTGGTCCATCAGTTTTAAGGTTCTGAGGTTCTGAACTGAAAGACACATTTGTGGACGGGGTGGGGTGTGCCTCTGACGTGTCAGAAGTCATTATACTACCCCAGGCGCTGCCAATCCCCGAGGAGTTGCTGTTAGTGTTGGCTCCAGTACAGGTGCTGGTCTGGGCTGATGGGGGGCCAGGTGGATTACAGAGGTTGGGTGTAGGTTGAGGAGGTGAAATGGTGTTGGCTCCCCCTGAGCTGCCTCCCCCTGTGCCACCCCCATCATGCCCTAGCATGGGCCAAGCAGATGGGTTGGCATTAGGGTTTAAGTTCAAGTTAAAGTTGGTGGTTGAGGATGATGAAGAAGTGCCCCAGGCCCTGCTCCCAGTTCCACCCACTTGACTGTCACTCTTCCCTTCAATCCCCACTGAGGACTGAGGTGGGCAATGGGAGGGTCCAGGCCCAGAGCCCCAGCTGCGATTGGCTGCAACCTGGCTAGAGAGCATGTTGCTTCCAGTATGACTGGCAGGGCTGGGCCCACTGTTGGCCTTGCTGCTAAGGTGGTTGGCAGGAAAGTGGCCTGTCTGGCTATTGGCCCCTGTGGCCATACTCGCTGTACTGCAACTACTACTAGTACTGCTGCTGCTGCACCTGCTGCTGGTCAAGTGACCAGGGTCAGTATCCAAGGGGCATCCTCCCTGAGGGGCCTGGCTCTGGCTGAGGGTAATAGAGGGCCAAGCCTCTGTATCCTTCTGGTCAATGATCAGTTGATCCCAACCACTGAGATTGGTGGAAGATGCAGCACTTGTGGTACTCCTATTGGCTGGCAGGTGTCCCCAGAGGGGATTATCATAGTGGGCTCCCTGGCCGCTCTGTGGGGGCAGTTCTGTTTAAAAAAGAGAAAAAATAGAATACGAGTATCAGCAAAAGGGTGAGGGAAGAGAGATATAAGTTATGCACATCATCACTCCCACATATGTTCCGTGAGGCTGAAATACCATGGAAACACATAAGGTGTCTACCTGTTTGCACAGAGACTTCATAGGATGGGTTATTAAAGAAAATAAACCACCTACACTGTAAGAGCAAAAATAGAGGAAACTACTATAGTAGGTGGATCTTTAATTAGAAAATAAATAAAATATTTATACACTTTATTCAAAACCCTCTTGGTTATCCAGCCATTACCTGGAGGAGCTATATTTGTTATCATAAACAGTAGGAGTACTAAAGTTTTACTAGTCCTCCTAGTCATTGTTCAGAGATGATGTTTGATAAGGATTTTTCTATCATGTAACTGCCGCAAAACCATAAGAATAAAAACAACCAAGTGACACCAGCAAAAATGTCTGACTAGAGAAATGGGGTGCATAAGAGGAAATGGCATGAATGGCAAAAGATAAACATTTTTATAGGTCATATATAGATTCTGAAGATGCTATGCCTTAACCCAGAGCCACTGCTCTACACTAAAATAAGATGAAAGGATATTTGCAGTATGTCTACACACAAAAATCAAATGTTATCTAGCATAATTAACACCAAAATAAAGCAGAAATTAGCTAAAAAAATCTGAAATCTCAAGAGCAATTATTGCTGAAAGTGAAAGTGAAATTCTTATTTAGAGAAGTAGTGAGAGTTTCTTCATGCATCAAGCTATTTTAAGCTAACAATTGAAGATAACATCGAAATCTGAAATTAAATCTATTAAATCTTAATACCAAGAATTAAAACAGAATATTTTAATTTTAACTGAAATTGTGTGCAAATCTACAAATAATAATAAAACTTAGATTATTCTACATTTTACTAAATAAATGCGTAGTTTAATAAAACATTTTAAATCGAAGCTAATGGAAAAAAGGATATTCAAAATATTCTTTAAGTTAATAAAATATTGCCAATAATATTTTTAATGAGATATTAATAGTTTTGCACTGTATTATCCCAGGAGGTCATCCAAAGAACTTGGTAATCTTGTTTCCAGAGGATGCAATCTCTGACAAAGACCATGTGACCGTCATCCTCAACTTCTGACCTAACCACAATAACATCTGCCTGAAATCAAGCACAAATATTCTGCCATTGCCCTTGGCAACCTGTCTCCTCACCAACATGTCAGCCTTCATCTGCCTGTAAAACTGCCCTAATAACTCACAAGAAATGCTTGGTTTGATCTCTGGCTCCATGCAGGTCCGTGTGCACAAGAATCACCTTGATAAGCCCTGAGCAACATGGCACCACCACATTGCCCATTTCTGCTGCCAGTCATGCTGCAGCTGCTGTTTTTGTTTACATTTACCTTCACAAGCATGCCTACCCTGCATACATAGACTGACTGGATGACAACAATAAGGAAATGAGTGCATTTGAGTACCTCCCTGTTTCCAAGCTTACTTCAGTGCTTGCAACTAAAGCAGAGAGAGACAAAGCAGTTAGAGAGCAGAGGGGGGAAAAAGAGGGCACTGTGTTTCTGACACACAGCGCTGTCGTTCTGTAGTCACTCTACTGAGAAGTGCAGGACCGCCATTTTCTCAGTCCTGAACCAGAGCCAAAAAGCCTCTGAGCTACCGTATATATCTTCACCATTGTTGCTTAACAATGTGCATGTCTCACTGACATGAATTACAACAACACATTAGAACTCAACATTGCATGCTCGCAATGCTGTGCTGTGGCAGCTTTAATGTTGAAAAGTGCCTATCCACACGGTGTGTAAAAACAAGCCGCCAAACAGCACAGAAGAGCCAGACAAGAGAGAAAAACAGAGAGAATGCAGAAAAAAGGGGGTGTGAAATACCTGTGGAGAGGTGCCTCCCAACCATCCTGTAAAGAGCTAGGTTTTGTGTGACACAGCGACCATCCTTGTCTCAATATGTCTGCTCGGCTCGCCAAGCTTCTGAGGCTCATTTCTGAAATGCTGCCAAGAAGTTGCACAGCTCTTGCGCGGCATGAAACAACCCCCCCCTCCCTTCCTTCCTCACCCCTCATGCTCTGTCCCTCCCACCAACATTGCTTTGGCTGGGTTTCTCTGCTTCTATCTATTGCCTCCCTCTGGATTTATTTATATCATGCTCTATTCCTATTCTGACGAAGGTTATTCTCTCTCTGGAAGAGCACAGAACGAACCCTAGTTAGGGGAAACCATGGGGAGAAGATGGGGGGTGAGCGGTTGTTAACAGCTGAGTGATAATGTGCAATCTTTCATTATGCACTCATGAGGCAATAGGTTAAAACAAACAAACAAACAAAAAAACAAAAAAAACTAAGAAAAAACAAAACAAAAATAGGGCTCTTCTAATCTCCCCCAACCCTCAGATCTTTCAACCTTTCAAAACTGTCACTAAATATTTAGCCAAGACCACTCCATCCGCAATTAGTACTGCTGCCCACAATGGAAAGCCTCATGAATAGTAGCGGCGAGTGAGAGACTGAAAGCAAAACCTCACAAAAGCTTGCTGCACCCCCTCTGATGCTGGAATGGCAATTTTCTCAGACATGCACGTGCTTATGTATGAACAGTCATCAGATAAAATATGACAAATGTCTGTATTTGTATCTAACCATAGTCTGGGAAACCATTGAACATAAGCAGCAACAATAAGTTTTGGACAGAAAACTTGGGCACTGCATCAGATGAGACAGTTGGGGGGTTGGTGAGCTGGTCCTGAAGATGGCACTGAAGCTGGTGGGGGAGGGGGGGGGTTGAATAACAGAGGAAGACAAGCATTAGATGTAATGGAAGGCACAGAGGGAGGATGATAGACGGGCATCTTGGCAAAGGTAGAAAAAAAAAAAAAAAGAAGCAGCAGTTGCCTGGATCAAGGATGGTATTGTTTACAAATGTGCCCCGTGCCCACCCAACAACACAATAAGTCAATGTTTGGTGGAGAACAGAGTGTCTTTATGGCTGAAGCTCAGCCCCCTGTGTTTCTCCACTGTGAGGGCCCAACATACGGTGAGGTCATGTCATGCCTCTAGATGGCAACCCACTGTGTGTTAAAACCTGCACACTGACAACACAGCATATCCTGTGTAGCAGAAAAATGCATACTACTTCCTGGATGCTCAGCTTTCCTTGTATATTTTTAAAGCAGGTTGACATGTATGCATGCACAAGTACAGTTTGTGTATTTGTGTATGTGTGTTGATGGCTGGGGGAGCTGGGTTGCTGGAAGCGTCTGGTAAAAAGAGAGAGAACATGAGAAATGAAAGTACAAAGACAGGACAGAAAATGAAGGACAGAGATGGATGTTGAGAGATGGAAGGAGAAATGATATAGGGAAACTGTGGGTCTCAGCTGGACTGATCCTGGCTTAATGAATTCCCTGAGGGGCAAAGACACTGAATGGTAGAAAGCTGACAATGCATGCTGCCAGCCAGATGAATGAACTCTCGGATGGACACACACAAACAGACATGAAACAGACATATGGACAGAAAACACCTATCAGGAATGTGCTAACGATTGCATTTACCTATTGTTTTTAGAGTTGGTTCACATACAAGCAAGGATCCCATCAGCCAAAACAGTGAGGTCCATTTTGGATAGGTTGTTTTCTAAGAACACAGTTTTAGCTCTACCAGTTTTCAAGTTTACTATTTCACAGTAATAACTTCACAGTGCAACACATTTACTGACAGTTGGCAAAAGATGATATATGGAAAAAAAAAGAAAAGAAAGAAAAGTAACCCACGTCTACTTTATAACAGATATATAGTGTCAGGTCAGATTTCAAGAAAATATGTTGAACATTTATTGGCTCCACTTTCTCAAATGCTTTCTTTTGTCATCCATGATATTAAACTGAAAATTCTTGTATTAAAATTCCTTTTGTAAATTCATAAAAAAAATTCCATTAATTAAGAAAATGGTCAGCACAATAAATAACAAGTATTTGTTACTTGCATTTTGGTATTAGATACCAACATCTAGTAACATGAGAACTTGATGTAAGACAGCACAAGTCTTAACAAGCATTATTCTTCAGTTTGGGTACAATGAACATGGAATTTCACTCTTCTATTCTTCTTCCAAGTATTATTATAGGCAGCTGGTATATAAAATGGTAACTACCACAGGCATTTACTAACACCTATAACTCAGCAAGGTAAGAGGTAAAACCTGGTAGCCACTTTTCATTTCTTTCTATATTACGCTGTGTGCATATGTTTATAACCAGTTGATTTTTGTGTCACAGAGATTTACGAGCTGCCTGCAACACTGGTTCGCATTTCATGACATGACAAAATGCAAAAGAAAGCAGCGTCGGCTGCCAAAAACCACATGCAGAACCAGGAAAGCTTCTGTAGATCCAATCCACACATAGCACTTAGTAGGTTTTTGTTACGCTTACTCTTTTAAGGAAACTGTATTCACCCAGAAACAAAACAGGAATGGTAGTATCTTGATGTATTTTTCACAGTCCCTATGTTCCTTATGGATACTTAATAATAGCATTATCTCAATGCAAGCTCAAAGGGAAAAAACCAACAGAAGGACAAAACAAGGATTTAAATAGGGTACACATCTAAGACATCTGGCCATCATGTTTGCCTGCGAGTATCCTCTTTCTCCTCCTCTAAAGGATAAACCAGGTCAAGGGCTTTCTCCAGCATGCCAGTCTTAAAATAGCCAGCTCTCTCACGCCTCCTCCACATGAAAGGACCTTGGGATATGGCTTGTTAGCCAAGTAAGAGGCAACACTGAGAGAGGGCTATAATAATGGGAAGATACACATACATGTAGTATGCACAGCCTGTGTAATCTTGGTTGCCCTGGGGCAAGTGAGGGCATGAGTAAACTGTGGTGTTGGTATAGCGGAGGTGGAGGTGGAGGAGGTGAATACTTGCATCAGAGAACAACAAGCAAGGCAGAGAAAGTCAGAGCAGCAGATGCACAGAGAAAGCGAGCCAAGATAGAAAAAGAGAGAGAGAGCAGGCGCTGAACATTTGTGGTTAACAGAGAGCTGATGTTTAATCACATCACAAGACGTCCCAGTCCTCTTTGAGGGGATTCCCAAGGCTCTTCTACAGCATCAGCAGCAGACTTAAAGAGCACATCAAGTCTAGCCTACATACTCCCTCTTTCAGACAACCTATTAGCACATTAGCTGCACTGTTCTTCCACTTGATGAGGCCTGTTTACATTAAAATGTTTTTCTGTTGGTGTCAGCCTCTGTTGTGCCTAGCAGGTACAATGCTTAGGGGTACATAAAACCTTGATTGCTACTTTATGGGTTTTAGCACAGGATTGTTAGATAGGGAGAAGTTATATATCTGGAGTGATATCACCAGCAAATTATTGGAATACAAACTAATTATTTGATTAATTTACAATTAAACTAATCAGCCTGGGATTGTTGACTACATTACTGCCTCACAAAAACCAATAAATGCACTTAATTTGAGAAAACAACTGCATAGTTAAAAAGGGATTTCCCTGTGACATTTAACTATATCTCCTTGATGAGGCAACAATGACATCATCATTGATGAGAAACAGGAACTCTTGACCATTAGAACACAGCAGTAGTTGCCTCTGCTTGCCTTCAAAGAAGAGGCATATTATAACTATCAAGTTGACCAGGGACACACACAACTAAGATCGCTGAGGAAGAGAATGTTTGTGTTTACAAACATGCACATGCATACATATGGACACACTGGCCACGTTTAACAGCACTACTTTTCAAGAGAGCCGGCATGTGACTGGGTAACGAGAGACGGGTTGAGAGGAGGTGGAGTCAGCGGATGGAGAGAAGAGGGAGAGGAAAGCAAATGAATGCAGCTAGTGTGCTTCAACTGTTAGCTATCGTCACTAAATGAAAGCAGGGAGACGACTCTATCGGACAAAGCTGTGTGGTCAAAGGGATTATCTGCAGTTTGCCGAAACTATGCTGTGAAGTTGTAAATAAAGACAGTACATGGTTAAAGGGTCACATGAAGAATCTTAAGGAGTTTTCTTTTGTAATGTTACAATGTTTTTTACATGCAAGTTCTACATGGGTATGTTATCAAACCCTCCCACTTGTCTCCGATGTGACATTCAGTGTGGAAGGTCCTGCTGTCTGTTTCTCTTAATGTAATCAGTAAGTTCAAAGACACACAGAAAGTGAAGCCAAGCAGAGCAGGCCTGCCAAAGAGGGGCGGAGAGAAGTAGCAGCTTTTACCGTAAGCCATGAGTCACTTCAGCCCACAGCACTGGACCTCTGCCATGCTTGCTCTCTCCTCCTTTCTTTCTTTCCCTCTCACTCTCTTTCTATCAGTTCCAGGTCAGGCCCACTGACGTGCACAGCCAACTAGCTAGCTCCATATCACTCCTCCTCCAAGAAACAGGAAATACTGTAGGGCTGGTCTGCAAAGCTTGACGAAGAGTAGGAGGAGGAGATGTAGACAAGATAAACATCTCATCGCTATGGAGATAGAGCTTCGTTCAAACACAATTGGCAGGGTTAGATGATGCTCAGACATCCATCTCTGCTGAATTTTGTTTTCCTTCCCAGACAGCAAAACATGCCAAATGCCTCAGAAAGAATTTTAATCATCATCATCTAAGAGCAGATGATACATTATTATGAAACAAAAGACCTTTACCACTTGGAAATGTGTGAGAATCTGGTTCATTGTTACATGCAGAGCTCCAGGAAGGAAAATATACACACATTTAGAGATAGCCAGCTGTGTTTACTCTCTATCCTCTAACCCTGTCCCCTCCATCCCCAATTCTAATTCCCAGTCAAGCAGAATGAAAATAAACAACAGTCTGCAGCACTTGGATGCAAGTGTCTCTACTGGTCCACAGGTAAAATGCACATTTACAACTACAGTACCAGACATAGAAATAGCTACTGGTATTCAACGATGCAAGTGCCTGTATGTGCAAAGCATAACCATTCCAGATATAAATTGTAATCATTAGTTATAAACAAGAATGAAAAAACAATTTATACAAATATTCATAAGTAAATCGGACCCATGTTGAGTGCTTTATGTATTTAAAAAGTCTCTTTTCTCTTGTAAGTGCTAATGTCAGGGTGATGCTATATGGTCTCAGCCTCGTATGATTACCTTCATAATTTAATAAGTGGACTGAATTTAAAGCAGATCTTTTGAAGCACTGTTGTGGCATTTGAAGAGAGTCTGATTGACTGTATGAAGGCGCAGCAATCTGGCTGTATTACAACAGTTCGAATTTCTGGCTTGTAAGAAATTTTGATTCTGTAATCTGAGTCCCACTGTCAAGAAATCATTAGCTGTAAAAAATGTGTAGATTTGACTGAGAATGGCGTGATATAAAACTGAAAATTGCTGTAGAACAGACTGTACTGTCTGCAGCTTGCAAACATGTGTAGCTCTGTGTTTTATTCTTTTTTTTCTCACTCTCCATTCAAAGTAGAATTGCACAAACTACTGTCTCTTTGTCAGCATTAGTGAGGTCAAGTCATCTTTATGGGGAAAAAAAAACAAAAAAGCAAAAACAAACCTGTATTGGAATTGTCACTTTAAAAAACTGTCTCGTCTCCTGTTTATGTTCAGCTTGCAAACATAAAAAAGGAATGAGATAGCGACTTGCCAACAGTATGTCTATGCTGACCTGTAGAGGTGGAGCAGGAGGGAGAGGAGTGTATCGCTACAACTGCTGCTGCAGGTTCAGTAGTGCAGGGACGTCCTGTGGCGGTGAGAACCAGGGTCCCAGAGGGCAGCGGCTGGCCCCTCTTCAACAGCTGCTTGTGCTCCTGCTGGCGAAAGCGAGGGGGCACCTCTCTGGGTGGATAGCGCTGCTGGAGCAGAGTCTGGGGCTGCTGCTGACCTCCAGAGGGGGTGCGCTTGCCATTGCCACTGTTTGGGAGTACAGACGGGATGGTACTGGGGTTGATGGGGGGAAGAGGAGGGGTGGGGTCGAGCTTGGCAAAGTCTGGCACTGTGGAAATGGGAGGATGGTGGGGGACAAGTAACAGGGAAGCAGAAATGCAGGGATGGGGGTGGGGGTATAGGAGTGTTAGGCAAAAGCAGAGTTGACGAGCGGCAAAACAATTATTGACTGCCTAGTTAATGATTGGTTTGTCGGTACGTTACTTGGCAAAATATAATCTATGGTACAATTGCTGCTTGTTTGGTTCCATTTATAATTATATTTAAATCATTTTTATATTTGAAGGATGTTAGTACCTGTCCTGCACTCATACACAAAAAACAATCAGCAGTGCAGCTTTAGTCTTTTTCTGGGAAGCTGCTGTGGCTGAACATTTCCTCCACTGCTTCTTTTCAAAGCCATTGCAACTTTTGGAAGAGTACCATGATTCTAAATTCAGAAAGGCAAATGAGGAGATTGCTATGAATTCCCAAGATTTGCTGTCTCTCCTGCCTGCCTGAGGCTTGATTCTAGTCAGTGGTCAGTCTAAACACATGGCTGCTCTTTGGAGAGCCAAAGAACTGTAATAATTTCAGGGTGGTGCTGTAGTAAACTTTCAGCCTTTAGGGGTGGCCAAGATACACAAGTCTCACAGTCTGCCATGGTGTCTGGTCACAGATTAGCAGTGATAGAATTGCCAAGTAGCAGATAATAGAGTTAGACCACCCTATAGCATTATTGTAGGCTATTGTTTTCATGAGGACACCACCGAAAAGTATGCTCAGCACCATCAATATAAGCTAGTCATCATTTGTGGCAGGTTACGGCCACTGAATTTATCACCTCTTAGAGCTCTAACATAGCTGTCAGTCATTAACTGCTCAAGTGATTGCTGAAGCCAAGTAGCCACTAGCATTAGTCTCTCTCTGTCTCACACACACTTAGATAGATAGCCAACATACGACACATTCAAATCTAGGCCTTTTACAAACATAAAAGGTCACATTAATACCTTTGTAAATGGGGGGGGGGGGGGGGTCAACAAACAGAGCTGTGAAGTGTTAGGTTCTTGGGAGGCGAATACACTGTGAATGGATGTGCAAGTGTGAAGTTAAAGATCACGACTAGGTCAGGATAGGATGATCAACTTGGGGTCAGAGAGTTGCTGTTGGGAGAGATGCATTGTGGGACACAAAGCACACTGGATAATCACCCCAGTAAAGATAATTACATAATAGAATAAGCTGATAGACCAGAAGGTAAGCAGGATGTCAAAATGTGTTCAAAACCTACACATCATATACAAGAACAAACATCATCTGATTAAAACATCATTTGGGCCAAACCAAAAATGGTATTTTGAGTTCCTGCTGTTATAAAACACAGGTGGGGGACATTCAGCAACCAATAGAAAAAGAAAATATTTGTGTGGCCTAAATGAGTTATAAGGAGCAGTGCTTTGCCATTGGCCGCCATCCCGAGTGTGTGCGGTGAAGCAATGAATAACTCGCGCACATGCGGCCAGCCCGACACACACAAAAACAAAGAGTTATGTAATGCTGAGGCCCACATTGAGGGGAGAGGACAGGATAGTGTCTTGGAACATACATTCATACGGCCTTGTAAATACTGACAGGCATGTTTGCTCACCTATCACATCCAGCTACTTCTCTTCCTCAAAAAATTTTCGATGTGTGCTTGTGTCTGTCATCAGTGTGTATGTCGGGGGGTAAAGTTCACCCCCAGTACTGCAACCCCTTTGGACTACAACTACTGACTGCACAGGCTGATCCAGTTTCACTCGTATCTGTCTCTGTCCCTCCCTGCAGGAATCGGGGGCACGCTCCAGAGCTAGAGCTCAGCTCTCATCGGATTTCTCTACATCTGCTCCATTTCCTCTCCCTTCTTGTGCTTCATCCACCCCCCACCTTTGCGTGCTCCCTTCTGTCTTTCTCCTTCATTCACATTGATCTACTATTATCTTCTTGTCATTATTACTCTACTAGGGGCAGCAGATGGGAACATTTATTTCAGGCCAATTCTTCCCACTGATTTTAAGAGGTGATTTCCTCTTGAAAACAGGGGACTTTGGTTCCGCCACAGTGTATAATAATAGTTATGGAGGCGATCGTTATACAGTTGGAACTCTCTGATGTGTGACGTAGACTCTTCTGGAAGCTGGGGGGAAGGGGAAGCTGGCTGGCTGGCTGCTCTCTCAGCCAATCAGAGAGAAGCGAAGAGGAGGGAGAGTGGAGGGAAGCGAAAGAGAGAGCCGAATGTACCAGAGGAAAGGAAGGAGGTAAAGCAGGGAGGGTGAGTGATGAAGAGAATGGTGTGTGTGTGTCTGTGTGTGTGTGTGTTTGTGAGATAGTCTCCACCCTCTTGTGCGCTCCACTGTGGGATCGAGTCTCACTGCCTGAAACCAGCTTGGGTCTAAATCCGCTTACAATCAGACTACTATTTGCCCAGAGTATCCTTCGCTGGATTCTTCTTTACATGTGACACAAGCCCTGAACATTTGGTGGCACCAATATAATGAAAGTGACTGACACAAACTAAAATTATAAAATTTTTACAGCTAGAATGGCAATCAGTATGGAGCATACCACTATCTAGGCTAAACAATCCATGAGTCAGCATTTACATTTAGTATGTTCTTCTCTCATCCATACAAACACTGATGCGTAGTGGATAAAATATTTTTTTTGTTTAATGCTGCAGATAAACAAACAGATTGAGCTAAAATCATTCAAAGGTAGTTATGTTGATCATGAAAATCATGGGATTGATTCTGGGTTAAGAAACAGATTAGCAGACAAATCAAACAACTGAATACCTCAGGTATCAGCAAGTTGTTACTTATTAAGGCTTTTTAAGTCTCACAAGGCAGTGCTTTGAAGAAATAAAGCGAGATAGAGTAAAAAGAGATCAGAGTCACTTCCTCTGACAGCCTATTTGCAAAAACACAGTCCTCAGCTGTACGGGTGCACAGGAGAATTCCCACTTCATCAAAGATGCACATCAAACCATGGCCTTGGGGCAGTGTGTGCTTCATGCAGAGGAAGACATCCCATTTTCCACTCTAAAAGGAGTCTTAATTTTCTGAGAGAGAAGATGATAGCACACTTGCCTGACTGTTTAAGACCTAAAGGTTGGGGGGAGGTTGTCTGGGAAGATATCAGAAAGTTGAAGGTAGATGGAAGAGAATAATGGGGTTGAGAGCAATACAGGCTCTCACACTCGGTTTTTCTGTTCGGTAAAAGCAGAAAAACGAGCCACACGACCTTGAAGATAAAGGATCCTCCTGTGTGAGTTTTACAAGAGAAGGTGCACGGAGAACTATTCAGCACCCATGGGGGAAACCGCATTTAAAGTACCCGTTAGACTACTCATTAGATGAGTAATTATGCCATTTATTGACTTGTAAAATTAATCAAATTTCATACTTCTAATTGGATATAGGTCATCCAAACATAAGCAGTGGTGACTGTTGAATGAAGTAAAAGCAACCTACGTCATAGCTTATAAACAACTTAATAGTAATATAGTATAATATAGTAGCCTTAGCTAAGGCTTTACTGTACCAAAAAATATTTTCAGTCATTTAACCTGAATTTAAAGCAAAGAGCAAGACACTTATCATAATTATTGGAACTGGCACAGTTTCAAATGTAGATCTGAGAAGAAAATGCATGTGAGCTAGATCATTACCTATTCCAATACAATACAAGGTTTAATAAAGGCACCATGCTGACTCTGCTTTCCATTCGGTAAAGTGGGTCACCCTGCTCTTAGGGGGAATGTACAGAAAATGCTTGCAAAAGTACATTTTTTGAGCCATTATACAATATTGATAACTGAGGTTTAAATTGGTCAGAATTCATTTTTCTATAAACCATTTGTAGAACATCGTGTTGTTCAGGGTCACTGGAAAAACTAAGCTCAACAATGAAATGAAATTTGGAAAAAATCTGAGGGTTGCAGATCTAGTTATTCACTGTGAATCCAAATCAATAATCCAACACGAATTGCATCCTTTTTCTTGTGTATAAAGGTGACAACAGACCTTTCATCCTCGTGTATCAAATGTTTTGAAAGCCCATCTTGCTGTATTTCAAGTGTATTATATAGCTGCTAACTGTTAGACATCTGATAAGGATCTCGCAATTTCCATGTTTCTGTTTTTATCTCAGTTAGAATAGCATTTTCTAAGTACCAACGTCTCAAGAGCCAGGAAGGGAAGCATGCTTTTAGGGTTCTCCATCCCTTTTTTTCCCGTGGGCTTTGTGAGCTGCACATTTCATAAGAGAGAACATTAAAAGCTTAAGTTAGATGCTTATAGATGACACTGTGATTAAAAGGGAAAACATTCCCTTGCTGCATTGATTGCAAGAGAGAAATACTGTTTAAAAGAAAGGTATATGTCAACATCTGTTACTTTCACCACCAAAAATCACTCTTGGCTATTAATTAGTGTTTTTAAACAAAGCTTTTAGCAAAATGCAGACAAATTATGGTCAAACTGACTGACGAGCAGAGGAAGGTTTCACTCAGAAAACAGCAAGAGGACAGAGAAAGATGGCTTCCCTGGACTAATCACACCAATGTCACTGGCTTTTTGTGCATAAGCTGCAGCAAGAACACATCACTCTGTTTTGATTTAGAGGAAGTGATGTGTGAGAGAGATTGTAAGGTCCTGTCCATCTCACCTATAAGTGCCCGATGAGCCAAAACAAGCCACTGAAAAAAATTTTAAGATCACAATTTTATCCCCACTTGAAAACTGCAAGAGGCTGCAGTTTTTCCCCATGTGTGAAATGTCATAACCATCGATTTATATGGTACAAGAAACCCTAGTGGTTGAAGATTTTTGTTTTACTCAGATTTCCCATTACCAATACATCATCCTTAACACAGATACTGCATCCTGAAAAGACCTGAACAGTTGTCTTCAATAATAATTTAAAATATTGCAGTGACAGAAACATTTACTGACAATCAGTTCGTATGCATAATTTATAGTGCAACACTCCACATTGGCACAATCGAGTCATTACCACTGTTGCTCTTTAAAATATAGTTAATCACTGAGCTCCTTGGGATAAGACATGTGAAGGAGGTGGTGTTGATGACAAGAGGTACACTGGTATAAATTCCCCCATGATCGGATCGCAATTTATGACTCTCCAACACAAAACGCTGGCCGTAATTAAGGGAATGTGAAACTGCAAATTAATCTGTTATGAAATTAGTGCCACGACACTACTTTATAATAATGTTATCATTTATTGCACTATGTAAATGTGCGCCTTAATGTGTATGTATGTTAGCCCCCATCTTCAATAGGGATAAAAATGCACAGCATTAGCATAGCTCATTAACCCTTAGATATTAATTCAAGTACAGCTTGTTGGTGGCAGTAGGCCTCTGCTGTAGCTCACAGTAGCTGTGACGAGGCTGCTCCCTAATGGCTCTGTCATATGGTACTTTCTAGAGGAAGGCTGGCCAGTGGTACAACACAGGAACTGACTATTTAAAGATGCAAAGTTAAAACATGTCTTACACACACACATCTCCACAAAATTCATTGGAAGTAGTGAAATGAAATTCATTCCAGTTTTTGGTAATGGTACTGACTTCACAATACTCCATGATAAAGGTCACAACAACCACACTTTTAATTTATAAGCACTCACCTGCAATCAGCTACAGAAATAAATTGTGTTACAACTGTTGTTGTTCATAAAATATCAACTAACAAAATATGTTTAAAATTAAGAAAGAACATTGTTACTTTAAAGTTCTGGTCCAGTTAAATTTTATTTGCTGCTTTCTTTAACAAACTAAAAGAGTACAAAACGCATTAAGCCATACAGACTGACAAGTAACACATTAATTGAAAAGCTTTACTCACTGCCATCCTAATTAATCAGTACTACATGGGCCCACAGGGGAAAATCAAATTCTGCCTTATATATCTGCTCTGCAGTTGAAAGCCAGCCGAAGCAGAAATAACGGATTATAAATGTTGTTGATTGAGAATGCAACTCAAGGTCGTTTAATTAAAAATAACTGTTAAAAAGAGGATTTATTGGCAGTTGAAGTTTATAAATTGCATCATGTTAAAAACATATGCAAAAATTACAAGATGCTGTTAGTCAGATTTGATTTCAAACCATAAACTGCATCAAAGAAATAGACTGAGAAACTCCTTTTCAGGTGGCTGCAGTTCAGCTGTTAAGTTTGCACCATCATTCCAGACAAACCCCAAAAAACTGCACAAACAAAGTTAAGTTTGAGTGTATAAACAGGATAGTTGTGAAAGCATCCTTCAGAGGTATTTTGACATTTAGAGATACATGTGATACATTTGCAAAAGAAATTCACAACACTATCTGTGTGGGCCATTTAGGCAGAGGGGTCTGTGTAATATTAGTGAATAGGTAGGTTAAAGGTAAACTATATTTCTGCTTTTGCCGAGGGACAGTGTTCATTTGTTGATGATGTTTGAGTACTGAGTATGTTTTAGTGTGTGTGAGTGTCACAAAAGCCAGCCAGTAGAGATATCTAGCTGTGCCGGCAAAAAGGAAACTAGAGAGCATTCTCACAGTTTCACACAACTCAGTCTGTTTCTTTTGCTCCCACATGCCTTTTCCACCTCTCTTGAATCAACCAAAAGCACAATGTTTTAGCAACCACTTCCTTGCACATAAATGTCAACACAGCAGTTGATCCAAACTCTTTCCTCACCTTCTGCTACCAATTTTTCCCTCTGCTCCTACCTTCTGTTGGTCCCTGGGTGGGTTAGACCAGACAGGAGGCTGTGTAGCGTTACTATGGTGCTTGAGCTCTATCTGGAGATCTCCTGTGTATAGATGCCTGTTTATTCAGTCTCCATGCTAGCCCTGTCCTCCTAATTAGCTCCCAGTGTGCTCTGCATTAGTATCACAGACTCCAACAACCTTGGTTGATCAGTCAATGATCACCAGTTTTGTCAAAAAGGTCATTTTTATCGTGAAATTATGGTGACTGAGCCATTCATCTGTACTCAATATTGTAAAACAAAAAAGAAAAAAACAACTCAATTTTTGGACATAACAATGACATTAATAAAAACCAATCAATAAAAATAGAGATCCTACTGTTTAAAAGCCCTACAAAGACAATCAACATATCCACATATGTCAAAATCCTGTCATTCTGACCCTCTGATATCAGTTACTTTTGTTGAGACACAAAACTGCAGTTGGAGAAGATGGATATGGACACAATGTTGTTCGCAAATCTGTATAGTGTGCCAGAAAGTAAAACCTGACATTTAACAGGGGTGAGGATCAAAGTAAATTGAGGTCATGGCACAACGCTGCCATGAGCAGCAGCCATGAAAATAATTGTGCAAATCACAGCCTAGTTTGAAGATGGGGGGGAAAGCAGAGTATATAGGTCAATTTGCAGATGCAGGGAAACAATGCAAAGCTGATAAGAGACAAAGAGAATACTAACACAGCTAACCCAAATCACATTCATTAGTGCAGCAAACTGCAAAGGGCTGAGGGTGACTCAGAAAAGAGGACTAAGGCGTAGGAGGGTGAATCTCTGTGACAGTGCAGTCTCGTTAACTCGCCCTTCAGAGACTGAGTGGAAGGTCAAAGTTATGACCCTCTGACCCTTCAGTGCACAGTTTTATGCAGCCACAAGAAAAGAAATAAAGCCAACTTACTTTATACAGCAAAAGTCACTTGAAAGATGTTAAAGCAGTTTCCCATCTGCATGATTTTAGTGACAAGATCTGTATGTGGACTAGCTTACTGTCCAACACTGTCTAAGTGGCTTTCTGATTGTTGACAATATTGGCAGAAAACAGGGTAAGCTAATCACACTCTGTACAACAGAAGTCACCATTTACTCAACTTAAATCACTTCTCTTTCTTGTTTGTTTGGTGGCCGTTTTGCGCAGTTCTTTTCCTTTCACCTCTACCCCCTAGGTATGCCTGAGGATCCCATGGGGAAGTCTGAGGAGCAGCTGAGACATCCCCATGCTCCTTATTAGTCTTGTATGGGCACCTGGCCTCCATTTTGGCTCAGTCACGATGGACCACCTGGATACTGCTAATGTTCGCAGCAAAAGATGTTTGTAAATATATACGTCTATTTTTTTATATTGTACAAATTTCACAGCAGTGTGCAGAGGACAAAATGAGTCTTGATGGAAAAAACATGAATCCTGCACAGGCTCACTGCATGATCTCACTTGGACAATACGCACAACACACTGACAAACAACTTGATGTTTCAAAATATAGCACAAACACTTGGCATCTTTGCATGTTTATCATATTGTAACACTGAACAAAGGTAGATTTATCCTTGCAGGTAAAAAATGTTGAATTAACTAATTTCATATTGGTGGTGCAAAAACATTATTGCAAAACCAAATTTGGTATAAATACCACTACTCACCTTTGGTTATCAGTTCTGTGGCCTGAAAAAAGGAGAAAAAAGGAGAAAACATATTAGTAGTAGAAAGAATAACATAAGATTAGGCAATAAGAATCTTTTCTGT
This sequence comes from Remorina albescens, assembly GCA_034769265.1. Lineage (NCBI taxonomy): Eukaryota > Metazoa > Chordata > Actinopteri > Carangiformes > Echeneidae > Remorina > Remorina albescens. Next base: position 6,802,347 of record CM068493.1, read on the forward strand.
GTAGAGGGGAAAACTGCGGGCCTTAATGTGAAAGTGCCATCACTGTCTGTGTTGCATTAGGTCGCCACCTGCACAGCTAGCCACGGCAATTGGAACAAAATGTTCAGGGTCTGGTTTCTTTCATTTGATAGAAGTTCATGTTCATTCCTAATTGCTCAGTGAAGTGAAAGGGTGTATTTGACCTGTAGCTAGAGAGAGTAAAATAGATACAAATGCTCCTCTCATGAGATACAATAGATGCTTGTTATAAGCACTGACCAAAAGGTTCAAGGACACAGAGTACAGACTATTGCAGGGCTTGAATTTTGCTTTGGGATTGCGAGAATTGCGCACATTTTATTTGTATAATGCAAAGTAAGTACCCACTAAGCGGGGACCAACTGCTGCATTAGGACCCAAAACCAGTTTGATTTGAGGATGAAAGAGGAAAAAGTGCTGACTTATCATTAGCCGTTAGCAGTGTAGCAACGTTAATAGTTATGCCCTTCAATAACGCTAATAGACAATGTAAATTTAATACATTTAAATTAATGTTTGTGACTAATAAGTGTTAATTCTCTTTGAAAGTCCCAGTGTGAAGCAGAGAAAAAAGGTGCTGTGCAACCTTTTTGCACCAATTGATTAGTTAAAAAAAAAAAAAAATCAATGGATCAAAAATGGAATTGTGTATCAAATATTTTCCTAGGTATCAGGTTTTAAATTATAGTATTGTGACAACACTAATATATATATTAAGGTTGTCACAATACCATAATTTTAAACTGCAAGACACTGCAAGCTAAGAGCGTATAGACGAAGATCTTGCACAAGCACTTTAGTCCAATCTTGTTGTAAATATGATAGACTGAGTTGTTAGAACCTCTTAATTTGGTGCAGTGACAAAATGCAATCTGAGATTAGAATCAGATGATGTCACTGTTAGTTATGCTCACAATTAATGTCCCCTCCTCGGAAAATTTTAACCCCCCTCCCATTAGAGGCATATAAGGGGGGAATTCCCCCTCATTTTGAAAAATTTGTTTCAAGCCCTGTATTGAGAACTGCAGACTAGAGGTGGTGTTGAAGGGGGAGCGCAGGGTATTGGATAAGACACTAACTACATAAAGATGTTGATAATTTCTTTGGAAACACACAAGAAAATGCATGTCCTCAATAAGCCTGTGAGTACTGGGATGTAACCGCAGAGAAAACACCTGAACACACTTGAGCACCAAGTAACACTAAAAATAGCACCTGAGGCCTCACATCAGCCTCGTTTACAATTGGTCAAGAAAAAAGGAACTGGAAATGTTGCCTGGCTGGTGTTTCATATCACTGCAGAAGGATGTTCCACAAACACAAAAAACACCTGCTCATTTTGATGAAACTGTATACAAATGTAATAAAAGCTAAAAGATAACAGTGACTGTAAAAAGAAACAACAAGCTCACCTTTTTCTGAGCGACCTCTTTCTTTTTCTTCTCTTCTTGCTTTTTCTTTTTCTTATCTTCCATCAAATGGTTCTCTTCTTGTGTGTTTTGCTTCTTCTCACAGCTGAGATAGAGAGGGAGAGAAAAAAAAGAGAAGATGGTTTCAATACCAAACAGCAGCTAATGAGAAGGTAGAGTCTGTGTCGGTTGCTGTTCTATGACACACAAAGTCATGCATGTGGTAATAATACAACCACCACACATAAAAATGTGATTGTTTTGAAATTCACTCAGGCTGCATACTTCTTGAAAAACTGTGATGTTTAAAATGGTGTGCTTTAGTTTGATGGTGTTAGTAGTGAGGTTGGTTCTGGAAACCATTAAAGCATGTGAGTGGGGACCAATGAGACAGAGGCCCCATTTTTTGGTCTCAACACCCAGCCAGAGCAACAGAACCCAGCACAACTAATGGGGGTGGGGGGGGTGGGGGGGTGTCAGTATTCTGGGTCATAGATGACTTTATATCCGCCTTTCATCTTTTGTCAAACTCTCTAAAATCAACTACACTTTCAGTACCCAGTCCAGAAAGGAAATGTGTTGACAACAAACAGAGACACACACACACACACACACACACACACACACACACAAGCTGGAAAATACCTGACAAAGCCCCATTGTTTCATATGCAGGGACATCCAGCTCAAAGCTAGTTTATTCAAGAAACAACAGAACATTTTTAAAGGACCGATGGAAACTGTTTGAGCATGGACAAATAGATACACTGGAATTATGGTCTGTGAACCTTAAATGTGAGATTCTACATAAAACCATCATCCTTTTTCAGCCTATGATGCTGCAGGCAACAGCGGTGTGTGTGCCATTGCCTGGCAACAAGCACTCCCCAAGGCCCTGGTGAGCAGTCAGGTATAGACAGACACCGCCCTTGAGCAACACGCTGAAATCAGTTTGGCTGTGGAGGTTCTACAATGCAATTGGAAAACTGAGAAGAAAGACGAACTTGGACAAGAACTAAGAACTAAGAACTTCCAGTTCAGCAACTTGAGTCAGTTCTTTGGAAGATGTCATGAAAGTAATGGTTCAACTACAAAAAATCTGTTCTTTTTTTCCTTTCCTTACTGCTGTTGCTTGATCTTGATGGCAAATGGCAAACAAAACTCTGAAGAAGCATTTATAAAACATTAGACTACAACAATCATGGAAGAAAAAAGAAAAATGGATCAATGTTACACTTGCTCACAAACCAGCAATGATAAAAGTTAGTGTTATTTTTGACTGATCTGCAAACTATTTTCTCAATTCATCTCATCTATACCGCTTTTCTGTCAGCCGTCCCAGCTAACATTGGACAAGGGGGGGTTAATTCCTGGTCAGGTCCAATTTTCTCAATTAATTGTTAAAATGCTGTTGAAAAAATACCCATACAGGCTGTGAAAAAGCCCTTCACATCTTCCCAGTCTTTGTTGCCACTTTCACATATCTCGTTTTGTCTGACCAACAATATAAAACCCAAGGCTTTAGAGTTTTTACAATACCAGTATACTGAGGAGATTGTAAAGGTGTTTTTGCATTATAGCAATAAATAAATAAATCCAACTAAGTTTGTCAATTTCCCTTGATACTCAATGTATCAACTAATTACAACACTGTAAGATTACAGCTCATTTTTATGAGGAAAACATGAAAAAGTAAAAAACCAATAAATCACTGGGTTACCTCCTTAACACATCAGGACTAATCAGTGAGATATATAAAAGATATATAGAAGAACAGGCAGTGTTGAATCATGTGGGACATACAGTATGTTTGGGATAAAGGTTTTACCAGTTTCAATAAAAAGGCTGTGTTCTCTGTTGCACATGCCATCTTAGCAAAACTATTCAGCTGAGTAATTCCTGAGTAATGACTTTCAAAGTTGGATGAAGTGAGTCACTCCCGCTTACTATATATCTAAAATGGACAAGGCTTATAAATTACAAAGTTTTGTGACCAACTTACATTTGAAAAAGATTTTTCAAACTGACTTGACAAAGCATGCAACAATGCTTTGTGAACTCTGAAACAGCAGTTACTGCAACTATCTAACAAAGAAGCAAAGAAGCTGTGATCATCTCTTAGAGTGCTGACAGCTGACCTGTTCTCCTCAAACATCAGGTCCCTATAGTGTTGTCTTTTACATCTACTTTTATGCTGCCATCACATGTTGAGAGATGTTAAACAGTCCAGGGAGGGACGTATAAAATTAGAGCTAAAGGCTCAGTGTACAAAGTAGAGCTTGAGTTCAAGTTCCCCTTTCTGGGGAAAAACCAAATTTTACTTTCTGTGCACAGTACATTATATTGTTAGTATCCCGTCTTTGCACAATTTCAAATGGCCAGTGAGAAGCAAATGTTCAATTTGATGTGTCTATGGTGAATTAACTTACTAAATAAAAAAATTATGATTCACTTTAATAGGGGTATAACGGTACGTTAAAGTCACGGTTTGGTATGTACCTCGGTTTTGAAATCACGGTTCGCTACATTTTCAGCACAGAGAGAAAGAAAAAAAAAACCGCAACCTTGTTTTTCATTTATTGTCAAATTGAAAACATAAAACAGTTAAATCATTAAACAGAAGACAATTCCCTGAAAAAAAGATGGTTCTTTTTAAATTTCTCTTTTGCTTTAGCGTGGTAATATTTTAGGTATGTTCAGCACATGCATGTATTCATACCAAATGGTGCCGGACGAACACCTGTACCGTTACAACCCTACAATTTAATAATAGTATGCTCAAGTAAAAATTGTTTTAATGTTTTCAGCAAGGAAAAATCAATATTGAATTTAAATAACAATATCAAATTAAATTTTTTTTTTTTTTTTAGACTATTTAAATCACTCACACAAACCAGGCCTTACTAAGTGTCTTCAGTGTTTGCAGGAGCTCTAAAATGAACAAAGCCCATCGATACATACCAGAACTAGTGGGTCAAAAGAGCAGCAATGAGAAGAGCTGCATGAGAAATTGAAATCCAAATTGTGGTCATGTGATTAGGCTACTGTAAATATTTTTGGCACAAAAATTTCCCACCAATCTACCAATTCACATCCGAAACACTTATCTCTAACCTCCAACAGGCTGATATAGAACCTGCTGGTGCAGCTGCCATTCTAAATTTAGCAAGTGCTGTTCCTTTCAGAGGAATCATTGGGCCTGTGTTACGAAGGATCAGAGGATAAGTGAGATCCTCCACTTAATGTGAGCTGCGCTCGGTCTCCAACCCGGATGAGGTCTGCCGAGCAAAGCATCAAAATGATTTTGGTTTAAGAAACATTTGGTCCCTCAACAGGGTAGAGAGAATGTCAGTCAGCGAGAGCTGCGGTTTAATTTCCAAAGATCTGCCTGCCTTGGAAAGATGTGTGTCCCTTGGACTGAGAATTGACTGATGGTGAGGATGCAGAAGTGGTACAGTACCTCCCGCCACCTTGGATGCTGCTGCACCTTCAGAAATATAATGGCACGATGTGGATAGGCAGAACAGAAAGCTTTAATCCCCCATACATCATTGACAATGTTTTGAAATACACCCACTTCTGAGAAGCCCTTCTTTCAAATGTAAATTAGAACATTAATAATTATGACACAAATTCCATTCCATAAATAAATGAAATCACACGGTGGGGACTACACCTATATATATATATAATTTTTCTCTTTTGGGGGGGGGGGGGTATTTACTTGTAGTAGCTCAGCTACATCATGAACAGCCGTTTGTAGCAGGGAAGCATGGTGAGTGTCGATATGAAGGACGTAGGCAATGAGCTCAGCTGTGTTGTGGAATTACACCCTCCTGTCAGAACAACAGGATTAGAGCTCAGTGTCCCTTTTAAAACCAGGCATTCACTCAGATGACAAAGGAGGGGAAAAGCAAAAAAGAAAAACAGTCAGATTGGGCTGAGGACAAACTGATAAAAGCAGGTGAAGGTTGGTAAAAAAATCAAGAGGAGATGGAGAGGAAGGAGACTCAACATGTGCAAGGTGAACTGTCACAGCCACAGGTACTGCTGTGGGCATAGAAATATGCTCCACACTGAAGCGTTGAAGATGAAGGGGCTACGACTGATAGGGCTGGTTTGTGTATGTGCGTGTGAGAGATGGGGGAAGGGGTGCTAGACGGCAGTCGCTGGGCACAGAGCCAGGAATGCCATTCCTTCAAGCCAAACAAGAGCACGGCGAGCCCTCGGGAGAACGTTTGCTAGCATCCACAGCAGCAGCCGCCTCAGCTATGGCAGAATATGCACCTCATCAGCACGAATACACATTTGGACAACAATGTTTCTTATGCTAACTCTGACAAAAATCTACATAATCATTATCATCCTTGGAATGTTTTTAAATGCACAATCTGAAACACACTATAACGTTTATTTATATCAATAGATAACTTCAAAAAAACAAACAAACAAACAAAAGACCAAGCAGGAACTCCTACCTTTTGAATTGCATGAAGGTTTCAAAACTGCTAGGTAAGCACTGACAAAGTCCTTGTGCTGTGCAAAGAGGATTGCAAGCTCTTAAGTACTTGAAGCTATTCTCAGTGTGGTCATGTTAATGCTTTCTGACCCGGGCTAACAGGCTAACGAAAAGGAAAAAAAGAAGCTGCACTCCTGGTGCTCTGAAGAGACCCTAAAATAACTTGCATGGCCACAATCCAACAGTGCTGCCTCCAGTCCCAGTGTCAGTTGTCTACTGAAAGGGGGAACACTTTCACAAGCACAGTTGACAGTTTAGCTGTCTGAGAGTTCAAAGAACATCCCTAACAAATGTCTTAGTAAATGTCAGTCATTTAGCTTTTTTATTATTTCCACATTTGTCTTTATTTACAAATAAATAAATACATCAGGTGTGGGGTAATGGCCCATATGTAAAAGAAAGCTTGAATTTTATTTTTATTTTTAAGATAATTTAGAAAATGTGTATTAAGCATTATATTAGGGGAATAAGACTGCCTGACAAGACTGAACAGGTAAGCTGTAAAAATAATGTTTTACAGAGCAATCAAAAGCCAACACAGGATGTAAAGAGCTAACAACATTTTTTTATTTAAACAAAAATTCAAATAAAATCAAATTTATTTCTATAGCACCAAATCATTACAAAGTTGCCATCAAGGCACTTTACACATAGAGCAGGTCTAGACCAAACTTTTTATGGAGTTGTTAAAGAGACCCAACATATCCCTCCAAGATCAAGCACATGCCGACAGTGGCAGGAAAAACTTCTTTTAAGAGGCAGAAACCTCGGGCAGAACCAGGTTCACAGAGGGCAGCCATCTGCCTCGACTGATTTGGTTGAGAGAGGGAGAGATTGGGGGGGCAGAAAGAGAAGCAGAGGCATTGAAACTTGTTTCAATGACAGCAATAAACTGCTTTTCACAGAAGGCAAGCTCATCATTTCCACTGAGGACTCCAGCTAAATATCAGATCAGTGACACCAAACAACCCGCCAAACCAAATGACAAAATCTGGCAAAATGCCCCCCAGCCCTCTAGTCCAGAGCTAAGTAAAATCCCATCGAGAGTTTTAAACTGAAAAAGGGGCTATGACCTAAGGTGTATAGTAATCGCAGTATTTAGTGGCCTGTTTTTGTTATCAAGCCCCCTTTGGCGCCTCTCTGTGAATACACACTGCCTCTTTCAGAGGCTTGGGTGCTGACTGGGGCCCCTGACCCGTCAGAGACAGAAAAGACCCCCACCCCCTTTCCCTTTGCCACTTCATCCTTTGCCAGGCCCAGACCCAAATTAGGGACCCCAGCACGTCAGTAAAACCAGGAGGCCTCTCGTCTTACGTCAGCCTGCCCTCTACATGCATCAGGGTGCTGGCATCCCAGGTCCTCACACACTGCCATCGCCATGAAGAGCGTGTGCCACTGCAGGATGTCAAGCTGCAGCAGCATGAGCAGGGCAATGGTGGGAGAGGAAATACAGGAAGCAAAAACATCATATGTCAAGGTTTACACAGATCTCACTCTTAGAGGTCGCAATTGTCTGTCAGGATAGAAGTCTCCAATCTCTGCAATTGTATTTTCAACCGAAGAAAGCTGCAACTTTGCCAACAGTCATTTTATTAAGTACAAGCCAGCATTTTCCAAGTGGATGCGAATGATTTGCAACAAAATATTCTTTGTACATGCAAATGGGGGAGCAGCCGTATGTGGACACGGCTGCACTGTGGGTACACTCGGCTCGGTAATGCGTTTATTGTAGTCAGCTGATGCATGTCGGGTCTGTGTGTGCAGCTCGGTCTGCAACATCCCTGGAAACTCTCCGACACACCGAAGCACCAGCAGCGCTCAGCCAACGCCAGCCGAGCTAACACTGCAGCCCGGCGGCGGCGGCTTACGGCGCCCTTGAATCATCCCAGCTGCGGAGCTGCTCGGTCCAACTAGTTAAAGTTAGCAGGAAACTGACGCTACGTGCACGAGCAAAAACAACAACAACAAGGATAACAAAACAAACGCAGCGAAGACAACACTGATGTCAAACACTGTGGGCTGACCTAAAAATGTTTTCACTGCCTCTCCAGCTGCCACCATTAGCACCCCCCCCCCCCCCCCCCCAAAAAAAAAACAACAAAAAAACAAGAACGCATATTTCCCACAGTGCGGTGTGACGCGGTGCAAAATATGCGACGGCTGCTGCGTGCGGGGAGCCGAGGAATAATGAACCCTACCGTGAAGCGTTCAGCGGGATCTCGTCGGCGGCGGCGGAGCCTCTGCAGCCATTTTGTAGTAACTGACCGGAGCAGCAGCTCGAGACGGTTGAATCGGTGGAAACGGGGGAGGGGGTGGAGCTTCACCTTGCCACGTGACCTTCAATAACAAAACAAACTGCCCCCCCCACCCCCCTCTTCTTACTCCTCCACTCTCCCTCCCTCCCTCCTTCCTTCCCTCCCTCCTTCCCTCCCTCCTTCCCTCCTTCCTAGTGCACCGACCCGATGTTTCCATGACAACTGCGGCCCCTCCATCACTATCCCTCTCAGCACGGATGCGCGCGAGCCCCTCGAAGATAAGTAGCGACGCGAGAAAGTAAGTAACGATAGAGGTAAACAAACCGCGCGTGAGAGGTAAACTGTCCCGTGGGGGCTAAATATAACATAATATTTCAGCTTTATCTGCAGCATGAAGCCTGTACCGCGTCCTTACACCAACAGAGGGCACAGTTTGGAATAAAACAGGGAGTCTGCAGGTCATGGAAAGTTTTGGAAAGTATTGAATTCAGGTATTCTTACATTTAATTTTCCACAGCCTGAGATAGAAACATACATTATCGTGAAATGCACTAAGCACTTTTCACATAGATAATTAACTTTAGGCATATTTTCCCAACAAATATAACGCATAATTGCTATATGGTGATGACAATAAAGTTGAACCTTGAGCCTTCGTATTTCCTTTTGGCTGCTACAGGCTGTGATGTTAGTTGTAAAATGCACTTGACTGTCAGGAGACAATGCACCTAGGGAAAAAGTGGGTCTGGTGTCCAGTGGATTGTGCTGCAGGGGTTTATTCAGTCCACTGCATCAGGAAGAGCATCAGCACAAAAAGGACATATAGCAAAAACCTGGATAAACTGCTGTGTATTAATAACGTGTTAGTTATTGATCCATTCTACCATCCATTTTCTGTTGGTTCCAGGTCAAATTACTTTATTTAACTGTAACAGTAGGAGTTATTGCTACTGTTGGGAAATACTAAAAAAGTGTTTTTTTTATGAGATCTCTTTTTCAAATTTATCTAAATGGATTTTCTTTTTTTTTTTAAAAATGTTACTTTACATGGTCATGGTAACACTGGTAACACATATAGACCTCTGGTGCTGCAGTATTTCCTGTTGCATTTCAGTCGCAATAGAATAAAAATCCGCAGGCTGATCCACACACAATCTGATGCATTTTTTTTTTACAATATTATGGCTACATGATAGTAAAAAAGTCCCTTGGTTTACAGCTCAGTGAAGACTTTTCCCCCTCTGAATCAAGCCGAAACAAGTATGACTGGAGTGGCTATGAGGCCAATGTGTCACCACTCACTGACTCTGATTGTGAGGTGAATAAAAGAACTTGTCTCTGTCTCATGAAGAGCCACAAGTCCACTTTCAATGAGACTTCACTGGCATCTGATAGGGAAATTAGTCAGGAAACATCAAATAGTGAACACCCAAAAGAAATCTGATTATAAAACACGCAATTACAGAACCATTTGTACTGTGCGTCGCTGGCATATGGACTATACAAATATGTCACCCACATCTGGATAATCGTGGAGATCGCAGTGCATCACAGTGAGGGTGGCAAAACACAATTATTCAGTCTACAAAATGATGGAGTGTAAATTGTGAAGTGTGTGGGGAGGAGAGGAGGGGGAGACACTAATCATGCACCATGGTGATGAATCTATGTGTCATGGCAGTAGATATAAATAATCTATTGCCAGAGTCCTTTTCAAAGTTTGTGTGTTTTATGTCTATGTATTTATATGCGTGATATTTCCACAGTGTATTTCTGTCAATATTCCAGGCACATTTTCACCAGATGTCTCAAGTCATACAATAACCTTGTAACGAAAGCTTGGATTTTACATTGATTCCATTCATAATTACAAAATGTCTTCAACCATTGTAAATTTGTTGTAGTACAGTATGTTTCTGCTAATGCTGTTAAAATAACACTGAAAACAGATCCTACTGGCCCTGACTATGTGCTTTTAAAATTTGTCATTGTATTTAAGTGACAGTATGAAGGAGTGCTGTTTTGCCTGACCAGGTAAATTTAGGTAAACTGGGAACATAGAACAGGAAGAAAAGAGCCCACCAGTCGCAGTGCAGATGCAGCTGATGACATGCAATTTTATATGTACACTAGCAAAATCAAACAATAAAATACAGCATGTTTACAGCTTTACCAAAAAAAAGTGTCACTCAATTCACTGTCAATGCCTTCATACTTTTATTTCACACCTTTTTCTTTTCCCTTGAACATCAATATTTAGACAACACTCCTTATAATTTAATTGGCTGAGTCACGTAAAACATGAAAAATGTGTGTGTAGAAAAGAGTGTGCAGTATCCGGACAAGAAACTCTGACCTTGCTGTCTCTGCTGTGGACGTGAGCAGCATTGATTCATGCATCTGGACACTCAATGAGTATCTGAAAAATTCAATTATGACCCTGGCCAGCTGACCTGTCTGGCTGAGTGTAAAGTTCAATGGTAAAATTGTTGCAGTATCAGCTCTGTCCTATGGGAAATGCAGTGGGGTCAATCAAAGTGTCGGTTCAGACCAAGGAAGAGGAAGGTCTGGTTGGACTCCTGGGAGCAGAGAGACATTTGTGTTGATTTAGCTAAAGGTCAGAAACATATCTTATGACATAAACTCACAGGGATGCACAAAAACTGTCATAATAGATCCATGTTTGTTGAAAATTGTATATATGCATTTGCCCAACAACATCATATAAAATATAAATAATCTGCATACTGAATGTTTGTGCAGCTTTGTGGGGGGCTGGCTACAGCCTGGACAGGTTGGCAGTCTATCGCAGGTCCACTTACACTCAGTCACTAATTAACCCAACATGCACATCTTTGGATTGTGGAAGGAGGCCAGAGGTACCTGCAGAAAACCCACAAAGGCATGGCAACATACATACTCCTGACAGAAATGCCTCAAGCCAGGGATTCAAACCCAGAACCTTGCTGCAGGAGCTAATAGTCCTTAAGTACATTGTGTATGCTAAATACCACAAGTGGCGCTAAAGAAATAAAATTTAATGCTATAGTATATTATTATTATATTTCATGCATTTTTTGACAGATTTAATTACTAGTCATTATAATTACAGTTTTTATATGGTAAACCTGAGTTTATAAAACATGATTTAGTGCTAATGTTTAACTATATTTGCTTTATTAAAGGATCTGAATACCTCTTACACTAATGACTATCATATTAACAAGGCCATGCAAATATTTATGAAACACTATTGAATTTTACGCCAGCATATGTGATGTTACTGTTGTAGTAACAATAGTCTTAGTAGCCAAACATGAATAAAAAATTTGTAAGGTTTGTATTACACAGATTTAAATAACAGCACAGATAGTATCATTTCCTGTGGTGATGTAATTCCTACATTCATCTGCAAACCACTGCAAGCTGCATGACTCCAAGCTGATTCTAATGTTTGATGTGTAGGGAGACAGCAGGTGACAGTGTAATTGGCTAGAGCATATCCATTAGCGTGGGTAAATGATGACACCGGTGTCAGCATTCTGTGAACTGGAGGGAGTCTATGGAGGCCATCAGAGTGTGTCTAATGTGATGCAGGACCGGTTTCTCAAAGATCTTTATATTGTAGTGTGCAGCCTCAATGCGAAACACCTGTATTTGTGCTTGATTTGACATCCAATGTTGTGGTCAAGCTGTTAAAAAATATCTCTGGGGGTTTAATTAGCTTTTCCATTCTCACACAACTTTTTGTATTTTTTTCAACCCGTGTTCTGGCACAGCACATTTTTCTCCATGTACTCCACAGGAGGTTCAAGAGGGAGCAAACTACAACTAATCTGAAATGGGTTATTTGCTTAGAAAGGAAATGGAGGATCTAATGTTAAGAAGAGGTGGAAAGGCATTTAAAGAACAGTTATCATCTTTCTGAAAAACTTGGCTGTTATTTCAATGTTTCTGTTGCTGATCTCTGCTTCCCAAATAGACTGAACAATTAGCCTGAATGACACATCATTGTATGGCAGCGCGGCGGCATAGCAGTTAGTGCTGTTGCCCAACAACAAGAAGGTTGCGGGTTCGGTTCCCGGACCTCGGGCCTTTCTGTGTGGCCCAATGTGAGCTGGGATTGGCTCCAGCACCCCTCGCAACCTGGAGTGGTAGAAGATGAATGAGTGGATGATACATCATCATACCTCATTTCATATATTGTGCTGTAACAAGGAAAAGAGATAAGTGATGGTGCTTTACAGCTAATCAGACATGAGCTGTGTGGGTGGGCATTAGCCCCCCATTCATCAGACTGTTACGTTTGTAGAACGGCAGTCTGTGCTAACCAGATTTATGGCATGCATAACCATAATTGTCTGTCTTTTTGAAATCATATGATTCAGTTCAACAATTACGTGTTTGTTTTGTTTTGGTTTTTTTACCAACTTTGCCCCATTTTTTTTTACTGTTAAATTCACCTGCTTAGGTCTCTCTGCTATATGGGTGGGGGTAGCTTGCTAGGGTGCTGAAAGCATCACCCCAACAACATGATTGTTTCTATTTTCATTTGAGATGAGATTAAACTCATTGGGGGCAGAGATATCAATCTGTTGTAACATAATGAGTCTTTTCGAGTGAGCAAATAGACACTTGGGCCAACAATGGCCACGGTCGATATTTATCTGCCACTCATGATTACTATTCAGAGCACACAAAAAAGAAGGAGAGAGAGGCAGAGCTAAAAGGGAAGATCATTCACTAGAGACAAAGAAGGTATTTGTGTAAAAGTATCATATCGCTAATTTCAATTAACAACAGAATCATCAGAATACAAAATCTTGGTAAGATTTCTTGAGCTAGTGCTTTGGGTGGAAAAATAATGCAATAGGAGCAGGACACAAACACACACACACACACACACACACACACACACACAGAGACGCTTCTCCCCACAGCATCCATGTGTCAGGGTGATGAATGTCTCCTTCCTGTGAGTGACCTACAAGGTCAGCGGTAGTGGGGCAAATGCAGCCTAGCTGCCTCATTTCCCCAGCAGCTACAGCAAGGTAACAGCCCAGGCATAATTCACCATCCCTTGGCCTCAGCTCTAATCGCAAATGTAATCAAACTGGCTGGGGGACTACAGGCTTCACAGCACCAGACTGGAATAGAGCACGGCAGTGGGGGCTGAGAGGACAACGATGGCTTCATTGTTTTTGGAGCCAAAGCTACAGATGTGTCTACTGCACATTCATTTCAATCTAGATTCAAATTTCTACTGTGATGCCCCACATACATCCAGGAACATTCATTCTCACACAAGGCCTTGCACTTTTATTATGGCGCATCATGGGACTCCACATACGTTACTGTCAAGTCCACCATTGTTCTATGTGACAGACCACACTCTAGCAGACCGCATATGAAAACAAGCTGTACAAGTTCCATGCTTCACTACACGCACTCTGTCACGCTTGAGAGAGAGAGAGTGAGAGGTGAGAGAGAGAAAGCAATACGATAAAAAACAACACAACTAAACTGAGCAAGGAATCGATCAGTCTCAACCTATGTGAGCATACTGTGGCATTATTAAACAAAACTCCATATGCTTCATGCCAGAAAACCCATTTGTTCTAGTCTCTCACATATGCCACCTCTGCCTTGGGATGTGCCTGTAAATTATACATAAGTATGTCATTATGCACAGGAGCCAATGACAGTGGCCTAATGAATATGGGCAGCATTGCAGTCAGCAGCATCGCTTCGCTGGAGAAATCCTATCTAGGCCACAGCATCAATCTTCCTACCGGCACCACAGCAACTTCTATCTAAGCCTCACCATCATAAACAGATATATTATTCATGAATTAGCATTATTGTCCACTTAATTATTCAGCAGGTCTTAATTATCTGCCAGATAATCTATTCCAGGTCGTGGGAAATTAGATAAAAATAAGACAACGTTGTGTCAAGAGTCTCACCATATTGGGGCAAGAGTGGAGTGTTTTCTACTTGAGTGGTTCTGAATTTATGAAAGGTCATCAGTGCATGGGAGGGGTACTTTGAGAGTGCCGTGTCTATTATTGGTAAAAATGGAAAGCAAGGAGAGAAGATGAGACAATAAAATAAGATGTGTTTAGATTAATGGAACAAAGAGGTGTTTTGACAAAGATGGTGAATTGTAATTAGCACCCCAAGGATCTTTTGTCAATTAAGGTAAAGACTTCCTTGATAGTAAAAAAAACAAGCTAAATTAAGTATTACTTAAGTGACACAATGGTCATTACATTTATGTTGTTGCATTTTTATGGCCAAACACACACACACACACACACACACACACACTATTCTGGCAAATCTGTTTCTTTTGTTTAGCCGAAACTCTCTTAATGTCTACATGTGCTGTCACTGCATTTCCCTTCTCCCACCTTACCCTCTCCTTCACTCCTTGTTTTCCAGTCCAAGCACATACACACCACAGAGGGGAATGAATCATTCATTGCAGCACATAATGCCCTCACCCTTATCCCCGGAGAGAGACAGACAGTGAAACTAACTGAGACCGAAGCAGATAGAGAAATGAGAGAGATGTGATGGAGAAGCAAGAAATGAAATGGGTTTTTATGCAAGATGATGTTGTGTGAAATGATATAAGAAGTATTTCATTGGTCTGATTTGCTGAGTGAGATTGTTTTTATATACCTCAGAATACTGACATGATTTTATGTTTCATAACAAAATCTCAAGTCAATTGAGGTGTCCACATGTTTGTGTAAAAGTAATATCAACACGAATATGGGTTTGCAAAACCACATTTTAACCCTGAGTGTATTTCCCTGTCATGACATGTACCATCTTCAACAACACTAATACTTTGGTGGGTGTAGTTCCAAGTGAAATAACAGTGCTGTCATAAAATATGAAGGATTTGAAATCAGTTTAGGGAGGTGGACTTTGTCAGGATGGCGTGGTCATGCTTTGGTTAGCAGTATTGCCTCATAACAAGAAAGTCCCTGCGCCTGCTTAGGTACTCTGGCTTCCTCCCTGCTGTGAGAATGACAGTCCAAAGATGTGCGTCTTCAGGTTAATTGGTAGGGGTGTGCCAAAAAATCGATTCATATAAGAATCGCGATTCTCATTTACTACGATTCAGAATCGATTAAAAAAAAAAAATCCGCAGGCTGTCTGCCTCCATTTTGTATGCGGGATGTCTTGACATCATCATGGAGCCGGATCTAGAACATGTGCGGTAAGCACCAAAACAAGGAGCAAACTACAATAATGGAGGAAAGAGAGTTTCAACCGGCCCTGTCCTCGTTGAAGGCAAAGATTTGGACTAATTTTGGTTTTTACTTAGAGCCCTCTAAAATCCGTTTTATTTTTTCCCAAATTCCCTTTTAATTTTTCCCATATTTTTTTTCTTTTCGGTTTTTAATTTTTGAGAATTCCGTTTTTAGCATTTTACGCAAATTTAACCCTGTGAGGCCGACCCCCTCGGAGAATTTTCCCGACAGATACGTTCCTTTTTATTTAGAAAAAAAGACCGGTCTCTGTGGAGGGGTCTAGTCTCTCATCTCATCTCTACGCTCTGGAGGGGTCCGTTCTCTGGTCTAGTCACTGGAGGTGTCTGTTGTAGTCTGGCTTGGTCTAGTCTCTACTCTCTGCAGGGGTCCAGTCTCTGGTCTGGTCTGGTCTAGTCTCTGGGGAGGTCCCACTCTCGAGGGGGGGTCTGGTCTCTACTGTTGGCAGGGGTACTGGTTGCCGTTCCTTGCTGTAGCCAAGTCCATCAATCGTTACCAATTAACCTAGACGTTCAGGTGCCCCTACCGGGAATTGAACCGTGCCCTTCTTGTTGTGGGGCGACATCACTAACCACTACGTCACCGTGCTGCTCAGGTTACCACACACATTTTCATCAAGTCAGGTTACCACACACATTTTCATCAAGTTACCAATGAACCTAGACGTTCAGGTGCCACTATGCTCAAGTCACCACATTCATTCATTGATTCATTTATTCATTCATTCATGGGTAGGGGTGCGTGCATTATTAGTGACCCCCGCAGAGCATTTTCCCGACAGATAAGTTCCTTTTTACTCCGAAAAAAAACAAAAACAAAACAACCTTTTATGTAAAATGTTGGCCAGTTCTGTTATTCCGTGTTTATAATGAATTCCTTGATTCCGTGATGACGGATTTTATAGGGCCGTATATACTGAATGCCCAGGAAGACCGAGCTTGACATGAGCTTCACAGTGTGCAAGGTTTGCAAAATGAGGAACCCATGTTTAACTGCAATATTTTTTTTTATAAAGAGACACTTTACATCACACAGTGATATGTGATATTGCTTCTATGCAACAGTTGCAACAATTCCATCTAAGCATGGATAAATGTTTAAAACTTAATAAATGTGAAAAACACACTTTAATGTCTCCATTTGTCATTCTGTCTTGCAAAGCAGACTGGAGTAGATCATGAGGATCCTTTGCACACCTTTAGATTGAAGCAGAAATCATTATGAATCAAATCGCTTTGAACGGACAATCAATTTTGAATCGTAGCCCCAAAAATCGGAATCGAATTGAATCATGAGATGGTAAAAGATTCCCACCCCTATGATTGGTGACTCTAAATTAGGGCCATGGGCATGACAGTGAGTGTTTGTTTTTGTATGCTGTCTCTATATGTCGCACTGCCATGGACTACCAACCTTTCCAGGGTCACACGGGGTCCCAATGTTGGCTGCGTACAAGCTGTATAATGGTTGGATGGATGGATATTTTTAAAACATTTTTTCATTATACCTTTGGATACCTGTCATGATCCTTGGTAATAAAATCTATTGAACTGGTAACAAATGAAATGAGGAATAAAATGATTTCTAATTGGCAAAATAAAATATAATCATGACAATACTGGCCAGGAACCACAGAGAGACCACAGAAATCAGCCCTTGCTTGCTACAGCCCCGTGTGTACACTACAGCATCTGCTAAATGCAGCCTAATGGCATCTAGTCCTTCAACTCTGGTCAGCAGGCCTCTAAATCATACAGCTAGTAATATACTTATCTTCCCCTGAGACTGCCCCATGTGGTGCAGCTGGGGAGTGAAATAACACACTCACTGACAAAGATGAACACAATCACAAAATAATCTCGTTTGAGATTTGTCCTTGTGGTGAGACACAGCCTCCTCCGGCCAGAGACAGTGTTGGCTCAGTGTGGATTTTCCACTCTTATTCATATTTACATATCAAAACAGTAAAAATAAAAAAAGTTTGTTTTGCTGCACTATTTGATCCAGCTCATTTTCTTGGGAAAGATAAATCAATTAAATCAGCTGCTGTAGCATTTGGTTGAAAAGCGGAAGAGATTGTGTTATAATAGGACATTTAGGTCCATTTATGCACACACAAAACACTTTGAACCAGAAAAATTAAAAGAAAACTTTAAAGAAGTGTGTTGTCAGCATGTGGATTATACACCACTCGCAGGCTCCTGCAGTTTTCAGGCAGCCAATGTGGGAATATACAGCTATTTACACACAAATTTGCTCTATCTGATGTATGCAAGTACATTTACGTGCACTTACCCTAAAACAATTGGTAATTCAGCTGATTGTCATGGAAGCCGTCATTCACAAAATAAGGTTGACAAGAATGTCAGCAGACTGTGTTTTTTTTTTGTGTGTGTGTGTAAGACTTTAAACCTGCCAATTCATCAGGAGGAAACCAAACAGCCTGTTTGAGACAAAGTCAGAGGAGGGCTGGAAAGTACCAAAGAGTTGCAAGAAAAAAAAAAAACACACACACAAATATTTTTCATATTAGTGGCATTAATGACACTGAAGTTGTTTTGTATGGGCAATGAGCATGCAAGCACTTTTTTGTTTTTCTATGTCTGTATTCAATAGAGAAAAAGTCCTCCATATGTGATTTCATGACTAATGTGTACTAATCACACCCATACTTGCAATTAATTCTCTTAACACATCAAGAGTTGATCATCGATTTAAAAACGTGTTTTTTACTGTTCATGAGATGGACAAAACACTCCGCCAGCTGGCAAACAAACACACACACACACACACAGAGGCATCTTGGTATATTGTATGCTGCTTAGACAATGACAGAAAAAAGGCCACAACGTGTAGAGTTGTGTATAAATTAGAAGAGAAACAAGTGCTGTTAAGTCTTTCATTATCCTCCACCCTCTGCAACCTCTCAAGGACCTTGAGTGTTTTCCTTTTAATTCATCCACTCACCAAGAGCTTCACTCCTTCCTCTCCCGGCCTCTGGTCCCTCACATACAAATGCCTTTGATGTCTTCATTGGGAGTCTGTGAATGTGTGTGTTTGCATGAGCTTCTATGTATCTATTAGCTCAACGGTTATCTTAACAAGCTCTCCAGCTCCCAATTGCTGCACTATAAGTGAAAGTTTCTGGGACAGGCCCTCTAAATGCTCCCCCTGTTTTCACTCCTTTCAGTGAAGGTGGGACCAAAGAGGGGGAGATGGTGACAGAGAAAAAGGGAGGAAAAGAGATATTGTGGGGATGGAGAGTCTGGGAGACACACTAGCAAAATATAAGAGAACACAGGCCAGACAAAATTATATTGAAACACGCATACACAGGAAAAAAAATTTTCATATCTTTAAAGTAAGATACCTGAGTTATCAGGTTATTACAATATTAATTTTTCCCACTGCTGACTGAAAGAAAATTCAAATAGCACTTCATTTATCATCTGGGCATGTAATGTGCCATTATGCTATGAGCAACATAAAGAAAAAAAGTCATTATCACCCAAAGGATCCTGGGAAGTTTTCGCTCTTGAGTTTACTTTAGGTGAAAACTAAAGGAGATAATAATCAAGTCCAATCTCCGCAGTGTGAGCAGTATGATTACTGGTGCACCTCATGGAATTCTTTGTAATAGGTTTATGGAGTCCAAGATATTTGGCAGATTAGCACCTCTACTGAAGGGGACGTGAAAAAGAAATTATTGAATTAACGCCGCTGAGGCAGGCACATCCAGGTGCCAGAGTAACAGTTAAAATATGCATTTTCCTCACCAAGTACCTTGCCGGCTCATAATCAGAGGCCTAAATAGAATTAGATAATATTAGAGCAACAATTTCCCTTATTAAATGAGCAGTAAGAAAATCCCCTGTGCTTTCATGTCAGCCTTTAGGAGCAAGCAGCTGGTTAGACGTCTTGGCCCAAGGGGAATGGCTAACTCACTCAGCTCAGGCCCACACTGTCGTTGCCAAGGAAATAACGGGAGGGATATACAGAAGGATGCCAAATGAAACATGGCAATTACTGTAGATGTGTAGATATTGGCAGGGAATGTGGGGTGTTCAGGTTGGTGGGTGGGGTGGGCTCTGTCCTTCTCTTTTAGTACAGTGGCTGAGTGCAAATGTGTAGAAGTGTCAGAAAACCAGTGGATTTCTGGGGCAGAATTGAGGACTTAACTCCCCCCTATAATCCACGTATTGATCCCTCTTACTCGGCCCGAGCCATGATCAATACAGGCAATAAAACCAAACCAAGCAGCCTCTCTGTTGAACTGTGACAGGGCCTCAGGCGAGATGTGTGTCTCTCAGTGTGTCAGCAGTGTAATGTGTGTGTCCTAACTCAAATCAGTCAACTGGACAGTCCTCTGCGGCTGTCAAGGATGTTTCCCTCTTGGGGCACTTTGAACATTCAACATGACAAAACAGTCGGTGTGCTGCATAAATGATCAGACAGCTGCTGTGGCTGCAACCAGACAGCAGGAGCTGTAGTGCAGCATATGCTATCATTGCTCATAGACACAGACATATATATATATATTACATTTCACATTCACTGCCAGAAATTGGTAATACTAATGTAATGATATAATAATCTTAGATTGAGGACGGTAAACTGGACAAGCGTGCACACAGGGGTGATACATTTTCACCCATGAATAAATAAATGGAATTATATTAGGGGAAAAAAAAAAACTCTGGTAAACATAACATCCCCTCAGTGTACATTAGGTTTATTTGCAGTCACACACACTGAGAGCTAATTTTCCTAACCCTGAATAAAAACCTGAATTAACTAGGAAATTACAACAGCGAGGACGTTTATAATTTACTATACATCACAGCGGTTATTATTGTTACCACCCCATCGCCTCGGCAATCATCATTACATTTATTGTGGCTTTTAGCGTAGCATCATTAGCATAGTGTATTGCAGTGAGTGAGGGGAGACCTGCGGTGGATTGTGTTGCTCACAATATTGTCATCTTGGGCTAAAATTACTCGTGTGCGGGCAACGAAATTACACAACTTTGCATCTTTTAATGTCTGTTGGAAATTACACTGTTCAGGCATCAATCAAATTCATGATGTGTGTGAGGTGCAGAGTATCTTATATTTATGGAAATCAGCCCATGAAAATTACATGTGATTAGACATCTCCCAGAGCATAGTTAACACTCTTAGCAGCAAATATTATACATCGTTTGTGTGAGGAATCCCATACAGTGAGTTTTATCTGGGGATGGATTTTTGCCATGAACACATTCTGCTGGGGAAAGGAAGTGAGTGGAAACACAGAATGACATTTGACCTGATGTCGGGTTCCTGGCCATCCACTGAGATCCTTAGGATGTAGAAGCTGCAGCAGCGAGAGGGAGAGGCAAACAGAGGAAGACTGAGAGTGGGAAGTATTTTGATGGAGAGAAACATATACAATCAAATGTAGACAAAGGCAACTTAAAATTCAGACAGATGGGAAGGCAGTCTGAGACACGGGCGCTGTGATATCAAAGAGAAGCAGAGAGTTGAGCTCGGCAGATGAACCACCCCTGCGATAACTTGACAAATCCCAGCACTTGTACTCTTGAGAGGATTGAGCTTCATTAACAGATAAAGAGCAGAGGAGGCGCAAAGGAAGAAAGAGAGGGACGAGGGGAGACGGCTTCACTCTTTGTTCCTCCGTCTTTACTCATTTTACTGCTATCTGCTTCAGAGGAGCTACATTTGATGACATGATCTATAAGCTGCAGGAACATGGATTGAGAATGAGCACAGCGTTTGTGCTTCATCTCCTACCAGGATCCTCTCCTGTCACTTCCACCTGGAGAGGCAGAGATAGATCAAAAGGAGGGAGAGTTCAAACATGTCAATAGAAATAAGTATGCTACGTTCACAAAAGGCTGCATCCAAGCTACTGTAACAACACAATCTGCTGCTAGATTAATACACACTTCCTAGTTGCATTGTAGGCAAAAAAAACAAAACAAAAAAACAGCAAAAAAAACCCCCACACACATTTTCAAGTATCTATATAATAAAATACACTTGAATACAACATTGGAAGGAATAGTTTGTCATTTCAGAAATAGACTATACCAGCTTCAAATCTGTTAAATTTAAGGCTAATTTAGCTCTATACCACCTTTAATTCAGAACATATAACGCACTATATGTTGAGTGTAAAAGATGCTATTCACTGTTTAGCCAAGAAATAGTCCAGTGCACAAATTCCTTTACCAGCCTTCTTATATCCCATTTAAAGAAAGACCATTGAAATGGTTAATCCACATGAATGTACTTGACTCATTTTTCACCTTGTCAGTTGTAGACTCCGTTGGGAATCCCAGCAGAAGTCAGAGGCCACGGCCTCAGACAGACCGGCCCAGACATAAACCCTGACATTATAACCTGCACAGCAGCCAATCAATAACCAATACGTCTGCTGGCCATGGGGGGCAGGTTTGAGGTTGCACTGTGATGAAAATGAACAGATAGCTTTCTGCTTAATTTACAAGCTGGGATTTAAAGAGAAAACATTGGAGGCTCTTTTGTCTTTGTGTCAGCAGTTTCTTTGCTGTTTGCTGTCAACAGCTACCAATAAATTTAAAGAAACCTGGTTGTGGCTTTTTAACATAGATGTTAAACATACATGCAAAGATCTTAGCCTTGGTCGTTGCTGACAGTGTATGGGCAGTTATGGAGAGACCTTTAATTTCATTGTGAAAAAGTAGGGAGGGTGTTGAGAGGATGATGAACTAAGGGTTATTTATACACCTCAGATCAATAAGCATTACAAGTGCTTGTGTGTGTCTGTGTGTTCAATGTGAATATGGAAGAGGCAGAAGGGAGAATGCCATTTTCCCCTTATAAAGTATTTGAAAGTACACACACATTTTATGCCTGTGTTAACTACTGAACAGCTTTTCCTGTTGGCGATGGAGGGAAGGTCTCGCAGTGAAATCCTTGGAGAGCCGAAGAGAAATCAGCTTTGATATGGCACTTCTGTTATAGAAGTGGGAGAAAAACAGCTAAAATCAGCTAAAGCAACCCTGTTTTTTGTAGCTGATGGCTCAACACTTAGAGGATAGATAAGCTTTATATGCTCAACATGAGGGATAGTAACGTTGGTTTGTAGGTTGGTTCACCATTTTTGCTCCAAACTGAACAGCCTCAAAAAATTTTGTCACCTAGGATGAAAAGTAAAAAAATGTAATCTTGTTTGTATTTTGGAGTTAATGGCCAAATATTAGCATGCCGACATATTAAAGTAGCGAGATGGTGAACATGATGAGCTTTCCCTGCTAAATATCACCATGTGCAGAAGCGCAGCCCCACTGAGCTGCAGCGTGGCCGTATTGTGTTGACATTTCACAATTCACAAAGAGCTAAATGCGTGTTTATTGACTGGAATAATCTACTTCCAGATGTTGCGTCTTTGTCTGTGGGCTGTGAGGAATTGCCCATGAGGCCCTCTGGTATCTGCTTCCATCTACAAATCCTATTTACCAAGTGTACGCTTCGCCAATCAGTCCTGCCATGATCCTCTGCGCCCCGTCTAACCCCTAATGTGGGGTCTGAATGGAGAGTGAGTTAATTGACATTTTGTTTGGCACGGAAATGGAGACTGCATTCTGAATAGAGTGGTTTCCGTGGCAACCCACATTAAACACACTGTAGTTTAGCTCAGGACTTTTCACCCGAGCTTTGTCTGACAGGTTGCAAATGTTTGATGGCTGATTGCGTTCACTGGCTGAAATGCCGTACGTGGCATGTGTGTTTCCCCAGTGAGCTCTGAAAGGTCTGGAAAACACCTAACAGTTACAGCCCTGAAACCTGATATTGACCGACAAAGATGTGGTTTGGCTGTCAGAAAAGTAATCACAGTGAGTTATATTTCATCTCTGAATCCCCTTCGCCCTCTCCCTGATCAAACGTTAACTCCCAAGGGTGTGGGAATAGACACACTGAGTTCACCTGTTTTCCTTATACACACACTCACTGCAGTGTGCGCATATGTATGTGCTTGTAACAATGTCAAAGTCACACATCACAGTGACAGAACAGGATATACACAAAAGCACAAAAGAAGAGTCCACCCATCAATTAAAGAGGATAAACTTACAATCACACTGACATCTAGGTGGAAATTAAAGTGTGTCTGGCTGAATGCAGGAATAGACTGAGGATGGAGAGGGGATTATAACCAAATAGCCTATTCTTCTCTCTACAGCAGCCAGACAGACAGTCTGCCCTGGCAGCTGAGATGAGCTCTTCACCATTCCTATCTCGTAGCTGCAGCCCTGCAGGCTCATCTATCTCCATTCCCTGCTCCCTGTCGTCGTCTCCAGCATCAGCTCAGCCTTAATCAATTTAATTACCAACCACAGAATAGACCCCAGACCCATCTACCTGTCTGCTAAACCTTTGTTGAACCTCTTCAAGCCTTTGCTCTAAACACCCCTGCCTCCACCCTTCCCCACCTACCTGGTTCCAGTGAAAATGGAGGAAAATTTCACTAAATACAGCTGGAATTCACAGCTTTTTTCTTGTTTAAATGTCTGCACCCGTTTACCAGGCAAATAGGGAAAAAATGAAAATGAAATTACAATAATAAGTGAGATTGTTTGAGTTCTTTTGCTGATAATAGCTTTTCCCTCTGGGTTGTTATGACTATCTCATTTTTAATCTTCCACTCATACATTTCTTGCTGTAAAGTGCTTTCTGATAGTTTACAATCAATCCCAGTGATGGATTTTATTATTTTACAAGTTTGTGGATAAGTTGAGAGCTCATTGTAAAATCTGCAGTAAAAAGGACATTATTTTACTTTTGGGAAAACCTTTAATCATATGGAGCTTTTTGACTGTTTAACACTTACTCTAAATCAATATCAAATGAAATCATCATGAGAGCATTAATTTAAAGTAGACAGTTCTGGTTAATTACTCAAGAGAGTGAAAATCAACTTGCATGTACACTCCTACAAGCTACAGATTGTCACAAAGGAATCCCATCACATTTCTATAATATAAAATGTGGCCAAGCAAGCGGAGAAAATGACTCTGTGATTTCTCTCTCTCTCTCTGACAATGGCAAACTTATTAAAATCCTGGCATTTCATATTCATGACTAATTAGCTAAATGAGATGGCAGCTCCAGAGTGGGCTGCTCTTAATTAAGCCGGAGAATTTGAGTTACACCTAAACGCGGAGGTGTGTGTCTTCTGCATACGTTTTTTCTGCATTTGTGTCCTTCTGTTATTTTCATCTTGTCTGGTGCCATGGCATTTTCCAAGAAGCTGACCCCTGTCTCAGTAGAGCCAGGGGGTAAAGGCCATTTATTGCTACCTGGATGTACAGTACAGCACACACCATTCAATCTGCACTTCTATTTTATGCCCAGCTAATTATCAAGATGTGTTCTTATGAAACTGCTTCAGTAATGTGAAGGTACAAATTCTGAAAACTTGTAACTTTACTGTAGTTATAAATGTTAGCCTACAATTAATGTTGCATTATGACCAAACTTTTCCATAGCAAATTTCATTAACGCAATTAAGAAATTTTTTTTTTACAAATAAGGGATTATCATAAACAGCACGGAAAAAAAACAGCATTATTAAGATTAACTCACAAATAATTTTTTGGTATCTGATTTAAAGATGATTACCATCTAAAATCTAATGCACCCAAGTTTACTCTTACTGACTTATTAACTGCCACAATTAACCACTAAACACATTTATAATATTAGGTACATCACCTTTAAAAGTGTGATTTTATGAAGGTTTTTACAGTGCTCATTTGCTCATTTGCCGTTCTACAATATACAACATTGTTAAGAAATACATGAATGGAAAACCAAAATGAAAACACTGAAAGCCACTATAATAAAGAAAAGAAATGATAAGTTTAGTGAGTCATATATAGCTTATGTAAATAAACGTTGTTAGATTTGAATTGTAAAAGACCCAGTCAAATGTCAAATGGCTGCTTTGCCTTAAATTGGCAAGTTTTCCTCTGCTAAGTGGAATAATGCTTTGGAAATCTTAGCTGTCGGATGTTTCTCATAATGGAGCTGGACATTTCGTTGTGAAGCCAGCTTAATATTTTTTCTCTTGACAAGCAAACACAAGCTTTGTCACATTGAGTGAAGATCAGACATGATAATCTCAAAGGAATTTTCTTGTGCCAATATTTAAGACAAGTGACAAAACAAGTGTATAATAATATAAGAAATGGAAATTAAAGGAGAAATGTAATATTACACATGCTCAAAGTGTATTTTTCTTTTAAATATAAGTGTCAACACTGCAGAGCTGAGCATATCAGCAGTAAGCAAGTTAAGGAAAGTGAACAGCTAGTTAGCTTAGGATAGATGTTTTTTGTTTTTGGTACATACCAGCACCCCTATGGCACCATCATAACCATATCACATCTCTAACAAAGTGGAAAAACAACAATTCTTCCATTTTATTGTGGTTTTGTAAATTCACTGCTTGCTTGGCGACTGCTCAAAAAAAACAAAAAAAACAAAACATGTACATGTAAATGTAAAGACAAATTCTGAGTCTTGTACTTCTCTTTTGTGGAGTCATGTAGTGGATTTTTAGAAGCTTCCTCTCCAGTTTGAGAAATGTCTATTGAACAACTGTCCTTTATAGAGGGATTGTTGAGGAAGACAAAGGGTGCTCCTGTTATTCCGTCTGCTTTAGGTCTTGTGTGCCTGAGTGAGTGTATTAATTTAGTGTATTAGGGTTTGTGTGTGCGTATCCCTGTGGCAGTGTCCACCATGACCATTAAATCTGAAAAGAGAGCTTGTATTTTGTCAGCTCCTCAACTGATTAAACATCTCCCTCGGGCCTCAGGCTGCTCCACACACAGCTCAGCTCAGACACACGGTCCAACCACCAGCTCCCAATTCGCCATCATACAGCTTCTAGGTTGACACACACACGTACACACATATTAAGGATTTCTACGGTTCTATTTACTGCACTATTCAGCCAACAGAGTCCCTGGATGAAATCAAGCTTTTATTTATTAAGAGCGGCTCATTAGGAGCATGACAAAAGCTGTCCTTTGTGTGATCAGCAGTCTGTAAGAAGCAGAAATCTGGATAAGCTGAGTGAGAAAAAGGGAAAAATTAACGAAAGATAACAGGAGAAAGGGCAGGTATAGCATTAAACTTTTCTCTCTCCTGTTCTGATTCTAGTAATCTCAGTAAGAAAATCCTCTTTCAGTCTTTACAAGATTGCCAAATCCTAGATAAACCCACAGCAAGACATCAGTACACTGCAAACCTCTCTGTGCCTTTAAAGAGATTTGTATTCTTCAAAGCTCTCAGAGTCTGACTGCAGATGCTGATCTACAGCGCTGTAAAAAAGAAAAAATGAATAATCACAGACACCAGTCTGTAAGTCACCATTTATGGATCAAAGTGACGGCTGGTACAATGAAGCCTTGGGAAATTTTATTTTACATGTCGGACAGTTAAGCCAGTGAATGCGATGCTCAAGTCTCAGCCTTTTGTAGATGGCAGAAGCAGTACTTGGGTACAAATGCATTCTGCCCTGACCTGATGGGCTACTTAATTTAAGAAATTGCTTTGAGTGTTTGAGCTTAATGAGTTTAATGTCACATGTAGCTTTCTTTTTCACTTTATTGTTGACAATAACCAGAACATAGGAGCGTTGTTTCTGTTTAGTGATCTTTATCATGCCCTAAACAACAAGTAGTGTGTTTTTTTTTTCTTTTTTCTGAGCAGTATGCTTTAAGCCGCAGAGAATTACACGTGGCTTTCCATGTGAATATGAAAGGACACCCAGAGCTATGGCTTCCATTGTCTGTATCACAGGATCTCCAACAGTCCTTACAGTATAGTGCAGCCTCCTCTTGTGTCTCTTTGAACCCAGACATCCTACTTAATGTCAGAAACTTTCCAAGAGTCACCTGTAATGATGGGAACCTGAGTGGGAGCGTGATAAATCAAAATTCTAAAAAACAAACAAAACCAAACAAACAACATACTTCCTTTATAAAGCAGTCTCACTCAGAGATTCACAGGGATTATGGGGACAGTGTGTCCCATTCGCCACTGGGTTTTTTTTAAGCATTAGTGTGGCTTAAAAAAGCCTTTTTGAGGACAGAAATGACGAACGATGTTAGGCTTGAAATAAGTAATGGGTGTTGTCTCAATGGGATGAAAATAGTAAAAAATACAGACATAAACAGAAGTCTGGGCTAAAAATGCACAACCCACATTCACAGATATGTAAACTGTCACACATCACCGAGTAATGATAGATAACTCATGAATGATTTCATGAGGGGATATATGCCCTAATATTACTACAAATGTGATATGTGATCATTAAGGTGTGCGTTTGTGTTAACTGTGTAATCTTATTGGAGTGAAGTAACAACAGTAACTCCTTAACTTTGAAGTGTCTATTCCTTTATTATATATAATTTTACTCTGTAGGGGCCTGTAGATCAAAATAAAAGTGTTTTACACTGACATATTTCATGTTGTGAACACGTAAACCTCTGACAGAGGAAGGTAATGTTGCCAACACAAAAATTTTTTTTGTTGTCAACTGCAGTGGATAGAAAACAGCTCAAACCTCGCAGCATCATATTGAAACTAAATAAAACATCCATGTTGTATGCCAGGCCTAACAATACTGAATGTGTCAGCACGGAGACTGAAGACAGAAATGAAGCGAAGGTGCAGTGAAGGTAGATGATCAGTCGAGCACCGCAGAGAGAATTTACAGAGGCAACATCTATCCTCTAATAAAGAACACCGTCTCCCTCTGCCACTCACTGCAGGCCTAAAGACTGGATTTATTGGTTCATAGCTACAGGGGGAGTCTCTCTGTGTGACCGTATATACGTGTTTGACGTGGGTGGTTGTAGCATTAAGCCATCCTGATATCAAACCTTAACATGCAAAGAAGAGAAAAACAAGAGACCAGTTGACAGCGGGGGAGCAAAAGTTCAGAGGGCAGAGGTGCACATGACCATAAAGTAGTTTATGTTTTCATTTTTTAATCGACATAATAGAGATAAAGAGGGTGAAACTGACTTAGCTCAAGGTTCAGGCTTATGAAATTTCTACTTAATAACCCGACCTGGTGTGCAGTTTGTTTAATTAGTCAGCTATCTGACGCCCTGTGAGGGTTTATCCTGACAGTCAAGTTGGCATCGTACTTACATCAGAAGCCATCTTGTAATAACCGGGGCGGAGCGGTGCCATGGTGGTTAGAGCCATCACCTCACAGCAACAAGATTCTGGGTTTGATTCCTGGGCCTGGGCCGCCCTGAACACAGAAATCACACAATTGTTGAATAATCAACAAGAGCAATTTCCAGCAGTATTCCGGTTTCATTTGCATCTGTCCATCCCTGTGGTGAAGGTGGCTCAGCGCGTCGTCTGGTTGAAGATCCCTGGATTGGACACTATCTACAGAAATAAAACCAAAAAGAAAGCCCACAATTAATACAAACAGACGACATCTCTGAAAAGTCAAGAGCAGCTGCAGTAACACTGTCAGTGCAGTAAAAAAGTGTCAGATAATAAATAGTAGTTGCAGCAGCAGCTGTATAATGTGCAAGAAGTGCACCTGTAAGGGAGGAAGTGATGATCTGGAGGCCACGGCTTTGGGAGAAGAACTGATTCTCGGTCAGTTTGTTCTGGATTAAATATTCTTGAATCTTCTGCCAGATTATAAACTCACTCAGTATAGATATCTTATGGCAGCTCCATAACCTGATGATGAAAGATTAGACAGCAAATATTCCAACAGTCTTAAAAACTCACCTTGGTTGTTGCCAGTTTTACGGATGGCACTTGAGAAATGACATGGTGCTTCCTGTTCAGTCTTCCTTGTGTGTCCATTTGCCTTCGATCCTTTCCTTTCCTGCTGTATTAAGATACTCACTGTAAATGTTTTCAGTTTATTCGGCCATCAGCTTTCCTGTCACATTTCCCTTTCCTGCACTCCCCTTTTACATCCTGATCTACTTTTTCCAATTATCCTCGCTAGAGTGGAGGAGGGGTCGTGCCAATATAGCTGAAGTATTTGAGCTTCTGTAAATGAGTGTGTGGTGTGTATTTGCATATGTTCAAGCATCACCCCTCCCTCTTCTGTATCGCTGCTGAAACCAATGTGCAACCATGGGGAAAATTAATTTCTTAATACCTGACTCTCCTCTCCAACCTGCTTCCTACCTCCCTACCTGGCTGTCCCCTTTAACAACGTCCATCTGTACAACATGGATAAAACACTATAGTTTTGCTCAGGCTTGAATTCCATCCTTTGGCTCCTTTACTATTCACCTGCAGTATCACCTGGCTGCAAACATCCAACTGGCTTTCTTTTCCAGGGAGCCGGTGGGTTTTATTTGTCCCACCTTTGATGGGATTTCCAGACTGTCAGAGACTTGAGCAGGAAAATCAAACACCAATCTGTTAAACGTGTCCTCTCTAAAGAAGCACATTTAGGATTTTCCCCAGATACATATGCACTGATTGGATCATTTGATGTGCGGTAAGAGGATTACGCAGAAAAAGACACTTAAGGAGTGCACTAAAAGACAAAGCAGACTTATTTCTCCATCCATTTTTCAAACTGCCATACCTCCAGCACAAAGGAACACTTCCAGCATTCAGAACCGACATTATTTATATAATGCAGTATTTTTCCATGTGAGCCATTCATAATCTTGGAAGGACTGAATTGGAAGGCATGAGGAAACAGAGTTGGATTTTCAATTCATTTTTGAAACAAGTAGTAAAATAAAAGTCCATAAAAGATTTCAATCGAACAGAACTAAACTCTCAACACAATTTAAGACTTATTGGTACTTCCTATGTTTTAGACCACTGATTAGGATCATCCCAAAAAGGAACTATCTACTAACTATTTATCTACCATTTGAGATATATTGTTTTGTGATGTCTTGATACCTTCCACATATGTTGCATGTCTGTGCCACTAAACAATTGCCGCAGGAAGAAAGAAAATGTAAAGGATATACCAAAAAGACATTTATTACTTCTCAAAAGATGGCACAAACAAATGTGAAGGTGTAGAAACCAGGAGGGTTACCTCTGAAAGCGGCTAATGGATGAGTGTTGTATGTGCAGAGCATAAAGATGATGATAAAAAGTGGAGCAGAACTCCAGGCCAGGGTTAACTGCTTCAACCAGCTGCCTGCTGAGGTGGTTCAGGAGAAATTCCAGGAGTCAGGAGCATCGCACACTATTAATATATCATTGGTCCAGCTAGTCCATGTACAAACAGCAGGGCTTCCAACCGGTTCAACTCTGCTCAACTCCCTCAGATTAAAGTGTCCACCGAGTCAAAGGCAGCAGAAAAGAAAACCAAATGCACACACATGCACAGAGCCAAATAATCAGATAAATAGTATCCACATTCACAATCACTTGCGTTAATTTCCATAACAGCAGCGTGATCACTGAAATACATCTGCAACTACTTTAATTACTCACAGTAATTAGACCAAAGCAGAAGCAACTAATGATGCTCTTCTCTCTCTCTCTCTCTCTCTCTCTCTGTCTGTCTGGATCTTTCGCTCTCTGACTCAAGTGCTTTCTAGCAGTGTGTATGTCGACCAACACACCAGTGTTGTACGCAGAGCAACACACACCTATATTCTTATGAGTGACTGCTTGAATAGTATGTCCCCATGATAAAGTAACTCACAATCTTCATGTCTGATGCATTTTAAAAATGATGATTTTTAAAAAATCCTTTCTCACACTGTTTTGCGCATTTTGCCTTTCAAAGCTCATCAGCGTAAGCAAATGCGTTTCCTCCCTGACTGTTCAGTTAGCTAATTGAATTTGCAGCTGACTTTTAATTAACAGCAGATCTGATTTGCATAGAGTTGGATCATTTGCATGTGGGCAACAGCCCCCCACCCCCCCACCCACATGTCTGAGTGCCTGGCACAGAGCCAAGGAAAGGGCTGGAAAACTGACACTGGAGAGAGGAATACATAAGGAAGGGGAAAGGACAAAGGAGGAGGAGAAGGTGAGGTGTCTGCCAACAAAGGAGAGGAGAAAGAGCAACAGCAGATGGGGGAAGGAGGAGACAAATGGGGGCAAACAACAACAACTCATGCCACGAGATGGGGCGAGTCAATGAGGTAGACACACACATATGCAGTAACAAACACATACACAATAAATGATGATCACCCACACGCAGGCGGCATCAGACTGGCACAAATATTGCCACACATTTTGCAATCAAGTTAGCTAATTACTTAATCAAAGGGAAAAAAGCCACACAGCGCATGCTAAATAGTTATAGTCTTCTTGCAAACAGGTGTTAATTGGTGGCACATTGGCTCTATGCAGATGAGCTGAGGGAACTTCAACAACAGGATGTGGCAACAGTTTGAAATGTGATGCGTTTGGTGACCAACACCAGTTTGGAACAAAGGACCTTATGTGGATCACATGCATGTCGATATGTTTCTGGAATATAAACGTCAATACAAAAGCTGGAAAATACTAAATCCAGCTCCTGTTTTAAGGTTAGCTGTATGACAATAACTCATTTCCCAGCGACCCTACTGTAACCACCTCTTGCATATTCATG
This sequence comes from Remorina albescens, assembly GCA_034769265.1. Taxonomy (NCBI): domain Eukaryota; kingdom Metazoa; phylum Chordata; class Actinopteri; order Carangiformes; family Echeneidae; genus Remorina; species Remorina albescens. Next base: position 6,834,468 of record CM068493.1, read on the forward strand.
CAATAGCTAACACATTAACCAGGATGAGCATTTGTCAAGATGCCTCCTGTCCACTGGGCTCGCTTCGCTCCGATAGGCCCCATCCATCACTCTGTGCCAAGTCTGACCTATCAGCATGCCCATATCTATTAATGACCATCCCATAATGCCCGGAGGATTTTTGCCCACTGTGTGTAGGGAGCTGACACACTTGAGACAAAGCTGTTAATCTGTCACTGAGCATAAAAACAGCTGGCATAGTGCAATCTTGGAGCATGTGCATTAGTTTATATGCTCGGTACCATGGCATCATCATAATTGACAAAATTCAGACGGAGGCTGTGGACACTATTCTAAACAACACAAATTCTTTCTCTCTTCCCTAAGTGCTGGAGTTCATTAGTATCCAGAAAGAGCACAACTCATTAATGAAAGTCATTAAGGCAGGCGGCGGAGAGCTGGGTGGCTGCCAACAGGATGACTGCTGGCTGCTGTGTGAGCAAGTGGACTAGCCTCGGCCAGCATGAGCAGAGCTGCAGCTGCTTCTCTCTCGGTTGTTCCCCGGCGAGAAGGAGGGAGCGGCAGAAAAGGACCATGAGAATGTGGGGGGTCTTGAGTCTTAAGAGTCGAAGTGAACTGGAGGGTCAGGGCCATGACTGCTGCAGGTGTGTGCCATCTGAACACTGAGACATGGGGCACGGCCAGCACCATTTTGAAAAACGATTAAGCGAGACGCCATTTTGAATTGCTGTGCAGGGGACTATTGGGAAATTAAAAATAAAACATACTCCACTCACATTGCATAAATATCTAAGGCATAGCTCATTTTTAACATTGACATAAGACTTAGGGCGTCACATGACCACGTCAATGTTACAGTGAGAATGTAACCTCAGATGAGGAACTATTATTTTGTGATTTTCTTTTTCCTTGCTTTGTCTGACTGAAATCAATACACTGTTACTGCACACATGGGGCTGTTTTATCATAAATAATTGGAGACACTTAATTAATCTCAAATGGACTAAAACACCTGGTCTCATTTTGACACATGAGCTGTTCAACTATTCAGCTACTTAAAGAATTCAAAGCATCACAGATTTCACGGACTGCTGTGTTAAGCAACTATGAAAAACAGATATATTTCTATAAAATCCCAACATGATTGCTTAAGATGTAAAGTATTCGGACAGGGGGAAAAAAAAAACAAACTAACAACAAAACCATTTTTAATGGCCATCATGTCGTTAGCTCTGTCTATTGTGCTGCTGCTCCATTACCTACAGACGCTGAGGTCTGCACATCCCTTCACCGGTCTGGTGAATGGCCATGACTTGAGCCCAGGACTTGTCTTCTCCCACCTCTACTGAGCAAGAAAACACACACTCATGCATTCAAGTGATTAGTGCTAATCAGCCATTAACTGACCTAGCAGGCGGCCATATTGATTTCAGAGGCTAATCAAGGAAAAGCTTAATGACATGGCAATTAAAGTGCTCCACTATGTCAATTATACCTGCAATTAAAGGCTATGGGGTTCCACTGTATATTTACAGTCAGACCATATAGGCTAATGAGTTTAAAGTTTGGTTTGTTCATGTGTAGTTTCTGGGCTGACGGAGGGGTCTGTAAACTGAGGGTATATTATTAGAGGTTTTAAAGGAACAAGTTCATCAGTATGGAAAATGGAATTTAGAAAAATCAAAGAAAATTAATATTTACAACTTTAATCTTTATTTCTTTAAAATAAGATAAAGGGAAATTTGTTATCAATAATACAAAGTACAAAAAAAGTATCAGAACACAAAAGGAATATACCGGACAGAGCAATGACGGTGACAGTTTAGGAAATTATATATGATTCAAACAAAGACCTTGGTATATTATGGAACATAGAAATAAAGTGGGTCGGTCAGTGGAAGAATAGATTTTTTTCTCCCAGATAAACAAAGGAAAAGGGCTGACAAATGTCTCCTGTAAACGTAGTTCACTTGGCACCAACAAACCTGCACTCTTTCCAGTTTCAGCCACCACACGAGCAAACATTTGTCAATAAATAAGGCACTGTGACAGGCCCAAAAGCAGTAAAGGTATGTTTGTTTGTGTGAATAATCTGAATAAGTGGACCATATTTAATTGCATATGTTCACATTTTATCTCGTGCATAAATACTTATTCATCTTAAATCACTCTTAAGATACTATTATTAATAAACAATGGCATTTAAAGGGACTTGTCAAAGATGTCAAACCTGACATCCATATTCAATTTGACAAGCACAGAACAAACTGTTAAAGCAAAACACAGGGCATGACAAAAAAAAAAGATAAACTAAAACATATGATGTTGTGTTTGATAACCTTCTTTTCCTTTAACTTTTGTGCTACAGCTGAATGACTGTATGCAGCTCACATGATGGCAAAGGGCTGCCCCTCACCAAATGTGTCAATGACACATTTGGTGATCAAGTGCAATACTGAATGTTAAACACTTTGATACAGCTGCGTGCATCAAGGCAAAAAACTGGGCATCATGAAACACTGCTAAAATATTTAACAAGAATAACATGTTGCTGACTAAGGCAGAGTGAAACATGTCTGGAATATGTTTGGCAGATGCTGAAATTTTGGCACCACAAGGAAAAAAATACCCCCACAAAGGTTAACTGTAAGATCTGGAAGTAGGCAAAAAAGAAAATTAAAAAAATAAAGCTGCAGCACATTACGAGGAAACAAACTTCTCTTCACTCTCTGTCAGAATTTGTGAGAGGATAATGTTTGTTAATGAGTCAATAAACCGACATAAACTGTCCATCAAGCCGCCAAAAAATAATGAAAATAAAGTCTCTGGCAAGCCTTTAAGTTTCTATCCCACCTGTGAGATGGGGACTGGAGTGGAAGGCTGGAGAGGTGGGGAGGTTGTCAGGAAAGGGCAAAGTCTCTTTGCAAATGAGTTACACCCAGTAAAGGTCGACTATATCGAGGCAGGTGGGATTTACATCTCATGGGCGGCAAGATGATGTTCTGGGATACCATTGGCATGAGCCACCACTGTGTTATTTTCATTGAGGCGCCTCACACGGTACATTTCATAGTGGATGCTGCTGGTGATGTCCTTAATGTTCTGCATATGGGTCCTGGTAGAAACAGACATATGCAGATATAGACATAAAGAAAGCTTAGAAGTATGACAAACTTTCACATTTCACATTAATATTTAAGATATCCCTTCACTCAAAAAAATTCTGTCTTCATCATTACTTCTCTTAGATATTGGAGATCCACTGAAATGATGCAAGTAGACACAGGAAGACTGTTTTCACACTTGTGTCTTTCAGGGGGACACCTTTTATTATTCTTTCACAAATCAAGCCCAGCACAATCGGTATGGGCAGCAGGATTTGGATATCCATTGTTGTATAAACTATTTAACTTAATAAAGTGTGATGTCAAAGTTGGAGACTTCCAGTGCACACAGACAGGAAGTCAACAATGAATTGGAAATGCTGTCCAGAAGTAAATTTTTAACAAATGATAATAATGAAAAAAATAAAAATAAAAATAAAAAATCTAAATCCACTCACCTGATGAGGAGATCTCTTAAATAGGCAAACTCACAGTGGGCTATGTTCTCAACTAATAACAGGAGATACAGAGAGAGAGAAACAAACACAGACAGGCAATATGAGGCTTAGAGCAAACAAACAATATGGCAGCTGTGAATTGTGACTGGTTGGTGGTGTGTTTCCAGAAGAGTCCACTAGGTGTAGTCAGCGATGTATGTCTCAATAATCAATTAGCATGTCCTGCTCAATTTCTCTGTTGCCAACTTCTTCTATTTAAGAGTCACTATGATGAGATAAAACCAAGTGCTCAAAAAATTCCTGCCAGACACGTGTTTGTGCATGTCTGCAAAGAGCACTCCACAGGAAATGAAACTCCCTTTATGAGACACTTGATAAGAGGGGTGGTGCCGCCTGTCTAGAGTGGATCACATAATTAATTATTGAATGATGAACCCTGCAGTAAAAATGTATGCTAACAAAGCACATGGCTGAACTGATCAATTGAATACTTTGAGCTATTTTTAAAAAAGCCAATTATTAGTAATAATATTAATAATAATGATTATCAGAATGACTGACTTATCTCTGTTTCCTCAACAAAGCCACTTCCTGTTCTGCTCTTACTATAATGGAGACTCCAGACATGCAAGGTGATGTAAGGTTAATCAAACTTACTAAAGAACTGGCTGTAAAGCACTCAAGTCAAACTTCTTCAATTACTTAGCCAAATGTTACAAATATGACACCCCCAGGTCAGTTATCTGCAAACTGATGATTTTACCCTGAAACATTAAACACCATCTAAAAATGGGAGGCATGATGGGGAAAGGGCTGCACCTTCAATAGTTCCCCACTTGGTCTTCCTCCCCAGCAGCCTCCTGCCATTGACCTGGTACTCCTGGTCACTGCCCACTACAGCAAATGGGATCATCTCCTGCTCAGTAATAGAAGGCAGAGACAAAGGAGTTACATTTAAATGTGTATAAAAATGGGACTGAATGGATTTAGGCCAATGGCTCTTGAGATAAATAACACTGAGCCACATATATATGTATGTGTGTATGTTAGTCCTCTCACCCTGATCTTCTCATTAATCATTCTATCCTCTGCATCCTCGTCAAATTCCTTCTGAGGGTACACGTCAATCCCGTTGGCTCGCAGTTCTTCCCTGATCTGATAGAGAGGACAAAAATTTAAATCAACAATAGTTCTTAAGGGATACAAGTAAGACCTTCAATTGCTGGAGTTCTTAGACAGCTGCATTTAAATAAAAGTGTAAAGACAAATATAAGAAATTAAACACTTAAAGTTAAGATTAAGCGGATGTTACCATTTATCTGCCTCCTAATCTACTCCAAAAGTTTGGTCATGAATCACTTTCTGTATGAATCCGGCTTAAAACCTCACGACAGATACTTTTGCATACCTGTGCATGCACCAACCCTACTGTGCATGTGAACATGGACATCTAAAAAAAAACCCAAACCTAAAAAGAGACAGATGTTACCTTCTTTTTGAAGAAATCCCTCTCCTCCAGGGTGAGTGTATCTGCCTTGGCAATGACTGGGACAATGTTGACCACTTTACTGAGACGCCTCATGAATTCTACATCAAGAGGCCGCAGACTGAGAGAGAGAGGTTGGAAAAGCAGACATTAACTGCAGAAGCATGATGCATGGATGTGAAATTGCGACAGAAAACTCTTCCACCAGAGGGCAGGTGTTCCCAACAATTGCCTGAATAGAAGAATAGAAGAACCATTGCCACATATTTGCAAATGACCTTCCAGCCATCAGTTTATCAAACACTATAAAAAGGTGAGCAGCTCCTTGATGAGACTGGAAAAAGGTGTGATCAGTCTGAGGATATTAGGGCTTTCCTGGAATTAAATAAAAGCATCTGCATGTGGGCACCGAACCGGGGGCTGATTCACCCCTGTACTTTGACAAAGAACGGTCATGGTCCACAAGGAACCTTGTACACTCTTGTAAAAGCACACTCAGAGAGAGAGAAGTGCAAAATTGATTGAATGCACCAAGACACCCACACAGACTCTCTGTCTCTCTCGTCCTTCCTGCCTCTGTCCCATTAGGCCTTTTAAAGACAAACCCTGAGCAGCTGCTGGCCACACCATGTGACATCTACAGTGTTGGATCAACATTAAACGTTGCTGCTGGTGCACAGAGACAGGGGGCCATTTCACACCAGCCCCCTGCCTGAGTAAAGATGGATCATGACACAAAAAAATAATAGAGGTGCAGCATTTGAATGGCACTTTGTGATCAATTGTGCGTGCTCAAAGAAGGCTGCCAATCCGCAGCTGCTTTCAACATTTTCCCAAGACCTGCTGCTGAACTCACCAGAATTACACAAATGTTAAGGCTGTAAAATTGATGCTAAATCTACCTGATGGGTATACAAGACTGTATGTACTGTCCCTGTAATTTCTTCTGCTAGGATACCCCAACCCCCCGAGCTCCCAGCAGTGAGGGCCTGAATGAGGACAATGTAGAGAGGGAGGGAAGTTTATGCAGCTCAATCAGAGACAGATGTGTCTGTAAGAGATCCAGGGAAAGGAACTGGGAATGCTGTGCTGCTTCAGGGACTGGCGTGAGCCGGCCATCTTTCCAGTGGTTGATTGTTTGAGTGTGTGCGCGCGCATGTTGATGTGTGTGGGTCGTGCAAATGATTAGTTTGTAAGAAAAGAAGCTGTTCAAGTTCTGGTGTACGGTCATATAAATAAAAAAGTAAGGTCACCTCAACGCTTTAATGACTTGATAGATAAAAGTATTAATTGGGGAAATACACTTTTGTGGAGCATTGAAAGAACTGATGCAACTCAAAAGTCTGTATGCTAAACATGAAATAACTACCAGCAGCTAACCATCTTAACATAAGGCCTGGAAACAAGGGGAAACAGTTAGCCTTTTAAAGTGCCATTTAAACAGTTGGGCTTTTGTACAAACTAAATCAACCTTTTACCTTTAGAGGCATTTCTTCTGTTTCCAGCATTTATATTAGATTTGCTTCAATCTTCTCAAGTGACTCAGCAAAAAGACAAAAGCAGATTTCTTCCAAAAATGTTTAACTTCTTTTACGTGTGCTTATCTTGAGTTTTTTCTCATCCAAGGGTGAGAGACTGCAGCACCAATTCAGTGTTACTGTGTTGTCAGCTGACAACAAAAACAATGTTTGGTTTTTTTTTGTTTTGTTTCGCTTTTGAATTTTTTTTTGTTTATGTTCACTTGCATGTACCAAATGTCTACGTATAGGTATATTACGTATATTAGAATATTGGAACTTGACCTTACCAGTGTCCGGTCGGGGGGATGAAGTATATGCAGCAGTGAACTCTGGAGTCTGGGATCCGCTTCTTCCTGTTGATGTTGATCTCTTCCTGCAGGTATGCCTCATACTGGTCGTTAATGAACTTCATGATGGGCTGCCAGCTAGATCACAACAGGAATGGAATGAGATGGTGAGATAAAAGAGGAAAGGCAGAAACAGCATTGAGGTCAAAAAGGAAGGGAAGGGGGAGATGTGTGGAAGGAGGGACAAGAAGGGGCTCAGAGAGTGAGACAAACAGGGAGAGGAGGAAGACAAGGATATAAAACAACAGAACAGGAACAGGAAAGGTAAAAAGGTAAAAGTGAGGCAGTTCAGATTAGACAGTTCAAATGTCACAGCTGACATCGTGAAAGCAGTGGTGGTAGGATTGTACTATACCAGTTCTCATTGTTGATCTGATCTCCAAATCCTGGTGTGTCAATGACAGTCAGCTTCATTCTCACTCCCTTCTCCTCAATGTCTGCCAACAACAACAACAAAAAAACAAAACAATTTATAAAGAATAAATTTATTCAGAAAGTGAATTAAGGGAAAAAAACTTGGCGGTCAAAGTAACAATCACCAACTTTGGGACTGTTTGTTCTGAAAAGTTAAGAATACATTCCACAACAGCTTGAGCACTAATGGCAGCCTGCAATTAAAGAAAATTTGATTTAAAAAAAGAAGATAAGCAGATTGAAAGAAAAATAAGATAACTTTTTGGAAAGACTATGTGAGCTGACAGATGATATAGTCTGTGACAGAGAGAGAAGCAAAAATATAGTAACATTAACTAGTGACTGAGATAGTATAATTTGGCTAACAGACCTACAGACCTAGAAAAATAATAAAAGGGGATCAAAATGACCATACCGTGACTGATAGACTTGATTTCGATTGTTTTGGGAATCTTCTCCTGGGCTGTGGCCAGCACCGACTTACGGCTGACTTTGGACTTGAAGAGTGTGTTCATCAGAGTAGACTTTCCCAGGCCGCTCTGTCCTGTTAGTAAAAACAGTCAGAAATTGACAAACATACATCTCAAAATGATGAAAAAACTAAAGAAAGAGAGAGAGAAAAAAAAAGATTGCTTGCACTGCAGGTAGCTGTCAACACTCAGCATGACTCCATGCTGTTGGTCAATGGCCTGAAGCTGTGATGAGCTGCAGGCATCTGTCTGCACAAACACTGCCATAAATATGTAAGAGCCCAGACCAAACACACCATCAAAAAGACACGCTGGTTCCAAGTAATCCTTTTTTTTTTTTTTTTAATGTGAACTGATTAACCAGGCATGTACAAGACCGTGTTTGTTGTGACACAATTCAATGCAATTCAAAAAATTGTTGGTGATATACTCAAACACAGTCCCAGGCACATACAAAGATTGATATATACCACAAATTCATCACCACATGTGAAATTTGGACTTTATCTACTATAAAGCATATTTTCTTTAAAAACATCGATAATTGTAAATTATTAGCAAAGAAAAATTGTGACTTAACATATTCATAATATTGTTGACTAAAAAGAAGAAATGAAATGGAGACAACCCATTGACCAATAAAGCATTTTGATATCTCTGTTTTTAAGTGATGAAATATAATTTCCCCTAAATGCAGAAACCACATGGCGACACACTGCACTCAGTTTTCTTTACCACTGCCTGCAGAGCTATGCACGACCCAGTTTCAGCCCTGAGGCTGCTGCTGCTTAGGCAACCTTTTTTATTTGAGGATGAAACACAGACCAACTGGCGCGACATCATCCAGAGGAGACATGCATTAGGGAGGTGAGGTGGGTTTTATGGTGGCCTGTCTACTATGGCAGTGTAAGTGTGCATGTGTAATTAGCTGTTGTTTTAAAAGGAGACTAATCACAGACTGATGGGGACTCAATGAAAAGGAGTTTTAAGTCTTTCTTTGCCTGGCAGCTTATCAAAATACATTCGAGGCCTTAGTTTTCTAACAAAACTTGATTAGAGAGAAAACTGCATCAAACCTGAATGACAGGACACGTACAAATTGCATAAGATCGCTTGAGATAAGTGACGGATGGATACCAAAAATCATTTTCATGATTAAAATCTCCCCTTTTCACTGTACAGTAAGTTATTATATCCATAGACTAGTATTGCCAGGTTTTGAATACATCTATGCAACATCCTTATTAGCAAGAATCCCTGTAATAAAACCATATGATATCAGTCACTATGGAGAAATTCATCCTCTCTATTTGATCAATCCTACCTATTTAGAAGCGGTAGTCATCCACAACCTAGAATCCTGGGAAAAGCTATAGCCCCAAGGTGAACGCTTAAGCCAAGGGCAATGACAGGAATATATCTATTAGATATTTTCTGAAGTCTTTGTCATGCACATATGATCATGTAAAGCCCTGATTATAAACTAGGAAAAAAATTATCTCAAGGCAAAATTGCCTGGGGAAATCGAGTTTCCCCAATCCACTACTCCAAATATGCAATTAAGTTTCATCAGCCTATTGAAGAAACCCCAATGCCATGTAAAGGCACTCACTAATTCACATACTTACCCACAACCATAATGTTAAGCTCAAAGCCCTGCTTCATGGCCTTCCTCCTCATCTGCTCCAGGATGGCATCAATGCCCACATAACTGAAGTCCACCGCAGGACCACTGGCTTTCTCTCCATACAGGCCAACAGCTGCTGGGGAAATGATAGCATCTGGTACCACCACCTCAGACATGGCACTGCCGCTGTAGCTGGAGATCGCCTCTGGCTCTGATTTGATAGAGAAATAGACAGATAGAAAGGGCGTAAGAGAGAAGGTTAATGGAAGCTGCTGATGTTCAACATGGAATGATGGAGGATATTCGGAGAATGGTGGTGGAGAGAAGTGAAATAAATGTCTGATTAGCAATCGCAAGAATATGCAAAAACAAGCACTTTAGATAAGACAAAGATGCAGGCAAGAGAGATCGTAGCTGAGTTTGCTATTTGAATATACCTAGACAACAAGAACTAAGTACATCGAGACAATTATTGGTAAACTGTACAATTTAAAGGCTTTGACTGTTCCTGCTAAAGGAGGATGAGTACTGATAAATATCCTTAGTTGATTTAGGGTGTTTGACTAGAAAACACATTGTAATAACACACCCAGACCTTTAAAAATAGGAGCTCTCTGGTTTCATGCCAATCCAGTGCCTTGACTCAACAGAAAACTCTTGGAAAACACACTCTGTAGTATTAAAGTACTTTGCACTTGGCAGGAGGTTTCCCTTCAGTTTGTTTTGCTAATGATTAGCTTAATGTTCGTCGGTGGAATGGCTGCAGATGTGTGTTCAGTCATAAGCTAAGTATTCAACTTTTGATGGACTAACTTGGTCTTTACGTGTAGAGTATGCAACGATGTATTAAGCCGGTGAAGGTGAAGAATTTACAGTGTTTGTGTCTGTGTCTGCATGTTCAGTAGTATTAGTAGCTGACGCCCCTTACAAGGCCTCCCTCTCTGCACAGTGCAGTCGAACTGTACTGTTGATGCAAATCGAAAAGAGAGAGAAGGCCCATTCTGAAACCTGAAACTCACTCTTGCTAGTCCTGCTCACACACACTCAAAGTACAACCTTCAGTTTGTACATTTTAATGGAGGTCGCCACAATCTTACACAATCTGCCTTTCCTCTTTTCGATCACATAGTTGACACATGCACACATGAACACGCACAAATACTATGAGCCCACAGTGGCTGTTAAGATTTCAAGGGCCATCAGATTCCAACTTAGCAGCAAATCTTACACCACCACACTTGTCCTGCCACATAGATGTCCAGACTATGAGCCCGTTTCCTCCGATCACCTGAGGAATTGAATCAACACAGAATGGTACAGCTGCTGCTGAGAGCTGCACACGTGTCTAACTGGCATCGCATTGATTAATGAAACAGATTTAGTGTAGAATAACACTCATGTGGAAACTCAACACTAGTTCATATTCAGCATCAAGTCTTGCATTTATAATGTGCTCCATTGTGTGCATGTGTCATAGAGACCCACCTATGGAAGCAGCTCTCCTGGCCTCCTTCACCACTTCCCCATCCTGTTCCAGCAGTCAGTCAGCAACTTAGTGTAACTCATTGCCCTCCACCTCTCCTCTGCACCCCCAACATTCCCATACCTCAGTTAGTGTCTTTCTCTTGCAACCTCACCCTTTCCTCCCTTCCATATACTGATTCACTCCTGTCATCAGTTTCCCCTCTACGCTCCATCTCTTAGTTTTCCATTGTCTCCCCTGTTCCACTCCCAATTACTCCTTTATCTTCTCCCTCCTCTCATTTGCTTTTTATCTTACACATTACTTTGGTAGTTCCTTTGACAAAGCTTCCCCTTTCCGATTAACCTTATCTCACCTCACACAACCATTGTTCTTTTATCCCTTCTTGCCATTGTTCCTGTCAATCCCTCTCATTCTGTGCTCAATCAATGTTTTCTGTGACCTATTTGTTGTAAACAGAGACGTTGGCCAGGGGCTACCAAGCTAACAACAGGGCTTCACCTGCGGGACGGCACCAGCAAAGCATCAAAGCAAACAGACGATAAGTGAACAAGGCAACGGTAACATTTAATACATGGGACACAGTATCAGCCTCTCTTCTCAGCTATACCTGCTTAGCACCAAAAAATTTATTTTACCTTTTAAATAACAATAATCTGAACAAAACATATGGTCAAAGCATCAAGCATGTTTTCAGAGGTGAGACAAATACTTAATTAATAGACAGAAAATGAATAAACTAAATCATTATCCGTAATTTTTCATAGAAAAAACTCATGAGACCTTTTGGTCATTACCAAGTTTACGTGATTACTGATCTCAGTTCAGTAGTTTGAAAGCTTTGTGTGTAAACCATCACTGTGTCTGTTTGATACAAGGTCTTGTCCTCAAACGCAAGCAACAGTCTACCGAGAACAATGCAGCCTTCATCTATTGTAATAACAAGCTGTTTGCTTTGTGTAGCACATAGCAAACACACACTGATCTCCTGGTGCATGTGTAAAGCCACCAAAAGACAGGGTGTTGTCGAGTCGTTTCTTGCATCTTAACTTGCTGGTTTCCCAGACAGGAGCAAGAAAGCTTCAGAGAATCATTAACTGTCATTCACAAATACAAAACGACGCCACCCATTTGCACAACTCAAAGTAGCATCAAACGCTGTAAACAGTTAAGCAAACGCACAAACTGGACCGCTACTGTGGGAAACCCAGAGCTATTCAACAATGAAAACAAATCCCTTTCTCGACAGGTAGTAAAGTGTTTCAGTCCTGTGCCATCCATTTCAGTGAAGCACAAAGCTGACTGTGTAGTTGTGTTGATATAAGAAAGTTGAGCTGTCAGAGACCTGTACTGTGTCATTTCTGTTCTCCTCAGAGTGAATAAAACCAGATAGGTCTCCATGTTACCTACTATTAAACATCTGGATACACAGACCATTGATCAGACAGGGATATTCAGTGGCCTCTGTTTTTCTATGATGTCCTTCCAAACAGGTGTTTACTGACCAGTTGGAACGTGAACCTATAATTGTTAAAAACACATGAAAAACATCTGGACCTTGTGGTTGAACCTTGTGCGGATGTCACTCCAAACCTACCAAAAACAGGCCAGTGAAACACTGGCCGGACTGAAAAATTACCGGTTCATGCACCATCAAACAGGGGTGTAGTCAACCATGTTCAGTAAGAACATCAGGTATGTGAACATGTTTGACACAGCTCTTTAGCAAAATGTTGTGGTTTCGTCCAAATACCTTTTTGCCTGAGAGTGAATAATTTAATTCATTGCCAGTCAGCACACACGCTGCATTTCCAGAATGCATCATCAATTTAAGAGTAAACTGTCCTTCAGCTCTACTTCCTACAAGGTTTTCCCTTGTATCGGGTCCAGCTACGGGATGGCATTGCTATGTTTGCTTTGAAACCTAAATTTCTTTTAGACATTGGAGAGCAAAGAATGACTCATTGCGCTTGCAGTGATGCTGTTTTCAATTATAGGCACTAAAGAATTATTTTTTCTTTCTTGCTTCCAACAGTATCACATTACTCTGCTTTTTGTAAATATTGCCAACAGTCTTCTTTGCCACAAAACATTTTGGAAGTGAGCCGGGAGGAGAAAAACGCTTGGAGTCAATATAAAAAGAAAAACTGAAGCATGCGAGAGAATCAGGAGAATCAAAAAGGAAGGAGACCAGTAAAGATAAGGAAGTAGAAAAGAATGAGGAAGACAGAAGGAAAGTAGAATCTTGACAGCGTTGTGAACAGGTCATGTTCCCAGTTTAGGTTTCAAAAGAGCTGTGCTGGGGTTAATCTCCAAACTAGTGGGCTGACCCCCTGTAAAATAGCTTTGAGTCACAAGAGAGGAATCCAGAAAAATGTTTGTTTCAGGATTTGTCAGTGTGACTTAGAACTGTCCAACACACAATATTCAAAGTAACAAGTATTTTCTCCAATTTGAATGAGACTTCAAAATGAATGTTTTGTTTGGGGTGTTTTTTTTTTTTAAACTTTCATTACAGACATTATTAGGGGTATGTTACTTTTACACCCCTTTAGTCATCCTTTTATTGATACTGAAGTTAGTGTTACACAACTACCAACCACAGCCATCATTTTCAAATCAACTACAATGCCAGATTTCTTTAAAGACAATAATTAATAAACAAACAGGAGGTAAGGATTCCGGTCATATATACCTTTGCAAACAAGTAAGGCCTAATTTGAATGTATTCAGTTTGCAAAAAGATCTATGTGAATTGTATGCATGTATGTAACTATAGCTACAAACATTGAGTGCTCTCAATTATGACTAGAATGAGAACATTCTTGCAAGAACTTGACATAATTTTCGTATGATAAGCACAAATGTTCACCACCATGCACAATCCCTCCAAGTGGACTCATATTTTAGTCAAGTATATTTACTGCTTGTTTGGAGCTTCATGTCAAACAGGTACTAGAGGACTAATCCACTAAATGGGCCATTTGCATCTTTGCCCTGGCTTAAAATCTTTTTATGGTCACTTTAAAAACATATGCTTTTTCTGTCCTTTATTTACATTCCCAGACAGGACAAAGGTTTACAGTCAAGTCTTTAACATGACAAGATCTATTTTGATGATGACCAAAATGTTTCTTCACAACTGTGTTTGCTGTTTCAAAGCTTATTTACTGTGATAAAAATCAAAATCCGATCTGGGAGGCCTTTCCAATGACTTCTATTTAAACAGTTGGTTTCCCATAAGATGAAGAGATGGTACAAGCACAACTGAGAAACTTGTTCAGTGAGAATAAAGTGCATGTGGCCATTAAATTACTTTAAACTGGGGGTTACAAGGAGCCCTCCAGCAATGAAGCAATTAGATACCCCAGACCACATGGGTTTGTAACAGACCCAGGGGACAGACATAAACACATGTGTACACATGCACGCACACACACACACACACACACACACACACACACAAACACTTTTCCCACCCTTTGACAGTGAATCACTTAATAAAAGGGGGGAATTGGGGTGGTGGCTGTGCAAATATGGTCTGTTGTACTATTAAAGTCGGAGTGTTTGTGCAGCAAAGCCCAGTTCCCAGAGTCCTCATCATTCAGCTCTCTAGGGAAAAGTGCCTTTTGACCCCTTGTATGGTCCAACTTGCCCATCATTTCACCTGGCATTGGACATTGTCAATATATATGTGTGTGTGTGTATAGCTGTTTGAGTGTCATATGAATAAGATTTTTGGTGTGTTGTAGATCTTGGACACGATATATAGTATTTTGTATGCAGACATCTATGATAACTATTTGTCTCCAGTGCTAGTCCATCCACAACACCCTACAGTCTTGGCAGCTTGAATCCAAGCCCAAATTATATCCATGTCAGTACAAGCAGCTTCAGCTAGTGTTACTTTGTTGAGAATTTTTTGTAAATTGCAGTAATAGCAGTAGAACCCACAGGTTGTCTAGACTCCCAGAGGAATGTGTTTGGTCTCCACTGTGTGGTGGTGCACAAGAGATCTGTTGTCTTTCTAAGTTTTTCAATTGCCTCTGAAAAGGTGCAACTGACAATGAAGCTACACATTGTCAACCTTGAGCAATTAACCTTATAGACTGAGTAACCAATGTGATGTAAATTTTTTTATTTGGAGCAGAGCATCTACAGTTGCAAAAAGCAAATCTAATACATTACAACTGTTTTAGTTTAGTTAGTTTTAAGCCTGATGAAACAATATTCTAGCCCAAAGCAACTGGCAAACATTAACCCCAGTGTGTGTTGACAAAACAGCTTAATGAATCAGGCAGTTGCCCATTTTCTGAAGCTCTTTACAAAGAGGCCCAATAATTATTTAGGAAGCTATTCTGGTAGTTGCTCCTTGAGGAGTTGTTGAAGTCATTAGCCTGGTGGTGCTAGCTAGACGATGTAGCTCTTTATCTTTGTGAGTGGGTCAAAGTGTATCAGTGAAACGGTGGAACCACAGCAAGTGTGGGTCGGCAGGGCCAGGCAGCCGAGGAATCCGACCTCTGTCTTCACACATGCCTCTCTAAGGGGACGCCAGCCAGAAAATATAAAAATCATCAAACAATATGGACAAACACCAGTATATTTAAACAGACACTTCTCCTTGAAATGTATAGTGCAGTTATGATTTAGTAAACATCTTCTGGATATTTAAATGTTGCTGTTGTTACTAAAGTCAGCAACATTAATAGCAGATATGCACTAACACACAATACCGGTTATGGCACATTAACTCTCCATTTAACTAACTAAAGATGCATGTGATCCCATCAGATCTGGGCAGGGAAGCTTCCTCTCACTATTAAGATAGGAAGGCTTGATGTCGCTAAAGCCACAGATAATATATTTCACTGCATGTTCAGATGAATATAAACACATCCATTATTCTATCCACACTGTTACCAGCAGGGAACCTTTGGCCCTTTGTGTATGTGTGTGTGTGTGAGATATAAAGCCCATCACTCTGGTCCTCTCCAGGCCTCCAGGAGTATTTATGGGCTGTGACTGACCCACATATGAAGTTCCAGAGTACAAAAGCAGAGAGTGCCTTGGAAAACCTCACTACTGATAATTTGCTGGGTCCCCATATGAGCGTTGTGTGATTGTTTTATTTCAGTCACTTCACACTGCAGCACATGATAGCAACTTTTATCCCTTCATATTGTATCATAGTCATTGTTGTATCTCAAAATACACACAGGTACATGGGAATGTTGAGAATTGTGTATTACAAATGTATTTGTTAACATTTAATGAAAGAAGAGATTTTTTTCCCTGAATGTCTCAAGGCAACTGAATTAAAAATGTGTGTCAACTTTTACCTTAAGTTTTACAACTCTCTTTTCTAATTATCAAAAAATGACAAACATGCATTCACAAAGCAGCTGTTACAGAAAGTACAGCATGTTTACTTTGAGATATGAAACCCTATCAATTTTGCTTTAGAGCTCTCGTTACATTCATGAAATATTTTACATTTCCAAGTCATGGTTCTGAATTCCCCCACAGATACATAATCTTACAGCTGTGACTTATTGGGTGGCTCACAAAATCTACTGACACACAAAGCAACACAAGATACAGAAGGTAATGGTGACCTTTTCAGCGTCTCCATGAAACGCTGGTGAAAGGCAACTGTCTGTTCTCGGTTGGCATTGCACAGGGGCCACAACAGAGCTCCTTTCAACAGTTTTGTGTGTGTGCGTGTTTGTTGGCGCTGGTGAGGCAAACCAGAGGCTGGTAACTCTCTGAAAAGGTGAAGGGGGGTTGCTGTTTTCCATCTGCTTGATATTGTCAGAGAGTTATGCCTTGTATTCCCAGGTCAACCCTAGACAGCAAAGCCCGGATGATACAATGTTCAGGGGCAGCTTTGTCCAGCTGCTGCCACATCACAACTTAACCAAGAATTCACACAAAAATGTTCCACCTGCCTAATCAAAGAGTGACTGATCAGAAGAGCAGAGCTGAAAACATCACAGACCTGGTCAGGGTCAAAACCAAAACCGATTAAACTGGACAAAGAACAGATGAAAACCCTTCGATCTTGGTCAAATTTCATACCTAGCTTTTCTCACTGGAAAGGAATAAAGACTACTGGATTCCTCTATTGTCCATTCCAAAGCAGGCTAAACTAAGTCTAGCAACCACATGGGGATCCTAACCTCTCATTTAATTGTGCACACACGTGCACGCACACACTCACACACACAGACACACACATCTGAGGCCTAGTTGCTGATCTGGTGATGGATCCATGTCAGAAGCAGCAGAACATGTAAAGTGCTTGGACAATATCAGGAGGAGGGAAACATGAAAAACAAAAAACATGAATTTCAACAGAGTACAACCTAAAACATGATGGAACAGCCTTATGTAAACTTGTGTGTGTGTGTGTGTTATGCAAAGGCAGATTGATTACAAAGCTTGCCACAGACACACAAAACACTTAGATTAAAGACAGCGGGGAATGAAAAAAGTACTTATGGACAAGAATGCAGGTACACAGACACAAGCACACAAAGGTAAATGAAGAAAGTGCTAATAATTACTATATAAATTAAAAACTTTTGTGATATTCACACCTATTCATAAACTCAAAAGAAACTAAGTCTGGTATGACATATATTTAAACAACATGAATGTTTGGACACTGTTTAAAGCTGGGCTCCTTAGTCAAGTATGGAAGGCATGCAGAGATATTTATCGAGTATGTCAAGATGGTAGCTGATCAAATCTCTTCCTTCAGGGAAGACATCCCAAAAAAAAATGCAATGAAAGAAAAAACATCTACTCCCCATACTTACAACTGCTCTCTTGCAAAGACACACATACCCACATGCACTCTCCCAGTATGCAAAACACTCACCGTGTGTGGGTTTTGTGTATGTGTGTCTGAGTCGTCCCCTGCCGAAGTGCAGCGCTCCAGTGAGAGGCCAAACTCTGCTGTGGCTCTCTGCAAGCTCCCTGTCTGCCCCTCCCACCCTGGCCTGTCATGTGACTCACCATGCAAAGCAGCAGGACACACCCACTTCCTCCAAATAACCTCCCTTCTTCAGTAGAAAAGAAAAACTTCCAACTTCTATCAATCTTAACTTAAACTTTAGCAGAGATTATATGGGGCTGAGGAAGAGAGTACATATGTATTTGACAGGAGTTCAAACATTGTGCAAGAGGAAAAAGAATTACCTAAAAGAGAAGCTGGATATTTATCTGTTATAGAGAGAGGGAACAAGAAGGCGGGGACTATGTTTGCATCTTGACATCGAGGCGGCCTCTGGGCCATCTAAAGGTCCCTCTGCTAAACTGCCAGGATTATTTACAACCCTTATTACCTGGCCTGACCCTCTCATCTCCTCTCTAGCCTCTGCATTCATCACACCCCAGTCATTCTTCACACACAGACCTGAGACACTTCACACTACACTTTTAGGTGGAATCGCTTCATGTTTCAGGCTTTGTTTCATGGTAGAGACTGAGCAGAGGCGATGGAGACAATTGTTCTTTCTCAAAAGGATAAATGTTGAAAGAACTGGGGATTTTATGCCTCATAATCACACCATAACTGTTTTGGCAAAAGTTGATCAAATGGCAATAATGTCAACACACATCTACTGAATCAATGGAAAACACTATGACATGACAGTAAATCTATAAATATATGATTGATTACCAAGATAATACAGCAACATTTGAAAATGTTCCATCTTTTAAAAAAACATCACCAGGTTTTCCAGTATCAATATATATTGTTTCAGTCATAGAAGTGAACAGTTGAACATTTTTGTTCAATAGTCAGAAATATGCAGCTGTCATTTATGCCTTAAAACACGAGTGCAAGCCAATTACTTTGGCTGATTACTATTCTTATGGAGAATGGATATTTGTTTGATTAAAGAGGAGATGAAACAGCTGTCTTCAGCTTCACAGGAAGTGTAATTATACACCAGTGCAGGATTTGAGGACACACAAATGCGCAAACACACACACACACACACACACACGTTGATGGCAGCACCTGCATTCCTACAGATTAAGAGTCATGTTCCTAGGGAAAAAAAACAAAAACAAAAACACACACACAACAGTCTGTAAATATAGATTCGTTTTATCCAGTTACCCAGACCTAGCTGCCAAGATACAAGATAACCCCTTCTCCTAATGCACACTGGGCACATTAGTATTGAAAACCTGCTGCACCCACCACAGACCTTCAAGTTCTGCATTCACCAACAGGCCGTATATACACATATACCAACACACAAGGCTGTGTGCATCTAATCCAACCCTGTTTTCTCCTAATATGGAGCTAAAATACACCATCATTATATGGAGTTAAAATAAACCATCATTATACTCACTCATACAATGTGGAAAACAGTACACTTCCCCAAACTAAGGCCCCTTCTCTTGAAACGCTTCAGTCGAGACTTGTCCTTTCAGCCCCCTCTTTCTGATATACTACTTTACTGATTTAAACAGACTATACTCATTCAGGTTTAGACCAATGCTAAAATGCTGGTGAAACTGATAACAGTAACAAATGGGTGTTACTAGTTTTCTGCTCTCAGCTAGCTGAGCCTTTAAATCACCCGTTGGAGTTTCGAAGCCTCTATCTTCTGAAGAAAAACTGCTCTGTTCATGATGCACACATGTCCTTAAATGGATATTACACAGGAACATGTTAAACCTAACATACATTTTTGTAGTACCAGAAATAAACAGAGCCCCCAGTGTAGTGTAATGAGAAAACTTGGTAGCTATATGTATATATAAATAAAATTAACACTGAAATTTAGTAAATTCACCACAGTATCCTCGTGTGATTTTGTGTAATGGCATAGTTGCTATTTTGTTTAAAAAACAAACAAACAAACAAACAAACAAAAAAAAAACCCCGGGCTGATTGCTTTGTACAAACAATCACTTTCCAACTCAGAGCCCCCAAACACAAACTTCTCCTTGCTCCCATTTCCCACATCACCGTCTCTCTGGAGCCACTCTCTTTCACTAACAACTCTCGCTTTTATTTAACCCTCAAGTTAAGTTATAGACTGTTCCCCCATAAGCTCAAACTTTGAAAGCTGACATATGTTAATATGGTAAGACAGGCATTATGCCTGGGAAAAAAAAAAAAAAAAAAAAAAGTTTTTCCCCTTCACCCTTAAAAGTTTCTTCTGTAAGACACTGACTCCTGAGCAAACGATGTGTGCCTGCAATGCAAGCCAGTCAGTCAGTCATTTGTTTTAATCCGACACAACTTAGCCTGTTTCTTTCTCACAGAGTTGCTACCCTGCTGGGGACATCGTCTTTCCAGATAAAAAGATCTTCATTTAGAGGAGACAGGGGATGTGGTGACAGAAAACCAATGGCAGCGGCTGATGTTTCTGGGCCAGGCTGAGCCAAGATGGTGTCATGTATTGGCAAGCGGAGGATAAGGCTGCCTGGCTGACCCCTGACAGCATTCCTTGCAGCTGTCCAAGGTCTTTCATAACAGAGAAACATGATGGATAGTAGCAGCATGAGTCACTGGGTACATTATACTAAGTGCACCACTTGCTGCTCTTTGCATTTCACTGTACCTTTTCTGTCGAATAAATAGTATTTATCAACGTTTCTCAATGTACAGCAACTGCATTAAAGGGAAGGGAAGACAGAGTGACAAACTTAAATCAGTGCACTGGAAGATGTGACAAATGGGGGAAAAAACTGAAATGAAAATGTCAGTGCACTGAAAATCATGTTTCAGTAAAAGACACAGCAAACAGCAGCAACCACAGAATCATTATACAGAATCTCTTGTATGATCAGCTTGTGCTGCTCATGTGAAAGATGTGGGTGGTGGCCACAGAGAAACGAAATGTTTCCTTTGTGTGTTTTTTTAACTCCCTCTCTGTCTTGCCCAAAGGGACTACCAAAACTTCCACACAGGATAGCAAGATCTGTGTGTGTGTGTGTGTGTGTGTGTGTGTGTGTGTGTGTGTGTGTGTGTGTGTGTGTGTGTGAGTGAAGGTGTCAAATGACTCCTGTTCTCTTGGGAAATGGTTCCCTTGCTTTTTCACATCAATGACGCCTGAACTGAGTTCAATTACACCATGGTCCCTCATTTCATAATACCCCATCTGATGAGAGTTTTGCTGTTAGATGTTTTAACACAGACATGTTTGAAGCCCTTGATCAAAATGCTCATACATACTGTCACTATGTTACTTATGGTTGAAATTACAGTGAAATATTCTCCTTTTCGTTGAACGCCCTGAGGGTCCCCGTGAGAACCAGTGCTTTAGGAAAATTTGAACCACATTCTTTGTTTTGCAGGATTTATAATAAACAGCCAAATTAGACACAATCCCTGCTCTAAAAAAATCCCCAAAAAACTTTAAACTTGTGTGTATACAGAGAGAGATGGACAACTGAACTGCTCTTTGGTATGTTTTCAACTCCAACCTTTAAATGCAATTTAAGGCTTTTACAAGCTCCGGGCCTAATACTGGCCAGGTGAGCGAAATCAACTACCTGTGTGACAGCATCTCCTGCTGGCTGTTGGTAGAGTTGCAGCAGGTTTTTCCTTGTTCTGCATTTCACACTAGAGGGGCAGATAAGGGTTAAAGGTGCTATTGATATTTAACCATGAACATTGCCATATTAGAATCGGCCAAGTTTTTTTAATGCTAATAATTTTATAATAATTGTGAATCTAAAATAAGGTGAAGTAATTACAATTATAAAAGTATTGAAAGGAGCAAGTTGAAAAAGTTTGTCGCAGCAACTGTCCCTTTATAGATAGAAATTATATTCAGTAATTCTCACTCAAATGAAAATTTACCAAATTCAGCACATTTTATAGCTTGGCACTGCCGTTGCAGAAAACAAATAAATAATTACTAAAGCTTAATGAGCCTGTCAATACTTTGCAACACTTCCAGAAAATTTGATTTAAATGTATAAAATATATAAACCTTTGATTAATATTAGCATGATATTACAAATTAAATATTGCAAATGCAAATAATCTGCTTTTAATTTCTTTCTTTGACCCCCCCAAAAATATAAATAAATAAATAAAATCTAAACAAAACAAAAAACAAACAAACAAACAAAAAAACCAAAAACAGCATATATCTGGTAAATATCAACAAACACTGACAGACATCACCACTTTGAAAGAAATTTGATCCAAACAACTTTTTTAAAGTGGATCAAAGTGGTGAAGCTTGCTTCAGTTTCACTTCCAAGGAAACACAACCTAAGGGGAGATGGGTGTGCCCCTACAGAAACACTTCAGAGATCTGAGACCTACCAACAGCACAATAACAGAGGTGAGTGCTCTTATTATATGATTACTTTACTGTTTTTACTGTTTACCACGGCTTCCAGTCACTACTGTATGACTGGTGAGACATTTAAGCGCAGTTGTCTTTGAGAAACTTTCTCTACTTAAAAAGGCACAATACAATTGACACTTTTTGGTGAGATATTGAGTAGATTACACTGCAATCAAATTTGAGAGGAAAGACTAACTAAGATCAGTGTACCAGGAACATCCATTTTATGGCTTTGAAATAGTTCATTACTTTGGTGTTATGAACTTATGAATACTGATTAGTACAAAAATAAATATTGTTGCGTTCTATTGCAATATATTTGGTATTGTGATATCAAACGTATTATTTTTCTTTAGTGGCTTTCTTACAGTTATTAGTATGAATGAATGAATAATGAAATAATATTTTCCAATACTGTTACAGGACAATGACGATGTCAGGACGAGTCACAAGTGTCTGTGTAGCTCTGTTATTTACCCTGACCTCAGTGTCAGCGGTGAAGAAGCTCAATTCAATCAATGACTTGAAGAAACTCAACTTTGGCCAATCTGTGCCCAAACACAGTCTTCTGCTGCTCCACTGGTTTGCCAATGTAGTTGATATTGACACAAACAATGTCATACAATTAACATTTGATCCAAGCAATGAAGATTTTGGCTCCCATCATTATGGCAACTATGAGGGACTGCTGGACCCGCTACCTTATGGACACCAGTACTACACTGTTGGCAATCTCAATCAAGGCAGTGCTCAACAACTTCCAGTTTATGTCACACCAGAGAATCTGGGGCCAAACAGGGACCGGATAATATTCAGAGTCAGGGAGCCCAACACAGGACAGCGGGCTCTCCAGAGAATATACAGAGTGTACCTCACACAGCATTACGAGGCACATGAGGAGGAGGGGAGATATGATCCAGCTCATACCTACGAGATCTCTATTCACCTTTTAAGAGAGATCAGGGAGTTTTCTGTAGAAGAAAACCAGCAAACACTTCGCTATCTCAGAAATCGCTTTGGAAGGAACATCCCTGATTTCCAGTTACGGGACATCAGAAACACATGGGGTGACCTTGCTTGCCTTGGACTACTCCTGTTAATTGTGATCCAGGAAAAGTACTCTATCCAATACAGACATCAACGAGTGGCGGGGAAAAATGCACAACGTGATTATGTTGTCAAGTTTTCAGAAGAAAGAACTCAAAAGAATACTGATACTTCGCACTGTTGTACTTGCTGTCTTTTGCCATTTTTATTTTTTGCAGTTGTTGTGATTTTAATTTTTTTATCAGGTTTGGTAAGATGACATGAAATGAAGGATGGGATGTTCCTTTGTAATGACTAAACCAAACCATAACAGTGATGCTCTTCAAAGATGACAAGGACCAGGAGGCCCAGTGCATTTAAATGAATGAGAGTAATGTTACGACACCTTGGTACCACCTTCATGACAGCAAATACTATGCTTCTGCAGGCTTATGCTTGTATTGGTGTGTTAAGACCGCTTGCACTGATAATGACTACTAGCCTTTTCTTCTTCTTCTTTTTTTTTTAATGACAGGAGTGTAGTTTTGTTTTCTTTCTATAATGTTGAAAGGGTCCGTTTATAAAACATATACTTTATTTAGTCAATAAATATGAGCTTAAAACTCAATGATTTTTTCAAGAAGCCCAAGTGAATTTAACTGCGATATGCAAACAATGGGCTGGCATATTTTAAGTATCTCATCCTGTAACCAAAAAGATTGTGTCCATCTTTAAATAAAATTTTGTGAGTGATTCACAGAATCAGTTTTCCTCACAGAATTTCTTCAATTGCTGCAAGTATGCTGGAAGAGCTTACTGTGAAGCTCTGATATAGAACTAAGTGTTGTTGAAAAGTTGTTGAGGAACTACAAGCCATAGTTGTTTCCCTGGTTTCATTAACCAGGAAATTATAACCTCCAGAGAATTACAACTGCTGTCACAGAAGCACAGAACTCAGATACCCGACAGCAACAAATTAATGCAAGTGAGCGGTCTTATTTTCAGATAGTTCACTTACCTTGGCTTCTATTTAATGTGATTAGTGTCTCTGCCCAAATGACTTTTTTTCAAGGCTGTCATAAGGCTATATTCACGTGTTCTTTCTTTTCATACTGACATTTTGGAATTTCCTTCCTTCATGATACAGCTGTTGTAGTATGAATATCACTCGTAGTGTTACTAAAAAGAATAACTGCTATGTACCTGCTTGTTTAAATGAAATTAGACAGCTGAGAGATGCTATCACCCCTTCCCCTCCTCTTAGTAATAGATGGGGGCGCAATATTAAAAGAAATCTACATCTTTTAATCGCTATTGTAACAGAGTGAACATATTTTGATATTTTGGCTATTGGCTACACAGATGCATGCCTCATTACAAATACATGTGTTAAATGAAAATGTAACTACAGATGAATAAATGAACTAACAGTTTTTTCAATGTTATTCCAGGATGATGAGGATGTCTGGAAGAGTCATTAATTGCTGTTTAGCTCTGTTCCTTACTCTGGCCTCTGTGTCAGCTGTGAAAAAGCTCAATTCAATCAACGATTTGAAAAAAATTTACTTTGGCCAATTTGGCCAATCTGTGCCCAAAAATAGTCTTCTGCTGCTCCACTGGTTTGCCAATGTAGTTGAAATTGACAGTAATGGTGCCGTACACTTGACCTTTGACCCAAATGACGATTATGGCTCACATTATTATGGAAACTTTGAGGACCTGCTGCCTTATGAATACAAGTACTGCACTCATGGCAATCTCTATCAAGACTCCCGTGTGGGACTTCCATCCTATGTCACCAATCCCATTTGGGAAGAGTATAGGGGAAGTAACATGGACCGGATCATTATTGGAATCAGTGAGCTGAATAGAGGAAGCCAAAGTTTGCAGTGGATAAACACAGCACTATGGGACTTATGAAAATCAGGGAACAGGGTATGATCCAGACCGTACGTATCAGGTCACCACCAATCTTTTAAGGGAGATCAGACAGTTTTCTGTGGGGAATTACCTATACTCTGACCTACTGTCAGAGCTCAGAGATCGCTTTGAAATCAAATGATCATCAGTTACAGGACATCAGAAAGACATGGGGTCACCTTGCTTGCCTTGGACTGCTCCTGTTTATTGTGATCCAGGAAGGGTGTTTTTCTAACCCATTCCACTTCATAATACAGAGTAAAGCAAGAAGAAACACTGACAAATTTATCTACACAATTTTCAACTAACAGAGAAACTTATGAGAAGACTGATATTTCAGATAGTGCCTTTTGTGTTATTTTATTCATTATTGCATTTGTCATTTTCTGGGTACTTTTTCCATCTCTAGGTGCGAGAAGATGAGAGGAAACGGGAAGAACATATTCCTACATGTTGTCTAAAACAAAGTTTGATTGCAATGTTTTTCACTGCTGGTGAGGACCTAATGGTTGCTTTACTTTGGTTCTATTGCTTTTGTACTATAATATATATTATACTGAGTTGCTGTATTGAACAATTTTACTATCCGAGGGATCAATTATTTTATTTTACAATATAAGCATATAGGCTTAGTATGACATACTGTTAGCCGTAAAGGTTTCAGGGTTTACTATAGCACTATAATAAAAACTACACATCTTCCACAAAAAAAAGAGTTAAAGGAGTCATTTAAGTGAATGAAGGTCGCGTAGTGTTTGTGCAAACCAAAATTTTGCAACCTGTTTGACACATCTGCTGTGAATAACATTTGGGTTGATCTTGGAAAATTTTCAAACACAACAAATCAAAAACAGTGTGGTAATTTAAAGTTTTATGAAACCAAGAAGTAAGATCTGAGGGGTTGCGATGCATCAGAAAACAGCACCAATGTCATTAGGGCTTCCCTTAATTGTACATAATGCCCTGCTCTGGTATGGTCATAAAGATCCAGGTTTTCTTCATGCAACAATTAATGCTCCAGTATGTTCAATCTAAAATTAGTGACCCACTGCTGTTTCATGCCGTGTCTGTTAACAGATAAAAGGAACCAACTCTGATGAATAATTGAGACAGATAAGTGAAATGTAATGGCTTCCAACTGTTAATGTATTAGCTTTAACAAATAAGAACATACAAGAATGTTTTTACATATGCTTTTGTATGATGTTAAAAATTGTGCAATTGCTCAAAATACCTATTTTTAATCAATGCAAAGAACACTTCAAATACAAACTCTTGTGATTGCCTTTGTATTGAAAATCTTACTGATTCAACACTGAAGTGAAACTGTTGTTAGACAAATAAACAAAATACAGCACAATTTGGTTATGCGTCTTGAAGTTCTAACCTCGACCTAATTGAGGTAACAGGGTCAATTTGCGTACATAAAAGTCCCAAAACAGAGTTAGAGCAACATCTCACTGCTTTATTCATTAATGAATTAAAAGATTAATCAGTCTTAGTTTTGTCTGGCTTAATTTCCCCAAACTTATTTGTGTTAAATTCCAAAAGAACAAACAGTGTCCTGGTGAATTAGTTTGAATCCGACTGGAACCTTTTGTTACATGTCACCTGCATTAGTTAATACTTATATTTGAAACCACTTTTACTGTGCATCCATCTACTAAAATCTTTCATTGTCCAGCTTATAAAAGACAAAGTTCACCACGTTCATAGGACCAACATTGGCACAACAGAGAACAAAATAAAACAGATAGCAATGAACCTGCCAAAATTTTAATTCCGCTCTCAGGTACTCAAAGCTCAAATTTGATATAGAGTTGTGACAGATATGTACGGAGCTAAAATAGAAACTTAAGTATGTTACACAGAAATGGTTAAATATAACCCTAACACACAGAAACATCTGGCATTAAAACAAGGAAGGAGTGCAATTTGAAACTGATCGGCAAAGAATATTAGCTAATAATACGGCAGGCTTTATTACAGATCTCCGTCACCAGTTCAAAGAACATAACCACTGTTAAACCCTAAACCTGTGTATGTAATAAAAAAATAAAAATCACTTGAAGAATATCTCTCTCTAATCAGCTGTGTGAAACCTCCTGCAACCAGGAAGTTTTTTTTTTAGTTTCATTTATAAGGAAAAGTAACTTTCAGTGTACTGCAACTGCTCTCACACAAACACAGAGATCAGATAACAAACAGCAGCGGACCGACTGAGGTGAGTGCTTTTTTTTTTTCCCCATTTTCTTTGGTTTACTTTGGCTTCCATTTGACCTGAATAGTGAGACATTTAACTCCAGACTTCAAAAATAATTTGAAGCATAAAAATAATGTTGAAAGACCTACGCAGTTGATTTGATTGCTTTATTAGATTCAGTTTGGAGTAGATTTCACTGCACTTTCACAGAAGCAGAAAGTTACAATTCGTTTACATTTCACATGTTTACCTTTGAGATCCCTTAAAACTAAATTGGATATTATAAAACATATGCATATCATATAAATCCCACATTAAATCCATTTGTAGTTAGAGAAATACATGACAGCTTAAATTAATAAGTAAACTAATGACACAATAACATTGTTACAGGACAATGAAGATGTCAGGACGAGTCACAAGAGTCTGTGTAGCTCTGTTATTTACCCTGACCTCAGTGTCAGGGGTGCAGAAGCTCAATTCAATCAGTGACTTGAAGAAACTAGACTTTGGCCAATCTGTGCCCAAACACAGTCTTCTGCTGCTCCACTGGTTTGCCAATGTAGTTGATATTGACAACAACAATGTGATATATTTGACCTTTGATCCAAGCAATGGAGATTATGGCTCACATCATTATGGCAATTATGAGCAACTGCTGGACCCGCTGCCTCGAGGAAATATCAGGTACCGATACTACACTGTGGGCAATCTCAATGAAAACTCAGACGTAAACCTTCCAGATTATGTTCTCCATCCCCAAAGAGAGTATGACGGAAGAAACAGGGACAGGATCATATTCAGAGTCAATGAGCAGACCTCAAGATGGCAAGCTCTGCAGAGAGTGGACAGAGTGTACCTCACACAGCACTATGAGACTCATGAAAATCGGGGTACAATGTATGATCAAGATCATACCTACCAGGTCACTGCTCATCTTTTAAACGAGATCATACAGTTTTCTGTCGGGGAGGACCAAGAGTCTCTATCAGAGCTCAGAGATCGCTTTGGAAGTAACGCAAATGATCGGCAGTTAAGGGACATCAAAAACATATGGGGTGACCTTGCTTGCATTGGACTGCTCTTGTTTATTGTGATCCAGGAAAAGCACGCCCCTAACCAACGCAACAACAGACCTCAGCGTTCATTGAAAAGAAATGCACAAACCAATTTTGTCATCAACATGCCAGAAGACAGACAAAATCATATGTATGCTGGTGCTGTAAGAATGTGTCCATTAATGGTATTGGATGGGCAAAATATACAACTTGAGGTGAAGACCGGGAGGAATGGAAAAGCCAGGATTGTTTGGAGCAACATTCCTGAGCATCGCCTCAAAAATGGGGTGATGGCAGTGCTTTTTGAGAGCGATAAGGACAATGAAGCCAGAACTTATGAGTTCATTGGGAACAGAGAATCAGGTAGTTATGACACGTCAGTACCCCTGAATGAAGGACTTCAGGTCCGACTGCATAAGGTGAAAACACGGTGCTGCTTTTGGAGAACCGTGGGAGAAGAGATATGCAGAGGACTTGAATTTAAGAATCCCGAAGCAGTCAATATAGCAGGCTATGATGCAAAACTCCAGCTCTTTGCCAAAGATGGCAAGGCTTGCGCCCGCTTATTTGTTAAGAAGACTTTTCGTGAATGGATGTCAGAATTTAACAAGTCTTGGGTTGGGTTCTATACTTCTCCAGATAAAGACACAAATCAGTATGAATGGTGGAAGTGGCAATGGGCAACTGAATTCAGACCTAACTATGATATAGAGGACCGCAATTATTATGTCTATGAATATCAATCAGGAATGGCAATTGCCCCAGGAGTCCAAGTCCGATTTATAACCATGAATAAAGAAGTCAAATTACGTACCCCAAGCTGGGTGTGATATTGATACATAGAGATTTTCTCTTAGTATTGTTGTTTATTGATGTTTTAAAGTGTCTACATCTAATGACCATCAGAAGGGAACTCCACAGGTTGCAAAGAGAAGTTTCATTGTATAGATGTCTATAGGAAAATGCTCCTACTTGATTTATTACTGCAGTAAAGGCTTTCCTTGCTACTTTATAATTTCAATCGCCTTCAAATATTATTCAATAAAACATGATGTTTATTTTTTGGGGTGTGGCTACCATGTAATTGACGCGCGCAGCTAAAATCCTTTTTTGCTCAACCATCTGGTCAAAATATGGTTACTTCTGCTGTAAAAAAAAAAAAAAAAAAAAAAAAAAAAAAAGGCTTCAGCCAAATTACTAACTCAAAGCTTCACATTACATTGCTACTTAATAGACAACTTTGACATCAAACATGTTAATACAAGCCCATGGACCAATCATTCATTGTGACTGTCTTGTTAGAAGTCGACTGCACTGTCAGGGTTATGCACTCAGGTTTCGTTCATTTTTACAAGTTTGGTTGGTCAACTCAGCCAACGTTATTTCAGACTATAGGTCGGAGTAAAAACCATAACGTATTAGCACATTTTCCTCTCCAAATGATAAAGATGTCCGTCATTTACACTATGTGGTGTTTGCTTGGAGAGAGAACCTGAAAGCGCTTATTAACTTTTGAATGAATCTTACCTGCTTGAGAAAAATTTCACCACAAAAGATTACAATAACCATAGCAGTTTAAAGTTTTATTACACAACTGGACTATTGGAGACTTTGCAAGTCTATTCACAAAACAGCAGTTTGTTAATATTAATGAGGTTTTTTTTTTATGTCATAATGTACTGCTCTGGTATGGTCATAAAGCATGATGTCATTCAAGGATCTATGGAGTGTTGTAGAAATTCTGCTCCGACGATGTTGTGCGTTTTCATATTCTTCTTGAATTGTTCAAAATTGTGTCTTTAATAAAATCATATTGTCATACAATGTCATTGCTTATGTCGTTCATTTCAGGAAAATGGTTGCACAAAGGAAATTTGCATAATGACAGGGAAGTTTTTGCATTTGTAATGGCGGGTATGCAACACACACACCTAATTAACAAACAGATACTTTCCAGCTGTTGTGACATACTCAAGTACTGGTTTCCAAATACCAAAATAACCTTTCAAAAGCCTTCATATTTGTGCAGAAGCGATGAGTACTGTTTTAATGTGGTGAAACTAGGACAGCAATCGGTCATCACAGGACAAAACAGATCACAAGATGAGTCATTATATGATATGCTGCTATGTATTATAACGGATCTAAAAGTTGGCAGTTTCTATTAACTCTTTTTACTATTTCCATTTCATGATATTGCCAATCCTAAATAAAATCATTGATGTACAAACAGAAACTCTAATTTATTCTGTGTTGAGCATTGTACCAAGACAACTTTATTTATTTATATAGTGATGTTTGTTTTATAGCATGAAGTGATGAATGTTTAAACAAAAGTAATACACTTAGACAAAAAAAAAAGAAAAAAAAGAAAATAGCATGTCACGTTACTGACCTAGTCCTACTGTCATGTCCTTGTTCTATAATGCAAAACATTTCCTCGACTTAATTTAAACACTCTGAATTGTGTATGTTTGATAACTGCCACACCATGCCTCATTACCTAAAAGAATATGGCAAATATTATTCTTATTTACTTGTAGGTAAGATTGTGCATCTCAAAATAAAGTACCTTTACCCGGATATTAAAAGTGACTTTATATTGTATCACTGAGAAAAAGGAAAAATAAATTCGGGTCAAAACATGGAAACTGTGTACAGAAGGAATGCAAATGAGAATGTGTGTGAGCCTTTATAATTGGGGTACATCCTGTGGCAACAACAGAAAACCGGATACAGCTAATCAACTGAAGCGTGTTATTGCAGCACTGTGTAGTTTATGACACAAAAACAACCAGCTTAATTCATATCAGCATTTTTATCAATCACTCTCTTGTACACATGCACACAGATAAAAAATTTAAATATATAAATACATAAAGCTGAGAAGCAAGACAAGCGCGAAATATGTTGCTAAATCCGAAAGTTAGTGAGAACTCAGAAGAAAAATCTTTTAAAAACTTGTTTAAATTTTCACTTACAGAAACTATTCCGACACACACCTAAACCAACACCACCATCGCTGTGTTACAATACTAGTTACATCCTATGATGTTAAATGAGGCTTCAAAATCAATTTCACATTGATGCTCCAAATGAAAATTTAAACATACGAGTTCACTTAATATCATTTAGGCCCTTAAACAATATGCTAATAGGACAGCCGGACAAACACATCCAGAACATACACTATCAGCGTCCCATGGGATACAGTGCTGACACAAGCAGCAACAGAAGCAAATAAAGAATTAAACTGAAAAACATTCCCAGTTTTCCCCATTTTAAACTATAAAATATTTACGTAAAAATAAATACTTCAAGTAGAAGAACTTGCCTGAATGTGTACTAAATGTACTTGTTGAGGAAATGGAAAGTAAATTGTAGTTTTGGGCATGTTGTCAAAGCAGTGTGGTCTGTCGGTTTAGTTTTACTCCCAAATGACAGGAGGTTAAAGTGAGATATTCTCATTTAGTTTTTTTCCCTGTAGACAGACTGCCCCCCCACCACACACACACACACACACACACACACACACACACACACACACACACACACACACACACACTTAACCTTCCTTTCTGCCTCCACCTCCTATCTGTTCCTTACTTCATTGCACTTGTTTTCGAGTGGCCTCCCTCTTGCCACATGCACAGCTGGAGAGTTAGATCTGAATCTTAGCCAAACGTGGCAAGCATCGAGAGTTTGCTCTCCTAATTTCCCTTGCTTATTTGCTTGCTACTAATACAAGGCTGCATTTCTGGCATTTTACATAAATATCATGCTTACTGGTTCAACAATAGGTACGAAAGAAACTAAATCAAAAGACAAATATAACAAATGGGCAGACATGAAATCAAATTCAAAGCTGTTTCCAAATGAAGTGCAGTGGATATTAAGAGACACAGAAATGTCACAGACGCACACATGCAGCATAAAAAGTGGAAATTGGAGGCTTTCTATTTTTACGTAGAATGTTTTATGACCTCCAGATTTGGAATGTATCACCTCCCAGCCGCCTACGCCTGGATACTACTCCACCACTGAGAGCAGCCTGTGAACACAGCTGTCTCCAAATAGCCACACAGAAACACACACTTACACACAGAGATGAGCTTTTATAGGGTAAAAGAGAAGGAAGTGAATCTTAGAAATAAACAAGTGGAAGGAAAAGTGTAACCCCTGTACAGATGCAGGCAGAAATTAGCAACAATTTTCCAACCGTAACAAGAACCAGCCCCAAGTGGAAACTATCACTGAAGCCTAGACGTGAATTAAAATGATAACAAGAGAAAGCATACCACTCAAGTATAACCCATGCCCCACAACTCCCTGCCCTGCAGAGGCAGTGAGGCTAAACTAAAATGAAAACAAGACTAAAAGCTAAAAAACCTGATCATGGATGGCCAAGTAGAGGGTCATTCACTATACACCATTAAAAAAAAGGATGAACTGTGGCTAGTTTGGCTTGATAGACAATTTGACTCTTTCCTAGAACTTTACAAAGAATTCACTTAAAAATAAATAAGTTTGTAATGATAGCAGTGTTCAAAGAAAAGTCACAGAGTAACTTTAAATATTAGATTTCAACCATCTACCATTTTCAAGATACCTTTTCATGTACTAAAAAAGGTGCTGCCCCAGAGTTTTGTTTTCCTTGACAATTGTGTTAAGGATTTAAAGAGTTTAAGAATTACCCTGGATCAGCTCATACAAGCTCTTGTTGTAGTATGATCAACTTGGCTGGACATCAGTTCCTCCACTCTTGGCATGGTCAGTGTGAGATGTTGGACCAATAAAACAATGAGTCACTGGTATGAGGCATCTTGCCATACCAGTGTGAAATTTCTTGATGTTTCACTTCAGTAAAACAAATACTTATCATGCAAGTTCCTAAAAAAATATCTGATGCTCTGTTGGACCTTGGCATAATCTCAGCACCACATGTCTAATGTTAGGAAGCAGTGACTTGCTGTTCCACTAGCGTCCCCATAGTAACCAATTAGACTTGATAAATAAATAAAGCTTTACAGAAAGCAGTTGCCAACGTCACATAATCTGAATAATCAGTGATTTGACATTATATGAAGTCCGGTTCCAGTGGCTGTTTTGAATTCATGTGAGCTGAGATACTCGCTTGCTTGCCTGGATGAGTAATTTTTTTTAATGCTGTCCTGAGAGCGGCCTGCAATTCTCATCATCACCCTCCCTGACCACATATCTATACTGACAAGCTGACACAAACCCAGATTTGTGCTTCTGTTTCTTTAAAGCCACTTTGTAATCTAATATGGAATACAAAGAACAGAAGTCATGAATAAAATACAGTCTTCCAGTCGTTCTCATACTGGATTAAAGGCCAGTTAGAAAGTCATACTCAACATGAATTATACACTAAATCACTGAAGTACGCTGACTGATGTATAGATATTCAACATAAGAATGAGTGTGTTGCAAGATAAGGTTAAAATGAAATTATTAAAGAGGAAAGTGAATGTGAGCAGCAATGAGACAATGAGGTAAAGCAATGAGCAAACATTTTCAGAATCAGAAATACTTCTGTAGCTCATCTTCTAATATTTAAGGAGTTGTAGT
The DNA here is from genome assembly GCA_034769265.1 of Remorina albescens. Lineage (NCBI taxonomy): Eukaryota > Metazoa > Chordata > Actinopteri > Carangiformes > Echeneidae > Remorina > Remorina albescens. The sequence goes on from CM068493.1 coordinate 6,868,515, forward strand.
CTGGCAGATGTGCAGATTGTACAGGTACACCTAAAATGCCTCTTTGATCAATTCACTTCAACTAGCACACATTTCCCTTGGTATTTATTTCTCATTCTAAATGTCAAACAGGTAATATAGAAACCTGTGGTGAGCAGGTACTCACTGTCTGTTGGTCGGGCTGCAGGGGCTTCTGTGACAGGTGACTGCACCCTCTCCACCCGGGGCTCTGCCAGGGACGGCAGAGGAGCACTAGGTGCAGGGGGTGGGTGGTTGCTGTTGTTCTCCATTGCGCTGTTTGGCACCAAACCTTCCGGCTGTCTGAAAACAGGCAGCTCGGGCCTCCTGGAGGCCCCATCAGCTGGGCTGAGAATAGGGGATGGGGGCTCTGCTCTTCTCTGGGGGGGCTCAGGGATCCTAGAGACTGGGGCAGAGGAGAGCTGTGCATCCATCCTCCGCGGAGGGGCGGGGGGCTCATGGGCCCGTGTCATGCTGAGATCTGCCCGCCTGTTTGTGGAGCTGGAGTTGGAGTTGGAGGAGCTTTCCAGAGCAGAGCTGCGACTGCTCAGGCTGACTTCAGGTCGCTTGAGGCCAAAGCGGGCGATGCCGGCACTGGGTGAGTTGTCAATTTGCTTGGAGGACACCTCAATGGAGATTTCTGTGCGGCGTGAAGACGCTGTGTCAGCGTTACGGCCCCCTGATAACTCGATGCGCCTCATGCCGGACTTTGGGGAACGTGGATTGGAGGACTCAGAGGGGGAAGATCTGGAAGAGGAGTAGTCGGAGTTGCGGGAGCTCAGGTCGTAGCTCCGCTGGCTTGAAGTGGAGGAGGTGGATGAACGGAGAGGGTTGGTGGTCCGACGGGACAAAGGTGAGGGGTGCGTGGATGTATCTGCCTCCTCCACCTCAAACGACCGTTTCAGAGCTGGAAAACACACAACACCTGAGGTCAGGAAAAGTGAAAGAAAGACTCTTTTGGTCCATAGTGATGCAAAACTGTATGCTGGAAATAGGTTTCAGTGCAACCAAACCCCAACCAGCACATGTTTTAGTTTCCTCAGAGATCTGGGGAATTATTTTCAGAGATGGAAGGTCATATTTGGCCTCAGGTGAACTTCAACATCTTTTAACTGGTTTGCTGAAAACCCAACTCACGCTGACAAAAACAGTTGATGGCCTTAAACTCACTAAACTGGCTTTAACTGCTCGGTAACGACAAACTTCACTAGAATGAGCTCACACCCAACATTTGGAATCGAGCCTGTGATGAATGCAGCCAACATGATCAGACTTAATGACCGCGCCAAATGAATCAACCGCTTTTGCCACACTCATCTTACCGGATTTGACGCGCTTCACGTAGCCTGACAACATGACGTCAGTAATTTCTAATCCGTCCGGGGATAAAAATAAAAATAAAATTAGTCCCCGCTTCCTGCCGGGTGGAATTTAACTGCGTTGTCACTTAAAAACTGACCACTGACGGAAAGGGAAGGTCAAACTACGCCGACATCTTCCTCCTGATAAGATGACCGTGACGTCACACACACACACCTGTCGACAGACTGACCACGCCCCTTGAACGCTCCTTTAATTAATGTGCTGGGTTATTTAAAAAATACAATAGCTAAATTAAAAAAGGCAAAGGCCCTATTATGTATGACATAATAATTTGTTGTTTTTTGCATGTTTAAGAATTTTGATTTATATACTTCAATCTTTTTTTCTTGGCCTTGCCATATAGATTTCTATGTGGATAATTCAGTTTTTAACTTTCAAAAGTTGAAAGCAAAAAATAAAACAACAAAGGATTTGTATGTAAAACAGACTTTTAAACCAGCTACAAATAGTGTTTTCTCACTAACAATCCATTTCTCTCCACACTGGTTGAACACCAATATTCCGCCATTAGCTGCACATGTGCTGTGAGGGCAACACCCAGCTCGCCTCAGTTCAGCCCAGAGACCAGAGGAGCAACAAGTCCTGGAGAAACGCGGCACCTGTCCCAGACAAACACCCAGACCTGCACAGGCTTCTGGCCTGCTTCAGAGCTGACAAGCCAAGTACCAGCATGGGAGAAGACCTCTTTTCCTGGAACTCCTCTGTTTTCACATCCTTGATTTGTTTCAGCAGGTTTAGTGTTGAGAGGCAGCAAATGGTTCAGTGGCCAGAGTGAAATCTGAGACACTGGTCCAACAATGCATCTGAATCAGTAAGATCAACATTTCTAACTTTCTTCTGTAAAACTCTGTAAAACTTATCATTTGAGCAGATCCTCAGGTGTGTACCTGCTATGCCCACAGTACTGGTCACTAATAGTGTATCTTTGGATATTCACACATTGGCATAGTGTTTTCAAATGCTAAGGAGACGGTTTGGCATGTCGTAAGTAAAACTACTGGAATACCGAATACCATCGACATAAACTCCTGTCTGTTAACTGTTTCTGGGAATTTTGGCACTAACATCTTTAAAAAAACATAAGGAAAAATTATACGGAGAGACAATTATAAAAAAACATTGTGACTTGGATTCATGTGCATCTAGTACAGCTCCACCATCACAGATCATTTCAGCTGTCTCTGACAATAAGGTCTTTGTGGTGTTCAGAATGGAATAATGTAATTTAATTTGAGGAGAAACTGCCCTTGAAATTTTCTTGGAGAACAAGGTTGTCAGTGTGCTCTGTTCCTTTTCAAGAAGAAGAAATAAGCAACACGCAAGTCCCAATGAAGTCATATGCAAAATTCATTAGATACAGGAGTAAAGGCTCAGAGAGCTAAGAGTACATAGTCAGTAAGGACATAAAATGAAGCATGAATGCCTGGATTAAAAATTAGCGGCGCCGCTTATGAATGCATGATGCTCAGCTTTAAATGAGCAGTGAAGGTAAAAGGCAAAGTCATATTCAAAGTGCCACAGACCACTTAAAACTCTGTTTGACTGTCATTTTGATATAATGACCTGTTTGCCAAAAATTGTGCTAAAAGTGTGGCGACACAAAAACCCTACAATGTGAGGTCCTCACAGACACGTTGGAGACAGAGGCCCCATCAGTTATGTTTCAGTCTCTCTCCATAAGTGTGTGTGTGTTTAAACACAGCTGCAGAGTAAAGCAAACACAGCCTGGCCTGCCTCTTTGCTCCTGTTAACATCACTGCATGTTTAGATGTGTGTGTGTTTATGAATGGAGGTAGAAGAGGAGGTCACACATTACTATCTCCCTTTTTTGTGAGGCACTTTTACTTGTGCATATTCCTTGACTGTCTACGTGTTTGGATGACTGAATACAACACTGTAACAGTATGTCTGCAGAGTGTGTGGGTGTTTGTGTGCCCAGCCATTTCAAGGATAAAACCATTTAATTGGAGGTTGCCACTGCTCTGAAGTGATAACAGTGATCAAAGACCTTCCAACCAAGCTAAGATAATACTAATGAGCACCAATGTGAACCAAATGCCAACCTCAGGATCTCTCCACCCTCATTCACCTGCAACTGAAACAAAATCAGCTTTAAATATTTCTGAACATCATTTATCTTGAATACTGATCCAAATGTTACAGACAGAACTGCCAAATAAGGAAGACACTGCAGCCATGAATGGCGTTTTTCAACTAACACTCAGATGTTACATATGGGATGAGACCATGTAGTGAAATGAAACACGGTTAAACTGCCAGAAAAGCACATGATGTTATTATTCTGTTCTCCACTGTAGCATGTGTTGTATGAACACCAAATGGACATTCTCTGCGCCTCTCTGAGCGTGACTGTAGATGAGCTTGAAGGGTTAACAAGATGTTGCGCTGCCTTTGTCTTCAGCGGCTGAAAACTCCAAGAGCCACGGAGGCCCAATCGGCCTTCAGAGGTAATACCAACACTTCCACTAAAGGGATCCTGTTGGGTTTTTGACCACTAATGGCAATACGGAGCACCGCCTGCTTGTCTTGTTTGTACACAAGAAGATGCTTTACATTAATACTTTGTTCATGTGTATCTTTAAAATCAAAGTTTGGCCAAAAGCCTGTAATGAAATTGTGATCTCATTACTATTAAATTGTTTTCACTCACTCAAGGGATGTTCAGGAAAATTTGCAAGATGCAAAAGAATTGTACTTTTTCGTATCAAAACAAAGCCAGACAAAAAAACTGCATGGCTTATATTTAATAGAGTCACTGGAAATGCATTGAATTTGTGACTGAGTTTAGCACTATCAACTATAACAACAGTCATTATCTGTATTGGCATTTTGTGAGTATTTCAATAAGAAGAAACATCTGCTGGGAGCTGCAGATGAAAGGCTAGATTTTCAAATTAAGGATGAAAACTAAAAATGTAGCCAGTCTAATATGTTGAGCACTTTGTACTGAAGTCACTCACCCTTCTCTTCTCCAACAAATGTCTCTGCAGTTACCACGGTAACTTAAACACACTATTTGGCATAAAAACTACCTGGTTTTGAGTCTCAAAAGCCACCTCTCTTTCCTGGAGGTGTCTGTTACAGTTCTCAAACACACTTCCAATTCCCTGTAGAAATAAAAAACACTTTCTAGTCAACGCACAAAAGAAAATCTTTCATCACTGACTCGTTGTTTTTAGTTATCGCATTGAGCCCATTGATAACTCACGGGTGTTGGCAATGGTGCAGATTTTGTTCCATGTTTCCAACAGGGAGAAAAACAGAAAGGAGTTCCTTTAAAGCCTAACAAAGACCTGCTGTGTTCCTTTTACCTCAAAGTGACCCAGGGCGCTTTCCAGCAGCATCAATGTTACTGGCGTCATTAGCAAGAAACCTGTATTAGCTGGTGACTATAGACCAGCCTGATAATGCTGGTAAGGTTGAAGACGCCTGAGCATAGTTATCATCAGCTTCTGTCAGAGGATGCTTCATCCCGGTCACACACAAGCTCACGTAAAGGTTAAGATAACTGGCACATTATCCCATACAGCTGGTCTCTAACAACCAAAAATACTAATTATACCAAGGCCCTAAATAACACAGTTTCAGCGCACTATGTGTCCCTGAAAGAAGCCAAAGCAACATCAAAGTGTCAGTTGGTTCATAATAACAGTTTTCATTCTGAGTTCCTACCAGGATCTCTCGTCAAATTCCTCATCGTCACCATTAAGGAGTTTTGTTCGGCAGAATGAGGCGTGTTGTATAATTTAAAAGAGATTGTTAAAATTGCTGTGCATGTGATTAAAGTATGGCAGCAGTGTGACTGTAAACTGGACTGACAAATTCTATATGTTTCCAGATGAAATGCTTCATATGGTCTTTATATGACTTAGTTTTTACATATCTGGTGATTAAATTTAACTCAATTCATCACCGACTTACCAGACTGTTGGCTACAGTGATCGGTTACTGAGTGGCCAGGCCCTATGCAATCTGTAATAAGAAGCCTGGTTGTGCTCTCATCCATTCCTTTGCTGTTTAGCTCGACATTTTCACCCACCACAGAAATCTGCTGCGGTGGAATTTCCTCTCGCTGGACCAACGAATGCCCTTGACATGCAGCTTAGAGATACAGGAAAAAAGACAGGGAAGCAGCTCAAATGAGAGAGAACAGACTAGTTACAGTCACAACAATGACTTGTTTGTGCTATTACTTGAACAGGATTGAATATAAACCAGATAATTGGTTCGTCTAGTTCATACTACATATACTTGAATGCATATTTTCTGCAGTTATTCATTAATATACTGCAGATATTTTTAATGTGGGGAGGCTGTTTGCAGACAGCAGACCTGAAACAAGACTAAACAATGCTGTATGAATCTGAATGTGTGGATTTGTGTGTGCTCATTCTGCCTGGTGGAAAGGCCCAGTGGCTCGGTCAATGATCTGTGTTTATGGGTCTGAGGTCACAGCAGAGGTCATTATCCTCATGGACAAGAAAATACTGCCTTCTGTCTATGTCAAAGGCTTCATCAGATAAAATCATGACAGAATGAATCATACTTGGTATCCAACGGTGGTGACGTGGCAAATACACTGTTATATGAGAAACATACTCTCCCTGTCACAAATTTCCTTAAATGTAACTTGTTGCAGGGAGGCCTGCTGCCATGTGGGCACAACTAGATATTTTTTTCAGTGAGCAGTATATTGATCATTATATCATCAGTGTACTAACACTCGGTTCACAAATACTACTATGACTATCACCTGACTCAACTACAGTATTGGAATCAAACCCAAACTCTAAAGTTTGCTACCATAAGCTACTGGTAATAAGCACAACTACAATAGCTACAACCCTGAGTGCATTGTGCTAAGAAAGAGTTTGGCTGTTCTTGAACTTTCTTATTAGTTTCCTATTCACAGAGTCCTGTTTTAATATTAGCTATCTCTGCTTACTAAAAAGGACAAACATTTAATTGGTCATATCACAAAATACTGAAAAAACCTGAGCAGCATTTCAATAGTGTCACTGCAACAAAATGTATGATATTAACATTTTATATATCATTTTTTGTTGTTAAAAGGGAAAATATGCAATTAAAAAGATTATCAGAGGGCTTGAGAGCTACTGAAACGAAATTTCGTTCTAATGTGCACTGCCAGGTGGATGTTATGAATGATGATGACGTTTTTTATCCAGTCTATCTCATCATAATCAGTTACGAGTACTTTTCCAGCCATATTCACTGTCTCTTGGTGGGATCTAACAGGACTCAGTAAGCTGTATAAGGCCACACATATGTCATGGCCCATGGCTGTGAAACCAAAGTATTTCCACACACTCAGCCCAACCAGGGACAACACACACCATTGACAATCACAACAGTAGCCCTTTATGCTGGTTCTTTCACATGAGCAGGGGACATCTAAAAGCATGACTACAGCCACATGGTCAAAGCACACCTCTTTACCCTGATGCCTCTCTTTTATGAATGCAACTTATCTTTCTGCTCTGTTGCACTGTGTAAACAAGACCAAGAGACGGGGAGCAAGAGGCAGAGATTCACCATACATACCATGAGCAAACTGGTGTTGAAAGAAGAGCAGCTCTGCACAAGCGTGGATGCATTCCTAATGGCTATGTGTTTGTGAGAGTCAGGAGACAGATAGACACACAGGTTGGGGGGAGAGGTGTCAGCTTGTCAACCACCGCCCGCCCTCCTTGCAGCCACAAGCAGGCAGGCTGAGGGGAGAGGGGCTGAGGATGGACGAGCTGCTGAGAGAGGAAAAGGGGAGGCACAGCCAGAGGACGAGGACATGGAGGAGGAAGAAGAGGAGTGGGAGGAGAGAGATGACAAGAGGAATCTGTGGGCCAGGGGGAGAGAGATGAAAAGTAAGAAAAAAGGGAGGAATGGTGGGAGGAGGGGGGGCAGGTGTTCCCTTCACAGCTGTATTGGTCTTACTGTCTCCTGAGTGCTGAACATGAAGTATACAATCATACTCTTAAGGCCCCTCTATGTTGGCGGCAGAAGAAAGGTTGAATCAGTTGCACAGTGAACACAGTTGGTGCTTTTGACACATGCTGCCACATCTTCTACTCATAGACATAGACGTAGATGGCATGCATAACAACACACGCCTATGCATCTCAACAAAAGCCATAAAAAGTAACACATTAAGCAATATTTCCCTTCGAAAGACAAACTCCCACAGCTCACCAGAGATGTGAACGAACCCTTCGCACTCCATTTTTTCCATATCTGCTCAGTTCCAATCAAACATATGGAAACTATCTACAGTGTCCTCATGGCAGGGTTAAAGAATGCCTCACTCCACAGTGACAAGAAGAAGAGAAGCAGTGGAGCAGCTGAGCACAAGAGAGAGCAAGAGAGAGAAACTAACCTTCAAAGTCTGATATGATCCCTTCCAAGTGAGCGTTGACAGTGGAATCAGACATTTTGGGGTGTGTGTATGTGCGTGAGTGGTTAATGCAAGAGAAGAGGGAGCAGGGTTCCCTTTCCCCAGCAAGGAAAAATCTTCCTGAGGCACAGTCCCGTTTTTAAACAAATCCCAAATTAGGAGCTCGTGCAAGAAAGAGGAGGGGAGGGAAAAAAACAAAAGAGTTGAGCAGTTCACTGATCCAAGCCCGCTCCCTATCTCTCCTCTCTTTCCGAAGGCAGCAACTTATTTTTCTCTTCTCTTCCTTCTCAACTTCCAGAGCTTGGAATGAGCCAGCGATGACAACCCCCTGCCCCCTCCTCTCTTCCCCCTCTATTCCTTTAGCTCACTACACCCCCCCCCCCCCCCCTCCTTCCTTCCATGCCTCCCTCCCCTTCTGCGGCCATCCTCTCAGACTAGCTCCTTTAAAAGTTCTCATTTTTGACTGGGTCAGTCAAATTATACGCATGCTAAAATTCAAACAGACTTCCTGTAGGCTTGATCACATGGCTGACACTCTGGGAAACTGATGAAACCTCAGTTATTACTAAGGTTTTTGGGGGTTTTTTGAGGTCTAACTCTGCTGAATATCCCAACAGAAGCATCGTTTAAGCACATACATTGATGCAGACACCTATAAAGTATCCATTCAATCTTATTTTACAGTAGATAGAAAATAAGCCCTGGGAGAAACAGGATCTTGCTATGGACTAATATGGTCAGGACAGGCTCACACAGGCAGTTAGTCGATCATCTGACATGCTCAGTCGCTCTGGAGGCAGACATCAATAAATAAGTAGCCTAATGACTTAATGACCATGTGAATGTGCCCCTGTGTGTGGGGAAAGGGGGAAGGGAGGACAGCATTGGTCTGTGTGTGTGTGTGTGTGTGTGTGTGTGTAGTCCCATGAACGCATGTCAAGGCAGCACCATGATTGTGTACAGATGAGCACAACAAAATCTTGGCCCTGAAACAACTGAAAGACAAAAAGTGTTGAGTCATTTCGACTGTCACTCTGTGAAAACAGGAATTGCCCAATGAGAAGTTGCCATGAGAGAACTGAAACATATAAGACTTTATCAGACACACACCAATCTGCAGTTGGCCTCTGTACCAAAATGAACAATTTATTAGTGACTAGACAATAAGCAGTAGTGCCTCTGTGTTAGGAGAGGCTCATAACTGTTTTCAAACAACAAAGATATATTGCTTTCAAAATGGGGGCAGCCATGAGAGACACCTAATGAGGCAAAAATTAAATATAAAAAATGAAATAAAAATATATTTGGATAGATGATAAAATGGTGGAGATATGGAGAATAATTTGGGTTTAACTATTAATAAATCATTGAGGCTGTAAAGTGATGGAAGAAATCCTCAAATGCTGTTATCCAGTAAGTGATTTATCAGAAAAAGCTTGGGACTGAAACTTTGCATGTCAGGCAATCTTACTGTCAATTTGCTGCTTACTTTTCGAATCAGGGTTTGTGTTTTGTGTTGACTTAGCCATGTTTACCGATCATAAACACAGATGTGCGCCATTGCACAAATGTTCACCCTGATTTCAAAACAAATGTGAGGCTTTACTGCAGCAAAACATGCAATCTCAGATTGATTTTCCCCCACATTTGCCCGTCATTGAACCATGTAAAGCATGTAACCCACAATACACAACAAACTGACAAAACAGTTGAGTTTGGGTTGAAATGGAAAGCACGGGCGTCTGGGATGCAATAATCAATGCTTCTTCTATTCATTTTTTCATGAAGACAGCAGCCCTTTAATCTGTCTACTCAAACTGTTGCCTTCAGATACAGTACAGTACATGCATATCTACTGTATAGTACAACAAGATCAAGCGCAGAGTATCTGGCACACCCGCCTCCTCCAGCAGAGGTCAGCATTGCACCTATAAATTAAACCTTTCAGCAAGAGCAGTGTTGGAGGATGCTATGTTACTAGTCTATTATTATCTGATCTGGAAACAAATAAAGATGGTGACACGGGGGGAATCCTGCTCCAGACACACCCTCACCCAACACATGTGTCAGATTCCACTGGTCCCTGGCACACACACACACACACACACAGACACAGTTTCATGTGCACACACACACACACACACACACAAAAAAAACACACAGAGCGAATAAGCCCACAGCAGATGCATGCAAAAATATGTACACTGAATAAAGCGAGCAACACATGCGTGCATTCAACGAAACACCGAACAATTTCCCCGAAACATGCATGCACACACAGAAAAGCACACTTCCTTTCACTGCATATCCTTACAAGCCCCAACAAGCCCAGACAGTGCTAATCCAATCTGCTGTAGCAACTGTCACACTGGGAGACGACTAGAATGTGTTTTTGCTCTGCTCTGTCAGGAGTTTCATTCATGCACTGACATTCAGTTGGCTGTATTAGTTATGTAGGATTATTGAGTAGGCCAGTACAAAAGTAAACATGTACATTATCCATCTGAGAATAATAAATGTGTTACCTGTATGATTTTCACCCCACAAAATGAGTTTTGACAATGGTGTATAATTGTTGTGATGATAACCTGAGGCAGATAAGAAAACTGTTGTGGACCCACATTTTCTGTAAATAAGCGTATTGTAATGTATTTGAATAGGCAGCTGCTGGTGTTATGTTGCACAGCAGCGTACAGATAAAGAGAGACAGAGACAGCCGCCCGCTGCTTAAAGAAACATGGATCACCACCGCTCTAATGTCGGAGCTCCTAAGACGTGAAATATGAGAGAAGCAGAATGGGAAGAGAGGAGGATAACTTCTATAAACAGATGCCAGGCTGGCGTGGCAGTTGCTAGGGTATTTCCAGGGCAACAACGGGTTGAAAATGTTGGTGTTCGACCACCATAAGCACAAACAACAGCAGTTTCTAAGGTCTTCTGCAGGTTGGCCAATGCCAATGGAGAGACATCCTGAGATCTATGGGATCTCAAGAGCATGAAACTTACTGGTATCCAAACCCACACTGGACACAGCTACAGCTGTGTCAACTGTGACTTACAATATAAAATGAGCAGTAATAAAACCAACCTTATCCTCATTACTAAGATGTCCCTAAAGATTTAATTCAGTTTTCGTCACCAAATAGGAAGCAGATGGCAGATATAAAGTTGATGAGTTTATAATAATAGATTCTCAGGATGTGATTTAAGAGACTGGGGCAGCTCGGCGGCATAGTGGTTAGCACGTTGCCCCACAACACAAAGGTCGCAGGTTCGGTTCCCAGGCCTGAGGCCTTTCTGTGTGAAGTTCTTTTCGTGCCTGCCCGGGTTTCCTCTGGGTACTCCGGTTTCCTCCCACCATTCAAAGACATCATGTTTAGGTTAACTGGTGACTCTAAATTGTCTGTAGGTCTGAGTGTGAGTGGTTGTTGGTCTCTGTGTGTTGGCCCTTTGATGGACTGGCGACCTGTCCAGGGTGTAGTTAACTAAAGAAAAAATTGCTCAAACTATTTGGTAAAAAAAAAAAAAAGTGATGAAATTGACAATGTGCATGTGACACAAAACCACAGAAGAATTAAACTCACATACCATTATTTTTTGGTCACAACATAAAATAAGATTCACTATTCTTGGAGAAATGCTGGAATGTCACATTCAGTTTGGTAAACAATAACAGCTTTGGTCATTCTTTCTCAGGCTGAGATTCAGGAAGTTTATCCATGATGATGCCGTCATTCTTGGCTTTTGTAGATGTGCTACCCACACATAATTGTGTGCAAGTAGCTGCCTCACCAATGCATTGCCTGGGAATTCCTTCGCAGCAGTCAGGGTTGGTCAGAGGGGGTTCAACAACAAGAAAATAAAAGTTAAACTACCTGCAAACTTCAGCAAACTGTAACTTAACTACTGGTTTATTTAAATGTGTTTCACTCGTCTCCAACAAGTTGTCACTTTAATAAGACTGCTGAGAATGCGTGTTTTAATGATAAGTATTCAGCAGTTTTTATCATAAATGATGATCAGCGTTTCATTTCAGTTACATGTCATGTCAATATTTTTTAAAGATTATCAGTACCATCCACGGTGGGAACCCCAACTTCCTGCTGAGTTCATTGTAAAACAACAAAAGCTTTGTTGGCTGTAATGCAGACAGTTCACCCATGACTCAGGCTGTATCAAACAAGCCATCTGGAAGAGGTAAAAATCTGTCTGATGTGTGCTTGCAAGCACGTGCAATGCTTGCATTGATTGCGTGTGTTCATTTGTCCACATGTGTATATTTTGGATGTGACTAACTAGTAACCGCAGCTCTGTTTACATGGCAACCTCCACAATAAGCAGCTTTACCTGCATGGCTCAGGAATTCAGAGAGGAGAGATAGATGGACAAGACAAGAAAGAGAGAGGAGAGGTGGGAAAAGATCTCTCCGTAGGTAGAGAGGGAGAGAAAGGCAGACAGTGATGTGAAGTGAGACTGGAAATGGAAACAATGAATTATGAAACTTTCCCTCAGTTGTATGTAAGAGGAAAAGACAGAAACAGAGAAAAAAGAACAAGTGCAGCGTTAGTATGACTAATGGAATCAGCAGAGGTGGTAGTGTAAACATGGCTGCCTTTCACTGAAGTACAATACTCTGCTTTCAGGTCAAATGTGGAAATGAATGGCAAAGAAAGAGAACCTCAGACGGCCCGATATGTTAAGAAAATGTTGGATTCTTTATGATTTCATGAACTGGAAATCTGAGAGTTGATGGAGATGGTCAGGCAGTTTCACAATATTACAGACACAAGCACACACACACACACACATAAAGCCCCCTCATGAGCCCCACAGCACATGTGGTGAAGTAGCCTCCTCGAAAGTATATGCACAGCTGTAGTGACAACAGCTGCCCTAAACCAAATGTTAAACAGCAGCACCCAGCCAGGCTCCACTAAATTTAATCAAATACAGCACCTGTTGGAAATAGCACTGTATGCACACACACACACATATACAGGCATACCCCATCAATTGCTTTTGCTCAGTTTTGGTTTTGCAATGAGTGTCATTTGTATGTGTGAGTGAGTATATTGGCTGCACACATACAACTGCCTGCAAGTGCGTGTGTTCCCTCATGCATGAGGTGAAATGGCTTGGTAAATAGAGAGAGCAGCTGTCCTCCATCAGAAACTCTCAACAGGCCTCTCTCTCTCCATCCCGCCTCCACCCTCTGCTCCATCTCACCACTGGGTAATAACACTGTTTAGTGCGTCAACAAGCCAGCATTGATCTCTAGCCTTGTTGTTTCCTTTGCACATGTATATTGTTCTGCTTAGCACACTGCCATGGCAACTGCCACCAGCAACACCCATGGTGTTTGACCAGGAAGGAACACAGCTGCAGTTTCCTTCAGCAATTTTTCTCTCCTTAAAATTTAGACTGGGTGACATATACAAAACATGTAGACTGTGACGATCCACGAAACTGCAAAACAACACTTGCTTCTTAGTTTGTGCTCATGATTTCTGAAAGGAGAACAACTTAACATAGAAACTATTTTGAAATGCTCAACTCAGCACCTCCACCTGGTGGGAGAAGAGTATACTTACATATAAAAGTGGACAAACTCAAAATGATGACTGTGACTGAGTCAACTCCATAAGTCATGAGTCTGGGATTTTTAATCCGATCTGAATGTGGCCGTGTTACACACACTTTCCACAAATATCGTCAGCTGACCTCACTGTGACTGGAATAATTGGTATGCGTCAGCCCCTTTACGCTCCATTCAGTCACTGTGCTGCCATTGGACAGTTTCCGTTGAGAGCATCATGACCATTGATTCATGTGGGAAGAAATGACTGGAAACAAAGAGACTCTTGCAAAATGTCAACACAAAAGTGGGAGGAAAATTTGCAAGAAGTGACCTGAATTGATCTGACTAAGGTGGATGATATATTCTCATCTGCCATGCGAATCCGTAGGAACACAACGCTTCACCACAAACTGTACAAAGACACACACACACACAGACAGACACTGGAAAGACAAAGACAATGCCTTGAAAAGGATTACACAATTAGACAACTGCACTACACAGTGTAATGAGCTCTCGAGTGAACATTCACACAAAACATACACAAAGTATGTCCGGCTGAAGCCATTGCTGCTCCCTAGAGGAAGCACCTGGAGACAAGAGACCACAATGAGAAAGGGAAAGAGTGAAAGAGAGAGAGAGAGAGAGAGAGAGAGATCTCCATCACACACACACACTTGTCAATGATCTCACTTGCGCCCAGATTTTACAGTCTAGGTGCTACACTACACTAGGCTACAAACACGTATTCATCTACACACAAACACACACGCACATGTTGCTGTTTCCACTGCAGAGTTTTCAAATGAGCTTTTTTTTTTTACTACACGCACACTAACACTCATAAAAATACCATTAAGAAGCAGCCACCTTTGCCTCACTGATGACTTTAACATAATGCACGACACACATGCTCAAGCTGAGACGAACTCTTATCGTTTCAAAATTCAGACTGTGGACAGCATCCAACAAGAAAAACCACATGAAAGTGAGGATTTTTATTTGCAAAGTCGGCCTTATTTCGCCAACAAACTGTGGCAGGGCTTTCTCTGTCCTGTTAGCTAAAGGAGGGACTGAGTGATGGCTGATGCGGCATCAGAGCCACAAGGGACAAGAGTAGTACTGTTCAAACAGAGCTCTTTCCTGTTTTCACACATAAGAAGAATGGGAGAATGCAGATAGAAGAAAAAAAGGGAGCGATGCCTAAGAAATAAGAAATAAGTCCCGTTTCTGTGTCACTACACTCAACTCCTCAGTGGGTGTTTTTCCCACAGTAAATGTCCCATTTTCATGCAGCGGAATTAACATAAAAATGGGGGAAAAGGCAGATAGAGGCAGCAATGAGTAAGACACAGTGACTGAGCAACAAACTGTGAAGACAAAAACATTTAACAGGGAACAATGGGACAGATGGTGGGCTCAAACAAAGACAGAAAAACCTGCAAACATTACAGGCAGAGAACAGATAAAGACAGATAAACCAAAACAGGTCCGCTAAGCTGCTATACAAACCCTGCAGAGCTCCCAGCTCCAGCTCCAAACCCCAAAGAAAACATGCAGTCAGCAAACAGGACAGAATGAGAGAGTGGAAAATACCATAGAGGGGAAAATAGAGGCAGGCTCTTCAGAAAAGACACTCGATCACAGTAAAATAGGTGATTGAAGAACCTTAAACTACACTTTCTTTTCCATTCACGAGAGAAGCTTGACCTCATCTGGGCTGAGAGTTTCCTGAAAGTTTGTCTTACCTGAGAATTTGTCCCCCTCCATAACCAGATCACTCCCTCCACAACCACATGTAGTGTCTGCTCTTTGACTTCACTCTCTCTCCTCTCTCTCTCCCTCTCTGTCTTTTTTTGGACTTCCCTTGCTCTCGTCCCTCTCTCCCTCTCCCTCTGGTCCTCTTCCTCTTCTTCTTACTCTCTCTTTCCTTTGGGCTCCCTGTTCTCCCTCCCTCCCCTCACTTTGATTCCTTCAGTGTGTCTTGCTAATGAATTCAGAATTACGACATCCCCATGTGCTGATCATATGTTGCATTCGCCCCTCTTTCTCTTTTACCCTCTTTTTTCTTTTTCTTACCCTTTCTTTCCTTCCAAGCAGACCAAAAGACTGAAGCAGCATTGTGCCTTGAAAATAGAAACCATTAGCTCCACCATGTGACATGCACGGACTAAAATAACCCGCTGGACTTCCAAACTCCTCTGCCAGCTCACTTACTTTATAATGCTGCTTGAGTGCGTTCACAGTGGTCCTGATTCATTCAATAAGAACTGACATTTGTCGAGCAGAGTGAAAGATGGTCCTTTAATTACATCTAGACTTCCTTGTGATGAATCAGATACAGATTATGATCAGATACAGATCTGCCTTTGTGAACGTGTGAAAGGGCGATAGCCTGTTGAAATAATAATGACATGTGAAAACAATATGGGACGGAATCAAGGGAGGAATTTTATCAAAACATACTTCCCCAAAATTTTTCCAAGGGCCAGCCATTACTACAGGAGAGCTGGTGTGATTGTGTCTGTGCTGCCAGGGAGAAAAAGAGAGCGCTGGAAACGAACTTCTCTGAAACCCCAGCCTCTAAATAGGGCTTGGTCTAGAGCGGTCTCTGTGTTCAGGAAACTCTTATGACCTCTGACCCCTGGCATGTCCCTCACACTGGGCCAGGGGTCAGAGGTCAGAAGGCTCTGAGCTCTGATAGAGAGGTCAAACACACTCAGACATGTCAGTATTGTGTCTTGTGCACCACACACTGCTACAGTGACCTTGCATATTAATGTCAACCTGTGTTTGGTTGTTTGTGTACTCATTTTAGCATTTAGGGTCTGTTTTAGTTTTTTTTTTTTGGTATGCCTATTTTTCATTAATATATGTCTCTAGTTATATCAGCAATAACTCTCTAATTAAAGTGAAATAAAGAAAAGTCACAGTTTGGCTGGCAACTCAACTCAAATGTGCAACTCTAACAGACTGCAAGGTGACATACTAAACTAAACTACAAAGTTCACAAGTGCAGCAGGAAGGTAAGGATCAACATTTATGTCATTGAAGAGTAATATTGTGCACAAACTTTATGGCTAATCTCAAAACTAACTATGGAGATCAGTAATAATGTTGTGAATTGTGTGTGTCCATGTATGCATGTCCAATAGAGCAGGATCTGCTGACTCCCAAATGGGAATTAGCCACACACAAATTAACAATAGGCATAGTTTTGGATAGACCTGTGTGTGTATGTGTGTGTATGTGTGTGTATGAGTTGAGGTTACTGTAAAGCATCCTCCCAAACAACTGCCTGCCAGCTTGTAAATCTGCCCTGTTGGCAGATGTTTTGTATGGGGCATCTAACATGTGCGCAAACACACACACACACACACACACACACACACAAACACACGTATGCCCTGTGGCAATTGCATCAGCGTCAGGGAGGTCTGCTGACAAACAGGACCTCATCCTCAGCCGTAAGCACTTCCGTTTAAGACCTGTATGTGTGTGCACTTATGGATATCTGTATGTGCGTGTTTTGTGTCTGTTGACATGCTTTATAAGTTTCACCTGTATGTCACTCTAGTTTACAGACAGTAAACTATGACAACACACACACACTATACACTTGAGTTTATAATCAATCAGCCAGATTTTTCACTTCCAGGTCAAATTAAATTTTGACACTGAGTTTTAGTTTGCTCAGCAAGTTAAAGCATCACTGAATGTATTGTGGAAAGTATGTTTTACCCCTGAAACATAAAACAATTTTGTGTCCTCACAACACTGCACTTGCAGTTTTGTTGCCTTAAAGTGTTTGTTGTCAGCCTGTCAGCTGTGCGATGAATACACAACATGGGGGCTATTTCACAGGAGAGGTCTATGCAATAATTACACACAAATGGCACCGG
This sequence comes from Remorina albescens, assembly GCA_034769265.1. Taxonomy (NCBI): domain Eukaryota; kingdom Metazoa; phylum Chordata; class Actinopteri; order Carangiformes; family Echeneidae; genus Remorina; species Remorina albescens. The sequence continues at coordinate 6,885,805 of CM068493.1, forward strand.
GGCCTTTTTTCACAGTGATTATAAACTGCAAATTAGTGATAAATGCGTCAAGTCCTATAGACCGCTCACCCACTCATGCATTTCAGTTAAAGGTGTCAAAGTAAACACAAAAGAAACTGATCTCAACACAGGCTGCCGAATGGAGAGTTTGTACTTTCACATGTAGGCTCCAATTTGTGTATGCTAAAACGGATGTGTATGTGTGTGTGTGTGTGTGTGTGTGTGTGTGTGTGTGTGTGTGCACTTCAGCCCCCCTCCTTTCTCTCTGTTGTCTTTCTGCTGATGCTGCAGATGGTGCTGGCTCTTCCTACTAGGAGAAGATGCTTCAGTGGTGAGCCACAGCTTCAGCCCATTTGCCAATACTTAGTGGAAGTTACACACAATCTCACAAAAAGGCATGCACACACAAAAACACACTCACATTTGTTCTCTTGTCTTTATGTATATTTGTGAAATTGAACAATTCATTTAACATGTGATTTTTGAAATTGTTTGTGTCACCGCCTTGGAGGTTGGCCAGAAAAAGCGTCAGCAGGTGATTGGTTCACTCCAGAGGGGGATGCAGTTCACCTGCCAGAGCAGGTCCAGAGCCTTCTGGACTATAACATCTGGCTCATGAGCTTACTTCTTCACTGCCATCCATTGATGAAGGCACAGCTTTTAGTTTTGCACACACGACACCTCCACAGCACTCATGCCACGTGCTGCTTTCAATAGACTTCACTGAGTTTTCGGCATGTTGCACATAATGCAAAAATGTCTTCAAGCTTGGCTGAGGTGCTGCTTATTCAAACGGTTTCCATTGCCACATGCTTTCACTTTACTTTCACCACACCAGAAACCCAATAAATGTTGAACAAAAAGATGTGACACACTGGGTAGTAATAAATAAATAAATATGAAATCATTTCAGAAGTAGCAGAGAAATATCCTGCATACCCGGGTGGCAGAAGAGCCATAGCTGTCTGTTTCATTGTATGATGTGTCTTCTAAGGTCCATTTTCTTTTAGGGAACTTTGCAAACATTCATGTATTCAACACCTAGATTAAAATGTTTTGTCTTTATGGCAAGTCACGTTACCCTCCCCCCTGTCACTGAAACTGCCTTTATCATTATGCCTGTTATCTGCTGTTTGTCTGCTTTCTGGGCAGGAAACATTACCTGCTCTGCTGTCAGTGTTGCATCATCAGTCTGCCAAAGGTCAAAGCTGACGTATCTAATGTGTTACAGGATAAAGGAGCAATTGAAGGGAAATTGGAAGAGGAAGAGTGTGCCCAAATATTGATGGATGAAAGACAAACAGATGAGATTGGTCCATTGGATGAACATATCTGTACATGTCAGTATATATGTGCTTTCTGTGTGGATGGAAGAATGAATGGATAGATCGCTGAAAATGGCAATGGTGCAGTCTACTTACTGGGACTGGTGATGCCAGATCCCTCTCTGTCTGCTCTTCTTGCCCGAGCGCTGGCTGATCTCGCTGTAGTTGGGAACAAAGACAGAAAAACAAATGAGAAACTGTTCAGATGCGCCACTAGACATTTGTAATGGAAGCGTTTCTTTACTTCCGATGATGCTAATAGTTTTATGCTTGCGAAACAAGACTTGCAAGGGACCAGCCAAGGTGGCAGGTTCAATTGTCCAGTTGTTGGGCATTAACTGAAAATTTGCTTTACAGCCAACACATTAAACCTCGTGTTTTTCGAGCACCATACATTCTCGATAGAGAAGTGCATTAAAGTTGCCCTAGAACAACAGTGCTGCTCTGGACGGTAGCACCAGCTAAATGCACTGCAACAAAGCCAGTGGACAATGGCAGTTGTTTCACATTTTCTTCAAGGCCAAAATATCTACATGTGGAAAAACCGAGTCAACCAATGATTGAAAGACTGGACTCAGACTTTTTCAGCATCAGTGTGTTTTTATTTTTATGACTGTGAGGATGATGTGGAAATAATTCAAGGCAAACTTGGATGAAGCAGCATTACAATAACACTGCATGGTAAATTGTGACAACTCAGCGTATTGTATGTATTTTCAGCTTGTCAAATGAACCTGATAGTAAAATGGTTTGGCTGGTGGTCATCACTGTTTAAGAACTGCCCAGTTTTTATTTACATGGACTGTCGGCTAATAATGATTCAGTCCAAGAGGAAAGTCATAAGTAACCATTATTAAACATGTCATGTACAAAAACAAATGCTGATCACAGTAATGGCTTGTCTGAAAGTAAGATGAACTCAGGAAGTCTTTTAAAATGTTGCTTTTTCAAACATGTGATACCTGTAGAAAGCTGGTGAAGATAAAATGCAAGCTAATGTCATTATGATCTGAGTTACCTGGTGTTTCTGTCACTACACACAAGTCCTCCAATCAGGGTTCAGTGCTCTTTGAGTTTTTAAATACCAAAGGCTCAGCATCCTCAGTCATGCTCATCTAACACCTCACAGTGCCAAGAGGTGAGTCCTACATGACTGTGGCTGCTTTAGGAATCAGCAGAATGTCACTTCCTCTTAACTGAGGGCCAACACTGGTGGAATGCTACAGATAACCCGTTGTCCGACTTTAGTGTGTGTGCTTGAGTGCGTGTGGGTCTAAACGTGTTAGTTCTGTTGAATCACCAGTCATTTCCTGTTGTTGTTTTGGAATCACAGACGTCTGACGTATTTTTAACCACACTAGCTGTATGAAAATGCGGTGCATCGGCTGGTCAGTCCTGCTGCCTCTCTGAATAAATTCTCTCCTAGAATATTCTTCATGGTCCATGGAGGAGGAATCCCGCTGACTTTGGTGATCACCATCAGATCCACAGGTTACTTTGTCCGACATTTACTCTCCCATACTAAAAGAGCTTTTTCTTATCACCTTCAGAATGTTAGCATATAGCTGCATAACATCAACATTACCCACAACCATTCACAATAAACACAGTATGTAATAAAATCTATCTACTGCCTCGGAAAACCACAAGAGATTACATCTCTCTGAGAATAACCACAAAGATTTTTGGCCTGGTTAATCTGCTTCCCCAACCTGTTTTTAAGTTCTTAGTAGTTAGAAATACTTCCTGCCACAAATCAGCGTACAACAAGACATTTATATTCGGCCATTAATGCCAGAGCACATAGCGGTTTTCCTCCTGTGTTGTCACTGGTTTCAACACAAAGACAGCTGGTCAGAGGGAGAGGGAGTGAACGCGATTGATGGAAGGTGTGAGTAAAGCTTCACTAATCCTCGTTTTCTCTATGTGTGAAGAAGACACACACACACACACACAGTTTGAAGCAATTCATGTCCTGAGAGAAGTAAATTAAATAAACTGTAAGCAATTATGAAATGTGCCACCTTTGCTTTGCTCTGCTTTTCTTCTAAAAACTCCTCCAGTATTACTCCCTTCCTCCTTCATTGTCTCTGGGTGCTTCAAAAAGAAATCAGCACACTAGTATTTATGCCACTTCAGCCCCAAGAAACAGACACATGTGAGTGTGGCAGCTGAAATTAAACGGATATACGGATAAGAACTAACACCAATAGACTACAGCGTTCTATCTCATTGGTATAGTTTCTACATCTGTGCATGTGTGTGAGTGTGTGCGAGACCAGTTCAGAGTGACCTGCAGAGATCTTTGTCAAAGCACCGAAACAGAAAGCAGGTCTGTGTCAAACTGATGCCAAAATGTCTAAAACGGGTTAATGTTATTCCTGACAGATATGCAGGTAGAACTCAGAGGAACAGAGGAAGTACTGCCTGTGGCTACAGAAGCATCAGTCTCACTGTACTTCAGAATAATGACACTGCCAATGAAAAGGTGAACGATCCTTAAAAGATCTGCTTCTGATCTCACTGTTGAATCAAAGAGGAAGTTTTTCATTGGGTTTGTTTCTTTTTTTTGGTAATGATTAATCTGCCATGAGCCATGTGATAAGCCCATCGGCCTGTTACGTGACTGTGTACATGTGTTTAAGAGCTTTAAGCGTATGGAAAATGGCCGAACAAATGAGAGCCAGCCAAGTCGCTCAAGTTTTGCAGCCAAAAAGCATGTCTGTACCTATTTACTCTTTTGGCTGGGAATACAGTTTGAGAGAGGTGAGCTGAACGAACACACACACATACACGCGCGCGCACACACATGTGCACACAAACACGTAATCACACCAGTTAAAGTTCACTATTGCAACAACATGCCACCCAAGTTGTGACAACAAAGAGTGGAGTTGGTAGGATGATGTTTGGCACTGAAGTGATCCACCATTGACAGCAGCTTTGTGGGTTAGAGCGAGGGCAAGCTACTGCCGGATAAAAAGCAAATACTGTATGCATCAACCAATCACAGTGAGCTGGGATACAAAGCAAAGGAGCGACACCTGAAAAGTTAAACTGTATGTCGACACAGAGGTGTGTGTATGTGTGTGTGTGTGTGTGTGTGCAGGTCTGCACTCACTTGCTCAGTCTTGTTTGGGACCAGTTCAGCAAACACACATACACACACAGAACATATCACTGCTTCAACAAGTTTCATTAAAATCTCCAGCCCTATGATCCACGTCTTTTTTTTCCCATTCAAGGGGATTTGTAATGTTCTGATGTCATAATTGCCTTAGGACACACTTGTGCGCATCGGAGGTCATTGCAGGCACATGACACATGAAAAGAATGACAGCAGTGTTTTTGCTAGTGGAAAAATCCTAAAGCTGTAAGTCCTATTATGGACCAGAGGAAATGTATTGCCGACAACGTATTTGCTAAAGGCCTCAAGTGATTGATGCTTGGTGTGTGTGTGTGTGTGTGTGTGAGCATAATGTGACAGGTCAAGTGCATGGCTGCACTTGGACAAACATATCAACTGATTAGTTAATGGCCTCAGTAACCAGAGGGGAGAGGGTGCAGCACTTTAACATCAGCGCAATTTCACACACTCAGACATACATGAAAGTTCACAAACAGATACACATTCAAGGGGTGAGCAATTTACAAAACACACATCACAATGCACGCTCTGTCTCCTTCCACCACACAAATACCTGAGATTTACATGTTTGCGAAAGGAGGCCGTACTGCTCGTATTTGAGCAGGAGGGCCGAGGAGGTGATGAATCTTTGGCCCTACCTTTCTTTCCTCCTGTCTTCCTTTACTTCTTTACTCCTCCTTTACTTCCACCCTTCCCTTTGGGGGTAGGTACTCTTTGGAACAAAACATGAATCATCTTTGTGGCAAGTCATGTTGGAGAGTAGCTACAGTGAGATATTTTTGTTTTGTTTTGTTTTTTAATCAAATTACCTAAAGTACTGTCATTCTGCCTACAGATACAAATCGATTGCTGCTGTATCTGCTGGTGAGCAGCCGTTTTAACACTAAGCTGATTATCACGCTTTCAGTATTCAAACAGTACCATAACAGTATTTGAAGGATTAAAATTAATAAACTGAAGTGTAGTCACAAGTATGAGTAAACTAGTTTAAAAAATTAATTTAATAAATCTATATATTTATTACAATATATCAGTATATATATTTAGCATTCATTTATCTCAAATTTTAAAACCATATCAAATGTTTTCTATAAAAACCCTCCTGTTTTCTCATGTAAATGAGACTAAATGTCCAGACCTTTATTCAAGAATATTTTTACAGCCTATATGAAGCTGTTACTGTGCTGCATCGTTAGTCAGGAAGGACCAAACTCAGTCTCACACATGCTGGCTAACTCACATACACATGTGGTCACACATATAATCAAAAAAAGACATTGGCCATGACCCTGAACTGCACCCTTCCCAAATGAATAGCCCTTACTCTGGCGCAAAGGGTATAAACCGGCAACACCTTTTCCTACCTAGGTACTTTGAAAACGGGACCGTTCCTCACTCACCACGTGCATTGAAAACTGACACCAAGTACACAGTCACCTATCTAAGTTCTTCACAATGCAAACATGAGCCCAAATCATATCACATTAAAGTGTTTTAACAGGACAGGATATACTGGCAGTCTATAAAACAATACTGGTGTGGCAGATAAGGATCAGCCTTCCTTCTTTTGAGGCTGTTAAAACCCACAGAGTCAGTTAAATAGTCCATAGAGCTTTATGGGTTGAAACCTCCCACAGGAAACATGTAGTTATTGTGTGTCACAGGTGGATATCGGAGTAGGTGAGCAGCTTTATGTGTGTGCATGTTCAGAAATGTGAGAATGATATGGAGAGATGGAGACAGACAGAGAGATCAGGTAAAGAAAGGTTTTAAGGGTTTTCGCATGACTGCAAAGAGGATGTAAGTGTTGACAACTAAATACTAAACACTGTCATTCAATCTTAACACTAAAGCAAGAGGAAACATAGTGTTAATTATACGGGCCTTTAGAAGTGTAACATTATGTTGTCATTCTCTAAATTATTGCAACACAGTTTCTCAACCGTGGATAAAAAACTTTAATTGAAAGTGAAATCGATCATATACAGTATCATGTTGAGTCACCCTCATACAATGTTGTTAAGAGTAGTTGTCTTGAGTCCATCCTGAATATTTGAATTACTTTGCTAATAAAAGAGAGTTACCACCACTGCACTAAACTCTTTGAACAGATACTAGTCACCAAAACTTAAACTGATTGCTAGTTGCAATAAAACATTTATTCATGTCGTGACAGGACAAGGCGCCACCTGCCAACAGTGGCAGGAGGTGTTCTCTTGTGTGGGCTGTGTCCATGATTTAGTGTAAGGGTAGTGTAAAAGAGGGATGAATCACATCTAAAAATCAATCACAAGATGGTGAAACAAACTTGACCTTAATGTCACTTACAGGTTTTTAGCATTTCATAGTAACCATGTATTGAAAATGTTGAAATAAATGCACTTCATCATTCTAATACCCACATCTAGATGTCAGCGCACATGTTCTACCACACATCAGAACATCTCTGAGTCTGCTATTATCTTTTTACAGGCTCTCTCCTGGCCTGAGGCCCACTGCACAGGCAGCCTGTTGTATCAGTTGACACCCCCAGCAGCAGCATCACAGAGCTGCATTCTTGGCTGCAGATAATGAACACAGAGGAGAGTGGACACTTCAGAGCAGGCTCCACGCGGCTGAGAGGGGAGGCACCACAGAGACTTGTCACAGACAGGTCTTCTGCAAACAGGGGAACTCCAATTTACTGAGTGTATCAATGACACTCTGCTGAACACGATGTTGCACAATGCAGTCTACTTATGGATAAGTGAAATACGTGTCAGCCCTGAGGCCAAGCAGATAGGTGGATCTGTTCTTGTCCTGCTGTTTCATAAGTGTTAGCATTATAAGTATGCCATAAATTATAAGAATGATGGAAATATCAAACATTCATGCTAACATGACTGTGTTTAGCTACTTACTTAAAATGGATCTACTTGAGAACAGAGACACAGGTAATATTTATGATTCACGTCTGACAACAAAAAAAGTCTCTGTCCACGGACTGCTGCAGACTCTTCATCAGTTATGTGGACGCACATACTGCTCCAGTCATACCACAGTTGAGGGTCCTCATTGGTTTCACATTCAAAATGTGTTTTTCCATCCAGACTCCACTCCAGTAATGCGCCACAACACTGTGTGTGTACTGCTAAAAGTCAAGAAGCAGGTGAGGAGCGCAAAAAGAGGAAATATAGGCTACTATGTGACCACTCAAATCAATTGTTATGGGTAATGCCAAATCTTCTCTCTCTTTAAAATATAGTTCACTTGCATGGACACAAAATTTGGGTTGTACACATAAAGGTGTGCAGTGACTCTTACAGACATAGGCAGATAACTTCAGTGAACTTGCAGAATGTGCAAATTGGCTTTCAGCCTTTACAGCTGCCACATAATACTATTCAAGATGTTTAACATAATCCATAAAGTCCAAACTTAAGATACGTGGAGTATTTATTCTTCATGACAATGGGTTTTACACCATCGAAAGAAACCTCTGAAATACACATTTTGTTTTCAAAGAGTGTGCAAGGTCACTAATTCCTTTCCAGTCAGATGTTACACCTTAACTCACCAACAGATTGGTCCTGTTACACTTTTTCTGGCCTTTAATCTCTGAGTAAATAAGTTGCGCCTTAAAGCCAAATCTGTAGCTCTATAACATGGCCATTTTAGATCATAGCAAGCAGAGCACTGTACATGCAAGTCTATGTCTTCCAATGCCTTATTAGCATTATTATTCACAGCCTTCTAGGAGGCCAAATTGAGGGGTAGACCATCCCCAGCATGCTCTGCTAGATGACAGGGCAAATATGTCTCAACACAGTTTATAGCTTGACTTTCAAGTTACCATCTAACAATAGCTTTAGGCTCCAAATCAAAGCCTCACTGACTCTCTACTATAAACAGGCTAAAAGCCAAAGTGGAAAGGATAGTGAAGCATTTGTCAAACAGGTACAAGTAGTAGAATTAGGTGTGTGTGCATTGAGTGGGACATGAAAGCACATACCAGTAGGAGTATACTTGGAAAATAATTACTTGTGCATGTGTGTGTGTTGGAGTGGGCTGTTATTTATTCGGGTTACTCATTGATCCAGACGACTTGAGGGAGTGGTGTGCAAGGCAGGGATCGGCTCCACAGGCAGAGTTCAGCCGCGAGGGGTTGCATGAGTGAACACAGGCACACACACTTCTATTCATATATACAACCCGCTGTCACACACATACGTTTTAATACAGAAGATATAAAAGTTAAACTTCAGAGGTGTCAGATGCATAATCCCTCAGTGTGCGTGTGTATGTTTGTGTTGGCTTGCGTATGTGAAAAGGCATTTGCGTACCAAACATACACATACATGCTGACACAAAGGCCGACCTTCCTCCCTCAAAGTCAACCCCTCCACATCTCTGATGCCTGTCTAAACAACTCTACAAGTTATAGAGGAGAGCCTTTACGCATACATCAGACTACACACACGCTTTGTTATTAGACTATTCGCCGAGTGTAGCCCGGACAAAGAATGTGACAGCTCTTCACATGTCGCACGGAAGAAGGAGAACACACACACACGCAGGAGGAGGAGGCAGCATGACCCAACATGCACTTAGCTCTGATAAAAAACCATCCGATGCTCCATCGCACAAAGACTCAAGGAAGAGGAGCCAGGGAAGGCGGCATTCCGGGGGATAGGGTTGTGTACACTGGGCTGAGCCAGAGCTTAGAGGGAAGGGGGGAAGGAAAGTGAGGAGGCTCAGAAGAAGATGGAAGTGATTTTGAGCAGCTCTGGAAAAAACGTTGGTGGGAGAGAGGGGAAGAGACAAAGTCAGGATGGATGAGGAGGAAGAGTGATGTCACATGTATCTATGCAAGGACACAGTAATGATGGACTGTTTGAGGGTGACAAACCAGTCCTGGTGGCTCATGTAACCATCCTCCAAACAAACAGTCTTCATCCAAGCTTCTGGGGAGCAAACTGTGTGTTTGAGCCAGGCCACAACAGAAGACATATCAGTATCATCAAAATTCAGTCTTCCAGAGATTTTTAATGAGCTGCAAGTCGTCTCTGACCATCACATCCCATTAGATACAATTTCGCAATACAACCACAATTACATCCAGCCAGTCCATAGATGAAGTGAATAATAACACTTGTTGATCTGATACATCATTCATGGGGGTATTAGAGGGGAGGAGTGAATGAACTGCACCATAAAGCTGTCAATCATATCGGAGTAAGCAGAAGTTTTTATTTATAACATTACTATTTTTCTTCCAACAGCTTTAAATCCCAAAAGCACTCGTGTATTTTTACTGTTTTATCGCCACTGAAGATAAAGTAACTTCCTTTTCTTATGATCTTCATGGCATAAAAAATAGCTCTCTGTGTCACCTCTCGGTCATGATGTCACGTGTATAAAGTTATATCTTCTGGCTTTTGGAGAAGCTGCTTTATAATCCATGTGTGGGCCTTTTAGAAAAGCTGCTTAATTTAACAGCAGGGCAGGTTTAAATGTTGTGGTGATGAAACAGGTAAGCTGCTCACTGTGAATGCTGTTAAACATTTACCTGTAATCATGCCAGTATTTCTTTAACACCACCAACAGGCTGCAGCTATAGTTGGATTATATCATATGGGACACACGCGATGATCATTGTTACATGATCCAACAGCAGCACTCTTACCTTGATATGCAGATTTCCTCATTGTTGCGGATGTTTTCCTGTATTTCAATATGAAACTGAACAGTTGTTGCGTCTCTCTGTGTTGGCTTCTCCGCGTCCCCTCCTGTCTTTTCTTCCTCTGCCACTCCTTATCTGTCAACCCCACTGCAGGTAAACTCGCTTCTTCTTCGTCTTGAACTTCCTAAAAGTTCATTGCCGTCTCTGTTTTCCAGCATGCGGCGCTCGGCTGCTGGGAATGAGCGCAGTCACACCTGACGCACGCCCCGTCAGGAGCGGGAGGGGTCTGCTGAGCAGACAGCACCCTCTGAGGAACACTTCAGGTGGATTTGTGCTCAGAGGAGAACCATCCTGAACATTTATAGTGAAGTGTGAATGCTGATTGATCACATACAATAAACATCCCTAGAAATAAGAAAATAGAAAATGTGACTGTAGGAAATACCTGTTCTGTGTCACCACCACACCCACCCCCATCTGTATTATGTGTGTGTGTTGGGGGGGGGGTAAAATTTGTTAGTAGTATAAACTTTGTGGGTGGGTTGACCCACATGTTGAGTTAGCCCATGACTATTTAGATATTGAGCTTTGCCCACAGCCTTTAACCTTTTTAAATTCCACATGTCAAGCTGTGGTAACCTGCTCCATGTAACTCAGACCTGGATCCACATCCTGCCACAGAGAGCCTCAGGCCTGCGCTGCAGAGACCTCTGCTGGCTACTGCCTGGCCTTATCCTCCGCCGGCCTGGACTGTCCTCTGCAGTTAAGAGGAAAGCTTGAACAGACGGCTGCATGAAACTCCAGGACAGCTTTGTCATCCCCAATCACCTTTGTAGATACATGAGGCATCCTGATTGGGAAAATGTGATGGCTGGCATTCGTTCAGGCAGAGCCCCCCTGATAAAAAGTTCATTTTAAGCATGGTCAGGTGTGTATTTCATAATAATTCAGAATGCACACTGGGTGGTTATTCAACTGAAAAAAAAAGAAAAAAAAAAGGTCATTGTCAATTTTCGGTCGCTTCTTTAACTATGAAAGCAAAATGTGCTTTGTTATTCGCAGTGTTGACACAAAAACTTTGCTGAAACACATAAACAATGACAAATGTAGCTGGATGAGTGATATGAATGACCCAAAAAAACAACCTCAGGTCTGTCAGATCAGTCAGAAGTATATACGCTCAAAATACATGACCTGTCTGGCAGGATGTTAAAGTTACTGACTCTGTGGTTAGGTTGCTCTTGCACCTTAAAGAAAGAAATCTACAAACCCATGAGATTAATTTATAACGAAATATTAAGCCCGGCCAAGTGGCAAAGAGCAATAAATGGATGTGAGCAGTTCAGAGTAGAAATATTAAGTATGGTTTTAGAAACTAAACTCTTTAGTGTAATAATTTGATCAAGCTCATTGTTTTTAAAGTCTGACATGTTTGAGCTCAGAAGCCAGATTGTCTATGTATAAACCACAGAGACACTTTGTATGTTTTTCATTCTAAAAATTAATGCAGATATTTTAATTAAAAGTTGTAGACCTAAGAACAAGACTGAATAGCAATTTTTACTTATATAATTTTTCATAGCTACTCCATAAGAGTCCTCTCTCAAGATTTAGATACTGGATGGCCGGATAAAAATTAAAACAGAAATGTAGAAAATCTGAATCACTGAGTTATTTGAAAAATACCTTTAATTCAAAGCTTGGGTCACTGCAGTAAAAACATCACACTTCTTTGTCTTCTGAAATGTTTTAAATGTGGCATGCCCTAGATTACAACATCAGGAGACACAATCCTCTGTATGAGCTGGATCACAGAGCATAACTGCTGATTCAGAGTTTTAGTTCTCTGCGTACCACATGCATCAAATAGTGTTGGCTGCTAAGTGAAATCCACAAAAAATCAAAAACCGCAGGAGAGCTGTTCACAGATTCATTTTTCTTACCCCCCCCCCATCCAGAAAAAAGATCTTGAATCACGAACCAAACCCATGTTGAAATGAAATGAAGCCAAATGACAGTCAAAGCTGGCAATGATTCACTATTGAAGGCAGCTCCTGACAAGTAAGGTAATTAGGCCTCAAAAATGTTACCTGTTCATGTGTTTACATGTTGTGTACATGACCTATACTGTTACTGTACATTTAACCTTAAAAGGTTGTCTTGGCATTTGTGGCCAATGTTACTGCATGAAAAGCTGTAACTATTTCCTGTTGCTGAAATAAAATACCAGAAAACATTTGTACAAAAAAGATCCACAAAGGCCTAGACAGTGATGAAATGTTGAAACTTTATATGACTTGCAAAGGAAACTTTAATCAGTAAGTTTTACAGTTTGAAACCAGACAACCTTCAAGGCCAAACCTCCTTTCACACCACATCTGCCTACAATTCAAAAAGCACCTGATAAATGTCAGTTTCCGCTCATGCCTCAACACCTTTTTACAAATTCTGCAAAAGAGCCCCCCCCCCAAAAAAAATAAAGAAACGAGACATAAGAGGAGAGTAATGAAGCCACATTCGACTCTTTGATTACCTTCTCCTTAATCAGCAGCACCTGCATGTTTGATTATCAGACTTGATACTGTGTCCTCTGAGAGGTTCAATCAAAGGAGCGTGTCCTCCAGACTTTTTGTAAACATGCATTGCTGAGTCTATTAGCTGTGTAAAACAGTGTTAGGTTGTTATCTCCTACTGTGGTATACAGAATTTCCTCAGTTTCTGGTGTACCTTATCATTTGGTGCTTCCTGTCACAAGTTATGACAGGTATGGAGCGTTAGAGACTGCTGCAATTGCACAATGTGCATTTCGTATGCGATGCGGAGTGGGAAGACGAGATGCAACATTTAGTCTAGTTCACCTTAAAGGAAATGTGGTGTAGACTCACTGAGGGGAGACGCTCTTGTCCCTCTGGCTGTAAATGCACCACAATGTACTTTTCTTGTAAGAGGGGTCTGTTGTGTCTTACCCCTCACCTCAAAAAAAGTTTCCATTCCTTGTTGGGTAAGTTGCTCTAAGAGGCCCCGCTGCACAAAGACAGAGGCAGCAACTGTACAGTCACACCGTACATATAACCCACAAACCCTTGTTCAGATATAATTGACACGTTTGTGCTTCAGCTGATCTTTGCTGCTTTATCAACAGGGGGTAAGTCACAGCGTGTGACCGCAAAGACTCACCACACAAGTAAACAATCGCCTTTTTTGCATGGTTTGTATTTGCCTATTTTTTCAGAGGGGGAATGACATTTTAATGTTGACTCATAAAGCGTCTCTTGGCCCTGCAGTTGGATGTAACTTGTCATGATTTATGTTGTTTGAATGGTTCCTTGATTTACAGTGTTTGAAGAGGCAGTGTTTGCATTAGCGAACACATGCACTAGGCTCAACTTGGCACTGGGAATCTTTTTTTTTTTTTTTTTTCCTGTTTCAGGTTTGACATTAACTATAAGGTCTGACATTATCTGTGACTGGTAAAAAAAAAAAACAAGATAAAAAAGAATATATTCACCTTCAAAACTATTTTAGTTTTATAAAAGTTAATAGTTAAAGTAAACAAAGCAGGATGTCTGGCTTTATTGGATTAAATTTATGCACTGCAGTGACAGATCGAGTCAGTTGGGGTAAGTTGGATGTTAGTGGGTGAACTAAAAGGTAAACCTGTTTTTCAGATGTGATTCATACTGCAATTACGCAGTAGATGCTAGTCAGTCATCAAAATCTGAAAAAAGTTTAGACTCAGCAAGCAAACTGCATTCATATTTACTTTATAACTATCTCAAAGTTCATTTTCTAATAGTCATACTTAAACTCTGTCACTGATTGGTAGTTTGTTTGTTTAAATAATTTGATGAGAAAGTTCCTCAGACTTCCAGTCATTTCTCAGTTAACTATTATCTGTGAGAATGAAATGGAACAGCCTTCCTCTGTTAGCTAACTCGTGACCACCTCTTCCACAAGAAGACTTGTGGCAGAATTCCTCACATGCCTGCAACTAAACTGACAAAGCAGATTCTTTAAAAACCACATCTATTGCTGGTTTGAAAATTTGCACATAAAAACTAGTTATTGTGTTTTAGTCATGTTTCAGCATTCTGACAGCTGAAAATTCACCGGTTCACTGGTGCAGAATAAAATAAATCATTTCAGAAATTAAAGAAGAAATATTTACATTACAAAAGAGTATAATCCAGATTATAACCATTTAAAAACTGTTGTAGAGTCATGTCATACAATGTAATACAACATATCAAACCATTTACATGTAATCCTGTGTTCCATCCATTTTGTCCTGTACCTCAGTGGTGCAGAGATTATGGATGTTTCATTGCTTGCTTGCAGGGTGTCATTTTCAGTGTCTGCTGTGTGCTGCCCGCATGTCCTCATAAACATCATTGGTGGTGATGCGTCTTGGATTCACTGTGGAGTTCAACTTCCTGGTCTGGTAACAACGGACATTATCAACATATTATTGTACAATACATACAATTTTATATATTAAGTAAAATGATTGTCATTCAGCGTTTGTTTTTCAGTATGTTATTTTCTCTTAGGTCTTAATACATCTTTCCAACATTGCAACCGCTTTAAAAATATTACTATTACTATAAATTTGCCAGGTGTGTTTTATAACCTCGTATCATCAAATATGTCAAATGCCTTAAATTGAAAAATGCGAATATCAGTCGCTTCACAAAGATAATGCTCAGTTTTTCTTGAAACACTTAAAGACAACACCATAAAACCACTATATTATCCCAAATTTGGAATATATATATACACATACATTATTTTTTTGCATGTTATACATGTTTTTGTATAAAGTATATATATATATATATATATATATATATATATACACATATATATGTATGTATAAATATTAAAGTGTGTAATAATGAAGTGTGTAAATACAAGAACACAGTAAAGTCATAACAGGAAAATGTAGAGTTAAGAATAATCAAATCAAAGAAAAAGAAACACGCATAGAATCAAATGGCAGGTACCTTAATGTAGATATATATTAGGGCGATGGTGAGGGCACCGAGCAAAACACTGGCAGCGACCACAACCATCAACATGACGGAGTTCAGATGTGTTTCGCACCCCTGCCCTGATGGTATTTTTTTAGATACATTTTCGTGCTGCTCATCTGGAAGTGAAGTGGATATATGAGTTGCTTGTCTGGAATATGATTAGAGTCGATTCTACCCTTCGACTAAGAGCTGCAAGTGCTTAAACATAGCCTGAGTATATAACATTTAATGATGTTGTCGTGCGGTGAGCTCAGTAGGATTTGTAACAAAATAAATGAATTGATGAGGCTCACCTGTCACCACCAGGAGCACAGATCCACTGCCTTCCACCAGTTTAGTGGATCCAAATTCAAACTTTTTAAACACACACCAGTAGGGCCCAGTGTCAGCAGAGGTGAGGTTCGAGATGAGAAAGTCCATGTTTGGAAATTTTCCATTTAGCTGAATCCTTCTTTCGTAGCGTGAATCAGTAATGTTTTTGTCAGTGTCATGGTACCTGAAGTAAATTTGAACCTCCTCTTCCTTATTGAGACCCTTTTTCAACTCCAAAATTTCTATGCCATCTTTAGAGGACCTACACTGGATTGTGATGGGTTCTCCAGCTTTTTTCCATTGCACTCCGCTGCTTTCTATACACAGAAACAGAAATAATCCCCTTTAACTTCAATTTATTTTGGATGAACCTTACAACAGTAATATCTGAAAATTACTTGAAAACACATTTGTTTCATTTTGTTTTCCCCATTCCACATGTAATCAGCCTTACCTTGGTTACTCAGAGCTGTGCAGGTGAAATGAAGCATGGTGACAAACGTTATCCAGGAAGCAGACATGCTGACATTCACTGTCATATGGCGCTGTCTTGAGTTCTAACTTAAGCAGGAAATGTGTTTGTGCTTTCATCTGCATGATTACTGAATGCAACATGTGACCTACATAAAAATGTAGGTGATGCTGAATAAAATAGATTCATAAAAACATCCTCTCTCTCTTTAAATCGCCCACACAGGAAGCAGCAATGAACAGGCAAGCGTTATGTGAAAGGTTGATCATCTGTTGTGGTTTGGTAGCTGGCACTAGTAAATGTTTTCATCCAGGCTACATTAGAGTTCTCTGCTATAAGGGAAATAAGGGAACAGGGAAATAAATGTGATAGCTACAGAAGAAAAATATGCTGACACTTGGACAAATAAAGTTTATATGTGAAAAACAATGTGTCTGCAGGAACTTTGGTTTGGTTTTCAACAAAATGATATATGATCCCTCCTGTGTGAGGGAATGAAACAGCTAATTTAAGTAGTTTGCTGCAATGGGAAGGCAAAAGTTTTAATCAGAATTTGATTAATTAAGTGATCAGAGGGGAACAATAATAGAGCAAGAGATTTGCTATCACTGTTGCAAAAACATTTTTTCTGAAGGTGCAAACTGAACATGCACAGTAGACGGCACTTTGTTAGCTCTCCGGTAGCATTACTGCATGATTTACATGGAGAGACACTATAGCTGGTTGATAAGAACTTCGACCACATGTGCACTTGCAGTGTCAAAAATTGAACAGTTGCTATTTTCTGCAGTGCCCCCTAGTGGCTGGATCAGAACATACTAATGTAGCTGTGAACAAATAAAAGTGTTTATTAAAATAATTGACGGCAAAGCTTCTTGTGGCTTATGACAGAGCTTATAGTTAAAAAGTTAAAGTTCTTTTACTCTTTAGCTATGCTGCTACAGGCCTAGACTGCTGGGGGAAGGACTGAGCACCTCTCTCTCTCTCTCTCCCTCCCTCTCCCCTCTCCCCTCTCTCTCTCTCTCTCTCTCTCTCTCCCCCTCTCCCTCTTCCCTCTCCCTCTCTCTCTCTCTCTCTCCCCCTCTTCCCTCTCCCTCTCTCTCTCCCCCCCTCGCATGCGCCGTCATACCAACAACCTGCTTCTCCGAAATCCCACTTTCTCTCAGTTCCAAGCATGTGCATTGCATTTACTAACCATGTTTTCCCGAAGTCTCCGTCTCCCCCAGCTCCTCTCCTCTCTCTCTCCCAGCTCCTCTCCTCTCTCTCCCTGTCCTCATCCTGCAGGTGATGAATCATCACCATCCCATGTTCCTGCAATGCCTGCTGCTCCCACATCTTCAAGAATTCCATACAGCATCATTCCTACGAACCTCATGCAGCATCATGTTCCTGCCTACACCTGTTTGAATATCCCCTCCTCCTGCTCTCTTTCTCTCCCTACTCTACCCAACTTTGCCCCCCCCCCTCCCCCGTGCCTCTCTCTCTCTCTCTCTCTCAACCCAACCAGTCGAGGCAGATGGCCGCCCCCCCTGAGCCTGGTTCTGCCCGAGGTTTCTGCCTCTTAAAGGAAGTTTTTCCTTGCCACTGTCGCCAAGTGCTTGCTCATCGGGGGATCTGTTGGGTCTCTTTAAATAATTTTATAAAGAGTTTGGTCTAGACCTGCTCTATATGTAAAGTGCCTTGATGTAACTTTGTTATGATTTGGCGCTATACAAATAAATCTGATTTGATTTTGATTTGATTTGATTTGATTATCTGTTCCCAGTTTCTTTTATATATATTTAAAGCCTCTGAGGTGACAGCTCCTAGACTTTGGATCAACTCTCACAGGTTTCTTTTCTTTTTTTTTTTTTTTAGGAGATTGTCTTTGGTTTTATTCATTGAACTCTTGATATAGATTTGGAATTGAAAAAAACATGTCAAATCATATCCAAGAGTGGGTGGGAATGGATAAAAGGGTAATATCACAGTGATGTTGTAGACAAGGCTTTAAAATCTGAGAAGTACATGACCCAAGTAGTCTGACACCAAAATGACCTCATCAAACACCATTAAGTTTTCACCTTCCTGAGAGAATTGTCAAAACAACATCAATACAGGCGTTTGGAGATAAATTAAAAAAATCCCACTGGGACAGAATGAAACAGTCCCTGTGCATCCACTGTACTGCTCTCTGCCCCATTAGTTCTCCTCCTCCAGTCTCATCCAGTTAAGGAGGTCCAATGTGAGCTGAAGCAGATGCTGTGAGGAGGCTTTTTTTAAATGCTGCCTTGGTCGCTAGGGAAACAGCCCTGTCCATTTGCCAACCATGGGTTTCCTGTTTAGTGTTTCTGTCGGGTGGGTGGGAGGAAATACAATTTTGTAACTGCAGGATAATCAAGAGGATCCGTCTCTGGTCACTGAGAGGACAGGAAGACAACAAAAATAGCATGGAGGAATATTTCATTATTTTTAGTTTAAATCAGACTATCCAGCATATCTTGTTCTTTCCTGCGTGGTGGTTGGCTGCCCAGAGTAGATGCTGAGTCAGTGCCGTACAACTGAATTGGTGTATTGATTAACTGATTGTTTGCCCTGACCCTCAGAGATGACTCATCACATTTCCCCAATTTGTTTCCACACTCACATATCCTTTTCCTCCTCTGAGATCTCACAGGACACTCATGGCCTCATCTGGAGTACACGTGGCATAATGGCCCTGTCAATACACAATTGCAAAGTTGCAAATGAGCAAGGATACTTAAACATTCACCGCAGACATCAGTTGAATAACTTGGCATATGGCTGTGGGGGAGGAAAATGGTAATCTCCCATCTTTCTAGAAAGATTAGCAGGATCATCAATGGGGGATATACAAGAGAGTCTGGTTTTATGGATTAGCCACCCGGGACAAAAGGAGTGTTGCTTTTGCTGCCATGCACTTGTCCACCAAACATTTAGATCTCCAAATGAACACTGGGTATCACAACTGATCCGTTTTATGTTCATATGCATTTGCAAAGTGGTGGGAGTCGTATTCCGATACTGTTTTTTTCCAGTAGCAATGTAGCATTATTAATCGCAATTAATGATGAAATACTCTGCTACAGGTAAAACCACAGCATCCAAAATCTCAGCTAAGTAAAACTACACAAGTATTGTAAAATTAAAATAACTCAATATGTTATATAACATTGGATTAATAATATAGATGGATAAATATACGTGACATTTTAATATTTGTACTTTGTACACAGATGCAAAGTAAATTTAAAATGCATTAGGTAGCAAAGAACTGAAACACTGTGCAGTACAAGTACCATAGAAGTGGCTCGTGTGAATAGCAGACTGAGGAAAGCACCACAGATCCAGATTGATTCAGTGTCTTTAAGTAATAATTAAACGCTCAGGACTTCTCTGTGGCTACAGCACTTACAGAAAACAAGTCTTCATTGACTGCTCTCCAACATCCAGGCATCTCTCCAGGGCAGGAAGTTCTTTTCTTGATCCTGCATGACCTCTGCATGCCTTTTCTGGCAGATGAGGGCTGAAACACACCGCTGTGCCACAGCACTCCTTACACAGGCTGCTCAGGGGTTGGCTCTGGGTTCAGGAGGCAGCATCTGAAACTGTTCTGATAATAATTTTTATTTGGCTGCATTGCAGACAAAAGGAGCTTGTGCAATATATTACAAAGATACTGTTTGGTTAAATACAAGGTGAACATATTTACTGGCCTCATTCACTGTTATTTATTTCCTTAATTATTACCTGTTAAGGGTAGACTATAACTTCTAAAAACCTTGAGTCAATAATAAGATTTGTCATGGCCTGGCTTTGGAGAAATCATCCCACTGAGATGATCTGCTTTCTAGATCCATTCAGCTGTACAGTAAGAGGCTTATAATTAGTCATCAAGCCAATACACCACCGTTCATAGAAAAGCTGTGAGGCAAAGGCAAGTTAACTTAAAATCCAAGTGATTGCATGGTCGTACACAGATATGCTGTTCATACACGTTTGCTAACATTGCAAAGGAGTTTTGTCAGGTAAACTGAGGTGAATTAATGGACCAAACTTTCTTTAGTATTTATTTTTATGACTATTCAAACATTTAACCTGAATAACTTGTGTATTTGTTGTTCTTGTGCAAGTGACTTCTCAATTTTGTTCTCACAGGCTTCTTGCTGTTTAATAGTATGTTAATTACAGTAAATGGAGTAATTAGCCTATTGCTTTATGGGTCAAACAGGTAATATATCCTTTTGTTGTTCATTATATCTGAGAGAACAATTCTTTGCTTTGTTTACTGAAGCAACTTTTCAAACATAGAAAACCATGAGGAAATGTTTAGAAGTGCATCCCCTTAATATGTCCCTAATGCTATCTCAGAAGGAAGCACTCAGAATAAGACAAGCATTGCCAAATAAAGCAATATGTAGGAGTGCTATCAAAGATGTTGTTTCACGACTAACATTACATCTTGGATGAATCATGTTTCACCTTTTGAATTCGACTTTTGTTTAAAAAAAAAAAAAAGACAAAAATCTGAGTGTGAACAAAATACATTACCGCTCTTAAATCAAAAACACTGTAAGGAGAGCCAAATAACCAGTGCATGATGTCATGTATAGTTACGGCAGTTACTCTTTTGACAGAATTGGCATTAGTTTGGCTGGGCAGATTTCCAGTCATGGAGCCTGTGTCTGCTCTCAGCGGCTGCAGCCATCAGGCTCCATCTCACAGAACATAAATAATCTTCAACACAATGTGTGGAGCCATTTATGCACATGGAAAGTGAAAAGGAGAATTTCTAGGTCTCCATTTTTACACTTTGTGTGCTTTACCTACCTTAATTTTAGCATTGTTGAATACTCCAACTATTACTGCATATAAAAGGCAAAAGAATCAGCCTCAGCAAATTCATATCAATCTTTATTGTATTTAGAAATCCACGCATCAAATCTTTTTAATTATTTTTTCCTTTACCATTTACAACAGGGAGGAATGAGAGACAAACTAAACGTCATGCCTTTCCCAGCAGGCGCGATGCACTACAGGATGGGCTGAAATGGAAGGAGGGGGGAATACATAAAGTGCTTTTGTCAACAGTTTTATTCTTTTAATAGAAAAAAGGATCAAAACAAAAGGTTTGAGGGTGGAGGGCAAGGACAGAGGTCCATGGATGTGACAGTACGAGTGCATGTGAAGCAGGGAAGAAGGTGACATGTTGATGAGGAGGAAGAGAGTGGTGGGGGTATTTATCTTTAAAAAATAAAAAACAAAGCGTTTGAATGAAAAAAACAAAACAAAAGAAAAAAAAAAAAGAAAAGAAAGAAAAAAAGTGGTCTCAACCCAGGATGAGGCTGGACTTGCCACCAGGTGGGTTTCTTCGGCCACCTGCAGTGGTGTTGGCACCTCCCGATGGAGTGGAGGGCTGTGACGTCTCCCTCTGCTGCTCTTGCTCCTCCTGCTCCACCTCCACTTCATCAGGACACTCTAGAGGTGCAACAAAAATACAGAGCTTTCAGCTGCAGCATATGTAACAAACTGGATCATTCCACATTAAAACACAATGTTTTAATGTAAACCAAACTATGATGGAGGTGTTCAACAAGGTTTCAAAATTGGTGAATTTTCTAACACACACACACATAAATATATATATCATGCAATGCCCTATTGACAGTTCTGCTACACTGACACAGACCATAGAAGAAAAATTTGAAAACATTCACCTGAAGAATGGTATTGGTATATATATGCGTTTACATCTACCATTTGTTGGTAATTTACCTTGAAAACAATTAATTACATAGATAAAATCATTTAAATGTTAAATCTATTGGTAACTTCACTACCTCAAAATGTGTTCACTGAAATGTAAAGAAAAGAAATGTAAAAAAAAAATTATTATAATTTTTTTTTTAAATTAATCCAATTTTTTATTTGATAAAACTAAAGTTAATGTGTTCTGAGTAAATATTAACTTTTTATCAAGTTGTTGCATTTTAGCCAGAATATAATGTAAGAGTGGAAAATCACTTTCTATGGCATTGGGCTCTTGTCTGTTAATACCTGAATTTCTGGAGAATATATACAGTGAAGCTGAGTTTTATCTGTATGTCACATATAAGGGCAATGCTTTATTACCCACTGATTTCTGAACCTTTTAAAGTAGAATGGACATTTAAATCCAAAATATTCTCTGCTTGACTCCAGAGAGGAGGGGCTGCTGCAGGTTTATTAGTCTAGTGCCAAGATATTAAGACAGCACAGCCTGATGAAACTCATATTTCAACAACACTACACTTCTGTCGCTCCAAACTATCCACTCTTGACTGACCTAATCTGTGTGAGAGATGTTTACTTCCAAGAGATATGTCAATAAATAAATATTAATTAAAACGTTTTCAAGTTTTTCACAACATAACACTTGGATATTAATACAAATACTTGTGCACCCACATGCCTATCACATCCAACAGAAGAACAAATGAGGGAGCTTTGATTTTTGAACCTGCATAGTGATGTGTGGTCAAACCCTCCATTATCTGAAGAGATAGCTACTTTTACAAATGTGCACCTGGAGGTTAATAAAAAGCTTTTCATACCAAGTGAAACCTGCCATCAGAGAACAGATGCCTGACTACAGACCATCATGCCATCATGACAGGGAAAAAACACTTCAAAGAGATCATATGATGTTGACTTAGAAAGGGAGAGCATGTCTACTGTATCTTTAAAAAAATGCTTTGGTATTCCAGCAGTTAACGGAACTATGAACTGCAGTCAGTATGATCCGATGTTTTAGAGGCAAAGGAGTGAAATTACCTGATCTGTTAAAGTGCACCATGGAACGATTTACTGAGTAATCTGAGTCATGCACTGCTGTTTAGACACAGTTAGTCAGACTGTCACCAAAACTGAAAGGCCTTCTTATGAACAGTGGAAGAGTTGAGGACACTTACCATCATTTCCTTGTTCTTGCCCATTCTCATCCTATAATGAAAGCATAAGACAAGAATATCAGACATCCTAAATGGGAAAAAAAACAAACAAACAAAAAACCAGAAAACAAAAAAATAAGCACTTCCTGTATTCCTTTATCTGAATCCTAATATCACACACCAAGACCTTTTAAGATATTAATGTACAGAAAGTAAATTTTTCTATTCAAAAATTAATCACCCAAAGAGAAGCTTCTTAGTCTGCGCTGAGAAGTGACAACTGTTTCTGCTGTCTGAAATTTTAAGAATGGATATATAATTGGAAATTAAGCCATGTCTTTATTTACTCAACAGACAGCTGACTAATGACTGATATCTTATTTCACTCTCTGTCTCTCTGTTTTGTTTTGGTTTTTTTTTAGATTTTTCTTCTGGCCATTTTCTGGCTTTATTCAATAGGATAGCTTGAAGAGTGACAGGAAATGGGGGGGGGGGTGAGGACCTTGTAGCCTCCTGTTTATGGGGTGCGCGCTCCATTCACTACATGACCAACGACCCCTCTCTCTTTTTACTTTCTATTCAAAACTCTCAGTTAGAACATGCAGCCCATGTCTTCTGTGAGGAATGACTCATTCCCAGAATGAAAATTAAACCTCTACAGGGATTACAAATGTCAGAGGAGAATATGTATCAACCAACATCCTGGGCCAGTTTCAAACAGACGGATAGTCATCCATCCCCCCCTGAATTTTCCAATGAACTGGTAAGAATTAAAATTAATCTACAAGCATGTGCTTGTCAGCTAAACTAAGCTGTTGCTCTGTTGTGGAAACATTGCCTGTTAGGCTGAATGAATACTACCTCTCGTCTCTGGTTCCAGACCATGGCTGCCCCAGAGTTGTGGATGGTGGTCAGTTCAGGCTGAGGGTTCTTGGGGAAGAGGAGAGGTTGCTGGCACCGCCTCAGTGGGGCTGATGGCTCACCACACAGGGTCCCAGTGGCAGCCCCGCCTGGGAAGGTAAGAAGCAAACAGAGAAAAAGGTTATTCAAAGATATCAGATGCCATTACATTTTTTTTGTTTGTTTTTTGCTAACAAACTGTAATGATGCTAGGTGAAAAACACAAGAGATATATGACAAAACATGAGTCAGTTTTAAAGCAGCAGAGTCATAACATATGGTGACTAATCCAATTAGCCACAAAGCCATCCCAGATGTCAATGTTTCTAACCCATCATCACATCACAAGAATTATTTTCCTAGAGTTGACAAATCATCAGCTTTATTGGGGAATTTGACTGAAAATAACATGAGATAAAAACACTGAGAATCATCAGGAAACATCACCAAATCCGCTCAAGCGTCTGCAACAGACCCAGAAACACAGTGGATCATTTCCAGACAGACAACCTGAATGCCAAAACTCATAACCCTGTAGTGCCGGCTTTCTCCTTCAGCAGAAAGGGAATTAAAGCCCAGTGTTTGGTCCACTGTGGGGAAGCAGGCTGTGCTAACTAAAGCCACATAAGGTAACAGCCCAGCTCCAGCCCCTAGGGCCAGGGAGGGGACAGACTGTCTTTGTCATGAGAGGAACAACGACTGCTGAAGAAGCTGAGGAGCGGCCATTGTTGTTAATGGAGTGAAGTGAATCAGCATTGTTGAGTGCCTTCATCATTCAGTGGGAACTGTTCCACTGCTGGCTCCACATTTCTGAATCTGATCAATTCACTTGACAGCCAAGAACAAATGGAAGATTAAAGTAGACTCACGGGAGACACAGCAATGCATTATCTTACCACCACTATAACTTACAGCATCCTATTTAACAATATAGATCTCCTGAGTCCAGAGTATAAATGCATAAAATCACTGACCTTACTGGTCAACAAGCTTGGAGGCAGGAACAGCAATCATGCTGCTGTTTCTGGTAGTTTTGGCTTCCTCTCTGAGTACAGAGTGCTCATCTTGTGGCCAGAAGTTGAGGGCAATTGAACAAACCAACAGCTCTGGTATCTTAAAACCCCTAAAATCCCGACCAACAACCTGCCAGAAACTGACTGAATAAAAGTACAATTTAATGTAATTTCAGCACATTCCTGCAGCCAAACTGATTTTTAGCACTTTAACACCCTAAACAAGCGCACTCAGTTTATATATATATGCATTTTCCAACCCATTATTGTACACCAAGATTCAAGTTTCTGTATTTTTATAACAAAGTTAATGCCTAAAGGGTAAAACATGAGACCCCAATACTAGACAGTGAAGACAGAGGAATATTTGACTATTTTAAAATGATCTAAGCAGGGAAGCTGGCCAAATCAAACAAACCTGTTTGTCTGCACTAAGAGTTCAAACTGAGGCCAGGCAGATGCAACACAATGCTTATAAGACCTGCTATTGTAAGAAACCTTGCTCACTCAGGCAGAAACAGCTGTCCTCGTCCAGTTGTATCCGTTGTAGTGGGATATGCTCAAAAACTGCTTTTTATTTAAAAAAACACTGGTTAATTTTAAGTTTTTGGGCTAATTTGCTTTCAAGAGCTGTCTAATAGTGTAAGGAAAAATGTGTAAAAGATATATTTAGGGATTTCTTTTCAACTATTTAGTAGAGTTCTCCTAAATTCACTAAAAGTTAGTAAAGTAATGCCATCAGCAGTACCTTGTCTAGACCATGTCATCACAGGTGTCACAACCGCTCTCTCTCTCGGATCTCCTGCATTACTTCATCTAAACTCATTTCCCGTACAAGATGCTGTGTCTGTAAATAGTGGTTCCCCATAAATATATATGTTATTAAACAATACATGTCTTCAAAGACTGTTTTCCTGATATGTTCAGCCACTAATGTCCATTTAAATCGCTCTCAAACATGGCATTCATTGCTTAATTTGTATAATTAAGAATTCCTAAAAATATATTTTAATCCTGTTGTTGATAGTATTTTCTGATTGATGAACTCATGAAGATCTGTAAAAAATAGTTTGACGTGTCAATAAAACGAAACAAGAATTCTGAATTTCTTTTATCAAGTGTTCAGCTGTCTGATCTGAAAATCTATACAAAGAAGTATAAGGTAATCAAATACCAACTTACCAAAGAACTTCATTAAAGTTGTTATTACAAAAATCAGTTGGAAAAGTTTCATATTAACATGTATTAGGTAAAAGTTTTACCCTATTCGCCTGTACTGTCTTTCCTTAAGGTGAGACAGTAAAGCTTGACATAAGCCAAAGTGAAACAATGGAGGCAGGAAAACCTTTTACTGTCAGTACTGGCTGATTGTGGGGATGAGAGGCTTAAGTACTGATTTCAGAAAAAATTGTCATACTCCACATTCCCAGAAAGTTCAATTAACCGTGTAAACTGTTGCTTTTAAAAGTAGCCAGTGGGAAAACAGCTCTGGGCTGAAACAGAATTCCAGTTTTGTAAATTCAGAATTTTTGTCTCTGTGCACTTTATCAGAACTTTTAGCCCTAATCAAATACTGACTATCTGGGTAAAACATCTTCCTGAATTGAATGAAAGAAACATGCATATTAAAAATGTAATTAGTGTTTAGCTGGAGCTTTACATTGATTATTATAAAAATACTTGCAGATACAACTGTTTCAAGATACATAATTTTTTTATACAGGCCTCTGTGATTGTTTGCAGTGACCCTGACAACTCCATGCCATTTATAGGCCTTATATCCCCTTCTGCTGAGCTTGCCAGCCTCTGCTTGTGTTTTCAAAATAAGACTCTCAACTCCCGAAGGCCACACATTTAACCAATTGACACATTTTTAACTGACCTATTTCTTTCCAGTGAGGGCTGATCCTCATCACCACTTAACAAAGCATAGCTTCAAATTACCCTTATTCAGTGCTCCAAGGTCTTTTGGCCATTACACTTGTGGGATGTTCTTTCTGACAAAGTAAATGGAAAAATACTAAATAACACTCTAGTTTTTATCTTTCCCTTGCTCAAGTTAAAGGAATAAAAAACCATGACATTTTTTGCTAACTTAGGTCTTGTGGTAGTTTTCTCTACTTTAACAAGAGTGAACTTGCCGTTAAGTGCTTATACACTCTCCCAAGTGCAAAACTCAAACTACTGTTAATTTGTATGTCAGAGCCATTTTGTTCCCAATACTTTTCCTCTGACATTTTACTGTCAAAATTGAAGTAAGATAGGTTACAGTAGTAATAGACTGAGTTACTAGGTGGATTGTTCCTTCGATGAGCATGGGGATCCTCGGGTTCCGCAAAGATGCTAGAGGCCATCTTATTCTTGCGGGGGGTCGTGTTGTCATCTGTACCGAAGGAGAAGCTGGAGTCCCCGCCTGGCGGTCGTAGTACCCTGAAGAGCAACAAATGATTTATGTCAGTTACTGACATCCGGCCAACCATGCCCCACTTTTTAGGCCCATCTAAAATACAAGGCCTTGCTGTCACAAAACACTGATCAGCAGCAAATAAATAAATAAATAAAAATCAATAGGCAAAAAAAAGGATAAGCACGCCCCAAGCAACCTTCCTATCCCCACCATAACTCCCTAAAACACATAAAACACACACATAAAAAGCACAAAAGCTACCAGCAAGGTCTCCAGTCTCTAAGCCCCGGCTGTCAGCGTGTCAGACAGACAGTCACAATCGCTGCCCTGCAGCTGACTCCAGTCGCATATAATCACAGAGTTAGCTAGCTAGCTGCTGCCTCTCCTGAGCACGGATTCCTTTCCAGTGACACAAGGGGCTGGTGTCAATTCCTGATAGCATTGTTATTCCATCATTCAATGAGTAAATCCAATTTGATGTCCATTTTGGGGTCAATTTTAAACAATAGAGGTGAAAAGTCTGAGGGCCACAATTAATGTAGGTCACCTAATAAATAGACTGTTCTAGAAAAATACGGAGTGCCTACACAAAAACCAGCGCATGGTAAACAATGCCCACTTTGCTCCGACATTCCTTTCACCACAAGCTGAACAAAAGGAACACAATAATGAGTAGGAAAACCCATTTTCCTTGCTGTGTTGAAGGACAGTTGGACTGGCCCATAGAAACTGATGTGTTTGCAGAGTCCCTGCTGGACCCCTCCCTCTTTTTTCCAGCAAACTCTCCCCTCCTTAGAGTCCCCGAAGCCACCAGCTGACACACAGAGCAGCTGTCCAAGGGCCAGGCAGACAGATGGAGTCCAAAAAACAACTCGGCTCCTGAAGCAGAACTACAAAGAAAAGCAACTAAGGGAGCAAAATCCACACCTCATAGACATGCGCTGAATTTTCTCAATCAATTTTTGTATCCACACTAGTGTCCATCACGCTTGGCTGTGACAGTAATGCTTAAACCAGACTTCACCTCCCAGCCAGAGAGGATGAGCTCATGCTTTCCACACGGATTGCGACGAGAGAAAAGGCTTTTAGCTGCCTGGCAGCAGACCCCACCCTAGAATGAAACAGCAAATAATGTAATGAAATGGCATTAATGTTTAGAAGCTTTAGGGCAGCTTCAGGCAGGTGGAGCTAGGGCAAATAAAGCTCAGCTCCAAAGCCAAAGATGGCATGTCTGATAAGGCAGGGTAGGAGGCTTTTGATGGCCTACTAAGATTTCAACCTAATTTTGTTTCAGTTGCCTCTCTCCAGATCCTTTTGGTCAGCTACCGGCAAAAATGACCAGCAGCTCATACAAGACAGTTTAAGAAGCAAAAGCAAAGAGCTAAGAAAAGATTTGCAGGCTTAGCTAGCTCAAAGCCCCCACCCAATCCCCCACATCATCTGAAAACAGCATGCGACTTCAAAACGCTTGATGACTGACCGAGATTTGACATGCTCACTCAGCAAAGGCTACAAGTACCAGTTTCTCCTAAAAACCTGATTCATTATTGAGATTGTCATGATTCAAAAGCTATTTTTCTTTGCGTCGTTTTCACAGCAAAAAGGGGGAGGAATGCATCCACACAAGACGCATCACTTACTGGAAAGATATGACTGCATGCTTGGAGGGTGAGTCCTCTTTTAAGGTTCCCCCCCCCCATTATTATGAAGCTTTAAAAAATATTATCCTCCAGACATATCTATTAAAACCCCCATTTAAACTATTCAATCATTTAAGTATCTGTATTCTTCCTCTTCCTTGAACAACAACGAACCAAAGCAGAGATAATGACATATCCAGATCCCTGAACTAGTCTGGGATTCTTCCTGTAATCAATCACACATTTGGACTCTGGATCTTTACCTATTTCTTTTGGTCCTGTATTGAAAACTGAATCCAGAGTTAACAATAGGATTAAAACTATCCAGCACAACTAGAAAGTGCAGCACATTCAGCAATCACAGCAGGAGAGGAGCTGTTACTTTAAGTGTAAAAAAAAAAAAAAAAAAAAAAAGTTAGCCAGTTGTGGGCTAACGGTGGCTGTCTTTGTCCATTTCTCCCCCCCAAAAAACAGACGGAAAAGATCCGTGCTGGCACTTCAGAGATCTCTTTCCTTTTTTTGAACTTGCATGTCTAATTACTGTACAAAGCTCACACGGGCTAACCAAACTAACTTGAAGTGGCTAAAGGCTATGGCGCATCAGTCACCCAATAAGATTAACTTAATTAGCAAGACTATGCGACAGTTTAGCTAAATCCAGAAAAATCCCTCGCCTGCCACCAGCGGGGCTAATGTTAGGAAGCAGTCTGCCTCAAAGAGAGAGCAGAAAAGAGGCGTCTGCTGTTTGCTAGCTGGGAGTCTCGCCCGCATCCCACTTTCTTTTGTTCCTCCGTCAAAAAGCTTTTCGTCTCCCTGTTTTTTTTACCTGGAGCTGCTTTTAGCGCCGGGGTCCATTCCTTTAAAGGTGGTGGTCGTCGTCATCGTTTAAGGAGTTATTTCGCTAACTTGTCGGTAACAAAAAAAAAAAAAGGTCAGTGGAAAAAAAGTAATTTCTAAAAAAAAAAAATGTCCTCCTCCTTCCCCGCAGAGATGCGACGGGATGCAGGCTCCACCCGACACTGACGGACCCGCCGCGGACCGGAGCAGTTGGTTCTGCGGTGCCAGCTCGCGAGGCCCAGCCCACCCAGCGTTCGGCCCGCTCTGATTGGACAGAACATCGCAGAACTGCTCTCCCATTGGACAGAACATCGCAGAACTGATCTCCAATTGGACAGAACCTCGCGGCTCGTAGCTCGGGTTGATGGCAGGACTGGACTTCACATCAGACGGCGGAGTCCGGATCCCTCATGGCCCCCTTTTTCCGCCGTCTATAATCAATCAATATTTATTATGACAACCTCCGACAACGGGAAGGAAAAGACACGGGTAAGTTTACGGCCAGGGAAGGATCACCTGTTACCCAGTGTAAAGATATATATAAAAAGAATTTGTCATAACGTGCTTAGAAATACATACTATAAATATGCACTAATTATGATTTGTCATTGAAAGTTGGCTGTTGTTGGTTTTAATTTTTAGGGTTAGCACAGATACACTTTCTTTTCTGCTTTTAAATAAAAAACTGTCAACTTGAGAAAACTGAACATAATTCTTCACAGTGAAGCTCTCAAAAGGACTAACAATAACCAACAGTTTTAAGTGGAGGTGGGCAAAACAACAACAACAAAAAAAAAAACATCATTTAGAACCATAGGCTCCTGTAAAATTTATTATACTGGTTGCACTTTTGCCCAGATGGACAGAGTTACACTGGCGAGCCAGACAAAACTAATGAAAGTTTGGAAAAAGACAATAGCTTTATTTGAACAGGCATCTTAATAGACATAACAAGACACATCCCTTCAGGCTTCCCGAAATCTGAAGCTTGGACTAGTCAAATGATTAAGAAAAACATTTTTCTACACATCGGCTACGATAAAAAAAAAAAAAAGTATAAAATCATATTTTCTGAAGAGGACAGAGACAAAATGACAATCCAGCCTCATTACCAAACTGGACATACCATTAACCAAGTCACAGCCAGTCCTGAAATAGTACACTTTAAGAGCAGATTTGCTGGACACTGATAAAGCCAAAGAGATTTGACCAGTGAATTCAGCTTTATTCATTCTCTCACTCGATCATCAGTCCTGTCTGTCTGCAACCTTGGAAACAAGCCCTTCAAACTGGAAAGGGAAGTCCTTAACATTTACCACAATATAGCATGAACAAACAAAAGTTAAACTCAGGGTGAAATTGCTGTGGTTTATGTACAAAAAACAGGGAAGCAACAGGAGCGAGAATGAAAATACTATACAGCAGTTTGGTGTCGCAGAAAAAAAGACAACTTCTTCTGGATGGAATTCTGTCGAGACAAGTTGCAAAGAAGCAGCTGCTGTGTATCACAGACTGGGAAGGTCGGTTGTGTTGAGGAGGAAAATGGTGGCATGTGTACTTGATTAAAACAGGCCTCCCGTCTGTTGTTGAAACACATCGATTGTATCTTCATCTTCCATTTCCAACTGTTAAGAGAAAAAAGTTATTAACCCTTTGTGTCACTGTGAAACCTTAAAAAGCATAAAGTGACAGGAAGAGAAGGTGTCAGAGAGTATGCAACATGAAGTTATTACAGTTGTACAGTATACATACCATACATGTATACCCAAAGTGCAAGACAAGCAAAATTTTGTCTTTCGCTTTGGCAAAATGGTACCATTGCACGCAAAATGAAAGACTGTATATCTTTCTAGATTACAGCATGCATAGAGAGGCTGCATGTTCTGTCTACTTCCAACTTAAAGCACGGTGGCCTCTTCTCAAAGAGTCATATTAACTTTACAAGTATGTAAACATGCTAACCAAAATTGAGTTTGGTGTTCTCTGACAGTCTTAGGTATGTGTGAAATCAAATCCTTAACCTCAGCCTAGATTTCCTATAACACACGCTGTTTAATCCTATCAATTAGTATTTGTGTCTGTAAATTCTGAATTGTGTGTGCACATGATTTAATTTTCAACACATAATAAATATTGGCCACACAAAAAACAAGGGTATACCACAAATCAAGCATACTAAGTTAAGCATTCCCTTGAAGGGTCACAGAATGCATGAAATTTGTATGCCTTACTGATTAATAAAGATGCATGCCGAAGTGCAGTGTCATGTGAATGTGTGTTTTATAAACACACATCTCTATGCAATAAGTAGTCTTGAGTTCATTGTTTCAAGACCTCAGACTTACTTGTGCCGGTGTGTCAGTCTCATTTATCGGTTGTCCATCAAATCTGAACCTGAT
Organism: Remorina albescens; assembly: GCA_034769265.1. Lineage (NCBI taxonomy): Eukaryota > Metazoa > Chordata > Actinopteri > Carangiformes > Echeneidae > Remorina > Remorina albescens. The sequence continues at coordinate 6,917,882 of CM068493.1, forward strand.
TTGCCTCATTGACAGTCCCTGGAGAGAGAAAAACATAAGCAGGTGATTTTTATCAGTGCGCTGAACAGCCTGACAGAGATTATTAAAAGTAGTTCAAACAATTAGAAGTTCAAGCAATCAACTGCAAAGTAAGGGAGCTTCAGGAAAAATGTTCATGTGTCAGTGCTGCTGCTTGCTTTTTCACAGCCATATTTTACAATGAAAGTAGTGAGTACTTTCAAAGGCTAATGTGAAAGTCTGACACAGAAAGGATGGGTTAAAAGCCTGCAAACCTACCCCGTAACAATGACTAACTACATCTTACCACTAAAAATAGATCTAGATAGATATAGATACAATACAATATGCAGAACTGTAATGGCAATCATCCCCATGTTCACACATTGTAATTCATAGTCATACACCAGAAAGAGAAGTCAACAATCCTGTATCCCATTACAGCAAGGAACATGATGAAGGAAAGCTTCATCTGATTTAGTTCATATTGGCTGATGGAATAGATTAAATATGTTTTGAAAAAAACATATAAAAAGTTAAATTCCAGATGCACATAAGGTCATTTGGTTCAGGGGCTGAGAGGAAGGTGACACGTATGGTGTCTTCATCTAGTGAAGTAAGATTTGCATTGACTTTCTCTACGAGCAAGAAGAGATGAGCTGTAAAGGACAGCTGGATCATAACCAGCCAACAATAATTCTTGGAAGAAGAAAAAAAAAGACTGAATGAGCATAATGTGGTTTTTATTTTAGGTTTAACATTCTATCTTTAGAGGTCTTTTTTTTGGCTTATTTTAACATTTAACAAAAAACCATTTATACCTATTAAGATGTAATAAGTACAATAGGTATGGATGACTTTTAAATTGCCGAGAAGAAAACCTTGCTCTAAAAGTATTTCCAATAATTTTGGCACTATGTTTTGCTGTAAATACAGCGTAACCTAGCAACAGAGCTCCTGAGGTTCATTCCACAGTTGAAAGGAGACAACCCGAATAAATGATGCTGTTTGATAAATATTTAGGCCTAAAAAGTCGTGAATATGCTAAAAATACTCCACCCTCATAGTCCCCTTAAATAGTTGGCTTTGTAATTATAACTTTAAATAGTGCCATTGCACACAACTGTAACATTTCCAGGACTCCAGAAATGTTAATGCTAGCTCAACGGAGTGCATTTTTGTTAAATATTGTTTGTTACAACAAGTGAGTGGGTGTATTATATGAAGTAGATCTGAATAACAGTTGAGGTGCTACATCTATTCATTCAGTCCATCTCCAGACAGTAAAAAGCTTAAAGAAACAGTCTGTACTAAAACAAAACAATTCAAAACTAATCCAGTTCCATTTAAGGCAGTTCAGGGAAATTGTCTTTTTTCTACCCTGAACAAATCACATATTGCATGCTCCATATAAGTTTCAGTGTTGCTTGATACACCCACATTAAGAAAATATGACTCAATAACTACAAAAGAAATAAGGACACTAGAAGATATTTTCTACATTTTTGATATTTTCAAAAATAAGCTTTCCCATTTTTTGTTAACACTGTCATTAGGGGTTAAAACAAAATTAGGGGAACAAGCAATGACCACAACACAAGATAAAGAACTGACTGTGTATTGTGTGACTTATAATGCAACAAAGCAATTGTATTTATTACACTGGTTTGATAGATCAAAATATTTATTAAAAAAATGCTACAGGTTTAGGAAACCCTGTGAAATAGTCCTACACCCCTTTTGGGGACCATTGGTTGTAGGAAATAGATCTGTAATATTGTCCTCAATGTTTACAGCCAATCTGTAATAGCTACTGCTTGCTGATATTGTGCTGGGCCCACCTGTCTTTCGCAGTAGGCCTTCATGAGTTTGATGAGCGGTGTATGTCTTTTGATCTTGAACTGCACAACAGATCCATCCTGACCTGCCACCTTCAGGTTTATATGTTCATTGTTTTCTGTCTTGACTGCTTCCTGAGGGACAGAGGCAAAGAGAAAAGCACAATTAACACAGAACTGGAATACTAATTCACAGGTGCTACAATACTAACAATCACTTATGGCTCTTGCGACTCATAAGGTATCTATTACCATTGTTTACATTTTATACATTAGATGAAAAGGGAGTGATATACTGGCTACTACAGGTGCCTATGTTTGCCTGGGTGAGCACCCTGTCATTAAGGTGAGTAGTGCAGTGTAATTTATTGAAATGTCAGCTTATTAAATACACTTACGTATGTCTATTGCAGTCTAATATATCAGTGCTGCATTAAACCTCTATTCACAGAGGTTTCAGTGTTCAGTTTTTGTTGAAATTGTGCTAAGAAGGTGTAAGGTAACAATAGATAGAGTAAAACTGAAATAGGTCGGGAACAGTGAATCAACAGAGTTAATTCAACTGCTCATTTTGGACAAAGTAATCCATGGTCCTGTTGTACAGACAAATGTTTCTGTTATGTACAATACATTTTCGTGGGCGGGACTGTTGTATTACACTGCTTATTAGTCTTAGATAGGTGTATATTGTGCAGATATCACTTAGTGAATCTGGTATATATAAGCACAGTGGTGCAGATAATAAGATTTTTTTGCATCAGCCTAATGTATGTAGGATATGAAGAAGTCACAACCTGTATACACAAAAGATCTCTAAAATGACTTCCTAAAACATTTTATTCTAAAACTTTTAAAGCTGTGGTGTCGCCCACTTCTTCTTTGTTTACATTCTGATTCATTCAAGAGCAAATCACAAGCCAAAGCCTGTCCAGCAAATAGAGGCTCAACATATAACCAAAACCCCACAGTCTTACAGACATGCAAAAGATCTTCCAGGTACACCGATACTGACTGACCAAACTTCCCCTGCCTTGCACAGATCACCAGCACACACGTTAGTGCGCCGGGATGTGCACAGAGGATGACACCAGCTGGCTGCTTGTGCTGGACCAAGCAAAAAGCGATCTGCGCGCCGTTGGATGCGCGTTCACAAACCTTCCGGTCTATCAAAGTAGGGATAGCTAGTAGTTGAATTTTAGCTCTTAACTTTCACAAGGCAAAACAGAAGCCGTGTAAATGTTGGCTTTTAATTTGAGCCCTTCTGCCACACATCTTGTGAAATAAAGTGGTATTTTGGCACAATGTGGAAACACTCACCTTTGGTTTTTCATCAGCCATGGTCACTCTTTTGGCGCTTCTCTACACTGCCACACAAAGAATACGAGTACGCGCACGTACTCGTCCCCGTTTAAGTTTTTCGAGCCGAACGTGCGCGGCCACGTGCCACTGCGCGTCCACCGCACTGGGACCCGAATGGCTGCAGGTTGTCACGTGGTTGAAAGCGCAGGCTGAGCATGGGCGGGAGAGCCTCAATGCGCGTGAGAGAGGCACATCGGTGGCACGTGCACGCGCACCCTGATGTTTTGCTTTTTGTTACCAGGTTAAGAGGGGTAGTTATTAGAAACATGCAGCAAATCACACGGATAACTTCTCATTGGCGCCACGCGGCCCCACCGTCATCACCATACAATAGTTTTCACTTAAAGGAAATTAAATATTTGCACTTTATGGTTTCCCTTTTCTTTCTTTCCCCCTTGCGCTATAAATCCCAGCGGCCATCTTGGTTTTTCTTTCTGATGATGAGGACACACTAAAAACTACAGAATATTACAAAGGAGCTTTTAGATTAAGAAAGTGTGAATTTCCAAATAGCTTATTTTCAAACAAATTCCAGAGAAAAATATTTGTGCATGTTTGCGTTTGCTTAAGAGAAAAACTCAAATTCATTACTTTTCCTTTTTGTGTGTGAATCCGGTTTCTCTGAGCTTTGAGCTGAATGGTTATATGTTTTAATTTATTTCTCGATAATGAATATTTTATTTTGACATCTACCTACAAAATGGGGCGAAACCAAAGCAAATCGCGGGGCAAACCGGGCAGATAGACGAACTGGCAGAAGGAAGGGCAGCCCTTGCGATGACGTCATTACACACGCGCCGCAGGGACTTTCGGCTAAATGACTGAGGCGCGTAACCAGCACCGCACTTGTAGTCCATTCGTGGAGTGTTCACAGCTGAAAAAGCTATAAATTTCATAGTTTACTGTGTAGGTAACATTGTTCCCCGATGGAGGAGGTTGATGTCGAGCCGGCAATCACTGTGAGTTACCGCTGTAGCCTCGTTTTCTCTCTTTACTGCCGCTAACTAGCATTGCTAACAGGCTAACTGGATCGCAATAGCCTGTCAACTGATCTGAAGTTGGACAAACACTCATAACGTGTGTCAAAAACATTAGGGATAATCCCAAACACACAGATGATACACATATGTCAGAAGTATAATAGATGAAGTGTTACAAACGAAAATAAAGTTTTATAAATGTAAAATTAATTAATAAATTGGGAATTTTTTGTTGGCTACAAAAAATCTTGAATGCTTAAGATACCAGAAATAATATGAGTCACAGTGTATTTCATTATTTCTACATTAAAAGCTCACATTAAAGAAATCTTCCTGTAATTTGATACGACGTTGCAATCAAGCATGGAGAGTAAAAGAGAAATCCATGTTAAGCCCAGGCAGCTCTCATTTTTCACTTCTGACAGACTGGGCTCTTTGCTGTATGCCATTCCCCTTTTTTCCTCTATACCCATATTTCCTGTCTCTCTACTCTGCCCTTCCAAATAAATGTGGAATGATGATGACCATGTTTCTTTCCTTTAAATGCAGAATATCCCTGCAGCCAGTGATGGAAAGCATTTGGGATTTGCGTGGGGTCCTGGCGATATCCTTGTGTATGAGACCCTTTACAAAGCATCAGGTGTGTTGTGATGCTGACACAAGCTCTATTTAAATGCTTTTATGTTCTTGGACTCTTTTTTTGCTGCATATTGCATCCGCTACACCATCCTTCTGTTCTGTGTTTTCAGGTGTTAAAGGGTCAGGTTGCTCCTTTATCCATGAGGTCAGAAAAGACGAGGATATATATTCACCTATTTTACGCAAGCTCTTCAATGAGTCACATCACATCTTTGTTGGCCTTCAGACAATTAGAGAGGACCTTCCCAGCAAGAATAAAAAATCACAGTATGTCTTTCATCCCATGCATGTCACTCCATTGGTTCCTGTTGACGTAAATCCTAGGTATAAAAGGAAGATTAAGCACTTACAAAAACGATTTGTATCAAGACATGTCAAACTTGTCTCCGTTTTGTCTCTCAGATTTGTCAGCATTAGTAAAAACTACAGATCTGTGATACGAGCCTGTATGGAAGAACTTCAGCAAGTTGCAGGTCAGAATTTAAAATGTTACAATTGAATTGACTGAATTGTCAAAAATAATATTTTCAGTGCAGTGTCTAAAGGATAGTCAAATTATCATTGCTTTTTCTGCAGTGTCTACCAAAGATGCAAAAAAGGCCATGCAGTATGGAAATCAGGTAGAAACTACTATTTTTTTTTAGCTGTGTTGCAAAGACATTACACATATTCAAATTTTTTGACTGAAATCAACTTTTTGATTAATTTGTTAATAGTGAGACTGTGCTAACCTCAGCGTCTGATCTGTTTTGTGACAGGTTTCCATTCTTTTGGCCATAGAGCTAATCTGGAATCTATGTGAAGTGCTGTTCATCGACGCTGCTCCTGGTTAGAGTTTATTATTAACCCACTTCTCTCTTTTCTAGTAGAATAGCCATTTTTTGACTTGGACATTGTAAAAGAACCCAAACAATTAGATCTGTGTATCTATCCTCAGCGGGTTCGCTGCTGCTCCACCTTCTGGACTGGGTAAGGTTGCACAAGGCTGATGTGGATGAGAAGGCCAGAGAGGTGCTACAAAGTGAGAGCCCTGCTGAGCACCCCGACTACTGCGATGTGGTAGGTGCAGCACATGTACACTTCAATGTCTTTAAAACCTGCTACACATACACCTAGTTCTACCTGTTAAAGATTACTGTAAAGTGCTGCAATGATTTTGAGTAGGGAGACCTCCAAACAGGTGGTCACACTGAAAATGAGGCAGAACTCGGTATGAAATCTCATTTATCACGTGTTGTGTCTGTGATGTCCTGTGCGCACAGGTGGTGAGTTATGTTCTGCAGGGCAGGTTGGAAGAGGCCAGACAGATGCTTGTGAAGCAGGCCAACCTTCAGCCTGCTGCTAGAAATATGTACAAACTGATGGATACTCTGCTCAGCAAGATGCCTTTCTACAATGTAAGACTATTTTCAATGCTTCATCTTATTGTGTAGCTTTAGACTGCAGAGGTTTTTTTTTCCTACTCTTGATCCCTGGAACTATTTCACCCATGGTTTAAACTGTATTGTAACAGAATTATTCTTTAGTGGAAAAAGTGCACTATCAAATTTGAGATTAAGTGGTCAGTGGTGATTAGAAAATCCTTACTCAAACTATAATCTTGTGGTTTAGAAATGCTTAGTTAACTTTCCATTGATGATGGAGTGAAATAATAACGAGATATCAGTTTACATGGAAGATATCTCACACCCTAATGATAGAGATACAAATATAGGCCTTGAACCAACCTATTATCATCCCTATTATCCCTCAGCCTGGTGGCACCCACACATTAACAGACTTTGATGTGAAGTGGAGACTTTGGCATGAAGAGGTGGACCGCTGCCTACAGGACAACTCTTTTGCCAGTAACCGACACCTGGAGCTAATCTGCAAGGTCAGTGACCCTGTGGTCTCCAATGCCCTCCCTATTGTCCATCGATTCGTTTGCATTATATTTGTATTAGATTCTTTGTTTTGTGATTTCAGAGATTCAAACTAACCCAACACCACCATTTTTGTCATGTAATCTTAGATCCTAGTGGGGGATGAAGACACTTTACTTGAGCATAAGGAATTGCTGAGCACCTGGTACCACTTTCTGGTAACTAGATTGCTCTTCTGTCACCCCACAGTAAAACCCACTGAGTTACATTATTATGCACAGGTAGGTACACTAACGGCTTCTGCACCGCACAATGTTCGTACACTCCTCCAATATATTCCTGTTGTAGACTATATGGTAATGTATGTTTGTGTATCCTGCAGTCATGCATGACCATGTTTCTGGACTCAAGGAGTGTCCCAGAGCCCCTGGACAACATCTTACTGGCTGCATTTGAGTTTGACATTCATCAAGTCATCAAGGATTGCAGGTGGGACATCAGGTTCATAAAATAATTCAATTAAGTAGTAGCACATTAACATTTGAAGAAAGGAAAAATGTGTGTTTGCTGCAAGGATTGTATTCGCTTTTAATTTTTGTATTAATTAACAATCTTTTGCATGCCAATGTACCTGTATATTTGCAACAATTTGATGTTAAACCCTTTCAACAGATAATTTCCTAATTTATGCACCATTTGACCTTTCAGCATTGCTCTCAACAACTGGTGGTTTGTGGCCCATCTGACAGATCTCTTGGATCACTGCAAACTCCTGCAGTCTCACAACCTACAGTAAGTACTGTATGAACCTGCATTTGTATTTCAATATCCTTCATATAGCTAATATTTACCTTGTCTTTCTTGTGTGTGTTCAGCTTTGGCTCCAACCTGAGAGAGTTTCTCCTGTTAGAATATGCCTCTGGTCTTTTCACACATCACAGGTATGGTTGTCTAGGATATTCTAGTTCTTTAGGATAGTCAAAAGGATAATCATATATGGAAATTTCACAAATTCATAAATTCACTTACTTTGCTCGCTTTTTAGAAGCTGCAATTATAATTATTTTTACAAGTTCTATTTCTCTGTTCAATCAGTCATTTATTCACCTCTTCAATTCAGTGCCCTAGATAGCATCCCCATAGTTGATAGATGGGTCAGCACTATAGATGGATGGATAAAATATTCTTAAGTTATTGCATGCTTGTTTGTGTTAAGTCTGTGGCAGCTGGCTGTGGACTACTTTGACCACTGCCCAGAATTTGGCCGTGTTTACTTGGAGCTGCAGATCGAGCATGTTCCTTTGGACACAGAGCGCAAAGCGCTCAAGGTGCTCAGGATCTGTGAGCAGAGGCAAATGTCAGAACAAGGTAGCACTTTGACCTTCTCTTTCATTCTCCATGATGCACAATGCTGAACCAGTGCAGTAGAGACTTAACCCTTTATTTGTTTTTATTCAGTGCGGAGTATCTGCAAGATCATGGCTATGCGGGCTTTGAGGAACAACAGACTGGGCTCTGCTCTGTCATGGAGCATCAGGGCCAAAGATGCTGCCTTTGCCACCCTAATTTCAGAGAGGTTAGTTCCCTAACAGCACACTTTCAACAGGTTTCCTTACACTGGGGCAGTTGTGCTGGAACCATGAATGAAATCTTAAAAGAAATCCAACATTTCTTCACCTTTTCCCATCAAAGAAGTTTAGCTCTGCTTTGTTTCCAAGCAGCCTTTCTTTCTAAAAACACTTGTTTCTTACTTCAAACAAGGGCACCTCTAGAAATAATATTGATGTGAATGTTTTTTTATTTGATTACACTGGAAGACAACAAAGAACTCCCTTTTTGTCAGATTGGGCCATTTTTGCATCATGATTTACATTCTTGCACAACAAAGAAAAAAAGTGAAGCAGACAGTAACATGTGGTAGGTTAAAATCTAATCGAGCATCATAGTCTATTTGAAGAACAATGAATTGCGCCTTGCCAGTGCTCCTTTAAAGGCACTATGATGTGAGGAAAGCCTCAGTCATAGTGGTTTTTAAAAGTGTGCGTGCGTGTGCGTGCGTGTGCGTGCGTGTGTGTCAGATTCCTACAGGATTACTGTGCCAGAGGAACCTTTTCAGATCTGGACCTGATAGACAACTTAGGTCCTGCAATGTTGCTCAGTGACAGGCTCACGTTCCTTGGTATGGACAAAGAACACACAAACAGACACTAACACTCACAAGGTGAAACATGCATCAAGTTATAGCACATTCATTAGGGGCATATTATGTGTTATACAGCTCCCTCATAGTCTCTCTTAGCTTGTCACATAATTCTCAGAGAGACAAAGTTGTGCTTACACAGAAATGTGAGCACAGCACTCTACTGGATCAGTACCGCTGAAAAGAACTGAACAATTGAAAAATGTTCGACAAAAACTGTTTAGTTAAAGTAGATTGGTTGAAAATAAGAGAGAACAATATATAAGGATGGGAGATGTTACAATAAAGTTTGACACTGTGTGGTTACAGCTACATTAGAATTTTCTCATTAGTGATTAGAAAGTACTAACAAAGGACAGTGTTACAGCCTGAAAACCCTTTTCATTCCCAGGGAAGTACAGAGAGTTCCACAAGTTGTACGGAGAGAAGCGCTTCAGGGAGGCAGCTAAGCTGCTCCTCTCCCTCATGACGGCCAAGATTGCCCCCCGGAGCTTCTGGATGACTCTGCTCACTGACGCTCTGCCGCTGCTCGAGCAGAAAGAGGTTAGTCCTCACAAAAAGATTCAGCAGATTGTGGAAAAAATTGTATCATTCTAATCACAAAATAAATACATCGCTAGTGCATTTTAAATTACTTGTCAAGATTTCTTTGAGTGGGACATACTTGTCTTCTGTGCTATCAATTGTGATCTGTTTGCTGAAAAGTTTGTCTGTTTTAATAAATATGTTTTTTTGTTCCCTGTTTTTAAGGCAATCTTCTCAGCAGACCAAACCCACGAGCTGATGTTCTGTTTAGAGGAGCTCACCTCCTCATTGAACACCACAGCTCCCAGCACAGACAGACCCATGCAGGTACGTATCCCCTCAGCCACAGTAACGTTCAAAGGATGGTCTATTCTGATCCTTTTCACTGTTGGCTCAGTATTGGATTCTCTTTGTTGTTTACATTTAAAATATCATGCTGACAAGGTTACCATTACTAATTTTTTTACTGAAAACATCCATCACGTTTGGCTCATAACATACAAGGTCAAAACTTTTCAAGTTGTATCTCTTATTCTGTCACTGTGATACAAAGATTTATTGCAATATTAAAGACCTCCATTCCGCTCCACCTTTGATCCCAGTGTGTTTGCCTTTTCAGGAGGAAGACATGGAGCAGACCAAAGTGGAGCTCCTGAGACTTGCTCTGGCCAGGAATCTGGCTATGGCTATAGTCAAAGAGGGAACAGTGGAAACATGAATGGAGACTTTAAATGGAAATCTCTTCTTATGCATTTTTGTATTGTATATAAAATTCAAGTGATCAAAATGTGTTTCTTTGATAATAAAACTTGATGTACATTGTTTTGAAACCTGATTTTACAATAATCATGTTCATAACTTAAACAGCTTCTGAATGTCAGACATCCATTCAAAGAAATATTTATTTTTTTCATGCAGCGAACAAATGGCACATCATACAGTATGTACAGACCTAACACTCTCCAAAAATTACACATCACATTTTCACATAACTTGTCATACAACAGTAGGTACATTACATACTATGTACATTTAACACACACATCTGTACATCCCATATGACGAAAAGCTGAGGCTACCAGAGAGGGGTCCTAAGAGATGATCGGGTGGGCTGATGTATGAACATTTCCTCATCCACTCTACATCTCAGTGCTGTACTCTGCAGAGTTATCTGGCTGGCAACAATTTTCCCTTACAAGCTATTAAATTTTTTTTCAGTTCACATTTTCTAGGTTCAGTGATGCACTGAAATACTATAGCACAAAGTAATAAATATGACAAATACTCCCAATACTGAGACTGTTAAATGTATAAACACCCTTAAATACAGAACAAAAATATGGATACCCACTGCTAAAATGCTGACAACTGGGGTAATAATAGTATCAAATTTACTAAAAAAAAAACAAAAAGCCTAACAAATTATTCCGTAGACTTGCATACCTGATGGAGACTAAATTAAATACATAATGTTGTTGGATGTCTTTCATTGCCTTTACAACTCTTTATTCAACATCGTGTCAACAAATGTAACCGCGTCAAAAATCACATATAATAAACACATTTAACAGGCCACTGTCTTCCTGCAGAAATTGATATGACAGTACTGAATTAATTAACTGATGTAAACTTTCCAAGGTGGCTCCAAAGCATTCTAGATACATTAACAAGTCTCTGGATTTATTCAAGTATATTTACGCTCGCTGGGTAAGTGTTGAATAAGAGATAAGAATTTTTAAAATAAATAAATAAAAGCCTAACTGTTGTTTTTAGGCTCTGTTAACATAGACAATTACCGTCAGTGCCACAGTGCAACATATCAGTCTGAGGCAGAGCTCTAATGCATTTAATAAAATCCATTAAAATATGAATCTCAAAACCACTGACTTGTTAACGTGATGGTCACCTCCCACACCAGTGCATACTTCACTTTGTTAGCTATTTGCAGAAAAGCACAAGCTCAGTATACATAAAACTTTTTGGTGTCTGTTGTTAACCTCTCACTGCTGGGAATAAATTTGGCCAGAAAATGAAAACCAACTACCAGGAATGTGAAGCTGAGAGTTATTGTAGCTGAATTTCCACACCTTCCCCTCCCTTCTCTCTCTGGGAGGCATGTGAACACACACACATACACACCCCATCATGAAAGATGAACAGTCTGTCCCTGCTGAATGTTAGTAGGCCTGCACGCTGCTATAGATGACCCCAAGCCTCTGGTGGGGGGAACTGGTCAACTTCTCCCACTTCGTTGCACACACGGTCTCCTAGTGTGAAAGCCAGTTTGTACCGCAGACGCACTTTGTCCTACAGCAGCAAAGACACATAGCTCTCTAAGCATTTTCAACTTTTCAGGGCCTGACTGTCACTATGATGGACATTTATGCAGCTGTGGTTCCATATCACAAACCTTTGCTGGATTAGCCAGTAACATGATCTGGGTAATTGAGGCTGGAGGTAGGATGGGATTGAACGGTGCCAGTTCTGTTCCTGATGGAGGCTGCAGCTTCACCTTCATTGACTGGAGGAAAATGAAAGGAAGGGTCAATCCTGGATATTTATGCCTCTATTAAAGGATATGCTCACATTTTTAAGTCTATTTTAGTGTTTCCGGACTGTGGTAAATGATTCACAACAAACAATTGCAATCAGTCCCGATCCCAATTTTGCACCTAAGGCCTGAGGCCTCAGTGCTGAGAGGCTGCAAGGGCTCAAAATGGTATATAGAGGAATCAGCCAGTCTTCTGTGACGTTCTATGACGTTACCTTGACAATGCCAAAACATGTAGGCAATGGGGCGTGGATTTTACTTGATCAACTCAAGTTGACCCTTTGAAAGAAAAACCTTGAGCGGCTGAGCGACCGTGACAAATAAAACAAACAACAGAGGAAGCTGACACAATGAACACCAGAGATATAAGGGAACACAAGAGATATGAATGAATAGAGGAGTGAAGGTCTCTACCTTGGGGACAGCAGCTTGGAGTACCACATTGTGAACAGGCAGAGGTGCTGTATTGAGCATGGACACCACAATCACAAGCACATCCGGCCTGCTGGGGGGACAGTCAGATGCAAAGTTGAGCAGCACCCGAACACCATCCTTATCATAGGCTGTCACGGGCAGCACTTTACCTGAACACAAACAGGGCACAGTCAGTCAGGGACACACAAACTTGATATCCAAAAAGACTGCATCTATATATGCACTCTTTCATCATTTGCATTCCCATGAACTAGTCAAGCCAAACATCCCTAGTTCTTGTTTTCCCCCATGTCCTTACTCGGTCTGATAGCCTCCAGAGGAACGTGCACGTTGCTCAGTGAAATGTCTGTGGCTCTAGCAGGACTGCCCTGGAGTGAAGGGTGGCAAGGGGAAAGAGAGTGAAAGAGTGGGCTGCCTGGGGCTGAGCCCAGGCTCTGGACCTTAGCTTGTGACAGGGCAGGTGAGCCAGGCATTGGACACTGGAGAAGAAGGGCTGAGGAAGGAGAGCCCTGCCCAGGTACAAGGGGGGCTGCTGCTGTGGGACTTATCCCAAAGCTGCCTCCTCTGGCTGTCATCTGACTGGACAAACTGAAAATCACATTTGACAAGATGAAACGATGAATCAAAGTCTAACTCCATTAATTCTGATACTTCTCAGTACTGCAAATTACTCTCTACCTATTGTGTTCCGAAAAGCCCAACATGGCCAGGTCTTGCAGGTTCTGGAGACTGTGTATGCCGGTGGCTGGCTCAGCTGGGGCCACTGTCGGACCTGAATAAGCTAGACTGCCAAACATATCGACACTTGATGCCGGAGCCTGAGGAGGAAATGAGGTGAGTCATTACACAATAACTGGCGGTGGATGGTTTGGTTCAAGTTGCTCACTGATTCTTGTAAATGTTACCTGCAAGGAAGTCCATTGATTGGAAAATTCATTCAACTTGGGTTTTGACTGGCTGCTCAGAGAGGTAGGTGGGTCATTCAGTCCTAAGAAAAGTAGTTGTATCATCACAAAAGAGCTTTAAAAGATATGCTGATACATTTTGGAGTACAATTTATCTATTCAGTACCAACTGCTACAGTAAAGCAATAGTTTGCCTTTCGGAGAAATGTGTTTATTTACTTCCTGGGTATGGGGAAATGTAATGCCAAAAATATTGAAGTGCTCATTTTGCTCCAGCCCATGAGGATACAGTACCTAGGGACAGTAGCTCATCATCGAGGAGTGAGAGAGAGGCTGAAGCCTTGCTGAGGGGGGGGTGACTGGGGCTGCTCTTTGGACTACCCTGGGAGCCAGCAAGGCGTTTTGGAGGAGGAGGCAAGACAGGTATGGGGGAAGCTGTTGGATTGGTGGAGACAGGATATGAGGACTGGATAGGAGGGTAGACTGGCTGAGACGGGCTCAGTGTGTCGAAGCCAGCAAGGTCAATCAGTGTATCTGTGATCTCTAGTAAGGGACAAAGAGAGGAAGATTGGAGTGCAGCCAGTAAATTAATCAAACAGAGAGAAGATGCCTGGGGTGTCAAACAATCATGTCTTTAAAAAATACTAAATAAACATGTGCATGAATATAAAGTATTTCTCACCGCTCTCACTTTGACCAGCTGTAGATGGAGGCTCTTCACTGTCACCATTGATTGGCTGTCCCTCAACTATCTTCTTATAGGAGTTGATGACTCTGGAGAGGTCATCGCTGGCCTGCAAGATGTCACCTGAGGAGTCAAATGCAGAGGTCCCCAGGATAAACACATGACATGATTAACATGTAAAGACAGGGCTTCTTCAGATAAAGGAAACGCTAAACTGACAAACCTAAACTAGTGTCATTGTCCTCTGTCTCAGTCGCCATTTTGAAAGCAGCTCGCCTCAGCTTGTCACATCGATCGTAGAGTTCCTGAGGACAAAGGAGATCCTTTACAGATTGAATGCTGCTGCGTGCACCAGCTGGAATTTCAAGTAGTTTGTGTACACTGTTGTAATTACTAAACAACATGGTCAGATTTTGATATATTCGGGCAATTATGGGACATTAACTGTCCTCCAATGCTCTTTTAGATGGTCCATTTCAACTTTCTCAGGTGATGATAGTTTCCCTTCATCTGTGATGTTTTTCTTGCTCTGTGAGGAACTATTTCAGCTATGTTTATCTGTTTATGATTTTAGTCCACACACCTTAATAATCTCCTTGTCTGAGTCTGTGGAGCTGTCTTTATTGTAGTGGGACAACATCTCAGTCAACAGCTTCACATTGATGTCAACTTCCTCCAGTGTGTGCACTCGCTTTGTAACTTTCTGCACTCGTGCTTCATCCTGGCAAAGATAACAAGACACAAAGAACATTATACCAGCGGTTCTTAAAGTGGGGTCTGGGAACCGATAGTAGTCCTTGAGGGGGGAGAGAGGGGAATAATCTATTTTCAACAACTGCTGTGTAATGCATGTAAAACTATTCATTTCACTGAGAATATAAATCTTAGTTTATGGCCACGTGTCTATTGGATCAAGTCAAATAGAAGCAATGCATAATGAATATGATGGCATTCTAAGTATTCATCAAGCCACAACATCCTGCCATGTCTCACCTCTTTCACCATGTTTTTGATTAATCTGTTGGCTTCCTGGAGGTCTTCTGGATTTTTACTGCGAAGAAGCTCGGCAAGCAGCTACACACAAACATACACAGGCATACATACGCACAACTTTTGGTTTGATTTTGAAATGGCAGAAATTCATCCTCTACTCTAAAAATGATCAATCCATATTTTCGCTTGAACAAGTCACTCTGCTAAAACTAACAGGAGAAAGAGAAAATACATTTTTACCAACTCATTTGTGTCTTTGATGATGATAGATTAAATAGTCTGTTTGTTTTCCTTCAATTCCTCACCTTTCCCATGTCCTCGTTGTCAAAAACTGGATGTTTAGGGCGTGTTGGAGGAGATGGGATCAGAGTCCTGTCCAGCGGTAACTCTGGATCACTTGTCACGAGGCCTGATGAGGAGTGTGACGACTAGATTAACACATTTTCCTAAAGGCAGGTGTTTTGTGTGTTCTGCCTGATGAAGTTATAATAAAGAGAAACACACCCTGTCTTCTCAGTGTCTGGTAGGCTTCACTGATCTTGGTTTCATTGGGAAAAGCAATTGTCCAGCTATACAGCATTTCTACAATCTTCATCTTCACCTTCTCTGGTGCACTGTCACCCATGTACTGGAAGCAAAAGGAGATGAAAAAGAGCCTGATGAGTAGGACACACAGTCTAACTATTTTCCATTAACAAAAAGTTTTTACCCATGTGGAGATTTCTCACCTTTGGAGACACAACTTTTATCAGCTCATTCAAAAATCTGTATTTTCCCACTTCATTATGAAACCTCCTCCCACAGTTCTTCATACATGCTTCCAACACCTATACATCAAATATTTATGTGAATGACTGGTTCAGTAGATGAATAAACAGCTTGTTGAACTTTATGTGCAACATTTCTTACTGTCAGAGCCTGAAGCGCTTCCCATTCTTGTGGTGAATGGATTTTGTGGACAAGCAAAGTTACTGCAATCTGAGGGCTGCACAAAAAGATTCCAGGTGAAAAAACTTGCCTGAGGCAACGGGCTTCTATTTAAAAAAAATGGTTTTGATAATATTTCATACATACCCTTCAAGTTCTTTGTTGACCTGATCACAGAAGCCAATGATATACTCCCAGTCCTCCTGTCTGTTTGTTGGATGAGTGGCTTTATCTGATGGACAGAGACATTTACACTAACTAAACTGGTGTGTTTGAAGGCTCCAGTATTACGATGTGCAATTGTCATCTGAAGACATATCGAGATAAGTGGGACAAGTATTCCTTCATTCATTCATCTTCAGCCGCTTTATCTGTTTCTGAGGGAAGTATTTGTATCCTTTTTTTTCAACAAAAAAATACCAATACATCATAAAAATCATGAATTTTTACAGTTAGATTTTTTTATATTGTTCATGTTCATTAAAATTAATGTGCAAGTATTTAAAAACTAAATGTTTATATTTGTCATAAAGAAAACATGTCAAATACTTGCTGCTTCTTGCTTCGCAAACTTTTCTCAATGAATTTTATGGTTTTCATTTTCATCGCATGAAACTCTCTCTCTTTTTATGTTTGGACTAAACAAGTTTGAAGACATGACTTTGATCTGTGGAAGAATTAAACAATTATTATCTATAAGGCTGGTATTTGATTAATCAAGGAAATAAATAGCAGATTAATCAATAGTGGAAATAATCATTTGTTTTCCACAGGGATTGTGTTTACTTCTTTTCACCTCAAAACTTGCCAAGACATTTGTCAACACACATTACACTCATATAAAAGTCAAACACTCTTTTTAAACGCAGTGGAGTTAAATTATAAGTTGAAAGTGAAAGTAAACAAAAGTACTTCATGGTTGTTCGTCGTTACTTTCCACTGATTAGTGATGCCACCCCGCTGTCAGGATGGATCCCTGGGACTATTCTGATCAACATGACAATGCAGTAATTGTTGCCACTCTTCCTCTTTTCCTAAAAACTGTTGTGGTGTTCATTGTTTTTGTGAGAGCAGCTCATTGATCACCCGGACCGATCTGTTCCTGCTCTGTACACAGTGTGTATCTGTGTGGTGGGACAGATGTTTGGAGGTCTTCATGCCCCTTCACAGTCCCTAACTGTGTCCCACGGAGCCCTTTATTAAAGCTCTCCACCCTGCCTGACACTTACAGGGCTGACAGCCTCCACCAGCAGCCGAATTCGGAGCTGACAGCCCCCCTACAGACCGACCCACTGCCCCGCCACCCGCAACGGCTATCTAGCTCATTTCACATGTTATTTAATCCATAAAAAGGGATTTAAACACTCACTGAGCCAGGATTCAAGCGACTCCCCTTCCTGGTACGCCATAGCACTTAAAAACATCGCGTGATGTCACCAACGTGTGTGTGAGTTCAAAATTGAACCCCGAAATTATTTACAAAATAATACACAGTAAATAACAGCTGGAAAAAAATAAAAGTTGAATATATATTTAGATTAAAATACATAGAATGAGAAACTGTTTCAAGAAAGCTAGTCTTTTTTTTTTTTCTTCTTTTAAGGCATCTGCAGGAGATACTATGCCGGGGTCCTTCCTGACGCTCACATTGCGAAGATGGCCGCCACCTTGTCAGGATTATTAAAACCGTGGACACCGAGGTAAACATCCCTTTCATAAAGATAATTAATACATTTAAGGATAATTAACTATTGTGAACTATCTGCTTTGTGTTGTAATGTTACAGACGTTTTATTTCTGTCATTCAGAGCTTTAACACCTGGTGGCTAAATATTTCCAGATAATTTTACAATGCTCACCCAGAAACATAATATCTACATTATTGATTTAATGTGAGAAGTGTCGCTCTAGTCAGTCTTTTAAGATTTAACTCTATAAAGTTTGCGGTTAATCAAAATACAAGCTTATTATTTCCCCGATTAATGTTTACTAGTTTGTCAGCCCAATGTCACTTCCTCACATCTGTTTGTGTTGGCTAAATTTCATCTCATAAATATTCCGTTTTGTATTATCCACAGCAGAGACTTTCTCATTTTCACATTTAATGTGCAATATTAAACGACTAAACCAATTGTATGACTGTCAAAGTAGTCGTCATAAGTTTTCTGCCAATGGAGTAATCAGTTAATGGGTCACTCATTGCAGCTCTTTACTGTTCAGCTCTATAAAATGTCGCAAAACAGTACAAAATGACTTTCACATGCCTCTAGAGACCAAGGAGTCATCATTACATTTGAGTCAAAACTTCAGTCGATGATTTTCTTTTATTAGTTTATTTAGTTTTAATTTTTTTGCAACTGCATATTCTTGAAACATACTTTTTTGTCCCTTGTCTGCAGAGTGTTCCTGGTAAGATGGAGCAGGTATAACCCATACTATTTGGAGCCAGAGGTGAAGAAGGATGTGTACAGCAGACCAGAAGCAGAGCTGACCCCTGAGGAGAAAGAGCAGCAGCAGCTCAAAGTGCTGAGGCCCATCAAAGCAGCAACCAGTGGAGTCACCAGTTCTGTCTTCAATGACCCAGTCCTCAGGTAAAACAACTCTCAGGCCACTGCACTAGGGCATCAGTCATGGAACCTAGTCCGAGCTGATTATTCATGTCATTGCTTTTCAGTAAATTCATCAACATGATGATGAAAGATGGAAACAAGATCCTGGCCAGAGACATCCTGACACAAGTAAAAACAAACCTTGACACTATCCACTCTTAAATGCAGCTAAAAGTTTGATACTAGCCTCATAGTATACTACACTAATTACTCTTTTTTCAGACTCTGGAGAATATAAAGAGGAAACAGGTGGAGAAATACCACAAAGCTCCAGAGGGGAAAAAGGATGAGATTGAGTGCAACCCCTACGCTATCTTTCACCAGGCTCTAGAGAACTGTAAACCTGTGGTTGGGCTGGCCAGCATACAAAAAGGTGGAAAGTACTATCAGGTCAGTGACATGTCACTTTAGATGTTTTGCACAAGCATGTGACAACAAAGAGTAACAGAAGTCTAACTCTAATCTGCTTCCAGGTGCCCATCCCTCTCAGTGAAAACCGACGCCGCTTCCTTGCCATGAAGTGGATGATCATGGAGTGCAGGAACAACAAACACAGGCGCACGCACATGTATGAAAAACTTTCCCAGGAAATATTGGCAGCCTCAGTCAGGGAGGGCAACGTTGTAAAGAAAAAGCATGAATTGCACAAGATGGCCGAATCCAACAGAGCGTACGCCCACTACCGTTGGTGGTAGAAAGAAACTTTTCTGGACTGAAATATTTTCAATTCATACGACCTCTCAGTTTGACTGACTGGACAGATGTTGTGCTGGTCGTGGACAATTCACTGACACATTGTGACCCTCAAAGTGAAAATGTAAATAGTAAACAACATGAAAGTCCCCTGGTGGATGGACTATGCTGTAAAAAGTGCTGTTGGAGTGAAATATGTGCAAACTGACTTACTGTCACTTTTTGCATTGAGAAATTGTATCATGTACAATAAACAGTTGTGCTCAATTTTAATGTAAATTGAAACAGAATAAACACACTGAATCAATGAAAAACTTCCAGAGACTTATTAGAACAAATACAGTTGCATTAAATGTACAACCCAACCATAAAAAATGGAACTGAGTGAAAATGTAGCAACACTGTAAGAAAACACAGAAATACGTACTGCAGTTGGTTACACATGCACTCTTCTAGTCTGAATGTAGCCAGAAATGCAAAAATCTCAGTCTTTAAATGCAACTAGAAGAGGGATTTTGAAAGAAGTACAAAATTTCAGAAATCCTTACAGCTTTCCATGGTTAATGTTAATTGGGTGGTTCTTTCTAGCAATTCGTCACTTCTGGCTGATTCGTCTTCTGCAGTGAATATAAGTTTTATATTTAGCTTTTCTTACTTACATTGTACAACTACAGGTCTTCAAAATCCTGTCATTTCAAAGAGTTATATTTTAATCTCATGTTGTCCTATGCTTGTGGCTGTCCAATTGCAAGGCACAGCTTTGGTTATAAAACCTTACAGCTCTAAATGAAATAAACAATAAACAAAGGTAACAGCGGCTTCCAATGCGAAACTTCAGCTACATTGTGATTTGAGTGCTGGTGGAAATTGAATTTAAATGCTAAATACTTGTTTTTTGTTGGGTTTGCTTGTATAATCCTCAAATGAAAGTGTGTATGTGAATGGAGGCCAAACACTACTCTGTTTGCACTTTGACTTCAAATTAAGAGCTTAAGCTCTGTGAAGTCAGCTGTATCAAAAGATCCTGTACGTGTTACATTGGCACGACATGTTTAACAAATAAAACTCATGAATTCAGAAATCAATTCACTAACTGACCTATTGTAGAAAAATTTCCTATATTAAATGTAACTAAACTTTTGGTCTTTTATTTAGAAGTTCAACTGTGACAAAAAAGGAAGTAAAAAAAAAAATAAATAAAAAAAAAAATCCCTGAATTAACAATATTTTATCTGAGCTTCATTTCAAGTGGCAAAGAAACAATCCCGTGGGAATCCCACAGGAAAAATTAGGCAGAAAATTCCTCTGAACTGCAACTCAAAACTCTTGTAAAACTCGATTCTTCAACTAAATATTTAAAATATTCATCCTCAGTGAATTAAAAAACTGGTCACACGATAAAAAATAAAGCTAAGACAAATTCAGCTTGTATCTGGCTGGAATGTCTTTTCCAACACCCTTAAATTAAAAAATAAGTTTAAATGTTTTCTCAAAGCAGGAATGCTGAAAATATAGAGAAAAAGATTTACAGCTTCTCTAACTGTAATCAAACATTAAAACAAACTTCTTAAAGAGGTCCTGAATGTAGCTAAACCTTGTAAAGTGAACTCAGGTCCCTCTTAACTATTGCACGTTCCACATCCACGGCACAACGTCACAGTAATATTATCAAATGCAGGGATTAATCCAGCAAAAATCAAAGTCTTGTTCTTTATGAACCACCATCTTCAGAAACCCTTCGGATTACCTAGAAGACGTCGCAGTCTATCATGAAGCTGCTGGTTTTCAACTCACTGGTGACAAAGCAGGTGTCCGAGGTGCTTGAAAGTTTCCTATTGCAGGTACCAAACAGTTTTTGCACTAATGTCATTGCACCCTAGTCTGCGATTTCGCTGTAGTAGTACTTGTGGGCGGTGCTACTGAGCATCCAACCTCCGGCCCTGAACTCCAGGATCTCCAGCAGCAGCAAACGGGCCATGGAGTTAAGGCCCTCCTGGAGCAGGAAGCTGTCCCGCAGCAGGAAGAACAACTCGTCCATCCGCTGGCTGTTCACCTTCTCCAGCTGTTCTCCAATGCGATGCAACTGCAGCACCAGGCAGTCCACCTGGAGGGAGGACACATTCTGGTTTGAAATTTGATGATTTTTTTTATAGCGTGATGTATGTGATTTTTAAAACAAAAGATGCATTTACAAAATGTATTTCTGCTAATGCCCTTACTAACATGTGTAAACATTTATAACATTAACACCATCATTAACAGAGACTACATTCTTTCGTTGTAAAAGAATGAAAAAGGTTTCAGGTAATTCCTCTACATGCACAAGCACCAATCAGTGACTGGAAAGCAGATAGGAAAACCTATCAGTTTCCATCTCTTTACTGTGTTGCTTCACTGATCTTACTGCGATGGAAGGGAGTGAAAATAATCAGTAAATTTTGGGACATTTTCAAAGGTCATAATAAATTTGATCACAAACACCATAAAAACACTTGTTATTTAATCTTTTTTTCTGGAGGTTTACAATTGAACATGTTATTATCAACTTAGTGTTTTTAAGAGAAATCAAATTTGCTTGCTTAAGAAACACATGTGGCACTTTGTTAGACCTCAATAACTTTTAATGTGTTTAGTATTAAAACTAAAAGATTTTTGTTTGTTTGCAGCAAAGCTCCACAGGAAACCTCTCGGATGGGTTGGATTTGTGCTAATGCATGGTACACAATGTTATATATAAGACATGATTTTATCAGAATTTATAACTAAAAAAGATAACAGAAGGAGAAATAACCTTGCACACATTCTCACCTCTTCCTCATTCATAAGAGCATCCGGCTGGGCCAACCTTATCAGACAGTCATACACAGGATGGACCAGGGCCACCATTGGCATGTTGTTCACCTAAATATCAAGACACAGAGCGTTATTAGCTAGGTAAGATGAACCAGTTCTAAACAATGAGCCATTACAAAGGATGAAACCTGAGTGAGGCTCCTTTTGATGACATACTAACTGTTTTCTTTACAAGCATGGTTTCAAAGATGAAGCAATGATGAACATTGTAAATCACGGGGCTGACCCCGAATACACACACAAATCACTTCACAGACATATTGATCCCAGGGTAATTTAACAGCTCTCCCCTACATGGGGATGACAACATCTCTAAAATATCTTCACAGAAAACAACAGTAAAGCTCTCTCAGGCTCTTACTTTGAGGTAGTCAAAGATGTTACAGATGAATGTGACATAGCACACCCATTCTTGCAGGGAGCGACCCCTTGTCTCCTCACGGCCCTTAAACTCCTGCTGGAGTCGGTTCAGTAAGTTTCTCCTGAACACGTTTCCGTTGCTCTGCTTGGCCTCAGCCTGCACGGTTTGGTAGAGAAAGACATAGTGGTTCAGGTAAGATGGCTTAAAAGCCTTGCCTTTCACGTAACAAGCTTAAGAATATGGTTCACGAGGCCTAATTAGAAGTTACTCCTGTTCTAGTTTCTTGCTTCCTTCACCCTCTACCCTCTACATTGTCCAAATTTATATAAACAAACTAACTTGGACAATAGCTACTTTTAAACAGTGATGGACAACCAGCACTTCAAACTGAAAGCGCGGACCTGAACAATGGTGTAGCAGATCCGTCCCGCCTCTTTGCTGAACACCTGGTCCTTCAAAGACTGATCCACAATGACGTTGGAAACCTTCTCCAGATTTACTGAGCCTGGATCTACAAGGAACAGAAACTGAGTTACACATATGAAGATACAGTTGGAGATGTTATTCCTCCACACATGAGATGCTGGAAGCAGACCAGTAAGATGCTGACCTTTCAAGGCTGTTTTAAGCAAAACCTGATTGTCCAGGTCAAATGATTGGATCCTGTAGTCTTCAGTGGAGCTTTCCATTATAGTGGTACAAATTCCAACCTGAGAGCTGTACACAAGAGAAGATGAGATGACACTTCTGCATTATATAAACAATTAAACATTTAAGAGGTATTTGACAGGTGTGCCTTTGGCAAACACAGACAGGTTTTGCTTTAAGTCTGGACATTGAATGCATCACAGACAGAGACCAGAGGGCAATTTGAGGGACAACAATAACCACAAAATCTTGTACTGTCATCAAACTGGCTCCCCACAGCTCATTCACTGATGGATGGGAGGGATTACACGGACAAACTGAGGCCATCAAAAAGGTTACAATACCCCAAATCAACAGGCAACAACTGGTCCTCGTGTATGACACAAAGCAAAGCATTGCTCGTGATAAGCAACACATTCTCATTACAGGCAGCTAACTAAGGCTAACTCCAGGTAGCGTTACCGTTAGCTAAATATCAACACGGGTATCTGTATGTTGCCTTATCGTCGGGTAGGTGTAAAACGTTGAAACGGATAAGTTTGTCTTGTTTTCAACACAATAGTAAATCTTAAACCTTTAACTAAAAGTGAATTAATCGAACTGTGAGCTTCCCAGAAAACAATCGAGTTAACGGCAAGTTTTAACAGCCGAGTACAACAAAAGAAAAAAAAAACAAACAAACGGGAAGCAAGAAGAAAAGCCGTCTAGATAGTCGACTAAAATGTCGATAATAATGCGGAATATGTTACCTATTTAATGCAAAATCTCCACATTTGAGCTTTCTGTCTGATGGACTAAGTCGTTACTCGACGCTGCCCTTCAAAGATGAAGTGTGAGGCCAAGATGGCTCCCTGCCGCCCATCGCCATTAACAACACTACCACGAAAAAAGGGTGATAATACCGACGGAAGCGTCCAAAATCTCAATTATTCAGACTTCTAAAAGTTGTATCTGTGAAGCTGTTGTTAATGATGTAATCGTGAATTAAAATTACAAGGTAAACAGCCCATAGATTGAAGAGTTGTTTTTTTTTAACCTATTTCTTAATTTCTTCATTGACGAAACGCATTTCTTCACGATTTGCAGCTTTGTTTTTGTTCACCTCTGTAATACACCGTGCATTTTGTCTGCACATCCGTGAGTTTCAACTGTTTTTGGGCTTCACTGCTTAAAATATAACAGTCGTCTGTGTGTGTGTGTGTGAAGCGATTATAAAACGGACTGTTGGTGGTGGTGCAGATTACTATCATTTAGAGAAATTTGTTCTTTGACAGCGGTCGTTTCACTGTACACCCGGAAGTATTATCAGCGCAACATGGCGAGCGACAGAAGTGTGAGTTTGTCCTGATAACTTTTGGCGTTGTTCGTCTGGGTCCAGCCCTGTTGTGTTGTTGTATTTATGACGCAATTCTACAACACGGCGAGTGTTTGTCAGTGTGAGTCTCTGCTGCAGCGAAAAGTACACAGTCATCTGCTGTTTAACTTCTCTGTGAAAATAACCCCTGCATCCCGTAGCAGCTCCTTAAGGACATTACAACATGTTTATGCCTGTTTCTGTTAACATTATATCATTTATGGTCCAGACAGTTAGATTAAAATCTAGATATTTCTTCTGGTATTATCGAGTCAGTATCTGTAACGTTCATCAAGAAAGATGTGCCAGTTAATGCATTAGATAACTGTTCAACTATATATATGATCATTTAATACTCCGGACGGGACCAATGTGCATCATAGGTACAATGTCTGAGATCTAAATGCAGGACTTTAATTTATAGACTACTTTTGCACTGCTCTTGTTCCACCTTTTCATTAAAAAAATGTCTCAAACTACTTTTTCTGTACACTACCGATGCATAATACTGGAGTAATTAAAACGTGTGAAAACTGAACCACCATTTTAGTCTTGGTAATCTGTACTGCTGACTATTTCAGTGTTTTCCCACGAAATAAAAGCTTCAGTTAACACTACAAAGTGATGAATTATTTGTCTACAGTGTTAACAGGACTTTGAGGCTCAGGAGACATGGTTGGCTATGATCCTGGGGCTCAAGGAGCAAAACTGTCCCCAAAGGAGGCGGCTATGGCTGGCTCAGCTGCTGGGATGGTCACACGAGCCCTAATCAGCCCCTTTGACGTCCTGAAAATCAGATTTCAGGTAATAACATAGCTGTGCACTTTATCTGTACAGTAGTTAGAGCTCACCTCTGCAGGAGAGTGCTCAGTGGGGATTTTATGTCGACTTTGAATGAAACCAAGAGCAGTGCAGTGCATCATCAATAATTATAATTAATATTTAGTTTAATCTTGATGGATTACAGTGGATGACGAAAACAGTTTTCTTAAATTGTTTGCCACATAGCAGTTATGTTCCAGACTGGTAAAAGTCGATGTACATGGAAAATGCAGGTTTAGGCAATAATAAAGTTTCATGTTAATATATGAAAAGCACACATAGCTTTATTTTATATATTTAAAGCATATCTATCATCAGCAGTTGATTGGTTTACGATCCACACAAATAGCAACAGTCTACTTTAATAAATGTTTTCTTTGTTGGTGAAATCATTTGCAACACAAGTGCATTAACTGTGGACAGGTTAAAAGTTGTGACAACCCTGTATGTTATTTCTCTTCTCCAACAGCTTCAGATTGAGCATATATCTTTAAAGAGGTCAAGGGGAAAGTACTGGGGGCTATTTCAGGCAATTCGTTGCATTTATGTGGAGGAGGGGGTCCCTGCTTTCTGGAAGGGCCACATCCCGGCACAGCTCCTCTCCATCGGCTTTGGGGCTGTCCAGGTAGAGCCGGCAAACTGTCCTATTAACACAATCACCACTATTAAAACAGGAATTACTTATTTGTTCTTGTGTGCTTTGCAGTTTGCCAGTTTTCATTTTCTGACAGAGGTGGTCCATAAATCGACACAGTATGACAGCCAGACTCCCGGAGTTCACTTTGTATGTGGTGGTTTGGCTGCCTGCTCTGCTACAGTGGTGTGTCAGCCATTGGACACACTGCGCACACGCTTCGCAGCACAGGGAGAACCAAAGGTACAACGTGCCACAGTTGATGTAGTGCAGCTGTCAGTGTTATCTATGATTTTAATCCAACTGTTTTTTTTTTATTATTATTATTATAATTGTTATTACCTTGATGGTTTTATTTCTATTAGAAGCAACTGCCCACAGCAGTGGAAGTAATACAGTAATACAGACACCTTCTTTCTAAACGCTTGCATCTCTGGTGTTTTTTCTGTGTTGTCCATGAAAAGCTTCACTTACAACTTACAATTAGATTTAATGCTTATCAATTTTCTTCTTAATGCGTATTAAAAAGCATTTAATTCATTTACAAAAAACACACAGGAGTGCCCAGAAGGCTGTTTTTAAATAAACTTTAGTGAACAAATCCATCAGTTTTATGTTACTTACCTGTGTCTGGAGAGCATCAGTTGAATTAGTTATTATGTTGTACTGCTGGTATTTAATGGGGAAAATATAGTACTACCCAGTATGTAATGTGTTGTGCTCCATTTGTGTTCTCAGGTGTACAGGAACCTGCGACATGGTATATCTACCATGTACAGCTCAGAGGGAATACTGACTTTTTACCGCGGCCTTTCTCCAACACTAATGGCCGTTTTTCCTTACGCTGGGTTGCAGTTCCTCTTCTACAATGTCTTCAAAAACTTGTTAGCTCTGCCGCCCAAAACTGGAAACTCAGGAGGTCAGTAAGGCCAAGGCCTGTAGTCCTGCACATTAGAGCGCACAAACAGTCTTCACAGCTTGAGGTACTGTAACTTTATACATCTCCTCTTCAAGGAAACCTGAAGAGTCTGGTTTGTGGCAGTGGAGCTGGTATAATCAGCAAAACAATCACGTACCCCTTTGACCTCTTCAAGAAGAGACTGCAGGTGGGGGGCTTTGAGACAGCCAGAGTTCACTTTGGACAGGTAAGCTCTCCCACTGTGTCTTTCACTTTTTCAGTGTATATTCTCAGTCTGATGTCTAATCTTTATCTCCTGTGTCTGATGTGGAAGGTGCGGAGTTACAGTGGCCTGGTGGACTGCATGCTTCAGATAGCCAAAGAGGAAGGTGTCCCAGGTTTCTTTAAAGGCCTCTCGCCGAGCCTCGTGAAGGCTGCCCTGTCAACAGGCTTCACTTTTTTTTGGTATGAATTTTTCCTCAATGCCATGCATAACCTCAAGGAGAGACAGACAATCAAAGACCTCACCAAAGACCTGTAGAAAGGGTAAAAAAAGGAGAAAAAAAGGAACAATGGCATAATGCACACCAGAAACACACAAATGCCTTGTTCTTTGCACTTAAATCTTTCAGCTGGGTCTATCTTTGGTGGTTACTTTCTTTTGTTTACATATAAACGTAGGAAAACACAATTTTATTGTTTTATTTTTGTGGTGTTCTTACCCTGCTGTTGTATAAACATCTAATTAAATTTAAATGTATTTATGATTTTTTTTGTGTCTTTATGTTGTACCGATACTTGACGTTAAAAGACATAGTAAATGTTATATTAAAATTTTTCAAAATTTGAACATGTGAGGCTTTTGCCAGTATTGACTCACATTTTCTTGACATTCAGTCATTAAATTGGGAAATGAGAATCAAGCAAAGTATTCTTTGTGGTTGCGTGGTGGTACTGTGCAAAGACTAAATATTTGCTATATTCTGTATTGTGAAGGACTGAAGTACTCTCTTGAAGAAAGGCCAAATGCACTGCTAAATAAATAAAAGCTTGTGTTAATGTGTCTGTGTCCAGAATTGTATCTGTCAGGTCATTATTTTTAAAAGAAAAGTTTTAAAATAATGTTTGTGTATGGGCTTGTGCTCCCTCATCTGGTTTAAAAGTATAATCCTGACCATGTTTTGTCTTTTTGATCATAGAGTAATGACGATGAACTATTTGATCAAAGTGTGGACCTGAGTCATGTGACTTTGACTTCGGTCTGGTGATGTGTCGGGGGGTCCGGTCTGTGGAAGAGTCCAGTCTATGGGGGGGTCGGGGGGTCCAGGGTCTGGTCTGGTCTAGTCTCTAGTCTCTGGAGGGGTCTGGAGAGGTTTGGTCTAGTCTCTAGTCTCTGGGGGGGCCGGGTCCAGTCTAGTCTCTAGTCCCTGGGGGTGTCCGGTCTAGTCTCTAGTCTCTGGGGGTGTCCGGTCTAGTCTCTAGTCTCTGGAGGGGTCTGGGTCCGGTCTAGTCTCTCGTTGAGTCTCTCTTTAGTCACTTATTAACCATGTTCAAGTCCGGAATCAAACCTGCGACCTTCTTATTGTGGGGGCGACATCGCTAACCACTACGTCACTGTGCCGCTCAAGTCACTACATAAATGTATTTATCCTGAGGGAAATTCACTTACAGGCATCATTCACACAATAAGACATACAGAGACATGCTGCCTCACCTTTACACTGCAATGTGCTTTACTTCCCAACATGACAAACAAACAGCTCGTTTTTGTAGAGATTAGATGATGAAAGGTTTACAAACACAAAATAGGCTCAGGAATGGGGAATTATATCGGGTCCGGAATTGACCTCTCAGGGCCACCGTATCCCTCCCTCATTTGAAATTGACCAATCGGAGTAGAGTGTGCTCTGATTGGTCCGTTTCAGATGGGGATAATTACAGGGTCCCGTCAAAGTTTTGCTTTTCTCGTGCAGCTATAAACACACTGTTCCGGCTTTTGCAACGTCGGGTCCTGATGGAGCTGATCCACCCTTCTAAGATGGACTGGAGAAGAAACCAAGCGAACCTACTTCCAAATGTGGAGAAAGTCCTGTCTTCCCTGGATTATACATGGCAACATTTCCAACTTTTCATTTGGATTGAAGGAATGCAAACTGTCCAACGCTGGCTCTCAAAGGTAGGCAGTCACTGATGTTTTGGAGTCCTGCTGGTTATTCTGAATTAATTGTACTTCTGTGCTCATTGTCGGAGACTAACAGCCTGAGAGTCACATGTTAGGCAATTACTTTAAAACAACTACTTTACAAACCAAAAACCTTTTTTTACTGGCCTTGCAAGGACTGATGAGCCCTTCAGCCACGATTTCAACTCCCTTAGAATTGATATTCGAAGAAGACACCAAACGCAATTGGGAGCACAACAGTATTTAATTAAATACATTTCACTGAATCCAAAACTCATCAACAGTGTGACAAAAATGAATACAGCTGAAACGAATAAAGCAGCAAAACTAAGTACAAACCACATAAGCAAAAACTCAGCTGAAACACGACATCAACTATGAGGAAGAGATAGCAAAACATTTAATTCACAAATATTGAAAAGCTGCTTCTGTATTCAAACTCATGCAATTACATAAGTCATTTAGGGACACAACTCAACTAGCGACAGAACTCACTATAATAAATAAACACTAGAAGGACTGGAAGATAGTCATGTTCTTAAACGTACACAAGCAATTTCATAGCAGCAACATCAATGTATGTGATATTTATTTTGAAGCTCTGACATTTTACTGGTTATTTGATGTTCATACTGTATATACAATAAATAAACAACTACTTTAGACTTGACTGTGAAAACCATAATACTGAACTGATACAGATGCCAAAAGTAATTTGTCTCTACCATGTGGATATGTTAAACCACAAGTTCCAGTCAACAAAGTCAGAGACTGTGATCTTTAAAGGTAGAGTGGAAACAAAATGAATTATTTACATTTATGTGCAATGACTAATCTCTGTATTTCTTATCAAAACTGTCTTGGTTGAAACAAGGTGATGTTGCAGGGTTAAATATTTTAAGGAATGTATGCTTTACGTAATCTGTCTAATCAGATTTGATACCATCCGATACATGAGCTGACTGTTTTCTGAGGAGGGAAGAAACCTCCAGCTGCTTTAGTTAGGCTATCAAAGGGAGATACTTTACCTTTAGACCTCAAAGGGCTTTTTGCTGCAATGATCAGACTGCCTGTCGGTACCTGTGAAGGTAGCCTGAGAGCTTTTGGCTTTGCTGTAACAACGACAAGTCTGCTGAGGGGGCGGCTGGGGTCACCACAACCGTGAAAAGTTGCCTCCACTTCAGCTGGTTGAGGGGGTCTTGTGGGATGTGCTGGGCAGGCATCCTCCACTGATCCACGGGTTGAGGGTGTTCACAGGTGGCACCGCCACCCTCTCATTCTGGCTGTGGACTGGAGTTCCAGGAGAAAAAGCTGGGCAGCTTGAAGATTGAATCTCTGCGGCCAGGATCCGGCAGGGTCAAGGTCTCTGGAGCTGACTTCTTCCGGGGTCGTTCCTTTGGCACTGACAAGAACTCAGGCGCTTCAGTGGAGAGGGGGGTGGATGGGGCGCTGTTAGGGCCGCTGCGGGAGCTGGATGGCAGGGGGGTGTCCGAGATGGAAATAGTGGGGGGGAAGGAGCCAATCTTTAGGTTGGTGGCTTCCTGCGTGGTGCGCTCGTACTCCCTCACCTCCTCCATGGTCATGTCTGTTGGGATGGGTTAGGTTAGTGTTACAGGGCAGGACATACAAGAGAGAAAAAGATAACAGTTTGGTTTGTGAGGCTGAAAAATTGAAAGGCACTGAAACGTTTGACGTCTTAAGATCAACATGAACATTTTAATAAATTAAAAGAACAATGATAATGATTATACTTAATGTAATACTCTAGTTGTTGTTTTTTTAGTCCAATGAAAAGGAAAAGCTGATGTGTTGTTAGAATTACCACATGCATGTAATTCTGATCTTTACAATGTTTACAGAAACCAGCTGGCAGTTAGCTGAAAGAAATGAACAAAATATCTGAAATACAAAAGTATTTGATATGGCTAAAAAACAAGAAATGGTTCCTTAAAAGTGATAAATGAATGCTTGTGAACAAGCAGTTGAAATAGTCAGCTTGAACAGTTAAAAGAGTTGACTGAATTGATGGATAAAGTTTGAACCATTGAGCTTCTGCTTCTCCAAGTAGGAGAAAGTGAACGGGGAGATGTGAAATCATCAACTAGATATCCACTCTTATAGACACTTACCAATCCACTCATCCACCCAGGCAAAGGCCTGCCTGTGTCCTAAAAGCAGGACATCTCGAATCACCTGAGCAGAATTAGAGGCAATAAGGCAGAAAGGGACAGAGGCAGGGGAGAAGTTAAAGAAAACAGGGTGCACATTAGAATGGTTAAGGCTTAAGGCTAAAAATAGATTTGTAACATTTATAAGTTCTAGTTGTTTCATCTCATCCCTTGAGGAATGTGATTAATTTGAGTCACTCCTACTGTTACCAAGTGAGTAATGGCCCTCCCCCTGTGAGTGTGTGTGTGTGTCTGTGTGTGCGCCCCGGGCAAGGAGAGGACATGGACAGTCACCATGTCTAGGGACTGATGCTTGAAAGGCCTCGGCAAAATGGCTTTAGAAACCAGGAGGTATTAAGTATAAATTCAGCAGCCAAGGTGAAAAAGAGGAGGTGCGGGCCGATCTGTAAAATGAACAGGGCAGATGTAGAAGGCTGACTTGGTTTATGGTCATCAGAACAGAAAATGATGCGCCTCTGGCACTGACAGCGATTGACATGGGTTAAAAAGTTTAGTAAAGCAAGGAAAGGACATTTCTGTTGGGGCGTCTACAACTTGACTTAAACCCCCCCCCCAAAAAGATCCCTTTTATATCCTGACCTTGTGTACAAACTGCTCCACACGGGTTTGCAGACCCCAGACTTCAAACTTGACTGTAACAAGTTTGTAGGAGCACATGATGGGCTCTTGTGTGTTGATCCATCCTTCCTGGAAGCAGCCTCGGTTCGTCTTCTTTGATGTAAAATAGCGCAGGTCCTAGAAGGCCAGAGATTTACATAAATAAGAAAGTCTTCATCAGAAAGAAATATCTCGCCATTTTTTTTAATAAGCTTTGCATGACCAATAAATTGTAGTCTCTTGAACCAATACCTTCCTACTTTTATCCCTCTCTCTCAAACACACAGACACACACACACAAATAATTCCCCCCCATCTGCCCATCGCACAGGATCACCTACATTCATTACCAGCTTCATGCAAATTACAGCCAAGCAATATATTGGGAGTCTAACACAAACTTTACATGCATTAATCACTGTTTCTTATAGATTAACTATGCTGTTCAGATCATTTGTCTTAGGTTCATGAGCTTGGCAGCTTGTACTTAATTCAGTCTGTGTGATCGTTTGACCTCGATGTAGTTGATGCGGTTTGTTCTTGTTTTTAATTATTTACTAGAATGAATGTTTTTTTTTTACTTTTTGACTAATGGAGCTAGTGGTCTGACTTTTCGAGGAATTTATTCCTTTTCTTGTTGGCACGTTTTACTTTCTTGTGATTCAGGAGAGACTTCTTTGTGTTTCATTTCTGTTGGATCTGTGAAACGCTTCCTTATTTATAACTTACTTAATGTCTTTTATTTAAATTAAAAAAGTGGGGAGATGGCCAACAGTTAAAGCAAAAATGTGCATCCTGTTTGCCCGACAGATATGACAGTAATCTCTGATCTCTGAGCGGTGAGTCTGACAGCTTTAAATCAAATAATGTTTACATCAGCCACGTGACATCCACTTTTGGCTCTTGAAGCTAGAAGATTTAGATGCTATTCTTAGCTCTGAGTGGAGACCAAAAAACCCAGTTGGAGGTGTGTATACGTGTGTGTGTGTGTGTGTGTGTGTGTGTGTGTGTGTGTGTGTGTGTGTGTGTGTGTGTGTGTGTGTGTGTGTGTGTGTGTGTGTGTGTGTGTGTGTGTGTGTGTGTGTGTGTGTGTGTGTGTGTATAACAAAACACCACCGTTGTCATGACTTCTCTTCGATTATAAAGATTTAAGCATTTTATGACCACACACACTCTAATGAATGCACCCACAAACACATGGACCCACGCACACACATACACATACACACACACACGCAAACACACACAAATGTCAACATCAAAGCTAATGCCAATTACCTCCCTCACAAACAAACATTACTTCCCCCTTCCATCACTCAGAAGGGAGGGGCAGATGGCCAGCTGGTGGCACTGTTGTGGAGAGATAACACACCTTTTTGTTTATCTACACATAAATGACAGCGGACTCTCCACCTTCGCCTTTCTCATCCATGTGTGCATAGATCCGTTCACTCAGCACACATACATACAAACTTGAACCATCTTGAGGTCAGTGACCTGTCCAGCCCCACCTCTGACTCCTTGTAGTGGCGCTCTGGGATCTCATCATAGGCGATGTCCACGAAGCAAACCTCTGTTTCCTCATCTCTGGGCTCACTGCCGAAAATCTGAGGAAGATGGGAGTAGTTCGGTGTGTGAGGAGGAATGTAAATCAATAATTTACTTCAAGGGTTGACAGATGCTGTAGGATGATGTGTTGTTATTTTCCCCTGACACTTGATGAGGCAGCAGAGAGAAAAACACACAAACTGAAGCCGTTTAGATTCACTTGACTTTGAAGGGTGAAAGAAAATCATGACTCATAATACAATGGAAACCAGAGGTTCAAAGAAATTAAACATAGATGACATGATGAGCAGCTACCTTTATTTTAGTTTCATCCTCAGACAAAACACCAAACAAACTGTGCAGATGAATGTGACTCAAACAACCCGTCACACTGTGGTCAGTGATTTCTTCTTGTGTGACTCACACAGGAACAGAAAAGCAATGGCATCTAACTCTCTGCTCCTGCTAGAACATGCCATGCATCATAGAGAGTGACGTATATACTGTATGAAATGTTAAACAGGAGTAGAGTAAGGGCAGTAAGAGGTCATTAAAAGAGATGAGGGAGAAGATTAAAGGAAGAAAAAGAATAGCTGTAGAAAGGGTGAATACACTTCAGTTCAGTCATGAAATCATGACCATCTGTGAGTGTATCTGCAGCGCCCCTCAGCCACCACTACGAGGAGCTGCAGCTCTTTGTCCTCAGCTACCTCATGGCTCGAGGCTGAGTTGCATAACCATCATATTTGCCCCTGCTGCTGATCAGTGTTAAGTGGTACTGAAGGAGAGAGGTGGAGAGCAAGCAAAGGGCCACTAATAGTGATGAAAAATCAACAAAAACTAGGAGTACCATGTCATGTTTATGTTGCTTTGTTATATTCAAATCCCCCTTTGCCCTTCCTGTTATTATAATTATTGATCTAGTATGTGCCTGTGCTGTTTTTTTAAAATAATGTTCTGAAGCTTTTGTGCCATTAATATGAACTGAACCAAAAGTCAGTCCGACTTTTAACTGTTGATGGATACTTAGTCACAGAACCAGGACAGGTGGGTTAAATGTTTGATCCTGTTGTGGTTATTGCTATTGATTTCTTAGCTTTCTTAACATAATGACCTCCTGTATAGTGAGATTAAAGTTTTGATGGAAACATCTGAAGTTTCAGGTGTGTAAGAAAGAAAAAGACACTTTTTTTTTAATCAAGGCCCACTCATGACAATAATGTAAAATAATAATGTCAATGAAAGTCTACAGGAATAACTTCATCAGTTCTGATTTGAAGGCTTTGGAGCAACAGGATTGCTCAAGATATAAAAGGGAAAATGATGGAGCAGTAAAAGAGACTTATAGGTATGCAACAGGGGACTTGCAACCACACAGTGAGATTTTCTTTCTTTCCAGGAACACAAAACACACACTCCCAACCACACGACATTTAGCTGTACTCACATTATCATTGTTCCCTTTGTTGTCCTCATATTTAGTCTCTATATGGATGGAAAACTTGGGCAGGAAGGAGCACTGGAAGAGATGAGACAGTAAGAAATTGATATGGAGCGATACATGTCAAATGATAATTTCATTGCTTGGTGAAAGTTTAGACCAGATCACATCACCCAGGTAGATTTCTCTTAACTGATCCATCGGTGATGTGGGACTAATTGAGTCTCGACTTCCGTGCCTCATTATCAAAACTGGATGGGCAACAGTTATTATTCTGTCACTGTGTATATTTAAATGCCCCTTTTCTTCATAAGCAGCACTACAAATGCAGACAGACAAATGGTCATGGCCATGTTGACTGCCATTAATTATCTCTTAAACACAGCAGTTTGACGATAGTAAAGTTAAGCACGCCCAGTTTTTGGGAGCTGTTGGTGCACAAGTCCTTCTATCTCTGTGTGTTTGTGCTTGTGTGTGTGTATTTATGTTAAGGACAGTAGAAAAGAGACAACAAAACAACAAAATTTTGCCTTGCAGCAAAGGAAAAATGAGCTATATGATGTGATGCTGGGAGCTCATTCTGAATAAATGTGTGTGTAAGAAAGGGCAGATTCAGAATAAGTTACTTCTTCACTTTCACATGAACAGCCATGACTTTCCTCAAACATCCAGATGTTCCATACATCTGTGCAGTCTCAGGGGAAAGGATCAGTCTTACTTGCCTATGTTACGTGTGCTTCATTGATGTTTCCTTGCTGCCTTAGAATAAGGTGGACAGGCTATGTCCCTGATGTCCCAGAGCTAATCATTAGTGCTTTTCTCAGCGACAGTCAATGAAACCAGTTATACCACTGAGAGCTGCGGGGTTGGTTAATGTCTTCACTGGGAAATTTCCTTGATTAGTAGATATATTGACAGGTGAATTGGTGCAGCAGGCATTGAGGAGTTGAACCAAACTGTAATGGTGAGAAAAGTTGTATGCCTGTAAGCAAATCATTAACAAGACAATTGACATTAATTTTGTTTCAGATAGGGCTGACATATATAAATGTCTTTATCAGACAATTAATAATGGATCACTTGTTTGGGCTAAAAACATCCTAAACTAGTGAAAAATAATGTAATGATTTCCCAAGGTAATATCCTCACTTGTTTTGTTTGGCATTTTAATCACCTTAACAATAAGTCAAAGTAGTTGCTGTTTTGTTTGTTTGTTTGTTTGTTTTTTTTTTCAGTCAAATAAAATCGACCAACTGAGGCAGCTCTCATTTAAGAAGCAAAGAGAGCATTTAACAACAGCAACAGTTGTGTGTAGGTTTTGCTTGCATTTTGTTTTGCAGAAACCTTTTCCATAATTATGTACATCATAAAATAGAAAGAAAAACAACAACGGCAAATGACCAAATCCAAGTGAAGATTCAGTTTCAGTTTCCATCAGTTATATAATACATTTTCTGCCCCCTTACCCTCACTTGAACCATCACAGCTGAATACCCGACCCGGTGTAAATCTAATTATAACCGTCACACTTAAACCACATCTTAACAGGAAGCAGCTTTTTAAGCTTGTGTGTTCCAGCAGTTTGGTTCCTATAAAACTCTCTTATTCAACATGCATAACAGTCTTTTGCAAATATGCACATTTGAATTCTCTTTGTACAATGTTTTATTCATATGAATTCTGTTTTACATGATAAACATGCAATGTACTTGTCTGAAACATCACAATGTCTGTGTAACTGCAGAGATAATGATTCCTCTAAAGGAGGTGTGAATCAAGGAAGCTTTAAATGACACAGATTACACAATTACACAGACAGGCCCCTGATTAGATTTAGTCCCAAGGTCCACCATTTCATAGGATTTCTGCCATTACAGGATTTATGACAGAAAGTGTTTGAACCCACAATGGAAATGTTCTATCATTGTGTTATATATGGCTGTACCTGATATAATAAAGCATTTTTTTCTGGGGACCCTCAGGAAATTGCTCAAGGATATACTGATATAGTGAATTTAATGTTGTGCCTAGTATGGATGTCAACTATAACCTTCAACAAACTGATTTACATTTCAGCTGTTGGGATAGAAATGTGTTTGTGTATGGGTGTAGACAAATTTAAAACTACTTACTGTGTACTCTGACCATATTCCCAGCATAGATGTCAGTAGAACAGACAGAAATGTGACGGGGCAGGCAGGGAGAGAGGAACGAAGGACATAGGAAAAACAAAATGTGAGGAAGATTAGAAGAGAATAGAGGAGAAAAAAAATATAGGTTCAAAGTGGATAAAGGACCATTACGCGTCAGTAGTGGCAGCTTAGTTCCACATTAGAGGAGTCCAATTTATTATAACAGTAACATCATTGTGATGCTGATCAATCTTTAGGTGCGTTGCCTTATACTCTGGATATTCAATCTCAGGATTTGTCCCTGTGAAACAGCTGCAGTGCCATTTGTATGTTGCAGTGCTCATATTTACTGGAAAGTCAACATAACAACAGCATATTGTGATTTCTGCAGACTGTTGATATATATTTTATGGCAGTTTTGTTAAATGTTTGTTAAACTTTCAAGAGTTGCTTGACAAATTCTAATAATCATATTTTAACTGTACTACTATTTATGATAACTGACTAAAAAATTAAAACCTGTCTTCCTGCTGTCACAAATCTAGATTTCATTAGATGATTAGAAGAAACCACGACTGATCATGTTTCCTGAAAGTGCAACAGTAACATATGACATTGTAATTGTCTTAAAAAGTTCATGAAAACAGGTGCAGTCATATTTTACGTAACATATCATACAAACCTGTGACACTGAGATTGGCGTTGTAAAACATGAGTAATATCATAAAACATAAAACAATGTAGTTTATGTGTGTAGATTGCTTGTCACACGGCTGCTGCTGTGCCCATGGTGACATGCTGTGAATTAAAGAGCCCCTTTTGAATAAGGGAGCAGTAAAGTAGGATGCAAATTTAAAAAGGTCAAAACATTCATCTCCCTGATAAACCTGCATATACGCTCTCACCCCATCACTTCCAGCATCCCTCCTGACTGCTGTCCCTGTCCCCCACCTCCACCCCCTTCTTCTCATGGAGGATTGCATAAAACGAAATATTGCTTCCGTATTCATTTGCCCTCACAGTAGTCCTACATAATGGCTGCCAGCAGGTAAACAGAGAGATGTCTGTAGAGTCCAGCAAAAAATGGAACTGTGTCTGTTGGTCTTGTAAAAAGTGAAAGTGTGCTTTGACATTGAAGATAAAAGAAAGGGATGTATAATAGAAGCATTACCTGTTACAGTGTACGGGTAATAGTTCCAAGCCTTCTCCGTGACGAAGAATATTTTCGGCACAACTGCTCTGGCCCAACTGGGCAGCTTGCTGAAACACAGAGAGGAGTAGCTGGGTTAGGGAAATACGGCAGAAGAAGAATTGAAAAAGGAAGAAGAGCAAGAGGACTGAAGGGACAAATATGCTTGTGTGTCATACAGACAGTAGTCCAGTCCAAAAGTTTTTCCATTTTCCTCCTTGGACCTAACACACAGAATTGGCTGCAGTAAGCTTCCACCTCTTTGGAGTGACTGTGGAGGCAATACAATGGCAGCCATGATGGCTGGTGGGGAAGGTGATTACACTGATTACTCTGTAAGTTCCTGTAGATCTCATCAGACACAGTGTTAACTACAGAGAACTGGATTTTACTCAGCAAGAATTGATTCTTAATATGACATTTGCAGCCATGTAGCCAAGGACCACATTGGATGTCCAATTAAAATGAAAAATTATTAGTTAAAACAGGGAAAAGTGTAAAGACTGACTTGACTTCCAAGCCACAGATTTGAGAAAAATATGAAAAGCAGAGCAGATTTCTTTCTAAAACACTGATACTTTTATACAGAGCTGAAAATCTTGATTGGCAAAAGTTGCTCAGAGAAAAAGTAAGTGCGGACTGTCTGAAGATTGATTCCTATCTGCTGAAGCACTGCAGCCCAAATCAGAGCTGGTCCAGCTTTCTACTGACTAAATATCAGCCAATCAAACCAGACAGCCATAACTAGACACAGAGCCATTATTAAACGGTGGCCAATTTCACTTTCTGGATAGTCTACTTTTAAACCACTGATTCCCACAACACTACCCTCTTCCCTCCTTGTTCTGTGTTGCCCTTGGCCTCTCTCAAATGGCCTGTCAAACATCCAGGGAAGCATCCAGACACAGCAGAATGGTCACATGTCAAAACACACACTCACTCACTCACACACACGCTCACACACAGACAGACTTTTAGATGGTAACAGGTGGCTTGTGGGTGGAGACAAGCAGTCGTGGTGTCCGACAGTGTACCGCTCAAATTATCCACTACACTGACCTCATCTCCTGCTGCCCACACCCGCAGCCACACTCAGACATGCATGCCAGCAATCACACACGTGCACGCGCACATACACACATGCACGCACACACACACGCACACACGCACACACACACGCACACATACACACACACGTACACACTTATGCACGCACACTACAACAGCTCTCTCTTCTGAGTTTGTCAATGACACTTCACATTTCCCAAAGGCCCACTTACTTGTCACTTCCGACCACAAAAGCTCACCATCTCTGCCGCTCACTTTGGCTCTCCTTACTCCATGTTGCTCTCATCGTTTCTGTCTCATTGTTTTCAGGGATTGAGCGGCCCAGTTGTTTGTGTCATGGTTGATTTCTCAATCCATTCATTTTTACAGCAAAAAAAGGAAAATTCTCTTCTCTGTGAGATGACTGTTCAGGCTAAATATGAACAGACTAAAGGAGTGGAAGCAATTTTTAAATAACCAGAGGTCATAACAGAAAATATCTGCCTCCCTCTTTGTTAAGTCTCTTGGGCTGCTTTCTTTTGAAGCACAGCATGAAATGCAATCCTGTCTTCTAGTGTTGAAATAGAACTAACTTGATTGCCCGATTATGTAATGAATGTTGTCCTGGAAACAACTCAGGGAACATAATGGCTGAATTGTTGGATTCATTATGTGTAAGACTAAACTGTTGAAGTGTTTGTTCATTGTGGTCTTGCCTAAATGCCCATATGTCCAACTTTGGTTCACTTGTCCATGTCAGCAAGTGCTTGACCAAGACACTAAATCAGTATACATCTCCGCTTGCAGCTGACCTCATGTCCTGATCTCTGTATGGAAATCAATAGTTTTAAATTACATTACTTTGATAGGAGTTGACTATATTGATGGATCTGTGCCCCCGCCAGCTGTTAGTGTGGATTTATTGGACTTATTGGGCTGAGCTATGAAAGGCCAACCATATGTGTCTGTCCACAGGCTAATTGATTTATTGCTGCAGAAGTATCATGGAATGAGTAAAAAGGCACAGAAAAAGCATGGCCATGAGAAAGAGAGCCAGTGAAATATTTGAGATGTGTATGATTATGTAATTTTTATATGATGTTTATGCAGAGGGCACTCAGTAAACAACTGTTTAGCCATAATATTAACTTCTATTATGCCACAGCGGTATTAAGTAAGTTAACAAGGTGTGTCTAACTAATGGTCAGCGAGTGTATAAAATTTTATTTCCCAGACATTAACTAGCATTTATGTTCCCTTTTCTTTCAAGGCCCCACATCGATATTATTTTGGAAGGTTTTATGCCCTTATTTTAATTAGTAATTGGCAGAGAGGCCAGTAGAAACCAGGGAGAGAGAGAGAAGTGACCTGCAGCAGAGACCTCAGGCTGGAACTGAACCAGGAACTTTGCAATAAAATGGCATGAACGCTAACCACTCAACCACCTGTGCTGCCCCCACATTGGTACACATTGGGTGTTTTCATTTTCTTCAATCCATATGTTCTCTTCGTCTACATCTCATCTTTGGCATTCATTTAAGATTTAACAAAACAAACAAAAAAAAAGAGAGAATAGGATGCTGTACAAGACCTTCATTTGGATCCACTACATCACTTTTTCCATTGAAAAGTCAACATCCATGATATTTTGTACAAATGCTGCATAAAATGTTTCATGCGTACAGTGAGGGGCGTCATTGAGAGAAAATTCACGAATGAGAGTGAGCAGGCCATAATTCAAACTGCACACAACTCCGAATTCAATTGTAATCTACATAACAGAAAATCAAATACTCAATTTCACGCTTATCAAGTTTAACAGCGCAGGGCCAGCTAGGAGCCGGAAAATAAGCAAGCAGAGAAATGGAAAAAGAACCCCTAACGACATTTTCCCTCGCTCATTCCTGAAACGCAACAGCAATGCTTAGTATAGTTCACAAACCCTTACAATGTTTGCCTATTATAACGATGACATAATGGCATGATCATAATATTATTATCTTGTAGGTATCACAGCCAGAACATGGGACTATTAATAATAACACAGACAATTTAACCAGACAGTTGACATATGTTGAGATGATGAATGCATCATGAGACTAATCTAACACCAAGGTCTCCTCCAAGGATCAGTGGCAGATATGCAGTGATATGCATATCGCCTTTTCTTTATCAAATCTCTGTGAACAACTTTATCGGCAGCAGCCAGATGTAACAGAATCCCAATGTCTCAGGTGACATTAAATAAAACAGAAAAAAATATATAATATCAGTGTAATATGATGTCTTCAGCAGGGCATGTGGCTTTTCTGTGGTGAGTTTATTTTATGTGGTTGAAGAGAGACACTCACTTGTTGACGTAGATTCGTTTCTCAGTGAACTGGCCAGATCCGTGCTCGGGGTCCTCATATGGCTCATTCTGGACCACCTCCACGCCCTCTCCACGTTCGCTCTGTTCATGACTGTGTTTACTGATCATATACAGTTGGCCAATCTGGTACTGAAAAAAGAGACAGGACAAACAAAGAAGCCTGATATCAGATGGATTTTTCTTTAACTGAATGTAGTGAAGCAATCATGGAAGAAGGAAGAGGTCATCCTGACCATATTAACATTATTATCGCAACAAAAAGTCCTATCAGTTCTGCTGTGGCTGCTTTGAATGGAAAAAAGAAAGCCCTGCTGAAACTACAGGAGTCGACTCAACAGTATAATTTTATAGCTGCTGGAAAAATAAATGTAGACAGGAAAATACCAAGATTACTGATGTCAGTATATGGTCACGACACCTGGAAATAATACTGGGGGAAGTGACTAAAGCCTCACATCAGGTTGGGACCAACCAGCCCAACACTGTTAGAAACTTTAGCCAGTAAGGTGAACTTATCCCATGGCCCCTTGTGACAGAGCAGTCAAACCAACACCCACAGCCTTTCAATCATCACTGACTGGCCCACTTGGCCTCATGACAGTGTCATTCTTGGTTGCCTGCCTTGACAGACTGGACCAGGGCGTCACATGGCAACTATTTTCCATACGTTTGGAAAACAACAAGCGATGGATTGTGACTACTCCAGGACAGAGATTTCCATGTGCTTGTACACCTATTTCCAGGCTGTTGAAATTGATACCCGCCCCCATGCACACACACACTAACACACAGATCCAACCAAGGACAGCTAAGTAAAGCATATGGAAAAAAGGCAAGGACTGCTTAGGATGTCGACTTCAGCCACAAAAAGCAAGGAATGGAGAGAGGAGCGATGTGATGGTGTGGTTGAAAAAAGCTGCCTCAGTGTGTACCAGTAAACAAGCTCAGGTTGTAAATTATAATTATATGACATTGCCAGATTATTCCATCTACTGCGTCAAAGTATTCCCATCTGGAATGTTGATGGTGTGTTTCTGACTGAACAGCTGTTGAAGTTTCGCACAGCTTTTCTGTTGCAGACCAGAAGTAATACTGGAGGAACTGTGATAAGTCTTGGAGACAACATTGAAGGTTAGAAGACGACCAAATCAATCAATCAATTGGCAAAAAAGTCTCTGATTCTAACTTCTTAAATTTGTATGATTGATGAAAATGATTTTTTATTTTATTTTATTTTTTTCCTTCACTGTTGGTCAAATAAAACATCACATCATGCTTTAGGATGTCATACTCCGTTTATTTAATTGTTGCCAGGTTATTTATGAAGTTGTTGAACCAGCAAAATAATCATTTGAATAATCTATAATCTGCATATAAATCAGTGAATCTGTTCATAATTTGTGCATAAAATAGCGCGTTATCTGCTCAAGTCACATTCAGTCTTGCCATTAACGTGTGTCTTGTATTGTGTTATCACAAATCTATCATTTCACACCTGGCATTAAAATGTGTCTCCACAAACAAAGGATGCCAAAGGGAGGGAGAGTGTTCACTGTGCACAGCTCTACAATGAAATAAGGTTTTAGTTTCTTGAAACAATAAAATATTCTCTGTTCTGTATGAAACGGGGCTGGCAGACAATGTCAGTTGAGCACCTGGTCCATTAGTGTGGCCAAGGGGGCATTTGCATTCAAACTCCCACACCACCTATGCATGTCGCCTGAGTGATTGCATCCCCAGTGCATCTTCAGCACGTTCACACTTGAGCTTCTGAGCTGTCGGCTTGTATCGCCTGCGATGCATGTTAATGCCAGGTCTAAATACGGCCATGATCTATTAGCCTTTAGTAATGATAGAGGCAGATAATTCTCTCAGCAGCTCACCTTAGCTAAAAAAACAGTGAACATTGGATTTGAATATATCAGCTGAGATGATTGCTTGTTTTGCTCTGTGTCTACTGGATGTGTAAAGAAGCCTCTGGGGAACGGTCTTGGAAAATACTGCTTACGCATACCAAACACCTAAGCAGTATAAATAGCATTGAGAGAAACCAGCGCAGACACAGAATCATACGCTGACCCAATTAATATGACAAATCTTTGTGAGATTGCTATTTAAATAGACAGAAGTATTTGTATTTCTTTCACGTTATTTTGTCCATCCCTTGTAATTCACTCCAGCAGTGCAGTATACTAGCTGGTACTGTAAATTACGTTTGGCAAGAGAGATGGAGAAGGGGGAGTTCATGACATCCAGACAGGTAGAAGTGAGAGGACCTCGGAGCTCCACTCATGGCATCAACATAATGCACCATTTTCTTCTGTTTCTCAGCTCATTCAGGCATCAGGCATATTGTGTAGACGTGTCAGCCATTGTGCTCTCCTTCGTGCTTTCCCCTGCATTCAGCTCCTGTCTGCTGTCTACCTGAGAGCTGTGCATCATGAATGAGCAGCTGTTT
The DNA here is from genome assembly GCA_034769265.1 of Remorina albescens. Taxonomy (NCBI): domain Eukaryota; kingdom Metazoa; phylum Chordata; class Actinopteri; order Carangiformes; family Echeneidae; genus Remorina; species Remorina albescens. The sequence goes on from CM068493.1 coordinate 6,961,807, forward strand.
TCATTGTTGTCTTTAGAAATCTCTCTCCAATGACCAGGAGGGAAAAAATGGCCCTTACTCAGGTTAGAGTGGCTATGAATGATCTCTTATTGTATTTCTGTTTAAAGACAGTACGGCCATTGGGCAAGCTTATTGCTGATAGCATATTTTTCTCTGCTACCCTTCTGCTTCCCTACCCTGTCTGACCTGTTATTAGATTAATCTGCATTCTCATTTATTTAATTTTCCCAATTCCCTTCAGTCTTTGTGACCATGCACTTTCCCTTTGAGTGACACCCACAAATGAGATAACCCAAGAAAATAAACAAAGACTTGAATTTGATGCTTACTTTTGTTTTCTTTGAATTCCTCTGTTCAACCCCACTGTTTCACCTCACACACTCTGCAGTATTATGCAGAAAGTACATGTAAAGAGAGTTGGAAGACATTTGGGAGTGTGTGGAGAAAAAGAAAGCCATGAAGTGAGTAATTTTAAAAAAAAAAAAGTAAACTTGAAAGGAATATTGAATGTGAAGCAATAGTTATATCTTACCCTAAAGGCAAAAAAAAAAAGACTGTGGCACATAACCGTTCACGAAAAATGTGTTTCTAGACTCATGAATCAAAGGAAGGAGGAGGTCTTAGTTAGTGAGCTTTCGAGGTGCTTGTTCACAAATGTTGATAAATATACAAAGAGCCATATTTTCTCTTGTTACCGGTGTTCTTGCCAAGATAAGAGATTACAAGCTAATTAGCCACCTTTTCACTATTAGTTGATGTAGATGTGTGCAGTACAACACACAATGTAAATAATCAGCTTCGTCATTCATTTAAAAATGTTATATGTATTGTGCATAAAAGAAAAAATACATGTTTGCTGCCACTAATCCGAGCATTTGAGTAACGATGAAATGTTAAATACCATTTAAAAATCACAGCTTTGAGTTTATTTTGTGACTAAACCCTCTTCTGGCTCTCTGTTCCAGCACAACAGCGGGTGGTTAGGAGCTGTGGTCATGGTGTTACAGCCAAGGACTGAGCTAGTGTTAGTTTACAATGTACAATAAGAACCCTGACTGCACACACACACAAAAAAAATACAATAGACAATCCCAGGCTAAGATGTAATTAAAATTAAAATTATTCCATACAAAATATTTATAATTTTGTCTCACCTTGCCATTTAATGGATAAATTCTCTTAACAGCAGACACAGATTTAAACACCATGTCTGTCACAGCAGATGGACACAGACAGTAGCCAAATGAAAATGTCCAAAATATAGATAGAGACATATTTATTTTTCCATCCAAATGTCAATCCTGATTTATCAAATTATATGCTAACAAACACACACCATAAACCGTGTGGTAGCAGCAAATTAATCTTCAAAATAATAGAGCAGTTGATGACCACATATGGATGTGCAGGTGCACAGCACACATGTCGATAAATTCAGCTTCAGCAAACTTGTAAAATCTTCCAGCAGATGGATCACACAAATGCACACTGCACCCAAAGTGCCTCCAGGCTGTGTGCGAGGGCTACCTCCATTCTCACAGACGTGATGGAAAAAAACCAGAGAGCTACTAAATATCAAGCATCAGAACGTAGAACCCCATTAAACGAAACATTAATGGGGCTTGGTGCTCCACATTCTCATACACTGCTAGAAATGACATTTCGCTGCAGGCTAAAACTGCGAGTCTCACACACGATGTGCACTACTGGAGAACATGTAAACAAGATGAATCCACAGACAGTCTAGTTAATCCAGTTAATTTTGTGCTGAGTATTACAGTGACATCTTGGTCCATGTCCAACTTACAGAGGAAAGTTGAAGTGGAGACAGAAGCCTGTGAGGAGAAGAGGGAGGGGAAAAGAGACCTATCTGTACATCAAGCAGGTCATTAAATGCATCATAGGAAAACAATTCTGTAGGCTGCGTACACACACACAGCGTCATGATTGCAAATATTAACACTTACATAATTTCACACAAGTACAAAATACATAGCATTGGGGCAAAAAAAAAAAATTACAGCCAGGCTGTTTTTGATTAATGAGACCTGTCCTTGAGTAGTGGGAACAGCTCATATGACTCAGCACAGCCAGAACAATCTGAAAAAGGTCAGGTCAGTTGAGTAAAAATTAAACATTCATGAAAAACGTAATTTAGATCTGCTTATTGAGATGAATCCTTCACAGGATGATGAAAACCATTTCCCACACACTTTCTTTCTATAGGCAAGTAATTCCTTGCTTTCTGAACTCAGACAAATTTTGCATCCCTTGGAAGTTCTCTCAGTGGCAAGCTGTACCCCCATAAGGACTGCAAAGACCAAGAACACACAAACTCTGCAGACTCTTCAAAAATGTGTGCAAACTACAGAGAGAGACACGCAGTATGACTGACTGCATTTTCTCCATTTATGCCTATTCAGCAAAATGGGATAGTGAGCATTAACTCACCTGTAATGGTAAAGAGATAAATTCACATGCCATAGTGGTGACACAGACAAAGCAGGACGATGCCAAGGATGGCAGCCTGCTGGGAGAAGAGATGTGTTGGGATGTGCTGTGGTGGCTCATCACTGATGTATGCTGTGCCACACAAGTGGCACACTGGCTTTTCCTAATTGCATAGCCTCACTTGAGTACTCAGTCATTCAGTCCAGCAGCCAAGAGAAATTGAGACTGACAGGTCTGAGCGCAAGATAACTTGATAAGAACAGGAGGTTCAGATTCTGCCCAAGAGTACTCCTTTTGCATTTTAAATTGTTCTTGCCTGCTACCTCGGGTCAGCCTTACTTAAAGGAGAGACTGTGGGCTCTTTAAGTCAAGTCTCTGCTGCAAGAATGCAATACGCAGTACCTGATAAGGAAAAAACATGATAAAAATTTGTGCAGGTAAAAATGAACATGTTATTATGTAATTATGATTGGATAGAAGTTGATCATATGACGGCCCCCAAACTTACAGAGAGGCATTTTTAAAGCCACAAAAGAGCATGTTACATCAAGACGTGTGAAGGGGTGTAAATTATTAATGCCAATTGCATGATGTTGGAAGAACACTCTCCTGATGTGCTTCCTTCTCTACCCATTTTTCCGCCGTATTCCTCTCCCACCATCCTGCATCTCTGCAGTGTCTGAGGTCACTGAACCAAAGATTACGTAACATCAAGATCACACACCATGCAGCACTCCACTATGCATCGCCTTTCCTCTCTGCCTGACTGCGCACTTGGCAGTCTGCGGAAGTGGTGTGTTTTATATGCATGCCTGAAACGGAAGAGAAAAAGAATGTGGAGAGGATTGGATTGAGGTGTTAAAAGAGAGGTAGGGATAATGAAAAAAAAAGAAAGACAACGCTGCTGAAGAAGGATGTCGACAGACTGTTGAGACAACACTTGGTGGAGTAAAACTGTCTGTATCTTACCCTCTCCACTACTCTTATTCCTCTTCTCAGCTATTCTCCTCTAACCTTCTCTCTCTCTCCACTAACTCCTTCACTCTTCCTAGCTTTTGATATTTTGTGCTTGTCTTGAAGAGCCCCGTTTGAGAGCATCATAATATAATTAATGAAAATAATGCATCCTTGACAACATGTGAAACATTTTTTTTAATCACACATTACCAGACAAACACAGCAGTGGTTATAACCTGCTCCACCTTCCTGAAACATTATTATTTTATTAACACTTACTCTATTATTATTATTGTCATTAAGTCTGTTCAATTTTCTTTCATTTTGAGTGCAATATCAATGAGGCCTGAAGGACTTTCATTATACATTATACCTGATAAATGTTAACATTTCACTGATTCCATCGTTGATGTACTATACTGATGTTCACATCAAATTGGCTTATACTTACACTTATACTGGTCCAAAAGCCCGCTGACATCAGGCCTATGTCAGCAATATATGTATTAAAAAAAAAAAAGATGGTACAATTGTAAGTGACACACCCAGACAGACATACTACTTTTCAGTTCAGACCATAAACACGAGGAGATCTGTCATCTGTCCAGCACAGTATTGATAAACCTGAAACACTGCGGCCACAGTTATGTTAACTTGTGTATCCATGCCAGCTTTGGTCTAAAAGGGGCAAAAGCACAGGATTTAACTAGTTCTCATACAAGCTGTACAAATACAGAGTACACATAAAAACAAGTTTTACATGAGAACCATGAACATGATAACAAAAATTAGCAGCTGTGTAAATTTTTAATTGATGCCATTTGTGTCACAAACATGACATCCACATGGAGACATTGACACAAACTCTCTCATACGTCATTTTGGAGCTGTATTGATGTGTAGCCAACCATGTCTGCAGAGTCCTTACTCTGCCAGTAATACACAATATCCATTCTACTATGTGCTCATCCACATTGTTTCAAAGGCAATTTCTTTTTAAAAGCCAGATTTGGATAAACGAGTCTGACATAAGCCCCTTGTCGCTGTTGGCTGCATAGAATACTAGCCTCTCCAGCAGCCCTTTACTGCCTCAATTCTATCTGCTGTGCAGACCCAAAGCTGATGGGAAAGGGTTAGGGTGAAGGCCCATTCAAATGAGCTGCTGTAAAATGAGGAGCATACTACCTAAGAGGTCAACATGATGATGGTTAAGACAAAGTTGTAACTAAAGAAGTCAAGCCAAGGAAATTGCTTGTGATTTATTTGTGCCATAAATGTAACCAAAGGTGTTTATGGGCCTTATTTATTTGGCGATATCGCGCCTTTTCTGTTCTTGGGAACAGGGTGAGGAGTGGAGGAATAAAGAAATCTTAGCAAAAAGGTACTGTCCGGGAAGCTTGGTTCAAGGCAAAGCAATAAAGACAGCAGATACTCCTGTCATTATATAGATGATTAGAAATTTCAGAATTAAAGTCTGATAAATTTAAATAGGGACTTATTCCCTTGTTTTGAAAAATCTGTCATTCTAGCAGTCAAATAGTACGACCAAGCGTCTGTATAACAATCTGAGTACAGTAATCCCATTCTTCCTGGTTCAGACTTGTACACTTATAAGGTACTGCTGTAATTTCCCACAGTGCAAGTCAAGATCATATTTCACATATTCCAATGCTTTATTGATTATTAATCGATTTTAAAACTAATATTTACCTATTACCTCAATTGCAATGACAATGGATTGTAATGGCATATATTTAGTGAGTTCAGTTTTATTAATAAGCCACCGCTATTGATCAATATATAGTTTAAAGCAAGTTCCATTTATATCCTCATTAATAGAAAAGTGAAAATGAAAGCAGTTTTGCTCTTAAATGGACACAAGATAAAGGAATAATTATTATTGCAGGCTTTATCGTGCAACCCCTTTTTTGTTTAAGTATAGGACACATGACAAGATGGGCTGGTTAATTGGAGCTCAGTGAGCCCCCTCCTGCTGTCATTGCCATTGATCAGGTTGCATAGGAGGCACCCAGGGGAGAGCGCTGCAAAGTAAGATTAGAGCCTAGAGAAGTGTGCTAAAACAAGAGCCATCTGTACCTGCGCTTGTGGGAAATGATTTCATATTAAAGAAAACTTGATTCCATAGTCCGTCCCGCTCACAGTAGACACACGCATAAACACTTGCAGGATGTCCAAATGCATTTACATGGCAGCAATCAGTATTTGATGAGGTCAAAACTGAACACTTGATTAATTAAAGCTCTGGTGAATAAGAGTGGAGTGAGGCTTTACATTCTTCATATTCACAACCAAATAGTGGTGAAAGCAGCTCTTGAAAAAGTCACATAGCAACAATTTGAAGAGCATCAAATAACTTCAGATCACTGGGGTCTGCTGAAAAGCAACTGGCACAACATGGAGAAAGAGGATTCATGCTGCTGCCCACCTGCACTCATGGTGCTGACTACCTGCATGTTGACTCAGAGAAAATCAGGCAATAAGTACACTTTGGAGAGAAAAAAGTGTTTCTGGAAATACAAAAGGAAAGATACATCCTATGTCCTGGACTACGTGTTATCCAGCAGGGGGAATGGTATAATCACATCATGCTCACAAGACGGGGGGGGGGGGTTATAAAATATTGTTTGCCATGTAGAATCTACAGTTTGTACACATCCTCCTCCTAGGAAGACACAATTGTCTCTATCTTCGTTTGACAAAGATGCATCACTCAGGCAATTGGCACAAAGTAATGCAGGAAACGTTTAGGAAAAGGTCACAATTACTCAAGATAATGAGAGGATTTTTTTTTTTCTTCTGTACTTATTTGATGTTGCTTCAGTGCCAAAGCTAAGTGGATATTCAGTAGCAGATCCAAACACTTGATGCACATTTGCTTAAGGTGCACAATTTGATGCTTAAACTATTTATCAACTGTGTTTCTCTGTGAAGCTGGAAAAAAAAGGGGGGAGGCTACCATCATTTCATAAGAATGTTTTCTTGTTTGTGTGTGTAGCTTCCGTGATTGTGAGTTTTAAAGGTTATGTTCGGCCTGACTTGCATGAAAAAAGCTGTCTCTTCATTGAGTGCAGAAAGGGACACACTTGCGGAAAGCTGTGATTACAGTTTTCTACTTTGTATCGTGCGACCGGCACAGAGAAGGATGAAATATATTGTGACAGCTTTCCAAAGAGACAAATTCCTGTCTTTGGGTATTATTAACTATTATGGGTTGTATGATGATGGAATGGATATGGGTCTGTTATTTAAACTGTATCATATTTTATGATCCATAACCTCAAGCCACACACTCCCAACAAACACAGACTCCTTACTGACACCAGAAACTAAGTAATTAACTCATTAGGGATTAAGTGGCCACAGAGTTTAGTAAATCCTGGAATTTTCCCTGATTTCGATCCAAAATGGATATCAGCTATATGGGCTGATTTTTATTTGAATAGGCCATATGACACACAGACACACACAGATACACACACACACCAGCACTAATAAAATCATGTTAGACACACTTAAATTTAACAAAGACCATCTGTTGTGTTGAAGGTCCCATTACCATATTGAAGCCCCGAACTTTATCGCTGCATGTTCACTGTTCCATGTTAACAGCTGCTCAACAGATTTACAGGTCTTTCAAAAACGCATTAAAATCATAAAAAATTGTGTGAATGTTGTACTAATACTTGAATGTGAAATGAAAATTTGTAAATTCCTCTGTTCCTCTGTTTCTGAGCTACACACACACACACTTCACACGCGCACACAAACACACACATACACATTCAATGACTTCATCATCAAAGAGATTTCTGATCATCAGGGATCTGCTGACGTTCCCATAGCAACCATTTGTACCTGTTATTCTGGTATGTGCACCATTGTGTTTGTTAGAGAGAGAGTGTGTGTAAGCGAACAGGAATGAGAACACTTTGACAGATTGTGGGTTTGGTAAAGAAGAGCTACATGTGAAAAATTTAATGGCACATGTAACAGACCTTTAAGATAGACATGTGGATTGTGTCTTGGTGGTGTCAGTTCATACCAGTGTGTTAGAGAGTACAGTTCCTGCTTATGACAGTGAACCCTCACAAGGAATCAAGTGCTGATTGTGTGGCTGGAAAGAATGTTTTTATATGTGGTCCAAATTTAAATCTTCCTACAAGATTGAAATTATGCATATTTGCACATAAGAAAACACACATACCCATTCTCATGTGTGTTTGCCTGTTTTATAGAATAATGGGAATATAATGTATGGAATTATATTAGAAATGTTTCCAGTAGGATGCAGTGTAACAATTTTCTTTCTGCTCAGCTAGAAAAAGTTCCTTTTACTTTCTGAGAGAAGGCTCTAAAGCTTAATATGAGACTGAAATTATATATTTAAATGAATGTTCTCTTGAAGTTGGAAGATGTATTCGTATCTGTAAATTTATCCATCCTGGTTGAATCAGTTTAATTTTTAAGATGGTAAATGACCCTCCAACACCCATTATCATATACTAGGGGCTGATTACATATATAATGCATCACTAGCGGGAGTGCACAATGTGTCCTTATATATTGTGATCACATTATAGCTTGGCATGTCCAGCTGCTCCCTCTCCCATCCCGCATCTCTCCTAACACCTGTCCCATAACTCTGTCAACACAACCAGAATATGTCAGCAGAGGTTCTATTCTCATTGTGGCTCCTTGTTCAGACACGATGCTGACAGCAAATAAGGTTTAGTGGCACCGGAAGAGAGAAAGTAGCTACAAGCAGAAATGGAGGGACAGACAATTAAGAGTTTCCTGCCCTGAAAAGGTGAAACTTAAGCTCTACAGCACCCAAGCATCATTTTTACTACTGAACAAAAGAACTACTGCAGAATACCTACACTTAACTTCAGTACTTAACAATACTATAAGTATTAGTTCGGTGTTAAACTGTATTATGTGGTTCGTTTATGTGCATTCATTAAAACACTGAAAATTATAAAACACATGAACATTTCTGGAACACCAGGGAGACGAAGAAGCAAAAGGGCCCGCTATGAAAACACAGCAGCAGAGAAAGTGACAGGTGCAATACATAAGGGAGACAAAGGTAATTGGAGAATTGTATTCATTTATTAGTTCCAGTCAATACTGCCCCCACCCTCCAATGATTCTTTCATGTCTCACCTGTCCACTTCCCACACCTGTTCCCACAACCTCCAGTCCCTGCACCAACTGTTCCTGAGCTGCTCCCAGTTTAGTCCTGAGCTCTCTACTATAAACAGAAAAATGTTGACCTTCCATCTTTACCACATCATTAATGTTGATGCATGGCCTTTCCTGTGTGGCCATTTCTGCTTGCTGGTTTGTTCTAGTATGTAACCTTCTAAACACTGTCAGCAAACTGCCTTGATACCTTAATTCTGCCAATGTGAAACGGAGCCTTTCAGCAATCCCAATGATCTGTGGCCTTCTTTTTTCTGTGGGAAACTCATGTCTACTGCACTGTAGTAGATTTACTCTACCATGCTATGTTTAAGATTACTGGGGGCATGAAGGGGATCGGGGCATCTAAGGTTAGTTGCAGCTACATTGTTTCTTGGACTACTTCTTCTATCAAACATTAAACATGTATTAGTTAATTATAGTTATTAGTAAAAAGTCAACAGGTTAAAATGTGAAGTTAGAGGGAGAGAAAGAGAAACAAAGAGAGAGAAATGGAAAGGCTGATTTTTTTTTTTTTTTTTTTTAAGACCACGTTTCTGTGATGCCACTGTTCACTAATCCAGTGCATTGCATTAATAACCTGAAATTGAAATCGCTCCTGAAAGGAGTTTAGCCTTACCAACCACAATTAAATGCACTGATGAATTAATTGCCAGTGTTGCAGGACCTCCATGATGTAACCATACTCTGAAAGAAAGGTTTTCAGCTGGAGAGGTGCAGAAAATGAGCTTTTATCAAGCAGCCATAACATAAGATTGAGTGTGTGAGTGCAACCTTCAGAATACTACCAGAGTTTCAATTATCCTCACAGCAGGGATACATTTGGAGCTCTCCTATTAGCCAGCAGGCTGGCAGCTGGATAACCACAGAAGTCAGGCAAATGGAAGCGGTTCAAGTAATGGTATGCAGATAAAAACAGATGATACACTACAGGTAAAGAAATGACTGAATACTATCAGCAACAACCAGAGGAGAAACGTAACAACGCCTCTTGCTGAGAGTGCACACTGAGTATAGACAATTTAACATGTGACTGTAAATCAAAAGGAGAAAGGTCAGATATAGTTCTGGAAAAGTATTAATAGCTGTAAACAGCATCAGTTAGTATCGCAAGTGGTCTCCGGAGATCCAAAGACAGCTTCAACCCTATCAATGACTTAAATTGCAATTAAACTCCATTCTAATTCAGACTTAGATTACTGCTTTCATTAAAAGATGATGGGAAGCACACGCTTCTTCTGTCTTTCAAACGAGTAGAAATGGTTTCCCGATGAATTTGTGCTCAAAAGCTCATTACTCAGGATCTGATTAAGCAACCAGTCAGACACTCTCCATTCTGTAACCTGTCAATGGTTGATTAATTGCAGGATAATATGCATCTTGAGGAATGATTTAGTGAAAGCTCACTGTAATCTGAAAATAATTGTCAGGGTTAAGCTTGTACAACTATTTACTGAAGTGTAACTTCAGTATAGCTGAACATACATTAGACATTAGAAAATAATATGGCGAAGTAATTTGTTCTTGCAGGGGAAAGTTTGCAGTACAGTAACTTTCTGGAATAAAAACATACATACAATATAAAGCATCTATAAATAGAGCGTGAAAAGTGTGTCTGAATTTTTGACTGATACTGTGTATGAATACAGAGCAGTATTTCCCCTCTTAATAATCTGAGGCTCTGGACGTGTGTTGTGTTGAGCACGTAATTTACAGTCTTCTCTTACTGGACAGCCATTTGCTGACATATCCACTACTTCTGCACGCAAAAGCAAATGTTTTTCTATCCCTGTAACTCGTTAAACATGATGTACCGAAATGGGAAGCCTGGGATGCTCCGTTTTGTTTGAAGAACATTCACAAAGAAAAGTATTCAACAATTTCTTATTTCAGTTTGTCTTTTCTCTGGATGTTTTCCTGCCATCAGATGAAGATGTCAAACACTTGAGCCTTTTGGAGTGTATTCTCTGTGTTAAAATCACATCACAACTGTATATCTGTTTAACCTAAGAAACACATAAGCTTATAGAAGAATTACCAACCTCAAAAAATCCATTAGGCAGAACAAAATAATGCTGACTTAGTCAGACAGAGACCCAGTGATGGGCTGGTGACCTGTCCAGGGTGACCCCGCCCTCGCCCAATGTGAGCTGGGATATGCTCCAGCATCCCCCGCGACCTGGAAACGGACAAGCGGGAGCTAGAGAGAGACAGAGAATGCATTCATGTCGAGAAGGTATTCATTCATTCATCTTCTATCTCTCTCTCTCTCTCTCTCTCTCTCTCTCTCTCTCTCTCTCTCTCACTCTCTTGCTCTTTTGGGCTCATCCTTTGACGTCTGGCAGATTATCTGTGAGTTAGCATGTTTTTGTCCATCTGGTGTATGTGAGCCAGGTCACTGTCTGCCTGAGCTACCAAGTCCTTGGGAAGCAACCAAGTAACAGGGTTCTCAGTAGCTGCAGCACAGAGCCTCCACTCTAGGGATGTAAACAAGCTCTTGGGTTTGGCCCTGGATGCACAGTGGGACCTTTCGGTATGCAGGAACAGAAACAAACATGACCTTACACTGACGATGATGTCACCATAAACAAAACAGGTGTCCATCTCTGGTGTTGTGGTACGCCTATTAATGATTTAGTGTAAGGACAGTGACTTGACTGTTCTTTCTGCCTCCATCTATGACTGCTTGTTATATATTTGAAAACATTTTTTAGGATTTACAAAATGTAATCCTTTTTCAGTTTTTCTGTTTCTTTTGAAGTGTCAACTTTCTGTCCCTTTTTTTTTTCTGACAAAGAAGGAATTCGGACTCAAAAGGAAAGATATGACAGCGAATTATATTTTCTGGCAGATTTTAATTTTCCTCCTGTGGCTTCAAGATAACTGACATGATCAAAAAAGATGCCAGCATTTGTTGAAAGGCTTTGTGTTCCCACTGCGACAGGCACATACTCTAGTTTGTGGCATTCTGTTAGAGAGATTGAAACCTTTTCTGATCAGTGACATGTTTGTGAACGTGCATATTCATGAGAACACTTAGCTTGGCCACGACAGCAGAAGGAAGACAATATGACTAAACCTAATTAGATTTTCATTTTAACTGTGATACATAACATAGCTCTGTGGCCAGACCTAGCATGAATCTCTTCAGATATTGCATTGAACAAAGTAACCAAACAACAGTGTGTTGTCAGAGAGCTTCCCCACCTGTACACAGTTTGTGATTTGCTTATATGACCGAGGTACTGATGACAGCGGGGCCTTTTCAAAAATAAATTATTATACTTCCATTTGCATAGTATAATATGTAATTTGCACTGGTCAAAACAACACCACTGTTTAAAGGTACTGACTGTACTTCCATTACGGTGTTTTCATTTAGAATCTTTTTTTTCATTATACTTTATGTCTCTATTTGAAAATCATTTTCTACCTGCAGCCCAAAACTGTTTTATAAGAGAAGAGAGAGGAAACACATTCACAGTGACTGTTTAGTCACCTCCAGTTTTGTTAAGAAGCAAGATCACATCGGCCACTATAGCACACACGCACAAATACACAATCACACTATTTCATTTGTCAAATCAGTGACAGATCAATAGATTGGTTTAGGCCTCATTATTATCATCACAACAGATGTGATAGCCTTTAGCTGGCCACAAAAGGAGACAGTGTATTCCATCACCGCTGCAGCAAGCAAAACAGAGGATACAATCAATATATAGATAAATATAAACATGAAACTGCCTGAAATGATTTCAAGGTTTGTGACCAGGATGATCCAGTTCAAGTCATCTCTCTGATCGCAATTGTAGATGATTAACTTCATTGTATCTCTACTATACAATGGCCTTAGCTTGACTACAGCAAAGGATTGTATCTTAACAAACAATACAACTGACTATAACACTGTTTGAACGTTGTAATGATGAACTACTAAGGTAACATACTTATTTCAAAATGTACTGACTCCATATAAGTGGCATCCAAAGTCCCATCAGGGTTAAATGGTGTGTAAAACCTTTTATGACACAGTCAAACTCAATAAAACACTTGAGCTGGAACATCTGTTGTGTAGGTTCAGGTAGCACTGGAATGAGGACTGTTTTTACAGCATGAGGAGAAGAAAATGCAATCCCAGCTACAAATGATTTAGGCTACACCACACCACTGTTGTAGAAATACCTATAAACGTTAAACACAGATGTCCATTTTAAATTTATTATTGAAATAAAAAGCTGAGACAAATAGAGCGGATGAAGGTGAGCCAGGAATAGAACCAAGCAGAAACCAATACATCCAAAATGTAACTATGCATCCTATTTACGTCTTAAAATATCAAAGTACAACAGCATGACTTGATCCTGAAACTGTGCCCTGAAAGGAACTTCAGCCAGGGGAGGCTCTGCTCATTTAGTATCTGTGACAGGGTGATCTAGACTACACACAGTAGTTGCACAATCCCCAATCAGTGGAAAGGCGACAGCACTTGTGTTATGACTGTGAACTAATAAGAATACAGTTGTGTTTGTAAGAGAAGAAACAGATTTAGAGCTATGAGAAGTGAAGAACGATGCAATGTCTGTCTGTAGCAACACCAGATACTCACAAAGCATTCAAGCCAAAGATAAACAAACAACGCTGAATGTAAACTGGATGAGGGATTTCACTCTTACTACGCAGAGGAACCAGTGTGATGTGCTTCTGCACACAGGCTGTAATAGATTCCTCCTGAACAGTCCAGTCAGAGAGAGACAGCAGCAGCTCCACCCTGCGGCGGCCCCTACAACCCCCCCCCCCCCCCACGATTTCTGAGAGTTGAATGTGTCTTTCGTGCGAAAACAGACGAGCACATCACCGACAACTTTTTAATGACCGCTGGAGCAGCAAAGTGAGCTCCAAAGCAAACGATCAGGGAGTGAGCGGTGTAAAATCAGCAGGCAGCAGGTTGAAAACATCACGGAGACCAAGAAAACTTCCCCTACCTCCTCCACGGTGAGAGGCATGCAGATGCGGTACTCCTTCATCAGCATAGTCCTCCTGGCAGCGACGACGGCAAAGCTCACAAACACAAACCGATGTAGATGCAGGTTGACGGGCTTCGGTCTTGGGTGCAATCCTGCAAATCAGTTATTTAAAATGAAATCATCTGCTCAGTGAAACGAAGGCTCTCAAATCCAGAGATTCATTAAATCCCTCTCAGCAGCACCTCCTACAGTACAGCCGGTCAGCGGCACAAAAAGTCTCAAGAAATGACACCAAACTCCGTAACAACATCAAGAGCGGCTCCCTGTGACTGCTCAGGTCCCGGACCAGAGCTGTGCCCCCCCCCGGATCCTCACACAGAAACACGCTTCATTTAAACTGAGCTCACTTAAAAAGCCGCTCCACAAATCCTCCCAGCGTGTGTTTGTCTTTGCGCTGTTGAGTTACCGTCACAGCTCCGGCCGTGTGCGGAGCAGCCGCCTAAAAAGCACCACGGAGGCAACACGGGAAATGAGAGGGTTCGACCCCCTTCGTAAAAGCACCACTACAATGCGTAACACAACCCTTACCTGTTAGTTTCAAGAAGTATGGCAAAGTAACAGCAGGCTGGGTGTGTTTTGTACACAAGTACCCGGAATTATATTATTATATATCTGATTCAGTTTTGGCATTTGCACCGACCATACAATAAGACCTTTTTGTTTTTGTTTTTGTTTTTTTTTTAATGCATAACCGGAAGTCCATGTTGTTTTTGGGTTTTTTTTTGGTGTTGAAACACAACTTGCTCCATCTGAAGGATCTCATTGTTTCCAAATCATACTCAGTACAACAAACGACGAGGGGAGAAAAATGTAACCAAGTTTTAACGCTTGTGATTATGCAGCGTCTTTTTCAGTGACAGTGCTGAGCAGTATTGTGTAGCTGTGGTTCATAAGTCATTTTTTTGCAGGTTATAAAAAGATCTTTTGTTTGGCTTATGAAGCAGCTGTGGCTAAATGAAGGTATTTAATGATATTCCCAGGATAAGACAGCAGGTCTATTTAAGGATCGTTCCCTCCATGATGCTTCTGCCTCGGACTCTGACCTCTGACCCCCCACAGCTGGAGATCTGACCTTGGTGCTGAATTGGAGCTAACCGTGGTTCTGAAAATATAAAGATTCCTCTGCTTGAAGAAGAGTTTTGCTCACAGCTATAACTACTAATTAAAAAACAACCCCTGACTTTAATTAGCCTAATTACTATCTCCTCACCAGTTAGTGCTACACCATTCGTAAGAACTTTTAGGTTGTTGGGTGAAATTGCTGATTCATTAATATTATTTAATAAAGTACTTAAAAAAAGTTTTCATTTTCCAATATGTGTACTGTTTTATCAGGCAGTTAATGTAATAATTGTAAGTCATTAATAAAGGGTGATGAACATTTCATATGCAATCTCCATATGTGGACATGTCATTTACAGTGTTAGGAACTTTACTTTTAAAATTAGTTACAGCATTATAAACGTAACTAGTTACCGGGGAAAATTACTATTGAGTCACAAATGTACCATCATATAAAGAAATCTATATTTCTTTACCTTTAATGGAACTTTAAATTCAACGCCGTTAATCCCCTCACTGGTCATTTATCTTTTTAATAAGGCAGCAGCAATCGCTAGAACACCATCTGTGATCGTAAATGTTAATTAGCCCACTTACTGACATAATTGTGTTGTTAAACATTTTGATGCGTTGTTTTAAACCATTAGCTTTGTCCATATTCTCTGCAGCATTTTTTCAGGAGGTCAGAGGTCACACTCCTCAGGGAAGTGAACCAGGAGCTACAGGAGAATCTGGATTAGGATAAATAAAAGAAACAACCTGGCAACCCAAAAAGTTTTCTTTTTTCCTTTATAACAGAATTGTGATCCCTTAACAAATGATTCAGAAAAACTGAGACAGGAATTAACTACAGATTCTAAATATTGTTATGTTAGCTAATTTAGTGCTATATGTTTTACAGTTTAACTACGAAGGCTAACCACTTTAACTAGCTACTCTTACAATTTGACACACCTACCTGGAGGATTAATCACCTTTACAGTGGCTGTAAAAGCTACTAGTTAGTGAGCTAACGAGTTAACATGCCTGGATTCTTGATTCTATGTTTGGTCTTTTTCTTAAATCTTTTTTTAAATTATAGTTTTAGTCTTTCAGCAGATTAACTGTTTTCTGTCAGTGCATTACCTACCAGCCTGTTACTAAGCAGCATTCAGACTACAGAGTGTCTAATGGAGTCAAACTCTGTTGCTGATAACTTTATTTGACAGCCTTTAATTTTATTAATAAAATGCACAGATATTGAAGGCTTCACTGCACTCACTCACTTATCTGTTGTCGTTATTGTTTGAAAGGAGAATAGTTTGTGACTGACAAGGCTCTACATGGCGGTGGAGGCAATAGGCACAGTCAAATAGACCATTAGGCCTATTAAACTTATATATTTAGTCTTTAATCTCTTTTGGTGGGTTAATGGAGCAGTGAGGCACAAAATCTGATATGTGGTACACGTTTCAGACGGTAGATGTCACCAGAGATCTTCATATGAGTTAGCAATGGACTACTGAAACCATGTTTCACATCAGTCAAATGTCTGAAGTTTTTAAGAGATAACTATATATATATATATATATATATATATATATATATAATATACCAGTAGTCTGAAAGGTTAAAGCCCATGTCTCCCTTTAACTCATAAAAACCGAATTAAAAAATTCTAAGGTAAAAATAAATGAAGAAATTGAAACTAAATGAATTTACCAGTTATTATTTTTATATACATCCAATCAGTGGACTGACCTTCCCCTTTGTTTTGTAAAGAAAGGAAACTTAGGGGATTTATTGTGTCTGAACTGAAGAGGGTGCAATGCAGCTACATGTGTTGATAATTGCTGAATAGGTATCAGTAGAAATGAACCCTTCTTTAATTGTCATATTTTATCTCATGAATTTCTTTAGAGCTGCCTATTTATTTCAACATTTTCTTGAGCTTGTGAATCTTGCCTGGGCCATCACAGTCACCCTTAACTGTCATTTCTGAATGACATGTCAGATGGTGGGAGAATCAAGATGGAGGCACCTTTCTATCTTCTTTTAGTCACTTCTCCTTTGTAGGCATCAGTTCCATGTCAGATTCTGAGTTGGTTGTTGAGAAGAATCTGTGGTTGTTGAATGTAACCACATAGTCCAAAGAGTCAGTGAAAGTTGCTAAAGATCAATCTCGACCTGTTTTAGAGTGTTTTACAAGTAGAACTGTTCGTAAACTTTTCCCTCTTTCATGTTTTGAGCTGCTTCTCTCACTCTGCTGACATTTGTACATTTACATATATTGAACATTTCATGATTTTTGGTTTGACTTGCAGCAAGTTGAACACATTACATTATTCATAAGATATTTTAGTCTCATATCGATGACCTATTCTACACTGAGGTAAATATACATATCTGCTCACAGAGACACTCAGAGATGGTCAAATCTGTTTATTGTAGCTGGTGTCAGAAGCGAGGAGAAACTGTTGCTAAGAAACCTGGCTATCTAATCTACTGCTGCTCAGCATCATTAGCTGGCCTTTACTGTCAGTTTTTAAACCCTCAGTCCAGTCGCTCCACTGTTGTGGAGGAGGGAGCTTGTTTCACAGTTTGTTCTGTGGTGGGGGGTCGTGCCACAGTCAAGAATAATAAGCAGTTCACTGGACCTGTCTGGCAACGGAAACATTGAGGTTAGATGAGCGCCACAGGGCCGTTTCATAAATGCTTTAAATCCCATAGGATAGACAGGGAAAGGTGTAAATGTCTTCTGTGCTTCTTTTGTGTGATTTTTATGGAGCTTTAGTGAAGGCTGATTTAATCAATGTAAAGTCCAACATTAAAAATGTGATCATTCGGTGCGGATACCAAGGATTTTGGTTTGGTTTATTTAAAAGTGCAATATCTTTGATCCTCCTGTTTCTTGGTGTGAAGTTTGTCTGTGACTTTTTTAGTCTTTTATCTTATTCTGCCCCCACTGAGAGAAACACGCTGAAAAGGCTGCCTCCCTAACAACGAGACTAACGTGGGCCGTTGTAGGAGGTCAATATGAAGGTGGATTGTACTGTAACTGAGTAGAGGCTGGAAAAATATATCTCATAACTGAATTTAGGATGAATTGAAGATAATAATAACGATAATGATGGTAATAATAATAATTATATGTTTTTTTAAAGTTCCTTTCAGGACACTCAAGGGAACCTGATAACTCAGATAATGTCAGAGAACAAGGGATGAGACATTATAAGATATAATATACAACCATACAGAATAAACAAGCGTAAATATGAGAATAAAGTAAATATGGACAAACACTTGTGGACTAAACCGAATATGTGAGCTTGAAGATTATTGTATCTGAGATTAGGAGTTGAATTGGTGTATTGTGGTGACTGAGCTTTGTAGTTTGTAAATATACCCAATAATGTTTTATATTTATGTTTTTACTTGTTTAGTGCAGTCTTACAGGACCAGAGTTTGGCTCTCTCTTGTGTTGACAACACATAGTCTTAATTCCATGTCATCTATGAAGCAGGCATTAGGCACAGTGAATGCCTGATGCCTGGTTCATAGTGGTGAACGGAGCCCAGTTCATTAGTGAGAGGAGATGAGTGAAGTGGCTACAGAGTGGTAATTATGTCACACAGTGTCATTTGGACATCAGGGAGGGAATGCTGTTGTCAGCTGTGTGCGTTTCCATCACAGGGACTCACACGTATAGATGAAGCCTGCTCATCAGCATATGAACGGATCATGGACTCCCATCCCATGTCTATATGTAGACTGATACTCTCACACACACATAAACATAAACATTAGCTACTGCAAACTTGGGTACACTCATTCCAACACACTCTGAAGAAGGTTGCAGAATGTGCACAGTGAGGTAGAAATTGAGATTTGAGAGATGACATTAACAGTCACATTGACAGCAATTTAAAGACAGAACACCTTTATGGTATTTTATGAGGTGAGATGACAAAGTTGTTCTGCAGATAAATTGCTGTCTCTGTTGCTGTGCTGCGACTGCCTGCCAAAACAGCACTTTCCGCAAAAGCAAAAAACCTTGCTCCCTGAGGCTTGATGTTGTCAGAAATCTAAAAAAAAAAACCAAAGTGGTTCCTGTTGAAAGGTATTTACATTCGTATTAATATAGAGATTAAAGAGGTGTAATCACAAATACAAGAAGCAGATTCATATGAAGAATGTAGCAGGGTAACTCTCAGCTTTTCCCAGTCAACTCAGAGATTTCTGAATTACTTTGAGATGCACTCCTTTTGGAAAATGAAAAAGTTTTCTGAAAGGTGATGAAGGGTGTTGATTTTCCATAAATACTCAATATAAGGAGAAGTTGAACACAAATGACTGTGGGAAAAACAAGACCTATGAGGAAAGCAGCATCGAATGGCCTATGTTTACTTTCAAATGTGGATGAGTTACAGGTTGTGGATTAAGTGGTTTTACCAACACGCTCCCCAAAATGCCCCCTCTTCTGTCGCCATGTCTGCACTCACCCATATCAATCATGCAGATGCAACCTTTTGGAGCAGTGATTGATGCTTGGATGTCAAGACTGTTTCCATGGATACCATTTCACAGCTTTTCCTATCACTGGTCTAAAACCCAAACACTAGGGAGTGGGGGGGGTTTCAGGAACAGCATTAATGTGAAGGGAAAATGTACCATTCCCATAAACAAGCTACCATAATGCATCCTTTTATTTTGGTAATTTTGGACTTCCCATTTCCAAATCTAGTGGGCCAGAGAACCATCTAGGTGACATGCACATTTCATTCAGAGCAGAAGATTGTCTCTTGCATAATGTATAATGAAATCTCAACTTATTGTCCGTGGAGTGATATCACTGAGAGAGATGTGGCAGCTTTTTTCATTTCCAGGCTCAGCTTGCATTTTTCCTCCAAGATCAAATGACAAGTGCTGAATATCACAGCTATTAGGGTGTGATGTTTGACAGGAGAGGGGTGCTATAAAATGGGTACATATGTGCATATGTTTTTCTCCTGTGCATGTGTGTGTGTTCTTGTGTGTATGTGCATATACTAGATGTGGCTGTGAAGTCTGAGGAGCAGAATTTTTACAGGCGTGATGTTTTTCCTCCGTCACATTTTTAAGGGCTGCTGATCCCCCTGCTCACAGCTAAGCTGCCGCCTCCATGTCACTATGGAGACACTGCTGTTGCTATACATCAGCCAATCACTGCAGAGTAGGAGATGTTAAAAAGTTGTCAGTTAAAATTTCCTCTGTGTTGTCAGTGTAAATCTACCTCTGGAAATCTCCTTTTTCTTTGCGTATTTATTTTAATTGTTTATTTGTTACTTAAATATTCCTTACAGTTTACCCAAGCTGTCGATTTGAATTGGCAGTGTGAGCTTTCAGTCCATCCAACAAAGATTTTAATACGTGACAATTTAGAGTGCTGGTGTTGCTTTTGAAATGGACAAATGAACGATGACAAGACAACTGAAAGGAATGAGAAAGTAAAACCTAAGAACTGAGGGGGGATGAGAGGACAGAAGGCCGGGTTAGAGAGAGAAAGAGATGGCAAAGGTGAATTAATGATCCTTTAGATGGAGGCTAATGAGATCATATAAGGTGCTCAAAGGTGCTGTCTAGACTGTGATGAAAGGTACACACACGCACTCACACACACACACACACACACACACACACACACACACACACACCCTTCGCCCTCCTCCTCCTTTTCACCTGTGGAGTGGGAACAAAGGCTCACCATGAATTGATGAGTTCTTTCCTCCGGTATTACTGTTGTTAACAGCTTCCCTGTAGCTGTTCAGTCTCAGGCACGAACAACTACTGCTTCTTGTTAACACAACTCAGCTACATCCACACTACCGCACTTGAGTTTATGTCTGGCGTCTATAATACTTGTGTTGTCCTCTACGCTGCTTTATGGTCTATTATCCTCTAAATGGGAACATTATTTTAAATTCATCAGGTTTTACTGAAGAACACTTGACAATAGCCATTGAGACTATGAAGTCATTAAAAAAACGTTTACTGAGGTAATAAATCAAGTGATAAGTAGGGCAATTTTCCTATGGATTTCTATTCCATCTGCAATTGTGGAGTTTCCCCTTGATGGCCACTAAATAGTCTGTTTTTAAGGTTTGGTGATATAGATGTTTTTATTATGCTTTCTTATGTCCCTCCTTTATCTCCCTTTTCGATCTTTGCTCTTACAGTGATTGTGTTTGGCTAATTTACACAGGTAATAAAATATTCTTAAGTCTTTCAAGTAGGCTAGCAGTTTTCAAATAAGGAAATATAAATATGTTGTGCACCATTCATCCTTCCTTTGCTTCCCAATTTGCCTCTGAAATGGCATTTGCCTATATGGAGCACAGTTCGTGATGATGGTGGGGAGCAGCACTGCCATCTCTCATTGTAAATGGTTTGTTGTCTTTGATAGGTGGACTCACTCACCTGCATCAGCCCTAAATGCTGCAGATTAATAATGCAGGTTCCCTCGCTCCCTCAGGGGACACCACTCGATGGAAATCCCATGAAATATACTATACACACACAGACATAGAGGGATCATACATTTGAGAACACATTCTTATAATTTTGCGACAGCTACCTAGACAGAAGCCAATGTGACTGTCACTGTCTGTGACATGTGTCTGTTTCTTAATGGATGTGCTCATCATTTGTCTAATTTCATCCAGTAGAGCTATTAGACTGAAGAATAGCACGGTGCAGTTTTTCTTTTATATGTCCATACATCACTCTACCACTGGCAAGACATTTCCACCAACAATGAAGCATAGTAAAAAAACGTCCCATTTGTTACAGAATGCCTGCTTGCCCCCTCTCAGATTGCTCTGTTCTGTCAAAAATTTTAGCAATATTTCACAAAACCAAACCAAATCGTTTTTAATGTGTAATATACAGTTTAAAATAGTTCCAAAGAATAAATAGTTCATTCTGTATACGCAGTTATAAAGCTCTACATTTTACATAGATACATTTGAGACGTATACTAAATTGTAGAAGGCAAAAAAAAAACAAACAAACTTGACATTAAATAAATATTCCAATACAAAAATATAAAAACCCTCCATCACAAATGAAAGCCCTGCATTCAAAGATATTAAATATGTAGAGGAATTATCAGTAAAACATTCTTAATGCGTAAAGGTTGTTAGCAAGCACATATACTTTAAAATCTTATTTAAGTAGAGTACATGAGTAAATATCTCTGATGTTCAACCTGATTATGTGTATTATTCAGCTAGGTGCATGTTGTATAAATATCATAGGTCAGTTAATAGAAAGGCCATTTCATTACACACACACACACAAACAGTACTGATAGCTGTGATGCACAAACTGATGCAAATTAAAAGAGTAAAAATAGAACCAGTGCCAAAACAGGGTTGATCATAGGTGGGTGGACAGGCTTGCAGGATAAAGCAACATAATGGAGTAGAGAGAGCATTGATTCCATTCAGCTTTTATTAGGCATCATGCAGCTAACAACTTTTGTCAACCCTGAAACAGTTACGCCTTTTATGAAGGTAATGCTCTTTGGCCGCGGTATCCATACCTCGGTGATGATCCCAGGTGCGGCTGTGGGATGGCTGATGGATGTGGAAGGGGCATGTCAAGCTGAATCACTGCAGAACAATCAGCGGCGCTAACTCTCAGCTCTGATCAGCTTAGGAACAGGTATACTCTGACGAGAGTATACCTGTGTATTAAATTTGGAAGTGAACAACCGTCTTAGAGAGGGAAATAGTTCTTTCTCTCTCCTTCTATTTATGGCCTCAATTGCCAAAAAATTGTCAATGTTCAGAAGGTTCAGCAGGCATTTTATTCTTCTGCACACAAAGACGTTAGTTTTTAACAATTAACAATTTAGACATCTGCTTAAGGGAAAGCAGAAGTCACTCAGCTACTCAGAAAAGCCATTGTGCCCTTTTCTCCCAGAAACAAAGCAGCATTTCTCTCTTCTCTTTGACTCTGTCTTTCACTCCTGCAGTCTCCATGGTGCCCATGAAGCGCATTCCAAGGAGTAAGAATATACTGTATAATGAGGAAAAATTAAAACTAAGATTGAGAAAACTTTGGCTGCACTTATGTGCTCTCCTCCCACGTTGCCCATGAGTGAGGCACAAACCTGCATGATGGAGATGAGAGCTTTTACAGAGCAAGTGAGAAAAATGGTTGTTTTACCAGAGTCATTCAAAGTGAATGCAGAATGTTTATTATTTTTTATTTCTCATATTGTTTTTCCTCAAAATACCAGAATGACCGAAAAGCTGAACCTTCCTTGACTATCAAAACAAAATGAGCTTGGAGAGAAATATTCAGTGAAATGCTCTTACTGTGCATTGTATGACGCCTCAGATTTAGATTACTGTGCACAATGTGCAGCACTGATCTTTATTTTAAATTCAAAGTTTTAATTTTAGAGCACAGTGAGCATTAACATATGCAAATTTTCAACTTTCACTTGGTTTGTGACGGGAATGTAACACTCTTATGTGCATTATGCCCTGAATAGTTCATCTGTATACTGTATATGCCTGTTTCTTTTCCCCTTCCAGCATCATCTGCCATAAGACAAGTTAGATAACAGCTGTGACGCAAGTGTTGAAATTCAAACACAAAACATGACAGTGTGGGATGGGACAATTTTGGATTATGTCTGATGATAGTGTCCTATAATATAACAGCAGTTCGCTCAGGCACAGTAAGTATTATCAGAAGGTTTAGAAGCAAACTAATATCAAGCTCCTGTTACTGCCATCAATCAGCTGCTCTTTGCAAAAACGGAAGGAAAGAAATGAGAATGAGGTGGACTGCAGAAGTAAATGACAACAGGCACAGTAAAAGGAGATATAATCCTTGACAAGACCAACAGAGAAGTTTGTGTTTGCTAAAAGCTCCAAACACACACAACATAAAATATGTTGCTGTGAGCATGATTACCTGCTGCTGGTGTTGTCAGCATGAGTACTTTTAATTTTTTCCTCTTCCTGTCTCTTCTCTTACATAACAGAAAAAACGTAATGGTAATGCAACCTAAACACTGCGTGTGTGTGTGTTTGTGTTTGTGTTATTGCCTGACCTTGTCTTCCACCTCTTTTCCCTATCGATTGTGAAAACGGACTTAGATTAATAATTCACAAAAACAGTGGGTGTTTTGACTACTCTTGTTGCCTATGGCAGCAAAACCCTAGTATGTATTTGCATGTTTGTCCATTAGTATGAACCAGCAAGTGCACTTGTGTGTGTATATATATATATATATATATATATATATATATATATACATACAGTTGCATGTACACTGCTCAAAAAAATAAAGGGAACACTTAAACAACACAATGTAACTCCAAGTCAGTCACACCTCTGTGAAATCAAACTGTCCACTTAGGAAGCAACACTGATTGACAATCAATTTCACATGCTGTTGTGCAAATGGAATAGACAACAGGTGGAAATTATAGGCAATTAGCAAGACACCCCCAATAAAGGAGTGGTTCTGCAGGTGGTGACCACAGACCACTTCTCAGTTCCTATGCTTTCTGGCTGATGTTTTGGTCATTTTTGAATGCTGGTGGTGCTTTCACTCTAGTGGTAGCATGAGACGGAGTCTACAACCCACACAAGTGGCTCAGGTAGTGCAGCTCATCCAGGATGGCACATCAATGCGAGCTGTGGCAAGAAGGTTTGCTGTGTCTGTCAGCGTAGTGTCCAGAGCATGGAGGCGCTACCAGGAGACAGGCCAGTACATCAGGAGACGTGGAGGAGGCCGTAGGAGGGCAACAACCCAGCAGCAGGACCGCTACCTCCACCTTTGTGCAAGGAGGAACAGGAGGAGCACTGCCAGAGCCCTGCAAAATGAACTCCAGCAGGCCACAAATGTGCATATGTCTGCTCAAACGGCCAGAAACAGACTCCATGAGGGTGGCTTGAGGGCCCGACGTCCACAGGTGGGGGTTGTGCTTACAGCCCAACACCGTGCAGGACGTTTGGCATTTGCCAGAGAACACCAAGATTGGCAAATTCGCCACTGGAGCCCTGTGCTCTTCACAGATGAAAGCAGGTTCACACTGAGCTCATGTGACATACATGACAGAGTCTGGAGACGCCGTGGAGAATGTTCTGCTGCCTGCAACATCCTCCAGCATTACCGGTTTGGCAGTGGGTCAGTAATGGTGTGGGGTGGCATTTCTTTGGGGGGCCGCACAGCCCTCCATGTGCTCGCCAGAGGTAGCCTGACTGCCATTAGGTACTGAGATGAGATCCTCAGACCCGTTGTGAGACCATATGCTGGTGCGGTTGGCCCTGGGTTCCTCCTAATGCAAGACAATGCTAGACCTCATGTGGCTGGAGTGTGTCAGCAGTTCCTGCAAGACGAAGGCATTGATGCTATGGACTGGCCCGCCCGTTCCCCAGACCTGAATCCAATTGAGCACATCTGGGACATCATGTCTCGCTCCATCCACCAACGCCACGTTGCACCACAGACTGTCCAGGAGTTGGCGGATGCTTTAGTCCAGGTCTGGGAGGAGATCCCTCAGGAGACCATCCACCACCTCATCAGGAGCATGCCCAGGGGTTGTAGGGAGATCATACAGGCACGTGGAGGCCACACACACACTACTGAGCCTCATTTTGACTTGTTTTAAGGACATTACATCAAAGTTGGATCAGCCTGTAGTGTGTTTTTCCACTTTAATTTTGAGTGTGACTCCAAATCCAGACCTCCATGGGTTAATAAATTTGATTTCCATTGATAATTTTTGTGTGATTTTTGTTGTCAGCACATTCAACTATGTAAAGAACAAAGTATTTAATAAGATTATTTCATTCATTCAGATCTAGGATGTGTTATTTTAGTGTTCCCTTTATTTTTTTTTTGAGCAGTGTATATACACTTCCATTCTGTCTGCTCAGTCTTTGAATAGTATCAGTGAAAATATGTATAATAATATGAAGCAAAGTGTGCATTCAAAATCTGGACACGTTTCATCCAAGTCACATCCACTGTCAGTAATTATGTTTCATTAATAGTTGGAGATTTTTGGGAGAGATACTTTGCTTTTGAGTAATTGAGAAGTTTGATACCATGACCAGGACCAGTGTCCAGCCAACCAGCAGACAGTGAAGCTGCATCCAGACTAATTCATTTCATTTACAACACATTGCTTTAGCTATGTTATCGCCTGGCTACACTACTCTGGACGTCTTGGGTGCCTAAATGGAGAATGATGACTTCCTGATTATCAACTTTGACCACCAGTCTTGAAAGGATCACGAAAAATGTAAGCGTTGCTGTTCTAGTGGCTGCCGTTAGATTCTAAAGAGATATTTTTCTGATACAGTGTGAAAACTGCCAACATGCGAACAAATGTTGTTATAAGCCAAAAACAGGGAACTTATTTCATAAATCAGTTTTCCGAAGAATTGAATATAATATTAATTAGTTGTAGAGATGTGGATTATATTTACATTGGAGGCTGCCAGGCAGGCTGTTTGTACTAAGACTTTACGCTAAGCTAAAATAACTCCAGTTACATTTCACAAAATGTCAGACTATTTCCTTTTAACACCCAACAAAAACTCATTAACACACTGAGCCTGGTAAAGGAAACA
Organism: Remorina albescens; assembly: GCA_034769265.1. Classification (NCBI taxonomy): domain Eukaryota; kingdom Metazoa; phylum Chordata; class Actinopteri; order Carangiformes; family Echeneidae; genus Remorina; species Remorina albescens. Next base: position 6,988,152 of record CM068493.1, read on the forward strand.
CTGATTTGATTATTATCCTAAAGGATAAAATGTCGCAATCTGTTTCACTGTCTGACATTACAGAAATCACTCCTGACTCCTAATCTGAAAAAAGAATGTTCTCTGCAGGTACTTAACAAGATTTGAATCGTGTGATCAGCTGTGTTGACATTTCAGTACTGTGAGTGATCATAGAGAGGGTTTAGTATGCTTTTAAGAAGTCTGATGATCACACAGCATCACTGACAGACCGCTTAGCAATGTGTCTAAACCACAATGACCGGACATTAGTTCATAATTATACAGATAATACAAAATAAAGTGCAACAGTAAGAATGCCTGCAGATGCTAATTATAGAACAGTATATTATGAAGTCTGACATTTATTTGACTATTCGAACTATTTAACTATTAGTAGACTCAGCTTTCCCTATTTCACTTAACAGCACATCAAGTTTCAGAATCATTCAGCATTAGAGCTGAATGAAAACAATTAGTCAATCAGGAGTCCAACAGAAAATTATTCAACAACAAAACTGATAATCAGTGTTCTTTTAATTTCTCAAGCAAAAATGTAAATTCCTTCCATTCTGCCTCCAGGCCAGAGTACAGCTTTAGACGTATACTACAGAGAGATGAAACACCGGTAGCATGTTGCACTCTTGCACTGGATTGCCTTATTACAGGTCTATCTCCTCTCAACAGTCACTACCGATCCAAGTCATTAGACACCAGAGTGGCTGCTTGAAAGAGCACTGGAGCAGAAAGATAGCAAGAGAGGGAGCAAGGGAGGGAACAGGGGAGAAGGGGAGAAAAAGCAGATATAAAGAAGGTGGAGATGAACCAATGGCTCAATGTCACTGCGAGCAAAGGAAAACGTCAAAGAAGGAAAAGGAAACAGACAAAAAGGGGAGGAGGAGAAAAGAGGGGTAAATTAAAGGTGACATAAAAGTGGGGAAAGGAAAGAAAACGGTGATAAATGAAGGAAACACAAAGGAAATTGTGGAGTACTGAGAGGCAAGAAAGAGTCACACTGAAGAAAATAGAGACAAAAGTCTTAAGAGAAAATGATGACTGGAAAAATTTGGTTGAAGAGGAGCCCTAAATGAGAGAGAGAGAGAGAGAGAGAGGTGTGGAGGGGAAGTAAAGAGAAAAAAAAAGAAGTGTGACATACCAACGAGGAAGGGTAGAAAATGGCAATGCGTTGGAGAGGAAGAAAGGCATGTTTGACTGAAGGAAAGAGAAATATGGTCACACTTCAGGTACGTGGAGAAAGCGAGACAGTTGAGGTGAAAGTGGTGCTTCAGGCTAACTTGAGTGTCGTGTCCCTGCGGTGACGAGTGTAGTGTTCAGGAGAGCAGATGAGCTATCAGTGAAAACACATTTCTGTTTTTCTCCTTAAATTGAATTAAATGTGACATTTTGAAATGACAGTATGAATCCTTTCAGCATTATTAATACAATAAAAGCTGTATTAATGTCAGAAAATTCATTCATCTTTTACAGTAAGAGAGAAAGTCAAATTAAGATACTGTGTGTCCTCCACTACTGCAGTCATAGAGGAGGGGCCATATCAGGGCTTGTGCCAAAACTCAGTCTTGTGTTTTTCATTCATGTGCCTCCAATTCAAAAATAAGTCCCATGTTTCAAAAATGGCAGGCTGGCAGAAAGCAGCTGTTATTATGTGTTCTCTATGGTGTGATTTGGAGGGGAAAATCTGACTAAATGGTAAGGATTCACAAGAATCACTGGACAGAAAAGTCTGATTTCCTGTTCCAATTACAGCTCAGATGTCACTAATTTATTTAATCAAAAATCACTAAGCTCTCCCCCATTTGCAATGATGTTGAAATACACAGAAAAGCAAAAGGTAAAATTTCAAAAATGGACAATACTACGTTGTGAAAGCTTTTGCACACTGAGGTGAAGGTGACTGAGATCATCAACTCAAATTGTCCAACTGATATACTTTTAGAAATTTTGCAATATGCTGTTCACTTAAAAGGAAGCCGATAGAGAACTTTCAGTCTAAGGTGATTTTGTGCCCTATGTTTTATGCACTGCAGCCCTTCTAAATAGATCTCATTCATTTATTTATTGCAGTGTGTAATCTAAATTTAAGTGCGATTTTGTATTGTTGATTTTACTTATTTGTCCATGATATTGTAATTAATTAAAATCAACAAAGCTTTAAAGCTCCACTGTGCACTAAGAGGTGTAAAGCATGCACAGCGTGGTGTGTTTATTTGTGTCTCTCAGCAGCTTTCCTCAGTCCTGCTCCACATCATGCCCTCCAATTCAATTTTACTTAATGTTCCGTTTCTTTCTTTCTTCCACTCAGTCCACCAGATTTGAAAAAAAATCTAACTCTCTGATTTCACACATTTTTACCAGCTCCCATTCTCCCAGAGAGGCACAGCTGAAGGGTGCTGTGTTGCTGTTTGTAGAGAATATTAACAGCTTTGAGAGCACTCATTCAGAGGCCAGGAGAGGGACCGACAGCTTTACACTGAGAGCCGGGACTCTCCCAAACATCCAAACATCAGTTCCCACCAACAACAAGGTGGCATTTCTGAGACTGAGCCGACTGCTGTGGCCTCATGCACAGAAGTGTTTACAGTAAGATTTTCATTCCCTTCCTCTGTCTGTAGCAGAAATATTCAGAAGATTTACAAAAGGTTCTGCAACGAAGGAATGGAGGACTGAACAAAGTCAGATTACATAACCTACTGCATGCATAGTGTATATCATGAAAATATCCTTTTATTATAACTGCTATTGTTAGATGTTAAATGTGATTAAAATTTTTCACCTTTAATGATGTTAAAAAATATTGTTTCACCCCACAGATCATATTTTAAACATCATCTGAAAGAATCTGATCTACCATCATTTTAAGAGGTGTATATATATTTTTTTTTTATCTTTAAGTGGTATGTGTGGGACAAAATAAAAAAATATTATTATATATATAATGAAGATGGACAAAAATCTGCTTACTTGTTGAACTCCAAGAAATTAACAGGTAAAATTTAAAAACACAGTATTCTCAATTCATAATGAATTACTGGAGTCCATTAGGTTTGGCCTAACGCTTTGGTTTGCTCCACAAACCAATGACACCACATTTCTTTGACCTTTTCCACAAGCAAATCAATTACAAGTCTATCAGCAGACAGGGTCATCTTGGCTGTTCTAGTTTGTTCATTTATTTTTGCCTCTTAGGTCTCAAGTAATTACAGAGCCAACTTTGGGTGTGCATAATGTTTGTGCCAAGTGTAAGTTGACAACATTCAAACTGATTAGCAAATATCCAGCAATAATCAAAGGTATTCACTTCCAATGTCTATTATTCTTCCAGCCAATAAATTCAGCCCTGGACTAATCAGAAATGAACACAGGGAATAAATAAGTTGTGATCCTCTTGCACAATTTCTTTGTGTGTGTATTTTCAATAGATGTAATATTTAACACATTGTTTCTCACTTAAGCAGATAATGGTTAGTAATGTATATAAAAAACAAACCATTAGGGAATTCCAGAAATGAAAACCGATGTAGGTGGCAGATAATACACATGGCTGTGTTTTAGTGTGCGCTCCACCCGCACTGTTCTCATTGCTCTGGGTTAAAGGTCTCATGAATGATTTAGGGAACTTTGTGCATCTATTACATCCACTCCTGAAAAGCGCTGACCTCCAGGTCTCTGGAGCATTGCCAATAGATTTGTCTCTCAATTCAACCACATTTTCTGGTTGAGAGGTTCCTGGACCACAGTGACTTGGTGAATGGTTGAGTAATGACACAAGGAGAGCTGAGCGCTTGGTTAAGAAAAGACTTGAAATACCATTTTTATTTCCTGAATAAAAGCATCCATTGATTCCCTCTATCTGTAGGTACACATATAAAAACACAAGATGCAGGAAAGATCGACGCCTAACTCTATTTGTTTTTATGTTGTGTCTAAGTCAGGGCGGATAATTATGTATAGTTACATTTCAGAAGAGGACTGATGGCAAACCTGTGTAGAAAAACCAATCCCAAAAAAGAAGTGTCAAAAATGCATTACTTTACACTGTGTACCAACATTTATACCAGCAATATTGACCTTTTCAGTGGTCAACTTTATTTTAGTTCTTTTGAAAAAGGACAATCAAGGACATACATTTAATAATATTTTTCCATATCTAAACTAGCATGCAAATCAAACACATAGTGATACTAATCTCTTGGCATTCTGTATATGAAACTTGTGCAGTTTTATTGTATATATTGTATTAAACAACTCACAATTTTTAATTTGGATTCCTTGAGCTGGTTCCTGACCAGTTGAACACGATGATGTTACTAGCATGATCAATGCAAATAATAATAATTAAAAAGAAAACTCAATAAAATGAAAAAGACCAGCAGGTATTGTCAATTCCTAAAATCTAAACCTGTGCAATGACCGAATAGCTGTTTTGATTGGAGTTAGAAAAATGGAAACGTTCTCCTCAGTAGGACCTCAGAACTAAATGTCATTAGTTCTTCCTGTGTTCCTCTGAAACAGTGTAAACAGTTTAAAGAAATTACATTTCAGTGCACCTGCACCAGCTGAATAACTTGGGGACAGAGTGACTCACTGAAGAAAACAAAACATGTTAGATCAGCAATATATGAGATGTGAGTAAGATCACAGGATATGAAAATAACTGCTGTAAGGTAAAATCTGACTTCTATGTATTTATTGATTGTACTAGATTTGAAAAGGTCAATGACAATAATTAAAAAGCCACTATAAACAAAGCAGCTCTACTGAAGAGAAGAAAAGCTTCAGGGGACTATTTTACAGTTATAGGCGGTAATAAAAGAAAAAAGTCCTCTGGGTCATTCTTATTCTACATATTTTCTCTTTAAGCTTATATGGGCCCAAACAAAAAGTGATATCATTTAATTGACTGCAGCGTTGAGAGCAAAAAATATAAGAACCACAAACATTTCAATTTTTAAATGAAATTAAATGAAATATATTAATGATATATTTTATGAAGGTGTGTTATTAACCCAGAGTAATAGAGAGTCCACAATTATGACTTAACATTTAGAAATTTAGGATGGTCTCCATTTCATTAACCTCAACACCAAGCAGTCTAACTCTGTCCTGATGTCATATAAAGATGATCTTCTGACTAACTCACTCCCTCTTCTGTGCCGAGAGAGTGAGAAGACTTTATGCGTCTCAGCTTTGACTGGATAATCACATTTTAGCAAACAGTAGATTAATTTCTAAATAACTTTTTTATGCCCACTTAAAGCTCAGTACCTCCGCTAAACATTGAAAACAAGCAATGTGGACGATATTAAAGATTAGAGCTCCTGGATATAAGTCACTGGAGATCACCGAACATTGACCTGAAATTGATGACTGATGTCAAGAAAGGGGAGTCAGGGAAGTGGTGTCTCTATAGATGATGACACAGATTGACTGTGGAAAGTCCTTTGAGAAAGTATAGACACTGTTGTTTACTGTTGTCCATTGCGCCAATAGACTTCAGTTTAAAAAATGTGCAGCAGTGAAATGGCTCATCGTTTTTACCTGGTTTGACATGCAGTATTAAAAATCTTCTTACTTTGATTACTCACGTAGACTGAGTGCATTTGGACACTACAGATAAAAGAACAGTGCAGAATTCGTTGCTTTGTAACACGTCAAAACCTCTAAATGTGCCCAGGTCATGTCTGATCAAAGCATAAAGGACCATCCAGGTTTGTTTACCTCACTTACTCCAAATAGTTTATTCTTGCATCTTTTCCAAAGGCTCAGATCAAACCGTTCATCTCCTCCAGTCATCCAGTGGTTGCAGTTAATTTTAGTTAAAACAAATGACTTCCTATCACAGTGGACATTCAGTTGCCTTGTTTTTGTTTTGTTTTGTTTTGGGTTTTTTTTTTTTTTTTTTTTTTCATTACTGGATTTGTTTGGTCACGTGGTAAAGTGGCTATAAGCAAAGCCCACTTGGTGTCTTGGTGTGTTCATGTGTTGGTGGAAAGCTCCAACATCTTGAACCTATAATGATGCTTCTGAAAAATATTGTTGATGACATACACAACAGACATGCAAATTAGGAAATCCATTTAAAAATTCAATTTTTATTTATTTATTTATTTATTGTAGTTATCTATCACCTGTGACTGTTGATAACTAATATCAACTGAAACCAATGGACATCTGGACATTCAGTGCTTTGACGAATAACTTGCAGAAATGATAGATATGTAGGTTAGGATAGGTAGTTAAAGGGCTGCTTTTTTAACTACGTTGTGTGTTGAATCACTGGTGACTAATCTAAGGTGTCAGGCTCAGCATCCATGCATGTCTCCCAGGGATTACGAGGCATATGGGGCATGGAGATGAAGAGCAGTGCAACTCCACTGAAGATAAGCAGGGTGAAGGAGGCACAGGCACAGGTAAAGGACCAGGAGTAGTAGTATTCAATCCAAATGGTTTCATCGCTGTCAATCATACGTTTGACAGATTGGCGCATTACCTCAACAGAAATGATGATGCAGAGGCCTGTGTGTCAAAACACAAAGAGTGGATTGTAATGGCCTTTAAGAAGCAGATACTTCACTTGCATTCGTACCAATTGTGTTGTTTAATCAAATGCTGTTAGAGTTCCACCTTTAAGCAACATGATTGTCAGCTTTACTTTAACTTTTGGTTTGGTCAATAACATCAAAAACTCTATCACAACTTGATACCTACATATAAATAGTCAGTGAAAAATCAGTTTTGTCCAATCAACATTATCAGTAATCTCTAAAGTCATCTCCAAAAGAAAAGCTGTGCATAATAATGTATCCAAGAGATGATCTGTGAGTCGCATTATTTGCTATTTCTGACCTGCAAAGGCAAAGAACATCCCGGCAGGCCGGAGCAGGTAGTCCCGGCCCTTTCCAAAAGAGAAGGTGACACAGAGAGTACCCAGGATCATGAAGAACAGGCTGAATATGGCGATAGCTGCTGCTGAGATATTGTACTCTGAGGAAAGATGAGAATAAGAAAAAACAGGCAACAGACATGGCAAGATGACGAGACCAATAAATTAAAAAAAGTGTGAAAGGGCAACAGTGTCTGAGAAACAGAAGCGAAGAGAGGAATAAGAGACGCAGCAAGGTGGGAGTGATTAAAAATTGAAGGAGTGGGTAGGAACAGGGGGAAGGGGAAGTTGCAATATAGTTTTCATAATAATTGTTTCGATGTTGTACTCAGGCAAGTTATGACATAGATAATTAGCTTTTAAATTTGCCTCAGTTGAAAATCCAAACTGGCAATGTTGCCATTTGCATGACAGATTCAGAGCTGCAGGCTTCTAACACGATGATTAGAGCATCCCTTCCTCTTCCTGTCTGTTCGTCTGATAAAGATAATCTAGTCTGTCCTTCTCTGTAATACTCCAGCTGTGATCGAAATGATCCTTGGAACAGCTTCTTCCATTTCAGCACCACAACTGTGGAATAACACTGGTGTGTAAAATAACCTTCAGGTCAGCCTCTCTAGTGTAGGTCGGCCTTTCTGTGTCTCCAGGAGGTCTGTTGCTTTGTGTACGTATGCATATGTATGAAAATGTGAGTGTATTTGAGTAAGTGTGTAAATGTGTGCATATATTTGGTGAATGTTGTTTATTTTTCCTCTCTGTTGTTACATCAAAGATTTGCATTCTCAATCATTTCTCTTTTCCTGTTCAAATCTGCAATGTATGGACCACATCTGCATTTCTCTTTAAACCTCTATCCCCCTTTAGCATTGTTTACATGTTTATGTAAATATATTTACAGTAAATAGGTATGATGTGCCATCCTGTTGACCACCCTGTATATTTACAGTTTTCAAAGGGATACTCTAACAGATGTTTTCTGGTCCGATATGATGCTCTGCACTGTGACTGAAAAACAACAACAGCTCAGGCAGCATTAACCTTTCCTGCAAAATGAAAGTGTGATTGCATATCTTCATGCGTGTATATCCTCACATGTTGTGCGTTGCATATTGTGGCTAAATGAACTTATCAACATTCATATAGAAAATGATGATTTCCTGCACACCTCCTTTCTCTTCAATTTGCTAAAATTCCTGTTAGTTATATTTTTCTTTTTGCAGACAAACAGTTGGGTCTGGGAAAAAAAGAAGGAGGATGTGTAACATATAGTCTGGGTGCCAGTGAAAGACACCCACCTTTCTGGGTTTTGACTTCAAAAACCTCAGCCTCTTCCCCCGATGTGAAGTGTTTGAAGTAGGAACAGTTTTTTGCTGCAAAGTAAGAGAGGAGGATGAGAAACCAGATAGTTCAGGTTGTAGCTGTAATATGATGACATTTCATTAGAAAGCTGACAAATAAAGAACAGTGTTGCCCAAGAATTCTGGATTAATGGGTTGGAAATTATTCAATCATTGTATTAAAAGCCTCATTTGTAAAATCATCTCTGATAAAACTTATTTAACCTCACAATTTCTTTTAATTGTGTAAAGAAATATGTTCCTTGTTACTGGAATCATGTTTAAAAAAAAAAACAAAAACAAAAAACAGCTCTCGCTCCTCCTTAAAGTCAAGCTGCAGGTCTACTGACTGACGTAGTCGGTGTATTATCTCACATCCCACAGGAGGTCATGGCTCAGGAACCTTTGACCATGTGGATACATACAAACCAAAAACTTTGAACTCATGTCATTTGCTTGGGGGTCATTATTTACCCAATAGTGGGCCCTATGTATTATCCAGGCATCCCTCTAAATTGATAAGAAACCAGCATGCACAACTGTTACAGTTCATCTCAGGCTGTTTGATTAGATGTACATCAGCCCCTATCCTCCAAGCCCCAACAGCACTGACTTCCCATCAACCTAAAATAGTATATCTAAAACTGAAATCCCTCCCTGTCCTTCATTTTGGCTGTATTTATGCCTGAGAAATGAATTCTAACAAATGTCACGTCCCACACAGGAAGGATACATTTCTGCGCCATGCTGGCCAAAACTCTAGTCCTTGGCCCGCAATCTTCAACACAGCTCCATATAGAAAAAAAAAACATTGCTGGGCGAAGACATTTCCTGCCCATCCATCTATCTATTTGTCTCTAAGGGGCAGCTGGGCTGAGAGGGAGGGGTGGAGAGGACATAAAGGCCAACTGAGTGTCACCTCTTTCTTCCACTCGCCATCATTTCTTTCTGAGATTAAACCCATAAAGCAGACAGGTGCTCTCTCTGTTCACACAGAGAAGGACAATGTTTGTGTGGGTGCATGCATGTGACTGTGTGTGTATCTGTGTGTGCGTGCGTGCATGCATAGACTGTGTGTATATGTGTGCAACAGGCAACAGACCAGCTGTTTGTTACCCAGAATGAGAAAGAATCACTAAAGAGGTAACCTAGCAACAGGCCGCTGCAGGTCTTAGCTAGTAATATCTATCTACTCATGTGAAGGCAGTGTGTGTGTGTCTGCACATATGTGTGTGTATGTAATAGCATGATAACTTGAGTGTGTGACAAATATATTTTTGCATTAGCTTTCTTTCGTTGGGTGCCTTCACCTCTGAGGCTCAACTAATGTGAGGCAGTGTTTTCAGAGAGTACTCAGACTACTTTACCTTCTCTCTTTTTTTTTTTTTAATCTTGCATACTAAAATAGTTTAAATGATTTCCTCCTTCATCTAAACTAAATACTCCACAGTAACGAGCAAAGAACAGAATTTTAGAAATGTAAATTCAAATTTATTAAATAGGAAAGTCAGTATTCGGTAGAAGTGCCTTTGGCAGGAATCCTGGATTTGTGGATTTTCTGCCAGATCCTCTCAGGTTGTGTGAGTTTGTACGTGCACCATCGGTGCATAGCTACTGTCAGATGTCTCCAGAGATGTTTGATTGGATTCAAACGAAAGCTTCTGAGGATATTCAGAGAGTTGTCCCTACACCACTCCTCACTTGTCTTGGCAGTGCACTCAGGGTCATTGTCCCACTGGACAGTGAACCTTCTCCTCAGCCTCAGGTCAGGTCCTCAGGTTTCACTAAGGATATCTCTGTACTTCACACAACTTAAATTTCCCTCAATCCTGACTAATCCCTGTCCTTGCCACTGAAAAACACCCCTAGTTTGTTGATATGGTGCATTTGGTGTCAGTCGAGGAGGAGAGAAGTGTATTAAATGATTTGAGCAAGAAGCAGCAACATAACAAAGCGTGGAAATGGTCTGAGAGCACAGTTATCAATAGCTATAAGATATACTCTTTATGAAGACTCTACTCAGCCCTCAGACGAGATATAAAGACGTTTGGTTTATACGCAAGAATCAAAGCTCTGAGTTGCTCTTTATCTGTGAATCATGAATTAAGAATTGAATACAGTGAAAGACAATCAGGTTTTCATTAACAGTTAGCTGCTGTTTCTGTGGCTGTCAAAGTTTTCCCATCTGAAAAAGTCTCCTTTTTTATCTGTTATGAGTTTGGCCACAATATTGCGATGACCACTTTGGCTAAACTTCCAGGTGGATGAACTTTTCCAGACCAAACAAATCCAAAGAGACATGAAAAATTACACTAAATTTTGATTTACTAGTATCTTAGCTCCTGTGCACTGGACACTCCAGGCCTGAACTCATATTTTTCACACCTAAAAATAATGTTAATTCATGCTTTTTTTGGAAATAATCCTAGGTTAGTTACCAGTATATCTGAACTCTGTATATATTAATTGTAATTTCTTCAAAAGACAAAATCAGGAATGATTAAAAAAAAAGCCAGGCCATTACATCAAACCCTCAAACCCCCAGAATTTGTTTCAAAACTATTCAAATTTAACCACTGAAATTAACTTTAATCCCATTTCATGAAGCACATTAAATGTCATAATGGTCAAAATTAAAACTCTCAGTCCTTTTTAATAATAAATGGCTGTCTCCCACCTTAAAGTGATATCTTGGGTTATTGTATGTGGGGATACTTTAGAGAAGTGGCGGTAAGAAAAACTGAGCTGAGAAATGGTTACTATTGATATCAGTTGATGTTGACATTAGCTACATTGGTGAAGATAAATCTTTTTTTGTAGTGCAGTCTGGCAAAATGTAACACTCTTTGAAAACATGGAGGCAGGGTACAAATATATTATTTCCCTCAGTATTTCATACTGCTGGAAAAACAGACAGAAGACAGTAAGAGGAGTTCTAGGAATGTGATTTGCTACCTTTTTTCACCGTCTCATCATGCTGAAGTTAAAGATACTTTTGTGGCCGTGTAATATTTGTGCCGCAGACACAGATAATACCGATCCTTTTCAAATAGATCTAATAAAATTGTATCATGGTTAAAAACTGTGCTCAAGAAAAATATTAGAAGGAGATCGTGTGTGTATTTTAATTATGGATGGAGAACATCTGGGTGCATATCATTGACCTTGCAGTCTGGCTAATGGGGAGATTTCGTTCCAAGAGGAGAGTGATTAGAACAAGGTATCGCGTGTCATTTTAGTTTGACCTTTTTCCATTACACTCTGCCACCTTCTCTTCGCTTTAATATGCACCTTCTCCTTTCCACTTCCTCTCCTCTCTGCTCTCTACGTTTAATATCTGTCACTTCAACCTTTTATTTCATTCTTCTTTCAGTCGGGTATTTCTGTTGTTTCCCTTTTTTGTTTTTGCTGCTCCTTCGTCCACGCTCCTTTTACTCTCTGAGATTTTGAGGACAGAAGAACACGCATGAAAAAATAACTTTTAACTGAATCATTATACTATTTCTATGCTTTTCCATGGGATGACAACACATGCCTCACACATTTGTCTGGAAAATGACTGCTTTTTTTTTCTTTCAAAAGACTTTCACTGAAGATGAGTTTTTTGGGTGATGAAAGGGGAGTTGTTCTTTTTCTAGCCAGGTAAAATGACCGACTAATTCTGGGTCAATGTGAATAGGATGGGTGGGGGTATTTGAATGCCTACTCCACCAGGAACGCTTTTATCTGGGACACAACAGCGCAGGAGTCCTCACAGCCCTCACAATCCTGTGTCTTCGTACGTTTGTGTCTGTGAGTGTGTGTAGTCTAACCTTTTCTGTGAAATTCAAACCACTATAGTTAGACTGTCATCATCACCATCGCCACAAACTGCACCTTAGCAATATAATATGTGACTGACGACATTTCTGAATAGCTACTTCCTTTTTATACATTTGAACGTGAAGTACTGGAGGATTATTTGGTCAGATTTTGAACCCTTCACTTGTTCACTGAATGCCAAATCAGTACCGCACCTCCCCAGTTTTGGCTCTGCACTTGAAGCAGGATCCTGGCAGACTAGAGAGGAAAATGACGGACCATTTAAAAAATTAAAAGGTGGTTCAAGGTGACATCTGCTCTTTTGAGAGCGTGAATTGGGGCCACCAGCCGAACATTCCCTCTTCAAAAGAACTGCTTTTCCCCTTGCTTTTTTACACACACACACACACATACAGTGTATGTGTAGGACTGAACACACACATTCACACAAAAGCAACATTTATGCTCTTTATTTCCCATGTGAGTAACACAATCCATAAAGTGATTGTTTGGTTTTTACAGCACTCAAGCTGTCATGCGTCATTTGTGGGAAGCTAATTTCAAAAGTCATTTGGGTTCACTGGTTTGCTACCATTGTTGTGCAACCCCTCCGCAAAAGCGGTGTAATTGTGCCGATATGAAACAGCGTTTGTGTGCGCACCTCTTGACAACTTCTCGTTGGGAAAATGCAAATGCATGTTATTAAGTCCAATCACCGCTGCTTGCTTGGCATACTCCTCATCAAGGATGTGAACTGTTGTTTTGTACTCTCAATATATTCTGGGCTTTTTTACACCGCCGTGCATTACATTTTTGTTCAACACATATTAGGTTGAGAAGCAGGTAAAGTAATGCTGGTGTCACTTCTCCATTATGGCCCCAAATTCAGAGGCCATTTACTTATGTAAACCCTTGTGTTACAACTCTGTTCACCTCTAATCTATCTATTGAACTATTTTGTTTTTAATTAAACCAAAATGAACTCAGTATATGGTCAGTCCGTTACAAGCTGAATATTGGAAAAAGATGGCCTCCTGATTCCAATCCTGTTACATTGTAGTTGCCTGATGATGGCTGTCTTGTTAAGTGTAAACACTGGCTCCCTTACAAAAGCAGATGGGGACTTCACAGGTGATCAAATTTCACCCAAAACATGTGGTCTAGCCAAGCCATCAGTGCTGCGCCAAGCTGCCACTCCACACAGCCTTCCATCAAGGACGAAGCCAATCGCTGAAAACAGAGAATACCTCTTTGCCACGCTATACAAATGTTGCAAATTGACCAATGGCCAAGTCATCAACTGACCACAGAAACCGAATAAAAAAACAAACTTAAATGTCTTTTCTTGACCACTGGAGGACAAAAAGGCAATTTTCATTTTCTCCACATCTATCAAACAATCAGTAAAGCTCACTTTCAGAAAACCGAATAGAAACTGACCAACCATCATTTTACCAAATACCATCTCCAGATCAAATGGTGTGAAAGTCAGAAGAGTTGTAACTACTCTGTGGTCAATGACACACCACTACACTCATGGATAGACACCAGAGCCCCAAATGGGGACTGATGGGCTTGTATAACCAAAACTATCAGGCTGGTGTGGAAGCAAACAGCCACATGCCAAATCCCCAGACCTATTAGAGAATGACTCATTTTCCCTCATTATCCAAATGTAGAACCATCAACAGGTTGTGTGAATGCCACAAGGGTCTCTGACAAAGCTGCTGATATTTCTTGCCATGGTGACACAGGCAGCAGCAGACTGAAGTGTAGTTTGTCAGTTGACTCCTCTGAGGTCAGTCAGTCTAAAACGCTGTTGGGATTCTGCACATTGTCATGGTTGTAACTAGATATTTCATCAATTGTGATTCTGTCAACAACGTTTTTCTTCTCCACTCCAAAAGTGATTGGCCTGTCCATGAGGGGGGGAAAAAAAAACTCAAACCTCTGGTGTAAACAGAATTTCAGTCTCCATTTTAGAGTAGGAACGTGCCCTGGAGGTGGTCCATATTCCTGTGCTAGTGTGACAGGCAGTTGTCAGACTTCATCTGCTCTTCATTCTCAGGTTCTTCAACATGTCGTACATAAAATGTAGTACAATAACACTGAAAGCCACCCTTTTCTTATTGGACACTGTCAAAGCATCCCCCTTTACCCCATCAACAGAGGCATCCCTGCCATCATCCACCCACAAAGATGTCTTTATTCCTCCAGTCCCCTCCATCCCTCCTGAATCTCCCAGCTGTACTCTAACTCCTGAGCTGGAGTGGGAAGCCACACTTCATTTAGACCTGTACTGATCCTGAGCTGCTGTGGACAAAGGCTGAGTCAGAGGGAAATCTTCCTGTTGGGCTTCAAGGCACGTGCTCACAGACAGAGTCCAGCCCGACTCTGTTTACCCCAGGCCAGGAAATTAAAGCTATAAGACTATTTTGGAGACAAGGACTTTTTAAATGAATTGACAAAATGGTTTGGGTTATTTTTTTATTTCTTCTGTGAAGAACTTCGAAAACTGTCTTCTGTCTGAAAGGTTACATTTTTATGTTTTCACACAGATAAAAAGCCTGCCCTTTTTTTTTTCTTTCTTTTTTAAAGTTTAGTTCTTGTATAGCTTATAATTAAATGAGCATGTTGCAACAAAATGGGGTTTTTAAACATTGTGCAAAGTTTTATCAGTGCCACCAGAAAATACAGTTTGAATTAAGAGAGTTCTATAAAAAAGATTTTATCAGTCTGATGTCTGAATTGATCAAAGCCAACCTCAGACACTGTCAGTCAGACCGAACAAGAGTTACATAAAGTTAAATAACATCTGGTGATCTTACATTAATTGTCGAACAGCATAACAACAAATTAAGTCAAATTTCTTATTTTGTTCTGAGAGTAACAGAAAAATGAAAGAAACGGCTTTGCTTATTTCTCATCTTACATTGTTTTTGTCGCATTAAATCTGCAGTATAGCCGCAATCCCATTCCACACTTGAGCTGTTTGAGTGTGCTTCATTGTCAGTCTGTTCAGAGACTTCAGTGACATGCTTTTTACAGACACACGTGTGGACAGACTCACATACGGATGGATGGGGTGAAACAAAAGATGACACCAGCACTGTAGATGTCCAAGATTTTGGTTCACATACAAGAAAAAAAATGTAGAGATGAAACCTGCATATGTCAAACCCAAATATTAATTGTAAGAAATAATACAAGTTAGAATCTGAGTATGGCAGTCTGTCCTTTCACACATTTACTAAGTCACTGATAAATAAATGTTTCTCAACATATTACTCTCCTCTTTTCATTGACTATCTTTACTTGCACTCAGTCAGTGACTACACAATAGAAGAACAATGACAACAAAGGGAAAACTTTAGCTCATACACTTTACTGAGCATCATACCTCCAGGTAAACTGATGGGGCCACAGTCTTTGCCCTGGGGGTCCTTCTCCACAATGAAGATGCTCTTCTTGCACAGCCTCCAGAGGCCGAAGTGAGCCGCCTCACAGGTGGCATTGAGCTTCTCTACCCGTGGGCTGAGGACGGCCCAATGGTCAGTCACTATCGCCGCCAGCATCGCCGACATGCCCACCACAATTACCACAGAGGTGATCTTGACCTTAGTCGCCTGCTCCACAAACATGTTGCTGTAGGGTGTGTGTCTTTATATATATATATGTATTTGTGTGTGTGTGTGTGTCTGTGTGTGTGTGTGTGTGTGTGTGTGTGTGTGTGTGTGTGTGTGTGCGTGTGCGTGTGCGTGTGCGTGTGCGTGTGCGCCTGTGTTTGCACGTCTATATGTGTGTGTGTGTGCCAAATGTTAGTGTGTATAGGTAGAGGATGTGTGGTCAAAAGCCCATGTGAGACAATCAAGGCTGCCTTTGTCTTGTTCTTCAGGTCTTTGAGGCCAGATGTTGATTCCAGAGGTTCCCCTGCCGTGAAAACAGCTTCGATACACTAGTGATGTCCTCTCCTCTCTCCTGTTCTCCAGTCCACAGCTCTTTCTTTCTCTTTCCCTGCTTTGTGCCTGGTGGTTGGTAAAAAGGGGCCAGATAGCAGTGCCCTAGTTTCTACCTCTCTTCTCTCTTCCTCTCCCTCCCTAGTTGTCTTTGGTGAGCTTGGGCTGTTCAGCACCAAAAGCTCCGCTTACACCTCTTACCCCTATTTCATGCAGTACTCCATCAGGGAGATGTGAACAAGACTTGGGCCATGGTCAGACCATTTAATTTAAAATCAATACAGTGTATTTTATTGTGAGTGATCCACTAATGTCTCTCAAACTAGAACAAAAACAATGGAATCACTACTTCAGGCAAGTTTTGGCAGTCTTATTCAATAACTCAGTGTCGTTTCTAATAGAGATTTTTATCAATCCATCTTTTGTCTAGAGCATTTCTCTCATATGATTATTCAGTCTGATCCGTTTCCAGCTCAGTTGTCTCAGGCGCTGTGTGCCATCAGACTCCAGGGGGTAGATTTCCTTTATTAGTTGTCATCTGAATGAGCTGATCTACATATTCAGCCAATCAGCAGTTAAGATTTGAGACAAGGGTCCATCCTGATACCAGCAGCTGATCTAGATTTAAAAAGACAGAGAAGGGACTTAGGCTCGCTAAAATTTATGGTTTAGCCCATTTACACATTTAAAGAGATGATTGTCTGTTTAATAAATGGGCTTTTCAAGTGTTCCTGGCTATCCAAGATATTACTGTAACATGTAGAGCCACCAAAATCCTACAAGTGGCTGCCATATAAGATTTACAATTCTATCTCTAAATAGATATTTATCCTTTTCTAAGATGCTTGTGGTGGCTCTCCTAAAACATAATATATCACATAGTTTGAGGAGGGAAAAACAGTCATAACCTGATGCATCTCAGTGGCATAATCAGCCTTTTCCCTTTGAAATACTTCAGTAAATGGACATGCTTTTTATACACCACTTTGCCCCACTTCTTACAGGACTCTGGCCCATTTTCAGCCCTGACAACATTAAAACAGCTGTGGCTTTTTAACACGTTTAACATATTTAAAGCAAAAGACATCAGGAATGTGTTTCCAGAATGCAAAAGATGACGCTGGGACTTGTGTTTCGTGTCAGTGTAGAGAGGTGAAAACAATGTGAAAGAACTAAATTGCTTTTTCAAACATCATCAGTAGCTTACTTACCCAGGAAATTGATCATCAAAGATAAATCAACTCACTCACCAGCTTAAACTGCACAAACCTCCCAGTGGGGGGGTTGGAAGATGATGAGAGGCAGTTGTGTTCATTATCAGTTTACACCTGGATGCATTTGCAGCAAAACTGCCTTTTTTTCTCGATCAGAGGACAAGTCCCCCGCTGAAGCTGGGAGAGTAACCGCTTGTCTCTAAGTGTGTAATAATACTTTTGGTGCAGCCAGTCGTACTGGGTGACCCTCTGACCTGCTTCATTTGTTCAAGGCCCCCCAGGGACTGTGGAGAGACCAAACGCCTCAGCTGCAAAATCTCCAAGCAACTGCCAGCAGTGTGGACACCAGCTGTGACACGTCATGTGCGGTGCAAGTGAAAAGGTTCACCCTGTTTCAACAGAACCGGGAGGTGAGAAACTGGAAACACATTAAAACACCTGGCAAGAAGACATGAGTGTCACTCGCTGGATTGTTATCAACATTGCCGGAAATATCACTGGCAAGCTCTCAATACCGTAGCCGTGATTGCAACGACAGCAACATCCAAAATCCCTTTTGCTGAAATCAGGATTGACAGGAATGTGTGAACTCAGCAGTGATTAACTTCAATTACAGCTGGCAGATGCCCTGTTAGAATTTTTATTCCAGGATGAAAAACAACCTTAATTGGTGCCTAATTTTACCCATAGCAGAATAGATTGCATAGCCTTCAGAGAGACCCGCTTCTATTCATCTGCTAATGACAGGCAACATCACTCAAGCTAAATTAGATTATCCATGCCCTGGGGCCATTTCTATGAGGGTCACGTTAATATTCTTCTCTGAAACAACATGATCAGCTGCCACACGTTTGCCTCGGTGGCACCTTCCTCAACCACATTTGACCTGCTCTAGCAAAATCTTGGATCATTCATCAACACACAGCAGAGGTTAGGTTCTGTGGGGCAGTAAAATGCGATTTAATGAGGGCAAATTAAAGAAAAAGGAATTTGGGAGGAAATTACAAGGAGCTGAGATAGCTCTTGTATTGCACCATCAGATATTACTTTCAAAAGATCATTTCCCCAGCTAAATAAACAGCCCTGATTGATCTTCTTTCACTCCACAAACTCACAGCAGGATAATTACACACATTGAGAAGAGTAATGTACTTTAAATTATTTAATTATTGATTTTATATGGCTGTATAACTATCTGACTGCTGGTTTCATTTGAACGAGTTTGGGCTGTATCCAGTTATGATGCAGTGATTTTGAACCATGAAAACAAAAACTCCTTTAAAATGACTAAATACACATCTGACACATTTGGAAAATAGAGCTAATAGTTAAAGAGATCAATCCAGGAAGTATAAAAGCTTTTAGTCATAAAAAAAGCTTTAGTAAATAAAACACTTACGACATTAACCTCGAGCCTTATTTCTCTAATACCACCCCTCCTTTGTTTTGCTTGGTAATATGATTCACACACAATGAGAGAAGAGAGGTTCAGTTTGCCCACTGATTGAATCAGCTGGGAGACTGCTGAGATATTCAGTGTGTCAGGTGGCATCTCTTTTAGTGAGAGTGATGGCTTTTTAGCACTTTGATCCAACAGCGCTGCCATTAGTGCAATGCCGACTTGTGATTTATTCCCTTGCAAAATAAAGTGGAGGCTTGGAGAATGAAGTAACTCATAGCTCATTCAGAGATGACGGTGAGTCTGCATTATGGAGCTGCGATGAAGAGGCATTCAGGATTCAGAGAAGGTCGGTCACAGACACTTAGAGAAAGCAAAAGCAATCACAGCTCTTCAATGGAAAACAAGCCCTACTGAGATGAAAGCTTATAGCTGTAATGAATCCATTACATTTCCTTTACATCTGTGAGGTTATTGCATTACTTTCTTTTAGCCACACTAATTGCTAGCTGCCATATTCTTAAAGGTCTGTTCACCTGTTGATCGATAAACTACCTTTTTCAGACTAAAATATCTAACTGTTCAATGGATTATTATCACGTTTTGTAAAGACATCCCTTAGAATTACTTCTAACCTTTGCTATCCTTTGAGCTGTGCCCCTCATGTTTAAGTTGTATTTTTAATAAAATACCCGTAATTGCCATCTCTCCACTGGGCTTTCTGTTGATTAGCAAAAGTTCACACTATCTCATATTAAAAAAAACACTTAAATAGTGTTGAAAATTCAGCAAATTTGTATTTGACATATACTGTAGGACAAGGACTTAGCTTTTGAACCCAAATCCCTCAATTCATTTTCCTGTAAGTTTTTATTATACAACTCATCCAATTAGCACCTTCACTTCTGAACATCGCTGCGCAAGTGTTTAATTAGTTTCCTCAAAAAAAAAAAAGATAATGTGCTTATTTCACAACAATAGTAAGCCATTAATAAATATAAGCACATTTAGCAGATGCATTTCACAGCTGCTACATACACATGTAATAGAAAACATAGTTTCTTCTCCTATGTATTTATTATACTTTACCTTAATAAACAGAATATTCAATAGAGGAATTTGCTTTTTTGACAAAAAAAAAATAGATTATGTTCACCTGGATATAAAACGGTCATTTGAATTCTAAAGCTAATGTCTGATTGCATCACAACATCATCATTTAGACAGTATCCAGTAAAATAATGCTTTGACTCTGTTCATGTCGTTGCACATTCTTTTTTTCTTTTTTTAATTGTACTTTTATATACAACTTTACAGCTTTACATTACAAACAAACAGATTATTTTAATTTTTTTTTTTCGTTTTTGTTTTTTGCCACACTGAATTATAAAAATGTAAGAACTTCACTTAGAATGAATCATATTGATGTCTTTCTCTTACACAAACCCAGTCTGGTACATGAAGTGGTATCTCTAATAGAATATCAAACACACTAAATACAATCAAATACTATTTTGTGGTTGAATAAGCTCGCTTGCCAAACTAGAACCAACCAAATAGCCCTAAAATCAGAAAAACAAACAAACAAAACAAAAAAAACACAGCAACTGGTTCTTTCAACAAGCTCAAGCAAACACTCAGAGCATTTTTGTGATTCAATAATGCCATTTTTTTTCAACAAATAATTTTTTAATACCAGGCCTGTCTTTATCACTGATCCATTTTCTAGCACTGGGACAAAGCAAGGAGAGGACCTCAAAAATGTTCATCCTGCCAACAACAACACAAAATTTCCTGAGAGAACTCAAAGAAAGAGCAGGGATGGCTGTGCAGTTAGTTATTAAAGCCCATTCCTTCAGGGACCCAGCTCCAGACAGCTCCCTCTGCCTCTGTCTGGGGCCTCTGTTTGACTGGGGAGGGGGAAGGCAGCCACATGGACTCACAGGAGTTGTGACAGACAGACATGAATTCTCTGCCTGATCCTTATCCATGTAACACTTGGTGCCACGTACCCAGTGAGAGCAAATGGAAGTCCTGACCTGTGGTGTTTTTACAGTTCCAGGCACCCCCTTTTTTGTCAGCTGCTCTTCTCTTGTGACAGACACACACACAATGTCACACCCACTGGTGTGGGTGTGGGGGGGCCATGGACAAATGTCAGGGAAGAATAGGCAGCACTGGAGACTTTCATATTATTTGGAGGATGGTTGAGTTTTGGAAAGTGTTTTGCACGAGAAACATTTTACAAAGAGACAGATTTCTGTGGAAAATTGTGCATTTGAAATATTTGTAAATTGTGTTTGTTTTAAAGGCCAAATATTATTCTAAAGGACAGTGCTGAGAGACACGCTGCTGCCTCTTTCAAAATAACAAACATAAGGCAAGACCAAACTGGTTATGAGAACACAATCCAAACTTGTGTTTGAAACCAACTGGGGACTGGTCAACAACATTAATGTCAAACACAAATGGAACATCCTCAAGTTGAAGAGTACATTTCATTTAGCACCTTGTTAAATAATTCACAGGTAGAATACTGTTGTTTGGCATGTCTCTATGCTTCACTCTCACGTTTTCCAACAATGTGTAGTGACCATTACACAAATAAAGGTTGTGATCCACACACTGTTCATTTAAACATTTTGACACAGTTGAAAGATAACACTACTTTTGCACTGGCTACAGCACAGACAATAATAACTTCTGCTTTGATGGTCTCTAAATGCAGGTAAATAATCAACTTCCCTTAAATGGCTCATCCTCCATCCAGCTGACTGTCTTCTTGTCTCTGTCTGGTCTTTTCCCAGAACAATAGTCCCTCTGAAAGCTGTGCTTCTATGATGGCAGGCTATCGAAAGCACTCAGGCTCATCCATGTTGGCCCACTGATTTTTTTGATTTTTTTTCTCACCAGAATTTCTGGTTCATCCTCCACCAGGTGAACCCAGCGACCAGTAATAAACCCCTCACACTGGTGTGGTCCTGCGATTCACCCCGTCCTTTATATCATTGGGGAAACAGTTATGGACCTGGAGGAACTCAGCAGCTTCATGTTCAGGGCTGTATGTGTTGTCCGTCACACTGTCCCTCGCCAGGGCGTACATTGACAACTCATCCAGGGGGCCGCTGGAAGATGGCACCCCTTTCAGACCCACCACCGGCGAGTTCTCCCGGGACGCCTCTGTTGAATGAGAGCTGGCATGTGATGTCCGTCGGCGGTAACGGAAGCTCGGTATCCTTGAGTACGGTGAAGAGGACGAGAGGGAACGGATAAACTCACGCCGTGCCTTCCAGCGGATCTCCTTGTTTCTCTCAATGTAGATGTTGATGGCAAGCACAGCCACAGTTTTGGCCACAATGAAGGAGAGGGCCCCAAAGTAGAAGGACCAGCCATAGGAGTAAGTGTATTTCTTGTCATCATCACGTTTATCATTGGGGTCCCCTGCATTGCTGGAGATGTAGACGATGATGCCAATTATGTTGCTCAGACCTGATAAAAACAGAAATGAGTACAAAGTGTGAGCAATCAAGAATAGGGAAGAATCAATGACTTTATCAGGAAGTGATGAAACCCCTTAACCACCAGTATCAACAGTGATTACAGGGTGCTTGTCACTCCCAGGGCCCTTAATGACATATGTCTTCTTCATTTGTGTGTGAGGTGTGTGATGAATGACGATCCTGACCTCCTTCGGTGGGTTTTGACTGCCATTTTTACATTTGCACCGTTGAAGAAATACAATTATGACCACACAGGCCGGATCAAACTGCCTTTCTTCACTAGCAAACCGTGGCCGTCACTTGATGATCTGATGCATACAGCATGAGAAGATCCTCCAACTCACCCGCAGCTACGAACAGGATGCCTGCGCTGAGGAAGACATTGTTTGTCTTGCTGTAGATTCGACCCAGCCCGACACACAAACCGCCCAGCATCAACAGAATGGTACTGAGGATGGGGAACACACTGGAGGCACGAACTATACCTGGACAGACAAAGAGCTCATTAACTTTAGTGAGCTAATTAGTTTAAATGGTTTCAGTACAATGCCTGAACCAATAGTTAAGCAATTTGGACAATATGGCAGAAAAAACAGGAATACGAATGAATAAATCAATCTATCAATCAATACATTCAATTGCAAGGCGTTTTTTTGACATCAGAATACAACGATTGACGGATTCATATCTGAAAAATAGGGTGTGGGATTAATTTGTAGACCATTTTAACTACACAGTTTTTGAAAGACTTGTTTAAATAATTTGAATTTTCATTACCCTGCTGAACCCTCATCCATCCAGCTCAACTTCTTCTCCACCTCTTCTCCATCCATTATTGAGAACTCCATTATCATTTATACTTTTGGGCCTTGTTGTGACAAAGCTTTGCTAATCAGCTGTGGGATGTAACAAGCTCTCACTATCACCTCCCCAGAAATGAATCACTGTGCCACTTTTACAAGTTTCCAAGGATAGACAAGCTTCAGCTATCTTTTATGAAGCCCTCCTTTTATTTAGGTGAAAGGACTGAGTTTGGACCAAAGTGTGATGGATATTCTTTGTTCTTTTCTGCATATTTGGCAGATCCAGAGTTGGCTGGGTGTTAAGCAATGATTGAAAATCCTTAATTTAATCTACTACCTAATCAAAATTTAAGTATAAGCCTTCTAATTTTCTTCAACCACTTTTCAGAGAAGAATACTTTGATTTGTTTGAGGAGCAGATTGATTTTGAATGGCTTTACCAAGGATATTGCCTTCCTATGTCACAAGTATTGAGCTGTTGCAGTCCAATTAGTTCTGACAAGGACTTGAAAAATCCGAACAGATTAATTAATTTATCAAATAAGAGAATGGAGATGTGTGGTAGTAAGTGCAACAGTACTTGTGATTTATTTGTTAACATATTTAAACTGAAAACTGTCACACTTCTCTATACATGCCTTTGTTCTGCATTTTATCAGTCTCTATTAGGAGACTGCTCTCAGAGCATCTTCCAGAACTACACAAAAAAATGTTGGGGATCGGTGGATTTCCTGATTGGTCTTAAAAATAATAAGCCAGGAGTTTTCACAATGCCAAAGGGAAGGAGCAAAAGCAAGGAGCACTTACGCAGCAGGTATTCAGAGCTGTCTGTGTCGTAGTCATTGTCGTCAGGAAAATGGTTGATTCTGTAACAGCTGCCTTGATTGATACCTGCAGGACAAAGAGGCAGAAACTGAGCTACATTCCACTGTTTCATACTATATATGTGCACTGGGGGGATGAAAACTATTCAACCAAGGAACAGGAAACATATTCATTAATTGCCTTATGAAGAAAGCTGTAGTTTAACTGGATTTATTCAGTGCTTGGGGTCACATTCTCACTGTGGATTTAACTCACTGCACCTGGTTTCAGTGAGCCGAAGGAGATGCAGGGGCCAGAGTCAGAACCACATTTGCTCCGTACCCTACCCTGACCTGTTTTTGTTAAACTGTGTCCACTGAAACGAGATGTTCCTGTGCTCATGGCTGAGATAAAAGAGGATGGAGTTGGAAGTCACCTTGAAAGTGAACTCCTGTCTTGGCTTTGCTGCCTCATTGTGAAGAACAGGCAACGGGGGGAAGTGGGGCATAAAAGGGAGACACAGCTTTCATGATTAATTTCACCAAATTTTGTCTTTCATCAAGTTTTATTCAGTCAACTGTTGTCAATAAATAACACAGTCAGGGAAGTGTCATTTATGCTGTCTAGTAGTCACATTTTAGTTCTGTCGTGCTCTGTAGATTGATGTTATAGACCATTTAAAGCTTTCACTCTTTTCTAAAAAGAATGCTATTTTCCCTGTTTTTCCTCTTTCTGTCAGTTTTAAAGTCAATCTTTTCTTCAGGTTTGCATTACATGGATTAAACTGGATCCTTCATATAGCTCACAGAAGTGACATTTTGACAAGGATTAACTCGTTGTGACCTCTAAGACTTTAACATTTAACCACCCTGATGAGACTATGATCACTGTTGTTGATAGCTGCCTGGGTCAAACTAAAGATCACTGCTCAGTGCCCACATGCTTGCAGAAGGAAATCAACATGAGGGGAGGTTTTGGTGTTGAAGATCAGTGCATACGCTTCCGAGGCTTGTGTGATTAAATTGCATTACCCATAGGGATTTGATGGGCTGTGGTGCATGTCCAAATCAGGCTCAGGCAGACGGTTGAGTGCTGGGAGGAGCAAGAGGCCTATTTGAATGACAAAAGACTGTGTGGTGGACACTTTTACTGCCGAGGTGAGTTGGAAATGGAGAATGGAGAGGAAAGTGAGAGAGGCACAGAGAGATTAAAGCTGAGAGAAGCCTATAGCAATAATTGAGCAGGGGTATAAACAACACCTTGTCTAGAGAGAGAGGTGGGGGTGGGTTTAATGGATGTGCTCAGCGCGGCAGTGGTAATGCTGGGAGCTCTTTGGCTACTCATTCACCATTTGGACTGTGAACACTTTAGTCATTCAGACAGTGAAGGTGGGCTGGACTGTGGCCTAATTTTCATATTTTTACATAAGCATATCAGTGTTTCTCTCAACATTATGTGTTCATAGGCAAATCTTTGCCACCGTCTGAATCCCAGAGAACAGAAACTTCCTAAAAGCATAATCTCCCAAATGACTGAACTGTATATATATATATATTTATTTATTTTCTTTTTTGGCTTGTATTGAATGACTAACTCTGTAATGTGATCTGTAATATCCATTTGATCAGATGACTCTGTGGTAGATGTGGGCATTTATCAGCTCCAGTGCTGATTACAACTGATGGAAACACAGCACCCACATGAACCTGCTCTTTTTTTTTTCTTTTTATGCTTTAACAGTCAGCACACACAGACTTATCACATATCCATGTTGTTGTCAAAACCAAAACACCATGGCTACACTCTGCTGGGGACGGCTGGCGCTGAAGTCATGATGTAAGTTTTAACAACAAACAACCTATCAAAATGTCTCACCAGGAAGCTTTGACACTTCACAACAACCCAAGAACGATTTGCACTGCAGATAACAGCTCATTCTACTGCTTCTGTGTGCGTGCTCTATAGGTGCATAGGATGACACTGCTCCGTGGAGTTGTGCATGTCCTCAGTTCAAACAGAAAAGCAAATTCAACTTGTAGCAGAAAATGGGTCAATTGGCGTTTATTACTGAGTCTGCCCTTTGGAAAGAGGTACAGGGGCCTCCAAAGGAGGACAAAAAGACTTAAAAACAGCTTCTACCCTTTGGCTGTCAGGACTCTAAACACCCACAACTCAAAACAATCCAGGAAATAGTGCAATATAATTAATTGTCAAATCTACCTCACCCAAATGCAATTATAACATGTTGCTTTTATTTATGTATTTATCATTATCTATAAGCACTAGTGGCTCTTTGCTTTATTTGTTTGTTAAATGTTTGCATTCTTATCTCTTTTATTGCACCTTCAGTGTTCCCAAAATTTCGTTGTACGACGCTGTATAATGACAATAGGCTATTTTATCTTATCTTATGTTCATTTTGGTGGAAAAGGGTTTCATAAAACATAAATCATAAAACACTCAACCACAAAAATAAACAGTGATTGCAGTTGGGGCATTTGAATCCAGAATTTAGCAGCACAATAGCTGAAAACTCAAAGATAACAAGGTCAGCAACACTTAAATGTTGCTGTAATTCATTATCCATGTTGCACTGGCAGTCGTGACTAATGAGACCAAATCAGGAGGGTGAGGTGGGTGTCTGCATAATGATTTCCAAATGTCTCCATTTTAAGGGCTTGAAAATTCTGTATTAATTTGGACACCAGGAATAAACGTCGCAAGAGTTCTTTCAGCATAAAAACATATCGATGTGGATGTAACCTGAATTAATAACAAAGTCACATTGTCTTAGAGCAGAGAGCAGATAATCCTTTCTTCAAACTTTTGCCCTGGTATTTTTTCACAAGAATAACATTTCTGAGACGAGTTATCATCATCAAACAATCACCAGACATCAGGTGGAAGGGCTTAGCCAATGGCCATTTGGCTAAGCTTTGCCTCCATCTCTGTGACAAGACTTCTAATTATCCCGCATACAAATATAATACAAAGTCCTTCTTTAATACCTAAAAGGCAGTAGATATTAGGCCTGACCTATCCCCACATAAATGTCAACTTTTCCATTAACTTGCAATGCCAACAACAGACAGACACCTGTCAACTCTATTTCCCAGGTGCCCCTGGCTGAGCAGCTCGACCATGATTGTCTGCTTTAAAGGACACACTTGCTTCTATTAACTAGGTCTGCTGCTTAATAAGGGACATCAAATTAATTTGCATCAAATCAATCTGTGGAAATGGAGCACAAGTTTCTGTGTCTAGTCACTGATGGAAAAAAAGGGGCTATAAGCTATTT
The DNA here is from genome assembly GCA_034769265.1 of Remorina albescens. Taxonomy (NCBI): domain Eukaryota; kingdom Metazoa; phylum Chordata; class Actinopteri; order Carangiformes; family Echeneidae; genus Remorina; species Remorina albescens. The sequence goes on from CM068493.1 coordinate 7,015,165, forward strand.
TAAGCAGTGATGTGAAATTTTGTGCCTGGTGGGGAAAAAAAACACATGTGGCTCGTGTGGTTAAATCAAAAACAGTGAAGGTACCAAAAAACACAGACACCTTTTGCTTTTCTGCTAATTGTTTTGCATGTATGCTTCTAGGTGATTTCACATCTAGATTTTGGAGTGTGTACATGTGCGCGTTTGTCTGGATTTGTGTGTGTGTGGGGCCAAAGATGTGTCCCTTCTCTACAAAAGGGAAATTTCAAATTGCTTTTACTCTTTTTTTAAAAAACTGAACAAATAACGCACCTTTCACTGTAAAACTACTATAAATTGTGATTTGTACATAATATTCTCTTTTCTTTGGTATAGTCTGGACCCAGCTACTCCAGCCTCTCTGCTTCATCTGTAATGTCCCCTGTGTGTGTTTGTGTGATAAATGGTGGAAGAAATAGAGGGCAATATTGGATATGACTGTGAATCTGATTATAAGACAAGGCCTCAAGGCTCATGATTTATGAGTGACAGTTATCAGCTGAATGTTTATGTTTTGTGTGTGTGTGTGTGTGTGCAGGCTGTCAGATGAACTCTTCATGAAGTCTGAATATTCACAAGGAAGGAAAGGAAAGCAGAGGAAAGTGAGATTAAACACGGAAAGAAGGAAAATGGAAATTAAACAACAAAAGCATGGAGCTCAGGGGAGATGGGCTCAAGGAAGCCAAGGAGAGAGATGAAGAAATCAACAAAGGAGAATCAGGAAAGGCAGACAGAGCATTAAAAGGCTAAATGTGGATCGTGCAAAAAAAGGTTAGAAAATAGTTGCTAAAGCTTATTTTCTAATGGGGGATGTTACACGGTGATTGTGTTGTGACAAATTGTAAATTAATCTAACACAGTAAACACAATAGCTAATGGGTTCCCTGGGCATCACTGGAGTAGCAAAGCCCCATGCTGAGCATCTCCTCCTCTTCTCCATGGCAACCACTGTTAGTCTTTAATAAGCTCATTTACATAAACAATCTCCAAGGATCCTTTTGACATCTTCATTGTATTTTGATACCCACCAAATAAGAGACAGCACTTGTCGGGCAAACGCTGCTCCCTTTCACAGATCAGACACCACTTAAGATGACTGCAGACACCAACGGATTCACATGTGAGCACAAAGGTGTGTGTAAAAACAGACATGCGAGCAGCTGTGAGAGCAGAGATGCCACTAGCTACAGGGTGATGCACATCGTCATTATTTTGAATAAGCTCAGCCAATATGGGGACAGCCTCCGTAGAATACACCAATAACTTGGTCTTATCAGGACCAAGATTTGCTTTCTCACAATGAGCTTCATGCAGCACATGCCCCCACTACCACATTTCTACACATCCATAGCTAGATTGATGAATAAACCAATCAAAAGTGACTTAAGTATTGCATATCGCTAGACCCGTATAGTTTCCCATGGGTGATTAAATCTTCAAAAACAGAACTCCAACCAGTGGAGTTCCCTAACCGCCGATGCAGGAGAACGCTTCTGTGGTTTACAGCGGGTGGGATGATTAGGTTTTATAAAGCTGTAGAGAGGAAGAGCACTATTACAGGGGCTTGATCAAACATAGACATGCATACACAACTCACACAGACTTAGCAACACATACATTTATTACTTTGGAAGCAAGCCATACCAGGGCAGGGTATTAACAAAAATATATTCCTTTTTTTGTCTTTTTCCAGTCCAAGTGAGGATGAAAGAAAAGCAATTTGGCAAAGACATCAGTGATTCAGTGTTGATATGAGTGACAGTTGCTTAATAAAATTGTCACCAGGCTGCAAATTCACTGCACTGTAGTGTAAAGGTGCTCTGCTATATCTATTATATTGCTTATTTCCTGTGTGATTAAAACCTATCATTGTCTTACAGTGATGTAAGCGTCACTTAAGGGTATCCAAAATAGATTTTTTTATTAATTAATTGTGGTTAAGACCTCTTTCCTTTCCTTCCTTTTCCATTTTAACAGGTGTTTAACCAGGTGTTTTTTCTCACTAAAGCAGAACCAGTTAAGACTCCTATCAGACTGGCAAATTTTGTGTAGGTCATGCTGGCCGTGATCTCAAAGAAAGACCTTGATGACAAATGAAAGAAACACAAGAGCACAGCTGTCTCTGGACTGTGAATTGATCAATACAATAGCAAGCTGCTGCATGTCCATAGCTCACTAATGAACGCATAACTCCTTATTTGTTTAATTGCCACAAAAATGAAAATGTAAAACAGTACCTCATCCTTTTACACAGGGCTGTGCGCCGATGCTACTTTAGCACAGAGCAGAATTTGTGTTTTACCCTGATATCACCACCTGTCCAAATAAAAATGGTGATGTTCACCTGCTTTCATTTTAAAATGTTTTAATTTGAAATCGATCTTTGTGCCAAAAAGGATTTTATCACACCGGAAAGCGCATATCACATGACTATTCATGTATTCGTGTATTTGCATATTTTCTACAATGGAGTTGGTTGCTTAGTTACAGAAAACTCTAGGAAAAGTAGGTAGAATTAGAAGGAGGTGTAGTGGCAGAAAGAATTCAGAATAATTTTTTGAATCTGAAAAAGGCTCATACGATAGGAGCATGACAAACAAGGGAGGGATATGTTGTGATTGGTGAGCTCCAAACAAGTTACAGACGTGGGCATCAGCTTCTAAAAGTCTCCAAGCACAACCTTAAAGCTTCCACACTAAAGTTGGGCCAGCAGCTTTTCCAAATTTTTTCTTTTTATGAGTTCAAAAAACACCAGAAAAATGTGGACAGTAAAGGTTATGCACCATGAGGAATGCAAGTGAAATTCATCTAACTCTCAGTTAGAGAAAGCCAGTGGGTGTATTGAAAAAAAAAATCTAACTTATCTATTGCTTTGCAACTTTCATTTAGAAGAAAAGTTAAATCCAAAAATTGGAAGGGTGTTTGTGGGAATGAGAGGGCTGAAAAAAAGCAGAGCAGCAGAAGATTCAGACGTGAGGTGGGTGATGAAGCAATCATGAGGATGGAGGAGTTAAACCTATAAAGGGACAAAAAGACAGGGAGGATGAAGTGAGTGAAGTGGAATTTGGGGGCCTGCTGGTTAATTAGTTCCCCCCACATGGATTCTCAGTTGTTGCATATTAATCTAAGACCTGTGGAGCATGGTGGTGACCCTGATTGACCCCCCCGACCCCACCTAAACTAATGCCCCATCTCAAACATACACATCCTCCCTCCTCAAGGAAAAAGTGCTCTGCTTCGCCACTCAGGCCAACCCACTGCCAGCTGGGATGTTTGCTGTAAACTTGTACCTGCTAATTGGATTAGTCATTGGGTTAGTCTTCGTGCTCAGAGTTGGTTTTATTTACTTGAGACACAAAATAAAGCAGCAGCCTCTGATCCACCGCCGATTCTGATGCAAATTAGGCACTCTCAGTGCACTCGAAGATGCCACCCTGGCCTCATGATATTCATGTGGGAAAACAAACACAGAGGGAATAAAATCAAAAACAGCTGTTGAGAAATGAAAAGGATTCCATAAACCGTGGACGTGCTGACCTCAGTGTAAAGTCCCCCCATTCAATTTAATCCTGGCTGTGCCTTAAATATCATGGATGTCTGCTGAAGAAGAGGCAACACCTGTTCAACAGGGTGAATCCAAACACTGAAACATCCATTATATGGCTATGAGAAATGAAAAGAGCCAGAGAGTTCACAACGGTTGCCATCTGTCTACAACAATATGTTGTCACTGAGAGAAAGGCATGTTGTCGCTGCAGTCTGTTCGGCCAAACATGGTGATGTTTTTTGCAGATAGCTGTGATACACACAGAGCTGTGTCCATCAATAACCCAGCACTTTGGTCATTATGAACAGAAGTGTGTGTGTGTGTGTGTGTGTGTGTGTGTGTGTCCGCGTGTGTGTGTGTAAGTGGGGTGGGCTTTATCCTTTCTTGTCTTTTTCTCTATACTTATGTGTCTCCATGACAACAGAGCCACCGTCCAGCCGCTTCTAGTTTTAAACCAAAGCACAGAATTGAAACTATTAGCACTGGAGGGAGCGATACAATAATCGTAAGCCTTTGTTTGTTTGTTTGAAGTCTGACTGCTCACCAGTCACATGCATCATCAGCATCGACTCAGCCTCTGCTGTCATTGATCCACCTCCATCATTTACATTTTATCATTACCTTTCATTATTTGTGAAAGGAAATCATGCTTGACATAATAGTTGGCTGGCATTTGTGATGTATTGTCATTTCTTAGCTCTCACAGGATATGATGCAGACTGTGAGTCTGTCTGTCCACATCACAGACAACTGCCCAGCCAAGCATGATTCTCAATAAATTGTAAGTGTCATAACACACCAGGATGTTCCTCACTCGTGCACCTTCAGCACAGGAGGAGTCCAGTCACTGATCAGTTCCGACAGCTGACTATATGTGGGTTCAGATGGGATTACTGCCAGTTTTATAAGTGTGAATGAAAACAAACTCAACGATTTGCTGAAAAAACTGCTGCAGACACTGAAAAGCACTGAGTACTGAAAAATGTAGCATAGACCATTGACCACTACAGTGATGTCAATGAAGCCTCTTTGAATAATGAATATTGAAAAAGCACCTGGCTCAACACCAGAGCCGATTTTACAATGGTGGCAGAAGCTCCCAGAGTAAAGTAAGAATGTGTATATGGTTTCATTTTTTGAAAATATTTAATTGTTTTTGGCAGAGAAGAGAGTGAACAAATTGATAGAATAAAAAAAATCACTCAAGACAAAATATAAACATATGTATAGGGTTAAATATTAATCTTCTGTTACTTAATGAGTGCTGAGGAGATGAAAGGAAAAGTTTACATCTTAGCCTCTGTGTCTAAAATTTAAATATTGCTCCAGAAATGACAAACAGCACCTGGAACATAATATATAGTGGTTAGGGTGGAGGCGTCCTTTAAATGTTACAGATTTCTGCGCATCTGGTACACAGAAATGGCAAAATTAAGAAATATATGTGGTCAACTTCGATGTTTTTTTTGGGGGGGGGGGGGGGGGTCACACTCTTGAATTTTTTTTTCTCTACTGTCGTCGAAAATATTTATTGGACATATTTTCTGAACGTTTTTCTGCGTCATGACAGGCATCTGTGCCATGAAGAAAGAAAAACCATGGAGCCACATGGACTCAGGCAGTGCTGTCTGAGGCGAGGAGTCAAAGGGGCGGCCGGAAGGAAGATTGGTCAATGAATGAGCGTCTGTCTGCCTCTGAAATAAGACGTCACCGCCAACGCAACTCTTTTCCAAACATCAAGTGCGTTAAAGGGTGCAAAAACACTTTCCAAAAAAAAAAGGAGACATGGGTGGAATGGGGGATGTTTACCTTATTTATATATATTTTAAAAAATCAGTTTTGGACATGACGTGAACTCGAAGTCATCTATTTTTAAATCATCGGGCATGTTTCCATAGCAATTTCAGGGATGTTGCCAAGCAACAGCATCGGATACAATGAAGACATGAATGAAAGTGGACTAACAGCGCGCACATTTCCCGGCAGAGACCGGCTTAAAAGTGAATGGGCGCGGACACGCCGTCTTTATCGTCGCGCCCGATGTTTAAAGAAAGCGATGTAACTGTTGGCAGACAGCTTGAGTCCAGCCGGTTGGTCCGTTAAAAGCTGAGGGCATATACGATTTCTCCATCTGACCTGTAACCTTTGAAAGTTGTTCTACGTTTCTAACCTTTTTTTAAATTTTATTTATTTATTTATTTTTTTAGTTTTTATCCTCTTTTTTCGTTACGCTTCGTCTCCTGACAGATTCGCTGGCTGTGCGTAAAAGGAGTTCTGTGCGCCCAAATCATTGTGGACACTGAGACACAAAAGAGTCCTCGTCTGTAACCAAAACTGTTTGTTGTACAAAAGCATCGGGGAACATTAAATCACCACGCAGAGTCCTTCAACCTCCGTGCCTTTAAAGTGAGCCTGAACTCACCTTCAATACAGCAGATTCTCCACAGCCCGGAGTGGGTGAGATCTCCCTTCTTGCTTTTGGGCTGGGACTGGGTCTCGTCTGTGGTGGCATTGGTGCCGTTGCAGATGTACGCCCGGGAATAGAGCCAGTAGTCCGTGCCGATGGCAATGGTCATCAGGCTGAAGGCAGTGAAAGCCCCCACGGTGGTCAGCAGCGTTTGAACCCTGCGGTCACACCAAGCCATGGCGCTTTATACCAGTCCTCGCCGTCCCTGGTCCAACATGCACGCTCCGCGGCGCGTCAGGGCGCGGATCCTTTGGTCATAGTAGCAACTTGTATGGGTGCGTTCACCCTTTCTGCACCTCTGTCAAAGACAGAGTGCTGCCCGGAGACGGACGGATGGTGTCTGAAACGCTCACCTGATGCTCAAAACCAACTGGTTGCTGCTGTGAAGATGAAACTCCAGCAGCTCCACATCCATGTGGAGCGGGCAGGACAACACGACAGCAGCATGATGTACCAGTTCAGACTTTAGACCTCATCACCACTTCATTTGTCTGTTTAACAACTTTTTTCTTTGTTTCAAAGGACTTTTCTCTGCTCCTGCACCGACTGCATCTCCGTTAAAAGCCATTGCCAAAGAAGGCGACGTCAATGGCTCTTAAGAGAGACCCCACCCTCACCAAATCTAACCAATGGAAAGGATGTGCTGTTGGATAAAGAAAGGGATCACTCAGACACAATACAATTTGAAACTAGTGATCTTGTTGCTAATTGCTGCATTTAAAACGTGTGGGGTCTTTGGGGATATATTGATTAGTCAAACAATCAGCTGACACATTTGGACACTCTGCACTGACCTCAGAATCCATGAACCTTCAGCTGTCAGGGGGAGAAATAATGACAGCCATAATTCTAGGATAGGTGTACACTGACAAACTAATGTGACATACTAAGAAAAAAACTCATGCTGACAAATTCGTCAATTAAATATACAGCTCCATTCATGCCAGCATGAACACCAGAATAAAGAGATGCACCCCTGAGCCAGATGGAAATTTTTAAACCCTTGGGAAAATATTTTAAGAGTATCTTCATCTTCTTCTTCTTGTTCCTTTTTCTTGGAAAGATTCCACTGGTAGTATTCCTCAGGCTTGATTAAAAACACTCTGGATATTAAGCAGACTGACTGAATGCATTCTGCAGTTCAGGTTGGAAAAAGAGTAGACTTCTTTTTGCCTCAACCACCTGAAGTCAACTGGAGTCGTCATCAGTCACAGTGACACTGAAATTACAAAACAAAGCCTTTATAGTGCCAAACGTACCGCAGAAATAAATAATAATTGCCCTAATGTCATCCAAACACAGTGTCACACATTTTATAGGCTCTCTCCAATATCAGACAGGAGCAGTATGAGGTTATTTGGTTTCATGTCATTTGTCAGTGGAAATTTTCTTCCAATTGCCATAGAGAAGCTTTTCATTCTTCAAACCAAATTCTGGATAATAATAAAATAAACATGACTATGACAAGTGTGCCTACTTAAAAATGTATGTTAAGGTCCCCCTTTTGGACTTGCACCAACCATAGGCTAATCACACCATTCCAGCAGCACACCGTCCATGCTGTCTTCATGCCAATCATTCCTTAAATTCACCCCCCCCCAAAAAAATATTCTCAGCATTTTCCCACGTTGCCATTTAGAATGGCTTTAGATTACAAGATATAAAGTCACATTCAAGTTAAAATCTTCAAATCAAGACTGAAAACCAACCCAACCTGTGGACATTTTAACAAGATTTATTTTTTTTGTTAGAATATGTAATTACACATTTTCTTTTATTACATCTACTCCTTCCCCCACGATGAAAACATTGGGAAAAAAATATATATCGAAACTGTGGTGTTAAAATGTCTTTATTTTAAAGGAAATCCCACTTTTGAGGGAAACTTATTAAAATATTAATCATTAAATAATTTGGGTGGATGTCGCCTACACTTGTGATTGTTGCTTCCTTTCACTCCTTGAACTGTTTTTTTCTATGACAGCAGAAGATGATCAGGATTATGGTTTGATCTTTTCTCTTTTGACTTTTAAATTCCACGTTTTGATGCAAATGCAAAAAGCGACAGCGTTGGGACCTTTTTTTTTTTTTACTTCCTCTTCCCAATGGTGGCGCCAACTCGCAGTAACACATAGGAAAAGGAAATTCTGATAAAAGTAAAAACCGTCTGTCAATGAAACGCACAAGGTATGGACAGTGACGTAGCAACGCGGACGCCCATTTATGTACGACGCATGCGCACAACTCCTGGGAATGCTCGCCTGTATGCGTCTCAGGCTGTGAAATGCGCATGCGCCCAAAGTCAGCATGGCGACAGTGTCCGTACCTTGTCTGTTTTCAGAACAACATCCGAACAAAGGCCTGCCCCTTTTCATGAGGATTTCTCTACCGCCATCGTTACTTTACGTGTAATCACGATTACTAAATCGGATTACGATACTTTTATCGTATTTCAGAAGGTCGGTAAGAGCAGAGACAGCGTCCAGGATGGATGTGGATCACCACGAAACCAGCAGCGAGACCAAGTCGGCCATGCACACTTGGCGTTATCGCCACCATTTCACGTACAAGGCAGATCAAGGAAAAAATATCATCGTCCAGTGTAATCTGTGTCTGCCGAGAGTTAACCTGCTTTCCACGTCGAAAACGTCAACATCAAACCTAAAGAAGCATTTAGACGTGAGTTACACAAAGTACTGTTAATGTAACGATCTGCCACATCTGCCAGGTTAATGTTTAAAAGTCAATGAATGAATAGCAGCCCCTCGTGATTAATAACGTTACATTGTATCTGCGTGCCGAGTACCAACTGATAGCGCTGGAGGGCCATCATGTTCAACTTTATGTTCACAAACACACCTTTTGGTATTTGGATTATTTTTACCGTCGCAGTCAAAGTTGGTAAACTGAGACAAACTCCGCACATGGAAGTAGTGCGTGCCCACACAAACATGCACACCCTTTCCCAACAACTAACATGAAACCTCTGGCGTTTTCTCTTTCAGAGAACACACTTGGGCTGTGAAGCCAGTCCTGATGCCAAAAGGGGAAGAAAGAAAGAAGAACGCAATGGGGAGGAAAGCAGGCATTGCCAGCTCAAAAAACTTAAAGCAGAAATCATCTCCAAATGCATGACCCAGGCCAAGATCGATGATCTCATCTTCAACTTTATTGTGGAAGACTGCCAGTCGTTTTATGTGCTAGAACAGCCCGGCTTTAGGAAGCTGATTGCAGGCTTGACTGAGGGGCTGAAGTCCATGGACAGGGTGACCTTGTTTACAAAGGTGGATCAGACTTTCTCCAGGATGCGGGAAGAGCTGATGGCAAAACTCAGCAACGTCGAGAACGTCTGCACCACGGCTGACATCTGGACGGCCAACAACAGGAGCTTCTTCGGGATGACCTGTCACTGGATTGACAACGACTCTCTGGAGAGAAAATCTGCCGCTCTGGGGTTTGTGCGGCTGCAGGGCAGGATCACCTATGACACCATTGCAGCACGAATACACGACATCCATGTAGCCTACAGTATTGAGAGCAAAGTTCAGACCACAGTCACTGACAATGGCAGCCCCTTTATTAGCGTGTTCAAAGAGTTTGCAGTGGACAGCCAGGAAAGTGACGATGACATTGGGTTTTATGAGAATGTGAGTACGGTCCTGGAGGGCGAGCCCGAGCAGGACATGCTTCTGTTTCTGCCCACCGTACAGCGCTGTGCATCACACACTCTGGAGCAGATTGTGACTGAGGACTTTTGGCAGGCAATGTCACAGGGGCCCATGTGCCAGTTGCATTACAGCACAATGGCCAAGGTGTATGCTATATGGACCAAATGCCACCATCTCCAGGTTGGCATGGATGCAGCTGAGGAGATAGGAAAGATGGCGCTGGTTGTTCCCTCTGTTATACGCTGGAATGTGGAGTACTGTGCTGTGCAGAAAGTCGTCTCTCTCACTGAGCGGGAGCTGACGGAGCTTTGTGCCCGTCTGGAGGTCCCACGCGTGCAGCCGGAGGAAATGGCCTTCCTGAAAGAATATGTGACTGTGTTCCACCCGCTTGCTTTTGCGCTTGAACTTTTCCAAGCCGAGCAGAAATGTTACTTGGGCCTGGTCATCCCGACGGTTCTTAGTCTGAAAAACAAGTTGAATGAGCAGAAAGATGGGGCAAATTATTTTGCTGATGTCATCAATGCCATTGTAATGGCTATTGATGTGCGGTTCCAGGAGCTGTTTGCCAGCACAGAAGCAAAGATTGCAACGGCGACTACTCCTCAGTTTCGCCTGTGGTGGATGGCTGCCTCGGAGAGGGAGGAGATGTGCTCTCTGCTGGCCACAGAGGCATCGCAGATGGATCCCTGTAGCGTAGCTGAGGCAAACACCAGCCGCAATTTGTCCACTATTGAATCTGAAGATGATTTCTTCAGCTACGGGCCTGTGAAACCGGCCACTCAGATCCAGCAAAGGGGGGTGATGGAAGAGATCCGTAAGTATGTTGAAGGAACAGGGAAGAGTCTCGAATGCTTGCAGGACTTCCCCCGAGTGAAGCAGCTTTTCCTAAAATACAACACCACCCTGCCCTCCACAGCCCCTGTCCAGCGTCTTTTCAGTCAGAAGGGCAACCTGGTCACATCACAGAGAAACTTTCTGACCGACGATTACTTCGAGCGTATTCAGCTTTTGAGATACAACAGCAACGTGTGCTCTTTGAACACTGAGTGAATATACTGCCATTGACTCTTTCTCTCTTTCTCTGCCTTTTAAATGATGCAGAATAACCACATTGTGCTTAAATCATGAAAGAAAAGAAGCCCTGAATCAATCACATTTCAGAAAACTTAGCCTGGATGTGTTTTTTAATATCCCTCCCATATCTGTTTTGATAGATATAGCTTTTATCTCCCACTCCAGAATGGCCTGATGAAAATATCTAACTGACAATCATGGACAGTCACATTGGAGGACTGAGTATATTGACAAAAACATCTTTTTATCCGTGCTATTGTTGTGATTTGAAGTAGCCACAGGGTTAAACTGAAGTGAAGTGTCTTTCAGTTGAGCTAGTTTGTTTTTCTACAGCTAATCAATGAGAATGCATCTGTCGGTATGTTTTATATCATATATAAAGATACAAAGAAAGAGGCTCTTTTTGTTGGTGTCTCTGCTTTTTTTTTTTGGGTTTGTTTGTTTTTTTTGTATAGAATCCGACGGGAAGCCTGGAGTTATTAGATTAGTGAAGGAATGACACCGGCTATCCAACTGCACCAACATCTACTGATTACTGGTTCAAAGAAGCCTGTGCATGAAGAAGACGGAGTGCACAGAAATGTCACAACTCCAGCGACTCCCAAGTGTATTCCTCGTCATGTGTCCAGATGTCAGTTAAGAGCTTTCATCTTGTCAGACAGCTGTCTGGAGACCAACAGGAAACTGTCAGAGCATGCAGACACCACACATAGACTGAACCAGAGCTGTTGAAAACATGACACGAGAAGCTGAAAAGCCGACCCTAAGAGTATGAGAGGCCGTGGGATTAGTTTTTTCTTCTTTTCATATACATGTATACATATGTAAGAGAAGGGAATATGTCAGACATATAAACATCCCCAGCTGTGAGGTGCTGTGAAAAAGAATCTCTCTCTCTTGAGAGAGACAGTATGGGGATTCTATTCAGCAACACATCTTGAACAAGTGATTGCAGAGAAAGGACACACTGAAGGTGTGCAGCTGAAGGATCGCTGTAGCAGATAAAACTGTCATGTTGATAAAACTCCAAACTAGAATGGCACTCAGTAGAGCTAATACCGCCAAGGCCAAATGTTTTCTTCCACCCAATTCAGATTGCTATCTGGACCTGCACCAGAGTCATAGATCTCAACAGCATTAATATGTCTCGGTACTTCACATCAACTGTCAGGAAATATTTTCTGAAAACCAACTCCTGTATAAGCACCTTTAACTGAATCTGCCTCAAATTTACCTGCCCCATAACCCATCCCTTCACCAAGTTTGATGCATGGATGACCTTTTAGAACTACAGTGTCTGAAATCTAAAAGCACTGGATGTCAGGCAATATTCACACTCCTATGTACAACTCTATATCTAAGACATTATGACTGCCACTAGATTTTTGAGGCCTTATCAATATATCCATATTAGCGTTACATAACTGTCTTGTTTCATTACATTACACTTTATTGGCTGATGTGTAAGACTGATATTAGAGTATGATAGTATTAAAGTTTTCAGAAAGAAAGAAATTTCAGTTCAAGCTTTAACTTGTTCTAACATATCAGGTTCTTTATTATTTTTCCTCTGTGAGTAATCTTATGTTTGCAGCTGTCATCCTGTGATCAGAGACACATGAACCCCGGATGGAGTAGAGACTTTGCAAAGATGTCAAGAGCTGCATGTCTAATGTTTCTCCCTTTTGATGCATGATGTGAAAACCTGCAGATCCACATATATCAGATCAGGATTAGCAGGTAAATTAAATGCACCAATAACATTGTTTGGAAATCGTCTTCCATTTAAAAATGACTATCCTGCCACCTCTTGGACACAGTCATACAATTCATTGAATACTCAAGCAACCAAAAAAAAAAACCCTAAAAAGTATCAAACAGTCCAATAAAACAAACCAAAGGCTCAGTTCAAAGTTTGATCCAAAGTGGAAATTTTAATGGCTTCAGAAAAACAACTGGTACGAAGTATTACTCATGAAAACTCCCAGTAATACCCGCCACCATGTGGTACTACACTTAATTTAGAAGAGGATCATGTTAGGCACAGAGTGGGTGGAAGGTGTACAGTGTTAAAACAAACAATTCTGTCACTATAGTTTAATCCACCACCAAGCCCTTGTCTTTCTAGTCCTCTCATGCTTCCTCCCTTGCAAAAAATAACTTAGAATATCTTGTTATACAAAAGCAGCATGGTAGAGACAATTACTCTATCTTGTTTCAAATGAGTCTTCATCAGTTCAGTTAATACAGTAAGGAGGGAAGCATTAGAAAACTTTCCAGACATGGCTGGGTTATTTTAATTTTCTAATGCATTTCTCTCACTTCACCCTTCTGGTGTCAGCTCCCAGGACAGCCTCAGTTACTGTAGAAGTAGTTTGGCAGGACCAAAGTAGCCCAGGTTCTCGCAGGACTTGAGCCAGCGCTGGACACTAGCCGGAGCGGAGGACACTGAGCCACTTTGCAGTACGCAGCAGTAGCAGGTGATGTCAGCAAGGGATACCTCCGGCCCAGCCAACCAGGGGTTTCGGCCCAAAGCAGAGTTTAGGGCCCGCAGGACGGCAGCCCGCTCCTTGGCACTGCCATCTAACAGCTGGAAGAAAGCTGTGTCCACCCAGCTGTCCACCAGAGTGGCCAGAGCAGGGTCGCTGGGGTAGGGAGCCAACAGCTTGAAGAGGAAGCGTGCCACGTTGGCTTCACCCTTGATGGGACACATGTTCTGGATGCTAAACTTCATTTCCACTTTAGGGACTGTAGATAGACAGAGGAGAAACATATTGCTGAATGCAAAGTTTGTAAAGATAGTATTCCAAAAACAACAGCATTTTAGAAGTTTGTACAGGATTTTCTTCAGTTAATTTTGTCACTTTAAAATGCTGCAAAGCATTTTTTAAATGCTAATATTATTCAAAGCCTAACATCTTAATCAGGCCTTGTAAACCACTTCTCAAATGGTTTCATGTTTGATTGCAGTAATTTTTTTATGTCAGAATGAAAAGTAGTGTAAGCTCACATTCATGGAACAACCAAGCAAAATGACACTTAACAAAAAATTACTTCCAAATAATACGTTTCCACTTCTACACTGATTTACTACAACATTCAAGAATGATGAAGTGTTGCGCAATACAATATAACTTCTTAACCTGCCTCCCACTTCCTCCTACAGCTCTTGTCCTCTCTCCATCCATTAACCAACAGCAGCTCTCTCCCTGTGTCCTTACCATCTTTCCATATGAGAGTGAAACCCAGCTGGAACGTTTGGCGAGCATAGCTGTCTGCATGGCGTGGACCAAGACATGAAAGGAGCTGTGGCGGTACACCGGCAACTGAGGAGTGGACATGGACAGTGGAGAGCACCCGATAGCGCTGAGACAGCAGGCTGTGGAGCACCAGCAGGGTCAGAGGTGGATGTGCTGGGTTGGCATTTACGACAATGTCACGGAGAGCGCCATGATCCTGACATAAAAGAGATAGAGGTAAATAAGTGTACCACACAAAATAAAGACTGTGTTAACATTAATTGTTCATAATTAGACCACACCTCTTCAACAAAATAGGCTACCATTCCACACCCTCATATTTGACTCAAGCTAAATTCAATCATTGCGTTATTTAGAACTTGGAACAACAGACAAGTAAAAATGATCAAAGGCTGCTATGACAAAAGAGAAACACAGTCAATGTGTATGAATTGAAAATTTGGGCATCACTGGAGTGAAAATTCCACTTTCTCACCTTTCCCAGTTGTGTATCAAGGTCTGTGGTGCCCTTGAAGGTTGTAGAGCTAGAGCTTTGGGAGGAAAGGCTGCTGCTGACTGTCAGGTCCAGATCAGCATCTGGGGTGGTTACTGTCTTGGCCAGGCCCTCCACAGCAGCTTTCAGCTCATACAGTTTTCTCATGATTTCATTTTGCCGGGCCTCCAGAGCTTTGACTGCTGGGTCCACCTCGCCATTCTGTGAATGTAGAGAGAGTAGCTGCTTAGCTAAAGCAAGAACGTGATTCCCGGTTTGACCAATGTGACCAGAGCCCTTCGGCAGATTTCAAGCACAACACAGACAACGCTAAGAACCTAGAGAATATATTAGAATGGTAGGGAGAAACTCCACATGCACAAATGATGGACCAATCTCTCACATTGAGGTTTGAAGACTAGACCTTAATAGATAAGATTTCATTTGTGTGCCACAACATCTATTGCAGATGAAGTCAGTGAACTCCATTGTTTCAGGAGGTATCAAGTCCACATACGTAAGTAAATCTTGTAATATGACAGTCAAAATACTCCACTATGGGTAAAACAGTTGTATTTATCAGGTATGTCGTCATTTTTTTACATGTATCTTTAAAAACGACAAGCATAAAAGCAGGTTTTAGTTATTATCATTTCACTTGCTCTTATTATCCCTTCAAATATGTCTTAATGTTCATTCAGCTTAAGAGATGGGGGACGAAATCCACTTTTAGCTCCCAGTAAAAAGTGTATGTTTATCTATTGACGATGATGATCTGATAATACGAGCCTTCATGAGTTGATAACTAGGTGGATATATTTCAAGAGTTCGCAAAATTTGCTCTTTGTGGAACTTTCCCTCAACTCCAGCTTAATGTTAGTACTGTCAGGAGTACACAAAAAGCAGCTTTTACACAGAAATGACTAACTTGGAAGTTATCCACTTTATTTGTCCTCTGTGCAGCTGAAGCCTTCTATTTACTCATTAAACTTAGCCACACTTTGTCCAACATCAGATACAGTGAACATGCAATGAGACCAATATCAACTGTAGAACTGACTACAGAATGAAAAACCAGTTTCAGTGTCCAATATGAATACCTCAATATTGCTTTAAGACATAAAATGTATCCTTATCCTTAAGCAATGTACTATACTACTATTACAACAGGTTTTTATAATGTTGCTAAATTTAATCTGTGCATCATATTATTACCTCATTTTCACATTATAATATAATACAATGTGAAAAAATATGTCAGATCATATAAGTCCAGTGGACAGTGAAGTATAGCTGACATCAATAAGGTATGAATGAATGGAGCTGGAGAGTCTCACATGTGTGGCTACACTCACAGTGATATGACCGTTTTATATGTCAGTATCCAGAATAGCAGGAAATGTTGGCGGTCAGGCTGCTCCGACAGTGTTGTCGCTTTAATGTGTGTAGTGTTATTTGAATGGATGTGCAAACGTCGTTGCATCAGCTAAAAGTGACAGTGCTCTCCCGGAGAGCTATGTTAGCAGGCTAGCGTGGCTAAGGACAATTCATGCTAGCAGCCCGAGCGAGAAGCGAAGAGGCGAAGAGCAAAACATCCTGCAGGCAACAGCGAGAGCAAAACAAAAGCCAGTCATTTTTTTGGTGGTGGGGGGGGAAGGAGGAAATAAAGTGCAGTTTGTCGGGATGAGATCAGTTCAGAGTTACCTGGAGCGCGTGTTCGGGGTTGCAGCCGGTCCCTTGCTGCGCGTGGATATTTGCTAACTTGTACATGCAGGTTGGTAAATCAGTCTTTATGTCACCCCCACAGATGGGCTTTACCTGGTACATGGACATGCTGGAGGACAGTCTGAACAGAGACAAACAGATAAAAAAAATAATTAAAAAAAATCCTGGACACAGACGTCCTCTGAGACGATGATGTTGAACGGCAGCAGCAGCTACCAACTCTACTGGTCAGACAGGAAGAGACCCCCGCGACGTCACCTCCGGCTTTTCTAATTACCATTTAGACTTCACGCTAGATCGTGCCAAAGCGATGATTTGGTTTTTTTTGTTTTTTTTTTTATGCTGACTTCAAAGAAGGTGAAGTCATCCAGATTCACAACTACACCACATGTTCTCTCAGCTCGTATCAGCCTAAATACACCAGAGGACGCCACCGTATAATCCCCATTTTTTTTGCAAGTGCAGGAGGTTAGAAGTCAACAGAAGATGTGATTATGTTCCCCCCGCAGCGCTTTAAGGGCTATGCATGGAGCTCAATGATCAAAATGTCAACAAACAGATACTTCTGCACGTCTGTGCCCAGGGTCCTACAGTCTCATTATCTTTTTAATGCGTCCATAGATCTTATAAGTTCAACCAAAAGCTAAGATGTATTAATTAAATGCTGATAATGTAAGCTCTAAGGTTTAGAGTGGTGCAGCACAAACTGATCATGCTTTATTTTTTCCAAGAAGCTGGTGCAGGGAAGTCTTTTCTTTGTACTTTAAGTTAAAAACACAGATAATTTGACAGTGATCAAGTACCCAATAAATTATTTATTAATTTAACATTTCTGCAACATTTTCCTTCTTGGCCAAATGTATTTTTGTGGAAATATCTTGTTGTGAGGTTTTAGAGTGAGGGTAGGATTCGTTTAGTGAGATCAATAAAGGTGACATGGTGAGAAGTGAAGGATGCTGGCAATTTTCAACCCATAGAGAGCAGTGCTGCTACAGTTTTCAGCATGCACAAGACTCAGTGTGTATTTACATTTTAAAGCAGTAATTTGTTTCAAAAAGACAACAGTTTGCTTTGATTTTTGAACAAACAAAAAAAGAAAAAATGGGACCAAGTGTTTCTTGGATTTCATAGTTATGTAACTCACATAGAAAAGGTACTAAATCCAGCTAAAACATAAGGCACATTGCTTAATTAGGGTTAAAAAGTTTCTGCAATATTGTCACAACATTAGTTGAAAAAGTACAGTCAATATATGTTTGTCTTTTGTTTTTAATCTTGTAGCAACCAGAAGAGAATCATTTTGTACCTTTACAAAGAAGTGTGCAATGACTTTTGGGGGGAGTTCATTTCCATCATCAATCTTTTATGTCTACTTTTAA
The DNA here is from genome assembly GCA_034769265.1 of Remorina albescens. Classification (NCBI taxonomy): domain Eukaryota; kingdom Metazoa; phylum Chordata; class Actinopteri; order Carangiformes; family Echeneidae; genus Remorina; species Remorina albescens. Next base: position 7,032,775 of record CM068493.1, read on the forward strand.
ATGGGGCAGATAAGAGGAAGTCTTCAGATTATTATGAAAAATATTATTCAATCAGCACTTAAGATTGGGATTTTACAGGTGAGAGATGACAACTCTCTGCTCTTTTGTGGCCAAAAAGGTAAATGTCAACCTGTTACTCTGATCAACAGCAATTAGCTCGTAAAGCCAGTGTCATTTAGTGAAGTGATTTATGACTCAATCAAACCTGGCAACATAATCCTTCACCAGGAAGCAATCGGGCAGGCCGTGACTCTGCCTGACACCAGCTTCTCGATTGGCATGTCCTATTACAGTCACCTTCTCCTCTGTCACCTTTCTATCAGAGAAATCTGATTTCACAGTCGGGCTGCATTTCTCCTCATTAGCCATTGTGACAAGGGAAGCTTAATGGAAATGCTTGATCAAACTTTATGTCTTAACAGTTTGTTAATGCTGAATAATTCACTGATCGCTGCAGTCTGGCAAGAGACAGGGAAGGAGGAGTAGGGTGGTGATGTGGGAGTTGGGACCTAACTGCCAGCTCTGTGCTCAGCTAATATTCAGATCAAGGCTAAGACCTCAGATAAAAATGAGACTATAGAAGGAGCTGAAACAGTTCAAAATAGTCCTTTAAAACATGTAAGGAACATTATGATCTGTCAGTTGCCATCTTACTGGCTCATTGATATAAATAAATATGTATGTGAACTGATAAATGGTAAAAACTAAAAACCTGGACCTTATCAATTGTATATGGAAATAAATTTTTGTTAATAGGAGAGTTTTGACATAAGAAAATACTGATCATATTTCTTTACATGTGTAGAATTTATCTGTGGGCGTTTGTTGATTTAAATGTATTTGTACAACTATAACAAGCTCATGTGTATATGTTTATTTCATATATAACCAGTGAGACATATTATTAACTGGTAAAGGAACGTAAAAGAACAATTTGTGCAAAGAGATGACCGTAGTTGTAATGTTTGTTGATGAAAGAAAACTGTCCAGACCTGGAGCCACAAATTACATTTTAAGACGGTTGTAAGTAATGTCTGCGTTTCTTAGTGTAATCCAATCTTATCTAAGTTGTTTTCTTTTTGAGTTGACTCTTCATAACTACTTTGACATTCAGCGATGTTGCCGGGTGTTTATAGTCCACCTTGACACAAACATTCTTTAGTTGTCTTCTCCAACCAGACAGTTCACCTCCAGCATTCAGCTAGTCAACGCACGACACTTACCATCTTGTCTGATTGTGCCTTCTCATTTGGAAAAGTCTGTAAAGTACCTGTCTACCTTTACATGACAGCCATTACTCAGTCTGAAGGTGAGTCAGCACATGTAACAGCTGTTCAGGGGTTTAAGCAGGGTGTGGCTTTTAGTTCAAATTGCAAACTTGCGTTACTCTAGTTAATAGACGCAGCTTAATGCTATATATAAAAGCATATCAGTTAGTGAGTGTGCAAACAACAGGATCTGTCCAGGGTGAAAATAGATTTAGAGAAATGGCCTTTCACGAATGCCTGGGTTGTATCATGTATGGCCATTGATACGTGCATGGCCTATCATTCATTAATGAAGGGAAGCAGCACGCAGACATCATAAATAGAGGCTCAAGACTAATGCTTGTTGAGGAACGGTGGCAGTGCTGTCATCCCCTGCATTATGGATAGAGTTCCTGCACAGAGCTCACAAAGCCCATTCAGTCATCCTAACGCGCCAGTTAAATCTTTTACGACCTTCCACCCTGTTTAGACTATCAGGTAGCAACATTTCTGATACCACCGTGGTCTAAAAAAATGGGAATGAGTGAAACTAGGATCTGCGTTTGTTCCGGCAAAAGCAGGATGCACTGTTGATGCCCAGGTAGTTGAGCCTCCCATTCCTCTGTTTGCCCTGGTACATCAGTTTGTTATCAGCTGAAGATGGGGTACACATTAAAGTTTCACAAAGACTTAATCAGTAAGGTGAGACTGACACCCCTTTCTTGATATGAGTTTTTAGTGACAATGAAGCGAGGGCATCAATTATTGAAGTGCCAAGCAGACAAGCAGGTGAGGGCTATGTGTCCATCCCAAAAGGCTTATCCAGATGTATTGCATGGTGGAGTAACAGCAATCACACAGCAAGTTTCCTTTAATCCTCAGATTGCAGAACTTCACTTCACTCTGCTGGCAATGCAGAGTAGATTAATTAGATGATATGGTAAGATAAGTGTTTCTTTCAAATGGCATAATTGGAGTTATACACGTTTGATTTAACATATTGTTTTGAAATTACAGTACAAAAAAATGTGACTTTCAAAAGATCAGAAACTGTGCTTAAAACTTTTGTTACATCTAAATCGTTATTTTAGCTCTTGAAACATGGCAGAGGTGTCATCCAAACACTGCAGTTGTTATTATTGCATTGTCAGCCCCCCTCCAGTATTGGGCATCATTATCACCAAGGGAGATAAGAAACAGAGCCATAGTCCATCTCTTTCGCTTTCCCTTCCTCTACCCTTCAGTCCAGGTAATCTGCTTGTCACATTATCTTGTACTGCTGTCCCACAGCAGCATATCCAGCAGTTAGTGTCAACCTGTTGGCTCACATTTCCTTCCTGTTTACCATTCTCCGCTTCTGACCCATAGGGGTCACAGCTCCATTGTGCATCCCCTGGCTTGTGTTACCTACCGGCTTCCCCAACCTTGTCCTGCTTTCAGCAGTGTATCCCGCCACCCCGCTCCCATTCTTGTTCACTCCCTGCATGTCTGCGAAGATGAGGATCCAATACTGATAAGAACAGAAATGGAAACATGATGATCTAATTAGTGCTGTGTGTCTGAGCACATCCAGAACTTGTGTCTTGATACCTGGAGCACTTGTCAGACATCAAGAACATCAGGGATAGCCTGTAATAAGAAAGTAGGTGTAAGGTCAAGTGTTTGGCTTCCTAATGAGACATTTCATCTCGGTCTTCATCTTCATCAATTCAAACTTCATCAGAGTAACAAATCTACAACATTTTTCTATTTTATTTATTGTTGTTGTGTACACCATGTGTTATAATGTAAAGCCATAATGAATAATTTTTTTACTATAATGTCTATTCCTGCTTCTACAAATGACTACCAACATTTTGCTCTTGAAAACTTCAGGTCTATTATTCTTTTTTGATTGGATCCATTTTGAGGTTTGAATACACTATAAGCATTCATATCCTAAAATGAATCACTTATACACTCATGAGCTGCCCACACTCCTGTCACTGCTGGCAGACAGTTTTTATTCAACACATTCTCACTGTTGGTGCACTACATTACCCATAGTGCACCTAACAGGTGTGTTAGACTAGTAGCAGCTAAGGTAGAGGGAAATTTAGCAGGCCTCAAGCAGTGATGAAGAGTAGGCCGCAGATGACTGGTGAGTTCTCTGCTCTTTAACTACAAAACACACCCACAGGCTTCTTTTCATTTTCACACTAACCCCTAACCCTAACCCTCAAAAAAAAAAAAAAAAAAAAAGTTTATCAGACTTCCTCTGTAGACCATTTTTAGTAATAAAACAAACAAGAATATACTCTGTAAAATCAGTTTAGTCCCTCTTAAACCCTTTCACTCTGTCTTTGCTCATACTCATTAACAAAATAAAACACTAATTACACACTAACTAATGCTATTGAATATTTTATCTTAATGTGAATTTAATAATATGGCAAGATGTAAATACACCTGTCATAGGCTGTACATGTCAAGCTGAATAAAGGTTACGCCATCATCACAACACACCGTCTGAATCAAGCAGCAATCCTGTGAATACACATCCTACATTTGACACCACAACCCCATGCTAATTCCAGGGTAAGGCCTATAGTTCTGAGTTGCAGGTGTGTGTGCGGTAATAGCCAGGTTCCCCCTATAATAAACAGATAATTGAAATGACACTGAGGTTGTAGCTGTGAAAAAAATTGTACTCTGTATTTTGGCGCCTCTAGTGGGTGGGTGAAAAGTGAGGTGGTTGTTAATGCTAATCCTGTGAATCCTCTAAGTGCAGAGAAATAAACAGTTGTGTGCTATTTAAATCTCCTTCAGGAGGAACGAGTAGTTTTCATACAGTCAAACTTCACTCCAAGAATTTGGCTGAGTGAAATAAAAGTGTTTCCTCTTGAATAAGTCCTGAGTTAGCTCACCTGAGCTATCAAGGAGAATTGGCAAAAGAATACATGTAAGGCTAGCACCCTCAGCTATAGCATTCTGCAGAGTGTGCATTTCGCCCTGTGCATCACATACACACATACACACCAGCACAAACTCAAGTAGAATGTAGCTATACAGATATGAATATGTTGCATATATTTACATGCATACATCTGGAGAATTCTTCACATTTGCATAGATGGATGTCTCTATCTGGTTGCATATTTGATTTTTGCAAATGCATTGGGTTTCTTCTGTTTGTTTGTGCGTGTGTGTATGTATGTGTGTGTGCGTGTGCACGTTAATGTCGCCTGAACAGCACCAAGGTTCAGCTGGGTTTATTTACAAAGCTGAGGTCAGGTGTCACTCGATCCATGCACAATAACACTGAAGTGGTCATCAAGGTCACCTCCTCTGCTTTCTCACTGTGTTTGCTCTATATGAGTCTATAAACTCACATACGCAGACAGCCAGAAACACGCACACACACTTGTAATGTATACACTGAGCACTCGGTGAAGAACCTGGTGTCTTCAGGACGTGTCTCACTTTTCATGTTCCTAACACTGACATTCAATCTCATTTACCGCTGTGAGAGTAGGTAAAGATTTAGGAACACCTCAGGACTATAAAGGAAATGCTGTGTGTTTATCTTTTTGCATAACATATCTCCAATAGTATGTGCATAATGAATATGCATTTTCTAAGTGGTTAGATCCTCAATTAACATCCCAGTGCTCCTTCATATACAACCCTTGACTATCATACAATCTTTTGGATTTTAGTCGTGTCATGGTTCACCGTATCCCAAACCGTATCTGAGTAGAAGACATGCAGAAACACTCTAAATGGAAATAATCCCAAGAGTCATAAAACTTGGATTTTATTCTTTTATTTTCTCAGTATCTTGGTAAATTGTACATTTGGGCAATGTAACTTTTTGTGATCCGTCTGAAATATTTGATAAACAAAAACAAATCAACGACAATGTGGATTTCAATCTGGACCGGAAAGAGTCCTGCAAAAAAAATTAAAAAAGAAAAAAAAATAATTTTTTTTTTTTCATCCAATCACATGGGAAATAATTTACTAAAACTATGAGAGCCCTTGAAGGAGTAGAACAGGGGGTAGGGGTCAGATCAAATTGGAGAGATGGAGTCCAGCTGTTTAGGACAAGACCATGGCCTGGAACTCTGTGGAGGAAAGAAGCAGTATTAGTAAGATGTGACAGCTTATTATTTAGGCAGTCTGTCTGATAACTGGCTCAGTAACTTAAAAATATGTATATTTCAGATGAAGTAACAGTAATGATATGAGGAGAACTTGCATTGCTGTGTTATCAAGTTAATATCATGTTATTCACACCATTTTGCAATCCAGTCCAATCCAACCCATTTTATTTACAACGCATATTTAAAAAACAACCAAAGTGCTTTTCACAGACATAAAAGTAAATCAAATCAACATTAAGTAAAATATAAGAACACGCCAAATAAAAGCAATTAAAAGAGTAAAAAACAATAAGAACATAAAATCTGAAATGTTGGGCTCTCAAACTGTGTTGAAAGCCAAAGAGTAAAAGTATGTTTAAGACGTGTTTAAAAACATTTAGGCTTGGGGCTCGTTTCACATGAAGGAGCAGGGGGTTCAAAACAAATCTTAAATCATTGAATCAGCTCTGTATTTCTTCCAAAACAAATTCAGCAATTACTTATAAAATGTAAGCAAAGTGTGAATGTACTTAAACTGAGTCATTAATGATTTCTGCTTTTTTCACTTTAGTGCTGTAACATACAACTGATGTTTTTTCTGGCCAACCTTGAACAACCACACTATAAAAAACTGCAACACATTTACTAACAAATTGAAAATGTTTTTAAAAAAATTTGTAAAAGTTTTCACATCAGTGTTCTTCCCCCATACAGAGATACAGAATATATTATACACTCACCGTCTGCTCCAATCCGGCCATCGCTATCATCATCAGCAGCACACAGGAAACCCTTGGTCTCTGTGTCTGTCAGAACGCGAGCCCCAGGAGAAAACCTCTGGAGGAAAAATCTGGTGGACACAGAGCAACAGACAAACAACACAAACAAAAATTAGAGGTACGCTTTAGTAAAAATTGGACAAACCAATAATGACAAAGGCAATAATCTGTATCTAACACTGAGAACTAACACTTGCAAAGCTTTTTGACAATAATCCTCTGAATATGCACAATGTGTGTGTTAAATTTCTCTGTGGGTTTATAAAGTCATGTGTATTTGTAACAGGTTTTATTGCTGTGTGTGGCTGTACACACAGTGAACACCTGAAATGACCAGAAAGTCTCTTGCAAAAGCTGCACTGACAAATGCTGACAGTGTCTCATAAATGATCGTCAGACTTGAATTTTGCATCTTTCATTTTCATCTTCTGTGGTTGAGCTTTGATCATATGTAAATGTTTATAAGGCAGAAAACCACCACTGCAAACCAGAATCTGGCTAAATCTCAGGAAAGCATTTACGCTTGTATAAAAAAAGTAGCAGGAGTTAAATTTTATTTTATTTATTTATTTTTTAAGGAAGAGACATGGAATGTCTAATATCCTCACGCATTGGAAAAAAATAGCAAGAACAGCCACCACAAAAAAATAAATAAATAAAATAAAAAATATATATATATGTATTTTTGGTTTTTGAACTGGCTGATCACTCACTTTAGCTCTTCCTCCTCAATAAAGCCACTGGCATCATTATCCAGGATGGAAAAAACCTTCTTCACTTCCTGGGGGCTCTTCTTGGTGAGGCCACACAACTGGAAAAACTTCTTGGGGCAGAAGGAGTCTGGTGCTGGAGGAGAGATAAGAACCAGAATAAGGGACAGCATAAGCCAGGCTGAGTGAGGGATGGAAGGTCTCTGTCCTTGGTTCAGTACGCTCACTTAAGACTTTAGGAAACTTAGATTTCCTTTAAAACTAGACTTAAAGCAAAACTGTGATATCAAATCCTCAGTTTAACTCGAGGAGACAAGATTACATAGAAGTGGCTAGGTGGTATTAAATGTAACATAATTCACTTTATCTGCTTGCCGAGTGGCCCAGATCTTAGTCTTGGATAATCTATGTGGATTTCTTATTTATATTTTAGATTTCAGAGCCTTTTGTCTTTGACTTCCAGTGATTAGATAAGTTAAAGCATCAAATCTGGAGTTTTTTTAATGGCTAAAGCACAACTGCTGCTCATAAGATCACTTAACAAAGCTGTAATCTTTGCACACCTTGTTATGCTGTGTTTAAGATCTACAATTTGCAGTCTTACAGCAGGCTCGTATAGAGACTCTGGGCTCCTTCAGAAATAATGTATAGAATTGGAAAATAGCAATAAAGAGATTGGTGGAAGACGATACCTTGGCAGTCCTTGATAGCACTGTCGATGGCATCAGCGGAAAGGATAGATGAGAGCGACATTTTTTTCCTGTAGTGAAGAACAACCACGGTGAATTATCAACACATTTATTCAGGTACAGCGGCAAACCTTCAAACTGTCAGTGATGGGGAGCAGAAAGGTGTCCGGGTGACATTCCGGACAGAGGTGGCGCAGTCACAGGCCAAAGAAGCACCGTCCTTAAATCTACATAAATTCTGTTTAGAGCAGAAAAAGTCATAACATTTTTCCCCATAAAATGCATGAAATCCGGCAGTCACTTTCCACAGATGACACATTGCTTTATCTCTTGTTTCCTCTCTGACGCAGAAAATAATTTCATCCGCGTCTGCAAACTCCTACCAAGCGCATTGAAAATGCAAGAGTCAGACAATCCTCATCTGCAAAGTCTTTCAAAAGTTATTTCTTTGAAATTTTCTTTAAGGAAGAAGAAAACAGGCGGTTTCCGTCAAAAGCGACCTCCCAGAGTCCGCACAGCAACTTACCGTGTGATGGCTTTCCCGCCCGGTCGGTGATCCCGCAGAGAGGTAAGGCTATGTGGTGACTGCTGTCCGTCACGGCGGATTTATATAGGTCTGATTGCAGTGACAATGAGGATTGCTTGAGTTACCTGTCTATGGATCAAATTCTAACTGCCCGCCCCTGATCCAATTTCTCTGCTAACTAATTAACCTTTACTATTTATAACGCCAAGGGGCAGAGAGACCGGACCCTGGACATCTGTACGCCCTTATAAATAGCAAATTAAGTAAAAAAAAAAAAAAAAAAACTAACAAAAAACAAACAAACAAACAAAAAAAAAAAAAAGCGGATTCTTCAGCCACCATCCACCTCCACCCCACCCTCCCGTCATCCCAACACCCCTCCTCCTCCTCCTCCTCCTCTCACCTCTAGAATTATAGCCTGGTACAGTAAATGCAGGGAAACTGCAACTGTTACTTCAATCTCTCTTTCTCTCTCTCCCTTTCTCCCTCTTTCCCCCCCAACAACCATCTTTGCTCCACATATCCTTTTTCAGGCAGCTGTCCCGAAATGCGTAAACCTGAGCACATCCCACCGACTTATGTGAATTTAAACGTCAGTCGATCATGAGCATTTGACATTTATCAAAGGACCACGTGTCTCCTGCCAGCATTATTATTATTATAGAGATTATTAAGTGACTTAGATGTGGGGGTCAGATAATGTCCAACCAAATCTAATGTAACCCCAAACACACATCGCAGCAACTCATCGGTGAATGTCAGGTGCTTTCTAACCTTCTCACTGTCTCACATTCACAGAGAGGGCACACTGGATAAACTGCTTTGTCAACTGTGCTGATTAAGGGACCCGAGGTCACCCTCTGCTGTCGGCGTCTCCGTGATGGCGATGATCTTGCAATAATGCAAAGCGTCCCGTGTCTTCATGTGGACCAAAGGTATGGGAGGAGGTTCATTTCTCTTGGTGTCTGACCATTCGTCCCGCTTTGTCATTTACTGTCCATTTGTCCAGCTGCAAAGTGATTGGTCTATATTGTGTGTCCGCGGGGCATCCGGGGCCCCCAAAGGGTCTGACAGGAAAACAGATTCAGGGGTCATTAAGCACCCTGCTGGAAGTGTGCACTGCAGGAGCAGCAGCACACAGAAGGTCGTCTCTCTCCCTGATGGGAGGTTAGTTGAAGGTGAGCACATGCAGCGAACAGCAGCCGGCGCTGCAGGCCCTGATCTCTGTGTCACTGTTTTCAAGTGTTGGTGCAATTCATTTATTTGTGTTAAAGCTGAGAAGGCCGTCCGGGTAACAAATAAATAGGTCCCACCGAGATTTGAACTCGGATCGCTGGATTCAGAGTCCAGAGTGCTAACCATTACACCATGGAACCGTATGTGGACGGAGCAGTTTCTGAAAGGCACTAGGATATAAGACCTGGAACCCGACACATGGCGACTTCTTTAAGTGGGGGGGGGGTACATCCTCCTTGCATTAGACAGGCCACCCCAGGCGCGTTCACGCCTGCATCTACCGACCTGAAAGGACGCTTAAAACACGAAATTGTTACTTTTTTGAGAAGTTAAGTGAGATTGGAGAGCATGAACTTTACGCACAGTGTTTGGCGTTTTGTTTAATCCGTCCGCGCCTTACATTATTGACTAAAGGCTTGTAGGCCCGATGGTTTGTCATTGTCTACATTTCCTGAACCTCGTCCCGGTGCCAACATGTTAATGGGGCCACTCAACAAGTGCTGTCTGATCATCTTCTGGGAGGCTGTCCCCTCAGCAGGTAACAGAGAAACTCTATCATCTGCGAAAAAGAGCCGAGGACACCGGAATGAGAGCATGATGTCACCGCCATGTCGATACCTCGTAGACTATACAGTTACTGGGCGATCATTTATTCATTAACATTTGCTAATGTTCCTAACAGGCCCCACTCTTATATAATGACATTTTCAGTTGGCATATCAGCTGTTCCTGATATATATTGATAATAATACTGGAAAGGCCTACTATGTATTCAGACTGCCCCCTGTCTCCACTATAGGGGCAGTCGAAAAACCTTCAATTAGTATTAAAATACTTCTCTTAATACTTGTGATTTAAAAAAAAAACACCAACAACAACAGTCAGGCCTACGTTAAAAGAAACTGTAGATTTCATATATTTTCAGTGGTTATGTGGGATCCACCATACATTAAAATTTTAGCTGTTGCCTTAATTATCTGTTCATTATATCCACCAATTCTTAACAACGACAAAAAAAGATTATAGAGGCGAATTTTCAAAATGGAAAATGTTTTCTGATTTTATTTCGTCCTCCAGCATGAACAAATACATTCCCCCATTCCTGCTATCAAGACGTCCAAACAGCGATGGTTTTCAAAGGCAGGTGATTTACAGTGAGTATCTACGGATGTATCTCCATCTAGTGGCTGCAGGATAGAGCTGTATGACCATTAGACAGAGGAAGAGTTTCTCTATTTTCCTTTAAATGCTATTACCGGCTACACATATATTCATAGGCTATTTTTATCTGTTAAGCAAATTGTAGTTGAATTCGAGGGAGAGATAAAAACTGGCAAACAAAAAACTACGGGTGAAGAATAAAAATCCAATAAAACCGTACCAAAAGAATATTTATTCTTTTATTACCGTTCGTTCCTGGAAAGTGCATCATAGATTTTACAATAAGCAAAATTCATATTTAAGACATGAACACAACCGAGCGACATTCACAATCATCATTTTGGACAGTGTGTTGCATAGGAGGAAACGTCTCTTAAGCAAATGTATAAAAATTATTTATATTCAGATGAAAAGGGGGAGGTCGACGTGGGCTTTGTTGTTCCATCAGAGCAGGTGTTGTTGGTCAGTTGCCTTCTTAATGCTTAACCATGGCAGTGAACTCTGCGGGAGAGACACAAGAAGACGCACATTTGATAAACGCTCAGAAGTCACACCAAAAAATAACCCCTCAAAAAAGAGAGCCGGGAGAAGGAAGTACCATCAGCGCCAATTTTGCCGTCACCGTCGGTGTCACCGGCCTTCAGGAAAGTCTTCGTCTCGCCGTCGGTCAGTGCGCGTGCACCTGCGCAGAAGTTCTGCAGGAACAGCCTGCGACACGTGGACGCGCTGGTTAGTTCAGGAACCGGAGCCCCTATTTCACACTTCATTTTTATAACCTGGCTGCAGAACCTCCTGTATTCATTTCAATACTGCTGGATATTTAAAACCTGACGAAAGAGCTACATTCATTTGGACAAAGAGGATAAAATGTTAGTTTGACCCTTTGATTCCCCAAATTCAGCACTTCTATACTCCTACTTTGCACAGAGCAAGGACAATAATCTACCAAAACCCTACTATGGGCCTCGTCTGAGGTGGGGATGTGTGTTTGGGAGAAAAGGGGTGTTCTGATTGGTCAGTGTCTTACTTCAGCTCCTCCTCCTCAATGAAGCCGCTCTTGTCCTGGTCGATGATGGCGAAGGCCTTCTTGATGTCGTCAGCGGATTTGCCGGCCAGACCACAGGTCTTGAAGAACTTCTTGTGGTCGAAAGAGTCGGCGCCTGAAATCAACGCAGGGTGACAAATAAATAAACAGACACATCATCATTATGTGAACGCACCAATCAGAAAAGCCACCCAGGGGTGCTGGGACTATGATTTTGTAGTTGCCACTTGGGGACTCACCTTTGCACCCATCCAGGGCTGCAGTGATGTCAGCATCATTCAGTACACCTTTGAAGGCCATTTTGAGCTGCAGAAGCAAAAACCAAATATAGTAAAAAGCAATGCTTAAACTTTAAAGGAAAAGCAAGAAGGATGGGCTACGCGATGGTTAAAAAAAAACAGCCTACTGTTGACTGTACGGATTGTGATTCCTATATCTTCCTAATTTAATCGAAACAGAAAGATTACATATTCAAAGGGAAAATTATTCAGTCCATTTCTGTCGGAATGGCACGTTTGATGTTGCATTTCCAAATCCTACTCCAGAGGCTGAGATTAAAACTTGTTTAGTTCGACTCTGTAGATGCTGGGAGGTATGACCAGTAATCCATGTCCAGCAAAAGAAGAAAAAAGAAAAAGAAAGATGTTGCATTGCAGTGCCAAGTCCTGATTTAAAAGTAAAGTAAAAAAAAAAAAAATCATGAATGCTTTCTTAAAGATGCGAGATGCTGCGGCTTTGTCTGCATAGGTCCCCGGTTCCTTTTTCTCCTTTCATTCAAACTCACCTCTGGTGTCTTTGCTTTGTAGGGTACAGATGATACAGACAAGAGTCGAGTCGACTGCAGTGATCTTCCCGCTGTTCCCGGTGACCTTTTATAGTTTCACTCCATCGAAATCGGAGGCATAAGATAACTGACACCGCCGTGAAGGGGGTGGTGGTGAAAATTTGCCCTGCTGTCAGACAGCGATCTATTTTAAGTTTCACAAATTAAGACGCTTAAAAGGTGCGTTTGAAGAACTCTTCAGTATCCCCTAATGCTAAGAATAAACCCCTGCACTGCTGAGGAGGACGAATTACAAGTGCTGTTGGCAACAGTTATATACAAGGTGGATAGTGAGCATGCATGCATTAAAGCTGGCGTAAGTGGCACTAACTGGTTGTTTTCCCATCTAGCTTTGTTGATTTGGAAGACACTGGCTATTCTATTCAGAATTTATATTAAGTCTGGTTGGCCTCTTTAGGGGAAACAGTCGTTAAATTTGATCCGCAAATTTATGTCTTGAATGTTTATTCGAAGTGGGCACGAATAAATTATAGTTCACTGGGTGAGAAACATGCCTTTGCCGGCTTGTTAAGAGTTAGATAGCCCACCTGAGTTTATGTAGGTGCCTATAATGCAATCATTATTAGCTATTTTGTCAAATTTAGGCTGGCTGAAAAATCTACTTCTAGTCATGATTAAAGCAAGTGCATAAAAAGAGCACAAATTCTTTGAATTTCAGTCCTATTTTGGCTGGCAAGTCACTTTTATTGTACATATTCTAATAAATCGATTTTAAATAGGAAATAGATTTAATAGACATTAGTCAAATGGACTAAATAATAATTTTTATTAAAAAAAGCCCCACTTCATTTACTTATTGTACTTTTCTTTGTTCAGATCTAAGTTATTGTCACTGTACTGCGTTTCTAAGCTTGTAATGCCCAGAGACAAGCTTTGGTCTGCAGGTGGCAGCCTTGTCCTGTCTCATTATGTCTTGTCTTTTTTTCACCCACCGGCTGGTCACCTGATAGCACTCCGTGTCTACATAGTGCTGTCTTGCAATTCTTTGAGCATTCATAACTTCCATTCGAGTCTGACTTTAGCGGGACTGATGAAATGTTCTTCTTCCTTTCTAGGTCAATTTCTGTGTATCGAATTGCCTCCAAGAAAATGTGGCACTTTACAAATACTACGGTGAAACTGTTTGTCCAGAGCCCCTCAGAGCACAAAAGATTTGCATCTTAGCAGCAGATCCAGCCTGCTAAAAGGTCTTGCTGATGCAACGGTGGCTGTTAATAGCCCTCCTGTTGCCACAGCGGATCATTTAATTGACTACTCAGCAGTTGGTGAGGAAAAGGGTCTTGGAAAGGAGCATCTAATTAAACTTTGTGTGACAGCTATCCATTGTAAACCTCCCTGGATCCAGGAAGTATGTGAGCAAAGCCCCAGGGCCATTCCCACTGTGTTTGCCAGCTCCTGGCCTGAGTCCAGCTGCACTCTTCTTTTCATTAACCAATTATCAAAACAAGGGCTGGGCAGGTCAGTTCAAACCTCTCACAACACCTCCTGTATTCAAAAACCTTGGTGGGTTGAGACTGCTTGAGCACTACCTTTTCCTCAGCCTGCTGTGTTGACATAGCTACTGCTAAGTGAACACAATAAGTTGTAAGACAATTTGACCAATTCACAGATGACTGACCTGAACAAGATGACTTTACACCAAAAGAGTATTTATTCCTGGTTATTCACTCTTCCTCAGAAGTGTAGATGGTGTTGTACAGTTTGCACAAGTCATTTTTCAGAACATATAACACATTAATAACATTAACAGTAAAATATGTGTTTCATGTTGAGAAATAGTCCAGAGGCAACTCATAAATAAGGTATAAAAAATATTCTTTCAGCTGATGAATACTGAATCTTGCAAGGAGTTCGTAGTTCCATGAAAAGAAGTGGATCTTGGTCAATGGAAATTTATGCCTTTACGAGGGCAGCAAACTCTGCAAAAGTAGAATAAAACTGTTGTTAGTGGCGAGCAAAATGTATTCAGATTCTTATAATTGAGGCATGATCTAGTATGATTGCACCCACTCTCTGACCAAGATTATGGGTCAAGGAATAGAGATATGTGAATGGATGCTCAGCATTAAATTTGAATGCAGATTAGTTTGGAGCCCATTATTAGTCATGTTTGCTGCGTTCTACTATAATTAAAGATATTTAGAAAAGTGTGCCCGGTTCCACAAAAGAAGACTTACCATCAACTCCAATCTTGCCATCACCATCGCTGTCACCAGCGGCGAGGAAAGTCTTGGTCTCAGCATCAGTCAGGGCTCTGGCACTAGCAGAGAAGTTCTGCAGGAACAGCCTGACAAGGGGGAAAATAGCAGAAGTTAAAATTATCTGTGTTTCAGTTTGTATCAGGCTGCATTAAAATATTTAGGTAGAACATGTTTCCTTTAAAAATTGAAATCTTACAACAAAATGTAGCATTTCCAAGAGCCTGTCTGTAAAGATTCAACTGTGCAGTCATGAAACCAACAGGCGTCATCCTGTAGGCTATGGCCACCTGGTTTCTTTAGTGCAGTCAGTTTGTTAGTTGACCTGCAGATTACTGCCAACTCAAAATAGCGTGTACAAAATAGTTTTTAGATTGTTTTAGGTCTAACTTAAATACATGGTAGTAATACTATTTCTAGTGCATATTTTGGGCCTCTGAAAACTAAGCATTGGGTGTCAGCTTTAAGTGTGAAGTGTAAAAATGTCTTACTTAAGCTCCTCCTCCTCAATGAAGCCGCTGTTGTCCTGGTCAATGATGGCGAAGGCCTTCTTGACATCCTCTGCGGTCTTGCTAGCCAGGCCGCATGTCTTGAAGAAGGTCTTGTAGTTGAAGGAGTCAGCAGCTGAAACATACATTTTAGCACCATGAGCACATCGTAGGACTTCAGTGTTGATGTAATGTGATAACTGTGGGTTAGCAATATTTTTGCAATTGCAGTTAAAATTCTGAATCTACCAATAGTAAAAAGAGGAGGGAGAATGAGGAGATGTGTCCAGTGTATTTCCTGGTTAATGTAATGTACTTTAGATGAAGGAAACTCACCGGAGCAGCCATCCAGGGCAGCTTTCACATCAGCAGCATTGAGGACACCAGCGAAGGCCATTTTTTATTCTGCAAGAGGAGAGAAAACAGTTCAGGGTTAGTGTCAGCATCACAAATCCAATAAGTCACATTTTGCATTGCTAACCATCTTTACTGATGATATTGTCTATTTTTGACATCTGCACCCTCAGTGGGCCTGGATTACAGACCCCTCAGAGAAATTTTCTGAATTTGAATGTGCTTCTGTTAAAAGGCTGCTGTTTTATAGGCATAATATCTAAGACAGCTTTAGGGCTGAGTTTACAAACATTCATTTCCAGCAAACAAGGCTATTCCTGCAATAGCTGCACAAGATTAAACCACTTCATTTCTTCTACTGTCAAATCACTGCATGAAGCACAACCAGTCCTGTTTGTTGTGTTTTTATGGGCTAAAAAGCTAAAGAGCTAGTCTTTGCCCTCTGGAAGTCTGATCACAGCAGGTCAGACTCTGGTTATCCCAAAGCGTTATGCTGCTATGGCACTAAATAGATGATGCTCCCACCGAGACAACAAATCAAGGCAACATGAATCACTGCCACAAATAAACAACTCAGCTGGGGAGAAGGCATCGTTAGCTTTAGGTGCGATGTTTTTTTTTCATCCAGTTATGAAAGATAAAGCAAAATAGCGCATTTATCATCCACAAACGTTGATCCTTTGAAATCGCCACACTTGGCCTCCTTTTCACACTGTCTCTGATTCATCCTTTGGTCCAAGCAGTTGTTGGCTATGTGTTGGATCCATTTTCCCTCTCTACGGTTTATAGTCCATGGGGATCTCCTGGTCTGAATCCCTGTCCTCCCAGTGCAATCTGCCAGAAGTCAGTGCGCACCCTCCACTCACCTTTGAGCTGCGTTGAGGCGAGTGAAAACCAAGGGAGGACTCGAGTGAATGCCCTGAGCCTCTCTCCGTCCCTCTTATATATCCTTGAGCAACACCATTTACAGAGCTTTGGGTCTCAGTATCAGGTACCAAGATGCATGGGTTTCGAAAAAATGTGTCTACTAGTCTCGACCTATTTTTAGGTGAACAAATGAGGATGCTACCATGTGTGCGGAGGCCTATAGCTTGACATGTGGAAACCCGAGGAGACCCGCTGCCCGCTAACTTCACATGACATGTTGCACCCATCTAATTTATGGTCAGCACTCAAATGGCTGATTTCAGTATTTCAGATTTCTTCCGTCGAAAAAGCCTGAATGAATGGCGACGTGTAGACCGGAGTGCAACCCAGAAGTCACATCCTCCGTTGTGGTTCATAAAGAAAACGTATAGATTCAAAAAGTTTAAAACTTTCTCATTAATTAATCACGTGAAAGAAATATCTTATTGGGAAACACCAAATAATATGTGGAAGGGCTACTTACTCCAATTACAACACTATTCCTTCTAATCTCCTTGGAGTTATCGCTGCATTATATGATATATGAACCTCTGCTTGTTTGCCTTTATGCGCGATTTGTTTGTTCTGTCGTTGGCGGTGTCATTAAAACACATCATGATCCTTCAGTGAGTCTATCAAACATAGATCTTTACGTTATGGTGGCTTGCCTATATTTTATCTTTGATCATCTTCCTTCGGGTGTCTGTCGTCGACCTGCTAAGAAGGAAATATTCCAACATTTATTTAATTTTCTGATTGTTTATTATTGGTTCGTTATTGGCGGTAGCCTTTCTATTCTTGAGTCTGAAGGATTGGAGTTTCACCACCGCCCCAAAAATGGTCTCAGCTGGTAGTTATGCGTGGCCCCTGCTTGTATGCTGCCCTGAAACATTAACTAACTATACCTTAAGTATAGGCTAGAGTAGTCCTAGGTTATATTTCCATATGGTTCATCCGACCTCCACATGCAGTGCATTGAGGTTGACAAGTGAAAAAGAGAAGGGAAGGGAACTCAGTGCTCCAGTGGAGACAAGACCAAGGGGCCTCACCGCCGGGTCCCTGCCCTTAGTAGGAAATGCACCGATCATGAACACGTGAACAAGTGTAGCAATATGTTGACAACTCATTTTTACTCTGACACGTTTCTATGTAGTCCTGAACACAGCTCATTTTTCCCGCATTAGTAACCAAGGATGAGAATGCCCCAAATCTTTAGCCCCGGATCATTTCAATCTCATCAAGTCACTATGCACTCTCAGCTCAGTGTCACTGCTCTGTAACGTGGCCTCTATGAAAAATATTGGTCGTGATTATGGTATGATATTTCTGCTTGGTCTGCAGGAATGCAGAATCCATCCAGCAGAAGGCAGTGCTAGTTCTGTTCAGGAAAAGGTGGGGAAATTTTGGAAGAAGGCATGTGTCCAGATATTTTAAGAATGGGTCATCTCAATGAACAAGCTTTTTAAATTATATTGAAGTGGATATTTCAACTTATTTTCATCAGCGAGACTTCACTCAGAGGCTTTTAAAAACTTAGATCTTTGGATATGAGCTACTCTGCAGCAGAGTATCAGAGTGGGTGTCTGCCTATTGTCCTCCTGACAGCATTTCCACGGGCGTCACTTGACTTCAATAAATCCTGCTCAGGCATTAACAGTCCAATCATACTAATCTCATGTCCTACACGTTTCCTATTGAATGCTTCTTTTTGTTTATTATTGATAAAGTTAGAGCAGTAATTGCCAGATGCCACTTTAAAGGATTTCATCAAGAATCAGCTCTCTGTTTATTCTGCATAAAGAGTATTTGATGAAAAGCCTCTTGTCAGTCATCTCTAATTTTTTTACAACACATGAAATGTTGAACCAAATTTTTACTTAAGCTTACACGGCCATGAGACCCAGAATGGGGTTTCATTTCCAAATTAGGAAGAAATTATACCCTTTTTGCATTCTCCATCACAGGCAATTAAAAAAAAAAACAGACAATGATAACAAGTTTAAATACGTTTATTAATCGTTCCACATACCTGATTACTTTAACACACACACACAGCTAGTAGTCAGCTTTATTTGTCTGTCCACCAAACAACTTATTGTTTGAAATTATTTTATCATCAAGGGGAGCAGCAGGCAGATGTATAATATCTGAGATTTCTGGTCTTTGCGTCAAACAATCCATTTTTCAAAAGTGGGGAAAGACGGCTGTAGTCTTGTTCTTATTCTCATTATTTCAAGAGATCACAGAACTCTAGGGGGTGAAAAGAAAAAATCGATTCAGTCTTTTTTTCCAGGAAAGAAGTCAGTGTCATACAATATTATTGTTAAGCAAGATGATTAAACAAACCACAAATTATTTATTTGCTTGTTAGAGGAAATACTTTTATAGTTTGTATGCATGTCCTCTTTTATAGACTGCAATTTCAGCACTAAGTAGTGGACAGCTCCTCTGTACAGATGGCTCCTTTCTCATCTCCCAACAGTTATGTTTTTTTGTTTGTTTTTTTCTCAGATGTTTGACAGGAACCCACCTTCCATCCCAATCTTGCCGTCACTGTCCCTATCTCCTGCAGTCATCAGACTCTTGGTCTCAGCCACAGTCAGCTCTCTTGCCCCAGGGGAAAAATTCTGAAGGAACAGTCTGATGGGGGAGGCAGAAAAATATCAGCTGTAAGTTTGGACTTAAATCATCCCAAACTTTATCTTTTCTGATTAAATTTTTCAACCTTGTAGGCTTTTCGTCATTTTTGTGGCTCACCAGCCCACCCCCTTCAATGTATTTATGCATATACAGAAACACACCCACACACCCTGTACCATCCTGTATCCATGTTCAAGCCTTTCAACCACACACTCTGCATCCTTACTTGAGTTCCTCCTCTTCAATGTATCCACTCTTGTCTTGGTCCAGAACTGTAAAGACTTTTTTCACATCCACCTCAGAAGAGCCAGTCAGTCCCACTTGTGCAAAGAATGACTTGAAGCTGAATGTGCCTGGAGCTACACAGGCAAAGAGAGAGAGAGACAGACAGATGTGAGGGTAGGAGGTCAATCACAGAATGACAAGAAAGCAAGAGTGGTGAGGGGCTGAATGGAGATGTCGCATTTACTCTTTCGCTCAGATGATTTTCAATTGTCAACTGATGACATTTTCCAATATACACCCTGTAGCACATCACTGTCTTACACTGTGAGAGACTTTGTCATTATGCCACTGAAACAGTCAAAGCACACTGAATATTGCCCATGACTCTGATGCAATTCTAAAGGTTAAAAGCCCTAAACGTATCAAGCCGTTCTGATCTAGAATGAATTGCCCTCAAGTAATGGAAACTTATTTGATGAAGTAGACTTGCAGTAACTGTATGAGCAATTAAAGTTTAGACCTCAATTCAAAACTAATTAGTTTCTATTTATAATTAGAAGGTATATAATGATATAATTATTATCATTGAAAACAATTATCCTACACCTTAAAATAATTTGTCTGCTTCCCCACTTTCATTAGAAATTTTGTTTGTAAATTTTATATTTTATTAAATAAATACAATACCAATATAAATATCCCCCCCTTTTATCGATACATAAAAAAATAAGATTGAATGTCATTTTACCTTAAAGATTGCTAATATGCAGGGGGGGTGTAAATAAAGGGCATATAACCACTGACATTTGATTTTCATTGTAGCAGCAGAACTGTGTCTGCCTTGTCAAGCAGACATAATTTCAAAAGATAAATAATTAAGTGCTTTGGGATGTGAGGATTGTGTGATTCGGGCTACTCTATGAGATTTCTCAATATAAACACTTTGTATCTGGGTGGTAACTGCCCTCCCACCACATGGCTGCCAGGTTACCTGCAGACTCCCTGTCCCCACTGTGAACAACAATCATCCAGCCATCCCCTGTGGGAGTGGGGGTTGTTTTACTGCTGCCTTTCTCCATTTCTCCTTGTACTATTTAAGTGAATCTAAATTCACTTGTGGTAAAGCATGACTCCCTGCATTAGTGATTACGTGCTTGTAAAATATGCATCTCCCTGCTTGTGAGTGCGTGAGTATATGCTGTTTGAGTCACCTTGACAAGCCTGGACTGCAGCCTTGATGTCCTTGTCGCTCAGCATCCCTGCAAATGCCATGGTCCTCTTTGGCCGCCTGAGGCATACACACACAAACATACATGGAAGAAATGTGAAGTGACAGTGAATGAAACTCGCACAGGTGTTTTCTGCAGTCAGATAACAGTCCAAAAATCCCCCAAATAACGGTCTGACTGTGTGGAAAGATTGAGCATTATCTTTCCTCTGTGGATAGCTTTCACGTATACTTTCAGAACTATGGAGCTGAGTTGTACCTCTTATCAGTAAGGCTGTACCATTTTGACATAAAGCACAACCACAATAACACAGGATATAACTCTGTAAACTATTGTTTTGTCAGAGGGATAGATATTTCAACATATAATATGTTTAAATAAATCATATGAGAATTGACTGATGATCCAAGCTTCTTTTTTTTTTTTTTTTTTTTTTACTAAATGAAAGAATTTCCTTTCCCCCAGAGAAAGTTATTGCAACTGAAGCAAGGAAACACAAAGAGTCTTGTACATCCCATTTTTCTTTTCCTACATTGGAATATATATTTCCTCCTCCCTCAAAGTAAAATAATCGAAAAGCTCTAAGGCAAAGACACACAAAGAACTGCCAGCTATCGTCACTCAAATATTGTTGTGCACATGAATTTGCAAAAAGCTTGGTACTTACCGTGCTCCGGGTGAGGTTTGCACTATGTGAGTCTATGATGTGCAGGTCTCTACCGCCTTTGTTTTGTGCCTAAAAGCCACCAACACACTCTTGCAGCTCAGTAATCCAGAGAGCAAGAAGCAACCTCATGTATCTGTCCCCAAACCCAGGGAGATTTCCCCCACGCCACGGAACGCCTCCCTCCTCCTTCATCAGTTAATCAGAGCAGATAATTTTCTCACTAATACGCTTGGCAAAAAACCTCCAAGTAAAATTTTACCAATATAATGATAATTCAGCCTTTCAAGATCATGAATGTGTTTTATGCATTTGCAATAACTGTCTCACCTCTGCTTTTATCATCAGTGCTAATAATGCTATTCCAATTGTTCATATTATTATAAGGAATACGCATATAAGGATTAAGGCCATGAGAAAATGCTAAATCTTTATATTATAATATGGTATTTTTGATTTTACCAATAATATACAGAGAATTTTAGAAATTAAATCATTGAGTTGGTTCAATAACAGATCATAGGCATACTATGTTCTTAAAGAAATCAAAACGGCACCATGTCAGGAAAAACTTGCAGATAATTCATATATAGAGACACGACTGTCATTTGGATCAACAAACTTTACTGTTCAAGATTTTGTTTCCTATATATTTGATTCCGCTTTTGTTTGATATTCCCAGATCACCTAAGCAGGTTATTCACCAGTGAAATTACGCTGTTGGGGGGGTTATGGTTGGTATTACATCCAGAAATAAACACAAACAGAAACTCTTTCCTAATCAAGGTTGCCAAGTGAGTGGATGTATGAAGCTTTCCTTCGCGTTGATACAAAGCGCTGGATTTACACGCCTGATAAAACAGGTCGAAGTTGATTGGCTGTGCACACTTAGAGATACTTAGGTAGAGATACTCTTCGTTGCGATTGGTTGACGTATTTGTCAATCACTTTAGGATTTACGCCCCATTCAGTGATGTGACGTCGATCAGGAACATGGCGCTTAGGGGGAGAGGTGTTCGGTTATAGTCAGGGCCACAGGTTCATTTTCTTTAGCTATGCTCTTTTAAAAGACATTAGGTAGAAACCTCTAAGATGGCTGGTCGTGGGAGGTGATCGCTCCTCTCGTCTCCATGGACAACGGAACACTACATTTGGTCCGGTGTTTGCTGTCGTCAGCTGAAAATGTTAGCGTTGGCATGCTAGCTGAAGCTAGTTAGCTGGCTAACAGCAAATCGCCAAGCAAATAGAAAATATGCTTGTTTATGTAGCCTACACTGCCGTTAAACGCATTATAAATAAATGGTTCAAAGACTTTATTTAGCGTCAATTTAGCCATTTTTCTTTAGGACGACGATTCAAGTTAGCTAGCATTTCGTTAGCTAGGGTAAGAGAATGGAGAGCCGCCATGGATATGTTTTGTTGCTGGCCAGTGGGATTTTTCTGTCGGCGTTTTGGCTGTCTGAAGGTGCCCCTCTTCAGTATCCCCACAAATCAGGTGAGACAGCTTCTGGAAGTTGATACACAGACAATCGACTGTTTGCTCACTTATTATAACCGCTATCCGTCCAGCAGCTTAGCTAGCAGATGTTTCTGTCAGCTAATATGTTCCTACTTGAGGAACTGTTGCTAATCAACAGCTAAAAGCTAACAACAACAGCCTGGCTGTGTTTCCTGTCAACCAGTGAGTATACGTTTGGGCACTTGAGGTAGCTGAGTGTCGTTTATTTGGTCACAAACAGTTTTCAGAAGAGCAGTCCTGCTGTTTTTTTTGGGGGGTGGGGTGGGGGGTTGACACTTTTATTTGTGAAAATAATGTAGCAACACCAAATCCTAGTCACTGTACTAGCAAACAGAGATTTAAACATTCCTCAAGAGCAATTATCAATCTTCTGTCGTCTGAGTTTGATTGATATGTAACAGCATATGTCAGCCTTCAGGTAGGAGTAATGTGTTTGAGTTAATATTATACAGCCCATTGTGACCAAAGGTTCAGAAATGTTAAGCTTTTAGTTGGATTGGTTCACTCATTGACATATAAATGTGCTATAGGACAATAGAAAGGATCTTGGGTCAACTAGCTTTGCTGCTGAATATTGTCATCACACTGGGCTCACTTCACAGTTATTGTCAGGCTTGTGATCATTTGTTCGTTTCACAACAAATAGTAGTATATGTATAAATAGCCTGCAGTTTTTTACCCCATTAAAGAAAAACCCAAACCTTAAATTTTTAGTTTTAGAGGCATTTACTCAAACAGGGTGGACTTGAATGAAAGTGATTCAATTCCAACAGTTTTCTTTGAGATACTGATGGTTTGTAATTGTCACTGGATGGGCAGAAAATGTATAAGTGACTATTCCGATGATCATTTATCGAATAAAATAGTTCAATCTTTTAGTTGTTACAGTCTATCCAATTTAAGTATTTGTTTGTTCCCTGTAATTTCATGCCACTATTACAGTTTTGATTAACTGAAAAAGTTGAGTATATGAATCCCTCTGAACATTATTTTATCATAAATTGCTGCCCTAATATGATGGCTAAATCTGGAAGTCAATGGGTTACCAGCAAGATACTCAGTCACTGTGGCCTCTCTTACTACAATCTGCTTCGCTGAGAGAAATGAAAACATGAATATACATGAATATGTTGTTGTTTCGGTTGGTAATATGTAACTGTAACAAATTCCAGTCTTATCAGGACCAGTCAATGATTAGCAAAAGTGCTGGTTACGTAGTCATAATACAACTTACAGGAAAGTATTTTTGCAATCTGAGCATGACTTTTATGTTTTTATCACTTTGCAACGTTTCCTTTGCACCACTTCATCAGTGCCTTTTAACCAGGTCAAGAAGATGTGGTAGAGCCACACCTGATTAATGTTTGGTATAGGTTATGGTTTATGGATGAGTTCACACTGTGCTGAGTCACTTGAAAAGCCAGTTTTCAACTGGCATGTGCTCTGTTTACACTCATCAAGTACGGACAAAGCTAAACGGGTCAGCTTTACTGGAAATGCCAGTGTTTTAATTGCTGTAAATAGTGTTATGCCTCACCTGTTAGTCAGGGGGGACATTGACCTTAAGCTTCCACTACCCTGCTTGGTTATCACTCTCTACGTCCTCAAAGCCACAGAGGATGCTGTTTTGTGTACAAACCAACCTGTACATTACATTGCTGTTAAAGGGCAAAGTCCCCAGGTGAAGCCAGTTGCTCCAGTTTCTTTCCTTATCTTTAATACCAAATAGATGAGGTTTAGCATTGTTAGTATGTTACAAAACACAACGTCTCCATTCATTGTGGTTCACTAGTCTATGTAGTTTTTTTTTTTCTTTTTCCTTCTCTTGTGAACGCTATTCTGATTTGTTTACGAAAATGACAGTTGTAGTCTTGTACAGTCCAATGAAGATGGATCCTTACAAAGGTAGTCAAAAGTATCGGCTGTGTGTGTGTGGACTCTTAATATGATCGATGAAATGCAGTGCTTCCTATCTCAGCAGACAGACAAATCTCATCCAAACCTGAACATGTCAGCCAGACAACGCCATCATCTATCCTGTATGTGACTGAGCGCTCTGAAATCCACTGTTGTGCACACTGTTGGTTTAAAATGTGCAAAAATGGGTCAACTCCCCCTCTGCATGTATGCTTACTGAAATATGCAGTCGAACCAAAATAAGACCTGGCAGCTCCCTGCCATATGGGTCCAAAAAACCAGTTGAGTCATTTGGTGAAGCCTGCCAAGTCATACTATGAACCCATGACTCAGATAAGGCCTAAACGAGGAGAACTGATCCCATGTAGTGCTGCCGTGACCCAGCTCCTGTTTTTTCGATCTCACTGCTTCTGCAGCCTCTCTGGGAGTCCTGTTCTGTCAGGAACCATGTTGCTCTGCTGAAACAGACAGCTAAATGTTTTTCACCGGATCGGTGTGAAGTTAAGATTTATACTAAAGCAACTTTGTTTTTGACCATTTCCTTCTGCTAAGCCCACATAGTGTTTCTGTAAGTTATAATTGTAGATTTAGGAAGAAGAAACATTACATGATGGTGACAGATGATTAATAAAACCACATATTTTGAAGCTCACTGGGGCTATTAAGTCTGGTTTATCATTAGCTTGCCCTTGGTTTCATGATGTTTCCTGGTGTTAACAAAGGTGTTTTTTGTGCGACATGTGAACAGTGGTGCTTATGCTTTACCGCTGCAAATTATGTTCAGTTGTTTACTCCATTTCTTGCTTGTTGATCGGGAGCCTTGTGTTAAACTGTCTGTTTTTCCTGTGGTTGAGAGAAACACTTTCTTGTGCACAGTAGATTTAGCAAAGAAATGCTGGCCAGGGCTGTGTTTGCCATTGTTCACCCGATGTGAACCTTTCTTCTTCCATCAGACTCTCTCTCCTCTTCTTATTTTCTAGATTTGTCATTGTTGTAAGATAAGGATAAATCTGCAGTATAACCTGTAAGGCACCTTTCCTTATAAAGAGAAATTCTTTGTCATTATAGTTATCATGTAGTGCTACGCTCGAGGGTTTTGATTGATGCTTTTTAAAAAGATTCACCCAGTTTAGGTTATTTTAATTCTTCCCTGACTCTAATATATTACACAACCTTCGAAGGCGTTATGGAACTTAAGAAGGCCCCTTTACATCCCTCCTCATGTCATAAAGAACATTTTTAGCTGTTAATTTAACAATTCAAAGTACACATGCCCATTTAGAGCTACACCCACTGGACCTGTGTCCTGACTATGGACCCATTAAATTTTTAATGCATCTTCTCATCAATATTTCACTGCAGACAGTTTCTCTATTGCAGTTTTAAGCACAGAAAAGAAATGTATGGAAGACATCCGCAAGAGAGAGAGAGAGAGAGCGCGCAGAGTGCATGGAAGAATTTTATTTTCATCATACAGAAAGAGAACGATTAAGCAATCCTTGCTATTTTTGCAAGTGATGGCTGGGTGCATGGTGGCAGACATGACATGAATCTCAATCCTGTCTAACACTTTGGATATCTAATTGGATGTCTAATAATCCTCACAGAGGTTTTAAGTGATTGCTCCACATTTCATTGTCTCTGTAATAGACTGCTGTCTGGATAGTCAACTGCTCCATCTAACCAGACCTGACTGCTAGTGACATCACTGCTCATCCTGTTGGCTGTTGGGCTGCTTTTCAACTAGTGATGTGTCATTCGTGAACCATTCGTTCATTTTGAACTAATCTTTTGTATGGCTCGGGAGTAACAAGTCATCTCAGTGAGTGATTCATTCTTTTTTCCTGGTCCACGCATGCGTGCCACAGGCTCAGGTTCGTTCACGAACGGGTCTTTTTGCTGCATATTCTCAGTGTAGAAATGAGTGATTAGTTCACGACTCATAACTACGGGTCTTGGGGTATTTCATTCATTGTTCATGTGGTTACAGCAGTAACATGACCAATGCTGTTATTACTGGTGAGGAGAGCTATCTGACGTTAGCACAAAAGTTAATGTTAGCTATGTAGCTATGGGATGGATGTTTAATTTGCCTTTCCGTTGGAATGAATTCATACACTACGGGTCTTCAGTGACCAGGTAGGCTAAAGTGAATAGCCATCATAGAATAAGAACTTATTTAATGATAGGCGGCACGCTCTCCTACCGGCAAATTAAGTAATCAGTCATTTCAACTTCAGTAGGCTATGGCCCAAAAGGGTCCTCAATAGTTTAACAAAAGCAAACTTGTGTATTATATGCCAAGTGAAGCAAACCATGTTGCTCTTCAGTGATTGAAAGCCGGTCTTTTTCAGTCATTACTCAAATGACAGCTACAGTGCCACACTGGTTCCAATGAACGAATGACTTGAAAAAAGATTTGTTCATTTCACTGAATGAGATTAAAAGACCTGGGTCAGTAAAAAAGATCCAAACTTTCATCACTATTTTCAGCCTCTTCAAGTTCTTATCAGGTTTATTTCAAGGTGATATTTAAATCATGACCATTTTTGTAGTAGGCAGGACTTTGCAACAGGATAACTGAGTGAGCTTTACACATCTGGTACTGGTGCTGGCTGAAGTTGGACAGCATCATCAAAAAACACAAATATTAAGAATAAAAAAAGACAGAAATTAAAACCTTTGGTCTCAGTATTTTAACGTTGTTTGACATTAAAATTACTTTCAGTTTCTTTTATCATACTGTGTGGGTACAAAATTGAATTATTACATAGAGAAGCTAAGGGTAAGTTATTCCTATAGCCTACTGCTTCACTGAAAACAGCAGATCACAGTTTATGCTTGGATAATCCTCTAACAACCTAAACAGAAATGTAGATTAGAGGTGATCCCTGTATTATGGGACAGGATATATAGTATTCACCAAAAAATGTGATAAAGGAGTTTGGAGATGGCAGAAAATTAGATTTTTAAAATAGTTGAACAGGGCTGTATCCAAGCAAACATCTTCCATCATTGCTCTCTTTGAAATCTCGAGGTTTGGTGTAAACATGTTGAAGTAATTTATTCAAGTGCTCAAACTGTGTTGCAGTTGTACTCAAATCTCCATCTTGTGCTGATGTGAGAACACAAGACACCTACAAGTAGGTTTGTGGTCTGGATGTAGTCAGCACCTGCTTTCATGTGTCCCTGAAGCAGAAGGAGACTCAGTAGGTGCTGATTCTCCCTCTAGCTGGCAGGATGTACCTGACAAGCTACGACCAGTGGGAGACAGATAAACACAGGAGGCAGAATAGGGAGGAGTGCCTCACACAAATTCTCGCTTTTCCTTCTGTACACACGCTCTGGCTCACTCGCATTTCAGGCCATGTTGAGACACAACGCAATGGACTGAAATGTTTACATTCATTACACTGGGAAAAAACGTAGGGTAGGGCTGAATGATTAGCTGCAGCTCGGTGCAGCTGCTGCACTGGTAGCATCACTTGTTGTCTTTGTTTGTTTTGTTTATCCAAATAGTCAGACTTGGTTGTTTTGCCCACACAATGACGAGGAGTTCAGGTGATTATCTAAATGTAGGAATTTGATTTTTAGCACTGCTGTGCACACCTTTTCATGCACTTTTGAATTGAGTGGCCCATGTAGTGTCTAATAGGATGCACAGTCCAGTGATGGATTTGTGTGATGTCGTTTTATTACAGTCTGCCCTTATGACTCTGTCCATCAAACCCATGTCTGTGCTGTCTTCATGAAGCCATGTCTCACTGAAGCAGATCAGGTTGCTCTTCAGAAAATCCTCCTCATGTCTAAGATATGCTGCAATCTTGTCAGGTTTTTACACAGTGATCTGACATTTGACAGAGTAATAACTGGGAGCCACTTCAGAGGAAATGCAACAAAACCTTCACTGGCACTTGAAAAAAATTCTCACCAAATCACCCAGCCCTAACATAGAGTAATTACAACAGGAATATACAGGTTAGCAAGTCTCCTAGTGAGCAAAAAAGTAATATCCATGAAAGCCAATTTAAGCTGTAAGTGGGAGGTTTGACTTTAATTTCTTGTGACTGTTCAGTCACAGTGGTGATGAGAAATGATGCGCTAACCAGGAGTCATACCTCTCAAATGAACAGTTAAAAATGAGCAGTGACATTTGGGAGATGAGGAAAAACAAGGAAGATGTGGGGTAAGGCAGCACGTTAACAGGCACACACCTACAGCTAACAAATGGATGCCTTTCTTTCAGAAGTATCGTGGCTGTCTGAAATCAAATCACATTACATCCAGTCAAAATATGCTTTTGCTCAGTAATGTGCTCCACTTTTGTTTCCTATAGTTGATCTGTGTTTCATTCTTTTAATGTGCTGGAATAAATTGGACTTCAATATTATTGTGAAGCAGCTGGAACAAGAAATGTTGCTTAAACTGGAAATGGCTTTCAGTAAAGTGGGAAGCTTCTTCTTTGTAATTGCAACTAGCAGCTGAATACTGCAACTGGTGGGTGGCAAGGCTGTTGTCAGCCCTGACATTGGAACTGCTGGGCCAGCAGCATAGTCACCAGCAGAGCCCCACACCTTCTGTCACCACTGCTGCACCATCAGCTGCTAATCAGCAAGAGGAAACCCCCACAGCTGTCTCTGAATGTCTGATGACAAGCAGAGGTTGGGGTTTTCTAGCCTGAATAGTCAAAATTATTGTTTTGGTATGTTTGCACAAATTGTAAATGTTAAAAGATTTAGGTTTAACTTTTGACAGTCAGAAATATTGGGTCTTTTCTAGTGTTGTAGCTCACTGCTTCTTCCAGCTGCTGTGAACTAGAACAATAAGCTACATTGCAACAGCACTGCATGGGGTATTTTTGTTGTAAAGCTAAAATGTCCCTATGTTGTGGGAGAATTTAGAAAAATCAAGTACTTGAAATCAAATACTTCTGTCAAACACCATTATGCTTGGAACTCAACAGTGCTGCCAAACACGTCTTCTAAATATGTTTTGAAGCTATAAATATGAATGATTGAACATGGTTTCTGTCTGTTTCAGGTGGAAGAAGAGGGGACTCTGTGTCCGTGTCTTTCTACTTATCCCTTGTGGTGTCACTGACGGCGCTTGTGGCCCTGGTGGTGTTGCTTGTGAACTGTGTAAATTGCTGCAAGGAAAGGGAGATCAACTTCAAGGTGAGAGTCTTCAAAGACAGGTAGCCAAACACACACAGCTCTGCCTGCTCCGATACTAGCTGCACCTAATGAAAACAGACCATGATTGAAGTCTATCATTTTTGGGTCTGATCTGAAAAATTAGCAGTTTATTACCATGTTGTAGCATTTTCACAAACCTTTTTTGACCTCCAAAATATTCCACCCCAGATTATTATTACTATTATTTTCTTTTAACGTAGGAGTTTGAAGACCACTTTGATGATGAAATTGACTTCACCCCTCCGGCAGAGGACACACCCTCTATGCAGTCCCCAGCTGAGGTATACACCCTCGCTGTGTCCCCAGTTGCCCTGCCTGGACCTCCACACCTCCAACCTCCTGCCTGCATTGCAGGTCAGACACAATGCACACTCTGGACAGATTTCCAATGTTGTGTTAAACATCTATTGATATTACACATATTGTGCATACACGTGCAAATGACCATTTTCACTTATCTCACTGTCACCTACCTTCTATAATCAATATATAGATATATTATAATTTAATGGTACACTAACAAATGAGCATTACCTGATATTATCCAAGTCTGTCAAGTCAAAGTCAAACCTCTGTAAAATATATTTTTGAAAGGGTTGCGCTGTAGTTATCTGTTTGGTGGTTAAAATAAATTGTAGGTTTGTATGGACCTTTTTCAGATCGCCCAAATATAACTGTTCCAAAACTCTGGATGAAACTTGTTTTGTGATTGGTTTCACAGAAGGATCCGCAAACCTCCAAGTTGCACGTCACAATCTGAGTTATATCCAGGAGATCGGCAATGGCTGGTTTGGCCAGGTAAAATATTTTTTATTGATCAGATTTTTGCAGGTTCCCAAAAATGAAAACTGAAAAAAGATGAGATAACCATTAGTTGAACAGGCTTATTAAATGCAGCTTTTAAACCATAGCTCAAAGCTGGCTGCATGCATTGCGTCTTTTTCAGTGGCTATTTTTTCTCACAATCAAATCTTTTAGATCTGAAGGGATAAATGTTGTCTGGGCTTTTTGTCTGGATCTTGTACAGTTTACAATGACTCCATGTGTTTCCAGGTCCTCTTGAGTGAAATCTACACAGATCCAGGTGGAGCCAGAGTGGTGGTGAAAGAGTTAAAAGCTAATGCAAGTGCCAAGGAGCAGAACGACTTCCTGCAGCAGGGGGATGCATACAGGTCTGTACATTTGTAGATTAGCATATAGATACAATTCATTTTTAATATTCCCTTTTATTGCCTGTGGACTATTTTTATTTTAAAGCATTTTTATCAGCTAAGCAATTTATTATTATTATTTATTTGAGTATTGATTGATGATTGTATGCTATATTTACCTCAGTGTAGTGTGACATGCACACAGATGTAAACGAAACAGCTCACATTACATTACTGTAAAAAAGTAGCAGCACCCTCTACCTTTCTTCTTACACACTGCATCATATACTCTGAAGTCTAAAATGTGTTATTTTAAAGCCTGTGTTACATTTCATTTGTCTTCAGAGTGCTGCAGCATCCAAACATCCTCCAATGCCTTGGACAGTGTGTTGAAGCCATTCCCTTCCTGCTCATTTTTGAGTACTGTGAAATGGTGAGTGCACACATATTAGATCCTGTTGTGCGTGTAAAACAGTCAGTTGACACAGTCAACCAGCTGTTAATGCACAAAAAGTTGTTGAGTGTCTGAGAGAATCAAAATAATGAAAATAGTCCATTGATAGCTCTAAATAATTGCATTATTTTCATATATTGATGCAATATAAATCTACTATGTCTAAAATCTGATACTACAGGGTGTCCATAAAGTCTCTTTACAACTTAAATATTTATTACAAAAGCCAATGAACAGAGAAATATGTGGAAATTATTACAAAATGAGGAGTAGATATTTAAGTTTTTTTGCCTCATTTAATACACCTCTACATGGACGCCATAAGTTGCACGACGCACATCAAGACGGTACTCGATGTTCTCTGTAGCATAGCCTCATCAATGGTCGTAATGGCATCAGTGATCTTTGCTTTAGGTCAGTGATGTCCCGTATCTTTTTTTGATACACAATATCTTTAACATGACCCCACAGAAAGAAGTCCAGGGGAGTGATATCTGGTGAACGAGTTGTCCAGGGAATCTGGCCATCCTTTCCAAGTGTTAGGGTTAGGGCATTTACCACTACCTATTTCATCAACAGGGTACCTAAAATACGCAAATGCAATGTGATTAAAAACTTTGATAACCACTGAGTACATACAACAAATCTGATTAAGATATCTCATTAATTGCCTTTGTAATATTTTTTTTTAATTGTAAAGAGACTTTATGGACACCCTGTATTTTGAAATTATGTACTGATCTTCACAAGAGCACTAGCGGGGAATGAGTAAGATGGTTTATTTACTTGTTGCTATTTTGGCACTTCCTCAATCAGAAGGGTTCATTCATTGAGAGATCTGGGAATTGGCTCCTGTTATTTTGTTCACAGTCTTATAGGGCAAGACCCCCTCAAGTACTGTCCAACAAAAATGCATAGCTGACCTGTCCTATCAACCATCTAGGCTGAAATCTTACTGTTCCAATCCCAAATTAGAATTTTCTTTCATCTTAACGTATTGACGTGACTCAGACTTTTACATGGCAGCTGATATATTACCAGTTTCTCCTTATCTATTCTTGGTGCGCCTGGCTGTAAGTGCAGGGAGCCCCTCCCGCCCCACTCCCCACCTTCTGCCAAAGTTGCATAGCTAGTCTAAGCCAGAGACTTCTCACATTCCCACCTCGCCCAGTAAAGCAACAGGCTCCATTTACACTCCTCTGGTGTCAGCTCCCACCAGTTGCTGTGTTTGTGCATTTTTATGGGTCGCACCTTGTGTATGTTGGAGACTGTCGAGTTCAGTCTAAAGTAAACAAAGCCGTTCCTATAGAGAAACCTATGGGGTGCTGAATGCAGGACACTAAAAATGTTAGCTAAATATATACATCACCTCAGTGACTGCTTGATTTATCTTAATAGGATAAACTTTTACGATCAGAAATGCAAGACTCGTAGTTGTGTAATCTTAGCTTTTTGTGTCGTGGGCTCTAAATATAAATCTATTTCATTAAGTAACCAGGAAAATGTAAAACACTACATTTCAATGCAAGCTAATCTGTAATACTAATACATTAACATTAAATTAATACATATACATTAAATGAGTAACTGACGCTATTAAAGTGAATACACACTTGGATTACCTTTGCATTACCATGAAAGAAAAATGGTTATTATAGTTTAAGTTGTATTATAGTGGTCAGTATCTTAACATACCTTTCTTCCAAAGTATGCTTTCTTGTTTTATTCTTCCTTCATTCATATTTCTGCATGCCACCTTAAATTTAAGTTTGTTATAATTCCTACTTGCTGACTGACTGTGTGTGAGGTTTTTGTTGTTTTTGTGTGAGTATTGATAAACACACTTTATTATATTTACGTATTTACATAAAAAAAAAACTTGAATTGCTTAGGCTTAATTACCCGTAGTAAGAAACCACAAAACACACGGCCATAGCCAAAAGCTTTTATTTTGGTCTGACAAGTTGTAGGAATAAGATATTCTTCACATTTGTGAACTAGGGCATCTAACAAGTACTACAACTAGTTTATATTCATCTGTACCTGGCTCCCCTGTTGAATCAGATGACCCAGCAATAAATTATCTTGTCCTTAAGAGTGTGTGCATGTGTGTCTGGGTGCATGGGATGGGAACTGGTCCACCCTCCAACTTGTTGATGCCAGGATACAAGATGCTCTTTATCATGGTATCCATGGACCCGTTGGCACAGCATGAGCCATAAAGTTAGACTTTACAGTTGTTTAGAGGGAATCATCACATTCGTCTGGTGGCTCTAAAGATGCATTTTATGCAATCTTATCAGTTGCACTTGTGCAAATGTGCAGGAATGCAAATTTTTCTTTGTGCTCCTTGGATTTTGAGGCATATTTAATATTTTCATTTTTAGGAAAAAGGAAATGCACATCTACTGGTTAGGTGACACCAATATTTGGAGCAACTCTGGTTCCACTGTGGCTTCCTATTTGTCCAACCTGGTAGTGTGACAAGCAGGATCCAGTTCAGCTCAGCTCATCTTGCCAGACATTACATATATTTGTTGGGCTGGAGTATTGTCAACTGCCCAAGTCTGGCCAATGCCCTGGTATTGTGGTCTTTCCCAGTGAGCTCTTGTAACATCTCTTGACAGGAGATGGAAATGAGTCAAGGTGAATGACTTATCACAAGTGTGTGAGTTGTTACAGAAGATGACGTGATGAAGAGCAAGTCCTATTTTGTTGTAGGTGATAATGTGCGAGGGTAGCACAGCCGAGTGACATCTATGCCTGCAATCCCCTACTCGATAAAGACTTTGGAGCCTTTTATCCAAGTCTTTCACATTACACGTTTTCCTTCTTTCAGGATGTTTCATTTTCACAGCCTGCACTTAGAACATCATAATAAAATGTAAGTCATATAGAAACAAGTGGCATGTCAATCATTTTCTTGATGTCGAAACATGAAAATTGACACTGCAGCTGTGCCATAGACAAGGTGAATCCCAGAAAACCAAACGACTGTGACGTTCCCTCAGGCAGCCTGGTGATTGATGTTGGTTTTTCTGTCCTGTATCACCCGTGCCGGGTAACCCTGACTCAAAACATTTTAGACATCAGAATACATGAAGCAACTGGTGCAGGGGCCACAGAATGTCACATACCGTAGTGAGTGACAGCTTCTAATGCATGGATCTCCTCGCTGGTGCTTGGCCAGCACGTTAGTCAGACCCTTCTCTTGTTCAGGGTCTCAGATACGAGCCAGCTGACTTTTGGCTTTTGAAAGTCGTTGATCTTCATTTATTATGGTTGTTAAGGCAACAATCCCCACAGTGTGATGACAGTGCGCTGCATGTTAATGTAATGGTATCAATGAAGTTATCCATCACTGACCGTGCTTTTTCCATTAAATACTGTGTGTTTTAATTCAACTTGTGGAAGATTAGCCCTTATGGTGGTTGGTGTTGCATTTAAGCTAATTAGTCTTTTTAGAACTTGTTCCAGTTATGCTAAATGACTCTTAAGGAGAGTAAATTTGTAGATTTAACAAAGACAATTTGTTGGTTACACTATCAATCAGGGTTTGGTAACAAAGGTTTTGCTCAATAATCTTGCATCTTTTACATGATTTTAATATGGAAGTTAATAATCAGATTCGAACCTGTTACTAATTTCCACTAGCATCTTGAAGAGCAGGCACATAAAATAACTTGAACTAATATTGTTATTGTATTTATTTTTACATAACTTGGTCATGAGGTGGCTGAGCCCAACACTGTTAGACCAACTCTGCTAAGTGAGAACCTGGCATATTCTCGCTGATCCACACGTCAGACACACCTAATTGTTTTGGCCTTTCACCATTAATGTTGTTTCATTAGCAGCACTGGATCCCCTTGGAACTTGGGGCTAATCACCTGCTGCAGAACCCTCACAAATAAAGACAGGCAGAGGGTATAACTATCGCTTACCATACATTGAATATAGCACTTCTGTGAAAAGTACTTCTCAGAGCTCACTTTTCGTGTGTGTCTGTACGAGGGTGTTTATATATTTATGTGGGCTGGAATGTAGTTGAAGCAAACAAGTACTGCTTACATAAGATGAATGATCTAAGCTGCTTGTTGTGATATAGCTCAGGGAAATGTGCACCCTTTGTAAACACAAATACAAATTTGCATGCTCAGTAAATGCATGTGACTTGACATTTTTTTACAAAAGCACCTCATATTTTATGTGACTCCAGTCTGTGTAGAGTATGTTCTTCGTTGCCAATTCCTCAGGGCAGCTCCGTTCTAGTGGCTAATCAGGGATCGTCCTTGCTTCGAGTATGTGGTGAACATGATCTCAAAAGAACACATAACCTAAATGCATAGGCACTTGGGAAGATTTAAATAAGCTGCTCAATGAAACACCCACTGTCTCAAGTTGTAGCTTTAACTTTGGTTGCACTTTTTTGATATTCCACTAAAATACCTGTACAGAATGTTGTATTAACATATTGTCAACAATTGTACATACTGATGAATGATAACCACAGGTGTTTGCAGAAATTCCCTCCCGGCACCGGGTGGTCAACCTTCACACAGCTGAAACCCTTGGTGGTCTCTGCGAGCCTGGACTCAGTCTGTGATCTTAATGGAGATAAACCTCCTGTTTCAGATTGATTTCCTTATATTAGCTTCTCACAGCATTTAAATCAGTCCCACTGCCAAGCTGACTTGCGTTATTCTACCATAAGAAACGGCATATGTTTGCGCCACTATTCATATCGTTTGGTCATTGTATAGTGGTGGAGTTAAGGCTTAAAGCTCCTTGCCCTGCTTTTCTTGGTCTTGTCTTCCATCCACTCATGAGCTCCAAAACTCAGCTTGACACAGACCCAGCTTATTTCACTGACCTGAGCTGGACTTTTTTATTTATAAATCCCTGTGACACAGCGTAGAGGTCCATTAAGCAGCGTTACCCTTATTTGGTTGTCTCAGATATCAGCAGTGAGAAGTGCTGAGGAGACAGGAAAAGGAGAGCCTACTGACCCCATGTGGCCATCTTTGCACAATGCAGTCAAAGAGCCCCATATGTTAAATGGCCCCTTAGATCTATAATATATCTAAAGTTGAATGTTTATCTTTGATTCTGATGAGCTAATGGAGTTGTGCGTGTTTGTCTTTGTGTGTTTGCAGGGGGATCTGCGAGGCTATCTGTCTCAGCAGGATTGGATGTTCAAAAATGCTGAGTTGCTGCAGCTGCAGAGGATGGCCTGTGAAATTGCTGCTGGTGTCACTCACCTTCACAAACACAACTTCCTGCACAGGTAGCACTTCACAATTTGCAACGCTAAAGCAAACACCCACATTTTAGAACTAGTAAGCTAAGTATTGTCTTTGTGTTTTATCATACCACTTTCTCTATCAAAGAAAAAGTTATACGCTTCACTGTCCCAGTTTGAATTATTGAATTTTTACATAAATATACACATTTACCTTTTCACTGATACCCCTTGTTTTTTGATGAAAAAATATCATTCCACAGCTTTTATGATGTGTGATAGTTATGTAATGTCTTCTTTTAAGTGACAACAGTCATAGACCTCAAGCGATGTGATTGTAAAGACTTAGGTCAACTGTTAGTTTTACTTCAGTGCTTACTTACCAACCAATCCTAGGAGGACCAGTGTTCTCCAAAAAAGGTGTGTATAGCAGAGAGGCTCAGTTTCATTTTCTTTTTTACCGCAGGGAGTACTGGATGTCTGGCTACTAGCAGCCAGCAGGGTACAGGGGGTTTTGGATATGTGTGGCTTCGGGGTAACATACGATGCACAGCTCATCAGCTCTATTTTGCATGCTCAGAATAATCTCAGGAGGTTCCAATTACACAGCTCCCATGCATTGCCACAGTGTCAGCTGTCCACTGCCAGAAGGATATGATGATTCTGCACTTTGCTTGAAAAAGGATAGCCTCATATTAGGCGTTGTGTTTTAATTCTTGTTACAACTCTAAGGAAGTACTACAAGCTTCCCTCAATGTGAATGTCTTTTTTAACTCATTGGCAGTCATAAAAATATTTATTTGTCACTTTTAACCACATAAAACTCCAAAATGGTAACACAAATTGAATGTAACCGCATGCTGGCAGAATTGAATGAGAGGCTGTTGATGCAGCAGAGCAGAGACAAAACCCTGAAGTGTTGTGTGGGCTGATATCCAAAGCTGCAGCCCCAGCTTTGCAATGCCAGGTGGGAATAGTGCTGCAGAAGAGCAAATACATGGTATAATATACTCTCATTCAGAGGAAGGAAGATTCTTTAAGGTAGGGATAGGGCTGAACAGTGATTCAATATATATTGTCCTAGAAATAGTTTCAATAATGGAGATATGATTTTTAAACAGATTTCTGATATTTCAAAAGACATTATTTTCAGCATCTGTCACTGACTAACATTCCAAGTTACAAGTTCATTCTCTTAGGCTGTGCAAAAAGAGCAGAACGCAATCGGCTACATTAGTGCGTAATGACGTACACTACAGGCACACAGCCAGTGCTCAGCAGTAGTAGGCTTAGATGTGGTAATTTTTAGCTGCTTAATGTTTATTTTTGACCCTGTGATTGAATGAGCTTCCTCAAGTTCTAATAAAGCAGACACAATAATTGATAGGAGAGGAGACAAATTCAGAGATCGGGAAGAGGTTTGGCTATCGAATTCTGTCTCCCACCTGAAGCCATTCACACACAAAGAATATTCTGAGAGTCTGAAGATTAAGCACCAGGGAAGTTTAAGCCAGCCTCTCCCTAAATCATCACCAAAACCTCACTTAAGTTGTTTTTTTTTTTTTTTTTTTTTAATTGTTGCGCAGTGTTTTTTTCTGTATTCTCTAGCAAGTCAATGTAATTTTAATATTCTTTTTCCTGCAACTTTTGTTGCAATCTATTTACACATGGGTAAGATAATAAGCCTATTTTGTAGATTAAAGTTAGTTTATCTTAACTATATTTATCTATTGTTTTTTATAGTGGATCTACACATTTTGCTCTCTTGACAATGCACCCTTAGTCTGAATTAAGACTTCTTGTCTGGCTTCTTGTTTGTGTGATCATTTTCCACTGTCACAACATAAAGATACGCCGCACCTCATTATAAGACCAACAGAGCCATGGTTTCTGAGATGGACACAAGTGGTGATATTTAAACAACGTAGGCACTGGATGGGAGAATGACTATTGCATCGGTCTGATGTTATAGCAAAGATACTTGCATCAAGCCTTGTACTAGGTCTAGGATACGGCAGAATGTTTCAACTATACTGTCATTCAGAAACTAAACTGAGCAGTTAAATTGTCTTAAATAAAGTTAAACCAAACTGCACACATCTTATGGTATGAGATCACTGCCATGCTGCATATCAACCTTGTAGGATTAGAATGTTCAACCTTCTTCTCTCTTACTGTGTTGGTGTATTTTGGGCCCATAGCCCAGGGCAGAGGAGAAGGAGATAGGAGAGTTTAAAATACATCTCCATTTATCTTACAGAGGTTTCAGTGGGTCTGACAGGAACTGGGACATGTGCATTCAAGAGTGTTGTTCTTAGCAGTGTTTGTTGTTAGGCGGGTAAAGGGGGCTTGGAACCAGTGCTGGAGGGTTAAAGAGAACCCACCGACTGTTTCTTCATTCAGTGTGATTAAGTCACCATATGTCTGCTTAATGTGTAGGGACAGCCTCACAGCTCCATACTACTTTCTTGGATGACCCAGAAAAGGTTTATGTAGGCATTCTCCCTCTAGAAACGACCCTGCTCCTGTATGCGCCAGTCAGGAATGGCCCCTGTGTGCCCTGGTGAAAGGTGAAGAGCAGAGCTGTCAGTCATTTATGACCCTTGCCTGTTTCCAATCTTCTCAATTTTTGCTCTGTAATCTTAGTCTTTGAAGTTAAGAGCAGATTTGTATTCACAACACACTGTCTTGTTTGTATTTCGCCAGCATGAGCATTGACAGAATATTTTCATAAACGCACTGATCCTAAATTTACCCGCAAGCTCCATACTCACTCACAACGATTTAGTAAATATGAGTTTGACAAGTTACTAATCCACTCCTACATGTTGTCTTTCTTTTTTCTCCATGCTCATAGTGATTTGGCTCTGAGGAACTGCTACCTGACTGCAGATCTTACTGTCAAAGTGGGAGACTATGGAATTGGACCCTACAGATACAAAGTAAGATATAACCCTGTTTAGTGTCAGATGCTTTCTCCATAGAGATGGATTTATTACTGTGTATGGCTCTGCATACTTGAGTGTCAACACCCGCACCTACTTACACAAAGACACATTAAACCAGTCTGTTGACCAAGGCATATTTTAGCTGTGCTTTTAAATATTCACATATAGACATTTTAAGGCTGATTACAAATAACTATTTTAGTTGCATTATAATTTGCTGATGAACTTGATAGTTACCAGCAATTATCCTTTAAGAATACTTTGTCTTTTTTATTTTTTATTTATTTGTTGTTGGCTTTTAGTTTTTTGTTTTTTTGCACATAGAACTGCTCATATTCAGATTTCCAACTTATATAAAAAAATCCCCATTCCCGCCTTCTCCCTCTGTCCAATGGGATAGTACCGGGACCCCTGACAATGACAGCACCATCTAGAGTCTTTTTATGGCGCAACACATAGATGTCTACTACTTTCAATCCACTCTCAAGCTACTTGGAAGCCTAAAAACCATCCCTTCATCTTTTTTTGACCAAAGGTTGCTGTAAGTAGGGAGGATAATCAGATTAATTTGGCAAGGAAGACACATACTTTTCATAAGTGATTTTGAAGGAACAACACAAAGGAAAAATATGCCCCCATTTTTAAATTAAAAAGAAATCTACTGTACTTAAAATATATATTATATATAATATTAAAAATTCTATGACCCAAAAGTTAACTTAAAGAAACTGAGCTGCTTCACAGTTGCAAACATGGTTAAAAAAAATAAAAAAAAATATATATATAGTGTGTGTGTGTGTGTTCTTGCCATGTGTGGTTTAGAATCACAAAAGGAATACAGGGTGTGTAATGTAGAAAGCACTTTGGATCTAGCTAGTCTTTGAGCTTTTGTCACAGTTAAAATCTCTCGGTGAGCAGCCAGCAATGACCTTGCAGAAAGTAAGTACGTCATGGGCTGTGCAGGTGTCTTCCTTTGATCAATTGCACATTTAACACAAGTATTTGTATCATCTCCTCT
This sequence comes from Remorina albescens, assembly GCA_034769265.1. Lineage (NCBI taxonomy): Eukaryota > Metazoa > Chordata > Actinopteri > Carangiformes > Echeneidae > Remorina > Remorina albescens. The sequence goes on from CM068493.1 coordinate 7,073,284, forward strand.
TGTGTCTCGACATGCTGCATGTGTCTGCAGGCAGTTTTGTCTGCTGCATTCATTAAATACTGCTGATCCAACAGTTTGGCTGTCTGAATTTAATACTGACAAGATAAGGTCACCCGGTGAATCTATTTCTGTAAAGAAAGGGTGAGGCAAAGTGAGTGCAGTGCCTCATTGAGAGCAAATATCCAAATAAACCTCTCCTGTTTCAGTACTTCAGTACTAGTGATATTTCTACATTTGTTTTCAGTGTCTCCTAGAAAAATGTACAGTTTGTAGAAGTAAAATACTGTAACCGACTGAAGTTGTTTTTGCAATATTACCATAGGAGGATTACATTATCACAGAGGATGATGTGTTTGCTCCCCTTCGCTGGTTGGCTCCTGAGCTAGTGGGTGAGCGCCACGGGGGTGTGATTACTATGGAGCAGACCAAGCCCAGCAATGTGTGGTACGTTTATGACTGTAGCTCTTCACTGACAGTAGACAACATTAACTCATTCAGCTATGGGTTTAACTGTTTAATGTGCTTTGAAATAACACTCCTGAGAGACAGAGAAATAAACATTTTGAGTTTAACATGATTGTTATATGTTTTAAAAAATCTTGGTCATAGTTTCTTATGAAATATTCCTAGTTATAATGGTTGCTCAGATAGAGTCTTGCTGTATAAAGAGAATTTACATGTCAAATATATTGGCAATGAGATTAAGTGTCACAGTAAGTTGCTTAGTTGTTTTGCTCAGTGCTGAGAAAACAAGCCCTTTGCTGTACCCACAACTTGTTAATCATGATCAGGCTAATGTCCAAAAGAGTGGAACAAGACACTGACGCTGCAACACTCAGGCATCTCTCCACATTCTGCATTCTCCAATCTCATTGGCCAAATGCTACCGGTCATAAATTTCTCAAGTTAGCTCCAGTCACAAAAGCCTGATTTGCTTTGCAATAGTTTTTTTTTTTTTCTTAAACCAATATTTTAAAAGTGTTTCTCTGGGTAACTCGGTGACATATTTGAATTGGACGCCTGCTTCACCTGTTGTTCTGCAGTCAATTTTTACAGCCATTTCATCACTTGTCTATAGGGCCTTGGGGGTGACATTGTGGGAGCTCTTTGAGAATGCTGGCCAGCCGTACCCACATCTGTCTGACCGTGAGGTTCTCAATCATGTCATCAAGGAACAACAAGTCAAGCTCTTTAAACCACAGCTTGAACTACCTTATTCTGACAGATGGTGAGTCTTTTGGATAGGTGTATTAGAACAAATCCTATATAAAAAGTAATTTAGAGATGAGACGCATCTAAGTAGTTTAAAATTTGAGGTATAAAATTTTTTTTACCATTTAAAATAGAGATGTCTATTTGCCTGTAACTGCAGGTATGAGGTCCTCCAGTTCTGCTGGTTGTCCCCAGATAAGCGGGCTACAGCAGAGGAAGTGCATCGCCTGCTTATCTACCTGCGCATGCAAGGCCAGAAGGACATAGAAGAAGATTTTGAGCAACGCTGGGATGCTCTCAAGCCTAACCCTTCTACAAGGCAGACTACTGTTAGCCACTCCTCTTTCCCCATCCTTGAACAGTTTGCTGATGATGTGCTGCGGCAAGAGATCGATGAAGTTCTTACAGTCACTGAAACTAGCAAAGGTCTGAGCTTTGAATATGTTTGGGAGGCAGCTAAACACGACCACTATGATGGCAACCACGGCCGCTCAGGCATGGACACAACGTTGAACTACCACAGCATGTTCTTTCCCGTTTCCAGCGCAGACATCCAGGCCCATTTTCCTGATCCTGCAGCCAGAACAGCAGCTGCAGAAAGCAGTAACACTCCATCAGGAATACCTGGGATTGTACCGGTGTTTGATACACAAAAGCCAACTAATGGAAATGAATACTACATACAACTTGAAGAGCAAGGGGAGAGCACTGTTAGGGAGGATGGGAATAGCGGACAGGACATGGACTTTAGTTCAGGCCAACAAGACTTTGTTGTTCTCCAAGATGTCCGTCTAGATGAGTCTAGTACAGACGCTGACTTTTTCCACCAGAGCATTGACTCCAAGGATTCCTATTTACCAGACAGTCACATCTGGTCTTCTCTTGAAAATGACAGCCCATACCACACCAACATTTTCACAGAGGGAGGGTCCAAGCAAGACGACTCCCCCTCCTGGAGACAGAGTTTTATGGAGCTTCCGGAGCGCAACGGGAACCCTTTCCATGAAGGAGCTTCTCTTGAACTTCAGGAGGCAGATGATGATAAACACTATGGTGATTCTTTTTTAGGGGATTGTTCAGAAGCCCCTCACCTGCCCGATCCTGTGAAAGTAGAGGTTGAGAACACAGACATGATGAGGTTTCTGAACACTGAAAAGCTAGCTGACAACTTTATGTTTCTCAAAGAACATAACCTAATGAAAGAAGGATCTGTTTTCCAAAATCCACAGCAAAATTTTCTTTCACCTGGCATAGCCCATGAACCAGAAGAAGCATTTAAAATGAGCTCTTGGGACAACCATGACATTTTAGGCAGCTTAAACACAGCAGACACTTATTCAAAATCTGCAGCAAGTAGCACATCCTCAAGACAGGAACCTTTAGACTCTCCAAGTATCAGCTTAGGGGACTTAAACCAGTCTCTGGTAGAAAAAGAAACACTGGTGCCTTCTATTACAGTGGTCACAGAAGATATCACAAGCAACCAGCTGCCAGTTACAAACAGTTCTTCCACAGAAAACCTTGATCTGCTGCAATCCTCAGATAGAGGGATAGACTCTGGTTTTGATTCTACCTCAGAGAGGTTTGAGGTTATCATCAGTCAAACTGATGGCCACACCCCTGAATTCTCTGAAAGTGCCACTACAGACTTATTGTGCACAGATGCCAAAATTCCCAGCCTTGAAGACTTCCTTGGAACCTCAGAGGATACTGCTGAGCTTGTAGTAAGTGAAATGCCTGAAGATGTCCAAGTACCAGTCTTGTCCTCAGACAATGGGCCTGGTGAAGACCTGACAAGCAACGATCTGCTGAGTGAACTCATTGAGGATGCAGATATAGAACTGGAAACCACTCTTTCTGACCATGAAGAATCCTTTATATATACTGATGGAAAATCTCTTCAGAGATCTTCTCTACTAGTCTCTGGGCCGTCTTTGGACCAGATCAGCCAAGACAGCTTACTGGAAGACAGTATGTCCACCACTCTACCAACTGTAGATAATTCAGCCGAGACCCCGGACTCTCTAGACTCTCTTGATATCCAAAGGCTTGGGGAACAGGGAGAAGAGCTAAACAGTCAAATAGCTCAACAAAAACTTCAGCCTCCATACAAAATATCAGACAGCGGGTATGAGACGGAGAACCTAGAGTCTCCTGAGTGGAATTTTCAGCCTAATGTCAAAGATGACTCCCCTGTAAAAAACAGCATGACTGTTCCCAAAGAAGAGGTGGAGGCAGAAAAGTGCCCATCCACGACAAACTTGGTTCCACCAGAAATCATCATCTCTGAAGCTGCAGGCGTGCTTGACACTCGTAGTGAAGATCCTGATGAGGACCAGCAGCCGGATCACAATGCTCCGGCTGAGGAATCGCTCATGGGCAGTAATTACAGAGACTCTGCTTACTTCTCAGACAATGAATCAGAACCAGAGAAAAAGTCTGAAGAAGCAGCAGGAGCTTCTGCTGAAGTTATGTGGCCGAGGAACTCTGCCGACGAGGCCAACAGGTCCCCTGGAGGTCCAGCGCTGCAGGTGACAGAGGAGAGTGATATAAGTACCTCGTTTTCTCAGATGAGGTCCGTCGCTGCTGAAGCTGGGGTCGGAGAAACACCTGCTACTGATGTTGGCCACATGCCATTAGAGGCAGATTCAGGTATCACAGAGAAATGTGAGACAGAGGAGATCAACAGCCGTAATGAAGATGGAAACAAATTAGAATTATTCAAGGACTTAACATCTCTCCATCAGCTGGACCTGTCAGAAGATCCAGAAACATCTTCTCCACTCCCTCCTGCTACCCTGTTACAACCAACACCAGAGAATGCAGTTCACACCAAACTGACCAGAACCTACGCAAGTGATGGTCATAAAATCAAAGAGCCAGACATGGAGGGGCGTTACCTCGGGAGGCGCGAGGGCTTGAGTCCAAATGCGCAGGAGGATGGCGTGGATGCTGATGAGGAGGACGAGAACAGTGATGACTCTGAAGACGACATCCGTGCATATCAGCTACACAGCTCCAGCTCAGAAAGCGAGGATGATACTGTTCATACAGTGCCGCTTATTATTTCAGATGACAGCAGTGCAAAGAACCTAAAGAGCTTGTTGAAACCCACCACCCTGAATATCGAGGCATCGTCCTCCCCTTTTCCTGCGAGATGCAATACAGATAATTCCAGAAGAGCTGTGTCCTTCTTCGATGATGTCACTGTCTACCTGTTCGACCAGGTAAAATATTATTCATTTAAGTGTAGAGTCAATGTCTTGGATTTGAAACTAGTGAGGCATGTTTGTGTGACCATTTTAATTAAAATGTGATACTTTCTAATTTAGGAAACCCCCACCAAGGAACTGGGTGACCACTCTTCAGGCTCAAACAGTCAGGTACCAGAGCTCAGCAGCTCAGGGCCCACTTCCAGCTACCTGAACAGGTTCGCCAACTCTGAAAGCTCCACAGATGAAGAGGGTAAATTCAAAACCCACCAAGTCGCTGCTGCTGCTGAAGAATCCCGTTTGCCTGTCCGTGTTGTAACTCTCTTGCTGACTCTCTATAGGTGGTGGATTTGAGTGGGATGATGACTTCTCCTCCCCTGCACCTGCGTTCCTACCTAAGACGGATAAAGACCCAGTGTCTAAGGCCATGTCTGCTGCAGCATCTCGTTTTTCCTCTCCGCCCCCTGCAGCAGGTCACGTGCTGGAGCCCACCTGGACAAGCTCTTCAAATTACTCCCGCTTCTCCATCTCACCTGCCAATATCGCAAGCTTCTCCCTGACGCATCTTACCGACTCTGATATCGAACAAGGAGGCAAGTTAAACATGGCGTCACACCAAACCTGCACAGACTTTAAGGACTCCTTTGAAATAAACACTCGATGAAATTAGATGATCAATCTGCTGCTGAGAGCTGGATAAATGTGTAGCTGCGGTCAACAGCTGGTTAGCCTCCAACCAAACAGCATAAATATTAACCCTCATAAAATGGTTCATTTCCATTGCAGTCGTCATCTTTTCCAATGTTTACTCAGCCACTAAATTTATTCAGATTTATTCAGCTCCACCTTCCTAGTTGGTGCCTTTAATGACTATATTTATAAAATTTGACATGTACCATGTTCATTAGGTCTTATATTATGAAATGCTCAAGTTTGAGCAATGTAACATGTCTAAACTCTCATTCCTCTCTTTTCACCACAGGAAGCAGTGAAGATGGTGAAAAAGACTAGTGTGTGATAAATGAAGGGACCATTTATCTTCATGCAGTTGAGAAATGAACCTTTACTCGCACTTTTTTTGGGCATGGAGGACGGCCGAAAAAGGACAAATGACACGACTTGTGGGGCAAACCGTGGATGCTTCTCTCAGGCAGAACTGTTCATGGAGTTGACCATGAAAAACAAAGGCTGTAAAAGACTTGCAGCAAATAAGGCAGACAAGGCCCAGTCCCAGTCTGAGCCACATCTCCTCTCCAGCTACATCAGTGTGTGCGATTTCAGTTCAGTGCAATTCCTTTGCGGAAAAAAAAGAAACAAGTAAAGTAAAAAAAAAACACAACAGTAAAATAAATGGGCCTCGCTTCTAAATGTTTGCTTTAAAGACTCATCAAGCACATTCCACGTGTTTTGCTGCTTCTTTTTCTTATGTGTCTCAGTGCACTCCTTCTCCAGGACTCTTCCATCACCAAAAAAAAAAAAAGACTTTCAAACAAGCTGGCAAATTTACCACTACAGCCAAATAGGAATAAGCTCTTCGATTTCAACTGACCTAAAACTGAAAATCCAAGATTTTTTCTGTAACATATTTCATTTAGCTCCTTCATGTTGTGTGATTATTTCAGTGGTTGCCCTTTTTTTTTTTTTTTCCCTTTCTGTCTTTCTCCCAACTGGAGAGAGTGTGTGTGATATCCTTCTGTAGCAGCATTTAACAGAGACGGGGGTGACATTTAGGAAGAGCCATCCATGCATGGGATGATATGATAACTGACAAACACTCATCCACAGAGGTGACCCTGTATGCTCCTTTATTTATCTTTGAGAGGAGCGTTTACACTAAGTAGTTTCATATTTTTGAGACATTTCCATAAGAATTGTGGGTATTGCTAAGAAAGGATTGTCAGATTAATCCTAAAAGGGGTGGGATTAAATGAAAGACAATTTTGAGAAAACGCTAAAACAAGTTGTTTATGTTGTAACGCTTCATTTTATGCTCTGAAATGTACAGTGAGTTGCTCGGATGGTTTTTGTCTCTTCTCCTCGTCACTGGGTTTTATCACAGTGCCTGTTGATGCTGTGACAGTTGCACCTCATCTTCTATCACCACAAAATTTCAAATCACAGGTTCAGTGGGATTATGTAAAATAAAAGGGTGGGAGATTTTATTTTTAAATGTCAGAATGAAGAAATATTTAATGATGTTTGTAAAGAAATGTGCAATGAATTGGTTGAGAGTTCATAGGATGACCAGGTAAACATGGTGACGTTTCTTCACTAATGAGCAGGGACTTAAAAAAAACAAACAAAAAAAAAAACACTACTAGAACAAAAAAAACACTGCTGCTTTATCACCTTCAAATGTCATGAAAAGAAATGTTTGCCTTTGTTTTTGTTTTTTGTTTTTTTTTTACTTTACTTTGTGTCAAACTTAATTTATGTGTTCAGATGGCATTTTTGCTCTTTGTCCAGTTTTTTTACCATTTTATCTTATCATTTGCGGGGCATTCATTGTTTCTGTGGCTGTACAGGTTTGTGTTTGAGAGAGTGTTTCTCTAGAAGGATAATGCAAACAGTTGTGGATGAAGATGTGCCTCCTCTTCCCAAGGTTTCCATGTACAGCTATAAAACCAGTTATTTCAAACTGTAGCTTTTACAGTTATGTGGTTATTTCCTTCAACTGACTCAAACACCTTCAAGATTTTGTCATTGACCTGATGAATAGTTATACTTCACCTGTAGTAGATAATGTCCAACCCCCCACCCCCCCCTAGCCCCACACAGAAGGCACTGTATCTTAGACAATGTTAACCTCTGTTAAAAACCAGCAGCCTGTGCTTCAGTTTAAACTTGAACATTTATTTAAGGAAATTTTGTTTTATTTGACTACAGTATACGTTTGCTTAATCTTGCACATTTGAGAAATGTAAATTAATGTTGAACTGTACTGATGTATATAAATGTTAATTTTTTGGGGGGGGGGTCTGTAAATTGGAAATGATGTAACTGAGTTCAAGCTATGAGGTTTCATTTGGTAACTTAAAGCTGAGTTGATGAGAGGAACATATCACAGTCATTGGCTAAAAAAAACAGTTAAATTAAGACACAGAAGTGGATGTGAGTTCATTCTGTCCTTTAAACTTGTAGATTTTAAAAATATTTTTACTTCATATTGATCATGCTTAGTGTAATTGAATGAAATGTTTATAATTACACTGTTTAATATGAAAATAAATGCAAATGAACTTCTAATGACAGCTTGTGCATGACATTCTCTGGACTGGCTGTGTATATTGTCACATGTGTTAAGTAGGCTGGTGTTTTTACAAGTAAGGAATGAACCATGGCTGATGATACAGGAATTGTTTAGCAGCTGAATTGTCAAACTAAAGATTTTGTATCCAATAACAAATAAAATGCAGTTGTGATAACTGCATTTGATCATTAATTTCTCTCTCTCTCTCTCTCCAAACAGGACTTAAGAGGAAACATTCGCAGTCGCATGAAATAGAAAAAGTGAATGATTCCCTGCCGTTGGCCAACATGCTGCTGCTGTCGTCCACATCTTACGTAAAGTAACATCAGAACATGCAGCAATGTATTTAGACTTTTATTTCACATTTCATTGCCCTTGGAAGATGAATGTCCAGTCGTGGCGGCATTCAGACCTGCTGTGCATTTTGAACAGTCACGGTCATAGCAGTGTCGTGGATGGGGATGATACTGACAGGAAGAACTAGAGCGAGATTATCTGGTGGTGTAGAAACTGAATGTTGGGTTTTCACACGGTACCAATATTTCAAAATGTGCCAGTCCTTTGGAAAATAAGCCCTCAGTATCAGGAAGGCTTGATGTATCAATGTGGCAAGAGAACACAGCATTGCAAACACGTAACAGGACAAAAGCGATGGAGAAACAAAATTCTGAAAATAAATAATAGATAAAGAAGTGATAGCACATGCAAATGAATGACAAGCAAATCAGACACAAACACAAACAAAGCAACAAGATTCTATAAACCAAGACGATCTAGTCCACAGTTGGATTGTTCATTTGAAGACAAGTTTGGTACCCAAAGCCTTAGCCCTTTACTAAAGTCCCCCCCTCTTAGGTTATAACAGGAGATCTGGTGTAAGAAAGCTATTGCTAGATCCCAAAACAGCAGCTACACCCCAGTAGCCAAAGCCTAGTAAGAGCAAACACATGCACTCAGGATCCATCCTGCTGAAATGCTCTTGTGTTCCCTTTCCTGTTTAGTTATCACTGCATTACTGGCACCATTTCTTCCAGAGAGTAACATTCATCCATCGATCAAGAGTCAAATCCAGCCAAGATATAAATATAAACTCAGTGGTGATTGTGCGTTCCCTTTGCATGAAGGGATCAGAGCCTGTGGGGTTGGTTGGAGGAGACACATGTAGGTCCAGGCACAAACAGGGCTGGGTCGGGGCGGAGCTTCCAGCCGGGGGCTACACACCAACGGCGTTCCCATTCACTTGTGTCGGAGGTCGTGGTGGAAGCGGGCTGCGTGGGGGTCCGGCAGGTAGCAGAGGATGGGGGGCTCGAGGAGCCTCTGCTGAGTTCCCCCTCACACTGATGTGCTCCCATCCACCCTGGAAGTCAGAAACAGATCGAGGGCTTCAGTACGTGAAAATGAGTTCACATCTACATGCACAGCTTTGATGCTCTGATCCTTAGCCCCCCCTCCGTATCTATCTGCTAATGAAGCTGCATGTTACTTGATTTATGCACTAGAGGGCACTAATAACACCACAATGAAAAGGGAACATCTTCGACCCTGTTTAATTAATTTTGATATGTTTTTTTTTTTTCATGTCTAAAAAATGACTGAAAACGTAAAACTGAGTGAAAGTAAACATTTGTCGCTCAGACAAAGAGTCACAGGAGGTCGGGAAGAATTTGAGAGAGTAACTCTACTGTTTTGTTCTTTTCATTGGGATTACTGACATGAAACAAAAGAAAAATACAGTATAGCAGCTTTAATTCCTTAAACCTCATCATGAAAAGTAAGTATCATCAATTTACGATAAATTAACCACCAAATATGTGTTTTGAATATAATGCTAACTGGGACCTAAATTTCGTGATTACCAACTTACCCCTATGCCAAAGTCCCAGAACTGGCCCTTGGGTTGTAAGGGTCCGACTCCAAGTCTGTGGCAGACAGCTCCTGGAGTCTCAGCAGGGAAGCCTGGAACCCCGTCTGCTACAGTCCACACCTGGAGAGAACAAGATCGCCGAGTCAAACACCAGCCAACTCACCTCCTGTCTGAGAAGGCTGTGGGAATACTGACCTGGTCCAGCGGTCCCACAGAGACCTTGGTGACATTGTTGGAGATGAGCTCCCAGGCGGAGCCCTGAGGGTAGCTGGGGGTGAGGCCTTGTCTGTACCACAGGTTACCTGCATGACATTCAAAGAAGTTTAAAATCATTTCACTTTTTCTTCTCCAATTTTAAGGGATCTCAAAACACTGCACTCACTGTTGTCGTCCACGGCGAAGACAGAGGTCCGGCCCACAGACAGCTGCCTCAGGGTTTGCCTTGGAGGAGAGGGGATGTGGTACCAGCATTCCCCTGCAGAGGCACAACAGCGCTGAATGTTTGGCTTCATGTGGACCGTCTCTGGGTGTATCACCAGGCACTTAGGCGATTCTACACCAGACCTTTACTGTCCGTTTCTGTGGTGTATTTGAATTTTGACTTTTTGTCTTGCAGATTTGACATGTTGTCATGCTGACTGAGTATAAACTCACCTGCGGGGTTTTGTGGGGACACCGATCCTCTATAAAACACAGCTCCATCTTTGGCGATGGCCCACACCTGGTTGGCTCCGCCGATGGATATGGACTTGAAGGGCTGATCTGTGCCCACATGTAGCCAAGAGCTGCCCTGTGAGAACAGACACACTGGAGTTAGAGAGTAGTGTTATTTTCAATAACAGCGTTTGCAGAGAAGAGATAAAAGCAAACTGAAACACAAGAACTACACTGAAATGACAGCAAAGCGCTCACGTGAGAGTCCTCTGCTTGAACGTTAAGTGATCTTAAAGTCAGACATAGCCTGGACTCATTCCTCACCGCTGGGTTTTGGGGGCTGACTCCCAGCCGACACAACACATCTCCCTTGTCACTGAGGGCCCAGACAGGGACCTGCTCCATCTTGCTCTGGGCCAGACATGGCATCAGAGAGATGTCACTCACGGGGATGGGTGGGACCTGCATCCATGGACCTCTCAAAGTGATCTTACACTTCCTGTATATAAAATATGTCAGTGTTTTCATGCTGTAGAAAATTGTGAGTTACAGACCACAGCAAAACGTAAGTGTGGGTGATCACCTCGTCCATCTTCTGCGTCTAACAAAGTCTTTCATGGTTTTGTGGCCATGAAATGTCCTGGGTGAGGAAGACGGAGACGTAACAGATGAGTGGCACACAGCTTATTTACAATGCTGATGGGGTTTTTTTTCTGAGAGACAATGTCCTGAGAAAACATTGTTACATACACAGGGAAATCTGCCGCGTACTGCCAGGCTTCTTTGTCCGTCCCTCCTGGGACATTGTAGTCCACAGCCCACTCTGACACCTAAACATGGTGGATGGCGGAGAAACAAGAAATTTAATGTGTGTGCAGAAGGAATAGTGAGTAGGATTTTAAACTCAGGACATCACATACCCAAGACCACTGAGGGGAGGGTGGGTGTGTGTTGCCTTTGGTGCACTCTTTCAGCCCACTTTCATCACTCCACATGGGACGATCTGTTGGAAGTCCTCTAGACAAGTGAGTCAAAAACGTTTTAGTCAGGCAAGAAATTATGAAACTCAACTGCAAAGACTTGATTAAAGAGTGTAAAAGGAGGAAATGTTCCTACTTGTCTGTATATCCGGTCATTGGGTTCCATCTTTGATTCTCGTACACGTGTATACTCCTCACGTCGGTCTGCTGGTGCAGCTGAGCAGCATCTCCTGTAAAACACACAAACATGGACAAAAATGTAAAGGGAATAAAGAATAATTAATACACGTCTCTACAGCTGCAAGAGATGGTAGATCTTTTTTTTTTGTTTGTTTGTTTGTTTAACTATGCTCAAACATTTGCAAACAAAAGTATGAACCGCTGGCAAGAAGACTGGAATAAGTCACAAAAAAAGTTTGTCCCAATTAAGTTTTTGCAGTTGTGTTAGAAGAAAATGTTACAGATAAATTTAAAGTTGATTGACCAAATGATTAGTTCGCACAGCAGTAATAATAAAATGCACGACAAACGGAAGAAAAAGACTGAGCCACTTTTAAAAAGAAGACATTTAAAGGGCCCATCAAAGAGAGAAGACTAGGGTTGTGGATGATACGTATGGGTGGAGGTCTGCAGGGGCAGGTTTACCCGAGGCGGGCTCTTGCCCATGAAGCCTGCTGTAGACCCAGGCGGTGCCATCCCACCCGATGCCCCACACCAGCCCCAGACTGTTAGACTCTACACAGCGCAGGTGTCCTGGGACCTGCCGCCAGAACCTGCAGCACCGTACAGCCGACGCACACAGCGTTAGCCATGTTGTTAGCACACATACTTAGCACACACAGGACAAAGTGCTGCTACACACAGTATGAAAAAGACACATTAGCAGCAAAATAATGCCAAAGGTCACCAGCCAGAGCAGTAAGTCAGCACATTAAGTAGCATGTAGCAGAAATGTAAACAAAAAGAGAAGTTGATGTGAAACCAGGTGGGCATCAGTCTCACATGACGTCACAGGGCATCGTGTTTAGAGGAGATTCCAGGGAGAAAGATGGTTCATGGACCATGATGTCTCCCTTCGAGGTGGTGGACCACAGGGCCTGTATGGACGGGGGACCTGTGATCCCGCGACACTCACAGCAACAGTCAGACAACAGGCACAACTGGTCACAGAGAGGACACCAAGAAACAACAGGGGGCACAGTTAGATAAATAATAATCACTCAAAAAGAAAAGATGTCAAATTCTGCCAGAAGCTCAACGTCCCAAGAGACAATTTTAGCGTTTGTTGCAAAATTTGTGTACTTTACCCAGTCGTTCATGTCCTTTTCAGTTTGTGCTGCCAGGACTAGAGGCCACCTCTGTTTGGTCCTTTGAGCGGTGTACACAGCGAAGGCATAGTGGCAGTCCCTGAGCACCGGAACCAGCGCTGTCACTTCATTTATAAACACCTGAAGATACTGAAATAAAGACACAGGGATCAAGACAGCTGTGACAGTGACTGATATTAATAAATTAAACAAAGTGATCTAATGTTTTATGCAAAGACCATAACTTAAAAGCAAAACCTACCCTTTTTTCATCATAATGTGTGTAATACACGAAGAAAATGCTGTCCTTCCTGCCATCACACTTGGTGGACTGTTCCAGAGCAACCCCCACATCCACCCAACGCTGAGGCTTCCAGTCTCTCCACCAGCGCAACGCACCTTTACGCACCCACACAGACTGGAGAAGGAAGCATCCACAGAGTTATACACAGTGATTTCAGGAATGTCACAAGAGAGGTAATGAGTTCATTTCAAAGCAGACAGGAGGAGTTAGAAGGTGCTAAAGCAGTCGTACATTGCTTCTCTCCAGCGGTTTCTTGTTGATCTCTTCTCTGTGTTCCTGCTTCTGCTGCTTGCTCCAGGCTGCTGACTGAACTGGAGTCAGTGACAGAGAGCTGATGAGAGGACCTGATGGATAGACATACAAGTCAAACATTAAAACAAATATGCAGCCACAGAGGTAGCGATCTATACACATATCAATTAAGACACACAAACAGATGCATGGCACAGAACATTAAGATAAACATACACAGACACAGACACAGACAGACTGACATACATGCTGGTTGTCAGTATACCTGTGGGACTAAGCCAGCTGATCTGAGAATTTGCATCCACATCACAGCCTCCACCAGAGATCCAGGTCCACACTGGACTGTCCTCTTCGCCGACACCCTGAGAGGTCTCCAGAGCCCCAAGTGCGTAGGTGGCAGCAGCTTTATCTGTCGAGGAAGTCCCTGCGGCCTGTCCACTTCGAGCTGCCTCTGCCCCCTCCAGATCTACATTCATCCAGGGCACATTGTGTCCTGCAGCCTCAGGGGTCAGGAGTATCGGGGCTGGGGACAGCTCCTCAGCCTCTTCCTGCGGTATCTCTGTGATGGATGGCTGTGGTGTGGAGGTTCTGTCACGGTCTGAGACTAAGCTGTTGATGAAGCTGTCACTGGCAGGGATGAAGGGTTTGGGGGCATCCTGCTGTGAGGCTAAGGGAGCGTCCTCTGCAACCAGGGGAGGTGTGACAGAGTCAGTACCTCCCAAAGGGACTACAGAGGGGGCTGCTGCCTCCAAGACTGGGGTGTCAGAGCCGTTCTGCCAGTTGGGGGCACCTAACTCTGAGTCTGAGTCAGTGCAGCTCAGAAGTGAGCCTTTTGAGGCCTCAGTCAGCTGACCACTAAACTCACACTCATCTCTATTAAACAACAAAAACATAGACAAGGCAGACATCACGAAATGGTCAGTGAACACCTTTGAAACCACCATCAAAGTGAGTGTATACGAAAGTCGATCCTCGTGTGCCAGTTACAAAAATCAACGCAGTTATTTACACAGACCTGGGGTGGACAACCTCTTTACTGTTGCCCCACTGGGCAGAAACAGGAATCCAGCCATTCCCAGTTGGTTCAGACGTGGTCACACCTATTCTGAAATACAAGCTGTGGTCCTCACCAACTGCCCAAACCTGAAAAAAAAAAAAAGAAAAAGACACAATGCAGACAAACAAAAGGGCAACTTGCTGACACTCCTGTTGTAATAAGTCATATCAAGTAAAATCACTCTCAGTAAACACAAGAAAGTTCAAGGGGTCCAAAAATAAAAATCTAAGATGATGACTATGACAAGACACTTAATGACTGTAAAATTAAACTAAATAAAATGTTGTTTCACTATTCAAAGATGCATTAGAGCCAGTAGAGGGACACACGCAACAGTTACTTTATATGGCCATATACTGCAACACTGGCGCCTGCCACCTCACACAAGCCATATCCAGAATTGCAGCCCTGAAATATGAAATATGGAATATGATGACGACGGCTTGGCCAGCTTCTAATTAGGGGGTCTCCCATATGTCAGGCCAGTAGGAATATAGCCCGGGGATATATAAAGCTGGGCCTGAGGTGCTACTGCTGGGGCATTGGCTGGAGTGACAAGCTGTACTCAGATTACCGGGCAGCCATGGGGCAGGACAAGAGGTAAAGGGGCTGGTGGAAGGGGCAAAAGGAGTGAGAGACAGAAGGGGAGGAGGTGTGAGAAGTGGGTTTGCAGCGCTAGCAAAGTCCTCAGCAGTGAAATACACAGTGAAGCCTTTCTGCCCTGACCCCAGCCCTGATCTGGTCTGTCCTGAAACCAGATCCAAAGAGAAGGTAAAGTAAATCTGTCCGAGGGTGCAGAGGCTGATTGCAGTCAGACCAAAAGGTGTCAAAAAGATGTAAAAATGTACATTAATAAAATAAAACTTTTACTTACCTCTTCTTGGTGTTTTTGTTAGTATTCGATCAAAAATTTGTACTTATGAATTCCTTTTTCCTTCTAAAAAATACACCTGTAGTAGTAACAGCTACATTGTTTCTACATACTCATATTGTATATTGTTTTAACACATGATAAATTGTGTTATAAAATCACAGTGTTGTAACTAACTTAGACTGAATTCTGTCAAGCAGAGAGGAAAGGCAGCAACAGAAATCTTTAAACCTGGTCATTGAGTCCGACATCCGCCAACATCATCTCTCCACCAATGCTAATCCACCCGGAGCCACAGGGGTTGTGAGAATTCACACCACGTCTGAACCACACCTGGACCCACACACACAAACAAACACAGATACATACATATCAGCACCACAGTGAACACAGCATGACAGTTATATAAGGGTAAGTCCACGAGGGAAGAATGGATTCACCTTGTAGTCTTTAGTGACCACCCAGACCACACTGACCCCCACGGACACATGAATTGCTTCGATCTCCTTTCCTGGTGATTCCACTTCTTCCCATGATGATCCTGATTGAAAATACCAGACAACAACAAGCCCTCATTCATGCAAACTGTCATCATTAAAAGCTTAAACGCAAACTTTGATTTGAATGAAAAAAGGAGGAAAAACAGGATACGTGACTTTTAAAAAAGAGGGGGTACACCATGATATAAAAGAGAGGACAACTCTGGAGGATTATTTAAGGGGATGAATGTGGACTGCAGTGAATGCTGACCAGTTGGACTGTCCAGACTGAGGCCAGTACGGACCAGCAGGTTCCCATCCCAGAGTAAAGCCCACAGCAGGTCTCCTGGACCAGCTGATAACTGAGCTACTTCCTTAGGCACCTCCACCTCCTCCCAGCTGGAGCCCTCTGGGACCCGAGGGTGGATGCCTTCCCTGAACCACACCTACAGAGGCACAGACCAGTCTGAGGTCAAAAAGGACTTGACATGCTCAAGAGGACCAGACAGTTTGATCAGCTAAATCACATGAAGCCATGCTGCCTCCTTGTGGACAAAACTTGAAGTGAACTTAAGTAAACAGAATAAATGTCTTCTTTTTATAAATCATAAAAGGCAGACTTTGTATAAAAAGGTGAGCTAGATCAGAAAATAAAATATATTTGTATGAAGTGCTAGTTAACATATAAACAAAGTTTCTAACAGCAAAAGGACAATGAAGCATATCATCCTTTCTTTAGAAGGTAGAACTAGTAGACTGACCTGTCCTTGCTGGGACACACCCCAGAGGTAGGGATATCTTCCAGACTGGTCACTCATCTCCCAACCACCACAGCTGATGTCACTGAGCGGCAGCGGAGGTTTCTTTGGATTGTCCAAGGGGATCTGAGGAAAAGAAGCAATTTGGCTCACTAGTGTCCATTTACTGTAAAGTGAGCTTTGGACAGAGATGCTCACAGGATCATACATAGACACACAATAAGAAGAGCATGATCAAACCTTCGCCCAGGTGCCTTGTGCGATGTATCTCCTGTAGCGGATCCAGCGCCGACGGCGAACACAGGAATTCCACTTCTTGTCTGGAGAGAAGTTGGCTGGGAAATCGACTGCATACTCCCAACCCTGAAGAGAGACGGAGCTTTTATACACCACCCGTGAAAAATAGACACATATCAAGGAGAGATAAAACTAGAAATGAATAATGGGAGGTTTGTGTTTGCGTCGTCTCTCACCCCAGTCTGGCTGGGTTGTCCCCCGCAGCTTTGGTCCACATACCAGTCTCCTTCCCACTCCCAGCTGCGGGAGGGCAACTGGAAGCTGTGGAGCGGTTGAGGATTCATTCCAGTGACGTCACTCCACGGCCAGCGGTCGGTGGGCAAGAGTGTGTCAGTGAAGCCGTCCACGGGGTTCCACCTCTAAAAATGTAGTGTTGAGTATTGTAGAGTGTCTGGTATGGATGATACAGTTGTCCAAATCTTCAGGGTAAGTTGGACTGACCTGGTTTTCGTAGGTCTCTTCCCGATAGCGGATGGGAGTTTCACTGGGCGTCATGTTGAGATAGACTTGGTGGTCACAGCCGATGCCCCAGCAGCGCCCCTTCCCCGCAGTGACACGCTTCAGCTCCAGCAGCGTGTCGTCTGCGCGCTCCCAGCGCAGGCCGACTGTGGAGAGGCTGTACACCCTGCCATACACATCCACGGCCCACAGCAGCGTGATGGGCATGATGGCCCCTGAACCGAGACAATAAGACATCCTTATTTTATGACGGTGCTTGCTTCAGCTTTATTGATATCCTGACGAAATACAGCCGTAAATAAAAGCTGCACGTGCAGTGACTGTTATTTTACCACTGTGGTAGGTCGCATCACCAAAACAATAAGATAGCTAGATGACTGATACAGCCATACAAGAAATATTGGAGTGAAGAGGTGAGTGGTACGAAGAAAATCATCTGGCTTAAGCCATGATTATTTATTTTAATGCACTCAGCAAATAAATTCAGACATTGCTGTCGTCACAGTCTATTGGTTGAGAATACGTTCAAGTGTTAAGAAATTCCTTATATGAGGAAAAGGGACAAAAAAATGTAACCTGTGTAACATGCAAAGTACTGCAGAGTAAAGACAGTCAAGTACAATTTTGAACACTCATGGTTCAAAAGTCATTCCTACGATTCATCTCAAGATTAGAAACCTTTCTTTAATCATGAAAGCAAACTGTTGACATTTTTCAAATGACAGTAGGATAAATATTATTTGCTGCCACAGAAACATGCTTTTACTTTTAATTTGAAACATACCGGAAGTCTAACTTTGTGTCGCGACTGGGTGAACGCGAACTTTATGGACTGATACTAATCCTCCACAGTATTGACCATAAGTCCACAGACACGGGCCTTCAAATACTCCAAATATGAGACTCA
Source organism: Remorina albescens (assembly GCA_034769265.1). Taxonomy (NCBI): domain Eukaryota; kingdom Metazoa; phylum Chordata; class Actinopteri; order Carangiformes; family Echeneidae; genus Remorina; species Remorina albescens. The sequence continues at coordinate 7,091,147 of CM068493.1, forward strand.
TGGAACGTCATCTGATCTTAGACCTGAGACCCGGACCGAAACAGTGTTTATGAGGACTCAGTTCACATCAGGGCCCAGAGTCCAGTCAGACTGCAGGAGAGGCCGCAGAGAGAGAGAGACAGAGACAGAGAGATGATCAGAAACAGCAGCCTACCTGTATATCGGTATCCGATCCGCGGTTGTCAAGGGAATATCAACACACGCGTCATGACATCAGGTGCGCCGGCGGACGGCTGACGTGTCCAGCAGCCTGGGACAGTCAGAGACTCAGCATCAGGCTGAAGTAACAACACACACAAGAGGCGGCAGGTTGTGTTATATACGCACAGACAGCTGGGACGGACTCTGTTATGACGCAAAGTCGGCAATAAGCTGTTTACACGTCCCGGTTGCAGGATGCAGGGTGCAGGGTTGCATGTCCCCCCCCCCAATTATCACCTTTACTCACCTACCAGCCTCCGTCATTTGAACGCCCCTGCGGTGGGACAGTGAAGCCTGTCATGCTCACACCGACAGAGAGGTGTTTAATTCAGTCTGCACCGGAGGAATGTCCTGTCCCACTCCGACTCCACAACAGGAAATGGACGAAGCGCAACTCTGATTGGTTGATACCCGACAGGAACTATGGGATCTCTTTCTCCTATTGGCTGAACATCGGAGAGCCGGACATTTTTTTTCCTCGTTTGCTGATTGACACGCAGATTTCAATAATTTATTCAGCGCCAGATCAATTATTGAAGCCCAAGGTCGGCGTTACCTGTTTGGCTACAGTTTGGAATAGATCTAATATATCTATCCACAAACCAGCATGAAGAAAATAACAAAACTTTTGCTCCTGCTGACTAACTGAATGGGGGAGTTTAAGCCAGTGTTGTAAATTTACATCAGCCAAGGCAAGACTAAAAACGGGACCACAAAGTGATGGTTATAGCCAATTATATAAATAAAGAAGATGTCACGAATCTTAAGTAGTTGTTGCTACGATGGTCAACCTTCTTATAGAGGAGCAAAATCGTTGCGGCCAAATGACACTTTTTACTACCTGTAAAGTGTCTTTGTATCAGCTTATAAGCGTGGAAAACACGGGGCAGTTTCATACCACTCCATCATTTGACAGCTATAAGGCTATAACCAATCATTGTGTCTCTTTTCATATTCTCATTTCATTGTTGTATGAAACAAAATACCTCTTTTTGCAAATGATCAATTAACTCTCCATAAACCCCCCAAATGATTAGTCTACTAATTAAATACGAATATAAATCTAATCTAATATATATTCTTAATTATTTTAATATTTGGGAACACGTCAACTGTTTAAAAGCGACATTTGCTATTTCCATATAAAATTCCCTTTGTGTTTTTAATTTTAAAATCTAATTATGGCCTGGTAGTAACTAAAGTTAAGTTAAAATAGGTTTTTCCTCTTGATTCATTATACATTTTACTCATTCCCTTTTGAAACCCGATGATGCCAATCCAATGTATAACCATCAGGACAGCAGTCATGTAAGTCACAGTGTAAACAGGTTTGCCCTCCACCCGTGGGGCTTTACTCAAACTCTGTTGCAGTGAACTAATAGCCAGGTGGACTTGACGTGATTCCAGTGCCTGTGTTGGGCCTCTGCAGGCCTCTGGAGCTGGAGGTGATGGAGGTGATGGAGGTGATGGAGTGATTTCGGTGCTCTGCAGAGCTCTGCACTCAGCTGCTGCACACCAGCCCGTGTTTTCCTGCGCGGTCCCTTTAAGGAGGCCGTCTGTGCGCAGAGGCGCTACCGCAGCTCATCACATGACTCTTCTCTTGTGACAATCAGAAAGGAAAAGCGTCTCCGACTTCCAGCTGAGAAAAGCTACTGCGATGACAGATTACACTTGTTTTGGTACTGAAGGACCAACTCTGCGGAGGGAAATGGAGTTAAGTTAACCATTATCGGACTGACTCCGACCACTCCCGTCTTTAAAGTGAACTATTTTGGTCAAATCTTTGGGGTTGTTGCGCCGCCGGGGACAAAGTTGGCGCATGGAGAGGGACGAAGTTTCATTATTGCGCAGCGTCTTTTCTTTGTTTTCTTTGTGTTTTGTCCAACTGCGTGTCCGCCAGCGTTGTTCGTTTTGTGGGACAACGAGGGCAAAGTAATATCGGCTCAGTTTGGACGCTTTCTGTGGCCGCCGAGTGAAGTTGAGGGTCAGAAAAAAAAAAACGAGACAACTTGAAGAGAGGGGGGGCGCATTACGTCGTTGGTGAGATGGTGGACAGCAAACCTCTTCTTCAGGACAGACCTCCCGTCTATAACGCCGTCCCGGGGGCTTGTGAGTACGGCCAGCAGCAGCATGGATACGGAGCTATCTCACCCCCGGCCCCGCCGCCCTACTCCTACTCCGACGGCCCAGGTACGGACCGGATCCGGCCGTGTCGCACACGGTCCGCACTTTCACCACAAAGTGAACAACTCAAGAGGGTTCACTGCCACTCACTTCCGGTATCGTGTAAAGGAAATCTGCTGTATGTTTTATGTGTGTGTGTGTGTGTGTGTGTGTGTGTGGCATGTCAGTAAAAAGTTATTTTTAAAACTCAAACGATGACCCACAAAATCTGAGACTTTAAACTTTTAATGATAGTGTCGTTTATCCGCTCCAGCGCTGCGCATGCGCAGCACACCGGTGGCTATGTCACCAACCACGGCGTTGACATGATGAAAAAAAAAAAAACCAAGAAGAATCACGGCGTTTCGTTAACAATCCACAAACAATAGACATCATTATAATCAAGTTTCTGAATCTGACTCTTATTGTGTAAGAGCTACAATCACCGTGTCAAGGAAGTTATGTTAAAGAAGCCTAATCTCCTGTGATTGTATGTGATATCCTGTTTTGGCATTAGTCAGTGGAATTTTATTATAATGCGAGAATTTGAAATCCGATTTAATTTACTGAGCATTATTCATACAAGATGTGTAGCTCAAAGTTTTTTCCAAAAAATAAAAAATAAATAAAGTGAGGCATATTGAAAATGTTAGTTGAGATTTAATCTCAGGATTCAGTTGCCCTCCAGTTTTTGTACTGTTTATCATACCTGTAGTCAGGGAACAGAAGGCACGGTCACCATCAGCCTTAAGACAAATATACAGTGATGTGCCATCAGTCTCACTCTGTTTATATTACAGGAACACTCTCTGGAATGAAGAATTTCCAAAAGCCAATTCTGCACTGTGGTTAACCCTGACATATGATTCAAACTTTGATCCAAAATCTATAATTTCTGTTCAAAGAATGAGACTCCTCCTCATAAGGAGGTCACCATATTAGGCAAAAGTGTTGGGACTACTGTCTAAATAATTCTGAGAATTCAAGTGTGGCATGGTAAGTTCACTGTGTTACAAATATCACTGCCAATGTGTACAAGTGATTAGAAAAGTCAACATGGCCTCAGATCCAAATATGTCTAGTTGACAGTTGGATGTTACTGGATGTTAATCACATACTAAAAGATCAACTCCAGATTGATTAGTACTGGACAAAAGCTTTATTTAACTTGACTTTTAAAATGGCACACTGGCATATCAAGCTAAGTGTCATTTCCTTTTGTTCCATCTCTTCTGTCACGGTCTACTTCAGTACAGACTGACTTTGTTGACAAGCCTGTCATCAGTCATGAGTGTCACTGCTGAGGTTGCACTTTCCACATTTCATGTTCATGTAGACATATCCCAAGTAACAGTTCTGTCCACAATAACATATACGGCATCTCCTTCTGTCAATCACAGGATACCCTTCAGCCCAGATGGGTCCTGCTGTAGCCCAGCAGCCCTACGCTGGGACCTACACCATCATCCAACCCTCTGTAGTGGTGGTGGGAGGCTGCCCTGCCTGCAGGTGAGGACATACACACACTAACACAAACACATAAAATATTCATTATAGAAGGGATATGGAAGGCTCTAAATATGGTATGGTTTTTAGTTGGCCCACATGTACAAACACTGGAAACCTGATTTCTATATACAGTAAGTTCATTGTAAAAGAATTTACAATACCGCGAATAATTACCACAAAATACTGGATGGTGTTTACTGTGGGACACAGAGGACGAGGCCGGAAAGCTGCTTCTCACTCGATGAGGCCAGTCTGCTTATATACTTTCATTGTTCCTGCATGTGTGACCAGAAGCTGAGCAGATGTGACTTTTAGTTTTTGAATATAGTTTCACATTGGTTTCACCGTGCATGAGTCACCATCCTGTCAGTCAGATGATTTTAGCCTAAAACATGTGATGAGTTGGCCAGGACATGGAGCCAAAGGTGGCTTCAGGACATTATCTCAACCACCGCTTGAATTCAATTAACATCTTTATATTTGTTCTACTGACAATAAGCAGGCCGTCAAGTGTTTATTTCACAGCACCGCAACAGGATTGTCAATAGTTATGAGGTTGATAAATACCCTGGTAATGCTGCTTAGATTGTTTTACTCATGTGTTTGTTTGGGAAATTAAATCACAGGCTGTGTATGAAATGTAATGTACTATGATTAATAATTACAGAGATCCAAATTAAGGGGAACACTTTCTAATAAGCTGAAAACAGCACTGAGGATTTGTGTATTTTCTATACAAAATATTCTGCTTTAGAAATACAGCATTTATTTATTTAAAAGTTTAGAAAAATTGCAAATGACCACAAAGCAGCATTGTGACACTTGAATTATTAATGTGAGCGCTACCCACATTCACATTGTTATTCTTTTTACTTATCTGGCTGTTTATTGTTGTTTATATTTGCGCTACAAAGCACTTTGTGTCAACTCGATTTAATAATGAACCATAACCCTGCTGCTCCCTGATTCCTGAGGGTAGTAAGCATGTCTACATTATGTAGAGAAACGGGAAAGTTTAAGGGTTGGTACAGTTTTGTTTTTTTAAGTATTTGCACTATGTTGATACAAACTGGACTGATAAATGTTACATCAATGTTTTCACGAATGCACGAATAAGATGTGGTGCCAAGGGAGACTCAACACACACAGTCCAAATGCTACGTAAAGAAACTTGGTTTTAGGAGTTGGAATAATATTAATACTTTTATTAATGTGAAGCCTACTTACCATCGTCACCACAACAGAAATCCATTGGTCTGTGAGACGCTTTCCCACAGTTAGTGCTCTTCATAGTGCAGCCACATTTCACTTCCCAAGCTGTTAGGGTTAGGTGGTTGACATGTTACATTTGTTAATTCCTTCTCTGAGCCTCCAGTAGATTTACTGGACACCCTGATTGCCGCGGTGGAGTCATGAGACCGGTGTTAGCGCTTTGTTTACCGTGACTCTGGATTAAAGCTGCTCTCAGACACAGCCCTCGACACTCTGCCTTTAAAACAAGCTGCTTCATGTTTTATTTTATCATTCATTTTTCATAACAACACAAAAACCCTCGAATGTACTTTCTCTTTTTTTAAAGACTTTAAAGGCTTTTAAATCTTTCTGCCATGAGGAAATATCTGACATCTTTATCTTAGTGATATCATCATAAAGCATTGTTGCTGGGATTTTAAATGTTTCTTTCTTTCTCTGGCTTCTGTAGTTTATATTTAACTTTTAAATTGAGGTCAGAGTTAAACAGCTGTGTCGTCTCTCAGTCTGTTAACAGTGAAATGTCAGCACATAGTCAGTTTGGGGGATTGTGGAGGGAGACTGCAGATAAATATCTGATAAATGTTGTTTGGACAGTGTGACTATTTTTCCCTTAAGTGGACTTGACCTGGTCCTGTTTATACTTATTGACAGCACCTTAACCATTAAAATCCTGTCTGTGTGTGTGTGTGTGTGTGTGCCTGTGTGTGTTGCAGGGTTGGTGTCCTGGAGGATGACTTCACCTGCCTGGGGATCCTGTGTGCCATCTTTTTCTTCCCACTTGGTATCCTCTTCTGCTTCGCGCTGCGTCAGAGAAGGTGTCCCAACTGTGGTGCGACCTTTGGCTAGAGGGACCAAACCATAGCTCATGCACACACTTTTGCTCACACACTCAGACTAGCGCACGCACACGCACACGCACACACACACACACACACACAATCCAGCATTTTTGTCTTTTTTTTTTTTTTTTCTATTGTTATGCTCTTTCAATATTGCACATTGCTGTTGCCATTATGTTATGTACAACGAATGATCAAGATATTACAATGAATGATGAGTTTTAATTAGAGGCACGTGTTTGAGTTTATTTTCACCTGCTAACTGAGGAGTTATTTGAGCATTTGTAAGCGTCCAGCTGTTGTCAGTGCCTTCACTACATGCAGAGTGAGCTTCAGAGATTCCATCATGATTTCTTCTTCTGTAGATTTAGCTCAGTCATCCAAGAATCTGAGCAGATTCCTTCATGTTTCATTAAGCCAGAAATGACTGAGACACACGTTTTGTTTTGGCCTGAGTTTTGTTTTTTCTCTTTTTAATTTGCCAGCACACCGTATACATATTTTTTGGTTAATGTTGTGCTTAGGAAATTAGTAAGAGCAGGCATGTTGATTACTGATGTATTAGCTTTTACAGAACATGCAAATTTCTTTAGATTTTTTTTGTCTGAGTGTGACATGGAATAATAGACGTGGAAAAAAAAAAAAAAAGTGTAAAGATCCCTAAACTCCCTGAAACGATGGACTTGTGTCAGACTGCAGCATGTTGTCTGTTTTGTTGAAATTATTTTTTGGGGCCATATTTGCACTGACCATTTGTTTGGCGATTAATTTGCTGGGTTGCGCTTTTCCAGGGCCAATGCAGACCTCAGGTACATACAATCTGAAACACCCTCGACTTTACAACCTCAATCACTGTTTGACTTTGGACTTCTACCTACTTATGAGAAATACAGACTCGTCCTAACATACAGAGTTTCACTTCAAGGAAGCAGGCTGAGGGGGAAGCTGGGCGGAAGGAAAAAAAAAAAAATATATATATATATATATATATTAAAAAAAAACTCTGGATTTTTATCTTAGTACTCGACTCTGTGACAAGTCATCCTGCCCTATTCACCCTAGCCAGACAATCAATGAATCAAAAATGTCTCTGTCCTTGTGTCTGCAGTATCTCCATGTCTATGTCTTCCGTCAAAGCAAATTGTTATAGAACTGTCCATAGCAGAATAGATATAGCTTGGTAGGGTGTGCGTGGGGGGTTAAAAAATGCTTTCGAGAACACACTACGCACGCTCTTATGATTGAGGTTCTTACTTTTTATAAGTTACTGTAATTAAAAATGAATGCTACTTACATTTGAGTATTTGCGTGATTTGCTTTTGATATTTTCATTTAAACAAAGGAATGGAATATACCAGTGATGCTGACACTTTGTGTAAATCACTTGTGCATGAAAACAGACTAAACGGCAAATGAAGAAATAAAGTCTTTATTTTTCTTACAATAAATTCTATGAAGGGTGTAATGTGAGCTTTAGACCTACATTACGCACAAGTTGTGGTCTAAAATGCCAAGGTTGTATGAAGATGAGGTGATTGTCACAACTCGTGCACAATCTGAAGGATTCAACATTTTACAGTAGGTGTGTATGTGTCATTAAGGCCAAAGTCCTGTCTCTATGATCATCTAGCTCTACAAGAAGTTAAGTTAGATGGCAAAGGGACAATATTTATATCATCTGTACAAAAATTTCTATACACAAGAATAAAGGATGAAGATCACTTGTGTGCCTGTTCGAATGCATCTCTTGAAAAGTTTGCTCTTTCCTTTCCTTATGTAATAATCATTTTATGATCAACAATGTGTTGCAATGTTGTTGTGAGGCCCTGAAGGTAAAATACAAAAGGTTCTCTACAGATCCTTCTACGGTCCTCTGGCAAATTTCGACCAGTCGTTTTGACAATTCACAGGCAACATGAACGGCATAAAAACATTGCAATATTTTCTTTGACCATTTTGATTAATCTATATCACAAGTGCAGGTAAGAATGTGGCCATTTAAATATCTCCACCACACACAGAGGGAAAAAAACAGACATAGAAAATACATTACTTTAAATATATGAGCATCTGTTGTGTAAATAAAATGGTCTCAAAATACTATGAATGAGGGGATCCAATATTCAAATGGCAATTTATTTACTCAGTGCTGGCTAAACCTTGTTTGATTTCACCTGGACTCGGAGAAGCTGCTGGACAGTTAAGGCAGAACAGACCTGCGTGTTCAGGGGAGATGAATTGGAGGGCCGAGGGGGAGTTGTGGGAATAACGGACAGGAGGAAGTTTTGCTAGATCAGATGACTGGTGCAGAGCGGTCATTGGTGATAGTTGGACGTAGCCTGACTGTGGCAAATGGGTTCCCTCCCCTGCAGATTAAAAACAAGCAGTAGAGATGAGTGCATGTCTGGGTGAGTGATACACACATAATGTTCATGTTGACGTGCTACTTACGCAAGGTAAGCAGGCGAAGGTCTTGTGATACCATTAGCTTGCGCTGCCTGTGGAGAAAACAGATGATATAGTACAGAGCGTCAGCATGGCACATTCGTATGTCTCAATCACCTATTGCATCGTGCTTTTACGTGTGTGACTTACATTATCACTAGTTACACACATTATAGGCTGCAGAGGGATTGGATATACTGCCTGTGTGGTTAGGTGGGGGAAAGCGTGGGAAAGACAACAGGTTGCATCATATCACGAGGCAGTGTGTGGAATCTGGCCCTGCTGGAATTTCAAGTCTGTTCCCCACAGCCATTTCTGCACATGAATCTGATGCATATTAGCTTATCTTTGGTATTATTCATGGTATTTACATCCAGTTCCCATCCTTAATTGAAATTAGCCAAAGGAAAAAACTGCATGTGATTGGCCACACTTCCAAACACACCTTTAAAACTGGAGACAAGGAAGTTGGGATTAGACATACACAAAACACACATGGCACAACATGTGTGTTTCAGATCACTTGAGGATTACGTTTTTTTCTCTGCTTGTAAAATACACCAGAAATGTGAACACATGCTAAAATCTCTCCTTATTTTATGAATGAGGATACAGAGAGACAACGAAGTAGCTGAAAATCTCGATTACACAGGCTGTAGAAAATGAGCAGCTGAGGAAGTGATCTTGGACACAGCTCTGGTATTGTCAACTGTGGCCTTTGTGTCAGAGTAGGTGCCATGAACATAAATTGTTGATCTTCCTAGCAACAGACTTTGGCTTCAATTTAAAATGATTCAGACCTTCATCCTGCAGTACTTCAAAATTTCCACTAGAGATCATGAGTGGTTAGACATAGATGGTGTTGGTAGAAAACTTTTTCAACCTTGGCATGACCCCACTCATTGTGGCCACTGTCATTTCCCACAAGACCTTGAGATTCCCATCTATCCTCCTTTTGTTTGGATTACAAATCACATGTCACATATATCTAAATCCATATACACACATCAAACTCTTAAACTTCCAGTATCAACACGTAGAAATATCTTTTCGTCCTTTTTCACTGATATCCAACTCCGAGGTCATCGCTGTGTCTGCTCTCTCAACTTTCTCTGCAGATCTCGATCACTCACTCTCTCTCTCTCTGTGTGTCTGTCTGTCTGTCTGCCTCCATCCTACATTCATTCTTGTGATTCATTATCTTTTCCTTCTCACAAAGCACCAAACCAGTGAGGGTGCATTTTATTCTCATGGTAATAGTGCATTCCAGGGTAACCCCCCCCCCGGTCCCCTCTCCTCCTCCTCCTTCTCTCCTCTCACATTTCCTCTTCAAAACTAACATGCACTATTGAAGATAGACTTTGATAAAGACTTGATACATGTTCAGATTTACTTTGATGAAATCAAGAAAATAACAATGTGTGGAAATAGCACTACGAAAGTAGGAAAGTTCCTATTTTGGAGCTAAAAAAATTTTGTCATCTATTTCCTCTTAGCTATCAATACAGAAAAACACTTCTAATGTATTCTGAGCTCATTACCTGAAAGGCATATAAACTCATGCAGTACACAAATGTTGATGCAGGTAATCACTAACACACATGGGCTAGTGCGCACAACCTCAGCTGCCCACTCACACACTGAGGTGAACATAAACCAGCACATTATAGTCTGTAGTTGTAGTGAACTTTTCCCACACAAGTGTATTTTGTGTGTGTGTGTGAACAGAGGTTAACTACCCCACAACTAACCCTTATTTACATTTACCTCAGAAGAGGAAACGGGGACAGACAGATGGAGAGAAAGTATGTTTTGGAGATTAGATATGAAGACAAACAAACAAACAAACAAACAAGGTTGAAAGAAACTGAAAGAGTGGAGAGCAGCACACGGAGCAGAAGGTGTCCGGTTCACTGTAATACTAAGCTAATGGTGGAGAGATGTATGTAGGTTGACAGAATGGAAGTACGCACGCACAATTACACACACACCACGCACGCACTCACTCAACTCTACTGTATGCCTGCATGTGGCTGCGGACCAAATGAGTGGTAAATAACATAAACTGCAGAGGCAAGAAAGAAAATGATCTGTCCCTGCAATCTGCTGAATCTATCTGGGTCAAACATCAACCTACCAGAATATCCACAGAAGCTGTGTGTGTGTGTGTGTTGTTGTTGTTGTTTTTTTTGTTTTGTTTTGTTTTGTTTTTTTAATGCAACTAGTGTAACAAGTTTCACTTTAATGTGTATCGGACATGAGTAAAGAGTTTGCATGTGTGCTGCGTAGCTTTGATTAAATGGATGTCACCATTTAACTAGATAGCAACTATAGAACAGATCGCACACACTGAACAAGTATTTGTGTGCATAATGTGTATTGTTTGTAACATTTTGAATACACATGTACACAAAAAGAAAGCTGAGCCTCCATTTATGTGCTGAGGCGTACGTTATCAAAAGTGTACAGGTAGTCTGAAGAAGCACCATCAGTGTAATGCTGCGCATTAAGAGTGGAGATGAATGTGACCCTGATAAACTGCAACACATTTCCATTAACTCAGTGAGCACAGGGGAAAGCTTTCATGGAGGGAAACCACAAGTTTGGCTCATACTTTGCATAGTATGCAAATGGATGGACATTTGTGAAGTCAGCACTGTGTTGGAATGGGAAATGGTTGCAATATGTTATATAATCATATACGCATGTTCACATATTAAAAACCTTCTGCTTTCGAGACACACAAAGCCTAATTCATTATATTCGGTTTGATATTTGCTTGTGTACCAAACCTGACCCTGACAGCGTTACTGGCTCTCACTGGAGCAAAATCTCCAGGAGACCTTTATCAGTACAAACAGGGATTACTGCGGCTGAAGTGCCTTAAACCTGTATTCTTTGCTGGTGGCAAAATGAAATGAAATTGATATGAAGTCTATGGGAAAATCCCCATTTTTTCATTTATTTTATTAGCTCAGAAAATGTTTTCCTAAGGAATTCATGATATCAATCGCTAGTTTCAAGTCTTGTCCAATACAATATGATTCATTTTCTAAAATGATGGTCCCATTTAAAGGAGCGTAAAGAAAAATAGAGAGAAAATTGTTTATGCATGGCAGTGGTTAATGTGTGATAGAGTCTTCACAGACCAATGGGTGGCCGTGGGTTAACACAGACAGATGAACACATTGCTACATGTGTTAGTGCTTTTCAAAGTGCAACAGGTTCCTTTTACAGTTTGGGTAAATTACAGTAAGCCTCACAACTAAGATGTGTCACTTCTGCTATTTTTACTGCATATACCATGATGGTATTTAGAAAATAGGCTTAAAACAAATGGAAAATTAAAATATCCAGAGTGGGTTCATTACATTCTCACATGAAGCAGCAATCATTAGTGATAACCTGTCGCTGAGTCACAATTTTTCATTTTGTATGTCAGCCAACACCGAGTGGGCCAGAGAGTAGTCGTATCTTCGATACAGACATAAAATGTGACCACACACACACACACACACACACACACACACACACACACACACACACACACACACACACACACACACATATAGGTCAACACAATCACAGGTCGTCAGGTAGCAGGTGAAACCTGACAGTGGCGTTCCTGTGATTACTAAGGCAGAGTTGTGCCTGTAAAGCAGAAAAGTTGAGCAGAAGACGGTGGGTCAAATTGTTCTGGCCTGATTATATTTCTAAGAACAATCATTTTAAAAAGGCAGGGCTTGACTGTACTGGGCTTCCTGGAACATTTTATACATGGCTTTAACTCTTGCCAAAATTCTGAAAATGTCAAATGGATGAGAATAAACCAAACCAGCCCACTGACTGACCGTGTGAGGATTGGACGAGGAGGAGAAGGCTGCAGAGGGCGTGGGGGAGTGCTGGTGGTGGTTGTTTGTGGTGACGGTGCTGGCGGGTGGGGTGTTGTTCTTGACAGAGTTGCGCTGCGGGGTGTCACAGTAGTCCGCCGGGGGGAGCACCATGGTTGCTTCGTCAGTCTCTGTGTCCTGATGGTGTAGATTGACTACGCTCCTGCTGCGGTACGGCGCAATAGACACACTGTAGAGGAGGAGGAGGAGGCACAACAAGAGTGTTATGAGAGATGAAGGGGCAGGGGCAGAAGACACAAAAATAGAGCACACATATAAAAAGTAAAAGGAAGGATGAAAAAGCAGAGAAGTGAAGAATATAGGGCAGTAAAATAAACTAATTACAGGAGGGTAAGGTTAAGTATGGTTAATCTTAAAGACACAATGTTAAGATTAACGTTGTGAGACACACTAAACATGGTCAGAGGAGTTTTTTCTTAAGGACAAAGGGATGTGTGTGTTTGTGTACTTTTGTGTCCCCCAGCACTGGTTATAGTTTAAACTTTGTGTTTCCGTGACTGGTAGCAGTTGGCTGGCAGCCTCTCTGTGGGAGGTGTAGCACATTAAGATCTAATAAATTAATCCAACAGGGATAAGTCTCTTTGAAGAAAAGCCTAGAGTCAACTTTATAAGCCCTCACTCTCTCTCTCATCAGCAGCAAAACCTATTCATCAGCATACAACATCCTGTTTCCTCAAATTTTGCTGGGGTTGTGTTCAAAGTCCAATCCTAGATTCACTTGAATTACCCTGATTTGTGATGTGTACAAAATTTATATACGTATGACTGAAAGATACTTGAGTTTTTCTGGAAGTCTGTGAATCTTAAAAGAAACGTCACCAGTTTGATGAATACCTTTGGTTCTCACATTGTGTAAATTTAGGGGTTTCATGTGGCCAAAGGAGGAGGTCGCATCAGAATGTGACTTAAGCACAATAGGAATCAAAGGTCGAGGAATTGGAGAGTCCCCTATAGGATTAGAGAGGTTATCACTAACAGGAGTAACATGAGGAAACACTGCCATCAATGCAGCTGGCTGCAACATGAGACCTGCTGGGTTGTGTATGCATGTGTGTTTGTGTTTGTGTGTGTGTGTGTGTGTGTGTGTGTGTGTGTTGGGTTGGATGTGGAGTCTCCTTACCTGTTGTTATTCACGAGTGTCTCAGTGAGTGCAAGGCAGTAAGATGAAGGGAACCAGCCCCTCCTGCAAGACAGAGACAAAGAGCAGGAAGTTACAGCCTGTGTATAAGCTGTCAGTGAACAAGAATGTGAAAAGCTCTTTAAATTATTGGTCAAACGCTCTGCTGCTCTGCATTCTGTCCATTAGTCTCCTCCATCTTTTAATCAGAAGATACAGAGACAGACACAGCAAAAGACATGTTGCCATTTCCCGCTGCTGTATCCATTGTGTGGATGTGTGTCTGTGGTAACTATGGTAACAGAAAGCAGAAATTCATCATAGACTTGACTTGGTGGACGGGGAGTGGAGACCCCTGACTTGCCAACAGCTATCATTAAAATGAACCATTTAAGAATTCTTTAATTTCGTATTCTTTTTTTCTTTCCCCACAAGTCTCCCCTGTAGGTTAGAGGCTGATTATATTCCATCTTTTCTGAGGAGCAAGGGAAATCAATGACTTGAATGAATCAAGGTCTTGTGGGAAAGGTCTTATCCCAGACCCATTGAGCTGACACACAATTACCAAGTGTTTGTTTGGAACTTAAATGAATCTCAATCAGACAGACTCATACTAAGTATATACTTCTAGTGGCCTCAGTAAGATAAACTATGGTGCCTGTTGTTCCTCCCCTCAAATAAACACCAAAATTAACTTGATTTCATTAAAAGGATGAAAAATAGAGCAAGAACACCATGATTAGGCCAGTCAACGGGGAAATTAAATTGCCTTTATTTCAACAACTTTGCTTTTTTTGCACCTTGCTTTGATAAAATTGGTTATCTTCACCATCTCAAAATATATTTAAAGAATTTACATTGGGATGATTAGGTTTAGAGAAAAATTAGCAGCAGCTGGTGTAATCACAAGCTCCAGCCAAGGACGGTGTCTCATTATCCTGTTTTGGTTCAAGATTGTTCGTAATCAGTATGTAGCAAGTCAGCCGCTCCCTCCATGTGGATAAATGTTAATATTTGCACATTTGGCCTGAGGAACAGGTGTTTCCTTCATGTGACTCAGATAAAAAGACTGGAAAAATATACCTCATTCAATCAGAGTCATATTAAAAACAGCTTTTATTTACTTAGGGAAGGGCTTTCCACTAAGAACACATTTTTATTTCCAGCACCAATGTTAGCCACTGACATAACTATTTTTATATTAATAAAACCTTCCTCAAGGCCAGCTCTCTGATTACAAGTGACCAGGTGCATTCACTTTCTCTTTAACAAGTCTGCTTGGATTGGACAGAGGAGTCAAGGCCGTAGAGTTTGGAAACGAATCAGATAATATTTTTTGTGTTTTATGTATAAACAGAGTGTTTTTCAAGTTTGATTCAAACGTAGCTTTTTCAGTCCATATAGTGTGTGGGTATCTGCATCAGGCTAGTTGCTGGGATACACCATCAAAGCTGACATAAGACAAAAGGAGAAATCCAGATGCATCAAAGCCAGACTTCCTGCGGGACATCAGGCCTATCCTGTTAGATACTACATTCTGATAAGCATGGCTTTCTAAGCCTTTAGGCAGTTCAGCTCATGCCCCTATGCAGCAGTGAGGGAGCCTGACCAAAGTTTTCCTTCGCGACAGCTTTCCTTTTGAAAGCAACTCAAATTTGATAGTTTTCTGCCCTTGATCAGTTTGTTTGATATATTTGCCAGGTAATTTCTCTTGATAGTGATTAAGATCAAACTTGATGAATGATTAAAATTCAAAAACATGCTTCCAAGGGCTTCAGATGAAATCCCTGTTTAAAAAGTCAGATATCAGAGACCTGGGAAGAAGGGCTGGCGCCTGTCTGTGGGAGAGCAGGTGGTACTCTGAACCTCTCTCTCTGCCTCAGTCCAGTCTGCTATCTTTAAAGTCACCCTCAGGCCATACTTTACTTTGATTTCCTTATCAGTGAGTGTTCCAGCTCAGGCTGCGTGTGTGTGTGTGTGTCTGTACATGGTTGGCATTGCAATCAGGCAGAGGGCCCATTTGGACATTTAGGGCAGTACTGCCCTGCTCATGTCCATCTACTGGTTGGTAGCAGAACAGAGGAAAATGACAGGAATGTGATGTGGCGGGTGGTGATAAAAGGGTAATTTCTCACACATTGAATGGATTTCTTCATATGTGTATGGGGCCATCTCACAGGTGTAATCATGTTCATAGCCACAAAAAGTTTTGAATGTCTAAAAAAAAAAAAAAAACTTTCCTCATTTGTGTTTGTACAACTTTTGGTGTACTGTATGTGTTCCAGACTAATGGAGGATGTGTGGTTTGACTCACTTTCCATTCTTCTCCATTTCCCCATACAGCCACCCATCTCTCTCATCTGGGATGAGCAGGATGATGACATCTCCCTCGTCAAAGCTGAGCAGTGTGCTGTTGTTTCCGGCAGTGTGGGGGAAGATCGTGCGCACACGTGGCCTCTTCACAATATTGTTGAGGCCAGTTGCGACAGACACACACCTGGGGAGACTGCTCTCTTCACTGTTCCCATGATCTAGAGAAGAGGAAGGGAGAAAAATAAGGATGAAGATTAAATGCAATAAGAAGCAGCAATAATTCCCATTAAAACACTTATTTGATCCAAGAACAGGTTTTGGGAGCATCCAAAGAGCTTTTAAACAAAAGACACCAAAATACGGACCCAAGTGAAGCACGGGCCACTGTGTCACATTACAGGTATTTCACTGCACTCACTGTGTTAAAAAGGACAACCTTACAGCATATCACAGAGGGAGGAGTCATACTCATAATACCTGTGCTGCTGTTGGTGGCAGTGGATACATTGGTAATGCTGTTCTCTTGGGTGAACATGTTAGCCAAAGGGCTGGTCTGAGGTTTCAGAGGTGGAGCTGGGGGAGCCATATTCTGTCACAGATACATTAATTATAAGATTAACATGTTGGAAACTTGGCAGTAATGAACTGAGTAACTGAAACGCATCAAAATGAGTCTGTTGCAAAACCAAACTGTTCATAAAAGGAAACATAAAGCTATATAGTGTGTTTATATACATTTTCACCAAGAATGGTGGAATTACAATAGTCAATACAATTACAATAAATCTGGACAAATTCCACTGAATACCATTACTAAACAGAAATCATTAAAACTAAATATTCTGTTTCAGCATAATTATAACTACATAGCATGTAGCAAGTA
Organism: Remorina albescens; assembly: GCA_034769265.1. Taxonomy (NCBI): domain Eukaryota; kingdom Metazoa; phylum Chordata; class Actinopteri; order Carangiformes; family Echeneidae; genus Remorina; species Remorina albescens. The sequence continues at coordinate 7,107,782 of CM068493.1, forward strand.
TTTATTTCTCATATATACCATTTATTATACATTCTCTTCATATGTACTCTGTAGGAGGGTCATTTTTAGACTTGTGTCACATAATGACATTATGTTGTACTGTACTGTGCACAAAAAAAAGCACCATGAAACAAGACAACACCTCATCTAATGTAAGTTTATTCTGCCCTCATCCCTCCCACCATACCAGGCTGCGTTGTGATGGGGAGGGGGAGGGCATCGGTGTGATGGAGACTGGCGTCCGCAGGCCTTCAATCATTGCCAAGATGCTCTCGGGCATGTAGGTGGCATCGTTGCACTGGTCCTGCCAGCTGCTCAGCTTTTCCGTTAGCATGTCTTTAGCCTGCCCAGGAGGCATTGACACAAGAGAAGATATTAAAAGAAAGAAAATGAGTAAGCCAGAGAAACATTTTCATCACTATAGCGAAATTATGCTATTTGGATTTTGACAGAAATTATTCTGTCTTTTTCATGATTTTGGTTAAAAATGTCTAAAGTTTTTTCTGCACAGTGTAAAGCAGGAAGATACTGTTCAAGGTCAGGACAAGTCAAATTATGATACCATAGCTTGCAAGTTGGTCATTATTGACTCATGTGTTGTACCTTATCATGGAAGGAAGCGATCTGGTAGGTCAACATACAGTGTTTGTCCACCAGGAAGCAAAAGCGTCTCTTCTCCTCCAGTAGAGCCTCCTTACAGCCATCTGCGATGAACAACTGTATGTCCATTTGACGGCTCGTCAATGTTTCCAGGCACTGACAACGTATACACATTTGTATGAGGTGATCATACCAAAACAATACTTTACACATACATGCAAGTTGTAGATAGTGTAAATATATATTACAATTCAAACACATGTATTGTCTTTCATTTTGGAGCAGCTTTCAAACTATCATGAATAGATCATGTCTTATCTTCCTGTGCAGATGGTCACCCTTTTACATACAACCTATATACAAACCCAACAAAAACAAATATATGAACGGAGCAAGGTTCCTTTCTAAACATCCTAATCTCTGTCCCACAGAACAACTGGTATTCTTAGGTTTGACATTATCATATTGATAGATTGGTTGCCATTGGCGCTTGTTGAAAGGACAGAGCAACAGGAGAGGGACAGGGCAAAGAAGTCCCAGGGAAGGATTCCTTATCAACCCTGACCACCTTGGATTATAAAGAGGTCAGAAGCCTTCTAAAAAGATCTTAGATCTTAATTAGTGCCCATGTTTATGGTTGTGTTGTGAACAAAAATTAACATATTTGTTATTGCACTAAAAGAATATAAAGGGGAACTGCAAAAAGCTGTAGCAATACATTAGTGATGATGTGCTAATGCAGGACTGTTACATGGATCCTACAGTGCTGTTGTGAGCACTTGCTAATGTTAACAGCAAATATTAATTGTGTGGCTTTAAATTCTGGCTCACGTAATACATTTTTATGACTTTGTAAAATTAACAGATTTTGTTGTGTAACCAACTGGACTGTAGTGAACTACTCCTTAGTGAAGGAGCTGCTCTTTTATCCATGATTTTTTCTAAAAGCTTCATTTGAAATCCAAATTGTCATCCTCTCAAACTGGTTGGATTTGGCACACCTGTAACGGCTGTTAATACAATGGCACACACCCTTTCTATTCAGCTCTTATGACCGTCCTCATCTGATAAAGCCTTAAATGGCTCAAAGTCCTGTCGGAGAAAAAATAGGGACCATGTAAAACTGTGCCATGGAAATATGGAAGATCTATCTTATAGTGACAGTGAGTATAGAGTTAATAAATTCAACCAAGATATTATGGCATTTCAACATCACAGTGAAAATTTTAATTGGAGCACAAAAATGTACAATTCCCATAATTCCAACTGGGCAACCAAAACATTTGTCCAACTCTTCTTTTGGGTCTAAAACAGAGTAAGTGGGCCCTGTAGCATACACAGTGAGAGCAATACTGTAGAATTATCTCTATACAAACAGTCAGAAAGGATGATATGACTCAGAAGTCAGAATACTATGATGAAGATGAAGGGCTTTTTCTAACCCAGCAGGATGCCCATCGTTTTTTAATATAGGTTATCTATTCTTCTGATATTCCCATCCATGTGAAACATGGGCTAATTCATAGTTATCCTCAACAATGAGAAGCCTGTGAAAGGTAAACTGTCTACACCTGTGTTTGTATTTTGTGACAAATGCTAAGTAACAGAATGATACCATCCAAACACTGACATCTGTGTGTTTAATGCCAGGAAGTCGTCTCATGAGCCCAGGCTTACCTGAATGGCTACATGTCAACAAAGAGGCAGGTGTAAATTTTTCAAGCAAATACACAAACACACACAACCCCACAGAGGTTGTGTACATCCAACAGGTGAAACTGAACTCTTCTTCTTGTTAATGCCAATTTGCTCTCCCTTCATTTCACTTTAATTTCTAAAGTGGCACTCCAAAGTAAGTTTGGATTTGCCTAGAACATCCGATATCTCACCCTGCTACTAGAAACGCAAAAGCTTCAGTGCAGCATGGTCAACTCACAAATCATACATTCTGTACCCTGAAAGCACAAAATGTAACACCAAAATTAAAAATTAACTCCTTAATATGCACCACTATGTTTTAAACATTACTGATTATCATTATCAACTGGATTCCCAAATCTGTACCAGTCATTAGTATTCATTTAGCAAATTGAGATGTTCTAATGGGTAATAATACTAATTTCAATCAGAATAATTTTAGTTTTGGTCTGATTACAGTTGTATTTCATGTCAGTAAATAAACTGGATAGAGGTAAGAGGGACACAGAAACAGAGTGACCTTTATAGATCTGTGGAAGTGGGTGGCATAATTTCTACTGACAATTGGTTGAGGGGAAAAAGGGAGTGTGTGTGAAAAGTTATTTACACCACACACTCCCTCTTAATCACTTCTTAATCTGGCAACACTGCAGCAAGCCTGTTGCTATGGATAACCCTTTTATCCAAGAACTAAAAGTAAGAGGGAGGAGGTGAAAACAATGACAATGGTTTGCTTTTACTTTTCTTTTCTCCATCTCGCTAACATGTTCATACATGTCTTTCTTAATTTCTGTTAATCTTGATTATGGGTTATTAATTGTAATAAATGGTTTTGACTGCTGACGGCTCCCATTTTCTTTTCTTTTTTGTTTTCTTAATTTTGTCTCTACTTTTTGACAGATCATTCTCTGGCTTTGAGGTCTCTGTGTTGTCCAGCAAATCATCTGCTGCTGTAAAATCCTACCTCTAAACCATGACACCCTGTCAGTCTGTTTGCTGGCATATCTCTGTCTGATGGGTATCTAAATCTTAAGACCTGGCCTTAAATCAGATAAGTGAGCACAGCAGGGAGCAAACTGTCTGACTCATGGTTCAGTAGGAAGGCAAGGTAGGAAAGAAGTGACAATGAAGGAGAAAACAAAGGAAGGTGAAGGATACTGAGAAATGTGTAGTATTAAAGGAAGAGAGAACAAAACGGAAAAAGGCAGAAAGACACAACAAAGATGTCAGCATAAGAGAAGGAAGACTTTTTTAAGTTTTAAGAAAACTATAAAAACAGTTTTAAGATGCCACTACTTCATTAATTTTCAAAATTATGTTCAGAGTTTGTTCATAAAAGATACTTTAATGTTCACAGACCTTAAGTGTTTATATGATAATAAGAAAAATAATACTGATTATTCTACAAATCAAACACATTTACAACAACAAATTGTTTTTCATTATCAGTTGTTTCATTGTCAAATATAACATAATGGTGAAAAAAGGCCCAACAAAGATATGATAATATCTATAATAAGATATGACATAGGAAAGCACGATCCCCATATATAAGAAGCTGAAACTAGAAAATATTCAAAAGCTAATCATCATTTTGAAAAATGGTAAATGCACAGTTCTTGCCACATTCACACATTACATGTGCCATACATACCCACAAATCAGGGGCAGTTTTTGGTTTAGTATCTTACCTAAGGACACTCTGACATGTGCATTGGAGGAGCCGGGCTCAAACCAAAATCCTGATTAGTGACTGACCTGTGCTACCTCCTGAGCCACAGCTGTCTCTAAAGCCATTAGTCAAATGACTGTTTAGTTTACATGCCAGATGTAGTTCATCGCTACTAAATAGTTGCAGCTAAAATGTAATTTAAATTAGTGAATAGTAACAGATAGCCAAACAGTTTGTAGGTTTTCCACACTAAATAGATGTGGGATATGGGAAAGGTAAGATAAAGCCTTTCCCTCTGCCAGGTAAGGGCAGAGTTAACCTTGCTGACGGAATACACAAAACCTTGAACATTCATAGACGGACATGAACACACACCCAGGTGAACAGGCTGTCTGACTGGCTCCATGGTGGGCAGGTTATGCAAGCTCTCAGGCTGCTGTGTGCTCAGGGTCGCAGCTTTGAGATCAAATTCATCTGCAGTAGAGTTACAGCTAGGGCGTGGTAAGCGCCATTAAAATACCTGACCTGACATTTCACAGTGATTAATTGTGTTCCCTTTGTTAAAACACTTTCCATGACTATGTTAAATTCAGCATCACATTTCTTCCAAAATGGATTGTGAATGGTATGGACATAAGGTTTATTTTTAGTGCTTTTAGGTTTTCATCAAAACTGTGAAACCAGCACTAAGTTCAAAACATAACAATGAAGTACTGCTCAGGGACCAGACTTGCGTGACTAACAAAGCTTAGGTATGAAAGTAAAAAGAAATATTTAAGCCAGCAGCTAAAGCTCGCCTTTCAACAAGCTTATCTCTGTAGTCCAAATAGGTTAATACTTATTCTTTGGAGCTTGACATCAAAACAAAGTGTTGTTATGAATGCAGTTGTTCACTTGAAGCATTTCTCAATATGTGCTTGCTTGTTTGTGGGTGTGTTTATTTTTATCAGTGTACACGAGGGAGGAAGATGGGTGGTACAGGACAGGACTGCATATGCAGGTGTAGTCGAAGGAAAGGCAAAAAAAAAAAAAAGCCACCAACAAACAGATCACCAAGCACTCACACATTGTCCCCGACTACTGTTACACTGGCTTTGACACAGTGTGTCTCACATATCAGTGTAGTCATGTCTAAACACATGTGAACACGCCTTAGTGTGTGTGTGTGCGTCTGTAGGTGTCTCTGCAGACATCTCACCTCACTCTCCTTGTTCTCGTACTTGTTAGCATTCTTGCCTTGACTCTTTCTCCGCAGCTTCTTCAGGTCTGACTGGGACCTCTCCAGAGACTCCTGCTTCATCTTGTGCTCCATCTGATATTGCTTGTATGTGGCCTGGAGCAGTGCAAAGATGCACGTCAATGCTGGAAAATTGCATCAGGTAGTAGAAATCCAAAGTAAATTTGTACTGAAAATGAAATGACTTGCTGAAAACCATTTACAGTATAACTGAGGTGGTGAATTAAATTTTTGAAAAGAAATCTAACTCCCTCATGGAAATTGGTATGTGGCATATTCAAACAGTAGAAGATAGTATACAAACATTAATCATGTTTTTTAATAGATATTATCACTTGAAACATGTTGCAGGTGAAACATGTAGAGCTTTGATATCATTAACATGCTTGTGCTTCACAACCATTCTCTGTAGCCAACTAAAAACCATACATCCTGTATTAGACACTAAACCAATAATGAGAGCACAAATAGTGTGTTCTCATGAGAGTTGTGGGTGGACAAACTACTCTGCAACTATACATACACATTTACACAGAAACAACTCACTGTCATGTATTTGACGTCCATGTCGGTCTTTCTCTCCAGCTCCGCCACTATGTCCCTGTGGAACCTCTTAAACTTTAGGTGCAGAAGAGAGACAAGAGAGAGGGATGGGAGAGAAAACACTTTGGTGATGGAGTGCTACAGTTTATTTAAAGGAAAATACTGCAAGTCTCAAAGAGCGAAATGAGGAGTGATCATGTGGAGCGTATCGGTACATGTGTGGGGGTGTGAGCCAACTCCAAGGTTGTTGTGCTTATGAATGAGTCAGAAACAAAGCGTGGGAATACCTACAGACTTCTCTCCCTTTCTCTCCTGCACTCTCTCAGTAATGTTAGAGTTTCGCAGCACTCCCATCAACACAAGCTTGTTATGATGTTGTGTCTACACCCACATTGGGGAGTTTGATGAATTGGTAGACCCCATTACTGAATGCGTACAGATGACCGTGGAAGCATTGCTGTACACACAACACGAACCCTCGACAAAAGGTTCTATTATTTTCTCTGACCTGAATTTATTATGACTCACCGACTGAAGCCCTTTAACGATTGAATCAACCCACTGATGCTGCTAGCAGCTATACCTCACAGCTTCTCTGCACCAAAGTTCAACCATAACAGGTCGTTTCAAAATCAGGCATCATTTGTTTTCCCAAGCACAAAGTTTGTACAACATTTTATGAAAAAAGGTTGAATCTAAAAAGAAAGTGGAATATGCAGTGGGTGAATCTTGGGATCTTGTAAGCTGCTCAGAACGAAATGAGTTTGAGCACAGAGTCGGAGGGGGCAGTGTTTGCATTATGATGGTCATAAATGTTGGGAAAAGAAAAAGGTCTTCATCAGGGTTTCAAATTGGAGGGGAGCAACTTGACTTTCTGTGTGCATTTTACAGTCTAAACGACTAAGTAATGATTTATGAAAAAATTAATTAATAATTAAAATAATAACTATTGGTAGCCCTGATAGAGCATTCATATGCTATTAACCTAAGTAGACCATTCTTTGTTTAGGAACCAAACTGTAACAGCTCCAGCTGACGTTCTTCTTGAAGACATGTTAAGGCTTGCCCCTTGCACTTAACAAGGCAACAAAACAAAAGTGTTCCTACAACCCAAACACGTTGTTTTCCTTCCTCTTGTAACACCTTCTGATGACATGACGGTTTGTGCTCTGCTTGTTGTTGGCGTAGGCGGAGAAATGAGGGAAGGCAGTGTTTATCAATCACAGTGTGAGCTACTGGCTGACCGTGTGTTACTAAATGGTGCTGTTGTTGATTGAGGATTCACTTGCAGTTATCTGGAAATGTACTGAGTAACAGGTTTAGCTTCAGAGCGAATGTTTGACAAAGCGCTTTTGGGTGGGGCAACCCGATTACAGAGCAATTATGTCACACAAGAATTACATATTCTCAAAAGCCACTCACATTTTCTTCTAGCTCGAGATGGACTTTCCTGTGGACCTCTGAGATTTCCATCAGCACTACACCTGCGAGACAGAGACCACAAGAGAGGGAAGAGAGGAACAATGTTCATCTTAATGGTGGAAAACAGTCATAATCCAGCTGTTGTCCTGGACGTTTTTTTACTTCCAGTCTTTCAGGTTATAGCAAGTGCACAACACTTCATAAACCTTGAAGAATGCATTGTCACAAAATGATACATGTCAAAAGTGTCAAATGTTACTGCTATAACTGCACATGAGCATGCATGTGTACAAACTATGTTTCCTTCACTGCAATGGGGAAAAAAAAAAAAAACAACAACAATCAACGAAAAAAAAAAAAAAAAAACCTAGAAAAACTAGACCACCTACTGGTGGCTAATGAATATGATCTTCTGGCATCTTTTCTTTCTACACATGGATCATGGTAGGATTCAGGTATGAAGGTATGTAAATCATGCAAATCACGCTGAAGAATTTCAACTTTATGTTAGAAATTAAAATAAAAAAAATCCCAATTTGCAATTAATAAAGTAAGTAAATATCTATCTATCTATATTTACACACAATGAACTTTTTCCATACTAATAAAATTAATGAATAAATAAATAAATGTAGTTGCAGCTCGACAGTAATTCAATAAATCAACCCATCAATATTAACAACTAAATCAGTGGAAATAAATCCAGTATTGTCCGTCTTGTCTGTCATTTACTCAACACTTCATGACGACATTTACAAATTTACTTTGCTAATCCTAACAGATGTTAAATCATGCATCACTAACACGTGTACATTCATCAGTATGTACACACTGCCCTTCCCCGCTCTGTCTTTCCACACCTACAGCTGCACCTTGCCTGGTAGTAAACTGACTCTTTCCCTGGGCACGGTTCAGCAGAAAAATGCCAGCAAACCATTCCAGTACAGCTGCCATTTTACTGTGCAGGACAAAGAAGACTAATGGGGAGAGCAAAGGCTAAAATCCAGCTGGAGAGAACGGGATAAGTGGATTAGAGTGGTTTAAAGAAAGGTAGACAAAGTTTATGTATTGAAGAGTTGGGATGAAGCTTGTTTGGGTCATAGTAAGAGGAAAAACATGAGACAGGGTTGAGGGTGGGGGCCACTACATGACAACATAGGACCCTGGGTTAGAAGTAGGCACTAAAATGACCAGGCTAACTACCCAGGACTGGACGCCTGACAGAGCTGAGTCCACAATTCTTACAATAAGAATAAAGTCATCTGAACACCAGCTGGTGTGGGATTGAGTCAAATACCTGACAGACTGGTTTACTTGTAGAACTGAGTCATTCACACGTCACTACGGTTTTAATGCAATCAATGCAAATGCATCAAGACTGATTGAATTCAGGTGCTTTAGTTACAGTAATCCAGGAACACAGGACTCAGTCTTTCCTCTCCGGCTCACACTCATTTGTTTACTGTTGACACAGTGTGCAAAACGTTGCCTGGTAACAGGCGTGCTTTATGGAGGGCATATATATCAGCCCTGTGCCTATAAATGCATTCTACAAACAATGATCACTTTGCACATTGAATATGATATTAAAAAACATTAAGCTCCATTCTTCTGACACGAGCTCTGTGGCTTTCATGGTGCAGAGAGAAAGTAGAACAAGTAAAGGAAATTTATATTCAGGTGAGATAAGCAGAACTGACTGTCTGCAATCAAAATAGAGAAAAAAGTAACCTCCCTCCTTTGAGCCAATTTTTAACAACAACATCACCAACAACATTATTTTGGTAGAATGCAAAACAGCCCACAGTTCTTCCACTGTTTTTGACTGTGGGTAAAATAATCTTGGCATCTGCGACCACCACCTGAAACACCATGCAAACATGCTTGGATTATGTAAAACCAGCCTGATGGCATCTGAAGAGACCAGGACCATCAAAGGACACTATAAGTGGGTCTGTCTGTCTATACAACAGTTAGAAAGCCTTTTCTGTTGTAAAACGACTAAACTGGTAGAGATTAATTTCCCTTCGGTCAGCTAAATGCTCATATGCCGTTTAATATTGTTTGGCAGCAATTTGGGACTCTTATCAAATTTAATACCTCTTATAGTTTCCAGCATCAGCGAGACTTAGTTTCACCTCAGAGTCCAAAATACTCATACATGGTCTGAACTAAATGTTTGATCCTGGTCCTTCAGATCTTATTTCGTGCTCCGTTTCACCAAAAATTAAAATAAAATAATAATAATGATAAAGAAAGGAGGAAGAAAGAGACTAAAGGAGTTAAAGGAAGGAGGTAGGAGGATGAGGTGTAACAATCCTTCAGTGCCTCTAAGCAGTATCAGGTTTCTGGTTGTCTACACGTCACTGAAGCTCAGGTTTCTGGCAGGGCAGATCCACTACGACCATGAGCACGCTGAGAAACAAGAATTGAGACTTTTAGACCGAGTCATCCTGTATGAAATTGTGAAAGCATCTTGTGACACAACTGGGACATCTGGACTGGGTGTAGAGAGGTTTAGTATGGAAAATATTTACAATGCATTTAGGTTGAAGGGCCTGGTTAGACTGTATTTAATCACCCTCTGCTCTCCGTAATCCACATAATGACTCAGACTAAACTCAGCCATCATGAGACCTGAGTCTCTCTCTCACTCTCTCTCTCTCTCCCATACAGGGATTAGTCGGGACTAGAGTGTGTCCACAGGTCAGGGGTGAGAACGAACTCTACATACAACTGCTCTGTAATGCTAATGGAATGTCTGTGTTACCTCCAGGACTTATTTGTTCTTTCTGATGGGTATTCATCTGCCCTTATTTTGAGGATTGAAGCAGGTGAGTTGAGTCAAATGCCATTTTTAATTACTTTGATGAATGGATACTAACAATAATCAGCAGTTTGTTTGTTTGTCTCTCTCTCCCCCCTCCCCTCATTTCCTCTTCACTTCCTATTACAGGAAGTAGACTCCAAGCTGCAGTTGCCACAGGAGGACATAATTCACTATATGGTGCTCTGATGACTATCCTTTTACAACACCACCCAGCAACAACTTCTGGATGCATATGGATCCAGATCAAAATCAGTTCAAACAGATCTACCTCCTCCAAGCACTTTATTGGATAAATTATGTATTTATACTGAAAATACAAGTCTTTATATCCTCTAAAATCAACAGTTCTCTCAACACATCCCAGACTGATTTACAGAGGCTACAAGGGATATATCTGAATACCAAAAACACCACTGTGTTTCTGTGACCATAACTATCTTTAACCGGTTCAGGTTTATTTGCTAAACAACGATCCAAAAATTAATATTTTGATTTCACAATCATTTCCACCAGCTGTAGACATTAGACAAAGCTTGCCAAAAGCTGGCATGAGAACTTAGTCTCGTAAAATCTTGTCAGCCTTGCCCAGAGAATCCATTGTAGCCAACAGGAACGCAAGCTGAGCAGCCACAGTTCTTCTTTCAAGTCTGCATGGGGGGAAAGACACTTCATTTTTCGAGTGGAGTCTCACATAAGCGTGCCACCTATAACAGCATGCGTGACTTCCCTGTTGTGCAGCTGAATTTAATTAGCAGTTTTGCTGCTAATCAGCAGGGGAGTTGAGACAGTGGTTAAATAAAAGTGTGCCACGGGTGACAACCAGTTAGGATGCCAGACATCTTTGGACTGCAAATGAGCTTCTGGGAACTGAGGCCTGGGGAGTTTGCAAGAACCACACAAACTCTTTTTGCTGCAATGCATTTCAAAGCTCACCACACACAGTAATACATCTCTCTGAAACACCATGCATCATTCATCACAGTATAATATATAAAGATGCTGCTTTCAAGCTTTAGTCTTCACTGAGTTGGGTATCTCAACAGCAATTACAAGATATGACCATTGTTCCTCACTTTGTTTACCTTGTTTCATCAAAACTAGACAACAAGGGCAGCGTCTGCACCAGTGAACAGCTCCAATTTGTTTCTTATTTTAGGAAATAACGTTCCAGGCTGTGCATGGATTGTTCAGTGGATATCTGAGGACATTTTGAGGCTAAAGAATAAAAGTGGCCATATTGTTGGAATCAGAGGTTTTAAGGAATAGACTAGCTTCTCTTATGATTCCAGGCTCTTCATATTACCTTGCATTGAGCACTCTTTATCTATTGGATCTTTTGCTTAAATAAATACACTATTTGTCAATTATTGATTAGCACCGCTCAACGAAAAAACACTGGTATTATCAATGTGGACTTTTGAACAGCATTCATAGGACAGAGTAACTTTTCTGATGTACATCATGCAGGACTCAGCTAATACTGCTAAATTGTATAAATGGTCTAAAGAGCTACTGGCGGCAAATAACACATTCCTCTGAGACTCAAGTGAGATAAACAACTATTTCAAGCAGGCAAGAACCATCTCCAGCAGACAGCCCTTAGTTTATCCCAGAAGAGAACCAGAGGACAAGGCAACATGGAAACTTACCCAATTCTCTGGAGACAGGAGACACTGCGGCATTCTCCCCAATCTTAGACATTGTATCAAAATACAACTTTCCCGCCAGGGTCATTGCTGGGAAAATGATAAAATTATTATTAATGCTCGTCAGAATAGTTCAGAAAAAATATGTACTATCTAACATCTGTTTTAGGTTGTTAAGATTTGATCTGAATCCAAAGAAAACCTCAACAGAAAAAGACCCAACAGGTTCCATGAGCTTTAGCCATATAACGTAAATTTGTTTAAATATTTTTCTTACAATGGAGTTGACAAATAAGATCAGCTCAGTGGTAAAGGCCTTTGCTCTCCCAGCACTGCACTTCTAAGCAGTTTTTTTAACCTCTAATTTACTGTGAATGTTTATTAATGAAGTAGAAATGCTTACCAGCTATTGATTTCTCATAGTTCTTCCCAAGGTTGACCAGGTTCTTTAGTCCGGGGTTAAACTGGTCCATCACACTCTGGGTGGGTGATGAAAAAAAGCACAGCAATTTGTTACAATTTCGGCCATTTTTTTAAACAATAGCTAGGATTTGTGACCTTCAGGTAAAAACTTGCCTAAATTTCTTGGAAGCATTCTTTATCTTTATGTTAATAGAAATCAAGCAAACTGATGTCTGTAATCATTTTAAATATTCTGCTGTTCTTTCTCCACATTATGCCCATTTCAGTGGTGACTGAGAGAGGATAAGGTTTTAGTTTGGCTTCAGGAAATTAATAAAAATTCAACACTGACGAAGACCTGCAGCAGAAGTGGATGATCATTGCCAAGTTCCTGTGCTAGATGACATGTAAACTTCAGGTAGTATCATTCTGATATACAGATTACACCTTACAGCTACTCATTTCAGAATTCAACTCTTTCATCTTTGGGCATCAAATAAAATATACTGTGCTCTCCTCATGTAAATATACAATACACTGGGATCCCTGGGCTACCGTTGATTATAGCTGCAGGGCAGAGCAGTTTGCTGTATAGTCTTACCACACAACACAAACAACCATTTAAATTATTAAACCTGAGTCCAGGCATCTTTTTCCTGCATTTCATCACACCAAGGAGCTGTGGGGGCTGTCCCAAGAGGAGGCCAGCAGATAACTACCGTTCAAGAGGGCAGAAAGCCTTTGACAAAAAGCACCGAGTCTTGTCTCTTGCCCCTGCACCCTCACCCTCTCTGTCCCACCTGTGGAGTGCACTTATCCAGACTTATTCACTCATCTAATGCATTTCATAGGTTTGGATTCACTTTTAGAAGAACTCACTTATCCTCAGTAAATAAATTAAAGTTAATTACTAGATGGCAGAGATGGCAGAATACACCACAGAGCAGTTCAAATTATGCCGATCAACCAGGGAAGCACTTTAATGTGGAAATGGCACTCCTAGGGTGGGGCTATATTCTTCAAACCCAGTCATCCAAGCCCATTTGACAGCCATTTACTGGCTTCCAGAAAGCCTTTAAACACCAAGTAAACTGCACTAAACTGTTTACACAGTGTTGTCTTCCTGTTACATTACACTGAAGCCACATTAAATAAAGAACAAGTTGGTCCCTGAGTCACCCAGGGGACCCTCAGAAACCTTCAAATCTGAAAAACAGTAGTGAGAAAGTGGACAGTGTCTGTTTTAGTGTGAGGCTGTGTGTTGACTTCACCTTTCACCCCACCTGTTAGTGGACTGATTAAAACCACCTGTTGGACGTTAAGCTGAGAACTGATCACTGACAGTTCAAACTTAAAGCAGAAGGTTTCTAACACGCTTCATTTGGACATAATTATGAGCAGAGGTGTCTTTATCGCACGTTTTCTTTCACCCACCTTGTATGTACTTTCAGTGAGCTTGTTCACCTCCTCCGCGCTCCTCGACATGTTTCACTTAGATTCCTTACGACGCCCGACAAAAGGAAATATATATATATATAAATATATTTTTAAAATAAATAAAAATACGCAAAAAAAGTAACCAACCAAAATCTATGGACACATGAAATTCCTCATAGCCAACAGGAGACTGAAAACGCACACATGCCCACTAAAAGAAGAGGGAGAGGAGAAGGAGGACAGCTGAGTCCGGCTCGGCTCTTTCTGCTCTCCGGCTGAGCTGTCAAACTTGTTGGAGGTGCTGAGTTCACCGGAGGGAGGTAAGAAGAGACGGACATCCGTCAAGTCCGAGGCAATTAAAGATTAAACCACCTTCTCTTGTTGTTTGTACTTTCAAATTAAATTCCCTGACTACGTCAGTCCCAAATTGTGTCTCTACCCGTTGCAGACCCAACAGTGAAATCTGCTGTATGGAGTTTGTCTTCTTTAGTCTTTTTCATCCTGGTTTTAGCCCTGAAATAATAAATACGTCAGTAGCTTTTTTCAACATGTACTTTATCACAACTTCAGTTTGTTTAGTAAATGTTTAATGTCAGAGGCAAAACTCACACTTTTACTTTGAAGGGATCTCTTCAGTAGGCTTTTGTTGGTATTTCCGGATGACTTGACACGTGCTGCAGGTAGAGAAGGTGGACAACAGACTAAATACTGGAAACGGGCGCTCCCTGGAGGCAAGGCATCCATAACACAATGAAAACACACAACACACCTTCATGTGCAGTTAAAGATATCAGGGAAGTGTTTAGGGGATCAAACCCTGAAGATATCACCATTTCAGTTGTGACTTGAGGTGAGATTTAGTTTTATTTATTGTTATTATTTCTTTGTTTCCATAGATGTAATGCAGCTTACAGGACTGCACAGCAAGAGGCTGCATGTTTTATTTAAATCTCTGGTCATTTGGGATTCTTCAAGGATGACAGTATTGTTTCTTCAGTGACGCTTGACATTGTGAAACAAAGAACCAAAAAACAACCAAAATCATTTTTCACCCAGTCAGCTGTATGCGGGGCAATTTTATCAGACATCAAAAGTGCCAAGTGCATCAGATTTCATGGTTTCATGATTTGCCACTAGATGTCACTCATTGTCAGCTGATTCTCTCTCAAAGTGAAGAAGAAGATTCACAACTTCTGAAACATAAAATCAACACATTTATAAATGTAGAATCCACAGTAAGCGTTGCTCTCGTTTCCATGTTTAACGTTTCTTCTTTCTTCAGTGCTACTTTGAGTAGTTTTCTTTGTTTTGTTTTTTTAATATAAACTTACATCACATAATTAATACCAATACACCCGCTCACATAAAAGTCCTTTTGTATTACAGTCCGCCAAATGAGAAAAGGCAGTGACACACCATCTTGAGAGTCAGTTGAGAGAGTAACTATATGTACATACTTTTCTTTGTATATGCAATTTGATGTTGAAACTTTGGAGGACTCCCTGCAGCCAAATGAGCTGAATGTAAAATGAGATTGTGCCTCCAGGCTCTTAACACATACCAATGCTTTCAACCCTCAAAATATTGTAAGGTGACACATACAATGTAATTAGTCTCTAAATCCACCATGTGAGAGGTATCCCCCCCCCTCGGCTGTTTCTCCAGCGTCGTTGTCATCATGACAATGTCCCTCTGAATTATGTTCCTAGAGGCAGAAATCAATACCAAAGAAATATCACACAGCATAAAGGAACATGAGGGTCAATTATAACACATCACTCTGTTTTCTGAAAGGACAAGTAATTTTTTACTTTCACTAGCATATGTACAGTGACAATGTATTTGGAAGGACTTTTTTTATTCATAAAGATACACATATAAAGCTCCCTAGATTTCAATATCCCTTTTACATCATCTGTACTCAGACGAGTCGATAAATCATGAAGCCTGTCAACCACTATTAAAAGAGTGATGCTCTGAGAACTACCTGGGGGTTGAGAAAGGACAGAAAAGAACAATCAGACATGATGAAACACAAAAAAGCACTGCTTATGGATGTAAGGTGTGTTGCCATACCTTGGGGTTTATATCTATACTGTTAAAAAAACATTTCATCCTCAAAACAGCACATGCTGCTGGACTCTGCCATTCTTGTTCAAGCTACTGGTGACCTCGCATTCATTGTCTGTGTTGTGCACACGCTCAAGGATAGCTGCCCATCCATTGTGATGGAATAGATAACTGCACCAACTCATTCAAAACACAGCTTGCTTATGCTCTCCTTGCAAGGCCACCTCCTTTTTTAGCTATGCGGAAAAAAAAAAAAATCCCCCGCAGTGCTTCACTTAAGCGGTGGGTAGACAGCGGAGATGGCTTAAGATTTGCTTTTTGCCCTTGATGTTGGTATATGCAGTTAACAACCTGGCAAGTCTTATTAGCAGTAGATGTGTGAAAGGATGATGTGCAACCACATTTTTTTCAATCCTCATTCACATAAACTCTTTATTTCATTTCTTTAATTTTTTTATTGGCATCATTCACATCATTCTTAAACTAGGGCAGAGATAAAATAAATCAAAGGAAGATGAAGATACAAAACTCCTCATTAAACTTATCCACTTTGACTGACACCAGAGGCCAGAACGTAAGAACATTATTATTTGTTGACTGAGCTACAATGCTGGTGCTCATTACTTTCACCAAACAACATCACAAATCTATCCTTAATATAATTTGCAGACTTAGGCCCAGTCCCAATACACCCCCTACCCCTACTTTTTAGTAGGGGTAGGGGGTAGCCTCCATGTTGCCTCCATGTTGCTGCTGGGACTACGCAGTCGCTTGCGTGCCCGAACGTAAACTACGCGGTGACGTAGCAAGTGGTGTCCCAATTCCTAGGGAAGATTACAAAGCCCTACCCCTTGTGGCTTCCTTTCGAGGGTTAAGGGGTAGTAGGTGAGGGCTAGGGGTAGTGAGTAAGGGCTAGTGGTAGTGAATAGGGTGAACATTGGGATTGGGCCTTAGGGGCCTGAAGCCAAATAACTAATTCACATATACACCATTGTGTTGAAGTAACAGCCTGACCAGTAGGTTGAAGAATTGCAACAGTTTAAAGACGTACAACAGCCATGGTTCGATAAAACCACTGTCAGAGTAGCACAGTCCATCAGCAGGAAAAAAAGCATGTCTGAGAGCTTAAATGAAACATATGTTACATGCACTGCAGTCTTCTCCAGTGTCACAGTGTTTGTGGTAGAAATCACAGGCAGGCTCTGGGTATAGCTTTGGAAATCTCATGGTACATTTTCACAGTTTTTGGGTTGCATTGTGCAGAATTATCCCCAGAGACCTTCTCCAAGTTAAGACAAACATAAATCTTTATTAAAATCAATCGATGATGCACTGGTGCCTAAAAGAGGATGAAAACATTTGAGTTTTAAGAGCACTGTAAAAACAATGGCCACATGACTTAATTAAAAAATCTGTATTACTTCAAATAAATTGATTTTGTTTTCTTTTACTGTCTGAGTTACATAAAAGTAAAAACATATACTTTTCTATTTCATTTTAACCCTGATTGAACTAAACTTATTTGAAGGACCCATTAGCATGCATCAATAGGAGAACCGGGCTGAACTTGCCCGAAGGTCTCAGTCAAGGGTCTTCGATCAAGTATCATTTTTTCACAGTGAGGAAAACATAGAGAAAAACTTTCAAAGGGGAACTTTAAGGGGGAAACTTAAATTTTAATGCAAGTGTCAACATTATTTCCCTCAGAGTTTAAACTTCCTTTTCCTTTTAATTACTAATTTTCAATAACAGTAAAAAAAACTGTAGGGAGCACAGAAATAAGCACAAACATTTGCATAAAAAAAAACAACAAAAATGTCCCTGTATAAGAAAAAGAGTCAATATTACACATCTTTTTAAAGTCAGTCTGGGCAGGATCTGATAAAGACATCAGGCTTATCCTCTTCTTGGAGATTTAATGTCCCCTACTCCATTAATAAACAAATCCATGAAATCTTTACGCTAGAAATTGTTTAGAGGATGTTTCCAGTGTCATAATCAGACACAGTGTTGTAATCTCACACTAGTATTCACACCTACATGGATATTATTGGACAAATCAGTGGGGCCAATACTTCCTAGCCATGCCAATACAATGCATGATGGAGGCCCGGGGTGTTATCCTTTCATTGCAGAACCCTGTATTTGTTTTTAAAGGCCTGGACACACACACAATGTCACACAATGTTTTATCATTCCTCGGTGGTAGAAGCATATTTCTAAACTAATTCTTATTCTAAAGTTTAAAGAACAAAGGTCTGTTTTCTATTCTTGTAAGGAGATACCGCTGCTTCTCTAAACAGCTGAGTCATCTGTTCAGGTATTCTGCAACACTGTGCTGAGAAACGCAGGAGCTGATTTGAAAGCAGAGCAAAGAATTAAAGGGAAGACTCTTGTTATATAGATTCATAAATTACATGCCTACTTTCTGTCATCTAATTTTACACTAATACCACAAAATTTAAGCAAGCTATTTCATGAAAAAAACTTTCTGGTAGCCAGGTATTAGGCCTGTGCTGACTGAGCATGGATGTCACTAACCAGTTCACAGTAAAGCAGAGTCACGTAAACACTCATCAGTGCACACACACACACACACACACACACACACACTTAAGTAAGCATGCCTGGGCACCCAAAGGTACACGGCCCGAGTGTTTGTTCCTGATGATATTGCAGCCAGCAGTGTGTGAAAATTTAATAACAGAGTTGATGTCAGGTGCCACATCTGAGTGCATCAGTCAGTGTTGGGTAAAATAGAAGTCCCCTGCCATGTATAAGGGCTCCATGCTTCACTGACACCACTAAACACAGCAGCCATGATCCCCATATCACCAGGCAGGGGCCTGAATAATTAGTTCTTTCTGACCTGAATGTGGATAAATGTGAGTTTTATTTATTTTTCAATTGGATCTCGAAATCTTGAGGCAGGCTGTTTGCCTATATGACTAAAACCTGTTATTGTCATGGGGTTAATAATACCAAACATGGGGACAGAAGATATGTAGCTGTCCCCTTTTAAATGTGCCAGACCCCTTTTAGAGAGGACGAAGGTATTACCTTTCCTTGACTCCTCAGGTTACTCAGTGTAATTTGTAGTTTTGGAAGTGCCACTGATCAAAGCTAAAATCCCTCCCCAGGAAAGGACACACATGCTTTAGTGTAATGCTCCATGCGGCTGCCTGGAATGTCATGCCAGGGCACAAATGTTTGTTTAAAATAACTAACAGGTACTATTTTGAAACTCACCTCTGTGCCTGCTGGCAGCACACATTAACATGAACACTGATCCCATAATCATTGTGTTTATGCCGAACTCCTTGTGGAATGAAAACAGTTTTGAACACACTTAAACATCTCAGAACTGCAAAAGCCTGTAATGTGATGCTGAGACAACTCACCCACGATTCTTGTCTGAATGAGACAAGAGCAATCATTTTTAGCTACAAAGCTCTGCGCTTGGGGACCTCAGCTCAGTTTGTTTGAAAGCTCTTCACACACACACACACACACACACACACACACACACACACACAACTCATACACGCAAACACTCACATACACACTAATTGCTGTCTCTGTCATCACAATGTTTTCCCTAAATACTCAAGGTTTGTATCTGGGTTAATTACACCTTCCTAATCCCTCTGAATCTACAGCATAGTTCAAATCTGTCTGCCTTATGACAGACAAGAGAAGCTTCACACTCTGTTGTATTTTTGCTGCATTACATGGTGTATAGGCAGCAAATTGAACAGCCCCTGCTTGTGTTAGTGGTTTTATGGAACATGACACAGTTTCCACTTCAACCAGCTCTTAAACCTATACAGTATCATTTAGCATATAAGTAGCATATTCAGCTGGTATCAGGGTCGCTTAAGACATTTTTGTCAAGTAGAAATAAACTACCTGCATTGCAGAGCTGTAATTTATGCTGCTCCTACCATACAACAGCCAAGAAGTGTCTAATTCATAGGTCAGTGGCATCATCCCACAGAAAGCATAAAGAATAATTAGGCATTTTGTGCAGAAGGGGGGTACATGTTGTGCGTGCCTTGGCATTTTTCTGTAGCTGATTGAACTTGGAGGTGTAACACACCCTTGAGTGGGTACATATTTACAGTCTTTGACGTGCTCCTCAAGGGGCACTGGTTAAAGCTGAGGAATGTACTCAAGTCCTTTGAGCACCATATAAATCACAATCTATAAATCCCACAAGAACATATGAGTAGTCACAGAAACGTTGGCCTCCGAAACTAATTTTATTTAATAGAATATGCTAAACAACACATTGCAGGCAAAAGAAGCACAGTTAAACTTTAAATACAGCCAGTAGCCACTTTGCCTGTAGATTGTAAACAAGGGGAAACGGCTGGTCTGGCTCTGTCTGACAGTAGTATAATCCGCCTACTAACATTTTATATCTTGCTTGCTTAATGAGCCCAAAAACTAAAGTGTAAAAATGGCAGTTTGGTGTTTTACAGGGAAGTTATTTCTGGAACAATTTCTTGCCTCTGAGGAGTTTTAAGGCAACTAGCTAAAGTTGTTGGTGAGAAACCAAAAAGCTGCGATTTTGATTCATTTTAGTCCTTTAATTTTGGACAGATTAAACTGCCCGACATTCTGTGTGTTTTGCTTTTTTTTTAATAGGACAGCTTGAAGAGAGACAGAAAATGGGAGAGACATGCAGCAAATGGCACCAGCTAGAACCAAACCAAACGAGGACTGCTTGTTTATTGGCATCCGTTTTTCCAACTATTCCACCAGAGGTTGACATTCTGTGTTTATACGCAAGCGTTGTGTGGATTTGGTCACCTTTGGACAAAGCTAGGCCAGCTGCCCCCCCTGTTTTCAGTCCATGAGCTAAGCTAAAAAAAAAAACAAACTGGCAGTTGATTTTAGCGTCATGTTAAAAATTGGTACAGATCTTCTCTTCCAATTCTCTATCATTAAGCAAACATGTTTAATTCCTAAAATGCTAACTATTACAGTGGGAAGAATGAATATTTGAACCTTTTGGAAAGAGATAGTTTCTACATTAATTGTACATAAAACATGAGCTCAAGGACACAAATTAATATTCATCTCTTTATTAACTACACTCCTTAAATTTTAACATTACCAGTGGAAACAGTGAGTGAAGTATTTGAACATCCTCCGGCCTCAAAACAGATCTGCACAGTGTTCAGGTTGAATGTGAAACATTCTTGTCAGGGAGCTGCTGCACAGCAACTGTAAGGTCTGGGATCTGCCTCATCCACCATGCATTAAAATTTTTCTTATCCAAACAAGTCTTCATTACATCCTCAACAATGACCTACTAAACACAAAAATATGTTTATATTTTGATAAAATACATGTTGTTGTTTTTTTGCATATCAATAAAAGTTACAAAGAATGAATTACTTGAATATGGTTGCAGTAAAATATGCCCACTTCATAGGCATAATTTAGTTGAAGACCATTTCTTATAAAGCAACGCATTAATGCACAAATGGAGCTAATTCCAAAGAGTTACTTTTTCAAGACAGATGAAGGATTTTTATTTCCTCCTCACACTTGTGTTAGCAGCAATAAAGTGACATCTATCACAAGTTTTTACACAACCTTGCAAAGTTCATAAACCACATGTTTATATGTATATCCATCTGGATTACATCCCCATCTGAAAATGCTATTATTGAGGAAAATTATGGCTTTAGTTGTCTCGGTCCTGTGAAGGATGACTTGTCCGGTACATGCTTGCTATCAACTATGCAAAATTTCCAGTAGGTAGTGGAAACAACCTTGAAAATCTTTGGGTGCTTCTGGACAATGAGTCCCACTAAACTCTTGTTGCAATCAATCCTGGTCATTGCAACTCATATGAAGGATGGGCTCCTTGGCACAAACCAAGTCTGCGCCAAGTACCTGCTGCCTCTAAATCTCCTATAACTATACATAGTATAGCATTTCACTGTCTTCTTTTGAGAGGGGTTATTTATTGAAGTCATTTGCCACTCATAATGCATTTTAATAATAAAAAAAAAACCCAACAGGGCTAAAACATTATCAAATTACATAATTCCACTATAATTCAACTCATGGTCTTGCTGTATGTGTCTCAGTGTGTGATTAATGCTTGTTTGCGACAACACTAACCAGATGTACATCTGTACAAAATGAGAATCACAGCATACAGAGTATTCTATAAATTACTCACTTAATTCATACAGACTCTAGAGGAAGTTTAACAGCATGGTCATACTTTTAAGATGTGAAGACATTGTGCATCTGCTTCTGTTTGCAGCATCCTCTCAGCCAAGTGCAGTCTGGAGGGGGCATATGGGTAATGTCACAATTCTGACCTTGGCAGAAAGGCTGTTGATCTCAACTTCTTGTCTCTTATTCGATCATAACCATTCCTCACACACAGATGATTTATCATGCTCACAAAAGCTCACACATCAAACTCAAACAATAGTTTTATTTCAACCATTCTCTGAAACACACCCAGTCATGTTCCCCCATCTGTTGCCAACCTGTAGCCTTTTGTCTGTCTTTTGTTCAGAGTAAAGTAATAAAGCAGAGTCGGTAGTTTGATCCAAAGCAGGATGGGCTTACTTTCAGCTCGTGGGAACAGGAAGTCCATATTCATAAATAGTAAGCAGGCTCAGTAGAGCCCTTGTGGATTTATGCCCCCCCTCCAAAAAAAAAATCCTGTCCTGGTGAAAGTCACATGATCCGCTAATGACAGTAGAAAGCAGGGCTTAATGACACCAGCAAGAGAGAGTGTGTGCTCTGTGAGGTGGTTGAAGGGAAGCTGGGTTCATCTCCTGGGTAGGAAACATTGGCTGACGGCGATTTCGTTAGCAGCACAGGAATGGTCTAGATAACACATTTATTCATGGTCCCTCTGGAGGGAAGGCGAGTCACTGACATCTGATTAGATTCCACAAAGATAAAAGGATCACAGAGTCACATGTCTCGTTTATTACTGGGTGACTTTGGGAGTCTAGCCTATGAATCTACAGCAAGTGATGACTGGCTGTGTTTAATCTCCAGTCAAGAGGCAGTGCTTCGTTGCAGTTTGCTATTGTGATAAAAAGCTGCTGTTATGATAAAAAAGAGCTGGACGTGAGCTGCATTTTACAAAAAGCTGCTCAATTCTGATTATATCCTATTTTTCATTTTTCTACGATAATAATACCTACAACTGTTCATATTTTTGTTTTGGTCAATTTTAATTCATGATGCTATTAATGATAATGTTAAATAATTTAACATTTCCTTTGTACTATTTGGAAACTATATAGTGTAAGGAAATGGCTGAATAGACAAGAAGACTGATGCAACTCTCCTGCTCATACTGCTAATATAAAGCAACAATTAGCAATCAATTAGTTTAGTACAGACTAGAAGAAGAAGAATGTAAAAAACTAGCCTGGTTCTTTAAGATGGAAACAGAATAGTCAAAAATCCATCCTGGGCCGCATGTGCCTGACTATTTCCAGGCAATTTCTATAACTGTGAGGTTGATGAGCAGTAAAGACTCCTGGAAGTAGTTGCTGCAATATGTTGAGCTATTAAGTGATAAGTGGCTCAAAAAACAAAACTAAAACTAAACCAAAAAGAAAAGAGGCAAGGATGTTTATCTGGTGCAGGGAAATACAGACATTTTGTAGAAAATAATGGGACACTGTTAGTGTTGCACAATGAGAGCTTTGTAGTTGGAGCTGAAAGGTTTACTGCTTGTTGCAGGATAAAAAGTAATTTCCATTTGTAGTCCATACAGGTGCCAGAAAGCAAGATCTGAGGGAGAGTTAAGCTCCTATCTTTGCACCCAGAATATTATTCCTATCACAGTCTCATCTTCCATATTTATGATTAAAATTCCATCTTCAGAAAACCTGGATATTGTTAAAAATGTAAATGGTTCCTGAAGGAATACATTATGTCTCAGGAAAGAGCAGTGTTTTAGACCAGACATGTGGAATAATGTCTACTCAGGTTAAACGCTCTTACATTCTATAAGTGAATCTATTAGCTTTGTAACCTGAGCATGAAAAAGTGTCAGACTTATGATTTTCTACAACACCTTAAACTACTGTGCCAAACTTAACAGACTAAAGCTCAATAAAGATCTCCATCTAGCATGCACAGCCTCTTTGATCCTCAGAGAGGTGGCATTACAAAATGTCACAAAGTAGCTGCTTCCTCTCCAGAGCTGATTAATTTGTTTCTTCCCTCCCCTCACATTGACTCTGTCTTCACCCCATTTCTTTTATCTTTTTGCCCCAAAACAGCATTTATGTTGCTCTCTTTCTCTGACTCAATATCAATAAGTAAAACAGCGTTAAGAAGCAGAGGAGAGATGTTTAACCTATTCCCCTTAATGATGATATGTGTGCTGTTTGTGCTCCCAAAAATAAATTATTAACGTGAATCAAACTATGTTTCAGTTGGAGAAAACAACGACAGTGCAGCTGCAAAGTGAGAATACTTATGTGCCTAGTTTAAAAATGGCTGCCAGATAGAACCAAACATGAGAACACAATATAAAATTTGTGATGCATGATTTTATAAAGGCGGGGTTACTGACTGAAGGGGGTTTGTGGGTCTCACTAATAGTCTGTGACATCCAAGAAAAGAGCAGTTTTCAAATGCTTCAGAGAGCCTGGCCTCCTGCACAGGCCTCGCTTCCAATAGGCTTTAATTACTTAGCCAAAGGATTTTTCTGGTCTCAATTCTGAAACTTGTTTTTCTGACAGTCTTTACAGCACTTGTTCTTTGGAGCTCCGTGGGGACCGTGTACAAGGGAGAGGACGCTGGGAGCAGAATGGCATTTTAAGTTCATCCCTCACTCTCAACACCCGCCTTACAACTGTCTGGTTTATCCCCTGCAAATCTGTGCATGTATCCACTGTACACACAGTCCAATTTGATTTTTAATTCTGGGCTTTTCGCACACTTTATCACAACCTTGGGTGATATCGGGAAGCCAGATAATCCAGAGTGCTGGGAGAAGTGGGTTTGGATGGAAAAGAAAGCTCGACCAAAAAATGTGCCAAATAATTACTCGCTGTCACACTCTCCAGCCATTTATAATGGAGAACCGGATGGGATGGCGGTGCCACTGGTATGTAATTTGTTTTTAATGATACTTCTGCAGCAGCTGTTGACATTGTTTTGTCAAAAACCATACAATAATATGCTCTTTGGAAATTTCCCTTTCAAATTTTACCACAGTGGCAGAGAAACTTTGGATGTGGGGCAACTCTTCTCTGCAGACCCAGTACACCAACAGAGCACTGGTTTCTGTCACACGCCCACATGAACCGACACACTAACACACACATTGTTTGTCCTGCTGAATCATTCCCACTGTCAAATTGATGCCTCTTACTTCAATTCTCTTCTCAGATAGATGACACTTTCTGTCACACATTCAACAAACTAGAGGGAGAATGGTTGCAATTAAAATGTTGACAATCATTTCTTCATAGCCACAGCAGAAATACTTTTTCTGTTTTTCTGGTTTCTGTTTCAGCCCACCAGAAGCAGACTGACACCCATCTCTTATCCCAACTTATTGGCTTATTCATTTGTATTAATAACATGATGGAGGCTGAAGTCTCTTTCCTTTGCATCACTGTAACAGCATCAGCGATGAAAGACAGAAAAGTTAAAATTGCATCCCAGCAAAAAAGTGATGAATATTTAGACATCTGATTTTAACTCTGTCCTCATTTGTCTCGACAGAAAATTGAGTACCACACATTTGTCATTGTCATGATATCCGCAGCATTTGTTTTTCTTTAGACTTTAGAAAATATTTTACATGTGTTTTACACAAACTAATTCATCTATTATTAATCTAAATACAAGTTGAAAGTTTTCTTAAATAATTCGTTTGCACTTGAGAACATCTGATGTCCAGGGTTACAGAGATTTGGATACGGAATATGTTAAATAAAGCATCAAACAAGCACATTTCACATTGTTTTTGAATCAGAGGCCTCAGATTGTTGTTCTATTAAAAAACAGGAGCCCCCCGGTGCGTCACCGCCAACACACTGGCAGCAGCAGCAACACACAGCGTAGAGGAGAACGAAGAAGGCTCACAGTGTCCTACATTGTAGCAGCTCCTATAATCCGCACTGGCAGATATTTTCATTTCCACCTGGACGTCTGCCAGTCCAGAGGATTTCTCCACTGTTGACAACATTACATTGTCCAAATGAGAGGACGTATCCTTCCATGTGTGTTATGGCTGGTCCGTACAAATGATATGGCTACCAACTGGACAAACACCTGGATCTCCATTAGAACCAATGTGACCAAAAATGTGACAGTGAAATAGTGAGCCCTTCTAATCTCCATCAAAGTTTAAAGCACAGTTCCGGTGGAGAGTGGTGACCTTGGTTAGGTTAAACTACACTATGACTTCATCTCTATGCTGTGCAGTATTTTAATAGTAAACACCTCCATTGTTCATACAGCTGTTCGGTTATTCTGTACAGAATTGGTGCTTTAATTGTGACACCTCTGGAACTTGTTCTTGCTCTTTTATGGGGTGTACAAAGGACATTCACACGGCAGAAAAAGTGCTGAACTTGAATGGATAGTTTAAAACAATGATAGAAAGCATGACTCCATCATTGTCTGTGCTGCTAATGGGCTGTTTGTTCTCTAAAAGCTGACAAAAAGTTCAAATTGTACACGAGCAAAAGCACATATGATTCTCACAGAAGGCCATGCAACATTTAATCAAGCAATTTTACTAATTTTGCTTTAGTTTTTTTTTTTTTTTTTTTACACAATGTGCTGCTGATGGACAAAAATCATGAGCAGAAAAAGCAAGTACATTACACTTTCTACGGGAAAGAAAACTCTTCATTTGACATTGAAACATTGCTAACAAAGACACTCAAAAGCTCAATGATTACAAGATGTTAGCGACATATTAAACAAATCCTTGTAACAGTGAGTGTGCACGCTCTTTTATAACATTCTCTGCTGTCCAGTAACCTACTGCATTGTAGTCCCCCCCCCCTAAATATGTATAGCAGCTTTTAATGGCTTTTTTTTTTTTTTTTGCTAGTGTACTCAGTACTAAGTAAGGAAAGTTCACAAGGAGGAGAGAAAAGATGTTCTGGAGATGATACCAAAGTCTTTGTTCCCTTTTGGGCCTTTAGCACCAGGCTTTGATTTTAATATTTTACCCTGTTTATCAAAAATAAACAGTGCTGAAGCAAATGTCCACCACAACATTAAAGACTGACCATTTTTATTTACTTAGCAGGGCCACAATGAATTGATTCCCTATATCTTTAGAAAAATAAATCTTATCCATGGACCAAAACTTTTCTTCTTTTTGAATGAGAGGGGATTAAGACCAAAGTCCACCAGATAGTGACATTAATAATGTCCATAGAGTGCTGCTCTCATTTGACCTTCTCTCTAAACCATTGACTGTGACGTATGTAGTCAAGACAGACTATGGCAGGCCAGTGGCTGCTCACTGCCACACTCATTCATAAACATGGATAATTACTACCCAAATGAGGAACAACGGATTGTCCTTGAAGGTCAATCCCAATCCCTGGCCTCACAGGGCAATGGGCTGGTGTCCACAGCTCTGTCGATACGCCAGTCCTGGGCATGTGTCCGACACCGTCATTAACCTGAGCAGAGCCAGCCTATCCATAAAGCTGTTTGGGATATGGCAGCTGCTCAAGGGGCAAAGAGGTATTAAGCATAGATTTACAAGAATGAAAATGTCCTCCCTCACTCATAATCTCTGGTCTTTTTACATGCAAACAAGCCACATGTGCATATACACCCCCCCACCACCACCACACACACTCTTACATAATGTTATCAGCACACTGCATTGGCTTGTTTGAAAACAGCACACATACTGTATTGACTGAAAGCATGCACTGTCACCTCTGAACCAGGCTTCCTTTCACCATGTTCATGCAAAAAAATCTAGACAATCTGCCATGTTGGGACTCCTCACAATGATCAACAGTGAGGGCTGTTCTTGGCCACTTTGAACTCATGAGCATCCTCCTCATTTCAGTGCACTTCTGGTTCAGTGATCTTCAAACAATGAGGAAGCTTGAAGTACCATGTAACTCAGGGATAGTGTTCCATATCACATCAAAGCCTGTTTGAGCTCACATCCACTATAGATACAATTCAGCATTGCCAGTATAGGGAATGCAACCAAAAAGAGCTGTTTTCAAAAAGGAGTCAAATGAAAGCTGATCCACCGATGTGAAAAGCACAGAATGACAGTAGGTAATACCACTACAGAAGACTGATGCAACAGCATATCTTCAAATGAGGAGACTAATTTGACATCCCCTGTAATGTCTTTAGAATTTAATTTGAAATGACACATCAACAGCAGCCCAATAAACATCGAGTCTGTGACTAGACAAACCATATACATAAGTTAAAATGTTGCGCGGATTCCCTTTCCTTTGGGATTTGACAGAAGCAGCAAGCAGTCAGAATACTTTGCTTCTCATTCCCAGTGGCCACATTGGTCTCCTCACATTAGATCCTTTAGGAATCAAAAGCACGATCTTCACAGATCTCCAATGCAGCTTTACTTGCGCCTCCAAACACTTCCACATTAGCATCAATCCAAGGAACCACGTTGCCGGGCATGTAAGCTGAGCAGTTGGCCAGACCCATGATGTCCACAGGCCGCAGCACTCGGTCCCACATGTTGAACTGGCTCAGCTCGCCCACAAAGGCCTGGGTGGCGTCAAAGCGGCCTCCAACTACATCCTTCATATAAGAAGACAACATGAAATTTTAGGAAATGAGCCTCTGTGGGACATGTAAATACAATTTTATTAAAATTAATCAATTCTGTTTGATTTTCATCAAACTGCTGAACAACGCAGGATATTTCACAGTGCAGTGCCACTTTAAAACCTCCCAGTAGAGCGAAATCTCTAGTATTGTGCAATCTACAGCAATGTCACCTAGTGTATAACTGAAACTTACAAGAGCAGTCCTTTGACTCCAGGCTAAGAAAATATGAGTTTGTAGCTCACTCTGGGGAGAGCTAGTAACTACTGTATAGATGCATCACTGTATATTTCTTGAATATATCCAAGTAGTTGTCATGGAGCTAGTTTGAATAACCTGCTAATGCAGCTCTCAAGGGCATGCTGTTGCAGTTTATAGGTAGGTGAATGAGGTAATATTAAAAGGGACATGATAGCGTGAGAAGAGCCTCTGTGCCTCCCCTCTCTTGTTCCCTGTTCAATGCCTCTGGCACTGAGGGAGAATGTACACAGAGATCTTACTAACAAATGGAAAAACACACGTTTACACTTTCACACACACACACACACACACACACACACACACACACACACACACCTGTTCTCTTCCACCTAATCTCCTCTACAGCTCTTACCTGCTCTTGGCCCAGTATGATCACCCCTCCAGGTTTAATTGGGTGCCAAGGGGCCAGGTTATCTCCGGTGCCTAGACGCTCACCATCCTGGTATGCTTCCCAGAAACCGTCCCTTGTTGTCCAGGTGATACAGATGTGATGCCAGCGGCCGTCACTCACTGACAGGGGGAGCTGAGCCACCTAGGTAAGTTGGTAAGGGCAAATGGTGAGTGACATATGGCGAGAGATGGTAGACCAAAGTAAATGGAGGAAGGGGGACAAGATGAGCCATGAGAGGTTTGAGATTAATTGAAGCATATTAAAAACAAGGGTGAGCAATTAGAAGGTTTGGGGCTTCAAAGAGACAGGCCTCTGCAGAGAATTCTCCAGATGAGCCAGTGCAACATATAAAATTTATATTACCCAGGTGACATCAAGGGATGAAACATCCTTCAAAGCAGTTGGGTTGCTAATAGCAAAACTGTGTCCGCTTGCCTTTCCACATTGTTTAAGGATCAAAGAAAAACAACTAGTTATATCACCAACCAATGACATCATGGCCCCCTGAGGATGCAACGCAACACATGAGATTATGAGTGTGTAACTCATTAGCCTTTTTTCTCATGAGCCTGCAGAATTACTTCACATTCACATCTTGTTACAGACATAACTCCAAATGCAAACAAACATAAAAAGTTGTTGCAAAGAATAAAACTGACAATTATTACAGCAATTGACCTGCTTAAGGATTCCAGGTAACACTGATACACTACCTGTACTACAGGATATACTTAGAGTAGTCTGACCTTCACTCACTCTTAAAGATTGAGAAACGTAATGTTAAAAAAAATCCTTGTCACATGTATCAGTATAATATTTTGCAAACAAAGAGTTTTATATTAAAACATTATATCCACAGGGCACACATGAATGTGAATGACTCATTTGAATGACTCCAAATGATCTCATTTACAGAACATAAAACATGCCATTTTACACTTATTACATTGTATAAATGATGCCTGTTGGCCATATATGCCCTTTTTCATAGTGGACATTTTTGAACTGTCATAAGAGGACAAGCACCTTGTACCATCTACATCCCATTAAGGCAACATTTGTGATACCAGTACTCTCGGACGGGTATATAGCTACATCAGAGCTTGTTCTGCTGTGACATGTCAAAATTAAATGTCTGTTGTGGGGAAGTCTGGCAGGTCAGTCTGAAATGACATGTAAGAAGGGAAGAAGCGTCGACTTTCAGCCAAAAGTGAGAAAGAGGGTGGCATGTTGATGCAGAGTTGCAGAACATGATCTTGAATGGGACACTCTTAAATTAATTTGGTACTGGAAATACTCTGGAGTAATCTGAAAAATATTTTGATGTGAGTGTCTAAAATTTGGCAAATGCAATTCCAGATGACACCAGATTTATAAAGCTTGAAGCATCATATTACACATACACAGTTGCCAAAAGAACTCAGTGTTAATGTTGTACAAGATCAGTTGAATCCATTTCAGATTAAACTCCTGGCAGTCACATTTGAAATGAAAATAGAAAAACCACAAAGTGAAGTCTGTTTTACTGAACTTGATTACGATCAAAAAAATAAAAATAAAAAAAATAAATCACAAAACATTAATAATTTTGCAGAACAAAGAGCCGGAACGTACCGATGAAGATGTTGCTGTACAACAATAAAGAATTTCTGTCTCTTTCTAAGAGGGAAGCAGAATCTGTCGTTGCAGTTTTCAGTTTCTCTCTCAGTATGCAGCCAAAACAGCAGCGTAAACAATGTGCACCAGTGGACCCTGTTATCACTGTGAACAAGTCCAACACATGGATGTGCTGCTCCTCATTCAATAATCATATTCACTAGTCTCATCTCATGCTCCTCCATCTTGCTTTCCTTTGCTCTGTTGCTCTTGTTCCCAGCCCCCTGTATATTATAACTTCATTTCTTTTTCTGGCATCTTCTGATCTTTCACTCTTTCCAGCACTCTATCACCTCCAAAGCTCTGCAGCTCTCCTATTTCCTACCCCCTTTCCTCTTTCTTGTCTCATATACTCACCCCATCTCCCACAATCTTTCTCTCATCGTCTGGCTTGAATACATGTATAATGCATGGTGACAGGGAAGCTGTGAGAAGACCTGCCTGGGCCAATAACACCCCAACGTAAACAAGGCAGCAGAGTGAAGGAAAAAAAAAAGCCAAATCTCCACTGTGGGAACAATCTCCCCCAAACTGCCACAGATCCAAATTTACACCGCTGCACAAGTGGCTGTTCCATCAGGAAACAAAAGAATCTGTACCACTTAAATCTACAATAACAATTACAATTCTTTCCCTTTTAAGACTAAATGATATAAAATATTCATGTATGTTTTTTAACACTTTGTTTTTTGGTGTGTTAAATGAAATCCCCACAACTGACTGAAACCTCTCAGTATGTGGCTGTGTAATCTTCAACATGGTCTCTAAAGAAAGCAAAGAAGGCGAGGGCTTCAAATGAGCACACATGGCAACTCAGGTTCTCCAATGAATATCTGTTATTCTTGGATGTGTGCAGAATGTGGGTCAACGATATTAAATGTTTATAAGGTGCAGAATTAAGCATTCAGAGCTGATGGTCAGTGAATCTCCTCTCAGCTGTCTCATTATTGTGCTTGCATGTGCATACAGTAACTATATTTGCTTGTTTCTCGACACAGAGCTAACATATTCAAGCATTCTTTGCATTTAATTAGCATCAGTGCTTATCTAGGTTTACTACCGTCATCTAACAGTGTTGCCAGGCAAGTAATAAATTATTCTGAGCCTCTGGCTCACCCAACTTGTTTTCCCTCTTCAAAAAACCTGGACAGAATAAACTAGTAATCGGAGTTACTGAGAGTATGGACCTACCTTATCATTGACTAGTAGCTCAATAGGGTTGTTGCCCCATTCAATGAGGACGATCTCGTTGGCTTGGCCTGGCACGCCATAAGAGAATGGGGTCCCTATGCCAGGACTGGCACTGGACTTGAGCCACATGCACACTGTGAAGGCGTACATTTCTGGGAGGCTCTTCTTGATGCGGCCGTACAGGTAGTTTGTACGAAGAGGGAGTGACACCTTGAAATCCTCAGGTGACTTGAAGGCATTATTACCTGTAAATGGATAATAATTACATGATTATATCATTTGTAACTTAATGGAATTTCTCTGATAATGATAAAGATGGTAGCATTTGTTAGCAAATTTAAGGCAAAGAAGAGGAAAATACGAATGAACATGAGGATCACTGGTAAGACACAAATGGAAGTTGGTCCCTATCACCCATCATTGAGAGAACAGGGTCATTGTTAACCACGTTAGAAACAACACTCCATGGAAGTCAGTCAGTCAGTCAGTCAACCACTTTGGCTCGGACGGATATATCTCAAATACTTAATGACCATTCACGGCTTCGAGATGATGAATCTAATTGAACCCTTTCTCTAGCACCCCCATGAGCTTGACATTTTTCCCAACACCAATTAAATGGACTGGCATGAAACTTGTTATTGACAGTCCTATCCCCCCTGGTTGAACTGCAATTACTTTGGCCTTGTCTCGTCGTGTTAATATGTCCTTTAGTTCAGGCACCACTGTGCCTAGATTTGATTTGCTAAGTTGTGGACAAGTACAATGCTGCACCAGAAATGTATTTATGTACAACAGGTTTGAAGCAGCAAATACATTTTAAGTGATGATTTCCATTGATGTAACAATTATTTAATTTATGTGTTTAACAATTTGCAATCATGTTGATGTTTTCGATGACCTCAGTCACATTTAATATAAATTTAACTGAATAATCTTTTCCTACCCTGAAGAAAAGGGCTTGTGTTGCTAAATTGTAACCCCAAGAGCGACTGTGAATGCTAATGCTGTGCTCTCAGTCGGCCATCCACTTCCTGTCGACTCAGCTGCCATTAATAAATGAAGCGCTTAATTCATTCAAAAAATTTTAATATAATCCAGACAGTGATCATGTTTCCACCACAATGTAACTTGTAAAATGGTTTAGCATTATATTGAACATGATTTTGAGGACCTGGAGGTTGATCATTAATATGGCAATTTATAATGCCATATGCTATAAACATTAATACTAGATCATGTGTGATAAAGACTGATAGTCTGACAGGAAGAGAATCTTCCTGCGTATTTAATATACACGCACCATTTTTACAAGTGAAGTTTAAACAAGGAAACGGGATATTGCACTGTAATGAACTACACTTTTATCTGTATTGTGTATTTGGATAGTCTCAATTTCTCTGCAGCTGTAACATTCAAAGATTTGTCATTTATACTCATGGTGGCTCCAGGGGTTTTCTATGCTGAACCAATCAAGCCGCTTTGACCTCCAGGTCAATGTAAAAGTAGAGAGAGAATACTAAATATAATGTATTTCTAGAGCCCCCCTCCTGCTCCTCATTACTCCTCATTCACACTGTTCCTCCACAAGCTCAGGCTTAAACTTCTCAGGATCATTGGGTGCCTGACTTTGTCCTTACATAACATGGTTGTTAGGAAAAGCATGTTTTCATCTGACAAAACAATGCAACAATAAACAGCCATCAAACCATTCAGAAGATCGAATAAAAAACTCCATTTTACAAAGGCAGTAATTATTCAGGGGCTGTTGTACTAACTCATTATGTTTTACAGGCAGTTGTATTACTGTATTATATCTAATCTATGAACTCTTGTTTCCATGAATTGAAGCTTGTATTGTCAAACTGAACCTCAGGAGATATGCACCAACAGGAAATGTCCAGTGAGTGGAGAGATAACCTTTTAAAACTATTTTCCTTTGAGCTGAGTTTTGTGTTCTGTGTTCTTTTGACGACCATCATCAAAGTGATACCCTGGAGTGTGGACATCCCTCTAATATTTCTTGGACTAATTAAGCATTCAGTATTGCTTTCCAAGCCTTATTTTCGAGACCAGGAGATGCTTGGAGAATGGCTCTGAGAAAAAAAAAAAAAACTATGTTGAGAGGCTTTTTTTTTTACTTGCATCATCAAAAATTTGTATGGGTATTGACTAATTAGTGCTAAATCTGGCAGACAAAAAGTGGCATTAACACCAGCCAACAATTCACAGCACCCATTGTATCACATACTTTTCTCAAGCTCGGTGATCCTCTCCAAGAGGGAATTGAGAGCGCTCTCGGTGCGTTGGCGGTGGGCCGCTGTTTCATTGTAGAGCTGGCTCTTCTCCTCCTCCAGCTCAGCCACCTTCTGGAGAAGCTGGGTCTCTAGCGCCCCCAGACGCTGGCGTAGCAGGTCCCGCAGCTCTGGTGGCAGAGGAGTCAGGGCAGAGACACCCCCAGAAGATATGTTTGTGCTGGGGAGATGCAGACTCTGCTGCTGAGAGGCAGAGAGGGAGAGATTGCAGGATTGCCGGAGAAAGCATGAAAGGATGGACGGGCATAGAGACAGAGAGACAGACAGAGAGAGAGAGAGAGAGAGAGACAGACAGACAGATAGATAGATAGATAGATAGATGACAAACAATGGCACAGATATTTAATCCACTTAATCCTGCACACAAACCGCCATTCAGTCTTCACAAAGACCCAAATTTGCAGTAGATGAATATTCTTATCTACCTTTTCGGTCTAATATCCTTTTAGCACCATTGTTTTTGATTCAGCAATATCAAAATGAAGACAGTGTGTCCCTGTGGCCTTGATTGGTGACCTGCCAAAAATGGATGCCTGGGTATTTAAGGTAGTGCGGTCATGACGTCACCCAGAGTTTGCACCAGGAGTGATGGATGGAGCAGATGGCTTGTGAAAAAGGGGACAATGACTTTATGGGCCCGTGTTTAGAAGGCCCACAGACATATTGAAAAATGTTCACTTCTAAAGCTCAGTTGATGTTTCCCAGCCGTCTGGTCCACACTGGGATTCAGACACTTTATGAGAGTTTAATTAATATTTTCTGACATAATGGACCCATCCTAATGGCGACTGAAGACCAAATGTTGCTGAACTTTTGATATACAGATCGCTTTGACGAGTAAGAGAGGTCCTGCACCAGGGAGTCATACGCCTGCACAAAGATTTCCTATATTCATGATGCTAAGCGGATGCAGATGTATATATAAGTGGTTAAAATGCAATATAGGATGTATCCTGCACAGCTGCAGCGCATCTTTTGATCTGATCAAGGTATTAAAGCATCCAATCAAGGAGAGAGGGAGCGCTGGAGGGGGGAAGGGAATGAAACGATGGATGGATCAGCAATGCAGCACAATGCATATAGAAACAACCTTGAATTTGAATGAACATAACTGTTATTGTTTATGGTATCAGCGCTGTCAGGTGGTGAAAAATGTACTACACTGATGATATGACATAAGAGATAAAGCCAGGACATAATTCATCCTTCCACTGTGTGTAAAGCATTTCACTATGGGAAACTTCCATATCAGCTGAATGTGATCTTTGAGTCTCATGGAGAATAAATGCACACCGCAGAAGTCAGGTTCCCGGACACTCCACGAAGGACTAGTGGAGCTCTGAGGTCAACAAGAATACATCAACTAAACCATTAAGCATTTAATTCAGTTAAAATATTGAATGCTCTGAAGCAAGTGGATTCTGAGAGGAAGCATTTCATCAGCTGTCATGTATAATTAGTCACATGACTGCAAATAATACACAGAGAGCGGGAGAGAGAGAGTAGAACTCGTTAATAATTCAGTTATGCATCGCAAATCCCTGCACCACATGCATGATTCAACCTTAGATGAGCTTTTTTTTTGCCTATATCTTGATTGATTGATGACTGCAGTGCAGTGGGTTAAACCGTAATCACTCCTGTTTTTTGAGACGTATTGATGTGGCATGTCTGTTACGTGACCCTTTGATCTCATGATCTCCCTGAGAGCTCCGCTGCACCATACAGACGTGCATGCACAGCTCCACTGTGAGCATGCAGCCGCTGAAAGGGCTGAGAGACGGTAATGGGATGGATGGGAAATGGGCTGCAGTTGGTTATATTGACGGGCAATGGTTATTTATTTATTCATTTATTTTTTGAGTTTGACTGGAAAACAAAAGAGCAGCGGTTTGTCTTGTGTGTTTACACAGGAGGTGCGCGGTTGTGCCATCTTACCTCCAAGTTCTCCAGCCGTCCCTTGAGACTCTGCATGGTCTTGCCGAGCTGGTCTATGGTCTCGCTGGGGTCCCGGGGCAGGTCTCCCATGGTGTTCTTGCCGTACTCCTTCCGCCTGGATCCCTGACCCCGGGACTTGCCCTGCTGGGACCCGTCTCCTGCCGCCTCGCAGCGCGCCAGCTTGGAGTTGAGCTCCTTTATAGTTCCCTGCTGGCTCACGATGGTCTCCTTCTGCTGCAGGATGGTTTCCCGGAGCTCGATGATCGTGTTCCGCAGCTCGTCCTCCACAGGGCTGCCGCTCTGAAACCGGGACCCGGTGGAAACATACCCGCAGCCCGGCTCCGCTCCCGGGGGAATGGCGTTACAAACGAAGCGGCTACCTGTAGCGTCCTGGGCCCGCACCGTGTGTCCGCTGACCAGGCACAGCAGCCCGACTACTAAAGTCAGCATCCCGACTAAATACACAGAAGCCACGTATTTAAACCAAACAAACGACCTACTTATCCTCTGAAGTGTCAAGCAAAAATAATTACATAAACTTCTCTCAACAACAGGTTATCATTTTTTTCTGAACTCCCAAAGAGTAATAAAAGACTACTAAGTTCATGGTGGAAAAAAACAAAAAAGCAAAACACCATCCGCAGTGAAAATTAGATTATCATACATCCACCAACCACATGGTCCTGTCAGAATAAAAATAATAGTAAAAAAATCCAAATAAATCTAAATTCTTACTTTCAGCCGGTGGCTTAAAACCGGGATTTGTTATTTCCTCCCCTGGAAAAGAAGTTGTATTTGTTTGTTTTATCGGAGATAGAAATCGTCAGCAGGTTGCAGAGCGCTCAGTCCGCCTGTGTTGCCTCCCCGCTCGGTCGGATTGTCAGTGAGCGCTGCTGAGGAGACATCGACGCAGCTCAGCCGGATTATGACGGGGAGGTGCGCTGCGCACTGGCGCTTCCGCTCAGCATCTTTGCGCTCCGGTTATTCGGCTCCAGCCGACGTCATCACTGTATCCCAGCGGATCCAAATCATGCTATATGGTTATGTCTTATTAACTTTTTACGACCTATTTAACTGGCTCGTTGCTGCCGAGGGCATTAAACAGGAAAACATGTGAGTGTGAGAGTGAGTGCGCCAAAAAGCTTTTTTCAGCTGTTGCCTGTTTTGGTTTGTGTTGCTGGAAGCCTGCAGCCTCCTCAGAGAGAGAACCAAACACTCAACAATGATTTGACTAAACGATATTGTGAGGTGTGAAGACTAATAAGACAGTTTGCTATAGTTTATGCAGTGGGGAAATGCTGGCACTTTCTGTGAACCCTGAATTTATTTGAACTTTCTGTGGAAGATCTCAGTCATCCAGATAATGGTCGTCTTAGATGCTTGAGTCAAAGGCAGTCGGACGTCTCTCAGATTGAAGTGGACGTTTCACCAGTCAACTGAAACGCTTTAGTCTAAAGTCAACCTTTAAGAATGAGTAAATCCAGCGTTTAAATGGGACGTTTGATTGTGTGACTTAAATTAAAAATCCTTTCCCAGAGTCTTTTATCACGATCTGTGCATAAGAAAAAGTCGATTTAATTTTATATACCACATGCTTTGCAGCATTGCTGAAATCTTACATTTGACTTTTGAAATGCCTTCATTTGTGCC
The DNA here is from genome assembly GCA_034769265.1 of Remorina albescens. Classification (NCBI taxonomy): domain Eukaryota; kingdom Metazoa; phylum Chordata; class Actinopteri; order Carangiformes; family Echeneidae; genus Remorina; species Remorina albescens. The sequence goes on from CM068493.1 coordinate 7,145,554, forward strand.
ATGAGTTTGAGCCCTTTAGCTGTGAGAATTAATGCACTCAAGTTGAATAGAATGTGTTTGCTATTGGCATGGTAAGGCTTATTAAAAAATAAAAAATAAATCAAATTATGGGAATTACGTTCTTTGTGCAAATTCAACCTTTACATTGTCAAGGTCTGCTTGGCCCAGGCTAAATTAAAAGAAAGTGCCAAAGTGGTCACTACCAGATTTTCATTCTGATGAGATCATATTACAGTTCAGATGTGACTCACTGCTGCCGTCATTATTTCATCTGAACTGACCATTCTGCTTGACCAAAGTTATTGAAGTCATCTTTCATGTTCAAACGTGGTTCAGTTTGTGTATGTTTGTGCCAAATAGTGCTAAAAATAACCCTTGTGGTTTGCTTTAATCTGCTTGCGAGGTTATTCTGTAACCATTAGATAACCGTTTTACATGAACAAAAGAGAGAGAAAAAAAAAAGAAAAGTCATGCCCAGTTTGTCTTTGTGGCTTTTTTGATTAATCAATGTTCACCACTGCAGTCCGAAAGGGAGAAATGGGATAATTCAACAAGCGAAAATCCAGATTGTGGGAATTTTTCTAATATTCAAGTCCATTCTCTCCTGATGTAAATCTCACCCCAAGACCATGTTTCATGTGGCAGCACGTCAAGCATTCGAAGAAAATCTCGAAAAACATATCAAAATCTTTTCAGGATGGGATTGCTTGTCAGAATAACCCAAAGAGAATGAACAATAGTTGATAAAAAGAAAAAATTCTTACTGCAGAAAAGCACACAGCAGTGCTGTGCTGTTACATGTGCTTCCTGATTTCCTGTTATTGTTTCTATATATTTAGAAATCCGCTGCCAAAGGCTTGTCAGTAGCAGATGAAGGCATTAGAGTTCTTTTACAATGACAGATAGCGAATGGGATCATAGCAGGTTTTGTTTGGAGCTCTGTTCATGTTTTGTCAAACTAAGACAACGGAGCGGGAATCTGTCAGCTGCCTGCTAAGAATTGTAAAATATGAAAAACTTCAAAGTCAGATGCCGGCTCAGTACAGATTACAGAGCACGCTTAGCATGACTGTTATCAAGCACCAGGTATCGTTTTCAAAAAACGCCTCATCAATTTTTACTTTCTCAAGATGTTTCTCCTTAAAATTTGAAGCAGTGGGACGGTGATCTTCTCATGTTGCGCAGTATTACCACGCTGGCCATCACAGGCCTCCTCCCCATCAGGGCCTGAAAGCTAAATGTCAGCAGTAATGCACACTCAGTGGGCACATACTGTCAGCGTTGACATGGAATGGTTGGCGAAGTCACCCTGAGGGAAGGCAGGTTTTACTATGACAAGTCTCCTGGGAGAGCGGACAGACAATCACCACGGCGACCTTATCTCCTCCTTCATCCTCATCCTCCTCCACCTCACTGAGCATGAGGCTGACAGAGGTGAAGCAGAAGTACTGCAGACTGAGCAGACACAACAATTTTCACTTCAAAGCTGATGGGATAAAGTTATTTCCCCTTTTATGTTGCAACTGGTGTGCAGTGCAGTGAAGTAACTATACCCTTTTTTAAGCACTTCAGCATGGGTTAAAGAGTCAGTGGGGATTCATCTCTTATCCTATGCTGAGTTTCCCATCTACATTACACTTTTTCTCAATTGTCTACACACAAATACTGGTACTTGAGACACAATGACCACAACATGTAACTTGTGCAACAACCCCCTGAACCAGTTCTGCGGAACTACAAGCACAATTCCTGCTTTGCACTCAAATTGCAGTTCTAAAATACACTTTTTTCAAAACACTACACACAATTCTCTGCATTTGGCACAATTTTTATGAAGAAAATCTCTTGTTTTCACAAAGAACACATTGTCAATCAAAATTCTAAAGTTATTGCCCAACTATGTGCACTGACTCATCACATGGGCAAACACCTATCACACAGCTTTACAATTAGCAATACAGTAAGAGCTTTGGCATAAAAAGGCAAAAGGCGAGCTCTTCTATTTTGGAGAGACTTTCTGAACTTTCTGAATTGGCAATAGGAAAGAAATCTTCTCTCAATAGGAAATTGCAGTACTGCATATCAATACAGTACTCAATGAGTACAGTAGTACAGTATTGCCTGTGGACTGTTCTGTAGGACTGTAAAAATACAGTATGTTTCAAGTATTTGGGAAATATATTCCTAAACAGTATTTTAGTATTTTACTAGTGTGCCATTGTTGAAGTCCCTGGCCAGGGAACATCACAATGTGTGCAGTGATTACACACCAAAGCATCATCCATCACCGTGCTACCCTTGGCCCCTACAACACTGCCCATCTGATCACATTCCTGGACACCCTACACAACACAATCATTCCACCAGATCAGATAGATGGCCCAGAGCAGCTCAGGTACGTTGTCATTTGGGATAATATAAGTGTCCACCGGGCTGCTCTGGTTTATAACTGGTTCACTGCCCACCCACGCTTTGTAGTTGTTTATCTCCCTCCATGTTCTCCATTCCTCAATCCTATTGAGGAATTTCTTTCTGCCTGGAGATGGAAAGTGTATGACCGAAATCCACAAACCGTACACCCCTTCTCCAAGCTATGGAAGACGCATGTGGAGATATAGCAGTTGATGCTTTTCATGGCTGGATTCGCCATGCTAGGAGATATTTCCCCCGCTGCTTGGCCAGGGAAAACATAGCTTGTGATGTGGATGAGGTGCTGTGGCCAGACCAAAACAGAAGAGAGGATGTAGCATAGTTTTTTTGTTTGTTTGTTTTTTTACTGTAACTGTATACAGTAAATAATTCTTCTGCTGTTTTGTATGTAGACCGCTGCATGTGCAACTTTGTGTTGGTTGGGAGGTAAACTGTGTACACTATTTTTATGGGGAAAATGAAATATATTTGTTATCATGTATTTGTGTATAAGTATATTGAGTATAAAAACAATATCCTAAAATATTTTACAACACACTTATATATGTACTGTCGGTAGTAAGTGTAACACCAAACAAAAAAAAAGGCCTAAGTCATTATGATGAATGGAGAAGAAGTGTTTTCCATTAATCATAGTGTTTTACATTGAGCACATCAGTGTTCAAATGGTTCTTATAAATGTCTATTCATATGATGGTTTGTGTGTGTCATTTGAAAACAAAATACAATTTTGAGAAGAAATAACATTGTTTTGAATGTAAAGTTTAATTTTGCAGGAGAATTGAGGGGTTTTGCTCATTGTGTGTGTGTTTTTTGATTTGTGTGTAGAGTTCGGAGAGTATGAGGCATGCTTTCAGAAAATGTGTGTAAACAATCGAGAAAAACTGTAATAAATTTCAGTGCTAGCTTGCCACTGCACTTTAAAAAAGCACAATCAGAATTTTTGTCAGTACAAGCAGAGAAAATGATTCACAGGAAAATACAAACACTGCTGCCTGCCTTTCACTGTCAGAGGCATGTTCGACCCTCTGCCCATTTCTAAGGCTGCCCAAATGCAATCACAAAATACTACTTTGAAAATCCAGTGTGCAATTATTTATAAGGACTTTGCAATCTGAAAACTGGCAGACTATATTTATTTATTCATTACTTTTTAAACTATACTTGTTGATGCTTTGTGATACATTGTGCCTTCTATTGTGTCCAAAGTATTTTAACTTACACGCACCAATTAATTTGGAGAAACCTCTCAAATATTGCAAGAAAACTTTTACTTTTTCAGACGTGTCGATGTCGCAATATTTTGCAAACTAGTAATGGAAACACTTTTCACCATTTACAGATCACAGGACATGACATTTTACAGGTTCTGACCCAGTCCATCTGCATCCATCTTCAGTTGAAGAGTGTCACGAGAAGAGAGCTTACAAGAATTACATGGTTTATTTGCAAAACATGCTCAAAGAAAACAACCTGCAACTTTGATTTTTTGAATTTTTTAGAAATATCAGTTTCATTATGGGCAAAATAGTAATGGAAACATAGCTAATGACAATGTCAACAGTGTTTCAAATATTATAGACCCATTGTGTTAAATTATCTTTTCCTTGTCAACCAGTTATTTATTTGACCTTGTAGATAGGACTCACTGATCTGCACCCGCACTGCATACATAATATTTGGCCTGTTAACAGACGTAACAAATGAGAACACGTTTACAACAGAATGGATACAACCCATGGAGATAATATGCAAATGGTTAACAGAGCACAAATTTGTAGTTTGTGTAGTATGAATGAATTTACACACCCACATACATTTCAAGCTTTTTGTTAATGCTAATGCTTAATGTTAAGCTGTTACTGAAGATAATGCTTTGGGGCAAAGACAGATTCATTTTGCATACTCACTCTTTCTCATAAATGTGTGTTTCATCATTGTTTGGAGTTCCACCTGTTGAGCGTGATGTGAATGCTGCACAGTGTTGAACACTCAGAGTGTCTGACTGGACCCACAGTCACTCTGCATGACACAGATCCTGGCTGTTTGTTCACTCAGCCAGTCAGTGTCCAAAACACTGTGCATCTCTCTCTGTGTTGTCACCATCGCCCCATCTCTCATCTCTGCACCAGTGCCACCTGCTGCTGGCTACCTGCTCATTGCCATGCTTGTGGCCAATGGCCCTGTGAATCACAGTCCAGCAGAGCTGCCAGAGTCTGAATGATTCCCACACAAAGACGGCAAACACACACATTTTAACACATGGCCACATGCACTATAGTGTGTGAGTAAGCGAGACTGACACACAAAAAACATGCAATAAATGTGAAATCTGTGAGTCAGATTTTGTCACACAAGCTATCACAAACTTCAGTCATGTTTTGGAAAAATACACGTGTGCGTGCGCGTGCGCAACCCCCGACACCCACGCAGAGGAACTAAATGTCAAACAACTAGATAGGAACGCACTCTCACTTTCACAAATGCACTGACCCATGCTCTAAGAGAATTGAATAAATTCAAAAAGTGTCAGACAGTTTCATACTTTCATTTCATTCAACACATTTGTACAATAATAGATAATATTCTCTTAATATTACATACTCTGCTCTTCTGCCCTGCTACAGTGCAGGTATGTTGGATTTATTTGATTTCATGTAAACAAACAAAGGATGAATTATGACGAGTCTTATTTATGACTATATTAAGCCACATGTCTGTGTAAAAAGGGACCACAGTCTCATTCCCCCTCAGGTCTCTGCATTTACACTGTGCTTTTCTCAAACTGTGATTCCTCAGCCATCCACCAGATGCCCTTGAACTTTTTCTGCAGTCCTAGTCACCTGATGTATACAAACCAATTCAAAAATGTGGCTTAAAAAAAAACAAACAAAACCCTCTTTTATCCAGCATTTAAACATGGCCCATACACTTTGTTGACTGTTATATTGTTTCATGTTTTTGTGTCCTGTCCATGCTGAAATTGTTACCACATATCTCATTACAATGCACCATCTCTATCAATCAACTTTAAATTTGTGCATTTCAATTCAAAAGTAAAGGTGTGCAGTGAAAGAAAAACTACAGTCGTAAACAAAGATGCATGAAGAAACAAATGAGTGATGCTGCAGCATTCACATCACCAACTCTGCGACATACATCCAATGCACATTTGTGATAATTTTTACACTGTCATTTCCTTTCTCACTGTTTTGTGCTGCCTTTGCTCTTTTTCTTACTCTGCTCTACTACTTCATCGATATGTGCTGCTGCCCATGTAGATATTCAAACAGAAAGGTAGTCTGCCAACACTCTTGTCGCCTCAGGATGACATTGAGCGGGAATAAGCTGCTGCTGCATCTATTCAGCAAATGCATTTGTTCCTCATATCAACTGTTGGCCTTCAACACTACTTTAACACAACAGAATATTGTGAATTGATCTCTTGGATTTGTTCAGTCAGGGCTTATGTGCTGGAAAATATGCTACTGAGTGTTTATTGGTCTTTGCAGATCTCCTTACGGCTGACATATTGGAATCTGCTGTCTGCAGAATTCTTCTCTTATGCTGCTGCTGTCTACTCATGCATTTATATTTAATCCATATTATGAATTGATCATAATAGCTAATCTTTTTATTTCATATTTCAATGGTTTTGTAGCACATCTTCACCAAGGTTGTCTATAAGGATGACAATGCATTTTTCTTATCAAAGCATTTGCTATACACAAACACACTATATTTAATCAAACACTGTACTATAGACCTCCTTTACCTCAGTATGTCCAATTCCTGCTAGTTATACTCCCGTACAAAACAGACTAAATGTTACCAGTTAGACAACGGGCTGATGATCAGCCACAATAGTTACTATCTTAGCAATGTAATGGAAAGGGAAGGTCCTACAATGTCTTTTCACACATGTGAAAAGAGCCACACAGGGAGGACAGGTTGGCCGAAAGGGGATACAAATGCATACACACAGGTAAGTAAAAACAAACAAACAAATTACCCCCCTCCCCAAAAACCTCCAACAACAACAACGATAAAAAACAAAAACAAATAAACAACAACAAAAACTATTTATTGGCACGAAGTGAGGAGTCAGTCGATTTTATTTTAAGGGTGTTGCAATTTTCATATCTGGTGAGTCTATGACAAAGTTCATGCACTATGAACACACAGTATAATCACTATGTCAATGACTATACTGTACACATTGTACTACAACTGAGGTTGAACGCTGAAGAGAGAACATTTGAGACATACTAACTGTATAACATATGGTATCAATGGATCCATTTCACTTACTATATGGTGTTTTTGCAACCACCCCCCCACATAGATTGTCCATTATAGTTTGCATTAGGTCCTGGAATGAATGCTGTTTTCTGGAGTTTATCATCAATCCCATTTTCTCCTCTTTCAGAACTAATGCCAAATACTCACAAAGCTTAGTTATTTTCCCTAACAGAGACTGAGTTTTGTTGCAAAGACATTCACCCAACTCATGATTAGCCCTTTGAAGTGATTTGGCATAGGACAATTTGCCACAGCAGACAAATTAATCCTTGCCCCCTCATACTGCAATGCATGGTTCACACATCCAAGTGAAATTAGTTAATCATTTCTCCACATGCTGCTATCATGCTGGATATAGGACAGCTGCCTTACCCCCCCCACAAAAAAGGACCGATTGACTTTGTTCACAAGCCTGCCAATTCCTTTGATGAGGAGTGTGGCATAGAGCAGAGGCAGTCAAGAGAACCACTGAGTCCAAATTGAAAAGAACTTAATCTCTGTCTTTCTTGTGAAAGGTATCAGACCCTTCAAGTACCTTGGAATAAGTGAGCATGCATGTAGAAAAGAAAGGTTATTGGAATATGTTGACTTCAAACCCGCAGTGACACAGCAGTTTGTGAAATGGTCATTAAATGACAGACAAAATTTTCTTTTCTTATGATGGTCAGCACAGCAGTCAAACTATTGCATAACATTTGGAAGGACTTATCCGTGATTTCGGATATGATGTGTTTATTTAACTTTGTGTGCAGAGGGAATTATCAGACTAAAGTAGGTTGCGACTTTTCTTGATGACAAAAGCAATGACAAGGGGCCAAATGATACAGTGTCTTTGTATGGTAGATTGTTTCATGTGGCAAACTGCAATGTAAAGCATTTGCTGATCAACATATTATCTAATGAACTAATTTGAACATGTCTCATGATTTGCAGTTTGATTTAAAAGTCATTCTCTCCATTTTACACAGCTGGATCTTTGTTCTGAACAATATGTTACATTGCTCCCAAGGCTGTGAGCATTGCATCATGTGGAAGGGCAATAAGGCCTAACTCACAGTTTGTGGCCTAAGACACACAGCTCTTAATGACTTATCCATAAATGAAAACAAACAGGGTGGCTCATAGGGTGACATTATGTAATTCACATGCTGCCATAGGGAGTTACCGCCCACAACACCACACAGCCTGCCTGGCCATAAGATTGAGCGTGAGTCAGTGTGTGTGTGTTTGTGCTTGCTCGTGTGTATTCATGTTTGTTTACATCTCATTGCAGGTACGTTTTGCTTAGAACATGTACATTCATATATGCATATACACATATACTAAATCTAATAAGCTCTTCCTCGTTTGGTTTGAAATGCTCAGAATTGATTTAGTCTCCCTATGACCTTTCTCTCCATGTCTTGAGAAAAATAAAATGCAGTTAGCTCACTGACAGGCTCCTTAGCACAACAATGATGAGATCTATTAACAGCTAAGGGAGTTTTATTTATTTCGACATTATAATAATTGACCCTTGTATTTGCAGGCTTATAAGAAGAAAGCACAACATTTCCTCAAGAGAGCTGCAAGCTTTGTCTTTCAGATTTTTGATCAGAAACACCCACTTTGACTTAAACAAATGAATCTCCAGACTAACAGAAAGACATTCTCAAGTTTTCAAGCAAGATGTAGTATGACTCACTTGAAGATGTCATAGTGTGGATTATGTTTAAGTTATTAATGAGTTTTTTTTTCTTGCATTACCATTAGGGGTGTGCCAAAAAAAAAATCGATTCATATAAGAATCGTGATTCTCTTTAACCACGATTCAGAATCGATTTAAAATGTCCCAAAATCGATAAAAGAAAACTCAAAACAAAAACAAAAAAAACCCCCAACAAATCCGCACGCTGTCTGCCCCCATTTTGTATGCGGGACGTCCTGACGTCACCACGGAGCCGGTTCTGGAACATAAGCATGCGCGGTAAGCACCAAAACAAGGAGGAAACTACAATAATGGAGGAAAAAGAGATTCAACCAGCAACGTCCTAATTTAAGGCAAAGATTTGGACTCATTTTGATTTTATTTTTAATTTTTACAATATTCGTTTTTTGTTTTTTTTTGGTTATGTTTTGGTTTTTCATTTTTGAAAATTCCGTTTTTAGCATTTTACACAGATTTAACCCAGAGACAGTGTTTTAAGTAATGAAATATGGACAATTTCTTCAGTTATAACTGAAAACTTTAATGCTTCCACACATTTAAGCAAAAACATAACAATAAAACAATGAAACATACGTTCCACAAGTTTGGTGGAAATATCATATCCACTGTAAACTTTTTAATTTCTTCTATCCCCCTGCTCTTTGGTTTTCCACCGATTACTGACATCTCTATTGAAGTACATGATAGTCAACCTCTTTGTGTTAAGCTCAGTGAGTGACTCTCATTTGACTTAGCACTTAGCACTCAGACAGCCGCTTCACTGGTGGGGGGCGGGCATTATTAGTGACCCCCTCGGAGAATTTTCCCGACAGATACGTTCCTTTTTATTCTGACCCGTCTCTCGTCTTATTCTGACCCGTCTCTCATCTTGTCTAGTCTGGTCCGGTCTAATCTCTAGTCTCTGGAGGGGTCTCTGGGGAGGTCCCGTCTCTGGTCTGGTCTCTAGCCTCTGGAGGGGTCCAGTCTCTGGTCTGGTCTGGTCTGGTCCGGTCTAGCCTCTACTCTCTGCAGGGATCCGCTCTCTGGTCTGGTCTGGTCTAGTCTCTGGGGAGGTCCCGTCTCTGGTCTAGTCTGTGCCCACTATGCTGAAGTCAGCACATTCATTCATTAATTTATTTATTCATTCATGGGTAGGGGGGCTTGCATTATTGGTGACCCCCGTGAAAAAACAAAAAACAAAAAAACTTTTATTAAATGTCGGCTAGTTCTGTGTTATTCCGTGTTTATAATGAATTCCGTTTCTAATGTCTAATTCCGTGATTTCGTGATCGCGGATTTTATAGGGCCCTATTTACCGAATGCCCGGAAAGACCGAGCTTGACATGAGCTTCACAGTGTGCAAGGTTTGCAAAATGAGGAACCCATGTTTAACTGCAATATTTTTTTTATAAAGAGAAACTTTTATTTTTGTTACTTAAGCAATATGATATTGCTTTTATGCAACAGTTGCAACAATTCCATCTAAGCATGGATAAATTTAATTTAAAACTTAATAAATGTGAAAAAGGCACTTTAATGTCTCCATTTGTCATTCTGTCTTGCAAAGCAGACTGGAGTAGATCATGAGGATCCTTTGCACACCTTTAGATTGAAGCAGAAATCATTATGAATCAAATCGCTTTGAATCGAAAATCGATTTTGAATCGAATCGTAGCCTCAAAAATCAGAATCGAATCAAATTGAATCGTGAGATAGTAAAAGATTCCCACCCCTAATTACCATAGGAGTAATAGTGCTCATTAGTGCCCATTTACTGAGAAGCTGATAGCATCTTTAACCAACAGTTTGAGTTATGATTTCAAACTCATAAGTGCTGACCATAGAAATTGCAGATTCAGATTATTATGACTCTGATGACTCTGGTCCCAGACCTACACTGCCAGTAAAGTTTGGACACACTTTCCTATTCATTTGAATGAGAACGTGTGTCCAAACTTTTGACTGGTAGTGTACGTGTCTTCTGACTTCTCTCTGGCTCTGCTCTTCTATCCCCCAGACCTTCCCACCAGCCCTGAAAGAAACATGATGATTCTAACATTATTCTTCCAAATGCATACAAGGTGCAAACCATTTAACAGCTGATTTTAGGGTATCATTTCATAATTAGTTTTAAGACACTGTGGTTTAGGTGAGTAGTTTTTCATTCACCTTTGATTGGTTTTAATGTTAGCCATCGCTATTTTTGTAATTCGACATATCTGCTGGGGTCAAAATTTAAAAAGGTCAGATGGTGTACTGTCTAATAAAAACTCAATAAACCATAATACACTGCCTCCATAGAACTCTGCCAGAGTCAGCCTCACTTTTGGTTGGGGAGCGCTGGGCAAGGCTGTCTTACTTTGTCAAGGAAAGCTAGGTTAGCCTTCTTCTAAGAGCCTGAATAGCCTTTTAAATTTGTGGAATTTTTCCTTTTGAGGAAAGTATATATTTACTACAGGGACCTTGTTCTTATCCTATTTAAAGTAGTAGCAGACTGATCTGATGCTTTCCTCTGACTTCTGCTACATGCAGTCATTAATCCATCCAAAATACCAGAATTTTTTATTTGTTGTTAATTCAGCTCAAACACAAATTGGCTTTCTCCTGCAGTCCTTGGTTTGTGAAAGGAAGCCAGTTGTATTTTTTCAAAGTTGTAATATTATGTATTTTAATTTTCATGGGAATATATAAAAGAACAAATAATGGTCCACAGAATTTACTGTGGATCCTTATTTTATGCATTTTTAATGAGTTCAAATCAGATGTTTTGATATATACAGTAAACATATATTTCTTTTTTTGAACTTCCTAATTAATTGTGACAGGAAGGCAGCATAGTGAGCAAAGCGCCTGTGTTGGACTCAGATCTAAACTGCTGTATTAAGGACTCAACCTACAAATAAGGATAAAAGCATTAGCATCAACATTTCTTCAGAACCAGCGTGGTAAACATTTATTGATAATGATAGTGAAATACATGGAAGCAGTCATTGCTATTTAAAATTCTCACTCGAGTTCTGGGACTCACCCCAAATATCTGACCGCTCGGTGAGATTTCAAAAGGTCTGCTGCTGTCTCATAATGTCATAACTGCAGGTGTTGTCTGCCAACGGTGGCTGCTTTTGATTAGAAATCAGCCACCGGGGACTGATTGTGCCAAGGTCCAGCTGCAGTAGGTCACCACCAGGCTTGGAAAGACAGAGAAGGGGATGGTGTAGGGGGTGGAGCTATGGGCCTGGCAATGTCTACACCCAGAGGACAGAGGATATTGAGACCGAACATTCTGGATGTGTAAGGTTGCCAGGTGTTGTCTGGACGAAATGTAAAGCAGCTTGCCCAGTAGGCACTGGCCAAGAAGACAACAAATGTGCCTTTGTCATGGCATCCAGTGAGCTTCACTCACTGGACCAGCTGTCTGTCTCTGCTGTGAGTTTATAATGTTTGGGTTTGTTCACAACAGGGTTGAATGACTTTGGGAAAGTTCTTTTATTTGCTCAGTATTTAAACATAGAGTGTAGCAACCAGGCAGGTATGATACTGAATCTTTCTTTTTCAGTCTAAATCCCTTACTTTCACCGTGTGCTTTGAAACCATGACAACCAAGCCAGACTTTTCTTACTATGATTGATGATAAATTATGAAATTCAACTCTCGATTCACAGAAGTGCCCCGTCATATCACACAGACTGAGTGTGATCTTATCTCACTGTTCTCACAGTTCACATAAAAAGGTCAAGCTCGTACCACAAAATATCACCATATTACTGTAGTAATGCCACAAGAAAAGTTTGCAATAGTAGTTACCACAAAAATGTAATTTTTTTATATAGGAGAATCACTCTGCGCTGTTACAGTCATAGTGTACAGGGAACTAAATCCTCAGGGGAAATGGGAGTAGCTTTGTCTGATGTGAGCAGAATTCAGAGTTAGCATTGGTCTTTTTTTTTTTTTAAACTTTTGTAAAAATAATCAGTTTGTGTTTTTATCTTACTGTTTTCTTGTCCCCCCGCTCACATATCTGGAAGTATATGATCTGATTTTGCCCTTTTGTCTCTGGTGTGTCTATGTGTAAGTGTGTGCAGATATACCTGAGTGCAGTATGGGGAAAAAGTTTTGATTTTAATCTGTACACTGTTGTAGGGATGCCACTCACACTGGCAACCAAAACACATCACACTGAACCGTCAGCCTCTGTTGACGGTACAATGTGTCCTGAATTGTGAAAAGTTTCAGATTTTTAGCAGTTACCTTGGGTGAACGACACCTTATTGTTGTCCTCTGTATTTATTGCAAAAAGAATAATCTTTGGAGAAACATGTCCTCTTGAGAAAATGTCAGAAAATCTGACTGTAAGTAGGAATAGATGAAAATACATTTTGTATTCCTTTTGTTAAATAGCAGCTTGTTTTTAAAAACTAAATTGCATTGATTACACTTCATATTTATCAAATGATAGTAGTATGGCATCTTGGAAATGTATGCAGAAATTACAAAAATAAACAGGATGTCTATGTGTTCAGTTACCATTTACAAAATTTATGTTAAACTTAAGAGAATATGATAATATTTATATAAGAGCCAAATGTAGCAAAAAATGGAAATTGAACTGTGGCAATTTTTTTAGAATAAGCAGGTTTATTATAATTAGGAGCATGCTTCATTAAAGGAAGTATTCAAACAATTTGTTGTATTTTCTAACCGCCTAATTTAAGCCGATGAGGGCCAAACCAAATGAAAAAGACTGACAGAACTATGAGTTCATGGCCCATTGTGACTAAAACTACACATGTAGTCCATTTACAAGCACGTGTTATGTGACCCCATAACCTTGGGGTCACATAACATGAGAGGATAGCAATTTTTTAATGGACAAGCAGATAAATTCAGTTTTAAAATCAGCTTTTTTCCAGCTCAGACTTTTATCCAAGGTTAAGCCTTTTTTATCTTTTATTGATTTTGCAAAGGTTATCCATGCTTTTATTACTAACTGCCTGGATTACTGCAACGCACTTTATTTTGGGGTTAGCCAGGGTTGCCTTCATGGATTACAGCTTGTCCAAAACACTGCTGCACGCCTTTTAACAGGATACAGAAGGCGTGATCACATCACCCCCGTTCTGGCTTCCCTTCACTGGCTCCCCGAACATTTTAGAATTAATTTTAAGATTTTATTGTTTGTTTTTAAAGCTCTTAATTGGTTAGCACAGTCTTATATCTCTAATCTCCTTGGGCCTTATGTTCCGCCAAGGCCATTGAGATCTGCAGGCAACGATTGCTTGATGTCCCCAGTGCAAACCTGAAACTGAGGGGTGATCGAGCTTTCTCTATAGCTGCTCCAAACTGTGGAATGAACTCCCCCTTGAAGTTAAGATGTCCCCTTCACTCTCTGTTTTTAAAACTTGTTTTAAAACCCATTTTTACTCTCTAGCGTTGGACTTAGTCTGAGTGTTTTAAGTGTATTTTTATGATTTGTTTTTATTTGATTTTACTTGTGTTTTCTCTGTTTTATATTGTTTTATGTATTTATTTTATTGTGTTCTTTTTATCACTGTAAAGCACTTTGGTCAACGCTGTTGTTTTTAAATGTGCTCTATAAATAAAGTTGGATTGGATTGGATTGGATTGGATTGAATACTCATGCATATGTATGAGTACATGTCAAAGCACATGACTTTTGACACCTCTACTGTTTACTATATTACTAAATTTCATTGGTTTTGTGGTCCCTGGAAAGATGAAGTTCAGGGTAATGGGCTCTTATATAATTTTGTCTTAATGTATAATTCAAGATGCAGGATGTACTTTACTTGTGCAATTTGTTTCATTGTTGTCGCCAGAGTGTGGCTTTTTGGTAGACTATGGTGAATCGCAAACTATCCCAGTAAGCTTCAGTCATCCTAAAGAAAGTGGAATATAAAGACAAGTGGAACATTAACCAAATATATGGCATGGCAGCAAATTCATCTGAACGTCTCTAATAAGGTTACGTTCAAAGACAAGAGTTACTACAGCAGATCAGTCAGTGAGGTGACCGGAACCAACAAAAAGCCCTGCTTGACGCCTCATCCACTAATCAAAGTTAAGCTAACACCTGTGCAAGCTGCAACTGTGTCTCAGTGCTACACAGATTTCAAACACAATTGTTTGAAATGGTTGTGATACATAAATGCACAACAACACATCAAATTCCTGTATTTACGGACTTACTTGAACTCCTCATTATTATACGGGCGCCATATTTGAATCGACTGTTAATTGTTATTCAAGAAACAGTGTCTTTATACAATATTTTACTGGCGATTTATCTAGAATCAAAATGTCAAATGGAAACAACCAGGCATCTGACAACGTGGATTCACCAAACAAACAAAGGCAGCAAGTGATGCTAACAGTTCAGCCCAGCACCGTTTTCGGGTCTTACCGGCAGTGAAAGCTCCACAGAGGCCGACGCCGACACCACCTGCAGCGGCGAACAGGACCCCGAACCTGGGGAGAAAAAGGCCGCTCAAAAAACCGGACCAGGAAGCAATGAAGTGACTGGAAAAAAAAACAAAAAAGAAGAAATACATGGCTCTTCGGGACAAAAAAAGCAATAATTAATAAACTTCCTGACGGGAAAGCCACTGTGTAATTCCAAACTATACTACAGCGATGCCGCCATGACGAAAAAGGCAAAGACGGAGTAAGTTACAAAGCCGCCATTTTGAAGCTAGCACAGATGCTAACTCACCTGTACTGTTACACCACTGGACCACCAGGAAGCAACGCGTTTCCAACCAAAGGAGGAATAATTACAAGATTCATCTCCGCCATTACGAATGACAATTGAATCTGTTTGAACCAATGAAGTGTTATATTGCCATGCTACAGTGAAAGCAGGAGAAGACGCAGCTGAACTAAGGTAAGACGTCTTTCTTTACTGCCTGATCCTCTCATCATCAGTGTTTGTTTACAGTGTGACCTGCAGATGTCAGTTAGCGTAGCTGTTAATGTGGACTTAATAGTGTTGGCAGACTGATGCATTTGGATTGAAAATACAAGCATGTGGTTGTGGTTTATTGGAGAAACTCACAACAGATGTATGCTGATTCAGTGGCATGCGCTGAACAAATTTCTGCCTGCTTTAATGCTTTCACGGAGATGATTCACTTGCTCTGATTATAGCCTTCACTGAAGCATAAATGTGCTCAGAGGTGAAACGTGTTTGTGTGTTGTTTTTTTGTTGGAAAACAAGATGAAGGTTGTATTTAGCTGGACTAACACGAGTGCTGGTTATAGTGTTCTTCACTGTGTGTTGGCCTCTGTGTTGTTGACATCTGCTGCTTATGTTATGGTTCTCTGTTTCCCATCACCAAATGTCAAACTCTGAGAGATGCAAGGTGATGGGGTGTACATCATAGGAACAGGGCTTTGTTTGTTTTTTGCTGGTGTTATTTGAGGATGAAGACATAAATTTCTATTGGAGCAGTCCTCTGCACTTTCCTCAAGTTCAGCTATCGTTCAGCTGATGCTATAGCAACTCTCCTTCCTCCTTATGTTGTACAACCTCTCAGGACTTGTCCTGTACTCCTGCCATCACTGCGCTTTCCATGTTTCTGACTCGGCAGGTTGTGTGTAAAATTTTCACTGTCACTGTGACATATAACAAAAGAAAACAGCTGAGTTACATTATAAGATCACAAGGTAAACCTATGTGGAAAATTTTTCCCAATCCATGATGATAATTTCCCTATGCTGAGGTTGGATTTAATCAAGTAAAAGTTACCCCATTGTGAGGGCTGAAGTTGGCTTCTTTCTTTTGTTTAGAATATCATTTCAATTGTTGGCCAATTCTTACACATCCCATCCTAAATCTAGAGGTTGCATTTGATTGTGACTTGCGGTCAAATTCTGATAATTAGATGAAAAAAAAAAAGTGACTGTAGTGTATCCCATCAGACTGTAGATTAGTCTTAATAAATTATTTAATAGACATGATTTTAGATAATGAGTGGTGGCAGTCATCAATTAATCAGGGACATTGGAAATATTTGGTCCTTAGGTCAGAGAATTAGTTTAATGAACTGTCCTTGCCGATATGGTCTAGTTGCTCCTCTCTGCAGCCAACTCCTCCAATTCTGGAGTCACTGCAGTTCAAAAACTCCTGCAGCTGTCACTGGATGGTTGACGGATCAGGTTATGTAGTAACAAACTCAACTATGAAGCATGACAGGTATTGTGTTCAAAAACAGAGAGAAGAAATACAAAAATCTGTTGGCTCAGACAACTAATTCAAAACAGTTAAATTTCCCATTTATAAAGGAAGCTTTAATGATGAACTGCTAAACAACAGCACTGCTTCCTCTTCTTTCCTCTAAAGGAGTTCCCATATTGCCCCATTACATCACACGAAGGGGATATCATTAGTGTGATGCTCCTGTGGAAGTTGTCACGGCCTCCTCTGTCCCCTAAAGGTCTCTTTTCATTTCTGTGTGTCCTCCACGCTGACTCAACCTCTTCCCTTCCTATCGCTCTCCCCCCTACTTTCTCTTTTCCCTTTTCATCTGTGAGCCACAGGCTTTCTCTGGCTGGGAGAGGATTTGGCAACACCCATATTTAAGACAGCTGTGCCATGTGAGACAAATGGAGCAAATGTATCCCAGAAATCAGATGGTAATTCTGGGGCACAGATGTGCCTCCACTTTTTACTTTTCTGAGTAGAAATTAGCCAAAAGCATTGACCAGTTAGTTAAAGGGTACATGAAACAATCTGTTAAGAATGAAGATTGGAATGCTGGTAGACTAGTCAAAGGATGAGGCTGATGTTTTGTTTATTTTTTTTCACTTATAAACACTGCATCAAATTGTCATTCAGGGCTAAATGAGACAATGAAGTGTCATTTGGGTGTTCAGTTTCAAGGAATTTTAAACATATTAATTAATTGCCATTGGTGCTTTTTCAAAAAATTTTTCAAGTTTGAGGCATTTTCAGTGACTTTCAAGGACAATTTAAATCTTAAAATTCATTAATGAGCAAAATTTAAACTTCTTTCTCGAATATGTCAATCAAAGTTTTCACAATGGAGAATAACTGAGTGACTTAGAGCAGGAACTCTTTAATGTACTGTGGGCCAAGCATCGTTTATTATAAACTCCAAATATGTTTTGCGCATTCATGAACATAATAGTGCCACAGGCTGGCTGAATTTAAGCCACATTTCAAGGGTTTTTAATTCAAAACATCAAGAAAAGTCCTATTTAAAGCAGCCATTCCACTTCAAAGGCCCTTGTGATACTTATTTAAATGTACTTGGCATATTATCTTATCATTTTTAAATATTTCTGACCAACTGACACAGCAACCTCCTGTTTAATAAGTTAGAAAAATTACAATCCCTTCTTTATATTAAACTTAACCTTTGTCAACATGGAGAAGGTAATCCAGGCCTTTAATCATTCATTAAATTTTAAATGGAGTTACCAGAATCGGAAACTTGTCATTTTTCATATCCCAGTTTCACTCCATTGGTCACCCGTCTCTGTGGAAATTGAAAGTAGCATGATCCCAGATGAGCCAAACAACAGTTTGACATTCTTCAGTAGTAGAGTGCTTCTGGCTATGTCTTTGTCAACTAAAGTGTCAGTTGATTAAGTTGGTGGATAATGATCAGATTCTCTAAACGAAATAGCCAATTTAAATAACCTTTTATTAACAATTGTATCAATATACTTTTAAAAATGATCCTTTTACCATTGTTTCCTATCAAACATGGTTCCAACTGGTCTTTGAATCCTATAGGCAATTTGCTACTTTCTGTTTCATTCTCATTAATGAGCCTTAGTTTAAAACTATGGGCTTGTAAAGTAGTTGAATACATTTTGATGTTTGTGAAGGTAAGCTGGATTTTAAGGTGTTTTCTTTTTTCTCTATATCATGCATATTCACAGTACTTCTGTGGCAATAAACAATTTTGTTTGGCAGCACAAAGCTAAAATTGTGTGTCTTACCAGAATCCATCAAACCTAAAGCCAGCAGCCATTTAAGCAAAGAATGAATTATTTAGAATCAATTTTTTTCTGTCTACAGGAAAAAACCCTTTGGATCCAATTTTACCTAATGACATTCAGGTTTCACTTTTGGTTATTATAAGTTTCTTGCTCTCTCTCTCACCACATCCCTTTTCTCCCCTCACTGGGTTGTCAATATGCAAGTATATTCATCTATTTGAACAGAATTTGTGGAGATTGTTGGCATAAAATAACAACCAGTGGCTCTGAAAGCCACAGTGATATAGCATTCATTTTATCCCCTCAGCCTCTCCTTCGCTCTCTGCATCCACATTGGGTATTCTTTTATAGTAGTCTCAGAGGGAAACGGGGAGGGAGGCTGCGCACTGGGCACTGACACTCACTGAATGCAGACATTCTCCTTCTCCTGCTCTAATTCCAAATTTTGCCAACCGTTGTGCTTGCGTACACACGTGTGTCTCACAGGATTCACACACTCCGCCTGTTGCTGCTTCTTTATTCACCACAGTACTGACCACACAGCAAAACCACAGTGCTGGCTGGCTCCTTTTGTATATTTGACTCTCAGCTGTTTGAATTATGGGAACCAATTATATGATTTTTTTTTTTTTAATAATTTTTTGTGGAAATTTGTCAGTAACACATAGTGAAGTGTTTTGTTTTGTTTTTTTTTAACATATGTAACCCAGCTTTCAGGGTGTGCATGATCT
Source organism: Remorina albescens (assembly GCA_034769265.1). Taxonomy (NCBI): domain Eukaryota; kingdom Metazoa; phylum Chordata; class Actinopteri; order Carangiformes; family Echeneidae; genus Remorina; species Remorina albescens. The sequence continues at coordinate 7,164,691 of CM068493.1, forward strand.
TGCACACATGGACCCAAACCAATCTGCAAATGAAGTGCTCTACTTGACTTTCTTTCTTATTAATTCAGGACATATCTTTATACACATGGCATCCAAATGTATGCAAGAAACTTTTTTGCCTTGACTTTTCTTCTTCTTCCCAGCTTGGCCATATCTTGACCTGCAAGCATAAAGGTCCTTACTTGACCTTAATTGAAACTTTACATGCAGATAAATAGAACACTTTTCCTCTGCTCAGGGGCCTTTTTTTTAGTCGTAGTTCTGAATGTTTTGAACGTTTTTTTTTCACACTTTGTCCAGTTTTATTGCTAACTGGTGGAGGGACCAGTTCATGTTTATTTAATGACTCACTGAAGGCGGCTGTTACGATGCTTCTGAACATGGAGAGAAGTAGTCTGTTAATGGATTGAAATAACAACAAATAACATGGCAGTTCCTGACATTTGGACTGTTTGATGTTTGTGTTGGCAGCATCTTTCAGCAAGAGACAGTGGTTATTGAGGTGAGTTTGTTATTGCGTATGGCAGCCAATATTGCGGTCACCACAGGATTACCAATCGCCTTGAGGTCAGATCTGTCATTTTAGAGGATCATCTGCCTTGACATTTTGTCCTATGTCTTATTGTTGAAACAAGAAGAATTGTTGTTAGCAGCCTGGTGTTATTATGGTGTGAGCTGTCCTATCATTAAACATTATGAAAGTGTCAGCATCTTTAAAAAAGACACAATAAGTCTGAATACTGGGATGAACCCATAGTTGAACCAAAAAGTATGTATAATTGGATCAATGTAGTGAGATTGGAAAAGTCAGCTATATTTGCATAACTCAATAGACACACAGATCATTTATAATCTTGCTTTGGCAAATTCTATTTTTCACTAAACTGCAAAAAAACCCTATTATCAACACGATATGCATTATAAAGACAGTATCTGATCATTTGATTTGCACATTCATATCTTCTTTCTTTTCAAAAACATTGCTTTTTCAAAGTAGTCCCCCAGAATTTACGCTCTGTCCCTCTTCAGGCTTTGAGGGCTTTGGCATCATCTACTGTACATCCTCCTTACATTTAAAAAAAATATATTTTTGTAAATAGTGGTATTAAGGATAAAATGAACCCCACACAGCAATAAGGCTTATGTTGAATTCTAAAACTCAGTAAATAAGATACTCCAGAGGTTGAAGAACCTTTGGAGACTCCCTGCAACTGTGTCTGTAACAGAGTGCTGTCTGTTTAATCTCTGATATCTTTCCCTTTACTTAGTGTGTGTTATTTCTGTATTCCTGACTGGTGCAGCGGTGTGTATCTTCCAGTTTGAATGAGACGCTCTCCTGCAAAAATCTGTGTGTGTGTAGTAAAACCTGTGACTTAACACTGAGTCAATGTGTTTATGTGTATTGAGGGTGTGTACATGCATACGTTTTTGTTTGATGTTCTGGCTCTCTGTGAGGATGGCTGGGTGTCATTGTTTTCTACTGCTGCTGGAAAGACTTCTGTGCCTCCCCATTCACTCTGGGTTGACGGAGGGGACTGCTGTATGACAAGCCATTGATGTCTGCATGATCTAAGAGGACCCTGTCTGCTCCCTCTCCTTCGCTCACTGTGTGAGCAGTGTGGGTGCATGCCAGACAACATAAGTGAGTTTGAAAGATGAGATGGAGCTGATTATCTTCATGGGAGCAACTGAGGTCTATGCCTTGACTCCTATTTTATCCAAAACTATGTATTCAAATTCATCTGTCCCCACATGAATCTCTCCCTGAATGTTTGTACTTGATACAAGAGTGGGAGGAGGAGTAGATGACCACAATGACGCTACCCAACTGCTGACTCACAAAAAAGGACACACTTGCACACAGGAGACACTCAGTTTCTTACTCCCACTCCTGTAAACAGATACAGCACATACCAACACAAATGAGCAGGTGTGCAAAGACATAAAAAAACCCAAGTCCAAACTGGCAGAAGCCTGAAGTGGGCATAACTAAGTAGCTTAACCTTTATTTACAAAGTTTTTTTCCTTGAAACCAAAAATTAAAGTGGTGAGAATGGCAGTGAAAGAGTATTTTTAGATTTGGTGGATTTGCAGCAATAGAAACTGCATCAAGTAAATGGATTTCAAGAGTAGCTGCTGCGTAAGTTAACTTGAGGCAGGAAACTCTGTTGCTTGACTTTTGCCTGAACCTATAGAAAAATGTGTTTTTGTATTTCTATGATTCTTCACGGTAAATGACAGAGATGTTACAAATGTATTCCTGTGAGCAGCATTGACATACTGCCTTGCCAGTTAGCGTGGGAGGCCATTGTGACACGAAAGGTAATGACAGATAGCATTTAGGAAAACATACAACATCACAGCACCATGAGCTGCCAGAGTGAGTGGCTTCTCAGTTAAACTTTTCACAGCTATCAGACAGTACTGCACTGAGGAAGCCTTGAGGAGTCTGAATTGTTTTTCAGTTGAATATTGAGGATATTTCCCTGTTGTAAAGAAACTCAATTCCTGATGCCATACAGTGTAATATGCTCACATTCAAAATCTCATTGAAATCTCTTCCCACTCTTTATGTTCAAGTAGTTTGTTCAGTAAAAATCCTTCAGCTAGTAGACTCCAAGTCTGCCCATATACAGTATTTTTCAAATATGTTGGCATTAAAGGGGGGAAAAAAAATCCCTGCTGTACAATTCAGTTATCGGGCACTTCAAACAGGTAGTGCCCAGAACCGTCTTTATAGTTGAATACTATCAACAGTAGAGCACATTATTACTAAATCACCTCTAAGGAGAGCTCGCTATTTAGACATCTGAGCAAAAGCAAACACTTCCAAAATCCAAAGAACCTTAGCTTTGTTGCAATATTAATGGTCATGCAGAGACTAGATGAGGGTTGTGTAAGGGAAGAAAGGTAGAAGAAATGGCTAGAAAAAGGAGCAAGGAAGAATATAACTATGAGAAGGAAATGGTGAAAGGGAAAACGAGACAAGCAAGAAGGAAGCGCGAAAAATGCTAATTTAGAGAAGAGTACTAAGGGAGAAAAAGCAAGAACCAAAATAAAAGAAAGGAACTAAGCAAAAAAAAAAAAAGTAAGTGACAAAAGAGAAAACTAGCGAGATAGAAAAAAGTAGATTAATCTCATTTGAACTCATTCAACCAATTAAACCAACTCCCCATCGTCTCTCTTTCTCTTCGTGCCCCATCAGCAAACCTCACACTCTCTGCCACCCAAACTCACACTACCTGAAGCAAGGAGCTATTTAAGCACCCAGTAAATTATTTAGAAACTTCAGCAGTGTGCTGAACAAACTTTAAAATTGATTGTACCTGAACTTTTTATATCTGGTCCTATGTTATATATTTTTTCTTGCTTTCTATCGCCTGTTCTCTGTTATCCCATTAGGATATTGAAAACAAGGCTCACTGTAACAAGACCAAGTGAGGTTGATGTATCATTACATATAGGCTAGAGCTGTACCGATGAGAGTTATCCCTGGTTATCTCGAATCTAGATAGTGTAATCATTAGAAAATCAGACCTGAGGCGCATGACTGGAAAATAGGGCACAATGTGAGATATAGTGCAAGCTCTAATGATCTTTTACTTTGAACAATGATTCACAGGGTGGAAAATGATATGTGATGGAGAGTGGATTGTGTTCTGGCTGTGTGAGAAATATCTCCACACCCATGCAAGCTGTAGTTATGTCCTAAATGTGAGAAATCTTTGACCATAGAAGATCTTCAATATCTTCTAACTCCTGCAGCAGATGAGCCACATCTGTAACTTTCATACCTTTCAATACCTCAACACCTCCCTTTTCTTTGTTCTCTGACCCAGTTTGTTTCCCTGTCCATCCGCTCAACATCCCATTTCCAGACTCACTGTAGGGGCCCCATATTTCTGGCCCATAATACTTTATCCATTCGTGGAGCAAACAATAGCTCTTGAACTTAATTCCTCTTTATTTCCCTTGAGTTCAGTTTTGGGACTGATTTTTCAATGGAAAAAAAAAAGATTTAGTGTCCTCAATCAGAAATATGATGTCCTGAACCTTTTAAGCTATGTTCATTCATTCTTATACCTCTTCATATTGGCTGTGCAATATCTCAGTGTTGGTCTGCAGTGAATCAGGAAGTTTTATTGCTGCTGTATATCACAAACTATCAACCCATTAGATCTTATATGGATGTCTTTCAAAACGCAAACTTGCTCAAAACACAAAGGAAATAAAGTAAGCCTACAACAGCGGGGTAATTGTATAAAGTTGTATTTTATATGGGTAATATCTCAATTGCTTACTGTGTGAGTCACATTTAAGAGTTACTTTTTTTGTCCACTTTAAAAACAAAAGAAAAGTTCTCTAACATGATTTTTATCAAGACTTGGTGGAGTTTCATCTCCACCTTGCCGTAGTGCTGCAGGCTGACAGCAAGCGCCAGCTGTCAGAGAGGGTCCAGGGAAATACATCAACACATCATCACATCAACACATCCATCTCTCCTGCCATCCAACCTTGCCTCTCCTGATGCTGAAATTCAAATACTGGTTTGAGGAAGCCTTGCAGTGGTGTGAGGAACCTGGAAGTTGGCTTTGGCAAAAGCATGAAAAATAAATGTGTTTCTATATTGTGCTCTAGGGAGGCCTATCAAACAAGAATCTAAAGGCACCAAATCTGTTTCCTCTTTGTAGAACAATTTCAGGCTCCAAAGTCCCACAGAGAACAGAAAGTCTGGTTCTCCTTCACATAAAGCACATTTAAACAGAATGCAACTAAACTCAACGGCAGACAATTTAAACTGGGATGGATAAGCACATCACTGATGCAGGATTTTAAACAGCAAAGCAGGAGACAGCTGCATGAAAACCCTGCGCGCACACACAAATGCATCTACCAATTTCTAATATATTGTATTTGTGAAAACTGAACCTGTGGTCAGAAAGTGCACATCTCACACAGTTCAGACACAGTTTTCTAGAGCAAGGGATGTATTATGTGATGAGGCAGAAATGAGAAGTGAAGTGAGACGGAGAAATGTTTCTCTACAGTGCATGCTAAATGATCAATGATTGCCTTTCTAATGTTGGATGGTCATGATTAATAGGTTGATAGTGACATGTGATAAATTAATGATACCACATTTACAATCTAGATTCCTAAAATAAAACATTAATAAAAATTAAAACAGATATCAATAAAAACTAGACCATCACTGTCTCCAAAAGTTTGTTATGAGAGCAAGCACAGATATGCTGGAGTTCTGTTTCCTTTTTTTTTTTTTTGCCTAAAAGCCATTATGTTGAAGGATCTAAAATGACATGATCAGCCACCATCTTGTATAATAAACAGGATCTGTGAAGTCAGATTATGAATTGTCCCATTTTATTTCTAATTGTTTGTGCAGCAATATCAACAAACTCTTTTATACAGCATAGATTCAATAGACTGTGACCTAATTTTCATAAATGAGCAGAGACTTCTTGTGTGAAACATAGGAACGGGGGGGGGGGTGATCTGCACCGTCAGTCCATACATGTCCAAATGAATTTGTGCAGTAGTTGTTGTTTTGTCTCACTGTTTGGACGTCAGCTTCAGCTTCAGTTATGTAGAAGTGTTTTGTGAATTCATCACGAGTGTCAGGTTAGCAAGAGGATTGTGTGGGAGATGGGAAATAAATTAGTGTGAAATGCATAATCACTGCTCAGTGCTGGTGATTTTATTTTTGTGAAACATAATTTTAGGTGTGTAAATATAATCTGACGTAAAAATATTGATTGTCAATAGGCAATGAAGCAGTCTTATTCAATAATTGTTCCAAGTCAGAGTGGCATATTCTAAGTATAGGAAAGTTGGGAGGACATTTTTTGCACAGAATGACCCCTTCAAATTTAGATGCTCAGTTTTTAACCATTGACTACTGTTGTCAATATTTGAACTCCCTGCTGTGTCTGCATCCTTGAACAGAGTGCACTTAGTGTGCTATGAGCAGTTCAAGAGGGTGATGCTGCAAATACACTCATGCTGCTTGTGCTGAGTTAACGAACGCTCCAGTTTCAGTGTTAAAAATAACAACCATGAAATAGCAGACTTGGAATCGGTGACTGTATGTAAATTCACAGAAAACTGGAGTTAACTAAATTGCTTTCATGATTTCAAGAGAGAAGAGAGAAACCATGTTTAGTGTGTTACAGTATCAGCTACAGCTCCCTGCGGGTATTCTGTACATTATGCAAACTAATATATTCATGTCGACGTAAATCTAAGACTCATTTCATTTAAATGCAAGAAATTCTGCACTGTTTTTTTTTTTTTTATAGCAATGTGTTGAAGCACTGCAGCATATTCATTACAATTACTTATGAAATAGATATCTTAATTTTAATGCATCCCTGACAGCGACAGCTGCAGCTGGAGCAACAACTCCATCAATGTCAACAAGCATTTGGGTTGATGTCTTTCTCTTTTTTTTTTTTCTCACCAACCCTCCAATATGACCGATACAAGTGTCTTTTAAAATGGTGCTTCTTTGGCATTAGGCCTACTGGACCTTGGTTGTCATGGTTAAAGTAATGAACTTGCAGACTATGCCCTGAACCACGTGTCTAACTTTGGTAAAAAAGAGCTCTTACTTAACATTACATGATCTTTGTTGTCATATTTACAATAATAACATGATTAACCCCCCCAGTTAATAGAAGCAACATCAACTAAGGGTTAGACTTGGAACTCAAACCCCACTCTGATGTGTCATATTCCTGTGTTTTGTTGACTGATCCATTGGCCCGAACCTCTACCTTTAATGGGCTACTGCTCTGCACACGTCGCTGACAAGGACCTTGTAGCTTCCTGTTTATGGGGCGAGCTATCTACCCAATAAACCATCAACACCCCACCCTTTTGAAATATTTATGTCAAACTTTATTTTTTTTACAAGGCACTTAAAGGGTTAACAGTTTGGCAACATAATGTTCAGTAAAAATATTTCTGGCCATTGTTCAAAGCTATAACACTGGAAACGAAGGAGAGATTTCAATTATACTTAATACAACTTGACTGGTTGGTGGAGGCAGTCCTAGTTTCAGAACAAGAGGCATAAAACAAATAATGTTACTTAACGTTAAAATCCGCCCAGTGCACATGCTGTATGTACTACATCTCCATGGCCCACATTTGTATAGCCCGGGGGCTTTAAGTAGGGCTGGGCGGTATACGGGTTCGTACCGAAAACCAGTTTACTGTATATATTTGTTATGATATGAATTTTCATATACCGGCAACACCGGTTTAAATAGCCTAAACATGTCCGGAACACAGCGCGCTGGTAAATTGTTTCACGAGGGACCTTTTTCATTGTTGCGCTGCTAAACACGCATCGAACAGAGCGGAAATAATAGTGGAGTTGCTGAGCGTGGTGGACATGGATAGAGGAAGCTCTGAACAGGCGGTTTGGCGACACATTAGTGCCGAAAAGCACTGGTGCGATAAAACATACATTCGGGCGTATTATATTATTTCACACGCGTAGATATTAACTGCGAGCGAGGAGGAATATGTGACCAGCGCGCCACATATGGGTCCCTCCCCCACTGTGCCAAAAGTTTCGAGTGAGAGAGCAGAAATCAACTTCAAGAGAGCGGGGTGATTTTTGAGTGGTTGTTTTGTGTGCTACTTACATATTCCGCCTCGCTCGGGGAGCAGATTCCTCTGAGTGTGCGCTCGCAGTTAATATCTACGTGTATGAAATAATATAATACGCCCAAATGTATGTTTTATTGCGCCAGTGCTTTTTGGCACTAATCTGTCACCATAAATATGCAGTAAACCTTCTCTCAATCAGTGGAAAATGTGGTGGTGCAAACGGAAAATGTTGAGCATATACTAATGCACTGTGTCGGATATGAGGATGAAAGAATTAGGTAACAACAAAGGGGTGAGAGCAAACGGGGTTGGGATTTGGAAGGAATACTAGGAACTATTGGTGATAGGGGGAGGGAAATTCAGAGAGAGGTATTAAAACTCTTAGTAAACACCGGATTGTTTAACAGAATTTAGTAGGTGAATGAACTCCTATTTTGTGTGTTATTTTAAACAGGATCCCGTTCTACATACTCTGGTACGGTAGGTGGCGGTATACACCTATAAGCTGGTATTGCAATCTGCCAATAAATGCAAAGAAGAAGAAGAAGGAAATGTGGTCAACACTGAATCACACATAAAAAAAAATACAGTGAAACCGGAGTAATTCTGAAAAATATTGTGATATAGAATTTTGGTCATACCGCCCAACTCTAGCTTTAAGTAATTTGTATCTGAAGGACAATTTTTATATTGTATTAGTGTTTGACTGTATCACAAGCACAGCTCTACTTTTTTTTTTTTTTTTTTTAATGTCAACATTAGTCCAAGTAATTGGTAAAGAGCTGTCAGATATAACATATAGCATGTTTTTTTTGTGACATGTTTGGCTCAATATAAATCACTTTCTAAACTGCGATCCTTCATATCTTGTTTTTTAAAATTTTTTTGACAGATACATAAGAAATCAATAATTTGCAAAGACTTTGGCATCAAGGTCAGCATTTAAACCTATAATCCATCCATCCAGCTTCTACCGCTTTTCTGTTTCTGGGTTGCGGGGGGTGCTGGAGCCAATCCCACTTCATTCTGGGTGAGGGCGGGGTACACCCTGGACAGGTCACCAGTCCGTCGCAGGGCTAAACCTGTAATATATTTTGAAATAAAGACTCTATCATATCACACTGCTGCCCCTCTGATATACTTAACAGGCCAGTCATGTGGGAAGAAAATGATGAAAAACTATCTTCAATGCCTCCATGTCTGATTTTCACATGAAGGTAATGTAGTTAGCAGGCCAGTTCTGTGGAGGAAAAAAAGACTTAAAACCATCTTCAAGGTGTCTGTGTCTCTTTTTCATGTCTGGATGCCAGGATGTTACTAATGAACAGAAGTAAAAATGCCCGGAGAGCATTCCTTTTCATGGCTACTCAGCAAACTGATTAGCCATGCCTTTTTATGCATTTCAAGCCAATCGAAGTAGTTGACAGAGCTTAATGATTTGATAGATGCTTTCGTTCCCTCTTTTTGTTTGGTTCAGTTTACGTATTTGCTTTCAGTCATATTCAGAGCATACTCTTGCTCTTGGGGAAGGGAATTGAAAAATGGCTTTCTCACCACTGAAGAGCATGATGTGGAGTAATGAACAAACAAATATAGCTTCTGCAGTTGCTTGGTGTTTGGCATGTGCAGCGATAATAGCTCATTAGGCCCACAGTCTTGTGAATGATAGTTTAGTGATCATGATCAGCCATCATTCAGTTCAATTAGAGGAAATGCATTCATCTTTGGCTGTGTTCTCTGCTCATACTGGTGACTCCTTGGGGATTCTCCCACTCTCGTAATTCACCTTGCTTTCCTCTTCTGTCATAAGATGATGTAAGAAAAGAGGTGCACATTCTAATGCACCTCTCAGTAATGCTGAGGGCACATTACATTACACTTTAGGGTTGTATATATTTGCACATGCGACTTTTCTGTTGATCGGATCATGACAGATATGGATTTATCTGTTTCCATCAGTAGATCCCAAAGTTTTGTGTAAAAGAATGTTAAGTCTAATGGCTGCTAGAAGCCTCCCAGACTTACTCTGACTGATGCGGGCCTACAGAGGCTCAGTCATATTCTGTGTTCTTCACCTCTGGTGTGTCATTAATTAATCATTTTAGCTTCAACTCAGAGATTAAGGATAGTAATCAATAGTCATAGAAAAAGATTAATTTATAAAGTAGTCGATACTTCTCTACTGGCTGACAAACTGGTATAAGAGTATTGATGCACTTAGACTACGTTTTAGCATTTTTCAGCCAATTACTTTGATTTTTATTAACTTTTGTTTTACATTAGTAGATGCACTGAAGTTACTCACCCACATAGTATCAAGTTGTTTGTTTTTTTTTAACAAAAAAACACTGCCCAGCACTAAATAGCAGACTTACAAAGTTAGCGATTCGCTGGTGAACGTAGTCAAGCATTTTTCAACTTAAGTCAGATATTTCCATCTGGAGCTGGAAACCAATGCAGAGCCAAACAAAGAATGAATACAGTCTTTAAAGGAATCCACACACTTTTTTCTGATTAACATTTTGGCAAACAAAAAAAATCTATAGCTGCTAAATCTAATAACACAGCATAAATAATAAATTTGCACAAAATTGAAGAGTTATATTGAGATAACTGTCCCTAATTTATTCTATTTTAGCACTGGACTTGTTAAGTGTGGCATTGAAATAACCGAAAGGGCTATTCAAAGCATAGTGTGCTAAGATTAACATAGATGCTCTACAAATTACTTGTAGTGATAGACCGATATGGTTTTTTCAGGGCTGATACCGATACCTATTATTGGTAGTCAAGGAGGCCGATAACTGATATTTGGAGCCGATATTAATTTGCAATAAAAGGGAAAATATTGGCGTCAATTTTAAATAATACAAACTCCAACACTTAACTTTGCTTAAATGCCTTTAAGCATATGTTTATTAAACAGCTTATCAGATTTGCAACATTTTTTTAAAATCTTAGACAATAGACATCTTTGTTTTAAAATTCATAACAAAAAGTGCAGGGAGCTCCCAGGCTCAGCAGCATGTCTTATAAAGTGAAATGAAAGCTTAAACAAATAAATAGCTCCCTAAAGTTTTGTACAGTAAATAAAATTTTCCAAAATTTCAATATAACTGATGCGGAAGATCTGGGTATTTTTATGCCCGCCATGACACCCGGAAAATTGAACATTTTGGCATCATGCGCCGCTGAGCAACGTCCGTAGGAATGAACGGGCCCCGCTTCCGACGCTGTATCCAGTTCTCTTTATACATCCATGTTCGAAACATTCGGCAAAACTCTTTCTCCTCTCCGCTGTGTGTGTGAGCACTGTGCATGCACAGCTTTCAGTGCTGATTGGCTGTTACACATGGTGTCTGCGTTTAACCAATCAGATGGTGCTGTGGGTGGGACAATGCTGGAGACAGAGTAGTGACAGCAGACAGAGAGGCGCGGCTGCATCAGAGCCAAAATAACCCAGTTTTAAATTGATCTCTTATCGGCCATCGGATTAAAAAAAAGGCTGATGCCGACATCCGTCAAAATGCCGAATATCGGCGCCGATAATCAGTCGATCCCTAATTACTTGTGCTGACAAAATAATGATATGCAGTCACAGTATATTTCTAAGTGCTGTAATGAAGGATGTTCATTAGATTACTATACAAACACAGTGGAAAATGGTATTTGCAAAGTGAATGAACACCATATAGTACAGTGTAAAGGATAAGGGGCCTTGTGTACATGGTAATATAATTAAATATTCTGACAGAAATAACTCATTTATTTTTGTTAGTTAAGCCGTAATGTGAAACAACTGCTGGTTTACAACATGGTGCTGGAGAAAGAAAGAAAAAAAAGATAGAACCTGATCCCTTACAATGCCTTCTTGAAAAGCCAAAAAATTGCACTGCATACTGGCTGACAAATGTTATTGCTTTTGTATTTTCAGATAAATAAAATTGGTTCTGTGTTTTTTACATCTGAGTTACATGTATGCCTTGAATTGACTTTTTGTGTGTTTTATAATACACTAATATACTGTGGTAAAATCTGTAATAAAACAGAATGAGCAAAATTTTGCAAAATAAAAAAATCAAAAATACTTGTAAAAACAGTTATTGTTAAATTCAAGGACTGGCGGCGATGTGTACCACGCTGACAAAAAATATGCTGTAGCAGCGTGCCTGTTCAATAGAGTGTGATCTTCAAGTCTCTCTTCGACTGAGAGCAATCATCCTCCAAAATGAAATCTTGCTTTTTTGATAAAAAGGGAAATCGAATGTTCCCGGATGCTTTGCCTGGTGGGCAAGGTGGAGAACTGGCTGAGGGTCTGATAAACATTTCACTCATCATCATGGGAAAACTCTGAAATCATAGTTATGGGGTGTCAAAAAAGATTCTCAGTCTGCCAGTTCAGGATACTTGAACAAATTAGAGGCAGCTGGACCTGTTTGGCCATGACAATTATTTTCAGAAGAGACAAAAACCATCCTCAATATCAGAAAGCACGCTCAGTTACCTTTTGTTGCTGTATTTGTGGATTGTGTGCAGTTGCATATCTCAATTATTAATTATCCACAGTGAGAAAACATTGATTTGGGCGTCAATCTGTAAATAAAGCATATTCATGCACAGCAGTTCAGCGCCAATGTAGTGTGACCTCTGTTCCACATCTCTATTTCAAGAGAAAAAAAAGCAAATTCAACATTGTAAAACAAGTTACACTGTAACTTGAGAGCTCTCATGCAAAAATCAATCACTGAACAATTTGCTGCTACTGTTAAGTGCAGTGAAAGAAGGAAAAGAAATCCTTTTCTATACTTGCTTGTGCTTGTGACAAAGTAGAACTATCACAGCGTATTTGTTTCATGTTCCATGGTTCCACGGTTTTTCTGTCTACTGACCAAAATCAGAAGTAAAGCCAAACAGGGTTCTCTGAGTGCTGTGGTCAGTATTATATCACAGTATACACACATATTTGGTCATTTCAGCCTTAGGCGAATTTATTGCTGCCATGTCTTTATTTGATACTAATTATGTCCAGGGACGGGAAAGGATAATTCACATTGTAAGACATTTATTTATTTCACTGGAAATAAATCAGTGAATGAATTTAGCAAAACAGAAACAATACAATTACACAATACAAAAAATTAAAAGAGAAGGAATCAGAACAAACACATTAGAAAATGAAGCCTGCTATTAATAATAAAGAGAACAATTCAATAAATTACAGTGAGATGCACCTGTTTTGACTGAGTTGTTGTATGTTATCAGCCTTTGTGTGGTAGGGGAGAGAGGAAAGGGTTTCTGACTTAAAATAAGTTGTACATTAAAATCTTAAACTCTGATTTCAAATTTTCTTTTATCTTATTAAAACATGGGTACCAACCACCATTTAACTGTAGAGTTAAAATGAGGTTTAGAACTTGATTACAAACCCCAACCTGTGAGCTCAGGTTTTGTGTGATGATACAGTGTATTTACAGTATTAAGCCAAGAGCACCAATTAACTCATTGCTCTTTATAATGCCACCTGATTACATCATATGGTGACATTCCCAGCAACCTATTTTTCCTTACATGTCGGACTAATGCATTATAAGTATCAAACGTCACTCCAGTGATTTGTCCTGTGGAAACACTACCTAGTTACCAGCCTGTGTGACTGAAGCTCCTGCTGTCTGTAGCCCAACAATAAACCCTCATTTGCTTATTTGCTTAATTGTGCCATGCAGTGATGTAGTTAAATCTGCACTCATTATGTTAATTCACTCAAATGTTCAGTGCTTGTATTTTGTCCCGTCTGTACGTAGTTTGAACATAGGAGAAAGAAAGAGGACAAATTCACAAGGCCTTTTTAGGATAAAGAGTCCTCTTTAAATATAGCAATGTGTCACCATCATTATAAACGTATGCATGGATGTAGTCCTGATGAGCCAGAACACGTTGTCCCTCATCCAAGGCACATAAAAACTGAACTGGATTAAACATTCATGCTAAAGGTGCAACAGCCTGAAGTACCAGGCAGCATTGGCAAGGTCTTATGTGCATGCCTGTCAACCTTGTGACTTGTAGTGTTTGGTTGAAAGTGTTGCATCAGTACTCCTTGTCTTTACACTGAGCTGAAATATTAATGAGCATTTATGTATGTATTCCAATCACTATCACACCACTAGCCAGTAAATTGCTTTTTAAAGCCATTGTAAAATTTTATTTCTTCTTTGTGATACCGTAAGTGACTAGTCATATGGGAGAAATTCAATCTTTTCCGTGAGCTTGAGTTTTATCATATTTAACTGGAAAACTTAACACTGAGTGCAAAAGAAAAACAAAAAATAAAAGTTAATAGGGCTCTCCTTTTTTATTTTCTGTCTAAGTACAAGGACATGAGAGAAAGGAAAGCACATTTGTTGACAATCTTGTTATTAATCCAGCACTCATGGTCTGCTGAAGGAGACAGACAGAGAGAGAAAGTGAGAGAATCGAAGGTTGTTGCTCTGTTTGCCTCTGCCTCCCCAGCTGTGAACAAGCATCTTTTTAGCATGCATGATGTTTGCTTGTCCTTTTTGCATTTATGCAGTCACTGTATATTTCTCCATGCAAAAGCGAAAGTATTTATTTATCAGATTTAATCTACGCTGCATTTTGCGGAAACATTCGGAGCCGCTGTAACCCTGAGGACAGTTTGGCCAATTTTCTGGCGACATGGATGCCCTCCCTAAAACAGAAAGTTTCATATGTTGTGTGTGTTATGATAAGATCCCAAGTGGTCGGAAGAAAAAGGGGGTTGCTGAAAGATTCATAGAACCATCGTTCAACAGGCGTTTCCATGGCAACACAACAGTCTCTGGCTAAAAGAACTGAAGGCCTCAATACAAACGCAGTTCCACCGCCTCAAAGACCCTTTGATTTCTGTGTACACAGAGCAACACATTCACACACATGCACATACACTGACACACATTTGGCTCTTTGTGTGTGTGTGTGTGTGTGTGTGTGTGTGTGTGTGTGTGTGTGTATATATATATGCATGTGTTTTTAATATTGTGAAAATTCTGTGCTCGTTTTGCTCCCCCTCCTGGAAATCAGTTTAATCTCATTCTTTCTTTGCAGCAAACACTTGACTTGATTTCTAACAACTCAAAGGCAAACATTGATTTCCTCATCTGAATTCAGAAAATGAGTTTAAATGGATTTACATGGCATTACACAATTGATTAGATGTAATTACTTGGATACGGGATATTTAGGTGAATGTGGGCAAATTAGTTTTGAAATGATCATCTGCAAATTTTTTCTTTATCACAAATTCATGCAAGACAAAATCAAATACATTTCCCTCCATACAGGTGATAAAAATGTATCAGTGGGATTGTGTGAGGACTATCTGTTCTTTTTGGCTTCATTCATTTTTGCTTATAAAGATGGTAGGATCCCTTTTCATCTTTCCTCACATTGCCCCGTAGATTGAGGCACTGAACCATCCACCCACGGTGTAAGGTTCCCTCATTTCATTAATAAAGCATCCTCCTAAGTGAAACGATTTAGTGTACAAGTAAGACAAGGAAGGGCATCATTATTGCAGCATCTTTCAGCTGGCAGCTAAGATTTGGGTGAGGTCTCACCGCATCTCTGCTGAGCATTCAGTTGCATGGAGACATGGGGGCCACTCTGGGCAAAGTCAGCATGCAAAGTGTGCACGCTGAATAATAAAATGCTAAATACGTCCATATGTACTATGTCCTGTGGGACCAGGGAATGCCGGAAATCAGTTATTGGAGTAATTAGATGCTCAACAATATTCCCGTAGTGTCAGGATGTATCACGACATTCTTGTATACACAATATGCCAATCATTAATACATGTGGGATGCAGGTGTTGGATTAGCTGGTTTAACTATTGTGAATGGAATAGGAATTTATCACCAAGCAGTAGACCACAGCAAATAGAATAGCTGGAATTCTTGTGTTCTTCATTGGGATCTGGCACTGCTAGGTAGTTTGCTGATAGCAAGGCCAACAGTGAAGAAAATGCATAAATAATGCTGAACCAGGTGATACACAAGGTTTGGGCTCTTTGTTCACTTTTCCACAAGTGAGATGTGTTTTTTGCCCCGCGAATACTCTTTGATCAGAAAGAACTGCCTCAGATACTATTTTTTTTCTCTTCTTTGCTCCTTTAAGGTTTATCTTAAGGCCTTTAAGCACAGCAGCTACATCTTCACTTTCTCGTCTGCACAACACAACCATCCTGATTCTCAGTGGAGAGATTAAGAGATTAGGGAACTCTCTCTCTGTCTGTGTGTGATGCTGCTTTGTGGCTGGGACAGCATGTGGTGGACCTGTCTGAAACAGGATATTTGAATTCATATTTCAGGTTGTGAATGCTGTTCCATGTACTGTATGAATGTCTTTGAAGTAGATATTAGAGTTTTAGTAGAGTAAATTCAAGGCCAATTTCTACACAGTCAGAGATATCATTTGATGCTAGGCTGTTTGGAATATGCAAAATCATGTGAAAGCCAAAGCTTTGCACCCTTTCTCTGACTTTTTTCCTGGAATTTCAAAAAATAAAATAAATAGATAAAATAAAACAGCTATTTGTGTTTGTTTTTGATGTGGTGTTTTATAACCCATATTTTAAGAAATTCCCAATTATGTAAAGTTAACAGCTGTACTTCCTAGGTCAGGATCAACCCATATTAATAAACGTGCATCCCATACTAACATACACCTGTTTAATACAGATCAGAAACACTGTGTACCTCAAACTCTCACACAAAGCCACTAGCTATACGTAGCTAATTCTGTAACATTCAGGCTGAAAACATAACTGATCAATGTTAGTATGATTTGTTTGCTTGTTGCTTAGAAATAGTGACAGCTGAAGGTGGTTAATGACAATGTGAGAACAGAAGGACAGAAGTTCGTTCAGAAAATATCACAAAAGTTCAAGGACAGAACAAATGACAGAAGTCTCCTCAAAACTTTTCATGTCAGATAAAATCTTTGTTTTTTGTTTTTTTTCTTTCCCCACAAGCACCTAAAGAGAAGTTTGGATTTGTAGTGACCTCTGTTGTCGTCTCTCAAGAATTACATGTCTGTTCTTTCTCAATGAGTTAATTAATTCAACAACAGGAGTGTGTCTGGTTTTATATATTGGTGCTGTGATAATTAAGTGCTGTCACTTATGACAGCTTTTGTTTTTTTAACCTAAAGTTAGAGCCTACAGAGCCAGAAACTGTACTAATGTAAGTAGATTTTAGCACTGAGCACTATGAAGATGTTTTTATGAAAATGATTTATTTTGTGGTTGGAGTACTAAGTAAGGAGGTCAGATGATTGGCAGCTATTGTCATAAATCATTTTGGAGTAGTGTTTTTTTAATTTTGTTACAAAGTATTTGTCTAGTGTTACTGTACACACATTAATTCACCATTTCCCATACACATTGACACACACACTTGAGACTCATTGACCTCCTTTCAGTACCTAATGAGAAGAAACTTTGTTAACTCTGTAATTTTTTTCAGTGAAAGATGTTAATGGAATTTGGCGGGAAATGAGCTTCTAATAGGTTCGCGCTGCTCCTCTCTCTTGCCTCATGTCTCCTCTGACACCTCTTTTATTCCATGCATCTTTTCTGTACTTCCATCCTATACTCTCCTCTTCCTTTTGTCCTATTTGCTCAATTAGTACTCTATTATTCCCTTCTTCTCACCTACCTCCCCAGCCCTTTGTGACTCCCGTGTTCGTGTACCCCCTCTACTCTCCTCGCCTGAGTGGTGGGCTCTCTCTCCCTGAAGCCTGTCCCACACTGACGGCCTCACCAATTAATGGCTGTCATGTTTGCTCTCTGCTAGAGTGCTGTAAGTGGTGCAGACAATTTGTATTACAGAGGGTCCATCTCATGCATGGGCGAGCTGGGTGATGGGGCCTGCCTAAGCTAATAGGTTGAGGATGCAGAGGTCATGGACCCAGAGCAATCCTCAGCTGGAGGGTTTAAGTAGGTACAAGCTAGATGCAGGATTCGAACCGGACAGAAACAACATAGTTGCAGAAAAATGGAAACTGCTTGCATGTAAAAGCACGACAAGTGATCTGAGCACATTAAAGGCACACTGAGAAACACAGAGTCACATGGGTAACTTTTCAGACGTGTGCTGCTTCTCCCCTCCCTGCTGCTTTATGCCATCCAGACTACTGTAATTGGATCAAGTGCTGCAGCTCACCCTTCATCACCTAAACTGACAGGGCCTGTCTCAGCTGCTTTGTGAGAGGACAAACAGCAAGACAAAGGAGAACATGGATGGAAGCTCTGTCTGTGTGTATCTGTGTGAACCGGTGTGAAAAGGTTTTCTGGTTCAACTAATTTGTAAGTTTTCTTAATATTTTGTAAAGTTTACATAACACTGAAAATGTATACATAAATGGGTTGAGAAGATGAATTTCTCTTGTTTTTCTCCAGTGCATTCAAATAAGATGTCAGCACACCGTATAAAACATCTGTAGAGAAGTTAGTCAGGAGGATAAGTGTGTTTTCTTTTCTTTTAATTAATTCATTTGTTCATTGTTGTATTTTTTACCAATGCCAACAGGTGGTTTCGGAGTCCTGAAACAGGGACTGTGGGAAAGGTCAGCCAATGTGCATAATTTCCTATTACTGGTAATATAAGAAGTGATTGGAATGAGGCAAACAGCAAGTGCAGTAACATTTTATATTTTATGTGCTCTAAGTAAATAATCCGTCACAGAAGTAAGTGTGTGTGTGTGTGTCTGTGTGTATGTTTGTGTGCGTAGTATGTCAGTGGCGTTTTGTGTGTTGAAATACTATAACCCGTGTTGTTCTTCAGCTAAATAACTGCGTCATTGTATGACGTGTATTTGAATCTTGTAAACAATACATAGCACTTATATTTTTCAGCTGAGAGAGGAGTTCTGTTCGTCTGATCACAGGTCATATCAGTGTTTATGAACACATGGCAAAACTTTTTCAAATCCATGTAAAAACTAATATTAATGTAAACAACTGGAAAGTCTTGAGATGGTGATTAAAGCTGTGGCGCTGACTCATCATTCTCAGTCAACAGTACTCTGCAGTGGCTTGTAAAAACACTCCCCATTGATTAGCTCGTACTGCTAACATTTCAGCCAGCTGACAGCCACCCGAACAGTGTCACTAATGGGCTGCCTTGTCCTGATGATTGTTGATTGCACCTTAGGAACTGATTACTAGCACGGGGCTTAGGCCTCATGCTAGACATTTACACCAGTTTAACACACACCGTCTCAGGCTTCGGAGTAGTCTAAGATTTGAATCTAGTGCTGTGTTAAGTTTCCTACTTTAATGGACTGGATTTAATGCCATGTGGCAGAAACAATCACAAGGCCGCCAGCCTCATTCACACCAAGTAGCCTTGGGATTCTTTCTGCCACTTGTAAAAACAACTGTACAACTCTCCCCACAAAGCTGAGAAGTTGCTTTCTGCAAGATAAAGGAGGTTAAGCATTCTTTTTGATATTGAGCTCCAATCACAATGCAGGCAGAATCAAGATAAAAAAATACTTTGCATATTATTATTAGTCGTACATACAAAGTTCTCTTTGGGGAATTTAAATAAATCAAGTTAAGCTGTTTTTTTGTCAAAATGTCCTCTGTGTGATTTGTTTTTAATCTGAAAACTCATAAAAGCAACAGCATCAAGTAATTTTCATCTATAAATCAAATTATTGTATTAGAAGATAGTATGCAGAGCAGTTTTGATAAGAATTTGGGTTTAAAGAGATCATGTGACATCACAAGTATATATGCGACATCATGGGGTCAATGCTATGAGAAAATGTAATTGATGTTTTTTGCCCATAATATAAGCTCTTATAGAGACTAAAAACATTTCAAAAAGAATTGGAAGATGGCGTTTTGCTTTTTTTTTTTTCACGGTCATTTACAAATACAACACAGCTTTTGCTGTGTTGTATTTGTAAATGTATACTTTTCTTTCAGCTGAAAGTCAACCCATTTCCACCTACAACTGTTCATGCCCTGCAAATGTAACTAATAGTTTCATGCTACTTGGGCTTATTTTAGAGCCCTTCCTGAGAATTTTTACAAAATTCAACTGATTTAATATCAGCTCCTTTTTCCCTCCTCTTCTTCCTGCCTGCATTTTAACGCAAAAGAAATTAAAACTGACAACTGGGAATGCTGGAAAACATGTTTGACATGGTCCAAATATATGTGTGTAGGTTTGGAGGGGCTTTATTATCGCCTAAGGAAATAATTTCTACTAACAAGAGAGAGTCTGTGTTTTCAGTTGTGTGCTAATGGGGCTGTCAATTTGAATCTATTTATGGTGAAAAAAAAAAAAATTCAAGCTAATTATAAAACTGGGTATATGGTCTTTCATTTTTTGCTCGTGTGTGGAAATTAAAGAAAGGAAAACACTGGAGGAGATTAAAAAAACAACCACTCTGTAACAGCAGAGTAATTTTCAGGCTGTCATTAGTGACAGTAGCACCCACACATAGTATGTCAGCATCAGATTTAGTCCTACAGGGAGTTGTCTACTCAGTAATTTGTGGCGTTATTGTGTATTTGCACCCAATTAAACTCAACAGAGGTTATGATTGAATGTAATGGTTTTAATTTCTTCTTTTTATGAATTCTCTCTCAGTATTCCACTAAAATGCAGGTGTGTTAACAGAGAGCAGCTTTCCATGTAACCAGATGTGTGTGGTGGTTCAGGCCTGTAACAGGAGGGTCTCAGTCTGCGTGTTTGTGTACTGGAAGCACAGCTAAAACTGCAGAAGTAGTAACAGCATTTCTCTCTCACTCATATGCAAAGGTAATTCTACAATAATATATCTAGTGCAGCGAATATCAATTTAGTTGTTTGTGTTTTAGTAACCGAGTTATGGAGTCCATTCGCTCTCTTATTGTCATTTTCATTATCTTTCATTGTTCTGCAGTTGCATATTGCATGTTTTCATTTGTCCCCTGGGATTGAGATGCTCTCTCTGACAGAGGGCTATCAGGACAGGAGGACACCGAAAACACATGCTTCACCCATTAGATTACAGCATTTTGTTGTGTTGCTGATAGAGTAATACCGAGGCGTGGCAATCTGCGACCCCGTTGTCATTCTTATTTCCAGAAGCACATGTTGTGTTTAAACAGTAGAGGGAGCCCACAGCTCTTGCCACAGCCTCGTTACAGAGCCAGATTTCCTCTGGCTTCAACTAGCTTTAAGTAAATGAGTGGAGATCGGAGCACTTTATCCATATACACAAAAATAGTAAATACACACATATAGTTAGCAAAGTATCTTCCATTTATCAACAAAACTTACTTGTTTAGAATGTCTACATTATTTATGATATGTGTATTGCTGTGGATCTGTGTAGGAACCATATTTTTCCTTTGTTTTGCCTTTTTCTCATCAGGTGCTTTATGGTGACTGCACAATCCTCCAAACCTCTTTAACATTAAAAATAAGTGTCTAGGGAATATTCAGCAATTCCCTAATAGTATTTTTGTGTCAGGCTTCCCTGTATATAGCTTTATGTACAGTATCTGTATAGCCGTTTCTGTTTCAGTTTTTATGAAGTTGAAGAGGGACAGCCCTGTTTGAATACTGAGCGACAAAGAGCCATCCTCCAAGGCATGGCATCGCTGGTCTCAGCTCCCACCTAAGAGAAGAGTTTCACTGAATATGAATGGAGATCTGGAGCTGCCAATGGGTTCCTCAGTGGTCTCTCCACACCTGAGAGAGGAGGGAGTAGGGCTGCACAATTAATCGAATTTTAATCATGATCACGATTTTGGTTTCCCACGATCAAATTCGCGTGATCGAGCGATATTTAAAATGAGTCATTCTGTCATACAACACTCCGTATCATAGGTTTTTTTCTCAAAGCCAACCTAGCACTCCTCAGAGTGATAGAGAAAACGCTCTCTCTTTAAGCCTCTGGTGCTCCGTAAACCACTGTCTGATCACGTGCCTCCATGAGCCAATCAGAGTTGTTCGACTAGTCAACTAGCCTGCACCACCGCGCAGCTTAGTTTCTAGATGTATTACTAGTCAACAGTCACTGAGGACGGAGTAGCAGCGAACATGGGGAAAACTCCACAGTAGATAGCAGTCGCTGGTCAGAAGGCGATAAACTATCTTAACCCAAAAAAAAAAAAAAAAAAGTCTAACGTAGCAGAGGGCAAGGCCGAGGGACTTGTCCTGAGAATCGGATCATCATCCATTGTGTGGAAGCATTTGGGGTTCAAGGCAAGTGACGCCAAACAAGAACAGGTCTTATGCAGTTTTCCTTGTTTTATTTATTCTTTAAGGAGAAGCACTGATTTTTGGTGAATAAGAAGACCTATTTTATTTTGATGCACATATTGGTACATTTGCAGGAATGTAGCACCATATGGTTGTGAAAGCGGTTATAACGAGCCTACTGTATGTGACAATAAAATTTGTTTTGGTTAAAATTTAACAAATAATCATGATAAAATAATTGTGATCTCAATATTGATGAAAATAATCGTGATTATCATTTTGGCCATAATCGTGCAGCCCTAGGAGGGAGGCTGAATGAGTTAAACAGGGCTGTAAAATGCTGAAACTGGTGTTGAAACTGGTGTTGTCACATATGGGATAGCGTACACACCGTAACGCTGATCAAATTGATCAATAGCAATATCCTTTGAAGGGTTGTATGGCATGTAAAGCAAAAAAAAACAAAACATAGACTTTTGCATAGTTTGTCTGTGACAGGAAAGAAAATTTAACAGGAAAATTACTAACCCAGTGCAGCTCAACCCACTACTATATTGTTGTGTCTATCCAAAGGCACGTCCACTATTCTTTTGTTATCGCATCAGGTTTGTGAGTTTGTGATAAAACTACAACATTGTGTTCTTCCCTCATCCCCATCCTTTTGTCTGTTGAATCTGCAGCTCATACTTGGCATCATTTCTTTTCATAAGCGACCCTTCTTATCAACCAACACCTGCCATTCATATTCTCAAGGCTGACATTTGATTAATTGACAAATTGATTCACAGGCAAATGCCATAAACCACACAGACTGTGCTAAACAAGATGAAGGTATTGGGATTTGATTGTGTGTAAGGCCCTGTAGCATTATTTTTATTTAATGAACATACATCTTATCAGTTAACCTGTTGCTGCAGATTGGTTGATTCTAATCATGATATATGATATATAATTTTATACTCACATTATACTGTACAACTGGAGATTCCTTGCTGATTTTTTTATGCAACCGGTCAATGTAGAGGATTTGTAAATGACAATCCTATCTGCATACATGTAATAGTCACTGGGTTTTTGAAATTGAGTTTTTGGTGAGGTAGCTAAAATAAAGTCTGCTCAACATTTTTAGAGTTTATTCTACAACATGAAATACATCAGTAAATAATCCAGTCATGATTTCTTTGAGCCTTTATGTCTCTTAGAAAAGGTTGCTAACAAGTGCTGAACACGAAAGCCAATCGATTCACCGGCCTGCGTTTTCAGCCTCAATATGTTTAGAATGGATTGGAACAACGTGGGTCATTCAATTGTTAACACAAAAATATATATTCATATGAGCAAAAATATATGGGACAAATAAGCTCCTTTGTAGCCAAACAACAGCTGTGTCACATGTGCTTTCATTGCCCATGTAATTTTTTGTGTGTACTCGCCTACAGGCTGTCGAGCTCCAGCTTGTGGACGAGTCCATTTTTAATTTCTAAGATAATAATGCTAATGAAGCTCTAATTTTACAAAGTACAACATTGGGGAAAGAAAAATACTGTGCCACATGACTGTACAGCATCTCTGATACTATCGGTGTATTGATTGAGAGAGGTTCTAGTCTGCTAATCACAATGCAGGTCCTCTGAGCATTACAGATACTACACCTGAGTACAAAGAACTTCAAAGCTTGGTGCTATAAGAGAGCAAAAGAAGATGATCATTTATATCGACTGGGTCGAAATGCAAGCGTGCTGGTCTCATGCCGGAGGGAAATGATGGGGCAGTTTGGCTCTTCAAAGCAGAGTGGAGAGCACTTTGTAAGTAAATGACTCTAATGATTCAGCCAATGGCGCTGTAATTTCCAGCAGGCCGGGAGGAAAGGTTGAAGAGGGCAACTTTTCTTTGTCACGGAGAGTGGTTCCACTCAGGACATCCTGGTGATTCAGTGAACTGTACTTCATGCACAGTAATGATATTAGTTATATGCTTTCTTAATTCCCATGGGAAAGATCTGTTTTTGCTCCCCTCCTGCTGTGAGCAGGGTCACACAGCAGACAAAGAGACAAAGCAGCAGGTTCAGAGCTCGCTGTCTTTTCAGGGGTTTCTTATACCTTCAGTTTAAAAACATAATGCGCCTCAGTAACATGTGACACTCCATGTTAGGTAACTGTCTGAATTCCTGTCATGATTTTGTCCGTGTCAAACTTTTTGACACAATGGTTTGTGTTTTCAAACAAAACCCTCCCGAAATTTAGTTCCATAATGAGCTATGATTATTTTCATTCTTGATTAATCGGTTCAGTTTAGCGTAAAAAATAGCAAAACACACTGACTGCATGTGTCTGTCCATGATGTCTTCAAAGTGCTACCTTGGTTGTATTAATCTTCCAAGGCCTTAGAAAAAAACAACAGCATCACTTGTTTGAGCTTGCTCCCAAAACTGAGACACAGCCGTAGTCATTATGATGCTCTCAGTCCACATGACAGAGGTTTGGTGGGTTGGAATACACATGGACTGTGACAGGAGACCACTGTACTTTGTTTGGTAATGTTAACCCAGTGATCTTTAAAGCTGAAGTAGTTAAAGCAGTCGTTTAACCCAATCAAAGTTTTTTTTAAACTCTAAGTTTTTAAAACCCTTCAAGTCTTAGCCCCAGAGCATCACATGATAAAAATGATAGATTTTTACAACTTGGTAACTGTTTTGGAATGCATTGACAAATTATGTTTTCCTGCCAACTGGGATGTTACATCAGAAAAGGCTGTTCGTATTGCTCTGGAAGTCATGAACAAACAATACATTTTGACATTTCATTTAGAGCACCTGCTGAAACCTAAAGATATTCAATCTATATGGATCAACTAAAGCTAATTAATTGGTCATGCACTTACACAATGAATCAATTTGTAATTAGAGCAAGAATGCAAGTTTTATTATTTAAAGAAGTCTCCCAACACACTCCTGCCCCCAAGAGGGAGTCATCCTACGTAGGTGATAACATCTCAACTGTCTCTCTTTTTCTTGTCACTCATCACTTCATACAGTCAGATAAAGCAAGAGCACCTGGCCCTGTTACTGACTCTGCTGTGCCTAAAATGGCTGTCCACAGGCTACCAAAAAGAAGTGAATACGACTGAGTGACTGCATGCATTCGAGAGTTATGACAACAGTGACATGCTATTACCAAAGAGTCACCCTGCCACTGCTGAGTGATGAGAAGACCATTGTTCCACAGGTACTGGCTTGTAACACCATCCTGACTTTACCGCAGGCCTCATCCAACCTTACAACTTAATGCAGACTTCATGCACCGGGGGCAGCCAACTGCGGCTGTGAGACTGTAGGAGAGGGGGAGAAAATGGGAGAACAAGTGGGTGGTTTATGTGCCAGGAGGGAGCTGATCTACTGTAAGTTTCTAATGCGTTGAATTGATCTCTGTCTCTTCCCGCTGTGTTTCTGTCTTTCTTTCCATATTGCTCCACCGCCTCGCCCCCACACTGACACACGGGCACACCCACGCACATGAATTCCCCCTGAGGCAAACACTCCTCTGTGCTATTGGCTCCTTAAATTGCCTCTCAATTTTCAATTTTCATTTGGCCCCTTTGATTAGTCTCTCTGCTGGCTCTCCTTGTGCACTCTCTAAAACCACTAGAAGCATTGCCTGCAGGCAAATCAATGGCACACAGCCCCTGGAGGGCTGGTGGGGTGGGGGTGACTGGGTGTTCTGACCATCACCGCTTCCAACCTTTGCTGATTTCCTGCACTTCTTAATCAGGACACTACATTTTCCCCAAAATATTCAGTTTCTTCACTGTCACTGTGTCCCAAAGACCTAAAAAGACATTAATAAACGAATGCACTCTCTGTGAAGAACAAGGACTATCATAACGTGCCATATTTAATGTGTAACAATAAAGAAAAGGACTGTTTTATAAATGCTAAACTGGGGCACAAATGTAGCTCACTTTTAAGGCTAAGTCATAAATCAGACATATCTGCTGATAGCTGCTAATGAGCACATTGCCCTCACTTGTGCTCAGACCCAGAGCAGTGAGTGGCAAACAGGTCTGATGAGAAGTGCGCTGCTGATTAAGGTTATAGTCAAGGACACAGGTATTTCAACAAAGTCTCAGATGAAACTGTAATCTCACAAGTTTCTTTTGTGATGGTATATGCAGGATGAGGGGTCTTCAATTTCTTAAATTTTATACTCTTCACGTTGGTAATATGTTCATAAATGATGTTCAGTAATTTGTTAGTTGAGCAAATATTTGCTCGAATTAATGTTAGGAATATTTGGTTCTCTCTCTTTTCTTAATTTTTCATAAAGGTAATAAGCCCCTTATATAATATGTTAACCTTGTTATATTGCAATAATTCACATTGTTCATGGCCAACACGTGAGCATACCTTTGTCTTAATCATTGATTAGAGATTTAGAAATTTGCATACTGATCTTTGCTAATCTATTGAAAGTAGGTCCTGAAAACTTAAAACAATGAGCTCCAGAAAGCTTAAGTGTCATGTTGCTGTTTCTCATCGGGGTTGGTGGTAGCAGCCTACAGACCCTAACATATTGAATTCAGCTAATTTCCAAAGTATTGCTTAACTGAGCGTTGACTATCACCTCTGTGTCAGACCTCTTTGGCAGAAGCTGCACATAGTGTAGTGTTTGGCCAAGACCTAATCACTTGACACTATTCTCTCCATGTGACACTTTCCCAACTAAGGGTCCATTGCATACTTTTACAAGGACACTGTGTCTGCAGTGGTGGGAATACTAGTTAATGTGAAAAAGTCAAGTTCAACCGCACAGAATATCTGACGTAGAGAGAAAGGAATTTATCTCTGTCCTTGGAGGCCATAGTCTCTTTTCATGTAACAGAATGTTGTTTAGATGCTGCTGTTGCTGGAAAAAAAATGCATATGATTTAAGATTGTAGCACACACAGTTGGAGTGACTCATTTATCACATCTGGAGGTGTATGGGGAAAAAGCACCTTAAACGAGTGACACAAAAGGAATATCAAGCACAGAGAGAGGAGGTAATTTCTTGAGGAGTTTCGGACTCATCAACCTCTTTTCTTCTCATCACCCGAGCTCCACCCAGCGCTTTGTCCCTGCAGATACTCCTAATTACACAAGGGCACTGCCGTGTGTTTGCATGTGCGTGTGTGTGTCAGCCTCAAACTGGCTGTGTACATGTCTGAAATCCTTTTTAGTCTGTAGTTGTGTGTGTTTGTGACTTTAACACCTGAGAGGCACGACAGATTGATGTACTGCCATGAATCAAGAGACGCCTTTGTAAGGGATTGTGTGCCTCAAAGCTGTGATCAAGTACTCTGTGTGTGTTTGTGTGTGTGTGTGTGTGCGCGCGTGTGTGCATGTTTGAGCATATCCAAGGACAACTGTGACAGCTGTTTTGCCAGAGTGCTGTGCACAAGCTGTGTGGGTAAACTTTGCATATCCCAATTATTTTGCTTATAAATGTTTGTGTGTGTGTCTGCGCAAGCATATGTGTGATTGTGTATTCAGAAAGTATGCAAGTTGGCAATTTCAGACAGCTGAACCAAGTCATTACAAGTTTAGGTACATGGAGGATAATCAATGTCTTTATTTGTCTGTTCGTGGAGACTATGGGAAGGTGTGGGGAAGGAGCATGTATAGATTTTCCTTTGTGTGCGGCTATGATATGTTTGCATGCTTTCAGAAAGGATGTTCATTGATTGATTGTGCAGGTAGCCACTCTGGATGTTAATGATGGTTTCTATGTTCCAATGCCTTGGGGTAATTACAGCATGTACCATAAAAGCAATATGTCCCCACAGTATGTCAGCCTGACATAAGCCCACACATCCCCACCTGCCAGACTCAAAATAATCAAGTATGCAAAGAAGTTCAAATACGCTTATAAAGCCCAACTTTATGTGCATTTATTTCATTTCAAAGTTTCATTCATCGGTGCCATAACCTCCCATTCATGCTCCATGGTATCTTGTTTTTGCGTGGCCTTGAAGTAGCTCTCCGGTGAGTCCCATGGATCCATCAGGCTGGGTTCCCACAGTGATGCTGAGTAATGTAGTGATTATAGCTCCATTTAAATACCCCCCAGTGTGTTTTCAAGTGTATATTGTGTATTGTAATGTGAGTGTGGGCTCCACTAAAATACACAGTATGTGTTCTTATGCTGTGTATTCATCAATGAGGATTTCTGTGCGTTTGATGTACAGAATAAGAAGCCGCCTTCATACCATTGTTCACCTTAACAGCACCTTGAACACCATGAGGGTCAGCTTGTAACTCGACAGTTTGCTCTCCTTTACGTTAACATTATACTGAAGTTGTACGTTTTTTGGACCAACGTGAATATTGTTGATACCATAGTCCAATAATTGCCATTAAAAATACTTACCTAACACCATTGTCAGTGGAATCACATAATGACAAAATACCAGCTAAGTGTACTTGAGGCTTGGAGCTTTTTTTCTAAGCCACAAGAAGGTGTTTTTGATAAGTAACTTGGCGTTTCTCCCATCTTTTGCACACTGAAAGAGATGGTGCCAACACAGTTCCACAGTTGCGATGAAAATCTGCTGTACTCTTTTGTTACAAAAGCTCTTTGCTTGCAGTGCTTAATGACAGCTAAAATGGCTAAATCTTGTGTTTTTTAAGTTTCTTACATAACGACAAAGTTCCATCAATTTAGGCGCTAATTTGTTCCAAGATGTGGCTCCATATTTTGTTTAGACAGCCATAATGTGCAAACTGGTGGATTGGCTGCCATAACCTCCTTCGATTATCCTGACAGACACCTTTATAATGCTCAGAAGGGTCTGCAGAAGTGAAACACTTTTTAATGCAACTTCAATGTTAAAAATTTGCTAGCAATTTTTTTTGCCCGTTGCATGTTTTATAGGAGACGCAAGCAGTCTTCTAACATACATCTAATGGGTTAAATATAGCGTTATGCAGTTTTCATTTCTCTTGCGAACTAATATAGCTTTTTTCATCAAATATTTGCTCTGTTTATTTTTGGTCATATTTACACATACAGACAAAGGCTTTATACTTCATATGTTCTGTGAAGTATGACTTCTCTCCGTCGGATTAATAAAAAAAGAGTATTGAATATAGAAGGTCTATTTCCTCAAAAAGTCATTGGGTTACATGAAATCAAGTAAAAAAAAAAAAAAAAAAAAAAAAAAATTATATATATATATATATATATATATATATCAAAATCTAAATTAGTTTAAAATGTCACTTTATTGGAGACATCTATTTTATACAGATAGTTAGAATTAGGACTTTCTCCCCCAAACACCAGCATCAGTCTAAAAGTAAAATTGCCATATTTCAGTATATTATTGATTTATATGATGCTGCGGCCTGACAAGTCTAAATTTTAACTGACATAGCAGTGAGGGAGCACACACACTGACGGACTGTCACTCACTGTCTTCTTGAAAGGAGGTGATGATTTCAAGAGTAAGTGAAATAGGCCTATTGAACTTTCAACTATTGACTTCTTTGTCCTCAGAAGATCATCTTATTTACCCTCTCGAGCAATGCTATAAGAGGGCCGACATCTTCAGTAAGTTCTCCCATGGTGTTTTCTGGTTTTTACTCAATCCAGCAATCTGTAAAACTGAATTTTCTCTTGCTTTTCAGTCCAGTCACATGCCAGACTTTATATCATGAGTGCAGACAGCAAGCCCAGAGCCCTCATGGACCACCTGGTACATCTTACTTGGTACATTAAGAGATGCATTTAATATATCCAGTGTCATACACAGCATGTCTATAAATATATTTTTTTTCTAATGAATTTACAAGTACTGTATTCTCTTAAATATTCTTCAGCCTCCCTCCATTGGAAAAAAGACAATTCATTAAGAGTTATGAGGAGACATCTGAAGCCATAATCCACCCTGCAGGAATTCAGGCATATAACATTAAATGTCAGTGATAAATAGCATACAATTAACATAGAAATGCCACAAGAAAGACAATTTCTATGCTGACCACAAATATCCCACCTCTTTTATTTTAACAATACATTTATCTACTTCCTTTCAGCAGGTGGTTACATAAATCTGAGCTAATGACTGAACAAAATGAAGAAAGGAGGGTGAGGCGGAGGGGGAGGGAGAGCGGGGAATAAAACACCAGAGTGCCCTGCTTCCTTGTCCTTGTGCAGCTTTTTAATAGAGTCATAAATACATGAAGATGTCAAGTGGGCCATGATGGTGGCTGTGCACAGCTTCAGGGCTGTCATACATCCATGCGACATAGATACTGCACAGGGCAGGTAGACTGGAGGGCACGACAGGGCTGCAGTATCTCTGTGGGCAAGGTGGACGGCTACTACATCAATGTGCTGTATCTGCATCTGCTTTGTGAGCACACATAAATAAAGCTGTAACTCTACACAATGTGACATATATATATTCTCAAACACGTGTCTTCACTGAGTCACAAGAGAGATGGCTCATCCATCCAAACAAGACGTTCCCTTTGCACAAGCCCATTGTTTTCCCTATCCAGTTATCTCATGCTTTAAGGGTCATCAGGCATTTCAGAAAGTCTGGTTTGAGCCAGAGGTCTCTACGCTACCATCCCGACTTCCAAGTTGCTTTTGAAATAGTTTGAAGTTTTACTGCTAGATATTCTATGGTCTGTTAATCAGGATTTATGATTGGCTCACTCTATTTGTTACCATAAAAATCAACATGCATTTCCATTTTATACCAACAGGAAATGAAAACAGTATTTGCAGTAAATGTCTTTGTTAAGATTTATTTCTCTGCCTTGCCAAAGGTCTTTGTGGCACTGTGTCACCATATCCCTCAGTTTATTTGAATTTTAATATGGACACTAGTGACATCTCATTTAAAAATCAGCCGTACTCACAGTGGCACAGATATTTTTGGCTTTAAAAATATTTTATGTCTTTGCATTTCCAGTTCAAACACATCACATACTCAAAACTTGCTCAGAATTAGGATGTAGTATTGATTTGGGTATGAGCTTATTTATCTAGGTAAATGAAAACCTCAGCATGATAACAAGCATTAGGAGAACTTTGTGGTTTAAAAAAAAAAGAAAAAGAAAAAAGCAACCAAACTCAAAACTAGCGCAAAGGTGAACAGAAAGGAAAACAACATTTTCTTATTTTTTTGTGTGACATACAATTTCAGCTCTGTGCTCTAGTGGTTTGGTAATAAGCAGCATATTAGTGCTGCTGTGTCACAAAGGAAGCGCGAGGCTGTAATCGACCATCAAACAAATCTAAAAATTCAGTGACATTTCACAGCTCAATCAGTTTTGCCTCCGTCAATTTTCTTTTGTATTACAATTGAACCAAGTCGACTTGAGTGGCTAATTTTAGCAAAATAAGATGATTGCTCACAAAGGCAAGGAGGAATCTGCTCAAAATTAAATCAGACTGTCAGACAGAATGCTGTGATGAAAGACGTGCCTTTGCCTCTTTTTTTAAAAATCTTAACTGGCTTCACTAACCTGCTGACAGCTGCATTAAAAAGGCACGGCAGTTTCAGGGAGCAGGGTCTCACCATCTGAGCTTGGATGATGTAACGGGGTTGTGCATTGTACTAATATACACTATTTATATTGTGTGTCCTACAGTATGAAGTACAAAGCTCGGTGCTACAGTACGGAATAGCAAATGCATCTGATCTACTTCATAATCTGTCCCTTTGTCACTTGGCGTATCATAACACAAAGTAAGTGTATGCAGCATGGAGAGGGAGGTGGAAAAACAAAAAATCCTTGGCCACAGAAGGAGTGAAGAGACAAGAGCAGGATGCAGAAGCTTTTGACCGAGGAAAAGAGAGGAAGTAGTGTTTGTCAGCTTTTTATATTTTCATCCTCTAATCATCAAACAAACAAACAAGATTCAGAATATGAGTCTGGATTTTCATAGATGTGAGGTTCCTGCCAGGTCTGCTGCGACTGCTGCTCTGCCCACCCCCCCTTCCACCGCCTCCCGTCTCTCTGGGTGTCTGATCCCGGCTCAGACACTCACTCTGTGCTGCAATTTGTCTACAGCAAGTATAAAAATTTAACACATGGACTCACAAATCTCTGTACAAGCTAGGAGGCTGACTGTGTCTTTCATCGTGCTTGTTTGCTAGTTTTTTTCCCTATCATGTTTGTTCTTTGTTTTGGTTCCCCCTCTTTTTTTCTGCCTTCATTATCTCTGCTTCCCTCTTTCTGCCTCTTTCTTAGACTCTTCTCTTTTCCTAATGCTCGTGTACCTTTGAGACTGTACTCCCCGCCTCGCTTCATTTCCGGCTTCAGGCTGTTTTAATGCACCAATTAGTCTGTTTTCTTGACTCATACAAAAGTGAAAAGAGCAGGGGGGATGATTCTTTGAGACAAAGCAAATTCATCATTACCTTTTTACTGAGAGAACAAACATAAAACTAACAAACACGAAGCTAACGGGCCGTATGTGAGTGTCTTAGAAGGACTTGATGCCCTCGACGTGTTGAGACCAGATATTGACGTCAACCCCTGAATGCACACATGCAGAAAACCTCACCTTTGACATCAGTCTTGGCCAGGTGGAACAGATTTGATCACCCTTTGGCCCCCAGCAGCCTCCCACCTGCTGGGGTCAATGGAGTGTTGACCTCTGACACAACATGGAGGCTCAGAGAGTTTGGACTCCCTCACAGAAATATCTCATGGGCTGCTATCTAACAGAATCCTCACTGAGGTAAGTATGTTCAAAGCCGTGACCTGCCCCTCTCGAATCCCAGCGGATACCTTATGCTGCCATGAATATGGTCATTAATATTCAACAATTGCTTCCTTTTCTTTCTGAAGGAGTCTAGAGAGGGAAGGTTCCACCAGCTGTTCTTCACCACAGACTTAAAGAGGTGCCATATGCTCTCCTTTGCCAGTCCTCGGTGTAGGAAACCTGGTTATTTAAAAAGGTCTGTTGCTTCAAAGATTTTGAAAACCAGAATTTTACTGGAATATGTCTATAGTATGTGCATTTAAAATTGAAAGTAAATGTAATTAGAGTTACGTGTCTTCTGTATTTTCCCACCTATCTCTTCCTTTGATCAGGAGGGGCAAGTTTTCTGAAGCTCCGATGTCATTAGCTTTCAGAGGTTGCGGTTGCTAAGATAACCTTCAGGTTGGAGGAGGTCATTGGAAAATAAAAACTTGCTTCTTTTCCTCTTCAGGTACTGCATATGGGTTATAACTGAACACTGAAAAACACGTTTTCCCTTTAAAGCTGATCCACTCGAGATGCTCAGTTTCTTAAGAAAACCTCGATTCAAGCGTGTTTCTCTCCCCTAAAAATTCTTAACTTGAGCAATTATCATATGAAGGGGCATCAGAGAAGAACATCTTGCTGATGCATTTATCACCTATTCATTAAAATTATTTAGCATTTACCAGATTTCATTTAAATATAAATGATTTAGAAATAAATTACAAAGTTTTTCTTCTCCAGTATGTTCCACTTTCCTCTTTCTCTATTAAATGCTAGTTTGTCATTTGCGTAACAGTCCCCCTTTTCATGGCGGTAAGCAATGATTCATTGCTTTGTCAACGCAAAGTTGTTTCCATTAAATAAATTATGAAATTGTGAGTTCCTGTCTACCTGTTCCCAATCATAGCAGTTTAACAACTTGGTGCATCGATTTCTCATACAATCTTATGATTTCTCTTCAGCTCGTCTTGATGTTCAGTTGGGGTAAGGACTTTAGCCAGTAAATCTTCTGCTTGGTTATTGCTTAATGCAGTGCTGAACAGGATGTTACTTTTCAACTCTTACAACTAAAGTGTAAAGTGTGGCTGTAAAGTGGATTCCAGGTGCACAGGCTCAATTCCAGGTTTGGAGCAATTAACACACCTCTTAAACAAACTTGTTCTTGGTGTTTTTTTGCTTCTGAAAGATAATGAAATATATATTCAATGATACTGATGTTATTTAAAGTCCAACTCTAGCAGTTTAAGGCTAGCAGTTTTTAAAACCTATGCTGACTTAGTGTTTACATTTATTTCTCATGTGCATCCATACTCCTCATTGATCAGAATTTTTTCTTTAGATCTCAGACAAAGAAATGTTATCACTCTGTGAGGAAATATATCAAATCTAGACTAACAAGCACAGGATAAATTTATACCCCATCAGCTTCAACATTGGACTATTCAACCTCCTCAGAGCATGTTCTTGTGTGCATGCATGTGTGACCATTATTTCCCCATCATCAAAGCGCACTTTGACACAGGACAAGCTGGCAGTCTGTCACTTCCAAACTCCTGCAGGCCAGGTCAGGCGTCAGCCAGTGGAGGTGCCGAAAAAAGTGATGAAAGAGGAGGGAAAATTAACTGAAGCAAAGTGTTCGGGGACCCGTCATTCCCTGCAGTGTGTGTTGATACACTGGCCTAACCTTCACGGACAGATTTCACACTCTGCCTCACTGCTGCGCCCTCATTATAGTGCTTGGGCTGGTGTCTGGTCTGAGTGAGTCTTACATGTATAAAATGTAGCTCTTGGTTGAAAGAGTGCTTTAAATGCTCCAGTTGGCAGCAGTAGACTGATTCTGACTCTTAAATAGCAATACACTGCTGGAGAAACAATCATTGAACTGGCCCGTCTACAGTAATGGCTAGATGTCATACCTTAATGAGAAAATATGCCCAATATGATGTACAAATATGGTTTTCAAAACAATTACTGATCTTTCTTGAATAACCTTTAAGTATTTAGTTCTGATTATTTAAGGTTGGATTTTGTTGGTTGGAGTTGAGACAGGAATTGCTGTCCCGTTGTTGATTACTGGACTTTGAAAGGCTCCTTGATGCATAAACATTCAAACTAAATGAATATTAAGGTGCAGTTTAATTTGCTCTAGCTGCTTTTCAATAATACTGTATCAAACCTTCAACAGACCAGCAACTTAGACTTTTTTTTCCCTTCCTCTCTGCCTCCTGCCCAATGCATGCTCTGATAGGCTTTTTTCATGGCCAGATTGGAAGGACTTGGTACAAAGAATGAATGTTAATCAGTTGAATATACCTGAACCCACACTTTTTCATATCTGCACACACATACACACCCGTCATTTAAATAAGATATTAAGTGATTGCTATTGAGTGATTACTCCAGGAAGTGTTTCACTTTTGTGCAGCAGAAGAAGTGGAAAATTTATTGCTTGGCTTTTAATTAACAAAAAGCTGATAAGGTGTTCTAGGTTGGCTGAAAGTGTGTGTATGTGTGTGTGTGTGTGTGTGTAACTTTATGATGCCAGTGTTTGTGTGAGCTTGCTATTTAACCAGGCAGATCAGTTGGCAACCAAGTATTTACCTTAAATGCTCTCACCTCTCAGGTTGTCTTTAATATTTAAACACTGACATACTTTTCTTTTGATGCATTTATACCCATTAGCAATTACCATAGAGTTCACATTTGGATGTCTCACACACATATTTTAAGAATTACAATCCAGTAAGCCCACACGGTATGGATGTCTCTGCACACAAGGCAATCCAGGCTCTCCTGGTCTGTTATTCCCTGATGCTGGAACTAGTCAATCGGAGCAAGGGTTTGACTCTCTATCCTCAAGAAACTCTTGAAGACTGATTTATTTTGAGGACGCATCTTCCCATAACACTTTTAACACTGCTTGCACTTAGATGTAGTACTTGGTGCTTAAGCCACGGTCTCCTACTGCACTGAAGCTTTAATGATGTCTTTATTGGTTAGTTGCTGAGTAAAAGTGTCAGTGACATCAGTGCGCTGATGTCATTTAATGTAAATGTCAATACTCTGTGCTCTGTTTTCTATGACTAAAAGCTGTCTGATTTGACTTTGAATGCCATTTGCTGTTTGACTTTAAACTCAAGAATACCTGCAGGCGTGTGGACCCTGCTGGTTATTGTTAATTAGTTCGGCATCAATGTTAAATGAGCTAAGTAACTATGAAACCTTAACTACTTAACCTCGCGCTGCTCCGAATGCACCTTTTGGAAAATTAACCGTGGGTTTAACTGGGTTTTAGTGAACTCAGTGCAGTGGGTCAGATTCATGTTGTGTTTTATGTGTTGTTTGTTTCCACTCTGTATGTGCAGAAGGTCATATTTTTTGAATTGGAGCTGCATGTTCTTCACATTACAGTAATGAATATATTCAGAAATATATCCGTCTGAAAGAGAACTGCTTTATCCATTTTTCATCTGAATGTTTAGAATAAATGAAATTCAAAGGATACACCACCCATCCCCATCTGCCCATAAGACTGTAGAAGAACTTAAAGAGTTCACTTCAGAACTTTTTTAAAATTTGAAAGTTGAACGCTGGCTTCCATCAGGCATAAAAACAGATTTTCAAAGCAGGCGCGGACTGTATGAACTGAGTGTTGTCAGTAAGAGAAGTAAACTGTCTGAGATAATAAGGCAAAGATTATTCTTGTTGTCTCGTGGTGCAGTTGTTTCTTGCCAAAATATTTCTTGTAGTCTACACTTGATGTTTGGAGTTGGTAATGGCCGATTAAATCGGTATGGTTTTTTAAGATGTAAAAAAGCTGTATGTGGAGTTTAACAGCTAATGCTTGTGCTGAAAAACATTTAAAATAGTAGTTTGCCTTGAAGGCAGTTGTATAAACAAAAATAGGGTTTGAAATTGGAGTGAATGTTGGCTCTGGTTTGAGATTAAAATAGCCATTTATTTGAGTAAGCACATAGAGACGGATCAAATGCACAAGGGCCAAGGACGTTGTCTGAGGATTTGTTTTAGGAGTTAGTCGAGCGTGCTCGAGGGACTGAAGGTGTCCGTGGGAATCCTGGTTCCATCTGCGTGGGACTTAGACAGGTCCCAGATCTCTGACTGGATGACAGGCTTGTCTGTGAGCCAACCTTGGCCAGCTGAGATGTGGGTTGTGGTGGGGGGCCGGGAGTGGAGATTAGGGAAGTGTCAGGTTTTGACAAGGGCAGACGGGACAGCCAAGTGTCAGAGAATGGGCCTATCTCTGCCTCTTTGTCCAATGCTTTCCCCTGCTTTGTCTCCTGCCTCCACATTTCTCCACAATTTACTATCACATAAAAAAACCAAGACACATCAGTCAAGGTCTCAGGAATATAATGAGGAGATATTTGGCTTGTTCTGAGATTTTCCTTTTCCTTTTTCAAACTCTCTGTATACATCTGGCCAAGCAATAAATGTCCCTTTCCAAAAACTACTATTGAATTTATTTACAACTTTAGCTGCTGTGAGTCAAATTTGTAGCCGGATTTAAAAGTGACTGTCATATTTGAACTTTTTACTCCTAGCACCACTTGCATGAGAAATGTGATGCTAACTAATATTCCTACGATAAAAGCTCTCTGTAAAAGATTATGCAGAAATAAAAGTGAGGAGAAACACTGTTGTCATCAGTCATATTGTGTTGGCTTTTTCTATTTTCGACTGTGTGTGTATGCAGCTGAGATTAACAGAACATACATATGCACATTCATGTGTATGTGTGTTTCAATAACCGTGTGTATCAGCTATCTGTGTTTATGTCTAATCTCATCTCTCACTGAGAAACACAGAGGCAGGGGCTCCCCGTTAAGTACAATAAAAGTGATTAAAAAAAGACAGGGGTGGTGCAGAGGCACTGTGGAGCAGCTGCAAACCACCCAAAAAGCTGTAATTACTTTTCCCTTCATCTTTCCCTCTCTCCCCCTCTCCCAGAGTCTGATTACTTACCTAAGAGAAAATCTAATTGACACAGCAAATTGGCAAACACACTCTGAGAACTTCAGCACCAAGCCAGTCGATCCAGACTAGATAATTGGGAGAAATATACCTCCACACCTTTCTGGGTCTTTGTGGGAGGGTTTAAAAGGGGATGTGGTATCTGTCTTTTCAGACCGGTGATTAGAATCAAATAGAGTCAGTAATTACAGATTGGTGCACCGCCGGGAAGGCTAAAGACCTAGAAAGAAACGGGGTGAAGTTATTTGCGAAGCCTTTCTTCACTTCGCTCGGTGAGGCACAGAGTGTGTTTGCTATTTGGAACTCATTTTTATGTTTGTTGACTACCTTTGGAAGAACTTTTGTTGCTGCAAACTTCTTGAGCCACCAATTCAGATCCAAAATTTAAGACTGCACTGCCTAATATCATATATGGTCTAAGACACGTCAACATATTGCAGTTGCTAATTCATGTCTGAATAGATCTTTTCATGTTGAGTACGTTCCTTTCCTATAGTCTACATCTTTTATTGAAGTGCTCTTCCTTTAAATATAAAGTGAACTCCATACGATGTAGCCAATACAAAAAGATGAGGCTGGAGCAAACAGTGTGGAATGAATGTATCAGTGGATTAATGTTAAAGAGATGTCAGGTTAAAATGGGCACCTTCACCTCTTTAACTGTGTGCTATTTGTCAGAAAGTCACTGATATATGAGCAACTGATGGTGAAGCATGAGCGAAGCAGCTGATTCAGGTGTGCCTGTGCTGCATTATTTTATATAAATAGCTAAAATACATATGTTACATCATGGTGTACGAAGAAAACGGAAAATGTTCCCCTCAGAAAGTAAAAGGAAACATTGCTTCATGAAGAGCCTTTACTTTCCAGTAGTTTCAAAGGCAGCAATTTGCACACAGTGCCACAATGAACACAGCATAAACTGCTAAAAGGCTTACAAAACAATTTGGAGCTCAAATGCGATGAAATAGTGTGGCATCAACAATGCATCACACCCAGCAATACCACCGAGTGCGAGTGCTTGTCATTTAATTTGTATGATGAGATAGAAAAACACTTGGAGCGGCTTTTCTTGTGTCTTACCATGTATCAGACTCGCACAACTTCATAGTGCAGGAGAGGCAACAAACGATACTCAGGAATTATCCTCTTAAAAATATTATTGCAATCTTTGTATCTGCAGAAAAAAACCAACCATAATTAAAATTTATAATGTGGCAACTTTCTCCAGGGAATTAGGGTTGGACTGAATATAACTGAACAATTTGTTATGTATTCTCTCTGTTTTCTATAAAACAACTCAAGCACCATTCAGACGAGATGAACATTAGAGGGAGAGGAGAGCAATAATATATTCACAGTGCTCCTCTATAATTTAACTCATCCTTTTGCGCAGCATTTAAACCATTAGGAAACTACAGGAGAAGGTCTGTCTGAGACATGGACATTCAGCTGCACAAAGCCGAGCAAAGGCCATAATAAATGTAATAAATGTCTGTATATAAATATCAAACCATGGAGAAAACACATTTCTTCTCATTTTTTGGAGTGTACAGCTTCCCCAAACTGGTATTGAAGCTGATGTTCTGTGAGAAAGAAAGATATTGAACATCTTACCATTTTTTGTTTTAGAAAAGGTCAGTGTGTATTATTTGAACTGTTGTTTCTGCTGTCTCTGCTTGCTAGCTGTAGTGTTAACAGCCCAATCACAACTATAGGATATCTGTCTGAGGTTCACTCTACATTATCTCATCATAATGATGAGGTTTTCCTCAGTATGAGTAAAATAGTCCAGTGGGAGATGGCCATAGTTGTAGCTCTAGTTGTAACCATAACCAGTTCAGTAATTCATTTTAATTTGACTTCATAAGGTTTAAAAAGGGAAGCTAAAATAGCATATATAATCCTGCGTCTGACATAGCAAGCATAAAACTGAACTCTGCACAAATAAAGATGAAAAATAAATCAATACAGTTTAGATGTCACCCTTCATCAAGGTTATGTTATAGTCCTCCTGGAGCATTTGACCCCTGGTTGCTCCCTCTGTCCTATGACGGAGCAGTAGAGCTTAAGGGGGGGTCAGCCCGGTCGGCGCAGAGGTCTTGTGCCTCCCCTTTCCTCCTCCAAACATGTAAGAGCTGTGGCAGGCAGGCTCCTCAGGGCGATCTGCCCAGCACAGTGACCCCGCTGACAGAGAGGGAGGCAGAAGTGCAGCTGAAAGATGAAGGGGTAAAAAAAAAAGAACAAGGAGTACGTGTTAGGGAGGAAGTCAGAGTGACAGAGTGCTTGTATGTGAGAGAAAGAAAGGTAATGGATGGAGAGACAGAGAGAGAGAGAGAGAGAGAGAGAGAGAGAAAGCTGGGCAGCAGGGAGAGAAAGTGAAAATGAGACAGAGATGGAACAAGATGAGTACAGAGTACAGAGAGCAAAAACATAAAGAAAAGTGACAGAGAGGGAAAGGTGTGACAACTGGAGACTAAATCCAGAGAGACAAAGGACTAAAAAACAGAGACGGAGAGTGAAGCAGAGCGCAGATGGACAGTAGCTGTGACTGCTGCTGCACAGAACAGCCCTACAGGCCATCACAAACCAGTCCTCTAAATGCCAGCCCAGTCAGGACCACCCTGGGAAGCCAGCAAGATCCCCCTGGGACCTCCAGGAAAGCAGATAACAACTGACGTGGGAGAGCGGAGCTGAGCACACATAGAAACACAACATTGCCTCTTTTTGTTCTCCAGGAGTGAAGATGTCTGGGTTGGTTGTGTTACCATGCCTGAATTTGTTCCCTCATCTGCATGGGTCACAGTCTGTTTCCAGACTCAATATGTGCACGAGTTTTCTTCAAAAACTTATTCTGTGAGACTTTGTGTTTCTTAGACAGGCTACAACTTGGGCGGCCCAGGGTGATAGTAAAATGGCCTCATTCTTTCAATCTCTTACTAATGCAGAGATGAGAAGAAACGAAAACTGTCCAGTCGAGGGAGCTGTCAGGGAGCATGCAAAAGAAAGCAAGGGAGAAGAGGAGATGGTGTAGAGATGGAGAAACAGATATAGGAAACAAAGAAGAGAGACAACAAACTGCCATCTCCCTGTCCAGCGGTTGGAGACAAAGGAAGAAATTAGAGCCATGGGGAGAGTGAGACGGAGGGGAAAAAAAAGGAGGTGAGCGGGAAAGAGCAGTCTGATTAATTGAGACAGAGTCAACTGACCGCAAGTCATTAAGCTGCCACTGGGCTGAGCGCCAGTCACTATTCATTCACTTCACTAGCACTCTCTGCTCCTCCGCTCTGAGCCCCATATCATCCCTGCGTCACCTCGCTGCTTCTTTCACACACTCACTAGCACATGGGCGTAATTCCTTCCAGACAGGAGGCTGTTCTCAAAAAGAGCTTTTGCCTTCATTAGGCATCCACTCGGAGGGATGTCATTTGGGATGGCTGCTCTTGAGTGTGGGATGACAAATGAGGATTGTGTCATCGCGCCGAGACCAAAAACAATGCTGTGAATGATATACAGGGGGTGGATGACATAATGCAAGCTTTTTTCACGCACGGAAAATGGAATCAGTGCTGATTGGTGCTAGATATTTGTGCAAGGCAAGTGATTTTTAGAATTCATGCATATTCCTCCTCTACACAATCCCATGTTCACTTTGTATTTGTGACATTCCCATTCTTGTGTGAGCATTGTTATAGAGAACTGGGATGATTTGGAAGTTATTGATGCCATAGAAAAGGAGTGCTTTCATCTCCCACACAAACTGCCTGAATGATGATCAAATCATCATGTAGTTTCTGTAGCTGTGTAATTTATTAAACAGTGTAAATGTTCAAAATACATTTACAGGTTTAATGTTCACAACTTTTAAGATAGAAAAAATCTGTGAAAATCAGTTTGTTATTACGTTGTTGAGGTCAGTAAATACACAGCAGTTACCAACCAAATTACTATGGACAATTAAAAAAAAAACTGATTGAAAGAGAATAACAAACAATAAAAACAATAATAAAAATAATAGCCACGTAAAATCCAAAATAAAATCAACATCTCAGCTGAAGTGAAGGCCAATGAGAACAAGTGGGTTTTTAGACTTTAAAAATGAACAGTGAGGATGCCTGGTGAATATGGGTTATCTTGACCAACTTGGGTCAACGTTGACGTTGGAACATTTACCAGCAGCCAGCTCTGTTCACAGTTCTGACTTTTAAGGGAATGGTGAACCTGACCAGAGTTTTATTTTTCCTACTTTGTCACAGTTAAGTGCTCCAGAAAAGATCTGTGGTTGGGAGGTAGTAATCAGACAGTACCTGCTGCTTTTATTATTCAAACATTGTTACACCTGTAAGTTTCACTGTCATCACTGTCATTACCGGTCTGATAATGCTTTACTACAGCTGGTCCTCCTCTCTCTTGTTCCGCTCCTCTCAGCCCAACCAGTCAAAGCAGACAGCCTCTGAGTCCACTTTCTTAAAGAAATTTCTTCCTTTAAAAGGGACTTTTTTTCTCTCCACCATCATCACGTGCTCGGTGATGAAGGGAACTGTTGTGTTTGTCAGGTGTGCACCTTGTTCTATTGGTGTTGGTGTTGTATAGATAAACTTGAACTGCATTGAAATATATCTTTTCTCCCCTTGGTAACTTGTTGAGAGGAGTAAATGACCCAGAACAGAAAAAACAAATAGGTAGATGTTAGGACAGCTTTAGTGACTAACAAGTGCTATCATGTTCCCAGATGGGTAGCATGTTATCTGTTAGCCTGACAGTCTTCACCAGTCAGCTATTCCTTTATATCCCCAAGCCTGTAGAACTAAATGTTCGATGAGGACACATAGATGAATTTATCTGCTCCATTTCCTTGTTTAACCAGATATATATACCATCAAATCATGTGTGAGTCAATCTAATTTAATGTGAATAGCTGCAGTGAAGCACGTGTCAAATGGTTACAAACCAACTGGAAAAGGGACTTATCTTGAGAAGCAATGGGAGCAGCTCAGTCACATCAAACTGACAGTTATTTAAAAGGTTCCTGTGAATGAGCACAT
Source organism: Remorina albescens (assembly GCA_034769265.1). NCBI lineage: Eukaryota > Metazoa > Chordata > Actinopteri > Carangiformes > Echeneidae > Remorina > Remorina albescens. Next base: position 7,207,375 of record CM068493.1, read on the forward strand.
TTATGATTTATTTTATTTTTTATTTAATCAACATTTATAATAGATTTCAAAAGCGACAAAAGGAGGCCGGAGCACTTCATTACACAGTGACCTCTGACAGATATTAATGGTTAATGTGTAGCAGTAAGAGCTTTAAATGTTCTTGTTCAGCATTTTAATTAACGTACTCCTTTGGATTCAGTTGTAGAAATAAATGCTGTTATAATAACTGCTGTGAGTCAGCAGATCTACTGCAGTTGTTTAGTTTTTTTCAACGGGCCATATCGTATTCAATTGATTTGTGTATAAAACTTCCTTTTCTAATAACTTACATTTGCTGCAGATAATTGGATACAAAAACATTTCTTTTGTCATTTTAGAAGCGTTCATGAAGTGACATCATCAGGCAGGTTCATTTTCCACATATTAAGTAAGTAAGCAGTAAGTTCTTAACAGTCCAGTTTAGTTCACTGCTGGCTGTGAAATTAGTCCGACAGAATGGTGTGCAGACAGCGTTCAGTTATTGGGGCGGGTCACACACAATCAATTTAGTCCATTTGGATAGTTTTCAATCGGAGACTCCTGACAAGGCTAAACAGTGTCAAGGAGATGTTAGCTGAAGTTTTACTTTTGCTTTGATTACAGCCATCTGTGCTCTTTGAGTGAGTGTGAGTTCACGTCTCTTTTCTCTTTGTGGACTTGAATTCAATGCTTACGAATCTCCTGCAGTTCATTTAGTCAGTTTCATTTAGTTGATTGATGAGCTCATTGCCACACTGAAAGTAGAAAGGATAATAAAGAAGTAGAATTAAGAAATTCTCACTCTTTTTTGTTTATTGTTTTTAAATCAAACGTCTAATGAGACTGTCCTCTAAGCCATTATAAAGCCTTGTGCAATAAACTTGGTATTTTGGGTACATACTGTAGATGTGACATGGATTCAACTTTTTGAGAATGCGATGCAGCTGTCACCATAATGACATACTCCGGTAACAGTCCTCACTGTATTTACTGTTTCTTACTGTATGTTCACAAAGAAGCTGAAAATTTGACAGAATGCAACCAGATTCAAAGTCAAAGAAAAGAGGCCTTCAGACACAAAGATGCATTCTTGCATCTTTAAAATGTTTATGCCACGTTGGAATGGATGCATACACCCATGTGCATGTGCATAGAGACTTTCGAATAACGGTGCTCGTCACTGAATATTTAATGCGTTCTCAGTCTTTTCCCGCTTCTCTCTCACGCTCATGGGAGGATACCACTTCACCCGCCAACTCAACATCAGGTTCATATGACAATTCCATCTCCAAGTATCTTCTACGTACCTCCTGACTCTCATACTTGTCTGCACAGCCAAACAATGAGGGAGAGTGGGAGGAGATCTTCTCAGTCTGAACTAAATGATATGCAAATGTTCTGAAGTTTTGTCACCTAAAGGCTTGTAAGACACAAAGCCTTTTTAGGTGTGCACAGACACACAGGCATGTCAAGCTTTGTGCTGTAACTGACTGTCTTCCTCTGTTTATTGCCTTGTGAGATCCAGTCCTGTTAACACGTCCATCACCTGCTGTGACAGGACTGCTTCTATAGATCAGCTCCAGTTCTGAGGATGTCATTTGGCTCGATATTCTTCGGTCAGTGCACTTCACTGTATATCTGCGGGCGACTCTTGGATGGACTAGCGTGAAATTAGGTATACATTTATGTTTATCTGTTTTTCTGACATCTCATGACATTAGTGTCAATGTCAAAGGCAGTTTGATCGTTGTTTGACAATTTTATTGTTGTTCAATGATTGTGCCCAATTTTATATATTATTAGTCATTAACAGCAAGAGGATTGTGCACATTGGCATTATTCAATATTCCATATACATCCATATTTACAATAAAACAAAAGCAAAAAACAAACAAGAGTTTATCCCTCACATAGTATAACACTCAAAATGTCAGAACCTTACTTTTTCACCGGAGCTACACTGCAGTAAAGCCGGTATGAACCACAACGAAGTAAGGAAATCCCTTTCCTTGTGTACATTTCAGTGTAATTCTTTAATATGCAAGTGTATGTGTCTGTGTGTAGTTCTGCGCAGCGCATGTTCAGGCGAAATTCAGTATTGGTGCCTCTCAGTGTTTTTATGCGGTACGGTGTGTCTACTGCAATGCTGCAGATGTGTTTTGGCCTGCCTCTCCATGTGTCATTGCTGGGTGTAGGTGTCTCATTACGCTGTAGTAGCTTGTTCTCCTGTCTCCCATCCACCACCCCAGGAGTGGATCTAGTTACTGGCTAATGGCCCTCACCCACCCCTGTTCAGCACTGGGGACAACCTGACCCAGCTCAGCGCTGCTGTCTGAGTCACGCTATCCCAGTCCAACTGGGGGCGTCTTGATGGCGCAATGTTCCTATCAAATATTCTATCGCTTCTAGTTTACTCATATGGGTTCTTTGCGAGAAGTAAATTTGCACGTTATTGTATGGCTATAAGATGTCTCCATAATCCTGTTGTTTATCCTAGATCAGTCATCAAAACATGAAAAAATAATTTTGTAATGAATCCTTGATGTTCCTCCACAGTTTCACCCACTGTTTAAGAATGTTTAGCCCTCATACAGCAGCATTCAGGAAGACACTGACGCAGGCATTTAGACAAACAAAGCCTCAGCAGTCTAGATACATTATCCCTCCTTCTTTGTGGCTGCAGCTTTTATTGCTGTTTACATAGCTTATTCAGACACTGACAAAGCAGAGTGACAATGAAACTGATGTTTATCATTAGAATACCTAACAACATAATATAAAAAGAGTAAAGAAAGCAACATAGGAAATATACTTAAATTAATTAAAATAGAGCACTTATAAGAAGCTGTAATTAATCTGTTTTTATATCAAAAACAAATATTTAAATGACCCATTCTGACATAACCAAGCTTAATGTATTTTCTCATATTACGGCAGATTCACATTCACTCCGAAAATAAAGTTTAGAAAAAGCTTTGTTTTGTGCACTCACTGACCCTTTTAAATCAGTCACACTTAAAAACACTTTGCAAAATGTCACCCAGCACCTTGGGTCCAGGCTGATTAACTTTGCTGGAGTGCATTTTACATTACAGAAATACATTAAAACTTAATAATTTCTCATTGAAATATCTTGGGTTATATAATATGGCATTTGCAATGCAAAATCTGTGGGAGAAAAAGAAGCCTGTTTTCAACAAGGGTAAATGCTTATTCTCAAAATGCTCTAATAAAGCTATTTTCTAATGCATGTGCATTAGGCTTTAGACCTCTGTTCTCAGTCAGTCCAGTCAATGCACTCATAAGACCGGTCCAGCTTCATGTCAGTATCACAAGTTGCTCATGTGTACTACCACGCACAGCCTCGCATTCATTACTTTATTTATCTTACTGTACAATGTTGGTCACAGCTGAGAAAAAAAGTGTGTTTTTAGTTCTATGTGTTGTTCGGCTTTTTCTTTTTATCAGTTAGTAATAATTCTGATTTCATGCTGCACACAGTGAGCCACTGTGACAAAGGCACTGAATTTCCTCTCACTGCTACATGATAAAAGTCCCTCAATGTTTTTGCCAATAGCTAGATTTGATTATAGCACCATCTTTCAGCTCAGACCTGATGATAAGAGGGGGCAGAGTAAACGGTGAAGCTGGTATCAATCAGACAAAACTAGACTGGATCACACACGATCATAACTTTAATGCTCTAACGGCTTTATTGTGGTGTAGCACAATAGCCACTGGTCCAAACATTGTCAAGAGATATGTCTTTTAGATCCTTCTAATGAAAATGCCTGGGTGAATGAGATTGGACTAAGACAATGCTCATTTACTCTCTCTCTCTCGCAAACACACACCAACTAATTCAAACATTTAGCACAATCAATGTGTTAATTACACCAGGGCTGAGGACAACAGTGAGTATAACTCACCTAACCTGCCTCTGTGTCGGTACCACCCAACCAGCCTTCCCATCTCATAGGTCTGTTAACAGACAAACAGAAGTGATGTGCTTCATCATGAGCCCTGACTTGTTCTTCATCCAGACAGTTTTGAAGAACTAGGAGAATTTTGTTTTCTGAATGTACTCTTTGTATTTGTATCATGTTGCCTGCTGCTTCGTTCTCACTTAAAATATATTTCACAGTCCTTCCACCTTCTTACTAATAACCTATGTCAAGCCACAATAGTCACAAGTCAGGTTTTTATACCAAACTACATTGTCTCTTTTTCCTTTTTCATAGTTTTTAACATCTTAACAGGTGGTATTTGACAACACATCCAGAGGTGATAAATAAAATGAGAGAGCAATCTTACTCATCTTTTCTCCAGTTCCCTCATTAACGCAGTACAATAACTTCTCTCAGCAGCTAATGACGACTTATTCCATTATCATCTACATGATGTAGATCCACAGCACAGCCAAAAGGCATAACCAGCACAGGCTCCTTTATTTTCTTTGATTCCTTGGCTCAAGTGGTAAGACTTGTGTGTTTAATACTTCGACGAGTAGTCAGGACCCCTGGGCAAGACTTCTAGCCAGCTCTCTCCTCGCAGTAAAGCTCTTTGAAATGAAATGAATTCCCCCTGCTTCAACAGCCTGAGTTAATAGCTAACTAATAAGGACTGAGGAGGATGTAGCAGAGCAAAGATGTGTCAGGATAATAAATCAGCAGCAGAGTTATGTTTGCCTTAACCAGCACACAATGTAGTTTCTCTCTTTCATTGTCTTTCTGTCTTTGTCTCCCTTTCTCTAATCTCTTTGGATGCCCAGAAAAATTACTATTTCCCACATACAACCATTTTACAGCGTTTTTGGTGTAACCAAATGGTAAATTGGAAGAGATTTTATCAGCACAGTCCGTACCATCGCTTTCCTGGGCTGTGTGCCAAGTTGGCATTTTCTCGCAGGAATGTTAGGGATAATCAGCCCCTGGAATCGCTGACTCACTGGTCTGACTCACTGGTGTGCATTGGTGAACTACTCAAGACTTATTTACACAGAAGATAATGTTTATTCAACCTTAATTTCAGCAGGCAGGCTCACTGAGATTAAAATTCCTGAGTTATTAGTGAATAAGTGTGCAGTTTACAACAAAAACTAATAGTCTATATCAGTGATCCAAATGTTGTTTGCAGTTTTCTCTGTTCCTCTGTTTGAGGACCAGAGTAATAATCTGATGGCTCCATTCGTCACTCGTTTTCAGTCGCTGCCTGAGATGATGGACTGAAGCTTTTTCTGAAGACACTGCGGGTTTTTTCACATTTCTGGCTGGCAGCTAGATAAGAAGATTGGTGTTAAGTTAAAATGTAATGTTACAACCATTAGCTTCTTCATTTAGCTTAGTTATGTCAATATGAATATTAATCTACTCATTTGAATCTTTGCAAAAAAGAAAAAGTAAATGTATATCACATACTAGTATACAAGTGTAAGAGATGTGGTAGAGACTGGCCTCTTTGGCTCCACTCTCCATCTTTTGGTAATTTAATTTCTCAGTCAGTCTCTCTCTTTGTATCATCCATTCCCAATTTCCCTCCTTGTCTTATTCTCTCATTCCCCCTCCATCCCCTTGGTAAAGTATTTTGGAATCATTTAGATGAAGTTCTTGCCCCGTGTGTTGATCAGTGATTTGAAGGTCACAGGTGGCTTAATAAACGATGAATGGCTTTTAATTAAAGGTGTAAATTTTCACTAAGCGGCCATTAGGGCTAGGAGCCGAAAGACAACAGATTAATTATTCAGATGCCTGCCAGTCTCGATTTGATTAATCGGCAGCAGACACTGAACAAGTGCTCTGAAATTATGACGAACTAGTGATAAAGACTTGAAAGTTAAAATGCTGTGGTTTTTTTTTTTATGATAAAACAAGGCATAAATGTAATTTTAATGAATGATGTGAGAGCACATTCTGTAGGGTCAGTGTGCACACAATATATTCATACTTATACTATAAAAAAGGTGAAAGTTTTCTATCACAAATTCACAGTTTTGTTTGCTTGGCCTATTGTATCTCTTGCTACACTTGCTACACTGGGCTTTGTGTGATTGGTCCACTTGGTAAACCACATGGATATTTTATCTTTTGCTTACAGCTCCTGTACTCTATTTCAGTCACATTTATTTTAACAAACTTCTGCCACACAGGAAAACTTTGAGATGAGATTGTTTTATGGAAAGTAATTGGGGGAAAAAACAGCTGCAGGCTCAAAAGTTTGAAAAGTTAAAGTAACTTTTCTTCATGGTCGTAGTACAGCAGAGAATGGATCCCACTTGCAGAAATGTTAATGTTAACTGCTTGCCAACACCCTATTTCTCACTATAAAATATGTCTTTCACCACCACACACACACACACACACACATTCTGGGTAACTATTTAACATGAATCTGGTTAATAGAGGATCTAGTTCCTTTACATAAACCTTGATATATGTAAAAAAAAAAAAACTAAACAAAAACCATGAGATCCAAGACACTCTGACAAGGCATCTGTTGCATCCCAGTTGTAATGCATGCACTAACAAGGTTTTCAGAGCTTTTCTTGAAGAGTAGTGATAGTGTGAGCTTGCTTTTGATGGACCACGTCCACACCAGCGCTGTCTGTCACCATCTGCTCTGATTCCTGAGCCGTGCTCTTTGTCAGAGCACACCTCTGACTGGATGCCTGCTGTCTGGGATTGTCAGGTATTGACGAGAAGCCAAAGTAGAGAGTTGTTTGTAATCCATGTAAGGAATGCAGGAAAACGTTGTCCCATTTTTCAATCGTGTGCCCAGTGTCCATGTATGTGTGAAGAAGAAGAGAAACCTAAACCTCAATAACGGGGAGAGGAAGAAAAAAAAATCAAATCCTCTGTCCATTAATGCTCTTTTGAGAGCAGTGATTCACACTCCCCATGTTAAGAGGGCAATAAGTGGCAGAAAATACAGGCAGCGCTGTCAAGCTTGTTGTATAAGTTTTCATTTATTCAAAAAGATATATATATATATATTCTTCTTTTGTTGTATAATCTGCTATCCCGTTCCGTGGAATGAATTCATAAGACCTTTAACAGGTTGAATGTCATTATAATCCCTCGCAGAAGCATTCATGAAAGGTGGCGTTTGTATTCAAAGTCAAAGTGCATTCACCATCCTTGAGTTGTATAGAGGAAATCCAGTTGTCTCTACTTCATTTAGGTAATAGACAGATAAGGAGGAGAGGAGATTAAGGGAAGGGGATAGAAAAAGAGGGAGAATTGTAAGATAAAAAGTAACCTCTGGGGATTAGAGCTTTCATACAGTATGCCTACTGCAAGTTAACCATTTAAATATTACTTTACCTGCTAATATTAGTATGAACTGTGCCCATGTATCTGTGTTCATATTGATGTAACCCGGCTAGGGCTCTTTAATGCACACTCACTGAGCTGCTGCTGCTGCACTTATTAGCATATTTTAGAACAATCAAGTGGCAATGAAGTTACAACTGCCAACTTTTCTGCACTGCAGTTAAACACAACACAGGCAATGCACCAGTTGTGTTGTCCTCCATGAACAAGCGTTGCTCCAAGGATGTTTGACTTTGTTCTGACCCAGGGCTCAAAACTGAGCTTTATGATACATTTGTAAACACAATGCTGAACCCCATTTCAGCCAAACGGAACAATAGCAGACTGTACTCCCAAAGTGAACACTGTAAGAACCAGTATCACATAAAGAAAAATATGTTTTATTGACAAATACTGAGAGTTGCTCTTTGTCTTTGAAGCCTCATTATTTCGACTCAACTTAACAAATTCTTATTGAAGATGTCAGTGGTTTTTATTCTATTTTATTTTTTCTTCCTTCAAACTAAATGAAAGAATGCCTGTTCTCCGGAAGGTAGCGTTAAAAAGCCAGCGTTTTTTTGTTATTCTCTATTTAAAAACCTTGGAGCACTGCCATAGAACAAGATAAAGATGTAGAGAGAGAAATTGAAGTGGCTTTTGTAAAGTGTGTACAAATAACAGCGCTGACTGATACAAGGAAAACTCCACATGATCTACAATATAAAACCTGGTATGTTTGAAGCAGCCTCATTTCATGCATTCTTTTTCCCTGTGCTGCCTTTTCCTCTCTATATGCATTTCTGCTCTGAATTTATTTTCAAATTTATAGCAAGATTAAATAAAGAAAAGAAAAAGAAAGCAGGAGGGTAGGAAAGCTGAATTATTTGACAATATTTTAGCACAGGTCACTGCAGGTGTTTTTACGGCCAGACAAAAGGTAAGGAACTAAAATCTGATCAAAATTAGCTGCTCAAGATGTTTTCTGATTTTTAATCATCCTAAACTTGACTTAAACCATTTCCAATGTACAGAAATCAATAGTCCCCTCTTATTCTCTGCAGCTGTCACTCTAAATAGTGGAACATGTTTGGAAGTTTGAAGCATTTACGAAAGAATATCTGCAGATGCTTTTTTTTATCAAACCAGACAGTCTTACCACCTTAAACACCTTGTTATTTCTTTGTGAAGACAAACAAAGATGATGATACACAATATTCAGAAAACATCCCTCATCCCGATGAGCTATGTCCAGTCATGGCATGACAATTGAATCTGTCACATCGCCACTAGAACTCATCGTTGGCCCCAGGTTTGTCTCCTCATATCAAAGGCCGAAATGATAAATTTACCAGCTGATTGGCTTAAAAAATCAAGACCCATATCACTTGTGCTCCATCTCCACTATGAGGTAATATTGACGTTTTGCTCAGCCTCAGATCAATGGCTTGTCATGGCTCATTAGTCCAGGTGAAAGTGCTATTTGCTTTGGCTGTTGTTGTGGGGCCTGTATCATCTGCGACCATAGAGCGTCTCTGTTACGCATGCTAACGATGCAGCTCTCATGGGTGTTCTGTCGCAGCACAAGGTCAGGGGGGATATCACTCAGGTCTTGGATTAACTGCCCTCTGGAGCTTTTTCATCTTTGTGAAACTGAGAGTATACGGGGGGGGGGGGGGGGGGGGGTTGTTGTGTGCCCCTCAGGATCTGACAATGTAATTTCAAAGCTGTGGTCAGCAGCTCCTTGTCCAAGGTGAATGTTTAGGAAATAACCTGGCAAAGTAAGATAAATTCTCCAATTTCTCTTTTCCATTTCAAACTTCTCAAGAGGATGTCCCTTGGAGGCTGCACAAGGCTTGTATGTGTCTCATGTCTGAGGAACATACACACGTCAATCTATTGATTGCTTTGCTTTAAAAATATGAAATGGGAATTGGGGCCCTCTGTTCTTTGTTCGTGAACGTCTGTATTGTGTAATATGAGAAAGGAAAAGAGTTTCGGTAGTGGATCAATCCTTCTTAAAGGATCAAGTGTCAAACATGAAAGAAATCATAGGTACAATTTCACAAAGAAACTATAACGCTTCCTTTTCTGTATTTCTTTTGTTGTTGTTTGTTTGACATCTTTTCATTTACTTTAAATAATGAAAAGCCAACAGACTATAAGAGCTAATAAATCTAAGGATTTCAACATAGATTTCACAGATTTCTTTATTGATGTTTTGATGTCTTAGAGCTATATTTTCCTTTTTATCAATTTGAAAGAAAACCTTGGCAGACCATGAGTTGACATGCTTGAACTAACAACAGAACCAACTGAATTATTTGGGAGGGTTTTTTTTGTGTTTCAGAAATGATCAATGGCTCATCATGATCAGTTTGTCTAGCTTTTAAGTTTTTTGTTTGATATTATTATTTGCCAACAAATCTTATTCAACAGTTGATAAATATATTCGTTTTCTGCATTTTAAAAAGGAGATATTTAAGTCACACAGGATGAGGTTTCCAAAAAAAGCTTTAGCTAAATGGTTTTCTGTGAACAGATTTTCCTGTTAATACACTAATAATTTGTTTCCTCCTTCCACATCCATTGTTCCACTTTCCCACAGCCTCTGTGCTCTTTAACTGTATGTGTTTGATTACCGTGACGCTTTGATAAGACTGCCTGAATACTGTATTTGATTACACCGTAGTGTGATAGCATCACTGTGTGTTGTATACAGCTGGGCATGCCCCGCTCTGTCTCTCTACTGTAGCACTGTCCAGATACCTTGATACATGTATACCTTTTCATGCCATAGCTGCAAAGAAACTCAAGATAAACACACACCCACACTTAACAGTCAGATGACTGACCTTTTGACAGATAGTGAAGGCATCTGGACGATTTAATTAAGCTATTTCCCTTAGAGATCAACTACAAATAAAAAACCATGAACCCATCAGAAAATAAAAATAGCACATATAATACAATAAATTATTTCTAAATGGTTGACGTGAGTTTGATCACTCACTTAATTGTCATTATACCATTATACCAATCTTCTTTGCAGTACATTGATTGATTCTATTAAAGCTAGTGAAGGTAGTTAAGATAATCAAATAGTTCTCCTGTATATTGATTATATATTGCTGGTAAATAAAAATAAGCATTTCTGCAACAGAAACATGAACTCTGTTTGCATGATGACGTTCCATCTAGTCAACATTTATCCTCAGTGTTAAATCATGGGTTATCATGTGGTTTATCTTTTAGGTAGTCGTGATGGCTTCAGCGGGCTTTGTTTAGCTGCATTGTCTGACTTCGTAGAAACATGCAGACCGGCAGAAAGGCAGCCATCGAACCTGGTAGCAGCTACAGTCATGGTGATATCTATAGGATTATCTCTTCAAGGTCAGAGTAGTTATCTTTCTCTGCTTCCTACCCTTCTTATCATTCACCTCTCTCCTTCTCCACCTCTGAGTTACGAAAAAGATGGTCTGAGCTGGAAGGAAAATCAACAAAGATGTGACGGTTATTTAATTTATTTTCTAATTGATCTCTATCGTATGATAAGATTTAGATGGTTTATCTTCTTGTAAAGATGCATAATTTCTGAATAATTGGATGCAGGAAGTGACTCCATTTGTTATTGACATGGTCAGGCAACAGAATGCAGCACCTCATGGCAGCCCCACGAATATTTTATTATCTAGGCTATGTGGTAGTGAATAAATGTCCCAAGATAGTTTGGCTGAGATGCCACCAATATGTCTATATGGTTTAGACTGGATGTCACTGAAATTGGTAATTAGGGCTCGAAATCAGATTCATTATATCACATGTAGGCAGTGATGAGTGATGCTTAATGTTTGACTGATGGGAAAAAAAACAAAAAACATATGCCAGGGTTGCTCCTGAGGTATTACGTGTAATTACAGTTGACGTTAGAGGAAATAATAATAATAATCATAATAATCATGATCTGTAAACAAGGATTCTAGTTTATTTATTCCCAAGCTCACATTTGGTCTTTTTACAACTGTCCTAAACTGTCTTGGACGACGAGAAGATTGTTGAAATGAAATCGATGCTTTTCTCTTGCCTTGACCTCTTGACCAAACTAAATACTCTCAAATAGAGACAAGCAACAATGGTGGCAAAAACGTCAGTGAAAGTAAGCAACGTGTATCTGTGCTTTTCTCCCTGGAAGCTGCTTGAGACCCATGCATCACTGCATCGCATGGTGTTCGTTCTCTACAGTTCACTGCAGTGATGTGAGTCATTTGTATTCATTAAGCAGAAATAGAATATCAATGTAACAAATCTATTTATTGTAACTTAATTTAAAGTGCCCCCTAATGAAAACACATATGTCACAGGATCTGATGACATTTTAAGAATTTTTAGCGAGTGATTGAATTTTATCTTTTTAAAAGCCACATAAAACACAATATTTTGTACAGACTATATTATTAGACATCTTAAAACTTGTGAAGGGGGTCTTTTAAGTTTTCAATTGAAACAGAAAATGTATAATGATATTCACAAAACACATTATTCATGTCAAAGCTTTGTTTCTTTAGTGACAGTACAGGTTGTTTTTCATGACTCTATGCAAAACTTTTCCCCCGAGCTAATTTGATTATAGTCTAATTCGTCCTTTTGGTTTAGTTTCTCTCGCTGTTTTTGTGCTCCAGCTGTCTCAAATGACCTTTAACACAGCACCTCATGGTAGATTTTTTTTTATATGGTAGGAATTAATTGTCTGGATGGAATCACAACAATAAAACAATAAGACGATCCTGTGCGATTAAGTTCTCGTCACTTATTTTCTCTCTTTTTGGTGTTTTGTACGTAGCCAACAATACCTGTCTTTTCATTCTCCCAGCGTGGATAAAGTTCACAGTTGGGTGAGAAGCTCAACAAATCAAATCAAGTTGATCTATATAGTGCCAAATCATAACAAAGTTACAACAGTAACAGCAGTATCCATCAGCTTGGGAATGTAGAACTCCACTGTGTAATTGTGTGTCAACACAAATGAGCAAAAGCGACACATTGTTGTGAATTAACTCAATAACAGAATTTAGCACATGGAGAATCCACATTAATGTCACATTCAGTCGTGAATTGCCCTGGCTCTGCACTCATTAATACCCCGTTTCCACAAGCACTGAGTTGACTGCTGTTCATAATAGAGGAGAATCATCAAAGCTTCTCTGCCTGCAGCTTGTGAGTAAAGCCTCCTGGGCACCAGCTGGTCCCTGGGGTCCTGGCAGGTTGACAGCCCAGTGATTCCTGCAGGTTTCTTCCCAAGGCCAAGGCACTTAACTAGACTCCCTGTCTCGGCCATTATATCATGCTTCTGTCTCTCTCACACAGAGAGACTAGCACAATGTCAGTACGTACTGAGGCACACAAACATAGTTACACATACACAGAACTGTTGGAAAAACTTTAAACTTTATTAGACAGGAAGTAAGATAATAAAACAGGTTGGGCAGGTTTATAGCTCATGTATTGTTCTATATTTCTAGCACACGAGGGAATGCTTTTTTTTTTCTTGCCATTGTCTCATCCAGGCGAATCCGGGCCCACCAGCTCTCTTTCTGCTCATGTTGTTCACTCCTTGAATCCCCAGGCTCCAAGCTGATTATAATATGCCCTGCTTGGGAGAGGAAGAACTTAATACACAACGCACAGAGATACAAGCGCACACACTTTCCCTTTCATGTTTCATTCAAACAACCTTCTCTTAAAATTACACATGGCACCTCACCATCTGTTGCCATAAGCGCCATCAATGATGCTAGAAAATGTACTTGTTATGCAGTTCACATGTTTGTATTTTTGCACAGAGCTGAAGATGACGGCTCTAGCCTGCAGGAAACCCATTAGTGACCTTTGTTATGACTTAATCAGAAGCACAGATATAATGATTAAAAAATGTATCATCCATGTGTGCCGGATGAAAAAATACGAGGGACCAGTTCATAGTTACTCTAAAACTATTAGGGAAATAATTTTTCCTAATTTGCAAACCGAACGCGTTCAGTAACCATGCTGAAGGGGAGGAGTGGAAGGGGAATACTAGTGATATGCTTTGTTTGACATGATATTTCAGTAAATCAAAAGCAAAGAAGTTTAAACTTATTTAATTGCTGCATAGAACTTAACTGCTGCTTCTATCAGGACGTGTAGGAGTAGTGAGATCTAAAGGTTGCAGGTCTTTCACTGTCCCAAGGTTGTGTAGGTGGCTAAATGCTGATTCACAGCAAAACATCATGGCTTTCATCTGATGTGAAGTGGTGCCAGGGCTTAGAGCATAAGACAAGCTATCCAACAGCATTGATCAACACTTTGTGCTGAACACACTAAAAGTGGGAAAAAAGTGGGGATTAACTCTTTTGATCTCTCTGCTCACTTGAGAGCGGAAGTAAGAGAACAGATTGCGAGAGTCTGCTGTTATCCATCATAAATACGTGACACTGCTGGGGTCCAGTTAATGAGTGCTTTTAACCATTTTTTGTTGAACACGTCAGCATAATACAATGACAGATGCTCCTTCGGGTTCATTTCTTACATCTCATAAACGGCGTGCAGGCAAAACTCTTTCAAAGGATAGCAATCCTGGTCTGCAGTCAGCTGCTTCTAACTCAGCTGCATTATGCTAAAAAATGACAATCCGACACAATCTGATTTGTGTGTGTGTCTGCCTGCACATTTGTCTTGTGTAAGTTTGAGTGTGAAAACATGCGTGTCACTCCTGTACATATTTTCATATATTCTGACACATAACATGTCACCACTTTTCCTTTCATTCACAGAAACTTATTAGATTTTAAATATCACACAGTCACAGCTGACCCTCCTTGGTCAACTCCAGGAATCTGTGGATGAGCCTCAGCTTCGTTCACTAGCCATATGTGCGATCATATTCTGGTGGGATTCTCTGGAACAATTAAATGAGTTTGTATTTTGACGTAATATTATGTAAATGATGCCGTGTGATAGTGATAATCTGGAGTGACAGAAGTTCAGCATGGAGCCAACAAGAACAATTAGCCAACACTGAGCATTCTCAATTTACAGTGATATTGACACCATATGGTGCTGCATTCATTGTGATTGTGTAGTTTGGACACTAACAGCCTCACGCAGACATCTTACTCACTTATGTAACCAACGTGGGTCTAACTGGGTCGATTGTCAAGCGAGAGGCACTTCTCTGTTATGTTTTTTTTGGCTGCTCAAATTTAGACCATTCATGTTTCATCTTGCACACAAGGCTCTTTTGAAAAGTAAATAACATGAGGTACAAAAAAAGAATGACATTTTTATTTATGGAAAAGCAAGTGATGTGGCTCTACTGTAAAGATGGCGATGCCAGTGTTTCAACTACTCCAGGATTTAGATTCAGACTGAAGTATCTCAAAACCTCCTGGATGGATTAAGACAACTTTTTTTAAACTTACTGATGCTCCCTACAGTATAAATCCTGATGACTTTGTGCATCTCCTGACTTTTTCTCTAGTGTCCTAATGTTGACATTTGTGTTTTTTATCTAAATTTATCAACAGCCATTGGATGCATTGTCTTAAACTTGCACATCCACATTTTCATTGATGAATTAAACGATTCATCATTTAAACTTTCCATGCGGTGCCATCATAAGGTCAAATTTTTTTAACATTTGTATACTTTTGAAAGCTAGTTCCCAGTTTGATAATTACTTGATTTATGTAACATCATTGCCTCTTTCAGAAAAAACTTTATAAACTACATAATAAAAAAAAGGACCGGACAGAACTCAAAAGATATTCTTCACTTCTCACCAAGCTGGCTGAGGAATTCATACAACCAAACTTTAATGTCATATAAAATAATGTTGTTTTTTTTTTTTCCCTTCATCTTTCTGAAGAGTTACCATGGGGTTTTTATACAGAGGTAACTCAGCGGTGTGTACGCCTTCACCAAGATAAGAATTTTAACTAAAAGAAGAGTCTGTCACAAACAAACACCCACCTTTTCATCTACTTGTATGCAGTTTCATATTTATCAAATTTTCATGTTGACAAAGTTGGCGGCCAATTACTGTACTTGTCTTGAGGAGTTCTCATTTTACCTCTTTGTTGTGTAGCTCTCTTTTGGGCTGAAGCTTTCCTATCTTGTCCTCATTTGTACATGGAGAAGATTGAAGCAACTTTAAGTGAAAATTACCCTGAGGGCATTAAAATATGCTTCCAATTTCTTCTGTGGCAAATAAAATAGAATTCATGAACAAATGCTGATGGGCAGACTCTGCTACTGCATAATACAACATAAAACGTTCAGTAACTGTCTACTAACTACAGCTGTGGTTGCCAGATGACATATTTAATATCAGTAACTCAGCTGGCAGATTTTTATGATGCTATTTTGGACTTTCTGTGTTTGTCTGTTAGCCTGATGAGTCTGAGGTTTACGCTTTGTTCATAATCTTCTAAAAGATGATGAGATGTAATAGATGGAGTGCAGCTGTACATGTGCAGATGTGTCTGTATTTGACTGAAAGGCTGACAGATGTGAGATTAAAATTGATTATTCGGAAATGTCTGAACGTTGTCATCATAACCCAAATCAGTTATTGAGTTAGAGCTATTAAAATAATTTCATGCAAAACTGAGCTCCACCTTGAACGAAACATGAGATAACCTCAATGACTTTTCGTGGGCTGAAAGGTCCATTACACCAGCCCCTCACCTCAATATCTGCTCCACCACCTTATTCTCCACCTCTAATCCATCACTGTTTGACTAGACCCAGCTGAGTGCCAGGCAGAACAGCAGTTATTGCCTTCCAAGTTCATCAACAGGTTGTAAAAAGTCTGTCTGTGCCCCGAATAACATGATGAATCCGTAATGATGCCGGCATGGGGTGAGCATTAAGGCATGACGAATGAATAATAGTGGTGTCTATGATTTCCCACCGTGCCATGGATGAAATTAATATCCTCTGGTGTGAGCTAATTGGCACAAAGCCTGAGGCTTGAAAAATGAGCTGCATGAGGGGTGAGGCGTGTGCTTGTGTGTGTTTGTGCTCAAGCTTGTGTGTGATGATAGATTTCGATTCAGTACCCATCCAATATACAGTAAGTGTTGCATCTGTCACCTGTGCTTCAGTGGCTCATATCACAGTGTGTTGTATGTCTCTTTGTGCACTTCCCCCCAAACACACTAACAACTTTCTGTTGTGCAAACGTAGTCTCGATTTTAATTTTTCTGTCAAATTTGGCAGCGCAGAATAGCTTATCTCTAAGAAAAGAAAGGAGCAAACAACCATCAGAGCCCTTGAGAGGGAGAAGTGCAGGAGAAAGAAGGAGCAGACATGTTCTAGCTTTCCATCCACGACATCAGTGATCCCCTCAGAGCTCCTCAACGCAGTATAATCGTTAGTCAGTGGGGAAATGTGAGAAACTTGATGTAGTAATTTACACATCAATTTTCCCAAGGAGCAGCAATGGATGCAATTTAAGAATAACAGAGTCATATTATCTAAGATGATACCAAGACAGGGGCAGCACGTGGCGTAGTGGTTAGCGCTGTTGCCCCAAAATAAGAAGGTCGCGGGTTCGGTTCCTGGCCTGGGTCCTTTCTGTGTGGAGTTTGCATATTCTCCCTGTGCCTGCATGGGTTTCCTCCAGGTACTCCAGTTTCCTCCCACCATCCAAAGACATGCATGTCTAGGTTAACTGGTGACTCTAAATTGTTTGTAGGTCTGAGTGTGAGTGGTTTTTTGTCTCTGTCTATCTCTGTGTGTTGGCCCTGTGATGGACTGGTGAGGGTCCAGGGTGTACCCCGCCCCTCGCCCGCAATGTTGGCTGGGATTGGCTCCAGAACCCCCCGCAATCTGGAAACAGAAAAGCGGTAGAAGATGGATGGATGGATGGATACCAAGACACTCATATCAAGTTCCATCATATATATATATATATATATATATAGGAACAATTTTTTTCTTTTTTTAACTTGAATGAATAGCATGCTCAGAATAGAGGAGCACTGTCAGGCTAAATAGATGGCTTACTACATTCAAAACAGACCTTACAGACTGAAGCAGTAGCATGCAATCAAAAGTTTGAAACACACTTAAAAGTACACTGGACAAAAATTTGCCATACAATACATTGATGCCAGTTTTATTGTAATTTCTTGTGTCGGAAAAATAACGTTGTTCATAGTCTACTTAGATGAACATGTGGCTCCTCAGTAGAAGGTGACCCCACTGTAAATCAGGGGGAGTCGCCTGTTCAGTGCAGGTGACAGTAACATCTCAGTTTCATTCCATTTTATCCAAAGTATTTTAAAGGCAGAAGGTTGGTTCTTGGAGCTTTAGATGAGGATCTGCAAGAAGGTCAGGTTTACAGTATCTAATACTCTGTCAACAGTGGAGCAGGGGAAGATCTGATAACGTCCAAACTGTGAAGGACTAACACGGTCTATTAAAAAAAAAAAAAAAATTTTTAAAAAGCCAGAATTTTCTCGCATCACAAGTTTGGGGTGTATTTTCGAAAAGTTTTCATTTGTAAAAGAGAAAGAAAAGAATATATATATATATATATATATCAACATGATCTTATCAGCAATCAGAAGCTGCCCAAATTTTGTGATGATGAGAAAACTCCAGCCAACAGTGGCATTAACTTGTAAGTTTCTTGATAGTATAAAGTAGTTCAGTGTCAAAAATCCAGATATTTTTATATTGTATGGGTTATTGAAGCGTGCTGACCTATAACAGATGTTTGACATTTAGCATGTGCTCTAAATTGTCTTTTTATAATTTTCCTTGCTCTTCCCTTAGTCTTTCTCTCTCCCTCTTTTTTTTCTCATTCTTATGTGTCCCCTTCTGTCATACATCCTCTCTCTCTGTATCCTCAGAGTTATCTCTCCTCTCTCCCCAGGTCATCCTTGCCTCTCCTGTCCCTCCCTTTATCCTCCCCCAGACTGCGTGGCACTCTGTGCTCCATTGCCCTTTATGACCTGTAATCCATGCTTATTAAACAAGGTGCCTGTGCCATTAAGAGTGGAAAATGAGTCCTAATGGCAGCATGAGCTGCCTCAATGCCATTTTGCACTTGTGGGCTTGCTACATTAGCACCCTAATTCAAGTGGCCTTGCATCGCAGCCTCTGAAAATATTTTCATCATTTTCCTCTCCCACTACTAAACCTCCACTGTCTCCAGATTGGTAGGGACGGCTGCGCCGGAATGGCAGATCCTCCCAGCAGCATATAGCCCAAGAGGAAAAAAAAAACCAACAGGTTAAACCGAGGCAAAGCTAGTTTGTCAAGATGAGTCTATCAGGGGGATTCACCAGTACTCTTTTGTTTGTAACCTCCCATGCCCCATGAAGGAAGGACCTCAAATGAATTATGTGAAAGAGTGATAGAGGTGAGAGTCTGACGGAGTGAGTTGAGGGAACATAGAGAGTTGAAGGTTCCCAATGACAGCATATGGATTTATTTTGTAGTCACTTGTGGTTTGGAGGACAAACCAATGACGACAATGCAACATGGTCTCTTCCTGCACCTTTTAATCCCTGACTATACACAGGCACTGAAGTCTCAATGAGAAGCAGCCTTCTGATGTTCCAGCAAATCTGTTGAAGTTAGAAGTTCATCGTGAAAAAATTAAGATATTATCTTTTAGCATTGGTGAGCCAAAAGTCTGCATTCAGAGGACATTAGGGAGGTTGGTTTCTCAATCAAAGCTTAGGGTTTTATAAGGGAATAGTGGTTCACTTGTCATTCTCCAATTTATTTACTGTAACCACCATGTCATAGATCACCTAATATCAATAAACTAGTAATTTTCACTTGCATCATATTTCCAGCATCAACCATACCAAACCTAAACAATATTACGAAATAATAAAATGCTTGCATTTTTGCCATTAAGGTTGCTGCTGTATGTCGTTGTGAGGAGCTGTGACAAAGTGTGTAATTTGTCATTGAATCGTATCGATGACTTTATCACCTTCCATCACTTGCATGCTTTGCCTTCCTGAGGTCTTATTTTATATCCACCCTCAAAATTGGTAATAGCTGGTAACTAGCTGGTATGTGAATATTAGTTTAAGTGGTTGTGATGTTTACCTGGTGCTGATGTACACAACAGTGTGGTCTGGCTATTTAAAATAAAGACCAGGTCTTCTGTTTCTCTGTACACACATATTTAGATCTCATTTCACTGCAATCATGCAAAGCGTGAAGTGGCTGTTGGCTTGTGGCGGACAGCCCCTACAGCTTGATTGAATTGTGTTACCTAATTCTGTTTACAATATATTAGATGAGTATATCAGTGCTGGAAGGTAAGGTATTGTAGCACATTAATTAAACCTAATAGGCAGCCGGGGGGGGGGGTGTATTGAGGCTCCTGTGAAACAAACATGGCACTAAGGTTGTGTGAAAACGCAAAGAGCAAACCTCATTTCTCTGCCTGTTCACTTCACAGACACACTGAGACACTGGCCCAGAGTCATGGATGTTGTAAGTGGGCCGAAGTTATGAGATGAGTCATGTAATGCCAAAGGCTGTGTGTGCATGTGAGTGTGAATTTAACATTGCAGAGTGTGGGAGTGTCAGTTTTTGAATCCTTTTTTAAAAATGATTGTCTCCATAATGTGTGAATCAATGTTTTGTTTCCACTTTTCTTCAACTTTCTATACATGTGCTTGCACATATGTGGTTTGCTTTGTAATTTCAAAAAAAGTCACAGCATCCCATCTGACTTGTAATGATTGTACCATCGGTGGCTGAGGTAAAAATATGAACTAGTGAAACTCTGTCTGCATGCAAACAATCTGGTGTTTCTGCTGTGGCGTGGTTGTTAGTCAGAGATCAGTGAGTCTGTTTTTTTTTTTTTTTAATCTTATAACAGAGGAGACCAAGAGCAGCTGCACTGGACCCATCCTTTCATATAGCCATGTGCTCATTTAGGTGTAGACTTTAAATTTGCTTTAAATAATATGCAAGGAGACTAACAATGGTTGAAAAATCAAACACATATACAGTACGCAGTTCACTGCAGCCAGAAAGATTTCAACTTAGAGTAATACATTCTTACAAATACAGTATCATGTACATGTAATGTGCCTGACTGTAAGGTCTGAATTCACTGTTTCAGTAAGGTCTGAATTCATATTTTCTTGTATAGCTTACCACATTGAATGGCAGCCCACTTGATGCAGAAATAATAAGAGATGAATGAGTCAAAATATGTAAAATATGTTGCAGTGCATTAAGCAGTTTAACTGTGATGTTAGCAGTTACTGAATATATTTGCTCATAAAACATTTCACTTTTCTGTGGTGATTAATTTTTCAACTGAGAGTGGATGCTTTGAAGCACTGCCTTTTGAATTTCAGGTTGAAAATGTTTCTGGAAGGTGGATAAATGTGTATGTGTAACACAGCATTCACTGCGTGCATATGAAATGTGCAGTTATAGTGTACATGTATGTGGCCACAGGTGTGGACTGAGTTCACAGTGTCTAAAAATGCTTATGATCTCAGATGTATTTACAAAGTCTTGTTCAGCCAGAGAACTGCATTTATGCATTCCTTTTATTTCTCTCCCCAATGCTAATGAACGACCCTCTGCATGGAGAGCTCACTCTCTTCCAGTCTGACTCTCAGTGACCCATAGTACTCTACATCATGCAGTTCCTCTCTCACATGCTATGAAATATTCATAACGCCTCCGCAGGCTACAGTGTACAGTACAATTGGGCTGCTAACTAATTGTTCTATGGGAGGACCTCGGGGTGCTGTCATCGGCTTGGCCTGGGCACAAACAAAAGCTCTTGCTACACTGTGGTGCAGTCTCCTTTTTTTTGGTTTGGTTGTTTTTCTTTATTTAAAGTTTATGTGTAAATAACTGTAACTGCAGAGGGGAAAGTATCAACTGTATGTTCTCAGGATGGAGGAACAAAAAAAAACAAAACAGACTCTGAAAACAGTAAACAACTCAAGTTTTAACAACACTGTCTCTATGCAACCAATAGCAATAGCAGTATTTAAGAGTTAAAGGAACATAATTGGCAAATGTGCATTCAGAGAGGCCATAGTAGACTGGATCATTAAGACATATGCACACAGGAGAAATGGTTGGAGATAACCTTAAAGACAACCTGATTATCTAGACTTTAAAAATGACCTGGCTCTCCTGTCCCCCACTGCTCAGAGACAGAGACAAGTAAAAACTTCAGAACAGCAGTGGACAAACCAATGGGTGTTGTCATAGTCGGTTGCCACTTGGTTACGACAGGGGCTGTGTTGAAATTAGTGTGACCAACAAGACGAAATAAAATCACAATTGGAAAAAAAAAAAATGACGACCAGTTTGTGTTGTCCAAAGAGAAGGAAGACGAAAAAGCAGATGTGAAATAGAAACAGTTCATTTACAAAGAGAAAATGGGATCTATGATACAGACACGTTTAACAATGTAGTGATGTGACTTAACTGCGGCCTTTCAGCCATGGTACAGTATGGACGACTGGGAATAATACATTGTAATATATCATGACCATAGTCTTAACCTCTCCCAAGTTCTTTTAGCTGCTTGAATATAATGAGAACTAAACCATGTTGCAGCTCCAGTGCACAATTATTATAGTTATAACCTGTTAAAACTGTAAGTATCCATAAACTCTTACTATCACCTAATATCACCATTCCTTTTGTTCAAGGTGCAGGAAAAAGCTGTTAACGGAAGAAAATTTAGCCTGTTTCACCTCTCACATAGAGACCACTGGCATGCAGCTTATGTGTTTTCCCTCTTAACTGCCTCAATCAATTCTGTATTATCACCAACAATTAGGGCCTCCCAATGATCAATGATTCCAATAAGCTTCTCTGTGGGAAGCTCTATCTTTCCACCTCCCTTTAGTAAAATGGTAAATGAACATTACATTTGGCCAAGTTTCAACTCTGAGAAAATACTTCACTAAACAATATTCACTAAGTCCCCATGGAGAGAATGGAGAAAAAACCAAGGTTACCAAGGTCATTCCTAAATACAGTTCTTTATTTATTAATTCTGTATCTTAGTCAAGTGATTTATTCTCAAGATTTGGACCAAATTGCAGCCCAGTTGTCCCTGAGAGCTGTGCGCCGACAGCCTGCCAAGAGCATCAATTTCAATTTGACCGCAGCTTCATGCCCTTAATGTACTCAGCCTATAAGTTTGAATGAACTCTTAACAATATTTAAATTTGACAAGAAAGGACTGTTGATTCCTGAGACTACTCGTCATTTTTGGAGCGTGACAGCCAGATTCAGTATGTTATTTGATGAAGAGAGTTTTCTGAAGTTAAAAAGAAGTCAAGGAATTTGGGGGAAGAGGGAGTGCTTCTCTGTTTGAAAAATGCAGTTTACCTGAGTTATGAATTTGGATAAGAATTGAAAACAGTCAAGCTCTTAAACAGACAAATAACTGAAACATGCGTTCCTGCATGCAGGCATGTTGAGTACACTGAAAAATCCTCAACTAAAGCAATCCCTGATCCCTCTTCATGAATTAGTAATCAGAAAATACCAGCGGTGTCAGAGTAAATGTCCCTCCTCTCTGAGTGGATTGCATTACAAAACCTTCTGAAAAGCCACACATTTCCCAACAGCGAGTCATCAGACTGAGGCAGGAAAGCAGAATGAAAGTTCACAGGAAGAGGTAGCAATCACATTTTTTACTGTCAGCATTTCAGCGATATTATCTTGGGAAATCTTGGACTCCTATTCCTGTACATATGCAGGTGGAGCGCCGGGCTACCTATAGCGTATTATCATTTATTTCATTTTATTTATTTTCTGCTTTTAAATCTTGTAAGCATTGATTTGTCTTCGTATTCATCAAAGTATTTGAACTGCTGTACAAGAGATGACTACAACCACGTTATAATCTATAAGTGCGTGGTTTGTTTGTAGGTGTGTTGTTGAATGCTACTGAAGTATCCTTTTGACCTCTGTTGATTTTCTTGCTATGAGAAATATTGAGTAAAGGATTTTCATGTCAGCGGCTGCACTAAAGCCAGTCAGCGTTATTATGTAAATGATGGTTAATTGTGCATCTGAATGACAAAACCCCATATTTTAGACTGAAGTTTTGGTACGTTGATTTAGAAAATAGCAAAAAAGCAAATCTTCAAATGTCTTGTTTTGGACAATCACCAACCCAAAACTGAAAGATATTCAGATTATGAAGAAAAAGAAATGGGCCAAAAAGAAAATCCCAACATTAAGGAAATGCACAGCTTTGCTTTAAAATAATTGGAACACTTGATTAGAAATTGTTCATCTCCCACCTGCATGGAGATTTTTATTTCTTATTTTTTTGCAAACATAAAATTTTACTTTACATTTGCCATAATCTCTGTATATTTACAGGTGAAGCTCAAACTTTTGTATCAAGAGTAGTGTTAATTTTATCAGCCATTTTTAAATTTACTCTCAGTTTTAGTCCAATTTCAATCGGCCTTGTTAGTTTTTAAAATCACATTTAGTCAACCTCATCCTGTTTTTATTTAGTCAAGTTTTAGTCTACTATAAGTCGAGCATTTTAGTTTTTATCTTAGTCCAAGAAAAATAATTTTATTCGTCTAGTTTTAGTCAACAAAAACTGTCAACATTTTAGTCTAGTTTTAGTCAGGACAATTATTTTACCCTTTTACTTTTTTTGTCAGCAGATAATATAGAACATTTCCATCTAATCTAAAATTATTTCACATAGCATTTTCTCTCATCTTTTTGATGAAAAACACAATTTTAAGGAATACATCCAGACATGGAACATGTTCTGATTGAATTTGCATATTTATTTTGAACCATAACGGTTCACAGACACCAATGCTTGCATGACTTATTTTAGTTTGTTTTAGATTTTAGTTTGCATCCAGGTGTTTTGTGTTAAAGTTACATACTATAGTTCGCTTGCTGCTCCTAGATTAGCTCATACTTCTGTCTGCTTTAATTAATTGTTGGAATGTTACAGCTGACACTTAACACCACGTTGGTTTAATATTACGTTGTAAACAACCACCACCAAACTTTTTGTTAACTTACCACGATGTCTTTGTGGTTAGCTACGATGTGTCTCTTCAGGTTTGTTGTGTTTTTTCCAGCTACGTTATGCCCACATTCCTTCCCTTCTACTAAAATCAAGCATAAGGTTTTTTTCTCCACGTCGATGTAGCGAAAATGTGTCCATATATCACGTCTTCTCTTTCTCCCGGGCCCCGTGGAAAGCATTGCCATTTTAATGTTTTAATTTTAACGTTTTGCTATGAATCTTCCTCCTGACTGTCCCTTTGTTGTGTTTGTGCACTCTGTGCCCGCTGTGGATTTGAAAGGGGGTGTGTGACTGTGTGTGAGTATAGGGAATAGCTGGCGGAAGAGCCGAGGAGGAGGAGGCGGAGGAGGCGGAGGAGACGGAATTTGACAAAATCATATCATATAATAATATAATATAATTTTTGTCTCGTCTTTGTTCTTGAACTAAAATGTCCATAGATTTTAGCCCAGTCTTTATTAAGTGAACTACATTTTTGTCTCGTCTTTATTAGTCCACGAAAATGCATACTGATATAGTCCCAGTTAATTTTTATTAATGGGGGTTTCAGTCTCGTGTAGTCTAGTTTTCGTCCGGTGAAAAATGTGCGTTGACGAACATATTTTCGTTTAGTTTTCGTTAACGAAATTAACACTGATCAAGAGCCAAACAAGCTACCTTCTAGCTGCAGGTGGGCTATATATACTGGGCCACACTATGATGAGATAAACACTGCTGATCCACAACAGTGAATTAATAATCCCTTCCTACTGTTTTACTTTATTCTACTGCTTGGGGGCAGTGGAAGTTAGGCAGCGGTGTCTCTCCTCTACCCTGTTCTGTCCCGGCTGCTCTTTGAAGACACCATTGTTCCCCCGCTTCAAGACGTCTCTGATCCTTTCAAGTGATGCCTCCCTGATTACACAGGATAAATACTTGGCAAGTGTTTTTATTTCTTACCCCCCCCCCCGAGGCAGGTAGACAAACTTTGGTCATTACCATAATAAGGTAAATCAGACTGTAAAGTGTTGCACTGCATCAACAGTAGCCCTGAAGAAAAAGTGCTGACAGAGGTGTAACTTCTTGGCAAATCTTCAGGGGGAAAAAGCGTGTTTGTAATTCCTTCAGCTTCAATGCAGTTTCTCCTTTGAAATATAGACTCCACTTGACTCCTCTAAGTAGAGTCGATCCTTGCAGTTTGGTACTTTGATGAGAAACTAGTTGGAGGGTTGGGTGCGCTCCTTCTGTCGGGCCCTAAATGTGTAAAAATATGGGGAAAGGGAGATGCAGGATTTTGGATTCGTGACTTTTACAGCAAACAGCCTCCTTTTTTTCTGATGCAGTGATGACTTTTCTAAAGAAACTAGGATTGAATAGAGGAAGACATACACCTTTCTCCTTACTGCTATTTAGAATTAGAGTTGTTAACGTTTTACAGTCACTGGACTATTTATTCAGAACCTCTGGCCTAAGCATGAATATTGACTCCGAATGAACAACAGGAATCAGTTAGGAACAGAGTGATATAAATAATATATTACCCACACTATAAATTTTTTAACATCCTACAAATAAACCTGCACCAACACTAAAAAAAGCTGATTTAAGTAGATATTCTTCTAAAAATCTTCTGCAGTTATATTAACCTTCCATTCATTTGCAAAGAGGGTTGTTATACTTAAAATAACACAATTTCAACAATTCATGTTGCTTTGTTTAATAACTTAATCACTATCAATTCAAGTGTTCTTTTTTTTTATATATATGTTCCATATGCAAGAAGATAAAATGATCCAAAATTAAGACTCTAGCCTCAATTTATTACATTTCAGAACTGCATTAGAGAAAACAGTGCATTATCATAATTATATTTCCTCTCCATAATGACCAAAAATGCTGATCTATTACCAGCAACAGCGAGGCTTCAGGTACAGCATGCAAACCCAACTGGACAAATGTGGATAGTAATACCTTCAGAGAAATTTTTACCACATATGAGGCACTTTTAAACTGCACTGATGCCCCTACAGCAGAGCTCTTGGGGTTCTTATTCTTAACATCCTGCTGATGGAGGGAAAGTGATCCAGGTCTGACTGCGGGCAGCTTGGCCACTGAGCTGAGGCTGATGACTCACATCGCTTTCCAAGCTTCCCAGAAGCAGTTTGATATGTGTACTTCTCCAACATATCAGGGCTGAACTCAACCCCCCTGCGGCCCTCTTTGGCAGTGTACAGGAAAAGGTTTATATCATGTTTGATATTGCTGTAAATGGTCGTTACAGACTGATGTGATGTTAAAATGTCTGACAGCAAGAGCGCTGTGCGAAGGAAAGGAATTTCAGCAGGAGACACATGATTCCCTGTCAAAATCCAGCATCTAAATAGTGTTTTCGCTGTGATTTGTCTCATAAGCAATTCCCCAAGTGCTGGTTGTGGTTGGGGTTTGAACCCGGGGCCTCTGCATGCAAAGCATGCGCTTTACCACCGTGCTATATTCCCGAGCAGTTGTCCCATTAACAATACATTTCTTAAATGTACAACTGTATGGCGTGCATTAATACCTGCCCAGATGGCTAGCCAGCTGTCTACCAACAGTCTGCATGTGTGGCATTCGGTGGGCATCTTTAAATTGTACTTCAAGAAAACTAGGGTAATGTTGTCATGGGACCACCCCAGCCTGACACCAATCAATCAATGTTGACGTTCTGACCCATTAGTGTTTGTATTGATTGTTGAGACCACACTTTCTTTTCATGGCTGTATTTTGCCATAGTACCAGTTTCCTCAAAACAGCCTCTGTACCACTGCCCCCAACCACCCACTATCACCACAAGTGTGAATTTCTGTAAAATGGTCATTTCCGGTGCGGAAACACCAGCAATATACTGAAACATCTTTCTACAATACATTGGATTAAATAATGGCATGGATTCCACCGGAGGGGTCCTGCTTCCCAGCAGAGCAGCACATTCATTACACTGCGGTATAATAACTCCGGTACCACGGAGGGAGGATTAGCAGATTTTTTTTTTTTTCTTTGATGAATGAAACCTGAATGAAATCGGTTGCCATACAAATATTCTTTCATTTCATCTATATTAGATGATGACACACAGAGTGTTGCTACAGCTACAGCTAATGTTCAGTCTGGGGGGCGGGGGCGAGCGGCGGTGTAGGCTGATTTTCCTCTGTAAAGAAAATTGATCAGACATCGGGATAGAATCGCATCAACTGAGATTCCATAATAACATTTGTATCAATTTTCATCCCTAGAGAAGACATAGCTAACCATAATCCTACAGGAATAAAAGCAAAGATAAATTAGATGGAAGCATGTCTTTGTAAAGAAGCAAATGATAGCACTTTTCTCCTCTTAGACTGAACGGTGCTATAGAAACAGCTTTTGAAGCAGATATTTCAATACACATTTTTGACTTGCTTATTGATTTCAACCAGAACTAAAGGCCACTATTTCTATTTCTACATTCTGTTTTCTCCTTTACACACAATTTTCACATCAAATTTGTATCAACTTCACCTTTAAGTACAAACGGATGAATAAATGACAGATAATTAATTCTACGACATTTACAGACCAAACATATGGACATATTCATCTAAACTGCTATATAAAGTTTATTGCCTAAGGCAGTGCAGCTTGGATAAACAGGAAAAATTCCCAAAGGGCTGCAACACAAATTAGGCCAGTGGCTCAATATGGGATAAAAAAACAAAACAAAACAAAACAAAACAAAACAAAACAAAACAAACAAACAAAAAAAAACCCCACCAGACAGAGGCAGGAAGCCAGGAAGAAGGAAGCGAGATAGATGTGGCTGTCAACTCCATGTTTGTCCCCCTCTCCAGAAAAACATGTTCTGCTGGGTCCCGCAGCTTCACTCACTCTTTATGTGCTGATATCTTTGTCATGGTCGGGGCAGCACGCAATTGAGTGTTGTTGGTTCACTTTACATGAATAACAAAGACATAAAGGGAGAGCTAGGAGAAAATCCAGAAAAATCTATAGCTCTGCGGATAACTGCCTGATGGAGGAGAGACACAGAGTGGCTTCAAGACCACAGTTCTTAGTGAGTCCAATAGAAACACCAGTCATGTTTTACAGAATAAGGAGTAGGCAGAAGTCAAGAGGAGGGTGTCTGAGTTTATTTAACAGGATAATGTTGTATAGATTTCTTTTCTGCTCTGGTTTCATGAGAAATTCATAAAGAGCTGCTGGATTTTATTACAGAAACATCCAGTGAGGCAAGAAAAACCACTGAAACTCAGAGATGTCTGGTGTTTACTGCTGTGCTGTCGAGGCTGAAGTCTAATCCTCCACCTGTCTACTTGATCCACTTCCAACTCCACTGGTCAAGGCTTGTCTCCCCTCACTCTCCCCCCTCATCACACAAATCCTCCACTCCTCCCTGTCAACTGGTACTGTTCCCACCTCCCTCAAAACTGCTGCAGTTACACCCATCATAAAGAAACCCGGCCTTGATCCTCATGATCTCAACAACTACAGACCAATCTCCAGCCTCACTTTTATCTCCAAAGTTATTGAACACACTGTAGCCTCCCAACTCCATGACCATTTTTCAGGCAACAACCTCCTTGAGCCATTCCAGTCCGGTTTTCGCCTTAAGCACAGCACAGCACAGAAATAGCATTCCTTCAAATAACAAACATCCTTCTCCTAGCAGCAGATTCTGGCTCACTCACCATTCTCATTCTCCTTGACCTCAGTGCTGCCTTCGACACTATATCTCATT
Organism: Remorina albescens; assembly: GCA_034769265.1. NCBI lineage: Eukaryota > Metazoa > Chordata > Actinopteri > Carangiformes > Echeneidae > Remorina > Remorina albescens. The sequence goes on from CM068493.1 coordinate 7,236,512, forward strand.
CAATCCTCCTCGATCGCTTAGCTGGCGCTGTGGTCTTTGGCTCTGCTCTTCTCTGGTTCCCCTCTTATCTATCCGACCGCTCACAGTTCATCCAAGGCCATAACACTCGTTCACTGCCCTCACCACTTACCCATGGTGTTCCACAAGGTTCTGTCCTAGGCCCTCTCCTCTTCATCATCTATATCCTCCCTCTTGGTAACATATTCTGTCACTTTGGTATCCACTTCCATTGTTATGCTGACGACACTCAAATCTCACCTCACCCCCAGCTGCCCTGACTGACTGCCTCCATGCCATCAATATCTGGATGCCAAATAACCTGCTCAAACTCAATAGCAATAAAAGCGAGGTGCTCTTCATTGGATCTAAGTCAACACTTTCCAAAGCCCACCCCCTCAGTATTCTGATTGACAGTTGTTTGGTCCCCTCATCATCACAAGTTAAGAGCCTTGGTGTTATTCTGGACAGTACACTTTCTTTTACCTCCCACATTAACAACATCTCACGCACCGCATTTTTCCATCTCCGTAACATCTCCAGAATCCGCCCCTCCCTCTCTCAACACTCCACAAAAGTCCTCATTAACGCACTCGTCACCTCCCGTCTCGACTACTGTAACTCCCTTCTCACCGGTCTACCTCAAAAACTCATTCACCGCCTACAAACTATCCAGAACTCTGCTGCTAGAATCATCATCCACACTAGGTCCTCTGATCACATCACTCCAGCTCTCATCCAGCTCCATTGGCTCCCTGTCCAGCAACGGATACATTATAAGATTCTTCTGTTAACATTCAAAGCCCTCCATAATCTGCCTCCCCCCCATCTCTCCAACATGCTCCACCCATACCTCCCCCCTCGTCCACTCCGCTCCTCGTCTTGCGCCCTGCTTACCAGACCCCCATTCAACCTGACCTCCTTTGGTGCCCGTACTTTTAGCTGTGCTTTGCCCAGGCTTTGGAACACTCTCCCACTACATATCCGCAACCAGGACTCACTCGCAACCTTCAAGTCAAAACTCAAGACATATCTTTTCAAAACTGCTTACTCCCTCTAATTCACAACTTTGCATATCCGTTACCCACCCCTATCTGTACGATCTGTTTGTTATTTATCTCACTTCTATGTTTTCTATTTTTTGCTATTGAACTGTTTATTTTAATTATTGCTTTGCTGTTCTATATCTGTAAGGCAACCTTGAGTGCCTTGAAAGGCGCCAACAAATAAAATATATTATTATTATTATTATTATTATTAATCTTGTTGTATGGTTGTGTTATGTTTTGTATTTATTGTGCTCTGTATTATGAACTTGTTTCTCATACAGTTCTTTGTCATCAACTACAATAATATAATTATAATCAAACCTTTAATTACATTGTATAAATAATAATTAGATAATAAAAGAGAAAAAATTCAGCAAATATAATTCATGCACAGGTTCAACAAAGTCTTATGGGCTGTAAGTGATCGTGTGTCTTCAAATGGACTTGGTGGGCCAATCTGAATCCTGCACCAATTTTTATTGCTGCTTTTTAAAAAAAGTAAGATGTTTTGTTTTTTTGTTTTTTTTTAAGAAAAAAAGATGCTAAGACTCTGTGTCAAGCTGAGAGTTGGATAATGACTCTTTGGAATAGTCACCTTTCACATTGCTGAAGTCATTTCACCTTTAGGTAATATAAAAATATTGATTTGTGGAGCTTTAAGTAAAATGAGACTATACGTTTTCACCTACAATCCCTTCATATTGATTTTGATCTGTTGTTCTTCATATAATGATAATGATTTTAATTATTTTTCTAATGCCCAAAGTTATTCCTCAAGGCTCTTGGCATTCTGAAAATAATCCATAGTATGCTCTGGATTGCAAACACAGGTATGGGTTGTGCCTCTAATGACAGTCCACTGACTGATTCTGTAAAATAGTCTATGGATTAGAATTTAGCAGGAGTTTGTATAATTATAGCGAAACAGACTTATACCCCCTCAGCCTGCACTTCAGTGCAGTGAGAGAGGAGAGAGAGAAACTAATCAGATTTATCGCAGGGTAGCTTTATAATTATTTACTCCATTAGCCATTAGTGGTCGACACAAAGTGCACTGGCTCGCAAAATTAGAATCCTTATCTGAATGTTGCAGAACCTTCACTGTATTCTAAAGGAAAGTGTAAATGCAGCGGGATGAGCCCTAACCAGGAAGCAGTGGGTACACAAGGACATTTTGAGGGCATGTCAGTATATGACAGAGACGATTTTGCAGTGCAGTGGGAGATTCCGGAGAAACTGCAATGATTTCCCGAAGGGATCAAAGCCCTCATTTGCATTGGTGTTCTTTTCCTCCAACTGTCTGGGTCCCTTTACTGAATGCTGAAATCATGGTGGGAATCTGGTTAGGCTGCTTGAATGCTGCAGTTATGGGCCAACCCAATCCATTTCCAAGGCATTCACAACAGCAAATAAAGTAATATAATTGTGACCGATCAACATAATGATAAGTTGAAGTTGAAAATGTTCATTTACATATCTGGCAAGCTCCAAAATTGTTCATATTGAATTCATCTTTATCACTGTCAACTAGGGCTGTCAAACGATTAAAATTTCTATATCTATATAAAATTTCTAATTTTATATTTTCTTATAGTGATGTTAGGCAGAGCTTTTCTTAACTAGTCCTAATGGCAGATGGGACTGTTGATGCAAACCCTGATCTGTAGTCTCACAGTGCTGTACTTTGCACACTACCACCTCCCTCTGAACAATAATCCAGACAAATATTATGTTTACCACAACGATGTCAATAGAAGAAAACTATGATATTATATAAATATAATTTCTAGGACACCAGGTTGCATCATTAAATCTCATTATAGACATTATAGACAAAACACTGAGATCATTTCAGAGCTTTTAAATGCCAAGGTCGTAATGTTGCATCCCATATCATGAGTATATTAATCCTCTATTAAGAGCGTAGATCCTACCAACACACTGTAAGACACAAAGTTAGGTTTGATGGAAAGCCCATATTATGTGGCTACAGTAACTCATTAAAAGCATGCTATCTTGTAGCACATGTTGAAATCAAAAAGATGACGACATTTTGATTCAGTCAGAATCTACTTTGAATTCAATTTTATACCAACAAAAAAGATAGTAGGATGATAGGATGATCCACGTACGTGGGAGGTGGCAGGTTTCATTGATTTATTGTAACCGTATGAAATAAGTAATGGAAACTTTTCCCTACAGAACATAATCATTTCTCAGCATTGGCACTGTCCATTTAAATGTTTTTAGCCCAAGAGATGGCCAGCACTGTGCAGCGGCAGCATTTGAATCCAGCCGCAGGAGGTTAGGGTTAAGAAAATATCATTGTTCGAGTCTGAGATGCTGCATAATGCCTGACTTCCCACTGACAGGGAAGGACTCCACTGGATCCCTCTGGGATCTCACCGGGAGTTTGACCTTTCCACTTTGTTGGGAGGATAATTGAGGGTAACGAGTGCATCACCTTGACACAACAGAGCTTCCGGTTTGAGAGTCCGTTGAATAGTATATGACACGTAGTATTGTTCTCAGATGCCACAGTCATCTTTAAAACACTATGCAACACAACATTTTAAACACTTTTATATACTTTAAAACACAAATAAAGACTATGAGGAATTCAGGAGTTTCCAACAAATGTTAAAAAATTAGGACGCGTCTGAAGGGAAAAAGTGTGGAGTTAACTGTGTATCTTAGAGAACCAATAAAGCCCCATATTCCTCCTGTAGGAACAGTAAAAGCAAATGGCAGAGAAGGGCAACACCTAACTCAGGGGACAACAGAGACATAAGGACCTTCAGTTCAGAGTGAGACAGTGACAGAACTTACACTTTGTCTGCGTCTCTTCCTTTCTCTCTGCCAGCGCAGGGAAACTTCAAGTACCTCATCGGCTCAAAGTCTCAAGTGCAGTTGTAGTGGGATAGTGCAATCTTGTGCAATTTCTGAATCATATTGCAGTTTATAGACAACCTCTGCTGTGGCTGCTTTTACACTTAGAATAAGTGAGCAGATGGGATTTTAAAAGTTCACTTCAAAGGTTGGAATGTTTGATGGTTGCTATAATGAGGGGATTTGTGGTTACACAGGGATTCACATGACACCATTAAAAGCTTAAACTTTCAAAAATTAGAGATCCCTACTTTTTCAATATATTGGAGGTTTTCTGGATAGAAATAAGATTTTATTTTTATCTTATACCACCAGTCAACATGGGGTGGATGAGTATAATGTTCCAGGAGGTATGAGGCATGATAAATAAATAACAACAATACTTAAGAAAACAAGTCCCAGCTAATTTTATTTTCCCCTCATTTCATTTTCAAACTCTGGGTAGGTGCTTGAAGCTGATAGTTGGCTCAGCCAGACACTAAAGGATGCATGCTATTTGTACAGCAATACACTGAAACCCCCTGACGGTATTTAACTTGAATGTTTACTTTAAGAGCTGCAAATGCTGTACATCAGACCACGTTCAAGAAGTCTTATCAATGTGGAAAAATATGCTATCCCAACCTTCCTGTTGTAAGGTTTTCTGAAGCAAAAGATAGTTATGACTTTGAAAACACACACATGTGTTTCCTCAATGCTCATCAAAAATAATTAAGTCTCTGACTATTCAAAAGAGTATATGTGTGTTTGTCTGTTTATATAATATTCACAGACATCTACATACACAAATGTTTAGGTTAGAGTTAGGAAGTTGTATATATAGAGATTTCAGCTCTGGTTGATTTTGTGACACCTGATGCAGCACGAGTTTAAGAGCAAAAACCAGCACATTATATGGAGAGCTGGATGGAGAGTGAGACAAAGCATATAGCAATTACCTGTCGAGTTGATGTCTCTCCCTGAATTGTATAAAAGGCGTCAAATTTACACCAAGACTCACACACAAATGCTATTAAATACACAATCATCCTGTGAATGAAACCTCAGCAGCTCAAGGTTACCTACATAAGTAAGATTTTCACACATCACAAAGCATGAGCATGATGCAGTTTTTTCTTTTCTTTGTTCAGGTGTTCTCACTTAAAATCAAATGGCAGCTTACTGCAATCATGTTCAATTTCAGAAAGCTACACTGATGCCGCCTTTGTGGAAGCTCGCTGTGTATCTCTGCCAACCACTTGAGGCAGAGAAGAGAGGCTCACAGAGGGCAGCTCATGTAAAAAGGGACTGTGTTGACCTTAGCACATTGCACCCACAAGGGAGCTTAAACACCCTGGACAAATGAAGATTCTATCAGATAGGCATTAAAAGCGAACACACCAAGTCCTTCTCCAACTCAATACCCACCTGAGTCATGCTGCAATCAGTTTATGTTCCTCAGTTCCTGCTCCATACCCACACACACTTTCATTCATACTTGAATCACACAGACACACACACACACACACAGTATGCAAATAATGCATCCTACTATCTCCCTTTCACACATTAGCAGACATGGCAGCTACCTTCCCTTTATTTGTGCTCTTTGTCTCTTTTAAACCATATATCAGCAGGGACATGCTCAAATAATTTAAGGGGTAGTATTTTCCTTCTGCCCTGATCAAACAACATATTTATGCTCAGCTTCCTGCAATTAAAGTATGTTGATAAACGTGTGTGTTTAACATGCTGGTAGTTTCCATCTTCTTAAGGCTATCTGTCAGGCTATTGTTACTGCTGTGTTGTTGAAGTTTATTTTCTTTTAATGTACGTGATGTGGGTGTTTTTAGGCAAATAGAAGGCAGTTAAACAGGAGATTACAAACACACGCTCAGAGGCTTGATTGACTGCATTCAGAGAGGACTCTGGGAGATGCTGAAGCACTCTATCCTTCCATGTTTGGATTTCTTGGTTGTCTACTTAACCTGCATCTTTTCCTCTGAGAACACATGACATTTTGGAGATGCTGCCAACAATTGCAGCATTTTCACAACGCTTTTCTCTCTGAAAATCCTGCAGAGCGCTGCTGCAGACACAGCAGCAATGATGAAACAATGACAATAGCAGATACACAAAAACACTTTCCCATGTCACTGAAAATGATCAATAAGCCTAAACAAAACAAAAGATTCCCAGTGGTGGACAGAAAATACTGCTTCATGACATGAATAGCTCATCAAATGTGCAGACTTCACTAGTTTGAGGAGTTTACTTTTTCACTAACTATAGCAATTGTCTGTGATGACAGACTAAGATGTGGTTAACATTCACAAAGTACACCAGTTTCATCAAAAGCCTTTTTTCAAGCTGGCTTTGTATCATCCCTTCAAAATCCATGGCTCTGTCTTACGTCTGCTGGTGTCTTTTGTTGGAAACCTGTTTAGAGATGCTGTCTCTGCATTATGTCTTATATCTGAGTTACTTTTTGCTTTTATAATTTCTTATGATTCAAAACTTTTACTGTGATGTCTTAACAGATAATGTTTTATTTAGAGCGCACACTTCAGACTTCGGTGTTGCTGTGCCATCCCCCACACTACACTCCGCAATAACTCAGTTTGATCGTGCTGTTTCTATTGGGAACATCCAGCCATCCCTTTCTCTCCTTGTTGGATGCGGCCATCACTCTGAATATTTACAGTTGTTGTGCAGGAAAATAAGCGCATGTGCTCTGTTGGTCCTAACACTATTAGAAGCTTAGATTTGTAACACCAAGACACTCATTCTGCCAAAGGAGCCTCATTTGATCTCCTGCAGTGGCCACAGTTCCCCAAAAAACACATTTGAAGGTGATGCGTTGGACTCAGTAGTGACTTGTTGCTTTGAGTTTATATGGGGGTTTAGTCTATACAAACATTGGAAGATAACGCCATGTTATTAGCTTGACAGAACTGGTTCAAATCTTTTGTTCATACCTCAATTAGACTGCTTTTTTGTAGCAGGCACAAATTATGACTGATGATTGATTGATCATGGGAAGCTTTAGACAAAAAAGATTTTTTTTTTTTTTTTAATCACACAGACATTATGCCATTTTACCTGAAGAAAATTGAGTTTCCTGGAATAGTTTTGAATCCCACAGTTAAATATATACAGAAGTATTATACTCTCAGTGCCAAAGACAATAACAGTGACTACACCAATGAGTCATTGTATATTTATTTTTTTTATACATAAAAATGAAAAGAATAAGTATCCCCTTTGGCCATCTCTCAATCAAATATCTGGCATTCAATACTTTTATTTCATATCTCCCTGAAGCCCACACATCCGCATAATACCTTCATCTCACACAACACTGTCTCATTATTTATACAGTACCTGTCTGGAAAGAATATTGGGGATCGGAGTAAATAAGCCACACAGTGTGTGTCTGGAGGAAGCCAGCACATGGGCATTTACTTTAAAATGCCCCTGTGGAGGACAGCTGCCAGGAAGTGAAAGTGAATCAGTAATGGCCTCCATAACAGGAAATCCATCCCTGATACCTGACATTTACACCAGGGAGGACAGATGCTCCTCGACGCCTCTCTGTCTGTCGCTCTCTTCCTCCTCTCAACCAACATGTGTTTTGTTTTGGTTTTTTTTCTCATCGCGGAGCAATCTGGGCTAAATTGTCCTTGAACATCTAGGACCTCACGGTGTGTGTGCAAAATGTTCAATCCGGTGTTGGTCAGGTTAGACATTCACAGCAGAGTTCACACACTGCCGTTTCCATCTCAACGTACTGCCCTGTTCTTTTTTTTTTTTTACCATTTCTGTGTCATTCTGATGAAGAACTCCTTTATTTTACTTTTAATAGTGCATATTAGCTCTTCCACTGACCCGTGGACACCATCAATAGTGGGCTACAACAAACAATTAAAATAAATAAATGTAAACTGTTCTGCAGGATTTAAAATGCAACTTTAAAAATTCAGTGGCTTTCAAGCACAATGCTGACAGTACCAGGCCATTATAACATATTAAGAGAAAAAAGTTAACGATTTCTTGTTCAAATCCCCAAACAATGTCTGTTTTTAAGTGTTTGAACAGGGTTAGAAAGCTGCTGCTGAATTCACTGCTTTGGAGAGGACTGGCTTTTCTCAGCGCTCTAACTAAGGCTGCTGTTGAAACTACTCAGTGGTTTGTAGCTGTTCGAGGTGTGTTGTCGCAGTCCTCTGTTGGAAGCCTTTGATTTCAATTGTTCCCCATTAGTGCTTCTGTTCGGCAAAAATTGTGTTGGCTATGAAATATTCAGCAGCTCCAATGCGAGCCGAAACTGTTGCTTCTGAATCAACGCTGAGCAGATTCTCCGAGCAGTTTTGGGGCATATTTTATAAGGCACAGTAAAAGTAAACTTCAATTTGTAATAGTTTAAATACAACAGAAAAGAAAGGAAGCCACCATCCTGTGGCACTGTTAAGTCTGATTCAGTCCAAATTCATGCTGAAATGACAAAGGTCTCTCACATCTGATCACTGATGTTTTCAGATCTTGCGTCTAATTAAAAAAATGAGCTCTGCATTGAGCTGAGACTTCAATTTTTAACGCAACACATTGGAATTCAATTCATGCCTATGCTGATTTATTCATTCAGCATAAAAGGGAAAGGAAAGATCTAACTTACAACCAATACACGCCAAATCAGATAGAGCCACTGAGAAAAGAAGATAAGCATATTACTGTGTATTTCTTTATTGAAATAGAGCAATGCATGCCATGTAAATGGCTGAGAGAATTCATCCAAATGACACTTCCTTGATTTGAATTTCAAAAGTGGCTCAGTGTAAGCATAATAATCTTGTATTGGCTAATATTAATGTTTTATTAGCTGCCTGAGCTTTGTTCTGACTGTGAATGGACATTATCTTGTCATATGAAAAGACTCACTGCAAAACCCAGAATGAAGTTACTACCATTGGTATTCAACTTGTTAAGCTCGCATTCGATTTAAATCAGTCTTCAGATTTCCACTTTCCTTACTCTGGAAAGTCATTTTCATAATAATAAAAAGAGCCTGTGGCATACAGCTGGAGGGAGTATGTGGTATGTATACTGGGGGAGACTAGCATACGTTGAAATGGACTTTTAGGATGAATTAGATTATATTATGGAGTTATCATGTTCCACTCCAGACAGTTATAGTAATTACTGTGTGTGTATGTGCTTCTCATAAGGCTCATATGATGGAGGAGGACTTTTTACACTAAGCATACACTTAAATAAAAGATTTTTGTGTGTGAACTGAAGATGATGTGATGTTTCAGTAGTTATTCCACTGAACAGTCTTCTTCTTCTTGAACTACCCCCTGATTTTAATTCAAAGTTCTAGACTTGGTCTGATGTTGAAAGTGTCCTTCTCAAAAGCTTTACAGTGTTTTTTGTATGGGGTGTCCACGAGATAAAGGCCTCTCTGGGGCACAGGACAGCCTACATCAGGCTCAATTGGACAGCAATTCATTTGCAGTCCATACACAAGTCTGTACCACATTTTAATATGGAAACTTTTATTAAGCCTTCCTCTGCAGAATATTTTTTGGAAAATGTTTACACTTCAAAGTATGAAAAAACAACGAACTTATAAGAAGGAGAACATTTGCCCTGCTGAGCACTGAGACCAGACCTGACAGTAGATAATATTGAGTTACTTGAGGATCTAATACTTTTGGGTGCTGCGGCTCAGGTTGTAGAGCTGCAATCAAGCATTATGTGTTACTTTATTCTAACTGAAATGTTTTGAGTGCCTAAAAGTCAAAGCCATGAATCCCATAAGGAAAAGAATGATTGAACATTTTGAAAATTGCGTCAAAGGACTCCAAAGCATGCACAAATTATCCTTTTAAACATTTCCTCATTATGTTGATTAAAAATCCAGACAACATTCCATTCTTTCTCAAAATGCAAAGTCACTTTATCACTTCAAGAACAAGAGTGGCATAGATCAACAAAATGTTGGTGCAACAGTATCACATGGTATCTGCAAATTTATTGACTGACTTTTAACGGCTGCCAATGTCCTTTCGTACTGAATTCCAGCTGTGTTTCCCTCCACTGAAATGACTCATGTTCATGAAAACAGTTCAAGATGACTGTGTGACATGGTGCATTATCATGCTGGATGGAAAACAATACACCACGTTGCAAAGCAATTAGCGATAAAAAGATAAAGATATTGAAAGATTACAAAAAATAAATAGAATAAAGTCATTGAAAGATGGTAAGTTGTGGAAATAAAGAGCTGCAAATAGTCAGCAACAATACTCTAACAGTTTATGACATTTGAACTGTGATTGGCTGTTGGGGGGCCACAATGTGCCAAGAAAACATCCTAAACACCGCTGTAGGCTCGAATTATGGTAATTAAGGATTCTGTAAATTGATCGTTCAAAATGAAGCTGGATAAAAAGTTCTTACATGTACATGCATGTACACATGCAGAAAAGAACTAAAGAGCAAAATAATATACAAATGAGATCAGCGTTGAAATAACACAAACACAGTGAAAGAAGCAGTATTCTGTCTTTACTCTAGAATCTGTTGCAGAGGGTTGAGTCCACAGATTTATGCTGTTGATGCATGCATGAGTATTATCAAACCATCTCCATGTGTCAAAAGTTATCCAGACTCATCATGACATTTACGATTGCAAGTCTGAGGGACTGCCAGACAGACATGAGAATCTATGTTGAGAATGGCGTCCACTTGACCACAATCTGTAGTGCAGTTCAAATGTCATCTCCACACTTGGCCACCACTTTTTCTCTCTTGCTGTCTTTTCCTCTTGCATGCAGCCAAAATAAGGTTGATAATATCAGAGACTGAATGCTAAAATTATCTTCTTTTGTACAGATTGCAAAAGAGGTTAACAATGTCTGACCCTTTACTCGAAAGTAATTATGGAGGTGAGAATAAGTCAATCAGACTTTGAGAACAATTTGTGTAAAAGTCGAGACAGGAAATTACTGTTGTGGGCTGAGGGCGTTTATTTGTTTTTCTTTTTTAAGTTTGATCTGAATATCTTGCTTTTTATTTCATATCAAGGTTGCATGTGAGGTCTTTATAAAACCTCTGTAAAAGGTAGGTGAAATTTTTCATGCTTTCAGGGTGTGTTCAGAAAACACAATGAGGAATTTGACTGCTATAACCCAGTTGATGCTGCAACAGCTTAAAGTAACACAATCATCTCCCTGTGGTATGAATAATTTACAATAGACGCAACACTTCAAAATCTGTCAGCGCAGTTGGATCCCAAGTGTAGCTGGATTCCAAAGTCAACGGGCCCCCGGGTATTTAATCTTAAAATGGCATCAAATTAACCACTATTCTATCCCATATCTACTGTGACAACCACCTAAAACAAACAGATGCTCACACAAAAATATGACTGCACTAGTAATGCACACACATGTTCTGGAAGTAGCACCCAGTGAGCCACCATGTTCAGATAAAAAATTAATTTTGGTTGCATAATTCTCTTAATCTCCAACCAAGACACGCAAATTGAAATTAAATGGTAAGGGTCACTTTTCATAACCCATAAAGAATCAACACCCAGATCTGCAACTCTCTCCATCAGGTTTAAGATGTTCTGCCTCCAGTTGTCACCATCTTTTTTATTTTTATTTTTATTTCATGAATGAGAAGAATCCATATTTGGATGAAAAGGTGGAACTGAGGATGAGTGAGCTGTGACCAATTTGCTTTTTCCAGTATAGCTGTATGCCACAGGGTAGCCATGTAAACCATCCACTGTATGGTCTGTCTTCCTCCTGGGACCATGATTTGAATCATGTTGTGATGAAAAAGACTTGAAAGTAGAAACTAAGACCCTGACTCATGAGGAAGTGTTTACTGTAGTAATAAATCAGAAAAAAAGTCGGGCAATTTTGTCATTGACCTCAATAATTAAGGATTTGGGATACTTTATTGTCATTGTACATGTACATCAAATTTGACTTCTTTGAATCACCGTCAAAGTGCCCCTCCACCCCCCGATAGTTGGTAGATGGAATGTAAGAAGTCACTTGGTTGTAGATCCTTGAAGATATTTCACCTCATCCAAGAGGCTTCAACAGTTCCGACTGACTGGTGGGAAAACCTGGTGGGATTTATAACAAGGTCAGTGAAAAACATGCAGGTTTAAGGCTCTTCAGTGTTGGCTTTACCTTTCAGACCAAAGGTCTGCATCCAGTTTTTTAAACAATCTATGACATTACTTTATTGTTCTGGTCAATTATTCTGGTTTTCTAGACTGGTTTATGTGTTGCTTCATTCACACAGCACTACAGCTTGTTTTTGGGGATTTTGACAAAATTGTGACGCCTTAAGATAAAGTTTTAAGAAAAGAATTCAAACTACAGTTAGCCTACCTTTCCCGCAGAAGCAACCTGAGGGCACATCTCCAAAATATGAACCCGAATGACTCCCTATAGACGTAATCATGCCTGTCATTGCATTTCTGTGGAAATAAAACACAAAAAAAAGATATTCAAATAGCTCCATATGTGTTATTTTGAAAAAGGAATCATCAAATGCAATTTTTGACCAATTTTGACAGCACTAGTAATGGCAACCATCAGAATACAGCGCCTACCAGGATTGGATTATTTAGTGCAATATTTATACAGGTCTCTAAGGGGTACACATACAGGTTGTTATGATGGAAACTAACTTGTTCTGACAGCCTCTTAATATGGCAGCACTCAACAGGAAATAGACTGACCACATAACATCAGCCCCACACTGCCAGAAAGAACTCCTTCTTCTTTCACTCTGTCATGTCTCCCAGGCTCTCTGATTCATCTCTGCCTTTTTTGTTGTTGTCACTGCACTTCTGTTATTTTATTATACTGTATGTGATGCAAAACCACAATAATGATGAAGTGATGAAGTGAGTGTACTGGAAAATTTTTACAATGATGATTATCTTTACAAAATGCAGTGTGCACCCTGAGACCTTATGTGAGGGATTAGAAATGTGGAAAAAAAAAAAAAAAAATTATTACCAATATTGTGGATTTCCATCTTCTTTCTGGGCAGTTACAGTCTAATAAAATATCAAACAAAGCCACTGTGTATCCTTGAAGGGAACAGTTCGCCTTGTCTTTCAAGGCTACACAATTCATGATTGACATGTCAACATCTTTCCCTGTCCCTAGAGACAGTGAATGACACATTGAGTGCAGAGAAATATCTATAAATAAAACCTGGCCTTCGTCACAATAAATCTTTTTTACATGTATATCATAATATTGTTTTTACACAGAAACTTTCAAATTCATGATTTTTTTTTTGTGTGCATCAGTGATAAAGGGGGTCATTGAAAATGACGTGAAGCTCTATGGCTGATAAGACAGAGGCAGCAGTCAAAACTAATGCAAACATTTAAATATAGATACTAAAGGTAACAAAGCATCTATGTTCAAATTGATGGGATTCTATAAGAATTAGCTGATACTGCTTTGATATTAATTTGTTTTGTCTTTTGCAGTGCTTGTCAAATTTTCAGTCTGCTTTTTTATTAACAGACATTTTGAGAGGTCTTTCACAAGCAGCTTTACTATCTGGACCTCTCCCTGGTTATGTGTAGTGTATGTGTGGTAGGCCATGCATGGTGCACCCCATTTCGTTTCTGTTGCTGGAGCCTCCAGATGAGCTGTCGCCTCCAATACTATAAGATGTAGATGGCAGGATCAATGGGATTGGTGAGCTGTGCGAAAAACCACTCAAATTGAATTTCAAAGTACAGAGAGAGCCCAAAATTTAAGTCACTATCTCAGTCTAAGTGAAGATGATCAGGGAATATATGATGTCATTATCTGCCAAGCATGGTGCTGTTTACATATGTGCCTTGTTTCATACATAGTGTTGGCATCTCATAGTATGTAGAGGTTGGTAAAACAATATGTTTAATATATTCACCTTAACCATCAATCAGAGCGCTGGCTTTTAGTTCAGTCATCAGTGTTGTCAGTGGGGAGATCACCCTCCTGCAGCAGACTGTGATCGCGCAGTAAACTACCTCACCTTTTCTATCTCTGCCCTATTAAAGCTGAAACAGGGGTATGGGCCATTCCCAAGCACTGCTCATTATAAGTGATTAATAGTTTTCATCAGCACAAGGTCATTAGGAGCCTAATAAACCTCCCAGAGTAGCTCCATGTATCTCCCACAGCTAATTCCACTCTTAATTGTGATCTTTTACTAGAAAATAACTCATGCAATAACAATGCATTTGTTCTTATATAAACTCCACTGATATAAAGCTTGAGCAAAGACACTGACCTTATTTTAATTGGTGGGCTGCAGCAGAAACCAAGAGGACACTCATTGATGAAAGGGGGTTAAAGGTCATGTTGGCATGCATTGACTCAGCACACTTTCAGGTGATTATGTCCACAGGTAGTTACTAATGAACTGTAAAATGACAATTAACCTGATGAGCTGAGCCTACATTTTTAACCATTTGGGATCATTGTGGTGATGGAGCTGTCTTTAGCCATGGAGTTACTTGTTCATTAGACTCCAAGAAAAGATTTTTATGTCCTCTAAGCTTTTCACCAATCTCAAATTTTGGGTAACCCTGAAAGAAGTTAGAGGTAAAGGATGGGATTGCTTCAGCATTGCTGTAAACTTTTGATAACCTTTTGGTCCTCCACCATAGAGTTTTTTGCTCACTCCAACCATGTTTTTAAATTCCACTCCAAACTCCTCTAAACTCACACAATGTTTTCTTTCCCCAATTGAAACTTAACGGCTGAAAACAAGCATTTAGACAAACAAATGTGATTCTTCCGCTGCAAACTCGTTCCCTGCAAATATCATAAATGGGCTCCTGCCAAAGGAATTTAGTCAGATGTAGAGATGAGACTGGATAGTGGATCTAACACCAATGGCCCCAGTTCTGCGGATGAGGGCATTACTCCCTAAGTAGATTGTGCTGATTGTTTGTTGATTAATACTTGGCAATCCAGCAGCCTCTTAGCTGGTAGCAAAATAGCACAATGATGAACAAAAACACCTACTTAGAATACACCTATGTGGAATTGCTTCTGATATTCTCATTATACTTATACCTTTTAAACATGTTCCCAGGTTTTCTCTTGGGTTGGAGTAAACAAAAAAACTACGTATAAACCCATTAAAGCTTCACTGCTGATGAGGATGATGAGGATGGACCCAAACTCAATTATTCTGATACTTAAACAATGAGGCAGCAAGTGGGCCACCGAAACTCTTGAAGGGTATAGTGCAGTATATTTCGTCTGGTGGTCATTAGACTTGCAAACAATGTGCTTGTTTATCATAATAGCTGAGGATGCCCCGGTCAGACGAGCTTGTTTATTTCTCCTTGTCTTTGGCTGAGTGTCCTCACTTGATAAATATTCCATTAACTCTTCTGTTCCACTTAACATACCAGCCGTGTGGGACTCCTGTTTGGTCACAAATGCACATACGCGCACACACACACGCACACACTTAAAATCAAATTTTAACATAATCTTGCACATCTATATGTTCAATCTGTGCACAGAAGGGACAGTTGCACAAACAAATATCATCACCCATCTTTCTGTTTTCTGTCAACCAAACACACAGCTGTGCACACAGCCTCCTCATATACTGTATATTTTGGACATCCAGTGCGTCTGCTTGGACCCTTAATTTGGAGGACTGTGGTACAGTTCCCTGTAGGCTAATGGCTCATGTCTTTAGACCTACAGAACATTTATACCCCCCCACCAATGGCCTGTTTGCTAAGTAAATTAAGAGAATATAAAAAAAAAACACATGCATTCCACCCGGTGTCTCAGTGGTCCTTTATCTTTCATGCTGACCACAGTTTATGAATGATTGGAGAAATTAATTTAGTCTCCTGTTACAAGAGCATATCAAATTAGGAGGCAGAAAGCATGCTCAGCTCATTTATTGCATCTTTCTTGACTCCATTGTGCTTGAATAAGATAGGGTGGTCCCTGTGAGCAGCAAAAGGGGATTAGAAAATTTTATTTACTCCCACAGGGAATGGAGCACGTAAATAGAGTCAATATTATAATGAATGTCAATGAGACGAAGACCAACATGTTCCACAACTGGCTAATTATATAACATTGTAATAAATTCACTTGTTGGACTTAATGTCAGTTTCTGCATAAAATGAATGGTTGGTGGGTTTGACTTGGATGTTAGAATGAAGTCTGGGCAGCTGCGGTCATAGCGAATAACTGACGCCTACTGCCAAGGTTGTAAACTCTGTGGGCTAACAGGCTGAGAGGGCACGTTTCCATCAGGCTTCTGCAGGCGCAAAAACAAGAATTGGCAAGAGCAAACTTTGAGCATATTCCACTGCATATGCAATGACAATACATACAAGGCCATAAACTAAATATTTGCAATGATGCCAGAGCACCTGCATGTGTAAAAAAAACAACAGCTGCTCATCTATCAATCCAGTCATTACATTAGGTCTGAATGTTCTTGCAGTAATCATAGTAGAAGCAGGTACAGAGATCCAATATTTCATTTTTTAAAATAACTTTGTTTAATGTGCAGTAATGAATGAATTAAGGCTAATAAATGTATTCAGCTGTAACAACACCGTTATCACCACACAGTTTTATAACATAGCATGAGACATATAGCTCAACTTTAGTATTAGCATCCGGTAAATATTGAGTTCACTCTCTCTAAATATGCCCCTCAGACACTCCTGTCTCATAAACGCTTCTTCAAATCTACATTTATCTTTGAATCACTTTTTATGATGTCATGTCCTTGTTCTAAAATTACGCGTATCAGTGTGTGCCATCAAGAAAATAACTGTTTTACAGGTTTGGGTTTGAGCCCTGCGTGCTAAGAGAGTGCCACTTTATTCGTGCCTGAGGATAAGACAAGGAAGTGTCTTTCTCTATTCACTGGCTGTCTTGCTCATTTTTTTGTTTTAACAGACAGACACACACACACAAATGTGCGTCTTAGAAACAGCACTTTTGCAGTCATTTATTATTAAAATTACTCCGCCACAAAACGTTAGCAGTTTATTACAAGTAGAGCTGCCTGCTTTTTCATGAATAGTAAATGTACTGTCCTGTTTAATCATATGTAATCCTATTTTTTTCTTTTTGCATTTCTTGGAAATATTTTTTCCAGCATGTAATCAGTTGAAATGAAGTTGCTTGAAGCGAATATTACTATAGAGTCAAAATGTAGAGGTTAGCTGCTAAGCAAACTGTTTATCTGCAAATACGGGGGGGATTATTTCGGGGCAGTGGTTAGGTTGAACTCTTATTACACACATGATCTTGTCTTCTGACTTCAGAACTCCTTTTGAACTGAGTCTAGAGGGTATGGCAGATATCTCTTGAAGTTAGATAAATGATGAAATATTTAGTATTCTGAACATCTGTCATAGCAGTGGAGGTGTCGTGCCCTGCGTAGTGCATACACACACGAATTGAAAGTGGCAGTGGAAAAAAAAGACATGAAAATGCACAGAAGCTTCAATTACTGATGTTCACGTCTGAACCACAGATGTGACTGATGACAGGCTACACATATATGTTACCATTGGAGCTGCAGTTGTGCACACGTAAGGGTGAACGGGACAATTGGAAGGATATGTTTCAGTGTTGTTTTGTTCCTTTGCTCATCACAGAGCCCACTGTGGCATGAGTCCCCCTTGAATGGCAATTTAGTCTTGACAGATGTGGTCAGAATGCTGAATAGCATTGATCTTCTGTGATCTGATTCTGTCTCCATCAGGCTGATGTTTGTGGGGCTGTCCCATCTATAATGTTTGTTTGGATGTAAAAGCAGCAGATCATTTGACTTCTCAGTGGGGGAGGCAGACTCACGCATTTTGACTTTTAAAGATTTTTCTTCATGTAATCAAGATGTCTGCCTGTGGATACCCAGGGTAGATGGAATATGTAGTCTTTACAGCTGGTATTGCGCTCAAAAGTTCGTATTAGGATGCAGCCAAATAATTTTTTTCATCATCATCAATGATAGGAAGTCCTAGCTCCGTCCAAAATGAAAGAGCCAGCAGTATAAATCCATATAATAAAAGATCCCAAGTAAATCCATAAATAAAATGTATAAATCAATGCCTAGGCACATCAAAGATGTTTTTATAGCCAAATTCAGCACAGTGAAGCAAAGTGATATTGATTACATGTGGGCTGACAGGCCCTTGCCTCTGAATTCATTTGCCACCACCAGTAGGTTTTTCTTCTCTCAGGGGCATAAGAAAAACATACTGGTCCTTTTATCGGCTGTAGGTGGAAGTGACAAAGCTGAAAGCCTAAAATACAGTCAACCTGATGGCCAAAGTGTTCTTTACACCAACTTCATTTAAAATACACGCAATCTCACATGCACACAAACAAGGAGACAATAGGCACAAAGGCATAAATTCCCCTCTTCACCCAGCACACATATGCACACACACATAACACACATCATGCCTCTTATTCACTACAGTCTTGGGACTAAAACATAAATTGGCGCCATTCTTCAACTTGCACAGGCAAGGTGTCTGAGAGAGTCAATAGTCTACTAATTACATGGTGTTAGAAGTCCAGGTCTGGCACTGTGGGTTTGGCTGCAAATCATTATCTGAGCCCCCCACGCACCACAGACATATTGGCATGTGGTCTTGACATGGGGATTAGCTGTTAGTGCCAAAGGGCCTGTGGACACTGGGGAGATGTAGGCAGCAAGACCAGTCCTGTTTGTGAAGAGGGAAAATGGAATTGTGCTGAGAGGCTGTGATAATGTACAAAAGGTGGAGTACACAGATTTAACTTCACTTTTGGTTCTGCTAATACTGGCTTGGGTGGCTGGGGTGAATAATCTACATGATAATCTTCTGAATAATCACAAATTCTAAACAATTTGTTCAGGAGAAAGAAAGAGAATGAAATCTAACAACACAGAAACCTTCTCTGACCGTTTGGTAGTGCTTTCCAAAACTATTGGAAATAACCATTTCAAAAGTATAACCATATAGCAATATGGTCTGACTAAGTTTAGGCACAAATTCAGCTTGGTTAACTTTAAGGAAACTTAATGGCTTTCATTAAGTTTTGCAGACCTTTGTTGTCATGGTTACAATAATAACCACTTGGCTGAGGTTAAGGGAAAGAGCAGCGTCCAGTAACTAGAAACTGTTGGTAGGAAAAGGAAAACCAGCAGTTGTCTCCCCATGCATGTGTCTTAGAAATTATATTGATATACGACCAAACTGTTTCCGTGGTTACAATGTGGTGGCAACAGAATCAATGGCTGGATTATGTTCGGAGGCAATGCTGCTTTTGAGTGAATGAAGTGCTGCATTTGTAAAAGGCAGCAGAGGTGCCAGGAGGTAGTTTGGATGGATGGCAGGCGTACACACTGTCACTGTCACACTAGAGACTGGGGTTTGCATCCAAACTCCCTGTGGAGAGGTCCGGCCAGCAGCACTGGAAGGGCACTATAACCCAGTGAAAGATTGAGGTGTTTGTGAAATGTGCATTAACATGTTTTGTCTGAAGTCACTGTGAATTCTTTTTTATATTTAGTCCAGCCTTTAATATAGGACTTATCTTAACGAGGTAAACACAATCATAAAGGAATTTAATAATGCTTTAGATACTGGTAGATATCTTACAACAAAAAGGGGACAAACAAATGTCTGTGATTAGTTTATTCTTTATTTTATTGATACGTTTGGTGTCAAATTACTGATAGACATTGGCACTGAAAGATTTATTGATTTATTGATTCCATTATTGGATCTGGTTATTGGACCAAACCAGTATTGATTCCCTGAATGTTTCCTGATCTAGTTTTCTGTGTTTTTGCCACTCACTTAGCTTAGGCTACAATATAAACATAAGTCTATGACTGCAGTTTTATTATTCATTTTATCTGCTGTATCAGGCCCATAAACTGACTTCCCCAGATCCAAACTGGTTTAATCAGTATTTTTTGTTTTCAACTGTTGACTGCCAAGATATTTTGCCTCTTGGTAATGTTGGGTAGACTGGTGATGATATTCTCTCAAATCATCAATCCACCACTATAAATCACTTATCAGCTACTCCTTAGCAGATATCTCTTTCTTGGCTAATCTATCATACTGTATATTTATTGTTAACTGTGAACTGCAGTCCATGAATAATCTGCTTAAAGGAAAATCATCTGGGACATGCAACAAATAGACAAAACTCATCATAGTGTTTCCAAATAGACACGCTGAAGGATTTCAGACAAGGCTGATGTTTACCACTACATAGGTAGATGGCCTTGCATGTCTTAAGCATGGAGTGAATTAATATTTTCCTGAGCTAACACAGGAGAATGAAATGGTTATGGGTGAGAAAACTAGAGGAAAAAAAAAAAAGCTGAAGTGGAGGAGTTGGGTGGGATTGGTGTGGGTAAAATTCATCTACACAGCCCCTGAGAGAAGAGGACGAGGAGAAGGAAAGTGGGAGGACTAATTGTCTTTGTTGAGGCTCATAAAGTGTAGGGTCATTAGTGTTAATCATGCTGTGCTGTCACTTAGGCAGCTGTGATTATCGGACTTCTGTTGTTGCCACTGCTATCATCCTCCTCACATTGTAAGTGCTCTGTGTCTTTGTTCTCCTGTGCGCCTGGACATCTCTCCTTTTCACCTGTATCTGTCTGGCTGTCGTTGATGTTTTTTAAACTATTAAGTGTATGCTTTCTCACATGCTCACTTGTCATTGTCAATCCATCAGTTCTCTCTGTTTCTATTCACTGGTTGATAGATCTACCACACTTCAAGGTTCATGTTTGTAGTTGACCATTTTCCTCTTATTTCCCAAAAGAATATTTTTAAATAGCAAGGATCATGTGTATGTATGTTCACCAGAGTTTAATATGCATTCATATGTATCCCTGAAGAAACTAGAATTTATAATGGCTTTCCCCAAGCTGCCTAAATACAACCACAGCCCACTCATCAGTCATCGCAATCTACCTGTCACATATTTGTAACTGAACCAGTTATTATTTTACACACAGCTAACATTAAGCTGTTTAAACAGGAGATACTCACCCCCAGGTAGCCTGATATCATGCTGCGACTCCTGCTGCTGCTGCACATTGTCTTCAATCTTGTCGCTTTTCAGGTGTGGCATTCTCAGCCTCACTCCTGCAGATCTGCCTTTTTACCCCCCCAATCAAATGAAATACATGTGCAACAGAGAGCTTTAAAAACTGGTCTAAAAACCTCACTAAAAGTCTATTTTTCTTTCTGGTAGCTTTCCTTTTGAACCCAGATAAATTCAGCTGGAAGCAGAGATGTGGTCACTCGGATGAATAATGATGGTCATCATGAGGTGAATCCATGTGTAATGTGCCAACATCAATTAGAAATCTGGCTACAATAAGAAATACCAACTTGAATGAACATACAGATAATTTTTCCCTGTCTTCAGGTACAACCCATATTTCTTTACCAGTGGAAGGCATACTGTAGGAGAGCTTTGATGTGATAGCAAAACTTCCAAACATGCAGTTTTTAGGTCTGGGTGTGATTTGGCTAAGGTTAAGAAAAAAATGTGTTTTGGGTTTTTGACCCAAACTCCTTCTGAGTGTGGATACTGTCATATATGTCTCCTGGCCCTTTTTTGTTCTAGACAATATTGCTACAGTCACTTCAGGTTACCCAATAATTAAACTATGGATGGTGATAAACTGCCGATATAGACGACCTTTTGCATGGTTTTGTGAACATTGTTGTACAGACACATCTTACAACATCACTACACAAAAATGGTATTGGCAATATATTCTTGATGATGCTACTCTGTCAAGTAAAACACAGGATGTAAGACGTCACCATCTTCCTGTCTACTGTGAAATGACCTGATGATTCATTAGTTATATAAAATGTTATCCAATATATGATTTTCTTAACATTAAAAAACCCAGCACTTTGACAACACGTCAAATGACAATATCACCTTAAGACCACACTGAAAGTCTGTAATACACTGTACCTTAATATCCGACATCCTCTCACTGGATTTTTCTAGTTATAGAGTGTATGGACTAGATTTCAATGCAGTTATGAAAAGGTAATAAGCTGCCGAAATGGGGGGAAATTACTCTGATCCACAGTGGCCTAAAGCCACATTAAAAGGTTCTCTTCAAGGTTACAGACATGAAGGTAAAAAGAGTTGCCTGCATGTAAGTCTAAAAGAGGACACACACCTGAACCACAAATGTCTGCTCTGCTCCAGCAGGTTGCACGGTTCCTTTTGTTCCTTTCCTCCAGACAGTGAGGCATAAGCTTGAGACAATAGGTTTAATGGGATTATAAAGGGCATCAGAAGAGTTTCCATGGATCACAAAGCTCACAAGAGATACACAGGGTGAGTACCAAATGAGACAGTCAACAAGGCAAGATAGGTTTCTGCTTCCTGTAACAATATGCTGACTGCCCATCTTGTCTGCTTTGAGTAGGCAGCTCAGGGACTTTGGGAGCTGCATTGAGGGTCAGGAAGAGGGTCTGGGTCGATGTTCTGGGGCCCTGAACTGAAAACCCAATTATCCCAGCATTTCAGTCAAGCTTAATTAGGCTTGTCAGATGTGCAGCGGATTCATTATGTTTCTAATTAAGTCCCTATCAGCCCCATAGAAATAATGACTTAATGGTACGTCAGAACCAAGCTGCACTCTGCAGACATGATTGCAAAAAACTGTCTTTTGGCAATCTTCCTGAGTGGGTGGTCGCATGGAGGTTGTTGTTTCCTTCAAGAGAGGCTTTTGAGGAGTGTTAATATTGACTGCTCCTGGGGACTAAATGTGGTGTGGATTGAAATGGACCCTTTTGCATGTAACCACGAATGACTAAAGAGGATCAAATTTTTAAAATGGAAGAATTTTTATTATCCACCTCAGTTACTCATCTCTAGACTATCTATCCTAAAACACAAGACACATTTTGTTTTGTTTTTAAAGTTTTATGAGGACTCAGAGGTTTTCATGCTGATTTACATTATAGTAATACTATAGGGGTTGGTGCTACAGCCTTCTTATTTTTTCATGTGAGACATTTTTCTTTTCATAGCTAATTACGTGCATCTTATTTGAGCATAGACTGCACTCTATTTGATTAACATTGTGGTTATGCAACTGAAAAAGCATGGAAACCTTACTTACTGAGAGTCCTTATTAATGAACTGACTGCAAGGGCAAATAAGCTATTTTTAAAAAATCCCATTTTGTTTTGAGAACCTGTTAAGACTGATGCTTAACATGTGACACTACACAAAAATTATTTGGAGGTTGTTTCAAGGATGTGCAAAAAATACCAAGGGGTGCAAAAGTAATTTTGATCTTCAGAAAAGGTTTCCAGCCTTTTATTATTCTGTTCAAAACATAGACTTATTTATGTGTATTCATACGCAAATGCATTAATTCTACAATAGGAGCACCTAAGCAAAAATATGAAGCAATATCAGTAAACACACACTGCAAAACATGTCACGACCACTCAAGCAAAGTCATATAGCTTGTGGGGCTTTTGGCCTTTATCTACTTCATGAATTTACATGCTACTCAAGGGAAGGCAAAGAGAGTGCTTTGATATTGTTTAAGGCTCCAGCGCCAACCAAAACACAAGTTGTGGATGAGTGGCAACTAACTGATACTGATTTGAATATCTCAGAGTATGAGGCTTACTGTATACTTCTGAGAGGAGAGGTAAGTCAGCACATGGAAAACATTTGGGACATATAGAGCATCAACGAGCAGGGGTAAAAAAAATAAAAAATTAAAAAATTAAACCGGTTGCCCTGATGCAAAGGATGAAAACAACATATGTGGTTGATTGTTTTTTTTCTTTTTCTTTTTTGGATCGCTTACTTATTTTTAACAATTGGAATGTGTATACATACCTTCATATGTGGTTCTCAGTCACATTATGTTTTTTTGAAACCTCAGCTTCTATAGAGCCAGTGCCAAACAATGGATGGAATTTTTGTGCAAAACTGACTAACCACCAATGCAGATGCAATGGGGCTTTGTTCGGGCACAGGTCTCATTTCTGTTTCTGTTTTTTCACTTGTGTCTATTTAGTGATTTCATGGCTGTACTGCAATGAAAATTTAATTGCAGGTCAATACAGCTGGCCCTTACAAACTTCTTGGGTTTCTGATATTAGAAGGAAACATGTTGTTTTTCTTTTACTAAACAACATTTTTTCTGTAATCAGACTTCTATTTTCCATGTTGGCTTAAAGAGGGTATTACAAGATATAAGAAAAAGAAATACTTGGCAGTGATCTTGGATGTTATATACTTGTGCTTTGGCACTCTACACGTCTTCCCTTTATGAAGCTGGACTCAGCGTCTTAGTAAAAACTGCTGCTTTAAAGGGACATTAGAAAAATTTATCCTGTTGCTGAACTCAACCCAACTCCACCTCCTTCCCCACCCTTGTATGCAATTGCACCCTGTTTTTAGTTGCTCTCAGTCTCACTAAACTTAAAAGTCCACAGTCCTTGAATGCTGTGTTCTGTTGTGTAGCTCATTTAGGGGTCACCCAACATATAGAAAAATCAATATCAATATAATTCCTGTCCAAGTGACCAGTGTTGCAAACAGTTTCCTAATGATAGGACCTTTTCTCTTATTAATGGTAGATCAATTGTACAGCATTTTGACAGAAAACCCAATGTTTCTAATGTGCAAAAGTGTACAAAGTGGATGAATACATTATTCAGTTACATCATTATGGAAATACTGTGAAATTTAAAACATATTTCACACATCTGTGTTTACATGTCAATATTTATTTCTATTCATGGCTAGCAACAAACCCTAAGAAGAATATGATCAACCTACAGTAACACACACACAAACACACATATATCCATATATCTATATATAGATATATGGATATATGTGGTCTGTAATGATGAGTGAAAGGCTCTGTTTCCCTCAAAGGTGATAAATCACCTTAATTGTAAGTCCTTCTTGCAAGGCATTTAGCTCTGTGTATGTGTGTGTGTGCAGCTAGTGGGATTTTATTTTATCGTCCAGTGGAGCAGAAATATGGGAACCAGTCGGAGAGCAATGCTGCTGGAATACATTGAGAGGAGCTGTTCAAGTGCCTCGTGGGGATAATGGGTACTGGGAAGCAGGTGATGGCCTGGATAGCCCTAAACAGTACTTTCTTTGTCCCAGCCGAAAGACGCATTTTTATTTTGTGACAGCACTTTGTAAATAGACTGACATAAATAAGAAAATTCTTGGTTGTGTGGTATATATATTTAGGAGAGATCAGCGTAAACACAAACCACCAAAAGTCACCCTAACAATGGTAACAATGATCATATTTTCTCTCTCTCATGAATTGTCAAATATCTGAAATGTTACTCTTGGTGGGGGTGACAAAAATTTAAATGGGAGGGAGACTATCTGTCCTGGATTCTCACAATAAGCTGTGCAGCATGTGGCCTTGACCGCTTAACAGCCCAGAGACAGTGGGTTAGAGTGGCCGTGTTATTTTTCATCTTTTTGACAGAAGGCTTGACCCTTGGTTTTTTTGAGTCCATGTTTTCAGCTGTCAGTGTCAATATACGCTTAAGTTACAGAGTGACGGGGAGCCCAGCCAGGGTGATTGAGTTGGTTGTCATGGAAAGTCACAGTCTTGGTACGCAGTTTTCATTGAATTACTCCAAAATGCAAACAAGATTTATTGCTGATTGAATGACAAAAGTTTTGTATTCATGTGAAAAAATATTAAACTGAAACTGATTAGCACACTGTAGCTATAAGCAGCTGATCGAAAACTGGATACTGGGAAATGGTTCTCACTGGGAAATAAACCTTATTAAATATAAAATGAATTATAGAAGCTGCAGCACGTAGAACTCAGTACTAAAATGAAGACCAAATCAACACTCCCTGACTTCTGCTTGGCAAGATAAAGGTAACCAATGATTTTTTTTTAATTTAGTTAAATTTTTTTCTAGCTCGCCAATGCCTGTGTAACAGTTTTAAGCAAAAGGTTACTTGTGATGCTGATTCTTAAGGCGGGCCAGCACACAACATTCATTTGGTTTTAAGATGAAAATCAGGCCTTCTGCGCTGCCACTGAAAATACAACATGGTTGCTTGTGTGGAATGTTTTGTGTAAAGTTGAGGAACACATTGGTTTACCGGGAAACAGCATGATTTTCTACTTATGAATAATCCTAGATTAGCAGTTTTAATTTCCTGCCAAACTCATAAAACCTTATTAACCCACCTACTATGCACAGACTGGAAATTTAATAACACAAAAGACATGTAAATGTCCTTATATTTGAAGTATTTTGCCTCAAGGAGTGAAATATAATTGTGTTGTAGTCCTCTACAGAAAATTATTTTAATGTGTTTCAGAGAATATGATTGAGAGGTGCTTCTTTCAGGATACAGGGTGGACAGTACATTTACTTGAGAAATTAATTTTTTAACTATATGTATGTGACTATTTGACTCTACAATAATAATTATAATTATTATTATATTGTGCTTTTGCTTCACTGTATTTCTATTTGCCACTCTTTGCCATGAAGCAGAGCTTTTAGTCAGCTGAATTCATTTTCTTTTGTTTTGGGAAAACTATCACAGCCAACTCCCACACTTTCCGCCATCATGTTGTGTTGAGCTGAATTTTCAAACAGCTCAGTTTGAGCCTGAACAAAGGCTACACTGGAGAAATCTGAGGCAGAAGATTCTTCACTGGACCACCCACGGCCTCATCTTCAGTGCATATATGAAAATTTTGGAAGACTCTTTTTTTTAGTAAGTTTGTCACGGTGAACTCAACCAAACTTTAGAAACCCTTAATGTGAGTTCACCCTCGGCCTTCAAAAGGCATGCTGAGGTTTGTAATGTTTGTTTAACACTAAAAGCTTCGAAGCAGACAGCTTGTACTAGTTGCCTGTGACTCAGTTGTATTTTCATACTCACTTATACTGGGGCTGTAGCACGTATATACACATTTACTTTTAAAAGCAAAAGCTGACTTACCTCAACTCAAGTAAACATTTGATTGAACAATTTTCACTCTGAGTAATATTTCACCAGAAGTATTTCTATTATGACTCAACTAATGGAGTGGAGTACTTTGTCCACCTGTGCGGAGTTGATCTGTCTCTTTCTGTATTGTGATGGCTTACTTTGCAGAACATCATTGCAACATGTTCTCTTTGACTATGTTATGCACTTTTCTTGAATTTGACTGTGATGTGTCACTTCCTGAAGAGTGACTGACATTTTCCCTTCCAAGATGTAACTGTGATGAGTTCGGGTTTTGTTTTTTGTTTTTTTGAGAGGCTATGTCCGTCTCTTCCAAGAACTTGATAATTTAATTGAGACATTTGTTTCTGGAAACTGTATGTGATTCATTCCAGTGCAGATTTTGGTTCCTTTCTAGAATGACTTTGTTTTTCTTACGTTTTCTGACAGTGAGAGCTAGGCCGTACATCATTCATGACTAGATGTAACACAGATGTAATAAAGATTATAAAATTAAAAGCAGAAGAAAGCTGAAAACAAGGGTAAAATTTCTATTGCAGCAGGCAAATTAAGAATTATAGTCTTCTTAAAGGTTATGTTTCAGCTAAAATGGATAGTTGTTTCTTTTCAGCATGTCAGCGGCCCACATTGCCAATTTGCAGAGAACTTTCTCTTGAGTCTAGAAAATCTCACCTCTGAACGCACAGACGGTGTTTCTCATTTTCACCGGGCAGGAACCTGCCAGAAAGCATTTGAGATGTAAGGACAGGAATTGCATCTTCTAAGCACTGAGCATCCCCCATCTAACATAAGCATTAAACAAATCACAAATACATTGGCCTCTGCAAGTGGACCTTGGCAAGTAGTGTATTTTCAACAGCAGCAATCTTGCATGTCAACCTTACCAAACTTGTCCTTATTGATTTCTGTAATGGGGGGGGATTGGTTTTCATTTCAGTAGAAAGCGTGTATTGAACCACATCCTCCAAAAGACCAAAGACTTTCATGTTGCGGGGAGCCTTTACATTAACACATGTACTTCCAATAACCTGTTATTGATATGATATGATAAAAATGCAAATTTATAGCTGACCATAAAATATAATGCAAAACTTACTGAAAATGTTGAATCGATATATGAATATCATTTTTTAAAGCACTGAAATACTGAATGAATGAGGCACTGAAACAACTGTATCCTGCATCCTTTTCTTCATGTCCTGAAGCAAAGATTGTTATGACAGTAACCAGAGAAACTAAGATTCATTGGGTACAAACAGTTGGCTTTTGCTTAAAAATATGAAAAAAAAAAACCATGTGCCATTTCATTTTACACCTCATTTAGCAAGCTAAGCAGATAACCCATTATTGGCTGGTGGCAGAGGACTAGCAGGCCTCTGTGTACAACACTGATTGGATGGTGACAAGAATTAGCACAGCTGAGGGTGTCACACTCCAAAGGTCAGGAGCTCGTGGTGATTGAATATTAGCTTGCGTTGCGCAAATGAAATCAATTACCTTCGTGCTTCAGGAAGAGAGAAGAGAATACAGAGAGAGGGGAGAGAAAGAAAGAAATCAGATAGAAAAGCACATTCACAGCGGAAGGTTAGTGGAGACCGACTGCTCTGGTTCACAGCCACGATCACTCACACTCCCATTCGCCTGCTGGCCCTTGAGTCTTGTTGCCAGTGCAGTGCCCGTATCCACACTGATATAAACAATCTGTTCACACCTTTCTTATCTTATCTGTAGACGCTGACTTTAGTACACACAAAAACCACAATTTTTCCGTAACAAGGTTTTTAACAAGAAGTTGAAAAGGTTGCATCGTGCTGCGATTCACATTGCCCTTTTGTTGATAACAAGGCTATCACATGCGTCCTCTCCAACCACTGTCAGTTCTCTCCATTCACAGTGTCAGCCAGTAGCAGTGAGGCCCTTTGTGTCTCTCAAGTCAGAGTGGTGATTTTTCAGCCTTTGATGCTGTTGTCTCTTGGTTAAAATTGGATTTATTCTTTCCTCTGATATATAAATCTGTCTTAACTAACCTTCTGGTCAGTTAGCAGACTAGAGTCTATTTTGTCATTTTCAGCCTGATCTCACATTACGTTATGGACCATCCTCCTTGTCTGTGAGTGAAATCCTGCTGGAGTGAATTCTGGAGAGACTTTGAATGTGAAATGAAATAGAAAAAAAATACATGATCTATTTTTTCTGTGTCTATAAATTAATGAGAATTATTAGATTACCTTGATACACCAATATGTAACCTATGTTTCCAAATACATTCATTTGTTTAACCACAGCTGCTTAACTATGTTAAATGCCAGGAATTTAAAAAAAAAGTTTCATATGGAGATGCAGATGGTTATTATGGGTGACATTTTCATTCACCAGCAACAGTTGGCTTTTGCACACTTCAACTGAGATCCAAATGATCTTTTTTATGCTCATGCAACAAAAACCAGAACAAATTTGCAAATTGGTCAGAGCAAAACAAATGAAATGTCATGTGACATGGGGCTCAGTAATATTGATTCAATGGTGTGTCAGTTATACCGGGTCCATGCAAACCTCTCCCACCAGACTAAAGCCAATCTCTAAGTGCATATTGTACAGCAGCAGTAACAGTGGCCAGCATCAGTATGCTGTAGATCCTTTGGTAGATCTTTTTTTTTAGGTGGTACTCATAATGCTGCCATTGTTTTACTTTTGATCGATATGCAGGTTATTTTAAATGTTATTGACGCACTCGCTTGGCTGATGAAATGTCAGTTAATTGTGTAAATTACCAGTTACAATGTTCCTCAGCACAAGGAGATGTAATTAAATGTTAGGTTTTGTCCAAGTCACAACTAAAAGCACATAGAAACTTTGTTTAGCCTATGTTTGGTGTATCTGCCTAAAAAAAATGTCCAAAACAGAATTAACTGTTCCAGCTCTAGCTGAAGGAAAGTAGATATTTTACAATATTTAAAGATGTGTCTGTTTTTGAGAAAGTCAAAATGGACACAGTCATCAGAGAGGAAATTTAGCTTCTTCCATGAGTATTTTTAGCGGCACTATGTCTGTTTTAGTCCTTCCTCCGCAGATGTCACACCCAACACACTGGTGGATAAAAGCTTATCTGTCACATATGACAAACACTAATCATGTGTGGTACCAAAACATCCTATTTGGACCTGCTAAAATAAAAACCCTTAGTCAGTGATTGTGCCTGCATGCAGAAACTAGTGTTCATAAAAGTACAACTCAACAGCTTCCATCATTGCATCATCTTGTTTTCACAGGGCTATTTCTCTAGTCTGCACGAAACTGTAGACAGAGCAGGCTGTGATAGTAAGCATCCATGAGATGTTTGCATGAGTTGTAAGCTCATTACAGCCACATTGTTTGCCACATTTCAGCTGTTGAACACCAGGATTCCAGATAATTTAGCTACTTTTGCCAGTTTCTCTCAGTCTTTCTCTTTTATATCATTACTGTGTCCATATACACTTTCCAGATTTATGGACATTTCCCTTTACTTCAGCTTCTACAGCTGAACCACTATTTTGTGGAAATACGATTTGGACTTCAGTGCACTAGTCTTTTTTATGTTGCTGTTTTAGAAACTTGGCAAATTGCAAAACATCCTGCAAAGCCAATAGCACCCAGCTGTGTAACAGTCTTTCTAACTGTGATTAAGTTAATTAAGTCCATGGAGTATTACTTTTTGCCTGCCTCCTGAACAACCGTGACCGCTCTGTTTGTAGTGGTTACTGCTGCTACAATACACAGACAGAGCCATGTGTGATAAGGGAAGGTCATTGGGAACACAAGGAAGAAAAAGAAATCATGGTAAAGCAAATATCAACAGTACAATTAAAGTGTCACAAATTTTCAAAGAGTTCAAGAGCTGTTCATTTTTTAACTGGTGAATGTGCGGTGCAAAACCTGATATTACTCCCCCTCTTTCGTAAAACTGGGATTTTGGATGACATTTTAGAGGCAAATATACTGAATTACTGTAAGAGGTGTAAGACAATGCATTTAGTTTTAATTGAATATGGCAGTGGCAGTGTTTCACGTCCCTTTTCATGGAAAGTAGCTGCTGTAAAAGGTCACTTCATGTCACCTGATGACAGACCTTCTCCACACTGACCTTTCCCACTCTATTCTTGTTATTACTGTAGGTACGGGGTACCTGGCAAACTTGAAAATTAAGAATTTGTCACCAGTTACTCAAAGCTGCCACAAAGTTACTAAGTATATAGATTTTAGCTGTAATAGTCTGTCTGCATTACCCAAAAAATGGCTTCTTATGTCTGTGGCCTGGTGGCCTAACTGTGTCATGCATACCATAGTGACCATATTGGTCTCATATGGATTCCATGTCATCATTTGCTTTCCTGTATTTTTGACTCCTGCCTATAACAGTATCAAACAGCTATTTTTGTTCCGTGCATTGACTGTAGCATCCACTGAAACTCTGTCAACATTAACATTGCAGTGTTCGCACTATATGACTACATCCATAGTGGGAGTCGCCACCACTTCCTTTAAGCCAGACGTGTTGTTTTAATGTCTGAAGGGCTCCATTGAAATGTGGAAGCTCTCCCAGGGGGTGTTTCAGCTGTTGAAGGAACCACCCAAATATAGCCGCTCAACAGGAGCTCCATCCTTCTCATTATCTGCTTTTCAAAGGAAAGGAAGTACATCCTATTCATCATATTTCATATTTTTACTCTGAGACTCATTGTAATATGTAACTTTGTATAACAGCACACTTCCTGGGATCATTACTTAATCATCATAATTAACTAGCACGGCGGTGTAGTGGTTAGCGGTGTTGCCCCACAATAAGAAGGTCGCGGGTTAAGTTCCCGGCCTGGAACCTTTCTGTGCGGAGTTTGCATGTTCCCCCTGTGCCTGCGTGGGTTTCTTCCAAGTACTCCTGATTCCTCCCACCGTCCCAAGACATGCATGCTTAGGTTAATTGGTGTGTCTAAATTGCCCGTAGGTCTGAGTCTGTGTGAGTGGCTGTTCGTCCCTGTCTGTCTCTGTGTGTTGGCCCTGCCATGGACTGGTGACCTATCCAGGGTGACCCCGCCCTTGCCCAGAGTGAGCTGGGATTGGCTCCAGCACCCCCCACGACCCAGACATGGAAAAGCGGTAGAACATTCATGAATGAATGAGATACATTTTCATGCCCAGTTTGATGAGGGGGCAGAAGAAAACATATACAGCACATTTTCTGTTTTCCACAGATCACATTAGTTTGTTCCCCTTTGCTGTGGTTGTGCAAAGAAACAACAGAACAAGCAAAAGTTAGTCCCAGAGATTTTAGTTTTTGATAAGTGCACTGCTTCAGTCAAAGTACTTTTTGAAAATAGCAAATTCATGTCAAACAAAAGAATGAAAATAGGATTGCATCCAAATTTAAACTGAAACGAATCAACTCCTACTGAAACAACTGCGCATGTACACACAACTGTAAATACAAAACACTCAGGAGTTCTCACTTAGGTGAATTTTAGCAGTTTGGTTCTGAACAGGATGTATGCTTCTAGAGAGATTCTCTCGAGAGATTTTCATGTGTGCAATATAAACCATGGCAGTAGATACTAGAAGATATGCGGCTGTGGTTAGAAAGCATCACCTAAATAATGTTAACCAGCCACTTTTCCATCTTACTTAAATGGGGAACAAATTGTTTGTATATAAAATATACTAGGTTTGTATCGGTCTAAAAAATTGCCAATATTCTTGTCTGCTTGTACTTCAGTGTGGTATGTGCCTCTTGTTCTCACCCCACTCTGGTGAATTAGCTCTCCCTTTACCTGCAGGGGAAGGACAAGTGGCAAGTGTGGATAATCTGACAGATCTGATTTGTCAAGCCATTACCCTGGGTATGCGCTACGGTAGCTTTGCCAAGCAGCACTGCTCAATGAAATAAATACGCATTAGTCCCTGTCTGCATCAGCCCACAACATTTCGCTCATTGCTCTTCGCACTTTTGAATTACTCACAATGAAAAAGGAAAAGGGGAAAGCTCTGTTTCATAACTAGGAATAGATTAAATTGAGGTGGGGGGGGTTCAGTGGTGAAGGAGCATTGTCAAAAAGTGCAAAGCACTTGAGCTGTGATACAACCATTAGTTTTTGCAATGGGGTGGAAAAAAATGTGTGGAAAGTGTGAAGCCCATGGATGAAAGAACAGAAAACATAGGTTTGACGCAGTCACAGAGATGCTGGTGCAACAAATGAGCAGCAGCTTAATTTCATTATGATGACTTATTCAAGAAAGTCACTGCTTGTTCCTTAGAAAAAACAACACCACTGCATATCAGATGAAACCAGAATCTCAAATATTAGATTTATGTGTTTCTCTGCAGAAAACCTCCAAACACTTTTCATTTTTGGCGGTGGCCAAAATCCACTGCATATAAATAAGGCTTTAAGTACACAGAAATAATGTCTCTTTTGGTGCATTTTAACCTTTAAAAACTTATCAGTCATCCTGTGTGTATATTTTATGTGCATGCAGCGTGTTGTGTTTTAAACTTGTGTATTATTGTTCAGGTGAATGTCTGTGTGTGTGTGTGTGTGTGTGTGTGTGTGTGTCTGTTCATGTGTATGACTGCCTCTGGCACGAGGATGTGTATGTATAGACTTTTACAGGGCATAATGAGAGCCTTGAGTTTCTGGGACTTGTGTGGGAGGCAGGTTAGTGCTGTTTGTGTTGGCCTGTGTGACGTGCAGTCACAAGTCTGTGTTGATTTGATGTGTATTTGTGGTTTAGCTGTGGAATCCAGACAAGTGGGTGTGTTTGTGGTGAGCTGTGGTAAAATGTGGATTTCCCCTCTAAGGTTTAGGCCAAAGCGGGTTGCTCAGAACCCACTGTGACTGTTTTTGGACACTGGCCACCGTAAAGGAAAATAAGAGGAAAAAGCTCTCACTGTACGTGAGCAGGTCACTGTTTCCTTTGTGTGGTAGTCAGGGTTGTGTGGACGGATAGAAGCAGTCCTCTAAACTCAATTACACTCATCTGCAGCATTATTTCCATACACTATTTGAGAAATCATTTGTTATGTGTAGCAATTATTTTAGTGTGAGTGAAGCTTGTGTGTGTGGTAATGTGTTAACTTATTAAATCAGGAAAGTATTCTTAAGGTTATGGTTCATACAGTCACCTCCACTCAATGACAATAAAGTGGTGAGATGTTGACGCAGCACCTGACTGACTGCTGGCATTTCCACCCCACACTCAGTCATTTGCCCTGGCCAGCTTTCACAGCTGGCCCAGGGCCTGCCGAACACGGAGCCCTAAATGTCACAGCGTCTTTTTCTCCACGGGGGTGAGACAGTAGGGTGGCCTAAGTGCTGGTGTATCCACTCAACATCCACCATTTAATGCCTTTAGAAGAGAGAAAGGCCAGTGAAATTATACAAATTTAAGTATTTAAAATTAGGTGGTTTAAAAGCAAGACACTGCATGAAAGCATTTTACCTAGACTTGATGACACATAGTGTTATACAGTATGTTTCTCATAGTCTTCATAATTTTAATGCTTTTGGAAAAAAAAAAAAAAGCACCACTCTGCTCAGTTCATTTTTTAAGCACACAGATTTTATCTTCAGTAAGCTTTCTGTCATACTAATACGGAGGTTGGGCTGTCTTGGACATGAAAGGACACAGTATCAGGAGTACCAAATCGATGTAACAAATGGTATTGTTTTTTATGTTAGTGATGGCAGTATCAATGTGTTGATTGGATCAGTCCACCACGTTAATCCCACTTAGACAAATCTATCTATTTCATAATATTTAAATACTTTAATACATGAAATATCTATTTAATCAATTATCATGAACTTATACAGACATTTTTTGATCCTCAAATAATGCCTCCTGACGCTGGTGATGAGCTGACTATTCATTTCTGTTTTTTTGGGAACTGTTTTAATGACTGTTGAATGAGTTTTCATGAAATTTGAGGTCTGCATGTTTTCTGTTTGTTTGTTTGTCCGGTACATTGGTTTATAAGCAAATCCACGCAGAAATATTGGGATACCCATCAGCCTCAGCTTTATGTTGTATTTTGTGGTAGTTAGTAAATTTCATGCTAAACTAAGTTGGTCCAAATGGTAAAAATTGCCTAACTCCAGCATGTTCAGCATTGTCATTGTGAGTGTGATAGCATGCTGTTGGAGTTCAGCTCAAAGCAGCACAGTGCTTAAGTAAAGCCTCACAGATCTGCTAACATGGCTATAAAGTCTAACTCTTGTCTGAATGGTAAATGTATTTCACTTACAACCCAGCTCTGACTTAGCAGACAAACAATTATACAGTTTCCCTCCCTTTCATGCATTCAAACCCTGTCTGCAGAGGTTCTGCCATGCAAATGTATTACTCAAAAACACTGACACATGGATTGGAGTAGCAGGGCATCAAACTACTGACCCTCCTGACTCACAGGTGCTATTTGAAGTCCTGTTGCTTTGTATTTTATTAGTTTAAAGTGCATCAAACATTTATGCCTACGTGCATATGGAGGCATTAGGTTCATCACAGACCCACTTTTTATTGTCAGCAGTGTATAACTGCAACAACCCTTAATTATCTTGAAAATACTGTTATTCTCACAATATGTAATAGGTGTTTACTTTGACAAAAGGAGAGAGTTGAGCATACTCCCAAGTGGTGGGTTGCACAAACATAAGTGCACAGTGTAGTGGGATCTCTTAAAATATTACTAAAAATTGAGATTGCAAAGTCATAACGAAGGAGGGTTGGTAACCGATGCCTTAATATAATACATACACATAACTCATTTATATTCATGTGCGTTGGGATTTGTCTCTTTAAAAGTAAACAAAATGCATTTAAAAAAACAACACAATATATATGGGAAAACAACACTTCTAATGAATATTTTAAAGTGAGTAGGAATGTTTTCATCTTTAACTGGCTCAGTATGTTTATCTGTTGTTGCCCCCCCCCCCCAAAAAGAAAACAACCACATTATCAATAGACAACAAAAATTGCATTTTCCACAGAAACATATATTATTTATAATCGTCCATGAAGCTCTGCAGACACTGAAAACTTCAAAAACTCCTTGATGGAAGACAGCCACTTTCATATACACTATGAGGTGGATGCACACAGCATGTGAGGGCAAAAGAGGTGCTTCATTATTCCCTCTTACAATGACTGAGGGATCGATCTGAGCATGAGAAATAGTCAGGTGTGATGAGTCAAGGCTGGAATTATGGCAGCTGTAAAGACTGGGATGGACAGTTTAGACAACAGACCATAGGGAGGAAATTATAGGGTTAAAAGAGATCAAGAAAGCTGGATTAGGGGGTGTGGAAAAAGAGAGTGAGGGACACAGAACATGAGCCAGATAGAGTAAATAGAAAGCAGCAGAGAGAAAAGACAGACCAAGTGGTGGAAGAGAGCAGATGGCGGGGTAATACTGCACTGCTCTCATTACTTTGCCTTCCCTGACATTATTGGTCGGGAAATTGGTTGGGATATTACGGTGGACATAACAGCTTTTATCTGCAATTTTCCCCTGTATAATTCCCTTGGTTCTGCTCCTTCAAAGGCTGATGAAATGCTCACCGGATGAGGGCCAAGTCGGTGCTGTGGAGAAGAAACCAACTCCACTGGCATGGACAGCAAGCAGTTTATTTCATCCAGCCTTGGTGCAACGCATACAAAATCACTATTGTAGACTAAAAATCCATGAAGGGTGAAATGTAAAATGTAAAATCCAATAAGTTCCCATCTGGCCATATTCTTTACCAGTCTGTTTGGTGCATTAAATAGAAATCCTACTGTGATCAAAAAGCCATCAGTCACCAGAGAGTTTTCATTTCAGAGCAAGAGGAGCCATATCTTTACTCTGTGTTTGCATGAAAGAGCTTTATCTTAACTACATCCTAGATGTCTGCTAGCCGTGTAAATAATTTCCAGTTAAAAACAAAGTGACCAGTAACGCTCCCTCTCTTTTCTTTTGCAAAACAGTTCATCTAACAATTGATAATCTTCTAAATTCTCTGCACGGCTAAGCAAAGACACCCCGACTTCTCCCTGAACAGTCCAGTGAATAGTTATAATGTACAAGTTCAATTAGTTTTGAAGCAGGATGATAGGCCTGGTGAGTTCTTTCATCAGCAGATTGGTACCCCCAAAACAGTGCTGCCGGCCTAATTGGAATAATTTAACTGCTTACTTTGAAGTGTAAAATATGTGTGCTGGAGAAGAGGTTCCTGAGAGGTCAGTGCTATAGGCGGTATACATTGCTGCTTTGAGATGTGGAATGGTACGTTATAGAGTTGATAACATTATTTAGATGTTTCTTTGATTGTCGGTGCATGTTGTTGCGAAATCCTGAGCATTTTGACCTCTGATATTCTCATTAAACTGTTTGTGCTCACTTTGTTGATACTGATACTACTCTTTTCATACAGAACCTCCTACCTTGATCATATAATATAACCTTTATTGTTGTGTAAATGTAATTATGCTTCATCTGCGATATGGAAATAAATTCAGGATGTCATCTGACCTTTACAAAAATGAAATGGGACTTGTGGATGGAAAATATGATTTGCAAATTCTCACTCAGATGTGCAAATTTGTTCTGAGAAATGTAAATGTTTACCCAAGTGCCTCATCCATTTTGATCTTTGCTGTGCCCAGGAATAGTTACATCGTTGTTTTGGCAAGATGAGGCCTGATGGATCCTCTTTGGGAAACACATATTAGCAAAGCTCCATAAAGAGACCAAAGTAACTGCGCCCTCATCCGGTGGTGGCTCTGATTTCAGGTGCCTTATTGCAGCTCTAAATACAACTCTCAGTGTACTATTACTGTATAAAATCTGAAATTCGGCCTAATCACAGCTATTACTGCATTTTAAAATCTGTATTACAGGTGGTGGTGTTTCAGCAATTGGACACAAAATGCAGTTGCAAATTACAAATATTAGAAATCTCAAAGTAAAATCTTTGAAGTTTGCACATTTTCTTATACTGTGACTTAGAGTGCAGGTACACACTTCACTATATACTTTTTAAATAAATGTAATCAAAGCGATAAACTGTACTAATATGAATGCTACACACGTCATTAAAATTAATAAACAATCAGTTTCTACAGTCGACAGTTTTCTTTGTCAGTGATGGATGGGAACTTACAGAATGCTTTGGCCCATTACAACATCACTGTCAGAGGCTGGCAAGCTTTGTTCTTCCAGCTTTTTGGACTTTTCGACTGTTTGGACACAAACCCTGGTTGGGCAGACTAACCACTTAACATGACATTGTTTCACGTTTCCTGCTTCCTTTGCCAACTGCAGTGCTCTAAAGCAAATATTTTCATTTATGACATCATCTGGACACTTTAACCTGTGAAAAGAATTGTCCTTACATGACAAAGTACAGCACTGTCATTGTTTTAGACAAAGCCAGAATTATTCTGATCACACACATCATGTACTGGATAGCATAGTACAGTGTCAATATTGTTGGTACAACTGTGATCATATGCAACGAAATAAAAAATGTCATGGCACTCAAGCAAAATACATACATTAAAAAAATAAAAAATCCACTGTATGTCACAAATAAAATGGAATAGATATATGAAACAAAATACACAATGAACCACAATCAAGTAGATACATATTATGTGATGCAGACCAGTATGGTTTCAAAAAGCCAACTCCACACTTCAGAAAGTATTGAAATGCTGGACACACTGCCTCTGGATTCTTAAAGCGTTCTGTTGCTGCATATCTGCACAACTATTGCAAAATTTTTCACAGACTCATTCTGCCTCTTACAGTCTGTGTTTGTGTGACTCATTAAACTGTCTTCACCCAATTATTCACACTCTTGTTTTTGTTCATTAGTCAGCTGTCCTCTACCTGACGGTGCAGCTGTGGATGTCACAGATGTTAAAAAGGCAGTTTGGGAGTTTTTTTTCTTCTTCCAAATTTGGTTTCTCGCCAGGAGAGTGTGATGGTGATTGTTGCCTCACAAGACTTTCAGCCATTTATGGCTTTTTAATACAGAGGTTACTGACTCCCTGTCCACCTTAGAATTGATTTGAAGATTTTACTGATTGTTTTTAAAGCACATCAGGGCCTGGCTGCAAGTTAGAAAA
Source organism: Remorina albescens (assembly GCA_034769265.1). Classification (NCBI taxonomy): domain Eukaryota; kingdom Metazoa; phylum Chordata; class Actinopteri; order Carangiformes; family Echeneidae; genus Remorina; species Remorina albescens. The sequence goes on from CM068493.1 coordinate 7,275,654, forward strand.
CACAATTAATAGTCCCATATAAGCCAGTTCAAAACATTCAATCCTCAGGTGGAGCCCTTATGGGCTCTCCAAAATCAGGGCTTAAATCTATCTGCCATCAGGGCCCCTCAACATTGGAAAGATCAATCAGAGGAAATAAGGCGAAAGCTTCAGTTGAACAAAAGACAAGTGTGAACACTGGCATTGCTTTCCATGGCAGAGGCGACTCTTGGTGAGCACATTTCCAAAAAAAAAACAAATGACGTTTGATGTCCTCTGAACTTGCAAATAGTTATTTTGATGTTTTACAATGTGTTTAATACAAAACTTTGGTGTCACCTTGTAAACTGAAACTGTCTGACATTCACCAGCTGTACATCCTGTGTTTTTGGAAGCGGCTGCTATGAACTTGTGTGGAGTCATGGAAAATGCTGACATCACCAGCAATGTCCTAACCGAGGCCATGTTTGTTTTCATTTGTGTTTCCAGATTAGGCTGTGGAAGCCTGGGTGTTTTACAAGAGGAAATGCTGCAGGCGTTTTTGGATCAAAAATACATTTCATCAGCATTGTAATATATATATACATTTATATGACAATGAAAAGATCTTTTCATTGTCATATAAATGTACCTGTATTTACAATTAATTTCTAAATTTGGGAGTAACATTTTCTGCCTCAAAAATTTAGTGCAACATTTATAATTAATGTTGGTATAATCTGTCTTTGGAAGCTTCGTTAACTGTTTATTTTGGAAGGAAATTAGTTTACATTACTTAGTGAAAAAAATATTCAGCTGCTGATGAAATACTCAAGAAAAAACTCAGACTCAGACAGACTGAGTGAATCTTCAAGGTTGTCCTGTACATTTGGTGGCCCAGGCAGTCAAATAGTTTCCAGGTAGTTCACACCAAGTTGCCCTGTTGCCTGAGTAAATTGTAAAACAGTCAAAACTTTCTACACACACAAGAAAATGTCACTAACAACGCTCATAAAAACCATTTTAGTTTTTAAAAATTAGCGCTATAGATCTTAAATTGAATTAACTAATTTGCATTAAGTTAACGAAAAAAATAAGTTTATTCCCTATTAATTAATGTGTGATGTCTTTAAACTTAAATAAACAGGACAGAGAAATCTATTTTTCCATGAGTAAAAACTTTTGAAGCTTTAGGAAGTCACTCGCTCACAGTGCATATCACCAACACTTTTTTTTTCTAAAGAGACTTAATTTATTTGTGTTCAGATTTGAAACTTCAACTTTTCCGTTTAGATTCCAAAATGTTTTTCAGTCAGTGCTGCTTCAGCTCTTTAAATCTGTTGATTTGGATTCCATCTGAATGCTTCCCCTTGTTTGCAGGAGGAGGATAATATGTAAACAAATTTCTGTTTGTATTCATGTTTTTCACAGTAGCCTTGAGGTGAATGTTAAGGTGGTGGGGACAGTACAAGGTGGTGCATGGAAGTCAGACTCACTCAGTCTGTGTTGACATATGATTTAAAACTGCTCATAAAAAGATATAAGGTATGTCTGGCAGTCAGCTTCAGAAAGCTCACAGACGCACTTTAAAGTCAAGCCAGAGTGAGACAGGATAACACAAACGCACACTCATAAAATCACACCTCCTACCACATCACAGTGTTTGGTCTGACCATGCTGCCTGTCAGGCATTTCCATGGACAGGAGCTGTTTTATCTGTCTGACATTTGCAATGACTTTTAGATAAAAAATGTTCTCTGACACTCAATGGCTGACAAATATCAGCAGGTTTGATTGCAATGAGCAAATCACGAAATATTTACCAAGTAGGGAACTCTCTGTATTCAGCAGACAGCTGGCTTTTAGAATCCATCTGCTTCAAGACATAGTTTGTCTTCCCAGAGCGCCGGTGTCAGAAACAAAAGTTAAGAGTGCAACTGTCAAATAGCTATCATAAGTTGGATTGAAAGCTATGAAGCAAAGACTTTATCTCTGATGGATTGCCTGAAATAACTTTTGGTACTTTGAAAAAGGAGAAAATAACGCACTCAAGAACAATTTCAACACTTTTGTCCATTCCACCACAACCTCTGTAGCCATATTTTGTATCAGTATACTTTGGTGTCAACCTCTCACCTAAAGTTATCTTTGCCATCAATCAACTTCACTATACCAGTTTTTGTTCTTTCTTTCTTTTCTGTTTCATTTCACCTTCGTTTTCCTCAGCTGGCCTGTCAGTCATGTATCTGTTCAATAATTCAGAACTACATTTTTCTTGCTTCATCTGATAGAAAGAAACGGCAGCCTATTGGAGCTGCGGAAGCTGCTTCAACTTGTGTCTGGGCCGTGAAATTGGAGTGCCAGGCAGGCATTAACCTGGCTGGGTATGTACATATTAATATGCTCATTATCTGCTGCAAGGAGGGACATGTGGTTTGTGGCAAACCAGTGACATTCAAAAGGACACAATGCAAAGGCACATGAGTTTGCACTGGGAGGTACAGTATGTGTGCAACCACACAGTGAGTATGCACACAAAAATTCTCCAACACGCACACATGACCCAGTCCCATCTCCTAGACCCACACTCATTTTCGCCATTTTGTGTTAATTCCCTCTACAGAAGGTGTAGGACAGCATTATTAATCATGTTCAGCTTTTGACAAAAAGCCAGCCAAACAACCCCAGGAAACAAACAGTTACTTGTTTACGCAGAAAATTAATTCTCTGTCATGCACAACTTGTTTAAGAATAAAAGAAATTAGCCCAGGGTGAAAACATATCCATGGTGTGTTTGACCTTGTTATCTGGCTGGCTGGGCAGGGCTATATTAGGTTGCTGCAACTGACCAAAGACAAAATGATTGTGCCGTATCACCAAAGGATGGGAATTGTTTGGAGGACACAGAGGAGGGTGCAAACTGCGGGCTAAAATAAGCAGTGATTTCATGAATCACCCTTTATTTAAAGAAAAATATTGTTTTTATGAGGCTTGCATTTGTGGGTTAACATTTCAGCATTGCTCTTTTAATAATTTCAGCCTGTGGCAAACAGTTAATCCATAATTTGCTTTTGTTTCAGTAGTTTTGTTTGCTTACTCGGGTTATCAGCTGCCACTTTAACCCTGTGATTTTACGGTTAATGATTAACTCCTTACTGGTGTTTTAACGTACCTGGACCCTGCCTGTTGTTCACATTACCCCAGTGAAGAATCCCGGAACATTTCTGGTTAAAGAGTGTTTAGCTCACTCATGGTTTATTCCCCTATCATGAAACACTACACATCGTGTGCTGGGGTTACATAAGTACATGTTGAAGTGTGGATTAGCATAATGACCATCTGCAGAGTTTAAAAGCTGTAATCAAGTCCCCTGATGAATCTATAAATGCTAATTAGACTCATCGAAGACTTCACTTTCGGAAAAGAAAAACGCGTTTTAATGGGCTTTCCATGTAGCGCGATCTGAGCAAATAAATCTGCGGAGGACAAACACTTACTGGGACTGAAAGACTCTTCCTTCCCTGTCTTTTCCTGTGTTGTATTTTTTGTGACTTTATTTAAGAAAATTTTATGGAGGAGTCTTTTCATTATGTCCGTTTAAATATCTGTGTTTCTATTCTCAGAGCACTCATGAACACATTTTCCTTGAGCCTGACCCATTGTCCAGTCTGCCAAATGTACTGTCACTGGAATGGAGAAACATTAGTGCAGCTCAATCAGCTTTGTACCAGAGGCAACAGTATGATAGAGATAGGATAGATGGTGCTTCAACACTCAGTCTAAATGGATTAAAATCATCAGTCGCATAAAATACAGGGAGGTGATTGTTCAAGACACTGATTTATACAACAAACTATGAACAACATCTCAAATTTGGGCATTTGCAAAAATGTTTTCATGAACATACAACAACAAACAAAGCAGTGCTTCAGTTTTACTAAATAGATTTTTTGTTCATAACAAACCTAATCTATTAATGGATCACAACAATTATTTATGCAGGTTCACATTGATACTGTTTTTACGCACAACATTCACCAACGCAAACTTAAGAGTATTGTACATTTATTATTCATTATTATTATTATTATTGCCTATTCTACAGCGAGACTGGGCCAAAAACCAGATGATTCAGATCCTGTTTTTGTAAACAAACATTTTAGATGCCTGTGGAAAAATTCAATAAAACTGTGAATAAAATGTGAAATGGTAAATCTGGACTTTTGGTTGAATGCTGTGGACACTTTTGGGACATTTTATCCCCACTATTTTACAGAGTCACTACAGAGTCCACCATGACCGTGCAGCTGTGATGTAACTGCTACTTCAACTCACTGAGAACTACTATTCTCTCTGACTGATCAATACTGACATTGATAAAATTTTTGAAAAAAACCTGGTGAGCAGAACAGAAACAGTCACCACTGATCGACCCTGACAGTCATTTTTCAGACAAAGAAAAATAAAACAAAACCACCAAAATAATTTATTAAAGGAATAATATCTCTCTTCGGTTGTCGTAACTCTTCAACCTCAATTACACCCCTTTGCTAATATAAAATCAGAGATGACTTTAAACACTGGATCCACACTCATTGGACAAAACACAGAATCTCACTCTCAACATTTAAAGATGGAAAATTACAAAGAGGCCTATCAATGTAAAAGCTGCAGTCTTTCCTGAAAACATTTTGGAACTTGACATGTTGGTTAGAGCCCCTCATAAAAAAAACAATCTCATTCCCATGCTTACCCATTACAGTATGGATGGAGTTTTAAGTAATGCCCTACTATGCTAAATCATTCTGTGTTAGTGTGTATCTATGCTTCGCTGATAAAAATTCCAGTATAGTAGGGATGGGACACAGGCCGTGGGGTTAGCCTCAGGCGTTGGCGGCGTGGTTGTGGGTGAAGAGGATTTTCCGCTTTGTCAGCAAGTTGCATAAAACATTTTCATTTGAGATACTCCACATTATTTTTGCATAATTACACATGCTACATTAGGTATATGTGATATGCAGTAATGTATGAAATATTAAATATAGACATGAAGATCCTATATATCACGTCAAAATAATGTAGAGCATCAGGTGGTAACATAGGTTGCTGCGCCACTGGCTCTCATCCATTGCTGGTATTGCATTTTTACCTATACTGATATGCAAACAAAAGGCTGTAACACACACAGTCTGTTTATAGGAAATATCCAAATGTACAATTCCCTGACATTGTTGTGAACTTAAGAAGTAGGTAGGTTTTTTTGTGTTAGTTTTTTCTTTTTTAACAAAAGTAAAAAGTTTGCACTAAAAGTATTTGAGCTTGTATTCAGTTTGTCAGAACATTTGTACGGAGAATGATAATTACATATAACTTGATGAATTAAAGTAAGAATTAAAACACCAACAGTTATTTGGGACATTAACTTTATGTGTACAGGATATTTGTTAAATGTTTGTTAAATAATATGTTCCACTAAATGCGTATTAAACTAAAATCACCCTCCACCATTCTTCCTTCAATTTGACTACTCACTGTGTATCTCATTATAAATTCAACTACGTCGTTAGTAATTTATTTTTGTATTTTACTTTACTTTAGGTTAAACTCAAGGTTCAACGGGAAAGAGGGGAAAATGTGCAGCAGCTGAAATTTCACTTCCTGTCAGCCCTATCATTGTTTTATTTATTCCTACTTATTTAACATTTTTAGATTTTTATTAAGGAAAGCAGAGAGATAGACTGCTAAAGGCATTTCATTGCACTGACTGTACAGTGTGCTTTTAATGCATGACAAAAAAGCAAATCTACCCATCTATCTATCTGTATTGACGACATGCAGTGCTATTAATTTTGAGGTAGAATTTGCTTATGAAAGAAAGACACATGTCACTGACATATTTTGAAATGATTATATTTGTTTGAGGACACCCATACAGTAATTCCATAAATTGGCAGTGCCATACTTAATCTGATTATATCAAAATCATCCTGTCGTTGCCTTTTAATTTGGTTATACCAAGCTTGTTGTGTCTATTGCTATTGTGATATCCAGATATGAATATGCATGAAGGAGAGTTTAATAATGTAATGTCTTTTGATGGTATACTAATGCCTGTCAGTGGCAACACTGAAACAGTCCTGATGAGATGTGTTTAAACAGCCATCCCGCCCTCAGCACATACAAGCCTCAAGACTCTAATAATGAATATTTTATCTTGACAGATGACTCAAACATTCAGCCTCACTTCATAAAGACATGAAGCAGTCAACATTTCACTAAAAAGAAGAAAAACAAACAAACAAACACACAAAGAAAAGTCCAGGAGACAGCATGCTATAGAGGCCCATCCGGACTTCTTGGTACAGACACAAAACCTAAAAAAGCCACTCAGTATCAGCTGCCCTGAGCCAACCCTTGTGCTAAAACAGCTTGTTTACTCAGTGATCCTATGTTGGCCTCCAGACCACAGTGACCTGGAAGCAGAGTGACTTTCTGTGGCCTTGCCTGCCTTGTAACCGCTGTCCCTGGCTGGGGATCAAGGCTTTCACAACCAGCAAAAAGCGGGGACCCAAACAATGTAGGAGGGAGAGAATCGAGGTGGAGTTGACAGCTTAAAAAAAAAAAAAAAACTGTAAATGTGGTGCTGTCACAAAAACAGGTCCCTCCATCATTTCTGATGAATAATAAACACTAATGATATTCATTGCTGCAATACTGTGAAATCTCTGAAGAGATATTGTGTTTTTTAGTCTATTGTCTTCTTTTCTTTTTATTAAGTATCTGAGAGAAGTAGTGATTCAGGTGTTCAGTGCTTCACTGATTAGGTGTTGGGATGATAAATATTGCAAGCAAGAGCAGAGTCAGCAGAGTCACATATATTGTATGAGTTAGCATAATGTTTTGTTTATATTTCTTTAGAGAAAGGTGGAAGATCGATGGTGCAAGGGGAAATGCAGAGCCAGTCCTGATATCAAAACCACAAGTACCTATTGACAGTTGCCCGAAGTGATCCAAAGGTCACCAGGAAATATATTGATTACACTCAAATTCAAGTCTAATTGGCTGGTAAGAAAAACTCAGACGACTCATGGAGAATGGATTGTGTAGGATAGTTGGAGTGACCATTTATATGTCGGATTGTGAATGGCAAGCTTCCAGCCATGGATCTGTCTTAGAACAAAATTCAAGGAAACCACCATTCACGAGGTAATAATTAATAAAAGAAACACTGGAAATGTCCTAAAAGCATTTTTACATGAAACACCTTTCAGGGCACCGTGTTGTAAACAGGATTCACGCCTGCAGCCTCATCATCAGGGACACGACTTCCATCAGCCATCAATAGGCAATTATTTTAATGCCATGAATCACGGCTCTTCATTGTCCTTTTAAAAATGATACAGATAATTTCCTCTAATCACAGCTAACATGTCGTTAAAGTGCAGCCGGGGTATGACTCTTATAACAAAGCCTCAACACTCCTCATTCTTCATCATGCTAGTGGAAACTTCCAAGCAAACAGGCGCTCCTCTCCACAGGAGGAGGACATGTGGAGAAAGAGTGCAGGATAGTTGGAAAGGTCTAAAAAACATTATCACATTAAACACCTTTCAGGACACTGTGGTGTAAACAGGATTCACACCTGGCACGCTGCAGCACTGAAGCCTCGTCATCAGGGAAGGACTCACCTCAGCCGTCAATAGGCAATTATTCTAATGCAATTAAACATGACTCTTCCTCTCCTTTTAAAATCAATACGGATCATTTCCTCTAATCACAGGTAACATGTCATTAAAAATTGGCAGGGGTGCGACTCCTATAATTAATCCACAACACCCCTCATCATGTTTTTTGAAAACCATCAAACAAACAGGCCACCCGCCTCCGCTCCTTAACCTCATCCTTCCCTGCCAGCATCCGGTTCTGTCTAAGTATGGGCTTCCAGGATGAAAAGTCATGGTCAAACACAACATATCCCACAAGCAGGAGACACACACACACTGGCTCTGTAATGAAAGTAGAAATGCCAGCCTGTTGTTCACTTGACAAGCTAAACTCTGTGTATGTGTGTTTCCCCATACTTGTGTGTCTGCCATGTCTTTTTCTGTCTGAATTTTTTAACGTGGGGCCAACGCCCTTTATGCCAGTGGGAGCAGAGCAGTAACAGGATGTGGCCCACAAGCGACACAGCAGTAGGGCTAGAGTCATGCCAGACTCTTGTGTAACAAGCAGCCTGTTAAATCAGCCAGAGCTGAGAGGCGGATGTGAGGGCCAGAAGCGACCCTGTTGCACACATATCTTGCATGTACAAATAAATCAGGAGAGAGGATTGCCACATCATCACACTAGCTGTCTCTTGACTGTTTTAATGACCTACAACATGTCATACTAACCGGGCACAACAGGTAAACTATCGCTAGGTTTCAGCTCCTCATCTATTTCCTTCTGTCCTGCTCTCCGTGCTCACTCATACAGACTCTTAACACAGCTGGACTCCCAATTAAGCTCTTCTCAGTATACAAGTCTTTCTGTTTCTTTTGTCAGACAGTGGAACGCCTTTGAAATAGTGCCTGAAATGTTTTCTATTAACACTCCGTGTTAACCAGCAGTCACTTTCAAGCTTGTCCAAAAAGTCAGTAGATATCTGTTGCTATTATAATCATATATGAGATAAGTTGAGACACCTCAAAAACACCTAGCAAATTTGAAACTATGGCAACTATCTCTGACACTGTACGTTGTATCCTGCACCGGTCCAACAATTACCTGGGTCCCACATGGACATTGATTTGGCATTGATTTGCTTATGGGCCATTGGGAGTAATTCATCATTGTAGCCTATACACTGGATTTTATTTCCACATCATCCAAAAGCCAGTCTGGAATAATGTGACTCAAAACATTTTTATGGCCAGCTAATGGTAATATCCAAAACATGCATTATTGGAAGCGACACCTCACCAACAATATCATCATTATTTACTCATACGCATTACTTTTGTTTGGTTGAGCAGAAATCCAGCTTCAGCCCTGCTGGAGGAGATGCAGCCCGTGATCTTCTGAGGCATCACATTCTGACATCCAGAGAGCTAATCTGACACCATATTACCACTGCAGCCAATAACCTTGTTGAAAAATAAGATTCTGTTCCGCTACAGTGAGTGGTCATAGGCCTGTCCTCTCCCAGTGTTCAGATGTTGTTATCATACCTTTGGACAAGGTGTTAATCTTCTGAGGCACTGGATGTGATCCTCAGCAGTTGTTATTTTTATGTTAACAATAGGCCTTCTGGATCTGGAGGTGCAGCAAAAATTATTGCATTTCTTCAATGTGCTCAAGTACAAAGTCACTCAGATGTGCTCCTGTGGTAACCGTATCCATCAGTAAGTAAAATGGAAATTGAAAGCATATTCTCATCACCTTGTGTTCTTTCACAAGCTGCTTAGTTTATTCACTCATACTGAAACATATAAATCTGAGGAACCAGAGAATATGAAGTCTGGGCTGTGAAACACTGACACTCCTTTATCTCTGCCAATCTCACCATGTTAAAGAACAGTAGCAGATATATCACCCAATTGGTATTTAGTCTGCTCCTTTTTGTTGGAAATTATTCAGTTGCTACGCCCAACATTTAGACTTCACAATGCTTAATCCAGACACTTTACCACCAACGGATGTCTTGAGACCATGATTAATGTAGTTCTTGGGAGGTGAGCTAAATGATTCAGTGATGACAGTCAGCACAGTGCATTTGCTCTTGTGTAATCGCTATGTGGTCACTAACTCATCCACAACAGAGGTGAAGAAAGAAGAACATATTAACAACGTTACTCATATTCAATATATTTTATCCTGGAGATAATTATATCCATAAAATAACATTTCCACAAAATGTAATTGTACTTCCTTCAAATCTATTTGTTGCTTCATTTCAGTTGTATGTAAAGACCATTTCAAAGAGACAGGGATAAGTGTCTGTATTTATTCTATATTTATCGAGCAGCAAATTAGTTGGCTGGCTTGTTACTAAAAGATGCTGCGCATGCAATAGCCAATGTATATTTCAATGGATGTGTAGTTTTGTCAGCTGTTATTAAAAGACACTAAAAAGCCACAGTGAAGAAAACACAGTCATTTTGGGGGGCATGAACTTAAATCAAAAAAAGAGGCTGCAGCGGAGAGGAAAGTCTATCCCATGGTTTCATCTGTTTCTTATGAATGGAGCTCTCCTCCCTTCACAAAAGCTGTTGAATCAAGAGCAAAATTAAAAACTCGTCGATTAAGGAGGCACTCCACAGTGAAGTGGAGACAGTAGATGTGTTGGCTTTGTTGGGGTTTTGGGATTTTATGCTTTTAAGCAAGATTTGTAAACATGAGTGTACTCTGCTACTCACTTATGTCAAGTTATGTAATTTCTACACCACCATTTCGCCAGCCAACAGGGGAGTGGCGTACATTCTAGCATGTCTTGGTGCAGGAAGGATTACTCAGTGCTACAGTATCAGTCTCTCATGTTGGCAAACACTCAGACCTGAACACTCTCATTAACTTCCACAGCAATCTTCATTTCTCGTTTGTTGCAGTTTCCACACCCTGAGAACAAACCACTGGCCAGCAGCTGCTGTTAGGACAAATGTCATGTCTTTCAGAAAAAACTCACTATCTCACTATAGAGGCACACACACACACACAAAGCTCATACAACTATCCTTTCTGTGCCTTCCAAGGTCACACCATACTATCCTAATTTAAAATCCCAGCGCTCATCTTTACTCTTTGCGATAAAGAGATCAGCACAGCAGGACCACTATATGACCACTGTGCGTGGCACTAGCCTTATTCATTATTCTAACTGTGTGTCATGCTGTGACCAGCCGAGGGTCCAAATGAAAGACTAGTACAATCCACGCACCACACTGATGTTTTATATTAAAATTCATGTTACACTTTAAAAAGCATATAATCTTTAACATGAATGTGTTTGGAACAGTTCATTTGGCACTACTGTGTAACAGAAACTGAAAACACGGTAAGGTAAAATGTGACGTTATAGGTTTAAATCATCACACACACTGAAAATATCAAGATGAAAAAAAAACATTTAAAAGAAATAAAGAAAGTGAGAAAAATTGATTTGGATTGAAAGCGAGTATGAGCAAAAGCAAATTTCAGCAAACTAGTAGGTGGAATCATTTGGACTCACCACACCGACATTGGCCAATGACAAGCCATTAGTCAAAGCACCATTTTTTATTGCTATTACCCGGTCACATTATTCTCCAATTATAACTTCTATACTTGTGACATTTGCATAGCCATTTATCCCTCAGCTTGAAGTTAGCAGTTAACAAATCATCAGCCTCATAAAACTGCCTAACTTGATGTGACTGAGCTTATGGCCTTTTATGGAACAGAGTGATAAAAACAGACATTTATATATTTTGATATTGCTCCCCAGAGAGATATTATGAATGTTTGATTAATTGGACTTGGATATTAGTTTTTCCTGAATTTGGAAGTAAAGTTACCAGACCACACTGCTACAATAAAGTTGGTTCTTGCAGTTTGACACTGGTGAATTCTGGGAGACCTTAACCTGAAATTTACAAAGTCTGCTTCCAAGCAGAGGAACAGAGGGGCCCGCCCTCGGGTCAAACATTCAGACAAACAGACAGACACAAAAATGTTCATGGATTCCAAAAGGACGAACCTGACTGGAATCCAGATGATGCGCTGATTTATTTATCCTTAGTTTTACCTTATCTGGTTCGCTCTCGTTTCTCTTTCCCCATCTAAATTTAAACACAAACTGAAGCCTTCTCCAAAACCCCAGACTAATCAGAATTGGTATAAGGTCCAACTTTGAAATGGGTCCCTGCATAGCTGAACTGCTCCATCACTGGTTATTGTTAACCCCTGGGGTCAAATGTTACCCAACTCTTGCCAAAAAAGTTTGAGTCAGATAATTCCCTGGAACCAAGACTTATGGTCTATATAATCTGAAGGCACTATGCTGTTGTCATTTATTGGAGTTTAAATTAACCATAATACTGTCAGGGCCAGCCTCCGTTCTTAGGTTCTGTTTTGTTTATTTCCATCTTTATGTCATTTGTTGTCATTAGTGACTACAAGTCCTTACGTAAAAGGAAGCATAGCCTTCATAGAAATGTAGCGGAGTTAAAAGTACAATATTTGTCTTTGGAGTGGAATAAAAGTTGTACGTTTACAAAAATTATATGTATATATAAATTACAGATACTCCAAAAATTAACTGAAGAACACTACTCATTTCGTTACTGTCCATCCCTGCTTGTTGTTTTATTTTGTGTGCTCACCTCTGTGGGTGGGTCTTTGTCTGCCTTCCTGACTGTGAGATAACCTGCCCAGCCATTATGGGCCCTACATAATTGCTTAATTGTCCCTCCCTCCTTTGTGTGTTTATACCTACCTTTTCCCAAGTGTCCTCTGCCTGTTTGTTTTGTACCCTCATGCCAGCGTTCCAGCCTTTGTTCCCTTCTTTGACCTAGTTTCCATTTGTTTGGACCTTGATTTTGCCCACAGATTAGGACACGTCTGTATTGTGTTGTTGTACCTGTTGTACAAGTGAGTTGTACATTTTTGGGTTTGGTTATCCTCGTGCATTTAATACCCCGATTAAAAAAAAAAAAAAAAAAAAAAGGTCATGTGAAAAAGCAACTTGGTTTCTTTTATTAGTTATATCCCCAAAAGACTTTATATATCAGTTTTATTATTGCATTAATAATAAAAAGGCCAGTTTGTTTTTTGTTGTTGTTGTTAAGAAGCACATTCATCTGTTCTACATCAGTTACCTGTTGAGATGATTGTCAGAATGGCCCAGATGTGCTGTAAGCTGTACTTTATTCTTTTACATTGATAACAGGAAAATTTAATTATCATCAATGAAAGAAAAAATATAATAATATTAAATAAAAAAAATAAAATGAGTGTGTGTTTATTTCTTTTCAAGTCAATTGGAGCAAAGTTTCTGACTTGGTAGCGTCTTAGATAACTGCTTCTTGAGGAAATTGTTTTGTGACAAATGAAATTGAAAAGGTTAGGGAACCATAAACAGTAGCTATGCTCGATTTAAAATAATAATTTCATTTCTTTTCATGTTTTAATAGGAACTTTGATTCCCCAGCAGCTTTACCTCGAAGACATTTTTCAGTCTTAATAAACTAATGTCTTTGAAAACAGTATGAATTTAATTCCCTGGCATGAAAATAAAGCAAGAGTCTCGTGTTTGTTGTTTTCTTCCAGTCATTTGGATGAACATGATTACTTTTTCTTGCCTTTTTGACCTTTTCCTTCAACATTCATTTAGATGAATTGCATCGAACCTGAATTTCCCAATTTACCTTTTCACAGGCGTTCTTAATTGTGCCATTGCAGAGAACATAAATGATATAATTTCTCCATAATGAACTAATTTAGGTGCTGTCTATTTTTTGGCATTAAGCACAGCTGAAACACAACCTGCTTGCAGTAAACAGAGCAGACGAATGAAAGCTTTTTTAGCAAACAATTACAAATAATCTGTCATCAACTGATGAACACAAGATTAGGCATCACTGACAATACACACTCATGTTGGTTGTGGCATGCTCACAGGCTCAGACTGCTCTTAACAATAATTTGCACAAATTTTCTCACATACAGCAACCTTTCATTTTTACTCTTTGAAGCAAATGATATATTTTGTGGAATACCTTTCTAGTATCATCAAATTTGAACATGTCCGCGCACGCCAGTTTGTTTTGTTTAGGGAATAAGATGAACTGGGACAGAAGGCTCACCTTTGGGAGAACAATTTGTTTGCTTGTTAGCTTGAAGATCCTGTTTAATTCAGATGTACAAATCTGGTAGCAGCATGAACTCCAACTAGCGGTCCTCTGGGAAGAGGAGGAGGGTACAGAAGCCAAGTGAACCTCTTCCAATCCAGCCTGCTTGGTGAGCCTCGTGTATCACGCACGCCAAAGAAATGTGTATCATTTGTTGTTTGTATTACTTCCTCTAATTGCAACTTGAAAATGTGCCTTGCTATGTGACATGGAGATTTCTGTGTTTTTGTATATTCTTGTCTGGCAGCCAAAAGGCCTGTTGGGAGCCTAAATGAATACAGTAGCACTTAAAAAACTACGATCATTTGATCGTGGGACGTCTTAGAAAAATCAAGTCCGACTGTGTTTGCTGCAAGAGTTTTGTACTCCTGCAGTTTGAATGAAAGATGGGTTGCACTTTATCAGCTAAAGGAAGAAACAGCCTCTGAGAAGTTAGGTAGATGTGTTTTGACTGCCAAACGTGCATGTTTTATTTACTATAGATAAGCTAATTAGAAACCTTTTGATTCAAAGTAATCAAGCTATGAAAACTGTACACGTCTATAATAAAGTTTAAGGGGACAGCACAGCATGAGCTACAAACTTGGCTCAACTTTTTAAGTTAAAGACCGAAAAATAGAGAGAGCTAGACAGACCTGCTAATTGATTACGACAGCTATGACTGACTAAGTCTGATCAACACCAGGTAAATAAGTCAATTTCCTCCTAATACATTTATCCCCACTGCCAAGGAAGTTTTGTTTGTTTGTTTGTCAGTAAGAGTAGAAAACCAGCATCACTGGACCGATTGACACTGAACTTGTTTGTATGATGTGACATGAAGCAGTGAAAGAACACATACATTTTTGTTGAAGATCTGGATTTTTTTTTTTTTTTTTTTCTCTGAGGCCTAATGTATGTTTTTGGCGTTGGCCTTGGTGGAGGTCTGAGCTCTCTCTGTCCTCTAGCTCTCTTTTTGCATTTAAATGTATGTAAATATATTTTTTAAAACATTCTTCCTATTAATCCTGATTAAAAAGATTCGGTTAAATGTAAATTTCCCTTTTGTGTCTAATTCACTCAGGAGTCTCCAACTTCAGTTATGCTTCTCTGGCATACACACTTATTTTTCCCTTTACAGCGTTAGACATAATGTCCAGGATATCACAATAGGCTACTGACTGACTGCCATTAACCTTTGTATATGTCATTACTTTTATGCCATTATATCATTTCTGTTTTTATGTTGTTTTTTATATTTCTGAATTGTTTCTCTGTATTTACATTGGTAAGTCAAATGGTCTCTTAATAATTAAAGATAAATTGTATAGTGATAGTGTTCAATTATCTATTTTCTGAAAGACTTTGGACCATCAGAGAAGCGATGAGTGTGGGAGCTCAAATCAAACAGCCATTAACAAAACTCAATCTCAGCTACCAGCTTATTGTTAAATGGTCTACTTAGCCACTCAGTTTGTTCATCCATTTCTTCCATTATGGCTGCGCTGTGTGATACAGGCATGCAGTACAGTTGGTGCCAAAACAACTAGTTAACTATTGATCTGTGATTGAAGTCTTTATGTTCAATTGTACATTTGAGGTTTGGGCTGTTTATCTGAGAAAATGAAGGTGTCTGATTATCGTTCTTCTGCGGTTTCGCATTTTAAGAACATTTAAAGACTTTCAAAAACTTAGAGACGCACAGAGAGAGGACTTTTTATTAGATATTTTTCTGTCTGTTCCGGAGAGTACTGACATCAGACATACTGATGTCTTAACCCTCTTTCAGTCGTTCTGCTGGTGACTCCTTTTACTGAAGAATGGCTTCTGGTTGGGTCACACACATGTATTGTCTTTCAGATCATACAGCCTGCTGCACCTGCAGCAATGTTTCGGGTTGTTTTAACGCCCCCTGGCT
This sequence comes from Remorina albescens, assembly GCA_034769265.1. NCBI lineage: Eukaryota > Metazoa > Chordata > Actinopteri > Carangiformes > Echeneidae > Remorina > Remorina albescens. The sequence continues at coordinate 7,291,374 of CM068493.1, forward strand.
GCGTCCAGCAGCTCTGCAGCCTCGAAGCTCTCAGTCCGGGCTCTTCCTCCCAGAAGCTCCCCTTTCATGTCAATGGAGCGACTCGCATTTGCCGACGCAGCCAATCTCTTCCTCATGACGCCACCGAGGCTGGGCTCCGTGGGCCCCCATCATAATATTTAACACACCCACCCGGGGTGAACACTTGGAAGGAGGACAAGGCGGTGATAGGAGGACAAATCACGACCAGGATCCCTGCACCTGCCGGCCGGAGCCCGGTCTGACTCCACCGAGGCTCGCAGACGGCAGCAGCTCCTGTCAGAGTGGGACAGCATCCAAGCATCTCCACCAAGGATCACCTGTTATTTACGAGGAATCTTAATTTTCTTTTTTGGCTTTGAATTTGTCCTTAACGTACTTCCAGGGAGCTGTTTTTTTTGTTTTTTTAATGGACTAAATCTCCTCTGTGACTTTTCCCCTCAGAAATACAGTTAAGACACATTTGACATCTCACTCTGTGCTGACAGCGACTTAAGGAAGCCAGTTTGAGGAAGAATACCGGGGGTTTTAACAGGACCTCCACCTCCATCTCTCCTGTTACCTCTGCTTTAACTGTTTATTCAGGGCTCCGTCCTCCTGATGCTGAATTTAACAGCGCAATGAATGAAGAGCACTTTTGATCGGCTGTCAGTGAAGTATCAGAGCCACAATGTGTCGGTCCGTCCACCTGCCTGCCAAAAACTGGGACTATTGTGAAAAATAAAAGACTGGAGCACCATGGAGCTGTTTACACCAATTATGTTTCCAATGATCACATTAAATGTTCAAACCAACACTGCTGCTTTGTCATCGAACACCGTTATTGGACATCAGCGTCTGAGCCGTGAGGTGCGCTGCGCTTAAACAGCATAGTCGGTGTTGAAGAAAGCATGATCAAGATGATATTGTTCCGTAAATTCAGAGTGTTGATACTCATGGTGTTTCTGGTGGCGTGCACCATGCACATCATGATAGACTTGTTACCGAAACTCGAGAAGCGGGCGGCGGGAGCGGGCAGCGGCGACGGCGGCTGTCAGTGCGCCCATCACCCGGGCGGAGAGTCGCAGGGCTGGGGGAAGCAGCGCGCCAGGACGGCGGCTGAAGCCGGCTGGCCTAACAAGCACACGCTGAGGATCCTGCAGGATTTCAGCAACGAGCCGAGCTCCAATCTCACGTCCCATTCCCTGGAGAAAATCACAGACAGAGCGGACCCCTTAAGGCGATTGAGACCGGAGAAGGACCCCGGGAAGGCGGAAGAGCACAAGCCGCTCATCGGAGACGCGAGCGGGAGTCGGACCGTCCCTGCCCGCGGTGTCTCCAGACTGTCTGCCCTGTTCGAGCATCCATTATACAAGCTTGACCTTCCTCCACTCACGGACGATGACACTTTGTTTAACGTCAACACTGACATCAGGTTTTATCCGAAAGCAACAGGGAACCAAGGATGGTAAGATGATTAGATCTGTTAAACTTAAAGCGTTACGAGTGGGACAGCCAGACAGCAGTCAACATATGGGGGGTTGGTGATAGTAAAAAAGGCTGATAACATTCAAGTAAGTGCAGCAATTTCACTGTCATAAAGCTTTAATGCTGTTTGAAACAAGTTCATGTTACCTTAAACCCCTATCTATCTATCAGTCTATATATCAATCTATCTGTCTATTAATCTGTCTCTCTCTCTCTCTGTATATCTATCAATCTATCTATCTTTCTGTCTATCTATCAGCAATAGGAGACAGGTCCTACTATCCATCCTGTCAGTTTCTGTCTTTTCTCTGCCTCCAGAATAATGCTCACTCATCCATCTGCTACATCCACTCATCTCTATCATCTCTATTGTCATGATGCAATTTTATCCATTTGAGCATACAAATCTTGAGTTGCCATTGTGAATTATCTGTAGACCGTGTAGCAGCATTTTGAGCATAAAGACCCTGTTTGTAATAGCAAGCCTGTGTGTTACTAGGAGGGATCATTCTGTGCTAGTTCTTTCAGCATCAATTAGTGTGATACAGTTAAATCTATATTGGGAAATGGCAACAAACAGTGTAACCATCTGTTATATACACACACACAAAAAAATCTTAATAGGAATTTGCTTGCTCCACAACTTCTGGTTAAACCTTTCTCCTCTCCTTATTTTCAGGCACAATGAGCAGGGAAATGAAGAGGAGGAGTTCTCACCAACAGGAGAGGTGACAGCAGAGTCTTACCCCAACTGGTTACGTTTCCACATCGGGATCAACCGCTATGAGCTGTACGCCAGACACAGTCCTGCGCTGGACGCCCTACTGAAGGACCTGGTAACACAGAGGATCACAAGCGTGGGTGAGTAATGGAGAGCTATGTGTATGTGGTGTATGGGATACTAGGATGTATGGTACTGTATATCTGTACAGTATACAGCAAATATTTGTTATATTTTACCTATTAGTTATTCACCTGAATGATGTTCAGCATGGATTGGATGGAGGGTTGTTTGTTATTGCTGCAACAACCATCCACGGATCACATTGTGTTGACTTTTCATATGTATTCCCATAGCTGTTAAACTGTCGGTTTACCTGAGAGGAACATCTGGTTCTTTTTCTTCACTTCTTCTGCGACTGAGTCAATGAAATCTGTCTTCATCTGTCTTTTCCTCCTGTGGTTTAATATAGATCCTAACAATCTATGTTTTTCAAATTATGTGAGTGTGGAAGTGTGTGGGCCAGCATGTTGGTTAAGATGCGTGCTAGCATGAATGACTTGAACGTTAGTATTGAAATGCTATGAAATTTTATTTCTGTAGAAATTGTAATTTCATTCAGTAAAGTCTGAGTGTTTAAATCCCCATAAAGAAAGAAAAGAAGTTCCTAAACATTTCCGCATTAACCTAATGGCATAATAAAACAAATACGTTTGAGAAAAATTTGCTTCTACCAAGTTTCTTAACATTGCTTTCATTCCTAAACATCCATTACTGTCTGTCATTTGCAGATTCTCTGCTTTTAAAGCAGCCATGAAATCAGTGCAAATTCTTTTTAGAAGTGAGTAAACTTGAGCATCAAGACATCAGAGTGAGGCTGCCAAAGGTAAAAAATGTGTCATGGTACAGAAGCAGCATTAAAGACAAGTCTCTGTCTCTCCCACTCAAAAAGTAATTGAGGCAAATAGCTGTGACTAATACCCATGACCGCAATCTTAAGTGAAATAGTTAGCATTATTATTTTTGCTGTAGTGCTCCCCTAGTGCATTTCGGTTATCCATATTGGCTGTCAGATTGTTATTAGTCCCTCCATCTCTGGCAGGCAGCTCACAATCAATCATAATACACATCTCAGCCTGCACTTTGGTAATATGTGTGTGCTTTTGTCCACCAGTATTTATAAACCATCACTCTGTGCCCAGACACACCTATAAAAACAGTGTCTGTGAAAACCCAGTGCAGCATGTGTGCGCCTGGAAGCCTGCATTACAGCTTTTGTGCCCCATAATTGGTGCACGCACCTACCACTTATCTGTCTCACTAAAATTACAAAACAGAGACAACATTACAAAAGTTTCCCCGTTCAGCATTTTCTCCGCAGTAGCCCTCATCTCTCTCCTTCTCCATTACTTTCTCTCTGTCTCTCCCCCTGCCTCTCTGCTGGGACGGGCTGCGGCCTTTTGTTCAGTTTTCAGTTGGACTCATAAATCATACTCACAGTACTGTGAGGCGGTTCAGGTGAGAGCAGGATGGATTTATCATCACAGCACAGGAGGGGGTGGAGGGGGGAGGGGATCTGATGGTGGTGGGTGGATGAGGCTCGGAGCTTTGTGAAAGCCTGGAGAACGTGATGGTGTGGAGGGGAAGACAGACAGGGACATTGATTCATTTGCAGATGCTTGGAGAAATGGAGCAAGAGAGAGATGAGCAGATAGACATACGTTCACTGACTGACACTGAGACAGATGGCCTTTGGGTGAATGAAAAGAATGTTTCGGTGGGGATCGCTGTGGTTCTTGCTTGGTTCCATGTCAGGGCACGTACAATTCACAGAAACAATCAGATGAGCTTCCCCTAACCCTTTTCACAAGGGATTACCTTTTGTAGTTTTCGATTAGAGACCAAATTTTATAAACAGCCAGCAGTGAGCAGTGAATTGAGGTCAGCTCCTCGAGGATTGTGGCTTATGGGCTGAAGGTCACAGCATTACATAAAACAAAGTTCAGTCATTTGCAATCTCTCAAAGGTTTCAGGCATGATGTATAGCTATAGGAATTTTAAAGATTACTCCAGGCCACTATCTACTTGAACCGGCTTCAGCAAATCTGGCATAAGTGTAGGCTTGAAAATCTCTGTGTATTCTCTGGCTTTGATTTTACCTAGTCTTCATCCTCTGTATAAAGGAAAGCCTCTGACCAAAGGTGATCTAGGTTGTACTTGTGAAACAGTGTATGTAAAATTCTCAAGCTTTTGAAAATGAGTCATAGTAAATGGGGAGACTTGCCAGTGGTGAGTAAGATTAAGTGAGACAGACAGAGCATAACAGGAAGAACACGAGTAAAAGGATGATATATATGAATAAAAATAAAAGAGAGAGGGAAAAAACAAACTGAGAAAGTGCTGAGACAAACAGCAAGAAAGTCAATAAATACTAAAGACGGCTCTGTGCAGGAGGTAAAGAGCAGCCAGCTACTCAGTCAGCAAGTCAGTCAGTAAATGGGTCCACTACATTGGGCTTATGGTGATATTGAGGTTAGGCAGAAGTGCTACATTGTGTAAAATGCTCAAACTAACGCGCTGTAATAAATGGGCAAATCCCCCCAAAATCCTTCCCATTCTGACAGACACACAAGGTATTGAGATGTGTCTTACTGTCCCTTTGTTTGAGTCGGATGACAGCAGGCAGCTCACAGTCACTCTCCTTCAGCCTCTTGCAAACATAAGTGATGGTAAGACCTGAGTGGCTCCTCTTCCTCCCTGTGGGTCAGCTACAGGAAGTCAGTTTGTGGAAGAGAGGAGAGAATTACATTGCTGACAATGTGTCACTGTCCACTGAGGCTCACACAGAAAAGTGCTGTTGAACAGGTGCATTCACACGGAGGGGAACAATATATTCTTTCGGTTTTCACTGAGAAAAATTATATGAAGTCATGGATTAAATGTACTTTAATAGTTCGCTGCTTCATCGTAGTTTCAATTTATTTTTTCATCTGTCTCAAGAAGTTGGCCCTATTTTCAGTAAAATCGTCCCTTTTTGGGTTCATCTCATCATCAAACTGAAGAAAACATCATGTATTTGTTTTCACGCTGCTCAGTCACACCCAGCTCCTCACTGCCACAGCAGCACTTTAATTGTCCAGCGCCTGGCAAATCACCAGATGTCATAGCTCTATTATGCATCCATGCAAAATGGTGTGCACCAAATTGGCAAATAAGGAAACAGCTGTGCATACGTGAGTGTATTTGCATATACTTATGATTATGTGCGTGTGTGTGTGTATGCTTTAAACAGCTTTGACGGTGATTTGACATCTTTATTGTTTCCTTCCCAGCCATGAAATCAGGAGGCACCCAGCTGAAGCTGATCATGACTTTCCAGAACTATGGACAGGCACTGTTCAAGCCCATGAAGTAAGTAGCACAGCAACTGATTGTGTGAAAGTACACTGGCTAGACACTGTCACATCTTCTGGGTATTGCAGATAATTATCATTGTTACTGTACCCATGGTGAAACATCTAACTGAACTTTTTTGGCTTTAAACTCATTTCTCAAATTTCCACAAATCCTCATATACCCCTTTCACATAACTAACATCAAAAATGTGTTTATTGCACTTAGTTTGATGTGCCCACTTGTAATGCATATGTTTCAAGGGGGCTACACAAATCTTACACTTCTCTGAATAAATGCCAAACGCTGCCGCTGCATCCTTCTGTGAGTTCAGATACTCAGCTCTCCCCTTCCTGTGATCTTTTTCTGATGGGGAATCGTCTGTCTGCTTTTTAATTAACATCAATGGGCTTATGTGTTAATTAAAATGAGCACATAGCCATCATGGAGGCATCTTTTGGGAGGCATTTATGCTGGCAAAGACCCATCGCACAAAAAAGGAATACCCGCCCTCTCAGCTGTCAGTGGGTTTAGCCCAATGGGTCCCTCATGCCAACGGAGATAAACAATGTCCAGGTCAACTAGGCTGCAATCAGAAATAATTGCTCAGGAACCTGGTTTGATTGCTATCAAATGTAGACTGGCTTTCTACATGGGAACCTTAGTGGAGAGTATTGTACTCTGGGCCAGAGAGAAAGCACTACAGATGGATAGTGGATGTGTTTTTGTGTGAATGATGCTGGCAAAAGCTTATAGTGTCATGTCATGATGACCCGCACAGGTATAGGTTGTGCTTTTTCTATATTTCAAGTGAACCAAGTTTATTTCCATACCAGCCAAAGGGACGTTAGCAGCTGAATAAGGAGCCCAGGCCTGTGAGTTCAACACCATCCTGAAAATGAATGATGAAATGTTGTTGCTGAATATCTTTTCACTGTCAGGGTTTGATTTATGAAGTGGCTGCAGTTTATTCAAAAGTTTATTTCGCAAGTGTTGATTGTTCAAATGCCTATACATCAACAGTAGTGAGAGTTCAGGACATGGATATGTTTGCATGAGTTATTTCGTGTCCCCACATGACATCTCAGTTCAAGGTCAATCAGTGACTGGATTCTGCAGCCTGCTGGGATATGAGACATTGTCAACAACATTGGCTTCAGAGAATATGGTCCAGACAATCTGAGCATCATTTATAGCCTTCATACACACAAACATTTCAAGTCAAGATCACTCCAAAGCAGTCATCATATCTAACAAGACCTGAGATTACCCTGTGATTGTTTATGTGTGAGTATTCTTTAATAGCTACAGTATTACACTGGATAGAGATTCATAGGCTGCTTTGAGGCAACAAAGACAATTGGACAATATATGCCCATGCACATGCACACAATTACATGAAGTATGGGAAAGCGTCATGTTAAGGTGCAGTCTGGTCGTGCTCTCTGAATTTCATTTTAAAACTTGAAAACTTAAGCAGCAATCTGACACAATGTCCAGTGAACTTGAAAATGTAAATGGCGTCGTTCCTCACTGTTGATATCCGTAAAACGGTCTTTCACAGTTACCATCACAAAGCGTTTTGACAATAATTACATGTCAGTGTCTGAATTATATGCTACAGATTGCTGCGGCTCTCAATTTAGCATGTCATATTTTATTGAAGCTCCTTGCTTTGATTGTCACTATCATTTGTCTGCATTGTTAATGATATTATAGAGAAGTCCTCGGAGCAGAAATACAAAAATATCTTAGAGAAAAGATGTAAGAATACAACTTTTGTTCTACTTTTGTCAAAATACCTCATAAAATGGTGTTTCTGTCGTGGCATTGAGGTGTCCCACTTTTATTTTAGGAGCAGTGGTGCATTCTGGGAACAGTAGTTCAGAGCATTGGAGTGCTGCTTTGTTTTTTTTTTCACCTGTCCCTTTGTGCAGCATCAAGTGGTGCTTCAAAAGAGGCTTTGATGTTTTAGCCCTCCTTAGAGTTGAATGCAAATCTCCATACTGGCATGGACTGGGAGACTTAACAGGCTGACAGCTTGCCAAACAGATCCACGCAATGTTGTCTCCCAGCTGCTCTGGGAGAAAAGTTTGGAGCTTCATTTTATCTGTCTGACTAACTCAGCGATTGTGCTGGGTGAATTAAAAATGGGCTAAATGATGCTCATTTGGTCTTTAAGTCACAGGTGCTGATTTTCCTCCCATAAAAGAATCTCTTTTGATTGGTTTTATCCAGACTATTTTTAATTCTTTTGCTGCCAAATTTCAAGAATTTTCATTTGACAGTCCAACATGTATTCCTTGAAATATAGTTCTTTCAGCTGAAGTGGCAATTGAAAAGACATAAGGTAGGTACTTGAAGGCAGATGTGAAGCAGTGATTAAAGGGTGCAGCACGAGTTAGCATTGCCAGCCTGTCAGAGAACTGGGTCTTCCAGTTAGAGCCAGGTTACAGGCCAAATGGAGAACTTCCTTGCCAGACGGAAGCATCCATGTGGCTCGTGTCTTTGGGGCCCAGCCTGCCCATCCCCTGCCAAGATGCTGGTTGTTGTGTGCATACAGAACCATAATATTCATATCATGCTAATTGGATTTGTCAGATGGTGGGTTGGGGGATTGAGGGAGGGAGTAAGCCTCAGATATGCAAAGAATTTATTTCTCCATCACGCACTGTTTGACAAGCATGTTTCCAGCCCCCTTGCTTTGATTCAGCTGATAGTCTCACAGTTCAAAATACTTTCTGCATTGCAAAAATAGAAAAACCACTTTGATCGTCTGTGTATGTTGTCTTCACGGCCCAGTCCTGCCGAGAGTTGTTATATCAATCCACAGAGTTCATTGCATGTACACATGAGTGCTGGAACATGTAGAAAGGGCACACATGCCTGTCCTTTAGCACCGTGGGGAATCAGAATACATCCTTATCTGCATAAACCTGATCAGTTTTGACAGTCTTGGGCTCTTGGCGCTAGTAAAGCCAGTGGGTTTGGCTGTGGAGCCTCTTAGTTGTGATTCCCAAGGGGCTGCTTCATTTTTATCATCCACAGGCGGTTTCATAACCACAAGTCCATTGGAGTCCTCATCATATCCAGAGTGTCCCATTTGGGTTATGACAGACACTCCTCCATGGATCCTCTCTGTTGATGGGGAATTCAGTTAAGACCGAAAACATTGAATGTCCTCTGGAGATGGAGTCTCCTTGTTCTAGCTATTTATCTGACCATATTGATTGTTTTATTGCTCATTTAGATGCATTCATGTTAAGTGCAGCAGGAAACCACTGTTCAGAAAGTCTATTTGATTGCTTGTGCTTTTCACGGTGAGTTTGAATTCACCTACTTTTTCTTTCCTCTAGACTAGAATTTCCATTTTATCTTAAATCTCAACCACAGACATTTTTAGATCCATATGCCGAGATTACAAGCCTGTAAAGTCATGCTTGTGATAACAAGCATCTGTGGACCAAATGACAAGAAAAGCTGGTCCACAGATTGCGTTGTCAGCACACAAAAGCAGCAACGATCATGGATAAAAACATGAAATCCAAACAGGAGAGAGGGATAATGGCCTCACATTATATAGAGAAGCTAAATCTCATCAAGCTTTAGAAGATCCACCACGATCCAAGTCCCATTGTTAAAAAACTGTCTGTCTCATTTTATGGATAAATATAACATGATTACACACGCATGCATAAACCCACAAACATATCCATGTAAATATATGCATGCAAGCCCTGCACTGCATGAATACATTCAAACCCCCTTCTGAATTCGTCATTATAGCTTAACTGACTACTTTAAGGCCTCAAAAGAGGTGAATTGTGTTCAAATAGTTGAATTATTAGAAGAAAGTTTATTTTCTTCTTTGGAAGTCATTTGTCAAACATGGTTTCACTAAAGAAATCCCACAAGGGCTATAAGAATGCTTCTGGTTCTCATAAGTTGGACACATATTTTAAAAGCTGTGAGCTCATTGTTGGGTGTGTGTAAGCAAGTCACTATAGACAGCTGTTCATACAGCTGCAGCACTCACAGATACACACATACACACATACACTTGTACACACAAGCTGCAAAGAAATAGACGCTGTGAGGGTAACAGAGTTCATGCACCCTCCATCACACAGGGCTGGTACTGGAAAATCCACCGAGCCGCAAGCCAAGCCGCAGCTGTAGCTGCTCACTAAGAGCTGTGGATATAGTACACAGACGAGACAGGGTGACTGCGAGTCCACACTCTGCCTGCACACACAAGAGAAAACTAGTTCATTCGCTCCCAGAAGCTGACCATTTAACACTCCCCTAATGGGTTTCATCCTGACATGCTTAAAAGCATTGAAGCACATGGAGAGACTTTAAGTGTGATGAAACTTCCAATCGCCCAGGAGGAGGTTTTCCACCCCAACCTGCATCTTGCATATTGTAAATAGCTTCAGCCGAGTTGCCACATTTATCTTCTCACTTGCTGATGGGTTACGTAAACTTTGGCTGCATGACTTTCTGGCTCCATCAGCCTTCTCTGGTTGAACAGTGCTTTGGCAGGGAGATCCTCCTCAGGTTCCCAGCACCCCCTCCCACCCCTATCCACATCCCCTGCTGAGCTGCCCTTGCATCAGAGCAGCCTCACAGTTGTCCTGTTGAGCCCATTCATGGACCAATCAGCAGGCAGGGAGCTGAGCAGCAGCTCCAGATGCCAAGCAATTTGTCTTACCTGGCTTTTGAATTCACTGACAGTGAGTTGAGCAGGTGTAGTCAGAGGCTAAATGCAAAATTAATCGTATGTTCTCGCAAAAGTTTGGCAAGTGGATTTTGATCTGTGTTGTGTCTCTTTTCTACAAAGAACGTACATCAGTGGATTTATTAGTGTATCCATGGTACGCTTTTGTTGAACGTTTTTCAAGATTTGCAGATTTCTATATATGGAGCGAAAAACATAAGAGAAAATAGAAGGAGAGAAGATGAAACCATTCATAAAACAAAACCGGCACAAAGTCAGACATACAAGGCAGTTAGAGAGTAAATCTGTCTGCAGTAACTGATAGATGTAGACAGAGATACAATAAACTGCTACTTAAGAGCCTTGTACCACCACGCGTGTAGACATCTGCATAGAGCTTAGCCTGTATTTCTTCTTGGAAATGTTGGGAAACTAATTATTTATTTCAAAATTTAGCACTCTGAATGCAATTGGTGCATAGTTTATGCACTAAAAACAAAGTAGGAACTATTGAACCTCATTATTTTTGATTTACCGTTCAGGTGAGTACCTCCACTGAAACAGATTTTTTTTAAACTTCAGAACTTTCAGAACTTAATGACGCTTAGCAAGGCATCCAGGAATCTAAATCTTGCAGTTTTTGGTATCAGACATGGTCAATTAAAGCCTAATCTTTCATATTCTTAGTGTTTGGTATAAGCAGCCATGTTTTCACAACAAATTGCATCCAAATTGGGTGATTTTGATTTAGGCAGAGTGTCATTGCAGGAATCCTTGTGCCCTTTAGTGAAAATTTGCCTTTATATGAATCATAACCAAAGTGCATTTGCTATAATTACAACCATCTATGAAACTTCACCATAACTTTTCATAAATACTTTCATAAATAGCGACTTAGAAAGCTGGAAAAATCGGACACAGAGGAGCACGCAGGGCAAAGAAAACATCGGCTGTCAAACATTACCTACTGTTTTTCTCCATCTCTCTCCTACATGTGATTGTCTCGTACACGTCCACGCACAGCTACACACACACAAAAACACACAGAGTGTTGTGGTGTCAGGCGTTCACAACATCTGTTTCTCATGCAGCTTTGTACTTGCAGCCAGGCAGCCGCAATGGGCCAAACCCGGCAGCTCCTCTCCAGGCCCTGGGCACTACTGAATCCCTCTGCAGCTCTTTAAGATTAATTTGGTTTTTAAGCCGCTCTAATGTGATTTAGGATTGCTCATCTTACACAGCCCCCCACCCAAATCCCATGCTACTCCTTCATCCCCTACTGACCTCACTCCTTGTTCTCCTTTATTCAGTCGTAAAAAGATTCTGTTATGGATTTTTTTCCCCTAATTTTTCTTTTATTTATACCAGGCATCCTTTCACTTATTGAAATCCAGTGTGTCACAACTTGTTTTGATGTGTTGGAAACTTAATGTGTGTGTCAAAACATCCAGTTCAGTCAGAGTGTGGGCAGTGTGATGGTTTAACCTCTGTAGACTGTGAAATGAGCTGGTCAATTACTGCTGTGGTGCTTTAACAGTCATGTAACCGTCTGCAGTCAGTGGTTTGTCACATCTGTCTAGTCTTCAGAGTACACATACATTTGTGCGCGCGCGCGCACACACACACACACACACACACACACTGTTTGAGCTGTGTAATAGACTCAGCTTGGCAGTCTTAATGAATTCAGATGCTGAATTTAAGTTTGCTGTATTTTAATTAAAGTGTCTATCACTTGCATGTGTTCTGCCTATTATCTAATTATCTCTCGTCATTACAGTGTGTGTTTTGGTACAACAACACGTTTGGGTCTTCTGCAATCAGCCATCTACTATCATCCACATCTGTCATAATCACGATAGATTAATTTCTTTTCCATTTGTTGGACAAGCTGGTAAAAAACAAACAAAAAAAGTTCCATCTTTTCTCTCCTGGCTGGTAAGTCTCTGTCTGAGCTCAGCGTGTATTCTCATTTGGAGGCAACAACAGTGTAGTTTCTGGCACCAAACATTCCTGCGTGTCATGTTAAATTTCAAATAACTTTTTGACAGGTACACTCGCACAGACACAGACAGGGAAACACAGAAACACAGGCTGTCTTCTTTGAGACTTCTGAGCATTAAACCCCCCATACACCCTTCCTGTCCATGTAGACCACATAAACACTTTCCTGACAAGTGTTTTACAAGGTCAGTTCTTGGGAGAGTGATGTTTTTCATGCCATTCATCTCTTCCTCTCTCTCCCTGTCCATCTCTATCCTTGTCTCTACCTCCTGTCCATGCTCCTTTATGGACTTGTTTGTTTGATTTGCTGAGGCAGTGCTAATCCTCAGCTTGTCCCTCAGCTGTGTTCAGAGCTTCTGATCTGTATTTTTAGATTTTTTGAACAACTTTCTTTTTTTTTTTTTGTTAAATGTTGTTCTTAGACTCTGGTTTTTCGAATAAACCACAAAGAATTAATTAGAAACGTCTCAAGGGGCTGGTAGACAGATTGTGATACCTTTGGACAGAACCACAAGAGTTCACTCCGTTTTCAGGCTTTGTGCCAAACTAAGCCAACAGGCTGTTCACTTTAAATTCATGCAAAATGTATGAAAAGGTTATCATCAAACTATCTACAATAATGCAAATGAAAATTTTCCAAGTGGTGTGCTTTCCTTCAGTCATCTGCTAACACAGTGAACTGAAATGATGACTTGATTGACAGATTAAGAAGTCTGTTTACTCTTGAAGCCAATTTGGTTCTGATATTTCAAATATAGATACAGTGTATTGTGGGTGTTTTGTGGATTTATGTCAATTTCCATTTTCGCATTTGTGCATGTTTGCTGTGGTTCTTTGACCCTGTCTTTGTCACTGCATCAAGTGGTTATGTTGTTCAGTCTTCCGATCATATCATTATAGTCTAAAATAGCGGATGGGAGAATTCCTAAGCTTCCCTCAAGGAATGTCACTGTGGTATTTGTCTGGGTTGCAGAAAATCCCAGGAGGTGTATTCTAGACATCCTAAATGAATTTTTGTTTTTATGGGGTTTACATAACAGGCTTGACATTACCTTATGCTGAGGAATATAATGTATAGATTGTGCATTGGTATCTGCAAAAATATCGTGTTTGCGGGGGTTTCCTCCCACCGTTCAAAGACATCATGTTTAGGTTAACTGGTGACTCTAAATTGTCCGTAGGTCTGAGTGTGAGTGTGAGTGGTTGTTGGTCTCTGTCTGTCTCTGTGTGTTGGCCCTGCGATGGACTGGAGACCTGTCCAGGGTGTACCCACCTTCGCCCAATGTGAGCTGCGATTGGCTCCAGCACCCCCTGCGACCCAGAAACTGATAAGCGATAGAAAATGAATGAATGAATGTTTCCCCCCCTCTCATCAGTCAGCTTACACCAGGGCTTGATACTCAAAAATTCATGTCGTGACATAATGCTTTGAAAACCAAAATTAAGATAATTGTTTAGACAAAACGATAACCGCTTCTGCTTCTACGAAATTATAACTACAGTTATCACCAAATTGACTGAACAAAGGGACCACACGCACTACACCACCCTTTACAACTGAGCTTAGTCATTAGATAACGACCTTTCCCAGGTAGATCTATCACAGAGCACCTGAACCTCTCTCTGGGCTGAATGAATGAAACAACAGTTCCTCGTCAGAGAGGAAGAGAGAGAGCATTGTGGTTCTGTAACTTGGGCCTTTTGTGATGCCATGCACAGAGGTTAATACAGCCATTGTGGGCCAGGCCCATGTTTGTCTACCCCTGCCCCATGCAAGGTGGCAATTAGGTTATGTGCAACTCCCCTGCCCCCTCACAGAGGCTAGGAGAGGGGGAGGAGAATGCAATCATTGTCTACCAATTAAACCTGAGGGTTGTTTCTGGCTTTGCCCATTGTCAGGGCAGGATGTGGGAGGGGCTACCACGGCCAGGTCTGGTATCACTGGGCCAGGGGAGGCAGGAATCTGATCTAGGGGCTTGCCTGGGTCACCCTTCTCCTCCTTTGCACCCTCCTTTTTGCAGCTCCATACAGCAGTGATGCTAACAGAGGAGCCTCTGTCCTGGAGGTGCAGTAGTGGACTCAGCAACCGGCATGCATTCCCAGAGCCATAACACTAGTGTAACTGAAAAAAAATAATACCGCATCATTCCTATGCTATCTGGTACGAAACTCATGCAAAAAAATGACTTATTTTCTTGGGGCACTGGTGGTCAAGTGGTTTAGAGCAACTGCCATATAATTGTGGTGTCTCTGATTTAAATTTGGCCACAGAACCTCTGCTGCAGGGTCAATCCCCACTCTCTCCCTGTTTCCTGTCAGCCTCACTTCCATTTACTGACTAAAATAAAGTCATAAAACGCCCAAAAATAAACCATTAAAAAAAATTACTTATTTTCCCAAACTTATGTAGCGTCACAGTGCGACAGCATCATTCTTTAAGGTTTTTCGTGGTTTGAGGTATTAAATTACATTGTATTGTAAGAAGCTCTAAAACAGTGTATACAGAAGTAGGAGCAGTACACCAACAACACATTATAAGGTACAAAATGATGCATTGAGACACAGTCTGCTATGACATTAAAGGTCACACTACAAAATGCGGCTCTCACATGATGCATGGACACTGTCTCATGATACGCTGTATAGTGTACAGAAATCCTGAAAATAGCTCAGATTCTGGCATTTTTGCTTTTGAGTCATTTGTTTTCTTCTCATTATGATCATTACTCACTACGTTGAAAACGTGGTGTAATATCCTGCACAGACTGTCCAACTGCACAGAACTATGGCTGTTTGAAATGTATTAATAGTTCTAGTCCAAAGATGTGTGCACACACCACCTTATTCTGTATATTAATACTTTTACCCTATTTATCCTCAAGTGCAAAGGATTTGTTTCATCCCGCTTAGCTCTTACACAAGAACTGTTTTTCCAGTGGTTTCACCACTTCCTCCTTAGCCACCGTCACCCACTCATGACCACAATGACATCTCGAAGCCACCACTTAGCCCTCTGATAGATGGTTTCTATTTAGAAAACGGTGTCCGACCACAAACCACCGAGCACAACAAGGCTGTTGACAGGTTTGAATAGAAAAGTTCAACTATGGGAGAAACGACACACACACACCCATGCTTCAATTTAGGGACCTCGCCTGCTCACAGTTTTCTGGAAAGGCTCCTTTGATTGTTTTCTTTGGTCGAGAAATCAAAGTTTTCAGTTTTATGTAGTTAGGTTTTTCTTGGTGGTACATTTTGGGGCAGGGAAGAAAATAACTGGCAGCCTGCTAAAATTGAGCTATTCACATTCCAACCCAAGTGTAGTGATGGACTGCAGGAGCTTGTTGCGACTACCCCCAAAGCTTCTCAGTCAATTAATAAAGACATTCATCAAGGAGTTTAAAAAAAGACTGGTGCTACTAAGTCAAACACTGCTCTACTATAAGTTGCATGCTGTAGGTATGCAGCATTTTAACAAGCCTCACACTAAACTAATCAAGGGAAAATGGTACAAGGTTTTCAAGCCATTCTAGATTCATATTGATTAAAGTCTTCAGTGACTGCAAAAATAAATAGATGCCACGTTCTTGGTGTTGTTCAGTTTTGCTTTTATTGTTTTGGCAAGTTCCAGAACTCATAATCTGAGATTTGGTTTTGTCCAATTGTAATTTATTATCTGTAAGCCAGTGTTGAAGGATATTAAAATCAGATTGCAGAACTAATTCAGTCAGTATATTATCATTATTATTTTCATAAAGCTTAGCACAGCATTCATAGTAAATCGAGGGGAGGACAGTGATAAAAGTGAGAGAAAGAAAGATTTGAGCCACTAATCTTTGTTGTGCTAATGTATCACAATTGTTTCTTTCTATAACAAAACATTGGCATTGACTGAGTAAAAAGTTGCATTTTTATGGAAATTTTATGTGACAGAAACTGTTGATCAACCAGATTGATGTTTTTCCCAGGCAAAGAAAATTGCGCCTGTTGATTTACTGTTGTTAGACAGAAAAAAACATATTTAAGTTTTAACAAAGCAGTAGATGTGGAATGATTTGATTGAAAGACTGAACTGAGTTTATACTTCAGATAAATAGGTTGGAAGAAAACATGATGATTGAAATACATTTGCAGTATAAGTAAGAGAGAGAGTTTTTGTACCTTTTTTATCTTCTGGTCAAGATAATAGGATTGTTTTGGATGAGACACCTTAAGGTATTCGGCACCATGTCTGGGCAGAGAAATTGGTCCAAAGTGCTCACTCAGAATCCAATTAACTTCTCTTGGCTCAAACCATACTCACACTCCATGGTCTATCTGAGAGTGGTGTTTGTGTGTGTGTGTGTGTGTGTGTGTGTCACTGTGCTTACACACATGCTGCTGCAAAATAAATGCTTCCCAGGATTTAACATAATTTGCTCTAATTGGTGTTTGTTGTTCAGCAACTACTTAGCGATAATCAAATTAAATTAAATTCTTACTGGTGTACATGATAAGCAAGGGTGGAGGACAAACCTGCATGCAGAGCTTGTCTGTAACTATTCAGCATTTAAAAAGGCGTGATTTATAAGGTTTTGGCAGGTGTTTCAGTCTTTTTCTGGCCCAGTATCTGCCAATTTGCTACTCAGAGAATCTGCTTTGAATTTTAGCCAAAAAGGAGAGAATGAGTCTATTTTCATGCCAGTCAGACTCTAAACTTATTTAATGACAAGAGGAAACACAGCAATCATAAAACATAGCGCTGCCTTGAATGAGTTTACGCTGAGGACATGGCAGCGTCTACCCTCTTATTTACCCGTCATGTTTCAGATCAGAGCGAAAAACAGCGAACAATTAGAGGGAATAAGGAAATTAAGACTGTGAGAAAATACCCAGTTTACCCTTCACACAGTACTTCTGCATCTTTCCCAAAATCTGCCTCAGTCTGAGTGGAGGGACTGTTTTTTGCCAACCCTGCAGTTTACCGACTGTTGGGCAGCACGTTGGCATAGTGGTTAGCGCTGAAGAAGGTCACGGGTTCGGTTCTCGGGCCTGTAGTCTGTCTGTGTGGAGTTGCGTGTTCTCCCCTCCAGGTACTCCAGTTTCCTCCCACCGCCCAAAGACATCATGTTTAGGTTAACTGATGACTCTAAATTGTCTGTAGGTCTGAGTGTGAGTGGTTGTTGGTCTCTGTCTGTCTCTGTGTGTTGGCCCTGTGATGGACTGGCGACCTGTCCAGGGTGACCCTGCCCTCGCCCAGTGTGAGCTGGGATTGGCTCCAACACCCCCCACGACCCAGAAATGGATAAGCGGTAGAAGATGAATGATTGAATGAATGCAGTTTACTGACACTCTCAGACCAGAATTGCCCCCCCCGACTCAGTTTCAGCTTACATGTCAGGCAGCTTACCAGGGCTTGATACTCAAGTCCTGTGAGATGAAGACTCGTGGTAATGCCCATTGATTTTGTGTGCAGGCTGAAACAAAAAACTCTCTCACACACACAGACACGTAGAAGAAAAGCTCCTAAAATCCCCATTGATCCAACCAGGCTGAGCGCTATCCAGTTTGTTTTCATTATGGAGGTATTGTTGGCCTTTTCAGACTTTTTTTTTTTTTTTGGGTTGATCTTTTGTTGCCTCTCTAAGACCAGAAATGTCAAGGTGAATGGCATCTTTTAACTTTTTCTCACATTATTCAATTTGAATCTGGCCTTCGATTCCTTAAAGCTTTATTCCCTCCCTGTCTTCGTCTCCCACCTTCTTTCACAAGTTGGAGCTGTGAAGGATAGAGACAACTGGTTGGAGCTTTCCGGAGGAATCTCCTGCTGGAATGAAATCATAGAGGGACTGTGCTCTTTTGTTCATGTGTATTAGCTCCTTCTTCTACACCATGAATGCTCTTTTTACAGTATTTCAGACGGTTGAGTACATTACTTGTGATTATGTTCAGGGAAACAATAATCCACCATCACTCTGAGATTTCCTGGGAATCTTTTCCATACCTCATTTCATGGTGGATTGCTTGGCACAGACAGAGAGTTTGTACTAGCTGTTTAAGTCCTGAAGATTTGGTGCAACAGGTGGTTTGTATTAAAAATTACTGCCCAAGTGCCAACTTTGGTGTATATGTACAAAAATAAACTGAGTGAGGCGGCAAGAAGAGACAAAATTTCTTCTACACATCCTCAAGTTTGCCTTTTGGCATCTAAGAACTGTTGACCCAAGAATACCCCTGATTTTTTTGTATGTTCTGCATAATTCATAGTTCATATTCCATGCAAAGCCTGTCAGGAATTGCTCACCCTGTGAAGGATTGTTTCAGACTTATTGTATTGAAAGCAGTTAATCTTCTGTGGATGGATATGTAAATATGATGAGCTGCTGCTAGATGCTCTTGATTGTTTAGGGTAAACCAAAGAGCATTTGGTTTTTTGTGGTAGAGAGGCAAAAAGAAGGGTAGCCACAAGCATAACGACCTGTCTTATTCTTCAAGTACAGAGGAAAATTAAATTCCCTGAATGAACACACAACATACAGTGCATCCATAAAACCCTCAGAATTATTCAAGTGTATGAACCTGCTGTTAACACACACTGTGCAATCGAAACCCACAGTTTTTAATCTTGCTATTCTCTGGACATTCACCTCATGTCATGCATCTTAAACTGAGGTGCACAACAGAATTTTTCAATCTATTTGCAGAGTATTATCAATATATATTCAGTTTACAATTAATTTGTTACGTTATAAGGTTCATCATCAGTGTTTGTGAATCTGAAAAAGAGGCACAATGTCAAGATCAGGATATTCTCAGCCTGACCAGACATTTTATAGTTTTATTAGAGTTGATAGCAGAGAGATGACAGTAAATAAGGACTGGTCTCCGCCAGTTGTTCTCAGAAAACATGTGATAATGGCATCACTGATCGCTTAGAGAGAGACATACCAGGTCCAGTTGCTTCTGTAGAGTATACATTCTGAATTGTGATCATTTTTCGATTCATGATTTTACCCAAGCTCAAGCTTTTTTCCTTTCGTTTTTGCAAATTGTACTGCACGAGGAGCAGTTGGTTCAGCCTCCTTTAATTCAGCATGTAGTTTTCTTTCATACAGACATTTGTTCCAAGCTTTAAAACCGTGAGGCTGCAAAGAAACCCCAAGAAAGTTTGTTTTTAAAAAAAAAACAAAAAAAACTCCAATAGCCTGAGGGAACCGCATTCTCTAAAATTATATATCCATTATGACAATGATGGCAGTTTGTACATCTTTGAATACATTTACTTCAGATACCAAGAATATCTTGGATATTGATGATTTCTAATGCTGAGAAAATACCTATAAAATTTCTGCAATATTAATGATGCTAAATGACAAAATAAGTCTCAGTCAAGCACATAAGAAATGAGCGTATGATTAGCTGATTAGAATTAAAAGTCGTTCTGATGTTAAGCTGTTGTACTTTTACAAACACAAAGGCCTGTTTTCTGATTACTCTCGGTGATTTAAAGGCAATTGAAAACCGCTTAAGTCATCAAACATTTATTCTTTTGAAAATTGGAAAGCTGCTCTTTAAAAGCTCTTATTACTGAAAACCACCAGTGAATGTGCTTACAAGTAACAAGCACAACACTGATTCAGATTTGGAAAAGCACTAATGCATCCACTAAAATGTGGCCATGTGAAATGAAAAATACACACTGACACTAATAAGATTTTCTGGTTTGTTTGTTTTTTTCCCCACACATATTCCACAGGCTCTCATGACACAGAAAGATGATTGAAGGGATGGGATCTCAAAAGCCCAGATACAATTCTGCAGCTTTGCATCAGGTCTTCATCGTGATTTGAGGTCTTTAAACACTGTGCTCGGGGGAACACAGCTGAATATGTCAGACCAGTCAATTAAGGCCAGCAAAAAAAAAAAAAAAAGCAATACAAATTTCACAGCAATTTCAGAAATAGCACAAAGATTAATGGGAAGCAGAGTAGATACTGAGAAGAAAAAGAAGCTGACATTCAGCCTGAATAGCTACGATATCAGGAATTATTCATAATTCCAGAAGGTTGACCAGGCATTGGGCATTTTCTGAAAATCTTAGCAACATTACCAAACAAAAGCTCCCGTCTAAAATTTCGAAAGGTATCACTGTAATGGACTTTACATGAATTCGGTCTGTATCTGTATTGTCATTGCAGACACTTCTTGATAGTGTCCCAGACTATATGAGGCTTAGTTTACACAATGATATTAATGTTGACATTTAATATCCAAACTATGCTTGTCTGACTCAGACCTGATAAATCCTGAACCAATCTGCAGTCCAGTGTGAGTATCTGGGTGGCTATTCTGTTCTGTTGATATCAGACTGTATTATTTTGTTATTATTGGCTGATTAGAGCATTTTATTATTGATACTTTGTTTGTTCATATATTTTTATAGCTAAGTTGAGCACACGTCTTATTTGCTGATCTCTGGCCTTTTCAGTAAGTCATATAGTATTTTTGTGTTTTATTTCCAGGAGTCTGTGTTCTGTCTTGTTAAACCACACAGAGTGTATTTGGACAGTAGCAGGGCTTTGCAGACCCATAAGCCCCGGCCTGATCCCTGACACATACAGACAGGGACTCCCAGCCATCTGGCTAGATGAGACAGTTGGATTGGCACATTCCCCCTCTCTCTCTGACTCTCAATCATGATTCAACCTCACACACACACACAATTTAAACAGGTTCTGAGGGGGTTTTTTTCCCCCCATGTATCTGAAGGGCTGCCAGAGTGCTCTGGTGGTCATAGATAGTGACCTAGCCCTAAGCTACGCAGCGTCCTTCAAAGCTATACATTTTGACTCCAAAATTCAAGGCCTTAGTTTTTGCTCGCAGCTTTTATTATGAACAGAAGGTCCGACAGCCAAGAAAGAGCATAGAAACTGGAGGAATATATGAGATAATTAGAAGATAGAGGTCTTTACAACAGAAATAATGTTATGTAACTGCATTGTTATTTTAGATATACATACAGATTATATAAACTTAATTGGGGATTTAAACATAGGTGTACTTTAATATTAGGTCTTAAGCCATAATAACTCGGACACCAAATCGATTTGCACCAACCTTTTTTACCACTAGCAGAGTTGTGGGAGGAGGCTCCCTGTATTATTTGCTTCGTAGTTCTACTAGGGGCTCATGTGATTCACATATTTTGATGACTGCAGAAGATGGCTGGGTATAGTTACAGTCAGTGAGTAAATGATGACCTTTCCTACATTCCTGCACAAGTTATAATGAACAATATCTTGGCTATGAAGGACAAATTCCAACCAATTTAAGGTTTAATGTGTAATGTATTAACTTCATTGTGGAAAAAAATGTCTAACATCATGTGCTGCACTTTTAATGACTCTTGTCTTTAATGCAGATCATTAATGAAACAACATGACCCCCCAGGGCCCCTGACTCTGTGGAGAATCAATAGAAATCTGTACCCCTAAATGTGTGCGTACTGAATAGAAAGCTAACCACAGATAATCTTGCTTAGTCGTTTTATTCCATACTTTCTCCCACTGACGTGGGCCATCATTCTTCAAGTCGAATCAAATCAAGCATTCTCATGATGATATCGCCCATACACCTTCCCACACATGTAAATAACTGCCTTTTCCTCTCAGCAGCATCTCACCCTGAATGTTCAAAATAGCTGAGACCTGAACACAACTTGTGTAACATTGATTTGAAATTCAATCTAGACAGCTACCTTTGGGCCCTGGGCTGGTTCTTAAATCCCTCAGTGATACTGGAAGCAAAAAAAAAAAAAAACCTGCATGTGTGCATGAAAATAAAATAAAATGAGCAAACACAGAGTTGGGAATATAAACAAATTATATTTATATATATTTAAACATACACCGATGTTTGCAGATGTAAATACAAGCATACACACACACAGAACAATATTGTCAGTCTTTGGCTGTGTTCTCTCAGATACATGTGTGTCGTGCTGCTGACTGACAAGCACCCTCTGACACAGATCACCAGGATGAAGAGGTTTTATCTTTTATCTGGCCCTCCATCCTTCCACCTGTTTGTCACCCTGAGAGGTGCTGTGAGCACTCTACAAGGTGCCATTTACCCTCAAGTCTCCTGAATACATCACACTTCTCACTTCCATTTCTCCCAAACTCTCTTACATAAAAAAGTCTCCACAGACCACTTCGCAGCAGGAGAGGCGGTGCAATTTATAAAGCACATGCCATAGTAATCAGTGTGGAGGGGGATAGAATAGAGTATACTCTTAAGTAAAAATTGTTATCTGTTGTTGTGTTGTGATGAAAAAAAGGAACGAGATAAATACAAGGAAGTGCATGATGGGAAAAACAGATGACACCAAACTATTTCTAATATTCCTGAGTCTTCTTTTATTGCTCCCTAAATAAAAATCGAGATTTCCAGGAACCTTTTTTTTTTTTAAACACGCACACACACACACACACATATATATATATATAAGTTCTTCCTTTGGCCACAACAATGTGATGTGTTGTGTTGTTTAGCGGTTTCAATCATGATTTGTCATGGCTCTGAACACGAGTTCAGGGAGCTAAAGGTTGCTTCAGAGATTCTCACTATCTCATTAGTTAGATCTATTTACACACTTGATGGGGTTGATTGCAGGCCTGTAGCTCATTATGGATGACTACATGAGAGACAGAGGCTAATGTTGCATTCATGACATCGGAGTTTTGTAATTTTGAGTGTTCGAATGCCAGCATTCAAGTAAACATCTCCTGTGCAAAAGAGCCCTTAATTGTATGTGTGCATGAACAAGTGCTGCAGTGGAATATGGCCAAACCTCATAGTGAAGCACTCTCTCCCTTCTCAGCCACCCACCCACACACAGAACAGAGGGCCAGACAGAGACAAAGAAGCCTGTCAGTGGGGGGGCTGAAATCTGCAGCGGATTACTATGAGATGACATAGTCACTATATGTGTTGGATCAGTCAGGGATGTCATTACAGCCATGGGTCAGTGGAAGTAGGCTCTGTTATGTTTTTCTACCTGCTGCTCTGCTGCCACTTTTCTCCGGGTAGAGGTTGAATAATGCTTGATCAGTCCTGCCATTGTAAAACAGCCCCTGCCATTCAGCTGCCAAAAACAAACTAACTATGATTTCATCTTCATTCAGCTTGCATGCATGAAGAGAGCTGCTGAATTGCTCTCATGAGCTTCATTCCCAAAGGTGACATGGAAGAGGTTGGCATGGGTCACACTGGATTTACCTCTACTGCCCCCTCTCTGCGATCTGTCCATATGTGTGTGAGACAGAGAGAGAAAAAAGAAAAGTGAAGTGTGTATGCAGTCTTGGCCACAGCTGTTATGCTGTTCACCTCCCATCTTTCTCTAATATTACACTCCACTGTGTAGGTGTAAGCTCATGAAAGAGTATTAAAACTGCCAAGTCAGCACAAAGTGAAGCCACATAGGCACACAGTTGAGTTTCATCATTTGACACACACATTTGCTGAACTATGAACAGCAAATTCGCCGTAGCCTGCACACACACACCTTCACATAAAGGCGCTTTTATTATCAAGGGCACTCAATGATAAAGGAGGTGTAAGTACATAATCATAAGGGGAACTTTGTCTGTGTGTGTGTGTGTGTGTGGCCTTTTAAAGCACAAACCTGCTATTGCCTACATTCAAATTTTTAAAAAGCTTCCTCCCTGACAGGAAATTGCACTCTTCGTCTTTGTGACCATGGAAACCAAAGCCTGTAAAGCCTTTCAGTCAGGTTTGTGTCACATACAGTATTTTTCACAGTGCAAAGTAAATTTTCAGGGAAAACATAATATAACAATCATGTTGTAAAAAACTGGGATGTGAATACAAACAAACAATTGTTGGAAGGAAAAAAGATTTAACTGAAGTCTGCCTTTCTCTTTTCTGCAAACTTTCCATGGAGACCAACCCATCAAAGTAAAGGCTGCTATACACGTTCAGCTGGGTTTATACATTTTTGCAGTACGTTGCAGCATGTGTGTGGGGGGTTTAGCTAAATTTGTGTAGCAGAGAGTTAGAGTTCAGGTTATTTTCAGGTGTGTCTACATATCAGTGTGAGAAAGCGAAAACAAGTGTGTAAATGTGGAGACGTAATGTCCAGCCAGACGAGCAGAGAGACGGACAGAAAGACAGATACAAAGAGGCCTGCAGCAGTCCCTGACTCAGAACCATAGCTTGGTTGGCAGGGACTCACATCTCCTGGATGTCAATCTGTCTCTTTGTTTGTTTGTGTGTGTGTGTGTGTGTGTTTGTGTTTGTGTTTGCTAGGAGGAATAACAGGATGTGAGCAAAAATCTATTCCAGCTTCCCCATCAGCAGCTTTGTCCACACAGGCTTTGGTCTCGTGCGATTGTGTCCTAGAAATGGCTGCTGAGATGAGTTTCATACTGTGGGAAACAAGAATTTGGATGAAAGCTGAGGAGATTTGCATAGACAGGAGAACAAATGTCCAAATCCACAGACAGCACACAAATTAAACCACATCTGTTTGAACGGCCTTCTGATGTTTTTGCTACAATATTTTTTATAACATCATCTCCATCCTGATGAGTCAGGACTTGGATGCCTGAAATCACATCATCCTCCAGCCCTTAGTTGAACATTGATATTAAAGGAGAAAATGATTATTGAAATGGAAGAGCTCATTATTATTATTATATGTCCCATTATTCCATTTATCTAAACCCAAAAATGTAAAATAGATGAATACAAAGAAATCACATTAAAAAGAAACTAAAAGATATTTCCTATAACCATTGTCTTTCAGGCAGACACGGGAACAGGAAACTCCTCCAGACTTCTTCTACTTTTCTGATTTTGAGAGACACAACGCAGAGATTGCTGCTTTTCACTTAGACAGGTGAGTCAAACAACTAATCTGTGTCAGATTTCTTAGTGGCTCATTTGTTTCTTCTTCAAGGTCTGTTTTCAAATCACCCTTCACAGTCACACATATTCATTCACATAGACACTATACAGCAGAGGTGTGTTATGATGGACTTAAACTGTGAAAATTTGAATATGATTAAGAACATGAGGGATTAAATAAGACACAATGCGCTGGGAACATGTCTTCTACTTGCTGCTGAGGATGTTGATTTCAACATGATCCTTTTACTCTGAGGAGAGGTTTTAAAAAAAAAACATTGAGGAGTACTACGATGAGTAAACTATGATAGTTGGGGATTGTGGGGGAGGAAGACAAATGCCCCACAGATTGTCTCAAAGTCTTCTGTGGGCCCAGTAATTAGTTCACACATGCTCACACAAACACACATTCTTGCTGTCTGTTTGATGAGGTTAGTGGTATGATCCTGCGTGGGCGGGAAAACTGAGCCAAACAGGAAATCACAGGCAGACCATGGCCACTCGGACATAGTGTTGGGGGGGGGGGGCATGTGATATCTCCAAAGAGCAGCTTGATGCAGGACTGCTGAGAAATTATTGTCCAGCATCTGAATCAGGAATGCAGAGGAAGATATTTTGCTCAGCTAAAAGTTTCTGTTGTGAACTCCTTTTCCTCAGGGGTATGTAACAGGTGGAGTGCACAGAAATAGATGCTTGACTGGGCTCTCACAGACAAACACACACACACACACACATTCACAGGTGCTCCTTTGTCACCAGGGCCCAACGTGACGGTGCAGTTCGCAGCCTCTGAATGCTGTCCTCTGTAGGCTTGAGTTTCGCCCAATCTTTTCCACTCAGCCAGTCTGTCTGCCTGCTCCCAGGAGGCTTAGTATTAGCCTCGCACTCGTTCAGGGTCATTTGGATACAAACATGCAGTGAGACAGGCTAAACAGGGGCTGAACAGGTATTATGTTCCTACACAGGTGTGTAAGAAAAGAATGAGTGAGGGACAGAAGCAGACAGAGAAAGAGCAAGAGAATGAGAGGACAACAAGTTGAGAGTCGGATTAGTGGAATTAAATTGCTGACTCTCAGCAGAGAGTTTGAACAGTTCATTTACACAGCGTGTTAGAAGTTGTTTTGGTAAAATAGACACTTACGATCATCCTTGTTTGACTCATAAGTCAATGGCGAATGTCACTAAATGCTGTTTTTGATGCCAAAGCACAGAAGCAGACAGAAAGCCCTGTAAGGTGATGAATTATTAATACACTTTGTGTACTGAAACTATACAGATCAAGTTCTATGCTGACATGTTTGATGGGAAATCACTAAACATTGTTCTATTGTGAGGAAAACTGATTCTGATGTTGACTCTTTCTATATATAGAAAATAATATAAATATTTGTGCATATGAGTTATATTACTACAGATGAAGAAAGTAAAGGAGGAACTATTGTCTAAAACTAGAACATTTGTCAGAATTTTCTAGTTTTCCAGTCCATCACAGGGCCAACATACAGAGACAAACAGCCACTCACAGACAATTTAGAGTCACCAATCAACCTAAACATGCTGTCTTTGGATGGTGGGAGGAAACCCCCACAGGCACAGGGAGAACATGCAAACATGCGCAGAAAGGACCAAGGCCGGGAACCGAACCTGCGACCGTCCTGTTGTGGGGCAACAGCGCTAACAACTATGCTGCCATGCTGCCCCTGGCACCATTGATATCATAGCAAAAAATGCTGCCTCACATAAACAATAAAAAAACAACTGAAACCTCTAAGTAATCTATCTTTTTAAAACAGCCTGATGACTATGTTTAACAGTTACATTATATGGTTTTCTCTCCCTCTCTCATCAGGATCCTGGACTTCCGAAGAGTGCCCCCGGTAGCAGGACGTCTAGTCAATATGACAAGAGAGATCAGAGATGTGACTCGTGATAAGAAGCTGTGGAGGACTTTCTTCATCTCACCAGGTAGTGATTCTGCCAACCTCTGCAGTTTAGCACAGTGTTGTATCTGCTGGGTTTTCTCCAATTCACACAGAGTTCAGGACCAACACAGCTCACTGATGCTTGACGTGGGTTATATGGGTTATGTGTGTTTGTGCATTGCAAGAATCTGACTTGTGATTTTCGATAATGCCAAAGCCAGAAGGTGGCACCAACTAACCATTTACACACCATCAGTATATGATGAAAAATCTTCATTTCTGTCAAAGACAAACTACAGCTTGGACCAAACTAACACTAATTTAGAAAGGCAGAGTCATTTCTTACATAGTAGCAGATAAATCATTGATTAACATGACAGCGATTTTTTTTACAACTATTGAGATATGAAGATAAAAGAAGTAGTTTAGTTTAAACTATCAAGAACAAACATGAGGTTTTACAATAATTAAACTATTTACATATTTACAGAGAATTGGCCAGATTCTGTTTGACTGAAAAATAAAAATGGTATCTGCTCCCAGTAAGCACTCACTTTCACGTGTAAAGGTGGAAAACAATATCTCACACCCCTTCTCTAATTTAACTTCTACATGTTTGATTTTTTTTTCTCCACAGCCAATAATGTCTGCTTCTATGGAGAATGCTCTTACTACTGCTCTACTGAGCACGCTCTGTGTGGGAAACCAGACCAGATTGAAGGCTCGCTGGCAGCCTTCCTGCCAGACCTTAACTTGGCCAAACGCAAGACGTGGAGAAACCCATGGAGGCGCTCCTACCACAAACGCAAGAAAGCAGAGTAAGGACAAACACAAGTGAACCACATTTTTAAATATGTGAACACAGACACTGATTGGTCTGCACCAATTATCCACTCAGCTATACTTTTCTGACTAATTATGACCTGATTTGATTTTAAAACATCTTCTCAGATGGGAGGTGGACCCAGATTACTGTGACGAGGTGAAACAGACGCCCCCATATGACCACGGCACTCGACTGCTGGACATCATGGACATGACCATCTTTGACTTCTTAATGGGTAAGAGGAAAGGAATGATGGGATGACATTACAAGTATAAACAGGTCTCTTTTAAAAACCAATCAACCTACGACAGCATCCAACTCAGAGCGGTATTTCTTCATCACTTTCCTCCATCCATCCTTGTGCAGGTAATATGGATCGTCATCATTATGAAACTTTTGAGAAGTTTGGAAACGAAACTTTCATCATTCACCTCGACAATGGAAGAGGGTAAAGAGATCTGCTCTTAAAATATCCGTCTTAGCAACTGGTTTGATGTAATGAAAATAGTTGCACTGACATTTTGCGATGACTCAGGCGTTAATAAAAAAAAAAATCAAGAGTCAGGATTAAGCTGTCTAAAAGCCAATACCTGACAGAGTGTTTTTTGTGTTTCATTCTTTGGTCTTGTAGGTTTGGAAAGCACTCCCATGATGAGCTGTCCATCCTGGTGCCCCTCAGTCAGTGCTGCAGGTCAGACTTTTGGAAGCATATTTCCAATTTCTTTGTTTGTTTTCTGTAGTACTAACTACAGAATTGAATGTCCTGTTTATTCATTATGTATTCCTGTCCACTGTCGGGTCCTCCATCCTCCCCATCAGGCCCTTGATACACAAAATATGTCACCTTACAGCAGGAATGTGTGATACCCACGTCTGCAGCCTTTCAGTGTGGAGTTTGCATGTTCTATAGCCTATAAATGTGAGCATACATGGTTTTTTGTCTGTATGTCTCAATATATCAGCCTTGTGAGACAGGTGACCTTCCCAGAATGCACCTCACCCTAACCCAAAGTCAGCTCGGATTGGCTCCAGCACCCCTTTGATGATTAGCAGCACAGATAATGAATGGATGAATGATGAGTTACATAACATGAAATAACCTTTCCAGTTGTTTGTCCTTCTGTGTTTTCAGGGTGAGGAAGTCCACGTACCTGCGTCTCCAGCTGCTGGCCAAAGAAGAGTACCAGCTGAGCTCCCTGATGGAGGAGTCTCTGCTGCGTGACCGACTTTCCCCTGTCCTCATCCAGCCTCACCTCCAAGCCATGGACCGTAGGCTCCGGCTGGTGCTGCAGGTCCTTGCAGGCTGTGTAGAGAAAGAAGGCTACATTAATGTTGTGGAGGAGGATTTAGGTGGGGAGACAGCCACCCACAGGAGCCCAGGTCACAGGTAGTGAGGGGCGACCCTCAAAGGTGATGGAGACCACACATGGACAGTGGACCTCGTCTGTGGCTGTATGACCGATGGGATTGGACCAAAAGTCCCACTCCTGATATCAAGCTGAATTCAGTGAATTCCAAGACTTGCCATCATTGCCTCTGTGGAACCTGCTTGTGTGTTTATAGAAGAAACAGATACATTGAAAGACTGCTCACTCAGAGGCTTTGTATTTGTTAGATACAGATGTATTTTTGTTTTATCAGATGTTGTATAAGACATAAAGGAACAACTGCTGTGCTCTGATTTTGTCCTGTTTGTTTTGAATATGGAGGGTATCAGCTTGTTTCATGTGTTTTGTTATATTAGTGCATAACCAAATGAGAACTTACCTTATGGTCAGACAATAAGCTTTATCATTTATTGTGATGTTTGACAAGACAAAGAAAGTGTGTGGAAGTTGTGCAATATTGTTCCTTTGTAAAATATATGTTCACCTTCTACAGTCAACTAAATCAGCTGGAAAAGCTGAGTCAGGATTGACACAAACAACACAACAACCTGGAGAAAAAAAGAGTTTCCTCACAGTGTGTTCCGTCTATCTATCTTCATCAGCTTTGAACAGCATAAATCTGAGTTCAGTACATTTCTCACTGTCCAAGCTGTACTTTCACTTTGCCTTATTCCCATTTTGTATGTCTTTTTTTAACTTTCCCATTTCCCCTACAAGTTCAGCTTACACCAAATGCAGTACAATACAAGACTAGTATGTTATTTTCCAAACCAAAAACACACTAAATTTAAAGAGTGGGGCCCACACTGATGTGCTGGTTAGCGTTATTAAATGGTATGTCAGTTCATTCAAGTGCACTACCATTCTTAGCTTCCTCGTCTGCTATTATATAATTTTACAATTTATGCAATGCAACACGTTACAATTTGTATGTTGTTTCATTTTATCAGTGTCCAAATTACTATTTATTGGTGCGTTATAAAAAGTGAAAATGGTCAATAAATTCTAGTTCATTGTTTTGCTTCATGTTGCTTTATACGTTTGGAAATAGTTAGGATTTGGATATTATTTAAATTGACATTCTTTTGGGTACTACTTTTATATTCTGTTCCAAAAACAACTGGGTTGTTTCTGGAAATTAGGTTGTACCGGTGCAATTTTCAGTTTACTCCTAAAACTCCTGTGCATTGGCTAACCTGGTACCTGTCCAATGACAGAAATGGAGTACTTGAATGTTTTGGAGTTAGCAGTATGGGCAGGATTCACATACAAAAGCCTGGAAGCTGGACTCAAGTGTACTCGTGGGTGACAAAGGAGTTAAAATGCCTCATCCCACCACAGGGGTAACTGTTTTCACAATCCCAGTGTAAATAATTATAAATACTTGGAAGACTTAACAAGCTGCACAGCACAGTGATTTGCTTCTGTTTTCTGCTATTGCATTGTTACTGTGAAGATCTGTTTACTAAATGATTCAAGTGTGCAATAAAAGTAAAAGTAAGGAGAAAACACTCTGTGTGTGTAGGTGGCTGCAGCCATATGGACCCTCTCTTATAGGTGGAGGTGAATATGTGTGTTAGTTTGAATGGTAAGGATTAATGATACGCAAAATAAAAAGGTTTTGTTAAATTAAGACAGTTTAACATTTTTCAAACTCATTCAGCCTGAAAATAACACATGAGAAAATCTAGCCTTTGCCATGACCTGTACCCATTAATGTGTAGCAGAACTTAAACAACATGTAGGCAGCCTCAATCAGACACAAATGCACACATGCAGATAAAACAAACAACAACAACAAATCTCTAGACCCTCACACCACATGCAGTCTGTGAACACTAACACATGCACAGCTTAAACTGACAAAGTTTGTCAAAGTGCATTCATGAGGCTTGAATGTCTTCCAGTAGCAAAACACTCTTCAGCAACAGCTGTATTTGTATTCACTCCTATAAAAACTGCACATGAGCAGGTCTAGTCAGTATTCTTTGTCCTTTACAGAAATTAGAAATTCAACTTCCCTCATCTTTTCTTCCTAAATTTTAGTCCATAGCTGACTCAAGAATTACTCTGTCTAAAGTAACATTTCAAATAGAAGAAACTGTGACGTGACATTTAAGATCTGCAAATAATAAAGCTGTACCCAGATGTGCCCATGAAGATCCTTTTCATTTTGATGCCATTTTCATAAGGTTTTGGAACTGAATATCTTTAAGGAAGAGATCTTAAATATCCATGTCCATGGATATCGAAATACTTAAATCATTTCTTCCATCCACCAGCCTGAGTCTGTAAACCTGCAGTTCAAACACTGAGGAGAAACGTAAGTTTTGGCTCCAGCGAGCTGTGGAGCTGTCCCGGGTGCTGAAGGAGCGGAGCCGAAGCAGCACCATGGACAGCGCTGGGCTGCAGCTGGTTGGACGAGAGGAGGACAAAGTGGATTCACATCGTTCAGCTTTGGACTGAGGCCAGGACACCGTACAGCCCAGAGAATAGACTCAGAACCGACGAGAATCCCGTCACAAGAGCTAATGCCACATTCGCCGCAGATGTAAACACAAAGATGGCACTGATGCCCCCCCTCATCATCAGTGCGTCATCGATAAATAACAGGCAGCTTTTAGAACACGACATTCATTACAGTTCGCAGTAAACGATGGTATGTTGTTATCTCCCCAGGAGAGGGAGCGAGTGCACCACATTTCTATCTGTGGGCCTCAGTAACAGCAAGTTGTTACGGTGCAAATTCACTAGGTGGCACTCAAGCCTCATGGTGGAGTTTTGAAAGCTACTTCTGAGTTACAGAGATGAGGCTACTTTTGGACACGAGGTAAGATTAATGTCATTATTTCGTGTGGCTCGGGGTGATGAGCTGATGTATTAAGCATTAGGATCAGCGTTTTTGTCTGAAGGACACAAGGCTTAAATGATACCACCACAAACCGCTGTCATGAAGGACTTCATTTGTCTCGTGAAAAAGTTTATAAAGCGAAAAAAAATTATAAAATATTGCTGCACGATGATCCTCGTCAATTAGATGACACACTAGAATACATGAAAAAGTGACTATAATACAATTTATGTTCTGGATTACAGGTTATGTTATTGGTAGTTAGATTTAGCCCTGTATTCATTTTGTTGATATTTTTATTTTCACCTGGCATGTGCAAATTTTTACAAATATCATTTCATTGTTAATTTTATTAAACCTGACCTGAGAAAATGGGAGTACAGCCTCGGCCCTGTTCCTGGTCACCCCCCACCAGCCCAGATGTTGTTTACTCTCCACAGCAGGCCACCCCTCATTCTCTCCGCTCATTCAGTGGCAGCCTCTCCTGCCTGGTAACAGTATCCAACACCACTGTCCTCCCGTCTCTATGGCAACAGAGAGCAACCCCCTTCCTCCCTCTGCCTCCCACTGATCCAAAGGTGTGTGGCTGAGTCCTCCACGACCCTGACCCCTACACCTCCCCCCATCAGTGATCTTGAATTCTGCCTGACTTGGCAAAGATGTTGCTGCAGTGAATCTAAAACACTTTTAAAAACCACAGCAAACATATTAATCTGCATGTTTGACAACAATAAGTATTATTAAAAAATACTACAGAGTTCCACCACAAAATGCATAATGCCATAGAGCCTCTTCAGTCCAGTCATGAGTGACCTGCTCAGTGAGCACTAACCTGAAAACATTGAAGTTTTATAATAGAGCTTAAGCAAAGATAAGAAATAAACAACTGATTAGAGCAGACACACTTCTTATTATCTCAGAAGGCCTCCCCACCTCTCTCGATGATATATTGGAGTGGAAAACACAACACCAACCCTCAACCACACCCCCTCACACCGTGCACACAAACTGTGCGTGTCAGCGCGTACGGTGAGCCGAGATAAGAGGAGCTTTCAAACGGATCTTCAGAGGCAGTCGTTTTTAACCCCTGTCCGTCTCGATTGATGTCAGTGCTGTAGGCAAGATCACGCTTCAGTCAGATCCGCGCTGATCAAAACAAACGCATCCCGGAGAGGATAACGCGCCGAAATGATTTTTGGGTAGCTGCGATGACGTCTGAACCTATTCATAGCATCGCTGCATCTGGTCGCACTGATCTCCAAAAGATCGTTTAATGAGAAAAAGAAAATATGGAGGATAAACTGAAATGTGATTTTATTTTATTTTTTTGCAGGCCCACTGTTTCACACCGAAGGCCTGTCTATCTCACTTCTTTTACAAGCTGAGCTCATCCTCAGCTCTGAGGAGACGGTGCCGCGTCGCTCTCTGAAAATCCAGCTTTTTTTTTTTTCCTTGTTTTGGTTTTTTGTTTTTTGGTTGAGGCTGAGCAACACCCTGTCAAAACCAGAGCCAGTGAGGAGCTGGCTCCGTGTCTGAACTCATGAATAATTAAAAGACGACTATTTCGTGGCTGCAGCTAAAATTAGGAGTAGCCTTATGTTGGCTATAATTAGAAATCAGATGGAAAGCGTTCATTTATAAAAGTACATGGAAGATTTTGACATTTCCAGGTGAAGATGCTCTGTATCTGTGTGTGTGTGTTTGAGCCTGGCGACAGAGACAAAACTCCCCCCGTCTGTCGTCAAGGTCAGACGGAGGCGCATCCTTTAGAGTCAGGCGCACCGGGAGAGAAATTAAACTCCAAATCAATTGCCCTTGAACCGCTGCGCGTGTGTGACCGTGTGTGTGACTGACTGAGTGACTGGCTGGCAATGTGTGCATTCACGAATTTGTTTACAAAGTGTGAAAAAAACAGCCAAGGCTGTGCATTTGTCCAGCCATGGCATGTGTGTGTGTGTGCCAGGAGCGATCACGGGCCATTGCCATAATTGCACATTGCAAAATGTATACCGCGGCGGGGGGGGGGGGGGGTTGGAGTCCAGATGAAACACCCTCAGACAGTGAGGACGGCCGGGCTGGGCTGCTGCTCGAGCGGCGCGGCGCGCTGCGACAAGTGCTCCTTTTGCACGACAAAGCAAATGAAAACGCGCAGAAGAGAGGAGGCCAATTATTGACGCGCGCCTGAGCAAGCTGCCAGCAGCCCCTCATCTGTCACTCACGTGGAGGAGGAGATGGCTGAATGGGAGTAGAGTCACAGTCCCCCACCCCCTCCTCCTCTCCTCCCTTTTCCTCTCTCCTTATTTTCATTCATGGCACAATCAGCGACACACGCATGCACATATCTCGCCAACGCAGCGGCTGGCTCAGTCCCTCTCTATCAAAAGACTGCTCTCTCTCTCTTTCACTCACACACACACACACACACACACACACATACTAATACACACGCCTTCACATATGGGCGAACACACTCTTTTCTTTCTCTTTTGTTATCTAATTTTCTCATAAACACACACACTGAGCTCCCCCCATCTTTTGCTATCATGCTCTTTCACACTGGAATTTTGGTCATCTCTTTTCATACATGAGTAAATACACATTCAGAGTATCTCTCTCACACACACACACACACACACCCAGAGATAATAATAAATAGCAACAAACACATCCGAGCCAAAGGAGATAAACAAAAACGACGCAATAAAACAAACACAGACATAAGCAACTGCACATCACCCCCCCCCACCCCACACACACACACACACACACACACACACACACACACACAGAGTTTTGTTTCTAGAGACAGATGCAGCTTTCCTTGACACCCAGTCAGAGAAACAGAGGAGGAGACGAAGTGATGGAGGGAGGGGAGGAGGAGGGGGAGTAAACCTGAGCTGCGTGGGGGGGGGTGATGATCCCATACCTCAACCCCCCCCCCCCCCCCCCCCATCTCTCCCATCAGTATGTCAGCAATCTCTCTCTCTCACCCCAGCTCTCTCTAACCCAAACACACATACACACATACACAACGCAATTACTCTACAACCCACCCAACACACAGACACACACCCCACCACTACTGCCACCCCCTGTTTGCTGCTCTCCATCTCCACACATCAGTGTGGTCGCTGTTGGACAGGCTGCTAGACTCTCCAGCACAGGCTGCAGGACGAGGCACCCCAACACACCCCTCTCTCCCAGCCCTGAACTACCCCCCCCCCCCCCCCCCCCCCCAAGCTAATTCCATTATACATTCCCGACTGGAAGGAAGAGGGGCTGTCTTCTAATTGCTTTCTTATCCCCCTGAGTCCCCTTCACTCTCTCCTCCTCCTTTCTCCTCCACCAGCATCATCCCCCCCACCACCACCCCACCCTTTCAGCCCGCCTCTCTCGCCCTGTGTGCACTCAACATGGCAGCAGCAGACAAGCAGAGGAGGGAGGTGAGCTAGAGAACAGGAGAGAGAGAGAGAGAGAGAGAGAGAGAGAGAAGCAGGCAGGCTGCCGCTATCAGGGAATACTGGTGCCATTTTCAGCATCGCAGGGTAAAAGGATTGAGCCTCGCCGCTGTACGCTCGGCTCGGCTTGCCTCAGCTCAGCTCACATCGGCTCAGAACAGCTGAACAGGAGGGGATTGACGGGACAACAAAAGGAGGAGAGAACGGCTAACTTCTAACACAGGTACAATGTTTTTTCCCTGTCATCTGTTTCCCTTCTGCGGCAGGACACAAGATGGACAGCAACACTGCTCAGAGTGAGAGCAAGAAGGAATCGAGGGGGAACTCTAGAGGGGGGCGTGTGTCTGTGTTTGTCTGTGTGTACATCTGTGTTTGTGTGTGTGTGTGTGTTCACTCCAAATAGAGGACAGCGGAGTGCCTCATGTGGCTGCATTCTATTTTCATTTGGTGGAAGAACATCCACCTCCCACACACACAAAACACAAACACACACACAGTCCAAGTACCAGACACCTGCCTCAACCCTGTTTTCCACCAGCATCTGTCCAAACATGACACAGAAAAAAAAAAAAAGAGCACAAATGCAAAAACACATGGACAACACAGAGAGGAAGCATGAGCTGCAGCCGTTCTGTTTGTCTGTGGTTGTGTTTGTTTTTCTTCTCTTCTTCCCTCGCTGCGTTCAGCATCCTGAGCCTTAGGATGTATTACGTGGTGCTATAACAGGACGCTATGTCAGAGCACGATGTGTCATAGCACGCTGTTTACACTCCCTATTGCATAAGGGGAAATCTGAAATACACACAAACACACACACACAGACACTGATCTTATGAAACCAGGGACGAAGTTGTGCTCTCCTAAACAGTGTTTCCTTGTGGAATATGGATCTGTAATTGAAAATGTATTTATATGTGTTGCTATTTTTTGTATGTTGTGCTGCGGGAGAATCAGGTTGTCACTGGGACACAGACCACCCTTCATCTAGCTGTTAAAGATTATACATGCTATTTTTAGCTTGGCTTTACCTGACGGGTGCTGGCTGAGGTGTAGTTATATGTCACAGCTGTGTATTCATGTTATTTGTATGTGTTTAAGTGCGTGAGAGTTTGTGTTTGTGTGTCTAATGTGCTCCACTTCACTGCACTACGCACTTCGGAGGTAGCTTTACAACCTAAAAGGGGTCCTAAAAGATGCAGAGACTGCAGTGTCACCGCTGACTGAAACTGATGCTACCAACAACCTCATTCACCCCAGGGAGAGGGAGGGAGAGGATGAGAGATAGAGATAGAGAGAGAGAGAGAGACAGAGGTGGTGGTGGACTGGGAGAGGTGTGACAGAGACGAGTTCAGAAAAAAATAGTACACAGACACAACAATGTGTGTTTTTGTGTGTGTGTGTGTGTGTGTGCGTGTGGGCTTGTGTTTGTATGGGTTTGTTTGTGTGCATGTATGGGAGAGAGAGCGAGGGGGAGAGGTGGAGGGAGCACAACAGGGAGGAGGGGTAACGACAGAGATAACGCAGAGAGGGTGTAGAGAGGTGTCAGGGACAGAAAACAGAGGTGAGATAGAGAACAGCGGAGGTGTGTGAGTGTGTGTGCGTCTACAAAGATAGGCAAAGTGCACAAAGGAGCAAGAATGAAAGAAAGATAGAGCAGGAGAAGGAGAGTGATAAGAGGTGAAGGGGAAGGAAAAATATATGAATGAAAGATGAGAGGCTGATCCCCTATAGCAATGCAGCGACATGGACGCCATCAACATGTAAACAGCTGCACCAGGAAAAACAATGTGCAGGTGTGTGTGTGTGTTTATGTTTCATGTTGTGTTCCACTGACAGTGGAGTTATGTGTACACTTAACTGTGTCTGTGGTGTGTGTGTGTGTGTGTGTGTGTGTGTAAAAGCTGTATTCCTGTAGTCAAAGGAAATAGATAAGACAAGAGCCAGCCCAGTGGCTTGGCACAGCATGGCATGGTAAGGCAGTGCACTTTGAATACACAATGCTGCCACAGAGACAAGGGGCTGAGATATGTGTGCATGCGCGTGCGTGCACACACACACACTAAAAGTCTGCTCTCCTTTTCCTCTGACTTTTTCTCCTTCATACACACGCATTCAGACTAACAGTAGGTTTCCTGCATGATGCAACACAATGAAAGGAAGCTGATTATCATGGAGATTGGGATGCGTGGGGGAGCAGGTTTTAGTGTGTGTGCATGTATGTGTGTGTGTGTGTGTGTGTGATGGGCAGTAAAGGGCATACTGAAATTGGCAACTCGTTGCTGCGGTGAAATGGAAGGTGAAAGCTCCCCTCTGAGTCTCTTTCCCTCTCTTGCTTCCTCCTCCTCTGCCTTCCTTCTCCTCTCTGTCTCTCGGTCTCAGACCAAAACAAATACATGAGGTCAAGAAGAGGAGCGGAGAGGAGAAGCAAGGGAGGGAGAGAAGACACTGACAAAACAGACTGAAAAACAACAGCACATTTTAAAAGGGGATAGGAAGAAAAGAGAACAAGCCCAGATCATCAAGTAGTCATCTTTCTGTCTACATATTTTACATCTCATATCTCTATCACGCTACACACAATTTTTAACTAGATTGCCATACTCTCTGCTTGTGCGTATGTGTTAAAGTGATTGTGTGTGTTTACGGCCCCAGAGGCTCATGGTTAATACTGGTGGGGGTTAATAGGCAGACAGAGATAGAGAGCAAAACAGAACGTTTGTCCCTTGTTAAAGAAAAGTTCCACGAACACAAGCAGCGATCGGACCGCAGAGCTGTCATTAAAAACATACCCCACACAAACACACACATGTACACGGACACACACCCACACACACAGATGCTCGCCCATCTATTAATGAAGTTGGACACCTATGAGCCTGCGATTGTATTGGTATCAAATGACAGCCCCTCATACATTTGTGTG
The DNA here is from genome assembly GCA_034769265.1 of Remorina albescens. Classification (NCBI taxonomy): domain Eukaryota; kingdom Metazoa; phylum Chordata; class Actinopteri; order Carangiformes; family Echeneidae; genus Remorina; species Remorina albescens. The sequence goes on from CM068493.1 coordinate 7,329,974, forward strand.
AATAATGGTCTTACCTGCTGTCATTCTGTCATTGCTGTCATGGCTTCTGTTCTCTTCATTGTGTATTTTGTTGATTCAATGTATGAATCTACAGCGCTATGGCAGTTTAGCATGAACATGATACATATATAACTTGTACACAGGGCCAGATTACCCCGCGCAAAGACACAGGGGCAATACTGAACTAAGCTGTGGGCTCCTCCTGCCGACCTCAAGATTGGGTAAATGTATAAAGGCTTAATTGTGGAAATTACTTCACGGAAATTGATTTTTTCATTGAAAATGAAAAGATCCGGAGGCCCCGGTCAGTGGTCCGGTTAGTAATTCAGACCTGTTCAAACATCTTATGCTGCAATGTGTTATAAAATTCAATTAAACTCAGTTCTAAAGCAAATGTAGCAACTGAGACAGGAGTAAAGGAGGAAGTCAGGTGACACTGTATAAAGAGCAAAGAAGCCCACCGTCGGAGCTGGAGGTGAAGAGGTTAGAAGGATTGGTCATCAACAAATAGACTCTTACACTGTTATTTCTTTTACTCTAGGCTGCTCCACAGCCACATGGTCATTATTGTAAACAAGACAAAGTACTTACTTTAAACCAGACCAGGACCTTTTCCTTGCCTTAGCTTACACTTTTCACCTCTGATAGGACCACGGACCTCTCCTCATTATTCATTTCATCAAGCATACACACATAGAAACACAAATGCTCACAACAGTGTAAACACATATCCCACAACACAATGTTGTGCCCAAATCCTAATAAAAAATACAAATATGAGGCAACACACATCACAAATACTTCTCACTTCCCTCCAGCTACCTACGTAAACACACACACACACACACACACACACACACAGGTGTAAATACTTAGACTCCACCTTCATGTGCATCATACACCCTGACACATACACATACACAGCATATTTTCCAAAAGCTCAGCATGAGCGCAGTGTGAAAGTGCGGGTACATGCTGTTCCAGTGAACAATACGCCACGACTCCTAGCCTAGATCAGGTTAAACACCGGAGCACCTCATATGTACAACTTTGCATGTGTGTGCCTATACATGTCTGTACGCACGTGTCTCTACTTGGGCCTAATGCAGTTTGCAGGTCATATGTTTTTATTGGCCTAGCCAGGACAATGTCAGTGCAGTGTGTTTGTCTAGTGAGGACTGATGTATTTCCCTACATGAGAGTGAGGAACATCAGAGAGAGTGATAGAGGAAGATGAGGGTGGGGGTGGCGAAGGGAAGGGAAGGGAGGGGAATGGAGGGAGGCGGGAGGAAGAGCTAGGGGTTACTGCAGGGGAGAGAAGACAGAGGACGTAATGAGGGAGGGGAGGTGGGTAGAGAGGAAGGGAGAAGAGAAGAAGCTCATCTGTATGCTGGTTACTGTGTGCGGCTTGTTTGATCTGGAGGGAGTACTTAGTGCTGGCTGGTGGGATGCTGCAGAGTGGAGGCGGCAAAAATAAAGTTCCTGTTATACTGTGAGTGTGTGTGTGTGTGTGTGTGTGCGGATGTGTGTGTGTAATTAGGTGTGCAAGGTGTTGGGTGCAGCACTTTGCTCATTAAAAGGATCTGGCCGGTGTCCAACTCTGTGCAGTTCATCAACTGTCCTTCATGTCTCTCATTCTACTTCCTCCTCTGTCCTCTCGTCATCTGTCTCCTTCTTTCCCTTCTTCCTCACTCCCCTCGTCTCTAAACACTCCATCCTCTCATCCAGGTGTTGCTGCTACAAAACACTGCTTCACAATAACAACGCTTATGAAAAGGTGAACATATCATGTTTATAAATCATCAGCACATGTCCATACTATTAACATGTACATGTATGAAGGCAGACAGGTGCCTCACATGTAAATAAGGTAAAGGGGTATTATGTGAAAACTTGTTCATTCTTGACAGTTAGGAGAATACATTTGTAGAGTAATCACTAAACATTCAAAGCAGAAAATAATAATAATAATTAAATAACGTATCTGCTCCTGTGAGAAATAGCACATACAGGTTTGTGTTGTTGACTGTACAGCCTAGCAGTGCTATGGATATGTACACCAGTGGCACTGAGGAAATGCATTATCAGTAGCTCTCACTCAAGAGCTCTGCTTAGCTCAAGGGGGAAGGGATTTTGCTCCTGACTACTTTGGATTCACTCACACTTTTTATTTTGCAGGTATTTGTTGACTGATATAAGGTTATTATTATAATTTAGGTTTTTTGGGAGACTGTGTAATCAAAGGGCAAGGTTCTATTCGCCTGCACAGCTGTTCAGCACTATAACTGGCAAGCAATGTCATTATTTTATTCAGGATGTGCTTCAAGAAACGCAGGTGTGTATTTGTGCATGCGTGTGTGTTCAATCAGCTAAATGAGGGACTTGCAAAATAGCAAGGCAAAAGCCTGTCCCACTGCTGTTCAATTTGTCTACTAGAGAGAAAGAAATCGAAGAAAAAGGGTGAAAAAAAACTTTGAAGACAGAGCGCGAGAAAAACCAAACTGGAAGAAGTGAAAATAAAAGGGCAGATGACAGACGAAACAAGAAGAGGCTAGGGAAAGGGGAAAAAAAGGGATTGTTCCCAAGGAGGCATACAGGCAGAGAGAGACAGATCTGGGAACATAAAAAAATCAAATGAAAACTACAATGCAATACAGAACTAAAAAGTCAAATATGAGCATTGTGTTCTGTATGTTTGTGTGAGAAGAAGAGAGACAGATAGCTGGAAATGAAAGTGCACAGGAAATGTGTGTGTGATGGGACCAGAAAATTGTCAGGAATTGTAAAGGAACCAGAAAAGTGTCACCATAGTGTCTCTCCTGTGTTCTGATCACACAGCAACAACAGCACTTTGAAAAGTTTTCTACCCACCTCACCCCCTCCTGTGCCTTCAAACAGCTGCTGGAGTTACATAATGCTGAGAGAAAAGCAAGATCAGACACAGACAAGCGATAGAGACAGCCAGAGAAACTGTGCTGGAGAAATGTTACAAAAAGTGTCCTCGGCTGTGTTATAACGACACACGCTTCCATATACCTAACGGCCCCAAAATGCATCTGCATGTCAAATAAGATCAATTGGCCTTTGTTATGTTTCTTTACCATTTTTACGATGATGTTGCCAATGTTATCACTGCTATAATTGTCACGGCACCATGATAAAGCACCTCTGCTGCACATAAGTGACTAAATAATCAGGCAACTTAGAGAAACACAGAAGAGCCCCTGTGACCACAGATGAGCTGTGCTGCAGGGGGGCAGGGGGTCTCTATCACAGAAATGAGTGCAGGCACAGAGGATGTGAGCTTATGTATGTTCTTAAGTGTTATTGAGTGCATTAGCGCACATGTGGACATATTTATATGGCTGTTTGGTTGCCATATTCAGGGGTCCTTGAGGAGGTTCCTGGGAGCCATTAGCAAAAAGAGGAATAATTTATTTTCACTATTATTCCATCCATAGTAACACAATGACAGAATAAACGATTATATTGGTCTCAAATGCTTCTTGTAATAAAACATCTCATCTCATTTGTGTTAGTTTAGGGGTCTACAGTATGTGTGCTTTTTTGGTGAATGTGGGTTGGAGTAGACGAGACTCCCTGATGAGAGCATAGTTAACTCCACGTCTGCCTGATAGAATTTCATCCTCTATCACATAACAAACATACACAAACCAGGTTACAGTTTTACCGTGTGTATGAAAAGAACATTTATGTTCCTGAGCATTCATGATACAGAACGCACTTTTTCCTCCATATGAAATACTGAAGTATTTAACACTTATTTCCATCTATAAATCTTTATTACTAAACCTCCTCAATAGGCCATATCCCATGGATCAGATAATCATGTGTGAATGAGTATATCATTCTTATGTGTGTATGGCTCAGGTGGAGAGAATTTTCTCCCACACATAAATACATAATTATGTTTCTTTGACACCTCATACCAATTACAGCGGAGGGTTGCACAATCTTTATTCCTGTGATGGTAAAGGTGACTGATTTCGTGGGAGGAACCAAAGGGGCATGAAAATACACTATGTCCCTTCAAAGGTCCCCACTGAGCAGATTAGCCATACGCCATATCCACCGCCGTTGCTAGGTTGCATTTTCATGTCTGCTTAAATGCATGCGTATGTTTTGCTTGACTGCATCCATGCTATGGACGCAAAGTTAGCTCTCTGCCTGTGAATTAGCTTCCATAGCAACTACTGCCACACAGCCAGACAGGCAGGGAAGTGGATGTGCGCCGCTATGCTTGTGTGATCTGAAAGTGGGCACAGGCCTGATGCCAAATCTTGGTATGGTGGGCACACTAGCATGCTGGTGGGCCGAGACAATGGGCTGTTGCTGTGGTGATAGGACAGCTGCTGGTGGTACTCGGGGGTTGTGGGGATAACAATGTGCATTGGCATGTGGATGGCAGACGAAGTCAAAAGCAGCATTCAGTGTAATAATGGAGCTGCTCTGTGTGTTTGATGCGCCTTCACTTTTTCTGACTGTTTCTCTTCCTCCATCGCTATTTTTGTTTGCTGCTCAGTATCTCTCTCCTTTTCATCCCTTGTTCTATCTCTGTTTGCTTTTCTCCTCTCCTCTCTCTGTGTCTCTTAGAAAGAGGTTGCGGCATTGCAGAGGTGGGTGTAGTGCGGGGGTAGAGGAGATTTTTTTTTTAGTGTTATTGTCAGAGCTGGCCCATCACCTTGGATACACACACAGATGCACCCACACGCACACACAAATCAGACATCAAACTCACGTCAAAGGCTAACAACTAACAGGGTTTTGGCACAAAAACAATAATAACCACCCCCAAGAAACTCTTCCCAACAACACACAACTCACATGGAGAAGTGTGCTAAATGAACCAAACTCTCCCAAACAAAACAGTCGTGGCACAGGCACAGACAGACTTCATATTTGGCTTGGGATGCCACATCCCAAAGTGTGTTGTTCAGTAACTCAGAGTCAGTATCAGGCTAAATGCTAATGTTTTCATGCAGAGAAACATGAGGGAGATGCTAATGACCTCTCACTTAGATGTCTAGAGCTAGAGATGTCTTAGAGCTACCAGTAGCCATGGTAGCTTGGATGAGAGCACACACACATATACACACATATTCAAGCACCAAACACATCACCTGAGGCTCAGATGAGGGATAAGGCTGAGCCAAAATTTTAAATTAAATTATAATTCAATATAATCAATTATCTCACTTTCACGTATTTCCACCATGGTGAGGAAAACATAATGAAGGCAGAGAATGGAGCTGCCAGGCTATTCTGTGCTTTAATGCTGCATTATTATACCTATCATCTCTTTTGTGGAGATAAAACCATGTGTGTTGAGCCTTTGCACAAAGAAGGAAGGAGAGACAGAAAGAAAAGATGGGAGACCTGGGAGAGAATAAGAAGTAATCACACGTGCATGTGCATTTACACAGGCACAAAAATACAAAAACACATAAACACATAAACACATAGGCAAATATGCGCAAAGCACAGCTGGGCTGAAGAGAAGCCATCTGTAATGCCACAGTACAACACTCTCTCTGTGTGCGTGTGTGTGTGTGTGTGTTTGTGAGAGAGACGCATATGTGCTTATGTTTGGCCTGTATGCACGTACATGCAGGCACAAAAGTCGAGATCAAGTTCCAAATCAGTCAACCGTTTCTCTCCTTATGATGGAGAAACACTCTCACACGAGCCTGGATTCACATGCATACACACTCTTTCGCCAACACACGCATACTCACTAACCTAAGCCAACGAACACACACACACAGGGACTCATGCATAAGTACTGAATCTCACCTGCAGCCATAGTCTACATAGCAATGCATACTAAAAAGACCAGGATAGAAGAAAGGGGCAGAGTGATGAGAGAGATGGATGAGACAAGCAAAGGATTGAGTGAAGGATGGATGGATGGAGGAAAGTGAGACCAATGAAAGGGTCTGTACGGCCAGAGAGATCTGTAATGAGATCTTGGTAAGTCAGACAGGATGTTACACTTATCCTGGCTGGATAACAGACAAGCAGGAGTGAATGCATTAGAATGCATTAGTCTAGCTGGCTAATATCAAAACCTGTGTCGATGTCATTAGCATGACGTGCCACTCGCGCCATACCGATCTTTGTGAAAAACAACTAGCCTAGTCATCTGGGTGGCAGAATTAGCTAAGGCTGGCAACAATTCACAGCTACCTAAGCAGTTTTTCCTCCCAGCATTAAATTAGAAAACGTTAGTGGTGACCCAGTGTTGCTTTTAGTGTGTCAGCTTGTATCAGAGAGTGAGTCACAAGCTTTGCTGGGAGAAGCAACAGCACAAATTTAAACATCAGAGCAGTCAACAAACCCTGGGCTATCTCCGTGGCCATATTTATTCATGTGGTTTGACACTCACGGACACACGCATTCACGTGCACACATAATAAAAGCACATACTTGGCTTGCACACAAACTGGAGCAACTGGATCAGATGTATGTTTAAAGGACAAGGCTCCAAATAGTCCATAATTTTCATAATGTAGCTTTCTCCTCTGCACCTTCTCTGAAGGCCTTCACTGCTATTTTTTAAAGACATCTATGAGCAAGAATGGGTGACATTCATTCCTTCATTATACTTAAAAGGTAGAGTTCCAGTAAATACTCACTCAAGTGCATGAAAAGAGATGCAGACTGCAGGTGCAGTTTATTTGTTAGGAATGAAACTGAGTGATATCAAATGTGAGCCATTCCTGAAGTTCTACATCACTGGAAAATGAATCAGTTGAGAGTCAGACAGAGTAAAGGAGTTCCAAATGTTGGTGAGGTCCAAAGTAAAGCTGTTAAACTGTAAAAGTTAGACAGAATTAAAAAATAAATCAAAAATACCTCCTACCTGGTGATCTAAAAACATCTACAGATTCTTTGCCCACGAAGGAAATACAGAATAATGCATTTATATTCTTACAGGTTAGTAACAGAGCTACAGTATTCCTTCTCTTTCTAGTTTGTTGCTATTTTGTGAAGGCTGTATCTTCTACAAGGGAGAGAAGTCAGAGACCTTCTCATCCATCCACATCCCTCTCCTCACATCACCCCTCTCCTTCTCTCCATCCCTCCAATCGCCGCATCTTCTCTTTAACAGCTCCATCTTTCAATATAGGATTCAGCCTCCTCCCTTCCCTCTGCTTTTGAGTTACCCATATCTTACTCTCTTTATCTTCTCTTTCTCCACCTCTTCCGCTACCCAAGACCCCCCAAGCTCCCTTTTCTTTAACCCTTTATGCTCTTCCTCTCTTCCTCTTGCTAGTGTATACAGACGTCTCTCTCCCGGTGTCTATCAGCTCTCTGGTTCAGTCTCACCGTATAGTCTCTCTGCTACTCCATCAACATCCTATAACCCACTTCCTCCGTCTCTCCTGCCTCTTTCTTTCTCCCTTCCTCCCTTTTACCCTTCTGCCATTTTCCATCTTCAGCTCACATCTGCAAGTTTAACACCAATCTTCTTCCTTTTCAGCATGCTACCCTTACCCCCATTACACTTCATTATTGGGTCTGTTCCTTTTTTATCACTCTTCCCCTCAACCCCTCTATCTCACTTCAATGATGACACATTATTGCATATCCCTGTCTCATTCAAATAACCACATGATCGCACATAGACACACACACACACACGCAGTACCCCTTTCCCATGTCAAAATATTCATTGTGGATAATGACATCATCAAGGTTAAGAGAGAAGGTAGTAACGGTGACAGTGTCATGGGGAGGGAAAAGTGAGGGTTGAGCATGTTTTACTGGTAAATGAGTTTCATCAGCGACTCGTCAGCATCATCCAAGTATTTTGGTTCGGAAATGATGTCATCTACCCTTCATATGAATCATCAGGGAAAATGTTAAAATATAATTGCTATCCTCTAATCAAATGCTAATTATTGTCATAATGTTTGGAACTGAAGGCAATCAGCTGAAGAGAATTGCATGCTGTTTTAGCCTCAGCCCTCTATCTTTGTCCCCTCGTTTATGTTCATTAATGTGAAGAGCCACCATTGTTTCATGGATAATTCATTGACATGCATGGCAGCAGCCCTCGTGCGTTTGTTTGTCTGTGTGTGTGTGTGTGTGTGTGTTTGCCTTGGTGGGCGAACAGATGCAAAAATCATGACAAGAAAATAACCTTCCCTCCCTCCACCCCTCGTCTGTTCTGACGATGAGACGCCGCTGTTGCGCTCTCTCTCCCTCTATTTTTATCATTGTTACACCCCCACACTCCCCACCCACCTCTTGCCGCTGTCACTCCCTCCATCTCTCTTCCTCTCTTCCTCTCTCCCTCTCTGCCTGTCTCTCAGTCTCTCTGTCCTTGGGTGTCTGCAGCCAGCTGTGTCTGTGGGCCATTATTGCCCCCCCCCCCCACTTGCCTACATCCATTTTCCCCATCACTGATTCCTCCAGCAGACTCTCCCCCCTTCCCCCATCCTGCTCTTACTCCGCCTCCATCCTCCTCTTTCCTTCATACTCCTCTGTCCCCATGACCACTGGGGCTCCATTGTCAAAGCGAGTACTGATAATAGTCTCATCCAGTATTCTGTTACGGCACTGCACCAAAATCAGACGCCCGCACACGGTCAGATCTGTCAACATCCATATTCAGAGACATATGTACATATCCTGGTTATTTAAAAAAATACAAAAAACGCTCACCTCTGTCATAAAACAGCATTGAACACACATCTAATGCCTTTAGATACATAATACAAATTTTTTGTTATTGCAACTCACACACCCACATACACCCCCAGATTTACACAGTCAGCAGCCTCTCCTTTCTGTTTATGTAAACATCTTGTTGTGCTGCTGGCCTCTTGCGGCTGCCTCCACTTATGAAAAGTTATTGCGCTGCTTAATGTAGAGCCATTTACTTCTCTACACACCAACCCTAACTCACTCATCATAATAAAACTGTGATTGATCCACTCTCCTCGTGGCATGCTGACACAAACACAGATTTCAGCTTGGCCTTCGAACATACAGGGGAGGAGAGAGAGCAGGTTGCCTTTGAGAAAGTGGGCCACGGGTATCACGTCCCTGGTGTATCTGTGCGGTCAGAAGAAAGGAGCTGCGCTAGGGCCCGTGTGATACAGATGACGATGATGTACCCAACCTGTTTTTAAAATTATTTGAGATCAGTACAGAATTACAGCGGGTTTGAGTCCTAAATAGAGTAGTTGATAATATTCCTGACAATGACCATGTTTAGTAAACTCAAAGAACACACCAAGGCAGTTTTTTCAAATGAACAGCCTATCAAAGACTGTCTTCAATCTTTTATATACAATGTGGATGAGGTCATCACCAACAGAAGTTGTTGTCTCTCCAGTCTGACCTTCTTTTTGGCATCTTGGTCACACTCAGATGTTTGATGCCAGTCACATGATACTACACACTGATGTGCTCTATTCACACATGGACTCAACTGGACATAAGATAGACTTTGCACCAGGGAGCTGAAAGGTGAAGTTAGGGACATAAAGACTTAAAAGGTAAGTGGTTCCCATAGTTTTCCACCTCAGGGCCACCACATTAGAGATGTAATAATGCCTCATTAGACCTCTATTTATTTCACAGGTAATGATTTAACGTTCAGGATTGCACTGAGAGCAGGGCAAACTGAATTTTTCTTTTTTGTTTCCCTGGGAGAATTCATAAATTGTCAATTTAACATCTATCTCCTGCCTACCTTTCCATCCTGTTGCTAACCAGCTACTCATGCCGATTTTCTAGTTCAACATGGATGGAATCTGTTAGCGTAGAGTCTGCGAGTCTGCAATAGCAATCAGGTATACTATGTGTCATTCTGTTTTTAAGTGGCTTTCAGTTTTTGTGTGTGCAGATGTGATTCACGTATGCTCTGTGTGCAAGTGTATCTGTGTATGCGTGTGTATGCAGTGGATGTGCATATTTGTAAATTTGGAAATGGAAATGTTGTGAATCTGACATCTTTAGCAGCAAAATGACGGCTGTCCCTGTCACTTCACTCCTCACACACACACATAAAAATGCTTCCAATCTATTTCAGGTGCATTTTAACCACAAGAGGACAATAAAAATGTGCCATCCTAAAACACGGTGAGGGGTTTGCTCTCTCTCTCTCTCTCTCTCACACACACACATAGGTATACTGAAAATGTATGATGGCTCATTGCATCATCTGCCCCCACCAACTCTCACTTCCTTCCCCTCCCTCTGTCCTTCCTTTCTTCCATTCATCCATTACCCAGCTCACCCTCCTCCTTTCTGAACACTCTATTGATTGAGCCATTCAATTTCCGGCTGTAATTCAACTACCCTGTTGCACTTGAATATGTAAATGAACCCATGTGGGTTGCCAATGCTGTTGTTGTCATGGAAACCACTCATCAAACAGACAGAGACGCACACAGGACACTCTGGCTCATACAATGGCCTCCTTTGGGGTTAGGAAGGAGAGACAAGGTGAAGTGTGTGTGTGTGTTTAAATGAGTGCTGTGCTCATGTGAAACTGAAACTTTGACAGTGGCATGAGCGTTGGCCAGGGCTGAGATGACCTCACCATACCCTTGGCTGTGTGTGCATGCGGGTGTGTAAGAGAAAGAGAGAGAGAGAGAGAGAGAGAGAGTCCGTTTGAAGTCTCCCTCCCTCACCTACCTCGCCTCTCTCAGACCTCCCCTCTCCCCTCTCCCCTCTCCCCTCTCACCATGTTTGTGCAGCCCTCTAATCGCACTGACAGGAAAACAGCACTCTGTGTGGCTTCTGCCACCAGGCATGCACAGAAAACACATAGGGAACATAAACACATGCAGAATTAATGCATCCTCCATGTTTCTCTTTCTCACACATACACACCAGTGATCTCCCAGACACTCATACACTCATACACACATACACACACACACACACACACACACACACACACGCATGCCATGCTTCAGTCTTGTGTGTCGTTAATGTGCTCCCTCTCCCTCTGTGCCACTGTCTGTCCCTGCATGTTGCTTTGGGGACATTTTTAGGTCACAAAGATGTCACACCAATTTGCGTGTGTGTGTGTGCGTGTGCAGAGGGGGCAGGGAGAGTGTCACTGTTTGTTTGCAATATGTCTGTTCATCTGTGAGTATGTTTTAGTTATTTCCATACTTAAAAACACAATGCATGCTGCATATGATGGGATTTTATTCAAAATTACTTAAAGGTTTCAAATTGTATCAGTATTTTAATACATTCGGCAACAGTCCAACTAAAACTCTGGGGAAAACATATCTTTAATTATCATTCATTAAGAATTCAATACTGAAAATGTTAAACTGCCCCATGAGAAAACTGTGACTGGAAATATGTGACATCATCCTCTTCCAGCTGAGCCCTGCCCACTTCAGCACAGCAAAACAAGAAAGAGCAATGAGAAAAATGCATGAATTTGTCAAGTGAAACAACCAAATCTGTCCAAACTTCGTCAGAAAAATGCCAGTTCAGGTCAGACCTCCATGTTTGTCCTAAGAAGCTGATTAATTAAAAAAGAGAAAGAGGCCTTTCAGTTTCTCAAGACAGTTATAATAATGGAATCAAGGCAATTGTTTAAAATCATTGCAAAGCTTTCTCTGCCTCCCTCAACAGATGAATTATTAATGCTGCCCGAACAAGCAAGGGCGTTTATCCGAACAATAATGAATTATTTGATGATGCGGTTGGGGTGAAAGTGTTCAGCTGGCAGCTGGGCCACATCCTTCTCATAAACAATGACACTTCAATTTAGGTATGAATCGACAAGGAAACATTTTCTCTCCCCTGCAAAAAACAAATCCAGCAAATGTCTCCCATGGTGGTTTTGTTTGAACTCAATTTTGGAAGGAAGTGGAGGAACTAGTGGGCATATGTGAGTGCAGGCAGAAGTGCGCATGGGTTTGTCTATACTGTATGTGTATGTATGTCTGCGCGTGTGTGTCTGTGTACGTGTATGTGTGTGCGCACACTGCTAGGCAAATGAGCTTGTCAGTATGCAGCGCAGGCCTCTCTCTGGTGGCAGGCAGATGACAGTGCAGTGATTGGGCTGATTTCACTGAGGACGTGAGGGGAAATCTGAAGGCTGCCTTGGGGCTCAGGTGCTTATCACCTCCCTACACACACACACTCACACACAACCACACATTCACACACAGTTTTCGACGCATGAACATACATATACGAATATTCCTAACTTTTACTGCCCACCCCAAAGACACAGTGGACACACTCGTGAAATCAGAGACATGGCTGTGCACACATTTGCATCACCACACACACACACACACAAACGCACGTACACAAACACACACACACACACATGCACTCCATCTCCTCTACTTTATTAGAAAGTTAATTATCAAAATCTCTCATGAGTCTTCTGTTAGCCAGTGTTAGCCAGACACACAGAACTGCAGCTTTGTGTGTATATACGTGTGAGATCAATTATTATAGCCCAGGGCAAGTGGGAAAGGGGAAATTAGAGTTTGTATGAAGGCCTGCATGCACTTCCTAATACAATCATTGACAATTAATTACAGCCTAAGTGGCAGTTGGTATATTACACAAACACACACACACACACAGAGAGAGAGAGAGAGGGAGAGGGTAAGCTTTTTTCTAATCAGTCAGTCAGTCAGTCATGTCAGGCTTCTTTCTGTGTTATTGAAGTTTCAGAATCTGGTAATGGTGTTACAAACATGCACCAAAATATTACTTTGTTATCAATAAATGTCAGCATGTGTTGGGATTTTATTATTGAAATTTTACTGATACAGCTGCTATCAAAATATCACCATGCCGCCACAACATGGTGTTGTTCCTTCATAAACAACGTTTTAGTGGTTTTCAAACATTTGCTTTGATTATCTTGATTGGATCTGAAGACATGTGACGTTTGTTTGCCATGTAAATGTGATCTGGCCCCAAAATATGTGAACGAGTGAAATCAACTATTTCCAGTAGTGAGTTGTAGAATGAAGCAAGGTCAGCAATGTGCATGACCATGAAATTTGGGCTCTCCCCTGTTCACTCCCTTGTGTTGACTGGAGTGGCTTTTATAATAATGCTTTTGTCTTTCTGTTATGTATGTTATGTGAGGAAGAAACCAAACTCAGGGGAAACTGCAACAAATTTACCAGCTCATTCACTGATTCTCAGCAGAGAAAACCTTAGCACTATCAATACAATGGTACTAAAATGTATAGAAATGAATTAATGTTACTTATAATTCCCATGTTGTTGAACAAGTTACAATGACAACCCTCAAAGTAAGTAGAATGAAGCATTACATTGTATCTTCCTCGAGTGTTTGAATAATTTTTTGAGCTTTCACAGTTTGCATGCAACAATATCTTATGAATGTGGTTGTTTTTATTTCAGCTCCTGGAGCCATTTAACACCTGTAACCGGTCCAAACCAATACAGCCATCGCATAGGTTTCATGGCAGTGCAGCCATTTAAAATAAATTACCTTTGATGGTTCACAGTAGATCGAAATGGGAACTGTGAGAGAGGGCCAAAAAAAAAAACAGACTGACAAATGACAAAAGATAAATTGAGGGTAAAGTCACTGTGAGAGGTTCAAATCTTTGGTGTTGCGCCTTATGGAAAAAAGTGGCTCGATCGCTGCTGTCAGGTAGAGAGAAATGTTAGATGGGCAGCCTGTTTTCTGTCTATCTGCCTGTCTGTGTAGCTGTCTATCTGCATTTATGTCCATGTATCTGGCTGTCTCCTTGTCCATCTTGTTGTCTGTTTATCTCTGTTTCTTTGACCATCTTCCTACAATCTCAAACATCTGTCTGCAGCAGGAAAGACTGTAAATTAAACATGTAAGATTCTCCCTCTTTCTGTGTCCTTGGCTCTTATCCCTTTGCTCTGTTCCTCACACCCTCCTCCCCTGTCTTATGCACTCACTCAGCCCTCCCTTGCTCACTCCGACTATATTTCTTCTTCCTCCTTTCATCTCTGTCCTTCCCCTCTCTTCTCTCTGGGCGAGATACAGGGAGGGAGGGGTGAGGGATGGCACGAGGAGGCAGAAGACTGGGGCGGGTGGAGATCATAGAGGAGATGAGGCTGTGTGGTGCGGATGGATAGACAGATGCATTGATAAAGGCTGCCGACTGCATAGCACACTGGGTGCATATCCAACTCTCTCCCTGTGTCTCTCTCCTTCTCGCTCTCATCTCTCTTTTTCATTTCAGGACTAATGCTCCCGTAGCCTTCAAATGTCAGTTCAGTATGGCAACCTATTAGATGGTTAGCCAGAGTGGCTGACAGCTCTCTCTCTCTCTCTCTCTCTCTCTCTCGTCTTCACACACACATTCAGGACAGAATGACTGTCTGGGGCTTTTACCGTCATTCAGAGCAGACATGAGGGACGGAGAGACACTAACAGAGTGTTGCAGCAGAGGACTCCCTCATATTTCCTTTTAGAAATGCCACTTCACCCTAGCACTACACCCAAGTACACATATTCTTGGAGCCTGCTGCATTTAAATCTGCTATAATCAATATTTTTATGGATCATGTGATTATGCGCACGTGAAAGAGGACACTTGGAGTGATGCACTATGCATTTCCCTTCAGTTTCACGCAGGTTTGTAGCATTTTTTAGCTCGCTTTTTGGTTTTGATGCCCCACAACTTTACTATTCATATTCACTCTAGCCGCTCTTATCATTGTCATTTTCGGGCAGCAGACGGCAAAATAAAAAAAGATTGTATGCTACTGAACAACAGCCAGACAAGGTTAGTGTCTAGCTGGTGAACAAATTTGGAGAACTTCTCAGCTAAAGATATTCTCTTCAAGGGGTGCTGTAACCAGACCAGAGCAAAAAGGAGAATGATGCTGGACTTATACTCACCAGAAGGATGAAAACATGTAGTAATGAATAACAGTGTTATATTTACTAAATTACAAATTATGTCAACATTACATGGAGATCATAAGTCCTTGTTGTGTTTACAGTTTTTTTCCATTGCCCCAAGTGGCCCAAAAAGTTATTGCAGGTTTGAAAACAATTTTGTGTACTCAGTTTTTCATTTGTATACTTCTTTAAGCTACTAAATATATCCATCTATTAATGACACTGCAGATGTTACATATAAAATATATGACCAAATATTATACATGACTATCAATTTACAAATGAAACATGGCACAAAATTTTATGCCATGTAATGAGCAATATACACTCTCAGCAAAACAGAAACAGAAAAAAAAGGAGAGACAAATATATATTGTGTGTAAATATAAAAAATATATAAATATATAAAGAGAAGAGAGAGACAGAGAACGGCATGAAACAGAGGATTAGGGGCTTAGTTAGCCTGCATGAAATCCCTTTTTCCTCTTGCGCCCTACAAAGGGAAGAAGGCAATTGGCCACATTATACAAAAAGCAGAAGAGAGGGAGGTGCGTGTGTGTGTGTGTGGATGAGGGGAAGGGGGTTATGGTGGGAAAGGGAGCGGGATTGCAAAAATCTCGCTGAATTCATGGTTGTTTTTCATATTTCCTCCGTGCAGCTCAGCAAGGCTGCTGCACCACCTGTGACATCCAATTTATCAATACAGGAAGCTGCTTCCTTCTTCTTCCCTTCCCTCTTTTATTGGTGAGAGAGGGTGAGAGAGGGTGAGGAAGGGGGGGGCAGAAGCAAAAAGGGGGTACGAATAAGTGACATTGGCCTTGAAACCGTTATTGTCTTGCCTCCAGGACAGCCAGCCAACCAGGCAGCTCAGTCTGAGGGGTGAGAAAGAGCGAGGGAGAGACAGAGAGACAGAGAGAGAGAGATGGAGAGGGAGAGACGGTTGCCATGGTTACTTCCTGGGAGATACAGGCACACTTGTTTATCTGTTGGCCAAGGGAGCGTGCACGACAGGCCCTCTTGCTGAGCAGATGTGCGTGTGTGTGTATTCATGTGTGTTTACCAGTGTGTGTGTGTGGGGATGCAACTGAACGCACACATGCAGATGCACCAGGACTCATAAGATGACCCTTCCACAGCTTTCTTTGTAAACAAACCCACAAACCCAAACACACACACTCACACACACACACACACACACACACACACACACACACACACACACACACACACACACACACACACACACACACACACACACACACACCTGCTTAATAGAACCCCAGCTTACCTGCTCTGTATTACTGAACCGGCAGAAGTGGACTGATGCGAGCTACAGTAATTGGCCTGGTGTGAGCTGAACACCAGTTCACGGAAAAAGGAGGGAAAGAAATAGAAAAAGAGGGAATGGAAAATAGAAATGACAGAAGGAAGAGGTGGAGGAGAGTGAGTGTGCTGGGTGACAGACAGAGAAGTGGGAAAGGAAATGAGAGCAGGATGAGAAAAAGTTGGAGAAAAAAAAAGAGGGTTAAAGCATTAGATGCGACAGATGTCGTGGAAAAAAGGAAATGAGATGGGAGGGCACGGGAAGTCGGCGAAAGAGAGAGGCACAGGCTCAGATAAAGAGCGAGGCAGAGAGAGAAAATGACCAAGCATTGGGAAGAAACGGGAGCATTAGAGAGGAAGTCAGTGAGAAACAAACAGGAAGGAATACCTGGTGAGAAGCAAGAAATGAGGCGACAACAGCAAAACAGTGAGAAGACGGGCTGAAAGCAGTGCACGAGAATGATAGAGAGGAATTGTGACGTGATGAGATGACTTATGAAGTGACAAGATGCGATGTGACGAGTGCAAGCCGAGGCGTGCTGCCATGTTAGCAGAGAGCAGCCCCAGTTCCATGGAGCAGACACTGCAGGCACTGTAGTATGTCAAATGTCACAGAGACTAAGTCACAAGGCTACACATGCACTATACTGCCTCCCTCTCTCTCTCACACACACACACACAAACACACACACACAAGTGCACACCACGTCCTCTGACGCACCCCCTCCTCCCCATATACAAAGGCACACAGGTTGCTGCTCAACTTGCCAGATGAGGCTGTAAATAAACAAAATTCGTAGTGTATAGTTGCATGCTTTGTATAAAAAGGGACACATGTAGTAACAGTCATTATGAGGGTCCCACGGGGCCTGCGTAGCAGCGATGTCATCTCCAGGATGAAATGACAAGGTGAACACACACATTGGTGTGGAGCTTGCCCATTACCTGAGACTGATAGGTCTCTGAGGCATCGTGTTCGCTGGTACACCATGTGCTGTTGGGTCCATTTGCACAAACACAACTTGTGTGGGTGGGTGCTTATATATGAGTGTGTGTCCCTATTTTGTCTATGCAAGGTGAGTGCCAGAGTTACTCTCCTTAAAATAACAAGCTAGGCCTTTCCCTTAGGACAGCAGACGGCCATCCAGCACACTGCCTGATCCTAGACTGTCCTACTTCACCATTCAATCCCTGTCCATCTCCCTCCTTCTGTCCCCTCTCTCTCACCCTTTTACTTCCACTTCATGCCTCTGTCTCTCACTCACTCTCTATGGATCACATACATAGTGGGTCAGTGGTTTCCTAATAAGCTGGAATTCTCTTCCCCACTTTTCTTATCTCTCTTGCTGTGCGCCTTGTGAAACATTGTTAAGCCCTGTGTGTGCTCTAACGCAGTCACACAAACTGTGGCTGAAATTATCAATGATACAGAGACACAGCATACATTATAGGCAAAAGACACATGCATATTCTAACAAGGCAGGCCACCTCCACCTCAGACTTAATGAGCTCTCCCCCGGCTAACTGGCCAAGAAAAGGCAGCGGTCAGCAGTCCAAAGCCCATCTATCCAGCAAGCTCTATTTTTTATCAGCCTGTGCATTTCAGCAGCAGCAGAGCCATCCGCTCTGTCTCACTCACTAGTTGTGTAGAGGAGGTTGGGGAAGAATAGGCCTCATTCACTCAATTAATAGCTCTCTGTGCGTATGAGACGTGCAGTGCCAAAACTGTAAAGAGTGAAAAATGAAAGCGGCAAATGGTTTTAAGGACTTAGCAGTCTCTAATTTGCCACTAAAATGGCTTTTATGCATACGCAAATAATGATTGTAAACAAATCTGTGAAGACATTGCCTATAAGTTGGATAGAAGAACACAGTAGGGGCAAAATCTCCTTATACCCTTGATGAGTGTTTGCATCAGTGAGAGAGCGAACACATTACTTCTTCATGTGCAAGTCTTCTTCCTTGACCTATATCGATATGGCTCGAGGAATGTATGTGCATGCCTGTGTTGGAGGGCATGTATGCTTTGAAATGTATGTGTTCCTGTGTGTGTGTGTGTGTGTGTGTGTGTGAGAGTGTGTGCGCGCGTGCGTGCGTGTGTGTGTGTGTGTGTGTTCCACTCACTAGGTACAGATATGAGGGAGGTAGGCCTCCAGGCTGGTGGGCTGTATGGAAATGAGGAGAACCACCGCTGAGAAGCAGGTGATTGAGGAGAAATTGGGGGAGGAGAGCGAAGAAGGAAGGCAAGGGACGAAAGGAAGAGGAGAGGAGGAGAGTGGTGCAAAGAGGTTGGATAATGAGGACTCTGATGAGAGGGATGGAGAGCCCTGAATAGAGACGTCTCAGAGACCGAAAGAGGTAAAAAAAAAAAGGCAGAGGAGGAAGACAGAGTGGTAGAGACGGATTATGAATGGACTGGAAAATGGGAAACAGCTGCCACTAGTGGCGGACTGTGGAAATAAATAATTGATGTCAAGGATGAAGAGGAATGAGGAGGAGGGGTGAAAGGAGGTTAGAAAAGTGAACAACAGAGGGAAAAAGATTTAATCTCAGGTAAAAGACAGAAAGAGGAGTGTAAGTAAAATTGGGAAATGTGATAAATTGTGGTAATAAGATGACTGGACCAAGGAAAACAACAGAAAAGTGAGAAATTAGAGGAGGACAGGTAGAGATTTTACTAGCTATTAGAATGATGTTAGGGTGAGACAGCTGGGTTTAGTGGTCATGGGCATTAAATAATGAAAATCAGCACATAGGAGAGACAAGGCTTAGGATGAAGAAAAAGAGAGAAGGGAAAACAGCATGAGCAGAGAGATAAAAATTGAAAAAGGATGAGAGGGAAGGGGGCGGCAACAGAGTGAGGCAGGGAGAGAAGAGATGGAGACGGAGAGGAAGAGGAGGAGGGTGGTGCTGGCGGTGGCAGGACACGGGTGCAAGTGTGGAGACTGTGGCATGCAGCTCAAGTTGGCATTGACTCTATCACTCGTTCTCAGGCCTGGGCACAGGGCCATCAGAGACAAACACATACACACACACACACACACACACACACACACACACAGACAAACACTCACACACACAGCTTTAGACACACAAGCAGATCAAACACAAGGACATTCGCTCTTTCTCTAAGTCTCTCTATTACACACTCACACTCTGCAGAGAGAGAGAAAAACATTGAGCTCAGATACAGGCTGACGCATGCACACACTCAATTAGTCTGAGCCACACACACACACGTGCGCATGTGCGCGCCACGCTGCGTGCAGGAAAAAGATGGATCGCTGGGCGTGTGCATGAATGTGTGTGCATGTGTGTGTGTCTAATTGTGCCAGCGCTGCCAGAGCAGAATGAGGGATGGTGTCTCAGAGCTGCTGCTGCCGCTAATAGCCGCTGACTGGAGGTGACAGCCCCCCCCACAGCTTTCGCTCTCTCTCTCTCTTCCTATCGTCTTGTTTTCCATCCAATCTGCAGTCAGCACATCTGTCCTTTCCTTTCCCCCAGCCCAATTCAGCACACTCTTTCCCCTTTGTTTCTCCCATCCTCCTCTCCCTCTCATATCCCTCCTTTGCCCTTTTACCTTCACACCCTCCTCCCCCCTCCTTCCCCCTCCTTCCCCCTGCCATCTTTCATCACTTTCTCCCCCTCCACTCCTCTCAGCTCTGTCCTCTCCACCTGGTCCTGATGATACACAGGAGATGGCTCACGCATGAGTTACCACATACGTGTGCACACACAGATACAAACATATACATATAAAGACTGTTGGCAGCATAGGAAGGTGTTTGCATGTGTGTGTGTTGATGGGTGTTTTTATTTTGTTCGTGCATCAAGAGTGTGTGCATACTGTACATACATGTGTGTGGGTACACTGGTTGTTATTCCTGGTGCGCAGCAGCAATTCAGGCCCAGGCGAAAAGATCAAACAAAGACTAGAGGGCGAACACACACAAACAGACACACACATTTATGTCTTTTCTCTTCCAATCTCTTGCTGTCTTTTCATATCCCTGTCTTATGCAGTTGCCTCACGTCTGGACTGTGTCCACAGGGAGACATGAGACGGAAGAGAGCACTGCTCTGTTTTCTATCTGCACCAGGTTATTAGACACATGCAATTAGCAAGCTTGAGCAGGATAAATATGCCCTTTTTCTGTGTTTGCGTGTGTGTGCACGTATGTGTTTAGGGGTTGGAGTATTTGTATGCAATCAGGGACAGACTGCATGGGATGCATCTGGGTTGGCCTGATGTAGAGACAAGGTGGGGGATGGAGATTGTTAATAATGTTGAGGCTGCTGGGTCTGTGTGTGTTTGCCCATTCGAAATGGTCTATATAGTTCGGAGAAGTATGAGTGAATCATATCGAAACCATTTTTATCGCGACAATTATGTATTTGTGGTCATTTTTGCATACTTCTATGAGTCTGTAAGTCTTCATAGCGTGTGTGTGCGCGTGTGTGCACACGTGTGCATGTGCACTGGGAGGGGGAGGGGCCTGTCGTGTGCCGTCCTTCCTAGAGGGAAAGAGCTGGCCCCGGGAAAGGGGGGTGTACGAAAGAGGAAGGTGGGGGGCTCGCCTCATAGCAAATCAGTTTTGCTCTGTTGAGGCAACCATCCATCGCCACCACGGCAACAACAACGCCACAGTAACACTGAGCCAGGCTGCTGCGAGGGACAGATAGGCAATGTCTACAAGCTCCTTTGCTCTATTTATCTATCCATTTTCTCTGTTTCTCTGTGTTTTTCCTTCAGTTTCTTTTTTGTCTTTGGCCCACATTGCATCCAATCTTTTATCAGTTATCTGTTCACTTTCACCTTCTTTAGTCCACCCTCTCCTTCTGGCTGATATTTCACGTTAATGGGGCCTTCGCAGGAGCTCTCCAAGGTGTGACCTGAAGGGCGAGAAGAGAATTGAAAGAGAAGGGGCAAAAAAGTGTGAGAGGGAAAAACAGAGAGCGAGAGAGAGGTTGCGGTCACACTTTCCATCTAAAAGGGCTCTTTTTCATTTCTTTTCATCAGCCGCCGCCTGCATATATATCTTGCCTCTCCTCCTCTGTTTCTCTTGCACACAAATCCCCTTTCTCTTTAGCTCATATGTATGCAAATAAGGTATCCTATGCAAATGAGACAGGTAGGGACTTGCAGTGGAGAGGGAGAAGAAATGGGCTGAGAGAGTGGAGGGACAAATGAGCGAGAGAGAGGATGAAAGAGGGGGGCAATGGCGGATAGAGATGGGGTGATAGAGGAAGGGATTCAGTTGGTCTGTTCCTCCCAGGTTAAAATCAGTTTTCACCTGAGCACTCCTCATGAAAGATACACACTGTGTGTTCAATATTGAGGACCTCTAACAGCTAAGATGTGTTTTTAACACATACACCGGTCAGTCAGTCTCTCAGTTCCGTCAGGAGAACAGGTTTTTTTTTTTTTTTTATGACACCCATGTTGTTAATAAACCCCACTTCTTCCTGTCTCATAAGCTTATGACTACTCCTTTACCCCTATCCCTCCCTCCATATGCATTTGTTTTCTCTCTTGTTTTACTGAAAGGGATAAACATCTTGGAAGGGATTTTTCCATCGGCCTTTCTCTCCTTCAACCATCTGCCGTCGTGAGAAAAACTAAGAAAGCTCCAGTTTTGCTTTTTTTTTTTTTTTTTTTTCCTTTTTTTATTTGCTGGAAAAGGAGCAACTCTCAGTTTTGTGGTGTGAAGCTGTCCAGCACATTTATCATGAAATACAACCCTGCTGCACTCATCGGAAACTGTTGCCAACCTTTTGGCAACTTGTTTATCATTAGTGTACTGATATCTCAAAATTATTGGTCTAATGTCTTATTGATGTTAAAATGCTGCTTCGAGGCCCAGTTGTCAGACCTACTGGATGACACGAGCAGTTTTGCCTTGGGTGTACAGGTAAAATGGATAAACATTGGGAGGCTAGTGGTCCGTTGCCAAGGAAACAAAGAGGGTTTGGCACTAATTGGCTGCAGGTTGGTTGCTAGGTGCTTAGAGAAGATGGGCTGGCTAACTTCAGATGATATAAAAGCAATGGAGATGGAAGTTTAGAATAATTGTCATCTGTGTAAACACATTTGCTGTGTTCTAGTGTCAAACCACCACCACCTATCCTATTACCTGTCCACAGTCATCAGAGGTTATACAGGTTTCAACCATCACCCTTCCCAGTCTCACTAGCTGTGTGTGTCCTTCTGCTATGCAGTTGTTTGTGGGAGCCTTCTGCTGAAGGACTCGGAAAGAGGCAAAGGGACCATTTACTTTTCATGCTTCACTGGCTGTGCACAAGTACGTGTTTGTGAGCATGCTTGAGTGTGTGTGTGACAGTGTGCGCGTGTGTGTACACAGATCCATGCGGTCACGTCTAAAACCCCAGTGGCAAACAGCTAGCAGATTATGAGCCAGTAACAGCCACCTACAGCTTTAGAAATGCATGTGAGTGAGAGGTGTATATCTTTCTCTCTGTACAGCTGCATCTGCGCGTTTGTGCTCAGATGGACCTGAAGCAGAAGTTCACAGAGCTGTCACTGCATCCACTGACCAAGCTGCTTTATGGCACAGTGTCAGCTCTGCGGTATGACCAACACACACACACCACGGGCACACAAGCATGCTGGAATCTTATGAGCTTAATGTTAAAGACTTAGGCTACTTAACCAAACACATTCTTTTGAATGTGTTTTGGAGGTGACACTAGATATTTGTAGCACTAAAATCTGCCGTCCCCAAGTCATGCACAGGCTTTTGATGAGGATGCAAGCTGTGGCCATGACATGTAGGCCATTCTAAGAGTATTATTTGAAGAGTATTGGATTGACAAGACATATTATGAGAGTGCATTCATGAATAGTTTTGGTGGCTTATCTTATATTCTATCATTCTGTTATTTGGTCCCTTTTCTCTCCTTCTGGCCACATTTGTTCTGTATCTGTCTTTCTTATATTCATCCTTTCTTCATTCCATCCAGCAGTCTACTTTCACACCCTCTAAGTCCGCCAGCCTCTCTGAGTCCCAGTGCCCCTTCTGCCGGCAAGAGGGATGAAGTCATGCTCCACAGGCATAGTGCAGATCCCTCCCCGCTCACTGTGCCCTCCCTTTGCCCGCCACTCAGTCACAAGCATATGGGCGAATCGTTGTGCCAATGCCCCTCCCAGAACACCTGACTTGTCTAGTCACGCATGGCGGGCAGCGCACACACGCACTCACACACACACACACACACACACACACACACACACACACACACACACACACACACACACACACACAGCAACAGACAGGATAGACACACCTACGCATGCACTGAAACACACACCGGCAACCTTGCATGACGGGCATATCCTTGATTGTCCCCTGATGTTTCCCACAGCGTGCTTTACCACCAACTGTGTGTAAAACGCACTGTGAAGACACCCTTCACTGTAGAGCGAACAGTCTTGACAGAGGCCATGCTGGATTGAGTTTCTCCATCTTTTGTTCCAGCCTGTGACTTAACTGCACAAATGACAGACTGTAGCACTAACACGCTCAGAGTTTAGAGGTTTTAATTCTCACTGGCAGCAGCCCAGCTAAAAATATGTGCACTCACTGACACGTAAGGTAGTTAAGATATAAGTGTTCACCACATAGCGGATGCTCAGTTCCCTGGTCCTGCATTACCATAGCAGTATTTACTCAATAATTTCATCCCAGGATATTGAAGCAGCAGAAGCAGCAGTTTATCTACAAAATGGGACCTCCATGAAGTCTAATTTGGTCGATATCCTTCCCCCCTCACCACCTGTGCATAGATTAAAGGAGCGCAGCCTTAAAACGCTGTTCAGTATAGCTGTTATAGGCATTTCTGTGCCATTTATTGTTCTTTGTCACATGAACATGGATGTCACATCGTTACATCATCCACACCTACAATGAAACACTTCTATTTTCTAAACTTAAAGCTTTGGTAAAAGAAAGGGCGTTTAAAGATTTTTTAGCAATCATACTGGAAGATTTTTAGTGTAAAAGGGTATTAATGCGGTAGTATAATCCAGAATATACAGCAGCCACAAGACCCATTGTGTTGTTGTTGATTTGTTACTGGACTCCACTACATGCACTGAATGCAACAGGTTCTAGCACCTTTTCAGAGGTATCCAAAAAAAAAGTAAGGAATTTCAAAATTCAAGGAATAATTTTCTTTCTTGAAATATTAATTGGTGTAAGGCAGTTTACTAGATTTTTTTTTTTTTTTTTTTTTACTTTGTAAACAGATGTACAGCCTAAAAGCCTCATGCGCTTCACTGTGTTGTCATCTGTCTCACAGTTCCAAACAATACATCAAAATGCCATTCAGGGTAAAACACCCAAACTGCAAATTAGTCTGAGCTGTAGGCAGCATGTGAAGTGTCAGGCCTGCCACACTGCCCTCAGCCACCTCAACTGTCGGCTACACAAGCTTTCTCTCTGCTGCTTGCCAGAGTATGAAGCTGGTAAATCTGGCATGTTGAGATGCTGTATTGTTCAGTATTTTTGCATTTTTCGTATGCCAGCAGCTAAATGATGCCACACACACAGACACATATAAACACATACACACACACTCACAAAGTCCTGCATGCATACAAACAACCTGCGAGTCGAGCTTTGAAAAGGGCAGGTAGGAAAATGGTGGTAATTATCGTTAGTTCTTTGTGATTAACCAAGTGACACACACACACACACACACTCAAACACTCACACACTGCTGTGATGCCCTCTGCTGTGTGGCACAAAATGGCGGAGTGTGTGTCCTAGCAGAGGCTGTGTCTGTGAGAGGGAGATGGGAACGAGGCCAGGCAGAAGAGGATGCAAGGACTTGGCTAGCATCAACTTTGTGCGTGTGTGCGCTAGAGAGAGTGTGTATGTGTGTGATAACATTCAGGTGAGAGAGGGAATACTGAGAGTGAGGCCCCAGCCGACTGCTCCATTTACAGTAATGGTGCCTCATATAGACACACACACACACACACACATAACCAGATATAGTATAGCATGAGGGAAAACACTCCTCATATGAGGACACACAAACACAAACAGATGACTGAGATGATAAAAGAGAAAGAAACCACAGGCACAGAAAGATTTTCTACTCCTGCAGGTGGAGTGTGACCTTCACTCCAACGCTCTGTTCCTTCATCTGTCCATCTCGCCCCCCCTTTCACTCTCTCCCTGTATCCCTGTAGTTCAGCGCTCAGTTGCATGGCAGGTAATTTGTGCGCTATTGGAGATTAAAGTTTAATTAGTGAGCGAGGAGTCATTTGGGTCTTAGTTGAGTGGAATAAGGCAGCAGTTTACATGCACGTGTGTGTGTGTGTGAGTCCTTCGTGCTCGCTTGCTCACCCGAACACATCAAGGCTCATCACCAAGAGAGAAAGTGAGAGTGGGAGTAGAAGATCCAATTCCTCCTTTCATCAAGGAAGAACAAAGACTGAAGTCTTCCTCCTCTCCTCTTCATTTCTCTCTCTCTCGCTCCCTCACTTCCTCCTCACTTCCTCCTCCTCCTCCCTTCCTCCTGCCCCCCCCCGAGCTTGGTTGGCAGAGTTCCACAGCCATATTCACACTTCCCTGGTCCCTGACGAGACACACTCACACACACACATCACCTCAACCGTCACACTGCACCACATGCGGGAAAGCGAAGGAAGGAAGGAAGGGAGGGAAGATGAAGAGCTTACTTTGGCTTCAGCTACCTGTGAGAATCAACCAATAGATCTGTCACCTGAAGTGAGAGGTGGGTGACCTCGGACTTCTTGGCGTGTTCACTTGTGGTTTTTAAGTCTCGTATCTTCCTTCCCATCATTCACTTTGCTAGAGTCAATCCGGTCTCTCCCTCAATCTGTTTTCATGTCCACCGGTCTGTTGTTATCCATCTTTCTCTTCCACCAAGTGTTATAACTTTGCCATCTATCCCTCTACTTTGTTTTCTAGCTACTATTCCTGGTCTTAATCATGTGGACATCAAACACACCATATGGTCACATACTAACACTGATGCATGCATGCGCCACACACTCTGGCATCTTGAGAGTTGTGTTTGCTAATGACAAGGGATTCTGCATCCCCGCACCGCTGTTATTTCACTGACTTGAGACACTAACGCAAATCAATAGGCAGCACGGCCCTGCGATAACGATCTCCGTTTCTCCTCTCCTCCCTGCATCTTTCCATTCGCATCACCACCAAAGCCCCCCTCCACCCCCTTCCTCATCTGCCTTGATCTTGCAGCTTCAATCTATCTCTCCTCCCTCCCTCTCCCCCTACTCTATACGCCCTCGATCTCACACACCCTTCCCCCTCCTCTTTGGCTACATCTCCTGTTCTCTATTTACATCTCACTGCCTGTTTTTTTCTCCCTGACCTGCCTTGATCTCACAGCACCACTTTTGCCCTCCGTCACCTCTCCTCCTCTCCACAACCCCCTTCACATCTCGCCACTTTACCCCGCCTCTGTCCCACTGTCTTTCCTCTTCAGCCTCTCCCGCTCTCGTTTCATATTTCACATTCCCCCTTCCCGGCACACCACTTTTCCTCACCTACCCTCCCACTGGTCTTCCATTTCTTCCCAATCTCCCCCTCATCTGTTCTTTCCTCTCCTCAGTATTTGTCCTCCAGTCCCTCCCTCATCCTCTCTCATACCCTCTTCTCTCCTCCTCCATCCTCCTCGTACTCTTTTTCAGACCTTTTGGATCAAATGTCCTCCTCTCCTCACTCTCACCTTGCTGAACTCCTTCTCATTTCACTTATCTGCCATTGGTGTATCAGTGGCTTGCCTCCTTTTAGTGTCAGTCTGTCTGCGTCTGCAAATGGAGTGAAGTATTCCCCAGTCTGGCTCTCATGTAACAGTGGAGAGTAGTGGCACGAAGGAGGGGAGAAGGTAAAAGAGAGGCAGGCCATCAAGGATGCATTCTGGGAAGATGCTCCGTGGCACAAGTACAGACATACATAATTTAAAAAAAAAAAAAAAAAGATTCAAGGATGACTCCTGCCCTGTAAAAACTGGAAAATGAAAGTACACACAAGCAGCGTCACATGCAGACACACACACACACACACACACACGCACATACACAGACACCTAAAAGCTGCGAGGAGCGCTTTTATTTCTTATTGCAGGCTGAGGGGACAGTGTGTGAGGACAAAGGGACAGGTGCATGGCGGTGGTTTGGCCTCCTCACAAACAGGAGGGACATTAAACTTGGTTACTTTCAGCACCTCAGCCGCCTCAATTTGTGTGAAATTTCGTACTCCTTCTCAGCATCGTCAAAAGACAAGAACACACAGACGTGACTCATATATTTTTAGACTCAGGGTGACTCACGCCTGCGGTGGATATCCGATCCTCATGCGAATAAACGTCCGTAAATCCGCTGACGGATCACAGGGAGGAGACGCAGAAGTTGCCTTGAGAATCATCACGTTTTCCATTTGTCTTCAGAAGCAAAGTGACCCAGCGACACTTTCCTGCACATCCGGGAAACACCGTCTGCTAAAAAGCTGATTTGGCATCTTTCTAAAGCTGAAATATAACAGATATTACAAGCTAACTAAAGCGGCCAGCATGGCAACGTCGTGCTTTCCTGTTTACAGCCCCCAAGGCATTGTGGGAAATGTAGTCCCACTGCTTTAAATGTGAATATTCCTGAAATAGATCAATATTGTCACCACATAAAACTAGACTGAGCTGATGCTTATCAAAAGATTACACAAAGAGAAGTGTAGTCGCACACCATGTGCACTAAAATGTCATCGCCTTATCGTTAAAATATGAAAACTTTATTGTGAGCTAACTATCCTAAAACCTTTTTAGATACACAAAGTGCAAAAGATGACATCTGAAGCTGCTCATCTACACTGCTAATCTCTCCTCCAGGCTATGATTTCAATGCGCCAGACCAAAGAGCTGTCTGCCCCGGTGTAACCTGAGACAAGGTCACACAGACACATATGCAGACAAACACACAGACACACTCACAGCACTGCCAGCAGCTGCACTGTGGCTACAGGGCAAGAAAAGGGTATGAAAGATAGGGCAGTGGACAACAGGGTACAACTTAGAGGACACAGACCGAGAGGGGAACAGAGAGCATGAGGTGGTGTGTGTGTGTGTGTGTGTGTTGGACAGAGACCAGAGTGACATGGCATCATCAATTAGATGAACCAAAGTGGCACGAAAAGGGAGCAGGTGCAAATCAGTGTGAGTGTGTCTGTGTGTGTGTGTAAGTGAGTCAGTGTATGTACATGTGCACATGTGTGTACGTACAAATGAACAGAGGGATCAAATACGTGAGAGAGGAATACACAATGAGCCCCAGCAGGGGTGTCACACTAAACCTGCTCCAACGCTTCCCCTTTGCTTCAGTGGAGCACTCCACCCCATTACCTGGAAAAGTCAAATGTGTCCATGTACATGTGCATGCGTGCGTGTGTGTGTGTGTTTGTGTGTGCGAGGTGATAAGATGGGCTTTGCTGGACCAAACCAAAATGGGTCACTGCGCAATATGTGCTGTTTCCAATTTGTTTTCCCACCTCAGAACATGCCGCCTTTGTTGAAGGGAGTCAGGTAGCTTACTGTACTTCTCTACATCCGGTTTTAAAGTTCTCATCTACATCTAAATGTAGATGATAACTTAGAAGACATACTCTTGTCTGTTTGCTTTGCTTTTGTCTTCCTCAGTCGTCCCATCTTCCTCCTGCATCATTTCTTTCTTCTGCTCCACACTCTCCCTCACTGGAGGATTCTGATGGAATACCAAGTAGCTCTGCGGCCCACTTTACAGGACCCCAACTCCCTGGTGTGTGTGTGTGTGTGTGTGTGTGTTTGTGTGTATGTAAGAGAAAGACCTGTAGAGACAAAACCAGAAGAGGTGCGTGGGCATGGCTGAGGTTACCGATACGAAGGGAACAAGAACTCACAGAGCTTCTCTTTGTTCCTCTTCTTCTTCTGTGTCTGTGTATCTCACTGCCTTTGCACTCTGGAAGGTTAGCTGGAGTCCACCAATGCCCTTACACACGCATACACATATGTGCTTACACACACACGCAAACACATACAAACACACACACGCCTGCTGCAGGGGCATAGCAGGCAGTCAACCTTGATCATGAAGGCTCTTATCAAGCCTGTTTCCTCTCAAACACACACAAAGAGACTCACACTTACACACATTCGTGCTAAATGCTTGCAAGTGTGTGCACATAATAACAAACCCGTGGATGAGCAGACACTGACTCCATAGCACACAAGAGCACAGATAGATAGCAGTTAATGAGCAATCTGTTTTCAGTTTTCTGATTCCTGTCACATGCCAGGTATCCACAACAACCTTAGCCAGAGACACACACAGCCTATATGCCTGATTATGTGTATGTATGTATGTGTGTGTGTGTGTGTCCGCACGAGCCTTTCATTTTCTCTCACCCATCCCTCTCCATCCCCACCAGTCTCGTCACTCCGTTACCATGTCAACAAAGCCAGGTTTAGTCCTTCAAAGGGCAACGCTCAGCAGCTGTCTGCTGGAGGTGACCGCACTGAAAGACTAAGAAAAAGACTGAGAGGAAAGATAGATGAGAAAAGAGATAAAGGAGAGTTGTGTGGAGGAGCTGAACAAGTGAGGGCTGGATGATTCTGGGTCAAGGCTAGAAGGCTGGAAAAGAGAGAAAAAGATATTCAAAGAAATAGGTCTACAGGATTTGTCCTTTCATATCCCACATGCTCATCATCTGCCCATTGTTCAGTAAGAAAGTGAAGTGATTCAGTGTTATGCCCTCAAACGCATATAAAGTAATATATATAGATGGAGAAGGCATAAATTAAAGCACATCTTTCAAAAATGCGCACAACCCTGAAGTCTGAAGGCGCTGAGCATATACAAATCTATTTCTTTCTCCTTTCTGTGCAGAAGAAACAGTTATATGAACTGATTGAGCAGCTTTTAGTGTTATTGGTATTTGCAGGGCGGTGCTTTTATCCAAGAGCCAGTGAAGACTAATAGATGTTCAACTTTGGCTGCCAGAAAGAAAAATAAGATGCCAAAGAAACTTATATCACTGAAATGTCAGCATTTAAATAATGAATTAAGACATTCCAGTTTTTCAATTAAATCCAATTAATTTCAGTTGATTTCTTTACAGCTCCGACTTGATGTTGGTTGCATAACGTTCATGATACTCAAACTCAGACTGATTTTTTTTTTTTAATAAATTCACTACATAAGCTTGTCTTTTACTTTGAAAATGAATTCTTGTTAATTAGCCACCATGATTTCATCTCATAATTTATGTGTGAGGACTTCAGATTTCAAGCATGTACCCATAAGCCAAATGAGTGTGTGTTGTGTGTTAATGTTGCGTCCCTTCTTGCTTAAAAAATTACCCCTCTCCCCCAACACCACACTAACATACACTCACCAACCACAATGAGCTTCTCAGGTTTACTTGGGTGATTTCTTGATGCTACATGCAAGTTTTTTTACTTGAGTGGCTCCGTCATTGCCATGGTGACCGTGGACCCTGTTTTTCCTCTTCCCCCAGTTGTTTTTATGGCATAACATGTCTTAGTGTGAAGTTGTCTCTCTCTGAAAGGTCACTGGACATCACCAGCCCCTCAGAAGGGCGATAGAGAGATACAGATGGACGTCCACACACCATCCAGTCCAGGATTCTTAATGAATTTAATTTCTCTCAGAGACAGAGAAACAATGTGGCTCTACACTACAGAAGGATAACATCGCCTCTGCATCCTGCTTTAAGAGCCAAAGAAGAATTCTAAACCTAAAACGCAAAGCAGATAGCACAAGCAGATGATGCATTTTTGTCTCGCTCACAGTCACAGACACATCTGCCTCAACTCTCTCTCTGACCTTTACTTATTCTTTCATGCTGAAGCCGCAGCAGTGTTAGTGTCCGTTTGTCTGTTTGTTTGTCTGCAGTCAAGATCTCCTTCCTTGTTTTTTTCCGCCTTTCTGAATCTGAGTCTGTCCGCTGTTTGGAACATGGTTGGTGTTCATGACTGTGTGTGTGTGTGTGTGTGTGTGTGTGTGCATTTGTGGCTAGAGCGTCATCATCTCACACGAAATAGACAGCCATGTTGGTGAATGTTGGAGAGTCATCCTAAACCCTGGAGATGAGGCTCTTGCACCTCAAAGACTCACAAACACACGTGGACATGTGAACTGGCCTCCCCTAAAAAACCAAAATGGTCTCCCGGATCGACCTGCACAAAGCTGTTGAGCCGTTTCAGCCAAAGCTTCCTCAGACTTTAAAATCTAAAAAAAATATATATATAACATGCAAGGAAAACACAGAATTTGGTCGGAAAATATAGTCTAGTTAATTTTCATTCGCATTGATTTGGCAACATTATTTGTTTTTTTAAAGCGTGATGATTGAGTTCGAGTGAGGCAGGAAAATGGCCAGACAGACGATGGAGACGATGGATGGCAACATAAGACAAGATGAGTTCTCTCTTTTCCAGATATGAATGACATAGTTTCATTGTTTTTGATATTTTTTCAACGGTAACCATTACATTTATGTAAGACAAGTTATATTTTACCATACAGGATGTGGATTCTTACATACACAGTACTCACTGTCAGCACTCCAGCTGAATTTATTTGCCACCTGTGCAATAGCATCAAAGTGCCATCTGTCGATCTGCCTGCCTGTCAGTCTGTGGGTGTCAATGATAGGTCTCTGACCCCCTCTAAGTCCCTTTTTCTAATCTATGTGACCAGCTGTCAGTGACCCCCTGTGACCTCCAGCTGTGTGTCATGGCGATGAGACATTGACAAATGTCAGAGAAGATATTGGCATCCTCAATCTTCTGAGTCTCTCCCTTGGGTAGGAACCCACCCACAAAACCTGTCCAGACGCTGCAGAGAAGAGAAGGGGGATGAGACAGAGAGAAGATGTGTCTGACTGTCCATCTGTCTGACGGTTCAATGTGTTGGACTTGCAGTTACCAAGTGAAAGGGCACAGTGTCCGCTGAGAGGGGAGGATATACACAGGCAATCTGAATAGTTGGAGGCATCTGAACACTCTGTCTTGCTGAAGTGTGTGTATAATGAGGAAGGGGAGGGCAGCATGCTGATTGGTTGCTGTGTTATTTTGGAGCATGCTGCGTTAAGGAGGGTGTTAAAAGCAAATGTGTGAGACATGAGTGTGTGTGGTGAGGCAGGGGGTGGGTAAGAGAGCACGGCATGGGCTTATTTCTGAGCGCATTGTCGGGTTGTCGTGGAGCACGTGAGCTGAGCTTTGGTGTCTGTGGTGCCAGGGCGTGTTGTGATGATTCCAGAGGTTGTGGTGAAGTGCGACTGAGAATATGCATGATGGGGTGAGTGCGTATGTGTGTGTTTCCTCCCCGGCTGCTCCACCTCCCCAGCAAACTGCCTCTGCATGCATAATTAACCAAGATGACTGGGGAGGTAAACACACAGGGAGACGTTCCATCCCTCCACTCCGTATGCCTACATTTATGTGTATGTCTGTGTGTACGTGCGTGTGTGTGTGTGTGTTTGTCTAGGGGGAGGGGAGTGTCCTGTGTGTGTCTGTTTGTGTATTTGCATGTGTGTGTTTGTTTGTATCAGAGCAGGAAAATCTTTGAAGCGAAAGTGATTCAGAGCCAGAGTTGATGGAACGAGAGCTGTCTTTGTGCGTGCGCATGTGTATGTGTCTGTGTGTGTGCGTGCATGTGTGTGCGTCTGAATGCGTAGAGCGAAAGAAGATAAATCCCATCTCAAGCTGCCTCTGAAGATGATGTGATGAAAGAGAGGGAGAGAGGATAAAAAAAAGAATGAAGGGGGACTGTAACCAGTTGCGGCTTTGCGCATTATGAGCCATCCAGCGGAACAATCAGATTCACACTCCTTTCCTCCTTCACCCTTCCCTCGCTTCCTTACCCACATCTCTCCCTGTCCTTCCTTCCTGACAATATTTTCCTACAGACAAACCCACCTCAATGCTTGAGATCTAAAAATGCCTTCATGCATAAATTTATCCATTTATCTGTGGATACAAGACATACAGGAACACACAGAAGTACACAAACTTTCAAACTATGGCTTCTAAATCTCCAGTAACAGTAAGGCTGGTCAAGAAGGCAGCTGCCTTGATAACATTTGAAGTGGGCTGAGCCCGAGGTAATCAATCACATGTATAGCTGTTCATGTTCATCTGTGGAGGTGAACGCTTGGCTAATTAAGGACCCCACCACAAGCATGAGCACAATCTTCCAT
The DNA here is from genome assembly GCA_034769265.1 of Remorina albescens. Lineage (NCBI taxonomy): Eukaryota > Metazoa > Chordata > Actinopteri > Carangiformes > Echeneidae > Remorina > Remorina albescens. Next base: position 7,363,457 of record CM068493.1, read on the forward strand.
CCCGCATGCATGCACTGTGTCTGTGTGTGTTTTAAGTGCCTGTGTGTGTGTGCAATGATTGCTACAGCTCATATTTCCCAGGAGCCCAGGTTGTAAAGCCCACTCAGTAAATCATCTATCCTCCTTCTCCTCTTCCACCTCCTCCTCTTCAAACTTATCATTCCATCACTTCTTCCCCATCACTTGCACCCCCACAAACCCTCGTCTCCCCCACCCCCAGCCTTGTTGTCTTTCTTCTTCCATTGCCATTCTCCTCTGTGATCACAGTACAGGGCCAGGGAGAAAGATTTGATGGTGAAAAGAGAGAGAGATGGGATGATGAGAAAAAAGGAGAGAAGGGAGGACAAGACAGGGAAAGGCTCCAGATCACATTGTGTAGAGAGACGGACACAGGCAGAGGAAGGAAGAGGAAGAAAGAAAGACAAGCACAAGAAGTCAAAATGGAACATTCGGTGTGGGTGTCTTACTGTGTGTGCATTTGTGCAAATCGAAAAGACAGATAGATTGCGATTTGATTTGAGCGATTTGTGTTTTGTTTCTCCTCCATCCCTGTTTCTCTGTGCAGCTAAAATCAATGAATGCTCTACCTTATAAACAGACAGAGCAACAGAAAGGATTTGGCGATCTCAGCATGTGTCCTTCATCCTCTCTCATCTCTCTGACCCCTACTGAAGCGGGAAGCAGTGCGATGTGACGTGGTGCATCCACAAATACAGTGATAGGACGACCACACAATGCCAGGGCTCTCTGTGGAAGGAGGAGGTGCAGTGTGGAGATGGAGGGGAAACGTGATTGGAATGTCGACCCTCCTCACATACACCCGTACATAAGTAGGCTGGGAGAGGAGAGGAGTAAATAGGTGGGCTAAAGATCTTTTTTGGTTCGTTTGCTTTGTTTAAAGTGAGAGACTCACATAGTAAAAAATTCAGTAACTTGTTGGTCACACCTCGTTTTAGAAAAGAGAGGAAGTGACATCACACACAATTGTACTAATAGACACGTTGGATCACAACAAAGATAAAGAGAGGTGTGCCTCAGTCCAACCTTTCCGCTGTTTTCGGCAAGTTTAGTCTGGCAGAATCCCACCCCTTATCTCAATACGTATCTTATTTAGGTCATTGTATAAACAAGCATCCTAACACACACACACACACACACACAGCAGAGCCCAGGGTGAAGCACAAGTAGGCTGCAGGCAGGGAAGGTAGGAGGGAGGACAGAGAATCTCCAGGGGAATCTGCATGTGTGTGTGCGCGTGCGCGTGTGTGTGTGTGTTTTGTATGTTTGCATGTATACTTAAGGGACTGCTAAAAGCTGTGGACCTGCATACACAAACACAAATAGACCCACTCTTTCTCTTTCTCATCTATACACACATAGACACACACACACACACACACACACACACACACATCTAAACTGTGTGTTTCAGAGATGAATAATGCTACTGTGCGTCTGGTGGGATGCACCCCTGTCCCTGGGGCGGGTTGAATGCCGAGATATTGTGCTGGAACCGAAGCACACACACACACACACACACACACACATGCGTTCGTGGGCACCGGCTCAGCATACTCTCTCCAGGTGACTCTATTCCTTTTATAGAGCAAGAGCTCCCTCCACCCCTCCTCTTTTTCTCTCTGTTTTGTATGAATGCAAAAACACATTCACAAACACATACACATTCACAACACACACACACACAAATAGATACACAAACAGAGGCACTCAAAATATTGCAGGCAAGCATTGCTCTCACCTTCTGCAACAGACACACTGTATAACATCTTTACAGAAAGCATGCATACAAACACAAATTGCAACACTTCGCACTTCCCCCTTGGAGGAAATTGGGGTTTGCATGTGAAAACAGAAGAGAGAGAAGAAAAGGGTTCAGTTGGAACCTTTTATGAAGCACGGCATCAAAGACAAACCAGCTGCTTTATATTGTTTGTTTAGGTAATAAATTGTAATACTTTGTGGTTAAAAAAAAGGTGCTGAGTCTAAGTATTGTATTTGATCCCAGAACAATTATAAAAAATGCAACAAACCAAATCAGCAGGAGTAAAACCAAATGGCCACATAGGTTCTGTAAGTGATTTCAGTTCAGAGCCGGTGTTACAACCCAACATGAATGCTACTCAGATGTCATCTCGCTACCTGCAGTCTAATAATTAATTAAATATTAACTAATTAAGATCACAGATGCCAGTCTTCTTCTCCTCTATGTCCAAGACCTGTCAATCACAGCACCAGACACTGCATCACTTGCTTACCCCTCCATCTTGAGAGGCTCAAGCAGATCCTAAAGCCTACACGACTATGGGGCCATTTTACACAGACACACACACACACACACACACGGTCCCTTCAAATCTGGGCAAAAGAAAACAATTAGTAGGGCAATAAGCAATGTAAGATAAAGTTATTGGTGTGAAATCAAATGATGCTCTTGGATTTATTTGTATTTGTGAATGAAAAATTCTGTATCCACATCTGCTCTGCACCCCTGTGTGCGTTAAAATGATTGCAGGAGTGAGCATGAAAAGTATCCTCTTCAATGATTCTCAGTGAAGAGGAGATTTGAGTTTTGACTCCAGGCGAATTTTAAATAACATTAGAAATTGAAGATCAAAAGAGAAAATTAAAAATTAATAAACTGCCAGCTCCACAACTGTAACCCTGATTCTTTCTCCCTCTTTTCTCCCACTTTCCACTCCCTCCTTACCTTCAGAACCCCCAACCCCCCCCCCTCCCCCCCCTCCCCCCCCTTTCCTGACTCACCTCACCTCCCCCTCCCTGCTCTGACTACAGACGGAGATAGTTATGCAGTCCTTCCGTGAACGCAGCGGTGGTTACCACAGCAACCAACCCTGCTACCAGCAGGAGCCCCATGAATTATCCCGCCTAGAGACCTACCGGCAACACCCACATCATCCCCACCCACAGCATCCCCACCCAGGCCCCGGTCCACATCCAGGTCCGGGCCCAGGTCACACCAGGTCAAGCTATGAGGCTCACTCACTGGCAAACCCCACAAGTATGCCTCCAGCTGGAGGACCAGGACCTGCAGGAGGACCCAAGGACTGTTACAGCCAGCAAGCCTACTCTGCTTATCCAGGCAATAGTGGAGGGAATGGGACCGGAAATGGGGGTTCAGCATCCTCGCAGGCAAAGAAATCTTACAGAGGAAGCAAAGTACCCCCACCAAACCCCTCTCAGCACTTGCAGGGCCCAGGGGGCTATGGAAACCATATGGGCCCTGGAAATTATTCAGGCCAGTATATGAGCGAAGGCCACATACAGCAGAAGTGGGAGGACCCCGCCCAATTAGCACAGTTTGACCCAGAGATGGTGGGACGTATGGAGGCTGGCGGTACCCCTGCACCGGGCTCCACCCAGTACATGGATCAGAACTTGTTGGGCCACTCACAAACCCAGTGCCACCAGACCTCCACTCCTGCCTATACCAGTCCCCACCACCAGTCCCATCCTCCTAACCCTGCTCCCCCCTCTCTCATGTACCCCCAGAGTCACCTGCACTACCCCCAGCACTCACCTTCTCCTTTGCCATACATGGAAAAGTGCAGCCCTATGCCCCACTGTTACAAAGGTTACAACATGCCTCCAAATTCACAGTATGGAAGACAAATGACCAGCCACAGCAATCTGAAACAGGGGGGTTATAGGCCAAGTCAAAACAGTTACGGCTACCAGCAGCCTCCATCCAGAGGTTATGACCAGCAGAATCCTCTACAGGCAATGGCCAACCCCCAGGAGCCCCACCCTAAGTACCAACACTACAGCCAACCCCAACAAAACTACTGTCTCTCTGAGCTATCCGTCAGATCACCAGAACAACAGTATTATCAGACTTGCAGCCCCTCCTCAGGTCACTCCCCTGCACGCTCTGTAGGGCGTTCCCCCTCATACAGTTCCACCCCCTCACCACTGATGACAAATCCAGAGTCATTCCAGTATGGGCAACCTCCCATGACCCCTGGGGCAGCTTCCTCCTCTTCTTCCTCTTCAGCTGGTATGCAAGAGCAGACCAGCACCAACACCATGCTCATGCCCCCACGCTCTCATCCCTCACCCAATGTTCCCCACGCAGCCCCCCACAGCTACACCTCACCACCACAGGTACCCTCCATGAAAGAGCGCTTCTCAGAGAAACTGCTGTCAAACCCCAGCTTGTGGAGTCTGAATGCCCTCACCTCTCAGGTAGAAAACATTTCTAATAATGTCCAGCAGTTGCTGCTTTCAGAAGCCCTGGTGGCCAGCAAGAAAGGCAGTAAGCGCAGCAGTGGAGGAAGCAACAGCAGTGCTGGCAGTGGAGCACCTTCCAAAAAGGGTGAGGAGTACAAAAGTCCTCTATATCAGGATGGTGGTGGTGTCTGTGGGGGCCCATTGCAGGACCCTTACTCTACCCCACAGCACCAACCAATGACCATGGAACTTCATGAGGGAGGCTATTCTAGCAGTAGTGATGAACAACTGGACAGGGCCTACTACTACTGCGGCCAAGGCCGGAGTCCAGCACAGGCCCCCAACAACACACAACTCAGCCTGGACACAGCCTCGTCGTGCTCCATGACATCTCCAGACGACATGTCCACCAGATCTGGGGACTCAGGTCTGCACATCCTTACCCCTGACCAAACTAGGTGTCAGTCAGGTCAGGGGGGAGACGGCATGAGTACACCGGTGAAGAGCATTGGTGACGAGAGGTCTCCCACAAGCATAACAATTCCCAGTCCAATGAAACAAGAAAGAGACTCCCCTTCAGATATACAGCATATCAATGAGCCTGTGAAAGAGAACTTTGAAGAATCAGCCTGGATGGAGAAATCAAATGACAAAGACGAGGTGACAACAGAAAAGCCTCCTGACTGTAACAGAGATTCAGACACAACTAAATCTACAGAGATGCAGGAGAGACACCCCTCTCTCTACAGCAAGATAAACAAAGAGGTGACAGAAAAAAGTTATTGCTATGAGGAGACAGTGTACCAAGGGGCCCAGAGTAAATATGACCCTGATGCAATAGACTCAGTTGAACAGTCCCCAACAGCTCTGTCTGACGCCTGTCACAAAGAAAACTTTGGCCAAGAGGTGAAATCAGAGGTATTCAAATCTGAGTCTCCAACAGCTTCTGAGAGCTCAGTGAAAACATTGCCTTTCATTTCAAGGGGTGACCTTGAACAGGATCAATATTCCACAGAGAAAGAAGACAGCTCAGAGAACACATCTCCAACCCCCCAGGTTGAGGCCCTGGATGAGAGCAATTCAGACAAGAGAGTAGGCGGAGATGAGGAGGTTGAGGAGGGGGAGGCTGAAGAGGAAAGAATACAAAAACAGCTTTCACTTTCCCCTCCTCTGTCTGCAGAGGTTCGAGGGGAAATGCTGGAGGGGGAGAAAGTGAACCAGTTATCATCTGAGGAGCACAAGAATAATAGTGATCGGCCAGAAAAGCCTCCTGGAGATCTCTGCAGCAGGACAGAGAGTCAGACTACAGAGCTTCATAAGGACAATGAGTATGCGGGGGCACCTGCTCATCCGAATGCAGCAGCGGCAACTGCAGCTGCAGATGCTTCTGCGAGGGAGTCAGCGATAGGTGACACTGCTCCGCAGCCCCAGTCTGCTATGCCAGTCTTCTCAGCTCTCAATGACAAGGCAACACCTCCAGCTCAGGCCAGAGATCATATTGATCACAGTGATGCTAAAGTGTTGGAGCCAGACTCTCCTCAGTTGCCAGGGAAGTCAATACTTCCCTCTGCACCATCCTGGGCAGACACTCCACCCTCCCCCAAAAAAGGCGATGAGGACATGGAGCCAGGCATCAGCTGCGCCAGTGCTGTGACCCCCTTGGCCAAGCCAGAGCCCGTGGCCCCATCTGCTCAGCCAAGGGCTTTTGGACGTAAGCATGCCAGGGGCAGAAGGAGAATCATGCATTCAGGTGTGGGAATCAGGCGACAGCTAAGCTTGGAGAGGGAGGGGGTAAAGGAAGAGGAAGGAGCCGCCTCACCTACACAGAAACCCTGCATGCCATCAAGTAAAACTGTGTTATTCTCAGATCAAATGGATCTAGCTCACCAGGAATCTATTGTCAGACAGACTCCAAAAATGGTAACTGATGGCTTTCGTTCAAGAATGTGCACCCGCTCCTTTAATGCACCAGACTTGCCGCCTAAAGTTGAGCCTCATGGGAAAAGAAAACCAGGCCCAAAACCAGGTTCAAAACCTGGGCCCAAACCAGGACCAAAACCCGGAACAAAACCTGGACCAAAACCAGGAGCAAAGCCAGGGCCAAAACCAGGGCCTAAATCTGGGCTGAAGCCTGGACCAAAGCCTGGGCCAAAACCTCTATCTAAACCAGGTCCTAAACCAGGACCAAAGCCTGTGCCAAATGAACCAGAGCTGCCACTGAAAACTGAAATTCCTGTGAAACGAAAACCAGGACCCAAACCAGGTTCAAAACCTGGGGCAAAACCTGGACCAAAACCAGCTCTAAAGTCAGGTCCAAAACCAGGACCCAAGCCTGGACCCAAGCTTGCAGATGTTTTGTCCCCAACAGACACTGCACTCATCAAAGCTCCAGTGGGTCGTCCCAAAGGTTCAGTCTCTAAAGCAAGACTGGTACAGCAAGAGGAAATCATTCAAACTTTCACAGGTCTGCAAAGCCGGGGCAGAAAAAGCCTAAAAGCTACAATATCACAAATAAACCAGGAGGAGAAACAAGCAAACTATGAAGTAAAAGCACCAGAGAAGGAGAGTAAGAACATGGTCTTACGTTCCAGAAAACCATCCCAACAAAAACCTGCAAAAGAAAAGGAAAGACTCATTGGGGGCAATATTCTACCCCAGACACTAACAGAAATGAAAACCACTGATGTTACCCCAAAAATAGGAGATCTTGTAACTGTGGGGCAAACTCGAACTTCCATCCCTGATGCAGATGTTCCAGCAGACCCAGCTGCCCCACTTCCCCCATCAGTTCTAACTGAACAATCTGAAGAAAAGACATCAATTCCACTAAAACGGAAACTTAGTCCAGAACTTACAGTACCTGTTAAAAAAAAGAGAGGTCCAAAGCCCAAACCAAAACCTTTACCACCTCAAAGTCTGGGGGAACAGCATATCTCAACTACTAAAGAGAAAGCTCTCTGGGGCCCCAGAAAAAAGAGAGGGCCACCCAAGAAAGCCCCTGTTGTCACTCCCCTTACCAAAGATGCTCCTCCCACCATCAGTGAAACGGACATCACTAGTGATGTGCCTGTGGTGCCACCTCAGTGCCCCACTAAGACAAAAGTCCTACCACCACGAAAAGGTAGAGGACAGAAATATGAGGCCATGGTACAAAAAATTACATCTCCCAGCTCAAAGAAACACGTCCCAGTTCCCCAGATAGAGAGCAGTCTGACTGAGGATGTTACAACCAAGGCTTTGTCTCAACATGTCTTAAAGGAAGGTGAGACGTCGATGCTCGCAAAAAGCACTGAGATGATCGAGGGCGAAATGAAAAGCACAGAAAACACAGAGTTTAGGCATGAGGGAGTGAAGCAACATGATGGAGTAAGAAAAGAGAAGGTTACACAAGAAAGACAAAAGCATGAGATGGGTCAAGTGGCTTCAACAATAGACAAGTTGAGACGGGGAATAGAAGAAGAAGTTGTAAATAAGGAGCTGATAAGGCAAGAAAATGTTAAGCCAGAGACACAACAGGATGTCAGAGCTGACAGGATTTGGGTCTCGACGGCTGTCCCAGTAGAAGTTAGGTCTCAGGGAGAGTGGACACAACAGATTTCAGATGACCTATCTACTGCCACAAGTAAGTCCTCCAGAACTAAAAGGAAGAGATGGGCTATGGTGGAGAGTACAGATGCCTCTGTAGTGGCTTTGGAAGCAGGAAGCCTAATAGTTACAACGCCAAGGTTAGCCAAGCAGAGGGCCATTAAAAACAACCATGAGATGCATCTAAAACAGAGGAGGAAGAAGAGGAAAGGCCAAGCACCTCTAAAAGAAACAGAGATGGTTGAGGGGACAAATGTTGAAACAACAGAACAACAAGAAGAGCATGTAGAAGAGAAGATGTTGCCAACAGAGTCCACAGTACCTCCTTCAATCAGCTCAGAAGAGATCACAGAGGGCCCGCAGGTTACCAGCACAGAACTCATCCAGAAACCCAGGAGAGGCAGAAAACCTTCAGCAAACCCTACCAAGAGGAAAAGAGGGAAAGCCTCATCAGAGCAGATTCCTGGCATGCCAGTGAAAGTCCACAAAAAGCCTGGGCCAAAACCTGGGATGAAAGATGCCATTGAGGTTATTGAGGCAGTAGTGAGGGCTGCAGGATGTGAACAGGCTGAGAAAGAAGAGAGGGAAAAAGAGGAACGGGAAAGATGGGACACAGAGAATAAGGAAGAGCAGGAGACGTGTATCGTTGGTCCTGTTGTGACAATATCAGAAAAACAGACTGAAACCATTTCTGTGAAAAGAATCAGACGGCGACCAGCACATCAAAATTCTAAAATGTCTTTCTGTCCTTACGTGCGAATGAACAACTCCAGAGATTTTTCTTCCTGGTGCGCCATAGTCAACAAGCCGGAGGATGCAGTAATATTTCAGAGACGTAGAAAAAAGGGCATACTCAGAATGAGGAATCCTTTCACAGTTGCAAAGGTTGTACCTCACACAGCTGCCATGCTACAGGGACCATTGGTAAATAAAAATCTCATTGGCAGGTGTCTTACGTGCTCCTTATGTGGGAAACCAGCAAATTACAGAGACCTAGGCGATTTGTGTGGCCCCTACTACACAGAGGACGGCGTTCCACGAAAGATTTTGACGATCAGGCACACAGAATCCCTCAGGGAAGAGTCAGAGAATAGCAATGACAGCACCTGTTGCAGCAGTGAAAAACCAGGCAAATCCTCAAAGAATGACGGTGAAGACAGCACAGAGAAGGAGGGCGATACAGAAGCACCCACTCAAGAGTGCAGTAGTAGCAGGCACCATCACTGGCACTACCGACGGGCAGAGAGAATAGAAAGAACGGGTCGGGAGGGTGGCTCGCGAAGATTAACTCTACGGGAGAGATTCAGGAGGATGAAACAGCTTCAGACCATCAGTGCAGGGGCCTCGAGTGACCAGGAGGGCAATTGCGGCATGTTCCAAAGGCTACAAGTGGAGGCAGAGGCTAAGGAGCACTGGGCCCATGAAAACTGCGCCATCTGGACCAAGGGGGTAATTATGGTCGCTGGGAGGCTATACGGACTGAAAGAGGCTGCCAACAACTCAGCCCAAACGGTACAATAGCAATTACCACCAGTGAGGCTTGTACTATTCTGAAATGTGTGTAGAAGTGGAACCTTATGAAAGGAGAGATACTGTGCACAGTCACATTCCGACAGCTTTGAGAATTTTGCCGTTAACTTTTGACATTTTCTCCTTTTTTTCTCTCTATCCCTACATGCCTCTATGGGTCATTTTGTTTGTTTCTTTATTGGTCTCGGTCCATATGTCTGTCTGTCTGTCTGACTAACCCCAGAGCTGCTACAAGTGCCAGATTGTGGGGGCGTCCCTCAGCTGCTGTTGGAGAGGCTGCTCTCATAAATATCACTATGTCTGCGCCAAAGAGATAGGTAAGAGACCACAGCATGAGAGGAAAAGAGCAAATGGGTATGAAAAGTGAAGAAAAGCCAGGGAGAGGGAGGAGAAATGAGAAGGGCAATTGGGAATGGGATATTGAATGCAGGTTGAGAGGGCAGTCAAGGGTGGGGGCAAATACGATAGATAGAAAAGAAAGTAAAATATGAAAGCAAAATGGGGAAAATTAGAGGATTGGAAAAGTGGATACGGGTAAAAAGAGAAAGAAAAAACATCAAGAGGTAACGTGGAGTGTGAGAAGAGATGTCTGAGAGTGCTGGGGAAGAGCAGAAGAGGAAAAGATGGAGGGAAGGGGAGAGTGGGCATTGAATAAAGGGGATGATGAGAGAAAGTGGGATCCTGGAGTGTGCAAGACGGAGGGAGTTAGACTGAGGGAGGTGTACATGTGTGCATTATTGACCACATCCCCTGTGGCTCCATCCATCCATTCTGCAGTCTGGAAACTGAACGTACATGTTAGAGGATCTATATGTGCGCTGTCTGAATGCTTCCCTATGTACATCTTGCAACCATGTTTCTCATGCATGTTACCTTCAATGCTTTAAGGATGTGTGTGTGTGTTTTTGTTGTCCATATAAGTGACTGCCTGTGCATCAGCATATCTGTTGTATGGCTTCTCCTTACATTACCTCATGCCAAGGAAGTACAGTGTGGGGATTAGAAGGCCTGCCACGTCTCCCGAGCCAGCACAGGGAGCAGAGCAAGGCCCTTTTTAATCCTACTGAGTGCACCAGCCATATCTGACTGCCTGCCTGCACCTCATCCACTCAGCCTCTCTCTTTCCTCTGTTGTTCTTTCTCTTTTGCGCCCTCTTTCTCTCTCTACCTCTATCTTGCTCAGTTTTCATTTAAATCCAGCCTCTTTGACACTCATCTTGTTTTTTTCTGGGGGAGTTGCTGGGGTTCGTGTGTGTCTGCCCCTCATTCTGTGTGTTTCATTTGTTGTTTTTGTCTACCTGTAATACTAAAGCTTATTCCCACCTTTCCTTTACTTTCTCTCTCCCTGCCCAGGGTGCACATTCCACGAGGATGACTTCTCCATCAAATGTCCTAAACATGAGGTAAGAAATTAAATACTTGCTTCATTTTACTGTTAAGTATCTATTTTCCATCATGACTTTTTCTATCAAAGCTTTAACAGTGAGTAATGCATACAACAAAGATGCTAAGAACGTTTTAGCATCTTACCAGGAAAACCTCTTAGATATTAGTACGTCATAAAAGTTTATACAAAGGCACTAATACCCGCTTTGCTTCTTGATTGTTTGATTGATTTGTTTTCACCCCTCGTCTCATCTCATACCCCGATCTTGTCCTATTTTTTTTCTCTTCCTCCCTGCTCCTCATCCATCTCAGAACAGAAAAAAAAATGAATTCACACATTGCTGTCACACAGAGCATCAGCATGGCTGGATAGATGACACAGTGCAGGATGGAAAACACAATTGTAAGCTCTTGTAAAACACAGAAAGAATCGAAGAAGATAAGCTGAAGGTTCAGGGCTGTATTCACTGTGCACTGGTGTCAAGTACTGTATCTAGTCTCAAAGTAGTATTACAGCCAATAAAGGCCAGGATCTCCTCTTCAACTGACCTATCTTTGGTTAATAATTACTCAGTGACCTCAGCAAGACTATATCCGTATCAATTTCCAGGGCCCTTTGTGTATTACTGTCACTCAACACCCACTGTTGTGTCTGCCTCTGTGTTCATGTGAAGGGCCCGGCCACAGTCAGCTTCCCTGTGGAACAGACGCCATCTGCTGGTTGTATTTTTACATGGCAGCATCTGGAGGAAGGTCAAATGCAGAGGAGGGTGGGGGAGCTGAGAGGGAGAGATGCTGACATTCAGCAGGGAGCAGCAGTGCATTGAGGCAGCGGTGGTAGTAGCCTCCCCTCCTTGCATCTCTCTCCCTCTTCCCTTCCTGTTCTCCTCTGTGCAGACTGACAAGGATGAAAAGCTGGCTGCTGATCAAAAACACCCCACCCACCATCCCTGCTTGCTATCTTCCCCACATGCTCTCTCCACCATTTTTTCCTTACTCTCTACTTCTCCCTGTCGTTATATTCCTCCCCCCGTTTCCCTGTATTTCGCTCCTCCGCTCCCCTGCTGTTCCCGCTCCCTCTGTCTCTCACTCTGTTCACCTCTAATCTCCTGTGAGCTCCCTTTTCCATTTTCAGGCGTCATCCTTTCCTCCCTCGTTCTCTCATCTCTTCTCTTCTCTTCTGCTCTCCCCATCTCTTTCACATCAACTCCCACGTTTAAGTAGCAGAAATAGAGTGTGAGGAAAGGAGAGCAAGACAGAGAGAGATTGTTGTTAGCAGGCTGAGGCAGAGCTGTCATCAGCTGAGGGATCTGAAGGTCTGTGTGTGAGTCTGCACTGTGCCAATTTACACTGAGCAGCGTAATCAAAGGGAAGAGCAGACACACACGCACACATAAACACAAATACACACACGAGCATCCAACCACCCCACCCATGGGTCCCCCCACAGAAATTCTCCCTGTGCCTGTGCTCACTTGTTTTCAGTGCTGGAGCACGCATATCGATGAAATTGCAAACACATGCTGCCTTCAGCTGTGGATTCTCTGCTGCCAAGGGACGCACACTGAGTGCATCCACACAGGTTCATTACTGTTAGTGGGAGAAGGATGAGCAGAGAGGCAGGGAGAAGACAAACAGACTGTTTTATGATGCAGCTGAGTGGGAACAAAAGACGAATGGGGGCAGTTACATCAGGGAACGACAGAATGAAAGAGACAGAAGAAGGGCAAGAGGAGAGAGACAGGCAGCAGGGAGAGAGACAGTCAGTGATGTAGACGTAGAGAGAAAAAAGTGGGACTAAAGGTGTGGAAAAAAAGTAACTCCAGGGAGGTAAACAGAGAGGGAATGAATAAGGGAGAGGAACATCAAAGCTGAAGAGAAAGAAAGGAAATGGAAAGATTGAAAAAGAAAGAGAGGGATAAAAGGCAGAGAGCAACGCTGCTGGTCTGGGTCCAGGGCATAAGGATGAGCAACTGGCAGTTCAGAGGAAAAAGACAGAGAATGAACGAGAGATGCAGAGGGGCTGCAGAGGAGGATAAGGGGAGAGAAAGCGCTCCACCGGCACCATCACCACACCACCGCAATTAGTAAGCGTTCCTGCTGTGTCTTTCACAGTGGAGCTGGTTCAGTGGCCAGCTGCATCCATCTTCCCACTCATGCACACTGCAGCCTGCTCGCTTTCATGCCCGCACTCTGCAGAGCTACATTGAAACACTCATACAATCACACACAAAGACGCACAGACAGTGCATATGAGCTTAGAGGGGCCTGCAGTGAACATGGAAGGATATGTGGTCCAGATTTTGTGTTAATAAATACACCAACAGAAGATTATGGCTGATAAATTACTGGAGAGTCTATGTACAAATATTCTGTGGTGCTGTCAGTTCAAGACCAATACTGCAGTCACAAAAGCTCAACTGGTAACCATGTGTGTTTAAATAAAGTCTCTTTACTCTTCCTCTACAGGACCTGTAAGATATTCCAGTGTACCACCACCACCACCGCCACCACTCAGCCAGCCAAGCGTCACCTATCCACCCATCCAGCAAGGCAAAGGAAAAATGTCCTAACAGTCACCTATGCTTACTGTTCAATATAAAAAAACCCTGGTGACGACTGATGATGGACAGGCACAACAGCCAGTGGAGCTGAGGGAGGGTAAAAGGCAAGGTGGAGCTTGGAACAATACAACCCACTGGGCATCACTCCACACGGAATAAGTGCTCCCTGAATCTGGCCTGGAAATGTGTTTTCTCAACTGAGCCCCTAACTGGAAAGCAGAAAGCCACGGCACTGTTTAACTGGGGGACAGTGTTTGCTCCAGAAACTGTGAGCCTGTGGGCCCAGTTCACAGGGGGGTGCCTGAAACGCAGTACGAGGAAGTGTGTGTGTGTGTGTGGGTGCAGATTGGTTGCTATCATATTCAGACACCTGGCGGACACTGATTGGGCAGGAGCATCCCTTTGGCCACCTTGTCTGTGGGCCAAGAAGCATTTGGGTGTGTGTGTGTGGGAGAGAGGGAGTGTGTGATTATCATTCTACGGCCACATCATCAGTGTGATTGTGAGTATGTGTCTGTGTGACTGAAGAAATGAATCTCTGACTCAAGATGTCATGCATCAAAAAAAGCAGCGGGCAACCACTGGATGTACTATCTCAATGTGTGCATTTGTGTTTAAAACAAGAGACAAAACGAAACAAAAAAGGAAACTGTACATGATGATGTGCTTTACAGGTTCTAAATATTCTGATATTGAAGAGTTAAGAAAAAAATGGATGCAGTATTTTAATATAATGCTCTTATCTTCGGAAATGTATTTTGATGTGCATTATAACTATACAACATCATTTCGTCACCCTTGGTATATGTCAGGCTTTGTCTTATTCAGAGATTAAAAAAGAAATATGAACAAAGAAAAAAAAAAAAGACAAATAAATTAAGAAAACTCTGTTTATGGGTCCATCCGACTTTGTGCACATTCGATATGTACAGTAGATGCCACCATCAAAACTTGAAAAGATGCAGATCAGGGCTCAAAGGGGCCAACTGGGAGTCAGGTCATCTCACTTAATATCTATGTACAGTTCATAAGTATTACTGTTAAACATTGCCATGATGTATAAATACTTCACCAACCACAGCTGTGCAGAAAGATATACATTCAAGTCAAATTTCAGAACACACCTGTCTGTGTATCTCAAATGTAGCCTCTTTCACGCTGCCATGCTATGTAACAATGCCCGATATGGGCTGTCAGTTAAAATACCTGTCATATCAAAAGGAGACATATTTAAGTATTAGAGCATAAAAGAAAGTGCAAAAACGCCACACCAAACTTTCTCTTTTATGAAACTCATTATTTAATGGTGTATATAAGTATTTGATGCTGTTTAAATGTAAGATGTGATGTACTAATATAATTGTGTATAGTATTTCCTAGAGATGTTTATTTTCTATAAAATGGAATATGTTATTGCTTATAAAATGTTATTAAAAGAATCCATTGATGAAAAAAATTGACAACCTTTTTTGGGAATGTCACCTAAGTTGGAGCATGCCGTTTTATTGATTTTCATGTCTATTTGTTTGGAATCGATGACACAGCATCACTTTGTTTGAAATGTTTTTTGTAACGCCAATGTTAAATATACCAGCACCTTTAAATGCTGCTATGACCAACGCCTGCTCTTTTTGTCCTTACTGAATATGCACTGACATTCACACACTAGAGCCACAATTTTAATCAGCATATTGCTTGAATTGTACTGCTGAACAATGAGACCAACAATTTGTCCCTCAATTATGTCACATATTTTTTTTTCACATTATAATTGTTTCATTATCCTCCAGTATCCAACTGACAGCACCACAAGAAATACTACTGTCTTCTTTAGAAAATGTTTTAATATTTACATCAGAAATGAATGAAACAATGAAGGAGGAAAAGATGAACAATACTTTCAGACATGGTTGTATTTCCTTAATCTCAAACCAAAGTCTTTCAGTCATTCACATTAGTGACACACAAAAAAACATACTGGTCCTTGGACAAAAAAAAAACCCAACTATGATAGTTGTTTTTTCAAAACTTCTTTTCCTTTTTAAACTGTTTTCTAAAAATTAGCAAAGTGTTTGTCTAGGAGCATGATACGATACTGACTGATGAACTCAAAGTGTTGCTCTTTGTGTTGGAGCTACTAAAGAAAGCTGGAAAGCTGATTAACTACAGGCCCTCTTTGGGGGAAAAAATTATTATTTTGAAACTGCTTGTACAACTTATGCAACTTGTTGCGAAAGTGCCAATGGTTCAGAATACAGTTTGAGTTGTTGGTCGTACCTGAGGTGGAGGCTGCCAAAGTCCTTTGATTTTAAAACTGCTAAAGTGAGCAACAGTGCGAAAGGTCATCTGAGTCAGTCGACATTAACAACCCAAAAGTCCTTGATGATCTGTTACTGTCTCCATTTTGACACTCATTACCATTACAGTCAAGTATAGCATCTACTTTATGTGGACCTGATCAAAAGCTACCAATTTGGGAGAGAAAATAACAATTTTTCACTCTGCTTATACAAAATACTGCGTAATCAAATTTCATACAGATTATAAATACATTTTAAAATATATATACACAGCAAAACAAAAACAGACCTCTATGGAAATAACCTCATAAAACCATATTATTACTTATCAATGAAAACAGCCTTGCAAGGCTAGTGCAGATAGAGACACAAAGCTCACACAGTGGGCAGCCTCGCCTCAGATTACTACCAGTGAAACATAATTCGAATAAAATCTTTCACTATTTGAACAACCTGCAGAGCGGGCACCCACTGAACAAGCTCACAGTCAGACCAATCCCAAGTTTGGTTGTTTTCCTCCCATGCACAAGAGACATCTCACTCTGCAGCCAATCAGAGCAGCCCGCCACTCCAACCCACTGAGCACTCATGCAGGTAGAAGGTGCATCTATGTATTGAAAGGACTGATGGTGGGAACCTACGGAGCAAATCTCTCTTTCATCACTCACACACGCAAAAACAACAGCAGCACAACATCCAGCAGGAGGATCTGATGGCTCCTCTCTGTGGTCAAACTGTGCACTGCAATTCAATCTCTCGGGGGATTTAGTTCAGTAACGGGGAAGAAAAATGCTTCATAATTTTGGCAATAATCTGTAGCAGTCTGAACTCCTTAAGTGCCTTCTGATATCGGGCCGGGCTGGGAGGGAAAGCTCATGAGACAGTTCATGTCAGGTTGATAAGAATCTTAACAGTTTAAGAAATCTGTTCCAATAGCTTGAAGCCAAAATGCAACAGTAGGGTTGTGGATTTGTGGCAGCAGGTTTCTTTGTGTGTTCTTATATGTCAGAGATGTTTCTATATACAGTGTTCATGCATGTCTCTGAACTCTCTCTCCACCCTCCTCTAGCTATTGGTGACAGTCGTGCCGCTGCCCAGCTTGATGATCATTTGCTGGCAGTCATGGAGGGTCCTCTTGTCTCCCAGTTTCTCCAGAGTACGGGCTGCGTCCGCCAGCATGCCCACCCTTTGGCCAGGAGCCGACAAAAAGGAGGGAGGAAGGTAGCGACACGCCAACATCACAGCCTCGGCCTGTTCCCGCTGGCCTGGTCGCGTCTCACACTCCTCTGCACACGCACAAAAAAAACAACAACAAAAAAACCCACAACAAACATGGTTACCGTGCTATTTCAAGGGAGTTTTTGGATGTCATCAGCCACCAACAGCCAATCAGGCTTCAGCAGGATCCTGTTTAATTACTGATGGGATTTACTTCAGTGAACAATTGGGGAAAATAGACGAGAGGCTGATTAGAGCCACTGATTGCAGCTATTCAGTGTCTCTCAGCTCTCTGTAACTTTTATTAGAAGCTAAAGAATGTATCTAAAAATCAATGGTCGGAGGAAAGTGGCCTCTATGATTGCAACTTTCTCTGTAAGCTTTTAATTTTTTGATTTTTTTCCTGTAAACTACTTAAATGCTAACTGATTAAAGCTTTGTGCCAAACTAATTTAACTCAACTACGCAAAACTGTGATTGTTGTCTCAGTGTATGATGAGACGGTATTATGAGGAATGAATGGACAGCGAAACCAGCACTTACTAGAAATCATTCAAATATTTAAGGCCATCTCGAAAAAAATACAGGTTTGCTATGTAGAAAGAGCAATGATGGCACACAAAAATTCAAATTTTCAAGAGGAGCTAATGCAATTAATGTGATGTTGCCTAAATAACAGAACCACTTGTGCAGAGTGGATGGAAAATAAAGATCAGTGTCCCCACACACCTGTCTTGGCTCCAGGCGTTGCTCTGCGTCTCAGCGAGCGATCCAGGAGCTGATGTGTGCGGGTGGGACTGGCCCCTGCCATCAGCCTGGCTGTTGCTTCATGGAGGAACAACTGGAGAGAGATGGAGGGAGGGAGGGAGATGAGAGAAGCGGTGAAAGAGGGGGGAGTAAGAGCGAGTGATGATGACTCATACACACTGTTCGGCTCTACCTCAGAGAGACTTTGAAGCCTTGTGAACAATGCTGCTAAACACTTGCCTCAGGGGTCTGTGTGAGTTTGTGTGTGTGTGTTTTTATACCTCCCTGCTAATTTCCGCAGAGAATTATACCATGGACTGTCTGCAAGTATGTGCACAGGAAGTATATGTATGTCTATAGGTGAAGCGTTTCTCTAAACATCTTGTATGATTTGGGTTTGAATTTATTTTGGTCACGTTAACTACACTACATGCTCACAACTTCATAAAGTACATTGGGTAAGTCACAATAATATAATCCTACACCGTACTGACAAATACCCTTATACATACTCTTCGCATTGCAGGTCTGAAGCTGTGTGCCAGTTTGCGTAGAGAGCTGAGATCTTGCTGAAAGCCTTGAAGCTCCGGTGGGGAGGCCTGGTGAACCCCTGCTGATGAGCTATTGCCTGCCAATCCTGACCCTGCAGGACCGGCCCCCTGTTGCTGCAGACGCCACACGTTGGTCCTCATTACCAAGAGCAGATCACATAAAAGCAACTGGATGACCTAGAGCAACATGAAAATGATTAGGACCGAGACATTTTACTGCCCACCACTGCTGTTGTAAAAGGCCTGGATCAGTGACAAATGAACTGGAGACCAAATTGTCAGAAATTTGTTGTTTGTTGCCAAAGATTCTTGTCGTAAGTGTGGTGGTCGGAAAGATACCACATTTATGTTTTAGACTTTATGTAACATCACATGATAAGGAGCATAACGTTTGTTCTAAAATGATTCCCCCACCTAAATAGGTTACATCAAAAAATCTGATTTTAATGTGTTAAATACTCGAGCTGCTATTGACCACATTAAAAAGTAAAAGCAGCATTATCTCAGAAGGTGCTCCTGAATATCTAACTCAGTAATTGCTTTACACAATAAGACAACATATCAAGAAATTATATTGCTTTAACAAACACTGCACATTTGAAATGATAGTGAAAGACTATTACTAATAGACACTGCTCAGCAGAATTTACAAGAGAGCTCTACTCAAGGATGAAGGACATTTTGACCTCTCACTGACTGTGTATTCTGCTGTTAGTAGCCCAGCTCTGTGTTGCACTGCAGGTACATTGCACTCCGCTGAGACACACATGCAATGCAACTACAATGCACTACAGCTCCAGCCGTAGACATACACACACTGTGAGCTACCTATCCACCAGCATCACCATCTGCTGAACGCCAAAGGGTAGGACACTGCACTATCACAGACCGGGACTTGCTGTGGGCCATCCACTGTCTGTGTGTATACTTGAGTGATTATGTGTAAGCCATTTCCTGTGTTTACAAATTTATACACGCAGATGTGTAGCACATTTGTTGCTTTGTGTATCTTTTTTATGTGAATTTCCTCCATAGGAATAATTAAACGTCAACATGACTTATTTTATGTGCACACATCTGCAAAGTGACTTTGCCTTTGTGTGTGACCATGTGTATACCTTGTCTAAACTGGAGCTGTGGCAGTGTGGTCCCAGGTTAAGGCTGTCTCGGAGCAGGGCGCTGGCCTTGTCGCTGTAGCTCAGACTCAGCTGGCAGTTTTCTGGCTTGGACAGCAGAGCCCGTACAGCCCTGAATGTGTTCAGACATGCCTTGGGCAGAAGACTCCTGACAGAGTGAGTGAAAAAGAGACAGAGGACACAGGTTAAAGTAGTGCAAGTGTGGATGTGTGTGTCCTCTGCTTGGCATGAGCAGACGTGGTCTATGTAAGACACTCCGGAAGAAATTCCAGTGTACTTCTGTTCATCTTACTCTGCGTTTTGCAGACTGCGTGGAAGGTGCTCAACCGTTGGATACAGCCTCTCTGCAGCTGTATCATCTCCTTGGAGCCAGTTGATGATCACCACGGCAACGGAGGACCACCACTTGGAGTGGGGGTCGCAGCCTGAAAGTTGGAACAAAACAGTCAAACACGCAAATATTTGAATTCTCTACTGTTCACTTTCACATTTGACTTGCATGAGAATGCACATAAACATACACACATATCCACAAAGAGAGAAAGCTGCTGTCTGTGTTTTGACCTCTGAATCAATCTGTTTCTCCCCTCTGGCATAATCACATCATGCTGAGAGAAAGCAGCCATTTTGATGACTCCTTCACGAGAGAAAACTACTCCATTTAACATCAGCCAACATGCACACACACACACACTATGTGTGAGCAACCTGAAGCTCAGCCAAGAAAAATCTGCCATTAAAATCCCGGCACAGCCTCGTTTTCCTCCCTCTCCCATCTTCTTCTCAAGGTGATCACCAATTTGACAGCACTGAAGATAAATGAACCAATGTAACGAATGTCTCCCTTTCACCTAGCCCTCTTTCACTCAGATCAGCGATCAGTGAGGACAAAGGCAAGTGGTGGGAGAGTGGGAGTCAGCCCAGCGGAAATCGAACTACTCGATCTCAATGATGTAAAAATTAACTTCATCTCACAGCTTCTTATTTAGCGGGCACATTAAGGTAATCGGACAGTCAGGGAAGGTGAAGAAAAGAAGTGAGAGAGGCAAATGTGATAATGAAATAAAGTCAAAGTAATAAAAATGAAAAAGTGCATTTCAATGTGTTGATCGACCGAGGTATATAAAGCATTTTATTTGACTGATTATTCATTTGCCATGGTTTTAGAAGCCAATTTTGGGCATTGTTTAAAAAATTGCGGATATTGATTCTAAATGGACAAAATGACTTGAATTTTCGTATAATACCCAACAAATAATGTCCTTATTGTAGGGGACTTCTACCTTGTGGTGTTTAAAGCACTGGCAAATGCCATAATGACCTACCAGTCACAGTAGCCATGTTGGAGCCGATTGCAAAAGATTGAGACGTAGCACCAGCAGCATCTGATGCACTGATCAACAGCTGGAGGTACTCCAGGGCATCAGCATACTCCCTGAGGATGAACAGATGCTGAATGTTTATTTTGCTGCCACATCAACATACAATGACAGCTTCCAAATAATTATTACCAAAGGGATTTTTGAATGATTTCACTTCACAATTATCAGTGAATTATGCAATCCTTTTCATGCTGTTATTCACATTTTGTATATACTCACACCTAAATCTGATGAGTCATAGTAATTCAACCAAAAAGGTATAAGCTTGCTGAGAACTGGTGACTTTATTTGAATTTACTTATTAAAACACACATTATTTGGAGGTGCGTTTCATTTCCTCACCCCTTGCCATGGCTGGAGCTTTTTTCTCCATGAGGCTGGGCCACACAGTACAGCGCCTTCTCCAACAGGTGCTCTCTGAATGCCTGAGTCACCTGGGCCAGAGGATCCACTGTAAGAGTAACAGCAAACCATTATAATAGGAGAAATGTAGAAATTTCCACAGGGTGCAAGAGTCGCTCAAGGTATTATTTAATTAAATTACACTTTGAGTGAGTCATATCGGCATACACTGACCGGTATTTCCAGCTTGGCTATAGATGCTTTCTTTAGGAGTGCTGCGAATTGCCCAATCCCCATCCACAAAGAAGCGGTGACCTAGTGGGTGACAGAGCCATTGCATTGCTGGTGGCACACTGCCACTGGACGAAAGGCATGCCTGCCGGGCGCTGCTCAGAAACACACGCTGTTGCAAAAAAAAAAAAGGAAGAACAAAAGGTAAAATTCTGCACTCTCATTTCCTATGTAAATGGAATGCAGACAAAATGACACTGCTAATAGCTCTCTCATGATGATCTAGATCTGTGTAATTCAGTTTATTTCAAGTCCTGGGGTCATTAACATATCAGCTCATGTTAATTACCAGAAGGCAAATGAACAAAAATTTTAACGGGAGACTGCCTTCTGTTTAAAAAACTGGAGCGTCTTACCGAGGTGAAATGCAGGATTCTTGGCAGACTGGCTTTGACCCGTAGCGCTCCAGAGACATAGACCTCAGCCAGAGTGGCTACAGGCAGACAGGAGCCAGAACACTCTGCCAGGTTCACTGCACTTAAAGCCATGTGCACTGCTGACAGGTGGCTACCATTTAATTTACCTGAATGGACAGGCAGAAGACAAAAAAGCAATTATTATCCTTTTAAAATACAGAGAGGAACAGTGCATGTGTAGTTTGGTAAAAATCACTGAAGCCAAATGACACAGGCAAAGACAGGGGGTGGGTTCCTCTTCAATAACCTGATATTTCAATATGCCAACTACCTGTGCTCAGTCTAGGAAATTGTTTGAATTTAGAAACAGGGTTTTTCCCACTGACCAACCTGTCATATGAAGCTGGTGCAGACGGTGGTAAACTAGGGCAGCATCACGGCTGCTTTTGCATGCATCCTCCTGCAGGGGGCGGTCAGCACGTAGTCCTCCAGCTCTGGCAGCCAGCCACCGGCCCACCCATAGACGCTGGAGGCAAAATCTTAGCAGCGACCACAATGCAGCACAACCAAGGTCCAACTGGGAGGTGGGTAAGGGGCGACCGAGAGCCTTTAGACAAGTCCACAGATTCTGACTAGCCTGGGCAAAATCCCCCTGGGAGGGTTAAAACGGATAGGTGAAGGCAAGGTAGAAAATATCAAAGTTGAACCAGAGTAGCCTGGCTCAAGACTAAGAGGATACAAAATACAGAAAAAGGACAATATTCGTACTCTAGCTAGGTCCAGGTCAGCCTGCTTGCGGTGCCTCCAAAACAATACAGAGGATCCAGAGTGTGGTCTGGTTACAGGTTCTCCATACACCAGCAGGCGGATCAAAACACCAGACACCAGAATACCATTCAGTAACCACACAAGTATAGTTGGTAACATCCAGTCCATCCAGCCCAACGACTCCGCTATGGATGAAAAACATTTTACAGTGAAGACTTGTCATGTAACAGTGTCATAGAAAACATGAACATATAGCCCTGCAAGCCCGACACTCCAGCATCTCTCCCTCCATACCTGCAATATCCACACCAAGAACACTCCTGCCTCCGTGATGGGTGGTGGTGGCAGCAGAGCTTTCAGCTAAGCTGCTGCCGGAGGAACACAGCAGAGAGGCCAGAGGGTTGAGGGAGATGAACAGGAAGGTGAAGGCGCACAGCGCCATGCGGGAACGGTCTAACATGCCACCAGCGCTTGTGCCTGCTGCCGATCTGTCCAAGACACCCACGTTTGGCTGACACACGAAAGAGAAAGCAGAAAAATCTACGTGTTTAAAAGGACTGAGGTACAAAATTTGCAACATCATTAATGAGACCAAAGCAGCTTTTGGTTAAGTTTTGTTTGGATTAGTCTTTCTTTCACATCTTGACTCTGAACGTATCCTGCCTGCCATTTATCCATTTCACTGAGAGCTTCATACCTTGGTGTCCTCCACCATGGGACTGTCAGGTTCAGAGTCACTGCCACAGTGTGAGAAAGATGTTGGTGAGCCCACGTCAGAAGCTGGTGGGGTGGGCAGCTCACTCTTCACATCAGACTGTCCATCTACCTCCATGGCAACCAGGTCCTTAAGAGACTCTGAAAGAATAAACAAACAACACAGAGCGCTGTTAGAGGGTCAGTCAGCACTACAAAAGCAAATTCATCTCCAATCTCCAACTTCCACTCAGAGACTGTAGTAGACCATTTTCACATTTCTCATTTCCAAATAACAGCAACAACAAATAGACCCCATCATATAAGATCAACTGAATGAGGTTGTTCAAGGGAGTTGAAATAAACTCTAGTGATATTTTAAAGGATATAAAAAAATTAAGAAAGGCTTTAAACACATACTGTTTTTCTGGGCTGTCATTTTAAGAGCCATGTTCTCTTGTTTGAGTTTCTGGTTAGCCTGCTGCAGGTAACGGATGTAGTCAATGGCTTTCCTCAATACCGCAGACTTGTTGAGCTATAAAGAAAAGAAAAAATAAAGACAGTGATTGAAACCTAATTATATATGGGAAAAAGTCTTATACCAGTATTTATTGGAATTATTATTCAATATTATTATTATTATTATGACCCCCCCCCCCCCCACACACAAAAAACAAACAAACAAAGAATTCATAAATAATTAATATAAAGATGCTGTTGTTTAAAGAATCTCTCTTTCTTACCTTGGCCTCAGTACCGGCCACCAGGTCTTTGAGCTCCACGATTTTGTCATTGATGGAGGAACGGTAGCGCTTCTCGATGGCGTTGTGGGCAGTGCGCTTCTCCCCCTTGTGGGGCTGGCCGACTGGCTTACCACTGATGGCAATGCGGTTGATTGGCAGCTTTTCTGTATCCACCATGACTGGAACAGTGGTCAGAATGGTGCCACCGCCCATAAACGCCTGGGGAGGGAAACATTAATAAGATAAGATAAGATAAGATAAACTTTATTAATCCCGCATTGGGGAAATTTACTGTCACAGTAATTAATCACATTCTTAACATATTTGTGGAAATTAAGATCAAGAATTAACAACATCTGAACACTGTTCCTTTCATTTATCCTCAGCTTTATTTCTTAAAGTTACTCTCATGGCAATTCTCTCTTACCAGTTAATTAGCAGTAACCAGAGTATTGGATCATAGTTAAGATGTTGGCACTCCCTACTACACACTGCTTTAAATTGCACTGATGTAAAAAGGGAGGAAAATGCTTTAATCTGACACTTGAAGCCATTTATGTTTACTAATCCAATGGCTTCAACAAAATGTGCTGTATGATCTCAGCATTGAGTTGCACATAAGGTGACTACCTGCAGTGAAGTGCTCTGTACTGGGGTGGTGGTGGTTGCCAGGGAGGTGGGAGAGGCCACAGTGGTGACGATGCAGGGGTCATGCTTCAGAGTGGTCAACAGCAGTGACTCAGCCTTGATGAACTGGGGCTGCAGCAACACCTGAAACACACACAGAAATACAGACAGTTCTGCTTTTATTTCCCTGATACACAATCATGGGCTTTGTTTATGCAAATCCATTCAACCTCATTCACACATTAGCACACACACACACTCTTACGGGAACTTGCTGTACGTGGGGTGCGATGGTTTGAGCAGGCGGGCTAGTTGATGTGGTGAGCAGAGAAGAGGTGGTGGTCAGCCCTTGGAGCTGAGTCTGGATGGCCACTGGCTGAACACTCGGAGGTGAGGATGATAGAGTCGTGGCAGGTTGGCTCACACTTCCTGGGCTGCCAGCTGGAAAATATTTATGCAACAAAGATTTTATTTTCAACAGTTACTACAGCATGAAAGAAATGTTCACAACAACTGTAATTATCTTTTCCCCAATTGCACAATAAAATTCCATTGATTCAACAAAACTAACCCAACAAGTTAAATAGCAAATTTTCCAGAGCATAAAGTAATTACCAAATGTTTCCACCTATTTTTTGCAACTAGTTAGGCTAAAATTGGCTTTGGCTTCCTTAAAAATTCTAGACCTGCCTATTGCACGGTGCATGTCTCTGGCATCAGCAATGAGGTTTAAAAAGCACCATTCAAATCGTTCTATTATTCTTTTAATGGGGTAATGTAGAATTTGTGAAACATTTTTGTGATCTTTTAATTTTATTAATTTGTACCAAGCCTGATTTGGTACTAAAACAAAAAACAAATAGTACTGGCCAGTGAATGTAAAAAAAAAAAAAAAATTAACTACTTTCATTGATTAAAAAATAATATTAGTTACTGTCACAACTCACATGTGTTTATGGGTTTGTGGGCCAATAAGTTAACTGCAATCTCAATAAAATGTGACTCACAAAAGCAACATTAAGTGAGTCACATTATATTTCTTATCAGCTCCACCTGGGCTTCACCTCTCTGTACCAAGTTCAGGGAATTTCCTTGAGGAGCAATGGAAATGTATTGCTTATATGAAATTTAGGTTTTCACTAATTTCCCTGAACTAAAACAAATATTCAGGTGTCATGGTCTGCTGTGTCACAGATTTGAACATATAGTACACTACATAGAGTTTTCACACTCCACCGTGAGTATGTACAATGGGTGTTGCCATACAAAGCATTTAGAATTAACCCACTGACACCCATACTGCTAAGTCTATTTGATTAGGACTTAGACATGAGATCAGCTGAGGTTGAGTAACCTAGTGTCCTAGCTTGGGAAATATAATACCCACAAAGCCACCATAATGGACACTGCAGTTTAATTGGTGAAAGATTGTCAAAGTCTTTTTTGTTGTTATCCATTTAAAATGAATGTACTATTTTAATTGTTACTGCACACTAAAACCAACTGGTAAAATTTTAAAATATTTTTTAAAAAGGTAAATAAAAGAACATATACATGACTATTAGATTCACAGACAATAGGATGCTGACTATTAAAGGACAACTGTATTCAGTAGGGTCAACAGAAACATAAAGGAGACTGATTCAATGACAAGTAGAGCCAAGACACATGTCACAGCATAGCAAACTTATGACAAAAGTAACCCAGGCTAAAATATCAAAATACGTTTTAAAGCCCTTAACTAAGATTATTTCCCCTTAAAGAGTCTTTAATTTTCCATCAATTCCCAATTTCATTTAACTGACAGCCACCAGCTACTTTGGATACTAGAAGCAATACAAATGATAAAGAATCCTTACCTGCGTGACTGTTCTGGCTGCTGTAGTTGGTCCGGCCTTGTGGGGACTGAGCTTGGACCTGGACTTGGACCTGTGGTATGGCCTGGGGCTGAAGTGGAGGCTGAAGTGTAGGTGAAGTGAAAAGAGCCTGGGGCGTGGAGCTGAATGCTGGACTTGGTTCTGGTGAGCCATGAGGTGAAGCCGTCTGCACTGGGACAGACGGGCTGAGAATTGGTTGGGGATGTTCCAATTGGGGCTGCCTGAGAGTCTGAGCCTGCTGTGGGGAGGCTGGTTGCTGCTGCCGCGGGGTGGTGTTGGGTACCTGAGCCAGAGGGGCTTGCTGAAAAGTTGGAGGCTGAAAAGCCTTGTCTGGGGAGGAGGAACTGCGAGTGATGGGAGGGCCCAATAGGGCATCAAGGTGAGGGCTACTGCTAAGGATGGAAGAGGAAGATGAAGATGGAGGTGTGGTAGTGGAAGCTGGAGGGGCAGCTGAAGCATTGGATTGGGTCAAAGCAGAAAGCTCTGGGGTGGGTGGGGGCCCTGTGTATGGAGCGTTATCAAAGAGTCCTCCAAACTCCATGTCCTGGTTGTTGATGAGCTGTAGCATATCTGACGAGGAAGAAAAATAAAAAAACACTATCACTGTTATTGGCCAACTAGAAAAAGAAAAAGTTTCCCCTAGGATAACAGATGTGCACAGACACACACTGCAAACAATATGTGATAAAAATGCCCCACTTTGCCGATTGCTAATGATGGGACATCAAACTTAGATTAAAAAAAAGAAAGGGTAATAAAAAAAAATTGTGTTGAATATTGTTCAGCTTTGCTTTTCCCCCCAAAAAAGACTCACCAAAAATGGTTGAGGCAATTAGAACTAAAAATAAAGCCAATTTGTGTGTTCATTTTTCCCACTCAAAGAAAATGTCATGACTGATTCAGGATTAAGTAACTTGAACTTGATCTGAATAGACATATTCACAGTGCATGTTGGCAAACAGCAGAAATGCAATGAAGCCTACCAAAATTAACTATGGAAATCAACCTATGTGCAGTCAGGCTATTTATAGGACACCTGCAGCTGTAGGAAAAAATATGTTATAAAGATACAACAGTAATCGGATTATGATCTTGCAATCACAGACTCATGAGCGCCCATTAGGATGTCATGAGTAGAAGATTCCTACAATATATAAATTTTTTTTGATTGTTTTCACACTAATTTCTACAATTTTATTTAAAACTAATGAGAAATTCAAGCACAACCATGCTGTCACATTCTCATTGGTTTGTTGAGGAAATGGGACAGTATTCTTGTCTGGAAAGACTACAAAATGAAAAACAATCTTTTATTTTAACTTGACAAAGCTAATCATAAAGAAATATATGAATATATATATATATATATACATATTTTTATAAAGCTGTCACTCTGAGCCTATGTTGTGCCTACAGTGAGAAGCAGCAGGCTGGATTTGTAAACCAGTGTTTTTGTATGAGGTGATCGCTCTTGACCAATCAGAGTGCATCTCAGAGACTTGCTATGCCGATCAGCCCAAGACAGGAAAGAGAGGCAGCGCTGTCTGTGGCTGACCGAGGTTACCATCGAGCAGCAGCAAGGAGGGTTACTATCGGTCAAACACCGGAGGCTGCTGGGCTGTGGGATGTGCACTATCTGATATTGTTTACACAGTGCTGCTTATATGTCGGCCATCCTCCTAAATCCATATCGACCATTACAGATAGTGGGACAGACGTGTGTCGTATTAACTTCTTTTCACTTTTCCTTTAATCAAAATAGTCTATCGGATGCAAGCATACAGCAAAAAGGTGATTTAAAAGGGGACGATCGATTGCATTGTTATAACAACTCCATACAATATGATTTTATATCATTAACATCAAATATTATATTATCTATTCTTTTCGAGGGGGTAAACACGTCTGTGTGCTCGGTCAACTGAGGCAAAGTGAACCCAGCAAAGAAGAATGGACGACAGTAACCCCGGGCTGTGGAGCAAGATGGGGGCGGGGCGCAATAACCACCATTTAGTAGCACGCTAGCTTTACCAATTAGGCTGTTAAAGTCACTCTAATAACCAGCTAGACTTAGCATATGATTAAAAATATTAAAGTGTGTGATGATAGTGAAAGAAACAACAAAATGGGCGTCTAATAAAACCACCACAAGCACCCGAAGTACACTAGCTAGCTAAATGGTTACTGTAAGCTAATGATGGCTGATGGAAGGGACCCTAAACTAAAAACTGGATATTTATCACAGCTACTGCTATTTTTTTGACTGTGAACGAGTTAAATATTAGATGAATATTAAACAGGTCAACCTGAAACGTGTAAACACACCTGCAGTAACAAACTGCTCTTTAGAAAACGGTAAACCTTTCCTGGGTCAGCTTACAGCCTCCGCTGTATTTTCTTACCATCAATGTCGCTCAGCAGGGCCGTGTCAATATCGCTGGGGTCGTTCAGCGACAGCGTCGGATCCAGATTATCCAACGAGGGATCGTCAAACGGAAGGCTGTTCATCTTGACTCTGGAGTCGGTCTTTCCCGTGTAGTTTATGACAGGCAGTCGAGTCGCTCGGAGGGTGCAAAAAATCTGACACTTCTCTCGTCCCTACATTTGCCAAAGCGCTTGGGTGCCGGGTGTATCCGAGAGACACGCAGAAAGGGATGCAACTTTTTTTTTTTTTTTTTTTAAACCAATCTGGTCAACTAACTACTCACTCCTTCCGCCATGGTCGCATAGCGAAACTTGTCAAACCAAGCCAAACACTGAGGCTCATTCACTAATCACTAACGTGCATACAGCGACGGTGGCCGAGCGGACCCACCCACCAAGCGTTGATTGACAGGCGTGTCAGCCTATGGTAGCCTTTGAATTGGATTTCCCACGTTTCGGTTTCTCTGGGTTGTTTTGGATTGTTTGACGGAAGAGTTGACAGCATGTGGAACGTATCACCGGAATTTTTCATGACGGTATAAAACGAGATATGATAATAAATGCAAAAGACAAAGTGGTATTGGAGATCTAGGGCACCTAAGTAGAGCCCAGTGAGAAGTACCCTAAACTGGATTCATCTACAGAGCACAAACATGTTTTATAGGACTTTAACAATGTTATCTGTCTCAATCCTGTACGTCTATATTCATGTCAACCATTTGCTTTACCAAAGTATGTTTTTCTTTTTTTTTTATTCAAGGAAACAGCGTGGATGTGTTTATTGTGGGCTTGCCCCCGTCAACCAATCAGAGCCGCCCAGGCGTGGACAAATGATAGTAAAGTTTGTGTGACTCGAAGCCGTGGCCCCTCCTGTAGAACCAGAGAAATTGTCCAATGGGAAGCTCAGGAACCGAGTGGGGTGATCTTACGTCACAACTCTAGGTCTAGTGATTACATCATGTGTTTCTCGCCTCAAAGTGTGGTGGTGGATGCAGGGATGTTGGTGGGGGAAAAGGAAAGAAATAATAATAATAATAATAATGCTTTATTGAAATTTCTGCTTAGTGAATCCAGAAAAACCATTAACATAAAATCAACTTATTTCCTATGTACAGATACATTGAATTTACCTCAGAAAAATCAGGCATTATTTTGCGTAAACAGCAAACTTAAATTACTATGTGCAAAACGGGTACCTGAAACTTTTCTAAATGAACCTATAATGGGCACAGACAGCAGGGTAAACAAAGAAGGAGCCCTACAAAGGCATGGTGGGGAAATAGGTCAGTGACCTTGAGTGGCACTGCAAAGTTGTACTACCTTAGTGGAGTATCAACATTCCTGCTATTGTTGGTGATAGGGTGTGTTTTTATGAAAGTACCTGTATAATTCACTGGCTTGCTTGCTTGTTTTTAGAAACCTGCTAGTGGTGCTAGAAAGATGTGTAAAACTGGAATATACATAAAACAGCGTGAGGAGAATTTGTTTACATTGTGCATGCACAAAGCTGTTGGTGCATAATGCTCGGAGAGCCCATTATCCATAACGAGGGGGGGGGGTGAGAGGCTCATGTGACGAGTGGCCGGTGCACTGTAAGATTGAGGCCCGGTTGCATCAGCACCTTGCATGATGGAGAGGTAAAACATTTTCACACAACCATTGAATTTAGAAGAACCACAAACAAGTTGTGAGGTAGAGGTCACACATTGCTAGTGCTTTAATGGGCATTACATACGTGCATTAGGTCAAAATAAAATAAATCTGACCATTAGTAATGGCAGCTGATGACATAGCCAAACAGACATGAGAGAGACATCACCAGGACACAAGCCTCTCTATGACCCCCACCAAATTCACTATATGCTGTCTTTTCAGCATTAAAAGACATTCAGTGACCACTTGAGAGGAATACATGTTGCTGTCAAGACTTAAGCTTCATAAAAGCAAGTAATACAATAAACTCCATTACAGATCCAGAGATACAGACAAACACAGAAAAAGTTCCCTTTTAAAGAACGTCCTGTTACATTTTTAGTAATAGTATTTGTTTAGCCTGCGTCGTTAAAGATTTTCAAAAATGATACCAAAGTTGATTGTAAATTTAATGCTATTATCTCTTATCTGGTAACCACATTGAACCTGTGTAACCATACAGCATTAAAGAAGGTTAAAGCTCATTAATAATTAATTATTCTCAACTAATAAACCTCATAAAAGAGAAAAAAATCATAATGATCATGGAAACATAAACAAGTCATGAATATTTAAGTCTAGTGGAAGGACTATACTGTAAATAAGTGTGATTAGGTTTTTGCAAATTGCATTTCTAATGATCTGCCTCTGATTCACAAGGCTTTTGGTCTTAAGTGGATTGAATGGAAAAAAAAAACATTTAAAGATGTGTAAAACAAAGCAAAGCAAGAGGAACAGGGCTGGAATGAAGACAGTATTGGGTTTTTTTTGTTTGTTTGTTTTGTTTTTTTCACCTCAAAATGTGATCTTAAGCACACTGAAAGCAAACTCCAGTCAGTTACTTTGCTGGACTCAATCACAGAGATCCTTGGCAGCTGCTCCAACAAGAGCAGATGAATCATAGCAAAATGAACACACAAGAACAAAAATGGCTTTGACAGTGCAAATCAAGAAAGTACAATTTTGTTTGTTTGCTGCATGCTTCAGCTTGAACTACAAAAAGATGCAGTGATACAAGGATACAAATGTTTGTTTGTTTGTTTTTACATGATCTATAAAAATACAATCAGGGGATCAAATGATACATTGTACTCTCTGCCATCTGGATATTACTGTGAGCCATTACATTTTAACCAAATACAGAAACTAAAATTCCTGTATTTTGAGGTATATAGATAACATAATATAGAATAAGTGAGGATCTACCTATATGAATACATCCTTTACAGCGCATTATTGTGAGCTATAGTTTATCTTATAGAAGCTAAGGCCAAGTTGCGCCCATAACTTAAATGCCAAATTTTTTTGCAACTTTGCAATTTGTAATACTCTTTTTAAAGTTTTGCAATCATAAATTCGACAGTTCATTCATCCACCTCTACATGAACAGGTGCTGCAATTACACTTAGAAAATTTATGTGCAAAATGAAGTCAATTGAAAGACCATATCCTGTCCCCTAGAAAAATAGCAACCATCTGGTAAACACAAAATACAGATTTGTTTTTGTTTCAAAGTGCACAGACATTATAGCAGGGGAAGGAAAATGTTCATGATCCCTTAATTTTTATAGCAGGTGATTATAATTTTTTTCAACAGGTAACATTAAGTGTTAGTTGGTCATTAAAGCCTTCATAGTCTTTGGAATGGCTAAAAATGTTTTCAGATGTTCAAAATCATATTTTTCTGAGTTAATATTTTGAATATTTCTAAATATTTTTTTCACACAATAGAAAAGATAATTGATATATATTGCATGGGCATGTTCCTTCCCCTATACTGTACCATTCAGGACACATAAGATATAATCCTTAACTAGTGCTTTTTAAAGTTTTAGTTTTGTTATTCCCTTTGGTTAAGGGAATGCTGGAATACACTCACTGCTAATCACAATTAGAAGTGATTTAGCTATTATACTCCCAGTTAGCAACATTTGCCTGCTAACAGCTCTGTTCTCTACAGTGCTTGAGGCAAACTAGGTAATAAAACTCATTGCAATTTCACACACATCAGTTTTAGAAGCGTGACTTGAACTTTAACTGGAGTATTTGTAAAAAACAAACAAATAAACAAACAAAAAAAAAAAACAATTGCATGGTCCCACCATAACCACAGGGCTATAGTACAGCACAAACCATTAAATCAGTAAATGCATAAATTAGCAATTAGCTCAATGAAATAAAACAGAACAATATTGTCTTAATTTTATGGTTTTCATACTGACTCAATGCACAAACCTGCAGTGGAATTTTCAATGAATCTTTCAGAAATATACCACATTTTTAAACCGCATCAGTCAAGTTAGGTTGCCTTCCTTTGGTGGAGTGTTACAAATGAGATGCAGGGCTACGAGTAGTACATCCCACACTAACAGATTAATACATCCATTTATAGTTTAATGTAATACAGTAGTGTGCAGTACACATGTTGGACCTCTGTACGAGTAACACTGGCATAAGAATGACAAAGAGTTGGCAATCACTTGCAACACTGCCAGTCAGTGCTGAAATGGGACTGGAATAACTGTTTTGTTGGGGGGTCATTTAGGGTAAACACCTTGTGATCTACTAGAGAGACATCAAGGTTCTCTGACGACAGTTTACAAGGCAAAGAGGGCATCTTCTGTCCGTTCAGCTTTCTTGTGGGAGCTGCCGGGGGCTCGGGCTGGGTGAGCCGGGTTAGCTCCAGGGGGAGATGGTAGGGTTTCAGCCACCTTCGCTCGCTCCTCTAGGAACTTATCAAACTCTGAAATAGATCAAATGTATTTTGTTAAATTCGTGTACAGATGAAGGTTCATCAGTTTATTTAAATAAATTATTGGAGGGGAGAAAACTGGTGGAACAAGTGCAATTGTTAAATTGTGATCTGAGTCTGTACCCTCACTTGTCACGCCCTCTTCAGCAGCATCCCCTTTCTATGAAGTGAGAAAAAGTCAAAAGATAGTATAAATACTTTCACAGATATTCTTAATAATTTGAGTAACTAATAAATACTACTCAACAAAGATGTCACACAATTCAAATGCCTGTAAAGTTCATACAAACTGAGACACATCCGTACAAAGTCGCTCTTGAAGGATTCCATCAATCATGCATCCTTCACACACTTCTTAGAGGTTGACACAACAAGAAGCCTTCTTGAACCCAACTCAGAGGGTTTGTATCTGTTTAAACCTGACCATCATTGGCAGCATGTTAGTCTATGATAGCCAGACCTCACAGTAAACTGTTATAGTCAGTCATTGGTGGAAAAACTTAGATTGAAGTGAAGAAAAGAACATAATGTTAAAGGAAACAGAACTTAAATGTATCCAGTTAGAGTAGATGGATGGATGAAAAGTGACATTTCTGAAAAAAAGGACATGAGAGAAATTGAAAGGAGAGAAAAAGATATAAATCAAGGTAAAGAAATCTCACCACGTCAGCACAGAGCCACTCCTCTATGTCATCCATGACAGAGGACTGCGATACAGGGATCTATGGAGCAAAGCCATGGACAAACCAAGGGGCAGCACCAAAGCCACACAACAGAAAGACACCCAACACCACAACAAAAACAAAAATTGTTACAAAAAAAAAACCCCACACAAAAATAAAAAGAACAAGAATCACTAAAAGCTCTTAAGGGAAATGTTAAAAATAAAAGAAATCAAAAATGAGGACAAAAAGAAAATTTGTTCTGCCAGCACTCGACCCCTCTTGAAGCTGTGCTCTTACTGTCTTATCAAGTGTAACAATCTGCTCAGCTGTCTTTGATGAGAACAGGAGTTCCCTGATTGAGCATTGTTCTCATTAGTTCTGTAGAGCTGACATGGCTTAACAGCTGCCGTCTAATGTCACACAGCAGTGTTAATTATTCCACATCATTAGTTAATTAGCAAATTGCTGGAACGTGATTAAGGGATTGATTGGATGGGAAAAGCTGAGAGCACAGGGACCGTCGAGAGGCAGGGCAATCCCATGACAAACACTCTTTGTATGTGGAGCG
This sequence comes from Remorina albescens, assembly GCA_034769265.1. Lineage (NCBI taxonomy): Eukaryota > Metazoa > Chordata > Actinopteri > Carangiformes > Echeneidae > Remorina > Remorina albescens. Next base: position 7,397,862 of record CM068493.1, read on the forward strand.
CACACACAAACTGCACAGAGCATAAGCAATGCTGCATGGCACGCAATGCCTGTGATAATGGAAGCCATGTTAGTGTGGATAGTGTGACTTTGTGCTTAGGTGGGTACTGTACATCAAACCATCAGGACTGCTCAGAAAGGGGAAAAGGGAACTTTTATCATGGCTCAAGAAACTTTTAGTCCATCCATGAGGAGTAACAATTACTTATTTGTTTATGGTTTACCAAAAAGTGTAAAAAATTATATTGCTATCAGTGAAATTGAACTTTCTTTCTTGTGTATTTTGCTTCTTATTGCGAATGGAAGTGCAGAGAGTCTTTAACTTTGACAGTGCAAAAGCGTGCTAAAAGACCAATTACATTTAATGGATTGTGAAAAGGCAACCTGATGAACTGGTAAATAACAGACCCACACAACCTATCAAAAGTGCATTATCAACAGAATATCAAGGTTTGATTTTTTAAAATCACAGCTAACACCAAATGCGACAGCGCTAGTTCATAAAAGTAAAGACCTACATATTCTTTTACTGCTGATATAGTTAACCAAAGTTCACTGTTACAAAGTTAACTGGAGAGAACAAAAGCCCTTTTCCTGAGGTCCTGTCATAGATATAATAGAAAAACACTGGTGGGGTTTCCTCATGAGATCAAAGTTGATGCAGTGAAGGAGTGAATCAAAAGATAGACCAAGGCAGTGGGGCAGTGAAACATTCATAGGAGAAAACAGCAGTTTCAGAAGACTGGAGGAAATATAGAAAAGGGCACAACAGGCAGCCTGTTGCTTACCAATGATAAAAGTGTAATATTTTATATTCAATCATTCATTCCTAACAGCATTTTCATTGATATAATATGAGCTGAAATATTGCATCTAGTTTTTCATCTGTTAGTTGATCTAGTTCTGTTTAGAGTTAGAGGTGCGGTTAATACCATTAATAACACCTAATGTTTTATCTAAGATCTACAAATCATTGGAGAACGGCAGACAGATACTACTACACAGCAAACCACCATTAATTTGCTTACTTTTTCAAGCTATCACTCCTTTGACATTGTTCATCATTCTTGAAACCACTTTGCGGTGTATTACAAGTGTCTACCCTCCTCCACTGTTTTAGAGTGTGACTATTTAGAGATGGCTCTCAGTGATGGATGTTCCTGGGGATCAGTTAGACTCATCATTTCATCCATAGAGGATGTATTGGGATGGAAAGCATCAGCACTGAATAGTTTTTAGTTCCATTGTCAGTAAAATGCAGTAGAGGTAAGCAATATGATCAAAATCTTTCATCACATAATACCTTGAATATCAATTTTCTTGGATTCAAAAAACACTGCAAAGACAACAGAACCAGAGATCAAACTCTGTCTTTCCTATTAAATGAATACCTCAAGTCAAGTCAATGTGCTTCTTGAGTACGTTCAGTTTTGCCTGAAAAATCTGTTTAATTTTTCATATTTGCAACACTGTCTGCATTGGCTTGATACAACCAATGAAAGAGGCTAAATAGGGAGAACAGTGCAGTGAAATTAGTAGAGTTGACAAATCCAACATCTTACGCACATATTGTCCAACACTATTAGAGTATAAGCTCTATACTAGATGTAGATGTAGATGCTCTTAAGGAGAAAAACTCTGGTGAGTTTGGTCCTCTTTGAGCAGGACAGAGTGATGAAATGAGGCTGAAAATGAAGTGCAGCTTATGAGGATTAAGGATGATGCGGAGGAAAGTTTAGAGCAGGGGTGATTGTGGTCATGTGAGGGAGGGGTAGGAGGACACACTGAGGATGGAGTCCTCACCATTCCTTGGGTAATAAGCCAGCTGTCTATGGGCAGCTCCTGATCTGCTGGGTTATCATCCCCTTTTACCCTCAGCTGAATCAACAACAGAACAACACCTTACACAAGAGAAGAAAGGTAGCAGGCCCCCACCACCGCATAGCATACAGTGCAGAGAGAGAGAGACAGAGGAGTAGTCAAATATGCAAGGGGCAATTTTCATTTACAGAGAAAAAAAATCAAGAAATGAAAGAAGATGGCGAAAAAGTGTCACTCAATAAAGATGAAAATGAGGGCAATAAAAGAAGGAAAAAAGCTTTTGAACTCCCACAAGTTGAAATACTGCAGGAGAAACAGGACTCCTATGGTATCTTTAAAAAAAAAGAAAAATGAGTGGTATGTGGAATCACCACTGTGTGCTTGCTTGTGTGTGCGCATGTGTGGCCATTTGAGTTTCAGAATCATCTGTGTACTTAGTGATAACAATGCAAATATATTGCAATGTGTGCTCAGATAGGGAGAATGGCTAAAACTATGTTGGTGCTAACACATGATTTCTGTGTTTGATTTTCTGTGCAAACTGTGAAGAACTGTCAAAAACTGCACTACAGAAGAACTGATGTCAGCTTTGCAAAACCTGACTGTAGTTTTTTTTTTTTAATTAACTATGAATATTTGCTGGTAAAAATGCAAGAAATTACAATTATTTTGATATAGTTCTGTGCGATAGTAGTCACATATGTGGAAACATTGGTATAATTACCTTTTTTTTTACATTTAAATTACGCTGTATGTCTTTGTATGTGTATTGTATGTCATTTAATAGGACTTTGAGTGTTTAATAAAGCTGAAGATGAGAGAACCTGACAATTCAGGATATTTTGCACCCATTTTAAGTACCTTTTCAACAAAATCATATCCATACTTCCCTAAACTGCTTTCAAAGTGTTTCAAAGATTTATTTTAGCTAGTGCTAAAGCTATTAAAAATAGTCAATACACCAACCTACAACCTATTTGGTCAAAGTTCAAGTATTACTGCACAGAGGACAAATATTACTGTAGAGAACGCAGCATTACCAATCACCACATGCAGGGAGTGACTAAGGGCTGAGGATAAAGTGGAACAGGACAACTTGTCCACCATGTAAAAAACACAGCATCGACACGCCATACACAGTATCAGTGAAAGCTGTATTAAACTGTATGCTTCTGTGTACTCACGCCTCCTGCGTTCTGCTGTCTCACATCCAAAGCTGAGGCCAAGCCACCCAGAGCCTGAGGGTCCTCATACTTTACACTGTGCAGAAAAGCAGATAAGATGTAGCAATGACACATCAAAATGAAAAACAATTACAAATTTTATAAGACAAAGGGTGTTTTGTGTTGGTTTTTATTTTTGGCCATATTAGCTGAACAGATGAGAGAGGAAATGAATTGCGACAATGGTTCCAGATTTATGATATTGTCAGAAACACCCATCTTCATTCAGCAATCATTGATCCCAACAACAGAGAAAAAGTAACGTGACTCAACCTAAATGTTCAAATTACAGTTAAAAGCAGCAAGATCTTGGCAGAGTAACTAATTAAATTTTTCATAATTCAATTATTCATTAATTAAATAATTCAAAAGAGGGAAGGAGGAAATATCTCAGTAAAGAGGATGTTGTAGAGGCATAGGTATACCATTAAGATCACAACTTGGAACAGATGGTTTAAAAGGGCTCAAGGGTGAATTTTATATTAAATATTAAAAAGGTGGTTATGAATAGCTATTTAATTAAAATAAATGACACTCTTGACAACAACATGAGAGGACCTGTGTTGCCCCAGAAGCTAATTGAAATCTAGACTCACTTTTTCCGTTGTTCAGCCAGAGAGCTACTCCTGGTCTGGGCAAACATGTCGAAGTCATCCTGGTTGCGGCCCGGTAGAGATGACAGAGCACCACTCACGCTGTCCGAACCTACGTCTGGAGTCAGATGGTGATAGAGAAGAAAATAGGAAGGGCAATGAAGATGCAAAAATGGAGAAAGAAAGATCATAATAAATTGAATGAAATAAGTAAAATAATGAATGCAATACCGATTTATAATTTTCACGATCACAGATTTGTCATTCTTCACATATCTCCTGTTCAGTACAGTTTGGCTGCCTCTACTCTACAAATTAAAGACTTGCAATATATCAATGTTTTACCCAGAATTCCACACCATACAGAGGCATCCTCAAGACCTAAGGGGAATTAGCAGTAGTAGCAGTGAATTATGTTGCAGGTCTTATTTTCCATTAGCACCCAGATTAGGAACTTTCTCTACACTTTGCTGCTTCTCTATCACCAGGTTTGTGGAGACAGGGAAGGATGGATGTTACAGCTGTGGTTAAAGTAAGTGTATCTGTATAGTCTATGGAATTTTGAAGCGAGGAGTATGAGCGTGTGATCAGCCTGTTTTTTCAGAGTAATTTGTCTATAATATTTTGCTATGAACTGTTTTTACCAAGGCCAGCCAGTGCAGTGGACAGTGACGCTGCAGCAGGGTTATGGGCTGGGGAAGCAGTGGCTCCAACAGAGGAGTGGGGCGGAGGGCTGGATGTGATCCTGGGCGTAACCACAGCAGGTGAGCCTGGGCCCAGGTCTATCAGGTTGTCCTCTGTGGCCTCATTCAACATCTTGGAGAGTACAGTGGAGTTCAGCCAGCAAATAAAGACTAAGGAATCTCATACTTTTGCTTAACAAATTACAGAGTGCTTGCTCTATGTAAACAAAGGACATAATTTGCGGCAACCAAAATTCATGAGACAATTTGTAATACATTGGGTGAGTAGTTGTGGTTTGGAGGCTACACAAAGGAACTGTACTGAGAGGTGAATAAACAGTTGCACAAGATGTGTGAGTTTGAGGGCAAAAAGGAGGGGGAATAGGATAACATATACACTATCTACCACAGTGATATTAATGTTGACGTCATATGGGTTAAAGCATTAACTCCATATAGAAGATGTGTGAACATTCATCACTGTTAATCCCCACACTCTGGCTTGGATTCAATGCAGTAGAGGTGTCATACTTGCCTCCATCAGCTAGCCACAACACAAACAGACAGAGCACACATAAAGATCAATAGAATGCAAACACAAACAGCTATGTGGGATGTAGTGAGAGATGCCTCCGTCCTCTGGCTATGACTGATACTGGCAAATGTACACTTTAAATAACAGATTGGAACTGGTTCTGCTTTGCTCATCCAGTCCTTCAAAATAAATAAATAAATAAATAAAAAATACACTTGCAAACAATCGTAACGCAGTGGATTGCATATGCTATTATAAAGCATAGCACATTGTAATTATGAATTTAGATTCCAACATAGTAAAAAAATAAGCACAATAAATGGCTATGTGGACTGATATTTGATGGAAACATCTCTCGTACTGTTCCGAATGCTAAAAAAATACCATAGGCATTAGAGCTGTTTTTAAAATGAAAACTATAAGAGAGTTGCTAAAAGCAAATGGAAGAGAAGAAATCCTAAGATAGAATTTTTGGTGTTTGATATCTGTGCTTTGCGTGCAGTGCTGCTATTGATGTTACTTACCCCATTGTTCTGTGCAGCTCTACCCGACCTGTACCTCTCATACCTGTGAACAGTTACAAAAACTTTTAAATGTCTAACCTCATGCTTTGTGAGGTTCAAATGCTTACAAATCTTTCATCTTCAAAATCCTCATGAAAGAGACATTTTAGCAGTTTAAAACCGCAGAAATTTTAAGATTGCCAAACAAAGTTGTGGTTAAGTAAATGTAAATGAAACCAATCAAGTCTCTGCCCCCATTTGCCACTACATTCTGTCTGACTGGTGGATGGTACCTCTCATAGCGGAGAAAAATGTTGTTGAGGTCGTCATTGACATGAAGCAGCTCCTCAGTCACTTCCTCATTGGAAACACGTGAAATCAGCTCAACCACTCTCTGCTGCATAGCTCTGCATGTCCTGTTCAGCTCCTTGATAGATTGGCACATCACACAGATGGATCAGTGGCTTGACAGATAAAACAACAGATGAAAAGAGAAACAAAGGCAAACATGACACTCCAGACACTCACACAAGATTTATGACTCAACTCTGCATTAACCAATAATTTTGTCAGACAAAATCGGATTTATATGACTGGATTTTGACAGTATAGGGGTAGAACTTTATACATGCGAAGTTTATTTCTTACAAGGTATTCAGTGGTGTGCAAATCAGTAGCAGTGTGCATTTCAGTAGCCAGTAGGGGAAAAAGATGCAACTTCACCATAACAACTGACTCAGGGTCCTTCAAACAAAGCCAGATCCTTGTAGCTGACAAAAATACCTGCAAGGATTTGGCCTTAGGAGATTGAACACCACATAAATTCCCCATACCACTGATTAATTGCCAATTCCAGGACTTTTACCCCAGTCAAAAAGCTCTTGAGAGGTAATGTCAGTTAAGCGTTCTAAAACTAAAACTGAAAACTAAAGATAACACTCCCCCTAGTGGCTAAAATTATCTTTGTAATTCTGTGTTAGAAAGCTTTCCATTCTCTGAATCATATACAGGGGGATTCACGCTGTTAAACTATAGCATCTGTTTATTATTGGAATTGTTTTAGAGTGTGGGTGTAATTGTGATGTTTTGAAGGACCTTTTTATCAAAAGACCATAAAACTGCTCCAAATCATTCCCTGATTTGGAATTCACCTGATGATTTAGCATTTTTAAAACCACACGAAATACATATCACAGCATCTCCATGAATTTGTATTTATGGGGTTGTTAACTAGGATGAAATATGCTGAGCCTTCTCAGACAGAACAAAAGCCAAAAGCTACATATATGTAGTTAAGATGGAGTAGATAATGTATTCTTCTAACCTGAAGCAGTTCTAGGTCAGAGGCATCTTCCTGACCAGGGACCATCTCTGTTAGCATCTCTGACATGACTTTGATGTTTCCTCTTACTATGTCCAGTTCACTACGCAGTCGGCCAATCTGAAAGCACAAGCAGTCAAGTGTCATTTCAGGCTTGTGCAGTGACAGATGTTCTTGACAGAAGCAGAGAGAATCGTTGTAATCTTCTGTAATCTTCTGAATCATATACAGAATGACTGAACTCTGGAAAAAGTTCCTTTGTGGTGAAATGGGCCACATAAACAACTGAAGCTAGCTTCACTTTACTTGTGCAGTGACACGTTACTATAACACAATCACCTGTTCAGGGGTTGCTGTAATGGGGCTGGGTATATTGGGGACCTGTGTGGCTGAGGCAGGGGCTGGGGCAGGTTTTGGAGCCCCGACAGCAGGTGATGCAGGGGCTAGGTACTTGATCATGGCTGGGTCCACCTCAGGTGTTCCCTGGGAGAAAAAGACAGCCCTTTACAATTTTGTAGAATGTATAGATAACTGTGAGAACATACACATGTTTATGTAGTTTGCACATTTATTTCTGCTCACTCTCTGTGGTGTGTGAATTGGAGACAAAGCGTCCAGGTCTGCCATTGGGAATTCAATCCCTTTCCTCTTCAGTTCCTCATAAATATGGACCACCCCAGTAAGATCGGGACTACTCCTGAAGGCATCAGCCCAGGCCTGCCGCAACACATAAACACAAACATTTAAAAAGTGTAATAAAAGGCCTGAACAGTCATTTTATCATTTCATTTCAAATCAATACTTCTTAAAATGTCTTGCGGAAATCCTTAACAAAAAGGAAAATGGTTTTCCTGTGTCGTGCCAGACACAGAAAGCTCACTGAGAAAAGTGCCTCACAGAGGAGTCTCCCTTGAGGTATTTTTCAACAAATCCCTATAAATATTTAGAGGACAGCAGGAAGAAAAAGAGAGAACACCACCTGTCGGCTGCACTAACTTCAGGTAAGTAGATAACAGCACCAGAGGCTGCAGTCTGTGGTACAACACCTGGGAGGTGGAGTGTGCAGCACATACACCTGGCAGCCCAGAGACAAAGACAAACTAAATATAAGCACTAAAGCAACAAAAAAACAGAAAAGGCTACAGTACCTGTATGAGTGACAGCACTTTGTCTTGTACGATAGTTGGAGGATTGGTTTTGGGAGAAATTATTTTGACCAAAACACCATCAATGAAGTCTCTATTAGCCACCTGGACATGAAACCTGTGACCACAGTTCTTTACACAGGTTTCCAATACCTGCAGAGAGAGAGAGAGAGAGAGGAATAAACTGAGATAGAAGCCTAGAAGGAAAGTTTGTCTGTGTGAGGCAGCAGAGAGAGGGAAGATTTTGCAAGCTGATCGTCACAAAACATCTCAGTCAGGTTGCTTTCATCACACAGGGGGCCTCTTAACTAGCAGAGATATCAAAGATGTGGGTGGATGAAAATTGAGCACACAGTTCAAATGGCTTGGCCGCTACAAAGAAAATGTAAGACAAGTAAAGTCAGACAAATCAAAACAGATCAGGCAGTGGCTGGACGAAAGGACACGTTGGAATAAAATAACCAAGAAAACAAGATCAAGTTTAATGCACGAGGCAACCTTTTAATGTTGCATACACACTGAAATGCAATAGCAAAATAGCACAACATGGCCCCCTGAGAATTACACCATAACAAAATGTTCCAAGGTGAAAAAGCCATTTTTGTGACACAACTCCCACTGACATGTCTAGTGAATTTAACACACTATACACAAAAAAATAATCAAGTTTAAAGTAAGACGCTTACCGTTAGTGCCAGCATCACTTCTCTGTAGTTCTTGTTGCCACTGAGTCTCTTTTTCAGTGCCCGCATAGCATCTTTTGGCCTAGAGGGAAACCACAGAGAAGATATAGCAGCATAGAACACCCCAGCTGAGAGTGGGCATAATGTCTTTGAGGGTTGTTTTGTTTTTTGTTTTTCTTCTTTATGATTTTCTGTGCCACAATAACACATGCCAGTCGGTCTGTCAATGTAGCTGTTTGACTAAGACAGAGAAGCATCGTCAAGCCATCTGTTTTTCTCTTTTCATGTGTGACTCTGTGTTTCTCCTGAGGCAAGTTCAAACCCATTCATGTCTAAACGTTCAGGTTAGCTTTCTGCTTCAAACAGCCTGTCATTTCACTGCACGTAATTTTCACAAATTTTAATGTCTATCTGTCTTCCATCTATCTAGAAATGGTTGGAGACAGAGTATAAAGTCTGATATATCGCTGCTGTGGACAGTGAGTCCCTAATTTGGCTTTAATGCTTCATTTTAGTTGCCTTGTGTTTTCTTTTTCATTTTATTTTAGATGGTGCATCTACTTTGTTTTATTTTGTTGCAGTACTTATAGAATGTTGCCATACTAGTAAAATTTGATATTTGCTCAAGTGAAAGTGGCGTGTGTAAATGCAACAGTCATCTTCATTTGCAGAATCTCAAGTCCAAGGAGCCAACCAGATAAGAATACACAAAGGATCTATGAACTTGCTGAAAATCTTGAAGACAACAACTTCTGTGTTCTGTGATGCTGTGTGTGATTGACACAGAGAGGGGCCCATGTCGTATGCCAACACAGTGAGTGTGGGTAGGCATTCTTCATGTCTACCCAAACTCATGAAGAGTGAATGAAGAATGCAAAATTTAGGGGAAAGTACTGAGGATTTTTTTTAAAGGCTTTCCCATGACATGAAATCTCCTGGAATCCAATCATAACTGAATTTCGTCACACTATCAACTGTCATTAATTTGCCCGTCTATAACTGACTGTTGACTGAAACGTTCTCTATAGGTTACATTAAGTTACAAGTGGCTTAATGTGTTATGGAAGAAAGTCACAAAAGGCTAAATTAATGAACAATACATTTCACTGTACATGAAAATTTCATGCTGCAGCGTCAAACCTAATCTGGAGTTGCTGTATTCTAAATAGAATTTGCGACATTTTTACCTATATATTATGAATTGTGTATGCAAACCAAGTAATTTTAATTCATTTCAATTTTGCATTTGTAGACTCAGTCCATAACAGCATTTTTCACTGTAGAAGAATTTCATTCATTCAATTATTCACTCCTTCATTCTGTCAGTGACACCTAATAAAGACAAAAGGCTTTATGCCAAGTGGTGTCTATTGCTAGCGCAAAGTTTTAAATATATTATTTGCTTGAGTTTTTTGGTCAGTCAGTGTGTGGTAAAACTAGTAAACTAGTTGTATAACCACTGTAAACTAGATGTTTAACCAGAAACACTTCTAGGACTAAAGACCCCAAATGTCAAGCAAAAAACTGATGACCTGAAATGCTTAAATACACATACATCATAACCCAACAATCAATAATTCCCTAAGGGTGCAGAACCTCACCCCTCATCTGTCTCATTGATGATGTCGCAGATTTCCATGTTGAGTGTCCAGTCCTCATTCTGCAAGCCTCCATCTGTGGCCCTCTCTGGAGGAAAACACAGAGTCCAACCAGCACTTAATAACATTTGAATTCATTGTAGGTTTCACTGTAGTACTACTTAAAATTTTTTCATACAAAAATGATATCTAAGAAGCTCCAACTAACAATTAACCAATGGTTTACATAACGTTACTAGTAACGTATTATTTGTCACTGTATGAACAATTTGAGCCATAACTAACTTCACTCAGCTGAATAAGTGAATATTTCTACAAGGAGAACTTGCCTTAAAATGTATATAATGTATGTCTTTATAAAATTTTATATTTAATATAAAACTAAATGAGCAATATTAAAAGTAAAATTAAATCATCTTGAAATTTTATTTTTTTGGGTCAGGATTAGGGTTAGAGTTAGAGAATTGGTTAAAAATAGTTGAAACATAGTAACACCAACTTCAAATCAGGGAAATAAGTCATAAAATGACCATGGATGGAACTGAAGAATGGACATAAACTAGAAGGTCTACTAAACCTTTTTACCAGAAATATAACAAAAACAGCAACCTGATGCCACAACATTTACTGAATGAAATGTCATCATGCAGGTGCAGCAACCAGGTTTGTTACAAAAGCCCTTCAGTCCTTTAGACAAAGGGATCAACTGGGAGCAACATTAGCATTTTAAATAAAAAAGCACCACCGGGAGCCAAGACCAGAAACTACTGAACCAGCCAATGTGAAACGTTGCTTCATTCTTGATTCCTTTAGCTCTCACAACCTTATTATCTCAGAGACTCGCAAGGAAGCCTTGTGCTATAAAATCATTACCCACCACCTGTTGCTCCAATGCCTCCAACTCCAGGAAATTAACTGACCAAGTCAAACAGTTAGAAAGTGGAAAGCTAAAATCTGAGGAGAAGGTGTAGCTGACTGTGGAGATGATGCGTATGTGTACTCAGTCATAACATATATATTAAATGAAAAACTGAAGCCACAGAGACCTGGTCTCCCCTTCACACTCCCACCTTCAATGTACTAACATTTTGGCAGGACATGTGATCCAGACACAGATAAGCTACAGAGATGAATTGGCACTGAAGTCATCAAAGCGTTCCTTGCTCATTCTCTTCCTTCCTCTCTTGTCCCCTGAATCCATCCATCATGTCTGCAAAGGCTGGCAGCTTTAGGGGTAGCAGTCATTTCATTTGGAATGAGCCTTTGTTTACAAAAAAAAAAAAAAAAAAAAGAGTTTCACCAAAGCAAGCTGGGACCAGATTCCTGTGGATGACACTCCATAGATTCTCATTAGATGAATCCTGAGCTTAGAAAGGAGGAGCTCTTCTTTCTGAAGCCCAGTGGCCCTGAGCAGGCTGTCATGCCCTGGCTAAGAGCCTCTCACTGGGCTATCAAGCCTTCCTTTTGGGAAGCTGGACAAGCCTCATAGCCATGACTTATTCATACTCCATTTCCCTCACTAATCAACCTGTCACAGACTGGGAAACCACCAAGAGACAGGAATGTCTGCCAAGAAATATTCTACCAAAACAGAGACATAAAGCGGATTTCAACATGAGCAGCATTTAAAAATAATGTGCTGCGTCTTAGCATGCAGCATATATGACTTCAGTTTCGAAGAATTAACCAGCCGCTTCCACGGGAACAACCCATTTAATCTCCTCAAGTGGATTGTCAGATTGAAGAAAGGGCAGAGAACAGGTGTCATAGGAGGGGGAAAGGAAAATCTGACCTCTCCATGTGAAATAAGATACAACGAACCTGAACAATCAGAGCCTTGCTAATGAAGTTGAATGCCTGCTGAGTGCATGCATTCGTGGTGGTGTGTCAACCTCCCTCAGCTCTGGAAATCGACACCACACAAGTGAACCAGTCAATCACATGGCTTTTCCAGTGGCAGGCTGTGCCACGCACTGGCAACAAAGCCACAAATCTCTGTCCCTCTCTGGCCCCATCTCTCCATGTTTAGTCCCTTTAAAACTCTTCCTTTCTCTACACAGTTTCCATTTGACCTTATCAATTCTTTATTTTTCCTCTTCCTTATGTCAGAATTAGCAGATCACTTGTGAAAGGTACATCATTTGGTGCATCATTCACCACCTCTTACCCCCTCTCTGTCACTTAGGAAATGAATAATGCCCTCATCTGCATTTCCAGGTCTCCTCTGTCTCTCATTGTGTCAGGTAAGTTGATCTTTCGCCCTGCTACTGTGGCACCTCTGCAACGTCCAAACAGGCAACTGGCTGTGCAGCTCTGCACAGTGCTGCAACACAATCATATGGTTCAACAGGGAAAATCCAAGCTATGCTGCATACAGCCCACTGCATGACATTGAAAAACCTCTGTGGAGTAAAATGGTAGAGACGATGCTCAAAGTTGGTGCCTGACACAGCACATATCAGTTGACTCCCTCACTTCACAGGACAGCCTTCGTCCCAGTTTCTATCCTGTTGTATCTATGAACTTGGTTAAAACACTGCATGATCTAGTTTAAAGAAAGTAGAGTGGGATCAGATCGAAACAGTTTGGAAATAAATAAATATGTAAGGAGTGATCTAACAGAACCAAAGATGGTGGTCCCTCTGTAAATGGGAGCAGAACAGGAATAAAACGGTGTATTATGGTAGGCAATATTCACTCATATCACTGAATCTTATTATTGTGGGACAGAGAATAGGGAAACACAAAACAAAAATCACCCGACTACGCCTTGGTATAATCAAGCAGGGGTTATTTTCAGGAGCTGTCACAGAAAAACTATCATCATCATCATTATCATTATAATAATCATCATCTGTGTTATCTTCTCATTATAAAGGCACATTGGGTTGGGAGACTGGTCAGGGTCAGAGGTCTGAGTCTCAACTCTAAGCACGTTTCAAACAACAGACAAGAAGCAAAATCGATCCAGCCACACCAAAGGGATGAGCTGTTTCCCATGTCATTCTTCTCCTGAAGACAAAGAACAAGCACCAGAGTGCACATTTAAACGCCACACACTCAGAGCACCCAGTCAGGTCAGCTATTGTTCATAAACTAAAGGAAATGCCGAACTTCAACACGCTTAAAGCTCTGCAACCCACTTAAAGCCATGACACTACACGCCCATGTCATTCCTCCTCATTCCGTTTAAACGCCCCTCTCCCCAAACAAACAAACAAGAAAAGAAAACAAAACTGCACTCTCATGTCAACACAAACGAGTACCTGATTTAGACAAAATGACTTTTGATTGTGGCGGACTAAGTTAGGTCGGTTAGCAGGCTAACATTAGCTACAAGCTTGATCCAACTAGATGACGTTTGTTGCGATGTTGCTGCATTGCTCGCTCTTTCCACTGGAGAAAGCTTCAGTAAGCCCCGGATAAAATAAAAACACTACGCCTAAATTCTTTTAGGACGAAGGAAGTTGTCACATCTCCAATGAATTATTTCAACGCTAACATACCAATACATTGGCCCACCGGAGTGCTGTACGGATTGCCAAGTAGGAACTCCATTTTGACAACAAACAATCCGCTCGGGAATGACAGAAACTGGGGCCCAGGCAGGTATTACCTAGTCCCGCCCTTTAAAGATTCTTATTGGTCAAAATATCCAAAGAACTCAATATGTATGGTTGGAACTAATGTCACTCATATTTAACCACTGAGGGTATGTTCAACAAACGTTCTTACACGTACAGGCATGTATTTCCTTTGTAGTTCAAAATACTGTGTTTAAATTTACTTATCAGTACAAAGAGTCCAATCTTTTGTACTAAAAAAATATATTTATTAAGTGTAACCTATATACATATGGATAATTACCGACTACATAGCGCACTCGTCGAAAGTTATGACGGAATGACTTCATCGTTCTTGAACACAGCTTAAAGGCAGCCAGTTGCTATGTAACGGTGTGTAAACACCTTACACCGCTATAAAGCTGTTCAACTTGTAACGACTTTTTAACAATAAGTTATCGTTGGACAATAGCGTATATTGTTATTTTCCCTTACTTCACCGTTCAGGCTACGATCATCTTTAAGAAAATAAGGGAGTTTCCGAGGATCGAGGGGTGTTCACTGAAGAATGGCGAGACGTTCGGTGAAACCTGTAGCCGTTTTTATGGATGAGGCGATGCTTGCAAAGGCAGCTAATAGGCAAAACTCGCATAATAAGGGCGAGGAGATACACTTCAGTCAAGTCTTTCAAATACGATTGGTATACAGAAGTGAGGAAAATTACAGAATTACTGATCAGTACATAAATATGTATTGTGTTCAGGTACGTGAGAGGTCATTTCTCCACAGACATCCTGAACATCGACAACTTATGGGACTACACATCCCTGACCAGGCTTGATCTGAACAACAACATGATAAAGATTATTGACGGTTTGGACCATCTGATTCATCTGAAATGGCTCAGTAAGATGACGCTTTGTAATTACAGAGTCATCATAACTGTATTGACAAACTATTACAAAACATTGTGGAATAAATCCCAAGTAAGAAAAGTCTTTCTGAATGTATCTTTTAGACCTGTCTTTCAACCGGATAGAGAAAATTGAAGGTCTCCAGTCTCTACAGAAACTTGGTTTGCTGAATTTGTCCAACAACAGAATCTCTGTCATTGAAAACATGGACAAACTTGAGAAACTCACTAATTTCTCAATTGCACACAATCTCCTCCAACAGCTGGATAATGTAAAACAAGCTTATGAAATAAGTCACATATTAAATATGCATGTGCATTTGTATTGCATGTTTTATATAACATTTGTTTACTGTAATTTCATAATGTAACATTATCGAATGTTTTTGAATTCTTATTCAAATTCATTTCAAAGGTGTGCTATCTTAGGCAATTTAAGGATCTCTTCTCCCTCAACTTATTTGGAAATCCTCTCTGTGAGGAAGACGATTACATGCTTTTTATTGCTGGCTACCTTCCAAACCTGATGAGCCTAGACAGCAGACTAATTCATCAGGAGACAGTAAGTATAAAGATGATGTGCTTTAATTGTAATCACGTAGAAAACATCTCTAGCCTGTTTGAAAATGTTCATTATGAGTATTCATAACTTGTCATGTTGATTTTGTGTAACTAAAATATGCATGTTCATGTGCAGAAAAACGAAGCATCAATCAAATACCATTATGCTATTGAGAAAATAAAACATGAAGAGCTGCAGCTGCAACAGGCTCATGATGCTGAACAAAGAGAGAGAGCTGAACGTCAATTACACAGAGTAATGTAAAGTTTTTCATTTGGTAACACAGACATTGCCCACTGGCCTCTCAAGCTTGAAATGGATATGGAGTATGCCAATTCAGCTTGTTTTTTCTACAGGATGCCTTTGTGGAGTTCCTAAATGGCTCTTATTTCTTGAAGAGCTTGCTCAAAGATGATCCAGAGGCAGAGACTCTACACTGCGTGACAGGCGTGACTGACCTGCTTCAAAAATATCCTTTGATTCTTGGCTTTCTCATTATTGCAGGTGTATTAATGACATATAAATCATATAAACTGGGGACCGGGCCCTCGAATTCCTTGACTCTGCCCTTACATTTGAGCACCAAATGGTGGATCTGTGTACACGGTTGTTTGAAATAGGCTTGACTGAGCATGAACGACGCAAGACAGAAGTGAATTCTTTCTTCAGTGGATTAAATAAAACTTTTACATTCTACCAGCAGGAAGCATTACAGATACTGGCAAACGTTGACCAGCAACACAGGGAGGTGGGCAGGAAAAAATTTAATCATATGCTCAGCAAACATGTGAAGTCAGTAAACTTGCTACTGCGATCAGTCATGGAAACTCTCCTGTTTACACCTTTCTAGAGGATTGTACAGTTGCAGCAGTCATCGGACCCAGTCGTGCTGAAGGTCAATATCAACCATTGTAATGATGAAATCAGCAAGTTCAGTGACAGACTCATGTCACTGGAGTTTCAGATGGGCAGGCAGTTAGAGGTATGTCTGTGTATGAATATGTATGTGCATATAAATCTTTGTATATTTCGAAAAATTGAGTTGGAATTGAATCATGTCTTGTTTAACGAATTGTAACAAATCAAAATAAGCAAAACACAAAAAAAATTTTCTTCCCTTTTTTAAATTCAGGCTATCATCAAAAAGTTGGACTACAACATCTCAGAAATGGTCAGCAATTTTACTGAAACTGTGCAAGAGATATATCCTTTCTCATAAAATGATCAGGATACATCTTAATACAATGTCAGATTGACCCGCAAGACTATATTGCAAAGTGACCTCTGTCTAGGTTTATTGAGTTTCACTGCTAATCTTGCCTATTTTTTGTTAATATTGCGAGGATAAAATCTTTGACCCAATCATACATTTGCCCAGTGCCGTGATCTGGAGGATAATTATTATCTCAACATGCAAAAAATTGCTGTGGAAACTCTGGAGAAAGTGGCAAAGGACGACCTGGAAGAGGACATACCAGATGATGTTAAAATAGTAAGTATCTCTTCTAGACTGACGTGGCTGCCTAAAAGATGGGATTAGACTGGGCTTTCTGTAGTGTGGACTATTATGGCCTTGTATGTTGATGACAACTTTGGCTCTGATCAATTTCAGAGGAGACAAAGCATGAATATGTACTGTGCAAATCTTAGCATCACAGGTTGGGTAATGTGAAGACATTTCATTAGCAGTGGGCAGACTCCTCAGACTCACACCTGAGTTCTGTCTTTGTGCAGCTATTCACAGACAAAGACGCGGTGATGGACGCACTGACCACCAGCCATGATAACCACTTGCTCAAGATCTATAACCGAGAGACTCAGCTCGTTACAAGTGTCAATGCCTGGAAAGCTGCGACCATTGAAGGGGTAGGGAGTGGAAATGGCTTTACAGCAAACGTCACATTTTTTGTTGTACAATGTCCAACCTCTACTCCATATACCCCAGGTCTTATTTATTGTTTGTTTTTGTCTTCATGTGTTATTACAGATTCAAGAGGCGCAGTTTAAGCAGAGTCGTGTGCGCATCCAGGACACACTTAGATATGCAGATTATTTGAAGGAGCAGGTGGAGAAGTTTCAGTAACACAATGAAATAAAGAAACGTGGAAGAGGGAAGAGGACATTTTTCTGAAACTGTCACAAATTTCCCCCTCCAAGATAAAGTCATAGTCAGTCGTTTTCTGTATTTGTTCATATTTTAGAAATAAACTTACCTCTTATTAATATTATATAAACCTATAAACCTTAAAGCAAATATATTGTTGCAAAAAGAAATAATTAGAATAATCACCTGTAAACTTTAAGCTGTTTGAAAAATTATTAAATAAACAAATGTGTGAACAAAATGCTCCGAATAAATTATGCAAATTATGTGATGACGTCAGACAGCGATTTTTAGGACAGCCAATGGCGACTTTCCTTACTGAGGAGTCGGCCACGGTGGTAAGGGAAGCCGGACTCTCCAAAGGGATGCTGTAGTCCTGAGGAGCCAGGTCCTCCGACAGCCCACACGCTGGCTGAAGTTTGGAGTCGGGGGGATATTTGCGCGGCTGGCAGACCGTCCGGTGTCAGTGTCCCTGCTCTCTCCAGCTGTGCTGCGCTGTGCTCGGTCGCAGAGTTCATGACGGTTGCTGACGGTGACACTTTAGCGCTCATCATGCCCGTCCGAGCAGAGTGCTGCAGCGCCCCGAGCTCGGCCTGCTCATCCCCGGCCTCTCTTGTTCCGCCTGCCCCGATCAACACCTTCCAGCCGGGGGTGGCCACCTCGCTGCTGTACAGCGGAGCACAGTTTCGGGGTTACCAGAAAAGCAAAGGCAACGCTTACGACGTTGAGGTTGTTCTGCAGGTAAAAACATGCCATTGCAGTGCATTAACTCTGCTTTATTTTAATAGTAGTTTATTTAATTTTCATATGTTAAGTCAGCAGATTTATAGCTGTAGTTGCTAACTTAGCTGTTAGCTCCATTAGCTGTTTTTGCTGTCAAACACTAACACACCGACCCAGTTTGGAGCCAGTAGAAGTGACTGTGTTTCTACTTTTGGACATTTTACACTCGGACTAATTTTCAGTAATGGCCGTTTTCTAACTTGCAGCACACACACACACACAATATCTAAGTATTAGCATTAGCATTTTGTGCGAATAGCTTCTTAAATGAATGAAATGATCCCTGTCACCAGACCTACTAAGAATAAATGACTACCTGTTTGCTGACACATAATGTTTGTCTCTGTTCATCCCACACTGCTGCCATTTCCATCCGACACAAATAATGAGGAGACTTTCTTTTTTTTTTTTTTTTTTGCTTGAGTGCTTGTGATCTCAGACTTTTAAGTGTTATGTTAAATCTGTGTTGAGCAGCATGTGACTGTGGAGGACTCCTACTTGTGTGGATATCTGAAGATCAAAGGCCTTACAGAGGTGAGCTTTGAAACTAGGTCAAATGTTGTTCGACTGAACTTTCTGCTGTCAAAAACTATGCACAAACTAGTTTAAACGGTTGATGCTGTTTAAGCAAGTAGAAACTGGTTTCCTCTTGTGTGATCCTGGCTGAACAAAGATTAGATGTTGGTAATTGGGGGAGGGGGGGCATTAGTTTTATCCCTCTTCTGCAGACTCTAGTCCTTAGCTTTAAGTGTGTCAACTGTATACCCATTACATTATGCAACATATGCATGTGGAAAGGTCAGCAGGTTCCTGGGGAAGATTTTGGCTGTGGCACAGTGGAGTGAAAGATGAGAAGGCAGTTTGGTTCTGTGTCACTGTGTAAGAGATCAATTATGTTTGAACTGACATGATGTTTATGACAGTTAACAGGGCAGTAAATCTACATGCACACCCTGGTATCAAGAGATATTAACAACACGGGAAGAAGGATACTGCATCTTAAGGGTTGCATCACAGTTACTGTAATTGTTGTGGCTGCAAAGTGATGGACTAACTGGGTGTTTGATTCAATATGATTAGCACTGAAGTTTGGCGAAGCATTGACCATCAGCACTAATCTTTTTTAAATATTGTTTTTGACTTGATTCTATTTCTGACAGGAATATCCCACTCTCACAACATTCTTTGCTGGTGAAATCATCAGCCGCAAGAGGCCTTTTTTAACTAGAAAGTGGGACGCAGATGAGGATGTAGACAGAAAGCACTGGGTATGTTCTTTGTTGTGTTCCTTTTTGTTTTTTGGAGATTTGGTTTTTAAAAATTAATCACAGAAGAGAATTAAGAATTTGATCAGTCTAATGTATCAGCACAGGCATGGTGCAACAGTATTTGCGCATTCATTGGTGTAGCATTCGTAGCCAATGAAATTGTCTGCGGTTGGTGAGCAACCAAGCCCAGACAATAACTTTCTGTATGATGTTAAGAACACATGAAACATCTAGCCTGTTCACTGTAATTTTGTAAAGTAATTCAATTGTTTGGCTCCCTTTTGATTGACAATAGATGGAGCAATACTTATCATTATTATATTTATTAAAATCAAATGGATGCCTTTTTTATGTACAAGTAATGCTTTATAATGATGATTAACATACCTTTAAGAAAATTAATCTTTTCAGTCTTGTTGCAGTTCTCTTCAGTTTCTGTTCTCTCACCAGTATTTATTGTATTCTCAACTAGTGCAAGTTTCAGCCTTTTTACAAATATGCCAAAAGCTTCAACTCAGATGACTTTGAGTATGACGCACTGGACAGTAGTGATTATGTCTTCATGAGGTGGAAGGTTAGTACAAAATCTTACTGTCACACCTCTGTCTCAGCTCTCTTGTGTGTTTATTTTAATATAACCTCTTCTCTTTCCTGTTCCCTTAGGAGCAGTTTCTAGTTCCAGACCACACTATCAAAGATATCAGTGGCGCGTCCTTTGCAGGCTTCTACTACATCTGTTTCCAGAAGTCTACAGCCACTATCGAGGGCTATTATTACCATAGGAGCTCTGAATGGTAACTACCCCAACTGTTTGTACCTCTTCAACATTACAAGCCAAATCCATTTAATAAAAGAGCACTTTCCATATTTCTTATGCATTTTTGTTTGTTGTTTTGTTGTCTGTTTGTTTTTTAATTTGAATCTCCAGGTACCAGTCACTAAACCTGAACCACGTTCAAGAGCACAGTATGCCCATTTATGAATTTCGGTGACACAAACATGCAGGATTATCGGGTGAAGTATGGGACAGTTCATGCTGCGCTGTGTTTAAATGGGACGGGAAGGACGGAGGAGCCCCTTAATGCCAAGAATGGCTGTGACCTGTTTTCCTCACTGTGGGGAAATAAATATTCCTCTGATGGAAAGAAGGCACAGTGAGACAGAAGACCTGAAAGGAAGCCAGATCGACAGTTCTCACAGTTCATGTAGAACTAATGTTTGGTTCAGATTTCATTTTTAATTTGTCCTTTTTTTTTTGCCTGTTTTTATTTCAATAATGTGCAGCTGATTTTTTTTGGTGCTTTGGCAACCTCTGTCTCCAAGTAACTGGACATCCAAACAAGCTCCAGGTTTCTTCAGGGGAGACACTAAAAAATAGCTGCCTTCTAGTTGAGAAATGTAAACAAAAGAGTATTAAGTTGTCAGAAGTTTTTTTTCCGTAAGGATTTTTTTTTTTTTTTGCAGAGCGTCTTTGAAATATTGCTTTGACGCACCTTAGTGATAAATGCAGAGTGTGATGTAGGAGTCTTGCCACAAGGTTTCATTGTTAGCAATGATGAGCAGTGATCCACTCTATAAGACACAGTTGTGGACTGTTGATTGTGGTGGTATATATTAGAAATTTTCACTAATACCCAATCGTTTCCAAGCTGCTATATTTTTCAAAAATCCTCCAACAAAAAGTCTGTTAATGGCTTCACTTTGACTTTTCTCTATGCAAGCCAAAGGATTGAATGGTTTCTTACACCTCCTAACTTATTGTTTTATTTTCACATTGTTGCTCTTCCAGACTGATTATATTTATTTTTTTAATCTAGAGGGAAATTAATAGTACAATTATGAATGATGGGGGGGGATAAGGAAGATTATTTAATTGCAATGACCAGCATTTGAAGCTCAGATGTGTGACAGCACCCTCTAATCGTGTTTATTCTGAAACTTACAGGTTTCCAGAATTTTGGTCATGTTAAAGTTGGACCAGAAGATTATCTTAGAGATCTCATGTGTGGCTTGAGTGACTGGAGGCTGAGTCTTTTGATATACTCCAAGTTTTGTTTTGACAGTTTCTTTCCACGCATGGTCACTTTAATCTGTCCTACATCGTTTCCATGAGTACAAAAAGTGAAAATGTGGATGTGTCTGTTTATTTTATTAATTTTTATTCTTTTTTTTTTGTGTTAGTGAGAAAAAGTGTTTGAGGCAGAATAAATCCTCCTTGATGCTTTAGGGAAAACCTGCTGCCTTACCATTTCAAACGTTTGTAAAGCTTTTTGTATGTGTGTAACAAAAGGTTGGTTCCATTTTATTTGAAAGAAATCATGGAAGTGTGTTTGAGAGGAGTTGTGCTTTTCATCAACCCCTGATGATTGACTAAATTTGTGATGTAAAAGTCCTCTGATGGAGAGAGCATGTACACCGCCTGCCTCTTGGGTGGTTGTGGAAATGCTTTTTAGTACTGTTAAGCTCAATACGTTGACTGAAGATGTTGCAATCCAAACGACTTCAAATTAACTTTTTTTTGGTTATCCTTCATATAATAGAGACATTTACAAATGAAATGTGCAATGTAAGAAACTATTGTTTGTTGGGGAGTGTGTCTATAAAAGGCAAGTGATTGATTGTACCAGATTCAAAGGATCAGTTTAAGATGATGTAAGATAAAGCTATGAATGTAATGAGTGAGGAGATATAAAGAGAACTATTTGTATTTTCATGTTGTTCCTTTATTCATTTCTTTAAATTACACCAAGCTCTACAAAAGAAAATTCTGCCAATCCTCGTAAAGTTTTTAAGAGCCCAAAGATTTTGACCAACACTAGATGTCACTAGTGAACCATGAACATGAAATGTTCATGTCCTTTTTCCATTTCAGTGTAGCTGCTGTGGGAGGGACAAAAATGGCAAAGATAATTTTTGTTGGAGTTTCAGGTCAAATTCACATGAAACAGCAGTTTGTGTGCTGTGTAGGAAAAAAAAGTATGTTTTTTAATCATGTTTGTATTGTTAGATGTTAACAGGAACCCTAAGACAAAGTTTTCTGTAAGTGGCCAGCCAATGGCAGTTTTACTTTTCAATGTTTAGCTAAAAAAGAAAAACAATGGAAATCATTTATCAATTATCATCAAATCAACCCCACTTCAGATACACAATTCCATAACAAAATGAATGACTGATCAATAAATGTGGCTGGTGTTTGGCGTACGTGCTACAGCTAAAGATGCCTTGCTCAATATCAGAAATTCATGACATGACATGAAGATTTTGGTCACAGTCAAGTGAATGTGATCATTTACAGTGTGTAATTTGAGCTTTGTCTTCTTTCTTGTTTTTCTAGTTTGCTCGGTGCAAATGCATCCCTGATTGGAAGTTTTAGTTGGGACCTTTCAGGTAACTGGAAGGGAAAATGAATTTTGAAATGTATTGTTTTTTAGATTGGTCCCTGACATTTAAATACAATACACAAATCTATGTCATCTGAGATATATACAATTCCTATTTTGTATCTCGTGTTCCCGCCAACTACAATTTCACAATAACCTTCCCCAGTACATCCAGAAGGTGTGGGGAGACCCCAGAACTCCTGACATCACTCTTTTTCCTCACAAAATATTTATTCTCTTCCCCATTTACTACATAGTCTTTTCTTATCCATTTATTTCTTTATATGCCCCTTTATTTTCTATCTTATGAGGTTTAGGGTCCATCATTTAATGTTGTTTCTAACATTAAATTATAGATATGCTAAATATATATTTTACAAAATGAAACGTTTTAAAAGTATTTTCTACTTAACACAAAACTATCTCTCTTGTTATGTAGGGAAGAGTCAACACTGAATGTGATTAACCTGAAGGAATGGGAACTACATAAATAAATGAATTGAAATATCTCTGTGGTGTTTTTTTTTCTGTGTATATTTATATAAGCTTACCATGAGCTCTTAATAATTAATAGGTCTATTTAGGCCTAAATTCCTTCACAATCACTATGTGAACTGCAATGTTCCTTTGGCAGGTAACAAACATAAACCTGTTTGCGGTGCAGCTGCCATGTTACAATACTATTATTAGCAATGCTGGAATTTCCTGACACTGACGTGTAGACTTGTACACCTGAGTGTGGGTCTGTCACTCATAGAGCCACACCTGCACAAGAGCTGGGTATATAAAGTGGCCCTGTAGAGCATCTCTGCTCCAGTCTCAGTCCAGATCACGGCTGACAGGACAGTGCTGAAGACCCCAATCCAGACTCTAGCAAGCCGGATCATGGAGCGGTATCCTCACAGTGTGCGTCTGATCGGAGTGATGCACAAGGACAAGAGCAAAGTAAGCTCAAATGGATTGATTTCTTTATGCAGAGGTTTGTGCTTTTCTGCAGTGTGATCACCATCTGCATCTTCTCCATCCAGATGTATGTGACCTCCGTGCTTTGGTCTGACCAGAGTGATGTTGTAGTTTACAGAACTTTACGGGATTTCAAGAAATTGCACGTGAGTATGAAACATTTGTCTAATTCAGATGGGGACTGAGATTCCTTTAAAAAAAAAGAAAGAAAGAAAGAAAGAAATTTCTAATTCAAATTGCTCCTTATAGAAACAAATGAAGAAAGCATTTCCGACAGCGAGTAGGGGGAGAAAATCCAACAGAATCATCCCCAAATTTCAAGGCAAGCGCAAGTGATTTCCAGCTGCAGTTTGTGTAGACAACAACAGAACAACAAGCTGACTTTGTGTGACTTTGTCCCCCCCAGTCAGGAGGGCGAAGCAGGGCGGACAAAGGAAGGGCCCCACCAAATCACTTGGGCGCCTCAAATCCTTGCAGAAATACTGTAACGAGCTTTTGAGCTGCGACCCAAGGGTCACACAGTCTGCAGAGCTGATTCAGTTTTTCCAGCCAAAAGACCAGGACTTGCAGCCGGAATTCTCTAAGAACAGGTAACCTATAATCCAACAGTTTTGCTTGGGGATGCAATATGAGGGCCACATTCTTACCAACCCTGCAGCTCATGATTGAAAAAAGCAAAAATAAATTATAGCAAAATTTGTACTTTTTTCCCTCAGTAAGAATCATATATGCAGCTATTGAGAGAAGAGAGAAGAATTGAAACATGACAAATAGTCAAATAATACAACTTAAGTTAGAGCCTTGCAAGTGCATGAATTTGGACTGCTAAAATAGTATCTGTGACCAGAGCTTTTCAAAGAAAGCCAAAAAGACCAAAAACCAACTCAGAAAGTCACCTGACACCACCAAAGATGCAAAGATGAAAAGGAAAACAGGGCACATGCATAAAAACAAGTTCTTCTAGCTCTACATACCTCACCATTCACCTGCATATCTCTTCCTCAGCATTATGATAATGCCTTCAGATGATGATCTCAAGACAGGACAAGCAGATAATGTGACACAGCCATTTATCACAGAGACATACAGATGTGTGGCACCCTACGAGACCAAAGACACCAGGAACAAACCATTCAAAGTGGTACTGGATGAAAAAGTGGATGTACTCATCAAAGACAAAGCAGGTGACTAAACAGACTTCGATCAGTCTCATGTTAATGGTTGTAATGGAATCAAAAATACACACTAGGATGAGATTAATGTGGGTTTCCTTTGGTTCAGGATGGTGGCTTGTGGAGAATGATAATAAACAAATGGCCTGGTTCCCCGCCCCCTACTTGCAGCGGCTATGTGATGATGATGATGAGGATGAAGATTACACAGATGGGGCAACTGGAAAAGGTACATGCATGTATACAGTTTGTTGTACCCACTCAAAAAACACAACAGTGCATACAGTTGTTTAATGTTCCATCAACACCTTTTGATCTTTGTTGGTTCATGTCAGTCACACTATGTGTTAAAGTCTTTCTTTTCACTCTCAGGAACACTGTGCACTGCAATCAAGAACTACAAAGCCACCAAAGATGATGAGATATCTGTAAACATCGGCGTGGTGGTGGAGGTCCTGCAGAAGTCTGACAATGGTTGGTGGTTTATCAGGTATGTTTTTCATCTTCGATTTGCAGAGGAGGGTACAACAGAGACACTGGTGACTGTCAGAACCAGAAGGGAGGGATGATTGAAAATAAATAGGACAATGATGGAAGTGACAAAATAGTAGATATGAGGTAAAGGACAAAGACATTCATCAGTCAGGGTCAGTCTAACCAAGATCAATTATCAACTGAATAGACCAGTGTTTTTCCTCATATTGACTTTACATCTGTGTCTGAGGTTCCCAGAGAGCTGAAGTCTATAACTAAGAACCAGTAAAAATCTAATAAACCAATAAAAATCCAGGTTGTCAACCCTGCATTCTTTTTCCCCTCAACAGGTACAATGGTAAAGCAGGTTATATTCCTTCCATGTACCTGCAGCCCTCTAACTATCCTCACATCCGCATGACAGCCAACAATCAAGATCGTAGCACCTCCTACCAGCTCACAGTCCCCTCCTCCACCCTGAAACAGTCCCAGCAGCTCAGCCTCTCCCAGGGGAACCTGCTACAAGCTCCCCCTGTCAGGTCTTACTCTCCTAGCCCGCTCCAACAAAACACCAAGCAGAAGTCGCATTCTCTTGACATCCTATCTGAGCGACCTTCTACTCAGTCTGTACAGAGAACTCCCGACACCAATGTTGCCACACCTGCCACTCCACATGACACTCCCCTGCCCACCATCATGGTGGTCATGGAAGGTGATGCGAAAGAACAGAGCAGGAACGAGAGATCAGAAAGCATAGAGAGCTTTGGGAGCAGCGACAGCGACTTCAGTAACTTCAGCGATGACCTCATGTCCTCCTCAGCAAGCTCATCCCTAAACCTGAGCTACAGGGCCAACAACGAACAAATCCGCCTCAGCCGTACACCTCCACCTATGATCAACAACCGCCTCAGCCCAACAATGGAATCAGAGGGGAAAATGATCCCCAGCGTTTCTGATCCCAGCCTCTACAAGGGGCCCACCACACCGAAGGTGCCGCCAAGGCCGCAGGCTCAGGAGATCCTCACCCGCTGTAGCACTATCACCCGCAAGAATGCAGCCAGAGGCGGTGCGTCACCCACTCCTAATGAGATCCTGGGTCGATGAGGGTCATGTTAACACCAATGTTTATTATTAATGCTGAAGGAACAGTGTGCAGGATGTAGTGGTGTCTAGCTTTGAGGAGACCAAAGGTGAAAAGCCCCTTTAGAGTCAGAGCTCGGTTTGTCTGCTCTGGGCTACTGTAGGAACATGGAAGACAGCCCAACCTCTATCCGAATGTGGTTCAATAATGTGCAGTTAGTTTTTATGTGATTAAGTTCTCATGTTTACATTCATAAAAATAACTAGTAACTGTTTTGATTATGTGCCTTGAGAGGAATATATAAGTGGAAATCAGCCATCTCTGCCCTTTTAATGAATAGAAAAATGTTTTCTTTCTATTTCAAGCTTATCTGTCATTTATAATGTGCATGTTTACAACTAAATCTTCTAACTTCTAGATGTGATTAGATGATTAACCAAGACACACTGACTATGCATTATTCACTTCTATACTATCTGTTCTGAATTGTGATTTATTTTCCATACTGGAAAATGTGTTGTGCCTTTTATGCATCTTTACTGTGTCAAGTGTGCAATGTAATTTTTCGCTGTAACCGCAGAGAAAGTAAATGCATTTGTATGAAATGCCAGTGTGTGTGTGTTGGCAGGTCTGTTGTTTGCTCTTGTAGCCTGTTTATAGAAACCAAATTGAACAATGGGACCTAAGTAATTACACCGAGTACACACCCAAAATGAGATTAAATGTAAAATCAGGGTATTGTCATTTGTAAGAGAAGCTTAGAAGCTTAGAAGTTTACAACTATAAACATAAAATGGATTGAGTTTAAAAAACACGTGTTTCACTCGATCTTTGCGAAAATATGACAAAATCTTACTGAAGCTCAAAACATGCAGCCCTACAAAGATATTAACTATTTCCACTAAGACAGCAGTCTTATTTCTATTATCATTATCAATATTATTTTTTAAATGCAGTTACTCAGCATGTGAATGACAGCATGGTTAAAAGATTCTTCTGCAAATTAGATGTCATATTGTAACACAAAACACAAGTCATTTTAGCTGTTTTTTTGATCAGAAGGAACACATTTTTTATTTTATAAACTATTTTTGTCATTACATAAAAAAAAAAAAAAGCATGGTAATATAAGAAACATTTTGTGATGTGGAGCCTGTATGCAAGGTTACAGAACCAGACAATGTATCCTGGTGTTAGCTGAAGGATGATAAACCGAGCTTGAACCTGTTTTTACATTCATCTACTTTTTCACCTTTCACATCTCAACCTCCTTTCTGTCAGTTTTGATTGAGGAAACCAGGAAAGAGAGGCGTGTTATCTGTATTATCTGTATCACACGTTCAGTGTGTCATGGCAGCTAATGGTCCGAGATAAGAGAACCTCCTGAATAATTTTGTTTGTCTTCAGGAGTGACTCATCTGTGTTTTGCTTGGTGATCCCTGTCAGCTGACAAATGTCTGGCATTGAGGAGGAGGAGAAACTGGGAGAGATTTCACTCTTTTAGTTTGATCATTTTTATTTTCCTCCATATCTTCATCCTCTGAACTCTCCTCACTTTCAGAATGGTGGTCACCATTTGTTGGGGCACTCTCACCGTTTTTTAGCCTACTGTTGTTTGTGGAGGCTTTCTTGGTGACACTAACCTCCTCCTCCTCCTCCTCCTCCTCTTCCTCCACCGCAGGTAAATTTGCATCTTCGTCTTGTCCACTATCACTGTCATTCCCACCATCTTGCCACTTCTTGCCGCTGCTCTTTAGTTTCTCTTTGTCGATTATGAGGAAAGGTTGGGCTTCTGTAAGAGGAGTGGTGTCCATTTCTTCGTCTTGGCCCATGCTACAGATATCACAGAGTGCATCAGTTTCAGGAAATGCAAAGCACACCTATTTACAGTTTAATCTGGCAAGATCTCACCTTTTGAAACAAAGCTTCATTCAGAAAAGAAGACAGAAAATGTGGCTGCATGTCTGGTTTAAGGCTAAGAATGCTACTCTATAGCCAAGAATACCATCTAATTGTCTTCCTAGATTCCAGCGTTCACCTTGAATAATCAAATCTTCATGGTGCATTTGACCCACAATCTGTATTGTGTCTTTTTACGGGGAACAAACCCCTAGGCAAGGTCTTTGGTGAGTTGATGAGTTTGAGCCATTGCACTAAGACTCTCACCTGGATGGTGCTCCAGCCACTCTCATTGTCTGCCACATGTAGTTCAGAAACATGGACGCCTGTAGCAAATGTCCAATCCTCTGCATGTGTCTCTCTGTGAGAGGCAGAAGAGGAATCGGTCATTACAGGATCATGCAGCTTTTTAAAGATGGAAAATATGTGTAACATTCCTGAGACATACCCATCTCTCCAAAATAAAACCTCATCTCCCAAAAATTAGACGAGCAGATGTAACATGTCTTAAAACCTGTGTCTTCATCAGATCATTAATATACCAGCTTTTAGAGTTCACATGCAGTGGTTCTACGGCAGTCTCTCATCTTATTATTCTTTGTATTGTATTATGGTTTTTTTTTCTATTTCACTATAGTCAATCAATAAATTTCTAAAGCTTGGGGATTTGTTTGGAGTTTTCTTTTAATACACAAATGCACAATGTGTGTATTTTACAATGTTTTGGGTATATACTATGGATAGAAGCGACACAAATAGCCATCATTGCCTCCTCGGTGCAACATTATTTGTTTCTCCTTGAGACATTCATAAAAGACTTCCCCAGTTTGGGATCAATAAATTAAATCTTTCTATGTCTAAGCAAATATATCTCCACCCACCTGTATATGGGATGAGACCCTCCAGGTGTGTTCGGGCGCCCTGGTACTGCAGCAGCTCCTCAGGTGGCAGATGTGTGAGAAGCACCTTAAGGACAGCCTGGGCATCCAGGCAGTTTCTGGCATTGGTGTTCCACACCACACAGTACCGCAGGAGTGACTCTGAGTGGTGATGAAGCCAATACAGGGTAGGGTGCAGGGAAAAAGGCAGGAGTGATGATCAGAATTTACCTTTTGCAATAAACTCTCACAACTTTTGCAACACTTTATTGTGAATATGCAGACAGCCTGCATATGTGCACTGGATTTATTTTGTTGTTTCTATGCATGCTACCTTTCTGATCAAGTCGCAGTTTCAGTAGTGTCTTCTCCAGCAGCTCACGCCTGTCCTCCCCCTGACAGATCGCTGAGCACAACAGAGAACAACATGTCAGAGACAGCAGAAAAGTGACAGCTGAGGTCCATTTGCTCATGTCACTTTTGTGGTAGTTAGAGAACAAATTGTCTTCTCTCACACATCATCAATTTCCTAATTCACAGATGACTTGTGTCATGGTATGATAGATATATTTAGGACTTACTACACTTTCAGCTTTGAGTCATGTATGGACAGAGACATCTTCTTCATAATGTAAATATGTCTCAAACATCTCTACCCCTAGCACAGTGAGGTTAAATCATTAGTGATGACAAAATGTACAAGCTTGTAAAACTTGTTGGGAATTACAGACCAAATATAGAAAACATTACTTTTTTTCATAAACAGTGCCACGCAAACAGTCAAAATAGTGTTAAGCTCACAACCAGATTCTTTACTTGCAAACAATTTGTTGTGCACTCAGGTTTCATTACATCCTGGTTTCAGTTTCAAGTTGGGTTGAGTCAAATTTATTTATACAGAACATTTCATGAGACAAGTGTAAACTTGTTTTTTATTTCACAATAATGGAACATTGTAAGATTACAAGGGTTGACAAGAGGATATTACTAATATTATCAGGGAGTATTATGACTAGGCGTAATTGACACCAGTAAGCATGATTCTGCAAGAGTAACAATGCACCTGCTTTTTCTTCGGCACACGTAACATACGTGCTGATCGACTACCTGGATTATTGCATGTCAACAAAGATCTTTCCACTGAAGCAGCAAGAGGTGACTGATATTGTAGGAGATTGTCTTGACCTCAGTGTGGGTATAAATAAGATGTTCACTACAGGTGTTAAACAAACAGTCTCGAATTTGACCAAAAAGAGAGCGTCAGAGTTTTTGAGCACACTGAGCATGACAGGACAATGTCACGTAGTGGTGTTTGCACGTATGAGTGCTCGGATGACTGAACTTATATGAGAGATGACAAATAGTGAGATGACAGGCCCTGTCATAACAAGAACAGCTAAAAAGCTGAAGGGGTCAGATGGAGTACAGGCAGGAGGTTTTAAGAAAGCCAACAAAATTAGTTTATCATTGGAAATGCTGTCAATGCCTTCATAAGAGTCATATTACAGGGTAAAGAGGGGAAAAGCCTTGAGGGATGAATTACCTTTAATCACTGTGAGCACAGTTTGAGGCTGGTCCAGCGAAATGGCCAGACCCAGGGCCTTAAGATATCTCTTCTCATGGAGCAGGTTAGACAACTCCTGCTGCCTTCAGACACAACACACACATGGTCATACACAGGGAACCAACATGCACTTGCTTTCTCAGAATTTCAATTATGAACAACAAAACAAACTCAAAAGACAAATTAATACAGCAATCACCACTGTTGTATATATAACATACCCAGACAGTTCACAAAGTCACGCATTTTTGTTTTTCACATTAAAAATGTCTCGACTGCAGTTGTTCTAAGTAGTCTCACTCTTCAACCTAACACTGCAAAAAATACACAGGATTGCTTTGGCGAGCCAAAATCAATGGTAGAAGGTAATTATTAGTAGTTAGTAGTTATTAGTATTAGTATAAGTAGAAATCTAATATACTGAATTACAATTTATTTTAGTGAAAAGGTGATAAGAGCCAAATTTTATAAGATCAGGAAATCTAAAGGCTCTAATGCTGAAATATGTCACTGGTCACCAATCACCCATGTGCACACAACATTTGTCTTCTCTGTGTGTTGCGTCGCCTGATAATAACCCATTTGTTATGTTGGCTGGTGTCAACAAGAATGCAAATGACTGCTCATGTGTCAACACGCTGCCGAACAAATACATTCATATTAAAACATATATAATTGATGGTCTGAGACATGAACGTCCTTTTCTGTGTTTATCAGAAAACCAGAACACATGTAGCCCTGATGTCTGCAAGGCCAGACCTGTGACACGGTCAAGTCCACCTTAGCCTAACACAGCCTTTCTTTACACATCAAGTGACAGACAGTCAAGTAAACCCTCTGACCTTCAACAAAAAGGCAAAGACACTGTTAAACTACCACTTTAGTCTCAGGAGAGGGATGGGGGATGGAAAATGGCATTTTCATATCTAAAAGATAATGACATAATATTTGCAACGTACTTAAGTATTTGATCTTCCTGTTTGGCCTGTTCCTCTGCCAGTTCCACTTCAGTCACATCCTAATGTTGGACAAAAGACAGCATTTTTCATAATTTGTTTATCCCTGCAGACATCCCCTTTCCCCACCCCCAAGCCTTTGGTACATTGTTAACGTTCCTTCTAAAATATACAGACGATACATAGACATTCAGATATGAGCTATTAAATAACTTTTACTTGCCATAACATTCTTTCCTCAACCTGCCTAGTCTATTTCAATCTTTGTATTATTTCATTGCTTCTATTTTGTGATTTGTAATACAAATATAAAATTATTCCATCATATAGCCTTTTTGGGTTTTTGAGCAAAGCCAAAAAATTTTAACCAGAAGCCCAATGACCCTCCCTCTTTACTATGATCTACAAAGTTTGGACATGCAAGTATAAAACATGACAAAACACATGGGTACTTTTGTATAAAGGAGTAAAATTGAACTCAAAAAATAAAAACAGGCTCATACAGAGGAGGTGAAATTTAAATCAAGAAAATAGCTAAATTATGAATTTATTATGAATAATAAAAAATGATCTCATATTAAGGAAATATGCCAGTCTCAGGTAATGGCATGCTCTCAGAGCATACCATTAGCACAATTAAACCACTGAGCGGTCTAATTGTTTAGTAATGCAAATTGAGCAGCAGGTGACAAACGGTCAGATCCCACTTACCATCCACACAGTGATGGTAGAGTCTGCTGACCCGGTCACCATCTTGTCATCTTTGCGGTTTGTGTGGAGACCCCACACTTTGTCCTGGTGGGCGTCCAGCGTCTTCACACATTCATTTGTCTTTATGGTCCACAGCTTCACTAAACCGTCTGAGCCACTGACAAAAGAAAATTATAATATGTGTTTAATTGCACATGATTGTCACAATCACATAGTCACTGATGAACAGGCCAATCCTTAAACAGTTTAGGGTGTGTTGAGTGTTGAAGTTGTTTAATCAAACAATATTCTCTAGTTCATACCGCTTAAATGTGAAGATTTCACATCTTCTTATCAATTGTAGAAAAACAAGACATTTGCTAAATGTTATGTTGAGCTCTCATTACTTCTGATAGGTATTTTAAACTATTTTTAGACATTTCATATATCATTTATGTAATCAAAAAATATATATAATTACTGCTCAGTCAACATCAGCAAAATCCTATACCCTGATCAGTTTTCTTTTTAATTCAGTTTCCATGTCACATTCCTCAATCCAAATAATGTCCTGATTCACAGCACAGTGTGAAGTTGCAGCATTCAAAAGTATATACTGCAACATTCCTGTTATACTTTGCATTGAATTTACTTTATTTATTAAAAAGTTTCTCTTTTTAGTCCTCCTGACCTGTATTTCAGTACGTATAATTTTTGACAGTGCTGTGTGTATGTCACGTTGTATGCACATTTTATAATCGTATTATAGAGAGAAGTTTTACATGGGGGAGCGAGGCAGTTACCTGGTGAGAAGCTGAGTGCCTCGGCTCACAAAAATGACCTTGAGAACTGATGCGTCGTGTCCCTCAAATGTCTGAATGAGAGACAGATTTTTAAAATATATATACACACATATACATACAGGATTTCTACGTCACTATCAAACGTAAAAATTATTTTGGGCATCACCGATTAAATATATCCTGTGCTGAAGTGACAGATGTTGTGCTACTTGAAAATTCTATGATAAAGCAAGTGGGTGACACCTCAATATGCTCAATGTGCAATTAAGCCACAAAAAATATTTTAAGCATGAAAAAT
Organism: Remorina albescens; assembly: GCA_034769265.1. NCBI lineage: Eukaryota > Metazoa > Chordata > Actinopteri > Carangiformes > Echeneidae > Remorina > Remorina albescens. The sequence goes on from CM068493.1 coordinate 7,431,317, forward strand.
AAATGGTGCAAATTCATTCATTGCATCCATCCAAATATTAATTCAATTTGAAAAGTACTATGTAAACATATAAAGTTATTAATATGTCCAGTAGCTAAGTGCGAAATACTCTGGTATTACGGCCAACCTTGAGGCAGCTGAAGTCTTGGAGGCTCCAGAGCTTAGTGGTGCCATCAGCTGAGGATGTGGCCAACACCTGGTCGATGGGAGAGAAGCACACGGCCCAGATGCCGCGACGGTGGCCTCGAAACACCCCGAGAAGGCCTATGTTCCCCTCCCCCGCCAGTGACCACAGCTTGGCGGTTCGGTCCTGGGACCCCGAGGCCAACAGTTTGTCATTTGGCGACACTGCAACACTGTTTATATCCTGAAGTATTGACAAGAAAGGCGGATGATAAAAATCAGCAATAACTTTTTATAAAGTTTGTGAGATGGAAGATGGATTTCATAAAAAAAAAACAAACAAACAATGATAATAAATACAGAACAGTCAGCATGGAAAAACACTATGGAAAAAGGGTGTGATAGAAGAGAAGAAGAAGCAAAGTGGAGATGACATCACTTTCCACAATAAAGATTCTTTAAATTCCTCCCATTACACTGCCTCTGTTCTTAACTTTGACTAAAATATCTTAGATCTGATCTTTCCTAAAGAATTTCTTTTCACGGAAACAAACACAAAAAAGAAAAGTTAAAGTAAGCTTGCTGTGCTGATTGGCACATACACAACTGTTGAATGTTGCATTTTAAGGTAGGAATGAGTCAGTGCAGCCAGAAAATCAGGAAGAGTTACTAGAGTTCTACTTGTCAGCATCTTGCAGATGTTATCAGTTTCTCTGGTTCTTATGGACTTCCTTATGAGAAAAGCTGAATGTAAAGACAGTTTGAAAGAGACAGCAGAAGACTGACTCACTTGGGTGTGTGCTAACTGGAGTGTCCTCCCAAGTTTCCCAAGTTTTCTTATTAATACATGTGTTCAAATTTGCTTTTTTGACAAGTTAGAAAATATTAAATTCTGAAACTTGGTTACTTGTAACACATCCATAACTGTAATCCTGAAGTTATTTGATGCTATAATTTATTCATCGCTAGACATTTCTCCATCACCTTGTACAGTAATTTCAAAGACCACCTTCTTACTGTTGGCTTTTGTCATTTAAAAACAAGACCTACTGAGACGTCAAACTATCATCAGTGTAAATGCTGACAAAAAAAAAAAAAAAAAAACGTTAAAAATGTTTCTTCTTTCTTATGTATAGGTAAACAATAACTTTGTGTCTTTGTACGTCGAGGAAATAGAAACTGTATATTTGTCGCATCATTTAGCAAAAGAACTCCTCTGGTGAATGCCAACAACACCTTAACATGTAACCAGCCATGCAGATGGAAGTGAACGGAAGGTAACCAAAACGCCACATGTTTAAAGAAGAGTTAGAGATTAACATTTTAGCATTCATTTTGCTAGGTAAATGCTCAATTTTTCCTGTTCGCCCTTACATGCTACATTTCCTTGTTGGTCTTAAAGCAAAGTAGAAAACAGTCTCTCAGATGAGTTTTCTAAAAAGTTATTATTTAACTGTAGAGGGCATTAGAGACTATTGAGGTTCTTTCCAATATTTAACAATAAAACATGCACATATAAACGTTTCATGTATGAATTTGAAAATTAAATACTTCCTTATCAAGACACAGCATCTGTCTCATTTTAAACAGATGACATCAAGCAAAAAAAATATAGAGACACCTTGATTCCACATGTAAGGAACTGGGTTAATTTTGCTTGTTCTTTTGTTTGTTTGAGAAGAGAGAAAAAAAAAAGAGCAAGCGTTGACAATGACGATGCAAGGGAGATTTATGTTTAGAAAAATAACCCAAAACATCCATAAGCAAGGTTCAAATCTGAACCAATGTAATGTGATGTCTTATATAAGTTTTTAACTAAAAAAATGTTTGTTTTGGTTTTTTTTGTTTCCTTCCTGGTCTGCATCGTTTTTCCTCACATACCTTATCATGTGCCTTCTCTGTGGCACGCACAGTGAGCTGACACATATCTGCCTCCGTTTTGGACAAGTCTGGTGGCAGATCCCACACCTTCACTGTACAGTCCTGACTGCCAGACACTATGAACGATGCCTTAATTCTAGAGACACAAAGATGGACATAATTACTGTCACACAAATTCATAAAGACCCAAAATAAATAAAAAAATATAAAAAATATAATATTAATCAATATTTACATTATTTTTTAACATCTTTCAGCTTCCTCTTCATCTGTGATTATACATGTGATAAGAAAACACTTGACAGCAGGAATAGGGAATGTTACCTGGAACAAGTAATAGAACCCACAGCGTTAGCATGGGTGGAGCCCTGGGCCACACATCGCACCTGACCACTGTCACTGTCAATCTTCCAGACGCGCACTGACCTGTCCTGAAGACGCACACACACATAGACAAAAAATGAGCCTCTATTTCTAAAATGGCTTCACATTGATGTGTTAACATTGGGTTGACATTGACAAAGTGTGAAATAATTTTTTTATTTCTGTTTGTGTTCCTTATATGCAGTTTTGCAGGATGTTTCCTCACCTTCGCACAACTTGCAAAGAGAGAGCCTTTTTTGAAAACATCAAGTGAGAAAATAGTGTCTGTGGAGGATGAACAGAGAAGAAGCAATAAGAAAAGAGAAATCCAACATGTTCAGCAAGTTTCCTTTTAACACAGCAACCACAAGAATTCTGAGTCTTGTGGGTGCTCTTAATGACAGCCTCATTTACACTTATCCAATTTGTCTTTAGACTAAACTTTCTGCTTTTGACACTTTTGGTATTAAAAGTCATAACATTTTAAGTAAAAATTATTCTAACTTCATTTCCTTTAAATTTTTTAGTTGGTTATTGTGTGTAAGGCTGTCTGTTTAATTGTAGGCAGAGTTGTCCAGTGTCCCAGCTGTTTTCATTCATTTAATACATTATTGTTTGTATATGTATTTTTGTATTTCCTCACAAGGCAAATGCTTTTATCCAGACTGATCTATATCGACAGGTATGCAATGAAAAATTGGAAATTAAATATGTAAAATATAGTATACATAGTAAAACAAAGACAATATACTGAGGCTTTGTTTGTGATACACATCTATGAGCAAATATAAGTTTCACAGAAACATGTCGCCCTCGAGAGAATGAATAACATATAGTGGGAAATCCCATCTGTAAATTTACACAAGCACATGCTGCCCTCCGCTGGTGACTTACCTGTGTGACCGTACAGGATCTGGCAGCTGTTGGTGAGCAGCTCGAACACCTTTAGCTGGCAGCTGTTGGTGGCCACCACAATGTGACTGTCGCCTTTACCCAGAAACTTCACATCGAGCACCTCATCACTGTAACCAACAAACTGAGAGGGTGGACAGAAAAGTTCCATTAAATCTGCATCAGTGGGATCAGAACCAGGTGTTCATTTCTGTGGTCTCTAGTTTGATATTACACAGACTTCACATAATAATGTATACATTAGGAATGTAAATAATAATGATTTAAAAAAAAAAAAATATATATATATATATATATATATATATGTATAAAACAAAAAGAAAAAATTTATACCGATATGGTTTAACCTACAAGTGAACACAGAATAGAAATGATTGAGATGATTTTTCTCTTGATGCTCCATTTAATTTTTTTTCTCAAACTTCATAAACTGACCAGTTACATAATCCATAATTTGATATTAGTTCGGGATCTGCACATTGCACCCGTTACTCACCTGCTGCTGTGTGCTGAGGGCAGGCAGCTGATAGAGCAGGATGTTGTGTTCTGCAGTGACCGTGGCTAGTCTGGATGAGGAAGGCAGGTGAAGCAGACACGTTAGATTGCGGGAGTCATCGTCCTTCTCCTCCTCAGAAACAGGGGTGGAGGTGGAGGGGAGGGTCTGAGTATACACACAACGTGCTGTGCTGGCTTCCCACACTCTCAACACACCTACAGGTAAGCAAAAGGAAGAGAGGTGAATCAGAAGACAGAGAAAGTAAGAAACATGGTTTGGATTTCCAGAACAGGGCAGAAACCGGACCTTTGCTGCCAGCTGTGATGAAATGCAAGTCCCTGCTCTTTACTCCAATTTGGGAGAAATCTTCATTCTCAGGCAGCAGCACAACTCCCTCCACAGCCTGACCGAGATAACACACAAAGCATTCAACAAATCCAGTTCAGACCACTCCTATATTATCCTTTCATGAGGAATTAAATAAAGATCTTTCAAAATTTGTCTCACCTCATACACAGGGACAGTCCTCTTCACCTTCTGCGTCTCTAGGTCCCACACAGTGCAGATCTTATCTCTGCCAGAGCTAAAAATATAAAATTAGCACACAGTTACAAACAATAAGCAAACCAGCTTTAAAACCCAAAGAAACCAGACAAAACTGAAGTGGTTTCTAGGTTTGACTGAAGATGCCAGTTGGGATGCTGCATCAATTGGTTAGGAGCTCACACAGTATCATACCTGACCATGGTGCCACCATCAGGGCTGAAGCACAGAGAGGTGACAGTGCTGTAGTGGCTTTGCAGCACACACACACACTGACTGGAGCGCAGGTCCCAAAGCCGAATGCCACAATCAAGAGAGGACGAGAAGAGCTGCAGGCGGTTGATATCTGGGTGGAACTGGACCAGGCTGGAAAAATACACAAAGATAGTGACAATAGTTTCTGAATAACTAGCATGGATGTTATGAAATCTGTAACTTTCCATCTTTGACCTTTTCATTGTGTGTGTGTGTGTATATTATGATACTACACCACAAACAACAATTTTAAAGAAAATGCCCATAAACGTGAAATTACCCACATACAAAACCAGCATTTGCATTCATTGGTGAAATTCTTATCTTTAAATATGTTTAATTAAACCAAAAGACATTTCTCCAATGCATTTATGCTGAAACAACACTATTAAAAAAAGTATAATTATTACTCCACTTAGATGTGGAGTCATAGAAATTGCACAAAGCCATTTATTCTACATATGCCACACTCACACATGACACCTACAGACACGCACAAGTCATTTGGGAACTGGGGCAATTTAGGGCTCAGGACACTTTGACAGGCAGACTGAAATGAGCTGGGGACCAAACAACCAACTTGGATGACACACTCTACCACCTGAGTGAAAGCTGCCCAGCCTATTCAGACCTTGCATGTGCAAAGCCACGACCTTTGTTGAAACCAATAATTGAAGGATTTCAGGTATCTGGACTTACTGCACAACACCAGATGACCCCTTCAGGTTATGAGTGCAGTACTGCTTCACCACATCCCAAATCTTGATGGTGCTGTCACAACCACCTGTAGGACAACAAGAGAGGCAAACTCTGCAAGATGTAAAATGTCTATATAGCAGCTGTAAGGGGCTAGTATTAGTCCAGTGTCAGCTCACCTGTAGCTAGGAGTGTAGAGGTAGAATCAAACGTCATGCTGGCTACAGGCACAGTGTGAATGGCTCTCCAGGAGCGAGTACATTGAGCTTGTCTCCAGTCCCACTGCTTCAGCAGCAAAGCCCTGCTGGCTGTCACTAGCATCTGTAGTGGGACACAGAGCAAGGACATAAGCACATTCTTAATACTCTTTTCTAGGTTGATGGTTGAACACACAGCAAATTCACAATGAGTAAATAACGAGTAGTTAAAGTGTTTGCATTACCTCATCATCACAGCTGAGAGCGAAAGATGTGATGTCCTCTTGATCATCCTACATTTACAGCATTGACAGAAACAATTGAAAGATTCTCAGAATAGATACAAATTTACAAATCACTGAAATTCTAACAGAGGAAATGCTAATTAGCAAAAAACCATGGAAACAAATGTTAAGGATGACACGTTAAAACGTCTTTCCATTGTGGTCCTTGATGTGAGTCGCTGCTTTTTTAGTTGAGCTATTTAATTCAATGATCATCAATATCAAAAAACTTGCACAGCACATGTTCACAGTTCCAAAAATGACATTTTCATTTTGTCTTTTTGTGATTTGAATCATCCAAAACACTAAAACATTCAATTGACATTGATGCAAATCAAAGGAAAGTAGGAAATCCTTGAAGAGCAGAAATACGTTTGACAAATTTAATTTAAAACATCACTTGAATGAATCAGTAAATCATTAACATTTGAGCTCTGTTGTTTTAAACACCAGAATTGTTATGACTCCAGGCTTCATGTCTAACCACCCACTGTGGACTCACATGTTCAACACTATGGACAATCTTCCCAGTGCTGATCTCCAAAACATTGACACGAGAGCCGCAAGTACAAAATATGTGATTCTCATCTTTGCTGATCTGAAAAACACAAACAAACACAGTGTTTTAAGGTTAAAGTTGCAGTCGTGACATTTAACTACCAAAGTTGTTTTGTGAAAACTGCTGTGTCTGTCTTTTGTGGAGAACTCAATTTCTGTACCCTGAAATGTAAGTCAGAACATACTGGCTTCCGGATCAATCTTGTTTTAATCTTGTTTTACCCACAAACCTGCGACAGTGCAAACACTCACCTGCACCTTCCCGCCTTTATAAAACGGCTCAATCTTGCTGGAAACAGCATAACTGTAATGAAATAATAGAAGCATATGACTGAGCCGTGACAAAGTTAGGTGAATATTTAGCTTATCTTGTATTAGCCATGCTAATATGTCTGCAGCCTAGGTGTGTTATATGACAAAAAAACTTACTTTGTTTTGAACTGAAGGTTGATATTCGCCATGTTTCTCGTGAGTTATACCCCCAAAACGAAATGTTTCGGCAGCTTGACTGATTAAAATGACATTCCTCACTTCACACGTTGGATACAGTCAACACAGCCATCCCGCATGTTGATAGCTTGAGTCGCATACATTGTACGTCATCCGGGCGCACGGAGCATTGATTGGCCAGAAGGTTTTTTTATACTGTTAACGGTAAAAAATCCGCTTTTATTGACAACATGCAAACAGATAGAAATCAGTTAAATCAAATACATTAATAAATTATACAAATATAAAATATCGTGTACAAACGGTGTAGCAAAATTCACAATTTTAATTAAAATACCATCATTGCTTTTGAACAATAGAGCCAGCTGGAGCCATTCATGTTTAAAGGTCCGCGCTTACATGTGAAGGCTGAACTGTGATGCTAGAACAGCAGGGAAAGGACGCCCCATAATGAGCGCCATTATCTGCCCTCGTGTTATCGCTTACTGTTTTCATTTGTCCGCACACACACACACACACACACACAAAGTGAGAAAAAAAGGGGGGTGGGGATGGAGGTGACTGTACCTCCGTCATGTTTTGTCAGGAATGTTCATGTGTGTGTTGCTTTGATAACGAGGGTGTGAGTGTTTCTTGTATGACATGTGAGAGGATCGATATGTAGTCAACCAGCACCGGGAATGGAAACAGGCTGAGGAAAGAAAGTTAATATGGTGAGTGGACAACGGTTTCTTTTTAATCAGGCGTTTTTCACACTTTTATTGTCTTTTACTGGATTTTTATTTACTTAGTTGATTATTAATTACTTCTTATCAATAAGTTACTCTCAAATGCCTCATAACAGAGCAGCTGAACTGAACTTAAATGTGCTTTCCTTTTGAAATCCATTCTATTGGTGTTATTAATTTTAATTATACGTTTAAATTAATTAAAATTTTTATTTTGTAAATCCACTAATTGATTATGTATATTTTGTAACTTTAATGTGTTTTGTTGTGGAAAGACTTTATTGTTTTGTAATCAGACTTTCCAGAACAATTCTGCTTTGTTGCCTTTACCTTTATGGTAAAAACACTGCGGACGAGTTCATGGCAGCTGTTGAACCTGTATTTTACACCTGTAAAGAAAGCAGGCAAACTGTCAGTCTGTTCATCTCCTAAGCTGTTGAATAATTGACCTATAAGCTCCCTTAAAATATAGTCATAATACACAATGATGACCCAGAGTGAAGTAATGTTTATGTTGGCCACATCCAGGCGGACCCAGAGGTGTCAACGCAGAGTGGGGGCTACGATGTGGAGTTGTTTGTGGACACCCCAGACTATGATCTGATCTGTACCATTTGCCAGGGGGTCCTCAGGTGTCCAGTGAGAGCAGCATGTCATCACATCTTCTGCAAGAAATGCATACTGCAGTGGCTCAAGAGGTACCAAACACAACATGGGTCAACACCACTGGACATGCAGTCATCATGCATCATGCAGTTGTGATGCACAGGTTTTGTTCATGCAGGAGAACAAGAATAATTCTTGTTATCCTCCATAGGCAGGAAACATGTCCCTGCTGCAGGAAGCCTGTTAACCCGAGCTTGATCTTTGTCATGTTCAAGCTGAGCAAATCTATTGGACGCATGAAGACCAAGGTGGGAAAGAGATTAATTTGTATCCTTGGATAAAGTTGTGTCCTGTCAATGTGACATTTTATTAGATGAGTGGCCACATTCTGAAGAAAAAAAAAAGATCATCATTACAAGCCTTAAGTTGGCTCTCTGGTCTTGAAGCTCTAAAGCTCTGTTTTTTATCTCTTACAGTGTAAGAATGAGATCCGTGGTTGTACAGAGACCTTCCCCCTCTCAGAACAGTACTGCCACAGTATGAGCTGTCTGTTCGAGCTCATCCCTTGTCCGTACCATGGCTGCCGAGCACAGCTACTGCGAAGGGACTTGGATGCCCATGCCCGCCACTGCGAACACTGGCGACAGCCCTGCCACATGGGCTGTGGGACGATACTCTCCCACCGCACCCAGGCTGAGCACAACTGCTATAAGCAACTAAGGCAGGAGTACGAAGCCAGACAGAGAAACCACAGGGCCATTGCAACTGCCCTCCAAAGGAAGATGAGGAGGATGCAGAGCACCATGGCCCACATGAAGAGGCAGATAGGTCTGATCTGTGAGAGCCTGGAGGTGATGGATGATCTGCACGAGGAAGAGGAGGAGGACCTCAGAGAGAGCAGTGGGAGCTCAAGTGGGACTCCAAGTAGCAGCAACAGTAACTGCTGAGGGACAAGTCCGTCCTGCTGCTAGTAGTTAACGCTGGGTATATTTTCCACATTAATTATTTATTTGAAGGTGGGCGTTTTATGGATTAAAATGAATGAATTAATAACAGTTTTGTGTAGTAGTTTCTTCTATTTTGTAAATAAAGCCTTAAATATCTTTATCTTCATTCAAGAGAGAAGTAAGTGAATCTTTGTTGATAAGTGATGAACAATGAGTAGGAGAGTGACAAATTCTAGTTTTAAGACATTTCTTGTGACAAAGTGATTTTATCAAGTTGCTTCTGGTGTTTCTGTGTCTCAAGTAATTCATGCTCAGAAAACCTGGGACAGGGTTGCATTACTCCAGTATAGAAGAACAGCAAATGCACAATCATTTCCTTAAATTGCTGATTGCTTGTTCAATTAAAATAAACTGTTTATAATGTTCATCAGTAATTCCTGAAGCCTCAATTGAGATATTAAAATTTCTTTTTTCATCTGATTGAAAATTAAAAATAAAAATATGTTGTTTTGCTGCCATAAAAAAACTGAGAAAGCAGACTATATTTACATTTGAGAAGCTATGACAGGTCTGTTTTTCATTGATTTTCTAAATTAATTATCCTCATATATCTGCAGTGGGCTGTAGATTGAAAATAATCAGAAATTACCTTATGCAGTGAAGCTCACAGACTGTAGGTAATATTGATAACAGCGTATTTTCTGAACAAGTGCAGGTCGCATATGGAAATGCTGCCTACAGGGGGCAGTCAGTGCGTTCAGCTCAGGGACGAAATATCGCGATAACTTCTCCGAATAAAAACCAATGAAACTTCGCGCCGATCTTCTTCCTGTTATACTGATCACGTAAGTCGGACGCAAATGCTTTTCATTTTGTTACAAATCCGGCTCTATCTCAAACATCGTTTAGCCAAAGACATCAACTCTATCACACAAGATTAACGGAAAGCATGTTTTGTGAAACACGCTAAACCTTTATTAGCATAATACAGCGAAGTTCAACATATTTAGATATTTGAAGAGACGATCGCCCTTTCAATATGGCGGCGTGCTCGGGGACACAATGTGGACTGGGATTTGTACTGATATTCCGAAAAAATGTTAAGGTAAGAAATAAAAGTATATTTATATCGTCTGTTTTGTTCTACAGCAAATGGCGGACGACGCCGGTGGTAGAGGAGGTTTTCGCGGAGGCTTTGGCGCTGGTGGCCGCGGCGGCCGGGGCCGTGGACGCGGCAGAGGCCGTGGCAGGGGCCGCGGTGCCCGTGGCGGCAAGTCCGAGGACAAGGAAGTAAGTTTCAGACCCCAGACCTTCATTTGCAGTGGCTTCACACATGAAACTGCTGCTACGGTTTCTGTTAACTGAGAACATGCTCTCTGCTCCGTCAGTGGGTGCCAGTCACCAAGCTGGGCCGCCTGGTTAAGGACATGAAGATCAAGTCCCTGGAGGAGATCTACCTTTATTCTCTGCCCATCAAGGTGAGCAGAATATGTCCAACCGGTTACATGCCTAGGTAGCAATCGTATGGAAGTAAAATTGGCTCTGTAGCATCTAAAGACTTGTAAATGCCATCAGTTTCTCCTAAGGACAACTGTTTAGTTATTGGCTGCCATATTCGATGTTAAAGCTCCTCTTACACTATTTCAAAGGTATTTCCAGGACCTTTACACTGTAGTAATACCTGACAATTATAGTGCAATGTTTTCTATTGATTTTCACAAGGCCCCTAAAGTGGTTGACAGCATGCATGTGTAAATCTCCTTGAGTTATGAAGGTACTTCATGATGCAGCAATTGAATATGATGGAGTAATGACCTAGATGTTGTTCAGTAACAAATCCTTATCTAATGCGCCCCCTTTCTTTTCCTGCAGGAGTCTGAGATCATTGACTTCTTCCTGGGTTCTGGCCTGAAGGATGAGGTGCTGAAGATCATGCCTGTCCAGAAACAGACCAGGGCTGGTCAGCGTACCAGGTTTAAGGTGAAGTTTTTTCCATTTTATTTATATTAAAACTCAGTTCTCCTCTCGTTAAGCTGTGCTATCTTGTGATTCTGATACCAATGTCTAACTCTTAACACCATTGACCTGAATTGATTTACAGGCCTTTGTTGCCATTGGTGACTACAACGGCCATGTTGGTCTTGGGGTGAAGTGCTCCAAAGAAGTGGCCACAGCCATTCGTGGAGCCATCATTCTGGCCAAGCTGTCCATTGTCCCAGTCAGGAGAGGTTATTGGGGTAACAAGATCGGCAAACCCCACACTGTACCCTGCAAGGTGACTGGTCGGTGCGGCTCTGTCCTGGTGCGTCTCATCCCTGCTCCCCGTGGTACTGGCATCGTGTCTGCCCCTGTGCCCAAGAAACTGCTGATGATGGCTGGTATTGATGACTGCTACACCTCTGCAAGGGGCTGCACTGCCACTCTCGGCAACTTTGGTAAGCGTCTTCCAATTGGTTGTGTGCATTTTTATCAGCCAGTGTTTCTCATTTTCTCCTTGCTCTGCCCAGCTTCACCTCTGCAGTGGTGTAGTTGTCGTTATCAGGAGAGAAAGAAATGAGTATTGTAATGCACGGCAGAAAGACTGTTGCGTGGTCTCCTCTGTTCCCCTTTTTGATGCTCGACAATCTTCCCAGATAAAATTACAACCAATCTTTTGCTGGAGTCTCTATCTAAAAGCATATAGTCATGGTTTCTGTGGTTTCTTCCTTAGCCAAGGCCACCTTTGATGCCATCTCCAAGACTTACAGCTACCTGACCCCTGATCTCTGGAAGGAAACCGTCTTCACTAAGTCTCCTTACCAGGTATCGTACACAGCTTGGAGTGTATCAGAATTTTAACATGCAAGGCTTGAATATTAACATTCTTTCTACATCGTGTTTGCAGGAGTTCACTGACCATCTGGCCAAGACTCACACCAGGGTGTCTGTGCAGAGGGGGCAGACTGTCCAGCCACCTGCCTCCTAAAGTCTTTCCTTTTTTTTTTTTTTTTTGGGTACAGAGAATCGTTGAATAAACGTTCTGACACAACATTTAGTGTGCATTGTCTAATTTTTTTGTATACATGAGCTCAAAGGGACAAGTGTGGATTGCAGAGTAGTACTTTGCTAATGCAGTATGTTAATTGTACAATTTAATATTAACCTTCTAAAACCCTGCATCCTCATGAGGGCATTGCATTTCAGGTTCTCTGTAACATTGCACTTAATTTTGCTTGCTGCCACCTTGTGGGTACAAAAGCATATTTCAATGATCAGTGTAAAAGCAAGATGGCCAAACCACTAATGTATACCAAATAAAAGACTTGCTCTGATGGGGTTAACACATTAGTGAGATTTAAAAGACTCACTGTTATTTTACTACCTGTAAAACATCCTTACTGTTTTCTGACAAATCTCAAAATTGAGCTGTTTAAATGTGAAGTTGCTTTACAAACTACCAGTTCATGGCTCCATAGTTGGTGTTTAGATAGTGTATTATCTATGCAGAGGGAGACAGACCAGCGCATCTGACATTTTATTTTACAGCTATTACACAGAAGAGAATTGTTCTAAACACTCTGGGCCTTGGCTGCCATCATTCGTTCTTTCTGCTTCATTAGGCATTTCCTTCCACTGGCATAGGCCCCCAGGTCTCCATCTGAAAAGTGGCAGGTCATACTCGTGAAACACTTAGTGGTAGCCATTGAAAAATCAAATGACAGACCTACAACAAATCCTCAGATCTACAGAATGTAAGAAAAGCCTGTTTTTACATAAAGCTGGCATGGCTCCCAGTAGACCACAATGCCATTGCCCTAATTTATTATTCACCCTTTTTACTTTACCTGTACTCTTTCAAACTTTAATATCTTTGCTTAGTTTTTTTTTTTTTTTTTACTGTCAGCTACTGCAATAACTAAAGCGTTTGAATTTCTTCCACTGCACATGTTGAAGCGTGTAACACCTTAGTACTTACAGCGTGACTGAAAGTTCTTGGTGACTTCATTGAACTGCTGTATTTCTTTGGCACAGTTCTGGAGGTGGCTGGCTCCCTCTCTTTGCTGGCAGGCCCTCAGACGCTCCTGGATCACTTTCACAATCTCCTGGTCCACTTTACTGAGGTGTGAAGATGACAAAAGTGACCAAATTATGATCAAATCCATTTTCAACCAACAGATGACAGGATCAAATTTACTCTTAGATCCAGAGAAACTTTATATAGCGAGCTGTTTACATTTATGCTGTGTTATTTATCAGTCTTCGTTCTATAGCAAAAATAAAAAGTAATTAGTCTGTGCTTGCTTTGTGCACATAGCTATGAGCATGTCACAAAACTAGCACAATATTGTCTGACATATGGACAAAATTATACGGCCTCCATCAAGGTTACGATTATACATTTAAATTATTTATGTATTTTCATTGGTAAACTAACTACCAATTTCTGTGGTTTATCCATATCAAGTCAATTCAATTACTTACATGTAATAAATAAATTTAAGTACTGACAAGAATGTGATAACTTTGAGCCATATTGTCACCGATGACCTTGATCATTACATTGAAAAAGAAAGCGTCAAAAGTTTAACTTGTTGAACTATGGAGAACCCCCCCCCCCAAAGCATTACTGTGTGCAAAAAAATAACCTAATTTGAACATCAGGCTTTGAAATTTGGTGAAAATGCAGGTGATACCGCCTTTGGATCTTCGTTGCATCAGTTTGTTTTATATCAGTGAATGAAAATACAGCAAACTAACTGCCACAGCTAGGTATTTTATGGGCCCCTGTGGGGGCCCTGGGAGCCAACTGCATTTGCAGCTCTGCACACTCAAAAATGATGTCAACTTTATCATTTGATTTATCACTCACTAGTCTCTCCTCCACTGCATCTCTGCCTCGTAGTAGCAGGGATAATCTCCGTGCTGGCACTCAGTCAGGTCAGGGACACGGCGGAACTTCTGATGGTAGTACACGGACTTGTTGTTGGCCCGGATTTTGTCCACAGCCTCTGAATGAGGGAATAAACACAGTGCCGGGTTAGTGCATGGACATCTATCATGACACCTCCACAAAGCCGTGCATGTGATATCCTACACGTTAAATACTGTGATATCATCCCTCCGAGTCTAAACGTCAGTACGTTTTGTCAGTACAACACATTGTGAGGTGTGTTGTTGTCCTGTTAGCATCGTTAGCTGCGTTAGCTTCAGTTACCTCTAAATGTGGTGACAGGCAGGTCCACCGAGTAGTAAAACAGTTTGGACATGATAAGCGCCGGGTTGGGCAGCGCCGTCTGTTTGTCCACAACCGGAGTCAGCCGGGGAGGCTCGGGATAAGCTCCTTTATCAAAGTCTCCAGGCATTTTGTTTTATTTTGACCAACGCTGAGGAAATCCAACAGTTCGACCTCAGCAGCTCGCCTTTGGAAGTGGCGCATGCGCAGAAAGCAAACGGCAAATGGCGAAGTGGAGGTCAGCAAATGTAAAACAGTTTTTTTGATCTGCTCATTTTATTTTATTTTTATTAGTTAGAAAATTGTCTGCAGCTAAGCATATTGTGGTTCAGGAGGAACTTAGCGCAATCTACAAATATCAGTATTTAAAAAGACACGGAGGTTGAAGGGTAAAGGTCACAGGTTGTTGTTCTGTTCAGGGGCAGCAAGTGGCGCTGCAGAGCTCAAACCCTAACCTATCACAAAGTACCAACCCTCCTTGATAAAGTAGGCACGGTGTTTAGCGCCTTTGCCTTACAGCGAGATGGTTTAAGGTTCGATTCCCACTCGCCCTTAGGCATGAAATCTCTATCCCTATACCTGACATATAAACATACAGTGACCTGAAAAGACAAGCTCAAATAAATCACAGGCACAAAACAGAAATCTAAAATGATCACAAACAGGAGCCAGATTTTTGCAGAAAGAAATGTAGGCCCACAAAAAAACTTTTTGCTTTTCTGTCTGTGTGACGGTGTGTCTAAATAGCACATCTGTGCATGAGAATCATTGTCTCATAATGTAAGAGTAGGTATAAGTATTTTGATACTTGTAATCAAGCATTATTTATTTAAATGGCATAAATGAATTGATTTATTAAAAATGAAAATACACTGCTATGTGTACAGAGAAAAAGAACATTTTGTATGTTCTGTTGAATGTGATGCAGCTTAGACAAAGAGTTTATGTAGATTTAATTTATGTGTCTTGTTAATAGACAATCAATAACAAGACTGATAATAAGGGGAAAGCCAAATTATACAGTAACAGAGTGTCTGCAGAGCAGATGGATGTTAGCAACATGAAAAGGAAAAACTCTTTGTAATTCTCTCTCCTTTCTCGGTTATATGGTTCCTGTCCACTGGGCCTCCCCACCACCTCAGCCCTCAGGCTTTACTCTCTCTTGCTGTCTTCTCCTGTCAGTACTTGGCAGAGATTGCCTTATTTGAAAGCAAATACTACTCCTCAACCAGACCAGACACCAAATTAGAGCTCCTGCACTGTGTGTCATTTCATGTGTGACCTTAAAATCAACACTGGTTCCTCTCTCTTTCTATCCCTCGACTGGACAGTGTGCAGACATGGTCAGTACTCGATTGGGTTTTTGGTTGTTTTTTTACTATAAGGGATACAAAATTTTACAGTTTCATCTGTTTTTATCTTTTACATGTGAGTATGTTTGTGTGTTTGTTTTGCCACCTGGGTATTTAAGTGTTTGGAAAAGTTGTCTTGTAACAGCTATCTTTGGGGAGACCATGTCAAATACTGAAAGAGTAATTTCTATTTAGTATTAGTGTTTTTGCTGGAATGGATTGACAAACAGAAAGAAAGACAGAAAGGCAAAATTATGGGACTGACAACATGATGTCTTGCTGGTGTCCTATTACACTTTAGAATTTGAATGTGAAAAGAAAGTTAGGAAAACAATTAAATCACAATTGTTAAAAACATGACTCAGTATAGTATGGGAACAATTAATCTATCTCTGCATTTATTCCACGTGCACATCTTCATTGTTATACACTGTGAAAGACAGTAGTAAAATACAGTGTCTGCTCATACATTTTGTGGCATTTAAAAAAAAAAAACCAAGCATATTTCATTTTATATTAATGAGTCTTGGCTATGTCCTTTATAGTCCCATCGCAAATTCCATGCTCCCCGCCACGGGCACTTGGGGTTCCTACCCCACAAACGAAGCAAGAAACATAGGGGGAGGGTGCGCACATGGCCCAAAGACGACCCTCGCCAACCTGTCCACCTCACTGCCTTCCTGGGATACAAGGCAGGCATGACCCACACCCTCAGGGAGATGCACCGCACTGCCCTCAGTAGGTATTCCTGGATTTAATAAATCATAGATACATGGGAGGCTTGACTGATTCTTCTATTTTTACTTGGTTCCTTTGCTGTGAATTGTTTATTGTCACATAAACACATCTGTTAGAACATCATTACTTTGTGAGTTTCACTGGATATTGACAATATCTCATCTTTTTCTTACAGAGCAATCCAAGCGAGAAGAGGTGGAGCCTGTTACAATCATTGAAACTCCTCCTGTCATCGTGGTGGGAGTTGTGGGTTACATTCAGACTGTCCGTGGCTTACGTTCCCTTAAAACCATCTTTGCAGAGCATCTCAGTGATGAGTGCAAGCGCAGATTCTACAAAAACTGGTGTGCATAATTAGAAGTAGTTTTCCAGCAAATTCCACATACAGCCACTTCGCTGGCACAGAGAAGTTACAGCTGTGTTTGTTGCTGCGGCCCATTGTGTTTCTGAAGAAACCTAATCTGACGCTAAACAAACTCTTAGTAGGAGAATTATTTTGCTCATCGGTTCATGTTAAAAGACTCCAACTCAGGTTAACTTGTCATGTTATAAGTTGAAGTGAAAGGGGGAAAAAATTTAATTCTCAGCTGAATTAGCTGGAAATTTGACTTTAAGTTCATTTTTTTCAACTTGATTACTGCATTATGTTTTTCAGAGAATTTTTTTCAGTGTCAGTGAGTTTCTGGATTCTGTTTCAGGTACAAGAGCAAGAAGAAGGCCTTTTCCAAGTATAGCAAGAAGTGGCAGGATGAGCCTGGAAAGAAACAGTTGGACAAGGAATTTTCTATGATGAAGAAATACTGTTCAGTCATAAGGGTCATCGTTCACTCCCAGGTCAGCCAGTATTTATCAACACTGATCAATCACAACTAAGCTTTCACAAAGCAAAATCCAGCCTTTCAAAATATCAGGGTAGTCTGTTATTACATCAGTTTGCACCTCTCCTTCTCTTGAAAGGTTCCCTCCAAAAGGGTAGAGGCGTCAGGCTACGACCACATGCAACGGAAAAAAAAAAAGCTGCCTCATCTCCGAACCTTTTGGCTGCCAAGATTCAAATAACTCTGGCCGTGATGCTATATCTGTGTTGAGCACTGTGCTGTATCAAATAGGAGTTTAAAAATAAGTTCTAAAGTAGAACCTGGCTGCCCACCCAGCCTTTGCCAGATGAAAACATTTATGTTGGCACCAAACAAAATGAAGATCAGCCAAGATCTCAGCTCTTCACAGTGTTACAAAAACACTCTTTCCATATGCAGTGGAAATTATATACCTGTAGATTTGTGGTAGTTCAAGCATATATACTGAATAATAAATCTGACCATAAAAGCTTGTAAATATAGTAAGATTGAGAAATATGCACCCTGAACTTTGAACCTCAGTTTTCACAAGCTTCACAGATGTTTCCTCTCTGTTTCCAGATGCGACTGCTGCCCATTAAGCAGAAAAAGGCCCACATAATGGAGGTGCAACTAAATGGGGGCAGCATCTCGGACAAGGTGGACTGGGTGAAGGAGCACCTGGAGAAGCCTGTACCTGTATCTGCTGTCTTCTACCAGAATGAGATGATTGATATCATCGGTGTCACCAAAGGTCATGGCTTCAAAGGTGGGAAACATGATGCTAGACCCTAACCCTAACCCAGGTTTTTGAAAGCACATTCAGATTTCTAACCATCATATCAACCATTCCATTTGTTCTCTTTGGGCTGTCAGGTGTGACAAGCCGCTGGCACACAAAGAAGCTCCCCAGGAAGACTCACAAGGGTCTGAGGAAGGTGGCCTGTATTGGAGCTTGGCATCCTGCCCGTGTGGGCTTCACTATTGCCCGTGCTGGTCAGAAGGGATATAATCACCGGACTGAGATCAACAAGAAGGTTAGATAATGGTTCAGTTTCCATTGTGGACCCATTTTCATTCATAAAACTTGTACAATATTAATGAATAATCATAAGCAACATTGTTATTCATATTGGTAGGCGGGTTTGCCATCATTTTATGTCCATACGTGTCCACAGATCTACCGTATCGGTAGGGGAGTCCACATTCAGGATGGAAAGGTGATCCGGAACAATGCCTCCACTAATTATGATGCCAGCCAGAAGACCATCACGCCCATGGTAATCTCATCTCTTGTGACAAAACCAACAAATGAGCTTTGGCTTTTATAATGCACAAGACAGTATTATGACAATCATCAGACTTGTAGTTATTCTAGCAATTTAGCACGGAAGTTGGACAATGTGCTTTATGTAACCATTGGATAATGGGTGAAACTACAGGTTAAATAGAAAGTGAGATTAATTTCTTTCTGAATAGGCTTAATTCACAATTTTTCTTTTTTCTTTCCCATGTAGGGAGGCTTCTCGCACTATGGTGAGGTGAATAATGACTTTGTCATGGTGAAAGGCTGCGTGGTTGGGACTAAGAAACGTGTCCTCACTCTCAGAAAGGTAAAACGCAATTTCACAAGTCTAATTTCAGAAATATAGATGCAAAGCTCTGTATGCTGTGTTACAGCGAAAGTACAGTATATGCATGTTTGTGTACCCCCCTCCCCAGTCTTTACTTGTGCACACCTCTCGAAAGGCCAACGAGACAATTGAGCTCAAGTTCATTGACACCACTTCCAAATTTGGTCATGGCCGCTTCCAGACTGCCCAGGAGAAGAGGGCATTTATGGTGAGTGTGAGAAAAGTTTGGTGCACACTCAAATCTGAATACCAGGAACAAGAGGGAAAATGGCTTATGTAAAGCCAATATTTGCACAAATGGCTGTTTTTTTTAATTATTATTTTTGTAAGTATTGACATAATCATCCATAAATAATTCTGCACTAACCTCAGATTTTTGGTTTACCTGTAGGGGCCACTGAAGAAAGATGTCAAAAAGACACTGCCAGAGCCTGCGTGTGAAGATGCCTAAAAAAATTATATTATCATACAAAAATAAAACTGAGCTTCAAATACACTGTGCAGATATTCCATGTGAAATAAGTTAATGTCTCTGGGGGGGTCCCGTCTCTGGTCTAGTCATCCATCAATCGTCACCAATTAAATCGAACTGCGTCAGCGCTAACCACTACGCCACTGTGCTGCTCAAGGGGGGGTCCGGTATGTGGAGGGATCCAGCCTCTATGGAGAGGTCCGGGGGGTCCGGTCTAGCCTCTAGTCTCATGGGGGGGGGGGGGGGGTCCGGGTCTTTGTGGAGGGGTCCAGTCTGGTCCGGTCTGTGGAGGGATCCAGTGTCTAGGGGTGGGGGTCCGGTCTAGTCTCTAGTCTCTGGAGGGGTCTGGGTCCAGTGTCTGGGGGTAGGGGTCCGGTCTGTGGAGGGATCCAGCCTCTATGGAGAGGTCCGGGGGGTCCGGTCTAGCCTCTAGTCTCATGGGGGGGGGGGGGGGGGGGGGGCGGGGGTCCGGGTCTTTGTGGAGGGGTCCAGTCTGGTCCGGTCTGTGGAGGGATCCAGTGTCTAGGGGTGGGGGTCCGGTCTAGTCTCTAGTCTCTGGAGGGGTCTGGTCTGTGGAGGGATCCAGTCTCTGGGGGTGGGGGTCTGGTCTAGTCTCTAGTCTGTGGAGGGGTCCGCTCCAGACACTGGACCTAGACATGATCAGGTTGGGAATCAAACGTGCGACCTTCTTACTGCGGGGCGACATCGCTAACCACTACCCCACCGTGCTGTTCAAGTTACCACGTATGTTTACATCAAATCACCAATTAACCTAGACATGTTAGACTGCCTACGCCGGGAATCAGACCGTGACCTTCTTATTCAGGGGCTACAGCGCTAACCAACACGTATACACTACGTACACACTTCAGATACAGGTGCAATATTATCTTGTATTATTTCGATATGATAAATATGATAGATATGACATATACTTTATTTATCCTGAGGGAAATTCACTTACAGGCATCATTCACACAATAAGACATACAGAGACATGCTGCCTCACCTTTACACTGCAATGTGCTTTACTTCCCAACATGACAAACAAAAAGCTCGTTTTTGTAGAGATTAGATGAAGAAAGGTTTACAAACACAAAATAGGCTCAGCAATGGGGAACTATATGGAAATGTATGTTGATACTTGTGGCACATGAGATATTGTGCTAAAACACCTGGTTAATATCCACACAGCTCCACTTTAGGGGATCAGGAAAGAGGCAGAAAACGGAAGTTTGAATTTCTGCTTTTTGCTTCCTATCCAGCAGGAGTCAGTCACAAAACATTTATTATATGAACACAATAAACACAGTCTCTATCTCCTGGGGGTCTGGGGGTCCAGTCCGTGGAGGTCTGTGGTGATTGTGCTGTGTGTTACCTCGAGTTGCTGTCTCTGTTACTCACCTTCATTAATTGATTCACAGACAGTAAGCTGTTATCAAACTTATACTTACCTAAGAGTTCAACCTCTTTTCTTTCCCTAAACTGTTCAGAAGATTCTGTTGCTCCCCTAATCTAACTAAACGATTAGCAATGTCCTCTAGCTCTCTCTCTTCCTCCTTCTCCATACATCGTGGCCGTATTATTACCTGGAACACGCACACCTCTTTCATTCAGATGAGGACGCATTAGCTTGTAGCTTGTAGCCAGTGTTTGGATGTCTTCTGTGGACATCACTTACAACACGGTCCACCTCCTCATCACTCACAGCTGAATACAGGTCTGTCTTTCTGCACAAAAAAACCTCAAAAACATTAACAACGAGTAATGTTAAACTAGGCGTAATATCCGGACGAGACCAGCAATTCATAAACTCATGAATTTAGTATGAATACCTTAGACCGCCTCCTGAAAGTCTTCGTTGACACTCCGAACAAGCTGGTTTAGCAGAAAGAATCGGTGCTCCAGAACTGCAGTCGGAGTACTTTTTCTAAATTTGCGGTCAATATCTTGATGGGAAAGTGCGGAAATAACGACAACAACTTCGATAAACTCCTCTGCTTTACACGCTACATGCTCTGGGTCAGCAGGTCCCGCTTCCACATACTCTGAAAGGTTTAAAATGTCTGTCACCAACTCCCGGGAAAGTTGAAACACGTCCTGCGTAGCCGCAATGTTTCGAAACACTTCCAGGCTTAAGTCCAAAGCAATCGATTAGACTCGATTCGCGTTAGCCCCGCCCACTGACTTTGATGGGTGAGTTTGACGATAGAATAAATTCATGAAGCACTGCAACAGGACCATGAAATTATTAATTAAACAGTGAAACAATCATATATATTTTGAAATTAAATGAACTGGTATTTTAATGAATTAATGACACATTTAAGTATTTATTTAAAGATTTATTTATACATTTCATTGTCTCCTTTGATCCTCCATACAAAAGGGTGCTCAATAGTTTAACAAAAGCAAATTTGTGTATTATATGCCAAGTGAAGCAAACCATGTTGCTCTTCAGTGTTTGAAAGTCAGGCTTTTTCAGTCATTACTCAAATGACAGCTACAACGCCACACTGGTTCCAATGAACAAAATGAACAAATGACTTGAAAAAAAAATTAAAAGGCCTGCGTCAGTAAAAACATCAGAACTTCCCATCACTAGCATGGACTGAGGAAATGGCCCCACTTCTTACCTGATTTATTAGCTCCACCTCTTGTTCCTCTTCAGCTCCTCCTTCTCCAAAATCACATACCAGTGGGTTGCCACTTGGTTTTAACAGCATCATCTACACTGGCATGCATTTTAGGTTCAGCAATTGAAATAGATGTAAAGTTTTGAACAAGTTTCTATTGTGCGTTGAGAAACTCACGAGCATTAAACAGTTACACTGTTCAGACAGAACATGCACCATGGCAGCTTGGTTGAAGCGTAGAGATGGTACTTACCTGGCTATCTAATATTTTTCACTTTTAAGTTTGTTCCGCCTCTCAACCCTCAAATGGATCAGTGGATAAGAAAACAGACGAATGGCTAGTTTTTGTTCAATGTAGATACCTTTAAAATAGCAGTCATGATTATGAGCAGTGGTCTGGAATCTACTTCAGCAACTGCATTAAAAACAAGTTCCCTTTTGGACTTGGTATGTTCTCTCAATGGTGATGAGGGTGTTCGTTGCAGTTTAACTTCTTCACAGTAGGGGGCATTTTAGCACCATTGTCACAGTCTCGAGTTCACCAACATTTTCAGTGTGCGCCCTGAGACATCTATCCTGCACCGGTTAAGACTAATACTCTCAGGACGATCACCAAGCAGGTATCCAGCTACAGCAGCCACGGAATCCATTTGGCAACAGCTGCACGCCACTTTTTTGCATCAGAAAACGTCATATCTGTAGTCTCTACTCTGACATGTACTCCTGGGATTCCACAGAGGACTGTTGGGATGTGGATTGGATTGAGGAGTGATGGGATGCAGGTTGATTTTCCAGGCCGGACGTCATCAGGGGCAGATATAGATCATCCATATTGGGCATGACAAGTATTTTCTGTAAAGAGCAATTGTTAAAAGGTCCACTCAATTTCACACAAACAAACCCTTGTACATCTATCTTTGTGAGCACACTCATTGAAATAATGCATTCATTTTCCCTTTCGTCCTAACCATCACAACTGAATCCCTAATCCTTCAAAATCCTTCCACTTTCCCAAAATCAACTCACTTAGGAAAATACATCTTTTGGTTCTCACTATATAGCGTTATAGCACACACATATAGACACACACCAAAATGTGGATTAACATTTTCAGCATAAATTCACTTACCTGAAATTCACACTGCAGTTTCTTCTCAATCCACTCAGTGACATGGGTAAAGGTGACTTCCCTCTCCCCGAGCATAGGACGTACATGAAGGTCCAACCTGGGAGGAACCTGGAAACTGTACCTGAGAGGAAACGAGAATTACTGAATAAATGTGCAGATTGACAAATAACCTGAATTGAATCTGTGTATGAAACGTCAGTACCATATCCTGTCCGTAGGAGGTGGTGGGATGTTGATGGCCAGAATACCAGAGAGCTCCAGCACCTCCACACTGAGCATCAGAGGCATGTTGGACACCTCAGCTATTTTCTTTCTGATGTATTCGTTTTCTGTAGCCTTCTGGAAATATCTGGACTTTGTTATCTTGTCCACAAATCTCAGGATTTTCCTACTTGTGCTGCCACCAGTGTGCCTGAGGTAAAATAAGAACAACAATATATGTTTTATTAGTATCATTTTATTATCTCTTGTGTAAACATTTCTCTTGGGCTGAAAACTGACTGGTTCACCTCTTATATCATGAATATTGCTTTTGTCCTTAAAATGTGATTACTGTCTGGATTGAAGTGCTACTTCTCCTTTTAAGTAACCAACCAACCAGAGTGGACATCAGTCAGGAGTACTTTTTATAATTAATTTCCTGAATGTCTGAATGTCATTTGTTTAATTAACTTCTCCGTCACCTTTTTGCCTCATCCCTAAATGTGCAGGAGCAGTCCAGCCCGCATCATGGGGGACCTTACCCACCCGACGCATGGACAGTTTGACTCCCTTCCCTCGGGCAAGAGGCTCCAAAGCATTAAGACCAGAACAACTAGACTCAAATGTTGCTTTTACCTGGAGGCTTAGTCTTGTGAACCCCATTTGACTCCAACAATAAGACTAATTACAATGGATTATTTTTGACTTATTACAACGCAGCCTTCCTGAACTGAGGACAAATTTAGTTTAATGTGCAAACATGCTATTCAACATAAATCAAGTTGAACCTTGAACAGCTGCTTATCAATTCATGAAAATACCTAGCATCTGCATTTGTCAAGTCAAACTTTACTATCACTGCATATATACAGTGGGGTTCAGTTTTGTGACTTATGATCCTTGGCATATTTCACCTCTGTGGTAGAAAACACTTGCAAAATTGTTCATTTACCCGTCAGCAGCTGTGACTGTGCTCTTTTCCCCCACAGACCCCTGGGGCTCAGATGGAGGGGGTTCCTCTTCATCAGATGAGCCTGCACTGGATGACTCTTCATCACTATCAGCTAGGATACACAGCCTGGGTTTACAGCTGTAAAACACACCAGAGTAATTCTTAATGCAAATTCAAAAACTTAAAAAGCACATCATGTTCACCTTTACCTTCACATACTCTCTCCATCTTTTCAGAGGTATGAAAGTTTGATGGGGCTCACCCCATTTGCTGGGTCTCTGGAACGCTGTGAGCGTCTTCCTCTCCCTCTTTACCCAGTTTGCACAGGTTCATCTTAGTCTCCAAGGTCATCTGAATGCAGCCTGTATACATCAACTCCATTTCCAGCCACAGGCCTTGGATAAGAGAGACAAGAACAGGTAGCAGGTAATTCTTCAGATTTTTTAAGGAAGTGCAGTCTAAACCCTAAAACTTTGGTTTTGATTCTGGGCCTTTCTTGAGATGGTCTGGCATTGTGTTCTTGCAGAGGCAATATTAAACCAACAGAGGAAAGCTTTGGCACATTATCATTAGTTGAGCTTAGTCAAGGCTAAGAGGATTGCTAATCGCTTTAGCAGGAGACAATAGAAAGCTTTTAGTGAGACACGACAAACTCATGAAATAAAAGAGATCATGGCCTGATCTGACCGCAACAATGTGACTGATGGAGAGATCTAGGTAGAGACTGCTGCTTGACTTATCTGACCTCATGAAAGAAAGCAAATCACTAAAGACCAAGACTAAAGACATGTACATTCATATATATACACATACACACACACACACACACACGTACCTCTGTGGTCCAGTGTAGGTTTGGATGTGTTAAGGACCTGAGGTAGGCAGGTCCCCATGTCCAGATCAGCCAGAGTCAGCTCATTCATGAAGTATGGCAACTGTAATGACAAGCAGTCTATTTAACTTGTACATTTTTCCTGTCAAGCAAGAAAAACTTTTAAAATGGAACCAGTATAAAACAAACAGAGGTCAATAGATATAGCTAACTACCTCAAAGAAAATAGTGAGCAATGGAAGCCTGCTGCTAGTGTGTGTGTGTCTGCCTGTGAAGGAGAGAGAAGCTGTGTGTCAAACAGGTGAGCAGGAAATGAGTAATGGGATGCTGTGGTGCCATCAGGGATCCTCTGCCTGCTGCCTTAGGAGCCAGAGAAAGTGCATTATCAGCACCCCCCACCCCTGCCCCCAACACACACACACACACGGCACTGACCTTGCACATAAAGCAGTGCTGATGTTTTGCTCAGATCATTGAGTGATACTGTTTGTAGAGCTCTGACCCACAGTGCACTCACTGTAGCAGGTCATTAGTCATTGTGATACTGAAGATGCTAGTGATGATTAACCTTGAAAAATAAATTACCACTTTTATCCATCCTCACCTTGATTTTGCTTAGCTTTTTTTGGATCTTGTGCGCAACCTGATTGGTCCAGTACTTCTCCCGGAGAAAGTCCCAGAAAATCCTTCCCACTAGGGAGTTCACCCAGGTGGGCTGGCCATCTGCAGACCATGAAGCTGAACTGGACTCAGCTCCAGTTTGACCTCCAGAATTGTGCTCTTTGTTTTGAATCTGTGGGGTGTAGCACAAAAATATGTCAGATGGTAGCAGATGCATATGCAATTTTCAATGAGTCGCATGCTGATCCTGTATCTACCTCCTCTAAGCATCAAGACAGACTGTTTCTGCGTGAAGTGGCAATTCCAAAACACTCAAACTGAGATTAGCAGCCAGAGAGTCTGGTATTCTACAGATGCACAGCAATCAGTTCCTATTAATATCCTTCCAATAACATGATACCTGATATTTCTTCACATTGATATGTAGTCTATTTAGCAATGTTAGCAATTTATTTAGCTGAGCCAGGGTCCCGGAAAAGTGCTAATCTGAGTGGACAGAACAGTAACTAATATTGATTAGCTCTGATCAATGGGAGTCATGTAGAGTATTAGCATCCAGAGACATCCAGGGACTAAGTATAACAGAAAAAGCAATGATAAGTGTTTATTCTATAAAAGGATCTTTAATTGGAGTCTGAGGGGGAGGATTTAAAGTTTGCATCACTGTAAAACCTTCCACTACATTATAACCAAGCTAAATAATGTTCCTTGACCTTCTTGTGGGTTGTGGGGCTTCCCCTTTCACTTAGGCAGGGGCTTGGGGTGGGGTTGCAACTCTCTGAGCCAATCAGTTGAGTCATATAGATGCCGTAGTCCAACAGAGTTCTTGTTTTCATGGCTCCTGGCAAATCCTGCAGGTCTTCAGTGGTCTCTTTAACGACATCTCCACCAGGTAGTTTTTCTAAGTGATGAGATAAAGATAGATATGTAGTGAGAGTAGTTGGTGAGTATAACCAGACATGATGAACCATAGTATCATCTTACCTGTGCTCTCCTCACCGTTCACACTACTCTTGGCTCCAGCCCTAGACGCAGACAGGAAATGCTGGAACCATTCCTCCTTTTCTCTTCCTGTGCGGCCAAACAGGTAGAGACTAACAGGAAGCTGGTGGTCTGGTGTGGTGTGTCTCTCTGTCCTCTCTTCCTCTTCCTGCCCGTCAACCAGACTCTCCTCCCCTACTTCCCCCTCAGCGAGAGTGATGCAGATGGGATACTTCTTGTTCCAAATCCTCTTGCGAGCCAGAACAGGAGGCAGCAAAGACACCTTGGGTAAAAATCCAAATGAAAAAAAGTATGTGTGTCAGTGTCTTTTTTTTACCGTTCTGAGAGGGAGATGTTAGCAGGCATAAATGTGTTGGCAAGTAAATATTGTCAAAGCACTCCCCACATAGATTAGATTCTGTGTTAACTTTATCTACTTCACTATTGGAAGCTAAAGTCACCTGCCTCAGTGTGTGACTGGCATAATAGAAGGGGTTGAGTTTATTTAGCATCATCACTTCAGTCCTAATGCTTCAGCTCTTTTGGCTGGGTGTTAGATGACAAAGTGGGTGAAGAGAGACGAGAGTGAAGAGTTCAGGCAAGAGGTCACCTTGCTTCTCTCTCTTTTACTCTCAGGGACGAGCCTGCAGTTTGGATCCTGAAATAACACACTGACCTTACAGTTAGCCAGTTGATACGTGCGTGAACGTAAAAATGTGGAGTCACAGGGTGTCTCATCGAAAGCTGCCCACCGATGGATGTTGGCACGTGGGTGTGCCAGGTGTAGCCGACTGCCCTCCAGTGTGACATAAACAGAGTGAGTGATGGTGGGGTTGAATGTCTCAGGGTCGTAGCTGTACGTCTCATTCATCCAACCCTGGAGGAAAATTATAAAGGCTGATCACAAATGGCCTCACTTTTCCCTTCAGAACAGACAATTATGACAGTTGTGTTGTGGCTACATTTATGTGCATTTATCTTAGTATAAATTGCAAGCAGAAAAATATGCCAACCTAACAAATTTCCTACTTAGGTAAGTGAAATTCACAGTGAGTGGTATAAACTGGGACAATACAGTTCAGCAGGAGGGGAAACCTGAGCTATGGTAGAATACATCTGTCTCATTTAACACCATGGGTATGTCATGGTAGAAACTCCTCTGTCCTCATGAACTTCCCCTTATTTGAACCTGTTCTTTAAACTTGTCTGTGCAGTGAAGTACTCATGGAAATGTAGCAGAGAGCATGATGCTGGGCACTGCTCTGAAAAAAACACCAGCATCAAAACATCATGGGAGATAATTCAAAAGGACTTTTTGTGTGTATGAACATGTGTTTTGTTTTCTTTCTCCAACATTTTCTCTGTCAATCCTTCGGCCCAGTGAACTCACAGATGGCTACACCTGCAGCAATAAGCCAGTGTCCATTGACTCCAGGCATCAGTTTTTCATAAAATATTATTTAAATGACATTTTAATTGAAATACTTTACAAACTTTTATGTCCCTTGAGGATAAAATGTGAAAAAATCTGATGATTCACTTTTAAATATCGGCAAAATAAATCCAGTTCTGCCATCCTTAGCTAAGCTGAAGTGCTATTTAGGAAATACTAGCATGCCTATGCACCAGAGAAGGATGATGACAGTGGTAAACATTACATCTACAAAATTGCAGCTTCAGCTAGTCATAGTGGCTAACCTGGCTGTAGGCTTGCTGCTCCAGCAGTTAGTACTTTTATGTTTACCTGCGACTGATTTGGCTGCATGGAAATGAGCTTCAAGCTTGAGTATTCATTCTGCTGGGTATGAAATACAAACACCACTCAGTGGCACTAAAGAAAAAGATGATGTTATAAGTGGTGGCTAGAAGAATTTAAAAGGGTAATAACTGGATAAAAAACCACTGTAGAGCAGCTTTAACATTTAAGTAACAGTAGAGACACAAAGGGTTGGGAGGGAGACAAAAGGATGTCAGTTTGTTTAAATGCTACATTTGACTAATTTATTACCTCTAGAATTGTTTCTGGATCTGTGAGCTTTGTACCCTGTGGAAACACGCTGGATTTGAACTGAAACCCCTTGTTGTTTCTGACATTTGAGCGACGTGGGGCAAACATGAACACAACCACAAGGCCCAGGATGAAACCGCATGCGACCCCCACAGATAGACCAGTCAGATAGGAGGGGAGGGGCAGTACAAAAAACCCATAAGCCAAAAGTCCCACAGGGAAGAGCCAGTAAATAGGCAGTGTTGATCCTGAGACTATGCCTCGAGACTGGCTGCAAGTTTTCTGATGTGTCCCGCTGGATCCATGCTGGACCTCCACGACTTGAATCATATCTCCATAACTGTGAATTTCATAATGGCTGTCTTTGCTGTGGATGTGGTATTCTGGAGAGGCTGAGGATTTCATTAATGAACTCCTTTGGAGTCTTCTCAAAGGAGTGTCAAACACACCTCTGTGGTCACCATCAGTCCTCCTCCAACATTTTGAGTCTCCATCTTCAGAATTTCCCTCTCTTCCACAACTCCCCTGGGAGGCAGGTGAGTCTCCAGCACCAGGAGCCTTCCCCTGCTTGGGGCTCCAAGAACTTTCTTCCCCCATGATCTTACTTAGCATGCTCAAAGGATCCTGCATGGCCTCTGAGAACTTCCTCCGTGTGTCCTCTAGTTCAGCGATCAGTGAGCTTCCCCGGGGTTCAGTCGGGGATGAGCTACCTGTGGACAGAGGTGATGCCCAGTCTTCATTCTCATTCAGCCGACCTGCTTCAGGCCTCGCCTCTGGGATCTTTGGCTGGGTAAGCTGCTTCCAGGGATGTAAATGCAGTTTGGAGTCAGACTTGGAGAGATTGACCTCTGGCTCAACCCGCCGGGAGATCTCTGTGCTCAGGGACTTGACCAGACTGAGGAGAGGTTTGCCTCTTAGAGAGCTGCTCTCCCTTGGCTCCAGGTCTGTGGAAGAGGATTTCACCAAGTTTGTAGTGACAAGCGGACCTGCTGATTCTGACAGATCAGCTAAAGAGCCTGGGGAGGAAGGGGAGTGAGGCAGGAAGGGAGTCTGGGAATGGTAGCCCTGACTCAGTTCTAAATCCATCGCCAGACGCTGTCTGGCTTGTGCTTTGTCTTTGGAGAAGGCCACAATGGGACCCTCATCATGACGGTCCAGGCTGAAGATGAGCTTGCTCTCCTCCATGCTGGCTGTCAACCACGAGCTACAGTACGAATGCGGTCGACCAAAAGAAGCAGCCGTCATTCAGGGCAGGGAGCATGGTGTTAACACTGGGACTGTGTAACTGCATGCAGACCTCTACAATCCTTGTTGGGCTGCTTATCATGTTGGAAGCTGGAAAAGTGGTAGGGGAAAAAATATGTTAAAATATAAACAGCTTTAACAAACCTTAACATTACTTGTTTTATTAGCAACGTAACATTTTCACCTTTCATTCTACTTCCCTTAAGACCTTTCTTTTCAAATCACCTCTGCATTCTCTCTTATGTCCTAATGACTGTTCCTCAAATACAGCAGTTAGGTGAGGTAAGGGGTGAACAACTGCTTTGCTTCTGGGATAATCTAATGAGCTATTAGTCCACTGAGCCACAGTTAATCCCAATTAGATGCAATGATTCATCAAAAATCTTCCCTTAGGCTAATTTTGGGATTCATCGTAATCAAGGGAGGCGTGGACAAGACTCTTTTCTTGTAATTTAAATCTCTGGGCAATTTTCCACAGCACTCATCCACACACTGGTTTTAATGGTTAAATTAAGATTTCCACATCTCACTGCTTACTTTTTATGTATTAGAGATTATTATATTTGCTGAATTCTGTGTGAACGTCCTTCCTATTTATTTACTCGTCACTTCCTAGTGGATGACCCACCCTAACTCCTGAGATCCATGAATGTAATTGAGAAACAGATTTTTTTTTCTAACAAGCCCTAACTACTGTCCATTTTGAAAGAATGGCATTTATACACTTTAGACAGAGCATGTGGATCAATTACATGCTGTTTACGAGTGACAAACTCTGGCGTGTATCATGTCTTGCTTCACAGCCCAATTCTCAGACAGTCAACAGATACAGTCCAGACTCTGAGTGGATTAACTGTAATCCTCCATATTAAAGAGGCTTTTACGACAGGAAATTAAGACAATTGGGACATGAATTTAATCTGATGACTGGGCAATCAGTGTGTTTCAACTTGAGTTACACTTTCGGGCTCCCTTACGCTACATTTTGTGACTATTAGAAAAGCTGAAACACCCATTCTACTTTTGCACAGCAGGTGCATCTTGAGTTATTTTTCAATTAGTCTCAGTTTGGTAAATTAGATGATTTTTGTTGGTGCTTCACATTAAAAAACTTAAATAGGAAGAAAAGTTGTTCTGCCACTAAGTCTTTCTGTGTTTACAGAAAGTACAGGCCAGAAAGTGACAGTATAAAAAGATTTGAGCAGACCATTGTCCTGTGTATTATAAATTCTAGCCCTGACCTAGATGAACCCAATTTTCGAGGCAACAAAAAGTAATTTATTATGATGCTGACATAATTTAACTGGCTCACCCCTTATCTTCCCACTTCTCAACACGCTCCTCATCAATAAGAGGAGATATTCATTTTTAGCATCAAACTGCTTTGCTGTCAAATCTAATTAACCAAAAGTATCGCCACACCAGACAAACCTGCTCCCGACAGCCTTAATCGATTTCTACTTCAGAGTCAATTTGGGTCAGTTTGTACCAACACGGAGAGGAAAATCTTTGTTGCTGAGAGTAATAGTCAGAAGGGGATTGGCAGCTTTCAGAACTGTGAATTTCTGGAGGTGTGAAGAAGGAAATAAGTAGAACCACCACAGGACTGTCACAGAATATTGAACAGAAAATTCAAACCTTCAGGTTTTAGGTTGTAAAGTAAATTTTTAGCTAGAAAAGACTCTTCAAAATATAGTCAAACATTTTTTACTGAGATGTGTCATGCCCTGCAAGTAACACTTAATGCCTTCATTCCAACAACAGTTAGTGGCAGAGAGACTGAAGGAAGTAGAGAGAGGAATGACGTGCATCATAAGTCCCCAGGTCGGAGGTGAACTTGGGACGCTGTAATAATGCAACATGTGCACTAACCCCTTGACCACCTAAGCTGTTAACCTTCTGTCACTTTTAGTAGGTGGAAGAATGACAATCCAGCCAACTTCTATTAACATTTTCTACAACAGAATGTGACTTGCTAAGGGCATGAAATGTGTCTTTTCATTATTGATTTATTTGGTTATTATGTTCTCCTTTGTTAATGTTAATTATTTATAGATGAAATGCAAAGAATACTCAAAGAATTCCCACCACCATTTTTCAGAGACGAATGTGAGTACTTCACAGATTTTGTTTTGTTGATTCTTTTTTTTTTTCTAATGCTCAGTCCATAAACTGACTGATTAATCAACTAAATGTTTCAGGGAATTTCTAAAATAACTACAATGGCTTACTGTATATGTACAGTGTTGACAAGGCTGTCAATTACATGAAACATTAATGTGTGTTGGTATGATCAGATAAAAGGTTATTTAGTAAGGAGGAAAGAAGTTAATGAAGTCAAATCACGACATTTAAACAAAAGGTGGTTATTCCCTTGGACAAACTGAACAGGTGGATTCAGGTGTCTATCAGTGTGATAGATCACTTAAAGTGGATTAAAATGGAGAGGGAAAAAATTATGGGACTTGCTGAAAAATTAAATTTTTAATCCTGGCGTTTAGTCCTGCCAAAAACTCATCATGTCTCTATCACTGTGTCCTCCCTTTGGCCTTTTTATCCTGGCTTAACAAGGACAATGGGGTAAAGGGGAAACAGAAAATAATTTTTATTCCTAAAATGAAACTCAAGTTGTAGTGCTCTCTGAGGTCGTGTGAGGTCTATTTGTGGCACAGCATTTCATCCATGACATTCCTGTGCTTCATCCCGTCCTCCAATTTGACCCATCTGACAGACACATTTGGCTCTTGGCTGTTTGTTTGTCCGGGTATCACATGGCCAGTGTTAGTGAGGATCCAACTTCATCTCATTAGGGAAATCATTAAGACTGTATCTCCTCAGCTAAAAGAGGTTGAGTGACCCCTTCTGTGAAACGAACCTTTGTTTTCCTCTGTGGGGTAACACAGTTTCAACACAAGCCCAAAGCATCAGCCTGCTCTCCACCTGCCCTTCCCTGTACACAATATTATATTAGAACAAGAAGACAGTTTTGGGTTGGGGGACTTTCTAACAAATAAGTATTTGCCGCAGTCAGTAAAAAAGAGGCACTCACGTGGATTTGCCATGTCGGTCAGTGGCCCAGGTTGGGAGAAGTGAAAAGGGCAGAACTGCGCCTGAAGCCGCAGCGATCTGTCCGGATGCTGCAGAGTGCACTGTGCTGCACACGGAAATGCGCATCACCCACCTACAGTACACTGCAAATATCCACACAACTTTACTCCGATTGTTTCATATCGAAAATGAATCTTAATGGAAATAAGCAGTTATTCTTAAAGGCCAGCAGCATCAGCGTCAGAGACGTTGGCTCCGTTTGGACATCGCTCCTTGCCTTCCGCTACAGGAGGCGTCAACCTCAGGCAGAATAATGTGATTATAGGAGTTCTGGCTGCGGACCGGACCAACCTCTAATCCAGATTAGGCTCCAATGGCCAACAGTTGAGAGCGGCGACTCCTCTGTGCTCCAAACGCACCCTGAGCTCAACTCTTCCCTCCGCAGTCCTGTCTGTACGCAGACTTATGTAATTGCCCGACCTGGAAAATTCACGCCAGATTTTCTGCTCAAAAGCATCTTATCTAAAAGTCAGAATCCTTTCTCCGATTTTCCTTTTATTATTAATACCCCCACCCCGGCCAAGTGCCCATGTGATCATAAAATCAAATTGGTGATAGGGTCGCCTTGCTCTTTTCTTAATGGCTCAAACAATACTCGATTTGTCCATGTATATAACCTAAACAGGAACAGGCAGCCATTGCAGTAATTTGACCCCCTATGGCCATGCATTTATCTGCAGGATTTACTTCATTTACAAGGAGGGCACTTTTATAGACTTGGATTCCCAGTCGAATTGAAATGCAGAGATTGATGTGTAGATAATTTGAAGCCGAAATTTGAAAAATATAGTAAATTAGTAAAAGGAATGAGTCAGTTTTTCCCTGTCAACATCTTAAAACGAGCCTTCACACACTGATACGATTGTGTTCATCTCAGTGCCACATAATGTGACTGAGCACTGAGAGCATCACGTGCCATCCAATGTATCCGTATAAAGATTTATTTTGGTGTTTGTTGCCACCTGTTGGCCAAACTACAGATGGAGCGGGGCAGTTGGGTGAGCCAGTCACTTACCAACACCAGAGGGATGATGGTCCTGATCTTGAATGAAATAACTCACTTTATTAGATAAATGTCAACGTAGCTCCTTGCATGCTACATTTTGAAATCAACAAAGAACATGGTCATGATCATCCTGTAAAGTGACCACTGCAGTTAAGAGATTACTTTTCCTTGTATCTCCATTACAATACATAGTAGAGAAGAACCTTCTCACATTGTTTTGCTGATTGATGGAACACCGATGATCAGTAAGCTTTTTAGCTGGTATGGTTTTGTAAAATGACCTGATATAATTCAAAGGCTCTGTGCTGCATTTAACCTGTTTCCCCTAAATGAATCTTATCCAAATGGGTAAGGTTTTCTGTACTTCTATAAGTTACTCTGTGCTCCCTCCTGCATGTGCACCCATATGTTGGGTCAGCTGTCCCCTTTGGCAAAAAATTTTACCACAAATATCACAATAGTAGGCTTTGTCACCTGAAAAATGCTTCATGTGTTTTTTTAGCTGACCATGGGTGTAAAAGAGTTCCCCGCATCACCCACACTGATACCGTTTCTCTCCTGAGTGTCTCAGTCTATGAACTTTGAGATTCTGGCTCTGAGTGAATGCTCTCCCACAAACATCACAGTGGTAGGGTCTCTCCCCTGAATGAGTCCTCATGTGCACAGTCAAGTGCTCTTTTCGGACAAAAGATTCCCCACAGTCTTGACATTTGAAGTCTTTAATCCCTGTGTGTATTTTTGAATGTATATGTAGGCAACCAGGGTTGGTAAATGTCTTGCCACAAACATCACAAACAAGGCACTTGTTGTGAGCACTTTGCAAATTACTTAGAAGTTCCTTTGTAGACTCACAAGTCCTATTATGGGTTTTCAGATGCTTCATGAAGGGACGGATGTACTGGAAACGTTTTCCACACACGGGACAAACACTGCGGTCCTTGTGACTTTTGGTAGAGGAATCTTCATCAGGCAATTCCACTTGACTGTGCTGCTTCTTGCTGCCATTCTGTCTTTGCAAAACTTCCCCCTCTTTGCTTTTCATCCACTCCTCATCGCTGTCACTATTCTCACGCTGAGCTGCAGAGTCATCAGAAGAAACTGGTGGCAGCTCATTAATGAGGTGTGTCTCTTTTTCAGTTTTCACAACTTCAGGAGGAGAAATAACCTCCTGTGATTGACCGTCACTCCCAAGTTCCTCCTGCTCCTCTTTTATTTTGAAGTCTATCTGAACCAGGCAGTAGGTCCCATCACAGTTTTCTGTATTTGTCCTCGTATGAGAGGAGCCTGGGACCTCAGACTTTTCTTGTATGAAGGGTTGTGTTGAGGTCTCCTGCAGCACTTTATCTGCAGTCACAGCACCATTGATAAGTGGAGTTTTTGGAGCTACAAAGGATATGGAAGCAAGTTACTCAGAAGCAGGAAGAGAGTAGAGAGAAGGGGGAAAAGTGTGTTTGATAGAAGTCAATTTCACAGGAATGTTGAGAAACATCTAATAGAGTTGGTTATTTTAGATAAATTCCAACAGGGGGTTCATTTAAATTCCCACACCAAAGTCCCATAATATTATTTTTTTGCAGCCGTGATATTCAACAGCAGCTACTTTAGCCATTCGGCAGTTATTTAGTTTTTACAGTTCTTCCTTTTGTTAAAAACGCTATAAATTTCGAATGGACACGTAGCTGATTATTTATTTATATGTGACTTTTTGTACATACGTCCATCAAGAGTCTGCTTTAAGCAGCTAGGTGCTTAGCCAGCTGCAGCAGCACTGGTTACCATAGTGAGCAGCGACGGTTACCACGGTGATTCGGCCCAGTTTAGAGTTAGCTTGTTGGAGCTACAGGCCCAAACCGGAACAAGGAAACTACTGCACAACGAAAGGCACGTCGACAAAGTCCTTCAATAAAAACAGGCCAATTAAGTTTGTTTTTTTGAATTTACCAAAAAACCTTATGACATAAAAGAAAGACAAACCTGGTGTGTTCCGGGTTGGGATACTCACCGTGGGGCTCGTCTCCCGGCCGGCTAACTTCGGCTCCGTACAGCGCCGACGTGATGGTTTTCTCCACCTCTCCGAGGATCTCCTCCGCCGCCGCGTACAGCCGATGGTGGACAAACGACCTCAGCTGGAACATGGTGGCGTCCATGTTGTCTCCGGAGCACAAACAGCAGCAAGACAACAACAACATTAATTAACTCCCCCCCCCAAACACCTTCTTCTTCTGCCAACGTCTACGTTGCATACTCCCACCTACAGAGTATGTAGAACGTGGAATAGATCCCTTTATACATAAGCATATCAAAAACACAAAAAACAACACCAAAAAAAATCCCTACTATGTTAGAGTCCGGTGTTTATTTAAACACTAACCCCTCTGTGAATATCTCACACCTCCTCCCCATTTGTTCCCAATATTTAAATCTTACCCCCCTTTGTTGTAATCTTACCCCCTCTTCCATATATTTACAACACTGTATTAACAAATGTTCAATATTTCTGCTCACCCATCTCTCTGTTCAGTCTTTTAAATTGACAAACACCGGTACCCACCATCATTCACAATAAAACCAGATATAGGGTGGCAGAGTGAGCATCAGTCTGATCTCTCTAAAGTTATCATCATAGTTCCTTTTCATATCATGCTTAGTAATTAATTAATGCTTCTGACGACGTTTCTTCGGTTTAAAAACTCCACCTGTTTCACACTTATTTCATTATTTTATTAATTTTATTAAAATAATAATTCTATTATTAACATACAAAACAAAGGAAAACAAATAGGCTATGTATTGTATATTAGATTTTTTATAAGGTCTGCATTCATCAATTAATTTTTGATTAGACATTCCCAGAAGTGGAGGAAGACTTTAAGTTCCAGGTTTTATTTTGAAGGCCTGGCTCTCACGCCGGAAGATGTTTTTTCGTTGCTCTCTCAGATACAGCCAGATAAAAACAACAGCTGACAGCAAAGCCATGTCGTTTTGTTCTTTCTTCGGCGGGGAGGTCTTCAAAGACCATTTTAAGCCAGGTACCATCACCTTTTATACTCTGTTCAACGTTTTGGGGTTTTTTTTTAGTTTTTAGCTGCTGATCAACAGAGATGGTGTTAACGATAACTAGCTAGCCACCGTTAGCTAACCATCTGTGTGATAACTCAGGTATGGGGCTGTATGTTTTTGTTTTTGTGTTGTGTCAGATGGAGCTAATGGAAACTTTTATGAAGGACGTAAACTAGACACATGATCGCTAAAGTGACTGGCAAAAACACACAAAAAGCGACACAACTTGTTAGCCCGTAAACTTTTGTAACACACGTTTAGGTTACACAACAGTTAAGTTACAAAACTGGATTTAAATGGGTATAAGATAACAAGCTAGACTTAAAAAAACAAAAACATACTGTCACACAAATACAAATGTTGCATTGATAATGTTAAAATTGTCAAACTACAAAGGAAAGTTATAGAAAAAAAGAAAACAACAAAATAAACAAATGCTTATGATTTGAGACATTGACATGAAACCCGGACCCTGCTGAGATCATGTGAAGTAAAATAATAGCTCGTCCTTTTTTGCATCAGCCATCATCTCCCATCATTTACTCCTCAGGCATTTATGTTTGTTCCAAGTGTGATCACCAGCTGTTCTCCAGCCACTCCAAGTATGAGCACTCCTCTCCCTGGCCGGCCTTCACTGAGACCATCCTTGAGGACAGTGTGTCCAAACATCAGGAGAGACCTGGAGCCTTTAAGGTACCTTAAGTGACTTTGTCTGTGAGTTGGACTTCCCAGACGAAGCTTGTTGTAAGAATATATGTCTTAAAAATTATGTGAATTTATGTTACAGGACTAAGGACTTTTAAAATATTTTAAATGATAGCTTCAAGCAAATGTCATGATTAAGGTGTATGATACGTGGTTCCAGGTGCGGTGTGGGAAGTGTGGAAATGGACTGGGCCATGAGTTTGTGAATGATGGACCAGCCAAAGGGTTGTCTCGCTTCTGAATATTTAGCAGCTCACTGAAGTTCGTCCCTAAAGGTATGAATACACAGACTGGAACTACAGAAGATAAAATGACTTCATTGAGCAAGCAGAACTTGCATAAACACTACAGTAATGCATCTTCCTGTACAGCTATTTTCTTTTTTAGACATGTCATAAGACCAAGTTCTTAGGTTTTGTCTCAAATGCCAAGATTTTCTGTTTTAAACAATTTCTCTAAAGAGACCATTAACATTTAGAGGTAGGTTATGTTGATGTTTGTGTGAAAATGCCTCTGAACAACACATCTCCCTTTCTCTCTCTGCTCTCCACAGACAAGGTTGATGGTCAATAAAGTGAGATGATAATGGTACATTTTGGTTGAAGACGTGTCTTTGTGATGCTGAAGATTCGGTCAGTGGATGATGAGTTCCGGGGCAAAGCCCAGTCTGGGAGCGCCAGATCTCTGATGATAGGGGACCTCACTGAACAGCGAAAACAGACAAGTCTCATCACCTTTTAACTATGCAATAATCACAGACTCTGTAGCTACAATCACCTCAATGATTATATGATTACTATTTCATACGTTGACTAACATTTGTATCATCTGATGGGGAGACAGACTGCTTGTGGTTTTTGATTATTCGCCTTCATGTTTTGTATCCTGTCCTTCTACTGAGTTCTCAAAGTCGTCAAGGTGGATGGTGAAATATGCCATAATGAATGAACATTTTCCAAAGATATTTATGATGCATTTTAAAATATTTTGTCAGCAAATGTTTGTTATGCTAAATGCAGAAAATGACTAAATATAAATGCTATTTTCCCAAGAGAAAAATGAAAGAAAACAATACTGGACTATATATTTTGGTAAATACTTGCTCTTGATAATCATTAAAACATTCTTCTGAGGATGTAATGTTCTGCTTTATTATGACATTCTATTCATTTTTATATACTACCTTTATTAATGGTCTCAAATTAGTTGACCAAACTTCTCAGAGATTAAAAGTGCTGCCATCATGAGGAAGTAATGAGAACTAGATTAGGCGTTACACAACCAGGACAGGGATGTTGACACTTGATCTGGGTTTTTTTTAAACCAGCTTAGGCTGGTTGACTCCTTGTGCATGTTTTTCTAAACCAACTAAAGGCAGACTACTTTTGACATGGAGGAAATGTCCTATTGTTCTTTTTCTAACGGAGAAGAATACAAAAATCACTTCCAGCCTGGTGAGTGACAAAGGTTGCATGTGAAGCGTAACAAGTCTTAATGTAATGAACCCAAAAGCTCACAGCTCTTCTTTCCCTCTTAGGTATATATGTGTGCTCTGAATGTGGACATGAGTTATTTTCCAGCACATCAAAGTTTGAGCACTCCTCTCCTTGGCCAGCTTTTTCAAAAACAATCCATGAGGACAGTGTTTCCAAACACCCTGAAGCATGGGGACCTATAAAGGTAGATTAGCCCTGCCAGTGTAGCTCCACTGACTATTTTATGTAGAAAGATGCCTGGATAAAATACGATTAAATTCAACACTGTACTTGGTTATTAATTAAATAATCTATGGGTATTAAGTTCTGAAATTGAATCTTCTGGATTTAAATGTCTCAGGTTTGTTGTGGAAAGTGTGGCAATGGACTGGGCCATGAGTTTTTATATGATGGACCGAAAGACGGTCTGTCACGTTTCTGAATATTCAGCAGCTCCCTGACGTTCATCCCTGCAGGTGGGGTCACCACTGCTTTCTATTTTGCTGGTTTGTCCATAGCTGTCACTGTTATCATCTGCCTTTAATCAGCTTCTTCTCCACAGAAAAGGTTGACGGAAACAAAGGTGAGCCATGAAAAAGAAGGTACTCTCCTGCTGCTGTAGGTGCAGATGGTGAATGAAGTGCCCTGGAATGAAATCCAACAGGTCTTCTGGGCACTGATGGATGCTGATCTCACCAGGCAGAAAATAAGCTTAACCCTGAACCCCAGAGATGTGTGCGTGCAAAAACAGTAGGCCGTCTAAATTCATCATATAGTCATATTCATTTGTCCTATAATGATCATTACTAAACTTTCCTCTTTGGCAAAGATTCAAGATGTTTATTAGTTACAGGTGAAACTCTGTATATACTTGTCTTTGTATTGAACATTGTTTACAGGTCTTAAAACTTAAAATTGTTCTTCCAAAGTGCAATTGCATGTTTCTATCAGCTGGTGGCAGTATCTCTCCTATAATTAATGTGGATATAGTTTGTGAAAAAGATGTTCAATACTGTAATTTATAGGCACCAAAGGTAAAGTATCTTTCATTAATAATTCAGCAAATAATATTTCTTTATCAATTAATTTAATACAAAATGTTATGAACAAAAGAAACTTACACTGGCATGCAGATTTTCATGGTTCTTGGCAGGTAGGTTTTTGCACATAATGCACATAATTGCTACTTAAGAGTGTGCACTATCCCATTGTAAATAAAACAGTATTCTGTGACTTGATTCAGTACACTCATTTATTTCATAAAGCCAGAACTCCTGCGTGCAAATGTTCAGTGTGCCATGAGGATGGACTGCATTTTTATCACACAAAAAAACCCTTTGTGTGTGTAATTTATATTAATGGAATGGCAGGTCTTCACTGTAAAGTTCTTCAAGAAATATACCAACTCACTCTAATGTCAGGGACATTTCAGTCCATTTAGGAGATATGAAAAGTTTTTCTTTTGGCCAAATTTTTCTAGATAACTCAATGGCCTGTTTCTTGGCTGGTGGAGTAGTGGAATTCTAAACAAATTAAGGATGTGGGCACTATGTTCAACAGCTTCAATCCTGTTGAAGTGTCTGGGATGAGCAGGTGTGGGGTAGCTCTTTCAAAGGCTGGAGGCTCAGAGGGAGAGATGAAAGCCTCAGTGTCAGCCAGTGGATTAAGAAAGGAAGTGCAACTACGCTTAGATAGTGAAATGTTTCAAGAACAGACTATTCTAATGATATGATTATTCAAATTATAGCAGGTACCAGGAGATGCAAATGTCTGTGCAACGTATTTTGATACCATAAGACGTAAATCTTAACATCGTCTCACCTTAAGCCATTTATTAGTTTGGTGGAAAACATTCCTTCCGACTGATTAGGCATTGTTGTTGTGTAGTCCCCGTTGTATCACCACAGCTGGCACACAGACTAAACTGTCCTCGGGGTGAAGTCTGGAAGAGGAGCGGGGGCGGAGGAGTTTGAGAAAGGATGAGCTTCAAACCCACCAACAGACAGACACAGATAAAAATCAAAGATAAAGTAGATGTGAGAATGAGAAGCTGGGGAGGAAAAGGAAATAGCTCAAAACACATGACTGTAATTAACATTTGCTATCTGCAGGAACACTTTTTCTGGTTGGCATCTGAGCACAGCCGTATGGCCAAGAGGAAGTAAACAGGAAGGAGGAAGTGGTAATCCTCTGATGGAATCATGGGACAGACCCACCTTTTCTTCCACTGACCTCTGGGGCTCATCCTGCTTGTAAAGCAAACATGATCCTTAATTACATTAAACCACTACTACTCCAAAGCCTTCCGCAGTCCCGAAGGCCAGGCTCCGAGGCCCGACTGCACACATGCATCACACTGACTCATTTGCAGGACATCTTGTTTTAATTGTAAACTATACGAGACCATTGCTTAGATGTGGATGTTTATGGCACTGCACCTGCCTTTGTTTTGAGCCACAGAAAAAAAGTATCTCATTCTGCGTCTAACCATTATGGTTCATTGAGGTAATGTTCCCTAAAAACATCTGTCATCCAGTGGCTCTGCTTCACCCACCACAGAAGCTCAGATCACTTTATATGAGGAATAAAGCTCCCAAATGCGTGACTGTAGCAAAAGTGGTGGAAATTCCTCTCATCAGGGAGCAATGTGTATGAGTTAACTCTCCTTCTGTATGATACATCCATACATGGAAGCGCTGCCTTCCACATGTTTCAGACACACGTACTGTATGTTGGCCAAACATCTGTCTTCCTCCACGTAATGAATGAAAGCTTTCAACAAAGTTTTTATACATGACACAGAAATGTGATCTCTGCTCTGGATAAAAGAACATAGTTCTGGAAAATGAAGGCAGTCCAGGTTAGGCATTGGAATTCTGTCCGGACAACATGTGTTGGAAAGAGAAGGAGCCTGTGAAAACCAAAATGAGAATACTTCTGCCCATCCCCTCTGACAGGCACAACATCGAACCACAGCATGAAATGATGTATAGTTTACTGAGAGTATAAACAGATTTTATGTGGTGTGGGTATGTGAAATGCATATCTTGACAGCCCATATTGGTTATAAACAATGTAAATGTGGAATGAGGACTAATAAAAATACAATTACATTAAGGAAGAAACAATGGGAAACCTCAAATTTTGGTTCAGTCCAACAAAATGTCAACAGTTTAAGGATGTGAGAGATCGTTTTGCAGAATGCAAACCTGCACTGCGAAGCCAAAAACTGCTCTGTGAAATCCCACGTATGAGGGCTTCCACTGAGAAAATAAACAATATATGAAATTTCAATGGCTTCTCTTGCTTCATTGTCATCTTTATCACATGATCACCTTCCTGTTTTTTGGCTCCACCAGCTTTAATAACACACGGTGGGGTGTGTTTGAACGTGTATGTGGTTGCAGACATCACTTGCTATCTGCACTCTGATCTCTTTTAGGAAGATAGGACCCAAAGACAGCAGTTCAGGTTGGTCTGAAAGTTTCAAAGGAATACTTGAGGTGTGTGGCACTGGGGTTGTTGTCAGAGACCAAGAAGGGGTCTTTACTTTTGAGGATGCTCGATTTACTTAGGGATAAGGAAGAGGTTAGGGAAGAAGAGGAACAGGAGAACAAGACTGGCTGATTGTGTGCCCACATGTCTTTTAAAAAAAAAATCTTGCTTGATCAGAGACTACACAGGCTTTGAAAGGCCTCAAAGGTGAATGCAGTAATCCAGAAAGACATTGTGTGGATAATGTCAAACAATTATTCTTTTCTTTTGCTGTATTAGTTTCAGAGTCTGTGGTTAGAACGATCAAATGGAGCCTCAGATAAAAGTGCGCCAGAGGCGAGGAAACATTTATCAAATGCACCAGTCTCCAGAGTATGGGAATGTAACGACGCTTGCGGATTTCAGCTGAATGATTGAAAAGGAGGCTGGCTTCATAGTCAGACAGAGCAGTGGCTGTGGAAAATGACATATTCGTATCAGTGCGTGTCCAGAAATGTCAGTGGCCTCTGACGTCTGGAGAGGTTTATGGCACGCTAAAAACATCTTTACGCAGATGGAGGCTGAACACTGCTTTGGAGAATTAAGTAATTACCTCAGTCTTTCCCTAGGTATGATGCCACAAACTGTCTCCCTCCCTCCCTCCCACTCACCCAACCCCCACCCAAACTACACCCACACACCCAGTTCACCCAGTGCCCTGCAATTTGCAGCTGCTCATCTCCTGTCATGTTTGTTAGTAGTCCCAGTGTGCCCCATATTAGAACCAGATCATACAAATGTTAGAGATGACTGTGTGTGTATATTTCAAAGAGAACACAACTGTAAGCATGCTTGTACATCCTATTTATCTTGTTTGTTTCTGCAGTTTTTTCTTTGTGTG
Source organism: Remorina albescens (assembly GCA_034769265.1). NCBI lineage: Eukaryota > Metazoa > Chordata > Actinopteri > Carangiformes > Echeneidae > Remorina > Remorina albescens. The sequence goes on from CM068493.1 coordinate 7,474,934, forward strand.
AATGTGTGTTTCTTTGTTATAAGGTCTTTATAGAACTTAAGTGAGCTCTCCAACCCCCCGCAGGTCTTAGATGGGTGGTCGTAATTGCTCCCTTGGTCATGCTGATTGCTAACTTCTGTGCAGCAAATGTTGAGAGGTGCCCGAGCTCCTTATGCCCAGTGATTATAACCCAATCAGGAACCTATAATCTACACTATTCCCCATATTGAGAGACAGTTAGGGGAGTTCTGTCTTTGGTCTTACTCTGTGGTTGAGACAATGGATGAACAGAAAGTGACATTTGGCTCTTTTACCAAAGATCAACATAAAGAAGTAAAGCTTCTAGGCATGAGCAGTTCACCAGAGAAGTCTTGCATTTGTTTTGGTGCTTATTTTTGAGTCCGTGAATTGTTTTGTTTTTGGGTTTTTTTGCATGCATATGTATGTACAGTTCATCACTATTTAGTAATATTTATTTATTAGCTTCCTTTTAAAATAAAATATTATTACCATATATCTGTATATGTATATAAACATATATATATATATATATATATATATATATATATATATATATATATATATATATATATATATATATATATATATATATACTAAGTCAAGATAAGCAAGCCCACTGCTGCTTCCTCTCTACCAATGCCATATCATTTCACATCTAGCATCTATAATATTGCATTTTTCCTCGAAAGAATCATAATTACCAGATTTAAATAAAGTGTTTAATGTGTGTCTTTGTGTGGCCACATCTGGATCCTCCTGATTGCATGAATGAGGGGAATTCCACTCCGTTCATACAGGTTTATACCCCCCAGCACACTTTGTGCAATATATAAACACAGCGCTAGTTTTACCTTTTTACAGTAAGTCCTCCAAGTATGCAACATTGGAGCCAACAATAAATTTATGGCACATCAATGTCTTGAATTTAAAAAAAAAAAAACAATAATTGAAAACATGAATTATATATCTTCAGCGTCAACATTTGTTGCATGCAAACTTTGATTCTCTACATTTGCACTTTTGTGCCAGAAGGGCAAAGACACTTACCTGTCACTCACTCTGCAGTAATTGTTTCTCTTGATCCCTCAGACTCTTCCTATTGGCTTGTCAGTGTCCTGGATTTGTGTGGGGAACATGGTGTTTTGCCTATACTAAGCACACAGTAAAGACACAGTTTGTACTGGTTCAAAAAAGAATCCAAATTTGTTTTAAATATATTTTGAGTAAATCCGCAGAAAAGCCTTTCTGCTGTCATTCAGACAAGCAGCTCTGTTGTCTCCCTAAAAACATAGACCTCAAAAACCCAAAGTGGGACCAGATGAGAGATATAGGAAGGCGAAGAAGATCTGTGTGTGCGTGACTATGTCTGTGTTGGTAAAAAAGAGGATTCAAAATACATTCCCACAGGAATGAAGATCTGCTTTACGATGTGTCCGATCGTATTTTAAAGAAAGCTGCCTTCCAATTTCACCACCAGCCTGAACGGATTCAAAAGAGCCCTTCTTAATCCAAAATCTAAGTACCATAAGCCAAACAAATAATGTGACATTTTGGGAAATATTCTTCTAAAAGTTGGATGAAAATATGGATAGTACCTTCATGTCTGTACTGTAAACATCTGGCTACAATTAGTTAGTCTAGTTTAGCATCAAGATAGACAAAAAGGTGAAATGGCCATTAACAAAGCCCACCTTCCTCTACAACCAGAGCTCCGTAATAAGAAAGTTATCTAAATCTTTCCTAAAAGTAAGAGGTAAAAGTAGCAAGTAATATTTTACCACCATGAAAGTTTGAGCCACAGTTTCCAGACTTTGTGTGGTTTAAGTGTTGAACATGCTAATTAAATAAGTTATTCTTATGCACATGTTGGAATAATTTGAACATTTTAAAATAAAATGATTCAAACTAAACATGTCAATCTTTTAAGCAAAACATTCCAATTTTAAGCCTCATTTATCTCTTAACTGCGCCTGTTTTTTTTTTTTTTGGCAGGTCACATATTTGGTACAATCCTGTCCCCTTTGGCCAAAACAACCGTCAGCACCTTAGATGATGGTTTGCTTGTTTGAGTCGCACATGATTTCACATTCCTGTGAAACGCAGACTGCCCCCACGGGGTAGAAGCCCGTCTCCTGTTTCTGCAGCATGAAACAGTTTTGACACACTCTGCCTCTGGCCTGCAAGAGCTCACTGGACAGGTGATCCTATTTTAGCAAACCTGACTCAACTGTGAGGCAATGGATCATTTTTTTCTTTTCTTGTTTTGAGGATGACAGCTATCTTCTCTCACAGTTTTCTCACAGTCAGTGTGACAAGATGGAATTCAGAAAAGCCTAGGAAACTCCAGAGAGGGGAGAGACAAACTGCTGCGGTTTCACACCAGTAATTACAGTCTGCTAACACCCATCTCATGACTATGTTTTTATTTACAGACACTCTCAAGGTTTGATTCATTTGCATTTTATGAACACAGAGCCATTGATTAAATAACAAGATATTCACCCAGTTGCTCATTCACACGCATCTTTAGTCCCTCCAATTGTTTCCAATAAGCTGTGTTTGTGTGAAAATTAACAAGCACAACCATTTGGGTGGCGTCTTTGGCCCGCTAACAGTAGCACAGTATTCAATCCAACCGTCCTGGTTGTAAATTGCAAAGATGGAAAGAGAGTTGTTTTTCACACACTGTGCACAAATACTGTAGATGGTGACAGTGACACATAAAAGAGCAAAGCTGTGGTTTGGGGCTGACGTCATGGCAAACAACATTTAAAAACGACGAGGCCTTTCAGTGAAAGAAAGCCAGACGCAGCGGCCCACAAACATTTCAGTAAGTAACAGTTTGGGATCAGGTTCCAAAAGTGGTCTATGTGCAAAAAGGGTGGAACAGTCACGCATGTGTCCACACACACACCTGCACTTTTGTGCAGTCGGACACATGCTTTAGTTTTGAAAGTTTCACCTTCAAAGCTGTCAGATTTACAGCTAAACGTCTTGAGTGCACTGAGACATGAAACTGTATTTGAATCAATGGCAATTGTGCCACTTTCAATTTCATCTCACTCCATTTCTCTCTCCGTCATTCACATTCATCATCTGTCTTACAGCCACAAACACACACAGACCCACGTACAGACACACACAAGTTTCCCCTGAACCCTGCTCCTCCACCCTTCCCAAAAGACCCCATATCACCAAGGAGCCAACCGCCAGATCCCATTTTTCCCCGCAGAGCTGTGGATTAGAAAAGAAAGCATTTCCCTAATGGTCTGCAGCTTGTGTGATGACTTGATTGTTGTTCAGTTTAATTCCTTCAATAGTCTTTAGATTTCCACTTGCCTGATATTACTGCTACAATAAAGCACCCAAAGAAGGTAAATAACAGTTTGAAAAAACTCCTCTTCAGACTTGCCTCTTGGAAAGGTATTTAAGTTTTTATCGCCAAGATGAAAGACAAAAATTGTTCCGTGCAGCTGCTTTCTAATGCTGGAAAGAGTGTTACTTTTGTCACAAAAACTTTTTTGTCAAACAAGAACGAATGAAAAACTAGGTGATGATGATTAATGTTCATTGTTATTTTGTACACTCGAACTAGATAAAAATTAAATGGCTAAAATATGATTAAAACAAAACGGGATTTTCTTCAAAAGACTTATGATAAAAATAAATGGAAATTGCCCGTCAAAATGAACACTGGGTGGAAGATAGTTTGCACGCATTTTTCTTCATGTGAAAATATCTGTGGGTTTACACTCTATCTCTATACATGGATATAATTTCGGTAATTGAACCTCCTGGCTTTGGGTGCTGCCCAAATCTAACCCTCATGAAGCTGGAATGAATCGCAGTGAATGCTTCCGTGGATAGAAATTACTCCCATGTTGAACTCGAAGTATTATGTGGGTCTAACACTGTTTAATGCTTTCAAGGCCGTTGAGGCTGTTGCGTAAGATGCAAACAACGCTCCTCTCAACTCTTGAGTACGTTTCCATAACGCTGTTGGGCAAGCCTGAGAGTTTGCACGTCCTGCTAGCAGAGAAAAGGGCCGATGCACCTGTGTGAAGGTGGAGGTACATGAGGCATGTTAGGTGGGAGGAGAAGAGAAAGACGTGGGGCAGAAAACTAAGTATGAGATGAAGAGATCAGAGTGATTTTGTTCCCTTGTCCGTCTCCTCTTCCAACCATCATTCTTATTGACTTTGCTTACATTTTCAGATGAAAGATGGGAAGGCTCCAGGTGAAGGGTGCGGCTCCAACGCAGCTCTGCTGTTTGCTTTTGTCTTCGTTGATCCTCACAACCTGAGGGCCTGACGACTGAGCGTCTAACATTTTGCTGAGAGCGCATGTAACATCTCTTATCTCTTCAAAGGAACTACACTTCAGAAACCACAATGTGATTGTTCAAATGAAATATTTTGGGACAATCCTGCTTTACCACATCACTGAAAAAAAAAATAGATGAAAAGGGAATTTGTTCAGAGTCCGTAAATGCTATATTTAATGCAAGACAGTAGAAAATTACTCTTGTACAGCGAATCTTCAATCTGGAACTCATTATTAGTAAAAATTTCATTGATATTCATTTCAGAAAATGCAAAAAAATAAAAAAGCGCGAGGTTCCATTCACAGTAAACTACATCCATGCATCTGCACCGCTAAATACAATCTCCTGGGCTGTGGTTTCAAAGATCTGTCATGATGGCTTTAAGATTTTTGACTGGTATCTTGCGGCTATCCCAAATCACCGACAGCTTCTTCCTCATACTGGAAATTACAAAATGAGAGTGGAACATTCTGCCTTTGCTCAGGAGGATTTGTAATTTGCTGTAATGGCTGACACATGTACATGCCATCAGCAGGCCTCTGGTTATGGAAATCTCTATCAGTGGTACACGCTGGGATGCAGCAGCAGTGCACACCTGCTGTCGCGACAGTCGGATATCTACATATGCGTTCATAAATACTGACACGGGAATGTGAGCGGACTGTTACATTTACAAAGACGGAGACTTGTGCACACAAACACATCCATAGAAAACCATACTGTCCAGCCTCAGCCCCATACTGCAGATAAGAACACAAGCACAGTTCACAACTTGCATGTCATATTTGTTTCCTGGTTGTTGCTGCCGTCTGTTTGTTTCTTTAATCTCACTGTTTATATTTCTGGGTCCAAACCTGTCAGTGTAGCTCCAACTAGAGCAATTAGGACGAGGGAAAAGCAAATAAAATGTCTGATGAAAGCAAAGCTTGGATTCTGACCTCATTCTGACTGAATCTGCCGCGAGCCAACAGACAGTCATTTCCAAAGCTGTGAATTCCTCAGTGCCAGGCTGGCCTCCCTTTGGATGGGTCTACAATGGCTGTTTGTGCTTCAAAACATATCATTATTCTATATTTGCCTCAGTCCCGTCTGCATCCGCCGAGACCTTTGTTTGAGTGCTGATGCTTTAAGCTTTTCTTCTCATAAGGTAGAAATTGTAATCACACAAACTGGAAAGGTAGAATAACATAAAAGAAAAGATTGGCATTTCAGACTCACACTTAACACATTTCTTTCATTTTGAAAGTTAGATGAGAATACTAACGCCACCCCAACACATCTAATACAGTCAGTCAGCTAACTTAGCTTAGCACAAAGACTGATGTCTATCTTGTCCTTGCTCTGTCAGTAACTATGTGCTGGTATGCATCGGTCTGCAGTGCTCCGGTATGCACGGATATGTACCCACCATGTTATGAGGGTGGCATACCATGAAGATGTGTGCTGCCGCTCTCACCTCTACGAATCATCTTTAAAAGAATTATAAGTAAATCAAAGCAAATCTTTGTTGGGATTTAATTTGTGGTGTGCTTTCACGTGGACATTACATAGACAGCCATCTACTGCACATATAGGAAACATTTCTTCCAAGCAGAGCAGGGATCATGTCATTTTGGAGGTCAACCCGGATGTTAGCATTACTCTGCTTCCCTCAACCAATGGATAATGTGATTTTTATTATTATTATTGTCTATTAGATAAATCAGCACTTCTGTAGCTCTGTGACAAATTTAACAACCCTAAGACTTTTGCTTAGCAAGATAATATTCTTAAATGCAGAATTTTTAGGACTTTTGAAGTCTGAATACAATCACCAAAGGTAAAAAGCTTATATGAGACATGACAATATCACCACTATACACATCCGACATATAGTTTGATTTTGTGTCCTTACCTCTTCTGACAAAGCCTTAACACATGTAGCATCAGTATTGGTTTCAAAAGGCACAAATATTAAAACATTGAGGCTGAAAAGGCAGACAGATACGTTGATTGATTATATTTAATGTCCCTAATCTCTACCACTAATCTAATCACTGCCTTTTTAGAGACGTAAAAGTAAATCACTGTTGGGGTATTTATTGACGTATTTTATGTCATAGAGTAAAATATAATTGTACAGACCTTAATTTAGCATCATCTAACCAAAAACTCATAAACTTTGGGAAAAATAAACTTTTTAACTAACAATATCTTGCACCAAAAAAAAAAAAAAAAGCCAGTTAAGTGTCACATTTTTTTTCTAAATTCTTTTTCTATCTCTGTTTTTTCTGAAGATATTGAGGAAGAGAGTGGAATAAAGATAAAATATCCACAATTTGCCAACACAGCAAGTTTGCCAAATTCATTTATTATCTCTGTCTGAACCATGCTGTGCCTCCGGGCTCAATATGTAAACGTGTGAGAGTGTGCACCTCTCCTCCCTCTCCCCTCACCCATTCAGATGGCCGCCCTCGGTGTATTAGTCGGGTTCAAAAGTCTGAATTTCTTCTCATTGCCAGGTGAAACTCAATACACACAGAAGCTTTAAAGTATCAGCGAAACATCAAAGTGCTGATCCTTCCTGTACTGCCCGAAAGGTAACACAGTCAGATACTGTATTTATGGGATGGAAACAGAGCAGTCACTGGGGGGGATCTCTTGGCTTTAGGCTTATTGTTGTGAAGGTTTGTCTAAGGAGCCATGCCACTATGTTGCCTATGTGTTGATTTTCAGGGTGCATAGAGAGTACAAGAGGTTTTGGGTAGACATCCTCGGGGCTTCTCTTATTCACTGAGACATCTATCAGATGGGTTCAAAGGGGCAAGTAGGATTTTCCTCTGTGGAGTCAGTTTACATCTATAAAACACTGATGAGTGTGTAGCTTATAACAAAGTGCTGTAGATCTCCTTTTCCCATATCACAAAAACACAAAAACAGCAATCTCTGTTGATTATGTTACAAAGTTTGTTTTACAGAACGACTCGAAGCAATTCACGTTTAAATTAATTAAAATCACACCAAAACACAAAGGTTTTAAAAGGCATCAAGAGGTTTCATTCAATGACGTATAATTGGGTTAGAAATACAAATATACATGAGTTATTTTGCTTATGGAAAACACCTCAGTTTAGTTGTTACTACTCAGGTCCATGTTTATCCATGTTTATGCTATAGCTTAAGCAGGGAAGGGTGGAGACTTGTCAAAAAAAAAAAAAAAAAACGGGGCGTATGAGCAGCAGAGGCAGAGGAGAAACTTTGGATGACGCATCAGTACTCACCTCAGAGCGCACAGACACAGCAGACTCATTTGACTGTGAATGAAGCAGTTACGTTACATGACAAAAGTTTCTCTGCTGAGAAAGACTAATCTTTTCAGGGGGGGTGGAGGGAGGAACAGACAAAAACTATGAAGATCATTTTTGACAAATCCACCGTGCCGTTTCGCTGCTAAAATGAGCGCTCCATGTGATGTTTCACTTTTACGCAACAGGTTCATCGGAATGATTTGAACAGCATCAGCTGCGGCCCATGCAGACAGCAGAAGAAGCATGCTGTCACCGTTCACCTTTGGCATCCAGCAGGAGATCAACTCATGGGATGTAGTGGATGCAGAGTCAGGTTCAACTTGGGAAAGGCGCTCTCCAAAGTCTCGGTGTTATTTACCATGGTCCTGATCTTCACCTACTTCTTCTACTGCCTCACCGGATTCTGCGACTCGGCTCCGAGGACTTTATACAGCCACCAAGCTTCAGACGTGGACTATGACATTTTGGACGATCATCGCCGCATTCTGGGCGACTTGCGACCCCCGGCGCGTCTCCTGCACGACGCGTCGTCTCAGCGGAACCGCACCGTGTCCGCTGACGCGGAGCGGATGGACGCGCCCGGACCGCCGCCCGAGCGCACACCGGACAGCGCAAAGGACGACACCCAGAGCAACGGCATGCCGGTGTCCAACACCTTCGGCCTCAAAAGGTTCCCGCAGGCGATTATAATCGGCGTGAAGAAAGGAGGAACCCGCGCACTGCTGGAGTTTCTCCGCATCCACCCGGACGTGAGAGCGGTCGGCGCAGAGCCTCACTTCTTCGACAGGTTTTATGATAAAGGGCTGGAGTGGTACAGGTGAGGAACACTAAGGAAAACACATGATTGTGGAGGCTACACCTTTTTACATCTCTCAAGAATGTGTAAGCACGCTGTAGCAGGCTAATATTATAGCCAGGATAGGTCTAAATAGGAGCTTTAATCTGCTATAAACAGCAATATCTTCATTTCAGATGAACTCACAGGAGCAACATTTCCTTATATTAAAAATGAAAAGAAAACAAAAGCTTAAAAATACAGTGGCATTATGTATGGTGGTGGGCTGCAGGGTCAGATGAGCTGTCACCCATTCACCTGTGGAGAAATGCTGATGTCTCCTGTCAATAGAGAGGATGTATTCAGATCAGCTGAAGCCAATAATCTCCCTGAGTGCTGCACTGTAGATCAAAAGGCTGAAACAGTCCCAGAGGAGCACTTCATCATTTTGACAGTCCTCTAAACATCATTTATACACTTGCCATCCTGTATTAACACCCTGACCTTTCCCTGAATCGTTTTACAGAAGTCATCCAAACACTGTGCTGATCACTCTGCTATGTTTGCCTTGAATAGAGGAATTAAACCCAACTGATACATTAATTCACTGCAGATGTTGTTGCCTCTACATAGGGGCAGGTTGAAGGTTCATCAGCTACTGTTGCACTGACAGCAGCTGATTTGGGGTGACCAGGCTGACCAGAGCCATCATTTGTATGTAGTTAAGGTCATAACAAAGGGTTTAGGTCTGGATGAATCTGATCCTGATCATCTCCAGATGTTCTATGAGAGAGTCCCAGCTGAGCACAAACCGATCAGCAGCGGATATTTTAAACCTTTGAGTTTGGGGCTGAAAGTGCCGTAAGGAGAGTGCAAATTCTGACAGGATGAAAACTGCTCATTAACAAGCACGGTGATAGCAAGACTGTGTTTCAGATGCAAAGGTGTAATTTAATCTTCTCTAGATTTTTCTCTTAACCCCCTTTGCTGCCTTAACTAAGAACACAAGGACACATGGAAACACTTTCACCACTGATAATTTTAGCATGCTGCTGAACTTCCTCACTCTTACCCTCAGTGTACATGCACAAACACACAAATACCACACACACACACACACACAGACACGCAGGTTGATACTTTGCTCCTTTATTCTGCTTTTTACTTCTCTTCTCTGCTGTCTCTCTAACTCATCCTTCTTCCCACATCATTAAGTCCCATTTTATTCACATTCCCCACAAATATTTTTCCTTTCTTTCCCGTTCTCATCTAGCTTCTCTTCTCTTCATTATTCCTTTAGTGCAGCAGGCGTCTTGATGGTGAAATACCTGTGGCAGACCTAGTGTTTCCAGGGCATGTTTTATGTGTGTTTCTGTCTGTGTTAATTAGCTTGACTGGTGCTGTAAAGCTCTTACGTTTCTGTTTGTGCTGTAACACAGCAGCAACACCAACAAAGCGTGTCCTGAGAAGAGTTGGAAGGATTAACACAACAACAGAAACAGCAGCAAGACGATCCTGAGTGAAATCACTGAGAGATGATTCCCCTGTTGTCTCTAAAAGAAAACTGGGAAAAATATGTTTTCCTGTCCTCTGCGGTGACCCACAGAGAAGCCACTGGAAGTCACGGAGAACGGTGATGTGTTTGTGTGCACGTGTTGACGAAAGAAAGAAAAGAAGTCACCCATGTGGAACAATGGCATCCTCCTCACCCGACTGTCATTGAACAGCAGGGTTAACTCAGTGTCACATCTGGAAACAAACAAACTCACAAACAGGCCTCAGTTTAAGGCTGCTGCATGACAGGCTCGAAAGCATCTTCTTAGCTTTGATGTTTTATCTTCCCAATGCTCTCAGCTTCATCTTAATACTTTGATTCCTCACTTTACTAACTCTCTGATTCACTTATGTCCTTTGCAAAAAACATTTAAATGACTTCTTTTGTAGCAGAGGCTGTGGGAGTTTCATTGGAAGTCCCAAAGACATATCATCTCATATCTGACAACAGTTTGTGATGGTCAGCCTGGCTCCACATGTGCTGCACGGTGAGATGAAGAGAAACTTTGGGCACGTTTAGCAGCTGGATGAAAGGAAATTTGTGCCCTGTCATATATTGAGTCTTAGCCATCTTTTGGAAGAACCCAGGGCTGATACACTAACTGGAGACACTTCATGGACGTGGCAGTGTGGACATATTATTCCAACATACTGTCTTCTGTGTGACAAACTCAGGCCCCGTTCATGTGTGTTTTCCTTTTCTTTCATCTCAGTGATCCAGTCCGTCTCCTCTCTCTTTCTTCTCCACCCCGTCTGTCCTCTCGTTTGCATGTGTGCATATGAGCCCATTACGGGAATGGAAAAGCCACAAATAGCGCATTTAAACTGAAGCAAAGATTTAATGATTTTCTGTGTTGTTTTATGGCTTTAAGGGAACTTCATGGAGTGATGGGTTTCATATGGGACTTGAGAGCCACCACAGAAAACAGAAAGACCCCAGCTTTCTATAGCACAAAGGCTCAGATTGTCATGGCTCTGTCACCATGATGTCTCTGATGAGTAATTCCAAAATTAGGCCTCTGTGTTATGTTTTTGTTGTTTTGTAGCAGATTAGGCCGTTGTTCTTTTACTATTAAAGAGATAAACTTCTAAAAATGCAGCGACACAGCTTTGGATCCAAGAGCCAAAATAACATCCTGGAAATCAAGTGTCCATATGATTAATGAACAGATAATTTATCCATATCCATTTGAGGAAAAACTCAAAGACTCATCAATATTTTGAAAGCTTGTCAATTGGTTGACCTACTGTCTTGACACCAAAGGCCAAGCACAATCAGATCTTTATTAACATATAGTACAAATCCTTTATGGGCAGCAGCACAAGGGCAAGCAGGGATGATTTATCTATTTAACAAACACTATAAAGTGAACAGTTGAATATAAGAGAGAATTATGTCGCTCTGGAAAACCATTTTTACTTATATACTTCGATTTGGTGAGATTGGAAAGCTTACTGTCTTTCAAAATAAAGAGAGTTCACTATCTTTTTTTGTCCACTTATATTTTTCTCTAAAAATTCAGATCCAACTAACAATTTGGAATTAAAAATAAATAAAAAAATAAAAATCATCATCTTTTAAAACATCACCCCGATTTTTGAAAAGATTTACAAATATCCAAATCCTTTTTTATTGTTCAGCAATAATAAAGGCTTTTTTTTTTTTTTTTTTGCTTTTATACAGAATATATAAGGTGTTTATTGCCCTTTATAGCTCATAAAGCAGACTAAGTTATTCTGTGCAATAACACTACTGCAGTCTGAATGTTCCCATCTTTGCGAGACATTAAACTGAAAGAAAATTAATATTCTAAATACATATTTAAAGATATTGATCCGGCATGACAGAGTATTGATTCGATAATATTTAATCTGCTCGTGTATTGAGTACAACCATTTGTTGATGGCTTTAATAACCAGCTGTATTTAATTCATCTTGATTAAATATTTATTATTCTAAAAACCAATTCAATCTAATTTGCTTTTGTTAAAATCTTCCTAACATTGCATGTAAGCGAGTTTTATTTCAGTATTTTATGGGTTTCAAATATTTACCATGTCAGTCTGAATTTTTGACGGTTGGAATGGTGAAAGTAGACTCTAATGGAAATGAGGCAAAGCTTTCTATAGAGAGGATCATTTTCCCGACACCTCATTCTGTGTCCATCCCTGAGGCCATTTGTGACCAAGGCTGAACACAGCTGATTGGCATAACAGACCAGGAAGTGGTCTCTGTAGTGTTGAGCTGCAGTGTGTTTTAATGGTGCTGGGTTTTGGCTGCAGTTGGGTGTAGGTGGTGATGTAAGGTCTGAAAAGGCCCACACTCGCACCCCATATGGTGGGGATTATAATAATTTGAGGTGCATTGTGGTCCATTTTGGGGGTGCCTGTAAAAATCTCGGGGAGGTTTCAGTTGTGTAGTTTTTGCTCTGTGCTGCATTTAAATAGTGAGGAAAATGCAGAGAAGTTGAAAACAGACAATATTATTCAATCGAAATGCCACGATATTACTCCTGTGTCCTCCAGGTCTAATTCCAGTGAGTATAATAAATGACCAAGACAGTCAGAAGTACTTTACTTTGAGCTAAATGCCACCAAGAGCTCACAGAGAAAGTACTAACATGCTGAAGTTAAGCAGATGTAATGTTTATCCTGTTTACTGTTAGTTTGTTTACTGGGAATAAACACAAAGTTGAGGTTGATGAAACTTGCTATTTGGAGACTAAGTGAAATTTTGGACCTCATAATGGCCCAAGATGAAAACTTAAGGGATCGCTAAAGGTAAAACAATTCCTCTTGAGTGGCACACAAATGTCTGAAGCAAGTTCACAACAAACTATCCAGGTGTGGCTGACATAATGAAGTCCTAAAAGACTTTTTATTTTTTTAAACAAACAACCAAAGAAGAAGCTTTAATGGAAAACACCTTTTCATATTCCTCATTGTGAGATGCAAAATTGTGTTGTTGTGTTATTACAAGCATGGGCACTGACGTTTCATCACTCCCACTCTTTTCAGTGTCACCACCCCTTTCATGTACCACATTCATAATCATGCAATGGCATCCTGCTGTAAACCAAAGATATAAATATAAAACACTGTAGCCTCGGGATAATAAGTGCAGCTTCCTGTTGAGAAACCATCCTCTTTAGCATATCAGATATTCATAGATAATAATAATCTTATAATGCTGTATTTAAATCTGTGGGTGGTAACCGTCTCTCTCCTGCCATGTGGATTTCTCAGAGGGATCTAACGTCCATTTTCTCTCTCTGCCTATGCTGACAGGTGTCAAATTCACCTCCATGCTGATGGAAGTGTGACACACACAGTATAAATTGTGCTTTTTTCTGTTTGGATCAGTCACTTAAGCCTAAATATACAGTGTTTTACTACCTGTTGTGAAATATTGTTTATAGAGTTGTTGTTGAGACGTCCTCAGGTACACATGGCATTATTCCTTTCAGTTTGTGTTTCAGTCCAACTCTGATGTCTGTGAAAATTTGAAGATTTGTTGCTTGCTCAGATTTCTGTTTAGACAAAGCACACATAGACAGCATGGTAACATTCCCCCTCACAGTTCACACAGTGATATCTTCTGTTGTGCGTTTAGGGTCTTAATTACGATCACAATGACAGTGTTAGTGGCGTGTTCATGTGCGTTTTGCGCATTTTCTGCAGCAGACACAGTTTTACTTGTTTTTTTGTTTGTTTGTTTGCTTGTTTTTTTTTTAACAAATACATTTATTTGCTTTCTTAGAGAGAATTAGACGTGATACGACTAGTGTCTGTCCTTTGAATATATGACTACCAGCAGCAGCCACGTAGCATAGTCAGGCCTATAGACTGGTGAGAGCAAATCTGAATCTACAAAACAATTAGGTGTAAAAATAATCCATTTTGGTTTTACTGAGGTTGCCAGGAAACCAGCAGAAAATTTGAGATCTTATTGTTTTCACTAAGAAATAATCTGATGCATAACAGTGACCACGACGCTTTGGTTTTGCACTGATTGAATATATAGGTCAATGTGTGAACCTGTGAGTTTACCAGGTGATATCAAGTGGGAGCCAAGTGATGTTACTATTTCCAGTCTTTATGTTAAGCTAACCTGCTGATAGCTGTTGGCATAAACCTACTTCTCACAGTACGATATCAATCTTCTCATCTCACTCCTGTCAAACTATTCCCTTAAGCTGCTTGTTGAGCTCAATCATGTCTTTTGTTGTGTTTTTGATATTTTCTAGTCAGAGGAGAAAAGCAGCATATGTTTTGTGCACAGAGGCGTGAATTCCCACACTGATGGGTCGTCCATGACCCAGAGGCTTCCTCTGTCATACTAAAAGTATAGCCACACAGCCAGGAAATGTTTTCCTTCAGTTTATTGTTCACCTCTAATTTTTATGGTCTTGATTTTCCATCGCCTCTTTAATTGGATCCCAGCTTGGTAAGCGTTCAGATGTAGATACCTGCCAGAGCAGAAGTTAGCATTTAGTGCAGATCTTTCAGTAAATGACTACAAAAATCGGTAGAATTTTACATCTGCTTTTGTTTGAGTAAATGACATGATAATTGGATTTTTGGGATATTTTTGTCTCCAATCAGTTCTGCTGTCTGTGCAGAATGCCTTTTGTTATTGGGCTACAGGGGATGTAGCTGCAGAACTTCAGCGGGAGAACCCATAATCGTGGGGGCAGGAAGTCTGTCAGCCACATCCTTGTTGCCAGCGTTAGCATTTAATCTTCTGATGCAGACAGCCTCGAACGTATCAGTGGTGTAATCAGTGCTGTGGCACATCAGGGAGGAAAAGCACTACATCCCTTTAACAGCAGGGAGTTCCAGACTAATGCGACTAGTCAGCAAGGCTCTGTTAATACTGAGCTAAATAGGAAACATCTTTGTGCACAGAGTTATTCTTTGTATGTTTAATTGTAGTGAATTGACAGAGATGTGTTTGTAAAGCGTTTGTGTGTTTGTAGATTTACATCCATAGAAAATTGTCAAGAAATGAACTGTCCATGATGTGTTTACAGTTTGTCCTCACGCCACGTCCAGGACCAGATTTATGATGGAAAATGGCTGTTATTGATTTTCTGATAATGAGATAGATTCCACTCAGGGAGACAGGGACCAAAGGAGAGTTGGGGGTGGGGGGGCAAAAGCCATATCATGAACTATTCATGAGTATGGAGAGACAACTTATGGTCATTTACCTAAGTAACACTTCTTTGAAGGAGTGACGAACAAACCCAAAGATTTTGGATGAGATTGCAGAGGACGGATGGGGAGATGAGTGCTCAGTTTCTCATCAGTAAGCACTGACACCTCTGTGCCACACGTGTGAACGTGTCTGTGCACAAACACACTGAAACACACACACCTTCATCAATCTGTCATACAGAGACGGACGTATTGATCAGACATAGATAAATGGGACACACAGACAGCGATACGCCGCTTGCAGCTCATGTAGTTGGAAAATAATCAAACGGTCATTCATTAGAGGTCTCATTTAATGGGAGTGGATTGAAAGTGCTTGACTTTAATAGAGAAATTAAACTTTAAACTTACTCAGGCACAGCTCCAGATAAGCTTTTTTTTCTCATTTATCCTTATCCTCAAGGACTCTGAAAGAACAAATGCATTTTCATGCACAAGATTTCTACATAAATGAAGTACAATTTGTGCATCCTGAATCAACACTTACAAAGTATGATCTTTTTCCAAGTATCTTCAGGAGACGTTTTAAAATCATCATATATAGTGTCATGTTCTTTGTGACATACTTCCACTTTTCTCTGGAACTATTCACATCCAATTTTTTTTTATAATTGTATCAAAACATACAGATGTAGAAGATACAAACATGTTTATCTTAATCAGGTAACAAACTCTACCTGCCAGCTCCTCTTCAGCTTTATAACCTTCCCTAATGCCAAAATGTGCACTTTCTAAAAATCTTTATACAGTGAGCTCTATAAAGATTAGTTAGATGTTTCCCCCGAAGCTGGGCCAAATGGATCCTGGCAGGAGAGTAACATTTACCATACAGCTTCAGAAATAAGAGTGTTATCAATCATCTTATCTAACTCTTGGCAAGAAATTGAATAAGTGTGTTTCCTAAAATGTCAAACTGCTGCTGAAAGATTTCCACCAGAGTTTAGGTTTAAGGTTTGCGGGTTTTGACAATGTTTGGCTGCACAAGAGTTTCTAATGGCTGAGTTACTGGTACGCTTAAGTGTTTTGTTTTATTTATTTATTTTTTAAGAAAAAAAAAACAAAACAAAAAACACTACATTGTATATGATCAGATTCAGTTCAGGCTGTGAGATGGTTATTTGACTACTGTTGCTTTCAACCACTCTCAATCATTGCCTTGTGTATTTAAAAACAGTTTGAGGGTCCATTTCATTTCCAAAAAAAGTAATTATACTGGTGAAATAGATTCGAGATATCTGCCAATTTTTCTGCCTGAAAAAAGGGGAGTATTTATGTTTATTTTTTAACTTATTGCTTTCATTGACTGAGGCAAAAATTTGCTGCCAGTTGTTATTTTTGCACAAACTCATGAAAGCAATGAGACCACGGAACCACTGCTTTATGTTTTCTGCTTTTTAATAACCATTGAATTGCAGGAAACAACCAATTCCCTCAGATGTCCCTCACTCTACATCTACACTTTAGACACTTTTGTCAATTACATTTGGACTTTACACAGACTTTCAATCTGAAACAAACAAAGCAGAGTCCATTACATGTTTATTTTATAAGAAGCCACACGAAAGGACTCAGTTTCCAGTAACACAGCATAAGATACGTTGGGTAAATGAATTGCAGACAATTCATTTGTCCTGAACATTGCTCATCCGTTTGCTGTTCAAAACAAATTGCTTCTTAAATCCAAATATGCCATAGCACCGCCTCATGAATTCTCTCAGTGTCAGATGTAGGTGTACAAGAAAATGCCTGTTTGCCAGATAGCGCTGGAACAAAAGGAGCCTGTGTGAAGTGCAGGACAGCCATTTTGACTGTAAGCAGATGTTCAAGAAGCCAATTAATGAGAAAAATCCTTTTTCCAAGATTACAGGCCAGCAGGTGCACACACTTTGTTAAGGAGAAAATTAAAAACAAAAATGAACATGTATAATAAATGCCTGTAGATTAATCAGTACCGTAGTGATTACTGGTTTATTTTCAGAGTAATATACACATATTAATGTGCAATTTGGTAACACATACATTAACATATGCCTTTTCACTGCCATACTCACCTCACTACAGCCATATGTTTAACACACTAGCTGAGCTCAGCATCTTGCCAGCCTGGTCGCACTTCCTGCAGACTTTGGTCTGTTTGGGTCCTTGCAGCAGTCTCTTGGGAAGGTGAGGGTAGCCCACTGCTCTTGCAGGAAGAAGGGGGTTTGGAAATCTGAAGGAAATTGCTGTTAAGTGGTTCTTGAGGCTTTGTGGTTTTGACTCATCAGGCCCCTAGCGAGTGGATGGTCCTGTGGTGCAGACCTTCCATGAGACTCAGAGGGGTTGTCTGGGCCCCTCGAACATAAACACAGTACAGTGCTTGAGGCTTTAATCTTACAGACTCGGTGGTGCTTTAATGTTTAATGTATATAATGTGTTTACATTATCGCTTGATGTTATTCTCACTGAAGTCAGTAATGAATGTATGTTACCCAGAGACCCCCTCTGTTACACCATAAGTAACTTTGATTTGATTGATTTTACTTGGTGTCTCTGTACTTAAGAAGATGGTTGACCATTGAAGATAACAAATCTGACATTTTATCCTATTATCCAGCACTATGAGGAACTGATAACTGTTTTTAATGCTGCAAGTGACTACTTTTATATCATCAAGTGATCATATGATGGTGTAATCTGTGTATTTTTTGGTTTTTCAGCTTCTTTTTTTGATAGTTTTATTTTGACAGCCTCCTTATTCGATTCACTCTTTTACCTATTACATTAACATTGTTTCCAGCTGTAGCAGACAGCGGTTCTCTGTGTTGACAGGATATGCATAGATAACTGTTTGTTCACACATTGGAATGAAGGAATAATTCATTAATAATTGAAGTGTGTGTTGAATTTTGGCTTTAAGAGATTCTGTGTCTGACCATGTTCTCCTTTTCATTCAGGAACCTGATGCCTCGGACGCTGGATGGCCAGGTCACCATGGAGAAGACTCCCAGCTACTTTGTGACAAAGGAGGCTCCTGGCCGTATCTGCACCATGAACTGCCAAACCAAACTCATTGTGGTGGTGAGGGATCCTGTGACGCGGGCTGTGTCTGACTACACCCAGACACTGTCCAAAAACCCGGGCCTTCCATCCTTCCAGAGCCTGGCCTTGAAAAACGCCTCCACAGGTCTGATTGACACCACGTGGAGTGCTGTGCGCATCGGCCTCTACGCCAAACATCTGGAGAACTGGCTGCAGTACTTCCCTTTGTCTCATTTTTTATTTGTTAGTGGTGAGCGGTTGGTGTCTGATCCAGCTGGGGAGATGGGCCGGGTTCAAGACTTCTTGGGTCTCAAAAGGGTTGTCTCAGACAAGCATTTCTACTTCAACCAGACCAAAGGATTTCCCTGCCTGAAGAAGCCAGAGGGGAGCAGTAGACCTCGCTGTCTTGGAAAGTCCAAGGGTAGACCCCACCCCCAGATCCCCACTGAGGTCTTACAGAGACTTAGAGACTTCTACAAGCCCTTTAACCACCGCTTTTACCAGATGAGCGGACAGGACTTTGGCTGGGACTAGCAGAGAAGGATCCTGTGACAGCCCAGATAAAAGGCAGTCTCTTACATTTCAGAGAGATTTGCTGAATAAAACTACACAGGGCTGACATTCTCAGGGATGGGGTAGAGGAAAACTAAAGGAGACTTCTTGTGGACCATTCTGCCTCAGTGGAATCAACATGACTTGCAGCACATATAGTCACTGTGCTACCAATATGCAAGTTACATGCATAGTTAATGGTTTATTATTAATCCATTTCCTTGTTTGTAAGTTAATGTCGTATGAAAGTTGGAGACAAACTAGGTACCAAAGGGAAAGCATGAACATGCCTTTGAATTTCATTTGTGACTTACTTTATGTATTGTTTATAAAATAAGCTAATATTTATAGTTTCTGTTGATTTGTTAATAAAGGAAATGTATTTATTACATAACAAAATAAGACATTAAAACTGACTATATGTTAATGGACAAGTCATTGGGGGAAAAAATGTCACAATGCCACAATAAACCACTATCTTCTTAATTCTTAACAGTGTTACTAAAATGAATTGCATTTATATTTTTATTATTATTGTTTTTGGAATTATACATACCTTAGTTTGATGTCACAAGATATTGCTCTGTATATTGCAGTTAATACACCAGTGATACCTCATTTGTAAATAACGGTCAGAGACCGAACATGCACCATTCCCCAGATTTCTTGGACAGCACCCGATGTATCAGCCTCTACCCACTTACAATACATCACTGATTGACCTGTGATCATTTTGAACTATTTGTAATTCCGTATGTTAAGCTCACAAAGTACAGTGTTGTGTAGGAAAGTCCGTTCTCTGTGTTGTGAAGTAAAGTTTTGTCATGATGACAGTCACATTTCATCCTTTCTTGTGTTATGCTGTTATTTCCAGATCTTTGGATCAAGACTACAGAGAAAGTGAATCATAATGCAGCAAATGTGATAAACATAGCTGAAACCTTTTTGTATATTCTAATGTTTTTTATCTATAGAAATATTCATTCCCTAAATCACTCTAATAATTTAGCAGCTAGAAGATTGTCAAACTCTGGGTTGGCCAACATGTTGAAATGGTGCACATGTGGCCATTAGTAACATTTTAGTCACATATTTATCCACATATAAGGCCAAGTGGGGGATCTTTAAATCATTAGATACCAATAGCTTGGTCATTAAATAGCAGTTTTCATCTTCTCTTATATAAACCACCAACTCTGAACTTTTGTATTTTGTCTTATAGTCTACTGGTGGCAGTTGATCTAATGTTCAATCCAAGTGAGCACATACAAACTAATTTAACTTTTGAAATATGCATAGTGCAGATTTTGAATAGAAAATGAAAATAAAATGTGATTATGTGAGGAACTTTAAAACATGTTTTATTCATTTTTAACCTTAATTCCATTACAAGCTTAACTACTTCTCTCCTGCCAAGATCTCAGTCAGCCTCTTTCCTTCCTCTGCTCAGTCTCTCTCACTAATTTTCCCCTTCCACACAGTGTAGCCACATGTACAGTCCACGGCCTGTGTGTGCTGTGGCCTTTAATTATGAGAGATGTCAGCTCTCCCAGAAAGCCCCCTCCTTCCTTTCTGGGCTCAGAATTAGCAGCAGAGCAACTCTCTTTCATGGTACACTATCCTCTATCAAAGGAAAATGCATCTGCTCTGGTGGAAAAGCCAAAAAAAAAAAAGGAACCCTGTTAAGAGCTAAAAAATACACTGAACTGCAGATGTTCTTATAACAATGCATGGAAATATGCCTGACCAGTGCCGCAACTGATGATCCATCCAAAAATATTCAATAAAAATCAATCAAGAGAGAGCTTTGTTTGTGGAAATGTCAGTGGTTTGTGAGTGCAAAAATAGCACGCTGCTCGCATGAGTATACTGTCGTCCACAGTTTTTAGTTTGCATGCACACACACCCAGTGCTTCGACTCTCTCCATGCAACTTGCCTTTTGTGGTTCCAGTCAGTATTTCTGTCATATTCCCCCTCTGCTTTATATGTCTGGCATTAGTTTTTAGTGGGCCTCACTGAAATTTAAACATGCTCGGCTCACTTCATCTGTGCCAACTTTCATAAAGCTGTATTACCAATCATGCCGATAGCTGCTTCCTCGCTGTGCCAGCCCAACAGTGGGCATTACAGATAACTGATTTCCCACACTGCCATCTGGGAAAGATATTAGTATCAGTATTTGCAGGACTAGCCTGGTCATTAATTTCCATTAAATCAACAAGAGATCCACCAAATCTACAGTTTTCACCAAACACTAGTAATGATGTGAGAAATTCAACTGAGGTGAATAAAAGAACAAGCAAGAAAAAAATGGCAGAATGATTGATACTATATGCCCAAAAAGTGGGAAGTGAGGACATGTACTTAAGTATAACCTCATCCAACTGTGTGATTTAAGCAAACCGGGCCTGACAAAACTGCCTTGGTCTGCGTTTGCACACATGAGCTCATGAACATGTTGTTAAACTCCTACAATAATTTCAAACTACACTGGCTGCCCAGTGTCAGATTTAACACGTGCTGTTCATAATTCAGAAAGAGATGCTGTTGTGGTACTTCATTTTCACATCGCACCAAACCCTGGATGCAACAGTTTAAACTCAAAAAGAGTTATCAGACTCAATACTCATCCCCAATCCAGAAGATTGACACTTTTGATTACAACTGTTCAAAACTAAAAGGCAAAGACAATAAATAACAGATCCACAAAACTCCAAATCTTCCATTCTCATGGGGACAGTACTCTATTAACTTCTGGCTGCCATGACGCTTTCAAGGACTTCAGCCCACAGTCTAATGTATGCCAATACTTCATACTATTGTGAATTTGTTTGCATGAGTGAAAATCACCTAACATGGCCTGATTTACAGGCCTCTGTGACTATTTAAGATATGGGCTGATGAGAGATGCATATCATGTGTGGTCATTCTTATTTGGTTAGAATAATGAGCATGACAGACCAGAAGCACTTTGATGTTGTGATGACCCTGACTGTGAGGGGAGCGTTGAAGGAAAGTGGACTGATTTCTACAAGGCAGATAAAAAAGGAGGATTAGGAGTATAAAAGTAGTTTCCCCTTGAGCAGCCACAAATGAAGACAGTTCATACCGAGGACTCCACACATTTTCCATCCATACCGCAGTCTCCTTCAGTTCAAGGAAGAAATGCTCAGGGATTTTCTCTCTTCCCTGTGGTTTAGTCCTCACAGTATCTTGTTAAATTGTGACTTTGGCTTTAATTGATGAGAAAGTAATTTGGGTTTGAGAGATTTTCAAATGGCCAGGGTAGTGCAGCGCAAATTGGGGAACTTTTTAAGGATATGGGATTAAGAACTTTTACAATAAGATTTTATAACATTGTTTTTCTGGACATGTTTCAGCACATACTTAAGTTACCATTTCATTCTACCAGCTATAATCTCCTTATTGGGCCTTGATTGGGAAACTTGAACGATTAGAATTTATGGAGAGGCTTACACTTGGTTGATAAGGTACTAACTGGGACACTCCTGCCAAATGGATGGAAAACTTTTACATACAACAAATTAAATTACATACTTAAAATATCAAATTACAACTCATCTGGAAACTTGAATCACTTTTGTGAGGGCATACCCTTTTATTTGGCTTAGAGAAATTCAAACACATGTGGAAGAAACCTGGTTAAGTCAATGCTGCCTTTAGTTTTTAAGTCTGCATTATGTTCCGTGATGTTATAGCCACTTTGCTTTTCACCTACATCTTCAAACAAAATGTTAACACACTACATGCAGTCAATCAAAGAGACTTGCACCTGGTCTTCATGCATGGTTTCTTCTCATTTGCCAAAAAATCTATTCATTGTTCTACAAAAATGAATTACAGTCCCAGAGTTTGGCCTGTAAAAAAAAATCCTAAACTGGTTGGTAGATTTGCTGTGTGGCTTTATTAATCCCCAAATATCTACTTATTAATTCAGCAAGAGAGACTGAATATTTCAATACACTGGAATTGTTAGCATGTAGGGAAGCCCTTCAAAACTTGTCAATGACGTGAGACATATCAAAAGAAGACAAGGCATCCTGGGACCAGACACATGCAGCTGTCCAACTGCCTCTCCAAAAATGAACTGAAATACATTTTCTGGCCATTTGAGTGTGTGTCTTACTTAATCCTGTAGGCCTATGTTGTGTGCGCACACACACACACACACAATGTAAATTATGGACAAAAACAGACACATTTCTTTATATAAAGACTGTAAAAAAGGAACACCATATAGCTTCCCTTCAGGGTCCATGAATATGAAACATGGATACATGTTGAAGCCTGCATTTATGTCTAACTTATTTTCCTTGTGAACTTGAGAGATTTGACCCAATCACCTCTAGCAACATTCATTCCTCTGCATAAAACCTGCTGATGGACTGATGCTACCAACAGATTTTATAACATATCTGTGGTAAAATCTCACATACAGTACAGCTTGTTAAAGTTACAGTAGAAATGCAGGTATAAATAACATATTAGACAAAAAAAATATTGATGATACTAGATTAAAAATTAAGGCATCACCAAGGAAACAATAATTTAGGGGGTCTCAAAAGTCATTTAGACCTATCACCTGGGAACTATAGATTTTGTGACAGTTCATTCAACCGTTACAAAACCGATTTTAGATATTAGTAAATGATATTTCCATCTGGACCAAAGTACTGATTCAATGACTGACAGTACAAGATTCCTTGAACCACACTGCTGGCAAGACTAAAAAAGGTACATCTCTCTATAGGATGCAGTAGAAAATCTACTTTGTCAAAGAAAGGACTCTCCCAAGTCTCCACTATTTGGCTCAGTTTCCACCTTTATGTCATGTATGACATCACTGTGAGTCCCTTTTAGATCAGAAGTTGTCCCTACATAATCCTCTCTGACTTGGATGCATCGAATATACTTTCTCAGGCTCCTGTAAGATGACAGCATATCACTTCATGTGGTGAACGCTAAACCAGCACTGAGCTTGAGCTTTGAAGCCATTGTTCAAACCTCTGAGGGTGTTAATACCTCCAGTCAGACAGTGACAATGAACAGTGATTCATATCTTATTAAAGACAACACCTGTGAGCACATGTTATACCATCCACTGCTCTAGCCCTGTTCAAACATGGTGGGGAAAACAGACCACGTCCACATCTCCCAGATCCCAAATCTAATTGAGTCTGTCATAACTGTTCTTATGATGGACACATATAACCAGGAGTCCCCTGAGGGTTGAGGTTTGGGGAGTGTGAGTCTTGGAGATAACGTGCCCTACAGGTGTAGAAAGATGATGAACACAAACTCAAGTTACAGCAGACGGGCCTGAGACAGGTTGATAGAGGTTCTGATTGATCCTGAAAACAGAGAAGCCTGTGGGAGAATTGTAATTGAACCTGGAACAGGTGTTAAACAGGCCAGGAAAAATGTGGTCATGGTTAAGGTAGATACTGTCAAAGTTAAAATTACACCGGATGAACAGAATCATACTACATGATTATGTCGAAGGGAGTCTTTTTTGACATATTAATTGTGAAAGACGAATCAGATAACAGTATACTGAGGACATAACAAGGCTCACTGTGCTCCAGCAATAAGAATATGGTTTGTAGGGCATTTCAGTGTGACCCCATTAAAGTCTCTGAAGCCAAAACATGTGTCTTCCAAATTTCAGAGAAAACCCAGGTAGTGTCCCTCAACATAATTATTTACTCAACTCAAACTTTATTTAGTGCTTTTGTTTCTGAAAGATACAGCACATACAGTCACTGAGCTGATTGAGGAGACTGCCATGTTCCATCAGGAATATAGAAGATGAGACAGAAAAAAATGCAGTAAGGCAGATGGTGTGATAAGTTCAAAAGCCAAAATCATGTTTCTTTATTTTATTAGTGTTGTATTATCATTTTAGGATAACCTTTCCTTCCATGACAATCATCACCATCATAATCGTGTTTATACAGTAATGTAAAACTGACAGGGGGCATTTTCGAATAATAAGTGACATTTTGCAGATGTAGTACCTTCATTGGTAACAAAGGTTTTTACAGCAAATTATTGCATTTTGTATTTGAGTAAAGGGGGAAAAAAAGCATCAGTCTGTGATAAATGATCTTTGTATGACAACAGAAACAAAGGTCATCATTTAGTAACTGATTATGCTGCAAATAAACTGAGTTTTGTGAACTCAAACACTGATCCAGGCAGCATAATTCATCCGGAATATGGTCTTGATGGCACCACACTGCCATCTGCTGATCCACATGGATATTTAAAGTTTTTTTAAGCGTTAAATTCACTTTCCAATTGAATCATTCAATCGTCCTGAGTCTGAACGTTTCTCGTCTCTTATTTTTTCACTAATGGTCTTGTCTGTCAACTCTAAACCTCATGGTCACAACATCCTCGATCCCAGCCTGGAGCTCATCGTGTTCCTGCACGGCGGAGACTCCTTTGGGGGTCCCGGTCAGGATGAGGTCCCCCTCCTCCAGGCTGATGAAGTCACTGATGTAGCTGATGAGATAGGGGATGGAGAAAACCATTTGGGAGGTGCAGCCGCTTTGCCGCAGCTGGTCGTTGACCTTCAGCCAAAGCTTGACGTTACCCGGATCGGGGATGCGCTCTCTGGGAATGAACTCACTGACTGGGCAGGAGGTGTTGAAAGCTTTGGCGAGGGTCCAGGGCAGGCCTTTGCACTTGCACTCGTCCTGGATGTCACGGGCTGTCATGTCCAAACAGAGAGCGTAGCCTGCTACGTGCTCCATGGCGGCGGACTGGGGGATGGCTGTGCCCCTCTTCCCGATCACCACCCCCAGCTCCACTTCATGGTGCAGGTTGCTTGTGTAGAGAGGGACCAGGATCGGGGAGCCCTCTCTCACATATGCAGAGGGAGGCTTGAGGAAGAGGACGGGCTCAGTTGGAATCTCATTTTTGAGCTCTTTGGCGTGATCCGCGTAGTTCCTCCCAACACAGACGATCTTCCTGCCCCACTCCCAAAACCGAGATATGTTCCGTGAGGACATTGTTGAGAAATGTTAAGGTTTCAGCCGGTCTTTAGTCAGTCTATACCGGTTTAGTTGCACTTTGACCGCCAGACAGGAGAACGCCGAAATGCAAATCATTAGTCTACGGAAAACCTGAAGGGTCAAAACTCAAAAATGTATTCACGTTCTATAATGTCGGTGTTTTACTTAATTTGCTGAAGAAATTAAGTAAAACAAATACCCCACATATATGGTACCACGTCTACGTGGATTCACCATCAAACTTGTGTAAATAACGTTTTTTACGTACGCATTTTAGCGATTATTCACGATCTCTTCCCCCCGACTCGATCGGTGAGGTCTGGGAGGCTGGAGTTGAGGAGTGGGCGGAGGCGGAACTGAGCCTGAACCAAACTTCTCTGGTTCATGCTAAAGCGATAAGGATGGAAACGCTGTTGTTATGATATTCAGGACTGTAGCAGGGGGTGCCTGCACTCTGAGAGGAGCTGTTACAGCTTTCAGATTTGGTACGTCCCCCCGGAGTTTCTCCTTTAGCATGAAGACAACTAACACATTAGCCTGTGTGCATGGACGCTAACTAACTGCGGGTTTCTAACATGCCTGTCTTTAGTTAGTGTCGGTGTCAGGACGACCCAACCCATCCCGTCTGTTACCTAATACTTTCTGTTACACTAATATAACACCTCTGTTTTCACTGCGAGGCGGCAAACTGATTGCGCTAACGCGTTTTTACAGGTATTTAAGCTAATGCTGTTTATCAGTGATTTCTTGTGAATGAAACTGTGTTTGTAAGTTTGAGCGAGGATTGAAGGAGTCAAACGAGGACTCCCCCAAAGTGTTTGCGTGTCAGTGTGACACCGATATCTGTGTAACGTGTCCGCCGGTGTCTTCTCATGTAGCCCCTGTGGAAGTCAAGGCCCGGGCCGCCGCTCTCCTTCACGGCTCCGTGAGGAAGTCTTCTCTGGTGGATCAAGCAAACATGAGGATTGAACTGATCCCGGCGCTCACTGACAACTATATGTACCTGCTGATCGATGTGGACTCCAGAGAAGCAGCTATTGTTGACCCAGTGGAGCCAATAAAGGTCCGTGCATCTAAAAGGAAATAATAGTTTTCAAATGAACTCGTGGTGCAATTGAGTGTTGCAACATGTCAAAGGCAAATATTGTACATCTTATTGTACTACATTTATTTAAAGTTTGATACATTTACTTTGATATATAACGTCATCAACTTATGTGAATGAATTAATGATGGGGGATATCATCAAACTAGTTATAACAAAGTGCAAATTGCTGACGGGTTTCGTGAAAATTTAGGAAAATGCAACATTTCCAAAATGACTTTGATGATGTTGGGGAGTTGTTTATTTTATTAATTTAGTCTGTAAAATGTCATACTGTAGGAAAATTGTGGTTGTAAGTTATATGAGCACATTGTGTCATCTACAGTCCGAAACAAGAAGTTATTCAATTTGTGATGATACAAGTTGTCTTTTGTTGTTTTTGTTTGTTTTTTTTTCCTACCAACAGGTTGTTGAGGCTGTTAGAAAAAATGGAGTAAAGCTCACAACAATTCTGACAACTCATCACCACTGGTAGGCTCCATGTTAAGTTAGAAATTGTTTTTCCAATACATACTGGTTACAATATTCATGAGAACATTCTCCACTTAACACCTAACAGCCATTCTGTCAAACCAAGTGGTTGTAACAATATACTGATAATTTTTTTCCTCTTAGGGATCATGCTAGTGGAAATGAGAAGATGGTGAAGTTAATGCCAGGGCTAAAAGTCTATGGAGGAGATGACAGAGTTGATGCTATTACAAAAAAAGTTTCTCATTCCCACAGTTTCAAAGTAAAACCATCAAGTCATCTATTCATTCATTTAAATACAAACCCCAAATGAATGATACTTTACTCACTGTTGCCATTGTCTTTTAGCTTGGATCACTCAGCATCAAATGCTTGTTTACACCATGTCACACAACTGGTCACATCTGTTACCATGTGACAAAAGAAAACAGCAGTGAGCCACCAGCTGTTTTCACAGGTATGTCTAATAAAAATAACCAATAAGAACTGAAGAATATCTTCATTAAATACAGGGTGATGCTCTAAGAAAGTTTAGTTCATCTGTCAATCTTGACCAGTCAGTATTTATGCAACCACTATAACAAGTCAGCCCAATGTGAAGTGCGACCTGTGCCAATGTTTAATTCTTGTATTTTTTTATTTTAAATTTTTTTCATGCAGGGGATACACTATTTGTGGCCGGTTGTGGTAAATTTTTCGAGGGTACCGCAGAGCAGATGTATAAAGCCTTGATAGAAATTCTTGGACGCCTGCCTCCTGAAACAGTAAATATATATTCTCTTTCTCCTTTGTCAATGTAAAAGGCTAAATATAACAATACAGACATTGGTATTTATTAAAGGGATTGATTGAATTGTAGTATACTCAAGCTATATGGCAGAATGACTAACAATGGTGTGTTTTTTGGGGGTGTTTAAGCGTATTTACTGTGGCCATGAGTACACTGTCAGCAATCTGAAGTTTGCACGCCATGTGGAACCAGACAATGAAGTCATTCAGAAGAAGCTAGCATGGGCAAAGGTATTTGATTTATGTGTCACGTATAAAGAATCGTTGCGTCAATCAGATGATCAACCACAGAAAATTAAAAACAACCGTGCGTGTGTTTATTTCTCTTTTTAAAGGAGAAATGCAATGATGGAGAAGCTACTATTCCATCAACTCTGGCAGATGAATTCACATTCAACCCTTTTATGAGGGTTAAGTATGTACAAAATAATTGAATACTAAATTATTTTGGAACATTGAAGTTTGTTTGGAACTCATTAGACTTTGCAATAAACTTTGCAAAGCAATGTTGGAGTGATTACTATTTTTTGATGTTCAATATAGAGAGAAGTCCGTCCAAGATCACGTAGGGCAGAATGACCCGATTGAAACCATGAGAAGTCTTCGGAAAGAAAAAGATGGCTTCCGGGTGCCCAAAGAGTGATGCTCTCCGTGCTCAGGTTGATTTTTCTAATCAACTGCTCTAAACACTACACGGTCAACAAGTAAATGGTATGCAAAAGAAAATATCTACAACTAATCCTGAAAGCCATTTGAAATAGACCTGCTGCATTCATTCGCAAGGTATACTGCTCTTTTCACAATATTCAGATCTAATGTGGCTACAAAGTTACCTGTCATTGTTTTAATTGTATGTAGTATGCTTGATTGGTGTCGGAAGGAATAATATGGCCATGAATTGAATGTTTTAAATGAGAAATAAGTTTCCAAGGGAAATGGGAGTTTCAGAGTTTATTTAGTTTTATGATGTGATGAACAAACTCATCTGTTTCATTTATTGTTTAGATTTGAAAACATTAACAAAATAAGAAGCCACTTAAGTTACAGATGTTGTAATATGTGTGAAAATTTCTGGGAATTGATTAATCAATTTCCTTATCTGTGTTAAGTCTTATTATTAGTTTATTCTGGCCTGGAATGTTTCCTCCGGTCATTGTTTTTTCACATTTGCTTGAAAAGCAGTTAGTTTGATTGTTAATAATGTATGATTTGGCTAAATTGTGTTTGCTTTCTTTCTTCCTAAAAGATTTCTGTGAGTACTACTTGCAGGTGTTTTAACATTAAATATTTAATCCCATGAATGCTGTTCATTCATGTGTGCATTTAAAATACAATGTTACAAACAATGTTGCATGATGTTCTTTGGGGAAAAAGGCAATATTGTACATTTAATGTAATATAAATAAAAACACTTGAGAATGGCCCCATAAAAAGTATACATTATGTTATGAAATGATCACGTGTAGCTGATGGATAAGGAATTAATTTAAAGGCCCTGTTTTTACTTATTCAGGCTCATCAGACTGCTGCTGTGTATCTTTTATTTTTACATGAGGTCACCCAACATGAACCAATAGGAATGACAACAGTAATACCTCACTCACCCACACAGATTCTGTAGAGCCTATAAGAGCTATATCTGTTACATCTATATAGATAGATCGATGGATCCTTTATCAATAATTTGCAGGAAATTGCATTGTTGGGGTAATTTCAACTCGAACCCATTAACAACACACTTAACAAAACCCAAAACAAGAACAACTCCATGGCCCCTACAAGATAAGTTAAAATATATGTATAATACATTTCCCTTTCTTTATGGTGATCATATTATAATTCTAAAAAAATTACAAAGTATGCAAGATAGATACAAACGATAGGTATAAAATGTAGAGTACAATCTCTTTATGTATTAACGAAAATTGAAATATTCAAGTAAATTACCTCAAAAGCATATAATTGCTACAAATATTAAGTAATCAGATAGGGTTCAAACTATTTTACGTTTTGAAATCACCATTTAAAAAGTCAATTTTGAACCAAGTCTAACATTCACCGTAACCTAACATACGGCTTGTTCTTAAAATGGTTGAAAATGTGGCATATGGATAAAGACGGTAAAGAATAAGAATCAAAATTGACGGATAAAGTTATGAAACACCAAAGACATAATTATTCTCCATGAATGTGCTCCACATGTGTATAAATATCTGACTACATTTCTTCAGTCAATCAAACCAAAATCAAACATGGTTGAAGGTTTCCGGATCGATTAAAATGTCTTGGTTTTTACTTGTTGGCTCGGTGCTGTCGCGATAACTTCCCGCTCTGAGCGCAGAAATGTAGGATAGTAACTTTCCGAGCATCACAAGCTTAGAGAAAAGAATCGGAGTCTGTTAAACTGAGGTAACAGTGTCTTTCCTTCTCTTGTGTAGATTATCGGACCAACATTGTTTTAGTTTTAGTGATTCCCAGCTCCATGACACAGAGTCGGAGGGAGTTTGATCGCCGCTGATGATCAGCTGGGATCAGTGAACAGCTGGTGCAGATGTTAAGGGGACGACTGTCCATTCAATCAGTGTTAACTCAGCAAACCTCCTTTCGCAGTGTGGCGCGCTTTGGTGCGCGTGCACCTGAGGGTCACCATGAAGGTAAAGGTCATTTCCATCCTGGAGGACAACTACATGTACCTGGTGATAGAGGAGCAGAGCAAACAGGCCATAGCTGTGGATCCTGCTGTCCCACACCGGGTAGGACACACATGGTGATGCTCAGGCTCAGTGTTTGTCATGGACAGTAAAAAAAAAAAAGCTTTATGTAGCTGTCTCACAAAAAGAAAGACAGAAAGTACTGCCAGTAGATAAATGTAAATATGCCCATTGACAGTATATACATGTGTATAGGGCTGCAACTATAATGATTATTTGCTTATGAATTCATTGAATAGTTATGTTTTTTGTTATTTGGTACCTATTAATGGTCATTACAATGCCCCAGTGTTCTTTGTCTGATGCACTGTCCAAAACTTAGGATCATATTAGACAAAGAAAAACAGCAAATTCTCAAAATGATTTAGTTATCATTCAATAAACAAAAAACCTGTGGACTCTTCTTTTGACTGTTGCGCTTGTCTATTAGTTGTGCTCTAAGATACACACATTTCTTATGCAAATAACTGTTAAAATAATTTTTTCATGTTTTTATTTTTTATCTTTGTGCCAGCTGCTAGAGATTGTGAACAGAGAGGGCTTCACTCTGACGGCTGTTCTTACCACACATCATCACTGGTAAGCAGAGTGTTTGGCATACAAAAGGCAGGAATACACCACACGGAAACAGACCAAAATAAAAACACATCAAAGTAAATGTAACTATTACCAGCTCTCACTGATCAGGGACCATGCCCGAGGGAATGAGTCACTGCTGAAGGAGATTCCAGGGTTGAGGGTGTACGGGGGAGACGATCGGATTGGCGGTCTTACTGATAAAGTCATCAATGCTCAGGAACTAAAGGTGCCCACAAAGTAACAGCAGTAAAATGTCTTTACTTGGATTGTGGTGTAGTGGTCTTTTCAAAATGTCAGTTACATAAAAATGCAGATTCTCAGTGTCTTTGCCATGTTGTCTTTTGATGTTGTGTTTTCTTTATTTGCAGTTTAACTCCATCAATGTGAGGTGCCTGTTTACTCCCTGCCATACCTCTGGTCACATGTGCTACTTTGTTTGGGAGGATGAGTGCACCGACGCTCCTGCTGTGTTCACAGGTCTTTGTAACTATGGAGAGTTGGTGATCCAGTGAAAATCTCAGACAGACATGCATCCCTGCACTTGTTACCTGTACAGTGCACTGTTTTGAGTGGCTAGAGATATAAATCTTTGTTAGCCGGAATATTGTGAATTGTTCTTGTTGTGTGATATGACATGGACTGACTACTGCTTCCTGTAACATGTAAATTTTGTTGTTTTTTTTTTGTTATTAGGGGACACGCTTTTTATTGGTGGGTGTGGTCAGTTTCTTGAGGGGACGGCAGAGCAGATGTACCATAATCTCACCCAGGTGCTTGGCTCCCTGCCTCAAGACACGGTCAGCGGAAATAAAAAAAATTTTTGTCATGGGCTGGTGTGCACGTCACACACAGTTAACTACAGCTTACATGACCTTAGATAAATGCTGGCATAAGGATGAGTCATGTTGTTGAGCAAACAAATAAAATGGAGGTACTGAGTTCAGCCTGACTTGAACTCAAAACTCTACTGCTGTGCTCATCTATATAGAAGGTGTTCTGTGGGCACGAGTACACCATTAAGAACCTGAAGTTTGCCATGCTGGTGGAGCCAGAGAACGAGAAGGTTAAAGAGATGCTGAGCTGGGCCAGGGTGAGTTCAGATATAAAAACTTCTCAAAAAATAAAATTTGTAATATTTCCTTACTTTACTTACTTTAAACAAAACACTACATCCTCCATTTTGGATTAGTCCTCTCATAAAAATTTCCAGTTTCCCTCACCTGTCTGTAACTCTCTGCGCCATGCTCAATGGTTCCTATTAGAGATGAAAAGGCAAAAATAATTTCCTAAAAAGCTCTGTAGTCATTAGCAAATGTTGGTCAAAGAATAGTAAATACTTTTCATTTTGGACTATTTTCAGCAGTGGGTTAATGCACATTTTCGTTCTAGTTAGGGTTTCTGGCTGCAGGAAATGGTGACTCAAAATAAAAACAGTGCTGATATTCTTCCTTCGAAGTTGGCTCATGGATATTTTTCTAAAAGTTACTGGTCGACAACAATGGTCTATGGCACTGCGACGAAAGTTATTTCAGACTATACAGTTAGTAAGCTATATTCACTGGTGGGTTTTTTTTTTCCTAGAGTTTTCATGGGATTTGTGTTTGCAGGCAAGGGATGATGATGACAAACCCACAGTGCCATCCACCCTAATGGAGGAGTTTGAGTACAATCCATTTCTTCGCCTCTCGTGAGTTTGGATTTTTACACACATCTATATGTGAAATATTCCATAATGGACAATTGTCTCTTATTGTCATAACTGGAGAATGATAAATGTAGCAAATGTCCCAGCTGAATGGGGAGGTTTTTTAGTTTTACATTTAAATACCAAGGATGACCGTGCCTTTTGCTAATTATGCTGCCTCTTGCAGTATTGCAAGGACACAGCAGGGATTGCATTTTTTAAAACTATTTTAATAGTGATTTAGTCCATATTTGTGTAGTTATTAGTCTACTCTATATTGATTGGTCAGAAAAACAGGCAAATTTTTTGGTAAGATTGTGTTTCGGGATCTGTCAATCATAGTGGTTTCTAGTTTCCTCTCACAACTGTGTATTATACTTTATTTTACCTGTTAATCTCTCTTACCCCCTTCCTTTACTGTAGGGAGGAAGGAGTGCAAAAGTTCACAGGAAAAACTGACCCCATAGAGGTGCTGAGAGTCCTGCGGAAGGAGAAGGACAAATTTAAGAAGCCAAAGGAAAGGCTTCCTCCTCACCATGCCATGCTGGCCCTGGAGTGGGGGCTTCTCAGACCATGAGCTCCGGTTTCAGGGCTCTAAATCTGTGACATACTCAGCTATCAAGTAGGAACAGTTTGAACGACAGAATGCAGAGACACAAGACTGAAGAGGATAATGGTTTTGCCATTTTGCCCTGAATTTAACCTGCTGGGTTCCTGCTAAATGCCTGGTTGATCCTCAAGGAGCGTGTATCATTTTAGTTATAAAACCACATCTGCACTAACGGCCAGTGTAAAGCTGCTTCCAAAAATATTCCTACAAACTGAATATGAGGACTTATCTCTCAGCCTGTTAAGTAAACTAATCTGTCATCTGATACTAATTTCCACTAAGACAGTGATGGGATTGAAGGGTTTTATGTATTTATTGCTTTGGATAACTTTGTTGGAGAGAAAAAGAAGCTTATTTTCTTTGACTTGCTTTATTTGATTGATATGTACTCCTGCTCTGATGTGTTTATTCCTCGATTCCATTGCCACTGTTCTCTCACTTAAGATTTTGACAAATTTCAGGATATTATGGTTACTTTCACATCCCTCCTTTGTTTGCTTTTGCAGTAGTAAGCAAAAAGATTAATTTACTTACTCACAACAAATGTGAATTTGTCACTTGGAGAGGTACAGGTACCTGATAATGTTATGAACTGCATCACAAGGGCAGTGAAAGATACAGTACACATCATTATGACTGTGAATTATTGCTTTTCATGCCACGTCCCCACTTTGCAAGAGCTTGTAACAGTACATTAAAGTCACCATTATTCAATAAAAGACAAAAGTCTATATTTTGTTGGCCTTAGTTTGGAAAAAATTACAAAACAAATGGCTACAATTAAATAACATTTAATTTTCAAAATGAAAATATATGTATGTATAATCACTACTAATGATGAAAGATTATATTTCATTCAATTTTACAACAATTTCACACAAAAGGGCAAAAGTGTTTGCTGGCCCACATTAAACCCACACATGTCCAACTTGCCCACATAACACTTCCATTCCCTCACAGGAGCGACAAACTAATTTTCTGGATGGCTTTGTTGTCATTCATCACCACTTCATCGTGAGACCATTGGTCATTTTCTCCACAGTGTGGTACTGTGTGTGCAGGAGCTCTTTGGCTCGCTCTTCCCCAACACGATGGAGCCAGGACTGGTAAAGCTCTGCCACATGAGTGTCATCTTCTGGCGTCAGCAGGCGTTGTGCCTTGTAGAGCTCCTCAACCTTTTGAAGAAGCTCTTTTTGGTTCTGACCAGGTAAGGCCTTTAACTGTCCACCACCATTTAGACAACCTGAATATCAACAAGAAGTTAGGGGAAACATGCCAGGTTTTAATATCCTAGCAAACCTAAGTCACTACTTTCTTTGTTTTTGCTTTTCAGTGATATGTAACAAGGATGTTGTAGTACTAAACTGTCACTCTCAGGTTTGGCAAACATATACCAGAAAAAGATGCATACATAAATGTAGTTCATGCTTGAGCATTTTTCTCCTTACCTGATGGACAGGCCATAACTTCAACAAAGTGGTACGGCATTTTTCCCCTCTTAAATTTCTGAACCAGATTCTGAATGTTGCGGAAACCGTATGTGGAAGCAAAGCATAACAGGACAACGCCATCCTTCTCAAGGGTCACTTCCTGGAAGTCTTTATTCCTGTAGTAGAAGGGTAGAGTTTTGAAGACAGGGACATTCAGGAATCTTTTCACACAGGAGTTTGTGGTTGAATGACTTTCTGATGATATACTGTGATCATTAAACACGTTTTAATGATGCGCATGAGCAACAGAACTGGGCTCAATTTGAATTCTGGTTTAAGTGATCCAAGAAGCAGAATCTATCTTAATCCCTTATTACCATTTAGCCCTCAAAATTGGTTGAGACAGACTTACCTGAGGGTCTTATATGTGAGTTCCTTCACTTCCTCTCCAAATAGATGCTTGGCAGCATACGTGAAGACATGATGGAGGTAACCCCCTGAACCGCTCCCTGCATGACTCAGGAACTCATCTCCACATACACTGGTGAACCTGAGTTAAGAATAAAATGTAATGTGCCTCTTCAACTATTCTTCTGAAAATACTGTGCTAAGGCTTTTATAGGGAGTTTATGGAGTAAAAAAGTAATATGTGATAGGACTTGCATTGTATCTAGAGCTGCAGGCTCCAAGTCATTAAGGGACACATTTTCCTTCTCCAGCATTTTCTGAACCTCTCCTGTGTGAGAGGAAGTGGAAAGTATATAAAACAAGATAGCCAATATCCATATACATAAACATATATTAATCAATAAGAGTAATTACTCTACCAGAGGTGATGACACAGTCGACTTCTCTGGTCTCAGCTTTGTTCAGGTAGAAGTCTGGCCTTGAGGCTTCAAGTTTCTTGTCAAAACATGGCATCACTGCTACATGGTAGATCTGCTGGGGACTCAGGCCCTAACAAAATACACAATACCAACCACTTGACCACTCATTATTCCCTTTTCCTCATAATTGTACATGTATGTACATTTATAGAGGTCAACCCCCAGCATTGTCAAGAGTTAACCCATTTTATCCATTTGTTTTAATACTAAAAACTAATTCTAACTCATACTTAACCTGTTGTTCAGCAAAATAGCCTTTGACCAGTGAACCCATGATCTGCTGGGGGGAGCGAGTGGTACTAATATATGGAAGAATAAATTCCCCATGGGTCTTCTCTGCATAGCAGATCCATCCTGAGTAAAGAACAGACATAAAAAATGAAGCTGTCTTTTATTAAGTGTGCCAGTGTGTCATTTTTTGCAAAGGATATGACAAAGCTGCAGAGAAATGTGGAAATCTGAAGTTTTATTCTACTTATGTTACATGAGTGAATGATTTCCCATAGGAGGACTGAAATATGTTTGTAGCGTTAACAACATTGAATTAGAATAGTAGGGGGTCAATTGAATTAATTTTTTTTCTCTTTCTAAACAATTTGCTGACAGGAAATGAGGGAGAGAGAGGCAAATGGCATGTAGGGTGTATACAACAAAGGTCACCAGCAAAGGTTGAGACGCTTCGTATACATTCGGGGTTTTTAGTCAAATACCTGGACAGGCAGATGTGAGCATGGGCAGGGCCTTGCTGTCCTGCTCTTTCCTCTGGAACCTCTCAACAAACTCTCTCTGGCTCTCCAACAGGCTAAATGTCCGACTAAAGCTTGTGTCAAACACATGATGAACCCCTATAATAATAACATTAGTAATCATACATTTTTAGGAGTGACTGTTTAAAAAAAAAAATTAAATCCTATGTCCATTTACTTTTAAAACAAATAACCAAAAATTGAAAAGTAGTTTTTGTGCTCACCAATGCCTTTGAGGAAAGAAGTAAGTCTCCTGCCTGCCTCACTACTGCTGAGGTTATAGTGTGCTGCGAGGGAGGCTCTGGACTGCGGTGACACTGACACCACCACAACCTTCTGCTCAGTGGCATTGGCCTGACAGAGAAAACTGTTCATTCTCATCCTTCAAAGGCTGAAAAAACATTCTTGAACAGACACATAATAAACAATATTTAAAATGCTCATATCCATCTCTACCTTATTGTTGTGCAGCACTTTAAGGAGCTCCTCGTGGCTCTGCTGCGTGATTAGGACACTCTCAGCTGATGTGATACAGCCACTACAGGCCAAACAGTCGTTCAACGTGATCTTTGCTTTTTCCAGTTTCTTCCTTCCACCATCCTGAAAAAAAAAAAGCTTATTAAATCAGTGTACCTCCTGGTATAATACTTTATTTTAGTATGTTTTTGAAGCCTCAGCACGTACCTGGTTGACTTGAAAATAGCTGCCATCATCTTCTATTTGAATTTTAGCCACAGATTTACCTTGTTTCTTTTGTACTTTGACGGGTTTTACACATTCCTGCAAAACATGGGTGAGGTAACATCAATGCCATAAACCACTACAACAGCATAATATATATTCAAAGCAAAATCAGCAGCAAAGTTTCTTTAGAGAAGCCAAAGTTTCTAACCAGACTCAACAGCCATTTTCCTTTCACAATGCTCAAAGTTGACAGAAAATGACAAAATACTGTAAGAAAAGCTCAACTTCACTCTTAACTGCAACTTACGCTGCACTATCATATTGTTTATTAGAATAACATTGAACTATCTTTATCCAATTAAACCGTGATTACAAATTTGTAGCTAATACAACCTGGTTACATCATAGCTGACATTAGCAGCGAGATAACTGCGAACATTTTTTATATTTTAATGCTCTCTGATAATAGTCATGATCACCACACAGTAGCAATCCAACCAAGTGGTTGAAATAAAAAAAACACAACTGTCAGTGACGATCCAGTTATTTTGTCTGTTTCCCTCTTACACAACAGCACTGACCACAACAGCTAACAGCTAATGAACATGCTAACTACTTCCATGGGTTTGGCAGCCGTTGGTTGTATTTATAGATGTGAGGTGAATCAGTAGCCCTCACTATCTGGAACAAAATAAGTGTTGTGACAAGTAGCACTACCTGAGAGGGGGTGATAAAATCATCCAGATCTGTCAACTGTAGCACCCCGCTAAAGTGGGAAGCCATTTTTGCTGCCGTAAAGTGTTGTTGTTTACTCTTGTGTCGTGAATAGCTATCCTTGATTCAACCCCAGACATTACTGCTCCTCTCTGTCATCGCTTACAGTGCGGATATTGTTCAGTTGATCTTTTTGTATCTTATGTATTCAGCACGAACTACAAATTTATGACCTAGACTCTTATAAGGTTGAAATTCTGAGTGATAATATCTGATAAAAGCAGCTATGAGGCAATGGGAAAGGGAGGGGTCCTGGTGTGTTAGACAAATTATAGGCCTATTGTTGTCACTACGAGAATATCAATAACTTAAAAAAAAAACATACAACAACATAAAAAGGTGTACTGCCTCATGACCTCTTCACTTCTTATGCATGCCATGAGCCAACATAAGGAGAGAATGCCCCCTAGGGTCCATATTACTCCATTGAACATCAGTATGTCATTTCTACAAGTTTTGCTGCTTTAGATGCGTTAACCGTTCCTGCCTAATGTACTTGGCGTCTGTGCCAATACGAAATGATTCTTCTAAGGATAATGAAATAAAAATCATGTTCACTGCCATCCCTTAATCGGCGCATTAACCATCCAGAGAGTCTCACCTAAATATGCAAAATGGTGCATATTTTACATACACTGCAGTTTCATGGGCAGTTATCATGGGTCTCAGTGAGAAAGCATTTACATTTGTTGAAAAGAATAGGATATTTGAAGACATCACACATTGGACACTGGCAACATGTTTCTACATGTATATACACGAAATGCGTACAGCTACACATGTCGTAATTGTCTGAAAAATATTTTCATTATCACTGTCAAAACATAGCGAAGACATTCAGAATAATTAAACATTAATCAAATGTATATATAGTTAAAGGGATGGATACTGGAGATTGGATGCACTACTTGGTATTTGCCTCAAATCACCAAAATGCGTAATTTGACTAACCTCTTATTATACTGTGTTTATGACTTGTATTTTTAAATTACTAATAAATAATGGTTTTCTCATTCGAAATTTAAACTGTTGGTTCATATTCCAAAATATGAAAAAGAAGAGATTAATATGTATATATTAACAAATAAACAGTGGATATTGGAAAATGTTAATGGTATTGTGGTTTTATGATAATATGATGATATAATAGTAATTTTATGATGGACGTTAATTAATTATTGTTTTTTTCTCCGCTGTGTCGGCGAACAGACACGCAGGCGCTCTTCTTGTTGTTATGACTACGGGGTCGTAAATCCGCCATGTTTTCCCTCCTTGTAGCAGCGTTGCGACAGAGACGGAGACCTCGAACGACATGAATGTAGAAAATAATCATACGGCAGAAACAGAGACGGAGCAAACGAAGAACGGCACCGACACAATCACCATCCAGACAACACTGGGAGACGAAGGTTGGTCTTCTAAAACAACTTTGAAATGCTTATGAGTTACAGTGTTTAGATCCGGCTAACTTCTTCCATCGTGAAATGATGCTAGCAGCTAGCTTCCATTAGCTGGTTTGATTCCCCACTGAAGCGCGAAAGGTCCAGCAAGTTGTGGCTATTAACAAATGTCTACATCTGCCACTTGGTAGCTATCAACACAAATATTTCACTGAAATTATCTCACGCTCGGAGGCTTTGTGTGTGTGCCGTCAGATGAGGATGTGCACAAGTGTGGACGTTGTCAGTCCGAGTTTTCAACGCTGGAAGGTTTCATTCAACACAAGCTGCAAAACAGCTGCAAACGCGAGGCAAACAGCCAGGCTGCCAACCAAGAGGTAGGAGCATCGATATGTTGGTTTATACGATCCAGTAACTCCTGTAAACCACAGAGGTAGAATAAATGTTGATGTGATAGAATAAATGTCTGCATTTTTCTAGGTTGCTGTAGCCAATGGAAGTTCTTCTTCAGAGGTGAAAACAGTTGAAGGTGCATCTTCAGATGAACAAGGGAAGACCAGTAACGGTGGGTCAGCATAAAGCTTTCAACTAATAAGTTATCATATATACTCACTCGGCTGTTATTTGTATTAACCCAAGACTAACGCAGTCTAAAACAATTACTTTCTGGGGGCAGCTTGTTTTTGAAACTGTATTAAAGAGGTGGTGATTAATCAGAAAAGTTATTATGACTAATGTAGTTTGTGTTCCAGTTCAATAGCACAACAAAGACAGTCTCCAAGATGATCACACATCCAACATGTTTTTAACACAGTTTCAACAAAAATCGATAATTGAAGCCATAATGAAGGAGGGATGTATTTTAGGATAGTTATTTTAAAACAGTGAATGCATAAAAAGACCCATCTCTTTTCTCTAGTGCTCATGAACACATGACACCACACATACAATCTCTTCAAAGCATGTTGCAACAGTTAGTCAATTGATGAATGAATTAGTTGGTCAAAGTTGTGAACGAGATGTCAGATTTGCAGGGGGATTTAATTGTTATTTTATCTCTCCCACAGATGAAAGCAGTGGTCTTTTGGGTCGAGGTCACAGGAGGAAAATTGCTTCACTTAAAGTCACCGACCAGTCAGATGGGACTGAAGGCTCCATATCTGACAATGCTGACAGTGACAAGCCTGTTTACAAAGTTAACCAAGAGGGACGCTACATTTGCCAACTTTGTGAAAAGACATTTAAAACAGTGAGTCACATTTCATATATCGTTTATGGTATAAATTGTTTTCTGAAGCGATAGCTGATAAGATTTTAATGGCACTTCATGTTGCCATTGTGACTTTTGAATATATGGCCATTTTTCCTCAACAGACCAACATCTTGAGAACGCACATGAAAACTCACAGTGACCAGAAGAACTTCTCGTGTGACCTGTGTGGGACCTCCTTTCGTACCAAAGGGTCCCTGATTCGCCACAACCGACGTCACACTGGTGCGGAGAGGAAACTAGTTTGTGTCTTCCCGTAAACATGTATCCTATAATAAATTTGACATGATGATCATGCTGCCTTCTTCCTGTTCTTTTGCAGATGAGCGACCATATCGCTGTACACTCTGTGGCCAGTCTTTCAGAGAGTCAGGTGCTCTCACCAGACACCTTAAGGCCCTTACACCGTGCACAGAAAAGATCCGCTTTGTTCAGTATAAGGAGATCCTAGTCAGCAAGGATGGAGTGCAAAAAGGTCAGATTTATTCTGCAAGAGCTGTAACCTCAAGAAGACCACTTGATGGTCTTGCTCATTCTGTTC
Organism: Remorina albescens; assembly: GCA_034769265.1. NCBI lineage: Eukaryota > Metazoa > Chordata > Actinopteri > Carangiformes > Echeneidae > Remorina > Remorina albescens. The sequence continues at coordinate 7,516,386 of CM068493.1, forward strand.
CCTCAATACCTTGTAGCAAGTGTCAGAATTCTTAGGAATTGAATTACTGTGTTACGGTGACAAGTCCTTTATGGAGTATTTTTGTTAACATGGGGTCAGGCAGGTGACTTTCAGTCACAGATGAACTGTGTGCATTGCGCAGGTGTGGAAGCTGATCATCCTGCAATGGCTGGCCAGCAAGAGGTGGTGGTTATGGAGCAGCAGCCAGAGGAGCAGGAGGTAGTGGAGGCTCAGACTGCTGTCGTCAGTGTGGTAGAGGCTGGTTCCCAAGAGATCCTCCATCAGGTCCACTTTACAATGGAGGTGGATGGTACAACACAGGAGCAACAGGTGAGTGGAGAAAGGGGGTACAAAATACACACAAAATCAATTTATTTCTTTAAAGTGCTTTTGGCGCATTTTTCCAGTGAAGAAAAAGAGTTATGGAAATCTGGTATGAGGTGATTTTTGCCTGTAGCTCTCCACCCGATGTTTTTATCTGTTGCTCTTTCCAGGTGGTGGTTGAGCAGTCTCAGGCAGAAGCCCTGGCTGCTGCTGCAGAAGCAGGTGACAACCTCATCTGCCAGGCCATTATCAACTCTGGCATTGCACTAGAAACAGAGGAAACAGTGGTTGAGGCGGATTCACAGGCAACTGAGGAGATACATAAAGTAGTTTCTGACTGTCCTGAAGTTGATGAGGGTGTCACAGAGATCCAGATCAAAGAAGAGTTTGTGGAGATGGAGACAGTGGTAGGTGTGCAGGGAACTGGTATCGGCAAGCATAATAATAGCAACCAGGGATGAACAAGTAGTGAATGTTCAGTGTATTTGTGTATTTTCAGACACTGAAAGACTCTCTACCCCTGTTTCATTTGCAGCAAACGGAAGATGGAGATGATCAGACATCCTCAAAATTGCACACATGTCCACACTGTAATCGCTCCTTTAAGGGACTGAACTACTTCCGCTTTCATGTCAAGGGTCATTTGGGTAAGGCTACAACCATTAAGGGAGACTTTCAGCTTCACTGTAGGCTTTATGGAACTTTCCAGTCAAACTATACCAAAAATGTGTGTTCATGGGATGCTGCCTTTTTGTTGGTTAAAAGATAAAAGTAATTTCGTTTTGCAGGTTATAAACACTTTAAGTGCACTCTCTGCCAAAAGGAGTTTCTAACTGGTTACCTTCTGAAGAAACACATGGAAGTTCATGTCAGTGAGAGAAGATATAAGTGCGGTGAGTGTGGCAAGCTGTACAAAACTGTTGGGCATGTACGTGAGCATATGAGGGCCCACTCAGATGAAAGACCCTACCACTGTGCCAGATGCAACAAAGGATACAAGACCAAGGTGACTGGAGTGTAATTTACCTGTACAATTTGTAGACATTAATGTTGCATAATTTTCAGATTTAATTTAATTGTTCAGTTTTAATGTTTCATAACATTTAAACTCAAAACTCTTTTCTTCCTCAGAATGCCTTGCAGGTCCACCAGCGGACTCATGGTGATGAGAAACCCTACGTGTGTGATTTCTGCCACAGAGGCTTCAGGGAGAAAGGTTCTTTGGTGCGACATATTCGCCATCACACTGGAGAAAAGCCTTTCAAATGCCCAAAATGTGGGCGTGGCTTTGCTGAGCACGGGACCCTCAATCGACATATGCGTGCTAAAGGTCAGCGTGTTTCACAAGAGATCAGCACAAAACCACAACAAATTGGCCCTTGTGTGGTCAGTATCTTGGTCAAATGACATGAACAGTTTTTTAAGCAAAACCTGGTTTTGATTCCCACCAGGCGGCTGCCATAAGGAAGATTCCATTGAGCAGCAGGATGTGGTGACAGAGGAGCAGGCGTCAGTGGACAGCCTTGCTACAGCAGCCATCATCTCAGAGGACCCTCATGCTGTCCTGGTTGAGTTCTCCTCTGTGGTGGCAGACACACAGGAGTATATCATCAAGGTGAGATCCACAGGGGATTAAAACAAAGAGGGGTCGTGGCTTCTACTGTTACATCATGACTATTGTGGAGTCATATGAAAGAACACAGAGATGGCTGCTGATGGATGGAACTGTGTGAGTTTAAACTTTGAAGCATGATTCACATCTGCCCTCACCCATTCAGCGGGTGTTAAAGCATTACTTTTTAATTGGGTTTATTGGCAGAAAATCTGTTATATTAAGTCACTGACTGAAAGCAAAAGTGCTCAGTCCTTTGGCAGGAGCAGCACTGCAGTACAATAAAACTTTGTTGTTAGTAGTTAAAGTTGCAACAAAATATAGTTTTAGAAGTTTTTCTTCTGTTATTTAGAGTGTCAGAAGCAGTGTAGTCTTTCAGCATACTTAAACAGTATTTTGCAGAAAGCAGAAAGAAAATGGCTTGTCATTTCTAGCTATATTTACTTCAAGTGATTGTTGATTAAATACACTTCATCAGGGTTTGGTCCTATACACTGCAAACTTTTGAGATTAATTTAATCTGTTTCTCTCATTTTCTAGACTCAAACAGAGGAGGAAGTGCAGGAGCAAGAGGTTACACTTATTCAAGATGGTCAAAATGAGGTCAGTGCACACACAAAAGCACGCAAAGAACACACACATACACACATACACATACATACATACATACACTTAAGTTGAACTTGTTATCTTTTAAGTGACCATTCTACCATTTGTATCAAACTTCTCACTGTCAGATGGGAAACCACATCATGAAAGTGGTGCAGAGAATTGTCAGCCAGTCACATGGTGCTGGTGGCACTGGCAGCCACCAGATCATTGTACGCAACGTGACGGCAAATGAGGAGGGCCCGTCCATCTCTGACTGCGGTGACACCATCACCATTGCAACACCTGAGAGCTTGACAGAGCAAGTGGCTATGACGCTGGCCTCCGCCATCAGTGATGGGACGCTCCTGGCCACGGCGGGCACCGTGGAGACAGCAGACGGAACAGTTACCATGGTTACCACAGAGGAAGCAGTGGAGGGGGGGGTTCAGATGGTGCAGCAGCAGGAGGAATATGTCATCACTTCCCCAGAGGAGGTGGAGATTCAGACTGTTATCGTATGACTGAACTAGTGATGGACTGAAATGGATTTGGTTCAACTGCACCTGTGCAGCCAATTACTGTCGAGTTTGTATGAACATCATGTGTGATATGGAGTTAAAAAAAACAAAGGCCAAAGTGTTTATAATGTTTATGGTTACAGTAATAGATCAACCCCAATATGAAGTGTGCACAAGGATGAGTTCTACTTTGTTTGATTTTTGGCTAGTTTACTGAAAAGAAGCACTGTGTTCAGAAATCTAGCTAATATTCAAATCTTAAGAGCATACAGTTTAAAACAGTAACTAGAGAAATTGAGGTTTACGTTCCGATGGCCTGAACAATTTTGTTTTTCATTATTCCGTATGTTACCAACATTAAGTTCCATTTTCTTTAACTACCTAAATCAGCCTTATTTCATTGCAGCTGCCACTTTTTGGGGTCAGCTACAGTCATGTGATGCCCTTTAAAGGACGGCTGATCTGAAATTTTTCCTACCTGCCTGATGCCATTCAGGGACTCAAAGAATGCAGTGTTGCAGTTTTGAGCTGGTCAATCATAATGCATCTTTAAACACGACAAATACACTGGGAAACAGACATGAAGGTATGGTCAGTTAACTCAAGCAAAGTTTGCATCAAATAAATGCTATTTTCTTATACAGTTGACTTAAGGTTATCTTTGTTAATGCCTTGTTTTTCCAGGTGATAACTGATCCTTCAGTATGTTACCATTTAATGCACAAATTAGAATTTGCAAAGATCCTTTGTATATCCTTTTTCTTGAAACGATTTCGATCTAAAGTGGCAGGCAAATACTTTTGTAATCGGGAGATTACTGCAGTCTAGCACAGGAAATTATTCCCACTGAGAACAACTTGTGATCTTTAGTGAAAATACTTGATTATCAGTCCTTTTCTTTCTGTTGTTCCATACTGAAGTTATGTGTGTAGGATAAGTGATTTATTTTGGTGTCTTTTTTCACCTCACTACCTGCTGTGATAGCCCACACCTTTGCCAAGTAAAAAAGCACCCACTGCTCCAGCCCCCTCTGGGATTCGTGGCTATTTCCTTAGGCTCGTACTAAGTCATGCATGGCAAAACCAGATTGTGAAGATTATCTTCTCTTTGTATTACATTAAATTCGCTGAGGTTGATTGGCTTGGCTGCAGCTTTGCTTAAACACTGCTGTACTTGGTGTCACCTTGAGCAAATGTGCAGGCTACATCTTTATAACTGGTTCTCCAGTACTGAGGTCAACACGGACGCTCTAATCAGAGAAGTGTCCCTGGCTGGTACAACATACAGTTTCTGGGTCACTCCTCAGCCCTGTGAGAGGCCCCATCCACACAAGCGACAGAGGGAGACGGAGAGAGAGGATGGGAGAGAGAGAGGGAGAGGTATTTATAGAAAAATGGGGCTTCGCAGTACCTTTTCTTGCAAAGAACCATTTCAGGACCAAGTGAGCGTGTCCCAGTTTTCTGATCATCACTCAGCTATAGGGTTCGGAGTGAGGCTGAGGCTGGTCTGCCTCATCCAGGATGGAGAGCCTGACTTTCAGACACTCTCCCCTCTCCTCTGGCCTCTCTCTTCTGAGCTGCAGGCCGCTGGTTCTCTGATTAAGAACAGGGGGAAGCATTGGCCTATTAAACTCACAGATGTGACCTTTTAGGTACACTTTATTTGCCTAGCTGGGCAGAGGCTTTTGGAGGCAGTGAGCTCAGGTGAGGAGCAGCACAAAGGTGTCCCAGGGCACTCTTTGGCTGTGTTTAACCCCCCGGCTGGGGGTGAAGGGAGGCTGGCTGGAACGTGCCCTGCCGCAAGCCGGGCAAGGATGAGGCGTTTCCTGAGCAGAAAGGGCCGCTTCTCCCTGCGCCAGAGCAAGTCTGGGACCCGGAGTGCTTCCAAAGATTTCTGTAAGTCTTTTTTTATTTTACTCATAATTTTTATGTAAACAATTTTACAACATTTTCCTGAACTGCTGAGGTCCTCCATCTGCCAGAGTAAGACTTGGTGTCACAGAGAGCTTGGAGTTGAGCGATGAGATTGTGTATCTGGGTCGTACAGCAGGGAGAGAACGGGACAAAAAGAAGTCTTGATAGTCCTCAGAGTGCTTCTTGTGTTCACATGAAGAGAAGGGGCTGTGATCCACAGCTCTGTGTCAATGATTTATAGATCAATAATCAACTACAGTTTGACATTTTCCTTCAGCAGGCTGAAACAAGTTCTGTGGCTCTATGAATCTTTGAGTGTGATATGTTTCATTCACTCAGCCACATCTTACCCTGAATATTTAGCCCTGTGCTCCTGTAATATCCGAATTGTCTTTTTCTGCACTGAAGCAGATCTGACATTTCTACATTTCTTGGCAAAGTCTTCTACAGACTTTTATACTCTCACTTTTTTTGTTACTTGTCTTGCTTTCTGCTTATAATTTAGTCTTTCTGCTTCCTTCTTACTTTTGCTGTCTACATCTTTCTCCACTTTTGAGGATTCTCTGAAGAAATCTAACATTTTGGTGCAGGTGGTTTGATAGATGATATCATAAAACCTGAAGCTACACAAGTAATTATATGATATTTCAATTTTGCACCTTTGGCTCAAGGCATTATAAGAATTCTCAATAGGAGAGCCAGTACCACCTTGTGTGATTATGTTATTAATAATATTTTGCCAACGGAATCTGATGTAAATTATATCATTAGGCATATGATATTTCCATTTTGTGCCTTGACCCTAAAACTAAGGGAGAGTATAAGTGCTCAAGATGATCTAGGTAAGTTTGCAGGGCTTAGTGAGAGATCTTAAAGAGATGGACTGGTTCATATAATTTCCCACATATCTCCATGGTTGAGAGGAAATAAAGTGAAATGATCCTGTCAGGATATTTTCTGCCACAGTAGAATGAGGCCAGTGACCAGGGGAAGGGCAGCAGTTCAACATGTGGGCTTGATACCAGTAGACAAAAATAACCCCCTTCAATCTGCTTTAGCTTGACCAGCATTCAAATTGTAGAAAAAAACGAAAAGGACAAATCTCTGAGATAACTTTTTTATTTCACTTCTGTGACCTCATTAAATAGACTAGTGTACCTGGTGCAGTAGCTCACTCACAGAGGTGCCCTATTTAAACCAATGGCCCATTTGATCTCCATTTTACTGTCACAAACTGGTTGTCTGTATATGAACACCTTGTTCCAGAAGATGACCTACAAATCCTTCAAACAGGTAAATGGCATCAGTTGTAGATTTTAATGTAGAAATGCCTTTCAAAAATCTCTTAATAACAGTATTTATTCATTTCAACCTGTCCAAGTTCTATATTTCCATCCATGCTCCAGACCTTGGTCTCCCAGCCACCAATCAGAACTGGCCGGAGGCCTTTGGTTTCCGGCTGGGTGGCACTGGGCCCAGTTACATCCTATCTGTGGTAGAAGGCAGTAGTGCCTACCTGGCTGGCCTGCAGCCAGGAGACCAGGTGGTGGACATTGAGGGCCAGGATGTGACCAACCTCAGCACGCCAGCATTAATTGCCCTCGCTCAGACCCTAAAGACCGTCCCACCCAGCATTGGAGTGGTGTCACGAATTGAACAGGTCATCTGTCAATCAATACTCTGCATTTTTGTAAGGAAATTGGTGGGAAAAAAAACCCCCCACAGAAATGGAAAATAACAATCAATCCTGCCATTTACCCTTCAGATTGACATCACCCCTGGCCCAGATGGCCGTTTTGGATTCACCATAGTTGGAGACAGCCCTCTCATGGTGGAGGACTGCATGCCCAACGGTCCGGCCGGTCGCAGCGGTTTAAAAGCCGGGGACTACGTCATGGAGGTCAACGGGATCCCAGTAAAGCATCATGAAACAGCAGCAGCCATGATCAAAGCAGCTCAGGGCCGACCTCTGCGTCTGGGTGTGCTAAGTATGGCCCGGCGGCCAAAGCGCCTGAGCAGCAGCATGAGGGTGCTGTCACAGAGCGGCGACAGTGTCAGGGAGAGTCGAGCCCACAAGGCCATGGAGTTCAATAAGAAGGTGACTGCAAAATACATTGCATCTAAGAATAATGTCATGTGATTGCTATACTGTGATATTTATTGTACTGATGCATATGTGTCTTTATTTGTCTGCAAGGTGGAGGAAGTGCTTGGAGAGGAGCCAGATGTGAAGGAACAGCTGTTTGAGGTGTTGAAGCAATATGCTGCTGAAAGGGATGTGGAAAGTCTGGCTGAGGCCCTACCTGATATCCTGATCACAGAGGACCATCAGCAGCTGATTGACAGCGTCAGGTAGCTTCTGTAAATGATGGCATCTCAGCATCACCTAAATGTAAAATCTCAACAAAACAAGTGATAGGAGTTTATTAACAGCCTAGTAACAAATTCCCACCAAGCCAAAGTAGTTCTTGATAAATGAGGACCTTGGCTCTGTTATACATAGTCAGCTCTTATTTAATGAGGGCTCGTATGGTGAAGTACAATAGGGAGTGTTATAGTCTGTTGTGTTACATATACACTTCAGCTTCAGGATTTAGTTTACTGCACAGTGTTACATAACAACAGGACCAGCAAAGGAGGAAAAGCTGCTTAATTGCCTTATGAAATCAATATTTTAAAAACTCTCCTCAGCATTTTACTTTGAAATATGGGGGAAGTATACCCCAAGGGGACATGTGAAAAACTTTGATTTGACATCAAACATCGACTGCTCTCTCCCACACTTGAATGTCATTTTGTTCCATCTCTCCCATCTCAGGAAGAGTACATGCGGGTAAAGTTAGAAATTCACTGATGAATATTACATTTCTCCCTCCTCAGCATTGATCGGAAAATCAAAACCCAAAAACACAATACCGCTGCACACACTGCACATTTTTTCTGTCAGTTCTCTTATCTCCCCCCTTCTCTCTTTTCCTTTCACACTGACTTTCTCTCTGTCTGGTCCCTTTCTTTCTTAACGCGCCTTCTCAGTTGTGATAGACTCTGATATATGTACTTTTTTTAATTTATTTTTTAATTTTTTTTTATTGGCGGATGCCATCACTGGATCGTCTTTATTCCCTCCTCTGCATACAGCTCCTATCTGCTACAGCCACTTTGCTGCTGGTGGTTGAGGTTTGCACACACACACACACAAAAATGGAAAAAGATACTGCGACTGCATGCACACAACTGGTTCTCACAAACACATGCACGCTCTACCTGCTTTGAAGTTTTATGCTGGAAGAAATTATGAACTGCTGCCTCAGGTGAGTACTGGAAAACAATCTTGTGAATCTGTAGATATTCTAGCTTATGTAGCACATAATTGTTGACCAAGTTTGATGTCAAATTGTCTTACATGGCCACCCATGATTGGTGAACTATTGTGCAGGCAAAGAATTATATACTATAATTGTTTTTAGAGTAAATTATTTGGATTTTGTCAGTTATTCATTTTTGAGTCACTGGCAAAATCTGTTTCCCTCTAGCTGAAAAATAAAAATGTTGTCTCACCATTGCAGTTTGCTTTGACACGGCTGTCTGTGCCACAGCTTTGATTGCACATTTCCTTCCTTAGAAAGCTGCCTGTAAATTGCTTTGTAATGTTTGTCTTGCACAGGAGTCCCATTAATTATGCATTAGCTGTATCCACAGAGGGCTGAGAACTATTTTAGTTGATTTTCTCACATCCAGGCAGAGAGAAAGTAATATAACTCTCCTAATAAGAGTCTAAATAAGCCTTCAGATAAATCAACTTTAACAGCTGAAAGTACCCATAATTCCGTCCTGATGGGTCATGTGTGTTGTGTCTCTGGAAAGGCTTTGATTTACAAAATTTCCTCTTCTTTTTGTCTCTGCCAGCAGTGTTTGTGCTGTAGTTTCGTGCAGCAATAAATGTCTTTTTAGTCAGTTAGACAATTTAAATCTTGCAGGCTATTGTCCGATTTGTATTCTCAACAAAAGGCAATGAAGATTTGTTTATATTTCATGCTATTCCACACTGCAAAAAGCTTGAAAAACATTTCAAGCTTTTTGTCTTGTGATCATATCTTTGGCAGGAGCCTTGGGGAGTTTTTGACTCCAGTTGCCTCTGGGTGGTGTTTCTGAAGCTAAGAGGATCGTTTGTGGATGATATTTTTCATAGACATGTCAATATCATAGTCGAAGCCACGTTTTTAGTTCCTAGTTGTGCTAGTAGCCTGATTCCAGGGAGGGCAGAATTTTTTAGATGGTCATTTAGTCCACCACTTTGGTCCATGCTGCGATATGGTTGGCATTTTATTTTCACAGAAAATTTTGAATAGTATTATTACTATCATCTGGAGAATTTGATATGTAGACAGGGACGCCCCTGTAGCACCACACACATTTGAACTTTACCCCCCAAAAATAGCAGCTCCTGCAATTTGGATATTGAACAATTGTGCAGCTAATTAAAAACTCCCAGTTTGATATCTGAGTTTGAAATTTAGTATGCACACCAGGCATGAGTAATTTGGGTAATCCCTTAACTTTTCATCATCTGTTCGGACTTTAAATTAATCAAAATCTTTTGGTTTATAACCACATAACTGCAAACTAATGCCATTTTTGTCAGCATCAGAGCTACTTTGTCTCTAGTTTAACTAACCAAATGCTCACATGCTAACATCTTAAACAAGTGTGATTGAAGTTAACGCCCAGTGAGTGAGAGCGAGGCTGATGCTGATTGTTCTCTTTATTGTGTCCATTTCAATTCAGTGGCTCCTAAACTTCCTCCCCCCTAATCACAGTTGTCTCCCTACTGAAACATAACCCACTGAATAGACCAGACCACATATCATATGAGAGATTGTTGGTGTGTTTTATCATGAGCTGGGTGCCAGTGTTGTTGTTTGAGGTGTGGCAAATCGATGTGGCTGCTACTGGAACTGTCGGACCGCAATCACTGTCACTTCCTGGGTCTCACACGCTTTCCTACCCACACCTACATCCAATAATAAAGGGTCTTGCGAGAGGATGTGATGTGTGATTAACAAGATTTCTTTTTTTCCATATGCCTTGTAAAACCTGACCAGCTGGGCCACACTCGGTTTACTCTGTCTCTGTCCCCTCACCGATTTGCCTCGCTCTCCCACGGGATGTGTTCTATTTTTAAGCAGCCTATTTCTTTTAATAAATTCTCTCTTAGGTTTCTGACGCATTCGCCAATGTCGATTCTTAAATGGCTCGAAAACCCAGGGGTTAGCAAGTGCTTGAACACTTGAAAGTTATGCAAATGATTATGTTTTTAGGGTCATCAGAGACAATCTTGGAACACCAATTAGCTCTTTTGTTCATATGGTTCTGTTATGTTGTGGTAATTGAATGCAATTATAGTGAACTGTAGGCCTTGGATATTGAATCTGCAGAGACTTCGGTGAGGTGAAATAATAAGACTAATGCACTCTCAGTCCAGGGATAGGAATGCAGTGCATTTTTATTTTTAAATAATATAATGCAAGGTGTTTCATTTCTTTTATGCTTTTGGAATTAGGGAAGCTGTTTAGGGTGGAAGTGTTGACAGAGATTTGAAGGGATGCTGTCAAACATGCAGAAATTAGTCACATATTTTGTAAGCGTGTGTCATTCAGACGTGACTGCCAGTGACTGCAGGTTCACTTGTGCATATTGTTGGTTCACACACATGCACACACACTCATTGTGCTGACCTGCCTATATAATTCCACTGGGATTCTCCTCTCTTCTCAATTTCTCTCCTCTCTCCCTCCTCACTTACTCCTCTGTTCATCTCACTCTCTCTTCCTTCCTCCACTGAGAGAAGAGATGATTTGTCACTCACTATCTCTTACTGCCAAATGATGGATGACTGAGTGACAAGGACTGTCCTGTGGTTGCAACTGAGAAGACAAGCTCGACCTTGACCCTGATTTCTTTGGTGCCTGAAGAACGAGGGAATACAAGATGGGAACAAGGGATGAGTACTGCCCCAAACATGAAGTTGGAGAACAGCTGATGATACTGCCTGAGGATGTTTTGGAGGTGTGGAGGGATGTGAACCACAGCCACACTTATAGTTTGCTCCCTCCTTCTCTTTTATTCTCTCTCTTTCTTCATCTGGCTGCTTTCCGAGTCTGCAGCAAGCGCTTTTGAGATCCAGGACAACTTCTTCAACATTCTTCATCTTTCTCTTCTTTCCCGTTTGTCCGGGAGAGTTGGTTGTTCAAACTAGATGGGGACTCACCGAGATAGAAGGGAGGCGTTTGCATTGTTTAACTGAGCTCAGCCACTTCCTCAAATCCCCAAAGAGCCATGGGAAGGGATAGGAGCCTTTCCAGACACTTTAGGTATGATGCTTTTCTTTTGATCTTGGCACAGTGCTCTTCTGGCTTTATGTGTTTGTGTTTGACTTGTACCGTAAATTTATGTTATATTGCTGTGCAGCTTCTCTCTGTTCTCTCAAAGGTTGCATTTATCATTATTTTACACTCATCCAGCACTTAAAAAGACTCACATCTGTGTTCTTTAAATTTGACTAAAGCATCAGCGACATAATGTGAAAACTGGAGATTGTTTGAATACTTTTTAATTCCACTGTGTCTCAAAATATGCTTTGTGTTCCGACTGTCAAATTGACTGATCAGAAGTGGGTCTGACAATAATGGTTCCTGCAATGAGTTAGTTGATTGTAGTTGCATATATCTCTCTGTGCGCTGTGTCCCTTATCCATCCCTCCTTTGGACCTAATTATAGACTCCTCTTGCCCTCCTTATAATTGAGGGCATCCCAAGGCCTACATCTAACTTCAATGGAAGAGGTTGTGAAGTTTCTGCTCACATGTTTTCGCTGGGTTACAAGATTTGACAAGTGACAAGTGTCTTTCACTTCGATCATAGCATGACAGCACAGTGAAACCAAGCTAGAGAGTTACTGAGAATGATGAAGGGAAGTCAGTAGTTGGCTTCGTTTTCCCCATCTGCTGTCCAACTGTCAATGTTGATGTATGAGTGTTGTTCGGAAAAGTTCTGTGGCCTAAATAGCACAGAATAGCCAGCTTCATTCCCAGAAGTTTCATGACCCTGGCCTAGAAAGTTCTCCACTTTCTCTCTGCCGCTCTGTTGGAATTCCATACCTCAGATCGGTTCTGTTTGTCCGCCTGTTGGGCTTTCTCTCACTAATTTCTGTCACGCTCTATTTGTCTTTTATAAAATTGTAGATTTTATATTGGAGCAAGAGGTCTGTACTTATAATCCCCACACTCTTTTTGCTATAGAAAACGGACCCTCCAACTAGCTCCACAGAGCAGCCTGGTATGGCAGATGAGAACAATCTAGCCCTCGGGTGAAATGCCAGCTTTTGTTTTTTTTTTTTTTTTTCAGCATGAGCAAGCCAGAGTACTTAATCATTATCACCTAGATACTGGGATTCCCTTGGGATTCTACTTTTTTGGATCCTTTGTAAGCACATAAAAGGGCCTATAGAGACGATTATCCCTTTAGCGATGAGAACACTGGGTGAGCAGGGTTGTACCCATAATTTTCCCCTGTGGAACCCCACTGATGCACTCGGGTCATGGGTCTTCGCTTTTTTGAGTCTGTTTGGATCATAAAATAAAGTCCTTATCATAAAGCTTTTTAAAGGTGTATCTTGAGTATGAAGCATTCATACATATGGGGTGTTTCTTCAGGCTTCCAGCTCTCTGATATGCACCTTGTGATGGTAGACCAGGAAGGACTGTGGTAGGGACAAACTGTACTAATATCGTTTGGGACAGTTACACTTGCAATATATTGTGCTATCATATTATAAATGTCTGATCCATTTTAAAGAGCTCTAACATTACTAAAAGCGATGGCTGTGTTGACTTCATTATCTTTATGGATAATGAACACAATTGTTAGCTGTTTTACAAGTGGTTTAACTTGTATTCAAAACATTAGAATGTATAATCTGATTTGTATCAGATCAGTGTGAGGTTGTTTGGGAAAGCTGTAATTACAGCGATGTTTTCATGCGTGTGTGCATGTGCATCTGTGTGTCTGTGAGTGTATACATGGTTGCATAAGCCTGAGAATTTCAGTGAGTCAAAATGTCTCGTAGGCTTAAAACCCCCAGAGAGGTAATAATCTGTTACCTGTCTTAAATTTAGCATTATAACTATTTGTGTGGAGGCAGCTCAAGTTATGTATCACACTTAAATCAAATTGAAAATTTGCAGTACGTTTACATGAAACTACCAAACGAGATAATCCTTTAATCATTGCCTCCTAAAAATGTTCCCAAATGTACCTGCAAAGGGACCGCAACACCTTTGTAAACCAAACTGCACTGCCTTATTCCCAACAGTGGCATTTAAGTGAGGTTTTGTGCTGTCTGTATGGATGCACAGAACTGGTGCACTCTAAAAACTAAAGCACTCTTTTCTCTTCAGCTCAGTGGAATCACCCAGGAGACTCATGTTGAGGAGAGAGAAGGATAAATGTTAGTGTTGAAGATGGAAGCAGCATCGTTTTGTGGGTGGGATGGGGAGAAATATGCAAAGAGAAAAGGGATAAATGGGGTGTGTGTGTGTGTGGACCTGCTGATAAGACACAGGGAGAGGGTGTCCTATATTTAAGGGAAAAATGCCCTGAAACACTCAAAAACATTTTGTACATTTCTGGGTCATTTCTGTTGTTTTGTTTTGTATTTTTCTTACTCTCAGAGATAATTGGCCAAAAATAAACCGCATGCAGCAGACAACAGAGTTGCAAGACAATTTAATGGGACTACAATTGTCAAGCAGTCTAAAACATCAGTGGTAAATTTCCGACTTGAGCTTTAGTTCTGGGAATCAAACACATTTTTTTTCCCCACAAACTCACACAAAGGAGGAATCTGACATAGCAGAGGCAACAATACCAATTTTGCCACTATGCCTTAGTCAGCTTGTTCAAATGAAACACAACTCTTTGATGCATTTGTTACAGAATTTGAAATTGTTACACTGCATGTTGGCTCTTCATTATAAGACACTTTCTTCTCATCTATAACTATGTATCACAGACCAGACTAAATGAAGATGGCTCGCAAATCCGTCACTGGACCTCACTAGATACCGCAAACTTATCCCAGGATGGCAAAATACATTGATAGATCGATAATGGGAGGGGGAAACAGCAGTAGTAGAGGAGGTGTAGCTCTTTCTCCCAGAGGTGGATCTTGCGCTGTGCTTCATCCTCTTCGCATATTAGCTGTGAGCTGTCACTGAAATTAACATGCTTACCGGCAGCTTCTGATGTGATGGGACCACAGAACAAAGCTCATCCCTTATCGCTTTCATTGCTTCTCTCTTCGGCTCTCACACACACACACACGCACACACACACGCACACACACACCCATCTCATTGAAAAACACAAGGTAATGCTGGACCAGTCTCTCCTTCTCCCTGCCTCGGCCCTCCCGTGAGGCAATATGGGATGAACTATTTTTGAACCAATTAAGTGGATCCTGCTGCTGGAACGATACGTAATCAGAACAAGAATCTCTGTTTTTTTGGAGGCTCTGATAGAACTCTTGGATTTGGTGGACTTTGGCTGAAATTGCTGCTTTGATGTGATTTTATTTAGTCCTGTGAGCTGAACTGGAAGCTGCTCCGTATCTGTGTTCTGATAGAGTGTTTTTAGACAAGCTGAGATTGACTCCGATTCCACAATGTTTGCCAGGATCTTCATTCCCAAGAAGCACCGGGAGCGTTTTGATGAGGTGGTTTCCCAGAGTCTGATGAGCCGGCTCAAGGGTCGGAGTTTCAGTGACCCCAGCCGTAACCGCCTTCGACGCAGCAGGAGTGAGGATCATCCTGAACGCCTCCTGGTCTCCACCCGTGCCAGCTCAGTGCCACGCACCCACGCAGAGGAAGGTGTGGCCCCTCCTGCCCGAGGCATGCGCAAGACTACCTCGCTCATAGCTGGCCACTCCAGTGGCACGACCACCACCAACTGCAGGTTTGTGTTAATTACTCACTGATAGCAACATTATAGTTTTATTTGTCTGGTCATCCCATTTGCATGCAATGGCCTTCCATCAGCCACAGATTTTCAAGCAACAATGTGTAACATCTCGTGCCTTTTTTAATGTTCAAAGCATAAATTTTTTTTTTTTTCCCTCGATCAAATTGATCAAAGCCCCGTGACACACAAAATACTGTGATGGCTCTCTCTGCACTTTATCCCTCTGTTTGGTTCCTGATGTTTCTATATGACATGACATCAGTTTCCTCTCTGCTAGGATCCCAATCATCCCTTTAAACTGTAGGAATAAACTATGCCAAATATCTGCAGATTTCTTCAGTGGCTCCAGCTTATGAAGATGTTATACAGCTCTCAGGAAATGTATTCCATATCCATATTTAAGTAGGGCTGTTCATGCAGGATATGACTTTAAAGTATTATGCTGAATATGGAGATTTATCTAATGTAACTCCACATGTTTCAGGGTGGGCCCAGGAACTTGTCAGTATTACTGATCTCCTCCCTGTTGTCCCTTTCAACACATGTAATGTGTACTCAGTTTGAGTAATGAAGGATCAACTCTTACTTTAGCACACTTTGTCTTTAATGTGACATGATTATTACATCTAGTGGCCTCTGGTTAAAGTCTCAAATTTGTCTCTTCAGGACAGTGAGGGTGTGCAAGGGCAACATGAGCTTTGGCTTCACACTCAGAGGCCATGCTCCAGTGTGGATTGACTCTGTCATTCCTGGTAAGTTTAAAATGTGTCTGTTCTCACATGAGCATTTTGGTGTGAGTAACTATAGTTTCTCCACAGTAATAAATATTACACATACTTAACAGTTTTCCGGAGAATTACAATTACAAAGTGTCACAAACCCTTCCTTCCCCTCCTCTTTCATTTTCCATGGTCATTTCTAATGACGTCTCTTTCGCTCACTCTTGTCTGTTCTGCAGGCAGCCCAGCAGACAAGGCAGGTCTAAAACCAGGAGACCGCATCCTGTTTCTTAACGGACTGGACATGAGGTTGAGCTGGCACCTACATCAAAATTACAAATCTTTAACTTAATGTGACAGTAAAGTAAAAGGTTAAAAGGGCTAAAGTAAAGGGTAATGGCTGTATCAGTTAGTTTGTAGGATGTAGTTTTTCTCTACAAAATAATTATTTTGGTTCATTTAATTATACGGTTACCCCCCAGTGTGTGTCTATATGTGTCTCCATGCATTCCATGAATTTGCCTGTAGGACCTCCTCCCATGAGAAGGTGGTGTCCATGCTGCAGGGCAGTGGTGCCATGCCTACCCTGGTGGTGGAGGATGGTCCACCTACTTTCACCCTGGCAGAACAGGATCTCACAGGGGGCGGCGTTTCCACAGAACGTGCCCGGTCTCCTGCACTCAGCTCCCTGCAGTGGGTGGCAGAGATTCTGCCTCCCAGCATCAGGGTTCAGGGCCGGACTTTCGGGCAGCAGCTGGAGCACCTCCTGACCATCCAGGAGAGGTACACCATCTGCAAGGCTTTGGAGAACTTCTTCCAACACAGGCGAGTAAGGGGCTGGGAAGGACACTGGGACAGACGAAGGAGGGAGTGCGTAAAAATAGCAAGAGTCAGATGATGAATGTGAAACCTTTGGAAACAGGAATAAGGAGGATAAAGAATATTGATTATTTTCTACTAAAGTTACACAGGAAATTAATATTTTTAATTGATTGTGCGGAAGCAGGACATTAGTGGGTTAACTGGCCTGTAAGTGTAAGATGGCATGTCTCTTTCTTTTTGTTGCGTTGTCATAAATGGATAGCTGGGAATGTGAGCTTATTGTTGACCTCAGATCGGACAGCCTTGGTTGGAAGGTGTAACCTTGCCTGTGTTTCTTTGGTAACAGGAATGTTGACACTCTGATCGTGGATGTGTTCCCGGTGCTGGATACTCCAGCCAAACAGGTGATCTGGCAGTTTGTTTACCAGCTGCTGACATATGAGGAGCAAGAACATTGCCAGAGCAAGATCTCCCGCTTCCTCGGATACAAACCACCAGGTGAGTGTACACCTTTTTTTTTTTTTTTATTACTTTGTTTATGTTACTTTTAGGGGTTTTATTTTGGATGAATGGAAAGAGAATTTAGTTTGAAATGGACAATTGGTCTGGTTCAGTAAAGTGCAATCAAGGTGCTGCAGCTCGTCCTGATACACTGTTTGCCTCTTTCTCTGCATTGCCAATGTGTGTGTGTGTGTTCCAGTTCCACCCCCACCACCACCACCACCTCCCCCACCTCCGGAGCCTGAGGTTGCCCCTGAACCCCATCGCCGTAGCAGCTCCATGAGGGTAACAGGGAACACCTACAGGAGCAGTGTGAGGGGACGTAGCTCTGATGACCTGGTCATTGGCACACACTTGGGCATGGGTACACATCTTTATTATTTTCCTCACACATCAGCATCATCACTATTTTGGTCACTATCATGATCCTGTTTGATGCTTTTCACTTATTTACATCTGCACTGTGGTTGACATCAGTTCAGACTCTTTATATTCTACAATAGTTAATATACTGAATTGAATCATAAGCTTGTGGAACCAAAATACACTGGACTAAATCCAATACAGTCAGCTGCTGGAAGAGTTTGCAGTTGCTGGCAACAAACATAAGTCTAAACATCTATAAACATCGGACAAAGTCATTCTAATGAATGTATCATTATAGGCCTCCGTTCAGAGCCAATGCTGGAGACGGGAATGAGGTTGGCTCCTGGAGAGAGACAGTCAGGAGACGGTACCTCCCTTCCTGAGACTCCTAACAATCTCACTAATGTATGTAACAAGGCTAGTGAATATCAAAGCAGGATTCATAATCACGAAGGGAAAAGAGGTCTTACTTTGGTTTCTCTGTACATTTTCATCATAAAGCTGTCAGCAGTGTATGCTGAACTGGAGAACATGTATTCAACCAAGAGGTCCAAGTCTCTGAAGAGCCGCCCTCCACCCGCCCCTGAGACTTTGCTGGATCTGGAATCCCCTTCGCACTCAGCCTCCCCTACAATACATGCTAACACAGGTAGCCAAAAGTACAAATTTATCTGTAACTCACAGCAGCTAGAGTTCAATTTATCCAATATATTGTATAAAACGACTATTGTGTGCATGAGTGAGACTGTGAATGTTTTAGTGGTATGGTGTAAGAAAAGGGGAACAAACAAAATGCTGCAGAGCAAGAACGATGAATCCCAAGGCAGCCAACCCAATTCTGATTCAGCTGAAAATCCTTAAATTTTCCATCAACTTGGGTTTTTATGATTTAAGATTGGACATAAATATACAGCAGAGCAGTGTTTCTGTCTCTGTGTCTTTCTTTTCTCAACCTGGCTGTTATTAGTTTGTGTTTCTTTAGTGTGTATGAAGGGAGTGCAGAGTCAGAGCAGGGATCATACAAGGAACAAGGATGGAACAAGTTGCCATCGATTTTTGCCTGCCCATGGCTGTCCTTCTGTAAGAGAGACACATCATTTTCTCCAGTTAGGGAGGTAGAGTACACTCATAAGAGCTTAAAACTTTGGCTCACACGGCCAGGCTGGCGCGTTACATGCACTTAAAAAACAAGGTAGTCTTTTTTTTAAACCCTCACAAGGAGGTTATGGTGATGGTGGAAGTGGAACTAGAAAATGCACAGTTTATCAAAAATGTGTTTCTTGGAATGGTTAGTTCCCCTGGGAGACATTGAAATTTTTCCAGAAATGCGGAGCTTAATTCAATGTGTGTAAATGATTGACAGCCTTTTCATACATTGGTCTGTTTGTTCATGAACCTCTAAAGTCAGCAAGGACACCTTTCTGTGATGCATCATAGTTTAAATTATTTGTCAGACGTTTATCTGGCATTAATATAACTGTATATTTGTCCTCCTTGTTGCAGGTAGCCGTAAAGGCCCTCCCCCCCCTACATCCTGGCCAGAGCCTCTGCCCAGCCCCCCTGCATCCCAGTTCTACCCATCAGGGCTGACAAGCCAGACCAGTGGCGAGTCTAATCCCTACATCAGCTTGGACAGTCCCCCACCTTCACCTCCAGAGCCTGTAGATTTCCCATCTAGTCCTCCTGCCCATCGCAGCAGTAAGCGACGTTACACCTTCTCCAAACCCCCCCATTCAGAGGACACAGATCGCTTTCTGGATGCACTGAGTGAGCAGCTGGGACAGAGGGTGGCCATCATTGATGACTTTCTGACTCCTGAGAATGACTATGAAGAGGTAGAGTCACTGAACAATGCACATGGAAATAATGTCTGCTATGTGAAATAGCTTCCGAGGCCCATCATAAAGTTGTGTTAAAATGAATGCCAATGCTAATCATTTGATCATTGCATTATGACTGAATCTGTAGCTAATTTTGATGTTGACTGGTATTTTTTAAGTAATCTGGGTTGTAAACAGAAGTGCACAAGCGGTCATTACTGCAGTGGCATGTCAGTTGTGTACTTTTGGTAAATGATTTCACTTCTTCACCATGTTTTGCAGATAAATACAAGAGATCTATTAGAGAAATCTTTTAATCAACTCAATGAATATGAAAAATGCAATTTTGACATGAACTGGCTAATGAAGTATTCATGTTAATGACAGGATGTTGTACAGATGGGCTTCCCAGATGAGGAGGATGAGGATAATGAGGAGGAGTTGATGGTGGATGAAGAAGAAAATGGAGGATTTTTGGCTCCAGAACTGAGCAGTCCAAGTGATGTTCAAAGCAGTAGTGGAGAAGAAAATGCTTCCTCCCTTACTTACTCCTCCTCCTCTGACCACATCCCTCCTCCCCCTATGACCCCTCCTCCACCCCCACCTGTTCAGTTCAATGACCCACTTCCTCCACCCCCACCCCCACCACCTGTACAGACTCAGCCTCAGCACCAACAGCAGCAACAGCTTAACTACACCCCTGAACACTCCCCAAGAAGATATGTTCCCATACGCCGGAAATCTGGACCCCCTCCACCACCTCCACCACGCAGTAACCTACCACCGAAGCGCCACTCACTCCATAAAGTGGTCCACACAAAAGAAGACATGCAGGTCCATGCAACTATTCAAGAGCTAAAAGCCTATCAAGAACAACAAGCCTACCAAGAAAGACAAGCCTATGAAGAGCAACAAGCGTACAAGGAGAGGCAGACTTATGAAGAACAAAAAGCCTACGAAGAACAACAACTGCTCCAAGAGCAGCAGGCATACCAGGAACAACAGGCCTATAAGGAGAAAATCTTCAAAGAAAGACAAGCATATGAACAGCAGAAAGCTTATGAGGAGCAAAAAGCTTTTGAAGAGCAACAAATGTACCAGGAACAACAAGCCTTCCAAGAAAGACAAGCGTACGAACAGCGTCAAGCCTATCAGGAACAAAAAGCATACGAACAGCGCCAAGCCTACAAAGAGCAGAAAGCATTTGAGGAGCTTCAAGCCTTCCAGGAGCAAAAGGCCTATGAGGAGCGTAAAGCTTATGAGGAACAAAAAGCCTACGAGGAGCGTAAAGCTTATGAGGAACAAAAAGCCTACGAGGAGCGTAAAGCTTACGAGGAACAAAAAGTTTATGAGGAACGACAGGTCTACGAGGAGCAGCAAGCGTATCAGGAGCAACAGATGCAACAGATTTACCAGAGCCACCACTCAATGCCCACCCAGCCAACACAACCAAAAGCCCACTCGCCACTGCCTCTTCAACAACTGCACCAGTCTTTACCTCCACTTCCCTCTCCAGACTCCGCCCATCACCACCCAAACCATCCTCTCTACATGATGTGCCAGCCGCAGCAGGCCCATCCAGGTCACCATCACCGACGTCTGTCTCGTTCCGCACCACCTCCACACCACCCCTCACCCCAACTGACAGCCCACCCCAACCAACAAGGTCAGTACGCTGAGGGCATCTACCAGAGTCATCAGGGCCTGCGACCCCACCCCCACCATTCTTCAGCAGAGATGCTCCATCAGATGCACCAAGCCCCAGCCCATCACTCCTCTGCTGAGATGCTCCACCAGTTGCAGCAGTCCCAGGCTCACCACTCATCTGCTGAAATGCTCCAGCAGATGCAACAGGCCCACGCCCACTACTCCTCTTCAGAAATGCTCCACCAGATGCACAAATCCAAGGCCCATCACTCTTCAACGGAGCTGCTGCACCAGGCTCACCAAATGCAGCCTCACCACTCCTCAACAGAACTTCTCCATCAAGCCCACCAGATGCATAGAGGTCAACCGCACCATTCATCCACTGAGCTGCTCCATCAAATGCACAAGCCCCAGCCCCACCACTCCTCCACAGAGCTGCTCCATCAAGCCCATCTGATGCACCAACCCAAACCCCATCACTCCTCCACAGAGCTTCTGCATCAGGCCCAGCAGGAGCCTGCCTCTCTCCCAGTTCAGCTAAAACGAGACAGCCACTCGCACCAGAGCCGCAAGAGTCTTAAAGGGCATCATCAGAGCCAAGTGTCACCTCAAGGGAGACACCAAGAGCAGCTGATCCACCAAACCCATCATCCACAGCCGACTAAACCCTCTCCCCAGCGACCCCACTCCATCCAGCAGACACACCACCACTCCAGCACACCTCAGATCCACCACATCCACCACATAACCCCACAGCCCCCTCCACAGGATTACCAACACCAGATTCACGTCATCCACCCTCCCCAGCAGCCCCACAGGCCCCAACCTCTCCTCTCCACCTTTCAGCCCCTCCAACCACATCAGCCCACCCTCTCCACTTTCCAGCCCCTTCCCCAACACCACCAACCACAGAACCAAGTCCAGTCCTCCACCCAGACTGCCCGTCCGCAGTCCCAGCCCTCACATCACCTGCTCCAGTCCCAACATCAGCCACAATCTCAGTCATCCCACCATAAACAATCCCATAGCCCAAGTCAGCCCCAGTCCCTCCCCCACTCTCTGTCAGACCCCACAGAGCAAATGGAGCCCCCTCCTCCCCCACCCCTGCCCCCACCCTGCTCCCCTCCACCATTGCCGAGGCCCACCTTGTCCAGGATGGACTCCAACCACATGAGTGTGAAGAGGCTGCGCTGGGAGCAAGTGGAAAATTCAGAGGGGACTATTTGGGGACAGGTGAGTTGTGTGGGTGTCAGACTCGGGACCTCTTATGTATTTGGAAAACTAGATTTAAAAAATGTAAACTACACAAGTTATTCGATGAAATAATCATTTCCATAGCACCATTTTGAATATCTTTGATAGCTTGGAGCAAATTCTGACTATGATAAACTGCATGACATGGTGAAGTATCTGGATCTGGAGCTCCACTTTGGGACACAGAAGAGTTCAAGTGAGTTGTCTTGTGTCTTTTTATAATTTCTGTAGGAATAGAAACCCATGTCAAAATGAAAGTGTGCACTAATGTGTATCTACCATGTTACTGATCACTCTTTAGTTCCTGCTCCAGAGCCCTCCCCCCAGCCAGAAAGCTTCAAGAAGAAAGATGTGATAGAAATTCTGTCCCATAAGAAGGCTTACAATGCCTGTAAGTTTTACATGGCACAATATTATGTGGCTTTGTTCACTACAATGTCTTGATCTATAAAAAACTTAATCATTACTATGACAGGCATCCATAGTTCTCAGAAGATGAATCCCACTGATCCTCCAAGTTTTCAATAATCCTTAAACAGTTTTCATCTATTTGCTGAAATATCTCAAAAGCTTTGTGGGATAAATGGGATAAATTTTTATATGGACATTCATGTTGTGTTCCAATGTGTTTGGTGAAGTCCTAAATTTTCCTTTATGAAATATTTTTTGCCTTTTATGGAAATATCTCAACCACTATTGGATGAATTGTTCTGAAATATGCTTAAATTATTTATACTACCGAGAGGATGAGTGGTAAAAACTGTGGCTCCTGAAGGAAGTTCAGGTTATTAATAAATATTAGCGCGCTCTTTATGCTAAATAAAGATGGTAAAGATTATACCAGCATATTAATTCCAAATTATCCCCTTTGTGGCTTTTTTGTTTGTTTGTTTTTACCTTTAGCCATCCTGATAGCCCACCTCAAGCTGTCTCCTGGGGAGCTGCGTCAGATCCTGATGAACATGGTCACCGACAGGCTGGAGCCATCTCACATCAAACAGCTGCTGCTGTATGCCCCCGATGCTGAGGAAGTCAAAAAGTACGAAGAGTTCAGACAGGACCCCAGCAAACTCAGTGAGCCGGACCAGTTTGTTCTGCAGGTACAGTCCTGGTAGGGAGTGGACGGGTTTTTGGTTTGTCTTTGTGTGGGTGACCTCTGCATGTGTCAGACTCGCTTATTTTCTTGTTGTGTGTGTTCTCCATTAGATGTTATCAGTGCCAGAGTACAAGACGCGTCTGCAGAGCCTCCTCTTCAAGTGCTCTCTGCAGGAGAAGACAGAGGAGCTGAGGGGAGCATACGACTGTATCTACAAAGCCTCCATGGAACTGAAGACTAGCAAGAAGTTGGCTAAGATACTGGAGGTAACCAACTGTTCTGAAACTTACATTAAACAGTTGATTACAGTTTACAGTTTCACAGACATAAAGACCCTCAGCAAAAAAACAAACAAACAAAACAACTCTGCCTTGTGGGAGATGGTGTTTTTGTCAGATATGAGCAACAGTAAAACTTACAGTTTCTTCTGGAACTGGAATTAGACTCGTGGTGTATCTCAATTTTCTGTATTTTTTAGTTTGGTGTAAATAGGAAACAAGAAAGAGGAAAAAAAACCAAGCTGTAAATGAGAGCTCTGAAAAGTTAAATTTTTTTTTTTTCCAAGTTCAGATATGAAATAGCTGTCTTGTGTAGGTGAAGTCCTGTCTGCTGTATTCTTTTTTCAGTTTGTGCTGGCAATGGGAAACTACCTGAATAACAGCCAACCCAAAAGCAACAAAACAACAGGCTTCAAGATCAACTTCCTTACAGAGGTAAGCCACACAACATGAATACTATGAAAGAAGCATTTCTGAGCATCAAGATGTCATGTTTTCAGGCTAGATCAGGGAGATTGTTCGTTGCTTTTTCGTCATACCACGTGCAGTTAATAGATTCATCATGTCCTCTGCAGTTAAGCGCAACTAGGACAGTGGACGGGAAGTCAACATTTCTGCATATCCTGGTCAAGTCGTTATGTCAACACTTTCCTGAAGTGTTGGATTTCTCCAAAGATCTAACCATGGTTCTTCATGCAGCCAAAGGTAGATAGATACACTTTGCTTTTATCTCTGTTTCATAATGTGAGGGCATTTTAGAACAGATTGAGCACCTACTCAGGATTTATTTATAGTTATCTTATTGTTCATCATGTTTTTTGTTTCACTTCTATATTCCCATTTTGTACACACACTTGTCTGCAGTGAACCAGAGGACTATCATATCAGATCTGAACGACCTTCATGCAACCATCCAGGACATTCGCTCAGCCTGTCAGAAGATGCCTGCGACTGCTGAGGATCGTTTTGCTGTTGTCATGAGTGTATCCTTCACATCTTCCAAAGGCACAGAAGCAGCAAGTTATTTAGGCCTATGGAAAAAAGAATAAGGTAGCAGGAGAGGTAATGACATATTTGTTTTCCTTGACTCATGTGTAGAACTTTTTGGAAAACAGCCACCCAGCAATGCAGTCTCTGGAGTCCCTGCAACAGAGATCGATGGAAGAATTCAGTAAAACTGCCTCTTTCTTTGGAGAAGACGGCAAATCCACTAACACAGAGGCCTTCTTTGGTATCTTTGCTGAGTTCATTAACAAGTTTGAGGTGAGCCATTCACTCGTTCATTCTTTTAAATAATTCCTGCTGTCACCTCCAGAGAATTACTTGTAATTCTCTTTAAGTAAATCTCTTCAGCTCCTTCTAAGCCTTAGCAAAACTTTTTAGTAATGATTGTATTATCTGTATTATATCAAATATGCAGTGATAAGATTAATTTATTTTATTATTAAGTTTTAATTAACAGTAACAAGATCAGTATATTGACAGTCAGTATTCATTCAAATCGGACAAAAATGTTCAGACAACTCATTGATGAAGAGAGAAGAATTCAAACATTCATTCATTTTGGCCTGAAAAATTATATATATTTATCAATTCATAAATATTATAATAGTACTGAAATCCTCTTCAAGCATTCATTTAAAAAAAAAAAAAGAAACACAAAACATAGTTTACAATGCATATACTTTAAGACAATAATACATTCTATGAGAGCTCTTCAGGACCCTCAATAATAATTCTGTTTATGTTACTTAAAAAGTCCTGTTTTTGTTTTGTTTTTTATTACAGAGAGCTCTCAGTGATAATCAGATGGCAGAAAACCCTAAGAGCCCCAGGAGCCCACGAATGGCTTCCCCTCTGGCCTGGTAACACACACGCCTATGGACATGACTGCACTTCAAGCAGACATGCTGTATAAATATTCTGTACATACATGGCACAGATACAAAAACACACACGCCTATGGACATGCAGCGCGCACCAGAGCAAAAAAGTTGTTTTTATGCATTGTATATTTGTGTGTACGAGTGTGTGTGAGAGAGAGTGAGAGAGAGAGAGAGATGGTTAAATTAAGAAAAATGGAGTATGTTTTGCATCAAAGACGGAGTATTTTGCATTTTACTGGTGGTTAGTGTGTGTGTGTGTGTGTGTGTGAATCTTTACCTTCCAAAATAACTATAGGTTTTGTCCAAGCTTTAAAGACTAAGACTGCTGTGTAGAACGCAACCTTGTTGGGCTGTCAAGTTATCTGAATAGTTTAAAAGATAAGTTACCAACTAACTTCCTGTAGTTTAAGTTTTCTTTCTTGAAGTCTGAGTTTAGGTCACCTCTGTAAGTGGGGTATTACAATTCTTCACCAAATCTTTTGTGATATGTCCTTGAATTAGATGTAGATTGACAAGAAGTACCTTTTATCCCAAGATAGATCTTCATTTTAATGACACCCACACACAGTTGGGGGTTTTTTAGGAGACCACAAAAGCAGTTTTCCTGTTAGTTTACATGCTCTGTATTTTTGTAAGCTGCCTACCAATTTGAATGTAATCTAAGTTCTTTACTAAGTGTAGCCTATTTTCTCAAGTAAAACTCAAATGCATCAGCTTTCCTGTTGGATTGTTGAACCATTGCATTGCCTGTATACCTCCATCTCAGTGGATTTTGTTCCCATATCAGTTGTAGCTTTACATGTATTTATTTATTTTGCTCTAAAAGGCATTGCTCTTGTATGATACCTCAAATGCTAGAGACTTGACAATGACCTGACAATGTCAGTGGGAAGTTGGCACTTTTTAAAAGACATTTTTAACTGGATTTTTTAAAATTCGAATCAACTCACTAACAACAGATGCTGAAGTGTTAATATATGGATCTGACAGCGGGCAGTGTGCAATATATTAATGTTTAGCTGTGTTCTGGTGTTAGATATTATATTCATTGAACTCTGACAGAGATATCTTGTGTTTTTATTGTATTGGATGAGAAAGAATATTAGTTATTACACTGAGAGGACGTCATTAAGGCCAGTGTAAGAGACGCAGCATTTCAAATCACGTTTTCAACTAATAATACAGCATTCCAGCTTCTCAGCTTTACCAGTGCATTGTAAAAAATCCAAGCTTAGCCTCCCAGTGATATTTTTAAAGGTTAAGGTTAAGGTTAAGCTGTCCAGATAGTAAAAGCTTTGTTTTTATATGGTGTAAGTTGTTTTGTTTTTTCTGCTTAATTTACTGAACGCTGAAAGTGTTACCGTTCATTTAAGGTCTAGAAAGTGTTAAGTCTGTATTTTGTATTGTGTCCTAACGATGCTGATTAATATAAAGGGGTCATCTGAAATATATCCTTGCCTGAATGTCTGCGTTTTTAAAATATATGCAACCTGCTGTCTTGCAGAGAAACAATGCTACACATTCTAATATGTTATTGACAGTGCAAAGGTAATTGCATGCACTTATGGCTTCATATGCCTTTTCTAGATCTCTTATAACTCATTAATCCATTTACAGCATGTCTTTAAACCTAGTTTAGAATCGCTGGTGACACACCTGCTATTGCTGCAATACTGTATCTCAGAATTTTTTTCAGTCAGAGAAGCCTATAACTGGACATAACCTTCCACTTATCTTTCTTATCTTGATATTGCCTTCCATTCTTCCTGGGGAACAAGTTCTTAATTAAACAAATTCAACAATAATTTAGCTCTTCTACTGGCAGCAGGGGTGTGTTGTGAAAACATTTCATTGTCAGGAGTAATAAATCTTTTACATTTTAACGAAAGCTTCTAGTGTGGCAGTTGAAAGTGGAGTTTGATCTCATGATGAGTGGAGGAACTTTCCAGACAAACGTGACATTCCTGGGATTGTAACTGGAGACATGCTGTGTTTTTTGTGGAAGACAACACATTTTGCAACAGCCCAGCTGGTCGTGATACGTGATATGTGATACGCAGGGTGATCATTCACTCAAAGGTGAGTTTATTTACTAAACAATACCATCAATTTATTGCCCAAAGACACCACACTGTAGCTTATCTGATAGTTACGTTCAGATTCACTGTATCGTCATACCCTGATATAAGCACAAGTTACGAGTAATGATTTAAGTGTTTAGTTGTGTTAAACTAACAAATAAAACAGTTAAATGAATATTATGTATACACTACCAGTCAAAAGTTTGGACAAACTTTCCTCTTCATTTGAATGTCAAAGCGTGTCCAAACTTCTGACTGGTAGTGTATATGAAAAGCAAAAAATGTGTAATACATAAAATTGTGTTATAGTGAAAGTGTACAGTATCAGTAAAATCCTTAGGGCATTGGTTCACATATAACTTCAAACACTATTTGGCTTTATTTATTTATTCTTTTTTTCCCTTAGTTTATTTTAGGTTTCTTCCCATTTCAGACTGTTGTATTGTACAACATTTTAACAAAACCATAAGAAAGCAGATAATAAGATCATAAGATTGATGTATGAAAACATGTCCGTTAAGTAAAGAAACAAAGTGCTTCAAACTTGTACCTTGTTCCAGTTTGCTGGTTTTGCTTAGCTCATCCTTTTTACCTTGAAAATTATGTAAGAGCTCATTGATGCAAACATTTCAAGAGTGTGAGAAGCTTAATAATTACCAATTCAGTTTAGTATGTTTTCTAATTGAAGACAGTTCTCTACTGTGCTTGCAGTAAGAATCTCTCCATTTCCTGGTTTCCAGATGACTTTTAATCCTGCAGTAGGACGTGAAGGGACCAGCACGTCCCCATCTCCATCGCCCTCTCCTGGGGCCCAGACTACTCTGGGTACTGTGGATATAGTGGTGCTGGTGCTCTACTTTCTGCTTGTGCTGGCAGTGGGTTTCTGGGTAAGTACGGGGGTTAACAAACAAGTCAATGCAATGATTCATTTTAACATAAGTCAGCTATACCGTGTCATGAGTCAAGTCATAATGGCTTGAAATCAAAATGAACTGTACAAACTTTTTTTCACACAAAAGTGTTTCTCTGTACCTCAACAACAACAGAACTGGCCTTTTATCATTTTAACCTCATCAAAAATTAGTTTCCACTTCATTTTTCCTTTTGGTTCCAAAGACTTCTGTTCATGCTCGTGGTAGGCATCCTATGTTTTTCTCGCTGTATGCTGTCTATTACAGATGGATCCTTTTGCCTCATCCTATGCTCTTATGAAAACAAAAAATTTGAAATATCTTTTTTTTTATTAAAGGTTTTAGAAGAAAACATTCCTGCTGACATGACTGGTGGTCCGGACAGGTCGGATCAGCCCCATGGAGACACAAGGCTTTATGCCTGACATTTTGTCTCCTTTGAAATATAAGATTTGTTTTGAGCAGTTTTGAGATATTGAGCTTGTGCAAACACAATACTTCACAAAATGTTAATAAGCAGAATATACTGCAATAGACTCCAGCCGCATAGACAGGGACCACATATGTACTTTTCATTTACCATTTATTTTTATTTTCTGTTTCTTGCACAAACAGAAAATAAAAAAAGACATGGTTGTCATTGTATGTGTGTGCTGAGGTGTCCTTGAGGCTTCATCTATTTCCAGTACAAATCAACATTTCTTCCTCACATGTAACTCTGAGTTTTTAATTTATCTTCCAGTCCATGTGGAGGACGAAGCGCAGCACAGTGGATGGATACTTCCTGGCAGGGAAGAACATGACCTGGTGGCCGGTAAGTCCAACACTATAAATACTGTATTGCCTGTCATACCAGGACATGAATGGAAGTATGATTTTTTTTTTTTTTTTTTTTTTTCACTGCAACTTCCACCTCTCATCTGTCACGGTCAGAAACATGTTCTGCAGTTCAAGGTGACTCTGACTCTGTTGTATTTAGGTGGGTGCCTCCTTGTTTGCCAGCAACATTGGCAGTGGCCATTTTATTGGCCTGGCAGGTTCAGGAGCTGCAGCAGGAATTGCAGCAATTGCATATGAATTTAATGTAAGAGCTTCTATTTCACTATTATAATATGAGAAACAATTTTAGGATGAAAACTCGATTTAAAAGTTGTTGTTTTTTAAATTCTGTTAAAATGTTGATATCAGGGCATGCTGATGGTGCTGCTGCTGGGATGGCTCTTCCTGCCCATTTATCTTGCCTCCGGGGTGAGATGTCGGCACAGGCACACCACACACAGTAAAATATTCCACACACTCGTGTGTGTGTGTGTGTGTACGGTTTTGTTCATTTTTAATCATCTTTGATGTTTTTTGTCCTGCAGGTAACAACAATGCCAGAGTACTTGCAGAGGCGATTTGGTGGGAGAAGAACACAGTTATTTATAGCTGTCCTGTCCTTGTTTATTTACATTTTCACAAAGATATCGGTATGATACTAATTCACAGAAATTCCCCGGTGCTTTCTGCACTGTGGTGTGCATCTTTTTGAAGTTTTGTTTCTCGTATTCATCTTAACTTCTCTGCAGTCGGTGAAATACATCTCTCTTATGTTTGACTTTCTCACCAGGTGGACATATATGCTGGTGCAATGTTTATACAGCTGGCCTTACAGTGGAATATATACCTGGCTATAGTGCTGCTGCTGTCAGTCACCGCTTTGTACACTCTTGCAGGTGATGCCTCTCTTTCCTTCACCCTCTTAAATGTTTCTGGCTAAGACAATGGAGACATAAGATTACTGTGTACGACTTCTTCTTCTACATGCGTGTTGTGTTTCAGGTGGTCTGGCTGCAGTCATCTACACAGATGCTGCTCAAACTGTGATCATGCTGGTAGGAGCACTCACCCTCATGGGCTTTAGTAAGGGAAATGTGACTCCACATCAACACCATCCCATTACCATCATTTTGTGTACCTGTATAAGTGACGCTGTCATCCCCTTGTGGAGGTTTTGTCAAGGTCGGAGGCTGGAATGGTCTGATGGAGGGATACGCCAACGCCATCCCGTCCATCCAGGTACCTAACTCGACATGTGGCATCCCTCGAGATGACGCCTTCCACATTTTCAGAGACCCGGTGTACTCTGACCTGCCCTGGCCTGGGGTTATCATTGGCATGTCTGTTCCCTCTATGTGGTACTGGTGCTCTGATCAGGTACTAATTATCACATATGACAATTCAGAACCTGAGTTTCCAAAACAGAAATTACATTTTGATTTAAATTTCTCTTACATTCAAAATGTAGACAGGCCTTTCATCCACAAAAGCCAAAACATAGATTTTGCATTTGCTTTTACTGTTATTTATTTGATACAAAATCAGACAAATTTTAATGAGAATTTTTTCTTATTAGTTCAGCAGTTGTATCTTATTTACTTGCACATAAATAACTTTTACCCTGATACATGTCAGATTTTACCACATTGATTTCCCTTTTCATTTGGATCCACAGTAAATTGGCCCAAATATGAGCTAGTCTTTAAAACTGGTTGTTGACTGGGGTGAGCTGTGGCTGTATTTCTCTGCAGGTGATTGTGCAGCGATCCCTGGCTGCTAAGTCCCTGACTCATGCTAAAGGAGGCTCATTGCTGGCTGCTTATCTTAAGTTTCTGCCTTTCTTTGCCATCATGCTGCCTGGGATGATCAGCAGGATACTTTACACAGGTAGGAAATGTCTATCAGTGAATACTGCAATTGTGTGCACACTTGTGAAACCATATATGCCTTAATTTGGCTTCATAAAAGTGGTTTATTTGCCAACTACTTCCATGAAGAGCACGTTTGCGTTAGATAATTGTCATGATATGTAATAATTTAAAAAATGATGCTAAATTGTGTCCGGTGAAACAATTTTATGTTTCTAAGAGTTTTAATGACATTGTGCAGATGATGTGGCATGTGCAGACCCTGAGCAGTGCAAACTGATTTGTGGTAATCCAGTGGGCTGTTCAGATACTGCCTATGCCCGCCTGGTCATGGAGCTGCTCCCCTCAGGTCAGGACACTTCCCCCCTCAGCTACAACCCCCCACCAGTCTTTGCTCTCTATTACTCCAGTCTTTTTTTTTCTTTGCCAGGATTGAGGGGTCTGATGATGGCAGTGATGATCGCTGCCCTCATGTCCTCTCTGACCTCCATTTTCAACAGTGCCAGCACCATTTTCACTATTGACATATGGAGGACTTTCAGATCCCATGCGACTGAGTTTGAGCTCATGATTGTTGGCAGGTATATAACATTACCCAAAAAATGGTCCCGGATGAACATTTAATTTTTATAAATGTACAATTTTTGATCAAAAATTTAAAAGGAGTAAACTCGTTGTTGTCTCTACACTTAAAAAGGAGCCATGGATGCCCTTCAATTGCATACTATTTTTCCATCATGCTCTCCCAAACCATAATTGTTCTTTCCATGAATTTCCAAGTTTCGACTTTACCAGATTTCCTCCTCTTACTTTTATACACACAGCCTCATGAGCAAATTTACAGTGCTGTTGAGATTTAAGCATCAAACTCTTCAGTTTTCTGTTCTTGGAGGCTGCCCTGTGATAACATTATGGTGTGCCTTTGAACTGAACTCTTTCCTTTTTCATTCAAAACACACATATCATATTTATGGGCATGTGGCAGGGTGTTTGTGCTTTTGCTGTTGGTGGCCTCCATTCTGTGGATTCCCGTTGTGCAGGCCAGTCAGGGGGGGCAGCTCTTTATGTACATCCAGTCCATCAGTAGCTACCTCCAGCCCCCAGTCTCCATTGTCTTCATCATGGGCTGCTTCTGGAAGCGGACCAATGAGAAGGTACACTCCACTCTCTGTGTGTGCTGTGCTCTGTATGTGAAAACACACTGTATACAATTCAGCTCTTGACATGAACCTAATTTGATATCTTATTTAAGATATTTTTTGCAATGTGTGAAAGAAATCTTAGTTTGGTTTTCAGACCTGTCGCCCTGCATCCTGATATGATTGGATGATGATGAAAGCTGCAGTAAAGCAACTGTAAATAAAAGCATCTGTGGCTGTGCTTGTCTTTGACTCTCTGTCTGTCTGTCTCTCTCTCTCTCTCTCTCTCTCAGGGTGCATTCTGGGCCGCAGTTATTGGTCTGTCGGTGGGCTGCATTCGCATGATATTGGACTTCATTTACCCTGCACCTCTGTGCTATGAGGAGGACAAAAGACCTGGGGTGTTGAAATATGTCCATTATCTTTACTTCTCCATCATCCTGTCGCTCCTCACCCTGGTTGTTCTGGTTGTGGTCAGCCTTGCCACAGAGGAGCCCAAACCAGGCCAGGTAAAGTCACTCAGTCAGCTCTGTGATGACATTTTAGGCTTCATTGGGTCACAAATTCAAATGTAGAAGTTAAAGTTATGTTGTAAAACTTTTATTGTGGGCAAACCAATTAGTTTTAATTTAATGTTTCTCACAAAAAGTGTGTGTGTATAGCTACATAAATGCCAATTTTTTTTGCCTTAGAAAATCTTTTGAAAAAATGCATTGCATATGTTAGTTTGTAGTTTTTCCCGTTTTCAGCTCGTCCCATAATGGCACTGAGTAATACTGTTTATCTCCACCAATACAGCATCACCAGGTGTTAATATTTCTGAGTTAATATTAGATGGGGTTGATGATCAAACTACTTCTGCCAAACTTTGCAGAGTTTTGTCATATCGTAACATCTACATTTTACTAAAAAAGATTTCCCCAGCTCCCTGAATAAACTTTTTGTTATATGTCTGGTTTGTGTTTTTTGTTTTTTTCTTTTAAATTTATTTATTACAGGTTAGTCGCCTTACCTGGTTCACAAGGTTTGACCCTGTGGAGCCCAAGCAGAATGTATTCACTGTGGAGCAGAGCAGGAAAACCTTTGAGGTGATCTCTGGTCAGAGAGATGAGATGGGAGCAACAGGAAGAGAGCAGGAAGCTGGCAATGGAAATGCCCATCATGACAGGAAAGGTGTGTCACAGTCCTGCTTGTTATGACACTTTTTCCATTTGACTTTTTGTCTTGCTTGCTGGTGAATGCAGCCACTGAACAATTCAACATGTTTTCTCTCTTTTTCCCTTGTGAAATATTAAGACTCTTCATCCTCCCTGTCTTCCACCGTCCAAAGCCAGTCCAGGCTGGTGTCTGCCATCTACTGGCTGTGCGGGTTAGAAAGACGGATGAAGGGAGGGAACCATCCTGCCACTTCAGTCTGCCCTGAACAGGCAACCTGCTCTGTGACAGAAAATCCACGCCTGCAGCTCATTGTCAACGTCAACCTCATCATTTGCCTCACTGTAATTGCTTTTGTTATTGGCTACTGGGCCTGACGGGCAAGGTACGACACTCTTAACAGACACGTGGTGTGTGGTTTGGGTTGAAGTTTTTATATAGAGTTAAATGGTAAATTTTAGTTTTTGATTACCAACAATGAAATGTTGACACCGCTTTAAAATGTTGAACAGTATTTATTAAGTAATGCAATGTGAGAGGCAATATGTGCAGAATAAAAATACAGTAAAAATGTGAGTGTGGGGGGGGATAACACAAGAGCCAAAGATTACCCAAACAAAGTCAAGATCAGTTGTAGAAAAATTATACACAAATATTGTAATTATTTGGCTGTGAGCTTGAGTGGGAGTGATCACTTTTAAAGCTATGTAATAAAAATCAGTTCCTTTTAATCACAATAAAAGCTAATCTTTAAGACATTTTGAACTTGAAATCAGCTGAAATATAAAAAAAAAAATTAATAATTCAAATGGAGAATAAAATTTTACCCTGCTGCAAAAAATCTAACTGCCTGAAACGCCAAAAATGTTCTACAAGATAACTGCAATTTATATTGCACTTGTGCCAAAATATTTGGTCATTAACAACGTTAATAAAAAACTGAGCAGCTCTATAATTGGGTCCAGTTTCCTTTGGCCTATAGCCATGTCTTTGGTCTTTTATAAAATGGCGCTGGAGTGTCAGACAATTCTTCAAAAT
Source organism: Remorina albescens (assembly GCA_034769265.1). Classification (NCBI taxonomy): domain Eukaryota; kingdom Metazoa; phylum Chordata; class Actinopteri; order Carangiformes; family Echeneidae; genus Remorina; species Remorina albescens. The sequence goes on from CM068493.1 coordinate 7,550,760, forward strand.
CCCTCCTTTTAGATTAAAGCAAGGCACAGGAAAGTAATCAGGAAAAATGTCTCTTGTCTTCTGCTTTTATGGTAAATGATCATCAGTGGCTGGCTAATACTCATGAAGAGCTCCACATGGTGCTGCTGAATAAAAAACCTGTTAGTCATCAGGTGTATGAGGTCAGACTTGGTGCTAAAACCAGACTGACAGATTAGATAGCACTGAATCTTTAGTATCAGGAGCAAGGTCTTAAAAAGAAGCCAGGGGCAAATGAAAACTCTGAATGCTTCCCCAACAGATTCTGGATTTCAGCTGCTATAATGTTGAAGTTTTAAGGTCGAGTCCTATTAGCCTTGTGTCTTTGCAAGGCCCTGCAGTCCAATCTCAAAAATACTCAGCAGTATATAGAGCGAAAGCATCTTAACAGTCTCTGAGGTCTAATATGGAAAATGACGGGCTGGGGTTTGGTGGTTTTAACCAACACTGTAATAAAATGAGGGTCCTCTTTCTGTTGGTATAAAAGAAGAAAACACAGCCATTTTTCCGCCCTGGGTTACCTGTCTTATTCGATTCAAACATTCAAATCTGGACCAGCTGAATGAAGGATGTTTTCGATGATAGTGATTCCTCTTTCCTTTTTTTTCACAGAGCTGTGCTCTCTGCCTCGATGTGAGCGTCTGGGGGCGGGGCTGGGGTGGAGGCAGGCTCTTGACCAGCAGAGCTTTCCCCTTGTTGGTCCACAGTTACCTCGGGGATAAGGGCTCGTCCAATACCCTTTAGGACCAGACCTCCATCTGTGCAGGACAGTACGAGTCAGCAAACAGATCAGCTTAGACATATCTTAAACTCAATTTCAAGCAATAAACTAGACATAGACACATACATACACTCAGCAAGACACCAAGGATCACTCTCATTGTAAAATCCAATCAATATTGTATTTTTGGGAAGGGTTAATTAGCTTTTTTTAGTAGAGGCAATTACTACAGAGTATCTTTGGTGTTAGTCTTTAAATGCTACACATCTCCAACATGCATCTGTTCAAGACGAAACTGAACATACAGAATAACTGCACATAGCCCGTTTAAAGTCTGTTTAGTAGCACATCACAGAAATCCGTTAGCAGGCAAAAGTCAGCCTCAGCGTTGGGGATGGGGTAGGAATCATAAACATGTTAGTACGGGTGGACAGCAGGGTTAATGTGCAGTGCGCACACACTAATACATACCAATACACATAAACATGTGTATGAGCATTGCCAAAAATGACACACTGAAAAGAGCAAACGCCTGCATCCTTTGTTACACACACACACACACAAACAAACACAGACACAGAAGCGAGGCCAGTGCGTCAGCCAATCAGATCCTTACCATTACCTGCCTTGCAAAGCTCATCTTAATGGCAGGCTGGCAGCTCAGACATCTGCAATATTTACACATATCCTGTCATGCTTCACCACAGTTACATTTAGTGTGTCAGGCATTAAGAGACAGTGAACCCAGCAGCCAGAGAGGACACTGAAATCACCCAATACTGGCTACACTATCAGCAGATGATCAGCACGTGATTTCAGCCGTTGTGTTTTTTGTGTTTTGTTATTGTGGTTCATTAAAGCTGGAATTATAAAATCCTCTCATTAACATAATCACAATACCATACAGTAACTCAGCACAGTTTACTGATCTTAATTATACTTCTATGCTACAGCTATTAATTTTTACTTCTCTGCATTTAATAGTTAAGCAATATTTATAATATATAATAATTATAATGCAATAATATAATTTACACTATTCTGAAATCGCCCATTCTACCTAACAAACACTCTTTACGTTTGGTACACAATGTACCAAAAGGTTTTTACAAACATATTCTACTTTTGACTCCTCCATATTTATTTGCCAGCGATAATTATTCACTACTTTGCAGAATATAATTTTAGAGAATAAAAAAAACCCACAATGATCGTACTGAATATGACAGAAAATAACATGTAACACTCTGTATTTCATAATGAGCACATTCACTTTTGATACCTGCAGTACATTTTCCTGGCAATGTGTATTTTTAAGTAAACGATCTGTGTATTTCCTCCTCCAAAGGCAGTTTTAGATCCTGCTCTGTTTTGAGGTAGCTGAGTTTCCACAAGTAAAATCTGATCATGGAGTTCAAATGTTGTTGTGTTCATTTTCTTCAATCTGAATGTAAACAACAATTCACTTCCTACAACTATTATGTAAAATACAACACATGATCCCTGACATTACTCATAAATATATAACTAGTGAAACTAGTGACGCCCACCAGACAAACTGTTTACCTGTTATGATCTTGGAGGCGGTGCTACAGAGGCAATTTCCACTGTCATTTGCTGCAGGTTGTGGGGGTGGTGGCATGCTGGGCCGGGGTCGTGGCCTTGGAGCCGGCCTAGAAGGGCGGGGTAGAGACCCAGAGTGGAAGGAAGACAGCGGGTTGGAGATGGTTCCATCGTGAGGTGGAGTGTCAGGAGGGGTGGGAGTGCTGGGGGGAGAGGGGTCTGGCTCCCCCTGGGACTGTTGGGGTTGCGGTGGTTGTGGCGGTGGGTGGCTCGGGGCGTGGATTTGGCTGTCTTTGCTCGGGTGGCGTCGGGGTGTGATGGGTGGGTAATGAGGGGTGCTGGGTGTCTGGGTGTTACTGGGGTGGGAAGCAAAGGGGCTGGTCTGTTTTGGAGGAGCTGGGGCCTGCTTCTTGGTGCCTTTAGAAGCAAACATAATCATAGCATGACATCAATGTTAACAATATTCATGCAATTAATGTATTTGAAGTGCATTGTCTCACCTCTGCGAACCATGTGCGGACTAGGCCCCCTGGAGCCACCCTGAGGGTGAGGGGTTCCTACTCCAAGAAAGGCTGAACCGTTCCTCTGGGGAGGGGGGGTGGACATGAGTTCACGTGCTGGGCTATGGAAATACAAAAAACAAACAAATAAAACCCCCAATGTTAATCCATTAGCATATTGCCCACACTTCACAGTCAGTGAGCAAGTGATGCACCAGTGCAAAAACTCATGCAAAATATAGAGAACAAACTGCACAAAGTTCCATTCAAAGCCTAATTACATTAGATGCAGGTTATATCATGAGGAATAATAAAAGGCAAGTGTAGGGAAGAAGGTGCAAGATCAGAAAATAGATTTGTTCTAAAGATCAAAAGAGGTCTGATAGTGTGTTCCATGCGAAATCAGACAATGCAAAAAGGTCAGTCAGTCGGAAAGGAAGGCAAGCAAGTTTTTAAAAATTGACTGAGTTCATTAATCATCACAAGCAGAGGAGGGGGGGATAAAATCTGTAGACAAAGCACGGTGTGATTTTCATTGCATTACATTTTTAATGTGTTAAAAATAAAGCCAAATTTAATCTGAGGACATTGTTATTCATATGATTTCCTGCTTGATGAATTCCAGTGAGGGAGCTGTGAACTTAAAGACCAATCAAACACATGACAAACATAAAGGGTGGGTAGAGCTCCAGATTGGTTGATCGGCTGCAAGTAGGCAGAGGAGTATTTTTGCTGCCTCAGCTCACTCCTTACCTGCTCTCCTCTGCGCTGAGCTGGATTACAACCTGAGGGTGCACTGTGGCTACCTGGCCCCCACCACCCAGACCACCACCACCACCAGCTCCGATTGAGCCAAGCTGCTCAGCCTCTGCAGCCAGGGACGGAGCCTGGGGCTGGGGCTCAGGATGGGTGGGAACCCCGGCTTCCAGAGGGGGCAGTGGGGGTTGGAAGGTGGGTGAGGTTAGCTTTGGCTGCTTTCTATTTACAGTGCTGGCTCTACGTGGAGTGGGCTCAGTGCTAGGGAGGGGGAGAGGGGAGAAAGTTCAGGAGAGCAAACCACACGCCGTCAGAGTGAAAGAGACCGAGAGGGACAGAAAGACAGTAAGAGCAGAGCTAGAAAGAAAGAGATGGTGCGAGGGACAGAAAGAGATGCCACTTCCTGAGTTCAATGACAGCAGTTCAGAAAGAAGAACCCAAAAAGAACACACCACATCACAGTGACCCTTTAAACAGAACAACTTGGAACTGCAACGCCACTGCAGGGACAGAAGAGACAGATGCCACACCGTACAAACAATGCAACAGAGGAAGCCCACACAAAACATAAAATCAGCAACCTACAGTGTGACGTAGGCTTTAATTGGAAATAAAGGCGATAACATAAAAGTACACAGAAGTAACACAAGAGAATCATAACTCCAGACAAAGTGGTTACCCAACAATATTGAAAACCGTCTCTCATTAAAATATTTAAAATGGAACTCATGTTTCATCATGTTCTGTACCAACCAAGGAGAGCAACTGATTAGCTTGTGCTGAAAACACCTGAATACAATAAAAATGTGGTGGAAAAATCACAATGAGCACAATTCCCTTCTTTCACTTAGTAACTAGATCAATGGGTGCTACATCGGACTATGGCACAGCTTTGAAGTCTGGACTGGGCAGATCTTCAGTGGGCGTTTCAGTGACTGTGATGGATTCGTTGGCCACTACATAGAGGGCTGCCACAGCCGGGCCCCGCGACTCCTGCCTGCTCAGTGTCTTGGGTCGGGACGGGAGGGTGAGGGTGAGGGGCAGGCTGCGGCTGAGGTTGGGGCGAGACAGGTACCTGTCTTTACGGGGAGTGTGACTGTCCCCATCCTGCCCCACTAGGCTGCCAGGGCGTTTCCTGTCCAGGCCAGGTTCAGGGTCTGGAGAGGCTGGATGGGTGGGCATGGAGAACATGCCCGACACATTAAAGTCCACATCTACAGGAAGAAGCAGCAGCAACAGAGAAGAAAATCACACTGATTAAATTACCTTCTAACACTTGGAATAGTCTACTGTTCAACTGCTAGTTATTAAAATTGGTCTAGAGATGAATGTGTCAGTGTTAATTCGCAAATCCTAGCGTGCTCACACATTCAACTTTGACGTTGAGCATGGTAAACAAATTTTCATGATGGTTGCAAAACATTTTCTGGTATTGACTTCTGCTATCTATACCATTCAGATAAAAGAAACAATGATCATGCTCGGGACATCCCATTAAATTGGTAATAGCGATAAAATGTCACTGCAAATACGACAGACAAGTTTTACCTTCAGGGAAGAACCAATCAGCATGCTGGATAATGGGCTCAATGATGGCAACCACATGGACAGATGTAGCTGCTGCCATCTCTGCCAGCGTCCTGAATACAACCAGAGGAGAAAGAAGGTAAGCCACCATGATCAACATTAGTGTCATTTTGTTCTGAAAAAAAGTGCAAGTTTTTTTACCCCTCTGTCTTTGCCCAGAGCAGGTTGGGTCCCAAGACAATGGCGATGTTGCTGGGAGTCATTTTATTAACCTCACTGTCCTGAGCCAGTCTAGCAAGAAACTTCACCAGATACCTGCGAGAGAGACCGTGCCACTGCTTGAAAACCTTCAAAAGAAACTGCAGCTTCACATTTGTCTTGAGACCATTTCATGAGCCCTGGGTGGGGAACCCTTTTTCCAAAGCAGAAGTAGTCTCTCAAAATAGATGTCTGGCAGAAGTGTGAGGCGACATTTCAGCAAACTGGTGAGACTGGTTTCTATTATTTGACTGGACGGAATCTGCTGCATTAATTATGAAAGTGAAAAACAGAACAGAAATGAAGTCTATACATTCAGTTCTGATGCTTCATTTAGAAATGTAGACTTAGACACTGCAGCAACAATCGAGTGTATTTCATCATTAGATTGCAAGTTCGGGTGTTGCAGGTGCTCTTACCTGAGGTTGGCTTTGTGAGTCTTTGGCAAGCGGTCACATGTCAACCAAAGGGCCTGAAGCCGCTTATCAGGGTCCAGTACACTGAAACCACACACACACACACACACACACACACACACACAGATTTCAGAATTTCTCTTTACTTAACAACCAGAATGTCTAGAACAGCCAGCGAGCACACACTGCTTCAGGTGTATCTTTTGCATTAAATATGCTCTTAAGAGAGTAAAGATTGTGTGTCTGTCCTCTTACTTGGAGGCCTGTATCCACTCATCATACAGGCCAAAAGTCATTAGAGGTTCAGGAAGCTCCCTGAGGTAGGACTTAAGTGCTCCTACGTGTAAAGAGATAAGCTATGAGAAAATGATCTGCACCAGCTCCTCTCTTTTTGTGGGTTTGTGGAAGAGTTTTTACCTGCAACAGCGTGAGGGTCAAAGTAAAATTCCTCGAGCTGCGAGGTTGAACAGTCCAGGGCTGCTTTGAGCTTCTTCAGCTTTGAAGCTCCGGCAGCTATTCTGAAGAGTCCCTGGAAACACAACACAGAAAAAAACGTGGGTGAATAGTTTAGACATTTTCAGGTGACTTGTTTCCATCCTTAAATTAAAGAAGCAAGTCTGGCCTGGTTGAAGAAAAGGAGAAGTTTTGAAGGCAAACTTTCCATTGAATGACTGAGAAAGTCAATAGAGGAATGATTTTTTCTACCCAGAGAGATGTAGCTCTTTCAGGAGTATCAGACAGACAAACAGCAAGGGGTTTTGTTTCTCTTTATAAACTTGTCTTTATTTGTTTTCCTTGGGGAGTCTAGAGATTTGGTTACATTTAAAGGATGTAATAGTAGATGTACCAATGGATAACAGATTGCTGCACACACTCAGCCCAAAGGCTAACTGACCACAAGTTGGTTACAGATGTTTCCAGGCTGTCTTTGTCGTGATTTCTAGAAACCAGTCCACATGCCCCACATCTCCCACAGAGAAGAGCAGTGAGGTTTTATGCATGTCCAAATTTTCGTCAATTAACCCTCAACTTTGCACCAGGTTTACCAAAGTTTTTCTCCACAGGACTCCAATCTTACCTCCTCTTTCATGCCGGTTTCCAGCAGCATCATGACGCAGGCCTCAATGGGCAGAGCGATCTCACGGTTACTCCTCTTCAGATGCTCCTCCAGGGCCGTACCAAATGCCGGCTTCTCCATCCACGAGTCTGTGTGAGAGATAAGTCATCAGTGTCGTCACATTAATCTAGTTATTAGACACATTTCATTTGATTTCACACTGGTGCTTCCCTTGTCTTAAATCTATATCACACATGAATACGCATAAAAAGCCTGACCACACCTATACACAGCCAAGATAGTGGGGTGCTTGTTTCTGAAGAATTTGTGAATCAGTGAAGAGAAAGTGCAAAACATGGAAAAATTAAATCAAACTATTAACCTTTGATATTATTATTGATATGTTTGCTCCAATATGTCTACATCCATAGTGTGAAATGCTGCTGTCACTGAGCTGGTTGTGTTTAGTTTATTGTCAGGACCAGACGCATACCAAAACGCTACAACAAGCCAGAAAATAGCTGTGTAAAATTATAGACACCACTGTTAAAGTGCCGTTTATAGAGAAACTGAAAGAGGAGATGCAAAGGCTTTTAGAGTTTTTGCATATTTAAGAGGCGTCTGTTTCATGCCTTGCTGCATTTGGATTGTTGGTATAGCTGCCTCCAGAGCTGCCAGACACCTCCTGTGGTAGTCTGCCTGGGCCTCTAATAACTGCAAGACATAAACAGACATACAAACAGATCAAATACACATAGAGAAGTCATATAGTGAAGCTGGTATTCAACCGGCATCACCAAATGATGAGGTTATAGTGGGACAGACCACATTTGCATCACATTCCCATCTTAGTTGTGGGTCATTTGAACTAAACTGAGGTTCACTCACCATTACATAGTAGCATGCATACTCTCCCTCTTTGGAGGCAAAGTTGTACATGTCTGCAGACAGCTGGTCCTGCAGATGAAGAAGAAAAATATTTCTAAACACGGCAAACTCACTGGCGACCCTAAACCTTCTACTGTAGAGTTATTAATAAGTAGATGAACTCCAGAGGACAACACAATGACCTTTAATTACACACTCTTAATAATGAGCCTAGCACTTGTTTCCCTAATCCACTCCTCTACAAAGCTTTCTTTGTTCAATCAGTTCATTAGATATGATGCTAACCTCATGAAGGATGGAATGTAAAGCCATTAGTTTAAACATGTCTCCACTATATACCAACTATACTGCCTACCTAAGCCACCTTGATTGGTATTACAGCATTACCTCCATTATAAATGATATTTACGGTTTCAAATTCAAAAAGAAACTTCTACCTTGCATATTTCTACTTTGTTAAGAGCTTCGTCCATCTCGTCTTTGAGAGAATCAGCCTTAGCTGCCATGGCCTGGTTGTTGAATTTTCCTGCCTGTTGCCACCTGCAGGCCAAGAAATGATTTAGGCACTACAAAGTGCAAGACACAGTCCCACTTACTTTCCAAACATTACTAAATGGGGAATATGAGCAAGTTCACCTTGTCTTGGCAGAGTCATAGTCCAGAACCAACTTGGCAAGTTGCTTCCTCTGCTTCAGTATGTTGGGAATCTCCACCTGTGAGAGAAACAGCCTCAGCATTCTCCTAACATGCAGTTTACATTCAATACTGAGAATAACTATTTGTTATCAGCATGAATCACTTAGAGTAGTAAGATAACACAAAATGATACCAAAAAGCCACAATGAATTTGGCACAATTGAGATGTTGCTGTGAAGTCAGTGTCTTTACCTCAGCCAGCTGGTTAAGAGGATCCAGGATATCTCTCTCCAACTGCAATTCATGCTGCATCAGCTCAGCTGCTAACCTATTCTCTGCTTCTCCACACACATCCATCATCTTGCTGTTTACACAGATACAGCAAGAAGGTACACAAATATGACAGTTATCACTATTTTTTCTTACAGTGAGAAAATGGTTCATGCAAAAAAAGAAGAAAATAAGAGACTCAGTTTTTCTTCTATTAATGTCTGATTTTGGTTACTTAGATTCATTGGGATTTAATTATTAAGATAATTGGTCTTCCATTTGCTGTGTGCACATGTGTGCGTGTAGTGTTGTTGTGTTGTAGTGTGCTAAAATCATACGGGTAACTTTCCCATCTCACCCAATCAGACTCTCGTCTCCCAGCTGACTTCCTCCATCCTGCATGGTCTGAGACAGCGCCGTCAGCGGCAGCTTTTTCTGCAAACACACCAGAAGATGTGCAGTCACAAAAATCAATCAATAAATAAAAAAATAATAATAATTACTGAGTAAGACACCTTTGTCTCATGTCTACTTGTGTGTTTGTTTTGTCATGTTTGCTTTTCTGACTTGGCTTTGGCCAAACTGTGATGAGCAAATACCCCAAAGAAAACTCAATGATCCCCATTTGGGATTTAGACAATTGGATAATGTTTACTTTTCATGTGCTGTCAGGGAATTTGCTTATTTAGCTATGCCATATCTGCAAGTGTGTTGCACCATACACTACTTAGATGATTAAATTGAAACAGTTATGAAACATATGATTAATTCACACATGAATGTGATATTCTTTGAGAGGAATATCTGCTTTCTTTTATGTGTGTGTCTCTGAGTGTTGAAACTGGTAGGAGGCCTGATTATCAATCACATTTCACGTGTTATGTAAGAAGAGACACTCTGTGTTTATTGCGCAAGTTAGCAGGCCTTTGCTATCACTGACATTGTTGTCATAATCATTCACCCTCCTTTAATTTCTGTGCATTCATGCTACAGTACTATCTCGCTCAGTGGGTATTAAAGTAAAATAAAAGAAAAGACACAGCCAGACTGAAACATGTTGCTAACATGCTCAGATGGGTTTACTGCGGACCATGTAAGAGTTGTGAAAGTTTACAAAGTGCAGCGGCTGAGTGAAACCAGAGTGGTTCGGTAAACTAATCAAGAAAAGAGAAATCAAGCGCTTCTTACGTGTCTCTTTTCTGTATCTGTGCCAAGTTGCCCCTGCAGACAGGAAACCAGCCTTTTGTGCGTGTTGTGCGACACCAAACGCACCAACTCCATTCGCCTCTCAATCTGCATGTGTCCGAAAAGAGACAAAATGCAATGTTGTGAAATCAGAGCAAAACAAAACAGGAGTTCAGCTGACTGATCTGAAGCGGTGCGATGGGAAACATGTAATGATGTATCATCCTCTAAGACCACACATGCAGATTTTCCTGTTTGACAAAAGCAAACCAGGTGAGGGTTACAAATCAAAACACTGATAGTCCATCTCTGAAACTTTCCATCCTGGTCTTGTTATTGAAAGATGATGGAGGAAGTGTGAGATCTTTGCCTCACCCTGTTCTGCAGTGTGCATGGCTACAACAGGCAGCAGATGGAGAGAGTCATGGCAGATGAATTGTGCTCTTTACTGAAAACAGGGAAAGCTGAAATATGAAGACTTCATGCTGTGATACTATCAAAAGAAAACAGATGAATCAGTCTGACCAAAGGCCCAATAGTGGCCTCATCTTTTAAGCTCCTGACAGCTTGTAAGCATGCTTTAAACCGATTTGAAACACTTAACCACCAGCCCATGTCCCATTTTACCTCTGGCAGTTAATAAAATGTCACTGGAAGTAGAGAATCTAGTTGTAGAGACTTGAGTCGAGTACTTTTTCTCTCCGGATAATGTTTCTGAGCTCCCTTTTCTCCCACTTTTCTAAACAGTGTAACAGTTACCTCACTGCAGCAACTCATTACTTATAATATGCACAAGTGATCGATCTGTCTTAAAAAAAAAAATGGCGCCAGCAGCTGGCTCAGACTTGATGAATAAAACAGACCGTGAATTTCACAATAACATCTGGTTGCTGCCCAATCCATTTAATAAGACCAATGTAAGTCCATACTGATCCCTCAGATTTGAGAATCCTCACTTGAAACATTCTTCAGATGGTTTAGTTTTCCGATTCAGTTATATTTATAAGTTGTGACATAAAATTTTCATTACATGGTAAAACAGCTAAACTGGGGTGCATTCAAGAACAGGGTTGAGCAAAATGTATCAAGTTCTATTTGGTTAATTTCGCATCACAGCTGCAATAAGTAATGATGTAAAACACAATTTATGGTAAATCAATTGATAAATCGTTTATGCAAATTAAAATACTGCAATGCCCCATTGTTTGAGATATTTGCATTTTAAAAAGTTGCCATTTACAATCAAACTCTGCAAATTCAGATTTTCCTTGAATGTACTATCAGTCCTGCTTGCTATTTCATGATCACATAGCAAAAACATAACTGAGAGAAATTTAAGTCTACAACTTTAAGACGATAAAAAGAACTGAATTTAAAAGGTTTACTCTGCTATTTTTGAACTGAGGCTGAGGTTGTAGCGACATTAGTGACCTGTTGATGTTGCTGGCTGTCTCTCACCTAAGTGTTCACTTCCTCTTCCTGTTTCACTGTAAACATCAAGTTGTCACTACATCTACGTGCTCCTCATTTGCTGTTTAATCCCCATCACCCTCTTACTCCGCTTCCCTTACTTTCATCCTCACTAATTTGTGGCATGTCAAGCACTCACCCTCTTGCTCACACACAAGTGTTTGATCCTCCCTCTCTCTTTCCTTCCCTCTCTTTTGCAGCTGGTGCTATGAGCCAGGACACAGCTGGACTTGGCTTCCTTGCCTGGATCCGACTGATTCGCTCACCATTCAGCTGATCCCCAGCTCTGATTAATGCATGGAAGTCTAGCTCTATCTGGCGAGGGCTCGATTGGATTCAGACTTCCAAAGCTTGTGCCAAGAGAGAGAGAAAGAAGAGAGAGACTGCAACATGGGCGGTGTGGCGGACTGGATCCACTGGGTGATCGCATTGTGTGTGCAGATAAAAAAGGGTTTTCTTTGAGTGTTCACCAGCAGACTCTCAGGACGCTCATTGAATGTGAACTCATATTGAATTGTGGTCCAGTTACCACGATTTATATCTGATAGTTTAAGGGGCCTTTTCTGTGTAACGTCTGCTGCTTTTCTCTGTTATGGCTATAGTAAGATGTGCTGGCAGATTTAATAACAACAAATACCTGTATAACCTCATTTTTATATAGCACCCCATAAAAAAAAAAAAGAACTTAGATTTTCTTCAGTTAACTGGTCTCACATCTAAAACAGCAAGCTTTAATGTGCTCACAATAGATCTGACCTCAGGGATAAATTAAATTAAAGAGACAGACTGAAGTCATAGAGACAGAAACAAAAGCTGGAAAACTCCTGGGTCATACACACTGACAAGCACACACACACACACAGAACAGAAACAATCCCTTCCTCCCACGCCTCCAGTTATGGAGCTGTCCAAAGGTTTACAGGTCTGTTACTGCCATCTTTTTTTTTTTTTCCAAGCAGCAATGAAAGAATACAGCATTCTGACGACCTCTGACCTGCCACAGCAGAAAAAGCTGGAACGTTTAGTGAGTCATAGAGGAACTGGCGGCTGGATAGAGTTTTGTATTCTGGCTCTGAGCTGCTTTTGCTGATGGGAGAGTCGGTTAGCTGAAAATCTGGGTGGCAGATTACTTAGCTGGCTGATCTTGTTGAATAAAAGTCTGGCAAGCTGAGGATGGGGCAGAAACAGGATTTGAAGAAAAGTCTGAGTCACTTTGGCAAAATATGACTTTTCCTTCTTTGTGGTGAGAACTGGACTGGTACCACTCCCATATCCGTATCACTCTCAAGTGCCTCCATAAACTTCAACTGCTCCAGAACTCTTCTGCTCACATGATCACCAGACGACCCCCCCACCCCACCCCACTCTACCCCCCCCCACCCCACTCTTAATCACATCTCTCCTGTGCTTAGGAGCTTCACTGGCTCTGGGTCAAATACCATATTGATTATAAGATTCTGTTGCTCACCTTTAAGTCCATTTAAACCGACATAGTCAATTTAATCACCATCACTGATCATCTGTATGTTATCTTAATTGTTTAACTGTTAATTAGTTTTTAACTGTACATTTGTTTAACTTATTTTACCGCTTATATCACTTTGTTTTCTATTTTTTCCCTGTAAGCCAACCTTAAGAGCATTGAAAGGCATCTATATAAATCAAATATTATTATCATTATTATTATTATTATTATTATCCTAGATATGAAGCTAGTAGCTTAGGTACCTACTAGGTAGCTTAGCTGGCTGAAGGAAGACATAGTCCACCAACTAGCACATGTAAAAGCTAGCATTCTTTGCATGCTTGGCCAGTGGTAATTATCTCATTCCAGCCTTTATGCTAAGCTCAGTTACCCAGATACTGGCTCTAGTTGTGCATTTTTGGAGAGATATGAGAGTTAATCTATTCATCTTGCCAACAGAAGCAGAAATCGTCCCTTAATAGACCAACAATCTTTCAATAAAGCCAGCGTTAACACCAACAACAAAATTGTGTTTAAGGTTTGGTTCACCAGCTGGTTATCTGACAAATACCTGTTTAACATACAGTATCAGATATGATTATGGTCCAGTATTTGCCACAACAAATGGTTGTTGTGTATGTAGAGTTGTATTCAAATCCTGACTTATGGGACCAGTTCCAGCCTGACTCCCGGCAGTATGAGACCAATCAGGATGCGATACAATCCCATTTGACAGCCTCCTCAGCTTTCCCACTGAGGCAGGACGTGTCCAAACTAGATAAATGCCTCCACTTCTGCCAATGGCAATGCAAAAATGGAAAAGGGAAGACTAATACAACACCATGGAAATCATAGTGTCAAATTTCATGTTGGAAGGTTCAGTGAAGGGGTGTGGGAGCGCGTGGGGAGGGGGAAAGGAAAAATTGTTCTTTCTGTGCTCATGTTTGGAAAGAAGGAAAAGCTTTTTCCAGCTAGTGTGATTAAATAAAAATGCTGATACTGATTCACTGGTCAATGAATCAGTAAACTACAAGCCACACATTTCACAGAGATGACTGTAATCAGGCACATTTGTGAACTGGCTGACTGGGATCATGTTTCTTTTCTGAAAACCGCTGATTCTGACCGGCACCTTGGAGACCAAGTTGTTGCCACTTCCACAATGCTGATCACTTGACAATCACATTCCTCACTGAGAGCTGGAGCCGTAGGAATGCAGCACAAGTCCCTGACGTTCAGGACGAGGACCAAACACGAGAGAAAGCATTCTCTGGAAGGGTTGGGTCAGTTACTGTTCTGTGCTATCACGACGATGATCTATATGACTAAATTTAACAATTTCCGCAGAAAGCAAAAAAACATGATCAGATTCAACAGTTTGTTGTGAGCACAACCAAACAAGTGCCTACGTGTAGTTATTCATATTTTACGAGATTTACTTGTTCACCAGGTTTTGCATGTTAAAGTGTGTTAACCACATGAGGTTCATAGTTCACTACTGTTTGTCATAAAACTCTTAAGACAGCCATGATTAAATCGGGGTTAAGAGCTTTTTACTTAACTCGTTCACCTTTACTTTCCCCCAACAAAAGCTTCACTCGCCTGTAAACATGCTCCGTCTTTCTCATTTTCTCTCGTGTTTACTCACACTCTCCCCCTAGCAGTGATCTCAGTTTCACTACCCAGAAAACTCCCATCCCCCAACACACACACACACACACACACAAACACACAAACACACGCGATGCACAGCCTATATCCAGTATGACTGCCAGATAAGAGAACACTGCCAGGGTTTGCCTTGAGTGGAAAACCATGAGGCACTTTCCCTCCCGAGCCAGACCGCTGATCTGTCACTTCATTACTGAACGAAAGACTCTCCAGTAATGTTTTAATGGCAGTTGTACTCCAACACTGCAGAGCCACTTGGCATCAACAAACTGCTAAGACACAATAGCTTTAACAGAGCCTATGAGGAGAACTTGTAAGTCTTGTAACTTCCAAATTTTACTCTTCCAGACAATGACCTCTGACAAAATACAGTAGTGTAAAGTGGATGGTGAACAGGAGTCTCTCACATAGCTGAAAGATAATGAACCTCAGAATCATATTAACCTCTAAATATACCTCCACCACTGTGGCCACAATTGCAGTGGCTAGGCTTATACCGACATGATCAGCTCAATATGACACAGGTTCAATGCAATGACAGAAACTGCTAAAGTGAATAGTAACTACTACACCACATAAACAGTGTTTTCAAGTTGTACATTTCTTTGTTTAGAGATTATTTTTTCTTATTTGAAATTATAGCATATTGTAGATAAATTCACTTCAGAAGCAGATCCCATTAACACACCTGGTCTAATGTCCCCCAATGCAAGACTTTTATCACATTTAATAACCCGAAAACCTAAATAGTTCACTATTACATACATCCCAAATATCAAATTGCCATTTTAAGATAGAAGTAGTAAATGTCCAACACTAAAAAGTTACCACTGGGTGCCTTGTTATGTACTTAACATCTTTTTCAGCTCTGCCTAATGTCTAAATGACCATATCCCTGTTAACATAGAAAGTTGTCTGAACATGTTAAAAGTTGTTTGCTGCATTTTAAAAGCTGAAGTGATGGTAAAATGCATTTAAGCCACAGTAGACAGTGAAAATACATTCAAAAAGCCAGTTCAAAGCATCACACTCCCATTGCTCCAAATTTTATATTAAAAAATCACTACGGTGAAGTAAGTAATAAATAATGTCACATCTGTGTCATTTGAAATAATGCGTTACAATTTGTATTATCTGTATTACAATAATGCAATCTGACACACAGATGATGGACACATATGTACAGTCAATAATGAGAGTGTCATATTCACCTGCAGAAGGTCATCCCTCAGCACCTCGGTTTTCTCAGCCCTGTTGAAAGAGAAATATGGAGCCAAAGATCAGAGAGAGCAAATGGAGTCATTAAAAACCATCTTCAACACACAACGCCAAAAACATGCCAACAATACAATCCTAGGATAGTAGTTATAAGTGTAAACAGCTTTCACTTGACTTTGAATGAAATGGTGAAGGCATCCGTGGTATTTCTACGTGTCACTCTCACAGAATGCAGCAGGCATCGATTGTGCTAACTCAAGACTAAACAAGCCCAAACTTGTAGCAGAAAAACAGCTGATCGGTTTGAAGTGTGCGCGTTTGCAGGAAAAACCCTCAGTCCACAATTCACTTAATTCCAAAAATTAAACATTGTAACGTACTAATTTGAGCTGTGTCGAGAAGCTTATTGCTCATTATGTAATCATGTAATTGCTGGGTTATATCTTTACACACACACACACACACACACACACACATGTACGAGCTCTCTCTACATGTACGCACAAATGTACAGACTCATCACCACTCATGCCTGTGGCTGTTTTCCATGATAGACCTGTCACATTCCTGTGCCCCATCCAAACACACACATTTCCTATATTGTCATCTATACCTGGTTTGTTGTGGCAACAAAAAAAGATGGGTGTGTTTGTGTGATGGAGGGTGGGAGTTTCTAAATGGCCCTCTGATGTCTTATACACACCAAACTAAGACTCTGAAAATAGGATGCGATGACATCACTCTGAAACTTCAAGGAAAATGTGTACAAAGCGCCAAAAATCACAACATCTGACATAAGATACATTTCAACATATATAATCGCAATATCCCATTTTCCTCCCCATTTCAGAGTCAAAGACTAATCATCTTTCTTCATTACTTGGCTTGAATCCTGCTGAGGCAGTAAGCCCAGCAAACGATCTCATCATTCACCCTATCAATATCTAATACACCAACCACACACCGATGTGCACATGTATTATATCTCCACGCACAAATCCCTGAAGACCTCCTCCCTCGCTCTACCAGCACCAGCCCACACTATAGATTAAAATCGCACAGGGATCAATTAACCCTCTCCCACACAAGGTTATTACCTAATACTGTTGTAAGATTCGGAAATAAGATCTTTACCAGTTACACCCTCCACATCCAGGCTTACCTCACTAACACATGAAATACCCTCACTGTCGATTGAAAATACCTTTTATTATAAAAAAAAAAAAATCTGGATTATTCCTACATTTATTACATCAGTGGTAGTATTACAGTGGCCATTGGCATTATTATTATTATTGCTGTAACTATCATTCTTATTATAGTAAGTATCTACTACTGCATGGCAGTCTTCTCCACTCCATGCTCTATTAGTCACTGTCTCTCTCAGCCCAACCAGCCAAGGCAGAAGACTGCCCCTCCCCCCCACAAATCTGGTTCTACTTTAGGTTTTGGCCTTTTAAAAAGTTTTTTTTTTTTTCTTGCCACTTTCATCAAGTGCTTGCTTTTGGTGAGATTTGTTGGGCCTCTGTAAATAATATATATTGAGAGGGTTTACACCTGCTGTATTTGAAAAGTGCTGTGTTCTTAATTGGCAATATATAAATAAAACTGACTTGACTTATCTGAAGAATGCAGCGTAATGTCCTGTGCAAAGAGGAAACTTGCTAAAACCAGAGATGTATGAAAATAAGTCACATGCATACGGCACTAACACAGACTGAGATGTCAAAGACAGAGCTTGTTACTTTATCAGTTCACCAGAGATTGCAATGCACTTTGTGATGCCATCTGCTGCCAGAATACCAACACACTCATCCTCACGATCGCATTACACATTAGGCTGCACAGGCTCATCCCTGAAGGAAAAGGCATCATGAGCAATCTTTAGATCCCTATCAATATTGAATTTGCATTGATTTGACTGGAGAAGCTTACAGCTTGGCTCTGGGCAGCAGCTATTGTTCCAAGAATAGACTTTCACAAAACTGGATCACAGATGCTAAATGAGAACCTGCAGCAAAACAACAGTAATTGCAATATTTTGTAAACTTTAGGAATTTGTGCCTGTAAGAAAATTAACTGTCTGTATACAAGCTAAAACCATTCCCAAAAATATATTCATATATTGTTACAGTTGGGGGGCTTCCATGCCTCTGTTTTCATCCCAAATCAAAAGTTTGGTAATTGTGTAAAATATAAATTTAATATCTCATACCACACAATAACTGCATGTAAATCAAGCTGTTTCCTCCTTATTAATCACATGCAAATCAAACTGCTTCCTCTTTAAAAAAAAAAAAAAAACCCTCTCTAGCTGTGTGACATCCCAAGCTCTGTCAACTGTGTTCCCACCAGCGATCATGGAAATGCTTATTCAACAGAAACCCTCCATGTCTGATCCTTCTTCTGTCAAACAGAAAAGCACACCATCACATCCAACACATTGTTGAACTACATCATGTCACTTTAACCACCAATTTTGGAAGGTTATACTGCTAAACTAGGCCATTTACTTTCTAATTCAAACTTTTTGTTCAGTCATGCCATGCGACAAATGGCACCAAAGTATTGGTGGTATGTTACTCTCTGTCCAGCAGTAATCTACACTGGGTGTGTGCCTGCAAACACTTCTATCAGTTTGCAAGCAAGTCATTCTTTACTGCTCTTACACAACATACGGAGTAACATATGCAAGGAATCCAAGGCCAGTGCCTATGGAGTGTTGGCTGGACAGTAATTTTGACGACACATTATGAGCGCATCTTCTGCAGACAGCATTAGAACAGTAATAAGTAGAGACATCTTGGAGGTGGCTTCTGACAGAGAAGGGTGCTTTAAGCCCTTTTGGGGATGGAGATGAAGAAATATGGTGAAGATATAGCGTGCGCTTGCATGTGTATATTAACTACCTTCCAGTACTACCATTAATCAGGTAAAACGTATTTGTGTTCACATCCTTGACTGCAACTGCAGAGATATGAGCAATCCTCCAAATAATCCTATACTGTAGAGACAGTTCTAAACAATACAGAGCAATAAACTGACTTGCAGCTGCTCTATACTGAGAAAAAGTAATCATTCTAAAGTGAGAGGAAATAATCATATAGTTGCAGATTCAACTAAATAATTGGTTGCGATCTTTTCAGTTCTTTTTTAAAAAAATGTTGGTTAAAACAAGTCAGCAACTTGAAATTCTATCCTACTCTTTGTTTTATTTTATAATTTTTATTAGATTTTATAGATACCTATTAACCAAGAATAATTAATCAATAATCAAAAGACTGGTGCAGCTGTGAATTTAATGAAGGCATTAATTTAGCTCTATCACAGACTCACTCTGTCTAAATAGTGAATGCAGACAGATAGCCAGACAGGATTGGCCTTTTCACACAGACCGATGAAAACCCAAAGTTGACATAATGGGCCTGTGTGTGCAGGTTTAGTTTCTGCATGACATCACTGAGTTGCAAACTGTGAGTTTACTTTTTTTTTACATTTCACAAACTCTCCAGGTTCCACAGAAAACCGCTCCCGGCCCTTCCGACACCGCCCACCGCATGAACACAGATGACAATGGAAAAGGGCAACAAACACACTAATCTGACCAATTATGTTGTTAAACACACAATATCTGCCAGTGACTCACACTAAAGTGCGTTATTAAAACACAAACATTACCCACCTTCCGACTGTCTGGTTGGCAAGTTGCCTCATGCGGTTGAACTGTTTCTTCATGTCTGAAGTTTCCTGTGTTTCCTCCTGCTGAGTAAAAGTGAGCGCTGTCGTTCATCCACAAAGTCGCGCTACGTCGCTGCCATTGTAGCAGACGGGGCCGATCTCTGCCTCTCACCTCTCCGTCTCCGTGTTCACTCCAGCTGGAGGCCTCTCCTCGGTCGGACCCGGTGACACAGCTGAGCGGTGGGAGTCAGTGAAAACGGCTCCAGACGCGCCGCAGAGTCTCCATCGCCGCTTCCTCCACTGCAGGTCCTGCTGGGCTGACGGCTCTCAGCGCAGCCGCCGTGGTAGGAAGAAGGAAGTGCCTTTACTTCCCCCACTGGGTGCTGCATGCTGACATGTGATACTTTAGCAGGAAAAAAGAAAAAAGCATTGACTCAGCTATTGGTCTGTCATGGTCATGTCAAAGTCATAGTCATATACGTTTAAATAAAAGTCGGAATAAAAACTAGTTTTTATTTTGGCTGAACTTTAAGATGAAAATTGTAGGGACTTGACCAAACTAAAATTAAACCAACTTTATTTTACTTTATACTTTACCCAACAAGCAAATTAAAAAAAGTAACATCAGAGCCAACAAACATCATTTAACATCTACCGTCAGTAACACAAACAGTTTTTAAACGCATTCATGGAGTTCAAGTTCAGACTTGACTAAATGTCTCCATGTAATGAGACTGACTGGAGATCAGTTCTTGACTAAACTCTGGAGATCACGTTGTTGTCCGGAGAGATCTGATGCCACCTTGTGGCTGCTGCTCTGTCATGACATGAGCAGCTTCATTAAGAGTCCATGTGAGGCAAATCCTGATTTTATTCCCACCTTCCTTTCTGCCTGACCACAAAGATGGTTTAGGTTTCATCTACTGAGGCTCTGATATAGCCACCAGATTAACTGCCCCCGAAACCAAATGGAAACAAAGGGGGTTTCTTTCCTCTATTTTTCTCAGTAATTTTCTTCAATTACTTCTTATTCTCTCTGTCCCAGTTCCTCGGCTATCTAGCTCCACTTTTGTGTCAGAAAATAGCAGCAAAAGATGTCTTTACATATCATGTACCATGCACTACTAACACACTTAAAGTATGTTAAAATTACTGAGGCTTAGAGTTTCTTGGGTCATTGTGCCAAGAAAAAAAAGGTTGGTTTTTTTTTTTTATTCATGATAGAATTCTGGATTGTCAATTATCAATTACATATAACCAACAGATCCATGTATGGTGGCCCAAAATATCTCAGAAGTTAAAGGGTGATACAATGATAAAACCTAAAAAGCACAAACTTTGTTTCATTTTATAAATTTATAGTTTAAAAATAATGCTTGTATCAGCATTGGGCCCATATTTTTCATGTCAGTTGGTCGGAGGAGCTGCTATGTCAAAGGTGAAGCTGTTATATTTGCATATCATTGAAACATCCATCTTAGAGTCTCTTATGTGTACATGAAATCGAATCTCTTCTTAACTAAATGACAGCAGGCCAATGCCAACAGGCTCCAACCTCCAGGGATCATTATGCCTAGGCCCATTGGGCTGCTGCAGACTAATTTGTTTAACTTGTTTTGCAAAAGACTTGACGCAGAATGCAGAAACCCTTTTGGCTGTGAAATGTAGATCCTGATACACATGCTCTTTTTCATCCAACCTATAAAGCACATTTTATAAAGACATACATTTCTCCTGGCTAGTACAGAGAAATAATCTCCGGTTTTGCCATTGTATTGCCTGCTTTATTTAAGAGCACAAGGACAGCACAGAATCTGTTTTTCAGCCAGGTGCATCAATGTCTGCAATTATATGTAGAGCTTTGGAATAGCAAATAGTCAACCTCATTAACTTTTAAATTGAGAAAAACCTAAAAAAAAAAAACTTGGCCAAAATTCGATTACTTAACATTTTAAACGACAAATGCGGCTCACCATTAAAAGGAAACCAAATGGCAACCTTTTCAAAGCCAGGAGACATCTCTGCTCCAGCTTTGTATTCCTGGTACCCAGTCCCCAGTCTCTATAGCCAGCTCAGTGAATGCCTGTTCGGTAGTGGAGGGTATCATGCTGTTTCCATATTGTACCCCTGAGCCTCCCCTCAGCAGTGGCCCACATGGGAAAGCAGAGCAGGCGGTGGGATAAACCAATTACCCCCCAGTCTGGGTGGACTCCTGCGGGCGTACCATGCAGTACCTCCCGCCTGAGCCCTCCTGGGCTCATTCCCCATGAGATCCTGATGGAATTCCCAGAGATGAGAATTGTGTGGTCTCAAAGGCCCGAAAAGAGGCTATATTTTGCTTGGAAATTTGACATGGTGGCCCCTTGGGACAATACTGAGGGAGGAGACTTCAAACTGGGCTTCTGATGGATGAAAAAAGTTTCTAGAAGCTTGATTTTTTTTTTAGGCACTATTCACCAAGTGTTTTTTTAGCCCATAACCGAGCTTCGTGCATAGACACCTCTGGCTACCTTTCATATTAGAATATGATTTTTTTTAATTTTTACATTGAGTGTCACTAATCATCAGTCTAAAATACTTTTTTTGTGTTGCTGTTGTTGTTGTTGTTTTGTCCCCAAAACTTTTCAATAGAAGTGCAGAAGTAGGTGTTTAATAGCTGAGGACAGACAGAAGAGATACTGAGAAAACTATGGTAAGAATATGCACACAAGAAGGCAACATGTGGAAGCAGTGTGGTCTCACCTCTCCTCTGGTTCCCCAGATTCATGAGCCCTGATGGGTTTCTGGATGACAGCAGCCGTGACAATGGTCATTATGTCTGCTAGGGGGCCTTGTCGCTGCAGGACCATTGTGTGTGCCCCATTCACCACACAGTCATTTACACTTTCATTGGCAGCTATTTAGTCCTCATAAAAAGTTCAACACACCAATTTGTGAGCCCTGCTCAGCCAAGGAGAAGTGTGGAATAGGCTCAGAAAGCTTTCGCTTTAAAAGTCAATTAATTGTTCCTCTCCTCTGGGAGGGGCTGAGGGGGCGGATCCCCAGGCTTTGGGGCCTCACATCTGTCCATTCGTCTTCTTGGGCCCTGATGTAGGGGCCACACAAAAGTTTGATTCAGTCTGCTCAGAGATTTGGCCAGCTAAGGAGATTTTCTATTTCATTTTATAGCAGGCTATCCTATTACGATAAGAATCTGATTACAGGGCAAAAGATGGTATGCAGAAGGAGAGGAAGTGAAATAAGTTTGTAGGACACTTCAGGTCTTAATGCTTTTCTCCTTATAAAATTGGAGATTATCCAGCATGTGACAAGAAATGGGTGTGTAAGTTCATACAAGCCTTTAACAAGCCACATAAGTGCAATGGTGCAAATCTAAAACACCTGTTGCATTCTTGGAAGTTAGAGGACGTCATAAAATTTAAATTTTGATTCATTGTCCGTGAGCTCAGTTCACTTCTAACTGCATCATCACTTACATGAACTAACTTTTTTTTCCGTTAAGATTTTTCACTTAAAAACAAACATAAATGGAAACTTGTGCTTGATAATTCTGCAGGTCAAAACTACATCTTTCTGAAGGTTAATTAGTATAACCTATAATAATTCCACCTATCTTACAAAAAAAAAATCAACAAATAAAAAAAAAACAAACACCTTTCATTCTTCATGGAAGTTTGGCGGAGTTGAAGCATTTCATCTCAATTAGAAAACTAGAATACTGGCAGACCGATGATATATTCATTCAACGTCAAATATACCTAAATATCTACTGAATGTTGGTAAAAGAAAAATGTAATTCTTACCAGAATTTTGAAGGTTGGAAATCATCCTTTGAATAATAAAAAAAGAAAAATTATGTGTGGAGAGGATTTATTCTATAATACATTCATACATAGTATAAATAGACAAAACCTGGAGGATTTGAAACTTTTGCATGCGTTTGAAAAAAAAAATAACTTCACAGTCATATATGTTCAAACCTATTCACAAAGACAAAGTGGTGATTATAAATGGCAGCTCTTCAGTCTGCCCTCCCACCTCAGTTCAGAGGGCAACTGTCACGCAGAGCCAGCAAAGTGAACAACTGTTGATGTGGCGAGAAGCACAAAAAGGGAACAGCAACCCAACCCCTTCTTAGTCTCCCAGGACTGAGGGCAGTGATGGGAACGGGACAAAGGCTATAGCCCTTCCTGAGCCTCAGTGCGGGAGGCCCCTGCTGTTTGCCCCTGTTCTGCTCCTCCAAATGTGTTTTTCACCAGAAGTTCAGTGGCTTTCTCGCTGCTGGTGATACTGAACGCCACCTCGAATGTGCATTAAAACATTACAGAAATCCCACAGTGCCAGTGCAGGGGTGAGAATGCCTGTGGATAAAGTCTGCTGGGCTCAGTGCCGCCAAAACAACATGCTTCCTCAGTCTAGAGGGAAGTCACAGGAATTCTGACGTGCCGCCCGGGCAGTCTGGTAGACAGACAGGAAGTCTTTGTATCGCGGGGCACACCCTAACCAAGCTTCCCCAAAGTGCTCTGACCCTGTGAAGAGAAACTCTCCGTCCCCAGGCCTCACATGGCACTGTAGGAGTGTGTGGATGTGTCCATGCCAAAAGGACTGCGATGTCCCTGCAGGCACCTGTCGCTCAAACACTCCACTGCGCTGCCAGTACACCTTCACTGCAGAGACCTCCACTAAGGATGTCTGACTGTCAGAGCTGTGGGAGACATTCTTGATGTAGCCTCGGACCACTGAAAAAAGAGATGGCAGGGTTCCTTTATCATCCTTAAATAATACATATTTTATAGATTCATTGTTTTCTCCTGCAGTCGTGTGTAATTGTACTGCTCATGTGCTTTCCTCTTCCTTGAAACAAAAGCATGCAAATCAATTTCTACTGATTCTTATCTGACACAGGTCACTCCCATTCTGCCCTTACATATGTCCGACCTCTGCTGACTGCAGCCAGCAAATTTGCTGCCTCTTTCCAATATGTGAATCCTTAAAGTAAGTAAAAGTATCAATAAGACATTGTACATTTGTACATCACCATCCTTAAAGCCCTAACCTACACTTTCTTTCTATTATTATTTTTGTGGACATGTATGTAAAATCTGTAGAGGAACACACAAATGTGGCTGTAAAATAGATTTAAATATATAATAAGCAAAATAGGTAAAATGCAAATATATGAATTCCAATACTATGCACAATACTTGATATAATATATTAAATTCACTTTCCGCAGCTGATATTTAAAGTGCAGCTATGCCCCAAACAATTTGTTTCTCTGACCAAATCCCATTCATATTTTCCTTAAGTTTTATTTTTATGTTGCATATTACAAAATTTGGGAAGTACAGGAAAGCCCTTCTATACTATATTTTAGTAAGAACTTTGCTCTATGGATGTGTTTCGTGGAACAGTGGGAGTACAGTAAGGTACCTACCAAAGTCACTGTTGCAGATGGCCAGCAGGAGTTCTGTATCATTGCAGGGTCGACAAGAGGCTGGGTAGACAATCAGTAAAGAAACATAATTATTTATTCTGGATAGCACAAAGAAATGAATGATGATGAAAACTTATATGACATAGTTTTGTCAGGCATAAGCTCCTCAATTTTTCTACTTTTCCCTGTTAATCAAACCATCCGTGACCCAATTGGCACTGATTAATAGCTTGTTGTCATTTTCCCTCTGTGGCACTTCACTGACCTAAACTGTCTCATGCAAACCAGCTCCATTCATGTCCCTCCTCACATCACAGAGTGAAGAAACCAAGGTTTAGGAGAAGGAATGCTGCTCCTGTGTGTGTGCTGCTTTGTGCCCACCCCAACGCCTGCAGATCAAAAAACCCCTTCTAGTGTTGACCCTGTGTTTGACTCCTATTATATCTATCTAATTGAATGACTCCATGCCAACGCTGGAGACTGCAGGAGTCAAACGCTCTCCCAGATTGGTGATACAGAAAAGATGAACCAGCAGCTGTCTATTATGAACACAGAATGACATCACCACTGTCGGACGGGCCCTCACACATAGATAAATGCTAATAAATACACATGCACAATGATGCGGCATTTGTGGAATCTGAAAAGTATTTGCAGTCTCAATTCAGGCCTCTTGGTGCCGTGCCCTCCAGCCGCTCTGAGGTCTGCTCTGACCCCCCTCCCTCCTCTTGCTTTGTTCTCCGATAGAAACCAGACAACCGTACAAAACACTGGACTGACCAGCAGCTGCATGCTCCAGTCGGCTAAATTAATTAAATTACCATGATTTTTTTTTCTTAACTCGAAATTAAAATGAGTCAGTTAACATCCTCATATCAATAATTTGAAACGCCAGGAAATGGTCACTGGCTTATTCTTTTTTATATATATAAAAGCAGCGTTTATGACTTTAGAAAACTTGTGTAACTTTTGTTACTTTTTTCAACACTAATGACTTTCTAAATATGGCATACACCATTTTCAAAGGTTTATAAATCAGTTATAAGACATTATTTAGAACACATTTTGTTGTGAGGATGGGAAAAATCCCTCCTGTTGATTTGTGCCCTTTCTTTTTGATGATGAGGCAGTTATAAAATTATAAAAGGTGATTGTTCTGTAATACTTGAAGTATTAATAAACTGATTTTAGTCCAGATCCTCTACAGTCTTTTTTCAACTGTTAGAGTTTGATATGGCCCAAGTCACATTTCACACCTTGTAATGCAAAAATTTGGCTGGAAAGTAACCAGCTAGTTACATTTATCAGGCTAACTACTATTGGCAACTTAGTTACGCTTGATGGACTTGTGTTTATTTAAATTTTATACAGTTTTATCCTTCTTCTCCACCACATTTGGAACAAGTTTGTTTTTGTTATTTTGTGATATATGCTGTTATCGGTTCAGTCTTCCATTCGTTGTTGCTTACAAACCACATACCAGTCTGACATAAAGTATGTAATTACATATCATTAAGTCATTAGTTGGCCTAACTCCACCAAGGAGGTTTTCACCAGTGTGTGTGTGTGTGTGTGTGTGTGTGTGTGTGTTTGTCCGCAGGAGGAAGACTAAGGGTGAACATCAGAGGAAACCATTGAATTTTTGGAGCAGATCCGGATCACTTTCCGTGAGTAGATCTTTAGGCCTTTCTCCGACGTTGGCCTTGGCGGTCAGAGCACTTTGGGTGACCTACTTACTAAATCTTTTAAAGCGGTACCAAATGTAGCACACTGAAGCATCTATGAAAGACTTGATCTGGATTATAAAGCGGACTCACTCTGCAGCCCGCTGAGGCCCAGGCTGGGGGCAGCACTCCTGTTCCCCAGAAGCTCGTATCTGAAGCCCATCGTGCGTCTGCCCCAGTGTCCATCAGTCTGCGGGCTCGCCTGGAGGTAGATTGCGGGTCTGTGCGGTCCATCCGCCCGGAAACAGAAGACTTGCTGCGGCCGCTCGCCGTCTGTCACCAGCAGCTCCAGCACTCCGGCCCGCTCGATGAAGACGCTGGCTCCGCGGAAGGAGGGGGCTGCTTTGATGCAGACGGTGGTGCGCAGGTTGGAGGACATGTTGGGCTCCAGAACCACCCTGACAGCCTGGCCCGGGTAGACCCACCTCACCCAGCCCTCTGCACAGCGCAGCCGCACCTGGAGCACAATCCTGGAGTCCACAGCAGCTGCAAAACCGCTGGATTTGGAGGGAAAGCCGAGTGATTATAATTCAACAGCTGGAAACAGGTTTCCAAAATTTACACCGCTGCTAGCCTATGTCACATTGTCACTGATTGTTTATAAAGCTTTAATACATCGTTTACTAATGTCCCAGAATCAGTTATAATCCACTTAAAACGAAGATATTAGGATGTAAAAATCATCAAATTAGTGAGCCATTTTACTCATCAGTAATAGTTTAAATGTTGGTAAACTGGTTTCTCACTTTTTAATAAGCTATACTATTATAAAGGTTATAAATATTAAGTAACTGATAAGGACGTTTAATCTTTCAAGCCTTTGCTGTTAAACTGATCAGTCAACGGGAAATTTGACAACTTACAGCAGCTCACACTTTTCGTTCTTAAGGAAGTCTTTTAATTCATCCATAGAATAAGCAAATCCTTAAAGAAACAATTGTTAAGCCCATTGCTTCAAATGTCCAACATGCTCTTCAAACGGTTTCCTTTTCCCCTTTTTCTCTATTTAAAAACGAATCAACATGCCCAGCAAAAAAAAAAAAAAAAAAAGAAAGAAAGAAAAAAAGAAAAGTCTCTCACCTTCCAGTCCAGTTGCACTGGTCAGCTGCGCAGATCCGTAACTGAAGAGCCAGAAAATATAGCAAAACCGTCACACTTGGCAACATCTCACCCAGACAGAGAGAAAAATGCAGAAAGTAGTGGAGGACAGCACATGGCTGCACAGAGACACGATGAACCTGCGAGGTATCTGGTGGCTTGAAGCGCTCTGCTGCACCAAGAGTGGTCCAGCTTCACTATTCTCTCTCTCTATCTATCTCTCTCTCTCAGACACACACACACACACACACCCACCCACTTTGTCTCTCAATCTCTAATTAGAGCTGATCCAGTTGTTGGGGACTGCTGGCCTCTGCAGGTCTTTGTCTTTCCTCTCTAAAGAGACAATGAGGTTGAAAGGCTCCGGCCATCTGTTTACATCAGTACGCCTGTTTGCACATTAATTCATCCACTTTAAAAGTCTCTCAGCAGTTTATCATTTTCCTTTATCATGTTCCCTGAGTTGTGCCAACATGCTAAATCCTCTTAAACGGTTGCTTTGTAAAAAATAAAATACAACTAATAAAACATGTGATTTACAGAGCCACTTAATCCCGACGAGGATATTCCAGAAAGGCCAAGTTAAAATAAAAACATCGGAAATAAAGAAAAGAGGTGGATGCTTTTTAAAATTGGGTGTCTCTGTGTTTGGGCTTCATCTAGTGGCGGGATGGCGCAGCGCTCAGTTCCCTCACATCTGGAAGGTAAAATGAAATGTGGAGTCTGCTGGAGGCTTTCTGAGCCAGAAGGAACCCACAGCTGCATTCAGCAGCCGCTAATGAAGTCCATAAACACAAACTGGAATGCCTCACCAGCTTTCATCAACGATTAATCCTTTTAGGATGAGTAGGTTCTCTTCATTTCAACCTGCAAGGGTCCTTACGCCCCCCCCCCCCCCCCCCCAAAAAAAACCAAACAAAAACACAAAAAATGAATTTGGCACCATTTCAAGGTTTAGCTGATGGCGACATCTTGTGGAGCTGAAGTTTGGGGGGCTTCACCATGCGGGCCAGTGTGAGCTTCTCCCCGGGTTTGAGCTCAGGCCCCCGGGGCATCATCACATCAAAGCCCTGTGGTTTATGATGGGTGCGCTATGTCGTTGAGTAAAATTACACTCATGTGGAAAGATCGGCCAGATGTTGTCTCAGCTGCAGGAAAAGCTTTCACCGCTCAACTCACTAAATCTTAAAGTCTGAACGAGATCTTCACTATAACCACGTTTGTCACCACTAATTTGGAAAATACGCAGAAAGGTGACAGATAGTATAACAGACAATAAGTGTCTTTTTTATATATAATTTTGCGGGAAATAACTAGAACTAACTTGTGCTTCATTTTCATTAAACTACAAAATCAGGGTCAGATACACGTCATTAATACTGCAAAGATGCCGGACTCGTCACATTTAGAGGGACCATAAGTGAGCCTCAGACCAGACGGACTTCTTTGAACCACAGGAGAACCGGATGGTCAGACTGGGCCATGTGTCCCAGAGAGACAAAGTGAAGCGATATGAATGGAAGCTTTGTGTCTACGAGGAGACAGTGGCCTCTCATTGGCACAGTGCAGCCCGGATCCCTCATAGCCTCATAGGCCGTAAGGGAGCAAGGTGATGCAGACCCGGTCCTGTCAGATAATCGTGGGCCTAGTGTCAAAGTTCAGGGTCTACTTGATGTAAAATTATTGTAAAGTGACGCATTTAATCTGGAAGGGAAGAAATACAAAAGGGGTCAGTGGAGGAGACGCTTCTGCAGTTGCCCAAATCGGCACAACAGTCAAATGTCAATATGTTATTATTTTCATTTCCTTTAACTAAACGAGTTAGCTGTCAAAATAAAGTTAGTCTTTCACGACTCACTTTAAGGACAATTATGTTTGGTAAGTCCTACCAAACATAATTTGAGCGGCTAAAGTAAACACACGGGTGTTGATGATGAAGATGAGAACATGCCTTATAGGTTTCTTGTAATTTGGACAAGTGACACAATGCTAGGGTATATTTTCTGTCTCTTGAGATGTTGTTCGTAACTTATTATTATTATCATTATTAGGCTAAAAAATATGGACAATCTAATGAATATAAAAAGAACATTAACTCAACACATTTCATCTCTGACATGTACCTTTTTAAAAATAATGCATACGAACCCTAGACCTAGTCAGAAATGATCAAACATTTCTTTTGAGCGTGACCATTCCAAAAAAGACCTCTAAAACATTATATATATTCTAATTCAGCAAATCTACATTGTTTAGGACTTAGATTATAACCTTGAAGACAACAATACTTTGTGAAGCCCATCCATAATTTATTTTTCTAAATATAAGTTGTTAAATTTCCTATAGTCACATATCCATTAATATTTGATTAATTCGATTATTTGACACAGTCCTGTTTGCCTACAAACATTAGTCTACGTGAATAAATGTAAAAAAAAAAAAAAAAAAGAAAAAAGAAAAGGTAAGGTATCAAACTCCTGTTTAAATCAGAACCTTATGGACACTTCATGGAAGAGCAATGACAGGAAATTAACTTTATAACTTTGGAAAACACTGTAACAGAATATAACTGAATGCGGCTGTTATAGTGACATGGAAGCAAAGTTTCATAGTAAAGAAAAAAAGTCACACTTGCCGTTACGTTAAAATACCGAGTGTAACAAAAAATACCCTTTAAAGTTGCAATGTCAGTTTCCTTTTTTTTTTATTATCATCATTATTGAGCAGCGTATTAAATATTTGTATGTACACTTTTGAAAGTTACATAGAAAAAATATAGTATTACAGTAGGCTTGTTAGTTAGTAGCTTGTTAAAAGAATTATTTGGGCTTATATCAGCCTCCTCTCAACTAAACACATACGCACATACTCATCTTTTATCTCTGAAGAAGCCTTTGTCCGTGCTGCTCTCTCTGATGGTGACTGTCAAGAAGTTCATGGTAACATCAGTCACGGTCACAGAGTCCAGATTGGAGAAACTGGGGGTCCAGGACGAGCCTGATCGCGGTGATGTATCGTGGAAGGACTCGGCAGCTGGTTGTTCTCGGGGCAAACAGCACTGTCTCACCTGGTGGCTCCGGTGCTCTGCTGAGGGCTTCAGCCTCCTGCTCAGAAAATGAGTCCTGTGCCCCATCTGGTCGCTTTTACGCGCATCCGGACTGAACGCGCAGGTGTAAGACAAGCCCGCCCCCCCAAAGTGTCTCTGCTCGCTGCTGGATTTGGGTGTAATCGTGGTCTCCTCCTGAAACCTCTTGGTCAGCTGGAGGAGGCTGTGGTCTGACGTCTCCCCGTGGTGATGTGGGCGGCGGGTCATTTTGGTCAGACCGTGTGAGACCGGCTCCTCTAGGAACCTGCTCCGCTTCAGGTCCGGCTCTGCTGAGCTGCAGGCGTCTTCTTGATCGTAAAGCAAATGCAGCTTCGGTTTGCGTCCTCTCTTCTTGGGGAAGCTGACAGATTCTTGCAGCGTCGGGGCTGCTGGTGGACTCGGCCTGGGCCTCCTTTCCAGCTCTGGTGGTCGCACATGCACACTCTCTCCTCTGTTGACCGCGCTCGGTGGGAAGATTGTGGGAACCACGGTGCGTAAACCCTCCCGGGCCCTGGGTGTTATGATAGGCTCCGGGATGGGATAGGAAACCTGGATCCCTCTGGGAGCTTCTCTTCTAAATTCATACGTCTTTTCTTTGGCTTTGGCTTTGGCCTGAGGACAGAACACATAAGGTTTATGAAAGGAGGTTTCCCAGAAGCCTCCTGAGGAAATTTAAAGGTTTAAGAGAGGCAGCTGTTTGGTTACACTGGACGCTCAAGGCCTCGTCCTAAAGTTGTTGTTGTTTTTTTAAGAATTCAAGGCAATGAAGGGAAAAATAAGTCAGATACATAACAACTGGTAAATGGGTAAGGACTGTAACTTAACAATCATGAAAAGTGTGTGGTAAATTACAGATTTTCTTGTATCTCCCCTGTCCCACGGGGACGTTACAGTTTCACACAACTCTACTGGGTTATAATTGTCCTTCCACTCGCCTTTAAGTGAATTGAACACTCAGCTCATCGCTTTCAAAATGAGTAACAACCTAGCTGTCATAACGTGGACATGATTAATCATCTGTGTCATTTCCGACACATCTCAGGGTGAGGGGAGATCACAAAGTCCATTCACCTTCATGAGAAATGTCTCGGGTTTGGGTCCCCTCTTTTTCGGTCCGAACAGCTCCCTTTCGCGCTCTCTGAGGAAGAAAATCATTTGAAGAAACGTCACGATCATCAACACATGAACGAAATATTTCTTATTCAGAATGATTTCGCATTCTGATTTTTTTTTTCCAGATAATGGCTCAACTCTGTCACCGGGGTGCGATTAAGGCCAGCTTAATCAGGAAGTGTTTTTAATAAAAGTAGAAGTTTAATTTAAAAGTAAAAAGTGCCAGAATAAAGCAGATAACTTGCAAAACTGCCGCACACCTTGCACCCACTTCAACTGGAAACAGACCGACCCCTCTCCTGCCATCACTTCTTTTACGAAAAGTGAAGATTTACAATATCCAAATCCGGACCCAGCGTCTTATTGCTGTGGATATTTTGTTGGTGAGGAGAGCGCGGTGCCGTTTCGTTGAAGGCGGACAGAGGCCTACTGCTGCGCTGTCAAAGCCTCACCTCTCCTCGAAGGCGGTGAAGAGTCGTGCATCCAGAATGTTTTCCTCCGGCTCCCAAGTGCTGTACCTGTGTCACAACAGCAGAGGAGAGCTGTTTGTCCACCTACACACGTCGAAGCGCACACACACACCATGTTGAACACTTTTTTATCAAAACAATTCTGCTGCGTACGCTGCAATTGCAGACTACGTAGCTGACAGTGACGCATGGTGAACCCAGCCATTGCTAAAGCTACGGGGAGGACTTAACGCATCCCAGCGGGCCGAAGCCTGGACGTTTTAAAGCCCTTAGACGGCACAACAGAGCCACGACAGACCCGCACACACACCAGATGAAAATGATTCTTTTTTAAATCCAGAAGATGAGTAGCGGCTGGCTTTGAGCTGCAGTTGTGTGAGCGTCCAGGATGGAGCGCTGTCTTCCCCGGGCTCGGATATTATATACTCACTTCTGAGACCAGCCCTTCCATTTCACCAGATATTCCCAACGACCCTGCAAAAGAGAGATCCGTCAAACATTCAGGTTATCAGAGTGTCGCTCTCTCTGTCTGCGCTGCAACAAACAAATGGTTGCGTAATAGGTGTGGAGAACAGCCAGCGGGGGAAAAAAGCGGCGAGTACCCGTCTGATCCGCCGTTTAATGATGGACTCGGCTGCGAAGACGCTCTCGCCGACAGCCGAGAGCTCCATGATTCACCATGCACCTCCGCTTATTTCTGCCCCTTTTATTATTTTTGGCTTCCCCCGCGTCCTCTCCGGGTTGTTTAATTTCGCACATCCCATAATACGCAATCTGGGGAGGACGTCATCACGTCTTTTTCTGTTGCCAGGCGCCGCAGTCGGTAGGACGGATCGCAGCGGAGCACATTGGCTCGGTTGTTGCTACGTGCTTCGGGTCTGTGAGTGAGGGGGAGGAGCCCCGCTGCTCCGGCTGCTCTACAGGAATCTCTGGCACAGCGGACCAGGGCGAAGACAGAGGTTCCCCGGAGCGGATCCTCGGACCCTGGAGGTCCCGGGGGGGTCCACAGAGTCCAGAATGGGAGGAAATAATGCCAGTTTAATTTCACCAGCTTTCAAACGAACAACGACAGAGAAGGCTGACGTAGATGAATAAAATGTCAGAGCCCCTTTACACGGATCATTTGTGAACGAGTCTTTGTATGTGAAACACGAATAACTCAACAGCACATTTCAAACTAGTGTCTTAATAAATATTTCGCTATAATTTTTTTCAAATGGTGGCAGAAATGTTGAGGTGTGTGTCCCACTTGAGGTAAAAAAAAAAAACAACAACAACTTTCTAAAGGTTTTTGAGAAATACCCCCCAGACACACCCCGACTGGCCTGTAGGTCCATGGCTGATTATTCAAAACAAATTCTTTAATGCAATCTACGACAGCACAGTTTAATTTACGTTTTCACCTTCAGGTCCTGAAAAGAAAGTCAAGCATGAGCTGTCGGGCAACATTATGCGCAACTGGACTATTTGGCTACAATAAGATTGGATTGTGTGTGCAGGTGAATAAAGTCTACCTGCACACCAGCGCAGTTTGATCACGACAGAGAGCGAGAGCAGTGAGAAAGACTTGGGCAGTTTTAAACATTTCTTCAGACGGTTTGTCGTCAGGATTACACTGACTTTATTACCGCACATGCTCATTCTGCTGCTCCCATAATATAAAAAAAAAATTCCATCTAAAGTACGGTCTAATATGTTTCACAAAAATGAATTAATTTACTGTCGAATTAAATGCCCCAAATACCATTTCTGGTCCAGAAAAAAAACGTCTACATATTCATCCCTTCACTCAAACGTCTGTAGTGTCCTCGAACAGCACATAACAGTTTTATTTGAGACGGACCAAAGGCCGTTTGGGATTTATCAAATTTAAGTCCAAGTGAGATCTAAATGTTGAAAAAAGGAAACGAAAAGGTGAGAGGGTTTAAGAGTAAATTCACTGGACTTCATACATTTTGTGTAGCAACAAATCATTAGATAAAAATGAATTTTTAATTCTTTCTGGTTTATGAAAAACAAAAAAACACGTTAAGATCTTTCATCAATATTTGAGCATGTTAATTGCATGTTTCATTTAAAAACCATACTGGGACAAGGTTTTTAAATCAAACATCTTGTCTTTGAACATAATGATGAAGGCTTTAAAAAAAAACAAAAAAAACGTGTCGCTTATTTCTCAGTGACCAGCATCTTCAAATTATTTATACGCAAATTAATTGTCGGTATGATGTTACATACAAAATAACATAATACTAAAATGATTTATTTTTTTTTACAATGACTGAGAGTGTTGTATTCAAATGAAAATAAATTCTTTGTATTCGTCCTTCAAATGATGATATGATTAGATAATAATAATAATGATAATAATAATAATAATAATAATAATAGTGAGTTAATCATTTGGAATAAGTTTAGATCAACAATCACTTTTAGGAATTACTATAATAAGGAGAATAGAGGTGCAGTACGGAGCTTTATCTTTTTTTTTTTTGTCGTTTTCTGTAGCCTTAGATGCATTTTTCCATATCCATAATTTGTGTATCTTAAATTATGTCCCAAATGAAGCTCAAATTAAATAGTAATATTATTATATTCAGCCCAAATTGTTCAGCCCCCGCTGTCCTAAACCGAGAGTTGAACATATTCCACTTTGAAAAGTGATTTCTTCTTTTTTTCTTTATATATATATATATATATATACACACTCGGCACCGGAATTAATATACTATTTTCACTTTCAGATTCCGGCCCTGATTTTCTAGATATTTAAAATGAGAACGAACGTAAATGCATCAGGCCTGTAAGTTTACTCCCTTAATGAATGAAGCAGGTCAAAGATTCCGCCCCGTCCACCCACAGTCATCCTTTTAGTCACTTCTTGTAGAAAAGTGGCATTAAGAGAGAAATCTTCAGGGTTATAAAACGCCAGTTAAATCTTAATATCACTGAAATATTATCCCTGCAATTGCATTTTCTTTAATTAAGCTCCAGCCTTATTAATGTTGAATCTATGTAAACAAGATCCAACATTGTCAGGTGAGCAAACGGGCGAGTCTGATTGAACTGTAATTATCTGTGAGGTTGATCTGAAGTAGGATTTCAGATTTTTTTGGTAATTTAGCTGAAATCCCAACATCAGCAGGGAAGCAGTGAGTCTGTTTATCCGTTGGGGGAGAGGTGCTGCAGCACCTAGTCCGTTTGTCTGTCCTCTCGATCATGTAAAAGAACTTCAGGGATGCTCTCTGATGATTGTTTTGTTTTTTGTTTTCTGTTTTTTTTCCTGCTTGCTGTCTGTTTACATGTCTGCGGAGAAGACAAAGGCGGGCGCGCCGCGGACAAAAGATGCGTTGTGGCTGCTGTCGAAATATGAACCTCCATTTTGATAGTCATAGCTTGTAGACCGACATTTCCTGATGGTGCAATAATGGCTATAGCCTGCTTGGTTTCTGGAGAGACAGAGAGAGAGAGAGAGAGAGAGAGAGAGAGAGGCTGGTGCGTGCTGAGAGGTTGTTGCTGCTGCTGCTGCTGCTGCTGCTGCTGCGGTTCTCTCCATATTTGGCCGTCAGTCGATGAAAAGTGAGTCTGCAGGAGCCGCAATGGCGACAGCCGTACATGAATAAACAGAGCTGGCTCTGTGAGAACATTATTGGCTCTCTGGTTTCTGAGCAACTGCTGCACACAGCCCGCTCCTCTCTGTCCTACTTACACCGGGCGACATTTTCTGCTGAAGGTCGCTGAAAAACCGCAGGCGAGAAACTGAAGCCGCGCTGCTCTGACCTGCAGCTCTGCCATTCAAAGCATGCTTCGAATTAGAGAGCATCTTTTTTTTTTTTTTTTTTTTTTTTGCAGCCAAACACAGGACACCTCAACACAGACCAACAATTTGCCCAACACACTTGGGGATTTTAGATTAGATATATTTTCTACGATATTCTTTCCAAATGCATTCTCTGGTCGAGGAAATGAAAGTACAACTCTGCTATTTGGAACAACGTGAAGATTAATTAATTAAAGATTTTGACTATTTCTATTTTTAATCATTGAATGACTGATGGGTGGATTTTCTCAGGCCTCCACAGGGTCACACACCCGGCTCTAAATGATCCTGTGCGGCTGCAGGCGGCTGGCTGCTGAGGGGGAACGATGATAAAGGGGGAATGTGAAACATCACACTTGGTCTATAAATATGTTCCCCAGCTCAACGATGTTTCAGTTTCCTTCTGATGCAAGACTGACCCCCCCTCCCTCTCTCTGTCACAGACACACACACACACACACACACACATACCCCAGTTCGTTCTAAGCCAGTTGAGGCCTATAGAGATAGCCTGCACAGAGTGAGGTGTTAAAGGGCAAAGAAATTCCGCTCACATCAGCTGATATAACCAGTAATACAGTTATAAAATGTGCTGTGTCATGTTGCCACCGATCCCCTCTGATTGTGTTTAAATGAATCGACTGGTTGTTATAATATTTTATTTTGTTCTTATTGGACATCACAAGGTCATACGGTGCAAATGAAACTATATAGTATGTTACTGCTTATTCTTTATTTTTTAAAAAGTCATTTTGATTACAAAGAGGCAAATCACATCTTTGGGAGGAATATAAATTGATAAACCTAAATTAAATCTACATTCTCAGCAGATTGAAACAGGGGCGTTTCCACCTCACTGACATTTATTGGTGAAAAATGCAAGCGAGGTCAAGAATGAGTCAAACTAATTGAGGTATTCATTCAGATTGTAGCCTTGATCCATGAGATCTAAATAGATTTGAGTTCTGGAATACTCTTCTGTTTTGTTTTGGTTTGGGGGTTTTTTTTGTTGTTGTTGTATGTTTGTTTTTTGTGTAGTCCCAGTTGTGATCATAGTGGGGGTCTACGAAATTTGGATTTGAACATAATTTTCTGTGGTCCTAATGTTGGTTTTATGCCCTTTAGGGCCAGAGATCACAGAGAAAAGTTAGCAATGGACTAAAACATCCAACACTAAAGAGCAGATTTGCAGTGAAAATGATGGAAAACTACAGAATTGCTTCTTTTGTTTGACTGTGTTTATTCTTTTTTCATTAAAAAGAGCAGTCTATTCTGCAATTTTGCAGAAACCTGAAGCCGAATTAGCATCAAACCTGAAACAGCTTCTCTATCGATGAATGTTCGTTGTTTCTCTCCCTTTTCCTCTTTTAGAAGTTGCTGTATTTTTGTGTGAAACACTTTGAAGGGCAACTAAACCAAAGAAGCACCGCACACACATTTCAAGGGCCTTTTTGTCAGTCAAAACATACAACTACAACTTCAGGCAATCAGCAATTTGCCTGTAAGACTGGAACGTTCCCCCAGCATTCGACTATGTCATGAATGGTTATTATTTAAGGCTCGGCCATAAAAGTTGTGAGCTGTGTTGCAATGTGTATTTGCAGCTTTGCATATGTATCTGGAGATTTGTGTGTCTGAACTTATCAATTAAAATGACACAGTATGTAATTAACAGAGAGAGAAATACAGTGGCTTGGTGACCCAGAGCTGCATCCTCTATTACAGCTTTCTCATTGTACAAAGCTGCATTGCAGACACACACACACACATATATATATAAGCCCCTCCACAGTCAAATACATACCTCCCTTGAAGCCTTTTCCCTTTACAGACCAACAATCACATAATGCCCTTCCCTTTTCCTCCTCTTGTCATTTTGTGTGTTTACATTCCTGTTTGGGGTTGAGCTGCAAAAGAAAAATAATGCACAAGTAAAGTTTTAAGAATGCAGTTTTAAGGTCCAGCGCAGTTTTGCAATACAGAAGGCCCTTTGTGCGGGATCGTTTGTGATTATGCAACATGATCTGTTTTGCTATTCATGGTTCACAACCAAGTTAGTGTTTCTAGTGCTTAATGTTCCATTCTTCCGCTCCATGGGCAGAGAGGCTTCAGAGGAACTGCAGGACGCAAACAGTGATACATAAATCTTTTCCTACAGCTCGGGAAAAAAAACAAAACATAAATCAGAAATTCAATAAATCAACTCAAAAAACGTCACGTTTTTCCCCACCCAATGTCAAGGCAGAAAAATATCAGAGGTGAAATCTCTTTCTTTATTGTGAAACATACCATCCAATGAGCTGTGCCAACAGGAATAAGTCAACCAGCTCCTGGTAGAACATATTTTATAACAATCATTTTGAACCAAGTGCAACAGAGAGTTAGCGAAAAAAAAAAGAGAACAAGCTGTTCAATGGACTCACTTGCAGTTTCTTGTCACGGTTTTGAAAAACAAATTAAATTCAATAAATATGCACACTTCATTTTTGTTATTTTAGCATCTCAGCATTCTCACTGGTTTTGCATTCGCTGTGCATAGAAGGCAATTTTGACTCAAATGTAGGTTAACGCCAACAGCTTTGACATTTGAATTTTCAGCAGCATATTCTTAACAGCTTGCACTCACTGGATTGCATGTAACAGCAACTCACATTGAATCAGTGTAACATACTAACTAATCACCCTGGAAGCTTTTTCTAAAACATAGCAGTCACATGTCTTCTTCAGATCACATGATGAGGTTCAATTGAGAAATGAGATGAATATCATTTATGTGTTCGACATTGCGAGGAAAATCCCAACAAGAGTAGCAGATATTTTAAGGTAAGTCCAGCAACATGTGAGATCAACAAGGTAATAAATCCCAACCTTATTGTGGTAATAATCAATGTCTCACTTAGACAGAAAGTCAAGTATTTGATAAATGACACCATTTTCTTAATCAATCTGACCTTTGAGAAAGCGCGAGTCAGATTTTGTTCCATAAATGTTTTTTTATGTGGAATGTGCAGTATGGTAACAGACTAGATTGTAAAGACGGACGCATTGACGACTTTACTGCATCTCAATGGCAAAACAAAAACCAAAGGCAAAAGAAAAGCTATTGAGCTATTGTTTGTTGTTGTCATAGTTGGTGTGCAAAAGATGACAGTGTTTACATTATGTTCAGGCACACCTGCTTTTGAAATCTGCAACTCACGGGTCATTACTTTAATTTTTCCATGACCAGTGCATGTAATAAAATAAGCCAAGTCAGAGTGAGTGAACATGTTTGTAGTAAAAAAAAGAAAAAGAAAAAAAAAAAAAGAAAGAAATCACTGAAATAAGACTTGAAGAAACCATCTCCATTAATCGGGGTACATGACACAAATGCACATATAAAATGTATTAAGTGCTTTCAATTTGATCTTAGATCACCATAGACTCCTCAAGTTTCTCTCTACCTTCTAACAGACCAAATAAGAGATATTATTCATACAAAATACGTATAAACCTTCATACATCTCAGGTTATAAGTTTGGTACAGGTATGGACCAACAGCAAAGGTATCCTATTGAGCTCCATAGGACAGATAAACAGTTTTTTGTTGTTGTTTTTTTTTCTTCTGTGGAATTAATCCACATGAATGCATTCACTCAAATCCTCGAGGGCACTTTCTTGGCTACAACATCACAGAGGAGTTACGGTATAAAACATTATAAGAAACATATTGAATTTGAATGATAAATTATAAATTTCCATATATACAAACTTCTGATGTTTTTACATGTGTACATATTGACAGGATCAGCCAATTGGTCACTGGTGGTCCCATTTTTACAAAGAGTTCTTTAAAAAGAAACGTATTCCTTGAAGGTGACAGTGAGACTGTTCGTCGTGATATCAGTGATGATGATGTTTCCCATAAAAGGGGAGATTTTCTCAACAGGTTCTTCTCTAGATTTCTCTGTTGATTTCTGTGTGTCCTCTGCTACAGGAGGAGAATCATTGACAGCGGGCTCCGGCTCAGGAACTGACTCTGGTTGTATTTCTGGTTCCCCCTGCCTTTTAGTCTTTGGGCAGCTCAGATCCATCGGCTCTTCTTGGCTGCCAGTGTCAATAACCTCATAGGTGCACGTGCTGTTGAGGCGCCGGCCACTACACTGGAGGTCCATGGGTTTGTCCTGAGGTGGCGTGACGACTGTGCTGGGCACGCTGAAGCTTCTGGAGGTTATGTATGTTTTAGAAACATTCCTGTCCTCCACAGGATCTGATAGCTTTCGCTTGCGGTCGTTGGGAAAGGAAGGGATCCTGATCTGGTCAATGGCTGTAGGTGTTGGGATGTTAGTGTCCACCGCCCAGGACATCGGGGGTGAGCTGGCTGTCAGCTGTAGTGGTAGATCGTCTGGCAAATCAGCCTGACCCCGAGCTACTTCAGTGTTGTATTCCTCTGCTGTGCTTGGCGATGGTTTGGAGAAGTTTCTGTCCTTTGGGGAACATTTTATCGGATGCTCTGCGGCAGGGAGCGAGCTGCCGTTACAGATCTCTTTGGGGATACCATTCTCTGGGTGCTCCGCCATTTTGGTTCTATGTGCTGGATTATTCTCTGATGGTTTGGCGTTTTGCGGTTTGTCTTCACTTGATGACTCCCCATGTTTACCCTTTGCGCCATGAACCTTGTTACTATCCATATATTTGCTCATGACAATGACAATACGTCCGTTCTTGTTTTTGTTTTTGATTATCTTCATTTTGCTGCTACTCGAGCTTGGCAGCGTTGCGTCTTTAGGATTGGGTTTAAGAGCATGTTCACTCTCAGCCTCTTTGACGGCTGGTTTCCTCACCTCGACAGCCAACTCTTTCACTTTGTTCAAGCATCCTGTGTCTTTGTCACGAACCCATTTCTGTTG
This sequence comes from Remorina albescens, assembly GCA_034769265.1. Taxonomy (NCBI): domain Eukaryota; kingdom Metazoa; phylum Chordata; class Actinopteri; order Carangiformes; family Echeneidae; genus Remorina; species Remorina albescens. The sequence goes on from CM068493.1 coordinate 7,591,693, forward strand.
CAGTGCAAGTGGTAAATTCCAGCCAGGGTTTGGTGGTTTACAGGATGATTCCTGAACTTTGACAACCTCTTTGAGCCTCGAGGCTTGCGTGTCAAACATATTAGGGTCAGGTTCATAGTGGTGGTGCTTCTTGCTGTTTAGCTGGTAGATGAACTTCTTTTTGCTGTTGGTTAGCTGGTCAGGCGGCACCTCCTGGCTGCTCGGCTGGTACTGATGGTGCTTCTTGCTATTCAGCTGGTATTGCTGTGGCTGGGAGCGCTGGACCTGGATAGGATCTGACTTGGGGCTGTTCTCTGTATCCTGACATGTTTCCTCAAAACCTGCAGGGATACTGGATCTCCGGGCAAAGGAGGACACCTTAAAGAGCGAACAGGACAGAGAGTTTAACATTTCACAGGTTATCAAAATCTTCTATAACTCTTCTATAAAATAAAGAAAAATCAAATACTTTAGTAGGTTTCTCCAATGATTTTATATTGTAGTTCAGTAATGACTTAAGATCAAATAAAGAGATGTATATGTGGTATAGGTACATGTATCAAACTCTAATTTGATTTCTTTTTTCAGACTTGACATTGCTCTTCCAGAGTCCCAGAAGACATTAAAATTCAATTTTCATGACTGAGCAGTACCCCTCAGATAAAATACAGAAAAACCCTATGTAAAAAAAATTTTTTTTAAATTTGAAGTTCACAGAATTTCTGTCAGAAACTGAAGTATACAGCTCATGATCTCCCTGCCACCATCTTGTCCCCTCCCCCTCCTCCTGTATAGACTGACCCCTCGGGCCGTCAGAGGAGCACTGCAGTGGAACGCTCAAGACGCTTTGGCTGTGACCTTAGGTCAGACAAGTGCCACCAGACATGTCACGCTTTATCCCTGATTGCTGGCCACGTGTGACTCTGGCAGAGCGGTTTGCCTCTTAAGGAGTGACACTGCATAGCAATCAGCTCTGAGTTTCTCAAAATATATAATCCAATTTGGCTCAGAATAGGGTTCAGTAAATGCCTGAGCTAAAATAGTCAAAGCCTAACAGAGAGCTAGTTTCAGCCACCTATTTTTGTCTTGGGAAACATTTATAAACAAGGAAATGAAAGCAAACATTCTACTGATATTGATTCACTTGGTGCAAAAAAAAAAAAAAATCAAGATCATTTTGTAGTAGTTGTGCTTTTCACAAAAACTGTTTAGCATAAAAAATAATGAGCATGTAGATTAAAAGCGTGCACTCAGGCATCGCTCATGTAACCTCAGGCAACAAACCTGGTTTCATGATGAGTAGCTGCTGAAGCTTATCCTCTTCTAAGATTTTTTGGTCACTTCACTCTCTCAAAGATATGTATAAATAATGTCTTGAATAACAGCAGAACCCTTTCACCTTTTGGCTTCTCATTGAGACAAACTTAGAACAAAGCTTTGAAACGTGTGACGTTTCCACAGATATGAGAAGATGGTAATTACCTGAAAAAAAAGATGTTTCGGTTTTGGTCCCCGTTTACGGTATCCCATCAACTGCTCCTGCCTCTCTCTGTGAAAGCAAAAGATAATTACATTTTCTTGCACCATATTTACCTTCTTGATACATCGCCTCATTTATCAGACAGTGTTTCAGTTTACTACATTAGAATCTAATTATATCACATGGAAAATTTGAGATTTGACATTTTGAGGATTTGTTCATTTTCTTCCACCTATTCAAGGTCAAAAGTGGAATTTTGATTTGGAGGACTAATGAATGCCCTCATGTGACCCGCTGCAAAGCATTATGGCCCTTATTTGCATAGCTCTCCATGGTGATCAGCCCATTCCATATTCTCATTATCCTGGAGAAATGTATTTACAGCTGCAGCAGGCAGGATCTCTCCTTGTCTTTGAAATATCCTCTCTACTGCAGTACACTCTTCCTCTTCTTACATTCAAACTCTAATTGGGGTCATGAAGTACAGATGAAATAGGATAAATGCAACATTATAGAACCGTCTACTTCTGGGTTGCATGCTGCTGTTGAAAGCATGCACACCAGTTTGTCTTGTGCAACACAATGGCTACACTGCTACAGCCTACAAAGTCCAGGCTGATAAATATTAGACTGACAACAAACATTTCATGCATCAGTTTTTACCAAGGGAGTAGTGAGGCGTATACTCGACTACTTAGCACGAGACTGTCTGTGAAATATTGCTCCCTGCTATGAGACTTGACTTATCATTGGCTCATAAATAACCAGCGATGGGTGAAAGTCGGCTGCACACTGACTCCACAAGGCCTGTGTAAACCCAACCCATTGTTGGCCTCTTGCTACAGATGTTCAAACTGTCGGTGCTGCCAGAAAATTGCCACAATAAACAGTCCACATTTTAATGCTATAATGTGTGCGATTTCAAACAGCATCCAACGGGGTGACCCCTATTCACAGAAGATTTGGCAATTACAGCCTCCCTTGTTGGATCCCCTCCCCCATCCTCTGGGAGCAGAGAGGAATCCACACACACAGTGCAAAGGCAGCACTCCATGACCATCAGCACAGAGCCAAACACACACACACACACACAGAGGCAAGCGGGCAGGCAGGCTGCAGGGGAACATGAGAGCGGTACACTGGAAATGCTGGAGAGTACTATGTGTCAATTAGCCTTTTCAGAAATGCGAATTCCTTTCCTCAGCCATCATGTCTTTGGGCCCAGAGGCCTACAGACAGAGTATATCTCACAGGCCTCATGGGTCTTGCAAGGCAGGCAAGATGTGTGTGTAGGCCATGCTGCAGGGCTAAAGTGGCAGAAGCATTTGTATTTATTAACATCTCAACCCCTGAGATTGACATTTATGTATTCATAATTAATTCATAGCCTCTATTAAGTCTCCTGTTGACCCAAGATTGCAAGCAGGTTATCAATTGCGCATCTGGGGTAAGATAACATGACAAAAAATATGGGGGTGGTAGTTCATTTAATGTGTCAAAACTAATATTGTCCATTGGCTTTCTCTTGGGTTGCAAAGAGCCTGCAGAAGTTACACAGGCCAGCTCAGCCTGTTTGAAGATCTCAGAGTGGTAGTGATGACAGCCCCATCAGGGCATTAGCTTGGCCTCCACACACAGAAACCACAACAAACCGCCATGCTTCATGTCCTGCACTCCAAATAAAAACATTCAGGCTCTCCTCCAGCGAAGCTCAGCTACTAATTTCCCTTTCCTGCTGAAGCTTTCTCATGTCAATGACACTTATCAGTAAGAATATGACTACAGATTATTGTAGTTTCAGCCACACCGACAGCACTGCTTTTTGATTCCAACTGGCCCATCAGCCACCTAACTTTCTTTGTGCAGCCTGTTTAAGCCAATACACTTTCAGTAATAGGATGATAATTTTTAAAATGTATCCCTTTTAACAGAAATTCCATTCATGCATATATCCGATCTATCATTAGCCTGGTTTGGGGATTGTCACTTTTACATCCCCAGGGTCTTCCCCAGGGGACGGTCCAGTGAGAAAGGGGGGGGGGGGGGGGTTACACTGATAGAGCTAGTATGCGCCCCTCCTCCCATGACCATATTTGGTCATTGCTGAACTGGAAGGCGCGCGGCCTTGACCGAAGTCCACATCTCTCCTCACCTGTTTTGAAACGCGACGAGCAGGCGCGGGTCAAGGATGTTTTCCTCCGGTTCCCATGTGTTGTATCTGCAGAGAAAGGCAAACAACTGTCACATGCAAAACGTTCTTATTCTAACTGATGCAACACACACACACACATTCTCACATCTTCACCATCGCTTTGCAGTCAGAGCGGGTAGACCCGCCAATTTAAAACCAAAAAATGGGATTAGTGGCCGATTTTTTCCACATGCATAAATAAATTTGCTAAATCAGGAACAACAGCTATTATTCACATTCCCGCAAAATAATTTACATCCATCTATTTAATATATATGTATATAGGCACACACACACGCATACATATATAGGCTATACATATATGTATATATATGCACACACACACACACACACATACATATAGGCTATAACATATGTAAATATTTAGCGCTGTGGTGTGCCTTCAAACGGTCCTCCAGCACCAACATACAGTCGGCCATTTTAGCACCACTGTCTCGTAAATTCGCTAGCAGAGCAGAAATAATTAAAACGGGATTACATGGCTGTGCCCCCCCCCCCCCTTCCCTCGCATAAATTAGTGAAGGCATCCGTGGATACACTGAAACACATACCGACCGCGCTCCCCCAGCCTACACACACACACACACACACTTGAACGAAAAAGCACACAGTGTGCGCGCACGCCTTCGGTGACTGTCATTTATGAAGCATCAACGTTTGATTTTGTTGCAATGAAACGACCTGAAAAAGGCTGCATTCAGACTTACTTAGGAGACCAGCCTCGCCACTTGACCAGGTACTCTATCTTGCCCTGTGATGGTGGAGGAGGAGGAAAAAATAAAATAAATAGAATTAGCGAGATTCATGTCAAATACAATAATTTCAACGTCCGAAGCGCGTCTGCAAACTGCCCCCCCACCCCTCCCTCTCTCGCTCTCTCAGTTACCTTGCGGATGCGTTTCTTTTCGATGCCCTCCACCGCAAAGACGTGCTCTCCGGCGGCGGGGAGCTCCATTCTCGCCTGAATCCGATCTCAGAGGACTGGGGAGTGGATGAAATGTTGTCCGCGCACCGCCGATGTGCCTTCCGCTCGGTGCGTTGCCGTGCGCGCTCGGTAGTTTTCCAGTTTTATCTGAAGCCGACTGTATTCCCTCCAACTCTCCCCCTCGCTCGCTCGCTCCGTCTCTCTCGCCCTCCTTTACACACTCCGCCGTCCTGGCAGCGAGCATAGAGATATCCACAGCGGTGCGGCTGAGAGCAGCCCTTTCCGTGCAGTAGCTCCAGTTGGGTGCATGACGTCAGGGAGGGGAGGGGGGAGATCCTCCACAGAGGTTGGGGTTTATCCAGCGAGTGCTGGACTGCAGGAGATGGATCTAGAAATTAAAATCAATCCCTACCTTACTGTCACAACACATCAAATTGTACGGTTATCTCGTTTATTTCGATAACAACACTGGTGGAACCAGCTCCTGCTCCACACTCACAAACACACAAACTCACTTTGACTGGTTGTTTTGTTCAAGTTGGCTACATATGCAAGAGTGTGTGCAAACAAAAGTAGGCTATATGCATTTAAATTTCAGTAAAAGAACATGCCTGAGCAGAGGCTTTTAAAAGCTTTTTTTTTTTAAAGCTGGAGATCTGCACCTGAAGGAGCTGAAACTCCTGTCAGCGCCCACCTTTCTCCAAAAGCTGCCTCGACAGCAGTCAAATCCGGTTTAATCAGGAGTGCACCTATCACGGCAGTAAAACTTCTCTATGTCAGAGTAACTTAGGCTGCAGCTCAGACAACAAATAAATTCCCTTTTTATTCTCCTCGCAGTAGCACATTTGTAGATGAGTTAATGGAGGTTTGATCTCCCGCTAAATGGCGCCAATGAGATTTGGGTCACACACTGATTATCGAAGTGCCATGTCCTCCGGGCTCAACTGCCACATAGCAGAGGGTTACTGTGCAGCCTTCAGTCTACCTGTGGCAACTATGCAATAATGCTTTATTTAAATGTTGCCAAAGCTCTCAGCTTGTTTCCCTCAAAAATCATGATTTCAGTCCGTGATTGGTTGCATTATTGGGCGGAGAGCGTCTATCAGCATCGTGACAATTTAAATCCAGCAACATAAACCACATCAGCAGCGAGTATGTCTTCTGTGCTGTAAATGTCAGCCGCATTAACTCGTCTAATTTACGGGGACTTAATGAGAAACATGGGTGAAAATGCGAGTCTGTGCGTAAAAATACACGCTCATGTGCGCCAGTTGGAATTTGCGCACACGTTTGTCATCAACACGGAGCGATTCGTCTAAAATTGGTGTTTACTTTGCGAAGATTAGAGTTAAAGAAGCCAAAAAAACGACGTTTGCTCTTGCTCCCAAAAATAATTCAGCAGCAGAAGGGTTAAAACGAAGCCTCTAAGCAGAGCGGCAGCGGCCAGCCTATTGAATACAGGCACGATATATCTCTGCCCTGCCATATAAGGTAATGGAGAGAAAGCGCCGAAATATCACCCTTTACACTTATCAATTCCCGAGTTTGAGCCTAGAAATGAGAACGGGGGGGTGTAAAGACTCAGTGGGCTCTAGATATTCTCGATTAAATCTGCGTATTTTAGACCTATTCCTGTTTTTCTCCTGTGCCCTTCAGCCGCGGCCAGGGAGCGCATACGCCCTGCTTCCCTAGCAACAGCATGAAAGGAGAGAGAGACAGACCGAGAGAGAGAGGGGGGTGGGGGGGATATAAGTTTGTGACAGACAAACGAGCTTTTGACAAAAAAAAAAAAAAAAAAAATGGCACCAAGGAGCAGGCGTTTCCTCAAACATTCATTTGTCTGTGAAAACACCTAAAGGAATCGAAATGCATTTTAAAAAGCACGGATGGGGCTGACAGCACTCTGGAGTAAATCTTTGGAGCTGCAGGTTTGGTTTTACACTGTCAGCTCTGTTTACCCATCAGGTACCCAAAATACAAATTATGGATCATTTTGTGTGTGTACTGGCTGGAAGGACGCCTGGAGTCTGCGTCAACACATCATTTTTTAACAAACGCCTCTTGAGTCCCTGTTTCGGCTTGGTCTGATCAAAGCTCGGCGGCGTAAATATAATACTTAATATTTCCAAAATCAGCAGCTTACCTGGAGCTACTTCAATCACATGACTACACTCTGAAGTGAAACAGCGTCACCAGGGCTCAGGAGGACGGGTCCCCCCCCACTCACTCTCTCTATATATAAATATATTTTTATTCATTTATAGCGCATAGATTGCGAAGAATTACTAACCATTCGTTTGCTCTTAAAACCATTTATTGCGCTGTCCTAAATCAGTTTTCTGAGGTGTGTTATCGCCCTGTGTGTCCAGGAGCACATTGGTAATTGTTAAGTGTCTTGAAGTTATGACATAAGTCAAACATCTGAGATGGGCCTGGCTCTTCACTATAACCTGATCAAGAGAATATTTTGCCCTCTCAGGAATGCGCTCAAGCGAGCTTGTGTCTCCGCGCACTTGTTCATCTGTGACTTTTAAAAGTTGACGAAGCTGATAAAAAAAGTCACTAAGAGGAATCAGACACTTTGTATTGAGAGCTGCAATTACCGACGGCTGAAAGAAAACTCTGTGGCAAAAAATGTACATGAAGAAGACATATTTATCTGACATCTGACGTCTGGGCAAAACGAATCAGTCAATAAAATCTAATAAATCTGGAAAGAAATCATCACAGGACACGCTTCATTCTTCAGTTTTATTAAGTGGCGCATGACTCAAAATATCAGAATTTTATCTTTCATGCTTTTTTGAATTCAAATTTCAATTTGTGCGTATTTTAAATGCTCCACGAAAAGTTTCGCAGAAACCTTTCAGCGTTTGTTTTGTCCTTGCTGTGGCACGTCAAGGTCAAACGAGTTGTTATCTAAAATGTGAGGATAAACTCAGGGTCAGCTATTCTGCTACTTATCTGCTATTTGAAAGGGCTCCTCTCCAAAAAAACATAACAAAGCAAAACAAAAAACACAAAAAACAAAAAAAACAAATAACAAAAACAAAAAACAAACGCCCAACTCTTCCGTGATTTTATTTTAACAGCAATACTGTTCTTGTCTGTGTCAGTGACATGTATAATTACAGCTGCCAGAGAATTTATTTACATATATATAGAGAGAGAGGCATGTAACTGTGGAAAATAAAATGAAGCTACTATCATAATGCAACTGGCAGCCTTTTCTGCAAGTTTGCCTGACAGATTCAGTTGACTTCTGGAGAGAAAACACAGTGAATGGGTGGAAAGCGGAGGATTGAGCATGCATGTAAGAATGCTTGTGGAGTGTATTTATGTGGGTGCAAATGTGCGCCTGTTGGAGGGCCAGGGTCAGGTTAAGTCATGCTCTCTGGTCCAGTCTCAGCAGGAAGCATGCAGAGCTCAGCCTTGTGACCATTTTCCATTGCAACATCAATTTCTTTCCCTTCTGTCTTCCAACCCCGCCCCCCCCACCCATACACACACACACACACACACACACTTCTCTGCTTTCACACAGCTGGCTCACTAGAGAAGCAATCCACAAAATGGTAGCTTGGGGAGAAGCCCGGAGGCCTCCCCTTCCTTGGCACCCACCACCCACAGTGCCAGGAGTGCAAACTGAGGGAATGGAGAGATGAGGGGAGAGAAGAGAGGGTGGTGGTGGTGGTGGTGGTGTGTGTGTGTGTGTGTGTGTGTGTGTGTGTGAACAAGGTGGTGTTGTGGTGGTGGAGGGGTTGCAGCTGGGAAAGTGTGATTGATGCAGAGGACAAGGAGAAGAAAAAGGTGTGGTGGAAGGAGAACAAGAGGGAGGATGAGCAGGACAAAAAGGGGACAGGAAAAGAGCGAGAGAGGAAAAAGAGAAAGAGGGGTAAAAGATCTCTGCCAAGCATCCAATTCATTCCTGCACAGCAACAAGGAAGAAAAGAGTTGATTGGTTAAGGGACAGAATGCAAGGACAGGGTGGAGAAGAGGAAAAGGAGGAGGAGGAGGGTATTACAAAAATGTTAAGAGGGCCCTACAGCCATTCTCACAGCGCTCAGCAGGCGGTCATTAAGCTCCACTATCAAAACAGGTTGATGTAGCAAGGCCATACAGATGAAACATGCACACAAATAGCAGGAGAGCAGAAGACTCAAGGTTCACACTGTTGCTGAAAACAAATTATGGAAACTCACTGAACTACTGAAATAGAAGCTCTTTAATTAGCCTCTGTAAATATGCTGCATGGATCCTACATCAAGTCTATTCAGGCTAATTATGTTAGAACAAAAGCTATCCCTATCCAGAGCTTGCATCCTCCCCGCTTCAGGTGCTAACACAGAAATCTCTTCTTTCCTTTGTCTGCCTCTGACATATGTTTAATTATGATAATTGTAACAAATGAAAGCTATTAAGAAGCCATTCATCTTGCTGCTGCAGGTTTTAATGGACTATGAGGATGGGGTGGGCATGGGCAAGTATGTGTGTGTTTTGGGTTTTTTTGGGGGGGGTGCAGCGGAAATTCCTCCTCCAGTGTCATTGTCAGCCATTGTTGCACCGAGGCGACAGGTCTGCAGAGAGGGGTGCTCCTCTGCCAGGGTGGGCTCCCATCCCACTACCCCCCTTCCCCACCCTTCCCGCCCTCTTCCCACTCTTGCTTCCTACCGCCTTCTTGCCTGCAAGGCTGCCGTCGTGTGGGGTTCACTGCCTCCAACCCCCACCACCACCTCCACCATCACTATAGGCTTCCCCCATTGATCCCCCACTCTGCCCAGGAGCCTGAGCAGGAGGTTGGGGGTGTAGGGAGCCTGGGAGAGAGGAGGAGGAGGAGGAGGAGGAGGGGGAGCGCATGAAGTGCACCAGGCATCCAGGGGGGCTGGTAAGGAGTGAGGGCCAAGGCCGAGGGGATGAAGGAGGAGGTGGTGCGGTGGAATCCTGGCTGAATGCATTGCTTGTCAATACAGTATTGAGCTGCAGCTTGTCACTGCACCGCTATGTTCATACATAGAGGACGATGCCACGAATTGGAATTCACATTGCTACCACATGCTGGAATTATTTATTCACATCCATCAATGATACTTCCCAGCTTTGTATAGAAAATCACAATAGTGAGCTTGTACGTGAGGCACAATAGCTGCGCTTTAGAGAACAATAGCTGAATAATCCATTGAATAATTGTATGTATTTTTCTCTGATGTGAGGCAGAAATGATTCCCTCTGCATGGGATGGTGTGGGTTATTTTCATCGACATGGGGACCCCTCAATAGCAGGCACAGCTCCTCTAAATGTGCCTGTGACCCAGTGTTCAGATTTAGCTCCCTTCAGTCTAATGCCATGCTAATGATGAGTGACACAGGCCCTTATCCTGAGAGCCCTTTCCTCCCTTTCCTCCTCTCCCCTCCCGCTACCCTTCACCATCTCCCGGGAACAGCTTATTTGCCTGTTTTTAATTGCATTTTAATTTAAATGTAAGCCTGGAAGCACCATGATGAGGAGCTGCCTTTTTTTTCCTTTTCCTCTCTCTTTTTTTTTTTTTTTTTACACACCCCTCCTTCTTCCCTGTTTCCTCACCACTGAGGAATTGTCAACTGTAGCTTTTACAAAAGGAGGAGGAGGCCAGATTAAGCAATAAGAACGTCCAGATCATAACTGAGTACACCAGATTGTGGCAGGAAAACCAGGCACAGGTTCCTCTTTATGGGGTCGAGACCGGTTCGAAAACAATCAAGTGTCCAGGGCAGATAGAAACAGGGCACACAGAGAGAGGCGGGAGGGGTTAAGTGGAAGGTGGATTCAAGTTGAAGATGTAGATGAAGCAGCCATTTCTCCATCAAAATGTAATAAGAGGAAGTGTAGACAGAGCAGCTTGCAGACAGACAAGTTTGATGTGCTCGTCCATCTATATGGAAATTCAGCCACAAAGGCATTCACCCTGCTGCTTCTTTTTTTCATAATTCACTTAGGTTTTTGATTGGTTGCGTGGGGAGCAAAGAGAAGGAGCTTAAGAGGAGGAGCTGAGAGATAAAGCAAGCTTTCTTTACTTCCGCAAAAGAGCACAACAGGGATTTAAGATTTGTATTAAATTTTGAGATAATCAAGCTGCACTGGGGCGGCGGCCATATTCTACAAATGGGTGACAATCACTCAGAAACTGCCATCCACAGCAGTTTCAGATCACAATGTAAACAAAGACTTTGCAGCTGAATAATAGCCATTGTTTTCTGGCTCATGTTCCTATTCTGTCTTTGTGGATGATTTTTTACATTGCTGGGCAATACAATCAAAAATGTTCTGTCTCCCAAGTGGTGTTTAGCCATCTGTGCATTCATATTTGCATAAAATATCCTCCTTCACAGAACACTTTAAGCACAATAAGCTACGATATGCGTACCATCATGAATAGCTGGTGGCCTACAGCAAGCCTGTCAGGACCTACATAAGCAGAGCTGACAGTGTGTGTTTGCCTGCATCACTCATCACCCTGCCATTCTTGAACACGTGCACTAGTCATCATACACTCAACACAGGAACTCGGTATGTGTCACATATACTGTTACTTGCCACATCAGAGCAACAAAGGCCTCTTCCTGAATGCACCAGCACAGGCAGTCCTTTGTCTGCTCCATGTCCATTATTGTCCCCAACGAGGTCCTGTACTCACTCTGTGTGTCTTTCTATGTGTTAGATTGCCTGCCTGTACTAGTAAAACAAATACTACACAAACAGTTTATACACTTCTTTTGCATCTGAATGAAGGGAACATGCAATTTTTGCACGAATAATAATGCATGTACAAAATTCTCCACAATTACATGTGCATTTGCAAGTTTTCTGTTGGATAATTAGCGGAAGGATTTTGGAGGCCCTGAAGCCTGGTTTTCTCAAGTAGCTGTTTACTATGACCACTGCTGTCCATCACGTACACACATTTTTCAGCCAAGTTACAATCGCTGTCTGAACTGTTGCAAATCTGCTCTTCACACAGGTTTGGTTACGTTGAAAAAAAGCACTCAGAAGAATTTAGTCATATTTAAAGCAGAGTAAGATGAGAATTCATGGGTTGTTTGCACATGGTTTAGTTTACACCCATGTCAAGTTTTTGAGGGTTAAATGCATTTTCTTTTTCTCCAAACTCTGATTGTGGTTCCTCAATCACTAGAATCATAGAGAAAAACTTAAAACATGAAAACTATTTTTTGGCATTCATTTGACATTCATCTTCTTTTGGAAACAAAAAAATATACACCTTAAACAATTACACAAACTTAAAAATATATTGTTGTTTATCAAAAACTAAAGTTGCGTTGTCTTTAGGTTTCTAAAAAGTAAACAATTTGGATATATAAGTTTTTACCCATCAACAACCAGTGAGCACTGCTTGGTGTTTTCCTGATTAAAAAATAAATAAATAAAAACTTTGGAGTTTTAAATTATGCTCAATATGTTGGGGAAGTGAAAATGTCCAGATTTCTAATACCACATAACTGCTAAAGGCGCTTTGAACCATTATAATTGTTTTTCTTGTTCACATTGGCTGTAAGGAGATCCCCTGAAGTTCTGCTGAAAATGAAATGGGGATAAAGGACACAATGTGTAAAATGTAGCATCATACCAAATGGATATTTCCAAAACTCAGGGACTTTTTGTGCAGACAGTCTCTTCATTTAAGTCACATGGAGAGATTGATACACAAATACAGGACATTACAGTGAAAACAGTAATTTTAGGAGACACCCATTTATTTTGTTGCATAGCAGTAGATTTTCAAGAACTTCCAAATTTCTCTTTTTGTACAAAACAAGAACTGTAGAGTCTTCTTCTGAAATTATGTTGGGATAAGACCTTAAAACAGAAACCAACTCCTTCAGTGTACATACGAGTATGTGAACATTGTTTGAAGATAGATTTGATCTAATCCTTAAATGAAATTAATTAAAACACTTAAACAAAGTAACTTAGACTTCTAAATGAAAGTTTCACTTTTTGACTAAATTTAACTGACAATCTAGATCAAAAGTCTTCTTTGCATTCCAAAGTAAGTGCACATTAAGAGTGTTTTGGTGAAACAGCCATTTCCAAACTTGCTGTGGTTGAATTTAGCCCAGTTCAAAAGAAAGCGAGATATCTACATTCCCAGATGCATGCTTACTGGGTGGTAATATGAAGACATAGAGATTTGTTGGTGGAGTGTTCATGTGAAGAGGAATCCTTCACAACAGTACACAGAAGCCTGATTCAGCAGAGCTTAAGATAATTCACAAGCTTCATCTTTGTTAGGCCGAAGAGGCACAGAGAAGATTGCCTCGCTCGACACCAAATGTCACATGTGTTCCGATTCGATATGGTTTCTCCGTGATGTATCTCTCTTGTCTTCATGTGATGGTTATTTAAAGTGAGAGTCATGGATTTTCTCCCCCATACAACATAATGGCAAATCAATAACGCAGGCCATACAGGAGAGCGGGCGTTTCATAGAGTGGCCTAAAGGATGGAAGGCTAAAGTGAACTGGAGTTGTGGCAAAAAGGAACAGATGGATTTTTAAAACTGTATTATAAAAATAAATGTTTGATCATTCTTCTATTTTAGGGAGTTGAATGCAAAATTTCTTATGATCATTAATTCAAATGAAATTCTCTTCAAGGAAAATTGTATCCACTTATTCAGTTTAAAATTTGGGGTTTTTTCTTAATGGGCTTTCATTGGAGTATGTGAAGTTAAATTACAACTGTGGGTGTGCGTTTTGTGTATGTCTGCACACATGTGGAGCATGTGGATGAGTGTGCTGATGTGCCTGAGGTCCCTGGGGTGTGTGCGCGCACACTTACATACACTTAAGTGTGTTTTTCCCATGGCAAGACCTGTCATTTGGCAGACGTCTGACATCATGCTCTGAGCGAGAAGGTGGTTTTTCACTGTGTTGCTGTGTGTGTGTGTGTGTGTGTGTGTGTGTGTAGGAGGGAGAGGAGGAAAACGGTTGTTATCATGACTTATAGATTGGACAGCAGTTTCCTACTGGACAGAGGAGACAGGAGTGGTTACACAAAGGAATGCTGTTTTTTGTTTTGAGTGCAGGGATTTAGAGGAAGGAATGAAATGATGACAGGAGGGGAGAAATAAAAAAAAAAAGTGTGTGTGTGTGTGTGTGTGTGTGTGGGTGGGGGGGTCTTAACCAACAACCAGGGAAGTTGAAAACAGGAAGGGCCAGATGTCGGCGAAAATACCTGGAGGTCCTGCAGGTTTAAACCTTCCATTCTGTCAGTCAGTGCCATCGTCTTTATCTCTGACACAGCTGGCAGTCCCTCAGTCACTCATCACACTGTGAAGTGCCGCAAACCTGGATTTGCTGCAGTTGGAAGGAAGGGCTGAGGATCCACGGCAAATCCTGCTTAATCAATCCTACCGCCACAACCACCATCACTGATAGCCTTTGGGCATGAAAAGATGTGGATGTTCTGGGTGGGAAATAAGAGAGTGACACTTAACATCCTGATAAAGTGACAGCTGAAGAAACAGCTCATGACTGTTCAGTCTTACCCAGGCTCCCACGCTGACAAAGGGAAGGCTGTCCTCCTTGTGTCCCAAGTTGGATAGCTCTTGTTAGGTTGAGTCTCTCGCCAATATCCTTGGGCCGAGGCTGGGGCTTGTTTTCAAAAAGCCTCTTTTGTGTTTGTGCAGCCCGAGAAGACGGGATGAGTAACACGCCGTCAGTGTGATCCGGTTTTTCTCAATGTGAAAACAATCACATCAGATCTAATGAACGTATGATTCCTGTTGTCACTGACCCGTGACAGAAAAATAAAATCAAACATTTCTGTGCATGGACAATAAGCTAAAAACAAACCTTGCCTTCCTCAAAACACACATGAATAAATAAATATACACAACTACACATACATGCAATCACGCTTTTGCAATACTATACTGTTAGTGGGTTGTGTTATATTGTAGTGAGCATTGTGTGTCAGTCCCAAGGGTGTGCTTCATTCTTTGGAAAAACCTTCACTGGGTGTGTGCACATAGCACATTCACACAAAGGTACAACTGAATTCATACGCATGCATGTGCTGTGGCTAAAAGTGAATTATGGACAAGTTCACAGTTTCACAAGCTCATGAGCTTTTCTCCAGTGCATGCAAACACACACACACACATACACTCCTGCAGATTGTGTATTGGCTGGGTTGGATGACGGAGTGAGGAGGAGGGCTGGGATGTGTAATGTTAATCTAACGCCGTTAAGCTCGAGAGTGGGCTCACACTCACACCTTTCCATCTTTCCTCTGAATCCAACTTGTTGCAGACACAAGAACAGACAGATAGAGCGCTGCTCTTAGTCTTTATGCTGCTTAAACGTGTGCCACAATACAGTCACACAAACTACAGACATACAAATTTTTTCTGGATACCAAGGATTCAGCTGTAAACACAGACATGTCCTCTCACTAAAGACTCACTTACTGTGCACCATCCTATTTATTATTCATCATCTCTCATCTGCACTCTTATTTCTGTACTGCCGCATAACATTGTTTTTAATCAGCTCAGCAGACAAACAGACACACACAACTATGAGCACCTGGTCGAAGGGAAACAGTAAAACAAGGCCACAAAAACAAGTCAGTTCCCCATGAAGAGAAAAAAAAGGACAACAACATTCTCTAACAACTTCAACAGCTTCTCAGAACAGTGTCCTGGGGTAGCCACCAGTTTCAGAGATGTCTCAGGGAAGCACCTTAAATAGAAACAAAGCAGCTTAAGAAGAGCAGCACAGTTAAAGTAAGAGAAGTGAAACTGCAAATTTGGGAATTAAATTAGAATAGAAAACCAAGTTATATTCAAATCATTTTAATATAGAGCATGTTATTGATAAAATGTCAACTTAAACATAAAGTAGTTCCCCGTTATTACATAAGCAGATCGTCCAAAGCTGCTGATGTTTGCGGATTTCCTCCTGACACAAAGTGCAGTTACTACATTAAGGCTGATGAATGAACCATTTAACCAACAGCTTGATGTTAAATGGCTCTTAAAGTCCACATAGTAAAATGAAAGGCGTAACAATGCAATAAAACAAGCTGATGTTAAGGTCTCGGTCACATGATCCAGAGTTTGGCTGCAGTTCTGTTGAGGGTATTGATTGAAATGGGCACATGAATGATTGCATCAACTGGATTATTGATGGAGAAAGAGTGTGTAATGAAACACTCCCCCGTGCGTGCTCAGGTCACCCTGATGGCTATTGGCTATAAACAGGAGACAGGCAGAGAGGAAGAGGGGACTGAGATCAATGGAAGAGTGTCAGATTTCAAACGTGGAAATTATGACACGAAATATGAATGATGAGTCATTTGGGGGGGTTTAATCTGTGTTAATGGATCACGATTTTGTAAATACAGGCATGCAAAACCTCCAAAAATCACAACTGCATCATTAATACACTAATTTCCCATCATGTTTTCATGTCACACACACGTCCAAATCTTTTTTCCCTATGGGCCTATATGTGGTGACCTCCTCCATCATCTGCTGCAGAGACTGACTTTGATTCCTATTTCGCCACCTCATCTCATCCATCTCTCGCAGCTCTCCATTGTCTGAGGCTGCATTTCAATGACAGTGATACATATGGCACATTACAAAGACAAAAGTTCAACAAGGCCCAATTTTTGCGTGCATAAAAACCGTGACAAGAAACCACACCACAGATCACCCTCATTGCGTTGCCAAAAAAAAAAAAAAGTACGAGGGCTGTGAATTTATCTGCATCCTCTTTAATGGCTGCATCCAGAGTCTTAGCTGGTTGAGGTGTGTGCGAGGATCCCATTAAAATGCACTACAGAAAATGAGATTTGGGGGAGCCCTGTGAAAAACCATGCGTGTAATCATCTCTCTTCCCCTCTCAGTTTATCTGCAAAGGATTTGGAAGAGGCTTAGGTTCCCCACCCTCCCTGCCCCTCAACCTCCCCCATACCACACATTAATATTCATAGAGAAGATTCCCTCCTTGCTGTCTGTTGCTGCCTGTAGCCCAGAGAATTGGCTTATTAGGAATCTAAAATATGGCCAGCAGACTCTCAGCTGGGAAGGGCTATTGTGATTTTCATGGACTCCCCGCCTGGACTGACATTATGGGAGTGATATGTAGCACAAATCACTGTTATGTATCCATTCGATAATCAGTGTGGTTGTAATTGTGAATATTTAGTTTTTCAAGAAAATATGATATTTTGCTGCCCTTCAGAACCTGCAGTTCAGGTCACAGAGATGACTGGGTAGATCTTTTGGCTACCATGGTACAGTGAGTCAGAGTGAAACAGAGGGCTCCACTTTGTCTTTCCTGCTCTGGTTCATAATGAACATCAAAGGGAGGGGGGGGGGGGGGGGGGGGGGGGGGCGGTGACTCATGCCTCCCATGAACAGCCCCAGTAATTACATGTTCAAAGTCATTAAGTCCAACTTCAACCACAAGCTCCACAATAACAACATAGTACAGAATTTCTTCTGTCCACTCCACCTTTTTTGCCCCTAAACACTTCACTTAAATTGATATTCATTTGTGAATCTTGTCCCCTCCTCCCACCCATCTTATTTCTCTTCCTATTCTCTCTTTCTCTCTCAGGCGAGACAGGATGCCAGATGTTGGCCTACATGCAGCATGCAAAACCTGCAGCTGTCCTTCTTTCTTTCTCTCAAACACACAATAAAGTCAGTGGCCAGTTTATTAGGTTCACCTGTATGATCCAGTGGAGAGGTGTTCTATTTATTTGTTCTTCTCATTTACAAACATGAATATTAGACCTCTGAATACAATTCACTCCAGTGCAACGCCACCACCAGTGGTGCGGCACTCGTGTCTCGTCTCAAACACAGTTAACAAACTGGGTTAAAATGGTGCGAACTGTGTTTGATGTAGTCTGTTATTTATTTGTATGGCAGCTCTTGGACTGCTCTTGGAGTGGAACTGGACTTGCACTTGACCTTTACAGCTTTGGACCTGGACTTGACTTGACTCAGACTCAAAATCCAGTGACTTAACAGTGGCCACTGCTAACATTGATCTTAACACTACAGCATGTGATTTTACTAAGACCAGTGTGACAAAGTGAACATTACAGGCATCATAAAATTTGAGAGCAGTTTCATTGAATTACATCAGAGCATTCATGTGCAGTAAATGAAGTGGCCACTTCAATATAGGAAGCTAAGTAAGTATGCTGTCATATTCCTCCTTTATACAATTAGTCTAAATGGTATTAAATGCTTTTTAAAATCTTTCTCGAGGTTTTTTGGCCCTGTTTGACACCAGAGTTACAAAGGAAATATGTAAAGGAAACAAGATAGTTCACAATTACGGTTGTGATTAAATGGTTTTTGTCTCAAACCACAAGCCACAAGGACACCCAGTCATATGTGTTTTTGAGAACACTGAGGCTGGCGTGTTTTTAACGGTTTTAAAAACCACAGTCGTGCTCAGGGCGATATTCTGCATAATAGCAGCCAGATCAAAAACACACACAGAAATAAACAAATAGCCAAATCTTCTACAAACATTTGCCTGTACCCTACCTGACCCTCCTCTCCAGTGCACTCTCAAGTTGTGAGAGTGTAGTCTCTCCCTCTCTATCTCTCTTTTCTAACCAGTTTGGTCTTTCACATGTAAATTAGTCTTTAATCTCAGCTGCTCTAATAGACAGCCATGGCAACGGAGGCAGGCCTAATGAGGCAAAGGCGCAGGTTAAAATCTGCCTGCATGTTGCAACCACTTACACAATCAACAGTTTAAACACACAGTTGCCTATACTCTCATGTATTTATGAATGAAAACTTGGCTATAAACTGAACAGAAAGCCCCTCAATCCAGCCCAGTTGTTAATGTCGTAAATCATGGCAGAAAAATAAAGGGCAATGCAGACAAATTACAGCTCAAATTTAAAGCTACACCCTTGATACACTATTTTTCTTTAATCAGTTATCTGAATAATGGGTCAGTCCATTCAAATGAAGCAAGAAATTAATCATATACTTACAAAAAATCCATACAGTCTGCTCCAGTTTGGAGAACAGAACATGAAAAGTATGAAAGTGAAAAAAAAAAAACACATCATAAAGGGAAGTCATATGAAAGGAGTTGAAAACTAAGGCCATAACTTGTTGCAAGCACACTTAACACACTCAACTTAGTCAGCTGAATGGTGTGAGGAAATGAGGATGCTGCACACACACAACAAACACACACACATATACACACACGCACACGCACACACGCACACAAACACACACACACACACACACACACACACACACACACACACACACACACACACACACACACACACACACACACACAGCTGATAAAGCTTTGAATACTATGTTAAAAGGCACTCAAGCAGTGCTCATTTCCATGTGAGTGGTACTGATGCTCCAGGACTCTGTTGACTGTAATTTACAGCCATATTAAATCCATTAGACCAACATGTGTTTTCAGAAAAGTTGTACCCACAGACAAACTTTTCAGCGCCCTGTAGCCCCAAACCTCCAACACAGAGACACATGCTTCACATAGGCAGAATGTACAGATGAAGGTTGGGGAATGTGTGGCTGTGCGCGTGTTATACGAGAACCACAATAAAACAGCAGTGTATCACAATTATTTCAAGAGAAGATGTTGTTGGTCGAACTTTCAAAGCCTGTTTCACCAGTTTTACTTGTGGGGCACTGTGATTTTGTCTTCATTAAATTACTGGCAGTCAGTCAAAAATACAAACACGCAGACACAGACAGACAAAGTATGTACTCTATAAGACACTGTTGGGGAGCTAAATGTTGGTCATTACTGATGCACTGCAGACATTTGAGGAGGTATGTGTACACAAATGGGGTCATGGGTTTTCCATAAACATTAGTTTAAGGATTCCTCCCACAAAACTTGAATTTATATTTGCTTGTTTTGCCACGATTCTTCACTAATTTGGCATCAATGAAAGACATTGTAACCAAACGTGTATGAGTGCACAGAATTTCCTGGATTCTGGTGAAGTTTTTGCATCAATTTTGCTGAAAATGTGAATTTCAATAAAAATTGAAATTTAGACACTAGATGGAAACTCAAAATATAAAGGAATATGAAACAGGGAGGGTATCTGGGACTCATTACTGTTTTCCAATATGAATTTAATCATATTTAATATTAATACGGCACAATTTCCTCTATCATGTCTATATTCTACTTGGAGACCTCTTTAAAAGTGCATGTGACATCTATTCATTGAATTTAATTAATTTATAAAAGCCTTTGATAGCTTAATGCAGTGTTTCAGCAGGGTGTCTTTTCATGCTCAGACCATTTCACATTTGTGTCTGTGTTTCACTGTGATTATTAGGAATCATAGGCCAGTACTGAAATCCGACCCCAGCTGGAGCCGGTGTCGCAATTATGAATAACATTACAGTGGCATTTTTTTTCCCCAAATAAAAGTCCTCTACCTCTTTTATTGCTATAATATGTGCAATATGTTGCAAATACTGAAAGGGACACATCCTGCCTGCCTCCTTTCAAAAGCCATGCCACAGCAGGCAGTTATTGGGCCGGCTTCACACGATGAAATATTCTCTCAGTTCGTGCTCTAAAATCTGTGCATCATCTGTGCTGCAGCAAATGACCTGTGAAGGCGTTGCCCAATTCTAAATTTGCACAGACACAACTGTGCCAATAAGTACAACCTGTCAAACTTGTAAGAACCCCTCTCAAGAAATACAGCGAGAAACGACTCTTTTCTTTCAGCCACACAAGGAACAGATGTTGACACGCTCCTATGACACCTTTCATTGTAATTATTCTGTGTACACCGACAGTGCCATCACCTCACACAAGGGTCCGTTGCTACACCAGCCTAATTAGCAATTAACAGTCATATAGTCATGAAAACACTGTCTACTGGGATTCACGGAGAGGTATGGGCCATAAATAAGAACAGAAACAACTTATGACCAACAGGGAAGGATTAGTATGTTCTTCATAATGCCTACAGTGTCAAATGAGCAATAATTTGTACATGTGTGTATTTTATGACCATGACATGATTGTGCTGTTTGGTGTTGATAGAGAGGGATAGGCTGTACACTTCATCTCCCTGTCTTTGATGCAATTTTATTTTTGCCCTGAGGCCCAACACAATTAACACCCACTGCCTACTGGTAGGTTTTGTGTGTGTGTGTATTTGTTACTAAGTGTACAGATGCATGTTGTATGTACATGCATTAACTTGTCTGCTCCAGATACATAACTGGTTTTAATTTGTTCATTCGTTCAGGCAAGAATGACTGTTTCTCTGAGAAAATGTGTGTTTTGCTGTAATTATAGATGCACATACATATCTGTAAGAGGCATCACGAGGGAAATTTCCCTTTGATTGATTTTGATTTTAGTAATTTCCGTCTCCTAATTAATCGCTCTTCAGAAATTAATTTGTCAGTAAATGTAAAATAAATACGCAGTAAAACTGCCTTTCATGTGGCTCACTGAGACCAAGAATTAGGGCAAAACACAGACACACACACGCACAAACTCAATCCTTGTCACACAACATCTGTTAAAAGACATAAATCCCCCCAGATTGGTCACTCAAAAGCAAATCAATGGCATTTGGACATTTTGGAATGTATCAGTAAATCAGTTCAACTCCCTGAAACAAGAAACAATAAACCTTTCTTCAGAGGTAATAAAAGAGTAAAGCCTGTTCCATTAATTTATTGCCTCCCCCTGTGTGTGTGTGTGAGTGTGTAAATGAAATATGAGTGGATAATCACAGGCCAGGAATTCTTCCGGCAGTCCAGCAGGCAGGTTGGTATGCCGTGTGGAGGAATGAGGAACCTGGAAAGTCAAAACAATGCTCCATAATGGAATGAGGGGAATGAGTGTGCGCGGACACAAGGAGTTTTCTGGAAGAAGGCAGGACACAAGTGTGCGACAGTAAAAAAAAGGAGTGGCCAAGAAGTGGAGGAGTAAAGGAAGGAATGAAAAGGGGAAGTTGTTTTTTTTTTTGTAATCACACTGGAAAGAATATATTCACATAAATCCAGTTTTGAGGCATAGCTTAAATTTAGTGCAAGAGAAAAAAATGAAATCAACCTTGTCTTGAATGAACATGCTTTTCAGGAACTAAAATATGCAGAAGCACTCTGTTTAGGTGTTGTGCTTATTATGAAGCTCCAAAATCCCAGAATAGAGGAGGTTTACTAAAATAATCACCATTACTCTCCACCTTCTGCCTGCCTCAAACCTCAACCATCTCTGAGCCTCCTATGCCCCATCCAGAATCACTCTAAATCTGTGTAAATAAGGAAATGCTCCCATTTCGATGCACACCGCAGAAGAAAAGATGCATGAAAAGATGCATGAGCCCCGTAACACAATACAATTCAGAGGTGTGGAAATCTCCCCTCCTTAATCCAGAAATCAGTGCTGTGGAAAGAGGGATTTGGGGCTGTCACTACTAAGCTCCTTGTCCCTGGTGTATTATTGGAGCTGTGGCATGGAGGAGAAACACTGGGAGGATGATGCTGCAGCTCACTGCATTGTAAACAGGTTTTCAGTGCTTTGAAAAATAGGCATCTTGCCATAACAGAATTTTTCCTGGAGCGACGTGGGAAGAATGATGGCATCAACGGCTGTAGACGCTTATCTCTGTGCAGGTCTGGCTGCTGTGCGGCAATCTGTAGGTGAATATACAGTAAATGCTGGTGGCTGGTGCGGGAAAAGTAAGAGCGAGTGTGTGCAGAATGGAAATGAGTATAATTATTTAGTAGCAGTTTCACACATTTTATCATCTTTTTCAGGTGAAGAGCAGCAGAAAAATGATACGTGTCACCTGAGACACTCATTGTAAGGCAGCAGGATCTGCTGTTAATTAACTGAAAGATGCAGTGACAACATTTAGCAGTGTGAAGTGGTGCCTTAAACCCCATAGATTTAAAGCATTGTTCAAAACAAAATGCCTCTGTTCTGTTTTTGCACATGATTTTCTGGAAACCAGTGGTGCAGCAGAACTAAAGCAGAATAACAGAAGGAATAGTGATTGAGGAACTCTCGTATACAGGAGCAATGCATAAGACATGAGCTGTGTTAGAGAGGTGAGTGGGTCGCTGCTCCAACCCTGTGCTATTCATAGACCCTGCCGATAACAGGTTGACATCTATGGGAACGCAGCAGGCAGGGAGAGGAGGAGGAGGGGGGAGGGTGATAGACGAGAGACAAAGGAGGCGAGGGCGCAGCAGACTTCACCTGTGGAAAAGGAAGAAGGGAGGGTGTTTTAGCGGTGAATCAAAAAGGATAAAGCGGAGGATGAAGAGAAGGGAAGGCATCCTTCTGCCCACACGTACCTGCAGTGTACACAGGTTCACATCTGACTGCAGCTGACAGGAATTTAAAAAAGGGGGGATTGCCACACAAAGGGATGAATAAGGTGAAGAGGGAAAAAAGGAAAGTGGGGAGTTTCCACCCCAGCAAACATCCTGATGTCAAATGCATTTTGGTGGATTGTTGCAGGGAAAATATGGAGCAGCATCTCCTCCCGCTCTGTCTCTCTTTTATGTGTGCAAAGAAATATGTGAAGTGAGAAGCCAAGCTAAACACAAACATAGCAGAACGGCCTCATTCAGCAGGGGCAGCAGTCACATTGTCCTGGTGTGACTGACAACAATCGAGTCATATGCAAGCCCTGTGACAACACCCTATCACACACATTACCATGCTCGACTCTTTGAATTAAAGAGGTGATTGATGAGAGAAATAACATAAAAATCCTCATAATATATATGAATCTGTCCAATATTTAAAGCTCAACTTCTGTCTCACTGTCTGTCTTTCTTAAGTCTCTGTTCAGATCCATGAATTTTGAAGTCGAAGCACTGCACAGCAGTTTATTTTACAACTTTTTCACACAGAGCTACTGTCATGTCTGACCGTAATGTCAGTGTATTCAATACACCTGCTGGATGTAACTGGTTGAATCTAAATGTGAAATAACTATGAATATATGACAGTCAGGAACCGGCAGATTTGACATCAGCTGATTTTGCCACAGAGCCCTTCCATCACTAAGTGCAATCTCTCAATGTTCCTCCTCTCTGATTGGCTCCCTTAACAGCTTTACCCTGTATCACACTGTCCACGGCCTCCCCACTGAGGAGCTAAGCCAATGTAGAAAAGCCCATATGCCAGCGGAAATGGCCACCTCTAAATTAGCTGAACCAGCTGCATTCCTTGCCTAAAACAAAGCAGTTGCTGTTCACCATATTAAGGCGATCTTGCAACAGATACCAGCTCCATGCTGAAATGGACTCTAATCCCTCTTTTCATGCTGGTCTCTTGGTCTTCATCCAGTTGTCCAAGAATTTACTATTGAACTCCCTTGAGCGTATACACACTTTTTTTTCCTGGCCTTAATAATAGTGATCATGCGTTTTATAAATAACACATGTTTCATTAAATGCAAATCTCAAAGGGAACTATAAGGACAAAGCCATAGTGTAATTAAAAGCAGGTAGAACAACAGGGAAAAGCTAAATATGAAGCAGTGGGATAAGAATTAGTGGTTGGCTTTTCAGTAACTTCAAAATACTCTGATAATGGTTCTTTAAAATAAGTCCAAAAAATGATGTGACTTCAGGAAATACCTCCTCCAAAAGTCCAAACCTCCTGCGGTCCATGTTAGGACCCAGAGGCCATGCACTCAGCATGATGGTGTAACTAGGTAACTATTTTCCTCCATTTCTTCATGTTAACATCTGTCCAAAAAAGTTCAAATCTTATTCGCACTCTCCGTTTTCCTTTCCTTGCCCTTGTTCTCCCTCCTCCTCTCACTCCCAGTCTCCCTTACACTTTCCCTGCCTCAGCCTGCCCTGACCCAGACGTCTGTTCCCCGTCTGAGCTCCTGCCAGATTCCTGCAAGGGGAGGAATGTACAAGAGGGCCTTGCCGAGCCGCAATTAACATTTTGTCAGTGCTGCACCCACACCTATGCAGGGTGCTTAATGATGGCATATTCATGAAAAGCAAATATTTGCACAGAAAAGCTGTCTCCCAGCGACCACAGAGAGGATGGGGAAGATAACTGAAAGGAGCTTGCAGCACTACTTAAAAAAAAAAAAAAGGAAAGTGAGAAGGGGAGATAAAAAAGGAGAGCTGTGATAAATGGAGGGCTGCGCTTTAAAGAGACTGTTGGTAGAGGGAGGATACCCTGCAAGGAGTGTGTAGTGACAGGAGAAAACCCTCTCTGTAGGGGGATAGCAGCACATGCTGAGAGGGCACCAGCAACAGTGAGAAAAAAATATCCCGGCAATGTGAAGAGAGAGATGGAGAAAGCAGGACAAGACGGAGGAGGACGATAGGGAGAGAAGAGTGGGATCATTTGCAGATATAGAGAAGAAGAATAAATTCACATTTGACAAAAGACAGAGAGAGCAAGAGAAGATGATATACTGACAGTTTTCCAAGAGGAGCAGACTGCATGCCGTCCTCCATTTCCCCAAAGAACATCCCTCCCTACTGCTGCCCCCAGCCGGGAGTGCACACACACGCACAGACACACACATTCACATCCACATCCTGGCTGTGTGGTTGGGGGAGGGGTACACAGAGATGCAGGGAGTCGGGAAGAGATAGTGATGGAGATGGGAAGAGAGGAGTGGTGAGGAAAGATGAATGCATCAAGAAGAGGAGGAGTGAGAATACATTGCCTATAGAGGGAGAAGAGGGCGGAGAAGAGTGAGGAGGGGAAGGAGAGGAATATCAGAAAGGAAAACAAAAGAGGAAAAGAAAAATATTACACTTGGCATTGCTCCCTCCCTCTGTCTCTGTGTGTGTGTGTGTGTGTGTGTATGTGTGTGTGTGTGTGTCTCAACCTGCACTGCAATGTTGACACTATAAATCACCCACCTGACTCAGCATCCTACTTTCTGTCCATACACACACATCCAGACTCTCACACACCTCTCTATTTATCATCCCTGTTCTCCTGCCTGCTGCCACACACACACACACATTCCAACAAAATCCTCCTACAGAGTCAATAACACAGTACAAACAGTATACACACACACACACACACTACAACCCCTTGAAAACATATACCTAATTGCACCACCCCCTCATTCCAGGCACACACATGTGCACGTATATCTATGCATGCATGCACATGCACACACACACACACACACACACAGATAGAGAGAGAGAGAGTCCTAAACAAGACAGCTGGAGCTATCAAACCAAAGCCTGTGAGAGCCAGCCTTCTTCAGATGGATTTGAGATGTGGGCTTTACCGTATCATCTGCCAGCACGCTGCTGGGAATGAGACGTCACATTCATAACAGCCTACTGCCTTATAAGGCAATTATCTCTCTCTCTCTCCTCTCCCGCTCTCTTTCTACCCTTTGGTTGGGGGAGGGATGAGTGGTTTCAATTATGTGCGACAAAGACCAAATTAGGCACCTGGTATTTTCAATATGGCCTCTTTCTCTGCATTAAGCTGATAGGATGTGGTTTTGATGGGGAGGTGATGTGGTTGTATGCACAGTCTTCTGGATAAACACAGGGAGTTGTTTGCACAGTGATAAACAAACTACATTAACATTTAGAAATCACCAGGAGGGAAAAACTGACATTCCAACGCTGCATCATCTTGCAGAAAATGACTAACAATGAAAAGAGAAACTCTGAATCAGATGTTCTTTTCTTCTTATCTAGGACAGCAAACACTCCACAGCACTGTGCACATTCCATTATGTTGGCCATACAAAGGCCCAGCAGCGGGCCGTGATCGATCCACCCACAGCGGCTCTGAGGGCACATTGAGACTTTACTCTCATTGACTACTTCACAATCAATAGGAGCTGATTACTGGCTGGAGAAACTGGCTGGGGGATCTGACGCTGCTATACTAGTGCAACTGTGCACTCAGTTTTCACACACGCAAACCACAATGAAAACACAAGCAATACAAATGCAACCAGTAGCGGCTGTAAACCATTTGCTTTCACAGGTAACACGTTGTACACATGCAAATTGTCACTGAAGAGTAGAAAATCTCTCTAATGAGGGATGGCAGGTTACAGGTGAATAGAAGCTGCAGGCTGCTGGCTGTCTGACTGTACACCCAGCAAAAAAAGGCCCGCGGGATGTGGATTTCACTGAATGTTTGAATGAAGTTTTAATTTAAATGTCATTTTCCTCAATTTAGTTCAGCACCATTCACCCGTAAAGCCAACCATTATCTGCTGACACCATATTTGAACACCCCAAGTCAAGAATGGAAAAATCTACACTTCATTGTCTATGAGTGTGCACTCAACCATCCCCTTTTTTCCATCTCCATGTATGGTGCTGCTGTGGAGCTGTCAGGGGACCGGTGTGGCTTGCTGTTCCTCTGGGTCGCTGCACCTCACAGGCAGTTCACCGTCTGCACGGCTCTAATCCACTGAGCTGCTAAGGAAATAGTGCTGACGGTGCCCTTTTCTGCCGACTATCCCCTAATCCAACTGGCTACGAGTCTGGGAGAATAATCCTGGATTAGGAATTTCTCCCCATGGAGCAACTATGGGGGCCCTCATGGGGGCCCCGTCACAGTCAGCTGTGCCTGAGGCGCTGCGCCTTTCACATTGTAAGAGTGCACAACAGCCAATCCAAAAACAGGCAAACAGTGTCTGATTAGGATTGAATTGCATCAGACCTTGCCTTGTTGCCCTGAGGGGAGCTGCGGCGCTTACTGGAGATGAATAATGGTAAAGAGGGATCATGTTGGAAAGGCCTTGTGATGTTACAAGTGCTTTTCATTTGAGATGACAAAGATTTGGATTCAAGAATGGGAGGGAACTTAGCCCCCAACGAAGCACTTTGTTAGCACAGGATACACTCTAATTGAAGCATTGTTGGAAATGACAGCTATTGTCTTAATGAGAACCCTGATGTGTGTGTGCGGGTGGGTCATGTGTGTGTGTGTGTGTGTTTGTTTGTGTGCTCCCACTTCCTTTAAGCAAGTCTTCTCAAGAGAGCAGAAGGACAGTTTTCACAGACACGTGCAGTGGTGTCGATTTGAAAAGCTAAGAAGAACTGCATTGTCTTTAAATGAATCAAAAAGACTTGAAAAAAGTCAGAATTATGACCCGTGACATGAACATATTTCAGCCTGTAGTCAGAGTAAAAACAAACGTTGAGGTTTCACAGATTACACACATAAAGATGAAATGTTCAAAGTTCACTTTGACCACATAAAGATCAAACTATCTGCTGAGAAACCAGAGACTGACCAATAATTCATGTTACGCTGAGACTGATCCAACATAAGACAGAAGCCAGCATCCTCTGACCAAGGTGAGGTGCGTCAGAACGACAGGCTTGTTGGAGGGAAAAGTGGAATGGTGTCCACACGACATCCACCAGACAAATGGAAGGGGGAGATGTATATGAAATTACAGGAGAGTTTCAATCTCTTTAAATTGATCAGCAATTAAAGTGAAAGGTGATTTTCATCATGCTGTATATTGAAATCAATGTCTGGGTGCCGAGCACAGATATGATACTATCTGAAGGAGAATTTTTTTCTGCAGGTCAATACAGAATTTGTATCGCAGACACCATATTAAAAAATTGATCCAGAGAAGACCCCAAAGCTAAAAGTCAGCATATAGAGTATTATTAGCTCAGCAAACCAATCAGTAACCAACCTGCTCTTTGATCTTTGCACATGATGTCTTTCCTCAGCTAACAATCACAAGTTTATTTACCTGCATGGTCGCCCAAGAGAGACGGGAGCTTGCGTCAGTGCACATATCCCACGGCCCCAGTGAAGCACAACGGGGGACAGCAGGAGGAGTTAATGCTCCCAGAGCGTGTGGACACATCATGGCAACATCGCTAATGGTTGTCAAGATGACTTACAGCTCAAAATTTTGAAAATTCAGTGGAAATGGGTCATCGTAATGACAGAGAAAAGGGATTTATCCTCTATAACACTACTGAACATTGTAAACTTCAAATGACAGTCTTGTTTTTGCTGGCTCTAACAGCGTGGTGCTATTTTATATTTGTACTGTCAATAAATCCTATTGAAAGGTGAAAACCAACAACATAGAAAAAATCTTTAGAAATTTCTGATAAATATATAGTATATTTAGAAGTTTATAGTATTTTAACTGTTTAGTTCTTTTACATTTTTTTTAGCTCTTTATTTTATATTTCATACAAACTAATATTTCCTCCACTATAAATTTCAGCAAACGTTAATTATATATATATCATATCATATATGTATCAGGCCTCAGATGCACTTTTGATTGGATTTATCGACAATAACACAAATTAGAATATCAAAAAATTCTTTAAATATGAAGAGCACTGTGTTGGTAACTTTGATTTCATTTCCTCCTGTATAAAATGTTTGCATTTATTTTTTTGGCAGAAATATAAAACTCCAAACAAATGAAAAAAAAAAGCTATAATGAATGCAAAATTGTATCTTCACTTCCTCTCTCACTCTGCCTCAACCAGAAAATGCAAACACACACAAACAGGAAGATCAATAGGGCAAGGATGGGGATCTGAAGTATACCCTCAATAATACAGATGTGTTTGCATTCATAAGCACCCTTGCTGTGTGAGTGTGTGTGTGTCAAACTAGCACGATGTAAATCAATTGCAAAGTTAATGCGCCACATACCACGCTCCCCAATCCACCATAACACCTGTGACATATCTCAGAAGCATTCAATAGGGCAAAGACTCCACTACAAACCGAGAGCTCTAAAATACACAGCAAGTCATAACATATATCTTCACCCCTGTCACCCTCAGTCCTCTGACTACCAGCACCCAGCCTGCTACCGTTTGCCTGCAGCTATTCTGAGAAATGCCTCATTTTCATTTCAATCTTCTGTACAATGTCGTGCACGGCTGCCGTAGGCCGACTCCTTCACCTAAACACCATTAACAGTTGAATAGAGCAGAGATGAGATGGGCGTGAAAGAGCAGCTATTGTTGTGATAAGAGGCAAAGTCAATCTATTTGCATTCAAGGGGGAAAAGACATCTGTTTTTCTGTGTCTTCATAAAGGAATCGATCGAAGAGAGAGGAGGATACAAGTGGCTGTATCCTTCACCCTCAAAGAAGCGTTTTGTGCATGTCATCAGTCAAACGCCATCACTTAGCATATCTAGAGACATCAGCAGGTACAAGCAATTCACATGCAGACTATGGTATTCTTTCAAGGTCTCCTCTTTTCTCAATGCATTCAACTGAAAATTGTAGCTGAATCTGGCGGACCATATTGAAGAAGAGGTGTAGAACTTACGAAAATCTCAATAATTCAGAAACCTGATTTTTTCCAAATTAGCTGTAATGGGTGTGGTTTTTATCGGTATAAAGGTCTGAGTGCATTCAGTAGGAGAGAACTCCACATTTCTCACCATTAATCCTTCATGGCAAACAATCACACCATTCCAACTCCAGGTGTCCTCTAAAAATTTGATGTGACTGGACTCATTCTCTCAGACCAATGTAATTGTTTCAATTTCTCTTTTAGCTTAATGTAGACCATTGTGTCACGGGGATTTGAAAATTGTCATGTAAAGAATTACAGCAAAAAGTGGATGTTTTTGGAAAAAATCAGTACAAAGGAAATTTGCATATACCTGTGAGTTTATCTATACCAGCAATAAACACCAAAGTTCCAACAGCAATGCTGCATGAGCCTGACCTCATTTCTGTTATCAGACACTGTGATGGACCAGCCAGCTGACTGTATCCCTGGAAGGCCCATTAACACCTCCGGAGGACAGAGCCCAGCCCCCTCCATAAACAGCCCAGCCGGAGGTCCATCCTAATGGGCTGAACTCATTCCCAGCCTAGCCTGTTCCAGGTGTGGAAGCTGAGCCCTGTAATTGAAAATTAGAGGGCAATAACCCTGCGTTCGATGCAGGCCTCACAACAGGAGAACAGCCAGGCCCCCACACTGTCACTCAGTCAGAGGCAAGGGAAAGGAGAGAGGTGAGGGAGGGGCTAATGCATTCAAGGTGGCGGTGGGGGTTGAGGAGAGAAAGGTGCCTTCTTCAAAGCAATAACACATGTGCATACAGGCAGGTTTTCCCATGAAGCACATTCAAAGGCCAATAAAGGAGACAAAGCGTATTTGAGTACAAGCTTCCAGAGAACAGGAGTGCTTTGCATAGGCTACGGACTGTAAGGCGTACGCTAGCCACCAGTGTGAGGTTGTAACAGCCCAAGGACCACAGGTTGGGCACAACTTTGCACACAGAAATCGTTAAACCACAGATCTTATCAATCCTTATGATGCACTAATCTAATGCTATGCAAAGAGCCGCAAATGAGCATTGCAGCACTCAGGCAGACTTTACAGCAGGGTGATGCACTGCACTGTCATTCACATATACAGTCATTTTGTTTTTCTTCTGTGTATGAAATCTGCATTACTCACTCATGTGCTGCAAGGAGCCCAAGATGTGAGTAATGAGAAGTGACTTTTTATTCATTTATGTATTTATTTTCATTTTCCCTTTATCTTGTTTTCTGCTATACAAATGCATTAGCCCTCAGAGAAGCTATCAATCAGGGGCTAATGGGTTGTAATTGCAGGCAGGCAGGTCCCAACATCAGAGGCGATGGGGTCTCTGGATAGCAGAATAATCACACGAACAGCAGAGAATTGCTTGCAATGGACTGGTTCCCTGGGGTAAAGGTTAAGGTAATTTCCAACTCATTTTCCTTTTGAAACCCATTAAACTCATCCCAGCAATGTCTTGCATTAATCAACATGGTTAATATAGTGATGGGTTAAAAGAGAAAGACAGGGAGAAGTGAGAGGGAGTGTCAGACGTCAATGGGGTTGAAACAACTCCCATCGACTCCGTCACTGGTCTCTGTAGAAGTCTGTTGAGCCAAGAAATACACTCATTATGTGCTTGCGTCTTCTAGGGAAAATGGTTGAATTTTTGTTTTCCTGGAACTTTTCTGAGTGGCTAAAATGAAAATACCTGCCCTGCCAGAGCCATCCACCACAGATGGCTGTCAGCCCGAGTCTTTCCTTTCTTGTGCAGGGGAAAAAAACCACCTGACAATGGTGTCTGATGCTATCTCTCCACAGCTGTCCCTGACAATCAGTTGCTCACTGGCAAATGCCTGAGCCATCACACACACACTTGTCGAACAGCCACAACAAGCAGCAGAGGCTGATAAGACCATACTAGATCGTTTAGGGTTAAACTCTGGGAAACGCGCTGCCTCTGCTGCCTTGTCTCACGGGAGACAATTGTATTGTTTGTCAGAAAGCTGCAAAGGAAATCCCCTGTGGGGCAGAATTCACACCTCATCCTTAAGATCTTTGTAGAGTTTAAAAAAGGTGATGTAAAAACATATTTTTTCATATCTCTGTGGACGAACATTTGAAAATATAATTTTTGATATTTGTCAAATTTAGTTTTGCATGCGACTCTAACTAATAATATCTAAGGGACTGTATGGTTGCCCTGTTTTCTTTACACATTCTTTCAGAAGCCAAGAGCCCAAAACCTACACAAGGCTGGCAAATTAGTCGCTTTGCAAGTGAAACCAGTCTATTTCCACAAGCAGAAGTGAGCACAGCTGCAGACAGAAATACTACTGATGAAAATCTTTTCAGAAATGTATGGCACACGTGTATGGGTTTGCAACGGTACACAGTTTTCCTGGTATGGCTGTGAAGGCTTTAAGAACAGTGTGAGGCATAACATGTCGATGGATAAGATAGGAAGATCTTTTTTTCTGTAACTGCTTAAATCTTGGGGCTGCATAGGGGTTAGCACTGTTGCCCCACAACAAGAAGGTCGCGGGTTCGGTTCCCAGGCCTGGGGCCTTTCTGTGAAACAAGCAGCAGCACTCCACCCTTCTAACCCCCAAACTGAAAAGACAACCAAATGACTAGAAACATAGCAACCGCTTCATGATATTGTTACATCTCTTCTTGTCATCTACCATCACTTTGTGGGAATTCTGATCGCCCTTTTATTTATTTATGTATTTTACTTATTGCTCACCCTTGTGATTGGTCTGTTCATCTTTGTGTTCTTTTGTTTGTTTGTTTGTTTTTTTTTTAAATCTCTTTCAAACAAGGCACATTTATTCAGTGATTTCAGTCAGGTCTTTGTGTGCAGTAGATTCTTTCAGTAATATATCCATATGTGACTGATCTGTAATATCCAAATAAAAGGGGCAATTAATAATAATATCAGGTTTTAAAGCAGTAATAACCAATTAGATGATACTGTCATTACTGACATCACTGTGATAAGACTTGACTAAATGTTAATTCTTCAGAGACATTAGACAAGAGAGAAACTAACATAATAGCAGTGAATATGAAAGGGAAGAAAACTAATTACTATAAAGTAACAATGAACCCTTATGGATTAATATTATTACTGTATTGTCTATATCAGAGGAATTAATGAAAAAAAATAAATAAATAAAGGGAGATCTTATCTCAATTAGATGAGCAAATGTGTTAGACAAATAATCTTTCTTTAATATTAACTTAATTTTATGATTTACCTTTGGTAAGCATCTTTCTCTGTTAAAAAAATACAATAAATCCAGACTCTATTCTATTACATCAGCAGTGTTTAATGACAAAACGTATTGTTTGATGGTATAGTAAAACATTTTGTAGAGACCTTTCATGAAAGTATGAGATTGTATTTTAATTTTTTTAATATGAAGAATAAGAATAGGCTCTTTTTTTCTGATGTGTACAGTCATATCAACATAGAGTTAAACAGCAACATCGTACATTCAGTGTTAACTAGTCACAACCCCTTTAAATAGGAGTAGCCATTAATTAAGCTTGTGACGTACAGTGCCTGTGCAGAAAATGTGTGTTGTTTTTCTTTTTTTGAAGACTTTAATAAATCAATCATCATAGAGGCACACAACCACACACATACACACACTCACCCACACATAGGGATTTTCATTATCCCATCGTGCATCTCTAACTTAGCTCATTTCGATGCAATCTTCAAAACTCTGCAGGCATTTCCAGCGAGCAGCTGCACATGATAAGTAAGAAGGAAAAGGAGCAGTTATGAATGTCGTTTGCAGAGACCACTTGCTGAGTGAGAGTGGAGGAGACCAAATGAGAGAGAGAGAGAGAGAGAGAGAGAGAGAGAGAGAGAGCAGGAGAGACGGCAGACTGAAGGTCTTATTGTTACATTTTAGCACCAAATGTCTTCACCCCCAAGGAGTGTCATTCAACAACTCTCAGGAGAAAGCCTGTGTGAGTGCCATCTTTACGCCTGGGACTTGCAAGATGCAGAACACTCCGTATCATTGTATGAAGCCCAAATCATCCCTTTCCTCTTTGTCTCTCTTGGGTTATTTTCTCTAAAGAGTTAGAAAAAAAAATGTCATTCTTTGCTCTCCCTGTTTCTCCACATGATGACTGCTATAATTAAAGAGACTGGTCAGAGGGGAGGCCTTCTATGGCTGTTCTCCAACTCATTACCAGATGTTTAGAGGTCACTCCAGTTTAAACACAAACGCACACACACACAGCCATGCATGCATCGAAGAGTTTCACGCTGTTGTAGTCAAGTAAGAAGAAACAAAAAACAGATACATTCATGTGGACTGATTCTTAGTGTTGATAGTGTCTTATCATTCAATTTTCAGGTGAAAGTGGACAGGATGTTGAAGTGGGGGGGGGGGGCCAACACTGTTAACATCCTTGCCTAAACATGATCAATAGAGGAGACAAAACCTTCATAACACAGATGGCCATCATTTTCTCTGTCAAGTTAAAACACGATCTAGGCGTTCTTTGGCAGACAGTGCACCAATATCTGACAAATCCCTCAGACAGGAAACTCATTTTATACCTTATGATGTTTATGTGTAAATGTCAAAGCTCCTCTTGCTTGACAAGTAACGTGAGCATCTGTTTTTGACTTTATCAGAAGGAAACATATGGCTACCTTCCTCCTCTTTGTTGGGAAACAACATTTAGATACTCAGATATGATGAGAATGTTCTTTACCACAGCCTGATGAGGAAATATGCCAAGCCCTATCACGATGTGAGTGTTTGTCATGTAAACACATTCTTATCTCTGTCTGAGGCTTATGTGTTTTCCAACAAACATACTGTGCCCTTTATATGGAAAGAATCATTCATGCAAGGATATAATATTGCTAAATATTCATGTCACTTCTGATATAAACGCAGACATTCACTTGGAAAATTAAATGAAACATAAATTAAATGTACCAGTCATTTGTTATAATCCTATTTCTGGGGTAACCTTTCTTTATGAACAGCAAGGGTTTGATTTTCCTGTTAAAATGTCCTGTTCAGACTTGAGATATGCACATATAATTTTATATTCACATAAATATGCCATTGTGGGAAAAAAGAAACATTTTTAAAAGTTTTCTTTCAAGTCTTGTGAATGAAGCTCTAGTTTCATTTGACCCGTGGTCAGAGACAGACAGAATTCAGGCTGGTTGCCTCAGACCCTGATGTGACCCCAGCCCACAAAGCCCATGGAAGTATGCCAAGCCAGCAGCAGATGAAAACCTGAAGTAGCTCCAGACCAACACAGTGGCTGGTGATTGTCTGTTCTGCTCAAAGCGGAGAGCAGCTTTTTGACCTCCAGCCTGTCCAACATAAAACCATCATTGCAGACGTGTGATACTGAACATCGCAAATAACATTCTGGTAAGGCAGTGTTCCACAGCGCCCCATATTTAAGGATCAAGTGCCAAAAGTCTTCATTAAGACAGTGGAACAAGAAGCAAGGACTGTGGAGAGGAGTCAGAGGGCAGCAAACAGTTCAGGAATCCAGCAGCTGGATCCAAACCATTGCTGTACTGACAATAACCAATACCAGCAGAAGCTCCCCATCACCTCCACCTCAGGACTGTTTCCGGAAGGTGAAAATATCCCGTGTTTTGGATCCTTTCTTCCCCTCAGGTGGAGGCGTGGGGGTGGGATTTGGTGAAGACAAAGGTGTGCATGACGGGGAGGGCGAGGAGGGCTGAGGGGTGGAAGTGCCTCCATAGGGGCAGCTCTGTGAGTCTGGATGTTCACCTGAACACTCCACTGTGGGGATGTAACGGCTGTCCCACATCCCTGGACCACACAGTTTACAAAGGTCATGTAGGCTGCATGGGATCCTGGGTAGGAGGCGGAACTGGTAGAGAAGGCTGCGGGCCTGGGAGAGCAGGACGAAAGTGGCAGGATGAACTTAAACACCTAAATTCAGAAGAGTGAAAGGAGCTTCGGACTGACAAGAAACAAGTTAACTGGAGATCAGATTAACTGGAATAGAGCATTAAAATACATCGATATCCTTGACTTCCAGCTACAAGACAACAGCACGCTACCAAGGTCAGCATCGCATTGTGAGTGACCTAAAGCTAAGAAGCTGCCCTCCCCGATTCTGAAACATTGGATGGAAAATCTCAGGCAAAAACAACAGGAGTTATGTGTTCTGCATGCTAACAAGAACTCACTGCCTGTGGTTGCGGCAGTACTAACATAACATCCATAAACATGAGGAAGGAGGCACAGACACAGATGCAGATCATAAATCCTCTGCATGGCATGGCAGCATCATTTAGCACTTCAAGGCCTCTGTGGGCAAGTTATGGTATATTAGATTTGCTTTGCTGCACCATTTAACAGGGATACTTGATGTAAACACAACATTAATTTCAATAAAATGTAAAGCATTAATTTATTATTTTAATAATTTAAGATGCATAGATGACAGTGCAATTTGAATCTAGAGAAGTGTAAAAAAAATGTAAAAAAAAAAAAAAAAAAAATCACTTTGATACCTTGCGTAGCACCAGTTCTCCATTCATGTGCATTGAGAGGTTGCTGAAGTGGAGCAACATTTGGTCAGTTGCGAGCTGCTGATCTGTCACATCTTCCCCATAGAGAACTATGATGGCCACACACAGGAACAGGTGGAAGTAGTCCGTCTATAAAGAGAAGGAAACGGCAGTAGTGAAGAGTTCAACATTTGAAGAAAAATGCGGGCTGATCTGAAAATGATCATATTTTTGGGGCCTACGACACAGTCTCATCTCTCTGTGTTTAGTCATGCCCTTGCTGGAGGGAATAGTAAGAAGGTTACACAGAACAAAGAGAGACACAAATAGATACATACAGAATTCAAATTAACATTGAAATCCAGTTCAAGGAAAATACAAGTGAGACAGACTGGTCTGACAAAGAGAGGTAAAGGCTGGATGAGTAGGCCTTCACCATCTGATATTGTACACACACGATCTTCAGGTACCCCTTATTGTCTTAGTTGTGAACTCAAACCATCCATCCACCCTTTTTCTCTCTTTGTCTCTTTAAAGATATCAGTACTGTTCACCTCCCATCACTTGTTATGAGTTGTCAGAAAATAAGATGTTTCTATTTTTATTGTATAACTATGAATTTCATCAATGTTTCATTCATTGTAGCTATTCTAAAAGTAACCTACAGCAGTCAGGAACAGTATTGTGATCCAATATTACTTGATGCCCTACTTTCAAAGAAAAATCTTACGTTAATCAAAATTCTTTTTTTTGGTATATCAGGTACATGACATTTAACTGCCTTATCTGAGGTTTCACTCTGCTATCTTCTCCCTCACCACCTGTAGCTGTGGCTGGGAACGTCTAGCAGAGAGTCTGAACAGATGGCGTGACAGAAAGATGGATATTTGACCCCACCTCAGTGAGGAGAGGTGCTAAGCTTTGTTTCCTGGCAGTGAACATGGCAGATACAAGTTCACCAGAACCTCTGACAGCACTGCGTGGAGGGGGTCTGGGGGTTTATTCATATTGATAGTTTGTGTATTGATTTGCATTTGCAATAAAGATTTATGAGTAAATAAAGCACAGAAATTTACATAATTGGAGAAGATTACATCTGAATGGGGGATTTAATGATATATTAAATCTTTATTGAAAAGAAAAATCGGATCTATGCGCTGTTAAATTAAAACCTTAAAACTCCTTCAACGCTATGAAAAAGTAACATGACATTTTAAATGCATTTAGCAGGATTACAACAGTCT
The DNA here is from genome assembly GCA_034769265.1 of Remorina albescens. NCBI lineage: Eukaryota > Metazoa > Chordata > Actinopteri > Carangiformes > Echeneidae > Remorina > Remorina albescens. The sequence goes on from CM068493.1 coordinate 7,629,421, forward strand.
GTGGTGGCAGGCTTTAAAAGAGTAACACTGTCTCTTTCTGCAGGCGCCGTGAAAAATCATCAATCAAGTCCTGCAGTGAAGCTGAATATCAACAATCGCACACTCTCATATATGCAAAGTTTTTGTTTTTTTTTTTTTTTACAAACTCATATATGCATAGGAGCTGGAGGACTTTGCCTGACCTGGTAGTGTGCCCAGCAGGCCTCCCACATGCGCAAAGCCTCGGTGTCAGGGAACTCTCGCTTGAAGCAGAGCAGAATCCAGCGGTGGCAGAAGAGCAGCTGGAGGCCGTCCTCCCCGAGTCTAGTCAGGTGCTGGTGGAAGCGGGGCAGCATGAGACGCAGCAGCTCCCGCAGGTACATCTGTACGGGGACAGGAAGGGTAAACGCCATCTTACAAACAAAATCAAACATTTCCCAGTGATATTTTAGTAATCTTAGGCTGGAATTTTGCTTGTGCAATTTCACCCGATGACAATGACAGGATGGGCAGCAGTATTAAAAGCCTTAAAGAGGAATTAATTATAAGATACTTTGGTAGATCACCTGTGGTAGTGTTGAATACCAAAGTTTGGAATGAAAAATATCCAAATGGAGATTGTTGTTAGACAGCTTCTCTCTTGGATCACATTCATAAAGGTGCACTTGCTTGTACATGTGAAATAAAGAGCGTACAAAAGTATTTGTGCGATATTATTCAATCCCTGTTTTTAACAGTGATTTATGTGTGAGGTGGATGTAACAGTCAGTGTCAGAAGGTGACTGCGTGTCACATTTTCACATTGTCATAATTCCATGTTTTCTCCACACTCATGATAGAACCTAGTATTTGCTGTAAACCACACTGACACACACAAACATCCTACCAGCTGCCTCTCCATGTCCTCATCCCGTGGTGAGCTGATGAAGATGGTGTTCTCCATGAGGCCAACAAAGCACCAGAAAGTGTCGCTTTCATCTTGGATCTCGGTGAGCAGTGGGGCCACCAGGTCCGACATGCCCTGGCAGTAGCCCATGTCTGGATTAAACACTGCATAGTTGAGCAGAATGCGCCTGCGACAAGAGGCATGGACATCTTAGTGCTGAAGTTATATCTCAGTATACGGGTCGACATTAGAATCTAAACATTTTGTTTGGTGGCTTGTTTTGACAGTCTCTTATAAAGACAAACCACCGAAAAGTATCTGAACGATCCAACATGTGTTTCAGCATTGCTAGCAATGCCCAGAAATACATGACAAGCCCTGCTTAGTGGTTGCTATGCCAACTGCTGTGGTAACCAGGGAGATAATTAATGATCTTACTTTTTTTTCCTTGTTTTCTACATGGATACTACTTTGAAGAAACTTCCCTGCCAGTCTTCATGCATTAGTAAGTGTTGTACAAACAAAGGGAAAACCCTGAGGAGGCTTTTTTTGTTTTAGTGACATATTCTCAAAGAAGGAAATGAATAAGAGTTTTTTTAGGGAAGCACAGTTTCCAGTGGTAGAAATGATGTGAGGATGTGAGTGTCTTCATTTCAAATGAACACTTAAACTCAAAATCCCAAAGGATCTTATCAGTCACATATCAATACAGTAGATATGAGATAACAGAGAAAGGATGAGCTCACTGCTCTGGATGTGGAAGTGTGCAGCACTGGCATTACCCCCCCAGACACAGCATAAGATGTAATACCTAGACAAATACCAGGAGCTTCAATAAGAGTCACTAAACTAATATGCTATTTAAATCCTCCTGCTCCTCGTTTAGAAAGCCATTAGCTCTGAGTATGCATCAAAAGTGCTCAGATGGCTTAGTCAGAGTCAATAAAGCATGAAACTCATTTACGGCTCCCCCAGAGTTCAGAATATGAAATGAATAGGTATGCCTGTGTGATGAGCTAAGGAGTAGGGATGATAAGGACGGTTTGAGAGAAGGTAGCCGAAACAGAGAATGAGAGAGATAGAGATCAAGAGTGGGGAGAAAATAAGAATGAAGGAGAAGACTGAGATGCGAGTCTAACCTCATGATCTCCACATTGGGGTTATTCTCTCCTCTGAAAAAGTTGTTGCTACGGTCTGTTCTCACCACATCTTTGTCCACCGTGAACTGGACCTTTCTCCAGAACTCACTGTGCTCCTCTGGGCTCATGGACAGTCTGTAGAGTCACCACAAGTGCAAGAAAGTTACAGAAAAGTTGACTGGTTTGGTTATGAAAGAATAAAAAGAAAAAGTATGTTTAAGAAAGTTTTTACAGCACCGTCTCTAAGGAACAGCCAGGTAATTAGGGTAAGAAAATAATCTTTACCTTAAATGTTACTCTGGTGTAAAAAACTAATACTTAGCTGCAAACTAAGTAACAAATGTGGGGGTAGATAAGCAACAGACTGAGGGGGTATTTTACCAAAGCACTCCATTGAGGATAATACCAAAACCATAAAACCCCCGACCATCCCTCTAAATGTTAGGGACTATATTAGCAATGTACTCCGTGTATTGCACTAATGTACTCGAGTCCTAACAAGCAGAGGGGATTTAATTAACATTGTTTGTTTTCCATGTTGCCCCACCAGGAATAATGAGAGCACACCTGATGCAATGCCATGCAACTGTTTAGTTTCAGTACCGTGTGTTTGTGTCGTTGCACCCTCCCAGCCACCTTTCTATTGTTCTCTCTCTAGAGGACACTACTCGTGAGTTTAGTGCATGATTTCAACACTTTATATTTCTCCGGCTGGTAGGGTTAAGCTAAAGTATTGATGTGTTTATATGGGTTAATAAATAGGAACATCATCATTTTATAAACAACCACTGACTAATGGCTGATTTTCATTCAACCTTTTTCATGTGTATCTAAAGGAAAATGGGTGCAGACCAGCACCATTAGTAGCCTAAGCTTGTTTGCAATGTTCACCCTGTGTTTGGCCCTTAAAAAGAACAAAAATTAACATGGAAACACAAGGCAGGTCAATAGTACAACAGAATTAACATGAAATTCGGTAACAAGCACCAGACCATCCACATGACTGATCCACTTTAAAAATTGTTTCAGCTTAAGTTCAAATGGATCCCATTTATGATGCCCTCTGGGCCGAGTTAAGACTCAGATGTATTACTTTCTAGCCAAGTAATGACAAGACAAACAGATTAACTAAACCTGACACAATTACACTGATGATAACTGATCAGCAGTTATTTTATCACTGGTAAATGGCTTAAGGCTTCTTTTTTTTTTTTGAACATCTCCAAAGGACTGCATAATGAGCATCTTTGGGGTTTGGACAATTGGTGAAACAAAAGATACTAACTTGAACATCTTGAGACTGAGTTAACATTTTTCAAGCTGAACATTAGAAAAAGATGTATAAATGAACAAAGACCATATTACTAACGGCAAGAAGTGAACTTCCACTTCTCTTACAAAAATCAAAACCAGAAATGGAACTGTTTGGAATTTACATCAACAACTGAATATGAGCACTTTCTGTTCAGGCCAGTTACGGAGGATATTTCCTTGGGTCAAGCATGCAGTGTGTTACACAAGCGTTTCAAAATATATTGCAAATAAAGACTTGACTCACATTAAACCATAAATATAATCATCAGTGTTTCAGTGCAAAAAATATTCCAGCAAAATGGAAATGCTCACTGCATTACCTGGACACTCAATTATGCAACTAAATCTGCGCTTTTTAATACTATCAGTGAGCATAAAAAGTCTGTTTACTTGCTACAGCTGCACTACTTCCCTTTCTCACTACTCAGTTATTATAGCTAAGGGAATAACAGAGGGTTAGGAGACAGGGGCAAACCTACAGAGAAGTACCTTTGCTTCTAATGATCAACCGGTGGCCCTGGAGGCTGCTCTGTAGTCAAATGGTCTTAAAAAGAAATCCATATAAGAGTCAGAACAAGGGCTCTAATTACCTGACTTCAATGAGAGCTTCTGATCTACTCAAAATGTTAATAGGCCATACAGATGAAACTGGCCCAATTATAATATTCATTACAGGCAGAGCAGCACGTGTGAAAATATGTGCACACTCTCCCTTTGGATGGTAGGGTGAAAACAAATAAAGATTGGCGGATGTGCTTTTGTGTGTGTGACGTGTGCGCATGTGCTTGTCCGTGCGTACTAGAGGTGTGTTTGATGAGAGAGCATGATCTGATAAGCGCTGACAGGTTTCTTCTCCAGAGACCTTTTATTTCACACCCGGCACCTCCCCTTAACACTTCCCTGATTGTGCCTATTGATTGCTCAGTGCCTGCGATGAAAAGCCACAACAGGCTCACATATGGTTTAATGTTTGACTGACTGAGCATTTGGCAACCAATACTGCAGCCATGCGATAGTTCACCTGCTGTTCCACAGTGTCAAGAATACTGCTGTCTCTTAGTCAGATATTTTTAAATGAATTGATTTCCATTACGTGAGAATAACTTATTGCGTGTCACTCTTTTTTTGGTGGTACAGATCATCAGCACATAGGAAATCCCCATATCTCTAAACAGCAAAAAACCTTCTCTGCTGGATGTCTTGATAGTGGCTGCGTTTCTGCAGTCTCCAGGCCTCCCTCTCCTGGGAGGTAGAGTCATAGCTGTAGTAGTGCAGCAGAAATGGCCACACCTCACCACGGATTGAAGGGTCAATACCACCAAAGAAGATGGCCTGGTGATAAGTGGGACGTGAAAAGCACAATGTGAACAAATGTAGCATTCTTGAACATAGAGCACTCAATTAGGGACCACTTCAAGATAACTGCGAGAATATATCATATGCAAACAACACGTCCATGTGCAGTGGAGATGACACTGAGTACACTCAGCTATCAACTTACCAAACAATAGCAGAGATATTATTGCATGAATATTGCAAAAATGCTGCATGTCCAGCAAAAAGCAGCACAGCTCTGTCTCTGTATATGTGTGTTTAAGGAGGAAATGTGTTGGTCCCAGCTAAACTGCCACCGAGTCATTTCAGTAAGATTGTGAACTTTCAACTGAGTCAATCCCAGAGCACTAAAGTGACTCACGGGGGACTAGCCATGACCAGCCCTCTAATTATTTTTTAGAGTGGAGCTGCTGATGAAAACTGAAAGTTACACAATGTGGAGTTCACTTTCAGAATGACTTTCGGTGTGTGGGACTGAGGAAAATACAAGATAATGTGAAGCTCTGTGGTACAGCTAACTGCAGGAGAAACCACCATGCAGGCAGACACATTTATCTTAGTTACTGATCCCACAGTATTTTAAATCCAACCTCACAGACATACCTTGCGCAACTTGTACTCCTCCTCTACCTGGCCAGTTTGGTTGAGGTGACGTAGCCAGGTAGTCACGTCCAGCCTGCGATAAAGCCTTTCCTCTGGGTGGGTCTCTGCTGATGGCAGGGTGGGCCTCTGGATGGAAAACTGCATGCAGGATTTCTCATCTGACACCTGAAGGACAGAGAGACAACAGACTTCAGAAAAATCAGCTGGGGTAAAAATGTGGGAAGAGAATCAATTTCTGAATAGAAAACCAGGAGAGAGAAGACGGAAAAATTTCTTTGTTTCCTTATAAAACTTGATGCCAAAGAGAATTTTGGACTGTAACCCGACCAGGTCTTTAGGCTGAGTTTCCCGGCAGCATTTCCACTGTTGGAAGACCTCGGCCAGCTTGTCCAGGCCAGCATGATGGAAGTGAAGGATCTTATATTGGCTCTCTCTGCTAGCAATCACCAGCTGGCCACTGGTACATGCCTCATCACTGCAGAAATAACAAAACAAGAAAATAACACTCACAAACCCCTTAGAAGGAATATGATCATGGGTTGATAAGTACAATAAAAGACAACTTGCAGGAATTACAAAACCATTTTTTTAATTCTTACTTTTTGATAATATACTCATCTGGTTTTGAAATTGTCATTGTAAAACACAGACACCTTCCTAAAACCCACAACACAGAATGAAACATTACATAGTAGTGCAATGAGGTGCACTAAGCTGACCTCCCTGTGACCTTTTGTGCACCCAGCTGACCTGAAGAAGAGTCTCAGCGACCTCATGTGACCCAGATCCACCCTGAAAACTCCACACAACTGCTCCAAAGCCAGCACCTTCTGCTGTTCCTCCCATCGCACGCCCTGCGACTGGCCGCTGCTCTCGGATGGGGCGTGGCTATCCAGGCTGGAGGCAGAGCTGGCTGAGTGGGCCATGGTATCCTCACACAGTTCTCTGGCAGAAGAAAAAAAATAAAAAAAAAATAAAAAAAAAATCGGAGGTTATTTGTTGTAGTGTAATTGCGCTAAAGGGAGCCGACTCATCTTTTCCATGAAATCAAAGGAGTGAGACATCCAATGTTGTTTATCATTTCTGCAAAAAAAAAAGGTCTTTCTACTACCTCACACATAGATAATATACATTATTGTAGTCGGTGGCCAGTGATATTTAGCCACAGTTAATTCTGTAGACGTATAGGCTAATCCCCTGTTCAGCTCTGCCATGTTGTTTTGTGTCTCAATATGGTTCCACCAAGAGGTTGAGAATGGGAGGAATGCATGGAGGCTTCTGAGGACACGTACACCCAGACACACACAAGGAAATCTGTACACACACAAATCACACTGTCTGCTGTCCAATTTCCCCTGTCATTCCCCCACAGCGAGCATGTTGTTCCCGGCACTGAAACCTGAGCCGAGGGTTCTTCTGTTGACGAAGTAGAAGGACACATAGACCATGCATATATGTCCAGAAAAACATACACAACAACAACAGAGAAAAGAGACCAAACTGAATGTAGCTGACATAAACAAACATCCTCAGCAGCAGCAGCCCATCAACACAACACACATAAAATCTCTTCATTTGTAAGAAATACTGACTGGCTGGCATATTTAATGTCTTTCACACTCACACAAACCCACACCCACACACATACACTCTAGTGAATGGACCATGGCTAATGACCATAATGCACTCTCAAACACGTCTCAAGACATGCTAATGCTGAGAAACAGACCAACACATAAATGTGTTAAACCCACTGACATTTGAGCTGTAGATGTCTAAATGAAGTTATCTGTACTTACTAGCACTTACTAAAAAATCCACTTGTTCACTTTCAAAAATAAATGCAGTCGGATTTTTTTTAAATTTAATTTAATACAGAAAAAAATCCTACAAGACCCGTTTCTCCATCTGGTTTCAGTAAATGGGTCAGTTAAAAAAAGGACCATTCTGTAAAATTAAACATCTTTACATTTGAAAAACAAAAAACAAGTGGCACAATGGTACTTTGGAGGGATGAGGGAGGCAGGCCATGTCTAATCTATTACACCATGAATCAATCATGTCTAGCTAATCATTTCCCTGTTAGCAGATGGGAAAATAACACAGCTGATCAGTTCAAGCTGCACAGTTTCTTCTGCTATTTGGTGATTTACTGCTCACTGTCTCATGTATCACACCACAAACCAGACTGTAGAACATAAGGAGACAAGGAGAGAGGCACAGAGTGCTCAGAGCTAAACAATCTGAAATGTGTAAGAGCTCTTAAAAGGACTACTGGACTAATTTTTTCATGACTCCAGTGATTGTGGAGCTCAAGGTGTTTCATAGACTCAAGCTCATTTACAGCAGACCTTTCACTCAATCTGCTTTAAGTGCATATACAAAAACATATTTGCATAACTCACTGCATTGAAATAAAAGTGCAAAAACCATGGAAAACTGAGTGATAAAGCACATGATTCTTGGCATTTAAGCATGGATGGCCTACTGTGTTGCACTCAAGCAGAAACTCAATGAATGATTAACAGTCTGTCAGTGTCAACAGCCTGATTCTATTCGTGCACTGTAGGAAGCAGCCCCACCATAAACTGTACACAGAGTACATTATGTAAACAAGCAATTTTGATGGAGCCAGGCTTCTGTAAGTGGCAGGTCCCACTAGGCCAGGGTGAGATCAAACTGCCCTGAGGCCCTTCATAACACTCTCCACATACAAGGGACTTTACCCCAGGGGAAAGTGCTGCCAAGTCACCCTGAGAACCAGGTCCAAGTGCCTCCAGGGACTCCCAGGCCCTTCAGCTAATCCTTGGAGGGAAAAGAGAGCAGAGGGAGGGCTAGGGTGAAGAGGGTGACCAGAATGGGCTCTGCAGAACACACTGGAAAGTGGTCAGTTTGGAAAAATGCATTAATAATGTGGTATTCCTATAATCCCATATCTGTAATAACATAAATTTGAATCAAATATTCCTTTTCAAGACTTCTTATCCAACAGGCCTCCTCTGGAGAGGGGTTGGGGCTCACAAAGGGGGGCACGAGGTATATTTTAGGAGGCTTGCTTAATTCAGACGCAGGTGTATTCAAAATTTTAAGTTAGTTTGATGTCTTAAAATCAGCTATCACTTTTACATCAAAAAATAATTTTTCTGGTACCAGATTATATGTATGCCCATGTGAATCCTGTAAAATGTAAATATGCTGATGAAGAAACTGTGGTCACACATACAGTATGTAACTGCTCATGAGTAACTACAAGCAGAGAATTTTTCATTTTAAAGCATGTTGGAAACCACTGTTCTGAAAGTAAAGCCCCAAGAAGGCACTACACTTTTACAGCCAGAGTGCTTCACTAAAATACAGTTAAGCATTTTAAATATTAAAGACACTTGTTAAAAAGCTTCACAGAGATTGCTGTGGATTTATCTTTTTTTTTTGCCCTCTCCCACCACTCCCCCCCCCCCCTCCTTTTCATCCGCTCTCGCACTCCCATACGCGATTCTTTCTCTTTGAATGATTCCAAGTGACATGTTTCCAGTTCCTGGCCCCTTAACAGTGTCAATTAAAGCAAGAGAGAGAGAAAGAGAGATTGAGTGGGTTCCAGGGTTTTGGCTGCTGCTCCGCTCTCTTCAGTCCTCTAATCCAGAGAGCTGACATTCAGCCCAGCACAACAACCCCGGGAGCACTGGGAATCAAAGGGCTTCACACAGACTTCAGGAAGGGAAGGGGAGGAGGGCAAGATATTTGAGAGGTGGGCAACACCGAAAGAAACAATATTGAGAAAAACAGAGTTAATAATATACAGGAGAAAAGCAAAATGAATAGTGGAAGGAATGGACAGATACAGAGACAGAGAGAGACAGAAAAATAAAGGGAAAGTCGGGAGGAGAAGAATATGGATATGAGTGCCATGCAGCCAAAGAGGGACACTAACAGCAAGTGAAGCACAGAGCAGACAAGGAAGAGAAGGATAGAGTAAAGGTTAGAAGCTGTGAAGCACAAAGCGTTGCCAAGTCATACACTCGCTGCACTTACAGCAAACTGGGTCTGAGAGTGGTTAAAAAGGCTTAAACACACCCTGATTCACTCTCTAACTCTCCTCACACACACACACACACACACTAATACAGGCTAACACATTCTGGGCAACTTGTCAGGCCAAATAGCTGCGTGAGAAAACGACCACGAAGGGAATCATAAAGTTAAATGGCTGTGAGGTTCGGACAGCAACACAGTCACTGTCCAGATGGCTCCCCTGATTAAAGAACAGTCTCTGGGAGTGGGAGGTGGGAGGTTTTGGGTTTGTAGGGTTTAGAGACTTATTTGTGGCCATCTATGACTTCATGAAACATTCAAATTGAGAGCTGCTTGAAATAAGTGAACCCATTCTTAAGTCTTATTAAATTTCATGCCCCCCTCCTAAAGTCATCTACCTGCTTTTCACATTCAGTTGTAGTGCAGTAGGCCACCTTGTGGTTTAAGAGTGTAAACTATCCCTTGTGCCATCAGTTCTTTCTTTTTGGCTCCACCTTGTGGCAGGTTGGAGTAATAAATTTATGATAAAAGTAACTTGAGTAACACATAACCATCCGAGTTACTGTGCCCCAGTAGAAGATTACAGCATGCCACTTAAACTTCCTCAGATGAAAACTGCTGACATTCTGTCTAAACAATGTGCAGACAATCCACACAATCAGCAAAACAAACACAGTATCTTACATTACTTGACAACACATTCACAGGATTTATGTGTCTTCCATAATCTCTAAATCTGTTTGCAAAAGGCAACCTTAAATAACCTTTTCCGTAGTTTCTTGGACTTCCCAAAGTCATGCACTTTGCGTATTTGGATTTTAGCAACTTGTGTGTGGTGATTGTTCAGTTTTGTGGTTAGTTTAGATTCCATGTTCTCCACCCAATTTATCCAATTTGACTGCTTGTAGGCCAACAAAAGCCACAACGCAACTGTTATTAACAAGTACTTGTTACTTTAAAATCCCCGATGTACTGACTGAGTGAAATTGTCATTTTTGCCAGTACAGAAAATAAGATTCATTTATTTAGAATTTGATAGTTCTCTGACTTCCTATTTCATCTAATCGTCATTTGTAACGATAAGCCTGGGAGGTTTTTAGAAACTGGTGATTCAACTTTTTTTGTTGATTTATTTTCAGAACAAGATTAAGACTAGTTAAACCTAGTGTCAGGCTCAAGAAAGTCATGGGACTTTTTTCATTTTGCTGTTGTGTCAGCAGGTTTTAGTCCTGTATCTGTCAGTACTCTCCTACACTCTATATACTCACAACATAAAACCCATTATTTGCCAATTGATAATGCTGGATAAAAATAGAAGCTCATTTACATACGGTCATCAAAGAGAGGTAAGTCTGCAAAGGAAAAGCCAAACCTTGCACCCACAGTGCATAACTGATGACTCTACAAAACATCGTTAAGCTATGTCATTAGGTGCTTTTATGAAGGAAAAAAAAAAGGTCTACAACATTCACATATCTACAAAGAAAGGCATTCATTTGGCAAAAGTGCTTGTTCACACCTAATCTTTAAAAAACCAATGACCAAAAGGTTCAGATTAACACTGATGTACCCTTTACACCCAGTCACGCAGCATTTAGCTAACTGTGTAGGTTCATTCAGTCAGTCAGTGACAGACAGGGAATATAGATACAATATAGACCACGAATGAAGCCCATCTCAACCCTCTCACTAACCTGCTTTCATTGTCCAGGAAAACAGAGCCGCTGCTCTCACAGAGGGCCTCGCTGACGGGGGACAGACAGAAAGGGGAGGAGAAGGTGTCCGAGTCAGAGCCCATGGTGCTGTCCCTACTCACTTCATCTGACAGCTCACAGGAGCCCTCATCTCCTTCCTCCCCAGCTGAAGGCAACTGCTGATGATGAGCCGAGGAATCTGCTCCAGGCTCCACCACCAGGCTATGGTTCTCTGTGGAGGTGCTGCTGGTAATGTTCCTCTCTTCATCCTCATCTTCCTCCTGGGCCGCAGGGGGGCGTGAGTGTGGTCTGGAAAGGCAAGGTTGGATTAAAACACAATCCGTATCATGCAAAATACTGATGTATAATATTTAACATGGACCAAACATAAGACAATAAAAGTGAAAAGCAATATTCGACAGCTTGGATTTCACAGTACCCATCATTCTGTTACACTGAGGACATTTTAGTACTGTGGAAAAATGTCCCGAGAAGGCTCACACGTATTCAGACCCTTTGCTGTGACACGTCTCTCAAGTCTCTAAATCATCTTTAACATGTTCTTACACCTTGATTGGAGCCCAGCTGTAGTAGCTTCAGATCACTGGACATGATCTCTGTACAAGGTCATGAGGTCAAAGGAACTGCCTGCAGAGCTCAGAGACATTATCCTATCAAGGCATGGATTTGGGGCGGGCTGAAGGTTCCCAACAGCACATTGGTCTCTTAAATTCTTGAAGGAGGTTTAGAAAACTTCCCAGAGCTGGATGCCTTGCCAAGCTGAGCAATCAGGAAAGAAGGCCCTTGGCAAGAGATGTGACCCAGAGCCCAATTGGCACTCTGGCTCAGCTCCAGAAATTCTGTGAGGAGAGACTCCAGAAGGACGACCAACACTGCGACACTAAACCCATCTGCTCTGTGTCATGGCAGACTGACCAGAGAGAAGCATCTCCTCGGTGAAAAAAGCACAGAAGCTGACTGGAATTTGTGAAAATAAAGCCACCCAAAAGACTCTCAGACTTTGAGAAACAAGATCTAAGAACCACGTCATGAAGAATTCAGGCACCAGTCATGACTTGCCCAGTAAAAATATTTTCAGATCATAGGACAAAGATATCCTTAATGAAAACCAACCTCAGACTGGCAGAAGGTCCAGCTGCAAACAGGACAATAACCGCACACAGCCAAGATAATGCAAGAGTGGTATAAGGACAACTCTGTAAATGTCATCAATGGCCCACCCAGAGACTCGAACCCAATCAAAAATCTCTGGAGACCTGAAAATGACTGTACATCACAACAGGTCTCCATCCAAGCGTCCAAACCCAAAGCTTGAGAGAATCTGCAGACAAGTGGCACAAACTCTCCAAACCCAGGTGTGCAGAGTTTGCTCCCAGCTTGTCTGTCACCTACAAAATTCGACTCATTTCATCTTTGAGCTCAAGTGTAACTTGTGCCAAATTTGAAGGGATTCTCTTGGGGTGTTACTGAGATATCAGCTCTCCCTTTGTGGAGGTATTAAAGTCATCTGTTTAAATGGATCCAAGAGATTTTAAGAAATAACTTTCTCACCGTCGCCCTCTGCGGCGTGCATTCCTGCGCACAGGGGAGCTCTCGGGTGTGATGTAACGCAGCGCCTCCTCATCTTGCCTCTGGATGCGGGAATTGGGAACCCAGGTCAGTATAAGAGTGGTGCCCAGACTTTCATCCTTCTCCACGTGCACACACAGGTAGCCTGAGGGGGCAACATAAATCACCATTGTATGAGTTAATTAGTAAATATGTTGAGAATAAGCAGGGAACATGAGAGGGGGCGACAACACAAACTAAACCTGAGGGGAGAAAAAAAACCAGCATCACACACAGATGAAAAGAATAACAGGATAAAGGAGATGACACATGAGCGCCATACTCACATAAAAAAAAAAAAAAAAAAAAGAGGAGTGTCATAGGGAACTGTAAAGATCCCATATGTATTTGACCTGTTTATAATATTATGCTTTAGAAATTTTTAATTATATAAAACATTGAAGTTTTTGGAAAACTTTTAATATATATTTATATATATACTAAATCTAAAACTAACTAAATACTAAATTAAGTGCCTATTGTCAAATAACTAATTTATATCTTCTATCTAGTGTAATTTTTCGTCTAATTTTATTTTATTTCTTATTGTATTTTTTAATCCTCTTTGCCTTTTCATATTTGGCTTCATGTTTCTTTTATGTCACTGATTATCCCTCCACCCCCATGAACTCATACAGCACAGTATACATTCTAAGATTGTATTATATTTTTTTTTGTGATAATTTGGACTTCTTAAATTTACTTTGTTGTTAAAACTTCTTATTTAGATTTAATTTATTCAACGGGCAGTATTTGCTTTGTTTCATTGTCCTTTATATGTTGATATGCACTAAAGAAAATTCCTCCTTTGTAAAACCAGATTGTGATTCTAACCTCATTACTGTCTTGGGAAAAACTCAAAGAAAGCTGTTCTTTTTGGCCTGAATAGCTTACTCTGCAGCTGTGTTAACACCACAGAGGAAAATAATAAGAAAGATAGTTTCAACATCAGTCTAGCCTAACCTGGATGATGCTCAGCCAGACCAGGCAGGGGCTCTGCAGGGTGCACACAAACATTATTTTTGGAGAAGATGATCTCGCCATCCAGGCCCGAGCGTAGCGATGAACCCCCTGCCCCAGGGTTAAAGGTCAGGAGGTCGGAGGCCTTGGAGGAGGCACGCCGCAGGAGCCGACCCAGAGACATCTCCTCAGGCAACAGGACACTGGGCCCATCCTCTGTAAATTGGGATTTTGGAAAAGAACAAGAGGTTTTAGAACAAAAAAGAAGGGTGGACACTACATCATAGAAATAGCATGGGAGTGTTAAAGAAAAACTGAAACATTATGCTCAGCTAAATATTTTAAGGAGAAAGTTTGGCATTATAGGGCTGCACAGACAGTCACCTGTGCCTCACTTCCTCTGTCACATGTGTGCTCATAGTTACTGCAGTGTCCTTACTGCAGCGCTCAACGTCAGAACCCCATCCCTTCTGTACTTGTTCAGCACTTCCCTGTGCCACATTTTCTTTATATACAAACACACACACCTGCCTCTACGAACACATTCACAGGTTCTGTGGATACTGTACTGATGTGTGACTGAGCACACCCCTCCTTTGGTAAACAACACACTTGCATACCGGTCTGTACACACACAAAGACGTGCAAACACACTTGACTCTATCCGTGTGAAATTCCAAGACAGTTATCAGTAGCCAACAGATGTCATGACCAGCAGCACTGAAATGGGATGCCAGCATGTCACAACACCAATGTTTAGTTCATCTGCTTCAGGTGCACGGTCTTGTGTGACCGGACAAACCTCACAGGAGCAAAAAGTAGAGCAGCAGTTTTTTTGATGCTACAGCATGGTGATCTCCTGAACCACTTGAAAAAGCTTGGATGGGATCTTACTTTTCAGACATAAGAAACAAATGTAGTCAAACTTTTTTTTTGCTTCAGTTTGATCTCCTCACGTACAGTAGAACTCATTGATTCATTTTCTTTCTCATGATATGAGGCGTACAGTATGTCTGTACTTCCCCACTTCCTGATGCCAGGCCCCATACAGGAAGGCTTCTGGCACGAAATCCAGGCAGGACCTTGGAAAGGGGCCTTTACCGTGAGCCTTCATTTGGCTTACAATTAAAAAGTTTCTTCTTTTTTTCTGGCAACATTCACATAAGCTTGTAAAAATGAGCTGGTGTTTCTTGCAGATGTCAAATAACTGAGACCTTATTTTTACTGTCTTTTTCAATTGATGGACTGATTGTTTAATACATCAAAAGAAAATCGCAGAATCGCAACATATATCTGCTTTTCTCCAACTAATACTCCAAAATGCAAACATTGCAAATTTAAAATGACAATTTATAAATGACTGAAATAAATAATTGTAATCAAAATTCAAGCAAAAATATTATTTTTCTGAAATAAATGCCACAATGAATCTTACTCAGCTAGTTGGTTCACTGCTAATTTCACAGCTAACCTGTACACTAATATATTCATGTGGGAGGCACAACTGACTTATCAGTTTTTCAGGAAATGAAAATATCAATAGAACAACAAAGGTTTTGTTGCCAAGTACCAGTTCTATTGTCTGCAAACCACAACATTTGACTACTATTGAGCACTAACAGCCACTGGGTGTTTGCCTGATAACTGTTTGAACAGCACTCGACTGAAAAGACAAACACAGATACAACAGATAGAACAAATGGACAAACGCAGTGTCTACATGCTTTGACTTTTCATTAAAAACAGGTTACCTGAGCATCACTGGCATAATTACAGGGCTTTTCAACATGACACTTAACTGTTTCAGTGGCCCCAAAACAGCAATAATATATTCACTGCTGTGCTTCTGGCCAGTAGTTATTTTCGTCTGTGATTACAGGGTGACACAGGACAGTTTGATATAGCTCCTTCATACAGTCTGTCAAAGCACAGACACGCCTGTGTTCTCACTCCATCTTTTATTCTGTCAACACCTCAATGTGTTCATACACTGCCTCTCCTTTCTGACCTTTCATTCTTTTATCAAATGAATTGCATCCTAAACTCTGTGTAGTCCCACTGTGACCTGGAGAATACTTCACATTTTTCACAAACATTTAAAATGCCAAAATCTGAGACTTTAAATAACAGACTCAAACCTAAACCGTGGAAATTTATTTGAAACTATAGAAGCCACAAGCAAACAGGGTCTCAGCTTCTCACCTCTTGGCAACATTAATTAAGTTGTCACACTGACATCTGAGGAAGGGAGCCAACACAGGCTTCCCCATTTTTCATCTGTACTGTACGCTAACGTGCCTGAGGCAGCAGACTAGACAGAGACAGAGAAGCCTGAAAAACAAGGTTATTGTGGACTCTGCACAAGGAGACTTTATGGGTGATTCAAAAGCGTTTCATATTCAAAGTCAAGGTTTTACTTGATATACAGGTTTAAAAGCAGATTGTCTTACAGAGAAATGTTATATTAAGCTCCACGTCATGCAATAATACTGTGTTTCCTTAACTCTAAATACACTTCATTGATGAGCAGACTAAAAAAAATAAACTTTTAACCTTTGCAACCACCAGCTGGTATTAAGTGATTAAAAATGAAGAGGATGGATGAACTTTGACATCCATTTGGTGATTTTCATGGGCTTTTACAAACTTAAAGTCGAGGAGAAGTGTTAAATTTGTGTGTTTTTTTGGTTTAAAATTGTTCTACAATCATAGAATCTCAATGCAGTTGAGGTTAAATTTGCTAGATGGTTATATTTTGACTGACTGACAGACAGACAGACAGACAGACAGAGGGTGTGTGTGTGTGGGTGTTATAGAGTTAAACGCTGCTTACACAAAATATCTGTGCTAATTTAGGTTGGGGTTTTTTATGTTCACTGCATACTGCATTAAGTTGGTTATATTAATATTGTTGAAATCAACCTGACCAAATTTTTGCAGCTGTATTGCATCTCAGATGATGAGTATGAGAAATTGCAGTACAGGAAAAAAAAACAATATATGCTTGAGCTCATTTGATGAATAACATCATTACATACAATGTTTTAGTAAATTGTCCAAATCAGAACATATGATGAACATTTCTAATAACAAAAGTAAGTTACCACTCTGTGTGTGTATGACATATGTTGTTGTAAAAAATAAATAAATCCGCACAAAACACACATTATTTGAGAGACACTAGAACTGATCCGTGCCAATACTGCTGTAGTGAGATGCATTACATTTAACGGGAGTTTCAGTTTTTCAGGTCAGTCAGAGTATTCAGTGAGAACAAGTTAGGGATGCTTGTGTCAGTTCCTACTCAGTAAAAAAAAAAAAAAAAATTAAAAATCCTTGACTGAAAAGGTGGCCTTCCTGTCCTGACTGCAGCCGGAGCAGATGGCTCAGTAGTCGGTGTAGCCTGTTAGCATGATGTCGGGGGCTCCATCTGGTCCTTACCGGGGTCTGACAGGCAGCATCCGGCGGACAGGAGGAGGAGGAGAGGGGAGGATGGGGCTTCTGCCACCGCACCATTACTTACACACGTCCATAATAATATTTACAGTAAGGGGGGGTGGGGTGCTTGGCCGGACTCTCTACCTGTACCATCTTCCATATGAATGTATGACTTAGCTGCCTACACCATAGCCGAAATCCGGAGCTAGTTACATTTCCCGTTGTCCACGTTTACGGACAACTTTAAAGTTTGTGTTAGCAGCCAGCAGCGTTAGACAACCATGACACACATGGAGTCAGACAACCGGAGCCTCATCGGGCTGCTGGCATACACCTGTTTCAGATAAATGAATACCAAGCAGCGTGGAGAGAAACGGGGCCAAGCGGCAGAGCTCTCACCTTCAGTCCCGCCGCAGGAGGCTACAGCCCGGGTCGGACATCCGTGTGACCGGGCAGACAGGGACCGAGCGGCAGACACCGGTGTGGCTCCGGCTCCCTTCTCCCAGATTAGGTTCAGGTGTCGGGACCGTAGTCTTACTTGAACCCCCCCAGTGTTTTCCAACAGTGACACCACACGACCGACTGCTGCTGTTTATGGAGCGAAAGCTCCACTTCCGGTCAGAGCCTTCAAAGTAAAACCGCTCCTTTTACCCACGCCTGCGCAGGCGCTGTTGAGCGCATTTCCGCCATTTTATTTTGTAAGAGAAACGTGCCCCACTTCCTGTGATAAACTGGTTGTTTTCCCGAACTTGATTTAGCAGCTCCAGACCAATCCTCCAAATTTTACCGCTTCCGGACTGTCAGATGTTTTTACTGTCACACGAACCGGGGATTGTAAATATCAGATGGAAAACACAGCGGAAATCAAGACGTGACTTTTCTTTAAAATAAAAAATATATATACATATATATTACCCTAGCCATTAACCATCACAGAGCCTACCGTGAGAATCTGACCTCTTTCATCACGAGTGACGTTTTTAAGGTCACCGGCAAACGCTTGAACGCCGTTGGTTCCTCATCAGGACCGAAGCTGGAGTCAGAGCATCTCGTCACAGCTAGTTTGACCTCTGTTCAAAATCTAGTTTTAGTTATGACACAAATTATCCATACTTTAACAATGACAATGAAAAAATTATTTATTCCCCACAATATATAATTGGACTTTTTAAAGTCTTGTGTTTTAACTTTAAAATCAGTTTTAAATTTGATTTGGAGGTATTAATGAGCAATACTCAAAATAGACATCTTTGACATTGTAGTTATAGAAGTGGTGATAAGATCCAAAGGCTTAACTGTAGTTTGGTGGGGGCACACTAAATTTTTTCATACTTTATACTCATGAGTTAAGCTTTTAGCATCATTTGTTGTCTCACATTACCTGAATTTTGTAAAAAATATTGTTTATAAAACGAAAGGACAAATAATTAATGTGATTAATCTCATTTTGGAACTAAACAAAGAAAACATAAATCAATATATTCAGCATCTTGCATATATTGATTTTTCATATGAAGCCAGCTGCCAGATGGTCAAAACACACACAAACTGATAGTGTTTCACCACTTTATTGGTCCTCTCAAAGAGGGATGTGAAGGAATCCGGGTTGTTTATCACATTAAGTGGACACAATTTACACCTGTTCAGATGTGTCATTGAAGGCCTCTACACTCACATAAAACACTCCCAGTGCCTTTGAGAGCCACCTGGGTGTCTCCTTCTACTACTTTACTACTGTAACAGGGCACTCTGGCTTTCAGGCTCTGTCACTGAACTCTCATCTCCTTTTTATTGTATAAGTGTATAAGTTTACACTTATAAAACTTCCTTACACCAGCTTAAGGAAATGGTGTCAGCATCAGAGTATATAATGTGGCTGGATTCCTTTGCATAATGCTGAAGCCCACATCTCATAATGTTCATCAGGGCATCAGAGAGCCCACTGGACTGTAAACACCTCTGACATGGGCAAGGCCAGGCTGGTCACTGTCAAAACCTGTGTGAGGAAACAGACAGAGAAACCACTTCAGATTGACAATCGGAGTCAGACACAGACACTTAACTGCAGAATGACATCATTAACTTTCTGGTGAGGACAGACATCACAGGAAATAGTGCTGAATCACACTGAATTCACCTTGGTGTTACTGGAATAAATGAAATCCCTGACTTGCTCTCCGTTGGCCAACACATAGTGGGGTGAGGATGGGACTCCAAATACCTGCAGCCCTCCCAGTATCAGCCCGTCCAGGGCCCCGTTCAGCCTCAGAGGATCACTCACAATCTGAGACTGAAGGGGAGGTAGATTTAGTAAGTTAGTGAACAGACTCTTTGACTCAAGTATTAAAGTAGTAAAATGTAAATCACTGCTTATTTCATCAGCAAATACACATTGCTCTTCTCTTACTTACCTCTCCAGCAATGAAGGTAACATAGCAATAATTTTCCATCTCATAGGTGTCAAGACTTTCCCCATCATCCCAGAACAAGTCACCCCTGGCCCACCCACCTGCTGATAATGCCACTGTGAGGAAGAAAGGGTTTCTGCGTGAGGCTGTGGTTGTCAGAGCAGGTTCCTTCACAAGAAAAAGAATATTAAAGAAAATATAATGAAATGTTAAAAAAGAAATTCTTCCCTCCACAGTATTCCATGTTTGTTTAGTTTTTTTGTTACTTCAGGACATCAGTCAGGATGTCAAAATAGTTAAAGGTCAACAAAACTTAATACAACACCTGATTATTTGCAGCCAAGCATATATAAGATATAACACTGAAAATTATGGCTAGTAATAAATCAATAATTGATACACATAACAAAAATGCTTAAAAAATCTTGTCAGTGAGAAATTGAGAAACTGATGGTAAGCAACTAGATATTAAAAGATAGAAACTGTAAGTGCTTTCACACGTTTCAATTCTGAATTGATGCTTTTTCAAAAATGTTCTATTAATACATGATCTACTAATTTTTTTGTTTACTGAACCAAAAGTGATACAAAGAGCCAACTCCCACCTGCTGGGGGATGATGTGTCCCTCCTTCACATGAACATTGATGGTATCTAGTGGGGCTGGCAGGAGCAGATACTGACCCTTACTGTAGTAAGGTTGACCCTAGAGAACAAAACAAAGCAGACCAGTCCCCAGCAAGAGAACCGATGAACAATAACATCACCTGCCACTACTTTACCAATAAGAGAAAAAAAATGATGGCTTGATGAGCCTTGTTTCATATATACCAGTTTTTTGAGAGACAGAACGTTTATTGGAGTTGAGAGACATACATTGTGTAGGCTGTACCAAGTGCAGGGAGGCAGATAGGCAGCCAACTCTACTGCCCCTTGTTCTAAAACTGGGCTAATGAGAAGTGAATTCCCCCACAGGAACTGCCTGTCAATGGTCTGACAATTTGGATCAGTGGGAAACCTAAAGGGATGGATAGACAGGATACACAATTACACTCTTAATTATATTGTTTGGACAAATGTCACAGACAAGAATAATAGAAGTAGAGCAGAAGGCAAGACAAGAGGACACATACTCCACGAAGAGAGGCCTAGCCACTGTGTCAGCAGAGGTGTGTGCGTGATGAAAGAGCGTGTAGAGGAATGGGAGAAGGGAGTAACGAAGGTTCAGTGCGCTCTGCATAGCTGCCTGGGCCTTCTGTCCAAATACATAGGGCTCCTGAGGCTGAGAGACATGACACACAGAAAATGAGAAGAGACAGAGTTACCTCTATTCATAATACATGAAACAGAGGGACAGGCTCTAAACACAATGGGGAAAACATGCAGGGCAGACTTTTACTTCATCATAAAACCCTCTGACATATATATAACATTTTTGAACTAGAGGAAACACACAACGGATATCTCACAGCATTGGGCTTGTCGTTGTGGTTTCTCATAAATGGGTAGAAGGCTCCAAGCTGCATCCATCGTACACACAACTCTTCAGTAGTGTTACCTCCAAAGCCACAGATGTCTGCCCCCACCAGAGGCACTCCGAACAGGCTGAACTGCAGCACTGCTGGCAAGGAAAGGTGGATCTGCGTGTATCATGTGACCCATAGTCTCTCCAAAAAAAACAACCCCCCAACCCTTCAAAAATAAGGGTTGGGGGGTTGGGAAACATCTCCTCACCAGGGATGGAGAATCTGAGCTGCTCCCAGTCACTCCTCACATCACCTGTCCAAACGCCAGAGAAACGTCCAATGCTAGGGTACGATGAGCGAGACAGGACAAAGGGTCTCTTCCCCAGTACATTTGTAAAAGCTCTAAGAAAAGGCGCACAACCACAAAAATCAATTCAGCGTAGATTACAAATAACAAATATGAAACAACTACGCCCTGTGACATCGGTTTCCAGTATCTGACAAAGGCTTGAAAAAGTCTGTCCTCCTATTGTTTTTTTCTTCCCTTAAAAAACTACCAATAAACAACTTACATTTGAATGAGACACTAAAAACTGCTATTTAGAAGATATTTTGTTCATGCAACATACCAACATCCTTAAATATGGCTTTGAGAGTTGACTTTATTTTTAGTCAAATTGCTGTGCTGTAGCTTCCCATTGAAGCTGGCAGCTTGCAAAAAATTGCCATTTTTTCCAATATCAGTTAATTATCTATTGTTTTAATTTATAATCCCTTTCATAAATAGCTTGGCATAGTGGATCCAATGCATGATCTAACCTGTTAGTGGCATAGGCTTCTGTCAATCCGTACATATTGTGCAGGTTGTAGTGAGTGGAAAGATTCTGCTGAGCTGACATGCAGATGGTACCTGAGTTCAACTGGCCTCCAACCACCCCTGTTTATATCACAGTCAGAGGTGCGGTGAATTTAAATGGTATCTTGTTCACATCCATATGCATATATTTTTAAACTAACTGTAAATGGTTGTCACTTGTGATGCTGATCCAGTGCACTCACTGGGTGTGTAGTGGGGGTTCTCGAGATCATTGTCAGGACAGCCCTCCACTGAGCCCTGGACAAAACTGGCTGGTTCATTCATATCCTGGAGAAGATACACAACAAGGATATGTTTTTATTCTGTTTGCTATTTGAAGGTGCAAAGCAAACTAAACTCTAAAGTACAAGGCAAAATTTGTAAACTTGTCCTTCAGAGTTCACAGATATTTGATTTATACTGTTTTATTTACAGTATTGTTGGAAAAGCAATATGTGGTCTGTGTGTTTGTACATACTCACAATCCACAGTCCATCTACAGGCACTTTAGAATGAAAATCTCTGATGCAGTCCTCCCACCACTTTCTGGTTTCTGGGTTGGTGAAGTCAGGAAAGGCTGTTGGGCCAGGCCAAACCTTCATACACAGTATGGGAATATATATGATAACCACAGCCAGGTTAAAGTGCAAACATATAATCTACACACCTCATAATGGGACAGGGGAGACTATGTCCCCAGAAAAAAGAGGTCTAACCTTCCCTATCAGGATGTGTCTAGTAGCATTCTTAATGAAGACGTCTCGTTTCAGTCCATAATCAAAGGGAGGGTATGTTCCAGAAGGGCTTGTGCTGCTGATTCCAGGGTCCTGAGGTATAAACCAGAAGGAATTGATTCAGTCATGTGTTAAGAACCTATTGCTGCCATCTACTGGAGATATATTGGTAATGATCTAATACACTATATAAGTATGTCTGTGGGTTTTTTTGTTTGGTTGTTTGTTTTTTTAAGGTCTTCAGAAGTTAAAGATGTCACACCAGAATAAGGATGTACTTCATGCCTCTCTCATGGAACTCCTTCACCATTTGTGGAAGGTCCCCAAATCGCCAAGGGTCATAAGTGAAAATCCTTCCCTTATCTGCATAATCCAGATCATTCCACTGCACATCCTGGTTGCATTAAGGTAAAATATACAAATAACCATTAATGCCTCAACAAATTTTAAAGTGTCAATAAGTGTTGGCAATGTTGAATTGGACTCATTTACAAAACCTCTGTCTGATTATGGTACATTTTGCATGATAAGTAAACGTACAGTACATTGTGCAAATGTCCTGTAAATGTCATTTACCAAGGGGAAGCTGGCATTGTGCATTCGCTCTACGACCTTGCGAGTTGTTGTAGTGGTTGTGTAGCCCCAGCGACACAGATGAAAGCCCAGTGACCAGTAGGGTGGCATTGTGGGATAGCCTGAGGATGGATAAATAACAAACACTTTTACATGTACAGTCCTCAAATGTACACACTATACTTTTCTCTTGTGGTATGTTCAGAATTCCCATTGGTGCAGCTATATGGACGGGTTTTATGAAATGGTAATGTTAAAAGACATACCAATGACCTGGAGGTACTGTCTTATAACACTTTGAGGGTTAGGACCCAAGAAAATGTACAGATCCAGGATTCCTCCAGTGGACACCCAGGTAAGAGCAGGGGTCGGCTGTAACATCACCTCTACCCAGATGTCAGGGAAGATATTTGGCAATAATTAGTACCTTCATATGCAAGAAAAAAAAATATTAGTTGTATGAAAGGTGACTGTATCCTAAAGAACAGATTGCTCAGTACCGATTGCATTACTGTTGAGAAGGAAAACTCCATGTGCCAGGCCATCCTCCTCCTGTACTATATAGAAAGGATGGGAGCCATAGAGGTTAGCATCAGCCTGCAAATACACAGAAAAAAAATATTATTCATACTGTTCTGTAAGACAAAAACAATTAACCCTGGTTCTGCATTTTCTATTAATTATTTTATTAACTATCCATTGACCGTATACATTTTTCCTTTATCTGCTTAAAGGGTCTTTAAATGCTGCAATAGCCTCACATGAGGTGCCATGTCTCTATTCCATAGAGTCAGAGAAGTCCAGTTAAGATCCAAAATGAGGGGGTTATAATGTTCCCCAAGTCCAGACACAAAAGAAGAGGCCAGTTGGGTGGACAGCTGCAGGTACTGGTCAGCAAACAGCAGAGGAGCCACAGTAGTGTTCATACTGTTAAGGCAGGACACAGAGAACAAGCATAAGTACACAGCATAATGATCATGCCATCTTATCTTGAGATGACTTTATGCTCTACATAACTTTGAGAATAGTATTTACACTGTAAAAATATATGTTTATAACTAGTAAAATGCGTACACATACAAAATGAAAATGTACAAAAAGAAAAAACTAAATAAATGAGACGGCTACTTCTTAATGGAAGTGTCAGTTGTATCATATCATTGACACAGGTCATATCAGCATCAATGATATGATACAACTGACACGCCATGAATAGATTTCAGATACATCCTGAGTGTGTGAAAAAAAAATTATACAAAACAAAAAATGAATAAAACAGCTGGAATAGGCAAAAGATGACTTAGCATATGTACTGGTGGCAAGGCTTTACAGATACAGGGATACAATATATCAAATGAAATTGAAAATAGGTACTCACATCACATTTCCATTGGATTTCCGTTGCACAATAAAACCAAATGGGTTAGCCTGATACTCAGTGGTGTAGAGGGCCTCATGGGAATCAGCTCTACTCTCAGGAACATCACCTGGAAGCTTGACCTCGTAACGCTGCGATGATGGGTCCTTCAGCTAGAAGGACAATATGTCAGTTAAATTTTGTACCATTGCATCCTCATACAGGGTACATCAAAGTAGAAGGTGTCATCTATTGATCAATGATAATCATCCAACTATGCCAGGCCCATACCCCAAAACACATGAGTAAAATTTCTTCCTTGTCCACAAGAAAAGATCCTAAATCACAGACAGACATTTACTAGAGAATATTAGTATATTTTTTTAGTATCCAGATAACAGTTAAATAGTCAACCCTATTTTTTCCAGACCTATTTCCATTTAAGACTATTTGTATGCGGGATAATCACATCCTACCTTTGAAAGAAAACAAGACTCACTTTTTACCTAAACCAAAACACACTTAGGTTTGAATGCTGATTATTTTTTAATTTGCCAACACACAATGGAAGACATATTTTACTCTTAGTTGATTTTCCATTCAACCTACTTTACACAGAAGTGGACCGCCCAGCATTTTCTCCATCACACCCTACTGCATGGATGCAAGGGATTAAGCACTCACAATGATGTGCAAGCAGCCTGCAGTCTCCTCAATGACTTCCAGTCTCAGAGTGGATATGTCTCTGGGGAGATAAGAAGCCTTGGCACGAGTCAGGGTGGCAGCCTGGCCTCGCATGGTGGGAGTCAGGGGGCCCATCTCGTAGCCAGGGTATGAGCTGGGGTAGAAGCACCAAGGTGCTCCTGCAGCATTGGTCAGGGGGGCATAGCAGCATCCTCTCTGCTCACACTCCCTCTGACTGAGAAGCCTGTCCCTGGCACAGTCAAACCGGCTCTCTGGGGGCATGATGCATTTATTATCTCTGTATGTATTTTGGGAGCTTTCTGATTGGACTTCCCTAGACTCCAGTGAATTATTCAGAGGGTATGGTGGCTTATTAACAAACATCTTGCGTGCTATAATGTCATTTTGCTTAGCATAGACTGACCTAACCATTGAGGTGTCATGGTTAGACAAATACAAACATGCTAACAGAGCACATGCACAGACAACAGCTAAAATGAAGTTTAACAGACCCATAATACTTAATACAGCTTAATCAGGCCACTCTGCTGAAGTTGAGCTCACACGATTTCTATCTTTGTACCTTTGGTGTAAATGTTTAATAACAGAATACAGATGCAGCCATTGCATTAAACCAAAATGAACCTGTGTAGTTCATTTTAGATGTTTGGCTCTGGGGCAGCTGGATTTACCTGTTTACATAGTTGTTAACTACCCCCGCGACCTGGGAACGGATACGAGGTAAAAAATGAATGAATTAATGATGAATGAATGACTGAACGAACGGTTGTTAGCTAACAGCGATGACGCAGCTCGTTGCGGAGCTTCTGTTTAGCTGTTCGGCAAAAAACAAATTACCTGCAATTAATCACAGAAAACACGAGTTTTGTTAGGCCGTGGAACAAGCAGCATTTTGGAGAAATGCTTTGACTAAAATAACTTCAAATGGCCGCAGAAAGCATAGCAACATACCGGCTACTATCAGACTAGGGCAAGCAATCAAGGACAAAAATTACAGCTGCGGTTTTATCACCTCCTCTTCTTTTCTTCGTAATATTCAAGACATAAAAGATCAAAATAACGTCCTAAAAAATGTAATAAACTGGTTGGAGCAAGAAATCCAAACAAAGTAAGGATTTCATGTGATGTATATTTTCACCACGGCGTATTAACAGGAACACCAACCAAATATTAAGTTTATTATTAATACATTTACGTATGTTGCAGGAATAGTAATATACACCGTTAATCACAACTACACGTTAAGTATGACAGCAAGATAATGAGGAAGGAAATTAACTCACCATCATCACAAAAACAAATTCAGAATGTTTTAAACTTAAACAAAGAAATAGGATATATAATTTTATATTACTTTTAAAACTATCCAATGTATCACAGCAAGCAAATGAAGAGAAAAGGCAATTTAGACCGTTTCCAACACAAAAACATTATAAGCACTGTTAATTATGACACAAGCTGAAAATCCAATCTTAAATTAAACTTAAAGCTATACACATATATATATATATATAAAGGTATGAAATTGTTTTCTAATTTTATTAGTTTATTTGAATCTTCAGTATGAAAACCACACAACATGTAACTGTTTATTAATATTAGTCAAGTACCTTTCTTTGTGTAGAAGTGCTAAAATGTGCATTTCTGAGACTTGGTGTGGAGGGTCAGTTTGTCTTTATCTTTCAGTATGTGCAAGTCTGATAAGGTTACCTTATAAAGATGCCAGTTGTTCTGCTATGAAGTAGGCCTATTCCTCTGAAGAGACTACCACTATCAGCTGAAAAGACAGATGTAGCTTGTTCAAGGAATGACACCATAAAATTCACCAAGTTTTATTGTATCCAATGAAACATTTTGCACAATCAAAAAAAACAAAAAATAAAAAACAAAACAGTTCATGTTCAATATCTATACGTATATATTAAAAGCATAATATGCATAGTCTTCCAAACTGTCTTTCTTTGCACTTTAATATTTATACTAAGTGTCTTCTTAAACAATTTGTTTTGCATATTGACATTCTTATATTTTGTACACAATTTTTCTTTTCAGCTCAACGAAACATAGTAACTGCTCCCATGAAGTTGTTTTTTTTTTTTTTTTTGGATAATTAGCAATATTTAATTCCATTGTTTTCTATATTGTATCCAGGAAAACACAGATGAGTAAATGTAAGCTATTATGCCAGATACGAACAGCAGTATATCTGAACTGAGTCTACAATCAAAAGTAACAGGGCTATAGGTATAACACTCAACAGAGACAGTTTACTTTGACCTGAAGAGACATTAATATCACCTGTCTTAATTTATGCTTTTGAGAACTGTTGTGCATAGGATGGTGTATATTATTGCCTCTTATCAAGTCTCAATCTGGAAGGGATGTTCTCTACTGTGGATTGACTTAAAAAAATTACTGAAGGAAGGAGTGTAGCAATGGATTGAATTTTAAGGTTTTAATAGCTAATAAGTGAGAAATCAAAACGTGCTCATTATATACAGGTGCAGATCAAGGCATAAACTAAATGAAACAGGTAAATGGCAGAACATGATATGACAATGATGATTAAGTAGCTGATGGCTAACTTGAGAACTTAGGCGAATGAACGGAAGGTTGTTTGTCAAATACAGGGCGGATTTATCTGAGGAAGGAGAGCTTTTAAAGCTAAAATGTGGGTCAATATTTTCTGATAGCCATGCGTCACACCATTCAGAACGGCCAGCTGGGAGAGCAGATAAACGCAAATTTACTTTGGGTTGGCGATTCGACTGGCCACGAAAAAGGCAGATGTCCTACGAGAGACGGCCGCGTCGAGATCCTCGTCGTGGCCTTCCAAGCAAGACTGGTTCTGGCTGAAGTGGCTGTCGGCCTGTCTCGTCCCTCTTCACCGGCACTGTTGTCCTTCGGACAAATGGCTTGGTTATTAAGTTAATGTCCGAATTATTCTTCTGTTTCCTGATGAAAACAGACTAGAGCCGCGCGCAGCCTGAGCAGCCCTGGTTACCATGACAACTCGAGACGCTGGAGACTGAATGCTGTGCAGCCAACTTGTCCCGGCCGCAAGCAGCCTTGGCTTCAAGTCGGAACTTAGCCCTTGTAGTTTAGCAGCTAAGTTCTGACTTCTGAGTTTCTTTTTTTTTGTTGTTGTTGCTCCGTCAGGTCTCCTGGGGAAGCTCTCCTCTCCAGAGCTTCCCCAGAGCTCCTCCAATTCACGACTCCCATTAAATTTCATATTGACTACTTTTATTTGGGGGCCGACCCATGGGCGTGGTCTGGTTATCGGCGCAAATTTGGTCCAATCAAATTTTTCCCTCTAGTTTTACGGCATAATTAGGGCGGTTTTTGGATTTAAATACACGCCTTTCATTCACACAAGTTTAAAATTATATACAAAACAAAGAAATGTATCGTTTTGATAAGTTCGGTTTTATCTGCTTGTTGTGGTTAATTCGGTGGACATGGGTTTATCTTGTTCACTGTAAAAACACAATTAAATGGTTATTAGTTACTCACAACATCAGAGAACACACAAACAAATGAACAAAGAAAACGTCTTGCACGTCTTGACTGGCTGTGGAAAATCGGAATTGCATGACTACGAACTGTGCATGAAGTTTTTTCTCTTTTTACAGAACATTTATAAGCAAAAACCAAGCACATAGATTACGGTGCTCAGGCAATGCACCATCGGTTCCGGTGGGTTTTCATTCAGGTGGCGCTGTGGTTACATTATTGGAATAGTTCATTGTCCGGTGTCAATTTTATCTCTGCCAAATTAGCTCGTAGAAAACCGGTTTCGAACAGCTGTGAAGTCCTCTTCTTGCAGGGGAACCAGTCTCTTATCTCTTATGATCGGAATAGCCAATTTTTATTACATCAATCCTTGTGTCCTTGTTGGCCTGGATGCATTCCAGAGCGGCAGTTTACAGCCGCCATCTGATAGTGTTGCCGGGTCAACCAGGGTGAACTGTCAAAGAATGGTACCTCTCTGGGTGGGTTTTGCAGGTTTTGCTGATTTATTATCTGGGAAAGCAGGGTCTTTCGATGCCAGAGTCAGATAAGAGTCCAGGGTGGCACTTAGCAGAGATGCAACAGTCTCTTTGAAAGTTTGAGGGGTGTGAGAGATTGGAATCTCCCCCCCTTCCGGACTTCACAACAGAACATTTACATACATGTCAAACCTATCTTGTCTATTACAAAACAATGCAATATTAAAACCATAGGTTGAAACATTTCAACTCTTTTAACAATATTTCATGCTTTATGACAAAGGAGACCTTGAGTTTTTTGAATTGATAACCATGTTTTCTTCCTCTTGTTTATGAGGTGGGTGTTGGCTACATGGTTCATCTGGGACAATAGTTCAACTGATGAAGCCTTTTGGATTAGAGGTGAAAAGTCCTCATGAGTCCAGTTTCCCTAGATTCAACTTTCTCAGAGAACTATGACCTGGATGACCGAGACCCTACATGGCCTAATTTTTTTCGACAATGTTGTAGGCAACAGGGCCTCTGAAGGAAAACCCCAGGTAGAAAGTGATGTTTTCATTACTATGAGGCACTGAAGGTACATGAAGTGGCAGTATTCTGAACTTCTTCTGAGGACCCTCAAGGTACACGACTCCATCTTCAGTCCATCCAGAAACAGGTTTGAACATCGTGGCGATCTCAGGCTTTTCCCATGCTTTGCCTTTAAACCACTTCATGCGTTTCTCAGAGACTGAGGACTCATTTGTGACACTTTCAAACTTTCTTTTGTGGACAAATTTATCCAAACCACTCCCACGGCCCAGAAAAAAGTGGGTGTAAAGTCTTCTCTTCCGCTGAGGAATGTCCTTCATTTTTGTCCAGTAGCCTTTTTCCATGTGTTCAACTGCTGACTGGACAATTTCATATTTGGTTTCTTTCTCATGGTGTGTGTCATTATCCTCTGGCCAGAAGAGCAAGGTAAGCAAGAACAGGGCATTTGGTAAGCATTTCTTCCTGTCAGCTGGGAACTGACGACAGAGTTCCTGTAGATCTTCAAGGGGAGCAACTTTTGGAGCTTGTGGAGACAAGAAGTTCAGAGTAATGTGAACCATTATGTAATTGATAATGTCCTTCTGGCCAAATTTTGCCTTTAATGGATTGCTGGGGTAGAGAGAAACAATGTGCTCTAAAAGACTTACAGCATTGTCCTGGTTAGTTAGCTTGTAGAGGATGGATGTTATGTTCCCTCCCCCAAGATTACAGATGATCATGCGTTTTTGAAAGGGAGTCAGATTGGCTGGCATTGGTTTCTTTGATCTTAAGAGTGAGGAAACATCAACTTCACTGAAGTACTTCCCATACTCTGTAGTTTTTTTTGCCAGCCATTTCAAAGGGTGTCTTACTTTCTCTTCAGGGCTTTCAGGAACCTCCTCTTCATCTGAATCGATGTCCGTCTGGAAGTAACTGAGGTCTTCTGAAATCCATTCCAAAGCATCTTGCAATGTCTTGTGAAGTTTTTTCAAACGACCATGAAATGATTTCCAGGCATCCTCAACTTCTTTTGGAATGTAATCTGTTAACAGGTACTTCATATACTCTGAACGGCCATTTTTTCCGGCTGCAAAAACTGGCAATGAATAGATCAGTTTGAGCAGGCTGAGTCCAACTTCAACTTCAGAGAAGAATCCTGAACTGTTTACATTTTCCAATTCTGTATCAGCTGCTCGCTGACATTCTTGAAAACACTCCTGGGCTTTCAGTGCTGTCTCCACAGCATCTGCCGTATTTTGGGCTGTGACTGGGATGCCACCGCTTTCAATGGCTTTGCATTTTGCTTGGAACCATTTTTTGTACACCTGCCCTTTTGTATCAAGAATGTATGAATTTTTGGGAAGCTGTTTAACTGCTTTCTCTGCCCAGTCTTTTGCCTCTTCAAACTTTTCATAAGTATAATGAAGACGAGCTAGTTGTTGTGCAAAGAATGGATCTTTATGGAAGCGATCAAATGCTTTTTTCAGCAACTCAATTGCCTTGTCTGGGCTTTTCTCATTTTCACGCACATGCTCAATGAGAGGGGAGAAAAGACTGTCAAATTTATCTCCTTTGCTTATTCTGGATCGCCTTATGAAAAGTGCTCTCAGAAATGCCCGATACTCTTCCCTTCCAAATCTGTGTTCGAAAAGCACATCCTGACACAGCAGCTGCATTGCTAAATTGCTCTGGGTCTGTGTGCTCCCCAGGAGTTGTTGGAGGATTTCTTTTGCAACGAGTGGATGGATGATTTTGACTGATTTAATGTGGGTCTTCTCATCTCGAAGGTACAAGAGGACCAGCCTAGCCTGATCACTGAGTGACCTCTCAAACTCATGCTGCTGAAATCTCTCCATGTACATGGTTAATCCCAGCAAAGCCTCACAGTGGGACTGAGAGATGAAAGAGTTTTGAACATAAGTGTTCAGTAGTGCCACATAAAGAATTAGGTCTGTGACAACAGAGTGACGCTGAATGTCTTGGAGCAAATTTTTCACAAAATGTTGAACATAATCTTCATTGAATCCTTCAGTCATCAAAACAAAGGTCAGGATGAAATTAGGTTCATATTGCTCCACAAGTTTCTCTAGTTTTCCAGCAAACTTTTTCTTCTCTCCGGTCGACAGTCTGTGAGTGACAGACACATTCTGTAACGCAGCCTCCTTGCATCTCCCCTCTGGATCATTGGATCGCCTGCAGCTCAACAAAATGAAACACAGTGTTCCATACTTGATTCTTTTGCTGTTAATAGCAACCTCAAGTTCAATTTTGAGATCATCCAAATATTCCTTGTCTGGGTCTTCAATGAGTAGCAGCACAGGAAGACAGTTCTGTGGATCTTTTTCGTCATATTCTCTGAGGTCAACTGCATGTTGTGCAACAAGAGAAGCTGTGTATGAAGGCTTCACAACAGCACACCTCAGATCTTTCCTGTTATTCCACAACACTTGCCTTGCCACAGTACTTCCACCACTCCCTGGATGATGGTAGATGTTTATATTGGCCACTGGTGTCTGATCTGTGTTATATTTCAAAACATCACTGAGAAGTTTGGAGACATCGTGATAAGCTTCTCGTTCAATTACCTCTCCAACATGTTGGTGCTCAGCAAGCCAGAAATTCAACCAAGTCACTCTCCCACCGTGGTAGAACTGCTGTTCAATGTTTGCTTTCTCCTCACTGATGAACTTTTCGGTTGTTTCATCACAATGATCGACTGTGAGAATTTCTAGAGAACCCATCTGTTCCTCTTTGTTTGTTTCAAGACGACATATCCCTTTCACAAACACAGGCAAGTGCTTGCTAGAACAGGCTTTAATGGGTTGAATTCTCTGCACAGTTGCATTAACCTGACTCATTTTCATCCCAACAATACTGAAATTGTTCAAAGTTTCCTTTCCACATGATCCCTCTGCAAAGCTTTGCCATTTTTTGAAGTTTTCATGTGATTCACAGATACAGATGATGTCTTCATGGCCTTCCATGTCTGTGAAAAACTCGTAAAAAATGTGCAAGAGAGGTTTCTCAACTGGTGATGTGAGCAGGAAGATTACCTGGAATGCCCCTTTTGGTAAGATTTGTTTACACATCAAAGACACAGACTCCCTCAATAAGGTCATTTTTGTCTTGATCCAAGTCATTTCATCACATGGAGGTTCAGCTCCTTTGAACCTAGAACGGCCATTACAAAAGATCCAGCTAGTCAGCTCAAAAAGATGTAAGTTGTTTATGAATTCGTTGACACTTGTGTCACTAGACATCCTGTAGCTTTGCAGAGAATGCATGTTTGCAGCGTGATGCTCAAGGTATTTGCCACAAAGACCTGAAATCTTTGAATCTGAATCAAAGTCAAAGACACAGAAAATTTTCATGTTAAGCAGCCAGTCAATGTTGCAAAGATCTTCTGGTTTGAATTTGTTTGCAACCAATATGAACCACTTCTCCTTCTCCATGAATTTCTTCCCGCTAGTTATTAGCACTGTGAGTTTCCTTCCGAGGTTTTGGGAGTGCTCCAGGAACTCTGGAGCAGCAGAAAACAGATGTTCTGCTTCTTCTCTTTGAGCATCCCGATCCTTGACTCGTTCGTAGAAATCGCTAAGATCTTTGTCACTCACTGGCTCAGTTTTTGAGCCCACCCTCCGCAGAATTGTTTCCTTCTCAAATTCCACTTTGTTAGCTGACTCTCTGAAGTTTGGCAGACGGACCGCATACACCTTGCTCTTGACAATACTTATTAAAGGTACAATGTCAACCTCTACCACATACATTTTCTCTGTACTTTTTCGATCTGTAACCTCAATGAACCTTGGTGGTCGGACACAGCGATGTACATGCTCCTTGTTTGAGGAGAAACTCTTTTCAATGTGGTCCAAAGCATCTACATACATGTCCTTCTCTTTCACAGGGACACCTATTATCTCACCATGCACATATCCTGTGTCCTCCTTACTATCCATCACACCAAAGTGTATTGTGCCATTTGTTCTCATATTCATGCAGCCAGTTGCAAATTTAAGAACCTCCTTGGCAAACTTAGCTTGGAGTCTTGTGCGATCCAATTTTGCAGCAACAGCAAAAGACTTATACTCATGGCACGGAGAGATCAAATTGAAAGCACCTGATTCAGGTTGCAGGACTCTGTGCTTTACATATATGAAATCAATGCCTTCTTGATCAAACGGCCGTGGCTTGCAGTCTTCCTTTGAAGTCAGAGTGGACTGTGTCTGAGCAGTGGACCTCTCCTCTAAGACATTGTGATCCTGCACAGGATCCTGAGCAGAAGGACCCTCACTTGTTGCAGGAAAACATTGAGCTGAATTTTGACTGTCTTTCTGCCGTAGGTCAGTTTTTTTTCCTTTGGTGGCTTTTTTCTTCTCCTGGGATTTTTGGATGGACACAAGCAACTCATCTCTGTTTGTAATAATCAAGTGAGCAGGCCCAAATTTCATATTAATTTTTTCTTTCAAAAACTTTTCATCCAGTGTAAGAAGGATTGGTCCATTTACTTCCTCATCATAAAGCTTTTTCACATAGTGATCTTTCACTCCAATGGATTTTAGCCAAGTGCTTACTTGAGCTTCTGTCCAATTCTTGGGTGACTGCTCAGGTTTGTCAGCTGAATCATGATGAGACAAAAAAAAAAGGGGGGGGGGGGGGTTTAAATCATAAGTGGTAGAATCAGATAGGTACTATAGTTGCTATCAGTGTAGCTCATACTTTGATATAATATGCACTTTGTAAATGTACAGGTCTTTGGTCATAGCTAGTGTTGTGATGACAATGATCTGCCTTATTGATCATGTTGACTGACAGTTTATGCTTCTGCCACTACCAGGATGATATTTGGCTTATTTTTCCATAAATGTATTACGTTATTGTGGTTACTGCTACTAGTTCTATTAATAATATCATTTTGGCAGTAGCAGGAGTACTGAATCAATATTAAATTTGCCCTGCCATAGGTTCATAACCGATGCTTCCAACAGCAATGCTTGCACACAAATGCTGATCAACCAGTGGTCATTTCTACACTCCCTATACTCATATTTAAGTCCAATTTATTTAATAAAAACAGACAAAATACATAATATACAAAGTTATAAATGAATTTGACAGTTTTTTAAATAATTTTTTTTTACATATGTATTGCATAATATAATGATATCATTATCATGACAAAGACATTTCAAAAGAACCAACTTTCCATTTTACTCACCCATGATTTTCTTTCTCCTTGTTTCACATTAACAACATTGCTGGTCAAGTATCATCTTCCATCTATAAAAGAAAATGTAACACAGTTAGATTCAGTGAATTATCATCTTGCATGCAAATAAATCTGGCTGCAATGTTCAGAATCCAAATGAGGAGGCCTGAACTCCTCCTCTGTGTATGTGTGTGTGAATGTAGTTGTCTGTATCTGGATATGGGAATGGGTGAAAATTAACTTAGCTCATAGTTTTGCAAGTCTGGCTTTATAATGCATGTCTTCTAGCACATGATAAGAGAGGCAATCCTGTCACAGTCACATTTACTGCTATAGTTTTTGGGAAGCTACTTTAAAATCATAGCTTTGGAATTTACCCATGTGAAATTTAATGTGCATCTTAGTAACCAGCCACCAGTATTTCTATAAGCATACATGTATCTGGCAGAAGGTGGAGGTAAAACCGCAGTCCCTCCATTATTGTATAACGCCTGTTTTAGCATGCAATCAAGACACTAAAATGCAGTGGGGGCACTATTAAGCCATTTTACCACACATAGGTGACGTGGAAGAGGCCTCAAAAAGCCAATTCATTTCAGAAATGAATAATAATGAAAACAACAGTTACAATGAGGCTCCTCCAGCTTGAGTTTACTTTAAAAGGCCCAACTGTTAATTCATTTAAATCAGGCTTGAAAACGTTATTTGCTGCAGCTTTTACTTAGATTCAATATAATAATGTAATCTTATGCTTCTGTAAAGCACTTTCAATTGCCTAATGTATGAATTGTGCTATAGAAATAAATTTGCCTTGCCTTGCCTTATTCGTTCACAGATCACATACGGATCACAGTAACGTGAGAGCTTTAGTATCCATTATGTCTGTATGAGCTGAGACACGTTGGCCCTTATTAAATATGTGGTGGTGAGTCAATGCATTGGCTTGATATGTATTCAAATCAAGTTTATACTGCCTCTGCTTCCTGGTCAGGACTCGGGTATTCATGTTTGAGAGCCGCCCCCTCCACGGTGGGGTGAACGCCATCTCTCCTAATCAGCCCAGGTCTCCCCCAGAAAGTCTTCCAGTTATCGATGTAGCCCACATTGTTTTCTGCACACCACCTCGACGACATGCGGCTCTACATGACGTCACTGGTCAGATTGGGCAGGGGTCAAGAGAAAACTACGGTGTCCGACACTGTTTTTGCAAAATTACACACCGACTCTGTGACTTCCGACTGATGTAGTCGGGTGTCGTTACTGCCGGCGTGAATTACTACTTTACCATATTTACGTTTATTTACGCTTATCCTTAAGACTGGATATGGCCCGCTCTGGCTGCAGGGATGGGCTCAACTATGGCCGCTGGTGTGGCTGACTTCACGGTCCCCAGAATAGTCTCTCCAATGACTATAGTCGGTTTCTCAGCGGGTTTGTCTCTGAGTGGGAGAACCTGTTGGCACCGTGGACTGTCGGGTGGTGAACCGGGGGCTGTCTGGGAGAGTCACCCAGCTGCCCTGACTACATTCTGGCTGCTGGGAGTTGCCGGGGGAGGGACTTGCTCTCTGAGCCGCTCCAGGTCGGCCCGACAGTCAACAGAGGACCGGTTAGATACGGTGCGGAGCCGAGACTGTAACTCATCAACTCTCTCCTCCATATCTACATATATATCAATAACCTGCATTTATGACATGTACCATTACCACTAAAGGAGGCAGAGGAGGAGCTGAACATGAAGCACACAGAGCAGAAGAGGGAGGAGGAGAAAGGAGACAAGGAGAGCGAGAGGCTATTGCGACACGAAGTCAAACAGCACCACCAGTGATCGGACATGACTCAACAAACTTAACCAAATTAGGACAGAAAAATAGGTACATATTTTTAGAGAAGCAATAATAAGAGTCATTTATTTACCTTTATGGCCTAAATTTTGTCAATTCATGAATTACCAAATAATTGATAGAATTCATTTGATGAAATCATCGATTTTAAATTACTTTTCAAATGGAATATTTAACCTAAGTACAAGTAATCACATGTAGTTTAATCACAACTGAAAACTGCACATAGCTTGACTAATGTAATAGACAGCAGCTATGACTTTTCCACAGAATCTTATAACACGTAGAATACTTTATGTGTTATGTAAAATAATCTGCTGCATAGTATGAGTAAGATATAAGCCATGAGACCAGCAAAATAATAATAATAAATAAAGTCAGTCTTTGTTCTTACCATGGATAAATACTGAATGCAGTCAGCCCCTCTTCTTCCTGTCAGTATTTCAGATGTCCAGAGGAGATAAATGGCTGAGAAGACTTGATGTTGTGGATGCCATCCAGTGGGTGGAACTTCAGTCTGATCAACTGTTCTAGTTTCGTTTTTGAGTAAAATGTAAAACACTGCATGAAACCCAAGACTTCTAGACTAAAGTCTACAAAACTCACACACTGGATTGTGCCATATAGGCTGGTGGAAAGGCATGGCTGTCCAAATTTGAAGAAAACGACCTTTATCATTATATAATTTAATTTTTCTGAGCCACACCCAACTTCGTTCAGAGATAAAGTTCAGCCACATCTGTACCTTTTTGTGCAGTGCTCTTAATCACTGCATTATACACTTTTGTTGACTCACACCACAGCACAACCACGGAGTGACTTAGATAACCTACTGCTAAACTGACCAACCACAGCAGTTGTTTTGTGTTTTTGTTTTTAAAGCTGTTCTAGACAGTTAAGTATCTCTAGAATTAAGTATTCAGGGTATTGTAACAATTGTAGTGAAAGTGTGACCATTCACAATACATATAAAATCAAGTGTAATGTTTAATTTCCAAATGTACAAATCCTCTCTCTCTCTCTCTCTCTCTCTCTCTCTCTCTCTCTCTCTCTCTCTCTCACACACACACACACACACCATTCTAAGCTAAATACAGTCATCAGTCTCATATTTCTACATTGTTTCTTCTTGTAATATAATCTATGGAATCTGTTTGTCAGCATGATTAGTGGTCTGTCTGTCAGTAGTTACATTATTTGCCCCAAGTGGCACTCACCCAACCCTGTCTAGGTGTTACTGCCATTATAGCTGAATGCAACATAATCCAAATACAACAGAGAGTATGACAAATGTTAATTTTGGCAAACTCTGATGATGTTTTTTGTCATAGTAGCCCATCACCCTTTTGAGATCCATCAAGACCAATGCGCAAACAATTTTAATATATAAAAAAAATAGAATTTAATGTGCATGTCTTGAACTTCACTTTGACACCCTTGAAAGTTATAATACGTGAGCATTCTGCAGCCTGACCTCTAAACTACATGATCATGAGGATAAAAATCAACTAATGAATTCAGATGCAACCCTGAACACCTTTTGGAACAGCCCACTTTTACCGAGTCAGCACTAAGTCTTGATTGACAGACGAGAAGTATTCTAGCAGCATTAACTGGAATCAAGCACATTTAGCATAGATCAATTCTCAATTCAAGATCTGTACCCCTACAGCACAGTGATATAAAAAAAAAACAACAACAAAAGGCACATTGGCCACATTAAATGAGTTATCCTTAATGATCCAAATTCTGAATCAGTCTATACAAAAATATACATACAGTATCTGTGCAGTGAACAGACTCACTCTGAAATACAACATTGCACAATAAAACCACCCACAAGTTCAATAATATACATGTTCCCACAAACACTGGGACAAATACTTTTTTGGACATGCCATTATCAAATTTAAAAAATCTCTTAGCCCAGCTACAAGAAAACCACCACCAACACTTTTTCTGGACAGAGACAGATTTGTGGACGGTTTCATTAGGGACCATTTTAACCCAGATGAGCAAAAGGCACTTAATCCAGGGGGGTGCAGCTGCTTCACCTAGCAGTGAGTTCCAGGCACTGCAGGCCTGGTCCTCACCAGCTAGAAGCTCAGCAGCTATGTCCCACTTTTCATCCACTCATTAAGGCAATGGTCCGATCTGTGCTGGGTCCAGCAGACTCCAGTTCACACTGGTTCATTGGCCAGTGCAGGAGGATTTGGCAGTGTGTGCACCTCAGACTGAATGGGTGCTCTTTGCCTGAGAGGAACTGTAGTCACATCTGGGATAAATTCAGGGTTCACTGTTTGTCTGTGAAAGTCAGACTCTATGGACAGTGCTAGCGCCGCTGGCCGAACCATCTGAACTGGCAAATGTGAAGATGCAGGCTCATCTGGTGATGTAGAGGCCACTGATTTAGCAGGTAACATGTGAAAACTCACCACCGGCTGTGATGAATGAATAGGTTCCTGGGGTTGTGAGGACGGAGACAGTGTGTGTGTTGGTGGATGCTGAGCGCATGGCTCATTTTGTCCTGGTGGCCCCACATATGTGCACTGGGCCTGTGTTCTTGCAAGATGCTGTGCAGTGGAGTAGTAAGGCAGGAACGGCCTCTCTTGTGCACAGGTCCGCATGGCCAGATAGGTGTGCATTAGCAGGTGAGGGAAACGGGAGGTGAAGTACAAGACAAAGTCATCTGGGATTGAGCCCAGTGTCTCCTGTACTTCAGCAGGCAATTCTCGGTAATGGTGTTTCTGTCAGGGAAATTTAATTTAGGGACATTTAAATTGTGACATTATAAATCAGTGTCAATGACACTAAGCACTTTTTTAATAGACATGAAAACACCCTCTTACCTTGTTTCTCATCGCACGTAACAGGTCTCTTACCGATCCACCCTTATAGGAGCGAAATTTCCGTAGATCTGCCAAAGAGAGATAAAATTACCGTTACTGACCCTGGAATACAGCTGTGACAGCTGTGTTTTAACTCAATCTTGTAATCAAAATACCCAAGTTACTGATCAGTGCAACATTTAAACCACACGACTGAGTCCTGAGATTCAATTTTTATTTTCGTTAAAATAAGAGGAAAATTAATTTAATAATATAGTATTAAATTATAGTAGTATAGTATTAAATTATAATAATATTTATTACTATATATCTAGATGACAAGCTCAGATCTATCAGTCTGTACTTTCCTTACCAAAAAATTATTAATTACGACTAACTGGCTTTATTGGGGGGAAAAATAGCAATGCTATTATTCATTAGTAATTTAGTAAACAAACAACTAAGTGCAAAACCAAAAGAGAGGCAATTGTAGAAAACAGACTTGTGATAGTACAAGTGACAATGCAAGCAGGAAACAGACATAAAAACTTAACCCACCCAACTGTTATTCTCTGTAAAATAGATACAGCATACAGGCCAGCTATGAATGTACATCAAAGTTGCAGCTAGGCATTTCTCCAACTATCTCTAAAATATAGTTCCAATCTGGTCAAATTGTCAAAGAGAGACGGGACTGTATTCAAAGAGGGGGCTCATAGTGCTTGTATTTGAAATTGTGTGAATGTTTAGGCCCATTCCATACCTGTTTGCAAGGGAACTGTGATATGCTCTCTCCAGTCACCCTTGACAACAGCCCTCCCCCCTCTCTCCAGCTGTCTCACAATTGGCCCATCTAGTGGTTCCTTTTCTATTCTGTCGCTGACATCCTGCAAGCAACCACAAAGATCCAAACAGAGTAATAAAACATTTCCTGCAGATATTTGGTGCTGTTCAATACAAAAGATTTCGAATTTTTAAAAAAAGAAAGTAAGTTAGTGAAAAATGCATCCAGAAAAATCAATGGATTTATAGATTTAGACGAAGTCTGGCTGTGTACATATGCAGGCAATCTGTACTGTACTCAGATGTGGTTTGTGTAAGAAAAGGTAGGAACTGCTTCAGAGGCAGCCTAAGAATTTCATCTTTACAATAAGCACTCAAATTGGTAAATTATTTATTTTTAATAACCTGAAAGAACTGTAGCTCCTTCTCCAGGCTCCAGAAGAAAGGGTGTTTGAGAAGACTCTCAGCTGAAGGTCTACGGTGGGGCTCCATGCTCATCATCTGCTCTATCAGATCTCTGGCCACAATATTGCCTGTAAAGCATTTTCAAACACTTCATATATTTTTTACTATAAAACAACAAACCTCACATCAGCGGCATTGTACATATGTATGTTTTATATTGATCAGAAAACAAACGCAGAAGTGCAGTCCTCACCATGGTTATCATTTTGCAGATGGCCGAGGTTATATGTGCCCAGGAGGATGTTTGCTTGCCTCTGCAGAGACTTGCCAAA
Organism: Remorina albescens; assembly: GCA_034769265.1. NCBI lineage: Eukaryota > Metazoa > Chordata > Actinopteri > Carangiformes > Echeneidae > Remorina > Remorina albescens. The sequence continues at coordinate 7,670,418 of CM068493.1, forward strand.
AGGGTGACTTCCCTGGGACACAACGTAGTAAAACACGCAACCAGCAGAGAAGATGTCAACAGCACAGGTCTACCAGGGAAAGAAAAAATACACTTAGTGGAGGTCACTGCGTGGTGTACAATGAAACACACAATATTTCACACAACATTTGTGTACAGTATCACGTTCTGTACTTCACTCTGTGTTTATTTAGCTCACAGTGTCGACCTTGCTACTATCAGAAAAATTAAACATGCTCTCAGGAGTCTATAAGATGCCATTATGTGTACCATTAAGTATTCATCTTTTTGTCATGTTAGCCCAGGTATCATGAGTTTGCACGGTGAACATCCTTCTTTGAGACCAAAATATGATAAAAGATGCTCGGATGGCCGTATTGTTGTACTGTTGCAAAATTATATAAGAAGGTAAGGATAACTCTTGCCAAAAGTTAATCACCGTGTTCTTGGTTTGAATTCTGACAACAATACTTAGACCTAGAAGCATCATGAGAAATCTGATATTGCACCACTGACTCACTGGATTGTCTTTGCAGTCCTCACTGAGAACCTCAGGGGCAATCCAGCCTTCAGTGCCTGGCACCCCAGACCTTCTGCTGAAACTGTGGCGGCCCACTGCTAGCTTCTTACACAAGCCAAAGTCTGAAATCATGGCACGGACCCGACCATGGGCATTGGGCATGGACACCAGGATATTGTGGGGTTTCAGGTCTCTGTGGACTGGAGGATGAAGGTGAAAGATTTTTGGTCATGTCATGGTGTATTTACTATTTGGAAATGCACAACAACCAATAATAATAAAAATAACAGAGTGAAAGCGATTCTGTTTTTACAGATGGATACCTATGTTGAGAGAGTGCAGATGGGCCAGACCAGACATGGTCTGTTGAAGCAGCATAACAGGCTCTAGTCCATGACGGTTGAAATCCCTTTTCTCCACATACTTGAAACATGAAAGACAGCAATCAGTGAAGCCCAAAAACTATTACATGCTTCTTATAAAAAAAAAAAACATCAAGTAAAACAAGGCTGATATAACCAAAATAATTTGAATTAATTAAATCCTTGACTTCTAAGCCATTCATTACCTCCTGAAGTGAAGCAGCACACAGCTCAATGGCGATATATTGGAACTGACGGTCCCTCTCAGTGCAGAAGTAGCGGATGACATTTGGGTGCTCGTCTGATTCCCTCAACAGCTGAACTTCTCTGTCTGCAAAGCTGAAGCATTCTGGGAGAATTCTCTTCACTGCCACTGGACGGTTGTCAAACTGACCCCTTGTGGAGAAACAATACAATTACAACATTTTAATAAAGCTATATTTCTGTTGTATTTCACAAATTAAAGAGAAGTTATTAATAATTGCTCAGACTCACTTATACACAATCGTGCCCTCAGCACCATGACCCAACACCTCTTTTGGATGGAAAGTAATGTTGCCCACTCGGACAATGTTAGAGTCCTCATCTGACAAGACAAATCCATAACTACAATAAATAATTTTACATAGGAAAAACTGGTCTGTAACTGTGCAGAACAGACACAGACCAATCAAAAATAAACAGTCTCCTTTACCTCCATCTTCATTCTCATTGGCCGAACTGCCCAACTCAGACAAAGACAGATTGGAGTGGTTGGAGGCGCGGGGGGTGTTGTTGGGGCTGCTGTGGTCTGAACATTCAGACCGCGTGTGGGCCACCTCCAGGTAGTCGCTGTCTGGAGCCAGGCCCAAACCCACGTCTGCAGGGGGAAACGGCTGCTGCCTCTGGAGAAGCTCCAACCTCTCCTCCATCTGTCTCTGAAACGCCTGATGCTGCAGCTGCTGCTGCTTGTGTACACTCTGCAGCAAAAGAGGACACCACATTTAAAGCTTGTTTAACCACTATATGTTTGTGAAGTTTTTAGCACATGGTTTGGTCCAATACTTCAACTTTTTTCTTTCTTAAATGCTTAAATGCAACTGAAGGTACTTAATTCGAGAATTTTTTTTATGCACCCTTTTTACTCCCACTACCCACAATACAGAAAAATATTGTGGTTGTTATTTAACAACACTTATTTTACAGCTAACCTGTAGTTGATAAGTATTATTCAATTAAAAAACTTCAAATAAAACAGCTTTTTTCATAATTTGGCCAAAGCTTTCCAAACTTTCTCATGACTCTCATAAAGAAGAAGCTGGGGCTGCTTGTCTTCTTGCAGATGTCTATTAGTTGTTAGCATATCAACAAAGGCCCCAATCACGAAAAAATTCAAACATGACTACAACTTTATGACCTTTGCTTTTTCCTTCCCTAACACTATTATCCAATGACAGTCAACCAGTTGGGAGGCATTGGAATAAACTACCACTTGGGGCATAATGGTTAGTGCTGCTGCCTCACTACAGCAAGGCCACGGGTTTGGTTCCCTGGCCTGGAGCCTTTCTGTGCAGAGTTTGCATGTTCTCCCAGTGGGTTTCTTCCGGGTACTCTGGTTTTCTCCCACCGTCCAAAGACATGCATGTTTAGGTTAACTGGTGACTCTAAATTGTCCGTAGGTCTGAGTGTGAGTGTGAGTGACAGTGTCTCTGTCTGTCTCTGTGTGTTGGCCCTGTGATGGACTGGTGACCTGTCCAGTGTGTAGCCCGCCCTCGCCCAATGTGAGCTGTGATTGCTGGGAGAGCATCCTCTGTGACCCGGAAACGGATAAGTGGTAGAAGATGAATTTATAATCCCCACCATCAAGTATAGACAGAAGACATGTAAATGCCTTAGAATCAATCATCTATTATTGTACTTCTTTTAAATTTTTTTATAAATGATAATTTTCTGTAGAATAAGTCAATTTGGTCACTTTTTTGTTGTTACGACGATCTTTCATATAGAACTTTGAATATTTCTTCATGTATTGATATATACGTCATCTCTACATGGGGTAGGTATTCAGTCCACTAGATGGTGCTGTTAGACTTACTTTGGGGTAGGTAATCACAAAGGCCACCCATCCAGCCAGGAGGAAGGTGGAGAAGATGATTGTGGCCATGTCTTTGAGCATAGAGTCCACCGGCGCTTCTGGACGCACAGTGCGACCACCGGCCCCAGGTTCTTGGATTGATGTTTCAGAAAGAGGAGAAGGGGGGCTGTCATCCATACCACTATCATTCACCTTCTGTAAGATGCGGAGAAGAGGTGGCATAAGTGAGGACAGGGAGGAAAAGAGTTAAAAACCTTAATAGATGCTTTGAATTTTTTTCAGATAAATCAAACAAACTAATACACTGACACAGACCTCCTCTACTTTCTTGTCAGTGGTTGGAGGGATGACGTTGCCTTGATTGCGGGGGAAGCTTTCAGGGAACTTCTCCAGGATCTTGGTATGAGCTTCAAGGGGTGTCTCATGATGACCTGAAAAAGTTAGCTTTTTAATAACTTGCTTTGTATTTGTTCAATTAGGGGAAACAGAATCAGTTGGGCACCTTTAGAGGTTGTGATACTAAAGCAATTTTAGTGTTCTACCTAAATGCCAAGTAAGCTATATTTGGTTGTTTCACGATTATTCACATGCTCCATTGTATCATGCAGCAGTGACTCACAGGCGATTCAGGGTATTGGACCTTGTAATTTACGGTCATGATCACTTTACAGAGGTTTTTGTCTTGATGTCAAAAAATGATTCTATCTAATTCAACAAAGATTCTTCCTGTTACTGTCTAAATTATGTACTAAAATATTACCTATGAGGAGGAGGTAGTTCCTCATGAAGTTAATTCGGTTTTGCTTCCGAAGTGCAGAGTTGAACTTGACACCAATACTCGGTGTGATGACACACTCCTTATCCTCTTCTGTCTCCTGACTGTCAGGACCCTCCAGCATGGGAAAAGTGCTGCCACGGGGCTGTGGATAAACATGAATGAACTATGAACTATGAGTGATAAACTACTAATCTAGTGACTTGAGCTGGTGCAAATCAGGACACAACTGAAACAGGATGTATGATTTGAATCTCACTGGCATAGCTGAAAACTAAAACTGAAGATTAAGAACCATGAAACAAGACCATAAATAAGGACAGTAAGTAATTAGACAACTTCACACAACTTCAATAAGCCTACATGCTATGTGTTTCAATGAAATATACATAACACTTTAACTCACCACAACAGTGACTCCATCATGCACCAGGGAGGGAGAGGCGTATAGACTGGTGGAGTATTTACCCACATACAAAGTGGCCCTGGAGGGAACAAGCACGGTCAAACAACTGCATGCTGAAGTGATGAAATACTTTACACAACACCTCATGGCAACAGCACTGTGATAGTTCTTGTAATAATAAAGATACAATCTTGAGAAGAGGAGTATGCGTAATTGCAAAATCAGAATAATTTTCTTACTTCTCCATCGCCTCCCTAAACTGTCAGAGTGGATCAACCACTGAAAGTACTGTTTGTCATTTTCAACAGAGCAGATGTGAGCACGATATATAAAAATAAAACTTAACTGCTGGGTGAAACACACAAGCACCCTTCTGCACACACTTGTTATATGTTACACGCCTAGACTCAATCCAAAAAATTAAGCAATCTTCCATTAATCCTGACACTGAAAGTTGTAACATGTTTAACAGAAGTATTGGCCAATCCTAAATTTTGGAATATCAAAGAGTACAAAAAATAAAAATAAAATCTGAATATATTAATAATAGATCTATTAATGTTTATAAAAAATAAAGTCTTATAACGTCGGCCTTGACAAAAGGTCACTAAGTCATCACACTCAATCTGCTTACATGAACTTATTCTTGGGCTTTTTCTCTTTAGGAAACGGGTATTTCCACTGGGTAATGCGGCCAACCTCTCCAGACATGAAAGTTAGGTAACGCAGGGTTTCCACAGCCACGTTAGTATGGGTTACTTTGCGGAGGCCCTCACGCTGCCAAATATACATGGCAACCACCGGAGAGTTGTAGTTCTGAACCCACTGAATGTCTCCAGACTCACTGTCCACAGTGACCACGAGGCCATCGCCGTTGGACACAAAATGAGCCATTTCTGTTGGGAACCAAAGAGTAGACGTGATAAGCACTGTCATATATCAAATTGATAAAATTGCCACAGTGCCCAATAGTCTTACTGTATTTGGTGTCATCATCAGGAAGAGTGGAGGCGTAGTCAGAATAAGTGGCATTCCAGCGCAGCTCTCTGCTCTTGGTGTCATACATGGTTATGGTATACTCTAAAGGAGAAATGAACACCAGCAATTTATCCACACAAAAAAAAAAAGACAATGGTATTCCTTTCCTTTCCCTGGCAAGTTACAAAAAGGCTTTGGGTAACCATTCCTGGGTGTGAAAGCTAGGTGGTATTAAGTTTCTTTTGCCTCAAAAGATGGGATTCATAAGCACAAATTGTGGGGATACATGGAAACAATTTGTAGTATAATGCTGTTGGGAGACAAAGTGAGTGTTGACTTGACACCAAATCAAGCATCGATATCAGGTTTTCAATTTAGAAGGCTACAATTACCACCTCAGCCTTCTAAGACTGTAAGCACTGCAAGGACACATGTGGGTTTGGTGGCAATGATGAAAGTGGGGCAGGGACAGTTGTAGAGATGAGTGGGTCATAAAGAAAGGTTAGCTGAAGTCTAGATAAGACATCCTGGACTCCAGCTCTATTTCTTCACCACTGGTGATAAATTCCCTAACATGGTATTGGAGCAGGCAATAAAAATATGACTTTTAAATAATTAAATTAAATTGCCAACTGATTCAGAAAAAACTTGATTGGTCTTGTTTTTACCTGTACGTCCCAGGTAAAGAAGAGATGACGAGGGGCATAGCATCTCAGCAAAGGATGAGGTCAGGGTCTGCTGCTTTTCACCAGTCAATAGGTCCACCACATACCACAGGTCCTGCTTCTTACCTGTTGATGATCACATAGACAAAATTAACCACTGCTGTCATGAATATATATATAATGTGTGAAGTGGCAGGGATGAGAATCAGCACCTCTAAATCTGAGGCCATGGTTCTCAGTAGGAAACCGATGGATTTTCAATTCCATTTAGGGAATGAGTCCTTGCCCCAAGTTAAGTGGTTCAAGTATCTCGGGGTCTTGTTCACAAGTAAGGGAATTCTGGAGTGTGAGATTGACTGGAGAATCGAAGCAGTTTGTGTGGTGTTGCACTATTGTCACGAAAAGGGAGCTGAGCCAGAAGGCAAAGCTCTTGATCGACGAATCAATCTTCATTCCTTCCCTCACCTATGGCCATGAGAGATGGGTCATGACCAAAAGAACAAGATCACAGCTGCAAGCGACTGAAATGGGTTTTCTCCGCAGGGTGGTTGGGGTCTCCCTTAGAAATAGGATAAGGAGGTCAGTCATCCGGGAGAGAATCGGAGTAGAGACGATACTCCTTTGCGTGGAAAGGGGCCAGTTGAGGTGGTTCGAGGATCTGACAAGGATGCCACCAGGGTGTCTCCCAAGGGAGGTATTCCAGGCATGTCCAGCTGGGAGGAGACCTCAGGGAAGACTCAGGACCAAGTGGGGAGATTATCTTCTCACTGGCCTGGGAGCACCTTGGGATCCCCTAGTCAGAGTTAGCTGAGGTTTCCAGGGAAAAGGAAGTCTGGGGCTCCTTGCTAAAGCTGTTACCCCCACGACCCAACTTCGATAAGCGGTTGGAGATAGATGGATGGATGGTTATTTTTAGTTTAGTTTATTTAGATCCCCATTATGCCTCCTCTCATATATACATGAGAAGAGGCACAACAATGATGGCTCATGGTGAATGTCCTTACGTGTGTGTCAAGTACGTGTAGTGGGAAGGGAAAGGTCCAACATGGATTATGTTATCAGTATTGATGGTCTGGATGGAGTGCAAAAACCCGTTGAGATAAATGTGTGAATTTGGCATAGAAAAAAGTGACTATTTATAGAAAATTGTCAAATTAACCAAAAAGAACTCGCGCAAGTGTAGTCAAGCCTTTTAACCTTCACATCAATGGGTTTTACCTTTTATTTGATTAAATGAATAGACCATGGCCTATTTCTGCTGGCATCTCACCTGCTATGTGAGGGAGTGGCATAAATAACTTAACTGCTCTTATTATAGATGAATGTGGAAACCATCAATTAGGAAACAGCCTGTTTGATTTAAAGGAGGACACTTTGGGCTGACAATTCTCTGAAGCTGAGATTAAAAGAATGAGATTTGAACCCTGTAGCATTTTCAGACCTTTGGATGTCTTAATATGCTTTGTGCTGGCAGCAGCTTCAGTTGAATGAAAACAAAAACTTCACTGATAATGACTGAAGGGAAGCGGCTGACATTTGCCTCCCCACAAACAATGACAGTCACAATACTGTGCTAGCTGTTGTAAATTCAAAAGGGCACAAGCTCCACTGCAGGTTGAGTAGAAAAGAAAGGTACTGTAATATATTAAGCTGAAGCCAGATAAAACTTGCTCATTTAGGTAAGCTGGGACATGGACTGCAGACATTTGTGGATAAGGCAACTGATGACCACAATTCAGTTACATCTCACAATCAAACCGTTCAAATTCTTTTTATACAGCTGAACAATGCGTTAAGTCAAATTTTTAAGATTAGCCTTACCCATGTAAAGGACTCCATCAGAACTGCGACAAGGAGAAGCTTGGACCAACTCAGGGATAGTGAATGGTAGTTTCTGTTTAAAAGCAATGAATGAGCATTAACCATAATATCCTATATGTCTATATACATACATATATGCATACATACATGGGGAATAAATTGCAGGCCCCCAACATCAGAATGAGTGTGCATTACTTCCAGTGTGACTTAGATACACATATGTGAGGAGAAGAGGAAGTTGTGTTTTTCGTCAGAACAGGGAACTATAGAGTATATGTTACTAGAGAAGGGAGATAAGAAATGAAGATTAAAAATTTCCTCTTACTGTGAGGCCTTCGTTGTTTTTTCCTCCCAGAGAGTACAAGCTGCCATCATTTGGGTCAGGCAGAAAAGCTGGTCTGGTGAAAATAGTAAAGACACAATCAGGAAGATTAAATAATTATTCTGAGTGAAAGACAAAACAAGCTCAACAGGTCACAATATCCATCAGCATCATCATGCTTTGTTAAGGACAGGTGTAGCATGCAGGGACACAAACACATGTCCTCATGCAGAAAAAAAAACAAAGATACGTACTCTGCAACATGCGTAGGGACCTGAAGAACTGGATCTGAGGAAGAAAAAGGAGAGCAGACGCAAGTCAGGATAGACATGAACATTAGCCAGTAATAGGAACCATGACATTAGCTGTTGTGTAAGAGAATGACATGAAGATCAGTGTCATACAACCACACGGAACACAAAGTCCAAGAGACAACGGATTCCCCTGTGGCACACATGAAAGGTAAACAGACCTGTTTTCTGTGAATAAGTCCAACGTGTAACAACCATGGGACAGAAAAAGTGATTGTTAAATGGATAATAAATGATTTTCTCTGATTGAAATAGTAGAACATAATAATCTGATGATGAAGGGGCTAGAGAGACTGGAACATGCTTGAGATAGTTAATCTTAATCAATCAATTTCTACCTTTTTGTCAAAGCTATATGACTGTTGGGTTGTGACTGAGGAAAGTGAAGACAATTTCTATCTGATCCATGCATTCACAAATTTTGACGGCTTTTATCAATTTAATGCCCCAGCAAGTTGATTTTCAAATTAGAAAACAGTCAGGAATTTGAAAAGATGTTTAAAATGCCCGTGACGTTCTTAAATATACAATAAAGAAAAATGCTACTATCTACCTTGTAATTGAAAGCTAAACAGTAAAGCCAAACTCTCATTCCCACTAGACAAACACACAATCCCTTACAGTGTGAACATACTGGGTGTGGACCAGATGGTGCTGATCTCTGTGGGGGTGCCCAAAAGGGTCTACAACAGTAAGAGGTGGCCAATGACTGTTATGCTTAAGAAGAATCAGTATTCATTAAATGTAATTGCTGTGGCTGCCAACTTAACAGTGGCTTTGTAAGCTGCATAGAAAAATGTTAACCCTCGTTAACTCAAATACAAACATGTTTACAATGGGGAGGGAGGAACAGGAGGAGTGGGAAGGACTAGAAGGACCTATATGTTGGCCGTGTTGTACTTTCTTGGTGCAGGGAATATATTTCTAATTGCCCCTTATTGTGTGGGTGTTTGGTTGTCTGACTACAGCACAACAACAGGTGTGTGCAAAACATGTTCCTGTGCTGGTAAAATTTATATTCAATAGCTCTTCCAGAAAAGCAGATGATGCAGGGGAAGCAGTCTCTGCCTCTTAATATTTACAAATTGGGCATTAGTTGGCCCTAACCACTACCTGTAGCCTCAAACCGCTTATAATCTACTAAAATGTATAGTATAGTTCTAGTGAGGATATTCTGAGAAAAATGTATTATATAAACCAGGAAAGTCCAGTTTTCATAATATGTGTTTTATTCTAAAAGAAATAAAATAAATGTGAAGACTGTTTAAGCATATGGTTTCCAGTAACCCCTCTATCTTCAGTAAAGCATATAGAGGTTACATTAAAATGGTAACCACAGGACATGCTGCATGTGCAGGTGATACTACAACAAAGTTGCTTACCCTTGCCCATTCCCGACCTTGATTACAGGCTGTATTTGCCCCTTTCTCAGTTAATAATTACCCAGTTTCCATGCCTAACAGTGACATCTTGCAGCATTTTCCTGTGTAAGATGTAATGCATTTTAAAAAATCTAGTTGTTCCTCAAAAGGCCATAAAAAATAAAGACTTGGTTGTAATAAAATTCTTGGGTTTACAGTTCACATTATCAATTATCAATATACCAATTTGAATACAACATAATATAACATTAAATGCTGATATTGGGGATATGGTATCAAGTAGAAATCACATAAAAACGAGGTAATTAGTCTGTGCATCTGTTACACTTATAAGAGTATAAACGTTTCTGTGTTCTCACTTTAAATTCTTTAGTTGTTTTAATTTGTGTTCTAGCATTTTGAAAAAGAAACCATAAATGTCCAAGACTTAGCCGACACATGTAACTACATCATGAACGTGACCAGCTTGTGCCTTCAGATGCACTGAGCGATGCAGAGCTGGAATAAAACGGACATTAGGACCTCACCGTTTTCTTTTTAGCAGTACACAAAAGCACTGTTTTTGCAACTGTAATGTGAATGAAAAAAAAAAAAAAACCACACACGACAAATACTTGACTTGCAGTTTATATTACTCTTATCTTCTTACCTTCTTTCAGAGTCCATTTGATGGAGCCTGATTTTTTGTTAACAGCATGCAGGTTTCCATCCAAGGTGGACACAAACAGCAGACTTTCAGGAAGAGAAACCGTGCCAGCATTGCAAAACCCCTACCAAAACAAAATGCAAACAAGTTAATGCTAAGTACTGTAAAATTAATCATGATACATGGAAATCATAAAATGATTACATATTCAAACTAAAAATCCAACACTGGTAAGCAAGCATGAGTGAACATGCATCCACAGATTAAGTTACAAAATGTGCACCTGTGTTGGCTTTGGGAATGAATTCAGCTACTGCTCACTCAGACATAACCAATATTCACACACACCTGGACCAAACATTTGGTAAAATCATGATATTAGAGCACACTGTTGAAAGTATCCACACCCCAATATGAAGAATTAATGGCAGCAGATGATTTACTGTGTCAAGTAGGGATTGGAGGGATGGGCTGCCCTGAGCGGTTTTATGAATCAATGAAGTTCAGAGCAGTAGCTTACAATGACAGTTGAAGAACACATTGGGAGCGAACTAACAAGCATGGTAACTGGAGACAGGCTGCTGGAAGAGCTCTCAGAGATGGGTTCAGTATTTGAGAGATGTGAACAGGACATTGGACAAACAGGCAATATACCTACAGTCACTAAAGACACACAGAGGGGAAAAATATCAAACAAAAGGAAGTCCAGAGACCCAGGCTCATGACTTGTCTTATGCCAGAATTAATAAAAACCGCATGTGATGTGTGCTCCATTCACCTACTATGAATTCTAAAAACGCTGTTCTCGATAACCAGGCCATGGGCTTCTTGTGATTTTTGGCACTACTGTGCAGGAAGAGGTTCAGTGGGGTTTGAGAGCTCAGACTGCCCACCAAAACCAGATAAAAGCCACATGAACTCAGCCAGACGGGGATTTGTACCTTGATACAAAGGCTACTTTAAAGCATACATACAATTGATACACATGGGCTTCACAACCAACCCAGATAAGGAGGCTGGGAGAACTTTCCAGCTTTCCAGGTCTACCACAATTTGGTAACGGTTAGGGTTAACTTGTATATTTTGAACATATAACCTGGTTTTGGGGCCACACTTTTTGAGCTCCCTTATATCTTCACCACAGGACACAGTAAAAAGCTGGACAGCTTAGACAAGCTTCATTCTCCTGCTGAATCACATTGGTATTGATCAACATCCTTTACTAATATCACTGAACAGGGTTAGGGTCCCTGGGGACAGTCCAAGTAGCCCCTACATATAATGGAGATTACCAGTTCATAACTACTAACACACTCCCCTGAGCATTCAGCCACTTTTGAGGAGATAAGGAAGGAAAGGCGGGGGGTTGAAGTACTCTTAAACCAGACACAAACAAACCAACACCGCTATTAAGTCAGGCCTCAGCATGTGGCAGGGAGAGCAAATGCAATTACAACACTTAGGTTTTTTCCTCTTAGTCACACAGTAACATTTCTTGGCAAAACCAAAAACTGACCAGTACCAAACAACCTAAGAGATGTGAGTGGGTATTTTGTAATACTGACTTATTCTCTCTACATTTTCTTCCACTCAAATTTGGGGAAATATTTAAACTGGACAAACAGAAACCAAAGTCAAAATAACCCTATCAACTGAAAGTTTCTTTCTATATAGAGAAAGAAACAGAGTCCCTCCAAATCCCCTGCTGAAATCTCACATCCTAAAGGCATTTGAGTCAATATTGTGCACCTGTTTCTGTTCCCACTGCACTGTCTACATGCTCATAACCATCACACAACTGCACTGGGAGAATCATAACTGATCTGTTTTTTGGTCCTCTCATAACCTCAGTCAGGGTTCTCAGTTTCACAAGCAAATATCTTTCTGAACATCTGTTAGTCTCCTAGTTTTGGATGGACACTGACATTCAACAATTCGTGAACACTTTGTTTACAGTATTAGGCTTCAGGGATATCTGGCTTAAAATGTCTGTCTCAGAGTAACTAGGTAATTTATAAAGCTTACTAACAGAAAAATCAAGGCTTTCCCTCTCATTACCTTATTCTGTGTGTAACGCAGAAATGTTTTAGGTGTTGCATAAGTGAGTTACATAATAAGAACAGAACTGGGCGAAACCAAAGTCTTGGCAAGTTCTGAGGTCTTCATTTTCCCTTCTGCAACAACGCTAGGCAAGGCTTAAAGGGACACTGACTACAATTGTAAGGATATCACTGACAGCAGGCTAAAGTGTCTCTGGCTTCAGAGCCTCTTGCATGGCAGGCTAACCTGAACATAGCACTAAGTGCACACAAGCACATTCAGCAGTACTTGTAAGAGTGTTTGGGTTTATGCAAATGCTACAATTTTTTTTTAAAAATTTGCCTAAGAAGAGAACTTCAAGGGCAAAAAAAAATTAGGAAGCAGGCATGTTTACAAGAGAAAAGACTAAAAGCATGTTGGCAACAAAGGCAAAGGAGGTCACAACAGTAGCTGATATTACATTATCCAAAACATGAGACAACAAATGAGCCTCGCTCAGTCTTCTAGCATCGCATGCAGTGACTGTGATTGAAAATGAAAAGGTTAAAAAGATTTTAAAAAGCTAGTGGGTTTTGTAGCATTGTGTTTAAAAACAGGAAATAATCAATTGGTGTTTTGCATCAGATACAAGAGTATGTCATTTCATACAAATCAAAGTGTGTTATGATGAGATAAAATCTCATAATTCTAAGTGAGTATCAGCAGGTGATATTTAACAGTAAAATGCATGAATTTATAGTTAATACACTAATAGTTACAAAATTTCTGTACAAAAGTAGCACAGTCTCACAACATCAGCCTGTTTACAGCACTCTGTTTGCAACTTCCTCGAGTGCGGGCAAAAACCAATACAGGAACCAAGAAATATTCATCACACCTCTATATGATACATATCATGGGGTGTTGTAATGCAGCAGCACCTTAAAATATGTTTAGAAGCTTCAGCGGCGTTACAAAATAGAAGGTTTATAAAAATTACAGGTAAGTATATGAGGAAATGTGAGCAATGTTGCGTTAGGAACAGTCTGATGATCCATTAGTCCCCTACAGGAAAGTGGTCATTTGAGGTTTCCCTTCAGGCCTATGTAAAGCCAACAGGAGTGAGGATCCTTTTCTTTTTAGGGGATTACTCAATCATTTTTACATTTCATTTTAAAATCTAATGTCGATCGGTTAGGACATTTAGCAACATCCCTTGTCAACACAGTCCCTATCAGTTGTGTGGTGTTGCTTCAGTGGAGAGGATGTCACGTGTTGGCCCTCGTTCAGGCACATGCAGTCAAAGCACAGCCAATCTACTGTTGTGATAAAATAATCTAATAACACAACTTTCATTTTTAACCAAATCCCCATGTCTTAATCATTCTGAACCTGAAAAATTAAAGAAATAAAAGAAATCATGGGAACAGTAATGGAACTAACTGCAACTGAGGGACACATTATACACATTGTAAAGTTTGACTACAGTGAATTATTATTATTGCTATGATGAACCCACAAATGTGTAAAATGGAGTTTACGCATTATGTAGGAAGAAACCGTAATAGTTGATGAAATGTTTAATCACCAGCATTTTCTTTGGAAATCAAATGACTCTTAGCCCAGTTGTGAAGAAGAAACACTAAAAAGGGACATAATTAGTCTTTCACTTGTATTTCTCTCTCTCTTTTTCACACTATCTATGGACAGCCTGTGTCACCATCTATAGATAGCTTTTCATTTTGCACCCTCACTACACCAACAGAATATCTTACAGGCTAAGAGAAGAACATGAGACATGATGGGGGATTATAAAGCTACTTTAATCTGCTGCTTAGCTCAAGTGGTTCTGTAGCTTTGTAGCTAATGGTCTCTTCCCCAAGCCTTTCCTGGCTCCACTTCAATAAGTCACTGTTGCGACTGATACGAACGCTATGAAACCTAAAAAATTAAATAAGAGAACCAGATTTAGATTAAATTGCAGTCTTGCCCCGTTGTTTGTGCCTTCAGCCAAATTGTTAGTGGAAGACATAATTTTGCATTGAAACACACATGATTGTTACTTTATAGTGGCAGCGTTTGCATGATCTAATCAACCTAACCACAAAGAATTATCATGCCTGAGAATGTCCTGTATTGGCGCAGACTTTCTGAAATTAGAGACTGTAGATGGCACATGCACAGATTCTGTATCAGTCCTGCTGACTTCACGTGGTTCTAGAGACAGAACTGGAAAACAATGTTTTCAAGGAGTGCAGATGATAGGCACAAGTGAAACTCATTCTTCAATCTTCAATCATGCACCAAGATACTACGTTTACTATTTGATCTAATTGTGTCCACTGAGATTACCACTTCAGTGTGTATGTGCTGAAAAGCTCAGCATCAAAGGTGATCAAACCGATTGCCCACACAGCTCATCAGGCTGGGCTGCCTGGTTTTCCACCTTTGCAGCATGCAGTGTTCATGGAGCAGCACACTCAATGTTTACCTGCTGTACTGCTCAAGAGCAAACACAAGGCTCCTGCTCACACTGCTGAATTGATAAGCAGCGTTTAGAAACGCTGGTAACGACAGTATTACGACTTTTCCTATACTCTCCAATTTTCTGATATAATCCTGACACACTTGGGAGTGTTGGTGAAAATACAATCTCAACAATGTGCCTTTAAAAAAATAACACCACACACACACACACACACACACACACAGCTTCTCCGTTGCAAATTAATTTGAAGATATTTGGAGCATATGGCTGAAAAAACGAGTGATTTTAGCCTGTCAGCTAAGATTTGTGTTAGCCCACTTCTGACAACACGGACAATATGGACACGTCCGGGAATTTATTTAATATGAGTCTGAACTCAGACGAAGCTGCCTGCCTCTTATTAAAGGTGAATGAAGCTAGCTTATCTACTTAGCCCTCTTTGTACCTTTTGTGGAAGACCACCGTAGCAAAGCAACGTCAAAGCGCACCACACCAAGGCCCGGCTGCTGGCCGTCCAGTCCATCTTTCGTGGCCTCCAAACCGGGAGGAGACAGCTGACGGTTCCGGGGCGGCCGTCGGCTACATAGAAAACGGGATCTGGATCACCTTACGAAATCTATTTGGGACGGTGTAAGGTTAGCGGCATTGATCCGTCGGTGGTTGGAGACTTGGAGACACACACACACACAAACACACACACAAACACACACTGACAGACACACACACACACGGCGTTGCTTCTTCCTGAAGTGAAAACCTGGGGGGTTGGACTTTGGGATAAGATATCCAAACGTGTGAAGGAGGGAGGGGGGGTGAGGGGTCAGACGGACCAATCAGAAAACAGATACACAAACCGGATGTGGTATAAAACAGATCCGGGAGTGATCGCCGCCCTCCTGCGGTAGACCACCCCCTCAAAAAGCATGTACTCTGCAGTCAGACCCGACGTGTTTTCCTTAAACATGACCCAGGTCCGTTTTGTCCGCATATTTTCTGGTTATAATTGTTATTATGATACGTGATTAATGGAAGAAATAGATAGACCTATTGAACAATCAAACGGTTGTTAGTCGAAAACGTGAAGGTAAGACAGTACTTTTTTAAAATTATTATTATAATACACCGATCTGCAGCTATAATATTTGATTCTTAGCCACATAATGTGTATCTTTCATTTGCAGGCTTCATGATGAAGTCGGATTGATTGTAACATGTCTGAGGCCCTTGTACGTCGACACGTGGACTGCAGCGTGGTGGATCTGCAAGATGAAGGCCTTTGAAGGTCTCATGCTTTCGTTGGGGTGAGCATTTATTAGTTTTACTGTCTCTTTTTTTGGGATCATGAGTGATGATTTAAGTGCGTTAGACTTCTGATGTGAAATGAAGTCAACTTTCAGTCTGACTGGATCCAACACTAATGGTTGTGTTTGTGTGTGGTTTTGTTTTATCATGTTGACACATATTTTCTAATTTTCATACAGGAGCCGGACGTGAGTTTGGATGGATCAGTGCAGGAACAGCATAGTAAGTGACCTGATGTGTCTGAAATTTATTTTCAATGGTTCTGAGTGATGATCATGATGCGTTAGACTTCTGATCTAATTTTGAAGCAAATTTGTATCTGACATGACCCACAGCAGTCTGTGATGAATGGTTTATCAATGCCCAAGCTCATTGTTTCCTCCTTCTACAGGGGCTGGGCTGCTGTAAATCACAAGGCGACACAGAGGCTTACAAATGATAATACATTTGCATCCCAACTTCATTTTTGACCACGAAAATGCACTGTATGAATAAAGCATTTGTCTACAACTAAAATTGTGTACTTTTCATTCCACCTACATTACATACTTCCCCTCTTTCTTCCCTGGCACTTTTTTTTGAACCTGAATGGCCTTCTCTATGGTTATTTGATGGTCAAAAGCAGTGCAAGATCACATCTTGTCATAACTGGGGTTTCTTGGCAATTTTCCCAAGTTTCTCTTTTAAAGCAAGGCACAGAATATAAATGCACTTCTAAACATTGTTTTTCATGTTAAATAAACCCAAAAAAAGGAAGTTAGATATCTGAAGGCGTTAGAACAAGCAAAGTCAATAAGGACTATCTCAGCCACAGTCGACCCATTTAAAAGTGCTATTGCTCCATACAAAGGTATTGCTAAACATTTAGACTGACAGGCTGAACAATCTTGCGTAACAATATTTAGCACAGATCTGCTGTAATTGAGCAACTGTCAGGCTGAATCAGAAGCACTTATTAGATCACTAGATTTACATTGCAGTAAATTGAAATGCTCTGGGCTTTAGTAACAGAGATTCATTGATACTGGAAATGTTTGTTGCAGCCCAAACCCTGAACACAGTCTAGCAAGCTATATACATGTTGCAACCACCAACGCGCAGCAGTTCTGTCCAAGCAAAAGGTTTTATTGATCCACAACGATCAGAACCATAACATTCTGTGACATCACTGAACACAACAGCAATGTTTGGTATTTTTATCACTGAAAATGAACAACACCAAAACCAGTGAAAACAAAGGTCATGTATAAACAGACACAAATAATGGCACAAAGACTTTTATCTCTTTATCCTCAACTGATGCAACAAGTGTGGTGGATCACAATGGAGGAATGTTTATTATAAAGGCACTTTCTGCCTCGTACACTTTGCCAACACATATTTCAACAAAACATGTAAAGTAAAAGTCACCAGCTGGGTGTCTTGGCAGATTTGCTGCTGTTGTCATTTATTGGAGTTGTTCCTCTTTAACGTGTACAGTACAGAAAGAAAAGCGAACCGATAAATAATTCAACAGAAAACAAGCATTCATTAGCTGGATGTCCGTTCATAGCATTAAATAATATGGCTGATATCCAGTATGTTATTTATTCAAATAAAATGGGAAGTTATTGTGTTACCCTGTCAAAGAAAGGTTTTCAGTCCTCTGCTGCCCCCTCCAAAAAAAACAAAACAAAAACAGGTTATTTCATATTTCAATTTCCAGCTCCAGTTATTCAAACTTCCAGTGTACTTAAAATCCAGCGTGAACTCAGTTATTTATCCAGTTGCTTATTTGTCACTGTTGACCTTAGAGTTTCCTTCAGACCGGCATGAAAGATTGCTTTGGCAATAAAAGCTGAAAGTTATTCCTTAGCTCAACTCTGAATATAACATGAAAAGAAGTCTTGAAGCTTGTCGCACAGAAGCACGTTGCCAATAAATGAGCTATTCCTCGAATGAGCTATGGAGCTGCATTCCTATTTATACATTCATCACACCTAGGCAATGTTCAGATGCTGTGTTAGCTGACATATTTAAAATCACCCCACTAAAGTCAGTTTTAGCTCTAATTCCTACCATACAGTAAAAAGCATACAGGCTGTATGTCACTATAGTGTCCATTTGCTGATTTAAACTGACCTTAGCATCTTCGATGGACACAGCGTCGTTGATGTGTTTGCATATAAGTGCCAGGCAGCTGGCACAGGCAGCAGTGTGGATGGATGATAAATGAGTCATGATATCCCTCTGAAATATGTATTAATAGACACAGGGGCTTTCAGCAGAGTACTGCAAATTTTGGTGTTATTCCCTTAATCATTGGCCTCAAAGTGTTCCTCAAGTTAGAGCAAGAATAAACTCCATTAGAAAGGTTGAGAAAAAGTTTACACTGTACAACTATAATGTTTGGTGCAGCTGTACATCACAAGTATTATGGTTCTGGATCAATCGGATGGCTATTTGTCGATCGACCACTACGTACATATGTTCAGTCTCAACATGTCCCATTTGTTGCATTTCATCAGAGTGAATCATAACTGTCACACAAAAACTGTGCAATTGGATGACAATCTATAAGTCACAATTTTCTTCCATTCTCCTGCTTTTAGTGGCCACAAATGATTACGAGCTGGCCAGTGCCTCCAGTTTTGTGAGTACACATGAATGGCCACATGGGATGGGTGCAACAGTGGGGCTGAGATATGTGTAAAAATATCAGACTTGACCCCAGCCCATTGCTGCACCCGTGGTCTTTTAGTGATGTGGGGACTTGTCATATTGCCACTGTGATAAAGTTTCAGTCGGAGTTAGGCTTTGACCACCAGTCTTCACATGTCAGAGACCTCAGAGTCCTCAGGTTCTGGGTCCTTCAAGGCATCATTTGTCACTGTTACCAAGTTGGCATTTGAACGGGTGTCCATGGCAGAGTGCATTATGGGTAGCCACACATCATCCATGTTTGGCATCACAAATATTTTCTGCAGGGAGGACAAATAGGGTGACAAGAAAAGCCATCTCAGTCTAGACGAGCACACTTTAATATGCCTGTTCAAAATTTAGATGCTGTATAGTCAATGACAAAATACTGTTTAATATGCTTGTGCAACAAAAGACAGTGACATGAGATCAAAACCTGAAATACATTATCTCCTGTCCATCTAACCCTACACTATTCTGAATATGTGAAAATGCCATATACACTATTCAACTGAAAATAGCGTTCAGTGCAACACTGTATTTTACTGAAGGTTTTTTTTAGGGGGATGAGGTACATAATAACCCCCCCAAGGAGTCGGGCAGGGATAAATGTAGATGTGTGGTAGACCTGACAGGGCCACTCTGCCGTAGTAGTTTGTAGGTTTGGCTCAGGGTAGTTATCTGGTAGCAAGCATATCATTTAACATGGCTACATGTGAGAGATAGGAACGCCACAGGCAACCTGCCTTGAAGTGCATGAAGGTGGGCAGCCATAAATTAATCCAAAGTCTTCTTTTGTAACCTAAATTCCAAACCCTAAACATCTGGGGGAAGATTGTCCTTGTCCTTGAATAAACTTTCAGCCTCTTTGTGAAGCTAATCTGAGTTTTCTGAAGTGCACCTTTGGATATGACGTCACCTTCTAACTACAGTATATGGAAATAAAGTATATTCACAACAAGACACGAACAGACACGGTCACTGTGTACCTGAAACTCCTGGTCCAGTTTCTTCTCAATCCACTCAGTCACATGAACTAGAGTGACCTCCCGCTCACCAAGTTTAGGCCGCGCTTTCAGCTCCAGGTGAGGTGGATTCCGGAAACCATACCTGACAACCAAACAGTCATAGTGAAAGTCATAAAATCTCACACAAAAATCAGAGCAATATGTATGGTTTTATGGAATTGAGAGCCCTGTTTCCTCAAATTTTTTTCTCATTAGCACACCTTCAGCGGTTCCCACTCACAGGTTGGATATGACTGGTGCACACGCCGTAGAAGGTTTAACAGTTAAGCTTGTACGGTAGCTCATAGTATATATTCAGGTTTTCAGGTAATTTTCTTTAAAATGAAGTAGCATATATTTCATTAAGTGATCATTCAACATTTTATTCTGTCATTGCATGCACGTCTTTATTTTCCCAGCAGGTGGTGCAGTATTCCCCAGCACTGACTAGATTCTACAATCGTCATTATACTCCAATACAATATCCCCCTTGGATGTGAACTCACCATATCCTGTCCGTGGGGGGTGGTGGGATGTTAACAGCAAGAGTCCCACGGCACTCTTGCACCTCCACAGTGAGCAACAGAGGTGTGTTGGATACCTCCTCCATCTTCTTCTTGATGAACTCTGTCTCTGTGGCTTTCTGGAAGTACTTGGACTTGGCTATCTTGTCCACAAAGCGCATGATCTTGCTGGGCCTGTGGCCTCCCACATAGCTACATGAGCAGAAGATTGAACCAGAGGAGGAGAGGAGGCAAGGAATGAGTCAGGTTCATAATTTATTCATAACAGCATCTCTTGCTACTTAGCACCCACAATGGAAGTGAGCGACCGGGTGTTACATTAAGTCTGTAGCAAGCTTTCAAACATGTTGGTCTGAGTGGGTTGGTTGGCAGGTGGGTGGACTGAGTGGGCAGAACATTCAGCTTCACCACATTACTGTGAATTTGTTGTTGCCTATTTCCAATTCAGATAAGTGCTTGTGTTGTTATGAGATATTGGCTCACCCCTCGCCTCCGGGCAGAACAGGTTTGTCACTAAGGAGTTCTGGGGGATCCTCTTCATCAGACGAGCCAGCACTTGATGACTCCTCATCACTGTCTGCAAGACAATATGTCCGTGGCCTGGGCCTGTCATACAGAAATAAAGACACATTTACTGTTGCCAAGTCAGACCTTAATGGCTTTGTACAAAACCATTTACAATTTAAGTAATTCCTATTAAATGTATCCTTACTAATATGACTTGTGGAAAATTAATCCCCATTGAGTCCACTGACAAAAGCAACTAACACAAAACAAAATGTATTATTTCAGTGACAGGCATCTGTGGGCATCATTTACCAAACTCACCAGTCATTGGACAAATCCACAGTGGTAGGCATCCAGAGAGAGGATTCATATATAAAGACAAGGGAGGAAGAGCCAACAGAAAAAGAGTAGGAATCGTGAAAAAACAGATGTGACAACTAATATGGCTCTCAATTCATATGTACCCAATTAGCTTAGAGCTGGTTCATTTAGCCAAAACTACTAATCTTTCAAACTCAACTTAAATCCTTTCAAAAAATATCATTTTGGCCCCATTACTGTGAACAGTGTTAAGACAGCAACAAAAACAAAGACAGCTCACAAAGGACAAGCTGTAAAGGATAACTTTCAAAATTCTATAAGACCATTTCAAAAAAATCTGTCTCAGTTTCATGAGCTTCATTATAACCTCACAAAAAGAAATTTAAAGTAAAGTGAAAGCCACACCATTCTTTCCCCTGCTCCCCAAGCCCCTCGCCCTCCTTGCCCAGTCGAGCCAAATTCATCTTGGTCTCTAATGTCATGAGGAAGGAGCCCGTGTAGGAGACCTCCAAATCAAACCACAGACCTAAACAGAGAGTGAGAGAGACATGACACAGACATGTAGAGTTTCAAAATCAAAATCATGCCTATACACACTCAAAGTCTGAATGCAGTTCCTTTAAATTACCAAAGCTCTCCTATCTGGTGTCTTACTGCTGTGAGGTCCCCCGCAGAGCAAGGAAGGAAACTTCTCCTCTAGCAAACACTCAAAAGGTCATCATGCTCTAGCGCAGCAGGCCCTCTTTATTGGCTGATTTCAACAAGCTACTTCCTGTTTACACATAATACTTTTCAAGGAAGAGGCAAGGGGAGCGTTATTTGGATTTCGATCCCCCCTGCTGTTTGTTCAATAAATCCTGACCTCACCAACTGATGAAAGTGTTGACTATCTTTCTCTGCCTCTTTCCGTGCTTTCTTCCTCTTCATTTTCCACTCTCCATAAATGTTCATTGATTTGTATGTGTTGCAGGCAGCAGTGTCAAAGAGAAGCTAAGTGACATTAAAGCACTAAGTCAGAACATATTAGACAGTGTTTTTTTGTCACTGTCTGGGACTAGACAAGCGGCATGTAGACACAGTCTGCAGTGTCTGATTAATTTTAGGGGAGTCAACGTATCTGCATCACTGACATAAGCATGTGTATGCTTCTACAGAGAACTGGGAATTATATAAAGCAACATTATTATTAGAAAAGCTTTGTATCTAGGTTATCATATTGTAGCATACCTATATATATCCTTCATGTTATTTTGCTGAAGGGAAATGAAGTAAACTGACTCTATGGAAGCTGCATGACCACATGAATTGAATTTTATGGGCGCCAATGTCGTCTGTCACTCCACCACTTTGATCCGGCCTGAAATATCTCAATAACTAAATAAGTGAACCATAAAGTTTTTTGCAGATATTCATGGTCCAATGAAGCAACAAAATGTCTGACATGGTGAGTCCCTGTCTTTTCTTAAAGCTCCATTGTGGTTTACATTTTTGTTTGAAAAGCTAGACACATTGCCATGAGACTAGCTATAGGTATTTATGATGCCCAGAGGATGAAACGTAATGATTTTGGAGAGTGTTCCTTTTCATTATCAGCACCAGTCGGTTGACATACGTGGGCCAAAGTGAAATGTCTTCACAACTGTTGGATGGATTACTGTGCAAATATGTGATGTCAACACGTCGTCATTGTGACCTGTGAAAACCATCATCATGTCTGTGTTTATAACCAAATGCCTGTAAAACTAATAGCATTCTCATGACCTCAGCTGTGGTTTGTGCGTATGGGCTAAATGTCACCTCGCTAATGTTCAAAACAAAGATGGTAATAAACAACAACAATACTGATGATGCTATTAACATTTTCTAGGCAGAAATACATGCTGTATAGTACAAAATCTCACAAATGACTTTTCGTGATTATATTCCTGCTTACACATTCTTCACACAACTAAAGAACTGCCACTCAGATTAATCAACATTTTCTTGCTCTCAACATAATAAAGCTTTTAGATATAACTTGCTCTAGAGCACCCTCTGGCTGTAGACCATATTCAAATGTACTAGATCAAAAAAACAAACACTACAATCATACTACATTATTAAATACTCTGTGTTATAATAGACTAGTAGAATTGCTAGTCATACTAAAGCATGGTCACATTATCAATATATAGACACTGTTGCAAAAATAATGATAGCTTTTGTAGCTTTTAGCTTATGGAGCACAGCACATTGTAAATCAGATATTCGTGAGGTGGCTCCTCCACATTCTTCTTATCATCATCACATTAATGAACATTGCAGACTCAGCCATGAAATGTAGCTGGCCATCATGGTAGGAATCAAAATGCCCCACATGTGTGTCTCATCATTTGCTCTGCAGGGTGAGCCAGTGTCTCAATAATGGATGAGGGAGACCCAGGACGTGAAGTTTAATTACTGTGGTTTAATAGAGCGAGGCATAAAGAGGGGCTAGACTTCGGAGGAGAGAGCAGAATAGGGTTGGAGGGGGAAATGGATTAATCCACAGAGGAGAGCAAAGCAAGGGGAAGATGGCGATGTAGCAGAAAATGCAGAAGAAGGAGATGCATGGGTTGAGGTGTAAAAAAAATGTGAAAGCATGTCTTTCTATTGTGTCAGAAAGACAAGAGAAAAAGGAAAAAATTATGATTTCTATTATGGCAGACCACCCTGAAAACTGAAAAGTATGACATACCTAGTGTAGTTTCTTTTCCTACCTTGGTGGTCCACAGAGGGTTTGGAGGCATGAAGGATCTTTGGGATGGAAAACCCCATGTCTAGCTCTGTCAAAGTCAGTTCATTCATTACATATGGCAGCTGAAACACAGAGGACAGTTTAAAAAAGACTTGGCCAACAGCCACAACAGAGACACAAAATTGTCTCTGGAATTGATCACATTGAAACAGTGAGAAGAATTTTTTCTAATTTGTTAGTTACCATTAAAACTTGCGTATACATGCAAACTAGAAATAGCACCCACCCTGATTTTACTGAGCTTCATTTGTATCTTCTTGGAGACTACGTTGGCCCAGTACTTCTCTCCCAGGAAGTCCCAGAATATCCTTCCCAGAAAAGCATTGACCCAGGCTTCAGGCTCCATGGTCTCCTCTGAACTCCTGCAAAACTGAAGGACGCATATACAAATGCACCGTGTACCTTTACTTTATTTGACAGATGTCAATTCAGTCTTCAATTTGCCATGTGAAATCCTAATCCATTAAAGAGTTCTGATAGCAGAAAAACGAGGTTGTACTCAGAAAAACATTGTTCTATAGCGCTACTAGTGGTCAAAAACTGCAAAGGTTGCCTTTAAGTGAAAATGAAGGTAGTGATTAGTTCCCCTAAATATCTGAAAGTCTAGGGTGGTCTATTTCTTTTCAGCCTTTCATGCATTTCTCTATTTCATACCTTTTTGGTGGTTTTGGGGCTGCTTTCTGGACTGTTCCCAGGGCTTTCAGTGGCAGTTGGGCTTCTTGGTTGTACCTGGGGGTTGACATATTTGGCCATATAGATATTATAGTCCAATAGCATCTTCTGCTTAATACTCGGAGTAGAGCCACAGGAGATAGAAGAGGATGCCTCTCTGTGACGAGACTGTGAGAGCTCCTCCAGGCTTCCCCGGCTGCTGCTCCTGCTGTCAGCCTCCAGGCCTCCGCCAGATTGGGTGCTGCCACTGCGACTGTGGGAGGGCAGGAAGGCTAAAAGTGTTGTGTGGGTGGGTTAGGGAGAGGCAGGATGAGAAGAGTGAGCAAAAGTGAATATAAAACAGTTATGCATTAATATTTGCATTGATTGATTTTCCAATCAATGCATCATATTTCACCTAACCACATAATGCACGCTCAACGCTTTGCATAGCTTTGTATATTTAGCATCTAGTTTGTATTCATTTCTCACTAAGGTTTACAACGCTGTGAATCAGTATGTTCTACACCCGATGACACACTGCATCTGCTATTGTGACTCATATTAGCACTGAGAGAGTCATTTTCAAAAGAATTGCTATGTATGTCCACAAAAAAGTCTGATGCTTGAATGATCTTTCCAGTAATCCTGTTTCACTCTGCACTGACTTTGTCACAGGGCCTACACAGATCTAATGTTTCCCTTTGAATTGGGCCTTATCCTTGCAGGCTTATAATATGCTACTTCTCTGTGCATGTAATCCTGCTGACCCATTCACACTCATCTGCTTGCTCAATTGAGGGGATTGGCAGTCCCTAAGCTGTGGCTTATACACAGATCTGATGGCTGTAACATGCAGTAAAATGCTGAAGAGAGCGGGTATTCTGACTGCAGAGAGCGATGTGTAGTTGGTAAAATACAGTATGTGTTTGGAAAAGGTGAGCAAGACTCATACATCCATATATTGCACATGGCTGTTTGGTCCATGGTTTGTCATATTATATATAGCCCAGGTACAAACTCACCACTCTTGCAGATACCAGACAGGCTGCCACCTCTCCCTTCTGACTTCACTCGGGAAGCTAGAAGAAATCTCCGGAACCACTCCTCCTTTTCTCGACCCGTCCTCCCAAACAAGTAGATTGTCAGATCCCCGCCTCCTGAAGCTGGTCTCTTGGGTTCCTCTCCTGATGCTGATCCTTCAGCTTTCTCACATTTGTCCATTCTTTCTAGCTTTTCACCCACCCCTGTCAATTTATCCTCTGCAACGTCAGGCCTCTCTCCTTGGGCCTTGGACATGAAGTCCTCCTGCTTGGCCAACTCAATACAAATAGGGTATTTCTTATTCCAAACCCTCTTCCTAGCCAAGCTCTGGGGCATCAGATAGATCTATTGGGGCATAGAAACCAGACGCAATCAATCAAACACATGAACACAAACAGTGATGTTGTTTCTAGGATTGTAAAAGGTTGATACTAAAATGAGGGAAAAAATGATGTGTGGTTCTAACAGGAACATTTTGTAGGGCACACTGACGCTATAAACACAATGTGGCAGGCTTGGCCCCAGGCTGTTAAGTGGCAGCAACTAAGGGCTCAAAAATTTTTGAAAATAAAAATCAAAAGATACAATGCAGGCAAGTGAACTGAACTAATATATTATGTATTTATAGTATAGTTATTTACTATAAACTCTGTTTGTCGTTCCTCAACAATGTGAGAATACATCCCATTGTTTAGTACCTAAGGAAAGTAGCATTGTTCAGTGTTGTTCTATTGATTGTTACAGAACACACAATCTTGCTTGCATATTTCATTCAGGCATGCATTCTTGTTCTCTGAGATGGATATGGGCCTTTCTAAAAATAATCACATTTCATAGTTGCTTTGGTAGCTGGGGGTTGTAGCCAGGTGATACTATGAGGCAGGAGAGGTATTGCAAGTGATCAGAGAAGTTCAATGTTAACCAAAATGACTCCATGATGCACCAACATGAGAAACGCCCTGCCCTCAAAGTAAAGATGAAGTCAGCACATCGATACGCTGTGTGTATAGGGTCAGTGACCTATGATATTCACTCCATATTTACACTCAGTATGTGTCTGAATATAAGTGGCTTTGTCACAAAGCATGATTTATTATCAAGCTTACATGCTAGCAATGGCAAATATGAGGGAGCATGTGCATGATGTCACTATCTGTTAAGCTTATCATCATTATTTATATTTCACAAGTGAGATTAAATTTCAGCACTTCTTGTTCATTTTTCGTAACGAACACACACCTTGCTGTCAGTCAGGTCATAGATCTTCTGGCTGATGTAGGTGACGTCAGGTTTAGGCTCATTGTGTGCAGCACGCCGGGAGATGTTCCGGTTGGGCTTTGACAGACGCAGAACGGAGCCCTCCAGACGGATGTAAACAGAGTGGGTCAAGGTGGCGTGGTACATCTCTGGGTCGTAGCTGTGGATCTCATTCATCCAGCCCTGAGGAATTTTGGGATGGGAGGTATACCATTTCCATTAATACCAAAATCCGCATATGCAGTCACAGCACATATACACATCTCAGTCCCTGTCAAGTACTGAAGATTTGGTAGTATTTTTATGTCTGTGCACTATCAATAGCCACAATTTCTTGCATTATATCCCAGAATCAGTATGTTACATTACATAACAACACTCTCTCACAGAGACACCGCAAAGTTAATTCCTACAACCGAACAAAACATAAACCAGGGTATCTGACACTGATACTTTGTTGATTCTCACAGGAGAAAGGGCATGAAAAGACAGACAAAGAGGAAAGTTTGTCCCCACTGCTGTTGCTCCAGGGTCTGTAGTTCATATGTGCATATCATGTTGTGCACTGCAGAGCTCCTCTTTAGGAACAGCTGTGCCCTTTGGCCCCTAAGCTCTCTTGTTCAACAGCCTAGTACCCACAAAGACAAACACAAACGCATACACAACTACACATGCTTGCATAACTCCCCCATATCGCTAAACATTTCTCTTCTCAAAGAGTTTTTGTTAATTGGGAACAAGAGCCAAAAAGGTTTTTATTATGATTCAATAGTTTGGTTCAAGGCAAAACCGTAACCATCATGGCAGAAAAAGCGTAATGTAACCTCAATATGTTGCTACTGGTCCCTATGAGACTGTATAGAGTTTAATTCTCATCCACACTCCTACTTTATCAGTCCCAAAGGATGCTCTGTGAGCAGAGCCAATTCAAATGAAGCAACAAGGGAAATTTCAGCACCTGGCTAGTGTGAAAGGATGTTAAAATGGCAGAGCAAAGAACATATAGTCTAAAGACACAGAGGAAAAGCTTTTTGGCAGACAACAACCACAATATAGCTTATTTTTGAGATTCTGATTCTCCTCACTTGGCCAACCATACTGTATTTTGTCTCACCTTGAATATTCCTGGTTCTTTTATATCCAACTGGTTCACATTCCAGTGCCCTATCCTTCCCCTTCCTTTTCTTGTGCCAGATGAGGACAGTCGAGGAGAGGACAGCCAAAGGACCAGCAAGGCCAACATGAACCCAGCTGCTATCCCATGCACCACGGCGCAAACGCTGGGTGGCACTGGAAGGACTAAGTACCCGTACACCAACTGTGTTAAGAAAATAAGGGAAATCACTGGAACAGTGTCCACCGCCTCCTCTGCTTTCTCCTCTTCCTCTGTATCGAGTTCACTGCACACACCAGTGCTACCAGTATGTGGCTGCTGGGACTCAAAACGATCTCCATCTGGCGTCTCCGTATCAGTACATAACTCAAAGTCTTCACTGTACAGTTCACAGAAGTCCTCGTCCTCCTGTCGCGCTACCAAGGCTGACATGGAGCAGCGGCCTAGAGTGAGAGACGGAGACTTGTGGAGCGTGGAGGATGAGGAGGCCCGGGCAAGGGCTGGGGCGGACGTTAGTGATGGGAAGGAGAAAAAAACTGAGTCCGGGCCTTTTCCCGTGGGTGTTTCTTCTTCTTCCCCTTCTGGTCCATCCTCCTCCTTGATGCTATAGTTGCTGTTACTTTCTGTATGCCCGTTGATCGCTGTCACTCCGCTGAGCTCTGATGCACTTGAGGAAAGTGATTTGGCGCGGTGAGTTGCACTTCCACCCACTCCTACACTAGACTCATCCCCCATGATCTTACTAAAAAGCTGCAGGGGATCTGACATCACCTCTGACAGACGCCGCTTGGTGTCTTCTATCCTGGCCTCCACCTCTTGGACCTTAAAGAAAGACCGACCATCTGGGGACATGATGGGGGAAGAAGGGGCTGTTTTGGAATCTCCACCTGCTTGTGTGACGATGACGGGGCCGGAAGATAAACGAGGCTGGGAAAATTGCTTGAAGAGCTGCATGTTGCGAGGTGGGGGCCGATGTGATGGCTGTACTTGCTGCTGCTGATGGAGATGGGGATGAGGAGGCCCTTCCTGTTCAGCCTTTGAAGTGTCTGTGGACAGGGACTTCACAAAAGATTTCATTAAGTGTCGATGGCGGGCATGCGGTGGTGCAACAGCGGTGGGCGCAGGTGTCAATTCTCTAGATTCAATATCATTGGACAGAGACCTGACCAAGCTCAGAAAAGGCTTGGATGACGGCAGGGTTGCTGACTTACAAGGGGAGGAGGAGGTGGAGGTTGTGGATGGAGGATTAGCTGTGGGTTGGTCAGAGGGCCAGGAGGAGCTGGCAGGGGGGCTGAAGCTAAGGTGGGAGTGGCTGGAGGAGGGGATGATCGTCATAGCTGCAGATGAAGTGTGAGGGTGAGGGTCTAAGGGTTGCACAGATAGGGTGGTGGATGAAATAGGGAGCACAGCTGCCTCAGAGAAGGTCTCCACTCCTGTAGATTCAAACAGCAGTTCCTCTTTTGCCTCCAAGCCTGTGGCGACGGGCTGGTCATTTGCCCGTGAAATATCTGAACCTTGAAGTCCCCCTGCACCATCCATTCCAGATTCACTTCCAACAGGTGCCCCATAAAGCTCTTCTTCCTCATCATCTTCCTCTTTCCCCATTGCAGAGAAGTGGATGGTGATGGTGTCACGAGAGAGGGAGCGCTGCACCTGCAGCTTCGGTCCGGGGTAGTGACGAGGGGCAGGGGTGTCAGCATGCTGGCCACTTCCCCTGCTGCTGCTGCCCTGACTGCTCATCACCAGCCTGCACAGGGCTCACAGCCTGGGAGAGACAGACAGAGACAGAAGCAATTCTCTGTTAATAACAATCCAAACAATGAAACATTGGTATGAAACATCAAGGCAAGGAAAGAGGTTGGGGAAGTCAGCATTGTCACTAGATAACTTACACACACTCACACACACACACACCTCTCTATTAATCCTAATACGAGTAGGCTGGACAGGTATATCCATAGGCCCCGATCCATTAGCCCTCATTACGCAAGGCTGTAGCTGTCAGACTAAGTCGCTCTCAGGCGTGGCTTCTCTCTGTCTTACCCTACCCCACTCATTCACTCTGGCCCACTACGGCAACATGATTAATGAGTTACTTCAGAACATACAAGGCTTGAAGAGAGGGCCCATCAACATTTCAGCTGTAATTAACTCTATTCTCCACAGGGGGCAGACCACAGCTGGCGAAATCCTGTAAGGTGGTGAATGAGAGGCTGATAGTATGACCATGGACAGAAAATCATCCTTACTGGTGGGAAAATCCAACTTAATCCTGCTTTAAATTAGTTCTTTTTACCTACTGGCTTTAAAATACAACTCTGACACTAGAAAAACCAAAACAATGAGGTTAAAGATATGACAACGTGATGTGATAAATGTTGAGACATCTCAAAAAATAAATCTTAACAAACCTCTAAATCTACAGATGCCAGTTAGCAAAAACAGCCAAGTGTTTTGTTTTGGGGTTTTTTTTTTGTGTGTGTCTTTTCATTTCATTGGTTCCCTTAATTTTTGTTTTTTTCAGTATGCACTTGTTTCTGAGCTGCAGATCCTACAAATACCCATCACACCACCATCCTCACCCAAGCGTAACAATATGCAGGAGATGATCATGCAACAAAGTAGTGTTTAGCTCCAGTGATCACAGGAACAAGGCATCTATTGTATAGTCCCAACACAGCAGAACCAAAGCCATTCATCATGCAGTGATTTCACTGAATGGGGCCTCATGTTGTTACTGAGTTATTTTGGTTATGCTGTTCTGCCACAGTGCATCGATTTCTTAATTTTTGTTTACCATTATCAAACCGACAGGGCACACACACACTCCTTGGTATTTTCCGGCTTTCAGCTGGTTGACAAAAACGGCCCATAATGGAAGGAATAGAGATGCAGTGAAACAACGAAGGAAGTTAGCAAATGTGATTGTATTTCTGAGAAAGCCTCAAAACCCCTTGGGCTCTCTGGTTGGCACTGAATCTCCAGAAATTGCATTTGCTGGGATGGAGTAACAGAGCATTTGAATTTCACAAGGAGCCATTCACTTGGCTGTGAAACACTGGCTTTTGTTTGTGTTATTTTGACTGTAATTGTGTTTTGCCTCTGTCATGGCAGTGCAAGGGGCACAGCAGAACAAACACAAACAGGAAGAGAGAGAGTGAGAGAGAGACAGGGGAAAGAGCAAGAAATATAAGACAGAAGAGACGCCACCAGGGTCTATGAAGGCTGCAGACAACCTTTTGAAGTGAAATTCACTTAAAAATGGCAGAATGGAAAGGATGAGATACTAGCGGCAGAATGACACACACAAGAAGGTTATGGAGAGGGGAGAGGAGGGAGGAGGCAAAAGAATGGGGAGACAGAGCCATGGAGATGGAAATGTTTGTTGTCAACAAAACCTGAAGGACAGATTAAAATTGCTGTAAACATCGACAGGCCGGGCAGAGAAAGGTGGTTCTAAATTCTTCTGAAGTCAGGTTTAGAAAAGCAGCAAAATGATTTTTTTTTATATATTTATTTTTGTAAAGCAAAATATTCACCAATATGAGAATTTCTTGTCATGTATAACAAGAAATAAAATATTTTATGGATTTCTTGTTGAAGGAAGGTGGTCAACTCAAATATGTCTGGACGCCGCTTTATGATATTGTACAGAATATTTACTAAAATCATTTGGTTAAACATAAAAACTTATTTACAGATCATTTTGCAGATAGATCAGGAGAGGAGAGGAGGAGTCTGGCATGGAAACAAGACTCATCCAATTAATCAAAGCAAGTTGGGCCACTCTAATCAACTAAAGCCAGCACCATGGGACTGGAGACGAGAGAAGGGGAGGGAAGTTAAAAGCAGTTCAATTAAAGAATCATAGAAGAGGGTGAACAGGCAAAAGAGGAAAGAAACAGGGAGCAGAGTAAACACAAGAACCTGACATAAAAAAGAGAAAAATTCCTCAGGAACGCTTCAATATGAAACACTGATAGAAGTACCAAATATAGAAACCAGTATACGTAACCCCATCCATGATCTAAGATCCACACTGACATCCTGCTTCAGCTACAAATACAAGCACCACTGAAATCTACGTGCCTCCTCATAACTGGACACTGAAGGGAAAAATACCATCAAAAGGAGTGCTGAAGGTACAGAGAGATGCAGAATAAGAGGGAGAGATGAATTTATGGCCAAGAGTTTGTACCACCTTCACATTGTATTCATTTCCTCCCAACTGAACAAACCACTGAAAACTGCAGATTTACTGCCGTTTTTAATAGCCAAGCAGTGCTCTCCATTGATTTAATACCCCCAGCTGTTCTTTGAAAAGATTTTTGTTAGTTTTTTTTTCTTTTAATGCTTGTTTCATTCCTAACGCAACTGCAGCTGACATACTGGGTCTGACAGATCCTGCAGCGGACTCCATATGTTCTTACTTTCCAGTCTGTCTATCTTTTTTTTTTCCCTCTCTGTTTTTGGTAGATGGATAGATACCTCTGGACTGTCATGTTCACTCGTACACTGTGTGAAGCCACAATCATCAGGGAGTAAAGATGGGATGGATTTTTTCCCATTTTACACATTATTGTTGTTAATTGGGTTAGAATTAAGAATGAGAGAAAATCACGGTGAAGTTTAGTCGTGAAACAAAGGCTGGACATTTAAGAATGAAGCCTCATCACGGTCTGGTTAAAAGCTGTATGCAAAGCAGGCTACAACCTTTCTCTATGTAAACTAAGAGACTGCAACCAACCGGTTAGCTCAGCTTCGCACCGACCGGACACAAAGGCAAACATCCTAGCTGACTAAAAAGTATTTCTGCCAATTATTTGTGAATAAATCTTGCTTGGACAGCCCCCAGGTATTTCTTTATTCTTCCTTTTTTTGTATTTTTTCAATCAACAAAGCCTAAACAATGTTGTTGAATTTCCATGGTCACATCGAAGAAGAATCCCAAACTACTTAATACTTTTCCTTAAATAACAGTGCTCTGGTGTGATTGAAGGAGTCAGCAGGTGTCAAGTACAGACTTGACAAGACCTCTACTGAGAAACGCTATTCTCCAGAAAAGGAAAATCTAATTTTAAGCAAAATGGGGGAAAGAAACTAAGGCTGGTGTCAGGAGCACTGTGGGCAGATGACAGTGTGAAAAATGGGGCAGGAGGAAAACAGAGAGCAAGTCAAATAAGAAACCAGCCGGCGAGGCCTTAAAAGGGGAGGGGTGACAGCAGGAAGATAGATCGGGTGAGACAGAGAGATCGGAGATGAACCAAGGATGCACAGAGAGATAGAAAGAAAGGCTGATGGAAGAAATTGTAACCAACAGATCACATACACCCTCACACACAAATAAAATTTTATTTTCACACTTAAGGAGTGCACACGCTTAAAGGTATATGCAATAGGGAATGAGCTCAGTTATCACATGGTGTATGCAGTTTCCTGGGTGGGTAGGATGCAAACACATACTGAGACAGAGGGAGGGACATTGGTGGAGTCAACTAATGAGTCGAGAGCACCTGAAGCATGTCAAGTTAAAAAAAAACAAAAAAACAAAAAACTGAAGAAGACACAAAGATGAAGGTTTGTCCCCGAGAACACTACAAGCCTCAGAAAGTTACATAACAGCAGCAAATGGGTAGAAAACACACCAAAGGCCCTTTGTCATGCTTCACTGTTCTCTCCACGGAGCACAGGTCCGACTCATCAGCAGCACCTGGACACATAAACACGTACGGGTAGATACACACACCCATATAAAGGTATTCTCAATACATCATCACTACAACGCCTCATGATGGCCAAACTCCTTTATTGTTCTCCTACTACAGTAGGAAAGGTAACTGTGACCTGAAAGGAGCAGATTTAAAAATAACTCCATGGGAGCAGGTGGGGGGGCTGTCAAAGTGTTAGTCCGCCAACACTGCAACGGCCACTTAAAGCATTCATTGAAGAACTCATAGATGGAGGAATAATGGAGGAGAAGAAAGGAAAATGAAAGGATGGAGGCTCAAGGGAGAAAAAAGAAGAAAAGGTGATAACTGCCCCTGCAGTAAGTGCTACATACAAGTCAGTGCATCACTTTCATTTTTAATATTAACGACAAACAATTTTTAAAAAAAATTCTCAATCAATCAATATAGTCAATGCCAAATATATTCAATTTCATGGATGAGATTGATAGTCTCTACCAGAAATGGCGACCTGGCAGGGAAATCAGAGAGCACACCAAATCCGCCTCTCACTCCTGCTCAGCTCCACCTTCTCCTTCAAATATGGTTTTTTGTGGTTTTAAAAGGCATCATGGCGATGGCTAAATTACAAACTGGCAGTTCTAGCAACTATATACAACCATATAAGACAGCAAACCTTTACTCTTGTGTTTAACAAATTACCGAATTTTCAAGGCAATCAGCTATCTTAATTTACGACTCTAAAGCTCTAGTCAATATAATTTTTCATCGGGGCTTCTTAAAACATAATTTAAAAAAAAATTCAAGTGAATTTTGAGGAGGAATTTTTTGTCACACCCTACCTCTCACGATAAATGATTCATATTTAATGTAATTAAGGGTTAGAAGAAAAAAAAAATATATATATATATATATATATATAGCAGAGGCTTTCATTTCACAGCAGGTTTTCCAGACTGTGTTGAAATAAATCTTCAAGAAGGGAGCCTTCCTCATGTTGACAGTGAACACCCCCAACCACCTTACACTCAATATTAATGTGTGATGTGTCAATGTGCCTCTTGGTCAAATATGTTTGTCTAAGAGCAACACTCACACAAACCCAAACCTCCAAATGCACACGAGCACACAAACTGTACACGGAGCTCAGCACGTGATGAGCTCCAGCAGCATCGGCAGAAACACAGAGGAGTGGTTTGATCGGGAGTATAACTGCTCTGAATCACACAGTCTCTCTTAGGGGAAGAGGAGAAGAGAGGATTAAACAACAATAAAACAACAGCCTGGGTGAGAGAGAGAGAGAGAAAGAGAGAGAGAGCACACACGGCTGTGCTGGATCAAACTAGTTTTCTTCACCTCTCTCTCTCTAACCCAGAATCCACCTTCAACATATCAACACATCACACATAAAACCTCGCCATGTAGATGATTGTTTGGTTGGCATGCCAACAGGGAAGGGTTAATCTCATTCTGCAGTTATTCCCTGCATCCTTTTGTTTTACAGGGCAGCTCTTCCTCATCATAATACAGCTTCGTAGGAGTGGATGTAGTGTTGGTAAACACACTACGTTCAGTCAAGGGTTTTCGGTGTGTGTGTAGGATGTGAGGAGGCTGAACGAAGAGAGAGATCAGTTAATAACCTGATTATTGCTGTGAAGATCAAAACACTTTCTCCTGACTATTTCAGCTGTTCACTTCAATCTTCTGTAAGGACATAGATTAAAAAAAAAATGCTTCTTCTCTCTTCTGATGAGTTGCTCAAGCAGCAAATTAGGGGTTTAACCCTTTCCTTTGATGAATGATGGATTTGAATTGGATATCAATGTCTGGTGCCGCCTAACTTGATTTTAATATTTGGAGATCAAAGGTGGATGAATGCATTGACTGAGCTCACACAAACATCCAAATGCAGTTGGATTTTACACAGTTTATAATCTGTGTAAAAAGTCCTTGACATCTTACAAACAGCCTGGTATTTGTCTTAATCCACCGAAATGCATGATGAATGGAGAGATGGGTGGAGAGAGACAGAGAGAGACAGAGAGAGACAAGAGGACGTGCAGCATGAGTGTTTTTTGAGACAAAGAGTAATATTAGAAAATATGAGTGAAGTAATCCATCACTTCTAGTGGTGGTTTACAGAACTGAATGAGAGCAAAGAAAGAGAGGGAGATAACAACCTGTGACTATTAAGACAAGAGAAGAATACAAGAATTTTATATATGATATTTGAAATTAATATTAATGGATTAGTGCGTAATGTTGCTGCAAGCCTTTGGGCAAACTTTTTAAATTATATTTACATTTATGTTTGTGCGGGCTATTTACCCCAAATACTTCCTACATTCTCACAACCAGCATTGGCTGCCAAGCCGCCATTATTAGAAGATTCTAGGACACTGAAAGCAGCTCAAAATATCTGATTCACTTGTGTTTTTCCCCACGACTGTTGATAGTGATGTGCCACACAATACAGCCATCAGCACAGAGAATGATCTTAATTAGCATATTATTTACATGAAATTACAAGGGCTGGATTTCTAACAGGGAATCTGCATATAGAAACATTTCATCTTTCCTATTTTTAATTAATTATATTCACTTTCTGTGTCTGTGATCACAGAGTCGAGAACGGTTGGTTAGTGAGGGCATGTAATACTTTCATAATAATATTTTTCTCCATCCGAAGGAGGACACTCATGAATCAGCTATTAGATAGTGGCAACTTAAGTAGGCTTGAGATAGTGCTGCACATGGAGACTCTCACAAGGATGAATGAAAGATGAGGAAGTCTTACTTGCTTCCTATAAAACGTAAATTGATGCAACAACATTGCATAAAATGTACATCAATAGTAATTTATGTGTGTAGTGTGACCAAGACACTTGTAATCTAGTGCAATGTTGTAGCACAATAATGTGATTTTGATAGCTTTAATGGTTTAGTAAGACAAAAGGGGGATTCTATATAGATAACAAATATTGTTCATTTAATTTCTTTACATTGGCTTTATTGACAAAAAGGAAAACATACCACTCCAAGACCCATCTTAGTTGGTGAGGGTGAAGTGAAAGTATGTATCCACTACTCTTAATTTTGTGTGCTAATCTCCACGTTCAATCTTGTCAACAAAGACTTCCTCCTTTCTCTCTAACATTAACTTCCTGTTTGGTAAGTTGGCCGCAGTACGAGGAAAGTACCACCCATCTCACTCTGTCTCTACTGCAGGCACCAACAGGTGAATTGTCAGCAGAATGACTGCTTTCTCCAGCTGCAGTGAATCACTACCCGTAGGTTAGCTCAGCTGTGCAGTGGAGTGTATGCTTTGTCCGTGTGGTTTATTAAATTCATATCCTGGGGAATGGCTGGTCGTTACATACATATAAACACACGCTCAAATACACACCAGGGGCGACGTCACAAGTCATTAGTTGTGACACTTGTGGCTCCTCATCACAGTGACAAGAGCCGATGGCCACTCTGTTGGCTTTTTCATTTAAAGAGAGGGCGGTGCATATGGACACTCCATATCAGTGAACGCATTCACCTGTCAGAATGACAGAAACAGAGGTGGACATGGCCAGAAGTGTTGAGACCATGTAATTTTCAACTACTATTACTTAAGGTGCCTCACCTTTTACATGGGGGCGCCATTATAAAATGGGAATTAAGCCCAAACCATTGAAAAAACAATCCCAGAACAAATGTATGTGTGTGTCTGTGTTTTAGTCAACACTGTACCTCCTTTCCGGTCAGCTAATATCACTCAACTTTGTTATCTTATAAACTAATGATCTGTTCTCAACATTAGACCTATATGGATGTTCCACTTCTGTCTGTTTAAAAAAATAAGTAAAAAAGGTGCTGCAAATGGAAAGAAATTGTGCATGGTGTGACAGTATCTACACACTTACTTTGATATTTAACAATAACTAACTGAAACATACTAAAAAAAGTTCATTTTCAAGAACTACAGCAGAGCGGAGTCAAATTCCTGCGAACTTCTTGCTTGTCTACGTCGACTGATTTATTCAAATTCACCCATCTCTCGCCAATTCTCCTCTTAATTCAGAAATAAATTGTTTGATCTGGCAAAGTCCGACATTGGCTACCACCCTATTTGAGTAGGAAGAAGACCCCTGAAAAATACTATAACTAAAATATTCTTGCCTGTTCCAAATGTATAACCACACATTTTTTTCTCTTTTATTATTACCCTTAATATCAAACAAACAATACTGAGCTGCTGGTTGTGGGGGCAAAGGTGGTGGAACAGAACATTATCACTGAGCATTTCTCATAAAGAATGTCAAGATTTGACTCCAAGGTTGGTTCTGGGAATGGAGGTGTTACAACATTTCACATTACACGTACAGGTACATTGTCCTATTCTTAACCGGATCAACAAAGGACAACATTCAAAACGCACAGCCAAAGTGGTTCTAATCGTGAAGAGGGAGCTTTGGGTCAACTGTTGACTCAGACAGCTGATGACACCCTCAAGCTGTATTAGTTTTAACTTGTACTGCAGTTGAACCTGAAAAATCACAGCCTGCAGTGCACACATATGTGCATATGGTATATAAATGGAAACATCCAATCGCATCCACACATTTAGCCTCACACATACACTCGTTTGGTGCTTTAGAATGGAGGTCATTGAACAAAGAATGAGCCATAAGCCCGTTGTTTTATCCACCAACAATACCTTATTCAGATGGTTCAGCTGCCACAGTTTGCTTTTACCCTCACAGCATTTTGTCTAATTAAGCCTGAGAAAGAGTATTCCCTTTAGATTTGCTGACACTAACCCCCTTCATTTACAAACACGCCTAAGTGTTGGTATAAAAACCAAGAACCTGTAGCACGTGCATGTGTGTAAATGTCTAAAAACATGCACAGAGCCAAATCCATTTGGCATGATGTCAACGGTCAGAGAGAGGCCTGGGCTCAAGGAGGAGAAGTTGAGATGAGAGAGAAACAACCAAGGAGAGGAGAAGCGAGGTGGGGAACAGCCGTTCACAGCCATGGATCAATTCCAGCTCTACCCCCTCCCACAGATACACACACACACACACACAAGGTCAAAGGAGGAGAGAAGAAGTCTTACCTTGAGATTTCAGGGGCATTCAATCTCCCGCAACACAATCTGCTCTGACACACGCAGCACAGCCATGCATTATGGTCCTAACATGCCCAGGAAAAGAGAGAGTCATAAATTATTTTAATGGGAGGACAGAAAGTCACAATTGAAATGACACTTGACAAACTTTTTCCATCTGTTATTCAACAGTCTAAGGCAAATGTCGTCTTCCTCAGCTCTTTCTGTGGCAAGATTTATTTTCATAATCAAATTAAAATTAATTCACATATTACATTTTTTTCCAAAACATGTCATGTATGATAATGAACTCAATACTTTTTTGGGGGACATCTTTGGACTAATTGTGTAGAAAATTTGAATACTAAACTTTTCAGACCTTTTGAGAAAATAACCGTCACAATTAGGATAATTGTTAGCTGCCACCCTAAAGCAACTTAATGAAAATGATAAAAGGGATGGGAACTTGGATGATTTTCCTGATATTGCCTCATATTTTGTCAGACTCGTTGTTTTGAGTAGACCTGGTGAGCCCTGGGTATCCAACTTTACCAACAATCCAGTTCACATGAGGACACTTGGCAGAAATTACATAATAGGCAAAGTTACACGGGTCCATAGTGAGCTCTCACTGCAACACACAGGGGGATTTTGCATAACTGAGTGACACAGAGATGAAAGTATAAGTTACTGATGCTTTGTGTGGCATTGATACTGTGGTGTACAACTAGAAAGAGGGCCACAGGGGAGGAGAGGCTGAGCAGTCTGAGTGGATCTGTACACTCTTAGATAATGTGCCACAGTTGTCCAAAGATGTATCAGCCGCCCACCTTGACTGTGCCACTTCCTACAATAAACCCATTTCACACAGCAGCCGTGAATCCCCTATAACAGCAGTCCACTTGTATGTAATGGTCTGTGTGGCTTATTATTCATCTAAATCAGCCACAGAAATGTGTTTTAATAGGGAAGTATACCACAATAGACTGGGGAGCTATGTTGTAGCACCCTGACAGCGTCATTTCATATGGGTCCTATAAAGGGAAGAGGAAGCCCCTGATCGTGTCTGTCTCCTCCGTCTATTAACGCAGTTCGAAATCTTTACAGCTGCTCTTTTATCCCCGTCTGCATCTTTGTCCTCCACGTTTGGGCTTTTAGCACTGCGCCGTTTTATATCTGCATGAGCCGGACTGTAATACATCCATGGACCGAACAGCTGACAGGGAGAGCAAAGCCACAGAAAAAAAAAAACAAAACAAAAACAAACGCACCTTTAATCTCAGCGCAGTTATCGCATCTCCATCCGGAGCCCGCCGGCTGGCTCCACGTCCAGGGTTTCAATCTGCGTAACGAGGGTCCCGGCCGGAGCGCCGTGATCCGCAGCCCGGAGCTCGGCGGGCGGCCGAGGGATGGCCGGCCTGTGCACCCCCAGCCGGAGTCCCGTGCACACAGCGGCACGGCGATCAAGCCCGCACCTGGACTTCACACTGCAAATACACGAGATCTGGGCGTGAAGTGTTTTGGTGAATAGGAGCTGGTCGGCGCCACACCCCCTTCCTCAACATTTAAACACTCATCGAAGCCTACGACGCGTCCCATCGTCGCTAATCTGGTGATTCATATTTTATCGTGGTGCAGCAGGAGCGGGTGAAATGCGTCATGGCGTTGCGGTACGCCTGTAAGACGCGGGTTCCCCTCCACATACAGCATTCACAAACCCGTCTGCCTTCAACTGCTGAGCAGCAGCAACACAAAGCATCAGCGGGTTAAATAACTAAGAGGCTCACCAAACTACCGATCAGCCTTTTTCTGGAAAAGGTTTTTGATCAAACTGTGAGCTGCAGGCTCAGGCTGCCCCTGGATCAGATCCACCAGGTGCTCAATTATTCCAGTTGCCAAATTTCATCTCGTTTAATCTACCTGTATTTGCTTGGATAGACTGCCATCTGGCGGGCTGAGGCCATTACATAAGTAAATTGAGGCTCCACGGGGAGGCCAAACGTGCCCAGACACTTCCTCGTTCACCTGATGACACCTGTAAAATATGACGACAGATCTCACATCCTCCGTTTTGACGGACATTATTCCCGACACTGTGGGAGCAGAGCTCCCCCCCCCCGGGGGATCCATCTGGTAGAGTAATGCTTCAAAATGCAGAAAAGTTAAAATAATGCACTTGAAACTTGTCGCAATTTCTTTTCACAACAATCTCTAAGTGTTTGCCAAAGAGGTAAAATGAACGTGGGAACAAACATTTACACAAAAACCACCAATATCTGAGCACAGGTTGATAATGAAGCTGCAGGGAAGAATCAGACCACAGAGGAGCTGCAGACTTTATACACTGCCCCCATGTGGTGATGGACAGAACCTGCACCACCTTGTGTTTAAATACTCAGAGTAGATGTGAACCTATGGCCAAAACACCGGGATTAAATAAATCCCACAGTGTCAGACAGTTTACTCAACATCACTATAACAATTACAATCAACAAGCAGGGTCCAATCAGAGTGGAGGAGGTTCCCCGACCTCCATCTGCCTGCTTCTGACAGGTGAAGCTTTACAAAGGCTGCACCATTGTCTATCTTCAGAATCTGCTACACTTTGAGTTGAACACTTCAGAATAAACCAATGAAAGCAGACTGTCTGAAAACATTTAGAATGAGAGTGCTGTTTTGTTATGCTTATGTAAGTAGCCTCATACAGAAAAAGCGGAAGACCGGCTTTATACAAGGCAGCTTGTTGCTCATTGTCTGAGATGTGAGTGCAGTTCCACAGTTAACCTGATGGTGGATAGATAACGGGTCCATCTTTTGTTCATCACTGATGTCCCCAACATGTAACTTGAGGTGTAAAAGAGGACATGAAACACAGGAATAAAGAAAAACAAGTGGCTCTATCATGACTCACAAAACAGGGGCTTTGCCTTTTATGAGCTTTAACTGTCTTAACTGTCACAGTTTTCAGAAAAGGGGCCCAGGAGCAAGACTCAGGAGGCAGATGTAGATTTATTTAAAACAACAACAACAACACACACTCAAGGATGCAGAGATCCAAGCAGGCAAACAAAGTACAAAGGGTTCGGCTGAAACAAGGTCAAAAACACAAGGAGGGCCAAAACAGACTGCAAAGAACAGATCTCTGGGAGGCGATACAGACAGCCAGGCTGCTGGATGTACTGAAGAGCTAATGAGGAAATAGGGGGCAGGTCAGGTGGTTCTGCTGGCATGAAAGGCAGGAGGGAGTGCATCTGAAATGACGGCAGAATCAGAACAAATACGCACAGACAACTGGACAGAGTAAACAAATTAAAGGATGAATGAGCAGAGCGAAACTCAAACCAACTACAGTTATTTAAAAGTAGGATTCACATCAAAGCACTCAGGACTCCAGCAGCTGAACTCCAAGGCCAGACAGCCCATCTCCACTCTCACGCACTAATAACCATCCCTTTATGAAGTTCACAAAACCCACTCCTCACTACATCACTGCAGATGGTGGGTGAGGCTAATAGCTGGAAAAGTAGCACAGACCGCCACCTCACTTGGACTCCTTTGAACTGAACTCTATGCAGATTGAAGAGGGGGGCAACCATATGCATGTTTCTGTGTGTATATGAAAGGAGGTAGACTTGATATCTTGGTGTGTGTGTGTGTGTGTCCTCGTCCTTATCCTGTCACAGCAGGGGAGAGACATGAAAGACTCTACAGTGTGTTTGCTAACTGCAAAGTACTCTGTTCTGCCTTAACAGCATGAGAGATGACAACCTCATCAGGACACGGTTAAATTCAGACATCATCTCTTTTTTCGGTGTATCAACTCTCTCCTGGGCACACACACTTACAGATGTGCCCACACACACACACCTTTGGGGCAGCTGACCAATCAATAGTCTTGACTGTGTAAAAGTACACAGGAGTGTGTATATGGTGCTTTCTCTTTTCCACACAGGCTTTTCTTTGTTGTAACCTTTTGATCTAAATGGGAAAAAAAAAGAAAAATCAGGGCTTAGGTAGGCCAATGTGTTTGAGAGGGGAGGTTATGCTAAAAAGGGTGAGGAGGGGTGAGTTGCCACCTTTTCATGTTACCTCTCTTCTGCTCAGCTTCATAACGAATGTCAACGCTGATAACAAAGCCTCATTTGCATATCATAATCCCCATCTCTCGACCTTCTGATCAGGTATACTT
The DNA here is from genome assembly GCA_034769265.1 of Remorina albescens. Lineage (NCBI taxonomy): Eukaryota > Metazoa > Chordata > Actinopteri > Carangiformes > Echeneidae > Remorina > Remorina albescens. The sequence goes on from CM068493.1 coordinate 7,713,345, forward strand.
GGAAGCACGGCTGTGTTCTTTCAAAAAGAGAAAGAGACATCGAGCAAGAGAGGAAAAAACTCTGTTCACTTTGAAAGTTGTTTGAAGTTCTCTGCCAGAGTTCAAATAACACTAAAACATGTGCATGGCATTGAGTGGCTGATTTGTATTAAAAAGAAGAAAGGCGGCGGGATGGAGGGATGAAAGGAGGTCATGGAGGGAGACTGAAGGAACTTTCTGGAGCTGGTAAGGCCAAAAGCCTTTGGCTCTCATGCCTCTACACTTACAGAGGAGTAAGTCCTTCTGCCTTTGACCCTGACATGTGGTGTTATATAGTCTTTAAATGTAATTTTATTTGGATTTATAGAATCATGTCATTATGCCCACTGTTTGGCTTATACTGCAGCAGTACAGTTCCTTCCAATATTATCCAGATTTTTATTCTAAAAGAAAATTATTCCCTCTCTTCTTTTTTCTTTTGTCCCACTGATGTGTCACACCAAGAGACAGCTGAGCAAAACTGCTCTGCCAGGCTTGAAAGGAGCTGCTGCTGGGCCGTGGCAAAATGAGCGAAAGAGGCGTGGAATTATGGTGATGCTTTTTGCAGAGGTCAAGGTGTGTGTCTGCATGTGTGAGAGTGTTATTAGCCACTCTGCGTGTCATAGCAACAGATCCAAAGGTCATGGACCACCCCAACTGTGTGTTCACACACTTCACCATCAACCACCATACTGATCAACAGTGGCCGGACTGTTCATACAAGGCGGAGGGTTTGGATGACAACCAGTACACTATGTTTCTACCCTGTCTCTGTCAGATACTCCTTCTTGGCTCGGACACACTATTCTCAGCAGCCTATGGTTTCTGAATCCCGGTTGTGCAAACCAGACGTCCTTTCCCATGTGTGAAGAGGGCCTCCAGCAGAGCTGTTTCAGCTCCTCCACAGTCTCATAGTCCTTCATTTGGCCAGAGTTGTAAAGCTGGGCCCTGGGAGTCACCCGCCTCCACTCTGATCCACTCAGTCGAGCTCTGCAGCAGAGGCTGTCCTGCCAGCTCCTTTATCCCGGCTACCGCACACCCAGGGCGGGCAAAGCCAGACTGACAGTCCCCCGCTGCCTCCAGAGTCTCCGTCTCATTTCCCCCTGCTGCCGTCCACCACCCCTCTCAGCTTTTCAATCTTTGAAGCAATTAGAAGGAGATCCTTTTCTTTTGTTGTCTATCCATGGAAAGAAGAAAGGAGAGCGAATGAGAAAAAAGAAGAAGGAGGGCCAAGTTGTTGGTGCTGGTGGAGCTCAGGCCTAGCCAGGAGCCACTTGTGGAGCCTTGGGTATTAGGACTCACATGGTTTGTTTGGAAAGGCTTCTCCAGGGGCCAAAGTGGGATTACGTTGCAGATTGCAAGTTCCCATGGAAGGGACCTATACCAGTGAGGGCTTTGGTGGGTTGGTTTCAGGTTGGGGGCCATAGAAGAGGTCTTTATGAGTTTGGGGTCTGTTTGAATGGGAAGGGCCAACTCCCAGCATGCAAGCCCTCCATATTAGATGAACACAGAGAAGCTATTGAAGTTACCCTTTATTTCTTCCCTTTTCTCTCTCACTCTCTCTCTCCTCTTGAAGGCTTAGCTGTTTGCCGATTAAAGAAAGAGTAAGACTGTTGTCAGAGCTGAAATAATTCTTGTGTTGTTTTTATGATGATCTGTGATTTGGGGCAAACACAGTAGGATATGTTTGTTAGCGGTTTCAGTCAGGTTTTAACCACAGTGTAAATTAAAGCCATGGCTCTTTAGGACGAAGACGTCACCTTAAATTATCTCTGCTGAATTTAGTTGGGCTTTATTCTCTGCAATCATCTTAAGATAATGCCAAACAAACGCTCTATCATGGAATACATGCAGATTTCATAAAGGTTTAAAATAGGCAAAAATGTTACATGTCATGTATAATCTTACCACCTTTATACTACTGATTGACCAACATGCTGCATGTGGATGTTCAACTTGTAATTAAATGGAGAAAATAATTCTCTCTCTGTTTTTTCATTGCTCTGTCTCTGAGCTCCAAAAGTAAAGAAAAATAATGTGATAATGTTGCACTCCTGGAACAACATCTGGTTGATTAAGTCTGAGATCCTGTTAAAGGACACACCCAAACTAAAATGCAATCAAAACTCTTATGCCGTCACCAACATAAGTCTTTAATGAACCAAAATACAATAATAAAAAATACACCCTGAGGCATGATGTCAGTGTGGCGACTTTCTTCTTTTCATTATTTTTATTATTTAGATTTCTCAATGAATTCACTTGTAAAATATAGGAAAATAAATTTCATTATAAAGAAATTGCATCATTCCCGGTAGCAGCTCTTCAAAATCAGCACAAAACTGTTGGTGTGAACTTACCTGGATGCATAGCAGAAGTCCTACATCCTGGAAAACTCTCTCATACTGGATCTGCAAAAAATCACAGCCTATCAATAAAACTTTATCAGTAGAGCACCACCATAACACTTTTTCATAATGTCTGAGGTACTTAACAGGAGAAATAGACACTAAAATTACATAAAGTTCAAGTTTTTAATATAAAATCGAAGGTTTTTATTTGAAAGTCAGTATACTGGTCCTCTATAGAGGCACGTGTCTCTGCCCTCCAGTGTTGAGCTTTTGCAACTGCAGGATGTTGTTTCAACAGGACTCCACTTCAAGATCAGTGAGTTTCTTTTCAAACCACCATGGATCAGCTGGTGTTTCAAACATTTTAAGATGTGCTTTGGAATTAAAAGTAGATAGAATTTACTAAATAATGCATGAAGTTACAGGCTACAATTTACTAGTGAAGGAGGTTGAAGATCAAAACATAGTTTTGATCTCATACTCTGAAATAGCTTTACTGAGAAATGAAGCTGCCATGAAATTAAGATGAGGACTCCAAACCTGACTTAATGCGATTAGTTTCTGTAAATACTCCGGTTCAAGCTGTGTGTGCGTGCGTTGATGTATATGTATGTGCATGAACACACACACACACAACTCATTCACTCAAACTTCTCATCCAAATTAAAGCAGTAACTTCTGAATCAGCATCATCGCTCTCCAGATGTCCCCCCACAGCGTGCCCTTCAATCTTTTCTGTCACCTATAGGCCAAGCCCCCCAACGCTGAACCCCACCCCACAGCACCCCATCAGTCTGTGTCTGCAGACCAAACAGTCTCACTCCCCTTCCACTCTCCCCCAACCCCCTCCAGCCAAAGCCCTTTGAGCTTTGCCGTCGCAATGCATAAATACATAAATCTGGTGTCAGTGTATGCATGTGTGTGTCAGTGTGTGCGTGTGAGTGGGGGGATGTCGACATATAGACGATGGCCCGGCAACCCCACAGGCAGACCCCTTTCATGTGTCACCAGATCAGAGACGCTCTGTGTTTACACACCAGACCCATCCAGACACACAACCAGCACCCCCACCGGCCAAGACTCGGCTCCAGTCCTGTCCCCCAGAACTTGTCACCCTGGCAGGGGAAGCTCAAGGACAAAGGCATGGGGCTCGAATTGGAGGTGTTGGTGCCAGACTGATTCTCTGATCTGACCGCCTGCCACAGACCTGATGGGAGATACGACCAGAGGTCAAAGGTCAAAGTGGCAATAAAAAAAGGACAGCTGAGCCCTTGTACTTTGGCTCCCTCTTATTGCCCTGCCCTCCTACATGCACTTGATTTAATGTCATGTGATTACAGCGATTTGAATGTCAGGTCCCTGGGTTCATTCTTACATGGTTACCGAGGAGTTGTCCACTGAAAAGCTGTTGTGAGATTTCATGGATGAGAGGGTCGTCATTCACAAAGCCTGTTAATATTATGAACGTCTACAAATTTACAAACTCAGAGCATCACATGAAAAACTTTCTGTGATAGATGGTGAAGGGAGGAACACCAGTACAATTATGATTTGTGCACAAGTTAGGGTTTCAAAATGTTGTCAACTTTGACTTTTATCATGCCATCAGCACATTCAAAAGTGATGACGAATAAAAAAATAAAGGGGTGAATAAAAAAAAAACCTGACAGCACCGTGTAAAGATAAGATCCCCACAGATTCGCTTTTGCTCTCAATAAAACCACTGAATTCAACTTTTTTTTTGTTTTGCAGTAACAACCATGAATCCTTTTCTTCCTTCCTAAAACAAAATAGGTAAAAGAGAAGGAGACTAAAGGGAAAGAGAAGAAAACAACAAAGCTAAAGGAAGCATTTTATCCAGCCGTGTTAAATTGGGTGTGACTATGAATGATTCTGAGGCACTGAAAAGAATGAGAAATATACACACACACACACACACACACACAGACACACCACATATCCACACAACAAAAACAAATTAACATCTAAAATGCTCTGAGTTGTTTCAACCGTTCACTTCAAACCATCATCAGGCCTCTAATGGGGGCCAAGTTCAAAGCTTCACTAGACTCCTGCTGCTTTGCTGACATGGAGGAACAACATTTTGTCTTCCTCTCCCTCCCTGTTTGTTTATCCTTTGCTTTGCTCGCTTTCAACTCTTTCACTTCCTCAGTTTCTCTTTCAGTGACTCCCTCCTTTATTTTTCATCCCTTCTTTTCTCTGAGAAGACCCCTCTCTTTATTAAGAGTTGACCTTGTCTCTTCAGTTGCTTCTTTGTTGCCATTATTGCCTGCTCTTGCCCTGTCTCTTTTTCTTATTTCTTTTTCAATATTTGATTCAATGATACATTCAGTTCTCTGCAGCCCTCTTGTTCTTTCGTTCTCCCTTTTTGTATCTCAATCTAGCTTTTATCACATATGCCAGTCTTTCCAATCTGACAGACATTGATCAGTGCGCAGCAGCGGGGATGCTGTCCTGGTGCATGTTTGTTCAGAGAGCTCTGTCTAACCCTGGAAAAACAGAGCCTTGAACAGGGAGCTCTCAAAAGACAACCACTGGTCCGAGATAGACAGTTGCTTGGCTCTGCCCTGCAGATATCTGCCAGGATCAAAAACCCTTCCCATCTCCCCCCTCTTTTTCTTTTCTCCCCCTACCACCCTTTACTCTTTCGAAGATGGCACTTCCACAAATGTTTAAATCCAGCTATCTGCTCATTAAGAGGTCTTCAAAGCTTTCCATTGATGTAAAAGCATCCATTTGAATTTGTAATCACCCTTTGCTGTATGGCTGCTGCGCTCAGCGTAATTTCCCCCGGATTTTCTGATAGCCGGCTCAAAGAGCTAACAGCCCATTTTCTACTCTCCAAGATGTGGGAGAAGGGAAGAAAAGGACTTTAATCTAACTTTTGGAAGCAGGGAGGTTTGTATTTGTGAAGGCCTTGGGTTTGTTTATATATGCTGACAAAGAAAGTAAGAATATATAGAAATTTGCTCTGCTGACAACCTTCATGAGAAGATAAGAGCAGCGAGAAAAACCCTTTAGAGCTGGATAAGGTTTGTTTGAAGAATGAAGTTCTGTCGTCATCAGAGGACTTGTTTTCTTGGAAGGCACTTAAACAGCCCAGAAATTGGTTTGTCTATAAGGAGTGCCTTTAACTGATATAGCCATTAATAGTAGGTGTTATTTTATATTCCACCACACAGACGTAAAGGTATCTCAGGATACACTTTCTCCACGTGATGTATTTAGAAAAACTGCCAAGTAACACAAGTAGCCACCTGTACACATATGTAAGTCAAAGTTCATCTATTGGATGATGGAGAGTCAAAATCTATGTCACCCCATCACAACATCAAGAAGAAGAAGATCCTGGGGAAAAGGAAGGATAAGACGAACAAATCCGTCAGATCCTGGAGGCAGAAGAAAATACTTTTATATCTGGAATTTCTCACAGGATGGAAACGTTTGAAATCTAATGCATAAACATTATTCCCCTGGCTCACCAGCTTTCCCTTCACCTGCGCAAAAGCAAGCTCTTCTTCTGAGCCACTTTGGGGAACTTTTCAAAACACAGTCCTCCTCCAATAGGTTCAATAAGAGGGTTGACTGGGATTTGGCTCCTGCCATGTTTCATCAAACACGCCTGTGTTTAGCTGTCGCAGGCCTGTCTGTCTAACAGCACTTTTTTCGGGTTCCACTCCTGTCTGCTGAAATGTGGATTTTAAATGAAGTAAGTTAAAAGATTTTTTGCTGAATTTTTAGGAATCAGTTAGAAATTTTAAAATGATGCCTTATAGCCTGTTAATGTTAATACTTAATCACTAATCAGTATCAGAAAAGCTTCTTTCCAGGAAAATAGCTTTATCACAATTGCTCAAGGGCTGCACAAAAAGACCCCAAAGAGAGCGTGCACATTTAGGTGAGCCTGAGTTAGGATAGTTTGTCTGTGGATAATGGATGGTCAACACATAGTTACTGATAATATTAAACACACAGTAAGTGAATAAAATGTACAATAAGGAAAAAGACTTACCCCCGTACCTGAAGTCTGAGGTGTACAGACTGAAAAGAAAAAGGAGATGGGGAAATCCCCTGCAGAGCTTCAGCACTGCTCACAACTGCATCTGATTCACATTTCTGAGGACATCAGGTAAGGAGCATCAATCTGCAGGGCAGGCTGAAATGTGGTGAACGCATTGGAGATCGAGACCATAATACTGGTATAATACTGGTTGTGCCCCCCCGCCCTGCTGGCACAGTGGACAAGGAAAATAGCTGAGCTAGCTTTACCGCTACTTAGCTAATTCTCTTTTAAATGGTTGTTCAATATTTCAGCAAATATGTTTGTGGGAAACACTAAAAACCGGATAGTGTTGTGCACACACACATTAATCTTACAGAACAGAACAGAATTGGGATTCCAGGCTCTATGTTAATTTTACTACTAAAACAAATAATGTGTGTGTGTGTGTGTGTGTGTGTGCGCGCAAAGTGGAGTGAGCTGGTGGCAGACATGTCACAAGGACCATTGACTCCAGCTTAATCCCTTCCTGATGGCCTTTTCTTCAGACGCAGATGGAGACTGGGGGCTCTTGACCTTTGACCTGCACCACTAAATCACATCAGTCGTTGGCTGTGGGAGCCACAGGGGCCCCGGGTTTTCACCCAGCAGATGGGCAGCTGCGCATACACACATACACATTCACATACAAACACACACACACACACATCTAAACAAAACTACACACTTTTTGTGCGTTACTCTGGCGCATACACTAACACAGAGGTGCTCTCATGCATGGATCTGTATAGAGACGTGTTGTCCCTCAGGTCAGTTCACCTTTCCTACAGTATTGTACTTAATGCACCAGGATGGACACACAGATTGATGTGAACACAGACATCTACACACAACACCACTAAACAACGGCCCTAAATCTGTGTTTAGAGTATTCTCTGTCATCCGAGTCCTTTTTCCTCAACCACATCACACACTTTCTCTCTCTTTTTCTAGCTCTCTCCTACACTTTGTTTTAAACTCTTCTCCTCTTCTCTGTCTTCCCTCCTTCTGGTTTCCCTGTGATGTGGCTTCTCTGTTTCTGCTGAATAAAACCCAGAATAGGAGAGACAGGGAAAGATGAAGGGAAGTGGAGACAGCTGAGAGACAGAAACACTGCAAAAGAGAGAGAGGGGTAGAGTGAGAGGAATAGACAGAACAAGAAAGAGAAAATCATAACTTTTTCTGTCTCTTTTTTTGCGGTAAAATCTGTTTCTACTTTTTCTCATCCATCCAGGACAACACAGCCCACCCTGCTTTATGTCAGGCGAGGTCAAGCTCCAAAATGTTATCTGCAGCACATATGCTGTAAATGCCTGGCTCCATCATAGCATGTCTCAGGTAGGTTTCTATTAAGCTGGATAATCAGGTGGACTATCAGTACATACAACATTTTTTTCTGTGCAGCTTCAGACCTGCGGTCATGTCGTATCTAAAGGAGCTTCACACGGTGACAAGCAAGCCTTTGAAACTCAACTTTGAACAACTGCTTTGCATGAGAAGCAGGCGAGCGGTGTTGAAATGTGGGCTGGACTCCCTCACACCGACGTGCTGCTTGCCCACGCTGTGCTCCTATGGAGGTCCTCCTCACTTTGTTGTCCTCACAGCAGGCACCTGCATTCCTGGCATAGCTGTCTCCAAAGTTTCAAGAGCTGCTCGCTATCTCTCTGTCTACTGGTTTCTGTCTCCCGATCTCTCTTTCTCTCTCTCTCTCTCTCTTTTCTCTCTGTCTCCCTGCCCAGACCTCCATTGCCTTGTTGCCTGGAGACGAAAAAGAGTGAGAATGGGGACAACGGAGAGAGAGGAAGAGGGGGCCTTACTAGAGGGGGATGAAAGAGAAGTGAGATCAGAGGGGAGGATAGGCAAGACAGGGGAGTGATGAAATTTGTTTGGGATACTTTGGATTTTGACAACAATTGTGCTGTGCCAACATCGTCTCCTTTACTCCCTGGCTCACAGCTAAAGGCAAAAGGTTTCTACAGGAACTAGTTTACATTTTTTTCCAAACAAAGTGAAACACATGTTTGGATTACTGATAATGTTTACTGGCAGTTCCCCCCTTTAGGAGCAGGATAATGTTGATCAGTCTGATCAGTAAGATGTTGTGTGTTTGTGTCTCAGTTTTTAGATCATAAAGAAAATAATACAAAATGATATACAATGAGGAGCATGGACGTTCATTCATGATGTTGGGAACACATTCAGTATCTTGTAAGTGAGACTCCATTTTCTAAACTCTAACACAATTTTCAGGAGCTTGCAGCCACATCTCATGGCCTTAGTAGTACTGAAAGTTTTAAACTTCAGTGTTTGACATCCTCCTTCAGACGGGCTTCATTAAACTTTGTCCCACCACAGCTTTACGATATAGTTGTGCTGTGATTGCTACCCGTGCAGAGGGTTACTGTAATAACTGCACAAAAAAAAGACGAATTTAAACTCCAGGTGTGAAAAGTGAGACTTTGAACCTGCAATCTGTGTGATGACTATCAGTGGTCGTTCCACTGGTTGTAAAAAGGCATCAAGTGTACTAAAGTCCATGAAAAAATGTCCCTGCTTCTCATTTTATTTTTTGGCTCAGTAAATGTTTTGCTAATAAGTTCACAATTTAGAGGAAAATAGTCCACACAGCAGCGTATTCCTGGACTAATAGACTGTACCACACACGACGACCTGCCTGAAAATCAAGACAGAGTACAGAGCAGGTCAGATCCATCCTTACTCCTCAGCTCCACCTTCTCTTCCAAATATGCTTTCTTTTGGTTTCAGGAAACCAAGATGGCAACGGCCAAATTACAAACTGGAGGTTTCAAAATGTCAGTTCACAAACCAGTGGGTGAGGTCATGGTGGGTTGACATTTGGTTTGAACTGCATTATTATATAATCCAGAGGTAGCATATTATAGAGCAGAACTGAGTTAAATCATGCTCTTATTATTTCAGCACATCTTGTGTTTACATGGTGAATTCTTTGATTTTCAGATTCATCAAGTTATCATAAATTGCTTGTTAATCACAATTATTGTGAATTTCATGAAACATGGAATGCATTAAAAGAGTAAAAGGCAAGAAATATGATATTTTCATCAAAGCTACATTGGAAA